>JAKFHU010000258.1:10000000-15072780 GCA_023783475.1 Daubentonia madagascariensis | reverse complement strand
GGAAATGCCATCATTCCCCTTAAATCCTGGACTTTCCTTCTCTTTCATGCCAAAAATGAGAGAGAAGAGAAAAAAGAGATGTGCTCTTCTTAGTGATTAAATTATTTTAACTTGTCCAAATATTTATTGAAGACTTTATGATAAATGTACATACCTTCCAGCTGGTAGACATACACCCTAAAATGACTTCACAATCACATACCAATGGCTTCTATCTACTGCTTTAAAACAGACATAAAAATCTTGCCCTAAAACAACACTTATATACCACCTAGTGCAAGTTTTTAGTTTACAAATTATTGGGGAAGTGATTGGTCCCCCACAAGGACATAGTTTTTAAATTCATATTTCAAATTCTTCCACAAATACACTAATTCATAAAATTCTAACAATCGATGCCATAAAGGTGAAGTAAAGAAAAATTTTGAAGCTTGATTTAGTTAAATTACACAGTGTGTGAAACTTTCCTAAGATCTGGACATATTGCACGTGCTGGAATATGTGAATGGAAATCTTCAGGTTGGTCAAAATCACAAGGTCTAGAGAAAGGCTGGACCCAGTGCGGTTGGGCATCCTCCCAAAGACAATATGCCCACTCAGATCTCTTCATGATTTATGTTGTCTCTGCTTCTCCTATCTTCATTCATATTCCAAAATCTCTAATCATCTCAGGCCTTCTGCGCTCAATCTGATTTTGTTTTCTTTTCCTTTCTATTTTCAGCTCTATTTTTAGCACTTGTTTTTCTCATACGCCTCACCTCTCTTGCATACACTTAATATTCCCTCTCAGTAAGTTACTTTTTCAAAAGCGTCTTCTATCATCTCCCTCAGTCTTCTCCATTTTCTAATAATTGATATAGAAGGATCAAAATAGTTCCAGCAATGTGAGGATTTTACAATTACATATGACATTGTGACACAATCTGATTTTTAAAATGAAGGAACAAAAAAATGCTACTGGTTCTTTATGTTGACTACATTTTTAAAAAGACTATATTTGCTATTCATTCAGAGAAGTATAAATATTTTTATATATTCTTGCTGCAGAGAACTTGGACTTCCTCAACACATATGCAGGATTAAAAGAAATGAGTACATGTTGTATTTGTTTTTCCATTCAGGTGGGAGGGGGGAGGAAGGGATGGGAAAACTCTCACTGGATGGGTGTGGGGCGTGCAGTTTGGGGGATGTCCACAATTGTAGCTCTGACTTGGGCAGTGCATAGGCGACATATATATAACCAAAATGTTGTACCCCCATAATACGCTGAAATTAAAAAAAAAAAAAAGACCAAAAAAAAATTACCTAAACTAAGTGGCAAAAATTTAAAGACAATTCTCAAATACGGCCCCACAGGCATCTCTGGACATAGAAAAAAGCCCAGCACAATTCTCAAATCCCAGCATAGCTAGCAAGCCAAGTGGTTTGCTAACCCTAAGAATCCAAAAAAATTTCCTGAATGAGTGTGTCTGAAGATTGGGGCCAATGACCTCTTCCTGTTTCTTTCTTTGTTTTCAGAATGAAAAGGAAGCTATCACCACAGCTCTACAGACATTAAAAGGATAAGAGATTATTATGAGTAACTTTATGCCTACAAACTTAATAACTTGGATCAAATGGATAAATTCCTTCAAAATATAATTTACCTAAATGACACAACAAAAATCTATATTTATTAAATAAATTAAATTAATTATAAAAAACCTTCCCAGAAAGAAAACCAGGCCCAGATGGTTTTACACATTAATTTTATAAATGTAATAATGAAAAAGGGGATAGTCAGAATTAGGTTATTAAAAAGTTAGCTTTTAATTTCAACAGGAATACAAGAGTCCACATTATGCAGGTTATAAATGCTAGTCTATAAAGAAATAGGAGATCAGCTGTGATGAAATTCATTTCTTCTTCCCTTTCAAAGGCTTGGCAAACAAAGCTGGGTCAATTTGTTCCTTTGCCAGTCCTCTGACAGAGAAGAGCCTTGCTGCCCGCTCCTGCAAAGTGCCCCCACATTTCAGTCCAAGGGCCATCAGTTCACACTTGAGCTTCTCCAAACCCAGCAGCTCCAGTTCTGCAATAGAGTTGAATGCCAATAAATCTATAGTTTCCTTACCAATAACCTGAGGGAAAGAAAAAGAGAAACTATTTAGAACAGTCTACTTCCTCTGAATAAATACTTTAACTGTCAACTACATTCTATTTTTCAAGGGATTTTCATTTATTTGCCATATCTTGCTACTGAATTTTAATAATCATCTAGATGTTATTCCATGGGTATTCTCAATATAATTAATAAACTAATTTTTCATCTATATATTTAGAAACAAGCATTCCAAACAGGAAGTATAGGATTCCCAAACAGATTCTTAATATTACTTTTTTCTTTTCTGACTTTTCCAGTAAAAATCTAAACAGTAAAATATACCCAACCTATCCCTACACTATTACCACAGAAAAGAGCAGGCACCCTAAAAATTTAATTTTAATGAGATTACTGTGCCTCTGAATCTATTAATTCCATAATCTTAATGCTTTGTCTTCTAACTGAATAATTAAGATTGATTGTCAGAGGTCCCACTTACATAACTCAAATTCAAATGCTGTTCAATAGATTTGCAACTGGTCTATCCACCAAGTACCTTTACAGACTTTAAGACAAAATTAAATACTTCAATAATATCCTGCAAAGAATAAAAATGTTTACTTTTAGGTGATTTTTTAAAAAATATATTCAAAGAACAATAACTTTCTCTCACACTAAGTTATTTTTTAAAATAGTCAAGAGCTCTGGGCCGGACCCTTTATCTTTCTAGTTGATCTTTGTTTTTTTTAAGAAACTATTTTATTAGATTTCTGGAGTGAACCTTGGCTTCATTATTTATGGCCAAATCTACAACACCACTTGTGTGTTTCTGAAGAATCACACCTGGTCATTAAGAATGCAACAGCTATTATTACAACACCAGGAAAAAAATTTCCATGGTTAACACTGAAAATCAAATATCAGGTTTTATTCCATTGTTCCTTTGTTCATTTTTCCAAGACTTCAGTAAGGATAAAGCTTCTAATGCATACATTTAACATAAAAATTACTTGCTTACAACTCCAGAGATGATGTGAGAATCAAATTAAAGCCCTTAGCATAAAAGATTCCAACATCCTCTCCAGAAAGGGCAATTTATGAATTTCTGCTTATTTAGTGGGAGTAGGAGAAGGTGCTAATTAAACAAATGATAGGCTTTGTGTTTATCAAAGGAAATCAAGTAGTTTAGGTTTCACCTATTCTATAAAGCAAACCATTACATCAAAGAGTAAACATTAAATATTTTTGCTGGAAGTCCAGTCCATTGAAAATAGCAAATAATCAACTATTTGAGAGAAAGTATGTACAGTGAAAATGACTTTTTAAAAAGGCTGAATGTGGGACTTAAAATTTAATGATAAATTGAAAAGAAGTGACTCCTTTTCTATAGGAAACATCTTTGTATCCAGCTGACAATTAGGGTTCAAACTGCATCTTTCACATGAGAAAAAAAAACTGAGCAGCAATTTAGTGACAGGAAAAATGAGCACATGTCATCCAATCTAAAATGCCATCTATCTAATATACCTCCATTATTGTATGTACTATTAAGAAAGAATAAACAATACCAATTAAGCTATAATATGTAACATACATCTCATTTCAGAGATGCCAAAATGTGAAAAAACATACATCTTAGAATTGATGAACTATGAGGGATGGTGGCTCATGCCTGTAATCCTAGCACTCTGGGAGGCCCAGGCGGGAGGATTGCCTGAGTTTAGGAGTTCAAGACTAGCCTGAGCAAAAGGGAGACCCCATCTCTACTAAAAACAGAAAAATTAGCCAGGTTGTACACCTGTAGTCCCAGCTGCTTGTGAGGCTGAGGCAGGAGAATCACTTGAGCCCAGGAGTTTGAGGTTGCAGTGAACTAGGCTGAACTGCACTCTAGCCTGGGCAACAGATCCCAACTGTCTCCAAAAAAAAAAAAAAAAAAAAAAAATTTGATAAACTATGGAATCAAGGACAAGGACACCATCTAGTGGCAAAATAGTATAAATTCAAGAGGTTAAAAAAAATCTTTTTTGGAGGACAAGGCAAGCTTCCCCATCATCTGTATTTCTTAATATTAAACAAAGCCTTTCACTAAGCAGTTGATGGGAAAAGGCACATTTTCATTTTAATGGCTTATTATGGAGATTAAATTGACTTGGCTCTAGACATCGACCCCAAAAATTACTTACTGTGTTTCCTGGCTGGTTTTCCTCCAGTTTGGCAATGGGAACTTTTTCCCTATCTACTCCAGGTGCTACCTTGGCAGCTCTTTCCCCATCAGTCATTTCTTTTGTCTCTTTATCCTTGTTCAGTCCAGCCCCAACTGCTTCCTTTTCTATGGGTTCTTTACTCTCTGCCTTTTTTCTCTCCTGGGTCTCTTCTGTTTCTAAAACCATCTTGTTTTCCATGTGTTCCTTGGTAGATGTCTCTCCCAGCCCAACAAACAAGTCTTCTGAAATATCCTTTCCAGAGTCAGTCACCGGGATTTGTAGTTTTTCTGGTGATCCAAAGTCTGAACTCACTACTCCCGCCCTCTGAGAACTACTGGGAAATTCAGCTGCCATCTTGATGCCATCGCTGCCACCATTTTTTGGAGTGTGGAAGCTCATTTCTGAAGTACTAGGTGCTTCTTCATTGTCATCATCTGAGCTCTCAGAACTGGACCTTTCTGCAGTCTCTAGTCCTTCCATGCCCAACCTGTCAGAGCAACAGAAAGGTTTAACACTATTTATGGCTTCTATGTAAAGCAAAGAGTTCTAGTTTGTCCAGGAAGCAGACTGTCTGAATAGAAGTAGGTAGCTTGAGATGGAGAGTAAGTAAATTTCAGAAAAAGGCATTCATTCCACAGGTATAAACAGAAGGAAAAAAATTTCAATGAGTTTTCACCTATATTACATTAATTTCAACTGTTGGAAATTAGATAAAATAATCAACAGTTATATAAAGAAAAGAAAATCCTATCTTTATTCATAATCACTCAAACCTGGAAACTACCCAAATGTCTATCAAATGGAGAATGGATAAATAAATTGTGCTACAACCATACCATGCAATGATACTCAGCAATAAAAAAGAATGAACTACTGATACATTGTACTACCCTGGATGAATCTTTTTTTTTTTTTTTTGAGACAGGGAGACAGGGTCTTGCTCTGTCATCCAGGCTGGAGTGTACTGGCCCGATCACAGCCCACTGTAACCTTGAACTCCTGGGCTCAAATGATCTTCCCACCTTAGCCTCCCAAGTAGCTGGGACTACAGGTGTGCACCACCAAGCTCAGCTAGTTTTAATATTTTGTAGAGAGACAGTCTCGCTATGTTGCCCAGGCTGGTCTTGAACTCCTGGCCTTAAGCAATCCTCCCACCTCAGCCTTCTTAAGTGCTAGGATTATAGGCATGAACCACCATGCCCAGCCCATGAATGAATCTTAAAAGCATTATGCCACGTGAAAGAAGACTAGAAAAGATTAAACCATAGGAACAAACATCATATCTGTGATCAGTAGTTGCCAAGGTCTGGAGGTGGGGGCAGGGAGTTAACTGCAAAGGGGCACACAGCAACTATTTAGGGTGATTAAAATATTTTATATCTCAATTGTGGCAGTGTTACATGACTGTATAGTATACATTTTTCAAAAGTCATACAACCAATCAACCAGAAAGGGTGAATTCCACTATATACAAATTATACCTCAATAAATCTGATCTAAAAAAAAAAAAAAAAGGTAGTGCCACTAGCTTTTCTCAGGAACATTTAATTCCCATTTCAGAAAGAACACACAGAATTCTATGCTGAACTCACAGTGTTACATGATCTTTGGTTAATAATTATCTTTCTATCCCCAAAGGGAGGCCAACAAGGAAGCAAGATCCATTTGCACTTATCATTTTCTAGAACTTGGCCCAAGGGAACTGAGCTGGCAACCAGACGACCAACTAGGAGGGGCAAGAGAACTATCAGAAGAACGGGTAAGAAAAAGTGCTTTTGTGCTTTTCACCTCAAGTGCGAAAGTGGTGAAGAGAGGTCTGGCAAAGTGACCAAAGACCTTAATGATGACTATGAAAAACCAGAGAAAAAAGAACCACCTGAATAGTGCAGCTCGACTTCTGCCTAGAATTTTTGAAAGTTAACTCCTTTAACACCAAAAAAGTAATTCAAATATAAAGCTATTTTTATGTGATGTTCACCATAAAGAAAAACAGTATCCTTTAGATTCTATTAATGGCATTCACACAGAAACCATTACTAACTAGTATGTACAATGTGACAATCATTGAAACCTGAAGACTGAAGCAGTCTGGAAATTTGCTGAGATTCCATCCAACATTACATCAAAATGTGTTTATGCCAGATAGACAAGAAGGAAATATATCATGTCAGTCCTCAAAGATCAATTTGGAATAAAAACGAAACATACTTACCATAAGCATTTCCTTTTCCCTGAACTGGCTCCTTTGTCTGTTTTTGATTTGGTAGGTCGTTGCCGTTTCCGATGTTCAGTGATTTCTGCTGAAACCATCTTACTGGAGGCAGCCTGCATACCTAACCAAAAATTTTAACAACTCAGTTCCTACTATAAAGACTGGGTTTTAAGAAATTGTAAGTAATATAGATTGCAAAAAGAGCTGCAATCTAAAGGTCTAGATTTAAATTTAAGATACCAAAAATTCATATGGTTAAAATGAAGTTAATCTCAAAATTACACAGGTTTAAAATAATAAAATGCTGGTTCCGGGACCAGATTTTTAAAGCACCATTGCCCAATTTGTAACTTTGAGGCTGACAGGTTCATACCTAACCCTCCCCAAACTTAACTATTTATCTTCTTGTGTTAGTTATTTGTATACATTTGTCTTTTTCCTAGTATGTCATAACCTTTTGGATGGAAAAAGATTCCTTTGTATTCGATTGTACTCATAATAGGCCTAGCATAATGCTTTGGATGGTAAAAATAAATTCATGAGAATCATTCTCATTAAAAACCATTTTTTAAAACATGACCTAAAACTGGCAGCAAATACTCTGAGGTGTAGACATCTCCTGAAGACTTAGTTTATTCCTAAACACAAACACAAAAACTGTTCTTACCTGGGGCCCAGTGCCCCATGGAATACAAGAGTTAAGTACGCCAAGTGTCGTGTGGGTATGTGTTCTTTTTAAAAAAATGTACTGTGTTCATTTTTGAGGGGAGAGGTTCCAAGGCTTCCATTAGATTCTTGGATGTCTGTGACCCCAAAAAAGCTTAAGAACTGCTCTTTGTGTGTAGTGTGGAGCAGTCTGGAACAGCTGGCTTTAGGAGTGCCTGTTGGCCACACTAAGGGATCTTCATTCTCACCTTTGAGGACGGAATCCTCCAGACGCTCAGCCATCTCATGGCACTGCTGCTGGTAGTCGGGGCTGGTGAAGCAGTGCTTGGGTTCTGCAAGCTTCCGCTGAAGTCGCTCCAGCCGTTTTTGCTCCTTTTCAGCCTCTCGCTCTGCTTGTTGTTTTACCCATTCAGCCATTCTGAGGATGAGGGAGGAAGAGGTATAACTGAATGGATATATTTTTTATTTATATATATGCTTTTATATATAAAATGCCCCCTGACAAATTAATGCACTCTTGTTCATATTGTGATATTCTCAGAAAGGTGAGCCACGCTTACTACTACCATACAGTAATGATCTTAACCAAACCCAAAGATAATTATTAAATTATGGAAAAGGTTAAATCTGATGACAATAAATTAGAGCATAAATATTTCAAGTTTACATTTCCAAAACCCATGACATTTGCTTAATCAGTATTGATAGGAAAGTATGTGTCTCTCCAAAAAAACATAAAAAGGTGGGCATCTTACGCTTTTTCATGATTGACATCTCGTAGTCTCCTTCCACTGAGATCCCGGCAAGCTTCTCGATTGGTTGTCTTCTCAATCTGAGCACCAAGTGCTCGGAGCATAGATCCAAAACCTGAGCAGACGTATTTGGAGAAAGCAGGTTAAAATGTGTTCAAGGATAAACAAAAGCCGAATTTGTGAATACAGTCTATATCATAAGATTAACAATGATCTCTATTTTTTTTTAAAGGCGATGGACATCAAGGTTCTAACTCAGGCAGCAAAGATAAAAAGATTGATTCAACCTCATGCCCTTTACCCTTCATTTTATATTTCTGAAATATCATGCCTGTACAGCTGGAATTTTTAAAGGGCTTTACGCAATGTCAGAGATCCCAAGGTTCTCACATTAAGAACTTAAAAATTATACGGTAGGCCAGGCACAGAGGCTCATGCCTGTAATCCTAGCACTCTGGCAGGCTGAGGCAGAAGGATCGCTTGAGGTCAGGAGTTCGAGACCAGCCTGAGCAAGAGCCAGACCCCGTCTCTGCCAAAAATAGAGAAAATTAGCCAGGTGTGGTGGCATGCACCTGTTAGTCCCAGCTGCTTGGGAGGCTGACGCGGGAGGATCCCTTGAGCCCAGGAGTTTGAGGTTGCAGTGAGCTACGATGATGCCACTGCACTCTGGCCCAGGAGATAGAGCAAGACTCTGTCTCCAAAAAATAAAAAATAAATTATATGGTGAGAAACTTTCAATGAGTTTAAAAAGAAAGGCAATTTTAAGCTGTCACTGGCTGATAGAACATGCTTCATTCTTACTGATACAATTTCAAGCAGCACAATGATTATAGTCTGAGGTATCAGCTGTCTGAAAATACAACAAAATCACTATGGATTTTGAGAAAGTTTAGGGATTACATGTTAGTGCATCAGGAGAAATACCAAGAACTGTTCATATTCTTAAGGTGACTTTAGACTTCCCTTAGAACTATAATACAAAACAAAATTTTGATAAAAGCAGGAGATTTTAAAAAAACACTTTCTTCACTAAATTGGACAGAATGGTCATTTTTCTTCATCTAACCTCCTTCAAAGTTTTATTTTTTAAAATTATTTTTAAAATTTCCATCTGAGTCTGCTTGCTAGGGAATCTCTCAAAGAGCCCAGGTTCCCTAACAGCTATCTGGCTGGAGAAGGTAAAAATTGTATCATATATTTCTTCCTCACAAAGAATAAAAGAGAAAATATTCAAAATTAGGTAAGTACATAAAGGATTTCATAAGGCAAAGCAAGACTGACATACTACAGAGACCAAGGATTTTGTTAATTTAATACTTATGGCTAAAGGCTACACGTGTGCTACAACTAAGTAGTCAACTTTCACATCCTACCTCCTTTTCCACCGAGAAGTCTGGGTTCCACACTATAAACAGCTCCATGCTGCACTGTGTCACCAGTGTTAATGAGTGCTCCATTGCATTTCACAAAGAAGTATTCCTCTGGAACATCCTAGAGACAAGTTTGGGTTTTTAAAATGCCTTTTATCAGACAATACAAGTTCCTTACAGGAAGGGACCTAGCTCATCTTTTTATTACTCTCGTTATAAGCAGATAGTGTATGCTCAATTAACATTTGTTGAATTGAAAATGTAAACTACTAAAAGAAAAAAGTCCTTTCATATGATGTATTCTGGGTCTGGGTATAATTTTTTCCTAATATTACCTAATCATAATATATAGAATAAACTTCAGTCTTTTTTTTTTTTTTTTTTTTTTGCAGACAGAGTCTCCCTCTGTCACCCTGGCTAGAGTACAGTGGCATCATGATAGCTCACTGCAACCTCAAACTCCTGGACTCAAGCGAACCTCCTGCCTCAGCCTCCCAAGTAGCTGGGACTACAGGCATGCACCACAACGCCTGGCTAATTTTTCTATTTTTAGTAGAGATGGGAGTCTGGCTCTTGCTCAGGCTGATCTTGGACTCCTGACCTCAAGTGATCCTCCCACCTTGGCCTCCCAGAGTGTTAGGATTACAGGTGTGAACCACCATGTCTGGCCCGCTTCAGTCTTTTTGATGAAAATAAAAACTGCTTCTTTCTTCTTCTCTAATATGTAATCTGAGTCAAAGCAGAAGACTTTAGAGGGCTCAGATCCAATATCTCTGGAGGTCCCATTTCCTGACTTTTCTAAACAGGTAAAATCAAGCTGAATATCAAAAGTAGTTTTCAAATTTAAAATTGACAGTATACACCCTGAAAAGTGTATGCAGGAATACGAAGTGGGGAAGGAAGGAGACAAGAGTATGGTTTTTATACTCCTATATCAGCTTGAACATTTTTAGGAGCAGCTGGCAG
Source organism: Daubentonia madagascariensis (assembly GCA_023783475.1). NCBI lineage: Eukaryota > Metazoa > Chordata > Mammalia > Primates > Daubentoniidae > Daubentonia > Daubentonia madagascariensis. Next base: position 15,062,530 of record JAKFHU010000258.1, on the reverse strand, counting down.
CCAGTGCTTGTCTCCTCTGCTAGCATCACCCATCCCCCTGACTTACAGCCAATCATGGCAAAAGCCAAGTTCCTCCAAAAGCACTCTGTACATTTCAAAAATTCTTAGATCAAGTAATGAAAACATAAAAACTAAATCTTTCTAAACAAGCTTCTGATGCTATAAGTAAAACAATAGAGGCGCAGTCTTCAAAGTGTATAGAACTAGGAAGTATACAATTAAATCTACAATATCAAGAATGGAGAGACCTAGACATCAATGGTGAAGGAAAAACACATTATTGGTATCTTCCTGAAACAGAAACTATGAACAATTCATTCTGAACCACATCACACAGCCATTTCAAAGGGACTTCATTCATCCAACAAATATTAAGTGCCTACTATTTGCCAGGTACTTTTCAGGTGCTGGGATACTACAGTGAATAAAACAAAAATTCCCCTCTCATGGAACTTACTTTCCAGTGGGGGAACTCAAATAATGAAGAAATTATATATTATGTCAAGTGGTGGTAAGCAGGGTAAAGTGGACAGGATATGTAGACAGGTGTAGTGGTGATCTATCTTATATAGCTAGCCAAAGAAAGCCTCTCTGATCAAGTGACATTGAGCAGAGAATTAAACAAAGTGAGGAAACAAGCTGTGTGTCTCTCTGGGAGAATAGCATTCCAGATAGTGACAACAGCAAATGCAAAGACTTGAAGCAGAAATAAGCTTAGAGTATTTTAAGGAACAGCAAAACAGCCAATGTGGCTGAATGAAGTAAAAAAAAAAGACTGAAGTTTATTCTATATATTGTGATTAGGTAAAAAAAAAAATGAGATAATCTAAGTTATGCTTTTAAAGGATCACTTTACTGTTGAGTTGAAAATGAGACTACAGAATCAGAGAAATCAGTGAGAAACTACTTGTGATAATCCAGGTGAGAAATGTGTTAAAACAGGTGTGAACTTGAGTTATTTTTATTTGTTCTAGTATCTCATCAAATGCCCTTTTATAAGTTTTGTGTTTATTCATATTTGCTATAGCCATGTTTCTTAAGTATCTGACTGAATCCACTCACTCATATTTCTTGCTTCTTATTTAAAAATTCTTATTTCCAACATTCCTCATAGTTAAGATCCTATTTTTTCTGGTCTCACTTTGGATCAGTGTGAGTTTGAAAACTGTACTAATGAGATAAGAGTTATTTTCAAAGATATTAAGATGCAACTATCTTGGAAAATATTCAGATGGCCAAAACCAGCTCTGCTGACAATTTTCAGACTGTATTACAGAGCAGGAAGAAAAATGGGGAAGTTGAAAAACCACATTATTTGCAAATACACGTTGCTTCTTTGTGGAACTGGCCCAAGTCTTTAAAAAATATGGTTTACATTGCAGTGTTAACATTTGTTAAGTTTATAAAAATAGCAAGCAGAGGTAACGCTTAAGAAAGCAAGGATGAGGTGTGGTTATAAAGAAAAACAGAGTTCTACCTGGCTGAATATGACAGCGACTTTAAAAAAAACAAAACAAAAAAACAGACAAAACAGAGTTCTAGATCAACTGCCAAAATTAAAATTAGATTCAGGGAGCACTAAATTCTTTAGACAACTGAACAGGTTTAATATCTCACAGTTGGTAAAAGCTTGCTTAATTGGTAATTAAGTAAAAGCGCACAAGTAACTTTAGAAGTCCCTGACAGGTTTTCAAAAATATACACGAACGAATGAGATGACCAAATAATTAGTGAAAACATCTAAACAGCAAGCCCTAAGAACCTATGCCCTGAACAGGACACATGTGTGAATGCTTGGCCCCAAATCCATTTCCCTCCCCAACCGTCCTTTGGCCTGGGTTTGAATATGACATGCTTCTCTAGGAGTAGTCAGGAGCTAACAGGGCTGAGCGCTCAGTGGACAAAATGCACGTCACACAACCACAGTAAGAAGGTAAGGACTCGAGCCTTAAAGGTCATCTGGTCCAACTGCCTATTTACGAATGAAGAAACTGAGGGCTGGACTAAGCGCCTGTAACCGGAGTGGGTTTTTTCTCCCTCTATGCTGAGGCAAAACCGCCACCACCACCAAACAAAGCAAAGGGAGGTCTCAGTGTCAGTTTGAAGCACCTTTAAACTGGGGAACTCTCAGCCTCAAGAACTAAAAATGCCAGAGAATAGAGGTACTTTTGACAGACCCACTCCGCACCCAGCCCTGCCCCTTGTCTGCCTTTTTCCCCTCCCTGACAGGAACCGCGATCCTCACCTGATCTTGGCAGTGTCGCTGGATAAAATCCCGGACGGAGCACCGAGCCGAGGCACACCGCACCGCTTTGCACCCAAAGCCGGGGCCGCGAATCCACACCAGCGCTGCGGCCTCCGCCATTTCACCGAGTGCCTGGACCTCGACACTCCCTGAAACGCTAAGCGCCACAGCTATCCCGACGCATCTTGATGACGCTAAACACGTCTTCCAGCGCCCCGCCCCTCACGCTTCCGTTCGCCCCGCCCCTCCCTTGGGGCCGGTCACGTGAGCAAGCCCCAGGGGAGGCTCTGGCTAGGGGGAGGGGAACAGGAAAGGCCTGGCTGAGGCCGATAAGACGGCGAGCGCCCGGGCGAGGCGTTGCTAGGAGCAGTTGCTAGGGCGGGGCTCGAGGGACCGGCTATAAAAGGCTGGCGGTGGGTCCGGTTTCGAGCGTTCTGGCTGTCAGCGATAAGCCTGTAACTGAGCACCGCCCTGTGCCGCGGGCTTTGGCGCTTTTCCCTTACATCTGTGTAGTTATTTTTGGGTCGCGGAGAATCGTGGCCTGAGAGCGCACGGCTGCCTGGGGGTGTGAGGAGAGAAGCCGCCGTCCCGGAAGCGTCTCTGGGGGGCCGCTTCCTTCGCCCGGGGGCCCCGCACGCCGAGGGGCTGGGGCAACGACACCAGGAGGTCCCCAAACGACGGCCCGCGTGGTTTTTCCTCCGGGCTTACAGAGCGTTCTCTTCCTCTCCAGAAACGGAGAGCCTCCTGCCAGCCACGCTCCGTTTGTTCTTATTTCTGCCTGTGTGCGCTCTGCGTTATCTCCACTTCAGCTCTGTTTTCAAAATATTTCACAGCAAGTGGGCCCTTGTGAAAGGCAGTGGCGGGAGTGACGTTTGTAGTCACGCTGCTTCCAAAAAACCTACCATAGCTTCTATTCTGCACCATGGAAACACACTCGGGCAGATTGGCATGACAGAACTTTAAGGCTCGGGGAATCTGAAGGAGTCCCTTAATATTTAATATTCTGAGATTATGGTATGTCTAAAATGCTGAACAATCTCAAAGCCGCCAGCGTGAAGATGGTGGGGTTAATCAGGACAGATCTGTGCCTCCTAAACACAAATGCATTGGCCACCCCCCGCCCCAATCACAGTGTCTGCTGTGAAGACGCCTGGCGATTGAAACTCCTTGCCGAGGTGGAAACAACAAAAAACTCAGAACTCATTTAACTGTGGCAGTATAAGCAAAAATAGAATTTCAAGGCCTGTGAAGTTAGAGATTCTGTTGTCTTTATTTTATGGAGGAGGGAAAGTGAGAGACAGGACCTCCATGGGGATTCCAGGAGATAAAGAAAAATTGCAAAAAATAACAAGGCTATGTTGTGCCTAGAAAGCAGTATTTGGCAAAGGTGGTGTCACGGTGACCCTAGGGTGCGAGGGTGTGTCACCAGGAATATGTAAGCAGCCTGAACTCCAGAAACCTCGAGGCCCTCTATAATCTCCCCAGCTGTCTACACTCAGGGTTCCTGAACAGTTTCTCTAGAGTCCTAAGCTCTAAGCCTCTTCTTTGTTTATTCATGATTTTTTTCTTTCTGGGGATCAAAAATGACTATTTCAAAGGTCTAGAGTCTTCTTCCACTACAAGTAACCATAAAAAAAAAAACCCATAAAAAGATCAGTTTAGATTTACATATCATTTTTGTATAGGGATAATGCTTTGTATCCTGTAAGGTTAATTAGTACTTTCTAATAAGGAAAGTCCACATCATTAATTACAAACATTATATCTAATTCTCTCAACACCTGAAGTTTGAATGGAATTGCTTACTTTTTAGCCCTCTGTTGCATTTAAATTCCTATTAAGTATTAAATAGGCTTTTGTCATTTAAAATATGAAATAAATATTTTTATTAGCTTTTCAAAGACACAAATTTTCCTGAGCAATATATAATCTGTCGTTAAACCTTCACAATGAGCACTTAGTACCATGACATTTACAGAGTAGACATCAAGTAAATATTATTTAGATAGTTGATGCATTACTAAGGTAGTAAGTCAAATTAATTATTGCTAATGTATATCAGAAGAAACATATTTTGCACCAATATGACACATTCTGTCCCAAGGATGCAGAATTCAACTTGGATTGCTCGCTATTAAATTCATTTAAACAATGAGGAAATTGAGGCACCTGAAGTTAGGGCTATGGCCGAGAACACTGCACATGAGTGGGAAAAAAATCTAGAAAGACAGCTGATTAGCCAGGTTGCTGAGGGTATGTGGTGGTGTGCAGTAGATGGTGCTACGTGGCCAGGCTGGTCAGTGTTTATGGAAAAGAAGAGCCAACTGCTGCCACCTTCCCCACCTCATGGTGTCAGGGAAAGACAGGAAGGCACGAGTACAGTTATGAAAAATAAGTGGTGAGTAGGAGGAGGGCCAGTTCCTCTATTGTCAAAATAATGTAGTCCTGCAGCCCTGTTCCTAGGACCATATTTGGTATTTGGTGTACTTTCCAATAAACCGCACTGGCTTTGTTCCTGCCTATGTTCCCCAAAAGAATGCTCTAGCCATACATTTGCTTTTTGAGGACTGGTTAAGCCACCACGAGAGGGACACTGTGAGAGCATCCCAAGGCAATGTGGAATAATTGTTCACTGCCAGGAAGTGACAGCACCAGACAGACAGTGTTTGTGTGGCAACCGATGGCAGAGGCTTAAATGAGCCAAATGTCATACTGGTCTGCAAGAACCGGAAGCAGGGTTGTATACTGACAGTTTTCATAAACAACAGCAAGGCTCCTAAACTAGTGAATCTATATCCATGTATGACATGCAAGTCACACTTCTGTGTTTTCAACCACATTCATGCTCAGAGGAGAGAAAAGGTGGTTGCTAATACCTTCATTGTGGCAAAAGACAATCAGGATGACTCCTGTGCCACAAATGCAAAACTGCCACAAACTCCCAAATTGGCAAGTGTTCCTTATAGATGGCTCCAGCCCCAGGGACAATGAGGTCAGCTCCTAGGATGGAAAAACAGCTTCTGGGCAGGAGGTGTGTAGTCCACAGGGGGTGGTGGATAATGTGGGGGGTGGAGCCTGAAGCAAGCCCCAAGATGCCAGGGAAGGCACCATTCTACCCTCCTTCCTTTGTTGGATAGAAGAAAATAGGACGAAGGTAAGGTGGAGTTGAGAGGTAGAAAAAGCTGCTGTTTAGGAACATGAGAGGGCAGAAAAGAAGAAAAAGAAAAAATAATGTTTTCTCATTAAAAAATTGTCATTTCTGTTATGCTATTCACTGTACTAGAACTGTAAAGCAAAGCTAGCACAGTGCCTATCTACCAGAAATTTAGAATTTCAGCATTGGAATTTTTTCAACATTGAATTTGATTTCTCTCTAGTCAGTAAGAATGCATGATCATGTATGAATTCTGCATAGCCAAGCCTTTTAAAAGGGGATTGTCTTGCTAAAGAAGTGGTAGGTCCTTGGGGGTATTTTTCTTTAATTAGCTAACATTGGTGTATGTCTATTGTAGTAGTCAGGGTTTTCCAGAGAAACAGAACCAACAGAATGAATAGATAGATGGATGGATTGATAGATAGATAGATAATAAGCAATCAGCTCATGTGATTATGGAGGCTGACAAGTCTCAAGATCTGCAGGGTGAATTGTCAAGTTGGAGACCCAAGAAAGAGTCTATGTTTCAGTTCAAGTACTCAAGTCCAAAGGCAGGAAAAAGGCAATGTCCTAGTTTAAAAGCAGCTGGGCAGAAGGAGTTCTCCTTTACTGGGGGGAGGGTCAGCCGTTTTGTTCTAGTCAAACCTTCAACTGATTGGATAAGTCCCACCCACATTAGGGAAGGCAATTTGCTTTATTCAGTCTACTGATTTATTCTTTTTTTTTTTAAGAGACGGGGTCTCACTCTGTTGCCCAGCCTGGAGTGCAATGGTGTGATCATGGCTCACCGCAGCCTTGAATTCCTGGGCTCAAGTGATCCTCCTGCCTCAGCCTCTTGAGTAGCTGGGACTACAGGCCCGAACCACCAATTAATCTGACTGATTTAAATGTTAACTTTGGGGCCAGACATGGTGGCTCATGCCTGTAATCCTAGCACTTTGGGAGGCTGAGGTGGGAGGATAGCTTGAGCCCAAGAGTTGGAGACCAGCCTAGGCAATAGAGAGACACGGTCTTTACAAAAAAAAAAAAAAATTAGCTGGGCATGGTGGCATTCACCTATTGTCCCAGCTACTCAGGAGGCTGAGGCAGGAGGATCACTTGAGCCCGAGAGTTTGAGGTTGCAGTGAGTTATGATCGTGCCACTGCACTCTAGCCTGTGTAACAGAGTGAGACCCTGTCTCAATTTAAAAAAATGTTAACCTCATTCAAAAACACCCTCATAGACACATTCAGAATAATGTTTGACCAAATATCTGGGCACCCCATGGCCCAGTCAAACTGACACATAAAATTGACCATCACATTCACTAACTGGGGTATTTTTGATAAAGAAATAACCTCCACTATTTTATTTAAATGTAGCTGTGGCAACTGAAGAGGAAATGTTATTTAGCAAATAGAAAGAGACTGACTAAAAGTCAGATATTTCTTGCTACCCAAAGACTTTGCAGTGTGGATTCAGGAAATTCATCTGACTGTTTTACACATTTGTTTCTGAATGGTTGAAGAGCTATGACTACTAGGATTGTTGTTAGAATTTACCTTCCTACCACAGGGTGTGGTCAAAGTTCCAAACTGTGAATTCTTTGAGATTTCTAAAATAAAAGGTGTTGTGCCTTATCAATTAAAAGGTCAGGGGTCATTGGGCAGCTGAATTAGGGTTCAGCTTTGAATGTATTAACTAAATTTATTTTAATAACTCAGCCGTCTGGCCAACTCACCTATTTGGAACACATTTTTTAAAAATAACAGTAGAAATAAGCCCAAAGGCCTCTAAACAGCTAAAAGTCTGTACAATTTTCTTGTAGAATTGTAGGTTCTTCTTGTTTTAAAAAAGATTCTAACAACTATGGTGGTCTACGTAATGGCCTACAGAAAATTGGAAGTAAATTAATATGAAGTGAGGAGACAGGAAGGGTGGAGAGCAAAATGGAGGCTGCAAGAGGCCAGCGTGGGGACAAGACATGAGGGATGATAGCGACCTGCCAGAGTGATATTAAAAAAAAAAATGCAAATCAAACAACTCAGTGAAGGAACTCCAAATCACCACCCTTGGGGAAAATTTTGTATTGGGTCAAAAATGTGACACACCGCATTAGACTCTAAAGACATTCCTGTGTTATAGCAGAGTGAAAGCATTGATGACAATACTGAGAATCCCAAATCCTGATGAAAGGCTCATGTATGTTCTGAGTACACTAGGATGACAATGCAGCATGATACACAATTTTTTTTAATTTTTTAATTTTTTATTTTATTTTATTTTATTTTTTCGAGACAGGATCTTGCTCTGTCTCCCAGGCTAGAGTGCAGTGGTGTCATCACAGCTCACTGCAACCTCAAACTCCTGGGCTCAAGGTGATCCTCCTGCCTCAGCCTCCCGAGTAGCTGGGACTACAGGCGCATGCTACGACACCCGGCTGATTTTTCTATTTTTGGTAAAGACGGTGTCTCACTCTTGCTCAGGCTATGATAACGCGTTTTAGAAAAAGTCCACCAAAAAGGGTAGAATTTTGAACATTCATGAATTTATGGGTTAGATCCCAACAATCAAAAAACTCAGCTCTCCAGAACAGCGTGTTTCCTGAAAGTTCCAGACAGTGAAGGTCTTAGCGGTTTAGGCTGTCCTCCAAATCATTTTTATATTCTGTATTTCAAATAGAGGGTAAGACAAACTGCTTTATGTGCAAATAAACAATTTCCTCCTGGTTACTATAACATGACATTGATTTCAATACATAACTTCTCTTTTAATTACCCAGAGCCTTTGAATATAATCAATCTATGCTGTTCTGGATAAGAACAGAACATAAGGACGGAAATGATACAAAAGTTCTCTCATCTTCCATAAATTAGTAGAGGGTTTTCCTTTGAGTATTTACTGAAGATCTATAATCCACGTATCTGGGCTATATAAAGGATTCATAAATGATTCGCAATGTATATTTATCCTGTAATCACTGTTGAAATCCTCTGAACATTGGTAGAAGGAAAGGAGTAAGGCACATCACGTGCTGCTATTAGGAGATGCAACAAATTTATATACAGTCTCCAGGTGATAAGAAGACTAAAATATATTTATTTATTCAACAGGCTAAGAAGGGATTTTATTATATTTATTTATTTTTTCAACAGGAGAAGACTAAAATAGAGCAGTGTTTCCCAAAGTGTGTTCCACGAAACACCAGGTTACCACAATGTACTATTGTGAAAGAATTCCATGTTCAAATAAATTTGGGAATACTCCTGTCTTAGTTTTCTTGGGTTGCTATAACAAAATACCATAGACTAGGTGGCTTACACACAGATTTATTTCTCACAGTTCTAGCTAGAGGCTGGGAAGTTCCACGATCTAGGTGCTGGCAGATTCGGTTCTTGGTGAGGGCCCTCTTCCTGGCTTGCAGACAGCTGTCCTTTCACTGTACGCTCAGATGGCGGAGGAGGGGGGATCATAAGTGTATACTCTAGTATCTTCCTCTTCTGATCATCTGACAAGGGCACTAATCCCATCATCACCTCATTTACCCCTAATTACCTTCCAAAGGCCCCATCTGCCCATCTCCTAATACCATCACATGGGGGGGACGGTTAGGGCTTCAACATATGAATTTGGGGGGGCACAAACATTCCATCTGTAACAACTCCCATAATATAGAAATTCACAAAGTTTATTAACATAATAAAAGCCCTGAGAAATTTCATTATCTTTGTTTAATGCAATATTTCACAAATTTATTTGACTATGGAACTTCTTTTCAAGTTACACCTAATAGTATGCCCTAGGATTAGTACTAAAAACAGTCTAAGGTTGAAGTATGGAACTATGGGTTAACTATAGGGTTTCTAAACAAGAAAACCAAAGATGCTGACCGCAAACACACTGCCTTCAATTCCTCGGAATATTACAGAGCTCAGTTCAGTTTATTTTATTTTATTTGACACAGGGGTTCACTCTGTCACCCAGGAATGCAGTGGCGCCATCACAGCTCACTGCAACCTCAAACTCCTGGGCTCAAGCGATCCACCTGCCTTGGCCTCCCAAAGTACTAGGATTACAGGCATGAGCCACTGCCCCTGGCCTCAGTTCATTTTGACTCATAGAAACACACACACTTTTTTCTACACACACCATCAAAATCCACTTTACCATATATTTTTTTCTAGTTGTTAGAAATGATGCTGGTGAGCTAAGTCTTTCTTCTTTCTGCCACTTGGAGGATAAGGTAATAACTGAACACAACTACATTACATGTCCTCTTCATGCTCATGGGCACAGTCAATAACCACAAAGGAATTTACTGTGTAAAGATGAAAGTCTGTATCATCATAGCTCACACTGAAGATTTAGAGGCCTGCAGTATGAGTGGCTTGTTCAATTCAATTTAACAACCATTTATTTCTTACCTCCTAAGTGCAAGAAAAGAGGGGTGAGAGGGAGGGAACTTGACAGAGAGATACCAAGATAAAAAAGGTAAAGGCCTACTCTCTAGATGTTCTAAAACCATAATAAATTAAAAATCATTCTTCAAACATCTCAGATCCATAAATGCTATAATAGACACACAGGCACACGCAAGCTACATCCCAAAGGCACTTAGGAGAGAGAGAGAGACACAAAGAATTGGGGTTTTGAATGGGTGTGCATTGGATAGGCTGATTAGATAAAAGAAAATCATTCATGCCACACACAGATACACTTTATAGAAAGGCACAGAGGAGGAGAGCACAGGGTTTTTTCAGGGAATGGAAAGAAGTCTGACGTTACTGCAAGAGCATACATAGCAGGGGAACAGGGTGGACACCGTAGAAGACAATGGCTGGAGAGGTAGATTGGGCTTTTAATGCCAGGCTGAGACACCTGGATCTCAATCCATAAGGAAGGAAAGACCACAGCAGGTTTGGAACGGAGAGGAGACATGGTCAGATCGCATGTTAGAAAAATAACCCTGGGGAGAGACTGAAGGCATAAGCAACAACAATCATGGCCACCATTTATTAGTTATCTCTATTTTACAAGCATGGAAGCAGACACAGAAAGGTGAGGTGACTTGACCTAGGTCACACAGCAATAAGGTATCAGAGCCAGGATTTCTGCTCAGGTCTGACTGATTCCACAGCATAAAGCCCCATAAGGCTACTGCCAAGGTCCAGAGGGGATGAAGGCCCGAATGCAGACAGTGGCAGCAAAAAGAAGTGAACGGGCAGGAGACCCTGAGGAAGCAGAATGGCTGGATGGCTCCCTGTCTACTCAGGGTGACTTGGTGTCCTCCAAAAGAAAGCACATCGCAGAAGGTAGAATATCATGGAGGATGACACAAGGAGACATCTGGTCAATCTTCTAGAGTGTCTTCTTCCTGCCAGAAACCTGCCAGTATGATCACTACTGAGTACCCAGCAGGGAAACTCAGGTTGGGACATTTCCACTGTGTCTTTGTCTTCAATGTACTTCTTGCCAGGTTCCTTTTCTTTGCCTTTCCCTTTATATATCTGGGTTCCATGTGCAGCCCGTCGACGTCTGTGTCATGAATTTATAATGATATTCTGTATTACCTGCATGAATCTGGAAAATGCTTGTGTGTTTGCATCATAGATCCTGAGTAAATAGAAAAACCCAACGAGAAGGGCTGGATGCTGTTATGATATTAATGGGATGCAGATGCAAATGAAGACATTAGGCCTTCACCTGCCATCCTGAGTTATGTTCCTTTGTGTGATTCTTGCAAACTTGGATATATACCTTGTTTGTGCATCAAAATTAACATTTGCTGTTGATGAGGCAAGAAGGGACTATGTTATAATTTTGATACTGTCTAGGATTTATCTTAGGGTAAGAGTGACTTCCTGGAAATACCATTACCTTTCCTTTGAAACTTCAACACCCATAAGATGTAACACATGAAAATGGCATTCGTCCATCAGATATTTTCAAATATTCCAATTCTACTGGCTTCTTTTTCACAGTCTGGCTACATATTTATGTTTCACATGTCTTAAACGTAAAAACCCTCCTCAACCCTGTGCCCTTCTGTCACTTGCACTCTTGTTCCCTTCCCTCCTTGCCAGGTTCTTCAGAGGTTTCTCTGGGCTTGCCTTGCCCCTTTCCTTGCCATGGCTCCTTGGCATGCCACAGTGGGCCTCTTTCTCAGCTCTCTGCCATCTGGATGTCCCATATCTATCTCAAGAATGTCAGGCACAGTGGCCCATGCATGTAATCCCAGCACTTTGGGAGGCCAAGGCAAGAGGATTGCCTGAAGCCAGGAGTTTGACACCAGCCTGGGCAACACAGCAAGACCCCACCTCTACAAAAAATTTAAAAATTAGTCAGACATGGTGGCATGTGCCTGTAGTCCTAGCCACTAGGGAGGCAGAGGCGGGAGGACCACTTTGAGCCCAGGAGTTCGAGGTGGCAGTGAGCTATGATGACACCACTGTACTCTAGCCTGGGTAACATAACAAGACCCTGTCTCAAAAAATTAAAAAAAAAAAAAAGAAAGAAAAAGGTTAATTATCTTCCCTCTAAACTTGCTTTACCTTTTGTATTTCTGAACTCAGTGGGTGGTACCACCGTCTGTCTACCTGGACATGAATTTGTGAAATTGATAGTTATCCTAGACCCCTAGGCTTTGTCATCACCCAAATCTAATCAGTGTCCACATCCTCTCTCCTAGTGCTTCCTTCCCCAATGCTGACACTGCTTCAGCCATCATGCTCTCAGGCCTGGGTGAATTCCCTGCCACCATCCTCAAACCCTTCCACCCATACTCCACATTGCCACCAGAGTGATCTACCTGAAACCAAATTAATTAAGTCACTTCCCTGCTTAAAACTTTTCAGCGGCACCCTGTATCTCCTAGAAGAAAGTCAAACACCCAAACTGGCCCCTGCCTAATACTGTGTCTTGATCCTCACCTGGCCTCCCCCACTGGACTCTGTGCTTCAGCGGATGCTGACTACTTGTACTTCCCTATTCACCTGGTTATTTATACCTTCCTGTTTTAATTCAGCAAATTTTAACCTTTCTCTCCCATCACTGTTTCCAGCCTGTGAAGGCTCTGATGTTCATGTTCTATGTGGGAGTAAAACAGGAATCAGGAAGCAAGAGGGCAACACTTGCTTAAGGTGAACCAGGTCAAGTGAAGAGGGTGATTTGGCTCCAATAATATTATTGCAATTTGGGGGAAAGAATAGTTCTCTGTAAGTATGAAGTCAGCTGCAATTTTATTTATATTCCAATCTAATATCAAGTTTTAAAAGTTTATCACTGGGGAGTGGTTAAGAGCAGCAGAATAATCTGCAGTCCTGGAGATTTGTTTACATAAAATCTATGGGTGAACGAATGCTCTTACTTTGAATATAGTCAAATTTATCAGTCTTTCCTTTTTCACTAAATATTTTTGTGTCTTATTTAAGAAGTCTTTTCCAACTTCAAGGTCTGAAAGATTTACCTATATTTTCTCATTAGAGTTTTTGTTTTGTTTTGATATTTAAGGTCTTAATCCAGTTGGTGTTGATTTTTTATTTATAGTTGGAGGTAGGGATCCAGTTTCATCCTTCTTCATATGGATAATAATTTTATCCAGCTCCATTTATTGAACAGTCTCTCCTTTCCCTACTGGTCTTAAATACTGCTTCTGACATACACCAAAGTTCCATACCATTCCATTCTCTTCCATTGGTCAGTGTGCCAATCCCTGGGCAAGTACTGAACTGCTTTAATTACTGTATTTCATAATAGGTTTTGTTATCAATAGGCTAAGTTGCTCCTTACTGATCTTTTTCCAGACAAGAGCATCCTGTCTCCTAATCACAGTAAGAAAAACCCCTAAACAACCCCAATGCCTATCAAGAGGAGAGTAGATAGATAAGTTGTATTTTATTACTATAATGGAATATGATTCAGCAATTAAAACAAATGAACTATAGATACATATAACAATATGGTTGAATCTTAGCAATATAGTATTAAGTGAGGTGATGGCCCTTTCTTCAAGAACTGCTAGTTAAATTTGTACAAGGCAGAAAGACAAACAGGAAAAAGTCACCCACATGTAATAAATACACATTGCCATCCATGAATAGTCTTCATACTACACCTTTCTCTGAAAGGGCTCGGAGCCCTTTTGATACAGCCTGTCTTGCCATTTATTCTGATAACAGCCCATGGAAGGTTATTGAGGACGTTTGTCCTTGCTTTGTGAGGCCTCAGCCCTCAGCTCTTCTGGCCATATGTGGACTGACCTACCAGGTGTTCCCCAAGCTGGTGGGCTCCCCAGGAGGACCAGGCAGGACTCCTGAGCGAACAAGCAGATTTTCTCCCTGTCAGGTGATAGCCAAGCTGTCATATCCCTTACCTCAGCTTGCCTAGGCTGCCTCTGAACTGCACGGGGAAGCACCTTGCCTGGTAACTTCCAGGGCAGAGAGGCCTGGCTCCATCATGAGATCAAAGAAAGGTAGAGAGAGAGTGTTTGACTACTACGTTTTCAGCCTGCTCTTGATGAAGAGGGCAAAATGAAGTCATTTCTGCTTTTCACATGCAAGAACTGGGTTGCAAAGAAGGGACGAAATGGCTATTTACACAAATATCAAGCACATTGAAGGTAGACACTAAAGTGATCCCCTCCAACATTTTCCCTCTATAAACATGTTTTTCCTCTAGACCAGTGATTCCAAAACTTTCGCACCATGCAGAGGAGTTGTTAAAACAGACTGCTGGCTCCCACCCCCAGAGTTTCTGACTCTAGAGGTCTGTAGTGAGGCCTGAGCATTTGCATTTCTAAGTTACCAAGCGATGCTGTTGCCGCCATATGGTCGGGGGCCACACTCAAAGAACATGTTACAGCCCATGAGCAATATTGTTGTGACAAATCCTTTGATCCTATACTTTGGAGCATTCTACAAGAAGGCATTAGAAAATCTGGGGTTTGACTATATGATCTCTAAAGTCTCTTCCAGATCCTATGATGAGGACACACAGTCAGCAATTTACTGAAGGATTTGCATTCCAAGAAGCATTTTCCCACAAAACTGATGTTACAAGTAGTGGTTGGGGGGTCCCAGTCCAAAGCTCAAAAATCCTTTTTATCCTATGGTTTACCTGAATTAATAGTATCGTAACAACTACAACTTACTATAGATTCTCTTTTCCCTCTGGTCAGCGCATCTCCTCTTGCAACTTAGAGGGCTGCTAACACAGCCACCGTGGGTGCTAGGGAGGGGTTCAGGGAGGAGGCATCATCAAGTTGTCATTCATATATATCTGCCCAGGAAAGAGACTTCCTTCCACGGAAGCATATCCTGAATTGGGCTCAAAGGGCAGTTAGAGACTGAGAGTCAGGGCCTCCTCCAGTACTTGTTTGCTTGTTTTCCTAAAGTCTGAGTTGGGAATCAAGGGTCACCCACATCAATGTCCCCGTGCAGGGACCAACACCAACAATGAGCATCGGAGGCCAGGGCAAGGTGCCGCGAGGTCAGAGTGCTTGGTTAATTGATGGCAGATCAAGATTCAAATCCTGTATCTTCTAATTGAGGGCCTGGAACGGAGTCTTTTCTGTGATTTTGTTGTTGTTTTAGTTAAATTGTAGGCTTTCTTGGTACGCCAGTCATAGAGGTTTGGGGACTTCTAATCTCACAATAAGTCTAACCAAAGTTGCCCCTTGCAAACCAGGAAATTGGTTTGACCTGATCTGCTAAGGAGGAAATTACCATTTGGTATGTAATATAACTCTGGCTCTTTGTTCATTGGACTCTTCATTCCTGAAAATACAAGCCAGGAGTGGCTTTATGATCACACCGAGTATAAACCCCATCTGGTTAGGCTTGGCTTGTGCTTTTCATTTTCTTTTTTTCTTTCCTGATGGTAAGTGAGGACATTGAACTTTTCCCAACACATCTGAGGCATGTTCTAACAGCATCTTGTTGTGATTTACTGCTTAATTATAACTGTGTCCATGTCTGCCTGAACCTGCAAAAGTATCGGGACACTCTTCTCTCCATCTAACATAGGCAACTGTAGCTACAGACTCATAGAGGACATTTTTTATGGTTAGTGAATTATTGCTAAAGTGGTACCAATCCAAGTCAACCAAAACAAGGATGCAGGAATAAAGCAAAGAGAACAGAGAGAGGAAACTTCTTATCGGGAAAAATGGAGGCTGGAGAAAACCTGAACTTAGGTGTTGAAGCAGTATTCTCTAGCTTGGGTCACAACTGGTAATCAAGAAATCACTTGAGCTAAAGAAAGAGAGACAGATCCATAATGCTTCATGAAAAGCAGAACTTAGGCCAAAATTTGTACATTCAGACCAAAAATTGCTTTAAGCTGCCATACTTGAACGTGAAGGTTTTCATCCAGGTAACTGCAGGCATGCTCCCGACACCTGAGAGCCTGTCGGTGAGACTGACAAAGGGGACACTATCAGAAGAAACAAGTAGACAACCGGCTCTGGAGTCCAGCCTCTCCCTGCTGGGGGATGACAAGGAGCATGTTGGCTTGACATTTGCTCAGGAAGCCATGAGATTATTTTGCTGGGATTTTTACTACCTCCAGCCTTATTTTATTGCTTTCTTTTTTTTTTTTGTTTTGTTTTTCTTTTTTTTTCTCCAGGCTTATTTTAAAGTTTGTTTTCCCTGAAAATCCTGAGAAGTCACCTCTTAGCCACCATCAGAGGAGTAGCCCTGGACTCTCTTCCCAGTCTGAGAAAACCTGAGGTGTGCTGTGAAATTGGGTCTGAGGCTTTGAAAGAGTCACAAGAATCATCACAATAATTCCAGACTCTTTTCAAGC
Organism: Daubentonia madagascariensis; assembly: GCA_023783475.1. Lineage (NCBI taxonomy): Eukaryota > Metazoa > Chordata > Mammalia > Primates > Daubentoniidae > Daubentonia > Daubentonia madagascariensis. The sequence goes on along the minus strand of JAKFHU010000258.1, from coordinate 15,046,348 downwards.
CCCTTTCATTGGAAGATCTCAAAGACCTGCATAAACATTAGTTATGCTCATAGCAGTGCTTGGAAGTAAATAGATACTAGGATTCTATTACCCTCTCGCTGTTGGTTCTTCTGCATCTGGAGACTTCAGGTCCCATCCCATTATTTACTTTAGGAAACAAGTCATTATTTCTTCCCAATTTGCAGGGAAAATGAAAGTGCCTACTAAGCACATAGTTCTGGGCCAAAGTCTGTGAGATGTACAAAGAAGTTCTGTATAAAGCATAGTCCCTGTCCTCAAGGAGTTTATAGTCTATTGAAGAGATAAGAAGCATGAATATAAAGAATAATAATATAAAAATTATTACATGACAGGGTATGATTAGTGTAAAATGAGAGGTTTTCAGCGGGGGGGATTACCATGGATGCTGGTAGTTCATGGAGGAGGAGGGATTTGGACTGGAACTTGGTTATTCATTGTGTGTGTGTACAGGCATGCATGCATTCCAGCAGGGGAGGATGGCATGGATAAAGGTACTGAGGTAGGAATATGCATGATTTTGTTTAGAGGACAGATATCCTAATATTGCTGGAGTCAGGGGAATAAGGGAAGAAAAGATTGGAAAGTCAGGACCAAAAGAGAAGAGCCTTAATTACCAAATTCTCAAGGACTCTCAGTATAGGCCAGAATAAATTAAGATAAAATGTTGGGGCCAGGTGCGGTGGCTCACACCTGTAATCCTAGCACTCTGGGAGGCTGAGGCATTAGGATCGTTCAGCTCAGGAGTTCGAGACCAGCGTGAGCAAGAGCAAGACTCCGTCTCTACCAAAAATAGAAAAAATTAGCCAGGCATGGTGGCACACGCCTGTAGTCCTAGCTACTTGGGAGACTGAGGCAGGAGGATCACTTGAACCCAGGAGTTTGAGGTTGCTATGAGTTAGGCTGATGCTATGGCACTCTAGCCTGGGCAACAGAACAAGACACTGTCTCAAAAATAAAAAATAACAAAGATAAGAAACTGGCCCATATGAATAGTTAAAGCTCATGCTTGACATGAAATAATAAAGGAACGGAACTGATTGCAGGAAAAAAAAAAATGAAGCAGGCTAGTTTAGAAGAGATGGTTTAGCTAGAGCAGTGGTTCTCACAGTGTGGTCCCTGCACCAGCAGCATCAACATCAACTGGGAATTTGTTAGAAATGCAAATTCTTGGGCCCTTGCCCAAGACCTGTTGAATTGGAAACTGTGAGGTGGGACCCAGCCTTCTAGGTGACTCTGATGCACACTCAAGTTGGAGAACTACCGTGCTAGAGAAAAAATCCTTTTAGCATATAGGCCCAAATATAGCAGAATTCTCTCCATCCAATTCATGCTCTGCATATGCAAAAAAAACCCTATTAAGCCAATTATTTAAATTAAAGTATTTTGAAAACCATTTTTGTTACATAAACTTTTAAACCTACACAAAAGTACACAGAATAGAACAATAAACCTTCATATATCCATCATCAGATTTAACAATTATCAAGATTTTGCTACATTATCCCTTTCTGTCTCTTTCTCTGAGTTATTTTTTTAATCCTAGAAATTATTTCAATTCACCCGTACATATTTCAGTATGCATCTCTTAAAAATATGGGCCAGGCACAGTGGCTTATGCCTGTAATCCCAGCACTTTGGGAGGCCTAGGTGGGGGAGGATCATTTGAGGTCAGGAGTTCAAGACCAGCCTGGGCAACATAGAAAGACCCCATCTCTGCAAAAAAAAATTTTTTAATTTGCCAGGCATGGTGCCACATACCTGTAGTCCTAACTACTCCGGAGGCTGAGGCAGGAGGATCACTGGAGCCCAGGAGTTCGAGGCTATAGTGAGCTATGATCACACCACAACACTCCAGCCTGGGCAACAGAGCAAGATTCTGTCTCAAAAACAAAAAAAAAGCATATAGTCTTATGTGACCACAATGTCAATTTCACACCTAACAAAATGAACAGTACTTCTCTGGTTTCACCTAATACCCAAACTATAATCAAATGTCTTTGATCGTTGAAGTACAGTCTACTGATTCGATTGTAGCTGGCTATTTAGGTGATACCCACCTAAAACAAAATTTAGAAGGATGCTCAGCTGGGCATGGTTACTCACGCCTGTGATCCTAGCACTCTGGGAACCCGAGGCAGGAGGGTCACTTGAGCTCAGGAGTTCGAGAACAGCCTGAACAAGAGCGAGACCCCATCCCTATTAAAAATAGAAAAATCAGCTGGGCGCAGTTACGTGCACCTGTAGTCCCAGCTACTGGGAGGCTGAGGCAGGAGGATGGCTTGAGCCCAGGCGTTTGAGGTTGCAGTGAGCTATGATGACGCCACTGCACTCTAGCTGGGGTGAGAGAGTGAGACCCTGTCTCAGAAAATAAATAAATAAGTAGATAACAAAAAAAAAGAAGGATACTAAGATGGGAAAAACTTTAGACATTTTTCTTTGTAAAATGTCTCTTTAAAAGAATATTTGTTTTAGATTTAGATAAGTTTATAAGTATTTGGGCAGGGGATGGGGTCCTTCCTTTTTATCTATAGATTGGATATTACCTGTAATATGAGTTTCCATTTTGGATGCTGTGACATCATGCTAGTTGTCAGAAAAGATAATTAACCCGATGAATCTTAGTTGGTATAAGTACAGCTTCCTGCCATATGTCAAGGTTATCTGCCCCATTCTCTGTATAGTCAGCATAAAGCGTTATTGAAATGTGTGGTGTTTCCTAACACTGCCCTGGAATACTTGTGCTGTTATTATCCTAGTATGAAGTGTTAAAAATATAGTAAGATGTTCTCAGTACCTTCAAAATATTCTTAGCTCTGTTAATTTCCAGAGTCAGAAATAATAGTAATTGAACACACTTATATAGTACTTTTAAGCACTTTACCTGTATTAACTCATTTAATATGTTTAGAAAGCCATTAAGAATGTGCTTAAATGATGCAAAAACAGCAGGATAAAAACAGACAAATGAAATCATAAGAAGATAGTTGACCAAATGTTTAAGTACTGGGAAATGGACTTTTTAAGCTTCTTTCAGCAAGTCATTTTTTCCAATTGTGGATAGATAGATACTGTTATGTATGATCTGTCATATATAAAATGGTAAACTTTGATATTTATAAAGTAAGAAATTTCATTAGTATGTTCTCAAGATATGTACATATTGTACGTATATTTTATATTCTCACAATTATACTTTGAGTTGGAAGATATAACAAAATACAAAGAGTAGATTTAGGGCAAAATTGAACTGTACTACCTCTTAAAATGTGATGCAAAGACTATGGATCTTAATTGTTTTATTTTCTTTCTTAACCTTTTTGGGGGGGAGAAGAGGTCTATCTCTCTCTTGTTCCTATCACCTCTTCTGCCTGCTTCCTCCCTGCTTCTCCCTAGGCCATTTCACAAGTGTGTCATTATATGATGTTTTATTTAGATTGATTTGTAAGGTTGGAAATACTGTAAACAAGTTGATAACATGTGAAGTAGAGTAGATTGTATTGAAGATAAGAACAATTCCAAAAATAGTTGTCTGCCTCTCTGTGTTTTTGTTCTCCCAGTAACAAAGCTCACTGCCTTTAATTATAGTTTGAGACACTGTGTTGAAATATTTAATCTGTGAGTAATGACTGGATTTTAGTTTCCTAATTGGCATCTGTGTGTTTAGCATCTCTGCCAAAGCCCAAATCTGAGAATGAATATACAATATAAGATATGGACTATATGTAAAACACTGCTGATACCTGCCACCTTAGCTCCAGGGCAATAACGTCATAACGAACAAGGGAAGGATAAATATTACATATTTTATGATTCCACATATTTTTAAATGCCTACCAACAACTTGTTAGGGTTTACAAGTCAAACGAAAAATCCACATGTGATTAGTGCACAGTGAAGGATAATTGTGGCCCCAAAGAAGCCCTTGACCTTGGGAACATGTCTTGCTCATTTTCAGATGGTATTTCAGGTTCCTGGGAGTAGTTCTAAGAAGATAATGCTCCACCCACAACTGGGTGACTTCTTTAAAACCTTGTGAAACCAGCTTGAAAGGACTAAAAGAATAGTTTAGGTAGAGAAGTTATCGGCTTGAACTCCATCCACCAAAATTTCTTTGTGTTTTCCTACGTGGAGAATCCAGAGAAGTGTCATTTGGACACCTTCCCTCATTATTGTTAGCTTCATATTGTTTGAAACAAGACGACACTCACCATTTGCAACATGTCTCTTTGGTGAGTCCATGACACATGCTGTGGGCGTGGGGCCTGCAAGCTTGCATTCCCTGAATAATGTATGTTTCCTTTGGTACTGTTTGTCCAGCCTAGTGTTACACATGGGTGAAGGTGGTGCAAGAGGTGGAATTACAGAACCCCACTGTTCTACCCATTGAGAATGTTCCTAAGACGAGAAGCCAAATCACAGACTGATGACAGGCTCTATAGGCAAGAGGACAAAATTGCTCTCTCAGATGTGGAGACGGAGAAGAGATTCTGCCTTTCCAGTTTAGCTAACATGGGGCAACAGACCCCCTATACCTCTGAGGGCAGTGTCGTCAGCCTTCAGTAAGAACTCAGAACAGGGGATATCCAGCTACATTAGAAGCTTTGGAGTGGCATATTCACCTGGAGGCCATGTTACTCTGAAAATGAAAACCACTCTCCTTCCTAACATGAATAACACTGTGTGGGACCAAGACTGGAACCTCTCTGTGCCAGGGTGATGCAGTGGGTGACCTAAAGGAGGCAACTCCCAAACACTGAGCCACCATGTGGTTTACTTAACAGGAGCAAAGCAAAGCTGACTGTCACCAAGGCAGGCCTCTACCAGCCACTAGACAATGCTAGGTCTGGCAGACCCTGGTGACTCATGTCACCACCCGGATCTGATGTTCACATTATATCTGTCTTTTCCAGAAGAACTTTTACTCTCTCCAAATCCAGGTGAGGAGATCCAATCATGCTTTCACCGAATTCTCTCTACTACTCTATCAGATGGGGATTTTCTGAAGCTCAGAAAGCTCAAGGAACACACAGCAGGTCAGAGGCAGTACCAGGAGAGGAACCAGGTCTGTCTTACTCCATAGGTCACGTTCTTCTCACTTCCTCATTTTCCACCAAAGAAAAGTACCAATTTTATAGATAAACAAGTGCTGTTGTCCTGGCACACCTCGGTATTAGCAGGTACTAAGTTTCACTGTAATGGAGCTCACTGGGCCTGACTGGGTCTAGTTAGAGGTGAGGAATATGCTGACCATATGAGGCCATAGATTCCCCCACCCCTTAAGAATCAATAACTTCATTCCTGGCCAAAGATGCTGAGTTGACTATGTTCTTTGGACCTTTTGTCCCGGCAAGGTGTAATTCTCAACCTAGAGTAGACAGATTGGCTGGCACTATCACTTGGAAAGGAGTTTACTTCCTTTTTCTGCCCTCCCTTGTATCTGGAAGCAACTAATCTGCAGTTTATTTAGCCATAGCCTCTGTAACAAACTGAAGGAGAAGGGGGGAAAGTGTCCCAGAGAAGGCCTCAGGCGTTTGCTCACCCTTATTAATCCTGTGGTGACAACTCAGAGGCACTTGGAGCCTCTTAACCCAAAGCTCCACATATTCCCACACTGAGCCTGTAGCAGCAGGGCCTCATGGCTCAAGTAGACCAGAAGCAGACCCGAGCACCACACCACGTCTCCAAGACCACATGGGCCATCTGTTACCCACTGTATTTTTAAAAATTATTTTTAAACTCTAAGGGCTGGGGTTAGATGTTTATGATGCCAGCAGGTGAGCCCGTGGGTGCCAAAGCATCACATACTTCTGCTTTGATAGTCTCTGGTTCGTATTGCTGGCCCCAGTTGTCCCCTGGTACTTGGAGGGAGAGTGGGGGAAGAAAGTCAAGCTGATCGATCTTGTTGCTAGTTCTCCACAATGGGACAGAATGAAACTTCTCTCTAGTCCCCTCCTGAATCCACTGCCTAAGGACCAAGATATTCTTGATTTGAATGAAATCAAAGTGGTTTAAATAAAAACTAATGATATGTGGTTTTGGAAACTCTAGGAATAGAAGTCCCCCCTTTAAAATAGTAAAGGTATTTTTTATTCACTCAATCAAGAAATGTATATTGAGAGCCTCCTACGTGTCAAGCATCATGGCAGGTGTTGTCAATTCAACAGTGAGAAAACACACTTGGATTCTGTCGTGGGATTACAGTCAAGTGGGAGAGAGAAACATTAAGCAAATAGTAACACAAATGAGTGTGCAAGTACAACTTGATACAATGTCAATTTGTATAATTTAAAAAAACAGTAGGGGCCAGGTGTGGTGGCTCATGCCTGTAATCCCAGAACTTTGGGAGGCTGAGGCAGGAGGACTGCTTGAGGCCAGGAATTTGAGGTTGCAGTGAGCTGTGATGACACCACTGCATTCTAGTCCAGGCAACAGAGCAAAACCCTGTCTCAAAAAAAAAAAAAGGGAACATAACCACTGGTTTTTAAAACACATTATATATTAAAAGCATAAAAACATGAATGGGAAAGACATACAATGAAATTCTTGATGCTATTTCCTCTGAAGAGGGAGAGAGGAGGACAGGATTGGAGGAGGGGGGAACAGTGTTCAAATGGATCTTAGCCATATCTGTTTTATGTTTGATTTCTTTTAAAATTAAAGGAAAATATTTAAAATAAACATGGCAGAAAGTTAACATGTGTTAATATTATTAATTTTGGGTCATGACTACATAGGTGCTTGGTATGTTGTCTGTATTTCTCTAAATGTAATGTTATCATAATAAAAATATATTTACAAATATTTTATATTACAACTATGATTAAATGGTAAAAAGGTCTGTTTCCACTTAAGGGTTGGAAAAAACAAAGTTAAAAGAAATTAAAATGACCAAAAAAAAAGATTAAGAAAAAAAAAATGGTAAAAAGGTGAGGCACATGGGGCTGTGAGAATATATAGAGTCCTGGGTGGGGGACACCAGGGACGCTTCCCTGAGGAAGAAGCTGAGCCTGTGGAGGTGGGGGGGAGCTTTGCACACCCAAGGTGTACTAGTCAGGATTCTACAGAGAGACAGAACTAATGGGGGGTGGGGAGAGAGAGAGAGACAGACAGACAGACAGATGGATAGATGGAGATATATGAGAGAGGATTTATTGGAGGAATCGGCTCACCTGATCATGGAGGCTGGGAAGTCCCACAATACACTGCCTGCAAGCTGGAGAACCGGGAAAACCAGTGGCGTGGCTCAGGCCAAGTCTGAAGGCCTGAGAAGCAGGGGAGCTGACGGTGTAACTCCCAGTGGAAAGCCAAAGGCTTGAGAACCTGGAGTTCTGATGTCCAAGGGCAGGAGAAGAAGGGTGTCCCAGCTCCAGAAGACAGAGAGTGAGAATTTGCCTTTCCTCTGTCTTTTTGTCCTATCTGGGCCCTCAAAGGATTGATGGTGCCTGGCCACACTGGGTGAGGGTGGATCTTCCTTACTCAGTCCACTGATTCATGTGCCAATTTCTTATGGAAACACCCTCACCCACATACCCAGAAATAATGCTTTACCAGCTATCTGGGTGTTCCTTAACCCAGTCAAGTTGACACCTAATGTTAACCGTCACGCAGGGATTGCTCATTAGCAAGTGACACAGTTGGGAGACTATTTTGGAAGTCCAGAGACAGCAGGGACTTGACTAGGATAGTTGTAGTGGTGGGTATGGAAAGAAATGGATGGATTCAATAGAAATGGGGGAAGTAAAGTTGCAGGGCTTGGTGATGGATTGTATGCAGGGGAAAGCAGGGAACTGGGCTGAGGCCCACGTGTTCGGCTTGCACGAATGGGTGTGCAATAGCACCATCTGAAGCTATGGAATCCTGAAAGAAGACTGCGTTTGGCAAAGAGAATCACACATTTGGTTTTGGGCTTATTGTACAATTAACAAGGCAGTGGCAACAGATGCTGGGCAGCCCAAAACCACTGGTCACTTCTACTTTAATCATTGGAGGACTGAAGCCTGGCTGCCTCTTCTGTGCCCTTTCCCTGGGATGCACCCAGACTGTCACACAGGGCCAGCAGTTTAGGGTGCAGAAACCTGCTTTATTATACTGTGAGGAATCTTAGGATGTCATGTCTACAGCTGGGAAATTCAACCATTCCCAGCTGAGTCACATTCACCTAACTTATTGAAGATTGTGTCTGATTCTTCATTTCCCTCCTTTTTTATTTTCCTCCCCAGGCCTGTTAGACTCTCTAATTCCTAGTGCCTGCTGACTTCAGGTTCCTTTTAGCTGGACTCCAGGTATAAATAACCCGAAATTCAGCTTGTAAGTGCTTTCTTTCTCTGCTACCCAAAATTAATGTTGACTCCCACTATCTTGGGTTAGGTTGTTCCAGAATCAGATCTTAAGGCAGGATTTGAATATGATTAGTTTTGTTCTGTATGTTTTGTTTTGTTTCAATTTTTTATTGTGGTAAAATACACATAACATATAATTTACCATCTTAACCATTTTTAAGTGTACAATTCAGCGGGTATTAAATACATTCACAATGTTGCACAGCCATCACCACCATCCACCTCCATGGTAATTTTCATCTTGTGAAACTGAAACTCTACCCCTTAAATAATTACTCCCCATTTCTTTCTCTGTCCAGCCCCTAGCAACCACTCTACTTTCTGTTTCTATGACTCAACTAGTTTCTCTAAGAGGTGATTCCAGGAAGACTAGAGAAAGGAAGTAAGGCAGGAAAGGGAAGGAAGCCAAAAAAGGGAACATTATTAAGCAAGGTATTGTGTGTAACTGTGACCGGGGCTCAAGCCTGCTGGGGACTCCCGGAAGTCAGTGCAGAACGTGCCTCTGAGTTTTCCCGCCTACAGGGCAAGAGAGTCAAGGAGCTTTCCATTCCCGTCCATTGCTGGCCGAGGCCTGCTCCTAGGGCGTTAACTCTCCAGCACATCTGTATGTCAGGTGGAAGCAAAGCTGTCAGGTGGAGAGTGGCAGGCGCTTGCAGTAGAACGGCCACTGGAATGTACTGGAATGCTGAGTGAAGAGGAGATATGGATCCCACAAGAATTTTTGAGCTTTCTGTAGAAAACAGACTCTAAGGTGGTCTCCATGATCTCCACCTCCTGGTGACTCACACCCTTATATAATGCCCTTGCCTTGAGTGTGGGTGAATCCTATGACTGTTTTGCCCTCCTTCTCCTTTTCTTCCTCCTCCTCCTTCTTTGTCTTTTTTTTTAAGAGATGGGATCTCACTGTGTTGACCAGGGTGGAGTGCAGTGGCTATTCATAGGCTTGACCATAGTGCACTATAGCCTCAAATTCCTGAGGTCAAGTGATTCTCCTGCTTCAGCCTCCTCACCTGAGATTGCTTCTGGCCAACAGAATATGGCAAAGGTGATGGGCTGTCAGTCTGTGATGAGGTTACATTATGTACAATTCCATCTTGCTATCTCTCTTCCTCCCTTGCTGGCTTTGAGGAAGTAAGCTGCCCTTTCGTAAGAAGGGCCTACTGAGAGGCCCACGTGGCAAGGAACTGTGAGTGGCCTCTTAGAGCTAAGAGCAACCTCCAGCCAACAGTCAGCAAAAAGCTGGGCCCTTGTTCTCACAGAAGCAAGGCACTGAATTCTGCCAACAACCTGAATGGGTTTGGAAGCAGATCTGTCATTATTCAGGCCTCCAGACAGATCCAAGCCCTGGGCAACACCACAGTGATAGCCTTGCAGTTTGCACCATGCTCAGGCACCTAACTCGAAGGCTATGAGATAATAAAGGGGAATTATTTTAAGGCACTACATTTGTGGTGATTTGTTACACAGCATAGAAAACAAATACACTCCCTTATCCTATAAGTGTCCAATGTGAGCAAGGTAGCCTCAGTTTCCCTTTTTTTCTTTATAACTTTTATTCCATGTCTACTGAGCAGCAATTCTTATGGTTTAAATAAATGTATTGCTTTTTTTCTTATTACAAAATTAATACATATTCATTGTAAAATATATATAAGCAAAAGAAGCTAAGAATATTCACCCAACTTTTTCTTAGGTAAGTTCAAACTTTCTTCCAGGGAGCTCTCTTTGTCTTTGAGTTCTATAATTTATTCTTTTTCAGCCCCACTATGGAAGATATTTACCCAAATATAAATTTATAGTTAGAAAAGATCATATTAAGACTATACTTTCAGAGATCATTTCACTTACGTGCACAAATGGAAGTAAAACTTAACAGAAATCAAGCAGGTGGGAGGGAGGAGGAGGAGATGCATAAATTCACACCTAACAGGTACAATGCACACTATCTGGGTGATGGACACACTCAAAACTTTGACTCAAACTGTACAAAAGCAAATTATGTAACCAAAATGTTTGTACCCCCATAATATTCTGAAATAAAAAATGAATAAATAAAAATAAAGTATAGGCTCCAAGAAACCTCCCCCCCCAAAAAAAGACTATATATATATGGCTTGTTCTTGAACTTTTCCAAAGAGGTGCATACTGAAAATACCCATGTGATTGGGAAAAGGCATAATTCCCAGAGGGAAAGCTTCCCATGGACATGGTAAAGCCATTATCCAAACTTGGCTCTGAGGGATTCTCATTCTGCCCAAGGAGGAAAGAAGTGCCTAGTGTTTGAGGCCGTTGATCCTAAAATCTTTTCAGTAAATAAAGGGCTTTGAAATGTCGCATTTAGGTGCTGAATTTAGCGAGAGGGCACAGCTGAGACAGACTGAGTTCTCTGGATCCTCCTTTACTCTCTGCTTCCCTTCCTTCTTCACCGCGGGGCAGCTATGAGAGAAGAATCTCCTGCTGGCTCTAAGTCCCTCAGGTGATAGCCTCTTTTCACTGCTCACAAAGCAGTAATTCTACCACAATGTAGCCTCCATGAGGCCTCTAGCCAATAGGTGAAGCTCCTCCCCTTCCTGCTGCACTCAGGTTCCTATCTGGGGAGTCACTGGATGCTTTCAGTTCATTCATGTGTTTGTTTAACAAACACTCCTTAAGTGACGGCTGTGTACTGAGCATCATGGTGGACACTGACGGAGAGGCTTGGACCAAGTGGGGGAGCCTGGGGTGTGCACAGGTAACACACTGTGTCCTTTGAGTGCCCTAAAAGCTGTCCACATGCATGCAGGACTGTGAGGGCCAAAGGGGAGGAGAGGTCAGGGTGAAGGCTGGAAGAGGAAGGAAGGTGGAAGGACAGAGAAGTCTTTACAGAGAAGACGACTCATGAGTTAAATACTGAATAAAAAGGTTCAAGGCTGGCCATGGTGTCTCACACCTGTAATCCCAGCACTTTGGTAGGGGGAGGCGGAGGCAGGAGGTTTGTTTGAAGCCAGGAGTTTGAGACCAGCCTGGGCAACATAGCGAGACCCCATCTCTACAAAAAAATTTTTAAAAATTAGCCAGGCATGGTGGTGCACACCTGTAGTCTTGGCTACTCAGAAGGGTCAATTGAGCCCAGGAGTTCGAGGCTGCAGTGAGCTCTGATGGTACCACTGAACTCCAGCCTGGGTGACAGAGTGAGATCCCATCTCTGAAAAATAAAAAAGAAATAAAAAAATTAAAAAGGTCAAAGAGTTAAGAAAATGCTACAGAAAAAGGAGAAATCAGAAATCCAAATATGTATCAATAAGGAAATGTTTAAATACACTATGCTATATCCATACAATGGAATATTATGCTGTCATTAAAAAGAACAATGTAGATCTATTCATAGTGACATGTAAAGATAATGTTAAAAATATCCTGTTAAAAAAAGTTGTAGAATAATATGTATAATATAGTTCACATTAATATACACATATATTTTTAACTTTTTATTTTGAGATAACTGTTACATGTAATTGTAAAAGATAATACAGAGTCACAATGTGATACCACTTCACACTCACTAGAATGGCTATAACAAAAAACAAGCAATAACAAATGTTGGTGAGTATGTGGAGAAATTAGAACCCTCATACACTGCTAGTGGAAATGCAAAATGATGCAGCCTCTTTGAAAAACAGCTTGGCAGTTCCTCAGAAAGTTAAATATAGTTACCATAAGACTCTGCAATTCTACTCTAGGTATATGCCTAAGAGAATTGAAAACACATGTTCACACAAAAACTTACATGTTTGTTTATGGAAGCATTATTCATAATAGCCAAGAAGTAGAAACAATTCAAATGTTCATCAACTTATGAATAGACAAATAAAATGTGGAAGTAGGTCCATACAATGATATATTATTTGGCCATAAAAAGAAATGAAGATACATACTATAAGGTAGACGAACGTTGAAAACCTGTGCTAAGTGGAGGAAGCCAGACACAAGGCCACATATTGTATGATTCCATTAATATAAACTGTCTAGAAGAGGCAAATCTACAGAGATAGAAAGTTGATTAATAGTTGCCAGGGGTCGGGGGAGGGAGGAATAGGGAGTGATGACTAATGGATACAAGGTTTCTCTTTGGGGTGATGAAAATGTTCTAAAATTAGATAGTGATGAGGTTGCACAACTCTATGAATATATTAAAAACCAATAAACTGTACACATTAAAAGGGTAAATTGATGTGAATTTTATCTCAATAAAACTTATTGAAAAACAAAATAATACAGAAAGATCCTGTGTCCCCTTCACCCATTTTCCCCCAATGTAACATCTTTTTTTTTTTTACACCCACTCACATCACCACAATGGTAACACCTTATATAACAATTGTACAATATCACAACCAGGAAATTGACATTAATATAATCCATCAACATTATTCAGATGTCACCAGTTTTACACACACTCATTTGTGTGTGTGTATTTACACAATTTTATCACATGTATGGATTTGTGTGGCCACCACAAAAGTCAAGATGCAGAACAGTTCCATCATACAGACCCCTGTGCTATCTTTTTATGGCTATAAAAAGTCATCCTCCCTCCCTTGTACCTGAACCTTGATCTGTTTTCCATCTCTATAAATGTATTATTTGAAGACTATTATCTAAAGGGAATCACACAGTATGTGACCTATATTTTTTTTCTTTCTTTTCTTTTTTTTTTTTTTTTTTGGAGGCAGGGTCTTGCTCTGTAACCTTTTGAGACTGGCTTTTTTCACTGGGCATAATGCTCTAGAGACCCATCCAGGTTGTTGTATCAATCATTCCTTCCTTTTTATTGCCAAGTAGTCTTCCATAGTATGAATGTAACATAGTTTATTTAACCCTTCGCCACTGAAGGACATTTGGGTTGTCTCCAGTTTGGGGCAATTATGAATAAAGCTATTATGAACATTCATGTACAGGTTTTTATGTGAACATGCGTTTGCAATTCTCTGGGCTATGGTAGGTACATATTTAATATTGTAAGAAACCGCCATACTCTTTTCTACAGTGGCTATACCATTTTACATTCCCACCAGCAATGCATGAGTGATCAAATTTCTCTATATCCATGCCAACATTTGGTGTTGTCACTATTTTTTATTTTGGCCATTCTGATCAAACATATATCATTTAAAGTTAGACAAATATGCACCACCCTTTTGACAGTGGTCATTTCTAGGGTGTGTGTAGGTTAATACGATGAAGGACTTTTACTTTATATATTATATATTTTTATAGTGTTCAAATTTTACATAACTTCATACTGTATGTGTAATCTAAAATGCAATAAGGATTTTTAAGAGAATTAACGGGCAGTAAGAAAGTAAAAAGACAATTATCAGAAACTATTCTATAGAGGGGAAGACAGTGTTGAGGGGATTTTCTCTTCATACAGGGCGTGGAAGGAAACCAACAGACAGGGGAGAGAATGATCACACAGGAGGGAGAGATGCCATGCACTGGCTATTCTGTGTTTATCTGAGACCCTCCCTTCTCTGCCTTGCTCTGTGTCCTAGGAGACTCCATCGGCCAGGCTCCCTTGTCCTCCAGCTTCCAGGAGCATCTGCACAATTGATGAGCAGGAGGAGAGAGCTGCGAGGCTTGTTACTCTCAAACACAGCTCCACTGCACCTCACTTACAGGCCCCAGTTCCCCACAGTGCCCACTCTCACTAGGCCCCAGGATCACCGTTTACCCACCTGGCTCCTGCAGCCTGGGGTAGTTACAGCTCCCTGCTGCTGTCCGTGCCTGGGTGCCTTATCTTACCCTGCTCACACCCTCCCTGTGGGTGAGCTCTTCATCAAACCTCCCTTAGGTACACCCCAGGGTGCTCAGCAGCCCAATTTTTGAGCACACCATCACTCTTCTGCCAGGACCCTGAGGGGTACATCTAATGAGGCAACTCCCAAACAGGAGGGACCCAAATCAAGAGCTAAAGTTAGGGGAGACCCAGCTCTCAGACTGGAGGAAGGCAGGGGGGATGGTCCAATGGAGATGTCTGCGTGCGGGAGGAGTTGGTGGAATTCACACCTGATTCCCTCCATTTTCTTGATGAACTAGGAGGTGGTGACCTGTGCTAGGCACTAACACTAGAGGCTGATCGTTCCTTTTTACTACCACGCTTCCAGAAAGAATAGTTTTGTTCTTTCCTGAAGAATAAAGAGTTTTCTCTGCTCTTTTATTTAGGCTGCTGAGCACTTGTGGGTTTTATCATCACAAAACTAACAAGGGGTTAAGGATATCAACTCCAGAGCCAGCCCACCTAGTTTGAATCCCCATTGTCACTATTTTGTGACCTTGGACAAGTAACTTAGTCTCCATGCCTCAGCCTTCTCATCTGTAAAATAGGAGTGATACTAATAGATCTGCTTCATCGGTTTCAGGAGGAGTAAAGGATTAAACACATGTAAGACGCTCGGGACAGTGCCTGGCCCACAATCTGCATTCAGTAAATGTTAGCTGTTGTTACTGCTGAGGACACAGAGGCAGTGGGTGGGTAACCCGGGCAAGTGGACAAGCCGAGACAGGAAACAAGAGGGACTTGAGCAAGGACAGGTGACAAGGTGCTGAGAGAAAGCAGGGAGAGATCCGAGAGCCCAGCTGAGGTTGGAGGCAATACATTTCATTCATTCACTGTTTTTGAGTATTTACCATACGCCGGGAATTGCACTAGAAGCTTGCTTCCTCTTCCTGTCTCTTTTTCTTTTTTTCTCTCTCTCTCCCCCTCCTCTTTGCAGGGAATAAGAAAAATCTCCTACATAACTCCTATACCATTATCACATCTAATCAAATTAACAATAAATTCCATGCTTTCTTAGTCTGTTTTTGTGATATAACAGAATATCACAGACTGGGTAATTAATAAAGAAGAAAAATTTATTTCTCTGGTTCTGGAGGCTTGAAGTACAAGATCAAGACACTGGTATTTGGTGTCTGGTGAGGGCTGCATCCTCCCGAGGGGAGGGATGCTGTGTCCTCGCGCGATGGAAAGCAGAAGGCAAGAGAGCAAGCAGCCAAACGCTGAGGGAAGCCTCTTCTATGAGAGCCTTTATCCCATTAAGGAGGAAGGAGCCCTTGTGGCCTAACCACCTCTTAAAGGCCCCACCCCTTAATACCATCACATTGGCAACCCCTGAATTTTAGAGGAGCCACATTCAAACCATAGCACATGTCATCTAATATCTCGTCCATATTCAAGTTTCCCCAGTTGTCCACTCTAGCTATTTGACTCTCTATTACTAAATCTTCCCACCTCCAAACTACATTCTGATGCTTAGAAGCCAGCTGTCCTCCTCTTCACAGTGAAAATCCTCTTGGCAGGAACCGAGGAACGTTAAATTAACCACAGGAAAAGGCCACAAGGCTGGGCGCAGTGGCGCACACCTGTAATCCCAGTGACTCAGGAGGCTGAGACAAGAGGAGCGCTTGAACCCAGGAGTGAGCTGTGATCATGCCACTGTACTCCAGTCTGGGTGACAGAGCAAGACCCCGTCTCTACAGAAAATAAACATAGAAATAAATAAATAATAAAAAAAGAAAGGGACAGAGGACTCTGGGATAAAATATCGTATCTGAATCTCCCAATGTTCTGCGTTGGGAAAGGAAAAGTCAGTCCATTTCTTAGGAGCTCTGTCCACATTCTGTGTTTTTTTCACCCTCTGTAGAGTCCCTAGCTTGCAGGTTTGCACAAGTGATGATGGTTCACAAATGGCTTGACTCTATGGGCAGAGGAAATGCTGATGAAACAAAATCTCAAGCTTGTGTTGTGCCCATCTTAGTTGTCTCAGGAATGGCAGCCAAGTCTAGGTCAAGAGAGAGAGGATAATGCGGGTTATTCTAGGCTGGGATCAGTCTGTGCGAGAGATGGAGGGAAACCATATTCCAAAAATCCCTAGCCTCAACATGGGTGTCACTAACCTTCTCAGGTGTCGGGCAGACCTTGGCAGTGTGGAAGCTGACAGCCCTATGGGAGGGGCCGAGCTCTCCCTGGCAGCCCACCTTCTCCGGGAGGTTGTTCCTCTGGAACTAATCGAAATTAAGTAAAAGTATTTCCTGCAAAAAGGGTGTATTCATATGCTGCCATGACAAAGTGCTACAGACTGGATAGCTCAAACAACAGAAATGTATTGTCTCACGTTCTGGAGGCTGGAAGTCTGAAACCAAGGTGGTGTCAGCATCAATCCTGTGAGGGCTATGATAGAATCTGCTCCAGGCTTCTCTCTTCGGCTTGTAGGTGGCTGTCTTATCCCTGTGTCTCTTCACATCATCTTCCCTCTATGTACATCTGTTAAATTTCCCCTTTTGATAAGGACACCAGTCATATTGGACTAGGGGCCCACCCTACTCCAGTATGACCTCATTTTAACGAATTATATCTGCAACAACCCTATATCTAAATCAGGTCACATTCTGAGGTACTGTGGGTTAGAACTTTAACGTGTGAATTTTGGGAGGACATACTTCAACCCCATAACAAAGGGATTTGACTCTGATCTCTGATGGGATGAAGTCTGAGGGCCATGTAATCATACATGAAGGGATGATGTTTAAGAAATATATGAGAAAAACTGTAATAACTTGAGTACTCATCAGAATAAGTGTGGCCATTTTGTGTTTCTGAAAGCATAGATATCAAACTTTCTCTAAAACAGTGGTTTGTGTGTTCATGTGTCTGCTTTACTGTATCACATGTTATGGTTTGGATATGGTTTCTTTGCCCCACCAAAACTTATGTTGAAATTCAATCCCCAATGTGGTGGTATAGGGAGGTGGGGCCTAGTGGGAGGTGTTTGTGTCATGGGGTGGATCCCTCATAAATGGCTTGGTCTGGGGACTGTGCCCCAGGAATGGTCACTTCACTCAAATGATCCATTCCTGACTGGGCTAAGTTTTGAAATTGAGTGACCTCAGCAACCCATGGGTGAAATTTCCCGTATGCTTGCATGGAGGAAGCCTGGAGTTTGCTATAGAGAGAAAAAGAAATAAGAATGGATTTTCCAGGCCTGACCACTCCCCCTACCCCTAATCCATTTGGCCAGAATGGGGAGGGAGAGGGGAGGGAAAACAGAGGGGAAAAAGACATGAAGCGAGAAAGGAAGCGCCTAGAAGAGGGTGCATGGAATAAATGCAGACAAAGAAGAACTTGCAAGCTCATCCCCTGCCTTCCCACCTCCTAGGCGGGAGGAGATTCGTGCTCGGTACTCTCCAGAAATCCTCTCAAAGACAAGAACGCAAAGGCCACACCACCCCATAGGCCAACTGGGCATGTGCTTAGTGAATGAAGAGGTAGCCCTGTATTACTGCCAGTCTCTGGTAGGGAAAGAAGCAATTAGCAGTGCCTGCTGGCTCTGAGAATTTTGTCTTCATGTTCAACATTTAGGAAGTTGCTCAGACTGACTCTTGGCAAACATCAAATCGCAGGAATCAAAGAAATTTGCTCAACAAATTCCTAGGAAGCCTCCTGGGCAGGTGGCCATGAACACCTTCCTATGTGCAGATTCACCCAAAGGGGACCAAACCCCAGAGGTGAATTTAGGGGAAAAAAGCCACTGTCTTACTGTTCCCTCGCTCAAGAGACAGACTTAAGCAAAATTGTCTAGTAGGCGACATTTGTCCTCGGTGTCTTTTCCTCTCCTCTTTCTGAATCTCCCTTTAAGTTTCAAGCTAAACTCAGCTCACCAGCCCTCCCAAAACCTTCCTGGGCACACCCCTGAGGCCTACTCCCCTTCCCCCATCTGAGCCCCACTCCCTGAGGAACACGAGGTCTAGTCTCACCTCTGATCACCAGGTCCTAAGCACACAGACCACAGCCCCCATCGAACTTCCCCAGTAATTTCTGGAGTTCCATGCTGAAGGTCCTTGGATTGCTTCCATCCGTGAGCCTAATTTAACCTATAAACTGCGAGGAGGGGGGTGTTTTTCAGCGCTCTTAAACACGTTCTTACCGCAGCATGTAATAAACTATGCCTGTTTTAAATAATCCTTTAATAAATGACCAGATGACCAAATGAATGAATGAATCATCAGGATATTCAACAATGCCTTTTATTAAAACTTAATTTGAATTCTGTGTAACAGCAGTGAGAGAGAGAGAAAGAGAGGGAAACCAGAAAACAACGACAAGCATCTGGTTTATTCTCTTACTCTTCACTGCACCACCCTGGATGCACCACTGAATGTGGGGCTAGCAGGTAGGCTGTTCCCCCAGGACAGGCAGACTGAATGTCCCGGAGAGGGGAAAAGTAAGAAGAATGTGGCCATCTGAACTGTAACGAAAAGCTTCTAAGTCATGGATAAGATATTATAATAATGTTGTACCAGTACTTGTTAGTTAGGACTGGCCGGACTTGCCTTTGTATAGAACGATGATGTTACCAACAGATAAGTTTCCTGGGTGGGACAATTGCTGAAAAGACTCACTGTTTTAGCCACATGAGGGTATCAATTTTATTTGGTCCCCTGACAGCTTGCATTGCCCTGGGATTATGTATGGCACCATAGGTGGCCTTGAGTCACTGCCAACATAGTGTCTGGAGGGGTTCCCTCAAATAAAGCCAGGCCAGGGATGGTGGCTCACGCCTGTAATCCTAACACTTTAGGAGGCTGAGGTGGGAGGATCACTTGAGGCCAGGAGTTCAAGACCAGCCTAGGCAACAACAAGACCCCATCCCTACAAAAATTTTTTTTTAAAAATTAGCTGGGTGAGGTGGTGTGCACCTGTAGTCCCAGCTACTCAGGAGGCGGAGGCAGGAGGATGGCTTGAGCCCAGGAGTTTGAGGTTGCTGTGAGCTATGATGACGCCACTGCACTGTAGCCCAGGCAACACAGCAAGACCCTGTCTCAAAAAAAAAAAAAAAAAGAGCCCCGTCATCCAAGTCACTTCATTGCCCGTTTATCTATGTATATGTGTATGTCCTGGATTTGGCGGAATAATTCCAACTTCAAACCCTGTGTCCTATTGGTAAGCTGGAAGTCAGGCTGTGTGTCCTGGAATCATTAGTTCTGAAAATTCTCATCATAATGGCATATGATTCTAATTGTGCTTATAAGAGGTGCTTTTAATTAAAAATCTTTTCACTATAAAAATAATGTAATCATAATATTAAAATTTTGGAAAATTAGAAAGAAAAATATATCGCTTATAATACTATCATCCTGGTTTATAGATATATACATGAATATAATTGTCCCAGCATAATACCAAAATAAACATGCAATTTTACATCCTACTTTCTCCAACCACCATTACATTTTTAAAAACATTTCTAGTAAAAATGTTTAAGGGCAGCATTTCAATGGCCAGATAATATTTCATTCAGGGGGTTACTAAAATACATTAATCATATTTCAATTTTTAAATAATTTTTCAATGTTATTAATAAATCTGCAATAAATATTATTATACACACATTTTGTATATTTGTAGTTTTATGTTAGTTTCGATTCTAAAAGTTGAATTATAGGCTCAGAGTATGAATATGCTTATGACTCTTGATACATTTGCAAATTGCTTTCCAAAAAGGTTGTACCCATTTACATGGCCACCAACAATGTCTGAGGGGGTCATCAAAGTGTTGAAATAAGGTTTTGAAATGATTCTCATGACAGTTTGCTTGAACAATGCCTCCCTACTTTAGTACGTAAAGTACAGGTAGGAGATGGATAAAAAAGCAGATGCTGTACTGAAGATGATAGACTGAAGAGGGGTGTCATTGAAGCCGGATGAGTATTTTAAAAAAGAACACACTTGAATGACATTCCAATCCGTAGTTTGCAATGAGGCATCTGTGGACTGCTAGGAAAACAGAGCAATGGCAGGCAGATAAGCTGGCCTGCAGCAATCACAATTAGGGTAGCTTTTTCAGAAGAAAAGGCTTTGGCAGATTTGCCTCTCAGGCCAAACTCCAAACAGCTCGAGGCACACACTGCCTTATATGAAAGGCAGCCTGTCTCTGCAAATGCCATGGAAAACATTGTTGCCCCACGTTGATCTTGTCAGCTCTACTCATGGATGCAATGTATGGGAATGACGCTATTATTTTCTAATATAACAATACATAGTGGCTAGACACAAACCAAATAGACATTTATTGAATAAGAGAAGGGGAAAATCACACTCGCAGAGCACCTACAAAGAACCAGGACCTTTTGCATTGGTCTTGTCTATTTAATAAACCTGGATCCAGTGTGTTGGCCCTTTAGCCTCACGTGGCAGTTCTGAAAACCACGTTCCAAGGGAGCAAGAGTCATAGTTCTGGGATCCTATGGCCGGGGCTCCCTGGGTTCTGAGTCTCAGCCTGGCCATGGCATTTCTCTGGGGGCTGTGGAATAGCAGCACCCCTTCCCCAAAGGAGTAAAAATGATAGAAAAGTATTTACAAAGTGCCACAATACATCAACTCCTGACATACGGTAAATGGGTTGTTATTCACCTTCCTTACTGGAGGACTCTTGTATCTAGGTACTAATCCCTTTGAAAATTACTGCAGCTTTTAATATTATATACATTATGATTTACATTCTTTGTTTCATATATATATATTTCTTGATTTTAGCAACTTATTATAAGGTTCTTAATATATGTATATGACACTCTAGAAAATGTGACCAATTCTTGATAGGTAAAAATATTATCAAATGTGGCCATTTTTAAGATTTTAAAGGTAAATTTCAGATAACTGTCTGTGATTAATCTTAGTCAAATAAAAGCTTGTGAATCACGTGGGCAGCAGAGCATGGGCTTTTGAGCAGATCTAGGGGATGGAGTCCCAGCTCTGCCACTTGCTAGCCTGGGTCAGTTACCTGACCTTCCTTAGCCTGTTTCCTCATCCCTAAATGGGGCAGAATAATAGATGCTATTATTATTACTTGAGAAAATGTATCTAACACATTCAGCATAGTGCCTGGCATGCCATAAATGCTCAATAAATATTAGCTATGTTTATTATCACATTACTATCATTAGGAAGTCCACCAGATAGGTGACAAAAACACAGCATAAGCAAGGATGTTTTTGATGGAATTTAAAAGAATCAATTCATTAGACCATCTTTGCTGAAGAGATAATTAATTTGGTTAATTTGGGAGGCAAAAATGACTATGTCTTTTTTTTTTTTTTTTTAAGAGATGGCGTCTCGCTATGTTGCCCAGGCTGGGGTTCAGTGGCTATTCACAGGCGCGATCCCATTGCTAATTAGCACGGGAGTTTTGACCTGCTCCGTTTCCGACCTGGGCCGGTTCACCCCTCCTTAGACAACCTGGTGGTCCCCCGCTCCCGGGAGGTCATAATATTGATGCCGAACTTAGTGTGGACACCCGATCGGCATAGCGCACTACAGCCCAGAACTCCTGGACTCAAGCGATCCTCCTGCCTCAGCCTCCCGAGTAGCTGGGACTACAGGCACACACCACCGCGTCCGGCTGCCTATGTCTTTAAGTGTAAAAAATGTGCATTCCTAGCCAGGCGCAGAGACCTGCACCTGTAGTCGCAGCTACTCGGCCGAAGCAGGAGGATCACTTGAGCCTAGGAGTTGAAGGCTGCAGTATGCTATGATCGAGCCTGTGAACAGCCACTGGACTCTATCCTGGGCAACATAGCCAAACTCTGTCTTCAAAAAAATAAAAAGGTGCATTCCTGCAGTCTCTTCATGAGTTTTGTAGCCTTCAGTCTTACCCCCTCTCAAGTACACCGTGGACCCTGCTGCCAACATTATATTCACACAAGAAAATCTAATCATGTCTCTTCCCTCCTTAAAATGCCTTACCCTCCCCCACAGCCCAAGCATCTTAGCCTGCCAGACAAGGCTGTCTAGGACCAAGTCCCTGATTTTCTGCAGCCTCCTCTCCAGAGATTAACTGTCTTGAAATATGTGCCCTGGTCATCCAAAATGCTTGCCTCTGAACCTTTACCCATGCCATTCCGTCTACCTTCCATCTCCTCTTCACCTGACCTACTCCTACTCGTCCCTCAAGGCTCACATAAATTCCTATTTTTGTAAAAACATCAAAAGAAAAGTTTGTATATGGATATCATGGTTATGCACATTGATACAGGTTGAGTATCCCTTATCCAAAATGCTTGGGACCAGAAGTGTTTCAGATTTTGGATGTTTTTGGATTTGGGAATATTTGCATATACATAATGAAATATATTGGGGCTGGGACCCAAGTCTAAACATAAAATTTATTTCTGTTTCATATATACCTTATA
This sequence comes from Daubentonia madagascariensis, assembly GCA_023783475.1. NCBI lineage: Eukaryota > Metazoa > Chordata > Mammalia > Primates > Daubentoniidae > Daubentonia > Daubentonia madagascariensis. Next base: position 15,023,762 of record JAKFHU010000258.1, on the reverse strand, counting down.
CACACAGCCTGAAAGTAATGTTATACAATATTTTTAATAATTTTGTGCCTGAGACAAAGTTTGACTGTGTTTTGACTGTGACCCATCACATGAGATCACGTGTAGAATTTCCCACTTATGGTGTCATGTTGGCACTCAAAAAGTTTCAAATTTGGGGGGATTTTGGCTTTCAGATTTTTGGATTAGGGTTGCTCAACCTGTATATGAATAACATATATTGGAAAGAAGTCCAAATATCTTAAAATATATATCCTAAAGTGCTACAAGTAGTTATCTGGGCCAGGCGCAGTGGCTCACTCCTATAATTCCAGCAGTTTGGGAGGCTGAGGTGGGAGGATCACTTGAGGCCAGGAGCGTGAGGCTACAGTGAGCTATGACAGCACTCCAGCCTGGGTGACAGAGACCCTGTCTCTTAAAAAAAAAAAAAAGAAATGTTATCCACAATTGTTTCCTTCTTTGTAATAACAAAAAAAATTAAAAATTTTTAAATTCTAAAACATTTAAAGAAAGTTTAGGTACCATTCCTTCCCAAACACTTCCTTTCCCTGAGGATTCCCTGGTGGTCCTGCAGAACTCCCAAAATGCCTCCAATGGAGAATGCATCTCATTATGTTGAGATTATTCCTTTCTCAATAGAGCAAGGGTTATCTTTTTATCTTTGTAGCGAGTGTCTAGCACAGTGCCAGGCATACAATGAGCACTCCATAGATGTTTGTTGAACTGATCTGAATTGGCCTTGTTCACACCTAGTGAGCAGCTAGCAGATCCTATAAAGACTTGTGGGCAGGTCCTGGCACACATTTGTAAAAGGTGAACTCCAGAGCAGAGCCATTTTATCTGTGTCTGCTTTTCCCAGTTATTTTGTCAAAGAGCCATTTCCAAGTTTTTGAACTTCAGTTTTTTTTCTGACTGTAAAAGTAATATAGTCTCACAATGAAAATAAAAGTTCAGAAAACATAGACTGAAATAAAGTAAGAAAGAAAAAGTTCTGTTCAGTCCAAAAACCTATTACATTTTTTAACCAGAATTATTTAGATCAATGTTTTTCAGTTTTCTTTTCCCATTTCCTGACACATATATTAATCTCTAAATTTTCCAAGCATTGGGCCGATTTGGAAGTGGGAGGATCCTATACCCACAAATGAAAAATTTGGACGGTGCAATAATTCATATAGAAAAACTTGTAATGATCTCTGTATCACCTGAGTTTAAGGTTGGGGTTTCCTTTTTTCCTAGTAAGTTTAAGGGGCTTGCCTTTGAAATGATGATCGACCTCTTTTCATCAGTGACTCCTGGTAACTACATGAAGATAAGCTACTTTTGGTGTTCAGGAAACCTAGAAGAAAATGGTGATCACTCTCAAGGAAACACAATGATATCATCCCAAGATAATTCGAGTCTTATGTAAAGTCAGGGAGAGCTTTCTCCATGGAATTAGAGGCTGTTCCTCTTGCTTTTGAGTAGTACTGGGGTATGCTTGATGACTGGGAGGGAACTATACCACTCAGGCCAGAAGGCTACCCAGGCAGAGTCTCAGAGTCTCTCTTAGAGATGTTAACACTCCTATGGAACCAGTGTAGAGAGAGATCTTCCTCTCTCCTGATCCTGCAATTACTGTTCTACCTTGGAGACTGGGAGACATTGTGGGGCTTCTAATAATGTGGCTACTGCTTAATTAAGCACCTTCCTTAAATCTTAATGTAGAAGTACTGGGCCATATTATGCCCCAGGTGACACTGACTAGCCACCTAGCAAAGGACTGAAGCCACATAAAGTATGACAAATCCCCCTAAAGGTAACCCAGACCTTCATGCTTCAACAAGGTTACAGTTTGCAGATGTGGCTGGGAAGCATTAATTCAGCTATTTTAAATTGCAATGATAAAGACCAGGTCACACCTTTAGAAAGCTCTAAAGATGGGTGTGGCAGATGGGTGGTCATTTGTGAAGCCTGGACTCTGTGTCAGGTACTCTGTATTCATTCTCTCTAATCCCAGTGACCTGGTAAGATGGGATTATTAAATGAGTAAAGTAATTTTACTCATTTTACAGATGAGGAAACTAGGATCCAGACCCAGTCCTGTTTGACTCCAAAGCCCTGCCCCTCCCACTTGGTCTCCTTTTATCCTGGTTGTGCCACAGGGATTGGCATTGGTGGGTTCTGTTTGGTGGACTAATTAGGAATTGAACTCAGATGGCATTGTCAACCCGCACAGCGGGCTTTGTACCAGTAAACTACGGCAAGTCCCCCAGATGGCTCTGTGGGGCAGGTTTCTTGGCAGAATATCTAGGAGGGATAACAGAGTAATCTCAGCTTTGCCGCGACTGTGGAAGGGTCTAAAAGTCCCTGAAAGACACCTGTGAAGAGACCTGAAAGGGCCTGGAAACTCCTTGCCTTGAATATGTAGCTCCTACGTTGGGCAATTCTCTTGCTAGAAAGGGAAAGATAGACGTGACAAGAATGCAGGTGGACACCAGTCCTCCAGGCCCATGGAATGAAGCAGGTTCAGCTGCTAAAGAACAGCTCAGAACGGTGTGAGCAACCAGGAGTTGGGGCCATGGAGAGTTCAAAGAAATAGCACTTTAGCAGGCGGTAAGGTTGCCATAGTTAGCAAATAAAAACACAGTATGCCCAGTGAAATCTGAATTTCAGATAAACGACAAATGATTTTTTAGTGTAAATATGCCCGTGCACTGTTTTATCTGGCAATCCTAGCAGGGGGTGATTTCCTGGGCTGAGTTTGGAGAATAACATAGGGAGAGCTCCCTCTATGAGGCCTCGGGACAGTGTGGTCAGAATGGGTCTTGCCGTGGATGGATGTCAGTGTAGGAAGTGGTCCTAGGAAAGCTTATTGTCTCTCACATTCCAGCCTAGGAAGGGGCAAACCACCTGAGACTGCTGGGGAGGTACATGGATTTTTAGACCAAGGTGACTTAGAAATTTTCATTGTCGAGGTAAAGGCTTCACACTGAAGGTTTAATATGTTCTACAATTAAAATTCTTAATATAATTGAAAAAAATAGTTTATTGAAAAGAAAAAGTTCTTAATATAATGGGATAAATTAACTTGTCTGGTAGTTTAGATATTCTTATCAATGCTAGAAGTGAGGGGAGCTATATAAGAAAGAATTTCCTTTCTTTTTCAATACTAGAAAAAGGGGAACCCTCTTGCTTAGACTACCATTAAAAATAGTACTAGGCAGTTTGGGGGCCCCTGCTAACTCAAGTCCTTGTCCTTTTGGCAGGTGATCTCTGTACAGTAGTATCAGTCTACCAAAGAAAACTCAATTCCTCTTTCCCCAGAAGAAAAGTTAGCATTTGTTGAACCTTCCTTTTTTTGAACTTGGACAATTAATCTGGTTCTTGGTTAAGAGGGGATACTTTTTAAGAAGAAATAATCCTCTTTTCTTTTAAGTCCTTTTTCTTTTTTGTAGAATTTTCTTACCTGTTTACTAATACTTAGGGAGTAATACTTAAGGTTACTGTATCAGAATGTTGGAATTTGAGGGAAGGGGTTGGGGATGTTAAATACTGTCTAACATCCCATAAGGGCTTCACTAGGTGCCATTTATGTGCATAAATTCACTATGGCTACTGGGGTGCTGGGACATAGGGTCCCCTCAGCTCCAGGGACCAGTGTTCCTGGTTGTAAGCAGCCTCATCTGGGCTCCTTGAAGGGCCTCCTGGACAGAACGGACCTAACCCGTGCCTCTTGGTCCCCAGTGCTAGGCAAACGAGTAGTACCCACCACTCACTGTTCCATGTGAGGTGCTTAGCACAGCCGAGGAGGCATTGTGGCCCCTGGGCCCCTGCTTTAGCCCTGCAGGGCAGAGAGCATTGCCTATCATGGCCAAAAAGCCTGTGGAATATCCATCCCAGGTGCCTAAGGAACATTGATATAGCCCCAAATGCAGATAGTCAGGGTTGGGGACAAGGAGGATGAACAGGAATCCTAGTACAGACCTGAATTTCTGTCCTCTTATCAGGTACCTCTCTCCATTTGTAGTTATAGTCCTTTTTTGGTGGTGTCCAAGGGTGACTGCTTAGCACGCATGTGCAGTCTGTAATTTGAGCTACATAATTAAATACTTCATCTTAAAAAAGTATAATTGGATTCAAAATCCATTCACAAGAAATTTAAAGACATATATCAATGAAGAAAGAAAATAATTTTATTTATTATTTATTTATTTTAGAGGCAGGGTCTCACTCTGTCACCCAGGCTGGAGTACAGTTGTGTGATCATAGCTCACTGTAACTTCAAACTCCTGGGCTCAAGTAATCCTCCCTCCTCAGCCTCCCAAGTAGCTGGGACTGCAGGCACACATCACCATCCTTGGCTACTTTTTTTTTTTTTTGGTAGAGAGAGGGTCTTGCTATGTTGCCCAGGCTGGTCTCGAACTCAAGCAATCTTCACACCACGGCTTCCCAAAATGCTGGGATTACAGGCATGAGCCACTGCAGCTGGCCAGGAAGAATTTTTAATGTATACCTTCAACTATTTTATATATATATAAGTTATGTTTATACTATACTATAGTCCATTGAGTGCAATATCATTATGTCTAAAAAAACAATGTATATACCTTAATTTAAAATTACTTTATTGCTAAAAAATGCTAATGATCATCTGAACCTTCAACGAGTCATAATGTTTTTGCTGGTGGAGGGTCTTGCCTTGATATTGATGGCTGCTGACCGATCAGGTGGTGGGTGGTGAAAGTTGGGGTGGCTGTAGCAATTTCTTAAAATAAGACAACAATGAAGTATGTTGCGTCAACTGACTCTTCCTTTCATGAAAGATTTCTCTGCAGCATGCAGATGCTCTTTGATAGCATTTTAACCACAGTACAACTTCTTTCAAATTGGAGTCAATCTTCTCAAACCCTGCCAGCTGCTTTATCAACTATGTTTATGTAATATTCTAAATCCTTTGTTGTCATTTCAACAATGTTCACAGCATCTTTACCAGGAGATTTCATCTCAAGAAACCACTTTCTTTCCTTGTCCATAAGAAACAATGCCTCAACCACTAAAGTTTTATAGCAATTTAGACTGCAGCAAAGATTGCAGCAATTCAGTCACATCTTCAGGTTCCACTTCTAATTCTAGTGCTCTTGCAATTTCCTCCACATCTGCAGTTACTTTCTCCACTGAAGTCTTGAACCCCTCAAAGCAATCCATAAGGGTTGGAATCAACTCTTTCCAAACTCCTGTTAATGCTGATATTTTGACCTCCTCCCATGAATCATGAATGTTTATAATGGGATCTAGAATGGTGAATCCTTTCCAGGTTTTCAACATACTTTGCCTCCAGATCCATCAGAGGAATCACTATCTATGGCAGCCACAGCCTTACAAAATGTATTTCTTAAATAAGATGACTTGAAAGTCAAAATTACTCCTTGATCCATGGGCTGCAGAACGGATGTTGTGTTAGCAGGCATGAAAAAAACATTAATCTCCTTGTACATCCATGGATGTAAAGAGGCTAAAAACAAGAGCAGCAGCAAAAACTCCTTGTACAGCTCCTTAAGAGCTCTTGGATGACAAGGGGCATTGTCAATGAGCAGTAATATTTGGAATGGAATCTTTTTTTCTGAGCAGTAGGTCTCAACAGTGGGCTTAAAATACTTAGTAAACCATGCTGTAAACAGATGTGCTGTCCTTCAGGCTTTGTTGTTCCATTTACAGAGCACAGGTAGAGTAGATTTAGCATAATTCTTAAGGGCCCTAGGATTTCAGAATGATAAATGAACACTGGCTTCTGACTTAAAGTCACCAGCTGCATTAGCCCCTAACAAGAAAGTGAGCCTGTACTTTGAAACTTTGAAGGCAGGCATTGACTTCTCTAGCTAATTAAACCTAGATGGCATCTTCTTCCAATAGAAAGCTGTTTCGTCTACAATGAAAATCTGTTATTTAGTGTAGCCACCTTCATCAATTATCTTAGCTAGATCTTCTGGATAATTTGCTGCAGATTCTCCACCAGCTCTTGCTGCTTCACCTTGCACTTTTATGTTATGGTGATGGCTTCTTAATCTTCATGAACCAACCTCTGCTAGCTTCCAACTTTTCTTCTGCAGCTTCCTCACCTCTTTCAGCCTTCACAGAATTGAAGAAAGTTGGAGCTTAGCTCTGGATTAGGCTTTGGCTTAAGGGAATGTTGTGACCCGTTTGATCTTCTATCCAGATCACTCAAACTTTTTCTGTATCAGTAATAAAGCTGTTTGCTTTCTTATCATTCATGTGTTCACTGGAGTAGCACTTTTAATGTCCTTCAAGGACTTTCCTTCACATTCACAACTTGGCTAACTGGTGCAAGAGGCCTGGCTTTCAGCCTGTCTCGGCTTTGGACATGTCTTCCTTTCTAAGTTTAATCATTTCTTACTTTTTTTTTTTTTAGAGACAGAGTCTTGTTCTGTCACCCAGGCTGTAGTGCAGTGGTGCGATCATAGCTCACTGTAACCTGTAACTCCTGGGTTCAAGTGATCCTCTCGCTTCAGCCACCCCAGTAGTGGGGACTACAGGCATGCAACGACCACATCTAGCTAAGTTTTTCTTTTTAAATTTTTTGTAGAGACAGGTTCTTGCTATGTTGCCAAGGCTGTTCTCAAACTCCTTGCCTCAGATGGTCAAGTTATATCTAATAGTATCCCCTAGAATTAGTATTCAAAAGAGTCTGAGATTGAGGTATGTAACTGTAGGTTAACTATAGGGTTTCTAAACAAAAAACCAAAGATGCTGACCACAAATGCACTGCCTCCGATTCCTCAGAGTATTATGGAGCTCAGTTCATTTTATTTATTTTTTTGAGACAGGGTCTCACTCTGTCACACAGGCTAGAGTGCAGTGGCATCATCATAGCTCACTGCAACCTCACACTTCTGGGCTCAAGCAATCCCCCTGCCTCAGCCTCCCAAAGTGCTGGGATTGCAGGCATGAGCCACCATACCCAGCCCATTTCTAGCTTTTAATTTAAAGTGAGAGACTTGTGACTCTTCCTTTCACTTGAACACTTACAGGCCATTGCAGAGTGAGACCCTGTCCAAAAAAAAAAAAAAAACCAAAAAAAATTACAATAGTAATATCAAAGATCACTGACCACAGATCACCATAACAGATGTAATAATGATGAAAAGCTTGAAATATTGTAAGAATTACCAAAATGTGACAAGAGACAAGAAATGAGCACATGCTGTTGGGAAAATGACACCAACAGACTTGCTTGACACAGAGTTGCGACAAACCTTCAATTTGTAAACTATGCAATAATCTGTGAAGCACAATAAAGTGAAGTACAATGAGGTATGCCTGTGATGAATTTTTAAATCAAGTTCCATGCGGATGACGCCAAATCCCTTCTACTCTTCCTCAGTGTACTTTATAAATATGATCATTTTCCAAGGATAAAATGACATGGGAAAGGTGAGAAATGTTGCATTAGAAGATAGTGAGCCATTCCTATTAAAAGCTGGGGGAAGAACATTCAAGTTCAGAAAGGGCAAGTGCAGTGACCCTGAGGCAGGGGAGGACTGGATGGACCAGAGGTGGCTGGTCTGTAGCACAGTGCTGAGGGGCGGAAGCAGGTAATGCCAGGGCCCACACACATGCAGTTCAACCAAGAGCAGCAGGAGGCCACTGAAAGGATTTAAGCAAGAATGTGACCTAATCTGATTTACATGCTATAAATCTAACCTGTGTATGCTGTGTATCGAACAGAATACAGAGCTGCAAAAGTGGAAAGAGAAAGGTCATATAGGAAATTACGGCAGGAGGGCAGGTGAGAGGTGAGGAGGAAGGAGAGAATAGGTTATTCTGAGAAGCATTTCAGAGGCAGGACCTCTGAAATAGCACTGGCCAACTGGGTGGAAGAAAGGGAGGCTCAAGGAGGATATACTTTTTGGTCTGAGCAGCTGAGTAAATGGCAGTGTCATTTACTGGGCAAGACTGAGGGGAGGGACAGTTTTAGAGACAAGGTTGGGATCCAGAGCCTCAGGACAAATGATCCATATTTTCCAACAAAGTGCAAATAATAGAGAATCTGCAGATTGTAAGAGATTTAAGAGGCACATCGATCATTCACTTGACTCCTATGACACATACATAAATATCTACAGATGAAATGATGTAGTCTGGGATTTGCTTCAAAATAATTCAAGTGGGGGAGGTAGGAGGAGTGAGTAGACGTATAGATGGAACACAAGATTGGTCATTAGTCGATCATTTTTGAAGCTGAGTGATGGGTCCAAGGGGTTCATTATACTGTTCTCCCTACTTTCGGATATGATAATTTCCATGGAACTGGATGAGATCACCTAATAAGGAAGTACATCAAATGGGGAAAGGTCCCAAACTGGGAGGAGGGCAGTGCTAGGCCAGTAGAAAGACACAGATAAGACCACAGCTGTCCTAGAGTTTACATTCTTCCGGGAGGAAATACACAATAAGCGAGTGAACAAATGGTAGATTTTAAACCAATGTGATAAAGATAAAGGGTGGTACGATAAAGTGTGCATGGAGATAGCATTAGAGTGGCCAGAAACATCTCCTCTCTGTGAGGCAGTAATCTTGGCAGCTGACTGATAGGAGCCAAGTGGATAGGAATAGTGGTGTTTTTAAAATCCTTTCCATTTTTTTTTTTTTTTTTTTTTTTTTTACTTATAAACAAATCTAAATTTGTGGCCGTAAGTATTCTATTCTAGGGAAAATACTTTAACATATAAGCTTTTGCTCCTCCCCTCCCGTTTTTTTTAAACTCCAGATGTTGAGGCCATTATTAGCTCAAGAATTCTAGAAGTAGAGCCAATTCAGACTGACCCCTGGGGTCCCTTCAGGATCCCTTCTTGCCCTGGCAGCTCTCCTACCCCATTATCTTGACACTATAGTCCCCTTCTCCCCTTAGTACAGTTTTGCCACTCTAAGGGCTGCAAAGCCCATGCTTCCCTCCCAGCCTCCAGGTGCTATTTCCCTGCACAAGGCGATGCTTACAGAAATCACAAGCTCCGTAAGGGCAGGAATATTGCTTGTGTTGTGCAATGGTGCATTACCAGCACCCAGAATTATGCCCAGCACAGAGGTGGCACTCAATAAATATTCATTCACTGAGAGAACTTCCTGGAAGCCACTTCCAGTCACCTCTCTAGGTGCTTAAATACTCAAACCTAAAACTAGGAAGAGTTTGTGGCCTACCATCATACAGATAAACATCATTACTTCCATTTTACAAGAGTCTCCTAAATTGGTTCAAATAATCCAAGATTTCACTTAAAATGGTCTTTTCTTTCCCTCTGTTAGAAAATTTTTTTAAAGCCAAGAAGTAGGAGCTATAAAAAAACCCAGCATACAAAGAGAACATTACCCATGTCATTTAACATTTCTTGAAGATGTGATGAATTTAACTGATGTAGAACGGCCTTCCTGGATAAATCCAACAATAAATATTTTGGTCTCCGGAAAACAAACAAGCAAAATAACTCTTCTTGGTTCAAATTATAGGAATTCTTTGCTGGCAGCTCAGTCTAGGCTTTTTGCATATGTGCTTTTAGGATAGGATTGTAGCTTGCATGTGTTCTGCACAGCAACCACGGACACTTAACATTCATTAAATAATAATGAATCAGGAGGCCTGGATTTTTTGTTTGTTTGTTTGTTTCTCCTGGGTCTGTCCCTCACTTAAGTGACCTTGGACAAATCCATTCCTCCCCCTCATATCTGATCTCCATATATCTGTTTCAGGATAATGTTTATGACTAAGATGCTTTGTGAGATCTTCAGATTACAAATAGCAGTCAGTGCCCTTCATCTACGAAATTTATCTCCTTCACTACCCTATGGGATGTCTGCGTGACACTTCTATTGCAAACCTTCACACACACAGTTGTGGAGCGGTGTCAATACCAGCTAAGAATGGTTCAGATGTTCTAAGGCCAATCAACTGACAAGTAGTAAGGATAACTTGAGCCATGAAAAGTCTGTTTCTTATGCTACTGAGAATTGGAAAACGGGTAAGTGTAATAATCCCCAAATCACGTTTTCGTTATTTCTGTCGTTTTCAGCCTCTTCTAAACTATGCAGAAGCTGCTGACGACATTTGAGTACCCCATATCCTGCAACTACCTTTCCAAAGCAATCCTTCCGAATACCGAGATGGCTACGAGGCCCCCGCTGGGGACAGGACAAACTGCCAGGGCTGGCAGTCGGGCCCCGGTCCGGTTACTGCGCACTCCGTACATTGTTTTAGAGGCTTACAAAGTACAGCCATCTTGCATTAGGCGCCCTGGCCCAGGAAGAGGGCGACCCCGTCCCCCGGCCTGGAGCCCGCCGCCCCGCCCGCAGCCCGCCTCGGCCAGGCCGGAGTCTGAGCGGGGAAAGTTGGCGGCAGCGGACTGGGGCCTGAGCCGCACGGCCCGGCCGCACTTGGCCCGGAGTGAAAGTGGAAGCGAGCCGTCGGCGCGCCCGCCAGCTGCTGCAGCAGCCCGGCCCGAAAGTGGGCGCGGGACGCCAGGTTTCTATTTGCGAGCTTCCTGTCGGGGAGTGTTTTCAACTGGGGCGCGGCGACCCGGGCGGCAGCGTCCTCCTCCCCGCCCCCACGCCGCCGCGGGGGCGCGCACCGGGGCCCGCGCTGGGGCGGCCCCCCACCCCCCTCGGCCCGAGACGCCCGCAGGCCGGGCGTTCACTCACCGCGCCTCCTCCCGCTCTCCCCTCCCCCCACCGCCCTCCCCGCGCCCCAAACCCGGGCTTCGGGGGCTCGATGACGTGTGCGCGCGGAGCGGGGTGGGAGTACAGGGCCGGGGGCGGGGGCGAGACGGGGGCGGACGGTCTCCTCGGCGGGAGCCGGCGGCCCCTCGGCGTGTCTTTTGTGTTTGTACACACACGGCGCGAGGCGGCCGAGAGGAGGGAGCGGGCGGCGCGCGGGGGAGGGGCGAGCGCGCGCCAGCGAACGGGCGCGCGGGGGGAGGGGAGGGGCGGGGCGCGAGCGGGGGGCGGGGGCGGGGCCGAGCCTTCCCTCCATTGTGTGTGATTGGCTGGCGCGCGGCGCGGGGGCGGGGCGGCGTGTGTTGGGGGATAGCCTCGGTGTCAGCCATCTTTCAATTGTGTTCGCAGCCGCCGCCGCGCCGCCGTCGCTCTCTAACGCCAGCGCCGCCTCTAGCTCGCCGAGCTCCAGCCGAAGGAGAAGGGGGGTAAGTTTCCCCGTCTGCCCGCTTCCCCGGAATCGAGCCCCGTTTGCCGTCAGCCCGAAGCCGGGCCCTGGCGGTGCCGGGAGGGGACCCATAGCCCCTCCGGCTTACCCCACAAACTTTTTGGCCCAGAAATGGAGGTGAGGAGCGAGTTTCCCTCTTCCCTCAGGCGGCGGCGGCGGCGGCTCCCACGTCTCTCGCCGCCTTAGCCCAACAGCAGCTACCGCCGCGGCGCCGAGCCTGCTCTCCCTCCTTCTCCCTGCGCCCCTGGCTCCTCTTTCTTCGGTGAAATCCCGCCCGCCAGCCCTTCCCCGGACCCCAGACCTTCACCAGGACCCGCGCGGGCCTCTTAACTACCGCCCCCAGGCCCCGGCCCCCAGTTTTCGGGCGGGAAAGGGGTGGAAATCGCCGCCGCTTCCCACCCTGGGGTAACTCGCTTTTTGCTGCCTCCCCACAGTTGTTGCTAAGCTTCACCATCTTGTCTCTCTTCTCTGGTCACCGACCATATTTTTCCCCCGTTTCTCTCTTCCCCGTTTCAGAAAAGGAGGAAAAATTTTTAAAAGAGGGGCATTTTTTCCCGTTTTTTGGAGAAGCGGAAACTTGATGCTTTTGAAATGCAAAAAAAAAAACTTTTGCATTTTGGAGGGCGGCACGTGGCAGGGGATCGGGATATTTTCGAGCGATTTGGTGTTTTGTCTGTTTGGAAGGGAATCGGATACGTTTTGCGATTGTTTCCATTTTGTTCTGGTCTGGGAGCCGAGTTGGTGCCAGCGCGAGGCGCTGGGAGCGAGGCGGGCAGGTTGGGGGACCCTGTGCCGAGGGGCCCGGAGGAGGCAAAACCAAAAGTTTATGTGGTGCTTGGAGTGGACCGGTCGGCGGATGTCGTGCGTTAATTAAAGCCTGGGTGCGGGGCACTTTTTATTTCATTGGGAAGCCTGTGAGGACTGGACGGGAGGACGGTGCTTTGTAGAATGCTCGGTGGTGGTAGCTGCTGTTCCTCTCTTGTTTTTCAAGACGCCTTTTTGTCAACATAACTGTAACGATGCAAAACCAAGAATGTTTTCCGATATTTACAGTAATCCATCAACTGCCAGACATGGGGAGCGGGCGACGAAAGCGGGGGGGGGGGCAGACGGTTAAAACCTTTTTGCTGTAATTTGATTCGACCTTTCTGTGGTTTGTGGCTTCGTTCTCTCGACTTGTTTGTGGATCGAATGTTTACAGACATTTCTAATTTCTGCTTTAATTAAAGAAATTGGATCGAAGACTGTTAGGGGGTCTTTATGTTTTGTCATTTATCGCTCAGAATTGGCATTTTGAGAAATGAGTGACATTGATGCTAACAATTTTCTAGTATTATAGTTTGTTTCAAGAAGTCATATTTGGGTGGTAGACGTAATGTGCACCCTTTCAAATTATATAACAATACGGATATTATTTTTTATACCGATTTATACCGATCAAAATTTCCAAATTTGCGGAGGGGGTGATAGTGGCAGGTAAACTTGTATGTTTAGTAGTTGCATGTGGTGATTTTTGGTCTTTTAATGCTGGTAGGTGAGTAAGGAGGTCTTTATACCGTGGCTGGTACAAAGCAGACTGCCCGCAAATCGACCGGTGGTAAAGCACCCAGGAAGCAACTGGCTACAAAAGCCGCTCGCAAGAGTGCGCCCTCTACTGGAGGGGTGAAGAAACCTCATCGCTACAGGTATTAAAACAGAAAAGGGAAAAAAATGGGACACAGTCTCCTGTAGTATCCATATTATTTAACAAAAAGATGGATTACAGGAAAACTTTTTGCTTCAGGGAAACTGATGTTTTTTTCCCTTTTGAATATTTACTGCCGCTTGAATATATATACTGTATATTCATTTGTATATATAATTTGTTTTTTTATTGGAAACGTGTTTGATTTTGAAGACATAATCTGACCTAGAAGCCAGAAACCTATATGGAGACCTAATATATCACTGATAATGTTACTGGGATAGATTGACTTTTTAGTTAGCTATGAAGTTAGTAATTTTTAATAATAGTGAGGTGTTATTTTTAAAATAATTTTTGAGGATATCATTTCCAGCTTTTGGTAAAATAACAGTTTAATCAAGATTGGGTATTTTGTTGTAGCGAAGTTCCCGTCCCGTTTACTTGATTGGTTTGTTTCCAGCTGTATTAGCGCCTGTGATTTTGAACTACCTGAGCAGTGTTGTTAAGGGAATCTGCCATTAGAGGGCAGAAGTTGTCCATACTTAGGTAGCCCCTACAAATTTTACCATTAACCTAAAATAAAAGCCCATGCAGTGGAAGAAATAATTAAGAATTAGAGGTAAATTTCTTACTCTTCCATGTGGAACACTGCACAGTCAGGCATATTCAAATTTAATAATTCATGAGGGATGAACAGTAGTCAAAGAGTAAAGGTATTCTGGGAAATCGAACTTAAATACCACAGTGTATTTTTTAAATGAAGCTCATTGAATTGGGTTGGTCTTTAAGGGCTATTAAAATTGAGGGTGCAGGTGGGAAGGAAAGTGGTGCTAAATTGAGAGTTAACTTCATTATTAGTGGTCTGACAACCAATACCTCCCCAAGTTGTAAATCTTAACAGAAGTTGGTGGTTTTTATGTGTATAGATATACAAGTTTAAAAATGAAAATACACAGGGCTTTGATAAACTCCTTGCTTATCTACTTTAGTTTCATGCTTTTTGCTTTAAAGGTATTGTTGTTACTCTTAATAGACTTGAATGTTCAGGTCATAAATTGATCAGTGAAATTTAATACTGAAGTGGACGAATAGTTGGGTGGTTTATTTTTTTTTAATTGCTGCATTTCTGTAAAGCTGACCACTTACCCTTTTGTGTCATGTATGTAGTAACAGTTTCTTTATTGTTAATTTTTTTTTTTAAGGCCTGGTACCGTGGCACTCCGTGAAATTAGACGTTATCAGAAGTCCACTGAACTTCTGATTCGCAAACTTCCTTTCCAGCGTCTCGTGCGAGAAATTGCTCAGGACTTCAAAACAGATCTGCGCTTCCAGAGCGCAGCTATTGGTGCTTTGCAGGTAAAATGGCGGGTGGGGAAGACAGAGATTGTGTTCCTGCTGTGTACCAAGAACAATTCTAAATCTTTGTATATGCTTATGTAATTTAGTCAACACAAGCCTATGAGGTAGTTGATACCATTATTTCACTGAAGAGACTTCAGAAAGGTAGGTTGCTCAGGGTCATACACAGATAATGGCAAAAACAATTTGAACCCATTTGACTCCAAAGCCTAGTGAACATTCTGTTATAATATTTTAAACATCGCACTAAAAACAATGTTTAAAGAAAACCCTCTGGTTTGGTTTATGGGTGCTGCAGGACATTAAGAAGATGGGACTAGAGGTCTATATTTGTAGTCAGTTCTTAACAACAGTGACTAGTATGAAAGGAATGTTTTTGAATGTCCTGGACCTGAAGAGGCAGATATAGGTGGAAAGAGCTTAATATCTAGGATGGGAATAGGGAGCATTAAAGAATTACGTATTTAGGTGAAAGGAGCAGTGAGTGGTGGTTAGGATTAGATTGACAAGATAGGAAAGGTCCTTGAAGATGATACTGGACATGTAAAGGACTTAGTTTGCTAAAAGGGATTAGGGATTTCAGTTTCAATGGGGAGTGTACTGAATTTAATCTAAATCTCTATCATGTCAGGACTTTGAGATATATGGTTCTAGAGATGTTTATTTGAAATATTTGTGGTTTATGCCAAGATAGAACTTGAAATTCCCACAAGATATTTGATAAGATATGTAGGTGTCATTAACATCAATTGCTTAAGTGACCTCTTTTATATTGTGTGGTTGAATTCTTTAGATGCAAGTATCTCAAAATATAGTAAGACCACCACCTCTGTCAGAAGCATGGGGTTGGGGGTGTTTAAAAATGCAGATTGTTAGGCACCATTGCAGACCTGAATCAGAATCTGTTGGAGAGGGGGGCTAGAACCTGCATACACTCCATTGGAAGATTTTCAAGGCTGCTGTTGCTGTGCTGGGCTTTTGCTTTATATGTGAGAAAGATTTGATAGGTGGATTCTACCCTGAAATGTTATTGGTCGAGCTGTTTCTATGGTTAGTCTAACTTCATTTGATTGGTGAGTTCCAGGAGTAGACATCCATTAAATTCTCAGTGAGTTGAAATTATTGAAATTTCAGCTACTAAAATCTTTCCGTGCTATTACTTAAAACTTTATTTTCTGTTTTAATAACTGATTATCTTCAGTTCACATTTCATTTGTTACCAGATACAGAACTGTTACTAAGATTCCCAAGCACTACTGAGACAAATCTAATTTCGTTTTCTAGTTAGTTAGCAGGACTATGCTTAAAGAACACAACGCTGTATTTAAGTCCAGCATTTTTTAGCTTAAATGTCAGTAAGAGCCTTGTAAATTGAAAAATCACTAAATCTGGGTAAAGGACTCTCATTGTTTTAGAACTATCAGGTGTAAACTTCCATTTTTGCTCTTTTTAAGTTATACGTTGTCATTAAGTGTGGTTGTATTGGTTTTGAGCAAAATGTTCACTTGTGCTGCCTATGGTTCTCTTAGTATTAGATAGCTCTTTATTGAAAAGAGTAATCTTTGTTACAAGGGGTTTTTCTGCTTTGTAAAAGGTTTTACTCTTAAAGGTTAAAGGGACAACTTGCTATTGGAAATAGGGTAATAGGCTCTGCACAGTGGCTCACACTTTGAAGAGGCTGAGGCAGGATTGCTTGAGGCCAGGAGTTCTACACCAGCCCTGGCAACATAGTAAGACCCCATCTCTAAAATAATTTTTTTTTTTAACTAACTGGGCACTCTGACACACACTTGTCCTAGCTACTCAGGGGTCTGAGGCAGGAGGATACCTTGAGCCCAGGAGTTCAAGGCTGCAGTGAGCAATGATTGTGCCACTGCCTTCCAGCCTGGGTAACAGAGCAAGACCCTGTCTCTTCTAAAAAAAAAAAGAAAAAAGGGTAATAGAAGATACTAGTTGAATTCCAAGTCACTATTTTTGGCTTTAGAATTACACAATTTACAACTAAAGGATGAGAGATAGTCCAGTGAGAGTGGTAGAGAAGTTAGTCTGAGTTTGCCATAGATAATCAAGAATGGACTAGCTTAAAATGTAGCTTTTGCCTTTAGTGTGTGAGAGCTTGAACTTCAGTATCCTTGTGTTAAAAATGGATGGTGGAGCTGGGTATGGTGGCCTGCCCCTGTAGTCCCAGCTACTGGGGAGGCTGAGGCAGGAGGATCACTTGAGCCCAAGAGTTTGAGTCCAGCTTGAGCAACATAGTGAGACCTGTCTCTTAAAAAAAATAAAATAAATTTTTAAATGGGCAGTGGTATTTTGAAATGGTGGAAGAACCAGACACTGAATATACTCAGTGTTCTAAATGAACATCTTCCTCTCGTTTGCAAGATGTTTTTTTCTTCTGCCATTATCTCAAGATTAATTATATATTCATTGGGTCATAAATTTATGTGGCAGTCTTTAATTCCCATCACGGCCTTAATGTTTAAGGGACTTTGGGATACTGGTAATAGAATTAAAAATGTACAGGTCATGGGCAAACCCCCTCAGGGTATTGACTCTTTTCCCAGAGGTGATCAGACACAAAATAGCCAAGTTTTAAGACAGCAGTGAGATCCCCAGCTGCCACATGCCACATCTGAGTAGTCCTGGGTAAGCCAATAGATGATACCACTCACTCTAAATGGTCTCAGAGCCATGGGACCTGATGGTTTGTCCACATTGCAGCTTGTGATGCTGCCTTTCACAAAAGCATTATAGATTTGCATAATCCTGAGGTGCTGGGTTAAACAAAATTGAACTTTCTTTGCTGAGAAAATTCAGTTCTAGTATCTGGTATGTATTGTGAGTCCCAAAGAGGAGGCTAAAATATGCTAGTTGTCTAGACTTTCTACCCACTTCTTAAATATCCCGAGAATGAATCCCTGAATATTAAGGACTTTTGCCTTTAATACCTTTGAAATAGGTAAGATACGAGGGACTAATTGCATAGAATAGAAACTTTTAAATTTGGGCTAGACATAAAAACTAGCAAATAAAAATTAACCATCTACTTGAGGGCAAGGCATTGTGAGTATAAAATGAGATTTCTTTTATCAAGTTAATTAAGGGCATTAAAAGATGGCTGAGGTACAAGGTCAGTGTAAATTAGGAATTAGGGGTTCAAGGTTACCTGCACTGGAAAAGTAAAATGTTTGCTTTCTCCTTTGTGGAATAGTCTTGAGCTAAACCTTAGAGGATAGGTAAATAAGACTTAGTTCTTGATAACAAGTGCTAGAGAAAGACATTTTATGGAAGAATAGTGATAAGGCTAAAAAAGATGAAGGTACAAATATGAATATGATATTTTTTCCATAAAATGAAATAATGTGAACCATTTGAATTAGTTGCTGTGTTGATGCTTTTTATTTGGATAAAAGTAGCAACTGTAAAAATCTTTTCTCCCTAAATATACTTTGAACAGAGAAATAACTTCCTTTTAGAGTAGAGAAGGAGAAATAACTGCTCGTTTAATGCTCCAAATCTAAAACAGTTGGGTTGATGACTGTTAAAACAAAATGGTAATTTCTTCACAAAATAAGCAGATGTTTTATTTAGACTAAAAGATTCATCAACTTTTCAGACAGCTGTAAGATGCACTAACAATTTGAATTTGAGCTAATTTTTAGTGGAAACGCCTCCTTTGCACTTCACATGCCAAGCGTCAGTGACCGATTCATAGAGCTAGCAGTTTTTGAGTGGTAGTAGGGTTAAGAAGATGCCTTGAAAGGATCTTACAGTCAATCAAATGGGAAAAACCAAGAGGGATCAATATTAGTACTAGAGGGCAACAAGTGCCAGATTGGGGAAGGTGCTTAGTAGGGGGCAGGGGCACATCTAGGCATAATAGATCAAAGTATATAAACAAGGGACTAATTTGTGATGTGTTCTGGGACCTCTAAGTACTCTTGTGATAAAACTGAGGTGTAAAAGGGAAGGTAAATGAGAACCATGTGATGAAAACCAGGGTGTCAGCTATATTGCACTACTTGGCAAGGCAAAGGTTCAGATATAGGAGTGTGAGTGGGATTTAGAGTAAGGGAGACACTGGCCTGGGGTGATATATTTGGATTGGATATGATTCCATTTATCTTTGTAAGGATGAGTGTTAGAGTTTAAGTTGGATTTCTTGTTTTATTCAAGACGTTTCAGTTTATTAGAAATCATATTAATGTTAGAAAAATTAACATTTCCTAGTAATAAAGTAATTTGACTTGTGTAATTTGATAAAGATTTACAGACTTGAGCTTTTGACTTTTCATAAGTTGCCTTCTGAGTTTTGTCCCATAGGTTTTAAAGTGTAATGTTTGATAAAATAGTCAACATCTTGTGAAGTAGGTTTTTAAAGGGTTCAAAAACCTCATAGTTTTAATTCATATAGATTTGTCTTAACTGTTGTGAATAACACCACTAATAATTTTTTCTTCATTACCGTTGCAGGAGGCAAGTGAGGCCTATCTGGTTGGCCTTTTTGAAGACACCAACCTGTGTGCCATCCATGCCAAACGTGTAACAATTATGCCAAAAGACATCCAGCTAGCACGCCGCATACGTGGAGAACGTGCTTAAGAATCCACTATGATGGGAAAACATTTCATTCTCAAAAAAAAAAAAAAATTCTCTTCTTCCTGTTATTGGTAGTTCTGAACGTTAGATATTTTTTTTTCCATGGGGTCAAAAGGTACCTAAGTATATGATTGCGAGTGGAAAAATAGGGGACAGAAATCAGGTATTGGCAGTTTTTCCATTTTCATTTGTGTGTGAATTTTTAATATAAATGCGGGGATGTGAAGCATTAATGCAAGTCAAAATGTTTCAGTGAACAAGTTTCAGCAGTTCAACTTTATAACAATTATAAATAAACCTGTTAAATTTTTCTGGACAATGCCAGCATTTGGATTTTTTTAAAACAAGTAAATTTCTTATTGATGGCAACTAAATGGTGTTTGTAGCATTTTTATCATACAGTAGATTCCATCCATTCACTATACTTTTCTAACTGAGTTGTCCTACATGCAAGTACATGTTTTTAATGTTGTCTGTCTTCTGTGCTGTTCTGTAAGTTTGCTATTAAAATACATTAAACTATACCTGGTTTTGGTCTTTATTATCAACCTTAGCCATATAATTCATATTCAGAATAATTTTAGTATCAAATGCTTTGTCACCTTATATCTGAGACGTAAGACAATTGAGAGATGGAGAAAATATAAGCTTGGTATGGAAAGGAAACAAGGGTACTGGCTTTTATTTCTAATTTTTTAGAACTTGTAGATAGTAAATCTCTTTGCCAAAACAAGATGATCTTAACTTTTTGGATACATTGTGTTCCGAACCAATAATGTTCAAACCTAGCTAGTCAACAGGATCACCTGGAAATACTTGGTGGAATCTGTGATTCAACTTTAAATGTTTAATGGTCACAAATGAAAGCGCGAAACAGTCTAGCTCAAAAGTTACTGCGTTCAAGATTTGGCTATTTTAAGATGCTGTGTATTTGTTAACCCTGAAGTTACTCAAGCATTAATGGTTAATTCTTAGCCCTCTTTCATTTAACATTGTAACGATTAATATGAAATGAGGATAATGAACATCATAAGACCTGTAACAAACCCCTAATGTATTGACGTTAGTTGTAACACTAGAGTGTTTGAAACTTTGCCCTGGACTTGATGTAAAATGTTCATTAGGCTAAGAGCAGACTGATTTTAAGAACCTGATTCTGATTATTTAACACGGCATCCTACTTTTTAGTGTGATCCTTTGCATATGCTTCTACAGGCAAGCACGGCTATTGCTTGGTATTTTGTCAATACCAGTTCCTAAAAGCCAGTAGCAGTTGTTGAATGTTCTCTGTTTAGTCCAGTTTCTGCAGTGCGAAGGGACAAATGGTAGGCCTGTTCTTGAAAAACATTTTAAAAGGGAAAGGGAGAAAGTTATGTTACCTTCTAGAATCTGATGTGGACCAATTATTTACAAGTAGAAGTTATCCTTTGAGTTCTTGGAATCAGTCCTACATTTTGCTCTAAAAGTTTTAAGTGAACTGAAAGTATTGTTTTCTTGCCCTATGAACTGGTTATGTTAGCAGTTAATTTTGTTTAAACAAATATTTAGTGGTATTTGCTCATTGTCCAGGTACAATTTTAAGTTGTACTACATTATAAAATGAGCCAGTTAGAAAAAAGGTAGCACAAAGTAGATGAGCTTGGTGCTCAGTGCATATACACAGATGTTTGTGTCATACTATGGTATGGTAATATTTGACATGTATTCCCATACATTCCAGTGAAGTATAGAAGTTGCTAGTATTTATAAATGCAATAGAATTTGGGAAGACAGTTTTGACTAGGATCTGAGCAATATGCATAGTTTTGAGGTCAGGGCTATCCTGTGACTCAAGTATGAGTGTGGTCTGTCAGCCCATTTGGTCCCTGGGTTAATGCTCAGTAACCTAGGCTGATAATCCTCTTCCCTGTTATGCTTTGGAGTAGCTCCAACCCTACCCCTGGTGAGTTGGAGGTGGGCCCAAAATGTGTGGGGACTATAGGTGGAGTCACTTTTTTTTGAGCCGGGGTCTTGGCTATATTGCCAGCGGACTGACTGCCAGTGATCGCCCTCCTCCGTATGATTACAGGCGTCCTGGCTCTGAAATCGCGAAGTTTCAGCTTTTGAATAGTAAAAGTGACTTAAAGAAGTAGCCAAATAATACCTCTTAAGATTCCAGGAATGTTTCCTAAAGTCTGAATCAGGTTTACAGATGAAAAACCCTAGAAAACTATATTGTAAGATAAAAATTTTAAGTAAATGTCTTAGGGAAACCAGGGGTATACTATAACAGGAAGAATTTTTAGGAAGGAATTTGAAAACATCCTCAAATGGAGGGAAATCTCACTTAGCTATTATAAGTAGGTGAGTGAATGCTTCAACAATGCCCAAGCTCTTGCCCTTGACAGTCTAGAATCTCTAAGAAGGAATAAAAACAAATTTGCAAATGTATCAAGGGTCTACTGAATGCTGAGGATGCAAAGGCAAGCCCCAACTTGAGAAATTTAATTCTTAACTGCCCTGAGATAGGTACTATTATATACCCTATTTTACAAGTGAAGAAACTTGGCACAAGACTACACAGCAAATGGAGGAGATGGACTTTGTCCCCAGGTAGGCCAAATCCGGGACCATGCTCTTCACTATTCTTTTTCAAAAAGCAGTTAATTTTGCCACAGATTGTAGAAGTTAAAATCTTGGCATTAGTAGAAACAAATGGAGGGAAAGACAAAATTAGGAATGAGGGGGACATATTTTAGAGATCACGAGAAAAACTTGTGTGCAATCAAAACCATGCTGCTTACCACCTGCTCAGTTGTGAGCTACCCCCTTTAATTCCTCCCTCTTTCTCACCTCTTCCATTAATTCCTTTAGGCTCGTCAAAAATGCATCCAAAACTCCATTTACCACTCCTACCATCCTAATTCAAGCTGCTATTTTCTCTCACCTAGACTCTCGTATCTACGTGCATCCACTCTTACTCCTGTCTGGCCTCCTCCACACAACCCCCAGAGAAATGCTTTTAAAACATTGTTTCAGGTTATTTCCCCACTTAAAAATATATAATGGCTTCCCATTGCCTACTGAATAAAATCTAAACTTTTCACTGGCTCACAAGAATCTAATGTTCTCTGGCCTTGCCAGGCTTTTCTCTTTTTGTCACTTAAGTTCCAGCCAAACCCTCTGCCCACACACCCTTTTTCACATTCCATGGTTTTATTTCCTTAGTATTTATGAAAATCTAAAATCATCTTGTTAATTTGTTTACTTTTTTATTGACTCTACTTCCACTAGAATGCTGTAAGAATAGAGAGGAGTTCGCTTATTTCCCATTGTAGCCACAGTGCTGGTATATATTAGTGAGTCTGAATAAAAATCTGTTGAATGAATGCTAGCATGAGTGAGTGTTCCTGCTTGGCTTTAGGTCTTAACAGTAAGCTTTTATAACCTTAATATATTGTAACTGATTTGTTATGTTGAGGATTAAATGAAAATAGATGCAAAAACACAAGGCCTGACACGTAATACCAAGTGCTGAACTATTAAAATTCTGATAAAGTAAACCAACATATTGTTCCTTGCAAAGTTGTAGAGAAAAACTTGGTCTCAAACTTTCAATCTTTCCAAGTAAGATCCCTGCTGAGTAACTGTCAGGCTTATGCCGTTGAGCATTGGCCTCAAAGTGAGGACTTAAATTAGTGGAATCTGAAACAACGTTAAGTGGTGAGACCCTAGGTAAGAGGCATTCTCAAAGTCATTATGAATACTTTTTTCACCACTATTAAACATTCTTTGGAAAGTTCTAGTTAGTGGGGAAATAAATATGGTATAGTGTCACAGTTAAGAGTTAAGGCTCTGGAGCCAAACTGCCACCCTACTAGCTGAGTGACCTCGGGCAAATCACCCAATCCCCCTATACCTCATTCATTCAATATTTAAGGAGCAACTTCTATGTACTAGGCATTGTTGTGGAGATACAAGTGAACAAAGCATAGTTCCCTAGCCTCATGGAACTATATTCTAGCGAGGGAAACAATAAAAATAAAATACAGATGCTCCTCAACTTACAATTGGATTACATCCTGATAAACCAATCTTAAGTTGAAAATATTGTGAGTCAACAATACATTTAATACACCTAACCTACCAAACATCATAGCTTAGCCTAGCCTACCTTAAATGTACTCAGAACACTTACATTAGCCTACAGTTGGGCAAAACCAACTAATACAAACACAAGGTCTTGTTCTGTCACTAGTGCAATGGCACAATTATAGCTCCCTGCAGCCTCAAACTCCTGGGCTCAAGTGATCCTCCCACCTCAGCCTCCCAGGTAGCTGGGCTTACAGGCGCAAGCCTGTATGCCTGGCTACAAAACCTACTTTTAATAAAGTGTTGAATATCTCATAATTTATTGAATACTGGAAGTGAAAAACAGAACGATTGTGTGGGTACTCAAAGTATGATTTCTACTGCATGCATGCTGCTTTTGCACCATCGTAAATTTGAAAAATCGTAATTCGAACCATTGTAAATTGGGGGCTGTCTGTACATAGTTTATTAGTGGTAAGTGCTAAAGAGAAAAAAAGAAAAATGGATAAGAAGTGTTGTGTTGCAAGGGGGTTGGGTGTTGGAAGTTAGGGTGGCCAGGGGAGGCATCACAGAGGTATCTTTCAAGTAAAGTCCTGAAGAAAATGAGAGCGCAAGCCACACAGGTGTGAGAGAGGCGCATTCCAGGTCTTATTGGGGTCCCACTGGGAGAGCCAGCCTGGTATGTTCTAGAAACATCAGGGAGGCAGGCATGGCAGCACTGGAGCAAGTGAGCAGAGAAGTGGGAAGGTCAGAGATGTAAGGGGAGCCAGAGCATGTAGGGCGTTATAGGTCCTACAAGGACACTGGGTGAGATGGGAAGTCTCTGGAGAGTTTTGAGCCGAAGGATAAAATGGTTGACTTATGATTTAACAAAATAAATCCAGCTGCTGTGTGGAGAATAGACACAGGGCAATAAGGGTACAGCAGGAAGGAAAACTAAGCTATTGCAGTAGCCTAAATGTGACATGATACAGTGGTTTAGACTTGGGTAGTGGCAGTGGGAGTAGTGCGAAGTGGCATTCTGGATGTTTCTCAAAAACACAATGGCTAGGACTTGCTGATGGATATGGGCATGAGAAAAAGAGGGGTTACTGAGGCCAGAGTTTTGACCCGAGCATCTGCAAGAATGAAGTTGCTGTTTCCTGAGATAGGAATAGACTGAGGGGAGCAGGTTTGGACGTGTTAAGATTCAGATGCTAAATTAGACTCTGTAGTGGAGATCGCAAGTAGACTGTTGGATTATGAACCTAGGGTTGAGGAAAGAGGTTTGGGCTACAGATACAAATTTGGAAGTTGTCCGCAAATATATGATGTTAAAGCTAGATGAGATCACCAAGGGAGTAGGTGTAGGTAGAAATTAGGAGGCCCAAGGACTGAGGCACTCAACATTTAGAGTTTAAGGATTGGGCCAGGCATGGTGACTCAAGCCTGTAATCCTAGCACTCTGGGAGGCTGAGGCGGGAGGATCTCTTGATCTCAGGAGTTCGAGACCAGCCTGAGCAAGAGCGAGACTCTACTAAAAATGGAAAAAAATAGCCAGGTCTTGGTGGGTGGCTGTAGTCCCAGCTACTTGGGAGGCTGAGGCAGGAGGATCGCCTGAGCCCAGGAGTTGGAGGTTGCAGTGAGCTATGATGACGTCACTGCACTCTACCCAGGGCGAGAGAGCGAGACTCTGTCTCAAAAAATAATAATAATAATAATAATTAAAATTAAAAAATAGATTTTAGGGATCGAAGGAGAGCTACAAAGAAGACTAAGAAGAAGTGGGCATAGAGGAAGAATGCCAGACACGCATGATGATCTGGAAGTCAGAAGAAAGTGCTCTAAAGAAGAGAGGAAGTGGTCTACTGTGTCAAATACTGATAGATAGAGTGAGGTCTGAGAATTGACCGTTGGATTTGACAACTTGGAGGTAATCAGTGATCCTAATAAGAACAGTTTTGGTGACATGGAGCAAAACCTGATTAGAGTGAATCAGGAGAAACTGGGGCTTTAACCAAATGATTAAACTTCGTATCATCAATAATGAAACAAACTGACATTATACTGAGGACACAACATGACCCAAATATTTAGCCAAAATGTTTAACCTGAATATAATCATGAGGAAACAACAAGATAAATCCAAATTGTAAGACATTCTACAAGGCAATTGGCCTAGACTCTTCCAAAATGTCAATTTCATGAAACAAAACAAGGTGGGAGAACTAACAATTGGCAAATTTACCTGTAGGGTGTTCTTTGTGCCATTCTTTTAACTTTTCTGTAGGTTTAAAGTTTTCTAAACAAACAGTTGGGGGAAATGCTTTCAAAAAGAGAGAATCAGAGGAAAGGAATTAGAGACAGCAAGTTTAGGTAACTCTTTCCAGGTGTTTTGCTTAAAATGGAGAGAAATGGGCAGTAACTGGAGAGGAAAGTGGGAGTTCAAGAGGGCTTTTTCCTATAAGATAGGAGAAATAGAATGTTTGCTGTTGTATGTTTTGTATGTTTGTGTTGTAGGTGGTTGTGAGGGTTATATTAACTAAAACATATAAAGTGCTTAGAACTGCTCCTGGCTCATAGTAAACAATAAATATTCACTGCTTGTTTTATTACAATATTTTTATTATTAACAAATTATATGATCTCAAAAGCCCAAGAGCCTCATTTACAAAATTATTGGTTTTAGTGAGATCTCAATAAGATGGCAGGTTTCAAAATATACAAAAGTCCTCAGCCATAAAAAGGAATGAAATAATGTCTTTTTCAGCAATTTGGATGGAACTGGAGACCATTATGCTAAGTGATGTATCTCAGGGATGGAAAACCAAACACCGCATGTTCTCACTAATAAGTGGGAGCTAATAGATGGGTACACACAGGCACAAAGCGACATAAAGGACATGAGAAACCCGAAGGGAAGGAGAGTGGGAGGGTGGGTGTGGGGTAAAAACTTACCTGTTGGGTGCCATGAACCCTGTTCTGGTGACGGGCACACCAAAAGCCCTAACTTAAGCTTTATACAAGGTATCCATGTCACAAAAACACTTGTACCCCATTAATTCATATTTTGAAATAAAAATAAAAATATATACAAAAGTCAATAGAGTTTCTGTATACTACCAATAACCAGTTAAAATTTATAATGAAACTTTTGCAGATAATAAGATCAACATATAAACGTGTACTATGAAAAAAAATCCCATGAAACTATAACACACCAAAAATAAGTTTAGGAAATGTGTGTGTGAGAATCATTTGAAGAAAACAAAAAACTTTTATTGAAGGCCATAGAAAAGATCTGAACAAATGAAGAAAGACATATGCTCCTGGATGGAAAGATTCAATATTGTAGATATTTCAGTTCTGTCCACATTAATCTATACATTGAGATAATCTCAATAAATATTCTAATAGGATTTTTAATGAAACTTGACAAGTTAAAGCTCATCTAGAAGAGAAAACATGCAAGAAGAGCCAAGAAATTTTAGAAAAAGAAAAGACTTCCTTTAAATGAATGTCAAAGTATATTATAAAGCTATAACATTTAAAATTAATATTTGCATAAGATAAACAAATAGGTTGATGGAACTAAATAAATGGTCAAAAACCAGAACCAAGAACATATAGGACTCTAAAATACAGGCTGGGCACGGTGGCTCATGCCTGTAATCCTAGCACTCTGGGAGGCTGAGGCAGGAGGATCAGGTGAAGCCATGAGTTCAAGACCAGCCTGAGTAGTGGCGAGACCCTGTCTCTACAAAAAAAAAAAAAAGAAAAATTAGCCGTGTGTGGTGACACACGCCTGTAGTCCCAGCTACTCAGGAGGCTGAGGCAGGAGGATCACTTGAGCCCAGGAGTTTGAGATTACAGTAAGCTGTGATGAGGCCACTGCACTCTAGCCTGGCCTAGAGTTTTTTGAGACAGAGTGAGACCCTTCCTCAAAAATAAAAAGAAAATTGGATAAAGGTGAACTATTCAATATTTTTTAAAGTAAGATAAGTGCACTATTCATGGGGGGGACAGTTATGGTATTATTTCATACCCCCAAAATTAATTTCACATTGATTAAAAGATTAGACATCAAAAATAAAATTAATAAGGGCCAGGCGTGGTGGCACATGTCTGTGGTCCCAGCTACATGGTAGGCTGAGGCAGGAGGATCGCTTGAGCCCAGGAGTTTGAGGTTGCAGTGAGCTGTGATGATACCACTGCACTCTACCCTGGGCAAGACCCTGTCTCAAAAAAATAAATAAACAAAATTAATAAAGAACTGAAAGGGAATATGAGAACGGCTTAATATTCTTTCTCAAAAGCTCTACTTTTTTTAACCTGTCCCCAAGAAATGCAAAGATATACAAAGATAAACATACATATTGCAGCATTGTTTGTAAAACTGAAAATTTTGAACAACATAAATGTTCATCAGTAGAGGAATAGCTAAGTAAAATTTTATGAACTGATAATAAGAAATACCATGTAACCGTTACAAAGAATGAGGCACAGAGATTCACACACACTGATGTGGAAAGATTTCCAAGCTCTGTTGTTAAATTAAAAAAACAAGCTGTGGAATAGGTATAGCATTTCTCTTTCTATGAGTTTAACAACATTAACAATGAGCTAAACATTTTGTAAGTACACGTGTATACATGTACATATTATATATACACAGATACTATATGTGCATGCATAGGAAAGGTCTGGAAAAATACACACCAAACTGGTAACAGTGGTAGCCTAAGGGGAGCAGCAGTGATGGAATCTTAGATATTCTGGTAAAGAAGCCACCCACAGGCATGGCCTTCGGAGCTCTGCTACCCGACTTTTTATGAGTTACTACATGCCCGCTATGTGCTGTGCCAAGCCAAGCACTGTGCTAAATGCTCTGCTTTATCTCATTTAATTCTCACAAGGACCTTCTGAGTAGCCTTTATTGTCTTCATTTCAGCAATGGGAGAAGGAGGCTTAGAGTGTCCCTACCTTCCTGTCCCTGCCCCGCCCCAGTGTCTTGGGTACATCCCTGTGTTTGTATTTCTGCTTCCTGGGAATCGCCCTGTTTGGACGCCTCTGAGTTGCATTCTTTTGTAGTCACCAATGTCTGGCCAAGAGCACCACTCTACCAGTCTAAAAAACAGAGACCACTGGTGGAACATGAGGAGATTTCAGGTGGCTTATGAGTGACACTTTTAAGATTTATATATGTACTGTGTATGAATTAATAAAATAAACATTGCACAGCAAACCTATGATTTGAGGTAGCATCTTTAAGTTTAAAACTTGAGTCCATTAAAAAATTTTAATAATAGTAGTTCAGTTTTACAGGTATCACTGGCAAGGCAAAGAAAAAGAAAAACCGAAAGCCTTAGGAGACCGTATGGGGAGTCCAAGAGAGAACGCTGGAAAACGCTTAGTACGGAGCCGGACACACACAGTGAGGGCTCCATTCACGGTGGATTTTATCTGGCCATCTTCATTTGGACCTGAAATAAACAGTTCTGATTCCAAGTGCAGGGTGGGGAGGTGGCGTAGAGGGGGGTGGCCAGGATTTCTGCTACAATGTCACCGGCCTCGGATACGCTCAAGGCATGCCATGCCCGGGCTTAACCGGGCGCGGGGCCTGCGCAGCCCGGGGGTGCGTGGAACTCCACGGCTTCACTGTCACCGGAGCCAAGGCGACCGCGCTGGCTCCACACTGGCCAGCAGATGGCCGCGCATCAGGTCCTTCCTGCAGGTCGCGGGCGACTGTCAGTGCCGGAAGCGGCCGGCCAAACACAGACCCCCGAGGAGCGCGGCGCTCAGTCTAGGGCAACGGGGAGTGGGAAAGGCTGCCCCTCCAAGCCTCCTCGGCAGCAGCCTGCGGGAGGGGCGCTGTCGGTGCCTGGAGAGCGGAAGGCTCGGGGTCTCTTCCCTCGGTCCCCCTTCTCCCATCGACCGGGTCGTGGGGGCCGGCCCGCAGGACCCTCCCCACGGCCGTCGCTTGAGGCTGGCTGTTCCTTTCTCACGCATTTCTGAAATCGCCTCCAGATCCGGGCTCTCTCCCTCCGGTTCGCCGCCCCACCCCCAGGTGCCACAGAGACCTGTCTAAAACGCTAAACTCATGCTCCCAGCCGCCGCCGGGTCCCCACCACCGCCGCAGTGCTCCGCCGTTGTCCCGGGACGCGCCCCACTCTCAGGGCACGCCCCGGGGCACGCCCCGCCCACCAGGCCCCGCCCCGCCCACCAGGCCACGCCCCTCCGCGCCCGCAGCCCTCCGGCCGGGTTGCCTGACGGCGCAGTGTCCTCCCCGCCAGCACCCCCGGCGGGGTCCCCCTCCACGACCGCGGACTCCCCCCCGTCGCCGCCCGGGCCGCCCGCGGTGAGGCCTGCGCCTGAGGCCTCGGCCCTCCGGGTGTGGGCCCCCTTCCCCAGGTGGGGACTGCCGTCCGCGCCCGGCCCTCCGCGTGGCCGCTTTGAGCCCGCGAGCTGCGGCTGCGGCCCTGAAGGTGTCGCACATTGTGCAGGGGGGTTAAGCGTGGCACTTTGGAAAACAAAGCTGGTTAGTGCTCAGCCGCCTGCCGAGTGGGTGGATGGAAATGTAATATTTATGAACGGAGAAACCATTAGCATGTAAACACCGCGTGGATTCTTGCCGCGCCCGCCCTTGTCCCCCGCAGCCCGCGAAAGTGGGCTTCAGTCCTTAAACCACCTGGACCTGGTTGGAACGGATCAGGAAAAAGCTGTCGGAGAAAAGTCCAGGACACGCGAGCCTCCGAGGGACAGCCACCACGTCCCCCACCATCCCTGCGGGGAAGGAAACCGCGCCCCTGGCCCGCAGCTGGCGGCCCCAGGCCTGTGGGTTAAGCTTTGTTAGTACCTGCAGCCTCAGTCTGATTCTGGCGCCCGGCTAGGAGCTGGGGGGAAGGATGACCAGGACCTGTTCCCAGCCTCGACAAGGCGCGTCCACAGGGGACATTCAGGAAAGGGGGGCCAGGGATTGAGTCCTGGATCTGGCGCTGAGGAAAGAGGTTGGGGACGGGGCAGTCGGCCAGGCTACAGCTCAGGTCCAGAGATAGGCGGAGAGGCTTCAGGATCGGTTTTTATTTAAGAGCCAGTCATGGGATTTTCGCAAAGTGATCAATTATGAGATCACTGCAAGGCCTGAAGAACTGCCTCTGTGGAAGAGGGAATCCTAAGCCCTGAAGGAGCCAGATCTTGGGGACACCAAAGGTGGAGGGTATTTAAATGACCTTCAACAACTGTGTCCTAACTTCTCAGCAGTCTGGAATGGGGGCTGTCTCTCCCCAGGGCTTCCTAAAGGCCCTGTTCAGTTTCTCCCATTGGCTGGGGAGAACCCTAAGGACAAATACCACCTTCAAGGCAGCATTGCCCAGGCCCTCTGCCCCACCCCAACCCCTACCCAGAAGTTTCAACAGGACCATTTTATGAGTCTGAGACTCTTTCCCCCACCTCTCAGAAAGGAGCACTTAATAGTGTGTCCTAGAGACCCAGCAGATTGAAACCGCCCTCAGCAGAGCAGAGGGATATTGTCACAAGGAAAGGGTACATCTTGAGAGGGGAGGCATCTCCACTCTTGGGGATTTCGGCTAGGTTCCACCTGGGATCTCCCCACAGCCTCCCTTCCCCTCTGCTGGGGTTGGGGGTCAGGGGGCACTGCGGACTTCTACTAGTGTCCACTCTTGGGAAATAAAGAAATAGCTTAGCCTAAAAGATTTCCAGGGACCTTGGAACTTATTAATATTGAAAACGTTTGACAAACAGTTTAAAGGGGGATATTTGGCTGCATGCTCAGGGTGAACAGATGTTTTTGAATATCTCCTCCACTATATGCCAAGCACCACACTAAGCTTTCATTCTCAAATCATCGCTGCAACCCTGTGGAATAAGTACTGTTTTCCCTATTTTAGAAAAATATGGAAACTGAAGCTCATAGCAATGAAATGACAGGCCCCAATCACACAACTATTAAGTGGCAGAGTCAGAATTATAAGACAGATCTTGACTTCAATCTTGGTAGAAGAAAGAATTCAGATCATTGAGATGTATATGAAATATTTGTTAGGTTTTGCAGGGCATAGAAGGACAGACATGGACTCACCTTCAGGCTTAGTAAGTAGTGTTTTCCAAGCTTGAATCATCAGGGTCCTGTCTCACAGTCTTTGCCATGTGAATTGCCCTGTGCCAGTTCTGCTTTTTGATGCTGGGGCCAGCCCTCTGCTTCCTAGCTGGCTCCCTAGTAGGCTCCACCAATAGTAAACTATAGCAGGAGACTGCAAGGCTGCAGGAGGAAAGGGGACATGCTCCTTCCTGGAGGCTTCCCATGGGCATCCTGCTGGAAACCTGTCTGCTGGGAGCACCACTGCAGTCTGAGTTCTTCAACCCAGCAGCAGCAGCTAAATCCAGTCAGCAGCTGCACTTCTTGTGCAACCCCCACCCCACTAGAAATACTAGTTAACAATTTTTTACCTATTTAACAGTTCTTTTATTAAATTTTCTCTGTTAGAACAACTGGTGTGGTTTCTGTCTCCTGACTGGATCTTGACTGATCCAGAAATTGGGACGAGGGAAGTCTTATGTGATAATGGTCAGACGAGCTACTCCCACCCCTTGATCCCCAGGCCCATGTATTGTGGCTGAGGAGAGGACAGCACCATACAATGCTCTCTGATCCAAAGCATCTACTGTATCCTACCAGATGGAGCCCCATCCCTTCAAAATGCTGACTCCCAACGGGCATCGCCTCCCTCACCCATTCCACCTTTCTATTAGGTCAGCTGCTTCTGAGTGACGGAGTATAGGATTGAACCACTTAATTCCACAGGCAGCAGGCCATTGCTGCTCTTCTTTTGATCAGAAGCAGTGTTATGTGGAATGTTAGGACAGTAAGTAAATCCAGACATGGTGGTGCTGGCAGAAACATTATGAGCAGGGAAGGCAGGTCCATATCCAGAATACATGTATAATCCACTAAGGACAAATCTCTGCCCCTTCCATGATGGAAAGAGTCCAGTGTAGACTGGGTGTGGTGGCTCACGCCTGTAATCCCAGCACTTTGGGAGGCCAAGGCAGGAGGATCACTTGAGGCCAAGAGTTCAAGACTAGCCTGGGCAACATAGTGAGACCCCCCATCTCTAAAAAAAAAAAATTAGCTAGGCACAGTGGCGCATGCCTGTAGTTCCATCTACTTGGAGGCTAAGGCAGGAGGATCACTTGAGCCCAGGAGTTTGAGGTTGCAGTGAGCTATGATGACACCACTGCACTCCAACCTGGGTGACAGAGCGAGATCCCAGCTCTTAAAAAAAAAAAAAAAAGCCCAGTATTATTAACTTGCCAGTAGGTGGCTGGCTGGGCCCTGTATGTGCCCACAATAGGAGCTCAGTTTTGGTCTCTGCTGTTTCAGATTAGGCAGTTAGTAGACGGCTGAATCAGCCTTGGTGAGGGGAAGCCCATGTTGTTGAGCTCGTGTGTGGCCTCCAACCTTGCCGCCATGGCCACTTGGTTATATGGGCCCATTGTACAAGCGCTGGGGTGGCTGGAAAAGAGACACACTCACCATAGAACATGCCTTGTTCGCCTGATTGTCAAGCGCCTCTTTGCAGTGATACCCTTTGGTGAGCATTCACATGAGGCCCAAATCCAAGTGTATTCACATTCCATGCCCATTTGGAGAGATCCATCCAAATACTCCTTCCCCAGACCTTGTCACCAATCTCCCAATTGTATCCTTCCACATCCCTGCCAATGAGTCAATGTAGATCCCTACTCCCGGCTGTCTCTCAGTCCAGACAAAGTGGACAAACGCATGTGCCTCTTGCAGTTCTGCCCACCAGGCAGATTTTCTTCCTCCACTTGTCCTTCGTGGCCACCCTGGAATGGGGCTACAGAACTATAGCTGTCCACTTTCTGTTGGTGCCAGCATACTGTGCAGTGCCATATGTAAACCAGGCCTGAATTTTTTCCTCCTCAGTCAACTGATCACAGGGAACTTTCTATGAGGTCCTAGAACTAAAGGAAAAGAGGCAATAAAGCAAGAATCGCTGCTGAAGGTGTCTGAGCCACCTGCTCACACAGCCTACTTGTGCCCAGTTGCTCACATGCCATTTCCACGTGATAAGAGATTGCTGCTGCCCATGCCCAGTCCTATGGCGTGGTAATTTAGAGGGCGTGCAGTACACCAATGGCCACTTCATGACCCGTGGCTAGGCGTCCCATTTCTACCAGGGACCAGTAGCAAGCCAGAACAGTTATCTGCAGAACAGGCTGTGCATTTGCTCCAAAACCTAGGGGACTGTGCTGTGATTCTCCTACAGGTGCTGGCCAGACGCTCCATGTAGCATCCCCACTGCCACAGACACTCAATCTGCTGGATCAGAAGGGCCGGGTGAAAGAGCAGCTTGGACTTGCTGCAGAGCCTTCTCTGCTCTGGTCCTCAAAATGATTTACTTAATATATTTCTTTACATTGACTCACTATTTTTTACCTAAATAAATTCAACTTCCTCCTAAGCAATGGTATCTGTGGTGGGCTGATTATATTTTTTCTTATACAGGTATAAATAAAATAAATACTTAAGATTTAAAGTCAAAAGCTTTCATCCAAACACTCCCTGAATCATCCCGGCTAGCGGCACCTAGCCTACCTTTTGTGAAACTCTTTCTAGAGGAGGCAAACAAAACAAAGCATAGACCAGGACTGGCACAGCTAAGTCCGCAGTATACTATATGATATTGCTTAAATTTTTTTTTCTTGAAATCAATTTAAATCCGACTCTGAGCCCTTGACCACCAAGCTGGAAGGAAATTTAATTTCAGCCTTTATTAGGGCATTATGGCAGCTGTGCCATCCCATATGCTCTTCTAGAACCAAGCCACTCTCAAGTCTGATTAAGCTCTCCTTGCATCTGGATGGGCCTATGGCTCCCTAGCAACCAGGAGGATGCAGCAGGAGTGACACTACCCCAAGAAAGGTGAGTTGCTTCCACCTTGTGTGAGCTGGAGACAGAGCTGGTGTGCAGGAAGGCTGATTGCCCTGGGATTTCTGTGCTGTGAGCTAGTGAAGGTGCATGGAGAGGCCATGGGCAGGCACCCTGCTCACTGCTGAGTCTTCCTGTTTTCCCAGCCCTGGTACGAGGCACATGAGTGACAGAGGCCCAGATGATTCCAGCCCCCAGCTAAGGAGTCACCCCCAGCCCGCAAGTCTTCCCAGCTGAAGCCCTGGACATCCTAGAGTAGAAACAAACTATCCCCACTGTTCCTTTTCAAAACTCCTGACTCACAGAAACTGTGAACATTAACAAAAAGAGTTGTTTTATGCCACCAAGTTTGAGGTGGCTTATTACACAGCAATAGGTATAGTAGACTCTTATAGGTGGACTTCTTTAGAGGGCATTTTGGTCACTTCGTCAGTCTCCCTTCTCCCTTGCCATAGTATCTGCCCCTGTGTTTATGTGGATCCCGGTCTTCCCCAGGCAGCCCGTGTGCTAGGGAAAGCTGGCTTCTCTCTAGGCTGTCAGGGTGGACAGTGTGGCTTAGGACCGAGGTTGACCACACAATTCCCTCATCTGGACACAGTCATTGGCTCAGGGGAGGAGCACATATGACTCATTTGGAACCAATGATACTAGAGAAGACATTTGATAAGGACGTTTAGGGAAAAAATAAAGATTTCTCTATCTTCTGAGACAGTTTCCAAAAGCCACGCACGGAGGCATGCACACACACCACCCACCGTGGCTGAAGCCCTGAGAGCCATAGCAGCCATTCCGTGACCAGGAGTAGGAGCCAGCCTTTAGGTGAAGGCTGAGACTATGGAAATCAGATTAGAGGCAGAAAAACAAAAACAAACAGACTCAGAGTTGAGCCACTGAATCACACCAACCCTGAAGCCCTCTCTACGTGACCCTAGGCTAAGCCGATTGGCACATTCTTTTCCTCTACCCACAGGGAATGGTTCAGGAGTAGGTGTTTAAACTAAGCAGGTCCAATAAGAAAAGAATTTCAGGACTTTTGTTTTGTTAGGATAAAAACATTCTTTCTCCATCAGGATGTCATCAAGTACAGATGTGAGGCCTCACAGATGTGGCAGCCATTTTTGCCTAAGGGACATCAGGGTGGGAACAAAACTGACCTACAGAAAAGGAACAGCCAAAAGAATGGCAGAGAAAAGTAGCCAGAGCCCTGGTGACATTATGAACCTCTGGAAGCCCGCTCCACCGCTGCCCTGTTCAGTTATTAAGTCAGTAGATTGCCCAAAATTTTATTTTTTATTTTTTTTTGCTTTTTAAAAATAGACTTTATTTTTAAGGGCCATTTTAGGTTCACAGCAAAATTGAGAGGAACGTACAGAGAGTTCCATAAACCTCCTGCCCCCATGCTTACAGCTTCTCCCACTATCAGAATCTCCCACCAGAGGGGTGCATCTGTAACAGCTGATGAATCTACACTGACGCATCCTTATTACCCAGGGTCCAGGGATTACATAAGGGTTCATTCTTGGTATTGTATATTCTATGGGTTTGGATAAATTTATAATGACATGTATCCATCATCACAGTATCATACAAAGTAATTTTTACTGTCTTAAAAATTTTCTGTGCTCTATTAATCCCTTCCTCTCCCCAATCCCTGGAAACCATTACTCTTTTTACTGTCTTCACGGTTTTGCCTTTTCCAGAATGTCATATAGTTGCAATCACACAGTATACTGTATCCTTTTCAGATTGGCTTTTCTCACTTAGCAATATGCATTTCTAGTTCCTCCATATCTTTTTTTGTCTTGATAGCTCATTTGGGGTTTTTTTTGTTTTTTAGAGACAGGGTCTTGCTATGTAGCCCAGGCTGGTCCCAAACTCCTGGCCCCAAGTGATCCTCCTGCCTCATTCTCCCAAAGTGCTAGGATTACAAGCGTCAGCCACCTTGTACAAGCTGATAGCTTATTTCTTTCAGTGCTGAGTAATATTCCATTGTCTGATGTACTGCTGTTTATTTATCTATTCATCTACTAAAGGACATCTTGGTTTCCTCCATGTTTGGGGAATTGTTTTAAAAAAATTTTTTACCAACAAAGGTCTGGCTATGTTGCCCAGGCTTGTCCAAACTCTTGGCCTCAAGTGATTCTCCTACCTAGGCCTCCCAAGTCACTGAGATTACCAGCACGAGCCACTGTGTCTGGCTCAAGTTCTGGAAATTATGAATAAAGCTGCTATAAACATCTGTGTACAGGTTTTTGTCTGGACATAAGTTTTTAATTCATTTGGGTAAATACCAGGGAGCACAATTGTTAGATCATGTGGTAAGAATATGTTTAGTTTTACGAGAAACCAGCACACTCTCTTTCAAAGTGGCTGTACCATTTTGCATTCCCACCAGCAATAAATGAGAATTTCTGTTGCTCTACGTCCTTGCCAATATTTGGTGTTTTCAGTGTTTGGACTTTGGCCATTCTAATAGTTGTGTAGTGGTATCTCATTATTTTAATTTGCAATTCCCTAATGACATAATATTAGACATCTTCTCACATGTTTATTTGCCATCTGTATGTCTTCTTTAGTAAGGTGTCTGTTCAGGTCTTTTGCCCAGTTTTTAAACAAGTTGTTTTTTATTGTTGAATTATATATTGTATATAATTGTATATTTTGAGTATCAGTCCTTTATCAGATATGTCTTTTGCAAATATTTTCTCTCATTCTCTTGACAGTGTCTTTCCCAGAGCAGAAGTTTTCAAATTTTTTTCTAGGCTGGTTTTACTTTAATTCACAGCTAAGGTCAGAATCGTTGACTAAAAACTCAGAGATCAGGAAAACTCAGAGACGATGAACCACTGTATGACCTTTTTTTAAAACAAAAGTTTATTCTTAAATGTGCAATAGGCTCCAAGACAACACTTCATTTTAGCAATAGGTGGCAAAAGATGTTATGGCAAGGATACATACGTTTAAATAGGAATCAAGGGTCACCATTGCCTCAGGCACAAGGAGCAGCTTGTTTTTGCCAGATTTCTTAATTCCACATGTGGCCAGGGAGTCCTTCCCCGCCACTTTGCTTTTAGTTCCTCGAGTTTCTTCTATTTCTCTTTTCATTTCGGCTTGCAAGCCTTATCTTCCTCGTACCTCTCCTCAGCCTGCTTCTTGGGCTGTTTCAGGGGCTGCTTCTTGCCACCTTCGTGGCTGGACCAGAAGTTTTCAATTTTAACGAAGTCCAGATTACGAATTATTTTTTTCATGGATTGTCCCTTTGGTGTTGTATCTCAAAAGTCATTGCCATACCCAAAGTCACCTAGATCTTCTCCTATGTTATCTCCTAGGAGTTTTATAGTTTTTCATTTTATATCTAGATCTGTGATCCATTTTGAGTTAATTCTTGTGACAAGTGTAAGGTCTGTGCCTATTTTATTTGTTTGTTTTTGCGTGTAGATGTCCAGTTGTTCCAGCATCATTTGTTGAAAAGCATAATTTTATTTTATTTATTGAATTTATATATAGTAAAAAAATGACTTTTTTGAAAGGGGGGTGTACACTTCTGATTTCTGAGAGTTTTATCATTTGTGTGGATTCATGTAACCATCACCACAATTCAGGATACAAAACAGCTCCATCACCCCCAAAAAATTCTCTCATGCTCTCTCCCTTTGTAGGTGAACTCTCTCCCCAACTTCTAACCCTTGGCAACCACTGATTTGTTCTCTAACATTTTGCCTTTTCCACAAGTCATATGATCAAACAGTATGCAATCTTCTGACACTGCCTTGTTTCACTGAATACAGTGCCTTTGAGACTCGTCCATGTCATTGCATGTACCAACAGTTCATTCATGCTGGGCACCATGGCTCACACCTGTAATCCCACCTATTTAGGGGGCTGAGGTGGGAGGATTACTTGAGGCCAGGAGTTCAAGACAAGCCTGTGCAATATAGTGAGACACTATCTCTAAAAAATTTTTAAAAATTAGCTGGGCACTGTGGCTCACGCCCATAGTCCCAGCTACTAAGGAGGCTGAGGCAGGAGGATCACTTGAGCCCAGGAGCTGGAGGCTGCAGTGCACTATGATCATGCCTATGAATAGCCACTGCACTCCAGCCTTGGCAATATAGTGAGACCAGTTCTCTTAAAAAAAAAAAAAGAGAGAGAGAAAAAAGAAAAAGCAGAGTCTAATTCCCCTCCCCTTAAACATGGGCCATCCTTGGCGAACGTGGCAAAAGTGATGCTGCATGACCTCTAAGGCTAGGTTAAAAAAGGCAGTAAGCTTCTTCTTGGCTCACGCTCTCTCTCTCTCTCACTGCTGTCTGCATGCTTGCTCTTGAAACCCCAGCCCCATGCTGTGAGAAAGCCATGCAGCCACACAGAAAGACCATGTGTAGGTATTTTGGCCACAAGTCCAACTGAAGACCCAGCCAACAACCAACATCAACCAGACGTGTGACTGAGAGAGCCTTCAGCTATCCCAGCCTTTGAGATGCCTGAGCTGATGCCGAATGAGCAGAGACAAGCTGTCTCCACCAAACGCTGCCCAAATAGCAAATTTGTGAGCAAAATAAGTGTTGTCAATGTTTAACACTAATATGTTTTGGGGTGTCTTATGCAGCAATGGATCACTAGAACAGGACCCCTCTTCTCTCCCCAGACTCTCTCTTCCGGGTCTTACTGCTTCACACCGCTCCCCTGTCCCCTGGAGCACCCAGCATAATCTCTTCAACGACACCAGCTTTGGGAAAAACTAATGCCA
This sequence comes from Daubentonia madagascariensis, assembly GCA_023783475.1. Taxonomy (NCBI): domain Eukaryota; kingdom Metazoa; phylum Chordata; class Mammalia; order Primates; family Daubentoniidae; genus Daubentonia; species Daubentonia madagascariensis. Next base: position 14,985,148 of record JAKFHU010000258.1, on the reverse strand, counting down.
AAAAAGAAAATGTAGTAAGCTGCTAGTTATGCCTCAAAATATCTTCTCCTCTTCTTCTATAGTAATCGAATTTTAGATAAGATAAATGTGGTTTCTGCTAGAGACCACATTTCTCAGGATTCCTTGCAGCCAGGTGTATCCATATGATGTAATTCCAGACAATGGAATGTTAGTGGATGTGGTGTGCGCTATTTCCAAGCTTTGGCTGGAAAACACTGGGCATGTGCTTTTCTAAACTCTTTCCCCTTTTCACGGGCTGGAGCACAAATGGAATGGTGTCCCAGGTGCAGCCGTACAGATGAGGACAACACCCTAAGAGATGGAGGGACAACAAGAGAGAAGGAAACCTGCGTCCCTGAATAACCACGTGGAGTTGAGCAACTTTGCCATCTCGAGCCACTGCTGCCCACCTCTGGATTGATACATGAGAGAGAAATAAACCTCTATCTTTCTTGAATGGCTATATTTTGGGGTCTCTGTTATAGCAGCTTAATCTCTACCTGAATAATACTGGATGTGTCTCAAGCCCATGACTTAACCTTCCCTGAGGCAAAGGCACAGAAGAGCCTGACTAATTCCCTAAAATAAGAAAATGAAAACACGAGGAGGAAAAACCCAACCAATGCTCAGGAAATTATCCTGCTACACGGTCTTCTCTCATAAGTGCCATATAACTGGTCCTGGCAAGGGGGCTGTGCGAATCCAGAAGAGGGAGAAGCTGCCTTCAGATGGAGCTATTAGGGAAGACTCCTGCAGAGACAGTGACATTAAATTGAAGGTAGAATTTCAATAGATGGAAAGGGCAATTCAGACTAAGGGAACCGAGCAAAAGGGTGGAGGTAAGAAGGTGCCAGATCTTTTGGGGAGATGCAGAAGAGATATTACAATTTAAAGCCAGTTAAATATAAGGCAATATTTTGAGGCTTAAATTCAACACGGCAAATTCACAGGTTTAGTTTCCTAAAAGGTCTTTCATGTTTCTATGAGAGAACTGTCTGCAAACAAATCTTTACTTGATGAGAAGTTTAAACATAATTACATCTTGTATATTACATGCATATTTCATTGCTTTATTAAGGCCTTCAAACAACATAGTTTTTAGAGGTATAATTAACCACTTTAGAATATTACCTCACAACAGAGTGAATGCACCATCAACTTCAGATATTCTTTCTAGAGACCCCTTAGTCTGTAATGTCTGCAGTGACAATGAATTATACCATGTGATAGTGGCCTGAAGACACAATGATTCTGGCTGATCTCACTTACTCCTACCCCATTTCTGGTAACAGATTTTCTGGCCACAAGGGAGGGCACGTCAGCCAGGGCTGGACAATTGGGGAACCCATTCCCCAAGCCACAGTGATGGGACAGAGATAGGCATGTGATCCAACCAGGGCCAATCAGAATTCTTCCCTCGTTTGATGCTCAGAGGTTTTCGGGGTTATGTCACTCCCGGGAGTATTAAGCTGGGGTTGCCTGATAGAGGGAGCGAGCCTGCTGGCAAAGATGAGCACAGAGGAAAGACGGACAGAGACCTAAAGTGTGGAGTCCCACTTTCAGAGTCCGTGCAGCTTTTCCTCCAATCCAAAGACCTATTCCCACAAATCTTCCCAATGGCCGAGCTGGGAAATTCGCCTTTGAGTTGGACTTTCGTCACTTGCAACCAAGAGTCCTGACTAACACAAGGGTGAACCATAAGGGAGGCCGCTAAGGCCAGCCACTTCATACCATATCTCGTCAAATTTCAGATGCCCTTGATTGTAAAATATACCATTATTTTATGTACCACTAAAAAAGGGGAAAATGCTGACAAGTAAGCTATGACAAGCCATTGATTGTAAGATGCTTCTCGGTTTTGGAAACATGAAAATATTTTTAAAATGTGCTTCCTGGGCCTGATGAAATATGATAGCTGTGTGCTCTTGGGTGAGTTACTTAACCTCTATGATCCTCAGTGTCCTTATCTGTAAAGGAAGGATGACAATACCTACCTCACAGGATTGTCGTGAGGATTAGAAAGAACAGATTTAACCTACCTGCACACAAATGTTCTCAGTAGCATTATGCATAATAGCCAAAAACTGGAAACAGCCTAAATGGCCATCAACTAGTGAATGGACAGACAAACTGTGGTATATCCATCCACCTGATGCAATCCTATTGAGCTGTGGTAAGGAACAGACTACTGATGCCTGCTATGCCGTGGAAGAGCCTGGAAAACAAATGCAAAGGGAGAGAAGCCAGACCCAAGAGACTGCATATTGCATGATTCCATTTATGTGAAATGTCCAGAAAAGACAAATCTATATATAGACAGAAAATAGACTAGTGGTTGTCTGGGGCAAAGGGAGAACGGGGAGTCACAGTCTATGGGCATGAGGGATCTTATTGGGGTAATGGAACTGTTCTAAAACTGGTTCATGGTGATGGTTGCACAACTTGGTAAATTTACTGAAAATTCATTGAATTGTACACTGGAAATGAGTGAATTATGTAAAATATGTAATATGTAAAATACACCTCAATAGAGTTATAAAAATAGATGTCAAATGTCTAGATTAGTGCTTAAGAAATGGTGACCCTTCTCAGATGTGCTTGTGGCTCAGATTCCTATACCCATAAAGCTGCCCTTTCCTGGTCTCCTGGAAGGGGGAGTTTTCTCTCTTTTTACATCCTGCTTCAGGACCTCTGTGGAGGGTACTGAGAAGAGGCGCTGCTTCTAGAAACGATTCTAGTCAGTTAAGCTGTCCAGGGTCCTGTGAGGAGACAGCAGAAGAGAGAGCCTCTGTCTACAGGGAGCAGACACAGGGGATTCCAGAAGGCTGGAAAACCTCAACCCTCTGCACCCCCTCTACCCACCACCACCATCACACACACAAACTAGGAGCTTACTGACCTACAACTTCCCAGCTCCATCCTGTAGTCAGGAAAGGGTCACAGAAATATAAAGAAATGAGGCTGACTTCATCTCTTGGACAACCAGCTTCATCCCCTCTGCACGGCTCCCGGAGAGTCTTCTCTTCAACCGAACTCTCTGCTTTTCTACATCCCTCTTCATGCTCTGGAGGTCACGAGCCTTGAGAACCAGATATCAGAATAGTGACCAGAAAGCATGTCAAGATGTTCAGACACTGCCAAAAATATTTGACCATGATCCCAGAAAGACAATTCTAAGAAAGTGTTCTAGCAAGGGGCTGGGAAGGCCGAAAGCATCTCTCCTGTAGGAAGCTTCTCGGACTCAGCTCCTGGGAACCGGGTGGGCCCTGCCTTGCCAGACCACCCAGTGAGGCCCTGGCCTCGCTCCCCTGCCCTGCCTGCCCTGCTGGAAGTACAGTGGGCTGGAAAGAGATGTGGGCTTTGGGGTCAGGGAGCCCCGTGTTCTAACTCCAGCTCCCCTTGCACTGGCCATGTGACCTCGGGCATGAGCCTGAACTTTAGGAGTCACAGTTCACTCAGCAACAGAATTAGAGCGTAGGTCACTTCTGCCTCTCCAGAGACTGCTGTGGATTCGTGGAATGTGTGGGTGACTGCACCAGGAATGGTGGGCGCCCACCAAAGGCAGGTTCCTTCCTGGTACCCACTGGGGCTGCAATTGGACCTGGCTACCTTGTATTTGGCAGGGCTCCATTTTAATCACAGAAATTATGTCGTCAGTGAATTATCAGGCCTGAGCGTTTTGTGACAATTTTACTTTCATTGAGACATACTTGGGGCCAGCAGCAAAAACAATGTGCATTGAGTGGTTTGGGCCCCTGGGGGGCAGCTTGGGCCCGTGGCCTTGGCTTCCTCCACTCTCACAACCCCCCAGCCTGGCAGGGAGGAGATGAGCAAGGCAGGAAAGGGATCAGCCTCCTGCCTTGGCAGGGCCGTGGGGCACAAGCCAAGTTCTGGGGTCCTGCAGGGCAGAGAGGGCAGCATAAATGCCAGGCCTGGGTTGGAATGTGCACCTCACCACTTCCTGGCCAGTGACTCTGGGCAGGTCTCTTAACTTCTCCAAGCCTCAGTTACTTGGCCTGTAAAATGGGCATAATCGCACCTGTCCGCCAGGATTGTTGGGGGGTGAGAGGGTGTACAGGCTGTGTGTAGCGCCTGGTGCATCCCTGGCCGCTGCCATAGTTAAGGCAGGGGAGGGGGCTGCTGGGAGAACAGGAAGGGTAGAGAAAGAAAGGCAGGAGAGGACGATGCTGGGGACTAGAAAGTGTGGGGTTTGCAGGGTTCTGCAGCTGAAGGTTGTTCTTCCACCCTCTCCCACCATGGCTCAGGGCTCGGACACACGCTCTTCCCTCCACCTGCTCTACACTCCCACCCCCTGCCTGCCAAGGCCTCCCCACCCTGAGGAGGCCTCAGGGTCTCCTCAAAGAGACCTTCCCTGGCAACACCCAACCCCCATCTGGAATAGACCCCTCCCACACTGTTTTTCCTTCTATGCAAGATTTCTAGATTCATTTGTCTGATTATCTGCCCCCAAGATGGTCAGCTCCAGGAGGGCAAGGACTGTGTTCATTTTGCTCACTTCTGAATACAGCACCCAGCATGCCTGGCACAGCATTGGGAAGGGACAATCCTTTGTCTGCACCTCAGAGAGGCAGCAGGGACTGTGGGCAGGGACCTCTGGGCCACAAAGAGCTGGAGGGACTCCCCGGCTCCAGAGCCACAGTCAGGGTGGGACAAAGGCCGAGGGTTGCAGAAGGTGCAGAGAGTGAGGGCAGGCCCGGAACGGAGGAGGGACAGGCAGCACTGGAGGGCATTCTAGGTAGGGGATGGCACAGGCCACAATCCGGAGGCATGAACTCATCCTGGAGCTAGGAAACACAGAGTCCTGGGGGGTGGTTGAAGCAGAGGGAGGGCGAAGGGACCAAGCAGATTGAGGGGCCAGGCTACAAACAACCTTGAAGTTCCACTGAGGTATTTAGACCTTACCCTGGGATTATAAGTGGTTGATCGAGCTTGCCTTGCTCCGAGCTGCCTGTGGAGGACTGGCTGGAGGAGGTGAGACTCGAGCTGTTGCCTCGAGGACCCAGTCTGATCTCCAGCCCGGGACAGGGTCCTTGTTGGCTAGAGCCACCAGTGAATCAGGCACAATCTACCTTCTTCTGCTGCCTGTGGCTAACCCTCTATGGGTAGGTGCCTCCTGCCCCTGCCATGGAGTGTACATGCCCAGGCAATGCAGGCTCAGCCCAGCAGTGGCCCCTGGGGGTGGTGAGCCCTGTGCTTCCAGAGGTCTGAGCCAAATTCTCCCCCAGGGGTCTGAGTCCTGATGTCTTCCCCAGCTCTGCCCATCCGCAGCCCATTCTCTGTGTGTTGTGGGGGGCAGGGGGAGGCCCACGCTGCTGAGAGAGGAGCTCCCTCAGCTGGTCTGTTAGTCAGGTTAGGCTGGGTTCTCCCGCAGTAAATCAGTCCCAAATCTCAACGACTTCACACAACAAAGCTTATTTCTCAATCATGTCACATGCCCAGGGCAGTGGGAAAAGGCAGATGGAAGGACAGGGCTCAAGGAGCCACCATCTGGACAATCACTAATCGCCATGATGTGGGAAGAGAGGGCACGTAGAACTTACACTTTTTGATCCAGAAGTGACCCAGGTCACACTTCCAGTTACAGCCAATTGGCCAGCACTCACCCACTGGCCAGCAGCCAGGGCTCTGGGAAAAGGGAAGAGCCCACAGGTACTCAGTGGGCAGTGAGTATCTTTTCAGTCTGGTGAGTGCCAGGTTGGAGCAGGTTGGCTCCTGCCTGGACTTAGGAAGTTGGATGACAAAGGATGCCCGGAAAGGTGTGGGCTCCTTCCCAGTTGACTCCACCCTCCATCTGCTCTCTGAATCCTAGAGCACAGCTCAGACAACATCAGCCCACTGTCCAACCCCCCACCCCAAAATACAGTCCCTACCCAGTCTGGGCTCGTTTCCCTCGACTCCCCCTCAATGCGCTCCTCTCCAGCCACACAAAGCTCCTGCTGCTCCCTGAACATCAGCTTTATTTCCTTTACTTCTCCCAGAATGTTCTACCCATCCCTGCTCACTGGAATCCTACCCATTCTTCCAGGTCTAGTTCAAATATCACCTCATCGATGAAGACCCTTCCCACACATATCATCTGCCTCTCTCACCTGCACATTCCCCTGCAAGTGCAAGGCCCAGCCCCTACCGGCTGGAGGGACAGCCCCAGGCAGGCTATGCGGCCCTGCTCCCTCCCCCAGCCGGATGGCCCCAGATGTCCATTCTGCCACCTGGGCAGGGGCCTATGAGATGGGGCTTGGTGGGAAGGGCAAGTGGGGCCTATTGAATTCTCTTTGGAGAGTGTTAATTGGTGACAGGCAACAGCAGCAGGAGAGGAGCTGACAGATGCTTCCGGGGTGCCTTAAAGGGGAGACAGGGCCAAGCAGGGCCCCACCAGCTGAAACTGTGAGGAAGCAGAGCCGTACAGCCGACGAGCCAGAGCTGTGCTGCTAGGGACTTGTATATGAAACAACTTTGCAGAGTGTGGTGTGCTGGGAAGGGGTAAATCTAAAGCAGCCCAGGGAGGCAGGCTTGCTGGGCAGAGCAGTGGGTGAGATCTAACACCACAGCTGGGAAGGGTTGCTCTGCCTCCCCAGCCTCAGGCCCCAAAGACACCAGAAACAAGGCAGAGGGGCCCGCCCAGCCTACCCTGCTGTTGTCCCCAGGCCCTGGAGCTGCCACTGCCTCACACCTGCCATTACCTGGCTGCACAGGACCTGAGCGTAATATCCCAGTACTGCCTTGTATGAGCAGAATATCATGGAGTGAGTTTTCACATCTCGCTAAATGGGATAATACTAGTTGTCTGCCTACTGCACGGTATTGTTGTGGAGATTTGATGCTTTCCTTTCTGCATGGAAAGAGCATCTTTATGTCCTGATCTCTTTCTGTTGCCTTCCATGTTCTCAGACCATGACGGTGGAGGCCAAGCAGGCAGTCACCCCAGTTTATAGAGGCGAGGAAGAGGTCGATGGCATGGACTTGCCCCAGGCGTCTCCATGCCCCTCTGTGCAACACCTCATGCTGGCCATTTGGTTCTGGTGGCACCTGATCCAGGCGGCCCCACTCTGGCTTTGTCTGTTCTTCTCCCTCACCCTGATCACTTCATTTCAGTCTCTGCTCATTTTCATGGTTGCCTCACCTCCAGAAGTGCCCCCACCTCCAGGCCCAAGGCCACAGTGCCCACCAGGCTCTGCCCCTGGCTCCCAGAATGGCACAGAGGGCCCGAGGGCTCAAGGGGAATTTAGGCCCATTCCCCTCCAGGCTCCTGAGAAGACAAACCACAGAGAGAATTCACCTCAGATGCTATTACTGAAATTGCTAGTTGCCTACCAGCCACTTGCCCTTTCTTCCTTGGTAACTGTGTTGTTGGTGAAGGGCAGGATGAAAAGTCTACATTTCCCAGCCTCTCTTGCAGATATGAGTTGCCAAGGACACGTAAATGGAAGTCACTGGGTGAGGCATCTGGGGAAGCTCTCTAAAGAGGGCTAACTCAACAGGAAATTTAGTCCGTTTTGTGCTTCATCTCCTTCCTCCTTCTTGGGACTTGGAGGTGATGGTTACAGCATGAGCAGCCATCTTGTCACCATAAGGCAACCTTGAGAATGGAAGCCATGAGCTAGTAATGGTAGAGCCTGGGTTCCCATGATGGTGGAGTTCCTATACACCTTAGTCCACTTGGGCTGCTATAACAAAATACCATAAACTGGGTGGCTTATAAACAACAAACATTTATTTCTCACAGGATGTCCAAAATCAAGGCCCCAGCAGAGTCAGTGTCTGGTGAGGGCCTCCTTTTTCATAGACAGTGCCCTCTTGCTGAGTCCTGAAATGGTGGAAGGGACTAGCTAGCTCTCTGGGGCCTCTTTTATAAGGGCACTAATCCCAATCATGAGGGCTCCACCCTTATGACCTAATCACTACCCAAAGGCCTCATCTCATAATACCATTATTTAGGGGTTAAGACTTCAACATATGAATTTTGGGGGGACAAAGTCTTCAGACCATAGCACTATTTAACCCTGGAATTCCTGCCACTGGACCTTTTATGTAAGAGACAGACACACATAACTGGATTCAAATTGACTTTGTTTCACATAAGAAGTGTCTTCCCAAAAAAACTACTTGTCAAATAAAATTTTCATTCATTGATTTCCACACTGAGGGAGAATACTGGGTCCTAAACAATGTCTCCCTAAAATATTTTGTGCAAACTAGATGTTTACCAGTGCTCACCATTGACTTGCTTTATGAATTTTTAAAATGCTGTTGATATTCAATACTCAGTTGGTAGTGATGCCTAGCCAGTGTTGTTTTAAGTTTTTCAAAATTTTCACTCCTCAGTCAGTTGGGTAATGACCAGTAAACAACACTTTAAAAGTCCCCAAGAGCCACTTAAAGAGAAGAATCCTTTTGGAAGAGCAAGGTAATAACCATGCCTAATGTGTTTTGTAACTTTGCATTTTTTAGAGCAGTGGCTGTGACAGCAGCCCAAGGTGGAGGGGACCAGACCCCCCATCTGCCCTGGAGGGAGGGGCCAGTGCCCTGGACAGAGATGGCCCCAGCGGCAGGCCCTGCTGGGCCAAGAACCTAGGGTGAGAGGGCTGGCCAGAAAGTCCTCAGTCTTCAAGTAAACTGCCCCCCTTGAAACGGGAGTTGAAATCTGGGTGTGTAGCACAGAGGCAGCCATGAGAGCAGGTACACCCAGGGCAGGTCCTGGGCAGTGGGATGTGGGTTCTGCAGCCTCTAAGAAGGATGGGAGAGGGGCTGTACGGCCTGGTTTTTAGCGCTTCTCCACCCAAGGAAACCTTAAATGGCTCCCTGGGGGAGTTTCTACTTAGGGGTAAGAGACTGCATTTTCCAAAGTATATTCATGGCCTTGGGTGTTTTTATCAAGCATTCTGATTTCAAAAGCGTCCTAGGGGTCAAAGCCATTTAGGAAAAATGCCTAATTCCCACAGTTAAGGGCCCATGAGTGGGCACATGCACAGGATCCTCGGCATTGCCTCCAGGTGCCTACAGATCCTGCTTGGGAAATGGTAGGTTAAGGCAGTGTTCCCCAACTTTTTTGGCACCAAGTACTGGTTTCACGGAAGACAATTTTTCCACGGGGGGGGGGGGCAGGTGAAGTTCAGGTGGTGATGGGAGCAATGGGGAGCAGCCATAGCAGCTGTAAATACAGATGAAGCTTCCTTCCCTCACCTGCCGCTCACCTCCTGCTGTGTGGCCATGTGGCTGGGTTCCTAAGTTTCATGGAAGACAATTTTTCCGTGGGAGGTGAGGGGGGCAGAGGGGCAGAGCAACTGAGCTCAGGCGGTGGACTGGTTCCTAACAGAGACCAGTACCGGGCAGTGGCCCGGGGGTTGGGGACCACAGGGTTAAGGCACCACTTCTTCCAAAGATCCAACTTCATTTCATTATAGACCACCAGGCACTGTGCTGGGCTCTGGAGGATGGAAGGGAAGCAGCTTTGGTTCAGTCCTCTAGGACCTAGTTTTAGGAAGAGGGTGGCAAAAAAAGAGTAAGCAACAAATCCAAGTAGAGTCATGTGCCACATAACGATGTTTCAGTCAACAATAGACCAAATATATGATGGTGGTCCCATAAGATTATAATACTGTATTTTTACTGCATCTTTTCAATGTTTTGATATGTTTAGGTATACAAATACTTACCATTGTGTTACAATTGCCTACAGTATTCAGCACAGTAACATGCTGTACAGGTTTGCAGCCTAGGAGCAATAGGCTATATACATATAGCCTAGGTGTGTAGTAGGCTCTACCGTCTAGTTTGTGTGAGTACAGTCTACTATGTTCACACAATGACAAAGCTGCCTAACAATGCATTTCTCAGAAGGTATCCCTGTCATTCAGCAGGGCATGACTGTACTCAATACAGCTAGAAAGGCAAGTCCAGGGCAGGGCTAATCAGAACGCAGATGTTTTAAATAAGAAAAGAACTCAGTAACCTGCACACCCCCATGGATAAGAGGGCGGATGGGGCAGGAGTTCACCTGTGTCCTGAGGAGAGACAGGCCCTGCAGAGGGTGGTGAGAAGAGGAAGTGATCCTGGACGTGGGAAGGAGAGGACCCAGCACTGCCTGGGCCCTGGAGTGTACGGGAAGCGAAGGAGATGGAGTACACCTTCACTGGTGCTGCCCCCTTGAGTCTTATAATAAAAAGAAGAGTTCTGGCCAGGCGCAGTGGCTCACGCCTGTAATCCTAGCACTCTGGGAGGATCACTTGAGGCCAGGGGTTCAAGACCAGCCTGAGCAAGAGTGATAACTCATCTTTACAAAAGATAGAAAAATTAGGCGGGTGGCAGGGCGTGCCTGTAGTCCCCAGCTACTCGGAGGCTGAGGCAGGAGGATCCCTTGAGCCCAGGAGTTTGAGGTTGCAGTGAGCTATGATGATGCCAGTGTAGTCCAACCTGGGCAACAGAGTGAGACTCTGTCTCAAAAAGAAAAAAAAAAAAAAAAAAAAGAGTTCTGATGGAGGGAAGGGCAAGGGATAATTGCAAACGGGCACACCCATTTAGAGGCAAATCAGGTGGACCAAATTGCTGCAATCAGAGGAGAACTTCCACAAGCTCCCACCACCACTTCACCCACCCGCCAGTGAACTCTCGTGCCTACGGATGAAGCTTCCCGGCCCCAGCAAAGTCCCCTGCTCTCCCTGCACGTGCCGTCCCGCGCCCACCCACTCAGGACTGCGCTCCAGCCACTCTCCCCCTCCATCAGGCCGTCCCCACCAGCAGGACACACGCTGCGATTTCTCCCTCTCTGTCTCACCTCCCGCTCCAGCTACCCTCTCTTCTCCCTTTACAGCAACACTCCGCTAAAGGACCGTCCGCTCGTCGCCTCCCATTCTGTCTTGGACCCACTCCCATCACGCTCGGCCCCCCACGTTCCTCCAAAACTGCTTGTGCCAGCGTCACCGCCGACCTCTCCGTTGCTGAACCCAGTGTTCATTCTGTGTCCTCATTACTTGACCTTGCAGCAACATGTGACCAGGTGATCACTGCATCCTCCTGGTAACACCGTCTTCAAGGATCTTCCAGGACAATACGCCTGCCTGGTTTTCCTCCTACCTCTCTGCTCCTTCCCAGGCTTTTCTACCTGTTCTTCCCCATCTCTATGTAATGGAGCAACCCAGAGCGTGATCTGTGGACCCCCTTCCCCTCTCTATCCACACTCCCTCCCTAGATCAGCACTGTGTAGCACAAATTTAATGTAAACCACATGTGTAATGTAAAATGATCTAGTAGGCACACTTTTAAAAAAGAAACAGGTAGAATTAATTTTAATAACATTTTATTTAACCCAATAGAGCCAATTAGTATCATTTAAACATGTAATCAATATAAAATTATTAATGAATATTTGACATATTTTGTACTAAATCTTCAAATCTTCCAGCATGTATTTTACACTTCAGCACATCTTAAATTGATGCTAAATTTTCACCAGAAATTCTTGATCTGAATTTAGATCTCATAAACTCTGCAGTCAAAAAAGATTTATATACCCATGTTATTCCAAACATACTTTAAAATTTTCTAATAACGGAATCAAATATCAGTTTTTAAAATTTAAATTAATTAAAATGAGAAATTTTGTTCTGCAGTCACACAATTTCCACTAATTCCAAGTGTTCAACAGCCACACGTGGCTAGTGGCTACCGTATTGTACAGCACAGAGCTAGACAACCTCAGAAAATTGTGGCTTTAAATACCAGCAGGTCTCTGTGATGACACCCTGGTACTTATCTCCAGCCTGCACATTTCCTCTGCACTGGAGACCTGCCTAACCGGTGTGTACTCACCCCTCCCACTGGGTGTCTAATGGGTGTCTCAGAGCTAACCTGTTCAAAACTGTGCTTCGGAGACACCCACCCCCACCCACCAAACTAGCAAGGCCAGTTTTCTCCATCTGGGTTAATGGCAACTCTTCCTGTTGCTCAGGCCAAAACCTTGAGACTCTCTTTGACTCCTTTCTCTGTTCTACCTTGCATCTGGCAGGGCAATATATCCTATCAGCCTTTCCTTCAAAGTGGTGCCAGAATGCCACCCCTTCTCATCACTTCTGCAGCCACCACCCCAGGCCAGCCCCTAGGATAATCTCTCCTCGGATTACTGCAAGAGCCGTCTCCTGCTTCTGTTCTTGCGCCTGCAGTCGGTCTGCCCTCACAGTGCTGCTTTTCAAAGTCACAGGTGTCCCTCCTTTGCTCAGAACCCTTCAGTGGCTCCCCACCTCCCCGGGGGTGAAGCCCAAGTTCTTACAATGGCCCACTGGCTCTCTCCACGACCTGACCCCTCCCCTCTGACCTCTCCAGCCCCAACTTCTACTGGGCACCCCTCTTCACTCTGCTCCAGCCACACTGGCCTTGCTGTTCCTGGAACACAGTGGGACACAGTGGCGGCCACGTCGCTGCGTGGCTGGCTTGCTCAGTTCCCCCTGGCCTTTCCTCAAAAATCACTCTTGCCTTCTCAGCAAGGCCTTCCCAGGCCCTTTGCAAAGCCCAGCTTCTCCTACGCTCGCATTTCATAGCCTCCGTCCCTGCTCTATTTTTCCCTTTAGCCTTTATCACTATCTAACATATTATGTATTTTACTTACGTTGCTCTGTCTCTCCCATTACGAATAAGCTCCAGAAGGGCAGGGATTTTTGTGTGTGTTTGCTACAGTATCCCCCAGTGCCTGGGACCTATCGGGCGCTCAATAAATATTTTAAATGAATGGATGGCTTCTAGGTCGGGAGAAAAGTTGGAGCAAGTGCTCCCTTCGGAGAAGCCCGAAGGCGGAGTCGGGGCGCCCAGGCCGCTCCATGGGGTGTGGGGACACTGAAACCTCCCTGTCCTGGGGGGGGGGGGTGCTGGCACGGCGGTGCCTCCGTAAAGCGGCGGGTGGAGTGGGCTTTCCCGGCCTCTAGTCGCCTCCTGGGCGCCTGGGAGAAAGGCAGAGGCGGGCTGGCCTCCTTGGCAGCAACCGCCTCCAGGCCCGGGGAATCCCAGGAGCCACGAATGTCGAAGAACTCTAAAAAGCAAATCGCCTCTCCAAACGCCAGGTGGGGATTTGTTTTGAGGCGCCTCGGTGACAGATGTCCCGGCTGGGGAGCGCCGAGGGCGGGCCGGGCTTTGTCCCGGGAGGAGGAGCTGCGGGCCGGGGAGGCGCGCGCATCACGTGACCGCCCGTGCGCCGCCACCCCCACCCCCAGTCCCAGCCCCAGCCCCGCGGGAAGGGCTGGCGGGCCGGGCGCGCGGCCGGGCGGGGGCTGCTCCGTGAGCGCAGGGGCAGGGGCGGCGTGCGCGTGCCCGGCGAGCGCGCGCCCACACCGCGGCGTCCACGCTGCCGGCGCGCGCCCGGCTCCCGCTTACAAAGGAGCGTCCCGGGCCCTCGCCCCGCGCGTCCCGCCGGGCGCCCGGAGAGCCCGCGCCCGAGGCCCGGGGGGGAGGCTCCCGGCGGGCCGCTGCGTCTGCCCCAGCTCCCGGGCCGCCTGATCCCGGAGCTGCCCTTGATTTATTTATTTCAGCGGACAAGGCGGGGTCATCTGTCTTGAAGACGAAAATCTTTCCAGGAAGTTTGTACCTATTAATGTTTCAGTTCCTGGCAGCTGTTTTAAGTGCTGGGCGCGGGTGGGGGGACTTCAGTGCTGGCAGGAGAGGGAGGAACCTGCAGCTGCTGTCCGCGGCCGGCTGTCCTCGACCCGCCTCGCGCGGCGGGGCCCGGGGGCAGCCCCTGGGCCTCCCAGACATACCCACCACCGGGGCCACCACCACGCCACGGGGGGCCCAGGACCTGCCTGGACCCCCGGGGGGCGCAGGCGCGAGGCCGGGCGGCTGCCCTCGGGAGCGTCGCGCTCAGACAGAGAGGTGGACCTCGCGGCTGCGACGTATCCCACAGCGAGGGCGCCAGCTCGGGGCCTCCCGCAGCGGGGGCGGCGGAGGGAGCCCCTCGGAGAGGGCCGCTCGGCCGCCAGATGCCCGGGGCCAGCCCGCATGGCCGGGGGAGGGAGGAAAGGCGGCGCTGCGCATCCTGGCGGGCGGCCGCCGACCGCGTTCGCGGGGAGCCGGGGATGGCGAGGTCCACCCGAAGTGGTGAGGACGCTCGTTCTGACCTTGCTGCAGCCGCACGGACACTAGCCATTTTAAAGCTCGTCTGCTCCTCCCAGCCACCTTGCAAGGTTGTGGTGGTCTCCAATCTGCAGAGGGGGAAGTCGGAGTTTAGAGAAGTTAAATAGCCTGCTCGGGGTCACAGTGCTGCTGCCCAACAGCGGGATCCCCAATTTTTGACATGTATCTTGCAAGAAAGGGTCCCTTGGAAGCAAATGCAACTGTATTCTTCCTGTGGTATCAGCCAACAGAATCCTCCCCTAAGGGGAACCACAGGTACGAATGGTACTCTAGACCCGGAGGGCTGCGGCCTGACAGATTTTCACAATCCCCTTCATGCCTGGGCAGAAGTGCCTGCTCAGTCTTTCTAGCCAATCCCATCTGGAACACCACTCATTTTGCTAAAGGAACTATTCTTAACCCCCCTCAGGTACATGTTTAGATAAAGACATTTGAAGGGTTGACAAAGCCACCTCTAGAGTGTGGGGTCCTGACAAAGGCACTTTAAGCACTGTCTCCAAGGTATTGACTGAAGTCATCATGCATGCAGGGACATCACACTGTCTCCTCCCCAGTATTCTAAAATCACTTGTAGACAGGATGGCAACCTTCCTGCTCAGGATTATCAGCCCCACTCTTCTCAGGGACTCAGTCCAGCTCTGCATGGAGGTCACTGGCACCAGGTCACCAGCACCAGGGCCAAGACTTGGAAACCTCTGAGCAAAGGGAAAGTTTGTCTCATAAACCTCACTCCAGCCTTCAGGGTCCCCTTTCCTTGGCTCCTGTGCCCTTCTACCCTCTTACCCTTCCACAGGCACACCTATTCCTCCCAGGTGGCCTGAGCCCCACTGGCCAGTGGGCCAGAGGGGAGGATGTGACAGATTCTGGCATTTTAAGGTAGGACTTGCTAACTAGAAAGTCTTCCTACCCCCTCTCCTGGGAGAAATGCTCAAAGGAAAGTCCCTAGTGGAGTGTGAGGAGAGCTGGCTGTGGCATCTGTCTCCCTGGGATGCCAGGCTTGGTGATCCAGTGGAGGAATTTCAGCCTCCACTGGCTGCAGTCAGCAGGAGATGCATTTTGGAGGCTTAAGTTCTCAAGCATGGCTGCCTCCTGTGAGCTTTCCCAGCTCTGAGCCATACCAAAAGCACCCTGCTTCTGTTTGCATTCACGCCCAGGAGGGTTCAGTGAGGGGGGGCTCCATGAAATAAATGCCCTCTCTTCAGCATGGGTGGGCCAGGCCTTGCCAGCTGCCTTCACTTTGGCTGCAGAAGGCCTGCCAGGCTGCAGTGTGCAAGGGCCTGGAACAGTGACTGGTAGCATCAGCTATTTTAATGCAGAGTTAGGCACACAATCCTTGCTAAAAATAAATACAAAGGAAAACCCCAAAGTAGCTAAGCCTATTTTAATACCTTTTATTTTTCTTGTTCCTGGTTCTTTTGTCTCCGCCTTGCTTCTTTGGAGCTGCATTTCACACAGGGCCCACCCTGAGTGTAGTCAGGGCTCCCACCCATGTCGTGGAGGTACAGCCCAATCTTGATCTGTACGGGGAGAATAGATCCAACAACCATTTCTTTGAATGCAATTTACATTAAATGGGATGACGGCCCCACTTCTGAGACATGAGAAGGAAAAAGGAGCTTAGAGGTGGTGAGCCCTCTCCCCCTACCCCTTTCCAACTCTACACAGTCCCTCCATGGGGAGAAGGGATGTTTGCATAGCACCAACCTAAGAAATGGCCAGCAGGTAAGGGATGCCTTCTTCCTGATGGGGGAGAACAAATCTGAGTGCCTTCGGGCTCCTGGGGCATCACTGCTTACCACTCAGAAAGGAAGCAAGGTGACAGACACCTTTGGGGGTGTCTATCTAGACTGGAACCAGTGACTCCTCTTTTCTCTAGAAAATGATCCTCATCCGCATAGGGTGAAAAAGGTAGCTTCCACCTGCTATGTTAGTGCGTTCTTACCCCACCACAGCCCCTCCGCAGCAGTTGATAGGACTGGGAGGCGGACGCCTGGCCCAATCAGAGCCTCTTCCCTGGAAATTGGAACAGGGAGAAAAAGGGAAAGCGAGAAACAAAGTCCAACATCTGCGCCCCCTCAGTGAGTTTCTATTGATTCCTTTTTTTTTCCGGAGTATGGGCCACACTTTTCTTTGCATGTTTTGTAATTTTCTGTTCTTGTTGTTGAAAAATGGACATTTTACATAATATCCTGTAGCCACTCTGGATTCCTATTCCCTTCCCCTGACATTGCTATTGCTGTATTTTGTTTGTTTGCTTAATGGCTTGCTTGGACTGATGCTGTGGAGTCTGTCTCCTCACAGTGTGCAGCTGTTGAGATCTCTGCTCAAATTGTTTTCTTTTTTTAAAGAAAAGTTTTATCTTTATAATCAGAATGTTCTAATAAAAATATTATGATAATATTAACTACCTTTATTTTCTGGGCCTTGATCTGCTCAGTTTTTTCCTGCTTGTTTTTACTTCTAAGCCTGCCTTTCTAGGGGTTGGCCCTGTGAGCTAGTGATGGGTCAGAGGTTGTGCCCAAATGTTTTGAGCCAGCATAGCCTCCACTCTTGGCCAATGGATCTGTGTGTAGGTTGAGGGGAACACATTCAAAGTCCAGGCAGTTTTACGAGTCTGACCCAGCTTTTGCTTTCTGCCAGGCCCTTTCGTGTCTCTGTCTTATATGCAGGTGTGTGAGGCCTGATGTCCATCCAAGGATGTGTGGGTAGCTAGGGCCCTGTCTGCTCGCTCCTGAGTGTGCCACAAACTTGCCACATGCATGCAGCCTTCGTGCATACAGCCTTCCAGACCGCTGAGGATGTGAGGAAGCTTACCCACTGGCCCCGCCTTATCAGAGGGCAAAGTCATGGGTAGCCAGTGTTTAGTCCTTTATTGCCACGGCCAACAAGGATGCATGTGTGTTAGGACCTCAGGTATAGTCCAGGAACATGAGCTCCGCTGCTGAGGTGCTGAGGGGAAAATGGAGGGGGGGGTCTTCCTGCTCTCATAGAAAAATGACTTACGCTCCCAGGCCAATTCTACTTGGCTTTTTCATGTCTCCTGTTCATGAACGTACTTATCAGTCCACCAGCATGGGCCTTGGGGAAAGAAACAACAAAGACATGGTTCTCAAGTACAAGAAACTCAGGCTAAGGGTGGGGAAGGGAGCCCAGGACATGATTAACTCTGAGGTGATACCCTAAATGCTCTGAGAAGGGCAGGAGGTTAATTGGGAGCTGGGATTGGGCATGTTGTGGGCATAGACGGGCTCTAAAGAATGAATAAGCCAGGCCAGGCAGCACACGCCTAGAGGCTAAGGTGGGAGGATGGCTTGAGGCCAGGAGTTCAAGGCCAGCCTGGACAATATAGTGAGACCCTGTCTCTAAAAATAAAAATAAAGGATGAGGAGCATGGCAGCTTCCCCCTGTGTACCTCAGTTCTACTACCAGTGGAGCCTGCTGGCTCACCACTGAATCCTGCTTGGACCATCACACTGTGGTCCTTTCATTGGTAGATTTTATTTTTTTGGCCCTTTCCTTTGGCAAGAGCTTTCATTGGTGGATTTTCTAAAAAGTTTGTATGTTACTGTGTTGTGTGTGATGTTTTTTCCTTTATAGGCATCACTTTTTATAAATATTTTACTTATTTACTTGTTGGGTGGATGACACATTCACATAGTTCAAAACTGTAAAGGGGCAAAAGGGTGTTGAGGGTCAGACCCTTCCCTTCCCTGGCCCCCAGCAGCCTGGCTCCCCTGTGTGGAGGCAGACACAGTTCTGTGTTCCAGCTGAAAGGTTTCAGCTCCCAGGTGTGTGGCCAACATTCCCCTGCTGCAGGACAATGGGGCCACCTATCAGCACCTCCAGCCCCAGCCCTGGAGGTACGACTGCCCTTCAGGGCTCTGGCTTGATGGCTGCAGATGACAATGACAGCCAAGACCAGAGGAAGGCAGGGCCAGAGTGGGTCTCAGGGCCTGGGAGAGGCTAGGAGCAAACAGCGAGTCTCTTGGCTATGGCTGACCCAGTGGGAATGGGTGTTGGCTGCCTCAGGCTCATCCTGCCTCTCTGTGAGCATAACTGCTGCTCCCTCTCTTGGGCCAGGTGGGTGTTGAGCCCCATCCTCTGGAGGGTCCCACAACCCTGCTCACCCTCCCCCAGGCTGATCAGGGACCTCAGGTATTACAAAGTCTCTGCTTGCCCCCAGCAGACTCCTGAGGACTGGACTCTTCCCCAGGGGAGGTGAGGGGGGTCCTCTCTTTGGGTGAGGGGCAAATGGCAGTTGTACTCCGGATGACATGGGGGCTGTTGGTATTTGGGGGAACAAGGTCAGGAAGGGAAGCTGGGGAGGATTCTCCCTCATCAGATGATCCATTCCAGTAAGGGCGTGTCACTTCTTGAGGGGCAGTGGCAACCGCCAGCTAGGAGGTTCGGTAAAGAAGCCCTCATACTAACAGAGAGGCGATGAAGGACGATGATGAGGGACGGGGTGAGGCGAACCGCACGTCTTCTCATGGTGCGTCCCCACACGAGGCTCCTCGCCTGGGGTGGCCTCTGTCTAGGTTCATCAAGGTAATTAGCATTGCTCTGTGGTGTCCGTCTCCCGTCTGACCTTGGGCTGCTGCCCACTGAGTGGAGGAGGTGACAAGGGAAGAGGGAGGGAGGAGGGGCTGGAGGATCACTTTTTCCTAAAGGGCCCCTGGCTGCTGGGTGGGCGTCTTTGATGGGTAGGAGGTGGGGGGGGTGGGGAGGACGCTTAGAACTTCCCGGTGTGAAAGGGCATTTTCCTGGGCGGGAAGGCATATTTCCAAGGGAGGAGATGAAGGGTCTGGATGAAGCATAAGGATTCCCCAGGGCTGATGGCTGACTGCAGGGAGGCTTGAGGAGGCCTGAGACGCCCTCCAGAGCAGGCCCCCCTGGATGGGGTGAGGCCCTGAGAGGTCACACAGGGCGAGTGGCAGAGCCAGGACATGGATAGGACCTCATGACTTGTGTGGCCTAGGGAGCTCTTTCTGTCTCTGTCCTCAGCAGGAGTCCTCAGTGACCCACAATATTCAATCAGTTACCAACTCCACAGGTGGCATACCCTTGGGAGGAGCCCCAGGTGGGCAAGGAAAGATGGAGGAGAGACCAAGGGGAGGAGGGTCTACAGTCCCCAGAGCCCCAGCCTGTCTTTCTGCTGTGGCTAGAGAAAGTTCCACTGGAACCCTTCATAGCCTTATGGCCAAGACTCACAGTGGAGTCTCTGGGAAAGGCACCCTTGGTCCCCCTTCATAAATGAAGAAACTGAGTCTCAGAGAGGTTGAGTGACTTGCCCCAGGTGACACAGCTGGTGAATGGTGAAGTCGGAGTTCTTCACCCCAGTCTTAGGAAGTAAGAAGTACTCTCTATGAATCCTATAAAAATATGTCTTTTGGCCAGGCACGGTGGCTCAGGCCTGTAATCCTAGCACTCTGGGAGGCCGAGGGAGGAGGATCGCTTGAGGCCAGGAGTTCAAGACCAGCCTGAGCAAGAGCGAGACTCCATCTCTACAAAAAATAGACAAATTAGCTGGGCGCGGTGGCGCATGCCTGTAGTCCCAGCTACTCGGGAGGCTGAGGCAGGAGGATCACTTGAGCCCAGGAGTTGGAGGTTGCCGTGAGCTATGATGAGGCCACTGCACTCTAGCCTGGGTGGCAGAGCAAGACTCTGTATGAAAAAAAAAGTCTTTATACTTCCACCTTCATCCCTGTTAGAAAGCCTCACTCAAAATTAGTGTCAGGAACGGTGAGTGGGGCTAATGAATGAAGAATAAAGAGAAAATGACCAGGGAAATCTGCTGCATGCGGTGTGTTCAGCGTGTGCCACAAAGAGGACGGAGCCCACCTCTCCTGAATGGGCTCTGAGCCTCCCAAGTTACAGGGATCAGGTGGTGGGGAGGCAGGTGGGGGCCGTGGCTAAGGCAGCCAGTGATTCCCACCTGAGGCCCCAGCTCCGGCGCCCTCCCCATTGGCTTCTCAGAGTTCCACCCTCACCCGTGCCAGGGCGGCCGGGCATCACCCCAGGAGCTGCCGGGGAGGGGCAGCTTTCTAGCCTAAATGGGAGTGAAGAGGGCCCTTCGAACCCCAGCACTGGCTTCTGCCTCTTCCTCTGCCAAGGGCAGGGGGTGAGCCCATGCTTGTTCCACTGGCTTTTTGGACTTAATGAAAACTCCATAAAGTTCAGGAGATTTAAAAGTAGCAGGTGAGCAATGGTATCTGCTAACAGGTACCTGCCCAGTACCGAAGGGCCCAGGGAAGGGCAGGCTTGAGTGGCCAGGGTGGGCTGGGGCTGCTGGGCCAAGACGTGGCTCAAACGTCTCTTGGAGAATGGATGCCATTTCCTCCACCCCTTGCACTCGAAGAGATGCCCTACTGAGTTCAGTAATGCTGCGGCGTATGCGGGTGGGAGTAGGGAATGGTGGGTGTCCCCAAGCCAGACAGAGGAACAAAGCCAGAGTCCCTACAAGGAGCACCCACTCCGGGCAGAGCTACAGCCTGGGAGGCCCTGCGCAGCCTAGGTTGACCGGCCAGTGAGGGTGCTCTCTGGAGGGTGTCCCAGTCTCTTCCAGCTGGGCCATAAGAGCAGCCAAAGAATCTACCCTAGGATATGGGGGACAGGAGGGGAAACTGAGGTGGGAAGGGTTCCAGCTTGAGGATCCCCAGGCTAGGTGGGGCAAATCCTGACTCCCTGCTGGGGTGGATATAGAGGGAATGGGAGAGAAGACTCCCCTCCCCCCGCCCCCCACGCCCCCCACGAATCACATACCTGTCCTTCGCCCTGTAGCCACTTTTACCAGGGAAGTATTTATTTTACAATAGGATTCATTTCCAAGTCCCCTCGCTTGTTACAAATACTCTATTTACAAGGGTGGCTTGCCTACAATTTACTCATTGAGAAAAATCCCGTTGCAAATTATTTCGTAAGTGGAGAAATCCCTTTGTCAAGCAGATTACCAGCTTCTGCTTGTGGGGACAGATCTCCTGTTACTGAGTATGCTTAAAGGAAGGTTTGCTCATGATTTCCCAGGCTTGTGTTGAGCAGTGACAAAATCACAGCGTGGGGAGTAGGTGCACCTGGAAGTTAGGGGCCCTGGCTTCCACCTTCTTTTAAAATACAACAAGGCGGTTGTATGACGTGGTCGGTGCCCGCGATAAGCAAGTTCACCGGCGGAGCCTCTGGGGTTGGCGGCGCCGCCTTCCAGGGGGAGCCAGGGGGAGCTTCGGCATCGCGCCCCTTTACACAGACCGGCAGCGCTCGCTCTCCGTTTACAGGCGGGAAACCGAGGCACAAAGAGGGCCAGCACCTGCTCGAGATGACACAGCGACCAAACCGGGTTCTCCGGCTGGTGGCCTCCGTTGGCTCGGTCCAGGCGAGGGAACGCGCGATCGTCCCCCTTCCCTGCCAGCAGCGCCTGGCCGCCCCGCGCAGGGCCGCGGGGCCGCGGGGCCGCGGTGACGTCCCCCGCCCGGCGCTGGGTCCCGCGCTCGGCGGGGTAGCGGCGGGCCCCGGCGCGGGAGGACCGGGGTGACGGCGCCCGGGCGCCCTCTGGTGGCCGCCGCGTGCGGCAGCGGAGAGCGCGGAGCCCCGGGGCCTGCAGGCGGGTGGGGGTGACAGCGGCCGGGGGACCCTATGCGGGGGCGACCGGGCCTCGCAGCCGCGTTTCCTTGTCCGCAAAAAGGAAGCACACTTATGGCAACACCCAACTTCTGCGAAAACAATCATGACCCGTGGTCTTTGAAACCCGCGAGAAGCGCCCTCGCGGCCGGAGCCTTGAGGAGGGAGGAGCGGGAGGGGAGCCGCGCCGAGAGGAAATGGTGGCTATTGTCGCTGCCTCGCGCGGCTCCGCGCCCGGGGGGGGCCCGCGGAGGGGTGCGGCCTCCGGACCCCACCCGTTCGGGGGCGTAAGGCGACCCCAACCCGGGGCACCAAGGCTCCGGCCGCCCGCGAGCCCCCCGCCCCGCGCCCCTTTGTGCCGCGGTCTCAGGCCGGGCCCGCCGTGTCCCTCCGCCTCGCCGTCACGGCCGCCGACAGGGGGCGAGCGACAGGGGCCCGGGGCTGGGCGACTGGCTGCAGGTCACACAGCGCAGCGGGGCCGCGCTCAGGTCCGCCCCGCGCTCCTGGGGAGGCCTGAGGCCGAGAGGGCCGCCCCGGTCCCGGTGGGGGGGCTGTCACAGTCTGGTGGACGAATCCCCCGCACGCCCCGGGTTTTATTAATAAAAAGCGCTCTTGTTGACAGAGCCCTGGCGGAGGCGCCGCTTTCTGGGCTGAGACGGGGGAGAGAGTAACCCGCGGCCGCTCCCAGGTGCGGGCCTGGAAGACGCACGCGAGGGCCGCGGGCAGCCTGGGCAGGGGCGGGACAGGGAGAAGCGCTGAGTCCAGTGCCGCTGGAGACCCCAGAGGACGGGGCGAGGGATTAGGCAGCCCTCCGAGGCCTCGGCCTTCGGTCCTCAGGACCTGGCGCTCGATAAGGATCAAATGTTAATATCTGTTGCCTGGCGGAGGTGGGACCTGAGCCGCGTGGGCTCTGGCTGGGCAGACAGGACGGAAAAGATCCAGGGGATTTTTTGAGCCTGGCAGGAGCCCAGGGGATTTACAGGGCAGGGAGGAGGCCCCGGAGGAGCAGCAGCTCCCCGCTGTGTGGTTGGAAGGGAGGCTGGCCAGGTGGGGACGCGGCTGAGGAGGGTCTGAAGGCTGCCGAAGGGTCCCTGCAGGTACGAAGGGCACCTGTGAAGCGGGTGAAATGAGCTCTGGCTGGCGTTTGATGCTCATGAAAGTGACAGTTTACTACAATGAGTGGAAACAGTACATCACCAGCAGATGTTTGCCCAGGCCCCGAGGCTGGGGCATGTCCGGGCCCCACTCCTCTCCAGAAGCCTGAGACAGGCTCGCTGGTGGTGAACGTGCTTTCCCTGTCCAGCGGGAGGCCCTGCCAGGCCAGGGAAGGTCTGAGTGGGTGCTCACCACACTTCTTAGACCCCCAACTTCCTTGAAAACCCAGCAAAATTGTCCCCAGTGTTTGCCTTTACCAAGTCACATCCCCTGTCTCTTAACATCTGGGTCCTGATAGAGCCTCTTGCTATGCCAGCAACACCATCTCCATACATGGACCACACATCATCACACTGACCGGGTGTCCTTCACACACATTCACCTGTGACACTTGGAAGGGAGTGAGCTCCACAAGCCTGGCCTGGGCCTGACAGGGAGGTGGCCAGAAATCGAAACCAATCCTGGTGACTAAGCAGAAAAGGAGTTATTGGGAGTGTCCTGAGGAGCCCAAGGAGCTGGCCAGAAGTCTGGAAATCAGAGAGGGACCAAAGGAGTCTGGATGGCCACGGCCCCAGCCAGGACCAGTCTGGGGAGGTGACTGGTCACTACCACTACTAGGTTACAGCACTGCTGGATGCAGCCCCCTGCAGGCCTCAGTTTGATGACCAGGGGGTGCAGGGCGCTGGGTGCCGCACGGGTGAAGGAAGGCTAACGTCCCTGCATCTGTGCCTGGGTCAGGGCTCTGCACCCGGCTGCCTCCTTCAGCCTCTGGGGTGGGAGGAGGGGCCCTGGCTTCCATGACAGCTCACACAACAGGGACTGCCCCTAATAGGAAGATGGCATGGATGCCAGTCAGCCCGCCAAACGCTCACCGCTGAGGGCCAGGAAGGGTCTTAAACAGAGGAGCAGCCATCCATGCTTCGGAAAGGTCCACCTGGCCAAGAATGATGTGAGGGGGGCTGCAGCGACAGCCAGAGCGTAGTTTCAGCTGCCAGATGTGAGGGGAAGAGGCTGCAGAGAGCAGGACGAGAAGGATGTTGAGGGAGAGGACAGGAGTCAGCACTGGGGAGCCTGGTGGCCCAGGGAGGTGGCTGGGGGGTGGGGGTGTGAGTTGGCTAGGAGGGCAGCAGGGACTCAGCTACTGGCACCAGGGGTTATTTGTCTGTTTGTCTTTTGTCTTAGAGACTTAAAAAGATACACAATAAGAGTGTGTAAAAGGAAAGGCCTCCTTCCCTCTTCCCCAACCCCCTTCCCTCCCCAGAGGTCACCATTAGTAGTTTGGCGTATGTCCAGTCCTCCCTGTACATTTCAAATGTATGTGTAAACACTAGGTCAGGTCTGGGTTTCATGCTGTCTGTATTGTCTTTAATATGCTTGTTGGGGATGTTTTCAATCCAGCACACTCCTCTTATCAATTGCATACTATTCCATAGAGTGCATGCTCACCATCTTGATGGACATTCTGGTTGTTTCATTCTGCTCTGTTATGATAAATGCCCACTTTTGTGCACAAATTTGAGTACAGGGCTGGGATTTGAGGGACAGAGGCTCCATTTGAGTCCCTGTTGATGTGAGGGGAAGGCGTATTGGCTCGGCGTTGAGCAGGCATCTGGAAGTGCACGCTGAGCTGGATGGGAGTGCAGCTGGACTGTAGATTTGGGACTCAAAAGTCCAAAGGCACAATGTCCAAACCAGGTAAATGGCTGGTTTTGCTATTGGGCCGCCGAAAGGGCTGTGGTCCCCGCAGACCCAGATGGGTCCACTAGATGGCGCTGAAGCCAATACGATGAGGCCCTGGCTACAGTGTATCCAGGGGCTGACTCCCCAGCTCCCAGAAGATGGGAGAAGATGCTCTCCTACACCACGGGGTGCCTGGCATAAACACTGGGAGGCTGGGGGTGAGTATGGAGCTGGGCAGACGTGAATGGTTATATAGATGTGCCCTGGCCAAGGGCTCAGGCCAAGGTGGGGGACCGAAATTCAGGCTACAGGACGGGTCTGGGCAGCCCAGAGGAAAACTACAAGTGCTCTGTATTTATTGCTAGTGCCTGCAGAGGAGACAACTCCTGCAGAATATACAGGATCAGGATGGGCAGATGGGGCAAGGGTTTGCTATGCTGAGCACTGATGATGACACCAGGATGGTCCCTGTCCCCAAAGGGGCTCACTCTCAGGCAAAGGAAATAGACACTGGGCAAACTGCAACATGTGTTATGGGCACTGCTCTATCAAACAGGGTGATGTAAGGGAAAGTGCTTTGAAACCCCCAAAGTCTTCACCCAGGTAGGAAGAGTTGTGTTCCTTGTCACCACTTACCTAGGAAAGTTTAAAAACAGCAGCAGCAGAATTCCCCTCCCCCTTCCTGCCACTCTCCCACCCCAAACCTAAATTCAGAGTTGGCCCTACTGCTCTGCCACCCACAGCAGTGCCCAGGCCTGTTACTCGCCCAGCATCAGAAGCTGTCCCAGGCCCCCAGGACTGGAGCTCAGACCTGACTTTTTTAAAATGAATGAATTTGCAGAGGTCCATTAGTTCCTGGCACACGGTAGGTGCTCAACTTTGTGGGATAGGCAGAGGGAAGGGGGGAAGAGGAATGGACTCCAGCTGATTGAGTTTCCCTTCCCTCAATTTTCTATGCTGAGCCAAGGGAGGAGGTGTGGCTTACGTGGATCTCCCCGAAGACGGCTGCCCCATCTTGTGGGCGAGCAGTTCCCACCACACATGCTTGATACAATGTGAGGTCAACACCCTCCATGGAGCGCAGTATCTGTTTCCTGCCCTGGGAGCTGGGGAGCCTGTGACGGCTTTGGAAGTGATGTTCCATGAGGATGGAGCTTCACCTGGCATTCTTTCTCCTGCCACGCTGCTGGGGCCACGAGTAGCTAGAGATGCCCGAGGCCTCAGCTCTTCCAGTCGCAAGCTGGTTGAATCATTCTGGGACAGGAGCCAGATGTGGGAGAGAGAGAACCTTCTAGTGACTCCACACCCCAGGCTTTGAGCTGCCCTAGTAACACAGAATGCACCCAGAGATGAGCTGGTCCTGCCCAAATCCATGAACAAAATGATAAGTCACTACATTTTGGGGGTGGTGCTGTTTCGCAGCATCACATAATGAAAGGTAAGACCTAAAGGAGGGGTGCCCAACCATTCCAGTTTGCTTGGGACTGAAAGGTTTCCAGGACTCAAGACATTCAGTGCTAAAAGTGAGAGAGTCCCAGGAAAATTAGAACAGTTGTCACACAATAAAGCAGGTTCTCAAACTCAGGTGTGTGCCAGAAACACCTGGGGATTTATTAAAACACAGATGGCTGGCCACACCCGAGAGATTTCAGTTTAGTAGGTCAAGGGTGGAGTGCAATAATTTGCATTTCTGACAAGTTTCTGGGAGCTGCTGTTGTTGCTGCTGGTTGGGGCCCAAACTTACAGAACGACTGGTCTGAATGAAGCGCTGGGTCTAGGACCTGTAAATGCCAATTTATTGCATGCCCCTGTATCTCCTCCCAGGTCTGGCCCAGCAGTATGGTAGGAAACGGAGGGGGTCAAAGTCTTCTTGCTGTCAACCAGGAGAAACCAGTGTCCTCCTGGCAGGGTGGCTGGGTGCTATGGAAACAAGGCTCAACCCAGAAGTGCCCAGCCTCCTTCCCAGAAGGATCTCCAGTCCCAAGGGGAGGAGTGAAGTGAACAAACAAAGAGAGAGAGCAGAGCTCAGCCCCTGGCCTGGGAGGGCTCCTGTGTGGCCTCACCTCTCAGGAAGCAGCCCTGAGCAACCTCAGGGCCCAGCCTTCTGGGAAAGGAAATCATTCACCTCCTAGGGCCCCTGGCTTGAGTTTTAGAGCTGGAAGGGACTTTGCCAATCATTGGTGTAACTTCCTCTTTTAACTGGGGAGGAAGCAGGCTGTGAGTGACATGACTTGCCAAGTCCGCCCACTGAGAATGAGCTGTAGCCAGAACAACGTTCTCCCCTCCCAGCCACGTTCCTGGGTCTTCCCTCCTCCCTCAGATGCTGATTCCCACCTCAGTCAGCACTGCCCACAGTGCTTTGCTCACAGCTCTTAACTCCACTTGGTTCCCCAAAGCTGTGAGCCCACACATCCCCCCTCCTGGGTCCCCAACATTTTGGGTTTCTCTGTCTTCATCCACGCTAGCCAACATGAATTGCTGGCCTCGGCACAGGAGAAGTAGAGAGTGGTGGTGAGTCACTTTATGACACCAAGCACAGTCCTACCCAAACTTCAATGTTAAAATTGCAGGTTCTTCCAAGATTAATGCACCAGCAAAAAATAAAAATAAAATAAAATAAAATTTAAAAATTGCAGGTTCCCAAGGCCCACTCCAGAGAGCCTGATTCAGCATATTTGAGATGGTGCCCAGGCAATGACATTTCAACTAGAGCCCTAGGTGACAGATGCAGGTAGCACTGGCTACATGCTGAGAAACACCTCCCTAGCAATATCTTCCACAGAAGCCCACCCAGAAAGAAGTGATAAAGTGACA
Organism: Daubentonia madagascariensis; assembly: GCA_023783475.1. Lineage (NCBI taxonomy): Eukaryota > Metazoa > Chordata > Mammalia > Primates > Daubentoniidae > Daubentonia > Daubentonia madagascariensis. The sequence goes on along the minus strand of JAKFHU010000258.1, from coordinate 14,957,755 downwards.
GAAACCCAACTGAAGTAGGCCTGGGAGGAAGGGTGAATGTATTGATTCTAAAACCCAAACAATGGACAAAACCGAATGCTAGGTTTGAATGTCCCTGCCATTGTGACAGTATTGGGAGATGGGGCCTCTAGGGGATGATTAAGTCATGAGGGTTCTTGAGAGTGGGTTCATGATAAAAAGGATCAGTTAGGCCCACCTCTCCCTATCTCAGGCACTCGCTTCTGAGGAATGACCCTTGACAGATGCTGGTGCCATGCACTTGGACTTTCCAGCCTCTGGAACTGTGAGAAATAAAAAATTTTTTTTAGTAAGTTACCCAGTCTGTGGTATTCTGTCATAGCAGCAGAAAATGGAATAAAACACAGAGCAAAGATGTCAGTGGGACTCATGCACAATGGGAGCTGAAGCCCGGAATGCTGAGGACGTGTGTCTCCTGGCTAGTTTCCCCACCTAGCTGGAAACAGTCACCCACCAGCTACATCTTCCATCAGAAATATTGACTCATTTGCTCTCAAATTTAAAAATCCAGCCAGGCACAGTGGCTCATGCCTGCAATCCTAGCACTTTGGGAGGCCAAGGTGAGATAATTGCTTGAGCCCAGGAGCTCAAGACTGGCCTGGGCAATAGCAAGACTCTGTCTTTACAAAAATTAAAATTAAAAAAATTAGCCAGGTGTGGTGGTACGCACTTCTAGTCACAGCCACTCGGGAGGCTGAGACAGGAGGATCACTTGAGCCCAGGAGTTTGAGGTTGCAGTGAGCTATGATGACGCCACTGCACTCTAGCCTGGGCAACAGAGAAAGACACTGTTTCAAAAAATAAAAATCAATCAATCAATCAATCCATAAAAATCCTAGGGGAGGGCTGATTGGGTCAAATGCTTCTCCCCTGATCAATGAGCTGTGGTCAGGTGCGTGGAGCCCATGTGGGCCCCAGCAGCCTGGCTCTGGGTCAGTACCACTCAAGTCTATGAGAGGGAAGTGCGGTGGGGAAGGGGTAAGGCCTCACTGGATTCTTTTTCTTTTCTTTTTTTAAAAATTAACAAATAAAAATTGCATATATTTATGGCATACAACATGATATTTTGATGTCAGTATACACTGTGGAATGACTAAATCAAGGCAATTTAGAATATCCATTAGATCTCTAGAACTTATTCCAAAGGTTCTGTATTCTTTGACCAAGATCTCCCCACTCCCCCCAACCTCCCTTATCAGATTCTTGGCTCCAGTCTGTGGAGGCTGCTCTCAGCCTCTGGGTCTCCAGGCTGGAGACTCACTGTGGTAGCCAGCCTCTAAGGTGGCCCCATGATTTGGGCCTCCTGGCACTCCTGTTCCCATGTAGTACCTTCCACACTGAGCAGAGCTGACCTGTGTAATGAACAGGACATTGCAGAAGTGACAGTGTGTCTTCCAAGGTTAGGCCATAAAAGACATTGCAACTTCTTCCTTGCTCTCTCTTGAGCCACTGGCTATGGGGGAAGCCAGATGCCATGTTGTGAGGAAACTCAAGCACCCATATGGAACAGGGCTGGGATGAGGGTGAAGTAAGTGAGGCATTTTCCTCAGGCACAAAATTTAACGGAATGCCAAAAATAGTCAGTAATCAAGATAGATATTGTAATGCAGTTTTTTAAAATAAAAATTAATGCAAAAAAATCCATGATGACAAAATATTGAATTTTTCTAAAGAGATGGTGTCTTGCTGTGTTGCCCAGACTTATCTCAAACTCCTGGCTTCAAGCAACCCTCCTGCCTTGGCCTCCCAAAGTGCTGGGACCACAGGCGTGAGCCACTGCACCTGGCCAAAATATTCAAATTTTAAATAAAGACGAGTTCAGTAACAGTACCATGCTGAGCCATACTGGAGCCTGAAGCAATAGGAAAAATCTGTAATACTGGTCCTGAAAGCGGGTACAGGGGCCTGCCAGGAGTTTGGGAGGTCAGTCCCAGGACTGAAGATCTAGTGGCTCTTACTTACTCCCTGAAGAGGTGACCAGACAGGGAGAAGAATGCACATGTGTTCTCCTGGTAAGAGAAGTAAGAAGGCAAATCCAGTAGTGCCTTAGACTGAGGGGTTCGGCTCTGGGCCCCGTGTCAGGACACGAAGGGCACTGAGCCAAGGTGTCTATTTAGCCCAGCTTCTTTCTGGCAGGACCTCAGCAGGGCTGTTCCCGATCATGGTAATGATTAATAATAACCACATTTGTGGAATGTTTATCATGTGCCAGGCCCTCTGCCAAGCACCTTCCATGTATTAACTCTTCACTCCTCAGAACAACTTTTGAGATAGGTTCGGTAATTACCACCATTTTACAAACCAGGAAACAGAATTACAGAGTTAAGTAACTTGCCCAAGTTTTCACAGACAGAGTGATGGAGCCAGGATTTGACCCCAGGCAGTCTGACCCCAGAAACTACGATCTTGGCTACAGTGAGGGCCTGGAGCCAGACCGCCCTGAGGTTGAGTCTCAACTCTACCAACTATCTGCTGTCTATACTGGGTAAATGACTTGACCTCTTTAAGGCTGAGTGTTCACTTCTGTAAAATGGGCATAAGAAATGAGAGCATGTTTAAAGCACTTCACACTGTAGTTGGCAGGAAGTGAATGCTCAGTATTAGCCACTGTGGTTATTCTGCCAGGTGGAAAGGTCGCAAGATGACAGCTCCCTCATCGACAGTCCCTACCCTTCCGTCCACTTTTTCCTCTTTCACTGGTTTGGGTGCCCACCCGCCCTCACTTAGCAGGACCAGGGACCGCCTGTCCTCTCATGGGATTGTTCTCAAACCCCAAAATGGGTCCAGCCTAGGTCCCATCACTTGCCACACCAAGAGCCATTTATTGGGATGAGGACTGCCAAGGCAGAAAGGAATTTTGGTGTGACAGACGTCTGTCAGGAGGAATAGTCTCCAGTCTGTCTCACTGACCGGCTAAGGGCAGGGGCTGTCACAGTGGGCTGTGGAAGGCAGGGCAGGCTGCTCGGGGTTTGCAGGCATAGGGTGCTCAGGGGGTCTGATTCAAGAGTCAGCTATCCGTGATGGATGGTGAGTCCTGTGGAGAGGCTAGTTAGGTCTGGTTGTTAGGCTTGACTGGGAAAGTCTGAGGGCACAGAAAATAACTTAGGGAGGGGTCATTTTGCAAGGCCCACTACAGGACTGTCCCTACTCCCTACCCATCCTCACGCAGGGAAGCTCAGAAAATCCGGAAAGAACTGTGGGTGGGGGTGGGGGAGACTGGGTTGGGCGGGTAGAGGGAGCCTGGCCAGGGGAGGGCGTGGCCCTGGGGCGGGAAGGTCCCACAGGGCCTCCAGAAAGCAAGCTTGCCCGAGCTTGACCCTGTTTGCTCACCTAGCTGAGCCCTGACCCAAAGAGGAAACTTCCTGAGCAGACAGTCCCTGAGTGCAGACCGACCCGGTCTTCTCCCCTGTCCCATGGCAGGCTGCCACCCTGGCTGCTCCCAGAGTCCCGTCTAGGTGGGAGTGAAGGTCAAGGACAAAGGCCGGGCTGGGACACTGGCTTGAGGGAATGAAGGACCATCTCTCACCTTCCTTCCTTGCCACCCTCCCCAAGTTCATGCTTATACACAGGCTTTGTGGGCACAGGCTGAGGGCCACTGGCTATGCCACCAGCACGCTGGCGCTGCAAGCAGGCAACCCCGTGCCAGGAGGCCTCTGCCGGTGCTACTGCCCTTCAGCCCCTCCGACCAGTGCCACCCAACGAACCCATCACAACCCTCCCAGGAGCCTGGCAAGTGCTCTAGAGAGACTTGCTGCTCTCTCCTCTCTCACTGGCACTCTGCCTGCTCCCTTCCTGGGAAGGGGACGGTGTTCATCGTATTATTAATCTCCTGTTGCTGTGACAGGAACTGTAAGAGACACAGACAAAAAAGAGAGCCCTGCCCTCCAGGGCTCTCCCGTCTGCATCTGCGGAGGAGGGGGCAGGGTCCGAGGTCAGGGCTGTGGTAAGAGGACGGGGTGGCAGAAGGGGCCCAGAGGGAGGACAGGGTCCCGGAGGCCCCGAGGAGTCTGCCAGGGAAGCAGAGGCATTCCCTGAAGGCAAGGCCCAGAGGGTGACTGGTGAAGTTGGGGTATGTCCTGGAGGCGAGTGAGCGCGGAGCAGCGAGGTGGGGCTGGGAGGAGGAGGATGTTGGCCAACTTTGGAATTAGCTCTGCTTTCCAGTTTGGCTTTTGTCTAGAATTCTCTGGGGACCCAGAGTTTTAAGCTGAGGAGGGACACGATTGGCTTTGCCCTTTGGAAAGCTCCCGGCTGTGCCGCCGGAAGTGGGTGGAGGGGAGGCTGGGCGGTGACACAGCAGAGCCCTGAGACTCCAGGGAGGGAGAGGGGCTGGCATGGGAGCAACAGGACCTGGGCGCTGCCAGGGGAGAACCTAAAGAGGACACCACTCACAGACCTGGGGGAGTCAGGAGGTGGATCTGGGGGGAGTTTGGGACACAGTGAGTTGAGACACCAGTGGGACTCTACGGCTCAGTGTAACTGAGGCATCTCCCTTTGCCCTTGTGAACAAGAGTAGCAGCCACCCACTGTGTTCCCAAGGACATCACTCAACCCCCTCAGTGTGGATGGGAGACCTCCCTTCCCTTCCCCAAGTGTCTCCGTCCATGTGACCAGGGTCCCAGGGTCCACTCAGCGCACGGGTGAATACTGGTTGGTGTGGTGTGCACGGTCTCAAGCAGAGAGTCCCAAAGGACTTGCTAACACTGCTCAGGACACCAGGTGGGGTGACCCTCAGTATCACTTGTGGCCCAGCAATCCTCTGCAAACTGCTGTGCAGGGCAGGACTCATCACCTGACAGCTCTATGTCCAAAATCTGCCCTGCATTCAACTCCCGTCTTCACTTCTCTACCCTAGTTCAAGCCACTACTGCCCCACCCCGACCACTGCCCACGCTCTTGCTTCCCTGTTCTCTACATAGCAACCAGAGAACTCTTTTCAAAATATAAGCCAGATCACGTCCCTCCTGGGTTTAACGCTCCTCCCCACATGGGCCCCACCACATCTGGAGTAGAATCTAAACCCCTCACCCCCGTCTACAAAGCCCCGTCCCTGTGCCCTCTCTGATCTCACCCCCTGCGACTCTCCCCAACTCTCACTTCGAGCTACACTGGCCACCTTTCTTCACACACACAATGTGTCCCTACCATAGGGCCTTTGCACTTGCCCCAGATCTGCAGGGGGCTGACTTATTCAGGCCTCAGACAAAACATCCCCTGCTCAGAGAAGCCTTTCCTGGCCTCCCAAGCTAAGTTAGTGGCCTCTGTCTCAGTAGCCCATCACCTTTTACTTTCCACACTGCTCTTCATTACCTGGTATTATTTCCTTTCCTTGTCTACTTGGCCCGTTTCTGCCCAACAGGACGTCAGTTCTGTGACAGCAGGGCCTGTGCTGGGTTCCACACCCCAGCATTGACAGTGTCTGGCACAGGAAGCGCAGGTGCTCAGGGAGTATTTGTCCAATGAATTGTTAGTGACTGCTGCAGTCCAAGCTGCTTTCCAGCTTGGGTATTTGGGAAGCCTGATGACATCCCTGTCCCCGAAGACAGCACCTAGTGACAAGTGTCAGGCTGAGGAGGTTCGATCCCCGTGTCATACAGATGCTGCGGCTGTCTGTGCACACTCAGCCCATCTCCCCCGCATAGCCTGGGGGCCGGGCCCACACAGCCCCTCTCCTCTCCCAGTGCCAAAGTCCACTCCATTTCCTGCTGTGGGGAAAGTGACATTCCTTTCAGGGGAACCATCCACTCTTACTCCAGTCTGGTGCTGGGCTTAGGAGCTGGCGGGAGCGGGAGGAGGGAGCAGGGCAGTGAGCACTAGCTCCTTTGGTCACAGAGTCTGAGAACAGGGTGAAAACTGAAAGGCCCATGTGTCCAAATCTTGCAGAGAGGTTTCCAGGGGGCTCAGGTATCACCACAGCCCATCCATGGGGTCCAAAGACCGAATGAGGAACCCTCCCTCCCCCAGAGTCTCTAAACCGCTAATACTGGTTGCCAAAGGTGGTTTACACTCAAGACCTTAAACCTGCTCAAAAGACCACACAGGAGGGGCGCCCATTTCCTGGGCTGCAGAAGGGGAAGCCCAGAGACCAGCGAGCTGGGTGTGAGCGCCTCCCTTGGTGCAGTGGAGGGAGAAGAGGGCTGTGGCCAGAATCTTAGGGACACTGGAGACAGATGGGGGAACCGGAGCCAAGGAGAGGGTGGAAGAGTGCCCCGAGAGGCGGCAGGAAACCCAGAGGGCACTGACGCCTGCGCAGCAAAGACTTTCAAGGAGGCAGCAGCACACAGGGCCAGACACGCACAGCAGCCCAGGATACGGAGGTGCCAAAGGCTTTACCCACAGAGACACCGTCAGTGACCTTTGGTGGGGGCAGAAGCCAGTCTAGTGTTGACAGCACAGATAAGGAGTCTAAGACTTCTGCCTGAGTAGCCTGAATGTGGGTGACAGAAAGGAGACTGGACAAAAGGCTGAGGGCACATTAGCTTTTTTCTTTAGACTTTATAAGCAAAGAGAAGCATTTTTCCTTGTAAGATGAAACTTGAGCATGCTTGCATGCTGAAGGAAAAAGGCGGCCAGGCCATGAAGACCTAAATCAACGCAGCAGGGATGGGACACGGCGGGAAGCGAGGTCGGTAGGGGTGAGGAGGCAGGGTGAAGGGCCTTTTCACCTGTCAGCAGGGGGTGAACTCACCTGTGGGGTGTGGGGCCTGTAATGGCTGCTGTGTGGGAGCCAGGGGGGGCGCAAGGCTGCAGAGGGAAGCCCTGTGGCCCCGACACCCAGCACATGACCCAGACCATGAGAGGGAGCGGGGAGAATCTCTCTGAAGCAGCACTCAAGCCCCAGGGTACAGACTAGACTCCAGGGGCTTGGCTCTCTCCTCCTGCAAATCCTCCTTTTACAGAGGAGGCAGCTGTCCTGACCCTCCTTTGGTTAGCAGTGTGGCTCCTTCAGTGTTGGTTTGAACAATAAAACACATAGACCATAGAAGACTGTCCCATGAAAGTCGTCAAAAAACTGGCAAACAAAATGGGAGTCACAGGCCTATATTTACAGGTGAAAGTACAATCCCATTGAAGCATATATATCAAGGCCCCCAAAAATGACTGGAGAATAATAGGAAATTGGGGAAAAAAAAATTTCTATGCAAGATGACTGGTTATCTCCAAATCCAGTTTTGGTTCTGCTGCCGCAAATGATCACATGCTTTTAGGTGGGTGTGGTACTTTTTTTTTTTTAGCTTGTTAAAATGGGGTAGAATCAGACCCTTGGAACAGCCTCAGGGGCTCAGCCTGGCCAGTCTGACTCTGACCCCAACCCTGTTGTCCTGGACAGTCCTGTGAGTGCCACTGGGAGCTTGACCACCTACCTCGGGGGCTTGTGGTAATTCCGGTAGTTTAGCCACTCATGCTTCCTTCAAGTTTAATTTTGTCTCCAGTATTTGGGGCTGTTTCTGGTCAGGGTGGAGAATCTTTGTAGTAGGGGTATCTGAAGTAATGGTGTCTGCTCCCAGCATGTACGAATGACCCAGGAGGAAAGAAGTTCTGGCACAGACCATCTCAGAGATCAGTTCATTTGGTCCAACCCTCCCATTTCACAGTAAGAAATACAAGTCCAGGCCAGGCACGGTGGCTCATACCTGTGGATCTGAGCACTTTGGGAGACTGAGGCAGGTGGATCACTTGAGGCCAGGAGTTGAGACAAACCTGATTTCAACATAGTGAGACCCCATCTCTACAAAAAATAAAAAATTAGCTGGGTGTGCTGGCACACACCTGCAGTCCTGGCTACTTGAAAGGCTGAGGCAGGAGGATCGCTTGAACCCAGAAGTTCGAGGGTGCAATGAGCTATGATTGCGCCACTGCACTCCAGCCTGGGTGGCAGAGCAAGAAGATTGTGCCCCCCCCAAAAAAAAAGACATACAAGTCCAGTGGGGAGAGGGGACAGCCAAAGGTTGGTTAATGGATACAGAAGTATAGCTAGATAGGAGGAATAAGTTCTAGTGTTCTATAAGCACTACAGGGTGACTATAATTAATAACAATTTAGTGTATATTTTTAAATAGCTAGAAGCTCAGTTTTTTTTGGGGCCTCAAGTGATCCTCCCGCCTAAGCCTCCCAAAGTGCTAGGATTATAGTTGTGAGCCACTGTGCCAGGCTGAAGAGCAGATTTTGAATGTTCCCAACACAAAGAAATGATAAATGTTTGAGGTGATGGATATGCTAATCACCCTGATTTAATCATTATCACAATGTACCCCATAAATATGTACATTATGTGTCAATTAAAAATAATAAAAATAAACAAAAAAGAAATACAAGTCTAGCTCAAAGAAGTTGAGTGACTTGTCAACCTCACAGTTGGTGGCAGTGTGTGCTCCAGACACTGGGGAGCAGGGTGGGTGGGGGATGTCCTAGGAAGAAAGGGAAACTGAGCAAAGAGGGAGGCAGCCTGTTCGGACACTAGCAATTAGTATGTGATGCCAGCAAGTATTATAGAGACTCTGTGGTACACTCATTTTTGGGGCAAGAAACAAAAATCTTCACTTGGACTGGCTGTCGGTATGTGTACTCAAAGCTTTGTCGTAAAATATAAAGATTTCCCAAAGACTCTACAGAGGTGTACAATACCTTAGGAAGAAACAGTATCCACAGGATATTAATAAATAGAATACAAAGACAGTGTTTGCCACAGGATTTTTAATCCTTTAAGGGATTTAATTACACTAAAGAGCTAAATGATTCTCCTCCAGGAAAGATTCTGTCCCACTCTCCCAGCCAGCTCACTGTAAAAGGTTTCTGGGGACAAGTATCTGCCCCCAGAGACAACTGAGGCTTCGGGATATTGCTGGCCTTATTTAGAAAAGGCTGAACTCTGAGGAATCCCTGACAATCACTGTGGGGGACAATACAGGAATAAACCCCCTATGTGCTAAACAACCACTCAGGCTCCTTATCGACTTCTGAGAAAAGGACCTTAAAAACAAAAAGCAGACAGACCCCTAGAAGATGCTTTACTGAAGGCACACTTCAAAGCATAATTACCAACTGAATGTGACAAATCTTTGTTCTCACGTGACTCTGACGCAAGTTCTCAATATAATCCTGAAGTCCGGTGGGTGGATGTGGAGAGCATTATCTGCTCTCTCTCCACCCTCTAGCCTCCTCTGCAATTACTGTTTAAAAGGTCTAGCAATCCTGCTCACGGTGCTGGGTAAACAGCAGCAGCCTTCAAAAAATTCAATCTGTCCAACTTACAGAATGGGAGAATGTGTTTGCAAACCATATGTCTGTTATGGGATTAATATCCAGAATATATAAAGAACTTCTACAACTCAGCAACAACAAAAAATAATGCAATTCAAAGGACTTGAATAGACATTTCTCCAAAGAAGATATAAAAAATAGCCAATAGGCACATGAAAAGATGCTCTAAATCACTATTAAGGAAATACAAATCAAAACCACATGAGAAACCACATCACACCCATTAGGATGGCATATATACAAATGAAAATAGTAAGTGTTGGAGAGGATGTGAATGCAAAATGGTGAGCTCACTGTGGAAAACAGTATAGGGGTTCTCCCCAAAATTAAAAATATAACTATCACATGATCCAGCAACCCTGCTCCTGGGTATATATCCAAAAGAATTGGAAGCAGGGTTTTGAAGAGATATTTGCATAACCATGTTCACAGAAGCATTATATACAATGGCCAAGAGGTGAAAACCACCCAAACGTCCACCAATGGATAAACAAAGAGTAGTCTATATATACAATGGAATATTTTTCCATTAAAATATTTTTCCATTTCCTTAAAAAGAAATGAAATTCTGATACATGCTGCAACACAGATAAACCTTGGAGACAGTTTGTTAAGTGAAATAAGCCAGACACAAAAGAATAATTATGTGATTCCACTTGTATGAAGTACCTAGAATAGTCAAATTCATTGAGACAAAAAGTAGTATAGTAGTTACAGGGGGGAGAAGTGATGCTTTTGTTTAATGGGTACAGAATTTCAACCTGGGATGATGGAAAAGTTCTGGAGATGGAGGGTGGTGATGGTTGCACACCACATTAATGTATTTAGGGCTAATAAACTGTATGCTTAAAAGTGGTTAAAATGGGCTGGGTGTGGTGGCTCACACCTGTAATTCTAGCACTCTGGGAGGCGGAGGCAGGAGGATTGCTTGAGGCCAGGAGTTCAAGACCAGCCTGAGCAAGAATGAGACCCCGTCTCTACAAAAAATAGAAAAATTAGCTAGGCATGGTGGTGTGCACCTATACTCCTAGCTACTCAGGAGGCTGACACAAGAGGATCCCTGGAGCCTAGGAGTTCAAGGCTGTGGTGAGCTATTATTGTGTCACTGTACTGCAGCCTGGGCAACAGAGCAAGACCCTGTTTAAAAAAAAAAATCTAAAGAATGGATGGCACAAAGAGAAAACAGCAAAACTGTATATTTAAATCCAATCATACTGATAATCACTACATTAAATGTAAATTGTCTAAACTCGCCAATGAAGAGCAAATGATTGTCAGACTGGATTTAAAAAATATCCAACTATATGCAGCCAAAAAGAAAACCCACTCTAAATATAGACATAGATAGCTAAATGTAAGCAGATGGAATAAGATATATCGTGTAAACTTTAATAAAAAGAAAGCAGGAATGGCAATATTAATACCAAATGAAACAGACTTCAGAACAAGGAATATAACTTAAGGATGAGATACATTACATAATATTAAAGGGGTCAATTAATTAAGAAGACATAACAATCATAAATACGAATATACCCAACAGGAAGCTTCAAAATAAATGAAGCAAAAATTGCCAAAAAAAGAGGAGAAATAGACAAATCCACAATTTAGTTAAAGAATTCAAAACTCCTCTGTTAGTAACTGATAGAACAAGTAGACCCTAACATCACTACCAACCAACTTGACTTGCTTCACATAGAACATTCTACCCAATGACAGCAGACTACACATTCTATTCAAGTGAACATAGAGCATCCACTAAGAGAGACCATTCTAGGACATAAAACAAGTCTCAACAAATTTAAAAGAATTGAAATAATGGAATTAAATCACAAATCAACAATATAAAAATATTTGGGAAATCCCCAAATATATGGAAACTAAACCATGAACTTCAAAATAACCCACGTAACAATGAAGAAATCACATAAGAAATCAGAATATATTTTAAACTAAATGCAGACAAAAATCCAACATATCAAAATTTATGTGATACAAATAAAGCAACACTTAGAAATTTATAGCTTTAAATAATTAGATCAGGAAAAAAATTTTTTAAAAAAGCACTCAAATCAATAAACTAAGCTTCTACCTTAAGAATTCAGGAGAGAGGAGGGAACAAATTAAACCCAAAACAAGCAAAAGGAAAAACACAATAAGAGGTAAGACAAATTAAGTTTAAAATATAAAAACAATTAAAAAATTAACGAAACCAATAGCTGATTCTTTGAAAAGATCAATAAAGTGATAAACCTCTAGCTAATCAGATTGAGAGAGAAAGAAGACACAAATTACCAACCGGAATGAAAGAGGAGACATCACTACAGATCCTCAGACATTAAGTGAACAACAGGAAATATTATGAAGAAATTTACACCAGTAAAATGATAGTTTAGACAAAACGGACAAATTCTGTGAGAGATACAAACTATCGAAGCTCACTCAAGAAGAAACAGATAATATGAACAGCTATCTATACATATCAAAGAAACCGAGTTTAAAGTTAAAAAAAAATTCCAAGCCTAGACAGCTTTACAGAAGAATTCTACCAACTTTTAGGGAAGAAATAACAACAATCCTACAAATACTCTTAAAAAAAAAGAAGAAGGTAATACCCCAGTTCATTTTATGAGGCCTCCATTACTCTGATACCAGACAAAGATACTACCAGAAAACAAACCTATGTATCAATATCCCTCATGAACACAGACATAAAAATCCCTAACAAAACATTAGCAAATGGAATGCAATATATAAAAAGGATCATTACCAAGTGGGATTTATTCAAGAAATGCAAAACTGCTTCAACATTAGAAAAGCAATCAATGTAATTTATCATATCAATAGACCAATAAAGAAAAGCGATATGATCTTATCTCCATAGATGGAGAAAAAGCATTTGACAATATTGAATATATAATAAAAACTCAGCAAACTAAGAATAGAAGGGAACTTCCTCAACCTGATAAAAGACATTTATGGAAAACCTATACTTAACATTATCCTTAATGGTTGAAGACTGAATGTCTTCCCTGTAAGATGAACTAAGCAAGGATGTCCACTCATACCACTCTTTTTAAACACTCTACTGGATTGCCTACCCAGTGCAGTAAGGCAAGAAAAAGAAATATAGATTATATAGATTGGAAAGAAAGAATTAAAACTATCTTTGTGGATGACACGATCTTCTACTTAGACTACAAAAAGCTATTAGAATTAATAAAAGTTTAGCAAGGTTGCAAGTACAAATCCCATATAAAAGTCAACTGATCAACTGGAAATTGAAAAAAAATGTTAAAGTACTATTTATAATATTACCAAAAAACATAAATACCTAGGAATAAATCTAACAGAATATATGCAAGATTTGTACAGTGGAAACTAGAGAACACAGCTGAGAAGAATTAAAGATGTAAATAACTGGAGGTATACACCATGGAGGTATTCACAAATTGGAAGACTCAATATTGTTAAGATGTCAATCCTCCTCAAATTGATCCATACATTTAATGCAATCTCACATATATGATCAACTAATTTCTGACAAAGGTATCAAGGTAATTCAGAGGAAGAACAGCCTTTTTAATAAACTGTGGTAGAACAAGTAGATATCCATGTGCAAAGAACAAAAAACTTTGACTATTATCTCACATTATAAACAAAACTCAACTTGAAATGAAACATAAAGCTAAATATACAACCTAAACTATAAAACTTCTAGAGGAAAACACAGCAGAAAACCTTTAGTTAGTCCAAAATTTCTTAGGACACAGAAACCACAAACCATAAAAGAAAAAGTTGATAATTGAACTTCATGAAATGAAAACATCTGCTCATCAAAAGGCAATGTTAATTACAGAAAATGAAGCTAAACCACAACATGGGAGAAAATATTTGCGAAACACATTCTGACACTCATATCCTGAAAATGTAAGGAACTCTTCCAAATCAATAATAATTTAGAAAACAAACGGCCCAGTTTAAAAAGAAAAATGGGCAAAAGATTTTAACTAACACACTTCTCTAAAGAATAGATACGGATGGCAAATAAGTACACAAACAGATGCTCAACATCATAGACAGTAGGGAACTGCAAATTAAAACCACAATAAGATACCATCTATTAAATGGCTAAAATTTTAAAAACTGACATACAAAGTGCTGGTGAGGATTTGGAGCAACAAGAACTCTCAAATAGTGCTGGTGGGAATGGCAAATGGCACAGCTACTTCAACAGTTGGGAAGTTTGTTAAAAAATTAAACATATACTTACTATACAATTTAGCAAACCCACTCCTAGGTATAAACCCAAGATAAATGAAAACATGTCCACACAAAGACCAATACATGAATATTTACAGCAGCTTTATTCCTAGTCACCAAAAACTGGCCAAGTCCAAATATCATCAACAAGTGAATGGAGAGTGATAGATCCATGTGATATGGACTATACCAACATGGATGAGCCCCGAGAGCATAATGCTAAGTGAAAAGAGCCAGATGCAAAAGGCTCCACGCTGTATGATTACATTTATATGACATTCTGGCAAAGGTAAATCTACAGGGCCAGATTGATCAGTAGTCGCCAGGAGGCAGGGAAAGGGGACTGACTGACTCCAGCAGGACAAGGCAAAAATTTTTGGCATGATGACACCTAACACAGTATCTAAAAAGGGTGCATTTGCTGTATGTAATTTATACCTCAATAAACCTGACATTTAAAAATTGAAAATATCCTGATCAACTGGGGTGAGAAAAAAAAAAAGAAAAAAATAAATAAAAAATGAAAATAGGCTGGGTATGGGAGCTCACACCTATATTCCCAGCACTTTGGGAGGCTAAGGTGGGAGGACTGCTTGAGGCCAGGAGTTTGATACTGGCCTGGGCAACATAGCAAGACCCTGTCTCTACAAAAAAAAAATTAAAAATTAGCCAAGTGCAATGGTGCGTGCCTGTAGTGCCAGCTACTCAGGAGGCTGAGGCAGGAGGATCACCTGAGCCTGAGAGTTGGAGGTTACAGTGAGCTATGATCACGCCACTGCACTTCAGTCTGGGCAACAGAGCAAGACACTGTCTCACATATATAAATAAATGACTGACTGAATGAATGAATGATAAAAATACAAAGCAACAAGAAATATGAGACTTAAAAATCTTACTTATAAAACAAATGAAACTACACTGACATACATATGCAAAATCATACAGGTATATGATCATTTACTATTAAATTCTTAAGGCAAAATATTGGAAACACCTAAGTATCTTTTATTAGTGAAGTAGTGAAATTCACTGGTCCAACGGGATAGGACTGGGAGATCAAAAATAAACTCAAACATCTATGGTCAACTGATTTTCGACAAGGATGCCAAGACCATTCAATATAGGAAAGAACAGTTTCTTAAATAAATGGTTTTGGGATAACTAGATAACCAACCACATGTAAAGGATGAAAGTTGGTTCCCTACCTCACTATATAAAAATTAACTCAAAACGAATCAATAACCTAAATATAAGAGCTAAAATGATAGAACTATTAGAAGCAAACATAGAGGTAAATCTTCATGACCATGGATTTGGCAGTGGATCCTTGATTTGACAGCAAAAGTACAAGTAACAAAAGAAAAAACAAATTGGACTTCATAAAAATTAAAAACTTTTGTGCATCAAAGGACGTTATCTAGAATGTGAAGACAGCCTACAGAATGAGAGAAAATATTTGCAAATCACAATCATGTTTCTAATAAGGGTGTAATATCCAGAATATATAAAGAACTCTTACAACTCAACAACAAAAAGGCAGAACAATCCAATTTAAAAATGGGCAATGGACTTGAACAGACATTTCTCCAAAGAGGATTTAGAAATGGCCAGAAAGCACATGAAAAGATGTCCAACATCATTGATTATTAAGGAAATGTAAATCAAAACCATAATGAGATACCACTCCACACCAATTACAATGGCTATAATAAAAACAAAAACAAACACAAACAAAAAAAACCCCAGAAAATAACAAGTGTTGGAGTGGATGTGGAGAAACAGGAATGTAAAATGGTGCAGTCACTGTGGAAAACAGCTTGGTGGTTATTCAAAAAGTCAAATATAGGATTACCTATCTCCAAATAAGGTTACATTAAAAAAAAGGATTACCATATGACCCAGCAATTCCAATCTTAGGTATACATCCAAAAGAACTGAGGCCAGGCGAGGTGGCTCATGCCTGCAATCCTAGCAACTCTGGGAGGCCAAGGCGGGAAGACTGCTTGAGCTCAGGAGTTCGAGACCAGCCTGAGCAAGAGCAAGACCCCATTTCTAAAAAAAAACACAAAAGAACTGAAAACAGGTACTCAAACAAATACTTGTTCACCAATGTTCATGGCAGCGCTATTCACAATAGCCAAAAAATGATAACAACCCAAATGTCTGACAGATGAATGGATAAACAAATTGTGGCATACACATACAATGGATTATCATTCAGCCATAAAAAGCAATTAAGTACTGATATATACTACAATTTGAATTAACCTAGAAAACGTTAGTGAAAGCAGACAGACACAAAAACAAAAGGTCACATATTGTATGATTTCTTAGATATGAAATATTCAGAATAGGCAAATCCACAGACACAGAAGGAAGATTAGTGATGGTGAGGGCACGGGAGGAAGGGAAATAAGGAGTGACTTTTTAATGGATAGGAATGTTCTTCTAGGGTGATCAAAAAGTTTTGAAGCTAGAGAGGGTGACTGCACAACAATGTGAATGTGCTAGATGTCAATAAATCGTACACTTTAAAATGGTAAATTGTATGTTACGTGAATTTCACCTAATAAAAGAAAAATTTCCATTGGCCCACCCAACGAAATACTATACATTCATAAAAAAGAATGAAGAAGCTCTTATGTATTGATAAAGGAAGATTATCAAAATAAGTTTTTAAGTGGAAAAAAATTACAGAATACAGTACATTAGGTTGGGGAGAATTTGTAAATATGTACTTACTTGCTTGGATATGCATTACACATGAAACTGATAGTAGTGGTTGCCTCCAGGGAGGAAAGCTTGAGTTCTTGAGTGGCTGGGGACAAGGTGGGAAGAACTTTTTTATGTAAGCCTTTGTGCCTTTTGAATTTTGAAGCATGTAAATGTGTTAATATTCAAAAAATTAAAAGGTAAATACTAACTAAAATAAAATTCTTATGCAAAAAGCAAAGGATCAAAACTAGCCAAAACAATTTTGAAAAGTAACTAGGGAGAAGGGAGTGTCATTCTCCCAGACATTAAGATTTATTTTAAAGCTTAAGTAATTAATAGTGTGACAGTGGTACAACAGACAAACCCTACAACTAATCAGAAGAGAGCCCAGATACACACACACACACACACACACACACACACACGTACATCTGCGTGTATATGCATATGTTTGCGTATCGGAAATAACTTATCTATGGGAGTGGAGTCCAATCTCCGTCACTGCAAAAGCCTGTTGCAGTGGTTCCTAAACTTATCGCAATGGCCTCCTCTGAATAAAGTCTGCCTTACCATCCTTTAAAAACAAAACAAAACAAAACCTCAAGACTATCTTTATATCCCCAAGGCTGGGAAAAAACTTCTTAAAGATACGACAAGCACAAACCATGAACGTTTAATAAATCTAAATTAGAAGTAAAAACTTCCAAATAAAAGACACATCATAAACAAAATAAAAAGACAATCCAAAGTGCAGCACCACTTGTTTGTGATACACACGACCAAAAAGATTATAGTACCCAGACATTTAAAGCACTCTTGCAAATCAAGAAATGCACAACAGAATAACAAAGGATATAAACATGCAACTCATACAAGGCCAGTAACATATGAAAAGATGTTTATCCTCACTGGTTATTAAGGAAATACAAATTAAGCCACAGATGAGATTCTGTTTTATACCCACTAAACTGGTAGAATTACAAAATCTGACAACTGTCAGCAAAGATATGGAACACAGGGACTCTTTTATAAACATTCTTGTACGTGTCTGCTTATGCTCACGTGCAAGAGTTTCTAGTGTATATACCAAGAAGTAGAATTAAGTCATAAGCTATGTAAATCTTCAACTATTTTAAATAAAAAACTACTTTTCAAAGATTGTGCCAGTTTAACCACTCAATAGCCATATAAAAGAGCAGAAACCTGGGAAAAACCCTAAGTGTCCAACATCAGGATAATTATTACATTGTGATATATAGTATCCATATGATGGAGTACTATATAAGAGAACTACATGAATCTAATCATTAAAAACAATGTAGATTAGAAACAAACTGTTAAATGAAATCGTTTTATGTAATAATCAAAAGCATTTTGCAAAACCATACTATCTACTTTTTGTAGCAACATACACGTGCTATAAAAACCACATGGAATGATCAGCATCAAAATCAGGAAAATGATTATCTTTGGGAGGAAGAAAGGGGAATGGTAGTCAGGAAAAGGTAAGGGGCTCAAATTCTTTCATTAATGTTTTACTACTTAGACGAGATCTGAAGCAAAAAAGGCAAAATGGCAAATGTGACCAACGTGAGCGGTACGTGAGTACTCACATCATGCTCTACACTTTTCTGTATGCTCGAATTACGTCACAATTGAAAATCAGAAAAAAGACCAGGAAGAAAGTTCCCAAAATGGCAATAACTGTTACCTCTTAGTGGTAGGCTTATAATTTTAGTTTTATTCTTTTCAACTACATATGCTGTCTACATTTTCTATAGAAAATTTGGCTTTAATATTATTACTATCATGGTTTTAATAAAGGTAAAGAAAAAAATCAATGAAAGTTATATATTTTAAAACTCACCTGATAAAGGCAGTCTACTAGCTATCCACCAGAATCTACTTCTTCGTAACACTCACCCCTCTCTGAGTTTTAGCTGGACACTTGACTGCCCACTTAGAGACACTGCAGCTAGAGGAAGCTATGCAACAAGTACTTGTTAATGGAATAATGGAATGTGAACAAAGGTAAGGCTTTTCGCCTTAAAACTGGGCATGTGTACCTGCACTCCCCCATTCCCGACATGGGCTGAAATGGGAATGAGACCCTGGCAAGCCAGCTTCTAACCATGCATTACAAAAATACCTCCCTTAGGATGGTGGAGCGACAAAATGAGAGACTGGGGCCCTGCACCACTTGCTTCCTTTGGCCTGTAAGTGAAAGCAAACAATCTTATTTGAGCCATTTTAATTTTGAGTCTCTGTTGCCCCAAATTATCCAGTATGCTAACTAATAATGGCAGGAAGGACCAATTAAAGGCTGTACCTTCCATCTCTTCCACTGAAGATATCATTTAAGAACAAAGAACTATCAATCTTTTAAAGAGGCAATCTAAGCTCACATTAAAAATCAGGCAATGAATCTCCACCAATTAATCTATAAATTCAGTGTAATAGTCCAATGTAAATCTCATTAAGATTTTTCATGAAACGTGACAAACTAATTCAATTCATATGGAAGAGCCAGGCACGGTGGCTCATGCCTGTAATCCTAGCATTTTGGGAGGCTGAGGCAGGAGGACTGTTTGAGGCCATGAGTTCAAGACCAGCCTAAGCAACGGAGCGAGACCCTGTCTCCAGAAAAAATAATTAGCCAGGTGTGGTGGCATGCGCCTGTAGTTCCAGCTACTTGGGAAGCTGAGGCAGGAGGATCGTTTGAGCCCAGGTGGAGGTTGCAGTGGGCTGTGATGACACCACTGCACTCTAGTCCAGGAAACAGAGCAAGACCATGTCTCAAAAAAAAAAAAAATTCATGTGAAAGAAAGGTACAAAAATAGGCAAGAAAAATTACCCAAACAACAGGATTTACCTTGTATCAAAATATAAAATTATAGTAACAAAGTGTGATATTAGCACTTAAATGTTCAGATAAATGGAACAGAGTAAAGAAACTGGCTTATATAAATGGAAATAAGCAAAAGCCAT
The DNA here is from genome assembly GCA_023783475.1 of Daubentonia madagascariensis. Lineage (NCBI taxonomy): Eukaryota > Metazoa > Chordata > Mammalia > Primates > Daubentoniidae > Daubentonia > Daubentonia madagascariensis. Next base: position 14,938,513 of record JAKFHU010000258.1, on the reverse strand, counting down.
AAAGGAAAAAAATGAATAAAACTGACAACATAATTCAAAACATCTATAACTTCCACCTTTCATTACAAAAGAAATCAAACAAAATAAGCACTTGAAATATTGACAGTGTGATAAATTCAAAGTAAGGGCATTGAAGGACAATAATCTACTTGGTCTTAAAAAACTTTAAATAAGAAAACTGAAGAATCAGAGACAAATATATGTGAGATAAAAGTCTAATACTGGCTGGTTGTGGTGACTCCAGTCTGTAATCCTAGCACTCTGGGAGGCCAAGTTGGGAGGATCACTTGAGCTCAGGAGTTTGAGACCAGCCCGAGCAAGAGTGAGACCCCCCTCTCTACTAGAAAAATCAGCTGGTGTGGTGGCATGCACCTGTAGTCCCAGTTACTCAGGAGGCTGAGGCAGAAGGATCACTTGAGCCCAGGAGTGTGAGGATGCAGTGAGCTACAATGACGCCACTGTACTCTACCTGGGGTGACAGAGCAAGATTCTGTCTCCTGCCCCCTCCTCCCCCAAAAATGTCTAATGCTGATCCACACATATTTTGAAAAGTTAGTGAATGGAATGAAGTTCAAATTTGCTCTACCCTAAGTTAAGATTTGCTCTACACAGGCACACATTTTTTAGGTTGCAGACAGAAATGTTGAACTGAGAAAAGGCTGGGGACAGAAGCAAAGATGGTTTTTGGGTGTAGACTGCTGCACTTTAAGCCCCAATGAATTATTAGCAATCATTTATTATTTGAACTGGTTGCTCTCCTCTTCCTTAAGACAGATGGTCAGGACTCAGCAGCTTAGTTTCCAAGATATGCTCACATCAACCACTCTCCTTAACTGTTCTTTAGTCTGGCTTCAGGGTGCCCCACACAGCAGAAATACCAAGATGATCACCTCACTCCGTCTCCAGATTTCAAAAGAGGAAAAAAAAACTCTGCATTTCCTTGGGGTCATTGTTGGTAGCCCTGTTCTGGTCCTCCACATCCTCACTGACTGGGCACTCCCACACTGCTGCTCTGAGCACCCACTCTGAGCAGAGGCCATACCTGAGGAGCTACTTTAAAATATGCTGGCTCCATGTACTTCACAGAACACACTATACACATGGTGGTATAGGGAAACAATTTTATAACCCAGTCATTTTCAATAAGAAAAGTCAGTGATTTTCTTTGCATTAAAAAGTCTGGGCCAGGTGCAGTGCCTCATGCCTGTAATCCCAGCAGCACTTTGGGAGGCCAAGGCAGGAAGATTGCTTGAGCCCTGGAGTTTGAGACCAGCCCGGGCAACACAGCAGAGACCTCGTCTCAACAAAAAGAAATTTAAAAATTAGCCAGGTGTGGTGGCGCATGCCTTATGTCCCAGCTATTCAGGAGGCTGAGGCAGGAGGATCACTTGAGCCCAGGAGTTTCAGGCTGCAGTGAGCTATGACCACATCACTGCACTCCAGCCTGGGTGACAGAGTGACACTCTGTCTCTTAAAAAAAAAAACCCAAAATAACAAAAAACAAGTCTGGAAATATTTTAATCTACTTTTAACTCAGTAGGGTAATTCACAGGAAAACTAAATAATCAGCCAGAAAGAGTTTGCTGCTGTTTTTCAACAAGAGCCTTTTAAAACAAACAAAAAATTCAGAACATTTCTTCCTGTCCTACCCAAATGATGGAATATTGTACTAATGCTTCAGAGAGTTAACTATATTAATGAAACATCAACAAGTTACAGATAAACATTTTAATTGATTAAATATATTATTTTCAAGATTTTTTTGAAATCGCACTTGTACTATACTAATCAACAGCCAAAGGCAATAAAAAAGTTTAAAACCAAAAATGTTCTGACATAAACACCTGACAGGAACTGCTGCTATTAAAGTAACATACACTGCTCCCAAGAACAATGACATTTTTAGAAGATAATTCATCTTAACATGTGCAAGGACAAATTTGTAATCAAAGGCTGGAAGAAATATATATTAGTGCCTACTTTTTAAAAGTTTATTTTACATTTTAAATACAGTATTTTTCTCATTAAAAAAAAAAGCCAGGAAGTGCCTAACTCCGTGGTTTCTATACCATATGTACATGAGAGCTGACATACAGCTGGACAAATGTTTTAGATATAACAGTATGGATACTTACGAGCTGGGACTACTTCTGAAATGAAATTTAAAAACACAAATTAAGCACTGCTTAAGAGAAAATAATCCAGTTTCTGAACAACCAAAGGAGAACAGAGTTAGATATGTACAAAACCAGGTATTAAAGAACAGAAAGAAATGCAGCACACAAAAAACTCAAACAGCCCATATGTAGTGAACTGTATATACTGCAGCTAATCAATGGAAACCCACCTACAAGAAGTGATTTATGATTTGAAATTTTAAAAATCTAAGTATTTCGATAACAACATATAACAGCATTAAGTGTATATTGCCATCTTTGTCATCTTCTATCTGTACCACCCTCCCATCTGAAAACAAGAATCTCTAAACTAGCCAATCACTTATACAAATTTGAGGCAATTAATCCATATTTGTTTTCAGTAAGGAAAACAAAGATCTACCTCTTCCCATTAATACAGACATAATACAGATTAAAGCTATAAAATGTAAGCATGGGCATGTGCATTTCCAATTCTCTTTAATAAGCAATTCCAAACTGGAATCATGTAGAGTTTGTGCCTAAGTAGTAACAAATTAAAAGAACATGGACTGTCTCTGGCAGTGACTTCCATATTAGTGCAATACTATTTCCCATACACTGAATTACATTTAAATGATTTTATATATTTTAATTCAGCAGGTGCCAATTTGAGTTTACAAAACCTCTATCTGTATTCTTTGTGCAGAAAAGTTTCAATTTGAGATGCTCTGTGAAGCCAAATCAAAACAAAAATTAATTTTATTTTGCTACTAGTAATATATGAATACCAAATAAAGAGACAAGGAGTGAAAGTTTGTGGAGGTTCTCAAAGGATGTCTGAGGTGTTTGTTCTACATTCTTGATACTTCAATTATCAATAGGGTTTGTACATTCTAGTTTAAGATTATCTCAGAAAATAATTCTCTGTAACATAACTCTGAACCAAACAGCTGTACCTAGAGCAAAACCAATCAAGGTCACTTGAACAAGATCAAATTGACACAATTTCTTTTTCCATTATAATCTGTGAGGTCTTGAGTTTTTAACTTTTAAAAATGATGACCTTCAATCAAAGCCAGTTGCACCTGACACAGACTATTAAACTTAAAGATTTCAAACTAGAGGGCACTGTAACTATGGGCTCTCACAAAACACATGGAGGAGGCAGCAATGGACTAACCATCAGCCAGGTAAGGTCAACGTTGGGATGTTTTATTTCAGAGACTTTAAATATTTAACACGTAGCTCATGTAACTTCAGCATCCACTAGTGACTCTGCTGGTCAGCACCCAAGGGCTGGATGAGTCTGAGGAATCCTTTATAACCCCAAAGTATTAATGCTAAAGAGTCTCAAGGAAATTCTGATTCCCACAAAGAGTTCACAAACTGTCAGACCAAAATCAATAAGTAAACACTGACTCCAATGCTCCACAAAAGTCAAAAGAAATTTCCAAATTAAATGCCATCTTCTGCCCAACCCTAGACTCCAGACTCTGTAACAACATCTTTATCTAGTATAATAGACTCTGTAGTAGACTGATTTTGACCTCCACAAAGAGTAGGAGTTGTCAAACTTGAGGAGATAGACTCCTCTCCCTGGATATTGGTGGCTGCCAGCATACACTTCCTCATGACAGTCCCGTCGATACACAGGCACAATCTCATCCAGCAGAGGCTTGTTGGAGTTCTTTTTGGCTTTCTCTTCACAACTTATGTTTTCTGTGAGAGAGAACAGAGACAAATCAACATTCAGGAAACTCACATTTGCATCAAGCAATTAAACTCTATCCTTCTTTGAGAAATTGCTCTTGTTAGGAATTCTGCTGAACCATTCTACAAGTTATGGGCATGTGAGCATGTATCTGTTCACTCACTTCTTCTTTCAAATACCTGAGTACCTGCTATGTACCAAGCACTGTTCTGGGCCCTGGGAGCCCAGTGGTGAACATCTGGTGGTGGGAACAGTCGGCATCCTATCCCTCTCTGTGCCCTCACTATTGCTCTTATTTCTGGACCCCATTTCCCCCCTTCCATATCCATTCAATTTCTAATTCGTCCTCAAACGGAGGAATCTCACTCATCTGAGTAAGAACAAGGAAAATGTTGCTCTGATCCTCCTTCTTCTCAATAACATGAGAGTCTTCTCCATTTTAGGAAGAGGGGAATGTTGCTTATGAGAACTACTACTTTCTGTATATCTTAAATGTAAAGGTAAAATGCAAAAAACACATTAAAGAGGTGGGCATTCAGAGACACCCTGAAAATTCAATTATTTTCACTATGCCTGTTTAACACAGAGATGATCCAAGCGGCAAAATAATGAGCTCTGATTATAGGTTTGCCCCAACGAATAGTTTTCTGAACTGTAATGATATGAAGTTAGGGGGAAAAACCCTCTAGAAACCTACAGGAATGAGAAAATTATGAACCAACTTAAATGTCTCAGTTTAACATACTAAATATAAAAAGCCTCAAGGAAAACTGGTCAAAGGAATATTCAGCACAGAAGATAAAAGACTTTAAACTTTATAACATGGCAGAGTAAATTCTGGCAACATGAGTTAACTGGGTGATGCCTGTCAATGGCCACCATCAGCAATTTAAAACATGGTGATAACCAAAGTTTAGTAAGACTAAAAAAAACCCAAAAAAATGGAAAAAAAAAAACAAAAACAAAGATAAAGCAATTTAAAACATGGAAACTCTAAGAAACTCACAGTCTAGAGGTGTTTAAAGAGACATGATGACTAACTATAATGTGGCATCCTGGATTAGATCCTGGAACATTAGGTAAAAACTAAGAAAATGTGAATAAATACGGACTTCAGGTAATAATTTATCCATATTGGTTCATTAGTTATGATGACTGTTCCACAGTACAATGTAAGATGTTAACAATAGAGGAAACTGGGAGCACGGTATACAGGTACTCTTTGTGCTATCTTTGCAACTTTTCTGTAAATCTAAAACTATTCTTAAAAAAAAAAAAGTTTACTTAAAAAAAAAAAAAGCAGATGACACTCTCATAAAAGTAGGTCCAAGTCAGATTTGCTTTACCACAGCAGTAATTACAATTAAGCATCTTTCATGTGCAAATAAGAAATACAGGTTCAAAATGTACACAATTATCAATATCCAAGAAACAGACTGTTCCATTAATAAGCCCCAAATTTTGTTCAAAATCTACAAAATTAAAAACTACTAGGACAGATGGAAAATACACCTTTCATCAATTTAAGCAAAGATTTGGGACCTGGAAACATAAAGACAGTGGAGAATTAAAACAGGAGGATGGACTGCCACCCATGCTTCTTCAGAGAAAGCAAACTTCTCTGTCTACCTTTCAAGACCTAAGGCAGAAAAACCAAACTAGCAAACAGAAAAACTGTACTCTTTTTCTATCTGAAATCAAGCCAAAAGGACTCCCCACAAATTGCCCATTATGGACAAGACATCATGGGACAGTAACCTCCTAAGGCATGTGGACAAATGCAGTTTATGAGCTAAATCTCTGAACAGGACAAAGTTATACTCACTCTTAGCAAACAATTCTTGGGAGCAATAAACCCTCATTGTTGTTTCTGTTCATACACAGGTTTTAATGGATTTTAGTGGATTAGTTTTAGTTGCACACCATTTTATGATTAGGAATGGTGCTAGGGTAGATAGGCAATGCCATCTTCCATTTGAGGGACATACATTAGAGCTACCTTAGCCATTTTCACCAATGCTATTCTCAACATCAATAACCCAAAAACTATCATCAACTGAAGGCTCAGACTAGGAAGTAACCTCCTTTTTAGAAAGAAGCTCTGTAGCAGGCAGGCCAGGAGAAATACATCACCTCAACTGACTTCTGAACAGAGAATTATTCTGTATTATTCACAAAACTCTTTATAAGTACAGTAATTTGCGCACGCACACACACACACACACACACTTTCCTTCCCAGACATTTGGTAACAATCTGATTTAATGAGTCTCTGTGATGCATCAGAAAGGCCAGTACAGGGCTCAGCCCCCTGGCCCTGATGTTGTTGAGGGGCACATGCGACAACAGCAGTAGCACCTGGCCAATCTACTCAGGTCCCTTTCTCTTACTTCCTCTTGGTTTTTCTCACTCTCATATTTTTTCTTTCTGGTCAGTCAGTAGTATTTACGGGCAATGCTTTACTTTGCTGATGGTGCTCAGGAATAAAGACTGCTAAAACAAAAATGCCACATAAGACAAAGCAGCTCATGCTTCCACATTTATCAGTCCAAACGCAGACCTGTAGTGTAATGAAGAATTTCAAATCTGCTTTTGGGGTGAGAGTCAATCTGCAAGATGAACTGAAATTTCTGGGATACCCCAACGGTTCATGTAGATAACAGTACAGAATAAAAATTATCTTTGGAGCTGAAAAACTCATTAGTATTAAATTAAATATTAACTGTTAAACTGAATACTAAATTAAACTTAATTTTAAGAAATGCATATGGCACACCTGCTGTGTGTGTTTCCATACATGACCCCAGAGGACCCAGAGTATGGCATGGTGTGGTAATATGATCGAACAACTCTATGCCTTAAAAGTTGAGTGAACTTTTAGGCTCACTCCACGCACTTCCAACAATACCTCTTTAAATTTATCCCAATATAATTCCTGTAAAACAACATTACCAACCCTCTTCAAGAACAAGCAGTCTGTTTACAAGTCCCCTGAAAGGTCGGTCAGTCCCAAAGAACTGCAACATGGTGCTCTTCCATTCTCACTGCCAGGGCACTCCTTCATATCGTTCTCAGTCAAGCCAACAACATTTAAGTGCTAACCAGGTGTGTATAAAAGCCCCAAGTTCTAACTTTTCTGGCTAACAAAATTAAGGAGACCATCTTCTTAATAACCAATCCATTTTATAACCTACTTCCTAGACCAAGATAATTTAGACTGATCCTGAAAACATTCAATTTTGCCTACTTATTCAGAGAAAATAAAAAATTCCACTCTAGTAAAATAGGGATTTCCAAAGGGAAGAATAACTGAAATTTCTTTAGGCGGAATGTTCTGGTGAGTTTCTGTATTTACATAAAAAAATCTTAGAACAATGACCTAAATAGCTAATATCAGAAACATAAATTTTAATAAATTCCAGGGTTAATAGAAATTCTTACATGTATTTTTCAAAATGATCTTGCATATCTGGCTTTTCAACACGTAAGGCTGGAACTAAAATGGTATTCAGAAAGCAGCAAAATAGCAAATTGACAGACAGACTTTGCTGGCATTCAGAAAAATTCAGGTTCAGGTCCCAATCCCCTACAGGAGGTGGGTGTCTCTTATAACCTTTTCAGCTCAAGGTCCCACTAATGAAGAGACTGTTCCCTGACCATGAAGTGTTAATCAGGAAGCATATGGCTTCAGGTATATATGAACCATGTACCACTTTTGCCAACACACAACCCAGTAGCTACGGAATACAGACCAATGGCTCTACCTTCCTCCTCTTCGTCATCATCGCTGGACTCACTGACATGCACGCTGACAGCAGTGTTTGGAGAGTCTGTCCATTCAAAATACACCCCAAACCCAATGTCATAATTGTCTGTAGCAAATTCCCAAAAGAGATATGATCCTTCTTCATGGGTGGGTACTCGAACAGTGACCACTTCTCCTCGGCCCACTGTAATCACGGAATCTGCATCCTGCCGAATCTTCTCTTTAAAGTCTTTGATCTGTGGTCTTGTCCACATGGATGGAGCTGCTATTACTGGAAGAGATTCTAAAGGCAACAGGAATTACAAAAGCTAAATTGAAAGAGCCTTCACCCTGCAGGCAGCAATATTTGCATAGGACCACCTGCCCAGCTGCACTTAGGCACCAAGTAGGATATGGTCTAGCTTACTTAGACCAGGGAGTTGGAGGAATATAAAAGCCTGTCCATCGGTTTGTCCAGATTACTACATTTAACAACGCCACAGGTACTCAGAGGTCATCATACTACTTCAAGAAACAAATGGCAATCCTCAATCTTAGAAGTGATTTTTTTCAATATTCTAATTATAAACAGGGTAAGAACGACTTTGGAAACTCCCTAACTGGAGCTAGGGAAACATTCTGGCAAAGAGTGATCTGGGCCTAGGAATTACTCTTTTGAATGTAAACAAAGAAAACTGGGCTTTGATTTCAGCCTATCTGTTGAAAAAAAGTCAACTTCTGAGAGTCCCACAATTCTAGGGGCTATTCTAAATCAGCTCAAAGAAACAGAAAAATTTGGACAGGGTTAGAACCACCAGGGACTGAGAAAAAGGGGTAAAGTCTTGTTACTGAGCAGTATCTACATGCACTTAACTACCCAACTCTTCCAGAGACTTTGATAAAAGATTTTCCCTCATTTAAAAATACTGGTAGAAACCCTTGATAAGAAAGGTTGGGGGCAGTAAACCAAGGGATTTACAGGTCTTTTCTGAAGCTATTTTCTGTTACTTGTTCTAAAAAGACAAGGAAGGCTGGGCACTGTGGCTCACACCTGTAATCCTAGCACTCTGGGAGGCTGAGGCGGGAGGATTGCTTGAGCTTAGGAGTTCAAAACCAGCCTGAGCAAGAGCAAGACCCCGTCTATACTAAAAGTAGAAAAATCAGCTGGGTGTGGTGGCACGTGCCTGCAGTCCCAGCTACTTGGGAGGCTGAGGCAGGAAGATTGCTTGAGCCCGGGAGTGTGAGGTTGCAGTGAGCTATGACGATGCCACTACACTTTAACCGGGGGGTGACAGAGCGAGACTCTGTCTCAAAAAAAAAAAAAGACAAGGAAGAGCTCAGAAATCAAATTTCTTATGTGCCACACCACCATCCCAGACCCACTGTCACTGAAATGTTCTTTTCTTCCTCCTTAGTTAACTCCTACTCCTGCCTCAGATCTCTCAGCTCAACTGTCCCTTCCTCAGGAAAGCCTCTGGTGACCTCTCTGACCTGGTCACACTCCCCGTATTACATGTTCTCAAACTATAATGTACCTCTCTCTCCATCATAGTACTTACTACAGCTATAATTTACATTTTCTGTGTTTATTTTGCCTTACCACTGTACCCGAGCACTCAGAAAATCTTCAACCAATGGTTGAATGAATGAATGAGTTGCCCACGGAAAGCTAGTAGAGCTTTGAAAAGTCAAAGCTATCTTCTAGGCAAGATGGTCCTTTAGTCTCAAAAAATATAGTAATATATGGTAGCCAGCCTCCAAGATGGCCCCAGTGACCCTCACTTCCAGGTCTTCATGCACTTGGGAGGTCAGTACCCACAATATATCAGGGTTGGTATGTGTGACCAACAGAATTTGGTGGAAGTGCTAATGTGTTACTTTCAAAGTCAGGGCATAAAAGGCACTGCCACTTCTGCCTTATTCTCTTTTGGATCATGTGCTCAGAAGAAAGCCAGCCACTGTGTGGAGGACATTCAAGTAACCCTATGGAGAGGTTTCATGGGGCAAGGAACTGAGGCCTCCTGCCAACAGCCAGCACCAACTTGCCAGCCATGTGAGGGAACCATTTTGGAAGCAGATCTTCTAGTCCCAGTCAAGCCCTCACATGACTACAGCTCCAGCCAACATTTTGACTGCAACCTCATTAAAGATCTTAAGCCAGAACCATCCGGCTAAAGTGCTCCCGAAATCCTGACCCACAGAAACTGTGTGAGATGATAAATGTTTATTGTTAGTTTAAGCTGCTAAATGTGAGTGTAATTTGTTATACAGCAAGATAACCAACATACATAATAAGACAAATGACATCTTTTGTCTTAGAAGTGTCCAAAAGACATCTGATTTGCTCTTCTACACTGTTCTAAGGGTCTCCAGAAGCATCATATTCACACTAAAAAAAAGTAAAAAGGTGTTTAACTCTCACAAATACGTAATCACTCTCAAAAGCTAATTAACTTGACTTTGTGAATTTGCTTTTCATGGAGTCTGAACTATGACACCTGGATGAATACATATGCCAAACCATACCTTTTGGTCCATTCTCCAGGGCTTCTTCTGCAGCTTCTGGTTCAAGTTCTTTTTCAGAGCTGTCAGTGTGGGTTTTGGCCTGTCCATTAACTGACATCATATCACTTGGTACAGCTGCATTCGCTTTTGATGATGTAGGCAGAGAAGCCCCAGCCACTACTACTTCTTGTTGTTTCTGTAATGCTGCCTACAAGTCGAGAAAAAGTAAAGATACACTGACCAGGAAGGCTAATAAATGGGACATTTGTCCTGGAGTGCATTCTGACTGCATGCTTTTGCCCTACCAAAGCACTCTGCTCCAAGAAATTACTAATAAACTTCTTTTTTTTTTTTTTGAGAGAGAGAGTCTCGCTCTTTCACCCAGGCTAGAGTGCAGCGGTGTCATCATAGCTCACTGCAACCTCAAACTTCTGGGCTCAAGCCATCCTCCCACCTCAGCCTCCTGAGTAGCTGGGACTACAGGTGCGTGCCACCATACCCGGCTAATTTTTTCTATATTTGGTAGAGACAGAGTCTCGCTCTTGCTCAGGCTGGTCTCAAACTCCTAGCCTCAAGTGATCCTCCCGCCTCGGCCTCCCAGAGAGCCAGGATTACAGGCTTGAGCCACCGCACCTGGCCACTAATCAACTTTTATCAGTTTTTAACCTATCTATAATGAATATGAGCAGCACAGTATCAAACTGAGAGCTAAAAATGACAAAAATTAATGTGGATAATAAACTGTAACTTAGGATCACATTTTTGTGATCTGAGAATCCCTAGAAAAACTCAGCAAGAAAAATTAAAGTAGACCGAAATAATCAACCCCAAATAAAGCTATTAAAGGCAAAAATTAGGCCGAGCATTATGGCTCACACCTGTAGTCCTAGCTCTTTGGGAGGCCGAGGTGGGAGGATTGCTTGAGGCCAGGAGTTTGAGATCAGGCTGAGCAAGGGTGAGATCCTGTCCCTACAAAAAATAGAAAAATTAGCGGAGTGTGGTGGCGCACACCTGTAGTCCCAACTACTCAGGAAGCTGAGGTGGGAGGATCACTTGAGCCCAGGAGTTTGAGGCTGCAGTGAGCTATGATGACGCCACTGCACTCTAGCCTGGGTGACAAAGCGAGACCTTGTCTCACAAAGAAAAAAAAAAGCAAAACTTGAACACCATAATATGTGTTCTTAAAATTGCTGGAAGAAGAAAATCTTCTTGATAAAATTCAAACACATAAAATTCAAATTAGAAAAATTAAACTTGGTGGAAACAAATGGTCACAGAAGAAAATTCACAAAGGCAGAAGCCATAATTGGTAAAATATGATATAGGCCCCCAAAGTAACCAACAAATCAAATATGGACAATTATTTTAATATGGACAAAAACAATCAATAAATTAAATCTTCACAGAAAAATTATGACTATAATTAAATTGAAAACTATTAATGTTATTAAAAAAACACTGACCTAAGAATTAAATAGGCTTATAAAATGGAGTTTGAGGTAAAAATACTTTCTCAATGAAAATTTGTCACTGTTCACGTAATTATTAAAATGTGTATTCATAAATATGAAGTCAAAATGTCCTCTGAATCAAAATGGGAATAAAAACACCTTAAGCCCAGAGGACAACTATTTTGGGACATTCCCCTTCTAAATCAAGATAGATACTACTTGAAATACTTAACTATTACTTAAGTAAGTTTTGGGAGAACTATAAATTGAATTATGACACACATACATAAAAGTGCACAAATCATTTCCAATTTGATCAATTTTCATAAATCAAATATATCCATACAACCAACACTCAGATCAAGACATTATCTGCATCCCAGAATCCTCCCTTGTACCCCTTTCCAGACACCTCCCCAAGGGTTACAACTATTCTGACTGTAACACTATAGATTTGCTTTGCCTATTTTTAAACTTTATATAAATGGATTATATAGTATATCCGCTTTTTTATGTCTGGCTTCTTTCACTCAACATCACTTTTGTAAGGTTCATCTATAGGGTCACAAGTAATTATATTTTGTTGTTTGCATTACAATAGGATATTTCATTGTGAAAACATAAAATTTATTTATCCACTCTACTGCTGACAAGCATTTGGGCATGTAAGTAATGTTTTAAACTAAAATACCAAGTCACAAGTAAGCATATGTTCACCACAGTAAAAAAGAAATAAATAAGGATAAAGCCTTTATAATCATGGTTTAGGGATAATGACGTATTTTGGCATGTCTCTACACACATTTCATTTAACGTATCATTTACAAGCCAATTACTTAAATGAACAGCAACACCTTTCTTTGCTGCTAGTATAGGCTAGTACCACACTTAAGATTTTAAAATACCTTCTCGCAAAGCCTAAATTTCCAGTAATTTCCATATTAGTTTTCTAGAAAGAGCAGCAGCTTCCGGAAAAAGTACATACAACCAAAACAAGTCAGCACACTCAGAACATTCACTGCATGACAGGAACGCAAAAAAGCATTCTTGCTGATGATCTGGAAGCCCAGCTCAAACGGGCCCTCTCCACTAAGCCTTTCTTGAAAGGCTCCAGCAGAATGAACAACTCCCTTCTCTGAAATCCCATTGCCCATGCATCTACTGTTCTGCATACAACAGATTGTAATTACTTACATACTCTTTTCTATACTTTAGAAAGTTTTGAAAAAGCATAGAAAGGTACAGAAACAATGTAGCAAACACCCACCCATGTAACTACACCCCAAAATGTACCAGTGTTCCCATTTTGTCATTTTGCTCGTTATATATATAAAAATTAATACTTTCTAGGGGTGAAGTTCCCTTTGTTCCTTCCCATTCCCTTTCCCTCTCTCTTCCCACAGGCAACCAATCAATTTGACAACCTGAGTTTGGTCATTCTAATCCCAATTACGGCTTTCTAATTCCGTTTCAAAGACTCATGCTTTTGCCCTACCTGACTTTCTTCTCATTAAGTGATAGCAACCTACAAATAGGCCACTGTGTATGGGCTATCCTATTAAAAAATCATCTCACTGCCTATTAAAGAAGCAGAAAAAGGTAAATGATATGCTGAAGCAGAAACAGGCTTTCGAGGGCAGAGAATAATAAATCTCACAAAAATACCACTTATTATCTTGAATAAACTCTAGTTTGGCATCTTTTCCTCCTCTCCTGGATTACTCAAAACCTGCAGTGCTTTTTAACTTCTTACTTGTTGGGCTTACTCACGGTGGGAATTCGAAAAATATATGGAAGGGAATGGGGTAGATGAAGAAGTCAGATAAGGGCCCCCAAAGGCTCCGGAGGTTGTAAAGACAACTCTGAATTACAAGGCTGGGATGGAGCCGGCAGAGACTGGCGGCTGTTCCAGGAAGAACTCCCCCTCCCTTTGTCAAGAATGGAACCCCCTCAAGCCTCCCTCCTTAATGAAAATCCGCCCCCCCATCTTTGACGGGGCTGACTAACCCCCTCCCTATGTCCATGGATGACCGGCCCCTCTCAAAAGTCCATGAGAATTCAGCCCCGCCCCCTTGAGAGTCCCCACCGAAAGCCCTTAAAACCCCCTTAAAACCCCCGCAGCCTGTAAGAGCTGGTGTCTCTGTCCGTTTCGGACAAAGGCCCTCCTCAGGTTTCATCATTAAAACCTTTCTGTCTCTATTCTTTTTCTCCCTCTACCTGACATTACTGATGCCAAAGACTCAGGGCAAAAGGTATTTTAGGTAAGGATATATACTTTCAAGGAATTCATAGAGTTTGGCAAAAACAACAGATTACTTCACGTAATAAGAAATGCAGAGTAACTATAATGTCACACTTTTCTTCACTCAGATTTTTTGACAGGTGTTAACTGCTTTATAAGTGAAAATTAAGGAAGTTAAACTCGGATAGGTTACATTTAAGGTGGCATTTTACACATCCACAAGATAAAAAATGAACGTAAAATCAGTATCTTCCATACATACAAAACACTTTCACAGGGTAAGTATTTTCTCATTTTATTCCTCTGACAGTCCCGTGAGGTTAACAGAACAGGTACCTTGATTTTATATCCTATTCTTACAGACTGGGAGAAAAGGTAGAAAAATCAGAGCAATAATAACTTATCTGAGATCAAACAAGATAATGGCAAAGCCGAGACAGAATCCAAGTGTCACCAGACCCCCAAACCCAGGTTCTTTCACCTAAACCACCTTCTCCTACCTGGAAGCAAAATATTTGGGGGTAGGGAGTTGGAGGAGGAATATCAATGTGTTGTCATGAGCATTGCCTAGGTATGGTGCCTAACACAAAAGTAAAAAGGGGCTCAATCTAGCTCTGCAGAACTAGCCTATGGCCTTAGGGGAGGGACGTTCTCCCACCAGAAGCTGTCTGGGCCTTTGACGATGCACTGCCTGAAGGACGTCCTTGAACTAAGGCTAGTTACGCAGATCCTCATGGTTCCAGGACCACTATCAGGGTCTGTGCCAGACTTACTGTAATGACACTTGGCCCATACAACTCCCAAAGACCTTTATGACAATATAACATCACCTGCTGCTTCAATATCATATATGTTCTCTCATAACTGCTAGTGCCATTCTAAAGTCTGCCTAAAAGATCACCTAAAAGTTACTTTATACCTTAGAGGCTAACTAATGCAAAATTCATTGGCAAATGTTAAAAAAACAACTTGGGTTCCAATGAAACTAAAAACCCTCTCTAAGGCTGAATTCTGGGGTTGTCTATCATACCTGTTGCTGTGCAAGCTGGACTTGATACAACTGCTGCATATACTGCTGATAGTGTTGCTCCTGCAACTGGCGGATGAGAATTTGCTGCTGTTCGTAGTTCCCTGGATACTGTTGGGCTGCATACTGCTGGAACTGCACTGCAGTCTGGGAGTTTAAAGCTGCCATTATCTGCTGCCTAAAAACATTAAAAATATATATACTAGTCTGACTACAGGAGATTGTTCATGACAAAATACAATGTCCTTATTACTTATTTTTATAGCTTGTAATTCTTAAAAATGACTAAGCTATAATGTATACCAATCAGCATGTATCCCAGACCCAGAAGAAAGATATAAGAAAATAAACCTGGCCTCTAATTTTTTACTTGGGTTTTTCAAGGAAAATTCGGGATGGAGAATAAGCATATGATCATCATCATCACCAGCACCATGATAATTACTAACCTTTATTGAGTCCTTACTATGTACCATGCAGTATTCAAAGTACTTACATGTATGAACCCATTTAGTCCTCTAACAACCCTATGAGGTTCACTAAGTTCAGTAACTTGCCCAAGATTACACCACTAGCACACGCTAGAGCCAGGATTCAAATCCAGGCAGTCTGGGTCCAGAGCTATACTGATTAACCATGATGCTGTAGGATGATGGATTGTCATCTATGGCAGAGATGAGATATTACATTTAACTGTTGGCTATGGCTTTTCTACCTAAATACAGGAAAAACAGTAAGAGACAGGAGAATAGTTAAAAGACATTATAGGTGGCCCTGGTAAGTATAAATAAAGCCAGCGAAAATCTGAAGGTCCATAGCATTTAATTTAAAGTCTGCCTTAAAGGAGAAATACTGAAAACATTATCTGGGCATGTTTCGTTTAGAGATACTAATCTCTGTAAGCTATTATAATTCTCTTTTATTTTCTTTTATAAATAAACCACGTTTCTTAACTTAGTTATGTGACCAACTTAACAAAGACCTCAAAGCCATCCATTAATAAATAGATAACAAAGCAAAAGCTCACAAACTCCTGAATACAGCACGATACTGGGTCCACCTAGGACACCCCCCCACCCCCAAGCTACAATAAGAGCAGCATTCAAAGTGTCTCTCCACGGTTGAATGAGGCCCTGGATTAGTTTGAAGCTAGGACTGAAGCTTTTACTGCAGAACTACCCAGAAACAATGAGAAATCAATGGCCCCTCATGTTCTCTGTTTTAACCTGAAAGCTGTGCCACACCTAGAACAGCAGATCTTGTTCCCTCAGTGTTTTATGGGTGTTAATCACTGCCTTCTTGTACCCACTGCTCCCTCCTGAAGAACTAGTCAGTCCCTACTGAGATAGCAGCTCTTACAGCCCTTACTGAATAAGAAATAGTTTCAGCCTCCAAGTCCTGTACTAGGGACTACGAATAGACAGCTGACATAGACTGGGCCAATGAGATTCTCTGTCCTGGGTATTTGTAACTGGGTCTCATAGATTCCAGCCAGTCTCCATCAGATACATGGAAACAGACCACATAAATCCAGGCTGGGACAGCCTTGCATATGCCAAAGCAGAGAGTGACAATTTGCAGAGAGCAGGAAGAACAAAGCAAAGACATAAGCTGAGAGAAGCAAAGACAAGAGACAGAGCAACTGAGAAATCTCAGCTCCTGCTTCTAGTTCTGCAAGCAAATCCCAAATCCTTCCGATACATTCCTCTTTTAGCAACTAACTGATGGTTAAGATAAGGCCCGCTTTGGTAACAGATCATTGGTAAAAATGGCAAGTAGTTAATTCTACTTCCCCGTCATACAAATCACAGAACTATTCTAAGGCACACAATGGTAAAAAGTCAAGCAACACCAAAATGGTAGTCCATTTCTCATTTTTAAATATAAGCCATACAACAAGCTTACTTTTGCTGCTCCAAACCGAAGCCTCTCTTCTTCTATTCGCCTCCTTTCTTCTTCCTCCCGTCTAAGCCTTTCCTCTTCTTCTCTCCTACGTTTCTCTTCTTCCTTTTGCAGACGCTCTCTTTCTTCCTCTTCACGCCGCCTTCGCTCCTCCTCTTCCTTCCTACAAGGTAAAGGACAGAGAGAATGAACCCTATATACTGTTGGGGGTTTGTGTGTGCGTGTGTGTGTGTGTGTGTGTGTGTTTTTTTGAGGCAGGGTCTTGCTCTGTTGCCTGGGCTGCAGTGCAGTGGCATCATCATAGCTCACTGTAGCTTCAAACTCCCAGGCTCAAGTGATCCTCCTGCCTCAGCCTCCCAGGTAGCTGGAACTACAGGTGTGCACCACCACACCTGGCTAATTTTTTATTTTTATATTTTGTAGTGACGGGGTCTCGCTATGTTGCTCAGGCTGGCCTCGAACTCCTGGCCTCAAAGCGATCCTCCCACCTCTGCCTCCCAAAGTGCTAAGATTACAGGTGTGAGCCACTGCGCCCAGCCAAATCCTATATATTGAATCCTGTTTTAAAATAATTTAAAATTTTCCCAGTGAAAACTGACACAATTTTTTTGGAGAACAATGTAGCAATATCTATCAAAATTTGAAATGCATACACTTCACCAGTAGAAAGTTATCATATGGAGTCAATCCTACAATATAAAAGATCACATCAAGAATTACTGCTGTACAGCAGTAGCAAATGGTGTCCATCAATAAGATACTACTTAAATCATTATGATAAACTTATACCCTGAAGGATCCCCTCTAATACAGGCTCATAGCACTGAAAGCTTTTCCTTCATAATACTTGCTGTAGTTATAATTAAATTTATGTGACAAAATTAGCAACACATCTGCCTTACCCATTAAAGTTGAGGCTCCATAAGGGCAGAGACTGCCTATCTCACACCACTACATGCACAGGCTCAGTACAGTGCTGGAGAGAACAAGCATTCAACAAATGTGTATAGACGTGGAAAATTCACCCTGAAATGTCTTGTAGCCATAAAAAAAGGATAGATCTACATAGCCTAATATGTAAAGACATTAAATACATTTGTTTAATGAAAAAAGCAGGTAAATACATAGAAAAAGGTCTGGAAGGATACATGCTAAATTTGTCAGTTATTATCTATGGAAAGGAGAGTGGAATTACAAGAAAGGTGGGAAGGACGATTTTTCAGTGTGTGCTTCATATAGTGCTATAAATGAAAAATCATTTATATTGCATATATTTGTGTACTGTTTCTGAAATTTTTAAAATGTTGAAAGTTTTTAATTTAAAAAAGAAGAGTTGGACTTCTAGGTGCAACCCTTACCCAGATTTTGCCCACCCCCAAAAGTCCCTTTCCAAAAGAACAGACTATATTGCACTAGGAATGGGCACCTTATGGATCTAAGAGTGGTATAGTATACAGGGAAGCTGAAGATAGGATGAAAGGGAAGATTTCTGAGGACTGTCAGAGAAGATACCATTTCTTGGTCCTATCATGAGAACTGTCTGGGTTACCCCACTTTCCTCCACTCAAACTCCTGTAAGTGATTAACAACACTCCTGAGCCACAGCCAAGGCTCAAAATACAGCAATAACATGACCTACTTTTAATGCGTCACAGCTGGTACAGGGCAAGAATTTTCATAAGCCAGAATCTAAGCTTCAGGACAGATGAAGTCTAGTCTTAAATGCCTTGAAAGAATTCTATATGGACTTTGTCCCACAATAAAAGTGTATTTTCAAAAAGAAAATGCAGTTTTATATGTTAAGATGAGTAGTAACTTTTGACAATGCTTAAGAGAAATATGAATATTTATCATTAAAATAAGAACTTAAAAAACAATGCATACTTACTTTCAAAGCAACACCCAATTAATCCAACACCACTATACAATGGGCTATAGCACATAAATCAATTTTCCAGTTAAAGGAACCTCATTCCGTTCTTATCAGAACCAAAACTTTTCCTTTAGATTAAAAAAAAATCCTTCTTTGGATAAATATCTTCTGAATATATAATTAAGCCATTTCCTATTTTCTTAAGCAGGAATAAATTATATCTAGTGCTCTGTCTCTTGATGACTCAGGGGTTCTAACTATAAACATAAAAACTGTACTAAGTTAAGGCTGGGCATGTGGCGGCTCACACCTGTAATTCCAGCACTTTGGGAGACCAAGGTGGGAGGATAGCTTGAGCCCAGGAGTTTGAGACCAGCCTGGGCATAATGAGACGCCATTCCTCTACAAAAAGAAAAAAAATTAGCCGGGCATAGTGATGTATGTCTGTAGTCCCCGCTACTGAAGAGGCTGAGGCAGGAGGATCTCTTGAGCCCAGGAGTTCAAGGCTCTAGTGAGCTATGAATTCCACCACTGCCAGCCTGGGCAACAGAGTGAGACCCTGTCTCAAAAAAACAAAAATAAAAACCACAACAAAAAATATGTACTAAGTCATAATAATACTGTGATGGAGAAGTTTACCTTCAAATTATTAATAAATGGCCCCCGACTGCCACACTTTTATAATTCTTGTGTCTTGTTTTTCATGGTGTCTATGTTTTCCCTCACTGTCAAAGCTATTTTCTCTTCTAATCTGTTATTTCTAATTCAGGTTAAGGTAGGAAACGAGAGAATGAACTGTTTCTAAAGTATAATATAATCTGAGGAAAAATAGGTTTTATAGTACCGTTTTCATTGCCTAGAAATTTTAGATAGTCAAAGTTGTTGAAAAAGTAACCTCTTAAATAAGGTATAACTATAATATAATTCTAATTCATAATCACAACAGGGAATCCCATAAACATAAACAGCACATTCAGCAGCTTCTCCTCCAAACCCTGAAAATAATAAGCCAGCTGGGAGCCAAAGCCACTATGAGTGTGTACATAAGGCCTACTATGTAGCATAGGTGAAAATGATGAAATGCAGCATGTATATTCTAGAAGCTCAAGGGGGATAGCAGCAAAGGGTACGTTAGACCAGGAGTGATTGAGTTTATGGTGGAACTCATTCAGAAACGTAGTGTAATAAGACAAAAGGAACGCTGCCATGATGGACGGGAGGGTCCTTTTAAAGGTATAGCCAGAAGGAAGTAGCCCTCCCTCCCCACAAAACTCATAATTTGCTCACACGAGGAAGTTTGAACAACTGCCCTATGAACAACTGCCCTAAGAAGTGGGGATCCAAGGGAAGTAAGACACCCGACCTAGAACAGATACTCCATAAAGCAAAAGCATCAGTACATTGGACTGCACAGGGGTAAAGTACTCTATGCCCTCAAACTTCACCTTTTTTTTTCTTGCTCTTCCTTCTCTATTTTGTGGGATGCAACATACGTTGAAAAGAGATGGCAACACCTATTTAGGAGCTTGACAAACTCTACCATCGCATCCTCTTTAGACATGTTTCCCAGGGCCGCCCATTCCCTCCTGTAAAGAATAACAAGAAAAGTTACCTCCCCTTCTTAATAGAAAGAGAACTTGATTTAATTTAAACCTAAACATGAGTAATTCTCAATCATAACTAAAATGAAGAATGATTCTACTACAAGCAAAAGGCTCAAAACTTTAAGTTTCAACAAGCATGTATTGACTTACTAAATTAGATATGCCACATATAATCCAAACTTAATCTAACTGGATTGTTGATAACTCCCATACAGCAAAAGGGTATCAACGTTCTATTCTTCTTATGTATTTTAGCCTTAATTGAACGAAATACTCAATGTATTCTTTTTTGTCACAACTCTCTGTATGTCCCAATAAGGGAATCAATAACTATATATTTTAAATGGCTGCTTTTAATATTATTTAGGAAGAATCAAATGAAGCTGTACTTGTCTTATGTTCATAATCAGATGAGTACACTTCTTCCACAATATTTAGTCATAAACATCTCCAAGCCAAAAACAGATAAACATCTGAAGACTCCAGAAGCTGCAAGCACAAATGTTTGTTTTAGTTCTTATTCTAAGCTAATGAGCCAGCTATTCACATCTTAACCAATACACACTGTACCCTTTTCCAACATTATTCTTATTAAATTCACTATGCAGCAAAACATTGTTACCTCCTGTCATTCCCCAACACATCAAAGAATCCAACCTCAGGACAAGTGTCTGGATTATATGGGCCCATAAGAACCTGCTTAGGCAGTGCCACAAGCTTCAGTTTTTCTTCATAAGTTGGATGAAATGCTTTGCCATCTTTTTCTATAAGAAAAAGAAACACAAAGGAAACAATTAGCACTGGCAAAATATGTAATTTTCAGCATTATATACTGCAGGTTTGCTATAAGGTATGTCACAGACTGCCTGTTGATAGGTATAAACACTATTATAGTGAGATTTTTATTTCAATTACTAAATTTTAATAGTCAGAGCCTAAAGCAGTAATCCTTTATGCTGAATTTTTTTTTTTTTAAATAAGCAACCACCAATATTTATGTTAAAACTACTACAGAGAAATCCACCTGTTAAGCTGCAGTCAGGCACACGTATTTTAGTGTACCACTTGACAACTTTAACACATATTAAAAACAATGTGCAACGCTGGTTTCTAAAATAGTTTTAAAAAATAATTTTACATTAGTCACTTTTAATTTGATCATGCATAACAGATTACATACACTTTGAAAGGCTGTATTCAAAAACATATCCATTCTAGAGGTAGTATAATGTGGCAGAAGGGGCTTTGGAATCAGATGGCCTGGTTTTAAATCTCATCTGAGACATTTTCTAGCTGTGTGACCATTTAACCTCTCATTTGTTCATTGATAAAGATAAAGTGAGGGTTACACTGCTACTTCAGAGGTAATAGGATATTATTATTAATAATAACTATTAGATGCTTTGCCTTCCTTCATATTATGATTAGCTCTGGCAGACTTCCACACGGGCAATTAAGAATGAAGCCAGTTTGACCTACAAAGACTAACTGCCGCTAACATTCAAAACCAGTATGAAATTGGGTGCTGGTAAAATGGAAATCCTTAGACACTAATTCTGCTTCTTTGATAAATGGTAGCATTAATTATTGGTCGATTACAATGATAGACTACCAAATTAAAAAAAAAAGAGTAGAAAGCAGTATATACTACCTGCATGTTTCATCCATATATACAGTGGTGACCAATATAAAATCACTAATGAGTGAGAAGAACATGGGTTGAAGAATATCAGCAGAAAACTCAGAGAAGAAAAAAATATAGACGTTGCCAATAGACATCCAAAAAGATACTCAACCTCATTAGTCAAGGAAATACTAATTAAAATCATTAGCTACCAAGATCCCCTCCTCCCATCAGGTCAAAAAAAGTTAGATACCACCAAAAATTGGTAAGAATGAGACAAACAGGTACCCACTCTCACATACTAACGTTAAAGTATAAATGGTTATAGTTATCTTGAAGGGCAATTTGGCAATATACAGTAGTACCCCCTTTTCCCCAGTGGATGCCTGAAATCACGGACAGTATCAAACCCTATACGTATGTTTCTTCCTATACATACATACCTGTAATTTATAAATTAGGCACAGTAAGAGATTAACAATAGCTGATAATAACAGAAAAACTATAACAATATACTGTAATAAAAGTTACATGAATGTTGTCTGTCTCTCTCAAAATATCTTACTATTTTCAACTATTTTCAGACCTCAGTTGACCCCAGGTTAACTGAAACCGTGGAAAGCAAAACCATGGACACGAAGGGACTACTGCATTTCAAAATTATAAATGTGCATGCCCTATGACACAGTAATTCCAATTCTCATTGGAATTAAGCACTCCCAAATATATAGGAGGAGGCAGATACAAAGCCATTCATTGCAGCACTGTTTTCTTGTTAAAAACAAAAAGGTCATCAATAAGGGAAAACAGAAATAATGTGGTACAGGCATGCGTCACATAATGATGTTTCAGTCAAGAGCATATTGCACATACAACGGTGGTCCCATACGATTACAACGGAGCTGAAAAATTCCTATGGCTTAGTAATGTCTCAGTGCAATGTATTACTCATGTTGTTTATGGCAATACTGATGTAAACAAACCTACTGTGCTGCCAGTCATAGAAAGTACAGCACATACAATTATGTACAGTACATAATACTCGATAATGACAAACATCTATGTTACTGGTTTATGTAACTATAATTTTTATCATTATTTTAGCGTATACTCTTTCCATTTATCAAAAAAAAAAAACCCATGTTAACTGTAAAACAGCCTAAGGCAGGCCCTTCTGGAAGCATTCTGGAAGAAAGCCTTGTTATCACAGGAGATAACACCTCCTTGGTTGTTATTGCCCCAGAAGACCTTCCAGTGGGACAAGATGTAGAGGTGGAGTCAGTGATATTGATGATCCCGACCCTGTGTAGCCCTGGCCTAATGTGTGTGTTTGTGTTTTAGTTTTTAACAATAAAGTTTAATGAAAATAAAAAATTTTTAAAATAGAAAAAGCTTATCGAATAAGGATATAAAGAAATGTTTTTATATGGCTGTACAATGTGTTTGTGTTTTAAGCTAAGTGTTATTACCACAGTCAAAAAGTTTTTAAAAATTTAAAAGTTTATAAAGGAAAAAAGTTACCATAAGCTAAGGCTAGCTTATTACTGAATAAAGAAAAATACTTTTTAATAAATTTAGTGTAGCCTAAATGTACAGTGTTTATAAAGTAATGTACAGTAATGTCCTAGGCGTTAACATTCATTCACCACTCACTCACTGACTCACCCAGAGCAACTTCCAGTCCTGCAAACTCCATTCATGGTAAGTGCCCTACACAGATGTACCATTTTTCCTTTTTTATACCATATTTTTACTGAACCTTTTCTATGTTAAGGATGTTTGGATACATAAATACTTACCACTGTGTTACAACTGTCTACAATATTCAGTACAGTAACACGCTGTACATGTTTGTAGCCTAGGAGCAACAGGCTATACATACAGTCTAGGTGTATAGTAGGCTATACCATACAGGTTTGTGTAAGTACACTCTATGATGTTTGCACAACAAAATCACCTAACAATGCCCACCAATGCAGTTCTTGGAATATATGCCCGTCGTTAAGTGACATATGACCATATACTCAGACTGTGGTACAAATGAAACAATTGTAAGAAATTCTGTGACTTGAGAAGAACAAGCTGCAGAAAACCACATACAATCATAGCACACAATACATTTAATCAATTCTAAGCACCCCCCGACATTTTAATATCTTTAAAAATCAGATTAGGTTTTATAATCTATAGTATTTTACAGTTATTAATCAGCAGTTTTTCTTTGTTAATGACATGAAGATAACAGTCTTAGAATAAATGAAATAAAGCATGTAAAACACATCCACATACATATTCTATGGGTACATTCACACGAACGTAAGAATAAGAAAGTGGGAGGAGGCTAGGATGAGGCGCAGTCATCAAGGAGAATTTAAGCCTTACTTTCAACATTTTTTAATCTTTCAAAGGAAAATGTCCAGAAGGACAAACTAAACTGTAACGAGGCATTGCATATGGAGAAGTGATTGGCAAAACCGAGAGTGAGGAGTGAAGAGGAGTTACATATATCAGTATCTTCATATATATCAAAATTTTTCTTCAATAAGAACTCATGCAATATCTGGAAAAAAAATTTTTAAAAAGACAAAACTCTGGCTCTGACCTTATTTATGTAATAGAAATCAAAACAACTCAGTAACCTGTGGACCTGCCATCTGTCCTTGCCACCAAGCAAACAGTATCACTAAACAATAAAGCACCAAGAGTAGGAACTTCTTTTAAAGCTCTTAGAACAGGACTATCATCCTTCCACGCCTACCAACTAAAAGGCAATTCTCATTTCAAAATCTAACTCTGGCTGGCACAGTGGCTCATGCCTATAATCCTAGCACTTTGGGAGGCTGAGGCGGGAGGATTGCTTGAAACCAGGAGTTTGAGACCAGCCTGGGCAACAGCGAGACCCTGTATCTACAAAAAATAAAAAATTAGCCAGGCATGGTGGCACACACCTGTAGTTCCTGCTACTCAGGAGGCTGAGGCAGGAGGATCACCTGAGTCCAGGAGTTTGAGGTTGCAGTGAGCTATGATGATGTCACTGCACTCCAGTCCAAGCCACAGAGTGAGATACTGTCTTAAAAAAAAAAGAAAATCTAACTCTTAGAATGCTATTTCAATCAATGATGGACATGACATAAGATCCTTTTTATATTTACACATTCATTCCACTTAATAAATATTTATCGAACCCCTGTGCACAAATCACTGTGCTATATGCTAGGAATTCATTGCCCTCATGGAGCTTACAAACTATTGAGTTCAATTAAAAATTTATAAGTTGGCAATACAATGAATGATTGTGTCTGGGTGTGTATTTAGGGATATATATATATAGATAGATATACACACACATATATATAAACAAATTACAACAAAATTATATTGAGATAAAAGAAAGGTAAGTTTAGAGTTTAATTCTGACCTAGAAAAAAACTACAGGTAATGAAATAGACTAGTTCCAACTCCTTAGGTGGAACAGTTGTGTTAAATTCTAACACAGTATATAATAAAAATAAAGAGCAAAAGGATTAGAGTTTACAAAACCAAAATATACCTTTGTATTATCTTTCATGTAAAAATCAACCAGCCTAAAAGAATTGCTCTTTATTTCATTCCCTTCCCAATGAAATCTCCCTGAAATACATCCCTGAAAACTTATCATACCAAGAAAAACAGTGTTATACCTGTTCTTGCTACATTATTTAAATTTAAAAAAATCTATTGAACAATAATGCAATGCTTAAATTAGTAATCTACTGAACAGGTTATACAACTATTAAAACGACAATATAAGGCCAATTATAAGGCATTCCAAAGAAGAGATTTATGACACATCAAAATAAGTAGAATGGAAAATTATACACATTTACAACTATGTAAAAAAAAAAAAGCCTGCAATGTGACTAAAGAACCAAAGAGAATATAGAAAGATAAAATCTTAAGAATTTGGGTGAGTGGTTACATTTACAGATATTTCTTTTAAAAAAACTGTGGTTAAGATTTTTCTTATCAAATTAGCTAGCTAGAACTCTGTATTCTAAGATACTATTGGGTTGTTTAAATATGTAAAGCAATAGTGGCTATTTCTACTTGTACTACTTACCAAAAAGTCTTTCTTCAATTTTGAAAGTTTCCATACCATCCTTTACCATCTACCTTAATTTTGGACATATTCACCACCAAAAGTTTTCTTACGCTAATTACATCATAGGTAATTATTAGAGAACCACGGCCCAGAACAATTTCCTTCTCACATTTACCAAAAAGTGATAATTTGAAAAACAGCTCTAACTTCAGATCTTAGCCTTTTAGTTGAAACATTTAGAAGGTTTTTGTATTTTAAAATAAAAAAGGCATTAACCTATGTCATTTTCTCTTGAGCTTTATAAAAGAAAATATGCTGCTGGTGATTCAAGAAAAAAAGGTGTAGGGGGCCTGAGAGTGTTCTTTCTACTTTTTAAAAAAAAGTATAAATTTGATGAAAGTGGTTGCTGTTATCTAAATAAACATCAGTAAAGATAAAATCAGATGGAAACTTTATTCACTGGACGATGAAATACTTTTCTTTTTAGTCATGTAATATAGCAAATTCAAACATACAGAGACACACATAAAATTCTTTTTTGCTGCAGGGAGATGATTTGAAACTAATAGGGCTAGTGAGTATAGAATAAATTTTTTAAAATCCACTACTACTATAAAGTTATTTGAAAAATACTGCTATTTGTTTTTTTACTAATGGAGGGAGAGTTTATTTCCTACCAGATGATAAATATGCTTCTTTATTTTAAGCATTTGGTAGTGTGAACTAGGTGTAGGGGTCTAGGGGAGATGGTGAGTAAACCAGGAGACTGCACTCATCATCTAGCAAGGTGTTAGTCTAAACCTGAGCACCAAAAAGTGATTCATCAATCCACCGAGTAAGTTTCACGGTTTCTGGATGTTACTTTAACATCTACCCTTTTTGCAAGTGACAGAACTTAAAATATACCACAAATCAAGAACGTATTTTTAAAAAGAAGAATATGCTTTCAGTGTCAGTCCTGGTTAAGCGGTCAAGCAGATTTGTTCACTGCCATGATCCCCAGTGCTCAGCACTATGCTCTGTCACCACCACTCATCATCAAAACACGCCCAACAAATCTCACTAAAAAAACTGACTTTATGGGTCAATTTTTAGGAGAATCAGCAAACAGTACATCCATTCTTGTGAATTGTACTGGTATTTCCATTTAATCTTTTATGCACTTATTAGTTTTAAGAGTTGTTCTATAATCCCTCCTTTAAATCCTATTACTCAATCTTCAAATTAATCATCATTATTCTAGTTGAGAACAAATTTGTCTCAAAAAAAATCAGGAAAAAACATGTTAATACTAATAATTATTTCTGAAAGACTGTATTACAGATTTTTTCTTTATTCACCTTTTATTTTCCCAAATTTTCTTCAATAACCATATGTACTTTTTAAAAATCAGACACACTTTCCTTTTTTAATACACATTTTTAAAAAGCCAAAGCAACTTATCTTTGCCTTTGGGACAAGGTTAACAGATCAATTATTTTCCAGAACAATATACAAAACCCAGGAGGCTGTAGTAACCCCAACCACCTTTAGTGTAGCACAGTCTACATGGTGTTGTCATTCTGAACTTAAAACACAGAAAAATAAAAACCCTTCACAATCTACATTGCTGGGCAGACTATTAGTAACACAAAAAAAGTTACTTCTCTCTTACTCTTCAGATGACTCTGGTTCACCCATCAGAAGGGTCCGTTTAGTTTTTGAAATTAGATGAGAATAATTTTCTTCTAAATTATTTCTGGTTCTATGGGCATTAAATGTAGTTAGCAGGAAGGAAGTAATAACTACCCTTAACTGCACAGACACAAAAAGCCTTGCAGAAACTAAAAAATCTTTCATCAGGGCCCTGTTCTAAAAGGGAAGTTCTACCTCAGTCCTGCCAGAAAGGAATACAGGCTAGGCTCTTGCACTCATAAAGTTAATTAATACAGTTATTTAATTCAATCAATTTTGGAATTATACTTTCTATGGCAACCAAAAACAAATACAAATTATGCTTGGAAAGAAGCTGCAAGGCTATTTTTCAGATGCAAGTGTGAAAACACATTCTTATTACTGTCAATGAGAAGCATAAAATGGCTACTATTACCTAGAGAAGCACGACTGCAAGGCTAGCCCTTCTCAGCTGAACGGACCGAAAGGGATCACTAGCTGGCATTTGTCCAGCAACAATTATAAAAATGTTCATATCCTATAAAATTGAAGACCAATAAAAATCAGGTTAAAAATCTATTTTATCTCCAGGATACTGACTAAAGCAGGGGTCGGCAAACTGTGCCAACTCCTCCCACAGCTGTTTTTATAAGGCTTGTGAGCTAAGTGGTTTTTATCTTTCTTTAAGGGTTGTAAAACAACAACAAAAAGCAAAAACAAACAAAAAATATGCAACAAGGACCATATGTGGTCCTCAAAGCCTAAAATATTTAGTATTTACTGCCCCTTTATAGGAAAAGTGTGTTGACCCTAAAGAAGTAAACTCAAAAAGCCAAAATGACTTCCGGAAATTTTTAAAAATTCAAATATGTTTAAAAGATAGAAAACATGCAGATAAACTTTCAGTTAAATATGGTGGATTGAACACACACAATTGCCTCTGATTCTCAATGAAACCTCACTAAAAGGAATAAAAAAGCCAATTTAAAGAACCCTGCAAAGGTCCAGAAATTGAAGGCACCAGGTTCTTTCAAAGCTAGAGTCTAGATGAAGAAAGGAATTTGGTTTAAAGTCTATATAAGAAGCAGGTAGCTACCTTCCATCCCATTGTGTTTGGCAACCCCAAGCAGGCACATGACTACCTTGCCCCAGGTTCAGCAGAGGGCTTGATATTTACTACAGAAAATGAATCAGGGATGCTCCGCATGTGAGGACACCTGGCTTGGAGCATACTGCTGAAGAAAGAAATGAAACGAAAGTTTCCCTAGTAAATGGTAACCCCCCTCTCCTAAAACTCCCTTCTCCTGCCTCGTTTCTGAATGCTGGCAACCAGATTCATACATCCCATGCAGGAGACAGGAGTACTTTCTTGAAAAACTACCCCAAAAGACCTAGAGACACTGATGTGAAAGATACTGATGTTTAAGGGTTCCCCTATGGAACCTCTGCCTCCTCATCCTACAATAAAGGTTTCCACTCAAAGTTACTAGGTGTTCAGTACCTTATCCTTTAATACGAATGGATACTCAAGGATCATCAGACATTTAAAGAAAGCTTCTAACATGGAAACAAAAAAAGTCTAAAAGAAATTTTAAAAATAAAACAAAAATCAGGCCAGACGCGGTGGTATACGCCTGTAATCCTAGCACTCTGGGAGGCCAAGGCGGGAGGATTGCTTGAGCTCAGGAGTTCAAGACCAGCCTGAGCAAGAGTGAGACCCTGTCTCTACTAAAAATAGAAAAATTAGCCAGGCGTCATGGTGCGCACCTATAGTCCCAGCTACTTGGGAGGCTGAGGCAGGAGGATTGCTTGAGCCCAGGAATTAGAGCTTGCAGTCAGCTACGATGACGCCACTGCACTCTACCCAGGGCAACAAAGGGTGACTCTGTCTCAAAAAAAAAAAAATTCAAATTTATATTAATAATTAATATCCTCAGAGACAGAAGCTAATGCATCCATGAAGCAAAACAAGGTATTAGAAAGACCATTCGGAGAATGAAGAACTCTTGGAAAACAAAAATGTAAAAATAGAAACATTTTAAAAATATTTAATAGGTTAGAAGATAAGAGCTGACGGTATCTCTTAGAAAACGGAGCAAATGCCAGGCGCTCATGCCTATAATCCCAGCGCTCTGGGAGGCCGAGGCAGGAGGATCACTTGAGCCCAGGAGTTCAACACCAGCCTGGGCAACGTATTGAGATCCCGTCTCTACAAAAACAAAAACAAAAACAAAAACAAAAACAAACCAAGAATATGTATACTGAAAGACAGAAAACAATGAATGGAAAAATGCCTTCAAAATTCTGGCAATTATCTCCAATCTAGACTGCTGTTATGTCCAATCGAATCAATCAAATGTGACAATAAAACAAATTTTTAGAAAGGCATGGTCTCATGCACTCTTTTCTTAAGAAGCTACTAGAGGGTATGCATTTCCAAAGTAAGGGAATAAGTCAAAACAACAACAAAGGAAAATAAGTGATTCAAGGAAAACGGAATCCAACACAGAAGAAAGGTGAAGGTAGGTCCAGTTTCAGTCTTCTAACATATGGCCATCCAGTTTTCCCAGCACCATTTATTGAATAGGGAATCTTTTCCCCAGTGTACGTTTTTCTGGAATTTGTCAAAGTGTTGTACCCCCATAATATTCTGAAATAAATAAATAAAATAAAACTTGACTATAGTAAAGTAATAAACACATTTTCTAGCACATTATCAAAAAAAAAAAAAGAAAGATGAAGGTAATTTCCAGGATGACAGCTGGGCGGCACACTTAACTAAGTCTTAACACAAAAAGTAAGACTGAGTCAAGAACTTAAGGATATTTAAGACAGATGTCTTTAAAAAAACACCTTAGGCCAGCACAGTGGCTCACGCCTGTAATCCCAGTACTTTGGGAGGCCGAGGCTGGAGGATTGCTTGAGGTCAAGAGTTCGAGACCAGCCTAAGCAACACAAAGAAACCCAGTCACTACAAAAAATACACAAATTAGCCGGCCATGGTGGCACATACCTGTAGTCACAGCTACTCGGGAGGCTAAGGCAGGAGGATCACTTGAGCCCAGGAATTTAGGTTGCAGTGAGCTATGATGACGCCACTGCACTCTAGCTCATGCAAAAGAGGGAGACCCAAGTTTATCTCAGGACAAAGAAAACATGCGTCTAACTACATGAGAAAGAAAAATGAATTTGCACAAGAACCAAAATGTAATCAAAGTACATCACTTCTCAGATATGAACAATACAAACAGGTGATGCTGATTTAATCACAAAATGTGATACAAAGTTGGGAGTTTAGGAAAAGGAAAGTAAGAGGAAACACACACACATAGATAAGTTAGAATTTTTTTAAAAATTATAGAAGCAATAGGAAAATGGAAATAAGTATAAGAAGAAATAGATAAAATAATGAAAAGTGGTTGCCTTGGGGGAGATGGTCTTACAGGGATAGGGCATCTGTGGCCTTCTAATTTCAAGATTGTTCTTTTTTAAGCACCAAAGGAGGCAAGAAAAGCTTCATCTTTCTCTGCTGCACTCCTTTTAATAAAGGGATTTGTTCAGTAAAATTTGGATTTGGTCAAAACGCTGCACTTAAGGACCTAGAAAGCCCCACATGTGCCCTTATGGCCGCAGGAAAAAAAATAGAAACAAGGGATGACCATTTTTCATTATAAATTTTGTAGTACAGCTTGACCTTTTCAATTGCTTTGGTTTCCACTTCGATAAAAAAGGTAAAAGCAGTAAACTCATAAACACAATTTCAGTAACCAGTACATAAGATACATTGACCCCAAAGATGGTAGGCCCCAAAGATGTCCATGCCCTAATCCCTGGAACCTATGAATATGTTAGGTTACATGGAAAGGAGGAATTAAGGTTGCAGCTGACCTTATCCTGATCTACTTATGTGGGCCCAATGTAATCACAAAGGTCCTTATAAATGGAAGGGGAGAATGAAGAGTCAGAGAGACATGTGAAGATGCTGTGCTGGCTTTGAAGGTGGAGGAAGGGGCCACAAACCAAAGCTTGCAGGTGTTCCCTAGAAGCTGGCAAAGACAAAGACACAGATTTTCCTCCAGGGTCTCCAGAAGAAACAAAGACTTGCTGACACCATTTTACCCCAGTAAGACCCATTTTGAATTTCTAATCTCCAGAACTGTAAGAGTATGTGTGGGTTTTTTTGTTTTTTGCTTTGTGTTCATATTCATTACTACAATTTCTCACACCCCCTTTTTTTTTTTTGGAGACAGGGTCTCTCTCTGTCACCCAGGCTAGAGTGCATGAGGAATTTGAGGCTGCAGTGACCTATGATCACGCCACTGCACTTTAGCCTGGGCGACAGAACAAGATCCTGTCTCTCAAAAAAAAAAAAAAAAAGTACTGGGTGACACCAGTCACTGCACAATGCAACAGAAAAACAAGCTCCCATGTAGCTGCTTTTGATGGCACCATTGTAACTGCCATCCTGAATCAGGAACAGTCAACACCAGCATGAACAGAGGTTTTTATTTTACAAATTAGACCTTATATCAATTCAATCTATAGACCAGGAGAGTCAGACCATTAGAATATTCCCAACCACCAAAGTCTCAATTGGCTGCCTGGTACACACATTAGAGCTTGCAGGAAAATCCAGAGTGTGGTGAATCTTTGCATATATGTTGTTTTAAAGCCACTGAATTTGTGGTACTTTGTTAACAGGAGCAATAAGAAACTAATACAACACCCTAAACATATTTTCTCAAGCAATTAAAAAATAAACATGGCATCCATCTTAAGTTCTTACTAAATTTGTAAGTATTTAACTTTACAGTTCTAATAGGACAGCATAAATAATTTGACAATAGCCTTATAATTGGTTACCAAGCCCAAAGTTCTGAAAGATTAAAATTAAGTCCCGTCTACCTGAAATTAATCATACA
The DNA here is from genome assembly GCA_023783475.1 of Daubentonia madagascariensis. Lineage (NCBI taxonomy): Eukaryota > Metazoa > Chordata > Mammalia > Primates > Daubentoniidae > Daubentonia > Daubentonia madagascariensis. Next base: position 14,906,035 of record JAKFHU010000258.1, on the reverse strand, counting down.
AAAGATTATTAAGCTCAAACCTCAACTAACAGTCTACAGGAGAAATCATATTTTTCTCTTCTCTCTGGAGGTAAAAGAATGTATCCAATTATTTCAATGTCCCTTCTGGCCTTTATTTGATGAAGGCCATAAAATCTATGGGTTGGAAAGGATGTTAAAGATAGGTGACTGAACTGCAAAACCAAAGCTCAAATCCTTGCCACATATCTACCTAGCAACTGCTAACCTATGCTTGAAAACTTCTTGGTGATGGGAACTCACTGTCCCAAAGCAGTCTATTCTATCTTTGGATAACTGCGATTCTTAGTTCTTTGTTCCGAGCACATCTCTCTCATTTCTACCCACAGGGTCTATTTCTTGTCCTCATCATTAAATAAAACACATCTAAAGATCAGACCTCACAAAAGTCACAAAATACCCATCGTGTTTGCCCTGAGTTCTCTATTCTCTAGGCTGAACACTCCTAGGTTATTCCATCATATCTCAAAGACCTAAATTTAAACCCCAGCTCTGCTGTTTATTAAGTATATACAACATGGACAAGTGATTTAACCTTTTGGAATCTGTTTTGTCATCAATAAAACGGAGATAATACTGCTCCTTAGGGTTCTTGTGAGGGTGAGAAATAACGTGTTCCAAAGTCTTGGTATAGTGCCTGCACAGAGCAGGCAATGACTAAACAGCAGCCATTATGATAATAATGGCAGGGATTTAAATTCCCACTCCATACAAGTTGCTCTCTTCTGAATGAGCTACATTTTGTCTTTAACCCTAAAAAGTGATGCCTCAAACTGAAAGCAGTATCCAGGGCTTGTCTGATCTGTGCAGAGGAGAGCGGGACCATCTCTCCCTTCCCTTCTCCTAGGTACCATAGTTCCACCAAAGCAGCCTAAGATCAAATCTCTTTTCTTTCATGGTCATAACACACTGCTGCCTCACAGAGACACTTTGAATAAAATCTTTTAGAGATACTAAAATTAAAACCACATCTCCCTCATGTTGGACTAAGAAAAAAACCTGATTGACAAATTCTTTTTTTTTTTTTTTTAAATACGAGACCAGGTTTAACTTTGTCACCCAGGCTGCAGTGTAGTGGAGCGATCACAGCTCACTATAACCTTGAATGCCTGGGCTCAAGCGATCCTCCCACCTTAGCCTTCTGAGTAGCTAGGATTACAGGTACACACCACCACATCTGGCTAATTTTATTATGTTTCGTACAGACGGAGTCTCACTATGTTGCCCAGGCTGGTCTCAAACTCTTGGCCTCAAGCGATCCTCCTGCCTCTGCCTCCCAAAGTGCTCGCATTACAGGCATGAGCCACCACAGTTGGCCTGATTAACAAATTTTTATATTACTTATGAAAAAGGGTAATACAATGCAGTCAGTATTCCTGAGTCAATGAATATGAAACACTCTAGAAATTGCCTAGCATGCAGTAAATGTTTATTAGAAGTTTTAAGACTCCCCCCTGCCCCCCACAATTAACTCAGCATACTCCATAATCAATTCCTGGTAATCCCTCCTTTTCAACAACATAAACAACCACACAATAGCAATAGCCAGGTACTCTGTTAAGAGTTTATACATATTATTTCTTATAAATCTTAAAACAACCCTTTGAGCAAAGGAAAGCACAAAGAGTTTAAACAATTAAGTACAGAGTGAGGAAAAAAAACACCCCATACAGTGTTGACTCCAGAGCTCACCTTCCTAAATACTGAGTCACAGTAGCTCTCATTTTAGTTAACCGATGAAAGCAAACATCTCCTTCTGGGTGTTGGCTACACAAGTGTGTCCACTTTGTGAAAATTCATCAAGCTGCCACTTATGGTGTGTGTAATTTTCTGCATGTGTGATAAAGGGAGGCCTCAGGCAAATGTTAAAATCACTTACATTAAAAAATAAACACACAACCCTGAATCCAGTCAAAGGAAAATTCTGGTTCAGCTCAAATTTAATATGAACTCCGTGGCTATAATTGTTTTTCTGTTTTAAAGCTGTCCCTTAGGTCTATATATCCTCCTACACTATTACAGACTGGTGCCTAAAGGTAAATATAATAAAGAAGAGAGGGAAAAACAAACTCAAAATTTAACAGATGTTCCAAGTAAGAATTAAACTTGAAATTAGCTGAGATTAGACCACGGAAGTCCAGGAGGCACACACTAATTATACACATAAGTTTTGAAAGTATAAATTCCAGCTGTACAGTATTTTAAAACATTAATGAAGCCATTTATAAAAGTTCTTGTAGATGCCTATGCTTAAAGATTGCAACAGGAAATGGAACCATTTCAGCTGCCCATATGACTGTTATCATTAATATAATTCTCTGCTAGTATGTAATATTCTGCTATCAGTAATATAATAAGTATAATCAATAGCAATGCTAGCAGAATTATGTTAACCATTTTCCATAAAGAAACTGAGGCTGGGCGTGGTGGCTCATGTCTGCAATGCCAGTCCTTTGGGAGGCTGAGGCAGGAGGATGGCTTGAGGCCAGGAGTTCAAGACCAGCCTGGGCAACAAAGGGAGACTCTGCCTCTACAAAAAAAATTTTTTAATTAACCGGGCGTGGTGGTGTGTGCCTGTAGTCCCAGCTACTTGGATGGTAGAGCTAGGAGGATTGCTTGAGCCCAGAAGTTGGAGGCTGCAGTGAGCTGTGATCATACCACTGCACTCCAGCCTGGACAACATAGTGAAACCCTGTCTCTAAAAAAAAAAGAAAGAAAGAAACTGAGTCCAAGGCTTAAGTCCTTCCAAATCCAACTACAGCTTCCTTTTACATATCATACCCCCCAAAACACTCCCTCCCCACACACCATAGATCTACCTACTGAAAAGGCCTAGAAATAATGACCAATCCAGTTGGCAATAGTACCCACTCCTATCGCTCAGGTTATGGCTGTTCAAATGCCAGTTCCCACTAAAAGGAACCACATCACCTTGGAGAAATGGCTGATTCCTACTGAGGCAGGAAATGTATAAGATGAACCTGCAATACCTTATACCAGATAGCTAGGAAGCTATGGACTACTAGAGGCATGTCAAAGGAAGTCGGAAGCCAATCTGAAGATAGTACAATTTCTCACTTGCCAAAGATGGTACAATTTAAGCATCAATAACAACAACAGTTCTGTTGAGAAATCCTCTATTTTAAAAAAAACAGAAAACAATTAACTAGGAGCTAAAAAAATTGTATGTTTAAATACAGGAGTACTTAATGACATTAAAACTTGAGGCTGCCAGGGAAACAATTCAGTATTTTGAAGACTAGTAAATAAAGGAAAAGAAGCATTTATCTTTCTTTTCCTATTTGAACTCTATCCCAAGCCAAATAGTATATGAGGAAAAGTATTCCAGTGAGGGAAAGACAATTATTATAGAATATTACCATTTTTAAATCCCTCATGAATTAACAGATCAAAACATTGATTATCAAGGGTCCTAACATCACAAAAAGAGATGCAACCATTTTCACTGGCTTATTCAAGGAGGAAAAAAAGAAAGAGACAACCCAATATTATCTGCCTCATGGAAGAAAGTATGCAATATGAAGCAGTCTTGCCAAAAAAACAGAATCTGAATCTGATCAAGTCTTTAGATACAACCACAGGAAATACAGAGATTAAAGGAATATGTTAAGCCACATGGATGCAATCAGCAAAATCTACTGAACCACTAAATTTTTTCAACAAACAAAATGCAAGGGAAAGGAGGAGGGGGAATGTATCAACTACTTGTATAGACTTTTACCCTGAACCTTATTTAAATGAACTGTTTTAGAAATTGTAATGTTTATGAAACTGGAAATTTGATCACTTGACTGGATATTTGATGATACTAAAGAATTACTGTGTTTAATTTTTCTACACGTGATAATGGTATTGCAGTCACTTTAAAAAAAGGAGTCCTGATGAGCACCGTGGCTCACGCCTGGAATCTCAGCTACTTGGGAGGCTGTGGGAGGATTGCTTGAGTGCAGGAATTCGAGACCAGCCTGGGCAACATAGCAAGATCCCATCTCTTAAATAAATAAATAAATAAAATATTTATAAAAACATTTTTAGTCCTCATCTTTTAGAAATACATAACAAAAGATTTACAGAACACTTGGAAAGTGGCTGGGGCAGATCTGGCTGGGTAATGGGTACAGAGGTTCATTGCAGTATTCTGTTTTTGTATATGTTTGAAATTCTCCATAATAAAAAGTTAAAATTTAAATTAAACATTTTTAAACTTAAAAAAATGTTCACATCTATTTTCAGTTTGTAAAAGTAAAAACACTCATTACATTAGCTAAATGCAGGCCTCCCAAAAGGTCTAAAATTTTATTAGTAAAATAAGATGTAGCAATAATAGGGATTATCAATATTTTTGATGGGGACATTTACTTTAGTCCTTTGAAGGGAATTTTTCCTCACATTCAAATTTTCAAACCTGATAGCAGTGTTATGTAAGAATTCAGAATACACAGTTCTCTCACACTTTACTTTTGCAGGTATCTGGACTTTCCATAAAGTGATCATGCTTAGAAAAACAACCTAAATCTTTTCATTAGCCCTTAATATTTTCAAGCTATTAATAATATAGTAAAGAAGTTCCAAAATCTGTTAAGGCAACTGGATAGGTAGTTTGGTATATTTTTCTCAGAATACCACAGAAAGCAGGGTTCCTATTTGCTTTTCATGTCTTCAAGTAAGAATTGCCTTTGGAATCAGACAACCTGAAAACCAACCCTACCTCTTACAAATAATAACTGAATGGCCTGGGGCAGCTTCCTCACCTAAAAATGGGGATAATACCCTCATGAAAGGGATCATGCGAGAATTAAACAAAATGTGTATATACAGCTTTCAGCATAGTACCTGACATTTAGCAAACATCTGCTCAATAACTATTGACAATCATTCCTCTGAAATTTTAAATTAATGCAAACAATCTACCAGCTTAATGTAATCAGGTAATAAAGTATTAAAAAAGAAAAAACCCACCCCAAAGAACTCTAAAAACCAAAATACAATTCCTCAGGTTAACTCCATCCAAGAAGTATAAAGGTTATACTAAAGCTAATCCATTTGGGTTCTTATGGGTCCTTAATCCAAGGAGATAAGAAAACCCAGTTTAGGCCAGGCACAGTGGCTCACGCCTGTAATCCTAACACTCTGGGAGGCCGAGGTGGGAGGATCATTTGAGGCCAGGAACTCGAGACCAGCCTGAGCAAGAGTAACCTCACCTCTACTAAAAACAGAAAAAATTAGCCGGGCATGGTGCGCGCGCCTGTAGTCCCAGTTACTCGGGAGGCTGAGGCAGGAGGGTCACTTGAGCCCAGGAATTTGAGGTTGCCGTGAGCTGTGATCACACCACTGCTCTCTTGCCAGGGCAACAGAGTGAGACTCTATCTCAAAAAAAAAAAAGAAAACCCAGCTTAAATGTTGCTAAAATAGAATTGGGCAACTTTGCTCCTCCCTTTAAAAATCTTCAACGGTTCCTCACCATCTACCGACAAAAAGGCTGAACTATTTATTTACAATGGCATTCAAGTCCTTTCAGGATCTGAACCCAATTTAACTTCCCAGCTCTCTCCATCAAACTACGGTGCTATTTGCCATTTCCCAGACACACATGCTTTCCTCTTTCATGGCTCCTGGCTTTTCTCCACTCTGGAATGGCATCTGCTCCCTCAATCCTCCACAATGTATTGCAGTTGTCACGGGGTAACTCCTCTTTTGGACCTTAAGTTCCTTAATAGCAAAAAAGAACGTACAATATAAAACTTTATCTATAATAAGCATTCAATAATGTTCAAAGTTGAGATGGTAAAATGCTAACTTACATTTACCTCTATCTTCATCTATTATTTTACTTTTACCCTCACAAAATTAAGGGTAGTTGACATAATGGTCATTGGCCTATGACCACTGCGACAAGGATAGAATGAGAAACAGAGTTCCTCATTCCGAATCCAAGCTATTTTCAATGGAAGAAGATAGCCATGCTTTCAAGATTCATATTTATTCCACAGTGGAAGATAAAATGTAATGTTATTTCTAATTCTCGTGATACCAGTACAAAACCACAGGATAGTGAACTATTAGAAGCCTAGCCTAGTGTGGTGGCTCATACCTATAGTCCTAGCACTTTGGGAAGCTGAGGTGGGAAGATCGCTAGAGGCCAGGAGTTTCAGACCAGTCTGGGCAACACAGCCAGACCCTGTCTCTACAAAACATTTAAAAACTAGCTGGGCATGGTGGCACACCCCTGTTGTCCCAGCTACTCAGCAGACTGAGGCAGGAGGATCACTTGAGCCCAGGAGTTTGAGGTTGCAGTGAGCTATGATGATACCACTGCACTCCAGCCAGGCAACAGAGTGAGACCCTGACTCCAGGAAAAAAAAAAAAAAGGAAAAAAAGGAAGTCCCCGCAAAACTGGTATAATGCCAAGTAATGTGCTAGAAAAATTCACACATTAAAACAAAGGCAGCATTTCTTGGCTTACACCACTTTCCATAATTCTGACTGCTTTTACATCCTTCCTTTTTTTTTTCAATTAGCATCTCATATACTAACAGTTTAGTCTCTCCACTGCTAAATGATGTAATGATCCATGCAGAAAGGTAGCTTTTAATTGCTACACGGCTATTTCTCCTTTTAAGTACTTTGATATTGCTCTGAGAGCTTAATTTAGGAAGTTAGCGAACCACAGCTATCAGTGTAGCTTTATTCTCTAAGGACACTAATAACTAGGCCCCCAAATTATAGGTTCCTCTAGGATTTCTACCACTCAACAAACATGTTAAAATGATCTTTTAGGTTTAGACCACTGAATCTCAAATCTGAGATGTCAAGTTTCATCTAATCTAGCTCCCTCTCTATATATGAAACAGTCTGGAAAAGTTAACTGCTTCAAAGTTTATATGGTAACTAGAATCCAGAGCTTCCTAGCTTCCTGTCTCTCAAAACAATGCTAAGTATACTACTGCATATTATAGTGTCTTAATCTTTCAAAGATATTACTACTATTTTCAAATAAGACAGGCTCAGAAAATGAACTAACCCGTTCTTTTGTTAGTCATGTGGCAAAAGGTAGGATTAAAAGTTAGTTCTTTTCTATTCTCTGCTACAATATACTTTTATCTATTGAAAAATAACTTCCAAGAATAAAAATTTAAGGTAGAATGTAGCTATATGGATTATACACAAACCAGCAGATTTTTATACAAGGAGTAATATATCATCACTACAGTAAACTCTAAATTCAAGCCAGTGACCTAAGGGTCAAGAGATCCAAAACCCATTAGCCATCACCAATTCCCCAAGCTAGCTAGTACACAGACAGCTGAACTCATTGGGCAATGACAATGAACACTTCAAGGGTAAACTTTTTCATAAAAAATGCAATGAATGTGAAATGATCAAATGTTCTGGAAAATTTACAAAACAAGAGACTTTCACCAGTTTGCAAAATTTATTTTGAGAAAAAACAAATAACTTCAACATGTATCACTGCATTGGAACTACTCAACTTCACCCAGTGAAATATGTACTCCAAAAGGTACTTCCTCTGGGAAAAGTGTCATAAAAATGCTGTTCTGGAATGTATGTGCTACGTAGCAACCCCCTTTAAAGTTTCATTTAAGAATGTCTCTCCCTGCCCATCCACCCTACAAGACCTAAATATCTTTAAGAATCGGACTTCTCTCGTCAGTCTTTCCCACTGACAAAATCATGTGACTGGTCTCTCCACCATTTGACTAAGTGAATCACTCATTTAAAAAAAAACAAAAACCACACACCACAGTCTTGCTCTAAGACAAGAAACATTTAACAATTAATTATGCGAAAAGAACAGAGGGTACTTTTAGGCCTTACTCTGAGAATTCACTCTTGCCTATTGCTTACAAGGTAAAATTTTAACCATCCAGAAGTTACTAGAATATAGTGGACATCCCTTCTCCACAGTTTAACAAGCTGGAGGGGATGAATGAGCTTAATACTTTACTTCCTCCTCTCTGCCGTAGCTATACGGCCAGGTGGATCGAGTCTTACTTGAGTTTATGATTCCCCAGAATAGCTGAAAAGGCTATGTATGGAATCTATTGAAAGATTTCTTCCACTATGGGAAATAGGTTAAAAATCGGCGTGGTCTGCCAAGCCATGAAAAATAGATAAAGAAAAGCGTCAGTAAAAAAAAGCAATCCCAGAATGGGATCCTCTGGGTGAGAGAGGGCTCATTCTTCCACTCTGGCTCGTGAAAACCCGGGAAGGTAAATCAGGTAAAATGCCCTGGTAACCTCGGGAAGGCGGGACTCGTACTGCTAAACCAAGGTTCCAGGCCCCACAGGGGTGTGACCTAGTGGCCAAGCGGGTAGTGACAAACTTCGGGTACCCGCCAAGGACGGAGCCCTGCTCGGGTCACCGCGGCCCAGGATGGGTGGGTGAGAGTTAGACTGATCCGGCCACCCTGGGGACCACAGCCCGTACCGGGCTCCCGGGGCGGGCAGAGGCGGCGGGGGTGGGGCGGCCCGGCTCACCTTTGAAGAAGCGCAGAGCCAGGCCGTACAGCTCCTCCAGGCCGAAGCCCCAGCGCAGCTCCAGCTGCCGCGCCTCCTCCGCCGCGCCCCCAGCCGCCGTCTCCTCGGGCTCCGGCTGCTCCCCAGCGGCGCCCGGGCCCCGACCGGATCCGGGAGGCGAGGGCGGCGGCAGCGGCGGCGGCAGCAGCGGGGCGCCCTCCGCGCCGGGCCGCTCCTCCGGGTCCGGGCTTAGCGTGAGGCCGTCGACGGACACTTCCAATCGCTCTGCGTTCAGCACCGCCGCCATCTCCGGCTGCTGCGCCTCCTCCGCGGGGACAGGCGGCGGCCACGTATCGACTTCCTGCTGACCTCTAACCTCCACTTACCGACACCGGAACTTCCGCTGCTGAGGGGGCTGTAGGGCTCCGGGAGAGGGGCTGGGGCCTGGCGCCCCGCCCCCTCCGTAACCATCGGCCACACCCCCTTCGCGACCTCCCGCCACGCCCCCCAGCTCCCTCTGGTCCCAGACGTCCTTCCCTGCCCTCACCCCATCCTCTGGGACCCCAGTTCCTACCGGCGGGCGGCTGCTACACCCCAGCACCCCCTGCCCCACCGCCCCCGCCGCTCCGTTCGATTCCGCTGCTGTCGGTGTCCGGCAGGGGCGGGGTCGGACGAGTCCCGCGTGGGGGTCTGTGCCGGAAGGGTCACTGTCGGCGAGCGCCCTGGCCTCCGTCCGCGTCGGAGACCCTTCACGTTCTAGGGAGTCGTGTGCTTGGCGGAGGTCTCTTGCCCACCACAGCTTCCTTTGACCTTTACCGCAGCTCCGAGGAAATGCAGGCCAAACGCCAAGTTTTTAAAAAAAAGAAAACTGAGGCCGCCGAGAAATTCAGTGACTTCTCTGAGGTTGTGGTAGACAGAGGCAGATCCTGGTTTTGCAGGAACTGACGCTCATACAATTTGTGCGACTCTCATTAGGAAAAAGAGTACCAAAAATTACGAGCAGAAGGATAGGAAAGTGAATATATATTTAAAATGAGAAAGAAATAACAAATGACATTTTTAAAAGTTAGCAAAACCCACAAACATCACACACATAAACATGATATTTTTATGAACTGCTTGATACAGGGCGTCCAAGAGCCCAGAAACATAATTATTCTATTTTTTTTAAAGAATGAAGATGCCCTTGACGACATATATATTCACCTATATTTCTAGACTTTTGGAGCACCATTTATGATAATTTTTCCTACTTTTTTTTTTGACTGCATACTTTTGATTGTCTTTTTTCGTATCATTGGTAATGTTTTCTTTTCTTTTTTTTTTTTAAGAAACAAGGTCTCTCTCTGTAGGCATGCTGTCTAAAAGAAAAAAAGAAAGAAAGAAACAAGGTCTCACTCTGACCCCAGGCTGGAGTACAGCAGCACTATCATAACTCACTGCAGCCTCTGACTCCTGGGCTCAGCCTCCGGAGCAGCTGGGACTACAGGCGTGCCCCACCACCTCCAGCTAATTTTTTTTTTTTTTTTTTTTTTTAGGGAGAGGGTTTCTACGTTGCCCAGGCTGATCTCAAACTCCTGGGCTCAAGTGAGCCTCCCAACTCCACCTCCCAAAGTGCCAGGATTACAGCAATGAGCCACTGGGCCTGGCTTTATTTTGTAATATTTTCTACAAAGAAAAGAGATCAATCAGTCTTTTCTCTAGCATGGTTGATTAAATTTGTTTCTTATTAATAATTGTTTGTAAGTTTCTTTCAGCATCACAACTCATTACTGATAATGTCATGTACTTTTTAAGGGTTATTGTCAAATTTGGGAAAACCTCTACCAAGTTTCTCTCATATATGAGCTATGAGATTTTAGGGCCATTTGGCTGCTTCAATGGCAGTTTTGTATGTGGATTTTACTGAAGCCCTAGAGTTTTTTCAGGACAAGATTTGTATGCTATTAATATATTCGGATAAGATCTGATCCATTAGGATGAGTAAAACATATACTTCACATACGGACTCACACACTGTAGTACAACTACCAGTTTATGTCCCATAAACACAGGAATTCTAATATATTCCCTTTGCATGATTCACATAAAAACAAAAAGAAGTATAGTACATTTATAATTGCATATGTGACTGACTTAGTAGATTCGTGATGAGTAAGAACCTCCATTTTGATTAGGCATTGAGAGAATTGATCCCTCTACTTGTAATTTTTCCCTACTGATGATTAGAAGAATTTTCTATGGACTAGCTTCTCCTTTCCTGTCAAACCTTCTTTCTCCTCCACCACCTATGTACTCCAGGCACCATAGAACTCCTTTGTCCTCTGGCCCTGCACTTTTATGACATGGTGCTGGTTGAATTGGCATAATGGACAGTAGATGTATTCCAAAAAGCCATTCCTACACCCGTAGTAAGCAATAATTTAACAATATGCAGGCGTGACTGCACACCACTTAAATGCATGCCACTAAATCCAAATTAAATGCATCCCTTATTCAGTGAGATCCAGATCCCCCCAAAAAACCTATGGCCCATTCTAATACTCCCTAAAGCAGGGGAGAAGTATGATGAAGGGAAGTCAGAAACAAAGAGAGGGTGGTCTTAAATATCTTACTTTCAAAACTTTTACAGAAATATTTGACAATGTACGTACACTGCTAGGGCCCCCCTGGGGGCCTTGGAAGTGAGGGGCCCAGAAGTTTGAGCTTCATAAACTTCGTGGCAAACCCACTTATAGTTGTAGAGGAATCAAAACTAATTCTACTACTCCAAGTCTGGTGTTCTTTCCACTTAGCTTGGAACTTTAGACTTAGCTTTAATTAGTCTAAAAATATCCACATTACAATGCCTAACCTTCAAGAAGTCATAAATATATTTCCTTGTGTCTAGCTCAGCATCCTACCTTTAGAATTCAGTAACTGTTGAGGGTGATAATGAGTAGGGTAAATATAGCTCTGCTTCATGGAATTATAGATTCTGTTTTCCAAGTTTTCCACAATAAGCATTTATTTTGTATTAATAATCAGAAAAAATGGTATTTTTAAAAATAGTATTCAACAAATATTAAAGCCCGTAGAATACACACAGGAAGATAGGTAAAATATAACAAGAAATTAATCATTATTGACTTTTTTATTATTTGGGAGTTTAACATATTGAATATTCTTGAAAAACCTGAACATTTTCCAGACCAAACATCAAAACCTCTTGTTAATAGAACCATCAAGGGCCATCTGATAGGTAATTGCTCTTAGTGACCAAAAAAAGAGTAGGAAATATAATTTTCCTTTAACTTATCATGGGAGATGAGCTCTAGACTTTCACTACCCTAAGAAGTCAAACTTTAATATGCATGGGAATTACCTGAAGGTCTTGTTAAACTGCAGATTCTGACCCAGTAGGTGTCATAGGAGGCCTGGGAGTATGCATTTCTAATAAGCTTTCTGGCGATGGCTGATGCTGTTGTCTACAGACCACACTTGTTTTATGGGGGGGACAGGATCTTGCTCTGTCACCCTGGCCTAGAGTGCAGTGGTGTCATCATCGCTCACTACAACCTCAGACTCCTGGGCTCAAGTGATCCTCCTGCCTCAGCCTCCCAAGTAGCTGGGACTACAGGCTCACACCAACATGCCCAGCTAATTTTTCTATTTTTTGTAGAGACAGGGTCTTGCTCTTGCTCAGGCCGGTCTCAAACTGCTGGCCTCAAGCAATCCTCCTGCCTCGGCCTCCCAAAGCTAAGATTACGGGCACAAGCTACCACGCCCAGCCTACAGACCACACTTTAAATAGCAAGAGGCTATGAAACTTTTTTCCATGCTTTATCGAGGTATAACTGATACACAATAAACTGCAAATATTAAAGTTTACAATTTGATATGTTTTGACATATGCATATACCTGAAAAACAAATTTAATATGTTGGAGGGACATAAAGATTCAGTCTATAACGCCACTGTAGGCGTATGTGTTTGTGACTCTCTAAGATAGAAGAAAGAGAACTGCACACTGTCTGGAAGGTTTGAAGATGGCTTCAGAAAGCAGAAAATTCTGTGATTGATCCCTGTGCAACTTTACATTTGAAGAATGTGGAAACAACAGTCTAGGCAGAAAGAATACCATTTGCCAACACCCTGAGGGCTAAGAGAGCCTGGCATGTTTAGTTAGCCCTGGCCGGGGCAAGGAAGGAGTGACAGGAGAGGAGCCCAGAGAGGCAGTCAGGGGCCAGATGTGCAGGGCCTAGAAAGACAGGCCAGAGGTGGTCCTGCAGGTGGTGGGAGCCGGTGAAGGATTTTACGCAAGGGAGTATCGTGAAGGAGAGGCTGGAGGGGAGGCGGACAGTAGGGAGCTCAGAATGGAAGCTGCTGTCACAGCCCAGGTGAAGAACGAGATCCTGAAGCGTCACAGAGTAAGGGAGATGACGAGAAAGAGATGAGTGCCAAAGAGATCTGCGACACAGGTAACAGAGCCAACAGAGCCAGCCAAAGTAGGTGAGGGAAATGAGTCTGCCACCTTTTAGCTGGTGCAACCGTACGCCCATTTCCTGGGCCTCTGTCTCCTTAAATCTGTAAAAAGTAGAAATTTTTTCTGCCCTGGTTTCATCCCATGATGTCGATAGGCCTAAATTAACTTATCTCTGGGAAAGTGCTTTAGAAACTCTAAAATACGATAAATAGATAAGATAGGATTCTTAGAGATGCTGTCACCGTTCCTCTCTGGCCTTCACATCCAAAACACTCTTAAGGGCCACTGTCCATTATGAAATGATATTATTTTTTCAGATTCAAAAGTACAAATAATTCTGACCAAAAAATCAAATACTTACAGAAATTTGTTTTTTAAAAAACAGAAGTCTCCCGTGATTCCATTATTGAGATCTAACCAACATTACCGATATGGAGAAAGTGCTTCCGTTTATCCTGCAAACTAATATTCATATAATAATAATGATGATAATTATTATTAAACACTCTCCTCCGACTACAGCAAGAAGACCTGAAAGGTTGGGAAAGGAGGCCTGATTCCAAGGACCTGTTCAAAAGAGACTAACGCTTAAGCTTGGGGCTCCTCAGCCCCACCTGCTGGCCGGAGACGGTAGCGCTGCCCCTGCCGGGAGGCGCTCTTGCGGCTCGAAGACCTTTGTCCACATCCGCGGCCCCGAGGCCACCTCCCAGGTGGGGGAGCAGGGATGGAATAAGGGCGGAGGGGGAGAGGGGCGGCCGCAGAGGCCTCGCCTGGGGGCTGCGAGCCAGAGCAAAGGCTGGGGCTCTGGGCAGGTCTGCCCCAGCATATACACTGCGGAAGATGAAACTTTTCTAATTGATGGATATAAAAACCAAAGTTCAGCCAGCCAGGCTAGAGGAAACACTGAATTATCTTTCTGTTCTCTCTATAGAAAATTAAATTATAAAATTATCATGTGGAGACCAAGGAGTATGCAGCCAAAAAATGCAGGAAGAAAAATAAGTACAGAGCTGTGTCAGGAAGCCAAATAATAGTAATAATAATATGATAGTTATTATTACTGAGTTTTTAAAATTTTGTGATGTTAGCTTTTTAACAGTTGCAATTTGTTGTGGTTTCTTTTCTCATTCTAAATAGTCATTTTTGTACCTAATTTTCTATTCTTGTTTTTCTTTTTTTTTCAGAAACAGGGTCTCACTCTGTCACCCAGGCTGGAGTGCAGTAGTGTGATCATAGCTCACTGCAGCCTTCAACTTCTGGGCTCAAGTGATCCTCCTGCTGCAGCCTCCCCAGTAGCGGGGACTACAGGCATGCACCGCCACACTAGGCTAATTTCTTAAATTTTTTTGTAGAGACGGGGTCTCACTATGTTGCCCAGGCTGGTCTCTAATTCCTGGCCTCAAGTGATCCCCCCACCTTGGCCTCCCAAAGTGCTGGGATTACAGGCACGAGACACCACACCCAACCTATTTTTTTTTTTAAAGACTACCTGCCCTCACCCCAACCTCCATAATTGTCTAAGCTTCAGGCCCCACAAAGCCTAGATGTGCCCTCACTTGGGTGTATTCCAGGGCTGCTCTTGAAAGAGCACAGAGCTAATGCCAGAAGACCCAACTTCCAGAATTGCTCCATCACTCACTGGTCCTGTAACCTGGAGCCAGCCTGTGCTTTTTTTCTGGTCCAGCATGCACTCTCATACATGTAACTTTCCTATACAACATGTTCTTGAGCACCCTGGTGGCCAAGCTGAAGGCTGACCAAGGTCTTCTGAAGGATATGGGCTGTGGCTTATGAGTGCTGTCTTCCACTTCCTTACACAGTGCCTGGGACTCTTGAGTTGCTCTCCAGAAAAGTGGGAACTCGCCAGAAAATTGGCAAGTGCAAACAAACAGGAAGAGTGGGAACTGGGTCCCCAAGTACTGATAGGATGATCAGAAGGGTGTGATACAATTGCTTAGTGCAGTTTGGGAAGGCTTCCTGGAGGAGGAGTCTTTTTGAGACTTAATTGAAATCAACAAACAAGATGCAAGAGGTGCAGCTAAATGGATCCAGGAGAGGGAGGTTGAACCTGGGAAAGAGGTAAGTCAGGGAATCCATGATAGCTATAGTTACATATCCCAATGATCCTCATATGGAGGAAGAGGTACTTCTCCCATAAACAGGGACTGGTCCTTATCTTCCATTGTGCTCATAGACCTGGCCGAGTCCCTGGCATACAAGCGATGCCCAGTCAATGTTTGTTGAACAAATGAAAGAGTGTGCAGATTTCATAGCAATGCCAGGAAGTTGCAGGAGACCAATTTCATCTCAATAACTTTCTAGCAATTAGAACTGACTATTAAAGAGCACCAATAATAGCTACTGATCACTTTGAATGTGCCAGAAACTAGGCTAAACTCTTTATATACATTGTCTCATTTAAGCTTTGTAATAACTGTTTGAGGTAAGTATCACCGTCCCCATTTAAAAATGAGGAAACTAAATCACCCTGTACGCAGGGTGACACACCCTTGCCCAGAGCCTGTGGAAGAACCTGCTGGTCTAGGTCTATCCAACTCTAAGCCACTCCAGACCCTGTCCTGAAGGTCTAGCAGTGCCTCCAGCCCTGGTTGGCCCATATTTCAAGAATTTTGCTCACATGTGGGACCTTAGCTTTTCATATGCAGAAGTGCATAGTCTTTCCACCAAGGGGGCCCTGCGGGGGCAAGGTCAGCTTGAGTCACTGATGTGCAGTTTGGACACCACAAACATAGCTTCTCTGTGCTCTGAACATTGCTACAGAGCCTAAGCCACCATAAGCCATCATTTTCCCTCTGTAGAGCTGATCAAGAGCATTCCTCAGGGGGATGTGCCCTTGCAAGACCAAAGTCCATGCACAACATACCTCTGCAACCCCCATCCTGGTTGACAGGATGTCCCAGGATATTAATAATGGTCAGTTAATTTATTTCACACATACTGTGTCCCAGGCACTTCACATCCTTGGTCTCATTTATTTCTCAAAAATTTCTTGAAGTAGGTGTTATGGCCCCATTTTATGGAAGAGGAAATAGAGGATCAGGGAGATCTGTTAATATAATAATAGAACATTACTTAACAGAGAGGTGATAGTGTAGTACTAAGCACGCTAGACTCCAAGCCAGTTTGCACAATTTTGGAGCCAGTTCTTGGGCATGTTACATAACTGCTCTATGCTTCAGTTTCTACATCTGCAAGATGGAATAATAAAAATAGCATCTAATCAGAATGTTGTTATAAGTATTAACAATTCTTAACACACGTAACCACACTTAGAATAGTTACTGGCATAGTAAATTCTCCATAAATGTCAGCTATTTTATTTTATTTATTTTTCTGAGACAGAGTCTCACTGTGTCGCCTGGGCTAGAGTGTAGTGGCATCATCATAGCTCACTGTAACCTCTAACTCGTGGGCTCAAGTGGTCCTCCTGCCTCAGCCTCCCGGGTAGCTGGGACTACAGGACAGCACCACCACACCTGGCTAATTTGCCTATTTTTTGTAGAGACAGGGGTCTCGCTCTTGCTCAGGCTGGTCTTGAACTCCTGGTCTCAAGCTGTCCTCCCGTCTTGGCCTCCCAAAGTGCTAGGATTACAGGTGTGAGCCACCTCACCCGGCCGAGCTATTTTATTATTACTATTTTTATTGAACTGTCCCAGAGTCCTGGGTCAACAAGGGAGTAAGAAAGATCCTGTCACCAAACCCTTAAAACACAGTAAGAAACCCCAGCTCCCATGCCACATCTGGGCTGTTGTAGGTAAAGCCACTTGAGGAAATCCTGTGCAAGAAGAAAAAGGCATTCCTACCTCCCTCCAGCATGTGCCATGAAACTATTTAAGATAAAATCTAGGGTTTTTTTTTTTACTGTAAAAGTTTGTTTGTTGTAGAAAATGTTGTCGACATAGATACGGAGAAAAAAATATGCAGAATTCTGCCGCCAGAGAGATTTTATTATCATAGGTTCTATTAACACCATTAACATTATTTCCTAACAGGGCGCTTTCCTGGCCCAGCCCAGCAGAGGTTGCTGTTTGAGAGACAAACACCCCCCCTTTGTCCAGGACTGGCCAGGGGAGGATAAAATGTAAATCCAGTCTCAGTGGCTCACGCCTGTAATCCTAGTACTTTGGGACGTCGAGGTGGAAAGATCTGCTCAAAGCCAGAAGTTTGCGAGCAGCCTGGGCAAGGTGGCGAGCCCCCGTCTCTACAAAAAATTTTTTAAAAAATTACCTGGGTGTAGTGGCATGCTTGTAGTCCCAGCTACTCAGGAGGCTGAGGCGGGAGGATCGCTTGAGCCCAGGAGTTTGAGGTTGCAGTGAGCTATGATGACACCACTGCACTCTAGTCCAAGTAACAGAGAAACCCTCTTTCAAAAAAGAAAAAAATATAAATAAATAAATAAATAAATAGATCTAGTGTCTTGGTGAGGGGTGCAGAGAACTCTCAAAAGTGTGCCAAGATATAAGCTCAGGATATAGACACTGTTGAGTGCCCATCAATAAGGGACAAGTACAATTATGGTACATTCATTCAGTGGAGTTCTGGTAGCTATTAATAAGGATGCCCCAATATGGAAAGATCTCAAAAATGTATTACTATGTTACAAAAGCAAGGTGCAGAACTGTGTTTATAGTATGATTCTTTTGGGTTAAAATATTTCTGTAGATTAAGAAATAGAAATATCTGGGATGCATGAGGGAGATTTAACCTTTCATTTTCTACTTTCTGTACTGTTTGAATTTTCTAATCTTATACATGCATTATTTTTTTTAAATGTCACTGAGGATTATCTGAGAAGGATGATTATGGCTAATTTTAAAAATCTTTCTCAAGGGTCGTGGTGGCTCCCGCCTGTAGTCCCAGCTACTCCAGAGGCTGAGGCGGGGGGATCACTTGAGCCCAGGAGTTCAGGGATGCCGTGAGCTGTGATTTAGCCACTGCCCTCCAGCCTGGGCGACAGAGCAAGAGTCTGTCTCTTAAAAAAAAAACAAAAAACCTTTCTATTGTGTATATTCTTGTATTTTTTAAAAAATCTTCTTTTGAGGTGGCGGCAGCTATTGCTACTGCAGCGCCTATGCCTCCTAGTGCCTGACACGTAGTAGTCACTGAATAAGCATTTGTTCAGTGGATGAATAAATATAATGTAAAGGTCGGAAACATTTCTTTCTTACCTTTGTTTCCCTTCCGAGAATATTTCCTGAATTAAATTCACTGGATCTTCCCCTCGAATGTTCCCAAAATACCTGAAGAGCAGGTTAGGTGATAAGGTTATCTTAAACATGCTTCCTCTTCTGCCAAAATCTCGATCATTTTCACACATTCGGTTAAAAAATATTTATTGGTCACTTACTACATGCACAGGACAGAGCAAGGGGCTGGTGATAATGTCCTGGGAAGATTTTCATTTATTCATTTAACGAACATTTATTGAGCCCCTACCATATATTCCAGGTGCAGGGACGTCTGGGTGCCACTGATCTCAACCCTATTAGATCCAAACGCTCTTTGTCAAACAGATCATTTTACCATCTGAAAGAAATTCATAGTTAAAACAAGATCTACACAATGCATTTGTAAATGTCCTAATTATAATATAAAGGAGAAATACAGGGAAAGTGATTAATAATAAAACTGTGAGTGCTTGCCCATGACTCCCAGGATGATGACGAAGTGGTCAGATGCTTGCACCTATCCATGCAATCACCCTGAAAACACCTACCACAAATGCACACGGATAGCTGTGTCTCTGTGGGTGATGTGACCTTTTAAATTCTGAACAACTCTTGAGAAAAAAATTAGTTTCTATAGTAGATGCTTTCCTGGAAATTTTAGTATATATTAAAACCATGCACAAATTCACTGTGTTTATTTATAAAATGCAGGTTCTATGCCCAGATAATTACAGATTGTTTTTGTCTCCATGACTGTCCAGCCGTGGGATGTTGGGTGAACTGACTGGGGCATTGCAGGACATCTAGCGTCCCCTGCCCCGCCCACCCATCACCAGGCATGTCATCCCCAGGGCTGAAGAAGCAGCTTTTTCTCCTCCGAGGGGAGATCCCGCCCACTGAGAACACTGGGTCCAGGGGCAGCCATGTGAGGCTTTAGAGGCAGGAACTCTCAAAAAGGCAGCACCAGCCCTGTCTCACTGCATATCTGCAAGCAGCAGGAAGTCCTGACACCCAGGAAAATGTGGTGTGCCAGCCCCAGAGCAGGGACTAGGGTGTTGGCTTCCCAGGTGTCAGACAGCAGGATTCCGGCTGAGGCAGATATGAAGGTGCTAATCAAATAAAACCCCTGTTAAAAAGGACCTTATAATAAGTACCAAGAGTGAAAACCAGCCACACCCTCCCTCATGGCACAGGCCCGTGTGCCAAGCTACATGTATTTATTTTTAAAAAACAACATTTTAAAAGTTATCTGGGAAGCAGGGCGATGGTAGCTGTTGTGTTAGGGTGCAGAACAGGCAAGAGCCTCAGAGAACATACCAATAGTCAAAAGCCAGACAGACAGTGGAAGAAGGCGATATTTTCTTCTTATTATTATTTTTATTCCTTGTGGATTTTATTTATTAATCATAATATTAATTGTAATTAATATGTCTCAATATATCATATATTTTAGTCAATATAAAATATAAATATATTCTAGAACTATAATAGAATAATTGATATAATCAGAGAAATATTAATCATTGATAAAGAAATATCTTTGTTCCTCATTGACTTCTAATATATTTACTTTTTAATTAATCAGAAAATAACACATATTTGTGGTAAAAAAGATTCACACAGCACTGAAGGGTAAGAGTGAAAAGTAAAATTCCCTTCCCCCACCCAGTGCCACCTCCCAGAGGTGAAAGTTCCTGATGTATCTTTCCCTGAAATTTTTTCTATGCGGATGCAGATATATACATGTATAGACAGCCTAGATCCTTCTTAAAAACATGCAGATGTGTTTTTAGTATACATCCTGTTTGGCAATTTGTCTTTTCCTTCCACAGTATCTTGGGGGACCTCTTTCCATGGTACATTTAGAGCCACAGATCCTTTTTGTTGGGGTCTAGATTTCCTTTGAACCAATGTACCCCCGTTTACCAAACCGGGGAGTGGGCACCCTCTGGAACCGTGGGTGGTGGAGTGCACAGCCGAAAGGCATGACGAACTCACCGGCGCAGGAGTCTCTCAGGCACACCTGGGAAAGAGCGGAAGGGCCTTGTCCCAGAAGTGGTTGTACTGGGTAATGTTAAAGGAAAAATTACCGGCCAGGCTCATGGCTCACCCTTGTAATCCCAGCACCTTGAGGCTGCAGAGAGCTATGGTCGTGCCATTGCACTCCAGCCTCGGTGACAGAGTGAGACCCTGTCTCAAAAAAAAAGAAAGAAAGAAAGGAAGAAAAAATTATTCAATGATACTGGTTAAAGCACCGTGAGGAAGACTTTATTCAGGACATCACCATAGGTACAGAGACCACTGCAACTGGGTCTTGCAGTGGGGGAGAGAGATTGGGCTCAACTCCGAATGCAACATGGGCAAATGGGAATTTGTAGCCAAGAAGCAGGGTGGGGGGCTGGGAGTCAGTGGGTGGAAAATTAGTAAGAGGAAACATCAGGGGTGAGGGGGACTCTAGCTAAACCCACCTAATACAATTCTTGCTGAAGACATCACCTGGGTGCTGGGTGATCAGACATCACCTGGGGGCTGGTGGAGGATGAGGAACTGGATCAGATATCGAGGATGATCAGATATCAAGGGTGGGGGGCTCTTGCTGAACTGCCTAGGCAGAGTTCTTGCTAAAACTAGGCTTTAAAAGGAAGTGCACAGATGGGCCTAGGAGAAGGTTCAGGAGCCTGACTAAAGTTTGGCCAAGCAAAGACCCTTAGTAATTATTCCTTCTCCCAGCACTGGCTAGGTAAGGGTTTGAGTCACGGAGTCGGAAGGAACCCAGGAGTCCAGTGCTCACACCATATGGATGAGAAATCTGAGGGGTGAAGTGTTGGCCCAAGTCACCACCAGCTGACTGAAGAGCCCACACTTGCCGACCCACCAGATCTGCTCAGGACATCAGTACCGCCACCCCCTGCCTCACATCCCCCCGGGATGCTACACTGGCCTGGCCTTCCATCAGAGATAGAGGGAGTCTCCTGGTCCTGGACGCACCATGAGAGCCCCAGTGACATGACAGGAAACACCAAGGATCCAAGTAGGCCGGGGAAGAGCTTTGAAAACAATTGAGGGGTCCTTGTGAGCCGTGGAGATGGACCAGCAAGTGGCCTAAATTTGAGCAGTTTCTTTGGAGGGTGAATTGATCTGACTGAGGGATTTTTAAAATAATGCTTCTTGGAATATTCCCCCCAAATTTAATAAGTGAGTAGAGCCTATGATCTCATTATCTAGATATAAACTGAGTTAATATTTTGGAAGATGCCCCTCTAGAGTTTTCTCTGTGAGTATGTACACATGTATATATCTTTTTAATAAAAACGGCATCTTTTCCATACTGTTTCATTGTGTAGCTTGCTTCTCCCCCTCAACAATATGTCATTTTCCTGTGACAAAAAACGTTATTTCACAGCACAATTTTTAATGGTTGCATAGCATTCTGTCTGATGGATGTACCATAATTCAGCCACACAATCCTCCACTGGTACTGGTTTATATCAAATCAGATGTAGAGAGGTCGTGTTACCCACCGACACGGATTTCAGGTGCTCCTCTTCTGTGATCAGCGTGTGCTAGGGGAGGGGGAGAGGTGTAGGTCATAGCTCCTGTCCTCAGGAAGCCACCCATCAGCAAACACAGCACCAGGAATGACGGGAAACTGTGTGCCAGAATTGAGAGAGGTGAGCACTGGAGTATCACTGTGGTGAGGAGGCTAGACTGTCGTGTCATGCAGACCTGGGTTCGAGTCCAAGCTCAGCCAGTAGGCAACTCGGGTAACCAGGTTTTGGGTAAGTTATTTGGTTCTGTTCCCAAAGCCTCAGCATCTTCATCTGTAAAATAAATGGTAAAATACGATGGAATATTATTCAGCCATAAAAAGGAATAAAATTCTGATACCTGCTGCAACATTAGATGAATCTTGAAAACACTGTACTACGTGAAAGAAGCCAAGCGCAACAGTTCCCGTCTTGCATGATTCCATTTTTATGAAATATCCTGAATTGGCAAACCCATAGAGATAGGAAGCAGATTTGTGGTTGCCAGAAGCTGGGAGAAGTAGGGAACGGGGGTGACTACTAATGGGTATGGGGTTTCCTTTAGGGGTGATGAAACTATTTTGGAACTATTTTGGATGGTTGTATAACATTGTGAATGTGCTAAACGACACTGTATTGTACACTTCAAAATCGCAAATTTTATGTTATATGAATTTCACCTCCATAAAAGATATAAAATAAATGGTGATAATAATTGTGCTTACCACATGGGGCTTCTATGAGAGTTCAATGAGATAAAGTATAGAAAGCATTGAACGCAGAAGAAGAGCCCGATTAGTGTCAGTTTTTGTTACAAAGTCACTCCTGTGTGCAAAGCGCTCCAGGGCTCCTGCCTCTGCCTCTCTGAGTAGAAGCCAAAGTCATTACACGGCCTCAAGGCCCCATGAGAGAGATCTGGGCCCATTACCTTGCTAGCTGTCCTGGCAGCCCACATGCACACCCTCACCCTAGGGCCTGGCATCTTCCTCAGATCCCCACCCAGCCCGGTCCGCGCTCACTTTCAAGTATTTCTTCCAATGTCACCTTCTCAGAGGGGCCTCCCTGACCACCCTATTTAAAAGTGTAATCTCCACCCTATTCTATACCCTCCATCCCTTTTTCTGTACGCCACTTCTAACAAACAATGTCACTATACCATACTAGATTCCTTTATAATTAATCACTTGTTTATTTTGTTC
Organism: Daubentonia madagascariensis; assembly: GCA_023783475.1. Lineage (NCBI taxonomy): Eukaryota > Metazoa > Chordata > Mammalia > Primates > Daubentoniidae > Daubentonia > Daubentonia madagascariensis. The sequence goes on along the minus strand of JAKFHU010000258.1, from coordinate 14,883,139 downwards.
ATTGTCTGTCTCCTCTTAATCAGAATGCAAGCCCCACTGTGGTTGGAAATTTTGCTGTTTTGTTCTCTGCTGTGTTCCCAGTGCCTAGGACAGTGTTGGCTCATGCTAGGCGCCCCATGAATACCTGGTGAATGAGTCAGTTCTGGGAGACCAGGACATCTTCCAGGAGATACATGGGACGGAGGGGGCTAGGGCCAGAGAGAGTGTCTGGGGCTCAGTGAGGGACTTCAGGGACTCAGAAATCCTATACCTCTGGTTAAGGGTGCTGAGAGAGGACAGGAAGGAGGGCACACTGTCCAGAGGTAGGTTCCATAACAGCCAGGGCATATCTGTTTGTTTTGTCCTCAAATCGGTTTTCTGAGGACAGGGTTGTCATCTCAAAGTCTAGTCTCTTTGGGGTTCCCGCGGAAGGAAGGGCTTGATTCCTGGTTACTTGTAAATGGCTGGAAGCAGGCAGGGAAGTGCTGAGGCAGGCAACTCTGCCTTTCCCACGGTCTCCAGTGGACTCTGGAGTCCACAGGGTGGTGGTAGAAATTGAATGGAGTTTGGAGAGGAGGGCAGACCCATCCTCACCACATACAAGCTGTGGGAGATTGGGCTGCTCATCTACATTCACAGAGCCTCAGTTTCCCAACCTGTCAAATGGGAGAAATAGTACATGAAGAGTGGATTGTTGGGGAATTCGTTGAGGTAATATATGCAGAACATCTAGAAAAATGCCTAGCCCAGCACAGACACTGCTTTCTTCTCCTTTCAATAGTCTGAGTAGGGCCTCACTGGATTGTACTGAGTCACTATTTGTTTCTAGGTGGATGTGTTGAGAGCTAAGGCTCAGAAGAAGGTTTGTGACTTGAGTCTACCTGAAGTGCACTATTGGTCAGAGTCCAAGAAAAGATTTTGTAATAAAAGCCCAATGTATTCAGTTGTAAGGGTCTGGCATCCATGCTGCATCTCCAGCAGAGAGGTGGGCATGAGGGAGCTGCCTGGGCAGTTGAGGCTACCTTCTGTCTGCCAGGCCTTGCATGATGTGATGTTCAACCACAGCATAAATCAGGGCCCTCTAAAGAGCCTCAGGCATTGGGGGTGAGGGGAAATTCTGGAACATTGAGGGGCACAGCATCTATCCTAGCAGCAGGAGGGGCCAGGTTCCAAAGAACTTGGTACAGATGAAAAATCCACTGGGCATTTGGCCACCTCTGTCTGTCCTCGGCCATCTCTGTCTGTCCTCTCTGTCCCCGCAACTCTCAACACAGCACTGGCTCTTTTTCCATCTCCCTAAGCTGTCTCGGGCAGATAGCCTAAATACCCCTCAGAGTCAGGAGGCCCCTGCACCATGTGCAGCAAGTGGTCATAATCCCAAGGTCATCTCCTCTCTGGAGTGGCCTCTGTGCGTCCTTGACCCTCAGGCACTGCAGGTTCCCTCTCTGCACTCAGGGTCCCAGGGCAGGTCCAGAGCCCCATCATGGGACTTGGTGAAAATCTGAAAGCGCCGCCCCTCCAAGTCCATCCTGAACAGGGATGAGGAATGTGGACTTGGAGTCACTGAGGCAGAGAGAGGGAGAGGAGCCAGGCTTCAGGCTTTAAACACCCTCCTACTTCTGATAATTTGAGGCTTTCTGGATAATCCTTGCTTCTTCCTCTCTCTCCTGGCTGCTGGCTTTCAGACTATATTTCACTGTTCATTGAGGTTTCCACCAAAGAGGGCCAGGAGAAAAGAAACAAGGTTCAAAACTCAAAATAGCCTGATGGGATTATCTACTTGCAACTCTAATTTTTAAAAATATATATTTTTATTTCCCAGGAAGCATAGATTCAAGTTGCCCTGAATATATGCTCCCTACTCTAATTTTCTAAAAAATAATTGGTCAAGGGGGAGAATAAAACCTGACCAAAAATAGTACCAGAAAGATTATATGTGGATTTCAGTTCTGCCATATTTTGCCTTCTAATGTACAACTGAGAAATGGTTGGAAATAAATTAATAATTGAGTTCTGAACACATAGGGTGCTCCAAAGACTCAGATGTACAAGTTAAATCTCCAAATCCCCCAGAGCCTCCTCATATGGTGGGAAAGTGAGTCATGATTATGGAAGCACAGAATTCTAGAAATCTTCTATTGTAGTCCTCAAACTAGGCTGCACATAGGACTTTCCTGGGAAGCTATAAAAACTCCTGATGTTGGAGTCCCACCCTCCAGAAACTCAGATCTATTCCATCTGGGGTGCAGCCTGCCATCAGAATTTTAAAAATTTCCCCAGGAGATTCTGATAAGTAGCCAAGTTTAGGAACCATTGTACTCCTCCTACCTTCACACATCAGTAAACTGAGGCTCAGAGAGGGGGGAAGGCCTGCACCAAGGTTACCAAGGCTGCCTTGCTGGCCTCCCCCTTGGGCCCAGTTTCCTCAGCAGGTAGCCCCAAGTCCCCCTCCTCAGGGAATGACAGATTTCATCTCTGATAAGGGTGCCCCTCCCAGCACCCCTCCCCCTCGCACCCTAGGTGTGGCTGATTGGCATGCTAATTCCCCACCGGCATCGCCCTCTGGGTGGCTTCACAACTACCTGTCAGCCGACCACTTCCTCCAGCTGCTCCTCCAAGGCTTCAAAAACCCAGAAGAAACTTCATATGGCCCCAAGACCCTTTCATCCCACGGTTGCCTTTCATCTGAGTCTTTTAAAGTGCTGTGAAAAGTTTCACCGATCAAAGAACCCCCAGGAAGAAAGTATCAGGCAAGAACCACTTACCCCATTTCACAGGTGGCAAAACTGAGGCTCTGGGAGAAGCTATCACTTGCTCCAGACTGCAAAACTGCAGATATTCAGCTGAGCCATCTGGTTCCTTTTGAGATAAATCAGTTGACAGAAACCTGCAGGGGCTGAAAGAAACCCCACTGAGTCTTCCAGAAAGAGATAGTGAACCAGGGAATTGCTCTTGGATGGACACCCACCTCCGTCCTTGTCCTTGTCCTCTAATACCTTGAGTGGGTGCTTAGCTCCTTGCCTCTATACCCTCGGGAGTTCAAGGCCCCAGCTTCTCCTACAGCTACTGCCTGAGCATCCACCATGTGAGCTGGCCCCTGAGTTCGTTCGGCATAAACACAGGGCCTTGCCCACCAGGAGCTCACAGACCAGATGGGAGCCAAGATGAGCACACCTGAGAAAACACTGACTTTGCAAAGCAGTGCGTGAGATGTGACAGACAGGCAATGTGGGCGCCTGCCTGGGGCCCGGCCAGGTGGAGGCCGAGGACGGCGGGAGGGGCTGCCGGCAGAGCCACAGCGAGTGGCTCCCCTGCACTGAATCTGCAGCATCCGCGACATTCGCACCAGCTCTAATGCAGTAAGGAGCAACGAGATGCTCCACGAGCGGTGTTGTGTAACACGTTCGTTACCACGCATGTGTGGCCGCGGCGTGCATGGATCGGGCTATACAGCTTTAAAAAGGGATAAGTTTATGTGCCCCTTGCCGGCACATTTTGCGGATGAGAAAACCAATGCACAGAGAGGTTAAGGGACTTGACTGAGGCCCGGCAACTAATAAGGGACTAAAGTGAAGACAGATTCAAGAACCTGCACTATTCATGGTGTTGGAGCCTTGGCCAGAGAGGGCGGGAACTGCCAGGGCTCATACAGCAGGCCAGAGCAGAGGAACCCTGACTCCTACATGCTTGTTCATTCAAGACATGTTCACTGGGCTTTATTAGGTACCAGATTCCGGGCTGGGGTTGGGGGTGTGGTGAACAAGTCAGACCCAGCTTCCAACAGTCTTCCAGGGAAGATAATGACATGAAGAACCCCAGTCCACTGAGATGAGGGGTAGAGACAGGAGGGCCAAGAGTGCCCTGTGGAAGACCTTGATCTGGTCTGGGGTCTGGGCTCCTTTCCCATGTTCTTACCCACATTTACACGTGGCATAGACCCCAAGCCATCTATCTGGCTCAGGTCAGAAACGCTGATGACTGTGCGGGCAGAACAGGTAGTCAACTCGGATGGGGCTGTGTATGGGGTTGCCCCTGCCTGGCTCCAGGCTGGGGAATGACAACCAGGCACAGTTTAGTATTAGACCTGCACATACTCCTGCTGTGAGGGAAAGCTGTGGGGCTAACACAGGGAGAGGCCTTTTAGAGTTCGAGATAGATGCTCCCTAAACAGCCTCACCCAGCAGCCCCTCCCCACCCAGGCCCTGGCTGGCTCAACCCTTTTTGCCCTCAGACTCAAGGTGCCTCGTGGAGGCCCACGTAAGAGATGCAAACCTGTCCTCAAAGCACGCTTTCCACCAAGCCTCACTCTTATTCTAGCAAGCAGAGGCACGCTCATGCTTCTGATCCTATTCTGACCCGGCTCTCAAAGCATCTCTGGGTCAAGACAAAGGCTGTCCCAAAGGTCTCCCTGCTCAGACAGATCTCGCTCAGGGCTCTCTTGGAGAAAACTTAATTATGTTGTTCTTCTCCCACCCCCAGAGTCAGCACCAGATGCTGCCAAAGCAGGACTGCCTGGTAACAGGGTCTTCCCAGCACTGGGGCATCCAGATTTCCCCGGGACATCCTGAGTCCTTTCACACCTAGAACACACAGACCATTGCAAGAGTTTAAGGCATGACTGCTATAAAAAAAATACTAATACTTTAAAAGTGTGTCAAGTGTGAAAGCTACCCCCCCCCATTTTAATTCACTTTTCCCCTACAAATGTGCACACACACAGATTTGGATTGTGAGCACAGAGATTTCTTTCAATTAATTGATCGAATATGTATTAAGAGCCGATTATAGATTTTATAGTGTCCTAGGCACCTGGAGGACACAGTAATACTAAACATTCATACCCCCAAAGAAATTATATTCTGGTTATGGAAACAAGATTAGTCCACATAAAAACTACACATGAAATTTACATATATATAGAGAGAGTATATCCACATATATATATATATAGAGAGAGAGAGGTGGATGAACATGCACACATAGAAAGGGCTTTATATTAAAGGGTTGATAATGACTGCCCCCAGATAGATTTATTTATGGGTCTTTTCTTTTTGCTATGGTTTATATTTGATTTCTCTGTAGTAAGCATAGAATACTTCTATAATAAGAAAACTTTACAGAAAATAGGACTAACATGAGCTGACTAGAGAACAGCACGAAACTGAGGTGGGCAGCTTCGGGCTGAGAAATCTGCAGTTTCCAAGGGAAGGAGGACTTGAACCTGGCTGCTGTGCAGGGTGGGTGGGATTTGCAACTAGTATCAGGAGGAAGAACCAACTTAGTCTAGAGAAGCAGAGGGGAGTAGGGTCTCAGAGGTGAGCAAGGATGTCTTAAAAGGGGCAGCAGGTGGCTAGACCCTGGATTTGGTCAGCCCAGCTCTGATCCCAACCACCTCATGCTTCCTGAGCCCGTGTCCTCCTCCTGGGTCACCCGTCACCCCTTGGTGTGCGGGGAGGAAAGGCAGCACCTATGAAATCACACATGCAAAGGCCTGTCTGCATCATGCCTCCAAGGGCCACTCAGGGGCTTCCAGGCACCTGGTAAATTCCCTGTTAGGCCCACAGGAGGCAATGTGCAGGATTTACAACAGGTTCTCCTGCTGTTGTGGCCCAAACGTGGTCTGCCCAACTCGGGAAAGTTCCCAGGGTAGGTACCCTCTTGCCCCCATCTCCGCCTCCAGCCCAGGAATGAGGACCCAGTGTGCTGGTGGCAGTGGTGGCCTTCCAGCGTGGGCCCCCAGCAGCTTCCCAAGGCGACCCAGGCCTGCACCCCACCCCACCTGGGCTGCCCGAGGAGATGCATCCCCCTGCGTGGTTTCTTAAACCTCACTCAGGGTGTCACTGTTAAGGCTGTGGTTGGGGAGTCTCTTCTCCCAGACTTCAAAATGAACAGTTCTAAGCTGACCTTCTGTGTGGCCTTTTTTTTTTTTTTTTTTTTTTTTTGAGACAGGGCCTCACTCTGTCCCCCTGGGTAGAGTGCAGTGTCATCGTCATAGCTCACTGCAACCTCCAACTCCTGGGCTCAAGCGATCCTCCCGCCTCAGCCTCCCAAGTATCTGGCACAACAGGCATGCATGTGTGGCCCTCTTGCCACTTGCGCTGACACAGCCTCTAGCACCTCCTCATTTTGGGGAAATTTAATAATAGATAAAATTCCCAGAGATGCCTAGAACTCGACCCAGAGCCCCCAGAAAGTTGCACAGGACATCTCGGGAGAAGAAAAGGACCTCCTGTGTGAAGGGTTATTTGTGGAGTGGAATAAGAACCTTGATTTTCCTTCTCTGGGTGTTCCAGATCTTCTTCTGGGGTCCTGGGCGCTCAGAGTCCATGCCCCAGCCTAATACCAGTGCTGGGGTAACTCTCGGTCTTCCCCCGCAGGGCAAGGCCCAGCCTACCCACGGGGCTGGCTGTCCCACAGGCCTTACGTGTTCTGCCTTTGTGCCTTTGTTCACACCTCTGGGCCCAACTTACTTCTCACGACCCTCCTAAACTCTGCTGCCTTTTAGGCTCAGCCCCAGCCCCCTCCATCCAGAAGGCCTCCCCTCCACACCCAAACCTGCCCCTGCCTCTGTGCCGGCCCCATGTCCCCCAGGCACTGAGCACAGCCAGGTGATCTATGGGGGCACAGGAAATACAGACTTGGTGGCTGTGACTTGTGCAGCCTGGCTTGTCGCACATTCCCCAGAGGAAGAATGAAGCTCATTTTCCACGTTGCCCTCCTCCAGTCCCCAGCTCCCCAGGGAGGGACTGGGGCTGGCCACTGTCCTTTCCTTTGGGTTCAAAAGAGAGTGCCCCACACACAAGCAGACCTTGCCTTCCCCAAAGGGTATTTTTGTTCTTATGCTCAATATCTCCCACTTCTGTCAAAGATACTGCTTATTTTTAAAAAAATTTTTATCCTATGTCCCAGGATCTTAAGAAAAAAAAAAGAAAAAAAAATTTTTATACTGGAAAATCTCAAACACACAAAAGTAGAGAGAATAGTATAGTGACTCTTCATGTCCCCGCTTCAACTGTCACCATTCCAATCCACAGCCAGTATTGTTTCTTCTCTGTTTCACCTCCTCCTCCCCTTTCCCCCAAACCAGATTATTTTGAAGCAAATCCCAGACATCTTATTATTTCATCTGCCAATATTTCTGCACACATCTCTAACAGACAAGGAGCCTTTTAAAAGAAAATATGACCACAAAATCACTATATAAACTAAAAAATATATTAACTACAATTCTATAATACCATATCATATCCAATGTTGAAATGTGCCAACTTGTTCTAGAAATGAATTTTTATAGATGGTTTGTTTGAATCAGGATCCAAACATTGCATTTGGTCAATATATCTTTTAGGTCTCTTTTAATCTATAGGTTATCTCTTTCTCCTTCTCTCTCTGTCTCTGTTTTGCAATTTATTTGATTATTTGATGAAGCAGCTGGCTGTTTGTCCCGTAGAATTTCCCACAGTCTGGATTTTGTTGATTGTATTCCTGTGGTGGTGTGGGACACGTTCCTGTTGTCTGCACTTCTTTGGAACTGGTAGTGATCTCTAATGGCTAGATTCGACTCTAGTTCTATATTTTGGCAAGAATGATTCCTAGGCAGTGGTGTGTATTTCTATAAGGAAGTCGATATTAGCAGCCATGGAGATCATTGCTTAGGCCTATTATTTCATTACAGTTTACAAAATGGGGCTATTTCAACTCTAGCATCCCTTCTTCATTTACCAGCAGAATACTTCTATAAGGAGAAACTTCTCTTCATCAACAGTTTGCTTACCTTGAATTGCAGGAAAGGCAGGATAAATGCTTGCTTCCTTCTCTTTGCTTACCAGTTTTCAGAATAAAAGGTCTGTTCCCTAGAACCCTCCACAGGTAACCAATTTTTTTCATGCTTATTATGAAATAATGGATTTTAATGTATTTGATGTGTTGCAATCTATTGCTGTTATTAATTCTTATTGATGCTCACACTGTCCTATGTTTGGCCAAGTGGGAGCCTCTTCAAATTATTTCTTAAGAGTGTTTGCTACCTCAGTAGCTTGTTGTAGTTTTCTTGTTTTCAGATATGACTAACTATTCCAGGCTTGTATATTTTATGTCCCAGGCCTAGAATGAGCCATTTCTTAAAGGAGCATTTTTTCCCTTTCGGTGGGAAATGGTATGTAGAGGACAAAGTCTGAGGGCTAATGACTTTAAATAATCCTGGAATAAGCAACCCACTTAAAAACAGGCCTCACTCTGGCACTGTTTGCACTGTGATAAACCTAGAGTAAAAGCATATTTGGGGCAATATATGGAAGTGGGCTGAGTCTGGGTCTAAAGGACACTTCCAAGAGGGGTGAGTCAGCTGAGCTGGCCGGACAGCCACCCACCCAAGCAGCAGGTGGCTGAACAGAAGAAACTCTCACGTACTGCAGCTCAGGGCCTGGCACAGAGTTGACACTCAGAGCACATGAATTTAATCTAAAAGAAGAAGAAGCCGAAGTTATCTTCTCTTTCATCTAAACGAGTACAGAAAGTTCAGGTTACTATGAAGGCTAAATGCCCAACTGCCTGACAGTGGAACCATTTATTTAAAACCACCCCTTTCTAGAGCATAGTCTAATCTAAAATGGATTAGAATCTATTTGAAAGTGTTTTATTATATCCTAGATCCACCAAGAATGTGTTTTTGATTAGACCAACTGAGGGTGGTCTTTTACCTGCACAGATGTCTCCCAGCTATTGTAGGCAATCCAGTAAAAGACAATATTTTGGAAATATACAGCCAATACAGTCAGGCTGGGACACAGAATCCAGAATTAATCTTAGGTTACTCTGGGTGTCTGCTAACACTTTAATAAATTATTTGGGAGCAGAAAAGAGACAGATATTGGTAGGTTCTGTGTTCTCCTGATGCCCCTCTCTTTACTTGTCCTTGTACAATGTGACTTCAGGCAAGACATGGGATACACACTAATTCAATACCATGTCACGTCCCATAGAGAGTCAGAGAACTTCAGCAGCAAAGTTTTATTACATGGTCAGAAGAGAACAAAGTGATCAAAACTAAACGAGTTTTAAGTCAAACGACAATGTTAAAGAAACTTACAGTATCATCAACTTTTAATGAGGAAATGATCCTAAACTGTCACTTCTGAAGAAAGACCATTTATGAATGCTACAGTCATATTTAATACACTGTTCAGTGAAATTTATGTGCGACTGTCTGGTATAAAATGAGGTAACCAGTTTAATGATCTAGAGTTGCATTTAAACAGTGAAAGTGAGAGTCTAAAATTCATGTTTAGTGTATAATTTTGCACCAAATAGATACCTCTCTGTATCCTCACATAAAAAGCTATCAAAGAATGATGATAGAGCTGTGCTGGTGGGGGCCACTAGCCACATATGGCTATTTATATTCAAGTAAATTAAAATGAAATTGTAAAAATTCCTTCTTCAGTCACAGTAGCCCCATTTCAAGTGCTCAATAGGTACGTTGCAGAAAGAAACGTCTGACAGGTGTCAGGTTTGAGGACAGAACATTCTGCTAGTTGTTTCGGTTCCTCATTTCAAGTATGCAGACATAAGCTTGGAAAATTTATGGTTTCCTTTCTCTGAGGTTGAAATGTTCTTTTAACTTTATTGGTCAGCTGTGTGAATCAGGGTTGTGAATGACTCCTCTGTGTGAGGGGAGGCTTTTGGTAGAAATAGTTGGAGGAAGAAAAGGAATTGTTATTTTTAAAAACACGTTGGATTCACAGTCCATTTTGCGTTTGTTATTTGAATTTATATGGTGCTTACTAAACAACAAAAAAAGACTTCCTAACATTTTATCACTTTCCTGGCACATGAATACCTTTTGAGGGGGTGTTGTCTTTCAGTCTGTGTACCCACTGATTCTGAAATGAACTTCAGAAACTGAAGAAGCCTGGGCAGCAAGATGGGATGAAATCAAAGTGAGGCCAGGATCAAAGGGGCAAACAGCGCTGCGGATCTCAAGGTGGAAGTAGAGCCATCGACTCCCCTCGGCTGCCTTTTCCTGGTCTTCCCCTTAATAAACACCCAGGGCTCTTGCGCCAGGTCTCAGACAGCAGAGAGGGCCTGACTTGAACAACAAAGAGAGCCCGGGGAAGAGAGTACTTAGCACTTGGAGAGGAAAGGCAGGCCTCTCTGATATTTGGGTGAGTCAGTGACGGAACCATGGTGGGAAATGTTGAGGATGCAGGAGAGGATGGTGACCCTGAATGGCCTCACCCTTCCCAGCCTGGGCTGCTGTAGAGCCAGCCCTGGCTGCAGATAATCGTGCCTTCCTTCCCCTCACCCCCCACTGCCTCTTGTGTTTACTGGCTTCCCCCCAGTGTACAGGAGGCATCTCTGAGGATTGTCTTCTATATCACCTTGCCCTCCCTTGTGTCTACTTCAAGTTACTGACAGACTAAATATAAATAATGGCCAAAAGCTCTCAGCAAATCAAGTGGCGAGCTAGCCCAGGTGTTGGAGGGGGAGACTCCAGACCCTAACCTCAGTGATTGTTGTCTTCAGCTAACCCTGAACTTCAGGTTGCTATTCTGAAACTGGTAAAGCACTGATGTGCTTCTGTAGAAAAAAGCACTTAATGGGGCCTTAAATTTCACAGATTATCTACTTTGGAAAAATAACTTGCAATAATTATTTTTATAATCATATTGCCAAGAATAGGGCTCTTTCCATTTTCCAATTGGGAAAAATGAGTATAGAAGAATTAACAAATATTCATTGTATGTTTGCAGCAGGGTAATTGAGTAAGGAATCTAGAACTTGGATTTAGTGAAAACTACTTATAATTTTATAAGTCACAGAAAAGAGAATTAGAAAATCATTTTAATTTCAAGTGAATGTACACAGCAGAGCCTTTGTAGAGACATAACAGTGGCTCCCATCTCCCGAACCCTAGTCAACGAAAATCCCAAGTGAACTGGGAAGCTCATTCCAATAGTGAAGTAGTATCTCCTTCCAGATACATTACATTGCGTCTTCTACTTCAGTTTTGTAAAATCAGGGTTTTTTTTAAAAAAAATGCAGATTTCACCAGTCTTTCCACTAATATATATCCTTTTCCTTTTCCAGGATCCAATTTGGAATGCCACATTACATTTAGTCATCAAAAATCTAGGGTTTAAAAATGTACCTAAAATAATAATACATGCACATGATTAAAAAATAATAATAAAGCAGTCCTGAAGGGTATAGAAATCTCCCTTTCCAACCCTTTACTCCAATTCCAACCCTGGGTTTTCACTGTGTCCTCACAGAGGTTACTTTTTGGGCATATACAAGTACACTCAATAAAAACTGCATTTAGAACAAAAGGAGGAGAGAATGGAGAGTCTGAAATCTTATTTTAATATAGAAGATTATAATCCAACACAAACTCTCAGGAAACAGTCATAAGAAAATAATGCCTGTTTAGTCAGCTTGGAGGATTATCAAACCGCAAATTGAATGCTGGAATTTCTTACCATGAGTTTAAAAGACAGAGAAAAGACTGCTTTACGTGTTCAGACTGCTTCACTAAACCACCGCCACTTCGGTGATGAGCCAGAACTTCATCAGTCCCCACAGGTCCATTTCTGTGGCCTATTGCAAAACAGGCAGGCTCGGGGTCCCCCCACAAGTGATCAGATGGCAGCAGAGGAATGAGGCTTGGACAGAGGACCCGGGGCATTTCCACACAACAGGCTGGATGATTCCCATGATCCCGGACCCCGGGGCAGAGTTTCTGGGTTGCCCAGGCCATCCCTGGCTGTTAGCTTCAGCAAACCTCTGGTGTCCTCCTGAGGTTGGCCTCCTGGTTTCTGTAGCTACAGCAACGCATCCATCACTGCAGCCCGGCCCAGGGACCTAATGAACCCAATGTGCCTGAAAGACAGTAACTCCCAAGACTGGAGAGGAGCCAGGGCTTCACCCTCCTCCTGAAGGTGGCAGGGGAGTTCAGTGTGACCATGGGATTAAAGTCTCAAGGTCAACTTGGCACACTGGCTGTGAAGTTATATGGGCCTCTATCTGGATTGTGGAGTACTTCCTTCCTGATCTGTAAAATTGTGATAGGAATAACACACATAAAGCATGGCCTAGCATAGTGACACTTCATAAATGTTTTTTGAAATAATGAATTAAAGAATGAATGAGCATAGAAAAGTAGAAGGTATAACCTCCCATACCATACTTCCCCAGCCTGAAAACCTCAATGACCTGGCAAAGGAATAAAAGGGGAAGGTAGGAAGGGAAAAGGAGAAGAGGGGGGCGGTGGAGGAGAAGGAAGAGCAAGCACCGGGTACAGTCAGGCCTAGAACAGCCTCAGGGGCTGTGCAGGGGGTCTGGGACACAGTACCTGACACCCCCACCTCCTGCCCCAACCAAGGGAGAAAGAAGCCCAGAACTCCTCTTTGCAGCAGTTCCCAGAATACTTTCTGCTTTGACACCTGGAATGTCTACCCAGGATGAAAATATCCAAGTTCTTCTTTATTTTTATTTTTTTACTTTTACTTTATTTTATTTTTTATGAAGGGGGGAAGTGAGGAGGAGGGTTCAATTTCCTTTTTTTTTTTTTTTTTTTTGAGACAGAGTCTCACTCATCGCCCTGGGTAGAGTGCAGTGGCATCATCACAGCTCACTGCAACCTCCCAGCTCCTGGGCTCAAGCGATCCTCCCGCCTCGGCCTCCCAGAGTGCAAGGATTACACGCGTGAGCCGTTGCACCAGGCCCCAAGCTCGTCTGAGAGACTGCTAGCATTCCAGAATGGAAACAGGATGGAGAGTGTGCCCGGAAAGACCTTCCTTCCCAACGAAGAGCCCCCTTGAATGGTCTGGGTGAAATCAGCGCTCAGGTGCCGGGAGCAAGAAGACCTGAGTCTCTGTGCTCTTCTCCTGAGGACTCGCACTGTAGCGGGGCAGTTGTCACAGTGGGCTTCTCTTTCTCTAAGGTGAACTGGGTGACATCCAATTCAACAGACGTTCATGGAAGGTCTAGCACGGTGCCTCACCCAGGGTAGGTTTACACAACACTCAATAGATGACTGAATGAACAGGAGAAGGGGGTTCCTGCTCTCTAAGACTTTATAATCTCATAGGGGAAGCAGATATATAACTATAACCATAGGACAAAGCAGAATGACATGGGAGCCTTAAATGAGCCGCAAAGGTCAGAGGAAAGAATGATTACTTGAGCAACTGGAAACTCCATGGAGTGCCTTTCAGCTCCTCCCTTCCAATAGACAGGACTGGAACACTGTTGGGTATCTTCAGCAAGGCCAAATGAGGTGTCTGCTAAATTTTGGGGGCACATTGTCAACCCTACCCTGCCTAGGATAGCCTTATGGGTGGGCCCGGGCAGAAGCTCCCCCACACTCTTCTCAGGAGGCGTGTACTGCCCGCCTTGAAGTCCCTTTATCTTTACCTCCCCCTCGGTTCAGGATGTGTTAGGGAGGCTTTCAGAGGACAGGGGCTGGGCTGTTTGACCAACCTGGTACAGGGTCTAGCACATAGCAGGGGTGGTAAATAAATACCTTTGATGATGACAGGCGGGACAGGGGGCAAGGCTCGATGCCCGGGTCATGTGAGACACCAGCCCGGCCCCAGGCCCTCTGCTGCTCTGACCCGGAGGAGGGAGGTTCTGCCCTCCCGGAGCAAACCTTCCTTTGGGGATGTTGATTGCGGTGGCGGGGCTGGCGGGGCGGATGGGCGAGGGAGGCGACGGAGGGGGCCCGGGCCCAAGTTCACGCCTCCCTCCCTCCAGCCCACGGTCAGCGGAAGCGATTATTCCCACCGGCGTCTGGCGGGGCTGGGGGCGGGCTCGCACCCCGAAGAGACACGGGCCTCCCCGCGTCCGCCCCTTTGATGGCGCCGCCACCGCCCGCCCCCTCCATCGCCCCGGGCCGGTATAACTGGAGCCCGTGTCCCTCCCGGGCGGCGCACTGGGGTCCCGCAGCAATGGCCGCAGCAGAGTCCCGCCAGCTCCAGTTCGCCGAGGGCGCCGCGTTCCCGGCGTACCGGCCCCCCACGCCGGCGGGGCGTTCCTGCCGCCCCCGAGCCCCGCCGCCGCCCTGCTCCCCGCGCCCCCGGGCCCCGGCCCCGGCCCCGGCCCCAGCCCCAGCCCCGGCCCGGAGCGCGGCGCCCCCGCACCCTTCGCGGGTTTCCTCGGCGGGGGCCCCGGCCCCGCCCCGCCCCCCTCCGTCGGCCTGGGCTCGCGTGCGCCCCCCAAAGGCGCGGCCGCCCCGTCGGCGTCGCAGCGCCGCAAGCGCACGTCGTTCAGCCCCGAGCAGCTGCAGCTGCTGGAGCTCGTCTTCCGCCGGACCATGTACCCCGACATCCACCTGCGCGAGCGCCTGGCCGCGCTCACCCTGCTCCCCGAGTCCAGGATCCAGGTGAGAGCCCCGGCGCGTTCACAGGTGCGCCCCGGAGTAGAGGCACTGGTGCCCGCTTACTTGCGGGACGTTGGGCAAGCTGCTTCCCTTGAGCCTCAGTGTTCTAGACTGTAAAATAAGGATTATGTCCTTAGGCGTAAATGAAATAATTCAGGCATGTATTCAATGACTCGTATGTCTCATTATTAAGTATAAGGGCTCCTAGGAGGCTGGCTAGTCCCTTGAAATGGTCAGATAGTAATTCCCAGCAGGAAGGTGATAGGAAGTATTTTTACGTTTTTCTTTATCTGGGAAGAAGACACATGAGGCGCGGTTGAGGTTTCCCTCTGGCTTTGAGTTTAAGAATGGTAGTTGAGAGAGGGCAGGGCTGGCTCACCAAGTTACCCCCAGGCCACTTTCTTGGCAAGTATTGGTTCTGGGATTTTGGTTTGAAAGGATGCAGCATCTTGGAGTAAAGCCTGAAGCATGTGGAGCTTGTCACAGTTTGAAAATTCTAGTACAAGGTGTGTTTATTGTCTAAAGTAATTTAGATCAGAATCTTGGAGTTGATAGTGAGAAGCCTGTCTTTTTGCCTGTTAGTCTGTAGCACCTTGATCTGTGTCCAGGAGCCCTCATTTAAACACTGGGAAAGAGTAGACTTGTGTTTTCTGCATCTCTGGTGGTCATAACAGCTGTCAGTTTCAACAGTTGGCACAGAGGCTTCCTAATCAGCATACAGTATTTGTGGGGAAATAGCAGAAAAATTTATTCACAGAAGTCCACTGAGCAAAATACCTCCTTGATTAGTTTGACAAGGGAGTACAGACTTTCAAAAACTGATTTTCTAAATAATTTTAACGCCTGTCATCTTTAAGCAGAGTAGCATTTTTTCCCTAAGAATTCTAAATGCTTCTATTTGTGACTTTATTTTTCATGAAATTGTCTCTAAATAAAGAACAGACAACCAGGAATTATTTCAATTTTGCATCTGGGAATGGTGGGGCAGAGAAAGCTAGGTGCTCTGAACTTCTAATCATCATCCCAAGTGCTTTCTGAAAACTGTGGGCTTTGGAGCAGGGAGCCAAGGGATGTTAAACTGGAATTTATTGTTAGGAACTATGTACATAATAGTACCATAAGAACTCCAATGCAAAGTAGTTTTTTTCCTCCACTCTTCCAGGTGTGGTTCCAGAATAGGCGTGCCAAGTCACGGCGTCAGAGCGGGAAATCCTTCCAGCCCTCGGCTAGGCGAGAGATTTTCCTCAACCACTCTGCTCCTGGAACTGAAATGAAATGTTTGAAGCCCCAGCTCCCTCTTGTGGTAGAGGTGAACTGCTCGACTGATCCAAACAGGGTTGGAGGGGGCATCTCTCACCCTACCTCCCAAGGTCAGAATTTTGAAACCTATTCCTCTCTCTCTGAAGACATTGCTTCAAAGCTAGACTTGTGGGAGGAACACATCTTTTCTGCCTTTGGTAACTTTTGAGGATTCTGGGAGAATTCAGGATAACCTTAGTGGAGCCATGACTGACATCCCGGCATCAGTATTCTGATGACACATCAGAATACTGCCCTTTCTGACTTCCATGTTCAGGACATGTCCTTGTTAACCTCGATGATGGCTTTGACAGTCACCTTTCACCTTTGAAGGTTCTCCCCACAGCATTTTGCCAGTGAACATCCCCCCGCCACCAGGAATTCTGGCATTCATTTTTACCTGTGTATCTCCAAGTCTGCACATTCAACTTAGCCCTCATCCTTGTACCTTCTTGCCAAGTCTGTTCTTATTTTTTGGACTGGTTGTTCAGAATGCATTATCTTCTTCATAAGAACCCCTCAGCTTGACTCAATTTCCCCTTGTGCTTGACAGCTGCCATCTTCTCATGGTCCCTCCAAGGCTCATAACCTTAAACTCCCTCTAACTCATCTCTTCAACCCTTATCCTATCACCAAGATGTATTATTTTTTTTATTTGGCCTGCCATTCTTTACATTTAATCATAGCTCCAATGACTCTGCTCCAGATTACTTCAAGAGCCCCTCTCCCTCTAGCTTTTCAACTACTTTTTAAAAATTACTCTCTAGAAATCTGTAGTAGCGTCCAATCGCTACTAAAGTATAAAAATCTTTCGGTCATCCTCCCAGGTAACTGACATAATTTTTGGCCTACAGGACAGTTATGCAAATCTTAAGGTCACCTATCCACAATATATGCTTTGTCTCAAAGTCACTCCTTTTGGTTTCGGACCAAACTAATACCTTTCTCTTTCAAAACACTCAAGACTTCCCCCCACCCCTTTCTGACATCTGAAACTTTCTCTAACTAATCCTGATTTTGTGTGTTACTTCAGTCACTCCAACATTACCCTTAGCACTTGTTAATGTATTTCCTGTGCAACTTTAGTAGCTTATTAAATGTTTTTCACAAATGTTTCAATGTAATTTCTATTTAAATGAATTCTGTCCTTTAGACAGCTCTTAGTACAGTGCTTCACTCCACAATTGCTCAGTACATATTATGTGGCCATGAAAAACGTTTCTAAAAGAAGTTTCTGCAAATGTAGTTTATAGCCAGTAGTCAATATTATATCAGCAGGCCACTGTGCTGAGAAATTTAATTTGGTTAAAAGCACATCTTTGCTTGTTCAAAGTTTAGTAATATTTCACGAATATTTTGGTTTTAGAGGCCAGGCGTCGTGGCTCATGCCTGTAATCCTAGCACTTTGGGAGGCTGAGGTGGGAGGATCACTTGAACCCGGGAGTTCAAGACCAGCCTGGGCAATAGCGAGACCCTGGCTCTATAAAAGAAAAAATAAAGAAAAAATTAGCTGAGCGTGTTGGTATGTGCCTATAGTTCCAGCTACTTGGGAGGCTTGAGCTCAGGAGTTGGAGACTACAGTGAGCTATGATGACACCACTGTACTCCATCCCAGGCAACAAAGTGAGACCCTGTCTCAAAGAAAAAATAAAAGTTTGGTTTCAGGAGATTTCTCTTTCCCAATTTACGATTCTTTTTTCTTTTTTTTTGGGACAGGGTCTGTTGCCCAGGCTAGAGTGCAGTGGCATCATCATAGCTCACTGCAACCTCAAACTCCTGGGCTCAAGTGATCCTTCTGCCTCAACCTCCCAAGTAGCTGGGACTACAGGCATGCCCCACCACGCCTGGCTAATTTTTCATTTTTTGTAGAGACGGGGCTTGGGGGGGGGGGTCTCACCATTGCCCAGGCTGGTCTTGAACTCCTGGCCTCAAGTGATCTTCCTGCCTCGGCCTCCCAAAGTGCTAGGATTACAGGTGTGAGCCACTGTGCCCAGCCCCAATTTATAATTCGTAATGTATGTAAACAACTGTTTCTAAGTTAGCCTAAGATCAATTAAATATTGTATTGAAATTTTGAGGGTTTTCAAACTCCTTAGGGTCAAAGGATACTGTCTATATATGAGGTAACCATAGGTAAGGTTACTTTGTAAACTGTGCTTTAAAGTAGGCTTATGAGAAGCCATGGCTAGGGCCAAGACATCTGATGCATTTTTTTTTTGTGGAGACAAGAGTCTCACTCTGTCGCTCTGGCTAGAGTGTAGTGGTGTCGTCATAGTGTCATAGTTCACTGCAACCTCCAACTCCTGGGCTCAAGCAATCCTCCTGCCTCAGCCTCCCCAGTAGCTGGGACTACCAGCATGCGCCACCATGCCCGGCTAATTTTTTCTACTTTTAGTAGAGACGGAGGTCTCGCTCTTGCTCAGGGTGGTCTTGAACTCCTAGCCTCAAGTGATCCTCCTGCCTTGGTCTCCCAGAGTGCTAGGATTACAGGTGTGAGGCACTGCACCCAGCCTCTGATGCATCTTGATGGTTACTAGAAGAGCTTGAACTATGCTGAGTGTCTTAGAGATTACACATGCTATTTGCCCATTTTCATAGAGATGTTATTCAAGTGGTTTGTACTTTTCAGAGTAGCAAATCCACTATTAAAAGTAACTAAGAGAACATGGTTCAGGCTTTAGTAGCAAACTGGACTTCTGACCCCTTTGAAAACTGTCTGAAACCAAAAAATGAAATGATAAACATTAGCTATTACTATTTTAAGTGCTTACTATGTGCCAAATGTTGTGCTCAGAGCCTATCCTGGGGGTGGTCAGGAGGTCTCACAATCACAGAGCTTCCCATTTAAACTTGTGACATGGCCAAATGACATGATACAAATACATTCAGAAGACTGAAAGACATATTGTAACACTTTAAACTTATGGTCCACTAAGAATCACACTTAAAAATAAATCTTGTAACTAGCTTGTTAATTATATTATTGCATTTATATTGTCTTATGTTCTGTTTTCCCCAGTGAACAATTATAAAAATATATAAATATTTAAATCCTGTTTTTATATTTTTCATTTTTAAAAATTGTGGGATTCTCTAAGAATGTAAGTAGCCTGCACCTCTCTCAAAGTCTAAGAGGCCTTAACTGCTAAATGTGTAACAGGCATTATATATTTAATCCTCACACCTATCATGTAAGATAGGGACTATTCTTCCCATTTTAAAGATGAAGAAACTTAATCTAAGTAGTGGTTCATAATCACAGAGCTTGTAAATGGCATGGCCAGGACTCAAACCTAGGACTAACTCAGCCCACTATTTATCCACCACATATAGTGCCTCCTCTGTTAGACTGGTCTTTTTAGTCAGGGCTAATGATAAAATAATGTGATGATAGGTTTAAAAGCAAGCCCCAAATCAGAATTTCTATATGCCAGTGAATATTGTCTCATCTTTCAAAGAAATCATCACAGAAGACCACACTCTTATTCCAATGACACTGATGTCATTAAGAGCTCTTTTGAAACTCACATTTGTTTGTTCATTACACAAATATTTATTTGATGCCTATGAACAGGCACTATATCAGGACCTGGAAATAAAATGGTGAGCAAAAACAGAAACAGTCCCTCCCCTCATGGAGCAAAGAGGCCAGTATGAAGACAAAAGATCTCTAAGAAATATAAAATTGCAAATGTGACAAGTGCTGGAAGGAGAGGTACATGATCTGGAGACACTATAATAGGAGACGTGTTGTGGTCAAGAAAAACTTCCTTGAGAAAGTGATGCTGAAGGTAAGATCTATAAGATGATCAGGAGTTACCAAGGAGAAGAGGAGAGGAAACAGAGGCACTGTATGTGCAAAGGCCCTGTGGAGTAAGGAGCAGAATGAAGAAATCAGTAGGGGAGGCCAGACCATGCATGGCTTTGTAGATCTTGTAAAAGAGTTCCGAATTTGTGCTGAAAGCCATACAAAGACTTTAAAGGCATTTATAGACAGAGGGATAACGTGACCAATTCTGCATTTTAAGAATACCACTCTGGCTGCATTTGAGGAGGGCTGAGTAGATGCTGGGAGATAAGTTAGGAGGCAACTGCAGTGTTCCAGGCTAGTGATGATGGCAGTTGGGCTATGAGTAGTGGTGGTAATGAAGATGCAGAAAGGTGCATGGATTCAAGAGAAAAAATTTAATGGGAAAATCTTTTTGTAGATCCTCAATGGTAACAAGTGAATATGACTTTTGGAACTAGCTTAAAGTAATTCAGAACCAAATCTATGTAAATAAAAGCCGTGTATGTGCTTGCATGTTTGCACAATCTGGTTTTGATAGCTTTCTTTATAGGGCTTCAAACATGTGTTAAGCAGTGGTACATCATTCAGATCAATGTATGGCTGGCCCAAAATGACTACTTGGAATTTTGTAGATTTCTTCTTCCCTAAAGAGAAATAAAATTCAACTATATTCTTAGGCATCCTCTGCTGTCAACCCACAATGGCACTGAAAGACAAACGGTGATTAATTTAATATGTGTAAAATGAGGTAATATTTAAGTGTGAGGTTACTGTTCAAGTAAGCCTTAAGAAATATAAAAGAAAATATGTAAAAAACGCTTACCCAATTCTAGGCAGGATATATTAAAATCAACTTTAACTAGGTCTATACTAGGTCAAATAACTTAACTTGCTTGCTTAGTGATTCCACAGTGATTTTCTCACAGATGGAAAAAAACCTTCCCTAAAATAATACTGGATGGCATTGTACTTCAAAAGAACCTGGTTATTAATCTATACTGTTTCCTCTTAAATTATAGCTTAGTAGAAATTACAGTTCTTCAAAACTTTTAAAATAGAAGGAATACTTATCAACTTGTATTAATTAAATGAAAATGTAGACTATTAATTTTCATAGATCAATTTATTTAGAATTACAAATATTAAGAATAAAAGATTTATGCATTTCTTAATTAACATAACAGTTTAGCTAAATATAAACTCTGCACTAAAGTTTTGCAGTGGCACAATACCAACAAAGAATACAGAAGCATTTTTAAACTATACAAAAATTTCAAATGGAAAATAATCTTGTTTCAGTTTTATTATACATTAACATATAAAAAGTCTCATTTTATGAGACATCTAAAAGAATCAAAACCACCTCTACAGCTATATCTTAAACTCCAAATCTGAAAACAATTTATTATATTTTGACTTTATAATATTCTATATTAAAACAAAGAAAATTCCAAATACACACTTTTTACAAGATTAATATTTTAGGCAGCGTTTTCCTTAAAAAAGAAAAACAAAAAAACACAACAATCAAAAACCTTTCTTCTGCATTTCATAGCACTGGTTATTATATTTGTTTTCCTTATAAAATCTTTTTTACTTTATAAATTGTGTATTGTTGGATTTTAACCAGTAATCTGGTTTAAAAGTTGTGCAAATAAACAAAAAATATGAAAATAGTGTGTTATCAGTCTTTTTTTTTTTTTTTAAATAAATCTCATAACAATAGCAATTTTGACCTGAATCGACGGGAAAAGACATGCCAAATCCACTTGCGGAAATTTAGCATTTTGCAGTAATGTTTTTTTCCTGCTCCTTCATTTTCTTTCAACAGACAAACAACAAAGGTTTCTTTTATATAAATTATGATAAATTAAATTATTATAAAATGATATATAGAACCATGTCACATTGCAAGTATATATCATATATACTTGTAAAGTCCATATTTCCCATCTATATTTCAGTGGCTTCCTTAAAACTAGGACTTCCCATACCTCATGATGTTATCCTTTGCAGACTGAGATGGTGATCAACTAAATCAACTGGAGTTGTAATTTTAATGTGCCAGATGGAATTTCCACATTGCCACCGATATGCACAAAAAGACCATGTTTCTTCATATTCTCCATTGCAGTGTTGGGTTGAATTCATGCACGTTAAAAAAAAATGGTCAATGTATTCTTCCATGAAATTATGTTATGTTTAGACATTTTCAGTTTAAAAATACTTGCTAATAAACATATGTAACATAAGCAATGCTAATGCATCTGAATAATAAAAGAAAAATAAATATGCTGGTCAGCAATGCTGGTTTAAGAAGCAGTACAGTATATTAAAATGCTTTATTTGGAGATAAATTTCCCTTGTTTTCCATCAGTTAGGTTATTTGGTGTTGGAAGCCTATATAAAGGAAAAGAACTTCTCGAAAACAATGTCCTGTGCAGTTGGAATAATGAAATCTTCTACTCAGTCTCTGTTGGTGTTATTTGCTGCAAAGGCATGTAAGTTTCCCATCTGGCTCAGGCCACTCTGAATATGTGCAACATGGATTTCTACATTATTCTGAAAGCAACTAAAGAAAGAAGAAATATGATTAAGGACTTTATTTCAAAAATTTAAGAAAAGCAATTATAAAAAAAGGAAGTTAGGAAATAGCTAAGATAATGACCTTAGGGAAGGAATAAATCTCCTCTTATGTATCAGCCATAATTCTACTTCAGCAGTAGTTGAACAAGCATGCTTTAAAAAAGGAAAGAAGCCACAGGGGTACTGGAAAGAGAGAATGAACCTCTCTTTGATTAGGGAAGCTCTACTTCTAAATTGAACCTCCATGCTAACCCAAAACCTAAATATTTTATGTCTCCTGATTCCTTTATATAAAAAAATCCATGTGAAATTTCTGTTCTGTCAATAGACTAAATACCAACTAAAAAGCTCTTTTAAAATATATAAAGGACAAAAATATATGAATACTTCACAAATATGCATAATTCTTAAAATTTATACTGAAAATCACTGCAAACTTAACATAAAAATAATTAGGGTGTACCTAATGAGTTACCTGATATTAGAAGCATCTATTGTACTCTTGATATCATTTAGTGAATCTGTAAGTGATTTGAATTCAAAGGAATTCAGGTCTCCTCCTTCTGCTAGACACTACGGGGAAAAAATTTCAAAATTTAATTAAATTATAGCTCAAATATAGGCATAAAATACCTGATATAATCTATGGATTATAATTTCTTAGCAACAAATTGGCATAGTTTGCTTAGTGTCACATTAAGAAAATATTTTCTCTAAAATTTACCTTAATTTGTAATAAAATAGCCGTAAGCCTGGAGATTAAGTCTGTCAGATTTTCATTTTCAACACAGGGTTGTCCTGTTGAGGAATTTGCATGCCGAACAATTTCCTGTGCTTCTTCCTCACACCTTCGCCTCATATCTGTTGGCTGATCTGCAGGCTGGAGTCCCTGGTCTGGAGCAAGCTGAATACAGATGATTGAAACATCAGATGCACATTCAAAAGGCCATGATTATTTCTGTGTGTTTGTGCCCTGTGTTCATATTTTGATTTTTATAAAACTAGCATTTATAACTAAGATGATACTCTTATCTTAGAATCTGTTTTTTCTCCTTCAACAGGTTTTTTTCTGATTTGTTTTCTATTTTTTGTGACTTTTAATTTTGATATAATTTCAAACTTTTAAAAAAGTTAAAGAATAGAACAAAGAACTCTTAATAATCCTTTACTCAGATTCACTGTTTATGTCTTACTACATTTGATTTACCATTTGATCTCTCTCTGTGTGTATATATATAATAATTTGTTTCCCTTAGTCATCTGAGAATAAGTTGCAAACACTGTGGCCTCTTTACCCCTAATTACTCCAGTTTGTATTTCCTTGATATTTTTGAAGAGTACCAGCCAATTATTTTCTCACTACTTCTCACTCCCCAACCCCTTCCCGAATTAGTTTCTGGTTTACCCTTTCTGTGTTTCCTTTTGAAAAATTAAGCAGAGAGATATATTTAATTTCCACTTATTTCATACCCTAGAGGTAACATACTATATACATTTATTTGTACTTTGCTTTTTTTTTTTTTTTAAAGACAGAGTCTCACTCTGTTGTCCCAGGTAGAGTGCAGCAGCGTCATCATAGCTCACCACAACCTCAAACTCCTGGGCTCAGGCGATCCTCCTAAGGGTCTGGAGGACCCTGTAGCTGGGACTACAGGCACACACCACCACACCTGGCTGATTTTTTCTATTTTTGGTAGAGACGGGGTCTCATTCTTGCTCAGTCTGGTTTCGAAGCCCTGACCTCAAGCGATCCTCCTGCCTTGGCCTCCCAGAGTGCTAGGATTACAGGCATGAGCCACCTGGCCTGTATTTTGTTTTTTTCAATCAATAATATATCCTGGAAGTCACTCCATATCAGTAAGTAGAGCGCTTCCTTGTTCTTTCTTATAGCAGCATAGTATTCTATTGTGTGAAAGTACAATAAGTTATTTAGCCAATTCCTTATATGTGGGCATTTATGTTTTTTCTAATATTTTGCAATTACCAATAACTCTGCAATGAATAACCTTATCTTCTAACACTTTTAAAAAATTTTAATTGAAGCATACATAAATACATAAAAGTACACAAACCATAAAATGTACAGGTTAATGAGTTTTCACAAATCAAACATGCCTGAGAAATCAGCAACTAGATTAAGAAACAGAACATTACCAGCACCCCAGATGCCCTCCTAATGCCATCTTCCAGTACTGCTTCCCTAAGGGTAACCACCATCCTGACTTATAACATCACAGGTTAGATTTTGCTAGCTTTCGAGCTTTATGGAAATGGAATCATACATTATATATTCTTTTGTGTCTGATTTTATTTGTTCAACACTGTATTTGTGAGATTCATCCATGGCATTGTGTTGTTTGCTTACTCTCATTTCTGCATAGAAATTCCATTGTGTAATTATACCATGTTTATTTATTCATTCTAGTATTGATGGGTATTTGGGTAGTTTCCAATTTCTGGCTGTAATAAACAGTGATGCTATGAACATTTATAGTATATGTCTTTTAATAAATACCCATTCACATACCGCTTGGTATATATTTAGTAGAATTCCTTAGTCATAGTGTTCTCTCTGATATGTTCTTATTTTAAAATCAATGTTGTACTTCCACAAGAGCTTTGTGAAAATTAAATCATTTTATATCATTAGGAAAGGAGTCTATCATAAATAGCCTTGGGTAATACAAAAAGATTGATAAACAACCCACTTCTGCATGTATCATCAGCTTTGTTATGTGTCGTCTTGGATGCTTGGGCTGCATCTCTTGTGGATAGCTGCTAGTCCAGGGGAGAAAATCTATTTACTAGAACAATGTGTATTGTTATGTAGGTGACTGACAACTATCAGGAAAATAAAAATAAATGATAATGGATGGCTAAAGGAATGAACAAACTATATTCAGTTTAGTTATAGGTAACCATAGTTCATTTTCCTCAGTTAAATTCAAGTGGATCAATAACATCATTTATGGCAGATCTTTGGGACTTACCTATGAGGCTAGTATCATAAAAAGCCAACTCTCATATCACAAATAGAGGTGGCTTTCCTGAAAACACAGAACCTCAAAGAATGCCAATGCAGGAGCATTCTAAACTCATCTGCATCATTTAATTCTTACCCTATTGTAAGAAACTCAAATTTTAGGTGAAACTGTTGAACTACCCTCATATATATAATCATATGTGAATGATAATTCACAAATAAACATATGATCTATGTATTTGAAATTCAAGAATTCATAGTTCTAATATAAAGGTTAAAGGAGGAGAAAACAAAATTGTATACTCAGCATGATCAGAACTTTGTGAGAAAAAGCATGTATTCTTGGGAAAAAAAAAAGACTAAGGAGAAATAAACCAAAATATGGTCTTTGGGGTAACTGAATTAAGAATAATTATTTTTCTAAATTTTGGGGGGAGCTATATCATTTGTAATTTGAACCAAAAAAAAACCAACTCAGAATTGATAGCTTACTGTGTATAAAGCACTCTTCAACATGATGATGCGAGGAGGAAAAATATATAAAAAACATAGTTCTGCTAAAGGGCCTTATAAAGATATTGGTTTAGATTGGATTTTCTAAAATGTGCAGGTAAAGTATTAAGCTTTCAAATAAAAAAATGGAGAGAAATTCATACATCTTACCCACCTCATAGCAATACTGTTGAACCTTATGCAAAACTTTGTTTAGGTCCTTGTTCAGCTGTTCAAGCTCTAGAACAATTGTCGCATATCTCCGCTGAAATTCAATGCCAATGGGCATGGAATATGATTTCTGAGAAGAAAAAAATAAACAAGTTTTTAATTGATAAGGGGTTTTTTGTTTTTGCAGTGCAATTTCAATGCTCTAAAAGGAGACAACTTATCTAAAACAAACTAAATATAATAATTAAAAATTTAAAAAAACACAACTAAATACCAAAATCCGTATTAGGGTAAAGAACAACAACAACAAAAACAACAAAAAAACAACAAACTAAAGGTTATTAAACTTGTCTATATTCATTGTTATAGTTCTTGTGTGTGATAATGGTATTATTTATTTAGGAGATTGTCCTTGCTCTTAGGAGCATCATGATATCTGCCATTTACTTTTTTAAAAAAGGAGATCTTATATAGAGAGAAATTAAACAAAGCAAAATGTTCATTGATAAATCTGTATGCATGTTCTGTATATTGGTCTTTTGGCTTTTTCATAGGTTTGTCATTTTTCAGAATATAAAGTTGTTAAAAATTGTGTGTACTCATTTGAAGCATTCTAGTTACTTAAACTCAATTGGTTCTGTACCTGGAATCAACCGAATATAGTATAATGGTTAAGAGCATGGGTGCTAGAATCAGATTATATATGTCAAATTCCAACTCTATCACCTACTAACTGTGTGATATTAAATAAATTCTTTAATTTCTCTGTGCCTCTGTTTCCTCATCTGCAAAATGGGGATAATAGGAATATCTACCTAATGGGGTTATCGCAAAGATTAAATGAGAAAATATATGCTAGCATATTGCCTCCCACATAGAAAAGGCTCAATAAATACTAACTTTTTATTATTGCCATCATTGCATATTTGTTCCCTACCAGTAAGTGTTAGTGGACTTTGATGCCACTTCCTTTCCTCTCTTCACAATACCTCCAATAAATTACACACTCCATTCCGCTCCCGCTACAAATGCTGGCAGTGAAACCTCTCTAGTGAAGGAAAATTTAACCACATTTTTTTTTGTACAGAGGATTTCTGAGAAAGCAGATCATAATGTACTGGGGGAGCAAAACTGCTCTTTCTAGTTAGTTAGGCAATGAAAGCATTCCCAGACAGAACAGGGAAGAATTACTTACACAAGCCCCAAATCATAGAATTATAGATTGTTTGAGCTAACAGAAACCTTAGAGATCATCTAGTTAAGCCACATCACTTTACAGATGAGAAAACTGAGGTTTAGAAAAGTTAAATGTCTTATTTAATGATGGTGATGATGATGACAATAGCTAACACTACTGAATAGAGCTGACTAATATGCCAGGCATTGTTCTAAGTGTTTTAAAGGGATCTCATTGAATCTTCACAACAACCCTATGAGAAGGGCACTATTATTGGTTGTCTCCGTTTTACACGAGGGCCATGTACTACAGCCAATAAGTGGTAAGCCTGTGGGATCTGAAGTGCGTTTGTCTCAGCTAGAATTCCTCTGCCAATGTGGATCTGAAGCAGTGAAAGAGGAGGAGGGGTCAGAATACCACAGGGAGAGTAGGGAAGGAACAGGTTCCACATAGGCCTGGAATTGTGTCCTACTTTACCATTTGGTGCTTCCTGAATAGCTTTCTCCTTCATAAGCCTCAGTTTTTGAGACCACTGGACCATCCAAAAGATTTTTATTTTATAAGAATACAAGGATAATGCAGAACATGCTGAATTTAACTTCATATCCTTGTTGGGAATTAGTGTTACTAAGGACATAATAATACTTGAATTATAACTACATATTTGATCAAGCCTCTTCTTGAGGACAAGTGCATACTTTGGCAGACTCAGAACTAGTTAATCAAAGTCAAAATAAAAATCATTAAAAGCTCTGTATCATCCTACAGATTTTTTAGAAGGCATCAAAAGCGTTTAACCTCACCTTTTGTGTTCAACATTTTTATGAATTATTTAAATAAAGACATACAAAGGGTTTACATATAGTATACATCAAAATGTACAAAGTTGGGAGATGGCCAGATGTTAGATAACAGAGTGATGTGATTAATGAACCATAAAAAAACTCCTAAACTAAATGGATATATACTCCCCTTCAAAATCATCATCTGGTTATATCTCCAGCTTCTCAAAATACCTTTAGAGCCCCCTTTTTTGAAATGGTTCTCAAAGTCCTCAGCTTATCTTTCTGAATATCTTCAATGATGGGAAACTTTCTCCCTTATCTTCTTAAACATTCAAATTATGCAGTATTAATATAGAAGAATAAACGTACAAGAATGACCAAACCAATTTTGAAAGAGAAAGACAAATGGGGGGACTTGCACTGGTAGTTATCAAACTAGACAGTGTGGCACTGGCATGGGAGACAAATACATCAGCAGAAAAAGAAGAGTGGCCGGTCTTTAATAAACATTAAATTCCCACATGTATGTACATGCATGCCTGGCACATATTCTTGTATGTATGTGTGTACACATATATATATGAATGGAAATATAGTATATAATAAAGTTGGCCTTTCAAATCAGTAGAAAAGAATGAACTATTAATAAATAGGGACAATTAGCTATTTGTTTGAGAAAAAAGTTAGATCTCTACCTGAAATCATTCACAAAAGTAATTTCAGGATGGACTGAAGATCTAAACATTTTTAAAAACCTATAAAAGTATTATAAGAAAGACAGGCTGGTAAAGAGTGGTTGGCTATGAAAAAAAAAAAAAAAAAAAAAAAAAAAGAAAGACAGGCTGGGCAGTGGCTCACGCCTGTAATCCTAGCACTTTGGGAGGCCGAGGTGGGAGGATTGCTTGAGGCCAGGAGTTCAAGATCAGCCTGAACAAAAGCAAGACATCATCTCTACAAAAACCAAAAATATTTGCCAGGCCTGGTGATGGGTGCCTGTAGTCCCAGCTGCTTGGGAGGCTGAGGCAGGAGGATTGCTGGAGCCCAGTTTTGAGGTTGCAGTGAGCTATGATGACGCCACTGCACTCCAGCCCAGGAGACAGAGCAAGACCCCGTCTCAAATGAAAAAAAAAAGAAGACAGAAGAGAATATGTTTATGAATAAGAGGCAGAGAAGCTATTTTAAACAAGGTACAAAAACCAGAAAAGGGAAAAGACTGATATGCAGTTGAAGCTTGAACAACATAGGTTTGAACTGTGCAGGTCCAGTTATATGCAGATTTTTTTCAATAAAAGTTATACTGACTGTGCCTGCCTCCCCTTCTACCTCCTCCACCTCTTCTACCTCTGCCACCCCTGAGACAGCAAGACCAACCCCTCTTCTTTCTCCTCAGCCTAAACAACGTGAAGCTGAGGATGAAGACCTTTATGATGATCTACTTCCACTTAATGAATAGTAAATATATTTCTCTTATGATTTTCTTAATAACATTTTCTTTTTTTAAGCTTACTTTATTGTAAGAATACAGTATATAATATGTATAACATACAAGATACGTTATTGGTAATGCTTCTGGTCAACAGTAGGCTATTAGTAGTTAAAATTTTGGGGAGTCAGAAGTAATACGTGTGGCACGGTGGCTCACGCCTGTAATACTAGCACTCTGGGAGGCTGAGACGGGAGGATTGCTTGAGCTCGGGAGTTTGAGACCAGCCTGAGCAAGAACAAGACCCTGTCTCTACAACAAATAGAAAAACTAGCCCGGTGTAGTGATGTATGCCTGTAGTCCCAGCTACTGGGGAGGCTGAAGCAGGAGGATTGCTTGAGCCCAGGAGATTGAGGTTGCAGTGAGCTAGGATGACGCCACTGCACTCTACCCGGTGCGACAGAGTGAGACTCTGTCTCAAAAAAAAAAAAAGGTAATACATGGATTTTTGACTGCTTGGGGCATTGGGGGATGGGCATCCCTAACTACCTCCCCTTGTTGTTCCAGGGTCAACTGTATTTGACTACATTCTGACAGGACGTCAGAAGGGAAAACAAACAAACAAACAAAAAAACTCTATTTGACTACATCAAAATTTAAATTTTCTGTACTATAATAACATCAGAAACAAAATTTAAAAATATAAATGTCGAATTAACATATAAAGAGGCTTAATTCCACTAGCAGCCTTAGAAACACAAAATAAAACAATGAGCTATTTTTCACCTACCAGATTGCTAACAATTTAAGGCTCTTATAATACTAGGATTGAAAAGAGTGACCTATATTTACTGATACTGTAGAGTGAAAAGCAGAATGTTACATTTGTTTTAAAAAGTCCACTCCTCAAAAAAAGTCAATAGTATAAGGTACTTATACTGTAGGTAACTCATAAAAAAATGAATACAAAGAAAGAAAACACATATCTAACTCAGTAAGAATGGTAATTTTTAAGAAGAATACATTCAGGTTTTATATAAAGTTAAAAATTAATTTTAAAAAAGGCAAAAATGTGACAACACGTAAGGCCTGCATGAATGAGGTGAGGCATTTGAACCATATGAAATAACTAATACATTTTGATCAAAAACAAGTTATGATCACAAAGTAATCTTGTGAGTTTATAAGTTGATGTCAAAGGCAAATATTCTGTGAAGACATGCTTTTAGGGGACAAGCTGGGAAATACCAGATTTAGCAATTCATGTGTAAGGGTTATTTGACCATGGTCATTTGACCAATCCTTTATGGGTGGTCATTTAAACCATTTCCAATCTTTTGCTATTACAAACAATACTGCAAAATTAACATCCTTGTATGCACATCTTTATATACATAAATGATTACTTCTTCAGAATGATGCTCTAGAAGAATTTCTGGCCCATCAATATGGCCAAGCTGTCTTCCCGAAAGATTTCAATAACTTATATTCCCACCTAGAGTGTATAAATGTGCCTACTTATTCACACACTCACTAATGCTTTATTTGAAATATTTACAAATCTGATGAGAGAACTAGGAATATTTAGTAGGAAAAGGAATAGAAGATGGGAGAGGTATAAGTTGTCTTCAAATATTTAAATAGTTACCACACAGAAGATGTGGTAGATTTGTTAACATAGTTTCAGAGAGTAAAACTAGGACTAATGTAGGGAAGTTACTAAGTCAACATTAACAGTGAACAATGAGTTAGTTCACTTTCTTCTTCAGCTTTGGGAAATTTTCTTCTATCATTGTTTTGCTAACTCTCTCCCCTCTATTTTCTCTCTGTTTCATTTCTGGGTATGCTCCTGGTTGAATGATGGACCTTTTGGATTGGTCCTCTGTGTCTCTTAATTTTTCTCTCATATTTTCCATGTCTAGTTTTCAATTATACATTCTGGAAGAGTTCAACTTTTTCTTCTTAACTTTCTATTGAAGATATTTTTGAAATAGAAAATACATTTGCATGGTTTAAAATTCAGAAGTTAAGTCTCCCTGTAAACCCAGCCCCCTAGCCTCTCACTCTTTTCTCTTCAAAAGTAACCACTCTTATCAGTTTCTTAAGCATCTTTCTAGAGGTAGTCTCTTCATACACAAAGAAAAAGATACATATTTTTTTCTTCCCGACTCCACTCTTCTTTTTTCCAAACAAATGGGAACATTTCAAAAACATGCTCAGCACCTTCTTTTCTCACTGGACAATATATCTTTTCAATTGTTCTATATCAAGTATTTTACAAAGAGCTTCCCTATTTGTTTAGAGTTACATGGTGTTACACTGTATAAACATATTACATATTTACCCAGTTCCTTACTGATGGACATTCAAATTGTTTCTAATCTTTAGGTATTGCAAACATGCTGGCTAATGCAATGAACATGCAGTCATTTTGGATAAGGGCAAATATAACTGTAGAAGTTCCCAGAAGTGCAATTGCTAAATAAAAGGACTTGAGCATTTTTAATCTTGGTAGATATTGCTGAAACACCTGTAGGGGCCAAGGGAAGACTGACAAGAGGCAGATTAACACAGTAACTACCATGTGAGTTGTATTTAACTCACACTAGTTTTGAGCCTGGGGCCTCGTGAAAGCATATGTAACTCACATGTCTCTTCACCTTGGGAGCCGCGTGAACTATTTTTCAAGTTGCATGTAATTCACACAGAGAAAACAACAAATAGCAAATTTTTCATTAAATTAGAAAGGATCATTTTGTTTTCAAAATTTTTATTCTATTTTCATAATAAAACACCATGGCCCCAAGGAAAAATTTTTTTTCTAGTGTGGCATTCAGTGTGTTAACAGGAGAAAAGGCACACAAATAATTACATGACATGTGAGCCTTCAGAATGAAGACCCAAAGATACAGGGGAAACTGTCCATATTTATGCTTAGGTTCAACAAAGTATGGACAGCCATGTAGAAATATGATTGGACAAAAAGGGTATGATCTAATGCTGATAGACTAAGTGGGGAAACCCAGCAAAGCCTGTCTGTTTAGATTCTTCTTGGCCTCTCTGAGCACATACATTCCCTCCTTCTGGGTATGGGGCATGACATTCTCTGGAAGACCCTGTCTCAAAAAAAAAAAAAAAAGTAAGTGTTCAATTAGTTCAATACTATTAACCTGAAGCTTCACAGAAAATTTTTTTTATTTATCTTGCTCTGTTGCCAGGGCTAGAGTGCAGTGGCATCATCACAGCTCACTGCAACCTCCAACTCCTGAGCTCAAGCGATCCTCCTGCCTCAGCCTCCCAAGTAGCTAGGAGTACAGGCGAGCACCACTATGCCTGGCTAATTTTTTTTTTTTTTTTTTTTTTTGAGACAGTCTCACTCTGTAGCCCTGGCTAGAGTGCAGTGGCATCATTGTAGCTGACTGCAGCCTCAAACTCCTGGGCTCAAGCGAGTCTCCTGCCTTAGCCTCCCAAGCTGCTGGGACTACAGGCACGTGCCACGACGCCTGGCTAATTTTTCTATTTTTAGTAGAGACAGGGTCTCACTTTTGCTCAGGCTGGTCTCGAAATCCTGGCCTCAAGAGATCCTCCTGCCTTGGCCTGCCAAAGTGCTAGGAACAAGGCATGAAGCCACTGCACCTGGCTGCAGAAAATTTTTTTAAAAAGATGTTGTAAGAAATAAATGGAACGTATATCTAAATAATTTGTAATCCATAATTCTGGAAGAATCTCTATTTCTGAAGGTGTTTTTAACAATAGTTCTGGAGATATTAAAAATAAAATCTCATATTACAATACCTGGGAGTTTTCCTTCTGCAAAGAAGGAATTAAACTAATGGATAATTTTTATTTATGCCTGAAATACTGTGTAAAATTCCAATTCACAAATAACATATAAAGTAAAATAAAAAATTCATGTTTAAATTAAAATACCGTATATACTGTAATTATTTTGATTTTTAGTACCTCTGTAAGATACTGTACATTACAGCAATATAATAAAAATGGCACAGTCACTGAGGACAGTGTCCATATTTTATTTACATTTTAAGACTAATCTTAAAATCATATCACACACCTATTTCCTTTTTGATGGTTCCAATTAAACTTAAGGGTATAGTTTGTTAAATAAAGGCTACAAGCAAATTTTTACCATGTTTTTCATATGTAATACAAAGGGGCTACTCTGAATAGAAATCCATTCCCCTTTATCATTTGTTTTTAATAAATATAGGTATCAAAACAAGCCTGAACTTTTTTTTTTTAAACACAGGGTCTTGCTCTGTCACACAGGCTAGAGTGCAGTGCCATCATCAAAGCCCACTGCAACCTCAAACTCCTGGGCTCAAGCAATCTTCCTGCCTCAGCCTCCCAAGTAGATGGGACTACAGGTGTGTGCCACCAGCTAATTTTTCTATTTTTTGTAGAGACAAGGTCTCGCTATGTTGCTCAGGCTGGTCTCCAACTCCAGTCCTCAAGAGATCCTCCTGCCTCAGCCTCCCAAAATGTTAGGATTACAGACATAAGCCACTGCCCCCAACCTCTGAAAATAACCTTTGATACTACTAGTAGTTAGCATCTCTTCAAAAATCAACACAATTAGCAAAAGTATTCATTGTACCTGCTCTTTTAAACAATTTAAATTTCAGCTCTTTCACTAAGCAAGCATATGATTTATGTTTTTCCTTCTTTTGGAAACATACATTATTCCACAGCAATCTAATACTTCTTCCCTTGCTCTTAGCCTATAAACCTGAATTCCAGGTTTATGTTTAAATGACACTGTCTTTATAAGAAGAAAAATATCGTAGAACCTCTTTCCTCCTGGTGTTTGAAAACATCACGGGTGTATATATTTTACATATTTTATTACCAATGACCAGATCATGGTTACCACTTTGAATTTTTATTAAATGGTTGGTAGTTTTGAACTATGATAATCAAGATATATTAACATGAATGAGTAGAAGGTTGTTGATTTAAGACAAGTTGGAGATTTCAAAAATCAATTGTCTGTTTTTTGATGGCTGTGGAAGTTTCTTATTTTCTTTGAACATCATTAGACAACCTAGTTCTTAAAGTACAACTTTAATGCTATATGAATTTTGCCATTTTGCTAACACTGGTATGTTCTGTGCATCCACCATCCCACTGGAAATATTTATTTCACTCATATTAAATTTTGTTATAAATCTAACTAATGGAAGGACTTCTGGGTATTTAGGTCAGTCCAGGTTCCGGATTTTATATTTTGTTTTTCATAATTTTTCTGTAGATACTGTGTAATCTTCTGTGGCTTGGACTCCATTTCTTTCTTTCTTTTTTTTTTTTTGTTGTAGAGACAGGGTCTTGAACTCCTGGCCTCAAGCAATCCTCCCAGTTTGGCCTCCCAAAGTCCTGGGATTACAAGCATGAGCCACCACACTCAGCCCATTTATTTATTTCGGAATGTAAAACCACTCTTGCCCTCCCTGGAATAAACCCTAGTTGGCTGTGATCATATGCCTTTTTACTACACTGACAAAGTCCATTTGCTAGTATTTTGTTCAGGATTCTTGCATCTATTTCCATGAATGAGAGTGGCTATAATTCTCTTTTGCAATGTCTTTGTTAGGTTTTGGTATTAAATTATTCAAACATTTTAAAATGAGTTATAAAGCACTCCTGGTTTTTTCTACTCTCTAGAAGATGTTTTTGAAGGTTGATACTTGCTAGAGTTCACTGGTTTGGAAATTCATCTGAGGCTGAAATTTCTTTGTGGGTGAGT
This sequence comes from Daubentonia madagascariensis, assembly GCA_023783475.1. Taxonomy (NCBI): domain Eukaryota; kingdom Metazoa; phylum Chordata; class Mammalia; order Primates; family Daubentoniidae; genus Daubentonia; species Daubentonia madagascariensis. The sequence goes on along the minus strand of JAKFHU010000258.1, from coordinate 14,848,310 downwards.
TTTAAATTATGGATTCATTTACAAGGTAGTTACAGGACTATTCAGATGTTTTCCATTTCTTCTTATATCAACATTGACAAGTTGTATCTTTCTAGGAATTTGTCTACTTCATCTCAATTTTCAAACATATTTGCAGAAAGTTGCTTAAAATATGTATTAGTCTGCTCAGGCTTCCATAACAGAATACCACAGGCTGGGTGGCTTAAACAACAGAAATTAATTTTGTCAGAGTTCTGGGGGCTTGAAGTCTATGATCAAGGTGCCATCAAGTTTGGTTTCTGGTGAGGCCCCTCTTCCTGGCTTGTGGACCTCTGCCTTCTCACTGTGTCCTCAGATGGCTTTTGCTCTGTGTGCCTGCACTCCTGGTGTCTCTTCTTCTTCTAAGGACACTAGTACTATTGATTAGGGCCCCATCCTTATAGCTTCATTTACCTTTCTTTACCTCCTTAAACACCCTGTCTTCAAATACAGCCTTCAAATACATGGGGCTAGGGCTTCAACCTATGAATTTTGAGGGGATATAATTCAGTTCATAACACAATATCCTCCCATGATCTTTTTAATGTCCGTAGCACTATAGTGATGTCTCCTTTTTCTTTCCAGATATTAGATATTTGTATCTTAGAAAGTTTTTCTCCTGGTTGGCATTTCGAGGTTTCTCAATTTTATTAGTTCTTTCAAAGAACCAACTTTTGACTTTGCAGATCATCTCTATTTTAGATTTGTTTTATATTTCACTAATTTTCTCTTTAGATTTAATTTGCTGTTCTTATTCTAACTTTTTGAGATGGATCCTTAATTTACTAATTTTTCAGTCTTTCTTCAATTTAAACATGTTTTCGATTCTAATACAGGCACGGCTACATCCCGAAGTTTTGATGTATATAATTTTCAATACCGTTCAATTCAAAACATTTTCTAAATTTCCCTTATAATTTTTTTTCTCCTATGGTTTATTTAGCATTGTATTCTTTAATCTTCACGCATGAAGAGCTTTTTTCTTTTTTGTTTAGAGACAGGGTCTCACTCTGTCACTCAAGCTGGCATGCAATGGCACAATGATGGCATGATCATAGCTTTTTTTCTTGATATTCATTTGTTATTAATTTTTAGCTAATTTGCTCTGTGACCAGAGAACATACTGGAGAATTCCAATCATTTGAAATTTGCTTTAGTGCTGGCTGGCATACAATCAATTTTTGTAAATATTCCATGTGGGCTTGAAAATAATGGGTATTCTGCAGTTGTTAGGTATAATATTCTGCATCAAGGAGATCAAGTTTGTTAACTGTGTTTTTCAACTCTGTCTTTATTGATTTTTTGACTGCTTGTTTTATCAGTTACTAAGAGGACTGTGGAAACTGCCCTGCTATAATAGTGAATTTGTTTTTTTCCTTTGAGTTTTGTCCATTTTGCTTTATATATTCGGAGGCTAAGTTATTAGATGCATATAAAGTCTAAATTATTACTTCCTCCTGGTGAATTAGATCTTTTATCATTAGGAAGTATACCTCTTTATATTCAGTAATATCTGTTGCCTTGAATTTTATTCTGTTAGATATTAATATAGCTATAAGAGTGTTTGTTGTCACTTTAAAACTTTACTCTTTATATCTTTTTATACATTTAAAATTTTATAATTTCAGGATCCTTTAATATTAAATGTGTCTCTTGTAAACATTATGGAGTTGGGTTTTATTTTTAATCCAGTTGATTTTGTCTTTTAATCAGAAAATTCAGTCTACTTATATTTAATATTATTACTGATATATTTAGATTTAAGTCTACCATCTTGTAATTTCCCTTCTATTTGTCCTACCTGTTCAGTGTCATTTTTTCTTTCCTTTCTTGCCTTCTTTTGGATTAGTTAAATGTTTAAAAAAAATTTTTTTTACTCTTTAGTTATTATGGGTACATAATAGTTGTATATATTTACAGGGTACATGTGATGTTTTGATAAAGGCATACAGTATGTAATAATCAGATCAGGGTAAGTGGGGTATCCATCACCTCAAGCATTTATCATTTCTTTGTGTTAGGACCATTCCAATTCCACTGTTTTAGTTATTTTAAGCTATACCATAACTTATTGTTAATAAACATTTTTTTTTTTTATTCTACTGCCTTAGCCTCCCAAGTAGCTGGGACTACAGGCACATGCCACCGTGCTAGTTGATTAAACATTTTTATTATTCCACTTCCCACAAACTCCCCCCAACCAAGCTTGCTAACTATTCATCTTTTACTGTTCTTTTAAAGGGCACCTTAGAGATTAAAATGTTCATCCTTGATTTATCAAAGTCTATTTTTGTATATACCCCTACTCTGACAAATAGGCTATTGTTGGGCTGTATTTTAATTCTCTCTATATTTTAAATGCCACAGGTATTATTTTATGTAGTAAGTGTCACTTAGATTAATCCACATATTTACCCTTTTTGTTGCTCTTTATTATCTGAAACTTCAAGTTTCTTGAAAAAACTTCAAGTTTTTTCTTCTGGTTAAACAAAAACTTTAATATTTCCTTTAGTATAGGTATTCTGGTAAGAAATTCTATAAATTGGCTGGGCACAGTGGCTCACACCTGTAACCTTAGCACTCTGGGAGGCCCAGGTAGGAGGATCGCTTGAGGCCAGGAGTTCAAGACCAGCTTGAGCAACATAACAAGACCCCATCTCTACAAAAAATAGAAAAAATTAGCCAGGCATGGTGGCGCACGTCTGTAGTCCCAAAACAAAAACCAAAAAACAAACAAAAAAAGAAATTCTATAAATTTGTTTACAAATGTCTTTATATTAACTTCATCCTTGAAGGCATTTTTGCTGGTTGTAGAAATCTAGGTTGGCAGTTTCCTCTACCGTTTCTGTGGAAACATTAGCTCTTAAACTGTTAGTTGCTGTTTTGAAAGTACTCCCCACCCCAATCCAACCTTGGGTACGCTAAACGTTTTTCACTTTGTGTTTACTTTTCCGCAGTTTTATGATGATGTGCCTAAAAGTCATTATCTTTCTATTTATCTCATTGGGATTGATAGGGCTTCTTGAATCTGTGGCCTGTTGTTTTTTGACAGTTTTAGAATGCTCTCTTAAAATATTGCTTCTGTCCCGTTCTTTCTTTTTCCTTCTGCTATTTCATTATACACATTAGACTTTCCTTACTGTATCCCCTATTTATCTTCTCTTATTTTTCTTTTTCCTTTTTTTTTTTTTTTTTGAGACCGGGTCTTGCTCTGTCCCCCAGGCTAGAATGGCAGTGGTGTGATAATAGCTCACTGCAGCCTTGAACTCCTGGGCTCAAGTGATCCTCCTGCCTCAGCCTCCCAAGTGGCTGGGACCACAGGCACACACCACCATGCCTGGCTAATGTTTTTTTATTTTTTGTAGCGATGGGAGTCTTGCTATATTGCTCAGGCTGGTCTCAAACTCTATGCCTCAAGCTATCCTTCTGCTTTGGCCTCCCAAAGTGCTAGGATTACAGGCGTGAGCTACTATGCCTGGCCTCCATTCATTTTTCTCTCTATGCTTCATTCTGGGTATTTCCTTCTGACCTATTTTCAATTACTAGCTCTCCCTTCAGCTGTTCCTAATCTGCTATAGTTATACCCACCAACTAAGTTCTTAATTTTGGTTGCTGTAGTTTTCATTTGGTCCCTTTTATTGTTGTTTCTGGTTCTCTTCTAAAATTCTCAATTTTGTCTCACCTCTTTGAACAAATTCAGCATTTAAAATCTATGTCTAAATGCCATTATCTGGAGTCTGCCTGTTGTCTATAGTTTTCTCTTCTTTTTTTGTTAGGGTTGTCTCATCTCATATTATATCTGGGATTAAAATTGTTAGCTACTGTATATAAAAATTTATAGAAATAATTTGAGGCCTAGAAAAATGCTATATATTCCTCCAAAGAGGACTTAAGGTTTGCCAACGTCCCCCAACTCTTTGTGGGTCTCTGGACTCTAATTTTGGCCTCCCCACCCCTGTAGCCCTAGCAAGAGAATGCCACTCAGCTTCTCAGCTACCTTTTCTAGAACTTGCAGAAGTCGCCAAGGAAAAAGCAACCCTAAATGCCAGGTTCCCTCTTCTGAGTTTCCTTCTTTTTTCAGATCCTACACCTATAATTCTTTAATGCCTTGTTAATGCTCCAGTATCTTCAAGCAGGTTACTTTAATATTTTATTCCAGAGGAAACAGTTCTTCTCAGTAGGACGGTTAATCCAAATTACCTAGTCTACCATTACCAAAAGCAGAAAGAAAGCTGAACTTTTCCCAAATAGTGTATTGAAATTCTTGAGAGGAATGTCTGTTTTTCTCTCCTTTTAATTTGGGTAAATGCCACATCTGAGTTCTGTCACTGGTATGAAGAATAGGAACGAGTACAAAGACTTTGAATTAATCCTCTTTGAAAATACTCATCTCCCTTCTGTACTTCATCATATTTGCCAACTCTGGGCCTAGAGCCTCTTCAGGGTTCCAATATGCAACCTCCTTGGAGCCATGGTTTCTGTTTCATCTAATAACATGTCAGAAAATTTTCTGAAACTCACAGACATTATTGAGCAGACTGCTTCAATTTTTTCTGTTTATTTCTTTTTGTACTTCATATTTTGTGGGGAATTGTAAAGGATAGGAAGAAAACACATGTTAAGCCTACCATCTTAAACTAGAAGTTTCACTAAATCCTTAAAATGTTCATATATTTTAACCTAATCATTCTATTTCTAAGAATTCATCCTACAGATACAAAAAAAAAAATGCACAAAACTATATTAGCATTATTTTAGTAAAATAATGGAAACAACCCAACTATCCATTAATAGGAAATCGTTTAAATTACGGTACAATGCAGTCATTTTAAAAGATGAAATAAGTCAATATATAATTATTTAATTCCATTTTTGTTAGAAAATAATTTTCAAAACTACTTATGATAATATAGGCACAGAAAAAGAAATCCACATGTTAAACATATAAATAAACATATTTATAACATGCTAAACTGAATAATATTTATCTATGGGGAAGGCATTATAAAGAACTACTGTTTTCCCCATTAAATTGTCTTACAATATTTGAATTTTTATAATGGGAATTATTTTTAATTATAAATAAAACAAAACAAATAATGAAGCATATCAAGCCAACTAGACGACTTCTACAGAGTTCTCACGTGCCAAGAAGCCATGCCAACATTAAAATAAGTCTCTATTTGAAAGTAGGTAAGACTAACTGGGCAAAGGCAAGCCCAATATTTTAAAGCATGAGACTTATAGACACAAGAAAAAGTCCTAGCTAGTGATATTAAAAGGAAATAATTCAATTATGCATAAAGATGGAAGAGATGATAAAATTATCAGAGGAAACACAGAAGTGAAGCGGGAGCATTGAAAAGGCATAGAATAAAGGGCAGAAGTAGAACTGATGGAAACCAAGATAAGAATTAGAGTACAGCAGGAAAGAAGCAAGCATATACATTTTTATGTTTAAGATATGCAATAGCAATATGTTATGGGTAATCTTTTTCAATCTTTGATAGCCTGTGTATCTGATAATAATTTCATATTATGCTTAAATGAGTTAAACTGGGACCAAGAAGCCTAAGTTATAGTATGTGTACTGCTACACAGCAATATGATCTTACACTGAAATCACTTGACATCTTTGGTCTTAGATAATACAGATATTTTCAGATTAAAAATTCTATAATCCTAAAAGGGGACTGCTCTTCATTCAGTTAGGTATCTACTTGTGCAGCTGTTTACCCACACTTATCCCCTTACAACATTTCATTTCAGTGATGCCTAGTGCTATTACCCCCTTCCCCACACCCATGACAGATATTGGTAATCAGTCACACACTTCCCCCTCTGCCACTCCCAGCCCAGTCACTGAGCCCTCCCTTATTTTCACACTTCTATGTAGCCATTTTCAATTAATTAGAGGTGGTACTTGAGATGAAACCTATTTGCCATCCTACAAATCCTTAAGCAAGATGTGAATTTCATTACAATTCAGACTTTCTTAGTGCATATTTTCTACATAGTTTTATATATTTCCTGATTTACTTATTCTGAAGCACTTTTTATAACCTCTGACATTATAACTTCCTTAGTCAGAGGCACCAGTCCTAGGGTTTCTACACTCATGCAAACTGTTCAAAGAACCTAATATACCCATTAATCCTATTTAGCTGTACAGTCAATGGCATGATGAAGTCTGGGATAATGCACTGCATTGCATTGCTAGTTTACTTAATGTATGTTCTGTGTAACAAGAGATAGTGATAACAAATGAAGATTTAAAAATAATGTTTATCTCAAGGTTTTCTTCCATAAGACATTTTAAAATCATTAGATATAGAAGGCCTCACCATTTTAAAATTAGACAAGCAAACAAATAAAGAAACAAATCCATACCAGTTTTTCTGCTTCTGTGTTCATTTCCCTTAATTTCTTGATATGTTCCTTTTTAATCATGAGAATTTTTGATAATTTGGTCTACAGACAAAGAAGAAGAAATGTTTTAGAATAAATAGAGGCATTCAGGTATGTCAGACATTAAATTTCAAATTTTTCACTAAGATATTTCAACAATAGATTTTAGTGTTTCAATATAAATACAGTATAGCATTTTATTTTATATATCTGATTAGTGACAAGAAAATATTGTTTTAAAATCCATTGTAACTAGGACATGTCAAAAGGACTCAACCTGAACAACCTTTCGCTGGCCCAAAATAGGACAATTTGTGGACCAATAAGAATAACAACTGCAAAGAACTGAAGTGCACATGTTAAAATCCATGAGTTCGCAGTGATACTTTTAAAAAATTAACCATCGTTGGAGAATACTAGTGACCAAACTCATTATTTTATACACTGGAAAACAAAGAGAAAGAATCAAGCATTTATCCTGCCTTTCCTATACAAACTATACCATTAGGTAACCAAATAATAGATTCGTGCAGTGGCGTGATCATAGCTCACTGCAACCTCAAACTCCTAGGCTCAAGTGATCCTCTTGCCTCAGCCTCCTGAGTAGCTGCGACTACAGGCGCACACCACGACGCCCAGCTGATTTTTCTATTTTTAGTAGAGATGGGTCTTGCTCTTGGCTCAAGCTGGTCTCAAACTCCTGAGCTCAAGCAATCCTCCTGCCTCAGCCTCCCAGAGTGCCAGGACTACAGGCGTGAGCCACCGTGCCTGGCCAGGGAAGTTTGTCTTTATAGAACTATTTCAGGTAATAAAGAATGAATGATAGAATGAAAAGAGCATCATTTTGCAATTCTAATGAATGAATGGATCTAGGCATTCATAATCAATGGCAGCTAACATTAAAAAAGAGAGAGAGAAAATAATATGAGCCTCCTATCAAAAGAACATAAAACCACCTATAAAATTAGTCACATAAAAACAAATAACCAAATCAAACAAAAAACCCAAATCTAAATCAAACCTCTAGATCCAATTATCACTTTACATGAAAGACGAAAGACAGAAGAACATGTTGAATAACACCACAAGGATTTAGTCAGTAAAATCCAGACTATGGGAGACTCTATGGACAAATAATCCAGTTTCTTAAAAAATTAAGTTGTATGGGGAAAAAGAGCATTCAACATTTAAAGGACAACTGGAAAATTTGAATACTAACTGGATATTTGATGTTAAGACATTTTAATTTTTTAGATGTAATAATGGTATTGTAGTTATTTCTTTAAAAAAAATCCTTATCTCTTAGAGATACATAATAAAACATTTACAGATAATGATATGATGTCTGGTTATTTGCTTCCAAATAGTACAGGTGGGAGAAAGTAGGCAGGGGTATAGATGAAACAGGACTGGCCAGAAGTTGATAACTATTATAGCTGTATGATGGGTATACACAGGTGCATTATACAATTCTGTCTACTTTTTATATGCTTTAAATTTTCCATAATGAAAATTCTAAAAAATTGACCTAAGTCGATACAGGCAGAAGACCTGGTGAGATATGTTACATATCTGTTCACTCAGACCCTTATTTAGTGCTCAGTAGATCCAGGACTCTGGACTGATCTCCCTTCTTCTGTAAGTTGTTGGGTTTTAATAGAAATTTGTACGTTTCTTTAAAATTGGAAGTAGTAAAGGTTGGGATGAAGGCAATAGTTTCTCTCCCGTTTTCTGTTTCTAACTCAGTTTTTCTTGTGTTGCTTACTTGTTTTTGATAGAAAATGATGCTGTTTCCTTTTAATTCTTTTCAAAACTGAGTCCTCTCTAAGCAAGTACATCAGTCTTTTTAGATTCCTCAAAATCCCTAAGCCTAGGAAATAAAAAGCTCTCTCAAGACGAAAATTCTTTGTAAACTATGAATTATAAAATATGCAAAACTATTTAATATTTATTTTGTCATAAGAAAAAATATATCAGGAACAGAAAAAGATACCCATCAACTTCAAAGCTTAATATTAAGAGCAAAACAGGAGTTTTATAAAAGTTCACATATTATAAAAGGCAATAACAAAAGAACTTTTACTTTTACCTCTTAAAAATCTTAAAATAATAGTAAAAGTTGTGTTTCAACTAGGCTTTACACACATATATGAAGTTTAAATTAAGTACTAAAATCAAACACATAGACTTCTGGTTTTCAGTCAGGCATTTAAGAAGCATAGAAGTTGCTAGTCCATCCTAACAACAGGTAAAAAGCTGAACAAACTGAAAAATCAACAACACTTCTTAGATGTGTAAGAGAAGTGAGATCACAGGGCAAATCACTGCTCCCAAAATTGGAGAGACTGACAGGCAAATATGGAGAATCACAACTTACCAGGGCAGAAACCTGTGAGCAAAAACATCCGTGGGTACTAGTACTGAGGTAGGAAAATCTAAACTGTAATTGATGATGAATTGCTGAGGGCTCAGTGTGGACAAGTCTGAGAGCTAAACACTCCCCGGGGACCCAGTTATGAGGGAAGCAGCACACTTTTGTGAGTTTTACTTCTGGGAGCTTGATCTGGTTCTCACAGTGAATACCACAGAAAAATTCCTTTCTGCTTCTTGCAGGGGGAGGAGAAAACTAATTCAAACCATTTTGAATTAAGCCAGAGCATTCTGTTCTTAATAAGATGTGCCTTCAGGAGAAACTTTTAACCAGAGGCTTTTATAACAGCTTGGGCTTTATCAGAGCCTAATTGACTTGGGAGAAGAGAAAAACCCAACTCCAGCCCACTCTAGTCACCCTATACCACCTAAGGAAGGGAAAAACTGAGAAACACTTTTTTTTTTCCTCATACAGGGTCCTGTTCTGTCACTCAGGCTAGAGTCATCATAGCTCACTGCAACCTCTAACTCCTGGGCTCAAGTGATCCTCCTGCCTCAGTCCCGAGTAGCTGGGACTACAGGTGTGCACCACTACACTCGGCTCATTTTAAAAATTTTTTGTAGAGATGGGGTCTCGCTATGTTGCCCAGGCTGGTCTCAAACTCCTGGCCTCAAGTAATCCTCCCACCTTGGCCTCCCAAAGTGCTGGCATTACAGGCGTAAGCCACCATGCCCAGTCTGTGAAATACTTTTGACGTTCACAGTCCAGAGGCACAGGCTCACTGAAAGAGTGAGACTTCATTACACAGGACTACAGACTGTTTCTCCTTCCCCCACATCTTACCACCACATCATGAAAGCCTATTTACCACAGTTCCTTTTACACAGTACATCATGTTTGGCAATCAAGAAAAAAATTACAAGGCATGCTAAAAAGCAAAAAACATAGTTTGAAGAGACAAAGAACCAGACTTAGATATGGCAAGGATGTTGGAATTATCAAACCAGGAATTTAAATTAAGACTACTATGATTAATATGCTAAGCATTCTAATGGATAAAACAGCATGTAAAAACACATGGGCAATGTAAGCAGAGAGATGGAAATTGTAAGAAAGAACCAACATGAAATGCTAGATATCAAAAATACTGTAACAGAAATGAAGAATGCCTTTGATGGACTAATCAGTAGACTGGACATGGCTGAGAAAAGAATCTCTGAGCTTGAGAACACATTAATAGAAACCTCCAAAACTGAAAGAAACAGCACAGAATATCCAAGGACTGCAAGACAATTACAAAAGGTACAACTTGTGCATTAATGGGAACATAAGAAAGAAAAGAAAGAGAGAAAAGAAAGGAAGAAATATCTGAAAAATAATGACTGAAAATATTCCCAAATTAATGTTAGATACCAAACCAAAGATCTAGGAAGCTCAGAGAACACCAAGCAAAATAATGCCCAAAAAAACTACACCTACACATATCATATTTAAACTATATAAAATCAGAGATAAAGAAAAAATCCTGAAAGAAGCCAGAGGAAAAAATCACTTTTCCCATAGAGGAGCAAAGTTAAGAATTTCATCTGACTTCTCCTCTGACACCATGCAAGCAAGGAGACTGGAATGAAATATTTAAAGTGTTGAGAGAAAAAAACTACCAATCTAAACTTCTGCACCCTGTGAAATTATCATTCAAAAGTGAAGGAGAAATAAAGACCTTCCCAGAGAAATAAAACTTGAGGGAATTTGTTGCCAGTAGGCCTGCCTTACAAGAATGTTAAATGAAGTTCTTCAGAGAGAAAGAAAATGATATATGTCAGAAACTCAGATCTAAATAAAAAAAGGAAGAGTATCAAAGAAGGAATAAATGAAGGTAAAATAAACTTATTTTTCTTATTCCTAATTGTTCTAACAGATAACAGTTTGTTCAAAATATTAACAGCAACAACGTATTTCATCATGTACGTATGTGTATATGTACACTTCTGTGTAAGTAGGATGAATGACAGCAATGACACGAGGGCAGGGAGGGAGGAGTTGGGATCATTTTGTTATCATAGAGTACTAGCAGTACCCACGAAGCTGTACAGTGTTACTTGAAAGTGCATGTGGATTCATTGTAAAAAGTATATTGTAAACTCTAGGGCAACCATTAAAGAAAGTAAAAAAGAAAAAGTATAACTGATATGCTAAAAAAGGAGAGAAAATAGAATTATATAAAAATAATTAAAATCCCAGAAAAAGAGTAGAAGAAAAAAATGGGAACAAATAATTCCCATTGAAATCCACTTTAAATATAAAGACACAGATAGATTAAAAGTAAATGAATAGCCAGCTGTGGTAGTGTGCACCTGTAGTACCAGTCACTTGAGAGGCTGAAGCAGGAGGATCACTTGAGCCCAGGAGTTTGAGGCTGCAGTGAGTTATGATTGTGCCACTGCACTCTAGCTTGGGCGACAAAGTGAGATCCTGGCTCAAAACAAAAAACAAAAAACAAACAAACAAAAAAAGAAGTAGGCCAGATGCGCTGGCTCACACCTATAATCCTAGCACTCTGGGAGACCAGGCGGGAGGATCACTTGAGGTCAGGAGTTCAAGACCAGCCTGAGCAAGAGTGAGACCCCGTCTCTACTAAAAATAGAAAAAATTAGTCAGGTGTGGTGGCACACACCTGTAGTCCCAGCTACTGGGGAGCCTGAGGCAAGAGGATCACCTGAGTCCAGGAGTTTGAGGTTGCAGTGAGCTATGATAACACTGTACTGTAGCCAGGGTGACAGAGTAAGACTCTGTCTCAAAAAAAAAAAAAAAAAAAAAAATATATATATATCATTGAAGAATATACCATGCTAACACTAATCAAAAGAAATTGAGAGCAGCTATATTAATTTCAGACAAAGTAGACTTCAGAGCAAGGAAAGTTATCAGGGATAAAATGGGCATTACATAATGATAAAGAGGTCAATTCTAGAAGACAAAACAATACTTAACATTTATGTGCCTAACAACAGAAAATCAAAACATGAGGCAAAACTGATAGAACTGCACAAATAGATCAATATACCATTACAGTGGAGACTCCAATACCCCTCTGTCAGAAATAGACAGATCCAGCAAGCAGAAAATCACTAAGGACATAGTTGAACCCAACACCACCACCAATCCAGTGGATATAATTGATATCTATAGACTAATTTATTCAAAAACAGCAGAATATACATTCTACCCAAGGTCACATGGAACATTCACCACAAAAGATCACATTCTTGGCCATAAAACACACTTTTTTAACACACAAATTTAAAGGAAGAGAAATCATATAATGTATGCTCTCAGATCACAATGGAATTAAACTAGAAATCAATAACATAATAACAGCTGGAGAATCTGAAAATACTTTGAGACTAAAGAGCACACTTCTAAATAACACATGGGTCAAAAAAGAAACCTCAAAGAAGAAATGAAAAATTACTCTAAATGAAAATGAAAAAACAACTTGTCAAAATTAGTGGGATGTAGCAAAGGCAGTGCTTACAGGGCAATTTATAGCATTTGAATGCATATATTAGTAAAGAAGAAGGATCTGAAATCAATAATCTAAGCCTCCACCTTAGGAAACTAGAAAAATAAGAGCAAATTAAATTAAAAAATTAAATTCAGAAAAAAAGAAACAATAAAAATTAGGGCAGAAATCAATGAAACTCAAAATAGGAAATTAATAGAGAAAAATCAACAAAACCAAAAGGTGGTTCTTTGAAAAGATCAATAAAATTGATAAGACTCTAGCCAGGCTAAGAAAAAAAGAGAGGACACAGACTACTAATATCAGAAATGAAAAAGGGGATATCACTACAGATTCTAAGGACATTAAAAGGATAATAAAGAAATACTATAAGCAATTCTATCCCCACAAATCTGATCACGTAGATAAAATTAACTAGTTCCTTGAAAGACACAATCTGTCCAAACTTACACAAGAAAAAAAATAGACAATCTGAATAGGTTTATATATATTAAAGAAACTGAGTCAATAATTAACAACCTTCCAAAGTAGGAAGCACCAGGCCCAGGGGAGTTCACTGGTGAATGCTACCAAACATTTTAGGGAGAAATTATACCCAATCTCTACAATGTTTCAGAAGACAGAAGTGGAGGAAATACTTCCTAACTCATTCTATGAGGTCAGCATTATCTTAATACCAAAATCTGACAAACATATCATAAGAAAACTACAGACTAACATCTCCCATAAACACAGGTGCAAAAATCCTCAACAAAATATTAGCAAATTAAACCCAACAATGTATAAAAGGAATTATATACCTAATTAAATGACTAAGGGGATTTATCTGAGGTATGTAAGTCTGGTTCAACATTTGAAAATTAATTAATATAATCCATCCTGTCATAGGCTAAAGAAGAAAAATCACATGATTATATCAATAGATACAGGGAAAACAAAAATCAACACCTATTCATGATAAAAAATTTTCAGTGAACTAGAAATAGAGGAGAACTTCCTCAACCTGATAAAGAGTATCTACAAAATAAAACCTATATCTAACATCATACTTAATGGTGAGACACTAGAAGCTTTCCCACTAAGATCAGGAATAAGGCAAGGATGTCCCTCTTACTACTCCTTTTCAACATCATACTGGAAGTCCTAGCTAATGCGATAAGACAAGAAAAGGAAATAAAAGGTCAACTAAATTGGGAGGGAAGAAATAAACCTGTCCTTTTTATGCAGATGACCTGATTGTCTATGTAGAAAATCTGAAAGAATCAACAAAAAAACCCCCCTGGAACTAATAGGCAAGGTTGCAGGATACAAGGTTAATTACAAAGGTCAATTGCTTTTTTGCACACTAACAATGAACAGTGGAATTTGAAATTAAAAACGTAATACCATCTACTTTAACACCTCCCCAAATGAATTACTTAGGTATAAATCTAACAAAATATGTACAAGAACTATGTGAGGAAAGCTACAAAATTCTGATAAAAGAAATCAAAGAATAACTAAATAAATGGAGAGATATTCCATGTTCATGGATAGGAAGACTCAATATTTTTCAGATGTCAGTTCTTGATATATAAATTCAATGCAATATGAATCAAAATCCCAGCAAGTTATTTTATAGATATTGACAAACTGATTCTAAAGTCTATATTGAGAGGCAAAAGACCTAGAATAGCTAACATAATATTGAAGTAGAAGAACAAAGTTGGGAGGAATGACAATAGCCAACTTCAAGACATACTATAAAGCTACAGTAATCAAGACAGCTTTGTATTGGCAAAAAAATAAATACATCAATGGAACAGAATAGAGAGCCCAGAAATAGATTCACATAAATACACTCAACTGATCTTCAACAAATGGGCAAAGGCAATACAATGGAGAAAAGACAGTCTTTTCAAAAAATGATGCTGCAACTATTGGACATCCACATGCAAAAAAATGAATCCAGACAAAAAGCTTACATCCTTCACAAAAGGGATCACAGACTTAAGTGTAAAACGCAATACTATAGAACTCCTAGAAGGTAACACAGGAGAAAACCTAGATGACTTTGATTTTGGTGATGACATTTCAGATATGACACCAAAGGCATGATCCATGAAAGAAAAAATTGATAATGTGGACTTAATTAAAATTAAAAACTTCTGCTTTGTGAAAGACACTGTAAAGAGAATGAAAAGCCAAACCACAGACTGGGAGAAAATATTTGCAAAAGATATATCTGATAAAGAACTGCTTTCCAAAATATACAAAGAACTCTTAAAACTCAACAATAAGAAAACAATCTGATTAAAAGATGGGTCGAAGACCTTAACAGACACCTCACCAAAGACGATATACAGATGGCAAATAAGCATATGAAAATATGCTCAAGATTGTATGTCATCAGGGAAAAACAAATTAAAGTAACAGCAAGATACCACAACAAAATTATTAGAACGTCCACAATCCAGAACACTGACAACACCAAAAATGCTGGCAAGGATGTGGAGCAACAGGAAATTCCTTTCACTGCTGGTGGGAATGTAAAATGGTGTAGCCACTTTAGAAGAGAGTTTGGCAGTTTCTTAGAAAACTAAGCATATTCTTACCATATGATGCAGCAATTACACTACCTGGTATTTACCCAAAGGAGTTGACAACTTAGACATCTATACAAAAACGTGTACACAGATGTTTACAACACCTTTATTCATAATTGCCAAAACTTGGAATCAACCAAGATGTCTTTCAGCACATCAATGGGTAAATAAACTGTGGTACATTCAGACAGTGGAATATTATTTTGTGCTAAAAGGAAATGAGCTATCAAATCATGAAAAGACATGAAGGAACCCTATATGCATATTAGTAAGTGAAAGAAGACAATCTGAAAACGAGACATTCTGGAAAAGGCAAAACGATGAAAACAGTAAAAAGATCAGTGATTGCCAGGGGCTAGAAGTAAGGGATAAAAAGTTGGGACACAGATTTTTAGGGTAGTGAAACAATTCTATATGAATGGTGGGTACATGTCATTACACATTTGTCAAAACTCTTAAAATGTTTCACATCCTTAAAAATTCTAATGTAAACTATGGTCTTTAGGTGATAAATGCTGTGTCAATGCAGGTTCATCAACCATTATGGTAGGCAATATTGATAATGGGTGGAGACTATGCATGTGTAGGGGCAGGGGCTATATGGGAAATATCTATACCTTCCTCTCAATTTTGCTGTAAACCTAAAACTGCTCTGAAAAAAAAAAGTGTATTAAATTTAAAAAATCAAACATACAAGTGTTGATACTTTAGACATAATGCAGTAGTACTTAGCTTCTGGTTCCCTCTGCTTGTGGATCTCTCTCTCTCTCTCCCTCTCTCTGAAACACACACACACACCTGTCCAAATATAACATATTAGCTTTGTTTTTACTTTCACTATTTGAAAGAAAGAATTAAAAACAACAGCAACAGGTGTCTTCTTTGTGAAAAGGATAAGTCCTAGCTCTTTTCATATTTTCAACCTTTCATATAAAAATATCTATCTACCTTTGGAAGCCAAAAGGCATAAGAAATTTTATATTGCAAGGATAATTAACAATATATGATTGAAGAATACAGAATACTATCACACACACAAATGACAAGACTTTTCCTCAAAATAACATCAACTGCAAAAGGTAAACATTGTGAGTATCTTAATGGATTATGTTATAAACATTTTTATTTATAAAGATTGTATCTATCCCAAGCCAAAGTAGTTTTTATTTTCAAAAAAGGAAAAGAAATAAAACATTATCAGACTATGACACAAACTAAAAAACTTATCTAGTCTAATTTTCAAAGCAAACTACTCATTATATTTTTAAGAGTTACGCTATTCAGAAAATTTTTTCTATATAATATGTCTACGCTTATTTCAATTCAGACTTAGATTTCTTAGTGCCTAATCACTAAGTACTTAGCAAGTAAATATTAATAGCTGTTTCTAGTCTCTGAAAAGAAAGAAAATTTCTCTTAACCATACAGCTAGCCAAGACATCATAACTGTTGAGTTAACTGATAATGGCAGGATATGCTGAGGTTACTAAATAAAAGCCTTCATACTTATCCAAGTTATTAACAGACAACCATTTAGAATTTCACAGAGCATAATGCTAGAATGTCTGAGTTCTTAAAACAGCAGAATAAGAACCAAAACCCAAGAAACGCCCTAAAAGAAAGACCTCTAAGTCTTTTTTGGCTTTTACAACTTTTACTTTCAAGCTTTGTTCAAAACAGCAGTTCCTAAAACCTATACAATGATAAAAGAACAATATGTAAAAATACTTGGCCCTAGAAAAATTTTCAACTTTAATAACACAAAAGACATTAATTGAGTTTTTAAACAAGTAGCCAAGATATTCAGAGCAATACTTACCACTTGGATAAGAAATTCTACTGGAAAACCACCTAATGTTTCAGTGTCAGAGCCAGATATTTTACTTCTCCAAGGTGACTGTCCTAATAAAGGATCATTATCCTATGGGAATAAAAGGGAACCATTTAATCACGGACTGTTCAAAAGGAAATATCTTACTTTTTGATAAAAAGAAAATCCTATTATAATTAATTTTATTTTAAAATCCAATAAAAAGGAAGATATTATGGAGTTGAAGCAACTATGTACTTATTTTATTTAATATTTTAAAACTCACAATATGCATACCTCCTGAAGTTGCTGTAATAGATGTGTATTTCATAGGAAGATAGTTTACATTCATAATAGTCAATTAAATTACTGATGACATTTCTAAAATATTACTTACTGTAATCGGTGACTGGAGAGGAGGAGTATAATGTAACCGTGGTGGGGTCATAAAAAATCGAGAAGGCCGCTGTTTTTGTCCAAAGGCAGCAATTGGCATCGTCTCATGAGGTTCATTACTCTTTGGGAAAACAGAATAATCCACAAAACTTAAAGAAATTTACTAATCATTTAAGCTTTATAAACATTATATTTCAGCTTGAGCTATATATTCATTCATATGATTCACAAAGAATGTATTATTCTACAAAGATCAAAACCTAGAACTTAAATCGGAGTATTAAAATACTACTTTGCTGCCAAAGGGTTGAACTCACAAAAGAGAAGAATTAAGGGGGAAAACAAAGGGCAAAGGCTCAAAACAGGTCAGATAATCAAAGATTAATATAAAGTGTTCTATGGTCATCTTTGCTTATCTGCATTTAGACTACCTGAATATATCCTACTGTAATTACAGTGAACTCTTATATAGCCATGGAGAAATATTTGTATGATCTTATAAAGAAAATTAAGTTAATTAAACAGAAAAGCAATGTTCCTTTTTTAAAAGGGTAGGTTTAAAGATTTCAGCCCTTAATGTAAAAACTTAAGGGTGGTGTACTTTGCCTACATTTAGTCCAAATTTTCTTTCTCTCTTATTTCCCTTCTGTATAAGAGATGTTTGATTTAAAAAGCATCACAATAAACAGTCATAGTTTTTAAAAAGCAAATATCAGAAAAGAAAAATTATTCTATTGTATTTTTTCATCATCATAAAGTATCAAGTAGTATTTTATTTTTGCATTAAGGAGACAAATTTAAAATTTTTAATTATAGATCATAATCCTTAAAAATCAAGTTTATAATAAAGAAATGAAAAAAAGAAGGCTAAAAGTGTACAAATTAATTTCCATAATGCTTGGAGGAAAACCATTTTGTTATAAAAAGTTCATTATTCATTTTTAAAAGACTTTATTAGATTACAGTTATATTAATTCTTAAAATTATTTTAACTTATTAGGAAAGGGTGTTAATTTCCATGACATTGTTAAATCAAGCATGATCATGAAAGGATGGTCCAGTAGTTTAATGGAATATAACAGAAATTCAAAAGATCTGGATTCTAGTCCCAGGCTGACAGGAAACCAGCTCTAAAGCTTTGAATAAATTACTTAATTTACTTATGTCTCAGTTTCATCATGCAAAAAGTGAAGATAATTAACACTAACTCTGAATACCACTGAGGATAAAACAAGAGAACAAATCTTAAAGTACAAGATGTTACTTCATACTTTAAAAATAATTTTGTAAGAGAACTACACTTCAACCTAATGGAATGAAAATTTTGTATAGCTTCTTCCCCAAGTTTATGTAGTCAGGAGTGATCAGTTCTGTTACACTAAAGCGCTATGTGGGTAAAGTACAATAGAGGGATCCTAGCTTCTGAAAAATGGAAGATGGAAGTATAGTTCTGCTCCAAAGGTCTAGTAGGCAGGGCTGGGAACCCCTAAGGATCTCTTCCTCTGTGAGCTAAAGTCGTGATTCTACCATAAAATAAAATTTCTTAGAAAGCTCTACATAACATATTTAATAGGCATAAAACACAAATGTATTATGAAATACTACTTACAAGAACTTCATAGTCAGGGATGGTATGGGTTCCAAGCCCTGTCCTATCAAAAGTTACCCTATAAGTAGCATTAAGAGTATCCACAGCATCTATTTGTCCAGTGAACAGACCATCATGAACACCACGTAATCGTGCTGAGAAAAGAACAAAGGCATTATTATGTTTTGGAGATAGAGAATTACCAAATATAAAACTGTTCTAAGCATGTAATTTAAGCCATAGAAAGTACAGTATTACTGTCTATTAGAGTTTAAAATAAGCACACACTTTATTTTAGATTTAGAGATACAACAAAAAGTTTTTTGAAACAAAAACCAAAACTATACATGGTGATCCCATTATATTGATCCCATTGTATTAATATATCGTATTTGTATATTGATTTGATATACAAACGAAATCAAATAACTACCAAACCAAGAGAAAAATGTTTTAAAATCATTTGAGGTTTAAATTCCTAATTGTAAAAATTTCAACAAAGAACTTTGGTCATTATACTTATGAGTAAAACAGCAGGAATAGTTCAATTTTTTAAAAAAGACAACAAGATACTGTGCAGAAAAGAATTAATATAGCAGGCCTGAGACTGCTATTCTTAGAAAGACCTGCTTGCAAGGTTGGCCCTTGTCTGGCATCTGGAAATTTGGATTTCAGAAGCGTTTCCACTGTTCCTTAATTAATAAAGGTGGTTTATTGTGTCTAGATTGTGCAAACAATGTGGTTAATGCTGGGTACCTGCTTTCCTTCTGGGAGTCTGCAATTTCAGTATGTGCTAGGCAGAAGCTGCCTACATGACCAGCCCCCAGTAGAAATTCTGATCAGAGTCTCTAATGAGCTTCCCTTGTTTCTGGAGGAATTAAGCAAGTCCTGTGTGACCCTACTGGGAAAGGTCTCTTGAAAACTTGCACCTGGTTTCCTCTGGACTTTGCCCCACACACCTTATTCCTTTGCTAATTTTGCTTTGTATCCTTCACTGCAATAAATCTTAGCCATGAGTACAAGTATATGCTGAGTCTTTCTAATGAATCACCACAACTAGGGGTGGTCTTGAGGACCACTGACACAGATGAACTCTAATGTCACTATTATGTAAGTCTGGTCTAAAATATGATAACATCAGAGAAGTCCAAACAAACATCCAGCATGAGTGAAAAATATAAGAACAGTAGCATTTAAGGCTTGAATCTGGGCAAAGTGATATATTTTATACTGATCAAAAAGTACAATACACGGTATTTTAATAGAACACAAATATACAATGCAAAACTGTTTAAAATAAAAGGATCAATTGATAAAAACACAACTATAGTAGACTAAAATATCACTCTCAGTCTCTAAGAGCAATTAAGGAAAAAGTAAACGTGGATATAGAAGATATGAGTATTAAAGTTGAATAAACAAACACAGAAAAGGACTTCTAATTATAGCAGCATGAAGAGGTTGGTGACTTTTCTCTACAAAAGATAAGTATAAACCTGAACAAGACTGTCAAAAACAACCATTCCAGGGTACTGGAAATGCAGAAAACAATTAGGAAATGTTTACTGTTGAAAAACTGCTAGAGCTTCAGGTTAGGATGGGTTTTGTGTATGTTATTCACACACCACCCACTACCATCAACTTGGTTGTTAAGAATGGTTTTATTAATGCAGGACTGGTCATGAAAACCAGCAGTGTTGTTGCCAGAGGGGACAGACTTACTGTTGACCAGTAAGTAAAAACCTATGACTCTGCCAGTTAAGAGCGGTGAGCTCAATCAGGAAAGAACAGAAAAAAATCCACAGCTTTGTAAGCCTGAGGTGTGGTCCTGGCTGAGATGAGTGGCAGATAGCCAGCAATTTAAAAGGGAGATCCTAGAAACTAGAGAGCCATAGATGGACTGAAATAAGCTTTTCACATATCCCTGGCTAACTAGAAAACTATGCAAATGGATGGGGAAGACCCAAGAGTCTGGCAAAAAGCAAAAGCTAAGGACGACTTGAAACTGGCAGCAACTTTGTATACATTCTCCAGCCTACATACAAATCCATCTGAGGCCTGTCAGGCTCAAGATGTTTTGAGAAGCTCAAATCATTGGCTGATCACTAAGTTATATGTGACATAGGGGCAACTGCTTTGATGCCAGGTTTAAAAATAAATATAAGAACTGGCTGGGCACAGTGGCTCATGCCTGTAATCCCAGCACTTTGACACCAGTTTGAGACAAGCCGGGGCAACATAGTGAGACTCTGTCTCTACAAGACATTTTTTTAAAAAACTAGCCGGGCGTGGGGGCATGTGCCTGCAGTCCTAGCTACTCGGGAAGCTGAGGCAGGAGGATCGCTTGAGCCCAGGAGTTAGAGGTTGCAGTGAACTATGATTGCGCCACTGCACTCTAGCCGGGGTGACAGAGCAAGACCCTGTCTCTAAAAAATAAATAAGTAAATAAAAAATAAATAAATATAAGAATTAAAAGAAGGGGCTGGGTGCAGTGACTCACACCTATAATCCCGGAACTTTGGGAAGCCAGGGTGGGAGGATCACTTGAGGCCAGGAGTTCAAGACCAGCCTGGGCAACATAATGAGACCTCATCTCTACAAAGAAATTAAAAAAAAAAAAATTTAGCAGGGTGAAGTGGCACGTGCCTCTAGTCTCAGCTACTTGGGAGGCTGAGGCAGGAGGATCACCTGAGCCTAGCAGTTGGAGGCTGCAGTGAGCTATGATCATGCTACTTTACTGCAGCCTGGGTGATGGAGTGAGACTCTGCCTCTTAAAAAAAAAAAATGGCACAGAGACATCAGTGTTTGCATAGGCAAGTTACTAAAACAAATATAACAACTCTCCAAAAAATTAGAATACAAGTTGTTACAATATATTATCTAAAATATCGAGTTTTCAAACAAAAATTACTAGACATGTAGAGAAATAAGAAATCACGGCTCTTAGTACAGTAAATAGAAACTGACAAAGATAATAGATTTAGCAAAGACTTAAAAAGTAGCTATTATAACTATGCTCAAAGAATTAAAGTAAAAATGATCACAATGACTTGACAGGGAATCTCAATGAGAAACAGAAATTATACCAATTGGAAACTCTAGAGATAAGGAGTATAATAACAGAAATGAAAAATTCACTAAAGGGGCTCAATAGCAGGTTTGAGATAGCAGAAAGAATCAGTGAAGATTTTAGATAATATATTAAATATTAGCAAGTCTATATTCTTTTTTTAAAAATGGACAGATAAAATTATACATATTTATCATATACAACATGATTTTTTAAGTATATACACATTGTGGAATGACTAAATCTAGCTAATTAACATATGTATTACCTCATATAGTTATCATTTTTGTGGTGAGAATATGTTATATCAACTCTCTTAGCGTTTTTCAAGAATACAATATATTATTAACTATAGTCACCATGTTGTACAATAGATCTCTTGAACTTCTTCCTCCTATCTAACCAAACCTCTATATCCTTTGACCAACATCCTTCCAACCCTCCTAACCACTACAACTACCCCAGCCCCTGGTAACCACCATTCTATTCTCTTACTTTTGAGATCAACTTTTTAGATCACACATTTGAGCGAGATCATGCAGTATTTCTCTTTCTGTGCCTGGCCTGTTTCACTTAACATACTGTCCTCCAGGTTTATACATGTTGTTGCAAATGACAGAATTTCCTCCTTTTTTATCGCTGAATAGCATTCCACTGTGTGTGTGTGTGTGGTGTGTGTGTGTGTGTATGCGCACCACATTTTCTTTCTTTATCCATTCATCCACTGATGAACACTTAGGTTGATTCCATATCCTGGCTAATGTGAATAATGCTGCAATAAACGGGAGCACAGATATCTCTTTGACAAAGTGATTTCATTTCCTTTGGATATATACCCAGCAGTGGGACTGCTAGATCACATGGTAGTTCTTTTTTAAAAATTTTTTAGGAACCTCCATACTGTTTTCCATATTGGCTAAATTTACATTTCCATCAACAGTGTGTAAGTGTTCCCTTTTCTCCACATCTTGGCCAACACTTTTTATCTTTTGTCTTTTTGATAAAAGCCATTCTAATAGGTGTGAAGCAATACCTCATTGTGGTGTTAATTTGCATTTCCCTGATAATTAGTGATGTTGAGCACTTTTAGCCATTTACTTGTCTTCTTTTGAGAAATGTCTATTCAGTTCCTTTGCCCATATTTTAATCAAGTTTGATGTAATCTCATTTGCTTATTTTTGCTTTTGTTGGCAAAACTGTATTCTGATCTATTAAAGATAGACCAATAGAAATTATTCCAAAGAACAGAGAGAAAAAAGATTAAAGTAAAATGAATAGAGCCTCAGAGACCATATGGAAGATGTCAAGTACACCAATATACTAGGGATAACAGTCCTAGAAGGAAGGAGAGAAAGGAAAAGAAAAAAATATTTGAAGAAATAATGGGCAAAAATAGCCCATATATGATGAGAAAAATTAATCCACAGATCCAAGAAGTTCAATGAACCCTAAGCAGGATAAATACAAAGAGCATCACACTTAGATACATCATAGTCAAATTTCTAAAATCCAATGACAAAGAGAGAATATTAAAATCAACAAGAGAAAAATGATTTATCACATACAGGAGAGCAGCAGCACAATTAACAGGTAATTTCATCAGAAACAAGGAAGGTCAGAAGGCAGCAGAGTAACATATTCAATGTGCTAGCAAGAAAAAACTGTTAGCCAAGAATTAGGTACTCCATTAAACTATCCTTCCAAAACACAAGATATATAAAGACATTCCCAGATAGATAAAAATGGAGAAAATCTGTTGTTAGTAGACCAATTAAGGAGAAATACTAAAAAAAATCCTTTGGGATAAGAGGAAACAATATGAGACAATAACTAAAATCCACAGCAAGGAAAGAAGAGCACCAGAAATGGTAAATATGTAGGTGCATGTAAAAAACTATGTATGTGCACGCTTTTCCCCCCTATTTTCTTCATTTCTTTAGCAAAAACATAAGACTATTTAGAGCAGCAATTATAATCTATATTGTTGATGTATATCATAGATATAAATGTAACATATATGGTAATAGTAAAAAGGAAAGGGGGAATGAAGCTGTACTGGAGTAAAGCTGTTATTAACTTAACCAGAATTAAGTCAGTATTAAACTGAAGTACACTGTGATACTTAAAAATGCATTTTGTAATTCATATAGCAATCACAAAAACAAAAAACAAACCAAAAAACCCCTCAATTCAACCAAGTATCAGAACCCTCCCCCACAAAAAAAACCAACTCTCAAAAAAATCTTTAAAAAATCAAGAGAAATTAAAATTGTATGCTAAAAAATACTTAACACACAAAAAAAGGGCAGAAATGGAGGTACAAAGGAACAAAAAAGACATGAAACATTGAAAACAAATAGCAAAATGACACACATAAAGGCAACCATATCAACAATTACATTAAATGTGAATGAAACAGTGAACAAAATGCAGATTTGCAGATTGGATTAAAAAAACAAGACCCATTATCTTCATGTTCCTGGAATTTGTGGTCCAAAGAATAATGTACAGCCAATCGATAACTTACGTTATTTTAATATAAATTCTTGGTAAACAACTTAGGAACTCTCCTCCCTTTTTCCTTTAAAAACCCATTTGTAACTGTGCTAATCAGAGTGTATATTCAGGGCAAACTTTAATCTATGCTCCCAGGTTGAAGCCCTCAAATTTGGGACAAATAAACTCTCTACTTGTATTTAAAAAAACAAAAAATACCCCCAAAACCCCAAGACCCAACTACGTGATGTCTATATATTTTTATGTATGTCTGATACATCCTTTAGATTCAAAGATACAAACAAGTTGAAAGTAAAAGGGCGGGGCATGGTGGCTTACGCCTGTAATCCTAGCACTCTGGGAGGCCAAAGCAGGAGGATTGCTTGAGCTCAGGAGTTGGAGACTAGTCTGAGCAAGAGCGAGACCCTGCCTCTACTAAAAATAGAAAAAAATTAGCAGGGCGTAGGGGTGTAGTGGCGTAGTGGCGCCTGCCTGTAGTCCAAGGTACTCAGGAGGTGGAGGCAAGAGGATCACTTGAGCCCAGGAGTTTGAGGCTGCAGTGAGCTATGATGACTCCACTGTACAGAGCAAGACTCTGTCTCAAAAAAAAAGAAAAAAACAAGAAAGTAAAAGGATGGAAAAAGATGAGCCATGATAACAGTAATCATAAGAGAACTGGAATGGCTATATTAATATCAGCCAAAAATTTAAGATTAGGTATATTACTACCTAATCTTAGAAAAGAGGGATATTTCATGATAAAAGGGCAAAATATATGAAGCAAAAACTGACTATAAAAAGAAGTAGACAATTCAACAATTATTAATTGCAGATTTTAATATAACTTTGTATTAGTCTGTTTTCTGTTGCTTATAACAGAATACCTAAAACTGGGTAATTCATAGAGAAAAGAAATTTATTTCTTACAGTTATGGAATCTTAGAAGTCTCAGGTAGAGGGCCCGCATCTGGTGAGAGCCTTCTTGCTGGTGGGGACCATCTGAAGAGCATAAAGGCAGTGCAGGATATCACAGGGTGATGGGAGCTAGATGTGCTAATGTGCTGTGCTCAGGTCTTTCTTCCTCTTCTGAGAAAGCCACCAGTTCCACTCCCATGATAACCCATTAATCCATGAATGTATTAATCCATTCAAGAGTTCTCATGACCCAATCACCTATTAAAGGCACCACCTCTCAATACTGCCGCATTGGGAATTAAATTTCAACATGAGTTTTGCAGGGGACAAATGTTAGAACCATAGCATTCTTTCTTAGTAATTGATACAACAATAAGACAGAAAATCAGTAAGGATATAGAAGACTTGAATAACACTATTAACCAATTTGATCATATAGCATATGATTTCATATAACATATGAAATATTCAACCCATCAGCAAAATACAGTCTTTTGAAACACACATGGAGCATTCTCTAAGGCAGACCATATGCTAGGCCACAAAACAAGTCTTAATAACATTAAAAGGACTGAAATTATACAAAGTACATTTTCAATCCACAACAAAATTAAATTAGAAATCAGCGAGTATTCCCAAACAGTACTTGGTTGTACAAAACAGATTAATTGAGAGGATATCTGTAACACAAAAAACATATGATCTTGAATATAAAGCAACTCACTTTTTTCTGAGGGAAAGTTGGGGGGGAGGGGCATCTGATAGCGTATGCTTAAATATACCAAACTCCAGAGGAAGAAATATGAGATTACAGGGGATGCTCACTTTTTACACTTCTGTGGGGTTTTTGCAGGGCGAGAGTACATGTAACTTTTATAAATCAAGAAAAAAAGATAATTCCATGTTTTTATCAGATTATCTGTAGATGACATTTATGTTCCACTTCCACAGATCTATTATTTGAAGTACAAGTTAGGTTCCCTTCTATCTGTTCAATTGATGACTAAATTCTATTTAGTTTTACTTAAATGATTCAAAGACTTTAAAAAAATGTTTAGGTTTAAACATCTTTGTCTCTAATGAAGCCTTTTCCTTAACAGCCATTTCTGTATTAGATTACTTGTGCTGAAAATGCAAAGCTAAAAAAACAAAACAAAACATATCTTTCATGTCTCTGATGATTTCTTTTCTGTTTACCCCTTAGATTTAGATAAACTACAGAAAGTCTAACCTGGGATTACTATTCATTTTACTAGATAGGACAGTCCAGATTCTTACAATTTCTTAATAAACCAATGACTTTAAAATCTTTTTTGATACCCTGACTTCTCTAGCTGCACAGAGTTCCAGTTGTAGAACTATTCAGAGTAATGGATACCTGTCAAATGACTTCCTGTATAATGTGTATAAAGTATCATGTACAGACATTTTTCCAAAACTTCTCAACTATTCAGTTTCCACCACTTTGAGTAACTAGTGCATCTGTGAAAACTCTTGTGCTTTTTAATTCTGTATATAACAATCACTTACAAAGACCACTCAATTTTTACCTGCCTGATTCTTTGTTCCTACTGCAATATCCCTAATACATATATATATATTTTTTGAGACAGGGTCTTGCTCTGTTGCCTGGGCTAGAGTACAGGGGTGTCATCAGAGCTCACAGCAACCTCAAACTCCTGGGTTCAAATGATCCTCCTGCTTCAGCCTCCCGAGTAGCTGGGACTCCAAGTGTGCACCACCATACCTGGCTAATTTTTCTTATTTTTTTGGTAAAGATAGGGTCCCACTGTTGCCCAGGCTGGTCTTGAACTTCTGACCTCCAGCAATCTTCCCCCCTCAGCCTCCCAAAGTGCTAGGATTACAGGCGTGTGCCACCTCACCTGGACTTTTTTTTTTTTGAGACAGTGTCTCACTTCCTCACCCTGGGCAGAGTGCAGTGGTGTCATCACAGCTCAATGCAACCTCAAACTCCTGGACTCAAGCAATCCTACCTCAGCCTCCCAAGTAGCTGGGACTACAGGCACCCACCACCACGCCCAGCTAATTTTTTTCTGTTTTTGGTAGAGACGGGGTCTTGCTCTTGCTCAGGCTGGTCTCAAACTCCTGGCCTCAAGCAATCCTCTTGCCTCGGCCTCCCAAAGTGCTAAGATTACAGGTATAAGCCACCATGACCGACCCCTAATATACTTTTTTATTCCTTTTGTTGTTGTTTTTGAGGGAGAATCTATTACCACTAGTTTACTAAAAAATTTTTACCAGGAAGGAATGTAGAATTGTTGTTTGTAATACTTTTTCTTTCTAGGTAAAATTTACATATGGTGAAATGAAAATTTAAGTGTACAATTTTGTGATGTTTTGACAAATGAATACACCCATGTAAAACACACTTCTATCAAGTCACAGGATATTACTATCATCCCAGAAAGTTCCCCCTTCTCAGTCAAATCTCTCTTCAGAAGCAACCAATTTTCTTATGATTTTTTTCACCATAGTTTTGCCTGGTTTCCAACTTCATGTAAATGGAACCATACAATACACATTCTTGCTTGTTTGTTTTAGAGAGAGGGTCTTGTTCTGTTGCCCAGGCTGGAGTGCAGTGGTGTGATAGCAGCTCACAGCAGCCTCGAATTCTTGGGCTCAAGTGATTCTCCTGCTTTAGCACTTGTACTCCCAAGTAGCTGGGACTACAGGCACATGCCACCACGCCTGGCTAATTTTTTCTTCTTCTTCTTTTTTTTTTTAGAGACAGGATCTCGCTATGATGCTCAGGCTGGTCGTGAACTCCTGGCCTCAAGCGATCCTCCCGCCTCAGCCTCCAGAGTTCCTGGAATCATAGGCATAAGCCACCAAGCCCAGCCGCATTCTTTAGTATTCAGCTTCTTTTGCTTAGCACAATGTCAGCAGTTCATTCCTTTTTATTGCTGAGTTGTATTCCATTTTAAGAAAATACCACATTTTGTCTATCCAGTCTCCTGTTGTTGCATTGATTCCAGGTTTTTGTTATAAAATTATGAACAAAGATGCTATGAATTTTCTTGTATAAATTATTATGTAGACAGTTATTTTCACTTCTCTTAAGTAAATAAATACCTTGGGGCTGAACTGCTAGATTATAGGGCAGGCCTCTGTTCAATTTTATTAAAAAACTGCCATACTTTTTTCCAAACTGGTATACAACTTTACAACAATGGTCAGGAATTATGGCAGCTCTGTATCTTTGTCAACATTTGATATTATCAGTTGTTTCAAATTCAGCCATTCTATTAGTAGTGGTATTTCATTATGCTTTTAATTTTCATTTCCCTGATGACTAAATGATGTTGAGTACCTTTTTGCATGCCAATAAGGCCATTCATAAATCTTCCTCTGGGAATTTTCTTTCTTTTTTTATTTTTTTGAGACAGTCTTGCACTGTCGCACAGGCTACAGTACAGTGGCATCATCACAGTTCACTGCAACCTCAAACTCCTGGGCGCCAGCAATCCTCCTGCCTCAGCCTCCCCAGGAGCTGGGACTACAGATGCGCACCACCACACTTGGCTAATTTTTCCTTTTTTTTTTTTTTGGTAGATACATGGTCTCGCCTTTCCTCAGGCTGGTCACGAACTCCTGACCTCAAGCGATCCTCCCGCCTCGGCCTCCCAAAGTGCTAAGATTACAGGTGTGAGCTACCGTGCCTGGCCTTGGGAAGTTTCTATCGAAGTGTTTTGTCCATTTTTTTTGAATTGGATTGTCTTTTTATTACTAATTTATAAAGTTCTATATTCTAGATATAAGTCCTTTTTAAGATATATATTTTGGAAATACTTTTTCCCAGCATGTGGCTTGTCTATTTTTCTAATGGTGCCTTTTAATGCACAGAAGTCTTTGATTTAAATTAAATCTAAATCATCCTTTGTTTTTTTTTTGAGACAGAGTCTCACTCCCTCACCCCGGGTAGAGTGCAGTGGCATCATCATAGCTCACTGCAACCTCAAACAACTGAGCTCAAGCATCCTCCTCCCTCAGCCTCCTGAGTAGCTAGAATTACGGGCAGCCATCACCAAGTCCGGCTAATTTTTTCTATTTTTGGTAGAGACAGGGTCTCACTCTTGCTCAGGCTGGTTTTGAACTCCTGACTTCAAGCGATCCTCCCACCTCGGCCTCCCAGAATGCTAGGATTACAGGTATGAGCCACCACACCCCGACCCATCTTTTGCTTTTTGATAATTACTTTCTTTGCCCACTCCAAGAAATCTCTGCCTACATACAGATCAAAAGGATATTTCCCTGTATTTACTTATAGAAGCTTTATAGTTTTAGCCTTTTTGTTTCGCCCTCTGGTCAACTTAGATTATTTTTTTAATATAGTATGAGTAACGGCTGAGGTTTATTTTATTTACATATGGATATCTAGTTGTTCCAGCATTATTTGTTGAAATGCCCTTCCTTTCCGTTGAAATGCTTTGGTACCTTTATGAAGTAAATTGCCCATAATAGTGTGAGTCTATTTCTGCACTCTATTCCATTCCATCAGATTGGTTTTGCTATTCTAACCCATTTCCCCACTAGGCTACCCTCCCCATTTCCATATAAACCTTAGAATCAGCTTGACGATTTCTATAAAAAAAAGAAAGGAAAGGAAAGGAAAGAAAAGAAAAGAGAAAAGAAAAGAAAAGATGGACAAACCTATTATGCTGAACTCTACAGGTAAATCTTAACATTTGAAACTGAACATTTTAACAATATTGAGTTTTCTAATTGATGAACATAGTTTCTTTATCCATTTAGGCCTTTTATGCTATTATTTAATATTAATATAAATGTTATCATTCTTAAATCTTTTATTTTCCAGTTGTTCCCTTATAGTATACAGAAATACAACTGATTTTTTTTTTTTTACTTTATATCTGGAGACCTTCAAAATTCATTTATTGATCCTAGTAGTTGAATTTGTAGATTCCTTAGGATTTTCTATTTAGGCAATCATGTCATCTGTAAAAATAGATACTTTCAGTTCTTCCTTTCAATCTTTATGAGTTTTATCTCTTTTTCTTATCTTATTACAGTCCAAGAGAATGTTGAATAGAAATGGTGAGTGCATCCTTGCTTTACTCCCAATCTTAGTGGCAAAACATTACAATTTTCACTGTTAAGTATAGAGCCGTATGTAGGTTTTTCATACATGAACTTTATCAGGTTGAGGAAGTTCCCTTCCTTTCTATTTCTAGTTTGTGAAGAATTTTATCATGAGTGGGTATTAATACTGTCAAATGATTTTTCTGTATCTATTTATAGGACCATGTGATTCTTCTCCTTTATGCTGTTAAGTATGGTAAACTGATTTTTTATTGATTATTTTTCAGAGTTTTAGGTTCACAGCAAAATTGAGTGGACGGTACAGACAGTTCCCGTATACTCCCCACTTTCCTCCCACTATCAACCCACACACCCTCTGTACCCTTCTCTGCAGCCTCCTCAACTATTAACATCCTGAGTGTTATATCTGTTACAGTCAATGAACCTATGTTGATACATCAGTATACCCAAAGACCACAGTTTACATTAGAGTTCACTCTTGGCATTGTACGTTCCATGTGTTTTGACAAATGTATAATGACATGTTTCTACCATTATAGATAGTATAATACAGCGTAGTTTCAGTGCCCTAAAAATCCTCTGTGTTCTGCCTTTTCATCCCTCCCCCCTCCCTAAGCCCTGGCAACTACCCATCTTGTTACCATCTCCATAGTTTTGCCCTTTTCCAGAATGTCATATAGTTGCAATCATACAGTTTGTAGCTTTTTCAGGTTGGCTTCTTTCACTTACTAATGTGCATTTCAGTCCACGTCTTTCATGGCTCCATAGCTCATTTCTTTTTAGTACTGAATAATAGTCCACTGTCTGGATTTACCACAGTTTATTTACTCATTCACCTGCTGAGAGACATCTTAGTTGCTTCCAAGTTTTGGCAACTGTGAATAAAGCTGCCATAAACATCCACATGTAGGCTCTTGTGTGGATGTAAGTTTTAAACTCCTTTGGGTAAATACCAAGGAGAACAACTGCTGGATGAAATGGTTAAGATTATGTTTAGTTTTGTAAGAAACCTCCAAACTGTCTTCCAAAGTGGCAGTACTATTCTGAATTCCCATCATAAGTGAATGAGGGCTCCTGTTGTTCCACATCCTCGCCAGCATTTGGTGTTGTCAGTGGTTTGGATTTTTGCCATTCTAGTAAGTGTGTAATGGTGTCATGTTTTAATATGCAATCCCCCATTGACATATGATGTTGAGTATCTTTTCATATACTTATTTGTCATTTGTATATCTTCTTTGGTGAGGTATCTGTTCAGACCTTTTGCCCATTTTTTAATCAGGTTGTTTATTCTCTTATTGTTGAGTTTGAAGAGTTTTTTGATATTTTGGATAACAGTCTTTTATCAGATGCATCTTTTCCAAATATTTTCTCCCAGTCTGCACCTTGTCTTATTCTCTTGACATTGACTAATTTCTAAATGTTAATCCAATCTTGTATTCCTATAATAAGCACTCACTGGCCCCTGGTGGTCATGATGTATTATCCTTT
Source organism: Daubentonia madagascariensis (assembly GCA_023783475.1). Lineage (NCBI taxonomy): Eukaryota > Metazoa > Chordata > Mammalia > Primates > Daubentoniidae > Daubentonia > Daubentonia madagascariensis. The sequence goes on along the minus strand of JAKFHU010000258.1, from coordinate 14,816,560 downwards.
TTATATATTGCTGGATCCAATTTTATAATACTTTGTTAAGGAATTTTGTGTCTATATTCTTGAGAGATATAAATCTATAATTTCTTTTCTTATAACATCCTTGGCAGGTTTTTGTACCAGGGTTATGCTGACCTAAAAAACTTGGGATGTGTTCCCTTCTTCTACATTTTCTGAAAGAGTTCATACAGAATTGGTGTTATATCTTCCTTAAATATCTGATATATCTCAACAGTGTAATCACGTGGGCCTGGAGCTTTCTGTGTGGGAAGGTTTTTGATAATGACTCAATTTCTTTAATAGCTTTAGAGCTATTCCAATTTTCTATTTTCTCATGTTAGTTTTGGTAAATTGCCTTTCTCAAGAAACTTGTCCATTTCATCTAAGTTGCTGACTATATTGATATAAAGTTGTTCGTAATATTCCTTTATTAATCTTTCAATGTCTGTAGAATCTCTTTCACTATGTTGACAATTTTTGCTTTATTTTTGTCCTTTGTTAGTTTTCTAGGCATTTATCAAGTAATCTTTTCAAAGATATAAATTTGTCTCTGTTAATCTTATCCATTATTTATCTATTTTCCACATGATTGATTGCTGCTCTTTATTATTTCTGTCCTTCTACCTACTTTGATCTTTTTCTAGCTTAAGGTGGAAATTTAAAACTTTTTAAAAATATAAGCATTTAAAGCTGTAAATTTACCTTTTAGTACTGTTTTAGCTGTACTTCACATATTTTAATATGTTGTATTTTAATTACCTTTTAATTAGGAATATTTTCTAATTTCCCTTGAAACTTCTTCTTTGACTTCTGTGTTATTTAGAACTGTTGCTTAATTCCCAAATATTTGTGTGTTTTCAGAGCTCTTATTGTTTCAATTTCTAATTAAATTCTGTTGTGGTCAGAGAAATTCTCTATGATTTCAATTTTTCAAAATTTACTAACATTTGTTAATGGGCTAGTATATGCTCGATCTTGATAAACAAGCCTATGTGCATATGCAAAGAATATGTATTCTGCAGTTGCTGGGTGCAGTGTTCTAAAAATACCAATTAGATTAAGATGACTGATAGAGCTGTTTGGATCCTTTCCACTTGTACTGACTTTTTTTGGTCTTGTTGTTCTCTCAATTACTAGAAGTGAGGTGTTAAATTTACAACTATGATCGTGGATTTGTCTATTTCTTCCTTCCTTTAGTTGTCTCAATTGTTGCTTCTATGTATTTTGAAGCTCTGTTATTAGGTATATACCAATACATATATATTAGGACTGTTATGTCTTCCTGATAAACTGACCTTTTTTATCATTATGAAATATTCCTCTCTCTGATAATACCACTTTGTCTTGGTCCCTATTTCCTCTAATGTTAATATAGCCACTTTAGTTTTCTTATGGTTACTATTTGCATGGCATATGCTTTTCATCCTTTTGTTTTCAACCTATCTATGATTTTATAAGTACAACTCTTCAAGACAGTATATATATACTTTTTTTAGTCAAGTCTCATAATCTCTACTTTTTATTTATTTTTAATTTTTATTTTTTTGAGACAGAGTTTCACTCTGTCACCCTGGGTAGAGTGCAGTGGCATCATCATAGCTCACTGCAACCTCAAACTCCTGGGCTCAAGAGATCCTCCTGCCTCAGCCTCCCAAGTAGCTGGGACTACAGGAGAGCACCACCATGCCCGGCTAATTTTTCAATTTTTTTATAGAGACAGGATCTTACTTTTGCTCAGGCTGGTCTCCAACTCCTGAACTCAAGCAATCCTCCTGCCTCGGCCTCCCAGAGTGCTAGGATTCTAGTCATGGGCCACCATGCCCAGTCAATCTCTAGTTTTTAATTGAAGTGTTTATAGTTCATTGGCATTTAATATAATAATAGTATGGTTAGATTTAAGTCTACCACCTTGTTATTTATTTTCTACTAATCCCAACTGGGTTTTTTAAGTTCCCCTGTCCCTTCTTTCCTACCATTTTTTTTCACTAAATTGAATATTTTATTAATATCAAAAAATGTATTTCTCTTTTGGCTTTTTAGCTATACTTGTTTGCATTAAAAAAAAAACAAAAAAACAAAAACAGTTCCTTTAGAAGTTCTCAAAATATGGTCCCAAACCAGCCGCATCAACATCACTTGGAAACTTGTCAGAAATGCAGATTCTCAGGCCATACCCTACATCTTCTGAATCAGAAACTCTGGGGTACAGCACAGCAATTTATGTTTTATCAAGCCCTCCAGATGATTCTGATGCACACTGAAGTTTTTGAGCCACAATGGTCTAGGGATTAAAATATCTACTCTTATTACGTTCTCCTTAGTTAATATTATACACTGTTGCATAAAATTTAAGAACTTTGCAACAGGGGTAATTACTCTGTGATTCTATGCACACACTAAATAAATTTGTATACCTTTTCTCCAAGAAAAAAAGACTCTTGCATCACAATAACTTCATTTTACCTATATATTTACCATTTCTGCTGCTCTATGGTCCTTTCTGTAGATTCTAGTTTCCATCTGGTATCATTTCCTTCCATTCTGAAGAAGTTCATTTGGCATTACTTCTAGCATTTTTTGTGATGAGAATTTAGCTGCCATCCATATCAGTGTTCCTCTTATGTAATATGTTGTTTTTCTATGACTGCCTCCAAGATTTTCTGGGAAGTTTTTCTGTATTGCATCTAACTGTGGGTTTTGTATACATGTGGGTTATCCTGATTGAGGTTCAGAGTACTTAGATCTGCATTTTTTTTTCCTTTTTATTTTTTTAGAGACAGGGTTTCACTCTGTCACCTGGGCTGGAGTGCAGTGGCCTGATTATAGCTCACTGCAGCCTCAAACTCATGGCCTCAAGTGATTCTCCTGCCTCAGCCTCCCAAAGTGTTGTTGGGATTATAGGTGTGAGCCACCGTGCCCAGCCTTGCTCTTTTTTTTTTTTTTTTAAATCAAACTTGGGAAAATTTCAGCTTTTATTTTCTCTACGTGCCATTTTTTAAATGCCACTGCATCTCTCCTCTTTTTTTTTTTTTTTTTGAGACAGGGTCTCACTCTATCACCTGGGCTAGAGTGCAGTGGCCTCATCACAGCTCACTATAACCTCGAACTCCTGGGCTCAAGCGATCCTCCTGCCTCAGCCTCCCGAGTAGCTGGCACAACAGACACGCGCCACCACGGCTGGTTAATTTTTCTGTTTTTTGTAGAGACGGGGTCTCGCTCTTGCTCAGGCTGGTCTCAAACTCCTGGTCTCAAGCGATCTTCCGGCCTCTGCCTCCTAGAGTGTAGGATTATAGGCGTGAGTCACCGCTCCCGGCCTTTCTTCTCTTTTTAGTGACTCCAATTACACATGTTATATGGCCTAATACTGTCTCAAAGGGCTCTGAGGCTCTATTAATGTTTGGTTTTTTTTTCATTTTTTTCTCCCTGTTTTCATACTCGGATGATTTCTACTGATACGGTCTCAAGTTCATTGACCCATTCTTTTTCTGTTTCCAACCCATTCAGAACTTTTTTCTTTTTAGATATTATACTTTTCAGTTCTAAATTCATTTCTTTATCTGAATAATTTCCATTTACCCACTCATATTCCCTATCTATTCATTATGATCATATTTATATCTACACATAAATTCATGAACCTATTTTAATAATAGCTATTTTGAAGTCACTGTCTACTAATCCCAACATCTGAGTAATCTCAAAGTCTATTTCTATTGATGGCTTTTCCTATGGACTTTGGAATCTGTTTTCAGGTTTCTTCACAAGTCTAGCAATTTTTGATTGTATGTTGGACAGGGTGTTGGACTTTCTTCTGGTAGGCAAAAAATTACTGGCAGATGTTTTTAGTCTTGTCATACTTGCTTTTATTTTTTGTAGGAGTTGGTCTGTTTTAGTTATGAACTTAATTTAGAGCATCTTTACTCCTCAAGGAGGACCCTTGACTTTCATATAATTTCCATGAATCATAAAATAGCATTATTCTTTTGATTTTTTCAACCATTCAAAGATGTAAAAACCATTCTTAGCTTACAGACTATACATAAATAGGTGACAGGCTAGATTTGGCCCATGGGCCATAGTTTGCTGACGCTTGCACTAGCACAAACAGAAGTGTTAAAACATTGCTTTAAAAGAGCTCTAGTAGTTGATTCCTACAAACTTTTCTCATATTTGATATACCCAGTCCAACCTATTCTCCATTGTAACAAAGGTACCTACTTAAGGAACCTCTCTAAATTTTTCAATCTTGTCAAATAAATAATAATTCTGGAACAATTAACTTTTAAGGATTTCCTAATTGACTCTGAGTATCACTCTATTCATGCCAGTATTTCTCTGATTAGTATTTCTACTACAGACTTTATAGCTGCACATATTATTTATATGGGGTTTTTTAAACTAATACATTTTTTCTAGTATACTATCGCCCCACCTCATCCCATCTCCAGCCCCACCCCTAGACTAATTTTGTTAAGACACAGATTACATCATCTCTAACTTCTGTATATGCTAAGTTTTCAATATACGCTGATCATTATGATCAAATCTAGTCGCTCTTTTCCATTTGCATTTCACATGCATGATACAGTCTCTTCCCTATTATCTACCTTTCTCCTTAATTACCCATTTTTACAATAAAATGGAAATATGTACCACTTTTATAACCAGGAAAAGCTGATATAAATATATAAGTCCAGGTTCCCTTTCCTCCAGAAAATTTCTCCCCGATTAATCCAACCATTTTTCAAACATTTTCAGTAAAATTACTAACTTGCCTACAACTTAACACCTTATTATTTCTCATATTAATTATAATTTTACTTCACCAACTTATTAAGGATTAACTTAAACTTGAGGTTTTACACTTTCCCTCCATGTTTTAACTAAAGTGAATCATCACACAGAATCACATCTATAAAATGGACAGAATTTACACCCTCATAAAATTTTGAGCAAACTACTTACTGAATAACTTAAATTTTTTTTTGTTGTTTTGTTTTTTAACACATGGGGTCTCGCTCTTGCTCAGGCTGGCCTTAAACCCCTGAGGTCAAGCAATCCACCTGCCTCGGCCTCCCAGGGAGCTAGGATTACAGGCGTGAGCCACCGTGCCCAGCCAATAACTTAGTTTTATTCAGTTATTAGAAATGGACTATTTCTAGACCCTAAGACCTCACAAGAACAACGGTGTTTGTGAACTAACTAGACAAGGCTGGTTAGGAAAGGAAAACAAATGATACGAATGCAAAAGATAGAATAATTTAAAGTTTAAAAAATTTAAACAATACATAGCTATACTTATTCAATGAATTTTAAATTTCATCTCTGTTGGCAGTTTGTTTTAGTTTATACTGTAGCAGATGTTACTTTGAACAAGTACACTTTTTTCCAATTACTTAAAAAAACAAATTTCACGAATGAAGAATGAATAACCTCAACAACAAATTGCTGCAAAACTATAGCTTAAGCTTTCTAAATTTAAAAGCCATTTCTCATCAGAGATTATCTTGGTTAAAAATCACAAGTCAAAATAGTAATAAGCTTGTCTTCACTTACCTGTAACTTTAGTTCCAATAACCAGAGGCAAAGGAATTTCATCTGGGAGATCTTTAAATTGTGAAACATCTGCAACTTTCCTTTGTTGTAAGAGCCTTATTTTCTGCCGTTTCTGTTTTAATGCTGATCTCTCTTCCTCAAAAAATGCAGAAGAACATCTAGAATAAATTATAAAAATCATATAAACAGATAACTATCCTATATAAACTTAAAATCTGACCATCTATTTCACTGCTCGCTTTTCTGCTCATTCTTTTGAGTATACTGTCTTTACAAAATGGGTTCTTAGAAATTGCTTCTCTTCAAAGTAAATTACTTTTAATTTTTTAAAAACAGAACCTTGCAACACTCAAAGATATATAAGTAGGTCTAGGTTATTCCTATTTACAAAGCAAAAGAATTTGTTCATCATCCTTTGACAAAATTGTAAGTGAATTAAGCCAGGCATAGAGAGACAAATATTGCATATTTCTACTCATATGTTGGAGCTAAAAAAGTGGTTCTTATAGAGGTAGAGAGTAGAATATTGGTTACCAGAGGCTGGGAAAGGTGTAGGAATGAAGAGAAGTTGGTTTAAGAGGTATAAAAATACAGTTAGATTAAAAAAAAAGTACGTTCTAGTATTTGATAGTACAGTAAGGAAATTATAGTTAACAATAATTTACCATATATTTCAAAGTAGCTAGAAGAGAAAAATTATGTTACCAACATAAAGGAAAGATAAATGATTGAGATAATGGGTATCCCAATTACCCTGATCTGATCATTACACATTGTATACACATATCAAAATATCACATGTACCCCAAAAATACGTACAAACATTATATATCAATAAAAAAATATATACAAAAAAGTCTTCTTGGCATTTAAGAACCCAGGACCCATACTATCCCCCTATAGTTGACAATTAAAATTGCTTTGCTTCCATGCATACCATGATCCCCACTTCTTCTCTTGTACATATTTTCCCCAATTTTTAAAATTTTTATTAATGCTTTATGTGGTATGATTAGAATATGAATTGCAAATAAAGTGTACAATATGATATGTTTTGATATACACGTGTGTAAAATCTACAAAACTCTCGCCACAGTCAAGACAATGAACCCATCCTCCAAAGTTTCCTGTGCCACTTTATCCCTCCTTTGCGTTGCTCCCATTCCCATACCTCCACTTCTCAAGCAATAACTAAGCTGCTTGCTGTCATTATGGATTAGTTTATATCTTCTAAACTTTATATAAATGGAATCATCTAGCATGCATTCTTCTGTCAGGCTCCTTTCACTCAGCATAATTATTCTCAGGGTTTTTTTTCTTTTTTTTTTAGAGACAGGGTTTTACTCTGTTGCCCACGCTGGAGTGCACTGCACGATCACAGCTCACTGCACCCTCCAACTCCTGGGTTCAAGCCATCCTCCTGCCTCAGCCTCCCCAAGTCGTTAGGACTACAGGTGCGTGCTACGATGCCCAGCTGATTTTTACACAGTTTTTGTAGAGATGAGGGTCTCACTGTGTTGCCCAGGCTGGTCTTGTACTCCTGACCTCAAGCAATCCTCCCACCGTGGCCTCCCAAAGTGCTGCGGTTACAGGTGTGAGCCACTGAATCCTGACTAATCTCAGTTGTATACATGTCATTTCATGTTATCAGTGGTTCATTCCTTTTTATTGGTGAATAATATTCTATTGTACAAATGTGTTACGATATGTTTATCCATTCACCTATTAGACACTTGGGCTGTTTCCAGTTTTTGGCTGTTACAAGGAAAGGTGCTTTGAACATTAGTGTATAGGTATATATATATCTTTTCATTTCTCACAGATAAATACCTAGGAGTAGAATGGCTGAGTCATATGGTAAGTGTATGTTTAGCTTTTCCAGAAACTGCCAAACTGTTTTCCAAAATGGTTGTACCATTTTACATTCCCACCAGCAGTGTTATGAGAGTTCAAGATGCCCCATATCCTCACCAACATTTGATACGCTCAGTCTAGTAAATTTTGGACATTGTGGTTTAAGTTGCATTTTCTTAATGACTAATGATGTTGAACATTTTTTTGTGTGGTTATTTGACATCTTTATATCACGGTGAAGCATCTATTTAAATCTTTTGTCAATTTGTTGATTGAGATGTTTGATTCTTCTTATTGAATTTTGAAGATTTCTTCATATATTCTGGATATAATATATACAGTTTCACCAGTAAAATCTTATTTAAACAGTATTCTTTGAATAGGTAATACATTTACATGACTTACAATTTAAGGGGATCAAGAGGCATTGAAAAGTCTAATGCTGTGTTCCTCAGTTACCCAGTTTGCTTCCCAGAGGATCACTGTTATATTTTTTCTTTTCTTTCTTTCTTTTTTTTTTTTTTTAGAGATGGGGTCTTGCTATGTTGCCCAGGCTGGTCTTGAACTCCTGGCCTCCAGTGATCCTCCTGCCTCAGCCTCCCAAGTAGCTGGGACTACAGGTGCGAGCCACTGTGCTCAGCTATATTTTCTAATATATCCTTCATTGATACCTTAGACATATACAAGCAAAAAACACATTATGTTCCCCTCCTATTTTTCTCAAATAGCTACAATATGCTTTGAACCTTGCTTTCTTTTTTAGATATTTTGTAGCAATCACTTCCACATTAGTATATAAAGAGCTTCCTGTTTTTGTGTTGTATTATGCTAAATGCTTTCAAGTTTTTCTATTCTATGGAGTACCATTCTTTAATCATTCTCCTATTTATGGACATTCAGGTTGTTGCCAATCTTTCGCTACTACAAACAGTATTGCAGTAAATAACTTTGTACATGTCATTTTACCTATGTGCAAGTATTTCTGTGGTATAAATTCTTACAGGTGCTAGGTCAAAGGGTACGGAAATTTGTAAATTTTTTTTTTTTAGACAAAGTCTTCCTCTGTTGCCCAGGCTAGAGTGCAGTGCCATCATCATAGCTCACTGCAACCTCAAAGTCCTGGGCTCAAGCATTCTTTCTGTGAGTAGCTGGGACTATAGGCGCGTGCCAGCGTGCCTGGGTAATTTTACTATTTTTTGTAGAGACAGGGTCTTGCTATGTTGCTCAGGCTGGTTTCCAACTCCTTGCCTCAAGGCTTACTCTCACCTGAGCCTCCAAAAGTGCTAGGATTACAGGCGTGAGCCACCATGTCTGGCCTGAAATTTGTAAATTTTATAGATACTACCAAATTGACCTCCACAGAGATTATATAAAATTAATCTTTTGCCAACGATATGTGTAAGAGTGACTATTTCACCATACCACTGCTAACCCAACATGTTAAAGCTTTATGCACTTTGTCAATCTGATAGTTAAAAAACAATATTTCAGCATGCTTTCATTTTACATTTCCCATTATAAGTAAAACGGAACCTTTTTCATATTTAGAAGAGGCATTTCTTTTTCCTTTCCTATGAATTATCTGTCCATAATCATTTTTTATTATGAGTTACTTGATATTTTTTATTGATCTATAAGAGTTCTTCACATATTAGGGAATTAGCTCTCTGTCTGTGATATGAGTTATACTTATTTCTGTCATTGTCTTTCAACTTTATGGGCTTTTGTTTTTTGGCCATGCAAAATATTCTTATTTTTATAAAGTCAAACTTATTGGCTGGGTGCGGTGGCTCATGCCTGTACTCGTAGCACTCTGGGACGCCGAGGCGGGAGGATCGCTTGAGCTCAGGAGTTGGAGATGAGCCTGAGCAAGAGCGAGACCCTGTCTCTACTAAAAATAGAAAAATTAGGTGGGCGTGGTGACTCGTGCCAATAGTTCCAGCTACTCGGGAGGCTAAGGCAGGAGGATTGCTTGAGCCCAGGAGTTTGAGGTTGCAGTGAGCTATGATGACACCCTTGCACTCTAGCCTGGGCAACAGAGGAAGACTCTGTCTCAAAAAAAAAAAACCAAAAAAACAAAACCTTACTGATAAATTCTTTTATGGCTCCCAGGTTTGGGGCCTGTTAGAAAGGTCTTTTCCAATTCAAGATTATGCAAAACTTTCCTATGTTTTCCTCTAGTAGTTTTATTCTTTCATTTTTAAAATATTTAAATCTTTGATCCTTTTCAAATATTTCCAGGAATGAGGTACAAGAACAATTTATTTTTTCTCTAGATTGCTGCACAGTAGTCTCAATCTCCATTAAACAAATAATCCATCCTTATTCTCCCTGCACTTGAGAGGCAACTATTATACTAAAGTCCCATAGACATCTGTCATTATATCTGGATTTTCTCTTCTTTTTCATTTATTTTTCCATTCACGTACCACTATCACACTGTTTTAATTATGGTCACTTTATCATCTATTTTAATAGATGATAAATGGAGTCTTCACTACTTTGCTTTTTCAGAATTTTCCTGCTTGATCTCTCCCCCCTTACATGTGAATTTTAGAATTAATTTATCTAGTTTACAAAAAAGGCCTATTGATATTTTTGTTGGGACTGATTTTAATTTACAAATTATCTTAGGATGTTGAGTAGTCTATTCCAAGATCAAGTATGTCTTCCCATTTGTTCATATGTACCTTGCACATTTCCTGTTAAGTTCCTTCCTGGTAGTTTATCTTTTTTTGTTGTTATTATTTCTTCCTTTTTATCTCCTAATTGGATATGATTTCACCAACTGATTTTTACAATTAGAATATTTTAAAAAGTTTATTGTACCAATAATTTGACTTCCTCAGGGGAAAAAAAAACTACAAATTTTTGCTGAAAACAGACTTCAACTATTAACCTTGATAAATTAAAAGACTATAAAATTAAGTAATGTTATGGTAAGAGAACAGATGATAAATTAACAAGAGAAATATTATAACGACACTCTTAAACAAACTGCAGAACTATAATGAAACAGTAAAATAGTGACTAATATCCCATTCTGATGGACAACAATTAGAAATAGTATATAGCTCAATTTGTTAAAACATACAAAATAACAGCAAAAGCCCCGAAATGGCCTAATGTGATTACCAAAGACCATAAATTATCACTATGAAACACACTAACACACCAAATTTTTTAATTTTGTTATTATAAATGGGGAAAATATTAAAAATATCATCAGCAAAGTCATCTTTTAATACATGGGATAAAATAAAATATTAGCAGTTCAATTAAAAGTTCTTGCATTTCATCATCATCTAACAAGATCATCAGAACTAAATTCCATTTCTACTTTGTCCAAGTCACTTTCTATTTCTAGACCTTCTTTGAACTTTCCCACCATTTAAAATGAAAAAGTCTTGCACATGCTTTTACTAGGCAGACAGACATAATGTGAGAACTAATGATCTAATTCTTCTTCTAACATATTTCCAATTTTTACTCAAAAGTAATATAAGGTTTTTCCAATGTGTTACCAGGATAACAATGGAAAAAGAAAAGTCACTTCACATGAAGGGTAATTCTCAGAACGTAACATATTAGATAGATTAATTGATTTCCTATTTTTATAAAAAGTAAAATAGGCCCTTCTGGGAAGGCTCTTGAGGTGTTAAAAGGTTTCACAAAAAATAACAATATACCTAGAAACTTATAGCTTCCTTAAATACTTGTAGGACATTCTTAAATATTACTTGGAACATAGAGGTATGTACATAATTTAAAACAATAAAAAACCTGTGATATGAACAAAAATGAAATTGTATATAAGATGCATAAGTATAAAAAGCACCTACACATTAAAGTTGGTTAACAGGCTATATTTAACATATAATCAATTATTCTGAAAGGTTATGTTTTGGTACTAGTCATTTTAAAGATTAAAAAAAATCAATGTATTATAGTAATGATTCTACCAACTATTTATTGATTTTATTTAAAAATTTTTTTTTTAAGAAACAGGGCCTCATTATGTTGCCCAGGCTGGAGTGCAGTGGCTATTCACAGCCAGGATTATAGTACACTACAGCCCTGAACTCCTGGCCTCAAGTGATTCTCCTGCCTCAGCCTCCCAAGTAGACAGATGGGATTATAGGTGCCTGCCACTGTGCCTGGCTGATTTTAAACAAAAATATTATTTTTACCTCCGTGGTTTTCCCATAAGTCGCCTGATTTTTCCCCATTCTACTCTCGTTAACTTTCTTGTTTTCAAGTTAGGAAAAGATTCTTTCAGACATACACAGAAGTCATTATCGCCTTCAAAAAGTGGTCTGTAAGACAGAAATGATATTTTAATGGTTATATACAATGTGTTATTTTCTTGAAAGACATAAAATTCAAAATATGTATTCTAATTTTCCACATCATACTAATTATAAAATGTCAAACCTTTACCTCTACCCCATATATATATACACACACACACACACACACACACACAAACAAAATAGGCACAAATTTGAAGTGCTAAAACTAAACTAAATACTTTGCACTTGTGAAACAACTAATGTGTAGAGGTTACTCAGGAAATATTGTCTGTGTTTGTGATTCCAGGAGACACTGATTTTTGTTCAATCTTTTATACAGGTATATCCTTTTGGAGGTTATCCTGGCCCTGACATTGTACCTGGTGAAGATAAACAATGTTAGCTACAAAGTGTCTTTGTCCCAAAGGTAATGCCATCACCAGGGAGTCCTCATTGGAATTAAACCAGTCTTAGAACAATGGAGAACTCTAGAGCAGCAGTTCCCAACGTTTTTGGCACCAGGGACCAATTTCATTGAAGACAATTTTTCCACGGACCTGGGGGAAGGAGGGTGGTTTCAGGGATGATTCGAGTGCATTACATTTATTGTGCAGTCAAACCTCTCTGCTAATGACAATCTGTATTTGCAGCCACTCCCCAGCACTAGCATCACCACCTCACACCTCAGCTCTACCTCAGATCATCAGGCATTAGATTCTCGTAAGAAGCACGCAACCTAGATCCCTCGCATGCCCAGTTTACAGTAGGGTTCGTGCTCCTATGAGAATCTAATGCCACCGCTGATCTGACAGGAGGTGGAGCTCAGGTAGTGATGCGAGCCATAGGGAGCAGCTGTAAATACAGATGAGGCTTTTCTTGCTCACCTGCCGCTCACCTCCGGCTATGCGGCCAGGTTCCTAACAGGCCACGGACCAGTACTGGTCCACCACCCGGGGGGCTGGGGACCGCAGCTCTAGAGGGTTAGGTCAGTTTTGGGGGCTCCCAGAAGAACTCAGATCACACCAGGACACCCTGAAAGCTCTCTTAAGCCTATGGAAAACCTATGGACAAAAATAAAACAATTCTATTCATAAGTTTGGGAAACCAGGAACCAGTCTTAGCAATGATACATAAATGACTTGGGCTCAAACATAAACATCCATGAAGTTCACAAGCTTCAGAGTAGGCAAATGGTTTGGAAAACAGAGAAGGGAGGTAAACATAAATAGCAAAGCAAGCACCAATGACTGGCATACAAGGATGGATTAGAAACCAGAATTTTTCCTCCATAAATTCTATTGTTGAATAATTAGATTTCAGCCAAATCTTATTATGTTCTACTTAAACATTTGTGTATAAGTGCTTAAGAACTGTCCCCAAAATGGAAAAACTAGCTTCCTAAAAATCTTATTAAGCCATTTTTACCATTAGTAATGGTTTTTCTACTATTATACTAACACTTAAAATCTCAAGATTTATAGAAAAAACCTCATTCACTGCAAATAATGGTGCTTTGTTTAAGGTATCTTTACTCCATGGTCTTTATAAATCATAATTCAGAAATTATTCTTTCATTAATTTTTCACAAAAATGTATAACTTCTTCCCCAAAAAGGGGAAAGGGGGAAGAAAACTATGAGAAATAGAAATGGATCAAGCCGGAATGAGGAATAAAAAAATGAATTCAGGGAAAAATAAGATCAAAATAGACTTATAGAAAACATTGTAGCTTATGATATTTGAAAAACTTAAAAATTTTGGTTCAAGTAATATTCATGAATATAAGCCATGATACATACTTATCTATATTTGAATAGAACCACTCATATATGCACCATTTATGTGCTTTGGGAAGCTTGAGTAGATTACGTAATCGAAAACCAATCTTCTGTGACACTTTCTTATCTGGTGTTGACATTGTTGCTGTAAATTTCTACAAAATTAAAAAAATAGAGATTAATTACAGTTCCATTAAGTAAAAATGAACATTATAATATTGAATAAATTTGTAAAAAGGTAAATTATGTTTACATACTCAAAAAGATTCAACAATATTCAACATGGAATTTTTGTTATAGAATAATAAACATTCTAATTATTTCTTACAAAGTTAAAGGCTCCAGTTTCACAAAAAATTCTGAAAAGGAAGGTGAAATATTTGCCCCCTCCCACCATGTTTGCACTGTAATACAATTCCAATTAGGGATGCAGGAAGAAGAGGCTAATATGAAATATTCCTAGACTTCACGGGCCAGAAAAGACCAGTAGAAGAGACAGTGAAAGACAGACAAGCAGACACACACACAGAGAAAGAGAGAGACAGAACGTGCAAGCAAACACTAGGTCCAGAAGGTTTCACCAGTGAATTCTATAAAAAAACAGAGAACTCCAACACTATTCAAATGTTTCAGATCACTGGAGAAGAAAAAAAGCTTTCCCACTCTTTTCATAAAGCCAGTATAACATAGATAACAAAATCTGCTGAAGTATAAAAGAAAACTTTAGAAAATATCACTCATTTGTATGGATTTTTAAAATCTTTTTTAAAAAAGAAACTTACCAGATAAACACCATCATAGCATCAAAAGAATACAACACAACCCAGTGAAATTCACATCAAGAATGCAAGAATGGTCCAGTAATAGAAAATTATTAATTTAATTCACCATTACTAATAAATCAAAACAAGACCAAGGATGCTAAAGACATTTGAACCCTATCCATTAAAAGAACTCTTATAGAATAGAAATAGATGAAATAATTGAAAAAAACACAACATACCAAAAGTTAAGTGATACAGCTAACATAGTGCTTGCAGGAAAATTTAATTTATAGACTTTAATTTTAAGTCTAACCTATATTTAAAAAGAAGAAAGATCTCAAATAAATAATCTACCCTCTCACCTTAAGAAACTAGAAAAAGAAGAGCAAAGTAAACCCAAAGCAAGTAGAAGGAAGAAATAAGATTAGAAGAGAAATAAATAAAATAGAATATAGAAAAACAGAAAAAAATCAGTGAAACCAAGTTTGTTAAAAACAACAAAATTGACAAACCTTTAGCTACACTGACCAAGAAAATAAAGGTAGATGTATACTTTCTTAACCCGATAAAACATGTTTTTCCCCCATTCCAATCCAAAAATCAGTATCATACTCAATATTAAAATACTGAAACATTCTCATTAAAGTGAGGAATACGACTAAGATGTCAACTATCACCACTATTTTTAAACATTACTTTGAAGGAACTGGCCAATTAGATAAGAGGAATAAAAATTGGAAAAGAGAAAATAAAACTACCATTATTTACAGGTGATGTGACTGTCCCAGAAAATTCAAGACAATCATCTGTCACCATTAAAAACAATAAGAGAACTTAATAAAGTGGATGAATACAAAGTTGATATACAAAAATCCATATGACAAAATAAATTACAATCTTTTCTATATAAATAAGAACTGGTTAGACAATAAAATGAAGAAATATCCTGTTTATGATAGCAAAAATGACAAGAACAAAAAATATTAAATACCGAGAAATATATTTAAGAAATGTACAAGATTGATATACAAAAAAATTTTGAAGCCTGCTGAAGAATATTAAGGACTTGAATAAGTGGAACTACAACCAGTTCTTAGGTAGTCTCGATGTTACATATGTCATTTCCCATAAATTTATATTAGCGCAAGCCTAATAAAAATGACAACAGGATATTCTGCCTAGTCAAATTGATTCTAGAGTTTAAATGGAAAAATAAATGTGCAAGAATACTTAGGAAAAAACTAAACAAGGCATACGTACTAATGTTTTACCAGACATTAAAACAGTACAAAGCCATGTTAAAACAATTTGACACTAGCACACAGAAATATACTAAACATAGAGCCAAAAAGCCTAGAAGTAATCCCAAATGTATATAGGAATTTAGCTTGTGATGAAGGCAGCACTTTGAATCAGTGTATAAAAGATGGATTACCCAGTAAATGTTACCAGGACAACTTAGTAGCTCACTGGAAAAAAAATTAGGTTGCAGTCTTATCTCATCCCTTACTCCAGAATAAATTCCAGATATATTGAAGATTTAAACAAAAAAATGAAAGAAAAAGAAATATGAGAGAATTCTAAAACTATAAATTTTCAACTAGGAAAGGTCTTCCTGAGCATGACAAATTCAAGAAGTCATAAAAAAGGAAAGAAAGTTATATTTGACCCTTAAAATTTTGTTAAATCTTGGCCGGGCATGGTGGCTCATGCCTGTAATCCTAGCACTCTGGGAGGCTGAGGTGGGAGAATTGCTTGAGCTCAGAGTTTGAGACCAGCCTGAGCAAGAGCAAGACCCCATTTCTACAAAAAAAAAAGAAAAATTAGCTGGGCGTAGTGGCACGCACTTGTAGTTCCAGCTACTGGGGAGGCTGAGGCAGGAGGATCACTTGAGCCCAGGAGTTCAAGGTTGCAGTGAGCTATGATTGTGCCACTGCACTCCACCCTGGGTGACAGAGTGAGACCCTATCTCTTGAAAACACACAAAAAAACCAAGTGAGAGGCTATATCAGATTAGCAAAAATCTGGATGTTTAATTATGTGGAGTTGACAAGCACTTGGAAAATAGAGGCTCTGATATTTTGCTGGTAGAAAATATAAACCAGTACAATTTCTTTTAAGAGTATTTGGTACCACTTTTAAAACCTTAAATGTGCATATCCTATGATCCAACAATTCCACGATTTAGGCACCTGTCCTAGAAAAACACTTGTAAATTTATACAAAAAATGCTCAGGATGGTCACTGCAGCATTGTTTGTAAGAGTAAAAACTTAGAAACTATTTAATGCCCCCAAATGGGAGGATTTATAAATAATATTGTAAGATTGAATACCTTACAACAGTAAAAAGAAGTGAAATATTGAACCCTGTTTGCCTATCTCAATCAATCAACATGGCCAGATCTCCAAAAAAGGACTTTAGAGTGAAAAAATTAAATTACAGAATGATGTATGGCACAAAACCATGAAAATGATATTATAAATGTAATTTTAAAAATATATACATTTAGGCCAGGCACAGTGGCTCATGACTGTAATCCCAGCACGTTAGGAGGCCGAGGTGGGAGGATCACTTAAAGCTAGGAGCTCAAGACCAGCCTTGGCAACATAGTAAGTCCCTGTATCTACAAAAACATTAAAAAATTAGGTGGGCAGGGGCGCACCTGTAGTCCCAGCTACTTGGGAGGCTGAGACAGGAGGATCACTTGAGCCCAGGCATTAAAGACCAGCCTGGACAACATAGCAAGACCCCCATCTCTACCAAAAAAAAAAAAAAATTAACTGCACATGGTGGCACGTGCCTGTAGTCCTAGCTAGTCGGCAGGCTGAGACAAGAGGACGACTTGAGCCCAGGAGTTGGGGGCTGCAGTGAGCTGTGATCACGCCACTGCACTCCAGCCCGGGTGACAAAGTAAGACCCTGTCTCAAAAAATAAAAAAATAAAAAGTTCAAGATACACTTTTGTCCATTCTACAGAACATGAACATATTTTACTGTTTGAAATTACCATGTGGTATGTAAGAAGTTTTTTTCTGGTAGGGCATATTGCTGGTCATGCTTTTATTTGATGCCAAATCTCTGGTTGACAAAATCACCTCTACTATGATCCACTGTATTGGAAAATCTTGTTTTATAACACTTTTGGAAAAATAATGAAAGGGAGGTAGGGACTGACTATGTCAGAAGTGATAAATTTGATAGAAGAAAAATTACATTATTTTTAAAGTTAATATTTCCTTCTCCAATTTTCATTCCTTTGATTCTTACATGTCCAGTATGATTACAAAGAAAGATGCCAAAAACACAAACAGGAGATATTTTATGCTATATATTTTCCTCTTTTGGATACAGGAAGTCTTCAACATACTTCCCTCAGTGAAAAAATAAAATATTTTTTCCCCTCTTATTTCCATGCATAACTCCAAACTGATTCCATATTGCCAAGCCCATTTGCTCAATGTCCACTATCTCCATGCTTAAAAGAAAACTGCATTTGTAGGACTGACAACTGGCTTTCTACTCCAGTTTAAAGTTGATCAACAAAACAATGACGTTTTCTAGGTAACTAAAAGAGGAGCAGAGCAGCAGTACTGATTTAAAGAAAAGAACTTGTTACTCAAAATGTAATAGAATAAATACCATAAACTTTATTAGGTTGGACAACTACTTACTTCCTTTCAGGAAACAAAATTTTAGCGCACACATACCTGTGGAACCATTGCAACCCTTTGGTTTCTTTTAGGTGATCTTGTGTTTATTTGTCTATCATCTTCATCAGAAAAGAGTCGACTTCGTTTTGAATTTCTGAAAGGCTATGATAGAAATTTTTTATTTAAGGAAAAAGCTGAACACTTCCCAGTTTTGTTGCAAAATACAATTCTATACTTGGAAAATAGAGCTAACTCTGGATTATCAGCAGTATGGAAGGACAAAGTATGGGTGACGCAAAGCACACAAAGCCAAATATAAGTAATCTTAGATTTAGAAAGCAGTATGATATAGTTATGCAATTTGCTTACAAATGAAACACCTAGCTGATGACTAAAACTGGAATCCAAGTCTGGTCAGTACACTGGCAGCCTTGGATGGTCAAGATAGGAAAATAAGTTCTAGAAATTCCAATTGAAATTATATTGGCCCTTGGGTTAATACCAGTTGGGCGTATGACATGATATGTCTGCTGCATAGGGCTGGGATGGGACAAAGATTCTATATCACTCTAGAAGAGTAAGCCAAAATGTATATAATATTATACTAGATCTGCTATCAAAAAATGTTATTTATGAATTTCTATTTTTAAATAAAAATACAAGATACATATGATAGAGCCTCAAAAATTACCTGTAGAACTAAAAAAATTTTTTTAAATACCAAAAGTACACCATACACTTAAGGGTTTGTAATATGAAAAATTTTACAGTCCACCCTATATTCACAGCTTTCATTAATAGTGAGAAACAACAGAAATAATATCCCAGTAAAACCCACATCCTTTTTCAAAGCCTTATCCTACCACTCAAGACAGACCTTCATGCTTCATGCCTATTTGGAAAGGTGACAGGTGAGAGGGCTAACACCATATGGGTAGTATCCAGCTGGATCTAAAAATTAAATTTTTAATTTTTAGACCCTTAAAATTAAACCCATTCAGAGTCTCAACACTCTATAGCCCTGACAGGAAGTCCCTTCTACTCTGACCCTCTTCCCTGACCTCCGGCAGAGGGGAGGAAGGGCATGTAGGAGATGGAAAGTCCCTCACGTTCACTGTGGCCAGCTGCCCAGGCTACTGTGACTGCTGCTGTCTATCCCAGCTCTGGGCTTGTTTCATGATTGACCCCTAAAACTTCCTGGCTACCTGGCAGAACAGGGGAGAAAGAGAGTTCCTAAAATTGCTAGTTGTGCCGAATATATGCTCATCTCTACTTTCCACCTAATAAAAGTATGATTTGGGGTTGTTGGAGTTTTTTTGGTTTTGTTTTTCCTATTTAAATAAACTACGATTACTTAACAAAACAATGAGGACCAGATTATCACTGGCTACAGATAATTTACCTACATAAGATCAAATAGTGCTGAATGACACTTAAAGATTCAAATGCTTGAGCTTGGGGAAAAAACTTATAAATTTTTTTTACTGTGCTGTAAGAACCTAAACATGCCAATAATACAATTTAGCTATAATTATTCTAAAATGTAAGAAAAACTCATTCCTTACCATTTCCACAGCAGGTCCTGTATTCCTGCCTTTCCAAACAGGCGTTTTCTGTAAAGAACTGTACTTTTCATTCCATGTGTTAGATAAGCTTCCCTCTGTAATGAATAATTAAAACTAATAAAATATAGGTTTACTTCAAAGGATTTCATTCTATGAACACTGCCTTTTTAATAACAGCAATATATGTGAAATATTTACCAATATGGAAAAAATACACTGACCATAATTTTAGTTTATTACAAATGAAAAATCTCTTCTGTATTTTTTGTCAAACTCTCTAAATAATTTGATAAAGCAATGCATCTTGAAAGTATTACATTTCCATACTGAAACATACAGCTTCTTTCTTCTCTTTCTTGTTGGCTTTTAATAATGCCTCCACTCTAATTTGCCAAAAAGTATCTGATTGAAAGCAGGGCAATGGAAAAATGGAAAAAGCCTCTTACAACCTTGAATTTTGAGCTAATTTCTAAATGTTTTTGCTTCAATATGTGAACCCCTTCACATATGAAAATGAAATTAGTGTGGTATTTCTGTTTTTCTTACTTGAAAGAAATATCTTCAGAGTTTTGCACAACCAGGAAAAATCCAATCAAGTAACTGATTAGATATATTATGAAAATAATGAGGAGTGAGTTTAATTCCTTTTATAAAGGATATATTTTTATATATATTTATACGGAGAGACATAGAAAACTAGGATAAATTCACACAAGATGGTTATTTTTATTTTCTTCTAGTTGCTCATCAGCATTTTCTAATTTTTTCTATAAGAAATTTATATTACTTGTATAATTTTTTTTTAAAAAGAGAAATGGGTTTAATACTGGGGAAAAAAGAAGAATAGAATACTTTTTAAGCAGCACAAAAGAGGTGGGCTGGAACTGATCCTGCTAGGCAAAGAAATTGGGGGCATTCTAGAAGATAAGTGGTCTCAAGTCAGAAGGATTTAATTTGGTAAATCACCAATTCAAAGCACAACACAGTAGCTTTAAAGACTAAAAGTACTAACGAACCTTTGAGAATATTTAGCTTGGTTCCAAATTTATTTACCCAGTAGAATCTTAATCAAGAGGTAAAATTTAAAATAGACTATATTAAAAGGCTAGCCTAATGTACCTACCAAAAGAAATAACAAGACCAAGGAATATGTCTAACTTTTTCTCAGAAAGAGAAAAGTACTATCATTCTTTTATTTCAGGGAACTTGCATTATTACTTAGAAGGCAAGATTCTTAAAAATAAACTACTATGCAAATATATAGCTCAGTACAGTTTAATAAATGCTTTAAATCTGAATAATATATTTCTGGAATGTTTAGTTAGAAAGTTCTTTAACCAATAATTTTAGGAAAAAAATTTTCTTAATTTCTAACAATTGAGAATCAATTCTCGTATAAAAGCATATGAATTTAAGGTTATCAGTGAAAACCAATGCTTAAAAGCTACAATGAATCATAACTTAGATGGAAAAGAAAAACACTGTACCCATATTAATTTAACGAATTAAATTTCTAGCTATGGTACACATAAAACTGCTATAATTCTTACCTTTTAAACTGACAAGGGCTTTTGCTGAAGAGCCTGCAATTAAAAATAAAACAAATCAATAATTATTTCATAATCAAAGTGAGGGAAAAAAAATTTGGTTTGGAAGTAAAAGTGATCCCTTTAATTTTAGCAATGTTGAGTCTGAAGTGACGGTGGGTGCAATTCGAAAGAACTAGTAGACAATTCAAGCTATAGACCAGAACTCAGACAGGGTAAGGACGAACTGGAGAAGAACATATGGGAGTCTTGCTGAAGTTCTGAGAACTGGAGACCATCACGGGAGAGGAAAATGAAGAGAGACAGAAAAGAGGAGGAGTAGGGACAGAAGGACTCTGGTGGCTGCAGGAATAGAGAAAGGGAACTGATACGCACTGAGGCGAAGATGAGAAGTGGTAAGAGAGTGGAGAAAACAGGCAATGGAAATGACCCAGGGACCGTCATAGCAGGCAAAGTCCCCTGAAAGTCCGGAATGCAGGTATGTGCAACACCTAAAGATGCAACTGGAAAAGGGAATTCAGAACAGCCAAGAGGGGCTCGCATAAAGTTGGAGGGGTCCACTGGATAAAACAGACTTTAGTGTATATTAGAATAACCATGAAGCTCCTCATACATGCAGAATCTGTTCTATTAATAAATAATAATTTAAGGCATTCTGTTGCAGGTAACCCACTTTGAGAAACACTGGGCTATAGGTCCTGGTGTGAATAAAGGACAGTGTCTATGGGTGGGGGAAGTAGGAAAATCAATAGGGAAAGAAATTTTTTGAGAGAGGGAGAGCATTAAATTTAAAATCTCCGAATTGGATGTATTGCAAAGAAGTCCAAAGTCACTTGAAAAATAATAATTAAGGATGATCTCAGGAGATGAGGTAAAAAAGAACATGAACCAGGTACAAAAATCACAGAAGATAGATTAATCCTCCTTGGTATTTAATAAAAGCAGCAATGATTTACAACTTACATAAATGGATAACAGACTTTAAAGGAGAAGCAACAGATAAAGTATGGTAGTTATGGCTATGAAACATTTCATCTCAAATCCTTAAACAATATGCATCTCAGATCGCCTAAACCTCAACCGACTTTTCCTCCACAGGTCAGTATGAGAGGCTTGCAGAACAGATGCCTGTTAGCATTAAAGCCACTCTAGCTTTCACCCTATTCTCTTGCCTAGATGTGGAGAATGGTTAACAGGACAGGATAACAGCTTCTGTATAACAAATTGAAGCTTAATGACTAAAAAGCAGTATAGTCATGGGGCAGTGGGGGAAGAATGCCATAAAATCTTGCTAAAAAGCCTCAAAACAACACCACACAACTGTGAAGCAGTAATAGTGGGCAATGCACATATCCATGTAGCTACCAAGAGAAATACGGTTCATTTGAGAAAATGTAGTAATCATTCACTCATTCAGCGAATATGTACAGAGTGCTAACTGCATGCCAGTCCCTGCTCTAGGCACTGGGGATACAACAGCAAGCAAAACAGCCGAAGTCCCTGTTCTTATGGAATTTACATTCTAGTGAGGGGAGACAAATGAATACACATGTCAGGTGGTGATAAGTACTATGGGAAAAAATAAAAGCAGGGTAACAGGGATAGGCAGGGTGGGGGAAAAGAAGACTATTTGTATATAAGGTGCTCATGATTAGCTTCTCTGAAAGGTGATACTGAGTAGAGATCGGAAGGAAAAGGTATAAGCCATATGGTGTCCATTCCTACTCCATGATGGCAGGAACCACTTCTTGGGGAGTCTGACCTATCATCTTTAACCTTTATTCCTTTTTGGGGATGTAGTATAGCATGGTGGTGAAGAGAACACATTCTAGACTGAGACTAGCTATGTTTGACTCTTGGCTCTGCCAACTTTCTTGAGTGTTACCTTAAGTTACTTAACCTCTCTGTGCTGTTGTTTCTTCATTTGTAAAATGAGGATTAAATGAGTTAATATATATAAAGGTGCTTAGAACAATGCACATAGTACAGGGCTAATTTTGATATAATGCTTATTGTTGGTATTATTTTGAGCAATCAAAAAAACTATTAGGTTAAGAACATGAATTTTACAGGCAGGTGAATCTGATTAAGTTAGAATCCTCCTCTAACCAGGTATTTTCATTCACCCACTCAACAAAAATTTACTCAATGCCTGCCATAAGCACTATTTTAGGGGCTAGGGTTACCCCAAAGAACAAGACAGACAAAGCCTCTACTCTTAGAAGGTTTACATTCTAGTAGAAAGAGACATAATAGGCCGGGTGTGGTGGCTCACACCTGTAATTCTGGCACTCTGGGAGGCACAGGTGGGAGGATCACTTGAGGTCAAGACTTAGAGACCAGCCTGAACGACAGCCAGACCCCCATCTCTACCAAAAATAGGAAAAATTAGTTGGGCATGGTGGCAGGCGCCTGTAGTCCCAGCTACTCAGGGGACTGAGGCAGGAGGATCGCTTAAGCCCAGGCATTTGAGGTTGCAGTGAGCTATGATGATGCCACTGCACCCTACCCCAGGCAACAGAGCAATACTCTGTTTCAAAAGTAAAAAATAAAAAAAAAGAGACATATAATAAACAAGTACATAAAATAATAATTATAGCTCACGGTAATTGCTATAAAGGAAATAAACAGGGTGATATCAGGGAGGGCATCTCTGAGGAGGTAACATCCGAAAAGAATTAGCCCTGAGAAAACAGGAAATCAAGCCAATGAATCTCGGCAGAAGAAAGAGCAGGTCAAAAAGTCCTGAGAAATTATCAATAGTTTAGCATATTCGGGGGGGGGGCATTATGCTTGGGGAGTAGCCAGCAAGGGAAGAGAGAGATGAAAAAAGGTCAGAGAGGTAAGTCAGGTGTTATACATGGAACTGGGAATGCCATCATGAAGAAAAACAGGGTATCTGCTCTCGTGGGGCTACTAACCAAACAACTACATAAACAAACGTAAAACTGCAACTGTGACAGCTGCCATTAAGAAGTTACATAGTGGTATGAAAAGAGTTAAAGAAGACATAATCTAGTCAGGGAGGATGCAAAATAGCTGAAGTGTAAAATGGGATATAAAAGATACGTAGAAGTTAATTGGAAGTGAAGGGAGGAAAGAGAATTCCAGGTAGAGAGAACAGCATGTGCAAAAGCCCTGCAGAAAAGGGACCCTGGTGAGTACAGGAAATGAAAATGGTCCAATTTAACCCAAAGGGACGGAATGAGAGGAAGAATGGTTAAAAAATGAAGCTGTAGAGGTAGGAAGCAGCCAGACCACAAAGAATCTTGTAGCTACTAAAGGATTTGTTTTGTTTCTTAGAGACGGGTACTTGCTCTGTCCCCTAGGCTAGAGTGCAGTGACGCTCATAGCTCACTGCAGCCTGGAACTCTCAGGCTCAAGTGATCCTCCCGCCTTAGCCTCCTGAGTAGCTAGGACTAGAAGTGGGTGCCACCCCACCCACCTAATTTTTAAAATATTTTTACAGATAGGGGAAGGGCCTCACTATGTTGTCCAGGCTGGTCTCCAACTCTTGGCCTCAAGTGATCCTCCCACCTCAGCCTCTCAAGTAGCTGGGATTACAGGTACAAGCCACCATACCCAGCATACTAAAGGGTTTTAAATAGGAAGATGACATATATACATTTTGAAAGGATCACTCTGGCTGTGTATATGTGGGGAGGCGGTTGGATTAACGGGAGGCTAAAATGATTAGTGTAGAGAAGAGATGGTGACAGCTTGGGCTGGGGTGATGGTAAGAAGTAGGTAGAATTAATAAACATTTAGAAGGTAAAAGTTACAAAGACTTAGTAAAGGTTTAAATATGGGAAGTGAAAGAGAGGGAAATGCCAAAGATAATCTCTAGGTTTCTGCCCTGCCAGCTGCAAGCACAGTGGAACCATTCATTAAGACAGGAACCACTGGCAGTATCTATGTCCTGGGGTGGGATTATGAGGTAGATTTTGAACCTGTGAAGTTTGAGGGCCTCTGAAGCATCTAAAAGGAGATGTGAAATAGGCAAGAGACATCAAGAACGGAAGCTCAGAGGAAAGATCTGGGTTGAAGATGGCCTCGGTTTCCTCGTACATAAAATGGAGTACTTACATCAACTGAAATGAGGATTAAATGAACAAATAATTGTAATATGCTTTGCACAGCATCTGGTTCCTAGTGAGTACTCAAAAAATGGTAGCTTTTTATTATTGATAATATTATACTGGCTATTGGCTAATATATTGGCTAGCCCCCTTGACTAAATGTTACCAAAAAACATATTAGTATTAATGTTTTCAGTATCAAACTGAAATCACTTTTCCTTTTCAAAACCCTACTCCAGCTTCATTAATAATGCCTGTTACTCTACATTCAATTCCACATAAATTGAGTATTTATGTACCTGATTTGTGGCACTATGTAACAAACCAGGTAAGAAAATCCCTGGTTTCAACAAAGCTAAAGTCTAGCTAAACAAGACATACACCCCACAAACACGTATGTATGCCTGTACACAAACACACACACCAATGTACCAGAGATGTCACAAAGTAAAATACACGATTAAGTTATATAGTTTGAGGGTGTGGCTGGAATTTGAACTTTAGTATAAATCCCAAGACCCTGCAAAAAACCACACAGTAAGTTCTCAATAAATGTTTGATAATGAAGCAAATATTCCTAATGACAGTAATAAGAAAGCCACTTAAAACACCTCTCATTTCAACAGAATGACCACAGTAACCAAAATAATAGCTCTAGTGATTGTGACTTCTAAGAGGTGATAAGGCATCTTTAGAATAAAGATAGCAAGGATTAGAAAAACTTTTTCAAATGACAAGCACATTGTGCTTAGCAGGCCCACCATTATTTCAGAGCATCCTAAATCACAATCAACTGTATTCTACAAACAGGAAACAATAAAACTCATGGATGGTCTATAGCTGTGCCCTGTCCAATACAGTAGCCACTACCTACATGTGACTATATACATTTAAATTTATTAAAATTAAATGAAATTAAAGATTCTGTTCCTCAGTCACTCTAGCCACATTTGAAGTGTTCCATAGCCACATATGGCTAGTGACTACCCTGTTGGACATCACAAAAGAGAATATTTCCATCACTGAGAAAGTTCTTTTGGGACTTAGTGCTGGTCTAGATCAAATTTAAAACAAAAACTTCTAATACTTTTCACCAGCTTAACAACTTGAACTTTTAGTTTTACTTTGACCTCACAAAGAAAACAGATACTGGCAGTATCTTTAGCTCTCATTTTAAAAGTCTATTTGCCTGTGCACAGATAGATTTAACAGTGATTGAGCCTTTTTTGTTATACCAAAACTCTCACAAATGATATGTATACATAAACTGAATAGCGAATGTGGGCTCAGAATCTTTTTGTAATTAACTAAAATAAAATATTTGCCTTTTTATATGATTTATGCAATATTCTAAATTACAAAATTAAGTTCCATTGTCCTTAAACTACGGAATGGGTGCTTTTACTTACTCAACACAAGTGAGCATACATGTCTTAGACGTCAGGGTGAGTAAACACGGTTAAGCGAGGCAATGCACAGGAGTAAATGTCAGGCAGAGTACTGTACGTGTGCTGTGTTGGTCACATCCATGTGTAAGGGTACCCCAGTGATTCTTAAGACGCAGACACTCAGAAGAAAGTCTGTGGGATGGGGGCTACCTGAACACTGTGTATCCAGTCTGGATGACCTCCGGGAAGGTCCGCTGCCACCTGTGGTGCCAGGGGAAGGGGCCAACCCTCTGACACGGAAACACTTCCAGGGGTGGACACACCGGTTGGGGGTGGGGGAGACAGTGAAGATCACAAGCGCCTGTACAGACAGGAGCTGTGACAGGACAAGATCAGAGGCGGGGGCAAGAAGAAGGGGCTGTGACCACCCCGTGCCCAGCCCGAGCCCTCCCCCGGCCCCGGGACAGGCGAGTTATATAACCCCGGCGGGCGTCTCTCGGCGCAGGGAGAGTGGTGCAGGCGGCGAGGACAGCCCCCGCGTCCGGGGGCCGCTCTTCCCCCACCTCGGCCGGGGGCCGGAGTCGGGCCAGGGGAGCAGCCACCGCCTGCGCCCGGCACAGGCTGGACTCCCGGGCTTTCGGTTTCCGGCCCTGGCGCTCGCACAACCCCAGAAACCAACACACAGACACCATAACAAAGGCGGCGACGCGGCGGCAACACCGGAGTGGGAGGACTAGGGGACCACGTTGGGGCTGGCAGTCAGCCCACCTGCCCGGCAGAGGGCACGGCCGCCCGTCCCGGCCGGTGCAGCGGCGGGGCAGGCGGCGGGGCAGGCGGCGGGCGGGAAGAGGGGGGTGCTTTGAGGTGCTACTCACTCTCGTCAGGCAACTGGTCGAGCTCCGCCATCTTGAACGAGCCGCGCCGCTTTTTCAAAGGCTGCCCGCCGCGGTGCATTGTGGGGCGGAGACTGTCTTTGCGAGGGAGGTTCGAATGCGGAGCTCGCCGCCCGCGGCGCCGCGCCACACTGCTCCCGCCGCGGCCGGCCGAGGCGGGCCGGCTCCGCCCGCGCCTGCCCCGGGAGGAGGTGCCGGCGGCGGGGGGCCCGCGCCTCGCCCCTTCGCCTCGTCCCCGGAGCGGGCCGGGCCGCAGGCAGGGCGGAGGGAGGCCGCGCGGAGAGGCCCGGCGCCGGAGCGCGGGGGGAGCTGCGCCGGCTCCCGAGTCCCGCCCGGGCCCGGCTCCCGGCGCGCGTTTCGCTGCTCGCGCTGCAGCTGCGGGAACTGCAGGCTGTTTGTTCCGAGTGGGGAACGGGAGGGAGGCCCCGGCAGGGAGAAAGAAGCCCTCGGTTCTTGGTCGCGTTGCGGAGGGGGCTCTACACGGAGTAAAATATCCATGGCTCCCAAAACCCACGTTTCTCGTGCGCCTGCATCCCCTCTCCTCGCCCGAGAGCTCAGGCCGCCGCTGCCCCCCTGCGTGTCGGTCCAGGACTCGGGGTCCCAGCGGCCCCCCGCGAGCCGGGGACACCGCTCCTCCCGAGTGTTGGAACCCGAGCTGCCTGCAGCCGGGAAGCGAGACCTTGAGAGGTCATGAAGTTAGTCGTTTAGGCCGACAGCTAAGAACTGTTGTGCTGGGCTCCTTCATCCATCCGACACTAGACAGTGCAGCGAGCTGGGAGAGAATTACAACAGGAATAACAAGAGGCTTCGTGAGGATACAGACAAAAAGGAACAGTGACCCTACAAGGTGATAAAGGACCCTGATCCAAGTGTTATGAGAACACTGGATGGGAATTCATTCTGTTTTGAAAGAAGCCCAGGGAAAGATTTCACAATTCCTGTCTGTAACATTTTCCGGTAATAAACCACTATTGCTTTTCAGCAATCCATTTAACAAATGTTATTGAGCTCCAATCCCTTTCTCCAGGAAAGGAGGGGGATTGGGGGAGGGGGGAGGGGACAGTTAAGCAATGAGAAAGACAATGTGGGTGAATTCCAGGAACTACAAAGTTAACAAGTGGTAGGCTGAGATGACAGCCGTACATAAAGCTGTACACAGCCCAGGCTAAGGAGTCAGACTTGCTTAGAGCAAGTCAGGTTTTAGATAGAGGGGGCGGCATGTTTCCATTTGTGTTTTAGGACAAAAATGTGGGAAGTGGATTGGTGGGGCACAAGATGAGAGCCTGGAAACCAGGCAGGAGGAAGCTTGTTGGGGCAGGTAAAGGACAGGAAAGAGGTGCCTGTGCTGGTGGCTGTAGAGGTTCAGAGGGTGGGCTCTGGAGCCCCAAGGCCTGGATGGGATTCTGGCTGCTCATTGTGTAATCTCAAGCAAGTTTGTTTTTACTTCTCTGTGCCTCAGTTTCTCATCTGTAAATTGCAGATAACAGGGTTGTTTTGAGGATTATATGAGTTGATAGACGAAAAGGCTTTATAATAGCTCCTGGCACGCAGAAGTTAGCTACTACCACCACTAGGGCACAGGCAGCGTCAAAGGGGACGGAGGGGGCAGGATGCATTCCACCTCGAAAGAGGTGTGGAGAAAGACAGGACTGGGCGAGTCACTGGGTGTGAGAAGGGAGTATCATTGATGATGCCAGCTTTGTGCCTTGGGTAACTGGGTGCTGCCATGCTGAAGTACGAGGGGGAGCAGGGAGTGAGCAGGGAGGGTGAAAGTTCAATTTTACAAAGTAATCCTTTCTTCAGAGCTATCTTAACTTCTCCTGTGCCTTCTAAACACATTCTGATCTGCCCTGTAAGAAGATTAAAACACTGGCCCCTATTGTCAGCACCTGGGGGGCTTCAGCAGCTTGCACTTCACTATCAATTTGGAGATGAAATCAAGAAGTCAACCCTTTGAGAATGAAATAATAGAAATAAACAAACGTGAAGGTTAGCGAGGTGGGAAAAGCAACAGTATTGTGAATGTCATGATGGTCAAGCTATCATTAGACCAAGCCAAACCAGGTTTTATTCTGTGGCAATTTTCACATACGCACAACAGCAGGACTGCTGTTTAAATCAATATTTTTAGGCCCTTCTCCTGATAATCTGCATTTTAAACAAAAACCCTAAATGATTCTTCTTATAGTCTGAAGCCTGAAGCTGTATCCCAGTTGCAGATCTACCGCTTACTAGCTGTGTGACTGAAGCCAAGGCACTTTATTATTTTCAGTGAGGTTCTTTATTGGATATTTATGAGAGGTTTTACAATCATTGACTTACCTCATTCTCTCAACAACCTGGTAATTTGTCCAAGGACAATGGCAAGCAGGTAGTGGAATCAGGAATCTGGCCCACTCTCAGTGCCTCAGTTTCTCCCTCTGTGATGTGAGGATAACATGTATATTTTAGTCCATTTATGCTGCTGTAACAAAGTAACAGACTGGGTAATTTATAGACAACAGAAATTTATTTCTCATTGTTCTGAAGACGGGGAAGACCAAGATCAAGGTGCTAGCACTGGTATCTGGGGGGCGGTGCCTTGTTGCTGCATCCTCTGGAGGGTACACATGCTGTAGCATGGCAGAAGGGACAGAAGGGCAAGAGAATGCTCCCTTCAACCTTGAGCCCTTTAATAAGGGTGCTAATCCCATTCATGACAGCAGAGCCTTCATGGCTTAATCACCTCCCAAAGGCCACACTTCTTAATACTGTTACATTGGGGATTAAGTTTCAATTGAATTTTGGAGGGGGCACCATCATTCAAACCATAGCAACATGCAACATAGGGGTGTGAAATTTCCTCCAATCATTTATTCCAATTTAAAATAACATGATTGTGTAAGTGTTGTTTGCTTTTTTTTAAAATACAAAATGTGGATAAGGTAACTAAGTCATGAAAAACCTAGATAAAAATACACCATAAGAAAGAAAACATGACCATATTTTAGGCATATCAGGTATGATCATTTCCAGTCCCATGGCCCATTTATCAATTATTGAGTTATTTCTGTGTGAACAATCAGTTGCAATGACTAAAGATAAAATGTATATGTGTGTGTGTGTGTGTATATATATATATAGGGTGTGTGTGTGAATGTTTTTATAAATACTTTTGATAAGGTCCTGAGAATTTGAGTTGGAAATGAAAAAATAAAGACTATACAGCTTCTTTGCTTGATAATCTCAGTCATAATTAGGTAAAAAAAAAAGAGCTCTTCATTTTATATATATATAAATGTTATATCACTGGTAGGACCCCAGACGCAACACTTCCAAATATGCCAGGAGCAGTGACGGGGTCAAGATCTGGGTTCAAATTGCAATTCCCCTGCTTCTTTTGTGTATAGGTTTGAACAAACTACTTAACTCTCAGTAGTAGTTTTTAGTTTCTTCTTCCCTTCCTTGAGGGGTTATTATGAAGATTAAATGATACAACATAAATTAAGTACCTATCAAGGTCTCCAGTGGGTATTGGTCTCCTTCCTTTACTAGAACCCCTTTTTGATAATAAATATTATCAATTATGATATATAAAATATTTTTAAAATTATAAATATTTTAATAATAAATATTACAAAATGTGCTCAATGGCTATCCTGGTAATAATGCCCTTGAGAATCTTCTCCCTGGACATCTTCTGAGCAGTGGAAAGAGGAACTAGGAGTGAGAGCAGCAGATGTGGGTTCTAAACCCTGTTTTACCACTTAGGAGCCCTATGATCTTGGACAAGTCGTTGAACCTCTCTGCCTCGGTTTTCCCATTTAAGGAGTGAAAATAACTACACTGTCCTACCTAGATCACAATGTGAGGATAGATATGGATAAAATTGAGAAAAGGAAAAGTAAAATTCTCTACATATGCTAGATATCATGGATGAAACATCCAAGTTTAGTGGAGTTTAGTATGTTACACTACTCTGTAATGAAAATCATTAATACTTAAAGTTTTTATTAAAATCTTATTTTCACACACTGTATACAAACATTAAACTCAAAATGGATCAAAGACCTAAATTTAAGAGCTAAACTATAAAAATTCTTAGAAGAAAACAGAGGTGTAAATCTTTGTGACCTTAGATTAGGCAACAGTTTCTCAGATATGACACAAAAGCACAATCAACGAAAGAAATTATAAATTGAACTTTATCAAAATTAAAAACTCATGTGCTTCAAAGAACACCATCAAGGAAGTGAAAAGAGAACCCTCAGAATGGGAGAAAATATTTGCAAATCGTATATCTGATAAGGCACTTATATCCAAAATATATTTTAAAACTCCTACAACTTGGTAATAAAAAGACAAATAACCCAATTCAAAAATGGGCAAAGGATCTGAATAGACATTTATCCAAAGAAGATATAATAAGCCAATTAACAGATGAAAGGATGCTCAAGATCATTATCATTAGGGAGATACAAATCAAAACTACAATGAGATACCAATTCACACCCACTGGGATAGCTATAAGAAAAAAGACAGATAATAATAAGTGTTGACAAGGATGTGGAGAAATCGGAACACTTGTGCACAGCTGATAGGAATGCAAAATGGTACAGCTGATATGGAAAACAGTATGGTGGTTCCTAAAAAAATTAAATATAAAAATACCATATGATTCAGCAATTCCACTCTGGAGATATACTCAAAAGAATTGAAAGCAGGGACTCAAACAGATATTTGTACACCCATGTTCTTAGCAGCATTATTTCACAATAGTCAAAAGGTGGAAGCAACCCAAGTGTCCATCAATGGATAAGAAAAATGAGGTGTATATATACGATGTAATGTTATTTAGTCTTTCAAAAGGAAGGAAATTCTGACATACTACAACATGGATGAACCTTGAAGACATTATGCTAAGTGAAATAAGCCAGTGAAATAACTCAAAGGGACAAATATTTCATGATTCCACTTATATGAGGTCCCTAGAGTTGTCAAATTCACAGAGACAGAAAGTAGAGTGAATGGTGGTTGGGACTAGGGGAGAGGGGAACGGGGAGTTATTGTTTAACGCTGCAGTTCTGCTACCGGTCCGTGGCCTGTTAGGAATCCAGCAGCAAAGCAGGAGGTGAGCGGCAGGGCTCCCCATCAATTGCACCAGAGCATAAGCTCCGCCTTCTGTCAGATCAGCAGCGACGTTAGATTCTCATAGGAGCGTGAACCCTACTGTAAACTGCACACATGAGGGATCTAGGGTGTGCACTCCTTATGAGAATCTAATGCCTGATGATCTGAGGGGGTGATGTGAGCCCTGGGGAGCAGCTGCAAATACAGAATGTCGTTAGCAGAGAGGTTTGACTGCACCATAAATGGAATGTGCTTGAATCATCCCGAAACCATCCCCCTTGCCCCCTATCTGTGGAAGAATTGTCTTCTATGAAACGGTCCTTGGTGCCAAAAAGGTTGGGGATCACTGGTTTAATGGGTACGGAGTTCCAGTTTGGGAAGATGAAAAAGTTCTGAAGATGGATGGTAGTAACAGTTGTACAACAATGTGAGTGTACTTAATACTACTGAACCGCATGCGTTAAAATGGCTAAAATGGTAAATTTTATGTTATGTATTTTTTACCACAAGAAAATATTAATATTATACAAACATTACACAGAGTATGATTCCATTAAATATATATGCATAGACTAAACTCAGAACAAAAGATACGCAATGTTAATGGTGGCTACCTCTGAGTGGTGGGATTATGGGTGATTTTTATTTTCTTTATGTCTGTATTTATAACTTTTCTACAGTAAATTTTTAATTATTTTTATAACAAAAACAGTCATTGGAAAAAAGTGGTGGTATACCCATATAATGAAATATTATTCAGCCATAAAAAGGAATGAAGTACTGATAAATGCTATAATGTAGATGAACGTTGAAGACATTATGCTAAGTGAAAGAAGCCAGTCACAAAAGACCACATACTATGTGATTCCATTTATATGAAATGCACAGAATAGGCAAATGCATATACCATCCATCTTCAGAACTTTTTCATCTTCCCAAACTGGAACTCTGTACCCATTAGACAGAAAGCAGATTAGTGGTTGCTTAGGGCTGATAGGGGTGGGAGATGGGGAGTGACTGCTAAAAGGTACAGGGTTTCTTTTTAGGGTGATGAAAATGTTCTAAAATCAACTGTGGTGATGGTTGCACAACACTGTACATACTGTAGTTCCCTCTTATCCATGGTTTCTCTTGCCATGGTTTCAGTTACCCACAGTCAACCAAGATCTGAAAATAGGTGAGTATAGTACAATATGATATGTTGAGAAAGAGAGAGTTACAATATACTTTAACTTTTATGACAGTATATTGTTGTAATTGTTCTATTTTATTATTAATTATTGTTAATCTCTTACTGTGCCTGATGTATAAATTAAACTTTATCATAGGTATGTATGTATGTATAGGAAAAAACATAGTATATAAAGGGCTTGGTACTTACTGTCCATGGTTTCAGGCATCCACTGGGGGTCTTAGAATGTATCCCCCAAAGATAAGGGTGGACTACAGTATACTAAAAACCAGTGAATTGTACATTTGAAATAGGTGAATTGTGATATGTGAATCATATCTCAATAAAGCAGTTACAAGGAAAATCTTTCAGAATTTAGGGCTTTGTCTCAATCTAAAATCTTTGGTAGTCACTTTGTACCAGATCACTTTCTAGGCCACTTAATGAAGACATGAAGTCAAAGAAGCACTCTGCTGGACAATTTTAAATGACAGCTGCAAACGAAAGACTGACTCAAACTGCTATCCTTCCCACTCTGTCTTTTCTGCCAAACATTTTACTTCTTAGTCTGTAAACGATGCTAGAAAGAGAAGCTCCTTTTCCTGTTGGACCCAAGTGGCTAGAAGAAGATGCAAACTGAATTCCTAATAAATCCTGTTTCTTTACAATGACTCCTGGGAAGGTCATAAAATATCTGTTTCTCCTGAGACCCAGGTAAAAGTATCATTTGGGAGAGAGAGAGAGAGAGAGAGAGAGATCATTAAACCTATTTCCCAGGGCTGTAGTGAGAATTAAATGAGATCAGTTATGTAAAACACCTGGCCCACATCCCAGCACACAAACACCAGCTCCCTGCCACTCTTTCCTGTGTCCTGCTTCCCTAAACGTGCCCAGAAGGAACCAAATGTTGTCAGTTGTATTTCTGAGACACTACCTCTAAAGACATCATGTTCAGCAAAATTTACTAGTGTATCCCAGGTTACTTGTGGAATTCTCTCTGTTTTCCAGTCTGCATAATAGAGCCAAGATAAAGGGAAAAGTAACACCTCTTTGAAGGAATAATAGCAACCTCTTTTACCAGATCTATTGCACAATGAACTGTGAAAAAGTATGGTAGATTATCCCTTGGGAGAGAAAGTGGAAAGACATAGCCCCCGCACACACACGCACACAACACACTAAATCATTGTCCAGAATTTCTTAAATGAACAGGCAGATATTAACTAAGGGAACACACCAGACCAAGCTACAAGGAGCACTTTGTCATCAGAACTGCCCAAACTAGAAAGATTGGATGGCTCAACGTGGAGCAGAATTGTAGATTCTAACCCAGAAAGATTGAACCTTCAGGACATGTATGTGTTCATGGGATGTAAAGAATCATTAAGAGTTTGATAGTTACTGATTTTGCTTTCTCACCTTAACCCTCAGTATTCTAAGCAATTTAATAGAGTACAATTATCTAGTAGTTGGTTAGCAAATATTTATTTATTAAGCACCTACTTACTATGTGGCAGGCACTAGGGCTGCAAAATTCAATGTGACATAGTACCTGCCCTTACAGAGCTTACTGTCTAATGGAAGACACAGACACGTTGTATAGACAATTACAAT
This sequence comes from Daubentonia madagascariensis, assembly GCA_023783475.1. Classification (NCBI taxonomy): domain Eukaryota; kingdom Metazoa; phylum Chordata; class Mammalia; order Primates; family Daubentoniidae; genus Daubentonia; species Daubentonia madagascariensis. Next base: position 14,781,303 of record JAKFHU010000258.1, on the reverse strand, counting down.
AGTGTGATAAGAACTGAGGGCAAGATGCTATAGGAGCACAGAGTAGGGGGTGTAGGGGAGGAAAAGAAATATCTTTTCCTTATCCATTGCTAGGTTCATGGCTGAGGCCCCTGTAAGAAAACATACAAATATATTTAATATAAGTTTCACATGACACAGGAGCCTTCACAAGGAAAGGAACGCCCAAAGAACAGGTAAGCCTGTGTATATTTTATGCTAGGTTTGATGGAGAAGTGGATAACTGTGGAGAAGTATGATGGGATAAAACGTATGCTCTGATGGGAATAAACTGGAGGGGAACTTAGTAAAGCCTGTTTGTTCAGATTTTTCTCTGTGTCCCTGTGTGTTCACAGATAAGGATGTTCCTTTCCTCTGGGTATAGGGAGGGCACCTCTTGAATGAGGGTCTTAGGACCTGCTTAGGGGAGGAGGCCAAGGGGAAGGGGACAGTGACCTTCCTGCTTCTCTTGTTTTCTCAAATGCCAAGGTGCCATAATTTGGGGTAGCATGTCCTGAACCCCATCAGAGGTGGAGGGGGGCAAGAAAAGTTTCCCAGGGAAGTGGTCTCTGAACTGAGACCTGAAGGATGAGTAGAAGTTAGGGAGAGCCGGTGGAAGAAGAAAGTAGTATGATTGGCAGAAGGTCATATGCAAAGTCTCAGAAGTGAGAAAGAACATAGCTTTTAATCCAGGAACTTTAAGTAGTTGTGTATGGCTGGAGAGTTTAAAGTGAGGTGTGGCAAGAGGTACGACTAGAGAGATAAACAGGGGCCACACAAGGGTGGGGCTGGGGGCTTTTATAAACCTTGCCTGAAGTGGGTTTTGGTAGCCGTGGATGTATGCCATTGTATGAGTCAGGGTTCTCCAGAGAGACAGAATCAATAGGAGATGGAGATGGAGAGAGAGAGAGAGAGAGACAGAGAGAGAGATGAGAGAGGATTTATTATGGGAATTGGCTCATGTGATTATGGAGGCTGAGAAGTCCCACGACAGGCCATCTGCAAGCTGGAGCCCCGGGGATACCAGTAGCATGGTTTAGTCCAAGTCCAAAAGCCTCAGAACCAGGGAAGCCAATGGTGTAATTCTCAGTCCAAGCCTGAAATCCTGAAATCCTGGGGTGGTGTGAGGGTGGAGGGACACTGGTGCGAGTCCTGGAGTCCCAAGGCCAAAGAGCCTGGGGTCCTGATGTCCAATGACAGGAGGCGAAAAGTGTATCCCAGCTCCAGGAGAAAGGAAATCCTTTTTTCTCCTTTTTTTCTTCCACCTGGGCTCCCAGCCAATTGTATGGAGCCTGCCCACATTTCAGTGGATCTTCCCCACTCAGGCCACCGACTCACATGCCAATCTCCTGTGGACGCACCCTCACAGACACACCCAGAATTAATGCTTCACCAGTTCTCTAGGTATTCCTTAACCAGTCAAGTTGACACCTACACTTAACCATCACAGCCACTTGGATCTGCAGCTGTGAGGAGTGCAGTTAGCTGACAGCCTCCAACCGCTGCCCATAAGCCCTGCCACATCATTCATGCCCATGCCATGCTCTCCCCAGGCTGCTGCTAGCCAATAACTGAGCATGGCATTGCTGCTGGAGCCAAGCCATTTCCACCCAACATGGGCCTCCTATAATGGGGCAATCTTTGCTCTGGGGCTCTGCATGGCATGGTCTGGATTGGCTGTATGCTTACCTATAGAGCTACCTGGAGCAGAGTGGTGATCCTTGGCCAACACTATGGATTATGTATCAAATGATTTTCTGTAACCATCTGTCTGTGGATTGTTTGGGGTGGGCAGGATGTGCCAGCCTGTCAGCATTGTTTAATAATTGTTTCTTGGGCTGGGAGCACACCTGTAGTTCAAGCTACTTGAGAGGCCAAGGCAGGAAGATCTCCTGAGCCCGGGAGTTCAAATCTAGCCTGAGCAACATAGTGAGACACTGTCTCTAAAAGAAAAAGAAAAAGAAAAAGTAAAAGAAAAAAATAATTGTTTCTTTGGTGAGTTTACAGGATTTCAATGATTAAGGCTGGTCATGGAGCTGGAATATGCCTACATGACCAGCTCACACTAAGAGATCCCACCATGAGTCAATTTTGGTATGTATGCAGATGATTGTTCAAGGCTTAGAAATATAGCACATCCTGTGCGATCCAGCAGGGGGTGGGGGTGCAAAGAAGCCTGTGCCTGAGATCTCCAGCCCCTTCATTTTATAATTTCTCCTGTCCTGGGCTCAAGCCATCCTCCTGCTTCAGCCTCTGGAGTAGCTGGGACTACAGGCGCATCACCATGTCTGGGTAGTTTTTCTACTTTTTGTAGACACGGGGGTCTCATTCTTGCTCAGGTTGGTCTCGAACTCCTGAGCTCAAGCGATCCTCCCGCCTCGGCTTCCCAGAGTGGTAGGGCTACAGGCGTGAGCCACTCCCGGCCTCTGCCATACTATATCCTTTGCCTGTAAAAAAACCTGTCTGTGAATATAAATTGTTGGAGTCCTGTGAGTCCTTTCAGCCAGCAAACACAGAAGGTAATCAAAGCATAATTAACACAGCTTCCCATTGGCCTGGCCAAGATTTCCTCAGAGCTGCACTGCAGTCTGGGGCTCCGCTCTTCCTATCCAGTGCTCCCTCCTTTCCCTGTCTCTTTCCTTTCCAGGTGGCAGCTCTGCATTCTGGTCTCTGGCTGTCACCTCGTACTCCTGCCCCCTCCCTGCTTTGTCCTTCAAAAGCGTTTCCCCAAATAAATAAATGAATCTTGGGCACATCTAATTCTGTCCTGGCATCTGCTTCTCAGAGAACCTGAACAAGAACACTCGGTGTTAGGAGTGGCTGGAAAAGCAGGTGTATTGGGAATGGGTTACTTCTCATATGGCTGGCGAGGACTATCCCGTCCCAAGTGGAATGTGGGATATGGCTAATGCCTGGTTCCAGGTGGCTGAAGATTCCATTGGTGGTGTCCCAGGAAAATATCCCAATGGAGGGGAATACCTTTGCTGGTGAGGTGATTCAGGCATTGAGAGAGAGGGGGAAACAATGCTTAAAAATGCAGTGGAGTTGGCAGTTATTATGAATTATGTTAATGCCCTTTATAGGAATAATGAGGAAAAAAGGGTTGGCTAAGTGTTGACTAAGATGACACTGAAGGCTCCATGCAATAGTCCTTTTTCAATGTTTTCATTCAGGTGACAATTTGTTTTGGTTCCATGTCCAATTTTGTCATTTTCATCAATAAGAATACACATCACTGCCAGAAACTGAAACTGTTGCTCATCAAAATTGTCAATATTTACTTCAGGCGTGTTTAAAATGTCTGTTCTGTCCTAAATATCCTTGCTCTAGCTACAGCAGGAGGGTCCTGTGGCTGAGCTGGACAACAAGAACCAGGCAAATGCTGCAGGGCTTAAAATGTGTCTCTTCTAGGCCCGCAGTGGTATGGCTCAGAGGTAACTACTACCCAAGGTTTTCCTTCCCATGCCTTGCCACAGTTGGGTAAAGGATGGGAACCCAAATCAATGAGTCTCTTCTGTAGAGATTGGAAAATGGGATCTAGCAGAGTGGATTTAGTCACTTCCTAGGTGGCTACACAAAAAGGCACAACCCTGTCCTTTCCTCTCACTATGTTTTCCACCATGTGGCTAGAAGAAGCAGAAAAGGCCAGTCCACAAAGAAAAGAAGGTGGTGGGCTCACAGGAGGATCCAAGAGAGGAGAGGGAGAGAGCTGCATCTGTGTCAGCCCCCCGGTTCCAGTTCTCTCCTTCCTGAAGCCTGCTTGTGCTTCCTTTCTGGGGGTGTTTGCAACTTGAGGCCTCACTCACCTATATTTTAGAGACAGGGTCTTGCTCTGTAGCCCAGGCTGGAGTGCAGTGGCATCATGATAGTTCACTGCAGCCTCGAACTCCTGGATTCAAGTGATCCTCCTGCCTCAGCCTCCCAAGTAGTTGGGACGACAGACATGTACCACCATGCCCAGTTAATGTTTTTTTCACTTTTTGTAGAGATGGGGTCTCGCTACGTTGCCCAGGTTGGTCTTGCAAACCTATATTTCTATGTTGACATCAAACTCAAATATGCATATGTGCAAAGTATAGGAGGCAAAGAAAGAAAAATGAAAACACCTTAACTTGTTTAGGTGGTGGGATCGGGGTGAATGTTGGTCTTTATTATTTTTATATCTGCAAATTGTATCACAACCAATTTTAAGATTTTAAAAAGTTGAAACATAACATACATTCAGCAAAGTGCATAATGTTTTTTAAAAAAGAGACAGGATCTCACTCTGTTGCCTGGGCTAGAGTGCAGGGGCATAATCACAGCTCACTGTAACCTCAAACTCTGGGGCTCAAGTGATCCTCCTGCCTCAATCTCCCCAGTAGCTAGGACTACAGGTGTGTGCCAACACACCTGGATAATTTTTAATTTTCGTAGAGATGGGGTCTCCCTATGTTGCTGGTCTTGAACTCCTGGCCTCAAGTGATCCTCCTGCTTGAACCTCCCAAAATGCTGGGATTGCAGGCATGAATCTTAAATGTATAACATCTTGACAATATGTTTCTTTTTAAATCAACTTTTATGGAGGTAAAGGTTATATATAATGAAGTGTACTTATTTTAAGTGTACAGTTGGATTAATTTTTCTACCTTTGTATATACCACCATAATTAAGATATACAACATTTCTATAACCAGAAAGAGTTCCCTCATACTCCTTTGCAGTCAACCCCCCACCCCCAGTGCTAGGCAACCACTGGTCTGCTTTCTATCACTATATAGTAGTTTTTCCTGTTCTAGGACTTTTTATAAAAAAAGATCTTACTACATATTACACTTTTTTGGATCTAGATTCTTTAGATCAGCAATAATGTTTTTGAGATTCATCCATGTTGCTGTGTGTATCAGTAGTTTGCTTCTTTTTATTGCTGAGTAGTTTTCCATTGTATGGACATACCACAGTTTGCTTATCTATTCACCTGTAGTTGGGCATTTGGGTTGTTTCCAATTTGGGGCTATTATGAATAAAGGTGCCATGAATATTTGTGCACAAGTCTTTTTGGGGTCATGTATTTTCATTCTCTCAAAATATAAATATTAATACTTAGGAATGGAATGGCTGGGTCATATGGTAGGTGTATATTTAACTTTATAAGAGCCTCCCAAATAGTTTTCCAAAGTGATTGTGCCATTTGATATTCATTTGTACCAAGACTGTAGAAAGTTCTGGCTGCTCTGTATCCTCTTCAGCACTTGGTATTGTCAGTTTTTGGGTTTTGTGTGTGTGTGCCATTCTAATAGATATGTAGTGATATTGGTTTCTAGATTCTTTTGCAGTCAAAGAAAATACTCCATATTGTTTCAGTCCTTTTAAACGTGAATTTTATTTTACACCCAGGACATGGACTATCTTGGTGAATGTTACATTTGCTCTTGAAAAAAAAAATGTGTTTTTGCCATTGTTAAATGGAGTGAGCGTTCTATAAATATCAGTTAGGTCAAGTTGATTTGATAATATTCAAATCTCTGTCTACTGATTTTCTCTCTAATTGTTCTATGAATTACTGGGAGAGGACTATTGAAATTTGCAACTATAATTGTGGATTTGTCTGTTTCTTCTTTCGTTCTGTTTTTGCTTCCTATATATTTCGTTTGTTTGTTTGTTTGTTTGTTTATTTTTGAGACAGGGTCTTGCTTTGTTGCCTGGGCTAGAGTGCAGTGGTGTCATCACAACTCACTGCAACCTCAAACTTCTAGGCTCAAGAGATCCTCCTGCCTCAGCCTCCCAAAGTGCTGGGATTACAGGTGTGAGACACCGTGCCTGGCCTAGCTGTTTTCTATTTGTCTCATCTATTCTTTTGTTTTCTTTTTTTGTTTTTGTTGAGGTCTTTTAATTGTTTTTTAGGATTCCATTTTTTTCTTCTCTATTGGCTTATTATACCTCTTTGTTGTTTCTTTTACTTTTTAAAAAGTGATTGCTCTAGGGTTTACAATATGAATCTTTAACTTATTGCTTATTTTATTTTTTAAATTTTTTCATTTTTCGAAGAGATAAATGAAATACAATTCATTAAGTATAAAAATATGTTGTTTAAAATTCAGAATAATGTAATAACTCTCCATTATTTCATATGTATTTGGAAATGGGACAGATGTGTGTCCCGATCCTATCCGAAGAGGTAGAATTCCAGCATTTGGTACAAGTTTCCAAGATAGGGTCAAAGTGACATTCCTGTTTCCCTCAAAACCATTTCCATAGTAAAAAAAAAAAATTGTTTTTATATCTTACAACAGCAGCTTCAGATTATCACCTCCCAGAACAATCTTGTCCCAAAGGATAACTTGATTCAGAGCCTGTAAGTACAAATTATCTCCGGGCAACACTAATGACAAACATAAAGGTAACTCAGATAAAAACAACATGTAAGAACATTTTAATTCCACAAATATCTCTTTCATATTTTAAGTCTATCGCTTTATATCTTCAGTATCAACACTAAAGTAGAACATAAGAAGATTTCTATTTGAACAATATTCTATATAAATACCTCAATCCCTACTCTACCTGCAACAAAAGCTCTAAATCAGACTAGACTAATAGCTTTCAATCATAAACTAATAGTTTTAATAGGTTTTAATCTAACAGTGTAATAGCTTTTAATTTTAAAACTTGTTATAAACTATGATTTATGATCAAAAAGACTAGTTCATGAGGCCAGGTGTGGTTGCTCACACCTGTAATCCTAGCACTTTGGGAGGCTGAGGTGGGAGGATTGCTTGAGGACAGGAATTGGAGACCAGCCTAAGCAACATAGTGAGACCCTGTCTCTAAAAAAAATTTAAAAATAAAAAATTAGCCGGGCATGGTGGTGTGTGCCTGTAGTCCCAGTTACTTGGGTGGCTAAGCTGGGAGGATCGCTTGAACCCAGGAGTTAGGTTCTTACATTATTTCAACATATGTGATAGACTTCTGGCATGTGTGTGGACACAGGGCTCATGGGAGACGGTCACGATGAACACTATGCTGTCACAGGCAAACTCGCTATTTGCCTCCTTGTTGAGTGTGATGGTGTCGCTCACCTTCTTCGGCTGCTTCATCACTACCACCTTCAAAGACAGGAGTGTCCTGGTGAGGCTGCACGTCTCACGGGTCATGCTAAGAAATGTAGACGATGCTACTGGACCTACAGAAGGAAGTGATTTGGGATTCATTACATTTGACATAACTGCTGATTAGCTCAGCTCATTTCTCAGTAGTAGCACCAGTCTTGTAGTTAATTCTGGGAATATATTTGATTGGAATGTTAAGCAGTTGTTTCTTTATTTATCAGCAGAATGCTCAACAAAAAATGATCTACGATTAGAGAGCTAATGGCAACGTGTTTGAATCAACAACATTTGAGACCTGTGATTAAAATTCTCATTATGAAGATATGTAATCAAAAGCTGTAAAGATTATTTAAAAATTTTTGTATCTTCTGAGATTATTTTAAAATCCATCTCAGTACCATATAATATATGGCGTGAGCTGTTTTGGTAGTCTTTTTTTTTCTTATTTCTTTTTTTCTAACCACTAGACAATCAGAGATTGGTAGTCTTATTAAGCTATGTATCTACAATGAATTAATATCTCTGCCTATTGAGAATAATTTCCTATGTTTTGAAGTTGTATAGGATTCATCAATCTTGAGTACCTGAACTAGTCTTTTTTTTTTTGAGAGTGTCTCACTCTGTCACCCAGGCTGGAGTGCAGTGGTGTCATCATAACTCAGTGCAGTCTCTAACTCCTGGGTTAGAGAACCTTTTAATAGTATACCTCCATTTTCCCCCTTGCAAGCTTTGTGCTATTGTTTTAATAGATTTTATTTCCATATATGTTATAAACTCCAAAATATATTTTTATATTTGCTTTAAGTGGTCAATTATCTTGAAAAAACTTTTTTAAACAAAAAATTTTTTATATTTATCCACGTATTTACCATTTCAGGTACTGTTCATTTCTTTGTATAGCTCTCATTTTTCTATCTGGTCTCATTTTCCTTCAACCTGAGGAACTTTAAAAAAAAAACCAGTTTCTTGTAGAGCAGTTCTGCTGGAAATGACCTCTCAGCTTTATTTACCTGAAAATATCTTTATTTCTTTAGACCGGTGTCTTAGTCAGTTCAGGCTGCTGTAACAGAATACCACAGATGGGTGTCTTAAACAAAGAAATTTATTGGCCGGGAGTGGTGGCTCACGCCTGTAATCCTGACACTCTGGGAGCCGAAGTGGGAGGATTGCTTGAGGTCAGGAGACCAGCCTGAGCAAGAGCCAGACCCTGTCTCTACTAAAAATAGAAAACTTAGCTGGGCATGGTGGCACACTAGTCCCAGCTACCCGGGAGGCTGAGGCAGGAGGATCACTTGAGCCCAGGAGTTGGAGGTTGCAGTAAGCTACAATGACACCACTGCACACTAGCCAGGGTGACAGAGTGAGACTCTGTCCAAAAAAAAAAAAAAAAAATAATAATAAATTAATTAATTAATTTACTACTCATAGTTCTGGAGGCTGGGAAGTCCAAGATTAAGGTGCCAGCAGATCCCGTGTCTTTTAAGGCCCTCTTACTGGATTTCAGATGGCTGTTTTCTCCTTGTATCCTCACATGGTGGAAAGAGACAGAGGAATCAAGCTGTGTCCTTGTCTCACTAAGCCCCTTTATGGCAGCTCCTTTCTCATGATCTAATTACCTTCCAAAGGCTTCACCTAATACCATCACATTGCGTGTTAGAATTTCAACATATGAATTTTGGGGGAAACGCCAACATTCAGTCCATAAAAACTGGTGACTTTTCTCTTTCAGTGCCTTAAAGATGGCATTCCTTTTCCTTCTGGCTTGCATTGTTTCTGATGAAAACTCAGCTGTCATTTTTACCTTTATTCTGCATATGTCATGTGTCTTTGTTTTCTTCTTGTCTGTTTTTAAGAATTTTCTCTTTATCACTAGTTATCAGCAATTTGATTATAATGTACTTTGGTGTGATGTTATTTTTCCTGCTTTGAGTTTGTTGAGCCTCTTGGATATGTGGGTTTATGGTTTATCAAATTTGGAAAGGTTTTGGCTATTATTTCTTTATATATTTTTTGCCTCTTCCCCTCCGCCTCAGATTCCAATTATACGTATGTTAAATTGCTTGATATTGTCCTACAGGCCATTAAGTTCCTGTTCATGTTTTCAGACATTCCTCTTTCTGTGCTTTAATTTGGATATTTTTATTGCTGTGTCTTCAAGTTAACTGATCTTCAGCAGATATTGTATTTTTCAAGGCTAGAGATTCCATTTGGTTGGTTTTTATATTTTCCATTTTTCTCTGTATTATGTCTATGTTTTCCTTTAAATCTTTGCATCTATTTGTAATAGCTTTTGAAATATTCTTGTTTAACTCATTTTTCTGTGTCATTTCTGGGTTTGTTTCTACTGACTGATTTTCCTCCCATAACCTGCTTCTTTGCATGTCGAGTAATTTTTATTTCATTGTAGATATTACATTGTTGCATGTATGATTTTTGTATTCCTTTAAAGAGTGTTGAATTTTGTCTGATAAGCAGTTATATTAATTGTAGGTCAGTTTGATCCTTTCAAGTGTTGTTTTTAAATTTTGTTGGGATGGGTCTAGAGAAACCTTTACTCAAGAGCAGGATTTCTCAACCTTGGCACTTTTGACATTTCTTTGTTGTGTGGGGAGGCTGTCCTGTGTGTTATAGGATGTTTAACAGTGTCCCTGGTGTTATAATCTGAATGTTTGTATCCCTACCCCCAAATTTATATGTTGAAATCTAACACCAATGTGATGGTGTTAGGAGGTAGGGCCTTTGGGTTAGTGTCCTTATAAAAGAGGCTCCAGAGAGCTGCCTTGTCCCCTTCCACCATCTGAGGAAGCTCCTATGAACCAGGAAGTGGGCTCTCATCAGACACCAAATCTGCCAGTGCCTGGATCTCAGATTTCCCAGCCTCCAGAACTGTGAGAAATAAATTTCTGTTGTTTATAACCCACCCAGTTTATAGTATTTTGTTATAGCAGCCCAAATGGCGTAAGACACATGGCCTCTACCTTCTAGATACCAGTAGCATCTTCCCAGTCATGACAATAAAAATTGTCTCCAGACATAGCAGAATATCCTCTGGGGAGTAAAATCATCCCTGGTTGAGAACCACCATTCTAGGGCTACTTTAGCTCTACTCCTAAGGTGTGACCCTTTTGGGATCTCTACTGAATACCCTGAGTGTTTAATCAGGTCTCTTCAATCTGATTGGTTGGGAACTCAAACATATCTTAGTAGTGTGTGGGCTCTGGAAATTGTTCAACTTCCATTTCCCCATGGTTATTTTTTTGCTTAACTTTGTAGAGTTTCATGTTAGATATACAGCTTAATATTCAGCACAGGACTCAAGGGGACTGTTATGCAGATTTCTTGGGCTCTTTCTCTGGACTCTTTTCTCTGTGTTAACTCTACCTTGCAAATTCCAGCCACCTTAGCCTCCTGAAACCAATCTCTGTCTTTCAAATCAGCGAAATTGCCATACTCTGCTTAGATTCTCTCTTCTTACACCACAACAGTCTGGCAAATATCTCCGGGAAGATAGCCTAGGTGATTCTTGGACTAGTTTCATTTCTTTCCCTTCTCAGGGACTTGCATTGCCTATTGTACACTGTCTATGAACATTTGTTTCATATGTTTTTCCCAGTTTCCTTATAGCAGGAAGGCATGTATGGTACTTGTTACTCTGCTGGAGCTGGAAGCAGAAGTTCCCCTCAATAATTGATTTTTAAAACATTTCATCTACTAACATACCCTGTTGATGTTGGTCTTCCTTCCTTTGGCTCTTTACTACTTTTCTAAACACTTAAGTAGTGAATGGGACAAAAAAGACATTTCAAGCAAACACTACTTTGTTTTCTTTGAGATTACCTTTTCCAAAATGTGTCAGATCTCTATTTTGCTTTTAGGTAATCATATTCATCACTGAATAAATCATGACCATATCCATTATTCACTGTACCTAAGGTAGATACACCTGCATTTCAAATTAGCAGGTAAGCCAGATAGTCCTCAGTTCATTGATATAGCAAAATGATAATCTTCCATCTGGGTTCCTTTGTAATTTAGAGCTGAGGCTTTTAGGCAGATATTTCTTTTTACTTTCTCTCTCTCTCTCTCTAACACTCCTACTGTTCTAAGGCAGATATTTCTAGTAGAATTCAGTAAAATTATGTTGTAATGCATTTAAAAACTATGAGTAACTTTCAGCAATGGTCGTCATCCTTGGAGGTAAAGTTGCACTATAACAAAAAAATCCACTTTATTACACAAACAAATGCTCAACAGTAGGAGAGTCACCATCTTTTTTAGTTAGCTGCATGCATGGCTAGAATTGCCACATGCACATAATCTCTGTAATATTAACATAATTATGTATCAGTTAGGATGTAGTTATGGAACAAGAACTATAAATGATGTAAAGTAGGGTTTTCTTTTAAGGATTAACCCTTATGTGACTGGGGGAGCTAGTGAAGGAGTCTGTGGAAGGAGGTTGCTTCTGTGTCTGATGGAGGGTCTGAAGTTGATATAGGTCAGCAGGGCTGGCAAATGGGAAGAAATTTAGAAGTGAAGTGGAATAAAGCAAGGACAAACTAAACCTGAGTCTGTCTCACAGTGCCTTCAGCTTCAATGCCGTGGGAGGCCTACAGAAGAAGTTGGTCCCTTTGCCATGGAGTTGCACACATGCCTGGCCTAGTATTTGGAGAAGCTGAAGGAGGAAATCAGGCAGGTGCTGAGGAGCTGCTACTCTCGGGGTTCTCTCATACCAGCCATGAGCCAGCAGGTGGGTGACAAAGGCTGTGAACTGCAGGGGCTTCTGCCACCCTATAGCATCCTTTAGAACCTAATGGCTATTAGGTTTCCTTTCTGCCTTCCAAGTCTTATGTAGATGTATCTTGTGAACAGCCCTTTTCCATAAACAGAAAGGAATTCTGGGGAACGAAGTTCCTAGTTTAGCTAAACAGACAGTACAAAATCACTAAAATTCCTACTAGAGAGTGTTTGCTACAAATGGAAAGAGCACAGGCTTAGCAGCTGTGGTTAGGATCCAGGTTCTGATAACTAATGGCCTTACAATCCTTTCTTTTTAAATTTTTTTTTTTTTTAGACAGGGTCTCACTCTGTCACCCAGGCCAAAGAGTAGCTAGGACTACAGACGTGTGCCACCGCACCTGGCTAATTTTTTTCATTTTTTTAGAGATGAGATCTCGCTATGTTGTCCGGGCTGGTCTCAAACTCCTGGCCTCAACCCATCCTCCAGCCATGTCCTCCTGAGCCGCTAGGATTACAGGTGTGAGCCACCACACCCAGCAGCCTTATGATTTTGAACTCTCTCAATATCCATTTCCCAGTTTGTAAAATGGGGATAAAATTAATAATATCTACCTGGCTGGTTTATTGGGAGAATTAAAGTGATTCAAAACTCATCTGAACACACACTACCCCCCCTACCCCAGCACCCCTCCTTAAAACTTTAAAACAGCTGCTCGTTTTGGAAGTGGCCATATCTGCTTTCGTGTGGCTTCAAGAGGCCCTTCCTTCCCATCTCCATTCTCCCTCACGCGCTGCCCTGCCTCAGCCGCGCACCTGCTGTGCTCCCTCACGCCCGGGCACCTTGGAGCGGAGGAGTTTACTCCCCAAAAAAGTACTGCTCTTCTCAGAGTACTTCGACAGATCTGGACTTTCAATGATTGACATGTCATTAGGGACCCTAAGGGTTTTCCTTCAGTTTTTATAATCCTCATTCTTAAATAACTGGCATAACTTGGCCATATTATTGGTATCAGTAAAATATCTGGACAGGGCCACAGTGCCCAGCCAGGAGGAACAGTTAAATAATTCAGAAGCAGCCCTGCCCAAGCTTGACCACAGAGGCTCTGGCCTTACCCGTGTAGAGCAGTGTCAGTCCCAATGGTCTTGGAGGACTGGATATCTCCTGGCATCACCGTTTCTCCCAAGGGACCTTGAGTCCCTTGGCAAGCTGCTCCCTGGTAGTTGTCCTGGTGGCCCCAGGTCCCTGAGGTGAACCTAGAGGCAGGTCCTCACATTGATCTCACCCCACCCCTGCCCTGTGTGGTAACAGGTATTCAGACTTGGCAGAAATGGCCCAGGAGGCACTGCACAGACCTTTCCACGGGGTCCACCCGGACAGTGTCAGCAATCATATCTCTGACTCTCAGCCTCATCATTTCTGTCCCTTTGTTCAAAGCACAGTAGCAGTTCTGTGTCTTGAAGCAACACGTCACAGTGGTCTGCTGGCCACCATTGTCCCAGATGGCCGCCTGTCCCTCAGGAACCCCCTCAAGGCCCCCGTGTGCTCTCTTGGCCGATAGTTACCCACTGCACTCATCGGAGAGCTGCCCGGGGCCGGCTGCAGTCAGCCCTTCTCCACGCTGTCCTGGCTGCTCAGGGCTCTGGCCCACAGCAGAGTCACGCTGGCCAGAGTGTGGGCACCTCACGGGGGGGACTTATTGAATTTCATCACAGTAGATCCAGGTCTCACCACCAAGTCAGAAGCCAGGGACACCACTGCCTTGGAGGCCTCAGATTTGCCTGAGGTTTAATGCCACGCAGTTATACTTTACCACATAGTAAGCTGGAGCAAGATTAGGCTCATTCTGCTGACTCCCAATCTTGAAAGATCACTGGCTACCCTGAGGGTTCCCTTTGAGACTTCTGTTCCTGATGACCTCAAGTCAGCAAGGAAGCATGGTGTAATTAAACTAAATCAAAACAAAACAGGCTTTGGGGTTGGATAGGTCTGGGCTCTAATCTTTGCTTTGTCATTTACTAGCTATGAGACTAGTTACCCATCTGTGCATAACAAACCACCCCAAAATTTAGGAGCTTAAAATAACCACCATTTTATTTGCTCCTAATTCTGCAATCTGGGCTGGCTCAGCTGGGCAGCTTTCCTGCTGTCTTGGTGGTGGTCACTCTTACAGTTACTTTCAGCTGGCAGATCACTGGAAGTAGCCCACTGGGGGTGGGCTACTCTCTCTTCGTGTAGGTTCAGGGCCTGTCCTCCTCCAGTAGCTTCTCCACTCGGCCTCTCTAGCAGGATAGCCAGATTAGTACCCATGGCTCAGGTCTTCCAAGAGCACAAAAGCAGAAACTACTAGGCCTGTTAAGGCTTAAGCCCAGAACTGGCCCAGCATCACCTTTGCTACATTCTATTGGTTAAAGTGAGCCATGGGTCAGCTCAGATGCAGGATGAAGGGAATACATTCTGAGGGGCACGGTTCATTGGGAGCCATCAATATAAGACTGCCACAGTTCCTTGGACAAGTTCCTTTTCATCTGTGTGTCTCAGTTTCCTCATGCTAAATGATGGTTATAATTTAGCCCACCTTATTGAATTGTACTGAAAATAGAAAAGTAAGGTACTTAAGACATCTCACACAGTATCTGGCTTATACCTACTATACAGGGTGGCTGTTTCTATTATTCAATGTATGGGTCCCCTCTTATGGTCTCATCTGTTTCAGGTGAGATACAAATATTTGATACTCTTGCCCCTCAATAAATTCTACTGAGGGAAAGATAGAAATTTTGGGTTCAGATGATGCCTGCACTATGTAACGAAGTTCTCATGCTTTATGAACTAATTTACATTTTATGTTAAGTGTGTTCACATCCATCAGTCACTTTATAGATGAAGGAACTGAGACTCAGAAAGGTTTAGTAACGTGCCCAAGATGACATTCATTTTCATTCAAGGCACATTTATTGAGCATCTTCTAAGTACAAGGCACTGAGAATACAAAAGTACCTGCCTGCCAGAAGTGTTCAATCTAGTAAGGGCAACATAAGCAAACAATCGGGTGAACGTGATAAACACAGGATGCAATAGGTGCAGGGTGGGGGGAGTGGTATCTGGGGTCAGGGAAGGCTTCTGGAGGGAGGATGCTCGAGTTGAGTTTTAAAGGATTATTTATTGTCAATGCAGGGGGTGGGAAGTGCTCTTCTGGCTAAGAGAAAGAAGTATGAAATGGCACAGCTGGTGAGTGCTGGCCTGGGATGCCAACCCAGGCCTTCTCATTCCTAGTGTACACCCTTTTAGCACCCAAAATTTCCATTTTTGGAAAAAAGCTAAGGGTGCAAAAATCAGGGTCATAATCTAGGCATGATTCTGCTTTACCACATGTGTATAAACAACAAGACAAACAGAGACAGACAGACAGACACACACACACAGACAAGGGAGAGAGACAGAGAATATCCAATTCAGAACAAAGCTGGATGACTTTAAAGTGGTGTCTTTGGCCTTTAAACAAGCTTCAAGCAAACAACATTCCTGTTAACTCACTGACTCACTCATTCAGCCAACATTTCCTCAGCCCTGCCCTGATGCCAGGCACTTGCCTGGAGCTGAGGATGCAAAGATGAATAACGTGGTGCCTGTTGCCCTCATGAACCACAGAGCAGGGTAAAAAGAACATGGGTGCCTGAGACAGACAACATTTCGGAGTCCCCCAGCAACATGGGCATTTATGCAAAACCAAAAGTATTACAAAAAAGAAAGCTCAGAAGACTACATGATAGAGCTCAAACTATATTGTAGGTTGACTTGAGAGTGGCAGATTTTAAGAAATTACTTCCAGAAAAGTAAGATGCAAAACTGCACATACAGCAGACTTACAACAAAAACATTTTATCTTTTCTTTTTTCTTTTTTTTTTTTTTTTTAAGGCTGATCAAGTGAAGCAGTGGGAGTGGAGAAGGAACAAAGGAATCTGTAACTGGTTGTGATCAATTAGTTGTAAACACCACTGCACTCGGACCAACCAAACAAAAACATTTTATATAGAAATAAAACTGGAATGAAATATACCAAAATGTTAACAGTGGCTATCTTTAGTTATCTGGTTATTATTTGACAATTATTACTTATTTTTTCTTTTTGATGGCCTGCTTGATTTAGGGCTTAGATTATTTTGCATGCCTATGGTAATTGTTATTTTGCATTCATAAAGTAATAGTAACTGCTATGGTCTTACTTAACATTTGCATCCCCCAAAAATTCACATGTTGAAATCCTCACCCTCAAGGTGATGATATTAGGAAATGGGGCCTTTGGGAGGTGATTAGGTCATGAGGGTGGAGCCCTCATGAATGGGATCAGTATAAAAGGGATTTGAGAGAGACTTCTAGCCCCTTCCACCATGTGAGGACACAGTGAGGAGGTGCCATCTATGAACTAGGAGACAGGACTTCACTAGATATTGAACCTGCCGGTGCCTTGCTTTTGGACTTCCCAGCCTCCAGAACTGTGAGGAATAAATGTCTGTTGTTTATAAGCCACCCGGTCTATGGTATTATGGTATTTTGTTACAGCAGCCCAGATGGACTAAGACAATAATAGTAGCAGTTGACATTTACAAATTACCTACTACATACCAGTACTAGTTAATACTTTCCCTACATCTTTCTCAGTTAATCCTCACAACCTTTTGAGAGAGGCACTGTTATTATCCCCATTTTACTGAGGTACCAAGTGTTTAGGAAGTTTTCCAGCATCACCCATGGCCTACAAGCAGCAGAATTAGGTGGCTTATGTTCCTTCACAGATCAATTGTGACAGCTCCAATTTCTCTACTACACAGGCACTGTACTTCACAAAGGCTCCCTTTCAGTGAAGCTTCTACATGGTGTCCATTTATTAATTTAAAAATGTAAAAATTGCTAACATTGAAGTGATGACATAAGGATTATATTAGTCACTCTTAAGCTTTGTCATACATTTTTCTGTTTGAATGGAATAGTTTGCATTTTTTGAAATTAAAAACAATTAGTCACACACCAAATTCCACTGCACTGATACTACACATGTCTCTTGAGCATAATAACAGGAATTATTTGGCTTGCTGTGACTGCTAGGGATCCATGATTGAGAATTCACCCACCATGTTGTCATTAAATCCGTCTGCATTTTCTATGCCCAAATAAATCCTCTTTCCTTAGTTGATTCAACAAATATTTTGTGCATCTTATGTGCAGGATAAATGCTCCCCAGTTGTTTTTTTGAAAGCCAATCTTGTACTTTGGTTGCAAGTGTTCTTAGATTTATTGTGTCACTTGCATGAGTGGACACAGTGTAGGTATTTAATAGCTATTTGTGCATTCACTGACTCCCACCACTGGTCCTGGAACTTGTTCTTTCTCCTACTACCTTAGTTCTTTAATTCTAATCTTTCCTCTGGGCCTCTGTGTTGAGAAAACCATACTACTTCACTATTAATCATCAGCATTCTTAAATTCTCAAAGTTATTTAGTACCTCCTCTTAATTTCTTCCTGTATCATTGTCATTCCACTTCTAAAGCATAATTTCCTCTCAAACTATGTATATGGATTTTTCTCTATATTTAGCTCTTGTTTTTTTATTCCCCTCCTGTTCTGTTTCATTTTCTTCTCACATGTTGCTGTTCCTTTAGGGGGAAAACTCACACACATGCACTCAAGTGAGCTCTTCCTCCAATAAGAAAATCTTTTTAAAGTCCATTATGCATTGAGAATTCTTAACTGTATTGGTTATATCTTCTGCTGTAAATAACAGAACACCCTCCCTCAAATAACTTTGCCCCATAAGGCAATGGTACTGTTTCCAGTAATGAGAACCTTGCAGGAAGGCAGCTTCAGGCTGGTGGATGTGCAGTTTGGGGAGGTTCCCAGGGACCTGGGTCCCTTCTCTCTCCTCACTCTGCCTTCCTCAGTATATTAGCTTGTCCTCAGGAGAGCTCTTCTCAGGGTGACTGACAGTTATGGAACATCTATCTAGGCATCCAGACATCAGAATGCCCTTATCTGCTTCTTATCCGTGAAGCCCTCTTTTCTAAAAGCCCTTGGCAGACTTCCCTTCATGTCTCATTGGCCAGAACTGGGCACATGCTCTTTCCTAACCAATGCCCTAGCAAGGGGGGTGGGACTACCATGACTGACATAGACCAGTGGTGTCAGTTTATCAACCAGGTGCCAGGTATACATGGAATCACCTGGGGAGCTTTACAAACCACTGATGCCTGAGTGCCCACTTCCTCACCATCCACCTTGATTGGTTTGGGATGTGCCCTGGGCATGTTAAAAATCTCCCCTAGGTGATTCTAATGTGTAGCCAAGATTGAGAATCACTGGCTTAGATTCCTCAGGATTATCTGAGTTGAGAGCAATTGGAGGTAAGTATCAGGAAAAAAAGGGGGGGGGCCGGGAAGGAGGGGAATGATTTTTGGGCTGGTAAAAAATAGTGTCTGCCTCTCCCACACACCTCCATTGAAAGTAAAGTAGGACCATTCATTTTTTTGTTGATTCATTTCCTCTTTCAACAAACATTTTTTGGGCTCCCACAATGTTGAGGAGATGAGAAATCAAAGGGCACTGCTAGGGAATGAGAAAAAATTATAGGTCAGATAAAATAGAAAATGGACACCCTTTCTGGGTAGACACAACCCTGAGGAACAGGGCTTGACTACGGAAGAGCAGGCTGGATCTCAGCCCTTGTTCACCCCCTTGGCTGGGCATCCTTGTGTAGTGTGAAAACTCATTAACTGTAAATGGAAGCCATACGAATACAAAGATGTCTTAGTCTGTTTCATGTTGCTATATAGGAATACCTGAAGCTGGGTGATTTATAAAGAAAAGAGGTTTATTTAGCTCATGGTTCTGCAGGCTGTACAAGAAGCATGGCGCTGGTATCTGCTTGGTTTCTGGTGAGGGCCTCAGGCTGCTTCCACTCATGGCTGCAGATGAAGGGGAGCTGGTGTGTGCAGAGATCACATGGCAAGAGAGGAAGCTACAGAGAGAGAGTAAGAGGTGCTGGCTCTATTTTAACAACCAGCTCTCCAGGAACTAATAGAGGGAGAACTCACTCATGACCTTGAGGACGGCACCAAGCCATTGATGAGGGATCTGCCCCCATGACCCAAATATCTCCCATTAGGCCCCACCCCCAACAGTGGGGATCAAATTTCAACATGAAGTTTGGAGGGACAAACATCCAAACCATGGCATTCCACCCTTGGCCCCCTAAAACTCATGACCTTCTCACGTGCAACATACAGTCATTCCATCCCTAAGTCTTAACTTGTTTCAGCACCAACTTAAAAGTCCAATGTCTCATCTGAGACTCAAGGCAAGTTCTTTCTAGTTATGAGCCTATAAAATCAAAAATAAGTTATTTCCTTCCAAGATACAAGGGTTGTACAGGCAGTGGGTAAACATTCCCATTCCAAAAGGGAGGAATAGGCTCAAAGAAAGGGGTAACAAAGTCTCTGTCCAGGAAGAAAGAAGAAAGAAAGAAACAGAAAAAGAAAAAGAAAAACAGAAGAAAGAAGAAAGGGAGGAAGGAAGGAAGGAAAGAAGGCAGTCAGGAAGGGGTAATGGGCCCCATGCAAGTCCAAAATCCAGCAGGGCAGACATTAAACTTCAAAGCTCCAGAATAATGTCCTTTGACTCCAGGTCTCACATCCTGGGAATACTGGCGTGAGAGGTGGCGCCGGAGGACCCCTTTCTGAGACGGCTCACTCACACGGCCTGAGGCTTCCCCAGAGCCAGCTCTCCAAGAAGAGGGCAAGGAGGAAGGCTTTTGTGATGTGAGTGCTAGAAGCAAGTCGCTGAGCGCCGCCTACACTGAAGGGGAGAGGAATTAGCTTTCCACCCTTTGAGGAGAGAGTTATGAAAGACACTGTAAGCGTGTTTTAAAAACCACCAAACCTACATGCAACATTTTACACGTCAAAGTTGTGATGTCACAGATTCCAGAGCCCCCCGATGGAATCCCTAAATTAAATACTCCTAAGTTCCCTTGCAGCTGCAAATGATAGAATCTAGTCACTTCTGATCGAAAAATCATCATGGACAGGTAAAAACGAACAAAACAAAACAGCAAAAACCTCAGGATTCTGTGCCCGGCCCCTGCGTTCACATTGTACCTTTCCTTTCCTCCTTCCTTCTGGGTTTTCAATCCAAGATCCTTGCAGTTTACTGTGTCGCTGTATTTCATTCTAAAGCAGAGCTGAGGTGCTGAGCCGCTGACATTTACACACTATAGAGTTGAGACTCCATGTCAAGAGATAGACTGGCTGAGGTTTCAAGACCCCCTTCCCCTGGCCTTTAGACATAATACAAGTAGCACTGATAATAACGTTGCAAGTAAACGTGGTTCTCATTGTCTAGTCAGAGGAAGTACAGCCGGGTTCAGCGATGCACTCAGATGGGTGTCTGTCACAGGCTGATTCCCTGATGCCTTATTTAATTTCAGTCCATTAATGTATTTGCTTTCCATCAAACACGAGCAATTTCCCCCAAGATAGTGGTCCTAGGAGGGTTCCTTGGAAAAATCAAGAGTCCATTTGATTTCTTTACTTAGATATTTTTCCAGTTTTTTTAGAAAATCATGTTTTGGTCATGATTTCCTGTTTTCAAAATGGAGAGGGAAGCGCTCACAGGCTTCTGGATGTGAAACGGCTTCCTCAATCCAGTGCTTTGATGGATCAAAGGGGGGGAAACTAATATATGTATTCAGTTACCTGCCCTTGAAATGCCCAGAGGTCTCAGCTGCACACTTGGGGCAAAATATCAACAAAGCAAAGGGTGTTTTAAAACAGGGTCCAGGTGTTTTTCCTGGCCTGGAAATGCTGCCAGTTTTACTTCTTGCCGCCCCTTTGATCACCTTTGGAACAAGCAGGGGCTGTGAAGAGAACAGTCAGGCTGAGGCACAGGCCGTCCCCTTCCTCAGATGTCTGACTTTTACCAGGACGCGCTGGCCAAACGGCATCTGTCTGTTGGGGGGGCCTCCCTTCGTGGGGCCTCTCGGGGCGGGACAGGACAGCGACTGGGGCGTGAAGGCACCGTGGGAAATGAACTACGAGCCCACTCCCCAGGAGGCAGATGCCACCTGTGGATCCCTCACACAAGGGAGATGAAGTCTCTGTGACCTCACGCCTGGGGCTCACCCACTGCGGGCACTGCCCATCGCCTGAGGAGGAAAGGAAAGGACAGAGCACAGCAGGGCCAGGAGGGTTAACTGGACACAGCACCCGAAAGGGGGAGAGCCCGGGTTCTCACCTAGCCTTCTCGGGGTTCACTGACAGCGTGGGATTTGCAGTGTGCGTCGCAGGGAACTCTGTCCTGGACTTTGCCCTGCTCTGGCCCCCCCTGCTCTTCTCCTCTCTGCGGGAGGCCCTGACTGTGGCCTCCACCTGAGCTGCCCCTCCAGCACCGAGGAGGGGGGCCCAGACCCCCTGCTGCCCGCTGTCTTGCTGCTATTAGGGGCAGATAAACAGCCCCTAATAGCAGCTCAAGAGTTTTCCTGCTAATCCTTAAGGGGAGCAGGCAGCTGGTGACAATCAGCAAATGTGGGCAAGTTCCCAAGATTCCAGAACCTTACAAAGTTCTTACAGGACCTCTGATCCACGGGGCTCACCGATCACTTCCGCGTGGAGCCCACCTTTGGCCAAGTGGGCCTTTCCCTCTATAAAACCCAACTTCCCCGTAGAAGTGACCACCAGTCCCTTTGGAAGTGACTCAAGCAGGGAAATGAGTGCACTTTTGTCTCTCTCCAGCGGGTAATTACACCTGCCTGCCTGGGGATGAGGCCTGTGAGGAGGAAAGTTTCCTTGGAAACCCAGGCCAGCAGCAGCCTTTTGGGTGTGTGTTTTGGGAGTGAAGGCAGGGAGTTTCTTGGAGGTGACCAGCACCAGGCCGTGGGCTTGGCAACCTCCCCCTGGCCCATGCTAAGGAACGTGAGGAGCCAGAAGACGCCTGCCTTGGAGAGGAGACACCTGCAGAAAGCCACCCCCAGGTGTCCATGTCCCTGGCCACAGTGCATTCAGTCCCGGGCTGAGGGCACCCAGGCTTCAACATGGGGAAAACCATTAATAAGAAGAGACTTAGCAAACCCAAGATCAGTGCTTATCTGTAGTAAACAGCAGAGATAATGAGAGTGTGACAGCAAAATAGAGACTTCCCAATCATATTTAAAAGATTCATGGTTTTTATTACCTGCTTATAGAGGCTTCTTGTGGAAAAATGTGAAGAACCCAAAAGATAAACATTACCCATAAGTTTACTACCTGGAGGCTGCTACTTTTCCATGCCAGGGTTTCTTTTGAACCCTTTTTTCTACGCCCGTGTGTTTTAATTTTTTTCTCACAGAATTGCATCATGATGTATGATACAGATTTAGAAAAATAAACCTTGTAGGGCAGATTTACAATCTTCAGTTTTAATCAAATTAATATACGGACACACAGTGTGATAAGCAAGTGCCATAGTGGAAAGGTTTAAGACAGACAAGGTGGCTGGCAGTGGCAGAAGAAGCTGAAGGTAGGGGTGGGGGGTGGGGCAGAGAGTCACAGTAACTCGAGTTTGGGCAAAGCCAGTGCTTGCTTCATTCAAAGGCATCAGTGGCTCTGTCCCGCCCTCTCGTCCCCCATTTCAGGGAGCAGGCTGACATGCTCCCTCTAAGCTCACCTGTGACCACACTCTCTGCTTCCTTTCTCCGAGCAGTAGTCATACCTGCAGGGGGTTAACTGTGTCTGGCCTCAGACAGCTGTCATAAATGTCAGCCTTCATTGCCCCTTTTCCCAGAGAGGCCCTGGTGGCAGTGTGTAGAGACGTGGGGTGAGCTTGTCAGATATCAGGGTTCCTGGATGTCTACGCAGGCCCCAGAAAGAGGGCCAGCCTCGTGCCTGTTTTCCAGCTCAGCAGAAATGTGTCAGGAGCACAGGTAGGAAACTCGGGTCCCCACACTGCACATGCTGTCAGGGCTCTTGGATGGAGGGACAAACCCCCAGCTGGACTGGCTCAAGTAAAGAAGGAATTTTACTTGATAAAGTAACAGAGACCTTGGGAATCCAAAGGAAGGAAAAAGAGGGGATCAGGTCCTGTGGGGACATGGGAACAGGACGTGGGAAGGAGAAAGTCGGGAGCTGCCGTCTTCTGTCCCCCCGAAGGGGGTGGGGAATGGCCTCTCTGGAAATCTGCCAGACTCCTCTCTTCCCTTTGATGACTTCTGCTAACTCATTGTGCACAGAGTCCAACTTGGTCTACATCATGACGTCTCAGCTCTAGTTTTTACCATTGGCAGGCAAATTTTTAAAAAATGGCATTTAAAATCAACTTTATTGAGATATAATTTACCTTCAATAAACTACATCTATTTAAAGTGTGCAACTCAATGAATTTGACATCACAATCAATATACACATTTCCATCACCCCACAAAAGATTCCTTGGAGGTGCAATAATTTTTTCTTTTTACAAATTACTGAACATATTGGTTGCTGGCCTTGGGTTAGGTGAAGGGGGTTGTCACTTGGTCTGCTCACTAAGCAGGATTTGTGTAGGGGTCAGGCAATGAGAGGCATGTCTACAACAGTCATCTGCTAACTGTATGACCTTGGGCAAGACATTTAGTCTCATTGTGCCTCAGTTTCCCATTCCCATATGTAGACTATGAATCATAATATCCCTCATGGGGTTGGTGTGAGGAAAAAGTTACATAATGTGCAATAGGATGTTAACAGTGAAGTTTTGATGGAGACTTCAAAATACAGTGGATGTGAAAAATTAACAGTCTGTGAAGAGTTCCCTGATTTTGGAAACTTCAGCTAGGTGGGGGACATAAAAAGGGGTCAGAGTGTGGAGAGGGAGGGAGTATTTCCTGAGGCTATCTTAGAAGAAAGCCATGCCAAGAGCCTACCTTTCCCCCAACTAAGGGGAAAGGGGTGGCTTGACTCCTTGCAGAGTTTATCAGTAACCCCTCGTCTGGGGGTGTGGTGGACCAGGGTCAGCCCCCTCCTCTGGGAAAGACACAGGACTAACTGCTTTGCAGGCAGAGGTTGGAGAGCACAGCTGTGTGGGGACTGGCCAAGCTCCCAGAGGTGGTCAGGGCAAGGGACGTGTGAGCCATTCCTGTAGACCAGGTGTGGGCAACTAGGCGGAGAGAGCAGCAAGGGGTTCACTTGGTCCTGTGTAATGGGGAGCCTGGCCCCAGGAAGCTGGAGGGGAATGACTGATGACTAAGAACTGCACGGGGGACTACTACAATAGCTATGCATCTGCCAGGTCGGAGGGACCCCCTGAAAAGCTGATGAAAACACACTAGCAGTGAGCCAGCGTCACGTGCCCGCCAGAGCCGGATTAACCCGGTGCCAGTGCAGGGAAGTCCTTTCCTATCTCCCAGCACTTGCCCTCCTTCACCTCCGCTGAAACCGCCTAGAAAGCAGGATGGGAAGAGGAGAGGCTCAGAAATAGAGCAACTTCTTCCCTTTCCCACCGCAGGCCTCCGGCCCAGGGAGGGAGAAATGTTAACGTTAAATCAAGTTCAGAGATCTGATTGTTGTCTCGGAGTGGACATTCCAATTACTGAGTTGAGACTGTGTTTGAATCTTGCAGTCACCATGGGAAACTGTCTCTTATAGAAGAGTCACACGGCCTGCAGAATTTTCCTCCAGTGGCAGGGGAAGGTTTCCCCTCTCAACGATTTTAAAGGGCCAGTGGGAGAAAAATAAACAGCTTTGATCACAAGTTGTGCTTGTTCAGCCTAATGTAGATAAGACGCTTTTGTCAAGTGTCTGTTAGTTGGGCAGGGGTGTTGTATGCATTTCCTCAGTGTCGTCACAAGCCAGGGCCTGCTGGAGATGGTCCCTGCACTGGTGATAAAGCGGGAGATGCCCAAGGAGACCAGACTGCAGTTCCTCCGGCTCTTGTCCTCAAGGAGTTGCTGACCCTGCCTCAGGAGATCTCCTCAGAGGTCAGCACAATCAGTCAGGGCTAGTCCTGGTGTCCTGGGTGCCACCGTGGCTGCCCCTCCTAAGAGGGAAAAGAATCGCCACCAGTACAACTGGAGTCCAGTAACTGCTCAGGCAAAGGATTTCCACCCCAGACAGGCAGGGCAGGACCATCCTCTGGGCAAGAACACTGGAGTTCACAGCAAAAAGACAAGCTAAGGAGGAAAAGAAGAGTTTAGTTGTTGTAGGGGTGTCTGACAGTGACCTCCACAGTGCCTGACTGAGCCCATGAGATTAGCACTAAGTACCAC
Source organism: Daubentonia madagascariensis (assembly GCA_023783475.1). Lineage (NCBI taxonomy): Eukaryota > Metazoa > Chordata > Mammalia > Primates > Daubentoniidae > Daubentonia > Daubentonia madagascariensis. The sequence continues at coordinate 14,756,214 of JAKFHU010000258.1, read as the reverse complement.
CATTTAAACTATTCTGGGTAACCGTTTCTATTTCTGTGATGGTTTACATCTTTCTTCACAAAATCTAAGAATGTTAGAGCAGCTGAGGGAGCCTTAGTGATTATCTGTAACTGTGGTTCCAAAGTCCTTGAGCCACTGGGAATCTGATGGGCTCAATGGCCCCACTGCCCAGAAGCATGCACGTGCCTAAACTTCTGCACACGCTTTCCAGGGCGTGACATGCACTCAGCCCACATCCTTCACCCCCTTAGTCCTTGCTGACAGATCCCACTCCCCCAAACAGGCTGAAAATGCCAGATACCCCACTTCCAGCCTCCCTGCAGCTGCAACCTTGGCGGGAAAGCCAAGAGAAACAGAGAAGCAGAAATAACGAACCCTGCAGTGTCCGCTTCTTGACAGGGAGATGGTATGTGTCCTTATTGTTTAAGCTGCTGTTAGTTGGGCTTTCCTTTTTTTGTAGCTGAGAGCAGCCTGACATTAAGTGGATTTCCTGAAGACCATCCAATCATGGTCCAAAGGTTCATGGACCTGGTTTAGGAAGCACTGGCTAGTCTGGTCTTCCGTCGGTGGCTAGTCATCAATCAGAGAATGGCAAGACAGGCTAGAATACAGGTTTCCAAGCCACTCTGGGCTGTCTCTTCACTTTGTGGGAGATTAGGTATGAAAGGCGGTCATGACATATGGGGAGATGATGATGAATAAGAAACATCACACTGGAAAAGACCAGTTCTCAACCTGGCTCAATTCCCACCTGTGTTGGGACCTCTTATCTCTCTGAGCCTGTCTCCACATTTACCTACGTCATGTCAGGTTGTTATGAGACCACTTATGAGAGTGCCAGAGTAGGTTCTCGTTGGCATCTGGCTAATTTCCTCCTGATCACAGTCCGTCCACAGCATCAAAATGCAGAAGTGGTTCGGAGACAATCCAGGACGCTCAGGTGACGGCTGCCTTCGTTCGCTTTCACCAAGAGAGCAACAAGAGGTGAGTGTGCCCAGGATATGGAGGCCCTGCCACCTGCCTGTCATCAGGGAGTGGAGGCAGGAGCTGGTGTCACTGTCTGCTTCTCACCACCCTCCGTCAGCACCCCACTGGCTTGCCTGCCTGCTGGCTCCATAGCTTGGGCTCTTATTGGTTCACAGAAACAAAACCCTTTAAAATTATATTTCTGGAATCCTGTAAGGTGCTAGGCAGACACAGAGATCACAACAACTCAAAGCTGTTATTGGCTCTAAACCAAAGTTGCACATTGGCTTATTCAAATTGAAAAAGCCCAGCCCAGTCCCTGGGTGAGTACCACATGGCTAAAATTAGCCTGGCCATCTGCTGAGACAGCAGCTGGGCTATTCCGAGCCCCAGCAGGCCTGCCTGGAAGTGGGGCTGGGCCTTGGGGGGAAGGCGTTGGCAAGGCTGGCCACTTCGTAGTCAAGGGGGATGACAGGGAGGGATGTGGAGGATGAAGCCACACCGAGGGGAAGGCCAGTGTCATGGTGACATTCACAGGAGACTGAAAAAGAACAAGATTGCTTCTGTGTCCTGTTTTCTAGTTTCTCCTTTCTTACCTGGAGCTTCCTTTTTTGGATTCAGGCTCCAGCAAAACCATTCTCTGGGAATTCAGCAGTAATGGCTATGATTTATGGACCACTTATTATATAGGTCAGGAACCACACAAAGTACTTTACAGGGATTAACACACACATTCTCAAGACAACTCTAAGAGGTAGGTACCAGATTTTGGGGATTTAGAACAGCTTGGTTCGTCTTTCTGCAGAGTCAGTGAGAAAGAGGTCTGGTTGAAAGTGCAATAACCATGTGCCCTAACTTAGATGACCCCAGGAATACAGGGGTTCCCTCCTGTGGACCCTGGCCCCTGCTTCCTCCATCTCTGGAGAGGAGCAATAATATCACTTAGAGTTCAGAATCCACTGAAGTAAGGGGCAAGGAATTTAGGGGTACAAATGTAACCCAGACAGACATTCATAGGCACTCCATAATCAAGAATCCAGTTTAGCCATTGTAACCCATCATCAGAAATCCTAGACTCAGGCCAGAGTTGTTTTCTGGCTTAAAACTGCACTATGGCTCTCTAACTGGTTGGTCTGTCTTCACTTCTGTAATTGGTCAGGAAGCCATAGTTGATATTTGTGACTTCTTTCTTTTATTACTCATTCCTATTTCTTTTGCCCTCAGCCAGAACCTTAGCTGATTCAAGTGACCCAAGCCTTCATTCCTGAAGGGTCTGAATCCTCAATAGGCCTGTCATTTTTGGGGGGTTGTGGTGTTTTTGGTTGCTGTGCTTCCACTAGCCTTTGCTATTGGACATGGTAGCAGTAAGAGGCATCCCCTGGGTTCCAGACATAGTCCTCCTTGCCTCCACTGTGTAGCACCCCAATTTTCCCTTGGTTACCAGGATCAATCACTCCAGCCAGGGGAGTAACCCCCTTTCTCTGTGTATTGGTTCAGTGGAGCCCAAACAGCCATATGTCAGGCTTATCTTCCAATTCAGTAAAACCATTGTGTCCTCTAGGGGAAGTGGTTCTCCCTTGGGGACTAAGATCTCCAAAGAGAAGCTCTGAGTGGGGTAGCAGATGTGGTATTTAGTGAGAGGAGTTATTCCCACTTCACTCCTTGGTTCCTAGACCCACACACTGTGGCTGTGGGGGAGACAGCGGCATATACTGCTCTTGATTTAAAGCATCTACTGTGTCCTGTAAGATCAAACCCCATCCCTTCAAGGTGTTATCTCCCAACTGGCACCACTAAGAGCCATTCCACCTTTCAATTAGGCCATTTCTAGGAGACGGGGTATTAACCAGTTAATTCACAGGCAGGAGCCCATAGCTGTACTCTGTTGTGAACTGAGTTGCTGATCAGGGGTAAAGCTGCGCACAATGCCACGGTAGTGGACAAGTACTGAGTCCCCCTGGCATGCAGGACAAACATCCATGTGTCCCTATTATGAGTACTGTCCACTAGTCCAGTGGTGAGCAACCTTTTTTACACAAAGGCCAATTCACCAAGGAGGAAAATGTTTACAGATATTTTGCTTATTTTTCAAAGTAAGTCTCCAAAAACATATACTCTTAGATTACCTACTCCAGAGACTAGTAAAGCGAAACAATGAGGAAACCGATACTGATCTATTAATATCTGACACGTACTGAAGAGAAGCCGCTGTCTACCCTTCCATGCAGAGAGGGTGTGGCAGAAGCGAGGGGCAGGTGGGATGCTGCTGGTCACTGCACCAACCTCACTAAGCCCCACTGGTGCCTACTGAGACTCAAAGTGGAAGACCCTGCCTGGAGAAGTGGTGGAGAAGGCAATCTCAAAAAGGCAATCCCCAATCTTTGAGGAGTTGAAAGACAGAACTTAGGGGACAGAAAAATGGCATCACTCGGGGAGATGTGAAATCCTAAAGCCCCTGGGCATACTTTATACAGTGTAACAAAACCACCCCAACAGGCCAGACAGAAACCATTCCAGAAGTTCAGATCTTAACAGTGAGAAGACACAAGGTTTACTGAAGGCCAAAGGACAATGCACTTTCCAGGCTTTCATTGTGAATGGTTAAGAGTGCATACTACCTATGTGCCAGGGACCAGGCCGCCACTGGATTTCATTCCTAAAAGGACAGTGCTTGAGGTTTACCCCAAGGCGAAGATCCAGGCAAATCATCCTACAGCAGCGTTAAGTTAGTGCTCTGGGATGCAGAAGGAGCTGTTCTCTGCCTCCAAAAGAGGGCAGCACCCAATGCGTAGCAAGAGAGAACCACCAAGGCAGAATTCACTGGCTGACACATTAATGTGTGGTGCTTCTCAGAACTTTAAAAAAGTGTACCTATGACTAACTGATCAACACTTACATCACACAAGGCAATAATATTCATCAGGGGGCGGGCAGGCGGGAGGGGGGTGGTGGGGATGGGAAAACTCTCACTGAATGGATGTGGGGAGCAGTTTGGGGGATGACCACAATTGTAGCTCTGACATGGGCAGTGCATGGGCAATGTATATAGCCAAAGTGTTGTACCCCCATATTCTGAAATAAAAAAAAAAAAGTGTACCTATGCGCCACTGTGTGTAACAATGTGGTCTGAAATGTGAGTCAAGTACTGCCTTGGACAGCCACTTCTGGCCAAGGACATTTCTAGGCACAGAGGCAGGAGGAGGGCAGCTCACCAGGCCAGGCAGGGAGCAGCACCTCTTCTCTCAAGGAGCTCTGCAAGGTTGGTTTTTTAAAGTTTTTAAATTAACTTCTTACATTTTAGCTGCTACCCTGAGATAGGACTTGAATTTCTTTAAAGTGAAGAGAGAAAAGCACAATGTGAATATTGAAACATAATACAGAAGGTTCCCTCTTTTAAAAGAAAAATACTTTCAGAAATGTGAATCTCTCTTTAAAAAAGGAATCAGTTTTGATTACAGGGAATCCATTAAGCAATCACTCCAACCTAAAAATACTTTATTTAATTAGGTACTGTGAGGGTAACTGCTTTTCTCTGTACTCATAAAAAAGGTGAAGAGTACAGAATATTCAGGATCCAGGGAGTCCAACAGCCTGAGTCACTGGCTAATCAGGAGAGAGGGTCTCAGGTTAAAGGTGCTAAGGATTTTCATCAAAGCTATAGATACTGAAAAAAGGATAGAAACTTTACTGTCATCAAACTGTTCTACCTGTCTTTCTGTATATGAAATCTAACACCTTAACTTTGGATTGTATGGCCCTCAGTTTGTTAACTGCATGAAATAACAAACATAAATTGCACCTGTTATAATCACTAAATGTAGCTCAACTCAGAGAAAACTTAAGTGTTTTTCTTCTTTCCTGTCTTGAATAAGTCTGTCTCCCCCCCCCCACCTTTTTAAGAGATAAGGTCTTTCTGTTGCCCAGGATGAAGTGCAGTGGCATCATCATAGCTCACTGTAACCTTTAACTCCTGGGCTCAAGAGATTCTCCTGCCTCAGCCACCAAAATAGGTGGGACTACAGGTATATGCCACCATGCCTGGCTAAGTTAAAAAATAAAAAAATAAATAAAAAGAAGAGATGGAGTCTTGCTATGTTGCCCAGGCTGGTGTTGAACTCCTGGCCTCCCAAAGTGCTGGGATTATAGGTGTGAACCACTACGCCTGGCCTGAAGCCCGTCCTTTGTTTCTTTCACCAAAAAAAGCCAGCATAACTTTTGGGTTTGAGATATCAGCTCACTTTGCTTGTTTCCCCCTGCTCTGCTGGGAACAGTTGCTAGACACCTCCCACCAACCCGAGTGGGATTCTCTACAGCCTAAGCTGCTATTGATGGCCCACCTTTATTTGCCTGTCACCCCACCTTCTGGCCCATACTTCCCATTTCCCTTCTATAAAAGGTGAGAAGAGACATTAAGATACTAGCCCTGGCTTCCAGAGAATTTAAATGTAAACACTGACAAATATAGGGTAGCTGTATAAGGCAATATAGTGTATGTAAAGCAGTCCTCCATAGAACAGAATAATATGAGTTTATCTGATAAGATGAAAAAAAATACAAGGGCCTTCCTACGCTTGGTGCTTGGTTTCCTGCCACTTAGATGGGGCATTTCCACTGGGCAATGCCCCTGTTTGCTGCCTAGCACATTCTGTGGCTTCACAGATATGGGTAGAAACAATCTCCCCGAAGTCTCCGTGGACCTTGCACTGTTAAGATTAACATATCCGTAGTCAGAATGAGACCAAACACGCAATACACAAATACAGAAGCCATTTGCATTTTAATTGAGAATTACTGTTAGCCCTTGGGTAAATATATAGACAGTTTTAATTTGGAAGACAAAATTGCTCATAAGAAAGTCAAGAATTTCAAATGCAACTTTTAATTTACTCTACTACATTTTCCAAGAGCATCCATGTTCAAGTTTTCCTAGAAAATGAAAGCTCTTTTTATTTCTAAGTATGAGAAATTGTTAATGTTCCTTCCTTTGGTCTTCCCACACCCCTTACCACAAACAAAAAAAGCTAAAAAGGGGACAGTAAGTGCAAGATAAAAAAGAAAACCTAAATAGTATGAAATTAGTTTTTATTATTACCTCAAAATAAATGCTTAACATTTCTCCAAAATTAAAACCAAAGGTGAACACTTAGAAAAAAGGGTAGAAGCACAGTTTTCCTTTCCTGGGTAAACCAATAAGCAAGATGTTCTAACGCGGCTTGGTTTGTTCCACAGAACTAGTCTACATAAACAAAACAAAACAAAATCTCTCCCCACCCTTTTCTCTACTGTTGTATCTACCAGGGCTCTGCCAGGCAAGAAAAACCCCCAAAACAACCCCTCCCCCCGAACACAACATAAAACAAGGGATTTGAAAAGTTGGGAAAAATCTTTTAACGCGTTCATGTAAAATCCTCTAAGGACATTTAGTAAAGGTACTACCCATTGGCAATCTAGCTGACGTTTCTGCCTGTGAGTTGGTGCGTGAGCACATCAGGTGAAGTCATACCGGAGTCACTGGTTGGTAACTGAGACTCAGCCACATCTCACGATTCACCACAGGGATGTCTTAAAATTGAATTTCAGTTTCAGCAGATACTTCAGATTTACCTGAGCAATATCGTAGACAATGTACCTGGGGGAAAGCTTGTCAAGGAGCCAAAGGTGTACAACAGAGAGTACGTGTGCCCCCATTTCACCCGGCTGGAGGATGCTCAGTGCCAGCCTGAAAGTTACTCCCAGGCCTTTTTCATGGGGTTGGCTTGGTGCCCTTCAGGCAGGTAAAGGAGAAGAGAGAATCCTCTGGAAATTGGGGGAAGGCTCATGCCCTGAAACAGGCTTATACAGGTGAGCAATCAGACCTCTCACTCTGTATAGGGAGAGACTGCTAAGGGGAAACAGTCACCATGAGACACACTACAGAACAGTCTCTAACCACTGTCTGTCCCAGGTAACCTGACTGCATATAAGTGACTCTGTAGCTCCAGAACATTCCTTCATGCTCACACAAAATACTCATGAAAGGATACTCGTTATACAGTAGACATGTGTCGTTAACACCAGATGAGATCCCGGTCCCAAGAGGAACCTCTACACCATCCAGAGTAATACTAGCTGAAGGGTCAGGGGTAGTTTTGCCCAAACCTACAAGACAAAAGGAACAAGTGAAATGAACCATGAGGACAGATGTTGAACATGTTCCAGGGAGATAAGGTCTATTTTATGTTGTCTGTATGCTCATTTTAAAGACATGCAAATCCCATACTCTATCCTTCAGATATAAAACTCTAGGCTATAAATCAAGGTTCCCAGGGCATCAACCTTAACTGATTTCAATAAGAATAGCAGCAGCCTCCTATGGGGTAACATTTCTGCTGAACAGAATCCCAAAGCAGTCACTTCAACCAGGCAGTTGAAGGCCCTAAATCATCATATGCTGCAATCAAAGATGCTCCAGGTGCCACTATGTCACAAAAGGCCCCCCTCACTGCTGTAGCTACGAGAGTTACACGAAACCCAAAGCCAATGCACCTGGTTACTGGTGCCCACACCAAGATTCTCCTATGGCATTTGTGATACTAGCTGCAGCCACTGAGTGAAACTTTTTAAAAATGAACCTCCAGCTGTTTAACAACCCTCTGCAAGAAGATAGCCTTCTGAGAAAGGAAAGCCCCCTTCCATGCTGTCCAGGGTGCCTGGGCTGTAGCTGCAGCTTTGGAAACACATTACCTTTGACACTGTGCTTGCCCTTGGGTAACTTGCTGATATGCGAAGCATGCTTCAATTCATACCTATTCAAGAGAGGGCAGTCTCAGAAGAGGCCTCCAAGGACACTGCGTTCTCAAAACCAACAGTTTGATTAGCAGAACAAGGTCAGATATAGAGATGAGACAAAAGCCCACAGAACCCAGTCCATCCTCACTGCTTGGAGCTCCCTCCCAAGTGTCTGGAACTGCTCCAGAACCTGAAGGTGCAGTTCTTTTTGAACATAATTTGTGCCCAATGACCACTTCTGTGGGGCTATTTTCAAGGAAATGTTTGGAGCTGTGGGTCAGCCACTCTGGGTTTCTGCCCACATTCCACAGTCCCTGGCCCCCTTGGCCTATTATATGACCCTGTGCTTTTGGTTATAGTTCACAGGACCAGGATGGATGCCCAAACCAAGCTAGATTAATCAGATTTTCTCTGTGGAGAATGTGGAACTAGGATTAAGATTCCAGTTCCATCTGGGATGGTCTCAGAAAATCTAAACATTGGCAAGAGGAGGAGGAAGCCATGGGGTGACCATCCTTTGTGCAAGTGAATCTCTGCTTCCCAGTCTACAGTAGGAACAGACACTGCCAGCTCCTGAGGCCTGGCGGTAGTCCTCCTTGCATTTTTTGAGGCCTCCCTCTCCCTCCCTTATTTCCTTAACTTGAATTCACTTCTGCTACTTACAAGCTAAGAGTTCTAACTGGGGGGTCCAGGAACCATGGTGGGGAATTTCTGTGGTCATCTCCCAGCCAAGGGGCATTCTCCTGCCTACAGCCCACTCCATTTGTTCCCACTGTGCCACCAGCCCCAGAGCCAGGTGTACTCACATGTTTCCAAGGGCAACTTCTCCCAACAGGATCAAGCCTATTGGGTCTCCCTGAGACGTATGGCAGTAGTTGGCGCTCTTGGAGACCATGTCGGCAAAATAGATCCCTTTACCAAACATGTAGCCCGTCTGGAGGGTTGGAAAGGGGACAGTTGAATACCTTCTAACGGGAAGTTAGGAGCAGTTATTTACTGAGTGCCGACCTGAGCCAGGCACCCAGCTAAGTGCTGCAACATCATTTCTACTTCTCACGTGCCCCTGGCGAGGAAGAATCAAGGTTTGAGCTCACAAGCCAGGCTGTTCAGATCACAGCTCTGCCAGGTACTGAGGGGCTGCAAGAAGTTACTTAACTTCTCTGGACTCTACTTTTCTCTTCTCTCCAGTAGGGGAAAATAACCTCATGGGGCTGCCGTGAGGATGAAACAAGTTAATAAATGTCCCTCAGACTAGCGCCTGGCACATGTAACACCCAATGAACGCTGGCTATTAGTTTTATTCCCTTTTGTAAGTGACACATCAGGTTCAGAGAGGTTAGACCATTTGCTCAGTCACACACTACTGCATGGCACTAGCGAGTCATTAAAACTCCCTGCTCCTCACTCTTTACAACCGTAAAATGAGGGGATAGGAAGGCCATCTCCCAGGTCCTGACCTGACACTTCAATAATCCAGCAGGTGACCCAACAATTCGTCATGTCTGGGTAAGGCTCTACTCATTTATCACCACATTTCACTGATGAAGACACTGACGCTCATGGAGGTCACCTGGCTGGGAGGTGGTGGAGGCAGGTCTAGACTCAGCTTGGCCTGTGGCCAACACACCCACTTAGCATTCACAGTAGGCCCCAGCCTGGACACTTTACTTCCTTTGTCCCAGAACCTACGTCTGATACAGGCGCAGCTGCACCTCTGACAGGGTTAGGGTCAGAAGGATGAAGGTGAAGGCACTATCTGGGGGCTGTAACCAACCGCCTGAAGAAAGGATGTGGCAAAATCCCCCTATCAGCCATAGCTGAGCCAACACCTATGTCTTAAACAAGCCCACTATTCAAAGCTCTTTATAGAGACACCTGCAGAGACAGGCATTGCCCACCCCTCCCCAGGCCCAGCACATACCACAGGCGCTTCAGGTGGGGCTATCCGAAGACCCTGGGACAGGATCCCAGCAAAGTTGGTGGTCCTGGACCCGTGCCACAGCAACCTTCGGTTATGAAGCTGCTTAAAGGGTTTATAGCGCTGGCTCTCCCCTTCACGCTCTATCTTAAAGATCTGGTCGGGGTATTAAACAAAGCAGAGAAGCAAAAGAAAGCCATCTGTTACTCTGGTTGACTGAAAGATCAGAACGGATACAGGAGAACTGACCAGTTGTCCCTATAGCTAGAAAACTTAAGGTCTGCTGCAGTACAGAAGATGTTTTCCACTGGGCTGGGATGGAGTGCCCTGACTTGTCAAGGTCCCACCCAGCAGAGACCAGCTATTGCAATTAGTATTACTGTGTAGCCGATGTGCACTGGAGAAACTTTATCTTGGACCTCTGATAACTCGTATTTTCTGATTCTAAAACCAGGTTTGGGCTGGGTGTGGTGACTCACACCTGTAATCCCAGCACTCTGGGAGGCCCAGGCGGGAGGATCACCTGAGGCCAAGAGTTCAAGACCAGCCTGAGCAAGAGCGAGACCCCGTCTCTACTAAAAACAGAAAAAGTTAGCCAGGCATGGTGGCATGCACCAGTAGTCCCAGCTACTCTGGAGGCTGAGGCAGAAGGGTCCCGAGTCCAGGAGCTGGAGGCTGCAGTGAGCTATGATGATACCACTGCAATCTAGTCTGGGTGACAGAGAGTCTGTCTCAAAAAAAAAAAATAAATAAATAAATAAAACCAGGTTTGGGGACAGGAAATGTCCTTTAAAACAGAATAAAAAGCCACCCCCAAACTACCATGAGATTACTAATTTTTCTGCTCAACAAATGAGTCACTTCCTCCACTTATTTATAATAAAGTAAATTGCTCTTTTCTAGTCAGGCCCAGGTTGGAGGAGTGGGCAGGGGAAAGCTGGCAGGACACAGGAGAGGGTGGGGAAGAAGGGATTCTTACATCAACAACTTCCAAGTCATACGCATTGTGTGTGGTGGCATGAGTGTTCTTAACATACTTCCGGATGATCTCAGCTTCTTCAGAATCTTTGTCAACCACCTAGATAAAAGGCATCTTGGGATTAGAGCAAGGGAGACCCCCAGGTGAGGGGGCAGGAAGAACAACACACAGGCTCAGCTGATGCGCGGATCAGTACCGCGCTCCTCAATGGAAGCCTGGGCAGGAGCGAGAGCCTGGGTTCCAGGCCCATTGGCTGGGCAGACCCTAGGCCAATGGTTCCACTTCCCTGGGCACCTGCCTCTTCATCTACTTGGGTTACTAGAGGATCTTAGGGTTCCCTTCTGTCTTAAAATTCTATGCCTTGTGCTATCAGGATGGCTAGAATATGGCCACTGTCAGTGAACAAGGACTCTTCAGAACAAGGAAAGGGCTCTGGAATAAGAGTCTAGCTCATCATGAGTTAAAACACAATGGGCCAGAAGATGTCACACAGACAAGACTTGCAATTACAAGTGGCAAGGATCAACTGTTGGGGTTCTGAGGACAGAGACAATGCTCAGTCTCTTTTTAATCCTCAGGGTCACACATATCCTGGCTGGCTCAGAACACACGCCCAACAAACAACTGTCAAATATTAATAGTTAATATAATCTATGCTAAATAAACCTGCATGTATTACAGAGGAAGCTATGCATGTTCTCTTATATTTTCACATTCTTATCCAAAGTTTAGAAAATCTAGGTATTCTGGTTGACCTCACTGGCTCTCAATTAAAAGTCTTCAGAATTGTAAACCAAGAGAATAAGAATCCCTTTACAAAGAACCATACCCACATCTTTCGCGTCAAGAAGGTGCCCCAGAAGCAAAACAAGTGACATTTGGTGTCTTATCCTGCTTGGACCCACAAATCTATGCTTTGTCCCAGACAAGGAGCAAACACTCTCTTGTGATGTATACACACAGTACCAGGCTCAACAGATTCTACTGCACTTTAACCCCTGCAATACTGCAGGGAAGGAAGCAGGCACTGAGGAAAGGGATTCAAAAGGGTGACAAGAACAGGCTCAAGGGCAGGGCAACCTAGGAGCTGAGGTAAACAACCCCTCAACTGGCTGGCCCAGGCAGGGTGATTTCACCTGAGTGTCCAACACACCCAATTTCAGGGACTGTGTGTCCACCAACATGGGCCACTTCAGCTCCAGAGAAAAACAAACCCAAGCATTGTATCTTCATTACAGCTGCCATCAAGCATTTCTACTTCACAAATGGATACCGATGATAAGCCTTCTAAAAGTTCTTGCCACAAGAGTCTCCAAAATCAGAGCTCCTCTCTAAATTAAGCAGAAAAAAGGGAACTTTTGGCAAGACCCCTCAAAAATCAGTATCTACACCAAGCCAAGGTGCTGGCTTGGAAGCCTGCCTTGCAAACAAGATGCATTACATACAAGTGAAATTTCCAGAGGTTCTCAAAGGACCACCAGCAGCAACATCCAGAGACTTGTCAGAAAGGCAAATTCTTGGGCTCCAGCAACCTATGGTCTAACAAGCTCTGCAGGGGATTGTGACACACATTCAAGGTTGGGACCACAGCTCTTGGGATGAGTGGTTAAGACACTTGAGGAAGGGCCAACCCTGTTACCTTAATGTCAGTTTTGAGCTTCTCATAGTTGACATCAATGGGGTCCTTGGTGCTATCATCAGACCCACCCCTGAGCAGACTGTAGGCCACCTCGATGTCCAGCAGGTTGTCCAGCATTTCCACCTTGGCCTGGAGGAACAAAAGCAAGCCCCTGATTTAAGCACCATGGTGAGTGAGACAGACTCACCCAGTATTGGCAAAGAAATCCTATGTGCAGATAACATCCATTACAATTAAAGGGGGAATCTCCCCTCCGGAGAGGGACACCTTGTCATCTGTTGCCCATAGTGAACGTTCATAAGGATTTCCTGGAATGCTAATGAGGTGTCGCTGCCTGGGGGAGGCAGGGGTAAGAGGTGGAAGAAAGAACTGTCTTTCCTCTCACACACTAACAGTTGGGAACCTATACTGAAGACACTACAAACAAACCGTTCCTGAGCCAGGAGCTTTCCTGGGCTCCCTTATAGGCCGGGAGGGAAAACAGGGAGGAAAATGCTATTAGGAGGAAGACGATCTCCCTCTCCAATAGCTCTTTCCTCAACTGACTTGGTAGAACAGGGACAGGAAAAACAGTTCTGCCTCCACCAGTGTGGGTAGAAACTCCACTTCAAAACAAGGCACAGAGGTGGCCCCATGAGCACTGGCCCTGCCCCCAGGGATCATGATGTGGAGGGATGGTGGCAAGGGCCTAACACCCCAGTCCTGCACCCCAGCCCAGCAGACCTGTGGCTCCCTTTGGAACCTCTGTGCTACCTGCACACTGTCTGTATTGTTCAGGAGCGGAGGTTTCTTCATCCCAAAGTCGTGAGGGATCAGGGTGTAGAAGCGATTTGAAAGATCCAGGATCTGGGATTCGCTGCTGCCCTGGGACACTGCCTGGAGAAGAAGGGGCAGAAGGAACATAAGCCTGAGGCAGCAGCTTGAAGCACCCCACACTTGGCCAGGCTTTTTCTTCTAGAAGGTGGGTGCCGCAGCCAAGTCCAGAGGCAGCCTACTATGCGTGTCCCAGGACACGCAGTAAATGACCAGACCACCTTCCTGTTGATGTTATACCACCGAACAGGGGCAGGACCCCCTATCCTCCAATAGCACAGCTCAACACATGATGGGCTTCTCATATGAAATTTCATTTGTACAAAGAACTGTGTAGTTACAGATATATAAAACCCCCTACCACTATGCAAAATATAGGTGGTGGGCTCATGGCTATTGCTGTAAAATTCTTTCACTTTTGTATGTTTGAAAAATTTTCATAGTAAAATGTTGGAGGGGTTGACCATTGCTATAAAATTCAGTCAGGCTCCCTCATCCACTGACCTTCATCTTTGAGGTGTGGAATTAGTTTTTACTGCACCTGGAGGTCCAGGTGGCCAGGCAAAGAAAGGCTAAACAACCCCTACTGCCATAGTGTCACTCGGTGCTCCATATGCAGAGGGTGCTATATAAATGCACAAAGAGGTAGAAGAGCTTGACCACTAGGACACCACGTAGACAGTTTAGGTGACCACAAGAGGGTCAGGGTAATGAAGCGGCACCCTGCAGGCCCAGAGCCCCAAGTCTGCTTCTCACTGTGATATGGATTCATCAAGTGGTAAGACTTCTACCTGTGCTGCAGCTGGCTCTGTGCAAGGGGAAGGATGGTATTCCAGTCCCTCCACCTGGGGATGCTGGAACAGGAAGAAGAGTTTAGGCTGAGGAAAACCTTGCAAGTTCTCAGCAAGTGGAGAACAAGGAAAGAAGTCACGGCTTAGAACCAGCTATAACTGGACTTAGTAACTCTGGTTCGGGCCCTCTTCGTCAGCACCAGCCAGAAACTCTGGTTCCTGGGGCACTTCTGCTTCTTGTGTGCTTTTCTGCTTTCAAAGTCAATCCTGTACTCCACCCCTAAATACAAACGGAACCCTCCAGCCTCTCCCAGGATGTAGCCTGAAGGCTCTGAGACTGGGAGACCTTGAAAGATGCTCAAAAAGTGTTGAGCAAACATGAATAAAACTAAGAAAAAGAGTTTTCTATTTGATGATTTCCTAGTAACTGTGTGTCTTAAGGACATACAAAATAAAATCACAATACAGTTGACCCTTGAATATGGTTCTGAAGTAAGCGGGTCCATTTACACATAGATTTTTTTCAATAAATACAGTCAGCCTTTTGTACCTGCAGATTCAACCAAAGGCAGATGGAAAATACAATATTCTTTGGGATTTGAGACGGGTGGATACAGACAGAGTGCTGACTTTTTGTATCTATGGGTTTCACAGGGCCAACCATGGGACTCCAGCATGTGTAAACTTTGGAATCCACAGGGAGTCCTGGAACCAATCCTCTGCATATACCAAGGGATGACTATATTTTTAAGAGATAAGGTAGGCTGGGTGCGGTGGCTCATGCCTGTAATCCTAGCACACTGGGAGGCTGAGGTGGAAGGACTGCTTGAGTTCATGAGTTTGAGACCAGCCTGAGCAAGAGTGAGACCCTGTCTCTACAAGAAATAGAAAAATTAGACAGGCATTGTGCCGCGTGCCTGTAGTCCCAGCTTCTTGGGAGGCTAAGGCAGAAGGATTGCTCGATCCAGGAGTTTGAGGTTGCAATGAGCTACGACGACACCAGTACACTCTAGCTGGGGTGACAGAGCAAGACTCCGTCTCCAAAAAAAAGAGAGAGAGGTAAGGTAACCAAATTCTTCATCAAGTATATAAGGAGCTTACCACATATCTGACAACTGAAAGCATTGCTATTCATTTGTTTTGTGATTATCTTCAAGCAGCAGGCACTAGTCACATTTGTTGAATTAGAAAAACCTAAATCCTCGTGAATAGTGGTTTACTACTTCTGTTTCATTAACCTTGAGTACCCCCTAGGTGAGAAGTCAGCCAGGGGAGGGTGACCCAAGACAGGCCCCTGGGCAGCCCCTAGCTTACCTGCTGGACCTCACTGAGGATGGAGTACGCGGCCTGGATCTGCCTCTTGCTCAGCTTCCCCAAGGGCATCTTCTGAAGGTCAATCTGAAGACACAGAGGGGTTTCCCCTTTGAAAGCTGGGCACTGTGCAGCATGATGACAGGAGAACTGGGCCAAACACCCCTTACCCCCTGTCTCTCAGGCCCCCAACAGAGGCCGTCATAAGCCTGTCCAGTTTTCCTGAGGGGACCCCTGACCCCATGACCCAACTCCAGAGTTTGTAGCCCCACCCACCCCACAATGGGAGTCTGCCTGGAAGAAGATTCTTGCTCACTTCATGTATGGCTGCAATTAGCCAACCATGGCTCCTCTGCCCCTAGGCTCAGTTTCAAATAGCTTAGTGCTTCTGGAAGAAGGTACAGTATAATCCCCATCCAATTCCCAAGTGAGGATAGGGCCCATCAGTCATGGCTCCCCATCTCGGGACCGCCTCCTCCCTCTCCCCTCAACCCCTCCCTGGGGTCCCAGAGCCAAGGAAGTAAGTGCACCCCTCCTTGAGTTCCCAGCTGGAAAACAATAATCATGAATTTTCAAGTGGTTAACATTATTTTTAAAAGGACACACTCCTGAACTTACATACTTATATTCAAGTCAATGCTGTCCCTTTCAAACCAGTCACCCCAAAGGCTTAACATTTGTTCCAACAGTATTGCTACTGCGCTTGGGAACTACCATCAAGAGAGGCTGCAAGCTGCAGTGGAAGAAGCGTAAGAATCGCGGCCAGAAGGCCTGATCACCAGTTAGCTAGTGAGGCATACACTCTCAGCCTTGGTTTTCTATTTGCAAAATGGGGCTACCTTCCTTAAAAGGCACCCACTCCCTTCTGTGAGTGACCCTGCCTATGTTGCTCACTTGGCCCCCAGGTGGAAACGGTGACCCCACACTCTATCCCAAGACATCTGTCTCTGGGGCTTTCCCAACAGACCCTTCTGAGCTCCCAGGGGGTCTTCCCCATCTTTGCCTGTCCAGCACTTCTTACAGTGCCTGGAACAAAGATGGAGCTAAACAAGAACTTTAGAAATGGAACTGCTATGATGATAAAATTAAATAAGAGGATAAGAAAAGTGCTCATAGCTCCATCAGGCACCAATCAGGAGCCAGCAGCGACAGAGTATAACAACATCCACAAGCCCTGGCATGCACGCTTCTCTGCACCCTCAATACTGGAAACTCTCCATCCTGAGGGAAGATCTGATCTCTGGCAAGAGTTAAATAGCTGGAGCTATGTCTGGGGAAGAAGGTGGATAATCTTTTTGAGCCAAGTACAAGGTATAATAAAAAAGCAGAGTGACTTTAGTGTGGATTATCAATTGGCTCTGAAAACAATTCTAAAGAAGGAACTCCAAAAGATGTTCTGATCAAGGGCAGCGTGACCAGAGTAAGAGCAGAACTCTGAAGGGAGCAACATTTGCTAAGCGGCAAGAATTCTCGCGTTTACGTAAAAAAAATAAAAATAAAAAAAAATAAAAAAAGGAAAGACCTAGTTGCCCCGACCTTATACCCCTCAAAACGTACGCACAGGCTATAAGAACAAGAAATGGGCTCCATTAACACAGGACACCCTCACTCCCAGAAAAACTCTGGCACGGCACTGGACAGTGGGTTGGGGGCAGTGGCTCCACAGCAGCCCAGTTTAGGGAGAAAGTGACAAGGGGGAGAGAGGCCTCGGGGTCAGGGACCTTCGAACCACAGTGGCAGCGAAAGGGCGGCACCTAGGACTAGAGCCTGGACCCTCTACCCTGCATGGCATGAGCGCCCGGACCCCATTCCCCTCTGGCCTAGGGATGCGCCCCCATCACAGGGAGAGCCAGGTTCCCCTGGTGCTGGGGCGAAGCTCCCAGGGTCATCCCACATGGCTAGGAGCGGGCACCTGCTTTCCACACACTTCCAACTGGCTGCCTTCCAGCCTGTTTCAGCAGCAGGGCCCCTGGCTCTTTTCTTCCTGCTAAACTAGTTACTTGTCTGAGTGAAAAACAACATAAAAATGTCATTTCACAGGAAAGGACTTGTGTCTGAGAATAGTTGAGAACGTCTGTGAATCCTAGATAAATCAAAGTAAGGCAGGCTGGAAATGATGTGCAGGACATCAATACATTAATGAAACAGAGACCCTCTTTCCCCCCCTTACCCCAGTACCTCTCTGTCTCTACAGGTCCCCCATCTCATCTGGGTGAGCCCACCACAGTTGTTCAAACTAGTGGACCTCCCCATCAGAAGTAAGGTTATGTATCTATTTGAACCAGCACAGTGAACAAGCCCTGGTCATTTTCAAACCTGTATCTAAGAACAGCTGAGCAGTCCTGCCAGGCTGAGCTCCCGGCCGGGAGATGCTGAGTTGGCCCTGATGTCTATGGGGTCGGGGAGGAAAAGGCTGCTGGTGGTTTATATATCCCAGATTTGAACTCTTGTCCTTGTTCCAAGGCCAGCCAATAGGCTCTAGGAGGAAGGACATGGGTAGACACAGGACATGAGTATGAAGGGAACAACCCCATGGGTAAGGGGTGGAATGCTTACGGTGGATCTGAGACTCTCATCCTCTGGGTTCCCAGGACAAAGGGAATAACCAAGGCACCGCAGCTGCTCATTTTCAGAGCAGCCTGAAGCTTCTGGGTTCAGCAGATGGGGAAGAGGAGAGAGACTGTGTTTGCTGCCCAGGTAGCAGTAGTGCTTGGATCATCTCTGCCCCAAGGCCAGCACTCAAGAGCTCTGATGCCTGGGGCAGCAAGAACAAGGGGCTCTTCTGCATTCACCTCCCAGGGGAAGAGCAGAGATTAGATGGAGAACAGGCAGGATACTCTGCCTACAGTCCTTGCCATTTCTGTCCTGGGCAGGAGCATGACTCACCCAACAACCATCACCCTCACCCCATTCCCAACCTTTTCTTAAAAACAGCTGGTATGAATTTCATCTAATGAAGCAAGTGCCAGTAGCTCTCTGCACCTTCTGACAGTGCTGGTTACAGCGGTTTTCTTTTTCTGTAAGTGGGCAAAGTCTTGGATTTCCCATGACAACTCCAGTTGGCTGGTTTGGTTGGGCCACAAAAGAACCATGACTACACACCCTACCATGGCAATGAAAAGGGGGAAAGTACAAAGGGGACTGTGGACCTGGGGACAGCTAACAACACGTCACACATTTCATAGTAAGTCAAACGACCCTTTGCAAGAGACGAAGCACTCCAGGCCTCAGCACTCGTATGATCTAAGACTGAAGGACAATTACAAAGAAGCTGACAGCCAACATTTTCTGTTTTTCAAAGAGAGAAACAAGAAAACAAGAAAAGCTAGAGAGCTCTCCACCAGCTAAGTACACAGATCATTGTCCTCAGCAAATGCTTACAGATAGAATAATAAAGTGCAATAACCTCATACTCCACCATGGCTTTCTTCATACTTTCCACATCAAAGATCATCTTAATGAGCTCCTGAACTGGCTTGGGGAGCTTGGATTTTGTGCCTGGGTTTACTGTCAGCTTCTTCACTGCCTCTTCATCCTTCAGGGAAAAAAGAATGTAAGTAAGAGACCCAATTCAACAACCCAAGCAAAGCGGTGGTGGTATCTGAGTGGTTGGGCTGCAGATAGAGGACACAAGACGGAATGCCACGAGCAAAAAAAAAAAAAAAAAAAAAAACCAAAAAACCAAAAAACTGAGTGTTAATTAAAAATGTTTGGGCATCAGTGGCCAGG
The DNA here is from genome assembly GCA_023783475.1 of Daubentonia madagascariensis. NCBI lineage: Eukaryota > Metazoa > Chordata > Mammalia > Primates > Daubentoniidae > Daubentonia > Daubentonia madagascariensis. The sequence continues at coordinate 14,737,300 of JAKFHU010000258.1, read as the reverse complement.
AGGAGGTGTGACTTTGCACACAGGTCAGACATTTCCTTTGTACCCCCAAATCCTCTTGGCTGCTCCAGACTCTTATCCCAGCTACCACTGCAACATCTGCGTGGGCTGACCCACCCTGGGGTTGCTGGCGTTGCCTGGGAACCTGCCCAGTGCCCACTCATGCCCAACCTGGAGACGCTGGGCAGTTGTGAAGGAGAACCTTGGAGCAATGAGACATGAGGTTGATGGACAGATTCTTCCCCCTTTCTCTTAACATTTCCATACCCAAGGGCCAGCTCTAAGACCAAGTTTATACAGCTGTATCTATACTCCCAAAGGATCGAGCTACCAGTCCCATTTCCTGTTGGCCAGCTTGACAGCGTTAAAGTGCATCCTAGCATTAACCTTCCCTCCTCCCCTGCAACATTCCCCCCACCCCTCCTCCCTGGGATTGCACTACCTAATAAACTGATAACACATGAGACTTTGCCCCTGCTATCTGGAGCACCCAGGCTGTCAAGATTACACATGCCAGTATTGGCTGGGCATGGTGGCTCACAACTATAATCCCAGGATTTGGGGAGGCCGAGACAGGAGGACTGCTTGAGGCCAGGAGTTTGAGAACCAGCCTGTGCAACAAAGTGACACCCTGTCTCTGTAAAACAATTAAAAAATTAGCTAGGCATGATGGCATGTGCCTGTTGTCCCAGCTACTCGGGAGGCTGAGGTGGGAAGATCGCTTGAACCCAGGAGTTTAAGGTTACAGTGAGCTATGATTGCACCACTGTACTCTAGCCTGGGCAACAGAGTGAGACCCTGTCTCCAAAAAAAAAAAAAAAAAAAAAAAGATTACACTATATTGAAACTGCCCTAACTCTCTCACTTTTAGACCTTGAACCCTCTGAGGGCAGGGACTGTCCATCACAGTGTCCCTAGCAACTAATATAGTGCTTGGTATTTATTTGGAGTGAAGCTAACTGGTGTTGGGCTTTGAACCTGGAATCTGCCTGGCTTAACCAAACTGTAGAAAGCTAATCTGCCTTGTTAGTGTTCAAGGCTGCTGTTGTCACCTTCGTAGATTTACTCTCAATGTTGAAATACTGAGTCTTAAATGCACTCTTTTATCTTCTGGGTTAAACTTCGTTGGAGGGCAAATTATGTGTTTAAAAGCCTTATTTAAGTGCATATATGTTATGACTCTGTAACTACTCTACTCGTAATGGCAATAATCATAGGGGTACACAAATATTTATATGTGTATCAGCATTATTATAGCAAATGTCTGGAAATAATCTAAATGCCTAAGACAGGATTGTTTTGAGGTGTGCTGTAAGTGCAAAATACATACCAGATTTCAAAGATTTAGTATAGAAAAAGACAAAAAGGAAAACTTCTCATTAATAATTTTGTTGGTTTTGATCAGATGTTGAAATGAGAATATTCTGGATATACTGGTTTAAATAAATTACTAAGATTAATTTCACTGATTTCTTGCTTTTTAAAATGTGGTTACTAAAAACTTTAAAATTATTCTGGCAGCTCACATTATAACTATTGGACAGTGCTGCTGTAGAAGACACGGGGAAATGCTCCTGGTACATTAGGGCAAAAAGCAGGTGGTTACAACATGGTATATAAGGCAAGATGCCAATTTTATGGTGGTGAGAAAAGTACACGTACAATGAAAAAGACATATACCATGACTTTAACTGTAGTGAATTCCAGATGATTTTTTGTGCCTTTGTATTTCTCTAAATTTCCTAAAATAAATATTTAACTCAGTAGGGGGCACTACTGAGTCAGACCAAGTCTGTCCTGAAAGTCCCTTCTCAATCTCAGCATTATAGAAACAAGAGAAAAATTGTATTTTTACTGTGAAGAGCTCATGACACCTCTATGAACTAAAGAATTCCCCCTTTGAGAAATGCTAGGCTCCAAAGATTTAGAATTAAAATCCCTCCCCATCTACAAGTCTCCTTTTGTAGAATAAATGTGTATTTTCCCCCCAACTAAAAAAAGTAATAGATTCTCATTTTCTGAAAGACATGCATTTTTTTCAGGGGGAAAAAAAGAAAAAAAACCCAAAAATTTCAACCAAGAGATAACTGTCTAGTAACATATATAAAGAGACTCCCAAACTACAGATACAGGTATCATTAGGAAATAATTTGAGACTAAAAACTGTGACCCCGTAGAGTTTGTCAAGTTATTGTAATTCTATACTGATGACAGACCAGGTCACATGATCAATGGTGAACATAAGTTCAGATAAAAAGCCTTATCTGGAATCCATTAATTACCCCATGTTGTGTTTCAGTGAACAACTTCAAAGATTGTTCCTCCTCGATGTCTCAGAAATGCTACCACTGTTCTCATCTAAACTGTATCTCATACTTCATGGTGTAGATTTTATTAAATGCTTTTTCTCCATCTATTGAGATGATCATGTGGTTTTTGTCCTTTATTCTATTCATATGGTGTATTACATTGATTGTTTCAAGTTGAACCAATCTTACATACTGCTGGATTCAGTTTGTTAGTATTTTCTTGAGGATACTGCATCTCTATTCAGAGGGATTTTGCAAGTTTTCTTGTGATGTCTTTGTCTGGCTTTGGTATCAGGGTAGTACTGGCCTCATGTAATAAGTTGGGAAGTGTTTTCTTCCATTTTTGGGGAAGAATTTATAATGGGCTGGTATTCTTCTTTGAACATTTGGTAGTATTCATTATGATGCCATCTGATCCAAGGTATGAATTTTAAAGAATAAGGTATTCCTTCCTTTCCCTAGAAGTAGATGGTGTAAGGGCATTACATGATTACCTGGCCATAGTCAATCTCCAGAGGGTAGAACTTTTTGGGATATTTGGTGAAATTTTTGGAGTGCCAGGCATTCCCGGTTTTTTCTTCATATAATTTCATAAAGTGCTCGATGGCATCCTCCTTGGACGGCATCTGTTCCAGTTTGTTACTACCAATCACCGTGCCCACGCGGCCCCAGGACCTGAATATCCAATACCTACGGGGGTGTTGGGGATAAAGGGTGTCAGATACAACCATGTGAGTCAGCTGATCACATTTCAGGAGGAGTTTCCCTTCCCTGCCATTTCATTCGGGTGAGGAAGAATTTTAAGCACCCAAAAATCACGGTGATTAACACAGAACAAAAGAAATTGCTATTACAATCAGGGCCTTTACTTTCTATTTCATTTAACTAAGGGTTATAAGAAGTTTAAATTAATTAAAGAATGCCCTTCCAAATCATATTGGCAAATGGACAAAAAAATTCCAATGAACAGGTTAAGCTCAGATCTGGCAGCCAAGCTTGAGGAGTGAATCCCGGAGTCTGTAGACTTTTACATAAAAACAACTCCAGGCCAGGTGCAGTGGCTCATGCCTGTAACCTTAGCACTCTGGGAGGCCAAGGTGAGAGGAATACTTGAGGCCAGGAGTTCGAGGCCAGCCTGAGCAAGAGTGAGACCCCATCTCTACAAAAAATGGAAAAATTAGCTGGGTGTGGTGGCCTGTGCCTCTAGGCCCAGCTACTCAGGAGAGGCAGGAGGATCGCTTGAGCCCAGGAGTTTGATGTCACAGAGAGCTATGATGATGCCACTGCACTCTAGCCTGGGTGACAGAGCAAGACTCTTGTCTCAAAAAAGAAAGAAACAAACAAAAAACCCAACTCCATTCCTCTCCCGAAACAAATACAGCAAGTAACATTTGGAAGTCACGTGTTCAAGAAGAGACCACCCTTAAAGATGTACCCTAAAAATAATGAAGAACTTTCGACTCAGATCAGAGGCTGAGATGTCACAAATGAGGTGGCCGTAGCAATAGTTCCTCAAATCTAGAGGCCTAGAGGTCCAGGCTATCATTCTCAATTTCCATCTCGACCGAGGGCACACATCACATGTGCTGTGCTGCTTAGCTTTAGGTGACTTCGTTTTTCTCAGCAGAGGTAATACAAAATCTAATTTTCATATCACAATAAATACAGACATGTCAAAAGCCAATTTATAAGATTTATATGCATTTTTAAGATGAAATCAGAGACTTCAAGGAAAATTTGGGGCTCTTGCTGAGGGGCATAAATTCATTCTCTCGTGGCTTTTTCCTGTGAGCTGTAGACAATGAACTCACTAGATGCAGACCACTCTGCCTAGAAATGTACCCAAAAATCCAAAATCTGCCCTTGCTTGTAACCACCATGTTAAAAAAATAAAAATAAAAAAAGCAAACCCAAACCTCTTTAGTAACTAGAGAGTTTGAAATAACATTAAAGAGTACATTCGGTGCTTGCCAAACTTTATTTGCTTCAAAAGTTTTGAAACACATGTAACATCAGAAAATCAAGATTCTTCAAGTGGCTAACAGAAAAGCCATTTGGGAGAATATGTGAAACCACACCCAGTTGCAAGGACAGCAACACTACTGGTGCTAAGTGGCTTCTTTCTCCCATTTAACTGAAGGCCTTGCGAAACACTTTTGTTCTTTGCGATTAGATTTCATTCCCCAGGCACTGGGAGTAACTTCCATTTCACAAGGCTGACAGCACAACACTAACAGCTGCAGGACAGGCCCACGTTCTGCATGACCACTTGAGGTCCCCAGAACTCACCTGCTTTCCTTGTCATCCTCCAGAAGCTGCAGCTTGTAGTAGGAGTTGGTTCCTTTAATGATATCCACCAGGCCAAGGGTGGCGCTGAAAACCTTCCCACCTTTTTCCAGGACGTGCGCAGAGTGTTCCAGACCTGTCCCAGAGGCAAAACTCCTAGTTTTCTCTCTCCTAGAGGGACTGATACTCTCAGGGAGAAGGGGTCTGTAGGCCTAGGGGTTCACACCTGCTTGGCTACGCTAACACCACCTTCAAGAGGTTCCCCACAAAACACGCGTTCTCACAACCAAGGGGGAGCCCGAGAGAGAGGCCTGAGGGCAAAGGCACTGCCCACTCCCCCCAGGTACGCTGTGGGCATTCAGACATGTTTTCTGCTCATGTTCCTGTTTGCTTACCAGAATCAGGATCGACAGCTGCCCCTCCTTTAAGAGTTAATTTCATTCTCTTTTCAGATTTGTTGATACCTTGGAAGGGGACAGAAAAATATCAACATTAAATTAAACATAAACTTAAAAGTAAGGGGAAGGTGGAAGGCATACGAGTAGTTTCCACTTGCATCTGCCAACATGGGATCTATGCACTGCCTCCCACCACCCCAAAGGGCCTGTCATCCTGTGCCCACTGGTCTGGGCACCATTCAACAGACCACTGCAGGGACACAAAGGGAGAAGCTCCATGCACGTAGACCTGGCCACTGACTTCCCTAGCTCTTGGCCCAGGGAAGGGGCAGCTCAGGGCCCTCACCTTCTTCCTTGATGGGGCCTTTACTTTTTTTGGAGAGCGCAGCCCCTGACTTCGCTCTTGGGGCCACTACTTCAACAGGCTCTGCCTTCACCTCTGCCCCCCAGGGGGACAAAATATGTGCTGAGAACAACTCCTGAAGGCTCTTGGTCGAGGCGGAGATGTCCTGGAGGAAATCCTCAGACACAACGCGAATGTTGGCTTCTTTTACTTCCTCCATTTTCTTGCTCATCTTTTCCAGCTCCTCTGTTCAAATCAGAAGAAAAAAAACTAAACATGATAAACATGAGTTTAAAACTAAACTTAAATTTCAAATTACCGGAATCATAGTCACGGTGTACTTCTGAACCCTCATCATCCACAGCTCTCCTTTGCTTCCAAAGCCAATGCTCACAGAGCTTTTTTTCGTCCTAACAATCATCTTTTATCAACAACATTCCCCTTTTTCTAAGGCATGAGGAGCTAGGGCAGCCTTCTCCAAACCATTCTATAGAATGAGACATTAACAGTCACCCTTTGGAAAAAAGACACTGCAGTCAAATGCATATAAGAAATGCTATGTATTATTTCTCTGGGTTTGCTGATCTACAATGGTCATCCCTATAATGAACCTACAAAGAAACCTGCTTCTCTTTGTTTAACCCTACATTTCCCAAACATATCTGAGCTGTGAACTATTGTTTTGGCAGCAAACCTATGCACATCTTATGGAACAGTTTGAAGTGATGAGAATACGGGTTGAGCAGCACCCCTTATCCGAGATGCTTAGGGCCAGAAATGTTTTGGATTTTGAATTTTTTCAGATTTTGAAATATTTGCATTATACTTACTGCTTGAGCATTACTAATCCGAAAATCTGAAATGCTTCAATAAGCATATCCTTTGAGTGTCATGTTGGCATTCAAAAAGTTTCAAATTTTGAAGCATTTTGGATTTTGGGATTAAGGATACTTAACCTATAGCAACTTACAGTCTTTAGTTGGGAACATAAGACACATGTGATGAATATACATACTACAAAGCAGCAACATGAAGTACAAATACTGGTTTCCCTTCATGAAGAACCCGAGCAATGATGCTGATGATCAGAGATACCGTTTTTGAGTGCTGCGTCAGGCTCTTCCTCACTGAACCCTCAATACAACCATAAGAGACAAACACATTATCCCCATTTTACAATAAGGTTCAACTCACTTTTAGTACTGATGCACAGGGAGGCCTTGTTGGCTGTCCCCGTCAACTTCCCCCCGAGTTTCTCAATCGTGGCCTTCACTTCATCCTTGTTCCGGGAGAGCTTCCCGAGAGTCAGGATCTTCATGTTGGCTAAAGGCTTACCTGGGATGGGAGAACAGAATCAGTAAACAGGGCCAACTCTGGTGCTGCTCCCTGCAAAAGCCCAGGGCAGGCCTCAGGGTCCCTGCCTCAGCACCCCTCTTTCATCAGCTTGTCCTTGGGAAAAACCTATGAAAACGTGTCATCGAGAAAGCGGAGGATAGGACAGTAAACTGCCACCTGAACACCTACACATGTTCCTCGACAGAGAAAGGAGACAAGCCATGAAGCTTTGCCGGCCGTGAGCTGGGGGTTACCCGCTGTCCGCTCCACGGGCAGACTAGGAGGAAGGCGGCACCCGGGTATGAGGGGTCGGGAGGCTAGAGCAGGATGGGAAGAAGAGGGGAAGGTCACGTGAACTCCCAAATCCTCCTGTTTTCCATCTCCTAGTTATGTCTAAAAACAAACTACAATTCTTATTAATTAACCCCATTTAAATATTAGACATGTCCATATTGACAGTCCCTCAGAGCTTTGGTCAGTACAATCACACTGAGCTGAGGCAAAAAGCAGCAGCCTGGCATTTCAGGTGTCCAGCGCTGACCCACGCTGGAAAGACCTGGACAGGGCCGTGTCTACTGTTTGTTGAAAGTAAGAACGTGGTGCTGGTGACACATTTCTAGAACAGGAGGTGCTGCAGGGAAAAGTCCTCCATGCCCTCCCTGTGAGGGCACACAACCACGGACACTGATAGTTTAACTGAAAACTGGTGAGGTCTTCACAGAAAACAAAATCATTGGTTTGTGTGTGAATTACAAGTGAGGGGAAAGCAGAAAGGACCCTTAAAGGAGGGGCTGGCACGCCACCCCCTACCTGGCCCACCATACTTGCTCTCGGACCCAGGCCACAAGCAGCAGAGTGCACTTGGGATGACACATGCACTGCAGTGACCACTGGTCTCCACCCAGGGCAGGGGAACAAGGTCACTAACGGGTTCATGTTCAGAGACGGAACCCTCCTCTACCCATCAAATTGTGGCCTTCACCATTACGCTATCACGTGTCTCTGAGTAAATAAGCAGCACGTCTCTTCTGCCAAAACACATACATTGATCTCATTGTCTTTGTTGGCTTGGAGCATTTCTCACTAATACTGATCAGTAACTTCCTCTGCACACAATAGAGACCCAAACATCACACCAGGCTCAGGAAGACTGGTGGGTGCAGGGCAGCCTGGAAGCAGGAAAGTGAGGCCTGGAATGATGCTCTCTGCAGTGCAGACTCAGGCAGGAGACCCTGAATGCTACTCCAGGTAAGGCTGCCTACCTGGCCTTTCTTAGGAGCCCCTCTTCTAGCCTCCCAGGATAAGAAAGTCATTTGTTCTTTTCGGATGTTTATGTTCTTTATGTTATGCCTTGCTGAGGGGTGTGTCATGGCAAGGGAAGAGGCCCATCACCTGCAGGACAGGGCTTCCCCACAGGATCAGCAAAGAGACCCCTGGAAGAATATCCTCTTTACCAATTCCACATACCAGCAAACAGTAGGCAAACTAGTCCCAGCAAGTGGCTCTAAGATCAGGGCCCCTAGAGCTGTACCTGCTGGAGCAGAGGAGTTCGCAGTAGCAGGTGCCGAGGCTGCAGAGGATGGGGGTGCCGCTGCCAATGGGGCGCTGGTTTCTGGGGGGAATATACGGTCCTGCTTTTTGACCTTCAATTTCTTGAGGTAAGAGATTTCTCGGAATTCCTAAAGATTGTAAATTTTCATTGTTAAGAAACCAGCTCTCCCTTGAGATACCCTCCCCACAGACAAAAGGGAAATCCAGCTTGTCCAAATTAAAGAGCCTCTTTTTTTCAATAAATAGCACAAAATAGAAAAATGAGAGGCTTCTAGGATGAAAGACAGTATTACTATTGCTACAGTACTTATTTCTAGTAATTCTACATTTATAATAAAGCTGGCACTGTGGCTGCTTTAAGAGAAAAATCTTTTCATTTTCTTTTTTAATCAGTTGACAATCTGGTCAGGGAATCACCACTGGAATCTATGACTACAACCTCCCCAGCCTCTTTCTTAAGTGTTCCCTTCAAGAGTCAATAGGCCTCTCTAGGGTCACATGCCCACCCCATGACTCAAAGCACCCAAGACTGCACACACTGGGAGAGATTATTACCCAAAAGGAAATTCGGGCAATCCCCTTCCCTGCATAAAAGAAGGGGAAATGGCTTAAGAGACCTATAGTATTTGCTACAAATCCTTCCATCAGCATAGTTCACTCTTCATCCCAGGTGATTTACAACAGTGCTTGCTCTAAATGGTCACTCAATAAATGTCAAATACATAAAGCCCAGGGAAAGCCCACAGTTCCCACGCTCCTAAGTCTTCATCCCATCAAGAAACTGCCCTTCCCAGCTGTTCCCATGTTCAATGAGTGCCAGGTGGAGGAGTTTATAGATTGCTTCCAACAAACGCGGAACACCTAACATGTACTTCAGAGCAGTGAGGTTAAAAAGATAGTCTGTGCCCTTGAGAAAGTACCGCAGTCTTAACTGAGAGTCAGATACATGAAGGCAAACTTTAACACGCGAGCTAAGTTCTAAATGAGAGGCAAGTTAAGGTGACGTGAGACTGGGTATGCCCGGAGGTGCTTGGAGGAGTGACCTGCTGAGCCTGCCAGGAGCCAAAAAAGCAGGGGACTGCATAAGCACGGGTACCTGAGTAACACAGTGGCCTGCAGGGAGCCCCAGGTAGCTCCCTATTGCTAGGCACTCCTAAAAAAAGGAATCAGAGAGACGGGTGGGGTAGGGAGAGTGGTATGTGAGGAGGAGAAAGCGGGTGGCAGAGAGACGCCACAGAAGGCTGACAGAGCCACATCACGGAGGGCTCTGGGGGCAACAGAATCACTGCAGGGGCAGCAAGCATTCCCAGAACAAGACAATGTCTTGCACGTGCACGTACCCCTTAAAAATGTATGCAGATGCTCTACGATTGACACATATGATACTAAGTAGTGCACGTTGCTAATTGCCATCTTACCGTTTTCTCCACAGAAGATGGTAAAAGGAATACAAACACCACGTAAGGGTTCGTAAGATCTGCATACTCAAAAACGGAGGAATCACTTTAAGATTTTAAGGGTGGAGGAAGTGACACGGTCAGATTTATATTAGTGTGATCACTCAAGTAAAAACACAGGGAGAAAACTGGGAGGGAGAGAGTGCAATTACGGTAGTAAACAGAGGCGGCAAGAAATAAGTGAGCCTGGTAGGAAATTCAGGCTGGTAGGAAATTCAGTTTAGTTCTAGGTGTTGGGTGAGTGGTTCCAATGGGACACCCCAAGGAATAATTCCTGGGTGTTTACCATGTGCCACTGTTCCAAGTGCTCCACACCCAGAAGCAGGCATAGTGAGGCAGTGGAGTGAGTGGCAGAGCTCCCCCAACAACCAGGCTGCCAGGCCCTAGCTCCTGCTGAGTCTGAGGGCACAGGTGAGGTCCTTCCAGCAGCCAGCCCCTCAAAGACACTGCTGCAACCCCACCAGCATGGCTCCAAAGGAAGCTCCTCAATTGAGGTTTGTTGCATCATAAGAATTCCATATGTAATTCCATTTAAAAGGAGAAAACTCACAATACTAGGAGATAAGTGAACTCTGGATCCAATTCTCGCTCTGGCACTAAGGCAAGGAAATGTCCTTGAGAAAAACCCTCATACCATACAGGCAGAAATTGCTATCTATTTATTCTCCATATGTCCCTCAAGCCTAGAACAGTGCCTGGCACACAGAAGGCACTCAATGAATAGAAATAAAAATAATTCATGGTCTTTGCAAACAAGAGGATTTTAGACCAAATGGACAAATGTATACTCTACACTTAGAGGCACTTTGGTTCTACATTTGTGTAGTTTGCAAACATACAGAACCAAAAATATAACTTTATGTTCTGATTATAAGGACAGCCTAGCTGTAAAGAAGTCTGAGGAATACAGCACTGCAATGGGGACCTAGGGTGTGTACAAGCTCAGAAGGGAGCCAGGTTTTCCTGCCAATAGATCCAAGATGCCCCCAACCCCTTACCTTTGGGGTCACCCATTCCTTCCGGCTGGGTGTCTGTGTCTTGACCATACACTTGGTCCAGGCAGTGACGTCCCCCGTACAGTAATAAGCATCACTCTTGAAGACCAGCTGGCCTGAGCATTCCTCGCAGGGAAGGAGAGCACCAAACACTATGCCATCGGCTACTCGGTCCAAGATCTGAAGCCAGCAGAGAAACATATCAGAGGGGAAAAGGAGGAACTACAGAAAAGACATTTACCAATGTGGGATGGAAGAACTTGCAGACATCACTCACTAAAAAGAGAGGCTTACTCTGAGGCTCTCAACAACCCCAGGCAGCTAGTTTACAACCGAGCATGGATTCTCATACTTTAACAGATCTTATTTCCAAGTGAAGTAGTCTCATAGCTCCCCCACCTGTCAGTGATTTAGAAACAAAGGAGAGCCCAGAGTATATCGCACAAGGGGCAATGTGCCAAGCTCAACTCCAGAGAATGACAGCAGGGAAGGGCCAGCTGTGGACACTGGTGGGACACTGGCATGCCAGCCCTCAGGAGGGGGCTCTACTCCCTCCACAGTCCTGGCAGCCCTTGGGGAGTGTGAGCAGAAGGCAGCAGAGAGAGGGTCTCAGGCCAAAGTATGTGGCATGAACACGTGAGGCAAATATATGGCCCACCAAAGCCCTCTCCAAAATTCCAGAGACGTCAGGTGGGGCCTGCCCCACCTGCCCCGGTGTAATGGTGACCACGATGGTGGTGATGACCGTGCAACACAACTACGAATTTTGACTCTTTGCAGTTAATACCAGCAGGTGTTCAAACGGAGGGCCTCCCATACTCCATTGGGACAGTCACTCAACGACTGGGTTGGCCTCACACGTGTGTCCCACTTAACACAAAGGCAGCTCACCGCCGACTCCCCAGAAGGCACTTGCTGCTTGTTGAAGATGAGCAGTTCTTTCAGGTCATTAGTCGAACACACTTTCTTTAGCTCGTCCTTGATGTTCCAGATCAGGTCGTTCTGGGCCTATGGACAAGATCCAGCAGCTGAGAGACCAGATCTTTTCAAAGAAAGAAATCCAACTGGAGGAAAAGCCCTGGTCTTGCTGAGCCTCCAATTATACTTGTGTACTAGCTGAGCTGCCCCTCCAAAGGTGAGCTGATTAGCACAGAATTTTATTCCCAGCCATACTCCTGTGGACACCAAATTAAACTAGGAGCATGGTCTCTCAGAGAACACTGCAGAAGGTGGGGAGGAAACCACCTAGCAGTATGAAGGCTGCAGCCAAGGTAGCACGGCCCCAGGAACCAACCCTAGGAGACACAGGTAACAACCTGGAAGCACTAGGCTGAGCCAGGGCCCACATTTACCAGCATCTAAAGGAGGTGGGGTATGGTTGTTCTCCACCATTTTAGGAGGAGTAGGAATGATTCCCAAACACCAAGTTCCTTAATAGCATATTATATTCAGTATAATACAGGACTACATTTAAGGTCTTCTGAAAATGGAATAGTCGATCTTTAACATTAAGTGCCTACTCTTTATTGGACACCTTTACATGCCATCTCATTTATTCTCACAATAATAAACCTTGCTGAGAAAGGTGTTACCCTCCCCATTTTAGAGGCTGGGGTGCGTCTCCTCCCTCTCCAGGACAATAGGCAAGTTATTCACCATCTCAGCCTCAGACCTCACCTCTATGAAATGGAGATGAAAATGCCAGCTCTATCATACCCCATACGGTTGCTTCAACACCGAAAGAGGATTTTAATGTGACCACCAAAGCTGCAGGTACACATACTTGCACTTGTTCCCCAGCTTCAAGTTTAAGGGCTCTCTCAATAACATCCCCTCTCTGGTACCTCCCTACAGCACACAGCACATGCTGGGACACCAGTTATGGAGACAGGAGAGCAAGAGGAAAAAGTCTAATGGTGCAAGGTTAAATGGAAGAAGCAGAACTATGCCACCCATGTGACACAGCCAGCAGGAACAGATGCACCAGGGTGTGGAGGCTGAGGGAGCATTTTAATTTTCTGACTTTCTTTTCATCTCTGACAAAATTGAGGAGAAAAAACATCAAACCCACTAAATGGCAAATGCAATGTGGCACTTTAGTTCTACTGCAGCCAGATTTGGTGCAAAATGGACACCTTTTTTGCCATAAGACAATCACACCTAAATAAAAATCAAACCTTGTGATTCCTGTTTAGCAGCTGGAACCAGATCAGAAATTGCTTCTAATTTTCATACCACCAGCAAAAGCTGAATGCTCATGTAAGAGACTCAAGCAGATGGTTCACGGAAATCAGGTTCTCAAGAGACCGACTGTTCTCCCCTAATTTCCCAAACGTTTTCCGATTAATAATTTTTACTTTGCTTCAACACACACTTAATCAACAAAGTGATGTTGATTACATGTATGTTACAGTCAATGGTCAACGACCATTGATTTAATGGGTAGTTTTCTCCTGTCACTATATGACTTCTATTCCTTTTTAAAACAAGAGATCTTCATTTATAATAAAAAATGTAGAAAAACTTTCTCTCCAAGTCATTGTCTATGCTAAGAATCTTTGGCATCCTTCAATTTAATATTCAGTTTCCAATGTTTGCAAGTGATTATGAAGGTGCAGGATGTGCACTTATGCATGATTTGGCTGAAGCATGATTCTCTATCATCCCAGTGTGAGGCTGGTGAGTGGAAACAGCGCTCAGCTCTTGCTTAAGCTTGGCTGCAGCCTCGTGTGGGTTCTCTTCCAATTAAGAACGGTTTCTTTGGGAAGAAGGAAGAAAATAATCTGGGGGAAAAGCCATACTATTTAATGACAGCTATCAATTTGGGAATTCTTACAGGTCTTGGTACAAAAGACACAACTCCTTCAAGTTTTCTTCCCAGGAGGAGGAAGAGTATTGAGACAGAATGTCAAAAGGAGACACAAAGCTCAGAACTCACCTTGAGGGCCTTTTCAAGCTTACTATCCTTGTCTTTTTCTTTTTTAGATCTCTTCTTGGCCACTTCATCCACTCCATCTACCTCGTCACCTTTTCTCTTTCTAAAAGACACAGGATATGAAAGAAAGAACCGAGCCAATAAAAATCTGACACCCAATGACTTGGGGTGTCACAGTATCTTAATGTCCTTTTAATGCCTCTCTGCAGGCCCTGCTCGCACGTGTCACTCTCATCTCCTACCCAACTCAGTGCTCTTAGGTGCTTGCTGTCCACTCAGGCAGCATTTGCAACTGAGAAGGCAGGAGACTTCATCCATGTCAGTTCTGCCAGCCAAGGAAGGGGGCTGGGCTGCTCCAGGGCCTTGGAACAACCCATTATAGGATCCATGGCTTAGGCCCCATCTGATGTCAAAAACCCCATGTATCTCCTGGCACAAATGAGATGGCCTAGAAGGTTCTGGCAGGGACTGTGCCAAAGGTAAGCCCATGGCTGAGGGGCAGGGATTGCAGAAAGACAGAGTGCCAGAGGCTGAGCCTTTCAAGCTAAAACACAGGGCTGTTCCCAAGGCCAAGAGGCTGTTTGCAGAGGTGGGGCTGTGCTGCCATGTAAAGTCCAAATAAGAAGTGGCAGCCAAAGCACTGTTAACCAGTCTGCCCAACTGGTTCAGCAAACACATAGCACTGAGGATATATTAGCCACCCCTAAAACACAGGGGCAGGACAGCCCCAGTGGTCAGGAGTCAGTCTCAGCTGTCACAAAGACTTGAGTTCAAACCCTTGCACTTTTCCCTATCCATAAAATAGGGAAAAGAATACCATCTTCCTTACAGAACTGTGGTGATGGTCAAAGAAAACAGCTCAAGTATAATGCTCAGCACAGTGCCTGAGCACAACCACAATGCTCAGTACCTTCTGGCTGTTATTACAGCATACACATGAGCTGATGAACTCCTACACCTGTATCACATGCTGCAATGCCTTGAGGACTTTTTGTAAATTTTTTTATAAAGATGAGGTCTTGCCATGTTGCCCTGGCTGGTCTCGAACTCCTGGGCTGAAGTGATTCTCCTGCCTTGGCCTCCCAAAGTGCTAAGATTGCAGGTGTGAGCCACTGTACCTGGCCCTGAGATCTTTTTGATCTATGCCTGATTTTCAGTTTTCTTGCACATTCCAGAGCTACATGTGCTGCTGCAATCAATGTGTGTGTTATGACCTGAAGTAACATATGATGGTTGCTCAATGGCGGCCCACAGTCACTATCCAAGAAGCAGGTGCACACCAGGTCCTGACACAGGGCCCTCGGTGTGCTCGTTAACAAGTAATTCTCTAGACCAAGGCTGAAGTCTAGGCAAGAGCATGGGTCCACAGACCCAAGATAGTCAGATAGTTCTTCCCATCTTAAATTTTAACACCATGCGAAACACAAAAATTCAGAACTCTAAGCCAGGAAAATTATCTGCTGCCCATCCCCTATCTAAAAATGGTCACAATTCTCCCAGCACCATTCCTAGAAACCCAGACCCACAGGAACACGCCGACATGTCTATGAGATGTCAAGGGGATGGATGTGACAGCACATCACGTGAGAATCAGAGGAAATGTGGTGGATGACCAGGGCAAGGGGAGCACTCAGATGGGGCAGGAGAGTAGTCTTCACATGTGTGAAGGGTTGTCATAGGAACTATGACAAAGTGAAACTAGCTTGTCCACGGAGATCAGATGTTGCAAGGGGGAACAGACCACCAGGAAGCAGGTCTCACAGGGCAGAAGGCTGTAGCAACGTGCTCCTGGAGCCCCCTGCAGTCCTTCCCTACTCTGCCTTCTGCTCCCACAGCTCTGCTGCTGCTATCCCTCGGGCTGCATCTCCCTGGCAGCAAAGGGAAATGCAGCAGTCATTCGGAACATTTAGGGTCTTTGGGCCTCCCTCAAGCCCCTCTCTGAACCCAAAGAATGCCCCCATGGCACTCCACCCACCCTTCACTCTTGACTCCTGGGAGCTGCTTCTTCAGGGCTTCTTTATCTTCTGCAGTGAGGAGGCTGAAGCCCTTGAGCTGGCTTGCACTGTACTCAGGCCGGAAACCCAGCTCCTCCCTGTTCTTGACAAAGCAGTTTGGGTGGTACCAGCGATCAATCATGCCCAGCTGTGGCTTCTCTGGGTCCAGCATCTTCTTGGACAGGCGCATCTGGCCCTGTACGAAAAACTGTTATGTGGTACCAAGAGAGCAACAGGTCCAAGCCAAGGCCTGCCCAGCAACTGGAGGACTCAAGGGCTGTTGGGATGTTTTGGCTCTCTTAGGCCACCAACAATTGTTACCCTCTAGCCTCAGTGTCCCTTAAGTCCCAAATGGCTGGTTACCTACCTACCTGCCTAGACAAATGAGGAAGTGGGAACACTTCCTTGAAAATGTTTCTTCTGACCTGGGGCAGGCATAAGAACATCTGGTGTGGTACGCTGGGCAGAGCTAGAGCCTTGCACAACACCTGGGAGGGCCTCCAATGCAGCACACTTGTACTAGCAGGGATTTTCTGCTACTCCCACCCTCCAATGGACTCTTTAGTTTCTTCACACATATGAAGCCACCTAAGAAGGGCTAATAAAAGCATAGGCAAGAACCCAGTCCTATCAGCCTGCCCAGGTTTACAATTCACAGGCCTGACATTCCTGGGAGAGTTCTTTCTGTGCCTGTGAGGTCCAGACCCAGAGAACTCAGTGTGAGGGGCTGCTGATCCATTTCAGGCCAAGCACAAAGCTTCGGGCACTCCCCTCGAAGAAGACCTTAACTTCTGCCTCAAAGTTTTAGCAGTTGAAGGTAGCTGGAGAAAATCTAGCAATTCCGTGTTTTTCCTTTCTAAATACCCACTGGCTCACCTCACTTTCCTGCACAACACCTCAAGGAGGCAGAAACCTTCAATCAATGCCTTCAATGAATCAATTAGTACACGTACATCATACCAGAGAAGGATAAAAAGGCCGGAGGGCACAAGCCTTCCCTGCTCTACCTGTGTCTCCGGCTATCTGTCCATTCCACCTGACTGGCTGTCAGCCTTCAGGGACCAGAATTGGTGGAAAAGCCTAGTTAATGAAGTTCCTCTGATTAAACAGAAGAAAGCTGGAGGCTCACACCAGGGAAAACACACTCCTTAATCCTACCCTAAAACACAGACAAACAGCCTTCCCCCAGCTACTGCTGAGTCAGAAGAGACCCCTTGTATCAATGTTTTCCAAATGCTCCCAGGTTTCCTAAGAGCAGATGCAGCCACATACACGAGTACTGGACCGACCGTAAGTAGGGCCAGACCCACCTGGAAGAAAGGTGACTGTCATCTCTGCTCTGTACTAACATCTCACTTTATTTTCAACCCCTGGTGTTGAGCTAGCACCCTAAAGCCCCTACTTCTTCTTTTCTCTTGAGACAGCCAATGGCATCCACTGCAAGCATTTGTGAAGGTCAGCTAGCTATCTGAGATCTCACACTCTCACCTTTTCTATCTTCTCCATACACCCCTTGCACGTGCTTCTGTTGGACTTCGCATACTCTGCTGCAAAGTCTCCCAACATCTTCTCCGCCTTGCTGCCACCTCCATCTTGGCCTTTGCCTGAAGAATCAAACACACAGCAATGCTCATCACAACAGCTTCACAGTGTCATTGCACAAAGTCCCCTGTCCTCCTCCCCCACCTCCCTAGGACCCTTCCACCCGGATGCCTTGTGTTTGGGGAGACTACAATTGGTGCATCTCATCTCCACCTGTTTGCAACAAGTGTGGTTGGTTAACAGAGCTTCTTTTCTGGCAATAAAGTGACCTTTCTCAGACAAGCACTTTGAAACAGCACCACATTACCTGGCAGTCAGCTGACCTTCCACCTCTCTCCATTTCCTCCAGAGTCCCCTCCTGCACTTTGGAAAGTATTTACTAAGTGCTTACCTTAAAAGCCTGGAACCATACTATATTCTAACTCAGCCTTCTAATTTCCATCGTGCTTTTATTTATCAAAGTTAAATGTTAAATTAAAGGGACTATCTTGATATAGATCAGACACAAGTATATGTAAGAATTAAATGCACGGTAAAGGTATCATTTCAAATTAGTGGGGAAAGGTTGAATTATTTAATTTGGGACAAGAGCTATACTCTTTTGAATTTATAATATAAAAATAAATTCCCTGGCTCAATGTTTCTCCCCTAAAATCAGAAGACAAGGCTATCTTCTCTCATCACTTCTATTACACACTGTACTGGAGGTTCTATTAAGTGCATTAAGGAAAGAAAAAGAAATAAAAGGCGTAAGTTTAGAAAAGAACAAGTAAAGCCATCTCTATTTGTAGATGACACGATTATATATGTGAGCTACCCTTATGAATCCATTATATTAAAAAAGGCTACTAGAACTATTAAATGAATTTAGCAAATTTGCGGGACACAAGATTAGTATACAAACATACGATAATTTCTACATATGAGCAATAAAAACATGTTGGAAAAAGAAAGCACACTGCTATTGAAATAGCATTAAAATACATACAATACTTGAGTGAGATCTAATAAATGACACTTAAGATCTCTATATGAAAGCAGTAAGACTTTGCTTAAATTAAAGAAGACCTAAATAAACGAAGAGATATAACATGCTTATGGACTGTAAGAATCAATTTGTTAACATGTCAATTATCTGCAATTTGATGCACAGATTCGATGAGATGCCAAATTCCTAGCAGCTGTAATTTTAATAGCTCCAAACTGGCAACAACCCAAAAGTCACCAACAGTAAAATGGATAAACAAATCGCGATATATTCAAACAAAGGACTACTGCTCAGCAATAAAAAGGAACTAACTAATGACATAGAAGATAACCTGGCTGAGTCTCACAGACATGCTGAGTGAAAGCAGCTTACAAGAGGGTATACGCAATTCCTTTCTCCCCCCTGAAATTCTACATCAGGCAAAATTAATCTACGGGGATAGAAATCAGAACAGTGGTTACTTGAGTTGGGGTGACAGAAATGTCTATAACTTGATGGGAGTGTATGTTAGATGTGTGTGCACATGTGTCAAAAATCACTAAACTGTATACTTAAGATCTGTGTGTATAACTGTATGTAAATTATTTTTAATATTCCAGATACAATACCAAAGACATACCACAAATGAGAAGACAGATATGACTACATAAACATTAGTCAGAGACGAAACTTTAATGTGGCAAAACATATAATAGACAAAGCTAAAATAAGAATGTCAAACTGGGAAAAGTATTTGTAAAATGTTATGACAGAGAATTAGCATTTTTTACATCCCATTAAGAAAAAGACAAAATACTCCCAAAGAAAAATAAGGCAAGGACACAAATATCAAAATAATATAAATGGCTTAACAAAAAAGGGCTGATAAGCATGACAAAAATTCCACCTCACTAGGAGTGAAATGAAAAAGAATGAAAATACTAAGAAATAGTGTGGAAGTGGAGAAATGGATATATTATATATTGTTGGTATAGTGCAATTGATGCAACCTTTCTGAAGGCAATTTGGCACACACAGAGAAGGCCTTAAAACTGTTCATCCCTTTGAACAGTAATTTCACTTCTTGGAATTAAGGAAATAACTGGACAGGTGCCCAGGATGTATAAGAAGTTTGCAGCAGCTCTATTTGTAATATAACAAGAAGGTTAAAACTCTGGTCTCAAAAGCAATACAGCCTGGATTTGAACCCTGGCTCAGGCATTTACTACTGGTTATAACCTTGGGCCAATTACCTAACTTCTTTGTGCCGGAGTTTCCTCATCTGTAAAATGTACTGCAAGGACACAATGAAATTAATACATGTCAACTACTTGGAATGGTGCACAAAATTTGGCAAGTCCTCACTAAATGAATACTATGTACCTTTTAAAAATAATGGTGGAAATCTATAATTTTTAACACAAAAAGAGTAAATATGGCTATTGAAAAAGAAACAGAAAATAATTGCATTTATAAGAAGGTGGAGAAATTGGAACTGCATCTTGCTGGTGGGAATGTAAAATGGTACAGCTGCTGTGGAAAACAGTATGGTGCTTCCTCAAAAAATTAAACATAGAATTACCATATGATTCAGCGACTTCACTTCTGGGTATATACAACAAAGTGAAAGCAGGGTCTCTAACATGTATTTGTACACCCAGGTTCACAGCAGCATTATTCACAACAGACAAAATGTGGAAACCACCCAAATGTTCACTGACATGTGAATGGTAAACCAAATGTGGTATATATGTATGAATGGATTATCATCATGCCTTTAAAAGGAAGGAAATTCTGACACATGCTACAACATGGACGAACCTAGAAGAACTATGCTGAGTGAAATAAGCCAGACACAAAAGGACAAATATTGTATGATTCTACTCAGATGAGGTACCTAGAATCGTTACCGGGGGCTGAGAGGAGAGAAGAATGGGGAGTTATTGTTTAATTGATACGGAGTTTCAATACGGGAAGATGAAAAGTTCTGGAGATGGAATGGTGGTGATGGTTTCACAACAATGTGAAGGTACTTAATGCTACTGAATTCTACACTTAAAAAGGGTTAAAATAAATTTTATACGTATATTTTGCCACAAAAAAAGGGTAATTGAGTATTAAAAAGAGTCATACCTAAATTGGATCTCATTTCTGCAAGAAAAAAAAAATCATTACTCACACACGAATCAATATTTTCTGAGGAGACACTCCACAATGTTAACAATATAAATTACAGGATCTGGGATGAATTAAAGTTTTCATATGTCTAAAAATAGTAAGTTAGGATCTTTGGATGAAAAATCCCTGGAAAATTAGTATACAGGATTGTAACTTTATGGATATGATGGTTTCACAAAACAGACACATTTTCAGTAAAATTATTATGCCTTTTCATATTACAAAATTATAATTAGGTATAAATCTTAACTAGATATAACATATATAGGTCCCTAAACCTTCAACTTCCACTATCCTGAATACAAAAGGGAAAACAGCCACAGAATAAGAAAAATATTTATTATACCCTAATACTCTGCTAAAACACCACACTCACTCTGGCTCCTTCTTGGCAAATTTACTGTTACTTTAATCCACAATTCTGAGCAGTGTTACTGATCTTTCAGTTTCCAGCGATCAGAAGCAGCTGGAGTCAAACATGCCAACAGTTGCAAGAAGGATGGACAGACAGAGAAAACACACTTCGGCACAGGCACAAACAGCTCCCTGAGGAAGGACAGCTGGGCTCCTATCAATGTCCTAGAGACACGAGATAAGTTAAACTGGGTCAATTTAGGAAGGCAGAGAAATGAGGATGCAGTCTCAGAAGATGTCCCTCACAAAGTGATAAAGGCCGGGGGTGGTGGCTCATGTCTGTAATCCCAGTGCTTCGGGAGGCTGAGGTGGGAGGACTGCTTGAGCCCAGGAGGTTTGAGGCTGCAGTGGGCTGTGATGATGCCACGGCACTCTAGCCTAGGAAAGAAAGTGAGACTCTGCCTCTTAAAAAAAAAAAAAAAAAAAGTGATGAAAGTGGCCTTTTAAAAATTTAAAGTCACCCAGCAAGTTAGTTTGTAGACACTGACAAATTGGTTCTAAAGTTTACATGGAGAGGCAAAATACTCAGTACTGAAGGAGAAGAACAAAGCTGAGGGACTGACATTACCTGATTTAAAGACTTCCCACGAAGCCACAGCAATCAACACAGTGTGGGATTGGTAAAGAACAGATAAGTAGCTCAATGGAACAGACAGGGAACCCACGCAAATCTAGTCCACTGATCTTTGACAAAGGAGCAAAGGCAACAATGGAGAAAAGATAGTCTTTTCAACAAATGGTAACAACTGGCCATCCACGTGCAAAAAATTGAATCTAGACACAGACCTTACACCCTTCACAAAAAGTAACTCAAAATGGATTATCAACCTAAAGGTAAAATGTGAAACTATAAAACTAGAAGAGAATATAGGAGAAAATCTAGATGATCTTGGGTCTGGTGATGACTTTTTAGAAAGAAGTCCAGCCACACAATGGGAGAAATTGTTTGCAAAAGACATGTATGATAAAGCACCGTTATTCAAAATATACAAAGAACTCTTAAAACTCAACAATAACAAATAGGAATTAAAGGGCAAAATTAAAAATACTGAGAACTACTTAGCCATATAATAGAAATAGGCCAAATCCAAAACTCTGACAACACCAAATGCTAGCAAAGATGTAGAATGACAGGAACTCTCACTCACTGCTGGTGGGAACACAAACTGGTTCAGCCATTTTGGAAGACGGGTTGGCAGTGTATTACAAAACTAAACATACTCTGACCATACAATCCAGCAATTGTGCTCCCTGGTATTTACCCAAATGAGTTGAAAACTTATTGTCTACACAAAACCTGCACATGGATGTTTATAGCAGCTTTGTTCATAATTGCCAAAACTTGGAAGCCACCAAGATCTCCCTCAACAGGTCAATGGATAAAATAAACTGTGCTAACCCACCAAGCAGTCCTAATCAGCGTAAAATAAACTAACAAGCATAAAAGATATGGAGGAATCTTAAATACATATTACTAAGTGAAAAAAGCTAATCTGAAAAGGCTACCTACTATATGATTCCAAATATACAACATTTTGGAAAAGGCAAAACTATGGATAAAGTAAAAATATCACTGGTTGCCAGGGGCTAGAAGGGAGGAGAGATGAATAGGCAGAGAATAGGGGATTTGGGGGGCAGTGAAACTACTCTGCACGATGCTATAATGGTAGGTACATGTCAATACACATTTGTGAAAAATGACAGAATGTATAACACCAAGAGTGAACCCTAATGCAAACTATGGATTTTAGGTGATATCCATAAGAGACGTACCACTCTGGTGGGGATGCTGATGATTGGGCAAGGGGTATATGGGAATGCTCTGTATTTTGCTCAGTTTTGCTGTGGACCTAAAACTTCTCTAAATAAATAAAATGTGTGTTCAAAAAAAAGTTTAAACAGACCCATGGAATAGAAATTTTAAAAAGGACCCCAAAATACAGGGATTTTGTATACGATAAAAGAAGCCTCTTGAATTAATGAGGAAAAAGATGAGCAAGTCAATACATGGAGTTGGGAAAACTAGGTTGTC
Source organism: Daubentonia madagascariensis (assembly GCA_023783475.1). NCBI lineage: Eukaryota > Metazoa > Chordata > Mammalia > Primates > Daubentoniidae > Daubentonia > Daubentonia madagascariensis. The sequence goes on along the minus strand of JAKFHU010000258.1, from coordinate 14,714,567 downwards.
ATCTGGAAAAAAATAAAATCAGAGATATGCCTCACACCACGTATCAGTACACAACAGGATGAATTCCAAATAAATATTTAAATGTTAAAATAAAAGAAAGAAGGAACTCAGTCCATCCCCCTCCCCAGGCCTGGGCTCCACAGTGGCTGCTGGTACCACAGCCTAGTTCCCTAACACTGCCACTACCTTAGGGTTAGGGTAAGAGCCAGGCCCTGGCATAGCCTCCAGTCACCACCACAGTAGGAAACACAGCACTCTCATAGGCTGACTCGGTCAAACCCAGGGAGTCTCTGACTCTTCCTGCCACTTTCAGATGTAGATGAAGCTCTGGGCTGTAGAGTGTGAGATCTGAAAGGTGCAAAGAGGCCAAGTAACACAACCCCAGAGGGTAGAGCAGTAACGGCACTTGGAACGAGCATGGACCAACTGGACCAACGAGAGACAAGAGACAGAAAGAACCAATGGAAAACACCTCTCCTTCCTCCTCCTCCGAGGGGCTCTTCTGAAGCTTAGTGGCAAAAGACCTTTGTGAAGGGATCCTGCATGACCAAGCCACTGGCTGTTTCTTACACAGCTGTGGCTAGCTTGGTAATACAGTGCCTTGTATTTGCCTTTTGAATTCCCTCCCCTATCCATTCTACCCTCTCTTACTGCCCTAGGATTACATCTCCTAATAAATCATTTAATAGCTTTGCTTTATGCTCTGTTCTTTAAGACATGATAGAAGACATTAAAAGAGGAAACTATGGAGACAGTAAAAAGATCAGTGGTGGCCAGGGATTAAGGGGGAAAGATATTTAAATAGGCAGAGCACAGAGGATTTTTAGGGCAGTGAAACTACTCCGTATGACGTTGTAACGATGGATCCATGTTCATTACACGTTTGTCCAAACTCACAGAATGTACAGTACCAGGAATGAAATACGGACTCTGGGTGATAATGATGTGTCAATATAGGTTCATCAATTGTAACAAATGTACCAGTCTGGTGGGGGATGCTGACAGTGGGGGAGACTGTGTGTGAAAGGGCAGGGAGTACAGGGGAACTCTCTGTACTTGGCTTAATTTTGCTGTGAAACTGAAACTACTCTGAAAAATAAAGTATTAAGAACAAAAACAAAACACATCTAAAGGCTACATTCCAAGCATCTGGAAAAGTAAAATACCAAATATCATACAACAGAAAATGCCGAGTCAGTGAGGTGCTGCTGAAATAACATCTGCCCCATATTCTTGATCTGCACATGTGGGAGACAGAGGGGCAAGCCAGGGGGCTTTTTCTTTGTTCTCTCAGAGAAGGCCCTCCTGGAAGCTTCAGGGCCAGGGGCTGAATACCCGCCTCCCTAGTTTGTACACACCAGTCACTCCTCCAGCTTCCGCGGTCTTCTTGACTTTCTGCTGGTCATCCCACCGCAGCTCAGAGAACCCATCCACCTCGACGTCAGGGTGCCGGATAGAGTGGCCCACCTTCCAGAAGCAGGAGAAGTGGTACCAGTGTGGGACTTTTCCGTCGAACATAGGCGACTAGGAGGAAGGGAATCAGAAGGAGGCAAGTGAGCAGTTAACCTCTGACTCAGACCTACTAGACCCTTACCCCAACTGTGGAGCAACACATTAAACCCTGTTCTCTCATCTGTGAAAGGAGGACAGTCTCCACACCTCACACGAAGAACTGCAAGTGGATGAGAAACAGCAGCCTTCTTAAGATCTTCCCCGACAGCTTAGAAGACTGTTGCCTGCTGTTCCTGAGCCCATTCTCTTAGGACACGAAACAGCCATGGGAATGGTGCCTTTTTATAACCAAGCTCTGCCCCGTGTCCCTTTTAACCACACATGGTTACATTCAGTGATGATTTGCCTCATTGCCTAGTGAACCGCACACAAGACACCCGTTCAGTGTCAGACTCCGCTGCCTCTGCTGGGAAAGGCCAGACAATGCTCCAGGCATGCCAGGACTCAAAGGGCTTGTGTGGCCCAGAAAGGGCTCTTGTAAGTGCCTCTGCAGTTAAGAATAACAAGGAACAAGACCCAGATAATGAGCAAGGCAGAGAAAATGTGTCAGAAAAGTGTCAAGCTAGCAGCAGCCGCACAGATATGTATGGAATGAATTAGCATCTGTAAGAGGAGCATAAACACTGACAGTTCAGGGCAGCAGACCTGGCGCTAGACTGTCAGCTGCTCACTGTCCTTCAGGGCGCTGTTTCCCAGGTACAAGCACTAGAAGCCCAGCCACAGGGGAAAGGCAGTGTCCCCTCTCAAGGTGGTTTTCTTTCCTGAGATGCTTCACACTCAGGCTGGTATTGACTTAGCAGCACGAGGCCTCTCATTGTGACAGGGTCAGGTTCTGCTCCCAGGCCCTGAGCATGGTCTGGCTTTACAGAGTGGACGGCAACAGTGACTTGAAAGAGGGGGAGGACATCGGCATTTTTTTGGTCCCTAGGACCCTTCACAAGCCCTCCATGTAACCCCACAACCTGCCTCTGGGTGGGACCCAGCACCCCCACATTTCATGGAGGGAGACAATGGGGCTGGAAAACCTTGCTGGGGGTTGGTGGTAACACAGGCAGCTAATAAATAATCTAACACCATGGTTCTTCCCACTACATTACACTGCCTGGCAGGAAGAGCTACTTAAAAATACACAAACTGCTCTGACTCAAGTAAGGGAGCCCCCAAACATCTTTTACAGAACACAAAGCTAAATGTCATGCAGATGTAGTAAGAATATTAAAACAGCATTAAAAATAAATACTATGCCGAACTTTTAGGACGGAGCTGCGGGGACAGGTAAAACATTCTGGAAAAGCAGTGACAAGGTATCCCACTAGCCCTCTCCCACTCTGAGTGGCCTCTTCCTGGATATAACATATTAAAATGTAGGCTAAGGCCGTGGCACTGCGAACACTCAGCAGCAGCAACCGCTGGGTCTGGAATGCTTCCAGCCCAGCTCAGAGCACTTCCTCAGGTCCCCCACACCCCTCCCACAGCTCCCTCAGTGAAGAGCCATACATATGGGTGACTGACTGATCAACATCTGTATTCTGCACTGGGTTAGAAGCTACCAAAGGGGCAGGAGGCCTGTCTTGTTAGCGTCTAGCAAAGCCTGTCACAGAAGGCACATGAACAGTGTTTGCTGAATGCCCCAAATCAGAGGGAAGGAAGGAAGGAAGGGTAGGGGAATTCCTGCTATGGAAAAGATGCTCCCTTCGAACGGAACACCAAAGATGGTCCCCCCAAACCAGAAAACAAATGGCATTTCTGAGAGCAGACTCATGTTCTAGCTCTCAAACTTTCCACTAGATCTCACCAAGGCAGCTGATGCAGATCCCTAAGCATCTGCCTGTCATACAACATTTGCTGTGGCCTCGACCTAGCTCTTCCTGCTTTAGTACCCCTTGTCTACCTGTCCCCTGCAATGCTCAGGTTACCCCTACGCAAAAGGGACACATGGCCGCGGCATTTCTTCCTGGCTCTGCCAGGAATGCCATACCTGCTGCCCTTTGGTATCCCCACCCACCTCAGAGGCTCGGGCACACTCACAGCACAAGTTTAGAGGACCGCAAAGGCCACATCTTCCAGAGAAAGAACACTTGACTAAGGCAATGCTTTACCTAGAACTCAGGACTGAGAACGATAAAGCAGGAAGCTAGACCAAGGTCATCAGACTATCACTTAGTAGCCTTGCAGCTCAGGTAAGGTGCAGAATCCTCGGTTGTGCACCCAGCAAAGACTTAGTGAGCAACTGATAAGTACCAGGGTCCTCACCCAGCCACTAGCAGGTGAACTGATCTGTTCCCTTCTATGCAAAACAGGCCACACTACTTGCCTGCCTGCCCCACAGAGAGAACCAAATGACCTGTGTGCCTCCGGTGCTCAAACCCTCTCAAGACAGAGGAATTCACTGGTCTACCACAACCCCCTCCCAGTTGAAAAGAGAACTAGCTAGTCTCTCCCAGGCTGCCCCAAGGCATAACTACTAAAGTACCAGGTATCTGATACTCAGAGAACAATCCTCCCATACAAATGTAAAAGAAAGTATTTAACTTCAAGCAAGGAGAAGAAAGGCTTCTTTCTTTCTGGCCTTCACCAGCACAGCCTACAAGACCAACCTTAAATTCCGAATTAAAACTTTGAATCCACCCCCACCACCATTATGGAAAAAACACACTTTTAATAATAATAATAATAATAGTAGTAGTAAAGAGTTTCTTTCACTAGCAAGTATACCAAAGGAGGGCCCACACAGTTAAACTTTATCTGGTTCAGGTTCCTCAGTGGAGCCAACTCCCCACAGCTAAAGCTTCTCTCGGTCTCAACTGCGGAGTTGCTCTTCCCTTAATACATTGGCTGGGCATGGGCTTTATGTCTGTCCTTCCCACCAGAATAGGGTCTTCTTTGCCCACCTGGTGAAGTCTATAGATGTCCCTTTCTTGGAATAACATTTAAAATGCATAATAACGTACAATGGTTCACAAAGGAAACTGATTATATTGAAACAATTATCAAAACATTTAAAAAGTAATTTTGGGGTACAGTAACCCATGAACTTGAAAGAATTAAACAAGATCTCGTACTTCCTCTAATAACTACTGTAATTTTGTAGTGATGTGTGTAAATGGTATTTTGAGAAATTCCAACTGTAAAGTGATATGACAGTATCTCTAATTATCATTGAGGACAAAAATCACAGGTATGCTAATACATCTTGGTTTTGCCACTAACACTCGTTAGAGGAAATAATGAATTTTATCTGGAGGTTAGTGAAAGGAGATTTTTTTTCTTATCTAAACCCATAGACCTCTTGCGTTCTATACACCATCCCACTGATCTCAGGTTAAGAACCCCTGAAATGGAAGTGGGAACTTCATAAGAGCAGGCTGCTCCATACATTCAGGGTTCAAAGACCCTTAGTGGGAAATGTGGCTCTTCACCATAGGCCCTATCTACTTCCCCGTCCTTTTCTTCCTGCCCCACTTCAGTGAATAACGACTCCTAATCAAGCTCCCACACTTAGCTGGGACATCTTGGACTTCTGGGCACACAATGCCTGGCACACAGCTCCATCACGTGGCATTCACCCCCGTACAGCAATGTTTGTTTACCAGTCATCTCCTATTTAACCAAACTGGAAGCTCCCAAGGGTGGGATCTCTTTGTGTCCTTAGTACCTAACACAGTGCCTGGAACTTAACAGGCACTCCATAAATGGCTACTGAATGAGTAAGTACTTTGTGCCAGGTACTGAGCTAGGCAGGTCCTGAGGATACCGAGATGACAGCCTCAGTTCCTGCCATATTAGGAAACGAGATTATCAGAAGTACACCTGGCACTTGGGTACCCACTTGGTAAATGCTTCCCTCCCGTCTACAACCTAAGTACCGAAAATCCATAGAGGGTTATCTGGTCATTCCTAAAACCCATTACAGCCTCACGGCAAGGAGGGAAATCAAGTTACCTTGACCATGAACACTAAACTTGGGTAACAGACAGCTATGTGCTGGAGGTGGGGAAGGAACAGGGCAGGTGAGACCCAGAATTACAAAGGCACACATCAGCAAACTGAAAGCTGGAGGTAGCAGGAACCCCTCCACACTGGCAGGGGCCTTCAAGCCCACCACCACACGGTGCACCCCAACACCCCATCGGCCATCTCAGAAGCCCTAGGAGACATCAGAAGGGGATCCCCAATCTATTAAAAAGCTCAGATGAGAAACCCCCTGCAGCCACTCTTACTCAAACCAGACAGCTGCAAATGCACCAACAGAACCCATCTGTGAACCCGGAAAGTTTGGGGGAAATGTTATCTTAAACCACAAATTAAGTCCAAAGTGAAGAACGTATTGTACCAAAATGACACCGCCTTGCATAGTTTTGCCTAATTAAAATAAAAAATGAGAGTGGGCGGGTGTTGAAAACACAGCCAAAAATAGGTCTTTTTTTTTTTTTTTAAATTCTCACATGCCAGCCGTCACCATCCACGTAGGACAAAAATCTTCCAGAACTAGGTAGGTCAAAAACAGACAAGCTCCAAGGGACCACGCGCAATTCCTCCGCCGGAGGCGAACGGCAACAGGGAGACAAGCGGCTCCTTATTTTTACAAAGCGAAACGCACACACCAGCTGCAGACTGTGTTTCCCGGGCTTTTCCCGCTAGATCAGCAAAACCCCCCGGAAGGGTCCGCCGGGCGGGCCGCACGGGGGAGGAGGGGCAGCGGCGGCGCCCGCAGGCCCAGCGCGCGGCCCGGAGCCGCCGCCGCCCACAAAGCGGCCCCGGCGGCCGTACCTGCACCATGATGGCCATCCGGAGCGAGTCCTTGGGGATGCTCTCGCTGCATTTCTTGCAAGAAGCGCGTCCGCTCTTGGCGTACTCGACTCGGTAGAGCTTCTCCGCGGACTCCGCCATCCTCGCCCTCGTGCCGCTGCGGCTCCGGGAGCCTGACGCCGCCCCTCCTCCGCCCACAGCCGCCGCGGAGCACGCCGCGCAGACCACCGCCGCTCGCCGATGGATTGCTGATGCCTGGCAGCGGGAACGCCCCCGGCGCTCGCGTTCGCGGGGCGGGGCCGGCGGCGCGCGCGCCCCCTGCCGGCCGCGGGCGTGGGGGCGGGGCTTGGGCCGTGCCCGGAGCGCTGTGCAGGGCCGAGCGCTGCCCCTTTAGCCAGCGTGTCCCAGGACGGCTTACTCGCCTCGCAGCCAACTCTACCCCCCGCCCACATTTTATGGGTGCGTCTTCTCTCCCCTGAGGGCGGCCGGGGCTGGCTGCCGCGGGGCCGGCTCGGGCGTGTGGCTGATCTGCCCTAGGTGGGCCGTGCGGTGGGGCGTGCTAACCTGCCATCCATAGACTGTCGGCACAGAATACCAACTGCAACCTAGCACGTCCTTCATTATGGATTTCAAATGCATGGATACAAATCCCAGGAGTATTAGCAGTATCTGTGACTTTGTCGGCAATAGTGATCACAGATGTTTTCATTTCACTCTACGGTTGGAGAGAACTCAAAATGTGGTTAAGCTCATCACTACTTGAAATTGCGGTGATGACTAGAGCCGTTGCTACTAGATTTTGTTATTTAACGTACAACTCTATTTTAAAAAATAGAACTAGTTTCTTTTTTTAATTCTGTGCATTTTATTTTATTAATTTCAAACATTGTAACGTGAGTGTGCCGTGTGAGTTGGCTCCACATACCCTCTGCTGAGCCTCCTTTAGCATCCCCCAGCTCTGGTCCTCATAACCTCACCATCAGTGGGACAGGCTAATGAACAGACAGACGCATGAACATTGTCCGACCCTAGGTTCTGGTAGGACGGTCCTTCCACCTCGCCTGTACCCTATTGTCTGTGTGTTATCCACCCCATAGAGTTCCTCTTGCTATAAGTGGTTTAAATCAGATGTTTTAAACTGATTCGGTAAACCATGCAGTTCAAGCATCATAATTTGGTCGGTGAGGCTTTTTGTTTTGTAACTGCTGGGATAGCTTGCCTGATAATGTACCTAGAAGCTACCATTGCATTAAGATAGTTTCCTGCACAATATTTATTTTGGAAAGAGGCCCATAGGCTTCATGGACCAACAAGGGGGTCCTAGGTACACACACAAAAGTTTAAGAATTCCTGCCTAAGAAGAACCAGCTATATCCGACTGTTCTGTGCTTCTCCAGTTAGGTCCAAAATCGCCCCAGGTGCTTCTCATTTCAGGAAATGGCCCACTGTTCTCTGCATAAATCAGGCCAAACACTTTGGAGGCAACTTGACTCCTTCCCTCTTCTGTCCCACATCCAGTCCATCACTGAATCCTGACTTCCTGACTTTGATCATTTCTCACCACCTTCTCATCAGTGTCACGGTGGGAGCCGCTGTCCTCTTTTGTGGCTCTGAGACAGTCTTCTACCTGTTCTCTTCCATGCTTGCCCTCCTGCAGTCTTCTCTCCCCACGAAAGCATGTGAGGTCGCTTTAGAACTCAGCCTGTATCAATCCCACTTCCAAAACCCTCCACACCTTTCTCATCATGCTTAAACTAAAATCCAAGTTTCTCTCCGTCTCCTGACCTGGTCCCTGGCCATTTCTCTGACTCCATTGCTGCCCTGTCCTCTTGGCTCCAGTGGCCCCAGCCACAGAGGCCTCCTCTGAAGTGGGAGCCTCTGCTTGACTGTGCTCTTCCTGGAACAGTCTCCACCAGCCAGCTTGTGGCTCACTCCCCAAATTCATTCAGCTTCTGCTAGCCTATCGCCTGGTCTGTCCAACCCAGAGGGGTTCCCTGACCACTCCAGCTAAGATGCTCAGTCCTGCACCTGTCTTTAACTTCTTGCCCTATTTTATTTTCTTCTCTGCGCTGATTACTACTAACAGTGTATGTTATGCATATGTATGTGTTTATTGTCTGTCTCCCTCACCAGAATGTAAGCTCCATGAGGGCAGGGGTGTTTGTCTCTTTTGCTCACTGCAATATCCTCAGTGCCTGGAACAATGCCAAGCTCTTGGCAATATTTGTGGAATGAGTGACTGAATCTCATACTTGGCCCTCCCTCTGCACAGTCCAATGGTTTAATTAAAAATGTTACTTCACACTTGTATAGCTTTCCATATTTTACAAAGGGCTTTCATAAACATTATTTTATGTGCTCCTCATGACACTGTAATAGGTTTTTTAAAAACGAATAAACAACTTAGAAACATTAAGAATGTTCAAAAACAGCTGCAATTTTTTTTCAATTGCAGAGTGGTGTTCAGTTAATGGAACAAATGTTTCATATAAGCTGCATGAGCCTATATGAACAGACAATTGAAGATGAAAAAACTACCATCCCCATACATAACTTATTTGTACTGTGCACCAACAAGAACCTGCTTTAAATTCCCATGCCAATGTACAGCCCCTATAATATACCAGGCAAGGTTGGTAGCTGTTGAAAATACCACTAGGACAGGGTTGTCTAAAGAATCACTTGATAATTCTTGTTAACAATAACAACAACAAAAAAGACATTGTGCAGTTTAAAAACAAATCTTACACAGCTTTACCTTTCAATATTTTTCTTTAAAAGGAGTGAGTTGTGTCCAAGGAGGTTAAGTGCTTTATGTAGAAGGGAAAAAACATGCTGCCATAGAACTGTCTTATTTATCATTATCATCATCAACTTCGTCTTTTTTATCTTCCTCTCCCTCTTTGTCTTTCTCTTCTTCCTTTTTTCTTGCTTTGTTCAGCTTGACAGCATCCTTTCTTTTTGCCACATCAGCTTTCCTTTCGCTGGATACGCAGCAATCTCTTTTTGGTACTTTTCCTTCAGCAGAGCAGTCTTCTTTTTGGGCTGCTTGCCACCTGCAGCATTGTCACTCACATCCCTCTTCCAGCTTCTTTGCATCACAGCCAATGGATAGACCAGGATCGCCTTTGATTTGGGGACAGTACTCAGCACATAAAGGAAAAGGCCAAAGGAGGCCTCTTCGGTGCACTGGAATCCCTGAACTTCTTTTTTATTTCTGCTTTAGGAGAGATATAAGTTTTCATTTCTCTTTCATAAGGGGCCTTGTCCACTCTTGCCATGCCTCTAATTTCCTTTCTCTTTAGCGGACAAGGTTTTCCACCTTTCTGAACATTTTGAAGAACATGCTGAGAAGTTGAATGAAGCATCTGGATGCTTTTCCTGGCTCCTCCTGGCAAGTGTGCACAGAACGCCTGTGATGGCATTTTGCCTCTGGGCTTCTTGGGATCTCCTTTACCCATGTTTAGTTATTTTTCCTCAGTGAGGCAGGGAGTCACCCAGTGCCCTATCCAGCTCTCACTTGCCTTGGTGGTGTCTCTAGGTAGGTATTTTTTAAATCCTAGTTTTCAGGTAAGAGCATGAGCCTGGAAAGGTCCAGTGAATTGCTCATACCTTGGTCATTAGACCTTGTCTGCTGACCACTCCCCTCCCTCCCACTGCCGCGGCCCCTGCCATCTCATGAATCATCTGGGTATCATTCTTCTCTCCCTGTTCCAACCCAGCCATTGCCCAGGTTATCTTTCTTACAAATAAATTTGATCATGACTTCTACCCTGCTTAAAACCCTCTATTGAACTTCTGTACTAAACTGATTGGTTATATGTGACAGCTTGAAAGAAGATAAACCAAAAGTGGATTTATTGGAAGAATACCAGGGTATCTCATAGAATAGAAAGAAGAGTCAAGAAAACTATGGGAAGGACTAAAATGCAGAGATGATGGGACCCAGGACTCAGGTGCCTCTAGGAGTCTCACTGTGTCTTATCTCCGCTTCTCTTTGGAGCTCCTTGCTCTCTCATTGGAGACTGGCTTCTGCCACATACGGCAGAGATCAAGGCCACCAACGTCTCCTGACCTGTTTCCTACAGCTCCCACCACAAGGGAGGTCTCCCCCCCACAGTTTTATTTAAGATATTCTAGGTAAGAATTCTGATAAAACCAGTGTGGATTAGATGCCCAAACCTTGGCCAATGAACAGTAACTAAGAGGTATGGCCATGTGAGAACCTGGGGCTTCTCTACAGCCATGTAGATAGGGGTGGGGGTGGTCCTAGGAGAAAGATTGGGTTAGGCAGACAATAGCCACTCCACTTTGCATAACCAGAGACATACAACTGGTGGACTGAAGGCCAAATTTGGCCCACGGCATTGTCTTGAACAGGTTTAAAAATTTTTAAAGCTATTTGTCAACATTTCAAGACCCAGATTTTTCTCATAAAAGTCTGAATTTCTGTTTTTACTTGAAAAATGTCGAAATGTGGGAACATTGGGCTGTTGCATTCTCATGTGGCAGCAATCGGCTGCTGAATACAATGCTCATTTAAATGCAGTATTCAGTTGTTACTGTCCTCCAACTTCTTGCTACTTCCCTATTGTAGTTATCTATTGTTGCATAATGAACCTCTCAAAACTAAGTGGTGAAAACAATAGGAATCATTTATGATTATTTCCTGTTGTGTTTCTAGGGCTTGACTGGGCTCAATGAGGTGGTGCTTACTCAGGGTTTCAGGTGGTTGCAATCAGAAGTGGCTGGGCTGGAGTCATCTCAAAGGCTTCCTTTGGTGGTTGCAGCTGGCTAGGACCTCAGCTGGGGCTGTCACCCATACACCTGTGACCTCTCCATGTGGTCTGGACTTCCTCACAGCATGGCAGCTGCCTTCTCCTTCCCCACCTCTAAGGATAGAATCAATCTCTGTGCTTTGTGCCCTTACTTCACTTTTCAAGTTACATCCTCTCCAGGAACTGTTTTGATTTTCTGATAAGGAAATAGAGACAGAGAGAGGTAAACTGACATGCACAAGGTCGGCCAGTATTAAAGCCGGGGTGAGAACGGAGCCTCTACCTTCCCCCTGTTTACAGAGTCACTTTCTCCTCCATCCTTATTCTCTGTGCTGAAAGCTCTGTTGCCTCCTTGACCCTTCGTTGAATTGTAGTCAGCTGTGTCCAGGCCCCTTCACTAGGTTTAACCTTTTCCTTGGCAGAAACTATGTTTACTCAATTTTTTTCTCTGTGTCAGCTTGATGCCTGGCATTTTGTTGACCCTCAGAAAATGTTTGTTTCATTAAATCTCAGTCTTTCAAGCATCCTCAATTTTCTCTGGATTTTTTAGGTGTCTATTGCTCCAAAAGGAACCTCAGTTGCTGATGTGGTCGGGGAATGGAGGACTGAGCAGGGCCAAGGAAATGTGTCCTCACAGGCTCACTGTCTCTTGGGACCTTCAGAGATTCCCTCACGGAACCCCTGAGCCCAGATACTGTTGTCTTGGGATGTGTGTGTGAAAGAGACAGAGACAGAGACTGAGCTTAAGGGATTTATTGAGGTTTTCCTTTGATAAAACTAAACAACAAAAACAAACAAAAAATTAAATAACGCCGCATAAGTGAAAGCCTTCTCCTCAAGCCCTCTCCATTCCCACACCCGGGGGTTGTCACTCATCACTGTTTATAGTTTGGTTTATATCCTTACGGATTCTTTCTCTATACACACACACACACACACACACACACACAGAGTTTGAGATCATGTTATGTACATATTGTACCCTAAGTTGTTTTTTTTTAATATCTAGAAGATATCTATTCCTGTCAGAATATGGGACACTTCATTCCTTTTAATAGTTGTGTGCAAATTCATAATATAGATGAACCATACTTTTATTGGTTTGATGGTTTGTTTGGAAGGATGGTAATGTTATTTATATTTATTTTGTCTATACTGAGTTTTCATATTTCACATGTGGTATACAAGTACATCCTTTTTGTAAAAGATTAGATCTGCGTTGTTTAATACGGTAGCTACCAGCCACATGTGACTATTGAGCACTTGAAATGTGGCTAGTTTGAGTTGAGATGTGTTGTAAGAGTAAAATGCACATTGGATTTCAAAAACTTAGTATGAAAAGAAAGTAAAATATCTCATTAGTAATTTGTTTATGTCGATTACATGTTGAAATAATATTTTGGAAATACTGGGTAAAATAAATATTCTATTAAAATTAATTTTACGTATTTCTTTTTACTTTTTAAATGCGGCTACTAGAAAATTTATATTACATATATGTCTTGCATTATATTTCTTTTAGGCAGAACTGATTTAGATAATACAAAAGTATACAGAACAAAAGATAAAAGTTCTACTTCATCATCCGCCTGTGCACCCCTTTCTGAATTGTCACTTATTTTTATTTTTTTCTAATATGTGCATTTAAGACTATATTCTTTACCCTGAGTTCTGTTTTGGCCACATTCTTCTGATTTTGCATGTATGTGGTGCTTTTGCTTGTTTTGGAAAAAGGTTTTTCTGTTATTTTCCATAAATACTTTTAATTGCAAATAAAATTGCTTATAATTAAACAAGTAATACATGATTATATTTTGGTTATTAAAATAAAGACAGTGACCTCTTCCTGTTTCTCTGTAACCACAATCATTCTCCGGTATTCATTATTTTGCATATTGGCATTGCCTCCTACCCACTTGAAGATAGAATGAAAATACTAACATGAATAGTAGGAATTCTAGAAAGAGAAAAATAGAAATGGAGAGAAGGAAATATTTCAAGAAATAATGGAGATAAGTTTCTCAAAAAAAAAAAGATGAAAGACTTTGAATCGAAAGGTCCATAGAATTTTAGAGAGAAAAGAAAAGGAAAAACCTACCCATAGACTCATCATATAGAATTTCAAGAATTTCGAAGATAAAGAGAAAATTATTAAAACCTACAGAAAGTACAGATCACAAAGAAGAAAAAGAATCAACTTGACATCAAATTTTTCAACAGCTAAAGTATGTAGTATTTATCAGAGAGGGAATTCAAAGATATATTCAGAAATATATCTTTTATAGGAGAAGGAAAAGACCTCAAGATTGACTAGCAAATTAGCACATTCAGGAGAAACTGCAGAAGTCAATCAGACCTTATGGGGAGAAAGAAACAAAATGTGGAGAAAACAGGCAGGCCTCACAATGGCTTACAAACACTGATCACAAAAAAGGAGGGGCCAACAACACAGTGGGAGATAATTGAGGTTTCTTTTGGCAGAGGTGGAAACTACCCATGCTCCACTCTTGGTTGCCCTGTCAAAGGAATCTCTCTTATGGTAATAATAGTACAATTGGAAAAACCGCATGCTAATGAAGCAAACACCAATTTAAGGGAAGCACAAATCATTTAGGGCGCTTCAGCTTGGAGAAATATCTGAGGAGGAGTTTGGAAGGCTTTGAACCACAAAGGTGTGAGGACATATGAGAAAGAATCAGAACTGTGTTTAAAAAGTTGAATATATGTATAAGTCTTCATGATCAAGAGAGTTTCCATAAAAGAAAACATTTATAAATTGTATTTCATCCAAATTAAAAACTTCTGCTCTTCAAAGGACACTATTAATAGTCAAGGAATGAGAGGGAGTGAAAACAAAAACAAAAAGACACTATTAAGAAACTAAAGAGACAAAGTACAGATCAGGAGAATATATTTGCAACAGGTATATCTGACAAAGAACTTGAATCCAGAATATAAAAAAACTCCTGCAAATCAATAATAAACAAGCAGCCCAATAAAAAATGGGTAAAAGGCTTGAATAGACACCTAATGAAAGAAAATATCTGAATGGCCTATAAGCACATGCAAAGAGCTCAACACCATAAATCAGCAGAGAAATGCAGATGAAACCATGTTGAGATACTATTTCACAGCAGCTAGAATGGCTAAAATCACAAAGACTGACAATACCAAGTGTTGGTGAGGATGTGGAAGAATTGGAGCTCATCTATATTGCTGGTGGGATTATAAAATGGTACAACTAATTTGGAGAACTATCTGGCAGTTTCTTATAAAGTTACATATATAGCTATTCCATGATTCAGGAACTCCATTCCTAAGGTACCCAAGACTAACGAAAACATATTCCATAAAAAGACTGTAAAGAATTATAGCAACTTTATTTACAGTAGCCAAACACTGGAAACAAATATCCATTAATAGGATAATGGATAATCAAACTGTAGTGTATTCTTATGATGGACTACAGCTCAGCGATAAAAAGAAACGAACTACTGACACATGCTATAACATGGATAAATATTAAAAACATTATATTGAGTAAAAGTAGCCAAATACAAAACATTAATACTACGTGATTCTAGTGATAGAATCCAGAACAATATTTGGGGGAAGTGGGAGGGAAGATAGACTGGAAAAGGCATGTAGCAACTCTCTGGGGCGATGGAAATGTTCTATATCTTGTTTTGGGTTCTGGTAACTCCGGTGTTTACGATTGCTAAAACTCACCAAACTAAACACTTAAGATCTGTGCATTTTATTGTATATAAATTATACTCTGATTTTTAAAAAAATACTTCTTAAAAATGTTAATTAAAAAAAGGAAAATACTTAGAATTGAACAATAATGAAAACATGAAAACATTTTGTTTCAAATTTGTGGGATGTGGCAAAATTGGTCTTTTAAGGGCAGTTTATAGTCTTAAATACTTATATTAGAAAAGAAGAAATCCTCATAACGAGTGAGCTAATGTCCATAGTTACAAAGTTATGAAAACCTATAGAATTAACCCAAAGAAAGCGTAAGAACAGAGAATGTAAGAAATTAGTGGAATAAAAAATGAAGATAAAATATAAAAGATCAACTAAAAGTTGGCTTTTAAAATTATATTTTAATTGTGGTAAAACACACATAACATCTCTTATGTTTAGATATTTGATATTTGATCTATTTTGAGGTTTTTTTTTTTTTTAGACACAGGGTCTCACTATATTGCCCAGGCTAGAGTGCAGTGGCTATTCACAGGCGCGATCATTGCGCTCTACAGCCTCAAACTCCTAGCCTGAAGCAATCCTCCCAGCTCAGCCTCTTGAGTGGCTGGGGCGACAGGTACACACCATCGCATCCAGCTATTTTTTAGATAATTTTTGTATTAAAAAACGTTTGGTGTAAGGTCCAACTTCATTCTTTTGCATGTGGAGACCCAGTTTTCCCAATACCACTTGTTGAAGAGATGGTCCATTTCCCTTCGAATGGCCTTGGCACCCTTGTGGAAAATCATTTGACCACATGTGTGAGGGTTTATTTCTGGGCTCTCTATTCTGTTACATTGGTCTATATGTCTGACTTTATGCCATTACCACACTGTTTTGATTACCGTAGCTTTGTAGTAAGTTTTGAAATCAGAAAGTGTGAGACCTCCAACTTTGTTTTTCTTTTACAAAGTTGATTTGTTTTGGTTTGTCTTTATACCCTCTCAGGATTAATCAGGAGAAGACAGACACAAACACAATCTTGACTGCAAAGTTGCCAGGTGGGGGCGCTGTCCAAAGCCCTGCCCCAGGGATTTCCTATTAAGCAGGTGAGGCAGAGGTTGCACAGGGGAGTTTGGTTTCCGTTTCTCTAGTCACCGGCCACACCTAGATACAAGGGGGTGGGTGTGTGTGTTCAGTCTAGCATGTGTCTGGGAAGAAGGCAGGGACAGATTTCTGTCCGCCACAGCTATATTTCAGATCATTCTTCCTCAGTACTAAGTGGCCCTTGCAATCTAAAAAACGGGGTCTTCAGATTTGGGAAACTTTTTTTTCTATCATCGATTTGGCTATTTGCTTTGCTACATTTTAGAAATATCCTCCCAATTTCATACTTTTTGTTTATCTCTTCAACTTTTTGCAAGTAAGTGAGAGTCTGTCTCAGCTTCATTTCCCAGCTCGCTGATGAACGCTTCAGCTCTGTCCACCTTTTATTAGATTTAAAAATTTGGGCCATTACATATTTTACTTTCCAGTATCTCAAGTTGGTTTTTAATGAATGCTATATGGTCTAGAATTTATCGCTCTATTAATGGTGTCTCTTTAGTTTTTAGGTTTTGTAAGTTCTTCTGCTGAGTTTGGTGTAGTCAGGCCCTTCCATAATATGATGAGGGTTTCCAAAAATGCAGATGGTAGGATGCGAGGTTGTGTAATTGTGAAGTTAGCGAGAGGACTGCACTGAGCCTTCTAGCTATGACTTGTTCTAGGGATGTTGCTGTGGGTCCAAATTCCTCCTGGTCATGGATCTGGTTTGATACTGCCTGGTGGCAATTGTCCACCCTGGCTTACATATCGATGGGGACAACTTGGGGTCCTGTGGCTGCCTGGGACTTATGGAGAGCAGCAGTGTTGCCAGGCATCTCCTCTTTTTTCAGCCTTCTCCAGGTGACTGGATCTGGAGAAGAGTTGGGAGATGGGCACCCAACCTCTGCCTCTCACTTCTGAAGAGGGTCACACACTATTTCCCTACCTCAATGCTCTCTCTTCTATGCCTCTCCTTCATCCCCTCCAAAAATAAGATTCATTTTGCATCTATTTGAAAACCGAGGCATTAGGGAGGAAGGGCACCATCACCAATCACCTAAACATGGAATCTGAGGTCACTGGGTTTATTGTATGTGTCTTTCAAAGTATTGATGGTCTTCAAATGTCTTGTGGTTCTTGGTTATCTGCTCACTTGTGTAGCTGAGGTTATATAGCTATTTATCTCCTGTGTTATTTTCCACAGCTGTGTCTGGTGACATTGTGTGTGGGTATTTGGGGGGTGTGCTGCTGTGATGAGGCGCCTGTGGGTTGTTTCTGCTGGAGGAGTTCCCATCCCTCCTGGAGGTCAGTAGCAGCCTGGAGCCACAGAGCCTCCCCCGTACCTACACCAGTGTGCCTCACCACTCTGACTAGTGCCAGGGTCCCCTCCTCCTTCTCTTAGCTGTGGTCTGGGTGCAGCTTTCCTTACTCACTCCTGTCTCTGCGGCAGGCTCCTCCTGTGCTGCCACCTGGGAGTTCCCCTGTACATCTCATCCTGTCTGCTGTCTGTCCTTCAGGGTTTCCTGAGGTATCGGTCCACTGTGTATTATAAGGCCTATCATTCCATGAACGATCTGCACCCCACCCACCTTGACCCTAACGTAATAGGTTTCACCTTCCTGCCAGCCCACCAAATTATTCAAACGAGCTAATCACAGCCTCCTGAGGGAATCCACCTTTTTGTCACTACAAAGCTTGCCTCTACAGTCCCTGCTAGTTCACTCTGCTCCCAAGTAGCCCTGCATGGTGTGGGGTGTCCTTTTCTCCCAGGCTGCGAGTGATAAACTGCTGCCAACCTCATCTGTCCAGTGCTGGGTTCCATGTGTTCGGCCATCTCATACTATTTAGGGCAGGAGATCCCTCCTTCACCAATGGGGTGGATAGGTGATCAGAACACACCAATGGCACAGTTTCTTGTTTTCCTGTACTGTTATGGGTTTATTGATTTACAATATTTCTTCTCTGACTTTAAGGGATCTGGCACATGTTAGACAACATGTGCTCAGTCTATCTTCTCATAATTTACTTGACTTTTTAAAAAATTTAGATTGTTTAGATTGCTTCCTATTTTTTTATTGTTCTTAAAAAATAATGCTGCTTGCTTATCCAACTCAGGAATAAAAAAAATAAAAGAGAGATAAAATAATGCTGCCATTTTCACCCTCATACATTTGGCTTTGTACACCTCTGCTATTATTTCCATAAAATGGATTCCTTGAAGTGGGATTGTTGATGAGGTATGTACATTTAAAATTTTTAGAGATTCTGGCAAATTCCCCTTTGAAAAGGCTGTACCATTTTATACTTCCACCAGGAACACATGAGACTAACAAAATCTCCTGTTGTGAATGTGTGGGGAAATGCACAATCCTTTATCTTTTGAGTAACAGATGATTTTCTGATTTTATTTGTAATGCTGTTAATGAAGAACAACATACACGTGGTGAAGTGCACTGTGCACTGTACACAAACTGTACACAGTGAGTATACAGTTTGATGAATTTTTACTGAGCGAATCCACCTGCATGACCACCAGCCAGGTCAGAATATACAACATTTCCAGCTCTTCACAAGCATCCTTCATGCCTCTTCCAACTATTACCTCCCACCAACCACAGGTCTGACTTCTATTATTATAGTTTTGCTTACTTTTGAGCTTTGTACAAATGGAATCATACACTAAGGTTTTGTTTTCTGTTTTTAGTTTTTAGAGACAGGGTCTCGCTCTGTTGCCCAGGCTGGAGTGTAATGTTGTAATTATAGCTCACTGCAGCCTCAAACTTCTGAGTGTTAGCAATCCTCCTGCCTCAGCCTCCCAAAGTTCTGGGATTACAGGCGTGAGTCACCGTGCCTGGCCTAAGTTTTCTTTCGTGCTTGACTTCTTTTGCTCAACATTGTGTCTGTGAGAGTCACTCATATGGTTTCGTGCAGTTGCAGTTTGTTTATTCTCATTGCTGTGCACCATTGAACTGGGTGACCCTACATCACTTTACTTTCCATTCTTTTATTGATAGAAATTTGGTCTGTTTCCAGGCTTTTGGCTATTTTGAGTCTTGTTGCTATCCACTGGAATGTACCTATCTTTTGGTTTTCCTTTGTGCCAATTTCTATTAGATATTTACCTAGGAGTGTGATTACCAAATCATGGGGTTTGCATATGTTTAGCTTTAGTAGATTCTGTCCAAGAGTTTTCCAAGATGGTGGTACCAGTTTAAACCCCAAGAGCAATTGATGAGAGTTCCGGTCATTCCACATTTTTGCTGACACTTTCTATTTTTGTATTGTCAGTTATTAGTGTTATTTTCATTTATACAGTTTTTGATTGCCAATAAGGTTGAATGTCTTTTTATGTTTCATTGACGATTTCAGCTTTTCTGTGAATTTCTTGTACCACCTTTTGCCCATTAAAAACAATTCCTAATGTTGTTTACTTTAAGCGTCATAGTTTTTTTTTTTAAAGTGATACAAACATGTCTTATTTTATTTCCCTTGTTTGTTCTTAACTTCCACATGCTCTTTACCATACATTATGTTGCCCGGTTTATTGAAAGAATGAGACTAGAGGGGAAAAATGCCGTTGCATGATGAAGGAGGAAAGAAATTCTTAAGGGAGCCTGCGGTGGGGGGATCGAAGCTGGAGGCCCGTGAAGTGTGAGAGGCAGAGGGGGCTCAGTTTCCACGGCTGCCTCCACCACACACTGCCTCCCTCCTTTCCTTTCTTTTTCCTTTTTAAAAAAAACCACAACAGCCTGGTTGTCTCTTTTTCTGATTATCCAAATAATGCGTGCAGCCTGGGAAGACAAAACAAACTACACTACTTTGAAGTATGAGGAAGAATGCACAACACTTGGAATCCTACTCCTTTAGCACTTTGGTGACTACCCCAGGGGGCAGGCGTCCTGCGGGCAGGAGCTCTGTGTCTTGTTCTCGTTCACCGCTGTAACCCCGATGCCAGGAGCAGCGCCTGGCATAAACATGGCCACGTGGACGACCAAAGGGCTCTCCCCTCACTTCGACAACTGCTGCCTAAGCCTCTGCAAGTGGGAGATGTAGGCTTTACACTGAAGGAGCCCCCTGGGTACGAAGCCCTCATGGGGCTCAGGGTAGGGAAAGGGAATGACCATGGGGTTCTAGCTTTTAAGTTCAAGACACAGGCCACGAGTTGTGCTGAAACAGCACCCGCCAGCAGTCTGAGCCCTGGTGTCTCTGGGGCCCAGATGGAACCACCTCTGTCAGTCAGAGAAATTTTGGTGGTGGGGAGGGGAGGTTGGGGTCCTGCCCTTTTTCCCCAAGAGTCTCCTTGGCCCTCTGGCAGTTTTATTTTCTCCCACATCCCAGGACCAACTCTATGTGCCAAGGGGTAGTGGGTGGTGGTGGGTGGGGTGACTTTGTGGAGCTGCACCTCCAGTAGGGGTAATGGGGGGCTCCGTATTTTTTAAGTGATTCACAATACTTGAACATATATCTACTCTAAAGGGACACCTGGGACAGGCAACTTAGAAAAAATAGTTTCTCCAGATAAGAAATAAATAAACAACAAATGAATTAAAGGCAGTCCCCTACAATGGCCCTTATCATGATGATGGCATTTCCTACTCCACTATAAATTCTTTGAAGACTGGCACCTTCTCCTTGAGAGTCTCACTCATTTTATAGCCCCATTGCCTGGTGAATGAATGCATGAATGAAAAAATTGAATGAATAGCACAGTCCTCCTACTTGGCAATATAGGTAAGTTTTAAAATGTGAATTCTTTCATATTCTTAATACTTAGCCTAGTACCTGGCACATGGTAGGTACTTAGTAAACATTCGTTAAGTGAATGAACGAATGATTGAGTACATATATAAATATGTAAAAAGAATTTTTTTGACTTGCCTGTAGGAAAAGCCAAGACAAGTCCAATAGGGCATGATAAAGAGTGGAGCCCATGATGTGACATGATCGAGTTGATTCAGTTCAGCCAGTGCGGTTGAGCCTGTGCCATGTGCACAGTGCTGCTGGGCACCGCCGCCGCAGCTCTGCCCACGTACACCGGTTTCTACTGAGCACATTTCTCACAGAGCAAATAAGCCCAGTTATTTTAAAACACGAGGCCGGCATAAAGAAACTCTCAATTGCCTCCGAAAATTATGTTCCCTTCCAAGCCCACACAATTGTCCTGGTTGCTGATTTTCTGTCAAGAATGGGGCTTTGTTGTAATGGAACGAGACACCCTGGAAAGAAATGCCAGGAGATCACAGCTTGATCTATAGGTCCGGAACCTAAGTGGTCACAGCAAGCTTGTTTCTCAAATGAGAGCAAAGCCATGTGGAAGATAGATTGTTCATTTCCTCACTTCTACTTTGAAAATCTTACCCCATAAAGGAGGAAAGGAAAGAAAATAAAGCTACAAATAGTTTACCAATCCAAGAGGGAAATAGCTTCACCAGTTACATTACAACCCAGCTGGGTATCTTTGCAGTTTATGAAACAGAGCTGCTTTGGAAATTGTTACATAATTCTAATCAGAGTGCAGATTTCCTAACTGTATTCACACAGAGGCACTTTTCAATTGTTACGATTTGTTTTTCAATAACTCTTCTTTTTTAAAAAATAGCATCAAATTTCTATGATTCTCTACAATTTCAGAGGGCAGAAAATTCAACTAGAACTCAACACAAATAATTTAATGTTTTAAGATTTGATTTTTTGAATTACAGTAGAACCCTATTGTGGTGTGATTTGTTATTTGACATACTGAGAAATAATTGAGTTGAATTTAGTTCCCTAGAATATAATTACATGTGACAAAACCCCCGGACTTTTTTTTTTTTTTTTAAACCCCCAGACTTTTAAAACTGGGAGGGATCATGGAGACATGCCTGGTTTCCTAGACTTACAGCTGAGGCCAGAAGTAATTGATTTCCCAAAGGTCATCCAGCTAGTGGGCGGCAGAGTGGGAGAGGGCACAGCTGTGGCCCATGCCTTCCCCACATTGCCACAGTAGGAACACGATTAATTATGAGTCGAGGGCTAGTGTTCTGGAAAGAGGCATTCTATAATCATGAGACGAGTAAGTGGGCAGAGTTGTAAGGATGCAGCATCGAGCAAGCCTGTGATTATTCAGGCTCAGGAAGCCCCGTCAACCCAAGACAGGCTTGGGCAGCTTGATTATACCCCAGACGGGCACGGAGGGCAAGGTGCCTATACAGAAGCAGGAGTGGGACTGTGCCCTGGGGCATGCCCCAAGAGGCCCTTCTATCAAAGCTGACTGGCCAACTATAGGGAAGAACCCAAGACCACGGCCAGGCGCAGTGGCTCATGCCGGTAATCCCAGCACTCTGGGAGGCCAAGGTGGGAGGATCGCTTGAGCTCAGGAGTTCAAGACCAGCCTGAGTAAGAGCGGGACCCTGTCCCTACTAAAAATAGAAAAAATTATCCAGGCAGAGTGGCACGTGCCTGTAGTCCAGCTACTTGGGAGGCTGAGGCAAAAGGATCACTTGAGCTCAGGAGTTTGAGTTTGCAATGAGCTATGATGACGCCACTGCACTCTATCCAGGCAACAGAGCAAGACTCTGTCTCAAAAACAAAAAACAAAAAAAAGCCAAGACAGGCAGGAGATTGGCCTAGCCTAAACTTGTGGATTTTCCTCTGCCATGTGCTGAATCCTTTTTTACAATAATCTGCTCACATATCTGGTTTTCCCATGTCTTAGTCCATTTAGGCTGTAATAACAAAATACCATAGACCAACTGCCTTATGAACAACAGAAATTTATTTATCACATGTTGCAGTCTGGGAAGTCCGAGATCAAGGTACTGGCAGATTTGGTGTCTGGTGAGGGTCTGCTTCCTCATAGACAACACCATCTCACTGTAACCTCACATAACAGAAGGGACAAGGGAGTCTCTGGGGTCTCTTTTATAAGGGCAATAACCCCATTCACGTGGCTCCACCCTCATGACCTAATCACCTCTCAAAGACCCCCGCTTCCTAATACCATCACCTTGGGGGTTACGATTTCAACATATAAATTTGGGGGGAACATAAACATTCAGTCCATTGCACCATCTAACTTTTGAATTCCCTGAGGACAAAGGCAGTATCTTGCTCATCTTTGAAACCCTGGTACATAGCCCAATGACTGGCACAAAAAGAACTCAATAAATGTTTGCAAAATAAATGAGCAACAGCAACTGCCCCATATAGAGTCAACCCAGGGGAATACAAAATCATAGCCAGCCATTGCCTAATAAATTTGAACTTGATCATCCCCTCTGACCCATAATTCCAGTCCCAGGTGTACCCTAGGAAAACTCTGGCCCATGGGCTGCAGAGAAGACAGAAAGATTGCAAAAGTGTTTATATCATGATTGTTCATAATAGCCCCAAATGAAAACAACCCAAATATCCACAAATGGTAGCATAGATAAGTATATTGCAGAATAGTCATTCAATAGAATACCATACAGCAATGTAAATGAATGAGCCATAGCTCACATATCAATATGTATGAATCTCAAAAATATAGTAGCTAGCCGGGTGTGGTGGCTTATGCCTGTACTCCTAGCACTTTGGGAGGCCAAACAGGAGGATTTCCTGAGGCTAAGTGTTCAAGACCAGCCTGAGAAAGAGCGAGACCTCGTTTCTACAAAAAATAGAAAAATTAGTCCGGCGTGGTGGCACGTGCCTATAGTCCCAGTTACTCAGGAGGCCGAGGCAGGAGGATTACTTGAGTCCAGGAGTTTGGGGTTGCAGTGAGCTATGATGATGCCATTGTACTCTAGCCCAGGCTACAGAGTGAGGTCCTGTCTCAAAAAAAAAAAAAAAAATATATATATAGTGCTAAGTGAAAAAAGTAAGTCAGAGAATAATTCATTTAGTGTAGGTTTATTTATATAAAATTCAAAGCCAGGAAAAACTAAATAATATACTGTTTAAAGTTGTGCTGGGACCAATGGCTCACAAAAATAATCCCAGTGCCATGGGAGGATTGCTTGAGGCCAGGAGTTAGAGACCAGCCTGGGCAACATAGCAAGACCCTGTCTCTAAAAAAAATGGGAAAAATTAGCCAGACATGGTGGCACATGCCTGTAGTCCCAGCAACTTGGGAGGCTGAAGCGAGAGAATCTTTCAAGCCCAGGAGTTCAAGGCTGCAGTGAGCTATGATTGCATCACTGCACTCCAGCCTGGGTGACAGAGCGAGACCTCATCTCCAAAAAATAGATAAATAGTTGCATACACACAGTATAATACATTAAAGACAAGTAAGGAAATGATTCACACACATTTATTTCTGGGGGAATGGAGGGAAATACAACCGGGGAAGAAAACTCAGGGAGCTTCAAAGTTATTGGTATCATTCTATTTCTTAAGCTGGATGATGTGTACATGATTATTTTATTATTATTCTTTAAAAGAGTTATTTATAATATACACATTCACATATTTCATAATAAAAGTCTCAAACATCAAATCAACAACAAAAAAACCCAGATGCAGTTCTGACCTGGGTCTGTCTTTGGAGGTGGGAGCAGTGTGCCGGCCAGCCGCTGGTGCTGGGGCGGTCTGACTGTACATGTAATGATCATGTCTGCTGGAGGTTGAAACAGTGATCCATTTCACTGTGCCTGTCTGCTGAGTGCTGTCCCTCTGATTGGACGTGTCTGCCTGCAGGGTAAACAAGGACCATGGAAGGGCATGTGTCCTTGGTCCAGGGGAACTGTGTGTCTTTTCCTAGGATCACTTCTTTCTGAGCATCCTTAAAGGAGAAATAAATTGACAATCCTCCAACCCCCCAAACTATGGCTTACCAAGGGTATGTGCCCAGTGGGCACTGGAGACCACTAGCAGATAGGTTCTTTGGGGCCCATCACACATAGGTCCTTGTTAAAAGCAAGGACAGAGTTGTTTCCTCTGGGAGATCACAGAGCTGGCCCTTCAACAAGTCCAACACATAGCTTTTTCAGAAAGTAAGGGAGGAAGAAAGCTTTGGCCAAGTCCTCACAGATGACCTATGCCCTCTTTCCAGAGTCATACGAGGTAGTCAAATCGCTCAGGTCATGAACTCCCAGGAAGACCTGAGTTTGAAACTTGGCCCTGCCTCTTGTTAGCTCTGTGTCTGTAAGTAAAATCCTTAACCTCTCTAGGTCCATCTGCTCATCTATAAAATGGAGATAATAGTAGTATGTACCTATGAGGTCAATGTGAAGGTTTAGAAAGATAATACATGTTAAGCCCCTAGTCTGGCCCATAGAAGGAGATCAATGAATATTTGTTGAATGAACGCCCTCTGGCCAGGACTAGCCAGCCTAGAAAAAGCCCATGCTCTGAGCACTCACATTCTTGGGATGTAATTGTGGTGGTGACAAGGTGGCCATTCTATGGGGGGTCAGTTGGCTGATGCTCAGACAGGGTGTGACCAGGTAGACTCACTTTGATGTGCTCACCAAGTTCTAGGCTCTGATGCTCAGCTTTTCTTACTCTCATAACTCAATTTTGTCCGTATTTCCAGAAGGAATCAGTTGGGAACCAATTGGGAGATTGGTATAAAAGTCAAGACACCAATTTATTAATTTACCACGGGAAAGAGCAGTGCTTGGTAGACTCGAATTTGGAAGCTGCTGGGCAGGGCTGCTGTCCTTTTAGAAAAGGGGATGGGGAGCGAGTTGAGAATCCGAAGGGGCAGAGAGAGCAGGGAACCAGCATCTGGGGCATGGAGGAAAGGATCTCAAGGGCAAAAATGACCTTTTGCGTTGTGCCACCCTATTCTGCTCTTCTGTCTGGTCTGTTGGCAGGGTGGCAGCTTCTTCAGCAGGCTGTAAGTTGCCTTCGCCACATCGGTCTTGTTATGGGGTCAAGAACAACCTTTGCTTTTAAAATCTGGCTATTTATCAAATCTTTGAAATTAGGAAGATTGACTAGGGCTTAGGGAATAGTTCATCCTACGGCCTGGAAATAAATTGCCCTATTGTCCACTAGATGGTGTCCAATATACACACACACACCCGGGCACACACATGTCTGGAAACACAAAAATGAACACAACTAGGTGTGCTGTTGATACAGGAAACCCACAAGATCTAATCCAGCCTGTTTGGTTAGCTTGTTTTATTTGCTGACAGTGTGCTGGAAGAAGAGATTTGGGAACCAGCAGGAGAGGAGGAAGATGTGCCTTTTAGACAATCCCTCTGGTTGTGTTGTGGAGAAGAAAGGGGAGCTCCAAGACAGTAGGCAGAGAAAATTGGGGGGGGTGTTGGAGCCATCCAGTGAGAGGTGATGGGGGCCTGGACCAGGGCTGCGGCAGTCGAGGGGAGAGGAGAGGATGGGGCTAGGAGGCAGAAAAGACAGGCCTTGGGGACAGACTGGATATAGCCTTGAATTTGCTAATTTCAATCTTTTTTTTCCTTTACAAGTTGTAAGCTCCAAGAAGGCAGAGATGTGGGCTTATCAGTGCTGATATTGCCAGGCCTACAGAGTAGATAGTCAATATACTTTTTGGATAATAATGAATAACATAGCTAACATTTATTGAGTGCTGATATGAGCCCTTCTAAGCACTTTACCTGTATTAATGTCTTTTATTACCCCCAAAATACTCATTTTGGGCCCCTGCCCAGATCAAAATCTCTGGGACAGATCGGTCAGTGTATTTTGAAAAACGTCCACAGGCAATCTTTTTCTTTCATTTTTTAATTTAATTTTTTTTTAGAGAGGGGATCTCGCTATGTTGCCCAGGCTGGGGTTCAGTGGCTATTCACAGGCGCGATCCCACTGCTGATCAGCATGGGAGTTTTGACCTGCTCTGTTTCCCCGACCTGGGCTGGCTCACCCCTCCTTAGGCAACCTGGTGGTCCCCCGCTCCGGGGAGGTCACCATATTGATGCCGAACTTAGTGCGGACACTAGATCAGCACGGCGCGCCATAGCACAGAACTCCTGTACCCGAGACTCCTCCTGCCTCTGCCTCCCGAGTAGCTGGGACTAGAGGTGTGCGCCACCGCGCCTGGCTCCACAGGCCATCCAGAGGCCCCTTCAGACTGCCAGCTGTGCTCTCTTTTCTCCTTTCCCCCTGTCTTTTTTGCAGCCCACTTCCAGGCCCTGTGCAGTCTCTCTCCTTGTCCCTATTCCTCCTGGGAATTGTGCACATCATGGAGTCTGCCCTGGTCTCTCCTGCACAGAAGCCCTGCCCACTAGGGAGGCTGTCCTTGGCATCCTGGCTCCTGGCTCTCCTTGCAGGGTGGGCACCTGGACTCTGACCTCACCCCTGCATGCAGGCCTCAGGCCTGCTGAGCTGTGCATCCGAGCATTCCTCTTGCTCTCTTTTGCTACTCGCCTCCTGCAGAGCCCACAATGGCCCCAGCTTCAATCCCCTCCATGCCTCATTCCAGCTATAGCATGTTCTCCCCACCAGTGCTTGGAAGACACAAAGTCCAGACAGCAGAGAGGTACAAGGGCCTGGGCCCACAGGGGCCCACATATATGGCCATGGGCAAGCCCTAGCTTTTGCATACCTTTCCCAACAAAAGTGCAAACCAAAATTGTATTTAGTTCAGTTCAATAACCATTCATTGAATTCCTATGGTGCACCAGGCATTGTGCTAGGCCCTGGGGTTACCAAGGTGAATAAAACACCCTTCTTGCAAGGCCAGGTGTGGTGGCTCATGCCTGTAATCCCAGCACTTTGGGAGGCCGAGGCAGGAGGATTGCTTGAGGCCAGGAGTTTGAGATCAGCCTGAGAAATGTAGCAAGACCCCATCTCTACAAAAAATAAAAGTAAAAAAATTTTAAAAATTAGCCTGGGGGTGGTGGTGCTCACCTGTAGTTCTAGCTACTTGGGAGCCTGAGGCAGAAAGATCACTTGAGCCCAGGAATTTGAGGTTACAGTGAGCTATGATTGTGCTACTGTACTCCAGATTGGGTGACAGAACAAGAACCTGTCTCAAAAAAAAAAAAAAAAAAGGACACCTTTCTCGCACCCAAGCCCCTCACCTCTGAAGATGCAGCCACATAAGCATCTAACTGTTACATGGCACCTGGTAGAGAAAGGGTGCAGCATGCACAGGGAAAAGGGAGATGTTGAGATTTGAGCTTCTAGCGAACCCTATTGCCCCTTAAAACTCAGCTCAAATGTCATCTCCTCCCAAAAAACCTTAAAGTGCTCTCAGGCAGACCTTGGGGTTGATGAAGAGCCCCACCACTGGACTCCCAGGCCCTTGTGGTGCTTACCTCACTGTAAGGAGAGCATGATTCCTGGTGTCACCCTTGGTCTGTGAGTAGCTTCAGGTAGGCCCCAGATGTCTTCGTCTTACTGTTCCCAGAAACCAGGGCCTGGTGCACAGTGCTCTGTCTTTGCGTGTTGACTGAGTAGGAGGCACCATTTAGGTGGAGTCTTTGGGAACAAGGAGGAGCTAGAGGGTGAAGAGAGCAGTGGGGATGTGACCCGGCAGAACAGAGGCAAAGGCATGAGGCCCAGGCTGCTTCTGTACCCCTCTCCCTGGGACTCTATGAGGCACCTGAGCAGCAGGACCCCCACTCTGCTTCCAGGAGACCAAGCTTTGCAGGGATACCCTTCTCCTTTAGAGCCAGGTGGGCTTGCCCCGAGTCTACACCACTGTGCCCTTGTCCTCTGGCACTGGGCATTTGCACAGCATTGAAGGGGAGGTGTGTGGAGGATCTAACACCCCTCTGCCCAGGGGTGTTCCCAACCTTTCTCTCCCTCCACAGCAGCTGTAGCTGATCCTGTTGGTCTCATCCCTGGGTGAAGTTTAGAATCACCAGGGGAGCTTTTAAAAATGTGGATGCTTTATTTAATTGGTCTGGGGTGGGGCTCAGGCACCATTAATTTTTAAAGCTCCTCAGGTGACTCGATCCAGGCAGCCAGCATGGAGAAGCTCTAGGCTAGCTCCAGCTGGGGCAGGCCCTTCCTACCCCACACGCCTGGCTGCCAGCCTGCTTTGATCTGCTCCAAGCCTCCTTCCAGGCAGTTTTATCTTAAGCAGTTATCTCCCTCGGCTCCTTCGCGTCCTGGCCGCACATCCCAGAGCCCTCTCAGCACTAAATTATACACATCCCAGCAGACTGCCCTGGTGTGAGTTACTGAGGGCACAGCTGTAAAGACATCTCCTGACAAACAAATTAAAGCGTTCAATCATTCAGCCAAGAGCCAAGGCAGAGGGACTCTCAGCCCCTGGAGAGAAGTGGGTTGGGGAGTGAGGGAGGGGAGAAGGAGGAGAAGCTTGCAAGGCTGACTGTCTGAGAGAAGCCACTGAGGCAGAGGGATGGAGGAAGGAGCAAAGTGTGCGGGGGGCACGTGCCACAGTGCGCTGGGAAGGTTCCCCCCTCCCTCAAGTCCCCTCTTTGGAAGGCTGGGACAGAAGACACCTGTATGGTGCGTGGATGCTAGAAACAAGGAGGGAGGCCCAGGCAGGCGCCCCTTGGCATGCCCACCGCTTGGGCATAGTGACCTCTCAAGGTGGACAGTGTGCTGTTAACCAAATAAAAGTGAGCTGTCTGGCATGCTACCTCCCTTGCTCAGGGCAGCCTGTCTACGCTCTGCAGCCTTTCGGGGCCCGAGCCAGAAATTTCTTTCCTAAGGAACAAGGGTCCTGCCTGCCTACCCCTAGAACCCAGACAACTGGGACAGTATGGGCAGGGGCTCCTGGGAGCTCATAATCACTCTTTTGTTTTTTTTAGAGCCAGGGTCTTGCTCTGTCACCCAGACTGGAGTGCAGTGGTGTCATCATAGCTCACTGCAACCTCAAGCTCCTGGGCTCAAGGGATCCTCCTCAGCCTCCCCAGTAGCTGGGACTACAGGTGTGCACCACCACACCTGGCTAATTTTAAAAACTAAAAAAAAAAAAAAAATTTTTTTTAGAAATGGGGTCTTGCTATATTACCCAGGCTGGTCTCAAACTCCTGGCCTCAAGTAATCCTCCCACCTCAGCCTCCCAAAGTATAGGGATTACAGATGTGAGCCACTGTGTCTGGCTGACTTATTTTTCATACATTGCTAAGTGACACCCCCAACAGCAGCCTTGGTTTTGGGCAGAGGACTGGGACATAACTGGGAGGGGTCGGCCCCTCAGCCTAAGGCCCAAGCACCTCCTGTTGAGGGCTCAACGCTGATATCTTGACCTTGTGGGATCACAGCCTTGTGACAGAGGTGTGGGGGCCCCCGCAGGGCACAGGGAGAGCAGGGAGGGTGTGGGTGGCACATTTGCTCTTAGTAGGACACATCTTTAAAGCGTGTCTCTCTGTCAGCAAGTATTTGGGGCCTTTATCTAGGAATTGCCATGCGGGCAGCCATCAGCCATAGATTTGTTCCACATGGCCGTCTTGTCTATGGCATCTCCCAGGCAGTGTGGTAAGGGAGCTGGTTAGGCATGGTGACAGTGAGTGAGGCCTTGGGATTGGTGCCCTGGGGTGGTGCTTGGCTCTGTTCCTTGACCATAGATGGTGCCTTGGCCAACAGCTCATAACCTGTGCCTTGGTCATTGGGGCCCTCAGCTGGGCCACTCCCACCTACCCGACAATCAGATGCTCAGACACATGGTTGCAGGCCAGAAGCATCACATAACACCCCAAGGGCAGCTTGGTTCTGGTTCCAGATAGCCCTAAGCAGGCAGTGGTAATCCCAAGACAAACAGGAATTGCATCTTGGTGGGGGGATTTCTGGGAAGTCACCAATAGGCCAACAACCTGGTAGCCAGTGTGCTTGGCATTCAAGATTTCATGGAGTATAGGCTGAAGTTTGGCTTAGCTAATTGTTTTTTTGTTTTTGTTTTTTAGAGATAGGGTCTTGCTCTGTTGCCTAGACTGGAGTACAGTGGTGCGATCATAGCTCACTGTAACCTTGAATTCCTGAGCTCAAGTGATCCTCCTGCTTCAGCCTCCCGAGTAGCTAAGACTAAAGGTACCTGCCACCACATCCAGCTGTCCAGCTGTTTTTTTTTTTTTTTAGAGATGGGGGTCTCACTATATTGCACAGGCTGGTCTTGAACTCCTGGCCTTAAGCAATCTTCCCATTAATTTTTAAATAAATGAAAGTGAAAAATATAAATCCCACTATAAATGGGGAAGTAAGTGGGCTGTCAATAAACGCTGGTTAAAAATTTAATGTTGCCCTGCCCATCCTGGAATTGCATAGGGACCACCGTGGGGGCCTAGAGGGTATGGTTGGGGTTGCTCCCATTTGGGCAACTGGACACAGCCCAGTGTGAGGATCCAAGGCCCACAGGGTGCTGGCAGAGCCTATTTTTCCCTATTTATCCCTGTAGAGGTTGTCATCAATTTCCAATTAGCTGGAAGCTTGGCAGGCAGCTTCGGGCTCCAGACGCCACCACATTAATGAAGGCATAGTCCCTGCTGGAGACAGCACTGAACAAGGATGGATGTCAAATTAGGTTATCCCTGCGCAGGGACATCCAGTCTTTGGTTTGGGGTTGCTGGCTTACCTCTGGTGGGGATGGGAATTTCTTTGGGCCTGTAGGGTGAACGCTGCCAAACATCTTCCTCTGGGCTGCGGTGCTGGGACTGATTTTTACCTCTGGAGCTGAGCTTCGAGGCACTGGGTCTTCTTTCTGGAGGGGGCAAGCAGGTGCTGAAGACAGAGTTTTCTGTCAACTTGGACTTGTAGCAGGGAGGAACAGTGGGGTACTTCCCAGAGCCTGGGAAGGCCCCCCCACCGCCAGGGCAGGCTGTGTCATCTGTCCACAGGTAGATGAGGCGGGGAAAACTGGGAATGGCTTGTCCTTTAAAGTGATGGGGAGCTGGCCACACCTCAGGCCCTGGCTGCATAGACAAAAAGAAGCCTATTTGCAGTAACAGGAAAGGAGGGGCCAGAGACCTTCATGTCTCTAGTCAGAAAACTGAATGGTGGCATCAGGCTCCCCAGCAGTTGCTAGGAGTCCGTGGGGAGCAGAGGCAATGCCCCCTTGGGAGTATCAGCTTCCCTCACTGATTTGCCCTAGTCTGTCAGATGCAAACAGGTTTTTATAAAACCTGAGGAAACATCTGCTGAGAAGAATGAAAGCAGGCAATAAAGTGTTGCTCTGGGGAGCCTGCATGCTTGTTCTTTTCTTCTCCTTCTCCGCTGGCTTCTGGGAGGGCCCTGAGGTGTGGATAAAGACCAGTCTGAGAGACCCGTGGGTAACCATGGTGGACCAAGGGGCAGGACCAGCCCTTTGCCTTCTTGCCCTGGACCCTCCGGAAGGTGGAAACCACCAGGTGCCTTGGTCGACCGGGAACCTAGCAGAGGCGGATGGGCATGTGGCTTGTCCTGCCCCACCCTCAGCATCCAGGTCACCACTTTCTTGACCCCCTGAAACCCTCCTATTTGCTGAGCATGTCCCGCACTAGACAAGGGGACTATGGGACAACAGGGGGAAAGGAATGACTGAACTAACACTTCTTCAGCGAAGCCTTGGGGCTAAAGAACAAGGAACGGGACCTGCATTTGTGCGACGTGAGGTGGGCTGAGGGGCCACGTCTTATTGGCTCCAGCATGGAGGGTCCTGAGTGGAGCTGGGTGTGTCCACAGACACGTGGGGGTTGGGGGGAGTGGGCGTCCCCACACGTTGAGGCCTTCGCAGGAGCCCTGCTGGCTAAGCTGGTCAGCATCACATCCATTCTACAGACGGGCACACAAAGCGGAAGGGTCCCAGGCAGCTGAAGTCACGGTAGAACGGGGGTGTGAAGGGAGGAGCCCATCATCAAATCCCACGCTTTCTGCACTCACAGCCTTATTTAGTGGCTCTCGATCTTTGGAGCCTAGAAGGATCTTGACCATGATGTGTAAGGTCAAATTCCCAGGCCTCACTCCCACAGATTCTGGTTAAGGAGGTGTGGGGTGGGGCCCAGGGATCTGCATTTTAACAGAAGGGGGCAGATGGAACCACACTTGGCGAAGCACTGCCTCAGTCTAGCAAAACTCATAAACATCCACAAAGACCTCCAGCTGCTTTAAATTCACTGAGAGGCTTAAATTAATTAACAAGCATTTTCTGAGAGCCTATAATTATAGCTCCAAATCAGGGCCGGCTTCACGTGCGAGCGATCAGCGCAGCTGCACAACGTCCCACGCTGGAGGTTTAACGCTCTGTGGTGGCTGCCCTTGAAGTTCTTCACGATTCCATCTTTCAATCCGTGTGTCGTAAGTGAAGTCCAATGGGACGAGGGAGTCTGTGGGGGGTCTGGGGGCCTGGACTCGCAGCTGCAACCTCTGGCGGATGGGTGCTCAGCCTCGTTGTCCCCCTGCCAGCCTTCCCAGCAGGGGTGTGAGCCCAGGAGGGGAGAGTCTGGGCCTGGCACCGGGCACCCAGCCTCTCGCCGCCGTCCCCCCGCCCCCAGTACTGCTGCGTCCAGCCCGCAGGTCTGCAGATGGGGGGTGGGAGGGGGTGCGGGGGGTGCGGGGCCTCTCCGCCACAGGCTGCAGCAATGGGCCCATGGGGATGGCACATGGCCGGCTGGACTTTCCCACACCTGGCTTCCTGACCCCTAGGATGTTATTGCTCCCTGACTTAAATGGAAAGGAAGTGTTAGGGAGACAGCTAGGGACCCCCGCTCCTCCTGGGGACAAGGCAGCGACTGCCGCACCTGGGGGAGGAGGGAAGACTTACGAATCTGCCAATCAGAACTTAGTGTGCCAACTGCAAAGGAGAGCAGAGGCTTCTAGCCCACCAGCCAAGCAGTATGGGTACAATAAAGTCTGGAAAGTGACCTACAACAACTGGCTTTCAGAAAAGCTCATGGGAGATCTGCATGCACAGTAAGACTCAGGTTGTAACTCCCAACTGTCCAATCAAAGTGGTTCCATGGTGAAGTCTAAACCACGAGGCGGGCCCAATCCAGACACTATAAAACCGGACCCAGACCATAACCAAGGCCTTTTTTGTCGCAACAGGGAGTCCATTTGTCCTCTGTGGCGAATGTATCTTGCTCTCGCTCTGTATACCTATATCTTGCTCTTGCTCTGTAAAACTACTTTGTTCTTCCTCAACAAACTCAGTTTCACGCTTGTCTTACTTTTGGTGTGTCTGGTCATTCTTAGGCCAAGAGCACACCAAGAACCGAGAACAGAACCAGATTACTGAACCTGACAGAAGCCACCACTTATTGAACACATGTCTCCCCACCCCCCCAGTCTCATTTGATTTTTACTGATAATAACCTGGTACCTAGGACACTGGCATGTGGGTGCTGCTCAAAAAACATTCCTGGAGTGAATGAATGCATGGATAAACTCTCTGAGGTAGATACATTTCCTCCATTTTACAGATTAGAAACTGAGGTTTAAAGAGGCTAAACAACTTGCTAGACGTCTAAAACCAATAAATGATAGAATAAAATTTGAATGCAGGTCAGAACCCCAAAGCCTTTGCCCTTTCACTGTCTCACAAGTCTTCAGTCATGGCTTAAGCACACCGGCTGTGGGGCCAGGGTACGGTTAATGAGGCCAGGACTGATCCACCGAGCGCCCATTTGCCTGTAAGTTGGAGTTGCTCCTGGGAATGGTCTCCTGGTTGTCCAAGGAGGACAGGGATTATGAGCCCAGTGTGAGATTTGTGATTTGAATTTTCACTGGTTCTGCTCTTCTTGGACCATGTGTCAGCCTAAGGGGGAGAGAGAGGGCTAAAGAGCTATATTCACTAAAATTCTCTAATTCAACTGAGTCAATTAGGACACTTCCAACTGCTCAAAACAAAAATCTCAACCCAAAATGACCTAAATAATATCTAATATTATTTCATGTAACAGAAAAGTCCAGAGTAAATCAAGCTTCATGCTGGGTTGATTCTAGGGCTCACGGAGGACCAGGTTTTTGCCATCTCTTACGGTGCCCTCCTCAGTGTTGGCAGCATCCAGTGGCATATGGATGGAGTTACTGGGACTGGATTAGACCATTCGTTTGGGGTGGAAGGGGTGTCGGGAGGGTCAACCATGATGTCAGTGCAGAAACAGCTTTGCTTCAGGACTTCTCTGGAAAACATTCCAGAAAGAAGCTGTCTGTCCTGCATTGCCACAGACCATTGCCTAGCTCGGGCTGCCTGAGGAGTCCGGCATATCTGTATCAGCAGAGTTAATGGGGCGATGGTGGTGCTTGGTCCCAGAAGAAGCTGCAATGTACCTTCACAACGCTTGGTAGTCAGCCAAGGTCCCAACAGCAACCATCACTGGAGGGGGCTGTACCTGGAGAGCTGGAAAGGGAGGAAGAGTGGCAGTTGATGCCCAGAAGTTGTTTGTTAGCATACCTGAGACACCTTGGGTAACTGCAGAAATAACTGGGCTTCCTGTAAGTGGCTTGTATCCGAGCACAACAGATGGGGCAGGCAGGGTGAGCTACCAACACTTGGCTCTTCTTGCCAAAGTGATGCTATTGCCCCCAGACACTGGTTATGTGTGCAATGCCTGGGAGAGCTGGGTGGGAGAGCCCCCACCATACAGGCTCTCCCCCAGCTCTGCCCGCTCCCTGGGGGAGGAGTTATTACAGCTTAGACACATGTCCAGGGGAACCTGGACCAAACTCTTCTCTGTGTGTGTGCAATTAATCAACTGATGTTACCGCTGGCTGTTCCTGGGTGGTGAGATGAGATTAGGAGACTTTTCTCTTCCTTTCCCTCCCTTCCCTCCTCTCCTTTTTTTGCTTTCCTGCTTTTTTATAATTTTCTGTACTGCTGAATTTAAAAAATGTTTTATTTGGCTGGTGTGGTGGCTCACGCCTGTAATCCCAGCACTTTGGGAGGCTGGGGTGGGAGGATCGCTTGAGCCTAGGAGTTGGAGGCTGCCATGAGCTGTGATCACTCCACTGCACTCCTACCTGGGCAACAGAGCGAGACCCTGTCTCTTAAAAAAAAGTTTAATTTTTTGAATAGATACTATATCTCATGATTCAAAACTAAAAAATACATTTAAAAAGCAATCAATGAAGAATCTCCTTTATATCTCCATCTGCCCAGTTTTCCCTTCCTTTTTTCCATTATAATGTCTTTTGACTTACCCTATAACAACTTGCATCTACCTGTAGTGTTTCTTTATGCATATACAAGCAGGTGAAAAAATTTTTTATTTTCTCCCCACTTATTTTTTTGCACATACATACTGCTCTGTACCTTACCCTTTTCCCCTAACAATATATCTTGGAGATCTTTATCAGTACAAAGAACAGCCTTGTTTTTTGTATAGCTGCTCTTTGTGATGGGGCATAATAATACTACAATTTAAAAAACATGGGCTGGGTGTTGTGGCTCATGCCTGTAATTCTACCCCTTTGGGAGGCCAAGGCTGGAGGATCACTTGAGGCAAGGAGTTTGAGACCACCCTGAGCAACATAGTGAGTCCCCGTCTCTGTAAGAAAACAGGAAAACCAGCCGGGTGTGGTGGCTCACATCTGTAGTCCCAGCTACTCAGGAGGCTGAGGCAGGAGGATCGCTTGAGCCCAGGAGTTTGAGGTTGCAGTGAGCTATGATGACGCCACTGCACTCTAGCCCAGGCAGCGGAACAAGACTTTGTCTCCAAAAATAAAAAGCAAAACAAACAAACAAAAAGAAAAACACGGAAGAGACTTCAGCTTTGATTATTAAACAAAACAAAACAAAATAACAGCAAAAGACAGTCTCCTATTTTTGGGCCTTTAGGTTGTTTTCATACTTTTGCTAATCCAAATGATGTTGCAGTGAAAAACCTTGTCTGTACATTATTTGGTGTATGTACAAGTATTCCTTTAAGATAAATCCCTGGCTGGGCGCAATTGCTCATGCCTATAATCCTAGCACTCTGGGAGGCCAAAGCGGGAGGAACACTTGAGGTCAGAAGTTCGAGACCAACCTGAGCAAGAGCCAGACCCAGTCTCTACTAAAAATAGAAAAAATTAGCCAGGTGTGGTCATGAGGGCCTGTAGTCCCACTTACATGGGAGGCTGAGGCAGGAGGATCACTTGAGTCCAGGAGTTTGAGGTTGCTGTGAGCTAGGCTGACGCCATGGCACTCTAGCCTGGGCAACAGACTGAGACTCTGTCTCAAAAAAAATAAAATAAATAAATAAATGAATTCCCAGAAGTTTAGTTGCTAAATCAAAGGGCATATGCAGTTGTAATTTTGATTGATTTGGCAAATTGCACTCCATAACTGTTGTACTAATTTGTACTACCATCAAGAATATCCAAAAATTGCTTTTCCCCACAGCCTTGCCAACAGAATGTGTTATCAAATTTTTGGAATTTTGTCAATCTGATAGGTGAAGGGTATTTGGAGTGGTTTTAAAATTATCTTTATTGAGCTATCATTTTTATACACTGGAATGGACTCATTTTAATTATACAGCTCAAAGAGTTTTGAATCAATCAAAATATCACTGTAAATTAGTTTTGCCTGTTTTAGAATTTCACAGAAATGGCATACAATGTGTACTCTTTTGTAAGTGTCTTCTTTTGCTCAGCATGTTTTTTGAGATTCATCTGTGATGTTGCATTGCTTTTTATTGAAGAGTAGTATTCCATTGAATGAATATGCCACATTTTTTTGTTTGATTTTTCATTCACATGTTGATGGACATTTGAGTTGTTTCCAGCTTGGGACTATTATGGGTAAAGTAGCTATAAACAATCATGTACAAATTTCTTTGTGTTCATATGTTTTCATGGCTCTTCAGTAATTTTCAAGAAGTGGACTTTCTGAGTAATATGATAAAATGTATGCTTAACTTGAGAAGCTAGAGCTGCTTTCCAAAGTGGTTGTACCGTTTTACCCTCCCATCAGCAAAGTATGAAAGTTCAATGGTCCCATATCCTCGTCAACACTTGATATTGTCATTCTTTTATATTTTGACCATTTTTGTGGGTGTAAAGTGGTAATCTAATCACAGATTTAATTTGCATTTCCCTGTTGATTAATGATGTTGAGCATCTTTTCACGTGCTTATTGGCCATTCCTAATCTTTTGTGAAGTGTCTTTTCAAATCTCTTTCCCATTTTTTAATTGAGTTATTTGTCTTTTTAATATTGAGTTATAACAGTCCTTTATACAACTTTGTTAGGTTTTAATTTGCATTCTTTTGTTATGTTTGAAGTTGAACATCTTTTCAGATGCTTAAGAGCCATTTGTATTTCCTTTTCTGTGAACTGTCTATTAATAGCCTTTGCCCATTTTTTTCATATAAACTTTATATCTTTGGGAGGCCAAGACAAGAGGATTGCTTAAGACTGGGAGTTTGAGACCAGCCTGGGCAACACAGTGAGGCCCTGTCTCTATAAAAAATTTTTTAAAATTAGCTGGACATGGTGGTGAGTGTCTATAGTCCTCGCTACTCAGGAGGCTGAGCTAGGAGGATCGCCTGAGCCTGGGAGTTGGAGGTTGTGACAGAGTAAGACCCTGTCTCTAAAGAATTAATTAATTAATTAATTTTTAAAAAATTAAAAAATAAGAACAAAAAGCCAAA
This sequence comes from Daubentonia madagascariensis, assembly GCA_023783475.1. Lineage (NCBI taxonomy): Eukaryota > Metazoa > Chordata > Mammalia > Primates > Daubentoniidae > Daubentonia > Daubentonia madagascariensis. Next base: position 14,676,340 of record JAKFHU010000258.1, on the reverse strand, counting down.
ACCCAAGTTGGTCTGGTCTGGCTAGTCGGGTAGCCTGAAAATGTTGATGCAGCCATTGATTGGGTTTGACCCAAAGCTCTGAAGGGCCCTCCAGAGCTCACAATCTGTCAGGGAAGGGTGGTATGGATGAGGGGTTGTTCCTTCTGCTCAGCTACTTTGGGAGTCCACACTAGCCCGAGGCTTCCCAGGGCTCTGCAATCTGCTTCACCCCTGGCCCTCACCCTCCTCTTTGGTAAACTGAGGAATAAACTGAGGAATTTCCCACTGAGGAATAAACACATTTGCGCTCACTCACTCTTTAAGAACCTCCTTGCCCAGCCAAATTCCTTTCCTTTGATGGCAGGAAGTCATGGGCAGGGGCTCACATCAGACTTTGCTCTGGAATCCATTTTTCTTGTCTGTACATCACTGTGTGAACCAATAACTTGGCCTGCTGAATATCAATCACAAAGAAAATGTTTTTCCCAGCCAGAGTACCAGATCTGGAGGCAGGGGGCAGGGAGAAGAAAATTTGGGAGGTGCTTGCCCTAGGCACCTCTGTCCTGCCCCTGTTCTGCCCTCTGGGGTTACACAGCAAGTTGCCTCCCTTCAAATGGTCCTCTCTCTAAATCTTCTCTTCTCCACGCCAAATGTGCTAGAGTCATCAGAAGCCTCCTGGCTGAATGTCATGTACAGTCTTCCATTTAATGCATTTAAGAAAAGAAATCAGAGTTTCTTTCCATAATTGGCTTACACACCTTGCTGAGTCAGCTTTCTTTTATCCTGTCCCCCTGTTTTAGTTTCTTGATTTATTTATTCAAACATTTTAAAGGTATTTTGGAGAATATTCATCTCTTATGATTTTGTGCTTCAAAGAAAGTTGAAGCGGTCTTATTTGGAAAGGGTGAAGCAGGAATCCAGGAGAGGGGGAGAGAAGGGATTCTGGGTGTCCTTGGGGCTGGTTTTGGCTGATGTTTTAGAGTAATGTAATTTTTGCCCCCTCCCCTCAACACCATGCCCACCCTGTCCCCTCCCACCCCCAGTATGCACACTGGAGTGAGAGTCTGACTCCAATGGCCAAGCCGTCCTGTGCAAAACTCTTTTTTTTTTTTGAGACAGAGTGTCGCTCTGTCACCCGGGCTAGAGTGCCATGGCATCAGCATTAGCTCACAGCAACCTTAAACTCCTGGACTCAAGCCATCCTCCTGCCTCAGCCTCCCAAGTAGCTGGGGCTACAGGCCCACACCACCATGCCTGGCTAATTTTTCTATTTTTAGTAGAGACAGGGTCTTGCTCTTGCTCAGGCTGATCTTGAACTCCTGACCTCAAGCAGTCCTCCCACCTCGGCCTCCCAGAGTGCTGGGATTACAGGCGTGAGCCACCACACCAGCCTTCTGTGCAAAACTCTTAACCTCTCCCTAGCACTGGTCTTATTAACTCACCTTTTCCTCCTTTTCCCTTTCCCTTGGGTTTGGAGAGATTTTATCAATGGGAAGAAATGAAGTTTGTGAGTTAGCTCATTAGAGATTTGGTTGTGAGGGTCCCTGTTCCACCGACATTGGTTCAGAGTCTAATCAAATAACTCTGTTAAAGGAGACGAGCTTATTGTGTTCTGCCCTAGGATACCAAGGGAACAGGCCTGTCTCTTCCAATGTTCCTCAAATGAGGGAGTGTTTCAGTTAGGTTGCCTGTGGCTGCAAGTAATAAAAAACATAGCTCAACTCACTTAAACAATAAAGACAGCTACCGTCCTGCATAATCTGGTTCTGAGGTGAGGCTGATGGCGGGGTGGATGTTTCCTCTGGCAGAGCCTTGGGCTCTGTTTCTCTGTCAGCTTCTCACTCAGCCCTCCTCTGGGTACAGGCTTCATCTTCAGGAGGGTGCAAGACGGCAGCCCAAGTTCAGCCTCCGTCAAATAGGAAGAAAGTGAGGCTAGCTTCCTAGGAGCCATGCACCTCATTGGCTTAGGAGGGCATGATACCTGAGCTAAATTCGAGTTCTGTCAGGGGAAATTGATGTCGGGTAGGCAACCAGAAATGTCCATCAGAGCTTAGTTCCAGATCCTTCTCATTCTTGGTTGCCCTCTTCTGAGTCTGTTGTTGAAATCAACCTTGAATGATGAAAATAACTTGAATACACGGAGGAGAATGCAGAGAAGGGACCTGTTGTGCAAATACGTAAGGACTTCTTAAGAAGTCTGCGGCTCTGTTGGAGAGGGTACTGTGACCTGCAGACATGACCATCTGGCCCCTAGGCAAGCGTGAGTTACCTGGTTGTTCCAGCTTGATGAAAATGAGCAATATGACCATCCAAGACCATTTATCTCATTTCATAGTTACCCAATGGCCTTCTTAATTAATTTCTCCAGTAGATTTCCTTACTAAGAAGACAATGTTTAGACTGGCCAAAGTAAATTCTCTGATCCTCTTTTCAATTAAATATCAAATGTAGTATTTCTCATTCTAAATGAATAATTAGTCATTTTGTTTCCTCGAGCAGTTTCTTTGGAATTTTAGATAAATCCATTTGCCTAGGCCTGATCACCCCTGGTGAATTGAGGACATTTGGATCCCCTGAACTGAATAAGCAGACCAAGGAAATAACATATGCTAGCATACCTAGATAAGTATACATGTATGATACAGTCATGATGTTACTGAAAGTTCAGCGCTTGTCCCTGAGGCCACATCAGAAGAATAAGGACAAGTGGTTTGACAAGAAGGAAAGAGGAGTTTATTAATTTGCTGGCAAATGAGAAGGCTGGCAGACTCCCATCTCAAAGCATCATCATCCTGCTTCTGAGCAGGAGTACAGAGCTTTTAAAGGTTCTGATTAATCCCATAGTCCCATCTTTGGCTAAGACAATCTCATGACCTCTGACCTGACTGATCCCATCTCCTGTGGCACAAAGAACAAAGGACACTCCCCTGCCTCTCCCAACTGCTGGCATGACGCAGGGATGCAGGTCCTAGTTCTAGAGAGACATAAAACATTTTTGCCATTTATTCTGTTACAATGATCGTGATTGTGACCGTTGGTGTTAGTTTCTAGGTGACTGTAAAAGGACCCATTCTAAAAACTGTTTCCTCTCTTTCTTTCTCTTTATTTTTTCTTTCTTTCTTCCTTCCTTCCTTCCTTCCTTGATAGGGTCTCTTTTTGTCACCCAGGCTGGAGTACAGTAACGTGATCATAGCTCACTGCAGCCTTGAACTCCTGGGCTCAAGTGATCCCCCCGCTTCAGCCTCCCAAGTAGCTGGGACTACAGGCATGCACCCCCACACCTGGCTAATTTTTCTTCTTCTTCTTCTTATTTTATTTTATTTTTTTTTTGTAGAGATGAGGTCTCATGTTTCCTCTTTTTCAATCTGATTATACAAACCTGGTTGGCCAATGTCACAATAAGTTAATAGGTATCCATTTCAGGTAAAGGCACTAAAAAAAAGTTAACATATAATAAGACTGTGCGAGAGTATTTGGACATTTTCTAGGTACATGTTTCAAAAGGGTGGGGTGGGAGCTACAGTAACCTACAGTCCTTGGAATGCTGTCTTACAGTCTGGCACCACTGGAATTAGCTTAGCTGCCTTGTGAGGGCAACTGTGGGTATAGAAAAACTTGAGCTACTATATATCACCTTTACTTAGTAAGTCAATGAACATTTATTAATCATCGTCTGTGTGAACACCATGAGAAAATATGAAAATGATAGCATGAATACACAACCATCATATTATCAGAACTTCTGGGTGAAGGAGCTCAGGAGATTTCACCCTGTAACAGAGGTAAAGGTCTGAAAAAGGGCAACAAAATGTTTTACCTGTTGTCTCTTTAAAATCCCCCACCCTTTTTGGGAATTAAAAGCTGCATTCCTGCCCGAGGCCAGTAATCAAAGGGGCAGAAAAATGTTCTTTGCTATTTGTTTTCTAGTATCTTAAACCACAGGAGATGGCTCAACAGAATTGTCCAGACAAGGGTCAAGAGATTGTTGTCACCAGAGATAAGGTTGACCTAAACCACCAATTATGGTTAAACAACAATAGCCTAAAGCCATGACATGTTACACTGGTCACACAGACCTGAGCCCAATGTCTGAAAGCCCCCCTTTAAAAAAGCCCTGTTTTTCTGCTTATAAAAATAGGATGGCAGTCTTTGAGATGCTAGTCCACTGCCCTCCCCATTTGCCAGCAAATTAATAAACTTCTCTTTCCTTTTCTTCAAACCACTTGTCATTGTTCTTTGTTCTCACTGATTTGGGCTCAGGGACAAGTACTGAACTTTCAGTAACAACCCCAAAATATGACTCCTTGGTATAAAGAGTATTTTGAATTAAAGGCCATTAGAGATCAACAGGCCTTGGAAGGGGCTTCCCCTCTATCTGCATAACCAGATGGACCCATCAAAAGAGCGATTGTCTTCTCTTCCCCTCCCTGTGATCTCAATGTATTGCAGGAAAGAAGATGAAGAATGCAACCAGACCTGCCCAAGTCATTTTAAACATAATACCTGTCTCTCAGGTTAATTCACAAGTCAGTCTGTTTCTCCCCATCCATTTATTCTCCCAAGTAACGATTCATCCTCCCTAGCAACCATTTATTGCCCCTAAACAGAATTACCTATACTCCTCATCTCCCCCTCCTCAATAAAAGGAGGGTATAGAAATATCTGGATCCCACTGGGATATTGGGTAATCACTCTGTGATTCTCCCAATGCCCATGGTAAATAAATCTTTCTCTTATTAATCTGCCCTAATTGTGAGTTGATCTTTCATCGAACTTTTGGAGAAAGGGGAAGGTTTCCCCTCACCCCCACATGGGTTTGACAGAAAAACCAAACTGTCTTGTAAATAGAAATTCTATTTGCTTATATAACAGGGCTGCTGTCGCTTTAGGCACAGCTAGATCCAGTTGCTCAAATCAGGTTCTCAGGGTATCTCTCTCTTTTTCCACTTGGCCTATCTCTCCCCTGCTTGTGTGCAGACATTATGGCTGCCCCTAGCTCATATCCTCCTGGCTTGCCAACTCCAGTTGAAGGAGAACAAGTCTTTCCCAATGTTTATAAATTAATCCCCGAGAAGCCTGTGATTGGCCCTAATTAGGTCCCATGTTGCTTTCCAAACCAAACACTATGGCAGGAGGAGAAGGTACAATAATTGGCCCATTCTGGGCCAGCACTACCCAGGCTGTATGGAATTCTGGCAGAGGACATGTTCTGCCATTATCATCCAAACCATTTTGAGTTCCTGTGCAGTTGCTTGCAGGGGATGTCAAGCTAGAGATGTAGGAAGCCAGATAGACATGGTCTCTGCACTTCAGATGTTTATAATCTCTGTCTTTGGCTGGGGAAAAGACTGATTAGCGTATGGTTTCATTCCCCACTCTGAAGGGGCTTGTTGGAAAGGGGGCGTTTGAGAAGAACTGACAGACATGGGACCACTCCTTGAGTTTTGGTTCTGTTCTAAGGGAGATGACAGTACATTTATGCAGAGTAAGTACATGAACTGTGATTCACTACCAACCCATGAGGGCTGCCTGCATCCTAAGGAAGGAAATCTCATCTTATCTGCATCAACATATTACAGTGGCCTAATTTGCATGGCTACAAAACCCACAACCTGATGGGTGGGAGGGACAGAAGCAGCATGTACAGTTATCAAATCTAGAGTCAGTGTCATTAAGTTTGCTATTTTGCATATAACCCATCATAGCAAGGGTATGAACAGCAATACCCCTAGGAATACCAATCTCAGAAAGGGAGATCCCCACCACAGTGTATAAGAACCTGCAACTTTAATAGCCTGGTAGCACTTGTTCCCACTGCAGGATGCATGCCATCCTTCTGCTAAATTAACACTTGAATGCTCTGGACAATCTCTGACAAAAGTCTTCATACTGGATCCAATCCACATGTTGGCCTAGAGCCCTACGCAGCTGTATGGGGGGAGAGAACAGCTGTTTTACAGGGTGACTAAAAGGAACCATTCCAGACTCCTACCTAGAGTTAAAGGTTTTGTGTGGCCTTTTATCCCGACCCCAAAGAAATGTGTATGCATTTTAAATAAAAAAAATTCATTTAGATAATTTTATACTGGATAATTTTTGTTATGTTGAACAATCCTATAACAAATACAAATACAGGGCTGGGCGCAGTGGCACATGCCTGAAATCCTAGCACTTTGGGAGGCTGAGGCAGGAAGATCGCTTGAGGCCAGGAATTTGAGGTTGCAGTGGGCTTTGATGATGCCACTGCACTCTAGCCCAGGTGACTGAGTGAGAGCCTGTCTCAAAAAAGAAACAGAAAAACCCAAACATAAGTACAGTAATTTGAAAAAGCTGCCTTTTGTCGGGTTCCACTAATCACTATGTCAAAGCCAGTGTTTGAAGCCAGGGATCCTGTAGGTTGACCTACACCAGGTCCACCCAGCTTTGACAACTCTTCACGCTCAGTTGGGGCCCCCTTCTATATCCATTTTGCCCAGTAAGGGGGTGCAGAAGAGGATCTTCAAACTTAATCAGCACTTCCTGGAGAGAATAAAGGCCACTAGGTAGGGGCAGGCTAGTTGGTGAACAGCATGACCCTAGAGCCCATGCTCCCCCTCAGGAGGCCCAGCAACACCAAGTCCAGGGTCATCTCCAATTTTCCTGGGAGCTGAGGGCAAAGCTCAACTTCCCCACCTACTTCCACACAACTATGTAATGGAGGTCTGTGGCTTCCACAATTTTTATTACTCTTTGCAGATGTTGCTTAGAAGAGATGGAGGCACTTAGGTCTTCTGTCCTGTTTGTCTTCAAGCTAGCCCTTACAGTAGGGTGGAGGGGCCCTAATTTCGGATCTGAGGGCACTGAGGCCCTGAGGGGGAGGGACTGGGCCATGGTCACAGTCACGCGACAGCAGTGGCTGGATGGGATCCCTGAGCCATCCAGAGTTTATCACCAAAAAGCAACAAGGAGGGAGGGAGAAATCCCATTTCCGGTGCGTGGTCTTTTGCAGAAAGCTCTTCCTTGCTGAGGGAAGTTTCTGAATAGCAGAAAATAGCTTTCTGGCTTTGGCCAAGCCCTGCTCTCAGATAGAGGCCCAGAGTGGGTTGGTGCAGGGGACTTTCCCTGGGTGCTTTAGCAGCACTTTCCCGCACTGTACCCCATTAACTCACACACCCTTACTGAGGGCGAATTACAGACAGCAAATTGCAGAAGGAAAGAGGTTTATAGATGCCAGCTCCGCAGAATCCCTTTCTTTCCCCCTTTTCTGTTTTTATTTATTTTTATTTATTTATTTATTTATTTATTTATTTATTTCAGAATATTATGGGGGTAACCTTTTGTTTTTAATAGTATTAGGACTTCGAAAAGAGGATAGCAAACTTTAGATGTTGGATTGACTATTTTTACTCCTCCCTTGTTAGTTTTTAAGCTTGAAGAGCATTTGACTTTAATAATGGTAATAATAATCCTAATGCCAGCAGTTTGCCTGTGCAGGGTGCCTTTTCTTTTAGAGCAGTCTGACATCTCTCTCTCATTTTAACAATCCTGGTAATCTTCTCTGAAGCCTCTCCAGTGAATCTGGAGCCAGCAATTCTAAGGCTCTTTGAGGCCCAGGAAGCTGGGCCTGGTTGGGGGAGGAGGGGATATGTAATTTGTAATTTGACAAGGGCAGACTCTTCCCTAGAACTCTCAGCTCTAGCCCAGCACAGGGCCTCTAGCTGAGTGTTGGCAGTTTAACCAAGTCAAGATGTGTCTTTCTTTTGATGCCCTGAAATCCTTCAGGGTAAGGACTGTGAGGTTTCTGCTTCACATATTGTTACGTGATGTATCTATTCTGGGGGCTGGATGCCTATTAGCATATGAGGCTAGCTGAGCAGGGGCCACTGGGACAAAGTCAGTGAAGACCTTGGGCTGGACGGGAAGAGAGGGTGGGGGGCCAGAGCAGGGCTGTCCGCCTGCCCACCCCTGCATTCTCGCTGCTAACTGGGCAGAGGAGCACCAGCTTGGAACACTGATGAGCCAGGCCCGGGCCAGGCCCTGACGCTGGGCCCTGTCGGGCTCTTAAGGAAAAGTCAAATGAGCAAGTTCAATTAGAAGGTGTAGAGGAAATCAATGGAGAAAACAAAGAATTCTTTTTTTTTTTTTTTTACCCCCCACCCAGCCACCCCTGAACAAAGAATTCTTTAAGTGCGTTTTTTGAAAGCCGGTAAGTGTAGGTGGCTAGGGAGGCGAGTGAGCTGGGACACAGTGACAGGTTCAAATGAGGCTGTACTTGCTGGCGATGGTGGGATTAATGCTCAGGGATCACAAAAGAGGCTGTCAGGCACTTGGGGACAAAAGCATGCTTTTCTTGGGACGGGAGGAAGGGTAGGATTCGAGGGTGGGTGGGGAAGAAATAGAAGTGGCTGTCTCAAAGCCTGTGCAGAAGTATGCTAGTCATATGCAAATCAGGTGCAAATGAACTTGAGACCTCATTTCACACATGTCTTTGACCCTAGGGGAAAGTTCTAGATGAGATCAGGAGTTTCTCTGGAGCAGAGCCTGGCAGGGAGGGGAAAGGGCAGTTAAGGGGTGATGGGTACCTCTGTGGTCTGCTCAGGGGGCTGTAGTGGCTCTTGCCACCGGTCAGTTGTAATGGGCCATCGGCTGGGCTCAGACGTTTTCTCAGAAAATTTCATTGTTGGGTCAGTGAAGGTCCATCCAGGTTCTGCTCTGGTTCCCCATTTGACAGAACAGCTCTGGCAGGACCCAAGCCAACTGAACAATAAGGCTTGTTTTTACTATTAACAGTGACAGCTTGGTCTATACAGCTCTGGTGCCCAGATCAGTCAGGCTGTCCTGAATGGTGCAAAGAACATTAACTAACTTAGGTCTCCAAATATGTGGGCAGAAGCCCCAGTCCCATCGCTTCTGAGCTGGGAACAGGGCTGGTCCCTCCTCTCTGAGCCTGGGCGTTTCAGGTAGAGGTAGATGCAGTGAATCATTCCTTCCTGTGACAGTACCTTTAAAATTGCTTCCCTCTGCCCTGCTGCCTCTTCGCCCAGCCATTAGAGCTTTGGGTAATGCATGAGAATCCTTGAAGTCCTTGAACAAGCTGTTATTACGTTTCCTTTGTCAACATCATGTCTGCAAAACACTTTAAGGTAATAATAAAGGCAGCAATAACAACTTGTACTTATAGAGGGCTTTTGCTTTCAGGGCACTTCTAACCCTATTATTTCATTTTAAACAGTCTGATGGTTCCACTAAACACCAACAAGGTTTTAGGTTTTTTTTTTCCCCCCACAGTTTATCCATTCAGCAATTGAAGAACATTTGGGTTGTTTCCATTTTTTCTTTTTTCCGTTTTATTGTTACTTTTAATTGACACATAATAATTGTACATATTTATGGAGTACAATGTGTTATTTTGATACCTGCATACAATGTGTAATGATCAAATCAGGGTAATTAGCATATCCATCACCTCAAACATGTATCATTTCTTTGTGTTGGGAACGACAAATATTGAAGGGGAAGGGACCCAGCAGCTCTGGAGCTTTACTTGGTCCCAGGCACCGTGCCAGCGCTTCCCATGGGTTCTCATTTCATCTTCATAGCCTCACACCTGGACATCTGGACACTTGGACACCTCCCACCTGGTGTCAGAAGCCCAATTTGTCAGACAAAGAAAATGAGATTCAGAGAGATGAAATGTTTTTGCCTCCCCAGAAGTCACTGTTTTGCAAAGAGGCAGATATAATCTATCAATACAAACAAAAGCCACTTGCCCAAGGCAACTCTGTAGAATCCTTGACAACCACCCTTTGGACCTTCACATCTGGGTCACATCTGAAGAAGCACTTATAAAAACAGGGAGCAAATAATTGAAGAGTAATTTTCACCCTTGAGTCTTTTGAAGGTCATGCAGGAGGATCCAATTTGTAATTCCCAGTTGTACCTCTAGCCACTCCCTTTTCACCTCCTAATTCCAGTTCCCTGGCACTCTCTACAACTCCACATGAATTCCCCCACCCCCCAAACCTCTGCCCTCGCCCAGCCCGGCCACCTTTTACTCCTTTCTCCTCTTCTCGATTTTGTATTCTTCTTCTTTTAAAAATTATTTATTTATTTAGAGATAGGGTCTTGCTGTGTTGCCCAGGCTGGAGTGTAACGTTATACACAGGTGCAATCATAGCTCACTGCAGCCTCAAACTCCTGGTCTCACGTGATCCTCCAGCCTGAACCTCCGGAGTAGCTGGGACTACAGGCATGGGCTATGGCACTTGGCTATGTATTCTTGGCACATAGAATTTTATACTTATTGAAAGAAATCTTTCAAACTTAGATTTATGTCATGCATCACTCTTGTGCATACATCAAAAGGAAAGTATAAGTGGGAAAAAATGGGTTAAGGTATCTCTTAGGCAATGACAACTATATCATAATTGCCACCTGGCTGACAGCAATTGTAAGACCGTTCTGGGGTCAGAGTTGATAATCATCCATGACCTACCACCTTGCTTAAGAAATAGAATAATTCCCAACACTATTGAAGGCCTCTGTGTCCCCATCTCATGACCACATTTCTGTCCTTCCTGCCCTGTGGGTAGCTACTCTGCTGAATTTTGTGTTTGTCCTTCCCTTGTTTTCTCTACAGTTTACCAAATATATATCCTATGCAATATATTGTTTAGTCTGATTTTTGAGCTGCTGCATAAATGGAACTATACCATATATATTCTTCTGTGACTTTTTAAATTATTCCATTTAAAGACAGCTTTATTAAGATATAATTCATATACCATACAAGTCACCTATTTAAAGTGTACCTTTTAATGGTTTTCAGTATGTTCACAGATATGTGCAACCATGACACAGTCAATTTCAGAACATTTCCATTGCCTTGAAAAAGAAATTCTCCTCTCCTTCCAGCCCCATCTCCAGACCTAAGCAACTAGTTTAGTTTCTGTCTCTCTGGATTCTGACCTTTGATATAAATGGAATCGTAAAATAAGTGGCCTTTTGTGACTGGCTTCTTTCACTTAGCATAATATTTTCAAGGTTCATCCAAAGTGTAGCATGTATTAGTACTTCATTCCTTTTTATCCCTGAATAACATTTCGTGGTATAGATATGCCACATTTTGTTTATCCATTTGTCCATTGATGGAGACTTGCTGTTTTGAATTTAACATTATGTGAGACTCATCCATGCAAATGTGTATAGCTGCTATTCATTTGCACAGTAGCCTATACACTCTATGTACACACCATAATGCTCCATTTTTCTGTTGATGGACATTTAGACTATTACAAATTATTTTGCCATAAATATCACTATAGTTTTTCCTGGAACACATGTGTGAAGATTCCTCTAGGGTATAAACCTGGGAGCCGAACTGCTGGCCGATAGACGTTTCTGTGGTGAGGGGAATGGTCTATTCTGTGTTCCGCACAGTCCAATGCAGTGGTTAGCCACGTGTGGCTCTTGGGCACCTGAAATGTGACTAGTGCAACTAAGGAATTGAATTTTAAATTTTATCTAATTTTGGTTAAAATTTTGACTTAAATAGCCATTTATGGCTAGCGACTATTATGTTGGACAGTGCAGCTGTCTGATATACTTTCTCATTCTGTTGCCACCAAGTGTGGCTGTGGCCCTCCTTCCTTCCCTGAACATCCTGAGGGAACCCAGGTTCTATTCTTGCTCAGTCTATGGATTGGACAGTATGTATATGTTTAGGGACTTTCATGGGGAAGAAAAGGAAGAGGAGGAAGAGGAGAGGGTGATGGTGGTACTTCCCAACCCTCAGACTGACTTTCAGCCATAGTCCTGGGGAGCCAAAGCCAGACAGGAGTTGAGGCCAGGGGGACACTCACATGGCTCTGCTGAGCTTGGGTGTGAGGTGGGCTCCACTTGACTGGACATTGGGGTCTCTGATGCAGCTGACATCACAGAATCCACTCTGAGTCACACTAGGCTGTGGGGCTGTTACCAAAAATTTGGTACTTGTCCCTGAGGTCAAATCAGTGAGAAGAAAGAATGGGGACAAGCGGTTTCAGGAAAAGGAAAGAGAAGTTTATAAATTTGCTGGCAAATGAGGAGGGCAGTAAACTGGGGTCTCAAGACTGCCCTCCCGTCTTTAAGCAGAAAAACAGGGCTTTTTAAAAGGGGGGGGTTTGAGTGGTTGGGCTCAGGTCTATGTGACCCGTGTCATATGTCGTGGCTTCAGGCTGCGGTTGTTGAGCCATCTCCTGTGGTTTAAGATACTAGAAAACAAACAGCAAAGAACATTTTTCTGCCTCTTTGATTACCGGCCTTGGGGAAGGAGTGCAGGTTTTAATTTCCAAAAAGGGTGGCGGGTTTTAAAGAGACAACCCATGAAACATTTCATTGTCCTTTTTCAGACCTTTAGCTCTGTTACAGGACATGGGGATTCAAACAGAAGACAGCACTCCGCTCTGAGATCATATGCTTTTGTTCACTTAGGCTGCAATAAAGAAAGTTGGAGTGGGTTCTCCAGGGATATACTTCCCTGAGCCCTGGTCCCCTTGGCAGCTTCCCGCTCTGGCTCCTCGGTGACCTTTAGCTTTAAAGTCCCTAAGAAAGAGCCAACCCTGATGGGTCTCTTTCTTGCAGAACTTGGACTGGCTGTGGATTGCCTCCTCCCTGTCTGTGAGACATCCCAGACCCCTTTGTGGTGAGACAGTAGCGCTTTTGAGAGGGGTCCCCGTGTCTCTCTCTGCTGGGCTGCTGTAGCCGTTTTCTTTTTGTGCTTCTGTAAGGGCAAAACCGGAGTCACATTGCCGAGAGAAACACCGAGAGGTATACGAGGATGCAGAGAGATCAGGTTTACTAAGGCCCGAGGGCTCACAGGGGATCCTCCACCAAATTCTGAGCACCCCTGGTCAGGGGAACTTGTCTTTTATACTTCAAGAGCAAGGAGGTGGTACAGAGTGGCTTATACCAGGAAGTGTACAGGTAAGGAAGTTACTGTAATTTACAAGGTGGCTACTGCAAGAGGAGCTGTTTACCGGAGCATGAGCTGCAGGTGTTAGTCAATTTCAATTTCTTTCTTTATAACATCAGTTTCACAAACATTCCTGTGGGTGTGGCGACAAGCAGTCTTACGGAAGCAGATTAAGCAATTAACATACATAGGGTTACAGCTTGTCCATTTCAGGGTAAAGGTTTTTTAGTAAATTTCTATTTTTCCCTCACAAAATAACCATGGGAATTTCTTATTCTATTCCCTACTGAACCAGGCTTGGCATAAATATAATAATAATGTACTAAGTTATTTTCTTTGGAGTACAACTGAGATTCCTGTTGACCCTGTAGTGTGAGACAGGGGGATACCCCCAGCTAGCCTCAGCCCTGTTCCAGATGCATGGGCGATATCTCCAGGGATCCTTAGGAACTCCCCCTGTTAGCGTGATTCCTCCCCTGTAAACAAGAAAACTAATGGTCAGAGAGAAGGGACCAACCCGGTTCCCCCAGCTCAGAAGTGATGGGGCTGGCACTACAGTCCAGGTCTTTGGACTCCTGGTAGATGCAACCCAGGGGGACAAGCAGGTAGCCCAGTGCCACCCTCAGTGGGTGTAACTGATCAAAATGAGCTTTAATGTAATGTCTGTAGGGGGCGCTGCCAGGGATACCACAAAAGAGCACTCTTCCTTTCTCCGCCTAGCAGGGGAGGTGAGCAGAGGAGATTCTTTTGAGCAGAGATTGGGAGTCAGCGACTTTTTTTTCCCAGTGGTAAAATAAGTTTGCAAAGAGAGAAGACAAGCACTCAGTAATTTAGTTTATTATTGTTATTATTATAAATTTATGGGGTGCATATACAAATATATCCATTTTGTTACATGGATATATTTCATAGTGGTGAAGTCTGGGGTTTTTGTGTAACTCTCACCCTGTTAGTGTATGTAATATCCATTAGGTAATTTCTCATTCTCCCCCCACCCCCCAGTAATTTATTTTTGATCATCCCAGGAGCTGCCAGTGGGCTTCCAGATGCTTGAGGGACAGCTGCAGAATGGAGCCCTGCCTCACTTCCCTCCCAGCCCCAGAAACACAATCCCACCCTGGGAGAGAGCTACCTTAATGCACCAGCTGCCCTGGCTGGTTCCCACAACTGCTTCAGGTATGCTTTTGTCAAAAGGCAAAATTACAACAAATTTAGCTTAAAGATCTCAACTGGCTTTATTTGCGATTCTAGACTCGGGCAACACTTCATTCCATAAAATAGAATAAGTGTTCCAGTGAGTTGAGCAGAGGGGGCTGGTTTTATAGACAGAAAAAGGGCTGAAGAAAGCAGAAACAAAAACAAAGTGGATCGGCCATTTCAAAGTTACTTTCCTTGTTAAGGCTGGGACAGGGCGAGGGATGGAACAATAGAAATATAACTGGTTAACACCAGGTTACTTCAGGTTAAGAATTAAAACAGGGGGAGCTTCATTAGCATGCTTCATTAGTTCATAGTTCATGAAGATTGAACTGGCCTGTTTGGGAAATTGGCTATCTCTCTCTCCTGATTTGTCAAAAAGTTAGATAACAACTTAGTTTTGTTTTGGTGACATGGACCTTTACCATGGGTGACTCCATTTTGTTTTTTAGTTTGATCTGTTGGGGCCTAGTTCAGGAGGTTAGTCTCAAACAATGGCCTCTTATAATTTTTGTTTAACATTTTCATGGCAAATATTTGGTAGGGGGCCTCTTACCCAACCTCCGCTTAGCACAGTCACCTAATTGACCTTCACTCCCCAGGCCTTCTGTAAAATGTAACTGCCCCATTCACCGGCACCCTGCATGTTTTTGCTTCCAGAGTTGATATGTATTTTGCCAAGAATCAGTTATTTCCAAAGCTGATTATGCCAGTTGGACTTGTGATTACACTTATGTGATGTCATTAATATTATGTAAACTGACATACCTGAGTGCAAAAAGTCTTCTTGGAAAACGAACCTAAATGCTTCCGAAGGATTTAATAAAGGCAAGTCATACACAAAATATTAGATGTGGGTGAGAGAATCAAAAGGATTGGGGAAAAGATATTGAAAAACCAGGATTCTGAATCCAGATTGCCTCATAAGTGTCTTTACCGTCTCCCTTCACTTTAAAGAAGCAGAGACTGGAGGTCCTCTGGGATAGGTTACAGGTGTGCTTCCTGCGGGAGAGAGGACTCGTAACTCCACACTGCAGATCTGTAAGTAAAGAAGATCCTTAACTCCACACTGAAAGACGGGAGGACTATTTGTTTGATTTATATGAAAAATAAAATGTTTAAGGGATGTATACATCATTTTTAATGATTTTACTTTTTGTTTTAACATACCAAATTCCATGTTTGATAGTGTTGGATGAGAGGGCTCCAACTCACCACAGTGATGGGGTGGTGATGACAGAGTGAGGCGAATGGGGGCCTGTGTAGTCAGTGGTACGTGGACTTAGTCTTAAAAGAAGGTCGGATCTGGGGTTGGGATGTTGATGTTGTAGAACTCTAGGGGCCACCATCCTCATGGAGCCGTGTTCCTTTTCTCCCTGGTTCTCATTTGTATAATCTGCTCTTCCCACTAGGGCATAAGCAGAATGAAAACAGGGACTAGATGTGTTTTTTCTCCCCATTGCATCTCCATAGTGCCTGGCACATAGTAGGCTCTCAAATAATATTGGCCCAATGAATGAATAAATTAAAGAGTCTCGTGAACACCTTCGAAGTTCCTGGGTTACCTGTGTTGTAATGAGTCCAGATCTCTATCCCCTGAAGGTAAAACAAGAAAAAGTGTTCTGAGAACTCTCCCTTGGAGCTGCCTGGGAACTGCCTGAAGAAGGCATAGCTACTGATGTTTACTTAACCTGTTCTGTTTCACTTATCACATCTGGCAGGTGGAGATTACAAAAAAAAGAAAGTCACTTCCTCTTCTCCTGATTTAGCTCGTAGAGCATAGGAGCTAATGCTGACCAAAGCCCTTTGGTCAATATGAAGTGTTAAACAAAAAGGTAGAACAAATATGAGGTATTGGAATATTAAAGTACAGTGAAATCCCTGACTTAAGAAAGCTCATATTAAAAAAAAATCAGAGTTAAGGTACAGATAGACTGGGGAACCGTCATTTGCATTATAAGAATGTCTTCATTTTGCAAATAAAGTCAGCAGAGGTGGCTTAAAAGTAATCTCTTTAATCACTTTAAAAATGCAATGCAATTTAAAATTAAAAATATTTTCTGAATTTTGAAATGATTATTGCAAAGCAAAATCTGATCAGGTTAATTGATGTATGTGTATATGCACATGTGTGTGTGCGTGTATGTGTGTGTATATGTGATAGGTGATGGTTGTTTCCAAAAAGGCGTTTGCTTTACCTGACAAAGTAAGCTTCTAGGGGTTGTAGACTCCATTTACACACATTAAGCTCATCTCCCACAGAGTCTGGTATATCTGTAAAATGGGCATAATAAAACTACCTTGCAGCATTGTTGGGAAGATATATGTATAGTGGGCTGAATAATGGCTTCCAAAGATATTGGATCCTAATCCCTAGAACCTATAAATTTTACTTTATTTGGAAAAAGGATCTTTGCAGATATAATTAAGTTAAAGATTTTGAGATGAGGAGATTATCCTGGATTATCTGGGTGAGCCCTAAATGTTATCACATGTGTTCTTCTAAGAGGGAGGCAGGGGGAGATTTGATCACACACAGAGGAGAAGGTGATGTGAAGATGGAACAGAGAAAGATTTGAAGATTCTGGCCTCGAAGATTGGAGCGATGTGGCCACAAACCAAGGAATGCTGGCTTGTGGATTCTTTCTAGAGCCTCTGGAGGGAGCACCTTGATTTTGGCCCAAGGATATTGATTTTAGGTGTCTGGCCTCCCGAAGCAGGAGAGAATCAATTTCTGTTGTTTTAAACCACCAAGTTCATGGTAATTTGTTGCAGCAGCCATAAGAAACTGTGTACAATACGTAAATTAACTGGCACAATGCCTGGACACAGAAAGTGTTTAGGAATCAACAGATCTTGGTTTGAATTACCACTTTGTTCATTTGCTGTGTGCTTTGGGTAAATTAATCTCAGTCTAAGCCTTAGTTTTTTCACCATAAAAGAAAAACAGCAACTGTTTCATAGGATTGTTGTGAGGATTAAATGAAAAAATGTAAAATGCTTTAGAATGGAGCAGAATTTGCCAACTTTGGCACTATTGACATTTTGGGATGGATGATTCTTTGTTGCAGGGGTCTGTGCTGAACATTGTAGAATGTTCAGTGGCATCCTTAGCTTTTACATACTCAATGACAATAGTATTCCTCACTACAGTGGTAATAGTAAAAAAAAAAGTCTTCAGACATTGCCACCTGTTCCCTGGGGGGCAAAATCCCCCCCGATCAAGAACCACTGGTGTAGAGCCTGTCTCATAGTGCTCATCAGATAGTAACTATTACTGTTTACTGAATGAATGGGTTGTTCAGGGAGGCTGTAGAATGTGGTGCTTCAGAGCTTGTGCTTGGGCATCAATCTGCCCGGGTTCCAATCCAAGCTCTACCACTTACCAACCCTGTGACCTCGGGCACATTATTTAACATCTCTGTGTCTCAATTACTCATCTGTAAAAAAGGAAATATAATAAGATCTACTTCATAGGGTTATTGTAAGGATTATTGTAAGGGTTATTGTAAGGGTTATTGTGAGGATTAGGTGAGATGATTCAGATAAAGCACTTAGAATAGAATCTGCCATATTGTAAGCCTCAATAATAATACTTATTATTGCTAATGTTATTTACTATCTTTGAATAAGCAATTGGGAATCAGAATGTAGACACTGTGGGTCTACAGCCATACCACCCTGAAAAAAAAAAAGGAATGTAGACACTGTGGGGGCATATAGTCGTGGGCCAACCACCCAAGTTCGAGGCAGCCCTCCCTCAGTTTACTCCCAATCTCAGCTCTATATAAAGCCTGTCCAGGCTGCCTTCTGTCCCAGCAGCTTCACGTGGCAATTCAAATGTAATTGTGATGTCTGCATTAAGAAAGAGTCCCCACTGTGGGCAGACTTTGCCCACACCACCATTTTCATCCTGGCTTCTTACCCCAAACGGAACACCTGGTCTCATCCTCTGCAGAGATGGAGCACAGGCAAAGGGCTGCCCTGTCCTCCAGGCCTCTCATATAGAGGTGGTTCTGAGGATGCTAGAGCCAGACACACCGGCCAAGGAGGCCAGGATTCCATGTTTAATAATAAGGACAAGAACACTAAAAATCTTTGTGGGGTGCTGACTCATACACGTGCTTAGCATGCATCCAGGGAAGTAAGTAAACCCATTCTGGGGTGGGAATTGTATTAATTGGGGTCAGGTCTGACTGCGTAAAATAATAATACCCAAAATAACAGAGGCTCAAACATGTTTATTTCTCTTATTGCAAAAGCAGTGCTGAGTGAGGCAGCCCAGGGTTGATGGGCTGCACCATACAGTTGTTAAGCCCTAGTCCAAGGCTGCAGGACAAAGGAAGGGACCACAGCAGGTGCATCTCCTCCTTTTCAAGAAGACTTACTAGAAGTCCCACTCAACATGTCCCCTCACTTCTCATTAGGTAGTCGTGAGGCCACACCTAACTATAAGACGCTGGAAATGGAGCTTTTAGCTAATAGCATCACTAGAAACTCTATATAGGCCTGGTGCAGCGGCTCACGGCTGCAATCCTAGCACTTTGGGAGGCTCAGGCCAGGAGAATAGCTTATGCCCAGGAGTTAGAGGTTGCAGTGAGCTATGATGATGCCGCTGCACTCTCTAGCCTGGGAGACAGAGCAAGACCCTACCTCAAAAAAAAAAAAAAAAAAACAAAAAAAAAAAAACTCTCTATAAAAATCAGGATTCTGTTAGAAGAAGAGGAGAATGGTTGTTGGGATGGTCAGCAGATCTTGTCACAGGGGCTTGGGTAAGTGTTCCAAGGGGGAGGCAGTTTCCACCACTAAATACTGTGATTTTCCTGAAGAATCCTGAAGTCCAAAGTTGTAAGCTGAAGGAGGTACATCTAGGAGATAATTTGGGAGCAGGTGGTAGAAGGTGGGTAAGTGAGGCTATCAAGCTGTCAATATACTCCTCCACCTAGCTTTTAGAAATCAAAATTTCCCCTATCTAACCTCAAACCCAAATCAGATTAATACCTTATCCAAGTATCCCTTCCTTACCACTAACCCTAACCCCAACCCCAATCATAATTCAACACTAACCCTAGTCTTAACCTTAAATCCATGCTGCCTGGTGGGTCTGGGTCCTGATGTGGTTCTGCACCCTCCCCCCCACTCCCCATACTGTTAACCCCATTGTGCCTAGGCAAGGATCCTTAAATCCAATCTGTATTTTAACCTTAATCTTAGCCCTAATCCTGACCCCAACACTAACCCTAACACTAAACTCCAACCTTAATCCTCACCCAGACTCTAACCCAAATCCTGACCTTGACCTCAATGCTAACCCTAACCCCTAACTCAACTTCAATACTAACCCCATCTCTAACCCCAATTTAACCCTAATTCTTATCCTTCCTCTAATGTCAACCCTAATTCCAACCCTAACTGTAACCCCTTCCCTAATGCTAACCCTAACTTCAACCCTAAACCCAGTCACAATTCCAACCTCAGCGCAAATTCCAACCTTAATCCTAATCATCTCCAAAAAGAACCCATTCTCCCTATCAGGCAACTTTACCTCCCCAGATGGAGTGGTCTAACAGGGCCTACTTGGTTGGTGGAGTGAGTCTGGACCAGGTAGCTCACCTTGGCCCACTGGGGCTAACAGCATTGGGGTGGGGAGCAGAATCATATCAGAAATGTTATCTTCTCAGACTCAAGCCCTCCAGGCAGCATGAACACTGGTGGGAATTGCTCTATAAGGTGGCAAAACCTCAGAATGCTGTTGTACCAATTTGGCCTTCCCATTGAGTTTAAATACAATTGTAGCAAATTGTGCTGATTTCTATTCCACAGGCTTGGATTTAGTGGTTTTTGAATTCATCATCTAAATGTATGCAAATTATCCACTCTGGCCCAGAATCCAAAAATTTTTATGAAGACTGATTTTTTTTTTTTAAGAGGACTATAATTTTTGTAGGAGGGCTTTCCACCACCTCCTACTAGCACTGACTAGCTGGGCATGGGACCAGCTGAAGATTCAAATGAGGCATGAAAGAGCATTAGTGAAATCCATAGGAACAAGGAACAATTTTTAGAGAGCAGGAGAAAAGCAATAGATGGTCTCGATTCTATACAATTCAACAAATGTTTTTTGGATACACACAAGGCACTGGGATTGGCACTGCAGGAAACTGAATATGAGGAAGGTTGTTACTAGGCATGGGGCATGGGGCAGACAGGGGAAGCAAGACTGACACACAAACCACTTCTCCGCCTTGATGTTACAGCATCACAGTGTACTTCACAGAAAATGACCACCTTCCTGTTTGAGTCATGGTCCCACCGGAAATAGAAGGTATGTTCCATAGAGATTTTGAAGAGCATTAATGAAGAGGTGGGAGCAGGGAGAGGCAACTAACTAGGAATATTGAGGCACCCAGGGACCGTCATCACTGAGACCCATCCCCAATCCTGGGCCCAAAGGCAGGGGAGCAGGGAGTGGTATGCTGAGCATCCGGGCAGAGCTGGGTGGTAGAAGAGGCACTTCTGGACAGAGCTGTAGTCCTGGAGGGATGCAGCCCCTACCAGAACTGAGGATGGGAGGAAACAGGGAGGACATTCCCTGACCTCCCTCTCCTCCCACTGGTGGTGTGTTAGAACTGGTTCGTACTGGTTCATGAAAGCTGATTGTGCGCAGCTCTTCCCGATGCCCAAGTCAAGTTGGTAGTTTGAAATCTTTCATGGCGGAAGTATTTACACCACAGAAATGGGCAGATGCTAAAGATCAGGACATTTCCCCTGGAGAGCTGGTTGATAAACACTCACTAGCACACCCCTGCCTCCCACACTCTCCTCTCTTCTTCCTGCCTGTCTGTGGCTGAGTCTAATGCGATGCCAGAGGGCAAGGGAGCTTGGCTGGAAGTCATTATGCGTCAGCCCCTGGGGGCACAGAGCAGGGCTCAGAGGAAGGGGAAGGGATGCGAGGGAGGGGCCGCAAAAGAAGAATGACCCGCACGTCCCACTGTCACTTTTTATTTCTTTGCCCTGCTTTCTTTTTTTTTTCTTAAGGAACTTACCACCTCCTGCCATATTGCAGAATTAATTGTTTACCATCTGTTTCCCTGACTAGAATGGAAGCTCCATGAAAGAAAGGGACTTTGTTTTCTTCTCTAACGTGTCTCTAGCACTTGGGACAGTGTCTGACAGCTAGCAGATGCTCAGGAACTTTGGTTGAATGAACGAGTACAAGGAAGAATTTTTGGAGTGGCTTGAGAGAAATCCGAAGTGCTGTGTTACGCAGAGGAGAGATTCCACGCAGCGTGGAGTGTGAGGCGCCCGCGGAACACCCAGAGGGAAATGTCTAGCAGACAGCTGGAAATGTAGAGACTGGAGCTTAAAATACAAACTTAAGCCCCTGATCATGGAAGACTGCAGTTTGCTGGATTTCACTGGAAGACTGTAAGAGGAGGGGATGGATGCCAAAGACAGAGCCTTGGAGAATTCCTATGCCCAGGAGGGAGAGGAGAAGGGAGAACTAAAGGGGCAGACAGAGAAGGCCCAGCCAGAGAAACAAGAAAATGAGGATGAGGCATGGAATTTAAGGAAGGAGCATCTCAGTGAGAGGAGATTAGTGATGCCAATGGGAATTGGCATTGAGGCAGCACTTGGCTAATGTTTGTGCTGAATGAGGGTGAAATGAAGCTTGAGAAATGGCCGCTGGACCGTACAATGAGGGACATGACTTGTGACCGGCACAAGGGTCCTTTTGGTCAAGTGGTGGGTTCAGAAGCAGGATTCCAGTGAGTTCGGAGTGAATGGACTACTTTAACAATTAATTGTAATGCTAGAACATGGATGGACTTTGAGAAACGTTGTGCTAAATGAAAGGAACCAGTCACAAAAGATCACACATAGTATGACTTCATTTATACGAAATTCTCAGAATAGGCAAATCTAAAGAGATAGAAAGTACGTTAGCGGGTGCCTAGAGCTGCGTGGGTTGGGAGGAAATGGGGAGTGACTGCTAATGGGTGAAGGGTTTTGTGTTGGGGTGATGACAATGTTCTAAAATTCATTGTGGGGATGGTTGCACAACTCTGTGAATATACTAAAACCACTGAATTGTACACCTTACATGGGTGAATTGTATGATATGTTAATCTCAATAAAGCTGTTACTAAAAAGTTAATTATGAAGGACTTTGTATATGCAAATACATACTCTGTATCTAATCTACTCTAAGGCACCATTGATTGATTGTCAGAAATGTCATTATTTTACGTACCACCAAAAAAAGATAACACCCTACCAAATAAACCAAGGCTATTTTTGTCTTATCACATTGTCCGTAAGATGCATCCCTATCTCAGAGAGGTTAAGTTTTTAAAATGTGTGCCTTAGAATCAATGAAATAAGTCTCATGGCATACATATGTGGTCGCAGAGGAGACAGGTTGGCTGGATATTGGCAATGAACTAGACAAATAGAAAGGAATTAGCACCTAGTGCACCACTAGAATGTACCACAAGTACAGTTGCCCTTTACGTTTCCCTTCTTGGTTCTACCCCTCTCCCTCCCCCTGTGGTGACCAGCATCCCAGTTTGTTTTTTTAAAATGTGGTAGAATATACATAACACAAAATTCACCATTTTCACTATTTTTACGTGTACAGTTCAATGGCATTAAGTATATTTATTATACATTGTTGGGCAACTGTCACCATCACCCATCTCCAGAACTTTTTCATCTTCCCAAACCAAAACTCTGTGCCCATTAAATAATAACTCCCCACTTCTCCCTTCCTCCAGCCCCTGGTAATCACTATGCTACTTTCTGTCTCTATGAATTTGATTACTCCGGGTTCCTCATAGAAGTGGAATCATACAGTACCTGTATTTGTCCTTCTGTGTCTGCCTTATTTCACGGAGCATAATATCTTCATCATGGTTCAGCCATGCTGTAGCATGTGTCAGAACCTCCTTCCTTTTTAAGGCTGAAGAATATTCCATCATATGTGTATACCACATTTTGTTTACCCATTCACATGGTGATGGACATTTGGGTTGCTTCCACCTTTTGGCTGTTATGAACATGAGTGTACAAATATCTGTTTGAGTACTTGCTTTCTTTTCTTTTCTTCTTCCTTTTTGTTTTTTTAGAGACAGGGTCTCACTGTGTTGCCCAGGCTGGCATGCAGTGATGCTGTGATAGCTCACTCCAGCCTCGAACCTCGAACTCTTGGGCTCAGGTGATCCTCCTGCCTCAGCCTCCCTCAGCCTCTCATGTAGCTTGGACTATAGGCATGTGCCACCATGCCTGGCTAATTTGTTTATTTTATTTTTTTGTGGAGACGGGGTCTCACTATCTTGCCCAGGCTTGTCTCAAGTGATCCTCCTGCCTCAGAGATTCCTTGCTTTAATTTTTTTTTTTTTTGAGACAGAGTCTCAAAGCTGCGTGTGGTGGCGTGAGCCTGTAGTCCCAGCTACTCGGGAGGCTGAGGCAGGAGGATCTCTTGAGCCCAGGAGTGTGAGGTTGCAGTGAGCTATGATGATGCCACTGCACTGTATCCCAGGCAACAGAGTGAGATCCTGCCTCAAAAATAAAAATAAAACAAACAAAAAAACCTCACACCAGAACAAAACAAAACAAAACAAAACAAAAAACTGCATAGAGAACCGCTGTGAGAGGAAGCAGGATCAAGGGAAGGGTTTTGTATTGGGAAGAGGAAATCTGCCCACAGGAGCAAGAGCAGGAGAGAGTGGGGGTGCCAGGCTGGTGCTGCCAGGTCCAGAGGAGGGAGGCAGGTGGGATGTAAGTCACTGGACACATTCCTTTCTGCAGGGCTCTCGGAGAGGTTGGAGAGGTGGCCTCCCAGAGACACAGATTCCCAGATGGGGGCCCGAGGCCTGAAGGGACAAGCTCCCCGTGCTCATCCGCCTTGCAGCCTCACTCCCAGAGGCCGTTGCAGCATCTCTGGAACGTGGACCAGCCAGATCCTGAATGAAGCAACTAGTGCAAGTGGGCTGAGGGGCTGGGGGAAGTGGGGCGCCAGCAGCAGCAGAGTCTCTCGCAGCCACCCAAAGCACGACTGAGAGCCGCTCCGCCACCCCCTGCAATCTGCCACAGCGGTCACCTTCTGCCTGGTTCTATTGATAGGCCCGGGCACGTGTTCCACCACAGGATGAAAACATGCTGGAATCTATTAAAAATCCTCTCTGTGCTGTGAACAGGAGGCTGTGGGGCAGGAGGGGCTCCCGCCTCATTGCTCCTGCCCTTTTCCTTTGATCTCCTCCCGCCATGACCCATGTGCTGTGAGTCCCACTGGGACCAAAGTCCAGACCCCTTTCCACTGTGCTCCAGTGCCTGTGGGGTGGAGCTGGAAGGCAAGGACAAAGGTGTCTTGATGCTGAGGAGCCCGGGATGCTGGGATGGCCAGGACCTCTGGGGGAAAGCTGCACATGGCAGCGCTGCTCTGTGGAGCCGACCTTGGAGACGAACTTAAGTTCAAATCCTGGCTCTTCCACTTCCCAGCTGTGTGACCTCTGGAAAGTTACTTAACTTCTCTGAGCCTTGCTTGCCTCAGCTGTAAAGTGGAGACCACAGTTCTTCTATGCAGATTGATTTGAAGATTAAAAGAGACAATGTATGTAAACTGATGGGTACAGTGCCTGGCATGTAAGAAGCACTTAATAAAAAGTCGTTGTGTTCACATGAGGGGATACCACTCAACAATAAGAAAGAATGAACTACTGATACATGCAGCAATGTGGATGAATCTCAAAATAATTATGATAAGTGAAAGAAGCCAGACCAAAAAAAGGGTATGTACTGTATGATTTCATTTATATAAAACTCTAGAAAATGCAAACTTATCTCTAGTGACAGAAAGCAGATCAGTGGTTGCCTGAGGATGGGGGCAGAGATGGGAGAATTGCAAAGGGTCCCCAGGAAACCTCTGGGGGTGACGGATATGTTCACTATCTCAATTGTGGTGATGGTTTCATGAGTATGTACGTGTGGCAAAAGGTTTCAAATTGAATAACTTAAGTATGTGCAGTTTATTGTATGTAAATTATACCTCAATAAAACTATTAAAAACAATAAAAATGTAATGGTGATGGTGATGATGGTGCTGAGTTGTCCTTCCCCACCACTACCCTCTCTATCCCTAGATGATCAAAAACAGTAGAACTTCTCCCGCAAGGAGGGGCTGGTGTAAAAACATTAGCAGAACTCTTCCAGGGTCCTAGCAGGGAAGAGCTTTGGAGAGAAAGAATCCCAGGGAAGGTTCCACTGGCTGCTAGGATGCAACCCCGCCTCCCCTTTTACTGAGACTTATGGGCAGAGGGAGCCAAGGGGGAGGGCAACTGCACCTCTCGGGAGATGTTCTCTCCCAGCTCACCCATGGGTTCGGGGGCAAGAGGTGGCCGGCTGGCTGCAGGGGGCACTTCTATGCCTTTGACCTGGGGGCCGTGGGCCCACAGACAACAGCTGTGGGAGTTCTCTGGGCCCCTTTAGACCTGTGCTTCTCTTCCACTGTTTGTGCTCTGACACCTACGCGGAGCTCCTCTCTCCCCACCGCCCAGGTTGTGCGTGCCACTCTCCTTGCTAGGCTGGAAGGGCAGCTGGCCCCTTGGTCAGGCTCAAGAACTCAGCTGGGGACACAATATCTCTGGGGAGCTTCTGGAGTCTGCGTGTGTTTGGAAGGGGTGATGGGACACAAGGAGACTTGGAAGACTCTGCCACAGCCAGGCTCTTCATCCCTGGAGGTCATGGGATCTCAGTGACAGAGCTGCCACGGGCCCCAGGAAGAGCGTGTGGACCGGTGAGCGGCCCATGAGCTGGTGCTGCCTGCAGACTGATTGGGTCTGGTCCACACACATGTTTGTTGTTCTCACTGCATTAGTTGCTGTTTTAGTCAGGGTTCTCCAGAGAGACACAACCAACGGGATATAGGGACAGATAGACGACAGGGGATTTATTAGGGGAATTGTCTCACACAGTTATGGAGGCTGAGTCCCATGCACAACAGGCCATCTGCAGGCTGGAGAACCAGAGACGCTGGTAGCATGGCTCAGGCCAAGTTGGAAGGCCCGAGAACCAAGGAAGCTGATGGTGTAACTCTCAGTCTGAGGCCGAAGGCCTGAGTGAGGATGCTGGTGCAAGGTTCAGAGTCTAAAGGGCCAAGAAACTGGAGTTCTGATGTCCAAAGGCAGGAGGAGAAGGGCTTCCCACTCTGGAAGAGAGAGAGACAGAATTCACCCTTCCTCTGCTTTTTTGGTTCCACCCAGGACTGCAGCCAATTGGATGGTGCCCACCCACATTGAAGGAGGATCTTCCCCACCTGGCCCACTGGCTCACACACCATCTCCTCTGGAAACGCCTCACAGACACACCCAGAAATGATGCTTCAGCAGCCACCTAGGCATTCCTCAGTCCGGTCAAGTTGACACCTAAAAGCAACTATCACGGTTGCCAATATGGAAAAATTGGGAGATTTCTATCAAAATCCAGATTCCCAGCTTCTTTTGCTTAACTGGAAGATCCAGCATCACTGTGCCCAGCTAGCTGAAGGACAATAGTTGCCTGGGACTGAGTAACAGCTGCCCTGCTAATAATAATATGGCTAACAAGAGCTAACACTTATGGAACTCTGACAACGTGCCAGGCACACTTCACAAGCAATTTCGTTATCATGGCCCTGAGGGCC
This sequence comes from Daubentonia madagascariensis, assembly GCA_023783475.1. Taxonomy (NCBI): domain Eukaryota; kingdom Metazoa; phylum Chordata; class Mammalia; order Primates; family Daubentoniidae; genus Daubentonia; species Daubentonia madagascariensis. The sequence continues at coordinate 14,649,554 of JAKFHU010000258.1, read as the reverse complement.
CACATCCCCTGTTAGGGTGTCCGCCTGAGCCTGCAGGCAGCAGTTGGCAAGCCCTGCTCCAGAGGGAGGAAGGAGCCCTGGGCGCCAATCTGCCTCCAGGCCACTGCCCTGGGCTGAGAAAGCAGAGCTTACCACTGTGCCAGCTACTCTTCAGATCTATCTTAATCTTCTCACGCCTGCCACTAGGTAGCTGCCGTCATCCTTCACCCCCACTGGCTCCCACTCTCCATTGTCACTTCCCAGCACCACCAGCCTTTTGATCTGGCTTTCAGGAGGACAGAGGTGCTCCCTGATCCAGGCCAGGCCCATCTACCAAATGTGACAGCTTAGGCAGGACTTGGGGGCAAGCTTGCTGGGCTCGTGTTGATTTATTATTTAGGGAGCTTTGGGAGGTAAATCCTTGACGAAAGCTCATGTTGGGATGTAGCCTTGATTTTAGCAAGGCATTTGATGAAACATCTCAGGTCTTTGCAGCCAAACCGAAGAAACGTGGCCAGCTGGTAGCAGGCTTAAGTGGATTTTTGACTAATGGAAAAACTGCACCCAGATGGCTGTGCTGATTGGACTGATGTCAGTGTGGGTCACTAGAAAGAAAACAGAAAATGCGTTTGCCACATGTCTAGAGGATGGGCTCCACAACATTGGGGTGAAGAGCCTTGGTCCCGGAGACAAGCAGACGCGGGTTCAAATACCAGCTCTGCCACATATTAGCTGTGTGACCGCAGGTGGATTACTTCCACCTACCAGGGGTTTGGTCTCCTCATCTATAAAGTAGGGATAATAGCAATACTGTCTCCAAGGGTTGCTGTGAGGATTGAATGGTTTAATGTCCCAGGACAGCAGTCAGTAAATGTCACTCTGGTGGTGATCAAATTGTTCATGACACATTGCTGTGGAGAAATGGAGGCAGAGGACCAGGCTCTGCGGCCTAATGTTTTCCCCAATTAGGTTAGGTATGTGCCTGCCTCACTGCCGCAAACATTACACTCTGCTGTTCGCTTGGGACAAAGTGAGATGGCAGCTGGGAGGGAGGGTCTCAGGGTTTCGGCCCCCCCTTGGACACTCAGGGACATGGTTGAAGCCCAGCTAATCACTGGGTGAGGAGGAGAAAAGAACAGAGATAGGAGGGTTGGGTGCCTGTGATGGGAGAGCTCGTGCTGCCCGGGCTGCCCCTCAGATCCACTGGGAAGCAGGACTTTAACACCAAGCATATCCCAAGCCCCCAAACTTGGAGGTTGTCGCTGCTGCTGTACTTCTGTTATCAGTGGCACTGGCTCCGCTGGAGGGGGCCAGCAGCCCGTTTCTCTGCTGAGTGTCTGCGAGAACCGAGTTCATGTTTGAATTCATGTATTAAGAGGAACAAGCGGAATATTTTTCTTGATGAGAGAAGTGTTATTTTCCTCTGAAGCCCCAGCCTGCAAATGCCTGGGACATGGTAGATGCTTGATAAATGTTGAGCACGTGAAAGGGAAGAAGCCTGAATGGAGGGGGGCAGCAGCTCCACAGGGACTTGCCAGCCTGTTCTGATGGAGGTGAGGACAGGAGGGGTTCCCCGGGTAGCCAGCATTGCCCCCTGGAGAGATCACAAAGCCCTTTTTTATAGTGACCAATGTAAGATGTGCACATGGGTTAAAAAAAATTCAAATGGTACTAAAAGTCTTACAATGAAAACAGTAGATCCTTGCTCTCTCCTGTCCTGCTCCCCAGAAATAACACTATTAGCAAAATGACTCCTCTCAAGGATGTTTATTGCAGCTTTGTTTGCAATAGAAAAAGGATGGAAATGAACTAGATGTCTATCAAAGGTCAATGAAAGTGATGCAGCAGCCGAAAAACAATAAAGAATCTCTTTATGTACTGATATAAAATAACCTCAAGATATATTAAGCACAAAAAGCAAGGTGCACACGAGTTTGCATAGCATGCTACCAATTGTGCAAAAAAGAGAAAAGATCTATGAGTGTTGCTATTCATATAGTGCGCTCACGGAAGGCCTGGCCGCTCATGTCACACTTGAGCAAAGAGCTGAGACAGTGAAGAGTGACTCACGCTTATGGGCACATGTTTTATGTACATAGACTCACTTGTTAGATCATGAAAGAAACCCATCGTATTTGCCGCCTCCCAGGCAAGAGAACTGCCTAGGAAACAAGGGTAGGAGGGATTCATTATATTCTTTTATGTATCTTGGATTATTTACTTATAAAAAAAAAGTTAATAACCTTGTCATTGTGGCCCATAGACTTTAGGGTGGTCCCAATGATCCCCCATCCTGGTGTTCACAGCCCTTGAGTGAGGGCAGGACTTATACGGCAGATAAGGGGGTAGTACTCCCCTGATTATGTTATGTTATATCAGACTCCATCTGAGCAGAAGCAGACAGGAGCAGAGCCTCTCCTGGGGGTCTTGGTAAAGTCAGTAGCCATGTAGGAGAATCAAGGAACTATGGGTGGTCTTCAGGGACTCTGGGTGGCCTATAGGCCTAGGAGCAGCCAACAGCCAGGAAAAAGCAGGGGCCCTCAGTCATGCAACTACAAGGAAATGAATTCTGCCAACAACCCGGTGAGCTTGGAATAGGATTCTTCCTCAGTCGAGCCTCCAGATCAGAATGCAGCCAGGTTGAGGCCTTGATTTCAGCTGGGGGGAGATTCTGCAGAGGACCAGACTCCGACCCATAGAAACTGTGAGACAATAAATACATATTGTTTTAAGCTGCTAAATTTGTGGTAATTTGTTATGTAGTAATAGAAAACTGATACACTTTTTGAGCTGTTTCTTCTGGCATGAAGGAGCTCAGGAAACTTCACCCCAAAGTATGACTCCTTGGTGTAAAGAATGTTTTGAATTACAGGCCCTTCAAGATCAAAAAGCATTGGTAGGGGCTTTCCCTCTATCTGCATAAACCAATCAAAAGAACAGAACAACTGATTTCCCTTGTTCATATTGCAGGAAAGAATATCAAGAATGCAACCAGACCTGGCCCAAATAATTTTAAATATAATACCTGTCTCTCAGATGAATTTAATTTGCCAAGTGAATCATTTACAAGTCAATCTGTTTTCCCCATTCATTTATCTTCTCTGGGAACCATTTATTGCCCCTAAACAGAATTACCTATACTCCTCATCTCCCCCTCCCCTCCAAAAAGACAGGCATAAAAATACATGAACTTCGTTGGAATATTGGGTAATCACTCTGTGATTCTCCCCATGCACATGGTAAATAAACCTGTCTCTGTCATTAATCTGCCTTAATTGTGAGTTGATCTTTCACCGAACTTTCGGGGAGAAGGGGAAGTTTCCTCTTACCCCTACAGGTATTTACCCCCATATTTCTGAATAACATGTTTGTATTGCTTTTCTTGATTTATCAAGCTTAGAAATTATCTATTGATGTGCTGTTATGGTGGACAAGTATTTATTCTCTCCCCATCCCCTTCCCTCCTCCTGCCCTCCCAGGATAGTGACTTTAATATTTTTAGGTGATCAGCAGTCAGTGTTTAATTATTAAAACAGTGTAAATATATCGATGACAGAGCAAGTCACATGCAGTGATTGTATTTCCTTTTTTCCTTTGTTTATCCTGGGATTAATAATTGCCTCATTTAAAAATTTGCTCAGTGTTCTGTGTACCTTGCCTTATTTTTTCCCCCGTTGCTCCTGCATCTCTGATAAATGCCTGATGATCTGATTTCTGCATAGTGAGACCTATCACTTAATGTATTGACGCCATTTTCACTGGCAGGTTCCCTCCTGCCCCAAACTGTCCAGTTTGCATTCTGGGCCAGTGCACAGCTGTCATCTGGGGACTTGCGTTCACTGCTCTGCTGAATCCTGTCTCCTGTGTCCTGAGCCCCATAGCTCCTTTCTTGGTTTACAGCCTAGTTTTGGTGGAGCACATCCTCCAGCAGTTTCTTAAGACAGGGTGCATGGGAGGTCAATTTGTTCAAGTCCCTGCACATCTGAAAGATGCCTTTATTCTACCCTCACACTTCCTGATGGTAGCTAAGTACAGAATCCCAGGTTGAAGAAAACTCCCCCGTCCCCCTTAGAATGTTGAAGGCTTTGTTCCCTCATCTCCTGGTTTGTAGTGTTGCCACTGAGAAGTCGATGCCGTTTTGATCCCTGATTCTCTTATTGCGCCCTGTTTCAGCTCTCTAGAAGCTTTTTGGATCTTCTCTTCATCCTTGATGTTCTGAAATTTCAAAATTGGTATAGGTCTTGTTTATTTGTCACGATGGGCCCTCAAGTGGCACTTTCCAGGTGGAAATTCATGACCTTCTGTTCTGGGAACATTTTGTATTTTTTAAAAAATTTACTTCCTCCTGTGATGGTTAATTTTAGGTGTCAACATGACTGGATTAAGGAACACCTAGAAACCTGGTAAAGCATTATTTTGGGGTGTGTCTGTGAGAGTGTTTCTGGGGGAGATTAGCCAGTGAGTCTGAGAGCACAAGGTGGGAAAGATCTACCCCTGATGGGGGCAGGCACCACCCAACGGCGAATATGCTGAGCTGTCTGCTGGAACTGGGACACACTTTTCCTCTCCTGTCCTTGGACAACAACTGCAGGTTCCCTGGCCTTTGGACGCCAGGACTTACACCAGGACCCCCCGCCCTGGATTCTCAGGTCTTCGGCCTCAGACGGAGCTGCACCATCAGCTTCCCTGGTTCTGAGGCCTTCGGACGTGGACTGACCCCCACAACGAGCCTCCCAGGGGCTCCAGCTTGCAGTTTTTTTAACGTCCAAGAGTTCTTTCTTGTTCTCTGATTATTTCCTTTTCTGTGAAGGGCAAAGTGTTTTCTCATTTCTTTGAGAGTTTTCACTAGTGTTCTTTTTGAAGCTTTCTTCTGGTCCTTGCACTGTCTCTGAAATCCTTTGGAGCCCATCCCCACCCCTGCCTTTGTTCTGATCTCTTTTTCATGTCAGAGTCCTTCCTCACATATCTGTTGGTCCTTGACTATCTGTTCACATTTCAGAGAGGCCCTCAAAGCCAATTGGCAACTCTGAATGCTTGCGTGGGACAAACAGACTCATGGGGCTTTCGACACCGGAAATTGCCAAATGTCAGGATGTAGAGATCTTTTTCTCTGCGGCATTCAGCTACTGAAGAGAAGAACCTTCTAATCTCTTGCCTTGGGACAGGGTGCATGCAGTAGGAGCAGAAAACGGGACTTAGAAATGATTGTGAAGTGTTTAGACTGCAGTCCCGAACCTCACCTCACCCTCCCCAGCCCCACTTTGCCTGGTGTCCCCAAGTTCTGAGCTCTCTCATCCACATAACCACTTCACCTGAGAGCAAGCCTTGGGCTCTTGCCTGGGGCAGGGGCAAGAGGGATGCAAGCCACCCAGCTGTATGCGGCGAAGGACAAAATCGGGGGTCCAAGTATACAGACTTCCACACAAACCCCTTACTCAGCCCCACACTTGACCTTAACTTTCCCCTGTACCTGTTGCCTCCCAGTCCTGAGCGTCTGAAGCTTTCTGCAGGGCAATTCAGTTTCCTGCTCATCTGGAACCTACTTTTCAGGCACTTTAGCTTATGTCTTCCTCCTCCATCTGCTCTCTGTCTTCCAGACCGTTGAAATCTCTAATCTATAATTGTCTCCTCGTATTCTCGTAGTCTTTGGGTTTATACTGTCAGAAAATGCATTTGCTCTCATTTCAGTGGGGTTTTGGGAGAAAGGATGAACGCAGGCAGTTAGGTTTAGTAGGAATCTGCATTTCTTATTGTTTCAGGGTGTCTCCCCCGTCTCCTGATGGCTCTGAGCAGAGGCTGTGCTCTGGAGAGGTATGAGAACTGCTGTCCCAGTACCAGAGCGCTCCCTGGCACTCCTGATGGCATTGTGTCTTTGGAGTCTCATGTCAAAAAGTTAGAATCTGTAAGAAATAAAATGCCACCTCTGTTCCCACCCTGGGGACATTGTGACAGTGATTAGCAGAAGCCAGGAGCCTATGTTAGGGCCACTTCCCAGCAGTCTTTTGTTCTAGGGTAATGACCAGGCTGCTCATGAGTGTCCTAGCCTGCACTTGGTCTGGCCTGGAGGAGGCAGACAACAGAGGCTGGCCCCAGAACAGACGACAGGAGGGATCCTGGCAGCAAGCAACAGCAGAGGCAGCTGTCAGAGGAGGAGGAGGAGGTCCCAGGTGGCAGGCACTCGGGGTCAGGCGCATATGGCAGCAGGCGGAGCCAGGGGGGAAGTCCAGCCTCTGGGAGAGGGCTTGATGACTTCCAGCTTGACGACTGGAAGCTGAGTTTGGAGGAAGGGAGGATGCCCACTCCCAGGGGATGGCCCAAGGCAGGAATACTTAGCAGACTGTAGTGATGTAGGGGACAATTCTTGGGACTGAGATACAGGAGTGAGGAAGGACAAGGGCACAGGCAGGGGCCCTGGAATCTGAGCTGGAGTAAGAGCAGGTCAGACAGTCAGGCCTCCTGTGATAGCCTTGGGACAGGATTGATTCCCAAGCATGGGTCAGAGCATGATCCTGGGAGTGATGCCAGGTGGACACAAGGACATCTCACCCACCACCAGCACCTGAACTCAAGCAAACTTGCCCCTCACTGAGGATCTTTCCGGGGCTGGGGGGAACTGACACTGACCTCTCATCAGCTCTGTGGCAGAGTGGACAGTAGAGAGACACACCATGCTGTGCTGGGGAGCTGATATATCTGCTGGCAACTCTGGTGGTCTTGATGAGTTGAACTAAGCGAGACAATGAGCTTATGTTGAACAGGTGCTTTACAGGCACTATCTTAGCCCTCTGAGATGGTCTTGCCACCCCCTTATACAGGCAAGGAACCAAGGCTCAGAGAGGTTGAGCAGGTTGACCAGGATCACACAGCTAGTAAGTGGCAGACCCAGGATTCAAACCGGGTTGCCTGAAGCCAAATGCAATCTCTCCCCACTGCACCTTGCTGCCTCCTGAGACGTGATTCATGTTCCTTCAAGATATGAGCGGGGTCCAAACCTTGGTTTTAGGACCTCCTTTGGAAAGACCCAAAGCTGCTGTTGAAGTTGCCCAAGGCCTGGGATCAGATGGTGGTTTGACTTCTCTGATGACACTGCTCACCCTGAAACGTGGTGTGCCAATGGTAGCTAAGCACAAACACTGTGTCTGTCCCTCCCCAGCACATTGCCTTGAAGGCAGGGGGAAAGCACCCTCAGTTCTTTGCAGCCAGTAACAGGATTTAATTTTCAAGCCTGTCCTGAGCTCTCCTATGTCTGCCAACTTAATTGGGTCTTGGGCATCTGTGAGCTATGATGAAGTGTCTACTTTATCCAGGCAAGGCTGGTCCTACCAGTCCTGTTAATGTGTTTAAAGTCCCAAACCCAAAGCCATCTCTGGCTGTTGCCTGGAACAACTTCTGCTCAGGCACTGGGCTCAGATAGAGGGAAAAGCTACAGAGACATCACGACATAGATGTAGAAATAAAAGTGGATATAGATATATGGGTGTAGATGTAGGTATAGATACAGAGACAGATGTAGACATAGATACAGACACAGATATAGATATATAGATGTCACCAAAGACAACCCAGGCAAAGGCACACTTTGAAAACAGCTACCACTTCCTGAGTTCACTTAATCCTCATAGCAATCCTGTGAAGTAGGAGTTTTTATCCCCATTTTAGAGATGAGAAACTAAGGCTTCCAGAGGTTTAGTGGCTTGCCCACGTCACACGGTGATGGAGATTTGGAGTGGAGTCCTTGCATGTGGGCCCAGGCTGCAGCCATAGCATCCACCATTCCCACCCCTGTCTCCAGCCTTGCTCGGCCTTCTAGGGCAGCAGGGAGACAGCCCAGACCCCATCCTGTACGCAGCCATAGTGAGGAAAGAAATGAGGTTCAAGAGGGGAATAAACAAAGTGCACCATGGGGAAAAGAGTACCCAAAGGACAGCATGTCCTAGCCTGCTTCTGCCTGTAGCCCCACTGCCTGTCTCCCCTTATTCTTTGGTAATAGAACCTTGATTATCACCCAGGCACAGGAATGTTCAGGATAATGACATTTCCCAGCCTCACTAGCTGTGAGGTGACTAAGTTCTAGCTGATGGGGTATAAGCTGCAGTGGTTTGTGCAACTTCTAGGAAGTGTCCTTAAAGGGAAGTGCCTTTTTCTGTCCCCTCTTCCTTCTAGCTGCCTGGAATGTGGATGTGATGGCTGGTGCTCAAGCAGACCTGGAAGCCACATGCTGAGGAGGGCAGAGCAATGAGAGAGAAAGGGCCTGGGCTCCTGGGGACAGTGCACTGGCTGTACTGCTCCAGGCTGCCTATGCTTGCACGAGAGACAAATACAGTTCTATCTTGCTGAAGCCTCTGCATTTTCCATCACAGACAGTCAAATGAATCCTAACAGATTCATACCCTCTAATTCCTCTCCCTAGAACCACAATCTCTTGTTAGAGGTCCCGTTGTTGTACTTTAACTTTCAGGTTTGTCCATTTCAGATCTTCTCTACCTTGGAGGCGAAGTGAATGTGCTCGTGGGGGTAGGGACAGGTAGGAAGCAGAAAAATACATTAGTTTTGACTGGGGAAAGCCAATATGTGCTGTGAGGATGTAGGAGTTGGCAGCCAGAAGAAAGGGGTGCACAAACTCCATCAGCCACTGCCTGACCCCAGTGTGCCTACAGTTGCCTCTACTGTGGCTGATCCGCCTGTGCTTTCAAACCCACGCTGGCTCTGGGCAGGAAGCCTGTAAGGAAGGCTGCCAGCTCAGGACCAAGCTCTGTGCTCCTGGCCGCTGTCCCCTAACTGGTGCCTAACCTGTGCCTGGCACATGGTGTGTGCTCGATGATTATCTGTTGAATAAAGGAGTGAATGTGTGATCAATGCCTAGATGCAGGCCTCATTCTTTGGCCTGTGATTATGACCCTTTGATACCCAGGCCTTGGTCCCCAACACTTAAAAAATTTTTTTTTAATTAAAGGAATTTTTTCAATTGATACATAATAATTGTACATATTTTGGGGTACATGTAATATGTTGATACAGGCATACAATGTGTAATGATCAAATCAGGGTAATTGAGTTATTTATCACCTCAAACATTTATCTTTTCTTTATGTTAGGAACATGAGAATTCTTCTTTTCTAGCTATTTTGAGATATATAATAAATTACTGTTAACTATAGTCATCCTACTATACTATCAAACACTAGATCTTATTCCTTCTAACTGTATTTTTGTATCCATTAACCAACTTCAACCCCACCTCCCTCCTACCCTTCTCAGCCTCTGATAACCACCAATCCAGTTTCTACCTCCATGAGATCCATGTTTTTAGCTTCCCACATATGAGGGAGAACATATGATATTTGTTTTTCTGTGTCTGGCTTATTTTACTTAACATAATGACCTCAGTTCCATTCATTTTGCTGCAAATAATAGGATTTCACTCTTTTTTATGGCTGAATAATAATCCATTGTGTGTATGTACCACATTTTCTTTATCCCTTCATTTGTTGATGGACACTTAGGTTGATTCCATATGTTGGCTATTGTGAATAGTGGTGCAATAAACATGAGAGTGCAGATATCTCTTAGATCTATTTATTTCCTTTCTTTTGTGTATATACCCAGCAGGATTACTAGATCATATGGTAGTTCTATTGTTAGTCTTTTGAGGAACCTCCATATTGTTTTCCATAATGGCTGTACTAATTTAACATTCCAACCAACAAGTGTGTAAGAGTTCCCCTTTCTTTGCATCCTCACCAGCATCTGTTACTTTTTGTCTTTTTGATAAAAGCCATTTTAACTGCAGTGAGATGATATCTTACTTTGGTTTTGATTTGCATTTCCCTGATGATTAGTGATATTTAATATTTTTTTACATACCTGTTGGCCATTTGTATGCCTTCTTTTGAGAAATGTCTGTTCAGATCCGATGCCCGTTTACTAACGAGATTATTATTATTTTTGCTATTGCATTATTTGGGTTCCTTATATATTCTGGTTATTAATCCATTGATGGATGGATAGTTTGCAAATATTTTCTCCCATTCTGTAGGTTGTCTCTTCACTTTGTTGATTATTTCCTTTCCTGTGCAGAAGCTTTTTAACAAAAATGTCAATACTACCCAAAGTGATCTACAGATTCAATGCAATCCCCATTAAATATTCATTCTTCTAATCCATGAACGTGGAATATCTTTCCATTTTTTGCATCCTCTTTGATTTCCTTCATCAGTGTTTTATAGTTTTCCTTGTAGCGATCTTTCACTTTTTTGGTTAAATTTATTCCTGTGCATTTTGTATTTTTTGTAGATTTTAAATGGGATTGCTTCTTGGTTTCTTTATCAGATCGTTGACTGTTGGCATATATAATTGCTACTGATGTTTGTACGTTGATTTTGTATCCTGCAACTTTACTGAATTTGTTGATCAGTTCTAACAGTTTTTTTGTGGAATTTTTAGGTTTTTCTAAATATAAGATCAAAGATAATTGGACTTCTTCCTTTTCAATTTGAAAGTCCTTTATTTCTTTCTCTTGCTGAATTGCTCTGCTGGGACTTCCAGTCCCCAGCTCTTTTATTTTATTTAAAATATCAACATTTTAATTTTTTTTTATTTTTCTCAGACACTTTAGATCACCTAAAGGCTGGCCCCTCCACTGGGGGCTATGCCTCTTTACTTTGGCATGATGGACCCAAGGTTTTACTTCTGACAGTTTTAACAAGGTGTGAGTGGTTAGAGGCATGTCATAGGATCCCTTACACTTCTCTGCTTCCAACTGGGGCAGGAAGCTGCAAGAGGTAAACTTATGTATAGTGGTTAGCACCTGACTCACTCATTTGACATATTGTTTTACTCTATTTTCTTTTACTCATGGTTGTATTACCATACTCACCTTGGGGTGCTAGGAAGGGTCTCTCATAAACTATTTTTTAGGGGCTTAACTTAAGCCTGCTTCTAAAGGGCTACGCTTATCTAGAGGAGGGCAAGTGGTACTACCTTACCCCACTTTAGATGGGTTTCCTGTATCAATTTCAGGATGCATGAAATTTCTATTCTAGGTATAGGGCTTTGTTTACTTGCTGGGTTACCTCTGTTACAAAGGAAGGTCTATTATCACTCTTGTGAAATGTCCAGGGCTCTGCAGAGTGTGCTTCTGGGTCCTGTTGGCAATGGGGTGTCTGTTGACGTCCTTGCTGTAGGAGGAGGAGCTGCTGAGCCATCTCTGTAGCTGTCTGTCCATGGCCTCCATCACCAGCATGTTATTCTCCATTTGCTTGACCTCTTTCCCTGGCCAGTCTCCAACTCTTTATTCCTCCTTTGCCCCACTTGGGGTCACTGAATGCACTTTCTCTTCTGCCTTGCAGCCCTGCCCTCTATCCCTTTGCCAACTCTTGACCCCAGGCTAAACGGGTTTAAATAGACCTGCTCCAGTATTCTGTAACTCAACATCAGGTTATTGTCAGCCCTGATTTGGGGGCCCCTTTCTCACACATGGGCTTCACCTTGTTTCCAAGGCATAAACCATCCTCCCGTGGAGGCTCATTTTGGAGAACTGGACTCCTGTCTTATCCTTGGGGCCCGAGTCCCATCATGCTGAGTGACCTAGGCAGGGAGGCCCCTGGGATTTGGTCCTTCCTTGTTCCTGGCAGAACCCAGCCCCCTGAGACTGGAGTCCTGCTGCCCCCGGAAGCCCTCCCTGCCTTGGACTCCCTGTCATTTGGTTCTGTCCTTCTCTTGAGACCTTGCTAACACCAACAATTAGATTCTTGTCATTCATTTTTTAATGTATTTAAGTCATTTATACATGCCAGGAACTTCTATGGGTGTTGGGGATATAGTGAAGAATAAGACAAGGTGGTCCTGGTCCCTGGGGAGCTTATAGGCAGCAGGGCAGAAAGATATTAAACATAACATCAAAATGGTGGTCAGTGCCATGAAAATCCTAAGAGCCGTGTGCAGGACAGCCCTTCAGGTGGCCTTGGCTCTCCCCTCTCTCTCTCGTGGCTCTCAGGAGTAACTGTAGACTGTGCTGGAAATGCGACATCCTGAGACAAAGAGGCCAGAGCAGCCCGGGCTCTGTTCCCATCCCTCCTAGGACAGGATGCCCTATAAAGCTCTAGCCCAGCAAATCAGGTTGCCAGGAGGACATAAAAGCCAGATGGATTGCTTTCCAGGGTCCCTCGGCTGCCATGCAAGCGGGGTACGTGTAGACAAGACTCCATGCACCCTCAGCTTTCCTGAGCCTCAGGGGACTGGTTCACCATGAATCCTAGGCTTCTACTGTCCCTTGCTGCCAATCTGTGAATGATGAAGTTGCTTCACTTAACGTGTTACGTGAGTGGTCTAGTCCCCAAACTCATGCAAGTAGTAGAAACCGCAGCCCAAGATGCAGGGGGCTGAAGTGGTAACCAGAGCACAGTGACTCTGCTTTGCACTGTGAGAGTGTTTTATAGGGGAACCTGAGCAGGTGTGAGGGGGTGAGGAAATGATGTTGAAGTTGAGGCCTGAAGGAAGAGCAGAGGCTAGCCAGGCGGAAGGGGAGAGTGTTCTCAGCAGAGGAAATGGCATATGCAAGGTTCTGGGGCACCAAGGTGCATGGCAGGAAACCTGAGAGTTTGAACACAATGAATGAGCGGGAGAAGGGTGCACAGAGAGGCTGGAAATGCAGGCAGGGGCCCTCTAAACTGGCTGTTGTCTGTTGGCCCATGGAGCGTGCTTGATCGGGCCTCCCCCTGGTGAGGGCCTAAGGCCTGCCCCCCTCCGCTGTATGCCCAGGTAGGTCCCGTCCAGGTTCTGCCACCTCCAGCTGCCCAGCAGTTACAGGGGCCATGCCTGGCTGGGTCCCAAGATCTCACACTCTCTCTGCCCCTCCCTGTACACCCTTTCATATCGCCATACAAGTCCTGGCAACACCCAAGTCTATAGGCTCCCAGGCCATAATTTAGAACCTCTTTCAGCAGGTTTAGTTGCCCTTAGAACCTCAGGGCAAGAGAAGTAAAAAAAAAAAAAAAAAAAACCCAAACAGAAAAATAATAATCCCCTTCAGCAATGCTGTGATGATATGGGATGGAAATTCTGGGTTTGATCTTCTCTGAGCTCTGTGGTGGCCCCCGAGATCCAGCCCTGACTCAGCCCACCGCCTCTGTCATCTGAGGCTGCCCACGCTGAGGGCTGAGTCACCTGAAGCGCCCTCGTGGGCAAAGGCTGGGGGCGAGGAAGGCTCAAAGGGAAAATATGAGAGCGACGTCGTCACGGGCCCTGCTGGGCACTTCAGTACATCCTGCAATCCTAGAACCAGATCGACTCTGTTGCTTCCTTTGATTAAACTTCTGTTTTCCCTCAGCCCACTGGATCCATCTTGCAGTTATTTAATTCCAACTGTAATAAAAGATCCATTGAGCTGCACGCTAACGCAATATGACGTTGTGAAGCAAACAGCAGGCCAGGGAGGGTGGAATTGAGCAGAGAGGATTCTACAGGGCTTTGTCCTTTGTATGTGTTCTGGTTCATAAAATCTGATCGCATTTTGACTCAGAATGCTGGGATGGAAAACACATTCGGTATAGGCTGGGGCTTTGGGGGTGGGAGCAGAGACCTGTGCTGTCCTTGCTGATAGCAAAGTTTTGTCCTTTCCCTCAGTCACAGCTACTCTTCTTGTAGCTTTTTGGGCTGTCCCAGGTCCTAGACCTCCACCCACCTGTATCTTAGAGCTTGCTGGCCATGTACCAGCACCATATGAGACAGGCCTCAGGCACCCTTATAATACTCACATCTTCAGACTGGAATTGCACGCTCTGTTCTACCTCCCAAGGCTCCAACAAAATTGTTCTTACTCTTCTGTCTTCTGCCTTTGAGGTGCCTTTCCCTCTTTCTAGCCTTGTCCCATGACAGAAACAGCTTTGACCCCTGACTTTGTGGTCCCTTCTGGCCACTGTAGATCTCTCCCCCCGGACCATTCTTCCCACCAGTTTGGCTCATGGGGTCCCATAGCTTGTTTCAGGCACACTTGGGTGCTGCCTGGCCTGGATACAGGGGTTCCCTGCCTTGGGGACCACCCCTTCTACGCCCATAGAGTCTGACCCAACAGCCGAGCCCAGATGCAGCTTCCCTCGGGGGTCTGGTTAAGGAGGACTGCCTCATCCAGGTCCCAGGAGCTGCTTGCAGACTAGAGGTTTCCATGAGAGGGCTGGACCTAAAGGAGAATTTCACAATAATGAAAAACTGGTATACGGGGACCAAGCCCTGACCAAGCACGGCCATTGCCCTGGAGCAAGGTTCTAGAGGCCCTTTGCAGGGCCAGGTGCTAACCCTTGAGTGTGGGACCAGGGGAAGCTCCTGGGTTTCACTGGAGGGTCCTGAGTGGTCAGGGCGATGGGGCCTAGGCGGGGAGATGTCAGGGCAGCAGCTCTTTGCAAACTTGTAGGAACGTATTTCAACATCTTATCCACAGGTACAGCTATCCTGGTGCATCCCCAGCTGATCGGCAGTCTCGGTCGGTTCTGTTGACCGTCTGTTGGGTAGAAAAACAAGTCCAGAGCTGCTTTCCCTGAGGGCCCCCTTGGAACCACGCCCCCTCGAGGCTTCCCCAGGGGCTTGGTCAGGTCACTGACCTCAATTCAAGTTCCTGCTCCTGTTCCTGTTTGCTTTTTCTGAGCGGAGGGGCAGGGAAGGAAGAGGAGAAGCACAGGGTGGTCAAGAACTCAGGCGCTGGGCCAGACTGTTCTGAATTTGACAACTGTGTCACAAGCTGTGTGACCTCAGGAATATTGCTGAACCCCTCTGAACCTTGGTTTCCCATCTGAAACATGGGGCTAATAATGCTTCTCTCACTAGGGGCCCATAAGTGTTCAGTTGTTAAAAGTCTGTAAAGCACTTGGCATAGAGGAAGCACTTAACTACTAACTAATAACGTTATACTTAGCTAGATTCTGATGGCCCAAGCTGACTGTTTTTTCCCTCACCAACCTGACCACATCCATATTCAGCCCCAGCTTCTCCTGGGAGCTTACCTTTTGCCAAGCGCCATGCTGGACACTGGGGTTTCAGAAAAGAATACCACAAGCTACAGACTAAGTGCTGCATGGAGCTTAAATAAATGAGCAAGTTATTTACAGATTGCCACCCCCTCTACCCCCTCATATACCAACCTCTTGCCTATCTTGCGTGGAGACACTCCTAACAATAGTAGTCCATATTCCTGTATTCTCAGAGAGAGGCCAAGAGGGAGATGGGCCTGTGCCACACCGGGCCTGTGCCCCCACATAGGCAAGAGGCTGCTGGCGCAGGGACAGGTCTTTGACCCTCCTTGGGGAGGGGGCTCTTCACAGCAGAGGCAGGGGCAGAAAACAGTGTGGGCTGGGACAGCAGGGTTCCCTGAGCTAGGGACCTGGAAACCCGTAGGCCAATGACAGGCCTCCCAGTGACCAGGGCAGGGCAGGATCCAGCCTGGACAGGGAGTGGGGGAGGGCAGGCTGTCTGCCCTGAGCACAAGCTGCTTGCTCATGGTTTCTTTCTCAAGGAGAGTCAGACAGTCATTGCACTGAACAGGGCTTTTCATTCAAATGGGCCCCCTCCATTAGAGTAGACATGCTCTATTTAAGAGTTCTTCAAATGCACCTACTTAGACCATCTAGCCAATCTGTCTTTCCATCTATCTATCTATCTCATGTTGAATCAGAGATCATGTCTCAAATCTGGTTTCCCTGCTACAGCTGACAGTGTACAATCTGCCAAGCCTGGAAAAATAAAGAATAGAAACCTTATTACTGGCAGCATTGTTTGTACTTATGAACCCAACACAAGGAATAAGAATAGTGAAGAGAAGAGTCCTCACACTTTTGAAATAAAGATAATTGCTTGATTTTCTAATATTGATAATTTGCAAAACAATATTTGTATATATTGCCCAAGACTGATGCCACAAGTCAACATGATAGTTGAGCACATCATTTTAGAGACACCCCTCATCACGCCATGTACTATTGTTACCTGTTACCTATGTACGCACCTTGCCCTGGGTGTGAAGCACCTGCAGGAAGGCGAGCAAGACAGCACAGATGCATACAGAGCCCATATGTTTCTCACATTAGGAGCATAAAGAGGTGAGGCTGCATTTCCTACTTGTCAAGCACTGAAGTTTAATTGGGCCAGAAATACTCTCTGGTTCCTGCTTCTGCAAGACAGATCTCGGCTGTCACTAAGCATCTGTGGTACCCGGAAGGGACAAGTGGAGTCCTGTGGGCTGGAGGCTTTGAGAAGGAGCAGATTTTTTCCTCTGCACAATTATGTGCGTGGCACATGGTTTTCTTTGTGTGACTGAACCTTTGGCCCTGGGGCTGACATCCTCAACATGCCCGTGTCCCCAGCACTCTGCTACCACCATGATCCACAGGGAAAGTGTGCCAACTGAACCCCTGGTCCTGCAGGCATTAGAGCAAGGGAATCCAACCAGGGTGGCACTGTTCAGGGAAGCTTCCAGAGGCAAGTGAGCTGAGACCTGAAGGGGTGATGATCGTGGATGGAAGGGAAGAAGGGAGGGCAGGCAGAGGAAGCCGTGGGAGCTAAGACAGGAGGTAGCATACTTGTACATTCACTTGGTCAACAAGTATTTATTGAGCACTTACTCTGTGCAGCAGTGATCATGGCAGACCTTATTCCTGCCATTGGGGAGAGAGAGACAGACAACAAGCAAACACCTAGATCTGATGATATCTGGTAGTAAAATGTGCTTTGAAGAAAAACAACACAATGCAAGGGGCTAGCGAGGGAGCAAGGGTTGGTTTGCATGGGGCAGTCAGGGCAGAGTGAGTCAGACCAGTAGAGCATTTGGGGGACCAGAGGAGGGGGTGATTAGCGAGGTGCAGGCTTGGGGACCATGATGCAGGCTGGAGAGTGTTGATGGGACCTGATGGGCAGTATGGGGTCATTCCTGATGGTACTCACAGGGGCGAAGAGGGGATTGCTAGATGTCTGGGCTAAGCCCTCCACCCTGGGAAGGAATGTGTTACCTTCTTCCACTCAAATCCTTCAAGCCAGCCTATAGGCGTCACTATGCGAGAGTAACCAGTGATTCCACCACCATTTCACAGAGATGAGAACCGAGCCCAGAGAAGGGACATGACACACCTGAGGTCACTCACTCAGAGAGGAGGCAGGAACCCAGATCTCCTGACAGGGCTGCCTCTGCCTGGGAAGGGGGAGGGAAAGGCAGCGCTGGCCTGGCCAGCCTTGCTCAAGACAGTGGGAGGTGAGGGGACGGGATGGGCAGGTCCTGGAGCCTCCTGTGGAGGCAAGGTGTGGCACTGCCATCTGACCAGAGAGCAGAGACACCTCCCGTTTGCCTTTTTCTGTGCTCGCCTCTTTCTCTCCTCTCTAAAGCCCCTTCCTGTACCTCCCATGCAGGCC
The DNA here is from genome assembly GCA_023783475.1 of Daubentonia madagascariensis. NCBI lineage: Eukaryota > Metazoa > Chordata > Mammalia > Primates > Daubentoniidae > Daubentonia > Daubentonia madagascariensis. The sequence continues at coordinate 14,632,187 of JAKFHU010000258.1, read as the reverse complement.
CATGGTGTGGTGCAGTGGGGCAGACACGGGATTGGGTTCCCTTAGCCGCCTCTGCATGGAGACTCCAGGATTCTATGACTTCCCTGAGAGCAGGGCTGCCAGGAAATGCCAGTCAGCCTCGTGCGAGGAGGGGCCTGACCCTGCAGGCGGCAAGTCTGCAGGCCTAGGGGTGTGCATAGTCCAGGCAGGTGTGTGATTGACTTCTGTTCACTGAGCAAAGGCTGGGCTCTGGTGGAAACTGCCCGTGTCTTGAAGGGCCTACTAATGTCATCACAGGCCAAAGCCAGGCCACCATTGGCATTTTAGCTGCCCGCTGGAGCGATCCTTCAATTCACATGAAAGCCTGAAAGCCTCTCCTTAGAGACATTAATTAGTCCCAAATTAATGCCAGGCACAAGCTCACCCCAGAGAGAGAGGGATTAGCTCCAGCTTGGAGCCTGTCCCTCATTTCTCTGCAAATTGCCCAGCGAACCGTGATGAGGCTTCAGTCCTTTCTTATCAAAACAACAAAACAGCTAAATGTGAAAATTAAAGGGCCTTTGGAGGTTTGCTGATTCCCTTGGCCTGTCATTGAAGACTGTCCCCCATCCGGGCATCCCCAGCTGTGTCTCTGGCTCTGTCTCACACTCCTCACCGTGGCCTGATCGCAGCACCGAGGGAACACTCTCAGGCTTGGCTCAAACCGACAGCAGTGGAATGCTAATGAGCGTGCCTCCTGATGAGGTTTCCCCGAGAATTCTCCTCGGTGGGCTGTGCAGGGGATTTTGAGGCATGTGGCTATCACGTGACCCCTCTTCCCCAAGAAGAGGACCATGTTGGCCAGCTCAGGCAGCTGGGGTGTGAGTGGGGGTGTGGGGGGGAAGAGAGGCAGGGGAGGCAACGAGGATGTGGTTCCTGAGTGGGTTTTCCTTCGTGCCACAGTCACACTTACTGCCTGAGCACTTTGGGGACAGAACAATGAATAAGGCATTTGCCCGGCCGGCCGAGGGCAGTCAGCCAGGCGCACAGCAGGTGGACAGCCCCCGCCAAGCCTCAGGCCACCTCTACTCCAGGAGGAAAGTTTGAAGTTGGCCAGCTCACTTGGCTCTCCTTCTTTTCTTTATTTCAGCCCCAGGAATGTGCTCTCGGGAGACCAGTATCCCAGGGTCTGCGCAGGGAAGAGGAGCAGGGGCGGATGATGTGTCCCGAGCAAGCCTGAGACCAGGAAGATTCTCTTGGGCAGGGCAGGGGCAGGGTACCTTTTAATAGAGTTTAAGAGAATAGAAGCAGGATTAGGAAGAAGAAAATTTCAGGGCAATGAAAGAAAAGGTGGACGTCCTTCCTCCCCCGACGCCCACCAGCATCCCACCACATGCACACAAGGATGCACGTGCACCCGCCCATGGTCAGATACCGACAGAGGGGAAGGGAGGCGTGAGAGAGGGAGACAGGAGGAAGATAAAGGCCATATGATGGGAGAAACACTCATTCCTTAACCATCACTCAGGCTCCAACCACAAAGCACATGGCGGCCCCTTATCACCACTTTTGAAATACGATGCCAGTCTGCAGACTTGAGTCCTCTGCACGCTGACTGTTCTAATGTTGCGGAAGGGACAGCTGCCTCAGGCACATGTGCAGTCTCTTTGGGAGAGAACTGTGTTCCAGTCTATGATGACAGCCACACAAGGGCTGAGTGAGCCAACTGAGAACATGATTTTACGATGAGAAATAGCTTGTCTATTTGTATTTTAATATTTTTGCATTTATTTAAAAAATAGAGATCTATTTTCCAATTGAAGTCTGAAGAAAGGCTTAGGTTTAAGTAGTTTTCTGTGGGTTGGGAGGAACTGGGTCATTTCCCTAGCTATCATGACACTGCAGGTGCCCCAAGCCAAGAACTGGAGGGGGCTGGGCAGAGCTTTTGTCACCTCCTTTAGGGCTCAAGTCATTAGTGGCCCCAGGATTTGAATAGGAAAGGGGAAGCACCTCCTTTAGAATTACCTAGCCTGTCTCTCATCTTGCAGCTGGACGATCTAAGTCCCTCAAATTATTTCATTTCTTACAATATGTTAGCATGCGAGGCAAGTCCAAACAAGCTTGTTACCCTGCAGATCCAGGTTCCCCGACACGTAGACGACCAGCCTTGCTGCCCAGAAGATGAAGGGAGCTCAGCCACATGCCTCTTTTCCTGGCTGGCTGGAGGCATTTCTACTTTTAAGAAACCGGGAGCATATAACGATGCTACCTGCGCCAGAAACTATGCAAACAGTTTGTTAAGGGAACACAGATTACTAATGTAATTTTAAAAACCCATATACAACAAAATTATTCTAATACATATTCAACGATATAGGCAACCTTTTTTTTTTTTTTCAGTTGTGTAAAGCTCACATAGGTGACTAGTCTTCAATACTTTACCCTTCACCCTGGGTGTTGCTTAGCCTCCCTCGTAGGCTCCTGCCAGGCCTGGGAGCCTGTGAGGATTCATTGGTCTGGGATTAGTGGATCCTGTCCTGGGTTGGGGGATGCCCAGAGCTTAGCCCTGCCCTTGGGGCTCCAGTGCAGCAGGGCCCCTCCAACCCAAATCTGGAGTCTGGAGCCTGCTCCTGCTATTTCTGAGCTCAGGGCCCCCCCTTGCAACCTGATCTAGTGATGAAATCTCTGTTATGGCCAGTTGAGTATCAGTCCTTCTAGGGAAGAGGACTTTCTTCGCTATTGCCAGTTCCTCGTTTTGTCCCTAACCACTGCCCCCATCTCCTCAGGACTGAGATCCTTGGCTGGTGGAGGAGGATGGCTTCCCTTCCCCAAGGATGTCCAAATGCTGCTTGGTATTAGGCTCTGTCTCTTGCCAGAAGCCTCCTCACCTCTGAGGCCGACCCTGTGTCTGGATTGCCTGCCCCCTGTTTGCAGTGACATTGTCTTCAGCTTCCCGGGGTCAACCTGCTTGACTGGGCTTTTATCTGTCTGGCCCCCCTTTCTCTGCCTGTGTGTGGCCACTGGGCCTGGAGCCTGGCCATGTTCGCTGGCCCCTGATCTGGCTTTTGCCAGTCCCTCCTTCCAGGAGAATCGGATGCCACCTGCCTCACTCCTGAGCCCCCAACCGGGGTCTGATGATGATGGTGGTGATGATGACAATGATACCCACCACTGTACACACATGGCTTGTTTTCCCCTTTTCTTTTTTAACTTTTTGTGATGAAAAAATTTCAGACATATGAACAAAAAAAAGAAAGAATAGTAAGAAACTCCCATGTATCTATCCATCACCCAACTTTCACAATTATCACCTTGTAGCCAATCTTGTTTTCTCCATTGTACTCATTTTGGTTGCTCATTCATTTGTTTACTGGAGTATTTTAAAGAAAATTCTAGACGTTATGGCATAAATACAGTCATAAATACATAAATACCTTCAGTCATTTTGAATCCATAATATGTGTGTGTGTGTATTTATATATAACCATGAAGAATTATCACACCAAGTGTAAATTAATTGTCTTTGCAGAGTTATCTTTTACCAGTTGGTTTGTCCAAATCAGGAGTCAAAGTCTGTACACTCATTTAGTTAAGTCTCTTAAGACTTCTCTATTCCTTCATTCTAGAACAGCTCCCTCTCCTCTTTGTCATGCCTTTGCTCTGTTACAGAACCTGAGTGATTTGTTCAGTAGAATGCTCCACATTCTGAGTTGGGATAAATGCTTTCTTATGTCATTTAACTTGTTCTTCTGTATTCTGTATTTTCTATAAGCTGTAATTTAGGTCAAGAAACTTGATTAGATTCAGGCAGTGGTATCAAGGATGGAGGACCATTGGGAACCGACATTGTGGAGAGAAGGGGTATTTTATCCCTGACATTATTTAGAATTGCTGGTGCATGGTGATAATAAAAAGCAGACTGACTCTGAGTTGGTTTTATGATCGGTTAGAATTCTCTACAAAGTACCATGCTATTGCCTGCAAACAACTGGACCAGTATCTCCCCCAAGCCCCTCCTTGGTAGGCTACTGGATCAAAGTCGCTCCGTTTTTACGCAAGAAGACTTCATAGGTGGCGCTGCACGCCTCTTATTGCATCACAGTGTGAGGCACAGGATGTCTGGTTTGTCTCTCTTTTTGTGACCAAGTGGGTTCAGGTCCTGCCAGCCTGATTTGGTTTTAGCAGCTCAGATTCATTACTTCATTAGCAGTTGCAAAGTACTAATTTTTCAATTCTACGATTTCTTCTGATTTATTATCTTATTATTATCTTCTATAAAAAAGAATTTTCTCTCCTTCTAGTCATTAGCTTTCAGAGAAGGAGTTGGTGTCCTAGCAGCCTCATATATTGACTGGGGAGTTTTATTGCTTTTGATATCATTTGGGCACACAGATTTTTGTTTGACTATGCTGTATGTATGCTCATATTTTTCAAAGAGAAAAAAAATCATGCATTGATAGCGATACTTCCAATTCAAATTTAAAATTACAGAGTTTTTACTTAACTTGGTTGAGTTTACACTTTCTTTTCTCTTTGCTGAAAAGCTTGGCTTTTAATGATTTTAACATAATTACTTATTGGCCTTATTCCACAATATAACTATTAATATAATAGCTTCAAAATAGCTATATGAATATTGCTGCTAACAATAAGATTACTGAATGCAGTATAGAATTTCTTCGTGATTCGTTTTGTTCTTAAAACATATCCCGCCAGGACTGTACAATCAAAATTCTTTATTGTAAACTCATTTGAAGTAATTATTTTCTCTGTGTTATGCCACTGACTTGATGTGTAGTTAGGCACACTTCTTTCCTTTTATTTTCAATTTTTAAGACTTGCTTTTTTGATTTTCATAGAAATTGGATTTGAAGTCAAAACTACATAACCAGATATGTTCAGAGAAGTCCAGCTCCTATCCATGTCTTCCCCATCCTGTTCCCTCTCTTAATAGGTAACTATTTTCATTACATTTGTTTTACTCATTCATCAATTTTTAAAAATATAAACAAATATGTACATATTCACATTCTCCTCTTCCATTTTGTGGTTAATGATGGTAACAAATTGCTTGTCACTCTCCCCAATGAGAGATGAAGTTTCGTTCTGCCCCTTGAACCTGTGTTGGTTCTGTGACTGCTTTGACCTCTAGAATACAACAGAAGCAGTGCTCTACCACTTATGGTGCTAAGAAGACTAAGAGTTTCATTTCCTCCTTGTTATGTTCACCCTTGGGATTCAGGATTCAGCTGCAAAAAAAAAAAAAAAGAGCCCAGGCTAGCCATGTGGAGACAGAGAGGTCCTAGCCTCCTAGTCTCTCAGCCATGTCTGCCAAGGCACCAGACAGGTAAGTGAGCTATCTTGGAGGGTTCAGCCCAGCCACCATCTGACTGCGGCAGCATGAGAGACCTCAAGGGGAAACTGGTAGAAGAACTACTTGATCAACCTACAGAATCATGAGAGATAACTAATGTTTGTTCGTGTTTTAAGCCACTAAGTTTTGAGATGGTTTGTTATACCCTATTAGATAACCAAACATCTTCCTTACACAGAAGGAAGGATTCTATTTACGCTTTGCTGTACCTTGCTTTAACCATTTATGTATCCTGGAGATCACTGTGTATCACCATACAATTGATTTTTTTATCTTTGTGATGACTCAGGTTATAGACAGCAGTCTAAGGATCAGAGATGTTGAGTAGCTCTTCTAAGGCTGCACAGCCCGTATATTATTTTGCTAGGGCTGCCATAACAGAATACCACACACTGGGTAGCTTAAACAACAAATTTATTTTCTTGCAGTTCCGGAGGCTAGAAGTTCAAGATCAAGCTTTCAGCAGGGTTGGTTTCTTCTGAGGCCTCTCTCCCTAGCTTGCAGATGGCTGCCTTCTTACATGTTGTCTCCTCTGTGTGCACACATCCCTGGTGTGTCTGTGTGTCCAAATTTCCTCCTCTTAGAAGGACATCAGTCAGATTGGATTAGGGCCCACCCTAACAGCCTCATTGTAACTTAATTACCTCTTTAAAGTCTCCATCTCCTCCAAATGTAGTCAGTCACATTGTGAGGTACTGGTGTTTAGGGCTTTAACATATGAATTTGGGGGGACACAAGAATATGTGACCAGCTTCAATCTGCCACCATTGGGTTTAGACTTGTACATATGCACACGATCTCTTTGTGAGGCTATTGAAGATGCTAGAGAAGAAATTTTTAATTTCTCAAAAATAGGCTCTAAGGTAATAAGAATGTTATGGATAAGAATCCAAATAATGACTTAAGAACTGATTTGAAAAGCATAAGGAGAGATAGTGAGAACCCTCTCCCCCCCCAACTTGAACTATTATAATAGTTCAAGAAAATGATTTTTAGGGAAGACTTTGCTGGGGGATAAGGAGGACAGTTCTCTTACGGAGAATGCTTCTGTGTGATAATTGCTATTCGTTTAACACCTTTTTATCTCTATTTTCCTAAATTGGGAAAAATTAAAGGGTGTTAAGTGGGGCATAGGTGTTTGCCAAAATATTAATATCAGTTTTTTCTGAGTAGTGAAACTATGGGTAATTTCTGTCTTTTTAAGACTTTTCTGTACTTTTCCATGCTTTTTTTTTGAGTATTTATTTGTCTCATAATGGAAAAGATAAACAGTACAGAAATGTTTTGGGATACACTGGGTCTTTCTGTTTCCCATCCTTAATTTTTGTCCTTATGAAGTCTAGTTAAAGAGACCAACAAATAGCACTGGGAAGGGAAAGAGAGGCCCCCAGGGGCATAATAAAACCCAAGGGCGTGGGGTGGTTGGGGTGGTGGGGACGAGTATCAGTCAGGGTCTAGTCAGGAAACCAGGGCCTGTAACAGAAACTTCCGCAGAAGACACTAGTCCAGCTCATCAAGCACAAACCACCTTGAGGACCGTGCATTCAGCCATCCCTGGGCAAAGCGTGTGAGCCTGTAGATTGTAATAGATTGGTGCCACCCCCACCCCAGGGAATGGAGTGTCCCCACTTAGCTGCTTCACCCCACATGGTCAGTTTGCCCTGTTACTCTCGGAGGTGCCCCAGGTTCCTCATGCTAACCTGATTAACTACTGAATCCACTTCCTGTTTTCAGAGAAATTTAAAGATGTGTGGTCTTATTTGCTTGAAGTTCCCTCTCTCCCTTCCTTCCTTCCTTCCTTCCTTTCTTAAAGGAGGGAGAGGGGATGTATTAGTCAGGGTTCTCATGAGAAAGAGAACCAATAGAATGTGTGTGTGTATATATATATACACACACACACACGCACACATATAAGTATAGTAAGGAATTGACTCACATGATTACGGAGGCTGAGACATTCTAAGATCTGCAGTTGGCAAGCTGGAGACCAAGGAGAGATGACGGTGTAATTCCAGTATGAGTCTGAGTCCAAGTTCAAGGGCCGGAGAAGGCCGATGTCCCAGCTGAAGACAGGTAGGGAGAATGAATTCTCCTTTACTCAGTCTTTTTGTTCTATTCAGTTCTTAACTGGACTGGATGAAGCCTACCCACATTGAAGGCAATCTGCTTTACTCAGTCTACTGATTCAACTGTTAATCAGAAATACCCTCACAGATACACCCAGAATAATGTTTAACCAAATATCTGGGCACCCTGTGGCCCAGTCAAGTTGACATATAAAATGAACCATCACAGGTGGGACAAAAAGGGGCAGGAGAAAAAAAGCACTAACACTTTCTCTTTAGGTAACTAATCACCTTATCTCATGATTGTTCTGACCCAGGCCTCAGAAATTCCTTAGGTCTTATAGAGATATGCTTATAGAGATATGCTTTGTTTAATCCAAAGCATAACCTGGCTTGGCTTTACCAACAGAAAGGGCCCTACTGGCTTTCCATGAGTGAGCTAGGAAGGGCCCCATCTGGTGATTAGGCAGCCTTTCTGGCTCAAGCCCATGCAGCCAGAGATGAAAGGAGCAAGGCCAGTGATGCTATGCTGGGAGGCACTAGGTCCAGGTGTTTTCTTGCTTTTGAACTCCACAACTGGACCTTTCTCTGCCCTGAGGGGTTCTGGAGCTCACCACTCACCAGGGGAGAGTTGGGCTGAGGGGATGAGCAAGCACGCTGCTGGGGGCAAGGCCCTGCTGAAGTGGGAAAGCTGGCCAAAAGATAAACCTGTGGATAATGATAATGATGCCTCTTCCTAAGTGGTGCCGCCTGGCCACCAAATACTCATATTAGATTGCCTGCCCAGAAGCAAATCTAGGAAGCTCTGTGAGTGATAACAATAGCTCCTTCATCCAGGAGCTCATAACCAATGATACCTTTGATGTAAAATCCTTTTCTGCTAAGAAACTCAGAGCCTCACATGCTGTGCACAAATCCACAAGTCATACACAAACCAGCTCTTGGGTTTCTTAGGAGTTTCTTCCTAGGTTGTGAGGTGCTCTCAGAGGTGTGCAGATGTGCTAGAAGCACCATTGTTGGTAAACTCTGAGGAATTACAGTGAACAGGAAAGGTGCTGGAGGATTGGAGCCAGGCAAACTTACTCAGATCTCTTTAAAACAAACAAGACAGATCCTAACATCTACCTTCTGGTGAAAATAATGTCAACCCACAATAAAAGGCTACAAAAATTGTTAGTTAATTTTTAAATACTTAGGAAAAAAGCCATCCTTACTAAGAGCCATCGATTGTTTATTAAAAATGAGCTGTCAGGGACTTCTGTGCAAAGATAACATATTAAAGCTGGATTACAGCATCTCCCTTTCCCAAAATTGATACCAAAACCAGACAAAGACTTTATAAGAAAGGAAAATTTTAGGTCCATTTTACTCATGAATATAGATGCAAAAACACTAAATAAAATATTAGCAAATGAAATACCAATATGCCATTAAAAATTAATACAATACATTCAAATTGGGTTTATGCTGTGCATTTGGGATGGCCTAATACTAGAAAACTGCACATATAACTTACCATATTAACAGATTAAAAGAGAAAAACCATCTAATTATCTCAATAGATGCAATAGATGCATCTTTGGTAAATTTGAACACTATTCATGCTAAAATAACTGTTTTAAAATTAGGAAGAAAGAAAATTTCTTTGAATATAAGTATCTATAAAAAAAATTCTAATAGGGGAGATATGAGAAACATTTCCTTTAAAATCAGGAATAAGATTAGGATACCTAGCATCATAAGTTCTATTGTTTTGGAGGCCCTGGACTGTTCAATAATACAAGAAAAAGAAAGTAGAGCCATAAATTACAGAAAAGAAGTAATAAAACTCACTATTTACAGGGGGTAGGGCTGCTATGTAGGAAACCCAAAGGAATTGACATGCGTGTATGCCTGAGTTTAGTAAAGTTGCTAGACATAAGATTAACATACAAAAGTCAGTTTAGCATTTCTGTATACCAGCAGCGAAAAATTAGAAATGTAATTACTACTGATGATGGTATCATAGAATATTAAGTGTCTCATTAGAGTGTCAGAGAATATCAAGTAACTACCAAAGTACATGCAAGACCTCTGTGGGGAACATTATAAAATTATGTTAGAGATATTAAAGATCCAAATAAGCAGATGTATCAAACTCATGGACAGAAGTTTTAATATCATGAAGATGTCAATCCCGCCCAGATTGATCTATAGATTCAACACCATCTGGATCACAATCCAAACAATATTTTTCATAGAAATTGATGAAATCACTAAAAAATTTATATGTAAAAGGCCAAGAACAGCAGGATATTTCTTAGGAAGAAGAGCAGGGTCATGGGATAGGCCCCACCACATATCAGGACTTAATATGAGCCTGTAACAATTAAGGCAATGCAGTATTGTTGTAAGAATAGAAATTGATCAATGGAACAGAACAGAGAGCACCCCACAAAGGTCTGTGCACATAAGGAAATTTGGAATGTGACAGAAGTCACAAGTTTTGATAAAAAGAAGGATTGTTTAATAAATGGAACTGTAGAAAAAGGTGGAATCAACCCAATGGCCCATCAATTCATGAGTGGATTAACAAAATATGGTATATATATACACCATGGAGTACTACTCAGCCATAAAAAGAAATGAATTAATGACTTTTGCAGCAATTTGGATGGATTGGAGACCATTATCCTAAGTGAAATATCTCAAGAATGGAATAACAAACATCACATGTACCCTCTAATAATTTGGAACTAATTGGTGGGCACACATGGGCACAGAAAGAAGTAAAAATTGTTGGAAATCAAGAGCAGGGGGGAGGAAGGGAGGAGTAGAAACCTACCCAACAGGTACGATGAACACTATTCGGGTGATGGGCACGCTTATAGCCCTGACTAAAGCATTATAAAAGCTATCCATGTAACAAAAACATTTGTACCCCCTTAATATAAAAAATAAAATGAAAAAATTTTAATCCATTTAAAAAAAAGCCCGCATACTACAAATGGGCTAGATTGGCCTAACTTGATAACTACAAGCACAGACTCTGAAGCCAGCCTGCCTGGATTAGAATCCTGGAAGGGCAGCTTACTATTTACAAGCTCTTGAGCAACTTACTTAATTGCCTAGTGCCTCAATTTCCATATCTGTAAAATGAGGGAAACGGTAGAACCAACTTCATAAAGTTGTAATAAGGATTAAATGAAGTAATATTTTTAATGAGCCTAGAACATGCCTGGCACTTAGTAAATACTATATAAGTATTTGCTAAATGTGTAAACAATTACGTATTTTTCCTTGTAAAGGGTATTGATGGACAAATAAAAAGTATAAAAATGGCTATAAAAAAAAGAAAAAAGAAAAAAGTTATCCACATGGGAAAAGATAACATCAGGTCCACACTCGACACCATACACAATTCCAGAAGAATTAAGGACTTAAATATCATAAGCCAGTCTCTTAAATCTCTCGGTAGAAACTATAGGTGGATATGTTTAAGACTTTGAATAGCAAAAGGTTGCTTAAACAAGAGACAAAAATTGACAATAATATTAAAAGATTAATATATTTGACTATAAAAACTTAAGAACATTTGTTCTTCAAAAGATGCCTTGATGAAAGCAAAAGTGAACAATAGTAGTTACAAACTGAAAAAAGGTAAGTCATAACATTTACAACTAACAATGGATTAATATCAAGAATATGTAAAGAACTTCCACAAAACAATAAGAAAAATACAACAACCTTATGGAAAAATAAGCGAAAGACATAAATAGACATTTCACAGGAGAGGAAACATGTATGGCCAGTAAACACAAGAAGAGATGTTTAAAATCTTTAGTGATAAGAGAAACACACGTTATAACCTCAATGAGAATTTGTTTTACCCCTGTTCAGTTGGCAATTAAAAATCTGACACGAAGCTTTGAAGAGATTGGGGAGTCACAGAACCTCTTATACTGGTAGGCATGTATATTTGTGAAACACTTTGGAAAAGAGCTTGGCCTTATCCCCTAAAATTGAACACTCACCTACCCCATGACCCAGCAATTCCACCGTTAGGTATCTACTCAAAAGAAACTCTCATGCATGTAAAACAGGAGACTTGAATAAAAGCACTCCTAGCAGCATTTTTCACAATAGCAAAACATGAAAACAACTCAAATGGCCTCTAATGGAAAAGTGAATGGATAATTGTGGTATCAACAGCAAATATTATACAGCAGTAAAAATGAATGAACTACAACCACAAACAACAACATGAATAATCTTAGCAACATAATATTTGGTGGAAAAAAGTAAGTCTGAGAGAACTACATACATTATCATGTCCTTTTTATAAAGTTTAAAGTAACTAAAATTTTACAAAAACATACCTTTTAGAAGCACATGTAGATGCAGTAAAACTTATTTTAAAAGGAAGGCACAAGTTTGATGGAGACAGGATTAAGAATGATTACCTTGGTCAAGTAGAGCCAAGAGGATATAATGAGGTGGGGCCATATGGTATAGGTTATTGTCAGGATCCTAGTTTTGTTTGGCTCTGGTGGGTTCACAGATGCTTATTATATTATTTAAAAGAACTAAATAAAAGCAAGCCATGCATAGACCAATAGTGAGTGTCTGTCATAAACCAAGGACAATAATCAGTCTAGTTATGTGCACTTGAGTTCCATTACAAAAAGAAGAAACTTAAGCTGGACAAGAGTTAGATGAAACTGCATCAAATTTACTTTCTTTAAAAAAAATTTTTTATTCTTTATCTTTTTTTTTTTTTTGAGACAGGGTCTCACTCTGTCACCTAGACTGAAGTGCAAAGGCGCAAATCATAGCTCACTGTAACCCCCAACTCCTGGCTCAAGTGATCCTCTTGCCTCAGCCTCGGAGTAGCTAGGACTAGAGATGTGCACTACCATGCCCAGCTAATTTTTTTTTTTTAAGAGACGAGGGTCTCACTATGTTGCCCAGGCTGGTCTTGAATTCCTGGCATCAAGTGATCCTCCCACCTCTGCCTCCCTATAAGTGCTGGGATTATAGGTGTGACCCACTGTGCCCGGCCCAAATTTACTTTCAGCTGAGGTCAGTTCAGTTTATTTGTCATGTCTGTTACGTCCCAAAGCACTGTACCAGGCAGTAATAATGTTTTGAAATCCACCTGGAGGGAGATGTCAAGAGTCACCTGGTAGATTGACTTCTCAGACTTACAGATGGCCAACCTGGAAGGGCGAGTCTTGTGGCAGGAATAGTCTAGGCCAGGCTTCACCACTTGGATGAATTAACTCTGTTTCTTCTGCCCATGTGGCCATGTGCTCAAGATCCAAAGTCCCTAGAGAGAGAGCACCCATATGTTCAAGCACAGTTCTAGTTTACTTTGGTACTGCAGTGGGTAGGAAGTTTCTCTCTGGCAGAGTCTCCAGGAACCTCTTTGGCATCTATAGTGAAAGCACAGATGGCTACATTTACTGTATTACCAAGATGGCACACCATGGGGAAGGAGAAAGTATGTTAGGTGGCCAAAACAGAACACATATTCACTATATATATTTACATATTATATTATTAGGGTAATAATAACAGCTACCATTTATTAAATGCCTACTACGGATCAGTCTCTTAAAATACATTATTCTCTCTCTTGACTGTAAGCTGCAAGAGGGCAGGGCCTCTGTCTTGTTCTAGTCTATATTCCCAGCATCTAGATCAGAGCCTGGTACGTTGTATACATTCAGGTAATATTTCCATGAGTGACCACCCAGCTCCCAGCAGTGTGGTGAGGCAGGTGTCATCCTTGAGAGAGAGGGTGAGGAAGCTTGCACTCTTCCCGTCACAACTGTGCTGCCTCCCACAATCACTGGTCATGTTCTACTGATTCTGCTTCCTAAATAGCCCTTAGGTCTGGCCTCCTCAGCTTCTCCCCATTGCCCCTCCTATTCTGGCCCTTCTCATCTTCTGCCTGGGATGTTGCATGATTTCTTACTGGGCTTCCTGGCCCCTAGTTTCTGCCTTTACAATCAATTCTCTGCATTGCCACCAGAGTTTCTTTTTAAAAACTTTTATGACGTGTGGCTTCTATGGAGTGGGGCAGCGGTTTCCCAAAAAGGATAGGAAAACATGCCAGGTGGTCAAACATTACAGGTCACAACAGAAGGAAAGAGTTCTATAGCACTGTGTATGGGACAGGGAGGCCTTCTATAAGTGTATTCAGGTAGCTGTTACTGAGACCACAATTCAAGGATTTTTTTTTTAACTTTACCATTTATTGATCACATACTTTGTACCTGGTGTTTTGCTTATACTATTTAATTGAATTCTCACAATAATTTTTTGAGGCAGGCAATTCTGGCAGTTCCATTTTAGAGATGAGTACACTAAGGCTCAGAGAGGTTAGGAAGGTACTTAAGGTCACACAGCTAGTGAATGGTAGTGTTAGAATCCCCCACTCCCATCCTATCCCTGATCTTTCTGGCTCCAAAGATGCACTCACAAATAAGAGCATCCAGAAGAACATGTGCATGGCACTTGAGGATACATTGGAGGAAAAGAGCCTACTGGACCTGGAAAAGAAAGATGGGGAGAGACCTTCAAGCAGTGAGTCCCCAGACCCTAGGAGACCCCCTCAGAGTCAGGAAAGCCGAGGAGAAGGCTCCTGCCTTGCCTGGGAAGTTGGGAGAATGGCCTGTGATTTCATAACTCTTTCTGTTCCGCCTCTTTCTTTGCTATTTGTTTCTGGGCTACTCAATTCCGCTTAGGACTTCCACTAGGTGGAGGGAGGGTGAGGAAGGGGTGGGAGAAGGGGGAAGCAGTGGCTAGAAAAACAAATTAAATTAATTAAGGCCAGTCAATGAGTTTAGCTCCAAGTAGAGGGGTAGAGTTACTGCAGTGACCATTGCTGGGAGAGGGAGCTGGGGGCTTCCAGACCCTGCTGTGCTGTAGGCGATGTGGTCTTAGGGCGGCACTCATCTGCGCCCATGTCACCTGTGGAATGCGGGACTCAGGTCAGACACTTGGTCCTTCTCTGAATCTTCAGTGAGTCTGTGAGAAATGAGCATAGACAGCTGTTAGAATTTTCCTATATGAATGTTCATCGCAGCTTTACTTCCAAGAGCAAAACATTTTGGGGAAAAAAAGTTTGACTCTTACAGTTTTTTAGTACAAAATGATTATAAATTGCCTGGGGCTGGGACTTGGAACGGGGAGTGACTGCAAATGGCCATGAGGGATCTTTCTGGGGCGATAGAAATGTTCTAAAATCGGATTGTGGTGATGGTTGCACAACTCTGTAAATTTATTAAAAACCATTGGATGCTATGTAAATCGTATCTCAATAACAAAGGCTGGAAAAATGTACACCAAATCACAGTGGTTGCCTTGTGGATAACTCCCTCTGCGGAAGGCATTCCGGAGGAGGCAGTGATGAACAAACCATGCTCCTGCGTTTTAGAGAGCTGTTAAATTAGCCTGGTGAGGAGAGGGGAAGGAATACAAATTGCGCTATCACATGAAAGCGTGTGGATTGAAATGGTACCAAAGAAGGAAAAATCAGGATCAGGGGGAGGGAATTGAGGAGGACTTGATGAGATCCAAGACGAGAACCAAGGCAGAATCTGTGAGAGACAACGGAAGGGCGAGCAGCCCCCACACAGTTCCACTGAGGAACGGGGGGCGGGGGAGGCAGAGCCTGTGGGTCAGGCGGGACCTCTTTCCAGGCACCTGGTGACCAGCTGGCCCAGGATAGGCCCAGAGTGGCTGTGGGGAGGGGAGGCTGCCCTGTGGTTATGGCGAATGCCTGCAAGCCTGGGCTTCATAACCCACGGTGACCATGGCCTCTGGCAAGTAAGTGGCAAAACCAGGATTTGGATTCCGGAAGTGTAACTCTGATGCTTGATCCTCAACCACAACCCCAAGGTGCCTGCCTTACTGAAAAGGAAATTGAGGCTCAGAGAGGCTGAGTGAGCCACCCAAGGTCACACAGCAGAAAGTCGTAGGGCTGGGATTCAAACTCATCTTCTGGTGTCAAGGCTGAGGCTGATCCCACAAGTCTCTCCCTTCGGCTGCTAAGGTGGGCATGAGGACTAGCTGTCCTGCTGTCAACCTCCCAGGAGTCTCACTGCCTGGACAGGGACCGAGGTATAGAGGGCTGGGGTGATGTCACTCTTTCAGCCGCAGTCATGCAGTTAGGGAGGGGACAAGCAAGCCCTTCCCAACCTGATTCTCTATAAAGAAGATCCTTGAAGCTCCCCTAAATACTCCTTTTGGGGTGCTTGTCATTCATCCCAGCTTGAAAGACACCTGCTCAGCATCTTAAAAGGCTGCCAGCTGTTCATCACAGGAGAGAGCACTTTGCTGTGTTCACCCAAGGAGAAAGGGAGGAGGGCAAAGCCTTTCAACTCACCCCCTTCACGCTGTGCCTTTCTGTCTTAGGATTTGCTTTAAGAGTTCTCATTCTTTTACTTAATGTGATAACACTGAATTCTTACTAGAACCAACGTTCAATCATGACTCAATGTCCAAATTTATCCCTGAGCTGGCGAGGGTCCCACGCCAGGTGTACGTGCGTTCCATGCAATGCTTGTCTCTCTCTGGAGTGATCTTGAGAGGTAAACTCAGGACAGCGTGGGGAGGAAGGGCATTATCATCCCTGCTGCATTAGGAGGGAACCTGGGCAGGGGGAGGGAATCCACTGCTCGGAGATGCTGGGATGTGCCTCACCTTCTTTCCCTTCCACTCCTGCCGTAACCCCTTTGGCCCTGGGGACGGCGTGTCTGCGGGCCCCACCTGTCCTACAACAGGTGGCAGTTGTTGTGCCTCTGTAATTTCCATGACTCTTGCTCCCGGTCAGCCACCCACTCGCAGGGCACAGCCTGGACCCTGCCTTTATTCCCAGAGCCGCTCCTCTTCTGAAATTTTCACTTCCGATGCTTTGCTTTCTGACCACAGCCTCCACAATATGCCTGCTTAGCTGAGTCCCGCTGGGGAAAAATCACATGGCCTGTAGCTTGGCCTAGGGTCTGGCCTCAGGGGGCATTTGGTGCCATCTAGCAACCACTTGACTTGGTCCCCTGACCGATTCCCCTTAATGACCAGCCATCTCTTCACCCCTCTCTTCAAGCTCTTCACCCCACCATTGACCCCTCTAACATCTACTCTATTGAGCAAATCGCTCTGGCTTGGGTGCCCCACGCACTTGCCACATGGGTTTATAATGATTTATTTGTGTATTTGTTTCTACAACTCGACTGTGTCCTTCTTTGGGTCAGGATCTGTCTCTCACTCATCTTTGTGTCCCTGGTGACTGGCCCAGCACCAGCGACTTCCTACTGGCTAAAAACTGTTGCTGAGTGAATACAGATAGATCAGAATGGCCAAGGCAAAGGCCCATGGCCGAGGCTGGCTCAGGGAGACGGCCCACACACTTCTTCCTGTGAGCCCGGAGGAGCTCAAAGGGGCCTCCTGGGATCTCTCTGCTGCTCAGCTGGCATTAAAACAAGAGAAGACCAATAACTGCTCTCTGCATTCTAAAATCCTGTGTTGGGAGATGAAATGCAAAATCTGAGGCCATTCAGTTCTTTACAGTGAGGTTTCCATGGCGACTGTGGCCAAGGCCTGCATGGGGGGCAGCTGTGCCTCCTGCAGCCAGGCCCAAGGCCCCCCTGCGTGTATAAGAAGGGCACCCTTGTCCTTTCTCCACCGGGCAGGTGTACAGAGATTTCCAAGTCTCTTCTCTCTCACTTCACATACTAAACAGCAATGAACTTCCCTGCAGAGTTGAGGGCTTGGGGAAGGTGGGCAGCAGAGCCTAACCCTGAAGAACTGGCGTGTATCTACATAACCTAGACTCTACGGCCCTCCACCAAGTGCCACCATCCAAAGTCACCTGACCTGGGTGGAGCAGGGATCTTTCAGCCTCCTTCTGGGAGGGGAGCCTCAGGGAATTGTGTCAAGACAATTTTTCCATGTTTCTCACCTCTATTCTACCCCTCTGGGATACAACTGGGCTTTGTGGTCGAGAACTTGCTCTTCTGGACAATATTGGGTCACACCCAATATTAGGAAGTTCCAAATATACTGCGTTCCTGTGTCTGCCAGCTCCCACCCGCTTCTCACCACTTTGCTCTCTCTTCCTCCCTCCCCTCAGCCCCCTTCCTCTCCATCTTCCTCCCCACCTCCCTCTCCTCCCCCCTCCCTACTCCCTTCCACATCTCCTCCCCAAGCTCCCTCCTCCTCCTTGCCTCTTACCTGTCCCCACCTGGCTCCTAGTGGCCAAGACCTTTTACCTCTGCCCACTGCCCTCTTGCTCTCTAGGGAGAAGGCTCCTGGGAGTCTCCTTGACTTTCCCTGGGACCTTTGGACTCTGCCCCAGTCCATCCTTGAATGAAGATGGGGGTAGGGAGAGAAGGTAGACAGACCAGGCTGGTACATGGCATGGTTGTCCACCAAATTATGAAGCAGAAGCCTGTGGGTCTGTTCTCTAGGTGCCCCCCACCCCAACCCCAACTCAACTGTGCCTCTTTCTCTTGCTTTCTGGACTTGTGGTTTTCGGCAGGATGTTTTCTCTGGAGGACCATATCCTAGGAAACTCTGCCTGCTCCAGCCCACGGAGACTCCCCCGCTGACCACCAAGGCTCAGAGCAAGGACTTCTCATCCCACAGTGCATCATTAAAAAGCACTACTTTTTCTGTTAGAGTCATTACAGGCTAAACTCTCTTTCTTTTTTTTTTTTTTTTAACATCTTGGGATATATTTACTTAGGACAGAGTGGTTTCTTTCTGTCCTTATCTCTTGCTTGATTTTTTACTTTTATATGTTAGTTGTCAAAATAATGAATTAGTTCATTAGCATCCTTAACTGATAGCCAATTAGCTTCTTTTTTTTTTTAAAGTTCATTACAGACTCATGGATTTAAATAATTTGACCTGTCAATCTATTGTTATTACTATCCTTATCGATACTCACATTGTCACATCTCTGGCCAGTTGGAGCCTCTTCACCCTGGCTCCTGAGTCCTTTTGACCTGACCTCATTGTCTCTGATTGCTTCCTCACGGTGTGCTGTGACAAGCTGCTCCAGGTTGTATCGTTTTCGGAGGCCTCTTCTGTCAGTGACGGTTGGAGAGGGTCTAAGTGAATTTTTAAAGGAGTTCCTTACAACTTCCCTTTCTCCATGGCAGGGAGAAGGGATGGGAAGGTAGGAGGCAAATCTCTTCTGTGTTTCAGGTTTATTAAGGATGTTTGAGCTGAATTCCTTTGGGTCGGGGAGGGGCAGGGCTGTAGTGGGAGGGGCCAACCCAGAAGTGGGTGAGGAGGAATCTCCCCAAGAAAGGCGAAGGCTTGGGCTTGAGGGTTTCCAAGGGTGGCAGAGAACGAGCCATGCTCCCCTGCAGAGTCTGGGAGCTGTCAGACCTCTGCTGGGGTGGCCTGTGGATGTAGGAGGCCACTCGCAGTGAGCTGTAGACTTGGGCTCCTCGAGGGGTGCTGGCCAGAAACAGAGCTGCCATGGACCATGCCAGCCTGGCCAGCAGGTAACTTAGACACCATCCCATGATGGAAGGCTGAGACCCTTCCTGGTTTGCTATTAATATAAGTTCTGCTCTCTAATCTTGCACAGCCCTTGGAAGGAGGAGGCTGGATTTGACACCACCCTGGAAAGTGGGACTAGGAGCAGATGTAATTTCATTTAAGGAAAGTCACGAAGCAGTTTTTGCATCTGAGGACGGTTGTCTGTGGCCAGGCCCCCAATTTTGAGACACATCCTTTGACTTAGGACATTTTGTTCCCTAGTCCTAAGTTTCTGGGGAAAAGGAGGTTGTCCTTTCTCCAGATGTGAGGAATAGGAAGGAGAGAACCTGTTCTTTAAAACCTTTCATACGGCCGGGCGTGGTGGCTCACACCTGTAATCCTACCACTCTAGGGGGCCAAGGCAGGAGGATCGCTTGAGGCCAGGAGTTGGAGACCAGCCCGGGCAATAGCAAGACCCCATCTCTACAAAAAAACTAAAAAAACAGAAACAAAAATACCAAAACCCTTCACAAATGCCAGCAATTATGATTTCCCTCTGTGCCCATTGTCTCAAGAACTCCAGCCACACCTCTGCTTCTCTTTCTGGTCCCACTCCCCCCCGCCCCCCGTCACACACCTTATTGCACGCCATCCACTTGGAACCATTTGCAGATTAAGGAGTATGCCATGCCTCGGCACACGGAGGTGTGTCAGTTAGGATTAGGTTCAGCTACATATTACAACAACAACAAAACAAGTAAGTAACTTAAATATGACATTTATTTCTTTGGCATGTGAAAGAAGCCAGAAGTGGGGATGCTATAGGGCTGGTATAGCACCACCAAAGTTGTCAGGACCCAGGCTTCCTTTAACTTTCTGCTTCACCATTCTTAGCAGGTGGCTTCCATCTCAATTTGATTTACAGAACAAAATGGCTGCTGGCACTCCAGACATCAGGTCCATGTTCCAGGCAGGAAGATGGAGGAACCAGGCTGTATCTCCTGCTCGAGTCAGAATTCCTTTCAAGAAACCCTATAAACTTGTATTTATATTCCATTATTCATTACAAGGTACAAGGGAGTCTGGGAAATATAGTCTTTTAGCTAGAAATGTTGTCCACCAGGATAAATGATGTTCTAATTGTAAGGAAGAAGAGATGAATGGCTATTGGGCAGGAGTTACTAATCTCTGCAATCAATGTCTTTTTTCTTGTTCAATTTGCTCTATTGACTCTTTTGTTCTTGGCTTAGATTTGGCTTCTTTTATGAGATAGCCCTCTTCTAGGTACTTCCCTAGCCCCAGACTTCCTCACTATCACACTGTATTGCACCTGCTGGTTTACCTGTCTGTCTCCTCCCTTGAACAAGGAGCTGCTGGAAGACAGAGACTGTAGGTGCTCAGTAAAGGCTTATGGAGTGAATGCTTGAAGAAGGCTGGGGCAGCCTCCATCCTGAAGCATTTCACACTAATCCTTCCTGTTCAGGATGCTGTTAAAACCTCCAACTGATCATGTTGTTTTTTTTCACTTCTATGTCATTACCACAAACGTACACCCAAACCTCTCTTCTGAAAGAAAAAGCATCTCTTCTTAAACCACTGGGGATGGCACATGATTGAAACCTTTGGAGAATGACTGGCATATACAAAACAGCATCTGAGTCTATTTGGATGTGGGTTATAGGGTAATAAAATAAAAAATAATTTATAAGTGGCAAGTAATTTGAACTGAGGTGTAATTCCATTTTGTGCAGAAAGCCAAGCTGTTCTGCATAATTTGTTATCCAGCCAGGGCTTTCTGACATGCTCAAGCCAAAGGCTCCTATCCCCTTCCCATCTTTGACTGGCTCCTTATAATTTAATTCTAAATAGCATGGCTCCCAATATCTCCAGTAAAGATATTTGCTGTCTCTTGGCTGAACCAGCTGGTCTATGATCTTTGTAAGTGGCTGACCTGGGATGAAAAATCTTGGCCATATTATCCCAGAAACTTGCTTCCAGAAAAATTCTATCAGTAGTTTTCAGTTATCTATCACTGTATATCTCTCTATATCAACCCATTCCAAAACGTAGTGACTTAAAATAAGAATTTATTATTTCTCATGATTCTGTGGTTTGGCTGGGCTTAGTGGGGCAGTTCTTCTGCTCCTTATGTATCGCTTAGGTCACTCATGTGGTTGCCTTCAGTTGGGAGCCTGCCTGTGGTTGGAAAATCCAAAATGGGCTCCCATTCTCCAGGACCTCTCTCCACACAGCCTTGCATCATTCAGTAGCCTAACTTGAACTTCCTTCAGCATGGCAGCTGGCTTACAAGGGGGAACTTTCTAAGAGGGAAAGCCCCAGTTTGCAAGTGCTTATCAGGCCTTATGTTTGCTAATATCCCATCAGCCAAAGCAAGTCACAAGGACAATCCAAGAGTCGACGAGAGAGGGGAATACACAGGCCACGAATACTGGGAGGTGTAGTTCCTTGGTCACCAATATAACAGTCCACACAAGTGGCCTCTGAGGAGAGTGGAGCAGTGGAAGAGCGCACTGGCTTGGGGTGAGCTGTGTTCCTCTTAGTGTAAGTTCCGAGACTTAATCTTTGAGCCCCAGAGGCAGAGCTAGTGGGTGAGGGTTACAGGGAGGCAGATTAGAGTTTCACAGGAGCTGCCCAGTTAGTTAAACAGTGAGACACCTGCTTTGTGAGAGAGTGAGCGACCCATCACGAGAAGTGTTCAAAGAGAGCCTGGACCACTTCTTGGCGGGGATGTGTAAGGAATTCTCGCCTGAGTTGGAAGCTAGAATAAATAATGAATAAGCTTCCTTTCAACTCTGAGTCTATTTAAAGCTTTCCTTGGCGGGCCAAGAACATTTGTCTCACAGATAGCAAATTCACATCAGGGTTCTTGTAAGGTGGGGCGGAGAACGTAGTCTTCCAGGTGGAAAATATCTCAGCGGCTCGAGTGCTTAGGGACTCAGTCTCTATGGACTAGGGACATTCTTGGCGCTCTCATTGACTGACAGCTGCATTGAGGGCCGTGAGGGCGGAACTTCCTGCCCCGCGAGCCCTGAGGGAGACAAACAGGAAGGCCTGACAGGCCCCGGGCGGGAGTGTCCAAAGCACCTTCCAAGGAGCCCTTCGGCTCAGGGGCTCCAGACACAGGCGGCTGTTCCAGAAGGAACCCCCCTCAAGCCCTCTTCCTTATGAAAACCCCCCTTCCACACCGATCTTTGACCGGCCGACGAACCCCCTCCCTGTGCGCGCGGACGAGCGGCGCCCCTCCTCCTCCTTTCCGTGCGCAGCTCCCGCCTGCCGGAGCCAGGCTGCGGCCATCTTGAGCGGGAAACTGCGGGTGTCGCCAGCCCGCGGAAGTCGGCCGCTCGCAAAAGCCCGCGACCGCAGCCCCGCCAGCTCAGCCCCGCCCCCTGGGGTCCCGAGCCGAACCCTTAAAGCCCCAGAAAGGGTTTTAGAAATTAAAAGCTTAAAAACCAGCCAGAGAGGTTCCATCCCCGAGAAACACGAAGTCAGCCCAAGTGCCCCGCGGCATGCGGGCCGGGGCGGAAGGGGAGGGGAGGGACGCGGCACTGAACGGGGCAGTTGTGGGGGGGGACAGGGTCCAGGGTCAGCTGCAGCGCCCAGGCACGAGCCTGCACCCTCTGCTGTGAGGGTACAGCCTCAGGGTGCTGGCCCTTCTCACCCAAGGGAGCCCCCCAGGTTTTTTTCTTTTTTGGGGGGACTCTTTTTTTGAGGTTCTTGGGCTGTCGCCTGGGCTAGAGTGCAGTGGTGTCATAGCTCATGGCAACCTCAAACTCCCAGGCTCCAGCGATGCTCCCCAGGCTCGCGCCACCACGCCCAGATAATTTATAAAAATTTTTTTGTAGAGACAGAGCCTTGCTATGCTGCCCAGACTGGTCTCGAACTCCTGGCCTCAAGTGACCCTCCCACCTCGGCCTCCCAAAGTGCTGGGATCACAGGTGTGAGCCACCGCACCTGGCGCCCCAGGTCTATCTAAAGGTGGTAAGAAGCCTGCAGATGACAGAGCCAGGGCCAGGGACACTAAGATGACCACTCCCCAGGATCGCTGACGGGGGGTGAGGGTGCCAGTCTGCACTAGATCTGACTGGCAAACCTACAGCTTGCCCTGCAGCTCCCGGCAGCCCCCTCTCTGGGCGAGCCTGGGAGCCCAGGTCCATTTGCTCCAGAGCGCCTGGCCTTCCCTCAGGGTGTGGCATCTTGGCAGTGTGACACAGGGAGGCCTCCTCGTCTGAGCTTCAGGCAAGCATTCTTGGGGCAGCAGGTCCAAACACAACCCCTTTCCACTTCGAGACAAAAATAGAGTGAGGCCAGCAAAGTGGTCAGGATGGAATATGTTGGACAAAGCCAGAGGCTCCTGGAGTGAGAAGCAGGCCAGTGTGCTGTAGTTAGAGTCTGTCCTCAGCACCTCTCACCTCCTGTTCCAGGACACCCCCCCCCCAACAGCCCCATAGTCACTTTCTATTGCCCTGTAACAGGTTACCACAAGTCTAGCAGCTCAAAATGACACACATTATTCTATTACAGCTTTTGCGGGTCAGGAGTCTGAGCAGTTTAGCTGCATCCCTTGCTCAGGGGTTCTCAGGCTGCAATCCAGGTGTGAGCTGGCTTGTATTCTCCTCTGGAGGCTAACCCAGGGCAGAACCCACTTCTAAGCTCACTCAGGTGGTTGACAGAGTTCATTTCCCTGCAGCTCTACAACCCGGGGTTCCTCCCTGTTGCTGGCTTTGACCAGAGGCCACCCTCAGGTCCTAGACTGCCAGCTCCTTGCCATGTGGGTCTCCTCAACATGGCCATGAAATTCACCAAGCCTGCAAGGACAAGGAGAGTCTCTCACCTTGGGGTGGAGGGGGGGGGACCCATTCCCTCGCTTTAAGGGCTGTCACCTGATTAAGTCAGGCCCACCCAAGACAACATCCCTTTAGATGATCTCAAAGTCAGCTGAAAACCCCTTCATCTTTGCCATAGTCTATTGGCTGGAAGTGAGTCACAGGTCCCACCCAGGCTCAAGGGGAGGGGGTTCTACAGGGTGTGAACTGTAGGGTGCGGGAATCACAGGGCCACCCTGCAAGGGGTGTCTCCCACTCTTCTCTTTTGGAGACCCCAAGCTCCAGTTCCCTAATCCCTTCCCTCACTTGTGAGGACCCAGCCTCCTACCTCCCCACCATGTACAACTCCTCCAGACCTGCTCATCCCAGCAGGTAATCTATCTTACCCCAAAGAAATTTTTCTCCCAGCTGTTGGACAAGGTAGAAATGATTGGATCAAAGAAGTAAGCCCCACAAAGGGTGCTCTGCACGATCTTTGTCTGGGGCATCTGCCTTATCCCAAAGAAGTGGCCAGGGTAGACATTTTAGGGATCTATGACTAGTGAGGCATAAAAAGGTTTACAATCATGTGTTGCTTAATGATGGGGATATGTTCTGAGACATGCATCTTAGGTGATTTGTCGTTGGGCAAACATCATAGAGTGTACTTATTACACAAACCTAGATGGCAGAGCCTATTACACACCTAGGCTATACAGCATAGCCTATTGTTCCTAGGCTACAAACCTGTACAGCATGTACTGAATACTGTAGGCAATTGTAATGCAATGGTGAATATTTGTGTATCTAAACATGTCTACACACAGAAAAGGTATAGTAAAAATACAGTATTATGATCTTATGAGACCACCATTGTATATGTTGTCTGTCGTTGGCTGAAACATCATGTGGTGCATGAATGTATTTGGATGTTGGGGAGGTGGCTCTTAATCACTGTGCTTAGATGACCACCTACTTTGCTACCTGATAGGGCCATCTTTTATAGGATTTGGGGGTTATGCCTCCCTCCTCCCACCACCCCAGAGGATGACTTATCTGATAAATCACCTACACTTTGTGTGTTTGTGTCTTGCAGGGACCTGGTACCAAAGGAATTCTCCTAGTCTCCTCTATAAAGTATTAATAATAAAGATAATGGTAATAGTCACATTTATTGAGCACTTACCATATGTCAGGCATTGTGCTAAGCACTCCATGTAGTCTTACACTTGATCTTGGCCAAAAGTTCAAGAAGCTGTCTATGTAGTCCTCACATCAACTTTACGAGGTGGGTACTATTATCGTCTCCATTTTAGAGATGTGGGAAGTGAGTCTCTGAGAGTCTAAGTCTCTTGCACAAGGCCACAAAGTTGGTGAGTGGTGGAAGTAGGACGGCCTCTCCTGGAATGTCAGACCCTAAGCCTGTGTGATCCTGCCTCTCATGGACCCAAGCACTTCCTGTCTTCAATATTGGGTATGCATGTACCCTGCACACCTTCCTGGGCACAGCCATGGCTGGGGCTCTCTGAGCCAACCCCCAACTGGCCTGGGAGAGTGTACAGGGAGCGGGTAGGGAGGAGGCAGAAGGAGGTGCCCTTGGGCACCGGCCTGCGGAGAGCCCTTTGCAGCATGGCAGCCCAGCAGCTCCCTGAAGCCTCAGAGGTACCGCCATAAGTGCCGAGTGGTTAAGAGAGAAACAAATCAACCTACGCCCAGGAACTAAATGCCGACAGAGACCAGTCTGTGGTGCTTGCCAGAATAACAGAGCTTCATGTCCCCATGTGTCATCACAGGAAACATGAGACCACGCAACTCACTGGTGTAAAAGCAGCTCAGGCCCAGCATGTTGCCTCGTGAGGTGAGGAGAGAGGGGCTGGGGAGCCAGGGCCTGGTCAGGGTCGCAAGGCTGAGCCTCCCATTTCTAGAGCCAGAGGGAGTGCAGGTGGTGGACTTGGAAACAGATCACTGAGACGCCACTGAGTCTTTCCTATGACCCGTCCTCACTGATTTGAGGATGCCCAGGACTGAGGGCACCTGCCTTCTTGGTTGGTTGGGCTTTGTTGTTGTTTCCCCTTGTTTTGTTTTTCAGTACTTTCTTAGTTAAGTGCCAGAGGAGTGAGTCCAATGGCACAAGATCCACCCTTGTGGCCTGGATCTTCAAGGTAAAAGGCAAGGTCTCTCTGCCTCTCTGTCTCTGTCTCTCTCCCTCCCTCCCCGAAGCCCACTTCTGTCCTTTCTTCTCTCTCATCTTCCCTGTTCCTCTTTTGAATCCTGGCTTCTCCCATCCTCCGCGAGTCATCAGTTCTGGGACTCCTACTGCTTCTGAAAAGACATCAGTGGATTGGGGGATGTCTGGGACAGTTGAATAATAAAAACTGCACGTGGAGAGACAGGAATTGATTGGTGCCTGAATGAGTGGGCGAATTCAATTCACATTGATTGAACACCCGGGCTGTGCCAGCCTCTGTGCCGGGCCTGGGTGTGGGAGTGTGTTGCAGGGAAGCAGAGGTGGGGGTTGGGGGTGGAGGCTCAGAAGCCCCAGCCTGACGGTTGGGATTCTCAGAGAGGGGGAGGAATGGTCAGTGTCCCTGCTTCAGCCCAGGGCCCTTGCTCCAGCTGCACTTAGGTCTCTGGACAGGGAGGAGAGGGAGATTGATTTTCAGTTTCCAGGGCATCATCATCATCTGTCCTTCCTAGCAAACCCCTCCCCCACCATCTTTGGTCCCCCTGTCGTGTCCACTGCTGCCTGCAGTCCCCTTGTGTTTCTGCCAGAAATAGCCCAACTCAAAGGCAGTTTCCAGGCTAGTAAGGGAGCTGACACCTCTCAGAAAGCCCTGCCCTCCCCTGCTTCTGTACCCAAGTGGAGGGAAAGACCCTCATGACACTGCAGGAGGGAGTATTACTACCCGAGACCTGGAGGAAGAGGGGTTTTCATGAGCAGGAAGATTAGAGCTCTGGAGAACTCTTGTCCACCTTGGAGACCCCTTTCTCTGGGGCTGTCAGGACCTTGACCTCTAGCCTAAGAATAGAGGTCTGTTCTGGTCCCCACACTCTCAGCCTTGGGGGCTGGGGACAGGGACTACAGGGAGCCAGACATCTGTGGTCAGGGCCTGGCCTGATGGACCACAGGAGAGAACAGGCAGGGTGTTTTGAGGTAAGCCCATTTTTTCTGCCAGTCAATTTGATTTATTGTTCAGGTCTTCAGCTGTAATTACAGGGAAACTCAAACCTAATCCCCACCAGGTTTAATCAGGGGAGCTGATTTATAGATTGATTGCAACTTAACAGATTTATTAGGAGCTGAGTGGGACCAGTGAGTAATAGGCTGAGTGAGGCTGGCCTGTTGCATTGAGAGATAGAAGAGAAGAATGAAAGCCAAAAGCCAGGGAGGAAGGGAGGAGGATTAGGAGGTGAGGAGGGAGAGGGGCAGGGGAGAGAATCCAAGGACAAGGAGAGACGGGCCTGTGACAAGAAGAATAGAAGACGCGGGTGGGATGGAGTGACTACAGGAAGGAAGCTTTTGGGACCAATCTTTCCAGCAATTCTTGGGAACTAAGTAGGGCTCATTTATTTAACTTTTCTGAGCCTCAGTGTCTTCATCTATAAAATGGGCATAATTAATACCTACCTGGCAAGGTGGTTGTGAAGATAAAATGAGATTGTGCATGTGGAAAAATCAAGCATGTACCTAATACCTAGGAGTGGGATGCAGTGGTCAGATCTGTGACAGTAGAAGGATGGAGAACAAAGGGGAAGATTACAAGAGAGAACACCGGCAGAGATGGATTCACGTGCTATGTGTGACAGCTGTGGGAGAGAATGCTACGTGTCCCCAACATGCATTCTCCCTGTCTTCCATAGTAATGAACTTTTCATTCCTGACCAGGATAAAGGTTCCCAGAGTCCTTTGTAGTTACATGAGGCCATGTGACAAATTCTGGGCAATGGATGTAAGCGGAAGAGATCTATGCAGGTCTAGGTGATACTTTGAAAGGAAGGGGTACACTCTCTCTTTCACCTTCTCACAGGCTGGCGCACCATCTTGGGCCGTGCGGACAAGGAAACACCCTAGGAATGTCAGAGTGTCAAGATGGAAGGAACTCAGCATCCGCGGGCATCACAGAAGCACAGCCAGTCCTGATGACTTTGGGGAATTAAGCTACTTCACCAACCTAGAATTTTATGAATGAAAAAAATAAACCAATGTCTTATTTAAGCCATTTTGATATTGTATCTTTTTAATATGCAGCCCCATCCATATTCTAACTCGGAGCTGTCCAAGCAAACTTTCTGAGATGATGAAAATGTTCTGAAAATGTTTTCTATTTACACTGTCCAATATGGCAGCCACTAGCCACATGTAGCCACTGAGCATTTGAAAGGCAGCCAGTGCAACTGATGAACTGACTTTTAATTAATTTAACTTATAAAGTTGAGTAACCACATGTCCTTGGTCCTTACAGGCTGTGTAGAGAGGCAAGGGTTAAGGTTGTCTGATGGTGACCTTGGTGCTTACTCTGGGTCCTAGGTCCCATCTTCTCCCCTTCAGAGGTGCTGTGTCCAAGCTCACCTTCCCATAGGATCAATAGCTTCTGTCACCCTTCACTCCTCCCCTCTGACTTCCTGTGAGCACTATGCTCTTCAAATACTTCTGTAAACAGCTGGCACTCAAATCTAGACTGCCTGGCCTGATTATTCTTCTGCTGACATGGTTGCTTACCCTATTAAAAAAAAGAGACCCACAGAGGGGAGGGCCCTTCCACTAGAACAGAGACCCATGCTGGGAGGATGGGGGACACATGCCTTCACTTCCCTTGTTGATCTTGGCTTTAGAAGGTCTCTCATCATGTTCTTCTGCAAACATTACCCCATTATGGCTTCAGGGGACGAGTGGAGGGGGCAAATGTCATTTGAGGAAGGAGGGGGGGAAGCTCCATCCATAGAAGAAACAGGTAAATAAACCACCTGATCCAAAGACTGAAATAATAATCCTATTCTAATTTATGATCTGATTTCACACTCCTGGTCCTTTGGAGTGGGAAGGGTAGGCATGGAAATTCCTATGAAACAAATGGATAATGGAGGCACAGAGAAATGACTCGTTCTGACCACACTCACACAGCTGGGTAGAAGTGGAGATGTGCATGGAAACCAAGCTGGGGCTCTGCCTTTAAGATCACATTTCACATGAGTAGGTACATCTGGGAAAGGCAACCAGGAGATGGGTCACTGGAAGTCAGCATGTAGAGGGAGCTCCAAACATGTGGCTCATGTAGTTCAAGATCAGTGACTTAGAAAGTTAATTACCAAGAAGCCCACTAACTGTTTTTCTAGCAGACT
Source organism: Daubentonia madagascariensis (assembly GCA_023783475.1). Taxonomy (NCBI): domain Eukaryota; kingdom Metazoa; phylum Chordata; class Mammalia; order Primates; family Daubentoniidae; genus Daubentonia; species Daubentonia madagascariensis. The sequence goes on along the minus strand of JAKFHU010000258.1, from coordinate 14,603,148 downwards.
GTGGTCACTACAGTTATGTCTGTCTAGCATGCATCCCCACACCCCTTTTCTGGTTACTGTACCATCTATTTCTTTGGGAGCATGTCTATCCATTCCTTTAGGTTTGATGGGGACTGTCAATCACAGAATCCCACCCATTACAGCCCAGGTCAAACTTAGCACTTGGCACAGTACCCTAGCAACAGTGACTGATCCAAGAGGTGGGCCCACTACCCAGGATGGAGCAAAGAGAACTACCTCCCTGTGAGAAAGAAAAAAGTGTCTTTCCGCTAGGCTTGCTTGGAAGGGTGTGATTCTGCAGTGATCAGAGGTCATCTTCCTTACCACACTGAGAGCGCCAGTCTGCAGACTGAAGCCACACAGAGGGAAGCAGAGCTGAGGGATGGGGTGTCAGGGGGCAGGATGGGGGGAGAGAGAGAGACAGAGAGACTTATAGACATAATTTGAGTCCTTCTCTGGACTTTCCAGCCATGTAAGCCCATTGTATCAGTTAGGGTTCAACCAGAGAAGCAGAACCAGTAGAATCATATAGATAAGAGAGAGAGAGGGAGAGAGAGAGAGAGAGAGAGAGAGAGATTTATTATAAGGAATTGGCTTACACAGTTGTAGGGGCTGGCTAAGCAAGTCTGAAGTCCATAGAGCAGGCAGTCAGCAAAGGAAGGTCATAAGTGGGCTGGAACTCCATGGCAAGAGCTGAAGCTTGATGATGACCACAGGTTGCAGTCAGAAAGAAAGATACAGGGGTCACTTTGGGAGTCTGAGACAGGAGGATTGCTTGAGGCCCGGAGTTCGAGGCTGCAGTGAGCTATGCTTGCACCACTGCACTCCAGCCCAGGCAACAGAGCGAGACCCTGTCTCCTAAAAAAAGGAAAAGAAAGAAAGATATAGGATGAAAAGAGAGCCATTGTTGACCCAGCAGCTACTTGGAGTCTCTCCCTCCTAGAAGGCCTACTACGCCCACTTTTAAAGAGCTTACGTCAGGTCCCCCCAGGACAATCTCCCACTGATTAACTTAAAGTCAACTGATTGGGGACTTTAAATCACATCTGCAGAATTGCTTCACCATAGCAGCTAGATAAGTGTTTGGTTAAATACTTCAGGGAAGGTGAGTGTGTACTGCAAAAGGGTGCTGTCTCCTTTCTATCCTTCAATTCTTCAGAGAGAATCCCCCCTCCAGCCCGCCCTAACCGGAAACAAACTAGAAAGGGAATTCTGTGGGCAACAGTTCAGCCTAGCCAAGTTGATACATCAAAAAGCCATCACATCCATAACATTTTTTTCCCTGTAAGTTAAATTTGAGTTGGGTTTCCATTCGTGGGGATGAAAAAGCTTCAGATTCAGTTGCCATTTATTTATTGAGTGCCTCACACATGTTAACTCACATCATCCTCACACATATACAAGCGAGGTAGGTATTATTTACAATTTTGGACACTGAGGCTCAGAGAGGTTAAGAAATTTTTTCAAAGACACAGAGCTTTAAACAAAGCCTGTCTTTCCACCACCAGTGCTACAATGCTAATCTTTGCCAAAAAGGAGCCATTCCAGTTGGAATATGAATTCCTTGTTCAGTTTGGAAGTTGACTTCAGCAAATTTTTTTTTTTTTTAGCTAAGAAGAGGTCCAAAGCTGATATACTTTATTCAGTTGATGACAGAACAAGGCCAAGAAATAGATTTTATATTCATGACCCAATGCCTGGCCTAGATGTATTATTTGGCTTATGTAATCAACTGTTCGATCTGTTTTCCCTGTTGTGTTTGTGTCTGATTTTTTCAGATTATTATTTAAGGTTTTAAATTTTCTTTGGAGGTCTCTTTCTATCTGAAATAGCTTAGATCTTAAGCTCTCCTACAAACATTAGCTACAGTCACAATGTCAAACAGAGGCTGTGTAAACCCCTTGTAAGAGCAATCAAGAAAAAAGGAAAGCACAAATGAACGATATCAGGAATGAAAAAGGAGCCATCATTACAGATTTGACAGACATTAAAAAGGTAACAAGTGGAAAGTAGGCAAAATTTTATGCCAACAAATTTAACAACTTCTATGAAATGGACAAATTTCTTGAAAATGGACACACAGCAGGTGAGACTTTCGAGCTGGGACCCCAGAGGGCTGAGCCTCCTCACTCGCAAATCTAATGGGCACTTTTAGGGTTTTACTTGACCCCTCAGTGGCATTTGACAGTGCTGACTGTATCCTCCTTAAAACCTCCCTCTTTTAGCTTCCATGAAACTCTTAGCGTTTCTCCGTTTTAGCCTCCACTCTTGTCCTTTCTTTCTGCTTAATTACAGAAATTCTATGACTTTCCTTGTTCCACATTTGCATACAGTGCTCTAACTGTCATTTGTACGCTGATGGCTCCCAAATCTGCAGTCCCAATTGCCTTCCTGAGCCTCAGTTTGACCAAATATCCAACTTTTATCAAGACAATTATCTATGCCACCCTTTAGATGTCTTCAGACCCCTCAAACTCAACATTTCCTCTTTGTCTGCTAATAACACCCAATTTTCATTTGGGAACTACCCCTCCCCCACTCTCCATCCTCATCGGTGAGGAAGAGCCCTCCTGCCACCCAGACTCCACATGGGCTTGTGGCCCAGTTTTATCCCCTCCAACCCGTCCTCCATACCCATCCTCCATGCTGTTGTCTTCCCAACCAACAGGGCTCATAACGGTGGGTTTTAAAGCCTGGACTCAAATTTTTTGACTCTCCTCCATTGAGAGGTGGGGTGCCCACCCTTTAAATCTGGGCAGGATGTGACTGCTTCAACCAATAGAGCCCTGCAGAAGTGACACTGTGTGACTTCCGAGGCTAAAGCACAAAAGTCCATGCAGTGTCTGCTGGTCCTGCAATGCTCACTCTCTGGAGGCCTCCTCACAGGAAGTTCCTTCCCAGAACCCAGCTGCCGTATTGTAAGAAGTCCAAGTCCCGTGGAGAGGCCAGGTGTAGGTGCTCTGGTGACTTGTCTCCAGTTGAGCCAACTTTCAAGTTACCCCAATCCAGACACCAGACCTGAGAATCTTTTTAGAAGTGGATCCTCTAGTTCCAGCTGTTGCAGCCACCAGCCACTTGAGTTTTCCCATCTGAGGCTCCAGACACAACTGAGCAAAGAAGAGCTGTCTCAGCTGTGCTCTGTTCAATCTCCTGACCACAGAACTTAGGATCATAATAAAATGGTTGTGTTAAGCTGCTAAATTTGGGGGTAATTTGTTATATACCATTAGGTAACTGGAACACTATCAGGATGAAATCAAAATTCCTTTGCCCTTCAGTACTAGATTCTAGCCCACCTCACCAGTTCCCTCTCCTGTCCCTGCCCACAGCAGCCCTAGTGGCAGCATGCTGCAATTCCTGGAATGTTCCTCACCTTCCTAGGCTTTCATGCCTTTGTACGTGCTGTTGCTCCGCCTGGATGTCTTCCTAACATCCAGAAATCCAGCAAATCATCAGGAAAATTGGGGATACAAATCCACTTCCTTCCCAGAAATCCTTTTTCTCCAGGAATAATAATGATTGAGTGGCCCTAAGAGAGTTCAGGTGCTCTGCGAAAGAATATTCAAAGAATGTGGGTTATTTTCTAGGTCTCTGAATAAAATAACGGTTGTACATAATGGATTCTGGAGCCAGATTGCCTGCATTCAAATTCCAGCTCTACTGGAGCCCATTCTTCTAAGTGAAGTATCAAAGAATAGAAAACAAACACCACATGTACTCACCATCAAATTGGTCCTAATCAATCAACACCTAAGTGCACATATGGAATAACATTCATCGGGTGTCGGGCAGGTGGGAGGGGGGAGGAGGGGATGGGTAAATTCACACCTAATGGGTGCACTGTGCTGTGTCTGGGGGATAGACACGCTTGTAGCTTTGACTCGGGAGGTGCAAAGGCAATTTATGTGACCAAAGTGTTTGTACCCCCATAACATTCTGAAATTTAAAAAAATGCCAGCTCTATCACTTACTAGTGGGTGACTTTGTGCAGGTTACTTAACCTCTCTGTGCTTCAATTTCCCCATCTGTGAAATGGAGTAACGAATAATACTTACTTCATAGAGGTATGATAAGGATTAAATGAATAAAATGTATGAAGTGTTTAGAATGGTGCCTGGCAGAGAGTGCCTGGATAAATAAGTGTTTGTCTAAAATAAATAAGTGTTTAAAATAAGTGTTTGTTAACTATCTCTTGCAAATAGTTAACTCTATTGATTGCTCAAGTCTCTTTGAGAATCACCTTTGGGAGACCTTCCCTGATGCCTTCCCCACATTAGCTGGCTTCACAGATAGGCCCTTGTTGTTGCAGCACCTTCCGTATACCACAGCTGTGACACTTGTCACTGTCTCTGTAATTCTATCATTGTTGTTAGTATCCCTCAGTTCACTTCTTAGATTCTTGAAGGCAAGGGCTGGATTTTATTCATTTCTTTCTCCCAGAGCCTGAGTCATAGTAGGCCTTCAATAAATGTGTATTAAATGGAATCTTGCTTTGATTTCACAAACACAGTAGCTCAAGCCCAGAAAAGAGGAAACTAGTTCTAAGCCATCCAGGTAATTAGCGGCTGAACAGAGACTAAAACTTTCAGTCCTGGTTTTCTGACTGCCAGGCCTAAGGTAGTTACTCTGCATGTGTGTGTGTGTGGCCACTAGCATCACCACGAACTCCTGGCTATTTGCTTTTAAAATTGTTTTATTCAGAGACCCATAAACTTATCCATATTTTTTTAGTATTCTTCTTCTGAGCCCTGGGTTGTTTTAGGGTCGTTTTAGGGTCAATCACTATTATTCCTGAAGAAAGAGGACTACTGGGTTTGCTTCCTTCCGATTATTCAGACGATTTGCTGGCTATGCCTCGAACCCCTCCCTAACGTAAGAGGCGATAACTTTCATCCATTTACTTTTTCCAGGTGCGGAGGTGAAGGCGGCCTTATTCGGAAAATCTATTTCAACATGGGGCCTCCGGCTGCCGCCAGGGACAGAGCCGAATTCTCTTGCTTGTGCCAACTGCCGCGTTACCAACGCCAGACGGCGCTGTGTCCTCACCGGCTCTTCAACCACCACGTCGAGCACACAAAAGGCCCAGGTTCCCCCACCCCGCGGCACAGTTCAGGGCATGGTAGGTGGTTCCCAACATGCCCCCTTCCCGGCAGCAGGCGCATTTCTTTCTGCTTTTCGTGTGTGTGTGTGTGTGTGTGTGTGTGTGTGTGTGCGCGCGCGCGCGCGTTGCGGGGGGGTGGGAAGGAGGGGAGTGTCCCATTTTAACTCGTCCTGCGGCGACCTGGCCTGGTGTTTGAAAAGCTGTGTTTCCTGCTTCCAGCTCTATTATCGATCCGATCCCAGGATTGCTTTTTCTCCCTGACTTGAAACAAATTTATATAAATCACAATGGAATGCAGGTCTAGTAGGTATCAGGAGCTGTGAGTCCCCTGTCCCCATTTCCCTAACGTTAAATGTATGCTCCAGATTAAAGGACTCAACCTCGAGGCTTTCCTGACGGTGCCAGCCCAGCACACACGCCCGGTTCGCGGTGTTTCTCTGTCGAGGCTCCCAGTTCATCTGTCTGGGGAGGACGAGGTGTGTCCACCCCTCCAGTTCCCTTTGCCTTCCTCTTCTACTTTCTCCCCTTCGCCCTGATTTTCCATTCCTTAAGCGTGATGTGTTTTGTTGGGGGGGGGGCGGAGAGGAGGGCGGGGAAGGGGCCCGGCGAGGAGGGGCGTCGGAGCGCTGTCACCGAGTGTCACGCTGCCCTCCCCGCCCCGCCGCCGGGGCTGTGGGAGTGCGGCGAGCGCGCGGCAGAGGGCCGGGCGAGTGGGGACGCGGGAGGGCGGGATTCTCCGCGAGCCGCGCCGCACGCGGAGCACTCTGGCCGCCTGAGCTCGGCGCGGAGCCGGGAGCCCGGAGCCCGGAGCCGGCCGTCGCCTGCCCCCCGTGCGCTGGGCGCCAGCCCGGGCAGCTGCAGCCCGGCTCCCGGAGATCGCGCCCCACCATGGAGCCTTCGCACAAAGACGCCGAGACGGCGGCGGCGGCCGCAGCGGTGGCGGCGGCAGACCCCCGGGGGGCGTCCTCGTCCAGCGGGGTGGTGGTGCAGGTCCGGGAGAAGAAGGGCCCCCTGCGCGCCGCCATCCCCTACATGCCCTTCCCCGTGGCTGTCATCTGCCTCTTCCTCAACACTTTCGTGCCGGGACTGGGTAAGACGCGGCGGCCGCGACCCCTGAGACCTGGGCCCGGCCGCGGGGGAGGGGCTGGGCGCGGCGGGAGACCTTCGGGCGGTGCCCACCCGCTGCGAACGCTGCGCCCACGCGCGCCCGGCCTGGCTCCCGGCGTCCCCTGGCAGGTGGCAGAAGCGCGTGGAGTGGGCACCCGGGAAAGGAGGTGCCACGCGGGGATATGCGACCCGCGGGCGAGGTGGCCGGGCCCCAAAGAGCCAGAAACTTTGCCGAGAATGTTGGAGCCCTCCGGCGGCGGCCGGGATGGCTCCCCCGCCCCCGGGGTAGGGTCCACTCCGGGCGCCCCGAATTCTGCCCCTTTTCTCCGTCGCGCGCATTCCTCCGTGAGCCCATGTCTTCGAGCGGAGTGGGGCGGGGGCAAGAGGAGATCTGGGGCCGCGGTGGCGGGGACCAAGCTCCTGAGCGTGGTCTGAGAAGTCAGCTGAGCTGGGGAGAGGGGGGACGAGCCGGTTTTAGGAGACACCCTACACCCCCCCTTCGGTTCGTGGGTTGTGGACGTGTGGGGACAAGAACTCTAGCCAGTTTCCTCCACCTCCTTCAGGGCTGCCTGCGCTTCCACCAGCACCCTTGCAGGGCGCCAAGGGGATGCGGGATGATTTTATTAGTTTGAATGCGTGTGGGTTTAGACTGCATCTGGCCAGAGATGACCCCGTAACTCCTTCCGATCCTTCCGTTCCTGATAAAGTGGAGAGCGCGCCGATGTGATTCTGTGTTGGACTCTGGCTGCCTGTAGGGGCTCTGGTGGCGTCGGTGTCCCAAATTTTAAAATAGAGGCACATCACAAGAGATGGTGCCAAAGGGTGAGTGGAGGTAGGGAATGAGAAGTTTTCCTGACCATCCCTCCCTTAACCCCACCTCCACATCTTTGCCCGCACGCCCCCTGTCCCCACCTCCAGCTCTTGGCACTGGCTGTTCTTGCGTGCGGAGAGGTGTCCGCCTCTCCCATGCGAGGCTGGAGAGGCAGGCACCCTTGTGCCCTCTCCAGGAGAAAGCCTGCCCCTGCCGGCGAGCCAGTTGCCAGTGTACGGCTCCAAGTTCCCGAGAGCGGAGGTCAGCCGGAGTGGTTTTCTGTTTTACTTTGGCCTTTCTCACGGCCTCGCTCTTAGCCTGCTTAGGAGGGGATTTTGCTGCAGCGATAGCCCAGGCCACACCCACCCACGCCGGACGCGTTCACTTGCCGCTGCAGCTTACTTGTCTTTCTGCCCCAAAGGACTGCTGTGGCCGGAGCCGCCTGTCTGAGCAGTGAGTTAAGTGGTCTTTAGCTGGGCTTCTCCCTTCCGGGATGCCTCCTGTAGCTTACCCCCCTGGTTGGTGTTATCTGGCCAGCTCTCTTTGCACATTTAGTTACACAAGGAGGCAAGCTGATGCTAATTTAGTTGTGTCACAAATTCCCACCTGCTAGAGGAAAAAGAGACTGCCTGTCCATCTCTCTGGGGGATGTGAAGATCATGAGCCAGAATGCATGTTGATTCCACTTTTTTTTAAAGTGGTGAAGTAAATGCCACCCTGTGGTCTTTTGTGGAAACAAATGCATTGGTGCCAGGTGGGAGGGGCTGCACCAAGTTGCTGCTGCATGAAGGAGCCACCTTATGGGAGACCAGCCCTGGAGACAGCAGCTGCCTAGCCATGCACCTATGCATGCCCTCCTGGGTCTCACCTCACTAGGAACCTTTCTCACCCTTAGCGCTGCTGCATTGGCAGCATCAGGCCAAAGGACACTATCCCTTCCACTGAGCCCTGACCCCCTGCCCCGGGGATCCAGCTTTTCCATCTTCACATTTCCCTTTGTTAGATCAGGAACCTATGTGATTTTTTTTTTTTTTTAAGAGACAGGGTCTCACTCTGTCACCCAGGCTGGAGTGCAGCAGCCCGATCGTAGCTCACTGCAGCCTCCAACTCCTGGGCTCAAGTGATCCTCCTGCCGCAGCCTCCTGAGTAGCTGGGACTACAGGCACACACCACCATGCCCAGCTAATTTTTCTATTTTTTGTAGAGATGGGGTCTTGCCGTGTTGCTCAGGCTGGTCTTGAACTCCTGGGCTCAACCCATCCTCCCTCCTCAGCCTCCTAAAGTGCTAGGATTACAGGCATGAGCTACTGTGCCCAGCCCTACAGGACTTTTGTGTGAGCCACAGGTGTACAGATTTCTGAATTTTCAGTGACATAATCCAGGCATTTTTTCCATTTTGCTTTGATTGCTATTGTACAGTTTGCTGGGTGCCCAGGCACCTGCTCCTCTCCACACAGAATGGGGGACTCCTGATCCTTGGTAGTGAGTGTTTCTCATCTGTAAGTCAGGGACACCTACTTATCTCTCTGGGTTGCTGGGAGGATGAAATGTGATTACATAAAGCCCACAGTCTGGTGTGTTGGAAGCTCTCTGGAGACAGTGAGTCCTTCTTGCTCTTTGCTCTTCTGCAGGGCTGAGCACTGGTCCCATCTCTGGATGCAGAGCACTGGTCCTCTGGGACCAATCGGAGGCATTTTTGATCTCTGCTCCCCTCTGCCCCTGCAAGGGAGTCCTGCATGACAAAGCAGCCCAGGCAAACCTTGCAGGGGTTTTTTTGCCACCCTCCCTGCAGGAGTAGTTGGAATGGCCCCAGCTCTTGGAAATCACCCCCTTGGCTCAGATCCTCTTCTCCAAGGCCTCCTGGCTTATCCGAAGCTCCTGTGACAACTGAATGCGCATGTCTGGTTCTGCCCTTTGAGGAAATGCAACTTCTTTCAGTTCATTCATTGGACCAGCTCAGGCACCCACCACATGCCTGAGTGGCGCTGGGGATGTGATGATTGAGGAAAATTGATGGAAACTTTGTTTAAATTTGATGAGTGCGATGATGGCAGCAGGAACATAGTGTTTTAGCTGCAATTAATTCTTCCTGGGGTAGGAGAGGGGGCTCAGAAAAAGCCTCCCAGAAGGAGTAGAGTTAGGTTAGACCCTGCGGAGAAAATCGCGGAGCACTGGCCCAAGGATCCCTTTTCTTTTTGGAAACTTCCTTCCCTGCAAGTCCTCTCCTCATTTGCAAGTTGGATGAAAGGCAGACATTGGGCTGAATGAAGGCTTTTTCTTCTCCCTCTGATGTAGCTCTCTCAGGTCCATCCAGTTTGCAGGACCTGTCATGGGGAAACCCCATCCCTTAAATTTCCCTAGGGCTTTCTTCATCCAAGCAACAGTTTACCAGAATAACATTCACATTATAAGAGGGATGTCTCCTCTCCTAGGGAGTGGATGGGAAGAAGTGATTTATGATCACTCTGACTCCTCATTGGAACAATGAAAATCTATTTTAAAAAATGGATGATGGTAAGCAGTCACCCTTAGTCCTATTCAGCATAACTCTACCAATAAAAACCACTGCCAGTACCTTCAGTTTCCAACTAGTAGGGCATTTATAAGTATATACACAATTATTCATACATGTAATGAAAGTTAATTGTTATGACTCCAAATGGCCAGAGTTTGTCTATTGGTCAGGGGTATAATTATACTTTAATATTTAAAAATTATATCTATCTTGATTTGGTAAAATGAAAATGTTGATAACTCAGATAATGACAGAGAAACAGCCTCCATTGACTGTTAACCACTCCATCAGACTAATGTTGGCCATTAATCTACTGTTGAATATTTCATCAACATTTAACCTATCCCTAATATACTGCCTACTCTTTGGCACTGCTGAAGTCTTACTTCTCCAGTAAAAGCACCCCAGGATAGCTCAGCTTCTTGTTTGCTCTTTCCTCTATGTCTAAGGCTCAAATTGATGATTAATCATACCCTACCTTGTGGCATTTTTGTATTGTTGACTTTTTGTTACTGTTTCAAGAGTTTATTCTTTGTCTATCTAAGTAGATCTTACATTCTCTGAAAGCAGAAACTATTTAAAATAGCATGTTATAAATGAATATATATTGACTAGAATTATACTCCTGGAATAGGTGTTAGATATCATGTGGTCCAACACCTTTATTTTATATATAAGTGAAGTAGGCTTAAGGCTGCAAGGACCAAGGAAGTTTACATCCTACTCAGCTTTTTTAAGGAAGTTACTTGAGCAAAGTGAGGGAGTAAACTAAGAAAGAAGATATGAAATTCAGAAAACAATGGATCCTATTCGGGGCAGCCATGAAAAGCAACCACAGGATGAAATTTTTCAGTGGGCCGGGAGAGCAGTCAGTCTTCATTAGAGTAGGAGGATGAAGAGCTCCAGGAAAGAGGTCTCTGTGGATGGCATGAGAAATGGACCTTCCACAGAGTACAGAATATTACTGGGACACTGCAAGAAATTAAGTTCACGATAAAAACAGAAAGCAAGCAAGAAAAACAGAAGGCGATTAGTAACTACAGTAAAGACAAAAAGCCATGCAAAAACATTAAGATCCAAAAATGAAGCAACCTGCCCAATTAGATCAGAAGGTCAGGAAGCTTCAAAAAGAAGAATGGAAAGATTCCAAATAAGAAATGAAGTGAGAAAGAATTTGGAGGATATTAGGGATATCGTGTAGAAGGCATATGTTTCTTCTATCAACAAGAAAAAAGAAAGGTAAACAGAAACTTCAGGAAAAACAAAAAATTTCTTAGAAAGACATAGCCCAAATATGAAGCAATCCAAAATGTGGCCTGATTTTGAGCAAGTGGTGGAATGTAAGAAAGGCTTTAAGTGAGTAGGGTCTGTGTCATTGGAACAGTGGTGCATGATATGGGCTCTTTGGCTGGCTCTTTGGTGAAGAATATTTGTTTAGTCATAATATTGTAAATGCTGCTCAGTGGTTTTCAACTTCTAATACCAATAACACAGCACTGAAGACTACTTAAGAGTAGCTATGAAGAAGCAGTAGCTGTTTTCCACCTTGACCATATAAAATGAAAAACAGAGCTTGTAGAAGTTGGAGAGTAGAAGAAGTATAAAGAAGTGGAATTATGATAGATTCAGTCATTGTTCCCAACTATTCACCGTCCTCCCTAAAAGAGGATTGCACACCCCTACCTGATGCCATATGGCTTGCCCACCTCTTGTGGGAGAATACTTCCTCCCCTGCCCACTGATAGCAGGCTTGGCCATGTGACTTGCTTTGGCCAACCGAATGTGAGTGGAAATGACAAATGCCATGCTGAAGAGACACTGTAGGAGGCACTGTGAGGTTCTACCATTGTTCTTTTCCCTCTCTCATGAGAGTGGCAGGTCTCACATGGGGGCCGCTCTTCAACCTAGTTGAAGGCGTGAATACCCTCCCCATATAAAGTAGGGAATCAAGGGATGTTCTCTATAGTTAATAGACTAAGAAATAAAGGGTACCAAAGTGACCAGTAGACAAACTGAAATAGTGATAATGTTGGGACGCTGGACGACAGTGATATGCTGGGATGATGTTGGAACAACAGTAGAAGTGAGACAAGGGGTGATGGGAGCAAGCCGACTTTTATGTCTCCCAGTAGAAGGTCGATAAATGATGTCTAAAATTGGTAAAACATGAAAAAGCAATATAAGCATACTTTTTGGAGACTGGGAAAACATCAGAATTGCCACTCTTTCTGGCATCATCAATTTTTCTCTTGTCTACTGGCTCATTCCCAGCAGCATACATACATGCTGAAATTGTCTCCCATCTTTTAAAAATAGCCTCTCCTAATCCTACATCCCCTCTGTCTATTGTCCATTTCTTTGCTCCCCTTTACAGCAAAATTCCTTGAAAGAGTTGTCTGTATTTGTTGTCTCTGATCCCTCCTCTCTCATTTTCTTGTGAACTCGTGTTAATCATGTTTTTGCCTCCATCGCTCACCTAAGCTGCACTTGTCAGGGTCACCAGTCTCCTCCAGCTTGCTAAATCCAGTGGTCAATTCTCTGTCTTCCTCTTCCTGGACCTCTCAGTAGCGCTGGACACAGTCACTCAATCCCTCCTCCTTGAAACATTTTCTTTACTTGGCCCTGGACCACCGCTCTCTCCTGGTTTTCTTTTTACCTCACAGCGCCTTCTCTGTTGCCTTTGCTGCTCTCGGCAACCTGTGAACTTGGGAGTTCCCCAGGGCACTTGATCTTCTCCTTTCTGCCTGTGGTCACTCCCTTAGTGACCTTGCCCAGTGTTTGGGTTTTACATTGCATCCTTATGATAATGACTTCCAACTTCAGATTCCCCAGCTCAGACCTCTGCCCTGAACTCCAGAGTCTTATATCCATCTACCTTCTCAATATCTCCGCTTGGAAACCAAAAGGCATCCCAGACTTAACTTATCCCAAACCAAACTCCTCCTTCTTCCCCAAACCTGCTTCTCCTTCATCTTTCCCCATCTCAGCAAATGGCATCCTTCCAGTTGCTCAGGCCAAAAACTGGGACTCATCCTTGACTCTTCTTCTTCTCATGCCCCATGCCCAGTCTGTCAGGAAATACTCTTGGCTCTGCTTTCCAAATCTGTGCAATATCTGACCACTTCTTACCACTCTCTGGTCCAAGCCTCCATCTTCCGAATTGTTGCAGCAGCTTCTTAAATGATCTGCTTGCCTTTGCCGATGTCCCGTACAGTCTGTCCTCAGCATGGCAACCAGAGTGATCCCTTCAAAACACGAGTGAGTCAGATCATGTCACTTCTGAGCACAAAACCTTCTAGTGGCTCCTATGTCACTCACAGTAAAAGCTCAAGCTCTTATTATGACCTGTAAGGCCCTAAGCCAGAACTTTCCAATAGAAATGTGATATGAGTCACATATGGAATTTAAAATGTTCTAGCACATAACTATCTTATCATAAAAAGTAAAAAGAAATGCGTGAGATAAGCCTTAATAATGTTAATAATATATTTCATTTAACCCAATACTTAAAGTATTATCATTGCATAACACATAATCAATATAAAAATTATTAATGAGATATTTTATATTTCTTTTTTGTGTACTAAGTTTTCAAAATCTGGTGTGTATTTTATATTTACAGCACATTTCAATTTGGACCTGCCCCATTTCAAGTGTAATTTCAAGCTGATGTGTATGTAGCATCGATGTTTCTTCTGAGACGTGGCAAGGAACCTAGCTGCTATGGGGAGTAGAAGTGGTCAGTTAGCAGATGATACAGAGAAAATTTGTGTCTCAATAAAGTGTAGACAGTGTGCTAAGCAAAGGAGCACTGGCCTTCTGCAGCATGTCACTCACTCTCCAGGCGTGCACTGTGCTACTCCGTGCCAGGTTTGTGCTCAGAGCTGGAGTACAAAGTCAAAGAAAATGCAGTCCCTGCCTTCAAGAAGCTGACAGTCTAATGGAAAGGTAGAATCTAATAAATGCAGGGAGTGGTATGTGCTCAAGGGAGGAAAGGATTGGCTGCTGGGGCCGTCTAATCCAGTCTGCAGCAGTGAGGGAATGCTTTCCTGGCAAACGTGACAACTTAGGAAATGAGCAACAGGCCGAACAGAATGACCTGGAGAGTTTAAACTAAATAACATTTCCAGTTCTACATCAGATTTATGATGCCACAAAGCATTATGAGAAGGGAGGCAAACTAGAAGTCAGGAGGCTCCAGATGTAATTCTGGTTCCTCAGTAGCATGGAACCTTGAGGAGGTCACTTAGCCTCTCTGAGCCTCAGTTTCCACATCTGTAACATGGAAACAATAATCCCTGCTCGGGCGCCTCACAAGGTCATTATGCTCTGTTGACTGTAAAGCACTCCATGATCAGAAGGGGTTATTGTTATTAATTAACATTAGCAAAATCTCCTGGTTTTTTTAAAAATTGTAAATTGACAATTTATAATTGTATAAATTTGTGGGGCACAAGTGATGCTATAATTTATGAATACAATGTGGAATAATTAAATCAAGATAGTTAATGTTTAGCAAATACTTAACACTTTCTGTGGTGAGAACATTTGGAATTTACTCCCTTAGCAATTTTGAAATGTATAATACTCTATTATTAACTATATTCACCACGTGGTGCAATAGAACTCAAAAAAAGAAAATATCATATTTCTCCTAACTGAGATTTTGTATCCTTTGACCATTATCTCCCCATTCCCCAAGCCTCTGTAACCGCCATTCTACTCTGCTTCTGTAAGTTTGATTCTTTTAGATTCTGCATATAAGTGAGAACATGCAGTATTTGTCTTTCTGTGCCAGACTTATTTCGCTTAGCATAATCTTCTCCAATTCCATCCATGTTGTTGCAAATGACAGACTTTTCCTTCTTTTTTAAGTCTGAATAGTATTCCATTTTGTATATGTACCACATTTTCTCTATCCATTCATTGATAGATACTTAGGTTGATTCTGTATCTTGGCTACTGTGAATAATGCTGCAATGAATATGGGGGTGCACCCATCTCTTCGACAAACTGATTTGAATCCTTTGGGTAAATACCCAGAAGTAGGATTGCTGAATCATATGGTAATTCTATTTTTAGCTTTTTGAGGAACCTCCTTTCTATTTTCCATAATGGCTGTACTAATTTACATTCCCACCAACAGTGTACAAGGGCTCCCTTTTCTCCACGTCCTTGCCAACACTTGTTATCTTTCACCTTTTTTGATAAAAGCCATTCTGACAGGTCCAAGAAAAGAAAATTATAGGCCAATATCCTTGATGAACATAGATGCAAAAATCCTCAACAAAATACTAGTGAACCACATTCAACAACACATTAAAATTATTAAAAGAATCATCCACCATGATTAAGTAGGATTTATCTCTGGGATGCAAGAATGGTATAACATATGCAAGTCAATAAATGTCGTATATCATGTTAACAGAATGAAGGACAATAACCATATGATCATCTCATTAGATGCAGAAAAAGCATTTGACAAAATTCAGCATCATTTCATGATAAAAACTCTTACCAAATTAGGTATAGAAAGACTGTACCTCAACACAATAAAGGCTGTATATGAGAAGCCCACAGCTAACATTCTACTCAATGGTGAAAAATTAAAAGCCTTTCCTCTAAGATCTGGAACAAGACAACGATGTCCACTCTCACCACTTCTATTCAACATAATAACGGAAGTCCTTGCCAGAGCAATTAGGCAAGAGAAAGAAATAAACGGCATCTAAATAGGAAAGAAAGACGTGAAATTGTCACTGCTGACAATATGATCTTATATACAGAAAACCTTACAGACTCCACCAAGAAGCTGTTAGAACTAATAAATGAATATAGTAAAGTTGCAGGATGCAAAATCAACACACGGAAATCAGCAGCAAAATCCCCTTTGTTCTCAAGATAATTTCTGGGGTATTTCTCAGAGTGACACCCGGGGGTGGATAGGGTGACCAACAAGCACTTCCACCTTATTTAGCATCCTGGTCTCATGCAGCTCACAGAGCTGAGACCTAGGAATTCCCACTGGACACCCGACCAGAGCTCCCACAGCTGACATGCTGGGACGAGGGGGAAGAGCACGGTTCTCTAGGGCTTGGTTCAACACACCAAGCAGAAGATTTCTCCACTACACTCCCCAAACCCTGGGCCTATGCAAGGGAGGTTAACTTTACAGTTTGGTAAAGGCTGTGGGAATATCACAGTGGAGAATGAGTGTGTGTGTGTCTGTGCGCAAATGTCCCCATGAGCTTTACCTATAGTTATTTTACTATAAAAATTAGAGGATAGTTCCTAGGTGTGTGTTTGAAAATCTCAGTGTTCATATATCGTTGAGGCACACACTTCTTGGTAGTCTATAGCCTTGAAGGCCCATAATCTGGGGCAAGGTGGGGTGGCAGGTGTGTCTTCAGCATGGGATCTTCCCAGTGAGAATTGGGTGCTGGATCTCGTTGGCCAAGGCCGAGCATTACATCTTCTCAAAGCCATGTTCACCAGGAATGACATTGCTAGGGGGAAGCCGAGGCAATGGTAAGGAGACTATATTTTCCTAATCAAAAGGCAGAACGTGGGGATTAATAATGCATTTATTTTATGGACGGCCTTAAATTACATTGGAGAGGTCACTTTTCTTGAATAAAATGATATGAGGCCAGGGCTGTCCTTGAACCTGGAATGTGTGGGTGCTGTGGCCAGGGTCCCCTGTTGAGTTGGGGTTTTGGTCTTTGTTGACTGAGAAGTTTGACCCTGAGGCCAAGAATAATTTGCTGTTTGGGGAGAAGAGCCTGTCTGGAAACCTAAACAAAGAAAAGGGTCCAACTTTCTTAGGGCCAGGGAGCCTTAGGGCTGTTCCCACCCCTTCAGTGTAGGAGGAAGGAGGCCTCCGACCATGTCCAAGGCTCTCACCCACAATCTTACCACAGCTACCTGGGCCCTGGGGCATCCCTGTGCCTGGCTTGCCCTGAAGGGTTAATTAGTGTTTGTCCACTTAAACGAATGCACCAGTGTTAATAAAGCCCTGGTGACTGGAGGACAACGGCATAGCCACAGGACCTTTCAGTGACCGTCAGAGCCTGCCACCAGGACCTTTTTCTCCTGACTGTCCCAGCCTTTCCCCCTCAGAGCAGCTTTATTGAGACACATTTATGTAATACAAAAGTCACTGTTTCAAAATGTACAATTCAGTGGTTTTAGTAAATCCACCACCTTTGTCCCCTCCCCAGCCCTGTCTTCCATTCTCACTACTTGACCACTTTCAGAACCTCAGAAGTTCAATGTGACAAGAACACCTTGACCCAGGTGCTACTGACGAAGGGTGATTGTTTGGGAACCATTTTGCCGTTGCTGTCTTGAAGTTCTGCCAGCACAGGAATCTCAGAAGGCAAGGCTCAGCTGACTGCTGTGGATTGGCAAGACGCAAGCAGCCTGGAGGCTATGGAACATGGTTTGGGTTGTCATATTTTATTTTCTGTCTTGTTTTAAAAAGCACCTTACCACGCAGAACACTTTCTCAATGAAAATGGAATAGCATGGTGCCAGTGGAGCATGGGAAATGCGGAGCATGTCCATGGTGGAGTGAGCCCCTTCCTCTGGAACAGAGGGGCTTTGACCCTCCCTGGTTGGGGTGTTGCTTTGGTATAAGGCCAGGCTGCAGAAGGGAGCTCTGATAGCCATTCACATGGGAATGGGTCTTCCTGGGTTGCATCTCAGAGTGGCTGTGGTACTAATATAATATTACATTTCCATTTTAGTAGAATTTCTGTCAGCAGATTAAGCATGTCTCTACCCATGTCTCAGCTCTGATCATTACACTTCTGCTCTGAAATCTTCAGTAGCTCCCCATTGTCCATTAAACTAAGTGCATATTCCACATTGGACCCACAACACAAGGGTGTAGTGAGCTTCACCTACTCTTTCCCCCGCTTTATTTAGTCCTTGGTTTAGGAGCGTTATTGCTTCTGCTGTACCCCCTGTCTGGTGCACCCTCCGCCACCATCACTATCAAACTCCTACCCAGTCTTCAAGGCCCATCTCAAATGCCCTCCTCTGAAAGCCTTTCTTGATCACTCCAATGAGGTGGACTCTTCCTTCCTCAGGATGGTCAGGTCACTTAGGACATTTCTCTTGCTCTGCCTGAAATTCTAGTTCTTTTGTTGTTGTCTCAACCATCTTATGTGAAATCATCCCCTGGAGGGTAGGGACTAGCTTTATTTATTTTCAACTTCCCATAGCACCTAATGCTCTTCTAGTAGGTGTTTGTAGAAGTGAGGATACATACGCATACTAACTACTGGTTGGAAAGGTGGAACCAAGAGCAGGTCGTTGTTCCTTTAACCTAGTGAGCCCTTACCCAAGGGACATGGGCTTTCACATCACTTCTCAGCTTTCCTAGCTCAGAGGGAAGTAAGGGATAGAGTTCTCAGCTCTCCACGCACGATGGGAGCAGATGTGTTGTACCATAGCATGTGTGTCTCTGGGGAGTCCTTGGTGCCCAGACCACTCAGGGGAGAAACATGGAGCAGAGGAGAGATGTTGACTTCCCCGTCGCTGGGATAGATGGCCTGCTCTGTGGGGGACTCATTGGAGCAGTTATGATGTTACTGAGAAGAGCAGGGCCACCATCCATAATTAACCTGTGTCCTGTCAGGTTGTGTAGCTAACAACTGATAAGTGTCAGAGGAGTATTGGAGGGGATCAATCTTAGTAAACCTTCTTAGTAAAGATTGGTTTGGACAATAACCATCAAATCTAAGTCTAGGGGGAAAGTCATGAAAGTGTAAAGGAGACTAAAAAACATGTCAACTTTATGCAAAGCATGATCTTGGATTGGACTGGGTCCTGTCCTGGAGGAAAAAAGAATACCAGTAAGGACATTACTGACACAATTGAAAAAAATTGGAATATAAACTGTAGATTCCATAAAATGTTGTACCAATATTAAGCTTCCTAAGTTTGATAACTGCACTATGAATATATAAAAGAATATCTTTGTTCTTTGGAAACACACTGAACTATTAAGGAATAAAGAGCCGTGATATAGACAGCTTATTCACAAATGGTCCAGAAAAGAATAAATAAGAATCTATGAAAGAAAGAGACAAAATGACAGGACAAATGCAGCAAAATGTAGGGTAGACATTTCTTTGTATTATTCTTGCAACACTTCTGCCAGTTTGAAAGTATTTTAAAATAAAAAGTTAAATTATATGGCAAAAAGCCAAACATGGTCATATAGTTCAGACATAGCAGTTGCACCTAAATCCAAACTACTGTACCCCCAGTAACTCATATCTTCTCTGTTATCACTTAAGGTCTACCAGCTCAAAGTAAGTCAGGGGCCATCTGGGGACCACAGGAAGGTCCTGGTGGCAGGAGGTAACATTGATTTGCAAAGCCCAGGCCCCCAAAGGAGATTTTCCCAGGGACTCCTACCATTAAAGTCCCAAGGACACACAAAAGTTTATTGCAGCTATTTGGGAGTATGAGGTGTTTCTTTGCTTCTCAAGTATAGCCTTGAGCTTCCCAGGAGGCTGGGGTAAGTGCACACAATCTGATTCCCTTCAGCGGCCCACTGGGCCGAAGTAGACTGCGTTTGCATCTTTCCTTTGGGACTGATCAGAAACTGAATGCCTCAGCCAGGGCCAGAGCAGATCCCAGTGCTGTGGAGCTATTTTGGAGAACTCTTTATTTTCTTGGTTATTCCTCTTTTTGACATCTAAGTGCGGAATCCAGTATTCATCCATGGACTTCAAAGAAACCAACTCAAACCAACAACCAATGACTGCACCATGCCAAGAGGGCATGGGAGAGCTGCCCCTTAGCTTTGGTTGCTCTGAGAAGTCATGTGGGTTGAACATGCAAGTGGAATCTTTCCAGGAATCACCCTGTGGCCTGACTCAAAAGGGAAAAAAAGTAAACATAACCATCTTAGGCTCAAATAACTGGGGTTCTGAGGCTCAAGGCAGAAAGGGTGGGGCCCTCTGATGCACCCTCTCTCACAGATCAGGCTTGGCCAAAAGGCTTGGGTGGTCTTGGGTCTGAAGGCCCACAGCTGGACTCTGAGGCCAATACATCTTGAGAAGAGGAGCCTCAGTGCTTGGGAATTGATCCGGGCCAAAGGGAGAGAAAACACAGAAAAGCCATGGGTCTGGTAAGACACCCAATTACTTGGGCCCACTCTGGGGTGGGACCACTGTGTGGTTTATTTTCCTGCTAGTTTCTCTGCTGAGTCCAATACATCTCATGCCGCAGGATGTTCTAGATCTCCCTGTGTGAGTGTCCCTGAGGACTTAACAGCTGGGTCTACCCTGTGTCAAGATGTAGGTACTTGTGACATGCTTGGGATCAAAGGAAGCATTCCTTGAAGGAGGACCCAGGGAAGGGAGTGGGTGAGTGGTTATGTCTCCCCAGGGCTGTTTCCATCCCATCATTTCATACTCTGCATGGGGTTCCCCATCCACCATCCCCAGACTTCAGGGGACTGGCACTACCACCAATCATGAGGGGAAATGCATGTGATTCTTAACATATGTCTGAAGACAGTTGACACTGGCTGGGGGTGGTTGGGTGATGGGTGGAATATGCATTAAAGCCAAACATCTACTCTTTTGGATTATCTGGTCTACTTGCCACTCTAATTTTGGATTTTCTAATTTATCATGTGGGTTAACCTTGCCTCTTCAACTACACCTTTTCTGTGCGTCTTCCCCCAGTGTGTGGTCCAATGCAGGGCACCCAGTAGAATCCCAGCCATACTTGATGACTGATAGTGAGCTGGGAAACTGCCATTTTCTCAAGGAGAGCGTGGCCTCTGCCGGGCTGAGATCTGGAATCCCGGCTTCTCTTTCCAGCTCTTTCATAGCCACACCCTCAGCCTGATGGAGCTCAGTGTCCCTGCCTAGGACCCGCTTTATACATCTGAAGCAGGGGTGGTTATTATTCTTGCCTCCTTGTTTGTGCTGAATACTTAAAGAAATAAAATCAGGGCGTGTGCATTGCGTAGCTGACATCAGGAAGTGAATGGGAGCTCTGCTGTAGCCTGGTCCTGCTGATGCAGAACCTTGACCTACAGCCTGACCCATCTCATGCTTTCAGGTTCTGAACCAGTGAGAAGTCTTGCCCTAGCAGGGGTGGGCAGGAGAGGAGGCTTGGAGGGTGGGCTGGTTTGTTCCATTGCACTGCCCCTCCCGAGTGCATCTCTACACCTCCCTGGCCTCCAGAGCCTGCATCACAGCGCCCTTGCCCTCTGCCTTCCAGGTGTCTCGGCCAATGGGAGGCACTGGCAGGGATGGAAGGATGGAGGGGAAAGGTTGGGGTATCAGCTCCCCGTTCCCTCCAACTTCCTGTCTATGACCACGGCTTCCATGCTGCAGCCCGCTTCCACCACCCCAGCCCTCTCCAGACTCAACAACACCCTTCCCTCTCTCTGTCCCCTCAGGCCTGGGGGTGGGAAGGGCCTTCTGCTGTTGCTGGTCACCAGCATCTCCATCTCCCTCCTTGGTTCTCCAGGTCCTGACCAGACCTCTGTCAAGATTCCCTTCATTAAGGGTGACAGCCTTTGCTTCCTGCCGGGACCCTCCCACTCAGAGAGCTTTGTTTCTAGCACCCCTGACTGGTCCGTGGGGTCCTGAACCACCAGCCTTGGCACCACGATTGCTCCCCATTCTCACCCCCATCCCCACCCCCCCACCGGTTTTCCTAAACAAGTTGGTTTTTAACACAGTCTTCCTCCTGGAAGCTCTGGAACAGCCAGCACATGGAGCCAGAGCTTCCTGCCGTCTGAAAAGCGTGGGTGTCCAGCTTCCAAATGGCTGTTGGTGCTCAGGAGATGCCTCAGTTCCAAGTGGGCTGGGAGAAGGGGCGAGGTGGGGGAGGCGTGGGGCCCTGAGAAGGTGCTGGGCGTGACTCCCCACCCCGGCTCCTCCCAGGGCATTTCTGGTCCCCCGACTCCCACCCCAGGCACTTGGCTCAGAGATCTCTGGGCTGCCCTTCCTGCCCAGAGGACTCCTCAGTGGCAGAATCCAGGGTTCAGCCTGCTGTCCTCTCAGGAAACCTAGACGGCTGGAAGCATTGCTGGCCCCAGGAATGCCATTTCCCTCCTTCACCTGTAACCCTCAGTTTGGAAGATGGGACATCTGCCCAGCCTGTTTGTGCTTAGACTTCACAGATATTCCTCCTTACTCTTCATTGCAATCAACAGAAGACACTGAAAGCAAATCACTACTCAGTCCAGTGTACTTTTTATGCCCTAGGATCCATCGTTTTGCATTTTTGTCACCCCCTTCCCTTCTGTTCCCCCTCCTTTGGAGATTGAGACCAGCTAAGAAATGAAATTAGCAGTTGCATGGTTTGATTTTTCTTCCTCTACTCCCAAAAAGAACCTCCACTGTTTGAAGTGTTAAAGCCCCCAATGATTCTTTGTTATGAGAAGAGTCATCAAAATATGCCTATTACATTTTAAGACTTTACAAAAGACACCAAAAATTAGTGCATCATCTACTTAAAAGGATCCCTTTTGATAGCCATACCAATTACATTTTTAAAAAGCAAAAATGTTCTAGTAGGGTACTTCTGAATCTGTTTTTTTTTCCCCCCTCCTGTGTGATTTGTGTGCAGACTTCTGAGAAGCAGGTTTTATAAAAGAGATTCAGCCAGGCTAAATCACAGCAGCAGAAGCTTATGCAACTGCTAAAAACCTATGAGTTAAAAATGGAATAGTCTTGCCGAGTGGGGAAGGTAATAATATCAGTGATGAGAAAATAGAAAGTAATCAATTAGTATTTCAGCAATTCAGGTCTCTTACCCACATTTTTCTGCACCACAAGATCTTGGTGTCATTTTCAGAATAAATTCAAAGTGCAACTTCTTGTCAGAAAAAAGTCAAACTTTGCTTTCACAAATTCAACCCTCTGCCCCCAATTAATCCAGGGTCAAGAGCCCTTTTTACTGACTTTTTGCCACCATGTCACGAAACACATTTTGTATTTGTTAGACTCCATGTGTTCACTAATTCCCATAAAGGAACAGATTTTAGATTTTTATAAGTGGGTTTTGTTAATTTGCTATTTTAAAAATACTTGTGAGACCTTTACAGTTGCCATGGCGATATCATTTCCATAAACATGATTTTTGTGGGGATTTTTGCACATTGAAGGCTGAGGTTGATATGCAGTGTTGGGGGAAAAGTAGGTGGTGAATTTGGCAGCAACCGCATCTCTGCTTCCCTCAAATGCTACAAATAAGATTCCAAGAATCTATGTTTTGGAAGAAACCTGGATCTCTTAACAATACAACTGTCACAAGAGGCTTCTGGGAAGTGGACCTGGTCAGGGGAGAAGGAGATCAGCCTATGCCCAGGATGAAGCCAACAGGGTGGTGAGTCATGGGCACCTGCTCTGCTAATCAGCAGTCCTGTCGAGGCCAGGCTGACCTGAAATCTCTTTCCAAACCTTGGTTTCAAAAACCCTTTGAGGACTAGCCATCCTGGAGCTACTCAAGGGCAGGGGAGGAGCCCGAGGATTTTTTTCCCTTTTAACCAGATGGGTCCCAAAATCCCATTTAATGCACAATCCTGTTAAAATGCTGAACATTTGCAATGGAGAAGAAAAGAATGCAAAAACACAACAATATCAGCTGGTAAGAAAACATTGAATAAGAAATAGTTTTATATTCATCTTGAATGCTAATGGTTGAGGAAAAGCAGATTTAATTAGAAGAGGTAGGTGGTCCCAGTGGCACCAAACGGCATAATTTTTATCAGTGATGCCAGACATTTGTTTTGGCGCACAAATAGGGGCTTACCATTAAACTTTATTTCCCAGAGGATATACAAAGAGATCGAGGGAGGAGCAGAACAAATAAGAGAGAGACTTTCCTAATAATCAGAAAACAATTTGGAGAAGAAATGACAAGTAAAAGGAGTTAAAAGTGGAAGCGCGTCGGCACGGGATGACTCCACCGAGGTCGAGCGTTCGGCGCCAGGCGCTGCCTAATTGAGCACCTGGGCACAGCAGAGGAGCCTGAATCATACAGAATTATGAATCATAAGGAATTATGAATTACTAGGGAGCCTTTGCGTTAACTGGTATTGTTTATGCAGCGCCGGAAATGCAAACCACGGCCACCCACAGGAGGAGGTAACCGCGTGGCCGGCGGAGCGCCCGTCCCCACTCCCTGGAAGCCCCGCCTGGGGCGCCCGGGACAGGCCGTGCGCGTGCCCGTGTGCGCGCGGGAGCCCGCAGGCCGGCGCCCCGCCTGTGCCTAGGACGAGTGCGCGTCGGGGAGTTTGCGCAGGTCGGGAAGACGCAGAGCGCCACCCCGGGCCGCGCGGTGCCTTCTTCGCGCCCGTGGGCACGGCCGCTGCTGCTGACTTGTGATTTGTGGATTTATTGAGAAAGGAAAAGAGTGAGGAACGGAGAGGCGCCAGGCGACAAGTTGCGCTTCTATAGAGAGGCTCGGGGCTGGGCTCCTTCCGAGGGGGCGCGGGGCCGTGAGTCCCGCGGCGGGTTCAGGGCCTGCCAGGGCTGCTCCGAGGACTTCCCAGGCATTTTTTGTTTGCCCCGAAATAGCCCAGAGGAATTTGGCAGGGACGGCTTGGGGAACGTGGCTCACCGCCTCGTCCAGAGTGGGAATTGGAACCGGAACGCTGCCTGCAGCGCAGCTCCAGCCTCTTCCCTCAAACACACATTTAATTAAAAAAAAAAAAACCAATTTTTTTTTAAGCATCGATAGCAGGCAGCTTGGCTGGGGCTGGTGGGCGGCAAGGACCAGGGGGAAGGAGCCCGCTGAGCAAAGAACGCGCAGCCCCAGGACTGGTGCCTGCTGCCCCTGTCCCTGCACTTTGGCTGTGGGTGGAGGCCCGAGGCGTGAACTGCAGTGGAGGGATGCTCCCGGGGCAGGAAGGGCAGAGCTGGTCCTCGCTCTCCCTGCCAGGAACGAGAGTGGCCTATTGCATTCTCTGAGAAGCAACCGCGGGCAGAAGCAGAACCGCCTGCCACACTGCCCAGAGCAGAGGGACTGGGAGGTAGAGGCCCTCTGTGGGTTCCCCAGCAAGAGAGTATTTGATGATGGCGAGTCAGGGACCCAGAATGCTGTTGTGTGTGTGCTCACTTTCCCAAATCTTGGTGACCCTTTTCTGGTATAACTTCTTTTTTTTTACTGAGGGAATACGTCCTGGATTCCACTGTACCACACGGTAGTTGTGTGACTTTGGGCAAGTGACTTAACATTTCTGTGCCTCAGTTTCTTCATCTGCAAAATGGGGATAATGATAGTACATACTTCATAGGACTCTCTTGAAGATTAAATGAATTATTACACATAAAGTCTTAGAATAGTGCTTTTCACACAGTGAGGATTAAATACTATTATCCTTAGAATTTGTGGTGGGGTGAAGCCAGCCCTCCCATTCTAGCTGTGAGAGGCCCGAATGCTGTGTGAGCCAGCAGAGCTGCTAGACTGTGGGCCTCTTGAGCTCAGGACAGGTCCTCACTCAGCTGTTTGGCTTTTTTTTCCTTTTTTTCTTTATTTATTTTTTCCACCCCCACTCCCTTCCTCCCCCCACCCCCAGCTTTGTACCTCTGCCTGGCTTGTAACAGCTGCTCCGTAATTTTGGAACAGAATAACCAGTCAGGGACATGGCTAACATGCGGTCCTGCACTGTGGTTCTCTGACCTCAGGGTGCATCAGAATAAACTGGGAACTTGGTAAAAATGTAAAATCCCAGCTCCCACTCTCAGAGAGTCTGATGTCGTATGAGTAGGAATGGGGTGGGGCTGGGGAGCTTGCATTGTTTGGAAGGCACCCCATTTGAGTTACACTCCTGGGCAGCCTCAGTGTAAGGCACCCCCAAAGCCTGGGGTTGGGGAAAAAGAAGGGGAACCAAGAGCGTCTGCTCCCAGCAGCGGCCTGCCTGCGTGGCCCGGCCCTCTTCTGCCTTCCGGACTGGCAGGGGATGGTGGGGACCTGTGCCAGAGCCCTTGGTCTGCACTGCATGGTAGAAACACCGAGGGACACTAGAGCCTTCCAGAGAGAGAAGTTGTGGTTGGATTTGGTTTAAAGCATGTTTAACTCGGAGCTGCTCTGCGGGGAATGGTGAGGTCAGTGATCTTAGAAATACTAAAGGGAGCCCCCAGGACAGGACCACAGCTCACCGGTCCCTTGGGGTGTCTGTCCTGTATCAGGGCCCCTCTCATGCTCTTAGCTCAGCCCCCGGCCTGAGTCCTGTTCCTCCCTGAAGGGCCTCCTTCACAAGCCCCCACCTTCATGTTTGCGGGCCACTTTGGCTGGAATGGTATCCTCCTTTCTGCTCAAGGCCATCACCAGAGCTCTGACTGTGGCTCCTCTGTTTGGATAATCAGAGCAGTTCACTGGATTTCCTTGAGGCTCAAAATGTGGCCTTTGGAAAACAGCTGTTGGTACAACCTAAGCAGCCCAAGAAAAGACACAGTGGAGTTGAGTGAGGAGGAATGTGCTTTTATGGAGCTGTGTGTTTAAAGATGCATTTGGGATTTGTTTCCTAGCAACAGGGCTCATCCAAAGCACACTGGCAGTGTCAGAACATCCAACGATGCCCAGTGCCCGCGAGCAACCTGTAAAATAAAATACAAGTGTGCAGAGTGGAAGAATCTGAGTATGGCTCCCCCAACAGGTGGAAAAAATTCAAGACTCGGAACAGGTGCAGTTGCCACTGGTTTAGCTAGAGAGCACCAGGGTGAGAAGAGTTCCCACCCCACGGAGGCCAGCCCACCTGGCTCCACTTGGCTTCCTTCTGGCTGGAGCAACCTTTTTCCCAAGGAGCATCACACAGAGGGTTCTGCCGTCCTCACGCCTCTCTCCCTCCCCAGCACCTGGAGCCCCAGCATCCAACTAAATGGCCTTCTGTCCTTCATATTTGAAGAGTGGGTGTCAAACCTGGGAGGAGATATTAGAGACCTAAATTCAGAGGTTCTTAACCTTTAGACCCTTTAGCGGTCTGGTAAAGCCTTGGACCCCTTCACAGAATAATGGTTTTTTAAAAAAAATGTATTTTTAATGTATATAATACATGGACTCAAAAAAACCCCAATGATACTGAAAAACACTTATCAAAATATTTTAAACATTTGTATAAAGAAACACCGTGCTTCCTTATTAATGCATTAAATCAGAAGATCCAGCAGCAGGTCTAATAAGTACTATAACTTTGAAATAGTGATGAGTACCAATGATATTTTGAGAAATCAACTTCTCAACTACAATGGAAATATGTATGATTTCTATTGGTGATGAAGACCAGATTCTGTTAATATTACTCTGGTTGTTGTCTACATTCATAATGAAAGGAAATACTAAAATTGATTTAGAGGTTAGTGAAAATTAAGATGTGGTTTTTTCAGTCCCTGTTCATGGGACGCCCCAGGGGGTTTGTGGACTCCAGTTCTACCCCTCAGGACCTTCTCCCTTCTTTGTCCTCCTACTTTGCACTTCTGTGTGCCTGGAGGCCTCTTAACCAAAGTTGCTTAAAGACCTGCATTGTCAGAGCTGCCGTACTGGCATGGACAGATCGAGCAGAGAGGTGGCAAGACACTGTTGAACAAGCACAGTCAATAAATAAGAATTAAAGGGCATGACAATGATACAGGCAGTTGTGAGAAGCTATCACCCATGTTGTCAAAGAAGCCACTGGTGTCACCTTCCTCCACAGAGGAGCATTCACAGCACAGGTGTCCTGGGTCAAAGTCATCAAAATGTAATTTGACCTTGGAAAGATATGAGCCTTTGACTCTGAGATTCTCTGGACCTTTTTCAGTCTGTTTTTAAAAAATATCTACTACATTCATTTAACAACCTTCAATAAGTATGTATTAAGTGCCTAAGATAGAGTAGGCACTCAACTAAATCCTGGGTCTACAGTGATATTCTCTTGAAGCTGGACCTCAGTGGAAATCAGGAAACCCAAGGCGGGAGAGGCTAACAGTCCTGTGTGGCCAGATGCCTCTGGGAGATGGAAAGTGGACCTGGTCATGTTTCACCGTGAACAGGCCAGGGCAGAGGTGAACATGCTTTGTGTAAGCCCCCTCCAGAGGGCAGGGCCTCTGGGTGGATTAGGAGGGCCAGGGAAACCTCCTGAGTTCCTGGAGTCCCTGAGTCAGCCACTGGGCAGCATTCCTGGGACCAAGGTGCTCTAGCTGCTCTGCCCCAGGGAAAGTGCCCCAACCTCTGGGCAAATGCCTAAATGTTCCTCAGTGGTTCTGACCTGGCACTGAGCAAAAAAGTTCTGGGGTCCATGGTGCTAGTTCTGCCAAAATGGCTTTCTTCTGTTTTACAGGACCAGGGTCACAACAAGTTAGAGCTGAAATGGACCTCGGGGAACACATAGTCCAAGCCTCTCATTTTATGGACATGGACACTGAGGCTCAGAGGCAAGAAGGACTCTCCCAGGTCACATGGTGGCAGAGCCAGGGCTAAAACCCAGGTCTCGTGACCCCGATTCCCAAACAGTGTGAGGTTACCATACCTTCCTCCTCTCACACCACGGGGGAGGCAGGACGGAGGTCATGCCTGATGCCCCATAGGGAGCAGCAAGATGAAGATCTTGCCTGAGTCCTGGGCCTGTTGCAGGTTATGAAGTTTGGCTTCTTTTTGTTGTTGTTTTAATACAACTTTCCAGAGAGTTAGTCCAGCACCTGTGACAGTGTTATCTGGGCAATGCTTATACTAGCAATCCAGATCTCTGCATAGGTTGGTTGCTGTATACTCTAGGTTTTCCAAAGTGGTACATCATCCTGTCATCCCTGGTTCTGCCCTTTCTAACCTCGGCCAGGTCAATTAAACTTTTTGTGCTTCAGGTTCAATGAATCTGATGTTAGTAGTACCTACTTCACAGGCATGTTGCCATAACTGAGTTAATATACATAGCGCTTTTGTAACAGATGGTGATGGGTTAGTCATTACTTTCAATTAAAAGTGTTAGAAAACCAATTCAAGCTGGTTTAAACAGAAGAGAGAATTTATTGGTTTACAGAACAGTGAAGTCCAAGGCACAATGGATTTCAGGCCTTGCTGAATCTAGGTGCTCAAAGATGTCCTGAAGACTCAGTTTCTCTTTCCAGTTCTTGGCCCTACTTCTATTTCTCTATATTGTTTGATTTTTAGATGGGCTCTTTACACAGTGACTCCCAGGTGCTCTATGGTGACAATGTCTTTTAAACTAGCAATTCCAGTGAAAAGAGGGCTTTTAATTTATTTTCAATTTTTAAAATAAAAATTAAATATATTTAAGGTGTTCAACACCATGTTTTGATATACATATGTAAAGTGAAATGAATACTACAGTCAAGCAAATTAACAAATCCATCGCCTCACATAGTTACCTTTCTTTGTGTGTATGTGAGAGCACCTGAAATCTATTCTCTTAGGAAATTTCCTGCATACAATACAGTGTCATTCACTATAGTCCCCATGCTGTACATTAGGTCTCCAGACTTGCTCATACTACATGGCTGCAACTTTGTACCCTTTGACCTACATCTTCTGATTTCCCCCACCTCCCCAACCCTGGTAACCACTGTTATACTCCCTGTTTCTATGTTTTTGACTTTTCTAGATTCCACATGTAAGTGAGATCATGCAGTAATTTTTTTTTCTGTGTCTGGCTTATTTCACTTAGCATGATGTCCTCCAGGTCCATCCATGTTGTTGAAAATGGCAGGATTTCCTTCAAAAAGGGGGCTCTTTCCCCCTAATGGTCCGGTAAAACTCCTGGAATTGAATCTCATTGGCTTGGTTTGAGTCAGGTGCCCTTCTCTGAGCCAATCACTGCAGCTGGGGAAATGGGATACTTGGATAGGCCAGACCTATATCGTGTGCCCACCTTGGGAGCTGGGGGCCTGAGCATGGGTGAGTGGAGGACCCCGAAGGAAGTTATGGGCACTATTTCCAGAAGAAGGGGAACTGACATGAAGTAGGCAAAAACGGCAGGTGACCAGACCTGTTAGAGATGTGGATGTGCCGGGGACCTCACATAAACATGTGCATCTAAGGGCCCCAAGGGTGGGGATGTTACCGTTGCCAACTCTCAGAATGGGGAGAGCTTTGCAAGACAGGAAGGGGGCCATAGGGGCTGGGACTGGCCTGCAGGCCAAGAAAATGGACAGAGTGCTAGAGAGATTGTCTGTCCCCGATATAGAGCTAGGCAGGACTGAGTTTCCTTGGGGAGCTATTCACATTGATGAATGTGTTTTGGCCCACAAGTCTGGTTTCTGTCTACCTTTACCCTGTGTGAACAGGGAGCGCCCATGTGAGGGACATGGGGGAAACTCTACTTTGGAGTTGGGGAGTCTAAACGTCCCCAGGGCTGATGTGATAGGACTCCTGAGGCCCAGAGGGTGTGGGAGTCAGGCTCGGGCAGTGAGCAAACAGGGAAACAGAAAGCGGCACGGGCTGGGGGTAGGGTGGCCCCAGGGCTGTGGGCCTCGCAACCCTCAGAGAAAGGACCGCCCCAACTCACAGGAACAAGCAAACAGAGCAGGTGTAGACCATCACCCTATCCCATCGTCAGTTACAAGAAGTGTTGGCAGTGTGTCACGGTGACACACACAGGCCTGGGTCACATGCCCGGGTTCCCCGCTGGCAGTGTTACTGGCATTGTCCAGGAGCTCTGCGTGTATTAACTCACTTGCTCCTCACACCAGGCCTGTGAAGTAGGTACTATGAACATCACCCCAGCCTCGTAGGAGGAGACTGTTGGCACAAAGAGCCTAATGGACCTGCCCAAGGTTAGAAAGGGGCAGAGCCGGGTGGACTCAGGCAGCCTGGCACCAGGAGCAGTCACTTGACCACTGCCCCGCCCCTCCTCCCTCACAGGTTGTGCCCACCTCAAAGGGATTTGTGGGGACTAAATGAGGCCTGAACAGATCGGGGCAGGCACAGCATAAGCCCTTAATAAAGGTGAGCAGTGTCATGCTACCGTATTGCACAGATAGTGCAGTAGAGACTACTACTAGCTGAAGGCTCAAGCTTCCCAGAAAGACAGATTGGCCTGGCCTGGGGCCCCAGCAGGGCACTCTCCGGCCCCCACACCCGTGGGGACTCTAGGGTGGGTGAGGCAGGAGGCAGGCAGTGCTGGCCAGCCAGGTCCCTGGACCAGGCAGCGAGGCCTGGTTGGGCTCTGGGTCCTGGGAAGCTGAGTGGGTGGGTAGCTAAGTGGCAATGAGGACATGTGGGACAGGGTGGGGGAGAAGATGGGGCAAAGGGCCAGGCTCTGTCTGAACAGTCTTTGTCAGGGAAAACATGAGGGTATGTCTTGGTGACTATCAGAGGACAAGATTTTGCAAAGTGCCATTTCTGAGAGGAAAAAATAACCAACTGTTTCTACAGAAACTGCATGTTTTACCCGGTCACCCATTTTTCAGCTCCTTTGAGGCATATTGGAGGCTGCAGTGGCCAGTTTGAACTACTCAGCCTTTTACATCCGCAGAGTCTTCTTGCCCTAATAGGAAATGTCTGCTGGTGAGTTTCTCCCCAGAGCCTGCGTTGGCGTCTGGCCGAGGGCCGAGTCCTGCCCTCCCCATCTCAGGGGCTGTCACCTCCTCGTTTTCCTTCTTGTTTAAACTGCTGGAAAGAGAATGCACTGCTCTAGGTTGCAAAGCCCCAGTTAAGTCTCCCTCTACCTAATGAGTTCTGCTGTGAGAAATCCATCAGCCGCAGAAGCCGCTCTGTCTGACCCTGTAATTCTCTCCTTGGCTCCATAATCAGACGAGGATCACCAGAAAGGAACATGACTCCTCTTCCAGCCTTTCCCTGGCAGGTAGACTGATGGTCTGTTCTTACTCCGTGTCGCAGAAGCACCTCATTAAAGGGAGTGACATGAAGTCTCCCGGAGCTGCTGGCTTGGGTGGCTGCAGGGCAGGGAGTTAGAGGGATGGAGCTGGTATTGGGGACCCAGGATGGGCTGTATTCTGGGATTCCCAGCCAAAAGTATCCCGGAAGGCCAATAGCCCTGATTCACGTCAGGTTAGAAAGAGTGACTCTCTCCAGACTCCACAAGCCATGATGAAATTAAATGCAGTCGTGGGGAGATTACGCTCACTCAAGACTCCCTCAGGGGCTGTTGTGTGGAGTGTGTGTGTCCCAGGTGAAGACCCACCTCTTGCTAAGGATGCTGATGACTAGCGAGTGGACATCCAAAGGGCATTTTTTTATTGTGTTAAAATGTGCATAACATAAAATTTACCATTTTAACCATTTTTAAGTGTATAGTGCTGTAGCATTAAGTACATTCACAATGTTGTGCAGCCATCCCCACCATCAATTTCCAGAACATTTTCATCTTCCCAAACAGAAACTCTGTACCCATTAAACACTAACTGCCCACTCCCTGCTCTCCCAGCCCCTGGCAATCACCACAGTACAGGGCAGCAGAAACCCACACACACAGCTTGTCTGGTTCTGCAGACACACAGCTCTTTGGGTCCTGGCTGGTGCCTCTCTGGAGATATATTCATTTAATACACCCTTATTTAAGGCTTGTCACGTGCCAGGCATTGCACTGGTGCCTGGAATATAAAGGGGAGTAAATGCAACCCTATTTTTTAAAGTAATAATTGCTATGCACACACTTTCTTAGTGCTCACTGGGTGCCGCCTACTGTTCTAAGCACCTGACACCTCCTCTAATGTTCACAAAAACACAGACAGGAATTATTGCTGTCATTTTCAGTGAGGAAAACAAGGAGCAGAGAGGTTAAGTGACTTGTCCAAGGTCACACAGGTAGTAAGTGGCAGAGCTGGGGCTCAAATCCAAGCAGGCCGGCTTTGGAGTCAGTGTTCTTACCTCTCAGCGGCACTGCCTTGAAGGGCTCACAGCCCATGCGGGGGAAGGAGTGCTTCTTCTTGGGTCAACTCTCCATCCAGCAATTGTCTTCATTGTATCACTGTGTCCACGTAAAATTATTCTCGTGAACAGGGAAGCAAAAGCAAACCTGGCTGCAGAAGTCCAGTATGGCTCAAGGCCACAGAGAAGAAGATGGGGGAATAGAGCCTCGGGGAGTCTCCAGGGCTGTGGCGAATCTATCCTCCCCCACCCTGCAACTCTCACATTAAATAGTATTCGCTTACACACACACACACACACACACACACACACCAAGGACTGGTGATGGTGGCAAGTTCTTACCCCATGGTGACCTTAGCTGCCGGGGGGTGTGGGGGGTGGAGGGGAATTGTGACTTTAGGGCTGCCCTCCAGTCTCTTCCCAGGACGGGTTGCTCTCTGGAGGATGGAACACCTTTGTGGCGGACACTCCAATCGCGAAGGAGACAGAGGCTGCACAGAGGAGACATCGGGGTGGGGGAGAGTGGATATAAAAACCCAAAGTCACTGCCTCACTTCCACTCTTAGCCCAGGGGGGTGGGAGGGCCTGGCCTACTCCTCTCCCGCAGCCTTCTGCGCCCCCTTCTCCCAAATGCACCCTCACTTTGTTGTGATGAGACAGCATTGTGAGAGGCGGCGTCACACTGCCCTCTCCGTAGGCAGCCCCACCCAGCAAGGTGTGCTGCCAGGGACTCCCAGCCCGGGACTCCCAGCCCAGGACTCCCAGCGCAGGCCCTTGTTTGGCAGAGTATGATTTGGCCAAA
This sequence comes from Daubentonia madagascariensis, assembly GCA_023783475.1. Taxonomy (NCBI): domain Eukaryota; kingdom Metazoa; phylum Chordata; class Mammalia; order Primates; family Daubentoniidae; genus Daubentonia; species Daubentonia madagascariensis. The sequence continues at coordinate 14,570,003 of JAKFHU010000258.1, read as the reverse complement.
AAGATGTTGCTGATTGCCACCTTCTCCACCACGTGTCTCACCATCTTGCTTTCACGTGCTGTCTCAAATAGCTTTACAAATCATGGTCTTAAATCCTCTCGTGGCCATTTAGTCCCTTTTTAAAAAGGCAGCCCTTTCTGGGTGAGTGCTGGAGACTGCAACTTCTCTTCCTCCTGCCTCCACTTTTGCCCTAAGTGGCGGAGGCTGCCTTGGGTGGGCGTGGGGCATGGGGGCAGGGATGCTGCTGCCCAGGGAGACGCCTTTTACATCTAGAGCAGGTTTTGTTCCTCTGTCTGCTTCCCTCATTCCCAGGTGCTGACTGTACAGGTACCAGAGCAAAATTTCTCTCCAACTCTTGAGAGAGACCCACTGGGAGGGAGTCTGATTCAAAGTGAAGGCCAAGTTTAAAGCCCACAGCCTCTCCTGCAGCAGCTGCCTCTCTGGGCAGAGACTGTGAGGCAGAGCCGGGCCTTGGAAGGCCTCTCCCCTCCCCCGCCCAGGTCTTGCTCAGCTGTCCCTTCCACGCCAGTGTTTTCTCTACTGGTTCTCTCTCAGGCAATGAAATAACACAAAGTCACACCGAAGTATTACGGACTTAATTGAAAATGAATTTGCATTTTAAAAGAGAATCTTAGGGAAATAAAGGTACGTAATGGCAGGAAGTGAGTGCTAGAGTTGGAATTTCCTATTCCAGTGGGGCTCATACTTCTGCATGAGAAATCTTCCGGTTATCCCCAAATTTTATCAGGTTCACTAATCCATTTTCCCTATGCAGACAGTGGCCCATTCCAGTGCATTTTCCTAGGACCTGCAGCTGTGGAGTATGTGATGTTTACCAATTCTTTGAGGAAAAGGTGGTGTCCTAATTTTGCACTGTCCCTTTGGCAAATGACAGAGGGGAAATGTATTGTTTTGGTGACAGGGTGGAGAGAAGCCACCATGAGGCACTAGCTTAGTGATGGGGGAGGGCTGGGGGCTGGGCTGGGGGGTGCCCACAATAAGCAATGCCACCTCCAGACACGTGAGCGCAGCCTCCATTCAGTTTTGTGCCAGGTGCGTGTTGGGTGCTGGGCATACCGTGGTATCAGCAAAAATCTATGATCTACGTGGTCCCTGCTGTCTCTTGGAGGGGACAGGCATTAAATCAGACAATCCCTCCATGAGTGTGAAATCGTGATGATGGGCAGCTCTGTGAAGGAGAGGTGTTCAGAGCTATGGGAGTCAGGGGCCAGGCTGAGGGAGTGCAGCGGGAGGCGAGGCGGGGTCGGGGCAGCTGGGGAGGCCATCTAGGGAAGGCCATCTAGGGAAGGCCTTCCTCTTTATCCTAGAGCAGCGGGAAGCCCCTGAAGGGTTTTAGGCATAATCGTATCTGCACCTTGAAGGCTGTTGCAGGCGGTGTAGCTGTGGGAGACCTATTGGGAGGCGGCAGACTAGGCAAGAGTTGATGGGAACTTGCCCTAGGAGGCAGCACCAGTGGAGACAGAGCAAATTGGATGAGTATAAGAGGAATTGAGAATTAAAAACTGCAAGTTTGGTCCAGAGGTGTTATAGGGGGAGGAAGGGCCGTGGTGACTCCCGGGTTCTGGCTCGTGCAGCTGATGCATGGAGTGTCCATCTCCAAGATAAGGAAGGGCCAGGCTTGGTGGGGGGGGACAGGTCATGAGCTTATTCTTGTATATGTTTTTGAGAGGGCTTTGAAATATCCAAGAGGAGGTGTCAAGTAAGCCATTGTCATTATGATCTGGAGCTCAGAGGCCAGCTCTGTGCTGGAGAATGAAATCTTCAATCACATACCCTTGGTGGAGGGGAAGGGATCTTAGGAGAAGGTGAGTGCTGGGGAGAGGAGAGGTCTAGGCTGAGCCTTAGGTCTCCAACATTTCATGGTGGATTGAGGGGGGTGGTAAAGGGGGACAGGCCAGTCCCCAAATGTGCCCCACTCTCCCTGGCATATGTCCCATCCTCTCTACTTGGAACGTTCATACTCCTTCCTAGACTCCCAACTCACCCTTAGGTCTCCTCTTCCTCTGGGAAGCCTTCCCTGTCCTCTTAGGCCTGGGTCAAGTGCCTCCCTTGCCCCCATCGCTCCCTGGGCTGCCCCTTTCACAGCCCTTACCACACTGATTGGCAAATTATCTGCCTGTGTGTCTGTATCCACCACCAATCTGAGGGTCCTGTGTCTAGGTCACCATTGCTCCCCTGCTGCCTAGCACAGTGTCTGGTAGGTCTATGAGTTTGAGAGTAGAGGCTCGGCTATAACAAAGAGACCAGAAACACAATGGCTTAAATGCATTAGAAGTCCTTTCTCTCTGGTCAAGTAATCAGGCTGAGCCAGGCTGGCAGGGAAGCTCTGTTCTAAGAGGTCATCCATTTAAATCATCTTGGTGCATATTCTTCACCTAGGCTCTGGCAAGGCCCAGGATGCTGCCCTACTGCCCACGGGTGAAGTTGGGTTACTGCAGTGTCTACTTTCCAGCCCATAGGAAAGGAAAATAGCAAAGTCTGGGGAAAGCAGCTGGATTGAATTTGGAAATGACCCAGAAATTTCACATATATATCCCTTTTGCTCACAGTGCATTGGCCCAAACTTAGTCTCATGGCCTCTCCTGGCTGCAGAGGAGGCTGGTATGTGTGGTATCTAGATGGGTTGCCATGTGCCCAGGAATAAAGGAGAAGAGACTTGGTGGACAACATTGCCCAGTCAGTGGGTAATGAATATTTTTTGAATGGATGGGCAGACGGTTGGTATCCTAGTCTATTTTCTGTTACTATAACAGAATACCACAGATTGGGTAATTTATAAGGAAAATAAGTTTATTTAGCCCACAGTTCTGGAGGCTTGGAAGTCCAAGAGCATGGTGCTGGCACCTGATGGGGGCCTTCTTGCTTGCTATATAACATGGCAGAGGGCGTCATGCGGTGAGAAGGCAAGAGGGCCCCACCCTGATGACCTTATCTAATTCGCATTATCTCCTAAAGACCCCACCCCTAAATGCCATCAACATGTGAATTTGGATATTAAGTTTCCAGCACATGAATCTTGGGGGACACGTTCAAACCACAGCAGTCAGTGCCCTGCATGTGAAGGCCTGGGACAGAAAGACATATGAGATCTGGACCCAGCCCTTAGGGACCTTAATGGGGGTGTCAGCAGATTCTGCCTCTTTGTTTTTTCCAAGATTAGGCTTAAATTTCCCCAAAATTCTTATTTTTTGTTCAAATAGTAAAAATGTTCATAGTTTAGGCTATGCAGTATAGAAGGAAATGAACATGTACTTGGAGTTAATGGTCTTTCCTCTTCTGACATGTGACCATGGGCACATTATTAACTTTCTGAACCTTATTTTTCTCATCTGTAAAGTAGAAATAATTATAACCACCTTATAGAGTTGTTGTGAAGATTAAATGAGGCCAAATCTGGCAACTTTAAAACATTTTTAAGTATGGTGGTCCTAGTAGTGGCTGTCTAGTAGATGCCTGGAGGGTGCTCAGAGATGAACGCATATGAAGTGCCTCTTAAGGTTGCTAGATTGTCTGCAAATAAAAATACAGGATGCCCAGTTAAATTTGAATTTCAGATAAAGAAATGCAGATATTGCATGGAATTTGAACTTGAATTTGAGATAAATAAGGAAATTTCTTTTTTAATATAAGTATGTCCCATACAATATTTGGATGTACTTATACTAAAAAATCTCAATTCCTTTCCTCCCAAGAAGGGTCTCTGTCTGGATACAAAGAGCGATGCACAGTGTACTCATACATCTATTTGTGTACTTTATAAGATAAGCACCCAAGGTGTACATTCATGTTTACCTTCATTCACTGTGACAATTTCTCTGTATCCCTGGAAAAAGGCACACTTCCTGTCTGTACCTTGGGTAGGGGCGAAAATGATGTCACATCTAGCAACAGAATGTGTTATGAAAGGCCATGTTGGGGACTGATGGCCTGGCTTTTATAACCAATGTGACCCATTTGGGATTGTGTCAGAGTTCCCCAGACCGTGTCGTATTGACCACTGTCTTGCTTTTCTTCAAGATATTTATTCTTCACCAGGTAGTGACCAGGGTGTGATTGAGAACCAGGAGGTGCGTTTGTTTATTTAATATTTATTAAGACTTACTATTCAGGCTCATTAGATACCTGTACTCGACGAGTACCCTCTACATGCCAATTAGATGTAGGGGCCTGAATGATGAACCAGGCAAGGCTGGGACCCCCAAAGGCCTTGCACCGTGGTGAGAGCAGGTCTAGGTGAGATAATACAGAGTGGCTATCTGAAGGTGTGGGGGGCTCTGGGAAGAGTGGGGGCTGCGTGTGGGCCTGCCGGGACTGTGGGCTGGGGTGCTCGGTGGGAGGGAGCGTGCGCAGAGACGATGGTGGGGGAGGATGGACAGCCAGGTAGTAGGTGGGGAAGAACTGGAAACCAGCAAAATGGGCCGAGAAGAGGCAGTGGATAGGACGCTGGGTATGCCAGAGAGGAGCCGGTGCTAAGGGACTTGCCACCCTCTTAGCGGGTTTCATCCTGAGCCAGGCCTGGCCTGGCCCGCTCGTGTCCCTGAGACATCTGACTGTGGCCAGTCCCCTCTGCAGCTGCTGAGGTTTCTCTGGGATGTGACTAAAATCTTCCTATATTCTATTTGTAACCGCAGCCCACCCAGCTCCTGCCTCCCTCCTCTCCACTCATGTGTCTGCCGAGTCAGGTATCACGGCTTAGGCGTCCTCTCCCCCTCCTCTTCCCCTTGGCTTAGTCACTCTGCAGCCGTGTTGGCACCAGAGCCATTCCCAGCCTGCTCTTGGGAGCTCTGGTCCCAGGGATCCTGCCCACAGCTCCACCGGTACGGAGGCTGATGCCAGCCCCACCCCCTGACAGTCAGCTCCATCCTCACCTTCGGGATGGCTGGTTTTAATTTTGGTCCTTTCCCAAAATCAACATTAAAAAGTAGGTTTCTCAAATCCATTTGGCTCTATGACCCTTTAAGAAATCAGTATGTGCATCCTCAAGTGTCACCCCAGAGTCAGTCTTTTCTGAAAGGGAATGCACAGGAAGCCAGACCACTTGTTTGGTTCTTACATTCTGGAAAGGTTTTCCACAGTCCCAAGGTAGGCCGTCTCCTGAAGCCTCAGCCTTCCCCTCCCTCTTGTTCTTTGATGGAGCTGAGGGGCTGCAGTCCTCAGGCCTCTTGCCCCCCTTTCTTGGTAGCCAACAAGTTTGTGAAAACAGGCAGGGGGGTGTATCTCAGTTAGCTTTTGCTGCATATCAAACTTCCTCAAAACTTAGTGGCTTAAAACAACAGCTGTTTATTTAGTTCACAATTCTGTGGGCTGGGCTCAGGAGGGCAGTTCTTCGGTCAGGCTGGGCTTAGTTGTTCTTAGCTGGGATGGCTAGATGGCTGGGGCCATCCCCACGTGGTCTCTCATCCTCCAACAGGCTAGCCTGGGCTTGTCCACGGTGGCTGCACAGAGCCACAAGACAGTGAGAGCAAGCATGGACCTGCGGCCTCAGCTCAGAGCTAGCACGGTGCCACTTCCCTCACATTATATTGGCCAATGAAAGGCACAAGGCCAGCATGGGTTCAAAGGGTAATAGACTCTATCCCTTACAAGGAGGAACAGCAAAGTCACATTACAAAGGACAGGGACACAGGGAGCAGAGAATTGGGGCCATTTCTGAAACCTACAGTTGGTTAATGCACCGTTCATTCTAGGCCGGCTCTTTTCTGCTACATGAGAATAAAGACGCAGGATTATTGTGGGAATTAGGTGAGGTAAAGTAGCAAAATGCTAATCTCTAATGAGTGTTCAGTACATCATCGATTAGTAATAATAACAAAGGGTATAGCTTTGGTAACTGGAAGGTTGGGAAGGTACCTTTCTGTAGATGAGCAAATGCACATGCCTAGCCCTGAGGACAGCATGAAGCAGTTCTCTGTTTTTCTAAGTGGCTAATTAGTTTGTCCCTGTCCTCAGGGGTTCTCTTCTCATATATCCTTCCTTTGTCTCTTCCCCCACAGCACTGTGTCCCCCACAGCACTGTGTCCACTTTCTGCCTCTGGCTCAGCCTCTCGTCCCCTGATGGAATAGGGGGTTGGGAGGGGAGGCAAGAGAGGGTCAGGTTCTGGGCTTAGGAGGCACAGAAGTCAGAGCGACCAAGCTGCAGGACACATGAGCCTCTCTTTTCCCAGGCCTGCTGTCTCCAGTTGTACGGGCCATGGGTCACACCGTACATAGCCTGGCTGCCCTATCTTTTGATAATCTCGTGTACTTCCTATAGCACGGCAGTGTGGTGTTATCCTAATAGAATCTCTGATCTCTTCACTTGTCCTGGCTTAGTCTGCGCAGGGTTCTGGGAGGGAGGATGCCCCTGTACCCAAGAGCCAAGCAGTCCAGGCCTCTGGTATTCTAGATGTTAAATGATTGCTATAAGAACAAAACAGACCGGCCCACTCCTGCTACCCTTCTTCCACACCATTGGCATGTTGCCCAGTGACATCCCTGTTCCAGTTGTCTATTGTTATGTAGCATACCGTCCCAAAATTTAGTGGTAAGAAAAAACCTTTTTATTATGTGTATCATTTCTGTGGGTCGGGGAATTTGGACAGGAGGACAGACACACTGTCTCTGCTCCATCATGTCTGGGGCCTCAGCTAGCAAGACTCAAAGACCAGGGTGACTTGATGGTTGGGGGCCAGGATCATCTGGAGGCATCTTCACTCACATGTCTGGTGGCTGATACTGGCCGTCAGCTGGGACCTGACCTGGGCCGTTGGCTGGACCACCTACACAAGGCCTCTCTGTGAAGTTTCTCCTGTGAGTTCGGTTGGGCTTCCTTACAGCATGGCGGCTGGGTTCAAGAGAAAGCAGCCAAAAATGCAGGAAGTGAAAGCCACCAATTTGTTAAGGCCTGAGCCAGGAAACTAGCACAGTGCTACTTCTGTTGTATTCTGTTGGTGCTCAGTCAGAGAGCACAGTTTTAAAAGGAAAGGATATAGACCTACCTCTTGATGGAATAGTGTCAAAGAATTTGGGGGCCATGTTTTAAAATAACCATACCACCATTTAGAAAAATATCTTTCAATTTATCATTTCTCTGCTTGATTTTGTAACATATTTCTCCTCTGTTAGTGAACATTGCTGATCACTGATCCAGCATCATTTTATCTTCTTCCCACTTCCCAAGAAAACCTAGATTTTCACTCAGGAGTTCATGCCTCCTTCATGCAGCCTGGGCTTTGTAGGGGAAGCTGACCCCACTTCTAGCTCCAAGGGTGGGCTCAATTGCTTAAACCAGTCAGAACATTCCATTTCCTTTGCCAAATCATTGATTCAAGGGTGGGCATGTAGACTAAGCAGTCCTATCTGGGTAAATCTTAGGACTCCTGCTTGGAATATTGGGACAGAAATGTTCTGTCTCCTCTGGAAACCTGGTATGTGGATGTGCAAACTGGAACTGCTGCATTCACTTTGCCACCATGAGAGAAGTTGGTCTTGTGATAAAGCTCACACCCTGGAAGACAGAGCAGAGAGATGGAAGGCTGTTGAATCATTGAGCCAAGGAATCAAACCAACCTTGAATTCCTATTAATGATAAAAACAGCAAAAAGTTATTAAGCACTTAGTATGTTCCAGGCACTTTAAATCCGTAATCTCTATTAAGCCTCACACAGACTCCTAGGTATGGATATTATTATAACCTGCATCTTACAGATGAGGAAATTGGCCTAAAAATTTTGACCAGGAGATAGGCCTCCAGAGGTAGAGTAATTTGCCCAAGTTCACATAGCCAGTGAATGGTAAAGTCAGGAATGACACTCAGCAGTCTGACCCTAGAGCCCATCTTTCTAACCACTCTCCCACATTGCCTTTCTGGACTTTTCCAGTTACGTGAACCAATCGATCCCTTTATTTAAGCCCATTTGAGTTGGTTACTTCCAAAATAAAGACCACAAGGGACAACCCCTCCCTTCAAGTGTGGTATGCTCCCATGGCATGAGCAGCAACATCAGCTCCCCATGGAGAGAGCCATCTTGAGACTGATCCCATGAGCCCCAGCAGGAAGTTGTCCCCAGCACTAGGAGTACACATATGGGCCACTCTGCAGGGCAGGGCTCCAAGGAGCAGGTGTGTCTGCCAGGCCTGCGCAGAGTCCCCAGCCAGACAAGGAGCACCTGAGCATGAGCCCTGCACAAGGCTCCTTCTGCCCCGCCTCCTTTCTCCCTGGTCCTCTGGGAGACTGGGGCACCAGCTCAGCTGAGTCACCTCCTTTTCTGCTATTGTTGTTATGTGGCCACCTAAATGAATCCACAATGGCTCCTCAACATCTCTTGGGACTAGAGCCCTTTCCTGGTTTCCAAACCAGAAGCCTTAGAATCTGCCCTCTCATCTCACCTGCAGCAAGTGAGCCCAAGGCTACTGGAAATGATGCCCTAGGATTGGGGGACTGCATTCCAGAGGCATTCCTGGAAATTCAGGTGCTTTTGTTGAATCCCTGGCATAGTCCCATGGCATCATTTATTTCCTATGTCAGATGTCTGAGTGCCATCTGTTCTCTCATTTGCTTAACTACTACATCACCTCTGTAGCCAGTAAGGTGCTATCTGGTGGACATCCTCACAAAGCTGGATCTCAACAGGCTGCCTAAAACTTTGTTTTAACCAAAAGAAAATTTGTTTTTGAAAAGAGAGAAAAAGCCACCTACAATGCTGCCATGGCAAAACAATTTTTATTTTGCTTAATACACTCCAGTCCTTGTCTACATACATAAATATTTTTAAATAGTCCCCCACACAGTATACACACTATTTTTGTAATTTCACTTAAAGCACTTGCCCATCTTGCTGTGTAGTCATTATAATTATAATGTTTACTGGCTGTATCATACCGTGGCATATGGATGAGTACCCTGTCTCAGGCTTCATGATGCTGACATGTTGAACTTAGCAATTATAATAAATTTTTTTTTAAAAAGGTAGAGTGAAGAATAGTGCCATTGGCCACAAGCCATTATGAGAGCAGGATTCATTGAGATCTCCAATTTTATTTTCCTATTCATAATGAATAACTCCTTATTTGCCACGATTCTGCTCCAGCACTGCCTCCTGGGGCGAATTGTCCTGATCACCCACCTTCCTAGTCTGGGTGGGGCCCTCCTCATGCTCCCAGGTAGCCCTTGGTGAGTCCGTGCTGTGTTCTGAGCACTTTACATGCATTAATTTAATCTTCACATCCACCCTTTGAAGCAGGCTACTATCAGTATCTTCATTTCATAGATGGGGAAACTGGGGTCTAGAGAAGTCATGTTACTTGTCAAGGCCTCACAGCTAATCTGTGATGCAGCTGGGATCTGATCCTGGCGTTCTGATGCCAGAGCCCGTCTTTGTACCCACAGTGTTATCCTGCCTCCTGCCTCAGCTGCTCTCGCAGGGCTGACCACATCTCTTTCCCAGCGCCGTGGGAGCCTTGATGGCTGGGACACTGTCTTTTTCTTTTGGTGCACATGGCTTTGGTCCAGTTCTTGGCACCTAGCAAGTGCTTCATAAATGCTAGCTGGAAAAATGAATGCATGAAGTGAATTGGGTATGATTTTAAGGAGGAGGCATGTCTTAGTTCAGGCTGCTGCAACAAGAATACCCTAAATGGGGTGGCATGATTGGATATGTTCCGCTACCCGCTGTGATACATGTCAGAGGCCCACTGGGGCCTGAGGGCTCGAGGGCAAGATGCAGGGTGCACTGTTCTCCCACATGCCCAGTGTGTGGCCACAGCTTGGGGCACCTGGAGACAGCTTTCCCGAGCTCTCCCAGCGGTTGCCCACACCTGGCTATGAGCCCCCACTGGTGCCTGGCACACCTGGCCTCCCACGCACTTGGGTGCTGAAGGCCCGGGGCAGACTTGCTTCCACGGCTGGAGTCAATAAGGAGCAAGTGCCTCGACTTTAATAAGCTCAGTGCTGAGCACATGGTAGGTACTTCATAGATGTAATTTGTTATTTGGGTGGTTGAATGAGGTGCAGTTGTGAGCCTGGATGTCTCAGCCTAGCATCTGTGGATTAAAGACACCATTAAGACAAACAGTGGACTAGGGGATTCTGGTTCTCAGTTGCTGCAGTATCCCCGGGAGAGCTGCCTTTGGGTTTCATTGTGCTGCAGGCGCTCACTGCCTTTGATCTTAGAAAGGCTCTCTGGCTGCTGCAGCCTTGGGCAGAACCCCTCTTTTAAATCTCTGTGTCTACCTATCCATGGAAATGTCATCTTGTCAGGCAGCAAATTCTAAGGAGACGGAAGCTGTGTCGTCCTCTCTAACAAATGCCACCACGCTTGCCCTTACCCATCTGTCCACCTGACTGGCCTCCATTAACACCCGCCTGCTGAAGGTAGGAAGGATGAGCTATGTCCTCAAGGGCCTCAGTGTGGTCCTGGGTTCCCCTGCCCTGGATTACACAGCCAGCCTCCCCTGTCCTATCTCTGTCTCCTCAGGTCGCCCTCTGGCATTTAGGCCCAGAATCTGTCCTGGCAAGGCTTGGAGCCAGGGAACTGAGAAACTCCGTGTGATTAAATTTCTGCTCAGGTTTCACATCCTGGGGAGACCTCTGGAGAGACCTAAGGTGTCCAGTTCTGTTCTGCAGTTCCCCCGCGCCCCCCCATTGTCTGCCCAGGCTGGGGGCACATCAGACATCTAGGAGGGGAGGGGAGGCTTGCTAACAAGCACAGGGAGGCTGATGCAACGCCAAGTGCCATTAAAATTAATTATCAGCTCCAGTCAACCTACCCTCCAGCGGGATAATCAACCTGATGTCACCGTGGAGGCACTGAGGACAGAGGAGGGAGCTGGGCTCATATTCTCTGTCCTCAGAAGGAAGGACACCAGATATATTTGTGGCCGCCAGGGAGGCTCCCTGTCTTCCTTTATGTCTGTGGAGCCTTTTCAGTTGGAAAATCAAAGGCATGTACTAACAACTGCAGCCCAGTTGGCTGTAATACAACCGAAGACTGTGATCTACCGGGGTCTCCCCTGTACACCCCTTGTTTGTCTGAAGATCCCCACCCTCCTGTCTTCCCCCAAGCTCCTCAGTCCTTGCATCCCCAAGCAGCCCCTCGCATTTGCCCAAGACCCAGGCAGGAATGAAGGATGTTTGCCCTGAGCTAACGGTTTCTGACTGGGGAGGGGAGGAGAGGAGAGGATGGAGGCCCTGGGTGTGGGGTGGCAGCTGGGGCTAAGGGTGGAGTGGTTTAGGATGCCAGACACCTTCTGTCTGCTGGGGGGACAGAAGGCCCACCTGTCCACCCTTCCTTGTTTTTCTTCCATGAAACCCGTGCTTAGAAAGGCTTAAGTCATACTAAATTCACTTTCCCATCTCTAGTTGATCAAAGGTGGATTATTGGCCAATGGGAGCTGCTAAGAGCTGGAGAGAAGCCCCAGTTACTGCCCCAAGATGATGGGATTCCAACCAAACGCTGACAAGTTCGGTGTTCCAATGGGTGGTGCGACCTCACTAGAGTGTCTGTACTTTCTGGAATGTTGAAAACCATTCACAGACCTTTTTACCACTGGTCCAGGATATAAGGATCAAAGGCACTGGCACATTTGTTCTGAAGACGTTTAAGAGGGGTCAGTGTGACAAAAACATTAGAACTGTCCATGTTTTGCCTTGTGTTGTTCTCGATGGGTTTTGTAGTCTGTGTCCTACTTGCAAGTTCCTTGCCGGTCAGGACATGAAGCTGTAGACCCAGGGCTGGGGCTTCAGAACACTTTCTAGACGAATGACTTGGTGCAGCTCCAGGGGAGGACACAGCCCCTCCACAGACCTCCTCAGCCTCAAGCCCTGGGCTGGTGCCTGCTCCGTTTCACACCTCCCTCTGCTGCCTAGCACGGCCTTCCCCTCGCGCTCTGTTCCAGAGAGCACGGGCTGAAAGGACGGCAGTGCCTTCCCCAGCACATGTGAACACACAATATCCAAGACCTTCTGACCTATTTCTTTTTTTTTTTTAATTTCAGAATATTATGGGGGTACAAATGTTTAGGTTACATGCATGGCCTTTGCACCGCCCGAGTCAGAGCTACAAGTGTGCCCCTCCCCCAGACAGTGCGCCCCACACCCATTAGGTGTAAGTTTATCCAACTCCTCCTCCCCCCACCTGCTCGACACCTGATGAATGTTACTTCCATATGTGCACATAAGTGTTGATCAATTAGTACCAATTTGATGGTGAGTACCAGTGGTGCTTGTCTTTCCATTCCTGTGATACTTCGCTTAGGAGGATGGGCTCCAGCTCCATCCAGGGTAATACAAGAGGTGTTAGTTCACCATTGTTTTTTTGTTCTGCCCTATTTCTAGAGAACACACAACGCAAAGGCGTTGGCATGGAGGAGCATGCTGAGCCCCCGAGGCCCCCGACCTTGTTTTCTGCAGACTACTCTGGCTTACTTAGGCCACGGCCACATAGGCCCGGTGGACTTGCAAGGTTACACTGTTCTGTGTCCCTGGGACTTTTGTCCAGAAGCATTTGTGAACTTGTAATCCCTCTTTCCTTTCTCCTTTGTAGTTGAAATAATTGCACACTGAGGAAAAGATGATGACTAGACCTGCTGAATTAGAATCTCGGGGTGGTGGGGCCCAGGAAGGTGTATTTTTAGCACAATCTCCATGGCTTCTTATGCCCCCCAAGGCTTGAGAATCAAAGCTTCATAGGGTTGATTTTGAACGTGATCTCCCATTTGTCTCATTGTAGCCCCGAACTAGGCAGCCCTTGGCAGTGGGAACTGTTTCTTAGGGTGTGGCTTGTCTTCCAAATTGGCTACGCATTTCCCTCCTGTCCCCAAAAGCTCACATCCAGCACAGTGCATGAAAGAGGCTGTGTGCAACCAACCCTCCCTGGAGGAGTGTGTGTGTGCAGGGGGGTTCAGGTGTAAGTCATGGCCCCTGACATGCAGTATATCTTAATGACTGCAGAGCCAGCTGCAGGTGACATCTGGGATCAGGCTTGACTTACTGGCCTAGGCCCCAGGGGCATATGTTATCAGGAGCAGCTGCTTCAGAAGACAGCTCTGCCCTTCTGTCCTTGAGTTCCAAGAGGCCTTGAGATCCCCTCTCCTAACCCAGCACCTTCCAAAGCTCCCACGAGTCATGTGAAATGCTAAACCCGTTGAGAACTTGAAGGACATCTCCAGCCCCCAGGCTGTATCCTGTGGGAGCAGGGCCGCCCCCTCTCCTGATGGGAGGCTGCACCAGCCCACTTCTGGCGGCTTCTCTTCTGCCTGACAGAAGCAGGGTGGGGAAGCAGGAGCCAAGCTCCAGGAACTCTCCTTAGAGGACAAGCCCTTTGGGAACTTCAGGATGGAAGTGGAGGGTCCCTTTTCCTTCCCCATGGCCTTGTCTCGGGGCCTGAGCCCTGAGCTCCTTGGGGAATCTGCAAGCACTGAGATCTCAGCAGGAGCGATGGCAGCCAGAGGGGCTGTGGTTGCAAAGCTCGGCTTGGCTCAGCCCCTGTCTTTGCTAGAACTCTCCATGGGAGGGCTACCTTGGGCCTCTCCTGCCTGCCTTTCTTTCCCAGGATCATGGTAGGATGTGCAAAGCACGGGTCTGTGCCTAAGGTCCAGGTGTCTCACAACATGCTGGTATTTGTGGTTGACAATATAGGTCATTACTATCATTTTCCCCCCTGCAAGTTGGTGTTGGCTGGGCCTTGGCATCTCCAGGGACAATATGCCCAGGGCCCCATCTCCCTGCCTCTGCTGCAGAGGATAGTCTCCCCGATTCAGCCCTGAGTCATGTGGGGGGAGCTGCTGGATGGAACGAGAGGCCAGAATCGTGGACCAGTGTCTGATGAGGTTGTACGATTCTGTGGTTCTGTATCTGCGGGACTAACTCCCCCACCCATCAGAGCAAGGATTCTCCAACCTGGCTGTCCATGAGTGTCAGCTGGGGTTTGTTTTATTTTTTTAAACAAGCAATTCCTGGACCCATCCCTGTGCCTTCGGTTGTCTAGAGGTGGGGCCCTGGAATCTGCATTCTCATGAGCCTCAGTAGGAGAATTCTGATGCACAACGTGGTTTGGAAAACTTTGCTTTGGATCCCTCCCCTCCCACCGCCCTCTTCTCATTTTATGAGGAACCTAGACATCCACTTATCCCCTATCTGGTTATATCTTCATCCTGTCTCCTCCATCCTGACTCAGACAGGCTTAAGTTTCCCCCACTTAAGAAGGAGTGGTCCTCACCCCTGTCCTGAAGTGCACACTCCACTCTCTCCACGGACCTCTGACATCCCGCCCCAGTCCCTCGTTCTCCCAGACTCCCTGCCGAGGCCACTCACGGCCTAATCGAGTCTGTGGTTCCACCTGGTCCTGCCTCACTGAATGTTGCTGCCACAGGTGACCTGTCCCCAGCTCCTCTCCTGTGTCTGGAATGCCCTCTCCTGGCCTCTCTGGTGGGCCCTCCTCTGAACCTCCTCCTCCATCCCTTTGTGGTCTCCTCTTTCCTTGCTCACCTCTAAAATCTTGATGTCTCCCAGGGTCTTTCCTTGATCTTCTTTTCTCGAATTCCACGCCCTCCCAGGGTGACCTCACTCATTCCCAGGTTACTTCCACTGCCTGAAATTGGCCCCTCCCGAATCCCCGTCTCTGGCTCTGCTCTCTGAAGTCCACGGACACAGCCCCCTCTGGGTTCTCTACCCTGGTCAATGGCTCCACCCTCACCACATAGTGTGGAAAACCAGAAACCCAGGCCCATCCTGTGCCCCCTGATCCTCCCTTACCCCCACATCCGGCAGACCACCCAGTTGGGGACACTACCTCCCTGTCCTCCGAAGGTCCTCCCTCTCTCTGTTCTGCTGCCATGCCCACGTTCCCCCTTGGCGCCTATCACTGGGGTTTTCGCAATTTTGCCAGCACCCCCAGCGCTCCACCTCACCCTTCCCACCCACCCTGCCCTTGGGGTCATGCCTTTATTCTCAAATTCAAACCTGACCCTATAGTTCCTGGTTTAAACCCTTCCTAGGGGCTGCCCGCTGGGCCCTCCCCCATCTGACCTCTGCCCACTCCAGCCTCATTTGTTCAATTTACAAAGTTTTTACTGGAGCCTGAGACAGCCTCG
Source organism: Daubentonia madagascariensis (assembly GCA_023783475.1). Taxonomy (NCBI): domain Eukaryota; kingdom Metazoa; phylum Chordata; class Mammalia; order Primates; family Daubentoniidae; genus Daubentonia; species Daubentonia madagascariensis. The sequence goes on along the minus strand of JAKFHU010000258.1, from coordinate 14,554,913 downwards.
GTTTTCATCCCTCCCCTGCACGCATCCTGAGTCCTGCCTGTGCACCTCTGAGCCCTGGATGGCTGTGCCGGGCTGTCTCTGGACGCTCTTGAGTTCTCATCAGCTTTCTGGCTCCTTGCTCAGTCACCCCTCTCCTGTGAAGTCTTTCCTGCTACAGCCAAGCAGAATCTGTCACTGTTCCTTGTGTGACCCCACGTCCCTACCAGAGTGTGAGCTCCCAGGCGGGGGTGGGCAAGTCCCCAACACCTGCCTGGGCTCTGTATTCCCAGGACCCAGCACTGGCGCATGGCTGGCGCTCAATGGAATAAATTAGAACTAACACATTGTGGTTGAGTAGAGCTCTTTATTTAACTGGTAAGACTCATTTAAAACAATTAACACCTCTTCATGTGAAAATGTGCTGAAATCATTTTTTACATTTACTGCTGAGGAGATTAAAACAATGCTTTTATATTATAAATCCATTCACTTAATCCTTACCTTCTATGGCATGTGTGTTACTTTATATGGCAAAAGGGGCCTATTATCATTATTTCCTATTTGGTGAAATCTAAATTAATGCAACTGCAGATAATATGTGTACATATTGTACAAGTCAGGATGTTTATGTGTTTATATGTGTATAATGTATATAATGTATACATATTTGTATGCATGTCTTAGAGTTATCATGAGTATGTCAACATCAGATGTGCAGATGTCTGCACATCTGCAGAGCCTTGGGCTCACTGGGCCTTCCCCTCTCCATGATGAGCAGACAGGTACAGGCCCACGGGCCTCTAATCCCTTTGACAATTCCAGTGAGGTTCCATCTTTTGAAGGGAGATGGACTAGACCTTCTAACTCTAAGAATCTCTGAGTTCAAGGACAGAGTTTTCTGATGCTCAAAACTTTCATATACATATTAGGCCGAACCATATGAAATTGCAATTATTCAGTTGTTCTTGACCTACAGAAGTGCCAATTTCATGTGGTTCAGCCTAATAAAAACTGAAAGAACATTAACCACTGTTCCCATTTCCTAGGCAGGAAGAGTGAAGTGAGGCTACGGTTACAAAGAGACAGAGGGTCACAGTATCTCAGCCAGCTGCCCCAGAGTCAGGACACTGCAGACCAGAGATCAGGGTACCATCCATCCATTTTAGGGCCTTCTGTGAAGGACATGGGTTGGGGTAGGGGTGGGCTCCAGGATATCTGAAAATCATTAAGGATGAAGGTTCTTTCCTTGTTTGTTAATGTAAGGTTGCAACATCCTAGACTGAAAAGAACTCAGTGTTCTAAACTAGACATGTTGGGTTTAAATCTGGGTTCTGCAATGTGGACAAGTCATTTAGGCTTTCTGAGCCTCAGTTTCCCCATCTGCAAAATGGGGATAATGATAGCTACCTCCAATGATTTTAAGAATAAGAGGTAATGTAGGTAGAGAGAGGGTAGCATGGTGCTTAGCATGCCATAGGCATGCAGTAAATGGCAATCTATGTTGTTTTCATTTAATGTTTTCCCCACATATTCTTGTTCATCTTCTACCATCTTTCTAATTCTGTAGTGTTCTCTTTTTTATTGGGGTCGACTTGTGTTCATCTCCTATCCACATTCATGATATGCCAGCAGAAGTAGAGGATGGTGTCACACACTTCCAAACACTCCCTGAGTCCCTTGTATCCTCCTGTGTCCACCACCAAGCCCTGAGCCCATGTCCCCATCGTTGCTCAACTGCTGCCTTCTCCTCCCAGCTCATCGTTCCCATCTCAGACACTTTAAATCCACCCAACACCCTGCTGACAAATTAATTTTCTTATATCACTGCTTACCTTGTATCACTCTCTTGCTCAAAACCCTTTGTGAGAGCTTCGTTTCCTGCAGGTTAGGGGCAAACTCCTATCCAGCCATTTGAGCCCTCTGCAAATGGCCCGAGTCGGTACCCCCCCTTCATCCCCATCCCCATCCTCTGCCCCCTGCACCATCCTCACCCTCCTCGTCCTAGAGGGAAGAGGCTGGAGCTCAAGCCCCAGCTCCGTGACTCTTACGTCTGCACACCTGGGCAAGCCCTGAGCGCCCGTCTCCTCTGTCAGGTGAGGATGATGAGTTTTCCCACTATACCATGAGCTCTTGAGGGCAGGGACTGAGTTAGGTTCCCAGAAGATTTATGAGTTGCAATCCGGCCTCACCCCCAGCAAGGAAGCTCCAGCAAACGCTCGGTGTCCCTGGCTGGACTGCCCATCTGGTGAGAGTGGGGGAACAGCTTTGCCTCTCTGTGTCTCCCATGAGGCTACCCGGGCTCTGTGCCAGGAACACGGAGGAGGAGTTGCTTAGCAAGTTGACTGATCTTGAATCCGTGGTTCTCACACTTTAGCAAGCATTATCATTCCTTGGGGGGCAGGGGTGAAACTTGTTTAGAAATGCAGATTTCCGAGGCACCACTTAGACATTCAGTAGATCTCAGGAGGGGCCCAGGCATTTGCATTTTTCACAGATACCACAGGTGATGATGCAGGTGGTCTGAGGAGACATTGGATGTTGGTTGTGTTTCTTTGGATGCCCACAGACCACCTGCTGTGTACAAGGCACTGTGCTAGGGGCTGGAGGAATAAAGGTTAATGTGAGGCAGGCTGGGACCTCAAGTCGGTGGCAGTTGTTAAGATGAGGAGGAGGACGGGGCAGGGTCAGTGTCAGAAATCAGCATGTGGCCTCAGGCTTCAGCCTGGGATCTGAGGCACAAAGTTGTGGTCAAGAGCAAAGGCCACACCTGGAAGCCATAGGAGACAGCAAGTTGGGCAGGGAAGGGCTAGAAACCAAAGTTCAGAGGGGGAGGCAAAATCAACGACCAGGTAGCTTCAAGGAGCAGGAGCTGAGAGCATTAGGAACGTGAGAATGATCACCAGTCTATTGGCTGATTTCCCGAATACTCTGCTTTCTGGTCTAGGCCTGCCTGTAAAAGGTCATCCATGCCTGTGAGGCAGTGCAGAAGTGTGGCCGTTGGCATCAGACAGTGGTGGGTTCAGTGCCCGCCTATGATTGTGACTTTGGAAAAGATGCTTAATTCCTGAGTGAATTAGTCAGGGTTCTCCAGAGAGAGAGAACCAGTAGGATATGTGGAAGGGGATTTATTCGGGGAAATTGGCGCACACGATCACAGAGGCGGAGAAGTCCCACGACAGGCTGACTGCAAGCTGGAGAGCCAGAGAAGCCGGTAGCATGGCTCAAAGCCAGATACGTGGCTCAGCCCAAGTCTGAAACCTCAGAACCAGGGAAGCTGGCATTACACTCCCAGTTGGGCCTGAAAGCCCCCTGGAGGCTGCTGGTGCAAGTCCCTGAACCCAAAAGCCAAAGAGCCTGGAGTCTGATGTCCAAGGGCAGGGGGAGAAAAAGTGTCTACTCTGGAAGGGAGAGAGGAAGTGGAGAGGAACTCCCCCTTCCTCTGCCCGTTTCTCCCAGCAGGGCCCCCAGATAATTAGACGGTGCCACCCACACTGAGGGTGGGGCTGCTTCTCTCAGCCCACTGACCCACGCATCAGTCCTCTCTGGAAACACCCTCACAGACACACCCAGAAACAATGCTTCACCAGCTGTCTAGGCATCCCTCAATCCAGCCAAGTCGACACCTAAAATGAGCCATCATTCTGAGTCTCTTTCTCTGTGTAAGATAACATGGTAGGTTGGGTAATGGCCCCCAAAGATGACCACATCCTAATCCCCAAACCTGTGAATATGCTACCTGCTGTGGTAAAAGGGACTTCACAGATGGGATTAAGTTAAGGATCTGAGATGGGGAGATCATCCTGGGTCATCCAGGTGGGTCCTGAATGTCATCACAGGGTCTTCGTAACAGGGAGCAGGAGGTCAGAATATAGCGAAGACATGAAGGCAGAAGCAGAGGTCGGAGAGGTGATGCACGCTGCTGGCTTCGATGATGCAGGAAGGGGCTATGAGCCGAGGAATGTGGGTGGCCTCTAGAAGCTGGAGAAGGCAAGGCAATGGATTGTCCCCTAGAGCCTCCAGAAGAAACCAGGCCTGAGGACCCATTTCGGACTTTTCTGACCTCCAGAACTGTAAAAGAATAAATCTGTGTTGCTTTAAGCCACTAAGTTTGGGTAACTGTCACCACAGCCATAGGAAACTGATACAGATAGGGAGAGTGCCAGCTGCCTTGCAGGACTATCGTGAGGCTCACGTAGGAAAAGGGCCTGGCTCAAGTCAAAACTCAGTAAATGTGGTGATATTACCCATAGCGTGAGTCTTAGACAAGGTGAAGAAAATGAACCCACCCAGCATGTTGCTTGGCACCTGATGGGTACTCAATAGATCTTAGGCACCATGTTGCTAAGATCCTCTCAGGTCAGGGTGTCTGGGGGAGCCCCATCTGGAAGGGGCTCTAGAGACCTGCCCTGGTCTGTGCTGTCTGCACTCCACAGGCATCTGTGGTCTCAGCTCCTGTCCCTTAGTGATCAGTGTGTGCTGGGGGGTCATTTCCTGGCCCTCCACCTCTCCTGAATTTACTTTTGTGGTTGGCTTCCATATTACCCCAGTGACACCACTCCTACCTCTGAACTTGTAGGCCCTTGGAATCTTTGCCACATAAAGTTGCTCTTTTCAACTGTGTGTTGTCCTTGTAGGTGGCTTCTCTGTTGCTTTTTCACGGCAGAGACTGCTGGTCATGTGACTTCTGTGCTGGGCCCTTGGCAGCCCCAGGCCCTACCTTCTCCAGGTGGTCCATTGGTCTCCACGGAGACACCAAGAGGTGGGCAGGTCTGAGTGGGGAGTGCCGCCCAGAGGACAGGGCGCCGGGCGTCAGTGACTCCTCTCCGAGCTCTCGGAGGGCAGGCAGCTGGGCCCCAGGTCGGAGCCGAGCATGCATGTCCCTTTGTTTCCCAGCACCCTCAGAGGGCTGTCCCCTTTGGCCTTTCACAGGGACATTCGTCTCAGCCTTCACCGTGCTGTGTGGGGCCCGCACTGACCTCCCAGACAGGCACGTGTGCTGCGTCTTCTGGCTGAACATCGCGGCGGCCCTCATCCAGGTCCTCACGGCCATCGTCATGGTGGGCTGGATCATGAGCATCTTCTGGGGCATGGACATGGTCATCCTCGCCAGTGAGTAGCCACTGGCACCGTGCCTCCCTGGGGTGGGGCAGAGGGACGGGGCAGGATGGACTTGGGAGGCCCTCACGGCTGGCTGAGGTCCTGCCCACCCCCTAAGGACGGGCGCTTGAGAGCGCTTGCCTGTACCCTCCTCACTACGTCCCGTGGCTGCTGGGCACAGGGGACCCCTGCCACCATGCCTGGCCCAGACACCTGCAGGAATTATGAGTGCGTGGCAGGCCGGGTTCTCCTCGTGGAGATCTGAGCCAGCAGGTGTGACTAAGAGAATGAAGCAGCCCCTATCCAGCTAAGACACATTGGTCATTGCAGACCAGATGACAAGGCTGGGTAGCAGTGGGTGTGGCCTATGTGAGTTCGGGCCTCTGTGCCTCCCGTTCTCTGTCTCTCCATCCGGAAGAAGGAAAAGGCCACTTGGCATATTTGCCCAGAGGAAACCCTAGAACCATGGGGGTTTTTTGGGTATTTTTTTGTTTTTTGGGGTTTTTTTTTGTTTTTTTTTTAATAGCTAGAACAGTGTAATTCCTCCTTCTTTTAAACTAGCCTCTTTGTTCATTGGTGCTAAGCCTTCCTATTCCTTATTTGTAGTGAGTCATCAATCACTTAATGCAGACTTGATTCAGACACAAAACTGTTTTCTGAAAGGGCATAAAGTTACAAAGTCATGTTTACCAAAGACAACTCCATTATCATTTTCAAAATAACCTAGCAAAATCTTAAAATAGACATCACCTTTAAAAAATATTTTTAAAACATTTTAGTTATTTTTTTAGAAATAGGGTCTCACTATTGTTGCCTAGGCTGGCCTTGAACTCCTGGGCACAAGTGATCCTCTTGCCTTGGCCTCCCAAGTAGCTGGGACTACAGACATGAGCCACTGTGCCTGGCTGAACATCACCTGTTGTAAGCAGCCATGCAAGTCTCCCTGTACCACAATCTGCATTCCCTGTGTTTTGCCATGCTCCATCTGCCTTGTTAGGCCTCAGTTCCTCAATAATCCCGACCACATCTCCTCAGACACTTTGCCCTTCACTCCCTACCCCCCGCATTGTGTCCTACACCCAAAAAAACCATTCATAGGTGTGCCTGTCAGTGCCAGAGGTAAGCAGCAGGGGAAGAAGGGGAAACCCAGGGTTCAGAGGCCCTAGAGTGATCTAGAATGATCTGTAGCCAGTTCAGCCTGAATTGAGGATCCAGTGAAGACCCAAGACAGACCTAGGGCACACACAAGTGCCATGGCCATGGTCAGTGGCCAACCAAGCCACCAGACCAGAGAAGATGCAGGCACTGGAGCCTGAGCGAGACCCAGTAGAGCCAGTGGATTGGTCAGACAGGCTGCCTGGAAGGGGATGCTCCAGGAGCAAAGGGCAGGGGAGGAAGTAGGTTGGCTGTACTGCCAGGTATCCCAGAATTAGAGTAAACCAGGCAGATGCTGGGCAACCTGGGGCAGCCAGAGAAAGGAGAGGGGAACAGCAGGCCTGGCCAGTCGCTGAGCAGTGGGCTGGCCCCAGGGAGCAGTAAGGAAAATGCTCTGTCCTTCTGGGAGGGGCTGCCCCATCGGTGGGGGTGGGCATCGGAAGGTGAGTGGGCATGTCCAGGGGCCACTTTCATTTTGGGGGAAGGGTGCAGAACATTACTGCTAGGAAAGAGATGCTGCCAGTCCTCTGGTGAGTCCTAAAAAGTGGCCCGACAGTTTCCTAGAGGGAATTTGCTGCTTCCCTGGGGGCTTGTTCCCAAATGGAACCTGGAAGGTGAATCTACACTCCACAGGCCCATGAAGGCTGCCCTATCTTTGTGCAATATAAGCCCCTCTTACTGGTTCATCTCCTCATCAAAACGAACATCTGGCCAAGTTCTGGAGTCTTTAGTAAGGAGCCTCTGCATTAAAGTGGACCGTGCCTGTGTCACAGGGCAGGTCTCAATAAATGTGTGCTGATGCCTAATCTGATCTCTATAGCTTTCTGGTATGTTTGTCTTTGGTCTCCTCAATGCCTAGCAACCAAGGAGTCCAAACCTTAGAGATAACTTAAAGAGCTCCCTTCACATGCCCTAGATGAGGCCAGGAGACCCCAAGAAGTGCAGATGGGAATCCAGTCACTCCCTCATTGCCTGTCGCCCCAGGCTGTGGACTTGGCCAGAAGCTCCTCCTCCATGGCTGGGGTGGGGGCCGTGATGGGTCTGCAGGACAAGCAAGTGCAAGAACCTCCAGCCCCCACCCTTGCCATTCAGCCTGCACTGTGGGTCACAGTCAGCTCCCTGGTTGTCTGGACACTGGCTCCAGGGATGCTGGCTTTGCATCAAACTTTTGAGAATGCTTCTGGGGGATGCATTTGGGGGCTGCACAGGAAAACTAGTCACACCTCACTCTTACCCACTTAACCCTGTCTGACCACTAGACTTATCCACCCATCCCAGTAAGGGATGTCTTTGCACTTTTTCCAAAAACTAAACCCACCCTCAAAGGATGAATAGTTGCCACTCACGAGACAGCAATGCTGTAGGCTGGGATTGCTGAGCAACAGTGGAATGTGTGAGTGTCCCAGGGTGACTCCTTTGAAGGGAATAACCACATGGACTTGTCTGTCCTGGTAGACAGTTGGATAAGGGGCTGTTCTTGCTGGTGTCACTCCAGCCCCTTCCTGTAAAAACGAAGGAAACTTCTCAGTTGTAACATTACAGGTTGATTTTTTGCATGGCACTGTCCAGGGTGTCATCAGCAAACATACCATCATGAAAAACTCCTGAGGGGGGAATCAGAGAAATATAGATGAAAGTAGAATTTAAAATCAGGAACTTGTAAGCATGCTGCTTTATTTATATTAAAAATGACAAATAAAAATCAACAATAGCCCGTCTTGGTCATGGACCAAGAAATACTTGGTAGCTGTATGGTGAACTCTTTCTATTGCCGTGCCCATGGCAGACATTACTAATCGATCATGACACTTTCTGCTGAACAATCTCACATTTTCTCAGCACAGGGCTTTAGTCAGTCACTCCCAGTTGATCCAAGATGTCTGCAAGATAAAACCTGTTTCCCACCTTTGAGCCTGGGTCTTTCCCAAAGGCCCTATATATTAGGTTTTATATATGTGGCTCCTGTCCATAGACGCATGGCCTAGACAGAGCCAGGCTGGTACCAGGATGGGTCACATCAGCATCTTTAGGTTGTCACAGTCAAACCTGTAGCTATCCCGTAGTTATCTCTCCGCAGGTCCATCCAGAATTCATCTTGAGGCAGGCAGGGACTGGGCATGAGAAATGATTGAAGTGCGGGCTTGGCTGGGATGTGGAGGGCTGGGGAGGCATTGGCAATGCGAGAGCCCCTCGCTGTGCACCCCTAGCCATGCCCACACGCCTGGTGGGCTGACCGCTGTCCGCAGTGGCTGGTCATGTGAACCCCGAACACTCACTGTCTGAGGACTTGCTTCAGAGAAGCCACTGGCACAGCCCCTGTCCCATCTCCCAGGCCCCACCATGGGTGTGCCACATTTTATATCTCAGGTGTTCCCTGTGGCTGTTTTCAGACTGTGTTTTCTCTTCTTTCTCTCCTCTTCCTCCTGCTGCCTCCTACCTCTGTGTTGCTGCAGTTTCCCAAGGTGAGTCTGTGGATGGATGCACAGGTCTTATACCTGGGGCTGCTTGGGGCCATCCCCTCCCTTGGAAACCCCCACCCCTGCACACAAACACCCCACCCACTCTCTCAGTTGGTCAACAGGCTTTTATTTTTAGCTTTAGCTTTTTATTTTGGAAAATGTTTGAACATAGATAAAAGCAGAGCGCCTAGTGTAATGAGTCCCTAAATGCCCACACCAGCTTCAACCATTATCAATTCATGGTCACTCTCCGTTCATCTGTGACTCCCTACGTCTCCCCTAGCCCCAGCACTGGATTATTAGTACCTAAAATTGATGAATAATCTGCTAAATGAAGAGAAAAAACAGTTGAGTCCACTGAAACTCCTCTTCAGTCTAAGTTCACTAGCTAATGGGGAAACCGTCCAGGAAATTTCACTCTTGTAATTTTAGCTGGGAATATTTTAGTAGATGTCTTCTTTAAAAAAAACATAAACACAATACCCTTTCACACCTAAATAAATTAGCCACAGTTCCTTAATATCCATAGTATTCACATTTTCCCAAAGGTCTCACAATTATCAACAATATTTTAAAGGTTCAAAAGTCCTTAGGCACCTTTTCCTGTCACAGCTGTCTGGCTGGTTGAACATACACGTGGATGGTTACTCCCATCTGTGTGCTGTCTTCATCCTCTCCATCCACCCATACCAGGCACCCAACCCTTGGGGAGGCCTGACAGACACCTTCTCTCAAGGCTGTGTATGGACCTACAGGCCTGTGGATTCAGGAGCACATGTACAGTGTTCTTGCTCCCACCCCAAATACCTTCCCCTCATATATTCCCAGTAAACCCAATATTCTGCAATTCTTGATCCATTCTTTTTTTTTTCTCCCATTAAAAATCCAAAGCCAAAGTTGTGCCCTGATGGTAGCAGTCATTTACACTTGAGTATGAATAAGGCCTCATGAGTGTATTCTGGGGGGCACCTCCTGGAGAAATCCTGAAGGAAGCAGGTGTCTAACCATCTCTCCTTTGCTTCTTCTTTACAGGCTACAAGGAACAGGGCATCCCACAGCAGCTGTGAGCCCTCAGGAGCCACTGGGGAAGTCCCGGGGGACCCTGTGAGGGCTGCACCAGGCAGCTTCAGGCACAAGGACCTTTACATGTTCTCTTCTGCCATTTTCCAGATTTGGGGTGGAAAGGGGGTATTTTTAAAAATACTATTTATTTTGAAAATGCATCTGCTTTTCTCAGCAGGTTCTGAGGGCTACCAGCCCCTCCTCCTGCTCTGGAGAGCACTATAGGCCCCCAAGCACCAGGTAGAGATGGGAAAGCGGACAGAGGGCTGGGATGCTCTGGCAGGCTGAGCCCCACCTTGCTGTGCCCCCTGCCCCCTGCCCCCTGCCAGGGCATGCGGGAGCTGCTGGGCCAGGTCACGGAGGACCCTGTCCTGGTGAGCAGGGGTTCGCCAAGGGGACAGGACTGTGGTGGACACTTCCTCTGGGTCCCCACCCCCTGCCTCAAAAGCTGGTGGCCCGAGTGTTTTCTCTGTGGTCTCCTGGGGGCAATGCCAGAGTCAGGGTGAGGATGGCAAGACTCCAGCCCAGTGTGGAAAGAGCCACTGTTCCCACAGCTGGCCCAAGGCCTCAAGGACAGGGCGAGGCCCATAGACCTGCGCTCCATGACTGCACCCCCAGCCTCCTTGCCCCTGAAGTCCAAGGGCTGGGTGTGCTTTGACCTCTGTTTCCCTGGGAAGGAGGGGAGAGGCTCCATCCCTGGGGTGAAACTGCTAGCACTGCCAGATGTTCATACACAAAATTACCAGACCGAAGTGTGAGTGGGCATAGACTGGCAGCCTTTCACATTGTACTTATACCATTTCTGGCCCACACCTCCTTTTTCTGAAATTCTTGGGGCCAGATGGGTCTCTGAATTCAGAAATTTTAGATTTGAGAAAGATAATATGATCCATAGACTGTATATTTTCTAACACCCTGGTGGAGTCTGGAACATTCCACCCACCATCAAGCACGTGAATATTTCTGCAGAGAAACATGTGACGAGTCAGATTAATTGGGATCAATAAAAACTGTAAATAGTCTCACCTCAGTTCAAGTCCAATTTTGCCACTAAATAAATTATGGGAAAAAACTTACCATTTGAAGGCTTTTGGAGTTTCACAATGGCAAAACAATTGTATGGGGTAGTGGACCTCAATCTGAAAATCCTGCTTGAAACAGACACATTAGAGGGTAAAATTGTTGACATTACACAGGGATTTCTTCTGTTGCAAAGGGATCATCAGGCCCCTCTAAGGAGCGCCTCTGTAAGTGATTGTTGCAGTTAGATCCCTAATGGGGCAGAAACCAGCAGAAGTTGTCCAGGCTACTGAAATTAGGAGAACGGAGATCAAAATTATAGTGCTAGGATGGACATGTCTGTTTCCTTTTCTTTCATTTTTTTCTTAACATAGGAAGTGCTAACAGGTAGGACTGGCCCAAAGCTAAGTTTTTGACCCCACTGGATGTTGTGCCATTGGGTATATCCTTCTTTGAGAGGGTTTTTTTGGTTTATTTATTTATTATTTTTAATCTATCAGTAATCTCTCGGAGACTCCATCAGAACTAGGCCAGGGCTGGAGAAGGGACCTGTCTGGCCACTTTCTCCGTTGCTGGATGGAAGTGCTTGGGAAGCAGTGCTGGCTGCATGGGGGGGGGTCCCAGCCCCTCTACCCCTTCCACTGGGCTTTCTAATCACAGCCCTGTGGGGAAAAAGGTCTCAGTCTCCCTGCAGACTGGACAGCTCCCTGACATCCATGGAGAAACAGAACCCCCTGCAGCTACTCCCCTGCCCCTGGGCCCCAACTGGACTTGGGGGTGGGTCCTCTGCTCCTGGTCTGTCCTGCCCTGCTGTCCACCCATTAGCTTTGATGAGCATCTCGTCCTTCTTCCGTTACGGCCTGGGACTGGGCTGCACTTTCTGAACACCCGGCAGTGTCTTTATCACTTCCTGTCCTTTCTTCTTCCTGCCCCTAACCCAGGCCTTTGCTGCCTCTTCCCTGTTTGGAAGCCTCTCTGTCTTCAAGGCGTGGGATCAGATTTGGTTTTATCCAAAAAGCCAGAACTTTTTGCCATGTGAAGACAGCATCCTCCAGGCCGGCAGCTCACTGCTCTCGAGGAAGCTGCATCAAACGGAGTCGCCCCTATAATATATAAAATAGCTCCTGCTGAGGGAAATAACAGGTCCCAGCCACCCCTCCCACGGCTCACCAGCCCACAGCCCTTCACCCCAAACAGGCCCCGAGTTTGCCTGACACCCCCTAGCTAATGACAGATCTCAGGAGGGGGCTGCCCCCACAAGTGAGAAAGGAGAAGCTTATTTTCCTGGCTTGGGCTGGGGGTGGCTGCTAAGAGGGTGGAGAAGAGATAGCAATTTATGTTGCATGTTTAGTGACACAATCCAGGCGTGGGTGGGATTTTCTGGAGTGGCAGGTGTCACCATGAGTCCCATGTGGGATGGCTTAATACAGGGGTTTGTGTGCTTGGAAGGCCATCTCCCCCCCTTATCCGCCCCTCACCTGAGGGCTGCGTCTCCAACCTGGGAACACAACAGCCTCAGGAGGAAGCGCCTTCCTGGGTGACTGATGTATGGGAATAGCCATGAGCACCCCCTCTGCCCCCTGACCTGTCTCCTGAACAACGGGTCTCTGAGGGTGGCCACGCAGATGGGACCAGTTCAAAATCACATCCCGCTAAATTAGACCACAGTCTTAGCAGGATTCTCTTCATTAGCTAAGGGACAGTGGCTAGTTTACTCCAAGGAGTCTGAGCTGGCCACTCAGATCCTTAGATGGACAGAGTTTATTTCTCAAACACCAGCCAGCTGGAAATTAAGGTTCTCATGCCAGCAAGTACTCAGACGACAGCCCTTTGGTGACAAAGCTGGGCTTTGCCTCAATTGTGCACCATAAGGCTGATGTTGTAGAAGTTGCAGGGCATATTACAGGTTTGTGCCTTTTGTCAGTCAGAATTCAGTAGGCTGTTACCTGGCTGTGGGTGTTTGAGGCAGGAATCGCAGGCGTGCAGGCGAAGTCACAGAGAATGAGATGCTCCCAGTACCTAATTGTGACACTGTGATCAGACTGGCCAAAGCGGGACCCTGGAGCATGAGTGAGCCACCTGGTGGCCCAGGTGTGTCCTGTGGACGGTGGAGAATGTCAGTCTGGATGTTGAGCTCTGAGTCAGTTTTAGAACCGAGGACTTCAGGCCGGGAAAGCCAGGGTCCCCATGTGAGCACAGGAGGCAGATGGCTCCTGGCTCTGGTGCCAGCACCCCTCCTGCCTGCCGCTGGCCTTGCCGTGGGGTGAGTCTCTGGCTGCAACTGAGGGGGGGTTAAGGAAGTGGCACACAGCGTGGCTCCCTTCCTCTGTCGTCCCAGACCCAGCATCCAGCCCCAATGACAAGAACAGCCTCCACATGTCAGCCCTTACCAGGCACCATGCAGAGCGTTTTATCTCCTGGAAGGGGAGATTCCTATGCTGCCTTTCAGGTGTCAGAACTGAGGCTCCAAGAGAGTAAACTGTTTGCCCCTAAGCACTCCGCTCGTAAGTGGCAGGACCAGGGAGTGGCCAGGTGTGGCTGCCTCCACAGCCTGTGCCAAACCACTTATTACAGCCCCGTCCAGAAGAAGGAGGGGAACGGCAGGGGGCCAAAAGAGGGACCTCTGGGGGGCCCTCGCCCACTCGGAAGTAAGAGGGTGAAGCCAGAAACCTGGGGAACAGCTGCCGGCTCCACTCTGCCCCACCAGGCTCCCTGCCCCCACCTGCCCGGGCAGCCCTCAAACCTACGCTCCCTTGTTTGGGACCCCAGAAGGGGTGCCGCTTATTGAGGACGTAAGAGTGAGAGCTGGTATTAGGAGCTGCCTGGTCCTGACACACAGGACCAGCTCACCTGCTCTCCCAGCCCAGGGGCTGCAGCCTCATGCGGGATGCCCAGGGCTCGGGGGCGGTGGGGAGGACATGTGCAAAAAGGAAATAAAAAAAGAAAGAAAAAAAGCCATAGGGTTAACTTTGCCTCTGGAGAGTGAAAGGGCCCAGATCTCAAAAAGAAAAACTGTACACAGACCCCCAACATCGAGCCTAAGGCCAGGGCAAGGTGGGGCTGAAGCCCCAGGACCAGGACAAACGTCTTCCAAAGGCCTCTCGAGGTTCCAAAGGCCTGAGGTTCTCGAGGGGGAAAGTGAAGCTGAGGTGACAGTGGCCCTTCTGTACCAGCTTGGCTCTTTAAAATACAAAAACACCCCAAAAAACAAAAACCCTAAAACATTTTCTTTAACTGACGCCTTCCCTGCCCAGACAGTTGTGTCTTCAAGGATTTACTTCCATTTTGCCTGGATCCAGCTCCTCGTGGACCCTGGGCCCCCTCTGGGGCCCACCCAGGCTCCCAGGCCCACCGCAGGCTTTAGTTACACCGGCTGTGTCTAACGGTGTTAGTGGCGTGGGCAAAGAAAGCTCGAGTGTTGTGCAAACTGCTTGGAAATGTATAATGTAAACGTTAAGTTGCCCAGTTAGTGGTTGAAGACGTTGTTTACTGTTACTATTACTCCTTCTTGCTGGGCTTGTTTGGAGGACTTTATCGGTGGCATTGGAGGTGGAAGAGCCCTTTTAAAACACCCCCCACCCCTGCCCCAGCTGCACCGATTGTCCCCACACACCATGACCTTGTATGTGGTTGGAGGCCTCAGGCTTGGGGAACAGCTTAAAGTCCTGGCTGCCCATCTGCCAACTCCCCCAGGACAGAAGCTAGCCGGAGGCTGAAGACAGACAGCATTTCCTCTCTGTAGGGCTTAATGAGAAGCCTCAGGCAGTCCTCCCCACAGGGACAGCTCCCTGCTTTGGGTGTATTCATTCAGCAAGCACTCAGTGAGTGCCAGTGTGGGCCACGTGGTCCTGTGCTCACCCCACACCCCTGCTGCCCCAGCCTCCTCAGGTAAGACTGCAAGGTGAGCAGAGGAAGGCATGGAGGACACGTCGTCCAAGGACTGGGCTGCCCTTTATCCCTCCAGAGAGTTCCGTGCGCCTGTTGTAGGAGATGAAGAGGCCAGCTTGGTCAGGGGAAGTGACGGTGTTCCTTCTGGACCAGCTTGATCTTTAAAATAAGAATAAAAAAGGTCAGCCTGAGCAGATGGGTGAGAGGCCCCGGGTCCTGTCTTTGCCATCAGTTTTCTTCCCTTTTAGATTCTTAGAGCTTCTGGGTGTTCATGGGATCACAGAGACATGGAAGTGCTTGTGCTCAGACGATCATGGGCCCAGCCTAAATCCCTGGCCACGCAGAGGTTGGATGAATCCCAACCGGAGTGACCTCCAATGTCCCCCAGAGGCCCAGGAGTGAGTTCTGGCCACAGCGACATGACTGTCCGCGTCTCTCCGAATGCCTTATGCCTCAGTTTAACCATCTATAGGTCAGGAACAAACAGGGGCCTGGGCAGCCATCATTGTCCCCATTTCTGTCACAGCCGAGGGCTTGGAGGGCCAGCCCGATCTGGTCAAGGGAAAGGCAAGCTGTCCTCTCCTGCCCAGGCCTCACCTCATGACTGTAAGAGGCTGGTGGCCCTGGAGCCAAGACTTCTCGTAGCAGAACAGAAACATGCCCCCATTCCACTCTACCCTCCTGATGCCACCACAGAAGGCAGGAAGGTAGACGGCAGGGTCCAGCTTGTATGTATCCTGAGTTTCCGGTACAAGTTGTCTCTTGATTTGGATTTAGCGGGGGAACCTTGGTCCCCAACCCCTCTCCCCCCCGCCTGGATTTGCCAAAATGCCAACCACCCAGGCTGGTCTTTTCACCCCCTCCGCCACCCAGCCCAGGAGCACACACACAGTTTCCTCTCTCTCCAAGGCCCCTGGCCTCTGATCTCTTCCTCCCAGGGTCCATGGGCTCAGCAGCCCCAACCACACCAAACCCAGCCGTGCCCATCCCCCATGTCCCCAGCTTGGCCTGCTGTGGGAGGGGGCGAGGTGGGCCTGCCCAGGGAGAGGGGCAGTGTTCTCTTTCTGGGGCTCTTCTAGGGCTGCAACCAATCCTCTCTTCTGAGGCCCCTTTCTGTTCCTACAACTCCCCCACCTGCCCCAGCACAGGAGCCGGTGAGGAGAGAAGGAGAGGGAGGTCCTGATCACCCCGTTTTCTGGGTTAGCACTTGATGGGCTGTTTCAAGCAGGGAGACGAGGTAATGGAGGCTGTAACAAGGTCCTCGTGGGCACCGTCCCCCGTGGGAACATGTGGCTGGCCCTTTCCATAGGCTAAGTTCCCTTCAGGTGTGCGTGGTGCCATTTTTTTAAAACCACATATATAAAAACAAGACAACTGGTTCTGTATGTATCCACAGAATTTATATATGGATGAGTGTTGTGTTGTGATTTGCAGTGTTTTGATACCGTGGTTGGCTTTGTTTGCGTCTCTCTTCTTTCTGTTAAATTAATTGCTGTACACTTTCGTCATTGTCAGACGAGACTCACTCTCTGACCTCCTGGGCCTTTCTTGTCTCGCTTCTACCCAGACCCACTGGGAGCCCACCCCAGTCCAGCCAAGGAGGTATTTCCAGCCCATTCCAATGACTGGAGCCCTTCTTGGAAGAAAACTAATGTTGGGGACCTAGGGAAGCTTCCAGACTTGCCAAGGCCCGCCTGTAGCTTAACTTTCCCAGCACCCTCAGGACCGTGCCAGGCAGACCTTCACCCGCTGCTGCTCAGGGTCTCCACAGCACCTCTTGGCGCTGAGCAGGGTTCTAATTCCTCCAGCCTTCTGCCAGCTTTAAAATCCTTAACTCAAGCAGCATTACTGTACATGCAATGAAAAATACCATGTATGACAATAAAAACTTGTGTACATAGCTCCATGTACATATTTATATATATATACACACGTTCCTATTATAAATATATAAAGCATGGCATCTCTTTGGCATTCCAAGTTTGTGTTTTTTTAAAATCCTTGAAAATCTGGCTTTGGAAACCTTTCTCTGCCTTTCCTTCTTTTCTATGTAATAAACATTCATGTGACCTTTCTGGTGGATTCTCAAATCCCTCTGGTTTTCCTAATCAGGCAGATCACTGACTGGTACCACACGCCTTCCTCCCTCCCGCTCTGCAGCCTTTGCTGTTGGTCTCCTTCCCATTATGAAGGCTGTCCTTCCCCACGGCGGGTCTTGTCCTCTTTCAGACTTTTTTCCGAATTCCCTTCTCCTGGGAGTCTCATACAAGTTACTCCTCAAGCCGCTGCATCTTTGGTACTCTGATCTCTTTGCAGCCAGGAATTTGCTCGCTAAATCAAGCATCACGCTCCAGATAGGGTTTACCAAGAATAAGTGTACAGATGCAGCTCATTTCCTTGTCTTGATTGTTAGACTGGTTGATGAGGGAAATGTGTACGACATACACATTTGACGAAGACTTCCGTGTAAATGAGAATCTGGGTAAGAGTTCTCCTAACAGAGAACTTATAACTAGCCGTTCAACTATAACGAGGGCCAGGTTGAACCTTGGAGCGAATTGCAGGGCACCATCCACGACCCAGCCAACACCTGCATTTAGTCATTGGATGAAGACCTAGAGAACTTATCAAATTTGTGGATGAGGGGAAGTAAGTATATTAGATGAACAAATCAGAGTCCAAAAAGCACTTGACAGACAGAGGCGATCTAACAAGATGAAATCTGATAGCGTTAAATGAAAGAGTTGTGCTTGGAATTAAGAAACCTCCGCGCTTTCCTTCACACCTAGGGAGTTGCTTGATGGGCAGCTCCGTGGTCATCAGTGGCGTGATAGGGCTGACACCACAGATCATCAGTTTCAGACGCATGAGGAGCAGTGGGCTGGGGTCCATAATCAGACCACCTGTGCGGCGTTGCATTCACTGCTGGGTGCCATGGGGGGTGAGTGCTGTGACAAGCATCCAGGTATTGTCCCTGCTACTCACACCCCAAGGGAAGGGCCCACCTTCTGCCATTTCCCCAGGTCAGCCCAGGACCCCTGGGGACCTGCCATCCTTGTCCACTTACCCAGGGAGATGCTGCAGTCACCATGGCCTTGACACTGCTGTTGCTCAAAAAAGTGAATCAGCCTCAAAGTACAGCCTTTGGTGAGACTTCAAGCTCAGCTGCAGTGGCCCCGCTGAGGCCCCAGAAATGGCATCTGTTCCTAGGGTTGACTTTAGTCACTGTTAAGACCAGGACCCAAAGCCCAAGGCAGCATAATGACCTAAGGCACTCTCAGGGTCCCCCAGACACTCCAGGAGCATTTCTTGATTGCTTGCATTGTGCAAATACTCAGTGTGCTCATATTAAGTCAGGAATGCTCCTGGCCAAAGAATTCTTTCTGAAGAGTCATGCAGCTTCAGAGCGGCTGGTCAGAAGGGAAAATGGTAGATGAAGTTGGTACCACCCCCCAGGCCTGCCAAGTGAAGGGAAGAAACCCGTCAAGTGCACAAGATCCCCTCTTCTTCCCTAGCCCCAAGTCTCTTATCAGGAAGGTGACGTGGGTTGAGCCCGTCAGTGCCTCTCTGCGAAGGGTGAATAAGTGTCTCCCACCAAGAGAGTTCTCCTCAAACCCAGAGGAAAGGGGCTGTGAAAAATATGAAGGCATCTGCTTCCCAGAATTCCCCATACCCCAGGCCCCAGGCCCTGGGAGAGGTTCATGTTTGCCTGTGCCCAGACACAGGAAGGGACATGTGAAGATGCTCTAGGGACGAGAGGCTCAAGGAGGTGGGAAAGCCGTGCTTGGGTCTGTGGACTGGCTTGTCGATGCACCCCTTAGAGGAGTAGTGGAGCCCGAACCTGGGGCAGAGAGGGTCCAAGGTGGGGAACCCATGGAGGCAGACCAGTGTGAGCTACATGTTGGGCCATGAAACCCAGAGGACGGGGCCTCATTTCTATGAAGAACAAGACAGATATTTATGGGCTCTTAATACCAAGTCAGCCCCTGGTTAAAGCCTGCAGGCAATGGCCGTGTAACCCAAGATTCAGTTTATATAAAACAGGCCAGCAACAAGTTATATTGTTTACAAAGTACTTTCCTCCTTCAGGAAGAGATCCCAACTGAACCTGCATCTATTGGGTGTTTACCAAGTGCCAGGAATGTTCATGTGCCATTTTATCTTCGCAAATCTGTAGGATGGTTTAGATTGTTGTCTAATCAATATCTGAAGACACAGGCTCAGAGAAGTTAAGCAACTTGTACAAAGACTCACAGGTGGTTGGTGGTGGAAGCACCACTTTAACCCCACCCCTGACTCTTGATGTCCAGTCCCTTAAGTCCCATGGGGCCTCTCAGTCAGGGACTCTTCTTCCCCTCCCTTCTTTTATATTTTTTCTTTTTTGAGACAGAGTCTCACTCTGTAGCCCTGGGTAGAGTGCAGTGGCGTCATTGTAGCTCACTGCAACCTCAAACTCTTGGGCTCAAAGCGATCCTCCTGCCTCAGCCTCCCGAGTAGCTGAGACTACAGGCACACGCTACCACGCCCTGCTAATTTTTCTATTTTCAGTAGAGACATGGGTCTCACTCTTGCTCAGGCTGGTCTTAAACTCCTGAGCTCAAGCGGTCCTCCTGCCTCGGCCTCCCAGAGTGCTAGGATTACAGGCGTGAGCCACCACCTCTGGCCTCTCCCCTCCTTTCTTGAAAGACACCTTCTTGGACCCCTGACCGGGAGACCCTTCCAGAAATGGTGGTTGAGGGTTGTTCAGCCCCTGTGAGGATAGAATTAGGTGGTCCTTTCACCTGGAACATCACCTGCTGTCCTGAGTATCTGCTCTGGGCATTGGGGAAGACCTGCCTGGGATAACTGTGTGATGCCAGGAGTGAAAACCATCCACCTTCGCTGAGTGTCCCCCCAGGCCCATGAGCAAGGACAAGAGGGAGGGAGAAGAAGGGCCAGACTCTATTCATGTTGCACATCTGGGGAGCAAGGACAGGAATGTCAGCCCCAGCCCGGCCCTGTCACTGCTTGGTCTCTCCCGCTAGAGAAACGGAGCAGAATGTGGCAATGGGGCCGCCGCTGTGCTGCTGAAGCAAGGCCATGGTGAACGTTTGCTCAGGAAGCAGCAGGCTGGGCTGCTCCTTGAGCAGGTGGGCATGTTGCATGCACGGTACACGTGGCTCCCCTCCCCCAGCCGTCAGCCAACCAGCAACCCACGGCGCTGGGATGGAAAACTGCCCAAAGGGAGGCTGGCCCCCAGCTGGGTCACGAAGACCTTCTCACACAGTGACTGTCATGGGCTGAATTGTGTCCCCTCCCCAAATTCATATATTGGAGCCCTAACCCCCAGTACCTCAGAATGTGACTATATTTAGAGGCAGGCTCTTTAAAGAGGTGATTAAGTTAAAATAAGGTCATTAGGGTGGGCTCTAATATAGTATGACTGGTGTCCTTATAAGAAGAGGAGATTAGAAAATCAACACACGCAGAGGGAAGACCATGTGGGGACACAAGGAGACAATGGCCGTCTGCAGCCAAGGAGAGGGGCCTCAGAAGGGACCAACCCTGCTGACAACTTGATCTCAGAATTACAGCCTCCAGATCTGCTGTGTAAGGCTTGCCTGTGACACTTTGTTACGGCAGCCCAAGCAGACCAATGCAGGAACATAAGCCAGAGATTACTGAGATGGTCATTTTGGCAGACAGCAGCAGGAGAAGGGGACACCCCCAAGGAAAGGTAAGACAGAGCAGTGGTGGGGCACCCGAATGGGCAGCACTTTCATGGCTCAGACTCAACAGCATATCCTGGGCCCATGAGGGCCTCAGATCCTTCCAGTGCCCACCCACTTCCCGCTTGCTGTGAGGCGTGGCTGTGCAGCTGCTCCTGCGGCCCCGGAGACTGCGTGGCTGGGTGAGGTATCGCGCTCACTGGGACACGAGCTACTTGTGAATAGCTCCTTGGGCTTGGGCCCCCTACGCCCACTGGACACTGCCTTTGGGGCCCCCCCGGAGGGATCCTTGATCCGGGAAGAGTGATCAGAGGAGGAGGAGGCCTGTGCTCAGAGCAGGAGCCTGCAGCTGTCTCCCAGTCAGAGTGGTGGATATTTATATTTTTATCAAAAATAGCTCGGCTAAAAGCAAAAAACAAAAAAACTCTAGAAAGCAAAGAAACTTCTAAAACTAAGAATGTCATTTGGAGAGGAAATAAGCACTTTGCAAACACTCAGGAGCAACCCCATCTTCTGAGGTTTCAAGCCAGGAGGTGAGCCCCAGAAGTCAGGGGACAGAGGATTCACCTCTGCTGTTGGCTCCTGGGAAACTTGAAATGCATCCAGAATGCTTTGAAAACACTGAGGTGGTGATGCATGCATTTTATTACAAAGAAATCAGTGTTGTTGCTTTGAGCATCCTATTCTCCAGTAGGACGGTGCCCCCACGGTCTGCACCTGCTGTACCCTGCAAGGGGCGCAGCCTTCCTCACCTCCCCCACCCAAATCCCCTCCCAGCACCCAGCCCCAGCTCAAGAATTACATCCACCAGGGTGAGACAAGATTGGTCTCTGCCCTCCACCCCCTTTCCCAGGAGCAAGTTCCTCCCTCACTCACCCTGTGTGATTCTGGGGGAGACTGCCAATCCTGGGCCCACGGGCAAGGGCAGGCCTATGGCCCCAGCCAGGCCAGTAGCATGTCCCTCTCGTTGAGCTAACCTGGAATGATCAGGGTCTTCCATGAGATTTTTCTAACTGGTGTTATGGGAAAGCAATTTTTCCTCTTTGGTCCTGGGGCTGTGGTTTGTAAGCCTGAAGCCACCTATGGCCAAGGTTCCCACCTCACGGAGCAAGACGCCAACATGCACAGGAGAGCAGAGATGAGAGCTGGAGGGGAAGTGTCTTCTTTCGTCATCCCCAAGGCCAGTACTAGCCCTGCCCAGCCCACAGTTTCATTGCATGAGCCATCTGTGCTGCCCTATCTCCCTCCCTCCCTCCTTCCTTCTTTCCTGCCTGCCTTCCTGCTTTCCTTCCTTCCCCTTCCTCCCTCCCTCCCTTCATTTTCTTCTTCCTTTCCATAAATTGGTTCAAGTTGTTTCTCTCACTAGTAACAACAAGAAAAAATCCTGGCTAGGTCCTTGCTCCCCAAACCTCCCCTGACTCATTCTGTCTTCACTGTTCCCCTTCCCACCGAAGAGCAATAGCCACCATCTATTGAGCTTCTGCAGTGTGCCAGATACAGACCAGATCTTTCCACACAACACACACACACGCACACGCATGCACGCACGCCACGTGTAATGGCTTTCCACGAGTGACAAGTGGTGGACATGGCACTTCCATGTTATAAGTTTCCATCTCCTGCAGCCCATCCCCCACCTGCCCACTCCACCTGCCCCCTCCTCCTTCAAACAATAACAGAGAATAGCATTGAGAAGAAAAAAATGTGGATAGGTACATGTGCAACAATTTCAATTAAAGTCCTTTTTTTAATACAAAAGGTTCCAGGAAAGGTGAACATACATGCACAAGCCCCTTCTTTTCCATCAGCCTGATGGCAGGTATAGCCACGCCCTGGTCACGCCCAAGGCGGAGGCCTCTCAGCACTTGGTGAGGCACCTCAGGCAGCGGCTAGCTAGCCAATGAGGAGCCGGTGACAGAATAAGACATGGAGGTCGAAGTCTTGGTCCCTGGGTCTAAGTCTCACCTTTCTGAGCCCTTGCAAAAACGGAACCTAGAGGTTAGCGTTCTGAAGTCTTTGGGCGTCCTCTGAGATTCAGGACCTCAGCCAGCCCTGCCAAACTCTCCATCAAGCAGGGCCTATGGCCCAAGTCGCTTCACAGAGGGAGCCAGGTTCCTCAGACATGAGATTGTCCCCCAAGTAGCGCCAGCTCCTGTAATATTTTTATTTTCCTCATACCAACCTTTGCCCTGTGCCAGGCAAACTTAATTGCGTGGAAAAGATGGAATTAAAAGTAGCAAGCTGCTAATTGATATGAAGCACACCTGCATAGTGGCCCCCTCCTCCCACCTCCTACCTTCTACCTAAAATGGAAAATATTTTATGCAAAGAATCCTCTGTACCTAATGTAGAAGCAGAGTTTGTTTCCACTGGCTTCCTGCCCATTTGAAATGTTGGTTACTTAGCCATGCAAATAAGCACAAGCTAACAGCCCTAGAGGCTCAAAGAATTTCATTTGGACCTGAAAGAAGCTAGACAAAAAGAGAGCAAACAGAGCCTGGGCAGCACACCTGTAGTCCCAGCCTCACAGAAGGCTGAGGCTGGAGGATCGCTTTAGCCCGGGAGTTCGAGGCTGCAGTTTAGCTATGATTGTGCCTGTGAATAGCCACTGCACTCCAGCCTGAGTGACATAGGGAAACCCTATCTCAAAAAAAAAAAGAAAAAGAGAGCAAATATTTGAACATGAAAAGCCAAGCCTTAGGAAAAGATGGGTAGGGACACTTTGATGGCTTGACAAGGATTGCCGAAGTGTCTTATAATTTCAGTGAAAGAATCTAACTTCACAGGCTTTGCTCTGTCTTTGTTGTGAGACCCAAGAGGCATTGTTCAATGTGGCCACAGGTTTTACACAGGTTTACATGAGTTAATTTTTATATATGATGCAAAGTTTGAGTCAAGGTTTATTTTATTTTATATATGGATATCCATTGTCCCAGAGCTATTTGTTAAAAAGACTATCCTTTCTCCATTGAGTTACTTTTGCATCTCTTTTGAAAATCAATTGATAGTATGTGTGAAGATCACTTTCTAAACTCTCTCTCATTCCATTGATGTGTGTGTGTATTGTTGTATCAATGCCACACTGTCTCAATTACTATAGCTTTATAGTAAGTCGTGAAATCCAGGAGTGTGAGTCCTCCAACTTTGTTCTTCTTTTTCAAAATTGTTCTGGTTATTCTAATCAAATATCCATTGGTTAGATCAATTTGAAGAATTGACATCTTTACAAGATTGAGTCTTCTTATTCATGAACATGATTTATCACCCCATATATTTCATCCTTCTTTGATTTCTTTCATCAACATATTATAGTTTTCAGCATACAGATCCTGCACATATTTTATTAGATTTATACCTAAGTATTTTATGGTTTTTGGTACTATTTATTATAAATTATATTGTTTTAAAAATATCAATATCCATTTGTTCATTGCTAGTGTATAGAAATATGATTGATTTTTGTGTATTTACCTTATATCCTGCAACCCTGCTAACCTCACTTGTTACTTTTAGTTGCTTTTTTTTTGAGATTCTTTTGGATTTTATAAGTAGGCCATAATGCCATCTGCAAATAGAGAAAATTTTACTTTTTCCTTTGCAATCTGTTTTTTTTTAATTTTTAAAATCTTTTATTTTATTTTATTTTATGTTTTTGCCTCATTTCAGTGGGTAGAACCTCCAGTATAATGTTGAATAGGAGTGGTGAGAAGAGACATCTTTGCCTTGTTCCCATTCTTAGGAGGAAAGTATTTAATCTTTCACCATTAAGTATGATGGTAAATGTAGTTGTTTTTGGTTTTGTTCTTTTCTGTAGAAACCCTTATCACATTAAGGAGCGTCCTTATATTGCTAGTTTACTGGCATTGTTATCATGAATGAATGTTAAATTTTGTTAAATATTTTTCTGCATTTATTAGCATGATCATATGTCTTTTACTTTTTAGTCTATTGATATGATGAATTACATTGATTAATTTTCAAATCTAGAAGCAGTTTTATATTCCCAGGATAAACCCCACGTGGTCATAATTTCTTATCCTTTTTACATATTGCTGGATATGATTTGCTAATATTTTGTTGGAAATTTTTGAGTCTATGTTCATGAAGGATATTTGTCTGTCATTTTCTAGTAAGGTGTTTATCTGGTTTTGGTATTGCAGTAGTGCTGACCTCATAAAATTAATTGGAAAGTGTTCCTTCCTCTTGTACTTTCTGGAAAAGTTAGCATAGAATTAGTATTATTTTTTCCTTCAACGATTATTAGAATTTGTCAGTGAAGCCATCTGGACCTGAAGTATTCTCGGTGGAAAGATTTTTAACTGCAAATTCATTTTATTTAATAGATATAGGACTATTCAATTTATTGATTTTTTCTTGAGTGAGCTTTAGTAGTTTGCGTCTTTGTCCATTTTATCTGAGTTGTTAAATTTATGAGCATAAAGTTGTTTGTAATATTTCTTTGTTATCATTTTGAAGGTTGCATCATTATTCTTATTAAAGACAGTCACCATAATCAATTTTAGAACATTTCCTCAACCTGAAAAGAAATTCCATACCAATTAGCAGTCACTTCTCATTTCCTCCCAACCACCCAGCCCTAGGCAATCACTAATCTGCTTTCTGCCTCCATAGATTTGCCTATTCTGGACATTTCATACAAATAGAATCATACAATATGTAGTCTTTTGTGTCTGGCTTCTTTCACTAGCATAATGTGTTCAAGGTTTATCCATATTGTAACATGTATTAATATTTCATTCCTTTTAATTCCCAAATGATATTCCATTGTATGGATATACCAATTTTATATATTCATTCATTATTTATTAAACATTTGTATTGTTTTCACTTTTTGGCTGTTATGAAGAATGCTGCTATGAACATTTGTGTACAAGTTTTTGTGTGGACATATGTTTTCATTTCTCTTGGGTATATACCTAGTAATGAAATTACTGGGTGATATGGTAATTCTTTGTTTAACCTATTGAGGAACTGCAAGACTGTTTTCCAAAGTGACTGCACCATTTTGTATTCCCACCAACAGTGTATGAGTGTGAGGTTCCTATTTCTCCACATCCTGGCCAACACATTGAATTGCCTTGGCATTCTTGTCAAAAATCAATTGACCATAATTGTGAGGGTTTATTTCTGGATTCTCAATTCTATCCCATTGTCTATATGTGTATCCTTATGCCAGTAATATCTTGATTACTGTAGCTTTGTAGTAAGTTTGGAACTGAGGAAATGTAAGTCCTCCAACTTTGTTGCTTCTTTCAAGATTGTCATGGCTATTTTGGGTCTCTTCATTTCCATATGAATTTTAGGAACAAGTTGTCAATTTCTGTAAAGGAACCAGCTGGGATTTTGATATAGATTATGTTGGATTTGTAGATCAATTTGGGATATATGTCATCCTAACAATATTAAGCCTTCTAATCCATGAACATGGGATGTCTTTCCCTTTATTTAGGTCTTCTTTAATTTCTTTCAATAATGTTGTGTAGTTTTCACAGGATAAGTTTTGTACTTCTTTTGCTAAATTTATTCCTAACTTTTTTAATGCTATTATAAATGGAATTGCTTTCTCAATTTTATTTTCAAATTGTTCATTGCAAATGTATAGAAATACAATTGATTTTTTCCTTTTCTTCCTTAGTTAATTCTGTATGTGTATGTATCATTTTTGTATATTGATCTTGCATCCTGAAACCTTACTTAACTAGTTTATTAGTTCTAATAGGTTTATAGTGGATTCCTTAGGATCTTCTATATACAAGATCATGTCACCCGTGAATAGAGATAGTTTTGCTTCTTCCTTTCCAATATGGATGCCTTTTATTTCATTTTCTTGCCTGATTGCCCTGGCTGGAATCCCCAATAGTACAATGTTGAATAGAATTGGTGAGACAGGACATCCTTGATTTTCACCATTAAGTATGGCATTAGCTGTGTGTTTTTATAGCTGCTCTTTATCAAGTTGAGGAAGTTCTCCTCTATTTCTAGTTTGTTGAGTGTTTTTATCATAAAGGGGAATTGAACTTTGTCAGATTTTGTTTTCTGTATCAGTTGAGACAATTATGTGGTTTTGTCTTTTATTCTATTGATATGGCTTATTACATTAAAATATTTTTGCTTGTTAAACCAACCCTACATTCCTGGGGTAAATTCTACTTACTCAAGGTGTACAATCCCTTCATATGTTGCTGTATTTGATTAGCTAGTGTTTTGTTGAGGATTTTTGCATTTATATTCATAAAAGATAATGGTTTATAGTTTTCTCGTTATGTCTTTATTTGGTTTTATCAGGATAATACTGACCTCTTTGAATGTGTTGGAAAGTGTTCCTTCCTCTTCTATTTGTTGGAAGAATTTGTGAAGAATTAGTACTAATTATTCCTTAAATGAAGCCATTTGGACCTGAGTTTTTTTGGTGTGCTTTTTGATTACCAATTCAGTCTCTTTACTTGTTATAGCTCTATTTAGATTTTATATTTGTTTCAGAGTCATTGGCAATAGTTTTTGTCTTTCTAGGAATTTTTAAATTTCCTATAAATTATCTAATTTGTTGGCATACTGTTGTTCATAGTATTCCCTTATAATCCTTTTTATTTCTGTAAAGATTGTGGTAATGACCCTTCTTTCATTCTTAATTTTAAGTAATTTGAGTCTTCTCTCTTTTATTCTTGGTCAACCTAGCTAAAGTTTTCTCAGTTTTGTTGACTTTTTCAAAGAATACCCTTTCAGTTTTGTTGATTTTCTCTATGGTTTTAACCTTCTCTGTTTCATTAATCTCCACTGTAATCTTTATTACTTCCTTCCTTGTAATTGCTGATACAGTCAATGTTTATATTTGCCATTTAACTTTTTCTTTTCTATATGTTTCGATTTTTTTGTTCTTTTATTCCTCCTTTATTGCTTTCTTTTGCATGAAGTGAATAATTTCAAGTAATATTTTAATTTCTTTAATGATTTTCTTCACTATATATTTTTAGTTGTTTTCTTAAAGGTTGCTCTAGGACTTACCATATACATATAAAGTACTGAAAATCTACTTCAGATTTATACTAACTTAATTCCAATGAGACAATAGAAACATTACTCCTGTATAGTTTATTCCCTCTTCTCTCTTTTTTGTGCTATTATTGTTACATATATCTATATCTATTACAAGCCCAACAACACATTGTTATAATTGTTATATATAATTTAATATATTTTAAAGAAACCAAGAGAAGAAAGGAGACCAAGCATATATTTATAGAGTTTGTTATATTAACCTTCTTATTTACCATTTATAGT
This sequence comes from Daubentonia madagascariensis, assembly GCA_023783475.1. Lineage (NCBI taxonomy): Eukaryota > Metazoa > Chordata > Mammalia > Primates > Daubentoniidae > Daubentonia > Daubentonia madagascariensis. Next base: position 14,527,246 of record JAKFHU010000258.1, on the reverse strand, counting down.
TCTCTTTATTTGTTCCTGTGAATTTGAGTTACCATCTGGTGTCATTTCTTTATTCTGATACAGGTTTGCTCCCATCCACCTATTTTGTGCTGTTATTGTCAAATTTACCACATTCCTATATCTTATAGATCTAACAATACATTTATAAACATATTGTTTTGTGCAATTGCTTTATAAATCAGTTAATAAAAGAAAGGAGAAGAAATTTACATTTATACTGTTTTGTTTTTTGTTTTTCGTTTTTACCTTTACCAGTGCTATTTGTGTTTTTGTGAGGATTCAATTTACTGTCTGTGGTCACTTGCTTTCAGCATGAGGAACTTCCTTTAGTATTTTTGCGTGTGTGTGAGGTGGGTCTGCTAGCAATACACTCTTTTTTAACTGGAGATGCCTTTATTTCACCTTCACTTTTAAAAGATAGTTTGGGTGGCTATAAGAACCTGGGTTGACAGTTGTTTTGTTCTTTAATCACTTTGAATATGTCATTCCACTACCTCTGGCCTCCATTGTTTTTGCTGACGTAAAGTCAGCTATAACCTTATTTGGGTTCCCTTATGCCTGACAAGTCATTTTTCTCTAGCTGCATTCAGACCTTTCTCTTTGTCTTTGTTTTTGACCATTTTTACTATGAGGTGTCTGGGTGTGGGTCTCTTTGCATTTATACTACTTAGAGTTGTTGAGCTTCTTGGATGTATAGATTAATGTTTTCTATCAAATTTTGGAAGTTTTCAGCCATTATTTCTTCAAAATTTATTCTGCTTCTTTCTCTGTCATCTCCCTCTGCTACTTTCATTACATTTTTGTTGGTGCACATGGGGGTGTCTCACATTTTTATGAGGCCCTGTTCATTTCTCTTCATTCTTTCTTCTCTCTGTTCTTTGGACTGAATACTCTATCACTCTTCTGCCAGTTCAAAGCTTTCATTGAACTTCTAGTGAATTTTTCATTGTACTTTTTAACCTCAAAATTTCCACTTGGTTCTTTTTTACATATAATTTCTATTTCTTTATTGATTTTTAAAATTTGATTAGCCTTTGTCATTGTATCCTCCTTTACATCTTTAAGCATGGTTTCCTTTATTTCTTAGCACAGATTTATAATGGCTGTTTTGAAGTTTTGCCTATTAAATCCAACATCTGGACCCTCTCATAGCGCTTTCTATGCTGACTTTTCTTTTTCTTTGAATACCTCATAACTTTTAGTTGAAAAATGGATGTTTTAGGATATATATGTGTGTGCATATATATATACTTATGCTTAAAGTTGGTTTCTTTTAGATATTTGGTTGGGTCTTGCTTTTTTAATTACTCTGACCATTTCTGTCTTTTAATTGGTGAGTATATCAATTTTTAATGAAAATATACTCATAATAATATGTGTTAGTAGATTAAAAAAAAAAAACAGCAGTGATATCTTATGAACTATGTCAGCTCTAAATCCAATTGTCCAGATAGGAACAAATGTCCTCTTGGGGAGATGATGTTAGTTCAGATGGTTGAGGACCTGGACACTGCAGGAGTGGGAGCCTATGACCTCTGTGGCCCCTTCCCACATGGGGGAGCCCGTATTTGCCCCCACAGCCCTCTTCACACTGCATGGCACATGCCTGCTTACCTGACCACCTCCATACCATACCTGACCACCTTACCTACCCCAGGGGCATATGTTCTGTTGTTCTCTTGGGGCTGTGGTAGCCCAATTCCCCCATATTGCCCAGCTTATGAACATCTTAAGGGCAGGAACTGGATTTACTCAGAGTTCATAATGCTTGGCTAGGGTAGGCTCCAGCCAATTTGTTACAGTAAAAATTGAATGCCTACTCCCTTCTGAGATGATCTGGCTGAACTCAGAACTGCATTGGGGTGGGGCAGGGGGTGGGTGTGAGGAGAATGGTGGAGATTGTGAAGTGGATCTAGGGCATTTGTCAGGGCTTACACTAACCTGGTGTGCATGTAGGTTCCAATTACTACCTGTTCTCTCCCTCCCTCCACACAGACCCCCACACCTGGGGGAGGGGCCCCTGGGAAAAATCACTCAGAGAATCCCAAACCCCTTGGGACCAAGGAGGGAGAAGCACGGAACCAAATGGAATCATGGAGGGCATGTGTTGGGAGTATGGATTTTAAATCCCAAACTCACATGTAAAAAAAAAAATCTAATTTTATTTATTTTCCTATCACTGGATGTATTTGCTATCTGTGACTCCCTTCTGTCTGATGTTGAAAAGTTAACACAGCCATTTCCAGGGAAACTCAATCAAATTCAGTGACATTCATTTGTTTGCTTGTCATCAATTGGGTTGAAAACCCTGTCAAAATCAGAATTGTTTTTTCTTCATCTCCCCTCCCCCCAGCAGTTGACATTAAGGTCAAGGTGGCTTTCCGGAATGTTTGTGGGAGAGAGGGTCCCTTTCCCAGTTTCCACCTGTCCCATCAGCCTCCTGTGAGAAGTGACTGGTCACTGCAGTCCTTGGGCCCATAACCCTCTGAGATGTAGCTGCCTTTCCATCTGACGCCCCGTAGGACAGTTCACGCAGCATGCTCTGCTGAGTGACCCACATCCAGACCACAGGCCCCTCTGGCTCATTCTCACCTTTGTTCTTGTTATTTTCTTTTCCATCCAACTTCTGGAGTTTTCTCACAGAGCCAACTGGGCAGGGCTGGCCACTCTCCCACACCCCTAGGTGGACCTGGGGCTGCTCTGATGGCCCTTAGCACCCTGCCTGCTCTGTTGCTCTACCCAGTGGCACAAAGGACACCAGTGGGGCCCTTGGTAACCAGCATTCCAGTTGGTGGCAGCCAGGGTGGTCCTCTCTTCTCTGGGTCCCCCCATGTCTCAGTTCAGAGGTTCTATCATTGTCTCTCACCAGACCCCCACGCCTGGCCCTGGCAGGCAGCACACAAAGACAGGCAGCATCCACACTCTCAGGGCACCCAGCTTTCCCCAGCTCCCGGGATGTTTATCTGATGGAGGGACAGGGGAGGGATCTGGTTGCCAAGAAAGCACAAAGAGAGGTCATTCAGGATCACCGACAAGGGGGATACACTCACTCCTGCTCTCCACCCTTGCTCCCTGCCTTGGTGCATATGTGACAGTGTGCTATGCTTTGTCCAGTCCTCAGAGCCTCTGGGTGCCTGTGACCCCTAGAGCAGGGCTGAGTAAACCCCTCCACCCCTCCACCGCCAGCCAGGCTGCCCCAGGCCTGAGCCCGGCCCCCTACAGAAACTGAAGCCTGAACAGACCCTGAAATCACAAAGCACAAAAGCTTTTCTCCAGAGGTGCCAGTGTCTCTGGTGGCACAAGCCCAAGGGAGCTGGGCCTGTGGATCACAATGGCCACCTCCACAGCTGGGGGGCTGCAACCCCCGGGCCTCAGCAGGGTGGGAGACAGACAGCTTCCAGGAGGAGGATATCGAGGAGGGATCGCTCATTCTGCTCTACGGGGGTCCAACAAAATCCCCAGCTGTGAGCCTGGCTCTGCACGTTCAAGGGGCAGCCTGTCCAGCCCTCGGCCAGTACTCAGCCAAGCAGGCCCCAGCGCCTCCCCAGAGCCCTCCCCTGTGCTCTCTCCTCTGCTCTCCACCCCAGGCTGTTTCAAGTCCCACTGTTCCTCTACCACTTCCCGGACACCGACCTCCCACTCTCCAGGGTGCTGCTTGGCTGGCTCTGGGTGGTTCCTGGAGTGATGTGGCTCAGGAATGAGGCCCAGGCTATGGGCTTCTGGGGGTGCCATTCACAGGAAGTCAATGAGAATGATGTCCCTCGGGCTGTGTGAGGAGGCTCTGCTGGATGCCAGGGTTTCCAGCCACATGGAAGGTGCAGGGGATTCCCTCCTTCATGGACCTCCTTCATATTGTAGGGACAGAAGCTGAAGCTCAAACCACACAGCTCAGGGTGGCGGTGTCCACTCTAGGCCTCTGCAGCGCCCCACCCATGTGGGTCTTCTCATATGGGCCAGCAAAACGAGGCGGCTAAGAACCGGGCAGATGAGGGGCAGGTGGCTTCCCCATGACCCCTCCATCCCTCCCCACCTTCCCATGAGCCCAACCATTGTCCTCAGGGCCCACCTGCAGCACAATGGGGGCCTCCGTTAGCCCCTCGCCTGACCCCTTCATGGAACTGGCAGTGAATAAAAGGCAGAAATGTCAGAAAAAGGCATGTTCAATCTCATTGAAAACAAAGCAAGTGCTTCATCTAAACTTCTTCATGAGACTCTGTTAAGATACAAAGGACCGTTGTGTTGCTGCTGGAGAATGAGCGAAGTTACTGCTTCTGAGCGGAACTTTGGAAAGGGGAAAACAAAATACAATTGATGTACAGTGGTTTAGAATACACCTTTGGCTATAGCCTGTGATAAATTGTGCCTCACTAAATATTCCTTTATCTTACTTTATTAATTTCTTCATATAGGCAGTACTCCTTTGAGTTTTGGTACAGAACTCAAACAAAAGGACATGCTGCAGTGGGAACTATGCCTCCCTCCTCCCTGGAAGCAAGTGTGCTTACCAGAGAATTCCATGCAGTAACACACCGTTATCAACCTAGTTTTTTTTCCAATTGACAATACAATCTGGGGCGTGCTCCTTCTCAGTACTGACAGCTGTCTCCTTCATTTTATCAGATGGACAAGAGGGATGTATTTAACCCACCCACATGATGACATGGAGGTCATTTACAATCTTTTACTGTACCTGAAACAAATATTCTTGTACCAATGTCATTTGACATGTAGGCTAGGGAATCTGTAAATAAAAACCTAGATAGTTTTGCTGGGCCAGTGGATATGTACTTTAAAAATTTGGAATACTTATTGCCAAATTTTCCCTTATAAAAGTAGCGTAGCTTTTTAACAAACTTACTCATTTATGAGTTGATATATTATTCGTTATTGCTCCTTATTTTACAGAGTTTTAACATTTACAAATAGTTTGATTTTTTTTCTTTATAAACAGATTTTGCTAAGGATTTGTGAGCTCCATAAACAGCAAGTCTGCCCCGCCCAAGCCCAGACAGCTGTTCTAATGCTGACAAAGTCACTGCCAGGGCTCCTGGGGGGGGGGGGTCCCAAGGTCTTACCTGCTTGCTGGGGTACATGATTTATGTGGTAGGCCTTCTAAGTTTGTTTTTTTTTTTTTTTTTTGAGACAGAGTCTCGCTCTGTTGCCTGGGGTAGAGTGCAGCAGCATCATCATAGCTCACCGTAACCTCAAACTCCAGGGCTCAAGTGATCCTCCTGCCTCAGCCTCCCAAGTAACTAGTATTACAGGCACGAGCCACCATGCCCAGCTTATACATGTACATATTTCTGATTATGAAAGTCAATTATGCTTATTGGAAAAATTTTGAATAAACAGAAAACTGTAAGGAACAAAATAAGAGCCACTCATGATCCCATCACTCAGATAAATCACTGTTAAATAATCTGATTTCTTTTTTTTTTTTAGTTGTAAAATTGGGGCTAACTTGCACATATGACTCTGAATTCTGCTTTTCTCACTTAGCAAGATGGTGTGAGCATTTCTCTGCCCACCTCTCCCCCAGGTAAGCCTCTGACTCTTTCCTGATCACTCCCACGCAGGCCTGACTCCTGGGCTCCAGGCCCACATGTCCGGCTGCCCTTGAATGTCCCTGTCTGGAGGTCCCACAGGCACCTCCCACTGGACACGTCCAAACTAAACTCACTCTTCCCCTCCCCGGCCCCCAATCCTGCCTCTCTCCTCAGTGAGCAGCACTCCTCGTCTATCAGCTGGTCACTTTTGGGGCACCCCAGGCCCATCGCTCCTACGTGTGGCAGGGCATCCATGTTACCTCTTAGCGTCTCTCCTGCTCACGGCCTTGACCTCATTTCAGGGCCCCGTCATTTCTCCTCTGACTTATCCTGACCTCCTCCTAACAAGTCTCCTCATTTTGTCTTCCCCCTTCTAAGACACAGGCAGCCAGAGCGATCGCATAGTGTGCAAAGGTGATCTCGTCATGCCTCAGCGTAAGAGCCTCCAAGGACACCAGCTTGGCACTGGGAGAAAGGCCACACACCTCACAGGCCCGTGGTCCCACCCCACACAGGCCCCCTGCCCCTGCCACCTGGAGTGACGGCAGACACAGTGTCCTCCCATGTACCTCTGTGGCTTTGTTCTGTTCCCTCCATCCCCCAACCTTCTGGATAATTCACACTCAGTCTTTAAACTGCCCTTGGTGACACCTCCTCTGCAAAGCCTCTCTGGAGTGACCTTCTTGTCCTTCTCCTGGATCAGGCCTCCTCTGTGCCCATGGAGCCCATGTTTGCCCCCACGCCCTCTTCACACTGCATGGCACATGCCTGCTTACCTGACCACCTCCATGCCATGCCTTACACCTGGGTTCAAATCCTGGCTCTGGCGTTTCCCAGCGGAGCGACCTTGGTCAAATTACTTAAGCTCTCTGAGCATCAGTTTCCTAATTTATACGGTGATTTATAATAACACTAATAGCACCTCCCTCAACCGGTTGTTGTAAGGATGAAATGAAGTAATGGGTGTGCCACACTCACCAACCAGCCCCGCACACAGTAAGCCCTCTATAGCCCTTGGTTTTGGTGATTGTTTCATCACTGCCATGGTCACTATGTCCAGGCCAGGCCAAAGACGTAGGGGTTGGGAGAAGCCATGAAAGAAAGGGAACTCTCTCTTCCCCAGGGAATTTCTGGGGGGGACAGGAGAGCAAGCTCGCTAGCAGTGTGGCTTCCAGACCGTAAATTAAACGCAGCTCCCCGACCCGCCTTCCTTTTCTTCGGGTACCTTGTAATGCACGCGACCGTCCAGAAGGGGGCAGCCTCCCCTGGCGGCGCCGCGCTGTTCCCGCAGCCTCCGTGGGCGGCGGTCTTCACGCCGCTCCAGCACGTGTTCTCAGAAAGCGTGACTAAAATTGGGCATTTTTGCCCCCATTGAAACAAAACAGGGCTGCTGTCGACAGCAAATTGTCTCAGTAAGATACTGTTTGTCCATAATTTGCAGAAACTATTTTTAAAATAACCCAAACATGTGTTGCCACGTTGAAAACCACAGAAATTAGCACCGCGCTGCCCCCCACCCCCCTGCCCCCAAACTGCTTCATTCATTCACAAGTTTGGAAAGGTACAGGATGGCAGGTGGAAGCAGTCGGGGATGTGAGTTGGCAATGGATGCGCTGTTATGGACGGAATGTTTGGGTCCCCCCGCCCCCAACACAACTCATCTGTTCAAGGCCTGACGGCTGCTGTGTATTTGGAGATAGGGCCTGTGTGGAGGTGGTAAGGTTAACTGGGTCCTAAGGGTGGGGCCCTGATCTGATAGGGCTGGTCCCCTTATGAGTAGAGGAAGAGACATCAGAGCGTGCTGTCGTGTGAGGACCCCGTGAGAAGGTAGCTGTCTGCAAGCCAGGAGGAGAGCCCTCACCAGAGACCAAACCCGGCTGGACTTGGATCTTGGACTTTCCAGCCTCTGGAATTGTGAGAAAATAAATTCAGTTAAGCCATGCAGCGTGTGCAACTTTGTCACAGCCGCCCCAGCAGACTGAAACAGGCATCTACTCAGGGGGAGCACTTGGCCCTTTCTTACATGATTACTGTCATCATTATATCAGCTAGTTGTTTTCTTGTTTAGAGACAATTAACTGCAAGGCCTCACGTCTTGCTGAAGTATGACTCCATCTTCTCACTCCCCATGCACGTTCCCTTCTCGCTTCTGCGTTGATGTTGGCATTTCAGGCCTGTGCTCGGTGCGCTCAATGCCAGGAGCAGGGCCACAGCTGTCGCAGTGAAACCCTGAGAAAAACGGCGTGCACACTTTCTAGGTGTTTGTGATAACTGGGCTGCAGATTCAGTTTTTCCATGGAAGGGCATTCGAGCCAGCCTGTGAACTGGAAAGTAGACTTGGTTCTTCGTGCTCAGTCTGCTGGGGGAAGAGGACCAGGGTGTCGTAGGCACCCAGGCTGTGTTTCCCTGAAGGGTCGCACAGAGCCCAGAGCAAACAGTACCTCTTTGGAGAGATCCAGGGTCCCCAACCCAACTCCCCCAGGTCTGCTGGAAAGCAGGTCCTGCCAGTTGGCCTTGGGGGCTAACGCCAAAGCTTGGGCTCTGCAGCTCAGCCCCCTAGCCCCAGGGCCTTGGCAGGATTATGGTCACCAAAATCAGAACTCAGCTTGACAACGGGCTGTCCCAACAATCTTGTGATGCAGCCGGGTGCCAGGACAAACCATGTTGCTGAGGAGACTCCCTGGTCTTCCCAGGCATAGGGCATGCAGAGTCGTGGAAAGACCTTGAGCTCTGTGTCAAAGCCTGGGTCTGTTGCCTACCAGTTGTGTGGTCTTATGAGTTACCCTCCCTGCCTCTGCTTTCCTACCTACAAAATGGTGTTGACAAAGCTCATCTCATAGAGTTTTTTATAAGAATTAAACCACTCAGCCTTGAAATCACCCAGTGTGGTGCTGCCACATAATCACTTCGCCATTATTCTCAGGCAGGAGTTGGAAAACTTTTTCTGTAAAGGGCCAGAGAGTAAATATTTTAGGCTTTGTGGCCTTACAGCCTCTGTAGCAACTACTCAACTCAACTCTGCTGTTGTAGTACGAAAGCAGCCATAGACAGTACATAAATGAATGGGCATGGTTGTTTCCAACAAAGCTTTATTTATAAAGTCAGGTGGGCCATATTTCTAAGGTGATACCTGTTCAGAACGCTGGATGGTTAAGGGAGTGGAGAAGGCAGTCAGGGGCCAGGCAGGTCTCGAATGCACTGAGACGTCCACACGGCGAGGGGACATTCATCCATAATGTACTATTAAGAAGGTTTATTACAAGCCAAGGATTCTTAAGCCAGGGCCCATACACCACCTGAAGATTTACCAATGGGCTTTGAGGGGTGTCAGTGGATCCCTGAATTTGCATATAATATTGTGTATGTATATGCATGTGGACATTTTTCTGGAAGGAAGGTTCACAGTTTCCTCTAAATTATCTAAGGGGCCTATGACCTCCAAAAGGTGAAGAACCACTGTGTTAAGCCGAGCAACTCCCTAGACTTTACTGAAGACCCCCCCAGTGACCCTGGGGCCCTAACGGATGTGGAGAGGTCACAGGGCTGACAGGGCCCGCAGCTGCTTAGAAGCAGGCCTGGGTCTTCTGGTGCCTCTCCAAGGGCCTTCTCCTAATTGCTGGTCCTCACTAGTTCCAGGAGTGTTGCTCTGGTGGCCCCTTGTCTGGAGACTGCCTCTGGTCACCGAGACGCTGAGCACTCCCCAGCCAGCCTCCTGCGGACCCCCATGGAGCCCTTTCTTTTCAGCTTCTCTCCCCTCCCCAGATCAGAATTGGGATGGGGGGGGCAGTTCCCCATGACCCCAGCTTTGCGTCTAATCAGGTAAGGGGTGAGACCCTCAGTCAAGGACATAAAAGGGGCAGAGTGGAGGACTGGCAGAGGGCTGGGGGCCGGACAGGCGCTGCCCTGCTAGTGTTTGCTGGAAAAGGTCCTGACCGGACTCAGTTTACACAACACACCAGAATGGAGCGACCAGCCACGGCTTGTGCTGCACCGTGGTCTTGGAGCCAGATCACCAATGCCACTGCCACCACCACATGGACCCAAAAAGGGGCTGCAGTGCCTGTGTACAGGCTGGTGGGCCCTGAGGTTACTGGAGAAGATGGCGGTGCCATGCTAGAGATCAAACCCTCCAGGAAGACTGACCAGAGGGAGACAGAGCAGGAGGCAGCTGGCACGAACATTCTTGTCCCTGCCTCGCCCAGGAGGACTGTCCCCAGACATGGCAGTTCATCTGGCCTCTCTGAAGATGTCCACAAGACTGATGAGTTGGTCACACTTGCTGCCAAGCGGTAGCCACAGTGACCCGTTTCTAGGGAGCCCAGGCTAAGGCCATTTGTGCCAGAAGTGGTCCTGGGAAGCAACCACGACTGACCAGCCAGGATTTCCAGGAGGCAAGCCTGTCCCGGGACAGTTAGTCAGCCTAGAAAGTGACCTCAGGGTGGGACTGTGAAGTTGGATTGCCCACCCATCTGAAGGCAATAAGGGCTCAGTTGTTGATGGGAGTAAGGTGGTGGTGCCGGTTACCACGAGGGGCTTTCACCTGTGGCTAACTGGGCCGAGGCGCAGGTGGAAGGGGAGGCACTGGGTCATGCAGTGGCCAAGGCCCTGGCTCCGTAGGGAAGCAGATAGCCATGGGGATCGGGTGTGGTCTGGCTGCTGTGACAGTGACAGAAGCCTTCCAAAGAGAAAGTGCAGGGTTCAGGGCCAGCCGCTCACTGTCAACACAGTCCTCCAAGGCGGGCATCACCCTTCCCCAGGGCACGGGGCTCTGGCAATGGCTGCAGGCCCCTCTGGGATTGGGTTGGAGGAATATCTGTCATATATACCTTCAGGGGACCTGGCTTACCTTCAGCCAGTGGTCTGTGAACTGACTTAGTTCTGGAAGTCTACAATTTTCCATTCCAGCAGCCAAAGTCAGTCTCCTGGGGTCAGAGCTGACAATGTTACCCGAGACCTGAATGCCCCCATGGTGTTCTGATGAGAGAGGGGCTTAGAGAGCCCACGGGATAAATGAGTTTTGGCTGAAATCCATCTCGCTGTGAGCCCAGTCTGTGGTGCCCCCAGTTCCCAGATGTATACTGGGATGGGTTTCCCTGCGACTGGCAGAACGCGCGTGCTGGCTCCTGCCCTAAGGAGTAAAGACACTCCCCACGAAGAGTCAGCACGTGCACGGTCACTCCAGGCTCTGTGTTCTGAAGCCACAGGATGTGGAGGGGGCCTGTCACTAGGGCGGCTCCCTGAGCTCCATTTGATTCCCTCTTCCAAGGGCAGGCAGAGTTAGCCAGCGGGCAGCCTTGGCCACAGAGGTTCGTCTGCAGCAGGCAGAAAGACCCAGAGTCCCATTCACGGAGTCAGGAGGACAACCCTTCCCCACCCAGGGGCGACGTGCCCTGGTGGGTGACAGGGCTCCTTTTCTAAGCCCCCCCCATGGCCTGGGCTCTGGCCCTTTCTCCACAGTGAGCCTAAGCATAGGACTGGCGAGGAGGCTCCTGTCCAGCGGGCAGCCAGTGTCGAGGGAGAGGAGCGAGGGCCAGAGCAAAGTCCCCACCACCCTGTGGTGCGGGCATGAGGAGGCTACACAGGGGACCCTGGGTGGATACAGGAAGCTGGTGTTTAAAGACTACAGGGCTGCCCACGGGGTGGGGGTGACCACAGAGGAAAGAGTCTGTGAGCAGGAGAGGGAGTGACACTCATCCCTTCCAGAAAGTATTTGTCAAGTGCCTATACGGGTCGCTTATTGGTAAGGACGAGGTCTAGAGTGAGACACTGAGAAGAGATGGCCAAAGAGGCTGCAGGATGAGGTCACTGGAGGAGAGGAACCGGGAGGCCAGGGAGCGTCCACTCCACCTGTTAGTTGTTCTGCTGCTGCCTCAAGCAGGGACATCTCCGCACCCCAACTGCTGCGGCCACCTGGAGTGCTCAGAGGCACTCCAAGCAACATTTACCGCCAGACGGGGAACACACAGCAGTTAACAGGATCAGTCCCCGTCCTGGCCCACAGTCTTGTGCCAGGAATACTGACAAGGCTGTGGGAGAGGTAGGACCCGTGGCAGAGAGTGACTGGCGTGGTCCTGCTCCAGCTGGGGGGGTGGTGGTGGGGGTAGGGCAGGTGGTTGAGAGACCTTTCCAACGAGGCAATGTTCGAGCCAAGACCTAAAAGATCGTATCTCTGGTTCTCTGGTGAGCAGGGCCTGGTCTGGAGGCTTTATTAGAGGGGGGACCCAGGAAGCAGAAGTGAGGGGCACGGCCAGGACAGAAGGGGCACCAGCACGAGGCTAATGCTCGAGGAGCCGCCATCACAGGCAGGGGGCTGCTTGATTTCAGGGGACCGCTCTCTGAGAAGCCAGTCGGGCCGCAGCCATCGGGGGGGCATGGTGGTGAAGGAGCGAGCCCCTGTCCTCACCTCCCATTGGTGAAAGGTTTGTACCATGGAGGATCAGATCCTCCAGACTTCAAGGTTACACAGGCACCAGCCTGAGCAGTGTCCCGTGACTCTGGGCAACAGGGAAACCTTATGGCAGGAAGCAACTCAGGTGCAGGGCAGGAGCAATTAGGGTCACCGTCAAGCTACACCTGTGTGGACACTGCTGGGACCCCGCTGAGCTGGCTGCTGCGGCACTGACAAGAACATGACACAGGTGAAGGCGCAGGCATCTGAGGTGAGCAGTTATCGTGTGCCAGCCTGGGGAGAGCACCCCAGGCAAAGGGACAGAAGGTGCAAAGGCCCTGTGGCTTTTGCTGTCTAAACTTTCTCCCTGTAACTTTTCAAAGGGATACAGAAAGGATGTGCCCCTATCCCCAAATAAAGAATTCTGAGTTCTACAAATGAAGCCCCCTGCAATCCAGAGCTGGAGAGAGCCCCAATGTGCCTCCTCCAGCTTCCCCCCAGCCACGTCTCAAGGGCTTGGGATCAGAAGGATCACACTGCACACACCACTGGTCTCCAGGGCTTTATTATACACTGCAGTTTGTTTGACAGGCACAGTGCAGGGCATTTGTAACAGTTCAGTTTTCTCCAAAAGTCCGTGAAGAGAAGGGTGCAGAAGAGAAGGAAGGCCTCTCTGGGGGGCAGGGTCCTCTCCTCCAGAAAAAAGGCACTGACGGGTTATATACACACGGGGTGATGGGTGCAGAGAAACTCAAAGCTAAATACAACTAAAGGAGGAACGTGTCCACCTTGGGGGCCAGGGCTGCTTCCAGGCTCTTTCTACCAAGTGGGAAAGGAAGTTCAAAACGAAGTCAAAGCTTTTAAAGGAGAAACAGAATCCAGCCTTTCAGTCTTAGTGTTCTGTGCAATTTTAAAAACCAACAAAATAAATATAACTTAAAAATTTCTTACATGACACTAAAGGCAAGTCTTCAAAAAGCAGTTGAGGAAACCTTCTGAGAACGCTGAACGGTGCTGAACGCCAAGAACCCTCGGGGGTCCAGGAGGACAGAGTAGGAGGGCCCATAGCTTGTCCCACCTCCTGGCACCTGCAGAGCCAGGACCCAAGGAGTCCCTGCTGGGACCAGGGCTGGACAGGCATGGTCTTTTAGACAGCCAGGGGTTCTGGGAGATTCCATTCCAGGATCTATCTATCCCACTGAGACAAGGAGGAAGGGCCACATGGCAGGACAGGGGGGGTGGGTACTTTGAGTGACAGAGTAGGTGTGGAAGAGGACAACTAGCGTGGTAAATACAAAAAAAACAAGACAAACCAAAAAACCCTAAGTAATAAAAAACCCTAAAATGGTGCCATTTTTTTACCACTTTCACATACACAAAATAACCCAAAGCAAAGGATTGCCAGTGAGAGGCCCACCCCATGGGCCTCCTTTAATAAACAAATCGTTTGCATATTAGCACATTGTTTACAAACAACTGGTGCCTGCTTAAAGTGCTTGGAAAGTTTTGTTCTCTTAACAGGTTAAGCTGGTCCCCTGCAATTTTTGTTCATATCATTAATTTGCTTTAGCAAACTTTTTTTGTACATGGAATGAGGGTAACTGTTGGCTAGTCCATAGTTGTAGAATTTCCACGTCTGAATTAATGATGTCCCTTCTCTGCAAATGGCTTGAAGCACAGACCACCACGGTCCTTTCTAACCTAGAAGTGACTACAGCTCTGGAGACCCAGAGCTGGCTTTGGCTCCCTGACGCCCCCATCCTGCCTGCCTTCCAGATCACGTGCTGTCACGAGGTCTCTCGTGCTCAGCTGGGGCGGGGGTGTGACCTTTAGCAAGTCAGCCCACACAGGAGCTCACCACTGTTTTGAACAAGAGCCAGGAAGTTTAAGTGATTTCCTTTTTTAAAATCTGTACTTATACATACTCACGTGTCTCACCCTCCACCCCCACCAACTGTCACTCACGCACCCAGCACAAGAGGGAAACAAACGTGTCCCGTGGGCAAGTCGACAGTTCCCCCAGAGACCCTGAGGCAGCCCTCCCCCCAGCGGCAGTCCCTCCAGGCGCACACACTTTGGTCATTATTTCCCTCTGTGTCCCTGAAGCAGCCCCTGTCGCCTGGTGCCCAGCTAGAGCACTCCTGAACCTGACAGCAAAGAAGGGGGTGGTAGGCCCCGAAGAGCCTGGGGGACACAGCTCCAATGGCCATAGATCTGGGAGTTTTGTTGTTAAAAAGTCATGCAAATTTTATATTCCTTTCAATAATACAGACTTACTGGTTTTCAGTTAAAATAAGGCACAAAAATGGTTCCCCACAACTCTCTGAGAAGCACAGAAGACTCTAGTAAGAGATGCCTGGAGCACCCCCTGGGTCCCATCACATGCCCTCCAAGCTCCCCACATTACCTTAGAGAAACAGGGGTCTAAGCCCTTCAGGCCATAAGACTTATTTCAGGGGAAATTAAAAAAAAATGATGCCAGTAAGCCAGAATCCTGCCTCCTCTCTGCCTGGCACAGGCCTAAGCCCCTCCCTCCTTCGTGGAACTGTTAGGGTCTCTGGGCCCCATGTATGCAGGCAGGGTAGACCCACCAGCACCAGGGAGGTGAAGGGCAAGAGAAGAGCATCTTCCCCTGGGGCCTGGGTCCCAGAGATGCTGCAGGTTCCATCCTCCCCCGGATGGCATCCCTGGAGCTCAGCTTGGCAGAGTGTACCCTCTGAATTCATGGGCAGCAATTCTGGATGGAAGAATACAGCTAGCTCCTGCCTGCCCCCTTCTGGGAAGGCCTAGATTAGAGAACATGGCCAAGTTGGCTTCAGCCTTCTCCTGGCTCCTAGGTCTGGCTCAAAGCCCTTGGAGAGTTTCCATGCCGGATGGGTGGGAGTCCTTGCTTTAGCAACCCTAGAAAGGCCACCACGGCATCTCTGGAAGCTCCTGGAGCTGCTCATTGGAATATACTTCACTTATGGACAACATGCGGTTCCCCAGTGGTTTTGTGCCCCAACTACCAGAGAGCCGGGCTTCCCAGCCAGGCACCAGGAACCTGGCCTGCGGGCTGGGCTCTCTGGCTGGAAGGCCCTGGCACAAACAGGGCTGCACTTGGCAGCAGCGCTAAGGGCACCTGCCGCCAGGGGGCAGCCGGCCTCCACGGGTAGTCCGCCCGAGCCAGCTCTGCCTAGGGGGCTCCCAGAGGCAGGGCTCCCACGGCAGGGTCCCCACAGCAGCCATGGACCCCCTGCAGCTCTAAACCCAACTAACCTCTACCGACAGCCGAGCCCAGGTCTGCGCATTTCTCTTCTAGTAGGTGATTCTATTTACAAAGAGCAGTGGAAAGGCCACCTCCAAGCCCTAAAATTAGGAAAACAACTAGAAAATCTCATCTCCTCTTCTACAAAGTGTCTTGTAGTGCAGTTCGGGAGGGTCAGTTCTGGGGCTTGGGCCCAGGCAGAAGTGACGGAAAAATTAAGAAGGAGAAGGGAAGCAAAGGGGGAGAAAAAGAGGCCGAGGTGGTGGGTCAAGGTGGGTGCAGGGCGGCCTCAGGCGAGCGGGGCGCCCTGGGACATTTCCGTCAGGATGTCGATGAGGTTGTTCAGCCCCGAGAGGTAGCCATCCTCCCGGTTCCCCTCCTGCCAGGGAACGTCGTGCTGCAGGGTCTGGCCCTCAGGCAGGGGCGTGGTCTTCCCGAAGTCGATCATCCATACCTTGGCCTGCTCCTTCTTGTCGTGGATGAAGAGGAGGGAGCTGCCAATGACCTGGAGGTGGGCAGGGCAATGAGGAGGGGGCGAGCTGGAGACCCCTGCCCTGCCCTCCACACTGCAACCTGGCCCGGCCCCCAAGGAGACTTGGAAAAGCCTGTGTCCTGGATGAACTGGAGAGAGGTCTGCTCCAGCCAGGCCCCCCACCGGAGCCAGCAATTCTGTTCCTCATTCTCCGCTGGGCCAGCCCAAGCATGGCCATGCTGGGGGCAGAGGACATCAGAGTCTGTGTGTGCAGCGGCAGGAAGTCCAGGATGGCAGACACCTCCTTCAGCCCCCAATTCTGGCCTGAACACTGTCCACTATTCCTAGACCACAATCAAACCTCGGAACCCTTCCCCAGCAGCCAGACAGCCCTCTGTCCTCCAGGAGGAAGCGGCTGGAGCCAAGGGCAGGCTCTGCACGAAGACCCTTCATCGGGCTGGAAATACAGAGGCCCCAGGAGGCCCCCAGGGTCTGGAGTCCAAAGGGAGAGAATGGCTGGACCAAACCCTCTGCTGAGGGCAGAGTGAGGCCTGAGTCTGCCCTCTGGGTGTCCCTTCCCCTCCTCTCAGCCATCCTGTCCAGGTGTCTCAGCAGGGCCACCACATATGGTAGGATAGGTGTACCCTGGCCGAGGGGCAAGTGGGGAATGCAAACCAAGGGCAATGTCAGCTGTCTGCCTGGGGAGGGGCCGGGCGTATAGTTTGCACAAAGGTGCACCGCCCTGCCAGGTGCCCAGGACAGCCTGCGGAGTTCCTCTTGCTGGACCTGCAGCCTTCTCTGTGGGCTCGGGCTGACACTCCCTCCACACAAGATCCCTCGAGAGGCTGCTTTCCTGAAAGAGCTGCCAGGCTGCAGAGAGCCCTGGACAAGATGCTGCCTCACACCCACCCGCCCGTGGCATTAGCTGTTCCTGGAGAGTGCTGGTGCCGAGAGGGCTGCTGCGTGTGTGTGTGTGATGGGTGAGTGTGTGACTGGGTGTGCACGTGGAAAGCTGTGTATGTTTGTGTGTGGATATATGTGTGTGAGTGTGAGATATGTATGACTGATGAGTGTGTGTATGTGTGTGAGTGTATGTGTATGCATGAATGTGATGGGGGTGTGTGTGTGATTTGTGAGTGCATGTGTGAGTGTGTGTGTGTACTTTTGCGTCTGCATGGAGGATTTGTGAATGCATGTGTGAATGTGTGTGTGTGTGTGCTTGTGCACAGGGCTGGGGGCCCTCAACTCCCCTTCTGCTGCCTACGGCCCCCGCAAACCGATGTCTGCAAAGGTGGAGCAGGTGGAAGATTCCAGCCCTGCTTGAGAGTGGTACCTGCAGACCTGCCTGCCTTCCTCAGGGTCTCATCTGAAGATCTGGGAGTGGTGGCAAGGGGGCTACCTGGCTACTCTCGCAGCTACAAGAGCTCCTGCCCTAAGATCCTTGGGGCGAGTGGGACAGATGTGCTCCCACTGCTGCCCAGGACAAGCCTCAGGAGCTGGAAGTGGGGGGAAAGGGGGCAATGGCTGCAGGCCTCAGGCAGGACGGCCCGTGTGGCCGCCCCAGGGACTCTGCCACAGCTGACTTAAGACATGGTCCCCACACAGCAAGGGGGCTGACCCTGGATGGCCTGCCTCTGGCTGCACCATCCTGAGAACACCGTCCCCTAGGCTTCTGGGACAAGCGGGGCCGTTGGCATGTACAGAGGGCCATGAGGGCCCAGAGGGCCAAAGCCCAGTATCTACCTCGTGGCACTTGAAGAAGGGAGAAACTTCTAGGGTAGTTCGGATGGCCTTCAGCCGGTCCCGGTAGGCGATCTGGGAACAGAAAGATGACAAGATTATTCAACACTACGAGGAGGGATGTGTGGATCTTAAGCCCCATTCAGCTCATTAGAGCCACTGACTGTAGCAGTGGGAGCATCCCTACACCTTGATCACTCACTCCAACTTCCTTATCTACAAGTGAAGGAACTGCAGCCCAGAGGAGGAGGTGCCGCGGGGCTCCAGGTCCCACGAGCAGGAGGTTCAGGGAAGGAGAGTTGCAGAACAGCAGAGCTAGGGGCTCCTCCCATAAGGGTGAGGGTTCAGTCTACCCTGAATGCCAGCAGTCTAGAAGCAGCATCCTAAGAACCAGGTTACCATGGCGTCTTCCTGAATACAAACCTCAGTGCCCTTGACTTTTGAAAGGACAGACTAAGTGGGAAGAATCACAAATATCTCTGCCAGTGGCCTCTCCACAGAGCCCTGCAAGCTCAGGTTGAGCTGTGCTGGCCCTGGGGGTGCCCTGTCCTCCCCAGGGGGTAGCTCTGTGTGTCTCACCACCCAGGCTGCCACCAGGGAAGCCTGAGAGACACACACAGGCACATGGGATTCCTCAATGTCCAACTGAACAGCAGTGACAGCAGCAGAGCCGGTCAGGCAGCTTCCTGGGGTGCTCAGCACCAGGAATAAACCCCTCTTGGTCTGGGCATAGGAACCACACTCTGTGACAAGCATTGCCGAGGGCTGAAATCCTACCCTGCAGGTGACCCAGGAACCAGAAGGCTTGGGCTATGGGAGAGTCAGGTGCATTCCCCAGGCCTACAGCCTCAGAGCTTGCCAGAGACCAAGGGAAGCCTCCCCAGCCCACAAAGGAGGGAGGGAGATTTCTCAGTTCCAGCCAGTACTGAGTCTCCTTGGAGAAAAGGCTACCTGGGCCCACCCTTCCTTGATCTGCAGCACCTGGGGACTGTTCAGAAGGTGCCTCTCACGGGGGCTCCAGGGCCCACATCCCAGGTGTGCCTGGATCTGACCGTCATGGGGTACCTTTCACTCAGGGTACGGTGGCATAACATACCCTAACTCAGCTGGGAGGGTCAGTGCTCTGATCCCAGTGGGCATCTGTCCCTGTCTGCCAGTTGCCATAGCAGCAAACACAAAGGAAATCACTTCGTCATGATCTTGTACTACCCACAACCCCAGGCTCAGAGAGAGCTGGCTGGTTCTTGCTGGGGAGGGCATACCTCCCACCCTCAGCCTCATAGCCTGGGTATGGTCTGGCCAGGCTGGGAGGCATCAGGGAGCACAGAGACCAGCAGGCTGCTGGCCACACTAGGCAGGGACCCCATAGCTCACCTCGCCTCTGTGTCAGGCAGACTGGGATGTGCATCCAAGCTCTGCCCTTTCCCAGCTATGTGTCCCTGACATCTGTTTCCTCATCTGTAAAATGGGGACAAGAATGTGTACCTGCACCAGAGGGCTGCTATGAGGATTTGCTGAGCACTTAGCATAATACCTGGCAAGCAGCAGGTGCTAAAGAAACTTAGTAATCATTACTCTCTTACGGGGATGGAAAATGTTTTCTGGAGCTATGAAGTTGATGGCTAAGGGAGAGTCAGTGAGTGTTCACTCAGCTTCCCTGCCTACCAACTGAACGCTGGAGACAACCACATCACCTTCCAAGCAGAAGTTGGGGCCAGGGCTTTTTGCATGGGCACATGGTTCCTGCTGCCATGGCCCAGCCCAGGCTAGGGCCAGGCCAGGACCTACAGAGCAGGCACAGTTATCCCTCACTGGCTGGCCCAGAGACCCTTCCTGGAGGCACCCTGACTCACCAGGATGTTACGGTTTCCTTTAGTGAATTCTCTGAAGGCCTCGGTGACCTGCTCCCTCGTTTTGGTCTTTTTGAAGTCCCGGTTCACGGAGCCATCTTCTTTCTGAAAAGGAGAATGGCACCCCACCCAAGACAGAGTCAGCAGAGGACCTGCGGGCAGGGACTGTGCCCATCCACCTGACGGCCACAGAGAGAGTGAGCCCCATCCTGACACCTGAGCCGCTCTCAGGGCCGGTGGCGGTAGTCAGATGCCCATGTACGGTACAAGGAAACAGGTGGGCACAGCAGAGGGAAGCCTGTCTTGTGTACTGACTGAGGAGAACACAGAGGGTGGTGACAGCATCCCAGGCAGAGTGAACAGCATTAGGAAAGGCCTGGAGGGGTAGCTGGGCCAAGGCCATAGAGCTGGCCCCACTCTGAGTGCAAGCAGCAGGGCCCGAGGGAGAGGGACAGCCATGGCCTCCCACCAGGGGGGCCTGGTCCCTGGAACCAGTGCCTGAAGTCCCTGCTGTCCAGGGGTTCCCACCCTCGGGTTCCCTCGGCACAGACAGGAGAGAAGTGCTCCCAACCCCAAGCTCAGCTCAACTGTCTTTATAATTAAGATCTCTTATTATAGGTGCCCCGAAAGCAAAGATCTAATACCCGCCCCCATCTCTGCTCCCTGGCCCACCCTGAAGCATCTTCTTGGCCCAGGCACTATCTCTGTTCAGGCTGTCCTGGCCAGCACATGGGGCTTTGCTCATCTATAAGGAAATCCGTTCTTTATGGACAAAGGGCAAGCAAGGATAGCTGCCAGAAGCCCTGACACCGGGGTCTGTCCACCACCAGGCTGGAGATTAGTGAATGCTGTGGCCTCACCCTGGCTGCCTCCACAAGGACAGGCAGGAGCCTGGGAACTAGGGGCCAGCCTGCGGTACGCGGGAGCTGAGACCCCAGGCTGAGCCTGGGCCTCTCTGCCAACCAAGGGCAGGGGAGGGGCAGGTGACAGCGGAGACAGTGGCTTCTCTCTGAGTGAGAAGACAGGCTGCTGGCCGTTCCTACAGCTGGACGACAGACAGAGACCAGGAGCACATCCTGCTCAGAGGGGTAAGGAGGGAAGGCGATTGTTTTGAACAGATAAGGAAAAGGGAAGAGAGTGTTAAGAGGAGGAGGAGGAGGCGCATATAATTTGTATCCAGTCCCAGGGCTGGATACAAAAGGAGGCGAAGGCTGGTTTCAAAAGGCAAGGAAGGGGCAAATGGCTTTCTTAGCCCAGAGCTTGCAAAGCAGCTGTCCCGGGAGAAGGTGAAATCTGCCCCCCACATGCCACTGTGGGCAGCAAGATGCAGAAACCTACATCTAAATGCCGTCCGAAAAGAGGCTGAAGGGGAGCCTCCCACCAGGACTCTTGGGCACCCAACCCTGCCCCCAGGGCTGGACTCTGGAGACAATGTGGGCCAAGACTGGACAGAGAATGGGAGACCCAAAGACCCTGCAGGGACCACCACCTTCTCTGGAGGATGGCCATCTGAGACCCTGAGGAGCCACTCCCACCTTGCCTGCTGCGTTCGCTACCTGCCCGTGTGTACAGGCCAAGGGCAAGATGAGCCAGCTCCCCCTACAGGCATCCTGCAAGCTGGCTCCCGCCTGGCCTTCTCAGTGCGGGGCATGGTCTGGGTTAAGTGCAGAGCCCTTGGTAGAGGGCTGGCTGCTGGGCAGGGCTAGAAGTCACCCTGCTCTGAGGCCCGAGCCCCCATGCAGCCATCCTGCCTGTACCCCAGACTGAGGAATAGGCTGACATGTCCAAATGTCTGTCCCTGAGGCTGGCTGCCCCACCTCAGGCCTATACCAGGAGAAGCTTATAGCTTCTGAAGGGCCCTGAGAGCAGCCAGGACCCCGGAGGTGGATGGTGGTGGGGCCCGAGGCCCCCATCACTCCACCACCAGGGAGCTGGGCACCCTCAGGTAGCACCTTTCGGGGCTCACCTTGATGCCCTCGATCCTGAACCCCAGGGTGGCTGTGGAGCTGATGGTCTCTCGCCATTGCATGTACCGCGGCTTGGTCACAGCCCGCTGAGCTTTCTCCTCTTCGGTCGGGGCCTCAGGGTCCACCTCGATCATCTTCTGGTACATGTCCTTCCGCAGGCTGGGCTTCTTCCGGGCCTTAGTGAGCTCCTCCTCCAGGTAGGTCCTGCGTGGAGGTGAGGCAACATCAGGGCCGTGGCTGGACCACAGCTCCCCAGCAGCCCCTTTCCTGCCTGGAGGGTGAAGGTTCTGGGCATGCCATGCCTTGCCAGAGGGCGGCAGTCAGCTCAGCGGCCCCCTGAATCAAGGCATGTTCATCCAGGGCAGGTGGCACGCTCTGCTTCGGCTGGGGCCAGCTCTTGGATCCGAGGAGAAAAATGGCAGCCTTGATAAACTGGAGCACCTTTATGACAGGACCGCCCGGAAGGCCTGACAAAGTCCAAGGAGCTCCTCCTAGGACGGTCCCACAAGGGCCAGCAGAGGAAGGAAGGAAGTAGGACACCTTGGTGGCTTGTCCTGCTCAAGGGCCCACCACCCCTCTTGGCTGCCTGGGACCCTTCCATAAAACGAGGCCTTCCAAAGCCAGCGCTTGTCTTACTTAGAGAACTTGTTCTATCCTCCCCACCTTCCAACCCCCTTCTCAGGCAGCCGGAAGGCTTAGCCTGCCCTTCCATGTCTCTGGCTCTTTCCAAAGAGAGGAAATCTTGAGCACAAAGGTCAGGCCAGAAGGTGGCCTTGGAAGGGGCACAGTGCTGAATGGAGAAGCCCGTGATCGGGAAGAAAAGCCTGGGGCTCCTTAACCTCTGCCCTCCTAGACACAGGCCTGCTCATCCTACCCCATCGACACCAGGCCTCCCCACACCCGAGCTGCCAGCCCCGAGAGCCTGAGAAAATGCCTCCAACTGAATAGCCTCATGGCCCTGCCCTCCGCACAGCAGTTCCAGCTGAACTGGTGGGGACCACCTAGACACTGGGGGAGGTGACAGGAGCAGGGACAGTACAGGACTTGAGCAGCCCAAGGCTGAATCGCTGGCCCTGGGCTGCCAGGACACACCCGCCAGCACACATCCCCACGCTTCCACAGGGCTGCCCCCCTACTGCCATCTCCAGACTGGAGGAGGTGAGTCACCCTGACCCTATTTCCTGCTCTCCTTTTAAAGCCTTCTTTCCCCCCACAGCAGGCTCAGATCCTGCCCACAGCCTTTCAGGAGACAGAAATCAGCAGTGTCAGTTGCAGGATGGGGAAGTTTTCTCCCCTTTGCCCTTGCGTGGGTGGGAGCTGCCCAGGGAGGCCCCACCTGCCCTGCACCGGGTCCCGCCCACTCTCCCCATCTGTCTCCCACACCTGCTCCAGCACTTCCCACCACACATTCTCCAAGCTGTTGGTTTGGGACCTAGAACAGACTGAACAAAAACTCAGAATGCCTTAAAAACTATAGGTTTTCAGAAACCACTGTATCCACCAATATTTGCACTGAAAGAAACAGGAAGAAAAACCCAAATCCTTTGGGTATGAACCTAGGCCTGGTTGGGACCTTCCAGGAGGTGATGAAGACTGTAGGGGGAGGTCAATAGCTTTTGTCTGGGCACTTGTATGCACACACATGCATGCACATACACACGTACTCATGTGCACGGATGCACACACGCACAGGGGCACACAGGCACACACCACTGCTGTGTGCACAGAGCCAGGGATGGAGCAGGGCTGCATGTGGATCTGTGTGCGCTGCTGCATGAGGGTGGGCGGCTGCACTTCTGCAAAGAGCTCTGCAGCTCCTTAAACAGGAAGCAGATCTCAATGTCAAACCCCTTTTCTCATGGGCCTTTCTCCAAAAAGGGCACCTGCAGCTCAATGTGGGCAGAGCTGCTCACCCTGCAGCAGAGGAGAGGGGCTGGGGAGAGATACCCACAGGGCTGCCAGCTGGATGGATGGTGGGGCCAGAGGTACACAGGGAGGTGAACCTCTGAGCCCCCACACCCCACAGAGGGATAGTCAAAGCTCCATCCCATGCAGGAGTGCTGGGAGGGGAGGTGATTCACAATTCGGTGAGGGGAGTGCCCCTCTCAGAAAGGCAGCAAGCCCGTGGGGAGCCAACTGGTGGCAGACCAAGGCCATCAACAGCTTCTACAGGGCAGAGGTGCTGGAGACAGACTAGCCTCCACTCTCCAGGCCGCTGGTCGCCATGTCAGCAAGACACTGCTGGCTCTCCCTGGCAAGTCACGCAACTATGAACATTCCCAGAGCCACATGAGCACATGTCCATGTGGAACCAGGGTCCCAAGAAGCCCCTAGTTGAAGATGCTACCAGCACCAGCATCACCTTTCTCTTTAGCGCCACCCCTCCATCCCCACTATGGCCAGTGCTGTGTTTGCTGACCGGCCCTTCCACTTCTCTGGGACACGTCTCAACCCCTTGTGCCTTGGGACTCAGTGTTGGAGGTGGCTCTGGGCTCTAGCCTCCTCGCTCTGGCACACAGGCCACACTCTGGGGGTGACCGAGCATGGGTCTCGGGAGAGGCTCTGAGGCCAAGGGTTCTGGATTAGCGCATCTGGGAGAAGGCCAGAGTCCACGGCCCAAATGGAATTGGCCCGGCACACTAGAGGGATCCCATGGAAGCCGGGTCCTACACCGCCTTCTTGGGAAGTGCTGGGTTGTGGCCAGGGGCTTGATTTACTGTGAAGCAGGCCCGGTGCACATCTGCACTGTGCCACTGCCTGGCTGGGCAGCCCTATGAGTCACTGAATCTCTGGGTGTCAGAACCCTCCTGCTCAAACTAGGCTATGACCTAACTCCCAGGGTGGCTGTGAGAATGCAGCGGGGTAAATGGCACATGTAGCCAGTGCAGCGCTTGAAGCAGGAAGGGTCCTCAAGATTCACGTACAGGGAAGGTGGGGCTGAGGTGGGACCTGGTTCTGGGGAGATCTCCCTCTTCCCCTCCACACCTACTCCTCTCTCGCTCCACTCCCTCCGTCTCCGAGCCCCTGCCAGGACTGGGTTCAATGTGTCTCAGCCTCGCTGGTCACTCTCGGTCTCCCCTGAGAACGCTAGAGTGCGATGACAGGGAAGCTGCTGGAGTCTAGGGGATGGGGGGTAACCCTGGGGCGGGGGTGGGGTGGCCACAGCGGCCTGGGGAGCAGGCAGGTTCCAGGGCAGTGTGTCCTTGGGGCCTGACTTCCAAATAAGAACGTGTGTTCTTCACACAGGGTATAAGTTTTTTGGCCACAGTCTGAGTGAATACCAATTGGAACACGTTCCGTGTGTACATGCTGTGACCCGAACCCCCTCCCCTGCAGGCAAGCTGAGTCCTGCTGCTGTGTGGGTTGGAAGCCGTGCCTCCCCTTGAGAGGACACATGCTGGTGTGCCAGGGGAGGGTCTTCCAGGGTCAGAAATCAAATGCTGGGGAAAAGCAATAGTGGCTGAATGGATGGTCTGTCTCCTCCCTGCACCACCCCGGCCCCCTGTGAGCTAAAAGTAGTGAGGGCCTTGGATAGTGCAAGAGCAAACAGTGGGGCCTATACCTCTCTGTCCCCCCCTCCCCATCCCAGCCCTGGGGGCAACAGCAGGGAACACAGCAGTCAGCCGGCAGGGCTCCCAGGACGAGCCAGGAGGAAAGAAAGAAAAACTGGTTAGCTTGGCCCACTTCTCTCCTGGCCTCACACACACACACACACACACACCCACCCCTCTTTCTCAATCTGCTCTTATAAGAAATAAACCAGTTGAACCCTTCAAAGCAGACACAGGCTTCAGCTCTGCGCACTGCGTCTCTGTGCCTGCTGTCCCGGGTGAGCCACACGGGGTGGCCTGGAGGAGCCCAGCGTCTGGCCGTCCAGCCAGGACCAGGCTCTCTGGCGTGGGCCCAGCGTGCTGGATGGCGCACGGGCTGACGGCCTCACAGAGGATTCACCAACCCTTCCCCACAGGGGAGGAGGGGCCCTGTGGGTGACTCAGGATGAAGGGCCACAGCTTGAGAAGGGATAAGAAAACCCTGCAGCCAAAAGAGGGACCCAGAACTCAGGGTGGCTGGGCCCTGTCCCCTCTTGCCCACTCTTGCTTCTCCTCTTCCCTTCTGGGCCTCTCTGGGCTTGTCTCTCTGGGCAGAGTCAGGGTCAATCCTACACACAGGCCTCCCCAGGGCCCCGCAGCACCCTGCCGTTGGCTGGGGCCACCCTCAGGCCCAGTCTGCAATGTGGGCCTCTTGAGTGCCTGGGCTCCCTCCTCAGTTGTACTCTAGGCAGGTACAGGTGTTTTTGGCAAGTCGACATGTTCTACTAGCCACTGTCTCTCATCCCACCCCCAGCTCTGGGGTAATGGGAAGACTTCGACTCTGAGTCCCACCCTGGCAGGTCACATAACAGGAAGTCACCCTCCTGCCACCTCCCTACTGGTGCTCCCCAACCCCCAGCAATCCCACCTGACCTGAGGGCAGTTCTCTGCCCTCTCTGGGGAGGCTCGGGACCCAGCCAGGGCCCCCTTTCCTGGCTCCACCAGCCCTTGGCTCCTGCCTCACCCCAGCTCTCCAGAGAAGGGTAGGGGCTGTCACAGGCAAAGCCAGGGTCCCTGCACCCTCTGCACATAAGGGGAGATGCCCGGGGACGGGGCAGGTTCTTGTTGGTCCAACAGCCTGCTTGGCTTGCTCTGGCGCTCACGAGGCCTCCGGGAAGCCCCGTGCGCTCTCTGCTGTCTGCTGCATGGCTAGGCCCGGCACCGAGGCGAGCGTGTGGGATGCGAGGAGACCAGCTCACCGGACGCCCATCTTGCAGTCCATCACACAAGGCGAGTCGAAGTCGGCCAGCAGGTCATCCATCTGGTTGTAGCGCTCCCCGTCCTTCACCACGTCCCCGTGGTAAGCAGGCACAAAGGGCCTCAGCACATCTGCCATCAGCCGGTCCAGGCAGCGCTGCTCCGACTCACAGTGCTTCTTCAGGATCCTGCCATTGGCGGCCGCCTTGAAACTCCCTGCAGAGCGAGTGGAGAAGGCCCTGTGTCCCCAGCCGCGGCCGGCTGGCAAAAGCGCCCTCCCTGGAGCAGCACCTGGGCCCCCCAGGGAGGCTGCACCCTGGGACTGGCTACGCCTGGGGCTGAAGGAGTGCCCAAGTTTCTGCTGTGGACCAAGCATTTTAAGGGGACTGGGTTCAAGTCCTAGTCCCTCCACTCACTGACTGCAACCCCAGGCTGCGCCCCCAACTTCCCTGACCCCAGACTCCTCATCTCCAGATGGAGGAACACCAGTGCTCGCTGCTGGAGGGTCACAGGGCCACGGCGCAGATCTGAGCACCAAACCTACTCTCTCCTTGGTATTGCTATTGTCACCCCCACCTCCATCATCAACCTGCTGCTCAGCAATGAAGGTGTCTCCTGGCCCCGGTCAAGAAGCCCTGACGGGACAGGATTCACAGCCACGTCAGGGGAGATGGGGTGGGCTGAGAAGTGGGGGTCCAAGGCTCAGCCCTCTCAGGTATTACTCCTTCTGAGCCAGACCCTCAGGTAGGTATTTACAAAGGGTGTCCCCTTTGTATATGTGGTCAGGGATATAAAAGAAACATTGGAGCCTATGCTGGCCTGGAAAGAACCCACAGGCTGGTGAAGTCAGGAAGGCCAAGTCCACAGGCAGCCACTGAAATGTCCCCGGTGGACAATGCATCCAAAGAGCCCCACATGTGGGCCAGATGACTCTGGGGCCTTGGCTCCAGATGTTCCTCCTCCCCTGTCACTGCTGGGCCAACTGGAGACCACACCCTGACCCAGCTCCTAGCCACCTTCCACCCAGCATTTGCACGTGGTCCTGTGGTGTGGGGTGACCTGCCTGCATCTTCCACCAGCTGCAGGCTCCTTCGGGGCAGAGACTACGTCTCCATTAATGTTGTAACCCCTAGGACCGTGGCGATGCAGGCATACAGTAGGCACTCGATGAAGCAGTTAGCTTTGCCTCTTTGTCCAGGGTGACAAATGGCAGGCAAGCTATAAAGCCTGATGGCTTCATCTGTCTTACTAAGTAGAATTGGAGGGAGAGAGAAAGAGATTGGAAGAGACAGAGACAGAGACAGAGACAGGGGTTGAGGGGGAGCAGGTGAGTTTTGGGGAAAGGGGGGCACAGGCTCTAGAGAGGGTGACAGAGAGGGCAGTTGTCCGTGTTCATTTACAAGGCAGTGTTAAGGCCACATCTTGCAAGTGTGGCTGCAATTTCAGACTAGTCTTTCAGAGAGAACCTGCTTTCATCCCCAGGGTACAGCGTCCAGGCCCCGCCCCACCCCATCTGCTGGGTGGCTCATCCAGTTGGGAAGTCTGGGGAGCTGCATCTACCTGCATGTCCTGCCAGCTGGATCCAGGGGTACTTCTTCTTGAAGGACATAACAAAGGGAGACCAGTGCACCATGTTTTTTATTTTCCTCCATGATTTGCTCTAGAAACAAGCAAACAGAAAGCTCTACATTAGAAAGATGATCTACTTTCTGGTTAGGATGAATTCAAAGCACAGGTACCCACTGCCTGTGGCCACAACACGAGAAGGGCCATGCTTATGGCACAGGTGCCCTTTGTGGGCTCCAAGGACCTTGCCACCATCATCCATGCAGGACATCAGTGGTGGCTTTGCCCCATTTTACAAACAGGCTGAGCAAAATGCTCAGGGGACCTTCCCTTGTCCCAGGAGCAACAAATGGCCCCTTCGAGGAAATATGGAGAAATACCAATCACACAGCTGCAAGGAGTCACCGCACATTTTATTTGTAGGCACAGTGGCAACAGAGGCACCTCTTGCCTGCGAGTGGTTTGAGGAGGGACTTCAAAGGAGTCCCCTGGACAGCACCCCCACCCACGGCTTCAGCACACACAGCTCTCTCCCCTTCACCATACCTCTCCCTCTCAGGATGTTTCTTAAGGAAAAACATCCAGGCCTGTCTCTGTGTGTGAGTGTGTGCACATATGTGCATGCATATGTGTGTGTATGTGCATGTGCACACCTGTGTGTGTTTGGGGAGAACGGGACCCTTGGGCAGAAAGCACCTTCTTATTTTATTTTCTCAATAAGCATGCAAGGCACTTCTTACTATTCATATTTCCATTTGGTAGAGCTGGGCCTCAAAGAAGTAAGTGATACAGCTGGAATTTAAACTCTCATCTAGACAACTACTTAAAACACACACACATGATCCTTTTCTTCCTCAGCAAAAAACATTTCTTTAGGAAAAAAAAATCCTTAAGTTAACTTTAGTAAGAACAGGCTATGAAGATGACGATCAAGTGTCCCCCAAAACACGCGGCCCTAAAGGAAGGGACAAGACCCTGAATAAGAAGAGCTTCATATTCCTGAGAAAGTGGACCCCTGACCAGCAAAACCACAGGGGCAGAAGCCTCGGGGCTCTGAGTGGGGAAGACAGAGCAGCACCTGGGGAGATGAGGGTGGTCCTGGCTGGCGGGGGACACCCTGAAACATGCAGCTCCCCACTCCCTGCCCCAGAGCACCCAGCCTGGCCCTGCTGGGTCCCAAGGTGAAATCGGCCTCCTTTGTTTTTTTCTCTCTTTGCTGAGACTCACTGCTTCTGTCATCAGGTTTTCAAGTTCAAAATCTATTTAAGGAGAGGAATTCTTCCTTACTAAACCTGGCAATTTTTATCCCCATCCCAGAAACCCTCACCCTACCACCACCAAGACCAATTCTATTCTTAAGAGAGGGCAGTGCCCCTGGAGGCCATGTGACAAAAGGGCTGGGCCTTTACTGACACGGGTGTTTTTCCTAGCTCCTTCTGATGGAGATCACCAAAGAAGGCTAATGCAGCGGAGGCATTTTTTATCTAAGCACCCAGAAGGCTGCACAAACAATCAGGGTGGACAATGCACGAGGGCAACAATAGAAAAGCCTAATTACGTAAGATGAGCTGGGCAGTGGCTTGTGGGGAAGCCATTAGGTAGGTCCAGAGGAAAAGTGCACAGCCGGTCACCACCTGCAGGTCATATTCCCCGCAACAGAGCTCAGAGCGGGGGAGGGTCTGACAGGTGGCAGAGGCCAGAGTGGTCTCAAGCCAGTGCTCACCCATCCCACGCCACTGCCCCATCAGGGAACAACTGACCCCACATTGTCTTTCTTCACACTTACTCTCAGGGCCTCGGTTTCCTCTGTCCAGTGAGGGATGGACAGCTGGCCCACACAGCTCCTGGGGCTGATGGACACTCTAGGACTCTGGAAAACAACCTTCCCTCATCCCAACAGCAATGGCCTCTCCAAGGAAGACTAGGGAGGCTTCCCTCACCCGGCTGCAGTGTGTCAGTGTGGATGCCCTGGCAAACCAGCAGCTGTGCAGGAAGGTTCCCGGAGCCTGCACGGGCTGCACAAAGATGCTCACTGCTGGGAAGGAAGGAACTCACAGAGGCTGCACCCAACAGGGGCAGTTTGGGGACAGACTCAAGAGAGGGAAAGAGGAGAGGACAGCAGGCCGGGGGCCCATGGGGCAAAGGCCTAGGCACTGGGACTTGGAGCAGTTGGGAACCAGACCTGTGGGAACGGGGACCTGAGGCAGAGGGAGGTAAGGAGGGCAGGTCAGGTCAGATGTGGACACTGGGTGGAGAAGCCTGGACTCAGGAGAGCATGGTATGGGGAGGCCAACCTGGGCCTGAGTCCTGGCTCCATCCCTCCTCACTGACTGGCCTCGAACAAGTTCCTGGTCCTTTTATTTTCAGAGACAGGGTCTTGCTCTGTCGCCCTGGCTAGAGTACAGTCGTGTCATCATAGCTCACTGCAACCTCAAACTCCTGGGCTCAAGCAATCCTCCTCCTGCCTCAGCCTCCCGAGTAGCTGGGGCTATAGTGGCACCACACCCAGCTAATTTTTCCATTTTCGGTAGAGACCAGGTCTTGCTCTTGCTCAGGCTGGTCTCAAACTCTTGACCTCAAGCGATCCTACTGCCTTGGCTTCCCAAAGTGCTAGTATTACAGGCATGAGCCACCACACCTGGCCCCGATCCTCTTTGGGGCCCTATTTTCTTATCTGTAAAATGGGAATAACACACAGATTCCCTTTCTCCCAAGAGATAAAGCTATTCGAAGATGTGGCCATAGGGGTGTTTGTGGACATTTTTAGCCCTCGGTGTTCCAAGAAGGGACATAGGTGTCTCTGAAGTTATCCGGGGAACAGTCAGCCTGGTGCTAAGCGGAGGTGGTGCCATGAATACTGAAGAATAAAGACAGTGGAGCCTCGGGCTGCGCCAGGCCCACCCTGCAGGCTGCAGCTCTCCAAGACCTACAAGGCACAGGGGCAGTGGGAACAGATGCTGGCAAGACAGCAAGGCTTGGCCCCAGCAGGGCCATTTGAAGCTGTGAAACCTCTAGTTCCCAGACTTCTCTATGGAGGCTAAAGACCAGGGGTCCAGAGAGGAGAGGGGTGCTCCGGGGGGGGCGGTCCTCTGACAGCTTGGGATCCACAAGCCTCTCCACGCCGCAGCGCTCTGAGGCAACAGGGCATTGTTCTGTTTGCCTTTCCCTTCCCCACACCTCTTCTGTTTCTTCACCACGAAAATGGACCCCTGTGAGTCCTTCCATCCCAGGCTGCCCTGCCTAGAAGAGGAATGCCATGTGTTTGTACCAGAAACTTCTTTATTCTCTGCTGGCGGCAGCATGCAGGGCTTCCCCCATGGTTTTTAAATAGCAGTACCCGGCAGTGCCTCATGTCGCTGCCAAATGGTAAATAGAGAAAGCACATTCCAGGTCCAGGCTGGGGGAAGGAGGGCTGCAGGGTGACCCCCCACCCTCCCACCCCAGCCCATAGAAGCAAAGAAAAATAAAAGGACAGGAGGAGATGACAGAAAATCAATTCCCTTACGATAGTCCGGGAGACCACAGCAGCTACCGCAGGAACCAAACCTACTCTAGGCAGAAGCTGCTTTCCGGGAGCAGGTTAGGCTAGCAGTCGTCCCCCCAAACACGTCGCTGGAGGAAGCCACGGTTCTCAGAAATGGATGCCAGGCCTCTTCCCCCAGCTAAGACAGGTGACAAGGCAAGAAAGCACCCCGTCCAGAGGAATTTATCACTCTCAGCTCTGGCCCTCTCCCAGGGGACGGTCTCAAGAGCGAGCTCTCACTAGCAGCCTCTGTCACTACCTTGTCTGAAATCAGACCACAGTCCCAGGTCTCCAGCTTCTCAAGCAGACCTTTGGGAAATACAAAAGCAGCCTTCAAAGGCTCTAATGTGGTATGGCAAAGGGCACCTGGCCCCTGCCCAGGGCAGAGCTGGCTCTGTTCTTTCATCACCTCCCAGTCATCAGGGCGTCCGGACGTCCTCTGCAGGCCCTTCCCAGAGGCCTCCACAGCTCCATGTGCGTGGCAGGCCCCCGCTGGCCTCCCTGGGCTGCAAGGCGGGTGCTCCTATGTGAGTCTGAGGCAGCTGGCTAGCTGGCCTTGGCCAGCCCTACTGTGACCCTTGCTTGCCCAGCCTAGCCGACGGATATGCCGGGTGTTCTTCCCGAGTCTGCTGTGTTACAGTGCAAGGGCACTCGCTGCTGGCTGGCACTGCTTTTGTCATCTCTTGGGGAGATGTCAGGGCTCATTTCTGTAGACGTGAGAACACATACACCAGCCCCACCACCAGCACCTGGTGTATGCATTCATACCTGTTACCATTTACGGAGCTCTCGCTAAGTGACAGGCACTAGGCCAGCGCAGTATGGCCTTGTTCTGATCTTCACAACAACCTGATGATAGAGAGGAGTATTTTCAACATTTTACAGAGGAAGAATCTAAGATTCAGCAAGTTACCTCCCTAAAGTCATTCCATTCTATGCCCCTGCTGGTAGGTACACAAGGGGAACCTCCAACCAGTTCACCAACTTCTGTGTGTATTAACAACTGGGGGCTCCCATCCCCGGGTGCTCCATCCAGCCTTGAGACAGCCGGATGAGGGGATGGGAGACAGAAGAGTGGGCAGGAAGGACAAAAGGAGATGCCTTCAAGGCGTTTCCCCTGAGCAGCCAGGGTGTCAGCTCAGAGGGAGTTTTCTGGCTACTCCTTTAGGAGAGGATGCCAGAGTCTTTGGGAGATGCCCCATAGCTGGCCACCAAAACCCCAGATACATCCCTCTCTGGGGCTGCTCAGGTACCACTTCCAGTGTAGCTACCAGATGACGCGAGGTTTAGGCACTCCCATGCATCAGATCAGACCACTAGATGCTTTTAGACTCTGGATGGGATTTGGATGAGAACCAGCTAGGTAAATGATGACTGCACTCTTGGGTTAAATAAACACTGGCCTTGGCTTTGCTCTGGCATTCACCTGCGGGCAGGCAGTGCCTTCTGCTGATATTCGTCCCTGCCTGTTGCAGCCCTGACTCGTTCTATAAGAGGCAGGGCCTCATGCTGAACTCCAGCTGTACAGGGGCAGGTCAGACCCCAAAGTCACTCAGATAAGTTTGGAAGGTAAGGATCAGAAAAACAGCCAAAGTGAGGCAGGGGGGTGCAGGGGCAGGGTTGGGGTTTGGGGGATGTGATCCTTTAAAACTCAGAGAGGCCTAGAGACCTCTGGTGTTGTTCTGGGTAGTTTCGTTCCCTAGCACCTGACTGGAAGGAGCTAAAATATTCAGAGAATGTGGAGAGAGATTTGTAGTGGGGAAAAAAAACCCTGACAACAAAACCCCAACCCTCTTCAGTCTGGAGGTGCGGGGGAGTGAGGGGGACAGGGAGTCTGAGAACCAGGCAAACCCCAGGCGGGCATTCTCCGGCAACAGAAAGCAAGCCTGTCCCGGCAGCTCCGATTTGCCGGTGCTACATAACCTTTGAGTAGGAAGCCCTCACTCTGGGAAGCACAAGCCATGACACGTTCTGTCTTACCTTTTCCTCCTTGCCTCTTCCCCAAAATTGCTGGTCTCAGGAGAAGATGTGAATCTACTCCCTAGAGGCGGGGGCCCACCTACATGGGGTGAACCCCCCTGCTCCACACATGGAGCCTCAGAGCAGAGCCAGGTTCCCGGGGTGGGGGAAGACCTTGTGCAGAATGCAGAGCTGGGAGCTTCCCTGAGCCTGTGACTCTTTATTCATACCTCTAGTCCTGTACTCGGAGTTGCCCAGAGCTCTCAAGAGCCCAGGGAAGAAATGATCCATTGGCCCTTGGGCCTGCCGGAGCCCAGGCTGAGCCCCAGAGCAGAAGCCTGGGCAGGGTCTCTGATCCTGTGTGTTTACCTAGACCAAATTCTAAGCCTCCCCACGATGCTAATGGCTCCTGGGCAAACGCCATCCTCTGGCTGGTTCTGCCTGTCAGGCATCCCTAGTCATGCTACAGGGCATCCCTAGTTATGCTGCCTTACAGAAATAAAAGGGCTGACTGGCATAACCCCAAAGTCTTGCCTTCATCTTCCATAAAGCAGGCAAAAAAGGACAGCTGGGGAGTAGGAGGAAGAGGAAGAGGAGGAGGAGGGGAGGAGAGGGGAGGAGGGGAAAGGAGGGTAAGCAGGGACCAGAGTCTACTCAGCCTAGGCCGTGGGCATATGGGGGCCTCTGGCCACCCCAGCTACAAAACACTTTAGCTACCATCAGAATCAGCTACATAATATGTGGGGCCCAGTGCAAAATGAAAATGAAGGGCTCTGCTGGGGGTCTCTGAGAGCCCACCAGGGTCAGCCAGCCTGCAGGATGAGCCAAGCCTTACACCGTCCAGAAGCGGGGAGACCAAACCCAACAGGCATGTGAGGGGCTGCACTTGCTCATCGGGAATCCGGTCAGAGGCCCCTGAAGAAAGTTCAGTTTCCAGGCAGGTAGGGGCTTGGCTCCATTTCTTATCAGGGCCCCTGACATTCCCCTCCCACGAGCCTAAGCGATGCTGGGACTATTCCAGAGGCCTCCTGGACAGCTCCTTACAGCCCCAAGCTGACCCTGAGACAGCCACCCTTCCTTAAGCCACTCTTCTCCCTGACTCTGCCGGGCCCACGGCTGTTTCCACACCCTCCTCTCACCCTCCGTCAGGCCTCTGTCTAAAATCTTCTGCCTCTAAGCTGGAAAGGCAGGCCCTAGCGTTGGATTTTGTTTCTAGAAGGCAGCACGACAAAGGAGAGCACAATTCAGCTTGGGGGGTTAGAATGTACACTTGCTCTGCCACTTTCCGGCTGCAGCCATGGGCAAAACTTGGTGTCCTCATCTGTACACTGGGCGCAACGACACACACGCCCTGCCCACCCCATGCAGTGACCATGACAGCCTGATGAGGGGATAAACATAGACATCTGTTCTGTATGCTGTCACAAACAGGCACACCTTTAAGGTTCACTTTGTTTTTTACTTCTGTGTGTATTTTTTTTTTATTGAAATAATTTTTTCCTCCAAGGCACAGCAGACTGGCAAGTATCCAACTGGGCACTTCCATCAGGCCAGATTGTTGCCGGGTGGCAATCAGATGAGCTAATTGTGTGATTAATTGCTTACAAAGCTTCCCCTCTGATACTCATGTCAGCTCCGGGAACTCACACGGCAGTTCCTCAGGCCCCTGAGATCTGTGACTTGGAAAGACTCAGAGTCAGCCAGAGCCCAGGTGACTCAACACCAGTTTCTGGTTCAGAAGGTCAACCAAGTTGCAAAAAGGAGAAAGAATGGTTTCCCCAATAACCCCATTTCACATATGTGGAACACTGCAAGGCACTGCCAAAGGTTATTTTTGGGGTGAATAGTAAGATTGCTCAACAAATTTCATTTCATAAAGGAGGTTCACACATTCTTCTTAACTCCTTTCCCACCTAACTCATTCCCTGAATTGGCTACTTTTCCCTCCAGTACTTCTCTTTTTATTTAAATAGTTTGATCAGCTGACTAACTTTTATTTTTAGATAATTATAAAGAATCTCCTTTTTTTTAATAGGAAAAGAGATGAGGGGAAATCTCTGAAGTATCAGAAAAGGGAAATAATATCTGGACCCTATAACTCTCCAAAGACAATATTGTCAGACTCTTTGTTGCACATGTGTGCATTCATGTGCACATGCAAAGAAATCACATGTTAAATGTCTGGCATATTGCTAAGTACTACACTAATATCTCATGTAATTCTCACTCACAACACTGATACAGTTATCTGCATTTTGTAAATGATGAAACATTTTCAGAGAGGTTTAATAACTTGGCCCAAGGTCCCACAGCCTCCAGGTCTGTGCCACTTAATTCTGAGGATTTTGTTTCAGCCAACAGAATTACTGGGTCCTCATCGTCTCTCCTGGTTCTGGAGCTATCTGCCTCTCCCCCAGTTATAAAATAGCCTCACATAAACAGCAAGGGCTTTGTCAGAAGAGTGACCTTTCAGAAGGGAAGCCTGAATAATGACCTGCCCTCCCTCCCTCCCTCCAAGTCTGTTCCCAGAACGTCCTCACTGACACACACTTAGGGAAGGCACACTTAACAAACACTAGAAGTGGATGAAGGACGCCCCTGCCCAGGGAGGATTTGTTCTGTGTCAAAGCCTTTGTGCTCTGCTCTTGCAAAAGTCTGAGCGAAAGTCATTGAGTTTTCCATGTTTGGAAATAATGCTTTTTTCTTCCTTTTTCTTCATTTGGTCTTTCTAAAAAAGCAGTTAGGGTTTCCCTAGTGATCATTCTTTCCTTCACTGGGGAAAAGCCTGGTGCTTCTCCCAGGCTGCAGCGCTGAGACGGTGGCCAACTTTGTTCATTGTATTCCCCCCTGGCAGAGCCCAGCTGGGCTGATGGCAGCTGGGTGCGAGCCCAGGCAGGTAGGGGCCCCTGGCTCAACAGCTCCCTCCTGGAGCCCTCGTTAGAAACCTGGCTGGGGCCAAAAAGCAAAACCTGCCTCTGCCAAAAAGGAGCTGTGAGCCTGGAGGGGAGGAGGGAAGGAGCTTTCAAAACCAAGACACCAAGGATTGGAAAAATTAAGCCCAAGGACTTGGCAGGGCAGGTAGCTGCAGCTAAAAATAAAAATCTGGATTTAAAACTGTCTTTTCCCTTTAACAAACAAGAAAATCCCCCTAAAAACCAAGTGCAAAATACTTTTCAAAAAAGACCTGAGTAAGGTTTTACTCCATTCCTACCCATCCCAGCCCTCACGGGATGTTCCCACATGTTGGAGGCACGAGCTTTTTCTCACCTGCCCGTTACAGGACCCACCAGCGCAGGATAGGAATTACTCTGATAGCTGTGGGGTGGGTGAAGTACCTCCTTCAGAAGCAACTGCTGGTCTGGGACAGGAGAACAAGGATGGTGGGTCCTCACCGGCCCCTGCAGGCTGGGACCCCCTGGCTACTGCAGGCACAAGTGGCAGGAACCGGCTGTGTGTTCTCTGGGTGAGCACTCTGTCCTCTCCACTCCTAATGGGGCCACGAGCACTGCTGTGCTCTGGGTTTGGAGTGTGTGGACCTGGTCAGGCTGGAGGCTGTGGCTCCCCAGGCAATGGTCGTGGCTCCCCAGGCAATGGTCAAGGGTCCCCAGGCTGACCCTTTCTGAGGGATGCCACCATGCTCACTTGATGACTCAGCAGCACATTCTA
Source organism: Daubentonia madagascariensis (assembly GCA_023783475.1). Taxonomy (NCBI): domain Eukaryota; kingdom Metazoa; phylum Chordata; class Mammalia; order Primates; family Daubentoniidae; genus Daubentonia; species Daubentonia madagascariensis. The sequence goes on along the minus strand of JAKFHU010000258.1, from coordinate 14,490,535 downwards.
GCCAAAGCCAGGAAAACCCGGAGCGGCTGCCCGGCTGTCCCCTCTTGATCACCTGTCTTCTTCCTGTAGCAACTAGAAGCCCAGTTTCTAGGACAACGGCAGCACCCAGACGGGCAGCCGGGGGCCTCCATCATGGCCACTCTCCCTCTTCCACCATCATCCATAAGCCCTGCCAGAGGAAGCTGCCTGAGGCTCAGCTGGCAAGGACAGGGCTGCAAGGGCAGCCCAGCACCCCACCAATGCTTCCTGACCACCCACAGGAGGGAGCAGAGCCACACTGGGACACAGGGCTGCCCCAGGTACCACCCCACACTCACTCTCTTGTGCTCCTGCTTCAATCCAGCAGGGTGGGCCATCTTCTTGTCCCATACCTGCCCCACCTCCAGGTCTCTGCTCTGCAGGTGCTCTGCCCAGAAAGCTCTCCCTTCTCCCTCCTCCTTTCTGTGTATCCACACCCTACCTTTCCCTCCAGCTGATCCCTTTGGAATTTGCAAGCTGGCCCTACCTTATCCCTAAAGCCTCTCGGGCCACTCCAGCCCCACGCCATTCCCAGAATCCTCCCTGCCGCCGGATATGCGTGAGAGCTTCGTGATTCTTGTGTGCTGTATTGTGCCTCCCAGTGGTGGGAAGGCTCCCGGAGAACTGGGCATCTGTCCTCACCCTCTGTATGCCCGAGGGCTGGAGAGGTGGTGGGGGTGCAATACCCCCAGCATCTGGCTGACAAGAAAACTCTACAGGCCCAGTACACAGTTAAGGGCCCAGGCCTAGAAGACGAAACACACCTAAACCAAGGTTCACGCTGCTTTACGCTCACCTGCTCATGCCTAGATTTTTCCAGAGACCTCTCTAGGCAGCGGGGGGTGGAGCGGTATACTTGTGGGAACATCCTGTTTGGTCTGCCTGGGGTTCTCTCCCACACCCTCACTGCTCCAAGGACAGCTGGTAGCCTGGCTGGCCCCAGCCCCAGGGTCTGTTCACACAACATGTAAGGGTTGGAGGGCCACTTTCCACTCAGGCTAGTCATCCCTACATCTGAGATGTCTCTGCTGGCAAGCACTGGGGAGCAGGACGCTGGGGACACCAGCAAAGAATGTTCTTCCACTAGCCGCTCTTTGCTTCAGGTCCATGCTCCTACCCTCACCCGAACTTCACAGGAGTCAGCATCAAAGGGGCCCACAATCTTGCCAAACCAGTCTTTTTTTGGTTACCCAAGAATTGAGGTGTCCTTCACCCAAAATGGAAATGTTCCTAACCCTCTCTACCCGGCAGCGCCCAGCAAATGCTCCATCTCTGGTTAGAAGGTCAGTAACTTGGCTCTTCCCTCCTCCTCCCTCCTGGATTCCGTCCTCTTAAGAACTAAAAATAATGAAGGGCTAGAGGAGCAGGCGAGAGAGGAAGCTCAGAGGCATAGGAAATGCTTTGGTGAACACAGAGGCCTTGCACAGCTCTCACACCAGGGGCCTCTCAGGGCCTCAAAAGCTGCTGGGCCCAGAGGCCAGGAGGGGACCAACAATAGGAGGAAACAGGGAGTGGCTGAGGGCCGGGGAAGAGCCTGAGGGGGGTGGGCAGCCTTTCTCCAGGCTGACTTCCTAATGGATAAAGCTCACAGGACAGAAGGGCTCAGCCTCTGGGAAAGGGCACTAGGTTCTGCCCAGCCGGTGAGGACTACCCCTGCAACACGCACCAGGTCCCCTCCCTCCCTTCGCCTCGTCCGCTCCTCCCCAGGGACTTTATTTTTACTTTGGTAAATGCAAAAAACAAGGCCGAGTTGCTGAGGGTGGAAATTTACTGAGGGCCCTCACTGGTCAGCAGATCATCAGCACTGAGGTTCTGGGACCGCTGAGTACTCCCAGTGTCCCTCCTGGGCCAATCTCTCAAAGGGGCCAGCGAGGACATCTGGCCCCACCCCTACCCCAACACACCTCCTCAGGGACAGCTTCCCTGGCTTGGGGGGCTAAAGGTGCTCAATCCTTCCTTCTCAGCCCATGGAGATGTAAGGCTGGGCAGGAGGGGAGTGGAGTCCATAGCACGTGAGCTGTTCTACCAATGGTAATAAATAGCTAATATGTAAGTATTACTAGAGTAAATATTACATAGTGCTAAATATTTGTTATTTATTATGTGTGTCTGATAAAAGTATCTCAACCTATTGCAGAGCTGTTTCCATTTTACAGATGGGAACACCGAGGCACACAGAGATTAGACAAATTGCCCAAGATTCTATAGATGTTTCATCAGGCCGGCTAGCTCCAGGGTCCAAGCTCTTCATCACTCTGCTAGTCTGTTTCATTTCTTATCATTGGCAACACGTAACTCTAGAGCCAGATAAACTCAGGTTTAGATCCTGTTATTCCTAGCTGAGCTTCAGTTTCTTCCTTGTCTATAAAATGGGAATGCCATCTATCCTGCAGGGTTGTTTTTAAATTCTCTGTGTGCAGTGCCTGCTACATAGACAGGGACACTCAACAAAGGTAGGTAAGTATTTCATACCTATCATGTGTACTGTCTGGTCTATGAGCCCCCCAAGGGCAAAAGCCTGTGAACAGGATGAATCACATGGGAGGCAGCTCTGCACTGGCCCAGCAGATGTTAGCAGCAGGGTCTGACCACCTCCTCCCCTACACCAAATCCCAGCCTTGAATCCCACCTTTCCATGAGGAAAATGCAAAGGGTAAAGGCCACAGCTAGCAGGAAGTGGGTCCCCAACTAACAGTCCTACTCCTTGCCAGAAACTGAGGCTTGCCTTAAACAGCTTCTTTCTGGAACTCTCAAATGCCCAGGAGCCACTTTTAAGCCAGGTGTGAGAGGGAGTACATAGACAATGGGGAGGCTTGGCACAGAAGGCATCAGTGGCTCTTGTGTTTCCTTCAGAGCATCCCCCCAACAAAGCTCCCCCAGGGACCTTGGGTCTGAAAATAAGTAACTCTGCTTGCTCCCCAGGGCACTCAGCCAGGCAACAGGATACAGGCAGCTCTGCCGGGACGCCACATGTGGCAACGGACTTCTTCATCCCATGCTGGAAGATGACATTTAAAAAGCCAGGAATCTGAAAGGAAGTTTTCTGCAGAACGCTGAAAAATCTACAATGTCATCTTCTCCCCCTCCAGTTCTCACAGGCACAGCCCTGCTGAAGGAACAAACTTCTGTGTGAGCAGCTCTTTAAACTCCCTTGTACGTTCTCAGAAATTCCCTGAGATTGAAAAATTTTCAAGTTATACACTTAAAAGCCTAAGGATATTACTGGACATAGTAGATGGAACAAGATTTCCTCAACCTCCAGCTTGGTTGACCTTTCTAGACCAAGAACATTAATGGGCAAAATACTGTCTTTTAAGTAGTTTCTGGGACTGCAGAAAGAGCTTGTAAGAGATTTGGTTAAGGGGGTCACCCTGGAGTAACTCCAAAGCCAGATTTTTGGGAACTCCCACTTAAGGAATTTCTAACAAGGAAACTTTTCAGGAAGGACTTGAATACCACATGAGCGCTTATAAGCAGTATCAAATATTTAGCTATATTTAGAAAATATCTCCAAGCAAGATATGTTGGTGCAATTCATATTTCTGACAGATTATACTGATTTGCCTGTGGCTAAAGGGCACTCAGCAAACAGGAATGCAGACTTGCAGAGAGAACCAGAAACCCCAAGCTGCTTTTTGAAAAGAAGCTTCTGCAGCAGAGGCCAATGCACAGCTCTGAATTCAGCTATGAGTCACCAAGCTTCCCTCTCCCAACTGGAGCTGTTCAGGGCAGAGGCCCTGTCTCAGTTCAGCAGTCATGCATCTGCTCACATGTAGACCACTGGAAGCACAGGAAACGGATTGCCAAAAAGGCACACCAGTGAACCCCCAAGTATGAGCAAGACTCATCAGCTCTCAGAACGTGGCTGTCCCCTGGGTCATCTTGACGGTATGTGTGACAGCGTGTGTGATTTTCATAAACAGATTGACTCATCACCCTTCCCCATGAATCTGTCAACTGGGGCCCTGCTAATGGCAGTGGGGTGCTTACTTAGCACTTTCCTAGTGCAGCACAAGCCTCCCAGTGCCCCCAAGAAGCAAGCAGCAGACTTGCCTCCCACTCCCAGAGAAGCAAACAGGGGCAAAGAGGCTCCCCCAGGCTTGTGTCCCAATCTGGGGCAGACCTGGGTATCCTGCCCAAACTCCTACCGTAGCAGCCTGCGTGCCCAACTACAGTGAAGTTCTCCCACTCAGTGGGACCAGGGACACCCCATAACTGTTTCCTTCACTTTTTGCTTTAGACTACAGTGGTTTCACATTTATTTTACATTGAGATAGTTTGTAGCAGCTCTTGGGATAATTACGGTCAGGATGGGTTTTCACAAAACTGAGGCGGGGATCTCCTTTGTTCCACCGCAGGTTCTCCCTGCCTTCTCCCTCCATCTACAGAGAAGTAAAACCAACAAAGAGCATCAACATCTGTATATGCCATCCAGGCTTTCTATCTAAAGGATCTTAAAGCTTGGCCTCCACATAAGTCACCCTCTTGCCTGCACAGTTTACAGAGGGCTCCTGGTTCTTTAGCTCCTCCCTACTGAGTTCGGGGAAAGGAAACATTATTGAGGGGTCCGAGTGGGTTATTTGAAGAATGTATTCTGGAATGGTAGAGCCTGAGGAATGGGCTTAACTAAGACCCCAAAGAGTCCTTCCAGGCAGTGATCCTGAAGCACAGGAACTAGAGAGATACTTGAAGGAACGGTCTGCTCATGCAGACAAGGTAAAGCTAAAGATCTCGCCAAGCTCGGGGCTTCCAGGCTCAGGAGGCAGGAGCTGAATGAGAGCCTTTGACCACCTATCAAGAGAGCAAACCTCCTTTTTGATGTCCACCCGCCGTCTGCTGGGCAGTACGTGTGTCCTGATGGAAGTCAGAGAGCAGCTCCTGAGCTGGGAGTCCGGACGAGGCATGAGAACTGCCCTGGGTGAAGAGAGAGAACTTCAGGCACTCTGCCCCAGAGAGGAGGGCTCCAGAATCTCCCAGTGACCACAGCTCTCTCGCAGGCTTGGCCTCTCCCGGGTCTCTGGGGAGAGCTCACATTTAGGAACTGTAACATCACTTCTAGGGAACAGAACCAGCTGGCTGATTTATTCCCCTTAACTTTCAAGGCTATTATTAGGGCACATCTGTCTCTGTGTGAAGTCACCAAGGAAAAAATCAACCGAAGAAAATATTTTTAAGCAGTCGTCATTTCAATCTTAGGAAAAGGAAGCGAGTCGATAAACTGCCAAACAGCCCCAGAATTCAAGGTGACCAAAGAGGCAAATGGAAAGTATTTGCCCTGGGAATGCGGGCAGCAGAGCTATTTACACAGTGCCGGGCCAGCAGGACGTAAATGGACCAGCAGCTCCTCACACTGTTTCCTCTTCCCTTTCCCCAAACTTAGTTCTCTTCTTTCCCTTAACAGGAAAGTCAGTTAGCGGAAGTTCCCCCTAAGTCTGAACCGGGAGGAAAGCCAGTTAGCGACAAGCAACCAAAGGATGTGGGGCAGAGGTTCAAGCCAGTGCCCAGCAGACTTGTTTTGATCAGCTACAATTTTTTTTTTTCTAAATTAGCTGCCAACATTTAAAAATCAGATTTCATACCAAAATCCAAATTTCCAACTTCTCTTTCAAATACTGGGCCTGCAATCCCAGACAGCGTCCATGGGTGAGAGCCGAGTAGCAGCACCTTGAGATGGGGCCTTCTCTTCCCACCACCGGGCCCCATTTATACATGCCACCTGCCCAGGCCCTGACAGCCTTTGAGTTTGAGCTGCTGGATTTAGAGACAAAGAGGAAAGTACCGAGGAAGGACAAAAGACCTCGAATGTGGTCTACTGGCCATGTCAACGTGGACAAGTCACCTACTTTGCTGAGCTGCTGTTTCTCCATCTGTTGCTGTGCATTTGAGATGAAAATGCACAGTAACGCCGCATCTCAAAAAGCATAGGGAGGATTAGGTAGGAAAACAAGGGAAGTGCTTGAAAACCTGAATGCACCCCATGCAAGGTGAAATGTGGCCCTCTGGGTCTAAAGGGTAGAATAAAATACCAAGACAAAGTCAGCCTCTCTGATCACATGAGTAGCAGAGGAAATGACACCTAAGAGCTGCCTCAGTGGTTACCTGTGAGAGAGAGACAGAAGCCGGGACTTCTGAACCAGCCAACCATGCCATCCCGGCCCTGCCTGCTCCACCGTCTGCTCACCCAGAGAAGGGGAACACCACTGCAGTCACGGTTGAGCAGTACCTGACTCTGACTGACCTCTGTCTCTAATGAGTTAGAAGAGAATTTGGAACCAGCACACCTGGCATTTGGCACTGCCAACCACAGCCCAGCCCAGGTGAGGCGACACCCATGGGAGCATCTGAGGTGGGCCCAGGAGGAAGCCTAACATCTTGGCAATGAAACTCAACACTCAAAATGCTAGGGGAAAATCACAGGGCATTGTGGCCTCTGAGTATTTCACAGTGCAGCAGCCAACTATACTTTGAGTGTTGACCCAAAGGCCCCTGGCCATCCACTCTTTTCCCCACCAGGCTACCTAAAAGAGAGAGAAATTACAGAAATGACCACAGAAGGACAGCTACCCAAGAGCTTCTCACAAGATAAGGAGAGGTTTAAACGATAAAGGCATCAGTCCCCTACCACCCCTAAGTCCTCCCTAAGGCAACGAATAGAGAGTGAGCAGATATAATTCGAGAAGTGGGCACATGGCACCAGAAGGATCTGGTGTCTGTGGCCCATGGCAGCGATGACTCAGGCTACCCAATCAGGGCGCTGCTCTGCCAGCTCCTGTTGAGCCAGAGGAGCTCAGAGGGGGAAGCTGTAAGTACTCACTGCTCTCGGGAGCAACGGGTCATCTTGCTTCTTACCAGATCCTTAGCAAAGCATCACATATGACAGCTATGGTTCCCTGGTGGCCAGGGGCTTGAGGGGCTCTGGGCAGGTAGAGTGTGTCCAGAGTCTCGCTCCAGCACCCAGACCTGTGTCCCCCACCCTGCAGGTCTGATAGGATGGTGCTGAATGAATGAGGATCACAAATTATATGGGAGCCCCTAAGATCTCTGCTCAGGGAAAGCTAAGGAGATGCTGGCACAGAGCTTCCAAAACATCCAGTACACCACCAAAGTCCCCTGATTCACCACCCTAACAACTCTCTTGTCCCTGTCACCAGCACTCCTTGCTCTTCCTATCTCTCAGGGATTATAACAGCCTGCCCTGCCTCGGGGTGTGCCCTCCTGCAATCCACTCTCCACTCTTCAGCCTTGGAGATCTTTCTAAAATGTAAATCTGATCATGCCAATTCCATCAGGTCCTTCCCCTGCTTTAAACCTGTAGTGGCTTCCCCAAAGCCTTCAGGACAAAGACCAAACTCCTTCACGTGGACTGTCAAGGACCCTTGCCCCCCACGCCCCTTCACTCCCCAGGCTGTTGCAAAACTAACTTATTTGCACTTGCCAAGACACACCACGCTCCTTCATGCTCCTGAGCCTTTTGCACTGTCTGCTCTGGCTGGAAGGCCCTTCCCCTATCCTGCCCATAGAACTCTTATTCATTCTCTAAACCATGCTATCACCTCCTCTTTGCACTTTCCCCAGACGTTTCTCCTTGCCCAATGCACTAAAAAAGGCTAATCACTTCTCCCTCTGCAGTACTGTTCCTCCATACCTCACACAGTCATCCCTTGCTCTGGTCAGAGCGCATTAAAATGATCTGGTTATATCACGAATGTCACCCCTGCTACATTCCTTGAGGGCTTGTTGAGTCCCTAAGCCAGGGGTATGGAACCTGCAGCCTTGAGGCCACATGTGGCCTTCTAGGTCCTTAAGTGCAGCCTTTTGACTGAATCCAAATTTCACAGAACAAATCCTTTTATTTTTATTAATACATTTTTGTTCGTCTTTTATGTTTATTTTATTTTAAAAATGAACATATTTAAAATACCAAAGAATAAAATAAGTTTCAAAGAAATAATCCTCCCAGATTGACTGGCACAAACATTAGTAAGCAATAAGGACTCAATTGACGGCTACTACGCTCATGATTTAGTTCCAACTTCCCCCGCCTGACTGGCACTACTACCACACGAGGCTGGTTGGTGAGAGTTTATGGGGGTCGAGTACACCAGTCTGTTATCAGCTTTTGACAAGGGTGTGCTGTGTTTCTGTTTGAAGTGGAATTTGTAAATAGTTTCACAGCTCGACAGTATCTTTTAATTCTATCCGCTTAACAGCCCATCATGTCAAAGAAGACCAAGAAAATGCTGAAGAAAGAAAACAGATTTTTTAACAAGAATTGGGAATTGCAACATTATCTTGTTTCTGCTAAAGATAAGATGATTTGCTTGTTTTGTGATACTACAATATCAACATTAAAGAAATTCAATGCTCATCAGCATTATAACACTCGTAAGGACCACAAATATTTTAAGTTAGAGGGAGAGGCACGAAAGGTTGTATTGCAGAAATTAAAAGATGAAAAGCAAAGACAATTCTTTCAAGCAGCAATAAGACCTGGAAATGATGCCACTGAAGCAACATATAAAATAGCTTATATACTTGGGGGGGAAAAAAAGGGAAACCGTTCAGCGATGTAGAAATTGTACAATAATGCACAGTCGAAGTTGTAGGATGCTTAGACCCCAATAACGTTTCAAAGTACAAACAACTGCCTCTTTCAAGGAGAACCATAACTGATCAGCAGTATGAATTAGCCTTCAACTAACAAAACTTCATGCAATACTTCAAAAGGAAAATATGTATTAGTCAATCACTTTGGATGAATCAAGTGATACTACTGACTCATGCAAGTTTTATACTTCATTCAGATCATAACAGAAGATTTTCTTTGTTACAAAGAGTTACTCACTTTGAGCACTCTTGCAAACAGAACACAGGGAATAGATACCTTCAACAACTTTCAAGATAAATGTCGTGAAGTTGGACTGAATTTGGTAAATTTAGTGAGTGTACATACAGACGGCGCACCTTCCATGACAGGAAAAAACATGAGGGTTTACTGCACAGATAAAAAAAGTATTAACAGATCCAGATGCTGTCGTTTCTTTTCATTGTATCGTGCACCAGCAAAATCTCTGTGCTAAAGCTACTATTGTAAGTGACACTTTGCAACAAGTTATAAGTATTGTTAACTATATTTGTGCAAATGCTACACGGCACGGTCAGTTTCGTAACATGCTAAAGTTGAACGATGAGGTATTCAAATGCTTTCCAACAAAAAGTGTGGATTTGCCCTATCATTCTAAAATGTGTTGGCTATCGCAGGGACAGGTGTTAGCCTAAATTTGATCTCTGCAAGAACAGATAGTTAAATTTTATGAAGAACAGAATCAGCAACGTGAATTATTGAAAGAAGATTTCTATAGGAATGCAGCATTTCTGTGTGATATCATGTCAAACCAAAATGACTTGAATATTTCTTTGCAAGGTAAAACTAAGTCTATACATGATATGTGGCAAAAAATCCAAGCATTTCAAAAAAACTATCTTTTTTCAAAATACTTCTTCAAAAGGAAATTCTAGATGAACATTTTCTCCAGTTAGCAAAGGTCACTGATGAGCAGGATGATGTATGTGAATCATTTGAAGAATACACAGCTGTTATAGACCTATTAATTGGAGAATACAATGAAAGATTCACTGACTTTGAGAATCATGACATCACACTCAAATTAGCATTTCCGCCTTACCTAGTTGATGTCACCAAGGCACTTAAAGAACTACAGATGGAATTGATTGAGCTTTCAGTAGATGACATTTTCAAGTCATTGTCTGATGCTAAGAAAGATCCAATTGAAATATGGAAAAATGCAGTAGAATACCCACGCCTTCGGCAACACACCCGAAAAATGCTTTCTTGCTTTTCAGCCACTTATTGCTGCTAACTGAAGTCAAGACACCCTTAAGGACACAAATGACTGATACCCATCTAGAGGATCAACTGAAACTGCAGACCTCTGTGCTGCAACCAAATATTCAAATGTTTTCCAACAAAAAGCAGACATAACAAAGTCATTAAAAGGTTAGTTAACTTTAAAATTAACAAATAGTTTTCATTTTTTGAAGTTATTAAGTACATAGTAGTTAGATTTTTACAAAATAATGTACATTTTAAAGTGTATCTTTAATTGAAGTTTCTTGAATGTGGGCTTATTTGATTACAGCTAAATTAACGTGGCCTTCCAACATGAAAAGGTTCCCCACCCCTGCCCTAGGCCCTACCTAGCACACTGCTTTCCCAGGCTTGGGTAATAAATGCATGTTAAACTAAACAGCTGGGAGTACCCAGGGTCTGGCTGAGAAAGTAGAAGAGAGTTCAGAATCCCCAGCCCTAACTGTGGGGTCTAGCTTAAGGCTGGGGTTTCTGAACCAGAAAGGGACAGCCTCATACACACCCAGAGGCCAAGAACCAGAGACAGCAGCCTCTGAGACTCAGCGTGAGGTCCTACCACCAGGGCCAGCCCCTGAGGAAGAGAGAGGAAGAGAGGCAGACAAGGAGAGCTTCAGAACCAGGACCCAGGGAGTCAACCCTGGGCTGACCCCGGGCTCCCTCGCCCAAGCCACCAGAAAGTGCGGCCACCCACACTTTCTGACACCACCGTTGTCCCTGGCTGCATATGACACAGCTGGCTCTGCTTTCTCCCGCAGATCTGGGGTAGGGCTGAGCTCCCAAAGGCACTGTGTGTGGTACTCTGAACATGAGAGTAGAAGAGCTAGAGTTAAGATCACCCTGTCCAAGTCCATTACGGCAGAGAATGCCCAGAAGAGGAAGGGACTTACGCAGGATCTCACTCGGCTGAGAAAGGGCTAGGGTGGAACCCAGGTCTCCTGACTCCCAGGCCAATGCTGTTTGCACTAAGCATACCCTCCCCTTTGTCAGCCTTTGCCTCCAGAAGGGTCTATGCTCAGTGAGAGCAAACCTGTCCTGCTGTGCTCTCCCCATACCCCAGCCCCCCAGCGTTTTTCCTGACTGCAGCAGCCTCAGTCATCTCTCCTGTACATGAAATCAGGTGGCCCTTGCTGCCTGTTTCCTTCCTCTGGCACTTTACCCATTCAAATCCAACAACATATACTGAGCACCTACACACGATGCTCTGGGTTCAGTTCCAAGTCCTGGGGAGCCCACAGTCCATTCAGGGGGATGAGCGTAGGCCTAAAGAACTGTAGCAGACGGTAATGTCTTGGTAAGTGGTAATGGTAAGTGATTTTATAAAGGCACAGAGATTGGGCTACAGGTAAGTCAGAAGAGGCAGATATTACTTTGGGAGAAAGGGAATAAATTAAGGAAGCTTCATGGAAAAGGTGACATTGGAGGCTGAGGACTCTCCTGAGGCCAGGAGTTCAAGGCTGCAGTGAGCTGCGATCACACCACTGCACTCCAGCCTGGGCAACAGAGGGAGACCCCGTCTCTAAAAAAAGAAAAAAGAAAGAAAGAAAGAAAGGAATAGAACCGGCTTCTACCCTCTCATTCTATGAGACCACTTGGGAGTTTTAATTTATTTTTAAAACCTTTTCAACAGTGAGACATTTACTCAATCCTGAAAAACTAAAAGACAAGGAAGGACCTTACTGCAATTTCTGGAATTTATTGTGAAAGTGGATTTTTGTGAATTTCTTCCAAATTTCTTTATGTTTCAAATTTTTCCTATTTGTATTCAAGTATTTGATTCAAATGAAAGAAACTCTTCAAAATTAACATGAATAAAAAGTATTCTGCTGCCAACTATGAGGGAAGACAGACTGACAAATCTGGCTCCATCTATAGAACATGATAAACAGGAAAAGAAGAGCAGTATTTTTATGAAGTCTGATAAATTGACAGAAGACTCAAAAATGCACTAGAGTGTTCTTATTCATTACTGCTATAGACTAATACGTAAGTTTTTCCCAAATAAGCATTAATGTCATTAGCAAGTATTAAATTCATTACTATCCCCACTTTTCGTTACTACCATGATCATATACACAAAATTCAATAACAGAGAAATTTAATTGCCTGCAATTCTTTTCTGACCATTACAATTATTTGTTTTATTTCTTAATTAATTACTGAAAATAATTTTGTCATTACAGAAGAGGGGAGTGTTAAAAAAAATATATCTACTCTTAGTGCCAAACATGCCAGATGCACCACTGATACAGCTTCCTGCAAGAAGGTTTTAAGAGAACAAGAGAAGGTGAGGCTTCTGGAATAACTAAGCCAAGATCACCAAAGGCCTTGACGGCCTGGCTAATGAACTTGGACTACAGTCTACAGGTAAGTAATAGAGTAAATTATCAAGAGCTTTGACTATCCAAAATATAAAACCTTTAAGTATCAAAAGGAAAGAAACCTGCAAACCAAAGCAAAAGTCAAATAAACCGGAGAAAATATTTTACAAAATACAGCATGGTTGAAGGATTGATAAATTTTGTATACAAAGAACTCAAACAAAGGGTAAGAAACACTCTAAAATGCCAACAGATACTCTAGCAACATACATATAATCCTACATACATACAATGAAAATAAGAATATATTGTTTGCCTACTAAATTAGCAAAAATAGAAAAATAATAAGTACTAGCACTTGTGAGGAGGAGATTAAGGTGGAACACATGCCAATACACATTCCAAAGACGCATGACCTTTTGGGAAATCAGCCCAGGAATATGTTTCAAGGGCCATAAAAATGTTTCAACCTTTCATTTAGTTATTTTACTTCTGGAAATCTACTTAAGGAAATACTCTTAAAATATGGAAAAGGTTACAAGTACAAAGATGTTAATTATACCATTGTTTCTAGTAACAATAGTATTGAAAATAACCCAACTTCCAACAATAGAGGAATGATTAAATAAATTATGGGTACATCCTTGGGATTGATCATTCAGCCCTTAACTATAAGGGTTAGAAAGAAACATGGAAAATTTCGCTATAATTTTAAGGGAGGTGGGGAAGCAGGATAGGCTATGAAAAATGTGCATACTTTAAAAAGCTGAGAGGAAATATACCAATTTATAAGAGTAGTTGTATTAGTATGCATTTCTGCACATTAACTTCATACTGGCTGCAATAAACTATTTGACCCTTTGCTCTGATTTCTTAGTTATTTATTATATTCTGTTGTACTACCCGCATATAAGTTTGTAAGCATCCACAAATCCTTTTTGAATAAGATGGACTATAAATTAACCAATTAACTAATTATCAACAGAATCAAGATGTTTGGTTACGGTGGTAGGGTTATGACGATATACATTCTTTTTCTTTATTTTCAAAATTTCTGTAGCGTAGTTTGCTTTTACAATTTAAAATATATGCAGAACACCAAATAAACAGGTAACTTGAAAAAACTGCTGCTATATCTTACCCAGCACCTTCAGTTCCTCTTCCTGTGTTTGATCTGAGAACAAGCTCCCTCCAAAATGTCCCTTAATTTAAGGGAGAAATAGGGCTTTCTTCCCCTCTATGTAGGGTTCCATGAGGTCAAGACTCAAAACTGTTCCCTCACTGCTCTGTGAAGACCCACGGAACTTTAGAAGCCCAGAAACATTAGTGAAGGGCCATTTTGATGACAGACAGCTAGACTCCTATGGTGGAGGGCCCTTCCCAATATTCAAAAAGCATGGGCAAGAAGAGGAGTGGAAGAGACTTATGTGGGAAACCCTTCCACAAACAATAGGTCAAAGGAGGGAGCTCCTTGAGAGCTGGGACCCTTTGCTACCAATCCAATGCCTGATAAAGGAACCCAATAAATGCTGTTGCTAATGGATCCATTCATGCATGCATGCATGCATTCATTCAATGTTGGATAAATATTTACAGATGTGCCACTGTTCCAGGTGCAGGGGATTTAGCAGTGAACACAACGAAGTCCCCTATCCTTGAAGCAGCTTACATTCTAAGTATAGGGAGGCAGGTGATAAACAAATAAATAATTACTGCATCAGGCAGCAATAAACATTTTGAAGATAAATAAAGCCAAGTAGGGGGGTCAAGGAGTGGCCGAGGGCAGGGGAGAGGGGTGTGCTGTTTTAGCTGGGCCTTTTCTGCAGGAAGCAAGGGGCTGAGCCATAAACAGGTAGAGGAGAAAGGCACTACAGGCAGAGGGAACAGCCAAGTGCACAGGCCTTGAGGCAGGTGTGCTGGGTGGCTTCAAAGGCCAGCAGGAACAGCAAAATGGCTGGAATGGAATAAGCAAAGAGGAAAGTGGAAGGAACTGAGGTTGGCTCCCACAGTGCTCTTTAGGCTGTTTAGGGCTTTGGATTTTATATAAGATAGGAAGCTTCTGGAGGGTTTTGAGAGAGGAGTGTCATAATCTGGTTTACGTTCTAAAACAGCGGTCCCCAAACTTTTTGGCACCAGCGACTGGTTTCATGGAAGACAGTTTTTCCACAGACAGAAGGGTGGGAGGGGAGGTGGAGCTCAGATGGTGATGTGAGCGATGGGGAGCAGCTGTAAATACAGGTGAAGCTTCACTCCCCGGCCCACCACTCACCTCCTGCTGTGCGCCCCCCCTTTCCTAAGTTTCATGGAAGACAATTTTCCCATGGACGGGGTGGGGGGCAGTGGAGCTCTGTGGCCCGGGGGGTTGGGGACCGCAGTTCTAAAGGGGTCACTCTGCCCGTGTGTAGAGTAGACATGGTGAATAGAAAACAGGCGAGAAAGGGTGAAAACAAGAGAGATCAATTTTGAGGCCACAGTTAATTGTCCAAGTGAGAGAGGAAGATGGCTATTTTAAAAACCCTCCACTTTAGACTGAGAAAGAAAAGAAACTTTTTATCTGAGGAATTTGAGCCCCCTTCAATTATAAAGCCCAGAGAAGCACTGAAATGTGACAGTGTGTGACAGCAGTCACGTCTCACACCCCCTCCCCAACCGCCGCCAGCTAAATAATTAATTACCTCTTGAGGCCACTTGCTATGTGGGCTCTAGACTAATGATGCCAAGTAGCCATAAAACGCCATACGCTGGACACCATAACTCATACCCGATAGTTCAACAATGTAGAGCCAATCACAAACCTATGTTATTTCTGTAAACCAGTGAGAGTTCCTGTCAAACAACTTTGTATCTGCCCAGTCCTTGTCCCCTTTGCCTTAAAAAACCTGCTTGTAACAAAGGCTGGTGGAGCGCTCCCCAAGGCAACTTGGAAGTGTGTCCCAGGCAACTGTCCTCAACCTTGGCCCAAATATTAGGCTAACAAGCCCATGACTGTCTTTCAGTGAGAGGGGGCACAGCTCCTGCGAAGTTCCCACTCTAACCTGGAAGTGCAATCCCTGTCAAAGAAGGTGCTTTTCAAAGGCCTAAGGATCTTGACAATAGAGAAGTGGGAAGGAATCTTCATGCCAGAGATGAAGAGCTGGTCAGGTCCAGGGGCGTGGGCGGGGAGCATTGTGTTGGGTGTGCAGTGAAGAAATCTGTCTCCTGCCTCGGTGGGAGGTGTTATCACGGAATGAATCCCAGATTTGATTAGGTGGTGTAGCCATCTCACTATCTTCAGACCGCAGCTCCTAAAACAGGTATGAACTTGGGCAGGCGAACAGGAAGAAGGCCCCAGGTAAACAGCATGCACTTAGCTCTCAACCCACCCCAATCCCAGGAATTAAAAAAAAAAAAAAAATCCAAAAAACAAAAACCTACCACACTCAGTGACAAACATGCTTTAAATTGCACCAAATGTATGATAAGGATATTCTTCTAGATATTCCCACTTGAAACAGTGACGAATTACAGAAACTGTGGGAGAAGAGGTTCCATCTTGCTTAGGGGTGGGGATGATTTAAGGAAGGCTAATACAGGGCCTTGGCTGGTTTAAAGACAATCACAGCAACATGCGGTGGTACCAGAAACTAGTTCAGCCAAATCCCAACCTGTAGACAAAGAGTCTCTACCTGTAAAGGGATCCTCCTAAATCCTCTACATGTATGGAAATCTTTGACAGGTCTTCTGAAGCCTAAAGATATAGTATAGATATATAGATATATAGGCACAGATATTGTATAGAATAGATCAATACACACACACACATCACCTACATTAGATATATGCTACATATTTACATTTCTTGGCCTTTCAGCTTTATTATCTATTTGCACAAAGCAGGACACATGACAAGCTCATCTGCAATTTAAGTTTTTGTATCTGCAAATCCACCAGAGAGTTGTGGGAAGCTCCTGCTTATTCTGCTGAGAGATCTCTGCCAGACAGGCTCAGAGAGCTGCTCTTTTACTTTCTATTTAATAATGCATAAAGGTTAAGCACAAACACACAAAGGGTGGCTTAACTTTTTCCCCCCCTTTTTAGCTTGGCTGGGAGACAGAGTTGGAAGGTTTTTATGGCCCATATGTGCCCCAATCTCTTCCATTTCCCACTTGATCTCAGTTGCCACCCCATAAATTCAGGGGTGATCAGCTCTGCACCACAATCGTCTTCTGATGATAGAATTCCACAGACTCAAAGCTTCTAAGAAAAATTGGGGTAGATTCAGAGGAGGTTCTTATAATTCAAAACCAGCAATTACAAGTATTTTTTTAAGTATTAATATATTTTTTAAATACCTAAAGTTAGCACCTCTCTTTAAACCTTTTACTCACTCCTTCCCGACCCTTTCCTTATACCCCCACACCCTTTCAATTTCTTCATGGTCCCTATTTGCTTCCTTTTCCTCAGCACCTACCCACCAAGCCCTGCTCTGCTCCCCATCCCCACTTCAGAATGACTATTCTAGTGGCTATTCCTTATCATGCTAGTGACCCACCGAAGCCATGACCTTCCTGTTTTCCCACAAGTGTTTGGCTGAGCCAGCGTTCCCCCCAATCGGTGACAACACTGCATTCCTACTACACTGACTCCAACCTAGTTCCCTCCAAAACAGAGCAGGATGACAAGGATTGACAAGGTCAAGTGCAAGAACTGCACTTGACCTCTGTGTGAGTTTTATTTCCAAGGCCACCGCACGGTACTCTGAAAACTCTACACCAGAGGCAAAGGAGAACCATCCTTCAAAACCATGTGTATATGTGTTTAAAGACAAAAAAAAAAAAAAGGAACCGGGTGAGGTTCTCAGAAGGGAATACTCTGCTGTAACTGGTGTTTACCATGTTCTTCGGGGTGCTGAGGAGGAAGTGGTTGCTATGACCCCAAGGGGGAAACGCTCACTTGAAACAGGAAAATGGAACTCTTACTACTTTCCATTAGCAGCGTTCAAGAAGCCGGTCACACTTGGAAACACTTGCACAAGCACTCTGAAGAGTCCCTGAGGTGAGCATCGAGACTCAGTCCAATCACCCCCAAACCCTAAGCACAGATCAGGGCACAGATACAGGTCCACTTTTTTCCAGAAACCTCTCAGCACTGGAAAAATTCTCATTACGGCTTCCCTTACCACCAACACGCTGAATGGCCAGGAGCCCCTGGGGATCTGCAGGGAGGAAGAAGGAAGGAAGGGGGAAAGGCTGGATGGCGTATTGGAAAGAACAATGAACCACCTAAGGGTCAGAAGACCTGGGCTTTAGTCTCAGCTGTGCCATTTACTCGTTGTGGAACTCTGGGCAAATTACTCAACCTTCCTGCTTCTTGGTTTTTATTTTCTCTGTAAAACCGGGATATTATTCACTGCTCTCTCTGCTCATATCCTGGGGTTGCTGTGGGGATCCTATGGAATGGCATACTGATGAAGCTCTAATGTGCTATTATGCAAATGCCGGTTGTTCCTCTCACCAAGATTCAGGTCTGTGAAAAGCCTTCTTGAGTCCTGACCTCTCCCTCCTCAAACACATCCCCTCAGCTCTGTTTCCACTTGAGTACTTCCCCGACTCACCCTTCTGAGCCTTACTGGTAATTCTGCCCACACTTCTGCAGAATTTTGGTAGAATATCCTACAGAGTCCAGTCAGAGCAGTATAAGCAAGACCAAATCACAGAAGCGGTGAGAACTAAACTAAACCACGTGAACCTGGGTCCCCGGCTCCTGCATTCTCTACCATCCAAAGGCAGAGAGGCCTCATCCTCAATGGCTAATTTGCCTGCTTGGAGGTTCAGGCTGGCCCCACTTCTGAGTCATATTTTCCATTTAGTAAAATGAACATCTGGCTGCTGTGTGATGCCTTTTGTGTACAGTCTTCTAACTCACAATTACCTGCAAGATAATTCATACCACTACCGCATGGTGCAAAAACAGGGTGGGCCTGGCATGGTGGAAGTCAGCTATCTTGGTTTCAATCTCACATGCAAATTCTAACAACAAAAAGAATGGCAACTCAGAAAAGCCCCTACCAGCAGGTCCAGGCACACCCATAAAGAAGAATTCACGTATTTTTTAAATCCAAGAATTCAAGAGGATCCTAGGTCCCAGGAACCATCCTGCTTTTTCATCTCAGTGGGCTTTAGAGCAGCAGTCCCCAACCTTTTTGGCACTGGGGACTGTTTTCATGGAAGACAATTTTTCCATGGACTGGGGGTTGTTGTGGGGGGAGGCAGAGCTCAAGCGGTGATGGGAGCAATGGGGAGAAGTTTCATAGATGACAATTTTTCCATGGCTGGGGGGGCTGGGGGCGGGGAGCTCTGTGGCCCTCAGCCTGGGGGTTGGGGACCAAAGAGCACTCCACTCCCCATCCTCCCCTCCCCCAAGCGACCTTGAGCAGGCCACTCAACCACCTAAAAACCTGGGCTTCCTCATCTGCAAAACAGGGATAATAACAAGACATGCCCTGCCCGGCTCCCAAGGTTATTATGACAACCAAGTGAGAAAACAGATGTGAAAGTGCTTTGCAAACCACAAAACACCGTCCAAGTGTGGGGTATCATTATCTAGCAAAATTGCCTTGAGAATAACCCAGAAATCTGGAAGTATTTTATTTTAATTCATTAATGGACTTATACCACACCTTGATTTAAAAAGGACTTAGGGTAGCTGCCTGGAGAAATTCTTAAATAATTTCTAAATAAGTTTATCCAAGCAAGTTACAAAAACAAGTCATCGAATTGAGTAGCAGGCTTTGGATAATAGGAAAACGGCAAATCTTTCACTTTTCTTCTTTCACTCTTGTTTCAGCTTTTGAGCTCTGAAAAGAACTAATATGACCATATTGTGTTGCCTTTTAGGCAAAAATTAAAGTCTTCTCACACCCTCCATCTCCCTCTTGGTTCTCATTTCTATCCCCTGAGCAACTTGGCAGCTCCTTCTCCAAACCTGCGAACCTTCTTCTTGGCCCCCAGGTTGGTTTGGAGGCCTGGAGCTATTTGAAATGCTGTCCTCCTAAGATCTTGAGGCCAAAGGCATCCCCATCATCCTTCCAGGAGGGTGTTATCCCCAGGGACGGCAGGAGTTTCCAGGACACACAAAGGCTTATTCTGCTCACAAGGATATTTACCAATTCAGCCCTGCAAGAGTTTGCCAGGATCCGGGCAAAAGAGCAGAGCTGGGACAGCCTTCTGATTCACTGTTTGGCAGATTCACCCTTCTCTACTATCAGCAACCCAGGCATGATGCCAGCGGGGCTGGGGAGAGACCTTTATGTCAAGGTAGGGAAGGCAGGAAGAGGTGTGTGTGCAGGAGAGAGGCAGGTGGAGCTGTTTGTGGTTTCCCCCAGAGTGGGGAGGCACGGGTTAAAGCAGTCTCTCCTTCCTCCACAGTTCCCTAACCTCATCTGAACCTCAGACTAGCCTAGCCCAGGATCAGAAGCCCTAGAACTCAGACCCGCCCTGGATGTGGGCCCTGGATGTGGCTCAAGGTGCTCCCCTGGCCCTTCTGGGCCCCACTCAGAGCTGTGCAGCACCACCCCTGCCAACGCCACTGGGCCCTGAGTGGCAAAGTTGGAGAACCCCTCCTTCCATGGCAAAAAATGCAACTTGCTGCAGCCCTAATGCACATATGCTCCCTCCCCATAAATAACAAGGACTGCCACTTAAACAGCACCTATTGCATACATCATCTTCAGTCCTACACAAGGTGGGGCATCAGCCACGTGTCACAGACAAGAAAACAACCTTGGGGAGGCTGAGTAAGCTGCCCAGGAAAAGAACGTGGCTAACACTGACTAAGAGGCACAGGATTGAACGGGGAGACGGGTAGCTGCACCTTTATGCACCTTGTAATGTATTATTTCACTTGTATTATTTAACTTGCTATATCAAGCCTGTACAAGCATTACTTGAATACTCTGAAAAACATGAAATGAAGGAATTTAAAAAAAAAGATATGTTGCCAGTCCATGGTAGAATCTAGATTCAGACAATTTGTCCAACTCTGAATATACTGTCTGGCCACACCTCCACACTTGTTCAAACACCAAACCAGGACATGGAAGCTAACAAAGACTATTTATCTAATGTTTTCATGTGAAAAATTTGACAAAAGAATGAATAACTAAATAATGTTTAGTTATTAAACATGACAAAAATGGCCTATGGAAAATAAAAATGACACAAAATGAAAACTGGCTGCCGTATAAACTTAGGACAGGGCATAGGAACCAAGGAGACCATGGACTTTCACTGAAGAGGGAAGAAAATAAAATCCCTTCCCAGTGGCTTCGGACCTTATATAGTGTGCTGCCACACAGCGCAAAGTTGAGCCCCTAGCAGGAGGCTTAGTCTAGCGGTTGGAAGCAAGGTCTCTGGAGCTGGGCTAATTAAGCGTGAATTCTGGCTCTCCATTTCCTAGCTGTGTGACTTCAAACAAGCTTATCTGTGCCGAATTGGTTTCCTCACCTGTAAAATGAGTTTGGATTAATATGTAGGATGTCTAGCACTAAACAGTAAGTGTTCACTATTATTACCATTATCAGTCCTGGTCAGAGAGAAAAAGGGTGAATTATCTATTCCAAAGGGAGCCAGGACTGGGCTAAGGCTTTGGTGAGGTTTTCACATGGTCTTGACAACCACATTCACAATACACTTATTCTAGGCTGCTCTGTGTGCTCAGGAAAGAGGTTTCCTGTGTGAAGAGTAAGGCCTCCCAGGAAGTGACAACAGAGGTGTCAGTTAATACTCCCAGCAAGAGAACAGGCGCTGCCAGGGTGGATGCCAGAAAGAGGGGCATCCCCGGGGCAGGCCCCAGCAGAGGGCTACTGATGGAGGAAGAGAAAATGGTGGCTGCCTATATGGCAGGCCTGCAAGGGAAGGCACACCAGTGTCAGCACTCTGGCTAGGGAAGTCACAGGGCCAACTTCTTCAGAGATTGGTGCTTATGTCCCAAAGAACTGCGTGCCTCTCCAAGGTAGAGCTCTCTGCTTCCCAGTGTATCTTCTTGCTGGTGTTTTCTTCCAATGGCAGAGAGCATCTCTTCAGAATTTTAGAAAATGTTACCTTGTTTCCATTTGCAAAAAGGAATTAAAATGTACCAAAATTCCAAAGAAAAGTGTACCCTTTCTAATGGGACTGCCTGTCTCCCCTCTTCCCTTTTCTGCCTTCGATCTCTTTAAATCTCTGACCTAAAAGTAAGCTGTGATATTTAGTGCCCCTGGAGTTTTGGGAGGAGGCTGACTTTGGAGGCAGAACACCTGGGTTTTTCTGGTTCCAGCTCTGCCCATAATTAGGCAACCCCAAGAAAGTCATGTCACTTCTGAGTCTCAGTTCAGAAAACAGAAGGATTAACCACATCAACTCAAAAATACTATTCGGCTCTGAAATTCCGTGGTCTTGGGATAGCCTCAAAAAAAGCTGAAATGTGGGGACTAACCTAAGTCAATATTCTACTTCCCTTTTGAACTAGTGTTTAAAGGAGAAAGAATATAGGAGAAAGAGGGGAAATTTTCTTATCTGAGTCACTCCAACGACTATCCTTAAAATTGCATTTGGCAGGAATAAAAGCAATTTTTTAAGTGCTTAGAAAAAAAATAAGAGGGTAACCACGGGTAATTTTCATTTCTTTATAGTTTTCTATACCTACCCAATTATCTACAATGGGCATGTAACATTCGTTAAACAAACTTAAATGTTAAGGTTTTAAATTCTATTTTGCTGGGGAGAAGGTTAAGGAAGAGTCTGACCTTTCATCAGTGTAAACGACCTCTCTCCTAACCCTGGAGAAAATGTGGGAAGAGTTCAAGCGAAGGTCAGGCGGGAGGGAGCGGGGGATGCCGAAAGCCTCAAGACTCTGTCGTCTTCCCGCTGATACCGACACCTTGGCCCCGCACCTGCGCCTCTGACCTGCTTACGGAGACCAACCGCCTCCGAGCCTAACACAGGGCGCCGTGAGCGCGGGCTCAACCCTCCCGCCGCCTCCAACCCAGCTCGGGGGCGGAGTTTTCCACCCAGAAGGCGGAGAACCGAGGCTCCAGGGACCTCCGCGCCCGCGGCCCCGTGAGCGCGGCCCCGCCCAGTCTTTCCATGACTCGCCTGTGGGGCGGGGCGGACCCGGCAGCCCCAGCCAGCGCGACCCCGAAAGAGCGCCTCGCTTCCTGGAATTTAATTCGCATTCCTTGAAGTTTGAAAGGCAGCTTAGAGATTCTGAGTGCCTTTTAGCAGAGGTGTGGGAGGTAGGAAAGCCTGGAGGCACTCAAGAACCAGCAGGAGGAACAGAAATGTGTCAACTCTTCCCCCAAGAGAGTAAATGCTGAATGTTTTAGGGTCCTTTTCCGGAACAGCTGGTTCTGCCCAGTGGGTTAGTGGAAAGTCCACTTTACCATGTATTAAGTACAGCGAGGAAGGAAAAGGAGGGCCCAGTCTTTTCAGCAAGGGCATCTGCAGACGGACCAACATCCGTGATGGGGACTTCTCAGAGAGCGGGCTCAGCTTAGTCAAGATGCAACTCAAGCCAAAGAAAAGTCAGATCGAGGAAACTAGACCAAGGTACTGTTGTCCAAGAGACATTTTAAATGCCTTCTCTCAGCAGAAGGGTTTATCTTGCCCTCTTGCCTTGAAGCCCCTGGGGCAAAGGAGAGCTAGCCTGTCCCTGAGATAGACAGGGGGAGATGTTCATTGCATCCTGAGTGAATGTAAAACCCTCCCCACCCCCACACGCACACCTTGTGAATAGTCTAAGTGGATGTGTTCTTTCATACTGCTAAGAAAAAGTCCCCAGATAGGAAATGGTCAGCCTCTGAGGTCAAGGCATTGCCCACCTGACAGGGCTCTGGATGCACTGCCCTCTGAAACTGCCCTCCCCTCACTTGACAAAAATTATTCATTCCATCCTTGGTGGCCTTTCAGCTGAGTGCCTTGGTCAGAAAAGCTAACCTGGGCCGCCTAGCACTATGTCAAGTGGTCTAGTGAGAAGATCTAACAGAGGGCGCTTCTCAGCCCACAGATGCTGTTGTTGGTTCCCCAAGAAGCCAGATGGTTCCTGTCTTCCCAGCCCGTGAATAACACTCCCACCTAAAACCAGCCCTCCTGCTCTTGAGCGGTTAACCAGCACATTTACTATTGCAGACACGCCCATCTTTAAAATGGAGCATAGAAGGAAGGGAAAGGGATTAATATGTATTGGGTATATTCTCTAAGCCTGGCACTATGCAAGAGAGCCTGTATCCATTCTCTAAGTTAGTCTTTACAGCCACCCTGGCAAGGGCACAGAGTGGGTAAGTAGAAAATTTGATAAATCCAGAGCCCAGATCCAACCCAGGTTTGCCATATGTCAGGCTGCTTTCCTGTAATTGCCTGGGACATACAGAAAAAACTTCTACCTCAAGGTAAAAGATTTGATTTAAAAATTAAATATAATCTTTTATTTTAAAACCCAATTTGCATATTTTTGCATTGTACAGATTTGGATCTGTGCTTCATCCTTTCCCACCTGCAACAACATTTAAATTCCTCAGCCCGGTCTCTGAAAAAGGGAGCAAATGCAGGTCTACTAGCTGGCCATGTTTTTGGCAACCCTGCATAATGCAATTTCCAACTCTCCAGACAATACTTCCACCTCCCCCTTCAAAACAAATGCCTGTACTCCAGCATCTGTTACACAGAAGTCCAAGCTGGGAGTTCAGATGCTGCTTATAAATTTATAAGCTGAATGATGCCATTAGTTAAAAAAAGTCAGGCACAGAGCTATCTAGAAACAGTGTAGCAGCCATGTAGACAAGCCACCTAAAGGGCTGGCTGAAGAATTTCTCAGCCTCTTAAAGGATGCTAGGCAGCTGCCACTGTCTCACCTCCATTAGTCAAAGGAGCACCATCGGGTGGGTGGTGCAGTGGTCGGCATCACCTGAGAGTGTTACAACCATTGTTGCCTGGGTCCCCTCCCAGAGATTCTGACTGAATGGGTGTGGAATGTGGTCTCGAGGTCTCGAATAGGGATCTGTTAGGCTCCCACATGTTTCCAACGTGCAGCCTCGGTGAGAACAACTGGGTTGATGTTTGGTCAAAGTGGCCCCAGAGAGCTAGGTAAGTGTAAACAACATTCAGCAGGCCACTCAGGGTTCTTGAGAACAGGGAATGCCCAAAGCAACTTCGGTGTATTGGCAATGAAAAGCGAGGTGCAAGGTAGAGCAAAGGTTTTGGAGCCAAACAAGCAGAAACTTGGATCCTAGCTCCAGCACTTTGCCCACTGTGTGACCTAGGTCAAACGACCCAATGATTCTGAGCCTCAGTTTCCTCCTCTGTAAAATGAGGATGATGATAATGCTTCCCTTGCAAGGCTGTTTTAAGAATTTGCTGTACTAGGACATTGTCTGGCACATTCTGGGTCCTCAGTAAATTATGCCTATGACTGTGTTAATAAACCAATTTCACCTGGGATTAGCTTGTATTTGCTATGAAAAGAAGAGACGCTGTGGGCTGACAGTCCCCTTCAGAGGGGACCCCTTTAGTGAGTGAGATTCATACTCCCTTGGGGAGCAGCTGTGGGTGCTAAAGAAGCTACAAGTGGTATGGGAGGCAGGCAGGGCGGCCGCTCCAGCATCCAGGACACCTCCAGACTTTTTTTCTCTTGCAAGTTCAGCCTCAGGAGGAGGTGTATATTTAGAGGGAGAGTCCAGCTGTATTTGGCCACAGTTCAACCTCCCAAAGTGGGTGGCAATCAGACTGGATTGTGTCACCCTGGGTTGTGTCATCCCAAGCAGCTCTGCCCAAGACAGGTCTGTCTGCCTGCAGACCCACGCCTACCTTCTCCCTCCCACTTTACGCCATGATGCTCCAAGGGAAGCCACACCCCAGAGGGGCAGCCGGCACTGCAACCTGTCACCTGTTCTGTTCACACCTGGATGGAAGAGACAGGCCTTGGGACAGGTGACAGGTGTCCCAAGGCAGACAGGAATTCCCCATTCATGCTCTGAGCAGCGCAGCATAAAAGAACCTGCTGCCAACATGATTATTTCTCCTTTTCCTCTTCTCTCTTTTCTCCTTCAACAT
Organism: Daubentonia madagascariensis; assembly: GCA_023783475.1. NCBI lineage: Eukaryota > Metazoa > Chordata > Mammalia > Primates > Daubentoniidae > Daubentonia > Daubentonia madagascariensis. The sequence continues at coordinate 14,465,246 of JAKFHU010000258.1, read as the reverse complement.
CTGTAGAGCCCATGGAGCTCTTTCCCATACAGTATTTCTCATGATGCTCGACACAGCCCTGTGAGGCAAGTGATGGCAAGGATTAGGATTACCCCGATTCACCAATAAGAAAACAGAAGCTCAGGTAGACTCTATGAATTGCTCAAGGTCACAGAACTCATCAGAGGCAGAAACAGGACTTAAACCCATGTCTGTGTACCAAGAACCCATTACTCTGCACCATGCTATGCCCCCCCCCATTTCAGAGGCCCTCCTGCTTGCTGTGTAGTATGAGCCATCTGTGAAATGGGCAAGGGGGATGGAGCATGGACGTGGAACTGATCTAAGTTCTTGCTGAACTCAAAGTCCCCCTGGTTTGAGTCTCAATCCTAAAACCGACTTTGGGCAACACATTATTCCCTCTTTTCTATGCCTCTCTCCCTTCCTCCATCTGAGGAAATGGCAAAGCCACCTGCCCAAGGACAGCGTGAAGGAGGACTAAAAGTCCACCACCAAGCAGCTTATGTCTGTGCCCCAGAACATGGCTGTCATCTTACCAAACTTCATTTTAAAAAATTAGAGAAATGAGGGTCTCCCCAAGGCATTTGGCAAAGAGAGTTTGTTCATGGCTAGTCCAGAGTGGGAAATATTAAATTCCAGTCAAAGAAGGCATGGATATCCTACCAATTCCCTGAAGCATGCTTCATATTGACAAACCATCTGGCTTTCTGGGTGTCAGGGAAATTTCCAATCCAAAGAGTAAATGAACTTGAACAAGTAGAAAAATAGCCCCTTTACAGCACCCAGTTCTCACCAACTGAGAATTCTCTCTTACCCTTGGCCTGAAGTACTGATGTCGGGGCCATTAGGAACAAAACCAAGGGGAAGGAAATGGAACCAGCCTAAGTATTACCAGAAGGGATTATGGAAGCAAGTGCAGAATCACCCCCCAAGGAACTTAAAGCAGGAGAAACACTTGCTCATCTGTTCCCAAGCACTGTCCAGCTGGCCTGCCTAGCACAAGCTAGGAAGGAGACGGGCACCTGCCAGGAGTAGGGCAGTCAGCCTGCAGCCCCCACCGTCCTCTCTCAAAACCCCATGTGGAATGCCTACATTTGCATTCACAAAGCAGCCGTTCTCTCAGGGAGCAGAGGAGAAGACAGATGCAATGCCTTTTTTTTCTTTCACCAGGGAAGGGGACTCACAGATGCAGCACATACAAACCTGAAATCATACTTGTCCCAGAATTGGGATCTCTATGAGCCCTTTTTCTCAGGCCCAGAGAGTCCTTTACACAACAGAGAATGCTGGTGAACCAGCCCTTGGGAAGGTCAGCTACAGGGATGCAGATGAATGCATGCAAAGATCTCAGGCCTTATGCTTTTAAAATGATATTCTCATATATTATTTCACTTGTTCTTCATGGAGACTCCAGAAGGTAGGCCGTCATTCACATCTAACTTACAGGTAAGAAAACCCAAGCACAGAGAGCCCCAGAGACTTGGAATCACACAGGTGGGACCAAAGTGTAGATCTGCCAAGGTCACTGTGCTGTTCTTCCCGTCGCCCCACCGTGCCTCTTGCCCTCCACTGTTCATACCCTGGGTCAGCATTCCCCAGGCAGTAGAATACTGAAGCCACAATGAGCTGATTCACAGGTCCTCACAGGGAGAGTGGAATGGGGTCAGGAAGAACTACTGGTTTCTTTTTCCCTTGTACAGCCTGAGTAGACATTGAAACCAAGGTGGGGAATGAAGGAGGTAGCCGTCTCTGCCCCAGGTGGGAAAACAGCCCTTCAATGGGACAACACAGTAAGAGATTCATCCAAAAGTCCCTCTCATCAGAGCCACCTTTCTACACCTAAATCTGTTAATGCCTCTTTCAAAACTCTACATGTCCTCTTGTCACCCCTGGGATATTTTAATTTCCTTAGAATGAGGCACTTCAAAATTCAGCTGGTGCTGAGCTCAATGTTCAGTACTCTCCCTCCAGCCAAGCCCGCTCTGGCCTACCCCTTCCCCTAAGTCCCGGTGATGCTGGCCCACTCACCTTTTCCCAGTGCCGCCACATTCTCTCAGGTCTCCTGGTCATTGCTCACACAGATCTTTCAACTTGGAATTATATTTCCCTCCATGTTCAGCCACTGAAGTCCAACTCGACAGCGAAGACCTGGCTGACTGTCCCTGCTTCTACAAAGCCTTCACAGATGAGCTCTGGGCTGGGAGGCTCCCAGCAAGCTCCAGGGCAGCAGTTATCCCTCCTTGTCTGTGCCCACACGGGCCTGGCCCTGCCCTCACAGGCCACCCTGCAGCCTCTTTCCCAGGACCCAGTGATCTCACTGCATGTCTCTGACCAATGACACCTCCACTCCCCAAGGGCAGGCACTGGGGCTTGCTGGGCTGGAATGTTTAGCATGTAACAGGTGTTTCGTTCAGTGTTTACAAAATGAACACACAAGATAACTAATTAAAAGCCCCAAGACGCTGTATAAGAGAAAAAAGATCCCACTTTCTTGGTAATAACGCTCTGGAGCTGGGGAAGTGAAGCAGCTTGCTGCTGAGTGATGCAGGGAGCTGCAGGGCAGCACTGAGGAAGGGTCTCCTCTGGACGATGTGGTGCAGTTCAAGGAGCTGATAATGGTGGAGGCAGGGAGTAGGCGTGCAGAGATGTTACTGCAGAAACCAACCCCAGATTAACAAGGCAAGTTGCTATAGGAAAGCAAATGGCCCATCTAGCATGGCAGAGAGGGCCCTGCCACACGTGGGACTTACCACGGCACTTCAGGAGAATCCAAAGGAAAGCCATGTAGGCCAGCAGGCCTCCAAACCGGTTTTGTCTGCTATAATGAGGTGATGGAGGTGGGTGGGCAGACAGCAGGTCACAGAAGCATCTGCCCTTGAATCAACAGTGAGGCTCTGGCTGGCCAAAGAATGTCTCCAAATCCCTGGCCACCCAGTGGGCCTACTTTCATTTCTGGGCAAGTCTGGCATTGATTGGAAAGGAAGCCAGTGAGTTTCAAAAGGAAGTGGAAAAATTCCCTGGGGTTCACCAAGATACCATTAATGGATTCAGGTCCCCAGGAGCATTTCACAGTGGTAAGTGCCAAGTCCAGAGCTGGGGATCCCCCTTGGCCTTTGGGGAAATGGGGGAAATTCAAAAGGATCAGACCACCCAAGCCCCCTTTAGCTCAGTGGGAAAAACCCAAAGCTTCTTCACTGTCTCTCTACATCCTCTGGGGTCCTGAACCTGCTCCAGCCTGTGGTGTCATATGCCCTCCACCCAGCACAGACATAATGCAACATAAACCTCATTAAAGACAACCAGGATACTCCATACCTACCCAGTGCTAAAAAGATACCTTCTGACCATGTGTCTCCTAACTATCATTCTTTTGTGAAATATGATGTGTAGCTAAGCACGATGTCAGAGAAAAAGGACATCCCAATGGGTTTGGATGTGTGTCCATTTTTCCTAAGGGTTGTTCTGGGGTGGTAAGTGTGCACTTGCCACTGTGCCCTGGGGACTACATGTGGCTGGCTTAACTGGTGATGAGAGAGGATGGAGCAGAGCTCCACATCTAGAAAGGCATGCAGGGAAAATAAGCATTACTGCTCAGGAGGATTCGACCAGGCTGGACTACAAAAGCCCCCTGGGGCTATTAGCCTCAGGCTGGGATGCCAGTCTGAAACCTCCAGGGAATGATGTAACCTTGGACCAACGCCCTGCCTCACTGGTGGCATAAGTCATTGCTGCTTTGGGTTTCTAGTACTATATATTTGTAGTCAGTGAGCAAAAAGGAATACTTAAAAAAGGAATCTTTCTATAGCATCATTTACACTAGCGCTGAAATAAGTTCAGCGTGGAGCAAAATAAACTCCGGTCAAGAAGAGAAGGCAGAAATAGTGCAGAATGCTGGCCAAATATTTAGACCATGCAATACAGAATTGTAAATTACTCAGGAAGAGAGCTCTTTCAGAATCATGAGTCTATGGCTCCCATCCTTGGATGAAAACAAAAATCTCACCCACTGTCCATAATGAGCCACCAAAAGTGGGCCTAAAAAGGGGGCACTAGGGCCTGGAGTCTCATTTGCCAACTCCATGGTTCCACCTTATGCCCAGATCCCTTGTTTCTGGCCTCCAGCTCAGGTGCCAGTTTGGGAAACAGACTTTGCCCTCTGTCCCTGGAACAGCTTTCTCCACTGAGACCATGGGTGCTACCCACTAAAGGAATGTGAGGGAGCCCTAAAACAAAATCTGCTTCTGAACTTGTCGACTTGAGGCCAGCAAAACCGAGGAGTTCCTTGAGACGGCAGCTCCAGCAGCTCCAGCTCCGTGTCAGGCACGTGCCTAGAGACATGGCACCCTCCCACCCTTCCGAAGCCCTGCCTGGCACAGAAGGGGCCTCATAGATGCCACCTGGGGGCAGCTCCTTTAGCTGGGCTGCACCACAGTCACTCCTCACTTTCAAGGAGCCACTTATGTGTGGCTCTCCACTCAGGACAACGGAGCTCCTCAAGGAGCTCACCAAACCCGCACAGGCACTTGGGAAAGAGCTGCTCCTACGCACCTCAGGGGTCTGTGCCAGGAGCAGCCAAGGAGTCTCTGAAATGACTTTTCCCCCCTATCGGGGGGGAGAAAACAGAAGAAAGCCCCCATTCACCCTAAGTTTTCCTTAGGAAAAACAGGCCGAAAGTGGAAGCCAATACCACTACTCAAGCCCAAGCCTCAGGCAAGAAAATATAAAATTGGGCTTAGCGCTTCTGATAGGGTTCACACTTCTGATAGGGTTAAGCAATGATTCTCAGTCCCTCTGAAATGACAAATAAGGCCCATGACGTTATTGTGAAAGAGATCTCTGCAGCCCTTAAGGATTCCAGAAAAGAAGAGCACGCAGCCTCCTATATGTGACAGGTACCATGCTGGCACTGGAAACTGCAAAGATGAATTAGACAACATCCTTCAGGGAGCTGCTTTACAGAGCTGTTTCTGGAGACCCAGAATGAAAACACACTCCTCACCCCGTCTCTGCCAGGACTGTCTTATTTATGTAGGGTCTTATGTAAGCCAAGAGAAGAGATACCCCCACTCTGCTATACCTGGCATTACTTAATAACAAGGGCCAAGAAGAGAAGGGAGGAAAGGAGGTCCCTATCACCAAAGCAACCCTGGACAGCAGCAGCCCTGGCACGCTGCACAGGGCCACTGCCCAGTGCTAATGCAGCACATCACAATTAGCAGGCTGCTCAGGGGCTGCCCAGACCACAGAGCTGCTGCACTATTCAGATGTGCTGTAGTGGCCTGCTGAGTCCAAGGCAGAGCTTTTATGCGAGAACTCTCTCCGTCCCCTTTCACCTAGCAACAATCCTTGTATCCTTCTCTCTGCCTGAGCCACAAAACTACCCAAGGAGGCTGGTATGACTCTCACTGATCAAACCAAAGACAGACAGGTGGGGATGCGGCCGGGGATGGGAGGGTCCAGAAAGAATTGATTTGGACTCTCTTTGCTCCCGTCACCAACCACTCCATTTTCCTCCCAACATACAAGTTCTCCCCCACTTTACTAACATCAAGATTCCATATCCCTAGCTTGGGGCTGAGTTTGTTTTCTGACCTCCTCAGTGTATTCAGCAACTAGTGATCAAAAACAGTTCTCTCCAAGGAGAGATGTCTAGCTTTATGAAAATTCCTAAAGCCACTGGGATATGTTTTCTTGCCAAGACATCTGACAAGTGGCCTATTTTTAAAGTTCCAACCAATAATCTCTTAAAAGCTCTCTACACACAGACAGAGGCAATGATGAAAAAAGTAATGAGGCCAGTATTAGGTTTTTGTTTTTCAAATGAGCCATAATTTACCCATCCAAATAAATAATATTCTCTTCAAAGCAGTCCCCTTAGGAGGCTCTGAACTTAATTCCACTGGTGCTGTTTCCTCGGAACATTTTTGGGAAGTCCTGTTGTGGAACAGCCTTTGTTTCCCAGAGAGTGTTCAGGATAAAGTTAATAAGCATTCACCCAGCAGCCGCTACGGCATGCCAGGCACTGTGTTAGGCCTGGGGCGGGGTGGGGGGATCCTGTAGGTAAATACAACAAGGTCTCTACCTGGCAAGATGCTTGCTATCTGGTGGAGAAAGGAGGAAAAGGTTTTTTGAACACATACCACAAGGCAAGTACTGGGCTTGTAATATCAAGCAACAGCTTTTGATATTACATTTAATATGTACCAAAAAAACACTTTTCTTAAATGCAAAGACTGAGACTAAGAGAGGTTAAAGTGACTTAGCCAAAGTCACACAACCAAGAAATTATAGGACTGGTCCCGGCCCGGAGCTGTGAGCCTCCCAAACTGGTCCTCTCCCCACGGCAGCACCCTGCGGTAAACAGATCGCTCAGAGCAGGAGGCTGAGGCAGGCCAGGCGGCTCAGAGCAGCGCAACTCCACGAGTCTTCTCCTACGTCAAGCACTCGCCTTCTGTTTACCCTTTCATCAAGAGGCTTTGACAAGCCTAGTGGACAGGGAGAATTTCTTCAGATACAAAACAGGACTTTTTACACCTCTACTATTTACATCAGCTGAGACAGACAGACGGACGCTCAGACACGTTCGCACACACCTCACGTGCTCACAAAGAGTACTGTCTATTCAACATGTCCACCTCACAAGCAGGCAGGGAAGTCAGGCCTGCATCTTCACACGTCAAAACTAGTTTCTCACAACAGCCAAAAGATGGAAGCAACCCAAGTGTCCAACGACAGATGACTGGATAAACAAAATGTCATACAGACATACAACGAAGCATCATTCACCCTTAAAAGGGAAGGAAATTCTGACACATGCTACGACATGGATGAACCTTGAACACGTTATGCTATATGAAATAAGCCAGACGCAGAAGGAAAAATACTGTATGATTCCACTTACCTGAGGTACCTAGAGTAGTCAAATTCTCAGACAGAAAGTAAAAGGTTACCAGAGGCTGGGAGTCATTGCTTAATGGGGACAGAGTTTCAGTTTGGGAAGATGAAAAAGTTCTGGAGATGGAAGGTGGTGATGGTTGCACAACAATGTGAATGTACTTAAGCCACTGAGCTGTACACTTTAAAAAATGGTTAAAATGGTGAATTTCATTATGTATATTTTGCCACATTTTTTTAAAAATACAAATTTATTTCTATTGATGTATAGTCTCTTCCTCAAATGAACTCTGGACACATTGATATGATCAGTGTCTTCTATTCTCTTCCCAGCCTTGGGTCATGAGGCTTCAGATGAAAGAGACAGGAGCCTGGTGGGGTGGAGCCTGGCTGGGGAAAGCTCTGCATGCACAGTAAGCAGGCATTCTAAAATCAGCCCCAGAAAATCCCCCAAACGCATAGACTGCCTTAGCTCGAGCCTAAATCAACAGCAGGAAGGGGAGGACCTACAATTAGCAGACACTACCCTCCCAAAATTTGCAAAACAGTATTTTGGCTAGTACATTTGGCCTAATATAGAGCGGTGCAAAATATTTTTACGGAGGAACAATGAAAAGAGACTGATGTCTTTAGGAAAACTTTGTTCTCTGACCAATTTCAACTTTCCCTAATAAATAATAATACTGTAATGCCAAGCAGTCTATCATGCCACCTCAGCAGCTGTGCACTGCTTCCAAATGTTCTGTTTATGTCTCCCAATCGTGTCATTGTACTTGATGGGTTCCATTTTAAACTATCCAAACCAACCACAAACCTGCAAGAGCTCAAAAAGCAGCTCTGTGTTGGGTGGGCCCTAATCAAGAAGGCAGATTCAGTGGTCACCCAGAGCCTACCTCGAGTCAGTCTGTAGCAGTGCTTTTCTTCTGGGCACCCAGGTACCTGCTGAATCCCAAATGGGTGACCTACCAGGAGCCGGTGAAGAAAAATAAGAGCCTTGGGAAAACAAGGATAAAAGGCCTGGGAGAGAATCCATATTTACCAAGGGCCTGCCATGTGCAAGGTGCCATATCTTTATTTTTCATTGAGCCTTCAAAACCCTGTAATTTTCAAGTTTTATAAATGAGGAAATGGAAGAAATTCAGCACTATGCCCAAAGAGCAGAGCTGGGACTCAACTCTAAGTCATCTGATTCCCAAGTTTACACTCTTTCCATTACACTAGGCTGCCTCTCAGAATGACTTTTTTTTTTTTTTTTTTTTAAATCCTGTTTGCCTGGTTTCCAAACTTCTCCAAGTTTTCCATAGGCCCCAGCCCAGCCCAACTTTCCATTTGGGTAAAAAGAACATCCTCCCAGCTGCTATGTCCCAACTCATATGAAATGGCGGGAAGAGATTTCATAAACACAAGTCCAAAAGCCTCTTTAAGTAGACAGTAAAGTGGAAATTATTTTGTAAGGGGCAAGCTTCTGAAGAAAGCACTCCCACTCTGCAGCCCTGGGCTTCTTAACATAAACCAGTTCGGCTCCACACTGCCACAGAGCAGCTGAGGCCGAAGTTGGGCTCCGAAGCCTACATCCCACTCCGGAGAGCCTGCTGGTCTGTGCAGCACGTGTGCTGGCTGTTTCTGAGCCGGCCGCTGCAAGGGAAAGTCACACCAAACCACCACCCAGCTTAGTCCCAAGAATGAAAGCTCAGGGTAGCACGTCATTCAAGGGATTTATTCTCCAAATGCAGAATCGTTAATGCCGAGATATTCTCAGGTTTGGAGAACATACCAACTTTAAAAAGGAAGGAAGGAAGGAAGAAAGGAAGGGAGGGAGGGAGGGAGGGAGAAAGGAAGGGGGAGGGAGGGAGGAAGGAAGGGGGAGGGAGGGAGAAAGGAAGGGGGAGGGAGGAAGGAAGGGGAAGGGAAGGGAAGGGAAGGGAAGGAGGGAGGGAGGAAGGAAAGAGCAAAAAGGAAAACTCCCCATGCGACAACACTGCCTTGTGCAAGTATTTTTGCAAATGTGAATATGGTCTCATTTCTCCTTCCCCTCCTTTCCTAACAAGCACCAACAATTAGCAGACAACAAAATCTCAACATCTGCTCCTAAGTTCATGGCTTTCAGCCTTTTTCTGGGACTGAGAACCCTTGCCTCAACTGAAATCCCTGCCCCGAGTAATGGGGTTCGGCTGGTCAGGGAGCAAAGCCGGTATCTGAATCCTGGCTTGGGTGCTGCTTTCCTCCAGGGACCTAAAAGCCCTTGAAGGTGGCACCATGACAACAGCCACTTCTGGTCAACTTCTGTGAGCAGACAGCACAGGGCTCTGCTTTCTCAGAAGCAGGATTACATACAGTTCCTGCCAGGAATGGGGAGGGCCAGAAGCCCAGAACACACAAGACACTATGCTAAGATAGCCTTGTGCTTCTTGAAGCAGTCAGACCCTCCACCATCCCCTTCCTTTTCCTGGCTGGTCCAAACAGAATACTGGCAAGCGATGCTGAGCACCTCTTTGCCACACAGGATTAGGGAAACCCCTGAGAGTCATTGTTTTAGAATTTCACTTCTAGACTTTAGAACCACTTCCTATGTGGATCTAAAGACCATGGCCTGTCCCCCCCACCCCCAGTACTTTTTATTGTGACCCTCTGCAAGCAATCTAATTTACAGCATGCCCAGTATATGCCTCACATACACAGACATCAAACTGAAGACAAAGGTTTCACACAACAGTACTTACCACTGCTTTGGGCAATACATGCTGATATTTTCTATTCTACTCTATTATATTGTTTTATTAAAGCATGTTGGTTGTGACCATCTAAACTGATCCCCATTTGAAGGTTATGATCTGTGGTTTTAAAACTACTGTGGTTCATAGGAACCAGTCCTGCTTTTTTAAGTTAAAGGTCTGTGCTGACATCATGGATCAGATAGAAGGTTAATTTGTACCTTATTCCCCTTTCCTGGATAACTCAAGTTTACCCAATAAGCCTCACACCAATGCTTTTAAGAGAATTCAAATTATCCAATGGCTCCACCCACAATGGGTTCTCACAGCACACTTTGTCTTCAAGGATAGCCCTAAAAGAACTCAACTGTGTGTTCACAGAACCATTGCTAATAACCTTTAAGACACCACAGACAGTATGAGAAGGGTCAGAGGACTATTTGGGGAACTGTTTGCTTAATGTTTTGCCAAACTGGATCCTGGAAGCGTCAGAGTGGCGAACATAGAGCTGTATTTCAGAACAGGCAATCTATGAGAATTTACAGGAAAAGGTAGAAATCACTAAAAATCTACATGGGCTCATTAAGAAAAAGTCTCAACAAACCAACGCCACTTCTTTTGATGCCGGCTACAAAACCAGGAAGAATGCCATAAAGAATGTGCTCAGATTTCAGCAAGTTGCATGAAAAGACAGAGAAATAAAATCTGCATCAAAGTATAGCTGAACAGTTTTGAAGCTCTTTGAACAACTATACCCCTAGAGGCTGTTGATAATGGACCCTTAAGAACCTTTAAGATTGTTTCTATTAGGACCCTAGAAGGTTCCTTTCTGAGTCCGATCCTAGTCAACCTTTTTATCAATGACAAAGTTCTTTAATTTGTGAATAGCAACAGTGCTAATTGGTATGGAGTGTTCTCAATAGTAGCCCATCAGTGGATGAACTGGGCACCCGCAGAGCACTTTACAGATTTATCAAGTTCTTTTACGTATCTCATTTGAGCCTCCCAAGCCAGGGAGCCAGATATCATCACATTCATTTCACAGTTGAAGAAACTCAGGCTCAGCCATCAGTGTTTCTCAACCTCAGCCATATTGACATTTTGGACTAGGTAATTCTTTGCTATTCTGTCCTATGCACAGTCAGATGTGTAGCAGCATCCCTGGCCTCTACTCACTACATGCCAGTAGCACCACCCTTACAGTTGGGACAAGGAAAAATGTCTCCAGACATTGCCAAACATCCCCTAGGGGCCAAAACTGCCCCCAGTTGAAAACCACTGGGTTAAACAAACCTTGATCTGGCTTGACCAAGCTCCACAGTTAAAAAGTTTCCAGGGCATTATTTGAATTTAGTTTTCATTCTTCCTACCCTTTCAAAAAGCTGAGAGGGACAGTAAGCATGATAAATCACAGAAATCAAGAATCAAAATTATTCTGGTTGAAATGCTAGGCGAAAATCAGTAATAAAGGAGAGTGATGGTCCGTATTTTGGCTTTACGCAAACCAATTGTGCAAAGTGAGGCAGGCACTGGCTTCCCAGCAGTGAGTGTACAGAAGACTGGGGTGGGGGTAGGTCTAACCTCCAGCTCGGTGCCAGCAGTCCTGCAGGACTCCACAGACACCAACGTGACCTCGGGCTGCACGGGTGGAGCAAGCAGTCCCAGCACCTCCCACGCTCCTACCCAGGCCCGCTGCCCGGGCACTGCCCCGGCACCCTCTCTCCCTTCTCACCCCCACAGCTGCACTGACACCACCTGCAGAGCCTCCCACTTCTCCCACAGGACGAGGGAGGCTCTGCCCCACGCCCACCCTGCCCTCTGGCAGCGGCAGCATGAGTTGGGCACAGTCAGTCGGCAGATCGATGACAAGAAGGAAGAGAGAGGAAGGCAGGACTGGGGATGCGGGATGGGGAGAAGTGGAAAAACTATGGCAGGACCCACAACCCAAACCCAGGAGGCAGGACGGTAGGTTGAGGGTGAAAAGGGAAGGGGGGAGTAGGGGAAAAGGGGGACACAGGGCAGGAAAGGGAAGAGGAGGGGAAAGGTGGAGCAGAGGGGAAAGACTAACCACTCCAGCCCTCCAATATTCATTTGCACTTTCACCCTTCCTGTTCCACCAGCTCCTTCCTGCTCCCTGCCCAGGGCACCCAGCTGGGCCACTACCCACTCATTAACGCCCCTATCTGGAAAGCTCTGGAATTCACGAAACTGGGTTAAAATCCTGCCTCTACCAATCACTGGCTGTGTGAATTTGGGCCAATTATTTAATCTCTCTAAGACTTAGTTTCCCTACCTCGAAACAGGGATAATAATATCGACCTCATAGTTTTGGTATGGGATTAAATAAGATATAGATAGATAGATATAGATATAGATAAAAGTATTAAGCTGTGTGTGTGTGTGTGTGTGTGTATTTTAACACAGTGCTTGGCACATAGAAGGTGCTCACTGGTAACTAGTATTAGTTGTAACACACAACCATGGCAGGTAGATAACAACTATATTTCACTATCTCGAACACCAGCTTCCACCCCTGACAAGGCCAAGGCTTAGAGAGGAAATGGCATAGGCCTGGCCCCTGCACTTTCTACTCTGTTTCCTGAGGACTCCATGTCCTAGCTGGAGCATGATTAGCTGCCACTATTTCTCACGGTCCCTTTGGAGACCAGTGAATGCTAAGATGGCAGACTTTCTCCACAGAATTCACAGCTAGCATTGGCAATGAGAAAGAAAATAACATAATACCTTTATATCTGGTTAGGGCTCTAAATATTTTCTAAGTGTCTCATCATACACTAAAGTCCCAGAATCTCAGAGCTGAGACACTGCAGCAATGATGTGGCCCAAGCCTCCCTCAACACCTGAGTCTCCCCTGTAACACGCTACTGGGGGAAGGGGGCTCAGCACAACCTGTCCCCATTCCCAGAAAAACAACCCAGGGCACAGATCCCACTCAATGATGTCAGTTTCCTACAGGAAGAACAAGTACAGTGCCCCTAAAAAGAGGGCACAACCATGAAGTTCATTCATCCATGCCTCTTGGGAATAAATCACACCAGCAACCACCAAACAAACTGGTTCACTTTAATTTGGAAGTGTTATTATCTGAGAGTGATATATAATATAGTTCACTGAACCAGAAACATGGGCAAGCATCAACTAAAAGTTCGTAGACCCAGGAAGAAATCCACTGCTTCAAGCTACTTGCCTGTCGAAACTTGGTTAACCTTTCTGAATCTATTTCCGTGTCTGAAGGATGAAGGTAATAACAGTTGTTGTGAGGAGTGATTAAGGCATGATGCATTTAGGGACACAGTACAGTGTTTGGCAAAGATTCAAGAAATTTTAAGGTTCTTTCCCCTTTCTGCACCAATAAGCAAATCTGAAAAGATCACAAATACACAGTGCCAAAAACATGTGAAACAGAATTTCCCCCTTTTAGATAAGAGAGCAGTGCAAAGCAGACATAGCCCTGGCATCAGCAAGGAAGGCACCTAGTTCTTCTCATCACCCCTGGAATGATGGGTGTCTGATAGGTGTCTGGAGGTCAAGTAGGGGAATCTCTTTGTGCCTGATTCTCCAACTCTGCAAACAATGGCTGGCCATTTCTCCTGAGGGATAAGCTGAAATCCAACATAACTTACACGTGAACTGGCTCTTATATGCAGTTCCAAACACTTGGATGAACATTTAAGTCACCTTTCCTCACCGTTGACTATGGAGCTAGAAAGGGCAGGTGATTACTGGTGAGGACACTGGCGACCTGCCCCAGGTGGCACTTGCGAAAGGGGGAGAATTCTCTGGGTTCCTCTGCACAGAACTCAGAACTCTCCAAGTAAGAGCTGCCCCAGGAAAGCCACAGTTCTCTGGCCTCGCCTGGCAGATATGCCCTCATATCTGGGTGTTAAGGGGTTCCCGAGAGGAGACAAACCCTCTTGGGGCAGCCCTGGTCACAGCCACAGCAGGCTGCCCACAGGCCCTGAGCCACCAGACCCAGAGGCAGGGTCTCTAGACAGATGGAGGGACACTGCCCCAGAGGCAGAACAGTGCTGTGTGCTGAAAGGCAGCTTTGGATTTGTCTGCCCAACCGGTTCAAATCTTGTTTTCTGTCCCCTAAATGTCATGGGTGTAACTGTCAAGGAGCCAAGGAGAATCACCCAAATTGGACAGTTCCTTAAGGGCAGAGCTCTGTTTGATTTATCTTTGTTTCCACAGCACCTAGCTGGTGCCTGGCATAGAGTGGATATTCAGGAAATTTCTGTTGATGTGACAGATGAGAAAGGTCACAGACTCCTTAAGATCCCTAAAGCAGCAGCTACAGAGCATTTCTGGACTGAACAGAGCTCACCTTCGAGGCCACAGGGGTAGAGCTGGGGATGCCGACTGCATAGGTGATGAGAAACCTCTCTTAAATCAGAGTAGGAATGCACTGAGCCCATTAGAGAAGGATAAACCTTTCAGAACCATAAGGCTGGAAAGTGTGCGTCTTGACATTTCATTTTGCCTTTTCCCAGACTCAGAGCAGGGCCCAACCAAACCATCTCCGGAAAAGACACAGAGGCCCGGGGGACAGGTATTGTTCACTTATATATAAATGGGGCATTACTAAGTCGCCAGAGGCTGGAGAAGAATGGAAGACTCTTTCCCCAGGTAGCCAACCCCAAAGTTAGGTAGCTGCTGACCAAGGTCAGAGTAAGAAGAAGACAGGCATGATCCGCAGGATGTTATGGAAAGCAGCATCCGACATGGGGCAGCCTCTCCCCTCTGGGTCGCTGGGCTAGAGCTCAGCTCTGGACTTGGCTTCTCATCCCGTTCTGCTGACTGCATACTCACAGATCTGCTGATGGTCTCCAGGGACAGCCGTGGACGGGGCCAGCTCTGCTACTCTGCTCACACCTCAAGCTGGTAGCCTCTCCAATCTGTTGCACCTATTTGCTTAAAATTACGAGGGCCGAGCTGGACAGCTCAAGATAAAGCTAGAAAACCAGTATCAAACCAGCCTCATCAGAAAACTCTAACAACTGCTGGGAAGGACTGAGGGAAGAGCAGCAGATGGGCAAGGAACAATGCCTTGAGTTTTCCCTGGGTTCCCTGAACTCTCCATGGCCATCTGGCCTCCTCTCCCTCCTACCACCTCCCATAAGGAAACGACCCTAGCTCTACCATGTTGGTAATAAGGGCCTATCAGACCAAGAAGGTAAGGTCTCAACCAAAAGGAAAGTACTCAGTGGGCCATATGTTTTGTAGGAAGGCTGAAGACAGCAGCCTCCTGATCACAGCAGCACCATGATAGAGAAAGGAAAGGTGCAGGGCAGGACAGAGACTGCTCAGGCTGTGGACTCAGAGGATGATCTTTTCAGGTCTCAGCACCACCAGGCACCCTGCAGGCTGCTGATGACACTGTTTGATTCCCCAATACAATAGCCTGTACTGGAGCAGTGGAGACTAGAGCAGTTAAGAGCCCAGACTCTGCAGCCAGGCCACCTGTGTTCACATAACTAGAATTTTCTCTCACACTTGAGAAGTAATTTAACCCTTCTGTGTCTCAGTTTCCTCATCTACAAAATAGATATATTAATAGCACTTACCTCACAGGGCTATTATGAGGATTAAATAAACCAAAATATTTAAAGCACTCAGAACAATGCCTGGAACATACTAAGCACTCAATAAATGTTAATTAACATCATCTTTACTGTCAGCTTTTCAGAACAGTTCTTACTGGGATGTTCTCCATAGCACCCAGTATAGCACAGCCTCATTAATTAAAAAACAAAACAAAAAACCAAAGACAATAACTACCATTTAGCATATATGCAAGGCACTTTACTTATATTGTTTAGTCCCCACATAAACCCAATGCAGAAAGTGTTTTCACAGAAGGTAAGTATGTTGCCTAAAATGATATTAGTGATTGGCCAGGCTGGGATGGAAACTCAGCCTCTGATTCCAGAGCCTGCTTCTCCCCACAGGCTACACTGTCTGACTGCAGGACACCACCTTCTGAGCCCTGCCACCATGAGCAGAGTGAGAAGGGAGGAGGAGCCCAAACAAAATTCAAGGAAGAGAGGAAGAGAATACAAAAAGAGATGCTGGAACCTCAGAAGAAATCCACTACCTTGTCAAGGCCGGTATCTTTTTCCGGGTCTGGGTTTGTCATCATTTGCAACTTTCCCTTTGACCCCGGATTTTTGATTATATAGAGCGCTGGATGCCTTCAACCAGCAAGCAGGCAATCCAAAATGGCTTTTATGGACATGGACAAGACTTCTCAACATCCCAGCTGCCCGATGGCACTGATTCCTCATGCTAACACACCTCTAAGAACTTCAAATGCTTTTTGGCACTCTGACCAGACGCCAGCTTGTGAGCTGCAATGAGGCTCCCTGCTATATAAGCCCAGAACTCTTGCTTTTGGAAGTGTCATTTCAACAGAACAGCAAGTGACCTCCCAACAGGAGAATTCCTCTAAGCTCTGAATGTGCTGACATGTTACTAACAGCAGCCCTACTTCAAAAACTTGACTTTCTCCATTTCTCCAAGGACCTCATTTCTTAAGCTCCACAGATCTGTGGAGACTCACTCAGTAAACTGTCAGCACAGCAGAGAGGAGGGAGGGGTGGGAAGAGTCTTCCTAAAGCTTGTTGCTGCCTGGGCCTGAAATGAGCACACTTCAGGAGCAGTCACTAACCTACCCAGTTGTGATCTGAGAACTCAATGTCACGATGACCGAATCCTTCTAACTGTGATTTCTCACCAGTATCAGCATCATCAGCACTACCAATTCTGCAGAACAAATAGCCATTTCCTGCTTACCAATGGTTCCCCTATTAGAAAACTCCCCCCTTCTTCCTCCCCTAACACCATGCACACACAGAGAGAGGGGATCAGAAAAGGCCGGAAATGCTTACCTAAGACCAACGACAAATGCCAGAGAACAAAAAGAGACAGAAAACTGCATCAGGTCTATGTTGAGCAGGGAAACTAATTCTCCCAAGAGAACGGTCCACTTGATGGCTCCCCCTATTTCACTATGGTGAGGTATAGAAAAAGTGTTCCCTTCTGCTGGGTTGCCTATACCTTTCTTAGGGCCACATTGTGGCTATCTGTCACAAAGGCAGGCAACAACTGGCACTAGGCCTAGAGAGAGATGACTGGCGTTGACTACGCTTGCACAGTAAGCGCCTAGATTTAATTCAATCAGGCAAGCAATCATTAAATTTAATTCACTCATTCAGCTCCAAGAATCCCATGAAACAGAACTCCTGGCAGTGTCTTTACTGGGAAGGTGATAATGAAGACCCATTAACAGGGTGCCTTCTCACTTTTGCAGTCTAGAACCTTCTAAGACTAGAGTCGCGTCCAAACTGGGAAACCAGGGGCAGTGTGCTAAGGGTAAGAAAGTAAGTTTAAGGAAAGTCACAGATAGCCAACAGATACTGTATTCCAATTTGACCCCTGGCATTTTTTGTACTTATCTGTAACTGCTCCTTGCCCCAGCTCCCTCCAAACTCAAGGATCTAGGAGTTACAATTTTATTCCTTTCTAATTAAACATTTTTTCCTCCGAAAGATAATCCACACTGACCCTATCCAGGAAAAACCTGAGCTGGTCTAACTGCAGGAGGTGGTTTATTTTCATAACAGTAAAATATCTAAACCAAATATGCCCTGTGTTTCAGCAGCTTAAACATTGAGGTCTGACAAGCACCCGAGATTCCACTTCGCTTGCCAAGGGCTAAGTGTGTATGTTTAAGTGAGAGAAAGTGATTATGAGAAAAAAACGAGGAATGTCTGAGGGTGTGAAAGAAGGAAATGTACAGAAATTGCTAGAAAAATTTGCTTGCACACAGTCCTAGGCCCTAAGCATTAGAAAGAACGAGTGCCAGCACCCCTGGGTGCGAAGTGCTGCGCCTCTCCAAAACCAGCCGGGGCCTGCACCCGGGGACCCGGGGACCAGCCTGACTTCACTTCTCCTCGACTTGTTTACAATTAGACGACAGATACCAATACGCGGTCCTTCCGCCATCAGCCCAAGCCGGGTTCCCCCCCGCCCGACGCTCGCGGGCCAAGGCGGGGGCGCCGCGGGGGAGGTCGGGGGAGGGTCAGCTCCGCCGGGGGTCTTTTCCTTGCCGCGGTTTCTCCCCCAGCCCCCGCGCCCACCCCCTCTCGTGGGCCTCCCGCGCGCGCCCCGCCGCCGCCGCCCACGCGCGGAGGCCCGCAGCCGCGGACGGGGAGCCGCCTCCCGGCATGCCTGGCGGCGGCGCCGGTCACGTGACGCGGGGGGGCGGCCGCCTAAGCGGGCTTCTCCCGCCTGCCACCCGCAGCGGGGACCCCCGGCGGGCTCGAAACGCTGTGTTGCACGCTCGCTCGCTTTGCGTCTTTCGGGCGGGAAAGACGGAGGGCTGCCTCCGAGTGGTATTATGGACAGAATCCCTGCTGCTAGTTGCCAGCTCCGTGGTCTTGGGAGAATTTAAGTCCGTGCTTCCTCCTTTGTGAAATGGCTATACTTTCCTAGGACTTTTGGGAGAACTGAAAAGGTCACTATAGGTCAGCAGGCTCCCAAATCTTAAGTCTTCCCCCATCCCCTTCACCCCCAGGAGTAACAGCTTTTGGTCCCACTATTAGTTAATTTTATGCAAGGACTGATAAAATAAAAATCTGCTTCCGGCACTGTGCCCACATCCATGGACAGCTTGCAAAGGATACTGGTTCTGCATCCAAAGCCGTTAGCCTGAAGCTTCTATTTTGCGATACCTTAAATAGTGAAAGGGTCAGGCTCTAAATACTGTTTGTTCAGACCCCAGAGAACTTTTGATAATTCAATCTTAAGCTGAATTCAACTTTCCTTTGCAGTATGAAAAAGGGGGTTGCTAAACTAATAAGTAGTATAAACATTAATAGTATAAGCACTTCAGAAAAATGTTTAGCATGCCATAAAATACCAATTACAAATTATTAACTCAATAATTAGATCCCCAATGTAATTATACATGACCAAGAAAGTAATAACACGACTTATCTTTAAAAAACATTACATACTCTAGGCTAGCCACACCCCAACAGCCAACATAACTGGTCAACATTGTAAGAATGTCCCCTATAAACTTGTGTGTGCTGATGAAGAAGGCAGAAGGAGAACCTGGCTAGTTTCTTTCCTGGGTCGTTATAAAAAATTGAATTAAGCAGGCAGGAATGAAAGTTGTCTTTCTGGGGAGTGCAACCTTTTTTCACTCTGAGGAAATGAGCAAAAAGATGTGACAAAAGCATTGGAAATAAAAATGGCACGGGGGAACAAATTTACAGTGGCTTGAAACAAAGCAGTGCATCATTCTGGCAACTTTACAACCAAGCTTATTTCAGAGATCATTGGCTACTTAAACATTAAGTAATGGACGTTCAGTGATGCTGTGCCCAGTCGAAGAGTAAGAGGCTTTCACCTCTGCAGCTAGTATGAGAAAACCTGTGACTTCATACAGCTTCAACTTCATTTGAAATCTTGAACTGGAATGAACTTTCTAAAGTCACAGGCTCCTTTGCACTGTGGGACAAACTCCTCATAAAACAGAATTTGAAAGAAGTACCGACAAAAGCGCATACTTTTAAAAAGAATCTGAGCATTGTTCTTCCTTGGTCAAAAGTGTTAAATGCTCAGAGATGAATTCCAGAAGGGGTAGGAAATAAGAACAGCATCAGTTAGCTATAGTAGAACCAGAAGGGCTCAAGAAAACTTAAAGGTTGGTGACCCAAAGGCTCCCCATACTCAGGACACTCTCCCACACAGCAAAAAAAAAAAAAAAAAAATCATTGTAAAATTTTGTACAATATTTAGGCACTAATTCCTTTATCACTTGGCATACATTTCCCAGAAACATTCTGGTGGCCAGAGGGAGGGAAGAGATTCCCGAAATATAGAACTAGAGTTGAAGATTCTGATTCTCTCCCCCCTGCCCCAAGTCCCGTCAATTTGCTGAGTCAAATGTAAACATGAGAAAGCACCCATGTGCTGGTACCTTCCACCTCCCACCGGAAAGACTTGTATCTGTGACTACCTCCACCCATTCCAGGAGGCTAGGCTGGCCTCCACAGCTGGAGGCTGTGACATCTCTTCTCCAGCTGTATCAAGGTATACTGGGAGTTTTCTCCTGACCCCTGAGGACAGATCTTTGAGGCTAGAGTCACTCCTTACAACTCCCCATCAGGCAGCTCATTTGAGGAATTAGAAATCCTTAACTCCCTGGGAACTAAAGCAAAGCCTCTTAACCAAGCAAGCCCAGAGTGCTGGTAAAGCACTCGTGGAGCAATCAGAAGGGATTTTTCCCCCTGTTTTTCAACTCCCAAGCACCCATCTGTTCACATAATTATCAACCCAACCAGCTCATTGTCTCTTGTTCCAAGCTGCTATAAGGGCCTTGAGAGGAGGCTACGGGTGAGCAGGCAAAGGCTAATAGCTGTTGGAAATTGTCAGGAACAACTGGGCAGATGTTCCCTCTTCCTGTGAGGTGAAGGTCACAATATACTTCAAGCCCATCTCCACTCCACAAACCTGGAAGGATCAATAGTTTCCATCAGAGGCAGTACAAAATTTACAAAGAATAAGATAAAGGGAAAGAACACCATATCACAAAGTTGAACTCAATCCTGAAAAATAACAGATGATAAAACAATAAATAAAAATACCTGATAACGAAACCCTTTCGGATGGACAGTGGTTTCCTCCAAGTAAGTACAAGAGACTCCCTTTTGCCCATTTCCATACCTAGATTGCCGGACAGGAAACTTTCTAGAATGTGGGTTTTCTGAGCTGAGAGGGACATTGGATCCACAAGTCTCTGGGTTCTAAGCCTGCAGACTGTGGGCTGGAATCTAGACAGGCTTCTAGTTAGAAATGTCCTGAAAGGGCAAAATGGTCTGTGAAATGTGCCTCTCTCTAGGAAGAGGGTATGTGGCTTTCAACCACTTTCCAAAATGGCACAAGACCCAAAAAGGGTTAAAAACCACTGCTCTGATCCAACTCTTGGATTTCACAGACAAGGCCCAGAAAATTCAATTGAGTGCTCCAGGTGAAAGACCAAATTATATGTCACCTTCTAAAGCTGGCTGGGCCCTGTGGGAGGAGGAGGAGGATACCACACAAGCTAACAGGTCTTTTCCATTTCTAATTACAAGGATTCCGTGAAGTCTCCAGCCGCCACTCTGTCTGGCTTTCTGTGCCTGGGTGTGTCGGTCGCTACTCTGTTGCTGAGGTATACAGATGGCCAGGGGACTGAGGTGGCTAGATATGGCCAGTGGCCAGCCAGCTAGCACCCAAGTACCAGCTCTCAGCCAAATTGCTTCTTGGGGACTCAAAAAGGGGGTTCCAAAAGCCCAGTTCACAAGTTGAGGCACAGTTCAATCCTTTAAGGATCCATCACAGAGGCTGGTTGCATAAGAAAAATTAGTGGAAAAGCCATTACCTTCAAGTACCATATGGTCTCTATTTCCAGGCCAGGGCAATTAAGAACAATATCACAAGAGAAAAAAGGGATCTATTAGAATAATTCAGAATAAAAACATTGTTGCAAAATAAAGTATGATTTTAAGAGAAAAACATGGAATGGAAAAATACTTGTAAATAACATAACTGAGAGCTTACTATATAAAAATGCTATCAACATGTGCGGTCAGTGGCTGTTCAATGGGGATAAATAGGCAGTTTACATAGGAGTAATTAAAGGCCATCATAACAAGGAAATATGTGGAATCCCTCTTGAAAAGTGAAGAATTACAAATTAAAACTTTAAGGGACAATTAGACAATACCAAACTACAAATAAAACCCAATGGTGGCAGAGAAACAGCAGCACTTAGACTTTGTAGGTAACTCCGTAATTGATTCAATCTTTCCAGAGAGTAGTGTGGGAAGATGAAACAAGCTATACATCATTCTCGGGACTGGGCTTTGACCCAGCAATACCACTGAGGTGAACAATTCCCAAGGAAATAACTAAAGGGAGAAGGAAAAGATGAATTTTTAGGAAAATGCTCACTGCTACATGTGGCAACAACTCTAACAAAAAATGGAAGCTGCCCCAAAAGGTAGAAGTAGGATGATGTAAATTATGTTGTGGTTCAAAGCTCACACTCAGGAATCAGACTGCAGTTTATTACTCTGTTCCTCATCTGAGAATGAATTGCTGTGAGGATTAAATGAGAATTGAATCCACACAAGACACTTAGAACAGTGCCTGGCCCATAATGAGTGCCTGATAAAAGTTAGCTGTGATTATTATCATATTCATTTACAAAGGCAAGCTGATGATCTATGTCAATACGTGAGAATGAAAACATGAAATGACATTCAAATGATAAAAAATATAAAACTAGTACAATCAGATTACAATTATGTGAAACAAAATTAGGCAGTTTATAAAAGACCAAAGTGCCCTTAGAATGAGTTAAATCATTCATTTAATCATGATTATCATTAGCTTCTTTCTCTGCAATGTTTAAGTTTTTATTAAAAACCAAAAAGAACAAAGAAAAAAGTCAACACTGCCTCAACCCCTGTGTAGAATGAGGTAGGGAACAGTGCAAGGGACCTAGTTTTGTTTGGTTGTCTACATATTTTATTGCCCCAAGGGACAAGAAAATGTGTGTTCCAGGGAGCTACTCCCAGAGTCAATACTAATTGTTATAAGCCACTCCCATGCCAGAGGCTGACTTAGGCACCATCATGTGACACATTCTAGTCAAGGAGACATCATGTATGCTGGGAGCCTTCTGAGAAAGATGTCTTAGCCTTAGGCACCAGCAAAAGCCATCCCCTCTTCTTCCTCCATGGCATGTTACCATGTCCACACAGGACACGGGGACCTGCAGCAGCCATTCTGTGACCACGAGAAGGGATGAGTCAACATGTTGTGGGGACAAGGCAGAGAGATGCAACAAACACGGGTCTTTGAGTAACTTTGCTGCACTAATGAATTAGCCAATGCTGGAGCTGCCTATGTTGGGACTTATTAATTAAAGTGAAAGAATACATTTTCTTTATTATTCAAGCCAGTAGGATTGCAGTTTTGTTACTTGCAGCTGAGGGCATCTTAACTAATGAGGCAGGGAGTCTGAGCAGCCTTCTGATGAAGGCCTGGCAGGCCCATCCAGCCATTGGCCAGGATCTGCCAGGACCCCTCACCGTATCCCTTCCTAGGAGAGAGACTAGGGGGGGTTGGGTAGAAGAAGAAAAGGCACTGGTATTTCCATCCCCACTGGACAAAAGAGCCACACCCAGGCCTAAGGACAACTCCAGATGGTACAGCAAGCAGGTGGCAGCACTCTGCAGCAGAGTCCCAGACATCTGGCCCCTTCATAGGGGACATCCAGAGGCCTCCAGGCCACCAACTCTCTCCTTTCTGGATTTACCCATTTCACAAAGGCTGTGACAAAACTGCCCTCTGGAGTAGGGCTGCCAGGAAAAGTACAGGATGCCCAGTTAAGTTAGAATTTCAGATAAACAATGAATGACTTTTTAGCATGAGTGTGTCCCACATGGGCTGCCTCCTCCCCGACCCGACCCCTTGCCAGACACCAGGTTAGAAACAAAGATCTGTGCCTGCACACCGGAAACAGAGATGGCCTCCCCTGCCCCAGGCTGCTTATCTGGGCTTCCCCGGGTATGTCTGGCCCAGTGGTAGGAGGATGTCCAGTGTCTGGCCTCTCGAGGTCTCCGATGGGTCTGGGAATGTCTGATGTGCATTTTATAGTAAACAGCAGTAAACAAGAAGTGGCTGATTCTTAAAATGTAGGTGTGGGGTGGGTGTCAGTGTGGTCCTGAGAGGTCTGGAAACTATGCAGCAAGCTGCAGAGGAGTGGAGAAGACTGGGGGTGGAGGAGGGGGGCACAGTGGCATCTAACATACAACACGCCCCCACAAGAAATTCTTAGATGAAGTAGAAGAGATGATCCTTCCCTGACCCAACTCTGTCTAAATATGAAACTTCTGTGACTATGGACCAATGATGAGAAGAGGCAGTGGGCAGGGCCTAGCCCTCACCTGTCCACTGTCTACAGACTCACCTGACCTATGGTCAGGTTGTCCTCACAGTCCTTCTCCATCGGGCCATGTATTACAGCATGATCTCCCCAGCCAAGGACAAGGTTTAACTTGCTTGGTAAGGCACTGTCTCCATGCTCACAAACAATCCCTTCATAAAGCTTGCTGATGAGCACGGAGCCTCATTTCCTGGAACCTTGCTTTATGGTTCCTGTCTAGTATCCCTACAGAGTCCTGCCCAGAACTGGGGACACAGTAAGTGCCTGTGAAGAAACAGCTCCCTGACAGGAAGATTCACAACCAACCAGCCACAAAATTCAGCCGCATCCCAGCAACAGACAAACTTGTCGTCCCTGCCTCTGTCTCCTCCCCCCCTGGCTCGCTGCCTCCTCTAGAAGGTGCTGTGATCACAGGACAGTCTTGGAAAAGAAGTTCGGGGTAGGGTAGCTGGTGACAGTAACCTTCCGAAGAACGTGAGGGAGAAAACAAATGGAAGCTTCTGTATTCACGGTGATCCCTTTTAATTACTTTTTTCTTTCTAGAAACAGGAGGGAAAAACTAAATAGAAACTTCAGGTAAGAATGAGGTAAGCAGGGCCGGCTACATAATTTGCAGGGCCCAGCAAAGGGAGAATGCAGCGCCCCTTTTCAAAAAGCAGGAAAAAGTGCCATGAAAGGTACCAAAATATCAACTGGTTTCCTTCCTTTCTTCTGCAGTCTCTCTCAACCTGATGGAGTACTTCGTATTTGCTATCTAATGTCCTTCTCCATGAAGTACCAGCATGCTCTCTGGGTGAGTGCAGACCCTCACAGGACCCAGGGGCCTGGGCCTTTGACTCTGGCCACTCAACGTGTCTACTGGCTTCCTCTCCCGAGAAGCCTCCTGTTTCCACAGACCTGCCAGAGGATGGGCAGCACCCAAAGTCACTGCAATCTCTGTACCAAGACATGCTTGGTATCTGGATCCAGAGTGAGGTGGAGGCTTGTCCTCACCGAATTGCCCACTTTGTGGCCTGGGGTGGGGATTGCCACCACATCCTACCTTGTGTCACCAGCGGCACCAACCCTCTTCCTCCCTGAACCCTTGCCCAGGACCTTAATGGGATCTAAGGCATCAGCAGTTGCTGGGGATAGGAAGAGGGAAGCCAGGTGGGTCTGAAGCCCAGGGTCTCACATTTCATTGTCCTTACTGGACTTCACTTATAAAACACCAGCTCAAAGATAGAATTATTAAGAATTTCAAGACAGCAACTGCACAGCATTCAACCCCAAATGTGGGCCCCTTCTGAGCATGGGGCCTGTGCAGCTGCTCTGGTCACACACCTATGAAGTCGCCCCACAGGTAACAGTGCTTATTAAGAGAGAAGAAAGAACAAAAACAAAATAAAACAAATGCAAAAGATTCTCCAATGAACTGAGGGTGCCAGTTAATTGGGTGCTCATAAATAGGATAAAATGAAACTTTATCACTTAAAAAAATTAGGCCAATACCCTGTCCAGGCTGACAGGACATTTCTTGGCCTGACATCCCCCACCTCCTTCTTACCCCCTCCCCAAAATCCTTTGACACCAGCTTGATATCCTCTTGAGATTTTGCCAAAGTAAGTAATTCCCTGCAGTGGTTCTTAACCAGATGCAGTACCTTCCCCCAGCCCTACAGGGTATTTGGAAGAGTGTGTATGTGTGTGTGTTGTGTTGCACAATGGCTGAAGGGGTTACTACTGACAAATAGTGGTCAAGGGCCAAAGATGATCAATGACCTGCAGTATGCTGGGAAGTCCCAAACAAAGAGTACTACCCATAATGCCAATCAAGGCCCTTTTGGAAAAACTGCCCAGGGAAATTGTGGGTAACCAAAGCTTAAGTGGAAACTACCCATCTGGACCTTGTATCATTTGTCATGATGGCAACAAATGCCAAACAGAAGTTCCTCCAGAATATTGCCCATCCCTCCTCTGGGGTTTGCGCTGACCCCACTAGGTTGTCTGCCATCACTTAACACCATTTCCCTCACCACTATGTCCATCCCTAACCCAGACACTCCATGTCAAAAGACAAAAAGGGGAAGATGAAGGGTTTCACTGCAGGCTAGTACCATGTTGGTCCCCAGCTCAGCTAGTGGGAAGCTCACTAGGGTGAGGCTGAGCATTTTCCTGGATACCTTTCTTCTCCTCCCTCTCCTCAAGCAAGCTCTGCAACAGGCCTCCCTTGGAGGGAAGGTTTTCCTTCTCTCAGAAAGCATCCCTCGGTGTGGCCCCAGAGCTGCGGGAGAAGGGCTTCAGGAAATCTCCCCATGGTGTATAGTAAGCCACGAGGGTGGAAACTTAGCAAGAGTGAGATAATAGTCTTCGTTTTATATATAGCACCTGCGTCTTCCGGAGACCTCAAAGCTCAGGGTAAGAGCAGGGTTTCAACCACCTTCCCACCACGGGAGCGGGGGCAGGGCTCCCTGGAAGGCAGCCCCCGCTCTGAGTCCCGCTGCCGCCCCGTTCCCAGCAGCCCAGAGCCTCCTCCCGGGACCGGCAGGCCCTTCTGAGGTCCACAGCCGTCTGGCTCCCCAGCCGTTCTGGTCACTGTGGGCACAGTCCCAACCCTAGAACAAGTGGAGGGTAAGCACATGTCTGCAGCTACTCCCATGAAGTGGGCAACCGAGAAAGCAGCAAAGGAAGCGCCCCCGCCCCAGGGCCTCCTTTACTCAAACACATTCCCAGAGACTGCACGTTTGCAGATGCTTCCTGCATAGCTGTATGCAACATGCCCATTTTACAGCTGACAAGACAAAGGTGTTGCAGGGACTGTGCTCACACCGAGAGGAAGGGAGCTGGCGCTTGCCCCGGCCCCACACTCCCCAGCCTGCGGTTTTGTTCAGGCCCATCTGTCGGTCCTGGCCTGGGCTCTCAGTCTCCTCCCCGTCTTACATTATCTGGTCCTGTGTATCCTGCTTAAGCTCCCAGAAGGAAAACTCAGAGGCCTTGCTGCCCTCTGAGTGAGAAAACAACAGTGCAGGCTGTGGGTGTGAAAATGTCAGAGTCATGGCGCATCTCAGAGTGCCCTGGAGTGTCTGTCGGAGGAGGGAGGAAACACACGCAACCCGGTTTAGGCAGCTATCAGCAAACCACAGGACGGTCAGTAACGCTCACCCAGCTGCACACAACTTCCATCACAGCCCTCCCGTGGGTGCGCATGCGCACACCCGCACATCCCATGACGCACCTACACATATACACACCTACACACACACTCTCACACACACACACACAGTCTGACGAGACCCCAGAGGTGAGGAGACTCTCTGGACTCAGTTGGCTGTTTTGGGCTCTTCACATCCCTGGAATGCCCCTACCCCAAGTTCCCAGACTGCTACTAATTCTGTCTCCCTTGAGTTAGTGCCTGTGTCCCCTCCCTCACACCCCCACACTTAGTGTCCACCTCAGTTATCCTGACTCCCTATACACCACAGTGACAAACAGTTCAGAAATAGAGTGGAGACCAGGTTTGGAGAGAATACTTAATTGGGGAGGGAACTGGCAAAACTACGGCTATTTTTATTTCTGTTTTTCTAAGGCCTTTGTGCCACCCCTGTTGAGGGGTGACAAGGACTGCGTCCTCCCCGTAGATTTCCGGTGTCATCCCATTTTAGAACCACAGCAGCCAGGCTCCCTCTCTATCTCCTCACCCCAGGGCCAGGGACAGAGTTGTGGTCTGAATGCGTTTCTAACAAGGAGAATGCTCCTTGGTTTATAAGGAATTTGTTTAGGCTTTCTAAAATCATCCAGAATGTTCTCAGTCGCTACTGTTGGCATCTTTTTTATCTCAGATACGGCCCCATAAACTTAGAGTTCACAAAAGACACCATCCTACTGCTTGACACTTGGCTCAGACTTTTAAACTATTCTTTTTACTACAGTAACAGCCAAAGAAAGCATCCTGGGTGTTGCAGTAACTACTGGTGTCCCAAACAACCACCCCTCCTCATTAAAACAATATACCACATCCAGGCTATATTTACTTAAATAAATTCTCCCACTCCAACTCCCAACATCCTGACTCTTAAAACTGAGGGCCTGTGACCTGGTTCCAACCCACAAGGACCTTCTTTGACTTATTCAGAGAAATTAAAATTTTTTAGAATCTTGGCCATCTAATTTTCTCTTTTTGTTCAGCAATTTCTCACAGAGTTTGGCAAAAGGCCCTTCTTTAAAGCCAAGCTAGGAGGCTGTCAGTGAGAAGATGAGGAGCTATATGTGCTTGAACATTCCAGGTATGGGCCTTTGACATCTGTGGTAGACATTAGTGTTCACACCTAAGTATTCTAGTTCTTCCCCTGGGCACTTGGTAGGACTCTACTCCCCTGCCCCCTTAAAATTAAGTGAGGACATGAGACATGCTTGGCCAATTAAATGTGAGCAGAAGGGATAAGTGTTACCTCTCTGGGCTTCAGCTTTAAAGTCAGTGTGTGATTCACTGGGTTCCCATTCCCTCTGCCCAGTGACCAGCCTTGGTCATGGAGTGAGGACAAGAAGTAGCAGAGCCTACAGCTGACCCAGACCATCTATGTGGCATATGCAAGAAATAAACCTTTGTTGTTTTCAGCTGCTGATTGTGGGGTTATTTGTTGCTGCAGCATAACCTAGCCCATCCTGACCAACACAACACTTTTGATTTGAAGTAAGGATTACATTGTACGGCCGCTGTGAACCCCACTTGCTGCTTGAACAGAGGAACCAAGAAAACAGCAATGGAGAGGAAAACGGAGGGTCTGTAGCAAACTACAGGTCGGCCCCTATGCTGCCCTGTTTTCTCATGCTTTCATGCTTTTGTGCATGTGAGTCCTTCTACTCCAAATATTCTTCCCCTTTCTCTGACTAGGTGAATTCCTTCAAAATTCAACTCAAATAGCACCATATCTGAGAAGATTTCTCTTCTCTACAGCCCCAGAGAGTTTGGCATCTGTCCTCTGCTTCCAGCAGGAATCTAGACTTATTACTATAAACACACTTATACTATATTACAGCACTCACTCACCTGGGAAGGTAGTTGTGGTTACAAGCACAAGCTCTAGAGAATTGGTTTTCAGGGGCAATTTGCGCCTCAGGGGACATTTGGCAATGTCTGGAGACATTTTTTAGTTGTCAAAACTGGGGGAAGGTGCTGTTAGCCAGGGATGCTGCTAAACATCGTACAGTACACAGAACAGCCCCTACAACAAAAAATTATCTGGCCCAAAATGTCAATAGTGCCAAGGTTGAGAAACCCTGTTCTACAGTAAGACTGTCTGGGTTCATATCCTGACTCTTCTATTACCGTGATTTTAGGCATGTCGCTTAACTTCTCATTCCATGCCTGCCACGTAATAAATGTGTGACAGATGTTAGGTATTGTAACTTGCCTCCTCTATTGAACTGCAAATTCCTACAAGGTAGGGAATTCCTAAGGTTTACATATATATGTATCCCCACCTAACAACACACAATTAATGTTTGTGGACTGTATGAGTAAAGAGTTAGTTCACCTTTTCCTGAAAGACAGCTAGTTGCAAGTTGTAGAAAAAACCCTCTGTCTGGTACCAAAAGGACAAAGTCTGTGCACTCTAATGAAAACTCTGCTGGTTTTAATATAAAGTATTTATTACCTCTAATAACTGCAAATACCTCTAACTGCAAAGTACAAATGCAAGTGTAGTAACTCCCAGTTAGCCCAGAATATTTAAGAAACCAGAAGGTCAACACACACAACCATCCTGGAAGAACGTGCACAAGTTCACGGGAAATAAATTTTATAACAATGATGCTATCTGGAGAAGTGACTTGAATCAGAATGAACTACTCCCCAGGGGCCATTAATACATTTTATGTATTCAAAGTCAAACCAAACACAAATAGCGAATTTTAATTTGAATTAGGAATGTAACAAGAGTTTTTTTAAAAAAAAAAATCTATTGAACAACTTCAAACCAGCATTAAACCTAGGTTTTCAAAATATACCAAACCAGAAAAAATATTCGGAACCAAACCATGATTTGATTCAGTTACATCTTTGGTCTTTGGCCCAATCAAATGACCGTTGAAATATGCTGGACAATCCTAATGGGCCTCGGGGACTGTGTGGAAAGCCGGCGATTCTCTGTGTTCATGAGACTATTTCCATTTCCGGGGCTCAGCGGAGACATGTAAAAATCCTCTGCTCATATTCCAAAAATCCTGTAAGCCCACATGGAAAACAATACTTTCTTTGTGATAGATTGTTTATACAAATTCACCAAAGGAGATTTTGCAAATATTATACTTCATTATACCAAGGAAGAAATAACCATGCATTTAATTTCTTATGACTCACTGAAATTAGGACTAAGGATGCTGTATTTCACACACGACGAAGCCCTATATATATACATCATTAGGCAGAAAGACGAACATAAATACATTGTTAAACAGATGACATCCACCCTGCTTCCCGACGGACCCCGAACCCTCCAGCAGGTACGCAAACTGGCGGCAATCCCATCAACACCGCCCCCTGCCGCCCCCCTCCTGAGACGGGAGGAAAATGCAAGATGGACAACACTGCCAAGGAGCCCAGGGTGAAAGGGTGAAGTCAGGGCTGGTTTTAAAGAGAAAAATCACTTCAGTCACTGCTGTTGTTAGCAGTTCTAACTTATATACACACTTTTTCTTTTTTTGTTTAATTAAAATAAAAAAGGGAAGCAGTTCTGGAACCTTCAGCATGACCAACCGTGTTGCAAAACTAAACCCAAAGCACAGGCCCAGACTGCAAGGACACAAAGGGAAGCGTCTGTGGCAGAAAGGGAGCCTCACCCGCAGCACAGCCCTCTCTCAGAGAAGCTTGGGGAGACCGAGGGCGGTGGCCAGGAGACACTCTCCATCTGTTTCTTTGTTTTTCTTTTTAATTCCAGGCCCAACAATCAATAAACAACTTTCCTTAAATGCAGCACCTGTGAGTCAGCCTGGGCGGGGCTGGGAGGTGAGGGTGTGGGGGCCGGGCTGCCATCCTGGGTTCCTACACACCACAGCTCCCACAGACGGTGCCCGCCATGGGTGTGACTCTATTTTGGACTCAGAGAACACTGGGGACAGGAGGGAACCTCGAAGATGACCAAGCACCCTCACCTGAAGCCCTGAGAGACAAAGCCCACAGAGCAGGCCATTTTCACAGCACCTTTGTGGAATTTTTTTTTTTGTTAAGCCAGATCATTCCATGGAAGGGGATGGCAGACAGGCACATGAAAAGGTGTTCAACATCATTAACCATTAGGGAAAAACAAGTGAAAACTGCAAGGAGCTAGCCCTGCATACCTATCAGAGTGGCTAAAATAAGAACAGTGGCAATGCCAAATGCTGGCGAGGACGTGGAGAAACCGGAGCACTTGTACGCTGCTGTGGGGATGTAAAATGGTGCAGCCACTCTGGAACGCAGTGTGGCAGTTTCTCAAAAAACTGATATGCAACTACCACATGACTGGGCAATTGCACTCATGGGCATTTACCGCAGAGAAATGAAAAATTACAGTCACACAAAAATGTGTATATGAATGTTCACAGCAGCTATATTCAAAATAGCCAAACATTGGGAACAATACGGATGTTCCCTCCTAAAAGTGACAGTTTAATGAGAATCTCCGAGAATGGCAAGGCAGAAGCTGAGTAACCCAATTTCAGTAAGGAATCCCTGGTGGTCACCCCGCCCCAGCTCACAATGCTCACGTGGAGGCCACAGCTTAATGTGGTGACCACTGCTGCTTTCCAAGGAGGTGCCACAGCATGCCCGGAATTCATACCCCAGTGCTGTGTCTTCTGCAGGTAAGGAACCCCCAGACAATCACTTACTGAAAGCCTGGGCCTCCTGTCTACCAGCCCCTTTGTACCATCACCCATGTCTCCTAATTTAAATGAGGTCTGTAAACAGGTAACCCAACTCGACTGCATTCAATTCCAATTTAGGTGCTGATGTTATAAGCCTACGACAGGCTTTTACCTGTGTCATTTAAAAGGGTAAGGAGGGGGGAGACATGAACACATCTGGGCTCTGTACCTGCTAAGAAACAACCACGCCGCCACCACCCCCACCCCTCAATCCTGCCGGCAGAACTGCCCTTCCACTGCTGGGTTGCAGAGTACCTGGGGGCACTCCCTCCTCTACTGCCCTGCTGGCCCAGCAGCAGGGAGAAGCTTAACCTTTCCTTGCCCTTTAGGGTTAGGAGTTCTCTTTTCCCCTTCACCAGCCTAAGGGCTGAGCGGCAGCTCCAGAAGCTCACTTTTGCTACAGTGGCATCTATTAAGTCTCTGTTTTTAAACAGAGTCCCATTCATTTAGAAGGAAAAGAATCCTCTCTTAGTTCCACCCCTGCGAATAGAAAATTGATCTGTAACCAGATGAAAACACTACTCCAGGGCAACTATGACTCTCTGCCCCCCAGGTCTAGTATTTCCAAGGCAACAACCAATCCCAATTCCCTCAACCATCTCCCAGAGTTATGGTTCAGAGCCCTCATCACTCCACCCATCTGCCTCTGCATCCAATAAAATTAGGCCCCAATCCTCCTAAAGCACAGGGTCTACTACTAAACTCAGCACTCACTCGGCACAGAGCCGCCTTCCTCTCTTCTACAGGCCGATGGGTGGCAAACAGGATGGGGCAAGGACTTGGGACACACAGATGAGTTCAAATCACAGCCCTGACATTGACCAGCTGTGGCCTTGGGACTGACAGCTTCATATGTCTGACCCTCAGTCTCCTTGCTGTAAAAGGCAGAAAATAATACATACCTTGCAAAAATTAAATAAAGTAACTGATGGAACGTGCCTAGTACATAATAGACGATTCTGAAATCATTGCTGCTATTATTTTTATTATTACTGTGCATCCTGACTGCTCAGCACTTGTAACAGTTGCACTACCGGTTAATTCATATTGAATTTGTAGTACAATTTTAACTCCCAGTGAATTTCATAAGAAATATTGATGAGCTGGGACTCCTCCATCCTATCCTTCATGCAAATCACTTGTTAAAACATATCATTGGGACTCACGTTCCCTTTTCAATACCCGATCATGGGGCCATACTGACCTATTTTCTGAAACTCTTAAAATCTTTCCAAAGTCAGTGTCACGTGTTCCCAAACTACAGTCAGAGGCCGGGCTCACGGCCTGCCACCAGGTACATTCAGAGCACCTCACTTCAGGCACCTCCTGGATCCTTAGGGCTCTTTGTTACTGCGACTCCTTGGACACTCTGCTGCCTCCCCCTGGGAATGTGGTATTTGAGGCCAATGGTGACAGACCAGAAAATATAGGCCAGTCCAGAATGTCAAAGAAAGGATGCCAGGAAGGACCTTGGGCCTTGCAGGACTCTGTGCAGCTTCTCAGCATGCGCATGAGGTGGGAGACGGCCCCAAGGGAGAGCAGCTGATTTTTAATGTACAGTGTAATACCGCAAAGTAAACAGCATCCCAGACGCTGCTCCATATGGCTTTAGCCTAAGAGCGAAACTAATTACCAACCTGTGTATATTTCCAGCTTGGGGCAATAAGGGAGTTACTGTCCGGCGCACTGGCCATCAGACCACCTCTGAGGTCAACGCTGCCACATGCTAACAAGCTCTTTTTGTGGTTTCATTCCTCCCAGACGTCAGCCCCCTCCATCCTGCAAAGGGCAGAAGGAGACTGGGGGTTGGGGAGATGTTAGCGCAGGCTAGGCCTGAGACACAGCTCTCCAGAAGCATGTTCAGAGCTCTGTGCAGATGCCTAATGGTCCTGGGGCTTGAGAAGGCTTGACTGGAACACCTGTGGGCAGGAACGATGCAAACTCCCAGGGTCAACACGGCAGACGCTCCACTCCCTATTATAGCCAAAAGAAAGGAGAAAGTTGCACATCACACAGCCAACGTGTGGCCTGTGTTTGGCAGGCGAGGGGTGCCCAGTGCTGTGGTGATGTCAGGCGGTGCCGCTCAGATGGAACTTGTCCCCACACAAGCCCCGGTGGGCCAGGTCCACATGGGCTCCTGCAGGCCCTCCTGGGACTCAGAAGTGAGCTGGTGTTCTGGGGCTCATCTGCTCAGTCCAGCCACACGACTGGGTTTTCCTTCCACCCCACCATCCCAGACTTGAGGACGATGGCAAGGTGCAGATGTGTGACTTGGGAAGTTCGGTACAGGCTCTGTGTTGCTCACTTCAGAGGGGCCAGGCTGTTGCACAGTGGGCTTCGGAGACCCTAGAGAGCCTGGTCCACCGAGTCCCTGTGAATGTACACGTGGTGGAGTGTCGCTGGGTGTGCAGTAAAATAAAGCATCTCTTTAATCTCAGAAAGAGCCTGCATTAATAAGCATGTGCCCAGCTCGGCCACCAGGTGTGGCACAGGAAAGAGATGAAGGCCAAAGAAATCACACACATGTTCAGAGACCTGCCTGGTGAGAAGAGCCTAAGTGATGCAAAGCAGTGCTGTTAGAGATCTACAAACATAATATATATATTTCATCGTCTCTCTTAAAGACACACCAAGAAAGCAGAGCAACAAAGAGAGAGAAGAAAAGGGATGGAGCCTCCCACACCCCCAAATGGTGGGCATTCTGTGCTTGGATAACCTCAGTTTCTACCTCCAAGAGGCTTGTCCCCAGGGCGGGTGGGGCATGCAACCTGACACGTATTGCCAGCAGCTGAATACAGGGGATTGTTTTTTAAACTTCCAGTTCTGAGCCCTGGTAACAAAGTGAGGCCTCTCCTATAACCCAGGACCTCTTTGGAAAAATAAATCCTGCTGCCTATTTTGCCATCATCCTCGACAACTAGCTGTACTTAGAATGACGTGACTGGGGCCACTTGGTAAAGGCAAGTTAAAGCACCCACTTAAAAAATGCTCTTCACAGCTGGGAGGAGGGGGCTACCCCTATTCCACCTGGCTCCTCACCTGGTACTTGAGCCATATTATTCCATTTCATCTTCCCAACAGCCCCTGAGAAAGGGTCCTTATCCTCATGTTAGAGATGAGGAAACTGAGGCTCAGAGAAGTCCAGCCGCTGCCAAGGCCTGGGACAGAGTGAGGGCGTGATTCGAGTCTGGCTGGCTCAGGCCCTGCGCTCCCCAGCAGAGCATCTTGCTTCTGCATTCGGCAGAGCAAACGTCCTTCAGCACATCCCTCCTACAGACCTCCATGTCAAAGAGCTCCCAGACCCCATTACTTCCTCTCTTCCAGTGGAAGAAGTGCATAAGTCAGCAAGGCTCCTCCGGGCACCCTGCTTCACTTTCACCCAATCAAAGAGAACAGTGGACGCCGCAGGTCCAGCATACAATGTTGAGGAATGACACCACAGCTGCCTCTGAGGCCCTTGCAGTTATGGCCTGTTGAGCACTTAATATGTCCAGATGCTGTACTAGGCACATTACACATGACCTCATTTAAGGCTCGCCATCGTTAAGGCCCATTTCACAGATGATTAAACTGAGGGGCAGAAAGGTTAAGACATTTCTCTAGGGTCACACAGTCAGGAGATAGCAGAGATTAGACTCAACCCTAGGACCACCCTGACTCCATACCAGGGCTCTGTACCCCACCTTCCCCCCAGGGCTCTTTGCAGGTGAGGGGGGCAGCCTGAGGCCCTATTCTAGCCTCCCAGAGCACATTAACAGTGCAACTGTCCAAGCTCTGCACCTTTCCTCAGCTGACCATCAGTTTGTGCAGAATCCAATGCACTGAATTACCAAGGCCTAGAGGTGGGGGGGGGTGCCCTCTTTCGTTCCAACCTCGCACTTCTAACAGAGGTAGCATGTTCCTCAAAGCCTTTACCCCAGACTCCTTCCCCAGTGGCCGCTGCCCAAGTCCAATTCCTTTACTCCCTGTTCCACAGCACCTACTAAAGCTTTCTGCGTTTCACATGCCAACACCAATTCATTATTTATTAACTCATATTTAATGAATGTGCTTGTTCATTGGTGATACAACTTGTTCTTGAGTTTCGCAAATCTCAAGAATGTGTGTTGGCATCAGCTTTGTCTTATAGGGCAGATCCCCAAGGACAGGGACGGCATCAATTGAGCCATTATCTTCAACACAGGTATCTGCAGACAAGGCTGTTAATGCCTACCTACTGTTTGGGCAGCCACTGGGGTACAACGAGCACTTCCACTTCGCAACGTGGGCAGCCAACCTAAGGGAGGATCTATCTCCATGAGAAAGGAGGCAAAGGTTTCTGGACCCAGCCCAGGGCCTGGCCATAGGCAAGAGGCACCCCGTATATATTTGCTGTATGCAATATCTGCTTTAAAAACTCAAGACTTTTCTGAATTTCTCTCTTTCACTTTCCAGGACACAGAACAGAAAACCATTACATGGTACTGGAAAAATCAATGCTCTAAAGTGCAGTCTCCCTGAAATTATTCAGGAGCTGACAGCCCTGTTCCAGGAACATCAGACCCCTGCTTTGTGGCCCCCTCCTCGCTCAGTCCAGCCTTCCCTAAGTCCCTCACATTTGCAAGCCCACTAAGGAGTTGAGCAAACCATAGCTGGGGGAGGCCGCATCCACAGTCCGTGCTGGCCAAGACAGTCACTCAGGCAGGAAGAGACCCTACCGCAACTGAAGCAGAACCAGGATGTTACCCAGAAAGTCTACTCAGCCCCGAGTGCCCCCTACTCCTACGTCCACTTCAGCATTGGCTCTGCCGTGGACAGAAAGATTGTTTTTGACACAGTCCTTAGCGATTTCTCTTTAAGAAACAAGGTCGGAATACCTTGAGTTAGTGCAGGGCTTGCCCTTGGCCATCTGCTATTCGGAAAACTTTAAAAGCAAAGTCATAGTACTCATAATTAAAATTAATGCATGCAGGAAATAGTTCACACTCTTCCAAAATGACTCTGTATACACTAACTCATTGAGACTCACAAAGACCACATGAAGTAGGAAGACTATCATCAATATACCCATTTTACAAATGAGCATACCAAAGCCCAAAGAGACCAAGGGCTGAACCTGGGAGTCACTAGTCTTTCAAGCACGCTGCACTCCTAGGGTATGCCCAGTGAAGTTCTCACAGAAGGCCCTGAGTCTCCTAAATTACTTGGAATTAGCAAGATGCTCAGTGCTAATGATCGCTTAGTGCTGTGATGACTATGATGATGACGAAGTGTTAAGAAAAAGGAGAAAAAGAGGGTAAGGTTTCAGTGGCCTCATATAGACTAAAATATCCATTAGAACACATTCAAAATGTCCCTATACTAGCAAATTTTGTGTCTGTAAGGATGTTTTAGTAGTTTCTCAAACCGTAACAGTGATCTTCTAACTTCCCAGCTTTAACACATACATAAGTAACCAATTTTCCCACCCTTGGCTCAGCAATCTGGGTCTCAGGATTATTTGTCCCTGACCAAATCTCCTAGCCATTTCTTAAACTACTGGCAGGCAGTTAGATTTTCCACTTGACATTGTTAAGAGATTAAACTGTTTAGCTCATTGTCATACACAGGCCTTTTCAATTTCCTGCTAACAGATTCAGGTTAGATAAGGATTACAGAAGTGATACTCCCAAATTCCTCTCTATACCAGCTGGCATCCTTTCCCTATACAGTTGTGACGTGTATTTATTAAATCTACTATTCAGATAGCTAATTTGTAAAAAGAAAATATTACACATCCCTGCATAAGCAGAGGATTAGAAAAACATCAGCTCCTATACAACTGGGGAAGAGGCACTTAACCGGAGGTCCTGCTGAATTATACATTTTAAAACTCAGTCAGTCATCAATTGCCATAGAGAAGATGAAAACAAATTGAGTTGAGCCTGGAAAGAATGTCAGTGAAATCGGAAAAACACTTTCGGGAACTGCCTGGGGGTGCACTGACCTCCCTGGTAATTGCCCAGGTCCCACCAACTCGCAGCATACCAAGAGAGATTGAGGACTGGGCTGGGTGGATGACCAGTCACCAGGGAACCAAATCCCTCCAAACTGCGGCAGGCTGAACACTCCCCGTGGCGTATGAAAATATTCAGTGCTGGTAATATAAAATGTATTACAGCTTCTTCTTGGAAAACAGCACAGTTTATTCATTCTGATTAAATGGATGGGGGGAAGGGGGGCAGTATGCAGAGAACCCTTTAAGAGGGGTAAAGAAAGAAAACTGCTGCCAATGTCCAAAAAGTCAAAGGCAAAAGCACCTCACTCAGGCCCTCCCTCGATGCATCCAGACCAACTTTATAAACGTGAGTAAATGAGCCTTTCAGAGTTGTTCTTCTTGGTCACGGATACCCTCCTGCATCATTAATGCATGTTACCATCTCTGCATTAGGCAAACCCTAATCTTGGTCACCAGGTCAACGGAAATAATCTCAACGCCTTTGTTTGAGATGCTGTATCATTTTATTTTCCCTTTCCACCCAGTATCTTACCGCAAAAGTAAAAAGCTAGATTAACAGGATAACAGTGAGCTTCATGAGGGAGGATCCTCTTTAGCTGAAAATTAACCACCACCACCCCAGGCTGAGTGAGACATTTTTCTACTTATTCAGAAATAGGGAAAATAAAAACATATCCTCCCCCCCTACCCCATATTAAGTCATACATTAATATGAATTGCAGAGGTTCATTCTTATTGTCTTCCTTATTGTCTATAGCTCCTACTTTTTGGTGACTTGTAAAACTTAACAGATGGTTTGGAGCAAAACAGAAGTAAAAATCTCAGGAAATAAAAAATGTAGTATTGACTTGTGGCATGAAGAGATGTCTTTTGTTGAATGAATTTCCATTAAGTGATACCAAATCAATAAAATGCCCAAGTAAAACTCAACGGAGGGGAAAAGATCAGATTTCGAACAATGAATTCTTAATGGAATTGTTGAGAAACATGCCAGGCAAGTTAGTCAAAAGCCTGAGTGTTGGCTTACCAATGAAATGGTTATCACAAGTCATTCCTTATCAGACAAAGTCAGAAGGCCCTGCCTTTAAGTAAGAAACATCAGAGTGGTCTTCCCTGCACAAACGGTCCGAAAACACGTGTCATGGTTGACCTTGTCCCTTGGGGACTGTATACAGGTGCACTTCTGCTGACCTAGCAATTCACTCCTGTCTCTTTGAGTCCTGTCTCTTAAAGTAATCCCCAATCCTGCAACTGAACAAAAGGCAACTATACTAGGAAACAGAGATCTAAGGTAAGGCCAGCCTTTCTCTAAATGGGCAATGAAATATGCTTCAGGAAACTTGTGATTCCACAACAGTCTGTGAATTCACTGGTAGCCTGTAAATACTGGTCTTTAAGAAATTAATTTCATTCCAGCCTTTCTTGCCGAAGCAGAATCATTTTCCAGGATTGTGTTGGGATGAAAGTGGAACTTAAACAAATCCTAGGATTGCTACAGAGCATTTCTTCCAAAGGACCCACTGAATGTTCCAGACAGATATTGCCACACCAATACTCACAATGTTGCCTGACTCCACCTCCACTAACATTAATTGAGGCTCTACTATGTGCCAGGTGCTGTGCCAGGCACTTTTATAAACATGACATCACTGAACGCTCACCACTCCATGAGGTCACACCCACTCTCCTCCAGGCCACGTGTAGCCTAGGATTTCACTCCAGGTCTCCTAAACCTAAGTCCAGCACCCTTACCCCTGTGGTAGCAATGTCACAGGAATAAGCAATGAACTTGCCTTCCCTGTCCTTTCTTCCCTTTCTTTGTTCTTCATCTTCTAGATGCTTCAACATTTCTTTTATGGGTAGATATTGCAGCAGAGATATTTTTCTCATTCATTCATTCATTCACTCATTCCTTTAACAAATGCTTTAAAAGCATGTACTGTGTTTAAAGCCAAGGTGGATCTGCAAAGGTGAGTAAGGAGCTTGTCCACTAAGAAAGTTTCATAGGTGAAAAGAAGAACGTCAACTTGGGTCCTCTAACTATATTGAATACTTTCTGGCCTT
This sequence comes from Daubentonia madagascariensis, assembly GCA_023783475.1. Taxonomy (NCBI): domain Eukaryota; kingdom Metazoa; phylum Chordata; class Mammalia; order Primates; family Daubentoniidae; genus Daubentonia; species Daubentonia madagascariensis. The sequence goes on along the minus strand of JAKFHU010000258.1, from coordinate 14,425,691 downwards.
GCTTTGCTCATCTGAAAAATGTGGATATTGAAGGAAATTAGCTCTAAAGCCTCTCCCAGACCCAGATTTTGGTCATGTTAATTATCGAAGCTATAGAAAAGTTTTGGTTATTTTTTAATAGGAAGCACAGAGGCCTAACTTCCTAATGAGATCATATATATTTATGTTGTCTTTTAGCCAAGGAAACTTGAACTGTCTTTTAAAATAATAGTTTACTCCTGGAAAAATGGATCAGGGCTGCTGTCTTCACCAGGAAGATGGGGTGAATGAAGAGGGCCCAGTAAGAAGATGATGAGGTGTCTGGGGACCTTGATGAGACTTAAGGTTGGTGGGAGAACTACAGTAAGTCGAGTCTGACTATAGGGTCGTGGCACCAGGTTGGCAGATTCTTTCAGACTTCCAAAGTGGCCCTCCACAGTCAGATGGACTGGACCCACAGAGCTGAAGGCAATAATAGGTGTTTTTGCTCCATGTTGTTTGAGACTGCCTGCAGCACCATCGTCAGCACAGGAAGGGCACACAGTCTGGTCATACAAAATCCCGAACAGGCTGTTGGTACCCTAAAGGACTTTTCATATTACCAACTAGTTCACAATTAATTGGGTTTGGTGCAATTAATTTTGTAATACCTCATTCACAGCACCAATTGGAAAAGTAAAATCACTGCAAGGCTTTCTTGTCATGCAATTGAGAGCACAATGTACATAGCCCACAATGCCAAGGTCTCTTCTAACAAAACCCACAGAACCTTCCACGCTGATGTTGTGACCACAACACAATTTAGAAGAGTTCCTGAGTTAATTCCAAATCACCTGCTGATTACCTGAAGTCTACAGAGTTTTTTCTACCAAGATATAAAATTCTTTCCATTAAATATTTTAAAATTCTACCTTTAGATAACTAAGTTGAAACCTGACAAAATAATATAAGCCTACATAATGTTATCAATATTCCTAGAAATATAAATAAACTACACAGAACTAATCTAATCTGTAACTACACTTAACAGGTATGTGCCAACAAAAATCAGAAAAGTGACTAGGTAGCAATTCAGCACTCAAAAACAAAAGTTCTAAAAATAACTTACATAACACCTGAAATACATTTCTCTAAAAGCAGCAACCAACTGGCTTATTATGTTTTCTTGTAAAACCTAAAGGCTACGTAAGGCCCAAGCTGTATTTTTGCAAAGCCTAAATATTTGCATGAAAAGTAACAATGTTGAGAATAAATCTTTCTTTTTCTCTATACCTCACTTTAATTTGAAAGGATTTTAAGCTAGTTGAATACTTTTATCTTTGATAAGACAAGGTCTTTGAAGTGATGTTTTGGCTCTGTGTAGGCAAAGCCACGGTTTCTAAACTTTAATATTGGAGGGGGCTAAAGCCTTCCTTTTTGTTTTTAAACAGAATGCATCTTTTACGTTTCACGTTAACGTTCTGGCATCCTACCTGCAGTCTCTACTACCAGTCTAATTATTAATGAAAACCTTAGGTATTGCACTGATGATTTATTTTGATGATGCTTATTCAATGTGAAATTACAAAAAGCCATTCTTCTGGTCAAGAGACAGAAGATAGGCAGATCAGTCCACTGGTTTCAAGCAAAAGCACAAAATTAAAGGTGCCCAGTTTTGGTCTCAGTGCCTGAGGTATACACCAAAGAAACCTTGTTACACTTCCGGACACCCTTATGTATACTTCACATACACCAGGTTTGAATCAGATGTCCAGAATTATAAAGTCACAGAGATTTAGAACTAGACGGACCCCATGAGATCATCCTCATGTAATAAGCATGTTTTAAAAGGAGAAAATTGAGCCAGAGAAGCTGAGCCCATGAGTATGTTCTTGGGTCTCTTTGCCTTTCTGGGTCTTGGTTTCCTCATCCCCAAACAGATCAGAGTAATACCTGGAACCTCACATAAATGACTCAGGGTCCTCCCAGATCTGAAAGCTGCAGAGGCCTTGCCAGAAAGATTTTCTCCACATACTCAAGAGAGAAGAAAACAGCATATGCAACCTGAACTCATAACCCCACAAATCTGGGCTTTCACCATTCTCATCCAAAAAAGGATTTTCCACTTAAAACGTCTACTCACCATTTTCTAAAGTGCCCCTCTAAGGCTTTTAAAGTTTAGTTTGGTTTACCCAAAAATAAAATTTTTACACACTTTTCAAAACCACATAACACCATTTTGAACTGTTTGAATTGTTTACTATGTGTATGAGTTAGTTTTTCACTTAAAAAAAAAGACATCAAAACTAGTCAATACAAAAAAAAAAAAAATAGGCCAAGAAGAAAAATCTCAACAGCCCTTAAAAAATAGTAAGCACCAAGAAGGCAATGGTTTTGTATCATATTCCCTCATAAATCCCCCAGGTAACTAGGCTAGTGTTTTTGTTTTTGTACATATAATTGATAGTACAATTTTGGAATAAGTCAATAAAATCTATTTTTTAAAGTAAGATGTGTTCATATTTTAATACAGTACTTTAAGCCTGTGTTTCAATGGCCCAGACACTCTTACATGGAATTATATAGGAAAGTAAAGGACTGCTGATTAATTTTTAGTTGCCTGAAAGACAAGAGAACCAGCCTTATTCAGTGCAATTTGGTCATGTTCAGGTCTCAGAGAATAGAAAGTGTGAATGTGCCTGAATTTAAGTCACTGCACACTAGGTGTGTAATACAACCAATTCCGAGCAAATTTCAAGTGTCTGGTCCTTTATAAGCAGATACGCTGTCACCTCTCGCCTGCACACCACATCACATGCACTCATTCCTAGGTAGGAACAAAGAATGTGCGGCAGGAGGCGTGTTAACTCCGTGGGCAGGTAGGGCAGCATAAAAAAATTCTCAGTGTCTAGGATGGGTCTGAGGGCCAAAGGTTAGCTGTGTGACTGGAACGCTGAACATACCATTTCAGTCCTGTGTGTGTGAGTGTGCGTGTGTGGGGGTGAGTGACAGCGTGTGTGAGCACATATGAGAGAGTGTGCAGCTTCAGTGTTGTGTGGCAGTGTAGACAGCAGCAGCAAAGTCCAGAAAAGAGAATGCGGTGGGTTTATCAGTGTGGTAGAACCTCAGACAGAGCTGGCTCGGGGCTTTATCTATCACACACAGAAAAGCCCAGCCAAAAGGCCCAGTCAATCAAGATGTCTGGCCTTCTGTAGACAAACTATCAATCTAAGGTAATCAAGTGATTTTTGACCCAGTGAACAGATGTTTTGGTGTCACAGATAAGGCTCCAGCGTAACAATCTGTACAAGAAGAATAAAACTTTGCTTATCATGGAAGCACTCAACCAAAGCTCAAAAGTCCCTAGGATCCCATAATTTCCAGTTGGTTACCCACCCTTCCCCCCTACACACACACACTCCATCAGTCTCACGTGATTCAGAGAGCAAAGCTGGCAATTCCCTGGCTCTACTCTGTGAGTGTCTGAAAACCTGTTTAAAGGTAGGAGGTAAGTTGGACAACAGGCCAGCCTCATTTCTACCTCTGCACCTGTTAGCTAACTCGAAAACACCACTTAACCCCCTGGTTTCTCAGTTGGCATTCTTCTGGCAAATGAAAAAACAAATTATCACCTGCCATTATTTATCTCCCCTTTAACTCTCTTCCAGACAAGAGCCCTTTTCAAACATGGGACATACAAATTGTTTTGATAACCAGCCAAGAGAAGCTGCTAATCCACCACTAGAAAGGGCGAATGGAAAGTTGGAGAACAAGTTAAAGCGACTTTGGCTGTGCCGGCTATGCTTCAGGATTTCAAAAGCAGCTGAGAGGGGTGGCATGAGGGACCATCTCTTACTCACTAGGCCTCTAACTGCTGGGCAGCAAGGCAGAGAAATGGGAGCCACACCTTCAGAGAGAAGCATTTTCCACTTGCGCTTTACCACCTTTCCCTTCCAGGTGGACCATCCCCCATCTAAAGGTGGTGTGCCCATGCCTGACAGCAGGTGCAAGATCCCTGGGGTCCTGTGCTGGCCACAAAATGCCAGGCTGATTGGAGCCAGATTTTGCATACACATTTGTCTCCAGATCATCAGCAGAAAGCAATTTCATGAAAAGAAATGCCTGGTCTTCAAAAATTCAGACTGTGATTTCTGAAATGGGAGTCTGAGAGAAATATGCTCTGGAGTCCTAAATACTTTAGTGAAGGATGTACAGTAGAAATAGAAAGCCTTCACTTGTGGTGGAGAAAGTTATTGAGGTATAATGAATATTATTTGATATTCAAGATAAAATCGGAACGCTACCTACTGTAATAAAACACAGACTTTCCCTCAAGGTACCACAACCACCTCCTGCACGCTGAACTAGGAAATTCCCCATACTCTCTGGAAAAGCTAAGAGAAAGTCCAGACCTTTTCAGAAGTGCTGGCTTCAACGCTTATGTCTTCCGTAAGATACTCTGATCCTCCTAAGAGTAAAAACAGCCTACAACTGCGATTAACCATGTAATAGAAATAAACTCCTGTCTACTGCCATACCCAGAACAAGATGTCAGTGTGACGAACAAAACCAGATTCACATGAAAACATACCTGAAATGTCAACCTATACCAGCCAATGGTGCATAGCCATTAGGAGGCAAGTCAACCTAATATAATATTCTGATACTAAAGAAACTGCTTATCTCAAAGCAAGGTTTTCATTTTAATTCACACATCAAATTGCACCTTAGTTACACTGATCACACTAAATATCATAATGACCTGACTTAACTTACTGAGGCCTGGTGGTTCCTCACCCGGTAGATCGGCCACAACCACATCTACAGGTTTTAGGGCCCTGTCTGAGAATCACATCACTCATTTTCCTAGCCTATTAGTAGAGGCTGAGTTAATTCAATGACATCCTTGTCAGTTTTCCACAGCCTGAATGAATCACAGAATTAAGTGTTTCACCTGATCAGACAAAAGCTACACTCAGCAGCTCTGTTCACTACCTTTGGGGATTAATCAAGAAGTTTTTGGTGACACTCATGAATATTATCTTCCCAAGAAGAGTGGTGACCTACAGGAAGTATTTTAAAAACTTGTTTTTTAAGATTACATGGAAATAGCAGAAGTGACCGGGATTCACTGTCCAAGCCACAAAGTGCCTGGTCAGCACCTCCGCCTCCACCCCAGCAAACACACCTGGAGAGAATTATTAGTTCTGACCGCCCCAGGGCCCTGGTCAGAGTCTTCATGACTCAGTAGAAAGTAAGAAAAGGGGGACACATGGGGGAATCAAAGGTCTGCTGAAAGCAGCATGAGTTCTAGAAAAATCTCAGGGCAAGACTTACCACTCTGGGCTTCTGCTGGTCCAGGGTATGTAGGAAGGCTGAGTTGGGGTCCAGGGTACGCTCAGGGTCACTGGAGATGTCCTCCTCTGAGTCCTCATAGGATGAGGAGAAGCCCGTCGAGGAGGCCGAGGAAGAGGACAGTTTCCTCAGGGGCAGGTTGCCCAGAGGGCTTCCCTGCACCTCCTCCAAGCCACCGTGCTCCTGGGCACCCATGTCTGTAATGATGACGGCAGGTATGGTGCTTGGGCTGCAGGCCTCTCTCAGGAAAGCCTTATCCTTCTGATCTGGGGGCAGCAGCTCCAGACTGCGGTGGTTGTCTGTGTCCTGCCGCTGGCTTTCCCAAGTCCCCTCCGACTGCACCCCTGTGCCACGCGTCCAGGCCAAACCGGCCTCCGCCATGGGGCCCTGCCAAGCCCTGGAGCCCCCAGGCTGCACACCCATCCTGTCCCCAGGAAGGTACTGAGGTTCTTTGAGATCTTTTGCCGCTTCCCAACAAGGCAAAGGCTCCAGCATTCTGCCAGAAGGAATTCCCGCCTCCACCTCCCTAGTGCCCAGCTGTGCTGACCGGCTGCCCCCAAGCAAGCCCAGGGTTGGAGACCCTTCCTCCACTCTGTCCGAGGGCTGCCGAGGGCTTGCGCCCACCAGGGCCCCACTTCCAGCCTCCCCGGGGCCTACTGAGCCCAAGTCTCTGGGCGGCCTGGACCAGCTGAGGACATCCAAGGGCTCCGAGCTCTGCGCAGTCAGTGTCGTCTCCTCTGGCCTTTCACCCACTTCAGGCGCCCTGGAGCCCCGCAAGCCACAGGGCAGATTTCCTTTCCCCATCTTCCCAGGGGGCTCTCCACCGCGGGGCCCGCCCCTCTCTGGGGCTGGACTTGTCTCACTGCCCAGAAACTGCCCCTGCCTCACCACCAGGGCCTCCCAGGGGTGCGGATCCTCAAGCTTGCAATCCCTCGCCGACCGCTCAATGAGGGCAGGATCGTGTGGACGGTGTGGTCCAGTGGATGTGGCTTTCGCTGCCACTTCTGTGTCCATCACTAAGCTAGCTCCGACTAGCCCCAATGAGGGAGCTCGGCAGCTCTCAGTTCCCGAAAGAGAGACCCTTTTGTCAATTTCCATAGCTGTGGGTGAGCCACAGGGAGGACTGGCAGGAACGCCCTGCTCTGTCCTCACCAAAGCGGCTGGACCCTGAGCCCCTGATCCTGGCAGGGCAGCCCCGCCAGGGAGAGGTGCCACTCCCTTCTTGTCCTGCGAGGGGCATAGGCTGGGCCCTCCTCTCCTCCCGGAGTCGGCCCCTGAAGTCTCTGGACATTGCTCTCCCCAGGACTTTGTCCTCCGTTCCTCGCTACGGGCGCACTGAGCCAGGACCCTTCCAGGGGGCTGGCTGCTGCTGCGAAAGGGACACGGGGAGGGCGAGCGAGCTCTCCCTAAACGCGGGCTGCGGGGCGCTTGAATGGCGGAGCTCTGCGCCTGGATGTGCGCCTCGAACATGCCCACTTTCTGGTTCACCTGCACGTTCTGCAACTCGCGCTGCAGAATCCGCAGCTTCCTCTGGGCCTCCTCCGGCCCCGGCGGGGAGAGGGTACCGGCGGCCACCACCTGCTGCCTGTCCCCTCGCAGGCGGCCAGCCCAACTCGGGCTGCCCACGCTGCCGCTGCCGCTGCCGCTGCTGCTATTCAGTCTGCGCCGGCTGCTCCGCCAGCCCCCGGGGCTCTGGGGCTCCTCGGGGGACAGCGACTCGGCTGGGGGGAAGAGGAAAGAGACGCCTCTCCCGGGGCTGAAAACGTTGCCGGGGCTCAGCACGGCCCTCCCCGGGGGCGGGGGCGTCTGGCTGCCGCTGGGCCCGGGGCCGCCGCCGCTCTTCACCTCGTTGGCGCTATTCATGATCACCAGGCTATTGAGTGCATAGCAGTACACAGCCATAGTACTGGGTCCGCCGCGCTGCCCGCCGCCGCGGCTCCCGTTCCGGCTCCGCCGCCCGCGCCTCCTCCTCCCGCGGCTCCCGGCTCAGCCCCGGAGGCCTGGCAGCCGCGGCTCCGAGCGCCGATGGGACGGCATGGCTTGGGCGGCGGGCGGGGGGCAAGACCGCGGGCTCAGCCCCCGCCCAAAGCTCCATAAACAACCGTGCGGCTGTGGAGACACAAGGAGAAAAGTCAGGACCCCAGAGGGCGCGGGCGCGGGTTGGGGGTGGTTGGGGGGCCGCCAGCAGAGCCCAGAGGGAACCCCGGGAACCCAATCTGTCTGGGACCCGGCGCCGTTGGACGTCTCACCTGCAGGGACTGTGAGGCTGGGCGAGGACACATGCTTCGGCTGCCTCAGTCGCCTGCGCGGTAGGCGTCCTCCTCCCCCCACCCACCCCCCACCCCTGCCCCAGGTTGTGATGTCCTTTGAGGTCCCGTCAAATTCCAATTGCTAAGATTCGTCTCCGGAGCCACGCGGACGCGCGAGGGACGATGGACAACTACTTGGTTCCTAAGTATCTGCGTGCGGGGCGCGGCTGACTCTCTTCCCTCGCAGGGTGAGGACACTCCCGCCACCGACTCCGGTCTCCTCGGCCTCAGCAAACATTGGCTATGGAGAGTAACAGGGCAGCCCTCGCCCTGGACTTCAGGGTCTCCCTGCTCCACCCTCTCTGGGCATCAGAGACCGACACGGAGGGAACCTGAGCTGGAGCTGCCTTCCCCGAACCGCTGCCAGAGGCCGGATCTGGGCGGGCGCCTGCGTGCCCGCCGTTTACCTTCCTGACCCCACCGCCTTGGGCTGTGTCTCTCGGCCTACGAAGGCCCGAGCGGTCTGCCGGGCCGCGGCCGAAGCATTTGTCAGCACTGGCCTTGTCGCCTGTCCCTAAACAAGTGTGTTTTGTAAGTGTGGGCGCGCCTGCGCGTGCCCGGGGCCGAGATTCTGCACGTCCCCTGTACCGGAACCAATACTCACCGCCCCCCTGCCGTCGCCCCCCATGGAGGAAGGGGTGTGTGTGTGTGTGTGTGTGTGTGTGCTTGTGTATACACGCGCGCGCGTAGCGAGTCAGTCCTACTACACGCTGCCCCTGCGGGCTCCGGGACCCGCGCCCACTCGGAGGAACTTCGGAGCGCGCATAGCTACAGCCTGGCGGCGGCCCTAGGTGCACACAACCTGGGCTCTGCCAACCTCCCTGGGGCCGGCGCGCTGAGCCCCCCGCCGCAGCGTGGCCGAGCGCAGGGCTTCTCCGCATCCCGGGCGCTGTCGCCCGGCGCCAGCCCCGCCGCTCGGCGGCCTGAGCCCGCAGGCTCCAGGAGCGCGCCGGGGGAGGCGGCGCGGAGCGAGCGGCCCGGAAGCCGGGCTGGAGAAATGCCGAGAACTCCTCTCTCCTCCTGTCCCCACCGCCACTCCACGCCACCCTCCAAAATCAAATCCCCTCCTCTCCGTCTCCCCAGCCTACCCCTTTGCGCTATTTCAGAACCTGGAACGCCCAGATTCGCTGGGGAGCCGAGGGTGAGGGGGAAGAGGGTTCGGAAGCGAGGGCTATGAAAAAGCCGCCCAACTTACCTGCAATTTCTCAGATTCCCGGGTCCTGTGCAGACTACATGCCCAGAGACGCAGACCTTGTAGGGACCAGATGGCCTTAAAAGAATGCCAGAAATGATTTCTTCAACAAGCTATGGGAGGCAGAAAAGGGGGCGCGCAAAAGGGGGAAAAGCCCCTGGTGCAGGGGCCCAGCGACCCGGACAGTGGCAACGCCAAGCCGGCCCTGCACGCCCTTCTCGGCGGTGAAGATACTACCCCTGTCAGTGTCTGCTCCCGGTTACTTCAGTGTTTGTTCAATGTATGATTAAAAAAAAAAAAAAAAAAAAAGTTAGGGGGGAGGAGGGAGGAGGTAGAAAGGCGGAGGCTCGGGGCGTGGGGGGGGGAAGCAGGAAGGAAGTTGTGAGCCTGTCTGGGGTTGAACTCAGCGGAACAAGTTTTTCTTTTCTTTTTTTTTTTTCTATTGCTTGGCAAGACCGAGGGAGGGAAACACTTAAAAAAAAAAGTTTCCATTGTTAGCTAACAAAAAAAACGCCTTTTAACTTCTGCGGTTTAAAGATATACAATTCATTTTCCACCCCTTGATCGAGGCTTGCTGATGTCTAGCTTTATGAAACTACTTTTGAAAAAATGTTTTTAATAAAGTTTTGAGTGTGCGTTTTAAACAAATCATGGGGACCTTTTTAGCACTTAAAACGGGCTAAAATCCTGTATAAACGGTTTGTGTTCTTGTACATAATTATGCAAATTCAAAGAAGGTACATTGTGGGCACCTCCTTGCAAAGTTGAAGAGTTTAAGTGTATCACAGTAGTATTTTGGAAGACTGGTTGGGCTATGAGCTGCAGATGGTTTTGCAGTGCAATTGCTAGATGCATAAATACACCTTTACGTTGCACATTTATCTATAAATGCACTCAGCAAAGTGACATTTGCATATTTTTACACTTAATTCTCAAAGTTATTTTAAGAAAAACTATGGTCTTGGAACTAAGAAGATCTGAGCAATGTCTGAAACCCCCTTGCTCCTATATTCTTCTGCAGACAGAATAATTTTCAAGTGCCTTTCTCTCCTACCATCAGCAAAAAAAGGGGGAAGGAGCATAAGCCAACATTACTGTGCAGGGGATCCTATCCCATTTAAGCTCTTGGCATTGCCAATGTGTTTTGCATAATCCCGTAAATTTTAAACCATAGTATTTAGTGGAAAGGGGGGGAAACACAGCTGCAAAGCTCAGGAGATCTAAAAATCTAAAGTCTGAATCAATCCTTAAATTCTGATTAACTAAAATTCAGATGAAAATTTGACTTTGCTTGTAGCAAATATCTCCTGCTCATTTATGTAACAATACTGTTAAGTGAGCAAAGCAACCTGCTGCTCAATCAGGAAAAGATTCATGCTAAATCTGAAATCAAGAGATTGTCTAGCCAAGAATTCCTGGGAATCAGACACTGTTGAATCCTTTCTAATTTTTTTAAACATGCATGGAAGGATTGAACCTAATTCCCTTTGCCCACCCACAATGGAGCTAAATAAAAAGAGCCCAGAGTTCTTAGGTGTTGACTCAGGATCTAAGCAGTTCCTAAGGAAGAGAAGCCAGCCCTATCCTTGCCTCTAATTTGGTTCTCTAGTGGCAAGAATGAGGAGATGTCAGTTCCCAGGAGAACCATTCATTGGAGTTTATGTCTGAGGAGCTACCATTCTAGGGGAGGCCAACGCCCATTTCGGGTGTCATGGTGGAAGCAACTGAAGGACCTAGCAATGCATACATTAAGCACAGAAACTTAGCTTCCTAACCCCTGAGGAACTTCACTGTCACCTCACAGCCAGACATCATCAGCCTTCCCTAGTAGAGAAACTCAGTCTTCCTGAATGTGCGGTCAGCCAGAAAAATTCTTGCTCAGAAGACAGCCAGCAGCTGTCAGGTGTGACATGCAGAAGGGATTCCTACCTTGGGCTGGAGGTAGGAACAGACGATAATCCTACCAGTCTAAAATTCTAACTGTGCCACCAACAGCAGCAGAGAGTGGGGAAAAGATGGAGCAAAACTTATATCTAGAAGCCAGCAAGGTGGGTATCTTGCCTCTGGAAGCAGTATCTAGTTGTCTTCCATGATTTTAAATGAACATGAGAAAAATATTGTATATAGCACTTATTTTTTGCCGGACACTGTTCTAGACACATTTTAAACATTTATATAATTTTATCCTTATAAGAACTTTATGAAGCAGATGTTATTACTAGTCCCATTTTACAGATGAGGAAATTAAGGCACAAAGAAGTGAGTAATTTGCCCCTAAATCCCACAGCTGGTAAGTATACATGAGGGATGCCTGTTCACAGCCCACATGCTCTTCCAAGAGAATCTGCCCACCCTGCTCCCTGAATGGAAATACTAAAGGACCACTCTGAGCCATAGCTAATTAGACCAGGGTGGACAAGGGTCCCCAAGACTGCTAATCCACAGGCTGGCTAATGGGCCGGCATGAAAATATGAGGTGGCCAGTTGGGTTCCTTTCTTGGGACTTTGGAATCCTTCTTGCAGGAACTGAGCAAAGATATCACAAGGGCCATGCATGAGGCCACTTGCGAGAGGTGTAAGGGAGAATCTAGGAATGAGCAAAGGATGTCTGGGTGAATAAAGAGGGGAGTACAGAACAGATGTGTCAAGACAGGGACACCACAATGCCTAATACAAGCCACGGAAAGAGAAAGGCAGGGAGTTGCCACGCTTGCTGGTGGCTTTCCAGATCCCATTCCTATGAGACCTGGCGGGGATCTGTGTCTGCCCTTAGATTATGTGAGAGCCTAAAGTGATTCCTTAAAACAAACTTGCATTTACTTGTGCTGAGTATAGCTTTGTTCCTTGCAACCCAAAATGCCTTATTCATAAGAAAGACCCATCTTCAGGCCTGACTTTCTAGGCCCTTAGCAATTTCCTGATTTGGAGAAGCAGACAATTTTTTTTTTTAGAGATGGGGTCTCACTATGTTGCCCAGGCCAGTCTCAAACTCCTGGCCTCAAGCAATCCTCCTGCCTCAGCCTCCCAAAGTGCTGGGATATAGGTGTGAGCCACTGCACCTGGCCCAACAGACAATTTATTATGTGGTCTGGGCTCACCCTCCAGTAGGGGAGCCAACCAGACACTTCACAAAGAGGTGAATTTTATAGTTTGGGAAGTCAGACCAGAAACGCTAGTTGCTGAAGAGTTACAGGATGGTTTCTCAAGAGTGTGCTGGACTTGGTGGAGGCTCCCTGACTAACCCTGGGTCTGGCTCCTTGATTTTCCCCATTAACTTGGACTCAGGCCAAGGAAACCCAAGAGAGGCTAAGATGCCAGAACACTAGTTCATTCATTTGGAATGGCCTAGTCACCTGTCTGGGGAACTCCATTTTGTGTTTCCACAGAAAACTACATCGTTGTCTTATTAATTCTTCTTTCCCGCTCTAGCACCATTCAGGCTTACGATTGGGACCAGTCATCCTCTCCTCTGGATGGTCCAAGAGACATGCAGACAAATTCCTTTCCTTCTCCAAGAATCTTTATTTATCTGTATCAACAATTTATTGCCTTTCCACTCCCAGAGGTGAACATAAGAGTTCTAAGATTGTCATTCAAGGCCTGTACAGTTTTACCCAACCTGCATCTCCAACTTGATTACCCATCTCTCACCTTCCAGATCCTTCCATCTGGCTACTCTGCCTTCCTCACCTGCCTTGACCTCTGTGTCTTTGCTCACTCTCTTCTTTTAAACTTCCTTCCCCACCTCCAATCCTTTCAGCTCCCCCATCTATCCTGCAGTGTCTTCTGCGCAGGAACCCTTCTCTGATGGCCCAGCCTGTGAGGGCCTCCTCCTCCTCCCGTCCAGATACTCTGCATCAGTGCTACCCATTCAGCATCCTGCCTGGCACTGTTAGTAAGCTTTGCACTCTCTCTCCCATGAGATCCTTGAAGGCAAAGAGCAACTATGACATTTTTATGGGCAACCCAACCCTCCCCCAGCCACCTAATACCTTGCCTTACATATATTTTCATGATTATTCGGTATTGATGATTAATTCCTTAATCTTTGAAAAATACTATATTTAAACACACACATACACAGTCTTGCCACCCTCTACCTCTACTAATAAGTAACAGAGTCTAAAAGAGCAAAATGTAAATAGCAAATGTTATGATTGTAGGTCAATATGGAAAAGAAAAAGTCCATTTTGACGTTCCCCACACCCTAGTCCGAGTTAGATGTCTTCCTGAGCACACCTCATTATGATAATAGCTTACTCTTCATTATCCATTCATTCACCAAACATTTACTAAACACTTCCCTCACTACACACTCTGTTGTAATCTGCTGCCTTTTGTCTCCTCCTCTCTGAGACTTTATTCACATTTGTATCTGCAGTGTCTGGTGTACAGAAGTACTTGATAATGTTTATTGAATGGTTATTGTTTCCAACCCAGGTAAGGGCAACAGGAATTTCTGCGTCTCCTAAATCCAGAGGGTATTTTGTGGTGGTGCTGGAAAGGAAAAACCAAGCTGATTTGAAATATTTCTGCAGCAAAGCATGGGATACTTATAGATATACCCCATTTACATGTGCATACTGAAACAATTATCTAGTTTCAAACAGACTTTTTTAACCATCTGAACAACAGATTGCACAGTTGGATTGTCTCTGTTGCAAATCGGACTTACTCATGGAGACCCAAAAGCCGTGGAACAGCCATTATTTGAGCCAGTGGTTTATCTCTATATATGTGTATTTCTTTCATCGTCTGTAAACAACCATGTACTGATACGAGAAAGATTGAAAAGCCGTGATCCTGTTTTTCATATCTAAATGTGAACTTAGCCAACTTGAACACTTAAGTTGAAATGTGCCGTCAAGACTTTGTTTTAACCGAAACCAAGTGATTTGCTGTCAGTTTAACATTGACTCTATGGTTTTGCGCTACACCCCTTCTGCAGGGATCCCCTCCCACAAGCCTGGCCTGTTTGTAACTGAAAAGGCTGCCCTTGTTTTAAATCTCAAAGGGTGAAGGGGTGAGGCACAGTCTCAGCACCCTTCTCTGGATAGATGGATTTGTGTGACATCTGTGGACCCTCGAGGACAAAAATAAGTGGTGAGAAAGAGCATCAAGGATATGTAAGTTACAGGAAATTCACAAAATGTTTTCTTTGAGGTTTTAACACAGTGGGCCTTGTGTTTGAGTGGTCTCCATCAGGAAGTCCAGGAGAGCCAGAGAGGGCCTTTCAGTGCATGCATCATTTAAGATTTTAGGAATAAGAAGGAAGGGTTAAGTTTGCATACTGGGTCTTTAAGGACAGAGGCTCAGAAAAGGTTACCATGTAATGTTCTAACACAGAGTAGACAGCTCTCTCCAGCAGAAAGGGGAAGTTTCTCGTGCCTCCCATTTCTCTTTTCCCTACAATGAAGGGACAGCACCAGTGACAAGAGATAATATCTATACTGCTTGCAAACCACCCTAAGTCAACACCTCAGGTGTCTACATAGCTTCTCCTGTGTATCCACGAACGCAGCCTATTTAGCTGTTGTTTGATCCTTGTTTCAGCTTTGGGTGTGATTAGTAATGCCATTCATCTACTCATCAAACCATCACTGGGTTTTCCAGGCAGGGAGAAGGGAAAGAGAAGGATACGAAAAGGGATTGTACTTGTTATCTTCAGAGAACTCAAAGACTAGAAGGAGAGCCAAGCTTAAAAATAATTATAACTCAGTGTGATACGTGGTATAATAGCACTCACCGTACCATGAAAGCACAGTGGTGGGGCTGATCTTGGGCTAGGGGAGGAGCAGGGAAGGCTTTAGGAGCAGGTGACATTTCAGTGGGCTGTAAAGGATGAGTAGGAGTTTACTAGGAAAAGAAGAAAGTCTCCTAGGCAGGGGCACAGCATGTGCAAGTGCCCTGACCCATGGAGGCGCAGGTTTATGAAGTGGAAAGTCCACGTGGCTGGAGTGTATGGTGGGGGGCAGGGATTTATAGTATGGGGAGAAGAGCCTGGAATAGCAGTCTGGGGACATGTGGTGAAGTTCCTTAATGACTAAGCTAAATAGCTTGGATTTTCATGAAAAATGATAAGGAGCCACTGAGGAGTTTTAGGCAGAGAGTGACATAATTAAATTATTATGTAATAGTATTTTAGAAAGATCTCTGTGAGGCAATGTGGAGGATATATAGGAGGAGAAAGAGACAGAGACCAGTTCCGTGGGGCCACAAACACTTACAGAGCTCCAGTGCTAGACACTAGGACCTCAAAGATGAATAAGACACTAAAACACCAACTGTACCTTTCAGGATCTCCCACCTGAGTAAGAATGTGTATTAGTTATCTATTGCTATAATGAATTACCAGACACTCAGCAGCTTAAAACAACAGGTATTTATTATCTCGGTGTTTCTGTGAGATGCAGTGTGGTTTTAGCTGGGTCCTCTCTTCCGGCTACTCTCAAGGTGTTGGCTAGGGTGGGGTTTCATCCAAGGCTCAACTGGGGAAGGATCTGCTTCCAAGCTGACATGGTTGTTGGTAGGATTCAGAACTTGCTGGCTTTGGCCGAGGTTGCCCTCAGTTCTTTGCCATGTGGACCTCTTCAACATGGCCACTGGCTTCATCAAAGCACGCAAGCCAAGAAGGCAACAGAAAGAGTCTGCTCACAAGACAGAAGTTGCAATCTTTAAATAGAACATAATCACAGAAGTGATATCCCGTCACCTCTATGGCTTAGAAGCAAGTCTCAGGGCCCATGCACGCACCTGCAGGGCCATGAACACCTGCAGGTGGGAATAACTTCAAAGCATTTTAGAGTCTGTCTCTAGGGAGGGAGACAGATCTTAAACTATCTCAGAATGATGAGGAAAAAATAAGGTAGCCGTATTTTCTGGGGGCTATGAGGTCAAAGAGAGGTTATCTGGACTGATCTGGTGTTTAAGAGGATACTTCCTCAAAGAGCTCAGTTAGAAAGCCATTATTGTGGTCCTGGTATAAGATGCTGAATACCTGAACTTTCCCTATTTGTCATCTTATTCTTGTTATCTATAGGGGTCCTTTAGTTAAAAAGTCCATGATAGGCCAGGCCCGGTGGCTCATGCCTGTAATCCCAGCACTTTGGGAGGCTGGGGTGGAGGATCGCTTGAGGCCAGGAGGTCGAGACCAGCCTGAGCAATATAGTGAGACCCCTGTCTCTGCAAAAATAAAGAATAAAAAAATGAGCTGAGCGTGGTAGCACACACCTGTAGTCCCAGCTACTCGGGAGACTGAGGCAAGAGGATCGCTTGAGCCCTGGAGTTTGAGGCTGCAGTGAGCTGAGGCTGTGGGGAGCTATGACTGCACCACTGCACTCCAGCCTGGGTGACAGGGTGAGACCCTGTGTCAAAAAAAAAAAAAAAGTCCATGATGGACATAAGTTTGAATCCCAGCTCTTCCACTAACAGCTGTGCGAATTTGGAAGTTAGGTAGCCTCTCTGAAAGATCACTTTCCTAATCCACAAAATACGGATACTGCTGCTTACCCCGCAGGGTTCTTGAGTGACATGGTATTTGATCCTCACACTCCATTCATTTGATGAGCACCTGATAAATACTCACTGACCCCCCAGAACTTGGGCTCCAGGGCTGTATCCCCCCTCTCCAGCAGCTCACCAGGGCCCTAAAATAGGTATGTTGCCTCCACCACTGAGGTCCCTTCCAGCCCCAGCATTCATTAGATGTTTTAGCACTGGATTGCTTTCAAAGGTATGTATAATGTGCCCAGCTCTGTGCTAAACTAAAAACACATGATTGATACTGGAAATGTGGGGTAAGTGGGGGCAGGAGTGAGGGAAGGAGCTCATCTCAGGCTGGGGCTCTGCTTTTCTGTCTGAGAGGCCATGTGTTCCCTGCTAAGGCAGAGCTCAGAAGATGGGGCTGGGAATAGGCTGGATGCTCTTCCTTCATCTGGTTTCCTGAGTGCAGCTTCAGCGCTTGTTGTTTCAAGATTCCATTAAAATATCCTGGAAATGCAGCTCGAGAAGAATATCGCCCAAAGAAACCCCAAGGCACGAATGCTCAGGTTGAAAGCTTCCCATCCCAATTCTGCTCCAAGTGGTGGCAATGTCATCTCCACTCACTCACATCATGTGGCTCCTTTATGCACAGGCTCCTGAATTCCCAGATGCATAATAACTTCAAAAATAGACACCTTTCCCAAAGAGAGCAGTCACTATGAAAAGCACAAAGATGAATGACTTCAAATTGTGAGAAGCAAAGAATGCCAACTTGTTCACATTAAGGTAGGGTAGATTGTAAGAGGTTAGGGAGGCTTATATGCGGCCACTGCTTTTCCAGTGGCTCCTCTGATCTCAGGGGTCACTGTATGCCCCCACCTTCTGTTGGTGCTGTGTTTATTGCCACAGAGTATCACAGGGCACAGCCCTATAGTGGTCACAGTTCTTGATGGCAAGCAACAGAAACTGAGTCTTGCTTCTATAAGCACAAGATAAATTTATAATAAAGATATTGGGGAACTCATAAAATCACCAAGAATGTGAGAAAACCAGGCCTGGGAAATGGGGCAGGAATGAGGGAGGCTGTCCAGCCCAAATCACTCCTGAGAATTGGTCCAGTGCCACAGAAGACATTGTCAACACAGCTCATATTGCACCCCTGATACTCCTGGAGCCTGGATGTGGCCAGGCCGCTGCCACCATCACCACCAACATGGCTTCTCCATGGCCCCTGCTTCTCTGTGTCAAAGTCTGGTGGGTGTGCCTGATAGGCTGAGCAAGTGTCCATGCCCACCCCATAGAGGCTGGGGCTCAGAGGCTGAGCAGCTAAAAAGCCATCAGTGTCCACCAGAACCCCAGGGCTTAATTGCAGGTAAGTAAGAAAGCAAGTACTCACAGGACCTTTTCTCTTTAAATAATTAAAAAGTGATTAAAGGCAAAAAGGGAAGAAGACACATTCATTCAAAAAATGTTATTGAGCAACTATATAGTCAGCAGCATTCTAAACAGTGAGGATGGAGCAGTGAGCAAATTAGACACAATCCCTGACCTCAGAGAGACTGTGCTGTAGCAGGAGACTGGGGGTAATAAGTGTGCATGTGCATGTGTGCATGTGTGTGTGCATGTGAGATATGCTGATAAGCACCATGGAGAACAACACCTCAGGAGTGTGGAGGTATTACTTTGTAGAGGTGGTCAGGGAAGACTTCCCTGCTGAGATGATGTCTGAGCCCACTGGATGGAAGGAAGGAGGGAGGGAGGACTGTGGCCACCTGGGAAGAGCATTACCCACAGAGGGCACAGCCAGAGCAAAGGGCCTGAGGCAGGAACACACCTGGGGGTGGGTGTCAAGTAACAAGACAGCCACTGTGGCTGGGGCAGAGTGAGTGAGGGGCAAGTCAGAGAAATAAGGTCTGGGAGATAGTCAAGGCTTTACCCAGGGCAAGAAAGGGAGCTCTTGGAAGGTTTTGAACAGGGAAGTAAAACAATCTGACTCACCTTTTAGAAGGAGTCCTTTGGCTGTGGTGGAGAACAGACCTTGGAAGGGCAAAAGAGCAGGCAGGGAGAGCATGCAGAGGCTACTGCCGGAGGCCAGGCAGGAGGAGCAGCAGAGGGAGACCAGGTGGGGAGTGGGGTGCTGAGAAGTAGTCTGCATCTGGATGCCTGTGAAGGTGGAGTCATCAGGTTGGGTCGATTGGCTGTTTCATACTCTCTGTCTCTCTAATACACACACATACATATACAGGCATACCTAGTTTTATTGTGCTTTGCTTTATTGTGCTTTGCAGATAGTACATTTTTTACAAATTAAAGGTTTGTGCTAACTCTGCATTCAGCAAATATGTCTATTGGCACCATTTTTCCAACAGCTTGTGCTCACTTTGTGTCTCTGTGTCACATTTTGGTGATACCTGCAATATTTCAAACTGTTTCATTATTATTATGTCTGTTATGGTGGTCTGTGATCTGTGATCTCTGAGGTTACTACTATAATTGTTTTGGGGTGCCATGAGCTGCTCCTACATAAGACATGAACTTAATCAATAAATGTATATATTCTGACTGCTCTACTTACTGGCCATTCCCTCTTCTCTCTCCCTCTTCTCGGCCCTCCCAACTGCCTGAAAATATTGAAATTAGGCCAATTAATAACCCTGCAATGGCCTGCAAGTGTTCAAGTGAAAGGAAGAGTTGCAAATCCCTCGTTTTAAATCAAAAACTAGAAATGATTAACCTTAGTGAGGAAGGCATGTTGAAAGCTGAGATAGGCTGACAGCTAGGCCTCTTGAGCCAAACACTTAGCCAAATTGTGAATGCAAAGGAAAAGTTCTTAACGGAAATTAAAAGTGCTACTCCAGTGAACGCACGAATGATAAGAAAGCAAAACAACCCTATGGCTGATATGGAGAAAGTTTAGTGATCTGGATAAAAGATAAAAAGATAAAACCAGCCACAACATTCTCTTAAGCCAAAGCCTAATCCAGAGCAAGGCTCTAACTCTTCAATTCTATGAAGGCTAAGAGAGGTAAGGAAGCTGCAGAAGAAAAGTTTGAAGCTAGCAGAAGGTGATTCATGAGGTTTAAGGAAAGAAGTCATCTCTATAACATAAAAGTGCAAGGTAAAACAGCAGCAAATACTGATGTAGAAGCTGCAGCAAGTTATCCAGAAGATCTAGCTAAGATAATTGATGAAGGTAGCTACAATAAACAACAGATTTTCAATGTAGGCAAAACAGCCTTATATCAGAAGAAAATGACATCTAGGACTTTCATAGCTAGAGGGAAGTCAATGCTTGACTTCAAAGCTTCAAAGGACAGGCTGACTCTCTTGTTAGGGGTTAACACAGCTGGTGACTTTAAGTTGAAGCCAATATTCATTAACCATTTTAAAAATCCTAAGGCCCTTAAGAATTATGCTAAACTATTGACACATAAAATTAACTGTAAAAAAGATCTGTTCCATTTGTGCTCTATAAGTGAAAAAACAAAGCCTGGATGACAGCATATCTGTTTATAGCACGGTTTACTGGATATTTTAAGTCCACTGTTGAGACCTACTGCTCAGGAAAAAAAATTCCTTTCAAAATATTTCTGCTCACTGACAATGTATCAGGTCACCCAGGAGCTCTGATGGAGTTATGCAAGGAGATGAACGTTGTTTTCATGCCTGCTAACACAACATCCATTCTGCAGCCAATGGATCAAGGAATATTTTGACTTTCAAGTCTTACCATTTAGACCTACATTTCATAAGGCTATTGCTGCCATAGACAGTGATTCCACTGATGGGCCTGGGCAAGTCAATTGAAAACCTTCTGGAAAGGATTCAACATCCTAAATGCCATTAAGAACATTCATGATTCATGAGAGGAGTTCAAAATATCAACATTAGGCTGGGCGCAGTGGCTCACGCCTTTAATCCTAGCACTCTGGGAAGCCAAGGCAGGAGTATTGCTTGAAGCCAGGAATTTGAGACCAACCTGAGCAAGAGAGAGACCCCGTGTCTACAAAAAATAGAAAAATTAGCCTGGTGTGGTGGTGTGTGCCTGTAGTCCCAGCTACTCAGGAGGCTGAGGCAGGAGAATCACCTGAGCCCAGGAGTTGGAGGTTGCCGTGAGCTATGACGATGCCACTGCACTCTAGCCCAGGCAACAGAGGGAGATTCTGTCTCCAAAAAAAAAAAAAATCAACATTAACAGGAGTTTGGAAGAAGTTGATTCCAACCTCATGGATGAGTTTGAGAGGTTTAAGTCTTCAGTGGAGGAAGTAACTGCAGATGTGGTGGAAAGAGCAAGAAAACTAGAATTAGAAGTAGAGTCTGAAGATGTGACTGAATTGCTGCAATCTCATGATAAAACTTGAACAGTTGAGGAGTTGCTTCTTACAGATAAGCAAAGACAGTGGTTTTTTGAGAAGGAACTATATAGTACTGGTGGCGATACTATAAACATTGTTGAAATGACAACAAAGGATTTAGAATATTATATAAACTTGGTTGATAAAGCCATGGCAGGGTTTGAGCCCGATTTTGAAAGAAGTTTTACTGTGGGTAAAATGCTGTCAAAGAGCATGACATGCTACAGAAAAATCTTTTGTGAAGACTCAATCAATGTGGCAAACTTCATTGTTGTCTTGAGAAATTATAACAGCCATCCCAACCTTCAGCAGCAACTACCCGGCTCAGTCAACAGCCTTCAACATCAAAGCAATACTATCAGCAAAATGATCATAACTCACTGAAGGCTCAGATGATCATTAGCATTTTTTAGCAATAAATTATTTTAATTAAGGTGTCTATATTGTTTTTTAGATATAATGCTATTGCACACTTAATAAACTACAGTATGGTGTGAACATAACTTTTATATGCACAGGGAAACCAAAACATTTGTGTGACTTGCTTTACTGTGATATTTGATTTATTGAGGTGGTCTGGGACTGAACCTGCAGTACCTGTGAGGTATGCCTCTACATACACATGTATGTGTGCATATACATACAAAGGTGTGTATATTTAGGCAAAACAAGAAAACTGTAATTCTAACAAGAGTGCTGTTTAAAATTAATATTATATAGTTAATATACATAAATATAGTTAAGAAAGAAAAGAGAGGTCAGTTTTATCATTAAGCCATGAATTGATTTGTACAAGCCCCATTACTTGCCATTAGATAATAATAATCATAATGATAGTTAAGTGCTTGTGAGGTGCCAGGCACTGTTCTAAACACCTTACATATGTCATTCATGTATTAATAATTTACTTATCAATGCTAAGCCATAAGGTAGGTACTATTAAAATTCCCATTTTAAAGGCAATGAAACTGAGGTATGGAAAGGTTAAATAAGTTAAATAAGGACCAGCTACAGAGAAATGAAGTTTCGCCTGTAGTAAAAGATGGAATAATCATTAAACAGCCACCTAAACATATACATTCCTCACTGGAGCTAGATGACTGGCCTGTAAAATGAGAGCATTAGAAAGGATAATTACTAAAGCCCTTTAGCTGTGACTATCCATGAATCCTTCATTGCTAGCAAAGAAAATATTGTCCCCTTTACTTCTTTTGCATTATAAACATTAAGTGCAAACAACGCATTTTCTAAATGCCTACAAGGAACAATTAAAGATTACTTAAAAGAATAATATAATTTCAAAAAGTACTTATGTTATTGCTCAAATTATTGTGATTGATAATAATTAGTTTGATGAACAGTGTTCCCTTATTTAGAAAAATTGTACTCTTTCACATATACAGAGCCAAATTTCTCCAAAATTAATGAAAATTCAACCAAGTTTAAAGGATGGCTACTTGTGGCACCCAAATCATTCCATCCATCCATCTGTTCATTCACATATAGGGGTATTTATTGAGTTCCCATTATGTACTGAATTGTTCATGGCAAGTTAAGATGTCACAAGACAAATACTCTCGATGTTGGACAATGTAAAAGAGGATGGATTTTGGAGTCAGGTATGCCTAGTTTCAAATCCTGGCTCAGCTGTAATTTTGACTCCCGTGTAACTTTGGGCAAAGCACTTAGCTTCTCTGATGCTCAGATTCCTCATCTATACAATGGGGACAATAATATCTACCTTTACATGTTATTATAAGGATTACCAGCAAAATATGTGAAGTTCACATAGCTCTGTGCTTGACTTGGGGTAAACTCTCAATTAATCATGTCCCTTAGGGTCACCTCTCCTGGACAGCACTTCGCTCCTTTGAATTCTTTGAACCCCTGTGGCTCCCACGCACTCCTGCAGGGCCCCTGCCCATCACTGCCATCATCAGGGGTGTGGTCAAGGACCCCTTGGGCAAGCTCCCCACAGCCGGAGGAAGCAGGTGGAAGAACCAGAGTGGGGTGGAACTGGGAGCAGTAAGAGGGGACAGAAGAGCCCGGAACCTGCTCTTTCCCACAACCCACCTCATTTTCACAGACCCACAAGCATCTGTCACCACAGCTCTGATCCACGCTCATTGGTTATCCTGGGGCCACCTTTGAAAAAAATTCATATTTATTATATACCAGGAGGCAGGTAATTGTGGTGGTTCAGATCATTGATTTTGGTATAAAACATTCATTCAACAAATATTTATTTAAATGAATATCTAGCATGTGCCAAGCCTGCATCTCAGTATCTAGGAATATATCCATGAGCAGAAGATAAAAATTCTCTCCTCTCAAAGCTTGAATTCTAGCGGGGGAAGAGAGCAATAAAGAGTAAACATAATAACTAAGTAAATTATATAGTATGTTAGAAAGTGACGAGACGTTGATGAGAAAAAGAAAAGTAAGGGGAATTGGGAAGGTTAGGAAAAACAAGTTATAATGTACAATAGTCTGGTGAGTGCAGGCCTCCCCATTTGAGTAGTGGTTGTTCTACTTCATAGCTCTGTGACACTGGCCAATTGATTTAATCCCCATCTGTACACATGGAGAGAATAGAGTACTTATGACATAGGATTGTTGTGATGATTAAATGACATATATGTAAAAGGTTTAGCATATAGAAAGCACTCATTATATTTTAATTCTTTTAACGTATTTAATATATTGCAGAAAATTTTAATATATTGCCTAAAGCTTAAAAACAAAACAAGCAAGAAGAAAACCAAAATCACTCATGATTCTACCACGCAGAGGTCACATTAATATTGTCATGTAGCCTTCCAGTCTTTTTTCTCTGCATCGATATGCATAGGTATACACATTGAACAAAATAAAATCAAACTATACGTACCACTGTTTTTATTGTGCTGAATAATGTTCTGAAAGAAATACCACGGTATTTAAAAGTGCTTAAGAGAGTAGATTTACAACCAGAACATGAGGTTCACTAATTCATTATCCCCCCTTTAAAGGAAAAGTATTCTCAAACCTGTACTGACAAATTATTTTTTATTATCAGGTTACTTAAACGTGAACAAATACAAAATTGTGTATAAACTATTGATTATTAAAAGTTTTATTTAACTACAAAACCAAAACAAATTTTGAAATAAAATCCTCCCTCCACCACTGGCTATTGCTCCCACAAACAAGTAGCTTTCAAACTTTTTTTAATTGGCAGCTGCAAGAGATACCCTTTACATCATTATTTAGCATATCCCCAGGCCTACTATCAAGTGTCTATAGTGGTAGATATGACATAGATATATTATATAGATGGAATAATAAATTCAAATAAAGGCTTCATGGAACTTACCCTTATTAAGGGTGATGCACTCAGATAATTTTCATTCCTTTAGATTTCATTTTTTTTCTCTTCAAAATGCTGATCAGATCCACTAACGTTGGTTTCACCATCCTCTAATGCAGGGTTGCAATCTTTAGTTTGGAAAACACTGTACCTCTGGAGGCAAAAACTGTGTCTTTTCATCTCTTTATCCCCAGCACAGAGGCTGGTGTTCATGTTTATTGAAACAAGGAAAAGAAGGAGACTTAAATTTGTAATATTATTTCCATTTTTAAAAACTGATCAGGACAATAGGACTCAGAGAGGTTAATTAACTTACTCAAGATCACACAGCCACAGAAATGGATATGAACTCAGGTTTGTCTGGAACGAAAGCCTGTATTCATTCCACTAACCTCACTGTTGGAGGCGGAGTTCACAAGAAACAGAGCCTGATTCAAGGTTTGGTTCACATCATTTATGAACAAGGTACACATAAGAGAAACGGGGCAAGGGAGGGAAGGGAGGACAAGGGAAGGATATGAGGAAAAGGATGCAGTCTTAGCTAGAGACTAGTTTCCTCAGCCTATGAGGTATGCACAGGGAACTCGAAACATGAATTACACCACAGAGTTTGTCCCACCTTAAGGCAAGAAGGGAGCCAGCTTTTTTTTTACCTCCATAGTCAGCCAGTCATTGGCTATGGGCTGCAGGGGAGGAGGGGAGTAACCCCCCAGGTGAAGCAGCTCCCATCTGGCCAAGGGCAATTCTCCGGTGAAGAGGACCAATAGTCACGGCCTCTGGGAAATGATCCCGCCGCCCGGGTGGGACGTCATCAAAATCTATTGCATTCACATTGCATCCCCAACCACTGACTGAATGAATCGGTGAATGAACATGTCCATTTAGTAATAAAATGAAAATGATAATATGTGTTTCAGGGCGTCGTTATGAAGAGTAAATGACATAACGTATATAACTTATTTAGTCTAGTGCCCAGCACATTGATTGTAAGCACGTAATTAAAAAAATTATTAGCTATTGTAAAAATTAGTGTTAATTTAGAAATAATTAGCCAGTCAAGTTATTAGTGATTATAACTTTATTTTTGTGACAATTGGCAATAAACCTTACTCTGAAGTCTCAGCTAGTTGACTGAGAAAGGATGAAAATTCATAGACCAACCCCTGTCTGCCTGATGGGGGGCAATCCTTTCTGGCTCTGCAAGTGTGAATTCAGTAACTAAAGCCCCTTGGAATCCAAGGCAACTCCACTTCAACCCAAATATTTTTTTAATTTTTAAAAATTTTTATTTATTTATTTATTTATTATTTCAGAATATTATGGGGGTACATATGTTTTGGTTACATAAATTGCTTTTGTACCATTTGAGTCAAAGTTATAAGTGTGCCCATGCCCCAGATGGTGTGCGTTGTACCCGCTGGGTGTGAATTTACCCATCCCCTCCTCCCCCCCCACCTGCTTGATTTCCGATGAATGTTATTTCCATATGTGCACATAAGTGTTGATTGATTAGGTCCAGTTTAATGCTGAGTACATGTGGTGTTTGCTTTTCCATTCTTGTGATACTTCACTTAGAAGAATGTTCTCTGGTTCCATCCAGGTTAATACGATTCCTGTGACGGACGATGCCCACAGACAGTGGTGGTCAGTGTGGCCTCAGAGATTAAGCTTGGAGATTCAGGATGAAATCATCTCTCCAGCCCTAAAATAAGTCCAAGGATGTTAGATAGAGGGGGTGCGAGCAGGGGACAGGAGGTACAATGGGAGGTCATGAAATGTTTCCCCAGCCCTGGATCTCCATCCCAACCAAGAAGAGAGCTGACGCAATCTCAGAGTCACCATTTGTGCTGACGTCTTTGTTTCCAGACCCTGAGTCATCACCGAAGGTAAACCTTCCCAGGCCCTTCCCTTGGCCTTTTGTCTGACACTCAGCATTTCCTGCCGGGTGCTTGTCTACCCCCATCCTCCTTGGCCCTGTTGGTCGGGGGAATTGAAATGCCTAGGTCCTGCTGAATTTTCAGAACCTCAGATGACTCATACTGTGCACTTTAGTGAATGCAAAGAGAAGCAAACCATTCCTGCTGCTAAAGGCAGTTGATTTTACGTTTTTTGAGAGAATATATGCCTGCGTTTTCTTTTTGCACCTGGGAAGCACTTGATGGGGGAGTAATGATGGTAGGGCAGAGTGGGAAAGGAGAAGGTGGAATATGGAGGTAGTCAATTGGGCACAAATGTGACATGCATCTGCATATCACTTTTGTTGTTGTTGTTATTTCTAGAAACGTTTTCTGGGACCTGGAGCCTTATGAAATCATGTTTCTTTGCCTGTGATCCCTCCTCCACTTTAAATGCAGATAAGTGCCTCACTCTTCTGCCCGATTCTCTTCTCTTTTCATCTACTCTGTCGCCTCAGGCCCCACCTTTGCTGCTGACTCCCCAAACTGACCAGCTCTGGTCTCTCCTGCATATCAGCCCCATGTGTAAGGCAGCCCAATGATACTACCCAGCAAGTCCAAATTAAACCCAGTATCATCAGCTCCTTTGGTGTCTCCACAAGCAGTTAAGGCCCTAATCATAACACCTGTTCACCAAGCTATACAGTCCGGAATCTTCAGTCTATCCCAAGGGATTGACTTTCCTTCCTTCTCACTGTCCCTCGCCCCACCTGAGTTACCAAACTCTCTACTGCAAGTTCTACACCTTCCAATGTGTCTCATAGCCACCCCCTCCTCTCCATTTCTGCCTCCACTGCTCAGGCCCACTTAATCCCTGCCTGAACTATGGTGAAATCCTCCGAGTACATTTTGTCGCTTCTCCATCCAGCCAACAAATATTTATTGAGCACCTACAATATGCCAAATGCTGTTTTAGGATCTGAGGACACAGGAATAAACCAAATAAACAAGATCCCTGCCCTTATGGAATTGACATGCCAGTGGGGTAGCCAGATAATATATAATAAATAAAGGACTTCTGGGCTGAGATGGCAGATGGAAATTTTCTCATAGAATTTTGTCCTGCCAGTACCTCAAAAATAACCAGAAGAATAAAGAAGCAAAAATAAGCAGGAGAAATTCACCAATAGCAATCAAATGAGGAAAGAGGCAATAAACTTCGAAAACTGTTAACCAAGAAAATAAACAAGATTCTGGAATAGAGGGGAGAAGCCCGTGAAGGTCTGGCTCCTAACTTGGTCCCTGCTGCCCTGGAAGCTGCAGTGGAGAATCAACAAAGTCCCGAGAATTCTCAGTGATACCCCCAAAGCTGAGAAAAGCCAAGCAAAAAGGTTTACTCGTCCATTTCCTTCTATGACTGAAAAGTAGTAGGAATGGCAATAGGGAGACAGGGGGAAATTGGAGGAAGTGAACAACTGGGCTAATTCTGACCAAAATGAAGGCTCCAGGGCTACAAACTGAATGTGGGCCACAATGCAAAGCCTGCGGGTCCACCCCCACGGGAGTGGTGTGTACTACCCAACCCAGACACATAAACCCTGACACAGCTCCCAGATCGCAGCAGACATTTTTATAAATATTTTTTATTACTAGGAAAATAATTAAGGAAGACAACAGAGTACTATCTGTAAAGAAAATGTGACCAAGAAAATGATAACCAGACAAGACGCTATTTTAGTACAAAGGCAAAGGCACATTATCGAATGTGAAAGAGCTCAAGGAATGTAGCACTCGTGAGTTCTTAGGGGAAAACAATCTGCTTGTTGTAAAATCTAACCTGTTGGGGAATGAATCAAATGAAAAACTCGAGAATGGAAAGAGCGTTGTACAAAGACTTACAGAGAATATTGAATTCACTTAAATATAGAATTATTGCTAAAAAAAAAAAAAAGAACAAAAAGAAAAGAGTAGAATTATGGCTCCAGAAAAAAATATGCATGTTATTAACTTGAACAATGTAATAATAATAATAATAACAATTTCTAATGAAAATTAGGAGGTGAGCTTTCGTATCTGGCCGCGTGGCAGCAACTGATAGTCAACTTACTCTCTTGCCATAAAATACTATAAAAGTGGGCAAAATAGAGGCGACAACTGTTTTCAGGAATTAGACCACAAGCGACACAGGACTGTGATTCTTGAGAGCAGGAAAACCCACAGGTGACCCCACATCCATCCCTGGGGGCACTCTCTGGACCACAGTAAGGAGATGAAGAGATGCGGTCTCACTGAGCTGAGAAGAGGAGCTCAGAGAAGGTGGGGGCTGCTGATGCGCTGGAATTTGTGGGGGAGGGAACTGGAGAGCAGGAGCTTCCCGGGGGTGGGTGTTGGGGTCACTGGGGGAGGGCTGGACAGAAGGTGAGACTCAGAAGACCTAGCAGTGAGCGGTGCTGTGGGGCTGACAGCTGCCTGGAGACCCCAGGAGCTGTGCAGGGTGCAAGATCCTGGCCTTCCCATGAGCTGGAGTGGATGGGCCTTGCTGAGCACCCGAGGTGTCCAGCTGGACCCCAAAAAAGAAGAAACCCAAACAGAAGAGCGATGTATCCGTGGAACATTTTGACGTGAAATCAGGAACAGTCTAAAGTCTGAACTAGCAAAAGCAATATCTATTCCAAATGCAAAACCAAAATCAGGGCAAGGAGACAAAACAGTTTCATCATTCGGTAGGAAATGAGTTTACATGAAGCAACATGTACCCTAACGCCCAGCTTGAAGACAATTTTGGACACCCACTCTTAATGCAACCTGTGTCAACACAAAATGAAAGGGATCTTTCCACCTCCACTATAGTTGTCATGAAAGAAAGATCGAGATTATTATGTCGGGTAATTAAAGCTGTTTAAACATTTCATTTTGAGAATAATAACTTTTAGTATTTGTGATAGTATCTTTCAATTTTTAATGACTTATTTTGTATGTATTATGTGTTAATCTTCTTTTAATGTTTTCTATTACCAAATCTCTGTATCAGGTACAGTTTATTTTTATGTTATTGAAATATGTAATCTATAAGCACCATATATTTATTCATAACGATAATGAATTACATATTTATTATTATATCTTTTTTTGAACAGAAAACCTCTGAAACATAATAACCCTAGTACAGGAACACAATTCATTCTTTGTTATTATGACCACTCATTATTATTTAAAAACATGTAAATAGTGTCATAAAAATACAGAATAACAATGATTTTTTGAGAAATCTCAAGAATTCCTGGGAATTATGATTTGTTCCTGAATCCCAAAGATTAATATGTCATTTTTTTGCCTCATGAACATGTTCTTCAAATTCTAGCTCACTTCCCCCTCTTCTTTAAAACTTTCTGTATTCAAAAGAACAGAAACTTTCTGTGTTAGCCAGGGTTGATAATTGCAAATGCCAGAAACCTAATACAACTTAGTTTGGGCAAGGGGGTACTTTATTGGTTCATGTAACTTGGAGTTGCTGGTTTGTATCTTCAGGCACAAGTGGATCCAGAGGTTCAGAGAATGTCATGGCCTCTCTGTCTGTCTGTCTGTCTCTCTCTTTCTCCCCGCCAACCTCAGCTTTTCCTCTGACTTAGGATCAGTTTCTCTCTACCTAAAGTTAAAGATGGTCACACTGGGAGCTCTGCGCATGCATTATCCTTAAACCTCATGATCCCAGACAAAGAGACAATGAATGCTTTTCTAACAGGTTTGGTGAAAGTCCTGGGGAGCTTTCTAATTGTCCCAGAGTGAGCCTCATGCTCACCCCTGAGCTGATGACTGTCAACAGGAAGATAGAATATTTTGAGTGGCCAGACTTGGGTCACCTACCCTCCTCTGGGATAAGTGCTACCTGACTGCCTCGATGGGGTTCCCACAAGACAGATGGGTTCTGCTGTTTGCAGAGCGGAGGGATGTGATGCTGGGCATGAGGAGGCGATGGATGTCCACCTCACCTTCCGTTCTTCTCTCCTTCCCTGAAGAATCAATACCTGCCTTGTCTGCACTCCCGTAACTTTAGTTTCTTCCTGTGTTGTATTACTTCTCACAGTGGACTCTTGTGTGCACATCCATCTGGCCTCTTAGGGCTCGTCCAGGAGCTGATCTCCCTCCGTTGGCACTCCGGCACCTAGCACATGCCTAGCATGCAGCAGGTGCTTAATAGCTAACACTTACTGGAATTTATTACATTAGGCACTGTTCAAAGTTCTATATGAACTAGTTTACTCTTCACAGCAATACTATGAGGTAGGTATTATTATCCCCCATTTAAATATTTATTGACTAAGTTAATGAAAATAAATATGGTTTAAAGAAGTTACCAGCTGAACCCCATTATAGAGTTCAAGGGCTGCCTACCATAGTTGAAAGGACTTCACATTGTCAAAGGGAACTATTGTCTTGTGAGTATTTCCCTGAAGGGAGCGTGTCTGACCGCATAACAAGGGTGGGATGACCTCCAACAAAGAGGCTGGGCCAGCGCCAATGACTCAGGCCGGAGCAGAGGGCACAGCCACCAGGCACTCCCTGCCACCCAGGCTTCCCCATAACATCATAAAATGTCTGGGTTCTCCCTGAGGCCAGCAAACAAAGGAACAACTGCCTTTTGGAATAAGTAATCCTGATACTGGATGTAGTCCAAGACACACAGAAGGAATCCCTCTGGCAGATAAATCGTAGAGTTGCAAAGCAAGAGGGACCTTAAAAATCACCTAAGACTGTGCTTTTGTTTTCAAGATGAGGAAACAAAGGCCTGTAAAGGTTAAAGAAATTGTCCAAGGTCGTGCAGCTAGTTAGTACACAAACTAGAAACTGGAAGTAGAACCCAGATCACTTTTTGTGTCCCCTGAGGCTTTGCATATGCTGAATCTTTACTCAAATGACTTACAGCCCTGACTTCAACATTTGGAGGCCATGGTAACCTAAGCAGGTGGGCTGCACGTTTTATCTTTAGCTTCCTGTAAACACGCTCTGGAGAAGCTTTGGTATGGGGCTAATCAGAGGTGGGATCCTCAGGACACACAGGTTTTCTGTTGCCTGGAACCTTGCACGCTCAGAATGGGTCCTGGCACCCGGGACCTATACGTGGTCCCATTGGAGAGGTCTGCTGCATTTCCTACAGAGCGGGTCAGCAAAGTGTGTTGATTTCATGTTCTGTTCAGCAGAACAAACACCCTCTGACCCCATCAGCTTCTCAAGGATCCTCTCCTTGCTGTGGCTGTCGTGGCCACCATGTGTTTTCCTAATGCTTCCACTCCTGGCTAAGAGCCTGGCCTTTTCCAAAACTGTGACAATGTTTAGCACTATTATCGGAAAGTTTCTAACTAATCGATGCTGTTGCTATCTGTAATTTGGGGCTCGACCTGATGGGATTATCAGAATATCTGCTAAATTGTGCTGCTGCTCCTCTGGCATGCAGATGCCAAAATACCTTGAGTACCCCCAATCTCCACAGGAGCTGCCCCAACAAGATGTAGATGAGTCCAAGCACAATAGCATGAATGGAGCTCCACATGCCATGTCTACATATTAAGGAGTAATAAATTAAGCCAATAAACTGTTACATAAAATATGTTCTATCCTCCGCCTTAATAAATTTATCTTTGTAACAACAAAATTTTAAAATATGCTTGAAGCTCTGACTTTTATATAATTGCAAGTCAATGAACTATCAAGACATCTGAATTTTATTGTTATAGGACTGCAGTCCCCAACCCCCGGGACAAGGACCAGTACCAGTCTGTGGCCTGTTAGGAACTGGGCCACACAGCAAGAGGTGAGTAGTGGGCAAGCAAGCAAAGCTTCATCTGTATTTACAGCTGCTCCCCATCGCTTGCATCACCATATAAGCTCCATCTCCTGTCAGATCAGTGGAGGAATTAGATTACCATAGGAGCATGAACCCTACTGTAAACTGTGCATGCGAGGGATCTAGGTTTCGCGCTCCTTATGGGAATGTAATGCCTAATGATCTGAGGTGGAGCTGAAGCAGTGATGCTAGTGCTGGGGATCGGCTGCAAATACAGACTATCATTAGCAGAGAGTTTTGACTGTACAATAAATGTAATGCGCTTGAATCATCCCGAAACCATCCTCCCACCCCATCTGTGGAAAAATTGTCTTCCATGAAACCGGTTCCTGGTGCCAAAAATGTTGGGGATTGCTGTTATAGGACATATCTGGTCTTCTGTGGATGGGCTGCCAATATCTAAATGATTAACAAAATAAAGACGTACATAATTCACATATTAACATATTATTTATTCCATAAAACCTATTTTGCTTGCCTTCTTCTTAGCAACGTTATTAATTATATTATTGTTATAAAGATGTTCACATAATTTGTTTTCTGTTAACAGTAATGATCTAAACAATTAAATAATAAAAGCAATTGCATTCAAAGTCTTAATATATTTTCACAAAAATATAAAGAAAATGTAAAAAATTAAAATTATGTGTTTAAAGTTATTTTTCTTCTAAATATTTAAATTTAAATCTATTAAAATTTGAAGCCAAGTTATGTTCTAATGAATATGAAATTTGAGATCAAGATTATTTACAAAGATGAAATTTTTTATTTACTTTATTGAAAAGGTAGTTAAATCTTATGATATCTTTTTACAAAAACAAAGTTATTTACAATTTTAGCATTACACTCTCAATTGGTTACCATAATATAAAAAATTAGTATCACTTCACGTGAGTTGCATCTAGAGCCATGTGCTATTCATCTTCATTATTCACAGATTATATATTTACAAATTTGCTTCCTCACTAAAATTTCCTTGTGACTGCATAATTGATACTCAGTGCTTTGTAGGTCATTTGCAGGTATGTGCAGAGCAGTGAAAAATTTGTCACCCTCCCCACGCATTTCTAAGCTGAGATCAAACAAGGTGACACTCTGCCTTCCTGTTTCACCTCTCATACTATAACCAAGTGTCCTTTCCTTAGTCTATTTAGTGCCATCTTTTTAAAAATTTTTGTACCTTTTTTAGGTGATTATACTATTTAAAATGGCCCCCAAACACAGTGCTAAAGTGGCGTTCAGTGTTACTAAGTACAAGAGGCTGCGATGTGCTTAATTAATACAGTGTGTTAGATAAGCTTCATTCAGGTATGAGTTATAGTGCTATTGGTCATGAGTTCACTGTTAATGAATCAACAATATGTATTTTATTTTTACTTGTTTTGTTTTATTTTAGTTTTAATTGACACGTAATAATTGTACACATTTACCGGCACAATGTGATGTTTCAATACATATATATTAATACATTGTGTAATGATCAAATCAGAGTAAATAGTAAACACATCACCTCAAACATTTATCGTTTCTTTGTGGTGAGAACATCCAAACTCCTCTCTTCTAACTATTTTGAAATATACAATACAACAACATGTATTTTAAAAGGTATCTAAACAGAAACACACAACAAGCAAGGCTATACCTTGATTAGCTATGAAATGTGACCACAGGCTCCAGGAACCCAGCCCTGTATTTCTCCTGGAAGCAATGATTCAATATTCACTAATTCAGTGCTCTTGGTGATTTTATAAAACATAACTACTTCAAATAGTGAGAACTGACTGTATATACAAATTTAAGAGTGATGTTTGATATTGCCAAATATCCCAAGGCTGGCAGGTGCATCTATGGCAAATACTGTAACACTGAAGGCCTCTAGAACCACACATGGGAATCCAAAGAGAATGGATAGTTGACATTACTAGGGAATGATGCTTCATTGTGCAAGAATATACTGCATTCATACTGAGAA
Source organism: Daubentonia madagascariensis (assembly GCA_023783475.1). Classification (NCBI taxonomy): domain Eukaryota; kingdom Metazoa; phylum Chordata; class Mammalia; order Primates; family Daubentoniidae; genus Daubentonia; species Daubentonia madagascariensis. The sequence goes on along the minus strand of JAKFHU010000258.1, from coordinate 14,391,982 downwards.
GGACTTTAAATTAACTGATTTGTCTTTTATCTAAGTTCTTCCACTGCTCAAATCTCCCCACACTCCAAAAACAGTGTCCGTCTCCAGTGCTGGCAGTGATACAGCCACAAACCATGGCATTCTGATATAGTCACTTTTTGTTCTGAAAATACAGGGCAAGAAATGTGGAGAAGCATTTTTCTGGGGCCTGAACAGTGTCGGTCAATAAAATGGATGTTTAGGGCTACACGCTGTGCAGTGCCAGCATTGAGCACCAGATACCTGTGACAAAGCCTTCTGTGTATTATTTGACACGTACATTTTTTGTGCGTGTGTTTAATATGCAGGGCCCTCTAAAGCATGGGCCCAGGGTGGAATAGAGTACTGTCTAAGAGTGGTGCTCCACGGCAGGCCACAGCGCAGCAACCTTGAGCTCTGCCCAGGAGGCCTCCAATCCAAATACTCTGCTAATATTGTTTTTCATCCACCCCTACCACAATCCAACTCCATCATCTCTGACATTCCAGTAGGATAGTGAAATGTCACGTGTGCTTTTCCAGAATAGTGTGTTTGTGTTAAATTGTTACTGTAGTTCCCTTTTCCTTAGAGGAAGTTTGTTTATTGCTTTGGAGAAAAGACAACATATATTTCTTTTCAGTCACCCAGTCAGTGCATTAAAAAAACCACAATAGCATTATTATTATTATTATTATTATTATTATTATAAAATGTGCCTGTTTGGCGTGCAATCCTTTGCACTGCCTCTCTGTTCCAGATTCTAGATCAGGTTGTTAGGCAATCCTGAAGTTCTTTTTCAGGAGTTGTTACTCTGCAGCTCTGTAATACCTCCCTCATTCCTCCCTCCTTCTTTTCCCTTTTTATTTTCTTTCTTCAGGGGTTAGCACCCAAGACTGCCTGCTGGTAGCTACGTGACCTTGGGAACATCCCTCTTTGCCGCCACTTCTGCGTTGATGAAGAGGGGGTGATTGTGCCTAGCACGAGGAATTGTTGTGACAGTGAATGACATCATCTCTGTGACGTGTTGAGGGCTGAGGGATCACAGAGTAAGTGCTCAGTGCACATTTCTGGCCATTGTTCTCATTATTGTGGCAGGAGGATTTAAATAATCCCTCCATTCCCTGCCACCAAAAGAAGCTCACTGAATTTGGAGCCCTTCCCAGGGTAACAAAGCAAGGAGTCATTAAGGATTAATGTTGCTCTTTTATGATCCAGGTAGGCTCCTGGGCAGAGCAAAAAGAAACTGAAGCTGATTCTCACCAGCAAGATGGGCTCATTGACTAGGGGGGCTGGTCGGGCTCCTTTTGAACTTGGAAAATAATTCCTTTTTAAATATGGCTTTGGATAATAACAATGAAACATACATACATATGAAAAAATGAACATGAGTCTTAATCAAATAGCTTCTCTAGATTTCAGATCTACTTCACAGGAGTGGGAATACCTACAACATCTGCTCTCACCCAGCTGGGCAGCTCCCCGTGCTCCCCTCCTGGAAAATGAGGGCAGCATCCTGGTGCAGCTACCAGGCTTGCAGGGGACTGGGAACCAGTGACTCAGATGTGGGCATTGATCAGATGTGTGTTGGGGGCAGGGTGGGGAATCAGATGGTTCCATTCAGGGATGGGGGCAGTGAGGATGAAGATTTGGTGGGTGGAACAGGAAGAAGGAAGCATGGAGAAAGGAGTAGGAATCCAAGACAGGGGTGAGGGCAGGGATTCACTGGACAGGCATCTGGGAACACATGTAATTGACAGGGAGCTGGAGAAACAGGCTCAGACAGATCCAAATAAGACGTAGTCAAGACCCCGTCTTAGGAGCCATTTGTGTGGGCCACTGCTGCCGGTATCACTATTGCACACTCATTATTGCTCCCCTGTCCCCTGACACACTCATCTCCGTCCTACTAGATGCTGCAGCCCCCCACTAGACTGCAGGTCCCACCACAACTATGGCTAATGGGCTTGTCATCTCTAACAGCTCTGTGTCTTAATGTCCCTCCCTCCAGATTCAAAGTCCTGAGTAAGAGCATTGGCCACGTGCCCACACTTCCCCTAGCAAAACAGGTGGCAGTGTATTCCCTCCCACCTGCCCTGGGATTCCCCCAACAGGAGGGCTGTTTCGCAGCTAGGAACCAAAATGACATGTGCTCACTCACAGGCCCTCAAAGGCAGTACAAACTGACTGACTCAATTAGCACATCTCAATTAAAAATCACACGTCAGAAGGGAATTGGTGAGTCTCGGTAAGGGACAGGGAATAGAGAATTGGAAGGCAAGTGTTGGTCGTGTCCATCTGCCTGCCTGATTTTTATCAAAGGTTTGTTGAGCTCCTACTACTTACCTGGAGCTCTGTTAAGCTCAAGGAATGTATCACAGCTTCTGTGCTCAAGAAGCTTGCATTTGGAGGGGGAGAGAAATAAACAGACACTTCTCTAAACTCTGAGGTGCATGTGACAATAAAGGCCAGCACAGGGGCCATGGGAAGGGGAGAAGGGCCTCCTGTCACTCCCTTGTGGATGGGGGATGAGGGCGAGAGGTCTAAAGGGAGGCTGCAATGGTCTGGGGTCGGGGAGAAGTATGTTGCAGGCAAAGGGATCTGCCTGTTCTGGATTCACAGGGCGGTGGTCTTGTGGACTAACTCCAGTCCGTGGGCTGTGGCTGCTGAGAGCACTCTGATGAGAAGAATTTTTAGACTAAATCCCGGCGCAATGGAAAATAGTGCTGTACTGAACTAATGGCGTCTGCTATAGGTGAGAGGGTGGGCACCGGCAGGACAAAATGCACAGGCTCATTGTGCCAGTCCTAGAGGCAAGGGGGAGTCACCAGGGAAGATGTAGCTACTTAGACAGTAGATGCATGTAACAATGACATTTGAGAACTATAATTATCAGCCCTGAAGTCCTTTTTTTCTAACAAATAGTTTATACCTCCTGAAACGGAATTAGTACATCACATAACTTACATGCATCCATATTTTCTAAAAAAAAAAAAAAAAAAGAGAGAACAAAAAGCAATATGAGGGTCTAACTAGGTCACAGAACTCACAGAGGAAGAACAAAAGGAACATATTTATAACAAAATAATATGTCTTTTAATACGTAAACCTTTGGGCACAACTACTCTAGAGACATCATAAGGGATGAGATGTTAACATACATACTTTGAATCACCATAAACATAACTGTGAAAAATGCAGGCTAATATAGGTAGGTTGATGTGGTGACTCAAATGTCACAAGTAGCTTTGTCATAGTTGACGTGATTTTCTGAAATGGGAATGACTTTTGGTAAAGTTCTGAATAAGGTGAAAGTCCTGTCTTCCCTGGAAGATATCGTCTATTTGTGAAAAAAGCATGCTGGAGTTATAGTTTCAGAGTTATCACTCTATTTATAAAAACAGAGTTAGGATCTAGCCTCAGTTAATTATAATCAGATGTATCAGCTGCCTTGCATCACCTCAGACATAACTTTGTTTATTAGTTTCCTGTGGCTGATGTAACAAATTACTACAAATTTAGTGGCTTAGAACAACACAAATTTATTCTCTGACAGTTCTGGAAGTCAGAAGTCCAAACCCAGTTTCTCTGCTAAAGTCAAGGTGTTGCCAAGCCTGGTTCCTCATGGAGGCTCCGAGGAGAGAGTCCATTTCCTTACCTTGTTCAACTTCTAGAGGCCACCCACATTCCTTGGCTTGTAGCCCCTTCCTTCCTCCATCTTCAAAGCACATCACTCCAATCTCTGCTTCTGTCACATTGCCTTCTCTGACTCTGACTTCTCCTGTGTCTCTCCTATAAGGAGCGTTGTGATTTACATCAGGCCCATTCCATCTCAGGATCCTTAATCACATCTGCAAAGTCCCTTTTGCCATGCAAGGCAACATTCACAGGTTCTGGGGATGAACACATGGACATATTTGCAAGCCATTATTCTGCCTACCAGACTTTGACTCCAGTTCCTGCTGCAGTGTGCAATTCCACACAGACTTCCACTTCTGGTAAAGAGTGGCCTGCCTTATGCGTACCCCAAGCATCTTGGCTTTCTACCCTGGGCCTCTCCCATCCTGGATGTCAGTATAGCTCACTTACTGGCACATGCACAGCTAGGAGGTGGAGGCAAGGGTGGCTGCTGGTGGTAGGGCGAGGGGAAGAGAGCAAGAGAGAGAGAGATTTATTATAAGGAATTGGCTCACATGATTATGGAGGCTGAGAAGTCCCAAGATCTGCAGTCAGCAAGCTGGAGACCCAGGGGAGGCGATGGTGTAAATTCCAGTCCACATCTGAGAAGCAAGGAAACTGATGTAAGTTCCAGTCTGGGTCTGAGTTTCAAGGCAGGAGAAGTCAGATGTCCCAGCTTGAAGACGACTGTCTTCAGGCAGAGAGAGAGAATTCTTCCTTACTCAGCCTTTTGTTCTATCCAGGCCTTTAACAAGTTGGATGAAGCTCACCCACAATGGGGAGGGCATCTGATTTTCTCAGGCTACCAATTCAAATGTGAATCTCATTCAGAAACACCCTCACAGACACACCCAGAATAATGTTTAACCAAATATCTGGGCACCCTATAGTCCAATTAAGTTGACACATAAAATTAACCATCATGTTCTCCCTGCTTCCTGAAATCATCTCCTAAATAGACTACACAAAAGCCTATATATTTCAAGATCTGCTTTTGGAGTAACTCAAACTAAAACAACAGGATTTTCATTAACATTTTTGTCGGGTAAGACATCCACAAGGCTTTCAGGATTATAGACAGTTCTCTGCCATGTGGGATTGTCCACATGTTCCAGAATGTCTAACATTCCTAGCACCTGTAAACTAAATGCCAGTAACTTCCCCAATCACTGTGATAACAACAAGAATACCGTACATTTCAAAAATGCCCCAAGGGGCAGTACTATTTACCCACTCACACCTCTAAATTGAGAACCATTTGTCTAGAGGAATTAAGCTTCAGGCATGGCTTGGTCAGGACGTTAGACCCGTTTTCCATGATTTTCTGAACTCTGCTTTCCTGTGGTGTCAGCTTTATCCTCAGCTTTCTTCGTTGAGGCAAGTTGGCTGCAGCTGTTTCAGAAGAAAATCCACAAACTATAGAGGCCAGAAGAAGAGAAGTACTCTGCCCCCATATTTCCAGCAAGATTCCTGAGATCCACCCAGACTGGGTCAAATGAAGTCGCATATCTGCCCTGATTGATAGTTTACCTGAGCTATGGAATTTTTTAGGGATTTTTCTGGCCAGCCATAGTCCAGACTGGAGCAGGAGCTAGGAGTAGGATCTGTCCCCCTGAAGCCTGTGTGTGGGGGGGGTGATGTTGGATAAAAATTTGCGCATGATTAGGAAGCATTATTAGGAGGGGAAATGGTGCTGGGTGGGGATCCAACAAGTGTGCACAATAGAGAAGTGCACATTTGTGGAAAAGCAAGCCACTTAGTGTGACTGTCATGTGGGGAACAGGAGAAAGATGGGAAATGGACTAAAGGAGTAAACAGATAGTAGACCATTTAATATAATTAATCAGTTCCCCTTGTTCCTCAGCCAAATTTCCCACACACTCACCCATTGACTGGGAATGTTGACTGGGGATGGGAGCATCTGGTCCTCTGAGTGACTGGGTTTCTCACTTTGAATCAGTGACTTGGCACTCTGGTTTATACATCAGTCTCTGTGAGCCTGGCTAATGTTAATTGGACCCTGAAAAAATCAGCACCCTCATGGTGTGTGACATCAGATTCTTGAGGCTGTATGACTGAACCGAACCTGTGGCAAATCTGCCAAGTTAATTGTGGCCGTGAGAGGCCTCTTCCTGGCTGCCCAGCCAGCCTCCCCCTAGTGACCCTCTCCATACTGCCACATTCTACTGACCATCCACCTCCTATAGTCTTCTTAGTCTGATTTTGCAAGCGAAGAAACTGAGGCTCAGAGAGGTTAAATGATCATCCTGGGGCACACAGCCAATAGGTCGGGGTACCAACAATTGAACCCACGTTTGTCTGACCACAAAAGTCTCCTATCATTACCATCTTATCTCTTCTTATATTAGCAACATCTAACAGGATAAACTCTGAGGCTCCAAAAGCCCTTTCTTATCAAAGCAATGTTCACACAAGTTACTGTGCCTAACCATACGAGAACAGAGAGGAGCACATGTGCTTACCCCACGTCTCTGCTTTATTGATTGAGTCTTCTGTCCCCTCATACACAGCCCCCTCAGTCCTTCTCTCCTCCTGTGCCCAGTACAATAACAACACTATGAGTCAGCAGGAAAGTGGCCTTTTCCAAAACCAAATAAGGGGCTGGGCACTAAAAACAGCAGTAAACCCCACAAGGTTTTAGTAATTCAAACAAAGTGTAATCCGTGGTGGGGAGGGTTTCTAGGGCCACAAGCAAGAGCCTGTATGACTCCTGAAGGAAAAGAAAGAGAAAGTCGGGCTGTCCACCTCTGTTTATTGGGAACAATAGTTTCTCCAGCCCAAACCACATCTCCTTAATAGGGAAGAAGAGTGCAGCCCTATCAGGGAGTTTTTATTCTTAGGGCCGGAAAAGAGCAAAAGATGTTTCTTTGGCCTGCAATATGTCAGCCTCAGACTTTTCACTTCCTTCTCCTCTCCTATCCCTCCACTCCGCCCCCCAGTCCTGGTGTTTTTGAACTTTTACTTGCATGGAAATTTATTTCACATCTTGACACTGTTGAGATAATCCATAGCACCTTCTTAGGGATGAGATGAACAGGAAGCTGCAGGAAACGCAATCAAAATTTCCACTGTCTGGGCAGTGGAGCTTCTGGAGAATGAAATGGAGAAATCTGGACCTTGCCTTGTGAGACCACAAAGTCTGAAAGGGACTCTGATGTCTGGGGAAAGTCCTTAAAGTCACTGGAGCCCTAATCACGACAGAGAGATGAAGCTGTCTTGCTGCTGGGCTTGGGGAAGGAGCCTCTTCGGGACATGGCTCTGCCAGAAGCAGGGAGACAAAAAATGGTTTTCAGTCCCGAGAGCCAAATAATGAAGATGGCCATCGATGGGTTTCATTCAGCACTCACCAGTGTTTTCTCCCCTAAAAGCTTGCTGGTGTTGTTTTAAGTACCCAGGAAAGAGCTCTTGCTGCAGGTGGCTGTGACATTGATGGATGCCATCTGATGGAGACCAGCCCTCCTCAGGCCAGCTTGGCCCTGTGCTCAGGGCTCTTCACAGGTGCGTAGACAAAGGCTGGGTCAGCCTCCTTCTCTCCCTTATTTGCTAGTAGGGGCCCAGCCCAAAAGGATATGGGGGGGAGTGTGCACATGGATTAGGGGGCATTGGTATCCTCCCCAAAGTCAAGTTGGAAGGTAAATCCCTGTGTTGTTAGAAATTTTTCTAAAAATTCTATGTATTTATTGCCCACGGTGTGAAGCTGAGCATCTTGTCTTAAATTTACTTTTTTTCCAAGTGTCCGAGGAGACCACCCTGTGTGGATTGGGTGTTTATGGTACGCAGGCATGTTTGGTTTCATCATTCTCAATGGTGTTGCCTCTCTACCTTCACTCTTCCAGACTGAGGGGTTCCTCTTCCCAAGGGCAAGTCTGTGCTCATCTGCATTCTCCAAAGTTGACTCTCTTCCATGGGAGAGTAGGCAGGCCAGGAAAAAGATTCCAGCCAAGCAGAGAAGCCCTTCTATCTGCAAGTGGACATGAGCCTTCTCTGCTACCTGCTAAAAATAAACTGCAAGCAGATAGGTGGTGGTAGATATGCAAAATCAATTCTCCCTTTCTTCCTGGGCACACAGCTAGACTGCCTTTCCCTGCCTCTATTGCACTTAGTATGGTCATGTAATAAAGTTCTTGCCAACAGAATATAAGCAGAAGTGATATGCACAACTAAGTGATATGCACCATTAAGAGAATGGGCATTCCTCCTCCGTGTTTTTGCTCTCTTTCCTCCATCTGGACAGTTGGAACTTGCAGCAACCAAGCTTTGTCATGCAGAGGACAACAATGTCACAGAGCAATGACTTGGAAGGAACCTAGGTCTCTGAATGACCAGGCAGAGCAGAGCTTCCCCCAGCCTAGAATGCTCACCTGGAACTATATGTGAGGGAGATTGAACCATATTTGTTCTAAGCTACTGACGCGTTGGGGCCTCTTTGTGACAGCAGTCTAGCCTCTACCCTAACTAATACGTATAGAAAGCTCCGCTCCTCTTTCTCTCTGAGGGTGGGGGAAGGTACAGGCGCTGAACTATCGATGGCCACTGTTTGGTAGAGACTTTTGCTACTATTTTCAATGTAAAAAATAAGCTGCCTAGTGGAAAAAAGTTGCAAAGGATTTGAAAGTGCTTTGAACAATATTCATTCACTCGTTCCTTCCACAAACATTGCCCAAGCACCCCTGTGTATAAGAGAGCAGTATGCTGCCTGCCTCCCATACCAGACATTCTCTGCCCACCCTACACCCACCATGTCCAGAGAAGCCCCCTTCCCAGGTCTTCAGGAAGAAGGATCCATAGAGATGAAATGTGAATTGCTGGTGAAATGCTTTGCGATGTGGGCAGTAGATGGAGAACAACGAGGATGGAGTGTTTGGGTCAAGAAAAGTATTTTCCATCCTTGGATAGAATCATTCCTGCTTGTACAGACTTGCAATTGTTTGTTTCCATTTATTCACCGTTAGATTTATTCCTGACACACAAATCTCCCTCCTACCCGAGACTATGTCTTTCACTGTGGTTATTGTCCATGATAACTGTTTAGAGGAGGCGGGGGCTGGATTTGGTCAAGGCTTGGGGCGTGCCCTGACTCTTAACAATTCCCAGCCACGTCATTTAAATTCTAGTCTCTGGAATTCAGGTTCCTCAACTATAAAACAGGGATAATCTTTTCTGTCCTTATTGTCCCACATAGTTGTTGTAAAGTTGAGAAGCAAATATGAAATATAATTATAATGAGTTTTTCTGAGTCCGACCATTTATAGCCCCAGGGGCACTTGCGTGCATTAGACACCCCCAAATGGAGGGTGATATAGCCTGACGTGGTGACCCCAAACGAATCACTGCCCCTTATCTATGAGATCCTGCCTATAAATTTCCAGATTTGCAAATATTTCCTTTTACAGAGGCCTTGATAAAAGTAAAGGGACCAGCCAAATGCCCATCAATGGATGAAAGGATAAACAAATTGTTTTATAGATATATGAAGGAATATATTTCAGCCATAAAATGGAAGTACTAATACACACTACAATGTGGATGAATCTTGAAAGCATTATGCTGAGTGACAGAAGCCAGACACAAAAGGTCACATATTGTTTGGTTCCATTTATACGAAATATTTAGAATAGATCAGATCAATCCATAGAGACATAGCACAGACTGGTGGCTGCCAAAGGCTGGGGGATGGGGGAAAGGGGAGAAACTGCTTAATGGGCATGGAGTTTTACTTTGGAGTGGTGGAAATATTTTGGGACTAGATAGAGGTGGGGTTTGCATGACGTAGTGAATTACTAAATACCACTGAATTGTTTACTTTAAAATGGTAAATTTTATGTTATGTGAATTTCACCCCAATAATTTTTAAAAATATAGGTAATCAATTAAATGATAGTGTTTCACAATGGGCCCTTGCAATGAGTTATTCCCTAAACTCTCTGAGATTATCCTCCATTCTCCCCACTCAGAACTCTTCAGGTACAGCAGGTCTTCGAATAACATTGTTTCATTCAGTGTCATTTTGTTGTAATGTTGATGAGGAAAAAAAAATTCCCGGCTGCAGCCACTGTCTGTGTGAAGTTTGCATGTTCTCCCCAGATCTGTGTGGGTTTTCTCTGGTCCTCTGGTTTCCTTCCTCATCCCAAAGCTGTGCCTGTTAGGTTCATTGGTGTGTCTCCATGGTCCCAGTGTGACTGAGTGTGGGTGTGAGTGAGTACAGGGTCATAGGATGGCGTCCTATCCAGGGCTGGTTCCTGCCTTGTGCCCTGAGCTTCAGGGAGAGGCTCCTGCCACCCGTGACCCTGAACTGGAATAAGTGTGCCAGAAAATGAATAAATGAATACAAATTATTGTCAAATAAAAATTCAAATGCACGACAATAAACAAAAATGCTCAGTGAGCCGCCACATTGGTTATTGTTTGTTTCTGAACTGGTGGTGGCAGGAAGTGCTCCAAATTTTCACTTTGCAGCAATCATTTGTTCCTCGTTTTAACCAACTACCACTATGACTGTCACTCACTAATTCACCAAAAGTTGGGTAAATAATTATCTTACTTGTTTTTGTTAATCTTTCTTAAAGGTATGTATAGCTCACATTTATTTCAATGTTCAATAGTAGAAGTGTTTTGGGTCTTTATTTAGAAGTTTGGTCATGTTTTTGTGACCAGAAATATGCCGTAGGAACTTAACTCTTGTTTACATCAATTAGCCTATGGTAAAATTGCTTTCATTATACGTAGTTTCGCTGAGAGTCACAGTTTCCAAGAACCTGTCTATGACATTAAGAGAGGACTTACTGTGCCCATAAAGCACTAACTGCTCTCGAGGGTATCATTTCTTTGATGCAACGCAAGGCTGCATCAGGACTTGGCTAACTTCACCAACTGGCTGCCTACCTCAGCTTTTGGGTTCATGCTTGGGCACCTTGAGTAAGGACACTCTGAAATTTACATATATTCACTACATCCTACAAATATTGGAACAGCCAATCCAGAGAAATTAGATCCAGGTTTCCAGGCCAGACTTTGAAAAGGGCAGCCTATTTGTGTGACTGTGTGAGAATATACACTAAAATGTTCATAGGGGTTATGTCTTATCTATGAAGACATAACTGGGATTTACGATGGGCATTTTAACTTCCTTTTCTATGTTTACCTAAGTATGTTTAAACCATTGCACAATAAACAGGATTTGTTTATGTAATTTTAAGGGAACTATAAGGTGGGGATGGTTTGTTTAAAGATGCAGTATATACACACATCAGAAATTGTGTTCATTCATCAGACCTTTGTTTTTATTATTTTTTAATTTATTTTTTCAAGTTTAAATTATTTCTTTATTTTTAAAAATATACTACAACATTGAGAGAAAATGGCAAAATATTTTCCCACGGTAACAATGCTGACCTTTTTACTCCTTACTTCTTATCTTCATTCTAGCCCTTCTTGTTACGCGGTTCGTAACACTTTGTTTCTTTTCCTTTTGGGCGTGATCACAATTTGAAATTATGTATTCGTGTTTGTTTACTTGCTCAATGCCTCTCTTCCCCAAGGCTCATCACAGAATCTGCTGCACTTAGCAAAGTGCCTAGTGTACAGTGATATTGCAGACAAGTACTCAGTGTTTACCCTATTCCAGGCGCTGTTATAAACACTTTACTTGTATTAAATCAATGCTCACCAAAATTTATTTTATTATTCAGTTTATATAACTACTAATATTTTTATGATTATCTCCATTTTATAAAGGAGAAAACCGTTAAAAAGAGTTAAGAATTTGCCCAAATCACTCAGCTACGATGTGGTAGAGTTTGAACCTAGGCGGTCTCATCAGGACTTTAGAAGTCCACATAACAAATGTTTCTGGAGCCATGGTAGGCGTGAGGCTTATAAAAATGAGAGTGTCCGTCCCTGAAAGGGTTCGTAGTGATCATCACCCTCCTGTGATATGTGTGATATTAGAAGCAGTCACAAGGCTATATGGAAACACAGGGGAAAGGTGGATTAATTCTGTCTGGAGAAGTCAGGAAGAGCTTTATAGAGGAGATACTGTTTGAGCTAGCCTTCCGTTCCAGCCAACTGGTCTACTCATTTCCTGCAATTCTCCAGTCTTCATCATCATCTTTCCTTCTGTGCATTCATTATAACCCTATCCGTCCTCCAAGGACCATAGTTCTCCTTCTGAATTGGGTATCACTTGCCGATCACGTCATTCTTATGGCATATGTTGTCTGCTACTTATCTTTTCATGTATATGTTGCCCAGTTATATCATAATTTCTTTAGGACAGGGGCTGCTATTCTATATATTTCAGTAAGCACAGCATCTTTTTTAAAAAGTGGGTTATTGATGGTTATATCATACATATGTTCTGAATCCGATCAATAATATAATGGGCATGTCAGAAGAACATTTACTATTTGTTTTTCAAAAGCCTTAAGAAGCATTTTTAAAAGAATCACTGTCATAATTAAGAGCTGGTGGACACAAAGCCAGGCTACTCATAAATGTTGTCTATCTTTGGGGGAGACCAGAGTATACTGAAGAAGTAGCTGAAAAATGAGAGTTTCATAAAGTTATCAAGTTCATTACTTGTATCAAAAATGGAAACTCTGAATAAAATATGTTCCCACACAATTCACTTTTGTTTAAATAGTAGATACAAGGTTAGGCACTGAAATAGTCATCATCTAGGTTGGAAATGATTCTTTCTCAAGCGTGAGAGATGATTTCTGAAAACTCCTTAAATAAACAAGACCATTTTCAATTAATCTTCAGAAAGGCTTGTTGTATTAGTTTGATTTCAGCCTGATGGCAAGCAACAGAGAAGCCCAGAGTAAGAGTAGCTTAAGTAAACTAGAAGTTTATTTCCTTCTCCTATTTAAAAATCTGGAGGGCTGGGTACGGTGGCTCACTCCTGTAATCCTAGCACTCTGGGAGTCCGAGGCGGGAGGATTGCTTGAGGTCAGGAGTTCGAGACCAGCCTGAGCAAGAGCGAGATCCCGTCTCTACTAAAAATAGAAAAATTAGCCGAGCATGGTGGCACAGGCCTGTAGTCCTAGATACCTGGGAGGCTGAGGCAGGAGGATCACTTGAGCCCAGGAGTTGGAGGTTGCAGTGAGCTAGGCTGATGCCACGGCACTCTAGCCCAGGTGACAGAGTAAGACTCTGTCTCAAAAAAAAAAAAAAAAAAAGAAGTCTGGACGTAGTCAGCCCAGGGCTGATACAGCCCCCATGGTGTCAGGGAACCAGGTCTTCCCTCTAGTTGCACTGCCTCCTATGGCTTCCATTCCCAAGGCCCAAGATAGCTGCTGGAGCTCCAGCCATTATGCCTACCATCCAGGAGGCAGAAAGGATGGAGAGAGAAAGGAGAGAAAGAGGATATACTCCCTCTTTCTAAAGGACTCTTCCAGGAAGTTACCATTTCCGTAATACCACATTTGTCAGAATGGGCTGGGAAGTGTGATCTTTATTCTTGGCAGCAATGTGCCCAGCTAAATATCAGGGGACAGGGATTTTTAGGCTTTTTTTTAGATACCATGGACCCCTTTGACAGTCTAATGAAGCCTATGGACCCCTTCTCAGAATAATATTTTTAAATGATTAAAATAAAATACATAAGATTACAAAGGAATCCGATTATACTGGCATATGGTTCTACTGACAAAGCCTTTGAAGCCTGTAAACCCCAAGTTAAGAATCCCTTCTATGGTACAGAAGAAGGGGGATAGTTATCAGTCTCTGAAACTGGGCATAGAAAAACCCTTCGGAATGGCTTTATTCACCCATTAAGTGACTACTGAGGTCCTATTTTATGCCAAGGCCTGTGCCACAGAATATGATGAATACAAAAGAAACTGTGGCCTCTCCTCTCAAATAGTTATTCTCTAATTCACCTAAATACTTAATAAAACAGAGAATATTCAGCTTACAGATGGGTAGTCATATAGCCCAGGTCCAATATACCAGAATGTAGGGAGTTCAAAATAAGGGAAAGATCATGTGGCATTGGCCTTGGAGGAAGGGAGGGAATAAAAATATAAGATTTATTCTGAAATAAAGGAGAGGCAGCATATTTGGGGGAAGGGGCAGGGAAATGTTAGGGGTGGGGATGGGATTAGCAGGAGGATCCTAAGAGGTTCTAAAGAAAATGGCTTAAGAGAAGTGGTTGGCAAGGAGAGGCTGTGGGTTTGAGCGGATTTAAAGTAGAGAATTACTATTTGTTCCCCAAAATAAAGGAATGAAAAGGAGTCAAGAGATGTCTGTGTGTACACATGTTGGAATGAAAAATTAAATAGAAGGATAAACTTCAAATTTCTGATAGTGGTTGTTCCTGGGGAGATGGATGGGGTGGTAACAAAAGGCACTGAAGTTTTATCTGTAATATTTTATTTCTTTAAAAACAAAAAGAGGCTGGAGGCAAATATGGCAAAATGTAAACTATGAAGAATAGGTTATACATGTGTGTGTCATTCTTTGGGGTTTTTTCCTCTCTATTTTTAAACATTTTATGAGTTTAAAAATGGCAATCATTACTTTTTAAAGTTTAAATGCATTTTTACTCTGTTCTAGGTATGATTTAACTTATCCAATAAATTCAAGCTACCACAGTCCCCTGAAACATGACATGATGGCATGATGGGACTTTCCTTCAAGTCTTTCCTTAGTCTGGTGTACGCTCTTGTCCCCTCCTGCCTGGCCTTTGTCTAGATTCCTCTCAGGACCAGCTCATGTCCACCACCTCCAAAAATCTCCCAGCCCATTTTGATTTCTCCCTCAGGGGAACTCCTATAATACCACCCATTTTAGCACATATTATTTGACTTTGACTTTAATTTGCTTTTCCCATAGAAATCGTTAAGCTCCTTGAAGGTATACCCTCTTATATTCGGGAATGTCAATAAAAGCTTTCCTTCTCCGTTTCCATTCCATTCCCACAGCAGACATCACTAATCAACCACATCACTACTTCCCACTGAGCTTGGACATGGCCTCAGAATCCTTCTCAACAGAGCTCTGGGGCTGCAATCGCCTGTTGTATAGATTGGTTGTGCAGATAAAACATCTTCCTGTACATGCTTATACTTCTTCTGTAGTTTCCAAAGTACCACTGTTATTCCAGGACAGACTCAGAAGGAATGAACATCATCCTGAAAATCCCAAAATTATAAATACCTAAGGCAAGTAATTTTGAAGAAAACTCATAGCTCATTTTGGTGATGTGCTGATGGCTGATTCAACTGTTTGAAAGTGTCAAAGAAACCAGGGGACTCAGAAAAATCAGAAAAGGATAATAGTGCAAGAGATTAACATAATCCCAAACACCTATACACCTGACACCCATTCACTAGGAAAGTGTGGCTGCCAGGCTGCAGGTGAAAAGCTCACATCCAATGGCATTTCATCATTTCCATTAATAAGTGGAAGGTCAAACCTTTCCAGAGCTCTCCAAGACCTCGGGAAAGCCCTGTGACAGAGGGAAAGAAGGGTAGAGGAATGGCTCCTTGGTGTACTTCAGAAATGGAGCAGCTGGGATGGAGACCTGGGAAGTCCTCTAGGTGATGCCCTTGAAGTCCCACTCTGCCCCTAAGAATTGTCAGAGTCCTGAAGAAAATGTGCCAACAAGCTGATTATCGAAGCCTCTTCAGGATGGGATCATGAGTGGTTTTTTCCAGCTTTGTTATGCTTTTTTCTACCTTTAAAAATTCCTCTAATAACCATATTTCATCCTCATGATCAAAAACTGGAAGAGAAAAAAAAGAAAGAAAACATATCTCAGAGAAATACCAATCTTTTTTTTTTCTGAAGTGGTACAATTACTCTACCTTTGGAATCAGAGAGAAACAGAAAAGCAGAGCATATCATTTCACCCACCAAGAAAGTGGGCATTGGAAACCAAAAGGGAGTATAAAGCGCATCAAAATGCGCTGTGTGGAGACTGGTCACCTATTCACTCACTCATTCATTCTTTCTTCCAGTCACGCACTCAGTAGTCATTTGTGGAGAGGCTACCAAGTGCTGGGGACACGAGAAAATGAAATAGGTACACCCCTGCCTTCACGAAGCATTCAGCCATGGAGGGAGGTGGGGACAGACATTTATTAAATGACTACACCCAAGGCTGTTAAATTACAAATGGGCTAAGTATTGTGGAGGAGAGGCTGTAGGTGGTACCATGAAGGTGGGTGGTGGCCTGGGCTGGGGGGAAGAGAAAGCCTCACTGTCAGTCCCAGCTCTGGGCTGTCTCCATCATCACTGCGTTGGCTGTGGCCTGCAGCAGGGCCTCTCTCCTGCCTCCCCGTCCCTAGTCCATCCTGCAGTATTTCTCACTGCTAACCTCCCCACAGTCCTGCTTTCTGTACTTGGTAGCTCCATGACACATGGTTGCTCCCTATTGCCAAATGTCTCAACATTAAAGAACTCTATGTGGCTTGCCCCCCCTGGGGGATCTCACCTCCCAGGGTCTCCACTAGCCCATATGGCACCTTGGGTGCAAACTTTTAAAAGGCAGCTCTTCCAATCCCTAACCAGGGCACACAGCTTGGGGAGTTGAGCTCAGGTTGAATTTCAGCCCCTGTTTTCTACTTTGCTGTTTTACCTCCACAAGTAGACCGTGTACCTCTTGAGCAGGAATTTTCATCTTTTTATGTTTTGATTCCTGTGGTGCTTAACTCAGTGCTGGGCACATGGCATAATATCTTCTTGGGGCTAGATGTGATCAACTGATTTGGAAATGACAGAAGCTTTCAGGCTAACCCTGTTCAACCCCTACACTTGCTCTATGAGTTGGTAAGTATTCTTACTTCCCTAAGACCTGCATTTCTCCACCTGCAAAGTGGGAGGAATAGCCAGGCACTTCATACGCACAGCGACCTGGGAAGAGAGGACAAATCGGGGCTCGTTCAGACCTTCAGAGGCTGAGGGGACACAGGATGAAGACAAGCGGTGGAGGAGAAGGAGGAGGTAATGGGTCCTTCCTCGCTTGATCTACACGAGTGAAGCTGAGTTTACCACAGGAACTGAGAAGCAGTTGGGGCCCACGGCTCTGGGGAGAGTGCCTCTCACAAGGCGGCCCTTATCTCTTTGCAGGAGCCGCCTCCTTCCTGGGCCCCCTGCCAGCTGTGGTTGACTGAAGCTCTCAAATGAAGTTTGAACCAACCACACACCACCCAACCTGAACACCACAAATAGGTCTTGGATTTTCCAGGGCAGTCCTGATTTTGAATCTTTTGTCTCACTATCTCAACATATGTTTAGCCATGTGTTCTTCTTTGGGGCCCCAAAACCCTATCAGCTGTTGATTGGGGGGGTCCCAGTGGGAGGTCAAAGTGGAGCCCTTGCATGTGCCTCGCTCCCCACTGCTGCCCCAGGCTGCCCTGTCTGACCTGCAGCCATGTGGAGCCACCTCTCCTGGTCCCCCATTTCCTAAGGCTGGGCCCTCTCCTCCCCCATCCCAGGACTCATCTGACCATCATGCCAATGGCAGGCTCACAGGGGCCTTGGGGAGACCAGGTCCTCACTATCTCATTCATCAGGGGCCAGCAGGGGATTTGGGGTGCGGGAATGTTTGAGGGTTGATGGGTCTTTTGAAGAGGGACACTCAGGTCATATCAGGACAGGGGCTGAAAGCAGGTGGAGTCAGCAGAAGGCCCTCTTCCCTCGGCATCCTGCGTAGGTGAATAGAAACAGGAAGCAGAGAAGTGTGACAGTGTTTGGACATACGAGAGCTGAGTTTGATGCCTGCTCTGCCACTCAGGAATAATGAATCTTCCTAGGGGGCCATTTGCTCACGCATGAAAAGGGCCAATAACTGGACAGGATGTGTGCTGAGTGACCACCTGGCTGTGGCTCTTCAGGAAGCCCCTGGCCATTTCCTGGGCACAGGGACCCTGCTGTGTACCTGTGACCCACCTCTAACTGGGCCTGGGAGCCTTATCTATCCTAGGCAGCCCTGGGGGAGCTGGCAGAGGAAAGACACATGGAGGGGAGTCCTGGGGTTAGGAAAAGGGCAGTGAGGAAACCCACGAGTAAGCAGAAGCCATGAGGCAAGAGAAGGCTCATGAAGAGAGATGGAGGGGGGAATAGCTGCAGACTCTGCAGAGTCCCTGGTAATCTGAGTCTTGCGTTGGGCAGAGTCACTCGGGTGGGACATAGCACATGCACACCTGCTGCTGTGAACCTGAGCAACATCCCGCTTCTCCTTAAGGTCTGATGGTCTTGATGCTGAGCTGATTCCCTGTGTTTCTTTACTCACGGTTTATCTTCACAACAGCCCTCCCAGCCTGTGGTGAGCAGCATTTGTCTCCATCACTTGCAACCTGAAAAGGTCAACGGCTGGTCTCAGTGGCTCATCTCAAGCCATTTTACAGAGGAGAAAACAGGGTCAGAGAGGTTCAGTGACCTGCCCAAGGTTGTGTCTGGTAAGTGCTGGAGCCAGGATTTGAACTCAGATCTGCTTGATTCCAAAGCTCCTTTCCCACCATGCCCAGGTATTACTGCTGAGATAAAGGAAACCTAGACTGTTACAGTATACAGGGTAGGGGTGAATTCTAGCCTTGACCTGGCTGTCATCATGCAACTCACCTTGAACCTGAAGGTGGAAAGTGGGAAAATGCCAAATTGATTTGGGAGGGGGTTGGGAGAAGAAAGAAGGGAAGAGCGTCAAGTTGAAAATGTTTTCTGCTACATCATTTTAAGAAAGGCAAAGGATGCATGTCCAATTTTTCTTAACAATAGCAACATAGGAAGAAAACTGTTTAAGACACTGCACGCTTTAGCAAGTAAGCAGAGACATTTATTTCAGCTCTTGAGAAGAAATTTTTGCAAAAGAAGAGGGAAAACGGTAGTTGATCGCTTTTTTTAAAAAAGAAATCTAAAATGAGTTTCATAGTTCTCCTTGTAGAGATCTTTCACCTCCTTTGTCAAGTATATGCCTAGGTATTTTATTTTCTTTGTAGCTATTGTGAATGGTATTGAGTCTTTGATTTGACTCTCAACTTGACTGTTATTAGCATGTAGAAATGCTACTGCCTTATGTACATTGATTTTGTATCCTGAGAATTTACTGAATTTATTTATCAATTCCAGGAGACTCTTGGTGGAATCTTTGGGTTTTTCTAGGTACAAGATCATATCATCAGGGAAGAGTGATAATTTGACCTTCTCTTTCCTAATTTGGATGCCCTTAGTATTCTTCTCTTGCCTGATTGCCCTGGCTAGGACTTCCAGTACTATGTTGAATAGGAGTGGTGACAGTGGGCATCCTTGTCTTGTTCCAGCTCTTAGGGGAAACGCTTTCAGCTTTTCCCCATTCAGTATGATGTTGGCTGTGGGTTTGGCATACATGGCTTTTATAATTCTGAGATATGTTCCTTCTATGCCTAGTTTGTTGAAGGTTTTTATCATGAAAGGGTGCTGGATTTTGTCAAATGCTTTTCTGCATCTAGCGAGACGATCGTATGGTCTTTGTTTTTGCTTTTGTTTATGTGGTGAATCACATTTATCAATTTACATATGTTAAACCATCCTTGTATCCCTAGGATGAAGCCCACTTGGTCCTGGTGGATTATTTTTTGATGTGCTGTTGAATTCGGTTTGCTAGTATTTTATTGAGGATTTTTGCATCTACATTCATAAGGGATATTGGTCTGTAGTTTTCTTTCATCGTTGTGTCCTTTCCTGGCTTTGGTATCAAGGTGATACTGGCTTCAAGAATGAGTTGAGGATGTTTGTGGAACTTATCCCTTTCCTCTATGTTCTCTACTTTATGCACATAGAGATTTACATAGTATTCGTGGATGATGTTTTATATTTCTGCAGTATCAGTTGTAATGTCACCTTTTTCATTTCTGATTGAGCTTATTTGGATCCTTTCTCTTCTGTTCTTGGTTAATCTAGCAAGAGGTCTGTCAATTTTGTTTATCTTTTCAAAGAACCAACTTTTTGTTTTGTTAATCCTTTGTATTGTTTTTTGGTCAGGTGAGTGAGGGTGTGTTTCAGGGAATTTTGTTTCACTTGCGATCATACAAGTTGCATATAATAAGCTGTCAGCTTCTCAGGGCTGAGGGCTTGTTTGCTTATACCTGTACTGCACTGCCTAGGACAGGACTTAGCACATAGTAGGTGCACAGTTAGTGCTCAGTGAACAAACATGCCACCTGATTACCCACCAGGCTCCATCAGCTTGCTGGTGGACTGAGGTCACAAATAGTCAAACCCAATGTCCATTGGTCCAGCAGACCCTCTTGAAGGTTACCAGTCCTGGAAAAGACTTGGCTTAGAATGATTTTAAAAACAGACCTCAGAAGTGGCCAGTGAGGA
Source organism: Daubentonia madagascariensis (assembly GCA_023783475.1). NCBI lineage: Eukaryota > Metazoa > Chordata > Mammalia > Primates > Daubentoniidae > Daubentonia > Daubentonia madagascariensis. The sequence goes on along the minus strand of JAKFHU010000258.1, from coordinate 14,371,984 downwards.
AGGAGATGGACATTGTAGGTCTTTAAAGGGTTCTAGGAACCCTGTATATTCCTCCACATCCCCCACTGGCTCCATTCTTGCCCACCTCTCCTAAACACTGTGACCAGGCAGACCTGACTCAGTGGTTAGCTGTCAAAGTGAGAGGCATACCCATTCACACTCATCTTTCAAAATTGAGTTCCACTGCCTCCTCCTCCAGGAGGCCTTCCTTGATTCTCTGTCTCTTCCCCTGCTATTCCCATTCTGGATTACATCCCTCTCCTCTGTGTCCCCAGCTCTTCTTGTGCAGTAGGGCATCTCTCTATCCTGGTATTCATCATGCCAGATTATGACAATCAATTCACACTGTCAGGCCCCCCAAGGATATGAGGTAAGTCTTCTTTAATTTCATATTCCTAGGACTTAGCCAAGGGCCTGGCACATAGTAGATGCCCAATAAATTTTGTTAAATAAAAGGAAAGAAGGGAGGGAGGGAGGACATTCTGGGAAATATGAAATTTTCTTTTTGAGATTTGTCTCAGAAATATCTGTTCAGTACTTGTCCACAGATAGCAATTAAAGTGAGGATTCTATAATATTTTCTGCAGATGACTGAGTTTCTTTACTTTACTGCCAGCTGTGTCTTGGGCACCTAAGACTGGAGGACATTGGGGTGGAGTTAGAGGGATTTGGGTTCACTGTGTCTGAGGATTATGTGTGTGTCCTAACACGTTACTGAACTAAATATATGTCTCTGAACCACATACAAAAGGCATATGCCACATTTTGTCTCCCTGGAACTCAGTTACTTAGCAATTTCACCTTTCAGACCACAGCCAACCACTAGCATGTGAACTCCACTTAGGAACTTGTTATCTTTTGCACTGTTATAGCCCCAAGCCCAGAAAAGGCTCTGGTAGGTGCTCAGTAAATATTTGCTGAATGATTAAATAAGTGAGAAAAGGACCCAGGGGCAGCCTAAATGCCACAAAATTTCTACTGTAAATATCATGAACTTCACTCACAAGAGAGCCCCTCAGATTCTCACTCAAGTCATATTGACACAATTTACAAACAGTTCTATCAAACTTTATTACCTTGGTCTATATTCACTGCAGACTAAAAATTGAAAGAAAGGAAAAGAGTTTTTACTGCCTATATAAAAATATTTTCTTTCCTGTCTAGGAAGAAAGAAAGAAAAGTAGATATAAAACTTCAAAACACACAAATAGGTGAGGGCCAATTGTGACAGCTATAAGCAGCTTTAAATAGCGTCGTGGTTCCTCTGAGCACTCCAATACTGTATCACGGACTATTAGCTGATCTGCAAAATGATAAGTCATGAAAAGTGGAAAAAGTTAATTTCAACATAATTTTCTGAGAAGACAGGAAAGTCAATAAAACATTCTTAAAAGCTCTCTATGATGGATAAAATTGAAAAAAGTGAGGTACTTAAAGAATTAATCTAAAAACATTGCTATTAGTGAAGGTATTGAGTTATCTTTGAGTATTTTTGATTATATCAAGTTTGTTGTTAATTATCCTCTTTTGGCTTCTCCCATCACGGGCTGCCTTGGTAACACTCCAGGGCCCTGTCCATTGGGCCATATGGTCCCTGGGGACGGCCCTGTGGACACCCTGAATTGGAGCCCATATTCTGAATCAGTCCTTTAATGCTGCTGTCCCCAACCTCTGGGCTGCGGACCGGTACAGGTCCGTGGCCTGTTAGGGACTGGGCTGCAGAGCACTGCCTTGCCCCGCCACCCCCCCACCAGTCCGTGGAAAAATTGTCTTCCGTGAAACTTAGGAACGGGGATGGGGGAGCGCACAGCAGGAGGTGAGCGGCAGATGAGCAAGCATCACTACCTGAGCTCCGCCTCCCACCCCCCACACCTCCCACGCCCCCGTCCGTGGAAAAATTGTCTTCCATGAAACTGGTCCCTGGTGCCAGAAGGGTTGGGGACCACTGCTTTAATGGACTTATTTCTGCTTTTCTTGGAGGGACGGAAGTGTGGAATACTCTGCTGATTCAACAAAATCATGGTTAAAATTAGAATTAGTAGCAATCTGAAGGGGTATAATTAGGTAGAGAAAGTTCCACAGAGCCGAGTGTGGGAGGGGAGGGCCTCAGATACCTGCCCTCTGCCTTGGCAAGTGAGGTGTCCTGCCACCTGCTGCGGTGAGCGTGTGCCAGGGGGTGGCACTTATCACTCCCACCTCTAGGGTGGCACTAAATAAAAGAATCCCTTTGCTATGGTCTGAGTGTTAGCATCCTCTCCAGATTCGTATGTTGAAACCTTACTCCCTCCCCAAAGTGATGCTGTTAGGAGGTGGGGCCTTTGGGAGGTGAGTAGGTCATGAGGGTGGAGCCCTCCTGATTAGGATTAGTGTCCTCATAAAAGAGACCCCAGAGGGTAACCTTGTGCTTTCCACAGTGTGAGGGCATAGTGAGAAAATGGCCCTTGCCAGACACCACGTCTTATGGTGCTTTGATTTCGGGCTTCACAGCCTCCAGAACTATGAGCAATAAACTCCTGTTGTTTATGAGCCACCAAGTCTAAGGTATTTTGTCATAGCACACGAACAGACCCTTCTTCCTCCAGACCCCAAAGGGCAGAGCAAGTGACTGCAGAAGAGGTGAGGCCAGGCCCGGTGGAACCTGAGGAAGAGGTGCTGTGGTGTGGCTTGGACAGGTGTGGCCTGAGACATGAGCCAGTGGGAGGGCCCATGTGCTCATGCTGCAGAGCATAAGGGAAGAGCACTGCTTGGCTCGAAAAGACTTTAAAATGCCAACAAAACAAAAGCTGCTGATACCTGTTAGTTGAGAAGGAAGGCCTGTCCCAAATAGCCTTTGCTTTCTTAAAGAAAGGGACTTTCTTTAGGACTGGGCCTGACAGTTTGCTGTACCCATCTGACTTTAGAATAGTCAATTTGTTCTCTGAGCAACTGGGCCCTGGTGAAATCCACCTTAAATAGCCCCCAGCCTACCTCTCCTGTTCCGGCTCTTTCTCCAAAATGGGTCCTGAGACACTGTGCCTGCCCCGCTGGACCTGCCTCCTGCAGGGGCCCTGATGGGTCTGAAGGCCTGTCTGCAGCTGGTGCAGTCCTGGGACCCTGGCATAGAGGGGACCTCAGACATCAGTCATCTCGTCCCCTCCTTTACTAGAGGAGGAAGCTGAGGCCCAGGGAAGTAAAGGTGACCCTTCGGGAGTAGTTTGTGGGAGGAGCCAGCCCCTACAGTGCTCCCAAAAATTTCCTATTAAAACCTGGATTTCTGGCTCCTCTTGAAAATCAGAAGATCCTGGCAATAATGGGCTGGAGGAGGGGATGGTGGATTGTAAACAGGGGTGAGCTCCCCGCCCACCATTGTGCCCAGCCCCTCCTTCAGGCCCCCCGCCCAGCCCCCACTGGCTCACTGTGCCCACCGGCCCCACCAGGCGCTTGGCCTGTGAGCCCACAGCCAGCGCTTCCTCTCAGCACACTCCGCGGTGTACCACCCGCCTCCTCCCAAGCCGGGTCCCTGAAATTGCCCTGCTGAGTCGAAAGTGACCTGCCCTGCAAATAGTAGCGCAGAGCAAGTCCCAGTCTGACCTCCATGAAGGCTCCATGTAGGGCTGTAGGAGGTTGAGGGCTGCGCTGAAGAGGCCGCGAGGCCCAGAGTTCCTGAGGAGGATGGAAGGATGTCAGGGAAGGTTGTGATGAAGCAACTCCGAAGTCGGAGAGGAAAGAAAGTAGACAGAAGGTGAGACACACTAGAGGCATGAAGGGAAAGACTCGCCAGGAGTGTGGCCAAGCTTAAAGACGGGGTGGAGGGGCCCAGGGAAGCAGAGCCACTGGGCCACTGCCCTGAGCTCTGTCCAGTGCTCTGCTGTTGCTGCCTTGAAATGATTAATATGGGCATTTGCTGAGAAACGACATTTTGGTCAACAATGCATATAGGACAGTGGTCCCATAAGATTATAATACTGTATTTTTACTGTACCTTTTCTATGTGTAGCTATGTTTAGATACACAAATACCATCGTGTTACAGTGGCCTACAATATTCAGCACAGCAACATGCCGCACAGGTATGCAGCCTAGGAGCAATGGGCGATACCACATAGCCTAAGTGTGGAGTAGCTGTACCATCTAGGTTTGGGTGAGTACACTCCATGATGTTTGCACAACGACAAAATCACCTAATGACGCATTTCTCAGAACGTAATCCTGTCATTAAGCAACATGTGATTGTACATGTTGAGTAAAAGGCCTCGAATCTTCATTTTTCACTGTGCCCTGCAAATTATGAGCCATAATTTGCACAGCAGAGACCCTCATGGATGGATTCCCACACAGGGGCCCAGGTAGGGCCTCTCTTCCGAAGTGACTCTTTAGCAGAGGCTAATTATTATTTTATTATCAGTGAACCACTTTCCACCAAGTGTCTACTATGTTCTGGACACTGTGCTGCTCACTTTTTGTACCTTAACCCATCTCTCCTTTCAGTAAGTTACCCAAGTAGACAGCGACTTCCCCCCGGAGATGAAGTGTCCAGCTGGTATGGGGTTTTGGAACCAGGTCTGTGCCTCTGCTCACAGCAGTGAGGGCTGCTTCTCACTGTGTCAGGGGGTAGCATTGCTCAGGTCCAGATTCTTACCTGGGACCCTGGAAATGAACCCAGCAGCTCTTCTTCGAGGTCCAAAGACAGGCTCGTAGCTTTGGTAGCCGTGGGGAGGGGTTCCAGGGTGAGACCAAACTGACCACATTACACCTACCAAAGGTGAGTGCCAGTGAGTTTCATCCCTTATAGCTGGCCCTTCCTGCTAAAAGAAGCTGCTGCTTGTCTGCGGTCATACCACCCTCAACGTGCCTGACCTCCTCCGATCCTGGAAGCTAAGCAGGGTCGGGCCTGGGTAGCACTTGGATGAGAGAAGCTGTTGCTGGCCCCCTGCTCTGTCTGGAGGAGCTGCGTCCCACCCCAGGCGTCCCCACAGGAAGTCCTAGGGAACTCCAGAGGCCTGGGCTGGGGTCTCTTTCTCATCTTCAGCTAAGTGTCTAGTTCATCTAAACCAGGCCTTGGCCACTCAACAGAGCCACTGTTGGAGTATTCTGGGAAAATATATTTTATGGCAAAATCTTGCTTCCTTCTGTTTTATGTATGACATTTCCCCTAAAGGAAAAAAAAGTTGGAATAACTAGGATCATTATTCTTTTCTTGCTTTTATTTTCCACTCCAGAACCATCTGTCATCAGAAAACTGTTTACTTTACACCTCTCATGCTGAGTTCCACGTCCAGAGGAGACTGGTCAGGGGACAGTAGTGACCTCTGGACGCCCCGCTGTGAGGGGCTGGAAGATGTGAGCGGGGAGTGAATGTCAGCCCCCAGGGGTGCTCGGGAGAGAGCTGAGCTGAGCACCTGCAGGAGGCAGACAAGAGCAGTCCCACAGCTGCGTTCACACCGTGCATGCGACGGTGAGATGAGATGTTTAAGGCAGGCAGATGGGAATCTCTGTCCCCTCTCTCCTCAGCGTGTTGGTGGTAAGGGCACCCAGTTGGGTGAAAATACCGTAGAAGTTCTGCCTTTGTGGGCTGCAGATATCATCTGTGACATGGTGGGCAGGGAGCACATATGGTGGCAACTAGCATAGACGTGCTTTAAGTTGAGATTTTTCATCCTAAAGAGTATGGGGTCCCTGTGGGACCAGAGAGAAGAGGGCCTGGGCTGATCACTATTTGTTATCAGATTTCAACCTTCTCATTGCTCTGTATGAAAAGGATTAGAGACTCCAAGCTGAGGTTGCTGCTGTAGACCCCAAAGGTACAGACGGGAGTAAGAAAATGAATTGATTGTCTAAATACTTTGCTTACACCCGTCGGATATCCAGCCATTAAAAGATAAGTATTACACATTTGGATTCCTGGGTTGATGCTGAGCTAAGCAATCTGAACTTGATTCTTCATTTGAGCTCAGATGATCTTTGCCACAATTTTTTGAGCTACATTTCAGACAACTCAGATTGAGGACATTTCAGTCCTGACAACCAGAAACCACACTGTCTTCACAGTGTCCCCTTGTCCAGAAGGTTTGGGATCTTTCCCAGCAGGGGTGCACCAATCAGAGCTTTATTTTGTAACTGATGAGGAGCGCACTGAGGGTTTTGGGAACAGAATCACCTGGTCAGATCTGTTTTTAGAAAGCTTGCTCTGGGTGCATGTGGGAAGTGCGTTCCCAGGGGGAAACAGGCCTCAGGGACACCAGTAAGGAGCCCATTGGAGTAACTCAGATGGGAAGTGATGATACAGGCCTGAAATTCTGCAGCAGCATGATGGATGGAGAGTTCAAGGATGATGAAGGGCTTGGTGCTGTCATGAGTTTGTCATGTAGAGAACCCAGCAATGTCTAATCCTGCCTCAGCCGACCACCTGCCTACCCACGGTGCTCCTCGGGAAACAACCAGAGAACACAGGCAGAACAAAGAAGAGAAATACTACTTTGGTAAGTGAATTCCATGCTCTTCATGTTTCCTTCCAAGCATAGGGATATTAATTCATGCAATACCCTGCCCTCTCTTACCCCGTGGAGGGGAGTCTGTGGACTCCCCAGGGGAGACAGCACAGTCTGCTGGTCCATGCTTCCTATCTTGTGGGAGTGGGCATCTCCAGTCTCGAAGCCCACAGGCTTCCCTGGTCCAGAGCTGACTGTAGGGAGGCACCCGCTTGTATCCAGTAGGGTACCAAAAGAAGCCACCTTCTCTAATACTAGCTTTATTTATAACACAGGTGACACTTTGATGTCTATATGCCTTGTTCCTCTTATTGCATCTCTTAACTGGTTCAGAAGCTGGATGAGGAAAAGAAGCCTGTCATGTATAATATCCCCAAAGACCCCAAATTTAATATTACCTGGTGCTTTCGCTTGAAACCCCAATCTCTACTAAACTGGGTTGAACCATATACAATATGTTTTTGGCCTAGATTTGAGATCGATGTACCTTAGTACCATCAAGTGCAACTCGCAAATTAAAGGGGTAACATTTTTTCCTTAATTTTTAATTTTTAATTATTATGGGTATCTAATAGTCATGTATATTATATTTATAGGGTACATGTGACATTTTGATACAGGCATACAATGTGCAATAATCATATCAGAGTAATTGAAGTATCCATCACCTTAAGCATTTATCATTTCTTTGTGTTAGGACCATTCCAATTCCACTTTTTTAGTTATTTTAAAGTACACCATAACTTCATGTTGACTACAGTCACTTTGTTTTGCTAGCAAATATTGTTCATTCTATCTAACTATCTAACTATATTTTTGTACCCATTAACCATCCCCACTTTACCGCCCCCCCCACTATCCTTCCCAGCCTCTGGTAACCATCATTCTACTCTCTGTCTCCATGAGATCAATTGTTTTTAATATTTAGCTCACACATATGAGTGAGAGCATGGCAGATTTGTCTTTCTGTGCTTGGCTTATTTCACTTAACATAATGTTCTCCACTTCCATCCATGTTGTTACAAGTGGCAGAATTTCATTCTTTTTCATGGCTGAATAATATTTAATTTTCTTTATTTTCTTTATCCATTCACAGTTGATGGATAGTTAGATTGATTCCAAATCTTGGCTATTGTGAATAGTGCTGCAATAAACATGGGAGTGCAGATACCTTTTCCATATATTGATTTCCCTTCCTTTGGATATACACCCAGCAGTGGGATTACTGGATCATATGGTAGTTCTATTTTTAGGTTTTTGAGGAACCTCCATACTGTTCTTCATGGTGATTGCACTAATTTACGTTCCCACCAACAATGTACAAGGGTTCTTAAAGGGGTAACATTTAAGGTGAGGAAGAGCCTCAGGGCAGCCTTGGAAGGTGTAGAGTGGGCAAACATGCTTGCCCCATTAAGGGTCACAGACATCCTTAGGATGGCACCCGTAAGGAATGGTGGCCCAAGAGACCAACACACTTTCTCTTTGGGAAGAAGTGAGGGGAGAGAGAATCATTTGGTGGAGGAGTAAAGTGGGGGACTTCAGGCCCACAGGCAGGAAAGGAAAAATGAGAGAGACCTATTTAAGAGGTATAACCAGTTGAGTCCAGTGGGTGAGGTCAGCATCTGGGAGGAGACCTGATGTTTCCAGCATCTGGGAGGAGGACTGATGTTTCCCTGGCTTGGGCAGCTGAGTGATGGAGGTGCCATTCACTGAGGTGGGAAATGCAGCAGCTCAGAAGGAGGAGAGATTTGTCCTGGCAAGGGGGAAAGCAATTCTGCGAAGGTCTAGAAGCAGGTGTTGCCCTTGCCTTACAGGACACCCTTCATTCCGGAGGCCAGGAGCATCAGTGAAGCTGACCTACAAATAGAAGACACCAATAAAGCTGGGTTAATAGAAGCCATTAAAAGCTTGAAGTTTGATTTGTTTGACAAATATTTGGTGAGCACCACTGTATGTCAGCTACTGTGCTCGGGCTTGAGAATACACACAGTGGTGAACAAAACAGATCTGGCCCTGCCCTTTGGAGTTTACCAGGGTTTCTCCAATTTTGTCTTGTTTGTTGGTTGGCCCCTTCAGGGGTTGAGGAGTAGAATAAACTTGTTCTCCCTTTCAAAGGACTCTTAAGGTTTATGTATGTCAATTTTCTATTGTCACAGGTCTTGAGGAGGTGAGCAGGGACACTCTAATAGGGAAACAAGAACCAGTAACAAGAATTTGCTCCATTAGCCAGGAATAGAAATTCTGTCTAAGCAGCGTCCTTTCTGTCTTCCTCTTGCTAGATTAAAAAGCTTTTTATTACATACATGTATACATATATCTCCATAGGGAGGTGGATAAATGGGTGTGTCCAGGGCCCAGCCCCTAGTGAGCACTAAACAAATGTCAGCTTGTCCATTTCCTTTCTCATCAGGAGCCCAGGAGGAAACAGACCCACGAGACTGTGTGAAAGGATCTTATTGGGGATTTGCCTTGTGTGGAAAGGAAAGTGCCACCGTTGAAAGCTTGAGTGGCTGTGGCAAGACATTTCACCTCCCTGGGCCTGTTTCCATATCTGGAATGGAGGGGGCTGGCCCAGCTCAGTGGTCCCAACCCTGGCTGTGCATTGGAATCACCTGGGGAGCTTTGAAAAACGCAGATGCCGGGCTCCCTGTCTGGAGATTCTGATTCACCAAGTCTGGGCTGAGCCCTGGCTGTCTGTGTTAGCAGCAGCCTTTCCCTCCAGTGATTCTGGCGCAGTGTGGAATGCAGGCAAACCCAGGCAAAACAGCCCACCCAGCCCTCCAGACGACCCGGGCTTATAAACAGTGAGGCTGAGGACTCAGTCGTGGCTTTCAATATGAGAATGATTGCGGGGCTTCCAAACTCGGAGGAGGCCCAGTGTGCAGTCAAACACCTGACAGGACAGGAGTGAGCTCACAGGAAGCACTGGCTTCCTTCTTCTGGGGTCTGAGGAAATGTCAGACCCGCCCCTGGGGATGCTTCTGGGACTCTCCTGTCGGTGTGAAAGGCTCTGCTGGTGGGGCTTCCCCTTGTTTGGAGCCTTGGTAAAGTAGGGACAGTAGTCACCCCAAAGGGCTTCTAAGAAAGATTTCTACTGCCCTGCTGCTAACCACTCCTGTGGCTGGGAGCTTGGTGCTTCCTTCGGCGTCCTAAGGAGACACTTGTGCACTTTTTGCAGACTCTTCCTGGCATTCTGGACTCACTGCCCTTGCAGAGCCTGGCTCCCAGGGCTGGGTCCTTTGCATTATCCTCAGGAGACTCTGGGCACCCAAAGCACCTGTGCTGACCCTGTGGTGCCATAGGCCTCATGTTGCTGCATCTGTGCAGGGAAGGAGGGTTCTCTGTGGGGAGAGGAGAGCACGGTTCTGCTGTGTGAGCCTCAGTCTAGCAGGGCTCCTATGGACTGCTGCTTTAAAGGCTGATGCCCTCCTTTGAGAAGGCAGGGAGGAGCCCGAACCACAAACAAGCAGGAAAACCCCACCCTGGCTCTTCAGATGATGCAGGCAGGGAGGGGCACCTAGGAGGCCTGTAGTGAGCCCCTCAGGAGGGGCTGAGTCATTTGTTCTGAAGCCCATGAGTGGTTGTTGGGAATGGAGTCCACTGAAGCCTGCTCCATCCCAGGAAAGAGGGAACCATCATAGGGATATTTCATGGAAATCCAAACACGGGAAGATCAGCTTCAAAAGAACAGAAATCCATGCAGAACACACTGTTTCTCTCTGTCTCTCTCAATCTCTCTGTGTCTCTGTCTCTGTCTCTCTCTCCTTCCCACCCTAGATCTTACAATCATTCTTTGAGAATCAATGCTTTCCCTGCCCATCTCTCTAGCCAGCTTGTTGTACCCAAACTTCCTACTCCCTTTTAACTGACAATACCATCTTTTGGTCCCTCAGTTTCCCGATTCAGAATGAATCAAGGGAGAAATCAGATCAGCCCCTCTCAAGCCAGAGCTCCAGCCACACACCAACAGTGGGATGGCCTCAGGTAAGAGGCCCTGCCTGGTCCAACCCCCTGGATTCATTTAGGAGGGGTTATGGGGCAGATTCCCTTAGCAGGGCTGTGGTGTGGAAGAAATGATTAGCAGCAGCTATAAAGAGGTCTCTACAGCCTGCCCCATGCTGAGCTTTTGAGCAAGGTGGGAACCAAGGAGGTCAATACACCAAGTATTCAAAATTCCCATCAGGGATGTTCTTATGAGGTGACCTGAGACTTCCTTGGTATTTTAAGCCAGGTTCCCAGTGTTTGCATTATGCCTGGCAGAGGGTGCAGGTGTATGGCCACCAGGATCTATGATGGTGTGTTAGTGGCTGACAAAAGGCACTACAGGATACAAAAGATGGTTGCCTGTTACTGTTGCTGTCACCCTGGAACTCTCTGCAAGCCCCTGCTGCAGACTCCAATGGGCAAGGCTGGTCCATCAACAGCTCCATCTATGGGTGCCCCTAGATTGCAACCCTGGCCCAGCTCAGGGTCCAGGGAGGCTCCCAAGCGCTGTTTGACTTGGACACAGTAGTCTCTCCAAGGGAGTCATGGGAAGGAGTGTGAAATGATTCTGGATTCCTGGTTTTCTGTGGTATGATGGGAGTGTTCCTCTGAGCCTCCTCTGATGCTGTTGGCCACATCCTCTGATCAATTTTACCTCCTCGGGTCATTTTTGAAGAGCCTTTGTCCAAAGCAGCTCAGAGGGGTCATGAGGCTGTATTAACAAAGGCTCTCCAGGGGGCAGGGGCTGAGCTCTCTCCTGCTTACACAAGTAGAAAAACCGGGAGGTCCTTTGACTCCTACAAAATATCCCTCCCAGAAGACTGCTGATTTCCAGCTAACCACCAAAGACTGAGGAATGCACTCCAAGTTGGCTTTAGCTTCCCCACAGAAATTGCCTAGTAACTGGTGGCAGCAGCTTGATTGTGGGAACACCACACATTTGAATAGCTTGCTGAATAGCTGAAAGGAAGATGACCTTGAACCACTTTGGTTGTGTTTTCAGGTTCCTTTAAGACAAAGCCCATGCAAAGTGCAGGATGGCAGAAGAAATGCAAAGTGCAATGAGGTCAACTGACCAGGTCCCTCCCCAAGCAGCACAGGTCATTGTCTGGCTCTGTCAGGAGCCATTGTCTGGCTCTGACAGGCTCTGTCTCCATCTCAGGGAAATATCAGTGCAGCCAGGCAGGCTGTTGTTGGAAATTCCATAACATAAGGTAGAAATGGGGCACAGGCCTTTGGGAGATGGGTTTTCCCCCCTCACCTTCTGGGCATCTCAGAGACTCCAGCCAGTTCCAAGAGCCGCAGCGCCCTATCCATCTAGGTGCCCAGGCTGTGGGGACCAGCCTGAAGCCTTCCCTCAGCCAAGCCTGGGCCCTACAAGAGGCCTGAGATAGGCCATGCCCTTCCTGGCCTCTTCATCTCCCACTGGGATCGACTTAGCCACCAGGAGGCTGGAACTTCCTCTACCCCATTAGTTACTTGAGGTAAAGCCACCAATGTAGATAGTGGCTGCACAACATTTGAATGGAGCAGATTTACCATAATTTATATGACCATTCCCCTACTTTGTTTTTGTGTTTTGAATTTTTACTATTAATATCCTCATGGTAAATGCTATGGGCATACAGTATATTTTCCTTAAGATAGAATCCCCAAAGTGAAAAAACTAGGGCAAAGAACATAAGAATTATTATGAATCTTGCCAAGTTACTTTCCAAAGTATTTGTTGTGCCACTTTACAATGTCACCATCCATGTATGAGACTACCATTTTCACCCGGGCTTCTCTGGGTGTTATTATTTTTAAAATATTTTTCTAATTTAGTAGTTAAAAATATACTGTTGGACCTCTCACCCATAGATTCAACCAACTGCAGATTGAAAATACTTGGGGAAAAAAAAAATAAAAAGCAATATAACAATAAAAAACACAATTTTAAAACAATACAATATAACAACTATTTACATAGCATTTATGTTGTATTAGGTATCATGAATAATCTAGAGATGATTTAGAGTGTACGGGAGGATGTGTTTAGGTTATGTGCAAATACTACATCATTTTATATCAGGGACTTGAGCATCCCTGGATTTTGATATCTGAGGAGGGTCCTGGAACCAATCCTGGAGGATATGAAGGAATGACCATCCTACCTCATCAATGTTTCAAGTTGCATTTCTTGGATTACTTATGAGACTGAATATTTTTCCATTTTTTTTATTGATTATATTTTCCCTTTCCTAAAGTACTTTTCCCATCCTTTGCCAACACATCTGTTGAGAGTTCAGTGGGGTTTTGTAAATATATCTGAGATTAATGCTTGGTGATATTTGCTCTGCATGTATTATAACCTCACTTGGATGGCTAATGGACGATTTAAATTTAAGATGTCAGGATGGGACCCTAGATTTTTCTCCCTAAACCTGCTGTACCTCCTCTGGTCCTCCCCATCTTAGTAAATAGCACTACAATTCAGCCTAGCCCCAAACCCAAGAGCCTTCTTGATCCCTCTTTTTCCCGCACTCTGCAAAACTCATCCACAAGCCAGTCTCCCTCCTCCAGCTTTCCCCAACCACCAACCTAACCCAGTCTATGCCCAGTCACCATTCACCACACAGCCCTGTTTTCTTCTTTGCAGCACCTGCTACAATCAGAAATTCTCCTGTTTCTTCATTCACTTATTCTTTATGGTCTGCATCCCCTCTAGATTCTAGAGTCTAGCATGTAAGCTCTGTGAGGTCAGGGGCCTTGTCTGCCTTATCTATCACTGCCCAGTGTCCACTGCAGTGTCCATCTCTTAGAAGGAGCTCAATAAATACAGGTAGAATGAAAAAATGAATGAACTTTGCCCTTTTAACTTATTTACTTGTTTATGTGTTTATTTATTTTGAGACAGTGTCTCACTCTGTCACCCAGGCTGGAGTGCAGTGGCGTGATCATAGCTCACTGCAGCCTTGAACTTCTGGGCTCAAGCGATCTTCCTACCTCAGCCTACAAAGTAGCTAGGACTACAGGCATGCACCACCACACCTGGTTATTTTTCTTTTTTTAGAGATGGAGTCTTGCTGTGTTGCCCAGGCTAGTCTGAAACTCCTGATCTCAAAGGAACCTGCCACCTCACCCTTCCAAAGTACTAGGATTACAGGCTTGAGTCACTGCACCCAGCCCCTTTTAACCTACTTAAATTTGTATGAAGGAGATCACAGGACATAGAGGGTCAGAGCATGGCCAGGGAGATGCAGTTCTGGGTATAAAGCGGGGCACTAGCACTTACTGTAGGAGCTGGGCAAGTTACTTAACATCTCTATGCCTCAGTTTACTCAGCTTTAAAAATGAGAGTAATGATACCATCTTCATAAGGTTGGAAGATACATTAGATACCGTGGACAAAGTCCTTAAAAATAGAGACCGGTTATAATAAAGACTCAATAAATGTCAAACCTATTCAGCATTTCTTTATGATTTTTTCCCTGTGGTTTCTGGGCTTAGAAGTTCTCTTAAAATGTTCTCGTATTTTTATTACAGCCTTAATTAATATTAAATCATGTTTTCTTTTTGTTTTTATGGCATACTTTTAAAAATACCTTTTTAAAATGTTTAACCTTTAATTAGTTTGGAACTTATTTTGGTGTATTAAATAAAGTGAACCTGTAAATGGTATTGGTACCATTTGTTGACTAATCTCTCCCATTTGTTACGCTTGCTTTATCACACATCCAATTTTTATATATAATAGGGTGTGTTTTCTGGCTTTCAAATCTTTCCCCCACCCCTTTTGGGTTGGGACTTCACCGTCACACTGAGCAGGTCAGATGCCCAGCCTTGCCCGAGTCGCGGAAGAGTCTCACATTCTCCGCTTGCAGATTCAGAAATTCGATGTCCATTTGACATCTGCATTTGTCCCGGTTCCAATCCCTCACATGGCTACTTACCCTTTTTGCCCTTGGGTTTCTTGAGACACCAGTATATCCTGATATAAATGTCCTCCTTTTACTTGAGCCAACTCAAACAGGTTTCTGTATCTTGTGACTAAAAGAATCCAAAGGTAAACTTCACTTTTATAAAGATCCAAGGAATATCCCCAGCCAATGAGGCTGCATTCCTACATGCCACAGAGATTAAAGTGTTGTCCCTAACACGTTGTCAGAAAATCTGCAAAACCCAGGAAAGCCTTCAAGACGTCCGCACACCAGGCCAGACATACACACCCTGTCATTGTCTTGATGGTGGTGGGTGCCCCAGCACTGTGCTTACAGATTCAGAAAGGTCCAAGAAGGCAGGCTGTCTCTAACCTGTTCAAGTTCAACAGACTATAGTAAGACCAAAGAAATAGTGTGTATGTGAAAGTACTTGCAAACTAAACATGAAAATATATTACTATTATTATTATATTACCTTGTTCCATTCCAAAAAGGATGTGAGGTGGCATACAAATTAGATATTAATAAGAAAATTCAAAAATAATTTTAAGAATATGTCTGAGGATCTACGTTGTAAGGTTATCATTAAGAATATCAATATCGTTTCTCAGCCTACAAAAGTGCTAAGTGTAGAGATTTCTTGGTAACTGCCCTGACCCTGGATTATACCCCACTCCTTGTTTTGTCTTAAAAATCCTTGATGGTAGCTTGGTTTTGCAGAGTGTAGTTGGTTCTTGCTTTTGGGGGTATCTGCCATTTGACTCTCTTTTTCATGTCTTAAGTTTGTAACGGAAAGGCTATTAAAGTAAGTAAGTTCTGGGATCTAGGTACAATTAGTTTGCTGTCCTAGAGAAGGCAAGAGGGCTGAGAGGAGGGAGAAGAAAGGCTGACAGGACAGCAAGAGCAGAGAGCTTTGTGACTTCACTTCTCCAGGCAGAGGCAAGAGTGACTCAGCCGGACGTTCCATCTAGGCAGGAAAACCGTCCAAGATTGCGCATTTCCCATCAGCCCTGCACCTGCTGGGATCTCCTGGCTGGCATGGACTCTGTACAGTCACCTGGTGTCCCCAGCACAGGACACCCTGGGGCCTTTTTCCTACTCATTCAGATGCCAGTGGGTGTGGCCATCTTCCAGTTACAGACAGAGCTAATAACAAAAGTCACTCCACCTTTCATGTGTGCAGCACTCAGAGCGTTTCTGAATGTTTACAAACCACTAAGAGGTCTTGCATAAGCACAGGGTCAAGTCCTTTTGATTTATTCAATAAGACAGAAACCAATGTAGAAAGTGAAAACTCTGACTTTTTGACACCAACTTGGTGCCGCTCCACGTTTACTGCTGGCCTGTCCCAGACGCTCCTTGTCTTTGCCACGCATCCGTGGCCCTTCTTGCAGGAAGAGTCCTGGGGTTACCACATCCCCATCTCTTCCCTTCCTCTGTTTTCTGGGAGGTGACACTAGGGAAACCCACCTCAATGCATGCACAGGGAACAATAAAGACCCAGAGGATGTGCTAGGAACATTGCAAATATTAAAAACTGAAGCTAGAGGTGCAGAAACATCCTTCTGGTTCCAATCCAGGAAATTCTTCCTGTCCCCATCCTCCTTCCTCTCAGGGGCTCACCAACTAGTGGCTACTTCAGATGAAACAGGTGAAGTAGTTTTATTCCACATCCAATTCAAAACAGCCTCTGCTAGCAGCAGACTGCCTGTATTTATCAGGAAACGCTAGTCCCCTTGCTTTTACCACCTGGTTATTCAAACATTTAGAGCAACAATTTACATATACACCATTAAGAGTCCTCATCAATTCAAATGAGTTGCTGCTACAGGAGATCTTTTCTCCATGACCTGGAGATTTAGTTGACGATGATTGGATCTTCCAGGAAAGAAAGAGCAAGTGATTATGGGCTTATGCGGATGTCCCAAACTTGCTCCCACCCTGTGGTTAAATGCCGGGTGAAAGCCAAGTCTGCACAGGCCAAATAATTCATCCCCAAATTAAATTTTCCACAGCTCTGACTGGTCTGCAGTGTACATGATGATCTAGGAATTGTCAAAGTGAATTGTTCGTGCCTGGTAGATACTTTAGCACCAGTCTTGGATTCCCTAAATTTAATCAGCCTGTGGAATAGCCAGATAACTCAGGCAGAAATTGATTGATTTAACAAACACTTTTGTGAGTAGCTATTGCCTGCTACAGACCATGCCAGCCTTTGATCACAGGAATTCCTACATCATTTCTCATCTGGGTCTTCCTAAGAAGACTTGGCCTGAGAAGCTCTTAACCTCTTAAATCATCCTGGGTCTTTTTAGAGACTTAGATTCTTCAGCTATGACTGCTCCTGCCCATGTAAGACTCTCCCTTTGAAAGCCACAAGAGAAAGGGAGGAAGAAGGATCTGGGGCCCCTTTCCTCCTTGATCCAACTCCCCACATTGAGTTTCTGAGAGCCCCTAAGGAAGCCTCTCTTGGCAGTGACTGCACCCTGGGTTCTGATTCTTTTAGTAGGAGCAGGTGTAATGACCTAAATCTGGGCGTACACAGATGGGCAGACACAGTGGTTCATGGTGTTGTGGAGGCTGCATGTCCTTTCCCTTTGCTGATGTTGTTTCAAGTGTTTCTATGAGGGCATTACCCTTCATCAATGTTTCTAATGGTTTTAGTTATCTTTTGCTGTGTAACAAACTACCCTAAAACTTAGTGGCTTAAAACAACAAGGATTTCTTATTTCTCACAATTCTGTGAGTTGGCTGGGCTCAGCTGGGCAGTTCTTCTGCTCTGCATTAAGTTGACTGAGGTTACTCACATGGCTGCATTTAGCTGGGAGCTTGGCTGGGGCTGGAACACCCAAGATGGTCTCACTTACATGTCTGGTGCCTCAGCTGGGGTGGCTTGAGGAGCAGGAAGCTGGCTGGGCTCTCCCTCTCCACATGGCCTCTGTCTGGCTTGAGCTTATGTACATGGTAGCTGAATCCCAAAAGGCTGAAAACAGACATTCTCAGGTCTTGTAAGTCGTGAGCCTGGCACTGGCAGAGCATCACCTCCTTCTCGTTCATTTAGTCAAATTAAGTCAAAAAGTTACTCCTGGTTCAAGGGAAGGGAAGATAGACTGTGCCTCTTGATGGGAGAAGTGGTCACAGGGAGGGAAGTCACAGGGAGGGAGGAATTGTTGGCACCATTGTTGAAAACAATTTACCACATTAATGAAAGAAAGGAAATCAGAAAGGGACCAATTTTGTTTGGCTCTGATAACATACAAATTGCTATGTTTTTAACGTTAAAATTGTCTCGTGCAGACCCCTTGCAAGCTTTCAAGGCAAAGCATGTAGAACTAACTCCATTTTATCGACTACAGTATATTCTCATTAAAATTAAAGCCCGTCAAAATGGATCTATAATGACAGAAAGCAGATCAGTACTTGTCTGGAGCTGAGGGTGGGGAGGGGGGTTGAAAGCAAGGGGGCTTGAGAGAACTCTTTGGGGTGATGGAAGCATTCTATATCTTGGATATGGTGGCAGTTACACAGGTGTATACATTTGTTAAAATTCATTGAACTGTATGTTTGAAACTGCATTTTAGGGCCAGGCACAGTGGTTCACGCCTGTAATCCTAGCACTTTGGGAGGCCGAGGCAGGAGGATCGCTTGAGGCCAGGAGTTCGAGACCAGCCAGAGCAAGAGTGAGACCCTTTCTCTGCCAAAAAATAGAAAAATTAGCCAGTGTGGTGGCACGAACCTGTAGTCCCAGCTACTTGAGAAGCTGAGGCAGGAGGATCACTTAAGCCCAAGAGTTTGAGGTTGCTGTGAGCTAGGCTGACGCCACTGCACTCTAGCCCAGGCAACAGAGCAAGACCTGGTCTCAAAAAAATGAAACAACAAAAAGTGCATTTTATTGTATGTAAATTCTACCTCAGTGGAGTTGATTCCAAAATATTAGAGTCTACCTAGTATGAATGCCCAGAAAGGCTAAGTTTGAAATGTGGTTAAGTAAAGCCGGTGTTAAGGGTATACTATATTTACAAACAATAGCAAATTCCTTTGGGGAGGGAAAGGAAGCAAAGAGCTAAAGGGGATGTTTTGTTAGTTCTAAAGCAGGATGCACGTTAACGCAACCATGTCCTCCCACTGCAATTGTAGTTTAGAACATTCGCTGTCATTTTCAGAATGTGGAGTGGGTGATTCTTGGTGTTTCATAGATTATTGAAGAGTGACTACATGCTGCTTCCTGGAGTGCAGGAAGAGCTGGGGTCATCGAAAAGCAAACAACAAAATGTGTGGGTCACTTGTATTAGACCATTTTACAATTAAACTGGAGCCAGCATTGCAGAAAACTAATTGGTGACCTTTACAGATCGCCCCAGGGATTTCCTAGCTTCAGGAGTCAAGATCCAGCAAAGCAGGTCATCTGAGTAAAGTGTGCATATTGTGTGGGGTCTAAACAGTGTCAAGGAGTGTCAAGGGGGTAAGGTGGGTAGATGAGCATGTTAAGGTCTGTCAAATGTGTCCCATCTGGACACATGGAGACAGGACCAGGTACTGACAAGCTCTGAGATCCAGCTCTGGGGAAAGAGACTGTTTTGAAAAGACAGGAGAGAGACCAACATTTGGATTTTCTTAAGGAGTACAGAGACTGGCCAAGAATGCCCGTGGTGGAAAAGCAATATACTTGCTCCAGAAATGGGAAGGGACAGGGAGCCTCCCTGCAGGGAGTAAATTGAGTGTCTGTGGGGACAAGGAGACATCACCCAAGGAGCCCTTGGTTGGGAAGGACAGCTCTTGGTCTCCTGCATTCACTATATATACCAAGTGGTTGAACCCAGAGCTGTAGTGTAGATCTTCTTTAAAAACTTTTTTTTGAGAGAGAGTCTTGCTCTGTCCCCCAGGCTAGAGTGCAGTGGTCATCATAGCTCACTGCAACGTCAAACTCCAGGGCTCAAGTGATCCTCCTGGCTCAGCCTCCTGAGTAGCTGGGACCACAGGCACAAACCACCATGCGCAGCTATTTTTTTTCTATTTTTAGTACAGACAGGACCTCACTCTTGCTCAGGCTGGTCTCGAACTCCTGACCTCAAGCCATCCTCCCACTTCAGCCTCCCAGAGTGTTAGGATTACAGGCATGAGCCACCTCGCCTGGCCTAAAGACTCTTCTTTAAATGAACACACACTTGGGAAAACAAGCGTTAAATAGAAATGACTCTTCAATTAGAACTCACTGTATCCACATCAGCAATGATTTCAATTTATTGCAGCCATATCAGCAAAGCGCAATTAACACAGACCACTAGCTTTTGCATTACACTGGGTAGTAATCTTAGTTTCTATCAGAATTCTACTTGACCTTTTAATTCGTAGGGTCAGGCCCACAGCAAACCCTCTCTGTGGCTAAACTTTCCAGTGTAATAAATAAAGCATACACAGCATCAAGGAAGGGAGAAGGGGTGCACAACACAACAGCTTTCCACTTTCCTTTCCAAGAGCTCACTGTGAAAGATCAGTTTTTCCCTAACTGTAATTTCCTCATCAGTTAATGTCCTTATCCCTCCCTCACATAAAAATGTAATGATTGATACTAATTTCTTGGGAAATTGTTCTGCTGAAGGGATGTTGGAAAGAATCTGATTGAATACTTATATATTGATCACTATTAAATTATGAATTATTGACAAGGTCTTAACTTTTACCTTTCTAAAGACTTTTGGATTAGGATATTTTAGTCTTAAGCTAAAGGAATAAAAATGTCTAAGGGTAGATTTGAGGCAATAGTAATCAGAAAACCCCTCCTCAACAATATTGTGGAAGGAAAATGTCTTCCTGGGATTAGCATTCTTCAAAGGAAGCCCTGTGTGAGACTACCCCACCTCTCTCGCCCTTGTAAGATCCAAGAAAACTCATAAACAGCATCCCCTGGAGGGTGTAGGAGTGCTTAGCTACGTGTATTTGACTTTATAGCAGCTATTAATACAATTCCTGTGTTTTCCTGAACTTCTATTAACAATTTGTTTCCCCTTTTTTTAAATCCTCCTTAAGTCTCAAAATCCTCAACTTAATATTTAATTTTCTGGTCAATGTTCTTGGTTCAGGGTCTCAAGAGCATCCTCAGAGGTAAAGGCACAGGATAAAAATCTCATTTACAGAGACATTCACATACTACTTCTGGTTTCCAAGGTGCTTATAAACTGTCAAGTGACTCAGAAATACCAAGGACTAATCCTGACAGAGTCCAGAGGGAAAGGATGACTTCATCTGAAGCTGACCCAAGGAAGAAGGCACATCTGTCATCTCCTTGACAGTGTTCCAGGCTGAGCACGAGCTCCTGGAAGCAGCTGTGTGTCAAGGCTTGGCTCACATCTGGTTCCTTCTCCCTGAGCGCTCTTGGCCCAGGCTCCTGGGGGGAGGGAGAGGAAAGTCGGGAGCACTTCAGGCACCTCACCCCAAACCAAAATGGGAACCGGCTGCCCCCGGGGGAAACTGACTCTGAAAGATGCTTCTAGCACCTCCCTCGCCTACATCTGAGGACACTATGCTAGTCATCCCTCACTTCCCCCACACGGGCCCCTCTGCGGCCCCCTGAACACCTTGTCGTCACTCCTTCCTTACTTATTATCTGGACATGGTCCGCCTCCGTGGCCGCTCAAGGCTTCAGGAGGACCAGCTGTTCTGTGGTTGTCATGATATGCTCTGCAGCTGTAACTGGAAACTAATGTGCACTTTGGCTTCCATTTCCTAATCTTACTGAACAATTCTGCCTGGCTGGAAAGGCAAAATGCTTCACCTTCCATCATGAAAATCGACAGGCTACTACCACACCATAAGGTGACATAGCTGTCAGATTCCTAGTGGCAAGTGAAAGAATCCACAGTCCGAGATTAAGTAGCAAACTGATTTATGGAAGGGTATTGGGTGGCTCACAGAATCTCCAGGAAGGCCAGAAAATCAGGCCTGCAGGCTCTTCAGCCTGGAACAATACCCAAATCATCTGCCCACCATAGCTGAGTGCAGGTGCTACTGGCACTTTGCATACTGAGATGGGACACCACTGCCAGGAGCTCTGCCTCTGCTGTCCCTGAGTTCTCAATGACTGCTCCACTGAACCCCAAGGAGAGGATTCCTCCAAGGGTCTTCCCATAACGGAGCATCTGATGGGTGGGGCTCATGTCACATGCTCATGTCCTGACTGCAAGGGATCCTGGGAAATGTAGTCTGCCCTAAAAGTCCCTAAAAATAGGAAAGCTATTTATTCAAAAGATGCTAAGCCACAAATAACACATATCCATTCTACTTGGCCCCTCATTTTAGTCACTGTGGCCTGCAAACAGGCATACATATGTTCAATCTGCTGTTTGTTGTCTTTTGCAAAGGTGAGATGGTGCGGTTAGTGTGTGTATTAGTTTCCTACTACTGCTGTAACAACTTACCACAAATTTACTGACTTAAAACAACAAAAATGTACTCTTTTGCAGTTCAGAAGGTCAGAATTTTAAAGTCAGCTTCACTGGGCTAATATCAAGGTGTCGGCAAGCTGGCGTTCCTTCTGGAGGCCCTAAGAGAATCTGTTTCCTTGTCTTTTTCCACTTCTCAAGGCTGCTTACATTCCTTGGCTCATGGCCCCTTCCTTTCATGGCCCATTCTTGCTTCTGTCATCACATCTCCTGTCACTCTCCCTGATCCTCCTGCCTCCCTCTTATAATGACTCTGGCTATTACATTGGCCCCGCCCAGATAACCCAGGAGGGTCTCCTCTCCTCAAGGTCCTTCACTTAATCACGTCTGCACAGTCCTTTTACCACATCAGGCAACATAGTCACAGGTTCTAGAGATTCAGGACGTGGACATCATTAGGGCCATTATTCAGCTTGCCCCAGTGTGTCTCTAAGGCAGGCCAGCTGGCTGTCTACACAAAGGCCCCTGAGAGCAGAGTGGAGTTCCTCTGGCGAATTCACCACAGTCCAGAGTCAGGCTCCATCCTTGCCAGCATCCCAGACTTGGAAATGTTGGCTCAGGACCATCAGACACCCATGACATTGTTGAATAAACTAGAATGCCAGTGAGTTTGTTTATTCCTTCTTAATGGGCACTATTCCTTTCCACAGAGGTCTGCCTGGTGTCTAAACCCCTGTGTGGCCAAATTAACAACCAGAAGGCTGTTTGGTAAACGTGAACTCAAGCCAGTGGTGGTGGACGTTCCCAAGGGGTGTTCTACCCAGGTAGTAGGGAGGCCAGTGAGCCATCCCAACTGACAACAGAGCTCGCCTTTCTGTTGGCCAGATTCTGCATTTTTCCCTAAGCAGAGCTGGACACAACTCCCAACCACAAGCTTTGTCCCCTTTGTCACATGAGCCAGGATCCTAGAATCATCTCCTCCCTCACGCTCCACATTCAATCCATCACCGAGTGCCATCTCTTCTTCCTAACTGTCTCTGAAATCCAACCACATGTTTGAATCTCTTCTCCCACCCCTTAGTCCAAGACATCTGACCTGCATCACTGTAACAGCCTCCTAGTGGGCCTTCCTGTCCCTACTTTTGGTCCCTCCTGTCAAATTCTCCACGCTGCAGCCAGATTGATCTTTTTCAGATATAATCTGATCATGTCTCTCTCTCACTTAAAGCCTGCCAGTGGCTTTACATTATCATTAGGGTAAAGGCCTATGTGTTAGCCCACATCCTCCAAGAAGCAGACCCCAAGTTAGAATTAAACATGCAAGGGTTTTATCTGGGGAACTGTCTGGCAGAAACGTGGGTGGGAATTGGAGGAGTCTGGGAAAGTCATAAGCTGTGATGTGAGTCTGACCCCGAGGGAAGGGGAGGGTGGGACTGGAGGGTAGAATATCCTAGACTGCCCTGTGGTCTAAGGAAGGCTAAGCAAAGCCATTGTGCAGTCCTTGAGCCACAGCTGGTGACAGAGGAGTTCATGCTTGGGGGTAACCCTGGCTTTGGCACGAGCAGCAGGAGCCCTTGCTCCCTGGAGTTAGTGGTCTCCACAAGGTGCGTTCATCTGGCCATCACACCCTAATCACACCTGCAGCCCACCTCTTCTGGCTGTGCCAACCCAACTTACTTTCCCATATCTGAGTCTTTGTAAATGCTGTTTGCTTTGCCAGGATTACTCATCTTCATACCTCCTCAGTCCCCATTCCCTTCACCCAACTAACTGAAGTCTCAGCGGAAACATCCCTTCCTCTGGGAGGCAACTCCACTCCTCTGCCACGTGCCCTCGTAGCCCTGGGTCCTTCTCTATCTATACTATTCATCTCTTGTGTTTAATGCCTGACTCCTCAGCTGTTATACTCCAGCAGGTAGGAACCATGACTATTTTATCCACTGCCATCTCTCCAAAGCCTGGCATATAGTAAGTGTTCAGTAAAATACTCATTGTTGAGCCAGCCAGGTTACCTGAAAGACAGTGCCTCCCAGGATAGTCTGGTGTGTGCAAGGAAAGAGTGTCACAGTTTACAGAGTCGTCAACCATGGAGGCTAATAAAAGGGAAGCACAGGGGCAAATTGGTAGAGCCCATCCAGGCACTAACATGAGCTCAACATCATGAGCACCGAATTGTGCCATTGAATCTCTGCTACGTGCTAGGTGCTGGTAGTTAACCAATGAGTACAACCTCTTAAAGTCTAATGAGGTGCTTATAGTCAGTCCAGGAGAGAGATGGTCCTGTCAGGCTACTAGAAATTCTGACGCTTCTAGTGGGTGTATGTACACCTATTACTAAGGGTGATGGCCATAATATTTAACTGATATGGCACAGACACTGACCAATCCAAACAGACACCAGCCATCAATAACTGGCGTAGCTATGAAAAAGATTCCAGCTAAATGTTTGCTAACTGAATGCAAGCAGAGAGCCATTCCATTTACGCTGGAATCGTACCTCTCACTGTACTTACACTGAGCAACACCTACCAAGCAAAGTCCGCCCACGCCCTGCCCCTGCCTATTGGGTTGGTTGGGCTGACGTAAGTATCTGATCTTATTTCTCATTTTAAGTGACAGCTTCATGCATCAGTCTCTTGTCTGACCCCAGAGCTCCTTGAGTCCCAGCACCACTGAGTCATAGACAAGACAGAGAGTTTCTCAGCATTCGTGGCTGAGGTCTGGAACTTGGGCCATGGTGCCCACCTTCTCTAGGGCCAGGCAAACTTGTGAGCCCTTCCTTGCAACTCTGGACCTCTATTTGATGCCAGACAGCTGTAGTTGATGGCTGCCATTCGGGCCTGGGAGTTGATCCTTGATTGGGGGTGGGTAGGGTGGCCTCTCAGCAGACAGGCTCAGGAGCAGTCTTCCAAGAAGTTGCCTCTGATAGTTGAGTCGTGAGGAGAGGGGTTCAGTGCCAGGTCATTACCAACTGGTGACAGAATTGGTATGGATCTCAATAGCAGACCTAGGGCAGATAGCTAGGGGCGCCAACCAGAAACTTGATAATTAGTACAAGAATGAAGCAAGAAGGTGCTGGCAGCTGGGAGACTGGAAGTGACAGGAAATGGGAAAAAGGGTGTCGTGTGTGTTCATTCTCGTCTATGCTGAAGATGCAGTAGTTTGTGCAGCTGTGAGTCTCAAAGATACAACTTGCGTCAGTCTAACAGGTGCCAGGAGCGCCCCCTCCCAATTACCTGTCACCTCTGCATCAAGTTCTCCAAAGTGAGTTTTTGTTCCCCGTGTCCTAATCTCAGCTGTGCCAGACATGGGTAGGGTAACAACTGATTCTTAAATTTGTCGACCTCAGCTTTTACCACACACCATCAAAGCAGAAAGTACCATACAAAACTTAAAAATTAGTTATGATCTGGCAGCCAGGCTATGCTTGGATAACAGCCCCAGTTGTTATAGCTGCACATTGTGTGTGTTTGTGTTTGTGTGAGTTTGGAATTGAGGGAGGCCCTGATATTGGGGAAGGAGAAGCAAAGCCAGACTCTCATTTGGGGGCTTCTATCCCAGCAGGGAAGGTTTCTTCCAAGAGCTCAGTGCAATAAATGAAAGCAATTTAGAAGGCTGCCAGGCCCAGGGGAGCCCCAAAGCATCAGAAGTAGGAGGCTGAGGGTCCTCAGTGGGAAGCAGAGGTTAGAATTGAAATGAGGGCTGCTGGGAAACACTACATTTCAGACCCCAAGATAGAGTCCACCCAGGGGCTCATGGTTATATAAGAGAAAAAGGAATCAGTTGTCTAACTGAAATATTAAAATTTATGGAAGTCCTGCAGGGACGCTTCCCATCTGGAGTATAAAATCTACATTAGAACTATCAGATTAAGTGAATGGCACCAGAGGACACAAGTCCCATGGAAAGTTTCTCAAAGTGTGGTTTAAGGGTCAGCTGCCTGAGAAGTCAATGAGATGTTTGCCAAAAAGGCAGAGTCTTGGGGTGGGACCTGTGTGCCTACTCTTGTAACTGGTGACTCTCAAAGCTCACAAGGTCCAAATGCTGCTCATAGGTCACACAATCAAGTGGGGAGGCAGAGATGGTGACTTCCTCTGCCTCCCACACAATTTTCAACTTTTTAGGAAGTGCCTTGGAGGAAGGCAAAGTAGACGAATACATTTTTCTTTGGCCCTCTACCATTTTTTTTTTATTTTAAAACTTTATTTTCCTTTTGAGAACTCAAAATGTGAGAATAAAGGCATTTTTTTTCAGCTGTGTGGGCCTCGAGTGCCCTGTGAAAGGTGTCCTGTCTTACCCCACTCTCACAGCCTGCTTTTCAGCAGGGGCCCTGACTCCCTGAGGGAGTCACCACCAAGAACCCCTGGAGAATATGCTATTTCCTGATTCAGCTGTGTCTCCAGGTCTGAATACCCAAGACCAAGATTGAGGGCCTAAAATTAGAGCCTGCCAGGCCTAGTTGAACTGGAAAAGAGCCAGAGGTCTCCCTGGATTTCCAAAGAAAGATCTGAACAAAGGAGCTGAACGCCCTCTAGTGGGAGAGAATATGCTTCCCAGCCCAAAAAGTTGCAGGGCCAGACTCAGGGCTCATGCTGAGCCCTCCCATGAGGCAGTAACCAAAGGGTGAGCCCCCAGAAACACCACCACAAGATCCCTGACTAGAGGTAAAAAGTGGAAAAAATGTGCTATTGTGTTTTACTAATTTCAACATGATTTTAGGATACACTGCCATAATGCACAATGTTCTAATAATGATTGCCTTCCAACATCTCAGTGAGATTACTGGTAAATTCACACACATACAACATGTAACCTGTTAAGATATCCAAGCACGTCAGACTCCACACAAATAATTCCATATGATAAGGCTGTTCTCTTGGGAGAAGCATCTAGCTTTGAGACAGGCATTCAGGAGCTGTAAAAGAAGAAAGAGACCCTTGCAAACCAGGATATTTGGCTGAATCACTCTAGGCACTGTCTGAGGGGACAGATGTCTCTGCTGGTCAAATTGTCTTCCCACCTGAGGTTATCAACTCAGTTATCCCTAAATCCTATTGTACATATTTTGAGAAAGAAAATATACAGATGAACAGTAAAGTGCCTACCTAATAGGATTTGAAAGAAGAAGATTATGACTAAAAGACACCAGACCTTTCCAGGAAAGGATACAAAAGAAAAAGAAAACTACAGATCAATATTCCTCATGAATATAGATGCAAAAATTCTCAATGAAATACTAGTAAATTGAATTCAACAGCACATCAAAAAAATAATTCACCATGATCAAGTGGGTTTCATCCCAGGGATACAAGGATGGTTCAACATATGCAAATCAATAAATGTGATTCACCATATAAACAGAATTAAAAACAAAAACCATATAATCATCTCAATAGATGCAGAAAAAGCATTTGATAAAATCCAGTACCCCTTCATGATAAAAACCCTTAACAACTAGGCATAGAAGGAACATACCTCAAAATAATAAAAGCCATACATGACAAACCCACAGTCAACATCATACCGAGTGGGGAAAAGTTGAAAGCATTCCCTCTAAGACCTGCAATGAGGCAAGGATACCCACTTTTACCACTTCTATTCAATATAAGACTAGAAGTCCTAGCCAAAGCAATCAGGCAAGTGAAAGTAATAAAGGGCATCCAAATAGGAAAAGAGGAGGTCAAACTATCCATATTTGCCAATGACATGACCTTATATTTGGAAAACCCTAAAGACGCCTCCAAAAGACTCCTAGAATTGATAAATAAATTCAGTAAAGTCTCAGGTTACAAAATTAATGTACACAACTCAATAGCATTTCTATACACTAATAATAGCCAAGCTGAGAACCAAATCAAGAACTCAATACCATTTATGAAAAATTTTTTTAAAAACCTAGGAATATACTTAAGCAAGGAGGTGAAAGATCTCACAAGGAGAACTAAAAAACACTGATGAAAGAAATTGTTGATGACACAAACAAATAGAAAAACACCCCATGCTCATGGATTGGAAGAATTAATATTTTTTAAATGTCCATACTGCCCAAAGTGATTTCAGATTCAATGCAGTCCTCATCAAAATACCAACATCATTTTTCACAGAACTAGAAAAAACAATCGTGAATTTCATATGGAATCAAAAAAGAGCCCAAATAACCAAAGCAATCCTAAGCAAAAAGAACAAAACTGGAGGCATCACATTACCTGACTTCAAATTATACTACAGGCTAAGTAAACAAAACAGCATGGTGCGGATATAAAAGTAGATACATAGATCAGTGGAAGAGAATAGATAACCCAGAAATAAAACCAAATACCTACAACCAACTTATCTTTGACAAAGCAGACAAAAACATACACTGGGGGAAAGATGCCCTATTAAGTAATGGGTGCTGGGAAAATTAGAGAGCCACCTGCAGAAGAATGAAACTGGATCCCTATCTCTCACCATACACAAAAATAACTCAAGATGGATTAAAGCTTAAATGTTAGATCTAACACTATAAAAATTCTAGAAGAAAACTTAGGAAAAACTCTTCTGGACATTGGCCTGGGCAAAGAATTTATGACTAAGACCCCAAAAGCAAATACAACATAAACAAAAATAAATAAATAGGATTTAATTAAACTAAAAAGTTTCTGCACAGCAAAAGAAATAATCAACAGAGTAAATAGACAACCTACAGAATGGGAGAATATATTCCCAAACTATACATCCAACAAAGGACTAGTATCCAGAATCTACAAGGAACTCAAATCAGGAAGAAAAAAACAAATAACCCCATTAAAAAAGATGTGAACAGACATTTTTGAAAAGAAGATCTACAAATGGCCAAGAAACATACGAAACAATGTTCAACGTCACTAATCATCAGGGAAATGCAAATTAAAACCACAATGAGATATTACCTTGTCCCTGTCAGTATGGCCCTTATTGAAAAGTCAAAAAACGACAGATGTTGGCATGGAAGCAGTAAAAAGGGAACACTTTATTCACTATTGGTAGGAATGTAAATTAGTACAACCTCCACGGAAAACGGTATGAAGATTCCTCAACTAAAAGTAGAGCTACCATTCCATCCAGCAATCCCACTACTGGGTATCTACCCAAAGGAAAATAAGTCATTATATCAAAAAGACACATACACTTGTATGTTTATCATAGCACAATTCACAATAGCAAAGATATGGAATCAGCCTAAGTGCCCATCACCTGATGAGTGGATAAAGAAAATGTGTTATATATAATACACACCGTGGAGTACTACTCAGCCATAAAAAAGAATGAAATAATGTCTTTTGCAGCACCTTGGATGGAACTGGAAGCCATAATCCTAAGTGAAGTAACTCAGGAACAGACAAACAAATACCACATGTACTCACTTATAAGTGGGAGCTGAATGATGGGTATACATGGTCACACGGATTGGTATAAGGGACTTTGGAGATTCAGAAAGGGGGAGGGTGAAAGGAGGGGGAGGGATCAAAAACTACCTATTGGGTACTATGTGTACCACTTGGGTGATGGGTTCACTAAAAGCCCTGACTTCATCACTATACAATTCATCCATGTATCAAAAAACTACTTGTACCCCCTAAATGTGTTGAAATTTTAAAAAATTTTAAAGAAAAGATACCAGGCTTTTAATAAAAGCTTAAAAAGTAAAAGTGCACACCACCTCACACCCATTAGGATGGCTACTACGAAAGAAAGAAAGAAAGAACGAACAAATGTAAGCGTTGGTAAGGATGGACATATTGGAACACCTGTCCACAGTTAGTGGAAATGTAGAATGGTGCAGCTGCTGTGGAAAGCAGTATGGTGGTTCCTCAAAAAATGGAATTACTATATGATCCAGCAATTCTACTTCTGGACACATAACTACACAAATTGAAAGCAGGGTCTCAAAGAGATATTACACATCCGTTTTCACAGCAGCATGATTCACAATAGTCAAAGGGTGGAAGCAACCACCCTTCATGAACTGATGAATGGATAACTGAAATGTGGTCTGTATGTACAATGGAATATGATTCAGCCTTAAAAAAGAACGAAATTCTGACGCATCCTACAACATGGATGAACTTTGAGACATTATGCTAAGTGAAATAAGCCAGACACACAAAGACAAATACTGTATGATTCCACTTATATGACATATTTAGTCATCAAAATCACAGAAAAAGACAGTAGAATGGTGGCTGCTAGGGGGTAGGGGAAGGGGAATAGGAGTTATTATTTAATGGGTAGGAAGTTTTAGTTTTGTAAGATGACAAAGTTCTGGAGAGCTTTGGGTGATAATGATGTGTCAATGTAGATTCGCCAGTTGTAACAAATGTGTCACTCTGGTGGGGGATGTCAATAGTGAGGGAGGCTGTGCCCCTGTGGGGCAGGGTGTATATAGGAACTCTCCATATTTTGCACTCGATTTTGCTATGAACATAAAAGTTCATGAAAAGATAAAGTTCAATAATAATAAAGGCTGGGCACGGTGGTTCACACCTGTAATCCTAGCACTTTGGAAGGCCAAGGCAGGAGGATCACTAGAGGCCAGGAGTTCAAGACCAGCCTGAGCAAACCCCATCTCTACAAAAAATAGAAAAATTAGCCAGGCCTGGTGGCGCGCAGCTATAGTCCCTGCTATTCTGAAGGCTGAGGCAGGAGGATCCCTTGAGCCCAGGAGTTGGAGACTGCAGTGAGCTATGATGATGCCACTGCATTCTAGGCCAGGCAACAGAGTGAGGCTCTATCTAAAAAATTAATTAACTAATTAATAATAATAATAATATATTCTGGAGATGGTGGTGATAGTTGCACAACAATGTGAATGTACTTAATAGTGTTAAAAACTGTATAATTAAAAATGGTTAAGATAGTAACTTTTATGTGTATTTTACCACAATTAAAAATTTTAAATAAATAAATAAAGTAAAAAAACAAAAGGCAGATGGAGAGATGGGCTAGAAAGGGACTGTAATTTAGGAACCAGAGAGTACTATACATTTAGAAATGTCATAAAAAGAAGTTATAGTAATTTTTTAAGTATATTTTAAAGTATTTTATTTATTTATTTTCTTTTTTTTGAAAGTGTACAGCCTTTGCAAAAAAAGTATTTTATATTAACAAAAATTCACTTCAAATTTCAAAAGCAAATTTATTTATTTATTTTTACTTTTTGTAGAGGTTGGGGGGGTCTCTCTATGTTGCCCAGGCTGGTCTTGAACTCCTGGACTGAGGCCATCTTCCGGCCTCAGCCTCCCAAAGTGCTGGGATTACAGGTGTGATCCACCGCACCCAGTGTAAAAACAAATTTAAATAAAAGTTCACAGAAAAGAATGCTTTGTGAGACAGGCGCAGGAAGAAAGCAGAGAAAAATAAACATTTTAGAACCTTTGTTCTGAAGGGAACATTCCTGGGGGCCTGAAGGGGACAGTTGGGATGGAGGGAGGCTGGTAAGGAAGGAACTCAGCCCTCGCCTAGGATCCAGGTGAATCACTGTCGCTATTCTGAATCATCCAGGTAGGAAAGTGGCTATTTTTTAGGCTGGGAAATTGTGGTGGAGGAAGATAGGAGACAACTGTTTTGTTCCTTCCATCCCTAAGAACCTTTTGACCACCATTCACCCTTGAAGCCATCAGGTGCAGGCAGGAGAGGACAAAAAAATTGGAAAAAGGTATGGAAATGTCAGCCACAGGCTTGACATCATTTGCTTTTCACTTTTAGGCAGCAGGGAAATCTGTGAGCCATGTTCCCATCCAGTGTCCAGTGCTTTGCATGGTCCCAAACAGAAACCCCTAAAAGGGGATGACATGCAGGAAAAGTGTGTATGCAGCAGGGCCCTGAAGCAGTCCGGGGGGACAACAGCCTGGCAGGACCAACATGTCCAGATGAGACAAACCCCCTCAGAGCAAGCTCCAAGAGCAGTGCTGCTGTCAAGGAAAAAACAGAGCTGGACAGTAGTTAAAGCAGTAAAAATAGTTTCATCCAGGACTGTTGTAATACGGGAAGAGGGACCTCGGTATAGAACTGGGCTCAATTCAGAATAGAGCATGAGCAAATGGGAATTTATAGCCAAAGAACAGGGTGAGGGTGGGTGGGTAGAAACTTACTAAGAGGTAATTGCATCAGGTGTAAGGGGGATTCTAGCTAAACCAACTCTGAGAATATAGAAATAAACACACGCAGCTTCTCCCACTGTACTCTCACAACACACTTCTGATCGGTCCCCCAGAGTAAGGGCTCAGTCCCCAAGACTGCCCCCTACTTCCAACAATCTCAAGCCCTAGGTTGTTTTACCTGTGCTTCTGACTGACCATCAATAAATCAGGGTTTCCACAACCCCTCCTCAAATTCACCTAATTTGCTGGAGCGGCTCACAGAACTCAGGGAAACACTTTGCTTACATTTACCAGTTTATTACAAAGGATTACAAAGGTACAGACGAAAGAGATGCATAGGGAAAGGCATGTGGGAGGGAGCGTGGAGCTTCCATGCCCTCTCCTGGCATGCCACCCTGTCCTTTTGGGTTTTTATGGAAGCTTCATTATGTACACATGATTGAGTACATCATTGGCCATTGGTGATGGACTTTACCTTCAGCCCCTTTCTCCTCCCCAGTGTTTGGGAGGTGAGGCTGAAAGTCTCAACCCTTTAACCCTGCTTTGGTCTTTCTGGTGACCAGCCCCCATCCTGAAGCTGCATAGGGGCTGCCAGCCACGAGTCAACTCATTAGCCTACAAAAAGACATTTATTACTTTGGAGATTCCAAGGATTTGGGGAGTTGTATGCCAGGAAAGAGGGACAAAGACCAAACACTGTATATATCTCACGATATCACACCAACTTAACAGGATTCTTGCTGAAGATAGGCCAGGGTGATGAGACATCACCTGGGGGCTGGTGGAGGATGAGGAACCCCATTAGATATTGAGGATGATTTGATATCCAGGGTGGGGGGTTTTGGTTAAACTAACTTAACAGGATTCTTGCAAAACTGGATTTTACGAGGAAGTGCACAGATGGGCCTGGAAGAAGGTTCAGGAGCCTGACCAAAGTTTGGCCAAGCAAAGAATCCTTGTCACTACCAGCCAACTGATGTACATCTGCAACTCTGCTGGCAAAAATGTCAAAGGCATATTCCCTTTAATGTCTTCACTGGTGGCAAATCTTTGTTCTTTCTGGGGTGGATTGGATTTTTGGAAACAGCCAAAAGTTATTCAGAACCAAATACTGTGAATTAGGAAAACCAAGCCAATTTCCCCCATGTCGATCATATGCTGATTCTGACAGCAATTTTAACAGAAGTAATCCAAAAAGGGTTCTAAGCAAGGCACTGGGCAGCATCCTCCACCATGACTAAATAGAGGGGATAATAGCCATGTAGCTATGAGTTGTAGACAATTGTTCAAACAGCTTTATCCTATCATCACACTTTGCAGCATTCACAAATCCCAGATAATTCTGCTTTCCCAGGTTTAAATACCCTCAAGTAAGTGCTATGAAGATCTATGGAAGATCAACTAATAACTGCCTGCCTGATTTTTGAATTTGAAGAAGCTGCTGTTGCTGACAGAGGTGGACACGTAGGCCTGGCTTTGAAAAGGCTTAGAAACAGCAATATTCTCTGCAACTTGTGCCAAGACCAGCCACTCTTCAACTCCAGGATAAAGCGTAGGTACCAACAAACCTAGCACTTAAATAACCCTGTTGAGTGAGACTAGGGCACTTCTTACTGCATAGACTTCCAGCTACCCCCAGTTCCCCATTTCTGATGCCAAAGACCAAACGGATCCCCCAGTGTGATCATTCCCCCAAGGTTCCTATTTCTCAAATGTAGAACACTCCATGTGTATTACAAGAACGTTACGCTACTTAAGCTAGAGCATTTTCCTATTCTTTCAGGTGACTCTGCTTTGCCATCTTTAGAGCATTTCAAGGACTACTTTCATCTTAATTTCAAGGAAACAGGCCAATTTCAAGCTATATTGAACAGAAAATGAGGCCATTTAGAGAAAGACAGTCATGTGCAGGAAAGACACATGCGCCCCTTTATGAACAGATAGACACCCTCTCTAGCTCCCAGCCGGGAAAGATGCCTCCTACTTGGTTACCACCTCTTTTTCCTTGGCCAGAAGAAGCAGACTCCCGGGGAGCAAGAAGCTGAGCAGAGGGAACTTGGAGGTGAAAAGAAAACCCTTTCTCTGTGTCACTGGAAACAGGCATTCTCCTCGCCAAACAAATTCTGGATGTAATAAAGAGAAACACAGAAAAACATATATAAATAAGAAAAAAAATAATTTTTTTTCAAATTTCTAGCTGGGCAAAAATTCTTTAAGCTTAAATTGCACAGAGAAAACTACCAAGGAAAAGATAACATAAACATTTAAAAATCTTTATTATTTATTTAAATTTAAGGTATTGTTTACAATGGGCAAGAAAAGAGGAGAGGAAAAAACCCAGTTAAATGTGTTTTATTTTGCTTTTGATCTTCACTTTAAGTAGAACTTATTTTTCAGTTGTTGGAATGCCCTTCACAAATATAAATATAAGTATATATTATGTATAATATAATATATAATATAATGTATAATATATAATAAATTAAAATTTACATGTAGTGAAATACACAGGAAAATATACAAGTCAATGAATTTGGATAAGTGTCTACACCCACATAATCACTACCTTGACAAAATATATCCTATCACTCTGGAATTTCCCAGGGATCTACTTCCAGTTACTCTTCACCCCCCAGAGGAAAACACTGTTCTGATTTCTTTTTCTTTTTTTTTTTTTTTTGAGACAGAGTCTTGCTCTGTTGCC
Source organism: Daubentonia madagascariensis (assembly GCA_023783475.1). Lineage (NCBI taxonomy): Eukaryota > Metazoa > Chordata > Mammalia > Primates > Daubentoniidae > Daubentonia > Daubentonia madagascariensis. The sequence continues at coordinate 14,337,410 of JAKFHU010000258.1, read as the reverse complement.
AGGGCTAGAGTGCAGTGGCATCATCATAGCTCACTGCAATCTCAAACTCCTGGGTTCAATCAATGGTCCTGCCTCAGCCTCTCAAGTAACTGGGACTACAGGCGAGCGCCACTATGCCCAGCTAATTTTTTTATTTTTTGTTGAGACAGGGTCTCCCTCTTGCTCAGGCTGGTGTTAAACTCCTGTCCTCAAGCAATCCTCCTTCCTCGCCCTCCCAAACTGCTGGGATTACAGGTGTGAGCTCTAAGAAAACTTTCCCTATCCCAAGATCATGAGAAATTCATCCAAATTTGTTCTAGAAGGTTTATAGTGTTAGCATTTATATTTAGGTTTATGAAATAGGGGACAAGTTTTATTTTTTCCCATATATTCATCCAATAATTCCAGAACCATTTGTTAAGAAGACTTCCCTTTTTCTATTGAATTACCTTCGTATCTTTGTCAAAACTCAATTGACCATCTATCTATAACTCTCTATTTTCTTCCACTGATTTATTTGCCTATATGCCAATACCATACTGTCTTGATTTTCATAGCTTTGTAGTAGTCTTGAAGTCAGGTTCTATGAGTCCTCTAGCTGTTCTATTTCAAGACTGTTTTGACTATTCTAGGTTATTTACATTTCCATTAAAAATTTATAATCAACTTGTTAATTTCTACCAAGAAGATTCTGATTGGGACTTTAATTGGTATGACATTGAATTTACAGATAAATTTGGAGAGAATTGATATCTTCAATCCATAAACATGGTATTTTTCTCCATTTATTTAGATTTTTAAAATTTCCTCATGATTGCCGTATACTTTTCATGGTAGAAGTCTTTCATGTATTTTGATAAATTTTTTCCTAAGTATTTTTTTGTTTTTGAATGCTATTTAAAAAGGATTTCTAAATGTTCATATTTAAATTGTTTGCTGCTAATGTATGATACCAGTGTCATGGTTCCCTCTGTGCTGTGTGTCATGCCTGCTCCTGAGGGACTCTGGAGTCTCTTCCTCATTAGCTCCTCATCTTGTCAATGCACTTTGCACTGCTGTGTGGGCTCTCTCTCTGTCTCTGTGTCTCTCTCTCTGTCTCTATCTCTGTCTCTGTCTCTCTCTGTCGCTCTGTCCCTGTCATTCTCTCTCTCTCTCTGTCTCTGTCTCTCTGTCTCTATCTGTCTCTGTCTCTTTCTCTCTCTCTCTCTCTCACCACCCAAGGCAGCCAAGCGGTGCTAGTGCAAGTCAGAGGAAGATGGTTTTTCTGCCTCCTTTGTTAAGGGAGGGCCACAAGCCATTGGACCCCGCCCTTCTGCTTCCAGTCAGGTCCCGCTGGGTGCTGAGGGGTCTCAGCCCTTCTGCCTTCATCTTTGATTCTTCCTCTCTCATCAGTCTCCACAGTGAGCTGCAGGAGGAGACAGGGAATGGAGGACTGTCACATGCACTGAGTGAACAGGATTTCCCTCCTTCTGGTGGTGCTGGTCTGTCTGACTGCCAAGAAATTCTCAGAAGTGCTGCCTTCCTGTCTGATGAGCCTGACGCCGGCTCTGTTCCGATGGAGCTGGTGAGTCTTCCTGTTATAGCAGGTCAATCTCACTGGTGTCCCAGGTGGCCTCCTGTGCTCTGTGCTCAGCTCTTCTGTCTAGGCTGAGCCATGTCCCTGCAGGCCGGCCCTGGAGACACTTGCTGGTTCATGTCAGGTGCTTGGGCAGAGTTTTCGACACAGAGGTGAGGTGGGTCTGGGAGCTTTGTCATCTTCCCAGTGCCTGGCCATGTCTCTGCCCTCCTGGCCCCCACTGCCCGGTGCAGGCGGTAGATGTGCAGGCAGGTCGCAGCCCTCCGCAGCGTGAGCACAGCAGGGTCTGCCCGAGCTCTCTCCTGAGGGTGGCATCTCATGTCTCCTACATGTCCTGAGCAGGGCCCTCCACTCTTCAGGTGGAGCTGCAGCTCCATGAGGCTGTGTGGGAACTCAACCAGGGGCTCAAAGGTCCTTGTCTCTCGCACCCGTGTCCCCAGGATCTCTGCTGTCACCTTGGCTGTCCTGGGGCCCTTGTAAAGCTTCAGGGTCTGTCTCAGAACCAGCCCAGCCAGGACGGGGCTCCCATGAGGAGGAAGGGAGGTGCCCAGACACGCGTGTCAGAAGTGTGATGAGTGTGGGAGGGGACGGCGCTGCCAGGGCGTCATTAAACACAGGACAGGAGAGGCCAATTTGTCTCTCCAGTCAGGTCCAAATTATAGCAGGATGCCCCCTTCGTGGGTTCCCTGAGATAACGTGTGAACAGTGTGTGTGCAGTGCACAGCTGGGACCCCGGCAGCAGTGGCACAGGCGGTCTGCCCCACCCCCCCTCCCTACAGAGAAAACCCCTGTAGACACAGCGTGAATAAAACCTAAATTATATGTTGATCTTTTAATGAGGGGTTTTCTCCACATGGCCAGCTAATAACATGTACAGAAATTCAGGAGCGTGATGGATGTTTTTCCTTTTCCTGTGCATGGAGAGGGTCTCCACAGCGTGGTGGTGAGCAGGCTCGGCACGGAGCGAGGGCAGCTCACAGGTAGCAGGAGGCAATAATGTACCACACACCCAGGCCTTGCTGTAAACTGTCCCCTGAGAGGACCAAGCTGGGGAGACCTGGCTCTGCAGCCATTCAGGAGAGAGGCGGAGAAGGGGTCCATGTAGCACAGGGGCCATCGGTGAGACCAGGCTGCGTGGAAAGCCCCTCAGTCTGAGTGTGCAGTAGTGTAAATGGAAGGTCCACGTGGGAGGACAAGACTCCCCTGGGGTGTGTTGGATGAGGGGCACCTGTTTCAACAGTCTATGGACGAAGTCCAGAATCGGTGAGGGGCCGGACATCCGGACACAGGTAAAACACTGAAAACGTTAACCCTTGACATTCTGAGACCATAGTGGGATGACGTCCACCTTCACATATTTGAACAACCTAAGGGAGATGACAGCAGATTAGTTTTGTGACAACCATGAGGCTAAATAAGGAAAAATGTGTGAAGGAAGCCTTCAGGCCATCAAGAGTTGGCCACATAGGGAGGAACGTTACTGACCACCATGACTGTCAAGGGAAAGAAAGGCAGACAGAGGAGTGAGCTCACCTCCCAGGACATTAGAGAAGAGACCAGGTGATGTGCCACGAATCCTGGAAGAGATTCCTGCCTCAGTGCACCTTTCAGTCCTGCCAATTGTACGATGGTTTTCTCTGAGCTTGACAATTCCTTCCACAGACAGGTGTGTTCGTTGAAGATGCTTCCCCAAGAGCCCAATATGAACTGTCATAACATCTGATTGAGTTTCCCACTTGAGTGATGGTTAATGGCTGGTAAACTGTGCCTTGAGTGACTATGGCGGTCTCACCAGGCTGAGGGAGGAGCTTGCGGACAAAGACCTGGATGCTGGAAGGCCCCTGGTGCAGGCCGGGGTCAGGGAGGGGCAGCCTGACTCCAGGGGACGAATTGTACAAGGCGGTGGGGGGAGTGAGGTTGGATTAGGATGTGGGGCCAGAGGTAGAAGGACCACACGGCAGGGGGAGGACGTGCAGTCATGTGGCCATGGAGAGAAAGTTTTCAGAGGCAGAGTAGGAACATGATAAGAACAGGACTTGTGGGGGACGAGCCTGGTGAGGCAACTGACAGCGTGGAGGTGGCAGAATCAGAAAGCCCAGGTAGGAGGAGGCTGCGGGAATCCAGGCGGCAATGACGAGCGTCTGACACAGTGAGCTCCCAGGAAGGTGACGCAGAACAGACACATGGACAGGCATGTTCAAGAAAACGTACTCCCTGGTGCGAATGACGGTGTGCAGAGGGGAGGACACAGAGGAGCCCGCAGCCATGTGGAGCAGCCCTGTGGGCCACGGCCCCTCCTCAGCCTGCCCTGGACGGTCAGATGCTGCGGGGGTCTTTCTGTAGCCCCCATCCTGAGAATGTGCATTCACCTCCCTGTGGAATACGAATGTGCGTGATGATGGGGACTTGCCCAGACCCCCCTGGGGGAATGGGAGGGGAGGCTGTGCACTGCGCTGCCTCCCTAAAGGACCACACAGTGTGACTCTGTAGCCCTTCAGCCCCCAAGTTTCCACTAAGGGACCGGTACCTCTTCTACACTGCTTATGGCTGCTAATACCCACTATATGGCAGTGCATTTTATAATACGTATGTATGGGCATGTGGTAAAAAATTACAAACAGAAAATTTACAAGGTTCCAAAACCCTGAATAGTTCCCCTCACTTGGTACATGCTTTATAGCTGCTTAACGCCCTTTTTCATGGTACTCCCAAGCCTTTAGGTTCTACTTCTCCTCTTGTTCTTTCTTGCTGTGGGCAGAGATCACTAACTCCATCCTATGCCCTACAGCCTCTCTAGAACCTTCTCTCTAGGATGCAGGACTAATGTTAATAGGAACAGAATATGGGCATGTCCCTGTCTGTTCATCCAAAGCCTTCTGGGCTCCCGTGGGTGATTTTCCACTTCAGGGACACTCAGCCTGGGCACTTGGCATCTCTGCATCCCCAGGCACACACCTGACAGGTGACATTTCCTTCATGTACACAATGTCTGTCTGTGTGGCCTGGGTCACTGGGTGGTCTCACAGACAGGTATGGACATCAGAGATGGGTGTTCTGGGAGGGCTTAGCAAGAGAAAACTAGGATTGTTCCTACTGAAGCCTACTCTCTTTTCAGCTCCTGTGCAGGAGGCCTGTCCCCAAGGGCCTTAGAGTGGAGAACTGAGCCCCTACGTGTCAGAGGTACAAGCGTCGCACACACAGCTGCAGCCAGGCATCCTGGTGACCAATTGTCTACAGCTGCAGCTGGACCAGCAGTTGAGTTGTGGCTGTGGCTTAGGCAGGTGGAGCCTCCCCTGCACCCCCTGGAGCCTTGCAGCCAGCACTGATTCTGGGCACCAATGGCTGCTCTTCCCAAGTGGGGAAGGAGAGGGGGACAGGAAGCTCTAATGCAGGTGTTGCTGTCATGGTGCAGGAGGCCGCACTGTGACAGTAGGGTCCCTCCATGCTCACTCAGGGTCGGGTCAAAATCCACGTTGCTCTCACGTGTGAGGAGAGCAAGAACCTGGGGTCTGGGTCACATCTGTCCTCAGGTCCTGAGTGTGCCACTTACTGGTTGGTCACCTTGGACAAGTTATTTGTCTTCTTACTTATTCACATTTAAATTCACACATCTGAAAGACCTGAAAAATAATATCTATATTCAATTGTTTATGCAATTATTAACACAATTTCCAAAGTGCCTGATTCAGTAAGAATTATTCAATTAAAGCTATGACTATGTAGTATCTAACCCTTATATCTTTCAGTGATTTATCACTTACTGTGATTTCACATGGAGTTTTTTGATCTAACATAGAACAGTTTTCAGTAACAATGTCAATCCTGTGCCCACAAGTCACTCTCCTGACATGTCCGGCTTTTATTCTGGTTTTTTTATCCTCTTTTTGAAATAAAGGGCAACCTTTACTTGTAAACTGTCCAAATCAGTCTCCCTTGTGGTTGCCCATCTAGTTCATTGCCTGCACTCGTGGCTGAGACTTTTGGGGATGTTGGGATGGGGTGAGTGTGTTTTGTATGTGGGATGGATGCGAATCTTTGAGGGCTGAGAGTGGACCGTGGTAGGTTGGATAATGACCCTCAAAGATATTCAGGTCCTAATTGCTGGAACCTGTGAATATTACCATATATGGCAAAAGAATTTTTGCATATGTGATTAAGTTAAGGATCTTGAGATGAGAAGATTATCATGAATTGTCCAGGTAGGCCCTAAATGCAATACAAGTTTCCTTACAAGAGCGAGGCAAAGGGAGATTTGACTGCAGAGAAGGTAGCAATGTGAGCACTGACGCAAGATGATAAAGTTCTGGCTTTGCGGCAGAGGAAGGGACGGCGAGCCAGAGAGCGCAGCTCTAGAAGCTGGAAAAGGCGAGGACAGGGACTCTTCCTGAGAGCCTCTGGAGGGAGACCTGCCTTGCTGACACCTTGATTTCATCCCAGTGAAATGGATTTAGGACTTCTGGCCTTCACAACTGTAAGAGGGTAAATTTGTGCTGTTTGCGGTAATTTGTTACAGCAGCCATAGGAAACTAATATACAGGGTTGTTCAAATCTATATCCTTACTTCCTCTGTGTGTGTGTGTGTGTGTGTGTGTTTTGTCTTGCTTTATCGATTCCTGAGAGAGGACCATTAAACCCTCTAAGCACTGTGGACTTCTCTACTTTCCCCCTTAGTTCTCAGGTTTTGTTTCTTGTGCTTGGAAACTCTATTGTTAGAATAATAGACAACCAGAGTAGTCATGTCTACCTAGTGATCTCTGTCTTTTATCACCATACAATATCCTTCTTTATCTCTGGTAATATACTAATGCAGTTCGGGGGTCGGCCATGGATTTGAGGGGAATTTGTGTGCAGATTTGGGTGGCTTTCCCCTCCCTGGCATCCTCTGTCAGGATTGCCTTCCTCAATTTTCAGCTATTCTGCCAGCTGCAAACTCCATCCTCTGGTATGTGAAGCTAATGTGACTTTGGCTTTGTGCTTGACTTTTAGCCACCCCCCCCCCCCACTGTCACAGACTGGTTAGTGCCCCCAGGGGAAAGCCATAAAGAAAAACAAAAAACCTGAAGATCTCACAAAGTGCAGTTCCCTTCCTCAAGAGTCAAATACTCTCCAGTTGTCTGCTTTTGGTTGCTTTCCAGTGCCTTAAAATAATACGTTTTAAACATATTTTGTCTAGAGTTTATAATTGTCATCTGCGAGAGGATTAGACTCATATAAGCTACTCTGCCATTACTGAAACCAGAAATCCCCTTAATTACGATAAAAGTTTTTAAAACTTCTAGAGTTCAAAAAAAAAAATTAAAATGTCAACAGCTGTCTTGGAAAATGGGGAAGAAAGAATGAAAGCAGCGGGCCTGCAACACACTTCTCCCCTGTTTGCTAGGGAGATGCTCCCAGGAAAGGAAGAAGGTGGAGACCTGGTCTAATCCCCGATGTCTCCGGTCTGGAATTGCTGATGGTAAACAAACCTAGAATCTAAGGATTTGTGACTGGAGAAGGTCATGTTAGTTATACAATTATCTGTAATATCAAATGGATAGTTTTACAATCCACATGCTCCTTACTGTGTTAGGTGACCTGCAAACCTCATCAGAGACCTCAGATATTATTAGTCTGAGTCAGAGTCTCTGTCTGATACAGTAGGGACCAGCCTCCCTCTGCCTTGCCCATACCTCTTCATTACTTGTGTTCACAAAACTTGATACTGGCAAGATCTCTGCTTTGTGTAAATCCAGTTTAATCTGATTCTTTATGTTAGCTCAGAAAATATTGAAGTGGGGCCAATATCTTTATTATAAAAAGCTCACATAAATTATTAAGAAAAGCATCAAGAAACCAAAAAATACACAGGTAGAGGCAATAGGCAATCACAAAGGAGAACATAAAAATGGTAAACTAACATAGGAAAAGATTCAGGCAGGGCATGGTGGCTCATGCCTGTAATCCTAGCACTCTGGGAGGCCAAGGCAGGAGGATTGCTTGAGTTCAGGAGTTCAAGACCAGTGAGCAAGAGGGAAACCCCATCTCTACTAAAAATAGAAAAATTAGCTGGGTGTCGTGGTGCATGCCTCTAGTCCCAGCTGCTTGGGAGGCTGAGGTAGGAGGATCACTTGAGCCCAGGAGTTTGAGGTTGCAGTGAGCTGTGATGACACCACTGCACTCTAGGCCAGGCAACAGAGTGAAATCCTGTCTCAATAAAATAAAATAAATAAAATAAAATAAAATAAAAAATAAGATAAGATAAGATAAAATAAAATAAAATAAAATAGAATCTGTTTCCTTGCCTTTTCCAGCTTCTGGAGGCCACATTCATTCCTTAGCTCTTGATCCCGTCCTCCATCTTCAAGGCCTGCAATGTTGCATCTCCCTCTGACCCCTCTTTAGTAGTCACAGCTCCCTCTGACCAGTTGGGAAAGGTTCTCCACTTTTTGGGATTCTGTGATTAGATTGGGCATACCTAGATAATGAAAGATAATCTTTCATCTCAAAATCATTAACCCTAATCACATCAGTAAAGTCCCTCTTGCCATATAAAGTAACTGATTCACGGGTTCAGGGGATTAGGTTATAGACAGTTTTCAGGGCCATAATTCTGTCTACCACAAATGTGGAACAGTGCCACTCTTCCCATTAATTTTTTGCAAAATATATTTTTCATAAAAATGTCATATATGTTAACATGTAATGGGTTTATTATTACTCTTAAATGAGTAAATCTTTTTTAAATTTCTCATTTTTAATTTCCAATATGGTGTCTTAGTCCATTCAGTGTTGCTATAACAGAATACCTGAGGCTGGGTAATTTATAAAGAAAAGAGCTTTAATTGATTCACAATTCTGGACGGTGGGAAGTCCAAGCACATGGTGCTGGCATTTGCTTGGCTTCTGGTGAGAGCCTCATGCTACATCACAATATGGTGGAGAAGCAGAAGAGGAAGCAGGCGTGTGTGAAAAAGGAACCCAAAACAAGGAGCATCCTTGCTTTATAACAGCCCTCTGTCATGGTGACTAGTTCAGTCCCTCAAGAACTAATTCAGTCTCTCGAGAAATCACCTCTTAAAGCCCCCACCTCCCAACACCACTACATTGGCAATTAAATTTCAACATGATTTTTGGTGGGGACAAATCACATCCAAACCATAGCATATGGTAAGTACTGATAGATATAATCCCCATAAACAAAAGCCTTTGTAGTCCTCAGTTAGTTCTAAGAGATTAAAGAAGTTATGAAACCAAAAATTTGAGAACTGCTGGCTTAAATTTTTGAAATGGTAAGAGCAGACCCATCATAAGAGCACCTAAAAATAACATAAACATCCTCTACAGAGAGATAAAATCATCCTGTCATACAGAGAAAATGCTGGAAATGTGGTAGTAAGTGTCATTAGGTAAATTGAGCAGAATCTTACACATGATTGGTGCCAATTCCCAGAAATGCTGGCAAAGCTCTGGCAAGGGAAGAGCTGCTTCAGGGTGTCCTTTAAGCATCCTTTCTGTCTTACAGCATCACACATGACTGGCAAAACCTGGGGATCTATCTCTAGTGCCTGTATCCCATGTATGGGTTTCATGCCTGGCAGACTGACTCTGCCCTGGAATCCTACCGGTGAGACTATTCTGACATGGAATGTGGTTCTGCATGGCTGAAAAGAAACTGCTCTGGACTCACTCTGTGGCAATATTATGTCCAGTATTACTAGCATTCATCTACTCTTCTATTCTTTTACTTTTCATGTTAAGCAAGGCTTCCAACTTTAAAAATTTCTACCAAATTCCTATTTAAAAAATTGTCAAAAGGAATACTAGAAAAAAGATGGAAGACAAAAGAATGAAGATGTTAGTGGATCCCTTTTCTTCTATTTATTTTTCTGTATTTTACAAATTTTCTACAAAGTATACAATTTTAAAACAAGAAAAATAGCTACTAAATGTTTAAAGTATCTGCTGCCAAAAATATAAATGCAGTAAATAAACCTTTTAGAAATGTTAAAAAGAAAAATATTGTACAGAACTGTAAGATGCTAAATGTCAAATGAATTGATCAGATCAGACTTGGCAGGGCTGTATTGCAATAACAAAAAACTGCCAAGTCTTAGGGGCTTAAAATAGGCTTATTTATTGCTCATACTACATATCTGCAATGGTCTGAATGTTTGTGTTCCCCAAAATTCAGATGTTGAAATCTTAACCCTCAAGCTGATAGATTTGGGAGATGATTAGGTCAGGAGGGTGGAGTGCTCATGAATGGGAATAGTGTCCTTATAAAAGAGACTCCACAGAGCTAGCTAGCTCCTTCCACCATGTGAGGACACAGCTACAAGGCACCGTTTATGAACTAGAAAGTGGGCCCTCACCAGATACAGAATCTATTGGCATCTTGATCTTTGGCTTCCTATCCTCCAGAACTGTGAGAAATTTCTGTCTTTTATAAGCCACCCAGTTTATGGTATTTTGTTATAGCAGCCCAAATGGACTAAAACAATGTCCTTTACATGTTAGCTGTGGGTCCAGGCTAGTGGAACAGCCTCTATCTGGAATGTAGCTGGTATCCTGGGAGCATGGTAAAGCATGCCCAGGACCTTAGAGCTTCTGCCCACAATTGCCCTACAGCACTTCTGCTGACATGGTCAAAGTCACATGGCCAGCCCTGTACTTAACAGGGCAGAAAATCATGATCCCTCTGCAGTGAGAGGTGCAGAATATTTGTGAACAGTAATATAGTCTATCATTTCACTGTCAAACAAAACAAAACAAAGCCCCCACCTCCAATAGAAGAGAGAGGTAGAGGAAGGAAGACAACTAACATTTGTTGAATGTCGCCGTGCTCCTGTTACTTTTACCCGTTTCTCTCTAATTCTTTCTATGAACCTCCAAGGGCTGTCATTCTATCCTTTCACAAGTGAGGAAACTGAGGCCCAGCAAGGAGAAGTCATTACCCTGGGTCATGCAGTAAATAAGTGGAAGAGATAGATTTCACACCTGGGTCCATCTGGTTCAAAAGTTCACGTGGGTTCCATTACCCCACGAGATCTGTGAGGCACTGCTGGGTTTCTAAAGGGTGTTAAAAGAAAACTAGATGCCCTGAACACAGAACCTCAAGCAGAGGCCACTCCTTCCTGAACAGAGGCCAGGCTGAGGGAGGCACTTACTCATCCCTCACAAACCAGCATGTGAAAAGCAGCTGAGGGTGATGACCTCAAGGGAGAACCACAAAGGGAATGTATTCATCAACCATCCTTCAGCCACAGACCAGTCCATGTGCTGACATGGGACCTTCCAAGTGGAGCAGAGAGGGCCAATGCGGCAGGTCAGACGGACCAGAGTTCCACATCTGGTTCTGCCACTCATTATCCAGGCACATTTGGGAAACAACGTTGTCTTTGTAAACCTCCACTCCCCCATGCGTAAAAGAGCAATAATAATGCCCTCCTTCCCCAGAGTTTCTCCCAGGATTAAAATAAGACAAATAAAATGTCATATAATCGGGGCTCAATAAATGACCATTCCCTACCCCACCTTTTCTTATCTTAAAGAAATCTATCACATGACAGGAATGCCAAGATAGGGATAGTTCCTGTTCTAGAGACGTTCGTGGGTAGGGAGGGAGACACGCGAATAGACCCTCATGATAACTTGCAGTAAACGCTGTGCAAAGGAATGGAAGCAGAGAGCTGCATGGCGTTTAGTAGAGCTGGTGGAACATAGAGTGCAGGGGGATTGGAGCTGGAAGGGTCTTGTGTATTACGCAAGCTTTGGTTCAGCTGTATGTGAGGGAATCACAAAATAACAAGATAAAAATTGTTTTCCCTCCCTGAAACAAAGTAGGGAGGTAAGCAATATCAAGCTAGTGGCTCCATAATCACTGAGGACCCAGCTCCTTCCATTTTGTGGCTTCATCCTCATGGTCTTCATGGCCCAAGATGGCTGCTTGAGCTCTTGCTGTCATCCCTATATTCTAGACAGTAAGAAGAATGACAAGAAGGACATGCCCCTTCTCCTTCCATCCCATTAGCCAAAATTTAGTTACATGGCTTCACCTAGAGTGATCTGAGGGATTTGTAAGAAAAGCAGTTCATGTGCAGCTGTCCACATGTTTGGGGCTCAGGGCAGAAGACTAAGCTTTCCTAGTGTGGCTGGCTGGTGCCAGGGTGGGCAATATGAACCGTAGCATATTTCGACCTGCCTGGCAGGTCCCAGAGGGATTGGAGCAGAGGCTTGCCTTTGCTTCACCCCCTTAGGCTACAGCAGCTCCCAGGTGGCATCTGTTGAAAGCATTTAAAGACAAAAGCGTGCAGTGGCTCATGCCTGCCTGTAATCCTAGCACTTTGGGAGGCCGAAGCAGGAGGATTGCTTGAGGTCAGGAGTTCAAGACCAGCCTGAGCAAGAGGACACTCTGTCTCTACAAAAAAATAGAAAAATTAGCCAGGTGTGGTGGTGTACACCTGTAATCCCAGCTACTTGGGAGGCTGAGGCAGGAGAATCGCTTCAGCCCAAAAGTATGAGGTTGCAGTGGGCTAGGATGACACCACTGCACTCTAGCCCCGGTGACAGAGTGAGACCCTGTCTCAAAAACAAACAAAAGACATATACTACCCATAGCTGTCTGGGGCAAAGGGCTGCAGATGGGCCAAGCAGCAAATAGACCAAAAAGCCTGGGAAGGAGGAGGCTGAGGAGGAAGATGCTTAGGGGAATAAGGGCTTTGAAGGGCTACTCCATATACCAGGGAATCCAGACTGAAGGTCACGTGCCCAGGGCCAGATATATACTCAGAAAAGATGTGAGGGGACCCTAGGCTTGCGCCTTTGGCTGATCTTTGGGTTCCATGCGAGCAGAAGGTAAAGTCTACAGCAGATAGGAGGAGTGGCTTGGCTAAGCATCAAAGGAGTGCCCCAGCTCAGAGCCAATCTGCAAAGACCAGAATTTTGTTTTGTTTTGTTTTTGGTCCCAGTGGTTTTAGTCCAGGTGGTTAAGAAAATATATGTCAGCTCAGTGGCTGACCACTGAGATAATGGAACCGAGACTTCAGTGTCCACACATAAGGAATACAGTCAGCAAAAATAGTATGAAAAGGCCACTAAACAGATGACTGCAGTCCTTAATAAGCAATAACAGCAAATCTTGCAAAGGGGGAAGAATCTGATTTCCAGAGTTACCATATTATAATATTCAAAATGTTCAGTTTTTAACAAGAAAAAAAATTGAAGGCATACAAAGAAAAAGAAAGGTATGACTCAATCATAGGAAAAAGAAATTGACAGAAACCATCCTTGAGGAAAACCAGACATTGGACTTGCTAGACAAAGACTTTAATGAACTGTCTAACATATACTTAATTAGCTAAAGGAAATGATGGACAAAGAACTAAAGAAAGCCAAGAGAACAATAAATGTATAAACAAATAAAGAATATCAACAAAGAAATAGAAATTATAAAAAGGAACCAAATAGAAATTCTGGAGCTGAAAAGTAAAATGGCTGAAATGAAAATTTTGAAAAGATCAACAAAATTAACAAATCTTTAACTAGACCAAGGAAAAAAGAGTGAAGATGCACGTAACTAAAATAAGAAATGAAAGCAGGGACATCACAATGGACCTTACAGGGGAAAAAAAGGATATAAGAGAATACTTACATTATAGGACAACTGTACACCAACAAATTAGATAATCCAGATGAAATGAACAAACTCCTAGAAACACACAAATTATCAAAACTGACTCAAGAAGAAACAGAAAATCTGAGCAAACCTATAAAAAGTAAAGAGATTGAATCAGTAAACAAAACCCTCCTCAAAAGCAGGATCAGATTGCTTTAACTTGGTGAATTCCACCAAACCTTTAAAGAAGAATTAACACCAATCCTTCTTAAACTCTACCAAGAAATAGAAGAGGATGGAATATTTCTCAGAACTGTTGTTACTTCAACACTTTTCACACCAAGTGTGTGGGTTTTTTATTTCACCCAAAAACAATTCTCTACTTCTCTGGACACCAACTCCTATAATTCAAGTCTATTCTGACGCTATCTACCTGGAGTTAGTGTCAGATCCCACAAATTAAAGGTCTCAGTCGCACAAGACTGCCCCCACTTCAGACACCAATCACAAGTTCAGGGCCACCCATCCTTCTGGCCGGCCAGCTATGAATCAGGGGTTCCCATGACCCCCTCCTCAGGCTTGATAATTTGCTAGAATGGCTAACAGAACTCAGGAAAGCACTTTACTTACTATTACCAGTTTATTATAAAGGATACAAGTCAGGACAGCCAGATGGAAAAGATGCACAGGGCAAGGTATGGGGGCACGACAAGGTCACAGAGCTTCTGTTCCTTCTCTGGGCACACCACCCTCCCAGCACCTTGTGTTCACCAACCCAGAAGCTCTCCAGATCTGGTCAGTTAGGTCATTTAGGGGTGTTTTTAGAGATTTTATTAACTAGGCACAATTGGTCAAATTATTAGCCATTAATAATTTACTGACCTCCTGAGAGTTCAAGCGGGGAAGGGCTGAAACTTCCAACCCTCTAATCACTCCTTGGGTTTTTTTGGCCACTAGTCCCTATCCTGAAGCTATTTAGGGGCCTCCAGCCACCAATTATCTCATCAGCATACCAAAGTCATTCTTATTACTCCTGATTCATTGTAGAAAGATTCCAGGTTTTAGAAGCTTGTGCCAAGAACTGGGGACAAAGACCAATTATTTATTATTTATTTATTTATTTATTTATTAGAGACAGGATCTTGCTGTCACCCAGGCTGGAGTGCAGAGGCACCACCATAGCTCAATGCAGCTTTGAACTCCTGGGCTCAAGAGATCCTCCCGCCTTAGCCTCCCTAGTAGCTGGGACTACAGACGCACACCACCATGCCCAGCCTATTTTCTTATAAATTATATCACAATTTATTAACTCATGTAATGAGTCATTATGATTCACATTAGGGGCTGAAATTCAGCCTCTCAATGAAGTACAACACTGAAAGCTAAAAAATAATAATAACAACAAACCAGGTTGGGCAGTCCTTTCTCAGGGATTCTGTAGCAAGGGCTCAGATGTATCAGTTGGAATTGGAGTTTGCGACCCTCAAGTGTCCTTCCTTTTCTAAGGATCTATTATTTTTATAATTCTTTCTGTTAATTGTAATTCATTTTTGTAACTTATCAAAGATCATCAATTGGACCGTTATTTTGTTAGCCAAAATGCTAGCCTGCCCCATTTCCATTTTTGGTTAATTTGTATTTAAACAGCTTTTTAAAAATATTTGGGGTTTTTTTGGCCAGGCACGGTGGCTCACACCTGTAATCCCAGCACTTTGGGACTTTGGGAGGCTGAGGCAGGAGGATCATTTGAGGACAGGAGATTGAGGCTGCAATGAGCTATGATCATGCCACTGCACTACAGCCTGGGTGACAGAGTGAGACTCGGTATAAAAAAAAAATTTTGTTTTTTCCCATACATCTATGTCCAACAGACTTTCGATAAGGGGACAAGACAATTCAATGGGAAAAGGACAATCTCTTCTACAAATGGTACTGGGACAACTGGATATCCACATGCAAAAGAATGAACTTAGACCCTGACCTCACCCCACATACAAGAATTAACTTACAATAGACCAACAACCTAAATATAAGAGCTAAAACCATAAAACTCTTAGAAGAAAACATAGGGGTAAATCTTTATGACATTGGATTTGACAACAGAATCTTAGATAGGACACTGAATATAGAAGCAACAAAAGAAAAAATAGATAAGCTGAACTTCATCAAAATTAAAGTTTTATGTGCATCAAAGGGCATCAGAAAGTGAAATGATAACCTTGCGATATATTTGCAAATCATATATCTGATAAGGATCTAGTATCCACAATGTATAAAGAACTCTTACAACTCAATAACAAAAAGACTAACAATTTAAAATTGGACAAAGGACTTGCATAGGTATTTCTTCAAAGAAGATATACAAATGGCAAGAAGCACAGGAAAAGATGCTTAACATCACTACTTACTAGGGAGGTGCAAACCAAAACCAGAATGAGGTACCTCTTCAGACCCACTAAGATGGCTGTAATAATAATAAAAATGGGAAATAACAAATGTTGGTGAGGACATGGAGAAATTGGAACCCTCATACATTGCTGGCGGGAATGTAAATGGTTCAGCCACTGTAGAACAAGTTTGATGCTTCCTCAGATAAACATTGAACTACCATATGATTCAGCAATTCAACTCCTAGGTATGTACCCCCCTCCCAAATAAAAACAGACACTCTAACAAATACAAGTACACACATGTTCATAGCAGCATTATTCACAAAGCCAAAAAGTGCAAACAGCCCAAATGTCCATTGATGGATGAATGGATTAAAAAAATAATATACACAGTGGAATATTATTCAGCTATAAAAAGGAGTGAAGTGCTGATACATGCTACAATGAGGATGAACCATGAAAACATGCTAAGTGAAAGAAGCCAGACACATACTTTGTGTGATTTCATTTGTATGAAATAGCCAAAATAGGTAAATCCCTAGAGACCAATCCAAGTAGATTGGTGGTTGCAAGGGGCTGGAAAGAGAGAGAATTGGGAAGAAACTCCTCAACGGGTGTGGGGTTTTTATTTCGGAGTGAAGAAAATGTTTTGGAACTGGAAGTGGTGGTTGCACAACATTGTGAATGTACTAAATGCCATTGAATTTCAGTCCACTTTAAAATGGTTAATTTAATGTTACATGAATTTCACCTTCGTTTTTGTTTTTTTTTTTAAAGTAAAGCTACTCATACAATACCAAATTATTGACCATTTCAACTCACCCCGCAGACCCTAAATCCTGGAATCACAACCCCCTAGGCCAATGCTCAGGTCAGGTAACAATTTCTTCCCTGTTCAGTTTTATCCAGACCTGGTGCCTCTGAAGTGCTCTAGGAAGCAGCCCAGGAAAATTCTCATGGTATTAGCTCACAGCGGGCCACCAGTGCTCCCTCAGTGAGAGTAAAACCGGGGAGTAAGGGGAGGAGGGGACGTGCACCTAAAACTAGAAGAAAAGAGCGTACACGAAGCAAATGCCCTATCGCCCGTGGTGCAGCAGGCCCGCAGGAAGATGACAGGCCCGGCCCCCACGCCACCTAAGGTCCTTGCCCAGCTCCGGTGTCAGGTTGATCCTGCCATCCGCTCGCTCGGCGTGATAAGGCGGCAGGCCAGGCCCCTCAGCGTGCGGGGTACTTCCCCCGCGCTCCCGGGCTCCCGCTGGCCGGGGGAAGGCGACGAGGGAACGCGGCGTGGCCCACGGGGCGGGGCCCGGGCCGGCGCGGTCTGGGCGGGGTCTGCGCCGGCGCCCGTCCGGCCCGGCGCTCGGCCAGCGGCGTAAACTGTGCCGGAGCGCGGCGGAGGAGCAGGTGAGAGGCCAGGGCCCTGTCGCCCGCGGCGCGGACGGCCCGGGGTTGGGGCTGCGGCCTGCGGGCCCGGCCCTGCCCTCTGCACGCCCCTGCCCGCGGTTCCTTCCCGGGCTCTGGGGCTACGGCCCCTGCGTGCGCCGCGCTCCCGGCCTCTGCGGCCGGCGCGGGGACCGAGAGAGGAGGGTCCCGGGGAGGCGGCGGTGGGGGGCCGGCCCGGAACTGGGGCGTGAGAGGGGTGCTAGAGCAGCCCCCAGGCCTCCCCGCGCCCTCCCGCCGCCTCCGGAGCCCCCGCCGGGGGTGGGGCGTGGTGCGAGCTGTTACGGGGCCGGTGCGCTTAGAGGAGCAGTGCACGTGGGCTTGGGGGGCGTGTGGCCGGGGGCATTTTGTTCTTTCCTCCTGCTGAAGACCTCAGTTGCGCCCAGTCCCTTCGGCCTGCTGCACCCGGCGCCGGGCATGCTTTGCGGGGGAGAGGAGGAGAGCCAGGGTCTCCCCGCGCTTGTGAGGGTCAAGGCCGCTGGTGAGGAGCAGGGCCCGGCCTGGAGCCGCCTTGCCTTACTGGCGGTGTTTGTTGTTTTATCAGGCACTTAACAGCTGTGGTGAAACGCCCAGAATCAACCTTTTGAAGCTGAAGGAAACTGAAACAGAAGCTAGTGTGGACCCCGAATTTTATTGACGAAGAAACTGAGCCCACAGAGCTAAAGTGACTTTGCCCAAGGTTGCCCAGGTAGGATATAGCAGAGCCAGGCTGAGACCCCGGTGCCCTGGCCTCTTGTTCTACTGTCCATCCCTTGGACCAGACCTTAGCCCTTTGCTAGTTAGATAAAACGTCCCTGTGTGTTGGCTTAGGAAGTATTCTTGTATTACTTCAGTTTGTGAAAGATACGAACTGTGGTGAAGTGTGGTTGGTAAAGTGGCTGCATCCCCACTTAACTGATGGAGAACCTGACAGCATCCCCTACAGATGGTTGCAGACCAGTATGACTCAAAATCGACAGGCTGGGTTGTCATTGCTGTTGGCAAAGAAACTTCCAATATGGAGGCCCCTGGTGTCTACGTAGTCCCTTCTGTAGACACCTGAGCTCCAAGAGCTTCAGCCAAGACCTTTGGCAGTAATTAAAGGCTTTGGATAAGCTGCTTCTACTCTACTAAATGTGGCTGTGTGGGAGCATGACCCACCCAGCTGGTGAAGGGCCTGGGGTCCTGGCCCCAGCTCAGAACCGCACCCTCAGCTGCCCAATGGGCAGGCAGGGCGGGCAGGCTGTCCAGGATCGGCCTCGGGTTCCAGGGCAGAGGCTGGAGTGAGGGCTTGTGAGAATGTTGCTTTGGAGTGGGATGGATGGATGTTTCTGGGTTTTGGGGACAACTGTATCCTCTGGTGTTGAAGTGCCCGTGTGCCAAGTCTTGAGTCTGACATGTTCACATGTGGGGAGTGAGTGCCCTGTCCTGTCTATTTGAAAAAGCAAGGAAGGAGGAGGAAGAGGATGAGGATAAGGAAGGGACTGGCCAGAGGCTGCTGCTCGGTGTGCCTGGAGGCGTGGTGCATGTAGTCATGCCTGTCTCCCCTCCCCTCCCCTCTCCCTGGCTGCTCACAGCCCTACTGCACGCAGTTTGCCAAATGAGAAACTCTCACCTACCTTGGCCTTTCTCTGTTACTGATGTTAATAACAACATGACGTACCTTGTTTATGAGTTACTCAATACCATAAACTATTTTGTATAGTACTTACCACAGTTATCTTAAGAATTTCAATAACACTAAAGTAGTTATTTTTATTTTACTTGTTTATTTTTTTGAGACAGGGTCTTGCTCTGTCACCCAGGCTAGAGTACAGTGACACGATCATAGCTCCCTGCAACCTCAAACTCCTGGCCTTAAGCAATCCTCCTGCCTCAGCCTCCCAAATAGCTGGGACTACAGCTGCATGCCACCACACCCAGCTCTTTTTTCTGTTTTTTGCAGAGACAGGGTCTTGATATGTTGCTCAGGCTGGTCTTGAACTCAAGCAATCCTCCCATCTTGGCCTCCCAAAGTGCTAGGATTTGAAGTAGTTACTATCATTATCCTTTTACAGAAGGAAAAACTGAGGTTCGGGGACTTAAGCAGCTGGTCCGGTTATGTGGTTTCAGTGCCTTTGAGCACCAAGATTTGAACATAGCAGGCTATGTCACCTTTATGTTTTGAGTTTTTCACAGGAGGCTTCCCACATTCACCCCCCCTCATCCCCATGTCTCTGCACTGATGCCTGGAAAGTTTCTGTGGAGGAGTCTCCATGAGCAACTTCCTGACAAACAAAAAAGAATTTTTTTTTCCCGAAGAAACTGAAGCAGTGTGTGTGGGTCACATGCATGTTTCTAATGAAGCATTTGGCTTTGGCTGTTTTTCAGCTGTTGCTTTGACTTTTGGACACTAGTTAGTTGGAAACTGACAAGACGGCAAATGCTTCTGCAAGTATTCCCACCTGTTCCTGGGCTGCTACAGCTGGGGGAAAGGCTGGTAGGGCTCCTCACCTCGAGCTGGCTGGATCTGACATGGGCTCCAAGCCTGGAGATGGTCTGACCACCATGTTAATGTCTGGGGAAAAGAATGATTTCAAATCAGTCCTCAGGAAAGACCAAATGTCAACAGGGGAGATCATTCTTTTATAACCTTTTCATTGACTGGGAAGATGGGTTGCTTGTTTATCTTTGCTAAAATTCTAGAGCAGGGGAAGAAAAATTTAAAGGGTGCCCACCTTTCTGCTATACCTTAACCAGACACTTCCTGACTTTTTTTTTTTAATAAAAAGTATTACATGTTCTTTAACTCATTCATTAGCCGTTAGCACAGAAAGAACCACTCTTAACATGCATTTCCTTTCAGTACTCTACTCTGTGCACACATATATATGAATCTGTTAAAACAGTAGAGGTAGGAAACTATAGATGAACTTTTTGCATCCTGTTTTTTCTGTTAATGTTATGCCTTCAGAATTTTCCCTTCATTGAGTATTCTTGGAAAACCGGATTTGATGGGTGTGTAGAGAGAGCATTCGAATGTGCCATTTATCTTACCATTCCCACAGCAGGACACTTTCCCACCCTCCCTTTTGGCCCAGAGAAGCAGTGCCCTGTCTCCTTCCCCAGCCCACATGTGGGTACCCGTGGAGCCAAATACGCACCAGACAAGTAGCAGAGGGAAAGCAGAGTGGGCCCTGGGGTGGGAGTTGTGGATGGGGGACAGGATCGAGAAGTTACTGAGTTTTTAAGGTGGCAGATGATCTGGTGAGTGAATGATTAAGGGACATTTCTGGACACACACCTGCCCATGGCAAAGGTACATGCCTTGTAAATATGAGTGTGCTCCCAGAAAGCGCATGTGGTGTGCAGTGGGGGCTGCCTGTCTGACCAGAAGCCTGGCCACTCAGTGTGTGACAGGAAGAGCTCCTTGATGGGCAATTTGGAGACCTGAGTTGTAACTGTGGCTTTTGGTCATGAGATCTTAACTGATTCCATTTGCCCTTCTGGGCTTCAGTTTTCTTAATTATAAAAGAAGAGCTGACTAGATGGCCTTTAAGGTTCTCACCAGCTCTGACATTGTCCTATGGAAGTGCCCTTTCATTTGACAAAACATTCATGTGGCCAGAGTGCCCTGGGCTGGGGCTAGATAGAAACAGGATCTCTCCCTGGGGCCCGGCCTTTGAAGCCAGCTGGCATGTCTGGTGGGTCAGCAGATCAGTAACTTTTCTAGAGGTGCATCAACAGGCTTCCCTATCCTCCTTACTGTGTCCCCTCCTCTATTTCATCTTCTTTATAACTACCATTTATCGAACACCTACTATGTGCTGGACACGTTACATATTATCTCTAGCCTTTATGATAATCTTGCAAGGTATGCCTGTTCTGCTTTTTACAGAAGAGAAAATGGGCTCTGTCAGATTAAATTGTCCAAGGTCATGTAGCCAGGGAGTATGTAGTTCAACTCAAACCACTGGTTTGCAGCTTGCAGCTTCTCATTTTAAAAAAAAACAAACAAAAGAACAAATTTCCAGGTCCTACTCAAGGGTGGCATGCTAGGGGCTCCCTTCGCCACTTCCCCCCAAACTGCCCTCTTCCCGGGCTGTTTCAAGAAATGAGAGAAATCTGCCAGGGCCCTGGATACTTCTGAGTTGG
This sequence comes from Daubentonia madagascariensis, assembly GCA_023783475.1. Classification (NCBI taxonomy): domain Eukaryota; kingdom Metazoa; phylum Chordata; class Mammalia; order Primates; family Daubentoniidae; genus Daubentonia; species Daubentonia madagascariensis. The sequence continues at coordinate 14,316,319 of JAKFHU010000258.1, read as the reverse complement.
AAAGGCCTAATGGAGGTCAATCTAGAGCTTGGGCCAAGGTTCTGGAGGCCCCATCAGAGGGTTCCTGGGGCCTGTGGTCCGGGAGGGTGGGGTGGTACTTCAGGGCCTCCTTTTGGGACTCAGGCCCCAGTTCCAGCTGAGGCCTCCTCCCTGTGTTGGGGAGAACTGTGCAGTAAGTGGTGTGCATCACAATACGGGCTGATGTGCATGGACAGATGGATGATCAGCTGAGGCCAAATACATGGTCAGGTGCCCAGGGCTAGGGGGAGAGACATGCGCAGGGAAGCTGTGGGAATTTCTCAGGGTATCATCTGACCTTAGCAACCCTTCCTTATTTCAAGGCTGGACTCTGGGACTTCCCAGGAGTCATGCAAATGCTGTGAGGTAGCCACATGACCATTGAAAATGACGTGTTTAAAACCAATGCTGCCCTCTTTGAAAGCAGGGAGCATTCATTTAGCCTGCTGGGAGAAAGAAACCAAGTATCTGAGATCCAAACCTTTCTCTGCAGCCCCAAGTGTTTGTGGTAAGCGCAGTAACTCCCAGTTTCCTTCCATGGGGCACTAGGGTTTGCTATGGCATTTTAAAATCTATTTCCTACCTAGTTCTGTTGGCCTTAAATGTTAAGGCCAAAACCTTTACATTTCTCTGAAATGAAAAGATGGTGGAGGAAATTGGGTCACGGGGTTTCCATCATAAGTGCAGGAACTGCTGACACAAGTACCGTTGGGGAGATTCTGTAGGTCAGGCTCCCTTGCTTTGGCTAATTCAGCCTTTCAACCCCGTTCAGCTGATTAATGAGAGTGTGCAGTGGCTGCTTCGGAAGTTCAATTTTTGCATCCTAACCCGAGGCAGCTATCAGCCACAGTGCTTCCTTCTGGAAAGGGTTTCCAGAACATAGTCTGTACACTGGACACCCCCTTCTGCCCCTCTGCGTTTTCCTGCCACTTCCTCAGAGAATGGTGGGAGATTGGGAGAGCTGACTGCTGTGCCGTTGATGGGATTTGACATGAACAGCGGGAGAATTGCCCAGCCCCACCCCCACCTGCCAGTGAGTCAGCCTCCCGCGGGAGTTCTTTGCGTCACTGGCACTCTGATGTGGACAGACCTCTAGCCAGGTTGTTGATCTGCACACATTTGGGTGAGGATTTTTCCCTCTAAGGATTTCAGAGCCTGGTCAGGCTTTAGTACCAACTCCGGTGTCTCACAAAGCAGGCTCTTCGGAATTGAAAAGGGAAGCAAAAGTACATCCCAGTTGCTCTGTTTTCCAAATCAGAGGAGCTGAGGAACAAATGCAGAAGTGACTTCATCGAGTCCCTTCTGTTCCCCCAGGCCAACGAGGAGGGATTCCAGAAGGGGCAGGAGTAGGAGAAAACCTGTCTAAAGGTTGATGCTCATTATTTCCCTTTAAAAAATTAATAGCCTAAAAAACTACAGACGCAGTCCATGTTTATTACAGAAACTTGAGACATGCAGAAATGTATAAAGAAAATAAAAATCACCCACAGTCCCATCATCCGAAGATAATCACCTTTAATGTTTTGTAATATTTCTTGCCAGTTCTTTATATACATATATTTTATAGGAAAATTCGATGATGAAGTGTGTAAAGTCTTATGTTCTGTTAAATTTAACATTAGGTATTTTTCCATGTTATTAAATATTTCTTGAAATAAGATTTTTAGGAGTCCTAGAATAGTCCTCATCAGATGAATATATCATAGCATAAAGTCAGACATTTCAGTCATTTTCACTTTTTTTTAACAGTTATATATGCATACAATACATTTTTATGTAAACATTTTATTAGGATAAATTCTGAGAAGTAGCATTTCAGAATCAAAAGTTATGGTGTTTTAAAAAGCTTTTGATTTTTACTGCTTTCAGTAAGGTCAGTCCAGTTCGTCCCAGTTTTTCCACACCCTGCTCCACAGTGGGCATTGTTGTGGGACCTTTTCTGCCTCAGAGCTCTCTTCTCCCCAGGGAGCTTTGCTAGTCTGAGAATCCTCCACTCCTCTTCCTCCCCACTTGCTCTCTGAGCAGACATGGGGTATTCAGGAGAAAGGGCTGTTCCTTCTCTCACTCCCCCATTCAGTAAGCAAGTAGTGCTGGGGCAGGGTACAGAGGGACACTTGCCTTACTGAGCAAGGGGCCTGGTCCTGTGACCACAAACAGGGGCAGCCCCAGGGACAGTCTAACAGGGGCCATCTCAAAATTCAGATCCCCTGGGCATTTGGTGTGGTTGGAGCTCAGGGATCTGCATTTTTAATAAGCAGCCTAGCATAGTGTTAAAGAGCATAGAAACAGACTACCTGGGTCCAAGGGGAACCTTGAGCCAATCACTTTTAAACCTCAGTTTCCTCATCAGTAAAATGGGGAAGAATAGAAGCACCCAGCTCCTAGGGTTATGGTGTTTAGTGCCTGGAGGGGTCTCAGCAGGTGGTGTTCTGCCACCACCCCTTCCCTGGCCTGCACCACCTTTGAGAAACAGTGATCCTCAGGGGTTCAGCCTTTCCCAGTTCCTAAGTGGTGCCTCCCACCCATCACCCCCCACCAGGCTAGGAGGGTTGTGATTAGACTGGGCTCTTGCTGTGACCGCCAAGACCAGCTCTTCTCTGCTTGCTCCTTCGTCCCTGCTTTCTTGGAATCTTGGCCCGCACTGTCATAGGCACAGCTTCAGAGGAGGCTTTGGAGGAATTTTTAAAAGTAGGATAAGGGAAGGCGTCTGCTCAGGGAACAGTTGTTTTCTGGTGAAAAGGCCATATGTATGAATTACGTTCTGTGGGTTAAAAAGCATATTTTGTAGTTTTCTAATGTTTCTCCCTGAAGAGCTGTCAGGTCCTGATGAGACCAGGCCTGGGGATGGGGTACGAGGTCAGTGAGTGTGGATGATGGTGACAGCAGTCACCAGGTGTCTGTCTCTCTCTCTCTAGCACAGTGTCATGTGGAACAGGTCCTTCTTTAAGCTTACTCTCCCTGGTGCGCCCGTCACAGACCTCAGGGAAACTCTGCGAGGCAGAAATGCTTTCCAGGGAACGTCTTGTTAGCTGTTGGCAACTGAATGGAGAAATGGAAATTGGAAGGACTTACTCCTGCTTGATCCTGGGATCCCTGCTTCTCTGTCCTCTCCTTCCTGTTACTCCCTTTCTCCTTTAAAGAAGCATTTTTGCTCCCTGTTCATCCATTTTCCTCATGCGTTGCTATTTGGGAGTCTAGGAGAGGAGGCATCCTCCAAACACCACCACTATTGTGGGTCAGGAGGATGAACTTGCCCTCTTTCCTCGGCAGCCTGTGATGTCTTAGGTACAAGCACTCTGGGATCTGCTTCTCCAGTCACTGCAAAGATAAGTCACAGGCACTCCAGAGGCATGGGAAGAACAGAAGGAGGGAGATAGTGACATCATTATTAATTCACACCCAAAACAAAACAGACATGCTAGAAAACAGAGTATTAAAAGAGCCACCCATAGTTTCATATCCCATCTAAGGCACTACTTCAGATGGAATATTGTAATTTAGCTTGAGAAAATACAGCCAGCTGTTTGTCTCAGGTGCCCGTCTTTGAGTAAGAGTGAACGCACCACTGCCAGAGTGGGTAGTGAGGGGAGCTCCAGGGTCCACGCAGCTGTTCAGGATTTGTCTAGTGAGGCCAAGTCTTGCAGGGAGGACCTTAAAACTTTCCTCTTCTGGATCTCCACCTGATAGTTTCTCTCGTTTACACAGATGAAGGAACTAAAGCAAAGAGCTTCCAAGGTCAGGTAGTGCATTGGGGCTGTGAAGCTGTGTTGTCTCCTCAAACTGGGCTCCAAACTCTGCTGGTTTCCAGGACCAGCCACTGAGGAGCAGATCTGCCCTTGCGTGGCCTTGGGTTCTAGTCCAGGGGGATTCCAAGTACAGAGGGGAGAGGGCCCACACCCACCTAGAGAGCACCTCTCAGCTGGCACGCTGCTTTTGTCAAGTTCACTTCTGTTCACATCCTTCTCCCGTTCGGAAACCTTCACTGGCCCTTCTCTGCTGAGTTAAGCTCTTACTCCTCAGTCAGGCACCCAGACCCCTCCCTGGATTGGTCCACCCTAGCAGGTCCCCACGCATCAGCCACATCCGATTGCTTGGTATTGTCAGGATAGGCTATGTTATGTCCCCGACTCATACGTTCACTTTAGTGGTTACCTCTTTCCAGAAGGACCCACCTCTTCAATCTCTGCCTGGCAACATGTTCCTAACCTTTGAGGCCCATTTCACGTCCCTCTTACTCCTCCAGACCAGAAATATCTAATCCCAACAGCTGATAGACTCTCTCCCCACTTAACTCCAGGGGTGCATTGTCCTTGTCACCTCCCTCCTGACTCTTACCTTCCTTCACTTCCTGCTGTTGCTACTCCTGTACTTACCTGTCCTAAACAAGGTTCTTGAGGTTGGGGATCTTACTCATTTGAAATCCCTGTAAAATGGAGAGGGGAGCCTTTTGTAGTAGGCCCGAGTCAGGAGGGGAGCAGGCCGGCTCTGCTGTAATTGGGGGATGCAGTTAAAGTCCCCATGGGAGTAATCCAGGCCACAGCCAGAGTCCCTGTCTTCAGAAAGGGTGGCAGCCACAAGCCCTGCTAAGGGGAAGGAAACTGACTAATTTGGAAGGAACCTGCCTGCTTGGTTTAAAAATCACATGAATTCCAGGAGTGTCTTACTTGGAGATGAACTTTGAGTAGAGAGCAGACCTGGTCATCCATGCCTGGGCTGTGATGCTCAGCCTTGAGGGTCCCTGGGAAGATGCTGTTGGTAGGGACAGTCAAATCCACTGGGGGTTGTTTGAAGTTCTTCCCAGCCCCCAGACCTTCTATGTCTGTGGATTTTGGGCTGTGCCAGATTCCATGTGGTGCTGCTATGTAGAAACTGCACTTGGGACTGTCTTGGAGGGGCAAGCTTCCCTCCTTTTTGGTCCCTTCCGCCTTGGTCTTCCTCTGGGTCCCACCCTCAGTGGCACTTCCCCACCCCACACACGTGCTCTTGTGGCTTTGGCTGCCACATCTAAACTCATCAGACCTGGGTATTCACACACCTCCTTGAGAGCTCCCCCGCCAGCTTTTTTTTTTTTTTTTCTGTAGATATGGGGTCTAGCTATATTGCCCAGGTTGTTCTCAAACTCCTGGCCTCAAGCGATCCTCCCACCTTGGCCTCCCAAAGTGCTGGGATTGCAGGTGTGAGCCACTGCACCTGGCTAAGCTTCCCCCTTTTTAACCCATATATACTCAATGGGTTCCTGGGTCAAATTCACATTCTTTCCCCTGAAACAACTTCGCCCATCCTCCCCTTCTTAGTCCCTGCCGGGCCATCTTCCTAGACCCAGTCCTCATTCTGTCCCTCACATCAGGTCCTGTCGTTTACCTCCCAACTGTTCCTGGGCTCTGTCCCCTCACCCATATCCATCCTGCTGTTGCCTTAGGCCCTCCTCGCCTACCACACTAGTCTGGTGGGGGGATGTCACCTTCCCTTTCTTGTCAGCGACTAGACTGACATTTGTAAACATAGATCTGATCTTGTCTGTCACAATTGTCCTGGGATGACAGACACCTCCTTAACACAGTGTGTGAGACCCCTCTTAACAGCTCTACCCAGCCCCACGTGGACAGTGTGAGGCCCTCACTGGCTCACTGGGACGTCCTTCATGCCCCTCTGCCCTTCTCTCCCATCTGGAAAAACCTGTCTCCCTCAAATGTTACCTTCTCTAGAAAACAATACTGATCTCTGTGATTTTGGTGTCTTCTTTATGCTTCTGTACCTCCTGTTGAACACCTGGATTATATCATTTGTCACATTGGATTTTTTTTTTTAAAGGACAAGGGTATTTTTTATTCATCTTATATCCCCAGAGCCCAGCATGATCTTTGGTGCACGTTGTGCAACAGGTGTTTGTTGATTGAATGAATGACCACGCTGACATTTTGGAGTGGCCCTGACTTTTCTGGTTGGGTGTTTCGCCCCTTATGGCATGAGTCTTCTTCAGGCCAGTCCTGCGCAAGGCCTCAGTGGTGGCTCTTGGGGACTCTCGCTTTATAGCAGTTGTTTGGCATGCATGTCTTGGAAGTTTGCTGTTGGGCAGGACCTGTATCCAGGTCTTTAAGCCACCTCCATTCCCCCCTCAGCCCTCTGCTGCTGTTGTCTCACAGGAATGCAGAGCAAGTTCCCTGTGCTCCTTTCTCTAGGTGCTTCCCGAGGCAGGGCCATGCTCACATTCATGGCCTCTGACAGTGAGGAAGAAGTGTGTGATGAGCAGACGTCCCTGATGTCAGCCGAGAGCCCCACGCCACGCTCCTGCCAGGAGGGCAGGCAGGGCCCGGAGGACGGAGAGAACGCTGCCCAGTGGGTAGGTCCTACCACCTGGGGGGTGGAGGAGGCTTGAAACAGGGCCCTGGGGTTCCTATACCTTATAGGTGAAAACCAGACATTCCCCGATGTGGGAGGGAAGGGGAAGTAAAGGTGAGAATTGGCCAAAGGGGCGGACGATCCGCCACAGTGGATCTGACATCTGCAAGGGCTTTATAGTAGACTCTGCACATTCATAGTCAAAGATTAATTTGGCAGTGGGCTGAATGACGCGCTCTACCCCGCCGTCTTAGATTTACCTTTCTAGTGCGGGTCACAGGAGAGGTAGCTTGGATGCCTCGATGCCAGGACAGGTAGCACAGAAGCTTAGGATGGGAGGACAAAAGACTGCCGGAGGGGAAACATCTTTTGGCAGACGGCCAGACACGGTAACCGTGAGATGAGTGCCTAGTTCATGTTGGGCTTTCGAGAATGGGTGGGCTGCACTGTGATCTGCCTTCTGAGCCCGCAGGGCCGGGGGTTACGGCACTTGTGGGAGGTCGTGTGGTGGTGCCCTCTCCCTCAGAGAGGCAGAACGACGTCTGACTTCGCCTGCATCTCATTCTCTGTTGTGCCCATTATGGAACTTTTAATGACCTTTCTGTGTGGACTGTTTTCTTACAGCCGGCCTTAATCCCCTTTGCTGAAATCTGAGCTCATTTCTCCATGTTCTCCGTGAGAACAGAGCCGTGGCCTCTGGAGCTCCGAGTGAAATCTCACCAGCTCAAGGCCACTGCTCAGCCTTTTCTTGCTAGTTTCTTATTTTATCTCCTGGCGGTTTTGTGCATTTTAGTTGTTTCAGTTCCTGTTCATGAATAGTTTTCCTTTCATTTCTCAGCTGAATGCCTAGATTGGGGCGCTCTCTGCAAAGAACTGATACTGAAGTGACTGTCATTTTTGGTTTTTGTTTCATTTGGCTTTTCCTTTGGCTGCTAGCCGTATTAACAAGGCAGCTGACGACCCTGAATCGCCACAGTTCTGAAACAGAAACTTTTGTTTGCGCTACATCTGGCAGATGTCCACCCTCCCTTGCTTCCTCCTCATTTGCACTCGCCCCTTCCCAGAGCCCGCATCTTCCCTGATGCTTGACGTCCCTTAGCCTCTGTAGTTCTGGGCTGCAGATTGAGGTGCTTGACTTTCGTGGGGCAGAAAGTTCAAAGTAATTTTTTCCTCTCCAAATTCCCGGAGTCTTATTCACACTCAAAGAAGAGTCCCCCTGTGTGCTGACTATTCTAGGTAGTGATTTTTAATCTCTGGTTTCCTCGTATCACCTGGCCTGTCTTCTCCCAGATTAGTATGGCCGTGTGAACAGAGTTGATTGGCATCCTGATTCCCTGTACTTAGGAAGGGGAAAGGTCTTTTGATGTGTTCTGAATTCATTAGCCATTAAGTGGTGGGCCTGCACACTGCCCTCTTCTCTGGCTGTGCAGCCTCCCTTCCTTCCTTTGTGGTGGTTGGCCCAACCCTAAATCTTCTCTGCTGCTGTCCTCATACACCGTTGCAATGTCATAAAAATTCCAACACTCCCACATCTAAACTACAGCTCATAGACTGCTTATATCTGGAAAACAACATTCAAACTTCTCATTTCTGGTTCCAAAAATCAACGCACTACATCAGTAGGCCACCACGGGGGGCATTCCGTGATCCTCATGACGTGGTTTCCCACAGAGAATCCAGGATAGTGAGGAGGATGGCGAGGAGGACCCTGACCGCTATGTCTCCAGTGGGGTCCCTGGGCGGCCACCGGGCCTGGAGGAAGAGCTGACCCTCAAATATGGAGCGAAGCACGTGATCATGCTGTTTGTGCCTGTCACTCTGTGCATGATTGTGGTGGTGGCCACCATCAAGTCCGTGCGCTTCTACACGGAGAAGAATGGACAGCTGTGAGTTGGGGACCTGGGTGGCACAGGGCAGGGTTGGGCTGGGTTGAGGGTGGTTGCCTCCGTTGGCACCTGCAGCCCCACCCCAGTGGCAGTAGAGAGCTGGGATGAAGAGCTGCCAGGTTCACAGCCTGGTCCACTGCCTCCTGGCTGTGTGACCTGCCTGGGCACATTCCTAACCTCTCTATATGTCTGTATAATGGGCTTAGGAATGGGTTTACTCGGAGAATTAAGTGAGTCAATATAAGTAAAAGGGCTTAGAACAGTACCTACCACAGGTGAGCACTCAGGCACACTGGATCTTACTACAGAAGCAAGCTTTTGCTCCGCAGCAGTGAGCTGTTGATGTTCCAAGTGCCAGGTCCTGGGCACAGCTGTGCCATCAGTCACTGCGTGACCACAAGCAAGTCACTTCCTCTCTGGATCTCTGCTTCCTTGAATGTAAAACAAGGTGGTTGGACCAGATGATTTCTTAGCTCACTCCCAGCCTGGTGAGGAAGATTTATAAAGCCCTTTGTTTGTTTTAGTAAAATACATGCAGAAGCAGCAGCATAGAAAAATGAGGAGCTCCCTCCCCCCTCCCTCCCCCTCCCATGGTTGTCACTGCTCAGCACCTTCTCTAAACACTTTTTTCTTAAGTTAGGGACTTTCTGTTTCGTTTTGTGTGCATTTGTTTGTTTTTTTGGTTCTTAAAAGGAGTAGAACAAGAAGCCCCCGCCCTCAGGAAGCTTGTAGTCTGCTGGGGATTGAGAGCAGCACAGGTGAAAGCGTTGAGAGACCTTAGCCAGCAGTTTGCTCCCGCAGTCCAGGCTGGGAAGAGGGAGGTATTGGTGAATTGCTTCCTGTCTCTGCTTCCTGAGTTCCTGAGCTGCAAGAGCAGCTGCTGGGCTCCACGGGGCGGGGGTGGGGAAGGCAACAGGTGGAGGGGGCCTGGGCCGGGTAGGGCTGTTGGAGCAGTGTGGGGGTGGGGAATGAGAAGTTGGGCGGGCAGAGAGAAGCACCTGGGGGGGTAATCCAAGTGGGGTTGGGGAGGGCAGTGGGGAGGTCATCCTGCCCACGTCCCCACTGCTACATGGGGCCAGTCACGAGACTGAGAGTCACAGGTTTGTGGTTAGTGCCGGGAAATGGGCTGGAACACAGGGACCACTTGTGGGGATGGTGGCTGCCCTCCGCCAAGGCAGTGTGTGGGCTGTGCGGGGGGGCAGGGGGACAGCGTGGGTGTTCCCATGCGCCTCCCCACACAGCCAAGGATTGCTCAGGGTGGGAGGCGTTATGGAGCAGGAGCAGACAGGGACCCAGAGCGCCAGCCCTCTGCCTGCCTCCTCCCTCAGCATCTACACGCCGTTCACCGAGGACACGCCCTCGGTGGGCCAGCGCCTCCTCAACTCCGTGCTGAACACCCTCATCATGATCAGTGTCATTGTGGTCATGACCATCTTCCTGGTGGTGCTCTACAAGTACCGCTGCTACAAGGTGAGGCCCGGCCACTCCCTCCACCTGCCGTCTCCTGCCTGCCCCACGCCACAGCCGGGGGAGCCCATTCTATAGCCACCTTTAAAAAAAAAAAAAAAAAACCATTGGAATTCCTTTTTTCTGCAAGATAGACTCTGATTTTTATACTATTTCTCACCCTTGCCCATCCCCCACCACAGATGACCTAATACTATTGTCCATTAAATGTACACAGAATCCCACTCCACTGAGTTCCTCATTTTAATGTTTCATGCGTCACTTCTCATATTCAGAAGTTAATTTTATTTTGCTTCTCTTTCTGAAGTTCTATTTTAGGCTCCCCTCACCCCAATACTTCCCCTCCAGATTTATTTTTATTTTCCCATTTGCCTACTGGACAGGGATGTACAGATGCTATGCTGAGGTCTTCCAGCCCTTGGAGACATTTGGGTTGGGCCCACCTGTAGCTGCCAAGTGGCCCCAGGGAGTAGTGGAAGAGCCGATCTCACCTGCCCAAATCACGGGTACTGTCTTGTCTCCAAAGATGCTATAAGCTTTTAGACATTGATTTTAGGCTTTTCTCCTCCAAGGAAGGCTTTGAACCCCTAAAGACTGACAGGAAGTTAAGCTAGGCATCACCTCATTTAAAACTGTTTACACATAGGCGCGGCACGATGCTATTTGTTCAGGGAGTTGGCATTCATGGAGCAGGTAGGTGGAGATGTGGCGTGCCCAGGCTAGAGGGATAGGACAGAGATGGTGCAGTGAGGGAGCCACGCCTGTGGTCCCAGGTCCCTGGGAGGCTGAGGCGGGAGGATCACTTGAGCCCAGGAGTCAGTCCAGCCTGGGCAACATTGAGAGACCCTGTCTCTAAAAAAATGTATTTATTTATTTATTTATTTCTCCATCTATCTATCTATATTTTTCCCCCCCCAACTGGCATCATCATAACTTACTGCAACCTTGAACTCCTGGGCTCAAGTGATCCACCTGCCTCAGCCTCCCAGAGTGCTAGGATTACAGGTGTGAGCCACCAAGCCCAGTCTCTAAAAAATAATGATAAAATAAGGAACATTTAGCTGTGTAAATTAGGCAGGGTTTTAACATCACGGTGGGGGAGGTTGGTGGATGGTGGGAAGCAGGGTAGTTGGTTTGGAGCAGAGGAAACAGCATGCGCAGAAATGACCTAGGAATAGCACGGCAAGTGTGGAAAGCTGTCACCACCGTGGGCAGTAGGTGTTGGGCAGCCAGTCCCAGAGACCGTGTAGAGGGACTCAGCCGGCCATCCGGGAAGGTTTACTTGGGGGTTCCAAGACACTCAGGCAAAAGGTGACAGTGGCCTGGGTAGCCAGGTGGGGATAAGAGGATGAGCATGTTCCCTTTTGGCTGTGTGCACAGCCGAGGTGGCTGCTTTCACTCCAGGTAGACCAGGTGTCTCCTGAGGTCCCAGTGGGCTGAGCTGGTGACTGATGGGTCGGTCCTTGGGAGTGAGGCTGGTAGGAGGTGATACTGCTGCACTGCTAGTGGCCAGCTAAGGGACTGGGTTAGGCCAGCCCCACTCTTGTCCTTCATCCTCCCAGACTTGGCCAGGAGAGGAGGAACAAGTCCTTCTAAGAACCTGTTTGTGGACCCCTGGGTGGGAGGGGCCTTCCTGGGTTGTCTCTGTTGAAAAATAGCCCCCTCAAGAGCCCTTCCCTGACCACCCCATCTAAAATAGCGTGCCAGCAAGTCTCTCCTATGACTGTGTCTTGCTGGCACCTTTTTCACTATAGCCCTTATCACTACCTGCTAACGTACTGTACATTTGTTTATGTGTCCTCTAACTCCCCGCATGCTGGAATGCAACGCCATGGGCAGAGACTTCTCTGGCTTTCTTTCCAGAGTCCAGAACAGTGCCTGGCGAGTAGGAGATGCCCAGCGTGTCCATTCTAAGAGAAGGAGTAGAGAGGTGGGGAGAGCACAAGTCTGCATTAGCAGACCTATAGGAGTCTTACCTCCTTCACGGACTGTAGGGGGACACGAAGAGAACTCCTTGAATTTCTGTGCTGTCCTCTTTTGTAAGATGGCCACCTGCTACCTTCCAACATAGTCATGGAGTAGCCTAACAAAGAAAGACTTTGGGGCTTGGGTAGCAGTCCCAGGAACCTGGGGGGCTTGGGGACACCTCGTGACCATCCTGTCTGTTTCTGTTGTCCAGTTCATCCACGGCTGGCTGATCATGTCCTCCCTGATGTTGCTGTTCCTCTTTACTTATATCTACCTCGGGTAAGTGGCAGCTGGTGAGCATCAGGGGGGCTCTGGGGACCCCTCTCCCTGCAGCATGAGTGGATATGAAGGACCTGGGCAGGAAAAGGTGACCATTGAGCCACAGCCCTCCCTCATGTTGGCTGTTCCAAGGGCCCCTCTCCCATGGGCCTTGACACAGCGGAGTGGGGCTCTATGGTAGGCCACACGTCTCTTTCTAGTTCTTGATTTAAAACAAAGAAAGCCATCATGGAGGAGGCTCCCTGAACCCCGTAGGGGGGTGGAAACCCCTCAAAATTTACAGTCCCATTTTTGGGCCAGGCCTGGGTACTTCCTAGTTTATTGGAATGATTATTTGTTCTGTTGCCCCTTGATTTGGGATATCAGCCTGACCCAGGGGCTTACAGAGACTGGAGGAACAAGGAGAAAATACTTTTCCAAGGATCTTTTCCATGTGCAAAGGGTCTTTCAGGTTGTACCAACACAAGTTTACATAAACCATGCAAAGCATGAGTTTTTGATTTACTTTCCATCTTGTTCTAGAAAATATTTCAAATGGTTAGTTGTAGGGCCAGTGGAAGTGGGGGAAGGGAACATAGTAAATAAGGTCGGACTGAGACTGAATGGTGTTAAACTGTGTCAGGGTGCCACGTCTCCACTGAGTCTCCCACCCACGGGCACTACCTTGGTCCTGCAGGGAAGTGCTCAAGACCTACAATGTGGCCATGGACTACCCCACACTTGTGCTGATCGTCTGGAACTTTGGGGCAGTGGGCATGGTGTGCATCCACTGGAAGGGGCCCCTAGTGCTGCAGCAGGCCTACCTCATCGTGATCAGCGCGCTCATGGCCCTGGTATTCATCAAGTACCTCCCGGAGTGGTCTGCCTGGGTCATCCTCGGTGCCATCTCTGTGTACGGTAGGCAGGCGGGGAGCCTGGCAGTGGGCGGTGGGGGTGACGTCCAGGGCCACATTGTCCTCACTGCTGCACAAGGAAGACAGGTGCTGCAAAGCTCACCCGCCTTCCTGAGGAGGCCTGGGTGACCTCCCTCCTGAGAGATGCACCTTTGTAAAGCATAGGAGGCCTCGTAGACTCTTGGTGTTCTAGAAATAAAATGTGGTAGTCCTTGACCTTATTTTCCATTATTATTGGCATGCTGATGGAGCATGTGCACTGTTAAGCAATTGACACACTATTTGTTCCTTAGAACAATTCTAAGTCCTTCGGGCATAGTACCTAAACATAACCCTGAGTGTTAGCTGCTATTTAATTAATATTAGCAAGATCACCATTGCCAGTATTATTATTTCCATTTTAAGGGTAAGGAATTTGAGAAGTAGGACTCGCAAGCCTGTCCTCTGGGTCTCAGGAACACAGCTCCCCCTTGCTTGCAATTGCCGTCTTAGGCCCCGCCCTGGGCTCCTGGTGCTACAGGACTGGCTTGTCTTTTGGGGGCCGCTTGGGAATAAATCTCTTCCTTTAACGTGACCAGGATGTCTCTGTTTTCCCAGATCTTGTGGCTGTACTGTGTCCCAAAGGGCCACTGAGAATGCTGGTGGAAACTGCCCAGGAGAGAAACGAGCCCATATTCCCTGCCCTGATATACTCGTGTGAGTAGGCCGCCGTGTCTCTGCCTCTCTGTGGGGTCAGCAAGTGGCCTGTAGTGGGAACAAAGGGCTGCTTCCTGGCTGTGGCTTTGCAAGTTGACAAGGCAATGCCTACCCTTTCCCTGAGCGAGGCAAGGAGCCCGCCCTGGTAATCCCAGGAAGGGCTCCACCTTCAGAGACCAAGGCCAGCGTTATCTTGCCATTACACGGGAAGAAGCTTGCAAAGTAAGAGCGGGAAGGGGGCGTGGTGCAGCCCCCTGACTTCATCTCATCTGTCCTCCGATGGTGTGCAGTGGGTGCAGGCCATATTCCCATGAGCTTTTGGAGCCCTGCAGCCACCCCCAGCTCCCATGCTCCTGAGAAGGGACTTTGGAGAGGGATTTTTTAGGGGGGGACTGGGCCACAGGGAGCTCCTGGGCTTCCTTGACAGCGGCATGGCTGATTGAAGTTAATGGTATCTGAAGGGAAGGCACACAGGATTGCCCCTGGCCTTGGGGTCAGTGTATGGGGATTTGGATTTATATACGCACTCAACAAATGTGCATCAGGTCCCTCCTTTGTGGCAGACACCGTGCTAGGCATTGAGGGTCCAGTGGGAAACAAGGCCACATGGTCCCGGGCCTCATGGAGCTCGCAGCCCTGTGCTTGTGATGCCCTCCCGTCTGTTGATGGTGGGGCTTATTTAAATAGACAGCCTGAATTTCTGGGCCTTAGTTGTCTGCAGGGTGGCCTGGGAGACAGTTTATGAAATAGCTGTAGAATGCTAGATAATCTCTATGCAAATGAGGATTCAGCTTGTAGGGGAGATTCAGCACCAGTGTGGCCCCACAGTGGGAAAGCACATTCCAGGCATGGTCCTAGGGTGAGCAGAGACTGTGTATGGAAAGACTGAGACCGTGCTACGACTGCTGTGAGTGCCTGAGACTCTGGGGGTTCACCTGTGAACAAATGAGGTCCTGGCTCTGATGGAGCTTCCTTTCTAGGAGGAGAGATAGACTATAATGAAATAGATATACAGCAGGTGCTAGTGAGTACTCTGTAGAAAAATCAGAGTTCAGGGACCAAGGACTTCAGGGTAATGGGGGTATGCTATTTTGTGTAAGGTGGTCAGGGAAGCCCTCTGTCATAAGGTGATATTTACCAGAGACCAGCCTGACTTAGGTAAGAGAGACCAACACATGAAAATGTGGGGGCCAGCATTCCAGGCAGAAGGAACAGCAAGTGCAGAGGCCTGGAGAGGGGCTGGGCCTGGTGTGCTCAGGGAGTGCCTGGAGGCCAGTGTGGCTGGGGAGAGGGAGGAGAAGGGGAGGGGAGTCCAGATCGTGTTGGGCCCTGCAGGCCATGGCTCAGGCCTTTGGCTTCTGAGTGAGATGTGAAGCCACTAGAAGATTGTGGGCCAGCCTGACTTTACATTTTAACAGGGTCACACAGGTTGCTGAATGGAGAACAAAGTGTATGGGGACAAGAGCGGGAGCAGGAGCCGGGGTTGGGGGCTGAATAACAACCCAGGGGAGAGAGGCTGGGAGTTTGGCCCTGGGGCAGCAGTAGATGCTGTGAGATGTAGTTGGATTCTGGAGACATTCTGGGAGCAGAATTGGCAAGATTTGTTGATGGCTAGGATGTGGGTTGTGAGACAGAGAGTCAAGGACGATGTCAGTGCTTTGGGCCTGAGTAACAAAAACGATGGAGTTGCTGTTTCCTGAGAGGGAAAAGACCATGGCGGGGCAGGTTGGAGGGGGCATTGTTGAGAGTGTGTTTGGGGCATATTGAGTCTGAGACCCTTGCTGGACGTTCAGATGGAGAGTTGGAGATACAGATTAGTAAGTCCAGGCCAGAGAGATAAAACACAATTCCGTTAGTACCACGTGATCCAGCAGTCCCTCTCCTGGGTATATACCCGAGAGAATTGAGAGCAGGGACTCAAACAGGTATTTGCACACCTGTGTTCATCACAGCATGATTCACAATAGCCAAGAGGTGGAAGCCACCCAAGTGTCTCAAAATGGATGAATAGATGAAATGTGAGTATACATACAATGGAATATTTACCAGCCCTAAAAAGAAAGGAAATTCTGATACATGCTATAACATGGGTGAACCTTGAGGACATTATGCTAAATGGATTAAGCCAGTCACAAAAGAGAAATACTGTATGATTCCACCTATATGAGATGCCTAGGGGCATCACATGCATAGAGACAAACAGTAGAATGGTGGTTACTGGCGGGGGGAAGGGGGGGAGTTGTTGTTCAGTGGTTACGGAGTTTCAGTTCTACAAGATGGAAAAGTTCAGGAGATCTGTTTTACAATGATGTGAATATACTTAGCACTACTAAACCGTATGCTTAAAAATGGTTAAGATGGTACATTTTATGTTATGTTTTTTACCACAATTTTAAAAACAACACAATTAGTTCACCAAACTGTTTCCTGATATTATTAACCTTGTTGTAGTTATTTGTGACAGGGGCAGAAAAAGACTGGCCAAGGCACTGTCTGCCCAGGCCTGGCCAGTGAATCTGGACCCCTCCCCCAACAGCCTCCTAACCATGGACCATGAACAAATAACCCACAGGATGGCAGGATGGAGGGTCCTGTGCAGGCTTTCTGGGGACACAGGCTAGCCACCTCCCCCCAGGCCCTGCAGGCAGCTGCTGTTAGCACCACCTGAGTCATGACCCTTTTCTCCCTCCCCCAGCTGCCATGGTGTGGACAGTGGGCATGGCCAAGCTGGACCCCTCCTCTCAGGGAGCCCTGCAGCTCCCCTATGACCCCGAGATGGGTGAGTACTGGGGGGCTGACAGCCTCTCATCACTGGGGGGCAGCTTCTCACCTGTACCCAGCTCTGCCCAGCCTGGCCTCTCTGGGGGGCATGAGTTCAGGAGGGGAAGGGTGACATCTCATCCATAAACCAGCCCTCCCAGCTGTAGGCATCTTAAGAGAGTGTGCGAGGGTGGGAATGTCAATCCTCCGGCAGCCTCCAATGCTTCATTGCCGCTGGGTGTGGCTGGGTATGGCTGGGTGTGAGGGTGGGGAAGCCCTGAGGTCAGGCAGTGGCGCTCAGGGGGACCCTTCCTGGATCTTTCTTCCCCAGAGACCAGGCAACCCTCTGACCAGTTTTTGTCTCTCTCCTTCGCCCTCTGCTTGTGGCAATGATGGTCATCGTCTCTTCCTGGACATCCAGAGGAAGACTCCTATGACAGTTTGGGGGAGCCCTCATACCCCGAAGTCTTTGAGGCCCCCCTGCCTGGTTACCCAGGGGAGGAGCTGGAGGAAGAGGAGGAAAGTAAGGTGCCCATGTTCACGTGGTCTGCTTCGCCCGGGGTGGGGCGGAGGGTGGAGGCTCCCTGGAGGCTGGGTGGAGGAGGTATGAGGGGAGGGGCCCCTTTTCACGTCAGAGGCATCTTTGTGAAAGTCAAGAAGCCTGCAGAGCTGGAGTCTTGTTGCCAGACTCAGGGGGCTTCTACATCCAGGCTAAACCACATAGTTAGGAGCTGGGTACTGAGTGCTGACCATGTGCCTGCATGGTGTGGGTTGAGGCCCAACCCTGGTGGCACTCACAGTCTTGATGGGCATGGGCACTAATCACACACACCATAAAAGCCGGTGAGGACTTTGAAGGGGGCCACCGGGAGAGCGTGGGACAGGGCCTTCAGGGGGTGGAGAAAGTTACCTGTGGAGGTAACTTCTGAGCTGAACCCTGGAGGTTGAGTCACAGCAGTCACTAGAAGAGGGGAGCATGGGGTGGGGGGTGGGGGAGGGCTTTCCAGGCCAGCACACAGTCGGAGCTGAGACCTAGGCAGACCAGAGGTGTGGGAGGGTCTTGAAGACAGACCTGGAGACATTCTGAGATACTATTTCCCAAGTAATTAAAGTAGCCATTCTGTCAGTACACAGTCACAGACCACTTACTGCGTGCCAGGTGGCGCCTGGAACAGGGAGGTGCTGCAGTATATAACAGCCTCTGCCCTCAAGAAGGGCCTTGTGGGAGCAGCCAGGTCATATAAAGTACTCCAGTGATGCAGGAGGGGCGCATTTGGGAAAGATCAAGCTGAGGTGGGTCTTGAACGATGGGTAGGTCATCACCCTGCACACAGGCCAAGGAAGGCATTTGTTCCAGAGCCTGCAGCTCAGGCCCCACAGGGTAAAAGGCATGTTACACAAGACTGGCCTCCCTTCAGATATTGCAAGTTCTAAGGGTCTGTGGGCCACCAACTGGCTACAAATTTGGGGCTCCCATGACCCCCTCAGGTTCAATCATTTGCTAGAAAGTATCACAGTACTCAGAAAATCACTATACTTCCAATTACAGTTTTATTATAAGGTATGCAACTCAGGACCAGCCAAATGAAAAAACCCACAGGGCAAGGTCTAGAAGGGTCCTGACCATGTCTTTCCTGTGTCCTCTCCTGGTGGAACAGGGCACGTCACCGTCCTGGCACATGGATGTGTTCACCTAGCTTCAGTGTCCAGTGTTTTTATTGAGGTTTTGTTACATAGGTATGATGGATCAGTGTTTGCCACCTGATTGAACTTCATCCCCCTTCCCCACAGAGGTCTGCTGGCCCAAAGCTTCAACCCTCTGATCACATGGTTGGTCTTTCTGGTGAGAAGCCCCCACCCTGAGTCATCTCGTCTTTTACCATAAACTCAGATGTGATCCAAGGGGCTCATGAATAACAAAACACTCCTATTGGGAAATTCCAAGGATTTAGTCCCCTAGTAACCAGGAACAAAGGCAAGTCAAATTCAGCAGCGTTTGCTTTGCAAAGGCTCAACTTAGACCTGAAGCCTTCAGGAAGCTCCATGGCTATTGAGTGTAGGCTGTTGTCATCTCAGCAGTAGAGGAGGGCCATTAGATCTTAGCGTATTTTGTACTCACGGAAGAGCTCATATTTTATCCTGTGGTGGTGGGGAACCATTAGTGGTTTGTAAAAAGGAAAATCACATGAGCAGAGCTGCATTTCTGATGTAGTCTGCCAGGACACCAGATGGGGAAAGAATCAAGGTGGCAGCAGTGGACTGGGAGAGGAGGTGGGGACACAGCCTGCGTGGGCCAGCTGGCAGGACTGGGCCAGGGACTGGTGTGGAAGGGGGCTCTGCGGAAGGTGGTGCTGCTCACAGACTTGAGGGAGGGGCTGCCAGACATCCAGGTGGATGCCCAGTAGACCTACGTGGGGGAGGAGCTCAGCACATACACATCATCAAAACTGTGGGCCCCAAGAAGCATAGGTAGCCAGGGAGGGTGCGAGTAAGAACCCCGGGGTCTGGGATGCTTGTGGAGGAAGGGAAGGGTGCCGGTGGAGGACCCTGGGGAGTAGCCAGAGGCAGACGGGTGCCCAGAGAGGCAGGTAGCAGGAAGGCTGCAAGTGTCCCCTGGGCCATGTGGTGGCTTGGCCAGAGAATATTGGTTAGGGGACAGGGACCTGGTGCCTCTAGGTTTCCAAAGTGACCAGGAGGTGTTCTCAGGGTTCATTTGAGAGTCCTGATTAAGAAAGAAGATCGACCAGGGAGGGGAGAGAGCAAGTAAGAGCAGGACAGCAGGAGCAGGGTGGCAGCGAGAGAGACCCAGATGGGAAAGCCATCTTTTTAAGACAGGCAAGACCGAAGCGAGTTTGTTAGGCCCTGAGGAGGGAGCCAGCTGCAGGGGAGAAGATGGCATCAGAGGAGAGGTGGTGTTGATGGAGAGGGCCCTGGTGGGAGAAGGATGGACGGCTGGGCCCAGCACAGGGCAAGACACTGCCGGGAGCAGGAGGGACACCTGCTTGGGGCCTGGAAGGGACTGGCAGGGTGGGCCTCCTTGGTTTGCGTTTATTGCATAACCATTTTTATTGTCAACAGTGAACAGAGTTGTCCTGTGAACAAGTGTTGGGGGCCATTGTACTAAAGAAAACAAACTTGAAAGCATTTTAGAAGCTCTAATTTACTTATCAGTAATAGGTGTGCTACTTACCAATCACGTTTACCTGCTTGTAAGGGGCAAGGGTCCAAAGGACCTCTGTCTTGGTGTTTATGTGTTCTTCAAAGTAGTGAAATTAAATTTCCTAAAAAACATCCATCATGCAGACTTCGCAATGATTTGTGCAGCAGCACCTCAGCCCCGGGCAATACATTTTTATTTGCCCTCTTTACTCAGCTAAGTGCCCAGCACCAGTTTTGCCTGAGTATCAGAGCAGCCAGCTTTTCTCTGCCCAGGTTGTAAGGCACCCACTCCACAGGCTCCCGCCTTTCCCGCTAGTGGCTGCTTTTCGGAGGCAGCCTCCCTGTCCCCAGTCCATGGGTCTGTCCTGGAGTCCAGGTGGGTTGGGCTGGGCAGGATCACTGCCCATCTGACCCTGTGTTCCCTTGGGCTGGCAGAGCGGCTGGTTTTTCTTGGCTGGTGGTGTCCTCCTTTTCCTGGTCTGTGCAGCGTCCTCAACGATGGTCCACTTTCTCTCCCCCACACAGGGGGCGTGAAGCTTGGCCTCGGGGACTTCATCTTCTACAGCGTACTGGTGGGCAAGGCGGCTGCTACAGGCAGCGGGGACTGGAACACCACACTGGCCTGCTTTGTGGCCATCCTCATCGTGAGTGGCTGGGGGTGCTCCCTGACTGCCCCCATGGGAGCCCCTCAGGGTCTACATGGGGGCCCAGGGTCTTTGGGGAGTTTGCATTTGTCCCTCTGGGGGGCTTGAGCAGCAAGGGCAGCCAGAGAGCTGACTGAGGCTCACAGGAAGTGTAGTTGCCACCCAGACGGGCTGCAGCCCGTGAGGACAGCACAGGGGAGGGTGACCAGGGGTCCTGGCTCTGATATCACTGAGCACGCACGCCTCTGTGCCTGAGGCCTGGCTGCTGGCTTTGTGGGCTAGTCTCAGGATGCCTGGGAGGTGCTGTGATTACCTCAGATTTAGGGAAGAGGAAATAGCTCCAGGACCTTGCCCGTGGTGGGCACAAAGCTACTGAGGGCCAAGCTATTTAATATGATTAGAAGGGCTGTGGTTAGAACTCAGTCTCTCACCCCGGAGCTGTGTGTTTTCCCTCCTCCATGCCACCCGGACACCACAGGGTTCTGACCCAGGGGTTGCTGGGGGGTTGGGGAGTGGACCCATTACTATGAACCCCGGAAGTGGAATTTAGAGGCCCTTGTACTCACTTAACATGGCCAGATGCACAGAATGGGAGAGACGTCCTATAATGATTTCATCTCAGAATTTTTTCTGTTAGAGGACATGGAGTCTCTGAGTAGTACATACCCCATGTCCACACCTTGATGAAAACCCTGGCATCACCTGGCAGGGCACATGATTAAGGCTGATGCTCCAGTGTTTTTAAGACCTTGTTTCTGCCCACACGTGTTGTCAGGGATGGGATAGTAGACCCCAGGTTTCTCCACCGCCAGACTGTCTGACCTGAGCCCTACTGTCCCCATGGATAGGGCAGGCACTGGTTCCTGGTCCCTGGCCTGGACCAGCCCGCATCAGCCACGTTGGGGTAGGATGAACAACCCCTGTGCCTGCTTTCCAGGGGCAGGTCAATGTGGCACCTTTGCTTCCCTTGGTGTCAGCCACTGAGAACCCTACTGGCATTTCAGTTGAGCCCATGTAGTTCCCATATAAATGCACATTCCCTGAGGGCATCCCGCCATCCTGTGTGACCACGGAACCAGCTCGGGAGGCAGTGTGGTCTGGCAGAGCAGCACCACCCCAGGATTGAGGAGGCCGCTTTCTGGCTCAGCCATTAACAGACAGGGTGTTACGGGGGTGAGAACACCTGCCCTTGGCACCCCTCAGAGCTGTCACGGGACCAGGGAAAATGAGGAATCCAGCACTGTTGTCCGACTGGTCCCCAAACAAGCTCCTGAGCCCAGGGACTAGGCCATCACTAACTGCTCCCCCTTCCACACCAAGGAGTCACCACCCTTATTCTCCCCTCATCCTGTCCTGCAGGGTTTGTGTCTGACCCTCCTGCTACTTGCTGTGTTCAAGAAAGCGCTGCCCGCCCTCCCCATCTCCATCACGTTTGGGCTCATCTTCTACTTCTCCACAGACAACCTGGTGCGCCCTTTCATGGACACCTTGGCCTCCCACCAGCTCTACATCTGACGGTTGTGGGTGCCGTGGGCTGGAAGCTGCAGGGAATTTTAACTGGATGCAGTTGTATAGTTTTACACTTTAGTGCCATATATTTTTAAGACTTTTCTTTCCTTAAAAAAAAAAAAGAAAAAAGAAGAAAGTATCGTGTTTACTTTGTGAAGAGGAAGCAGAACCAGCTTTTTGGTGCTAGCTGTTTTGTCACCAGACTCCGGCCTGCCCCTTTGTGAGCACCTTCTTGCTGCACTGACAGGACTCGCAGCAGGTTTATCCAGATGAACTGAGAAGGTCAGGTGGTGCAGGGAGAAGGGCGCCCACTCTCGTGAGGTCTGGAACCCCCCCCCAGGGCCAAGATGAGTGTGAGTGGAAATCTGCATCTGTCCGGGACCAGGAGTATGTGCTCAGGAACGTGCTCAGCACCTGCTGGCTCTGGCTGGAGAAGAAAAGCCAATTCCCTCTAGGGAAGGTTCCCAATGCTTTGTCTACGATGTCATTGTTATTTTATTACCTTTAGAAACTGAATCCTGTCCTTGTTAAGGCAGTCACACTGCTGGGAAGTGGCTTAATGTTAATATCAATAAATAGATGAGTCCTGTTGGAATGCTGGCATCTGGTCTATTCGTAAATGTTGGCACCTCTCCCCGTGTCTGACCTGCGCTCCCGGGACAGCCTGTGCTGTGGGCCCCAGGGGGAGGGGATTTGCCTGTTTGAGGGAGAGAGGCTTTTAACAGTCTGGCCTCTTTACACTCATGTCTTTAACTAGAAAGTTTCCTAAGCAAAGGCACTCAGAGAGTGGAGAGGCCTGAAGTTTGTGGGCTCTGGGGTATAAGGCTGCTGGTGCAGGCCTCAGTCATGCACGGTATCAGAAACCCTCCCAATGCAGCTGCCAAAACGTGGAGTGGTTCCTTCAAGTGTCCACCCTTCGCGGAAACCCAGGTGCCAGGGAGCCCGTGCTCAGAAACTCTCTTTTCCCTCTGTGGCCGTCGCCCTGGGTGCTGTGGTGGGGGAATGGATAGAGGGTGGCTTTGCCTCTTCCCCTATGGTCACTCTCTGGTTGCAGAGAGTCTTAGTGATGCCTTCAGGTGGGGCCCTGAGCCTGTTGAGGCCATGCAGAGTGGCCGTCTGACAGCTGAGGAAACGCAGGTGTGCGTCTTGAGTTCAAACTGGTAGCCCTGTCTCCTTGTTCCAGAAATAATGTGAGTGCTGAGAAACTGGCTGTTTATTATGAGAGGAATGAGAATTGTGGATCTTGATGTTTGACAGGAGCTTGCTTTCCCCAGGGCTGTTTGGCGTGAGTGCTAGCAGTTGGAATCCGGCTGATGACTAATGCAAGTCAGAGATGCAGGAGTGGTGGCCTCGCAGTCGTGAAAGCCACCAGCAGGGAGCAGTTAAAGACGAAGAGACGGTCCCTGATGGTAAAAGCTCCCAAGAGGTTAAGGGCCAAAAAACCTGAAAAGCCCATTAAATTTAGCAATTATGGCAGTGTTTATCTTCAGAAAAGCAGTGTTAGGGTGGGTTTTCCAAAAATGAGATTGGATAAATGTTTTGATTAGTTAAGCTGAAAGAGGTCTTTGTCAAAGGCCTGGCCAGAGAATGCTGGGCCGAGGCCACATTCAGAGGTAAAAACAGAAGTGGGGGACCCTATATTTAAGTAGATAGACAGTGAGGAAGGGGGAGAAATGGACATACCTGAGCAGGCCCCATGATTAAGTGTTAAGACTGGGAAAACAAGGACATGAGAGAACACAAAGGGAAGAGCCATTGGAGAGAAAACAAATATACTTGAGGAGATTCTACCTTGAGGTCCCCGAGGAGCTGGGAGACTAAGGAACCTAGAACACACGGGGAAAAGAAAACTGAGAGGATTTTTTAAAGATACAATTCAAACGTGCTGAAAAGAACAGAGAACTGGTATGCAAACACCTGTATCTACCCCATGTAACCAATCAACTAATCTTAATATTTTTCCGTATTTGCTCCAGATTTGTCTTTAGAAATAAAACCAAGTCTGAAGTTCTGTTTGTGTGATGCCCCAGCCCTGTTGCCTCCGTCCCCTGTTCTGAAGTCAATTTGTATCCTTCCTGTCTGGGTAGTTTCGTTTTGCACGTTGCCATATTTTTTTAACTTTACAGAAATGGGACTGTATTGTACATATTTAATAATTTTTAAAAAATAATTACATTCTGGAGACTTTCATGTGTATGAATGTAGCTTTGGTTCAGTTATTTTAACTGTTGTATGGTATTCCATTGTAGGATATTCTACTTTATATCCATATGTTATTGATGAACATTTAGGGCTTTTGCCATGTTTCTGCATTATAACTATGGTGAAGTGAGTATCCTGTCTCATTGTGTGGATTTGGAGGCGTGTTGGAAGTCCCCTAATTGACTGGACATTCCTGATTGCTCCCTGAGCACTTGTATCTGTTTATTTTCCCATCAGCAATCTGAGAGTTCCCCTTTTCCCCCAATTCTACCAACAGTTGATATTGTCAGATTTTTCATTTTATCTAATTGGATGGGTGTTACCCCTTTAGGTTGTAGTTTGCAATGGGGTTAAGCATCCTTCATGTGTATTGGCTGTGCAAGTTTCCTTGTCTGTTATTTGTTTATATTCTTGGCCCATTTTTCATTTGGATTGTCTGTCTTTTACTTTTGGATATTTAAGCCCCTTAAAAAGTATATTTTGGAGAGTTGATAATCTTTGATTAATTATATGCATTGCAAATATCTGGTGGGCTGTGGCTTGCCTCCCTTCCCACCTTTAGGATTCTCTTGCTGTGCCAAAGTAATTTTAAAATGTTAACGTTGTTAAATGTATCAGTCTTTGGCCTTTATGGCTTATGCCTTTGAATCGTCTTTAAGAGATCCTTCCCTACCCTTGAGGTTTTCTAAAAGCTTAATTTTTATTTTCATAATTAGATTTTTAATTCATTTGAAATTTTTTTTTATGATAGTATTTAGTAGGGACCTAATTTTGTTCTTCTGTATCTATAACCAGTTGTCCCAGCACTGTTTATTGAACAGGTTCTCCTCTCCCCCTGGTCTGTAGAACTCTCCAGACATACCCATACCAAGTTTCTGTAAATGACTGGGTGGGTTCCTGAACTCACTACTGGTACTTGCTCTCCCAGGCCAATGCCTCACCAGGTGATTGAAGCAGAGAAACTTGGATGTTGAAAAGAGAAGATGGGGCCTCTCCTGAGAGCTTCTGTTCCCGAGATTCTAGAGGCAGAGGGTATGTAAATCTAAAATTATACCATATCTCCTAAAATAGTATAAAGCTACAAAATTATAATAGTGTGGAATTGTTGTAGGTATCAACATACGTATCTACTGGATAAAAAGTCCTAGAGTGAAGCCCAGTGTAACTAGTTTAACCCAAGTGCTAGCTTTTCTCTCCCCTCTTGCTGCCCCCTCCCAGCACTACAATTGGGAAGGAGGATGCAGAGTGTTCAGGGAAGCTTATCCACTCCCCTCAAGTTGTGTATTTCTCTTGGTCCCTTCACATACCTCCATCACATGCTTCCTTGGCTGCTGCTTGCAGCCTGAGCTCATGACTGCAGTCCCTTGTGCTGTGTCCCCTTTGTAAGGATCTCAAAGTGAGACAGACCCACTGCCCTGAGTGGCCTCCTGGGCTCTGGAGTAAATCTGCCAGCATTCAGATCCTGGTTCTGCCAGCTACTTACTGTGTGACCTGGGGATAAGTCTTAAACTCTTTGACAGTAAGGATTAGGTTCAACTCTATGTAACACAAATAGCAGTGGTTTAAACAAGATGGGTTATTGTTCTTTCATAAGCACAGGCAGCTTGGAGAGGGCATGATAGTTCATAGTATCCAGGGCCAGGTGCCTGTCTTCTTGCTTTGATGTCCTTAGTATGTGGCTTTCACCTCATGGCCCAAGCTGGCTGCCAGGTTCTAGCCATCATGTCACACTCCTTCCAGCATGAAAGGAGGATAGAAAAAGATGCACTTCCTCCTCTTAAAAAAAACACTTCCCAAAGTTACACAGAGCATTTTTGCTTATATCCAATTTGCCATTAGTCACATGGCCATACCTAGCTAAGACTGGGAGACTGGGAAATATCTTTATTTCTAAGTGGCTACACATCCACCTAAGGAGGATAAGGGAGTATGCAGTTATGGTGTGTCTTTTGGTTCACCAACACAGATAAAGTTACCAAAACAATGAGAAAATGGAGTCATGAGGGATAGTGTGAACCACAAGCCAATGTCTTCAAAGAAGGTAGAGATGTGTCCTGGGAGTCAGCAGATGACAGCAGTGGGGATTAAGGCAGATGCCAGCTTGGAGTTAAAACAAGGGTGGAGGGTGATGGAGGTGGACCTGCTGCCAGAGTGGCCAGGGAATTAGGAGATGCTGAGTCCTCCCACCATCAGCTCTGTGCAGAGGGCCTGCCAGGGGCTTAAAGCACTGTCTGACAGCACAGTGTACGTGGATTGAAAGATGATCATACTACCTGAGGTAGAAACTCTCCTGCAGTTGGTTTGTGATTTGGTGATGGGTTTTATGTTCACGTGAGTTGAATGGGGAAGCAGGGTCCTGGGGTCACCTACTGAAAGGGAAGGGCCCTGTAAGTCACCACCTTTCTTTCAGCTACTCAGGAAGGACATTGGATTTCTGGACAGCTTCGAATGATGGTGGGGAGAAAGAGTCCAGTCTGAGTGAATGGCCAGAGAGCATCGGGGAAGCTTTGAGGAAATTGGCCAGGAGGTGCCTGGGGGCAGGCAGGAGATACTTGTCAGGTAAGGAGGGGAACATGGGACACCTGAGGAAGAGCCTCGAGGCAGTGGCTGTGGACTTTTTGCAGAATAAGATGACAAACCCTTACCCAGAGCCAACCTTGTGCCAGCCTCGTACTAACTTGAGTTCATGTGGTTAACACATTTAATTCTCATAACACTGGGACGCAGGTACTATTCTTATTTCCATTTTACAGATGAGGAACCTGAGGCACAGAGGAGCTAAATGACTTGCCCAAGATCAAGCAGGGAGTAAGCAGAGTAGTTGGTGTACAAACCTATGACATCTGGTTTATAAAGTATGTGCTGTTAATGCATACAAATAGAGCCTCCCTGCAGTGTGTACCTGATAGCAAATGCAGGCTGCTACCTTCCTGTCAAGTCCACTCAAGGCCACCCAACAGAAGTGGGTGGAACAAAGAATTTCTCTTAACTAACAGGAGGCATTTCAAACATTAAGAGCAAGTTTTTAAAATATATATATTTCAGCATTAAAGGAGATAGCAGGGAGGAAGAGGCAACATTGCCTGAAATTGGAATGAGTAAACTGATACTAATAACTTTAAAAAATTAAGACAGTTTCCCCACCCCACATCCAGGGAAGGTACAACAGTACCGAGAGAGGTTATATAAGCATGGAGATACAGCAGAGGACCTCAAAATAGAAGACCGTAGAGCAGCACTGATAGAACAGAGCATAGACCAGCTCTGAAAACATCTGAGCAGTCAGATCAAGTCTACAGGAGAATACAAGAAAAACAATACAAGCTCTTTACAATGCAGTCTGCCAATGGTAGGGACACCAGAGAAAATAGAAAAGACCAAAAATAGAGAAACCCAATCAGGGAATTAAAGAAAATATCTACTTTAATGTCAACATGGATATTTATTGGGTGCAAAGAGAATTCTGAGAGGCCATTCTTGAAGAACCTTTAAACACCTCCACCCACCTGTTAAATTTTTCTTCAAGTCAACTTTATTAAGCTAGAATTTTCAAACAATAAAGTGCTCTCTTATTAGGTGTACAGCTAGATGCATTTTGACAAATGTACTTTCCCATGTAACCACAACCACAATCAAAAGTCTTGGACATTTGTGACCCCAAAAAGTTCCCTTGTGTCCCTTTGTAGTCATTCCCCTCCCTACCTCTAGCAACTGGCAACTGCCGATTTGCTTGCTGTTACTATAGATTAGTTTTATCTTTTCTAGGATTTTATGTAAATAGAATCATACAGTGTAGTAGGCTGA
Organism: Daubentonia madagascariensis; assembly: GCA_023783475.1. Lineage (NCBI taxonomy): Eukaryota > Metazoa > Chordata > Mammalia > Primates > Daubentoniidae > Daubentonia > Daubentonia madagascariensis. Next base: position 14,288,695 of record JAKFHU010000258.1, on the reverse strand, counting down.
ATAATGACACCTCAAAGATGTCCATGTCATAATTCCTGGAACCCATGAATGTTACCTTATGTGGCTGAATTGTGTCCCTCACGAATTCATATGTTGGAGACCTCACCCACAGTACCTCAGAATATGATTGTATTCGGAGAGAGGGACTTCAGAGGTAAGTAAGGTAAAATGGGATCATATGGGTGGACCCTAATCCAATATGACTATTGTCTTTATAAGAAGAGGGGATTAGGAAACACACACACAGAGGAAAGACTATGCAAGAAGGCAGCCTTCTGCAAGCCAAGGAGAGAGACCCCAGAAAAAACCAACCCTACAGACACCTTAATCTTGGACTTCCGGCATCCAGAGCTGTGAGGAAATAAAGTTCGGTTGTTTTAGTTCCCCAGTCTGTGGTACTTTGGTATGGCAGCCCTAGAAAACCAGTATATGTGGCAAAGGGACTTTGCAGATGTGATTTAATTAATGTGATTTAAAGGATCTTAAGATGGGAATATGATCCTGAATTGTACAGGTGGGCCCAGTGTAATCACAAGACTCCTTGTAAGAGGGAGGCAGAAGAATCAGAGCAGTAGGAGATGGAGTGTTGGAAGCAATAAATTGGAGTGATGTGAGGAAGGGGGGCCATGGGCCAAGGAACACAGGCGGCCTCTAGGAGCTGAAAAAGACAAGGAAACGCTTAGCCCCTGCAGCCTCCAGAAGTGGTAAGTGGAGTGGACAGCCCTGCCCACACCTTGATTTTAACCCTATGGGACTCATTTCAGACTTCGGACCTCCAGAACTGTTGCAAGAATAAATTTGTGTTGTTTTAGGCGCTCCATTTGTGGCAATTTGTTACAGCAGCAATAGGATACTAATACATGCAGTATGTATTCTCTTGTGTATAGCTTCTTTAATTCAGCAGAGTGCTTTTGAGATTTATCCATGTTGCATGTATCAATAGTTTATTCCTGTTTATTGCTGCATAGTATTCCATTGTATGGATATGATGCAATGTGTTTATCTCTTCATCTATTGGACATTTGGATTGTTTCCAGTTTGGGGCTATTACAAATAAAGCATGTCCAAGTCTTTGTTTGGACACGTTTTCATTTCTGTTGAATAAATGGCAAGGTTATATGGTAGGTATATGTGTAACTAGTCAGAGACTGCCAGACTGTTTTCCAAAATGATTGTATTATATTTCCACCAGCAGTGTATGAGAGTTCCAGTTGTTCTACACTTGGTATTAATAGTCTGATTTTAACCATACTTGTGTGTATGAAATGGTATCTCTTTGTGGTTTTGATTTACATTTCCCTAATGATGACTAATGATGTTGAGCTATTCATGTGCTTATTGGTCATTTAGGTATCTTTCTTTTGTTACATCTTATTATTATTTTTTTGGTTAGCTTTAATATTAAAAATGTAATATGGAATCCAAAAAAGTATCTTTAATCACACAAAAAGTAACGCATATTAAAATTTTAAAAACAAGCCCAAAACACCCCAGAGAAATGGATCTAAAACTTAAAGAGGCTGCTGGGTGTCCACTGTCTGGCTGCTTGAAGCTAGCAAAACTGTCGGCCCCCTGGTCAGGGCCAGCAGTGGGGCCAGCAGCCCTCTGGACATATTGGTCATGGGCTTGTACTTCTTAAAGTGCACCCGTTGGCCCGTTGGCATAGTTCATCTTGAACACCGTGTCCACCAGCATGGTGGTGCTGCCCTGGCTGTCTGCCTTGGGCAGGTCCTCCCTGTGCTAGCTAAACTTGATCTGGATCACGTCCCCCTGCTCCTGGTACAGGTTATCTCGGGCGCCCTCCATGAAGCCCAGGATGAGGGCCTTCTCGGGATGCGTGACCTTGTTGGCCATCTGGAACATCTCCTGGGCAGCAAATATCTGCTTCCTCGTGAGGGACAGTTTCTTCTTAGGCTGCTGCTGGGCAGGGGTCTGAGTCTGTGGGGCCACCATGGCCGTGTCGGTGGCGGGGGCAACAACCGGGGATGTGGTGGGTGTCAGAGGCGAGGTGGGTACTGCAAGTGTGGGCACGGCTGGGCTCAGGCCGCTGTTGTACACAGGCTCCCTCTGCTTGAACTCACGCCGGCAGCGTGGGGTTCGGGGCACTGGGCTCCTCTGGTGGCCGGCAGGCCGCCAGGCTGGCTTCCCAGGAAGACGGGGCTGGGCGTGAGGGGGTCTCAGAGCCGGGGATGTAAGAGGAGGCAGGAACCACGCCGGGCGCGGAGGGCAGCGCAGGCTTGGTGTTCAGGGACCCGAGTTTCTGTGCGGACACCAGGCCGGCCGTGTAGTCCGGGGTGGCGTTGTCAACAACCGTCTCTTCCTTGGCTGGTTTTCCCATCTCCTCTGCATCTAGCGTCTTCCTCCTTCTCTTTGCCTCTCGGCGGGCACTGACCATATCCAGCTCAGAAATATCGAGCAGCTTTCACGCCCCTTTCTTTCTGCAGCGGCGTCCTTGAAGGTGGGATCGGGGCTGAGGACGCTGGGCGTCGTGGGGCTTCTGAAGGACGCCTGCTTGGGATGCCTCTGAGCGGGGTGGCGGAGTCCGTCCTGCGCAGCAGCCCCGGGCCTGGGAGGGAAGGGCGCTCCGCGCCCCGCTTCAGCTGCTGGGCCGTCTCGGTGGACTTCCGCGGCAGCTCCGCCCGCAGTGTGGCGCTCTTGGGTGTCCGCCTCAACCTAAAATGCCTCACTGGGGAGTGAGCGGTCCGGCGAGGGTCGCCAGGGCATTTTTGTTCAAGTGCTGGCACTCCAGCGGCACCTTCTGAGTTCTCCTAAGATAGCCCCAACATTGGGATTCTGCTTCTCAAGGTCCAGGTTCAGCGACCCCGTTGTCAGGAAAGGACCAAAGGATGTCCGCGGCCATGAGTACCCAGGGGTCCGAGTCGAGGGCGGCGAGCTGGACGAGCGCCATGGGGGCGCCCTGCATCCGCCCACCGCGGGGCGGGAGGTGCGGTCCCGAGCAGCCGCTTGAGCTTCGCCGCCGCCGGAGGCCGTGGAGGCAGAGGCGGATGTTGTCGATGACCGCGGCCGTGAGCAGGGACGCGATGCTGGCCGGCGCCCACAGCTCGTCCGTGGCCCCCAACTTGCGCAGCCACAAGCCCGCGTCGCTGGCCGCATGGACGCCGTCATGCGGGGAAGCCGCGCGCCGCCATCTTATGACGACACCTACGCGCCCCGGCGAGGACCCCAACATGGCGGCGCCCGCGGGGGCGGCGTGGCCCCGTTATTAACTTTTAAACTTAAAGATTCCCTTATGACAATGACTTTAAAAACTGTTTTAAAAAGAAAAGAAAAAGGGGAGAACATTTATTGTTGAAGAGAGGCCTCTGAAAAAAATACACTTGTATCCAGGTTCTATTTTGCGAATAACCAGTGCATTCTAATTTTCTCCTAAGAGAGGCCAAGGAAGAGTCTTATCACCTCAGGGCAGGAGACGCAGGTATTTGTCTTACTAAATGAAAGAGGTGGGCTTGAAAACTCAAACCTGGAGAACTGCTTTCTTAGAGTCTGTCCCAGTAGGTGGAGAAGGGGCTCTCATCCGTGGGGACAGGAGGAGGTTATGACTTACAGGAAGTAAGAGTGAGGCTCTCCCTGGGCCCTGGGGAGTTGAGGTGAGGCAGGGAAGGCCATCTCCCCTCTTCTCCCCTTGCCCCCCATTTAGAACCTGGGGAGAAAGTTGTTTCTCAGGCTCAACAACAGCACCTGATGTTGCACCACCCTTCAAAGGGAGTTCGGTGCTGTTGGATGGTGGGTAGAGATTACTGTCTCTGAGCCTTGGGACAGAAAGAAGCTTCTTATCATTCCTGAGGGTATGAGGTAAGCCCCCGAGTGGAGAGCAGCTTCCATGGGGCCTGCTGTGGAGCAAGGTGAGGTGTCCACTGAGCCACGGGTCTGTCAGTGAGAGCTGGGGAGGCTGGGTTGACTTGCCAGCACCTGTCCAAGCCAGAGATGCTAGGCTCTGAGTTCTGCCAGCAGGGCCTGCTGCTACCAGCAAGAGGTGGACAGCCAGGAGACCACTCACCACCCACAGCTACCGTCTTCTACCCGCTCCACCCCCAGGCCACGAGGCAAGCCACACCTGCCCTCCACTGTAAGCCAGAACCTACGTGGAGGGAAGCTGAGACGCTGAGCACACAGAGATGAATAAAACAAAAGTCGTAAAATCTTAATATTTGGGGACTCAGGGTGAATTCTTTGTACTATTCCTGCAACTTTTCTGTGAGTTTGAAATTATCAAAATAGTTTTAAATAATTTGTAATAATGTTCTCATATTAAAACATTGAAGTTTGTTTTTTTATTTTTGTTTTTTCCTACTCTAGCATAACTTAACTTATTCTGAGAATTGACAGTCTTGTTTTGACTCATTGTGTCCTCCAGGCCTTCATGACACCACACTCTCCTAATGCCGAGAATGTTGCATTTTGTCTAAGCCCTGTGATTCTGGAAACCAGCCAACGTTAAGAAAGCACCTCCCCACCCCCCATGCTTTGTGTTCTAGAAAACTTACTGCAAAGAACCACCTTCCCAAAGGACTTAGTTAAGACTCATAGACGCCCCCTTGTTTACCCATGCCAGGGGCAGATACTCTCAGACCCTCCAAATCCCCATTCTTGGCCTCCTAAATGGTTAGCTGAGCTGCTTTTCCCCACTAATCAATCAGAAAAAAATGGGTTAAGTTTCTCTCCTTCCCTGAACTTTGGCTCGTTTTCAGCCTGAACCAGCAGACAGCCCCACCTGCCCCAGGGTAAAACATTCTCTGATCTACTGTCCAGTCCTGCCTCCCTTCCATCCTACTTCCTCACACCTGCTCTTGTCTTGTTTACTTCCCTGTTAAAACCCTGTTTGCCCAGCTCTTGGGATGCTGGCAGATCTTAAGGTCACAGCTTCCCTCTACTGCAGGGGTCCCCTTCCTGCCCTGCCCTTGCAATAATCCTTTTAAATAAAGTCTCTCCTTACTAAATCCAGTTTTATTTTCATTTGACAATTTACTCCTCTTCTTCCCTCCTCCTGCTCCTTCCTTGGTCATTTTCCAGCTCCTTCCCTACCTTTACCCTAAATGTAGGAGCTTGTCAGGGCTCAGTTCTGATTCACTTCTCTGCTTGCTCCCCTTCTCTCCTGTGTGATTGGGTCCATTTTCATGGCTTTCACATGCAGGTGCCTTCCCTAGCATCGATCCCTCCTTACTAACGGAACCCTGATGTGCTCAGGGTGTCTTTGTGCACATTTAACGTTACTCATCTCCCGGGCTCTTGGGCATGTAAAGGTGACCATGAGACTCAGTTCTGCCCAGTGAGTGATAAGCAGAACTCTAGTTGGTGGGTCTTCCTGAAAAGCAGTTGTTTTCCTGATTTTAAAAGGGGGGAGGGGCACACTCAGTCGTGATCTGCCTTTTGCCTTACTCTTTTTTCCTTGAGTGGGACACAGATGTGATGTTTTGAGATGTCACAGCCACTGTGTGACCATGAGAGTGAAAACCACAGGCAAAACATGTATGGCCAAGAAGGAAACCACAAGGAGGCTGGGGACTTGATGACTTCCTTGAGCAGCTGCCTGGACTTCTTCTTATGTTGGAAAAATAAACCACTATCTGATTAAACCACTGTAGTTGGGTTTCTAGTGCATGCAGCCAAATGCAAGCCTGACCTAACTTCCAAATATGTATTTCTATTCCAGACATCTCTGCTTACTTGATACCTCTCCCACTTAGGTATCTTAAAACTCACTCCTCTTCTCTCCCACCAACACCTCACATCTGCTCCTTCAGTGTTTACCACCCCCAAAATACTGTCTAAGTAGTTTCCCCGGAATTCATCGTAGAAAGTGAGCTGTATTTATTTAAGAAAATACGTTGGCATTGAGAGAGGTGAACCCCTGAGGGCACATATCAGAAAATTAAAGGAATAGATATAGTGCTCTGTAATGGAACAGGATTTTGAGGGTAGGGGAAAGTAAAGAGGGGGGAGTGTTTCTTGTAGCTGGATAATGCAATATTTTCACATATGTTTCCAGGTGGATAAGCTGGAAGCAGAATTCATCCTTTTTCTCTTGCAACAAAGCAGCCATTTCTCCCTCCTTGCATCCTTATTCCCTTTGGGTGGTTCTTAAGCAATGGCAACAGAGTCCTCCCGAGCTTCATCCTTGGTGGGAATACCTTCTGACTCCCACAGAATCACAGGTGGTCATTTACTCCAACACAGCCTCATCACAAACCGTGACCTGTCACCCCTGCATGGGGAACTGCTCTCTCATCCCCCTTCCCTAACAGGACGTGGTGCATAGTCACGTATTCCCTCTGCGGGTTTGTTCTTGGTACCAAATACTGCCTTACTTCATTTCATTAGAAGGAGTAGAGAGGGAAACAGAAGATTATCAGGCAACTGATACTTTTTTTTTTTTTCTGTTTATAACCCTTGTCTTTTAAGAAAGGTAAGTCCTGTTTGGTTGTTTTTCTTCTACTGAGCACAGGGTCTGGTTATGCAAGGGGAGTTGAATGGCTCTGTATAATAATACTTGGAGAGGAATTTGGCATCCACTTGATGGGGAAGGAAAAGGAGCCAGTGGGAGGCCCATGGCCGCACTCTGTGATGTAACCTCACCTCCAGAGACCCCCAATCTTTTGATCAAGTCATCCCAACCCTGAAATAGTGAACATTCACAGATGACTTACAGAAGTCAGGGATGTGGATTTGATTCTCTCTCATCCATCCTGGTCAGCATTCCTTGTGTCCTTTCAGTCTGTATATTTGTGTTTTTGTTCAGATCTTGGAAATTTTCTCCTCTTATTTATTTCCTCTGTTTTCTCTTTTTGGGATTCCTTCAAGACTGGTGTTAGATCTCTCATATTGTTCCTTGTTCTCTCTTAACTTCTGTCCGGCTCACTATCCCTTTGTCTTTTTACCCCTCTGTATCCTAGAGTTTATCGTCTAGACTCTCAAGATTTTATTTTTTGGCAATCTTTTTTTAAAAAAAAAAATCCCAAAACTCTTAATCTCCACTTGCTCCTTTCTCATAGCTGTTATTTTTGATGGAGACAATATCTTCTCAGATCTCACTGAGAAACTAATAAATATTCCTAGAAAGTGTTCTATTTGATGAATCATCTCAGTTTTCTCAACTGTTTATCTGTTCATCTTGAGTCTTTTTTTAAAAAAAAATACTTATTCTAAAATGATCCTTGCTTGGCTGCTCACATTCACAAATGATGAACTAAAATAGATGTCTGGAGTGACTTTTCTTTGCAGATGTAAGTCTAGTGGCAGGTTAGAGTATCAGTCAATAAATGTTCATTCCCTGCTGGCCTCCATGAGGGAAGCCTGATCCCTGTCACATCCCCTCTTTCCTCTGGGGTGTCCTCCGTGAGTACAGGAGCTGCCTGCACTCAGTCCTCGTTCTGTTCTGCTGCTGGGAGGACCAAATTGAAACAGGACCTGCCCCAATTTAGCCAATGTCACCCTCTACTAATTAACATCTTATTAGGCTGAGAAAATGTATTTTCCTAAAGCATATCTATATGATATTCCCTTATGGTCACATTTTCCTAACAAAAGAAAATAAAAGAGTAATATAATAAAATGTATGGGAGGTTGGTGCCTAGAAAGCTGATTTATATTCTACTACCAACACCCATGACCATCTGGTCAATTCACTTCTGTGGTTCTGTTTCTCACATTTATAAAGTGAAGGGTTTAAAACACATTAATGATTCCCAAACTAGTGATTTGAACAGTAGTAAAGGTGATCCAAATGCTGTTTTAACAGTTTTTAAAAGCTATGACAAGGACACTCAGACTATTAGCTAATAACTGCAATGAGTTTAGTGGACCATAATAAAACACGGGGCAGATGAATAACACAGAACCCTTGGGAGTGAGGAAAGTGGGCCCCAGAGCCCCTGATGAACTCTGTCTGCCTAGGACCTTCAGTTGACTGTCCCAGGCTCATCAACACTGTGTGCACGGAAGGTACCGCAGAAGGGCTGAGAGGGACTCAGTGGTCACCACAGACAGAATCTTTTGGGACTCAGGAGGAACATTGTCTGAACTCAGGAGGAAATTCATGTCTTCATACCAGGGAACTTACTACACACTTGTTATATTCCAAGCAACATGGAGATACTGAAATGAAAAAAATCAGGTCTCAAAGGGCTTGGAGTCTGATTCACCAAAAGAATCTTTAGTTTCCAGAAGCACAAAACAGACCCAAGAGGGCCGTGGTTGCCAAAACAAATGGCAAAGCAGAGCTGTTCAGAGGCACCTGTGTGTGGGGACTGAGAGAGAGTACCTGACGGCACAGGAGGACCTCCCTGACTCCAGATGGCTGCACTGCAGGATGGAGAGGGAACATGGTTTCACACTAGCTATCCAGGTAGGAAAAATATATAGAGCAATCAGGATGCTTTTGGCTGCAAGTACCTGAAGGCCTTAATAGGGGGTGACATTGGTTAAACTGAGACAAATCTTAATTTGAGCCCCAGTTGTCTTAAACAATCAGAAGTTTATTATCTCACAAGACAAGAAGTGAAGTAGGGTGGTTCTGGGTTTGGTTTATCCAGCAGTTCAATGACATCATCTTTGATTTTTTTTTTCCCTATTATTTCCATTTTCCTCTCTGGTATTCTCACCTGCACAAAGCCATGTGTAGGGGGAGAAACAGAGAGAATGTTCCTGTGTTATTTTTTCGGGTCAATGAAAACCATTCTTAGAATCCCCTGGGCAGATTTCCCCCTGAATCTCATTGGCTAGAATTGTGTCGCATCCCCATGCCTAAACCATTCACTGGCAATGGGTATGGGAGTGTCAGGGCAGGCCTAGACCAATCAGAATCTAACCCTGAGTTTCATGGGGGAGGGGTGCATGCCGGCATGAAATGAGAGTTCGATTAGTGTGGACGAAATGGGACAGTAGCGGGGAGGGCTCTAGATAACTAACAGTGTTTGCTACAATAATGTTCTTAATTTTTCTGTAACTTAAGCTCCATTATGCCTGTTGATAGAAAATATAATCTTAATTAATTCCTGGTAAACTCGGTTTTACGGAGCATCCTCTTCTTCCTTCTCCCTGCACACCTGGCCTGTGTAATATCAGGACATAGGGGATGGGGTGGGGGAGGCACATGTGGTCCTGGATTGGCACCTTTCTACTTTGTTTCCTTTTCTTTTTGAAAATTTTTTAATTGTGTTAAAAAAATACATAAAATTTACCATTGTAACCGTTTTTAAGTGTACAGATAATAATGTTAAGTATATTCACATTGTTGTGAAACAGATTGCAAAATGAAATCCTATACCCATTGAACAACTTCCCATTTTCTCCCTCCCTGAGCTCCTGGCAACCATCATTCTATGATTTTGACTGCTCTAGATACCTCATATAACTGGAATCATACAGTATTTGTCTTTTTGTGGCTGGCTTATTTCAGTTAGCATAATGTCCTCAAGGTCCATCCGTGTTGTAGCATGTGTTGGATTTCCTTCTTTTTTAAGGCTGAATAATACTCCATTGTATGTATTTACGACATTTTCTTTATCTATTCATCTGTTGATGGACATTTGGGTTGCTTCCACTCTTTGGCTGTTGTGGATAATGCTGTTATGAATGTGGCTATGCAAATATCCCTTTGAAATCCTGCTTTCAATTTGGACATATACCCAGAGGTGGGATTCCTGGGTCATACAGTAATTCTATTTTTAATTTTTTGAGGAACCTCCATACTGTTTTCCATAGTGGCTATTCCATTTACATTCCCATCAAAAATACACAAGTGTTCCAGTTTCTCTAAATCCTTGCCAACATTTGTTATTTTCTGTTTTTTTTTTAATAGTGGCCATCCTAATGGGTGTGAGGTGGTATCTCATTGTGGTTTTGATTTGTGTTTGATTTTGAGCATCTTTTCATATGCTTTCAGCCCATATCTCCTTGGGAGAAATTTCTATTCCTTTGCTTATTTTTAAATTGGGTTATTTTGTTGTTGTTGAGTTGTAGAAGTTCTTTAGATGTTCTGGATATTAACCTTGTATCAGATATATGATTTGCAAATATTTTCTCCCATTCCATAGGTTGTCTTTTCACTCAATAGGTTGTTTCCTTTGATGCACAGTTTTTAAGTTTGATTAACTCCCATTTGTCTATTTTTGTCTTTGTTGTCTGTATTTTTTATGTCATATCAGAGAAATCATTGCCAAATCCAGTGTCATGAAGCTTTTCTCCCAAGTTTTCTTCTAGGAGTTTTATAGTTTTGGGTCTTATGTTTAGGTCTTTAATCTATTTTGAGTTAATTTTTGTGTATAGCATAAATCTAGGGTCCCACTTCATTCTTTGGCAGGTAGATGGTTAGTTTTCTCAGCACCATTTGCTGAAGAGACTGTTCTTTCTCCCATTGAGTGTTCTTGGCACCCTTGACCCTTGTTGAAGATCATTTGATCATGTATGCAAGATTTATTTCTGGGGTCTCTATTCTGTTTCATTTATCTATAATGTCTGTCTTTATGCAGTGCCACACTGTCTTGATTACTATAGCTTTGTAATATGTTTTGAAATCAGGAAGTGTGAGGCTTCCAACTTTGATCTTCTTTATTCACAATTGTTTTGGCTATTTGGGGTCCCTTGAGATTCCATATGAATTTTAGGACAGTTTTTTCTATTTCTCCAAAAAATGTTATTGGGATTTTGATAGGGATTGCATTGAATTTGTAGATCATTTTGGGTATGGACATTTTAACAATATTAAGTCATCCAATTCATGAACACAGGACATCTTTCCATTTATTTGTGTCTTCTTTAATTTCTTTTGGCAATGTTTTATAGTTTTCAATGTACAAGTCTCCTATCTCCTTGGTTAAGTTTATTCCTAAGTATTTTATTCTTTTTGAAGCTATTGTAAATGGATTTTTTAAACTTAATTTCCTTTCTTGATTGTTCATTGTTAGTCTACTTTAGTTACGACTGAGATGATTGCTAGCCTTAGGACCCATACCACATCCCCTCCCAGTTTCTCCCTCCCTGCCCTTCTTCTGGCTTCTGTGCCCATCTCAGAGGCACAGGAAGGGCTGCAGCTTTCTGGGACCACAGGAAACGTGGAGAAGTCCTGGGTCCTCTACCTGGGCCTCCATGCCATCTTCTCTGCTCCTGAACACCTGTGTCATGGTAGGACAAGGACCTCTGAGAGCCTGTGGTCCCCAGGGTCCCAGGCAGGAGGGGGCATGTCCCTCTATTGTCTGGGGTTCTACCACCCCCTTAAAGGCAAGCTGGTGAGGGAGACTGTGGAGCTCTTCCCCAAGACCCAGTGCCAGCACCTCATTCTGTTGATCCTCTTGCCCATACCCGGAGAGAGTTTTGAAGCTCTTGTCCCTGATGGGGAAACAATGACTCAGCTTATATTCTTACCCAGTTTTTCTGTCTCACGTCTAAAGTCCAGCTGTTTTAAATGTCAAAGGAAAAAATTGGAAGGCTTTACTGTTTCTGCTGGGAAGTTTTCCCTTGGAGCAAAGGCACCTGGGGTGCCGCTCAGCCTGAACATGGGCTAGTGAGGGTGAGAAGGAGGGCGGGGACACAGCCCTTCCTTCACTAGGTCACAGGTGGACATTGACCTCTCGGCAGCCTCCGTGCCTGGGTCCCTCCGTCTTGGGCTCGTCACTTCCCACAGATCAGATGAGCTGATGGAGGAGGACCCTGAGTCGGAGTTAGTTCTTAGCTTAAACTCTACAGCAGTGGTTCTCAAAGTGTGGCCCTGGGGGCTCATGAGGTCAAAACTATTTCATAATAATACTACAATGTTGCCTTTTCATTCTCTTTCTGTCACAAATGTACACTGGAGTTTTCCAGAGGCTGCATGATATATGATATTGCAAGGGATTGAATACAGAAGCAGATAAGAAGCAGGTATGAGAATCCAGCTGTCTTCTATTAAGCTATTCTATTTATTCTATTAAAGAGAACTGCCAAAATGTAAAAAAAAAAAAAAAGCCATTCTTCATGAATTGTTTTTGTTTTGCAGAAATATAGCTATTTTCATAGAACTGTGTTATTTATGCGAACATGAAATGTTTAATTCTGTTATTTTAAAAGAAACTGATACATCATTTAAAAAAATTTCTCAATTGTAATTTCTAAATAGAATAGAACTAATATAACAAAAGGTCTTTAGAGTCCTCAGTAATTTTTACAAGTGTAAAGGGGTCCTGAGACCAAAAAGTTTGAGGACCGCTGCCCTCTCCAGGGGGGCTACTGTTTTTTTCTAGTGGCTTTGCAGTTCTACCGTCCTTCAACCACGTCCGCTCCGAGCGTGCAACGCTCCTCCGTTGCCTTCAATTTCCCCTGACGGTAGCTGGGCGCCGGCGTGGCCACACGAGGGCAGCACCGGCCCCGCCCGCAGAAGCGAAGGTGAGAACCAGGTCCCCGCCTCTCCCCGGGCGCCAGGTGCCGGCACGTAGGCCCAGGCCTGAGCCCGATCACTCCCTAGGGGCCGACGTGTTTGGCGAATGAACTTTACCTCCGTGTCGTGCAGATGAGCATAGAATCCCGTTTGCGAGATTCTCCGCTTTAACCTGGACGTGTTAGTGCTTGTTGCCATTTCCTGCAGGGAAAGAGCACCCTATGCCATGAACCGTGAACCATGAAGGAGCACGTGGCTCCCATGCAGCAGAGCGGTGAGGAGAGAGAGCGAGCCCCTTTTATTTAGTCTCGGATGAAGGCGGAGGTAAAGGGCAGACGGGAGGTTTTACCCAAAACTAGGGCCTCCCTTTTCTTTTTAAATCAGAACAAGTCATGTACATCTCTCGCGATGGAAAAGAAAGCCTTGCAGCCGTTGAATGCATAGATAATCTCTCACTTCCTGTTCGCCAGTGGCTCCTATGACCTCTCCCAACAACCTCAAAGCAACCTGGCCTGAATGAGCTGTCTCAAATGTGGGACAGTAGAAAGGGCATGAGCTCTGAAGTCACAAGACAGGGGTTCATTCCCAAGTTTCCTGGCTCTTGGTCTGTGTCTTTCCCTCTTACTGTAATGCCAACCCCACATTGGTTTTTTTCCCCTAGATATTTATTATCATGTTGAGTCAACTCAGTGATACATAGAAAGTCAGTAGTCTCTGCTAAAGTATGGCCTACTGGCTAAGAAGATCAGGGCTTTGAAGGTATAGGTAAACTTACATTCCTGTTTCTACCATGTGTTAGCTGTGTGACCTTGGGCAAGCTGTATAACCTCTCTGAGGTTTTAGTTTTCTCAACTGTAAAAAAGGGATAATAATAATGTTACAGGGTTGCTGTGAGAATTATATGATACAATAATAAGTATCTAAAGTGCTTAGTTCATTGCCTGACTTATTGTAAGTGTTCAATAAACAGTAGCTATAAATATCACTGCATTTGAAATTCACAACTTTTTCAATGTCAGAGTCAGATAGAATCTCAGATTTAATTCAGTGTTTTCCAAAGTATGTTCACAATACTTTCTCCCCTCAAGATGTTCCAAGATAAAGGGTTCTGTGCCCAAGTATGATGGGAGATTTAAAATTTAGGATTGTATATTAAAGGCTCAGTGAGGCCACAGAATAAAACCTGTTGAAGTTTGATTATTCCAACCTTTGTCAAACTGATTTGACTGCAGAACCTTCTTTGTGCGTCACCTTTTAACTTCCAGGTTGCAACACATCCTAGCCATCTACCCAATGCAGAAATCTGTCCAGTGATGCCTCCCATAAGTGATCATGCACACTCTCTTTGAACATCCAGAAACAGAGCTCAGTCACCATGAACAATCATAACAGCTAATATATAACATTTGTGGAGGGTTTGCTATGTGCCAGGTACTATGATAAGCAAGCGGAATGCATTATCTCATTTAATTCTTACAACAACACTAAGGTAGAGAGTTATCATCTGTTTTTACTGGTGAAGAAACTGGGGCTTAGAAGAGCTAAGTAACTTGCCCAAGGTCGCATGGCAAGAAAGTGCCAGAATGCAAACTCAGGTTGGTGCATCTCTGGAGCCAAGCATTCCCCACCACCCACACAGCTCCTGTAGCCCCCTGTGTCACCTCTCACTGTTGGAAAGTCCTTCCTTATACTGAGCTGAAATCCAGTCCAATTCCTGTCACTCGCTTTCTCCCAGGTGCACACACATCAGTTTCAATTCTAAATGTCTTCCATTTGCCATTGTTTCTAGAACTGTATCCATTCTGTTCCTTTTTCTCTTGACTTGCTCAAGTACTTCTGCATTCCGTTTGAACTAAAAGACTGAAAAACTGAACACAATTCTGTCTACTCCACTATAATGTGATAGTTGCATTTGTAGGAAGTCAAACATTATCAAAATATATGATACAAGAACTAAATTTTTTAGAGGAGAAAAAAGGCAGGGTTAGAGGATAAAAAGTTTTAGATGTGCAATAACAAAATTATTTTGTAACTGTGCATCTAACAGGAATTTTGATAACAAAGCTGTTTTTCATAGCTCTAGTAGTATTGCTATAAAACCTAAACATCAGCCAGGTACGGTGGCTCACACCTGTAATCCCAGCACTTTGGGAGGCCAAGGCGGGAGAATCGCTTGAGCCCAGGGTTGAAGACCAGCCTGGGCAACATAGTAAGACCCCATCTCTACAAAAAATTTAAAAATTAGCTGAGTATGGTGGCATGTGCCTGTAGTCCCAGGTACTTGGGAGGCTGAGGCAGGAGGATTGCTTGAGCCCAGGAGTTTGAGATTGCAGTGAGCTATGATTCCAGCTCTAGATGTTTACCTGAAACACAAGTAAAAATATTAAGTAGAACAGGGACCTGCTTCTGCCACTGGAGTCCAAACTCTGGATTGGAGGTGGTCATTCAAGGATTATCAACAACCTGTATTTATAACTTGGTGCACGATTTTATCCATCAGTATATATGGGTATCATTGAAGGACTTTGTCAAATGCCTTTTGAAATCAAGATGGCATTGATATGTGCGGTGTTGCCCTGCTTTACCACCCTAGTGATTATTTTTTTCAGATAATAGGTTTGTTTGTTTTTTTGTTTTTTCTATTTGTAAAAACAATACCTGCCTATTGTGGCAAAAGGCAAGTACCTAAAGGACATTAATGATGACCAATAATTCTGCCATCTCAAGGTAACTACCATTAACATTTCATCATATTTCTTTCATCTTTTTTCTGTGCTGATATTTTTCACATCACAAGGCATATGTTCTCTGTTACTTACATCCTGTTTTCTTGTCTTAATTCTTTTAAAAAAATTTTTAATTGACAAAAAGTGTATACCTTTATCATTTACGTGTCTTGAAATAGGTGTACATTGTGGAACGGCTAAATCGAGTTAATGAACATGCATTACCTCACGTATGTATCATTTTTGTGGTGAGAACCCTTAAAATATACTCTTAGCAATTTTCAAGAATACAATACGTTATTAACTATAGTCACTATTGTATAGTTGTACAAGAGATCTCTTGCACTTACTCCTCTTATCTAACTGAAGTTTTGTATCCTTTGACCAACTTCTCTCCAACTGCCCCCCTACCCCCACAAGCCCCTGGCAACCACCATTCTACTCTCTGCTTCTGTGAGTTTGATTCTTTTAGATTCCACATAGAAGTGAGATCATGCAGTATTTTTCTTTCTGTGCCTGACATTTCACTCAACATAGTGACCTCCAGGTTCATCCATGTTGTATCAAACGACAGGATTTTTTAAAGGCTGAATAATATTCTAATGTGTATATATAGCACATTGTCTTTATCCATTCATCCATTGATGGACACTTGAGTCCATATTGGCTATTGTGAATAATGCTGCAATGAACATGGGTGTGCAGGCATCTCTTTGACATACTGATCTCATTTCTTTTGGATATATACCCAATAGTGGGATTGTTGGATCATATGGTAGTTCTACTTTTAATGTTTTGCTTTTCTTTTTTTTTTTTTTACAGTATTTCCTAAGTATTTTCTTACATCATTAAACACTCTTTGAAAACAGTTTCAAAGGCTGTATAATTCATTGTATCAATGGTTTAATAATTTACACAGCCATTCCCTTTCTGCAGTTCTTTTAGATTATATCATAATTTTTTGCTTTTATAAATAAAGCTGTGATGAACACCTTTTTGTGCAAAATAGCTTTGTCCATAATTTGCATTGTTTCCTTAGGATAAACATCCTGAAGAAGTATTACTAGGTCTAAGAATATGAACATTGTTAAGGCTCACTCTTTCAAAAGAGGAAATAAAGTTAGCCTGGACCACATGCTGGCTCTCAGTGGTCAATTCTTTCCCTTCTGAATGTTCGAGGCCACCCATTTCATCCTCTCTTTTAGCCACTCATTCCATGTTAACGTCAGATTCACCAATGTATCAATACACTTTTAGATTCCAATTTCTTAGCCTTTTTAAAAATCAGGAAGACATTGCCTGCCTCTTCAGTCTTCCAGCAGCATTTCTGTTCATTAAGATTCCTCAAAGATGAAGTTAACTTATCTGTGAGCTCCCTCTGTACCCCTGGATATAATTTATAAAGGTCAGAAGTGAGCTCTGGTGGAGCGGCAAGGTGCTTTCCTACTACCTTCTTCTGTACTTGGAGCTTCAATTCCTCTTACGAATATTGTTCCTCAGCTTTCCACCCTGATTAGTGTTCTTAATAAGGGAAACCAAAGGAGTGTGTGGCAGAGACTGTTAGCAACGGGACCAAATCCATGCTGTCCTCTACTTCCTGGGCACAGCTGGAGGGCATCTTCTAGGTCCCCCTGCAGCTGGCTGTGGCCGTGTGATTGAGGTTCAGCCAATGGAGCATGGGCAGAAGTGATGTATGCCACTGCCAGCCTGGCCATTAAAAACCCCCCATGGAATGGAAATGACATGCAGGGCAACCTTGGAAATCACATCATGAAGATGCCAGAGCTTTTGTCAGCTGCTGTGGAAGAGGAACACCCTGCTGACACATTCACTCACCTACAGTTGTATTTGATTGTGGACCTGTTTTTCCCTTTTCCCTCTCTTGGGATCATTTGCAATTATAACCTCATTTGGTTCTGCTTGAACTGTCTTTCCTTTAGTCTTAGGTCATGAGATCAAGCATGCCTAACTCTCCCCAAATATCTAGGGATTCTCTTTCCTAATTCTTGGTACAAAGTCAAGCTATCCTAGATGCCTGGATGACAGCAAGCTTCCTCTCACTTTTACCTTCAAAGAGATTCCCCTAGCTGTGCAGAATTAGACCCACATGGTACTTCTCTTCATCATTTTCTCTGCTTTCTGAGAAATGGAACTGTCATTTTGGCAAGAATTGAGCAGAAATTTAATTTAAATTTTAACAGAGTGCAAAAAAATAATTTATAGCCACAATTGTCTGCTACATAATGAAGGTGGTTCTTGCAGAATGGAACATCCCACTCTGCAGCTTGGTGAGTTTGGGTGGCTGAGGTTTGGGAGAGGAATGGAAATAAATGACTCTACAGAATCAAGTGGGAAGAGTTGGGAGTTCTGGAGGCAATCCAAGGTGAAGGACTGAGGGGGAGAGGTAGGAGGATAAGGCTCGAAAGCTGGACCACTCCGTGAGGGGAAGGAACCAGCCTACAAAAATCCTCATGGGTTGGGAGAGCTGAAAAACTTTTGAGAACAGAGGTGTCTAAAATTTGATCTGTAGACTCTCCATTCCCCTGGCGGGGCTGGTGCAGCACTGGACAGGGTCAGCACACAGATGGTGAGACAGTCCACAGACTGAATTTGGCGGATGCAAAGGCTCAGGACCAGAGGTGACTAAACATGAGCTTCTTCCTGCCTTCTGCCCAGGCCTCCCTCCTGAGAACTGGCCTCCTCTTGGGGAGGACTTTAGACTTCCACAAGGTAGAGAATAGAAGTTTGAACCAATCTTATCTAGAGAGGCTCCCACTGACATCTGAGTAACATAATAAATATAGCCATTAGTAAAATACTACTACTGACAATATCATAAAATAAAATTAACAATTAAGTAGGTAGGTCAGGAATTTTGCCCTTTACCAACCCGAGGCCCAGAGAGATTACATTATGTACCTAAGGGTGTGTGTTGGCGGAGCTCAGCTCTGCTCTCAGGTTCTCTGGCTCCTGCTCCTCGTCCTTACTCCTTGCCTGGGAGGAGACAACAGTGCTGCTGCCGTAGCAGCAGAGTAGGTCCTCACCCCTCTCTCCTTGGGCATTGGATGCTCCTGGGCCTTTAAGGGCTGAGTTCTTGCCTGAGCAGCTCCCACAGGAGCCTTTGGGTTTACCAATGACTAGTTCTATATGGTGGGAGTGAGGAAGAGGTTCCTACCACCTTAGAGAGAAATTTTTCCTAGTAAGGGGAAGCATGTGAGAAATAAAATCATTAGTAAGTTCATCAGCAGAACATAAAGATATTTTATCTAATGCCAGAAGGTTTTCTTTGTTCCCGTCAAAGATTTAGGCCCCAAACAAGAAGGATGAACCAAAGGTGGCGAGACACTGGAGCCACCCGGGCAGCCACAGGGAAAGAGAGTTTGTTGATCTGACCCACTGTTCTCCTGTTTTCCAGATAAGGACACATGTTTGTGTGTTGACTGGTGAGGAGAGGAGGTTTCCTGAGTGCAAAGTGCCAAAGTGCAAACCCTGAGATAAAAAGTCATAAATAGACCTAGAGCCTGACCCAGAGCCAGGCTTAGTGTCCTTGGGCTGGTAGGACTTGCAGGCCAGGTCCCAGGTTTGGGGGAGGAGGGTGCTGGGGCTAAGCAGCTGCTGTGGAAATTTCCATGGGCTGTCCATCAGCTCTCTTGGGAGGCTCTGCTATCTGCATGGCATGGGGAGGATGTGCCATGTCATGGGTTATGAAAGAGGCCCAAGACATGGTCCCAGCCCATAAGGAGCTAAGCCCCTAGGGAAAAGCCTCAGGAATGCTTGCCAAGGAAGCAAATGAACAAACAAGTTGGAAAATCTTAAAGTTGTAAATAAGGTCAAGGCATGGAACCAGTCAAGAACAAGTCAATGTCACCTTCCAATTATTAGAACCCCATTTCACCTTCTAAGGAATATGTTGAATATACAAACTTCACATTAAAGGAAAAGCTGATTTTATTACTTTACTAATAAAAGGACCACAAGTAATATATTAATTTTTTAAAAGAAAAAAACTTTTTACAATTTATTACTACTTGCCTGAGTTTGGTATACTCTTAAGAATTCAGATTAAAATCACGAAATCATTTTTAATACAAAAATCAGTGAGAAATTATCCAAAGACATCTAGTTCCATGTCTTGGTAATCGTTACCAAAAGCTTTAGAGTGTATAATTTTGTCAAATCAGATGTTGCAACCATCCCAGCAATTGGAGGAGTGTTTTTCCCTTCTCTAATAAGATTCAGGTCTTTTGTGTGTGTGTGTGTGCATGAGTGTGTGCACACGTGTGTACATGTGCAATGTGTGAACCTATAATGCTTACCACAATGCTGCATTCCTAATGCACTGGTTAGGACGCCTTTGCTTGCAAGTAAGAGAAACCATGAAGAGGATTTATTAGTTCACATGACTGAGAAGTTAAATGGTATGTTTTATTCAGGCTCCAGCTCCATTTCTCTGTGATTCTCTCTGCCCTGCCCTCTTTTGTGGGCTGGATTCCTTTTCAGGCTGGCTTATTCATGGTTGTAAGATGGCTGTGAACAGCAACTCAGGCTTCATCTAGTCTGGGGGAGAGAGAAGCTATTGCTTCTTATAGCCATTGCACAGAATTCCCGAGCTTCCTTCTGACTGGACCACTCACTGAGGGCCACTCACTGTGGGCCACTCACTGTGGGCCAATCACTGTGGGCCTTCCACATGCACCTGCCATGTGCTGATCCGCTGAGGTTCAAAACCCTATCTCCTTGGCAAGCAGATTGGGACTAGCTTATATCACGGGCAGCCAGCCCTGGAGCTGGTGAGACCAATGCCACTCAAATTGATGGTGGCTACACAGTAGGGAGGGGAAGAGGTGTTAGAAAGACATTCCCAATGTCTACCACACCTTAGTAGCAATTAAAAATAATTTTTTTTAAAATTTAAGTGGTACTTTCTAGGTACAAGGCACTATGGGAGATATAACGATATGCAGTTTACAATGTATTAGGTATAAAACAACAAGTTGACAACAATACACTGTTAGATGTAATGTGAAAAAGAGGCATGCAGATGCTAACACAAAGGACTATGAAAGTAAAGCAGAGAGATTGCTTCTGGTAGAGGTGATCAGAGAGGCGTCACATAGCAAGTAACGCTGGAATTAGATCTTAAAGAATGGGTGGGGTTTTAATGATTACAGGTGAGAAGGGAGGGCACTGGAGGCAGAGGGGCTCTAAGATTAAAGCCTCAGAGGCAGAAAGCCAAGGGGGAATTGCAGAGAGGGGGCAGCCCGGGTTAGCTGGAGCACAAGTTCTAGAAGCTGTGGCTAAGGCAAGAAACGTTAGCCCAATACAAAGAGATCTCAGGGTTTCGATAATACCCAAAGAACTAGGATGAATAAAGTCAGGGTACAAGATGATGGCATCTTTATTTTGTCCCATAAAGAAAACTGGCCTAAGCCCCCATTTGCCTGATTAGCAGGAAGTTCATTATCTCCTCCATGGGGCTCCCCAGTTCCTCAACTGTTCCCAAACCCAAAGGTTTACACAGTCCAAAGAGGAAGTGGGGTCAGTCTGACTTTCACACGCAGGCAGAGGCCACTGGTCTCTAGTTAGACTGGTGGCTGACAAACGTCCCCGGGACTCTGTGGCTCCTCAAGGAGGACAGTTCCAATGATGCCACTTTGGGCCTGGCCAAGAGTGTTGCTCACTAGGGTCCAGGGCCATGATTTCAGAGCTCTGCTCTTCAGTTAAATTCACAGCTTCCCCACCCACCAAGTCACTAGCTGTCCTAGGGACTCTGGGTAAAAGGTAGCTTGGTGTATCCTTGCTGTAGTGTTATGATTATATATATATATACACACACACACACACATACATACATATATATATGAAAAAATAAATAAATAATGTTTTTGTCCACGGTTCCTGGCTCATAACTCCCATAGCCCTTGTTATAGTCTCTTGTTATAATGTTGGGTGTGCTAGGCCTCAGGAAACAGAATCTCTCTGACCTTCTTCTGCCCTGCCCCTTCACCCGTCCCAAGGCAGGACTCTAATCTTCCCTGCCTTTCTGATTGTGAGTCATAAGACCCTCATTCCAGAGAGGGTTCCACCCCATATTGTGGAGGCCAATCACATTTTGATGGTTATTCATAAAAACCCAAGAGGACAGGGTTCAGAGGGCTTCCAGATAGCTTAGTCTCTTCCAGGGGTTGCTTATTTCACCCAAGGGAGCCAGGCCTTCCTGTGCTTTCTTATTACAAGTTCACATTGACATTTAACCTCCTTGGTCACTGGCAAAATCTGTGCTCTTGGTCTGTCCTCCCCTTTAAGTTGAAATTCTTTTCCTTGCAGCCACTCCAACTCTGCCTTGATGGTGGTTTCCTGCCCACAGGAGCCCCTGAAACAAGTCTCGCTCTTTGCTTTGGACACACAGCACCTTTCTTCCCTAAACCCTCGCTCTCTTAACCCTGCTTCTGTATGTCTCACACAAAAAAGTGGGCAAGAGATTGACACAGAATTAGGCTCAGCTCACGGTTTCCAGCTTCTAACATGTTTGCTGCTTCTTGAGTTTACAAACTTGGAGCCCAAATCTGGAAATTACTCTAAAACTTATGTGAATTAAAACAAACAAACAAACAAACAAAACTTTTTAAAAAAGTATCCAGTGACTGTCTGAGGGAGAACAAAGTAAAATATATATTAAGCAACAGGGATGGCTTTCCACACACACTAGAGAATTTAAGAACAGGAGAATGAATTATATGCTCTTTTCAATTTAATTAAGCCAGTTTTCATTATGGGACAAAATAAACATGCCATCACCTTGCACCCTGACTTTGTTCATCCTAGTTCCTTGGGTATCATGTAAACTGTGAGATCTCTTTTTATTGGGCTAACGTTTCTCGCCTTAGCCGCAGCCTCTAGAACTTGTGCTCCAACTAACCTGGGCTGCCCCCTCTCTCTAGCTCCCCTTTGGCTACATTGTGAGTCATAGCCAATGTGAGTCAATTCAATTTGGCTACTTCTGAATTCATGTCATATAATCAGTTATCTTCCCTTAAGGAAATCAACTTAGAACAGTTGCCTGGGGAGAGGAGGTGGTGGTGGGAACTTTTTGGATGGATAAAATTGTTCTATATTTTGATTGGGGTGTTGGTCACATGATATTTTCATTTGTAAAAATTTATGAACTGTAGATGTAAAATCTGTGCATTTTACTGTATATAAATTATACCTCAATTTAAACATAGAAATATTAAACCAATGATTATGACATAATTGGCTAACATCCATATGCTACAGTGTGTTGAAAAGAAATTAATCTGAAAAAGCAAAATAATACCCAATTGAGAAGGCAGAAATGTGCTGCAAGCATAGGCTAGGAAAATGGAGAGAAAAGCCACAGACGTCGTTAAAAGGCTGAGCTGGGATGTTTCCAGTTGTGGGGAGCTGAGCCTCTTCTGTAATGTGCTTAATCACTTCTAATTGTACAGTCAGCTAATTGCAGTAATTAGTCTTGCCATGGTTCAACACGGTTGGGAATTCCTTTAAATCATTCTCTGAGCAGGACTGGGCTGGATTTTCCTGAGTCTGGTGACTTCCTCCAATTGTGGCCTGTGATGGTGCATTCTGGGGGCTCCAAAAATGATCTGTTTGCTGGATTTTCACCATGGAGTGTTTGGGCTGTGTGGCTAATCTTGGAGCCAGTGAGTCATGCATTTCAGGCCCCGGAGCACAGTGAGAGCTCTTTGGGCTCTGCCCTGGCACTGTTCTTGGAGTACCATCCCAGCCTCGTTTAGGTCCAAGTTAATCACACTTTGAAAACAGACAGGTTTATTATTCACTGCAGCACTGTTTGTAATAGCAAAAGAATAGAAACAGTCTGTATGACAGGAGACTGGTTAAATAAATTATGGTTCATCCACATAACAATACTTTAAAAAAAAAAAGAGGATGCTCTCTGTGCACTGGTCTGGAAAGAGCTTCAAGCTGTGTTGTTACAGGAAAAGACAGAACAGAGTGTGTAGTAAGGCCATTTGTATAAAACATAAGAGTGTAAGTTTGTATTTGCTTGTATATGTACAAAGAAACTTTGAAAAGAGACAAGAAACTTATTAACAGTGGTTATGTTTGTGTGGGAGAGTGTGGAACTATGGAACATTGAGGCTAAGAGGGGGGTGGGAGAGGGATGGAGTTGGGGAAGATTTTTCACTGCAAACCTTTTGAAAATAGATTTTTTTTTTGAGACAGGGGTCTCACTATATCACCCAAGCTGGTCTTGCACTCCTGGGTTCAAGTGATTATCCCACTTCAGCCTCTTGAGTATTTGGGATTATAGGTGCTTGCCACTGTGCTAAAATAGATTTTTAAGTAATCAAGTGAATGTATTACCTAATGAAAGATTGAAATCAATTAATTAAAACGTTCAAAAGTTTTTGAAAATAGCAAAAATTTTAGGGGAAGAGGGAGCCCAGTATTTCCCAAAGTGTGGTTTGTGAAGGTGTCATGGGAAATTTGTGTATTTAAAGCAGTAATGGGCTTTGTTTTAATTCCCACTTTCTTATATTCAATGAGTAAAAGAATTATTAAACAATTGTTTTCCTGTAATGACAGAACTCTCTGAGAGCCCTGGGGCTGTGGGGCGGGCACACCAGGCAGCTGTGGAGAACAAGTGTCCAGGCTGTGACTCCGTTGCTCAGGCATCTTCCTGCTTGGAAGCAACTCCTCTTGTGCTGGTGGTTTTGACCATCACACAGTTTTAACTTGCTTTTATTCTTAGCCACATGTTTAATTAATACCTGAATGACTCAGGAATCAAAAAGAAGACTGATGTTGGACACAACTAGGTAATGTGGAGCATAATAATTATAATTCTACAAATGTGTTTCCTGACTTTTTCTCCATATCTGAAAGTTGTGAGGGATCAACTTCTTATATAGAAAATTAAGCTGTTCCACTTTAGAATCTAGTGTTAAAGAGAAAATATTGCAACCAGTATATAAATGGGTTTTCCAAGTATTATAAAGACTATACTTTGACTTATCATTTAGAAATAAAAGCTAAAATTATTAAAGTAAAGTAATTGATTTGGGTGTGCAAAATGTGAGAATTCCATATACCTAGTATCTATGGGTCAGTAATATCAAGTGATCTAAAAGCATTTGAATTACAATAGCCAATAAATTAGATTAAATTGCAGAAAATATGGTCCTTTTAAATTTTTTCATTTCAAAATTTACACATCATCTTCAGATATAAGTATGGTAACAATATAATAAAAAATAGATTTAAAAATAATTTGTTTAAAGAGACAGTGTCTCACTCTGTCACCCAGGCTGTAGTACAGTAGCTTCATCATAGCTCACTGCAGCCTTGACCTCCTGGGCTTAAGCGATCCTCCTGCCTCAGCCTCCCAAGTAGCTGGGACTATAGGCACAAGCCACCACAACTGGCTAATTTTTCTATTTTTTGTAGAGACAGGGTCTTGCTATGTTGCCTAGGCTGGAGTACAGTGGCATGATCCTAGCTCACTGCAACCTCAAACTCCTTGGCTCAAGAGATTTTCCTGCCTCAGTCTCCTGAGTAGCTTGGACTCGAGGCGAGTGCCACCACACCTAGCTAATTTTTTTTAAATTTTTTGTAAAGACAGGGTCTCATTATGTTGACCAGGCCAGTCTTGAACTCCTGGCCTCAAGTGATCCTCCCACTTCGGCCTCCCAAAATGCTGGCATTATAGGCGCGAGCCACTGTGCCTGGCCAAAAATGGATTAATACAACATCTTATTGAAGACATGCTATGTATTACAATGTTGGGTTTATCATTCATTTATGAAGCAAAAATAACAACTAAAATTATATAGTGTATGCTATATGATAGGCATGGTCTTAAGCACTTTGCATATATTAATTTATTTGATCCTCAACAATCCTATTAGACATAAGTACTAGTATCATTCCCAGATTAATGAGGAGGAAACTGAGGCAGTGAAAGGTTAAGTAACTAGCCCAGGGTCACACAGTTTGAAAGTAGCAGAGCTGGAATTATAATCCAGACAGTCTGGCTCCAGGGTCCATGTTCTTAACCGTAAGTATTTATTGAGCACTTACTATTTGTTGGGATATAGCAGTGAACAAAGTTTTTGCTTTCATGGAACTTAAAATTGGGAGAGACAGATGATAAACAAACTGGTAAGTAGATATATGTTAGGAAATAAAAAGCACTAGGAAGAAAAATAAAGCAAGATGGGGACTAGAGAGTCTCCTGAAGACAGGATAAAGGGACACGAACGGTCATATTTCAGTAGAATGATGAGGGAGGGACTCTAATGAGGTGACATTTTGTGAGAGACCTGCGTAAGTGCGTGAGTGAGCCACGAAGATATCTGAGGGAAGGGCATTCCAGGCAGAGAGAAGAGCAAGTGCAAAGTCTCTGAGCTGTGACTATTCTTGTCATATTGGAACATTGCAAGGAGGCTTTTTTGGTTGGAGTAACATGAGGAGGGAGAACAGTTGAAAATAACATCTGAACGATACCTGGAGGTAAGATGATATTGAGTCTTGTAGAGCCATGTCAGGATTTTGGATTTTATTCTGAGTGGGATGAGAAGCCATCAGAGGGCTTTGAGTTTAGAAATGATATGATCTGACCTTTGCTTTAAAACAAAGGATCAGTATAGGAAGATATGTGAAGACGGAAGACCAATTAGTTGGCTAATGAAATAATGCAGGTGATAGATGATGTTGGCTTAGCCTAAGGTGGTGGTGATAGTGAGGTAAAAATTGGCTGACTCAGGAGGTACTTTGAAGATGGAGTGGAAGAATTTGCTCGTGGACTTGATGTGAGGTATAAGAGAAACAGGGGAGTCAAGAAGGACACCAAGGTTTTTGGCTGCAGCAATGGAAGAAATGACTGGTTCTTAGGAGAAGCAGAAGAGTATAATGTCCAGAGGACTAATTAAGATACCTGTTTCAAGAATGAGGTGGGATGGTGTCAGCAAAAATGGCAGAGTAAAGACCTCTGAAAATTCTGTCCTCCACAAATATGATGAAAAAAACTGTCAAACGTAGTCAGAATAAACTTTTTTTCCCAGAACTCTGCAAACTAACCAAAGGCTTGCAGCAACCTGGAGATTGTTTACTGAAGAAAAATGGCTGAATCTTAGTAACAACAGTGAGCTTTCTGGTGTTTTTACTTGCTCTGGTCTCACCCTCCACTCTCTAGCCATGTGGTAGCCTTGAAAAGTGACAGTCTGCATTCCTGGAGCAGCCTGGCTGCCACCTGAGGGAACAGAACAGACCTGGCAATCTATCAAAGACTCATTCTCAAAGAACTGTCATTATTTGACCTATCTGGTGGTTCCCTGGAAGACCCCACTTGCAAGGCTGTCTGTATTTGGCATGACTTAAGCTCATCTGTGGCGAAAAGCCTTTTTCCCAGAGGGTATTTGTCAAAAAAATTACAGACATGTTTTAACTTTGCAGCTGCCTGAGGCAGTGAATAACAGCTGGGGCAAACAATACATTGAGCAAAAAGCTTAAAAGGAGTTGCTGGGGAATAAGATGTCCACAAGAACTTTGAAAAGCTCTGACATATTCCTTGGACTCTAGTAGGCCATGCACATGCCAGGGCTGTGCACACGCCCATGAAAGACCTGAGAAGGCCCTCAGATCACATCTCTGACTGACCTTAAGGCTCTGTGCAAACAGGAAGTTATGTTAAGGCAGAGCTGTCAACTGCCTGGCTGAGGGCTGAAGGCATGTCCCAACACATACACAGAGCCCCTTCGCAAAGACTGAATGATTTATTGGTTCCAGGCATTTAAAGATATCTCTGTTTTACCATTAGTTGACTTCCAAGGTAACTGAGTAGAGACTTCAGTAGCCACGTACAACAAAAAGTACAGACTTTACCAATTAGTTTAGAAAAGTCACTAAACAAAGAACAAGTATAACAAGTAGCAACAACCACAAACCCTGGGGAGGGAGGAGAATCTGATTTCCAGAGATGGCAGATTATTATTTAAAATGTTCAGTTTTCAACCAAAAAATTATGAGACATGCAAAGATACAAGAATGTATGGACCATGCATAGGGAAAAAAGCAATCAATGGAAGCAGATAATGTCCTAGCTATTAGACTTACTAGGCAAAGACTTTAAATCAGCTACTTTAAATATATTCAAAGAGCTAAATGAAACCATGTATAAAGAACAAAATAAAAGTATGAGAATGATGTCTCACAGAATAGGGAATATCAATAAAAAGATAGAAATTATAAAAAATAACCAAACAGATGTCCTGGAGTTGAAAAATACAATCACTGAAATGAAAAATCCACTAGTGGGGCTCAACAGCATATTTGAGCAGGCTGGAGAAAGAATAAGTAAAATTGAAAATAGGTCAATTGAGATTATCCAGTTTGAGGAACAGAAAGGAAAAAGAATGAAGAAAACATGAACAGAGCCTCAGAAATCTGAGGGATCCATCAAGCATACAAACATACATATAATGGGAGTCTCAGAATGAGAAAGAGAGAAAAAGGGACAGAAAAAAAATTTGAGGAAATATGATAGAGAACTTCCTAATTTTGATAAAAATACTAATCTGCATGTCCAAGAAGCACACCAAATTCCAAATAGGATAATCATAGAGATTCACACCTAGACACATGATAATCAAACTATTAAAAGCCAAAGGCACAGAGAGAATCTTGACAACAGCAAGAAAAAAGCAACTCACCATGTGTAAGGATCCTCAATAAAATTAACATCTGATTTCTCATCAGAAACTCTGGAGGCCAGAAGGCTATGACATGACATAAAGTGCTGAAGATATTTTAAAAATCTGCCAACTAAGC
Source organism: Daubentonia madagascariensis (assembly GCA_023783475.1). Lineage (NCBI taxonomy): Eukaryota > Metazoa > Chordata > Mammalia > Primates > Daubentoniidae > Daubentonia > Daubentonia madagascariensis. Next base: position 14,260,771 of record JAKFHU010000258.1, on the reverse strand, counting down.
ATTCTATATCCAGCAAAACCATCTTTCAGAAATAAGTTGGGCATGGTGGCTCATGCCTGTAATTCCAGTGCTTTGAGAGGGGGAGGTGGGAGGATTGCCTGAGGCCAGGAGTTTGAGACCAGCCTGGGCAACATACCAAGACCTCCTTGCTAAAAACAAAAACAAAATTAGCCAGGTGTGGTGGTGTGGACCTGTAGTCCTAGCTACTCAGGAGGCTGAGCCAGGAGGGTCGCTTGAGCCCAGGCATTCGAGGTTACAGTGAGCTGTGATTGCACCACCACACTCCAGCCAGCCTGGGTGACAGAGCAAGACCCTGTCTCTAAAAAAAACAAAAAAAAAAAAACCCCAAAAAACCACCAAGACATTCTAAGATAAATTTCTTCCCTGTAAGAAATAAAAGGTGCCTTTCGGGCTGAAATGAAAGGATAGTAGGCAGTAACTCAAATTCACATGAAATAAAGAATAATGGAAAGGAAACCTCACAGGTAAATATAAAAGGCAGTATAAATATGCAATAATTATAAATCTGTGGTGATGGGCATTCAATGGATAAAAATGTAATTTGTGTGACAATAACAGCACAAAAGAAGAGGAAGAATGGAGCTATATAGGAGAAAAACTTTTGCATATTATTGAAATTAAGTTAGTATTAATCCAAACTAGAACGTTATGTTAATTATAATCCCCAGGGCAACTCTTAAAAAAGGAAGGAGTGATCAAACGTGGCTAATAGTTTCAGATGAGATCTAAAAATTTAATTTACCAATTGCTTTGGCAACATGAAGGTCACTGGTGAGAGTTTTAGGGAAGTAGGAGCTGATGACAATCACACCTTCATCTGACTGAAGTCTGACAGGGTAGAGTTTGCAAGATACAGGAAGGGATGAACCAGGGGCTCTACTATCCCATGGGCAGTGATGAGGATCACTAGGCTGGGAGGGCTTGGAGGAATGTAGGCAATATAAGGGATCAGTTACTCTAGAAGGGAGCAATGGCCACCCTTGAAAGGCCTTGGGGTTTAGGGCTTTTTCTCCTGTATGGTAAAAGGTACCAGTTGACCTAATCAAGGCAAATCGTTAGCCCTCTACTGTTTTGGGGCTTGAGTTACTTGAAACTTCAGTCAAAATAACTTCTTAATTCTCCCTTAAAATTTACTTTGTATTTAGTGTGGAGAAGATGGGGGAGGCAGAATTTAAACTGTGGGGAGGGTATGTGAATGTCTGTGCACAGAAGAGCACCCAGCAGCACACAAGTACCCAGCCAGAGAAGCCATCAAGCGCAGTCTCCATTCTCCTTGGAAGCAAGCCTTCCCCTGACCCCAGGAAGAAGCGAGTCTGACACGGAGCTTACCACTGTGTTCACCCACATCACCCACACTTAGAATTCCGTTCTTTGGGGAATACGGCTGGATCTAGTCAGGTCAGACCTCTGTCTCTGAAACCAAGTGATTAATGAGGAACTGTTAGGGTCACTTCTGGATTTCATTATTATAAGTTACTCCTCTTCCTCAATTTTAGGCATCAACGTGGAACAGCTAACTTTAAATTCTTCCAAGTAATAATATTAAAATAAACAATTTCCAATGAAGTTCAACGTTCATACCAAAAAAAGTCTCAGAATAAAGAACAGTCCTTTGGCTTGATTATTTCATTTTATGAAAAACTCACTAAATTGTTCTTTTTTTCTCTTTTCTACAAGAACCACTAACAATCTTGGACAGAGCTGCAGACCAGTGTTTGGGAATCGTCTGAGTGGAAACTGTCCGGCAGACCTTGGCTCAAACATTTCTTCTCTGGATAAGGAGCGGAGTGATGGGGCAAAGCTGCTGGCTGGTGGAGGCGCTTCCTCCTTCCACGTGTGGGCTGTCAGCGAGCGCCGGCACCTCCCGTGCGACCGAGACTCGCGGGCGAGGACAAACGACTCGGGTGCCCTGTCTCTTTACCCTCGTACCCGAGCTCCGCCACCGCCTGGGGTGCCCCAGCTTGGGAGCGCGGGCAGCAGAGACTTCCTGTTTTTAGGATGGCTCCCCCACAAAGCAAACACACTGAGCCCGAGGAGAAAGCAAGATAAAGTAGCAAGGGCCGCGACGCCGGAGGTGAAAGTGCAATCGGGGCCTTGCCCGCTTCCCTGAGTGCTTCTTGTGGAAACTGGAAAAGGGGCCCTCGCTATATAGGGGGAGCAAAGAGCAGGGCTCGCCCCGTCCTCAGAGCGGCGACGCCCCCCGTGCCCCCGCAGCCCGTCTGTCCCGTCCACGGGCTCCCCTCCCAGGCCCGCGCGGAGGCCTGGCGAGCACCCGCAACCAGGCGACCGGCAGACTGCACGCCATCGCGGCCGCTCACACCTTGCCGCCGCGGAAAAGGGCCAGTTCTCAAGGCGCACGCGCGCAGCAACCAACCCCGCCCGCCGCCCCTAAAACCCGGCCTCCAGCCCCGGTTGCCTCACCAGGGAAAAGGCTGCGGGGAGGTGGGGAAGGGAAGAACGGGAGGGGCCCTGCCCGCTAGAGCGGCCTCCCATTGGCTCCCCTCGCTCCGCCCTCGGTCCCGATTGGCTGGGGACCGGGCGCACGAGCCGAGCACGCTCCCACACGCCGCGCGTCCTCCAGCCAGCGGCGGCGGCGCAGCCAATGGGAGCGGCCCGGGAGGCGGGACGCCAGCGCTGGGCCTCCCCGGGCGCGGGTGAGTTGGTAAACAGATCCGGAGCGCGTGCCGGGCGTCTGCGCGGCAGCGAGCGCGCGGAGGCGGCTCGAAGGTGACCGCGGTTCCCAGCTTCCTGCAGCCGGGTAAGGCTGCTGCCCGCCGGCCGGCCGCGTGCCCGGGCGCCGTCTGGATGCAGCCAGAGCTGGGCTCAACCCCTGCCTGGGCCCTTCTTCCATCCTCCTCAAGTGACAGCGCGGCTTTTCCTTGGCGAGTTTCACTGGCCGCGAGCTCCGGGTCGGGCGCGGTGGGCGCGCCTCAGGTGCAGGGTGGGGGTTCCGCAGCCGTCTCCCACCCCTGTGCCCACCTTAGCCTGCTGGTCCTGCCTCAGGGAGGGGACGAGGGCCGCGTGCGGAGCCTTGGGTCCCTGGAACGCGCCCGGGAGCCCCGGTGCCCGGCCGCCTGCTGCCCGTGCCTCTTGGTAGCCGAAACAGCTTTCCTGCCTCCCTTTCTCATGATAATGTTTTTCTTCACTCCCAGCCCCCTTTGCACTGTGTCTTGGGGCTCTAACTGTCCCAGGCTGCAGGTTTGTGTCAGAACTTTGACTTGCTTGGCTGGCACCAGCTGTTGGAGTTTGGATGAACTTGGGAAAGGGGACCCTTCTTGGTCCTTTCTTGTTTGCTTTTCCTTGGCCCTTCCTCCTACTTGTCCAAACACTGGGAATCTTGTGTGTGGTTTTGGCTTAATCCCCTAAACTTGAGCACTTCCCTGGCTCATTCCCACTCATGGCATAGGGGCAACAGCCCCCCTCTGCCAAACGTAGGCCAATTCTCCCGTGTGCCTTGGGTGATGGGGAATGCTGCAGGGGCAGGTCTGGGTGTTGGGGCATTTGGATGAGCGATGTTAGCATCCTGAAGGGTGAGAAGCTTGTGTGCAGTCTTCCAGCCTGGGTGCAGCCTGCAGCCTGTAGAAAAAGTGGGCCTTGGGTCTACGTGACAGGACTGAGGAGCTGGTCATGCCAGGCCTACCTCCTTGCCAAAGGATTTGAAGATGCATTGATGCCAGCCTGCCAATTGTCGTGCCATGGATGATTGGGTCATCCTGGCAGGAGGACTGTTGGGAAACTGTCTCTTTTGAGGAGGGCCCTTCTGAGAAGAGGCAAAGTGGGGGCTGATGGGGCACAGGAGCAGCATCTTTAAGACTCAGGTAATGGCTTTGAGTGTTTTGTTCAGCCTTGCAAATAGTGTAGACAATGCGGAATTGTTATGATTTTTGGCCTAACTTCAGGCTACTCAAAGGAAAAGTGAACCAGGCAGTCTGGTTCATCTCAGCCAATGTGTCATCCAAGACAGGGTTTCTTGACCTCTGGACTGTTGACATTTTGGATCCATAATTCTTTGTTGTAGGGAACCTGACCTGTGCATTGTAGGATGTGTAGCAGTATCACAGGCTTCTAGCCACTAGACTAGTACCATCCCCACCCCCCACCTGCTGTTGTGACAATCAAAAATGTCTCCAGATACTGCCCTAGAGGGCACAATCACCCTTGGTTGAGAACCACTGAGGTAAGGTTCTAAAAAGGGTCACCCATGCTGCCAGGGGCCCCTGTGGGTAGGCAGAGGGTAGTGTTGTGCCCCCCTGCCCTAACCCAGTGGTAGAAGCTGTGTAGATTTGGGCTTTAAAGGAGACCCCACCTATGCACCTGGGGCAGAGGCAAAACCTGTCAGTGGAGAGATAGGAGGTAGAAACCCATGGACATTTACTGTGCCTGCTGATGTGTGGCAGTGATTGGCCGGTCAAGGGTGCTGAAGGAATAGAAGACTGGGAGTTTCTGTCCAGGGGACATCGCAAGACTTTGGGGGATTTACACATGAAATAACTATGGGCCAGTTTTAAAATAATGAACAGACAAGTTTAAGCTGTCTGAATGCTGGCAGAAAGGCCAACTGAGTTATCCACCAGTGGCTTTTCCAAGGTGATGCTTTATTCATCCTCACTTTTTGCTCAGACATATTCTATGTCTTGTGATGTGGGAGGGGGCCAGGCCTGCGTCTGCGTTTTAAACACACATGTATGTATATTTGCATGTACTATCTGCCCCTCCAGGAGGGTAATGGTTCAGTATGGACATGTGTATAATTTGTGGAGTTCTTTTATAGTTGATTGAAGCATCAATGTCAAAGAGAGTGAGCCATTTCTTTTTCTTTTGTTTTCCCCTTTGGTCAACCTGTTCACCAAAGATTCTTTTTTTGTGTGTGCGGAGAAAAACTTTGCTTCTGAGTCTAGATTTTGTCTTCAATGTAATCCAGAATTTATGCCCCAAATTCTGAGTCCCGAACTGATGGGCACTCAGAAAAGCCAAAAAACAGTGATAATTGCACAAGGCAAGGAAAGACATCCCAAGCCTATACTATACATTTCCCTTCCTTGTGGCTAATTGATCCTGTGGGGATGTATCAGGATTTTCTCATAACACTCCTTGGTCAGTTAGAGGGTCTTTGGGTGCACTTTGTTGCCTGTAGAAAAGGATCAGGAAAGAATGTCACTTCTCCTTTCTCAAAGAGAAGTTTAAAGAAGGCTATTATTGGGAAGCTCAAAACTTGGCAGGATAATTTTCCATCAAGAACCATGGACACTGAGTCATTATCTTTGTCAGTTGAAACAAGAGCTGTGTGCAAAATTAGACGGGAATATTTAGAGAGTTGTCTTGATTTGACAGTGGCATGTGGAAATAGTTCCAGCATTCCTGTTAAATGACAGCCAGGACCTTGGGAGAGCCAGTGGAAAGAGGAGCTGGTGGGAGTGGGGGAGTTCAGGGGTCCTGCTCTTTCTGGAATTGCACATGTGGGAGGATTGGAAGCCCAGGGAGGTGCTTTATGAGAAGTGAGGGTGGCCTGAGTCCCAAGGGGAGGTAGAACTCAAGGCATAGATTCAAGAGGCTCTATGCAGGTAGAATTTCTAGACTAACTGACTGGTTGGATACAGGGCTGAGATTTCTACTTGGGAGAGGAGCAGGAACATGGTGTTATTACTGAAAACGGGGTTTAGGTGAAGGAAGAGCTGGTTTTGGGGAAGATGGTGATGTTAGTTTTAGACATAATGGGGTTAAGGTGCCTGTGGGCCTATTTTTTTCCGTCCTTTTTTATGAAGATAATTTGCGTACAGTAAATCCTTTTTGATGTGCAGTTTTGCACATTTGACAAATGCACGTAGTCATGTAACTCCTACCACAGTCAAGACGTAGAACAATTCCATCACCCTCTAAAATTCCCCTGAGCCCCTTTATGGTTGCCTGTGGGACTTTGATGGGGTATGTATGTCTAGAAATGGTTTAGGTGGTTGAGAGGTCCTGCCTGGCCTGAGGGGAGAGGCGAAGCAGCCCAGGAGACAGTGCAGATAGCAGGGAGGCAGGAGGACGGAGGATGGGCCTGGGAACTCCCCCACCGTGGAGTAGGTGGAGGGAGATAAAGCCAGAGAGGAGCGGGGAGAGGGTGCTTCAGGGGAGTATGTGGTGCCAGCAGGGTGGTAGTGGGGCGGGCTGAGGGGGCCCCTGGCTTGAGTCATCAGCTGTCACAGAGGGGCCAGACATCGTGTGTTGAGGGAGCAGGAAAGACGCAAGTGCACTCTGTTCTTGGGAGACCATGTTGGCCTTGTCAAGAGGTTGAGGGGAAGCAGAGTCAGCAGGAGAGCTGAGGGGGGGTTGTGGGCTTGAGGGGGAAGGCTTTTGTGAAAGGAGAGATCAAAGGCTAAAAAAAAAATAGGTCAGGGGCAAGGTCCTTGTGGAGGAAGGAGGAGGGCAACTGTCAGTGTGGGAGGAGCTGGGATGGGGAGGAGAGGCTGGGGAATGCTCTGAGAGGTGGGGCTGAGAATTTGTGGGTGCTCACATCTGATTGCCTCCATTTTGGGGGGAAACAGAGGTCTGCTATAGAGAGAGTGGGGTCCTATGCTTAATGTGGGAGGGCCAGGGTGGAGTGTGGGACTTGAAGAGTCTTAGGTAACCTCAGGGTCCTGGGAGGAGTTGGTTGTTCCCTGCAGGAATGAATGAAGGAGTGTGTTTGTGTGTTTGTGTGTGTGTGTGTGCGGAAACAGGGCAGGGAGGTGTTCCTGGTTGTATGAAAAAGGCCAGTCCCTTTTTCTCTCCCTGCCTCTGCACCAGCCACTGGATTTTCCCAGAAGTATGTTTCCTTAGGGGGAGGCTGTAGGCTTTCCACCTCTCTGCCTTTGTGAAGCAAAGGGGGTCTGCCTTCCATCCCTTATGTCTAGAAGGATCAGTACCCAAATTTTTTTGAGCATTATTCTTTCCAGACCCCATTAAATCCCAATTTTCAGAACAGCCCTGCGGTGTGCTCTCCTTGTTGACCGTCTGTACTCCAGGGTGAGATAGCCCTGTCCTGATCTCTGGGAACTAGAGATCATCTAGGTCAATCACCACATTTATACTCGAGGAAATGAGGAAACATAGGCCCAAAGAGGAGAACTGGTGTGCCCGAGGTCACGTGTGGTTGGCGGCCTCTCTGTCAGCCCTCATCACATTATGTGTGGTGTCTGGGAACTACAGGACACCGTGGCAGCATCTCTGCTGTCCGCTGGGCTGGATGAGAGGTCTTGGGCACTGTTCACATGAAAAGAAATGTTCAGTTAAAGCTCAGAGCCCGAGGCCAGGCCCAGGCTTGTTCCCTGCCTGGCACATTTTCTGTTTGGCACCGATACTGGCTCAGAGGAGGGTAAAAGTAAGAGTAGATTGCCCAGTAAGCTGCAGGTGGTTACTGTTTGACAGGTGCTTGAGCAAACATCTCCAATCTTTCTGAGATTGAAAAATAAGTTTGTAGCACTTGTGCCCCTGCTAATGGGCAGGGCAGATTGGTCTTCTGAGGAACAACTTCCTGCTGTCTTTTTTCCCCTCTTCTTCCCCCTGAGTCTTCTTATAGACAAGGAGCGGGGTGAAATAGAGGAAGCAACAGAGGTGGTGGCATCCCTGTTCTTCCTCCCTGTGTCTGTGCCCACCGTGAGCAGACTCATGAAGCCAGCTTGGAAACTCACCTGGCTTTGCTCCTGTAAAAATTACTCTTTAAGGAGGGGGTGTTGCTGCTGCCACCAGGGCATGCTGCAGGGGTTCAGGTTTCCCTGGTGCTCAGCTCTGCACCCCTGGTTGTCTCTTTGGTCCTGGGCCCTAGCTGAGGGAGCTTGGCAAGCTCGGAAGATCCTTGGTGCCTGGGCTTCTGCCTCAGTGGCTCGTATGGGTATTAAACTCCTGGCATGTACAAGGCACAGTGCCAGACCCCGTGGGGAATACAGAACTGGGAAAGAGAGGTCTCCACTCTCTAGGAGCTTACCATGTGGTAAGGGAGATGGGACAGGTACACAAAAGGTCATACAGGGCATCGTGAAGTGACCTGAGGCCATTAAGAGATGAGGGGGTTTAGAGGAGAGGAGGTGACTTAAATACGAGGGGTTTAAACAATCCAGCAGCATGGGTGAGATCCCAGCAGGGGAAGTAGTATTCCAGGAGGAGGAGGAGGGAGCAGGATGTGGAAGTGGGACAACATGTGTGCGTGTGTGTGCGTGTGTGTGTGTGTGTGTGTGTGTTGGGGGGAGGTCTGTTCTGGCTGAAGCATGGGGCATGGAGGGAGGTGGTGGGAGGTAGAGCTGCAAAGCTGCCTTGGGGCCCACAGTGAAGGGCTTTGGTGGCCTGCAGCCCCAGCTCTGTAGGCTAGGGTGAGTGGAGATCAGCAAGGTGACAGCCATCTCTCCTGGGGCCTGTCGTCACCTTGTCATTTCTCTTTGTGTGTACAGTTGTCTGTCTAGGGTTGTCCCTAGACAGTTGTCTGTCTGGGTTAACTCACTGGTTTTAAAAGTTATTGGGGTTTTGCGTACACATGTGGTACCAAAGGGTTGCATGTAACCTCAGTGGCGGAACATGTTAATTTAACCTCCATTCCAGTGATGTGTGCAAGTGTCCGTACCTGCTTGTGTGTGGCATTTGGAGGCGATGCTAATAAAGGTTGTGTACTGGGTGTTAGTGTGGCAAGACTGAGGGCCCAGTGGCTCCTTCTTGCTCTTGCACACCCAGAGGTGCTCTTCAGCGTGGGGCTTCTGCCTCTTTCTACCATTTGTGTCTAATACCAAACTGGCTCCAGAGCCAAGCTTTGCCTTTAATGGGTGGGATCGCTGGTACGGAGAAGTATGGTGCCCTCAGCCCTGGTAGGTGAGGAACTTTCTGGAGTGGAGAGTTTGACCAGATGGCCTTTGAGAGCCCAGCTGGCTCCAGGATTTATCTGACTCATAATTTTCTGCAACCAGGTGGACAGACTTTTCAAGGTGTGAACCTTGGTTATGTCCCCTGGTGAGTGACTGTTAAAAAAAAAGTTTATTGATTTGGGACAGGTTTCTTATCTGCTGTCTCTCAGCTTCCTAGGCAGTAAGAAGAAGGGGCTGGGACCTGGAGTCAGTCGCAGATGGGTCCAGTGTCTGACAGCTTTGGAACTTAGAGATTTCTTAACCTTGATGAGCATTAATTATCCCATCAGTGAGTGGGGATGATAATACCTTACTAGGTTGTTGTAAGGATTAGAAGTAATATAAAGGGACAGGCAGGCCGGGCTCAGTGGCTCACACCTGTAATCTCAGCAGTTTGGGAGGGCGAAGAAAGAGGATTGCTGGAGGCCAGGAGTTCAACACCAGCCTGAGCAAGAGGGAGACCCCATCTCTACAAAAAATAGAAAGATTAGCTGGGCATCATGCTGCCTGCCTGTAGTCCCAGCTACTCAGGAGGCTGAGGCAGGAGCATCACTTGAGCCCAGGAGTTCAAGGTTGCAGTGAGCTATGATAAGGCCACTGCACTCCATCTTGAGCAACAGAGTGAAATCCTGTCTCAAAAAAAAAAAAAAAAAGTGACAGGCACACAGAAGAGGAATAGTAAATGGTAGCTCTACTTGTCATTTTTACTGTCATTGAAATACTAACCCTGAAGTGAAAGTGTGCCTGGCATGTCATAAGGGCTTAATAATGGCTTGAATATTGCACTGACCCTGAGAAAGAGGCTTGTAGAAGAACAGGACATGTTTATAGGGAAAGCCGACAGGACTCTGTCGTCAAGAACGTGTTTTGAACTGTGCTTGGAGTAGTCCAGCACCTGGCTTGGTGCCTGGTGCTTAGTTAGCACTCAGTACTATTTGTGGAGTGACCAAACTAAGTTATTTTAGAAGAATGGTCTGGAAATTATTCTATAATATAGCCCCTCTCCCCAATCCAACAATATGCCCTTTTAAAAAACAGCCACTGTATTCATTTCCTATTGCCACTGGAACAAATTACCACAAACTTGGTGGCTCAAAACAATACAGATTTATTGCCTTACAGTTGTGAAGGTTAGAATTCTGACATGGATCTCACTGGGCTAAAATCAAGGTGTCAGCAGGGCTGGTTCCTTCTGGAGGCTCAAGGGAAGAGCCCTTCCCTCACCTTTCCCAGCATCTAGAGGTTGCCCGGGTTCCTTGGCTTGTGGCCCCTTCCTCACGATTGCATCATTCCAACCTCAGCCTCTGTCCCACGTCTCCTCCTGACTCTGGCTCTCCTGCCTCCCTCTTATACAGACCCCGTGATTACACTGGGCCCACCTGGACAATCACCTATCTCAGGAGCCTTGACTTCACATCTGCAGCGTCCCATTTGCAGGTCACATATTCACAGGTTCCAGGGATTGGGGCGTGGACATCTTTGGGGTTCCATTATTCAGCCTGCCACAGCCACCTACAGTATTTTGGCCAAATTTAAAGACAGCCTTTTAAATGTCTGATTTCATGTTAAAAGAAACCCCTCAACCTCAACTCCAGGGATCCTTATTCACCTTCCTGTGTGACAGTGGTTTTGTGAATTCAGTTAACACTTGTAATTTGTTCGTCAGGGTCAGTCTGCGTGTGGGGGTGGGGTGGGAAGGAGTCAGAGGTGTCTGAGACAAGAGCCTCCCCACAAGGAGCTTATATTAATAGTTTAAACAGGAAAGACATCTATTTGCAAGAAGATAACTTACAAAACAGGGTTGAATCTGACCAGCACTGAAAGATTTAGATCAGTTGATAGAAGAATTAAATGTGGAACAGCTGAGAGTCAAGTTAGGCCCAGAATAGGAACGCGTTCTTAAATTCGTATGGTACTTTCATACATTTCAAAGTACGTCCACCCCTTTGTTTAGGTTGGACATAAGAATTCATGCCATCATTTCCAGGTGAGGAAACAGGTCAGAGATGATTCAGGAATGGCCTGGAATAGCCCAGCTGGTCAGGGCAGGGGAGAGCTGATTCCTAGCCCCAGGCCCGTCTATGTGGCCGACGTGTGGGTTTCCAGATGTGCAGAGTGAAGGGTCAGGCTCGCCTGCCTGGGAGAATAGGGCCTGCAGATTGGAGCTGGCTCATACCGCACAGGAGGAGGTAGAGGCTGGAAAGGAGGCCTGGGGCCTGATTTGGAGACCTGGAACCTCAGGCTCAGGAGTTTGGACTTTATTCTGCAGACACTGAAGGAGCCGTTTGAACAAGGAGTTAGTATGATGAAAATGGATTTTAGGAAGATTAATCTGGGAGGGGAGTGTTCCCTGGCTTGGAGGCAGGGAGCTGTGGGGGTCAGAGGGATTGTTCCTCCCACTGTTCCTCCCTGAAAATGCCCGGGCAAAAGCCTCCCGTGCGGTTTTCTCCTTTAAGAGTGGTAAGGACTGGCACGGTGGCTCACGCCTGTAATCCCAGCACTTTGGGAAGCCGAGGTGGGAGGTTCGCTTGAATCCAGGAGTTCAAGAGCAGCCTGAGCAAGACAGCAAGACCTGGTCTCTACAAAAATTAGCTGGTGTGGTGGCACTCGCCTTTAGCCCCAGCTACTCGGGAGGCTGAGGCCAGAGATCACTTGAGCCCAGGTGTTTGAGGTTACAGTGAGCTGGGATCACGCCACTGTACTCCAGCCTGCAGCCTGGGTAACAGAGTGAGACCCTGTCTCTATTTTTAAAAAAAAGAGTGGTAAGGAATATCAGCAGGTATTTATGTCCTGCTTGTTTCCAAGCAGGCCGCCAGCATGCTGGACTGCCTCTCCTGAGTGATGCCTCACACCACAGTGCTAAATAAACTACACTGGTCCCCGGGAGAGGGCGAGACTGTCCTCCCACAGCTCGGCCTGCCTTCCTGACTCAGACGTGATACTGTACCCGGCAGGGAGACCTGAGATATAAATAAAAGGATTATCCAGACTGATCCCATTCATGCTGCCTCTGGTCTCACCAAGTCTGAACTTCATTGCAGAATGTGTGTGTGGTTGTAATGATGATAATAATAATAATAATGATAATCGTGTTAGCTAATGGTTTTTGAGCACCTACTGTATGCTCTAAATGCTGTTGTGGATTATCTAATCTAGGCCTTTCCAAGAACAGATGAGGAAACTGAGGTGCAAGGATAAGCTTACATGACTCAGATCACACTAGCAAGTCAGTGATTCGAACCCAGGTCACCTAACCCCAGAGCATCTATACCATGTTGCTGGTGTCACTTCCTGAGCCAAATAAATGTTTTAAGCAGAAAACTTTAGTGGGTTTTTAGTCAGAAACAAGATTGCCATCAGGACCCCATGCTTGGCTGGTTGTCACTTAAAAGCCTTGTGTGTAATTGGTTACATTTACTCACCAGAGGCAGGAGATGATGCTTGGGACCCTCTGTGTTGCCTGCCTGTGCTTTGGAGTACTGGGCCCCTGCAGGTTTGTTTGCAGCGTTGAGTCCCTTTCTGGACTGTCATCAGAGGTTAGAACCTTGCCTTCTGCTGCTTTTATATCATCCCCAACCCTACCCACTGCCCACCACAGGGCAACACACTCAGGGAACCCTAAGAACGTCTTAATCTCCCAGTGGATGGAGATTGGAGGCTTGTAGTCTGGGACATCAAAAACACTCTTTTGCTTGTTTTCTCTTCTTACCTGTTGAATAGGTTGCCTAGCTCCTGAGTCATGATGGATTCAGGCCTCAGCTTTACTTATAAGCTGTGTGACTTTGGGCATATTACTTAACCTCTCTGTGCCTTAGCTCCCTCATCTGTAAAATGGGCATAATAATGGTACCTTTCAAAAATCATGCTGGGTGTGGTGGCCCATGCCTGTAATCCATGCTTTGGGAGGTGGAGGTGGGAGGATTGCTCAAGGCCAGGAGTTTGAGACCAGCCTGGGCAACATAGCAAGACCCCATCTCTGCAGAAAATTTAAAAATTAGCCAGGTGTGGTAGTGAGCACCTGTGGTCCCAGCTACTCGGGATGCTGAGGCAGGAGGATCACTTGAGCCCAGGAGTTGGAGGTTACAGTGAGCTATGATAGGGCCACGGGACTCCAGCCTGGCTGACAGAATGAGACCCTGTGTCTAAAAAGATAAACAAAAATGATTGAGCTATACATCTCTGTGCTAAATAGAACACTGAGCATGGAGCCTGGCGTATACTAAACTGTCAATCAAAGCAGCTGTAGTTATCATTGTGGTGTGCTGGTTCATGTCTCAAAAAATAAAAACATCTGGGGAATTGGTTAAATTCATTGGGGGAGTGTGTCAGAGTGCCTGCTGCTCAACAAACTCTGGTATGTGTTTTTAAACAGTTCCAAGAAAAAACCCAGTAATCCGGAAGTAGCTTTCAAGGGTATGTGAAGTCTTTAGCCTAGAAGACAACTCGAGGCCTACAAACTCCTTTCCTTACAAGGCACAACTGCACTGGGTCATCCGAAGGGCTTGTGGGTACAGACCTGTGTGGGGTCTGTGGCAAACAGTCAGAAGCTCAGACCTCTCAACTAGGGCAGACAGGCCAGCCTGTGTGGCTCACCAAGAGGCTACCACCGCCCCGCAGTCAAGAGGGGCTGTGTGTGGGCTTTGGGTGGAGGCAGCAGTGTACATCCCTATCTGCCTGCCTATCTGCCTCTGTGCCTCTCTCCAACCCCCTACCCCATGCCCACGACCATGCCCAGTGCTTGCCTGGCAAGGGAGCTCTTGTTAAGGAATGAAGGAATGATTAGATGGTGGATGACTTTATATCAGCTTGAGCTTAAGCCATGGGCTGACAGTGGGGAGTGGAATGCGGGGGGTAGCAGTTATGGCTGTGAGCCTCTTGAAACAGCCGGAGGAGGGAGGAGAGATGTATAGGAAGTTGGCATCTGACACCCTTTCCCACCCCCTAGGCCTAATCCCTTCATGAGCAGCACTTAGAAGCCACACCGTCCTGGATATTACAGTAAAATGTGGCCCAAACAGAGCCCCTTCCTTTGTCTGGCGTTAGCCTGGAGGCCTCTGGGTGGTGAGCAGCTCTGTATCTGGTAAGGCAAGCCTGTCTCTCAGGGGCAGGAGCAGAGCTGTAATGGAGGGTCCTCACCCCAATGCCAGCCTTATTGGGCTGTTCTCATTCAACTCTGGTGACCTTCCAGATTTCCTGGTATAGTTGTAGTTACATTTTACTCCATTGCCCTAGAATAGGGGTTGACAGATAGTAAATATTCTAGGCTTTGTGGGCCGTAGGTCTCTCTTGCAACTACTGAACTCTGCTCTCGTAGCCCAAAAAAAAAAAAAAGCAGGCATGGACAATACATATGTAAGTGAATGAGCTGTAGACAACATATAAATGAATGAGCAGGCCGTGTTCCAATTAAACTTTATTTACAAAACAGGCAGCAGGACTGCATTTGGCCTGCGAACTGTGGTTTGCTGACCCCTGCCTTTGAAGGACACTAGTCATATTATGTGTCTTAATTTTTGGTCCAGAAAATGTCACTTCACTTATTACATAATTCGAAATTAGGATCTTGGTTTTTTTGGGGGAGGGTAAGCACCCATTAATTATTTCCATGTTTTAATGCAGGGGCCAACATTGGGGCAGGCAGGCAGGCAGTCTACCCGTGCCAAGTGATTTTGTCACCACTTTCCTGAGAAGAACAGTTGAGCCTCTTTCCCCAAAGTGGGGTGGCCATGTTCTATCTGCCTGGTGGCCTGTTAGGGGCAGTTGTCTTCTGATGAAGGACAGCGGCTACACAAGGGCAGGGAGAAGCATTATTTTTAGCATTCTGATCTGCTGCCTGACCTGCTGCCCATTCTGCCCTGGACAAGTGCTTAAGGCATAGGGAACAGTTTTTAAAAATTACACATTTGTGTGCTTGCTTAGTTTTTCTTATTTTAACAAAAGATATTTAAGATTATTTTTATAAAATTTATTTTCTATTATAAAAGTAGTACCTGTTCTTTGTAGAAAACTTGAAAAAATTTAGATAAAGGAATGAAGACGGTGAAAAGCATCCATCATCCTACCACCCAGATGCTCTCTCTGTCACCTTCCTTCCTTCCTTCCCTCCCTCCACCCTCCAAAAGGAAGGATAAATAATACTGTTTTCCTGCCCTGTTTTTTTTCCACATGGGAATATATAATACACTTTCTTATTTGTCAATAAATACCTGCCATTTTAAATGGCTGTCTAGCATTCCATCCTGTGGGTATACCGTTATTTAGCTAACCAAGCTTAGACAACATTGTGACTTTTACATTCTTGTAGCTGAATTATCCCACACATCCATTTTTAAGGCAATGCAATTTGACAGGTTTTGGCGGGATTCTTGCATAGTTACGAGGCAGGATGGCCTGAGAAGGGGAAAGGGACCTCCGTGGTAGATGTGCCGTGTGGGGCCTGCGGCAGGTGAGTGCAGCCTGGCATAGCCTCTTCAGCACCCGCTCCCATTGCGAAGGCTTCGCTCAGCAGGCCTGGGCTGGGGCTCACTGACAGGGGAAGGATGGAGGCTGTTTTTCTCCCTCTCTCTTCCCCTGCGTTCTTTTTCATGCATTCAGTTGCCTTTGAAAATTGATAGCATGTGAGGATATTTCAGGACCTGCTGACAGAACCCCTGAGGCTGGACCTCACTAGATAGAAGCCTGGAGTTGCCTGAGATCTTTGAGTGGTGGTCCCTGTGTGTGATTTTAAAGGCTGAGGTGAAGGCCAAATGTACAGAAATTCATGGATTTTGGTTTGGAAGTTTAAGTCTTTTCTCCCACACATACATTCTTCTGAACCCTTGGAGGAAACAATTGTTGTTTCCTTTTTCTGAGAGTGAAAAGAAAAAGAAAAATTTCAAGGATGTAAAGAAACGTTTCAGTGCTCATGTAGGCTATAAATTGGGGATATTCATGCCCAAAGTCAAAAGACAGAGGGCAGAAGGCTACGCGCTTGCCCCCGGGGCCTTTTGGAGATCATGAAACAGTCCTTGCCAAAGTGCGCTGGAAGTGACAGTCTTGAGAGCCCTTGGGGCCGGCACTGTGGGTCGTTGTCTTTAAGCTCATTTGCTCTTGATTTCTTTTTTCAGTTTCTTGAAGGAATAATGGAAAAAGAAGGGGCAGGTGGAAGATTTCCGCTTAAGGGCAAAGCCAGACTTTTGGGGAGAGTGTAGCAGGTGGAGACTCTTAGGAAGGGGTCTTAGTTGAGACTTCCTGCCTGGCCTGAGGTGTGGGCTCCCTTTCCCTCTCTTCCTCCAGAACTCTGGGGCTCTTAAGGTAAGGTCCTGGGGCCAGCAGTGTCAGCAGTACCTGGGAACTTGTTAGAATCCAGATTCCCAGACTCCACCCTAGACCTACAGAGTCAGAGATTCTGGGGGCGTGGCCCAGCAATCTGTGTTTTAACTAGTCTTCCGGGTGATTCAGATGCAACAGCTTGAGAACCACTGTCTCCTAAGAGGCCTTGATTCTGTATGTAGATTAAAAGCAGTGAGCAGGTGTGAGCCAGTCCCAGAAATGGCAGGCTTTCTTAAACCTTAGAGGGACCAGCTGAGTTCATTTAACAAATATTTATTACCTGTCTGCTCTGTCCGGAGCACTGTGGTAGGCACTGGAGATACAGAGGGTAAAGACAGATGTGGTCCTTGTCCTGTGGCTGATGCCTGGTTGGGGGGAGAGTTACATAGGCAGATTCAGAGTCTCATCACTACTGTGATGGGGGCACAGGGTACTGGAGGCCGTGTTGGGGAAGGCTTCCCAGAAGAGGTGATGTTTGCACTAAGACCAGTGAGGAAGAGAGGAAGTGTGCTCCGTGTGCACAGACCTGCAGGAGGGAACCCCTGTGGGTTCCAGGAATGGGGTGGCCTGGCCAGAACACAAAGTCAGTGGAGGGAACTTGGCAAATGTAGGGCTGGGGAGGTGGGGAAGAGCTAGGTTATGAAGGTTCTTTCAGCCCCTTAGGGCCCGTGGAGAAGGCACAAAGCCTGGGAGTGATTTGATAGGATTTTCCTTTTATTTAATTCTTATTGTTTTGAGATAGAGTCTCACTCTGTTGCCAGGCTAGAATGCAGTGGTGTCATCATAGCTCACTGCAGCCTCCAACTTCTGGGCTCAAGAGATCCTCCTGCCTCAGCCTCCCAAGTAGCCAGGAGTACAGGTACGTGCCACCACGCCTGGCTAATTTTTTGTTTTCTTTTTTTTTGTAGAGACAGGGTCTTGCTATGTTGCCCAGGCTGGTTCTGTCCTCATGCCATCCTCCTGCCTCAGCTTCCCAAAGTGCTGGGATTACAGGTGTGAGCCATTGAGCCCAGCCAGGATTTTCCTTTTAAAATGATGGCTCTGACAGTGGCCTAGGGAATGCATCAGAGGGAGTGAGGCTGGGGGCCCAGTGGCAGTTAGGGGCTGTTGCATTGCCCAGGTGGGAGCATCAGATGGACTAGGGCAGGTGGTGGCAACATTCCTCAGGGTAGAAGCCCTGGGAGGGTGGGGTAGGAGTGGTGAGGTCAGTTTTGGACATGCTGAGCTTGAGGCACCTGTGGGATGTCGGGGTGGTAGGCTTGCAGCAGATGGCTGGATGAAGCCTACCCTGGAGAAGGCTGCTCAGTGTGGACTCTGCCCTGCTTCACACAATCCCCAGGACAAAGGGCTTTCTGTGCCACTTGCTTTTGAGTTCTTATACCAGCCCCCAAGGCTTCCGTGGCAGCTGCGACTAGTAAGAGACCAGAGAGGGGTGGGCCCTTGGCTTTTGGAGATACAGACACCACTGCTTTGCTTGGGCGGGAGTTGGTCTGCGATGCAACACTCTGTAATTACAAAGGGGATTGAACAACTGCTTGGTAAATCCACACATAGTCCCAGCCTACTTTCATAGAGGAGATGAGTGACAGATGGTGAGTTCTGGCTGTGAAGGGGGGACTTGGGGTGCACATGGGAACCCTCTCCTCAGAATAAAGTTTTCTCCCCCATGTGGGTCCTGAGTGGATAAATGTATGATGCCTTTGTTTGCTTTATGTCTGTCATGATTGCCTGTTTATTTTTTAAAAAGAGCACAACTCATTTGCCTGTTGATACATTTTGATTCGTGCCAGGTAGGCACCCGTGGTGGGTGCTTTTAGTTTTGGAGACTAGATTTGAAGGTCCCCATGCCCCAGAAGATTTCTAGCTGACGTGTAGGTCGGAAGGCCTGAGTCTGGAGTCTCCTCTCCAGCATGAAGGAGAGGGCGTTTCTGAAAGCTTTTTGGAAAGGTCAGAGAGTGAAGGTTCAACAGGAAAACATCCTTACATGTCAGGGGACGCCACATTCCTCAGTCTCTGTCCCTGGGGGTGGGAAGCTGCATTTATTATAGTTTTTTTTCTCTCCAGATAATATTTTTATTTACTTCCTTTATAGCAGTTTAGCACAATAGGACCAGAAAAGGGGCCTGATGAGCTGCCCAGAGCCCTCCCCTACTGAGGAGGGGCGGAAGGGGCTGAGCATCACACTCCGTGTCAGCTTCTGCTGGTGGCAGAGCTGGGGCCCGTGTCCAGGCTCTGAGGACAGTCTCTTCCACTCAGGCCGCCGCCTCTACTTTTGATCCTGGTGTCAGTGTCACTTGGCCTCTGGCTATCTCCCTGGCACCTGTGCCCATTATAGATGTGCCTACATGCCACCACAACTGCGAGCCCCTGGGGCCAGGGCAGGTTCACCCAGGACCTGCAGGGACTAGCCCAGAGCACAGGAGGAGATGTTAGCCAGCATGTGTTGGAGGAACAACTGGATGACTTTTTATTCTGGTATAGTATCTAGCTAGTAGGCACTCCCCAGTGTGGGTGTGTCTTCCACCCCCACCACTTTATTAGTTTGTGGTCACTGATACTTTCAACTTTCCACGCCTCAGAGGAGAGCAAGCAGGTGCTGAGGCCTTCGGGAGGCTTCTCTACCAAATGGGCAAAGAGCCTGAACGCTCCATGTCTGTGTTACTCATAGGTGGGACCCTGAAAACCTGCTCGTGGACCAGCAGGGACTAGGGTGGGTGGGGTAGGGGCTGATGAGCTTAGCAGTGGCTCTAATGCTTGTAGATGAAACCATGGTGCTGGGAGAGTTTTTAACTTGTATATCAAATGTGTTTTGGGGCTTTTAATTGTATTTATTTAAAATCATGATGAAAATGCTTCCTGGTGTAGCTAAGTGCTTGGTTCTTGGTACATTCCTGGAGGGGTTTTGCAGCAAAATTTCGGGATAGTTGAATTATGAGTCATGTTGGAATTGTGGTGCATTAGAAGTAGGGTTTTTGAGACCCAATTTTTGAAAATGGAAGGTGAGAAAAGTTCTGGGAAAATACGTTTTTCTGGTAGTTGTTCCCCCTCCCTCCACTCTACTGCTTTGAGGGCGGAAACTCCTTTGCAGAAAAATACCTGCCTGGTGTTAAGCTGGGCATGGTGGTGTGCACTTATAGTCCCAGCTACTTTGGAGGCTGAGATGGGAGGATCACTTGAGCCCCAGAGTTTGAGGCTGCAGTAAGCTTTGATGATGTCACTGCTCTCTAGCCTGGGCAACAGAGTGAAACCATGTCTGTAAAGAAAAGTACCTGGTGCTGATTAGGGTGTACACAGTTCACTTTGTAGGGTAAGGGGAGGCTTGGGTACAGCCCCTGCACAATAGGTCAATAACATTTGTCAAAGGTGGGTGAGTGCAGGCTGTGATTTTGAAATAGGCATCCGTGTGTTAATCTCACAAATGACAGACTGTGTTTATTAGCAGCAAACGTTTATTGGTGGACTGTGTTTATTGATTTGAGAAAAATAGGCCTCACCTCACAGTATGCAGGGACGTGTCTGTTTCTGGAGTGTTATTTCCACGTAGATGGGCCCTTCCTTCCCAAGGAGCTGGTCTGGTAATCTCTCCTCCCCGGACCTGGTGCCACTATCTAGGGTGAGACTTGGTACCAATTGGGAGTTCACTGGGTGTGGTATGTAGGATACAACCAGTTAGGCAGACAGAAAGGCCTAACTAATTACTTTTTAATGTGTACTCTTTTTAGATGACGTATTTGTCTGCCACTTTGAAAATAAGATATGTGAACTAAAAAAGGTAGGAAAATCCAGTTAGCAAAATACTGAAAGAGATAGTTATTACTTCTAGTTCCCAAATACAGGAATTTAAAATTTTGGTCAATTTACTTAACGTTTTTTCCTTTTATGAATAATATTTTTTTAAAGCATCATTGTAAAGTAGGTATAATTTCAGCCTGCTATGTATGGACTTGTGTTCAGTGTTAATATGGTTAGAAACCAGAAGAGTTAGGATTGGTCTCCGGGGAGTCCCAGGCCTGCATGACTGTAGCATGTAGGCCCTGAAGTGGGTTTTTAAAATTAAACCACCGTTGGTGCAGTGGGCCAGGTGAGCTAAATTGGCCAAAAAAATCACTTACCAGGGTTAATTGGCCAAAATATCACTTGCCAGCTTTGCTTTAGTGAAACTTCAGTATGTGGTTATGAAAACTTGGATGGAAAATTCTGGTGGAAGTGTTAATAGTTTTAAGCCAAAAAACAAAGGCTGAATTAAATATTAATAGGTCTTAGGAGGAAGTTCTGAGGAAGATTGGACATCAGGTAGTGGTGAGGTGAGGTCTTGGAATTTTCCAGCTTGTGGCCTGTGAAAGACTCTTGTTTTGGTTGTCTGGGTTGGATTTAGAGATGAGCCAGGGGAAGGCCTATTTCTGGGGACCCCTGGGGCATGGGGCATGGGGTATGGTGGATGGTCCAGGGTCCTTCTGAACAGGTGTTCCCCTGCCTCTGTCATTGCATGTCTCTGATGTCTCTTCCAGAAGCCTCTTCCCTCCCTCCAGTCTATGGGCCTCGGTGGGTGCTCCTCCCCCTCCACCCCCGCACTGGGTGGTGAGTGAAGTGTGTGTGTTGGGGTGGGGCCAGGGGCTGCAGAGTTGTTGAGAGCTGGCATCAGTCCTATTTGAGCTCTGATTACGTGCTCTTGCCCCAGTCCTAGATGTTTGCTCTGTGGGGCTTGCCTTGTTTATTGCCATGAAGTGCAGGGGCACAGAGTGGTGCTCAGGGTATGCAGTGGCACCAGGCGATGGGCTGGGCCAGCCCCACTCCCTGCCTCCCGTCTTTTTCAAGGGTATGATTACCTTCGCCAAACCTCCCTGGCTTTGATTGGGTACAGGTAGTTATTTGTGCCTGAGCAGTGCCCTGTCCCTGTGCAAGTGCCTTGGAGTTGGTGGGCCAAGCGTTTGGGGAGGCAGCACGATGTGGGCACAGAGCAAGGGCTGGGGTCCGACCCACAGCTACCATCCAGGAGCCGCATGACCTTCGCAGGTTAGTTAACCTCTCTGCGTTGGTTTTCTCTTTTGTAAATAGGGTAAGTCATAGCCATGCCTTTTGTCATTTGTAAAGATTAGGAGATGTATGGAAAACACCTCAGCCTAGTGTGTGGTAGCCGCTGTCATTTGAGGGTGAAGGTGTTCTCCGAGGGCAGCTTATAGCAGATCATCTCAACGTTCCAAGATCCTGTGCATTAGGGCTTTCTCCTTTTAATAAAAGTAGCTTTATCCCGTGCTCAGGGGCAGAGCCGATTCCTGCAGGAATCCCTGGAGTGGCTGGGCCATTCCCCCTGCAGAGCAGGTGGGCAGGAGCCTAATGTCTGCAGAAGTGCCAGGGTCTGATGAGGAACCCCTGTCAGTGCTCTTACATGGCTTTTCCTGTCTGCACTTCGTTAATTCATGTGGTGATAAGATCACATCCCAGGAGTCATCTCTGTGACTGTCCCCTCCCTCCTGCTGGGCCACGCCTGCTACCAGGGTGTGTCTGGGCTCTCAGCTTGCTTGGGTTGTTCACGCATGTCCCCTGCCTGAACCGCCATCCACACCCCTCTCCTGGTTTCTGACTTTCTCATCTTAGGGACTGACAGCAGATCCCATTTTCTCTACCCACCTGGCCCACCCAGCTCCTCTCTGCCCTGGCTGGAGTGCTTCTTGTATGGGGTCTCCTGCTGTTCTTAACTCTGCCTGTGTTCTTCCCCAACCTCGAGCGTGTTGACAGGACCTTCTCTTGACCCCTCAGCACACAGACCCTGACAGTAGTTAATGAGAACACAGGCCATACCCTGAGTACCCGTGTGCAGTGGCTTTCAGCTTCTCTGACCCTAACCTACATTAAGAAACACATTTTACACTGTGACCCAGTAGAGAGAGAACGACACACATAACCAAGGGAAAAACAAATTTCACTTGATAGTCCTACCCATGGCGCTCCTGATGCTTCCTTTGCCAGTCACATCATGTTGTTGTTGCTCATTTGTTTTGAATGCTGGTTAGGATCTTCCCGAATTGATTGCACTGTGGGCCCAGACTGCAGTTTGAAAACATTGGCTTGGTGAATAGTTGAAGCTGAGGGTGGGCTGACGGGAGGTGGGGGTGGTGGGAGGGGCTCTTGCTGGCCCTTGGTCTTTGGGTCTGTCAGAGGTGTCACCGGCAGCAGCTGGGAAGGCACAGGCAGCCCCAGTCCCCGTGGGTTTGGGTCAGGGCACCACTGCCATGACCTGCTTCGGGAGTGGGATGCGCCTGCCCCAGTGTATGGTTTTGGCTCAGAGGGAAAAGTGCTGGACAAGGAGTCAGTATGGGTGATTCAAGTCCTAGTTCTGCTGCAGATCACTGTACCTCTCTGTGCCTCAGGTTTTTCACAGGGTGGCTGTGAGGCCCAGGTGAGGCAGTGTGTAGGAAGTGGCAAGTGCACTACAGTACTGACTCCACAGTCTTTAGTCCTGCTCGTGTGCCTGCAGTGTTGGGAGTCACCTGGAGTCTCCCTTGAGCCCTGGGCCCTCTCTTTTCTTTTAGTCAACGTGGATCAGAAGGAGAGATCAGTGTAAAAAGCAAATGGCCTTCTGCCCGGGGTTTGGTGTAGCGTGGGTCAGTGTGGGTGGGTCGTTGTGGTTTGGCCCATGGTGGTGTGGAGCCCTGCCCTCACTCAGCGTCCTCTCTTCCAGCCCTGAAGGATGGCTGCCATGCTGGGGGATGCCATCATGGTAGTCAAAGGCCTTGCCAAGCTGACCCAGGCAGCCGTGGAAACCCATCTGCAGCACTTGGGCATCGGTGGGGAGCTCCTCATGGCAGCCAGGGCCCTGCAGTCCACGGCTGCAGAGCAGATCGGCATGTTCCTGGGGAGGGCACAGGTAAGGGGGCCTGCCAGGCAGTGGGAGGGGTGCTGGCGGGAAGAGGGCCGGCCTTGGAACTCTTGGTGTGACCAGAGGGTGTGACCATGGTGGCTGATCTCCTTGTGGCCAGGGCAGGGAGCCTCCCAGCTAGTGTGTCCCACTGTCCCTGTGTGAGGCTGTGACTGTGGTGATGCAATACCGTAGACTGGTGGCTTAAACAACAAACATTTCTCACAGTTCAGGAGGCTGGGAAGTCCAGGATTAAGGCACTGGGAGATTTGGTGTCTGGTGAGGTCCCGTTTCCTGATTTGTAGATGGCTGTCTTCTCGCTGTGTCCTCACATGGTGGAAAGAGGGCAAGGCAGCTCTCTGGGGCCTCTTTTGTAAGGGCATTAATCCCACTGATGAGGGCTCCATCCTCCTGACTTAATTACCCCCCCCAGATGCCCCGCCTTCTGATAGCATCCAGGAGCTAGGGCTAGGTTGCAGCAGGTGAGTTAAGGGGGACACATACACATGCAGTCCTTAACAGGGCCCATGTGTCAGTCAGCCTGGCTCAGCCTTTGAAGGCTCTTCCCACCCAGTCATCGGATCCTCTGCCAAGGGCCTGGCCTTGTTTTTCTCCTTCATTTTGATGAGGGTCTTTGGGCACCTGACTTGGGGGCTCTGCTCCTTTCCGGGTTGGCCGCTGGCACAGCCCTGCTGAGGGCAGCTTCACCTTCAGCCTCCTTCTTGTCCCTCCTGCTGTCTGGGGGAGATTACCTTTTGTGCCGAGGTCCAGGAAACCTCGACGTCTTACACCCAAGGGATGGTTTTAAGCAAAAACGAGTGCTAGAGAGGTGATTGTAAACTGGGTTGGCTACACCAGAGCACTGCCCACCATGGTGTCACTAGCACCTTCCCTGATAGTCCAAGGGGATGAGGAAGGGTGTTTGTGTGCGCATTTGTGTGTGTATGTGCTCACATGCGTGTGTACATGTGTGCGTGGGCACGTGTGTGTTGGAAGTGGCATTGCAGAGGCTGCCCTGCCTCCTCGCTCCTTCCTTCTGCGCTCTGTGGTTGGCTGACCTTCTGGACAAAGGTCACAGTCCTTCTCCAGGCTATGGGACCATCACAGCCCCCAGGCCTCTGGTCAGTCTCAGGTTTAGGATCCCCAGACCCTTCCCTCCTGCTCGGTGAGCATCCAGTGGGGACACAGTGACTCACTGTACATATATGCCTTTAACTTTCAGAAGTCTTTATACCTATGATCTCCTCTGAGCCTCACACTGTCCTGGGATGGGGGCAGGCCTGATGCTTACCCCCATTTCTCAGAGGAAACTGAGACTAAGCGGTTTGCTGCAAGACCCTGATTATTAAGTGACAGGACTGGATTCCTTGTCTTCCTCCTAGCCAAGACTCCCTGCTCTTGCTCTCCCTTTGCTGAGGCTGGGCTGTGGCCTCAGCTGCCTTGTTTGGTGCCTTTTCTAGTGAGGAGCCATTGCCTCCCTGTTGGATGTTTTGCCTGTGGTGCACCCAGAAAGTGAGGTTGCCCCAGCTCACTTGGGCCCCCCCAGAAGTGAGACAGTGTGCGAGAGTGGGCAGGCCTTCTCCATGATGGTGACAGGGGCCTCCTGTCCAGGATCTCCCCACAACCTCAGCTCCCCTCACCATGCCTGGGCCCTGGAGTCTGGAAGAGGCAGGGCCATCCCCAGTATAGTCACCCGGAGGTGGGGGAGTGGCGATCCATCACCGAGATGGAGGCATCTGAGCAGGGTGACCGCCTCCAGTTTGCTTCCATTTGCTCCCTAGACACTTAGCTTTTTGGTGCCTCCCTTTTCCTGAGGGGGTGGAGGGTCAGATGACTCCAGAAACTGGTCTCCCTCCACCTTCTCGAAGGACTTGCTCACGTATTCAGTTAGCAGACACTTACTGAGTCTGGGTCCCCTTGAGGCACTGAGGATCCTTTGCTGCCCTTGGGCTCCCGCAGCAGTTCAGCAGGTGTTAGTAACGCAGGGCCAGGTGGCTATCGTGGGAGTTATGATGCAGAAGGAGTTACGGGCCCTGCCCCAGCCTCCCTCACTCCAGGGCTTCCCTGACCCTCTGGGAGGGGCCCAGTGAATCTAAATACGATTGATTGATTGATTTCTACTCTGAGAAAAGTGCCGTCAGGCCACCTGGGGGCAGCCAGCAGCTAGCCTGGGTGTTGGATTCCTACTCTGCCATTTGCTGGCTGGTGGCCTTTACCAGTCACGTCAGCTCTCTCTGCCTCAGTTTCCTCTCATTTGTGAAATGAGAGTAATAGCCAGTTCTCTCCTCCCACAGAAGGGCAAGTCTTACTTCTTCAGAGCCTACAGTATCTTAGAAAGCTGAGAGTGAGGGTCTCTGGGTCTCTGGCTGTTCCGCGTAACCTGTAGGCAACACGTGTGCTGCTGGACTGGCTAATCCATTTCAGTTGAACCAGGGAATTCAGGCCTCTGGGCTCCCTTCAGAAGTCAGTGCTGTTCTAACTATAGCCTCCCTGGCACTGTTTTCCTGGCCCTGTGGCCCCACATAACTCTGTGACAATGGGGAGCCCTGTTTTCAGATGAGGAAGTAGCAGAGAAGGGTCAGGAAGTAACTCAAGGTTACTCCTGGTTCAAAAGTAAAAAGGACCTGGGTGCAAAGGTCAGGCCTCAGTGACGGTTACAAAGAAAACACGGTGTATCCCCTGTACCCCCCACTTCCCTGTACCCCGAGCTCCCAGGGACAGCCAGGCCTGGTCCTGGTTGTGATCACCTCTCCAGTGAGAACTTATTAAATGCACACCCCAGGCCGACTGGCAGAAACCATGTCTGCAGTGAGGTGCTGGCTGGAGTGGGCTGGGCTGTCCCCATGTGTGCCCCCCTCACCCCTCGCTGGCCTCTGGCTGTGTTTTTGCCTCTCAGAGCTGCCCTGTCTTTTGCCCAGGTTCACCCTCCCCAGAGCCCTGGAGGCCCCCTCCTTGGCCCCGATTTGCACATAAGGAACTTGCTGCTGGGGAGTGGTGTGCACTTGGCCTGGCCCCAGCTGGGCACACAGTAGATGCTCAATGACCTGCCCTGGACCACACAGCAGAGTTCTGGCAGAAGCAGGGCAGGAGCCCAGGTCCTGGCTCCCAGGCCTTGGGCATAGCATTGTGTTAACTCTGAAGGGTCAGAGAGGGCGGGAGGGTGGTAGCATGCTGTCCCATGCAGCAGGGGACAGACACAGGGAGGAGCTCCTGGCTGGCTCTTGCACCCCTCACACTGGCCTTTGCTCCCTGCAGGGTCAGAATAAACATGAAGAGCCTTTTGCAGAGAACTTTGAAGACTTGGAAGCAGAGTTCCACTTCTCAGGCCCGCAGGCAGCGGGAGCCTCCACGGACTTCTCTACAGCCTCTGCCGACCAGTCGCCGCCTCCGCCCCTGGGTCACGCCCACAGCCAGGGCCCGGCTCCTGCCTATGTTGCCAGTGGACCCTTTAGGGAAGCCGGGCTCCCAGGCCAGGCTGCCTCCCCTCTGGGCAGGGTCAACGGGAGGCTCTTTGCAAACCCTAGAGACTCATTCTGTGCCCTGGGCTTTCAGCGAAGGTTCTTCCACCAGGACCAGTCTCCTATGGGGGGCCTCACGGCTGAGGACATTGAGAAGGCCCGGCAGGCCAAGGCTCGTCCTGAGAACAAGCCGCACAAGCAGATGGTACGTCCAGGAGGGCCCCTGGAGTGGGGCGGGGTGATTCCCACCCCTAGTGGTGCTGGCCTTGGCGCCCCCATTGGGAACTTTTTCTGGATGCTGTGGCCTGGGGTTTTTAGGAACATGGAGGCCTCTTCTTGGTGGACTGTGCTGCCAGGTGGAGCTGCTGCCTTTGGGGGTGGAGAGGGGCTGTGGGGGGCAGCATGAACCCCACAGGTTGGTCTTGTGCCCATTTGCTGATTCCACAAGGTTCCTTTCTTTTCTCCCTCCAGCTCAGTGAGCAGGCTCGGGAGCGGAAGGTGCCAGTTACGCGGATTGGGCGGCTGGCCAACTTTGGAGGTAAGGTGGCTGTGGGTCTCTGGGCTGCCTCACGTGCCCTGCCATGACAGTCCCGGCTGAGTGGAACTGGGCTGCTCTGGGGTCTGCATGGAGGTGGAAGTGGGTGGGGGTCCAGTGATAGACTGGGGAAGGTGTTGGTGGAGTGGGTAGCAGCAGCTGCCCTTGCATTAGCTGTTGGACTGGATGTCATCCATGGGCAAGTGATCCAGTTGCTGGGTTCCAGCTCTGCCTCGGCTCTCCCCTGGGGGTTGGTGTGCGGCTGGTGCTACACTGTGAGCTGCAGCTTGGGCTGCTGTCAGGCCTCACTTGGGGGCAGTGTCTGCAGCATCACCTTTTCCTCCTGCTTCTGCCTCACTGCCAGTCAGCTGCTTTGGGGGCCTCTGCAGGAAGGAGGCTGGGTAGTGAGTACAGATTCCTCACTGGGGCTATTTAGCCCCTAAACAGAGTGTATTTTGCCCTTGGGGCCAGCCATTTGGGGAACCCATTTGCTGCTCTCCACAGGTCTGCAGCTCGTCAGTGGAACAGTAACAAGGTGCTGTGGCCCTGAGCTGCTGCTGTTTAAAGTCAATTTAATATGCTGTAGAGTTGTGAGCTTTATTTGTACTTTTCTTTGGGGATTTGAATAGCCATTGTATCCAATCCACTTGTGCTCTTTTTATACGAGTTGAAGGATAATTTTATAGTGAAGGTTTATAACAGTTGTATCTGCTTTTATGAATTGTGTTGTCATATGTATTGCTTATTTATTCATCAAGATGTTCTATTGAAAGTACCATCTCCTTTGCCATTATAGTCTAAGATGGAGTTACTGGAAGTGCATTTCTTTAAAGCTTAGCTGTCCTTAGTAGGTTCTCCAAGCAATATAATTCATGAAAGCAACAGTTTTGGCAGCTTGATTCATATACTGGCCTTGGGTGAGTGGTTATTTGCAAGGTTATATGTAGCAGAGATCTGACTAGTTCATGATGATTCTGGTGTTAAGTGGGTTATGGAGACCCACTATCATGTGTCTACCTTTTGCTCCCCTCCCGTAACCATCCATCATACATGCCGTTCTCCTTTGGAAACCCCATCCTACTCATTCAAGACTGGCTCTGGGCAGAGGCTCACACACTGTGCTTCCCCAAAGCCTGGTGCTGTGGGAGCTGGGCTGATGTGTGGGTTCCAACATTGAATGAAGACTGGCTGTGTTTCCAAGGTGCAGAGCAGACTGGGTTAATTGGAAGGAATTTTCTCAACTGTAAATTTTTCTTCCATAATTATAATCTTAAAATTTGGCATCCGCTGCCAACAGAACAACTTAGTTGTTCAAGCATTTAGTATAAAGTGTCATCTGAGTTATAGCACAAGATAATTCCTTTATTTCCCTTTCCTGTGTTAGCATTTCAAGCAGTTCGTCATAGAATATCATAACTTCCTGGGACTCTACTATCAGAACGAGATTGAGAATCACTGCCCTCGCTGGCTTCTAGTAGCTCACCCCTCAGAAGACTTGGCATGTTACCTGCTTTGCACATGGCCTAGTAGTTAGGGAACATTTATTATTTCTTATTAAAATATTGAATGGAGGGTCTCTTCTCTCCTCCATGAGTTTGAGGGCAGGAACTACCCTATTTTTACATCTGTAGCTTTCTCCTGTAACTTCCCCCTTTCCTTCACTGCAGACTCTGATGAGCCCTGTCCCTGGGAGGCTGGTTCTGACGTAGTTTAAAATGGGTGGAATCCTCTCCTGGGAGTTGTTGTGGGTGGTGGGGAGAGGCAGTGGAGGAAATGGAGGCTGTTTGGGAAAAGTGGTCGGAATGAAAATCTTGATGGTGAATTAGAATTTGATGGAACACCATAAAGTCCTGGTGAAGTCAGGCCCTTTCGGGTGGTGGCTTAAGGAAGAAAGAGACTGAAGAGGAAGGGGTTGTATAGGAAAATGTGTAGGAAAAAAGGCAGCTTCAATAAAACCAGGGTGGAGGGCCTGTCCTCAGAGGGTGAGGAGTGTGGGCAGCCAGAGGGAACCTGGGTTCGAATGAGAAGAAGCTCTAGACTTGGCAAGTGCTTTGCACCATCAGAAGCCTCTTCAGCTTTTGCCAACAGCCACCTGATGGCTGGAGCCATCTTTGGGTGTCTAAGTGTGCTAGAGCTTTGTCCACAGCTGTGGTTCAGAGCTGCTCACATTGCCCAAGCAGTTGGTAGGTAATGCTTCTGGGTTGGAGGTGGCAGGATGGAAGCAAAGAGGAGCCAGTTAAGGAAAGAATGTGCTGTTCTGGGCCCAGTGGTGAATTCTGGGCCTTCTACCTCATGCAGAGGTACTCAAACTGTAGGTTATGACTCTTTAGTGAGTGTGAAATCAATTTAGTGGGTCAGCATCAGCATTTAAAAAACAAGTTAAACAGAATAGAATTGAATATAAAAGATCAGAATTAATATCATAGATCCTTAGAAAGAACTACACACATTTGCAAAAATATTTTAGTTTCAGAGATATAAACATACCATTTAAGTATATTCTCATTGCAATGTGAAATATATGCCTTACTGGT
Source organism: Daubentonia madagascariensis (assembly GCA_023783475.1). Lineage (NCBI taxonomy): Eukaryota > Metazoa > Chordata > Mammalia > Primates > Daubentoniidae > Daubentonia > Daubentonia madagascariensis. The sequence goes on along the minus strand of JAKFHU010000258.1, from coordinate 14,231,207 downwards.
AGGTCATTGTTCAGTTTGAAGTATCACTGCTCTACTTTGTTCTCCTAGAAAACAGTTCTAGCCTCTCTTCCCCTCATGGAGGTGAGATGTTTTTGAGGTATAGACTGACAGACTTTAGGAAGTTTTTACACTGGGGTTATGAAGTAAAGGGACGGCTCTAGATCTCTGGAAGGTAGGATTGCTGCAGGGAACCAGATAGGTGTTTGGGGAGGTCAGTAGATTTTCAACTGTGTAGAGGTGGAAGTCACAGGTTTTCTAGTTTCAGTGGCTCGTTTTAATGCTGAAATGTAGGAAGGAGTCCTAAGTCCAATTTGGTTATGGGAATTTATGGTTATGATGCTATGGGTGGGATGATCTGTGGATATTAGATTTTGTTAAAGAACATTGTGAAAGATAGGGCCATATATTGGATTTGGGGTCAGAATGGAGCTTTAGGTCATTATAATGTCTGGATTATAATTCCATCCCTGCTTCCTATGTGACCTTGAGCCCTACTTGGGTTTTTCCCTTTTGTAAAATAGGAGTCTTGTCATTGACTCCAAATGGGAATATTTTGGTAAATGTTCCAAGTGTACCTGAAAAGAATTCTGACATTGTTGGGTACAGTGATCTATCGATCTCTTCTGGTTTGCTGCTCATACTGATCAGATCTTTTAATGGCTTTTTTGGTTTGCTTATTCTATTGGCTATCAAGAGAGGCTTTAAAAGTCTTATGCTGTGATTGTAGATTTACCTACTTTTAGTCTGTTGATTTGTGCTTTATATGTTTTAAAACTATGTTATTGGCTGCCTACAAATTTGGGATTCTTATATCCTCTTGGGGATTGATCCCTTTATTATTGTGTTATGACTCTTTATCTTTATGAAAATCTACATTGTCTGATATTATAGCTATGTTCCAGTTTTGTTTTGGTTAATGTTTGCATTCTATTTCTTTTTCCTTTCCTCTGCTTTCAACTTTTTTATGTCCTTATATTTAAGGTATATTTTTTGTGAGCAGCATATATAGTTGTTTCCTGTGTTTTAAATATAGACTGATAATCTTAGCCTTATAATGGGAATATTTAGTCCATTTACATTTAATGCAATTGCTGATGTATTGGAGTTTACTGTCTTAGTTTTTGTTTATTATTTGACTCATATAGTCCCTTTTTTCTTTCCTGTCTTTCCTGCTTTTGAGTTAATCAAAGACTTTTAAAACTACAGTCATGTTTCACTTAATGACAGGGGTAAGTTCTGATAAATGTCATTAGGTGATTTTGTTGTACAAACATCATACAGTGTACTACTTACACAAACTTAAATGGTATAGCCTACTATACACCTAGGTTATATGGTATAGTGGTTGCTGCTGGGCTACAAACCTGTACAGCATGCTGCTGTACTAAATTCTGTAGGCAGTTGTAAGTATTTGTTTATCTAAACGTAGACAAGATACAGTAAAAATGTAGTATTATAATATTACAGGAATGTTATATATGTGGTCCATCATTGACCGAAATGTTATGTGGCATGTGATTATACATGTTTTCTCTTTGTTAGCTCTTGTGTTTTACATTTCTCTATTATTCTTTTAGTGGTTACTCTTGCGATTACAGCATGCATCTTGACTTACTATAGTGTAAAATAAGTAATTATTTTTACTACTTCCCCAGTAATGCTAGTGCCCTAGAACACTTTCAATCTGTGTATTCCTCTCTTGTGTTTTGTGTCAATGTGGATATGTATTTTATTTATGCATGTTTTATATATTAAATTATTAAGATATATTAAACTCCATGAGATAGTATTTCTTTGTACAGCCCATATGAATTTAGATTTACCAATATATTTACCCTTTTCATGTTTATTTCTTCCTGAATTTCCATAATTATATTTGGTATGATTTTCTTTTTCTCTGAAGAACTCTCTTCTCTCTTATAATGCAGTCTTCGTATCTTTTTTTAATTTTTTTTTATTTTATTTTTTTCTTTTTGCTATTATAGACCCCCTAAATGTTTCTGAATTCTTTTAGTTTTTATTTGTGTGAAATGTCTTTATTACACTTTTATTTTAGAAGGTATTTTTGCTGGGTGTAGTATTCCATGTTGAAAATTGTTTCCTTTGGACACTTTAACTATATTATTATTTTCTTACTTCCATTGTTTCTGTTGAAAACTTAGCTATCCATTTTATTGCTACTCCTTTGAAGGTAATGGCGTATTTCTTTTCTCTGGCTGCTTTTAAGATTTTCTTTTTGTTTTCGATTTCCAGCAGTTTGACCATGACATGCTTGAGTGTGATCGGCTTTGTATTTATTCTGCTTGGGGTTTACAGAGCTTCTTGAATCTGTGGCTTGATACCTTTTATCGATTTTGGAAAATTCTCATCATTTCTTCAAATATTGCTTCTGTCCCATTCTCTCTCTCCTCTTTCTGGGACTCCGGTTACACATATGTTAGATCTTTTTACTCTGTCCCCTGTGTCTCCTAATACCCTTTCCTGTATTTTCCATCCCTTTTTCCATTTATGCTTCAGTCTTGTAGGTTCAGAGGAGATGTCTTATCATCTCTTTTACACCTATAAAATGAGAACTAGACAGTTACAGGAATGAGACTTTAATGGATAAAGTAGACGCTCGAGAAGACTTATCAAAAGGAGTTGAGAACTGCTTTGTGCTTAGCACTGTAGTGGTTACTGGGACCTTTACACAGGAACTTACAGGCCACATCAATAGGACAGAGGGAAGAAAAGAATAACTAAGGGACACAGGAAAACAGAAAGCAAACAAAAAGTGAAGAAATAGGAAGCGATAATGCTAGTAAATTCTGTGTAGGAGAAAGGATTTTGAAATTTGATTAGAAAAGGAAAGAGACACTGGTAGTGAGAAAAAGCATGTCAGTGGACCAGGAATGAAGAGTAGAGGGAATGGACCCTTGGGAATCATATTATTTTTAAATGGTAAAAAGTTAAGGGTTCCTCATTCCCAGAAACATACTTTGCTTTTAAAAATAGTTTGAGATGCTACTTGGTTTCCTAAGAGGTAAGGTCACGTAAGAGTGTTCTCTCTTATGTTAGAAAACGCATTGCTTAGGTTGAAACACAGAGCTGATAGCTATTGTTGCTTAATTTCCCAAAGATTCTGATATACCTGGGGGGCACTGTTAATATATCAGCAACAAAGCTCTGGATTGTTGTGTCCCTTCTCACTGAGCTTTTATGTCTTCCATCTCTGTGGTAAAATTAAAAACAAACATTGGGTGAGTGGCCTTAGGGTAGGTATTTTTAAATTTGTTAAGTAAGAACATTTAAAAGAAAACACGTGCCGGGTGTGGTGGCTCACGCCTGTAATACTAGCCCTCTGGGAGGCTGAGGTGGGAGGATTGCTTGAGGTCAAGAGTTCGAGACCAACCGGAACAAGAGCGAGACCCCATCTCTACTAAAAATAGAAAAAATTAGCTGGGCGTGGTGGTGCACACCTGTAGTCCCAGCTACTCAGGAGGCTGAGGCAGGAGGATCACTTGAGCGCAGGAGTTGGAGGTTGCGGTGAGCTATGATGACGCCACTACACTCTAGCGGGGGTGACAGAGCGAGACTGTTTCAAGAAACAAAAACAAAACCCCCACCACCACCTTACCACCATTTTATTTATTATTTTTAAAGGACATTTTTAACAATGCAAACGACATGCTCCAAGATAAAGGATAATAAATTGAGTAACTTAGTTTTGTGCAAGACTCAACTACATCCCCATGGTATCTGGACACTGGTTGAGACCTTGCTGTGGCTTACCAGGCCTCATCCCACAGTGGGGAGGTTGTTGGATTCCTTGGCTGGGACCCCAGGACTGGTACAGCGGGGGAGTGTCCATACCCCCTGTGGCAGCTCTATATGCTCTGACCTGCTGGCATGATACCCCTTTGTGTACAGGCAAGCTTTACTCTGGCCTCCCCTCTATGAGAGGCATGTAGTGACACCAGCCTGATTTGCTGAGGGCCATTTGCCACTCTTCCTGTAGCACCAGCACTCTTCTGGGTGCCCTTTGCAGCAAGATGGATGCACTGTAGATACGAGAGAAGTTCGGCACCCTTGGCATGGGTGCGGGAGTGTAGTTTCTGCTTTCTCAGAAACACTCTTAAAAAGGGGTTTTTCTGTGTATTAGGTCATTAAATATGATATGTCCAATTTTGAATCGACAATGTAGTGTATTATATCTCAAACAAGAAGCAGTACAATTAATCAAAGTATGCGCCTGAACTATCGACACAGTCTTGCCATCTTAACGGTAGCTTGTTTGTGCCAGCAGCGAAGAAGCCTGGAGAGCAAGTGGCGATGAAATTGCGAAAGGTGTTTTCCACAGCTTGCTGAGAATTGAATATTTTTCCTTGCAAGAAGTGGTCCAAAGCCTGGAAAAAGTGGTAGTCAGTTGGTGCAAGGTTTGGTGAATATGGTGGATGACAGAGAGTTTCCAAGTCCAGCCTCTGTAGTTTGAGCAGCATTGTTTGTGCAACATGTGGTCTAGCGTTGTCTTGCAAGAGGATTGGCCTGTCTCTCTTGACCTATCTTGACTGCTTAATCACAAGGATCCTCATCATTTCATCCAATTGGTTGCAGTAGACATCTGCTGTAATCGATTGGCCAGGCTTCATGAAGCTGTAGTGGATAATACCAGCACTGGACCACCAAACAGACACCATTAGCTTTTCTTGATGAATATTTGGTTTTGGACTGTGTTTCGGCACTTCATCTTTATCCGACCATTGTGCCGAATGCTTGCAATTGTCAAAAAGAATCCATTTTTCATCACACATAACAATACGATATAGAAATGGTTCGCCTTTATGTCATGACAGCCAAGAAAGGCAAGCTTCAAGACAATTTCTCTTCTGACACTCGTTTAATTCATGCGGAATCCATCTGTCCAGCTTTATTACCTCGCTGATTTGTTTCAAATGGTCCAATATTGTTGGAATAGTAATGTCAGACTTTGCTGCTAATTCATGTATAGGTTGAGATGGATTTGCTTCTGCTACAGCTTCCAGCTCATCATCATCCACCTTGGTCTCTGGTCACCCACATGGCTCATTTTCCAGATTAAAATCACCAGAATGAAACTTCTCAAACCATCCATGTACTGTGCGTTCATTAGCCACATCCTTCCCAAATACTTTGTTGATATTTTGAGCTGTCTGCACTGCGTTGGTTCCACCATGGAACTCATATTTGAAAATAACACAAATTTTTGACTTATCCATGGTTTTGCAAAAATTGCTCTAAAAAAATTTTGAAAGATAATCACAAGCCAAACAACGCGTTTGAAAGACTGAGGATGTACCTTCACTATAAAAATAAAACAAGAAGTGTCGGAGTGAAATGTCAGAGATATCAACTCTCAAATGTAGTACTTAAGGAAATCAGACATTTCCTACTTAACCTAATATTTCACCCCCTCAGAAGCTCTGTGCTGGAGATGAGGGTGGGTATTATCCTCTCCAGTTACAGATGAGGAAGCCAAACCAGGAAGTCGGCCAGTCGCCCAGGGCCATATGCTTATTTGGTACGGCCCTGGGACTGGAGCCCAGGCCTCGGTCATGCACTTGGAAGTCTGAGCGTGACCAGGCGCCATAAATTGGCTGTCAGAGGGGCTATGTTAGGTCTTCCTCTACCCCGCCAGTCCAGTTCTGGGAACTGAGGGTCAGATCCTGAGAACTTTCGAGAACAAGCCACAGGGAACTCCCTCCGCCTCCTTCCTGTTCCCTTCTGCCGGTGCTGTGGGCCGCAGTCTCCTCCCCAGGCCCTTCTCTCCTGGGGCTGGGGGTGGCTGGAGGACACCAGGTGGAGATAGAGGAGACTGGATCACTGAGGGTTCCAGAACAACTTGAAGCACAGGAAAGGATCCTGTCCCACTGCCTTTTCTGTGTGGGCTTTCTTGTCTTACCAGATGAGAAAGATTGTTGGATGCATTAATAAAAGTGAGGCTTAGAACAGCACATTGGCACACACTAAGTGCCATGCAAGTGACGTTGTCATCGTTTATCCTTAGATGTATCTTTGCCCCTAACTGCTGCCGAGGAACTCCTTGAGCCTTGCTCTGTGAACATGCCTTGAGTTTCTGGCAGGTAGAGCCACAGCCACAAGGAACGTTTACTTACTGTTCCAGCTCTGAAGTGCTTTTCATCCAGCCTGCTTAGGAAGGGCCCTGTTTATTGGTGTTTTATTTTTTGCTTCTTTTAACCTCTGGTGTCTGTGTGGGCAGAAAGCCGAGTGACTGCTCAAGAGAGGGCCTTGCTTGGCTCTCATGGGCTCCAGATGTCACACCGAGCATGCCCGAAGCCTGGGATGCTGGCCCCATGTGCTCCTGCCCAGAGGAGAGCCCTTCTGCCTGCCGCTTTCCCTCAGTCCTTGACTATAAGACCTTCCTTTGTGAGAGAAATGTCTGGAACTTTCTTGGAATAGGCCAGGAGGGAAGCCAGGCTGCTGACAGTGGCTTTAGCACCGCAGAGCAGGCTCTGTGGCTCGTTTTCCTCCAGGACTTCTTAGCTGGCTGCGTTGGCCAGGCCAGGAGGCCTCTCAGGACGTGGGTCAAAATAGGGAGAGGCACACTCTGTCTTGAGGGCCGTGGGGGTGTGAGTGGGGCCCCTCATGGGGGTGAGCTCGGGTCCTCATAAGGACCTGGGGAGTCCCAGGCTGTGGCATCTGTCTTCCCAGAGTCGCCTCCAGGTACCAGGTGGGTCTGGGTGAGGGAAGATCCCGGCTTGGGGGTCCTGAGAATGGGGTTAAGCCAGGGCCTGGTGGGCAGGGTGGTGGCCAGTTTATTCTGGGTTCACTGAGCAGGAGCTCGTGAGGCTGAGGTCAGGGTTGCCAGATGGCTGGGCTTGTTTTCACCACCGGGGCTGCCTGCCGTTGGAGCCTGTCTGTCCATCAGTTGGCAGCACCCTGGCCTGGTCCTAAGGGATGTGTAGGGCCACAGAAGGAGCCTGAGGCTTCCCCTGTGGAATGTTCCTTCGGTGATTTGTCTAATTAACAGGTCCTTTCCACTGGAGAGCTCTGGCTCTGCCTGGGAGCCCAGAAATGGCCAGAGAACAATTTGATGGAGCGTTTGAGGGGGGCCCAGCTGGCGAGTGGGGGGACACACCCCTACCTGCAGAAGGAGGTAGAAGGAGGCTTGGCATGGCCCACCCCCACAGCTGTGGCATCGTCTGGTAATGGCCAGGCTGGGTAACCAGCCATCTGCCTCTTTTGTAGGCTTGTCTTTGGACTTGCTCCAGGCAGAGAAAGTCTAGGTTGCTACAGCATGGAGGTTAAAGTTGCCTGTTATCATTTATTTTGCTGAGAGTGTACTGGGTTGGGGGGGGGAAGAGGGTTAATGTTTAATCAGGGACTCTGGCTGCCAGCTCTGTGCCCAGTGTCCTCTGGAGCTGTGGGGAGAGTACAGAGAGAGAACACAGCTGGTGTACCTGCCAGGCACCCAGACCCTGGCACCTCCATCCCAATACACCACGATGTCGTTGATAAGGGTGTGTTGTCACACCTAAAGGCCATTTCCAGATAACTACGGCAGCTTCTGTGATTGCCAGAGCTTGGCTTATTCTGCTCCATGGTGTCTAATACAGGAGCCGCTGGCCACAGTGAGTATTTGAAATGTGGCTGGTCCAAAATGAGATGTGCTATAAGTGTAAAATACACACTGGACTTTGGAAACTTAGTGTACACACATGCACATATAAAATATCTCTAATAGTTTTTATATTGATTACTTGTTGAAATAATATTTTAGATATATGGGGTTAAGTAAAATATATTATTAGAATTCATTTTACATGTTCTTCTTGCCTTTTTCAGTATGGCTACTAGAAAATTTAAAATTATATATGTGGTTCACATTATATTTCTTTTGCTCAGCACTGGTCTAACCATTTTGAATAGGAGTAGTGATAAGTAATTACCATGTGTCCAGCCCTGTGCGAGCACTTTACTCTTATTAAATTGTTCAGTCTTCACAACAACCTATGAAGCAGGAACTGCTATTACAGCTGGTGAAGTGGAGGTTGCACTGTTGCCTAGTGACGGGTAAAATGTACTGCAAAAACTTTTTTAAAGAATGGAATTTTCTTCTTTTGATTTTTAAAATTTATTTTTCATTAAGTAAATTTTTCAGTAAGTTCAATATTTTTCATTAAAGTAATGCATGATCATTGTAGAAAATTTGGAAATACAGAAATATGTGCTGGTTTCCTTGCCCTATAAATGGAGTGCCCTGGTGTAGGGTGGGTTGGTGCTCATCCAGGGGTAGCTCTGGTCTCCCTGCTTCTGGCTGCAGTCCGCATGCTCACCCACGTGTTTTTCACTCTGCTAAAACGTGCCTGGCCTGGGAAGCCACTAGAACTGGGCTTAAAGTAAGAGGATATCAGTCCTGACTGAGACGTGGTCTTAGCAGCACCTGCCAGGCTCCTGTGGGGGGAGGGGGGTCTACTCAACAGTTGGGATCATCCAGTGACTGATTTTTGGACAAGTGAGGTGTTAACAAACTTCACTTTAAAAGATTTCAAAAGGTGGGGAGGGAGGAACTGGTACCCCATGGACCTGAGACCACTGTCAGTGTCTGCGGCCGGGAGGGACTGTGCGTGGGGGGCTTTCCAATCCTGAGTCCTGTGAGTCCCCACAGGCTTGGGTTGGGGACACCCTATCTTTTGCAAAATGTTCCAACTCCCCCCACCTACTGCTTGACATTCCTGTGGGGATGCCCTTCCTTTTACCGTGAGTAAAATTGGAGAGTTCTGGATTATTGGAGGCTCTTCATGCAGACTTGAAGTGGCTGGTGGTGTTCCAGGGAGGTGCCCTGTGTTGTTAGGGACCATCACTGGTCCCTCTTCCCACTTGTGCTGGGACCTTCCTGATGTGCTTCCCAGCTTATGCCACTTTGGGGTGTGTTTGTGTGCCCGAGAGCCTGTAGGTTACCCAAGGTGAGGGGTGGGGATGCATGAAGCTTTTCCACAGGAAATGTCTACCTGGAACCAAATGTCCTCTTAAAACAACAGGTGTGTATCTCCCACCTTTTTATCCCTTTTCAAAATGCTGGTGCGTCAGTGAGGGTCCTGGTGTCGCTCCACACCCTGTGGGCGGTCGGCAGCCCCAGCCCCCTGTGAGTGCTGAGTGCCCGTTCCCTCTTCCTCGCAGGTCTGGCCGTGGGTCTGGGCTTTGGGGCACTGGCCGAGGTTGCCAAGAAGAGCCTCCGCCCTGAGGACCCCGCAGGTGAGCTGGGCCCTTGAGTGGGAGGGGCAGTGTAGGCCCTGGGAGGGGCCGGTCCTTCTGCCCCACCTGTGCTCTGGGAGTGTCGGCTGCCAGGGCCCCCCCCCCCCAGCTCACAGGGCATTCCGTATCAGCAGCACCCCTCGGTGGTAAGGCTGTTCAGACAGACGGATTTGCCTGCTTTAGAGTCTTTGTGGCTGGAAGGCCACTCCCCCTCCCGGCCCCAAGGGGTCACCCAGCCCTTTTCTGGCTCCCTGTGGCTGTCCACACACCGCCTGCACACCTGCATGCACACCACCTGCACACACACCTGCACGTCCACACACCCACCTTTTGCTCCTGTACTCACTCCCTGCCCTGCTCTCCAGGGAGCTGCTGGGGCCTGTGGTCTGGCTGGGTCAGGCACCCCAGGTAGGCGAGAGGGGTGGGTGTCTGGGGGTGGGGGAGGTGTGTGCTTCTGGGACAGACCCCACTGGACCCTTCTCACCGACTTAGTGACTTGAGGAGGCTGTAACCTCTGCCTCAGAGGCAAGGATCACAATCTCTCTGTCCTCTGCAGTCTAGAGTCAGGCCTGTGGTCAGGTCAGAATAGTCACCCCACCTAGTTCAGGTGGCCAGCTGTGGGCTAGGCCCCCTGCAGAGAAGGTTCTGCAGACTGGCCACCCTGAGACTGTGGGGTGTTTGTGATGCTCTGAGGAGTGGGGTGGTGCCATCTGCCTCCTACCTGTGAGCTGCCAGACTTGCCCAGGTATGGGGTAGGCTAGGACAGTGTGAAGGCTGCCCAGTAGGGCTTTCCCTTTAGCAGGGCCTGGGGGGCTGTTGAGAGCAGCGCTGATAGAGCCATCCGCTTGGTGGATTTCTTAAAATGTATTTGAAGTTCTGGACTGGGTCCTCCTACCCCTGGCCCATTCAGGGAACGTCAGCTCATTCTGGTGTCTCACACCTCCACCCCACCCACGGGGACCCCTATTGATACCTGCTGTCCTGCTGCACTGCAGCCCCCCAGCCCTGGCTGCCATCTTGGGAACAGGTTCCCTCGGGGGGCATCAGGGGGCCTGCCAGCTGCTTGGACGGCCTCCCCTTCACCCACAAGCCCATCCCCACAGGCCCTTGAGTACTGGGGGCACAAGGCACCTTGGAAGAGGACAGAGGGTTTAGCAAGGGTATTTTTAGTATTGGTGCTGAAACCCTTTGGGAAATGAAGCCTGGGTTTCTCTGGAAGGAGATGCCAGCCTTCCCCAGGCACAACCCCCCTTCTGCCCCAGTGCCCCCCTCCTGGCTGCTCTCCATCCTGCCTTGTCCAAGCAGGAAAGAGGCCAGGCTGGCTCCAAGGTTACAGTTGGTGTCCTTTGTCAGGGACAGTAGTGACCCCAGGCTAGGGGGTCAGGGGCTCAGTCACCATTAGCCCTGAGTAGGACCCTGGGGCTTAGGCCAGGGTAGGGTGGCCCTGGGCAGCCCCCAAGCTGTGCTCCAGTTTCCTCACCAGGCCCTGGCACCCCTTGGCCTGGGACACTGTGATCACCGTGGCCAAGCTCTGCCCCAGGAGAACCTCTCTTGAGTTGGGGGTTGCCACTATGCCCTGGGCACATCCTGGCTCCCCCAGGTCATTCTCACAGCTGCCCATGCCCGGGGCAGGGGACATGCCTGCAGCCTGTGGGGATTGGCCAGCTTTGGGGAGGTGCTGCCTGGGAAAGCCCAGATTGGGCTGGGCACTGTCCCCACATCTCAGGAGCACTGGAGTCAGCCACGGCCTTGCCTGTGCAGTGTTAGGAGAGAGAACCTCCCTCTTCCAGCCTGGGACAGTGGCCTCTCTCCAAGGCACCCCCTCTTCCTGCCTCCTTCCAAGGCCCCAGGCGCAGGCTCCCAGCCCATAGGAGCCCCAGGGGCTAGAGGGTAGGGAACAGGGGACATTGAGCGCTGCCCTTCCCTCAGTGTTGGGGCTCTGTTGCTGCCTAAGGTGAGGGGTGAGCTAAGGACCCTTCTGGGCCCTGCTATCCTGGACTGGCCCTGCCCATGGGTCACAGCTGGGCCTCCCTGGGGCAGCTCAGCCTGTTCCTGTAGAGCTACAATCTCTCACCTTCCCAAGACCCTGTCCTGTCTGGGACCCTGGGAGCCAGCCTAACCCCTTTCTACATGGCTGCCTTCAGATGTTGGCAGATCTGCATGTTCTCCTTAGAGCTTACATCCCCAGTGCAACCCACCCTGTCCTGCATTGTCACAGGCCAGCCTGGACGCATGCAGGGCAGAGGGCAGTGGCATGGCCACCTCTCCTGTTCCCTTGCTGGGCACTCAGCACAGTTCCACCCCAGGTGCCAAGCCAGCCTCTGTGCCAGGCCTGTTGTGATGGGCCCAGAGAGGAGGAAGCTGCTCTGCATACTTGGGGGGCTTCTGATCCAACTAGACTCACAGGGCAGAGGGCAGGAGAAGCCCCAGATGTCACAAGGGCTGGAGGCCCAGCGAAGAGGGGTGCTAAGGAGCTCGGGAAGGGCAGAAGGAGCCGGTGCCCAGGTCCCTGCTTAGGCCTCTCCCCACCTCTGCACAGGGGCAGACTCGGTATGTGGGCAGGGCTGAGCTGATGGTCAGGAGCAGGGACTGAAGCCAGAGAGGGGCCAACTCCTCTGGGCACACTGCTGGCTGGCAGCAGGACTCCTGCAGCTGCTTTGAGTCATCGCCCTGCACCCCAACCCCCAGTGTACTGGACAAAAGTCGTCTGCACCCTTGGGGGCACTGTGTGTTCGCTGCTGGTCAGCTGCCTGCACTGAGCTGTGCAGTGCCGTCTGGGCAGAGGGGAGAGGCAGGCCGCACCAGGCGGTGTGCTACACTTGACCCCAAATGCCCCTCCCTTGAGGATGGGGCTTTCACTGGCCCCATGTGGTAAATGCATGCTGACCCCAGGAGTGCAGGGACCTTCATCCAGTACACTGGGTTGGGGGCGCAGGGTGAGGACTTGGTGGTCCTCTTCACCTGGGTGCTGCTGATTGGGTCCCTCCAGGTCCCTCCCTCCCAGTCCTGCCCCCACCACCAGCTGACCGTGCCCCAGGGACTGATATGGAGGGGAGAGGTCCTATGTGCACGTGCGTGCGTCTGTGTGTGCGTACTCACCAGGAGCACTGGTGTAGGGCCTGGGGAGGCTTGGGTGGCCACACACACTACCTGAGGGAGGTGGATATGGAATGTGGAGTTGTGCCCCGTGCCCATTTTGGCTCCCCCAGGTCATTCTCACACCTGGCCATGTCTGGGGCAAGGGACTTGCCTCCAGCCTGTGGGGACTGGCCAGCTTTGGGGAGGGGTTGCCTGGGAGAGCCCAGCTTGGGCCAGGGGAGGTGGATATGGAATGTGAAGATGTGCCCATGTGCTGGGTTTTTTCCCATCACACTCCCTGAGCCCCCAGTGGGGGCCGTGGTGACCCCCTCCTACCCATAGGGAAGAAGTCTGTGTTGGATTCCAGCCCCTTCCTGTCGGAGGCGAACGCGGAGCGCATCGTGCGCACACTCTGCAAGGTGCGCGGGGCGGCGCTCAAGCTGGGGCAGATGCTGAGCATCCAGGGTGAGTGACCGGTGGGGCCGCCGCTGCCCCTGGGCTGCGCGGGCTGCCGGGCGGGTCAGCTTCCAGGCAGAACAGTGGTGTGGGGCTCAGGGCTTTGGCCCAGGGAGAGTTCAGTGCAAGATGTGGGTGCAGAGGGAGGGGTATTTTCTGGCTCCTCTGGTTTGAACTTATCCTGGGAGATTAGACTGTGTGGGGATATTTAAAAAAAGTGTCATACACAGGAGCCCACAGTTGTTTTTCTTGCCTTTCTGGGTGTTTTGAAATATCCCGAGGTTGTCCTGGCATCTCAACAGTTGGCGAGGGTCCAGCTACCACTGCCCTGCTATGTTGGTCCTGGGGAGCCAGTGGAGGAGCTCACAGGCCACGGTGTGGCGCTGGGGATGTGGGGTGTGTGACCACGGGAGGGAGGGCTAGGGGAAGCGGCAGGGGCCGAGGAGGAGTCTGGCTCAGTGTGGCCCCAAGAGCAGAGCCGGCATTGGAGGAGCCTCAGACCTCCGGCAGTGCCCAACACTTGGGAGTGGCCACGAGGCTGGCACTGAATGGGGACATTTGAAAGCAAGTTCATCCTCACAGCAATCAGGTGGGCTCACTGAAGTGGCCAGTATTAAGCCAGGAGGAGTCGGCACTCAGGGTGGCTGTGGTATGGGATGCCGCCTGGGGTCGGGCTGCCTGGTGCAGGCTTTTTGGAAGGCACAGGGGCAGTATAGATATGGAGTCCTTTGGTGCTCAAACCCCGTAACTCCAGGAATTCTACAACTCGTAACTTATCTTAAGGAAAGACTAGGATGTGGGGTCAAGGCTCTGTGCCAGGAGCTGCATCGTAGCATCCCCGAGAGCAGATAGACGGAAACCGAAGCAGGCAGCAGTTGGTCTGCATGGGGGAACTTGCCTGTAGCATGTTACGCTACTGTTGACAGTGCTGTTTTAAAATATTTTTGAAGACTATTTAACCACACGGGGAAGTGTTCATGAGAGAACACTGCCCGAGAAGAGCTAGAATAGTCTCCGTACATGTGACTCCAGGTATGAAAAAAGAGAGTTCTCTGGAGGTGGTCAAGTGATGGGTAAATTTAACATTTTACTATACTTTATTTTCTAGGCTTGTTTCTTTTATAACCATAAAAAACTATACATGTTATGTCTAAAAAGCCCACTTTCTCAGGTTGCTGGGGTGAGTTTGGGGCCCCCAGCTGTGCCCTATGGCTGAGGGCCCACCACTCACGTGCTGTGCGCCCCCCAGTCACTGGGCCTCCCGATGTCAGGGCTCCTGGTGGGGCGGCCTGATGGGCTGGGGCGCATTTGTCTCTGGATTTAGCTGTTGGCCACCGTGCCCCAGGAGTGTGCCCACCTCAGGTCATTGCAGCCCAGGGTGCCTGCTGAGATCCCGTGTCCACAGCCTCAGGAGCCCACATACCAGGTGGGAAAGAGGCTCCCAGTACAAGGAAGAATCGAGGCCGGGCCTGTTATGTGTTGTCTCTGAACCCTGGGTTCCAGCATGGGGAGGGGAAGAGGCAGCGGAAGCTCCCAGAGGCCTTGCTGTGCTCCTGGCCCCTGCGCTTTCCTCCTCAGCTGTTGGCCCTTGGCCCTGACTTCTCTCCTGCCTTCCAGACGACGCTTTCATCAACCCCCATCTGGCCAAGATCTTTGAGCGTGTGAGGCAGAGCGCTGACTTTATGCCGCTGAAGCAGATGATGGTGAGGCAGGCGGTGGGGCATCTGCCCGGCATCTGGGCCCATTGGCCCCCGTCCCTATGGGAGGGGTGGGCTGTGGGTGCTTCTCAGGGTGTCTTAGGAGGTGGGGCTGCGCTCACGGCCCCTCCTTTGCCTTTCCCTCCAGAAAACTCTGAACAATGACCTGGGGCCCAACTGGCGGGACAAGCTGGAGTACTTTGAGGAGAGACCCTTCGCCGCAGCTTCCATCGGGCAGGTGCACCTGGCCCGCATGAAGGGTGGCCGTGAGGTGGCCATGAAGATCCAGGTAGGTGCCCTGGTGTATGTGCACACTTGTCCCCATAGGGGCTGCAGAGGGTGAAGCCAGGGCTTCCACACCCCACATCCCCCAGGGCACCCATTCTCCCAGGCAGGGCCTATGTGTCTCATGTCTTTGTGTCCCTAGCTTCTGGTGGGCACTGGAAGCTCAAGAAGTATTTGCTGAATGAGCGACTGGGGGGTGGAGCGGCCTCCCAGAAAGCTCAGTTTGGGGCGGGCGGGGACAGGAGACAAGCGATTGTCTGCCTTTTGGGGCCTGAGCTGGTGGCTGTTGCTGGAGATGGGGTGGGAGTAGAAGAGGGAGAACAAGGTCATGAAGGGCCGGGAGTCGCGGCAGCACCGCCGGCTCCCAGCTCTGCTTCTCCAGGTGTCGGGTGGGGCTGGGACACAGCTGGGATGCCAGCAGGCGGTGGAACCCCCGTCTGCCTGGGGTAACTCCCCTTTCTCCCCCGCCCCGCAGTACCCTGGCGTGGCCCAGAGCATCAACAGTGATGTTAACAACCTCATGGCTGTGCTGAACATGAGCAACATGCTTCCGGAAGGTCTGAGGCTGGGCTGGTGGTCAAGGGCAAGAGCGGGTGGCAGGTGCTCGGTATGGGCTCCAGGGACTGGGGACTTCCTCCCTGCAGAGCCCCTACCCACCCTGGTGCCCTCCTCCCTGGCCAGGCCTGTTCCCCGAGCACCTCATCGACGTGCTGAGGCGGGAGCTGGCCCTGGAGTGTGACTACCAGCGGGAGGCCGCTTGTGCCAAGAAGTTCAGGTGCAGTTCCTCACTGGGCCCCTTGCCTGTTAGGCCCACCAGGGAGGCAGAGGGGCTGCTTCAGGCAGGCCGTTGTGGGTGAAGGTCCCTCCAGCTCTGGGGTTGCAGCCTGGGCCCGTAGCTGCATCCTGCTCCCCAGAGCAAAGCAGGGTCCTCTGCCTGGGGGGCCGTCCCCAGTGGGGAGGGTGGGGAGGGTCTGTGGCCAGGGTGTGACCTCCCACCCCTACCCAGGGAGCTGCTGAAGGACCACCCCTTCTTCTACGTGCCTGAGATCGTGGACGAGCTCTGCAGCCCCCACGTGCTGACCACAGAGCTGGTGTCCGGCTTCCCCCTGGACCAGGCAGAAGGGCTGACCCAGGAGATTCGGAACGAGGTGTGTCTGTGTGGGTGGACAAGGTGGGGGCTGGTGTCCCTGCTGTGCACTCCCTGAGGTGTTTCCTGTGGCGGGGGGTGGGGGTGTGAAGGAGCACCAGTGGGACTTAACGGGACAGGAGGGAAGCTGCTACCTTCCTCCATCCAGGTGACACTGGGAATCTATCACCTGGGCAGAAGGTGAGGTGGGGTGATACAGGAGTCAGGGATTTCTCCAGCCTGACTTCCAGGTACCAGGTCACCTGGTGCTGCCTGACACAGGACCCCTGCCCTGTCCCTAGATCTGCTACAACATCCTGGTTCTGTGCCTGAGGGAGCTGTTTGAGTTCCAGTTCATGCAGACAGACCCCAACTGGTCCAACTTCTTTTATGACCCTCAGCAGCACAAGGTGAGCCCCTAGGAGGGGGCACCCTCAGCTGGGCCTGAGAGCATCTCTGGAACGGGTGTGTGAGCCCCCGGCCTGCTCTTGTCCCAGGAAAGTCAGCAGAGAGTGAGGGGCTACAGCATCTGAGTGTCTTAGCTTGCCCCTGAAAAGATCACCCCCTGTTGTACTCACCCCCCACCCCTGCTGCCCCACACTCCCATCCTGGACCACCAAACCTTCCCCTGGTGTCTATATCCCCAGGTGGCTCTTCTGGACTTTGGGGCAACACGGGAATATGACAGATCCTTCACTGACCTCTACATTCAGGTAAGGTCAGGAGAGGGGCCCTGGCCCTGGCCCATGTTTTTCTGAGGCTGGGACAGGATGCTGGGGGTTTGGAGAACAGCCAGGCTCCAGGTCTGGTGACAGCACGCAGGCTTACAGGCCAGTGTCTTGTGAAGGGGGAGAGGAAGGATGAAGGTGGGGTAGGCAGGTTTGGCATTAGTCTCCCTGGGGTGTCTCCCTTTTCTGTCCGTGCTGCCCCATGGGTCCCCTCCTTTGCTTCTGCCCAGATCATCAGGGCTGCTGCCGACAGGGACAGGGAGACCGTGCGGAAGAAGTCCATAGAGATGAAGTTCCTCACTGGCTATGAGGTCAAGGTGAGCAGTGTCACCTGGGGGCTGCACAAGGCCCTGCTGATCCAGGGCACAGCTCCCTGTGGGGCCAGGGCAAGCGCTGGCGGGGAGGGTGGGCATGGACTACTTTTTCCTTTGAAATCTGAAGTGGAACTTCAGTATATAATGGATGAAAGCACAGGGGACAGCCACTCCTGGGGGTCTCCCCAGAGCTAGGGCCTCCTTGGGCACAGTCTAAGAGCTGGGCCCAGCCTAGCCTGATGCCTGTGTGCTCTGTGGGTGACATCTTCCAATGGGTGGGTGAGTTGGGTCTTGGGGGACTTGTGAAGCTCCTGTCGCTGCCTCCCAGTCTCGTCCTAGAGCTGTGTCAGTGGCTCGTGGGGAGAGCAGCCGGGAGGGGGAGGGGAAGCCCCGGATGCCCTTGTGAGGCCTCACTGGGGAGGGCGAGGAGTTGGGAGAAGTTTCAGTGCTTTAAATAAAGGGGGATAGTCTGTGTCCCTGTCACCCAGGAGCTACTCGAAGAGCAGCACTTTCCTGTCCTTGACAGTGGGGAAGGGGTTGAGATCCAGGTCAAGTCTCAGGTTTACTGCCTAGTAAAAGTGCCATTTTAGGCAAGTTAGTATCTTTGAGCTGCCCTGTCTCAGCTGTAAAATGGAGTGGATTATACTTACCTCAGAAGCCCTCAGTCAGCAGCAGCTCCCTGCTGCCTCTTGTTTACGGCCACTTCACTGTGAGCTGGACTCGATTCCTGGCCCCTACACCGTTTCAGGCAGCCCATGGCAGGCTTGCCTCCCTCCCATGCTCTGCTGGCTCAGTTACTTCTCAGGTTCCTCCTCTAGCTGTCAGTTCCCTGCGGGCAGACACCCAGCACCGAGCCCTCTGCCCAGCAGATGACCACTGGCTGTGTCCTGGACGCACTCTGGCAGGCTTGCAGGTCATGCATGGCAGGCGGGCACCACTAACTTGGACCCATGAACTCTGTTCTTTTTGGATAGAACAGTGTTTTGTAAACACTTTGCAAATGGGTGCCATTGGGCAGGGCTCATATTCTGCCTTCTGCCCCCGGCCCCACCACTACCTTTGGTCTCACATCAGCCCAGCTCACACATTAGTGTTGTTTTCCTGGCCCCTATGGGTTAGGGTTTATGCCTCTGTTACCATTACTTAATCTAGTTTTTAAAAACAAAACCGTCACCTGCCTGACACTCCCCCTCAACTTGTGAGCAGAGCTTTCAGTGAGCACCGGGACTTGGGGCGCTGTGGGAGGAACCCTGGGACTGTGTGGAAGGCTCTTAAATCTTGTTGCCATCTACCCTTCCCCTCCTCCCCGCCAGGTCATGGAAGATGCCCACTTGGATGCCATCCTCATCCTGGGGGAGGCCTTTGCCTCAGACAAGCCCTTTGATTTCGGCACCCAGAGCACCACCGAGAAGATCCACAACCTGATCCCCGTCATGCTGAGGCACCGTCTCGTCCCCCCACCCGAGGAGACCTACTCCCTGCACAGGAAGATGGGGGGCTCCTTCCTCATCTGCTCCAAGCTGAAGGCCTGCTTCCCCTGTAAGGCCATGTTCGAGGAGGCCTACAGCAACTACCGCAAGAGGCAGGCCGAGCAGCCGTAGCCGCTGGACCCGGGGCTGTGGGCGGACCGGGGCAGCCAGCTGGCTCCGTGGGAACTGTCCATCCTTCACGCAGGCTAAAAACCACTAGGGAGGTGGCGTCAATGCTTCATTTAAACTCCTTTGCCCAGTAAGAAAAGGTGGCTGGTTCTGATGGGATTTGTGGGGAGGCTGCTTAGAGCCCCATAGCCAGTGCTTTACACGGTTTTCATTGCTAAATAAATGGTTGTAGGGTGAGGTGCAAGAATGAAAATGAGCCTCCACTGCTTTCTGTCAGAATCTGCTTGTTGTTTATTCATCCTCTGAAATAACTCTAGATAAAAAGGCAATTTTATTTTCTTTTTCCTATGTGAATGTTAAGCAGAAGTGAGAGTACTTACTCCTTCGAATTCCTGCCACCAAAACAAAACTGAAAAACAACCAAACAGATAGATAAGATTTTTGGATTTTGTCAACTGTGTAGTATGAGGTTTGTGTGTATATGTGTTTCTAGAATGAGATTTGTTTCCTGCCCTTTTCCTCTCCAGCCTGTGGTCTGGAGCTGGGAGCAGTGCTGATCTGAATAGTGCCAACATGTACTACTAAACCCCGTGAAGCCGGGGCCTGCTCTGGCTGGTCCTTACGCTTTTCTGACAACTGAATGTTTCCAGAGAATCCTGCCTCACAGGGGAGGGGTCGGGAGCAGCAGGCCAGGGAATGGGAGACAAACACCTTGTCTGCTGCTGGAAGGCTCCTCCCTGCCAGGGCCACTGCCAGAGGAGATGCACAGGTGTCACTGGTTACACCAAAGGGTCATCACAGGCTCTGAATTTTTGTACAAGTCTTGTAATTATCGAATTAAGTAAGTTGTTTCCATTCAATTAAAAAAGTGCTTATGAAAAGTGCTTTGGTGATTGTGCCATTTTCTGTGCTTTATGAATTTTGGAGAATGCTGACCTATACCTTGTAGCATTGTGGTGATTCTTTCCCCATAAAGGGTTCTCTGACCCGATGGTGACAGCCAAGGTCGGCATCACAGCCTGTTCGCAAGGCTTGCACCTGTCCCCAGCGTGAGGTCCTCGGTCCCTGAACATGGAAGGCTCAGCCACATTCATTGTAAAAGGAGGGGGGCCAGGGAGGATGGAAGGAGAAGCTGCAGTGTCAATGTCCTGGCCCCCCTGCAGGCTCTATGTTGGTGACGTTGGCAACTGTGGGAGAACAGTGACACCTGCCAGCAGGGCCATGCTGGGCCTGCATCACAGTAGGACCCTTCTAGAGGTCAGCTGCAGGTGAGGACCAGTTCCTTCAAAGTGGCTTTTCCTGGGGGTAACTTGATTCCTAGATAATGGGGCATTGTGGACATTCAGGTGGGGCCCTTCCAAAAGAAGACCTGTGAGCACCCTGAAAGTACACTTGCAAAGACCACCGTGGTCCAAAATAGGTTGTTGTATAGGTTTTCAGGGTTCTTAAATTTTACTTTCTGAAATTTGGGATTACTGAGTAATGGAAATCCTGGGTTTGGGACAGGATGGAGGCGCTTGAGTAGTCTCCCTGAGGCCACCTGGCTAGCAGTGGTACCCCCAGCACCACTGTCAGGTCCCCTGCTAGAGCTCTTGTGGCCCTCCTAAAGGTTGGGCTGCTCTTCAGCAAACAAACACTCTGCCGTGCTCAGATGGAGCCGCCACCCTACAGGGTAAAGGGGCGGGGGGAGCGGGCAGAACCCAGAGAACCTAGACCAGCCCCAGCCAGGGCTCTCACAAGCCTTTTCCTCTCAAATCACCCAAATAAACGGAGCAGCAGCATGAAGGTGAAGGGAGGGGAGAAAATAATAAAGAACAGAGCAAGTATTTACTTCCCCAAGAACCACTGACCATAACTGCTGGGAGAAGAGGAATTTTCTAAGGGAAACTGGAATGTGGTTTTGTGCCCTAAGTCTGACAGCCAGCTGAGACCTAGAGGGCTCCTGTTAAGACAGACAGTGGGGATCAGTGGGGACTGTAAATGGCTCTAATCCCCGAGTAAAGTCAGCTCTGAAACTGGCCATACATACTTTTTCTTTTGTACCTATTTTGACTTCTACAGTATCACGTGATTGAATCCCTGTGCTCACCTACTAGTACTGGAAGACATGGCACAAGAACATGGCAAATCACGGCCTGATTTTCCAGGGATCATGTCTTTGTATCCCTAATATCTAGTGAAGGGCTGGACGTGTAGTAGCACAAAAAAAAGAATATTATTTGCTACTGTAGGCTTTGCTGGTTAATAATGACAGAACAGCTGCAGGCTGTAGACATTATTCCAAGAACTTTTATGTATTAACTCCTCTGACACTCAAAGTGGGCATTTTTATAGAAGAGAAAACTGAGGCTCAGAGGTTAAGTGTTGGCACCAGGATTTGGAACGAGACAGTCTGGTCTTACAGTCTACTCTATCTAGTCTAAACCAAGGGCAGGCACACTGTGGTCCATAGGCCACATCTGTGTTGCTGTAAGTGAAGTTTTATTGGAACACAGCCACTTATTCATTTACTTAGACTATGCAAGACTGTTTCTGCACCATAATGGCAGAGTAGCTCCAACAGACTATCTGTAACGCCCACAAAGCCAAAAATATTAACTGACCCATTACCGAAAAAGTTTGCCAAGCCTTGTTCTAAACCACTGCACAGCTGCTGCCTCTAAAGCCCAGCATACATTGTAATAAACCAACAATATCAGTAACTATAAAAATGTCAATTATATGGGAAATGGGAACAGGGAGAGTTCTCAGAATTACTTAACTGCAGCCACAATTTAGGATTTCCTTTGTTAAGACCAGCCCTGGACCTTACCTGTGTGTTCATAGATGTACCATTCTAACACAACAAAAGCAGTAACTCTTGTTTAAGTGACTACTGATTTTCTTCAATAAGCAGACATAAAATCAAATAGCTCCCACATTTATACTGTCAGGGCCACTCATGAAACCTCATGTAGGCAGAGCTTGGTCTTGCAGGCTGAAGTAATAGTAATAAGTAAGTTTTGACCAGAAGAGGGGAGTTGGAAGCTTCAAGAGAATTTAACATTGTTCTTACCTGAGCTAAGGAAGAAACCATGAAAGTCCCAGATTAAGCCACACGTGGCAAAACTAAGCCCATGTCCTTCGGCGTGTAAGGAGGAAGCCTGGTTGAGGAGGAAGCCAGCAGAAAGCAAGATCAAATAAGACGTGGAGAGTCAGTCACCTTTTTCCCATTCCTCAAACTTCTTAAATGGCAGAAAAGAAGACAAAATACTCAGTTGTAACAGCTCCCTGTTTTATTGCAATACATCAAAGTCTGGTTAATATTAAGTGATACCAACATAAAATATTGGTGAGGAGTCTTGTTACATTTTTACTATCCCACCTTAAATATTTCTGTGCAAAAGGATCCACATCATTGTTTGGTAGCAGAGAATCTCTTATAAAGTTCCCTAAGACATTGAGGGCATAAAACCAAACAAAATAAAACAAGGAGTGGTAAGAGGCCAAAGCAGTATCTTTTCCCCTCCATACACACATATTTGTCAGCATTATATTCTAAACAAAAAATGATTACACCTAGGCCATGCAAAACTGTACAATATTACAATGAGAAAAATCCTTAAAAATTTATAAAATAAATGATATTACACTATCAAATAAAAAGGCAGGTCATTTTGTTTTCATGAGATTTCAAGGTTGATGTGAGTTAGTTTCCCCCATAACTCCAACGGTGTCTTGTGTGTAATGGTTGTCCCTGGCAGGGAGAGACGCGCTGGCCTGCCGCCAGTGCCGGATGGGAGCCTGCGCTCCCACGGAAGCAAGGCTCTCCTTATCTAGCAGGAGTCCACAGAGAACTCTGGACTTGAGTAATAATTAAAGTCATAACAAGGAAAGAGGTTTTAAAATGGGCTCAATGAAATGTCATGCAGCTTATCTAAATCAGGGCTGGGCCAGAGAGAGGTGGGGGAGTGCAGTGCCCAATTAATTCCCTGTTGTGCTCAGCAGACTGGGCTACTGGCGAAGTCTGACCCGCAGCAGGAGCGTCAGGCTGCTGAGCGCCCCTCTGTCCAGGCAGTGGATGGTGAGCCATACGCTTAGCAAGGCCCACTCAGTTGGGAGACAACAGTGTTCGTGACCCCTGCCAAGGACTGGCAAATGGCCCTGCTGCATCTGGTAGGTTAGGATGTCCGCCCACCCCTGCTCTGGCTTTTCCTTAATGATACCTGAGATTCCACATAAATGCAACTGGTCTTTCTCAAGAAATAGATGTGGCCACTAAGTAACAAAAGGACATGATTCTAACCATATGGAAGGGGAGGCTTAGAGCCAGCTGGAAATGACAGATTGTTGTTGTAAACATGACGGGAATTTCAGATTCTCCCCTGAAGCTTGAGTATAAGAACAGGTTGGAAAACCAAATAGATGGGCCATTTTTAGTTATATCTCATAGCCTTAAATCTGTGCTTCCCTGGGAAAGAACATAAATCATTAAGTGTGCGGGCATGTGTGTATAAATATATGTGTATTTAATAACTAAAGAAGTGAAATCTGCTTTACAATCACTTGACAAGGAGGAAGGCTTTTGTTTTTGGCAGAAAAGAAATATATATGTGTATGTAGTTTTATATACCCAAAGCACATGACAAGACTAGTCAGAATTCAAGGGCAGATAACAAATTGGCTGGATATAGATAGCACCAAATACCAACACATACAGACTATCCCAGAAATGCCTCTGAATGTATTTTTTCTTTCCACTGAGAAATTAGTTCCTGCTGCCATACGCTTTTAAAAAAGGATGACTTCAGACAGCGATTAAAATACCTTTTCTGTGATCTCTGTTACTGATCATTATGTTTTCTGTTTCCCTGGAACCCATTCCCCATCTTTTCAAATCATTCCTCTCAGAAGCTTCAGAAAGTGACAGGCTTCATATTTAAGCATGGCATGAACCCAGTAGGATGATCTTTATCTTGGGAAAATCCTCCCCAAAACTATTACCCTAGCAGTGCTTCTCTCCCCAAATCCTGCTTTTAGAATCTAAAGACACTTGGGACTGCTCTATTATGACTGACGAGACTACTTACGCTTGCAGTGGAAAAATCAAAGTGCCGCGCTGCAGTCCATTGGGTTAATATGAACAAGCTGCCCAGTTAGCCTGGCAGCCAAGACAAACCTCAGTAGCTCTCTCTCATCTGCCTGCTGGGGGGCTGAAAAGTACGACTCATTGTAGTGGCGCCTAGACCTTAAGTAGGGTTATCTTTTGATCCTAAAAGCATCCTTTGAAAAATAAGCACCTATAAACAACAAAAGTTCACAATTTACAAACTAATGGCTTAGTGTAGAGTCCTGTCAATCTCAGCTTGGGTCTGTCTCCTCTCTGCCTGAGAAAAGAAAGGAGAGAGGAAAGGGTAAGGGGAGAAGAAAGAAGAGGACAGGAGGGTGATGAGGATGAGGGCAGCTGGTCCCGAGCACCCAGCAGCTGGCTGCAGAGATGATTCCCTTCTCTCCTCGAAGTGCCAAGTTTAGGGAGCTACCAGAGTCAGATGGCAATAACCCAACTCGAGGTCCAACCTTTGAAACTCCAATGTACAAAAGTATTTTTACACTTCTTTTCAAAAAGCAAAAATATTTGGGAGATTAAACTGTGCAGTGAATTACACCCATCCAAAATAAAATATAATCAAATCTGAGCTAGCACCAAATACAGAAAGTTGAAGTGTGAAAGCTGTTATTTTTTAAATTCCCTATTCTAAGTGTCTGCAATATAATCCCCCAACAGGATCCTTTCTTCCCTCACTGAATCTCAGTAATCTCCATACAGCAGCATCAAGGTGGACACAGGCTCCGTGCCCCGCACAGGTGCAGGCAGGCTGGCGCTCATGGAAAAGAGCTGAAGCAACAGGTCTCAGTGGGGAAATAATAAGGGTTTGAATGCTGCAACCCAGATTAGCAACTGCAGGAAAACTTCCTTCATTTTAGCTGAATTTTAAGGAGAAGAGAAAATCCTGTTCCTATTTCTCAGAGAAACTTAGATGAAAAAAGTAGAAGAGAAGCAGAATCTCTTTACTTCCATGAGATATTTTTATTTTTATCTCTTTCTCATGTGCTTAACTGGTAAAATGAGTCTGTAGAAATAAATTCTTCTGGTTCTGCATCTCATTTCCTTATGACTATTGAAACAGCAGGAATCCAAATAGACAAGTGACTAACAACACAACACAGCATGGAGGGAGGAATCCAGTCAGAATGGCCACGCTGGGCTAACTTCCTGCCTGTGCACTGGGGTTAATCACACCCATTTTCCACTGGGTATGGGAAAGAATATTTGGTTAAGGCTGTTCAAGTCCTTGCTTTTGAGGTTTTATATTATTTGGTAATAAAAACCTTTTCCCCCAGGCTTATCTGAGGAAGCTCACACTCACCCTCAACAAAACAGACTCCTCCCTGGGAAGCTGTCTCTAGCCCTGGGATAGACATCTTACTGCAACTTAGGGAGGAACAGGATTAGCCCAGAAAAAAAGCACTTTAATGAATCTTTTCACGGACCTTCAGAAGCCACGACATTCCCTGTGCCCTTTCAACTGGAAGGGATCAGTGGGTACAGAATTGTATTTTTACATTCATCAGCAGAAGATATCAGAACATAATAAAAAACAAGAAGAGTGGTTCAAATTCTACCACTAGAAAAAGAAACATCTTGGGTAGAGGTGACTTTGCCTTTTGAAGCTGCTGCCAAAGTGGCTTCAACTGTTAAAACTCTGGTACCCAGGTCACACTGCAAACTGAAGCTCCCTGGGTGACTGCAGCCTGTTTGAGGACAGGGCACTAAAGGGAACTGATTTCTCTCGCTCTCCCTCTACAAATGTCAGCGTGAGGCCTTTCTACCCTTCACATTACTTACTTAGCTGGGAAACAGACAAGAAACAACACATTTCTTTAAATTAAATGATCTCTTTCTCTTATATATGCATCCATCTTTCATTGAATACAAGATGCTTCTTTTGACTATATACATTCAGTATTTAACTTCTACATTTATGTATTCATTTAAACTCTGTATTGTAGTAAAATATGCATTGCTTTAATTCATAAGAATTTCCTGGCAACAGTCAGGTTGACACTCACTGTGGCTGCTGAATGAAAGCTTAGGGTGCCCCTCCGGGATCAGATTCTCCCCTTCTGACATGAGAATCCCACGAGCTATTTTACGACTATAATGAGACTCTACTGTGAAAACAAAATCTGTCTAGTCTTATTCTTATCACTTACGTTTGTGTACTCTGTCTATTTAAGCTACATTTTGGGGAAGGAGTAAAATAGTACTGAAAGCAACTCTAAGTGTATGGAATGAAATCAATATTAATCTAAGCTGCTTAATGAAAGTCTGCCTTTGTTGTCGCTGAGGCCGAGGGCGTGTGGATCTGTGAGTGATGTCGTCAGAACTCCTGAGTCCCTACCCCGTTACTGCTGCCAGCCCCGGTCGTCTCCAGGCTGAGGTGGAGGGAAGGGATGGAAGTGAGGGAAGAGGCGAGTGGAGGGGAGCTGAGAGCCACCTGGCGCCCAGGTCCCAGTGCTAACGCAGCTCACGGGTCCCAACTCCCGCGGTCGGTGCTCTCCAGAGAGAGGCTCTTGGTCTTTCGGGGTGAAACTGGGCTTGGGGGGCTGCTCAGGTTGGAACTGTTGGAAGCTGTGGAATGCCTCGGAGAATCAGAGTCCTGTAAGGCCCAAAGTAAATCGTTAATGAGAAGCAGAGGGAGAAAGGAAGACAAGAGGGTTCAGGTTACCACCCCTCCAGCCACCCTGACCAAATGACCTTACGGGGCTTCAAGCTGAGTAAGAGGCACAGAACATAACAAATGCTCAGAGTCCTTTCTGAAGGCCTTTAGAAACATAGGTATTTTCATACAAAAACTGCCAGAAGTCTTAACACCCCTGGGAAAACTGCAGTTTGCAACCCAAGTGACTGGCCCTGCTGCCCCCTGGTGGAGAGTGGATGCCCACCCCCGCTGCAGCTGAGGCCCACCTCCAGGTGGTGGGATTACTTGGGTGAATGCACTAGTCTTGTTGATACATGATGTCTCCAAACCCCTGCCTCTAGGCATAGCTGCTATCCAAGCTCCACTCACCTCTCCGTCATAGTCCCTCGCCGGGGCATCGCTCCCTTGGTCCATGCCTCCGGAAGACAAAGAGCCCTCTGATGGGGAGGGCATGGGCTGCCGCTTTGCGTTGTAGCTTCCTCCAGAGAATTCCCTCTTTAATGCACTGCCATTCTGTGCGGATGACCCTACAGCACATCACAGAGGCAAAATTTTATATATGTGGAAGAGGACAATCCTTTAGAAAGTGTACAGACTGTTCAGCTGACAAGCCATCCTTCCCATGCCCCAGAGTCATCCTTCCCTGATGGACAGTAAGTCCAACCATGCTGCCTTGGCCCCGGAGCTCAACCCCAAAGGTCAGCCATCTCACTTGTTGTTCCTGTCACACGCCAGCCATAGGGAATCCTGGTAAACTGGCAGCACTCTCCGGGCTGTGCCATCTGTCCAAATGTCCTGCTCACTAACAACTCCCACGGACTCCTTCAAGTCCCCACCCACCTGGTACTGCCTTGTGAGTCTTTCCCAACCCCCAGGGGATTCCATAGCATCTTTCATGCATCTCTTCTGCAGTATTTATGAAATCATGTTATAATCACATGCCTGCCATTCTCCTAGTAGATGGGGTGACTTTGCCTCTGCAGGGCCTAACACAGGATGTGGCACACAGCAAGCTCAAAACAGGCATGCTGAATGAGGAAGCCAGAGAGAACCATCCCCAGATAAAGGCCATGCCACCTGATACAGAAATGTCACTTAACTTGTAGAGAATTTTCATAAAAAAGCAAAGAAAATATAAAAGCAGCACTTTTACTTCATAGGGCAAAAAGCCTGAGATACGAAAATGAGGTTGAGTTTCTTCAAAATCACCTTCTCTTTTAATCTTAGCATTGGGGTACAAAAGAGGGGGACCAGCAGCATTCACAGGAAGAAAAGGGAAGACAAAAAGAACCCTTGGAAATGTTGGGGGTATTGCTAGTACCTATTTAAAGCTCTTAGCATTCCCTATTATTCTTTAGTTTTTGCTTTAAAAAATGTTTTAATCTCACTGAGTTTCAATATTAGGATCATAGGTCAAAAAAGACTGTGTTGAGGTTTTAGTATAACACTTACGATACAGACTGTGATTGCTTCAACTTTTTGCTGGTTTAACAAATCTCAATTTTTTTTAAATACAAAGAATTCAGTGAAAATGTCCAAAGATGACCATTTAAAGCACATTCATGTAATGACCACCAAATATAGATGTGTTCATGAAGAAACTGAACAGGAGCCCGCCTGGTGGACTCTGTCCTTGGTAATTCCCCTTCTGCCTCCTTCTATCCTCAGTTTCTTCTCGAAGCCCCTAGGCTGCAGGCAGAGACATGCTTGCATTTCCCTGACACCATAAATGACTTATTGCAGAGGTCACCAACGCTGGTTATATACTGTTTATTATATTATGGACTTTAAAAATACCAATGCCTGAGCACTATCCCAGACCAATTACAGCAGAATTTCTGAATTAACCTTTAAAAGACCTCCTGGCGATTCCAGAATTCACGCTGGGGTGAGCAGCGCTGGCTTGATCGCATTCTCCAGGAGATCTGCCCCTCCCAACACCCCACCCCGCACCATGCAGCCCCTAGACATGGCTTTCACTAGGCACACACTGCTTTTCACTTATTGCTATGTTTCTTTAGAAATGTACTCTTTACTTTTTTGATGTGGATCTTCTGTCTCCTCAGAGTACAACCTAATTGAAGGCCTAAATCATTTTTTACTTGATTTTCCTTCCAAATTTCATGCTCAGTTCAACAAAAAAATGTGCTCAATTCAACAAAAACTGTTGTATAAGTTATTTTTAAATTTTTTCATTCTGCACAAAAAATCCAAACTGCTAGAGAGGTGTCTGCTGCTCTGCTTACTATGACTGCGTGACTTCAAGCAAGTTATTTTGCCTTTCTGAGTTTTCATTTTCTTCACTTGTAAATAAGAAAATAAATTCTACTTTATGGGACTTTTGTGGGAACAACTGAACACTCAACACACATAGAACAAATACAAGACAGAAGGCGTGTGCAGGGGCCTGCACTGTGTTCACACGTTCTTTTCATCCGTCTCTCTTCCGTCTTCCCAGTGATTGCTTATAGAATAGAGAACTCAATCCCCAGTGATTTATACTTTCTATTTTTACTTTTAAACTCTGGGGATCTTTCCTTGCCAAATCACACCCAAATGCTCTAATCTTAAAAAAAATTAAGGCAGGGCTGTTTTGATTGAACAGCAAAAGGGGCCTGGGGGCTATGACTGAGATCACATCCTGCACTCAGGCCTGGCCTCTTCTAGAGAGTTTTAGGTGGTGATTCTGATTCCGACTGAGAGGTAGGGGCTGGGCTCTGAATCTCTTGGGGGTGAGGGATGCCTAAACTGTGCATGACCTCTAGGAGGGTCTGAGAGGCTCCCTGGTGAGCCTCCGCTGCTGATAGGCAAGGGTCTTATTCCTCGGACGACCTGGGATGTAGTCCCAGTGAAAACTGCTGTTTTAATTGATGGCACACTGTGAAGCTATCACAAATCTGCTGGGAAGATCCTGTGCTGCTTCTCGTTAAGACTGACAACACAGTCCCCCAGTTCTTCTCATCTCCTTAGCTGGCTGTCCTTCTGGAAACATTTCGCATGAGCTGGGCTCTTTCTTGAAGCCAGTAAGGAGAAGCTCTAACACCAGATGCCCCTTGGGGTTCCCGGGATGGCCTTTCCTCTTATAGCTGCACCGTACAAATAGCTTGTAACCAGGGATCTCAAAAAGGCCAAACCTGGCAATAAAGGCCTTGACAGGAACGTGAGGCTACCTCCAGTTCACAGTTTGCATATTGTCAACTTCCGCACTTCTAAGGAGATGGACTGTCTCAGCTCTTCAAATCTCTGTATTACAGGTTCTATCTTTATCTGCAATTCCACAAATCCAAAAGCCCTGAAAACCAAAAGTTTTTTTCACAAGTTTGACACAAACTCATGCGATGGTAAAACCTCACCTGAACTGACTAGAGGCTTTAGTTATAAAGACTACATTTATTTATATATTTATAGTGTGAATAGTCATAACTTTTGGTGCATAACTATGAATGTGTTTGTTAGTACTGTCCCAAAATCTTGCTGGGAGTGTAATATAATAGTAGATTCCTTTCTAAAATATAAAAAAAATGCTGGGGGGAAAAAACCCTCTGGCCCCAAGGCTTTTGGGTAAGGGATTATGGGCCATTACGTATTAATGGTGTGACACCTTTGCATCTCAAATCTTGATAATTTATAGTTAGTCATAATTTAAATAATTTAAATCCATCATCTTATCTAGCTACTAGTAATAAAAAGATAATTAATAAATTGGTTGTCACTTTTCCAATTGGTTAGATTTTTTTCATTGTTCTCAGGGCTGCACACTGGGTACAGATAATTTCAGAAAAGAATGGCAAGAAAGTTGCAAGCTACACATTTCAACACCTGCTTGCTAACTGAAAGCTCTTTGAAAATGATGGAGGTCAGAAAACAGTACCCTAAAAGGCCTCAGAAGCAAAAGTTCCTGTCTGACCTTCCCTCGTCCTCCTGCCTCTCAGTCCCATCCTCCCCCGAGGCTAGCCACAGAAACTAGACTCCCTCCTCCCCAAGGCTGGTGACAAAAGCCAGAAAGCCAGCACCCCTCTTCTGGAAAGCCAGCCATGAAACCTAAAATTATTCTATGTAAAAAACTGGCCATAAAGTAATCATCTGACCTACCTTGTTTAACTGTAGGTCATAAGACCCCCAATTCCAGAGAGGGGCCTGCCCCACATCCAGAAGGAAGGAATGCTGCTAAGAGAGGCCAAGAAGAATCTAGACAGACAGGCCTTGCTGGGTTTCCCCACACGGTCTGTTAGCATTAGATCACACCCTTTTTGTCCAATCATATTTCCACATGGCTGTCCATGCTTCATCAAACCTAAGCATAAAAGTGGACAATTTCCTCTGTGTCTTTGAGTTTCATTCTGAAGGTTCCCATGTACACACGTCAAAATAAATAAGCTTTTCTCTTATTAATCTGCTTTATTGTGAGTCGATTTTTCAGTGAATCTCCCAAGGGCAAAGGGAAAGTTTTCCCCTTACCCCAACAAAACCATGGTCTATGTTATCTGTAGCCAGTCTCCAAGATGATCAGCTCTTCCTGGTATTCACACATTTATGTAGTCCCCTCCCACATGGTACTAGGGTTGGTCTGTGTGATCAACAGTATACTGCAGAAGAGATGGTACAGCATATCTGAGATTAGGTTATAAGAAGACTGCTGCTTCTGTCTCTCTGTCTCTCAGATCATGAGAAACCCTGAGCCAGAAACATTCAGCCTAAGATGCTCTCAGATTCCTGACCCTAAAAAACTATGTGAGATAATAAATATTTGCTATTTTAAGTTTCTAACTTGTAGGATAATTCCTTATGCAGCAAGAGATAACTAATACAGCATCATTCATCTTTATATTGCCAGAGCCTAAAAACAATACCTGGGCTGTTTGCTGAATGAACAACAACAAATGAATGGAAGAAACTCAGTCTGCATCAGGAGACTTGAATTCAAATATCTAACATTCAAGAATACAAGGCAACACATAAGTTTTCTGACTGAATGACTTTTTTTTTTTTTTTTTTTTTTTAATATTTTTAGAGATGGGGTCTCACTCTGTTGCCTGGGCTAGAGTGCAGTGGCTCAATCATAGCTTACTACAACCTTGAACACCTACCTGGGCTTTCACCTCAGCCTTCCTAGTGGCTGGGATTACAGGCATGTGCCACCATGCCCAGCTAATTTTTTTTATATTTTGTAGAGACAGGGTCTCGCTATGTTGTCAGGTTGGTCTCGCACTCGTGGTCTCAAGTGACCCTCCCACTTTCACCTCCCTAAGTGCTGGGATTACAGGCGTGAGCCACCGCACTCGGCTAAATGACTTCTTAAATGTGAAATTGGATTTAGTGCCATTAGTTTCTCTTGGAGTTTACTTGTATGGGAGTGAAGAAAGGTTTCATTGAAGTTGCAACTGATACATTTTGGGACCGCATTTATGCTGGCACACTCAAGCTATACTCTCTTTATCTCTAAGCCAATGCCACGCTACTGGGAAAGCACACATTTGAGAAAGTTACAGAAAAGCAACCCTCTGGCCAAGAACAGTTTTCTCCAAATCAAAAGCCACAATGATCATTTGACAATCTATAACCTCAGTCATTGCTAATAATCCAGGAACTATCAAAGATTACAGTGAATTTGATGAGACTAAATTTTAATTTCTTTTAATCAGCCAGATGTTCCATCTGTACATTCCTCTCACTCTGAGGTAAGCAGCTTTTAGCATCCTTGTGTATTTTTATTCAGGTAGACAATATCTTCTCTCCCCTTCCTCCCCCACCAAAATGTTGCTCTTCGGCAGTAGCTGAACATTAGTCTTCCATGGAGCACAGTTCTTCTCTGTCTGTAGTCCCTTAGCTTGAGTTTTGTTCAAAATATAGAAAAGAGATGCTGCAGTTCAGGGTAGAGTAAAAAAAAGAGAGCCTAATAATAAAGTCTGTGAGCCACATGAAAACAGGTACTAGGTCATATATGATTTTACCCCCAGTACCTTAGCAGAAAAGTTGGTATCTAATGGAACCTCAAAAATATGTACTGGATGAATGATAAATGTTATTTCACTTTTGTGGTAAACGGGTATATTCATGAATCCGTCCCTGGCCTTCTTTCAGATAATCAAACATGCTAATTTTTTTCCTGTCTTGGGACCTCTGCACATGCCTGGAATGTCCCACCCAGCCCCCTCTCAAACCTTCCTAAATGGGAGTAAATGGTATCACCCTAAGGCTCTAGCAGAAACCTAGGAGTCATCCTTAACTCTTCCCTCTCCCTTACTTTCCCACAACTAATTCATCATCAAGTCTTATTGTTTCTACCTCTGAAAATATATCTGAAGAATCTACCTCCTTCTCTCCCTCCTTTTCTCCTCCTTTGCCACTGCTGTATCCCAAGCCGTCATCCACTTCTACCTGGACCACTCTATGACGATGCCTTCCACTCTCCATCTGACAGCCACAGTGATTGCTTTAGGAATGCAAAATGAATAAAGATTCTTCCCTACTTAAAACTCTTCAAAGGCTTCCCCCTTTGCATTTTGAATAAAATAAAAAATGTCTTACCTTGGCCTTCAAGTCCCCGCTGATCTGACCCTTATCTACCTCTTTTGCTCTATTTTTTGTCACTCCCTTACCACCACCCTGTAGCCGCACTGATCTTCCAGCTGATCAAACATAACTCAAATATGTCTCCACTGCTAGGAAAGGGATGTGATTTTCCTAACTATTCTCAGTAGGAATTCATCCCCAACAGCTACTCCCTGTTACTCTCTATTATCATACCATTTATTTCTTTCAGAGCATTTATCATCAAAATTTGTTCATATTTGTCTGTGTATATCCCAGATGGCCTGTGAACTCTAGAAGGACTCCAGGACTATTTTCTTAAAACTGCATTTATGCCTACTAGCTATTACCCATCAGGGTCTGAGACACTGCTGCCACTTGAGAATGACTGAGCACGCATGAGTGAAGAACATGTCACCCATGGGACTGGCAGAGAGGCAGCTGGGGGCTGCTTTACCATGGGAGCACCTTCCTGCAGCCCAGGCCACTTACTTGCCGACAGGCCACTGCTAGCACTCATGGAGCGGCCTGGTTCAGGGCGGGATTTGGTGATAGATGGAATACTGACCGAGCCACTGAATACTGTCCGACTTTCCTGAGGCCGAGGATTCTAAAAACAAAAGGGAAAGAGATATTCTTCAGCTAGGAAGAAACTGATTTTCTGCAGAGATGTCTATGTTTCACTATAATTAAAAAGGAAAAAAAATTATCCTGACCAGAATGACACAGAGGAAGAACAGAGTATCTAATCTCTCCCCACCCACAAAAGTAAAACCTTAACATGAAGTAAATCTCACCCTAATCAAGAATAAGTGCTTATACTTATTGAAATATTTATCAAGAAATGGAATTTTTTTTGGTTGTGAAGACACTAAATAAAAGTTATATGGTTAGATGTGACAGCAAAGTACAGAATTACATGGACATTTGCAGATAACTGAAACAAAGCTTTTTACTATGTATGATATTTTTATTTGCTTAGGATAACTCAACTAAGCTGAGTAAGTCCATTTGTAGAAAATCTAATTAAAAATTACATTCTTCTCAAGAAAATGTTTTATCAATGTGATACTGAATGTGCCATTTATATACTCACATTACCAGTCACCAGGCAAAATCTTTATTGACACACAGAGTAGTACAGTGAGTCAGAAACACAACACTGCAACACTAACAGCCTGGGTGAAGTTAGTCAATTTGGGAATATTAGTTTAAAAAGTTTTCCATCTAATTATTGAATGATTTTGGTGGAAAACGGGCCACAGAATGTTCTGCAAATCACACACACCTAGAGAGCCCTGGACGTGGTATGTAGGGTGAGCTGTCTGGGCGCAGCCAAGAATGGAAAGCACACAGCCTCCCTAATGGCTAAAAGCTTTTCAGACCAGAAAGAGGGGATGTCAGGTCTGAAAATAGTCCAGAGGAGGGAAGAATATTTCAGTATTCTTTATAAATCCTTGAACAGGCAGACTACATATGCCATATTATTAACATCTCTTTTACCATCCACAATACTTTCTCTATTTGTTGATACAGTCCCAGCCTCATGTAAGCATTTTCTGATGCAAATGGTCTGGATTTGATTTCTTATCATTTATAAACAGACTTATATATATTTATTTGGAAAATTTATCTATTCCTTATTAATTTTTCTTTCATAGCCACAAAAATGATGGTAATTTGACTAGCCCACAGTACTTATTTTCAGGCAGCCTCCCCTCTCCTTCATTAGCTGCCCACAAGAGGGGATGACAAAGGCAGCACACCAGCTGGGGAGCACAGGCCCAGCCCCGGAAGAGACCACCATTAGCATCTGGGCTGCCCAGCTCACTGATGGCAGGCCTGGGGCTTGTTACACTCTGAGCCTCCATTTCCTCAGCTGTATTATGGGGATAATAACTGCCTCCTGGGGCTTTTCTGAGGATTAAAGTAACTACACTAGTAAAAAGAAAGCACTTAGCCCCATCCCACTAACTGTCTTTCTTTCCCCCACTCTGATGACGACCTTACACAGTCACCTGCAATATCACTTTCAACCTTCCCTTTTGTCACATTAAAGTATTATTCTGCTGGGGAGAAAATCACAAATTTTACATGTGTTAAACAAGACTGTAACTTCATTAAAAAAATGCAATAAAAAATCACACATTAAAAGTAGTCAAAAACTCAAGTTTTGTGACTTTCCCAAAGGAATGATTTGTTAAGTAAAGCCAATTAACAAATCTGAGTTTGAGTATAACGTGCAACTTTCCTTTGAAAAGAGATGCTCTCCTCATATAACGCTATAGGCTAACTTTACTACAGAGTATTCCTTTCTCTTTTCTGCACTATCAGAAACTCACACAGATAGTCATGGCCACTAACACATAACAAAAGTGACTGGAAAATACATTTATCAACCTGCTGTTCTCTAAGTACTAATTCATTAAAATTGTTTGCTTTTTTTCTGAAAGGTAATACTCATGAATTGTAGAAATATATAAATAATAATGAAATCATAAAAGAGACCAAAAAAAGGTCACCTGTGAATTCACCAGATACTACTAATAATTTGATATGTTTCCTGCCTATGTTTTCTTCTAATATAATTTTTTTAAAGAGTTGACCATACTGTGTCATGCTTTTTTCAAATGCAATAGAACACCAAGCTGTGAACTAAAAATAAAATCCCAAGCCCTCTGCTACTGAACGGACTCCTCTTGGCCAAGGGACCCCAGAAACACCTTAAAACTGAGTTCCCAGCCATGACAGGATGGGAGAGATAAAGCACAATTACAAATGTACATGATTCCCCTTTTTCATAAATATTCATGACTCCTATAGCTTGTTGAGTATGTGTATTGACCACCCTGCTTGGTAATAAAATCCTGTTGCTTTTGTCTGTCCTTTTGAAGCACAGGTACCTGCCTTCCGGCTGGGGCTCTGCTTTCCAGCTTGTTGGAATGGCTGCCCAACAGGCTGCTACCCTCTACGAGAAATAAAGCTCTCCTTTTTCCAAAGTATAAACCTCATTAATTTTTTTAGTTAACAAAGCTAACTGGTGTATTTTAAAACATTACAACTGCCTGCTTCATTTTACTGATTCAAAAGCACTAAATCTTTTCTAATCACTTGGGGCTCAGGAAATATTACTCTTTTTTCTGGTAGCTTAAAGTAGAGAATATATCAGAGAAATTTATCCATATACTTGCCATACATTGATAACTAAACTGTGGTATGACTTATGTTTGTTCATGACTTATGCTATTTAATATTAACAGAAATCTATTTTACCTGAATGGTTTTACAAGTTTCAGCACAAGAAAAGGCCTAAATGCTTAAACTGCATTTTACATATTTCACTAAATGTCCTTGTACCTGCCCTTTAAACACAGAAAACCAGGGGAATGCTGTTGGTAGGCATGCCCTCATCATACTCACCCTCTCGGGGGCCCTCAGCTTGTTTGGGTTGACAGATCAGTTTGATCTGTTTATTTAGTAAGCACACAGTTCATCCCTGTTTCTAGACTCATTTCTTTAGTCATCTTATCATTTCTTATACTGACTGCTATTATGACAACATTAAACTCCAGCACCTAAAATAGGTGCTGAAAAATATTTGCTCAATAAATGAATGGATTATATCTGTAATCCCAATTTTCTATTTAAAGTATTGAGATTAATTCAGTTGGCAAAGTAATTCATGAATTTCAAATTATGATCCTTTCTGTAGAACACACAGTGTTCTAGTTAATCTTGGTTTGATGTGTTGTGTGTGTGTGTGTGTTTTAAAGGTACAAAGTACATTTTACTTGCATTGTTTGGGCAGAATAACATTTCTGGGAATCAATGAATAAAATGGTAGCAATTCTTCAAATAATTTGATTTGTATGCTAACACAATAAAAGATGACTGTCTTCTTTGTTATAATATGGTATAGGTCAAATAATTTAACATAGAATACAATGAAATGAGCACAAATACTTAAGGCTTTTGAGGTTAAAAGAAACAAGCAATAAAGAAATATACTATTTCCAAATTTAGTTAGCATTTTCATGAATGAATATTGGAATTTCACAAAATGCCTTATCTAGCAAAACAATTATGTTTTCCTTTTGGTTAGCAATATGATAAATTCTATTAAAGGAGTATGCAATGGTGAAAAAAAAAAAAAGAAATGTACTAACATGGCTAACAAATATTTTTAGTTACAATAAAAATCTAGAACTGGAACTTCAGTTCCAAGTTGCCATGTAATTGTGAGACTCCAAGGAGAGGTTATAGCCCTGAATAAGTCTGCAGTACTGAGATTTCCTACATGCATCTGAAACACCTGAGAGAATGCCATGGCAAAGCAACTAAAGAAAGGCCAAGTCGAGCAATCAGGAAAGCAAGCAATAATACCATTCTGAAAAAGTCCAAATTATACATTTTGAATATGATTCATATGAAAATTCACTGGCTAGCTGGCCCCAAAATCAACCACTGCCATTTTGGTTCTTCTACCAAATTTGCAAAGTCCATGTAATTCTTTTTGTGTTATTTGTTTAAAGCAAATGCTTTACCTTTTTCCCTCCAAGAAAGTAAAAAAATTAAAACTGAAACAGTCAATGCTAGCAATTCAACATTCATACATACAGGAGCAACCCTATACAACACAAGCAACGTATGAATAAGGCAGCAAAGAAAAGTTCAAAAGAGATGGGAATATCAGTTTCAAGCTATATATTTTGTTATTGTCTTTTCTATAAACCTTAAAACATGTTGGTGTTGTCTTTTTCTATAAATCAAACCTACTCTAGAATAGCAAAAATTAAGCTTATAAAATATACCAGTAACTTGGTAACACTGAATGTTGAAGTAATAAAGGAATGATACATAGAATAAATGTTGGGTTAAAAAAAAATCAGTTTATCATCCAGTCAGCTAAAGTTAAATAAACTTCATTATAAAGTGACAAGAAACCTAAGCTTCTGGTCCTTGCTAGGTACAAATATGCTTAAGATGAGGGTAAAACTTCCATAGATGGTACAGTGTTTCTACTGATAGATGACTAACTTAAGCAACACTTCCATCATTTTTTATATGAAAAGTTCCTGATTAACTTACACATTCATCTGAAATCCACCCCTGCAATCTGTTACCAAGCAAACTATGGCTTATTTTACATGGTTAATTTTATTTTGTCAAATAAGACATTTAAATGATATAACAATTTAACGTCAATGACAATGACATCTAAAACATAATTTAGAATAATTTTACAACACAAATAAAAATATACTTCCCACCCTAGAGCTAATTTTCTAATTGGAAAATTACTTTACTATATACACGAATTAAAAAATCAATGGTACTATTGTTCTAAGCCAGGGGGCATTATGGGAAATGAATTTGAAAAATACAATCCACATTATTTTACTATCTACAAAACTAACTTCAGAAAATGTTCCCTTGAAGTTAGTATAGGCATACACCACTTGATGGACATATGGATATACAGCTTTGATGGCCACCAGCTCTTCATCCCATTGCAAAGCCACTGGTAGCTGAATGGAAGGGACCAATAGCAGATGCCATGGTCCTTCAGAATGCAGCATGTTTTTTCCCTCTCTTTGATTAGTTTATCTTAGATAATGGTTGGAATTAAATACATATCATCAACTCAAAGATTAGTAAATCTAATTTATTTTTGGGATTTTTTCCTGTTACTCATTAATAGTATTAAGTTTTTACTTTTTACTTTGGAGATTTTTTTTTTTAAAAAACAGGGTTTTGCTCTGTCACCTGGGCTAGAGTGCAGAGGCATTGTCATAGCTCACTGCAACCTCAAACTCCTGGGCTCAAGTGATCCTCTTGCCTTAGTCTCTCAAGTAGCTGGGACTACAGGCACATGCCACCACGCCTGGCTAATTTTTCTATTTTTTGCAGAGACGGGGTCTCACTCTTGCTCAGGCTGGTCTCAAATTCCTGATCTCAAGCAATCCTCCTGCCTTGGCCTCCCAAAGTGCTAGGATTACAGGTGTGAGCCACTGCACCCAGCCTACTTTGGAGATTTTTAAGCTTTTCAAAACGGGGTTTATTATAGATAGAAGGTGTGTGGATAGGCTCTACCACAGATTTTAACCTTACCAAATATAAAAATTTTCTCTCAAACAGGTTATAGGGTAATGACCTATAAAAATTCCAGAAATTCTGGAAGCCCTTTTCTGTTTAACAGAATAAAGATCCATTTGGGGGCTATTTCTCATTATGGTACCTGAAATGGAAAATACCATGATGGGAAAATCTTTTATTATACATAGATAAACCTCTAATACCATTTCAAAAACAAAAATTGAAATCCTCCCTATTCTTCCAACTTTTTCTTCAAAAGAAGAAACAAAATAGAAATGGAAGAGAAGGAAGAGGAAGAAGAGAAAGAATAAGAGTAGAAGCTTGGCAGAAGAGATAAAGGCCAAAGGAAACCATTCACAAGATGGTAGCACCTTGAGGTTACTTATTAAGCCAGGCAATAGGAAATCTGTACATGGTTAGTAAAAGTTAACACCTGACTCAGCTGTTCATACCCTCAGAGTCATAAAGCTTGGTGTACCAGGGACAGAGCGTAGAGACGGGGAATATTCAGGGTTTATGGAATCAGGAGAGAGAAATTTTTCAGCAGAATTAACAGTCATGTGATAGATGTGCTCAAAGTTGATCGGAGAGGAGATCAGACCGGAGTGATGATGAGGGGATGTATAAGGGAAACCTGGCTATCGAAAACAACAAAAAGAAGAAAAAAGGTAATAAGGTGATGAAAACGGATTCACATTTCAGACAACATGCATATAGAACAAATGAAGTAGCATCTTACATCAGAACTGAATCCTTAATGAAATACTTTTAGGCCTTAGAAAGTTAGATTTTGTAATATTCTTGCCAGTTACTTAAATAGCTGATTCACAAAAGATCATTCTCCTTATAAAATTACTTTTATTACTATAGTTAAGTGAGTAGAAACTGGACTTTCAGAGATGCAAGACTTTCAGAGTTTAGTTCAGTATTTTCTTACATGACACGATCAAAACATGGCAAAAATCTACCAGAAACATTAAGGATATAAAAAGCAAAAAACATGCAAGAAAAGGACAAGTAAACCTACAATAGCTTCTAACTAGACATGTTATGAAACTGTTTCTTTTGAAATCTAAAACCATTTAAAATAATTCCCTTGTATTTATGTACTTCTAATATATGTTTGCTTTTATTGATCTTATTTCCCTATAACAAAAACAGTAACTATGGAATATACTAATTATTGGTTTACCTTTGGCAGCCCAAGTTTATCTCCATTTAGACACCCAAAAGAAAATGGGCATTTGTTTCTAACAAGGGAAAATTTTTCCCTTCAATGTTGAAGTGTATTTTTAAAAAATGAAATAATGTAATACCAAAGACATAGAAAAAAGGTTTTGAAGCCAAGGACTCTAATTTTTTCAGATAAAATAACTACTTCTGAATATTTGGGAATGATCATTCGTTGCCAGTCACCTTCTCTAATTCTAATGGGAATTTTCAAGGTTCAGTTTTTTTTTTTTGGAGACAGGGTCTCACTCTACTGCCAAGGCTAGAGTATGGGGAGTGTGGTAGTGTGATCATAGCTCACGGCAGCCTTGAACTCCTGGGTTCAAGCAATTCTCCTGCCTCAGCCTCCCATGTAGTTGGACTACAGGTGCGTGCTACCATGCCCGGCTAATTTTTTTTCTATTTTTTGTAGAGACGGGGGTCTTGCTCTCACTCAGGCTGGTCTCGAACTCCTGGCCTCAAGTGATCCTCCTGCCTCAGCCTCCTGAGTAGCTGGCATTATAGGTTTGACCCACTGTGCTCAAGGTTCAGTTCTTGAAAAACAACTGTTTCCAGAAAATGTGATCTCTTCATTAAAGGCAGAGGTTGAATGACTTGCTAGAGAGAATGCTGACTAAATCCAGCATGATTTATATTCCCATGAGTTGAGATGAGCTTGCTTTGTAGAAAGATTTCAAAATCTAGGCTTAAAAGATTTCATTATCTAGGCTTAAAAGAAAGGCTTCTATGTATGATATTGTTTTTATTCTAGAGATATGAGTTTAATCAGAACTTTCTAAAGTTGTTTCCAAAAAGGAAAAAAAACTATTAATGTACATGTAACTTTGACTTTAAGAAGCAAAATTACTTCTTCAAGCCCCAAGGTTACTGAGCTAAAAATTTTATCTTTATTAACAATTTTTGGAATGGATAATGGCTAGGGGAAACGTAATGTGGTAAAAATAAATCTAGAGGTAAAATATTATTCTTGCATTCAGTTGAAGAAAATCTAATTTTTATTACCAGCAATCACTTGTAAAAAAGGTAAATGATAAAAAAAAAATCAAGAAAATGAATACAGTATATATTTCTAAGACACACACACCATCTTATATTAATTGCTTATATTCTCTTGGCTCACTAAGATACAAATAAAAAGTTTGCATCTGACACAAGAGACAAGAAAATAAAATGACGCCCTTAGCCTTACTGCCCCTTTCATATTCAAAAAGCAAACAATCCTATTTTAGATCATTTGACACAAAAGAAACAATTAACCTTCTAAAGATATCTAATAAACTTTCTAAGCTTACAAGTATTTCATAGGAAGGAAAGCAATATTGATTTGAATAAATTAAAACATAAAAATGTCTGGGGCACATGCTCTTTGCACAGATGACAACACATGGCTTTGGTATTTGAAAGGTCTTATATATGTTAACATTAGAAAAATTTAGTTCATCTTTAATTTTTGGAGATAGTTCATAATAATTCCATTTCAAAAGAAAGAACATATTAAAATCTAAGAAAATATTAAAATATAACAAGCTTTTCAATGAATAGATACATACACAGGTACAGACATGCATACTATAGTTATTTTCAGACATGCATATTATTGTATTGTTTACCAATGTTTACCCTGAGATAAACATAGTTCTGGGCACACAATAAGTGCTTAAGAAATACTTGTTAGGTGATTAAATGCATGACTACAAAAAAGCCCCAGTTTATACACCCTTTGGTAGTGAAATGAAAAAAGTCATGTGAAAATAAAATTTGGCTATGAAGAACAGGAATTTAGACACACAAAATCTTTCATGCACACTAAATGTACAGGTGAAGAAACCAGTTTCAAAAATTTACACGAACTTCTTGTCCTGGAAACACAAAAGCACTCACATGATGAGAAAACATTAAAGGAATGGAAGGCACATTAAAAACTGGATTGAATTGCTTGTACTAATGCCAAAAAGAACCAACAAGATGGTTGTGCGATAACAAAATCAGGTGACAACAAATACAAAAAATCAGAGGTCTAAGGTCCTGTGTTATGGAGACAGTTGGGGAATGAATCTTTGGGAAAGGCTATCTGAACTTGTTTTGCTTAGTAATAAAGACTAGACCTTATTTTGAACAAAAAATAATACAGAAATTTTTTTATTTTTTTTTTACTCTAAGTGGTAGGAAGGTGAGGGCAGCAGGATAAGGAGGGATGCTTTGATATAAAAGTTCTTACAATGTTTGAAATTTGACATTTTAGAGTCAGGGTGCATAGTTATTGGGTATGAAGGTCTGCAAGAATTCTGGAACATTAGGCAAATTGATTTTTCACCTAATGGCAGAAGAATACCAAGCAGAGTAACATTTTGTTAAACACTGAAACTATTCCAAGGAAAATACTGTAATATGCGGGATATACTAGAATTTCTACAAAACATTTCTATAATTGTTGGAATAAGATAAAAAGTATATTCTTTTTTATGCACTAAAATGAAACAAAAGTGAAAGAACCTTTCATTTTAAAAGGATATCTATTAAAACCTTAACTATTGAAATAATTTTCTATTTGCTGATGTTGTGCTTTGCAACATGTTTGTTTTAAATTTATATCCCTCTACCCCTACATAATGCTAACTATATATCATGTATTGAAAAAACTATTTACTAAATTTCAAAAAGTTTAATTAAAATAGTACATAACACTTGATTTATCAAAAAAGCTATAGATATATTCACATTTCAACTGTTCTAATTTTTAAAATTCTCTTTATTTTTTTGAGACAGGGTCTTGCTCTGTCTCCCAGGCTAGAGTGCCATGGCATCATCATAGCTCATTGCAACCTCAAACTCCTGGGCTCAGGTGATCCTCTTGCCTCAGCCTCCTATGTAGCTGGGGCTATAGGCATGCACTACCACGCCTGGTTAATTTTTTTCTATTTTTTGTAGAGATGGGGTCTTGCTCTTGCTCAGGCTGGTTTCAAACTTCTGGCCTAAAACAATCCTCCTGCCTTGGCCTCCCAAAGTGCTAGGATTATAGGTGTGCACTGTGCCTAGCCAAAAATTCTCTTTATTAAGGGATTTTGTGCCTGACATTGTACCTCCCATAAGGAACAACAAAAGAGGCTTTGGACTGTACAGTTATGTTACATTGACTTCTGAGATTAAAGGAAAACCAGACTGACGACTTTGAGCAAATGTTCAGAATAGGAAAAGAATGGAGAAAAATCTGAGATCTCACTCCTAGGCAAAAGTTGAAAAAATAGTATAGCTTTTAAATATGACAAATAGAACAGTTTTAATATTTAATGTATTTAATATTTAATGTATTTAAATTTTACTTAGTTTAACTTATTATATAAAGATTAAATGTAATCTAGTTTGTACATATTTTATTTATATTTACTTAGTACAGCTAATAAAAATTCCTATTCCAAAAGGGTGACTACTGTGAATGATTTGAACTCCATAAAGGAAGGTATATTAATTATGACCATATAATAATAATGTCTTGATAATGAAAAAATAACAATGTCACATTTACTCATAAGCAAACAGGGCCAACTGATTAATTGGGATATTCACAATGAAGAACTCAGACTTAAAGGAATGTAGACTTTTTTTTTCTTCCTATGATACAAATGCAAAACTCCCTTTAAAAGTTTAGCTTTTTACTTTAAAAAACTTGACTGTGCACCAAACTATATTATCTATCATTTTCTCTCTCAGTGATAGATGTTTATATCTTCTATCACAGTAGTGTTGATAATGTGGTTAATTAAGACAGATTTCCTTACAAAGAGATTTGGGTCAAAATTCACAGATCATCTCCCAAATTGTCACAAAATACAAATTATACTTAAAATTCTATGCAAAATTTAGTTGCTATCATCACCAATCATAAGTGTCATAGTAAAGTTTTAGTTTGCTGAGAGTACTATGATACTGAAGTGTTAAGAACAAACAGACCCTGTATAATTAGCTAATTCCACTAACATATTCTTAATCTCAATGTAACAGGTCTGTGAACCCAATCTTCATATTGTTAAAACACAACTGTTTTCCTATGTTGTACTTTTTAATGTATGATATACCAGGCAACATGTTTATAATTGGGCAAAGGAAAAAGATTTAATTTCATTATTAGCTGAAAGGTGTGACCATTAATGACCAAACTAATGGAGTTCCCTGGAAAAAACAAGTAGGCCAAATATCCGTACTGAATTGTTAAAACTTAGTGAAATTTTAGTGATTTGGTAACCAAGTTCTGAACTTGGTATAGAACCTCTCCAATTCTGGCAGTTTCTTCTACCAACAACAGTAAATCTAGGT
This sequence comes from Daubentonia madagascariensis, assembly GCA_023783475.1. Classification (NCBI taxonomy): domain Eukaryota; kingdom Metazoa; phylum Chordata; class Mammalia; order Primates; family Daubentoniidae; genus Daubentonia; species Daubentonia madagascariensis. The sequence goes on along the minus strand of JAKFHU010000258.1, from coordinate 14,186,784 downwards.
ATGTGAGAAATTTCTAGAGTATGGAACTAAATAAGAACTTGATTTGTTTGGTTTCTGACAGATGTCTAAATTTTATGTTTTTTTAATCAGGTATGTCATCATATATCTTAGACATATTGTGATATACTGAGAGAAACACTTCCTTATTATACTAATAACTAATATATCCTTTGAAGTCTATATATGTATTTAAGCCTATATATCTATCCTCCCCCACCCCATTCCTATTCACATTTACTCTTCAACTCCTCTTACCATGGGCAGGTCTTTTAGGATCTGTATTCCATCTCCAGGACCCATGTGTGCTATGTGGTTAAAATTAGTTGGGTTAGAAATTAATTTATTTCTCATTTCTGGATCTCGTAGCATCTCCCTGTAAGACAAAACACCTGTTTAGACACTTTTTCCATAATTTAGATTATGGAAAAAAATTAAGTGTATTTTATAAAACTATTAAATCATGTTAATAAAGATATAACTAGAATAACAGAATATACTCAATTAAAAATTCACTTCTTTAGAATGTTTTACTTTAAATTTTAAATAAAACACTTATGATTTTGTGTGGGAAAATAGAGAGGGTCCTTTTAAATACTTAGGCATCAAAGAAGCTCCACTCTATTTCATAGATAATTCTGAACATTTTATGTATCTTTTTAAAAATAATTGATAACACTTTAGAAATGTTTTTATACGTAACTGGAAATACCATAAGCTTATTTCTGTTTGTTCGTGAAGAGAATAGTTAATCTGAACTTCTTAGACATATATAGGTTTATTATATGCACAGATATGTTCTATGTTTACATTGTAGAAAGGCACACATTCCAAAAATTATAACTATTCCATATGCATACAGAAGTGAATAAAAATATGGTACTTTAATCCAGTGCACACTCACAACTTAGAGAGTATTAATTAATTAAAATGACACTGAGAAGTTATATTCATTATTGCAGTTTTGACACTACAGGTGACTGACAGATTTTCAGATATCAAATTTTCCTTCCAAATCAAATATAGTATTATCACCAAATAGTCCTTCAGATGCCACAATCATGATAGGTATAAATTAAATATCTACCTCCTCTGTTGCATCCTTTCCTCTTCTGGGACTCTGAAGGAATAGCGCCGCTTATTGTTAATATTCCTAACCATTTGTTTCCGACTATTATCTGATGTTTCAGGAACTACCAGTTCATCCCCTTCTGTTAAAAAAAAAATAAAGAACAATGATGTTCTCTAAACTGCTAAAATCCTTTTTGTCCATTAATCTACAAGACAGTAAAAATGTTAATCAGTTGTACAAATATATGCAATTCTAATTTTTAAAAGTTGTGTGTTGATAATCATAGTAAATAAGCAATATTTTTCTACAGAACATATATAAACAGATACATGCTGATATTAGACATAGTTTACAAAATATATTTTCACTTTTATTTGATTATAAACATAAAATAATACAATCTAACTAAAGAAAACGGTAGTTGCCTTGGTGTCCTCCCACTTTGACTAGCCACCCACCCCAATATCTCTATACTATCTTCCCTCTCCCTCCAGGCATTGGTTTCCATGGCTTAGGGTGTTAAAGAGCTGCTGCTATTGTTCACCTGCATAGTAATCAGGCATGAGTGGTAAGATATTCATGTAAATAATTATTAAAATTATTTTTACATTATAAAACATTTCCTCTGCAAGGATCAAACTATGAGATGTGGAGTAAGGAAAAGGAATTGTGCTCCCACTATCTTCCTTTACTAAAGGTAAGAATCTGTTGCTACTTCTACTCTTCTGATCTTAGAGGTAGATGATATTTAATCATATACACCTAGCAACTCAGTGCCCACCTTGTCCCATGTCAGTTTTAGTATCTAAAAGTAAACAAAACTGTCAGCTAGGGACTCCCAAAACATGCTGGGTTATGTGAATATACTCCAAGAATAAAACAGACAATGGTATCCACATAACATGACAGGAGATGCCATCATCTAAATAAAATAAAGAAAAAGAGAAAAGACTTCACTGAGAAGTTTTCAATACCCAAAAAGCTGAAGTGAGAAGGAAGAGGTGAGAGGAAGCCAAACAGGCCTGTAAGGCCAAAGGGACATGCTCCTTGCAGTGTAATGTAACATTGCTTCCCTAAAAACAAACATTAAAAGGACAGAATTTTTAAAGTGGATGAGAATATGGGACACAATCTTAGACTTTGAGAATTATGAGGGTAAAGCAGGTCTTGGAGACTTATGGTGGCAATGGGAGATTTTGGAGAGCCAGAGGGCTGCAGGAGCACTTCGACCTCTTAAGAGATGTAGGAGAGAGCAAGACACAGAAAAAGAAAGGACTCTTGGAAATGGAATTTCCTTCCTTTGTCAAAGAACAAGACAACTGTATTAAAATTTTGTCAGGTCCCCCTCCTCCAAACTCCACCTCTACTCTTGGCCTAGAGTAGAAAGATGAAAAGACAAGTTGGAATAGGTTTTGCCCTACAAACACAAAGTGGGTATGGACACGTTTCATGACCAGTGTAGTCACATACAGTGAGAACAGGGTAGAGCCAATCTTGTATTAATACAAATATCTGGAGTTCCTCTAAGAAACAGAATACAAGCGTACCTTGGAGATATTGTGGGTTCAGTTGCAGACCACCACAATAAACCAAATATAGCAATCAAGAAAGTCACACAAATTTTTTGGTTTCCCATTGCATATAAAGGTTATGTTTATACTATACTATAGTCTATTAAGTGTGCAATAGCATCATGTATAAAAATGCACATACTTTAATTAAGAAATACTTTACAGTAAGTTATAATCTTTTGGCTGGTGGAGGATCTTGTCTTGATGTTGATGGCTGCTGACTGATCAGGGTGGTGGTTGCTGAAGGTTGGGGTGGCTGTGGCAATTTCTTAAAATAAGGCAACTATGAAGCTTGTTGCATCGATGGACTCTTCCTTTCATGAAAGATTTCTCTGTAGCATGCAATGCTTTTTAACAGCATTTTACACATAGCAGAACTTTCAAAATTGAATCAATCCTCTCAAACCCTGCCTCTGCCCTAACATCTAAGTTTATATAATATTCTAAATCTTTTGTTGTCATTTCAACGATGTACACAGCATCTTCACCAGGAGTAGATTCCACCTCAAGAAACCACTTTCTTTGATTATCCAAAAGAAGTAACTCCTCAACTGTTCAAGTCTATCATGAGATTGCAGCAATTCAGTCACATCTTCAGCATCTACTTCTAATTCTAGTTCTCTTGCTATTTTCACTACACTTGCAGTTACGTCCGCCACTGAAGTCTTGAATACTTCAGAGTCACCATGAGGGTTGGAATCAACTTCTTCCAAACTTCTGTTAATGTTCATACATTGTGACCTCCTCCCATGAGTCACAAATGTTCTTAATGGCATCTAGAATGGTGAATCCTTTTCAGAAGGTTTTCAATCTATTTTGCCCAGATTAATCATAGGAATAACTATCTATGGCAGCTACAGCCTTACAAAATGCATTTATTAAATGATAAGACTTAAAAGTTGAAATTACTCCTTGATCCACAAGCTGCAGAATGGATGTTGTGTTAGCAGGCATGAAAACAACATTCATCTCCTTGTACATCTTCATCAGAGCTCTTGGGTGACTGGTGCATTGTCAATGAGCAGAAATATTTTGAAAGGAATCTTTTGTGAGCACTAGGTCTCAACAGTAGGCTTAATATATTCAGCAAATCATGCTGTAAACAGATGTGCTATGATCTAGGCTTTGTTGTTCCATTTATAAAGCACAGACAGAGTAGATTTAACGTAACTTTTAAGGGCCCTAGGATTTTCAGAATGGTAAATGAGCACTGGCTTCAACTTAAGAGTCACCAGCTGCATTAACCCCTAACAAGACAATCAGTCTGTCCTTTGAAGCTTTGAAGCCAGGCATTGACTTCTCCTCTCTCATTATGAACATCCTAGATGACATTTTCTTTCAGTAAAAGGGTGCTTAGTTTACACTGAAAATCTGTTATTTAGTGTAGCCGTCTTCCTCAATTATCTTAGGTAGATCTTTCTGGATAACTTGCTGCAGCTTCTCCATCAGCACTTGCTGTTTCACCTTACACTTTTATGTTATGGAGACAGCTTCTTTCCTTAAACCTCATGAACCAACCTCTGTTAGCTTCAAACCTTTCTTCCATAGCTACCTTACCTCTCTCAGCTTTCACAGAATTGAAGAGAATTAGGGCCTTGCTCTGGATTAGGCTTTGGCTTAAGGGAATGTTGTAGCTGGTTTGATCTTCTATGAGACCACTAAAACTTTCTGTATATCAGCAATAAGGCTGTTTCGCTTTCTTATCATTCATGTGTTCACTATAGCAGCACTTTTAATTTCTTTCAAGAACTTTTCCTTTGCATTCACAATTTGGCTCTTTAGCACAAGAGGTCTAGCTTTTGGCCTATCTTGGCTTTCAACATGCCTTCCTCACTAAGCTTAATCATTTCTAGCTTTTGATTTAAAGTGAGAGATGTGTGACTCTTTTTTTTAACTGAATACTTAGAAGCCATTGTAGGGTTATTAATTGACCTAATTTCAATATTGTTGTGTCTTAGGGACTAGGGAAGCCCTAGGAGAGGAAGAGAGATGGGGGAATGGCCAGGTCAGTGGAGCAGTCAGAACACACACATTTATGGATTAAGCTTCTATCTTATATGGGTAAGGTTCGTGGTGCCCCAAAATAATTATAACATCAAAGATTACTGATCACAGATCACCATAACAGATATAAGAATAATGAAAAAGTCTGAAATATTGTGACAATTACCAAAATGTGACATATAAAGACTAAGTAAGACCAGGTGCGGTGGCTCATGCCTGTAATCCTAGCACTTTGGGAGGCCGAGGTGGGAGGATCTCTTGAGCCCAGGAGTTTGAGGCCAGCCTGGGCAATAGTGAGACCCCATTTTTACAAAAAAATTAAAATTAGCTGGGCATGGTGGTGCATGCCTGTAATTCCAGCTACTCAGGAGGCTGAGGCAGGAGGATCTCTTGAGCCCAGTAGTTGGAGGCTGCAGTGAGCTATGCTGACACCACTTCACTCTAGCCCGGGCAACAGAGTGAGACCCTGTCTCAAAAAAAAAAAAAAAAAGCAGGAAAGAAACACTAAGAGCACACGAGCACATGCTGTTGGAAAAATGGCACTGATAGACTTACTTGCGTGATACCTTCAATTTGTAAAAAAAAAAAGGTGAAGTATAATAAAATAAGATGTGCCTGCATAAAATTAAGTATAGGGTGTTAGAAGTGAAGAGCCTAAAGCTTAAGTTTCACTAGTTTCATGGTGAATCCATCTATAAGTAGGAATCAGTTCTAAAATCTGAATATCCTTTCTCAAGTCATACTGGAATATCGTCTTAGCATAGACTTCTACTAGAGTCACCAGTTTGTGTAAGAAGAAACCTCCAATTCTAATAGGGCATACCAAAACACCAAACCAGAAGCCAAGCCATTTGTGTATTTCAGTACTTAAAACAAAACAAACAAAAACAATGACAAAAAAACCCAAACTTTTGATGGCCTTTTTTTTTTGGAAGTAGAACATACAAATTTACTGGAGGAATATTGGGGAGGAGGGGAGAAAAGCATTAAGAAGATAATAATCCCACTACCCAAAAATAACTGGTATGAACATTTTAATGTGTTCTTGAAGCCAATGTTATTACTTGTATTTAAGTTAATTTAAATTATTTTAAATACATAACGTACCATAGTATATCCTCATTAAATAGGTCTACCAAAAAAGATCAGAAATTTATAAATACCTCTGTTATGCAGAAATGTGTTGCTATGACATGAGAATGACTTTATTATACAGAAGAAGGCACTATAACAATATTTGGTAAAAATGAAATTTTTAACTCTTTGGACACACTGTGACTGGCAAGCAACATTTAATTACACGTAGACAGTCTCCCTGGCATTTTACATGTGTGGTATGTAACTACATGTGTGACAGTCTCACCTCACTACTTTGGTCACTGACCAAATGCTCTCCTCCAGTCTGTAACACCCAGGGTCCCCACTCCCTCTCCTGATTTGGGCACTCCTTTGACTCTCCTCTCTTTCCTCCTTCTTCCCATGTTGACGTCAGCACTTCAGAAGTCCTAAGCCCTCTGCATTGACAGATGTATTTCTGAAGTCCCAAACTGGAACTCTAGATAAGTGTTCATAATTTTAGTGCTACGAATTTTGGTTGGGTTCTACAGTATTAAAAGCATAGAAGATATATTCAGCTATCCTTTCTCTACTTACTTAGGTGCTCCACAGAAAAATAACAAGGTATGTCAGAATCAAGGACTTTGCTTACATAGCTATGCAAGCTTAAATGGAATGACTTTTTGTCATTTTAGTTTTTGTCACTTTAGTTCATCTTAACATATTAAAAGAGTGTGACAGTGGCTCAGATCACAGACATGGAGTAAGATATACTTGAGCTTAAATATGGACTTTGGCATTTATTATGTGACCTTGGGCAGTAAGCTTAAGATAATATATCTACTGAGTTATCCTATTAATTTATATATATTTTCTTACCTGCCATCTTATTTTTGAAATATATTAATCTAATTGTCTCCAACCCTAAAAGATTTAAAGATCCTTCATTGTTTAAGGGTCGAACCTAAAATAATAAAAAATAAAATTAGTATTTCAACAAAACCTTTAAAAATTAAGTCATAAAACTTTTGGCCTATTTATAAGGCACACACTATTAAGACCTTTTATTTATCTACTTCAAAATACAGCCCTCTCAGAAAAGTCAACAAAAAATTAATAATTATTCTGACTGGAAAGGTGTATTATCTAATTTGAAACTTATAATGATAACATTTTAAAGGAAGACTATTCTGGACAAATAAGTAAATAAACAAACAAATGAAATTAAGTAGAAATACATTTAAACCTTAAATTAGACTTTTTAAAGTCAGTGACCAAATAATTGTACCAAGAAGATATCACCAATATAAGCTGCTTTATGGATTCTTATTATCAAAAACTAAACACACACATATGATGTAGGTGGAAATGTAGATCACTGGGGAAAGGAGAGACTATCTGTAAATGGTGATGAAGTAACTTGTTACATGGAACCAATAAAATTAAATCTCTACTTCACACTGTACACAAAAAATCAATTCCAAATGGTTAAAGACATACATGAAATAGGAAAAGCTTTAAAACGTTTGGAGGAAAATAAAGGCTATATCTTTATAACCTTGAGGAAGGAAAGTTTCTTAAGAGAAAAAAGACAAACCTAAAGGATAAGAAAGATACATTGATCTACATCAAAGTTAATAACTTCTGTTCAGCAAAATACAAACGAATAGATAGATCACAAAAAGGGAAAAGATTTTCCACATCCATTCTCAACCTAATATTCACAATATATAAAGAATTCCAATAAATCAGTAAGAAAAAAATGGCCAATCCAACAGAAAAATGAGCAAAAAACATGACCAGGCATTTCATGAAAGAGGAAATATGAATGATGAATAAACATACCAAAGATTTCACATAGTTAATTAGAGACATGCAAATTAACCCTTCAATGAGATACTACTTTGCAACCATTTACAAAAACTATGAATTCTTACAGTGGGAAGTGTCAGAGAGGGTGTGAGTCAGTAAGAACTCTTATATAACTGTTGAAGGGAGTATCCATTGGTACAATTACTTTGGAAAATATACCACACTATCTCGTAAAGATGAATATCTGCATTCCCCACGCCCCATCAATTCTGCTCCTAGGCATATGACTTAAAGAAACTCCTGTACACATACTTCAAAAGACAGACACAGCAATGCTCAGAATAGCAAAATGCTAGGAAATAATTGAAATGTCTGTCAATCAGAGAATGGATAAATAGGGATACATCTACCCAACAGAATATTTTATAGTACTGAAAAGCAATGAACTGTAGTACATGTAACAACACGGATGAATCTTAGAAACATAATAAATATGTAAAGAAAGCAAGGCAGAAAATGACAATACATTACAACATTTTTATAAAGCTCAAAACCAATCAAAACTAAACAATATATTATTTAGGAATATTTAAGTATGCAAAAATTCTGTATTTTAGGAAAAGCAAGGGAATGATAAGCACAATATTCAGGACAGTGACTTTTCTCTGGGGAAAGGTGGGGTATGGGATAAAGGAGAAGCGCAAGGTAGATGCAGTGACGGTGGTAATGTTCTGGCTCTTAAGTTAGGGGGTGGGTGATCAGTTTATTGTTATGCTTTATAAAGGTCATGTATTCTTTCACATGTATTCCAAAAATTACATGATAAAAATAAAACAGGAAACTAATTGTAACCAGCCCAAATTTACAAACTAGAGCATATTTTAATTGCTTTACATTACATGGCAGTATTTACAAGAGCTTTTTAAACTGCTGATATGATTTGAAATTGACACAAATTTTGAAATATGATCTTGGCTACTCTTTCACCTATTCCTCTAAACCCTGCCCCCAAAAATAATACATGTTACATATACCATGTATATCTAGATAAAACTATTATTACTCATTTTTGTAAAATAGCAGTTCTATATTTGTAAAAATTCCCTTTCTGTTACGAAAATATAGGGATATATTAAGAAAAAATATTATGTTTTATTAGGAAAAGCCTTTATTTTTCAATCATGAGATACTTAAACACAGTTTTGGTTAAGTTTAATCACGTTTCTAGCCTGTGAAATCTGTCCTCACAGGATTGAACACTGTATACCATTATTTAAAAAACAGTTATAATTAATAATAATCATATACTCCCTCAGAGCGCCTTAATTAAAAAATGGAAGATAACACTGACATTTTAGGTTCTAGGAAATATTCTAGTTGTTCATCATGATAACAATCATACTTAATATAAATTAAATGTAATAAAAATAGTATGGTTTGAGCTACCTATAATGAAATGAACCAGTTTGAATTTTGTTTCTATTTTCTTACTTTTAGCTAAGTCCCAAACCACCAATTACACCTGCCAGAAAATGCTGAATAGAAAATAGCTAAATAGTCATATTAGTGTTTCCACTTACACTCATTAATTGGCTTTGCCCATATTTTAATGTTAAATTACCTTTTTGAGAGGAAGAGTCTGAATCCATTCCATAGAGTTCACATCAAAGATATCAACTGCATTTTCACTATACACTGAGAGATACGGTGCATTGTAACCTAGGAGAAAGGAAAGGTGGGAACAGGCTGTTGATTACTTTTAAATATTAAACCCAAAACATTTTGAAAGGTCTATGTTAAATAACTATACAGTGAAATCCCACCATAATCCTATTGTTACCATATAATAGCACACCAAAACATTTCTGAAGTAAACAGAACATAAACCATAAATGAAGAACTAACATATCATGGTTCAGATTATATAGTCATTATAATACAGAAGGATTCTGTTAACACTTGGGGTATAATATTTTCTTGCCCAATACTAGTTCTATAAAGGACTTTCATTACATTTTAAAGTATTTGATTCCTAAAGTATAAGTTATTGGCAGCGAAGCAAATTTACAAAGCAGAGAAATCTTCAGGTAAGTGTTCTTGTCCCAGTTCAGAATGTATAATAAAGCACCTCAGCACAGTTACATGAATAGGGGAGATGCTCAGTATACACTTGTTGAAGGAATGAGTATCAGTAAATGGTGACACAAGCAAAGAGAGAATGAATAATTTACCTAAACTAAGGTTGCAAAGTGAATTATTGGCAGAGCTATACATAAAAGACAGATATTCCAACTCTTATTCCACATTAGAAGCAATATGCTGAATTATTATCTGACTTGGTTACAAAACAGCATTTATTCTACATATGATTCCAGGGATAGGGGTATACATTTCAGAAGAAACACAACATTAAAAATACTTAAATCTGGGAGGGTATGATTAGAGGTATTTTTCTTCTGTTCTTTTTATCTAGACTTTCTAATTTTTCTGTAATAAGCATGTATTGCCTTCCTAAACTTCCTTCCACTGACCCTTAAATATCGAATGGACCTATACCCTTCATTTCTCCTTCTATCGCGTTATAATGGAAGAGGTTTCCCCTGCTCCAAATAATCCTTCAACCCATGTATTGAATTTCACCCTCTCTGGCCTTCTTGGGGATCTTACTCTATTTCCTGTATTTTCGACATAGTCCACCTTTTCCTAGTAGTTCCCTAGTGGTTTTTTCCCTCCAGTATTTAAACATGCTCAAGTATTTTCCATTAAAAACAAAATCATGTGGATTAGATACTCCTCCTATGCGCTTCTATAGAACCCTGTACTTCTGCTATCATAGCACTTATATTCTGTTGCATCTACTTGTTCTATCATGAATCTTTTCTACTGTACTCTATGCTCTGTGAAGGTAAGACCACAACAATTTCGCTCATTGCTGTATGTCATACAGTGCAATGGCATATATCCAATAATAACTGAATTATTCAATAACAAAAGTATTCAATAATTTATTAATGTCTTAAGAGTGAAATAAGCAATTTAAAATATCTACTTATCTAGATAAAAATGTGAAACTGAATAACACCTCTTATGGATGCTAATTATACCTTTACATAATTGATTAAATAGTTCACTTAGTAATTAATTTTCCAGAATAAGTCCTATGAGCTATTGATGCTTACAAGCACTATATTTTTGGGGACATTGAAGATAATTTAGGGTTATTTCAAAACACAACCTGAGATTAAAAAATTCACCTCAGTAAAATATTCCACAGAAAGATTAGTTTTGATTATGCACATGTTAATGCTGACCATTTGCCTAGGCTTAACTTCATATGGTTTTTATATAACATAATTAACAGAAAAAAAACTTTAAGAATGACTTAAATAATCTGTTATTAACAATGACAACATTTAGGAGATGAAGTGGAAGAAAAAACAAAGGAAAGAGACATAAAGATAAGACAGATAAGAAAGAGAATCTTACAACAAGAGGAAGGATTTGCTGGCCACATCAATTCCTGTTGTCTAGATCTTCGGCCCTGGCAGTCAGTGTATATCCCAATGCTGTTAAAACACAGCAGATATTCTTTACTGGAGATCTCAACCGCGCAGATAGCATCCATTGGTTGATGTGCAATAAATGATAGTGTGTGGTCATTTGAATGGAGCATACTGTATGGAGTTCCTTCTCCATTCAAGGGGTATCTTAGAAATCCTGACTGGAATCCCACACAGAGTTGTTCACTGAAGATTGCCATCCACTGGACATTATATGGGACTTGAATTTCCTTAAATTTTCTGTGACGGGTCTTGCTCTGAAATAGTTCATAACAGAGGACCTGCCTTTTCATAGCCACGCACAGGCATGTAAGAGCTCCATGGCGCATCTTTCCGGAAGTTATGGTTTGACACCCTTTAGTTTCCGCCAGCTTATAAAAATCAGTCTCTCGCCCATCCAAAGCTGACATAGGAAAAAGTCGTACATGACGATTTCGTCCTGAGATCACAGCAACAAGCTGATCATTTGGAATTAGTTCAATCTGATGAATCTTCTTATTGTCACCAACTCTAATAATTTCTACACACAGAAATAATAATAAATCAAACGCAAAATAGTTTTCTTTATTAATCATATCCCAATTATACTCAAAGGATATAAATCAACTTGTAATAAAGACACGGATGCACACACAGAAGAATAAGATATCGGAAATCACAAAGAAAAAGGAAGATAATTAAACCTACTATAATTTGACTTACCTATAGTAGGTATTAAATTTAGCACTGAGATTTCTGGCAGCCAAGGCAAAGAGTTCTTGTGTAAAAGCATGTCAAATCTTCAAGAAAAATCTTTTTATGGGCACTTAATTCTAGGGAACTTAGCCATGGGGTTCATATTTTTAAAAACTAAGGAACTCGTATTTCTCTGAAGGTATTTCTATGGGTAACAAACCAATGAAGTTTAAATGAACGGTTTTCCCATGATCTAACTTCACAGAAAGAAAACTTAGAATATTGTACTCATGAATACCAAGTTAGATTGGTTTCTCTTTATTTCAGCCACTATTTAATTTCTCCCTAGAAAAAAACCTGCTGTATTGAACTGGGGGGGAAAAAACCCAAACACGTTTTAATAGTCATTACCTCTTAATAGTACTAATAGAACAAGAAACTCAAGTTGCATTTTTTCTCATGTACCATTTTTGGAAATGCAATCTGAGTTCAAATAGCAGAACTGTTAAATAAAATGACACAAGAAAGACAATACACACTTGAAGTTTTAGAAATCGGGGGGGATTACAGAAATTGAAAAATAATCTTTTAATTTATAAACAAATTAGGTCTGGAAAATTTCCATTATAGAATAAATAAGAGCAAATCTTGCCCTTTTTAGAATTTAGAATCTAGAGTTTAGAATTTGCTAACAACATCTGATTTAAAATTACTCCAAAATAATTAAGTTTTCTCTTACCATCTTTGGTGACATGAATAACAAATAACCCTTCTTCATTTCCCAAAGCTATCCTTTCATGATCTATGTAAGACATAAATATGAAACATTTTATTAGGTAAGAGCCATGTAAAGCTAACAGAATAAACCAGATAATAAGGAAATTTGGTGCAAAAAAATGGAAATAAGCAAAATAAATTTTAAAAATCAAAATATAGCAATAACAATTTACACCATTAGATTTCCTGTTAGAATACAGTGGCAAATATCTCATGTCTTTTTTAAGAAAACAATCATTAAAAAATAATCTATATCAATACCTACAAAAAGAAGTAAATGTTTATTCAATAAATGGTAGAAAAAAAAAAAAAAAGAGAAAAACCTAGTTTGTTACTGCCCTGGCTCCAGTTCCATTTCTTGTTTTGGGAGGGAAAAATCGTAAAAGGCATTTGAACCAACTCATTAAACTTTTCAATATTTACTGGAAACTAACAAAAGAATTAGATGTGTATGTAAGAATATAGCAAAAATTTAAAGCTCCAGACACAGAAGCTGTCATTTGTTAAGGGCATTTAATACGCAGGCACTCTTTGTTATGTATTCTGTCTTATTTAAACTTTCCAATAAACTTAGCAAGGTAATTAGTATTTACATTTTACATATTAAACTTATGCTCTAAGAAATTAACTTGTTCTAAGTCACACAAGCAGAAAATAGATTAGTAGGCTAATCTTTTGCACTGTTACTTTTTCAGAAGAAAATGCACTCAGAAAGTGTACTAACTCTTGTTTACTGAAAAACAAAGGATATAGGATTCATTCATTCAATAAACATTTACTGAGCATTTGTGATATAACACATAGTATGCTGGACACTGGAGATTCCTAGGTGAAAGCCAGTCTCTGCTCACAAGCTAGATTAGTAAACAAATAATATGATAAATGTTTTAAATTCATACCTATGATTGCAGCTGCCTGGGTTGTTTTAATGAGGGGTAGCGTGCTGTCATAAGCCTCTTTGGGAACATAAACTGAGCGGTCTCTGAACTTGTTTTTCTTCAAAATCTTGTGCAATTCACTCAGCACTCCTACCCACTTACTCTTCTCATTCTCACTATCTGCTAGCATCAGGATTGAACATTTGTTATTAGATGCTGAGAGCTGGGAAGCTGTGACCTAGAACAATTTAATCAATATTCATGATATTAGAAAACAGACACCCTTTATGCTAGTTTCATGATTATGGCTAGCTTGCTTAGGACTCACCAATAAAATGAGCTTTAATGGAGTTTAGCTAGCATAAATCAGAATAACTAGTTTTAGCACTAGAACTCATGACAAAGCAAAGGTAGCATATACCACTCAAAATGTTAGTATCCTTTTCATTTTCCTTGCTATAAAAGTGCCAGTACACTATCACTAAAAATGCATTACACATACTCATATAAGAATAATAACTCACGTTTATTGAGTAATTACGGAGCTCTGGGTAGATCTAACCACTTTATAAGTATTAATTCATTTAACCCTGTTAACATCTTCACAAGATAGTATTGTCGTTACATCCTTATTGTATATAAGAAAAAACTGTGATACAGAGAAATTAAATAATTTATCCTAGGGCACATAACTAGAAGTCTGGAATCCTGTGTCTTTGCTCTTAAACACTATACCATACTGACTTTCAACTTGTTTTAAAAAGTCAGAAATGCTCAGACGTACTTACATTTTCTGTTACTTCATAACAATAACTCACATTATCATTAGAGAAGATTGGATCACTTGAATTAGTATTTAAATGAAGGCTTACCATTATACAAACAGCATTCACAATAAGAACAGTTTTAAATTTTATATATATGGGTTCCTTATTAAAACAGATAAGTGGGCCTCTGTAGGCTCCCTTGGTGGCTGGGAGGAGACTAAATAGTTGTCAGTCTGAGAACTGCGAGACTAAGTATAATCTTTGCCTGACCTTCCACAGATACTAGATTTATAGACAAATACTAAGCAGATAGGCATAACTATAGGGCAAAAGTCACTTTTTTTTTTTAAATTTTTTTTACCTCTATTGTCTTAATTCACCAACTCAAGATCTCATTCTGGTCAACAGCCTCCAAAGGTGGCTACAACAATTCCTCCTGTGGAACTCCATTCTTCCTATCAAGAGGTAGCGTCTATCTCCCCTCCCCTTAAAACTGGTCTGACCTCATGACTTGCTTTGATCAACATAATGCAGAAGGGTTATTATGCCTTTTGGGGCCCAGTCCTTAAAAGGCCTAGCAGCTTCTTTTACTCTTTTAGAAACCAGCCACTGAGAGCTCAGCCAAACTACCTAATCATTAGAGACTACACGGAGAGAGTCCACAAAGCAGAGAACTGAGATCACCCGGCTAACAGCTAGCACCAAGACCCCAGATGTAAAAGTAAGGTCATTTTGGATGTTCTGGCCCCAAATGAGCTGAATGCAACCAACATCACAAGAACTGTACAGCTGACCCACAGAATAGTGAAAAATAGTAAGTCATCGTTGGTTTAAGCTACTAAATTTTGGCGTGGTTGTTACAAAGCATTAGATAACTGAAATACATTAATTTTTAAAGAGAGAAACTTTTATTTTTAAAAAACTTGAGAAACCTCACATATCCAATTTTCCAAGTGGCAATATTTATTTAAAAACTGAATTGGGACTAAAAAATACTATCCACCAGAAAACATATTTTAGAAGCCATATATTCACACTTTCTACAAGTCTTTCACTAATTAAATATTTACTTAGCACCAATTTTCTATACATTTAAGTACTGGATAAAATGAAGTGTACAAATAAATATAAGATTTGTTTCTAGTCATAGTAAGTTTATGATTTAGATGGAGAGGCAAAACATACTCATTAAAAACAAATAATTCAGTGATCAAATTATGGCACACACTTACTCTAAATATACAGGGTATATCTTTTCGACTTGCATGAATAACATCAGAAGCCAAGACTGAACTCACAGAAAATTCTTCATCCCTGGATGAAAAGTGAAACATTAAAGGTTAGTATATGCAGTTACGTGTGTGTGGTTTTGGGTGTGTACCTAAATAACACATATGAAGCAATCTGCAAAGCTGGACTGCACAAAACACCCAAACTGAATTTTTAAAAATTTTTTATTTTTCCCTCATTGTAATTAATAGTGCCCAAAGTAATTTATCAAGAATATCTTAACAGTGGCACATTATACAAGAGCTAGAAATAATTGCTGGCTTACCCAAGTCACAAGGCTAGTGTATATGAAGAACTGGGATTTGAACTCTGGTAGATCTCCAGAACTTCTAGTGGACTCTCTCACCTCCCATAATAAATCTTAAGTGCCCTCAACACAGTTCATCTGACATATTATTGTTCCTTCACCATCTAAACCAGATTTCTTCCACAATAATTTATTTCTTGTGATTTCCTTAATTTTGTTATCGGCACCATCATTCCCTTGGTCTTGGAGGCTTGACACCCTAGTCCTCTCTTTGATTCTTTCTGCTATCTTTCCATATTCTTAGCAGGTTCTGTCAGATTTTCCTTGCTGATATTTCTTACACCTATCCCTGCATATTCCCTACTTGTGGGGGAAGATAATGTGTCTGAGATGCTGGTGTGAAATTCCAGTGTGAGGCACAGCTGGAAATTCTGGTTGTGAGTAACGGATAGATGTATCTGAACTGCAGATACATGCTTGGGAGTCATCAACACAGTGGCGATGGCTGAAGCTATGGGAGTAAATAAGATCACTCAGGGGCAGTGCCTGCAGTCAGGAGAAGAGGTAAAGGAGAACACTCCAAGCATCTGGGGGAGAATCTGAAAAACGAGACCAGAAATATTCAAGAGATGTACTTACTTAAATGTTTACTGGATCATTATGTTTTCCAAGAGCTTGTCTGATTTTGAGATTTTTATTTCCTTTCCTCACATTAGAATTATATTCTAAGCCTTTAGGTGACATAAACGTCACTTTAAACTGGTCCTTTGAACTCAAACACCAGCTTCTTTTCCTTGACTTCTAGCCCCACACACTCAACAACCATACCAATGTGTCCTATAACTACACCTCGCTTCCTATTTTTAATTATGTTTCTACATCAATATTAGCAAATTAGAAATTAATATGAAATTAGATTATTTAAATAAACCATGCCAATATAATTTTTTAAAAATCAGAAAAATTTTAATTCCTATGCTGCAATGATACAAATACTTTTGCCTTCGAAAGCTTACCTCATGTCAATCACTTGACTAATGACAACACTGGGCTGAGATGCTTTTCCTTCAGCAATATCGTACAGAAAGAGTTTGAAGTCACAAACTACAGCCAATGCCCTTTGCCATCCTTTCTTCACTCCAGCTGGCTTAGGAATCTTAGGTTTGTTTTAGACAGGCAAACCAACAAACAAAACAACTCAAATAAAAATGTCAATCAGAGCCCCTTTAATTACATATGAAATTGCATGGTGAAATCTTAAAGACAATGTACACATGTTCTAAGTCGGCAACTTTGGTGAAGTAGCAGATGGGACATATTAGCATATGAGAAAACATGAGAACACACTCTTCAAACACTGAATGACTCTTTATTATGAAAAATTTTAAGTGGTACCATTTTAACTTTCACTAGTAATTTATTAAAATAACATTCATCATTTTCTTTCTAAATAGCATAAAAGACAAATTTGGTAATAAGATGAAATTCAGCTTACACTGTAAATATTACCCAAGATAACAAGTAAGATTATGCCTTGATAGTATCTCATAATTCATAACCATATGCCACCTGTCTGGCAAGAACAGGTACCAAAGACTCCTTTATAGAGGTTTTAACATCTGTTCATCATGAGATAGGGACAATACAGAAAAGTTTGAGACATTTTAGAATTTAATTCCAAGTAACAGATAGGTTTTTGCTTTCAAATCACTACTCTGGATGAAATAAAATTATTAGATCAATTTTATTCATTTAATTTCCTGTCAAGTAGTATGTTCTTAAAGTGACTGCATTTTATTTTAATTCATTAATAAACCTTAAAAGATTAATCTAAACCCAACTTAATCATACTTACTCTGACATGACCTTCATATGCTGTTCCTATTCCTTTCTGCGGATCTATACCCAGGGGACCTTTTGTCTGTTCAGGAGGAACTGGACAAGCAGTTGGAGCTTTGTTTACACAAGTTATATGACATGAGAATCCACACACTTTCAGAGGGAAAAAAGAAACATTTTATAAATCTTCATTTTAACAAAAAGAAAATTCACTGAGAACTCATTGCATGCAAGATGTTGTTAGATGAATGCTTATCTTTGATTTTATTTTAAATAACTGTTTTACCATTCAGGGAGCTGATTCTTTTGTTTACCAATAACAATTTCAATGAGAATAGTAATTTTTTTTATTACTTGTAGTGCTATTATTCTGTGTTAATATTAGTGATCTAAATGAGAAACAGAGAAAAAAAATATGACTTTGTGAATAAAATGATTGATTTAAACTTAGAATTCCTAAGAAAGTGGTTTCTGGAGTTCTTTTAGCTCTTCATCCCACCACAACTTGGTATCTGCCCTGAAATTGCTCTTGCACGGGTGACTAATGGACATTAAGCTACCTGAACTTTTTGCTAAATTTGACAAACTTTACCAATCCTTCTTGAAAATGAAATTTTTCAATGATTAAAAAAGTACAAATTAAGGGTAAATTTTAGGAATTATTAATATTATTATATATAATTAAACTACTACCAGGATAATAATAATAGTTAACTTTATTGTTTTTTATTTTTCTCTAACAATCTAAGAGAGGTACAGTTATTAGGTTATTAAGTATGAAATGTCCGACTTCCTTAAGTACTAAGTTTGACAGTTGGTATCACTTTGACACTTCTTGTTTTATTTCTATTGTGAAGGTATATCCTTAGTCTTTCAAATGCATGTTGTGGCTTGTGATTACCCTTCAAATTTTTTTTAAGAGCAATTTTAGTGAAACCATGGGTAAGTCAAAAATTTGTGTTATTTTCAAATATGAGTTCTGTCGTGGAACCAATGCAGTGCAGACAGCTTGAAATATCAATGAAGTGTTTGGGAAGGATGTGGCCAATGATTGCACAGTATGTTGATGGCTTGAGAAATTCCATTCTGGTGATTTTAATCTTGAAAATGAGCCACATGAGCAACCTGATACCATGGTGGATAATGATGAGCTGAAAGCTGTAGTGGAAGCGAATCCATCTCAACGTACACGTGAATTAGCAGCAAGGTCTGACATTACTATTCCAACAATTCCAACAATATTGGACCATTTGAAACAAATCAGCAAGGTAAAGAAGCTGGATATATGGGTGCCGCATGAATTAAACAAGTGTCAGAAGAGAAATCATCTTGAAGCTTGCCTTTCTTGGCTGTCACGACACAAAGGCGAACCATTTCTATACCGTATTGTCATATGTGATGAAAAACGGATTCTTTTTGACAATCACAAGTGTTCGGCACAATGGTTGGATAAAGATGAAGTGCCGAAACACAGTCCAAAACCGAATATTCATCAAAAAAAAGCTAATGGTGTCTGTCTGGTGGTCCAGCACTGCTTTGTTCACTACGGCTTCAAGAAACCTGGTCAATCAATTACAATGGATGTCTACTGCAACCAACTGGATGAAATGATGAGGATGCTTGTGATTAAGCAGCCAAGACTGGTCAATAGACAGGCTGATCCTCTTGCAAGACAATGCTCACCCACATGTCTCACAAACAACGCTGCTCAAACTACAGAGTCTGGACTTGGAAATGCTCTGTCATCCACCATATTCACCAAACCCTGCACCAACTGACTACCACTTCTTCCAGGCTTTGGACCACTTCTTGCAAGGAAAAATATTCAATTCTGAACAAGCTGTGGAAAACACCTTTCGCGATTTCATCGCCACTCGCTCTCCAGGCTTCTTCACTGCTGGCATAAACAAGCTACCATTAAGATGGTAAGATGGCAAAACTGTGTTGATAGTTTAGGCACATACTTTGATTAATTGTACTGCTTCTTGTCTGAGATATAATAAACTACCCTTTTGATCTGAAATCGGACATTTCATATTTAATGACCTATATTATCCCTATGTTACATATGACTTGCCCAAGGTCACAGAACTCATGAGTGGCAGTGTTCAAATTCAAACCCAGGCAGTCTGGCTCAGACCTGCATACCTAACTACTAACAATATTGTCATGATACCTCTGTTTGACACTCACATGGGGAACTTGAGATTTTAAGACAAGATGACAAATAAAAATAAACTCATAAGTTTCACCGAGACTTGGTTGGGTGAGAAATAAAGGTTAAAATATTTAAGACAAACAAGCTTGTTGGGACAGGTTATAGACTAAGATACTCTATTTAGATAATTCCTACTCTAAGGTTGGATCCTAGAGAATACTGGGGAAAGAATAAGAGATGAACTAAAAGGATAACAATGTGGAAATACATACACGGGGGAAATGGATTATACATTACTGATGGATAGTATGAAACCAACAGAGAGGCAAGATGGCCTGTTAAAAACTATACAAACTTTTCAATTCATTTTTTTTTCCAATTCACTTTTAAGTGGAGTATCTAACAAGTTATTATCATGTGTTTTACTAACAGGCAAAAATCTCTCCTTCAAAGGGCAGTGGAAACAATAAAATAAGTATCCCATGCTGGATCTCATTCCAATCAACCAGAAAGAAATAAAAATGACAGGAATCTTTAGAAACTGTAACCACATTATTATAACATTTACGAAAGCCTGTCAGTCACAGGCTGGGTCCCCCGTGTGTCCCCACAGTTTCATAAGATAGGCTTCAAAGGGTCTGAAGAAAAGATATGCACAGTTTCTCAGCATAAGAATCCAGAAGGGAAGAGAGTCTGGGAAGATCTCAAAAATTCCTACTAAGGAATTGCAAATAATTGTGATGCATAAAAAATGACAAAGGGCCTGAAGTCAGATAGCTGCCTGGGATTCTTTCTGATAAACAGATTTTAAAATGATATACAAGTACAGGCTAAGTTCCAAAATGAGACGAAACTTGGAAACTGTACAAATTCTCTCCTTCTTTGGCTTTAGTCACACCTTCCTGGTCAATGAGATAGGCTATTCCTTCTCAGATTACTTGGCTATCTTTTCCTTTTGCCTTCCCTTAACTATGTTTCCCAAGCCTCTGTCCTGTTACTTGCTCTCTCTTCAGTGTGTATGTGCTTCCTGGATAGTGTCACTCATATTTATGACTTAATACATTCATAACTCTCAAATCTCTACTTTTTAACCCTCAACATTTTCTTTGGCTCTAAATCCACGTATCTAATGGACTAGTTAAAATAATGTAATCTGGATCTTTCACTTTAGTTGTGAGAACTAACCAAACATAGAGTGCATT
The DNA here is from genome assembly GCA_023783475.1 of Daubentonia madagascariensis. Classification (NCBI taxonomy): domain Eukaryota; kingdom Metazoa; phylum Chordata; class Mammalia; order Primates; family Daubentoniidae; genus Daubentonia; species Daubentonia madagascariensis. The sequence continues at coordinate 14,165,879 of JAKFHU010000258.1, read as the reverse complement.
GCCTTAAAATGCTATTAATTTCCCCCTTACTCAACGTAGTCAAATACAGGCTAGCTACAAGTATGTTATAAAGGGAACAAAAGCATCTGATGGGGGTTGACGACATTCCCTCTAAGGTCCCTTCCAACCCTAAGAGCAGAAGAGACTGGAAATGGAAACTAGTGCATTAGAATTTGAATTACCAAGTATCTTCTTGTCTTTTTCATAAGATAAACCAGCAAATCATATATAAGGTGGTATTGTAGTAGCAAGTCCCACTTGACTAAAAAAAAGTATATTTCTAATACATTCACAAATTAATAATGTATACCATTATAATTTAAATCATTTCCATTTCAGAGGTTCTAGGAAAAACAAAGAGGTGGCCAAACAAATATACTTTGTTTTGTGTTCAAATGACCCCTCGCACTTTCTCCCTTGCCTCTCAGAATGTGAGCTCCATGAGGGCAGGGTCTCTGTCTCTCCCCCAATCTGCTACTATATCCCCAGTGCTTAGAAGCAGAGGGGCATTCCACAAACATGTGATGAACAGCAAAGAATGGGTAGGAAAAACCTCTGCTATTAATAGTAGGACTAAGACATCTTTAAGGCATAGTGGCAGATATTTAATATTTCTTAAAAGGTACCAAAATTGCCTACTTTTTAATAATAATTTTTCTAATAAACAAGGTTAAAATTAAATTAATAGATTCAAGGGTAACTTTCGTGTCTTTCATCATATAGGTTAATGGATTTTTGGGACCACAAATGCACCTGAACAATGAAACAAAGATGAACAAAACATTCAAATGTATCTCCCCTAAAAAATGTTTCTAGGGAACATCTATCTGTCTAGTTTCTCTAACATTCAACAGACAAGGTGCTTAGATTATTGTTTCTATTTCTGTTATGCAAATAAAAGTAAATAATTAAGTAAAACAAACAAGTAAACAAACATTTATATACCTTTTACAGAGAATAAAGTTATTTGATTACAATTCAGATAGTAAATGTTAGGACACTACAGTCACATTTTCTTTCCATTTTGTTCTTACCTTCACATGAACAGCCCTGTCTTATCAAACCCACCATCAAGGAGGTACACTGATGACATTTCGTAGGAGTAGTAAAAGACTTTACGAAAAACTGGTGAGTCTTGCGCTGCAAAACAAATTGATAAAGCACACACACTGATCATTCAAAGGATTTCCATAATGCGAGTCCCTACACCACACCATCTTCTAGAATGTTTCAAAAATAGAAGTAGAACGAATTCTTTCCATTTCTCATCACATCTTCTTACAGTTTATGCTCTTTAAATATTTTTAGGCAATATTGAGCTGGAATAAACTAAAGAAAGAAGTTAAATAATAATCAATTGCTCTTAAATGCTATTTGAAAAGTATATAAAATAAACTGTAGCGCTTTTTTTTTGGCTCACAAATCTTGCCTTCAGGATTTTTATAAATTCTCCAAATTATTCTTCAGCAAAGAGTTAAGTGAAATCTTGCATATATATACCTATATAAATATAGAATTTTAATATGCTTTGTATCTTCTTAGGAAGAACAAAAAGTAATTTAAAATTCTTATTTCGACTGTAAATCATGCATTTCATTTTCTGGGACCAAGAACAAATAATATATTTCACAGATCTGTTTCCTTCCATGGAAGGAGGCAGTATTACACTTGAGCAGATAAAAATATTATACAAACATATTATTCTAGAGACAGATGGCAGCCTGAAATTTCTTACTGAAAACCCAGTAAAGTTCTTTAAGTCTTGTCTGATTTATATGATGGTAAGCCAGTGTAGACTTTATCTCTCTGGAATACTTCTTTCTTCTTCAAATTAACTCTTAAGCATGCTTTAACAATAAATGAATTATAATAAATAATCATTCCTTCATTCTGCTGTGAACTTAGAACAAATTAACTCCTGTCTCTCACTTTCCTCAGGTATAAAATAGGATAAATAATAGTATCTACTTCATGGAGTGGTTAAATAAGTATTAATATAAACAAAGCCTTTCAAACAGTGCCTAGCACACAGTAAGCACTTAAAAAATATATTTTTTTTCTTTTTCCAAGACAGGGTCTCACTCTGTTGCCTGGGCTAGAGTGCAGTGGCATTATCACAGCTCACTGCAACCTCAAACTCCCGGGCTCAGGCAATCCTCCCACCTCAGCCTCCCGAGTAGCTGGGAACATAGGCGCATGCTACCACACCTGCCTGATTTTTCTATTTTTTGTAGAGACGAGGTCTAGCTATGTTGCTCAGACTGGTCTCGAACTCCTGAGCTCAAGCAATCCTCCCACCTTGGCCTCCCAAAGTGCTAGGATTACAGGTATTAGCTGCTGCACCTGGCCCTATTTCTTTACAAAAACAAATTTGGCTAATTATTTCTCTTTTATATGTGTGATTTATTTAAACTAGTAAGAACTCTATTCCATATTCCAATAAAATGTGAATACTAATTAAAATAGTTATGAAGTAGTATTTATTTCAGTTGAGACCAATATATTAACAAAAAAGTAAAGGGAATATTTGAAGTTTTAAAATAAATTCTGTTCTCCTCAATTAGGATACGTGATTTATACACCACCAAAGAAGTTAAAAAAATTCAAGAGGAGAGACGAAGATTATCTTTTTACACAGAATGATCTGACTACCAGTATTAATCAGGGAAGGGGGTAAGACCCTCAAATTTAGAGTGGTTATGAGCTTTGGGGTCCAACCTCAAACCATTCTATTCTGTTATACAAGTTCCTCAGGATCTTTGGTCAGTTTCAAAGAAGCACTGGAACAGTATCTTATTTCTAACTCTGTAATTGCTCCTATAGCTGCTGAGCAACAATCAAGGTACAGACATTGTACCAGTACTTTACATATATCATCTCATTTAATGGAAAAAATACCCTTGGAGAGATAGATACTATTTCCTTATATAGATGAAGGAACTTGTTAAAATCACATAAAATTTTCTCTATCTTTCTCCTGTATACTACTTTTAATTTTGGGCTCTTTGAGAAACTATTAAGAGTAAATTTTCTCGTACTAAATTTTTCAGTTGTTCAAAATATATAATAAATGCAAAAGACGTAAAGTTAGTTTACTGTCTGGTTGTAGAGACTTGTACTACACTGAAAGAAGAATTAATCAACTGCTCAAAGTAAGTAACTTCATACTTTTTCTCTCTCATAAAGGATAACAAGACATATCTGAAACAGCAGCAATAAAACAACTGTGGCTGTGACAAATTTAACAGTAATTCTTCACAACACTCAATAAATTGCTTTAAAAACTGATATTTATTATATAATCTTTTCCCCCAGATATCTACTCAGGATGTCACAACTCTAATAGCAGACAAAAAAACAAAAAACAAAATAATGTTTTGGAAGAGCATTAACTTTAGGTGACCAACCATCCAACTCATAGGTGCTGGTTAAATTATAGGAACAAGCCTATAGTGCTATTTTTTCATTTGATACATTGTCTGTTCACTTCCTGCTAGGGTAGAGAATTGGTACCTTTATATACCTACTCCCTTCTCTTTCCTTCATTTTCCCAATATTGTCATAGCACAGTTTTGGGTAAAAATTTATATTTAATGTTTAAGTTATTATGACCCTGGAATTATTATTCACTAATAAGTCAAGAGGTACACTATAGTTACATTTTCTTTTTTATAAAGCTTTTTATTTTTCTAAAATTGATAGTGCCCCCCCCTTTACTTTTCTATGTCTCTATCACGAAATCTTCCCAAACTGTCCAAAAAACATGGTCAAACACATCAGGAAGAAAGTCCCTACCCTTTTCTATCAACCTGAAGGCATCCCTATTGAAGCCCACTGCTTCCTTGCTCCATTTCTGGCTGGTTGCTTTCTAGGCCTGCTACACAGTCTTTCTCTTAACCATTCTGTGTAAGGTTCCCTCTTCTATGGATTGCATGTCTTCTCTTTCTTGGTCTCCTCCCTTATTTTGGTAGAACTAATTTTTTCATAGTTTCCTTAGATAGTAGCATATTTTTTGAGAGCGTGAATTTCTGAAAATGCTATATTTTCCCCTCAAATTTGACTGAACATTTAAATGATAGGGAATCAAAAAATCTAGCTTGAAACCATTGTACCTTATAACTGTTCTTTTCATTTTGCTGTTGATAAGTATGCCATTTCAATTCCTGAACATTTGGATATGATCTGTTTCATCTCCTTGGTGGTTTAAAAAAGGTCTCTCTATTCTTGGTATCTTGAAAAATTGCACAATGATGTGACTGGGGATGGGTACCTGTCATCCACTGTGCTAGGCACTGGTGGGACTTTTCAATCTGGAAACATGTCCTTCAGTTAAGGGAAAATGTATTATTTACTCGACAATTTCCTTCCTTTTCTTTTTTCTGTTTTCGTTTTCAGGAACTTCTATTTGTTGTATACCAATTTCTCACTTCTTGTCTAATTTCTATCTGATCTTTCACAATATTTTCTAAGATTTTCTCAAATTTATCTCCCAACTCATTTATTGAATTTTAAACATGTTTATCATATTTTTAATTTTCAAAAGACTTCTTGTTCTCTGATTATTCCTTTTTGTGTCCTTCTGTTTTATGCATTGTCTCTTTTTTCTTCAATGAAAATAGGAAACATTTTCCTGGTTTTTTTTTATCTTTCTCTTTTGTTAGAGGATTTCCTAAAATGTATACTGGTTCTTGGTGATCTGAATATTTTTAAGAGTGAGGCAGTAAAAAAGTTGAAGGGTTTGTGTGTGTGAGCGTGTGTGTTTAAATGTGTGAGCAAATGTATGATGTGCTTGTTATAAAAGGACACAGCCATTTCATTAGGGACCCCCAGATGCCATTATCTATAGGTCTTCTCTGGGCCATTTCGTTTCTTCAGAGAATCCACTGATATCCTCCAAGGAGAGTGGGGAGGAGGCGCTATGCCCCCCCAAGTGCCGGTATTCTGGAAGCTAAGCAGGGGAAAGGTATTTTGGGTCTCACCATTCAGTTCACAGACACTTGCCAAATCTCACTATTTGTGGTTTGATACTTCTCTCTCTTACCAACCACTGAGCCTGGTGTCCTTGAATCTGTGGTCTCTTTGGTTTAACTACTCCCCCCCCCCAAAATTAACATATTGCTGAGTTGGGGTAGTTGTCTAGTTTTAACAGCTTGTCTACTAACACTTTATGTAGACTTCCTGAACCAATTCTCCAATTTACTCAAGACCCCTACTTCACCCTTGCCTCTCAAATGGTGTCTTATCACTTTGGTTGTCTGAAGCTTGTTCTCTAGGACATTGCTCAGGGAGGGATATGGGAACAGCATTTCTTGAGCTCTTGCATGTTCTTAATAGTTTTCTGTGGCCTGTATTTTTGGAGGATGCTTTATTATCCTCAAAATTTTAAATCCTTAAAAATTGTTGACTCATACTTTCCTTGGGTATCTTCAATATGTTATTTCATTGATTTTTAGTATAGTGCTGCTATCAAAAAATCTAATGACAATCTCATTTTCTTTCCCCCTTAAGTGACTCATACCTTCTGCCTGAATGCCCAATATTTTTCTTTTTATTTATAAACCAGTAGTTTACTAGAATATGTTTTATTTAGGCTGGGTTGATTTTCTCTGCTATGCTGTATGCCCTTGTAATTTGAGTTTAAAGTCTTGTTTGGGGAAATTTCCTTGAATAGCTTTTAGTATTTCCCATTGCATTTTCTTTTTCAGGGCCTCCTATTATACAAATGTTAGCCTTTCTCTGCCAATCTTTTCTAGGCATCCCTTTTTCTCAAATCCTTAAGTCATTTTTTTACCTTTTACTCATTTCTTGATTTAAAAAAAAACTTCCTTTCCATCTTCTATTTGTCATTAGTTATTATCTGTTGAATTTATTTGCTCTTCAATTCCCCGTTAGTCTATATTTCTAAAATTGTATTTAATTTTAATTTCTAATTCTTCTCCTGAGTTCTTTCACTTCTCTTTCCAAATCATCTTTTCTCCAACATCCTCATATCTGAGGTTTTCTATTTCTAATTTTTGTTATGTCACAGTTTCTATCATTTTCTTAATTTCTCTTGAAATATTCATTGTAGTTTCATTGGTTTTGTAGACAGGTCTTTCTGGCACACTTTCATTTTTTGTTATGATATTTTGCTTCTTACTCTCTTTTCTTCTTGGAAGAATTTTATATGAGATTTGGCTGTACAATTGTAATTCTTTTCAATTGTTCATTATTATTATTTTTTTTTTCTTTTTTTTTTTTGCGACAGGGTCTTGCTCTGTTGCCCAGACTGGAGTGTGGTGGCGCAATCACAGCTCACTGCAACCTCCAACTCCTGGGCTCAAGCGATCCTCAGACTCTTGAGTAGGCAGGACTACAGGCACTGCCACCACGCCCGGCTAAATTTTTAAAAATTTTTTGTAGAGAGAGGTTCTCACCATGTTGCCCAGGGTGGTCTCGAACTCCTGGTCTCAAGCGATCCTCCCAACCCACCCTTCCCAAATCCTGGGATTATAGGCGTGAGCCACTGCGCCCAGTTCAATACTCATTTTTAAGTGAAATGACTTTTCCTGGACTTTTATGAGGGAGGGGTGGGCCAAGATAGTTTTTCTAGCTCCATGGCTCTAGATTCCCTTTTGTTATTTTCATAAAATGATAAAAAATACAACCTCATACTTTCTGAAATCTTATTTCCTCTTCTTATATATCTGGACTTTTTTTCTTCCCTGTCCTGCTCAATTCTGAACTACTCCCAGCTGTTTCTTCTTAGGGAAGGGGTTTGTTCCGGAAGGGCATTCTGATTTGTTAGTTTTGAGAATTTCATAACTCTAGCACTGCCAGATCTTCCTCCAGTCACATCTCCCTTACACTCACCTATAGAATGGAGCTCGCAAAGTCCCCTCCCAGTTTCTGCTGCTGACCTCAGAATTTTCTAGCATTGCTTGATGGTCATTTGGTGGTTTTTCTGGCTCTTGAGATTATCACAAGTCCCTTTGCCTTACCTTAACTTTCTCTAGCATAATTTTAAACACCATGTAGGTCTTGCGGATGCTGGTGGTTTGTTTCCCTCAGTTTGCATTTTGGACTCTGTGGGAAATCTTTCTGTCTATTCTTGTTTATGTCTTATTTGTAGGTTTTAAAATTTTGCTATCCTATCTAGTTGGTCTTTTTATGGGGAGATTCAGTGAGATTCGAAGTTCGCATTGCTATCAAGTTCCTAGAATCCTCTACTCACTGGATTCAAAAGATGCACTGACATGTATTTTAAATCAAAAATGTTTTTAAGCCAGGTGAGGTGGCGTGTGCCTATAACCCCAGCTACTCAGGAGGTGGAGCTGGGACGACTGCTTGAGCCCAGGAATTTGAGACCAGCCTGGGTAGCATAAAAGAAGTTTTTAGATTACTTTAAAAAAGGTGGTATTGATTCACATTTCCACCTCTAATGTATCATAGTACCCTACTGTTAATGGGGATATTTATGTCATAAATGTCAAGGGATATCACATTATTACTTTAATTTGCTTTTTCCCAACTTCCAGTTAGTTTGAGCATCTTTTCAGTTTGTTGGCTATTATGAATTTTTCATTTGCTTATTCCTGACTTTTAGCCAGTTTATTATTGTACAGTTTATTCTCTTGTTTATAAAAGCTATCGGTGTATTAAACTTCTGTCTCTCCTCTGCTTTGCATTTATTTCCTACTATATTGTTTGTTTGCAGGGTATATATTAAAATTTCTACTCTATCTCTAATCTGCTTCTCTCCCTAGTTCTCTCATTCTTGGTTTACATGGCTTAAGGCTTTATAGTTAGGTCCACATACAATCATGATCATTATTATTTTATCTATTATTCCCTTTATTAGTATGCAATGTTCTCTTTTATGCCTTTGAATGTTTTATACCTTAAATTCCATTTTGTAGTACATATTCGTGAGTTCTACTTTCCTTTATTTTCTACTTTCTATATACCTTTGCTTTAAGCCACGCAGCTCCCACCTGGTGCTCTTAGGACGGTCACTCTGTGGGAAAGCAGCTGCTGCGTGAAAAGGCTGAGATTGTCACACTGGGGGTGAGGCGCAGCCCGTCAGCTGCAATAACCGCAATAGCCGCCCGTCGTGGGAACTGAACGTCCAGTCCAGCTGAATCTAAATATTAACACAACTACATGGAAGACCCCTAATGAGTACTTCCCAGTTGAGCCCTTCCCAAATTCATAACCCAATAAATTGTGAGCATAAAAAAAGGGTTGTTTTAATACTAGGACTTGAGACAATTTATTACACAACAAGAGTACTGTGTCACCACGTTTTCCTTTTTTCTCTTTTTCCTTTCTGGTCTCCATTTAATGGATAGCATTTCCTTCTACAGATCTGAAAGTTATACCTTTTATTTGCTAATCTTCTATTTATTCTCTTCAACCTAAGACCCATACTTATGCTTAATTTCCTTATTAAGTTATCAATATTTACTCAAACATATTTATTGATATATATTATGCAGGCACTGTTCTAAGTTCTTCATAAATATTAAGCTTGTCTACAACTCAGACAGGAATTATTATTATCCTCATTTTTTGATGAGGAAATGGAAACAAAGACAGGTAAATAACTTGTTCAATCTCACACAGCTAGTATGTGATGAAACTGGATTCCAATTTAGAAAGTCTGACTAGGAATTCGCCATGTTAAACACCAGGCTATACTGTCTCTGTACTTTCTCCCAAGACAAGACAAATACATTAGCATGCTCACCTTATCTGATCCTTATACCCACTCCCATTGTGTTTTTATTTAGATTAGTTCTGGACTGTTTCGAACATACATTTCCTTTTTCTTTGATTTTTGTATTAAGTGATTAAATATGAAATGTCCAATCTTAAATCAAAAGTTTAGTTTATTATATCTCAAACAAGAAGCAGTACAATTAATCAAAGTATGTGCCTAAACTATCAACACAGTTTTGCCGTCTTAACAGGAGCTTGCTTACGCCAGCAGCGAAGAAGCCTGGAGAGTGAGTGGCAATGAAATCACAAAAGGCGTTTTCCACAGCTTGTTGAGAATGGAATGTTTTTCCTTGCAAGAAGTGGTCCAAAGCCTGGAAGAAGTGGTCACCAGTTGGCACAAGGTCTGGTGAATACGGTGGATGACAGAAAGTTTTCAAGTCCAGCTTCTTGAACAGTTTGAACAGCATTGTTTTTTGCAACATGTGGTCTTGCAAGAGGATTGCCCTGTCTCTATGGACCAATCTCGGTGGCTTAATCGCAAGCATCCTCATCATTTTGTCCAGTTGGTTGCAGCAGACACCTGCTGTAATCAGTTGACCAGGTCTCATGAAGCTGCAGTGGATAATACCAGTGCTGGACCACCAAACAGACACCATTACCTTTTGTTGATGAATATTCAGTTTTGGACTGTGTTTCAGCACTTCATCTTTATCCACCCATTGTGCCAAACACTTGCAATTGTCAAAAAGAAACCATTTTTCATCACACGTGACAATATGGTATAGAAATGTTTCACTTTTATGTCGTGACAACCACGAAAGGCAAGCTTCAAGATGATTTCTCTTCTGATGCTCATTTAATTCATGCAGTACCCATATATCCAGCTTCTTTACCTTGCTGATTTGTTTCAAATGGTCCAAATGTTGGAATAGTAACGTCAAACCTTGCTGCTAATTCACGTGCAGGTTAAGGTGGGTTCGCTTCCACTACAGCTTTCAGCTCATCCTTATCCACCTTGGTCTCAGATCTCCCATCTAGCTCATTTTCAAGATTAAAATCACCAGAATGGAATTTCTCAAGCCACCGACGTACTGTGCATTCATTAGCCACATCCTTCCCAAACACTTCGTTGATATTTCGAGCTATCTGCACTGCACTGGTTCCATGATGGAACTCATATTTGAAAATAACACAAATTTTTGACTTATCCATGGTTTCACAAAAATTGCTCTCAAAAAATATTTGAAAGATACTCACAAGCCAAAATGTGCATTTGAAAGAATGAGGATGTACCTTCACAATAAAAAAAGCAAAACAAAACAAGAAGTGTCAAAGTGAAATGTCAGAGATATCTACTGTTAACTTAGTACTTAGGCAAGTCGGACATTCCATATTTAATAACCTAATAGAATGAGAGTCCTTGCTTTTACACACCACAGTTAAGTCTTCTAAGATACCTATTCATTATGTTTCCCAAATCTCTCATAGTGGCCTCTTGGCTTTATGTCTCTCCTTGATAAAGAACTTTCTCTTAGAGTACAGTAAAACTTCTAAGGTCTTGTATACTTGAGAGTACTTTAAACTTGCTGTCATATTTAAGTACACCTGGGTTCAAGTTACCTTGAGATTTAAAGTTCTTTTTCTTCAACACTTTAAACATATTTCTCAATTGTTTTCTTGCATCTAGTGTTGCTGTTGAGAAGCTTGATATCAATGTGACCGTTGTTCTTTTACACAAACGATTTGCTCTTTCTCTTTGGAAGTTTTTAGGATTCTTCTCTTGACCTATGATACCCTTAAATTTTACTCTAATGTGTCCGGGTGTGAGTTTTTCTTATCTATTCTCATTAGCACCTAAGGATGTCTTCTAGTATGAAGCTTTTCATCTTTAATTTGGGGAAATTTTAGGTTATTATTTCTTCAAATAGTTCCATCTCTATTATTTTCTTTCCTTTTGAAAGTCCTCTATACAGATATTAACACTATTTCTGTCATATATCTTAAGTTTCATATTTTTCATCTTATCTTCCACCCCACTAACTTGTTTTTCTGCTATATCCACTCTGCTCATTCTACTATTAAAGTGATCTATTGAGTTATTTCAGTAGCTATATTTTCATGTCAAGTATTCCCAATTTATTTTTCTTCATAACTGCCTCATCCTACTTCATGTTACCAACATTTTTCTTATCTCTTTAAGGATATTTATTGTGCTTATTTTAAATTCATGTTCTATCTGGCCTCAAAATTTTGCTTTATCTGGGCACAGGTTATTTAGTTTGTCTTTCTTTTAAACCAGTTACACATTTTGTATACTTTATCAGTTTTTCAGGTCCCTTGATCTCTCTCTCATCCTGTGGATTATTCAAGGCTTATGTTATGTTCTAGAGAGGAAGCTCATTTCAGTTTTCCAATTTCTGAAATTTCTTTGTAGGAGTTTGAGATAAGCAAATAAATCTTCTTGTTCCACCATCTGTGATACTTTAGTCATATTCATGTGGAATAGAATGAGAAAAAAAGAGTCGATGTCAACTTTTCACTAAACATTCCTCTTTCTCAGTGGTTTATCAACCTTAATCTCAACTTACACATATAGTAAGAAGTAGTGCTTAGCAGAATTTAAGAAGATGAAAAAGAAAAAGCTTTGTACACTCTTCCTACCTTTCTCAGTGGCGATTATTTCCATTCATACAGAATTTATTTTCTTTTCAAGCTTTTATGTTTATAACTTTGAAGAAATCAATATCAAAAAATCACAGCAAATACACAAAGCAGAAAAAATCCATTCTTCTTTTTTTTTTTTTTGGAATATACTATGCTTTATAACTAGCTTCAGTACCTTAGGTGGAAAGCCAGTTGAACCAGGACATCCCTTTTTCTTTAAGGTTGGTGTGTGAACTGGAGGTGGAGAAGAGTCTACAATCTGAACCCAGGGGCAAAAAAGGAAATAAATGTCATGAATCACACCATCTATTTCAAATATAACTCTAAGGATACCAAAGTAAATAAAACCAAACAAAACACCAATAAGGCAAAAAATTCTACTAGCTAAATGAGGATATTAATTTTCACATTCATCTGAATTTTCCATGTTAATTCTAAAAAGCATCTGAAAGAGTTTTTAGCAAGATTGATAGAAAAAACATAAAATTATTTTTACTCAACTCCCATATATAGAACATATATTACATATACAGAACACAACTCTGTGTATTTGAATACATAGATACAAAGATTGAGATTAGTGGGATTTTTGTGCAGAAATTAATTTACAAAGAAAGGGGTTAGATTATTTAATATTTTTGGAATTTTGAACTTAATACAAATTTAGTTAAAAACCACATCTTTATTAGTTAGCTATGTAAAGTATAGTGTTCTTTTATAGGGTATTATTGTAAGATTTTTCTTTGAATGAAAGGAACCAGTGATTTTATTGGATGTTATTGTGGGAAAAAAGAGCCATTGCTTAATTAGCAAAGTATAAAGAAAGACGTGAAAGCAACTGCATTTTAGGATGCTAACCAAGAAAATAAGAGGAAAAAGTCCTCGCATAAAGTTACAGAATATTTTAACGTATTAAGAGAAAAAACAGATGGTCCCTCTTTGCCTTTGTTACTATATCACCACCAAAAATAGAATATTTTATATGTACTATAGCCTCAAAATGGAATTCAAATTGAGTTTCTCAGAGTTTTCTGTTTAATTGTGAGTTTAGTTCTAATTTAAATTTTATTTACTTTTAAACAGCTTGAAAAAGTTTTATACCCAATTTATAATTTAACATTGGAAAAGATAAATATGAAAGATAAAAGAGAACAATGAAAATCTATATTAAAGTTAACAAAAAATAATAAGAAACAAAATTGTCATTAGAATTTACATAGAAAGTCCAAGAGAAGTTATAAGAATTAAAAAGAGTTAAGCAAAGGTGCTGGATACAAGATCAACAGAGTTTATAAAGACTGGCAATGCCTAATAAGAAAATATATTTTGAAAGGATCCCACTCACCACAGCAACAAAAAATTTAAGGCACCTAGGAACAAGCTTACTAAGCAACATGGAGTACATTGAAAATAATAAAACTTTACCAAAGGATGCAAAAGAGCAGCTAACTAATATGTATACCATGTTCACAGACAGAAATACCCAGTATCATGAAGATGTCAATTCTCCTCAAATAAATCTATAAATTCAATGCAATTCCAATCAAAAGCCCCACAAGGAACTTGATAAGCTGATCCTAAAAGTAATATGAAAAAATAAAAGGTCAAGAAGAAATGAATGAAGAACAAGGTGGGTCAGGGCAGTTCACCATACCAGGTGTCAAGAATTATTTCAGAGCTATAGCAATTAAGACAATCTGGTGTCAGTCCAGGAATAACAAAAAGAATAATGGAAGAGAATAGAGAACCCCTAAGGAGACCCATGCATATAAAGCAGAGACAGCATAACAAATCAATGGGGGGAATATAGGAGAGCCAGTTGTTCATATGGGAAAAAGAGATTAGAACTCCATTTCCCACTATACATAACAGTACATTTCAGTTTGATTAAGGTCGTAAACATGTAGAAACAAAATTTAAAATTTTTAGAAGAAAATATGGAAGAAAATCTTTATAATCTCTGCATAGGGAAGAACTGCTTTAAATAGACATAAAAAGCACAAATCATAAAGGAAAAGAGTGCTAAATCTGACCACTTTCAAATCAAAACTTTTACAAGACAAAAAGATACCAAAAATAAAATTTACAAAATAAGCCACAGACTGGAAGAAAATATTTGCAAAATATTTATAGCTAGCAAAAAATTAGTATCCAGAATACATAAACAACACTTAAACAACCAGAAAAATAATTCAATAGAACAATGGACAAAGGACATGAACAGGCAAATCATCAATCACCAATAAACATATAAAAAGATGTTCAATCACACTAGAAATGCAAGCTAAAACAAAAATTCCACTTCATATCCATCAAATTGGCAAAAGTTAATATTTGACAATACCAAGCATTGGCAAGGATGGGGGGAAAAAGGGGAACTTTCATACACTGCTGGTGAGAGTGAAAACTGGTCCAACCACTGCAAAAACAATTTGGCAAGATCTAGTTAAAGTTGAAAATGCATATATCACACAACCCAGTAATTCCATGTCCAAGTATATATGCTATACTAACTCTGCATATTTGCAAAAGTAGATAGATATCAGGATGTTCACTTCAGCATTGATTGTAATAACAAAAAATTAGAAACCTAAATATCCAACCATAGGATAGTTGTGGTATGTTCAAACAATCTAACATTATGCAGCAGTTATTATGAATGAACTTAATAAACATGTATCTGTATGAATAAACCTCAAAATCACACTTTTGAGTGAAAAAAGGTACAGAAGGATACAGGTAACATTTGTGTAAATTTTAAATACATGATAAGCTTCACCATGTATCATTTATGGATACAAACGAAATAAACATGTAAAAGCAAGGAAGGGAAGATGCACACCAGCTTTAGGATAGTTAGATATGTCTGGGAAAGTAGAGAGGGGAATGGTATAGGGGAGGCTGTTTCAAATGTTTCTGGAATATTTTCTTTGAACAAAAATATGAAAAAAAAGGCACAATGTTCATATCTATTAAATCTGTGGGTGATGGTTACATGGGTGTATATCATATTCTCTGTATGTTTGAAATATTTTATCATTAAAATAAAAAATGTACAAACGCAAAATATTAAGACAATTATAATTAAAAAACCAGAGGGTCTCATTAACTTAGCCCATTTGAAAGAGTCTATCACAGGGTTGGAAAAAACAAGCCAGAATCTGACTAAAACTCATACTTCATTTCAGACAGCTTTTCAGATTGAACTATCTGCTTCTATTGGAATGTCAGACACAGTTCTGGAGATTAAAAAATGAAAAGCAGAGGAGCTCTGTCTCAACTGTGATGCTGAGTGAAGAACCAGAACTGCATCTTGAAGCAAGATGGCATGTACTGAGGTACAACATTCTTCTAACCTGTGGAGGAAATGAGTTGAGAAAATTGACCAATTGATTGGTATGAAGTGTAAACACAACATAGTTTTTTTGTACTGTTAAAAGGCATGACCTAGTTGAATGCCAGTTGCTGATTTAGCAGTTAAACTACTCAGTTGCCAGCAGTAGCAATTTTATTTTTCAGCTGTACTTGTGATGTCACAGATTAATTATATCATGGCTTATTAAATTTATTAAAAGAATTAAAATATGAGAATGGCACCTGTACTGCCATGTGCCTACAAAGTTTGTATATGATAATTCCAAAATTCACGTAACTCTATCCCCTGTTCTACACAGTTCTCTAGTATCTATTTCAGGCTGAATATTTAGGGACAATTTTCTACTTTAGTTTTCTACTTCTACCTACATTATCAGTTAAATGTAGTGATTTCCAATAGACTGTAACTTATTATGTAATATATTTGACTAAGAGAAGACAGATTTCACTTGTTTTTTTCAATTCCCTCTTTCCTGACACAAGTGAACAGTTGGAGAGCAAGACTGCTCCAATGAGGCACCTTAACTGGCTCAGCTTCACTAGATGTGGAAGGAGATGTGGACCTTGACTGGATGTAAAACTTGACGCTTGAGTTCCATACATATGTGTTCTCAACGGGATCAGTCTAGGAAAATAAGTTAGGAAAAACAAAAACCCAAGAAATAACTTTTAAACAATGTGCAACTCGCAGTAAATTTCTGTAAGGCATGATTTATGACAACAATTCTTAAGAAAGAAGGATGACAAACTTTAGTTTGAATATTCACGTTGGGGTGTGTCATTACACAAAAGCATAACCGGTAGCTTTAATGTAAACAAGGGTTAAGACAACAGTAATGAACCAAAGCCTCCTTCCCAATCTTCGCTGTTGATCTCTTAACTTGGAGCACTGGTCTCTACTCTGTGTTCTACATTTGTACTCCACATGGAACTTTTGTCTTTCACAAATAAGTCATATATGTGAAATATATGCAAAATACTTTATAGAGATATACACTACAGATCAGAGATAATTTTGTCCTTGGTAAGAATAAAATTTGGTCTCTTACTAGTCATTTATTGAAAGTAGAAGAAACTACCTGTCAGTTTTGTGCTGGTCACTAAAGTAAATCTCCTTTTTATTTTGGAACAGTACAAATACCAGCACTTATATCCAGTTGTACCCTTTTAAGCCAAGTATGTTTAGAAATTAAAAATGCTTTGGGTTAAAATTTAGCATAAAAGACCTTATGAAGCACACTGATTGACTACTCAGTTTGGCAATTTTCAAAGTTACTAGGATTGAGTTTTTAAAATGAAAGGGCAATGAAGGCAATTTGGAAAGAAGGTTAGGGAACTTGTTTTCAATATGGTGTACAGCAAGAACAACACTTAGATCAGAAGTTACAAATCAATACAAAGAGCATCAGCTTAAGGATTTTAAACATGAACTTAAACTTTTCCTTTGTTATTATTATTACTATTTTAGGTGGAAGACATGACAATAGATAATGTACCCCTCAGATCTGCCAATAAGGAAAGATTCAGGTACAGTCATGAAAATGTTTTGAGAAAGTAGAATTATTAGAACAATTGATTAAAATTATAATGGCCCTTGTACTCAAAACTAAGTGAACAAACAAAACCTCTTTAAAATTATGGGCTGAATGATAAATGATTGGGAAAAGAAATATTTGGAAATAAAAGGTTTCCCTAGAAATTAACTTTTCAGCTCTGTTTTCATCTCAACAGAACTCTGTTGAGATTGAAGCACATGGCTTTAATCTCTAAGGGTACAAATTATTTTCTCAACTTAGGGATATTTTCCCATTTATAATTAATGTATACTGTTATGGATTTATGATATGTTACATATGTAGCAAACAGTCAACTTCTGTTCAATGTGGAAAAATTTTAAAATCTGGCAGATGTGTGGGAGGGACAGGCTAGTAGGCTGGCATACACTATGGTGGTAGCCCTCTACTGGTGCCCAACTATGACCTCCCAGGATGGTGGGCATGGACAGGTATTCTGGCAACCCACAAAGCAAAGCTTTGGTGGGGCTGACCAACATAGCCACCACTAGGCCTTAAACCTTTAATTACTAGATTTTGGAAAAGTGAGGAAGAAGGGTCTCAATGAAGGAATCTAGGGGACTTGGAGCAGCAGCTATTTACCAACTGCTAGGAAAGTACTTCAACATTTTAAAAACTAGAACTACAGAACTAAAGCTTACCAGCTCAATATCAGCTCTGTATGTGCAATGTGGCTGATTTCATAAAACTACTATACCTTGTGAAGCTGGAGAGCCAGGCCTGAATCCCACCTCTTGACTCCAAATTCAGCACTCTTTTTGTTTTACCATAGGCATCTCCACAGTAGAGGTACTCGAAGTAATTTTAACAATCATGGAGACTGAGTTACAGTATCTCATTTTCTGACAGTGAATTTTGTTTTTTGGGTTTTTTTTATGTGTACACATTTAGTTTTATTGTAACAAAATAACTTGTACACTTTTAACATTTAAAACTGAGCATCATCTTTCCTTTCCAGTGGAACAAAAAGGAAATTTAAAAATAAACAGGAACAAAACTACAATAGAGAATGTCAATTCCAAATAAGATCCTACAAGTTCTGCTAAGTCTTCCATCGAATGGCAGGGTTCAAGTCATCATTAGGAGAAAATTTATTTTAAAAGTGTCATCTTAAACTGCAAAAATGTCCGTTAAACATCACAATTAAATACGCCAAAGGAGAAGCCATGTTGGCAGTGAATTTAGACAGGAACAGGAGAGTAAGGGAAGAAAATGGAACTGAAGACAAATTTTACCCAGTTCACAATTTTATTCAGGGACAGCCAATGGAGAAGGTAACCAGTTTAAATTATTAATCTGAAATATGACCCTGGGTTGGGAATAAGGCAGAAATGTCTTTTATGTTCTAAAAATCTCCTCCTCCTAGTTTCCTTAAGATTATATAAATTGTAAGGTGAATTAAGAGTTCATGGGGGAGGCGGTTCTGTTAAAATGGAATTGATAAGCAAAGCAGAATTGACACATTTTACACTACTAAGAACTTAAAGCTGAGTGTCCAAGTAGAGGATTTTCTATGTGTAAAAAACTATGCCATTTTAAGAAAATTTAAAAGTTTCTGACCAGTCACAAAAGTCTTTAGCCCTGTAGCTTGACTGAAAGACATAAAATTAGAAGTTCCTGTGTGAAAGGTAATGCTATGAATAGGACTGAACAGTTAATATACTGGCTTTGTATCCTCTGGGTCCAATTACTTTAAAAATTCTTTAAAAGTGAGAAACTCAATAACTTGCTGTTTCTAATAGTCCTGGTTGAAATTTTACAGCAGGCCTGCTCTTTGACCCATGTAAACACATGGTGACAGAAGTTGAGCAAACTGTTTTATACTTTTTGCACTGAAATTAGAATATGCTGCTTTAAGCCATTTTGTCAGTACATGGTCTAATGGGATGTTTGCATCATGAAATTGGCAAATCTAAAAAGCAGGGCTTCCCCTGGCCCCAGAAATGGTTGTTAAAACATTTACCAGCATGTTTTAAGACCCTATGAAAATGTGAAATTATGACAGTGGGATATTGGGTAAAGGAAAAATACACCATCAGTTTAATCTATGATTACACAAATTAGTGACTCAAATAACTCTTGAGCTTTTAATACACACCTCTTGGCTCTTCTGAAGAATTACTGTTTTTGTTTAAGTCTTTCTCCTAACAGACCTAACTAGTTTTTACCCATCAATAAAAATGAAAGAAAACAACAGAAATGAAGATAGATTTTTAAATAATTTTCTTAGCTGAATGAGGTAAAAGGTAGCAATTCAGAAGTAGAAAATACTTCAACCAAAAAGATAAATGAATATTAATTATAAAAATAGAATGAAAATGACCATACTAGCTTTTTAGAGCTGTATGCTCTTAAAGTAAAAATCATTTTCAGAGATTAAACAAAATCAAGTTAGTTTCCTTTTAAAAAATTAAAAATAAGTAAAAATAATGGAATAATATTTTGAGATGGTATTAATTGAACATATCAAAAAGTTGAAGTATGCCATTTATAACAATACACTGATTTTTAATTTAAAAAACCCACCATGAATATATAATTTAAGTTTTAAAATTACCACTTTACTTTCCACATGTGTTTCTCATAAAGACAAGGAACAAAACTTAGTAAAGATGAGTTAACTCAGAGCAAAAAAAGTTTTAAATATCAAACCTAAAAAAAAATTCCTAGTTCTTTCAAAAGACTCTACTAGAAGCTAATAGCTAATAACATTTATAGATTTTAATATTTCATTTCCTTTCTAGATTACTGCCAGTGTAAACAATATCTCAAAAGTGGTATAACAATAAGAAATAATACAGTATCACATATTTTCTTTATTGAAGTTTTAATTACAAGCAACCAGATTATGCTTTTCGAGATGTTATTAATTTTAACTATCATTAAATGCTTAACAATGCATCTATAATTAATAGCTTATTATATTCACTAAGCAGCAATTAATTCTATTAAACTTTCAGAATATTCAATGACTACATGTTAGGACTTAAAGATAGACTAAAATTCATTTTAATAATTAATTGGCAATGATTCAGATATAGTATGGCAGCAAAGCAACTGATTAATACCACTAGTTGTTTTCATACAAAGTACTTTAAAATCTTAAAAACAAATATACCCATTATTAATATTATATTTAAACCATGGAACTTAAATTTTTTGTGTCATTCTTTGCATGCTAAAACATTATAGTTAAGTAGAAACAATGAATTCAATTAATAATGCAGCAAAAGGTAATAAATATGATATACACCAATAGTAGAGATATCTTAATTCAATAATTAGATTTATGATAGAAAGAATAAAAAGGGGGAAACAGTAAAGGGCAACAAGTAGCTAATATTTATTTAACAGTATATTTTGATATTGTCCAAAGAAGGACCTTGGAAACAAATCTTAACTGAACAGTGTAAGCAATTCACTCAATATTTCTAAGCTGTGGAAGCAACCCAGATGCCCATCAATACATGAATGGATCAACAAAATGTGGTATATGTATACCATGGAGTATTACTCAGCAACAAAAAACAACGGTGAATTAACACATCTGGTATTATCCTGGATGGAGCTAGAGCCCATTCTTCAAAGTGAAGTATCACCAGAATGGAAAAACAAGCACCACTGGTACTCACCATCAAATTGGTACTAACTGATCAATACTTATGTCACACATGGAAATAATATTCATCAGGGGGCGGGCAGGTGGGGGGGTGGAGTGGATGGGAAAACTCTCACCGAATGGGTTTGGGGCGCACAGTTTGGGGGATGTCCACGATTGTAGCTCTGACTTGGGCAGTGCATAGGTAATATATATAACGAAAGTGTTGTACCCCCATAATATTATGAAATTTTAAAAAATCAATATTTCTAAGCTGTTATCCACTGAGAACAATAAATAAGGAATATCTTTATGTAAATGCAATTTAAAAAATGTTTTGGTTAACTAATTTTTTTCCTAAGCAAACATACTTTAAGGAGTTATTCTGATGAATAGGCATTAGAAACATCTATTATACTCCAGTATCAGTCTTACTTAATGCTCTACTGTTTTTGAAAAAAGGCAGAAAAGCTATTTCAGCAGTATTGTTCACACTGCATAACACTGTTATACAAAAGTCCATAATGCTCCCTGAATCTATTATGATTTTTCTAATAAATGATCCTCAAATGTATTTTTAAATTAGTACATAAAAATAGAAAGGTTCTTTTTCCTTTCCAAGATCAGGCAACTGTCTGATTTTTAGATGATGCACTTACCAAGAATTCCTCAGATTGTGAAGTATGGTCTTCCTAATAAATAATAAAATAACCTAAAACTACTCATCTTGAATATGTATCAATGGGCCTTTTCTACCCCCAGAACAATTACAGACTTGTACAAGTAGCAACATTCTCATAAGAAACTTTGTTTTAAAGTAAAAGATACAAAGATATAATATGAATTATAAACAATCAACCTATCAAAAAATAGCCTGCATCTAACATGTTGTTTGTATCGGTAAATATAAAACTAAGTCAACTGAAAAAAATTCAGTTTTTATTAATTTTCTTTATCCTTTACCTAGAAGTATTTTGGACACAAAGTGACAAGTAATCTAATATTTTGTATTCAGAACACTTGTAACCCTCAAATCTTTGGTAACAGTTATTTCTGTTAATTGAGCTTATGATAACACAGTATTACCAAAGTACTGTATCATTTGGAAAACAGTAAATATAATATTTTATCACACTAAAACAAATCATAACAACAAATTACTGAAGGTTATGACTAGTAAATATAATATTACTAGTTACAAATAATATAACTTATTTCCCTTTATGAAAATTTCTTCTCAAGTTATCTTCAATATATTTGAATATCTATTCTGGAGAATTTACAAATGTTCTAAGAAAACAAAAGAACGTTAACCCACATGTTGGCTATTTATAAATATAATCTCTGCTCCAAACTCTAAAGGAACAAGCTGAAATGAGACATTCAGTTTTCTCACTAATAATCACTATGGAACTCTCCCATACCACCTGTATTCAGATATTAATAACACTATTAATAACAAATTTTTCTTATCCTATGCTTAATTATAAAGAACATAAGTATTCAAACTGTAAACAAGGCTTAATAGCGTGCTAGAAACAAGAATATGGGAAACATAATTTAGTAATACTACCTCATTTATATGACATTTCACATTTACTTAGAGAATTTTTTTTTTTTTTGAGACAGGGTCTCACTCTGTCACCTAGGCTGGAGAGCAGTGGCGCAATCACAGCTCACTGTAATCTCGAACTCTTGGGCACAAGTGATCCTCTCGCCTCAGCCTCCCAAAGTGCTGGGATTAGAGGTGAGCCACCATGCCCAGCCATAAAAGTACTGTATAATTTCTTGTCTAAAAACATGTTATATAACATAAAATCATATGCTACTGTTAGATTCAAGGTCACTGTTAGGAATGGTAACTATTTGTGCCTATTGAAATACACTGATGTCTCAGGGACTATTGGGGTTCCTCACTATGCCACTGAGATATTTCTATTTAACTGCTGAATAATTTATAATTCTTCAATCATCTTCTTCACAGGCACTACCACTTTTCAGTGGTTGACTTTTTATTTGTCAGATACTTAACCAAGGAAAAATTGAAGGAGGCCAGCAAAGCAGATAATCAAGCCAATCACACCTGCATTAAAAAAAAGTTACGTATTTGTAGTTCAGTAGATTCTGGTTAATTGTGGCTTATTCATATCCCATAGAACAAAGACATAGAATTAAGAGTAGGGACCTTATAATAGCTACTTCCTTCAAAAATTTTTCCTTATTTTAAGATTCAAAGAAATGCTCTAGGTGGCCAAGGCCCTAGAAGTCTGCAAGGCAAGTGAGATGGAAATAATCCATAATAAAATTAATCAGAAAAACAAAACCTCTCTAAATTAAAAACTTATTAAAAAACAAGTAAAAATTTAGTCAATTCACAGGCTGATGATATGAACCTAATATCACTGGGCACACAATGTTTTGGTCTTCTCTTCTAGGGGTTATATAATTAATATATATTCAGATTAATTTGATAAATCCAAATACCTAGTGGTTTTAACTCTTTACAAGTCTCAAAATAACTAAGAAGTCAATTGAACTGGCAATCTTTTAATAAACCTCAATAATTAATGAGATCTCACAGTTGAACTCAGAAACATAAAACCACAGGAAGCAGTGACCATCCTACTACTTCCCTCACTCTTCATAAACCAGAGAATTCCCTGATCTAGAACTTTCCAAGTCCAAGAATCCTGGTTTAAGGTATTGATCAATTCCAATGATCATGAAGCTGACAGGTGAACATTAAAAACTTGTATCTATCATTGACTTTTCTTTTTTCTTTTTATTTTTTTTGGACTCAGGGTCTCTCTCTGTTGCCCAGGCTGGAGTGCAGTGGTGCAATCATAGCTCACTGTAGCCTAGAACTCCTGGGCTCAAGTGATCCTCTCACCTCAGCCTCCCAAGTAGCTAGGAATACAGGTCCATGCCACCATGCCTGGCTAGGGTTTTTTTTAGATAGAGATGTGGTCTTTGGGGGTTAACCGGAGTGATCCTCCTGGCCTCCCAAAGTGCTGGCATTATAGGTGTGAGCCACCACACCCAGCCTACTTTCCCCTTTTTAATGTTACTATTTTACATAGTATATGAAAATCCCAACAAACAATATCAGCTAGGCTATCGTTTTCTAACTGGGGATTACATACATGACTCATGCTGGGATGAAGGGTGGTTTAGAAAAATGTGAGACTTTTTCACATATAGATTCCCCACTCTAGGCATATCAGAATTTTGTAGCATAGGGATAATGGTGGACCCATTTCAGGCTGAAAAACAAGAAGCTAAAACTGGAAGATGTTTATAGTTTGTTAATAATACATATATAAAGACTGTTATACATATTTTTAAATCTTGGAATTATCTTAGAATACAAAGGATTTATTGTTAACATCTCCTCAAATCTATACATATAAGATATTTAGGGAGATTCCTTTGAACTACATTTAAAAAAAAACAAAAACGCTCTCAAGATTTCTCCGGAACTGATTTACATAAAACTGTAGTCAATACAAGCTATAATTTATCCCAAATCTTTTAAAAATTTTGTACAATATGAATTACCAAGTTTTCTTTCCACATAATTAAAATCGCTAAGAAATATTTACATATTTGCTTATATCATATTCTTATTTGGAAACTCATTTACTTTGTATTTGATCAATTTAGAAAGCATACTTTAGGATTACTTTTTTCCCCCCAATCAAAATAAAAAAGATTATCTTTATCATTTTAGTTTGGTTACAGAAATTTATACGAACATTCCTAAAGCTTTGCGGCCAAAGCCAAAAAACCAAAAAATAAAAGAAAATACATAAAAGCATAGTAGCGATAGCAGGAGCAGCAGCACAAAGCATGCAATAAATGTAATAATATATCACAAAAACGTTAACATGTTCTGCAACCACAGGCAAAAGGATAAGAGATAGGGGTAGAAGGCATCAGGATGGGTACACAAAGTGCAATAGTGTCTTACACGTCTGCCTTTGCTAGCTGGAGTACAGGATGGAGAGCGCTTCAACAAAGAAAGGAGAATACTACATGTTACAAATATTTACATACATAAGACTCCCAATGACTACTAGTGTACTAACAGACAAAATATATAAACATACATGTACAACCACATTTTCAGATAGGGTGAAAGTACATATATTTTCAGGAAAAACTGGAGGAAAGGACAGTAAAGAAACAGTTGCTCAGATTAGGTCTAAAGCTAATGATAAACTTTTCATTGGCCCATGTACAAACAGTGACCCACAAAATAATGCTCCATCAAGGGATGGACAATTTCTTTTCTGGAAAGGTTGGCAGTGGCAAATTGAACCATATGAGAACAAAAAGGATCTAGATAATTCTGATTTAGTACTGGTAAGCATTTAATAAGATATTTAATTAAGTATTGTTTTAGACATTTACCTACCAAATCCTTACTCTTTTCAAGGATGATTCATTTAAATGATAAGAGCTAAATATGACTTCAGAATTAATGATAGTGGATTATCTAAAACAAAAACACAGTTATTTGAACAATACTGTCTATCCTGACTAGACATTAGGCTTAGTCAAAGGAGGGACCTTCATCTTTCTGACATTAAAGAATTAAGTAATTAGAAAAAGTAACAATTATCTCAAAATATTTTTCAAGTTTTTGAAACTTTGTGATGCTTAAGCAGTAGAGCTTCACAAATATAAACCACATCTATTCAGGCAATTTCTTACGTTCAATCCAACCTAACGTTTGTTGAGAGTTTATAATACGTCAGGTACTATGCAGACATTCTACAAGGGATTGAAAGATAAATAAAACACGGCAGCTCACAGACTGGTAGAGAAGACATCATGCCAGCAACAATGTGACAAATGCTATCATAGAGATACGCACGAGATATGGGAACTGAGAGGCGGGATGTACAAGATTTTTATGAGGATCTAGAGAAGGGAATTTAAACACTGGGTCTACAGGAGTTAGAGAAAATTTAAGAGAAAGTGAAAAGTTCACGTATGAGAAACATCACTCAATATTATCAGTTTTTATTGTTACAATAACTCTGGCAGATAGGTAAATAGGCACTATTATTTCTTTCTATGGGAAACTGGAATGGAAGGTAACTTCTCCCAAAGGGTTAACAGCAAGCCAGGATTAGAAGGCCTCTAGATTTCTAAACAAATTTTTCCACACAGCGGCTAAAGTCTCAGGTCCAAACCTAGTTGCTTTTCCTTAGTTATTAATAGGAAGGGTCTCTCTCATTCCTTCCTGTCCCCAAAACCAAACCACCAAATAATAAACAAATCAACCCCCAACCCTTCCTCTAGCTATCATTTCATCTCTCTCCTGTCTTCATTATTAATTATAATAGTTAACAATTATTGTGTTTGAGTATATGTAGGTACTTTCCAAAGTGCTTTACATATATAAACTCTCTTAATTCTTATAGAAACCCTATAAGGTAGGTATTGTGGTCCCCATTTTAAAGATGAAGAAAACAGATTAACTTGCCTAAGGTCATAAAACTGGTAAGTGGCAGAGGCAGGATTCAAACCTTCTCAGCCAGACTTCTGAAAAATGGTATACAATCACTGTCTGTACTTCCTCACCTCCTGATTCACTTCTCAATACAATACAATCTGGATTCTGCTTTGATCACTCTGATGCTAACATCAGTATTTCCTGTTTGTCTTATCTGACCAGTTATCTCTGCTGTACCTGACGCTGCTCACCATTCACCTCCTTAAAACCCTCCACTCCCTTAGTTTTATTGACACGTACTTTCCTAAGTAACCTCAATCTTTGCATCATCACTACTTCTCTTTTGTAAGGTCCTATTCCTTTCCCTACTCTTCAATCCTGAGACCCCAGGTGGTTGTTCTTGGAGTGCTGCGTTTCTCATGCTATAGTCTTCTCCCCAGGGAATCTCATCCACTTTCAACTATGCTGATCATTTCCAAATCTCTATTCCCATTTCACTCCTCTTCCTTAAGCTTCTGACCCATATATCTGACTGTTTGCTGGGCATCTGCACATGGATATCCCTCAGGCATCTCAAATTTAACTTGTCCAAAATGAAGCTATCATCTTTTCCTTCTGTTAAATCTAAACTCCATACTATAAAGTCATCCTTATTCTGGCACTTGCCTATGTCTTCACACTCATTTCTCAATACCTCCTCATCCTTCTGCTTTCAGCAACCTGAACTGAAATCTCTCTCTGCCCACCCGCCTCCCCATCACTCCTCCTGCCACACCTACTATACTCTGCCTGCCTAGAACACACTCCTTTTATGTAGTTCCCCTTTTATTTTGCTAACCACACTCATCTGTGAAAACCCAGCTAAGGCATTATTTTTTCTTTTAAAAAGCTTTTCTGGATCCTCCTGGTTCAGTTAGAGATCTCTCTCCTTTGTACTCCTGTGATATATAGTCCATATCTTTTATTATTGTACTTCCCACATAGTGTTATAATTATCTGTTTATATAGTGTCTTTTCCACTAGACTGTCAGATTCTTAAGGGCAGGAAATATTGTATTATGCTTAGCATAAAGCCTATAAATTTTAAAATTCTCAATAAATATTAAATGAATCCTTCTGAACTTCCACAGTACTTAATCTAGGTATTTCTCATGGCATTTATTGATTTCTACATTGTATGGCTCCTAACTATTTAATTACTTTTTCTAGTAATAAAATAAGCATCTTGAGTTTTAGTTCTGCATCTGCTTTATCTTTGTATCCACCATTGTGCATAGTATAGTATTATACACATAAAAAGTGCTAAAATATTTAACATAAAGAAACCTTTACTTTTTGGCTATTCCCTACTTCTAGACTAGAGTCTAAAATATGCTAAAATCATGAAAAAGAGCATCACTATCTCAAAGTAAACACAATATCACTATATTAAAAACAAGTTAAAACGTCTCCCAAAATTATCTTGAATATGAAGGACAACATATTTTCTAAGCCGGCATTGTTTAAAGCTATCAATGATACTAAATCACCATAGCACTAATTTTTTACCAACGTGTTTACCTAGAAATCAGACAACTATTTTTATGTTTTCAATAAAAAAGGGTGAATTATACTTTTTCCTGAAATACAATTAGAGGAAAACATTCTCTCTCTCTCTTTCTCTCTCTCATACACACTCACACACACCATGGTTTTCTATAAACACTGAAATTGGATTCATGGCAAACACTGTAAACCGGTACCTCATTTTAATGTGTAATCATATACCGCTTTAAAACATGTATTTTATATCTAGGTCTAAGAATTGCCAGCAGAACTTTAAGGCTGAATACGGAGGTAAGCACAGATGCAAAAACCAAAAGAAATAATCTTAAGGGTACATAATTTGTCTAGTAGTTTTTAAGGTTTGGTTAATGAATCTCAGAGGTCTTATTTAATAAAATACCAAAGAGGTAAGAGATGGACTGTATAGTCATGGTTCTTTCCCTCTAGATCGCATAAATGTATTATTATATCATATATAACATATGACAAAATATATTATATACACAATTATATGCAATATAATGTATTGCCTAAATTGGGGAAGGACTGCATATGATAACTGTCTGAATTATGAGATCTTCAAGTAAGGTTATGCTGAATATGTGGATGGAAGTTTTAAAACAAGAATTGAAGGAGGAAATTTCAGGAATGCCATAATTTTTCAGAAGGAGCTAAGCCTGATTTTTAGTCATAGGGTTAAAAATCTTTACAACATATGTTTTAAATTTCTGTCTTCTACCTATTCTCATGTATAATTAACCTTGCCCAGGTATATATAAAACTATGCTGCCAAGCCTCAGATTTCTGAGATTGTTTATGATAGAATGTAAAAGAAGCTGGGGGAAAAAACAAAATTAAAATCAGTAGACGAATGAAAAAAGCTAGGAACCATGACAAATTAATTAAATATTTTGGAACATCTTAGTACGATTTTATATAAGGTTAAAACCAAGTCTAGAACTCAGCTTGCCAATACTCTTAGACTACTTTCTTCTCTTATATGCCAGAATACAGGAAAGGAAAATAGTATTAGGAAGACCAGATAGTTGGGCTACAGATACTACCTCTATTCCTTATGTCTGACCTTTATATTCTAGAGTGTTAATTCCTTGATTTATTCTTTCGTCAGTATACCAGAGTAAGACAACTTACAAAAAGCAAGGTGAGTACACTCCCATTCGCCAGGCAAGTGGGCAATTTCTATTTTTGTGAACTGGGACTAAAATGAACAGAGTGTAGAACTGTAATTTAATAAAACTCAAAACTTACCTAGCACATAGTTAATACATGACAATATGTTTATCAAATATAAGGAGAAAATAGCTCATTGACTTATGTGGGAGAATTATATGACTACAATTAGTATTACCTTTAATACAGTCAAGCCAAGGGTTTTTTGGCTCAACTGAAGAGAAAAAAATGAACTGAACAGAGTAGGAAGTTGCTGTAAGCTTGGGCTGATGGTCTCTGGATCTGGTCCACTGGGATCAAGGAAACAGATCAGGGAGAGAAATGGGAAAATCCAAGCTGCTGAGCTCCATTTGCCCCTCACCCAGTTAGTTACCCAGAGGATGAGGCTGGGCCTATATGGACTAATCATAGACAGTTCAGGATTGGGCATGTGGGGTTGAGGGAAAAGATGAGGGTAGAAGATGGAATAATTTCCACAGCAGAAGGGATCTTAGTATCTGTTTTACTGTTTTCTTAATACCTCATATGGGAATGCCTTACCCAAGAGACCATTTATCAAAGTAGTCTCAATTTCTTCTAAAATTAACTCAAACTCTCCTTTATCTGTCCTAAAGAATGTTATGCATAACCCTTTATCACCACACTTCCCTATTTTCCCAAAGACTGAGAACCCTAAAAAGTCACCCTTATTAATTGGAGAGTAATCTATTCATTCTTACTAACAGGAAAATGCTGTGATAAATAATGGTTAAAATCACTGGACTAAATATTTTCTAAGGTACTTTTCTCCTTTAAAAGTCTAAGATTCCACATGTAGAAAAGCCCAAATGCCTACATCCTTACAGAAGCAGAGAGTGTTGAAAAAATATTCTGCTCTGCCTAGTTGCCTCCTCTCATTTTCCAAGAGGGAAGAAGTAACTGGTGTTACATATGCTCCTTCTCTTCTGTCAAAGCTACTCTTACACACAGAATGACTGACTGCACAGTGTGACTTAAAATGAAAGCATCCTGATCTGAACATCTCCCCATACTGCCAAAAATTCCAGTATTCATTTGAATTTTGAATTAACAAGCAAAACATGCTGAGGAAAAATTAAGGGTGGTACAGTGATTATGTGTACTGTTTTAAGTAAAGGAATTATGGTTTTAATAGGCCTGTGTGGGTAGGTAAAAGTGGAAGGAGAAAAGCAGAAGGTAATTTTGAAAGAGGATAGGCGCTGATGGTAAAGCTCTGATGAATCAGAAGGCAGCATGAGAACTGGGCTCTTGAGGGCAGAGTGAGAAGATCAATGATGTAGGCAACCAAAGGAAACTTGATTTCTGCAATTTTGCTTAATGCTAGCCTTATTCCCTTATGTACCTACAACTTCTAGCTGCAATTCAAATTTTAGGTCTTCAACATAATCTTTTCTATAGCAACGAGATAGAAAACAAAAAAGAATGGCCAGAAGCATGTGTACTATGCATTAGAGCCTACTTACTACAGAGGACTGTCACATATAAGCATCATGCACCATGCAACTCGATTTGGCACAGAGAAAAATGAAGATTTGATTTGTCCCTTAAGAATCCAAATCCCTAACAGAAAGGGAGCTACAGAAGAACTTGAGTTTGGTAAGTTTTAAATTTCTTGGATGCTGAACTCAAGCATGGTTAAAGATTGAACACCGCTGTTCAAAACGTCATTCTACTACAACTTTGAAGATAAGATGAATGAATGATAACTCTGGGAGGGGTGATCATAGTTACAAACTATAAAGAGAAACAGGTTTGTGACATAAACTACAAATTAAGAACATAAAATATTTTTAAAATGTGAGCTTACTGCTGGCCTTCACCCAACTGACAAATATCATTTTCCAATGGTTATGTGATTCAACAATTGTGAAAGAAAGCAGAGTGGTTCATACTGGTGGTGAGTACAAGGCTGAGTGAAAGAAAGCATTTAAGTGAAATTGAATTGATGGACAAGAAAAGAAGCTAAAGGGGATATAGAAAGGGAGGGAACCAGCTTATTAAGAGTAAGGAAATAATAACCAGTATTATTGAGGGCATTATATACATTGTTTCTTTAAATCTTCAAACAACCTTATGAGGTTAGGTCTATTATCTTATTCTTATTTGTCAGAAGAGCAAACTAGGGCATAGAAAGTTTAGATAACTTCCTCAAACCTGTACACCTAGAAAGTAGTACAGGCAGGATTTGAGCCCGCTTATGCGTTTAACCATCAAGCTTAGAATGCAAATGAGTGGGAAATTATGCCTTTTAAGAGCTGGAGTATGAATCACAAAGATTTGGCAGCTTTTGTGAAATCAACTCCCTTTTACTTTATAGGGGCTCCTTTGTACTGCTATAAAATTTAATTGTATGTTTAATTTGAGCTTATACTGCACAATAGTGGATGAAGGATGAGAAAAGTATACTCCTCGAGGAAAATTAACAATGGGAAATGGCTGCGACTTGGGTGCTCAGGCATTACAGCCAGGTGGTGGCAGTGGCAGAGTGCCTGTGAGAGCAGAAACAAGCCAGGGACCTAGCTGAGGTGTGCATTCCTGTAGGGTCTTCTGCTGAGAAGAGCTTATTTATTTGCCAAAATACATACTGTTGATTTTTGTGTGTGTGTGGGAGGAAAGGGGATGGAGAGAAGAGTCTGTCAGAAAGAAAAATGAAAATGGTTTTCTAGTGGAAAGAACAACTAAAATAATTTACTCATACTTCCTTCCCGTAATTTTTAAGGTAAATGATATCTGTATAGAAATACCATATTCAGGATTTTAATATGATGAACAGCAGATTATAACATGTAATACCATTGTACATCAGGAGAGTTCTCTTTTTATCACACTATAGAATTAACCAGAATAATTCTTTGTCTTGAGAATAACAAAAAAGTTTCCATTTAGAATGAAAATGTGCACACTTTGATATAAATAATTCAAACATATCAAAAATCACTTTTTTGTTTAATAATTTTAAAACATCCAAATCAAGAGGTTCCTTCAGTGGAAAATTATGCTAACTACTGTTCTGAACATTGTAAGTATTCTAACAAAACAAAGGATAAAACATTTAAAGAATTTCCCCTGATTTTAAAAACAGTTCTGTGTACAATATTTGCATTTGAACCCATTTTATCCCCCATTTCTACAAAGACCGAATGTTCAACAGGATAACAAAATGCTTTATGACAAGGATTACTGTGCCATTTAATGTGGAATAGAGGGAATGTATATGCCAGGCAGTAACATAAAGAGAATGAATGATACACATTTAATAGGAACTTCTAAATTATTAAATCTGTAGAATTAATTCAGGAGAGAAAATGATAATGCAGTCAATTTATAGTACATATACCACATATGTTAACTAAAATCACTTTCCACATTAGAAGAGAAATTCTGTCAGCATTAAAAATTGATTTGTACTCTATTATTGTGTTATAATAAAAGCTATTAAAGAATTTAATAAAAAAGTCACTTTTTCTGATTATATAGCCAGTGGTTTATTTTTAACCAACATAGAAATTAAACAGTAAAGTGCTGAAAAGAAAAGGGGAAGTAAAATAGAAATCACCATGAAAAATTAAAATGAGCAATTCTTTATATATATAGTGATAATAATTAAGTAAACATTCCAGTCTTTAGAATTCTTACAAAGAATGGAAATCAGAGATTCTCCGATGGCCAAAGCATTTTTCAAGTATGTTTTTACTTTCTTACGTTTAATAATGATAAATCCTTCATTATATTTAATATAAGAAAGAAGTATATTTTGGCCCACAGGTAAATTTTCAAGTGTGATTATTTCTAAAACTGACTGCATTACTAGGCAAATTCTTCAAATCAATTCACTGATCTCTTTTACTGAAGGATGCATTGGTTTGAAAATCAAAGACTTACGTCATCCAAAAAATCAATCAGTGAAGATGAGGAAGAAGAAAAGGAATCCTATTTAACGAATACAGCAATAAAAAAAATAGAAAATATGGATGAAGCAATTTAATAAGAATAAATCAAAAATTTTATAAAACAATTGAAAGGCAAATGACATTAATTCAAATAAATAAATGAGAAAAGCAGTCACTGTTATTGTTCTCAAGAAACTTAGAGATCCATTAATCTCTTTTTAAAGAGTGATTCTTTTTCATTTTCCTAGAGGAATGTAATATAATTCATATACTGTGCCTGAAATGTAGTAAAATGAAGCTCATGACAAATCATTAATAATCAAATTAAATATAAGCACTTTAGAAGCTAACAACTAAAATTAAGCAACAGAATCTCTGCTTCTAATTCTTCCCACTAGAATATAAGTTCTTTGAAGGAGGGACTTTTTCTACTTTGGTCACTACTGTATCTGCAGCACCTAGAACAGTGCCTTGCACATAGATACATGATTATTATTTGTTGAATAAAGACATAAGCACCAACTTAAATTTTCTGAGACAAAGTACACTTTATAACATAAAATTGATTTTTTTTCAGCAAAGAATTTAAATATGGAGGAATGACCAAGAATTATATAATCACTATTTCATTATTGTAGAATATGCCTAACACAGTCTGTGTGATACTTTCAACAAAAAGCATTCCTTATTGTATACTTTCCAAAAAATGAATTGATTTGGAATGAGAACCAGCAAAAACACCCTCTTGTGAGCTCCAACATTTTCTCTTGTTTTTTTTATTGTGGCTCTACACTTTGGAGAAAAAGAAAAGTGTCAAAATTATTTCAAAAGTTGGGATTGTTCTGCTCTTACTTTTTCTTAGGGGAGACGAAATTGCTTTTAAATCTTATAATGACTCTCATGTTTAGACCTTTGTTAGATGTTTTGTTAAATACAAATGTGATTACAGTCTCCATAAGAATGCAGAATATATTCCTTTCCTAATACATTTTTGTTTATATAAGATTCTAGGTCCTCTCATGTGGAATACAATAAAACTTTTATTTTAAGAGAATTTTAAATCACAAAGTGCATTTTCAATTGATCACAACGGATACTGAAAAGTTTAATACTTACTTCAAATTGATCCAGAGCATCGGTAGGCGTATTCAAAAATGCCAAGAAAGAATGCTGTGAGTCTTGGTGCTCTATACCTAGAAGACAGCAGCAACTTTTTTTTAAACTACAACAATTAAAACTAATTTTCATGGATAGCCTTTCCTGTCTGAATCTATTAAAAGCTGTTCACAAACTACTATATTTCAAAGCTGATCACTACTATTAACTTTACATATTTAAAAAACTAAACTACATTAGCGTTTCCTAGAATATCACTTAATAGTTCAATTATATCAGTTTGCATGAAATACTTATTTCTAGAGATACTTGAGTTATTGAGTTTCTTTTTCCATATAGTACATCATTAAAAAACACATTAAATCTTTCAGTAAATTGGAGAGAATTTAAAAAGTAGAACATAAAAAATTCTGTTTATGTCTGATTTTCCAAGCTAATTTAACACTGAACAAGGTTTCTGTTTTGAAATACTCTTGTTAGCATAAAGTATGCACTGACTAATATAAATAATCTTTTATAAGAAAATAATGCAGTGATAAAACAAATGTATTTAATTATGAAAACACTTTTGTCAATCTGATTTCAGGAATTGTTTTATTGGCAGGATGAAGAATCCAAGCCCTAGTTTTTCTCAGATGAATTTATAAAAGTTCATACATATCTCTTGGCTATGGTATTAACTTTAAATGCAAAATTTCCAAAATAATTCTTAAAACATACAAATAATGAGAAATACTAAGGAGGAAAAAGCAGAAAACAACCAATCACACATTTGTGACTTCCATATCCTTAAGAATTGACATCAACCGATTTTGTGTGCTTTTCCTATTACTCGCTAATAATATAACATAATTACAAGATAAGGCAATATGTTCAGAAATTCATTCAATCAGCAAACACTTATTGAGAGCCTACTATGTGCCAGACACTGTTCTAAACACTGGGGATATAACAGTAAACAAAACATTAAAAAAATCCTTGCCCTCATAATATAAATACCACATTCTATTACTTAAATAGTATAGTACATTATAACATACAGTAAAATTTTATTCTGCAATATTAAAATCCTATTTAAAAAGCTATGTTTAACATGCCTTCATAAAGCAATGTTGATAAGCTTAAGTCTCTTTTTTTTCAAGCTTAGGTCTATTCTAAAAATCATGTCACCCGATGTGCAAGTAATACTCTGCAGTGGTCTCTTTCCTATTAAATTGTCTTTAGGGACACAAGTTGTCTTATGTATTCTTTTTCTTCTCCTCACTATATAATGTATATCCCATCTACTCTTTCTGAATTAAAACCTAGCTTGATTTTCATTTTTGCATGATGGCTTGTGCTCCTAATCTGAGTTCCTATTCACTTTTTCTGGCCTCCTTCCTTTTCTTGTTCATTAAGAAATTCAATCAATTAAAATTTATTGAACACCAACTATTTTTAATGGCTTTTTTCATGTTAGCTCCTTTATGTGATTACTCTCTGTCCTTTACAATTTTATAAGCAGATGCAGAGCAGTGCTGGGAAATCAGAGGGAAGCACTTACACCTAATATAAAGCCCATTAACTAGTTCAGTATTCAGTGATGGCATTTGTCAGAAAAATGAATTTTGAATAACTGCATATAAGATACCCTTTTATTAAAAAAATAGCATTCTGTATTTATTTTTATTAAATCTTCACACTTTTAATGCCCACATTATGAAAAGAAAGTTTAAGAAGTTCATGTAATAGAGCTATCAAGCACTCTGAGTTAGTAGTGTTCACATTAATGGAAAAATGCTCAAGTAAAGTTTTCAAGAAAATGGTAATAAATCCTAGGAAATCCCATAGGGTGAGCAATTTAAGTATAAAACCAGAAGAAGACACTGAAATGTCAAAATAATTCTTCCTTACCAAATTGCTCTATTAATAGTGAATTAGATTAATCTTTAGTTATTTTATACACTGTTTCCTCAACTACCCTGGCAGTGAATCCCCTCTCCAAGATTTTGTACATTCTAGGCACATAAAAAGTGCTAAAAAAAAAAAAATTCCTGTCCAAGTACCCTGACCAAGTTCTGAATCTTAACACATGTTGCTACTGTCGAAGTGACTGCCTCATACTATAACATTTGAGAATATTATAAAGTATATTATAAAATAAGAAAATAATTTTTGTCCAATTACAAAAATGTCATTGATAAAATAGTCCATCCCACTGAAAATCCAGTCAAATTTATAGCAAAGTGACTTTTCTGTTACTATGAAATCATTAAACGTATGTTAAGTAAAACAACATGACTCAGAGACTCAGTAAGTCAACAAAATGTGTGTGTATGTGAATGCATTATACACACACACACACACACACACATACACATACACATTCATACATGCGTACCAGAACTGCTATGTGGATAATTCTCCCACCTACACAACAAACTGATTCTTATATAATAAAATGCATTCATAACAGAACAATAAGTCCTGGTTGATGCAAACACACATTCCCATACCCTTTTCAGATCTAAGCTCTTCAGTGTCCTTTATCAGTTGTTCGATTTCTGACAGTAGTTCCAAGTTCTTCTTCTCTGAATCTTTTAGTTTACTTAAATGAGAAAAACATGAAAAATGTCTTTAATTTTTATTGTTGGTTAGTGAGCCATATTGTATGTAGCTGGATTTATTTGGTTTAAACATCAGTCATACTAAATTAGGGAACTACAAACAACTGCAGGAAAGACAAATACAGCCTGCCACCTACTTTTACATAAATATAATTTTACTAGAACACAGCCAGGCTCATTCATTTATGAGTATTGACTGTAGCTGCTTTTGCACTACAATAGGAAAGTTGAGTAGTTGTGATGCAGGCTATAATGGCCCTCAAAGCCTAAAATATTTACTATCTGGCCCTTTATAGAAAAAGTTTTCTGACCCTGAGCTAAATTATTAAATTAAGAAAATGCTATAAAGTCAAAGGTTAATTTTAGAATTCTATTAGACTTTGTTCATAGGCAACCATGAAAGTGGAGCATATACATGAGTAAGTTTATAATTTCTCAATGTGACTCATATACCTGATTTACGTACAAATATGTAAACTCATATGTCCTGGGCATAAGGAGAATCTAAGATCATACTTATTCCAAACTACAACACAGAGAATGACATTCAGTAGTTCTTTATGCTGAGATTAATTCATACTCTTCAGAAAAAGTTTTGTCCCTTTTCAATGCCACACAAAGCACATTTAAGTAAAGCATATTTAATTGATGTCTGTATTATTTATAACAAAAGTTTATAAACAAAAGTTTACATGTAACTTCTATCCAAATAATTTTCGACAAACTTAGAAATTATTCTAGGAGGATTACATTATTCAATCTTACCATTCTGTTATGATGTTAGATGCTTTAACTTTATTCAGCTCTTCTTGGATGGCCTGTTTGGCTCTTATTTCTGCATCTAGAGCTGACTGCAACTCCAGTCTAGCTGACATATCCAGTTTTGCAAAACGACGCATTTTCCAGGGCATATCCTGTGAAAAAATATGACTGTGTTTTTAGCTCCATCCTATTTTATTTTTAACATTTAGATTTAATAATCCAAGTGAATTTGGAGGCTACTTATATGCACTATCTTTCTCTAATTACAGAATAAAATAAAAACATTACTTGTGAAAATGTATTATTTTTCATTAAACTCAGAAATAATTATAAATACATACAAATGAGTTTTTAATAGTTATTTCCAATAATGGCTATCCATACAAATCACAGTTAAGCAGCTATGTGTTATGTTTTCCTCAACTGAAAAAGACCTAATTACCTGATTTCTCACGAAAAACTTTACAGTGGGCTAAAGCCTAGACAAACTGATATAAGTAATCAGATTTATTATAGTGTTTTTGGAGCCTTCTTTTTTCTAACATGATAAGCCTCCATGCAAAATGGTAGAGCTTACTGTTGCTCGTGTACCCAAGCTGGAATTTCTTAACGCTTCCAATTCTTCAGTCATTTTAGAAGCTAAGGCCTGAAGATACCCTCGTGCATCCTTTTCATCACTGACCCTAGAATATATACAAAAGTAAAACAAACAGAAAAACTTCAGTGTGATATATGTTATTTTAAAGCTTCATAGAGAAATAAGTGATAGAAATTTAAAGATATTCTTAAATAACTTATTTCAAAGGGTCTACCATAGCGCCTATTACCTGTCAACAGCTGGGAAGACGTTTATTGAACTGTTCAGTTACGTATAAATTAGAGCTGGTGATGTGTAGGAAAGTCCAACTTACTCATATCTGATAAATTAGTAAAACTTCACCCTTGAACCAAAGAATTAACACTCAGTCTAACATTTAACACACATGTGTGAGCCTTTCTAAAGAATACTATGATTTCTCATTAATTGAATTTTGCCATTCCATTTTATAAAAACACAACATACCCTTCTTAAAACCGAAATATACCAAATTTAGAAAGTTTAGTTTAAAGTAGGATATTCTGCAAATATTAGGGATGTATTGTAATTAAGCTCTTCTGTTTTCTAAAATGATAATGAAATAATAAGAGAAAGGCTTAAAGTGTATTGAAACCCAGTTTCTACTTACTATCTTAAGGCTATCTAGCTGATAAAATTATTACGATTTTAGATAGAAAAGTTATCCAGTTATATTCAAAAAGACAAATTCTACATTTTGGAATTTCTCAAGAAAAAGTTTGCATTTGTTACACCTCCTCCAAAATAACAGGGAACGGCGGTGATGGTGGGGAGCCCAGCACATAAAAATCTACAAGAGAAGGTCCTATTCTCAGGAAAAAT
The DNA here is from genome assembly GCA_023783475.1 of Daubentonia madagascariensis. NCBI lineage: Eukaryota > Metazoa > Chordata > Mammalia > Primates > Daubentoniidae > Daubentonia > Daubentonia madagascariensis. Next base: position 14,127,938 of record JAKFHU010000258.1, on the reverse strand, counting down.
GAAAACCACTAGTACATAGAAAGCCATGTTGCACAGAGAAAAAAATGGAGTTTGAAATTTGCAATGCTCTGAAGTGTATTCTAACACACTTTTGGGAAGATAATTTGTCTTTGTACAGGATGGTTGTTTTCACAAATAAAATCTAGGTCGTTGAAGCTATGAGGAAAGTATATCTCGGGTAAATCAATATGTATCCATGATGCATACAGCAGACAGGTTTAAATCTTGACCCTTGCTTTAGCATCTTATAGAATATAAACTTTTTGAGGAGGCAAATTCATATCTATCTATCCATCTATCTATCTTAAAGAGGCCCTTTAAAAGAGGTTTGGTACTCTATTCTCTCAGATAGGAGGTTTTTTGGAATACAAGCAAAAGAATCTAAAAAGAGATGCAATACAACCATTGTAAAAAGTTGCCCACTCTAGTGACAGTTACATATTTTAGGCACTATGTACATGTACATATTTTTATTGACTTTTAAAGAAAAATGTCTTTAGAAATTATTTTAAGAAAATTTGTGCAGTGAGAGGCTTTTTCCTTCTAAAATTCTTTGAACTTTGCAATCTTTTCATTTAATCGTCTGATCTGTAGTATAAAGAATAAAGGGGGATGGGAGAAAATTATCTTCTTTAGCGTACAAAGATACTTACTATATATAGTAACAATGAAGAAAACTATATTATCATTTAAGTGGCCAAGCTAATCGACCTCAACTAGTGCTGGTTTAGTATGTACCATAGCTCAGAGATCATGGCTTATACCTATTTCCAGGAACCTGTGAAGTCTAATGTGTTTTATTAACTTTGGAAATCAACTTCTTGTAAATTGCTTTTATGTTATTTAAAATTTTAAATGACAATCTCTTCTTTCTAACTTTGCTTTTTATTTACATGTTGAATATGTTCACATTCCCTTACAACTGCAGTCTTCCACTGACTCCCAACTTTTGTTTAAACCTATGTCTCTTTTTCTTGGCTACAAAGAATTACTGGTGGGGAGGGTCAAAAAAAAATAAAAAGATCTCATCTGCTACAAACTCATGCCATTTAAATTCCACTGGGCATTAAGTTTTGCACAACAATTCCTTTTCATAATCATTGCTATTTGTCTATTTTTGACCCTGATCTTTAAAAATCTTTCCTCTCCCCAGCCCAACACTATCTCTTGCCCCTTGCTTTTTGGTCATCCGGTTAAGTTAACTGACACTCAATCTCTTAACTTTTAAAAGTTTTAGAGGCAGGTCTCTCATCTTTTCTTTGGCTAAATCATTCAAATGTATTCTTAATACCATAGTTATCATTACTTCACCCAGATAATCATCTTCCCTACCACACTTTATATTTTTAATTTCATTATTTCCATTGGTTCCTTTAAACATGTACAAACCTTTCCTAATCCAAAAGTTCCCTATCCTCACTGCCCCAATCCACAACACAATATATTTCAACTGATTACCCTCACCTTTCTTGAGCACCTAGTTTGAGGTAATTCTCTCTCCATTATACTCTTGTAGAAAAAGCAATATTAGTACAATATGTAAGGCAATTTATATTTAAGTCTTGTAACTTATCTCCACCTCTGGTCACATTAGTTTTAAGCTTTAAATGTATTAAGTTATAAGCTACTTGAGAAGGCAGAGTACTATATCTAAAAACCTTTTTATCTCCATTGTACCAGAAGAGTGCCTTATATGTGAGGAAATACATTTAAAAAATAAATCTTATGGACTAGCCTATTAATCTAACCTCTCTAGGTAATAACATTTCAAAGAGAAAAATTTAAGTCCTCTGATGAGCCAGTGGTGAAAAGGAAGGTCCCTACTGTAATACAGTGGTGAGAGGCAAGATCTCCTTGCCCTAAAACGTTTTCTTATGAAAGGGATATTTCATAGGAAAATGCAGAGGGGGCAGTGTTAGAGAGCTATTTGAAGTGCCTTTAAATAATGTTTTGTATACAGTAGTGTTTGTTTTGTATTAAAATTGTTCATTTGTCCCATGGAAACATTTAAAATACTGTATATCATGAGTTCCCATAATCTTGCTTTGGCATTGCTTTATTTTTTAATATAAGTTGGGTATCCCTAACCCAAAAATCTGAAATCTGATATGCTCCAAAATCTGAAACTCCTTGAGCACCAAGATCATGCTCAGATTTTTGGATTAGGGATGCTGAACTGGTAAATGTAATGCAAACATTCCAAAATCCAAAAAAATCCAAAGTCCAAAACACTTCTGGTCCCCAGCATTTCAAATAAGGGACGCTAAATCTGCATACCAAAATTTAAAAAATGGAAATAGTATGAGTCTTCTGCCCTTTACAAGCTCGGCTATTATATCTCAGAGAGTTAACTTTCAAGTAGGTGAGAACTCTGAGAACAGGGAATATATATTTTACTTTTTGTCTATTAGGTATTTACTAATTTGGTATCTGGTAAATTCTATTTCTAAATAAAAGGTGTGGGTAATAACAGCATTTATGCAAAGCGACTTCCTTTTACTTCTTATTTCTTCTGTGTATATTTGCTTGAATGTGAAAAATATAAAGTGAGTGTTTTGAGGCATCACATAAAAACTTTCATTTTCCACACCTTCTATTAACCCTTTCTACAGATTCCACATTTAAAGCTCCCTTCCTTTACTGGAACCACTTCCCATTCCAGCTGAACCCATCATGCCACTGGAAAAGATCAGTGGTCTAGGATCATAGGCTTTTGCCATAGCAGCTTTGTCTTCCGTAAAGTCATTTTCAGCTCCACCTTAATTATAAATGTGATTAACATAAAAATGAAGTTATAAATAGTAAGTAATTTTTGATATTATAAACTTGGCTAAAGAGTAATGGTTTAAGCTTCAGAAATGTAGACTTGATGACATGGATGTAAAACAAACATTAATGAACCAATAACTGTACTGTATGGAACACAACCAGATTTCTACAATCTGGGCTTTTCCCTCTATATGCACTGAATAGGCATATTCATAAGCACAAGAGCTCTATAGTTAAACCAATATCAAAATACTTTAGTCATATGGGTAAAATTATTTAAAAACACAATGTTTATTCACTTTTGATTTTATTTAAGAAGTAGGCTTTTAATCTGGTATAAGTAAGAAAAATGAAAAATTACTTGAACCAAAATATGAGCACAAGAAACTAAAATCCCAACAAATGATTGATCTGTATCTCTATATATCTATGTATCTATATATACCTATATAGATACATAGATATGAAGAAACTATAGGTTGAGCATCCCTTATCCAAAATGCTTGGGACCAGAAGTGTTTCGGATTTAGACTTTGCCGGATTTTGGAATATTTGCATATACATAGAGACATCTTGGGGATGGGATCGAAGAACAAACATGAAATTCATTTATGTTTCATATACACCTTATACACACAGCCTGAAAGTAATTTTATACAATACTTTTAATAATGTTGTGCATTAAATAAAGTTTTGACTGCAACCCGTTACATAAGGTCAGGTATGGAATTTTAAGGGTGTCATGTCAGCACTTAAAAAGTTTCACATTTTGAAGCATTTCAGAGTTCAGATTTTTGGATTAGGGATGCTCAACCTGTAGATGTCCTCATATATATTAAACACCTATCATGTGCTGAAAAGGGTAAAAAAAAGTTTATATGAAAAGTTGAGCTACCTATTTTCATTAGGAAATAAAAAGTCCTCATTGGATTCTACTTTCTCCATGTGTTATAAAAATACACAAATTTTTACATGCATCAGAATGATCATTTAATGAATGAATGAATATGAAGGCTACTAACATGAATATTCCAAATTAAATCCCAAGAGCTTGAGGAACAGTCGATGAAACTAAATTGTAACCATTTAAGGTTTTTAAAATGCCATGTGTGAATTAATCTGTTATAATCATGAGAGAGGGTGACAGCACAGTATCTTCACCTTCTAAATTTTTCACAGGCTTTTTGCTTCTTAAAATAATCACAAATACAGCAGTTTTGATCCTAGAAAGCAACATCTACAGCTAGTGGATGAGTTTCATCAGTTCTTTAAGGACCAACTCATTTAAAAGGGGATAACATTTTCTTTTCTTAGAAAGTAATATCAGATTTCAATGAAGCTATATAAAAGCTTGTATGAGACATTCGTTGGAGTTAGGAAACAGAGGAACATAACAGAAAACACAGAATACAAATAACATATCGTAATAAAAGTGTGCTTTTCAGAGTAAGTTATTTTTCATAGCATACAAATGAGATAAAGAACATGTTAGTTGCCTCCTGGAATTCATACCAACTTGGGCATATGTCCACAATCATTCACAAAAACACATTTAAAAGAGCACTCACCACTGAATTATTTCTGTGATTTGGGCTTCCCAATGTGCAACTGATTCTTTCTTGTCTGCTAGATCTTTCACCTCTTCTTCTAACTGCTGGTTGCGTATACTTAAGTTCTCATACAAAGTGGTAAGCTGAAAGGCAGTTTTAAGACATGTGTGACTTTTAGGACCAGGAATTCAAGGTGCTTAGATACCTGTTGTTAAATCTGACAACTCAACATCTACTCAAAAATGCTTGTCTTTTTATTATCACATACACTTCGGGTCAATAAATTTGGAAATATCAAGTACTCTGTGAATTCTCTTGCTACCTTTTCTGTATGAACATTCTCTATTTGCCTGAAGAATGGCCTATTTCTGCTGGTAACATCATGTCACTTTCTGTCTAAAAATGTCTTTGTGTCATTTCTTTTTTTAAAAAAAGACTTGTAATTTCAAGCATATACAAAATGGACAATATAAGTGAATTCCCATGAGCCCACCACTCAAATTCAACAATGATGACCTGAATGCCAATCTTGTTTCATTTGTACTCCTGTTTTCTTACCCCTCCTATATCATCACATAGGTAGTAATTGTTCAAATTCCCAGTTATTTCAACATGTCAAAAAACTTAATTTGCTAAATTAAATCATGATACCAATAAGTAAACACAGCTTAATGGTTTGATGTGTCTTTTAAGTCTATTGTATTTATAGGTGCCCCTCCTGTATTTTTATTTTTCTTGTAACTTATTTGTTGGAAAAACTGGGTTATCCTGCAGTTTCTACATTCTGAATTTTTGCCTTCATTTTTGAAAGATATTTTTGCTGTATACAGCATTCTAAGTTGGCAGTTATTTTACTTCAGCACCTTCAGATGCCATTCCTTTTTCTTCTGAATTTCACTTTTTTTTTCTGTTGGGAATTCAGCTTTCAGTCTAACCTTTACTCCTTTGAATATAATGTCTTTCTTCCCTGGCTGCTTTTAGGATTCTGTGTCAGTTGTCAGTTTTGGGGGCAGTCTCCTAGGATTTGTCTAAGTGGGGTTTGATTTCTATTTATCCCTTTTAGAGTTTGTGCTATTTCTTGAACTTGTGACTAAATATTTCTCATAGGTTTGGGAAAATTATGGGCCATTAACTCTTCAAATATTGCTTCTGCCATAGTCTCTCTCTTCTCTCCTTCTGGGAAACCAAGTATTTGTATGTTAGAGCTTTTCACTGTGTCTCCTATATCTCATATCCTCTTTCCTGCATTTTATATTCTTTTTAATCCCTGACCATACTTCAGTCTGGAGTTTTTTTAAACATATCCAGTCCTTTCTTCGGCTCTCTCCAATCTATTGTTATTTAATAAAACTTTCTACTGAGTATTTTGGTTATTTTATTTTTTACTTCTAGAAATTCTACTTGACTCTCTTGTATAGATTCTAGTTATGTGCTGAAATTCTTCATCACATCTTCTACTTTCTTGAAAGTATCACAATTATTTTAAAGTCCATTTACAAAAATTCTATACTGGGAACTCCCATGGGTCTGTTTGTACCAACTACCTGGTTTTCTTTCCATTTTCCCTTTTGTAATTTTGTTTTTGCTGTTATATTTTTCTTTTGTTTTTCAGTGAGTTGGTTGTGTTTGCTGGTATGTCTGGTAATTTTTTAATGTATGCTACATGTTGAATATAAATGCCTTAGAGATAATGTGAGGCTCTGGATAATATCTTCCTCCAGGGAGCATTTACTTTTACCTTTGGTATGCAATTAGAATAAAGACATATCAGGGATTAGACTACATAGAGGCTGGGTTTCAGTCACTGAGAGGACTAATCTGTTTTTGATTCACCCTCACTCCTAAAATGTAGCCATTCAATGGGTCCAAATGAAAACTTAAATTATTACTCAGGATTCTTCAACTTGATAGGCACTGAACTTCAACTTTTCTCTCTTTAGCTTTGTGAGACTGCGGAATACTGTGCTCAACTTCCCAGATTCTCAGCAACTGCTTTCATATCAGCAAATGCCTTAAGAGGAAAAGCAGCACTGAATGTTGGGCTCCTCTCTCTGCACTACTCTTCCCCACAGAAATTTGATTAGTAAAAGTCATGGCTGCCAGGTTAGCACTCCAATGCCTTCCAACAGATGAATACTGTAGGAAGTATTCCTGTAGCATCAAAAAATTATTTTTAAAATCCAACTTTACAGCTTTTCATGGTGAGGTGGTGGATATGATGAAAACTAATCTGTCATAGAAGCAAGAAGTTCTTGCTTTAAGCTTTTTTAAATCCATGAAAAAATACTTGTGCAGTATTTTACCTATTTCATAGCTACATTTTTTTTTTTAAATAAATTGTCTTCATCTACCATTAGTTATACTCTTCCTTTCTTCCTTTTTGGTATGTTTGTAGAGATACTGTGCTAGTTTCTTTTTGATTACTCAACTTTGAAGGAGGTGAGTTTTTCCTAGAAGAGCTACTTACAGAAGGTTTTTGGGGATGAGGGGACTATGTGATTGTTAATTTTATATGTCAACTTGACTGGGCCATAGGGCACCGAGACATTTGGTCAAACATTACTCTGGGTACATCTCCGAGTGTGTCTCTGGATGAGATTAACATCTGAATTGGTAGACTGAATAAAGTAGATTGCTTTTCCTACTGAAGGGAGCACAAACAACTGAAGGTCTGAACAGAACAACAAAAAGGATGACTGTACCATGAGTAAAAGGGAGCTCTTATCTAACCACCTTCAAGCTGTGATATAGTTTTCTTCCTACCTTAGGACTTGAACTGAACGAGCAGCTCTTCCTGGGTCTTGAGCCTGCAAGTTTTCAGACTAGAACTACATCATAGACTTTCCTGGTTTTCAGGCACTTTAGACTCATAGTGGAAATACACCATCAGCTCTCTTGGGTCTCCAGGTGGCAAATGCAGATCTTGGGGACTTGTCAGCCTCCATAATCACTTGAGTCAATTCCTTATAATAAATCTCTCTCTCTCTCTCTCTCTTTCCACACCCACCCACACACACACACACACACACACACACACACTCTATTGGTTCTGTTTCTCTGGAGAACCCTAACTAATGCAGGCTGAAACCATGTTCTAAGTCAAGGGTCTACAAACTTTTCTAGTAAAGAACCAGACAGTAAATATTTTCACCTTTGTGAACCACATAAAGTATCTATCGCACATTCTTCTTCTTTATTAAATAGTCATTTAAAAATACAAAGATTATTTTTAGTTTGTGGGTAATACAAAAACAGTTTGCAGGCTAGGTTTGGCCATAGACCATACTTTGCCATTTTTTTTTTTTTTTTTAGTGTGTGTTTTTAACCTGTACTTCTGTGAAATAGGCAGTTTTGGCACAAATCACAATGCAAAGTTTTATTTCTTCCCCTCTGCCAAAGGAACAAACTGCTTCAAGCATATACAGTTTGTCTGTAATTCCCCATTTCACTCTACCTCCAATCTTCTTGTCTTCTCAGAAGGAAATAAGGTCCAGAGAAGCTGTCACTGTTAGCACACACCCGATTTGTGTGTGTGTGTGTGTGGAGAGAGAGAGAGAGAAAGAGATTTATTATAAGGAATTGACTCAAGTGATTATGGAGGCTGACAAGTCCCCAAGAACTGCATTTGCCACCTGGAGACCCAAGAGAGCTATTGCAAACAAAAGATTTGTCGCAAACAAAAGATTTAAGTTTTGTACCTCAGGTGTGCCATTCATCTCTGAAAATGCCGTTTACCAGCTATTTTCTTTGTGACAGTTTTATTGAGGTTTAACTTACATAACAAAATTCACCCATTATAAGTGCACAATTCAATGATTTTTAGCAAATTTAAATAGTTGTGCAATGATTGCTACAATCCAGTTTTGAAACATTTCCAATACTCAAAATTTCCACCATGGCTGCTTGCCATTGATACTGGCCCCCACTCTTGAGTTCCACGCATCACCTGATCTGCTTTCTGCGCCTGCAGTTTTGCCTTTTCTAGAAATTTCATATGGTAGTTCTATTTTTAATTTTTGGAGAAATCTCCATACTGTTCTCCAGAACTAATTTACATTCCCACCAACAGTGTACAAAAATTCCTTTTCTGCCACATTCATGCCAGCATGTTATTATTTTTTCTTTTCTTTTTTTTTTTAAAGACAGAGTCTTGCTCTGCTGCCCAGGCTAGAGTGCAGTGGCATCATCATAGCTCACTGCAACCTCAAACTCCTGGGCTCAAGTGATCCTCCTGCCTCAGCCTCCTGAGTAGCTGGGACTACAGGCATGTGCCACCATGCCCAGCTAATTTTTCCATTTTTGGGTAGAGAAGGGGTCTCACTCTTGCTCAAGCTGGTCTCGAACTCCTCGCTGCAAGCGATCCTCCCACTTTGGCCTTTTCAAGTGCTAGGATTACAGGCGTGAGCCACCATGCCCAGCCTTTTTGTCTTTTTGATAATGGCCATTTTAACTGGACTGGGATGTTAACTCACTGCAGTTTTGATTTGCATTTCTCTGATGATTAGTGATGCTGAACATTTTTTCATATAGCTGCTGGCCATATATATATGTATATATATATCTTTTTTGAGAAATATCTATTCAGATCTTTTGTCCATTTTTAAATCAAAGTATTTATTTTTTTTGCTATTGAATTATTTGAGCTTCTTATATATTTGGGTTATAAATCCCTTGTCAGATGGGTAGTTTGCAAATATTTTCTCCCATTCTGTGGGGTTGTTAGGTAGATAGTGGCTCTCCTAAGGACAAAGGTGGGCGCCCCTGTCTTGGTGCTGCCTCGGGCAATTGCCACACCTGGAAAGAAGGATAAGGGCAGGCATCCCTGTTGGTGTTGCCCCACCCTTGAACCTGCCCAGAGCTACCACCACACCTGGGAAGGAGGAATCAGTCAATCAGCAAAAGAATGCAAGCCAAGCAGCCCAGGCACAATAGGATTTGGAAAGTGACCTAGAGTAACCTAAGGCTAATTATCACCTCTTTAACTGTCCATCAAAGCAGTTCAGTGGTGACCTCTGAGGGCCCAATCAAGACACTGTAAAACAGGACCCCCAGACCATAACCAGAGCCCTTTTGTTATGACAGGTGTGTGTGTGTGTGTGTGTGTGTGTGTGTGTGGAGGAAGGGCAGCACGGTGGTGGCATTCATTGTCTGTGGCAAATGTATCTTGCTCTTACTCTATAAACCTATCTTGTCATTCCTCAATAAACTTTGTATCACGCTTGCCTTAATTTTGGTGTGTCTGGTCATTCTTTGGCCAAGAGCATACCAAGAACCGAGAACAGACAACTACAACCCGACAGGTTATCTCTTCACTTTGCTGACTGTTTCCTTTGCTGTGCAGAAGCTTATTTGTTATTCACGTATCATTTTTCATGAAATGTCTATTCAACTTTTTTACCCATTTAAAATATTGGGTTGCTTGTAGTCCTTGAGTTTTAAGAGTTCTTTATATATTATGAATGTAAGTCTTTTATCAGATAACAGATTTGGAAATATTTTCTCCCCATCTGTGCATGTCTTTGCACTTAATATTGTTTGCAAATTTTGACGAAGTCCAATTTAGCATTATTTCTCTCATAGGTTGTGCTTTTAATGTCATATTTATGAAAATTTAAACCCTAAATCAAAAAGATTTTCTCCCATGCTTGCCTTTTATATTGCAGCTTATACGATCCACTTTGCGTTAATTTTTGTATAAGGCATAAGGTAAGGATCTAAGTTCATTTTTTTTCCGCACATGAATATCCAACTGTTCCCACACCAAGTGACAAGATTGTCCTTTTCCCATTGAGTTGCCATAGCACTTTTGTTAAAAAAATCAATTGACCACAAATGTGAAGACTTATTTTTGGACTCTGTATTCTGTCCCATTTTGTCAATACCATACTTTTTTGATACTATGTATTTATAGCAAGTGTCAAAATTACATAGTGTAAATCCTCCAGCTTTTAGTTTCCCCACCCCCCCCAATATTTGGACTATTCTAGGTCTTCTGTATTCCCATGTAAATTTAAGGGTAAGCCTGTCAATTCCAACAAAAAGCCTACCAGAATTTTGACAGGGATGTCGCAGAACCTACAGATCAACTTGGGAAGAACTGCTATCCTAACAATATTGAGTCTTCCAAACCATTAACATAGTATAGCATATGTCTCCATTTGTTAAGATATTCGTTAATTAATCTCATCAATGTTTGGTAGTTGTCTTCCTGTAGTTAATTCCAAGACCTTGGAAGTGGTTGTTTTTGACAATGGTGTCTTTTTTTTTTTAAATTTTTTTGGAGAGGATTCTTCAATCTCTTCATGTTAGTACAGCCAGAAGTCTACCAGCCATTTTTGAGAGTTGCACATCATCTCCTCTACACTAATTCCTGCAACATATCCTTGTTTGATTACCATTGTTTCTGACAGCCCTTACAACGAATTTGTGGTTGGGGTTTCAGCTGGAGATTTGCAAGATGAGGGGAAAATGCAGGCTTTGCACTGCCATATTATAACAGTTGTAAGTAGTTTTAAGTAGATTGCTAAATTTGTTTAGTATTGTTCACAAAAAAGTTACCCTTTGCATTATTACCAAATAAAAGCATGAACTCTGGAGCCAGACTACCTGTGTTCAAATCCCACTTCCTAGTTCTATGATTAGGAAACTAGCTTAAACTTCTTTGCCTTAGTTTCTCCATCTATAAAATGACAAGAATAAAAGGTATACCCTTAGAGAGTTATTGTAAACATTAGACAAGTTACATAAAGTAACTTAGAAAAGGACCTGCACATAGTACGTTTTATTATTAGTACATTGACATGTATGACTTATAATAATTATATGACTACCATAGGAATATGGAAAAATGCTTATAAAATTTTAAGTGAAAAGGCACTTTAGTAAGTAGATTGTACACAAGACCACAATTGTGTAATAGTAAGAATACAGGCAAAACTTGGACAGGAACACACAAAATTAAAATAGCTGTTTTGTGGTGATGAAATTATGGATAGCTTTCATGTTAAATATTTTCCATATTTTTTGGAACATTGCTTTTGAGTAAAATAATATTTTAAAATGAAGATACAAGTTACATATTTTTTACTATAAACCAATTAGTTTTACTCCATGGCATATATGGCTAATTTTATTTGCAATAAGTTATCTTTAATAATAAGCAGAACTTATAAGAGTTCCAAAAATATCATCTAATTTTTTTCTATTTATTTTTTAACTTTTATTTTTGGAGTTTAAAAATGTGAGAATCTATAATACATAACTTTCAAAATCAACCTAATAATAGCCTTTTGACTTCTATATATGTAATTCTGTTGAGAAGGAATCAAATTCTATTTGAGCTGGTTTCCAATGGAACAGTTGGTATAGCAATGGCAAATGCATTCAGCAGTTATTCTTCTTGGAAAAAATACCCAATTCAAACCAAACTGGAAAATGAATAAATGGAAAAAAATACAGTGAAGATATGCAGTGGGGCATTTTGCTTCTTTCTCTGACAGTTAAGCAGAGAAAGAAGCAAAAATTGAATGAAAGTATGAGAAACAGAGCAGAGGTTCAAATGGAAACAGAGATACCAGATCCTCCTATCCAGGAGTAAATATTTCCCTGTAAACACTGGTCATTAAATACTCGTCTACCATATGAATTTGCTCTGAAAGTGCTACTCATATGCTATGTATCTTTCAATTTAGCAAGAAAAGGTATTGTTCTATTTGTTACAAACCACCCTTCAGGCCTCCTCAAAGAAGCTTCACTGTGTATACTAGGCCTAAGTAAGTCCCTTCCTCATGGATGTATTAGGTAACAACACAATTTTAATCAAATGAGAATTTTTTCAAAAGTTTTCTCGAAATACATATTTGGATAAAATCAGCAGAAATTGATGACTAATAATGAAATTAAATCAAGGGCTGAATACAGAATTTGATCTACATTCATTTTGATTATTTTCCAATACAATTTTTCTTAAAACATAATAGCATCTTTTACTAGGTAATTTGCTTATTAACTCTACATGAAATGGCTTTCTAGAGTGAGTTTAATTATATACTTTTACCTTACAGTAACTCTCAACAGAATTTTAAAAGGATGTAAAATTTTATAGTCATATTAGCCAAACACATGAAATAATAATTATATGACCTATTTGGATAAAGTTCAAATATTGTTAGTCCTATTTCAGTAGAAAAAACTAAGAGTTATGTGATACGGTTCATTCACTATTCATGGTTTTAAAAATCCATTTATACTACCTACCATTTAGCCAGTTTCCAAAACATTTGCATACATTAGCTTTATAAGATTTTACAAAATGAACTAACAGTATTCTATCTCAAGTAGTTTTTAACCAAAGTCATTTTTAAAATGCTTTAAATCCCTATGTAGCATTTTAAAAAATGCTCAGTAATCATGGAGAAAATAGAGAAATAGACAGGTATAGAGAAAACAATGGAAACTGAAAAAGAATGAAAAATCTCTATTTTACAACTATTTAGTCATGGTCCTTCAGTCTGTTATTGGAATAACTAATAATTGAACATAATGCTTTTATTGGAGGAAAATCCTAGAAATCATTATAAATGCGTTATTAGCCCTCTATTAAAGTAATAGATTAAAATTCTGGTATATTAGGATTTTTTAAATTGTTCAGAATTGCACAAGAAATGCACAACAGTGGCAGTTTGAGAAAACTGATACTAAGTGGAAAAGCTATTCCTTTAAGTATTTGATATTTTGTTCACAAATATTGCTACTTCTAAGTTCAATAATGGTTCTTTATTCAAGTTAGAATTTAGGCACAGTTGGTTTCTTTGGGTTATCATCTACCCCTGGTATCATTTCTAGCTATTTTCAGCTCTCCTTTGGGAATATGAAATCACACTTGTTGTAATTTCTCCAAGTTCGGCCTCATTGTCCCTGCTCTCCACAAGGGCAGCCTTAACTTGACCTGAACTTATCTACCCTGAACTTAACCAGACACAACTGGGTAAGTGAGGAATAAGTGAGAAAAGAATAAAAGAGCACAGATGGAAAGTGAAATAAAGAATAGAGGCTTAAAAAATAAATGGAACAAAGAATAAGATGAGATATGCAAAACTCTCTCTACAGAAGATTTCTGTCATAGATTGACATAGCAAAAAATTGCCTATATCATACAAGCAATCATAGCTTATAAGGAAAACTATTAAACCAAAAATGTACACCAAATATAAATTTAAACCACAATTCCTATCACAATGTTGAATATCTAGCATATGCTCAATTCATATAAATCAGATTGACTCACTCACCTTATCAAGTTCACTTGTCAGCTTTTTATTTTCTTCAGTTAATAACACTTTTTCTCGTTCATACTGTTGTTTGAACTCATTTTCAAATTCTTCCCTTTCACTTTGACTAACACAATTCATAACATAAAAGGAAAAAAAAGAATTAAAGGTCAACTGAAAACTTGAAAGGAATTATTTTTGGAATAGTTATGTAATACATAAATATCAGATTGACCTCCAGAAACATTATTCACACAGAATGAAACGTGATTTTATGCAATGATAGGCCTGATGAAAAGACTTTCCAAGAATTTACAATACAATAATGATGATTTGTTCACTCATTCATTTAAAAAATATTTATGGAGTGCCTACTAGGTGCCGAGGAATTGTTGTAGGCCCTAAGGATAGGTCCTGTTCTCATGGAGCTTACATTCTAGCGGAGGAGGATGGCAAAGAAAAGTGAGTAAATGAACTAATTTCAGATTATAAATTCTATAAAAAGAATAAAATATGGCAATGTCCTCAACAGTATCTGTGAGGAGGTGGCTAATTTAAATTGCATAGTGTAAGAAGGTCTTAAGGTTAATTAACAAACTACCAAAATTAAAATAATAATTGCCATCTGCTTCATATTTATTCTGTTTCATCAAAGACAAATTAGTCTGAGGCCAAATCAGACACTTTTCTTTGTGTATTTGCACAATATTCTTACAAAATCCAAAGTCATGGGCCAGAGTCACTTCCTAGTGACACTAATTTGATTAAGAATAGTATTTCAAACATTTATTTATAATTAGAAATTAATTTATATCTAAATTTAGAAATTTTTAAAATTTTACTTTGGAATAATTTCATTTGTATAGAAAAATTAAAACAATAGTACAAAGAACTCCTGTACACTCTTCACTCAAGATTCCCCAAATGTTAACATTTTACTACATTTGCTCCATTATTCTGTGTGTACTGATTTCATTAGTCGTCTTCTGAACCACTGAGAGGCAGCTGCAGATATTATGCCTTATTACCCCTAAATACTCCAGTGTGTATCTCTCAAAGTCAAGGATACTCTCTGCCATAACCATTAAGCAACCTTCCAAATTAGAAAAATCAACATTGCTAAAACACTACCATCCAAATTCACAAACCCAATTCAAGTTTTGCCAACTATCTCAACAATGTCTCCTTTTCTTATCTAGTCCAGGATCCAATTGGGAAATGTCTTGCATTTAGTAGCCATGTCTCTTCAAATTCCTTTGGTCAAGAATAGTTCCTCAGTCTTCCCTATCTCTCACAACAGTTTTAAAGAGTACAGACCTTTCACTGTGTAGGGTGACACTCAACCTGGGTCCATCTGATGCATGCCTAGTGTCAAAGAATTCATTCTTGGCTGAAATACCACAAGAATGATGCTATGCTCTTCTCCGTGCATCCCATCAGGAGGCACAAAATTGCAAAATGTTGGTCAGCACAACACTGACCAAACCTCTTAGTTAAGGGTGTAGCTTCAGAATGAGTGGGGCCTTGAGACGTGGGATGTAAGAAAGAAAAACTTTTTACCTGAGGAATGTGAGCCCCTTTAAATCATCAGGCCCACAGATGCACTGAAATGTGATTGCAGTCACAGCTCACTCCCAGCTTGAGCTAAGTAATCTCCTGCTATATGGACTCTATACTGTCACCAATAACTATAAATTAACCTAACAATGCCATACACTGGACACTATAACTAATACCCTATAGTTCAATAATGTATAGCCAATCACTGATCAAAATTATTTCCGTAAACCAATAAAAATTCCTGTCAAACAACTTTGTATCAGCCCATTCCTTGTTCTCTTTTGTCTTTAAAAACTTGGTTGTAACAAAGACCAAATGGAGTACTCCCCAAGGCAACTTGGAAGTGCCTCCTTATTTTGGCTCAAGTAAACTCTTTAAAATTACATTCTGTGGGGCAGGCCTGGTGGCTCATGACTGTAATCCTAGCACTTTGGGAAGTAGAGGCAGGAGGATCGCTTGAGGCCAGGAGTTTGCGATCAGCCTGGCAATAGCGAGAACTTATCTCTACAAAAAATTAAAAAAATTAGCTGGGTGTGGTGCGTGCCTGTAGTCCCAGCTGCTCAGGAGGCTGAGTATCATTCTTCAGCAGGCTGAGGCAGGAGGATCTCTTGAGCACAGGAGTTGGAGGCTGCACTGAGCAATGATGATGCCACTGCACTTTAGCCCAGGCAACACAAGACCAAAAAAAAACAAAAAAATTACACGAGGAAGGATGACTTAATGACTTTTGCAACAATTTCGATGGAACTGGAGACCCTTATCCTAAGTGAAGTATCTAAAGAATGGAAAAACAAACACCACATGGACTCACTACAACTGATGAGCACACATGTGCATAGAGGGAAGTAAATCTCACAGGAAATCAAGCAGGGGGTAGGGGGGAGGAGGGGATGAGCAAAAACCTACCTAACAGGTACAATGAACACTATCTGGGTGACGGGGTCACTTTTAACCCTGGCTCTAGCATTGCAAAAGCAATCCTTATAACCAAAAACATATGTACCCCCATAATACTTTGAAATAAAAAATACTTAGTCCAATAAAGTTCAAAACTTAAAAAAAAAGATTATCATTTGAATGAAGGTTGTAATCTAATTATATTTACATTTAATAAGAAAAGTCAAACATTTTTTTAATTAAAAGAATATAGAGTTCAAATACAAAAAGATTTTTTTTTAATTTCCATCTTGATTTCATTGTTGACCCAAAAATCATTCAGCAGCAGGTTTAAATTCCATCTACTGTGATCTCCTGCTCTGGAAGAATGCTCGGGCAGGAGAAGAGCAGATGCAGTCTGAGCCTGCAACAGGAGGGACAGGTCTCTCTTGCCAAGATTAGTAAAGGCAGGCAGCAGTGGGACACACAAGCCGCTCACACCGCCCTCTCTTGGCAGTGGCAGTGGTCTCTGTTCTACAGGGGCACAAAAGCGCCTAGATTCCCAGCTTCCATCCTGACCTGGCTGAAACAGAGGTGGTGGAAGCAGTTCAACCCTCTGTGTACAGGGCCACCAATCTGGCTGTGACTTAAATGCTTCAGCGAGGGAGCAGGGGAGGTGTGGTTGTGCCAGGGATTTGCCTCCAGGTAGGGTATCCTCCTCCCAGAAGAGACAGGCAGATTGGGGAGAGGCCTGCTACCACCACCATCCTTCAGAGGAGTCAGTAACTTTTGTCCTTAGGGCACACAAGAGCAAATGCTGCAGCTTTGTAGCGGTAAAGGAGCCTTTGCTCCACGGAATCCTAGGTGTGATAGGCACTCTGTCAGAGGTGGGGCAGCTGCTCACAAGTGCCCTGGCTTACTCATCGCCTGTGGAACACTCACCTATCCTGAGCAGAAACAGCCAAAGCTGCCTCAGCAGCAGTGGGCAAGTGAGGGGAGGAGGAATAGCAGGCCACAAATGGTGGGAAGCTGGTGCCCCGGTGCTCCTTGTCTTAAGGGGCCCTCTGGTGTGCTGCAATCTCCTCTTGACTGGAAGTGGCTTGCCCTGAATGCCCAACTCCAGGAGACCCACAGTTCCTCCAGGACCCACTGCTTCTCCAAGGATGCTGCGGTCTGAATGGGTACTAGGGGTGTTGGCTGTGGATTCAGCTGTGTAGAGACCCAGACGTTGAGATTCTCAGATTGAGATAGTTTCAAAAACACTGCCTGTCTGTGAAGGGATGGAAATGAGCTGCACCCTCCATGCAGATCCCAGGTGCAGTTAGCAGAGTATTATTGAGGGCGTACTCCCCTTGCAAGCCTAGAACTGGTTGTCCAGCAGCTCACTTGCACCAAAAGCTCATGCTTGGGAGCAGAGGCAGCTATGCCCACAGCATAGGGTGGTTGGAGGAGGGGAGGTCCCCATCTGTGCAACCCTTTCCGGGCTGCCCAGGTTTAAACTCTCAATATGGAACCCTGGCCTTGTGACCCAAGAGAGCTGGGCCACTTCCAGGCAAACAGCATGGTCAAGATGTTGGATGGAGTTGGACTCCCATCTCAGTCTCACTGCAGCTTGTAGCAGGGCGGTGGTAATCATCCTAGGTATGTGTAGGAGAGCTCAGCCTCCCCTGTCACCCCTCAGCTGGGCAGGGAAGTATCAGCCCAAATTCAGCCTGAGGGCAGGATGCTGCTCAGCTTTAAACTCCCAAAATGGTGCCCAGGGCCTGTGACCAGAAAGAGTGCCCTGGTCACAGGGCCCTTTTCAGACAGGCTACACTAGCAGGAAACTGCATAGAGTGCAGTTTGCTCGAGGATCAGTCCTACAGCAGCTGGCTGCAGGATGGCAGGCACCATCCCAGATGCATGCTGGAAAGCCTGGTTTCTTTACCCCTCCCCAGCCAGGCGGGGGCTGCAACCAAGTTTAGCCCAAACCCAGCCCAAGGGCAGGGCACTGCCCAGTTTCAAACCCTCAAAATGTCTCAGTCTCAAAAGCAGCCCCCAGCAGGGCAGTGGACACCTTCCCAGGTGTATGTGGGAGTGTCTGGTTTCCACTATCCCTCCTTGGAGCTGCACAGTGGCTGCAGATACCACCCATGGTTCCCCAGCGTCTAGGCTCTCAGAACAGCACCTGGCTCAAGGTGCTCTAGGGTCAGATACCTATGGGATTCTGTGTGAGTACTCTTTCTGGAACAACGTCTCTGTGCAATCTCCAAGCAGCTCCCTACATTAGGCTGTAGACCTGTGTGGGTATGGGGATTCTCTTATAGCCAAGATGGTAAAAGCTCATCTTAGAGAGCGGGGCCCTGGAGGCTTTTCACTTACTGTTTCACTGTGTCCAGGTGCTTCTCCTGGCTGTTAGGCCCTGGCCAAGCAAGTTGCCCTGAACCATCTCCTTACCCACTTTTGGCACTTCCTGTCACTTCCCTAGTGAATCCTAGCATTCTCTCCTAGACGATCTCTTCAAAATGTGAGAATCTGCTTACTATTCATCTTATGCCCATTTGCTTTTAATTTATAGATTTGTATGCTTAATAATGTCTACTTTGTTTTTCATTTGAAAATCTGAAGATAACATTGGTGATTTGTAGACTTCCCATGCTCACCTTATTTAATTATATCCATACTGAAAAGTATGGGAAAAGGAGGAGGTTAGGGAAAGAGGAGGATATATGGGCCACAGTATGGTTCTTTTTTCTCAGCTGTAGATTGTATAAAATGTTTGCAATTAAATTTCCAACAGTTCTCTTAATACTTTCAGCCCTTCCTTGCTTCCTACATCTATATTCATACATACATAAGTTTTGGGCCCGGCATGGTGGCTCATGCCTGTAATCCCAGCACTTTGGGAGGCTGAGGCAGGAGGATCATTTGAGTCCAAGAGTTTGAGACCAGCCTGAGCAACACAGGGAGACCCCATCTCTACCAAAAAAAAAAAATTAGCCAGGTGTGTTGGTACACACCTATAGTCCCGGCTACTTGGGAGGCTGGGATGGGAGAATCACTTGAGCCCAGGAGGTCAGGCTACAGTGAGCTATGATGACACCACTGCACTCTAGCCCAGGCGACAGAGAGAGACACTGTCTCAAAAAAATAAAACAAAATAAAAATAAAAGTAAAAATAAAAATAAAATAATGTAATAGTTCTGTGGGGCAAGACTGATTTACCCTTAGAAATAAACATAGTTCTAACAGACTTTTAAAAAATCTTCTAAGGGAAAAAGGGGAATTGGTTTTCAAAGACTGCATTGTCATGTAGACCAATAGGCTTATATGTATAGCAATTTGATGAAGTATGTTAGCAACAAATTAAATTCAATGTGGATCAGTTCTGGGTAATTTTATATGATTGCTTCCAGGTGAACAAAGAAAAATGGTTGACCTTAAAAGTATAATCTTAAAAATCCCCTAAATCACAAAATTACTGAAAACAAACTATAATTTAAATTATAAATTTAAGGAAAATAAACCATCCTGTCTCCAAGTAAATGTGTCACTTCACTATTTTCTAGAGTCAAAATGTTAAACTTAGTTATGTTAAGGCATTTATAGTCAAAATGTTAAATTTGGTTAGGTTAAGGGATCTTTCCCAACAGAGAAGCAACTTGAACAACAAAAACATTAAAAATTACAAAGATGACTTTCAGAAAAATATGTACACAAATAAATTGAGTAAAATTTTCATGTAAAACCATTCTTACTTTTTCCTATTAGTATTGAACAAGCTTGAGTCTTTCCTATGTTAAAAAAAAAAATAAACAAACTCTTCCTATACCCTGTGTCACACTTCATTTTCCACTTTCTTTGTCTATCCATTCACTGGTAGGCATCTTGAAACCATTTCTGTATCTACATTTTTATCACCTAATTGCTCCTCACCACCAAAATCTGGCTTCTGCCTCTACCACCTCAAAAAACCCTGTTTTCTCAATAACACTGGCCTAATTGTTATTACATCTCATCTACTGGCCACCTTTGACAGAGTTATCCACTCTCTCCTTCTTAAAATGCTCTCTTGTCTTGGCTTCGGTGATCCCACGCTCTCCAGGTTTTCAGCCAACGTTTCTGGCTTCTTCTCAGCTGCCTTTGTGAACTCCTTTTTTTATCTGTCCTACAAATGTCAATGTTCCTCTGCATTCTCCCTCAGGTGCTAATCTCTTCTCTCTCTACACACGCTCCCTGAAGTATGTCATCAACTACACTACCTGGTTTCAATTATCATCTACTATACTGACAACCTCTGAATCTATACCTGAAGCTTTTGTGGGCTTCAAATTGCTGCCTTGACATTGCCACAGAGACATCTCCTAAGCACCGCAAATTCAACATGCCCAACTGAAGAAGAGAGCTCAACACGTAAACAAGTTCCCACCACCCTATCTACCTTCATCTATGTCCGTATACTCTACTTTCTCTTCTCTTACTCTAGGTTTAAAAAAAAAAAAAAAGTAGGATAGAGTAAGATCAATCCCTTCATTATGAAACCCCTCAAGTACTTTGCTCCAGTACCTTTCTCCTCCTCTCTCTACTGAATCATCTATGGGATAATTTCTATCAGATTATAAGCATGCTGTTATTTCTCCTATCTTAAAGAACAAAAAACAACAAAGAGCAAAATAACTTCTTTGAGATAAATTTCTCCTCCAGCTACAACCTGATTTCACTGCTTGTTTTTGCAATAAACAACTCTAAGTAATAATAATTTTACTTATATTCTCTGTCTCCAGTTGCTCTTCTTCAAGTCTCTTTTGAACCCACTTTGGGGTCTTTGCCCCTACTCTTCCACTAAAATTCTTCTAATGAAAGTCACCAATGATCTTCATATTGCTAAACTCAAATGTCACTATTTAGTCCTTATCTCACTTGATTCAGACTTCACCTTATTTGACATGTTGACAAATTTGACATGTTTTCTAGGATACTAAATATGCCTCGTTTTCTTCCTATCATTCTTGCTGCTCTTTCTCTGTCCACTTTTCTGGTTCCTCCACATCTTTCAAATTCTAAAAACTGGAGTGCCCCAGTTCTAGGAAATCCTTTCCATCTATACTCATTCACTGATTTCATATACTCTTACAGCTTTAAATATCATGTAAATGATAAATACTCCCAGGATTTTATCTCCAGCCCCAAAATCCAGGGTCTATACATCAGCCTACTTGACATCTCCAAATGGATGTCGAATAGGCATCTCAAACTTAACTGTTTAAAGTAAGCTCTTGACAATACTTCCATCCCAAACTTGCTTCTCCTGTAGTCTTCCTCTCTAGTAACTATATTCTTCCAATTGCTTGGACCAAAAACTTTAGTATCATCCTTGATTCTTCCTGTTTCTCCCTCATCCTGTATCTAGTCCATTAACACATATCATTATCTTTACCTTTAAAAAACACTAAAATTTGAATATTTCTTAATATCCTTTTTTGCTACCACCCTAGGCCCAAGCCCCCATCATCTTCTGGATTATGGCAATAGCCTTCTAAGTCGTTTCATCGCTTTTTCTCTTATCTAATTCAGACTATTCTTAACCTAGTAGTCAGAGTAATCCTGTTAAAACACAAAATCAGTACTTGTTACTTTTCTGCTCAAAATCTTGCAATATAGTCACGCACTGCATGACATTTTATTCAATTATGGACTACATATACGATGGTGGTCCCATAAGATTATAATAAAGCTGAAAAATTCCCATCACCTAGTGACACCGTAACCATCTTAAAGCTATAACATAATACGCTACTCATAATACGCTGTTTGTGGTGATGCTGTTGTAAACAAATCTATTGTGCTGCCAGTTGCATAAAAGTATAGCACATACAATTATGTATAATACATAATGCTTGATAATGATAATAAATGACTATGTTATTGGTTTATGTATATACTATATATATATTTTTATATACTATATTTTTAAAGTTAATTTTAGAGTATACTCTTTCACTTTCAAAAAAAAAGTTAACTTTTTTTTAGTAAAACAGCCTCAGGCAGGTCCTTCAGGAAGTA
This sequence comes from Daubentonia madagascariensis, assembly GCA_023783475.1. Classification (NCBI taxonomy): domain Eukaryota; kingdom Metazoa; phylum Chordata; class Mammalia; order Primates; family Daubentoniidae; genus Daubentonia; species Daubentonia madagascariensis. Next base: position 14,105,872 of record JAKFHU010000258.1, on the reverse strand, counting down.
TTCCAGAAAAAGGCATTGCTATCACAGGAGACGACAGCTCCATGTTCGTTATTGTCCTTGAAGATCTTTCAGGGACAAGATGTAGAGGTGGAAGATAGTGATATTGATGATCCTGACCCTGTGTAGGCCTAGCCTAATGTGTGTGTTTGTGTCTTAATTTTTAATAAAAAAGTTTAAAAAGAAAAATAGAAGAAAAAGAAAAATTTTAAAAATACAAAAAAGCTTATAAAGATATAAAGAAATAAAATATTTTTTGTATAGCTGTACAATGTGTTTGTGTTTTAAGCTAAGTGTTACTACAAAATAGTCAAAAAGTTAAAAAAATGTTTTAAAGTTTATGAAGTAAAAAGTTATAGTAAGCTAAGGTTAATTTATTACTGAAGAAAAGAATTTTTTTATAAATTTAGCGTAGCCTAAGTGCACAGTGTTTATAAAGTCTACCGTAGTGTATGGTAATGTTCTAGGCCTTCACATTCACTTACCACTCGCTCACTGACTCACCCAGAACAACTTCCAGTCCTGCAGACTCTATTCATGGTAAGTACCCTATATAGGTGTATCATTTTTTATTGTTTATACCATATTTTTATTGTTTCTTTTCTATGTTTACATATGTTTTGATACATAAATACTTACCACTGTGTTACAACTCCCTATAGTATTTAGTACAGTAACATGCTGTACAGGTTTGTAGCCTAGTAACAATGAACAGGCTATACCATATAGACTTGATGTGTAATAGGCTTCAACACTTAGGTTTGTGTAAGTATACTCTATGATACTTGCACATCAAAAAAATCACCTAATGGCAAATTTCTCAAAACGTATCCCTGTTGTTAAGTGACGCATGACTAATTCTCTGCAATGGTTTCACTCAGAGTAAAAAACTATATGTCAACTAAATACGACTTACAAGGCTATATATGATCTGGCCCCTGTTACTTCTCTGACTTATCTTTACTAGTCTCCCTTTACTCTACATCAGCCACACTGGCATCCTCACTATTTTTTGAACAGACTTGTTCTTCTCCATTGTAGAATGCTCTTCTCTTATATAAATACCTCCCTCACTTTCTTTAGTCTTTACTGAGAAATCAATCACCTTCTCAGTATAATTTTCCCTTGCAATTCTATATTTATACAATTTAATCCACCCTCTAATGCTTCATGGGCCCATTGCTTGCTTTATTTTTCATTCTTAGCATTTACCATTATCTAATATATTCCATATTTTACTTATTTTCTTTATTGTCTTTCACCATACTAAAAGAAAGCTCCATAAGAACAGGGACTTTTTTGTCTATTTGTTCATTGCTATATTCCTAGTGCCTATAACAGTGCTTTGTACACAGTAGGTTTTGAAAAAAAATTATTGAATGAATGCACCAAATTGAATAAACTCAGGCTTCCAACGTAAGTCAAAAATGACAATAACATATTCAGCTGCCTAAAATCTAGAAACCTGAACATAATCGATAATTTCTCCTGCTCCCTCATTTCTCACAACTGGTCATTATGTCCTCCAGGTTCTGTCGTCACAGTAGTCCTTCTGAATCCATCCACTTCTCTCCATCTTCTCTATCACTACCTGAGAGCCACCACCTCATCTCTCACAGCTGGGTTCCTACCTCCAGTGTGCTCCTTCCAATCCAGTCTCCACACAGGAGTAAGAGTGATCATTCAAAAATATAAACATAGTCATGTTACTTTCCTTCAATGGCCTTAAGAAAAAGTACAAACGCCTTATACTCTTTCATGATCTTGCCTCTATTTTCCTTTCCAGCCTCATTTCTCACCACTCCATCTTTCTATCTGTGCTTCCATCATAGTAAACAGCTTTTATCTTCTGAATGTGCTATGTTCCCCTTTCCCTTTAGATCTTAGCACATTCTTCTACCTCTGCCTGGACACCCTTCCCCAGCTACTTCTTTCGTAATTTCTTAGGTCTCAGCTTAAAAGTAATTTTGTCCAGAAAGTCTACATGTACCAAAATTACCTTTTGTGCCTCTCCTCTGTGTGCTCCTAAATTTAACCCATTTGCTTTTCTATCATGCTACATTGTAATTTTCTATTTACAAACTTTATTTTGGTCTCCTTAAGGACTGGGACGTGCTTATTGTCTATGTATCTCCAGTACGTGATAAATAACAGGTACTCAATAAATATTTATTGTGTAAGTAAAAAATAATTTTATTCTTACCTTTCTCTCCTGGTTTTTTCCAATTTATCTTTTAAAACCATAATTTCTTTGTTGAGAGCAAGTTGTTGGCCTTCTGAATCATGCAGTTCTTTCTTCAGATTTTTAATTTCATTTGCATGTATTCCTTCTCTTTTAGATAATTCTTCTTCATAAAAGATACTTTTCTTTTCCAAATCAGTCTTTAGTTTGGTTATCTCTTGCTGATGTTCTATGCTGCACACTCCTGGTGAGTAACTAATTTGTTTTTGCTATAGAAGTAATAACAACAGATTAGGTCATCTATGAGAATAACAAAATACCAAATAAGGACTTCTTCCTAAAATATAAAGGAGTGTTCATATAAACGTATATCATTCTCTGTATTATCACACAAAAATAAAACTTTGTATTAAGGCTATTAATTTTTTTTTTTTTTTTTGGAGATAGAGTCTTGCTCTGTCACCCTGGCTAGAGTGCAGTGGCGTCATCGTAGCTCACTGCAATCTCAAACTGTTAGGCTCAAGTGATTCTCCTGCCTCAGTCTCCCGAATAGGTGGAACTACAGGTACACACCACCACGCCCAGCTAATTTTTCTATTTTTTGTAGAGACGGGGTCTCACTCTTGCTCAGGCTGATCTCGAACTCCTGAGCTCAAGCAATCCTCCTGCCTCGGCCTCCCAGAGTGCTAGGACTACAGTCGTAATCTGACATATATATTAGAAATATTTTCTCAGTTTACATTTCTATATAGCATTTGTTGTTATTTTTTATAGTCTTCACACAAAGATTATATCTGAATTTATGTGAATTTTTTGCTGGTACTTACAAGATTTCTTGTTTTACATTTAAATTTCTAATTTATTTAGAATTATTATTGGTATATGGAGTAAGGGAAAAATCTAACTGCATCCTATGTCTGATAAAGAACAGATAATAAGTTTCAAACACATTTGTGTCTTTAAAAAATTAAAATGGGGAAGGGGATGGTAGGGCTAGAATATATGAAAAGAGAGGGCTTTTGCATAGTCCCATGAGAATTGGCAACAGTCTAAACTAATATTTCCTTCATATCCCCGCTAAAAAAACTGTAGGTCTCTTCACTCTTAGGTAGGACATTGAGGAAGAAAAATTTGGTTGAAATCCACCTTTTCAGAAATTAAGCTAAAATATCTTCTCAGAAATAGGAAAGAAAAGAAAACATAAAGTCCAAAGGTTCTTCCAAGTACTGTCTAAAGGGTAAACAGAAACATATCTGGTCAGATTATGACTGTAAGATTTTCTGAGCTTTGTAACTTTCCAAAGATCATTAATTTGTTATAGTCTATCTGTTTCCCCAAGTAATCAGCAATAAAACTTTTAAACTAAAAGAACCTAATGACTTATGTTTAGTGATAACCAGGAATCGAGGTCTTGAGGTCACTGTGTTCTTTTTTGAAGCCAGTCATAAGGGCAGAAAATTTGGTAAGGATAGCTGATTTAAAGTTGAAAAAAAAATATGCTATCTCCTTCACATTTGAAGTATATAATTTTAAAAGAAGAAAGGAATCAATGTTGGCCAGAAAAATGTCCTGGGGTGTCCACTGCAATATTTAACCATTTATTTAAAAAAAAATACTTTTCATGTGCCAGATCCATGTCGTCCAATGGTTTATGAGGTATCCTGACATGCAAAACTCTGCTTAACTTGGGAAGAGCCAGAGCAAGTCAGGTGTTTGCTCTTAAGCATCTCTATGAAAATGATGCCTAAATTGACACCTGCAGCACTGACTATTGACCTACACTACTCTTTCATTTTTCTAATCACCTAAAAAACACTTTTAGTTCAATGTCCTGTTTAGTTTAGTTTGACTGCTGGGATGGCGGCAGCAGGTACAAGAAATATCAAGGAAAAACCCCCTGAAATCAAAACCTAACAAAGATAGCACCAATGAAAGTTACAGATGCATATCACTCATTAAAAAGAATGTAAAAAGTCAAATAAAACACTTACAAACAAATTTAAACCTTATGCAAAAAAGAACAACCTACAACAAAACAATAGGTTTTATTGCAGGTATTGAAGGTAATTTAATGTTAGCAAACTTATTAATAAATGTGTAATAAAATGCATTATTTTAATAGATTAAAAATAAAAAACCAAATGATAATCTCAGTAGGTCCCCTTGTCCAAAAGTATTTGATAAAATCCAATAACAATTCCAAATACTACCCCAAATCCCAAAATAAAAACCATAAAAAGATTATAGTAATTCTTTTAATTTAAAGAGTATCCATTTCAAGCTATTAAACAAAATCCCTAATAGTGAAACATCAGAAGTACACCCAGTAAATTGAGACATAGTAACAACAAAAAGGATGTCTTCCATTATCACTCTTAAGTACTATTAATTTCAAATATTCTATCTAACCAACACATGAAACAGTTAAAAGAAATTAATATTGTAAAGAAAAGTGGTAAAATAATTATCATTTCCATTTAATTTTTTCCCCAGGAAATGCACATAAATTTACTGAAAAGTGTTAGAACTTACAGAGTTGAGTAAAACAATAGCATATAAAAACAAATCAATAATACTTCTAGATATTAAAACAAGCAATAAAACATAAAAATTTTCTTTGTTAATAGCAAAAAGAACCAAACAAAAAACACCACATATTAATACACACACATATGTGAGGAATAATAATATTGAGAAATTTCTCTGATTTATAGAAAAAAACCAAGTCAATAAAAAACCAAGTATTAAAAGGGAACATTAAATATACATGTATTCAATATCTTTCAAATTATCTTCCATGTAATTTTAATAAAAAATTCTTTTTAAATATGGAGAGGAGTGTTAGAATACAGGAGGGGATAGAGACAAATGTTTGTATTCTACAGGCAAGAATAAACTGGTAAAAATACCAAAGAAAATACCAAAGGCAGTAGTGGACGAATATACTTTTCAGATATTAAAACATACTATTAAATCTTTAATAAAGTACCACTGTAATAGATCTCTTCCTCAACATAATTTAATTCAATATATGAGGCATCTTCAATCAATGGGCAAGGCACTGATTAATTAATAAATGGAATTAGAATCATGAGCTAGCAATATAAGAACAAAACGACTCTCATGTCATACCATTCAGCAAAACAAATTCCAAATAGATTAAAGAGCTAAATATCTTTAAACCCCATAGAAACATCCAGAAGAAAGCAGAATTAAATACATCAAAACTCTGGAAAGAGAAGAACAAGTCAAGTCTTGATGCAATAGAAGAAACACTGAGGAAAAGATAAACACATCTTTCATAATTTTAAAAAGAAACAAGACCAAAATTAAAGGGCAAATGAGAAACTGGTGAAATAGTTGCTGAAAATATTTTAAAAAGTAACATTTTACTGTGTGAAGAGTTTACATGAATTGATAAGAAAAACATTAAGACTACAAAATTAAATAAGCAAATGACTTAAAGAAATAATTCACAAAGTGAAAATATGATTAATAAACAATCTACTAATAAACTAAGAAATGCAAAAATACAGTTACAACTTTTTTGCCTCTCATATTTTCAAAGATTTGTGGCATTTATCAAGTGCCTTAAAAGGATCACTAATTTCATTTCTAGATATGTGTCCTAAGAAAATGATACACATTTGAGGCCAGGAGTTTGAGACCTGCCTGGGCAACATAGCAAGACCCTGTCTCTACAAAAATAAAAAAATTAGCCAGGTGTGGTGGCACACGCCTGTAGTCCCAGCTACTTGGCAAGCTGAGGCAGGAGGATTGCTTGAGCCCAAGAATTGGAGGCTGCAAGGAGCTATGATCCAGCCACTGCTCTCCAGCCTGAGTGACAGAGAGAGATCCCATCTTTAAAAATAAAAAAGAAACAAAGAAAATGATATAGGAAAAGCAGTGCATAAAGGTGCTCATGGCAATTATAATACTGCAAAAATAAAAACAAGTTAAACATTTAATAGTAGAGAATTGGCTATATGGAATAGTCTTCTTGAACTATTTATAATCATTAAAATTATGTTTGTGACAATTTTGTAATAGTAAGTAAAAATGCTTATTACATTATTAAATGAAAAATACAAGTGTTACGGGTTGAATTGTGCCCCGCCCCCAAATTCATATGTTGAAGTCCACAGTACTTCAAAATATGATCTTATTTAAATATAGGGTCTGTCAGAGGTAATCAAGTTAAAATGAGGTCATTTTAACAGACAATACATTTCTGTTTTTTAAGCTACCCAGTTTGTGGTACTTTGTAACAGCAGCCCTAACAAATTGTCTCAATAGGATAAAAAAAACTCTAGCAGCATATGATAACCTTGAAAAGTATCTTTTTTTAAAATAAATTTATATTGAGATATAATTCACATACCACACAATTCACTTATTTAAATTGTAAAATTAAATTATTTTGGTCATTGGTATATTATTAATTTTTTAAGTAGTAAAATATATATAGCAAAATTTTCCATTTTAACCCTTTTAAGTGTACAATTAAATGGCATTAATTACATTTGCAATGTTGTATAAACATCACTAATATGTATTTCTAAAACTTTTTCATCATCCCAAAGAATTAAGAATTAACTGCCTAATTCCTCCTCACCCAGACTCTGGTAACCTTAATTCTACTTTCTGTTTCTGTTTCTGTTTCTAAATAGGATATTTAGAATATCCTATTCTAAATATTTCATTTAAGTGGAATCATACAATATTTGTCTTTTTGTATCTGGTTTCTTTCACTTGGCATGTTTTCAGGATTCAACCATGTTATAGCATGTATCAGAATTTCATTCTTTTTTATAGCTGGATGATATTCCATTGTATGTATACATCATATTTTGTTTATCCATCTGTTGATGGACATTTGGGTTGTTCCCACCTTTTGGCTATCGTAATAATGCTTCAATAAATACTAGTGTAATGTATCTATTAGATTCTCTGCCTTCAAATATTTGGGTATATACCTAGAAGTGGAATTGCTGGTTCACGTGTTAGTTCTACATTTACTTTCTGGGGATCACCAAATTGTTTTCAAAAGTGGCTGCATCGTTTTATATTCCCATCAGCAATGTACAAGGGTTCCAACTCTCTATATTCTTGCCAAAGCTTATTTTCTGTTTCTATCTTTCCTTTTAATTTTAGCCATCTTAGTAGGTATGAAGTGGTATCTCATTTTGCCTTTAATTTACATTTCCCTAATGACTAATAACATTGAGCATCTTTCATGTGTTTACTGGCCATTTGTATATCTTCTTTGGAGAAATGTCTATTCAAGTCCTTTGCCCATTTTTTGATTGGGTTGTTTGTCTTTTTGTTGTGTTGTAGAAGTTCTTTATATTATCTGAATATTAAATATTTGATTTAATGTAAATATTAAATTTAATAAATATCTGGTCATCAAATATTTGATTTGTAAATATTTTCTTCCATTCTTTAGGTTGTCATTTTCTTGATAATGTCCTTTGATGGAATGCACACAGTTTTTATTTTGATAAAGCCCAACTTATCTATTTTTGCTTTTGTTGTTTATGCCTTTGGTGTCATTTTTAAGAATCCATTGACAAATCCAATGTCTTGTGAGAGTTTTATAGTTGTAGCTCTAAGATTTAGGTTGTTGATCCATTTTGAGTTAAATTTTGTATATGGTGTGAGAAGGGTGACCAATTTCATTCTTTGGCATGTGGATATCAAGTTATTCCAGCACATCTATTAGAGAGACTATTCTTTCCCCATTAAATGGATTTATTAGTACATTTGTCAAAAATCAACTGGCCATAGATACATACATTTCTGGACTCTTAATTATATTCCATTGATCTATATGTCTATCCTTATAACAGTGCCACACTGTTTTGATTACTGTGACTTTGTAGTAAGTTCTGAAATCAAGAAGTATGAGTCCTCCAACTGTGTCCGCTTTGAAGATTGTTTTGGCTGTTCAGGTGCCTTGCAATTCCATAGGAATTTAAGGATCAGGTTTTTCATTTCTGCAAAAAAAGGCTATTGGAACTTTGATAGGAATTGAGTTGATCTGGTACATCACTTTGGGTAGTATTGGCATCTTAACAGTATTAAATATTCCTATACATAAACATGAGATGTCTTTCCATTTATTTAGGTCTTCTTTAATACATTTCAGCAATGTTTTGCATGTAATTTTTAGTGTTCAAATCTTTAACTTTCTTGGTTAAATTTGTTCCAAGGTATTTTATTCTTTTAGATGCAAATGTAAATGGAGTTGCTTTCTTAACTTCCTTTGCAGATTGTTTGTTGCTAGCTTTTAGAAACACAACTGACTTTTGTGTGTTGATCTTGTACCCTGCAGCTTTGGTGAATGTTTATAAACTCCAGGAACTTCCTTGTGGATTCTTTGGGATTTTCTATATATAGGATCATGTCATCTGTGAATAGACATAATTTTACTTCTTCCTTTGCAATTTGGATGTCTTTTATTTCTTCTTCTTGTGAAATTTCTCTGGCTAGAATCCCCAGTAATGTTGAATATCAATGGTGAAAATGGGCATCCTCATTCCTGATCTTAAGGGGAAACCTTTTCAGCCTTTCACCATTGAGTATGATGTTAGCTATGGGCTGTTCATAAATGTCTTTTATAATGTTGAGTACATCCCTTCTATTGCTAGTTTTCTGAGAGTTTTTTTCATGAAAGAATGTTAGATTCTGTGAAATGACTTTCATGTAACAATTAAGATGATTCCGTGGGTTTTTTTCCTTTGGCTCTATTAATGTGACGTTTTACACTGATTGATTTCCTTATGTTGAACCACTGGGATACACCCAACTTGGTCATGGTGTATAATCCTTGTAAAATGCTTTTGGATTTGATTTATTAGTATTTTGTTTGGGGATTTGTGCATTTATATTTTATAAAGAACGCTGGTCTGTAATTTTCTTGTGATGTTTTTATCTGGCTTTGGTATTCAGGGTAATGCTGGCCTCATAGAATGAGTTAGGAAGTATTATTCCCTCCTCTTCTATTTTTGGAAGAGCTTGAGAAGGATTGGTGTTAATTCTTCTTTCAGTGTTTGGTTTAATTCAACAGTGAAGTAGCCTGTTTCTAAACTTTTCTTTGTTGGAATGTTTTTGATTACTGATTCAATGTCTTTACTTGTTATTGGTCTGTTGAGATTTTCTATTTTGTCTTGAGTCACTTCAGGTTTGCTTCTAGGAATTTGCCCATTGCATCTAAGTTATCTAATTTGTTGGCATACAATTGTACATAGTATCCCTCTTATAATTCCTTTGCTTTCTGTTGGTCAGTAACAAAGTATCCACTTTGATTTCGGATTTTAGCTATTTGCATCTTCTCTCTCACTCTCTTTTTCTCTCTCTTTTTTTTTGTTGGTCTAATTAAAGCTTTGTCAATTTTGTTGATCTTCTCAAAGAACTAACTTTTGGTTTCATTGATACTATTACTTTTCTCTTCTCTATTTTATTTATCTCTGCTCTAATTTTTGTTATTTCCTTCTTTCTGCTATGTTTGGGTTTAGTTTGCTCTTCCTTACCTAGTTCCTTAAGGTATACACTCAGATTATTGATTTGAGATCTTTCTTCCTTTTCAATATAGGCATTTGCAGCTATAAATTTTCCTCAGATGACTACCATTACGCATCCTATAAATTTTGGTATGTTGTGTTTTCATTTTCATTCATCTCTATGTATTTTCTCCTTTCCCTTGTGATTTCTTCTTTGACGGTTGTTTAAAAGTGTGTTGATTAATTTCCACATATTTTTGAACATTTCGATTTTTCTTCTGCTATTGATTTCTAGCTCCATTCCACTGTGGCAGGGGAAGATATTTCATGCAATTTCAGTCTTTTTACATTTACCAAGACTTGTTTCGTGGCCTAACATATGGTCTGTCCTGGAGAATTTGCCACGTGTACTTAAAAAGAATGTGTACTCTGCTGTTGTTGGGTGAAAAGTTCTATATACAGAGGTCCCAAGATATCCCTAGGGGACTGGTTCCAGGACACCCCTTGGAAACCAAAATCTACAGATGCTCAATTCTCTCATATAAAACGGTGTAGCATTTGCATAAAACCTATGCATATCCTCCCACATACTATAAATCTTCTCTGATTACAGTCATGTGTTGCTTAATGATGGGCATATGTTCTGAAAAATGCATCATTAGGCAATTTCGTCCTTGTGAGAACAACATAAAGTGTACTTACACAAACCTAGATGGTATGGCCTACTACATACCTTATAGCCTATTGCTCCTAGGCTACAAACCTATACAGCGTGTTACTGTACTGAATACTGTAGGCAACTATAACACAATGGTAAGTATTTGTGTATCCAAACATAGTAAAAGAACAGTAAAAATATGGTATAAATGGTAAAAAATGGTACGCCTGTGCAGGGCATTTACCATGAATGGAACTTGTAGGACTTGAGTTCTGGGTGAGTCAGTGAGCGAGTGGTGAGTGGTGAGTGAATGTGAAGGCCTAAGACATTACTGTACAATACCATAGACTTTATAAAACATTATATGCTTAGGCTACACTAAAATTATAAAAAAAATTTCTCTTCAATAATAAATTAACCTTAGCTTACTGTAACTTTTTTACTTTATAAACTTTCAATTTCTTTTTAACTTTTTAACTCTTTTGTGGTGACACTTAGCTTAAAACAGCTGTACAAAAATATCTTCTTTCTTTATATCCATATTCTATAAGCTTTTTCCCATTAATTTTTTTTTTTTTTACTTTTTAAATGTTTTTGTTAAAAACTAAGACATAAATACACACATTAGCCTAGGCCTACACAGGGTCAGGATCATCAAGACATCACCAGGTGACAGGAATTTTTCAGTTCCATTATAATCTTACAAGACCACCATTAAATATACGCAGTCGGTGGCTGACCAAAATGTTGTTATGTGACTCATGACTATACTTATAATATCGAATGCAATGTAAGTGCTAGTTAGTTGTTATATTGTATTGTTTTGGGAACACTGACAAGAAAAAAATGTCTGTACATGTTCAGTATAGACACAAGCATCCATTTTTTCCCCTGAATATTTTTGATCCATGTTTGGTTGAATCCACAGATGCAGAACACATGGATATGGAGGGCTGACTATCCATCCATCTATCTGTTAGGTCTAGTTGGTTATAGTATTGTTCAAGATCTCAATATCTTTATTGATCTTCTGTCTACATTTTCTATCCATTATTGGAAGTGGGATACTAAAGTCTCCAACTCTTGTTGTAGGACTATTTCTCCTTTAATAAAGTGAAAATCCCTACAATCTTTAAAAGGTTCTTAATAAAGTGAAGATTCCTACAATCTTTAAAAGTGCTAAAATACGTTTTAAAATTTATGTGTGTATATCTCTTGACCAAGACATCCCACTTTTAGGAAATTAAAGTATGATAATAAGCACACAGAATACTTATTGAACCTTTACTATATGCCAGGCCCTGGCCTAAGCACTTTAAATGCATTAACTTATTTACTGGGTAATTCTGTTATTATCTCGAATTTATAAATGACACAGGGATGAGTGTTTGACAGGTAGGTAAATATATGTGATTCAGAGTTTTCAATGCAGCAGTGTTTATTATAAGAAAAAACGAACAACAAACTACTAGATAGAACACGGCACTGAGAGTTAGAAAACCTGGGTTTAAATTGTATGCTATCACTTATGACTATAAAAGCAAGACTCCTCTGGGTCTCAATATCCTCAAATAAAAATAATGCCTAAGATTTCTTCCAGTTTGCACATTATGATTCTTTTTATTATCCAAAACACCTAAAATAGTGCTGGAAACAAAGCAGGCCCTGACTAAAAAGTATTGAGATGGTGATGTAATGACTTCTATACACTAATCCTGTTCTAGAGGCCTAAGTGTCTATAGAAGGCACATTTCTACTTTGTAAAGCCAACGAAGACTGTGCATTCACGATGAACCAAAACAAACATACTCCCAACACAAAAACAAGAAATAAAATCTAGAGCTTAAATTTCTATTTACAGCAGAGGAATCTTACTTGCAACCACTGAAATCCAACTGTCAGAGAAAAGTTAAGTTCTGACCAATTTTACCACATGATTCATTCACTGAATTAACACATTTGTTGAACAAATATTAAATATCTGGACCTTTGCCAGGGTCAGGTTAATAATATACCTGTCTATGTTTTCAATAAGCTAGGTAACAGTGAAGGTGAGGATACATATTTGCAAATGAACAATTACAATAAGAGCCATGCTACAGGTATTAACAGAATTCTAAAGCACCACAGAAGGAGTACCTAGACTTCCTGAGATGACATTCATATTGATTCTTTTATGTTCTGGATGAATAAGACAATAGACTAGGCATGGTTCTGCAAGGAGTAGGTAGAATGGGGACTGACAGGCAAAGCAGAAGAAGCAGGATGGACAAAGTTTAGAGTCAAAAAAAGGCAGACACCACATTCAGACTATTATTAATATTTAATGTTGTAAAAATATGACATCAATTTAATCTTAATTCACCCACTAACAATACATATTATTACTATACTAATAGTAACTGATCACTTACGATGTGTCAGTTTACAAATGTATGTAAGTTCTCCTGACATGAAATAGTTTTATAAATGAGAAAATTAAGGTATAAAGAGGGCAAATGTTTGTCCAGTGTTACACAGCTAGTAATTGGTGAAGTGAGAAATTAAAACTAGGTAGTCTGACTCTAGAGTTGACACAAGGATTTCCTTTGCAAAGCAACTTTTTCTGAGATGTGTTAGCCTATGCCCATTATCACCTCATCCGAAATAACACAAGTGTCTGCATAGATAGAGGGTCTAGATATCTAACCAGCATTCTTATGCAGATTACCAGTACATCTTGTTCAGGTAGGCAATCCTTCATAAATATTCTAACTCCTTCCTGATAGATTCCTATTCCCCACCAAACATAGTCTTCGCTTTTCTTTAGCATGAATAGGAAATCTATATCAGCTTCCTACTGGTAAGAGTGGAAATTAAAAATTCAAATAGGTTTGAAGGGCAGTTAGTTCACTCTACACCAAATAGCGTACATAAGGTAACATTCCTATCAAGCCTAAAAAGAAGAAAATTGATTAGGCTTCATAAAGTTGAAATCAAAAGATACCTTTAGTCCCTCCAATTCATTTTCCAGTTGCTTAGAATAGTGCTCAGTCTGTTCACGCAGTTTCCTGTCTTTAGACACTTCAGCAGCTAGAGCTTCTGTATGAACTTCCAGCTTTAAAATAAAATGGAAAAAAGCAGATTTCATGGTTATAATTTTTTCAAACAAAACATTTTTATCCATGTGAATTTACCTTGTAATAGGAAGACAACTCAAATTAATTATCAAATTACAAAAATAACTTTTTTTAAAAACTAAAGAAAAAATTACATATTATTTCACTAGTCTCAAAAAGCAGCTTTAATCACTATCCCATGGGCACTATAAAATTTGCCTGACTACTAACCTCTTTTTTGGCTCTTTCTGTTCTGCGCAGTTCTTGCCTTAAGCTTTCAACTTTTTGCATCACCAGGTCCACCTCTTCTTCCTTATCTCGGACATGGCGAGCAAGTTTCTGTTTTTGGGTGTGCAATTCTGTTAGTCGCTCATTGATCTCCATGAATTCCTGCATGGCCAGTTTCCTCTGACAGTGTGCGTCTTTCAGCTCTTTGGATTGGTTTTTTAATCGCTCACTAGCCTGGACTAGTTCCTACAGTTTTGTAAAAAGAATATAAGTTACCAATTCTGCAATCTAGAGACCAAATTTGGCCACCAAAGTAGCTATTATTAAGTCAAGAAGAGCCAAAATTATTCACCTCAGGACAAAATTAAAGGAAATGAATTATTTCTGAACAGATATTAAGGGCATGGTGCCCTATTTATAGTCTCAATTCCTTACGCTAACATGGTAAATGCAAGGGAGTTGCTGATTTAACCTTACAGTACCTTAGTTTCCACAAATGAGTAAAGAATATAGGAATATAAGATATGATGGTCAAAATAAAGATTTTGTGAAATTTAATAAATATTTGTAAGTGTTTTTTTTTACATGAAAGACTACAAATGATTAAAAACCAAAAACAAAACAAACTTGGGTTGCAGGGTTGCCCTTGATGTGGAGACTAAGCCTTAAGCCAGAAGCAAGGAGAAAAAAACAAACCTGAGACTCCCTGCTTAAAGTGAGAAACCTAGAGGGGGGCTAAAGTGGATAGGTCAGTACAACCACCTGCCTCCCAGCAAAAGGAAATGCAAATCTTCTTGGGGGGGGGCCCTCAATGAAATATGAATTTTTCACATATTAAAAGCAAACACGTATGAGCTCACAACCACAGATTCCCAAATACCAAAGAACAAACTACCATAATCAAACAACAGAAACAATAAACAATAAAAATAAACACTAAAGGTATTTGGATATTAGAATCATTAGATATTGACATAAAATTGCTATGTATGAAATGTTTGGAAAAATATAAAAAGAAACCACAAAAATGGGAAAATGACAAAAGACTATTAAAAATGACCAAGCAAATTTACAGAAGAACTTTATAGAACATTTAGAAATGAAAAAAAAAGTGTTAAAACTAAAGACATGGATCTATCAATTTAGGAAGCTCTACATTTATGAAGTAAGAAAAATAAAAAGAAACCCAAACCCAGAAATTTTCAAAAAATGAAACTGGGTAATACCACAGAGAAATAAAAGACCTTAAAGAAAAGCAGGGGGGGGCGGGGAAAAAAGGCAAATCACCTACCTCCCATCCTCAAAAAAAAAAAAAAATCAGAAATAATTAGAGCAGACACTAACGTAGTAACAATAGAAACAAAAACAGGCGGAAATATTTTCAAAGAGAAAATAATTAAAATTATATACCCAGAAAATTTACTTTTCAAGCATGAGGCTTCATATAAATGAAAATTGACAGAAATTAGCACTATCAGATCTGCACTAAAGGAACTTCTAAAGCTTTATTTTAGGAAAAAGAAAAATGATTTTAGAAGGAAGGTCTAATGCAAGAAAAATGGAGAGCTGAGAAATCAGTCAACATGAATGTGAATAAAAACAAACATATATATAAGAATATATTATAATATGTTGAATTTGTACAGTAAACAAAAGATATAACTAAAACTTGGTCAGTAATGGCACACAAATTGGGAAGAGGTAATATAGGTTGAGTATCCCTAATCTGAAAATCTGGAATCTGAAATGCTCCAAAATCCAAAACTTTTCAAGCACTGACATGATACTCAAAGGAAATGCTCGCTGGAGCACTTCGGATTTTGGATTTCCAGATTAGAGATACTCAATTGATATAATACAAATATTCTAAAATCCAAAAAAATCCAAAATCCAAAACACTTCTAGTTCTAAGCATATCAGATGAGGGATACTCAACCCATAGAATTAAAGGTCCTTAAGTTGTTTGGGGGAAAATAGTTTAAGATACCGAATTTAGACTGTGTCAATATGCATGGTAAAATTCAAGAGTAACTAACAAAAGTCTAGAAAGAGTAAAAAGTAAAATGCAAACAAGAAAACAAAAATGTCAATTAAAAAGTAAGAAATGATTTTGCAAAATGAAAAGAGTTCTGGAGATTGGTCGCATAACAAAGTGTACATACTCAACACTACTGAACTATCTGCATGAAAATGTTTAAGATGGTAGATTTTATGTTATATGTATTTTACCACAATTAAACATTTTTTAAAAGGGAAGAAAAAAAGACAAAAGGCACAGAGAAAGCATGACAGAGAGCAAAAAATAAAGTGGTAGAAATATGTCCATATACCTTAGTAATCAAAATAAATATAAAAGAGCTAAGCTCACCAGTTAAAGGCAGTTTGTTATACCAGATTAAGAAATGAAATCTAGACTTTAATAGAAAAAGCACTATTAAGGATAGGGAATACCACTATGCAATGATACAATTCAATATACTAGGAAGAAATGTCATTCTAAACTTTTGAGCATTCTATAAGATAGTCTCAAAATACATTAAAAAGATATTGCTAGAACGTCAGAGAAAAATTGGTAAATATATCACCATAGTGAAAGATTTCAATTTTCTTAATCATTAATAGATAAACCAAACAAATAAAAAAATAGTGAATATAAAGATTTGAAAAGCTCAATTAACAAGCTTTATATATTGAAGCTTGCACCCTATATTAGGAATACACACTATTTACAAGAATACACACTGAACATTTAAAAAATGGAACAGGCGAGGCCACAAAGCAAGTCTCAGTAGATCATAAAGAACAGATATCATATAGATCAAGTTCTTTAATAACATTGCAATTAAATTACAGATCAACAATAAAAAGATAAAACTTCATACACTGGAAATTTAAAAACATACTTGGTCAATGAGAAAAATCATAAGGGATATTAAAATATCTAAATCAAAAAAATTAAAAATACAAAGACAAAATGTTTAGTATATACTAAAATTTGAAGATATAGTAAAAGCTATACTTACAGGGAAACTTATAGCCTGAAATACTTATATAGAAAAGAACAAAAGATGGCTGGGTGCAGTGGCACATGCCTGTAATCCCAGCACTTTGGAAAAGTCAAGGCGGGAGGATTGCTTGAGGTCTGGAGTTCAAGACCAGTCTGGGCAACATACCAAGACCCCATCTCTACAAAATTAAAAAAAATGAGCTGGGCTTGGTGGCATGTGCCTATGGTCCCAATTACTTGGGAGGCTGAGGCAGGATGATCACGTGAGCCCAGGAGTTCGAAGCTGCAGGGAGCCATGATTGGGCCACTGCACTCTAGCCTGGGTGACAGAGCAAGACCCAGTCTTAAAAAAGAAAAGAAAAGAAAAGAAAAGAAAATGTTGAAATTTAATGAGACTGAATTTCATTGAGACGTTAGAGATAGAACACCACAATAACCCACCCCACCACAGTATAAGGAAAAAGATAAAAAAGATAACAGCAAAAATCATTGAAATAGAAATGAGAGAATAATGAGGATCAACAAAGGCAAAAGTTGTTTCTTTCAAAAAATAATAAAATACATAGACATCTGGTGAGATGAATCAAGGGAACAAGCATGACAGCCAAAGAAATAATATTAAGAAAGAAAAAGAGCCTGTAACAACAAATCTAGAGGAGATCAATAAAGACAATAAGAAGATATAATGAAGAATTCTATGGCAATAAATTTGATAACTTGTGAAATGAACAAATACCTGAAAAATACAATGTATCAAAATTGTTTCAAGAAGAAACAGAATCGCTAAATAGCCCTCTAACAATTAAAGTAACTAAACTAATATTTAACAAAATCTCCCCATCCTCCTAGTGGTGGGGGGTCGAGAACCTTCAGACCCAAATGGTTTTACAGGTGATTCCCCCAATGTTTTCAAGAACAGAGTATTTGTCTTACACAGCCTTTTCAAGAGACTAGAAGCAGCAGCAATGTTAATCAATTCATTCTATGACAGCAGTATAATCTTGAGATAAAACAAAAAGACAAGAAAGGTAAAAAAATAAATTATAAGCTAATCTCACTAGTAAAAATAAAGGTAAACACCCTAAAAAAAAATATTAGTAAATCAGTTCCAGTGATGTATAAAGTGGATATGCGTGAACTCTGGAGCTAAACTCCTTGTGTTGAAATTCTAGCTCCATCACTTTCTAGACCTATGAGCAAGCGTACTTAACTTCTCGGTGCTCAGTCTCACCATTTGTAAAATGAGAAGAATAATAATACCTAAACTCATGGGCTGTGATGAAGATTAAATAATCTAATATATGTAAAGCACTTACAAAAGTACTATTAGAACAGGTATCTGCTACATAAATGTTACCTATATAATACTATCATATTATTACTTACAAGATAACACATGAGAAATGTAGGCTTAACTCAGAAATACAATAATAGTGGTTTACTATTAGAAAATGTCTATAAATATAATTCACCACACCAACTTATTAAAGGAGAAGAATCATACAATCATATCAATAGAGTACAGAAAAGCACATTTAATAAATTCAATACCCATTCTTAATAGAAAACGATAAACAAAATAGGAATAGAAGGCAACTTCCTTAAGCTGATAAAAAGTATTTACTAAAAACTTACAGCAAACATTATTAGTGGTGAAATATCTGAGGCATTTTCTTTAAAATCAGGAACAAGATAGGGATGCCTGCTATTACCACTTCTATTCAATACTGTACTGAGGTTCTAGCTAATACAGTAAGACAAGGAAAGAAAGAAAAGTCATGAAAATCTAAAGGGAAAAAACAAACTCGCTACTTGCAGAAAACCTCAAAGAATCTAAAATATATCCCATTATAATTAATAAGAGATTTTTAGCAATGTTGCTAGAACAAAATAGATATAGAAAAATCAGTAAGAAAACATAATTTTAAAGACATTTAAAATGTTAAAAAAAACCACAAAGAATAATAAATTTAAAGAAAGGCAAATGACACCTCCATGAAACTTTACGGAAGAACATTTTAAAAGAACTTTAAACATATGGACAGATATCATGTTTGTGGATAAAAAGACTTATGGGGCTCCAGAGAAACCATTTTTATGTTTTTGCATAGTTAGGCCCTTATGAACAAATTTCACTGACACCTGGGCTAAATGTAAGTCTTGGAAAGTAATTTATGACTAATTTGGACAGTAAGAAAACTAAGAGATTTACCTTCTGGAGGTAATATGTTTATGTTTCAAGATGGGGTTGGAGAGAGTAAGAACCTAGACCAGAGGGACTTCCTCTGTTAGACCAGGAGACTCTGGGCTTATTTTTCCACTGGAGTGATTTATTTACACTTCAAAGGGTTAGAGAAAGAACTCAAAATCCTTGTCTTTACATTGCCAAGGAGACTCTCTCAGATTGGGGGGACGGGTCGGGGAGGAAGTAGGAAGCAGTTGCCTCTTTCCTCTATATAAACACTTGGATAAATATTTTTAGGGTTCCTTGTTTACAATACAGACTCCTTATGTGTATGGTTTTATCCACCCAGCTCTCAGGGCTTCACCCTGGAGGTAAGAATTGGCACACAGAAGAGCTATGTTGTTATTATTTGCTGCATGTAAATAATAATAATCTGATATGCTCTTGAAATCTGTGAGTGCATTCAGAATGATAATAATAAATATGGACAGTAAGAACTTAAAGACTCAATATTATAATGATGTCAATTCTCCCAACATTAATCTATAAATTCAATGCAATTTCAACCAAAATTCCATCACAGTTTTCAAGAACAATTGAGATACAGACCCATGCATATATGGAAATTTGATATATGACAGAGGTGACGTTGCACATCACTGGGGAAAGGAGGGCTTATTTAAATGAACAACTGGTAAGCCTTACGGAAAAATGTGAAATTGGATCCTTATCTCACATGATACACAAAAATGAATTTCTGGTGGATTAAATACATAAATATAAAAAGCAAACTTTAAAACTTTAAGATAAAAATTTAGGAGCATTTTTTCTTAATCTCAGATTTCTTATATAAGCTAGCAAATGCACTAACCATAAAAATACTGATAAATTTGACTACATTAAACCCAAGAACTTTTGTTCATCAACATTCCATAAAGAAAGTAAAAAGACAAGCTACTGAGAGATATATGTAACATACATAACTGACAAAACATTAGAATTTCCAAAAATTTTCAATTATTCCTACAAATCAATAAGAAAAAGACAAACAACCTAACAGAAAAATGTAGGAAGGATATTAAGAGGCATTTCACAGAAAAAGAAATATAAATGATAAATAGACATATGTAAAGATACTTGACTGCATTAGTAATTAGAGAAATGCAAATTAAGACCATAATAAAACATCCTTTTAGACCTAAAATCTCAATTTAGACAAGATTGGCCAAAAGTAATCAATTGGGTAATATGAAGTATTATTGAACACAGAAACTCCTATACATTACTGGTGGAAATGTAAACTGGTACACTTTACATTTGGAAAACGATTTGGTATTATCATAAAAAATTGGAATATTTGCTAACCCAATTAAAAAATGGGCAAAGGACCAGAATGGACATTTCTCTAACTCATTCTACAAATGGCCAATAGGTATATGAAAAGGTGCTCAACATCACAATCATCAGAGAAATGAAAATCAAAACCTCAATGAGATGTCACCTCATACATATTAGAATGGCTATTATTAAAAAAAGACAGACAATAACAAGTGTTAGCAAGGAATGTGGACAAAAGGGAATCCCTTTCTACTGTCTGTATGATATTAAGCAAATCACTTACAATTCTTTATTGGTATAATCTGTTTCTTTATAGCACTATCCTCTTCTCAAAATATATGAAAAAGATTTTTAATATTAAAACTTATTGAAAATTAGCAAAATACCTATTCACTATAAATTTAGGTATCAGATTTTCATCCTTATTACATTAACCAAATTTGGCTGAGGAATACTACGAATAAATACAAAATAGCAAACACTAATGTTACTATAATATTAAAGCAAATAGAACCACTGTTTTAAATGCTAAATATCATTAGATTGGCCATGAATTTAAATGGATCTTTATGAAACATTGCTTGAAATTGCCTTAAGCAGAAAGTAAAAATGTACTAATCTAATTCAATTTAATCTTTAATAGCTTTCTCTGTTAATCTTTTTGATTAGCTTCATCAGCTAAAGGTTGTTTTATTTTTAATTACCTCTGTATTTTTTCCCTTGCAACAAGACTTATAAATCTCCCCCAGAAGGACTTTATTCTGTATTATCAGTGCATTATATATATTATATCATTGAATACAATTTATACTATGCCCTAAGTACTGATCTTGTTTGCATTGGCTCTTATTAGTCCCAACATTTTGTTTGTTTGTTTTTTTGTTAATGAAAGCCACAGTGCTTAACAGCATGTGGTTCAAGTAAAGTATTTTCTAGTGCTTGAGTATTATTTACCCTATTGGGCTGTGTTAGAGAGTCTTAGCTACTAATAAATTTCTTATGAAAATAACTTTAGCTTGGTTATCCATGCTGCTTTGAAAGATAAACTAACATTTTCTAAAAATAATTAACTCATTGAAGAAATTTTATTTTATAATCTTTTAAGAATGTTCATATCAGCAAGTTATAACGAAAACATGCCTGTATTTTACATTTTTTTCTAAAGAAGCTAAACAGATTCTACTATTCTTTTATTTCTCATGTTTCTTTTTGAATAATGTTCACATTTAATCAAGTCCTTTGATTATTAACTTTCCAAAAGAAAAGATGCTGAACTTAAGAGCCTCAAGAATATAAAAATTAAAATTTTTAAATTACTAAATCAAATGACATATACCAAAATAATTCTTAAGTTTTTAAACCAACTTTTTTAAAAGATAAAATATACTATATATTATGGTAATTCAATAATTTATAATTATTATTGTAATTATGAATGCTTTCAGTATTCTAATTATACAAGATTAGGATGCAGAAAAGACTAACAATCTATTCACGTATTTTTACCTTATTTAGATCTTCCCTTTCTTGTTGCAACGTTTTGATTTGTTTTTCATAAGCCTTGATTTGTCTAAAAGCATCATCTAGTTCTCGCCTCACAGAATTAGCTTCTTCAAGCTGCTGTTCCAAAAGACTCGATTCTAAAAACAAAAGACAATGTTTCTATTACTATTTGTAAAAAAGGAAATGATTGAAACCAAGGTTTAAAACAACTAAATTTTTTTTAAAAGATGAACTCTGAATTTGATATTAGTTCTACTCACACCACATAACCAGTATAACTCATGACAAATTAAATGCCTGTCAGTTCACTGTAAAGATGGTAAATGGCATATGCCAGTATGAAGATGTGCAAAATTTATGTGCAGAAATGCCTTACATCTATTAGGACAAAAAGACCATACTTCCAAAAACAGCACCTTTAGACCAATTAAAAACTTAAAACTGAAAAAAGACAAAACCAATCAAATAAAAAAAGACAAGTTTGTCTCTATTGTTGGTAAGCATCCTAGTGCTGATGTCAGCCAAATTATTTTAAGACGGTTTTGCTTCCAATATTGTGGTTCCAGATCACCCAGCCTAGTTTACCCCTGTTTATTTGAAGAATAAACTCTGATTTCTAAAACTAAATATCTGAAAACCTCTTATCTAAATCAGCTCTCCCATTTTAATATGAAGAAACTCGGAAAGTTGAATAATTTGCCTAAGGTCACATTGCTAAATGCGTACCAGAGCTAAGGCTAGAGACCAGGAAATCTTGCAATGACCTCACCAATTTACAAAATAATGTTATTAAATAATGTTTAACATTATCAGATCAGAAGGGTTATTATGAAATATAACAAAATTATGCTTAAATAAAATTTAATAAATTGACATGAAATGTTCCTGGTATCAAAAGTAAACTAGCGGCTGGGTGCAGTGGCTCATGCCTATAATCCCAGTGCTTTGGGAGGCTGAGGCAGGAGGATCACTTGAGGCCAGAAGTTAAAGACCAGCCTGGGCAACATAGCAAGGTCCTGTCTCTACAAAAAATTAAAAAAATTAGCCAGCCGTGCTGGTGGTTTCCTGCAGTCCCAGCTACTTGGGAGGTAGAGGCAGGAGGATCTCTTGAGCCTGCAGTTCAAGACTGCAGTCAGCTATGACTGGGCCACTGCACTTCAACCTGGGTGACTGACTGAGATCCCGTCTCAAAAAAAAAAAAAAAAAAAAGTCAAATAGCAAATTAAAGAACTGAAGTCAGTGAAAATAGAGAAATCTAAGCATATTCATTGCTAGTTCTGTTCTGGATATTTTCTGTTCTTTACCCCTTATTACTCTAAGTATCATGCCCATACAAGCAGCAACAGTATCCTCTAGGGACTTAGATATGCAGAATCTCAGGCCCCACCTCAGACCCAATGAATCAAAATCTATACAAGATTCTCAAGTGATTTGTTTGTACATTTAAAGTGTGGGAAGAAGTACACAAAGTATTTCATATTGTTTAAATGAAGTAGTATTAACAAAATGCTAGTCCTATGGAGAAGAGCATTTCATCTATGTAGACAATTCCTGTAGGCTAAAAATCATTTAAATGTATTAGTGTATCATGTACTAAATGTTCTAGATTCCATAAATAAAACAATTTACTAATAACCAGTGCCATAAATTTATAAATTTATTAAAAAGGAAGCTCTTTTGAAAGTCTAGTTATAGTTACGGATAGTATAGTTTTTAACAACCTTTGAAGATTATATGCAAGGTTGTATTTAACTGGTTTTCATAATAACAGTATCATTTAATCAATGTTTTACATGAAGAAAACAAAAGATCATAGGGTTTTTAATCTTGTGGATCACAGGGTGTTTACTCTTATATTCAGAAAATTATATTTTATCATTTTCTCTAATTTCAGCATTTCACATGGGAATCTTTCTACTTATACTAATTTCTTTCAAACATGTTTAAATTATATTTTTCTGTTATTTTAAGTTTTTAACATGTTTCAGATTTCAACAATTTACTTTTAGATAACAATTTACTTTTGTTATTTGTAGTAATTAGGAGTCAAAATTTAGCATGTAAAGCAGCTGATTTCTGTAATTTCCTGGTTCATTTTAATTAAATTTTATGGTTAAGAAAAATCAATCTGAAGTAGTAAAATGGTACATTCAATAATCCCTTCTGAGCACGCTTTCTACTTTTGAAGGGTCCTTCCCTAATATGGAATTGTTAAATAGAGAAATGTATGTCAGATTTCCATGTTTTACACTTCAGACATTTTTAAAATGCTTAAAAAGCTCAAAATATTCATTTAAACAATAATCTGTAATTATGAAAAGTACAAAAAGAAATATACTGGATTAAGAAGTATTAGAAAAGAGAAACCCATCCAATTTTTTACAAAATCCTCCAATATGGAGAGAGGCATAGCACTTGTAATTTGGAAAACAGAATTTTGCATTCCCAAAAGACAAAAACCCCACATCAAGAAAAATCTGGAATGCTTTGAACTTTCGTCAACTACTATAAAATGGGTAAGGCAGAACACTACAACCAATAATAAATTTGACTAAAACTTTGAAAGAAATCCTCAGAGACCACTAAAAATATCTCAATGCAATTAGCCATGACATTTAGATGAAGTTATTAAAGACTAGTTTTAGCAAACAAAGAGGAAAGTGGGTTAGCCCATACCAACTATATAGTTCTTAGCTCACGGCTGCTATCAGAACTCTAAAATACAATCTGTTAGTAATGAGGATTTAATGAAGGCATAATACATATGGGGTAATTTTCTTGGCACTGTGTGGCATATAAAAGAAACATCAAATATGGTCTTTGCCTTGAAGGAGATAATCAAGTTTGGAAGACAACAGTAACACTCTTAAAAAATCATAAATACAGCAAAAAATCAAATACAAATTGTGTAGCTTGTTATATGTGCTATAGGAATTAAGAGGTCAAAAACGGCCTGATTAAAACAGTACTCAAAGTGGAACACTAGTAAATTGGAAAGAGGCTAAGAATAGAGTCAGAGGCAGGTTAATAGAACAACCAAAGCATCTCCCTGATCCATAAAGAGCATAGTTTCATAGGTTTTCCATTATGTTCTTATTCCTAAAATAATTTATAACTTTCCTGAGATGTGAAGAAACTTTACTTCTAAGCATGACGGGGGAAAATAAGCTCCCTTATTATCATTGAGGGAGAAGTTTTGGGTTGGAGAGACAGAGACAGTACATGGAGGCACAGATCCCCAACCCCAAGGCAATAAAAGAACAAGGATTTTAAAAGTACATTATACATTATAATAAATTTTTCATTCAGAGAATGAAAAATTCCATTATTTTCTTGTATAAAATACCAAATGAAGTATGAATATTTATTTTTGTCTGCAGATACTCAACAAATACATATTTAGTGTCTGTTATATAGTACTGTCATTGAGCTTGGCACTAGGAATAGAGTAGAAAAACAAACTCTTCCTAATCTCGAGCAGCTCAGAGTATGGTGAAGAAAGCAGACATTAAAAAGAAATTATAAATAATTATAAATTGCCTACATTTTTCTAGGAATTTTAAAATATAGGAAAACACTACTATAAGGGAAATACAAAATATAAAGTCATTAATGGTGGTTATTTGTGTACACAAAGATCTTGCTCAAGAAGTATCTAGGGTCAGACATGGTGGCTCAAGCCTGTAATGACAGCGCTTTGGGAGGCTGAAGTGGGAGGATCACTTGAGGCCCGGAGTTTGAGACTAGCCTGGGCAACATAACAAGACCCCACCTCTACAAAAATTAATTACAAAAAAAATTAGCTGGGCATGGTGGTGCATGCCTGTAGTCCTAGTGACTTGGGAGGCTGAGGTGGAAGAATTGCTTGAGCCCAGGAGTTTGAGGTTGCAGTGAGCTACAATCGTGCCACTGCACACCAGCCAGGAGCCAAGCAAGACCGTGTCTCTTAAAAAAAAAACAAAAAAAAACTAGAGAAACATTAGATTAAAGGTATTTTATACATTATTTTTTCTTTAGAGGCAGGGTTAAAGTTGGGACTACTCATTAAGCAGTAGTTAGGGGAGCCTTCAATTTTTTGGGGAAAAAAACCCCACAATATCTGTGAAGCACAATACAACAAGGTATACCTGTAGGTAGGTAGACAGATAAATGAATAAATGAAAGAAGGGAAGGAAGAAAGGAAAAGAGAGTAACAGAGAAAAGGAAAGAAAAGGAAAAAAACAACAAAATAAGTGAATGAACTGGAGGATCATTAGGTGAAATTAAGGAAGCAGTGACAAGGGACCAAAGCTCTCCAAAGCTGGAGAGGCAAATGCATGCATGAAAATGAAGGGCTTTATAATCAGAATTAAGAAACAGGTATAAAGAAAAAAAAGCCCCAACAAAAGCCTGCTCTTGCTGGCCAAAAGACCAGGAAATGGGTAGACTAGGAAGACAGAAAACTCTTAGAAAATAATCATTCTAGTTGAATTAAACATCATAGAAAAAACTGTGGCCCCACACCAACAAAGGACAAGTGGGGAGCTAGATTTCCAACCTCATGAGACTGGGATGAGGTGCCCAAACACATTAGCAAGAGTAACGTCAGAGAAAGACAGGATATTCATCCCTACTAGCTGGTAACAAGCCCCTCCCCACACAGTGTCAGTGGAGACCACATGGGGAACATGGACTTCTACCCTCAAACCGGCAGTAATGAGGTGTTCCTCCCTCTTCCCTCCGGGGTGGTTTCAGAAGAGAATAAGAACTTTCGCCATCATCCAGTGGTAATAAGGCCATCCCCACCAAAGGGGATGTCATTGTTTCTGTCAGCAGAAACAATGTAGGGGGCTGGAACCCCCAACACTGCTCAGCAGTAATGAGGAGCCCCTCCTTGGATGTCAAGGATGAGCAAATGGGGAAACTATACTTCTACTTCAATGTGGCAGTAATGAGGCTGCAAACCCTTTTCTACTGCTGGAATGGTGTCAGGAAAAGCCAGCTAAAATGACTTAAATAAGATCCAGAGTCTTTAATTGAAAATCACTCATCCTACTAAGGACCAGGAAAATCTCAACTTGAATGATAAAAGATAATCAACAGAAACAAAACACCAAGATAACAGAGATATTAAAATTATCTGACAAAGACATTAAAGTAGCCATTATAAAAATGTTTCAATGAGCAATTTTGAACAAAATAAACTAACAAATAGAAGGCCTGAGCAAAAATATAGAAAGTCTCAACAAAGAAACATAAGATGTAAAGAACAAACTGGAAGTTTTATAAATGAATAATACCATAATCAAAATAAAAAGCTCAGTAGATGGGCTCACTAGCACAAAGGAGGGGTCAGAGGAAAGAACTGGCGAACTGGAAGATATAACAGTAGAAATTGAGCAATATGAACAAAAAAAAATAGAATGAAAAAATAAATAAGCAGGGCCTCAGGGAGTTGTAGTATGATCAGATCTAACATTCATGTCACTTGAGTTCCAGAAGGAGAAGAAAAAATAGGCAAGTCTGAACAAGTATTCAAAGAAATAATGCCTAAAAATATCCCAAATTTGGAAGAGATATAAACCTACAGATTCAAGAAGATGAACAAATCCCAAACAGAATAAACCCACAGAAATCCATGCCAATACACATCATTATAATTAAGCATCAGAAAAATAAAAAAAGAGAAAAGCTCTTGAAAGTAGTCAGAGAAAACAGCTTAAAAATAGGGTAAAAATACTCAGAATGACAGTGAATTTCTCATCAGAAACCACAGAGTCTTAAAGCAAGGAGCACAATGTTTTCCAGATGTTAGGGGGGAAAAAAGTGTCAGTGTAGTTTCCTATGCCCAGCAAAAATATTCTTTAGGAATGAAGGGAAAATCAAGATATCCTCAGATATTAAAAAACTAAGAGAATTTGATGGTAGTAGGCTTTCCCTAAAAGAATGGCTAAAGAAAGTTCTCTAAACAGAAAGGAAACAACAAAAGAATGAAGTCTGGAATATCAGGGAAGAACAAAGAGCACAGTATGCAAAAACATGGGAAAATACAATAGGCATTTCTTCACTTCTTAAGTTTCATAATAAATTATTTTTCATGGCTGAAGGAAACATTATAACCTTATCTGATGTACTTCTAAAACATGTATAGAGGAAATACTTAAGACAATTATATAATAAACAAGGAGAGGAAACAGATGTAAAGGCAGATAAGAATTTTATATTTCACTTCAACTGGTAAAATGAATAACCACTAAAAAAATCTCTACAAAGAGATATACTCAAAAACATTGTAGATTAACAAAAATGGAATTTTGAAAAATGCTCAAGTAATCTAAAGGAAGAGGGAAAAAGGCAACAAAGTAATGAAAAACAGAAACAAAGAAAACAAAAAAAATGGCAGATATGAGCCTTAATATGAATAATTACAATGAATAATCCATGACATAATTATATATCAATAATTACATTAAATATAAATGGTCTAAATACACCAATTAAAAGAAAGAGATTGCAGAGTACATTAAAACTCTGACCCACAGCTTTTGATTTAAAGTAAGAGAAAAAGGAAAAAAAATGACCCAATACACATGGTCAACAAGCAGATCATTAGTCCTCATGGAAATGCAAATCGAAACCATAATGAAGCATTGTGTGGTGGCACAATATGTGCCTGTAGTCCCAGCTATGTGAGAGGCTGAGGCAGGAGAACTGCTTGAGCCCAGGAGTTCAAGGCTGTAGCGTGCTAAGATTGTGTCTGTGAATAGCTAGCTATGGCACTCCAGCCTGGGCAACATAGCGAGACCCCATCTCTTTAAAAAACAAAAAACTGCAATGAGATACCATTTCATGTCTACTAGGATGGCTAAAATTTTAAAAAGGGAATATAAAATAACAAGTGTTGGCAAGGATGTAAAAAAAAATCGGACTCCATATACCTTGCTAGTGGAAATGTAAAATGGCACATCTGCTGTGGAAAACAGTTTGAAGTTTCCTCAAAAAGTTAAACACCGAATTTCTATATGACCAAGAAATTACACTCCTAGATATATGACCAAACTTACTGAAAGGAATTATTCAAACAAATACTTGTATGTGAATGTTCATAGCAGAACTATAGACAATAGCTAAAAGGTAGAAATAACCCAAATATCCATCAAGATATGAATGGATAAACAAAATGTAGTATATCCATTCAATGGAATATTATTCAGCCATAAAAAGGAATGAAATACTGATACATGCTACAATGTGAACGAAACTCAAAAGCATGATGCTAAATGACAAAAGCCAGACACAAAAGATCATAAATTGTACAATTCCACTTACATGAAATATACACAATAGGTAATGCTATAGAGAAAAAAAGCAGATTAGTGGTTGTCAGGGGCTGAGAGAAGGGGAAAATAAGGAACGACTGCTTAATCACTATGGGATTTTGTTTTGTAACATAACAGAAGTAATGGCTAAACAACATTGTCAACATACTAAATGCCACTGAACTACACATTTTAAAATGGTTTGTGTTATTTAACCTAAAAATGCTGAATTTAACCTAAAAATGCTATTTACATGATTCAGTAACATGTTTTATGCTTAAATACATTCAATCATATTTTATATTGTTAACTTTCAAAATTAAAAAAATCAAAAGTAATTTTCAAATCCAATTTTGATTACAGCAAGCATCATAGAAGAGCAGAATTATACATATAGTAACAGATGTTTCTTAAATGTTATGTTAATAAAATTAGTAGTAATTTAAGAAATGACATTAACTATAGGGAATAAAGTGGAAAAGAGCACTCAACTCTGAAAAATTTCTTCAAGTGACAATGGATGACAATCATTTCTAAAAATTAATTTTATTGCACAAAAATACTTTCTATAAGCTGAACACTAAAATGTATGAACTGTAAGCACTATTTAAAACAAACAGAAAAACCTTTTAATCTAAATTAATGGTAAAAGATGGTAAAATGTAACATTTAATAAAACAGTAAATTAAAAGAAAAAAAGGCATGACCCAACTATATGCTGCCTAGAAGAAACTAACTTCAAATAAAATGATTTAAGGAGGCTGACAATAAAAGGATGGAAAAAACATATCAGGCAAACATTAATCAAAGGAAAGTGGCTATATTAATAAAGATAAAGTAGACTTCACAAAAAAGAAAATTATGAAAGACAGAGAGGGACATTATATAACAATAAAAGGGTTAATCTACCAAATAACCAAGCAGCCCCAAACATGTATGTACCAATCAATAGAGCTGTAAAACATGTAAAGCAAAAACTAATAAAACTGTAAAAAAAACCCAGAAAAATGTGTGATTACAATTGGAGACTTCAACACATTTCTCTCAACAAGGGACAGAACAGGAGAGCAGTAAAAATATGGAAAACTTCAACAACCCCATCAACCAACATCCTAACTGACATTTATAACACAATCCACCCCAAAACAGCAGAATACATATTCTTTTCAAGTGCTCGTGGAACATATACCAAGATAGAACATATCTGGGACATAAAACAAACCTCAAGAAATTTAAAAGTATTGAAATCATATATCACTTCCAAGATTAGTTTACAGAAAAAAAAAACAAAGAAATCATACAGAGGGTGTTCTTTAACCACAGTAGAATCAAATTAGAAATAGATAACAGAAAAATATCTGGAAATTCTTCAAACACTTGGAAACAAACAACACACCTCTACATAATCCATGAGTCAATGAGGAAATCTTAAGTGAAATTAAAAAAACAATTTAACTGAACAAAAATGAAAATAAAACATATTGAAATTTGTGGAACACAGCTAAAAGAGTAATGAGAGAAACATTTATAGCACTAAATGCATGCATTAAAAAGAGGGAAAGTCTCAAATCAATAACCTAAACTCTCACATCAAGGACATGGAAAGTAAGTACAAAATAAACCAAAGCAAGCAGAAAGAAGGAAATAATAAATAATAAAGAGCAGAAATCAATAAAATGGAAAAAAGAAAAACAACAGAGAAAAATCAATAAGCAAAAAGCTGGTTCTTTGAAAACATCCATAGAGTTGACGGGGAGAGAGAGAGAGAGAGAGAGAAAGAACTCACCAGTATCAGGAATTAAATGGGATATTATTACAGACCCTGGAAGTATCAACCATGAACGACTCTACATACACAAGTCTGGCAACTTAGACCAAATGAATTAATTCCTCACAATCATAAACTACCACAACTCAGTCATTATGAAATAATTTGACTAGCCTTATAACTATTAAAAAAATTTAATTTGTATTTTGAAAACCACCTCAAAAGAAATCTCCAAGCCCAGATGGTTTCAATGTAGGATCCTACAAAACGTTTAAAGAAGAAGGAACACTTATTCTGCATAATCTCTTGCAGCACAGAGAACAGGAGGGAACACTTCCCTATTCATTTTATGAAGGTAGTATTTCCCTGATACAAAAACTAGACAAAGGCCAGGTACAGTGGCTTGTGCCTGTAATCCCAACGACTCAGGAAGCTGAGGCGGGAAGATCGCTTGAGTACAGGTGTTCAAGTCAGCAGTGAGCTATGATCATACCACTGCACTCTAGTGTGAGTGACAGAATGAGACCCCAGTCTCTAAAAAAGTGAAAAATACTGAACAAAGGCAGTGTGGTGAATGCTTATAATTTTATAATAAATTATTGTCATCCCTTGGTATACATGGGGGATTGGTTCCAGGACACAACCCTTCCCCCTTGTATACCAAAATCTGTGCATATTCAAGTCCCATAGTCAGCCTTGAAGAACCCACTAATACAAAAATTTGGCCCTCCATATATGTGGGTTTCAAAACCCGAAAATACTGTACTTTAAATCCATGCATTTGGTAGAAAAAAATCCACTTAAAGCAGACTCGCACAGTTCAAACCCATGTTGTTCAAAGGTCACCTGTGTATGTAAATTTAATTTAAAATAAATTATGTATAATTTTATAATAAATGTATAATTTTACAATAATTTTATGTTGCCTCGGCATCTATTTTGAATGCAGTTTTAACTCACTTGTTCCAGACGTAGAGCTCAGTCACCCTTAAAACAGTTTTCAGTTCTACTCCATACCAGAATGGCTCAAGCTGGTGGCCAAAGATAAAAACTTAGAGATATCTCTCCCACCTAGTTGACTGGGCTCTGCTTTCCTGCTACTTTCCTCTAAAGGGATCATTCAGCATTTTCCCCCAAACTTACACTGACCCA
Source organism: Daubentonia madagascariensis (assembly GCA_023783475.1). Taxonomy (NCBI): domain Eukaryota; kingdom Metazoa; phylum Chordata; class Mammalia; order Primates; family Daubentoniidae; genus Daubentonia; species Daubentonia madagascariensis. The sequence continues at coordinate 14,073,953 of JAKFHU010000258.1, read as the reverse complement.
CACCCTATTCCCCAACATATTCTGCAAGTTGCCATGCTCTCCTGCTCTAGGCTCCCTGACCTCCAAGTGTGTGGCCTCCAAGCATGCCATGTACCACAGAGGGTCTGTAAGCACTAACAACTCAAACTTTCACATTGTGTTTGTGTCACTGAAGCTGTGCCAGCCATCTGACCGCTGACTGTGAAGCCACCCCAAATGGACCTGACTCATGCAGGTAGATCCCCTGCTCGTGCTCTTCTGTTCAGGCCTCTGGTGGCTGCTGGGGACAATAGCTACCAGCTAAGATGATAGAGAAAACAGGCAGTACCAAAAAAAAGAAAAAAAGAAAAAAATCTAAAGACCAATATCTTTCATGTACCTAGATGCAAAAATCCTTAACAAAAATTAGGAATGGAATTAGGCAATATAAAATTCTACACCATGACCAAGTGGGGTTTATTCCAGAGATGTAAGGCTAGTTCAATATTTGGAAACTGACCACTGGAACCCACCATATTAACAGGTTCATTAAAGAAAAAAAGTCACATGTTCGTATCAATTGATGCAGAAAAAGCATTTGACAAAATTCAACACTCATTAATGATTAAAAAAACCCTTAGAAATATAGAAATAGAGGGGAACTTCTAACTTGATAAAGAACATCTATAAAAAATCTATAGCTAATATTACCACTTAATGGTGAAAGACTGAATCTTTCCCCCTAAGACTGAGAAGCTAGTATGTACTTCTCACCACTCTTCTTCAACATAATGCTACATGTTCTAGCCAGTGCAATAAGGCAAGAAAAGGGAAATAAAATGCATAAAGATCAGAAAGGGAGAAATAAAACTGTTCCTATCTGCAGATGACACGATTGTCAGCATAAAAAAATCCCAAAGAATCTATTTTTTTAAAACACCCTCCTAGAACTAATAAGTGAGTTTAGCAATTTCATAGAAAATAAAATAAACATATAAAAATCAACTATATTCACAATGAATACATGGACGCCAAAATTAAAAATACCATACCATTTCCAATTGCTCAGAAAACGAAATTATTTAACATTATTCTATATATAATGGGTTAGACATCAACACAGGTTCCCTTTGGATATTGCCAGAACAGTTTTGTAAATGACAACAGAATGTTTTAGGATTTAAAAAATTAGCTATTACGTAAAGCCAACAAAGAAGCTCACAACTATTTTGGTGAATCACACAACTATGAGATTGTTGATTTGAATGTTTTATACCAATCCCATCTATTTCAAAGTAGTTTTTAAAATTAATAAACAAGCTTTCAAAAAGCTACTGCCATCCAAAGCCAAAGTGTATTATAAGAAAATGTAGATCTGAGATAGGCTTATGAACAAGTTTTCCAAATCCACTTTACCTCTTTGAAGATAAATCACTGACCCTCCTAGCGGGTCTTGTGTTCTACTGCTTTTTTCAGCATCACACAACTCTACGCAGACATTCAGTGGCACTCTTAATGTTTTATTGTTGGTACCAAAGGAAAGTCAATGATTCTGCTTATCATGTTCCTAATCTAACTTATTTTTAGAAAGATAAAGTTACAGAAACTTGATAAAGAGGTATTTCTTAGGAAGAGAGCCTCTTAAAAACAACAGAACAGTGTTCATAAATTATGCTCAAATTTAAGATCTCCATATGTATTTCATATAAACAAAGTATTAATATGGCATTTTAAATAGTCCTTCTTACAAAAGACCTTTTATCAGATTTTTTTCTTTTCCTTCATTTATTTTTGCCTAAAATTGCAGTTTTGGAGAGGCCTGACCATTTTAGCTAAAGCAGTACCACCTTCTCTTTCTCTATCCCTCCACTTACTCAGATCATGTGATGCCTCTAAAACATGCAAAAGGCTGCCATTTCACTCAAGAGTAAAAACCAAAGACCTTATAACAATCAATAAGGCCCTACTGATCAGGCAACAAGTCCCTTCCACCCCTTTACTTCTCTAACTCATTTCCTTCCATTCTGCCTGCTTGCTTATTCTGCCCCAGCCATGCTGTCCTCTGTGTTTTACTTGAACACATGAAGCACATTCTGTTCTTGACTTCTCTAAAAAAGAAAAAAAAAAAAAAAAGAAGCACATTCTGACTTTAGGGCCTTTGCACTGGCTGGTCCTTCCGCCTAGAACACGCATTCCCCCAGATAACTATACAGCTACGCCCCTACCTTCTTCAAGTTTTTAATTAACATGTCCCCTTCTCAATCAGGCCTACACCTAGACCACAGTACGTAAAATGATAAAACTCCTCATGTCACACACCTGACTCATTCTCCTTATTCTACTCTATTTTTAAGCACTTATCACCTTCTAATATACTGTATCATTTACATAGTTATACCTCATATATTTACTGGTTTTTGTCTGTTATCTGTCCTCCACACAGGCAAAGGCAAGGATTTTTGTATGTTTTGTTTAGCATTGCATCCCAAGAACCTAAAACAACACCTCGTACATAGTAGGGTCTTAATAAACGTTTGCTGAACAAATGCAATAAATGAATGAATGAATACAATAGGCATATCAACAATTGTCAAATTTAATTTTAATTAAACTCAGCAATACACTGAAAAATGTTCTGTAACAAAGAAAATAAATTTTCACAAGCCTTGATGCCTGTATACATGCATTTCCCTTGTCTAGAGTGTCCTCCTTCCTCCCTCCTAACATCTATTCCCCTAATCATAAATTGCTTTTCTAGGAAAATCCCAACTCAATATCCAAAATTAATAGATCTTCCAAAAAAGCAATCCTTGTTCATTTAAGTCTGGGTTAGTTGTTCCTCCTATGTACTCTCCATGTACCTCTGTTTATTTTTCCTCATAGCCTTTTCACATGTATTGTAATAACATCTGTTATTTCAGATATCTGTTTCCCAGATCAAAATGTGAATTCCTTGAGAGCAGAACCTACTTATTTCTGCTTATTTGCCTTTCCCTCACTGGCATATAACTCACATCACATAACACAGACAGGTACTCCACAAATGTTTTTTGTGTGAATAAACTATTTTTTAAAATTTACTAAACTGAATTAATAGTGAATAATAGAAACTTACCTGTTACTTGTTTCCTTAGTTTTTCAATTTCTTCTTTTAAGTTTTTTATTTCTAAATCTTTGCTTGCTGTTAGTGGACCATCAACAGTTGAATACTGCAGAGCTTGGACAGTCTGTGTTGATTCTTAAAAAAAACAATTAAAAAATTTAAAAATATTACCATACTATAAATTTTTATAACTAATAACAATATATTTCTTTGTAGAGAAATTCTTATGTAATTCTACAGACCAAAACATCTACCCATTGACCAAAAGCATGTAAACACATTAAGATTAAGTCATAAAAATTCCATTATGCATGTATTTTAAATTATAACATATATAGAAAAGAAGCTACCTTCTAATATGTAAGATTTTTGGTTTTAAATACTGTTGGTGTAGTTTGCCAGTGATTCAACTATTCATACCCTTTTGGCGCTAGCAGGGAACACGTGATAACTCAAAAACGTTGTGTATCAGTCAGATGATGTATGAAGAACTGAATCTGGTGTATAACAGGCAGTTTAGACATCTCAATATATATACGTAGAAGTGCTAGCCTTCCAAATTTTATGTCTGAAAGTTGAGGCCCATCCATAGATAACTCTGGCTCATCAATTTAGTTAAAATACAGATTATTAGTTTATCTTGTAGTTTGAATCAGAAGATGCAAGGTATTAAAGAAACATTAACCTTACTGATGTTTATTCCCAGATATTATCAAAAGATATGGAAAAAAGAAAACTTGACCTGCAGAATGGGAGAAAATATTTGCATGCTACACATCTGATAAAGGGCTGATAACTAGAATCTATACAGAATTTAGGAAAATCAACAAGAAAAAAATCAAACAACCCCATTAAGAAGTGGGCAAAGGAGATGAACAGAAACTTTTCAAAAGACGATAGAATAATGGCCAAGAAACACATAAAAAATCGCTCAACTTCTCTCATCATCAGGGAAATGCAAATCAAAACCACAATGAGATATTACTTAACCCCAATGAGATTGGCTTTTATCAAAAAGCCCCAAAACAACAAATGTTGGTGTGGATGCGGACAGATAGGAACACTCACACCCTGCTGGTGGGACTGCAAATGACTACAACCTCTATGGAAAGTAATATGGCCATACCTTAAAGAACTAAAAGTAGAACTACCATTTGATCCAACAATCCCACTACTGGGTATTTACTCAAAGGAAAAAAAGACATTTTATAATAAAAACATCTGCACTCAAATGTTTATAGCAGCACAATTCACAATTGCAAAGATGTGGAAACAACCAACGTGCCCATCAATACACGAGTGGATTAATAAAATGTGGTATATGTATACCATGGAGTACTACTCAGCCATAAAAAACAATGGTGAATTAATACCTCTGGTATTATCCTGGATGGAGCTAGAGCCTATTCTTCAAAGCAAAGTATCACAAGATTGGAAAAACAAGCACCACTTATACTCACCATCAAACTGGTACTAACTGATCAATACTTATGGGCACACATGGAAGTAATATTCACTGGGTGTTGTGCAGGTGGGAGGGGGCTGGAGGGGTTGGGTAAATTCACACCTAATGGGTGTGGGGTGTACTATCCTGGGGATGGGCACGCTTGTAGTTCTGACTTGGGTGGTGCAAAGGCAATATATGTAACCAAAGTGTTTGTACCCCCATAATATTCTGAAATTTAAAAAATATATAAGTAAAATAAAATAATTTGTGAAACCTACAAAAAAAGAAAACTTGAAAATCATTTTATATCAGAAATGAAACCACTCGTTATTCTAAAATAAGTATTCTCCTATTTACAGAATGGTTCCCAAATAGTAATTCTCTCCCTTACCATAATTCCTAGTTAGTGCAAATCATTACTGATTGCTTTCTCTGTGTATATATGTGTGTGTGTGTGTGTGTGTGTATCATAATCATTGCATGCATGGTGGTCAATAAATAATTGTCAAGTTGAATTAAAGGTATAAGATATACTATACTGTGCATCTGATCATTTTCTAAACCTAATATGTATTTATTACACATTTCTTTTTCTTTGGGTTCAAAACATGCTGAAAATTGGTCCTTTATGTATTTATTATTTAGAAAAGAACATCACTGTTTTTATTTTTTGAAAGACATCTAAGTTGGGAATGGACAATATGGAGATGTAAAATTACCCAACGGATATTAATAGGAGATATTTTTCTTCCTATACCCCACCTACTGCAGGGTATGGAGGTAGGATAGGTATCTTTGCTCCTGATTATGACCTCTCTCCTCCCTAAAACTCCTAGGTCTGATGCTCCATTTCCTGTTTATTGTAGTTATTTACTTGTCTTCCATATCTTATTGTCTCCTTAAATAAGGATTTTATATGTCGTTCTCTGCCATTCTTTACATTACTACTTCTTTTATTATTCTTGGTGACTTTAACATCAGAACAGATAACTGATCTGATAATTGATCTTACACTCTGGCTTCTCAGGAACACAAATCCCCTATGGCAGACACTGCTGGTTTTTACCCAACATCTATTTATCTCTTCTTCCAAGACCTTGAACCAAATTCAGTCATCAGACTACAATGTACATAGGCAAGATGGGCCCAGTCAAAATCGTGATTGGTTTAAATTAATCACAGTAATACCATTCTACATTGCCATCACTGCTGAAGAACTAGGTACATGACCAAGTTAGAATTTAAATAGTACTTTGAGCAGCAGTCCACTAGAGGGATTCTGGGAGAGGTTCTAATCTCCCATTAAATGAGAGACACATGAAAGGAAATGAATCTTCCTTTTTATTGGTATCCAGATGTAGCAACATGAAGAATGGAACTGCGGCAATATTGTGGAATAATGTGGAGAAAGCCAAGAAAATAATAGAGAAGCCACTCCAACATTAGCACTGAAACCATTTACCTCTGACTTCTTAAGTGAAAAAACAAATCTGTATTATTTAAGAATTCTTACACTTGCACAATTGGTCATATCCTAGACTAGTGGTTCTCTATTGCAGGTGGTACCATCACCTAATGTGGAGGGGATGGGAAAAGGGGAGTGAGTTGTTGACACAGTGTACTAGGAGACTGCTACAAGCATTTAGCATCTGGAAACCAAGAATGCTCAATATCTCATAGAATGTAAAACCATCTCTCACATGAAAAACTATCCTGCCCCAAATGCTTGTAGTTCACTTACTGAGAAATTCTACTATACACTTTGTCATTATCAATAACTGTACAACCTCCAAAATCACCTCTCTTATCCTTATAGCTTACTTATTCTAGGGACCGCTTCAACCATGCTTCATTCCTACCAGGAGTGCCAAAGTGTTCCTAACACTTTACATTCTTTTCTCTTTAATCCTCTATTGTGCTTAGCCTAGAAGGCCCCAATCTTGGCTAATTCCTACTCTCCTCCTACTCTGTGATTTCACCCAAGTAGCTGAAAGTGGCTAAAGAAAATACACAGTCAGCCAGGCATGGTGGCTCACACCCCTAGCACTATGGAAGGCTGAGGTAGGAGAATTGCTTCAAGTCAGGAGTTCGAGACCAGCCCGAGCAAGAGCAAGACCCTGTCTCTACTAAAAATAGAAAAAATTAGCCAGGTGTGGTGGCACACGCTTATAGTCCCAGCTACTTGGGAGGCTGAGGCAGGAGGATCTCTTGAGCTCAGGAGTTTGAGGTTGCAGTGAGCTATGATGATGCCACTGCACTACAGCTGGGGTGACAGAGCAAGACTCTATCTCAAAAAAAAAAGAAAGAAAGAAAATACAGTCATTTAAAATTCATGATTACTAAACTTAAATAGCTTGGTAATGTCTGGTAATCCTAAAATATTTCCCTAGTCCATTTTCTCTTCTCTAAACTGACCATTTCACATCTTGTCTTTGTTTTGTCAAATATCTAATCTCTCCTCTACCTTCCTTATTCTCAGCTGGTAACTCCAGTTTGTATTTAGTTTATATTTTATTTATTGTCTGTCTTCTCAAAGTAGAATGCAAACATCACAGGGGCAAGTATTTTTGTCTTTATGTGTTCATTATTATATTCCCAGTTATGTGCAGAACAGTTAGTTCCTGGATTATTGGTATTCAATAAATAGCTGATAAATGAATAAATCAGTTTAAACTGCTAACCTATGTCATTGCTATAAGACAGGTATTAATACCAAAAGGCAATGATCTTATTATACATTTTCGTTGACTTGCTTTGTGCAAATGATTCCAATCACATGTAAAAATACTCAAGAACAAACTGAAGAATTCAAAACATTAAGAAAAAAATTCCCAAAACATAGGAATTTCTCATTTATAATAGGATGGACTAGGTCATTGCTTTATTGCTCCTGCTGTAAAAAGTAGAAATACCATATATAATTTGAAAAAAAATCTTATTTTTAAAAAGATCATGGAGCTAGAAAAGTAAAGAGGACTAAGTGAAATAAACAGAGAGGAATGAACCAGCTCGAGGTGAAAAGGCTGCTACAACTGCTTCTTACCTGGCAGCCTTATCCATTTCTGTGAGTGGACTTAGGCTCAACCTTGGCCTGAATTGAGAAATACTACACTGGAGAGAAAAACCATCAAGGTTTCTGGAGGATGTGTGGGGCTGATACAACGATTTGGAAACCTTAGGGTCCCTAAATATATGGTGCCTTTATCCCCATAGTATATTTTATGTGTTGTACCTGGGGCTGTATAGGAAGGTGGGAAATTTCTAACAGTCAGATTGTAGTCTTCTACAGTATTGGAGTATTTCAGAGACAGAGCAGCTTGACAAAGAGAACCTGCCTCAAACACACATGGCCAATCTCATCATCAAGACATCTGCCACATTTGGAAGTGGTACGGGGTAGGAGGCTGAAGGGCAGAATAAATCTCCCGTAGTTTATGCAGTGAGAGAGAAAGAGGCCCAAACAGGCTCTATGTAGTTTCTCCTCCTTGACATTGAAGTCAGAGGTAGGTTGAGTCTAATTAAAACTGCAATTCAGCCTTGCCCGAGTTCAATTCCTGATTGGATGAAGAAGGGGAATACCTCCCTGGAACAAAAATAATAAAAAGTTCATTCTCTATTTTTATTCATGGTATCTTTCATACAATAAAAATTATGAGACATTTGGAAAAGCAGGAAAGCATGTCCAATAGTCAAAAGAAAAAACAGAAATAGAGGTAGACTCAGATGATTCGGGTGTTGAAACTGGCAGACAAGGACCTTAAAATAACTACTATTAAAATGTTGAAGAAAATAGAGGAAAAGATAGACAAAATGATGGGGGAATTTCAATGGAGAACTGAAAACTGCAAGAGAACCAAATGGACATTCTTGAACTAAAGGAGACAATATCTGAAATTAAGACTCATTGGATAGACTTAACAGCAGAATGGATACAGAAGACAGAACTAGCAAGCATGAAGGCAGGTCAACAGAAAATAACAAAATGAAGCACAAGGAAAAAAAGAATGGAACGAATAGAACAGAGCATAAAGGAAATGTGAGACTTGATCTTACATATATGCAATTAGAGTCCCAGAAGGAGAGAAGAAAGTGAACAAAACAAAGAAATATCTATAGGGATTATGGCTTAGAATTTTCCAAAATTGATAAAAGACATTAATCAAGATTGTAGAAGCACAATGAATCCCAAACAGAATTTTATATTAATACAAAGAAAGCTATACCTGTGCACATCATAGTCAAACTATTTGAAACTGAATTTAAGGATAAGTTCTTAAAAGCAACAAGAGGAGAAAAAAAATACATTATATTCAAGATAGGAAGATCAACAGCTGGCTTCTCAAGAAATATAACGAAAGTTAGAAAACAATGGAATAATAACTGTAGAACACTGAAAGAAAAAACTGCCAAGCCAGAATTCTAACCCAGTAAAAGTATCCTTTCAAAAAGAAGGGCAAAAATAAAGACATTTTCAGACAGACAAAATCTTACAGAATTTGTCACAACATATTCACATTACAAGAAATACTAAAGGAAGTTTTTCAGGCTGAAGAAAAGTGATTCCAGATAGAAACATGTATCTCTAGGAAGAAATAAAAAGCACCAAAAGGGTAAATGAAAAGATATTTAAAAATTAATGAGTAATAAATATGTTAAGCAATAATAAAGTAAATGTATTGAAAGATTTATAAAATAGATTAAGGTAAAATATATAACAACAATCATACAAGGAACTGTTGAAAAGTTTTTACATTGTTTATGAAGTGAAAAACTACAAATTATTAAGAAAAAGACCTAACAGAATAATGGACAAGAACCTGGAACCAGAACTTCACAAGACTGGATAACCAAATGGATAGTAAATACATGAAAAGACACTCAACCTCACTATTCATCAGGGAAATGGAAATTAAATTCACAGTAAGATACCACGATATATCTACCAGGATCAATACAAGTAAAAAAAAATGCTGACAATATCAAGTTCTGTCAGAGAGCTGAAATAAGTAGAACTCATACATTATTAGTGGAACTATACATTGATACAGTCAGTTTGGAAAACTCTTTGATAATATCTTCTAAAGCTGAAAATACCCTATGACCCACAAATTCTACTCCTTGATATATATCCAAGGGAAATAAGTATACATCACTATCAAAAGGAATATATAAGAATATTCACAGGTATACTCATGATAATCAATATCTGGAAATAACCCAAATAACCCAATGACGGACTGGATAAATAAATTTTTAGTATTTATATACATTGAAATGCTAAACAACACTATAAAAAAAGAACTGTTGATATATACAAAACATGGATAAATCTCAAACAACATGTTGAATTAAAGAAGCCAAACACAAAAGAGAACATAGTATATGATACTATTTATATGAAGTTCAAGAACAGGTATCAATCAATTAATGGTGAAAAAATTAGGATAGTGTCTTCTTCAGAGTGGCAGGTTATAAACTGGGAAGGGGCATGAGAGGACCTCATGCTATGCTACAAATATTCTATACATCGATATGGGTGGAGGTTATGTGAGTATACAAACATATAAGCATATATTGGGCATACAGTTAAAAATAGAATCCTTACACACTTTATGTATATTGCCATATTAAAAAAACAAGTAAAAATCTTGGGTCACAAAGGGGAAGTAATTAACATGCAGAGATCTTAGCAACTTATTGAAAAATGGAAAATAGTCTGTTCAATTGATGTCTATAGAGCCTTTTTCTTTACTGGGCTTCTAAAAGTATGATAGCAAAATTTTATGACTGATCAACTTTGATCTTTTGTGGGATTTATAAGTTCTTGCTTATTTGTTCATGTATATATTCCTTCATTCACAAAATATATAAGTAAAATAAATATTATTATCATTTATGTTAGAGCAAATAAAGCAGAAAAGAGAGAAAGTGAGTATTGGGGATAGATGTAAGACTAAATTATAAATAGGATGGTCAGGAAAGGCTTCATTGAAGGCTTCATTCAAGTAGAGACCTGCTTCAAGTAGAGAGGTAAGGGAATACGTCATGTAACTATCAAAGGAAGAACATTTAAGGTAGGGCAACGGCTAATGCAAAGGTCCTGTGGTAGGGATCTGCCTGGCTGTGGAGAGAACAGCAAGGAGCCTAGGGTGGCTAGAACAGAAGGAACAAAGAAGAGAGTAATCAGAATGGTAATAAGCCAGATCATATTTTGCCTTAGGCCACTGAAATTAGTTTGGCTAGTAATGCGACATGGGAAGCCACTGGGAGTGGGATTAAGATACTGAAGTAAGATCATCTAAATTGTGTTTTAATAGGATTATTTGGCTGGTATGTTGAAAACAAAGTGAAGGAAACTAGGGGTGGAGACATGGGGTGGGGGGAGAATGGGAGAAGAAATATGGTAGGGAAACAAGTTAGTAAGTTATTACAACAATATAGATGAGAGTTGATGGTGGTTTGAAACAGGGTAGGAGCCCCACAGTGAGTGATAATCAGATTCAGGATCTATTGTGATAGCTGAACTGATGTGATTTGCTGATGGATCTGATGTGGGGTGTGACAGAATGAGAGGGTTTAAGGATGGCTGTAAGGTTTTATTTCTAAGCAAGTAGAAGCATGGAGTACTCTAGGGTACTCTAACACTCAAAGGTCAAAGAGTTAAGAAGAAATCTTAACAGAAGCAAAGGAGACTAAGAAGGTCTAGCTTATGAAGGAAAAAAAAAATCCAGAGAGTAAAGTGCCCCAGAAGCCAATAAAAGGAAAGAGTTATTAGGAGGAAGAAATGGTCAACTGAGTCAAATGCTGCTAATAAGTTAAAACATGAAGACTGAGAAATGATCATTGGATTTTTCAATATAGGGTAGGAAAATGGGATAGGGAAGAAAAAGTAGGATTGCTGGGCAGCATTAAGAGCTGAACTGAGACTGGTGTTCATGAATTTGAAGTGATATTAGTCAGCATGTTGTATGTTTTTTAAGTAGGCTACCTTCAGCTGCACAGTTGTAGATGCAAAGTTGTATTTAAACAGGGTTGATGTTCTGCCAGAGGAGTTTGACAAAGAGAAAGGGGAACAACAGATTTGAGGGTATATGACTAACCACAGAATGAGAAATGAAGGTGTAAGAGAAACAGTGAAATGGTGATAGACTTGTAGGTATGGTGGAATTAAAGGAATTTTGAAGTTAAGGCACCTAAGAGTGTTCACTAGAAATTATGAGCAAGAGATTATGGAAGATTTGCTTGAAACTGAGATTAATGAAGGGTTTTAGATATTGTAATCTCAAGATACATCTTACTACCATGGGAGGGAATGGATGAGATAGGGCGGAGAAGATGATCACTGAAGGTGAAGAATGAAGAAACTCAGAATCTTAAAAGGTTCACCTATGTACATTTTTAAATCACCAAATATTATGACAGAAGCAATGTTGTAGAGAACGACAGTGTGACAGCAGCTAGAACTCTTAAGGATTGAGCAAACATGATAGGAAAAGTCATTAAAGTGTTATACTGGTGTGAGAAAGGTTCCATTTTTCCTGGTAGTCCCATTCTCCTCTCCCCAGAGGTATTTATTCTCACACTTTTATATACATATATGTGTACCCATAGGAAACAATGCTATTTTTTGTTGTTTGCTGTTAGTTATGTGATTTTACATAAACGGCATTATACTGTGTTCTGCATAAATTTCTACAACTTGATTTTTCACCACTTAATAAAAAAATTTCTTCTGAAGATAAAACAACCACTTATAATAAATAGTTCATACCACTGTTGGTCCACTTCAAAAAGGGAAATTATCTTTAAATTTAAAATATATTTACCTTGAAGCTTTCTGCTAAGTTCAAGTTTTTCTTGTTCAAGGCGCTTAATTCTTCTTTCATAAGCTTCAGTTGCTAAGTTGTTGTCTAGAGTCCTCTGAACATTAACATCAAGATCCAGTGAGGTGGGACCTGCCGTAACTCTTAAACAACTCCTATCAGAGAGAACACTGAAGAAAGAAAAAAATATGTAGGTTTATATGGTCATAAAAAGTTTGAAGAAAAAAGACAACCTTTTAAAATTGTTCATTTAAAACATGGATTTGAATATCTAGTTAAAAAACATTTTTTCCAAAATCACCAAAAACTACTTTTTATAAGCATTTTTTAAAAACGAAAACATAAATGCCCCAAATTATCTTTGGTTATTCTGGATCTTTTGTAGTTCCATATAAATTCTAGGATTATTTTTTCTATTTCTATGAAGAACGTCATTGATATTTTTGTTCTAGAGTCCTGTTCAAGGCCAGTGTTTCTTTATTCACTTTGTGCTTCAATGATCTGTCCAATATTCTCAGTGGAGTGTTGAAGTCTCTGACTACTAAGATGCTAGTTTATTTCTTTGCATATATCTAAAAGAATTTGCTTTATGAAACTGGGAGCTCCTGTGTCAGGGGCATATATATTTCAGATTGTTACGTCTTCTTGTTGATTGCTCCCTTTACCATTACATAATGACCATCTTTGTCTTTTTTTACCATTGTTAATTTAAAGTCTATTTTATCTGATATGAACTGGCTACATTTGCTGGCTTTTGGTTTCCATTTGTGTGGAATTTTTTGTTCCATCCCTTCACTTTGAGTAGTCTGTGTGAGTCCTTTTGGGTTGGATGTGTTTCCTGGAGACAGCAGATACTTAGGTTGTGTCTTTTCATCCATTCAGCCAGTCTATGTCTTTTGACACATTGATTGACACACCAAAAGCCCAGAAACTTTTCCTTGGGGCCACAGTGTTCTATTACAAAAATAGAATTAAAACTTCAAGTGTATTTTAAAGGTAAACATAAATAGAAAAATGAAATTTATTGACTTCTATTCATTTAATCCACGTTTTTAGAATTAAATTGTCAATATTAATTGTAACAATAAGAACATCAACAAATAAGATTTTATATATGCTTCACGTGGCCCCAGGGTCAAAACTAGAGTGAGTGAAATACAATTCTCATGGCAGTTAATGTGTTAAGAGGGGCATTCAGAACATTCACATTGAGTATTATTATTGATATGTGGGATGCTTTTCTGTTCATCATCTTGGGTGATACCTTATTGTCTTGTTTTCCCTCTTGTGCTATTATTTTATAAGAGCTGTGAGCTATCACTTTTGGGTGTTTTTACACTGGTTGGTGTCTCCTGTGCTGTTGCATGCATAATGCACTTTTGAGCATTTCCTGTAGGGCAGGTCTAGTAGTGACAAATTCCCTTCATGTTTGCTTGTCTGGGAAAAGACTTTATTTCTCCTTCATTTATGAAACTTAGTTTAGCAGGATATAAAATTCTTGGCTGGCAGTTATTCTGTTTAAAGAGACTAAAGATAGGACCCCATTCCTTTCTGCCTTGTAAGGTCATTGGTATTTTGATGGGGATTGCATTGAATCTGTCGATTGCTTTGGGTAGTATGGACATTTTAACAATATTGATTCTTCTAATCCATGAGCATCTTTCCATCTTTTTCTGTCCTCTTCAACTTCTTTCACCAATGTTTTATAGTTTTCATTACAGAGATCTTTCACTTCTTTGGTTAAGTTTATTCTTAGGTATTTTATTCTATTCGTAGCTATTATAAATGGGATTACTTTTTGGTTTCTTTTTCAGATCGCTTATTGCTGGCATATAGAAATGCTACTGATTTTGCATCCTGAAACTTTACTGAATTTATCAGTTCTAATAGTTTTCAGGTGGAATCTTTAGGTTTCTCTAGATGTTAAGATCATATTGTCTGCAAACAAGGATAATTTGACTTCTTCCTTTCCAATTTGGATGTCCTTTATTTCTTTCTCTTGTCTGATTGCTCTAGTTAGAACTTCCAGTACCATGTTGAATAACAGTGGTAAAAAGTGAGCATTCTTGTTTTGTTCTACCCCCAAATTATCTTGATTTTCAAAAAAAGAACCACAAATTATAAAATGAAGTTTGCTGAAGGGTTATTGGTAGTTTAAAACAATTTGACCACCTAAGTGAAATAGTAGTCAAAAACACCAACCAAAAGTCCTCTTTGCCAGAATTTGAAATTCAAAATTGAGGTCATTTTTTAAATTCAGTACAGTTTAATTAAAAATAATTGAAGTGCTTGACATTCAGTAGTAAACAAAACAGACAAAAATCCTTGCCCATATAGAGCTTACAGTCCAGTGATGGAGACAGATAGAAATAAAATAATCAAGTATCAGTACATTAGAAAACATTAAGTGCTAAGGAAAAAACATAAAGCAGGAAAGGGAGAATAAAGTATTGAGGGGGAGGACATAAAAATTTAGATAAAGTAGTCAGAAAAGCTATCACTGTGAAAGTAACTTTGACAAAAACCAAGTAAAGTAAGGGCACCAGCCAAGGGAATGTCAAAAGGAAGAGCATTCCAGGAAGATGGAACAGAAGTGCAGAAGTCCTGAGACAAGAGTATGTCTGGCATGTTTACAGGCCAGAAAGAAGGCCTGTGTGGATGGAGTGGAGTGAGCAAGGGGAAGAGCAGTAGAAAATAAACCCAGAAAGATAAAAGTGAGCGAGTCATGTAGGGCCATGTAAGAATTTTGATTTGGAGTTAAGACACAAAGCCATTGGAATTGGGGGTAGGGGATATTGGTCCTGAACAGAGGACTGACATGTTTTTGCTGACTTATCTTTTAATAGAATCATTTGTACAGGTTCTGAGAAATAAAAGAAACCAAGTTATGAACATATTAAGTAGGTGGTTAAGACAGATTTTAAGTAGAAGAGAGGAGAGGTCTCAGCTGGAGATATATATTTAGGAGTTATCAGTGAACATCTGGGAGAACACTGGACAGCATAAATGAAAAAGATATAACCAAAGACTGAGCCATAGGACACTGTGATATTCCGAAGTCAGGGAGATTAGAAGGAATCAGGTATGGAGACTGAGAAGGAATGGCCAGAAAGGTAAGAAGAAAATGAGTCAAGTGCCCTGGAAGCTAAGAGAAGAAAGTGTTTGGAGCTGTGGCAAATTATATGAGACCAGGAAAATAAGTAAGGCTAAGACTGAGAAGTGATCATTAGATTTAGCTACGTGAAGGTCAATGGTGACATCGATAAAAGCAGTTTGTATGAAGTGATGGGGGCACAAACCCAACTGGAATGAATTCAAAAGAGAGTAGTATGAAAAAACGGACAAAATATAATCAACAGTTGAAGTAATTTTGCTATAATATGGAGCAGGGAAATGGTTAATAACAGGTAAAGGACGTGAGATCCAGAGAGATTTTATATTTTGCTGTAAGATGGGAGAAAGAATTGCATGTTTGTAAGCTGAAGGAAATGATCTGATAACACAGATGATACAGAAAGGGAAAAATTTATGTAAAAGTGAGCAATACACTAGACTAGCTAGGAGGGCATGGAAGAGGTTGGCCTTAGCTACAAGCTTCCACAGTTCATTCATGAAAAGAAGAGATCACACAGGTCCAGAAGTACATAGGTAATAAATGTGGTGATGGGAGCTTGTGGAAGTTGTGTGCTGTTTGCTTCAATCCTCTCAGTGAAAGAGGAATCAAGAACATCACCTGAGAGTGAGGATGACAGAGGTATCATAGGCAAGTACAAAGTATGAAATAGTTATCTAGGTGAGTGAAAGAGTGAACATACTAGGGCTGCGGTCCCCAAACCCCGGGCTGCGGACCTGTACTGGTCTGTGGCCTGTCAGGAACTGGGCCACACAGCAGGAGGTGAGTGGTGGGTGAGCCAGCGAAGCTTCATCTGTATTTACAGCTACTCCCTACCGCTGGCATCACCACCTGAGCTCTGCCTCTTGTCAGATCAGCAGCAGCATTAGATGTTCATAGGACTGCAAACTCTACTGTAAACTGCATGCGAGGGATCTAGGTTGCGCGCTTCTTATGAAAATCTAATGCCTGATGATCTGAGGTGGAGCTGAGGGGGTGAGAGAGGTTTGACTATACAGAGACCATAATAAATCAGTTGCCTGCAGACTCATATCAAAACCCTATCAGTGAGTGGCAAATGATAATTAAGCTGCATCTGGTGGCAGGCTTTATAGTGGCAAGTAAGTTGATGTACTTCAATTGTACAGCTGCATCTGGTAGCAGGCTTTATGTCAGAATCTGACACTTATATTAGTCTGTGTATGGCCCACCCATTATTTTATTTACCACTTCCATCCGTACCTCTTTCCTGCATTGTACACTTGTCTCAGTCACAGTTTTGGTAAGCCCACAAGCTAACCCTAGGAAAAATGAGTAGAGAACAAACATCGCTGGAGAGCTTCTTTGAAAAGGGAGAAAGACCCAATGATGAGACAGCAGAAGACTCTAAGACTGCCAACAAAATGAAAGCTGCATTTAACAGAAAAATACCAGCTGAGTGCAGTGGCTCATGCCTGTAATCCTAGAACTCTGGGAGGCCGAGGCGGGAGGATCGCTTGAACTCAGGAGTTCAAGACCAGCCTGAGCAAGAGCAAGACCCGTCTCTACTAAAAATAGAAAAATTAGCCAGGGTCGTGGCACACGCCTGCAGTCCCAGCAACCTGGGAGGCTGAGGCCAGAGGATTGCCTGAGCCGAGGAGTTTGAGGTTGCAGTGAGCTATGATGACGTCACTGCACTCTACCCAAGGTGACAGAGTGAGACTCTGTCTCAGAAAAAAAAAGAAAGAAAGAAAGAAAAAGAAAATACCAGGAGTCCTACTTAAACTACAGGTTCACTGCAACAGGTGATTCACATTTTCCAAGCCTGCTTTGTATAGTATGTGGTGACTGGCTATCCAATGAAGCCATGAAACCTTCAAAACTGCTTGGCCATATGGACACCAAGCACCCTGCATTAAAAGACAAGCCTTTGGAGTTTTTGAAAACAAAAAAGCTTGAACACGAAGAACAGAAGCAATTATTGAAGGCCACAACTTCATCAAATGTGTCTGCACTGACAGCATCATTCTTAGTGGCTAACTGCATTACTAAAGCTAAGAAGCCCTTTACTATTGGTGAAGAGTTGATCCTGCCTGCTGCTAAGGACATTGGCCGTGAACTTTTAGGAGAGGCTGCAGTTCAAAAGGTGTCACGTGTTCCTCTTTCAGCTAGCAACATTAGACAAAATGATGAAATAGTAGAGGATATTGAGGTACAACTGTTAGAGAGGATTAATGAGTCACCATGGTACACAATCCAGGCTCACAAGTCTACAGATGTTGAAAACAAGGCAACAGTGCTTGCTTTTGCACGATATATTTTTCAGGAGGATGTGCATGAGGGTATGTTATGTGCGCTTTTGTTGCCAACCAACACCACAGCTGCAGAACTATTCAAGTCTTTGAGTGATTACCTATCAAGAAAACTGAATGGATCATTTTGTGTCACTATATGCATGGACGGAGCAGCTGCCATGACTGGACGGCTTTCTGATTTCACTACTCAGGTCAAGGAGGTCGCTTCCAAATGTGAGTCTACGCACTGTGTCATCCATAGAGAAATGCTGGCTAGCTGAAAAATGTCACCTGAATTAAACAACGTTTTGCAGGATGTGATTAAATTATCAGCCACATTAAAGCGCATGCCCTTAACTCATGTCTGTTCGCACAGCTCTGTGAGGAGATGGACACAGAGCATACACATCTTCTCTTATACACAGAAGTGAGATGGCTTTGTAAAGGCAGATCACTGGCCAGTTTTTGAGTTATGAGAGCTGCTCCAGAGATTTCTATTAGAAAAACAATCACCCCTGGCAGCACATTTCAGTGACACAGAATGGGTCGCAAAACTTGCTTAATTGTGTGACATATTCCACCTGCTCAATGAACTCAATCTGTCACCTCAGGGGAGAATGACAACTATGTTCATTTCAGCAGATAAAGTGGCTGCATTCAAGGCCAAACTGGAATTATGGGAGCAACAAATGAACATTGGGATTTTTGACATGTTTCAAACAGCAGAGATTTTGAAAGCGACTAAGCCAGGGCCTTCTTTCTCCCAGCTGGTGCATGACCACCTATCTCAGCTTTCAAAGAGTTTGAGTATTACTTCCCAACCACAAAAGACCCCCAAACTGGGAAGGAATGGATCCGAGACCCATTTGTGAATAAGCCAGGTGAATCGACTTTGTCCGTGCTAGAAGAGGATCAACTGCTTGAGATCGCAAATGACAGTGGCCTTAAAAGCATGTTTGAGAAAACTTAAATCTCCTTACGTTCTAGATGAAAGTCAAGGCGGAATATCCTGAGATTGCCGCAAAAGCACTGAAAAGCCTGCTTCCATTTCCAACATCCTATCTTTGTGAAGCAGGGTTTTCTGCAGTGACAGCAACCAAAACAAGATTACGGAGTAGGCTGGACATAAGCAACACAGTTCGGGTGTCACTGTCTCCCATCACCCCCAGATGGGACCATCTAGTTGCAGGAAAACAAGCTCAGGGCTCCCACTCATTCTGCATTATGGTGAGTTGTAAATTAGTTCATTATGTATTACAATGAAATAATAATAGAAATAGAAATGTAATAATAATAGAAATAAAGCACAATAAATGTAATGTGCTTGAGTCATCCCAATACCATCCCCTGTACCCCCATCCCAGTCTGTGGAAAAACTGTCCTCCATGAAACCGGTCCCTGGTGCCAAAAATGTTGGGGACCACTGCACTAGGGTAATACAGTACATTTGCCGGACAGCAATAAGGGATACATCAGGTTGGTAATCATGAATTTAAAGTAAAAACCAGGAAGAACGGTCACATATTTTTCCCTAGTCACTTTGAACTGCACAGGCACAGGCAGAAAATTAAATTTTAATAATGAATGTTGACTTAGCAATACAAGAAAATGAAAGATAGCCAAGGAAATTGAGGTGGCACACAAGGAGTGATTATAATCATTCTCAACAGAATTTAAACTGAGAAGGAGGAAAGAAAGGATATAAGTAGAGAGAGGGTCAATAAAAGGATGGTAGGATCAATGACCTGAATGTCTTGTGCTTGACACCTAGAGAATATTTATTCAATAGCAAGGAACTCTTCTAATTCTTACCCCATTGCTAAGGGTTAAATTCTGAGCTCTCTGTCCCATTCTTTCCCCTCCAAACTGAGTTAAAATTCTTGGGTATTCTATTCATTTTGTAATATCTAACTTTTTCCGGCAGTAGGTTCATTTTATTTTTTTAAAAACTATAATTTACAAAGCTTTCTCATACATTACATTTTTTAAAAAAAACCCTCAATTCACTTTAATTTGCTTTAAATTGTCCAAACTATGTTAATTTTTCAAACTTACCAGCTACTAGTATATGTAAAACCAACAAATGGCAGATGGTGGCCAGAAAATGCAGTATGTGTTGGTGGGGGCATCGTTTCCTAAAGGAGGAAAACACATTCGGTAAGTAATAGATAGCTGTAACCTGTAGGTTTGGCTATAAATATTAACTGCCAATAGGAAACATGTGACTGTTCAATTTAGAAACACTGATAAGTTTGGTACAGATGTTTAGTGATACAAACTTTAGACTATGTACACTGCTATCCAAAATTCTAATAAAATGAAAATAAAGACTGATCATCTAATATTGAAATTACAGTCATTATTCATGTATTCCATACTTTCAAATTTGTCTAGAAGCTAAAATTTATCTGTAAACCCCAAATCAATACTTGCGGTGGTTTTGCAATCACTCACAGACATGTGCAGAGCAGAGAAAAATTTGAGTCACCCTATGCTCATATTCCCAGCTGAGGTTGAACAGGAGAGGTTCTACCTTCTCATTTAAGCGTTTATACTATAAACAAATGTCCTTTGCAGGGTCTATTTAGTGCCACGTTTTTCACATTTTTCTGCCTTTTGCGAGCAATTTCACTATTTAAAATGGCCCCAAGCATAGTACTGTCTACTGTTTCTAAGCGCAAGAAGGCTGTGATGTGCCTTTACAGAGAAAATAACACGTGTTAGAACAGCTTCATTCAGGGATGAGTTACAGTGCTGCTGGTGGTGAGTTTGATGTTAATGAATCAACAATACATATTACATAGGTGTCTTTAAACAGAAACACACATAAAACAAGATTATGTATTGATTGGTTGATGAAAATGTCACCAGAGGCTCACAGAAATCTAACCCTGTATCCCTCTGGAGCAGTGGTTCAATATTAGCTAATACAGTGTTCACAGCAACTTTACAGACCATAACTACCATGAATAATTAGAATCAACTGTCCCATGTATTTAATTTGGAATGACTCACAATTTCTGTTAGCAGTAAATATAATTCTACTAAAAAAAATTAGTGAGGGAAGTCCATTTAATTCTTTCTTGTGAAGCTCAGAGAAGAAAGCATAAGAGAAGTTCTTATCTGCCTTGATTATGGTACTGAACAGTGAAAAGTGACATAAAACTAAAATAAAATTTTTAGTACAGAATTAAAACCATAGGAAATAAAATAATTAAATAACAATAAAAGTTAAACTTAAGAAGGCTTAGAAGACAAAAAACATAAAAAATTTATGTTCTTATTTTCCTAAATTTTGATTTAATATAACCTAATGGTGTAGAGCAGAGATCGATACACTATGCTGGCCTGTTTTTGTACAGCCCACAAGGTAAGAATGGCTAAATATTTGGTTAGTCCACTTGTCTGACATTCACCTCAAGCAGGGATACAACCTCAGGCTAGTAAGACTGTGGATTTAACATGCCCCATTCATTTCCTACCGAGTTTGCTATTTTTAGCAGCAATACCACTGGGCTTGGGTATTCAGCCCTGGAGTCTGCCTCCTCTGACAACAAAGCTGCTGGTTTTTATATCCAGCTCTATGCTACTAATACTACTATCTCAACCAAGCCAGTAGTAGGGAAGAGGATGTGTGATATGTGTGACTTTAACCAAAGTTTGGCAGTTTTTCATGAATAAATGCTTCTCAATTTATTTCCCTTCGGTTGATATATCAAGTCTGAAATGGTTGTTTTTGACAATGTTGTCCAGTGTCATGGTTAGTTTTACGGAGAGAATTTCTAAAGCTCTTCACTTTGCAAACATGAAATCCACTTTTTTAAGCATCTAATTTTTCCTCTTAGGAAACCTAATTGCATAAACTTATCTAACAAGTAACTCTTGGGATTTTAATTTTGCTCTTAGTCATGAATAACTAAGTTCACCTCAGTTAACTGTCTTAAGTTCTTGATTTATGATAGCCTAAGCACTGAAAACCGTGATAACTGTTTGCTAACCGACAATTGTATTACCCTAGCAAAATACTTGCAAACCAACCAATTACTTTATGACCATATTGAAAAGAAACAGAGGAAAAGAACTTCAATGTCATACTTACAGAATTTTTTAAACAATCGTCATCCACATCAAAATTTGATGTATCTGTTGGGCTACTAACTTCTGGAATATAAGGTGCTTCACAGTTCCGAATGTTATCCCAGTCAATTCCATTGAAAAATGGGTGTTTCTTAAAATCTTCAATTCCATTTTGACCAAGTCGATGTTCTCTGCTACATATGAGCCTTCGAATAAGATCCTTTGCATTTTCAGACACATCAGTCACTTGGGCTGGAAACTGAAACCTCTCCTAAACAGAGAATAATAGAAACAAAATATAAATTAGTGTTGAACTTGCTAAGTTGATTGACTTATTTATTTTCTTAAAAGTACATCTTCTTTTAACAATATTTAATAAGTGTGTGCTGGTACAAAGTACCAATACTAAAGGAATACAGGAATGAATGAGAAAAGATCATTTTCCTAAAAGAACTTTAATTCCACATATGACTTGGTCATACATGCACTACAGAAAGAAGAATAAGTGAAATACTAAAATACCTTAAACTGCTATCAGAATGAAGAGGAATTGATTAAAGGTAGTAGAATTTGACTCAATTTTTCAACAGAGCATAGATGATTGATAATGTTCATATAAGTCATACACTAATGATTTACTGATAATAATAAACATTTTTGAAGGATTTAATATGTATCTGACACTATTTAAAGTACTTCACTCATTTAACTCACTTAATCCTCACAATAATCATCTTAGGCGGGTACTACTATTATGCTAATTTTACAAAAGAAGAAATAAAGGCACAGAGAATTCAAGTAATTTTCTCAGCTTCCTAAAACTAGTAAATGGCAGGACTGGAATTTGAACTGAAGCTGACTCCAGAATCTGTGCTGTTAAATACCATGTTTTACTACAATGATTTCTTTCTGAAATGCTATACATGCTACTTACAACCTTGCATCTATTTCTAGCGTTTCAACTGTTTATAACCATTTGAGAAGCATTATCTTTGCCGTCAGGTAGAAGAGCATAAATTCTACAAAAATGATTTATATTATATATTCAAACCAACTAATCATAATGTGTTACTAGAACAAATTAAAAAGAATAGATTATCATTCCCTTCTATGAGATATTCCTATTCACATTCTAGGTTTTTGCAATTGCTCACAATCTTCTGAAACTGATCAATCAAAACCTTTCTTATTATTATTATGAACGATCTACTTCTATTTCACTTAGTACTAAATGGCTTAAAGTTTTATAATTTGTTCCTGTTGTATATCTTGATTGTTTCCAATGTTTTGTAATCATAAATAATATTGGAATAGGTATCCTTGTACATACATCTTTGTTCTACTGAAAATTTCAGAGTAGATTCCTTGAAGTTGCTCACTTAAAAGCTCTAACCATTTTTTAAGGTCCTAAATGCAAACTTGCAAACTTTTAGACAGAAAGGTTACATCAATTTATATTCCTCTCACTAATGTTGTAGAATGCTTACCTCACTGCAATATTTACAGTACAGGCTATTATTTTTCTTTTAATCTTTGCCAATTTGACAAAGAAAAGATATCTCATTCTTATTTTAATTTGCATTTCATTTATCACTACTAAAGTTGAGAATTTTTTTACATGCATTCTAGTCATGACTATACATATACTATAGTAAGCAATGATATAAATTGCCTGCTTATGACCTTTGTTATTCTATTGGAGAGACCACTTAATTTCCTACTTATTAATATCGCTAATAAAATATAGGAGAAAGTTAGAATTAATAATTTTATGTATAATTTATGGATTTTGACAATTCATGTTTATCATATCCCCTACTAGCATAGAAATGTGATCGTGCATTATTTTTAGAAAAATATTCTCACTCTTTAGATATCACGTTATTTTATTATAGTGTTATTTACCACATTAATTTGAAAAAAGTAAAATACACTAACTTTGTGATTCATGATTTTTCCATATGTCTCCACCAGAGATTCTGCATAAAATGGTGTTTCTCCATAAAGCATTTCATACATACAGACCCCCAAAGACCACCAGTCACACTCAGGTCCATATCTGCCTTTTCCATCTTCCATGGCTTGAAGGATTTCAGGGGAGATATAATCGGGGGTTCCAACAGCCACTGAGGACTGAACCTGAAGAAGTTCACATTTTTATTAATCTACTATAATATATTAGAAATAAAATAATTTTAAAATTAAAAACAGTTACTTAAGATACACAATGACATTATTTCATAATAACTACATCTTTGTCATTATCTGAATTTAGCCTTCTTGTACATATAAGTTAAATTTTATATAATCTTCACAATACTGATTTTCCAGATTGTATAACACTATAGAACTGTGGTCCCCAACCTCTGAGCTGCGGCCCATTACCAGTCCATGGCCTGTTAGGAATCGGGCCACACATCACTGCCTGAGTTCTGCACAACTCCACACCCACAATACCCCACTCCCCCCACTCCCCTCACCCCCAGTCCATGAAAAAATTGTCCTCCATGAAACCAGTCCCTGGTGCCAAAAAGGCTGGGGACTGCTGCTATAGAACCTTTATTATAGCTGTTATTTATTTAAATGACTACACTTAGGAGAACAATATGAATTAAACCGTGATACCCATTAACAACAAACTAAATATTTGGTTTAGGACATTCTTATTATTTAATATTTACATCTCTAACCTGTACATATAAAAAAATGAAACCTATGAAAATTTTACAATTAGATTGGGGGCGGGGGGGAATCCTGAAACTTACGCCTATACTTATGAAAAGCCTGGAGATTATGTTAAAGCTCCTTAACGGAAACCTAAGAAAATAAATGTCAACAACATACAGCCTAACTACCTATTAATAAAAAAAATTATAATAGAAGAAAAGGTATAATATCCTTCAAAAAATAAAGTCCCAATAGAGAAAAAAAGTTGATCATATTAATATAGCAGGTTAGACGTAAATTAGAAGATAGGTAACTAAAAAAATCCTGGGTACATATGTTGTAAAGTAGTCTGAAGTAAAAGAATATTGGCCCTTTATATGCTTTAAAAGAACATATTTAAAAAATGAACATTCTCAAGGTAGAATAATGGTTAATAGTCTGGATATTATAGACTAAATTACCAATTCTTAATAATTAGGGTAGATTTCCATTGTGGCAATACTGAGATTAAGTAATTTAAAAACTCTTCCATTACCAACTCTTAAAAATAAAACAACTATTTTTATAAACATATAAAATAACTTTTTAAAAAAGAAATTTTTACGGGCCAGTAATCAAGAAATGATTGAGAACCAAAATGAGAAACATTAGAGATGGGGTGGGATTGGGGAATTGTTGGTTTTCATTTTCTAGGTACGTGGATTCTAACATACACAAGCAAACAAGAGGAAAGACCTTGCCTTACATGAGGTGCGGAGTTTGAAGAGAGAGGATGCCCTATATACATACCCTCTGCCCTAAAGCGTATATTGTAAGAGAAATGGTGAATTATTTCTGCCACATAGCAAAGAAAGACAAGAAGAAATTTTATCTATCTTGACTTGCGGCTGATATGTGGAAAATAATTCCTCCTGTAAAAATATGTAACTTTAGGTCACACAGTTCCAACATCTGTGAGTCTAATTCACACTGCTTCTGTGGTCCAAAAGTTTTCAGCCAAGAAATTGCCATAAATACTGACACAAGGTTGATTGCCTCTAGGAAGCAAAACAAATTCAAAACTACTCTGGAGGACACATACTCAAATGTGGCCAGATAAAATTCTCACACATAAAATCTCATTGAATATAAGCTCACAATCCAATAATATAAACCAAATGAGGAAATTATGAGTAACAGTCAGAAATCCCAACAAACAATACAATTAGATCCCTAACAACAATCAGATCCACTCTATGAAATAAGTACGTTTAAAATTATTAAACACCTAAAAAAATCAAAAACACAAGAAAAGAAAAAGATAATTGGAAAAAATCAAATAGAAGTCCTAGAAATGAAAGTAGTCATTGAAATAAATGTAGTAAACAGGTAATTGGTAGATTAGATACAGTTGAAGACAATAACAAACCTGAAGAGCTGAAGAAACTAACCAGCATCCAGGATGAAGAGATAAATACATGGAAAATTTGGAAGAAAGGCCAAGATATGTGAACACTAGAATGAGCAGGTTCAACATAGTATAATACAAGAGAAAGAGAGAAAAGAAAGAATAGTATAAAGCAATATTCAAAGAGACAGAGCTTAAAATTTTTCAAGAATGATGAAAGACTTGAATCCTTGGATGCAGGAAGGGTATTAAGTACTGAGAATATAAATAAAACCAGATCCCCATCTACTCACACTGGAATTAAACTATAGAGTAACAAAGACAAACAGATTTTAAAAACATTAAAGAATATAGAGAGATTATATACCAAGGAATGACAATTAGACTGACAGCTGAATTATTAATACTAACAATAGCAGTCAGCAGAAGATGAAATTGTACCTTCAAAGTGATGAGACAAAATAATTGTCAATGTAATACTACCTACCTACCTAAATTATGATACAGGAATGATACATTTTCACACAAGATTGAGTGAACTATCACTTATAGATCCTTTCAGATAAAAAGTAGTACTAAAGGGTGTATTTCAGAAAATGAAACATTTAACCCAGATGGAAGAATTTGATATTAGAAGCAATCAGGAATAAAGATATTAGTAAAATTTAACATACATTTAAATGGTTTTTAATTGGATAACATAATGATGAAGGTGGAGGAGGAGGAGGACAAAAAGGAAAAAGAGGAGGGAACAACTACTTTAGGGTTGAAAAACAAGTTCGTACTCTATAAATACATACAACTATAATTTGTCAATTTACAATTTAAAAAATAAAAATTAAAAAACCTACCTACTTTACCTCCCTAAAATAAAAAACAAAACAAAACAAAAATAAGTTGGAACTAAAACACTAAAAAGCTATAACATGTTACTGAGGATGTAATTAGAACCAAAGTGTTCTAAGTTTCTCAGGTTTTTAAAAATAAATAAATTTATTTAATTACTTATTGATTGATTGAGACAGGGTCTCGCTCTGTTGCCTGGGCTAGAGTGCAGTGGTATCACCATAGGTCACAGCAACCTCCAACTCCTGGGGGCTCAAGTGATCCTTCTGCTTCAGCCTTTTGAGTAGCTGGGACTACAGGTGCATGCCACCACGACCAGCTAATTTTTCTATTTTTTGTAGAGACTGGGTCTCACTCTAGCTCAGGCCAGTCTTGAACTCCTGATCTCAAGTGATCCTCCCACATCAACCTCTCAAAGTGCTAGGATTACAGGCATGAGCCACTGTTCCCGGCATTAATTGCTGTTTTCAATGGTGGTGAAATACACGTAACATAAAATTTACCATCTCAACAGTTTTTAAGTGTGCAGTTCAATGGCATAAGTCCATTCACATTGTTGTGTAACCAATCACCACCATCCATCTCTAGAACTTTTTCATCTTGCAAAATTTAAACTCTGTATACATTAAACAGTAATTCTCCCATTCCCCGTTCCCCTTTTCCCTAGTCCCTGGCAACCACCATTGTACTTCCAGTTTCTTTGAACTTGACTACTCTAGGTACCTAATATAAGTGAAATCATACAATATCTGTCCTTTTGTGACTGGCTTATTTCACTTAGCATAATGTCCTATAGTTTCATCCACATTGTAACAAGTGTCAGAATTTCCTTCCTTTTTAAGGCTGATTGATATTCCATTGTATGTATAGACCACACTTGGTCCATTCATCTGTCAGTGGACACCTGAGTTACCTTCACCTTTTGGCCATTGTTAATGATGGTGCTGTGAACATGGACTTACAACTATATGTTCAAGTCCCTGCTTTCACTCCTTTTGGGTACATACCCAGAGGAGGAATTGCTGGATTGCATGGTAATTCCATTTTTAATTTTTTGAAGAGCTAGCCATACTGTTTTCCATGATGACTACACGTTTTACATTCCCACCAACAGTGCCAAAGGATTCCAATTTCTTCACATCCTCGACAATACTTGTTATGTTCTGTTTTTTTGATAGTAGCCACCTCACTGGGTGTGAGGTGGTATATCATTGTGGTTTTGATTTGTATTTCTCTCATGATTAGTGATACTGAGCATCTTTTCATGTGCTAACTGGCCATTTATATATCTTCTTTGGAGAAATGTCTATTTAAGTCTCTTGCCCATTTTTTAACGGGGTTCTCTGCTTTTTGTTGTTGAGTTGTAGGAGTTATTCATATATTTTGGATAGTAACTTCTTATCAGACAATATCATTTGCAAATATTTCCCTCCCATTCCCTATGTTGCCTTTTCACTCTGCTGATTGTATCCATTGATGCACAGAAGTTTTTAATGGAGACATAATCCAATTTATAAATTTTTTTCTTTTGCTGCCTGGGATTTTATGTCATAGCCCGGAAATCACTGCCAAATCTAATGTCATAAAGTTTTCCCTTGTGTTTTCTTCGAAGAGTTTTATAGTTTTAGTTCTTGCATTTAAGCTTTTGGTCCATTTTGAGTTAATTTTTTTATATGGTGTAAGGTAATGTAAGTTTCTTTTTCTTTTTTTTTTTTTTTTGAGACGAGGTCTCACTCTGTCACCCAAGCTAGAGTGTAGTTGCACTATCTCAGCTTGCTACAGCCTCTAACTCCTGGGCTCAAGCAATCCTCCCACCTCACCTCAGGCTCCTGAGTAGCTGGAACTACAGGTACAAGCCACCATACCTGGCTAAGTTTCTTGTTTTGAATGAACGTGGTGGAAAAACTGATTAATTCTAGACTTTAGGTAAACTATAAATGTTAAAAAATTTAAAGATAAACACTAACATATTTAAAATATAATATATAACTTCTAAAGAAGTAAACAAAAAGAGAAAACTAAATTTGATCAAACTAACAGAAGGCAAGAAAGAAGAAAAAAAACCACGCATGCATGCAAACAAATAAGCAAAACTTATAGTAAATAGCAGAAAATAAGATAATACAAATAAATACAAACATATTAATAATGATAAAACTCATAAATGGATTTAAATTCAACTATTAAAAGACAAAGTTATACTGGACGACAAACAAAACCAAAATGAACAAATGGAAAAAAAATCAGCAATAATCTGTTTGAAAGAGATGCACCTAAAACATAAGGACACAAAGGTTGAAAGTAGAGGGATGGAAAAGATATATCAGGCATATAATAAACAACAGAAACTTAAGATAGCTACAGTAATATCAGTTAAATAAAGTCTAAGGCCAAAATCATTGTAAGATTTTCAAAACTTTCATTAATATAATTGTAAGAGAAAATACCCTGGAAGAAACAGTAATTCTGAATAATATATATCTAGCAACAAAGCTACAAAAGAGCTGTGTAAAACATTGATGATTAGAAGTACTAATAAATCCACCATCTAATAAGGATTTTAAAATAATGATTAATAGATCAGAGAAATAAAACTCATAAGAATATAACAAATTTGAATGACAAAATTAACAATTTTAATCTTATAAAGATATAGAGAAACCTGCACCCACAAGTTAGAGAAAATGTATTCTTTTCAAACAAACATGGAACACATAAAAATTGGCCTCTTACAAAATCACAAAGCAAATTTCAACAAATGCCAAAAAACTGATATCAAGTAGACTCATTCTCCAGTAAAATAAAACCAGAAATAAATAACCATATAAATTAATATAATTATGTGAATATTAAAAGGCGCAAGTCTAATTAATTAATGGTTCACAGAAGAATTCTAATTGAAGTTGGAGCATATGTAGAATTGGACAACAGTAAAATGCTCTGCCTCAAAATTTAGGAAGGAAAAAGGAAGCACAAATAAACAACATTAGGAATGAAAAAGGAGGCAAAATTACACATGTAACAGAGATTTTAAAACTAGGAAGAAGGCAGTCTGAACAACTTTATGGCAATAAAATTGAAAACTCAGAGAAAATGGACAATTTTCATAGAAAAAACTATAACTTACCAAAATTGACTCAGGAAGAAACAGAAAACCCAACAGACCTATAACTATTAAAAAATTTGAATCAATAGTATAAAATCTATCTCCAAAACAAACAAAATAAAACTGAAGAAAACAAAACCTCGCCAAGGCTAAAGTAATTTAAAAGTGAATTCTACCAATCCTGTATTAATAAGAAATAGATAACCACTGTATAATATAAACTGTTCTAAAGTCAAAATGAGTAAGGGAGGGCAGGAGGAAACATGGCTCCCCTGTTCATTTAATAAGTCTAAAATAACTTAAATACAAAAAATCAGACAAGAACAATTTGAGAAAGAAAATTATACTCCAATCTCAGATATGATTAAGCTCGTGTATGAATATCAGGTAACAATCCTATATATTGGCAGAGTCAACTAGCAATCTGTTAAAATATATCAATAACACATCTTGATAAAGTTGTGTTCATCCAAAGAATAGATGATTTAATATTTGAAAATCTATGTCATTCATCAGATTAATAAATTAAAGGAAAAACAACCTAACAGCATCTCAATAGATACAGAAAAGTCATCTGATTACAACAACCACTATAACAATAAACTCCTGGTAATCAGAAATTGAAAGAAATTTCCTTAATCTGATAACAGCAAACACTGTACTAATTTGAAGCTACAGAAACACCACCATTGAAGTCTAGAACAAGGCAAAGATGCTCTCTATCACCACACCTATTTAACATTGTACTGAAGGTCACTAGACTCCATGGTAAGAGGGAAAAAATAGCATATATAAAGGTTGTAGAGGAAAAAAACCCAAAGCTAGTCATTAGCTCCTCAGGCAGCTATCACCAAATGAGAGGGACAGACATGGGAATCAGGAAACAGAGAATCCAATACTAGAGAGCAACAGAGTAAATTCCACTGAAGATGATGAAAGGCAGTCCTAGGATGATAACTCTGCAATAGGTCTATAGAACAAACAGTCCAGATTAGAACAGGAGAATGCAACACTCCAGTATTAATATCTCCAAGGGAAAAAGGGAACTGCTAAGTTGTTTAATGTGTCTGAGAGAGAAAGGAATTGCTAAATTACTTTATGATTACATAATTTAATGTGGTGGAGAGTTTGGGAGTAAATTGGTGAGAGTTACATAGAAAACTAAGCAAAGCAAAGTGGTCACCTACTCCAGAGAGAACAAAAAGTTGATGAAGAAAAGAAATGTAATTAAAATAAAGTGCATAACAAGCTATGAACATTTGTACCATCATCCAAAAATACCGAACAGGATTTAAAGAAAGATTGTGTGATAAATACATTGGGAGGATAGAGAGGAGGTACACTTACTGGGCCAGAGGAGGGTAAGAGATCTGAATTCTCATCTTCCATGGTATGAAGTTAATAATATCTAAAACTAAATAATCAAGAGACAGCGGCACAAATACAATAAGAAATATGTAAGTAAATGAAATGTCAGAACAAAGAGCCAAAAGATTTGTAAGGCTAAATGTCTGACTCTAGGGAAAGAGATTCAGAGGTGGGAAGAATTAGGGCAAAGGAATGCTGTTTTTTTAAAAAATATATATAGATATCACTTTAATAAAAAACAAAAATAAAATTGAAATAAAACAAGTGAAAAGAAGGTTTCTACATTACAATTTTTAAAATGAAAGTCCAACATGCTGGTATGTCCAAGAAAACTATTTTGAGATCATCAATAAATGTGCCAGAAACAACATTTAAAACATTATCCTATTGTCAAGCAAAATAACAATGAATGACTGGGAAGACACATCAGGCTTTCAGGAACAAATGTGATTGGGAGAAACTCATATAGACAAAAATATTACTCACGCAATCTGGAATGAGCAAGGATTTAGAAAGGTGGACATCAGACTCCAGGAGAGGAGCCCCAGCTTACAGTCCCAGGGGCTTATAACATGCAGGACTGGGAAATCACTAGCTCTTTCCCTGGAATTGTTTTTCAGGGTAGCTCCCTTCTTTCTGGAATTACAGCCCACAACTTCCAGATGCCAAAGCCTCCCTGATTTCAATCTGTGTTTTCTTAACTAAGTGAGACCACCATGCTATTTCTCTCCTCATGACACACCTGGCCCTATCCACTTCCCACTTTATACTTCACACATGAGGTTATCCTAGAGCAGTGTAATTCCATATAGTCATCTTCCATTGTTCATGTAACTGATGTCATTATCTTTTACTTCTACATATGTCATAAACCCATTATAATCTTATTATTTTGCTTTTAAACAGTCAGATATCTTATGTAAATTCAAAAAGATATATAGACTTTTCCTTCACTCACTTATTATCTCATATATATACACATATATTTATATATATTTATTTATTATTTATTTATTTTTAAGAGACACGGTCTTGCTATGTTGCTCAGGCTGGCCTCTAACTCCTGGGCCCAAGCGATCCTTCCACCTCAACCTCCTGAGTAGCTGGGATTCCAGGTACATGCCACGGAGCCCAGCCTATCACTGATATTCTTTATCCTGTAAATCTAAGTACCATTTCCTTTGGCATGTAGGATATTTTTTAGCAGCCAAGCCTGCTAGTGATTAATTCTCTCATTTTTCATTTATCTGAAAATGTCTTTAATTTACCCTCACTTTTGAAGAATATTTTTTACTTAATATAGAATTCTCAGGTTACACATTTTTTTCTTTCAGCACTTTAAAGATACTCCATGATTTCTCATGAGAGGTCAGTAGTTACTCTTACCACTTCTCCTCTGTATGTAATATGTATTTCCTTCTGGTTGCTTTTAAATATCTTTATCTTTAGCTTCCAGCAGTTTAACTGTGATATGGCCAGGTGTGGTTCCCTTTATAGTCCTAAGATATGCTCAGATTACTAGATCTGAGTTTTCCATTACATTTGGGAAGTCTGAGCCATTACTTCTACAGATTTTTTTCTGCCCTATCTCACTCTCTTCTTCTAGGATTCCAATTATATGGATCACTGAGCCTCTATTTATTTTGCTTCGATATTTTTCTCTCTGTTCTTCATATTAGATAATCTCTTTTGATCTGTCTTCAAGTTCACTGGCTCTTTCTTCTTCCATCTCTGGTCTACTTTTAACCTCATCCAGTGAATTTTAATTCCAGTTATAGTACTTTCCAACTCTAAAATGTCCATTTGATTCATTTTTCTCCTGAGATTCCTTATCTGTGCAATCTTTAAGACTACATTTTTCCTTTGTTTCTTTAAGCATATCTATGATAGCTTCTTTAAGTCTTTGTCTGCCAAGTCCAACATCTGTGCTATCCAGGCTTCTACTGACTTTTATTTTTTGACTCTGTACCACTATTCCCATCCCCATTTCTGTTTGGTCTAGTGATTTTTGATTGAATCTTGGTCATTGTGAATAAGATATAGAGAGTATGGATTCTGTTATCTTCCTCCAAAGACAAATAATTTTTGTTTAAGCACATTAAAAAAAAACACTGATCTCCTTGAACATGTGCTAGCTTACAGTTACATTCTGTGAGTACAGATTCATACAAAACCTAAGATTTGTCTCAAGTCCCTCTACTTGGAAGGAAGACTTCCCAACTCTGTGGACCTTAGCAGGGCTTAGATTTAGACTGTTAAATAGGTTGAGAATAGGTCTTAGGTGTTACAAAGGTATCAAATGGCTCTCCAAGGCTGAAAATTCAATGTCCCCAAGTACTGTTTCTCCTTCAGCATTGTTTGATCTCTGGTATTCTGTTCTGTTTTCAAAATTTCATCTACTATTTGGGAAGTCTCATATGGTCTTGTAGTACACATGTATAGCCCAACCCTCAAGAGGTACGCCCACATGGATACCTTAGGTTCTCCCTCTGCACAATTTCCTCCTCTCCAATGTAAAGCCCTGCAGATTTCAGCTATTGCAGCTAACCCAACTCTGAGCTCTTCTCCTAATCTCTTATGGACTGCTTATACTCTGTTCTCACTGTAGCTTTCTGCATTACAGTCAGGAACTGTCCCAATCTTGAGCAATTGTGAGGCACCGTTTGTGAGTTTATTTGTCAGGGATAATAGTTTTACGTTGCCTGTTGTCCAATGCCTGAGAACAGTTATCTCAAATATTGTATCCAGTTTGACAGTTGTCTACAGTGGGAGTGCTAATTTGGTATCAATTATTCCTTCCACCATGGCCACAGGCAGAGGTCACACAATCCTTTTTAAAGAAGTTATCTTTGTAGGATAAATTTTCAGAAGTCAAATTACTGGTTCAGAGTCATGTGATATTTTCATGCCTTTTGGAATGTATTATACTAAATTATTCTCCAAAAGGTTCTGCCAATTAAACTGATATATATTTGGACCTCTGCTATGCAGCTAGGAAAATGAAGTTTAAAAAAATAACAGAATAAAACTGGGCATACAAACTTTTAAGTAAATGAAAGAAAACAACTGAGGGGTTTAGGGTTAGCAGAAGTTAAGCAAATGGGAACATGAAACTAAATGAACCTAGAGGATTCGGAAAGAAAGGATTCATTCGTTGAACACCGTCCCTCAGAATAACTATGTAATTAGGAAAAAAATACAAAGGAAATGAAAGTGAGAACAAAGTTGCATTTTCTTTTTCCACGTGAGACTTATTTTCTTTACCTCTCTAGAAACTTAAAAATATCTCAAGTACAATAATAATTACCAGCTAAAGAAGGAGCAAACAAGGGTCTGATACAGGTATACTGTATCATCTTAAGATAATTACTATAAACAGCTGAAATGGCTTATGACTTTATAGAGAAGCCCTATTACAAATAAGTATGCCCAAATGCCTTTGCGGAAGGAGGTGGAACATAAATAGATAAATGGATGGATGGACGGGTAGATAGTATAAATGATGGTTTCTAAAACAGATGTAGAAGACAAATAGCAAGGAAAATGTCTATAAAAAAATAATTTAGGATTTATCTTTATTTACCGTTCCATCTTCCATCAGCTTCAGACAAGAACCAAAATCTGCTAACCGAATATGTCCATTCATATCCATCAATATATTGTCAGGTTTAATGTCTCTGGAAAAATAAATATTCAATTTTTAGTCGGGAAAAATAAATACAATCAGTTGCTTGGTAAGATAATTTTTTTGTCTGAAAATTTCAACTTCTTTTAAAAGTAATACTTCAAGAACATCTATTTAATTACTTTATGAATTCAATTCCTGGCTCTGATTCATATTAAAACTTTCTTAAATGTGTAATTTCAGTATTCTCCTGGAGACAAAAAGTATTGTGGTAATTTTCATTCTGATTAAATTAAAATAATCTTACCATCCTTCTTTTGGATTTACACTGGTTCCAATGTGACTATGATAGGACTGTTTTCTGCATACAGAAAAGAGTCATAATTATCCGATACGCGCAAAAAATATTATCCTCTAGCCCATGAAATTGAACAGGGAAAAATATACTTTCTAGACCCTGAAGATAACTGCAGATAGGTAAATTCTCAAGCACTACAGGTCACAATAACACAAATAAATTGCTTCATAAAGTTGATTTTGTAGAAGAACTGAAACAATTGCCTAATAGATTATCTATATTATTTAAATCATTCACTATCTGTAGATATTAAGTCAATGGCTTGTAAGATATCCACATCTAAATAATAAAGTATATCATACCAGTTTTTTAATTTGTTTTTGCATTTGAAGGTAAACCTTGGCAAAATAATGATACATAAAATGATTTTGTAAAGAAGATTCTCAGGGATCTAACAATATTAAGTTTCTAATCACATTCTAAAGATTGTAATTGTGAGTAACTAAGAGATTAGACCCTCCCAATTTACTTTTAGTGAAAGAAAAAGAATCTCCTATTAACACTATACATGTTTTTTAAAAAAATTCTATTGCCATGTAGTTGATGGGAATATGGTAGGGTCACTTTAACTTAACCTCAGTGATGCCACTTAAGGTCTCTACACTTCAGTTTTCCCACCTGTAATATGAGTATAATATTAGTACTACTTTAATTACTGAAGCAATTTCTGTGAGGGTGTTGTACATCACAGTTTGGCAAATTATGGCCCATGGGCCAAATCCATCCTGCTGCCTGCTTTTGTATTAATAAATAAAGTTTCACTGAAACACAGCCATGACCATTCATTTAGGTATTGTCTATATTTGTTTTCACACTACGATGGCAGAGTGAGTAGTTATGACAGACACCATATGGCCTGCAAAGCCTAAAATATTTACTATTTGGCTCTTTACAGAAAATGTTTTCCAAACCCCATTGTAGGTAACAAATGACTGGTAAATAGAGACAGACTAAAAACAACAACCTGTATAATAAATTAGTTTTATAATCTTCAATATTTGAATTTATCCTGAACTGTCAAAAAAGCTGTATTAAGAAAAGATTTTCTGTTTTTAAACATCAAGGAAGTACACATAAGTGCTGAAAGGAAGCTTAGAAATTATCTAGACCATTTTTAGATGAAGAAAAAATATATTTTAATCTTTATTTAAAAATTAAGCTATGCGATCACTATAAATTATTGCTGCTGGTATATTTCTCAGATATTAAAGGAGATTAAAAGAATTGCAAAGACAGATTTTATATACATCAACATTATTTTTGGCTATTTTAAAAACAGTAAATATTAAAAATTAATAAAATATAAAGTATATTTATGCAAATATGTATATTTATAATACTACATAATTAATAAAATAGGAAATACTAAAAATTAACAAGACATAGACAGTATTGAGAACCCTAAGTACTCCATTACCATTGCTGATCTTATCCCCTCTCTCCACCACCCAGAGGCAACCACTATAATTTGGTGTTTACTATACTGATGCATATTTTATACTATTTTTATATATATATAAAACTCCATAAAACTAGGTAAAGTACTTTTATGAATGTCTTTTTTTTTTTTTTTTTTTTGAGACTAGGACTCGCCCTGTCATCCAGACTGGAGTGCAGTGGCCCGATCATAGCTCACTGTAACCTCAAACTCCTGGGCTCAAGCGATCTTCCTGCCTCAGCCTCCCAAGTAGTTGCGACCATAGGCATACAACATCATGCCCAGCTAGTTTTTTATTTTTTAATTTTTGGTAGAGATGGGGTCTCAATGTGTTGCCCAGGCTGGTCTCGAACTCCTGGCCTCAAGCAATCACACCACCTCGGCCTCCCAAAGTACTAGGATTACAGGCATGAGCCCCCGGCCATGAATGTCTTTAAACTTCATAAGTGATACCAAACAGTGTATAGCCTTTTGCAACTTGGTTTTATTCAAATGTTATGTTTCTAAAACTTATCCACTTTGGTATATACTGTTCTAGTTCACTAATTTTAATTGTTATATGGGATATTTTCATACTTATATCAGAATTTATCAATTCGCCTGATTATGGAATTTAGATTGTTTCTGATTTTTATTTTACTAATACATAGAATGCTGAGATTAATATTTTTATAACTGTCTACTAGTACTCATATGTGAATGTCTCTCTAGGCTATAAATTTAGAAATGGAATTGCTAACACGAAAGACATCTTCAACTTTACTAGCATGATTACCAGTACGGTTGAGAATGTTTTTTATATTATCATTGTTCATCTTAGATACCTTTTCTGTAAAATGCCTATTAATATCCCTTGCCATTTTTAAAATAATGTGTGTGTTGTTTTTTGTTTAATCTTCAGGAATTCTGTTTACTCAAATTCAGTTCCTTACGTGTGTTACAAAACCTCTTCTCCTTGCATGTGAGCTTGTTTGTTAACTTTGTAGTGTCTTCTTTTATTTGTAAAAAAGTATTTACTACTAATGTAGTCTTATAATTTATAATTTGTGATTGTGTCTTAAGAAATCTCCCTTATCTTCTCTTCCCAGACGTCATAAGGATAATGTCCTAATTTTCTGTTCGGTAAATTTTAAAGTTTTGCTTTTCATTTCAAGTCTTTAATCTACCTGTAATTAATTTTTGTGTGTGGTGTGAAATAAAGGGCAATTATATTTATTTCTATCCCAGCATCATTTACTGAATAACATCCTTTCACCACTGATTTCTGTTAACTACCTAGGTCACAAATCTAGTGCATTTGTTTCAGGATTCTCTATACTATTTCACTGGATAATCTTCAGAGTGAAAGTCCTGGGAGGCAGGAGGTGGCTAGGGTCTGGAAGTGCCACTCGAGAGGGCAGGCTGCAATCTACCTCTTAGGCTCCAGGGACCCGTAGACACAGGTCTGCTGCACAGAAAGCTTGGCTCTCCTCATTCTGCCCAGGGCCCGCGGAAGTGCTGGGGTGTAGGCAGTCACATGGGGTACAAGGTCTTTCTTGGGTGATAAAAATTCTTCATTGGGATGTTGGTTACACAGGCTTGTACAATGTCAAAACTCATCACTGCACATTTAGCACCTGTGCACTTTATCATATTTATTTCAATTTTTAAAATACATTGGGGAAAAAAGGTAAGAACTATCTAAAAAATACGACATTGCAGTTTCGTAGAGGACAACTTTTCATTACAGATTCTGTTTCTTTAAATGTTCTTAGGTCACTCAGTTAATTTCTATTTCTTCTAGAGTAAATTACAGTGGTTTATATTTTTCTAATAAAATATACATTCCATCCACATTTTCACATTTAATGGAATACAGTTCATAGTATTCTGTTATTATTTTTAAAATATATATTTTTAATTCTCTTCCTAATATCATTTTTCTGTATCCTTTCTCTTTTGTTCTTGATAAAAATAACATAATGTTTATTTAGTACTTTCTGTATTTCATGTAGTGTTCTAAGTTCTTTAAGTGCATTACTTATTTAATATTCACAATACTATAAGGTAGGTACAATTATTTTTTCCTGTTTACAGATCAGGAAGGCTGAGCTAAACAGAGTTAATGCTTACGGTCACATAGTAATTGGTGGTGTCACGATTCAAGCCCAGGCAGTCTGGCTCCAGATTCCATATTCTTTGCTATGATCAACCTTTTGCTAAATACTTGTGGGTTTTAGTGATTATTTCAAAATAATAATTTTTGCTTTACCTATCCTCTCCTTATTTCTGTACTTTTTTTCATCAATTTTATCTTCTTTTCATCCTTTTCTTTCTCTGTAATTCAGCTTTACCTTGTTATTTTATTCTAGCTTCCCAAGTTAGAGACTTAACTCACTTTTAAAAAATATTTCCTTTTTTAATATTTTGATTTAAGGTTAAATATTTTCTTTTATAGCAACAATTACTGTAGCTGCATCCCACAGGTCCTGATACATAACACTTCTGTTTTCTCTTCATTCTGAAAATTTTATAATTTCCATTGTAATCTTTCCTCTAACCCATGAGTTAACAAAGCATTCATTTTAAATTTTTAAAACAAATGGATTATTTTTTAGTTCTGTTTTGATTTGATTCTATTTATTTGTGTAAGTATTTTGATGGGTAACACATTTGATTGCTCAATTAAAAAAAATTTTAAAAGGCACACATTGAAAAATTTTCCTTTCACAAATCCCCCATCCACTCATTCTACACTGTCAAAAATAATTATTGAGATTAGTTTCTTATCTGTCCTTTCAGAGTTTTCTTTATGTATCTAAA
Organism: Daubentonia madagascariensis; assembly: GCA_023783475.1. Classification (NCBI taxonomy): domain Eukaryota; kingdom Metazoa; phylum Chordata; class Mammalia; order Primates; family Daubentoniidae; genus Daubentonia; species Daubentonia madagascariensis. The sequence goes on along the minus strand of JAKFHU010000258.1, from coordinate 14,034,563 downwards.
AGCAAATACAAATATATAATCTTATTTTTTACTTAAACGGTATGTTATGCACAGCAATCTACACATTTCTTTCTTCACTTACAATAAATCTGTTTCTTTGCCCATTATACGAGTTGCAAATTTTTTTCCCCAGTGAATGTTTGTCTTTTGACTTCATTTATGGACTTTTCCTTCCATGCAGTCTTTTGTTGGGTATTGAATTTATTAATGTTTTCTTTTATGATTTTGTGGGTATTAAGGCATAATTAGAGATACTTTACCCACATGAAAATTATAAAGCAATTCTCCCATGTTTCATTCCCTAGGAATTCTCGACATGTATCAAATTGAACTTAAGAAATCTACCCAACAAAATCTAAACCTCTTCCAGTGTTCCCCATCTTAGTTAATAGAAGCATAATCTAGAAACAATATGTACTAGAGAACAAATAATTACTCTTGAAATCTCATATTGCTCTCACTCCTCCATTTTCAATCCACTTCACTGACATAAAATCATATCAATTTTACTTTCTAAATGTCTTGCAAATTCTTTACTTTTCTATATCTCTACCACAACCTCTATAGACAAAGTCATATTAACTTTTGCTCAAATTGCTTAATTACTTATCTCATTATATCCATTCTTGCTCTTTATCTATGGATTCTCCCCAGGCAGAGCCATAGTGGTAATCTGCACACACAAATCTTACCATGTCACTCTCCTGCTTAAAAACCTTCAATGGCTCTTAAGATAAAAATCCAAAATCTTTAACCTGGTATATAAGTTCCTGCATACTTTTCCAGCCTCATCTTGTGTTACTGTTTCCTGTGCTTTAAGCTCTAGCCACACTGGCCTTTTTTATTCATCTTCAAACACACATGCTTTACCCTCCTAACTCAGGACCTTGATAAATGCTGCTCTGTGCCTGGAATGCTATTTCCTTCCTCACCTCACTTCTACTTATCTTCAGAATCGCAATTAAATATCTGAGACAAGCCTTGCCTGATGTCCCAGAACGGACAAGTCCTCCATTTAAAAATCCATATTTATCCTTTGTGGCCCTCACCACAACTGTAATTTTAAAAATTGTATAAGGTTGATTAATATTTATCTTCCCTCTGGACTGTAAGCTATGAAAGCAAGTGTCACATCTATCTTACTCTCCATTAAATCCCTGGTACCTAGTATAGTACCCCGTATAGAATAGTTGCTAAATTACTAATTTCATTAATTCTAAAATACACATATTCCTGCATTTTAACATCTCTAAAACTGGGAGGCATCTTATAATTGGTGGCAACTTGCAATTATAATAAAAAACATTGCTTTTTCTTGCAGCATTTAAAATAATGGCAGGGAATCAAAAGCTTCTTAAATTTGATGGAATATTTGCTGAATAAAACAATTCTTATAATGTTCGGTGATTTCATACTATACTATCTTTGTATGTACCAGAATTTCCTTAACAAGTCCCCTACAGCTGTATGATTCTATTGTTTCTAGCGTTTCAACACTGAAGAAAACACTGCAATAAACATCTTTATACCAGATTATTTCCTTATGATAAACTCATAGATATGGAATTTGGATAAAATGATACACATTTTGAAAGGTATTCAGAAAAACTGTCTAACTGCCAGGAAAAAAAATATTTTGTCAATTTTCAATTTAGCCAGCAGTGAAGAGCCTGGTTTCTCACATCCATGACAATGCTAGAGGTATCATTCACTTCAATCTTTGCCATTCTGATAGTTAAAAAAGAATACCTCATTCTTACCGAAATTTCTTTGACTCCTTCTAGGTTTTATATACTTATTAGTCACTTATGTTTCTTCTTTTATGAATTGCCTATTCATGTTGCTTGATAATTACTCTACTTTTTATGTATTAAAATTTTCAAATGTGTGACATATGGTGAAAATATTGAGGCATTCTTGTCAACTACAACTTTTGTAATAAGTTACACTTCTATTTCTACATAGGTACATTATCTCTATTTTCCCCTATTACTTCTTTATTTTCTTCTTCATTGTTATAAAAAATTTCTAGAATAAAGGGCAGATAAATCAGAATATTTTGATTAAATACTCTGATAAAAATAGCTTTATATAAAAGCATGAGCTCTTTCACAAGACAAGGGTGTAATGGCTATGATAGCAACTGCGGGTCTGCAGCCTGAGACTCTAGGTCTACTTCCTGAGTTTCATAAATTAATTTGATTTTTTTGTTTGTTTCTTTTTAAGAACAAGCCATAGGCCTGGCACAGTGCCTCATGCCTGTAATCCTAGCACTTTGGAAGGCCAAGGCCGAGGCAGGAGGATTGCTTGAGGTGAGGAGTTCAAGACCAGGGTGAGCAAGAGCAAGACCCCGTCTCTATAAAAAAATAGAAAATAAATTAGCCAGGCATGGCAGCGCATGCCTGTAGCCCCAGCTACCCAGGAGGCTGAGGCAAAAGACTGCTTGAGCCCAGGAGCTCGAGGTTGTAGTGAGCTATGATGAAGCCACTGCACTCTACCTGGGGCAACAGAGCGAGACTCAGTCTCAAAAAAAAAGCCATAAAACCTCCTGTTAGGAAGAATTTAGTGGTTTCCTATGTAATGTAACTTTCTTATATCAGAGCACTAGGCAGTTTGACAAGAAAGTAGAAACCCAATGTAAAGGGAGAAAAAAAATCAAAGTTTTTGATATTATAGCACTTAAAAACACCCTTAACACAGTGACTGCCATACTAGAAAAAAAAATTTTTTCCCCGGGGCCATGGTGTTTTATTAAAACAAAACAATCCTTTCTAATTTATCATTTTTTATTGTTTTCTGTGCATGAGTTATATGCAATGCAATCCACGTTTTTAGAATTAAATTGTCAATATTAATTTTAACAACAAGAACATCAACAAGATTTTCACAAACCAACTACAGGGTTTTGCTTCACAAGACCCCAGACTCAAAACTAGCCTGAGTTAAATACAACTCTCATGGCAGTCAATGCATTACACCTACTCAATTCTAAGCTCTACTCAACTTAGAAGGAAAAGTGTACTAATTATAAAGGAAATAGCAGGGGCTATCATGTTATGAATCTGAATATACGATACCTGTCTTTCATTCAATCTATTAAAAGGGACCATAAAGACAACCTAACTGAATTTTTTAAAAATTCAGACCTTGGAAACCAGACCCCAGTTTCAAAAACTTCCAATAAACTCTTAGTAAATAAATAAAATGCAAAATGACCCCTAATCATTTCACATAATTCCCAAAATCTTCTTGTATTATGTTATATATTAGCAGATGGGAGACAGACAGGTTTTTTTCTTTTTTCTCTTTTTTTTTAGGAGAAGTTTTAGATGAAAACAGGTTTTAAGAAACTCAAATTTCAGGATCCCGTAAGTGTTTTAGGGGTAAAGGGATGAGATGAGAATATCACAGTTGACAAAGTAAAACATTCAATAAGCATTAATTAAAAATGTACACTGAACAACTGCAACTGAACAACTGCAATAACACTGAACTAACTGCAATACTAGGTACTCTGGGAGTATACAAAAGTAGAGAGTAGTAATCATATTCTCATCTCCATTCCAAAAATCTACTTGGAAGGACACATGTTTATCACTACTCCTTCCAGAAATCACAGTAAAATGACAATACAAGAATTAAAAAGGAAAAACCCACAAGTGAATTAAAAAGACAATAGAAGATACAAAACATCAACACAATTTGAAAGATGGAAAATATATGTATGATAAATAATGCAGAGCAAAGGAAGCTGAATTATAACTATCTACAAGGTTGGAAGAAAGGAACTAAATTGACTTGATATATGATTTGATGTATCTGAATAGCTGAAAATTGACTGGTATTTGGTACATATGGAAGGAAAACATAAGAATTTTGACAAACAACTAAAGAAACTTAGAGGCTATTATTAATTATAGGAAAAATCAATATACAAGAAATGAAACATAGTATATTTCTTGGCTCAGCAATAAACAACATTTACAAAGTCTCAATAATGTAAGCATTAACTACCAAGAAAAGCAAAAACAGTGATAAAATTACAGTGAGAAACAGAAGTCCTCAGAAACTGTCCAAAATTTATAAATCTAGAAATATCAGCATTAGATATCAGGACATTAGAGATATGAGGTTAAACAGTTTTTTAAAAATAGCTTAAATAGGCCACACATGGTGGTTTACGCCTGTAATCCTAGCACTCTAGGAGGCCACGGTGGAGGATTGTTTGAGCTCAGGAGTTCAAGAGCAGCCTGAGCAAGAGTGAGACCCCCGTCTGTACTAAAAAATAGAAAAATTAGCCGGGCGTCATGGCACGTGCCTGTAGTCCCAGCTACTCGGGAGGCTGAGGCAGGAGGATCGCTTGAGCCCAGGAGTTTGAGGTTGTAGTGAGATATGATGAAGCCACTGCACTCTACCCAGGGTGACAAAGTGAGACTCTGTCTCAAAAAAAAAAAAAAAACCTTAAATAAATTGAATGTGGCTTCCACTGGGAAGCAGGCATAAGAGGTATGCAGGAGGGACTATTTTTCAATATAACCTCTTTGATACTAGTTGAATTTTATTTTTACTATATGCAGTATTATTTAAAATTAATTAAAAAACAAAAATACATGTGTATAATGTCTGAGTCACTTAATTAATATGAAAATGTTTTAACTAAGCCACTATGATCATCAGCAGTCAGCAATATTTTTTAGTCAAAACAGTTAATTAATGGGTATCAAGATCATAGATAAACACCTAATGTCGATAATACTAATTGGTCTCTGCTTATCCAACAGGGAATACAATTATACATTTAATGTAATATGGTGCCTACTGACTCATTCCATATCCTCACTCATTTTTTCCCATGGCTGAAAAAGAAGCCTCTCTGTTCTTAAAAAGGTCACTATCTGGGCAGACTGGAATCTCTCCCAACCTGGATTAATGAGACCTCAGGAGGATGAGCCATTCTCCCTAGTCATCTGTTGTGTTTGAAAATACTTAGGTTTTATTTTTGTTTGGGGGGTGGGGTAAGAGAAAGTATAATGTTGATATGAGGTAGAATTTAAAGTATTCATAGGGTGGAAGAAAAGATGACTTTTCCATCTAGCTGGTGCTAAATATGACCTAAATTACCAGACACAAGTAAGGCCTAAAACTTACATAAATTCATGCACTTTATCACCCCAAGCAAAGGAAAACATGTCCTTTCCTCCTTTTTCAACCAAAGACTTCAACTTGACCTCCTGTGGTTTCCTTTTTCCTTCAGGTTTGTCTATCACTGTCATTTAAATCTAGTTTCATAGTGGACATAAGAAAAATGTTTGGGGAGAAGGGATACAAAGTATGATTTGAACTGGGCCTAACCCATACAGGGATATCCCTGATTCCTTTTGCACTCTAAAGCATAAACAAAGTGAACAGAGTCTATAGATTCCAATCTCCACGAATGTGGGGGGCAGTCCTAGATGTTCTGCTGACCAACATCCACCATCTCAATAAAGAATGTTCTTAATTATTTCCTAAGAATGTTCTTACCAGCTAATATAACAAGCATAGACATTTCATTCAAACTTGGGGGGGTGGGGAGTGTCAAGGTAGGGGCAGAGGAATAGGAAGAGCTCTCAAGTGTAAACTGAGTAGAAAGGTTATATCTACTTAATTGACAGTGCCCTCAAACCCAAAAGGTTTTCTGTCATCTTGAAGAGCTAGGATCAAAGAAAAGTAGGTAGATAGATAAACAGCTACCTAGTCTCTCTACAAATAATTCGATCACTGAGCCAATGTTTTGGCATCTTAAAGTACTACATAAGAAAAAAAACTAGAGGCCTCCTAGAAAATGTTTTGCATTCAGTATTTGACAAAACCTTTTTAAATAACTAAAGTCACAGATATAAAGTTATCTGTCGTGATTATACCTGCTCCAAGAAATTGCAAGTCCTTGTCTTCTATTACCACCAAAATGTATGATCAGATTTTAAAAGGAATTTGAGTGCTGAAAAGAAGTTGTCCAAAAAAATTTTTGCCTTTCCCTTTCCTATTTATTATGCAGCAAATATTCTCTTTAAGGTAACTAATGACCTTTTCAATGCCAAATCCAGTAGAATCTTTTCAGTTCGAATACTATAATGACTTCTCTATGACATCTCACACTGCTAATTATTCTCAACTATACTGCTTTCTTCTCTATTTCTTCTCCCAACTAAGACCAATTTTTCTCAGTTTCCTTTCTTGGTTCCTCTTTTCCCAAAAGCTCAATTCCCATTCCCCAATGCTGTCCTTCCCTAAGATGCAGTTCTTTGATTTTTTTCTTTTGGACCTCAGTGATCTTCTCCTAGGAGGAGCCTGTCTTTTCCTAGATTTTGGGTTAGCTGGTTGCTCTGTGACCTTGGATCTCTGGTGGGTTCAAGAAAAATCATAATTTCTTTACATTTTTTCTTTTAGTGGTTGCTCTAGAGATTATAGTATACATCCTTATTTTTCATACTTCATTTAGAATTAATTTTTAACTCCTTCACAAAAAAATGTTGTAACTGTGTGGATCTATATCTATCCCTCCAATCTTTATGCTACAGTTATATTTTATATATACAGCTTACATTTACATTCATTGTAAACCCCATAATGCAATGTTATAATTTTTGCTTTGAGCAGTCATATGTTTTGTGGGGAAATTAAGATGAAGCAAAACTTTATAATCTTACACGTATCTAGACATTTATAATTTTCAGTGCCTTGGATTCCCTTCCACATATCCAAGTTTCCATCTAGTATCATTTCCCTGCAGCCTGAAGAACTTCCTTTAGCATCTTTTGTAGTACAAGTCTGCTGGCAACAGATTCTCCTTTCTTTCACCTAAAATGTCTATTTCATTTTTATTTTTGAAGGACATTTTCATTGAATATATAATTCTTGGTAGACAGTCTCCCTTCTAGCTACCATATTATCTGATGAGAATTCATCTCTTAATGGAATTGTAGTTCCCCTACATGTAATATGTCATTTTTCGTTGCTGCTTCCAAAATTTGCTGTCTTTGAATTTTAATAATTTCACTATAACGAACCCTGACATGGTCTTTTTCATACTCATCTTCCCTGGTGTTTACTGGGCATCCCAAATACATAAATTTTTATCTTTCATCAAATTTGGGAAATTTGGGGCCATTATTTCTTCCTATTTTTTTTCTGGCCCATTCTTTCTCCCCTCCTTCTGGATCTCAAAGTACATAGACATAAAATCTTTTGATATTCTCTAACAGGTCCTTGAGGTACTATTATTTTAATCTTTTCCTCTCTGTTGTTCACCTTCAGTAATTTCTACTTACCCATCTCCAAGTCGGTACTCTGTCATCTCCATTAGGCTGTTAAGTTTTTCCAGTGCAATTTTTCATTTCAGATTTTGCATCTTTCATTTCTAGAATTTCAATTTGACTTTTTAAATTGTTTCTATTTCTGTGCTGAGATTTCCTATCTTTTCACTTATTATGAGCAGATTTCATTTTATTTCATTGAGAATAGTTATAATAGCCACTTAAAAATCCTAATCTACTAATTTCTACATCTGGGTCATTTCAGGGATGGTCTCACTTGATATTATTTTCTCTCGAAAATTACAGTTTCCTGTTTCTTTGTACATTGGGTAATTCTGAATTGTGTCCTGAACACAATGAATGTTAAATTGTTAGAACCCTGGATTCTTTTTCTTCAATTAGTATTTTTTTCTTTTATCAGCTGATTTATCACACTTAAACTGCAAACTCTTTCTTGGGAGAAGTGCTGGTCTCAGTTCATATTTTTTGTCTTTAGCTGAGCATCTTTGAGTGAAGGTATCATTCAAGGGTCAATCAGAGCTGTGGGTAGACAGATTCTAGATCTCCTCTCTGGCAAACAGAGTTTCCCAAGATTCAGATTTCTGACTTCACAGGCCATAAAGACTGCAGTTTTTCTATGTATGCCCACGCCACATGGCACATCATATTGCCTTCACCCAGCCCCAGGCTGAAAGCTGCAAAAATAAGACTTCATTTCATATACATCACCTTCTCAATGTGTATTCCCAATTGGGTTCTACCTGCTTCTGTTCACTCTGTAGTGCCCTTAGGGTGCTGGTTTTTATGCTATGCCCAGAATTGTAGTTGTTTCTGTGAGGTCCGTCCTCCAGAAGGCTCTCACTCAGTCACTACCCCCTTGTATATTTCAACCACTACTAATTTGAGTTTTCTAAAAGATGCAGCCAACCCTATTTATAATTGAGACACCTTAGACTTTCACGTTTCATGGATGTGGCGGACTGTATTTTTCAAAAATCACCTCAATAATATCTCTCATTCCACATTTTCATCTACAATTTTGCCACTCCCCCATAAAGAGAGGTTATCCCTTCTGCTTGAACCTGGACAGACTTTTATGAATGCCTTAACTGACAGAGTATGGTGAAAGTGAGGTTATATAACTTCCAAGGCTAGGTCAAAAAAAGCACCACGTAATTCTGCTTTGTTCTCTTGCCATACTTGCTCTTAGAACCTACTTATCATGTTGTTAAGAAATTCAAACAGCCCATGTGGGAAGAAAAAAGACCCCAGGCCCACAGCCCTGACTGAACTCCCAGTTGATGGGAAGCACTAGCTGGCTAGCTATGTGAGTGAGCCATCTTGACAGTGGATATTCCAACCCCAGGTGAGCCACTACAACTCATGCTGCATAGCAAAGCTATAATTAATCAGTCCCTGCCTAGTCCTGCCCAAATTGCAGACTCATGAGCAAAAAAGTGATTGATATTTTATATTAGCTACTATGTTTCAGGGTGAATGGTGGACAGAAATGTGCTGCCTTCTCCCTCAATGAAGGGCTTCGACCTAGATGTCAGCCGACAGCTCCAAAATGTCAGCTCCTTCAGAGTTGCAGAAAGCCTCCTCACAAAAAGGCCTGCTTTGATCAAACTAGCAACAACTCAGATGGCCACAGACTCTCCAGAACTCCAAATGAGCCTGACTGAGGATTTGGCCTCAATGCAATCTGACTTCTCCCTCCACCCAATCCTGCTTTCTCCAACACCCTTCCACAGGTATTAATCCCTAATAAATACCCTGCATTACACATCTGTCTCAGTGCTTGCTTCTGGAGAACACAATGTGTCGTTTCACAGCAATTGATAAGTGAAAGAATAGACAAATTCCATATTCTGAAGCAAAATAACATCTGGAATTCAGAACCACTCTGATTTAGTGACAACTGCAAATAATGTGACAGTCAGCCAACCAGATACCACATATTGTCAACAAAGAGAGTAAAAGGAAAGTTCAAGCAAAACTTAGTTCCAACCTTGACAATCCATGAAAACTGAGAAAGACATAAAAATGTTTAGAAGAGATAAAATCTCTATATTATCACTATAAAACCATTTTCAAGTTTCTTTCTAATTTGAATATAAATCACACCATCTACCAGTAATTGAAGTTTCTTAAAATCCATCATTTTTCTTGTCCCTAAGCAAAAGCAAATAACATTTTGCTTAAAAGGAACAGCATTATTTTAAAACTATAAATCAAAATTAATATTTACAATGATACATTTTTTTTTAATTCCAAAACAATGACTATATTGAAAGGGCAATATTCTATAGGTGATTTTTATTTTTTTTTACTTTCCTAGAACATCAATACCAAGAGCATGATTATTATGAATATTATCCCCATAATAGTGAAATGTGTACATAACACTAGTTAACCTACAAAGCAGTAGTCTTCAACTCTGGCTGGACACTGAAATCAACCAGAGAGGTTATTTAATTAAATATACCTGGGCCCCAATGCAGACACCATGAATCAAAATACTGCACAGGGTTTGGTCACTGATAACCAGTAATTTAAGACATATATTTCTCTTTCCCATCAACATCATGTCAAAATCTCCCATTTGGTTCCTTTTTATCATTTATGTAGGTTAGGTGAGTGGACTATTATACATGAATGCTTTTATTTTGATTTTTCTACTCCTTCCTTTTTTATATACTCATATAGAAAAAATTAACTTATTGCATTATAATATTACAACTAAACTGCTTATTAAAATTGTCTTATTTTTGTTAAAGAAATATTATATCAGTAATAAAAAAATCCACATTGGTCAAATTATGTCACAAACAGCCTTTTCATCAGTCAGAAATTAGAATTCTTAATGGGAACATTAATTTGGGACTCACCTTACAATTGAGGAAACAGTTATTCATAAAATTCTGTGAGTAAACGTTTCTCAAACTTATATTTTCCATTACATAGTGAAAATATTATTTAAGAATTCCATGAATAATAAAAACTAACAATTATACAATTCCAGATACTGCAAAATAATGGTGGCTGTACAAATCCTAATCTTTCTACACATCCTTCAAAAAATCATCCAATCAACCAGGAGAACAAGTGAAACCAACCCATGAACCATACTTACAGTATAATTCAGAGAAAGATGTCTATGAAATTCGAATTATGTATAATTATGAAAATAAACATTCCGCAAATCCAACTCTAGAGTACATATGGGAGGCAAGATATTTAATACAGGAAAGAGACTCTGGGAAAAAGAAGAGAGGAGTGGGGAGTCAAGGGGTGATAAAACCACTACCCACTGTCGAGGAAGGAAAAAGTCCTATCATGAGTAGGGTAGATGTAACAATTGGCAGAAACTAGGTGAAGGGTACATAGGACCTTTCTGTACTACCTTTCATTTTTCTGTGAATTTACAATTACTTCAAAATAAAAAAGTTTTTTTAAGTCAAAAAAATCATCTTGAGCAAATTTATAGAATTATTATTTTATGTTCCTCATTACCTTGTTATATATTAACATAACGTCCTTAGCTTACTGTGTTTAACAAATATTTGTATTTAGATAAACAATAAATCACTAAAAAGAAAAGCCTTCTAAAACTGTAGAACAGTTAATAGTATTTGATTTGAGAAACAATCATTGGGAACTATAGTGTGTTTTATAAGAAACCGTAAAAGAAGAATTTCATCTGTGGCCCTCTGATGACTTTGTCTCCCCAACTTCAGATGTCCTTCCCAATCTCTCTTGTCCATGATCTTACCCCCCACACCTTTGGATTAGTCCCAATTGGCCAGCTACTAAACTGCAAGAATAACTGCTTTCTGAGAAACACCTTTGACTAACTATTCCTTCTAGCTGATCTATCTTACTAACTAACGCTCTACAAAAACTAATTTTCTTTTCCACGATAGTGTCTTAGTCAGCTCAAACAAATACCATAGACTGGGTGGCTTAAACACCAGAAATTTATTTTCCTACAGTTCTGAAGGCTGGAAGTTCAAGATCAAGGTCCAATGGGGGTTTGACTTCTGGTAAGAGCTCTCTTCCTGGCTCTTGCTGTGTCCTCACATGGCCTTTCCTTAGTGCATATGCATGGAGAGAAAGATCAAGCTCTCTGGCATCTCTTCTTCTAAGGGCACTAATCTAATCATAGGGACCCCACCCTCATGACCTCATCTAACCCTAATTACCCCCCAAAGGTCCCATTTCCAAATACCACCACAACAGGAGTTAGGGTTTCAACATATTAATGTGTGGGGAATACATACATTCAGTCCACAACAGGTAGAATGTTTCCGGAAACATTCTCATGCCCTCGCATTCTAAATAAAGGATTATGCTTAGTAATCATCTGATTGATTTTCTTCTACAGTTTCTATTAATTATTTAAGTCAACTAACAAATGAGAATTCACTGTGTGGCACAAATTGTGCTTGGTGCTTAGGTCACCAAATATATGTGTGAGATTAACCAAAGTACTTCTACTGCTTAAATTGAATAATGAGAAACTTTTTCCCACTCCACAGAGAGAAAAAAAATGAGTAAAATTTATCAATTTTTTAAAAAATACCATATAAAATTGTATGTAAGAAATACTAATGGCTCACCATAAAGTTGAATAGATTTTTCTTTTTAATAAACAAGTGGCTTGATATTGTGATTTTATATGGCATATGTACAATATATTCATGTTTACTGATGATACAATTGTTCTTAATTTGCATAACAGAATAAGATATCCAAATTTCATGATATTCCACAAAGTTCATTTAACATCTACCAGAATTCTGCTTTGGTGTTAAGTGCCATGAAGCAGCAAGGAGACCAACTGAAGTTAAAGCCAGCATTTTCTGTTTGATGATGAAATCAACCATCAATTTGCAAAACAACAGCTGCTCATATGTTGGATTCATCTTAAGTTCAAAAATTCAAAATTTTTCTACTGAATTCAAAAATTCTCAGAGAAATGGTATGACCACATCAACATTTAAAATGTATTTATGTATAGTTTTGTTATCTAAGCACTCCTGTCTTCACTGAAATCTACTTGTTTCAAAAATTTATACTTAATTCACTTAACTTTTAAAAAAATAAATCCAGTATCATATTGCAAAAAGTTAACACAACTCTTTGAGTTCAAGCAAACCAATAATTATTAATGGCAGTCATCCATTTTTTGGATCAGCAAATAAAAAACAACTAATTGCTGTAAACAAAAGAGATGCTAAAAACAAAAAGAATGAAAATGAGATGAAAGAAATCTGGAGGGACATGGAGACCAATATTAAAAGGCTTGCTGAATAAACAGGTGATGCAATGACAGAAATCTAGCATTATACTGATGCCTTAAGAGCAGATCAGAGCAAGAACCGATATTTGTCCCTTAGCTAAATTACAACAGATCCCCGAAGGGGTCAAGCCATATGTTGCCGAAACCACTCTTGCTTTTGGAACTTGACGTGGTGAAATGGAAGTCTACAAACATGAATGGCATTGCTCTGGGAGACAATTTAGCTGTATGATATGATGATGTACTAGATGGTTAATGACTCAGTGGGACTCTAGTAATATGTCAGTATTTTTGCATTCTTATTTTTCAGGTTACATCTACTGTCATACTGTGGTATGGTGTGACACTGGTCTTGTTGGTAAGATTCAATCACCTTTAATAAACAGGTCTTATGATAATACTGATACTGATAATCAAATGTATTGGGAGATTCAGTTAAAGCCTCCTTGGTTTCTAATAAAATGACCAGCCCGAGGAAGAACTAAATTTAGCTAACCTCAAGTAATTTCATGCTAAATAGTTCTGCACAAATTTATCATATGGCACAAAGAGTGGTAGCTAAAAGGAGGAAACAAGTAATTAAAACTAGTACAAAAATATGCAAATGTGTATAATGGCTTTATAGGATGGATGAGCAATTTCCTTAAATCTTCCTGCACTGGCTCCTCCAAATGACAGATATATTCACACTGATACTACTGCTGTATCTGTCATACAAATGCTATACTAAATGAAGATGCTCAAATGATCACTTTGCTTTAAGAAGGCCTTGGTAAAGACCAGGGAGTAGTCTGTGTAGGAAAGTGCTAATCTTACCCAAAGAGAGATCTGGCCTTTATCCTCAGCTACTGGGAGGTGATCTCTAGGCTCCCAGAATATCATAACTGATAGGAGTATGTTTGCTTGGCTACCAGACAATCTAACAATGTAATTTATGATAGATATAATCTGTTTGTGCCATGTATGAGTGTTGCCTCTGAAAAGAACTGGAGACTAAAGGTATCAGCACAACTTTTGGGAAGGGCTGGAGACTGGCAGTAAGTGATTAAGACTCCCAAAAAACTCTAGAAACCAAAGGCTTAGGTGGGCTTCCCTGGTTGGCAGTACTCCATGAGCATTTTCATATATGGATATGCTAGGCTGTCCTAACTTACCAACAGAGGATGATGGAAACTTTGCATTTGGTACTTTTGAACTCTGACCTCTGTACTTCTTCCTTTGGCTGATTAAATCTGTATCCTTTCCATGTAATAAACTATAACTGTAATCACCACAGCTTTTGGTGAGTCCTGTGAGTCTTCCTGCAAATTACCAAAACTAAGGGTAATTTTGAGAATCCCTTGATCTTATAATTGGTGTCACAAGTGAAGGTAGTCTATTGGGAATGTTCCCTCTAATTTTGTAGTTGGCCCAAATTCCTCGCGGTTACTGAAATACCAAATGAACTTTAATGTAATGACTATATATAAAATGATTCCTATAATTGCGCATATCCTGAGTTCACCTATATAGCTCTAGTGTAACAGTTTTCAACTACAGATGGTCCCCAACTTACAATGGTTCAACTTTTGATTTTTCAACTTTACAGTGGTTTTCCTAGAATATACATAACCCCCACTGTAAGTCAAGGAGCATCTGTACAACATTACCTATTCTTTAGTAATTTCAGGATATTATTAAACAGCTCTTCCTTTAGCAGTATGAAAGATTCCAATTTTGAAATGTGACTACGGCCTGTAAGGGACTGAGGAGAGTTTTGAGTAGGCCTCAGGCCTCAAAATATTTCTATCTCATTGTAAAAGTAATGATTTTACACATTCCAAGAGGATAACTGCCAAATCATACTCACAAATCTAAGCTGGAAGAGATACAATCAGCCTGAAGCCCTAGTAAAGGCTCAGCACATACCTAACCTTCATGAAATTCTTATGGGATAAGGGATGGAAAACTCTCTAGAAATGAATTCTGTAGCATTTCCCCCAACAAATTCTATTAAAATGGGATTGACCCATTTCCTATAATGTATCAGCACACTTTACCCTAGAGTTAACCACATTATATAAAACATTAACAACATTAAGGAGATAAGGTTAATAAAAATTATAACCAAAAATCTTGAATATGAAACAAATTATATGAGATAAAAAGCATTATGAAGAAATCCATAAATAAGTTAACTAGTCTTTTTATATTTTATTTTTTTGGACTATGGTAAAGAGAGATCACTTTAAAAATACATTCCATTCTAAGAATTTACTCAAACCAGTATTTAATATTTAAAACAAAGACAGGAAGGCACATATGCTCCATTAAGTTTCACCAAATCTGCTTAATTTGCCTTCAGAGAGAGATTGTATCCAATAAAAAGCTAATGTGTCTTAGCTCATAGGATCTTAGTCTGTTCTGAAACTTGGACATTTTCATGTGAATAAACAGGAAAAGAAATAAAGAGAAGCATGAAAAATATGAAAACATATAACTTGACAACTTCTCTTCATTGGTTATTTTCCCCTGGTTTAGGTTCTTTACTTTTAAATATAATTTCTATTTTGTAATTACTCCTTTTAATATTTTGCCATTGATTTATTTTATGCATTATTTTAAATTACCTAAATCCATTATAGAACAAAGTGAGGAAGAAAGGAACAAATAAATGACTAGATAAATAATTTGACTATCAGGAAATATAATCCAGTGAAACTCTTACGCAGTAATGACCGATGTAACCCTCTTTGGAGCTTATACAGAATTCATGGTCTAAATACCAGATATGACAGCAACTGTTCCTAAAATATAATTTGACAATGGGAGTGCTATGTTGTAGCAACCTATTGGCCCACACCCAGAAAGAGGCCCTTGAAAACACAAGGCTCCAGGTCTAGATGAAGAAAACACCCAGAGAGATGTCATAAAATATATCCACTGAGAACAACAGAGGAAAAAGTCATAGGCTATGCCTCTACAAAGTCTAATGAAGAAAATAAAGCCAATATAAAAATAAGTAAGTGGATAATATATAGTATCCTATACTTTAATGCAGCATATGATAAACTACCAAGCAATCATTCACTACGTGTATTGTTTACATTGTTTGGCTCATCTCACTTACCTGTAACATTGGGCTAAGCATTCAGGGGTCCCTTTAAATATGGAAATTCATGTTTTTCAGCTCTATAAAACATTTAAGTATTTCTTTGATAATTCCATCCCCTTCATCTTCTCCGTCCTCTTGTTTTGGAACTCCTATTATTAAGATGTTTTACCTCTGAATGACCCTATAATTTTCCTCACTTTCCTCTCCAGCATCCCAGGTATTTGATTTTTTCTATTTCTTAGGACATTTCCTCAACTTTATTTCCAACTCTTCTACTGAGTTTTTTAAAAAATCTACTGTGATAATTTTAATTTCAAAAGCTTTTTTTTAATTTTCCAAGTATCCCTTTTTTATAGCATAATATTTTTCATATATGCCATACATTCTCTTATCTCTCCGAGAATAGTAATGTTCATTTGGGGGGTGGCTGGGCACGGTGGCTCATACTTGTAATCCTAGCATTTTGGGATGCCGAGACAGGAGGAATGATTGAGGCCAGGAGTTTGAGACCAGCCTAGACAAGAGCAAGACCTCGTCTCTACAAAAGATTAAAAAATTAGCAAGGCGCGGTGGCGTGCACCTGCAGTCCCAGCTACTCAAGAGGCTGAGGCAGGAGGATCGCTTGAGCCCAGGAGTTGCAGACTGCAGTGAGCTCTGATGACGCCATTGCACTCTAGCCTGGGCAACAGAGCGAGACCCTATCAAAAAAAAAAAAAGATAATTTGGGGAAAGGGATTTTCTTTTCTTTAAGTTATGTTTCCCCCAAATTTCTTTTCTTCTATTTGGTTTTGGATTTTAATGTTAAAGGTTTCCCACAAATGTCAGAGATCTTTGGCTACTTAATTTACATTTAAGAGAAGGGTGCTAAAAAGTTTATGGGAAGCTCTGCATGGCTAGATAATCTGGTTTGGCTGGTCCAATGGCAGAATATCTCAATTTCAGAGTTGTAAATCTTTTCACCTAGTCTGTTTACAATTCCTCAGAAAAGAAACTTCCAATCTTCTGCCTAAGAAGCATAAGCCTGGCCATTGTCATCCTTGCAGCCAAATGAAGAAGAAGGGTAGAGGGTGATCTCAATATTCAATATGTAAGATTAATTCCTCTGGTAAACCCTCATTTCTAGTATGGTAAATTTTCCCGCAACTGGGTCCTCCAAGGATCCAGAGACGTTTTTGTTTTACCCTCTCCAGAGACAAAAGTTAAAATCGTCCAACAAGGATGAAGCAAAGTTGATCTGGAAGGTGATCTGGATGTCTAAAGACGATTCAAACTTTCAATCAATATTCTTTTTTTTCCCCAGAATATGACGGGGGTACAAACGTTTTGGTTACATGAATTACTTTTGCATAGTTTGAGTCAAAGTTATAAGGGTGTCCATCACCCAGATAGTGTGCATTGTACCCGTTAGGTGTGAATTTATCCATCCTTATTCAGATTCACATTAGCCTTTACTTCCAGACTGTTTGGTAATAAAAGTCCTAAGTCTTTTGAGGAATCTGCAATACAGATCTAGTTGCTTCAAAACTAATTAGGTTTGTTTTAAAAATAGCATTATGAACTCATTAATATAAGTATATCTGATGAGTTTGTTTCTATTACTATCCCTATTAAATCTGAAATTTTTGCATCTTTGGCCAGTGGTAGCCTTTCTAATTTGGTTCCTGCATCATTCCAACATGACCTTAAAAGTCTCTGAAAGCTTATTTGCTATTTGTCACAATAAGATGTACCAGGCTCATCTTGTACAGTTACTACCTAGATCTGGAATCAGTTATTTCTCTGTTTTTTCCCCCCAACAGGAAGTGGTATTTGAGGACCACAGTCTGACAATAGGGATGTTTATTACTATCTTTTTGGTCAGTTTCTAGTCCTTTTCATTGTACAGAGTTAAAAATACAAGTGCAGGGGTGTATGTGTACGTTTAAAGATTAAATACCTCAGAAGTTCATATTGATACTTTCAATTCAAATTCAAAACTATAAGGTTTTTAGTTATCCTCTTCTACATTATATCAGCATGTCTTTTTTTCTACAACCCAGAATCCTGATACTTAAGAACACAATTAATGATAGAATTAGAATACTCCATAATCACTCATTTGTTTCATTTCACATTATAAACACAACAATCTCAAAATAACAATAATTATACTGTCACCACTAATTTGATTACCGAAAACAGTTCCAAAAATTCTGCATAAATTATCCCAATTATCACCACCTATTTTAACAGTTGTACTATATGTTCATGTCAAAGCATCAGCCATTAATACTGTATTCTTTCCTTTAAACCTTTTTTCTGCTTTAGTTCTACAACTGACTGTTTAATGAGCAACACCAGTCCTTATGCCCATGTCTCTCTAGCCATTTTGGTTGTCTGAAGCTCATTTTCTAGTAGATTAGTAGATTCTAAAGGAAGAATTAATGGGAAGAACATTCCCCAAGTTCCTGTAACTTGATAACATTTGTATGTGCCCTTTATACCTGAAAGTCAGTTTTATTCACATTTTCTTTTCTGGAGTATTATAAATATTAATATTTGATGCATTTTTAATCATAAAGCTTCATCACTGGAAATTCTAATGATAAACTAGTTTTGTTTCCCTTATAAATCACTTGCTCTTTATTTCCCCACAGGATTTTTTCCATTTTATTTTTCTTTAAAGGTCAATAATTATTGTAGCATTTGTTTATGCCCTACCTCTTTCCTTTATATTATAGTTGTCACACACATTACATATTCATTCATTGACTATCCCACCAAAATAACTTTTGCTTTAAACAGTCATGTATTTTAAAGATTCAAAAGGAAAAAAATATATAGTGTTTTATATATACTGAGATTTTACCTTTTTTTATTTTATTTCTTCTTTCCTGAAAATCCAGATTTCCTTCTGCTATCATTTCCCCACAGTCTGATGTATATCCTTGAGCATTTCTTGCAAGGAAGGCCCAAAGCAATGAATTCTTTGGGGTTTTCTTTATCTGAAAATGTCTTTTTTTTCCCTATTTCATTACTGAAGGAAATTGTCACTGGATACATAATACTGGGTTGATAATTTTCTTCCTTTCAGTACTCTAATGATGTTAGTCAATTGCCGTTTAGCCCTTGTGGTCTCAGAGAAATCTGAGATTATTCGAATTGTTTTTCCTTTTTTCCCTTGTATGTATAATGTTGTTTTCCTCTGTGCTTCCAACACTTTTTCTTTATTCTCTTTATCCATATTTTGATTAGAGGTGCTAAGTGTAGTTTTCGTGGAATTTATACTGTTTTGGGTTTGCTGCAATTTTTGATTCTATAAATTCTTGTAGTTCTTCAAACATGTAAAATCTGGGGCTATTATTCTTTTCTGCCTTACTGTCTCTATTCTCTCTTTCTGAAACTCCAATTACATGCATGTTAGACCTTTTCATTTCTAAAAATAGGTTCATTTTTTTCAATCTTTTATCTATGTTCTTCATGGGATAATTTCTATTGATCCATATTCAAATTCACTTGTTTACTCCTATGTAATCTCCTTTCTGCTCTTAAAGCCCTTCAGTGAATTTTTATTTGCAATACTATAATTTTCTGTGTTAAAATTTCCATTTGTTTTTCTTATAGTTTCTATTTTACTGCTGAGATTTTCTATCATTTCATTCATTTCAAATATTTCTTTTTATTTGATGGAACATATTTAAACTAAGTGTCTTAAAGTCTTTGTCCAATAATTCTTATACCTGGATCATCTTGGGGTTGCCAATAGTTGACTATTTTTTTCTCCTGAGACTGAATCATACTTTCCTGGTAGATTGAGTAATTTTAGATTGTATTGTGTAAGTTATGGCATGTACACTTTGGGTCCTGTCACAAAACTCTGAAAAATGTTGATTTTTCAGTTTTACCAGGCAGTCAACATGGTTGAGATCATACGTTCTAACATATCCTACAACATTATGGAACCTTGAAAATATTATGCTAAGTGAAAGAAGCCACTCACAAAACCACATGTTATATGATTTCATTTATAGGAAATGTCCAGAATAGGCAAATCTATAGAGACAGAAAGTAGACTACTGGTTGCTTAAGGCTGGGGGAACAGGGGTTTAGGGAGGTAGGACCTTAAAGGTATGGGGTTTCTTTCTGAAGTGATGAAAATGTTCTAAAATGGACTGTGGTAATGATTGCACATATTTGTAAATGTATTAAAAATCACTGTAAACTTTAAGTGAGTGAATTGTATGGTACGTGAATTTATATCTCAAAAAGCTATTTAAACAGACTATTTAAAATGTAAACTCACAACAATTTTAATGAAGACCCACTGAAAAGCACAGGCAAATTATATCAACAAGAGATCATTCCTCCTAACAGTGAAAAAAGTTTGGAGAAAAGTCTTACTAAGCAGTAATATGTAAATGACTACTACTAACATTAACTATCAAGGATAATACCTAATTATGAGTAGAGCTAATAAAGAAAAGTCAAGGATTTTTAGATTATTTTTTAAAACTGCCTTTGAAGGGTTTAAAATGAAAAGGAAATTCTTTTTTAAAAAAAAAATCATTAGTCTACCATTATTTGACTATATGGGTATCTATTTCCACAAAGAATCTTTAAAAAAAATAAATAAAAACCAAAAATTTCCTTTTATGAAATGACAGGTGATCTAACACAAAGAAATTGGTATCTCTGCAGATTATATACACATATCTAATTCTCTCTAATCCACAACCTTAAAGCACTATATACTTTACAATATCATGGTTCTCTGTGACAGATCAATCTGCCAACTAGCAATGACCCTTCTCATTCTAATAAAGTCCTTCTAGTATGAAGTCAAAACGTACGCCACTGTTTACATGGCGATACTCTAGGAAACTACACTGGAAACAGAAATTAAGGTAAGATCTTAGTCACTGAAGGACACACAATATCAACTGGTAACATTTTGGTACCAGAATCAACATTCTGATTAACTATGTAGATTATCTATGTGGTGTTGAAAAACACTGCCAAAGTCCTCATCTGTCCATTTTTGTCATCTAAAACTGAACCACATGATAACCAAACACAACATTCTAATCAGATCAAACTTATTTTTTCTTTGTTGTTCCAGTAGGATTCTGTGTCTTTGATTATTAGCATTTTTTAAGTTGTAGCTCACAGGCTGAACACCAAGTCTATTGCTGACTTTAGTTAAGGATGTTCAGAAATAACTTGGGGGTTTTTTTCAACCTACAATTAGGACTTACTTTACCATAACCCAATATTTGGCATAAACTTTAATCAACCTGAGTCAGACATCCCACATGTTAAATCATTAGAAATAAACTCTACTCCCAAATTTTGTATTTGAGCAAATAAATGATTGAAGAGAAAGGACACACCCTTAAAATGCAAACTGCCTATTCAGCAAATCAAAAATAGAAATGCTGAAATTCAAACTTTAAGTTGAAAATTAAAGTGTAGCTAAGGCAAAGTCTAAAATCTGAGTTGACAGACAATTGAAAAGAAGATATTTTATGACTGCCAAAATAGTATTTCAATAAACACAGGGGAAAAAAACAATCATTTTGTTAAAAACATAGGAAAAGACGAACATACTTTCATAACATTAGTATTTCTTTATATTGAATTTTTCTATGTATTCAAGTGACATCTTTAACATTAAAATAATGATAAAATATTATATCTCAACCTTAATGATTATCATCTGTATATCTTGTTTATACTTTGGCCCTCCTTCCTTAATTAAGCTATTTCAATCTTTTGAAATATCTTCTTCCTATCATAGACATGACATTTTCCAAGAGGTCTTCCTGATTCACTTGTAAATATACTATTCTCTTTTGTTTTACATCTCCAAAATGTTTAGGTATATAGTTTTTACAGTTTTTTGAACCTGTTTTAGTTGCCAATTAATTTCTATTATTACAGTTAATCTTCAAGTAATTCCTCAAATAGAGGGAATATTTCCTCCACTTCTATGTTATCTCTCACATAAGAAAGTAGCTAGAATACTAAGAAAACAGTACAGACTAAACACTACCTTCATGATGAATGAATGAATTTACAAAATTAAAAATAAGACGAACATTTGTCCAACTTGGGTACAACTATGAAGCAGAAGTATTTTCTTAAACTTTAGTCTTACAGGCCAAGAAGTCTAAGCAAATTTGGCAATCTTGAGGAATTCACCAAATTTATATGTACTACAGGTGAAATATGATGGATAGAATTTCTTAGGCTTGGTTTCCAGACTTCACAAGAGCAATTTTTTTAAAAACTTTTTACTTTGAAATGATAGGCTCACAGGAAATCGCAAAAATAGTACAGTGAATCCCATGTACCCTTCCACCAGCTTCCTCCATTGGTAACGTATTATGACTGTAGCACAATATCAAACCAAAAAATTGACACTGGCACACTACCGTTAGACTATAGATCTTATTCACCCTTTATAAAATCTGCATTTGGGGGGGGAGGAGTGTATAGGTCTATGCAATTTTATCTCATGAATAGATTCATGTAACTACCACCATAATCATGATACACAAATGTCCCATTACCACAAAAGAACTCCCTCACACTGCCTCTTTGTATTTCTACTCACTTCCCCACACACTTTCCCCTGCCCCTGTCCCCTGAAAACTATTAATCTGTTCTCTATCTCTGCAGTCTTATCATTTCAAGAATGTTATTAAATGGAATCATACACTATGTCACATTTTGAGATTTAATTCTTTTCGCTAAGCATAATGCCCTTGAGGCCCATCCAGGCTGTTGTATACATCAGCAATTCATTCCTTTTTATTGTTCAGAAGTATTCCACTGTATGGATGTACCAGTTTTGTTCAATCTTTCACCCACTGAAGGACATCTGGGCTGTTTCCAGTATTTTGCTATTATAAATAAACCTGCTATGGACATTCATGTACACATTTTTCTGTGAATATAATTAGTTACAATAAATATAATGTATTAATTAATATAATTAATTATAATCAAATATAATATATTAATTATATTTATCCCAGACAAATTAATAATTTGTCTGGGATAAATGCCCAAGAATATAATTTCTGGGTCAAATGGGAAGTACATGCTTAATTTTTTTAAAAAACTGTCAAACTCTTTTCCAGAGTAGCTGTGCCATTTTACATCTCTACCAGCAACGTATGAGAGATCTACTTTCTCCATATCTTTACCAACACTTAGTATCATTACTATTTTTCACTTTAACCATTCTAATAGGTGGGTAGTAATATCTTAATATGGTTTTAATTGGCATTTTCCTAATGGCTAATGATATTGAACATCTTTTCATGTGTTTACTTGTCATCTGGATCTCCTCTTGGGTGAAATGTCTGTCATCTTTTCCCCATTTTATAACTGGATTGTTTGGGTCTTTTAATTGTGTTATATTCTAGACATAAGACATTTGTCACATATGTTGACAACTACTTTCTCCCTTTCTGTAGCTTGTCTTTTCACCCTCTTATCAGAGTCTTTCATGGAGCATATATTTTTAATTTTGATGAAATTCCATTTATTCTTTCTTCTTTTAACTCAATTGGAACTGTCTTCTCTAATCAAACTAATATACTAAGTATTTTCCAAAACTGCCATTTGCTTGCCTATATAATATTTTTCTCCTACCATTCATTCGCTTGTCTTGAGAATGCCTTCCTGTCTGTCTACATATAGCCTTCTCATCTTTCAAAGCCCTACCATTAAAGTCTTCTCTTATGAAAAATATGATCTTATTCAAAGAGTATAAACTCTGGGGTCAGTCTGACTTAATCTAGGCTACGCTACTTACTCATGTCTCTGAAGCTGGGTTTCCTCATCTATAAAATGGAGCAAAATCCATTTTAGATGACATCTAAATCATAGAATTATTGTTAGAATATAGGTAAAGTCCATAGCACAAAGTAAGAATTAAATAACCGTTAGAACTGATCATTAAAGCCAAACTTATTGCTCATTTCTCTGGGCTACTGTAATTTGCTTGTATAACTCATTTAGTAATCCACAGCCCGGATTCACTCCATCTCTTATACTTAGGCCCTAAATGATTATTTAACTTGTGTTATTTTAATTTTTATTTCTATCTTATGTTTTGTGTCCCCAAACAAACTGAAAGCTTCTTAAAAGTCAGGACTATATGCTACTTACTTACAATTCCACATAGTTTAGCACAATGCTATTTATAAAAGAGGACTCTAAAAATATTTCCTCAGTAAAGCATTTGCTGAAAATAGTCTATCCAGAAAATGGGAATCACATTTTAAGTGCATTAACACACTGGAACATTCACTGAAGGGTAAAGGCAGAGGCAAGGAGGGAGGAAAAAGAGGTGTGGGAGTGGGCACAGGGGGTATGGGGGTGTGTGTATGTGTGAGAGAAAGAAAGGAAGATAGAAAGTGTATGCAAATTCTGATAAGAGAGAAACTGTAAATGTTTAATCTAAAGAAGAGAACACTTCAGAAAGCGTAACTGGAAGATAAATAAGATTATCACATGTGACTCTGAAGGCAAAACTAAGACCAATGATTAGGCAAAAAAGAAATCCAGTTTAACATAAAGTAAAATTCTATAATATTAGAGCTGCCCAACAATGGAATAAATGAGATTCATTTAAAAGTAAGTAGAGCTTGTTAAATTAGAGGTACTTAAGCAGAACTCAGGGTTGAAATGATTTTTAATCCACATGACAACATCAGAAAGACAGTTGTTACCTACAACGCTGTGTTGAGAAGAATTTTAAGATGGCAGATACATTAGTAAGAAAGGGTGCTGTGATCCGTTAAGAATATCTGTCACAAGCCTGGCACTATGGAGGGCACCACAGATACCTCATATTTACTATACCAAATCTAGAGGAATAATTTTCAGAAGTAATTATTTCTTGTCAAGAATTTAGAAATGAGCCTGACACTGTGGAGCATGCCTGTAGTCCCCCTACTACTCTGGAGGCTGAGGCAAGAGAAATGCTTAAGCCCAGGACTTCAGGACTGCAGTGAACTATGATCACTCCACTATACTCCAGCCTGGGAGACACAGCAAGACCCCATCTATAAAAAAAATATTTTTTAACTAATAAGTTTTTTTAAAAAGAATTTAGATATGAACTCAGTAAAGTCTCTCTAAATTCCATGAGTCTAAGACTCTATGTTTAGTAACTAACATTCTTTAAATGTTCAATGAAAAGATATTTTTTGTAAGTATTTTTAAATGATAGTCCCCAGCTAGGATCTTAGGTCACTGGTGGAACAACAAAAAAGCACTTTGGTTTCTCATTCTATAATTCATTCTTGAGACCACAATACCATCTTAAAAATTACATTGTGCTTCACAATTTTCAAAGCATTTTCATGTCTTTATTTCTAATAAAATTTGTGACTATCAGAAACCAAGTACATGAACAGGGAAGAGCCAAATTGAGATTTGATAAAATACAAACTTTTTAACCACAATATTCTTCCTTTAATAATGTCCTAGAACTTCATTACTAATGAAATGAATCAGCATAAGACACTCACATCTTAAAAAAAACAAACACTGAAAGAGAAACATTCTCTTCTTCCACACTTACGTTCTTCTCAGTGATCACTCTCATCGCCCAGAATTTAAAAGACACAGTCACTGCTGTCTCAGAGCAGTGGTTCTCCAAGCGTGGTCACTAGACCAGCAGCAGCACCACCGCCACCACCACCACCACTTGGGAATTTGTTAAAGATGTCAATTTCCCATCCCCGTGCAACCTACTGAATCAGAAATTCTGAAGTTGACCTAACAATCTAAGTTTTAACACGCCCTCCGTGACTCTGATGCATGCGAAAATTTGAAAATCACTGTCTTAGAAAATGGTTTAGTTTCTTTCTAGCACAGCAGTATCCCTTTAACCTGCTTCTCCTCAGCATCTTTCTCTTTTTCACATTTGGCACAAATCAAAGATTTTTGTCATTTGAATGATTAATTTACCAATAACTTTGTGATGTCTTCTTACTTTCTTTCCTTTTAAAATGTGAGGTTGACATTTAAACCATACAATATGTTTTTAAATTTTTATTAAACATAAATTATAAACAGTTTACAATGAAGAAATTATTCCATGAACATCAAATTATCACTTTCCTATAAAAATATCTCTTTTTACATTTATATAATCCTAGAAAGTATTTTCTTGAGAAACATAAAATACATAGTATAGGTCTTACTTAGCAAATGGACTTACGATTTATGGCTTAGAATTCCAGCTAATATCAATATATAAGACTCAACTATAAGGAAATTGGCCAATACATACTCCTTTTGAGATGGAAATCATATGTAAAGTTAAATAAGAGTATTTTAAGAAGTGCTCTGTAGATATGCTGACTGGAAGTGGGAACTTTTAGATATTATACATGTACGTATGGGTATAAGCACATCAGTTCTGTAATACTGACAAATGACAATAACAACAAAGCAAAACAACAAAAACATCTCAAAATAAATTATTTTGGTTGATGGGAAATGTATCTAAGACCATAATTAATAAATTTGGGAAAAATAGACTTCCGTTTCTATATATCACATAGTAACTCACAGTCAGGTGCAATGAAGGACTGTCTTACTCACCTGTGTACATAATGTAGTTGATGAACTGAGTCAATTGCTATCACCATCTCAGCCAAGTAAAATCGAGCCATATCTTCAGGCAATCTATCTTCAAATTTGCTGAGTAGAGTAAGCAAATCCCCACCAACATAATAATCCATAACTAGGTACTGTGAAAGAAAAAATAAAATGTACTCAATAAATAATAGGGGTGAAAAATTAATATAATGTATCCTAAGGTCAAATAGGACTGGATCAAATACTTATGTGGTTAATTACTTATGCCATTAATTAACAAGAAGCTGCGTATGGTGATCATCAGCAGTCATCATAAGACATCCAAATTTCATAGAGCAGCAAAACAAAATTTTTAAAAATTGGGACAGAGAACACAGGATTACCATTTTTTGTTGTATTTTGCAAAGTAACAATATCATCACCATCTTCTTCTTCACCTACAACAACGGTCCACAGCTTTACCAACATTTCAGAGAAGAATGAACATTTTAATGCCCCAAAAAGATAAAAAAGAAAGAAAGAACTCAGAAAATAGGACAGTCTTCCATTGAAAAACTCAACTTTATCATCTCTACATTTTCCTTATTTCATCTTGGATCGGTAAGAACTTTATTATAACCAGCACCAATCTATGGATCAGCATTTGGAAACCACTATTGTATAGAATATAGTAATTCCCACCATATGTTTCTCTTCTCATTTCCAACAGTGTACAAACATCAGAATGGCCTTTTCTCAGGTACATGTAAATAGAGGCCAGCTAATTTTAGATATGGACCCTTGTGGGTACGTGGGTGTGTGCACCAAAAAAGACAAGACAGGGAGTTTAGACCAAACTGTTCACCAGGACTCTCCTGGTTGTTGGATTACAGATGATATTATAGGTTTTATGTTCTAGACTGCTTTATAAACATGTATTACATATACATGGGTATTTGTGTATATATTATATATTAAGGTGAGGGAGAAAACTAGGCATAGTGAAAAGAGTCTTTGTAGTCAGGAAAAACTTGTATTCAAATCCTGACTCCACATGATAAGTGGATTTTGAAAAATTAATCTCTTTGATATTTCATTTTCTCGTCTACCTAACTATAATAATGATCCCTTCCTCATAGTGTAGCACTCACACAAAGGCTAGTAAATAGAAGATACTTAAACATCAGTAATAATACCTTGAAATTAGGTGGTTTTATTACAGAATGGAGATATTATTTCTGGGATATCACTGAGTTGACATTAAGATTTAAAGAGTCTTGAGAAAATTCAAATTTTTTTATAACCACACATTAAAGTTATAAGCATGGAAAATGTATATCAAAGAAACTAATTTCATATATTTAAATAAAGCCTTGAAAATTAGGGAAACAATGTATTTCAAATCCTGGTCTATGGCTTACTTGCTGTATTTACTAGACTCCATCCTGACAATTAAAACAAACTAATGTAATGTAACACAATTTTGTTAACATACACCCATTGCTAGAAATGGCCATGGGTGTGGAAAAGAAACTTATATCTAATACTTTAAAAAGAAGTACTTTGAGCACAGTAGCAAGAAACTTTTCAAGCAAAAAAGCAAATGTGCTATTAAAATTAGAATCTAATATTTATACACAGAAAGTCATAAAATATAACTCACTCACTCAATAAACATTGACTAAATGGCAATAAGGATAGTTTTTGTACTAACAGAGAGAAAAACCACGTAGGATAAAGAGATGAAACTCCCCTACATCAAACACTTTTTTTTCTTGAAAGTATACTCTATTCTTGCCACACAAGACTCCTAGGAGACCTAAGTACACCAACCACCAATAAACTGCTGAAAAATCATTACCTCAACATTTTTTGCCACCCATGGTCACCATTCAAAACTTAGGCTCCTCAGTCAGGTGCAGTGGCTCATGCCTGTAATCCCAACACTCTGGGAGGCCGAGGCAGGAGGACTGTTTGAGGCCAGGAGTTTGAGACCAGCCTGGGTAACATGGCAAGAACCCCATCTCTAAAACAATAAAAGAATTAGCTGGGCCTGGGGGTGCACACCTGTAGTCCCAGCTACGTGGGACACTGAGGTGGGAGAATCACTTCTTAAAAAGCAAAAACAGCCAAAAAACTTAGGCTCCTTGAGTCATTGTCTGTCAACCATATACCACCATGTACTTCCTCTTAATAAACCCCAAACCCATGGATCCCTTCCCTTCCAGCTTTTCAATGTGCCTTACTGAAACTCTTTAATTATAAACAAACTTCCCTGAGACAGAACTAAAAGTGATGAATAAAAAAGTATTCCAGTTTTCCTTGCCTGCTGAACTGGGTTCTGGCTTTGCTTACTCATATCCTTTCCCTACCATGTCCTTACAAGTAAATTAGCCATTACTAAGACAGAATTCACAGCGAATGCAGGAAAGGAGCAGTAAACAAAATTCTCAAGAGAAAAACAGTAAGTTGAAAATGAACTATACTTGCAATGAGGTTCTGGTGTTAGGGAGATAAGATGTATCAATAGAAGCACACAAATAATAACCTCACATAAAAACAAAACTACTTTTCCTTTATAACATATCCCAGTGAATATCACCAATATCTGGAACTCATTCTTTTATGTTTTCTCTTTGATTCACCACAACATTCAATTCAATCATCGAGGTCTTGCTGAGTCTATTTCCTGGTAAATCTCTGTGGAATTCATGTACTTCTACCCCGATCCACTACCACAATCCTCTCCTAACCCAGGTCCCTGGCCTCTCTTGACTACATTACTGCTACAGGTTTAAGGGCAAAGTGAACAGCTTTCCATAACATATTTTATTGTATAAACAATTTTCTTGGGAATGGAAAACAGAATACAGAATAGAGGAACAGATAAGTTCATTTACTAATTCCACAGATATTTATAAAAGTAACCTACTATGTGCTGACATTACACTTACACAATTGGGATAAAACAATGAATAAGACATGGTTCCTGCCTTTAGGGAATTTATAATCTAACAGAAGAGAAAATACAAATTAATGGGCAATTTCAGTGTGCTATAAATACTTTGAGAGGGATAAGCATAGGGGGTTGCTACAAGTTCTTTAAAGAAAAGAACCCGACTGCAAATCAGGTGAAAATTATTTTTGGTCAAGGTGTGAAGATTATTTTCTTATAAACAGAGTCTATTATTAAAATAACCAGTTAAATAATCCATCTTCCCTGAATTCAATTAAAATATCCCCTCATCATATTTTAAGATCCCAAATATACTCATATCTGTTCCTGGGCACTCTATTCTGCTTGGTTGCCTATTCCTATATCAATATCATATTGTTCTGATTAATTTTAGAGTAAAATTTAGTATCTGATAGGACAAGTTCCTACTCACAAACAGCCTTTAAAATATTACCCAATACAGCCAAGGTATCTTTAAACAAGTTTAAAAAAAAAACGTAGACTGTGAGGTAATATTCATAGGATAGGTCAAGGAGATAATAATCCTAAAATAAAGAGCTCCTACCAATTGTTAAGAGGAGGACCAAAAAATCCAACAAAACTTGGCTGAGGATATTAACAGATAATTCACATGAGAGGAAACACAATTAGTCAATTCTTAATTTCAACAGTAGACAGGGAAGTTAAAACCAAAACAACAATGAGATACCATTTTTCACCAATCAGATTATCACAGCTTTGGAGAAAGTGATGTGAAACAACACTGCTTTTAGAGGTATGACATACTATAATGTTTTAGGAAGTAATTTCACAGTATCTATTGAAACTTAAAATGTACATACCCCTTGACCTAGCATTCCCACTCTTAGGAAACTAGTCAATTAAAACAAGAGCGCCAATATATAAGGAATATGGGCAAGTATATCTATTGAACAGAACTGTTGATAACTGCAACAAATCAGAAAAAATATGAATGGCAATCAAGAAGGAAACTGTTAAATTAATTATGGCATATCCATACTATAAACTATTATACAGTTACCAAAAAAATAAATAAGTATATTTACAGGACAAAAGCAGGCTACAGAGTAATATATATTTTGTGATCCCATTTTTATAAAAAAGGAAGAAAATATATATACATACACAAACATGCAATTACAAAGCATAAAAAAAAAATCAAAGGATTCAACAAACTTTAGTTACCTCAGGAGGGTAAAATGGAAAGACGAAGGTAAGGACTATTGACTTTTTATGTATATAGACCCCTGTATGGTAGAGGGAAAATATCTGGTCAAACTGAAGTTGACCAATGGACTCAAGTTCTGCGGAAGGCCGTAAGTGATGGAGTCAAAAGCAAAGGTTGATAGGAATAATCTTAAATAGAAAGATACACCTCAAGCACATTAAGAGGTGCAAATATGGATAAATTTGCATATGGAGAGAGAAGGAAGGAGAATGTTGAGGTCATGGAGGAAAAAGTAGGAGGTTAAGAAAGTTCATGTTTGAGTAAACAATGGCTTTCATTTTCTCCTTGAAGAAGGAACCATGGAATGCGGGTGCAGGGATATTTACATAATGTCCCCATGTGGAGGTAAGGATCATAACTGTTATTCCTGCTTTATGGCTAGCTACATAATCAGAGGCAAGAGAAGTCAAACGATATGCCCAAATATCCATTAAACAATGGGAGGGCCAGAATTCAGGGTTATTGATCCTTAGACCAGAGCTTTTTTTTTTTTTTTGAGCCAGGGCTTGCTCTGTTGCCCGGGCTTCAGTGCAGTGGCGTCATCACAGCTCACTGCAACCTCAAAACTACTGGGCTCAAGCGATCTTCCTGCCTCAGCCTCCCAAGTTGCTGGGACTACAGACACATGCTACCATGCCCGGCTAACAGAGCCTTTTTTACTCAAATAAAAGATGGTGTTCAATGAGTAGAGCTGACTACATCCATGACATAAAGTATATGTGCTAGGTAGCAGAATAATAAAAAAAGAAATTGAGGAGTTAGAATGAGTCTTTAGAAACTTTCATCAATCCAAAATAAAGAAGCATAGCTCTCTAGGTATGAATATACACACCATAAAATTTCTAATTCTGAATTTTTTTTAAAAATCTCTATTTCAAAGTTTGTGCTTTTAAAAGACCTCCATTCCAAGGGAACAACGCTAAAGCATCTGAAAACATGCAATTAATGAATTATGTGTCCAAGAAAGAACATTTCAAAGAACAGACATGCTTTTAAAAATCTTCTTAGGGATAATAAGAAACTCTTTTAGTCATCTTGCTGTCATACAAAGAGATGAATGGTCAATCTTTAGAGCCCCACCTTGTAGTTATTCCTCCTCACTTTTTTTTATTACTCAAAAATACTTTTCTAATAATTTCTGTCTTCACTAATTGGATACCTATAAAGAAAATAGAGTTCACGAGTTACTACAATTTAGTATTCAAATATCTTTGACCTTTTAAACAATTTACAAATGCTAATTCAAGAAATAAAATTTTTGCTTTAAATATTTTCCTGTCTTCTTTTCCTGAAGCATAAAATAACTAAACAGGAAACAGTGGATAAGAAAGCATGGAAAAAACAAATTTCACTGATTCATAATATTCTAAGTGATACCTAACTGATAAGAATTTCATGTGTCAATGTTCATATAATTAAGCAGTTTTGTATTGAATGATTTTTCTTTTTTTTTTTTTTTTTAACTGAGACAGGGTTTCACTCTGTTGCCTGGGCTAGAGTGCAGTGGTGTCATCATAGCTCACTGCAACCTGCAACTCCTGGGCTTAAGAGATTCTCCTACCTCAGCCTCCTGAGTAGCTGGGACTACAGGTGCATGCCACCATACCCGGCTAATTTTTCTATTTTTTGTAGAGACGGGGTCTCATTCTTGCTCAGGCTGGTCTCAAACTCCTGACCTCAAGCGATCGTCCCAACTCAGCCTCCCAAAGTGTAATGAGTTTTTCTTAAGGAAAAAATGTCTAATCACATCTTAATATCATTCATTAAATTATGCACATCTTCATGAAACACATAAAATGCACACTTGCTGTAACTCTGCACATTTTTTCATAAATTAGCTGTAGTGGTAGGTAGGTTAGAAATAAAGTCAAATTATTTACCACAGTGTTCTTAAATTGTATAGCACTATAAATCATGTTCCTTCTTTGGCTACTTAAAAGCTACCAGGGTTAAAAGTTATTTTGGAAAATAACTATGTTTAATAAAATTTCCTTTTTTGGCATCTAAAGCTAGGTTTGTCAACATTTTTTGATGGTATTATTTTATAAATGTTCAAAAGAAAATCTTCAATGATAATCTAGACTTCTGACTCTTGAGATTAACATATGATGAAAGTTCCCCTAAACTAAAGAAAAACTGGCAGAATTATAGGAGATTTGACAACTAGAGTGTTTCAGTCCTCCTCCACTTATTGCAAAATTTTCATTCTACTATAATTAGTGACTGGTACACGTAGGCTATTTCTGAGAAATGTCTCTGAAAAAGAAATGTTAATCCTAATGTCAAATGCAAAGAGTGCAAATAAAACTAAATAACTTAGATGACATAGAAAGGTAAATCACAGTTCAGGCTTTTTTCTCATCAAAGATTTGGCAAAATTATACTATATAAAATTTGTTATTTGGATACTTTCTATATCTACAAATTTCTATATTTATTTCAACATTTATAACAAAATATAGATTTTTAGGCAATGCATAAATCTACACTGTTAAATCTATCTACAATAGAACATGTTATTATAGTGGATTTTAGTCCTAATTATTTGAATATATTTCAAAATTATCATGATAAACTGCTATAATTTTGCTAAGCAAATACTTGGCACATGTTTTAATTTACTCTTCCAAATTTTGCTAACAAACCTATGCAGATTATATATACATAATACATTCATCCCTAAAATTTCTTGTAAGAATAGTAAATCCAATTCAACATCATTCTGTTCAGTTTAACACCTGAGCAAATAACATGTGCAAAGCTCTATGGTATGGCTTTTAAAAATTCTCACTACAACCCACAATAATACATATTTTTTATACGATGATTCAGTAAATTATAAAAGAAATAAGTATCACAAAACAATATTTACTCTTACTGCTTGCCATGAACTGTTGTCATTTTGTACTCTATCTTTAAAAATGCTGCTTGTAAGCCATTAAATTGATTTTATAACCCACTAATGGGTCACAACCTGCAGTTTGAAAAACATTTTTATACTCTGTAAGCATTTAAGGGATATAAAAACAAGTAATGTAATGACATTGTCTGAACAAACCTAGATGTGGCCTGAAATCAGATAAACCCCAAAAACTATTAAGAAGTTATATAAACTTTTAATTTTATTTTAGCTAAAGATAGTAGGGTTCATGCCATTTATTTAAATTTTTTTAAAAGTTGTGCCAAAAAATTGGAGACATATACATACATGTGTTAGTCATGTAACAGCAGTACTAAAAAAATGTAAAGCTAAAATGAGACGGGGAAGATTAATTCCAATGGGAAATCCTGGAAATGACTGCTCTAAGATGTAGAAATTGAGCACAGGCGCAATGGAAGAGGAATGTCATTGGTATTAAAGATATTACGGGCACTAAAAATAAAGGCAACATGTAGATGAGTACAGAGTATGCTCAAGAATGAAGGGTATTCCACTGAGGCTGAAATGTAGGATTTGTGGGTGAGAACAATATTTCCAGTCTTTTTTTTAACCAAATACTGTATTTAACACTATTGGCCATTTCCTCCACCAACTCTCTTGTTTTCATAGTACACTATTTTGATTGTCTTTCTTGCTCTGACCATTTCCATTAGTTTTCTTCTTGAGTTCCTTCATCTCTGTCTTCTCTAGGCACATTTGTTCTCACATTTTATAAGCATTACCTTAGTTATTCTCGGTTACTTCTTATAGTCACTGTTATCTACAAAAGGAATTGGCCAACTTTTTCTGTAAAGGGCCAGATAGTAAATACTTTATGCTTGGTAGGCCAAGAGGCAAAATCAAAGATATTATTTAGGTACACATATAATAAGAGAAAAACAAATTTCTATACATTTGTCTGGTTTTATAGTCAACCATTAATGTTGCTCCCCATGTCCTCAGTTTGTTGAGCAATTTTCTCACCAAAAGGCTAATACATCGTCTTAGACAAGTTTATTTTCCCTGGGCACACTTCTTTGGCCACTGCACTCAAACATGATTTAATTAACTCAACATTGGTAAATGGCTTTCCTCGCTTGGCTAACAAATGAACTACTCAGAAACTCAAATACAGATGCAGACTCATTTTCATTTTTTTCTTATGAAGCAAGTCTGCTTTGATAAATACTCTTTTTTTAATTTTCTAATTTTTCTGACTGCTGCTTTTCTGTGAGTTGGGAATGTGGTGATGAGTGCTTAGTCTGGCAATGTAGACATATATTGTATTCTATTAATTCAGTTGTAGTGTGGTTGCATAATAAACACAATGCTCTGCCATTTAATTCATTAACATAATAATCCACACTCTACTAAGCCTTAAAAGCATGATATTTGAAGACAACTTTTCTCTTCTTTCCATATTTTGACATGATGGGTACACATTACTAATAAAAAATAATAAAATGTCACGGTCTGGCAATATGCATAGCACTCAGAACACTATCAAGTTATAACTGTGTCACTGCAATTTGTAGTGTACTAAGCAGCAGTACAAAGTGATACATAATGTTACCCTCTGGCATGGTGCCAGACTCTGTCACAACTAGTCAATTCTGCCATTGTATCACAAAAGCAGCCATAGATAATATATAAATCAATAAATGTAGCTATATTCCAATAAAACTTTACAGAGACTGAAATTTGAATTTTATATAATAGTCACACATCACAAAATAGTATTATTTTGATTTTTTTCAACTATATAAAAGTATAAAAACCATTCTCAGTTTGCAAGCTGTAAAAAACAAGTGGTAGGCCAGATTTGAGCTGCAGGCCATAGTTTGCCAAAACCTGATCTATAAAATAGTATTCCAAGATACACAGTGCTATTTGCTCTCCAGAAGTACCAGACTTACATATCCAACCCACTGAATCAATCACATGACAATTCAAACCCAACATATACCAAATTAATCATCTTCCCCCCCTACTCTAAATTTTCTCTTTCTCCTTATATTCCCCAGCTCAATTTACCAGCAACTAACCGCTGAATCCCACAAGTCAAGACACAGGAAAAAAGGGAATCATTGTGACTCCTCTCTCCTCCACTGACATCCACTCACACACACAAAGTTCTAATTATTTCACTTCCTAAACAGTACCTGGATCCATCCCCTCCTCTTCAGCCCTACTTGAATATTATCCTTTATTCTAGCCCTCATCAGCTGTCATGTGACTATTGTCAAAGTCTACTAGTCTCCTTGCCTCTAGTTTTGCCCCTGAAATCCACAAGCCACACTGCTACCAGCATGTTCTATGCAAAATGTAAAACTGATTAATTCCCTCTCCATAAAACCTTCCTTAAAATAAGAATAAAGTCCAACTCCTCAGCATGATCTGCACTCTAAAAGCCTCATTTTATACCTCTCTCTCCTTGGTTTCTATACTCTAATCACACTAGCCTTCCCTCAAACAACCCTTGTCCTTTCCAGCCACAAACTCTTCTACAGTTCTAAAACAGCAGTTTTCAAACTTTGCTCTGTGAGGGACCCTTGAGTGACCATGAAGGAAGGTAGAAGGAGGAAGGCAAGAGATCAGTCAGGGAAGTTCCATTACTATATGCTTTATTGTTTAGGCTTTCAGATATTATGTCATTTAAAAACACACACAAGTACCATAACCAAAAAAAAAAAAAAAATCAAAAATTGAACAATGGTTGTGAAAGTCTAATTTGCTTGGCAGAACATATAACAGCATATTAGCTACATGACATGACACCCTCATCGCTCCTCCCCAAACCTCTCATCCTGTCCTCCACCAATATGAATGTAATAAGCTGCTTCAAATCTCTGCTTCTGCTCACCAAGCCCTCTTGGCATCTTCCCCCTTCAGTTTAGCTAATTCATGTTTGTCTGTCTTAGAAGAGTCTTCATTGACTTCATACCTATGAATAAATGTAACATTTTCCTCATCTGAAATAACCTGAAAATATTATTTACTTGATTTTGGATTTATTGCCTGGCTCCCCTCATGAGAATGTAAGAAAAAGAAGGGAGATCCTTTGTCTGTCTTACTCACTACTATATCTCCAGAATCTAGAGAACAGTGCCTAATATGCAGCACACACCCAATAAGTATTTATCAAATGAATGAATTATTTAATTAATTAATTATTATTTAATTTATTTATTAATTTTTATACCCCAGTTTTTAACGTAGCGTCTGGCACAAAGCAGGATCTCAACCCATGCTGCTAAAAAATAAACCTGGAAATAAAAACCGGGGTCAAAAATTGAAGAGCCTTGAATAGCAGGCCAAGGAGTTGAATACTCTTATTTTCATATTTGATTGTTTATCTCCTCATGTGTATAACATTTTGACTTTCCTCCAAGCTCTTTCCCAACTTTTGTTAAGTGATTCATGATATCAAAATAAAATCAGATATAGGCTAGGTTTTCAATGTGGCTCTACTTAACTAACGTATCACATGCCCACTTTGAAAAAAGAGCAATATAATACTACCAATACTATTGGGAAAATCATGAAAAGAAAAAATGTTGAGCACCTTCTATAGAATTTAACAAATAGGAATGAAATTTGTTTGGATTTTGTTTTGACCTGCTTATTAAAAAGCATAAAAAATTCCAATGGAAAGGTATCAAATTACCCAGGAAAAAAAAAGACCACATCAAGTAAACAACTTATATTCTGTGAAATGTAGTGATTTTCTATATAAAATCTACCTTTAAACAATGCTTAAAGGAAAATTATGTTAATTCTTCCAACAAAAAATTGAATAAGGATACAGAAATATATATTCTTACTAAGTTGTTGTCATCCTGGAAAGCATAATGCAAAGTTGTAATCCATTTATTGTCTCCGTTCACTAATACATCCCTTTCTTCACGAAAACATGCTGTCTGAAAAGGAAAAAAAAAATTTAGAGAACACCTTATGTAAAACTAGTAAATATATTATGCAAACAATTGCTCAACAGGTTTACTATATTAATTCTGTTTGGGAAAAGGAACACATCCAATTAATATTAATTTGTATTAATAATATTAATTAATATGACTTTTCAACAACACAAGTTTCAAAGTGCCTTCACAAACTAGGCTACTGAAATAGCACATTAAAAAAAAATTTATATTTAAAAATACCATTACATTAATAGTTCAAAACAATCAGAAAAATGCACAGAATAATTTAGGCAATCATGAACCAACCTACCATCCAGATAATATAAATGTCAACATTTTGCCATATTTACTTTTGATCTTTTTATCTTTAAGGAAATAAGACACAAATTGTAGCCTTCCTATTCCTATCCCTTTCTCCCCTGATGTAATCAATAATCTAAAATTAGTGTGTAGTCTAGTCTACCAATCATATGCTTTGATCACACACGTATATGCCCAAAAACAACAGAACCATTTTGTGTTTTGAAAATTTACCTGAATGGTATAATTTTATCTATCTTTTTGCAACTTGATTATTTTTTACTCAACAATGATTGTTTTCCTTTTATCTGTTATGGTATTCGTTCCATTGTTTGAATGCACCTGCATTTATTTATGCAACCCCCTAATCATGGAAGTATAGGTTATTTCCAATTTTGTGTTATTACAATATGCAATAAATGTATTTGTATAAATGTGCAAGAGTTTCTCTATACACTTAGAAGTAGAAATGCTAGATATAAGGAAATTTCAACTTTACCAGAGATAAATAATTTTCTTTCCTAAGTGCTGTACCAATTACCCCCCTCCCCAGCCCAGTATATGAAAACTCTGCTTTCCCCACATCCTCAACTGTGTGTGCCATTATTAGACTTATAAGTGGTTGCCTATATGATAGGTGTGAAATAATATCTATTTGTTCTTTTAATTAACATATTCCTAATTACAG
The DNA here is from genome assembly GCA_023783475.1 of Daubentonia madagascariensis. Lineage (NCBI taxonomy): Eukaryota > Metazoa > Chordata > Mammalia > Primates > Daubentoniidae > Daubentonia > Daubentonia madagascariensis. The sequence continues at coordinate 13,996,249 of JAKFHU010000258.1, read as the reverse complement.
GTGCAGATGAATGGCTTCATACACATTTATTGAACACCTGAACTTTGTCTTTGTATTGCTCATTCCCTTTGTTCATTTCCTCTAATGGATTGGCTTATTCAAATTGATTTTTTAAAGTTTTAATTTATTCTGAGAATGTATTTTCACTATTATAAAAGTATATCCTGGAGAATCTTAGAAATACATGATTAAAAATAATTTTATATAATACATTATAATTATATATTATCTTTAATTTTTTAATTAAAGACAAAACAAAATGAAAAATAATACCACTATGCCAGAAACTTCAAAGAAAACTGAAATGTTAAGTAGAAAGTAAGTCTCCCTGAGTCATACCCCTCCAGTTTCATTGTCCAATTGTTGTATCCAGAGATTACTACCATTAACTCTTTGTTTAGTATCCTTTCAGGAAATTTCTGTGTATATATAAGCACACACACACATTATATATTCATGTGATATCTCACCTCTATCTTTTTTTTTCTTTACACAATGAGACGATAGTGTTCTGTAAGTTGTGTTTTTCTCAAGTAACAACATTTTTGAACATCTTTCCATATCAGTACATAGAAATCTACCTCATTTTTTCTTAATGGCCATATCATATTCCATACACACTAAAAATATCATCACACAGTATGCTATATACAGCAGGTGTTTAATTTTGTGGGTGTGTGTGAGAGAGAGACAGGGTCTCAGTCTCACTCTGTCTCCTGGGCTGGAGTGCAGTGGCGTCATCATAGCTCACTGTGACCTCAAGCTCCTGGGCTCAAACAATCCTGCTGCCTCTGCCTCCTGAATAGCTGGGACTAAAAGCAGGCACCACGACACCTGACTAATTTTTTTAAATTATTTTTTTGTAGAGACGAGGTCTCACTATGTTGCTCAGGCTAGTCTTGAACTCCTGGGTTCAAGTGATCCCCCCAAAGTGCTAGGATTACAGGTGTGAGCCACTGCGCCTAGCCAATTTCCCACAAGGTAAATTCGATAGCCCTGATCCACAAAATAATTAACATTGTTAGGCAATTAGCCCTAACATTTTCCATGTATGTATACCCATACATCTTCTTTGACCAAATAGAATTTCCAAGGCCATGCATTATATAGCAACACATTCAACATTAAAACAAATTAAGCTTAAACCAAATGAACAGGCAGTTTTACCTCCAATTAGATTATTAAAATCTACATTATGCTTTGGTTCATTTTAGGAGAAAAACAGAGTCACCTGACATACTACTGAGTCCTGTTTTATAATTTAACTCACGTGAGGTTATGGTTTACTGCTAATATTTTAGAGAGCTTGCGAAAGCTTTCAGAGTCTAGAAGACTTCTCCCAGCTATATCTTACTATCACAGCTATCTGAAATTTTACAGACTTTCCAACTAGAACTTGATAAACATCCATTATTTCATTTGACTGATGACTCCAAACTAAATAAAGCTCCAATGACTTTAGTCAACACAACAGATTAAACTTTGAGTTCCAATCTATGATATACTGTTTTTTAAAAAAATTAATTTTTAAAAATAAAAAATATAAACTGCTTATGATATAAAATTTCAAACATACACAAAAGTAGAGAGACTAGTATAACAACTCCCTCCCCTCAATGTACAAATTACTCGACTTCAACAATTACTTTATTGGTCAATCTTGTTTCATCTATACCCACTTACTATCACCCCTCAACTCCATGTACACACATACATGCACATGCACACATACTTTTAAAGCAAATCTCAAACATCATATGATTTTATCCACAAATATTTACCTATTAAACTATTCCTATTAATGCCTCAGATACTGAGTCTAGATGTAAAGCACAGTCTATGTTTTTTACTTCAATATGTCACATTGTCCTTAGTTGCTTGTCACAGTTTGGCAGGGGCTCTACTGGCATTTAGTGGGTAGAGGCCAGGGATGCTGCTAAACAACCTACAATGCACAGGACAGCCCCACAACAAAAAATTATCCAGCCCCAAATGTCAACAGTGTCCTTGTTTAGATGCCCTGTCCTAGGTCAATATTAACCATACTATGATGCACATATATCCTGGGGTTTATAAAGGTGTTCTGGGTATACAACATATTTGAAGGCTATAATAACATCTACTTGGAGTACCTTTTTTAACACATTAGCTGCCATGTGAGTTGTATCTAACTCATGCTAGTTTTGATCCCGGGGCCTCATGAAGCATACGTAATTCACACGATTCTCTACCTTGGGAGCCGCATGGCGTGCAGGGCACTCACGCTGCCATGCTGTAGCATGCATGTTACGTGATGGGTGGCCCCTGGGCAAAACCCTGCAGTTGGTTCATGAAAATCTTACTTGTTGATGTTCTTTTTGTTACAATTAATATTGACAACTTAATTGCATATAACTCACACACAGAAAACAATAAAAAATAACAAATTTTTCATTAAACTAGAAAGCATCATTTTGTTTTCAAAGTTCTTATTCTATTTTCATAATAAAACACCATGGCCCAAGGGAAAAAAATTTTTTTCTAGTATGGCAGTCAATATGTTAAAAAAACTAAAAGAGTTCCCCCCTTCCTTTTTAAAAAAAGAATATTTGAGTCTCTAAGAATGCAACAAACACGTAAGAGGGGTAACAGAAGATCACATAGCTTCCTCAGATTCAGTCACTCACTTTCTTGACTAAATGTTCAACCACACATTCTGCTTGCCACAGTGATGTTTCGTTTTCTTTCTCGGCCAACTTTGTCTAATATCACACGGTGATGTTTTTGACTGTTACACAGTTTAAAATTTTTTTATACTTAGTCATATGTTGCTTAAATTTTATCCTTAATGGACTATTGGGATAAAGAGAAACAGGAATACCTATGTTGAAACAGAAGTTAGTAAAGACCATTATGTAAATAATAATAATTCTGCAAAGCTGCCACAGGATTCTCTTCACCATATTCGTAAGGTGCATTCATCAGATTAACAATCTTATACAGCACAATAAAATTGGATGGATACTTGGAAATCATATGTTAAAAAGAAAAACTCCACTGATTATAACCACTTTGGCTTCTCATTTATTAGAAATAAAGACTTCTCTCAACTGTAAAGTATTATCACAGAGAAATTGTTTCAAATGATAATTGAATCCTTCTCTAATATTTGAGGGGAGAAAAAACAAAATTTTTCCTTTTTAAAAAATAAACAAGTGAAATTTTAAATTGCAAAATGCAAGAATTCCAAATATTAGTAGGTCTTACATAGCATGGCATCAATTTACTTTAAAGTCGCCATTTTAACAGATGGCCAAACCAAACATGAGATATATCATTTTTAACTAATTTGTCAGTTAAAAAAAAATTTTAATGTAACTTTAAAAAGTGATATCACTTGATAACATTCACAATTGGTAAGTGTGTGAGAAACAGACACGTTTACATACTATGAGTGCAAAGATATAGTGGTCCAACTTTTATATAAGATAATTTAATTGAAGCAATAGCTATCAAAGTTTAAATGTATTCCCCCACCCCCATCCCTACCTAGGAGGTTCCACTAGCGAGGAGTTTAATTTGAGGAGTGGATAATTTCCAGAGTCAGCACAACATGAAAATCCCTTAACATAAAAATTATCCTTAAAATCAAATCAATATTAGTATACACAAACTGGAGTCCCTCAGGGTAGGGGTAGCCCACAGCAATATCCCCAGTTAACAGCATTTCATAGTAAAAAACTTTTTGAAAGTTTTACATTGAATGTATTTCTTGGGCAGCATAACTAGTTCTGAGGTACTAATTTCTCTCTTCTTTGAAATTTCTCTTTGCCAAACACATGTAATTAGATTTGGTGAAATAATTAAATGTATTGATAGTGTGAATCCATCTTACTAAGAATTCACACTATGGAGAAACTCACAAAAGTACTCCTATGTATGAATAAAGATTTTTAGAACATGGTTCAAAATAGTAAAAATAAGGAAACAACCTAAATGCCCATCAATATTTTTTTAAAAATTCAACCTAACAAAAAATATACTCACTCCGTATAAAGACTCTATTTAAAAAGAATGAGATAAGCGTATAAATACAGAAATGGGAAATCTCAATATATATTATTAAGTAAAAAAAGCAATGTAAAAAATCAACTTTTTATGATTCCATTACAGCAATATTTTCTGTTAAGGATAAATAAAAGACTCTTACTAATGATTTACTTAAGACAGAAAGACTGGGTATTTGGGGGAGAAAGGGGAGCTTTTTATTTTTTCATTTTTATTTTCTGTAGTGCTGGCATTTTTTTTTAAAGGTAGGTGGCAAGTCGAGAACTAGCAGTTCAAATCTAATGACATCAATTCATTACTACAATTACTACTACTACTATTTCTACAAATAATAGCAACATCACTTATAAAAATAACAGAACAAAGACAAAAATAACAGCAAAAATAATAAGACAATAGGCATAAACCAATACTATCACAGATAAACTAAGATATATTGTTACTTTACTTATGAGACCATTATCTTCATTTTATAAATGAGAAAATTGAGCCTTAGAAAGGTTTAACTCTCAAGACAGAGCATTTCTGTAAACTCTACCGCATCACCCCATGAAATGAGTAAGGACATCTCTATGAATGAAGTCAGTATGAGTCAAAAAGAATAAATTGAGAGAAGTTAATTTAAGAGATTATTGATGTACTAGCAAAGTTTGTAAATGACAACTCTATAGAGATGTTAATCTATATACTCTGAGATTATTTAACAATTATTAGGCTTCCTGGTATTGAAAGTGAGGAGGCATCCTATCCTAGTACCTTCAAGTAATCCATATCCCATTAATTATGTATTTGCTGTATGCCTTGAAACAGAAATAAATATGACAAATAGGTTGCAGGTAAAACTCTGAAAAATTGTTTTAAAGCATCAACAATACACAAATAAAAAAATAAGAAATTTTGCTGCTCATTTGTAATTTATTAAGTATCACAGGTAGGCTCAGTTTTCCCAAGTTGGATAAGTCACAGTCAGAAGGGGATTTTTCAATGTTTTCATATTTTTAAAAAAAGATTTAATCATTCAAGCACAGAAATACAATGCCATCCCATTCTGAATGAATTCCTCTTTAAGAGTTTCAACACAGAAGATGAAAGTTTTCTCAAATAGTTTGAGGAGAGTACCTTTTAAATATTGAGCCAGTCTCCTATGCCCAAAATAAACCCTACTTGGTCATGCTGTATAATTTTTTATGCATTTTTGAATTGTATTTGCAAATATTTTGTTAAGGATATTTACATCTATATCCATAAGGGATAATGATCTTTAACTTTCTTTGTATGGTCCTTGCCTGGTTTTTGCATCAGCATAATACTGACCTCCAAAACGGGTGTTGTACTCGAGGGTCCTGAGGTCCCTAGCTGGTCTACCTTCTTCTCTCTACCTTTCCAAAATATTCTTATGTTTGCTTTATATATAATGACCAGAATCTTTAGCTGTACATCATGAGAGAACAAAGAGAAGTGCATCTATTCCATCTTATCACAGAAACACAATATATTAATGCTTTTTGATTCAACAAAATACAATTTAATTTTAAATTATTCCTTGTTTTGTCTTCAATTTTGCCACTTCTTCCAGCCAGGAATGAAAGCAGCTAATCCAGTTACTCTTCCTTTTCACAATCCTTCTGCAACGTATTCAACTTCTTGAAATATAAGTAGAAACTTTAACTCAATTTGTTAAAAGTTCTAACTCTAAAACACTGACTATAATTATTATTTCTGCTAAATAGTTAGAACATAATTATTTACTATTTTATAATGATAGGATTTGTTGCTCCAGCTACCAAGAATGCCAACAGCCCCTTCAGGGTTTGCCTCAGCTAAAGAAAAAGCCTCCCAGTCCAAGGCCACGTCCTTAGGAGGCAGCCCACATCCAGTGACTAATGGAGGCAGGTGCACAGAGGTCCAGCCATTTTGACCCAATGTAGGACAACTCCAAAGGACCATTTCTGCTCCAGAGCTCCCTGTAGAGTCAACTGAGGCTGATGGGACAGCTTGACTTCTCCCTGACAAATCCTGTTTCCCTCCATTCCCTTCTATAGGTGTCAATCACAAAAGAATTTGCCAATAAACATCCTGCATACTAAACTCAATCTCAGTGTTTACTTCCTGGAAAATTCAACCAGTAGCTGGGACTATAGGCACACACCACCACACCTGGCTAATTTTTCCATTTTTTGTAGAGACAGGGTCTCACTCTTGCTCAGGCTGGTCTCAAACTCCTGGGCTCAAGTGATCCGCCCACCTTGGCCTCCCAAAGTGCTAGTATTACAGGCGTGAGCCACTGTGCCCACCCTTGGATACTTTGTTAAACAGGATATTACAACATAGTAATTACCTCTAGGAGGTAGAGAGGGGCTGGACTTGGGTGGGAGGTGATCAAAGAGTACTTTAGCTTTATCTGTAATGTGCTATTATTTGTTTGACCAAAAATATATCTGTATTTCACTAGTAAGTTTTTCAGTAGATGCATAGGGGGGGAAAAAAAAACTGGGTCAGATGTGGTGGCTCGTGCCTGTAATTCCAGCACTTTTGGGAGGCCAAGGTGAGAGAATTGCTTGAGGCCGGGAGTTCCAGGCTGCAGTGATCTATGATCGTGCCACTGCACTCCAGCATGGGTGACAGAATGAGATTATTTAATTTAATAAAAATTAAAAACTGAAAGCAAAAACTGGGTCAAAATGTTATTAATTCCGGGTGATGGAACGTAAGTTATTATTAGTTTCTTCGTCTTTGGTTATATTTTTTAAATTTCCCAAAAGAAAGAAATAATGAAGAATTACTTTCACTACCACCATACCTATATCACGATGGAATCCCTTTTGCTTTTCCCTTCGTGTTTGTTCCTCTTTGGGTTGCTACAAATACTGACAGATAAATATTTCTAAGGGCTAATTTCTCATTATCCTCTTATAGATCTTACCAAACTCCAGGGCTATTACTCAGCCTACTCATCAATATGACCCTTTTACCAGTTAAAATACTGAAATACTTCTACACCAGTAAGTTCTACTTCTCCGGAAGCCCACCACTGTGATACAGCACAGCAAGGGACCTCCAGAACCCCACCACAAATGTATGTGTGATGTTACTTCTGACCACACCGTATCAGCTGCCAGATATTTTTAACATCTCTCCAGCCAATCCTTCCCTCAAATCTAGCATCAACATAAAAATGCTAACAATTCTTGCACTACTGGATTTTACTACAACTCCCATTATATAAAACAAAATATAAAGTGACTGCATAAACAGCAATAAACAGAATTCTGAGAGGACATATTCAAAACTCCTGCTGACTTTGGCTTGGAGCAGAATCCAGATAAATACAGAATAACAAGTTATGTCATATTGGAAATCAACCATTACAAAATTTCTTTCTCTAAAAGAAATTGGTTTTTACATACATCCTTTTAACACAGCTGTATAAGCCCCACATTCCAAGGGTTTCCATTTATTTTTCAGCCAATATTAAATTAGCATCACAAATAATTTTTATCATAGTTATATTATAATTGTGAATTGTTGAATTGGTCTTTTATGCCTTAAAAAAGTCACCATAGATAAAATGTTACTAAATATTTAAAGATCTATTGGCTCTACATAATTTTATAGTTCTCTAAAAATAGTACAAAAATATTTAAAATACGTAACACTCTTACCTCAGCTCTTTTCAGCATTTCCCACTTATTCAATATTTTCATGGCAAATACCTTATCTGCATTTTTTAGTTTTACTACAGCAACCTAGAAAAGATAAAGGAAATATCACTTTTAAAATATGACAAATAATGCTTTTTTCAGTCATCCATTTTCCTTTTTCCTCTCTGTAAAAAAATAAATACCAATTATCAATTATTTCAATACAGTTGAAATTCTAAGATCCTAAATTAAATAATGTTGTCAGATGAAAAAGTTATATTAGTGAACATGTGCCAAACCAGTAACTGTATTTCTGAACACTGTATCAGCTGGCGATTATACATTATATCCTCCTTTCTAAGTTTTCTGCCTGGAATTTAAACTCAACATCTACTATAACTAAGAAATCGAGCAAAACATACAACGTGAATGAACCAGAGCTCATTAAATAATGCATGTCAAATTCCAACACAATGTTACAGGGAATGCCAGCTGCCAAAACAAATATGTTCTGTGGGGACTCAAACAATATGAAATAAACTGAAAATGATCCTGTTTTTCATACCACATATTCTTACAAACTATACGACAACCCCCATTCATACACACCCCTATATATACATACACACATACCTAGAAAGCAATTAAGACTAACAGTTTTACAAAAACTGAAGACTTTACATCCCTTCCAACAAAAAAAGGAACATGTATTTCTGTATTTTACATTTCATTTATGAATCAGAGCTGTCAAATACAAATAGGTAAGACCCCATTCTCCCCTTCAACACACTGATTACATTTCTATTTCTATCTCTCTGCTTCAGTTTGATTAGATAATCTGAAGGGTCCTTCCAGCTCATTGGATTTGCTGGGCTGAGGCTAACATACAAAAGAGAAAGACAAAGCTTCAGTGAGGATGTTTCCACTTACTGAGGGGCAAGGAAGAGGAGACAAATACTACCCTTGTATGCAGAAGGAGAGGACAAAGTATATACAGCAGATCTTCAAACTGTTCAGAGGGATATTTCCAAGAATAGAGAATAGGTTTACACTAAGTGCCAAATAAAAAAAAGTAACAATCTTAATAGCAAACGTGCGTATCAAGGTCATTTAATAAATTTATATTTGGGGACAGATACAGTGGCTCACACCTGTAACCCCAGCACTTTGGGAGGGAGGATTGCTTGAGGCCAGGAGTTCAAGATCAGCCAGAGCAACATAGTGAGCCCCTGTCTCTACAAAAAATAATTTTTAAAAATTAGCCATGCGCAGTAGTGTGTGCCTGTAGTTCTAGCTACTAAGGAGGCTGAGGCAGGAGGATCACTTGAGCCCAGGAGTTTAAAGCAGTGAGCTATGATCATGCCACTGCACTCCAGCCTGGGGGACAGAGTGAGATCCTGTCTCAAAAAAAAAAAAAATTGGATCAGACTGCAATAAAAGTAATTAAAATGAGTATATAATACTGAACATTCTTCATAATTGTCATAAATAGTTATCACTGTGATCGCAGTTTTTCATGAATTAAAATAGTAAGAAATAAGAGGAAGTTATCTCAATTTCAAATGCAACCACTTTAGTCTTTAATTATATCTGGTCTTATCTGGGGAAATGATTGGTCAGTTAAACTGTTCTTCCAATGGGCTCATACTTAAAGTAAGGAAGCTGTGATAAAAAGCAAGAAAAAACCCAAAACATTGTTTCACTAAGATCTCTGAAAGGAAGAAAACATAATGTGAGCTACTCTGTAGACTGTGAAATCAAACTTTGCACAATTGGGAATACACATGGACAGAACAGGAGCACTAAGCTAGACAAGGTTACATTTAGAACAAGGAAAAGACATAGAAAGCTATCACTTACACCTTGCCTTATTTTGATTTAGGGAAAAATGGCTGAAAGAGTCCAAAACTTAGGTACCCCCTCACCAAGGTCATAATGTGAGAAAAGTACTCCTAGCACTGTATGATTCACCAATTTTCTCTATGTATGAGTATGTAAGTATCTGATGATAACTACTAGTAATAAGTGATAGTACCAACCAATACATTGAGTGTGTTCTAAATGCCAGGCACTGTGCTAAAAATTTTATACAGGTCCTATATAGTTTTATATAGGTCCCTTATCTGCAATTCTGAAAGACAAAATGTTTTCATAACTCATTTGGCAGCATGTATTGACATCAGGCTATTAATCTTTTTTTTTAAATCTCAGTGTAAAAACAAATATGCTTCACTGCAGAAACACAAATGCATTTGCTTATGGTGTGTTGCTCCAAACCCCAATAGGGGTGTTATATAAAATAGAGTGTATGCACTAAATTACCTTTCCAAGATCCAAAAAAAAAACATTGGAACCCAAACAACCTCTGGATTACATGACTGTGTGGTAGGAACAATGATGACACCTAGTTTTTAATGAACACTCAAACACTTAGCTAGCATTTATTGTGGCTATTTAGGGGAGTGGTGATAGCATGGACTCTGAAGCCAGACTAACTGGGTTTGAATCCTGGTTTGTCATTAGCTATATAACTCTCAGCAAAAAACTCAACCTTTCAATTCTTCAGTTTTCTCATCAATATAATGGAGTTAATAATAGTGTTTACCTTATATAATTGTGGTAAAGATCAAAATAATTAATACAAGTATAAAGTGCTTGCAACAGGGTCTGGTGCTTAGTAAGTGTTCAATAAGTGTTAGCTAATATTATGTGCCAGGCACTACACTAAGCACATTTCAGCCGAATTTCTTAACTGCCATTTGCTCTACCATTAATGTGTGGCAGGCAGAATAACTCTCAACTTTTTCAATTTCTTTAACTACAAAAAAAGAAACTTGCATCTCTTCAATTTCTAACTTTCTGTAATTTTATACCAATGATACATGCATTTATATAGAAATATAGATAGAAATACCCTCAATTAAATACAAATACATAAAAATAAAACTAAGCCACAATGTTCACCATGGTGTGGTTTTAAATAGTAAAATATTAGAACTAACTTAAATATTCTAAATAAAGAAACTAAATATGACATATTACAGAATGACAGAAATTTATTCATAAGCTTGAAAAAATTGTTGAAGAACACAATTTAATAGGGAAAAGTTCACAGTATAATGCTAAATGAAATGAAATTTATTAAAGTTTGTACACTGTGATTATTTTTTTCTATATATACACATAAAATATGTACCATAAATTTCTATGCCATATCTAAATTGAGAAAGATAAGTATCAAAATATTAAAATATCAGGTATTTCTAGGTGATATGATTTCTACTTGCTTTTCTACATTTTCTGTACGAAACATGTGAAATTTAAAACATGGAATGGGAAAGTATGGGATACCACACCTCATTCTGGTCATGAAATGCCCACTAATTTTTGAGGTATTGTAGTGTGACTGATAAGGGCCAAAATGAGAACCATTCTACACACCTGTGTGGTAATCAGGAATGCCATTTGCTACAGAGTGAAAAACATTCTTAAAGCTATCTTGTAAGTTTCATGGGCTGCCTAAAAACTTTTCTGGAATAAGGTGGGTGTGGTGAAATAAAAGTTCAGGAGATATTCTTGAATTATCAAAGTGATAATAGAAAAGATATAAAGCTTACAAAGTAATAAAATAAAATGAAATTGATCTTGTTTGGCTCCTTTAACACTACAAATCATTTTCACGTTCATTTCAGTAGAAGAAAATCAAGAAAAAGAGGATTTTTTCAGAACTATAACTTTGGGTCCTGTATTTTCAAGAACCATTGCTAATTAAAATATAACAGTGTAGTATGTCAAAATGTCCTTTCTTGTTTAATTTGATCAAAATGAAAAGTACATTGAGTATAAACTGGAAGATTATAAATTTAACACAGAACAAAGATATATTTTTAAAAACACTAGAGATGTCTTGAAAGACTTCATAGCAAAAACACCATATTAGAAAAACTGCAAATACTACAGAAATAATCAGTATGTGACAAATACATAAAAATCAGCTTTTAAACACAATTTAAGTATGATCATTTGTAGCTATAATCTATAACTTAAGAATGATCACACTAAATAGGATTTCAATATCCACGAAACAGTTACAATGGAGTTCTGTAAATCTAGTCTACCTACGGTATATCCAGAATTCACCATACCTCCTCTGTTCCAACCCATTCCAAGCTACCATTGTATTTTTCCTGGATTGTCCTACCCGACCTCTCTACTTCTGCCCTCACACCTGCCCCCCCACTATCTATTCTCAACACTGTAGCCACAGTGATTCTGTTGAAACGTGGCTGAGATCATGACATTCCTCTGCTCCACAACTTCCAATGGTTTCCCACCTCTCTCCAAGCCAAAGTCAAAGTCCTTACTATAACCTATAAGGCCAACATGTTCTGGCCCTCCAGTTTCCCAAACTCATACTATTTCCCCCCTGGTTCACTCTGCTCCAGCCATAATAGTCACCTTGCTCAATCCCAACTCAGGGCCTCTGCACTTATTGTTCCCTAGGCCTGGAATCCTCTGCCTCCACGGAGTCACACAGCTTGCTCTCTCTTCACTGAAATGTCACTCTGCCCCTTGACACTTTCTGTCCCATTTCTTTGCTTCCTTTTCCCATTCTTATCATTATTGAATAAGCCATATATTCTATTTATGCATTTTGTTTATTGTTTGCTTCATTCACTAAAATATAAACTCTGTGAGGTCAGGGATTTTTCTTCTTATTTGTTCACTAGTATATGCCTAGTGCTTGGGAATCAACAGGTATTCAATAAATACTTATTGAACAAATGATGAATGATTTGTAATCTATGTAGGTGTTTATATGGAAAGTTGTAAGGCATCAATATTCTCAGCTTCAATTATACTACTAAACTGATCCTCAAACTCAAAAACAAGGCATTATGACCAAAGAGATACAGTTGTATATTTTATGATTTATTAAGTGTGTATCAGATTATTCCAGCTCATTCTGCTCTCTTAACAGGCTTTCAAAGTCTCAATTTCACAACTTAGCCTTTATCACCTTTTGTCTGTTGCTGTTAACTTTTCATGTCTTTGTCTCCTTTTTATCTCCTCTATATAACATCTACTGTCATTTATGATTAATAATAAAATAACAAAAAACAACTCTTATTTATAGAAAGCTTACTCTGAGCCAGGCACTGGACTAAAAGCGCATTCCATATACTATCTCATTTAATCCTTACAAAAATCTAAAGTAGGTTCTACAATCCCTATTTGAGAAATTAGTAAACTAAGGTTTGGAGAAGTTAATTATCTTACTCATAGTCACACAACTAATAAGTAATAGAACCAGGATATATACCCTGCCTATCTGATTACAGAGCTAGTATATTTTACCATTACAAGTACTGAATAGTTCTATAAGTCCTGAGAGTTCTTTCCATTTATCATATGTATAATTTTGATACCTATTGCCATGTTAATGGTGATAATTATAATATGTGTATAATATGTGTAGAAATCCCTATATTTGTTTTTAAAAATTGTTCTGTGAGTGATAATTTGTGATCAAAATATTTACTAAAAGTGAAAAAAATACTAAGTCTCTTTAACAAGCAAACTAAAAATACTACAAAGAATTTACTAAACAGCTAGAGATATCCCCTCTATGAAGACACAAATTATATATACTGCAGTAGTAGTCAAAATATTTTAAAATTGGTACAGCATAGGCATCAACCAATCAGAACAGACACTGGCCATAAAAATACAGTATGCTCACACCAGTGCGCCCCTATGGACTGAAGACTAGCACCATCAAAGGTGAATCATGCAGTATAACTTCAAACTTCTTTTACCCTCCCGTGAATTCCAGGAGAGCCGGAGTAAAAGAGATTTTAAAGAATGAATGGCTAAAGGAAATTCTCTTTTCAGACCCTAGAACTAGATTATGCAGACACATAAGGGCCTAGTTATAGTAATTAGAGGAAGCAAGCTAATTAAAAGCTTTTGACACCTGAAGCAGGGGTAGCAGGCCAAAGCAGCAAGCTTTCACAACAAGCTCTGAAGCCCAGAAGCCTTGAAGCTGCCGGAGCAAGGCTGGAGCAGGCAGAAGCGGTGAGCCACCAGGAAACTGTGGACAGGCAACACCCAGGGCGTAAGTTAAAGGTTTTCCTGAAAGCAAAAAGGAAAACCCAGCGTTAAGTTAAGCAGTAACTGACAACAACTGAGTTGTAGAGAGAAGGTTCTTAACTTATAGAGCTGCTGAATTTCAACTATATCTTGCTCATTGTTTCCCATGATTTATGCATTTCTTGTAGGAGTTACATAAATTATGCTTTTATTTTCATGGTTTTGTTTCTTTTTAAGAAAAAGCATAACTGATAGAAATGCTCCTATCAGATATCCGTGCCAGAGGTGAGCCTATCCACTGGGCCTTATATACCTATTTACAAATTCCTGGTAGAAGACAAAATCCCTTGGAGGAAGCAATGATCTCTTTAGGGTCTTTGCATTTCTAAACCTGTTACTTGATTAAAAAAAAACACAGGGTATGTAAACCCAGTAGAGATATTCTAATCAGGAATGAATAACTAAGAAGTAAAGCTCATAATCCAGCCAATCCTAAATTTCTATATAAAATTTACTCTGTCTTAAAATAACAGAGTAAATTATCAGCAATCTGTTGCTTTTATTTTACATACTTTAATCAATATATAGAGAGAGCAAGAACATACCAAAAAAAGACACCTTCTCACACTAAATCTCAAATATTATCAGTCATGCATTAAGTACTCTGACTTAATCCCAGAAGTCTAAATCACACTGACATGTGACCAGGCAGGAAGTATTCCAGTCGACTGACTGCTGGACTGCTATCTGCTGCCACCAGCTCCCCAGCTCATTCTTCAATTCTTCAAGCATTAGGACTGTACAGCAAATTTGGCTGTCCCTAAGTATCTGCCTCACTTATCCTAACAAGTAACTGCAAGAAATTTTCCAATTCCCTGTCCTTTTTTTCAGTCTCTTTTATGAAAAATATATACTTTTTTCTGTAAGTATTTTTATTATTGCTTATTTTTTGTCCATAGCTCAATCTTCAGCTGAGCCCTCAAATCTACCTACAGTCCTACCATTAATTCTGTCATTTTCAACAGGCCTTTACCAATTTTCTAAAACGCCCTCGGCCACCCTGCCACATCATCTATCCCACACCTGTTCTACCCACAGTTAATGACCTGGTGGCCTCCTACATAGATAACAGATCCTTCACATTCCCTCACGCCATCTTTAAATGTTTTGGCATTTCCACTTACCCTTACCTCTTTTCCTTCTGAACCCAAGGAAGAGGTGTCCCTACCACTTTTCAAGGCTAATAGTATCATCTGAGATCTTGATCCGAGACCCTCTCCTTCCTTCCCTTATTCCATTCAAGATTTCTTTCTTGCCTTCAATTCCATTTCTGCCGGTTCCTGGATATCAACTGAAAAACTTTTCCAAGACCATCCCCATCCAAAAACAAAAAATTAAAACAAAAACTTTACAACATCCTATCTTCCCCTCAAGGAATTGATATCACATCCCTTTCTATAACACATCACATCTCCATAAAGCACATTTTGAAAGAGTAGTATATGCTTGCTTTTTCCACTTGCTCATCATTTATTTGCTTCTCCACCTCTTCGAATCACCTATTTCAATCTAGTTTCTATTTCACTCTACTGGACTGAATAAATTATTATAAAAGATCAATAATGACTTTCTAATTTCCAAATAAAATACATTGTTCTCAATGCTCATCTGGTTTAACCTCTCTTCATTATTGGACACTGCTAACAATCAACATACTTCCTCCCTAGATTTTTTTCTGTAACTTGTTAATGTTTCCCACAGATCCCTACCCTACCTTTTATATTTCTCCTCTCCTTCCTGACTTGTATGATCTATTCCAAGAGTCTCAGTTAATACCTATAGGCTGATGACTCCTATATCCTCATCTCTTAATATCTAGACCCTAGTCATCTCTCTAGAATGTTCAGCAAATATCTTAAACCTAATGAGTCAAAAACCTGTATACCAAACTCATTTATTCAAGTTGCAAACATCAATAATCTATGAATTCTACCTTTAACTCATCACTGACATCCAAGGTAACTTTTTCCAATCTGTTTCTCCCACCCACCTTCCTTTCTCACTACCACTGGCTAGTTCAAGCCCTCATTATTTCATCTGACAAATGATAATAAGCTTCTTTTTTTTACCACCTTACTATGTGCCAGATGTTATGTTAACTGCTGAGAGTACAAAGTTCAGTAAGATAGTTCTTGCCTTCAAAAATCTCACAGTCCAGTATGGAAAAGCATACCTAAACAGTAGTACATGGACAGTAGTACTATATGGAATGAAGACATAAAATCAAGGTCCTACAAAAAGCACAAAAGAAAGATTCCTAACCCCAAAAGTGGGAGTGGAGGAGGGAGGTAATATGTGAAGATGTATGTTAAGTTTCTTAGCAGAGGTGACTGACACCTGAGTCTTACACACTGAATCCCAGAGAAAGGGGACTGAAGTAGATATGATTTGGGGAGAAGGGATCTTTAGGGAAGTAGGGACAGCATGAACAAGGCACAGAAGCAAGAAACAGTGTGGAGGGGAGAGGGGTGATGATATGCAGAGACAAGAAGCAGTCTTCTTTGCTAAAAACACAAAGAACACAACAGAGAGTAGCAAGAAATAATGCTGAAGGGTCCAAATAGTAGAGAAGCTTGCATGTCATGTTTATAAACTAGAACCTTAAAAGTGTAGATAACAGGGAACCATTCTTCATAGGTAGTTTTAGCTACATCATTCTAGCAACTCTGTGGAGAATGGTTTTGAGGCAAGGAAAGAAACACAGCAGTAGTTGAGGTGAAAGGATCTAACTAAGGAAGAAAAGAGGAAATTCAAGAAATACTGAGAATATCAAAGTTGGTGATTGTGAGATACGGGGGCCAGAGAGTGAGAAATCCAGGACCTCCATGCCTTTGTTCTCTTCTCCATACAATACTTCCTCAACACTTCACCAGTATTATCTTTCTAGGAGAGTTCTAATTATACCACTACAGACATTCCCCAACTTACAACGGTTTGATTTATAATTTTTTGACTTCACAGATGGTGCGAAAACAATATGCATTTAGTAGAAAGTGGTATGATACTCTTTCAAGATGCTGGGCAGGTACAGGGAAGCACAGCTCCCAGTCAGCCATGCAATCACAAGGTAAAACAACCCATACTTCAGTGTACTGTGTTGCCAGATGATTTTGCCCAGCTGTAGGCTAATGTAAGTGTTCTGAGCATGCTGAATGTAGGCTAAACTAAGCTATGATGGTTAGATGTATTAAATGCATTTTTGACTTAAGATATTTTCAACTTACAATGGATTCATCAGGACATAACCCCATCGTAAGTCAAGGAGCATCTGTGCTATGCTTACTTGGGTTTTTTTTCTTGTAAAAATTTTTTTTATATTTTTGTTTTTATTTATTTTATGGCTTTTTTTAATATTCTGTTTTTTATAGGACTCCCATTTCTACAGAATAAAGTTCCTTAGTATAGCATAACAAGTCATTCACTGCTTTGCCCAAATGACCTTTCATTCTTCATCTTTCACCACGAAGAAAAACTCTATATTCCAGTCACAAGATTACTCACTGTTCCCTGGAAAATAAATGCATTTAAAAGAGGAAAAAAAAAAAACTCTTTGGATTCTAATAGAATATGTTACCAAAAATTTACAAAATTAACATATAAAGAAAAATAGCCACAGATAACATTATTTCAGATGAAAAAACTAATCTAGAATTATATAACCTTCTCTATCTCTTTTCAACCAGCAAATCCTCTTCTAGAAATTTATTCTTAAAAAATCATTTGAAATGCAGTGAAAGCATTAGGTACAAAAATGCTTTAGAGAGTATTTGTAATATGGAGAAAATAGAACCTAAATATTTCTTTCATTCATTCTGCAAATACATATTAAACACCTACTACGTACTAGACACTGTTGAAGGTGCTGGAGAATTGCAGCGAGCTGACAGAAAAAAAATCCTTATATTCATGAAGTGTGTATTCTAGCTTAACAATAAGGAAATGGTTAAGTAAATTATGGAACATACACATAATAGACTTTTATGGTGCCATTAGAAATAAAATTTACAAAGAAATATTTTAATACATGGGAAAAAGACAAAATATTTGGTAAAAATAAAAAGCTCATCAGATATTAATGTTTATAAAACTATCTCAATTTTATTACCTGTAAATAGAAATAAAATTGGGGGACAAAGTCCCAAAATTATAGAAATGGGTATCAATGCCATGTACCTATCCCTCTCACTAATTAGACTGTGACCCTAATAAAGGGCATGAAACATGATGGAATGATTAATAAGAATTATTTTCATTAGTCTAAAGAGAAACATGAAAGAAAAAAGAACTTCATTTTCCTATGTTTTTAACCCCTAATACGGAAAATGATTACACTGAAAAGCACTGTGCTCAGTACTGAACATAATGAATAAGAGAAATCCACTCCCCTGCCCTCATAGAGTTTATCGTCTATTGAAGACAAACATTAAACACATAAATAAGGAATTTAATAGTTGTAAGTATAAATGCTAGGAAGAACATATCTGGTGTACTCATCTTCCCCCATTATAAGATATAAAAGTATCTTATATCTTTGCTTCCACTTTTATAAACTCATTCATCCCTTGATTTCATTCTTGTATTCATTCAGTTCTTTCAGTGATTTCTTTTTGCCGTTAATTCTTTCACTGATTTCCAAATATGGAATGATTCTAAAGAAGCAATAGGGGATGACAAATACATTTTGTCAAGCAGGAAAGACCTCTAATTTCCTTGAAAACACAATGACTATTAATATTGGCCTTAAATATTTCAAAGTATCTGAAGGAACTGTATCAAAAGATATGAGGGCTTGGGCAAACTCACTCTGCTCTACTTCCTTTTTCTGTAAAATTTATCCTGCCACCTTTTTCTTCCTGAAGTTCGAGTTAGGAGTGAGTAGAATTACTCAAAAGCAAGAAAGCCTCCACCCTCTTTCTTAGATTCAAGAGGCAAGTGTTGAAAAACAAAAGTAATCCCCCTTCACTTCTGTCCCTATGATAAACTCAAATGGATTAGAACTCAAGACTAGTCCTCTAGCAATTGGCCTGGATGCCCATATATCAACATCACTCTCTGTTCCACTAGCAAAGTGGGTTTGTATGGCTGGCAGGAACTTCAAGTCAGCTAGCTGGATATATGTACGAGGTATGTCCGGAAAGTACTCAGCCATTATTAATATAACGAGAACATACTACGTGACTGGACACTTTCCAGACAGACCTCGTACTTTGAGTCTACTTTGAGATCCAAAGTTGGGAACCAAGCTTTGCATTTGGGAAAAAAAATAGTTTGACCTGTCTCCAGTTTGGCTCCAAGTTCAAGTCTTAATCCCTTTTAACAGGAGACTCTGATAACTTTGAACCTGATCTAGCTTCAACATACTAGTTAAAACCCAGAAGCAAAGAGAATAATTTGAACCTCACCTTCTCGCACAGCTCAAACAGGATGCAATTATATTATAGCCCAAATACCAAAAGTATCAAAAACATCCTCGATCAAGGGTATAAGGACTGAAGACATTCATGAATGTTATGTAGAGGCAGAAACAGGGAGGATTTGGGGTTCTCAAAGGACAGAAACGCTTAGTAGAAAAGCTCAGCTGTGTAGACCACCCAAGAAACATTCAATTACTAAAGAATAAGAGCTAGGAACATTGACTTTTGTTGATTTTTTTTTTAAGTTAGTAGAATATTTTGAGATGGCAAACTAGGGAACATCATTTACTTCCCTCTCATCTTCAGTCTCACATAATGACAGAAAATATTAAGTTGTTTAAAGTAATAAACCATAATAACACTGGAAAATAAGAAGAGTAACATCAGCTGAGGAGATATTTTAAAGAATTCCTGGAATTTAGGATGATTAGAATAAGATTAGATGGAGAGAGAAGAATGGAGAAACCACAGCCCAAACTACACTGCAGAATAAAATTAATGCACAGGTAAGAGCAATTACATAGACAGCTGAAGTCCAAAATTATTAAAGAGTAAAGAGAGCTCATAGCAAAATTGTCAGAACACAAACTACAAATTTTATTATTTTTGGTAGGAAATATAATTGTATACCTGAAAAAGTATAAAGTAATAAATGAAAATTAAGCCATCCTCACAGGGTTAACAAGAATTCTGGACAGAAGTATAGTTATAAATTAAGCATTAACTAGGCTGCACTTTGGCCCACTTCCTGACCATTTGCATCCCCACTGTTTCTAAATATAGGATTTGTGACCTTAGAATCATAATGCTTTTACTTGAGAATTGCTTAAGATGTTTTCCAATTTCTGAATTCCAGTAGAACAGCTGACACCAACCAGTCTGAAGACCCCCACAGAGGAACCAAATCAGCATTGAGAATGCAGTTTCTTCATCTCCCTGACCCATGACTTCACACTTAGGCCTACCTACTCCAAATCCCTTAAAATCTCTAGCCCCCAACTCCTCCAGGAGGCGGATTTGAGGTTTCCTCCTGTCTCCTCATTCAGTGGCCCTACAATTAAACCTCTTTTTCTGCTGCAACCTGGTGTCTTCCCCACATTGACTTGCCACACGCATCGGGCAACAAACTTATGGTTACAAAAAGGAAAATACTAGAAATAACAAGGTAATTTGGTAAAGTAGCTGGTAACAAAAATTAATTAATATTAATGAACTAAGATATATAAATAAACAGCTTTCGTGTTTTTCTAAGTAAAAAGAAAGAAAAGAAAAATAGTAGAAAATACCACATCAACAGCAACAGCAAAATACTGAGTAAGGACAGTAATAATGAGCAAAACGTTTATGAAAACAACCCATCTCTCTTCCCTGAAATTATACATCGTATCGTAATCCAAAGAAGACTAGGCATCAATTGTCCTTTAATTAATCTGTAAATTTAATTTTATCCCAATGAAAATAATACTTTAAGTAGACAAGTTGAGTGTAATGTTCACATAGAAAAATGAAAACTTCCATTTCTGGCAGTACAGAAGATTAGACACCTTGAATGATTTCCTAAACATCATAAATATGAGAAACGACTAAAACAACCTTTTAAACACATTTCTGAGCTGGGCTGACAGAAAGTATCTAATACTACTAAAGGGTAAGCAAGCAACATAGCTGGCTTTCACCCTGATGGTTTCTGCCAAACTTTGGAGACTGAATTTTCATTTGTTGACCGTAAAGCAGGTAGGGACAGGAAATAAAGGCTAGACAACACACAAGGTAGAAATCTAACAGGGAACCATATATAAAAACTGGATTTACAATAGTCACAGGGTACAAGTTCCATATACAAAAAAATCCATTGCATTTCTATACCCTGGTAAATAGTAAATGTTCCATGTGTACTAGACAAGAAATGAGTATTCATCAGTCGTTGAGTATAATGTTCTATATTAATTATGTTAGGTTTGTTCATTGTTGATCACATCTTTATTCCTTACTGATTTTTGTCTACTTGTTCTGTCAGCTATTAAAACAAGTGTGTTAAAATCTCCCACTATGAAATTAATGTCTACCCGTTTTACTCTGTCCATTTTTTATCTATATACAGTACTTAAAAGCTATTAATTAGGTAATACAAAGTTATAATGGGTATAGTATAATAAAAAATAAGTAATGGTCTTTGTCCCTGGTCCCTGGCACAAAGCTCCTAAATCCCTTGGAATCTGCAGAGTGTCTTTCGTATGTTAATGAGATGACTGGTGGCTGAGGGCCCTTAAATAGCTTCAGGATGGGGGCTGGTCACCAAACCTTGATTAGAACCTTGGAATTTTTAGTCCAATCCCACAACCTCCAGGGAAGAGGAGGGGGACTAAATACTGAGTTAATAATCGGTGGCCAATTATTTAATCAGTCATACCTACACAACAGAACCACCATTAAAACCCCTAAATAATAGGGTTCAGGGAGTTTCCAGGCTGGCGAATACAATGAGGTGCTGGGAGAGAGGGCATGGAAGTTTCACATCCTTTCCCCTCATACCTTGCCCTATGTGTCCTTCCATTTGGCTGTTCCTGAGTTGTATCCTTTATGATAAACCAGTAATAGTAAATAAAGCACCTTCCTGAGTTCTATAAGTCATTTTAGCAAATTATCGAACTTGAGGAGGGGGTCATGGAAACCCCCCACCAGTCAGAAGTACAGGTAGTCCAGTACTCGCAATTGGCATCTGAAGTGGGGGCAGTCTTGTAGAACTGAGCCCTTTAACTTACAGAATCTCAGGTAGTGTTCAAAATTCAACTGAATTGTTGGACACCCAGTTAGTATCCAGATAGTTAGAGAACTAATTGAAGTGAGGGGGGAAAAAAAACCCTACATTTAGTGTCAGAAGTATTGTGAGCAAAAACTGTTCAATGGGAATGTGTATGTTTTCCTGATGTAGGAAATCTGTTAGTATATGGCATTTCATTCTTTATAGGGGATTAGACAGAGAAATACTTCTTGACCTAAAAGCTACTTTGAGTTCAGAATGGCCATACCAGTTTGTTTTAATTTAGTGTTTACCATGATATATCTATTTCCAACATTTAACTTGTAACTTTTGTATATTTTTATATTGAAGATGTGTCTCTTCTAAGCAGATATTCCTGAGTTTTGTTTATCTAGGTGAACAAGCTTTTTCTTTAACTTAGATTATTTACTCAGTTTATATTTTGTGTAACTACTCAAATATTTGGGTATATTTATGTTTTTTATTTATCTTATCTTCTCAATATCCTTTTTTATTTGTATTTCATCACTTCATTTTCCACCTCTATACTCTTCTTTAAGTGGCTATCCAAAAGATTACAACTTACAAAATCAACTCATTAAGTTAGTATTCTTACAACCTCCCCCACAGTGATTAGATCTTAGACCACGTTAAATCCATTTCCCCACCTACCATGCTATTGTTATCATGTAATCTAAGTCTACATATCTACATACCCCACAAGCCATTACTGTTATTGATTAATATAGTCTATATTTATTGAGATCAAAAGACATATTTACCCTTTCTGTAGATCTCCATTCCTTCCTACATTTCTGGGCTTCATCTAGGATCATTTTCCATCTGCCTTAAGATCCTTTTGTATTTCCTCTAGTGTAAGTCCACTGATTACAGATTCTCTCAGTTTTTTGTCTAAAATTTTTTGTCTTCATTTAAAAAAATTTTTAGATATTCATGTATCATAAAAGTCAGTCTTTTAAAGTGTAAAATTCACTAGTTTTCTGTACATTCACAAAGTTGTACAACTACCACTATATAATTCCAGAATATTTTCATCACACTAAAAAGAAATGCCATATCCAGAAGCAGGCATCCCCACTCCCCCCTCTCACAAGCCCCTGACAACCACTAACCTACTTTCTGTTTTAATGGATTTGCCTATTCTGTATATTTCATATAAATGGAATCATATAATATGTGGCCTTTTGTGGTGACTGCTTTCACTTGGTATGTTTTCAAGTTTCATCCATATTGTAGCATATTACCACTACTTCTTCATTCTTGTGTGGCTGAATAATATTTCATCATATGAATATAACACATTTTGTTTATGCATTCATCAGGTGATAGGCATTTAGACTGTTTCCACTCTCTGGCTATTATGACTAAGGCTGCTATGAACATTTATGTACAAGTTTTTGTGTGTACCTATATTTTCAATTCTTTGGTGCATGTGTATCTTAGGAGTAGAATTGCTGAATCATATGGTAATTTTATGTCTAACATTTTGAGGAACTCAAAACTCAAACTGTTTTACAAAGCAGCTGCACCATTTTACATTTCACCAGCAATGCATAAGCATTCCGCTTTCTCCACATCCTCGCCAACACTCATTGTCTTTCTTTTTAATTATAGCCATCTTAGTGGATGAGAAGTGGTATCTTATTTGTAGTTTTAACTTGAATTTCCCTATGACTAAGGATGTTGACCATCTTTTCATATACTTATTGTCCATTCATATAACTTCTTTGGAGAAATGTCTATCCAGATCATTTGTCAATTTTTATATTAGGTTATTTGTGTTTTTGTTGTTGAATTAAAAAGAGTTCTTTTATTCTGGATTCTGAATCCTTATCAGATAGATGACTTGCAAATATTTTCTCTCATTCTGTGGGTTGTCTTTTCACTTCCCTGATAGTGTTTTCTGGAAGCACAAAAGTTTATAATTTTTATGAAATCTAATTTATCTATTTTTTCTTTGGTGCTTGAGATTTTGATGTCATATTTAAGAAGCCATTGCCTAACCCAAGGTAACAAAAAGTTACACCTACGTTTGTTTCCTTCCAAGAGTTTCATACTTTTAGCTCTTACATTTAGTCTATGATCTGTATTGAGTTAATTTTTGTATATGGTATGAAGAAAGGTCCAACTTCATTCTTTTGCAAGTGGATACCTAGTGGTTCCTGTACCATTTGTTGAAACAATTTTTTTACCTCCTTGAATGTTCTTGGCACCCTTGTTGAAAATTAACTGTCCATAAATACATGGATTTATTTCTGGACTTTCAATTCCATTCCACTGATCTACATGTGATCCTTATACCAGTACCACCCAACCTTGATTACTGTTGCTTTTTGCAGTAGTTTTGAAATCAGGGAGTGTGAGTCCTCCAACTTTGTTCTTTTTCAAGATTGTTTTGAGCATTCTGGATCCCTTGAATTTCCACATAGATTTTCAAATCAACTTGTCAATTTCTACCAAAAAGGTAGCTTGGATTTTGACAGGGATTATACTGAATCTGTAGATCAATTTGGGAATATTGCCTTCTTAACGATATTAAGTCTTCCAATCCATGAATATGCAATGTTTTTTCATTTGTCTAGGTCTTCTCTAATTTCTTTCAACAATATCTCGTAGTTTTTGCCTTCATTTTTGCCTTCATTTAAAAATATTTCTGCTGGGTATAAATCCTAGGTTGATAGGTTTTCTTCTTTCAACAGTTTTAAGATGCCATTTTCCATAATTTTTAACTTCCCTCATTTCTGTTGAGAAGTGAACTGACTTCTCATTGCTTTTTGGAAGTTACATGTCCTTTTTCCTCCATGTATTATTAAATTTTCTATCATTTGTTTTCAGAAAGTTTTACTGTTGTATGCCTGGATGTAATTTTCCTATTTATCCTGCCATGGAGTCATAGGAATGGATTTCATTAGGACTGAGTTTCAGTCTTGCGAGGGCAGACCCATATCCATTTGTCCTTATACCTAAAGGTTACAATCCTTCAGGGGTCGCAACTGAACACCTGGGATATTTAACAAAGCCTTCCTACTCATTGAAACCTGAAATCCAATTTTTATTTACCTGCCTATGAGATTTGTGAAAGTTTTCTTTAACTGCCCTGCCACTGCCTAGGAAATGGCAACTGCCTCTAAGAGAAAGGTAGAGCTGAATGTCGGGGGTTCACCTCTCAAGAGATTTATTTCTGTAACTCTTAGCCTCTTGAGTCCTTACTGATTTCACAGCTCTTATGCCTTCAAACAGATGAATTTATATTTTAATCAAGGTTTTCCAGTTGTTTTCAGCAGAAGAGTTGTGATATAAGCAAGTGTGTCATAATCAGAATCAGAAGTTCCATGCAAATTATTCAGTGTATCAAATTTCTCAAAATATTCTACTGGATTTTGATTGGCATTTCAAAGAATTTATAGATTAATTTAGGGAGAATTGACATCTTCACAAATATGTTGTACCATATTTAAACACAGTGTATCTGTTTTTCAAGTCTTTTTATCATACACTATAATAGAGTTTTTAAATTTACTCCGTGTAGATATTATGTATTATTTGTCAGGTTAAATTCTAGATCCTAGAGACTTGATTATTTTTTTTGTTGCGAATGGTATCTTGTATCACCATCTCTTCTAGTTGATTATTTTGAGCACACAGAAATTCTACCAATTTTTGTAAAATCATCCTTTGAGAAATACACAATTATCTTATTTATATATATATATATATGTTGTCCATTGCTTCTGTAGATTTTTATGTGTAGGTGATCTATAAATACTTATAGATTTATCTCTTCCCTTCCAATCCTGTTAACTCATATCTATTTCTTTTCTTAATACACTGGCCAGGACCTCGACTAACACATAAAGCTGTAATAGCATTTAACAGGAACAACAATGTCTTGTTCCTGATCTTAGATGCAATGCATCTTAATTTACTCCATGAAAGGTTTGCTTTGGGTTTTTGGCACAAATTCTTTATCAAGTTAAGGACATTCCCTTTTATTCCTCTTTTATTAGTTTTTATAATAGATACATATCAAAATTATACATTTTCTGTACCTATTGAAATAATTGTGCGATTTTTCTCCCATGGCCCAACAATCTGAAAAAGGAGATAAGAACTAATTTTGGGTTTTGATACTATCTGCTCTCTATTTTAACAGATTTCTGGCCTTATTTTTATTATTTTCTTCCTTCTTGTTTATTCTGGGGCTCTTTTCCTAACTTCATGAATTAATATTTGGCTCATTAGTTACTGTACTAGTCGGCTAGGGCTGCCACAGCAAGGTACCACAGACTATATGGCTTAAACAACAAAAATCTATTTCCTCACAGTTCTGGAGGCTAGAAGTTAAAATCAAAATGTCAGCAGGGTTGGTTCCTTCTGAGGGTTATGTGCAAAGGATCTGTCCCAGGCCTCTCTCCTTGGTTTGTATATGGCTGTCTTCTCCCTGTGTCTTCATGTCATCTTCCTTCTATCTGTGCCTGTGTCCAAATTTCTCCTTCTTATAAGGATGTCATCAGTGATACTGGATTAGGGCCCACCCTCACGGCCTCATTTTAACTTAGCTACTTCTGTAAAGACCCCATTTCCAAATATGGTCACATATTGAGGTACTGGGAGTTAGGACTGATATTGGGGGGGGGGTTTGTTTGGTTTTTTATTTTTAGAGACAGGGTCTTGCTCTGTCGCCCAGGTTGGAGTGCAGTGGCAGGATCATAGCTCACTGCAACCTCAAATTCCTGGGCTCAAGCAATTCTCCCACCTTGGCCTCCCAAGGAGCTGGGACTGCAGGCACATGCCACCACACCTAGCTAATTTTTTTTATGTTTTTGTAGAGATGGGGTCTCGCTATGTTGCCCAGGCTGGTGTCAAACTCCTGGCCTCAAACAATACTCCTGCCTTGTCCTCCCAAAGTGCTGAGATTACAGGCATGAGCGACCCACCTGGCCTGATATTAGTTTTAGTTGTATTTTATTAAGGACAAAGATCATAGTTTGCATAATGATTTTTTTGGGACATTATTTAGGTACCCTTTGTGGCCTAGAACATGGTGAATTTTAGGAATGATCTGTATGTGCCAGAAAAGAATGCGTAGTCTCTGCTGGGTGTGGAATTCTATACTTATCTATTAGGTTCAGCATGATAATAATGCCATTAAAATAATTTCTATCTTGTCCAAGTGGCAACAATGGTGGAGATAGCTTCCTGGAACTGGGTACTAGGACTGGACATGGCAACCGCAGGCTCAGGGTATCCGCAGCTTCAGTTAATCCAAGATCCAGAGCCCAAAGAGTGGCCCTGACTACCTTTTCTGCCTGACGGTACTGACTAGTACCCCAAGCAGACCCTATTTTGCACCCTTGTAGATAAACTGTTCATCCTACATAATGCTGCTATGAGCTATGCAAAGGGGCTGTTTGAAACTTTCCTGAATATAGACCCCAAGCTGCCTCAGAGAGCACAGTTTGCTAAGAAAATGGCTCTGCCTAAAAAACATTGACATCCAGGAACAGTGGCCAAACTGTCTAACCATTAAAATGATATCAACGGAGTTCCTATGGCTCTTCCTCGGCATTTGGCACCATGGAAACCATTTCTGACCAGGTCTGCATTTACACCAACAGGAATACCAACCTGGAGATGTCTGCTGAAAACCTGCTCACCTACCATGTAGTACAGGGATGGCTATATGGGAGTTTTCCCTCTGAAGCCTAGAATTTCTGGACTGAGAAAGGCATGTTATGTTCTCTCTCTGGTGGACTCTATGACATCCATGTAGGCTGCAGACCCTATTCTATCCCTGCATATGAGCACCACTGCAATGGATCTCCACCCTCATGTATGTAAGTACAGAGATACTCCCAAGTACAGAAAGACCTGTGAGCTTGACTATACTCCTTCCTACAAAGATGACAAGCACTATAACAACAGTTTCTACAGTGTCCCTTCCAGTGAGGAGATCATGACTGATATTTACAAGAATAGCCCAGTAGATGGAGCTTTCTCTGTATATGCAGATTTCCTGCAGTCAAAGTCTGAAGTGTCCAACATGAAACAAAGAAATGAGGAGAGTCCGTATCACCTGCATACTGGGCTGGAAAGTGAAGAATGCCATCCTCCACTGACTGCCTATCAACTCCTAGAAAACTGAATAGGGTGACAAAGCCTTCTTCAAATTCTCTGAGAAAAGGGCTACTATGGAATCAAATCAGAGATCCTAGTTAGAATCTCACATACTGATTAGTACAAGAAAAAGTTTTAGCCTGCTGTAGCCTATCCAGCCAATCCTGCAAAAGTTTTTTCTTAAATATGGCAAGTTGAATTAAGGTGGGGTTGGGAGTAGGAATTCCTTCTATTCTTTTAGGTCAGATAAAATTCAAGAGTTTAGACAATGGCTAATGCACCTCAGGGGCTAAAAGACTACACTAGACCAAACCCTATGGATACTATTTGAATGATCTATTCTGGGTTTGATAGCACTGTTACACAGAAAATAACTCCAAACACTGGCTACCTCTCAGCCTCCTCAGAGGACTGATCCTCACAAGGCAAAGTGAACCCTTTAAATTTCCTAATAAGGGCTTTCACATAGACTACTGTCCTAAGTAGTACCTGCTGCTCCAACTTCTACTACAACCTACCTCCATACCCTCTGCCACCAGAACATGTCCAAAGAGCAAAACTCAGTGAGAACCTAAAGGTTTGACTTCAGATTTTCCAAAGGAACGGCAAGTGGAATCCTAACAAAGAGGATTTAAATTCCCATATACAATCAGTACCTCTTAGCAAGTAGTTACCTTCTAGATTTGGAATAAGTCAAGAAGAGAGATGGTGGGCAGCCCTTTAAATGAAGAAAGCCACTTTCTCCTGGGGTCTCTAAATTTGTTGAGCCTTCCAGTGTTATATACCCTCTCTGTTCTTTTCGGTAGGATGATTTTTTATATAGAAGCTTTATTTGCAATGTACCTCGGCTGATGATGTGAATGAACAATTCTAACACATGCTAGAATTGCTGTGCTAGTTGCAGACTACATATCCCAAAAGATTAGCTCAAAACAAAATTGGGTGGTCCCTACTGGATACAGATATGAATGAATGACTTACTGACCTCTAACCCCTTGTTGAAACCAGTTTGGGAGAAACCAGCTTTTGCTGTTTTTAAAAATCACTACTTTACCAATCATTTTAACATGGAATGGAATAACCATGCCATTTAAAGCTTCCAACTTCAAAAATAAACACTTGTATGTCTTGATTTTTTTACCTACTTGACTTAACCAATTTCTGAGATGGAAATGTTAAAAGCTCTAATCTTAAACTATTCAAAATTCTCAAATTCCCCCACCCAAGTTCTATCACGTGTTACTTTATAAGTTTTAAAGCTAATTTGTTAGATGAATATATGTTCCATGATTATTAAAGCTTCCTTTAAAAATTATTTTATAAAATTTATAACTGATTATAACATAAATACATAAAACTACAAAGCAAATGTAGAGTTAAACAAAATTATAAAGTGAACAACATACAACTAAGTCCATATCAAGAAATAAAACACTGCAACAACACAGAACCCTGCCCCAAATCCCCCCCGATCACAATCCCCACGTTCCCAACCATTATCCTGACTTTTGTGATAAAACTCACTCATATGCATTCTTTCCTATGTTACTTCCTTCACTCAATATCCTGCCAGGTTTTAGAATCAAGGTTATTCTAGCCTCGTAAAGTGAGCTGGGCAATGGTCCTTCTTTTTCTATTACCCAGGAAAGTTTAAGTTTAGAATTACTTCTTCCTTAAATCATTCACAGAACTTGCAGATGAATTCATCTCAACCTGGAAAAGTTTTTAAATGATTTTTTTAATGGATAATACAATTACATACTTTAAAAATCAAAACAAAAATAAAAAGGTTCCCACTTAGAAATGTCACTCCCACTCCTGTCAACAAGTACCTCATGCCCTCTTAACCCCCTTCCAATGTTACTTTATGAAAATACAAGTATAAACAATAATATTTCTACCTCATTTTAACAAAAGATAGCACACTGCCAGGTGTGGTGGCACGCACCTGTAGTCTCAGCTACCTGGGAGGCTGAGGCAGGAGGATCACTTGAGCCTAGGAGTTCAAATCCAGCCTGGGCAACATAGCTAGACCTCATTTCTTAAGAAAGAAAAGAAAGAAAGAAAAGATAGCGTACTAAAATATTATCCTGCATCTTATTTTATTGTCTTTACAATATATCCTAGAGATCACTCTACATAGGTACAGTAAACTTTCTTGATTGTAGCTACACAATATTTCAATATGTCGATATACCACAATTTATTTACCCAGTTACCTATTGTTGGATACTTGGGTTGGGTTTGTCTTATTTTTTACACTTGAACCTTTGGCTCATGTGTAGTCTGCCCTCGTATATGTTATGAGTTTTAATTTATTGCACAAATGCACTTTTCCAAATAGCTATCCAGTTGTCTCAAGACTATTTATTAAAAATTCAATCTCTTGCATGGATTAGAGATACCGCCTTTAACAAATATTAAATTCCTATGTGTATTTGAGTCTGTTTCTGGACTTATTCATGTGTTAATTCTTGGGGTTTTACAATTGTTTTAATATACAGTGGGTCTGTCATTGCTCTTCTTTTTAAGAGTTTTCCTGGTAATTCTTAATTATTTTCCCTTATAACCTTTAGAATCGGCCTAATAATTAGTGTATATATTGGAACTTTTTAGTCTATTAACTCAGAAAGCCTTGACACTTTTATGATGTAGGTATTTGTATTATTTTTTCTCTTCTATTATCTTCTAACAGTGGTTGTTTATACACATAAAAGTAAATGACTTCTGTATGTGTATAATTCTTATCAAATTATCTCTTTTATTTGTATTTCAGTTATTATCTTAGATTTTTGAGGTAAATAATAATATCATATGTACAAATCAAGGTTCTAATCTTCCTTTCCAATTCTTATGCCCAATCAAGTAAGATACACACTGGCTTTTTGGCAGAAATTATATGTGTTTATGACTGGGTCATTCCAATTCGTTTTTGTTTGACTCTAAATCTGAACAATTTAATTGATACCAGCCTTGGTTTATACACTGGCAGAAAGAAAGAAGAGAGAGAGAGCAAAGTTATTACCAGGAAGAAAATTTACAGAGATGTTTCTGTGATGAATAAAAATGTTGTGACACTTCTTAAAAGATGCTAAATTCTTGGCGTGGAAAAAAAATCTATATTAAATAACAACTACGAAGAAAATAATACAAAAAGGTCTGTCTAAAGAGCCAATAGATAAATCAAAAGAGAATATCAAAATATATTCAAATAACCCAAAGAAGTCAGGAAAAGAACAATAGAAGAATAACAATGAGGCAAAGAGAAAATAAACAGCAAATGGCTTAACTAAATCTACCACATATACAAATATATTAGTTACAAAAGGTCTAAACCAGGTTTCAGCAAACTATGTCCTGAAGGTCAAATCTGGCCTTATCATCTGTTTTCATAAATAAAGTTTTATTTGAACACAACCACATCCATCATTCATTTACAAATTGTCTATGGCTACTTTTCACACTAAAATGACAGAGAAGGGTAGTTGCAACAGAGACTGTATGAACTTTGAAATCTAAAATATTTACTATCTGTCACTTAATAGAAAACGTTTGCTGACCCATGGACTAAACAGCCCAATTAAAGTGCAGAGATTATCAGAATGCATAGAAAATTAAAACCTAACTACATGCCATCCACAGGAGATTCACTTTAAATATAAATGCAAGAAGAAACAGGTTCAGACCATAAGAAAGCTGGCTATATTGAGGCAAATTAGACTACAAGACAAGGAATATTACATTACATGAAGGGAAACATTCCATAATGATAAAAGGGCCAATGTATAAGGAAGATGTAACAATTACAAATGTGTATGTACCTAGTAAGAACTTCAAAATGCATGAAATAAACAGTGATGAAACTACAGGGGAGAAATAGACATACCCCACAATTATATTTGAAGACTTTAATACTCCTCTCTCAGTCATTCACAGGACTAAACAAAAATCAGTAAATTATGTAAGATCTTAATGACAGCATGAACCATCTAGACCTAACTGATATTTGTAAAACACAATAAGCAATAAATATAGAATAAACATTATTTTCAAGTGCACATGGAGGGTTCACAAAGAATAGGCCATATTCTGATCATAAAACAAATTTCAAAAGTATTGAAAAATTAGAGTATGTATCTGACTATAACAAAATTAAATTAGAAATCAATAATAATAAGATAACTCACACAGACCCAAAAGTATTAAAAGTAAATGATGTACTTAATAACTCATGAATCAAAAAGTAAATTAAACAGCATTTTTTAAATGAATGACCAGAAAAATACAACATATCGAAATCTTTGGGATGTACCTAATCACTGCTGAAAGGGAAATTTATAGCTATAATACTCAAATTGGAATGAAAAAGAATCAAAAACTTAAGTTTCTACCTTGAAAAGCTAGGGGGCAAATGAGCAAATTAAATCCAAAGAAAGTAGAAGGAAGAAAATAAAGATAAAAACAGAAATTCAAAAAGTTAAAAGGACAAAAATGTAGAAAATTCACAAAGCTAAAAGTAGCTCTGTTCAATAATTGACATCAATAAAAAACCTCTAACATAATTTTTCAAGAATAAGAGAAACAAAACCAAATTATAAATACCAGCAATGAAAGAGAGAACATCACCTCAGATTCTACAGATATCACAGGAATAAAGGGATATTGTGAAAAACTTTATGACAATAAATTTGAAAACTTAAATGTAATAACAAATTCCGTGAAAAACAAAAGTTAGCTGACAAAGATGAAATAGAAAATCTGAATAGCTCTATAGGCATAAAGACATTAAATTATTAGGATTAAATTCCTCATAAAGAAAAATCCAAGTCCAGATAGTTTCACTGGTAAATTCTTTTTTTTTCTTTTTTCTCTTCCCCTCACTGGTAAATTCTATCAAATATTTAAGGGGAAAAAAAACAATGTTATGTAAAACCTTTCCAAAAATTAGAAAAGAACACTTTCCAATTCATTATATAAGTTCAGTATAACCCTACTGTCAAAACTTGACAAAGATATTATTTAAAAAAGAAAACTGTAAGTCAACATTCCCCATGGAAATAGATAAAATATAGTTAAAATATTAATAAACTAAACAGAGCAACATCTTGAAAGGACAGTAAATCACGACCAAATGGAATTGATCCCAGAGATTGGTTTACTACTTCAAAAATCACACAACACCAAAGGCACAATCCATGAAAGAAGTAATTAAGAAGCTAGACTTCATTAAAATTAAAAACTTCTGCTCTGTGAAAGACAGTCAAGAAAATAAGATAAGCCACAGATACGCAGAAAATATTTGCAAAAGATATATCTGATACAGGACTGCTATACAAAACATACAAAGAAGTTTTAAAACTCAACAATAAGAAAACTAACAACACAATTAAAAATAGGTAAAAAATCTGAACAAACACCTCACCAAAGATATACAGATGGCAAATAAGCATATGAAAAGATCATCACATGTCATTAGGAAACAGCAAATTAAAACAACAATGAGATACCTCTACACACCTATTAGAATGGCCAAAACACCAACAAGGTCGAATGCTGGTGAGAATGTGAAGCAACAGGAACTCTCTTTCACTGATGGTGGAAATGCAAAATGGTACAGCCACTTTGGAAGACGGTTTGACAGTTTCCTACAAAACTTAAACACACCGTTTACCATATGATCCATAAATCATGCTCCTTGATATCTACCAAATGTGTTGAAAATTTATGTCCACACAAAAATCTGCACATGGATGTTTATAGCAGCTTTGTTCATAATCACCAAAATTTATAAGTAACTAAGACGTCCAGCAGTAGGTGAATGGATAAATAAACTATGGTACCTCCAGGCAATGGAATATTATTCAGCACTAAAAAGAAATGAGCTATCAAGCCATGAAAAAACATGGAGGAACCTTAAATGAATATTACTAAATTACAGAAGCCAATCTGAAAAGGCTACATACTGTATGATTCCAACTATATGACATTCTGGAAAAGGCAAAACTATGGAGACAACAAACAGATCAGTGATGGCTAGGGTTTAGGGGTAGGGAGGGAGGAAGAGGCAGAGCACAGAGGATTTTAAGGGCAATGAAACTACTCTGCATGACATGATAATGGTGGATACATGTCATCACACATTTGTCCAAACCCATAGAAGGTACAACATCAAGAGTGAACTCTACTCATATCCTATAGTTCAACAACGTATAGCCAATCACTAATCAACGTTATTTCTATAAACCAATGAGAATTCCTGTCAAACAACTATGATAAGCCCACTCCTTGTTCCCTTTTTGGTATCAAAGGCCAAATACAGCATCTCCCAAAGCAACTTGGAAATTGTCCCAGGCAGTTGTCCTCACTTTGGCTCAAGTAAACTCTTTAAAATTATATTTTGTGCCTCTTCTTCTTCCTTTAAGTTGACAACACAGAAGTTTATTAAATATTGCTCAAAATAAATCACATGCAAATATTATTGTAATACAAAAAACTGTGTGATCAGGGTTTTTTTTTTGAGGCCACATTACAAAGTGATCTATTTATGAGACAGTAAAGATTAAAAAAAATAAATAAATAAAGAAACCCTAATGTAAGATATAACTTTGGGTAAAAATGGTGTGTCAATGTAGTTTCATGGATTGTAACAAATGTACCACTTTGGTGCAGGGTGTTGATGGGGGTGGGGGGGCGTGTATGTATGGGAGTGGCAGGTGTGCATGTGTGGCGGCAGGGGGTATATGGGAACTCAGTACTTTCTGTTCAATTCTGCTGTGAACCTAAAACTGCTCTAAAATATAAAATCTGTTTTAAATAATCCACTATATTAAGTTAATAAGAGAAAAAAATCCATGTAATTATTTCAAAAGACACAGAAAAAGCATATGACAAAATTCAGCACCATTAATAATTACATTTTTTTAATTCTCGGCAAACTAATAATAGTTTAGAAGACTGTATTCAACCAGATAAAGGGCACCTACCCAAATGTCTACAATTAACATCATACTTAACAGTGAAACACTGAATTCTTTCTCCCTAAATTCAGGAATAAGGTAAGGATGTCCAACCCTTGTTACACCTATTCAACATTGTATTAGAGGTCCAAGCTAGTGCAATAAGTCAGGATAAAGAAACAAAAGGAATAAAGTCTGGAAAGTTAAAAAGAAATCATCCCTATTCTCAGACAATATGATTGCTTACACAGAAAAACTAACAGAGGAGCAAGCAAAACAATAAGAAAACTATCAAAAAATAAATGATCTTAGTAGGATCTCAGGAAAGAGATACAAAAAATCAACTATATTATCTACATATTAGTAGCACACTGT
This sequence comes from Daubentonia madagascariensis, assembly GCA_023783475.1. NCBI lineage: Eukaryota > Metazoa > Chordata > Mammalia > Primates > Daubentoniidae > Daubentonia > Daubentonia madagascariensis. The sequence continues at coordinate 13,960,764 of JAKFHU010000258.1, read as the reverse complement.
TTGAATATAAAATTTTTTAAAATGTCATTTACCATAGCATCAAAAAACTTAACTACTTAGGAATAAATTTAAGAAAACATGAAGATGACCTATATACTAAAATCCTTGAGAAAAAATAAAGTAGACCTTAAAAAACAAAGAAATACCTAGTTCACGGACTAACAGACTAACGTTGTTCGGATGTCAGTCCCCCCAAAATTTATCTACACACTCAATGCAAATTCAATACTAATACCAGTAGGCTTTTATGAAAACTGATACACTGATTCTAAAATGCACAAGTCCTAGAATAACTAAAACAATTTTGAAAAAGAACAAAGTGGGAGGACATGCACTCAAAAGTTCACTACATACTCCCAACTTTGTAGTATAAAGCTACAGGAATCAAGACAGTGTAGTATTGATATGACGACAGACACAGATAAACGAAATAAAATAGAGAGAGCAGCAATAGATCCACATTTATACTGTCAATTGATTTTTTTGACCAAAGTGCCAAAGTGATTCAATAGAAAAAAAAAAATAGCCTTTTCAACAAATGGTGCCAAAAAAATTAGATATCCATAAGGAAAAAAAATGAACGTATCTCACATCATACATGAATTTGAGATGGATAACCAATCTAAACATAAGAGCCAAAACTATAACCCTTTAGAAAAAAACCTAGGTATTAAATACCTTTGTCACCTGGGTATAAACAAGGATTTCTTAGAAAGAACACAGAATATACTAACCATAAAAGAAAAAAATCGGTAAACTTATACCATCAAAATTTAAATCTTCTGCCCATCAAAAGACAGTTTTAAGAAAATCAACCATCAAGCCACACAACCAGTGAGAAAACAGGTAAAACATATATCCGATAAAAAGACTTTTATAAATATAAAATATAAAGAACTCCTACAACTCAATAATAAAAATACAAACATCTCAATTTTTTAAAACTGAGAAAAAATTAATACATACTTCACAAATGAAGATACAAGAATGGTGAACAAGCACACAAAAACTCATCATTAGGTTGATATGTAACACAAATCCAAACAACAATGAAAATTAAAACCACAAGATACTATTACATACTAGAATGGCTAAAATTAAGAAGACTAACAACAAAAGATATGGGTGAGAAGAGGAAACAAGCAGGAATGTAAAATGGTACAATCCCACTAGAAGAAGTATGCCAATTTCTTTTAAATTTAAACATGCACCTACCATTTAGCATAGGATAAATACCACTTCTAGGTATTTATCCTAGGAAAATAAAAACATATTTCCATAAAAACTTATACAAGAATATTCATATCAGCTTTATTCCCAATTTTTTTATTTTCAAAAAACTGGAAATAACATGTTCATCAACAGAATGGATAAACAAACTGTGGTACATTGATAAAATGGTATACCACTCAGCAACAAAAAGAAAGTATTAATACATGCAATCACAAGGTAGAACCTCACAGACATTATCCTGAGCGAAAGCTGGACACAAAAGAGTATATACTGTATAACTCCATTTATATGAAATTTGCAAAAAGCCAAAAGGAATCTGCAGTTAAAACTCAGAACAGTGACCATTTTATTGAAGAAGTAAAGAACCTACAGGGAAGGGAACTTCTTAGGGTGATAGAAATAGTCTATACTTGATAAGGGTGATCCATTTGTCAAAACTCATGGAACTGCACATATACAATTAGTGTATTACAACATATATAAAATTTACCTCAAACAATGTAAACAAACACAAAATATTCGCATTCCTAGTTCAGACGGCTTCACTAGTAAATTCTTCTAGATATTTTAATACCAGTCTTACATAAACGCTTTCAGAAAACTGAGAAAGAGGGAACACTTCCCAAATTGTCTTATAAGCTAAGCATATCATTCCAAAAGGTAAGGATATCACAAGATACATAAATTAAAAGCCACTCTCTCTCATGCACGTAAACAAAAAGATTCTAAACAAACAAATTACATTAAAAGGGTACATCAGGAACAACTGAATTTATATAGTAATACAATATTGGTATATTTGAAAATTATTATAATTTCCATAGTAGTTAAATCATATCAGAATAGATACAGATAAAGCTTTTGATAAAAGTTAACTCCTCTTCACAATAAAAGTCTCAACAGACTAGGACTAGAAGTAAAAAGAATAACAACTAAAAAAAGTGGTAGCAAACTTCATACTCAACAATAAAACGCTGAACACTTTCAGCATTTTACTATTTGTGAATGCTGAATTCATAAACTAGACAAGAATGTCCATTTTCACTATTTGAATTCAACATTTTATTAAAGATCTTCTCTGTTACAATAATATAGGAAAAAGAAACAAAAGGCATAAAAATTGGAAAGACAAAATGCTGTCATTATTTGGAGATGATATAATTGAGTACATAGAAAATTCAAAAAAATTTATGCATGAACTAGAATTAATAAGTTAATCAAGGTCCTTAAATAAAAAATATACAAAAAATCAACTGTATGTCTATCCTAGCAAAAAAAATTAGAAAATAGAAAATTCTAAAACTACCATTTATAAGCTTCTCAAAAAACATCAAAGACTCGTAAATAAATTTAATGTAACATGAACAAGACTTCTACACTGAAAACTATTAAAAAATTAATGAGTAACATATTTAGGGACCCCTGATTTAAAACAAAAGTTCCTTTGTAATGAAATGTGGAAAAGGTAGTCTTTAAAATAAATGATACTGAGAAACCACAAGAATAAAATGAACTTTGACCTATACCTCAGAAAACACAAAATAGTCAATACCAGATGGATCAGACACCTAACTGTAAAAGATTTATTTTAAAAGATTATAGAAAGAACTTTTTAAAGATTATAGGAAAATATGTTCATGACCTTGAGGTTAGAAAAAATGTCTTAAAAACTAAACAAAAACCACTAATCATAAAAAATGTTTAATTTATTGGACTTCATTAACACAAGAAATTCTGTTCCATACAATCTCTATAAAGAGAGGTAAAAGCCAAACCACAAAAATGATTTTTTTGTAATACACGTGTGTGGGTATATCTCCAACAAAGGACATTTATCCAAAATATACCAGTAAGTCAGACAGCCCACCCACTGGGCTCCCACTCCCCAACTCCAAAATGTGCACTTCAAGAAAAAGGATATCCAAGTGATGTGAAGTGATATGAAAATGTGTTCAACCTTAAGAGTTAGCAGGAAACGCAAAATGAAATCACAGTGCAATACAACTACTCACTCACTAAAAAACGGCTAAAGTCAAAAAAAAATCACCCAAGTGTTAGTAAGGTTATGAAACAACTGGAACCTTCATATACTGTTAGTGAGAGTATAAATCAGTAACCACTTGGGAAATTATTTGGCATTATACACTAAAGCTAAATATGCCTACTCTGTGACCCAGCAATTCTACTCCTAAATTTATATCAAACATAAATAAGTGATTATATCTCTTATTTATGTGCAAAGACATGGGCAAGAATGTGCATAACAGCATTATTTACAATGGCCAAAAACCATGAACAACTTGAACACCCACCAACACTAGTATGAATAAATAACCTATGGTATATTCATGCAAAGAAATACTGTGAACCAGTGAAAAACAAGGATAAATCACCTAAGTATAATGCTGAGCAAAAGAAGCCAGAAACAAAAGAGTATATACTATATATAATAATTCCATTAATATAACTAAAACAAGCAAAATAAATCAAAATAAATCTATGGTGATAGAAATCAGAATAGATAGTTAACAAGGTGGTGATTATTCTCGTGGAAGGGACAATGGGAGCCTATTTGAATGCTGGAAGTGTTCTATAGCTTGATTTACATAATGATTTATACAAGTTCACACAAATGTAAAAATCCATCAAGCTATGCTGATATATTTATATATACCTCAAATTTAAAAAACTTTTAAGGCCTCAAAATAAATGTATTTTTGGACAAATAAAAGCAGTTAATTTATCATCAGCAGACCTACACTAAAGAAATACTAAAGGGAATTTTTAAGTCAAAAGGAAAATGATTCCAAAGAGAAGTATGTAAATAGAAGTATGTGAATGTGAAAAGCAAGAGAAAACATGAATGTGTGGGTAAATCTACCCAAATAACAACAGTATAATATCTTTTGGGGTTTCAAATATACATCAAACTAAAAAACAAGACAGCAATGACAAACAAGGGTAGAAATTGTGCAAATGGGAATTGACAAAATACAAATTTATCAAGGATACATGTGGCATTCTCTAGGGGAACCAATTAAAGAAGGTAAAACTAAGAAATTCATGGGGGGGAGGGGTAATTTAAAATATTCCATTAATCCAAGAAAAAGCAAGAAATTAGAGAAAAATAATACAGAATGGGCAAGACAAATAGAAAACATATAATAATAAGTAGTATAATTATATTAAATGTCAAGTGACTAAATATACTCCTATTAAAAGATAAAATATATCAGACCGGATTAAAAAAATAAAACCTAACTATACTCTGTTTAACAGTAAACATATCATAAGGTTATAGAAGGCTAAAACTAAAAGGATGGAATAAGACATTTAATGCAAATATTAATAAAAAGAGCTGGAATAGCTCTACTAATACCAGATTAAGGAAAATTTAAGTAAAAAAGCATTACAGACATAATTGGAACATTCCATAATGATGAAAAGTTAATCACCTGGAAGATATAACTCCATTAAGTCAAAAAGCATTATAGAGATAACAAGAACATTTCATAATGATGAAAAAGTTAATCACCATGAAGATATAATAATTCTGTGTTTGTTATCAGCAAAAACTGAAAGAAATTTTAAAAAAAACCTTCTGTTAGGGAATGATTGATCAAGCAGAGAAAACAGAAAATAAGGATGTGGAAGATTTAAACAACAAGATTAATGAATTTGAAATAATTGGTTGGTATTTATAGAACACCGCCCATCAAATTTCAAAGGTCTGAAATCACGAAGTGTATGTTCTCTGACCCACTATGAAATTATGTAACTCAATAAAAGAAATATAACTAGAAAATCCTCTAAATGTTTAGAAACTGAGAAATAAACTTCTAAATTCATATATCCAAAAAAACCAATGGAAATTTAAAACCACATTGTATTATGAGCAAAATAATAATGAAAACATAACATATCAAAACCTGTCAGCTGTAGCTAAAGCTGCTTAGAGGAAAATGTATAGCCTTAAAAAATCAGATTTAAAAAGAAGAAGGACTCGAAATCAATGCTCTAAGTATCTATTGCAATAAATTAGAAAAAGAATAGCAAGTTCAAACCAAAGAGAGTAGAAGGAAAATATTAAACAGCAGAAAGTTAAGAAACAGGGTACAAATCTATAATATAATAGCAAAATTCAAAAAGCCAAAAATCAATTCATTGATAAACCCCCTACCAAGACAAATCAAAAAATGAGAGGTACAAATGATCAATAAGTCTGAAAAATTAGATGATATGGATAAACCTAGCAAAACTGACACAAAAATAGAAAATCAAGTAGCCCTGTTTCCATTAAAGAAATTAAATACCTTATTTAAAACTTTCTCACTAGCAACCTCTAGGCCCAGATGCCTTCACCAGTGAAATCTTGTAAGCATATAAAGAAAAAATAATAACGATCTTCACAAACTCTTCTAGAGAACAGTAAAAGAGGGAACATTTCCCTCTTTTTATGAGACTAGCATAACCAAGATACCAAAATATGATCAGAACATTAGAAGTAGGAAAATTACAGACCAATTTCTCTCAAGAGCACAGGTGAAAAGATCCTTAAAAACACACACAAAAAAGCACAAAAAATCCATTCATACATAAAAAGGATAATGGATCACAACCAAGTTGGGTTTATTTTAGGAATGCAAAGATAGTTTAACACTTGAAAATAAATCAGTGTAATTCAACACATTAACAAAGTAAAGGAGAAATACCATGAGTGTCCCAAAAGATGAAGATAAAGTATTTTATTAAAATTCAACACATTCATGACTTTAAAAAGTATAATTAACAAGGTTGCTGGGTATGAAGTCAATAAACAAAATTCAATTATTTTTCTAACTACCAAAAAAAAAATTAGAAAATGAAACTTAACAAACAATTCTAATTAAAATAACATCGAGAATATCACATACCTAGGAATACATCTGCTAAAAGATGTGGAGGTCCTCTACACTGAATGAAAACTACAAAACATTATTGAGAGAAATTTATAAAGCCCTAAATAAATGGGAGAATGTACCATGTCTATGGATTAGCTGACTCAGTGTTGTTAAGATATCAATTATCTGCAAATTGATCTCCAGTTTCAATGCAATCCCAATCCAAATTCCAGTGTGTGTGTGTGTGTGTACACGTTTATGAGTGAGTAGAAATCAAAAGACTGATTTTAAAATAATACGAAAATACAAGAGAGAGAGGGAGAGGGTGGAAGGGGGAGGTAGAGGGAAGAAGAGGAAGTCAGAGTACATACACAACCACAGATCAAGACTACTTACAAACTAGAAAAACTGAAGACAATGTGGTGTTGGCACGGGGAGAGACAAATAGACCAATGGAATAAAAGAGTCTAGAAACACAGTCATACTTACAATGACATATGAAGTACATGTGAAAATGTGAAACATCTTAGGAAAAAATTCCACATAGAAATATTTCATTCAAAACTTTAACATATTTTCTGATCAACCATATCAATTACAACAGCAAGTAAATAATAAGTTTAACAGCAGTTAAATTTTCTCACGACTGTATAAAACAGCTTCTAAAACAATTAGCAGACCTTTTATAGAATTTTAATCTCTTACCTCCCCAAAAGCTCCTCGACCAATCACCTTTAATATTTCAAAGTCTTCTCTATGTAATCGCATTTGTTTCACTTTAGAAGTAAATGGTTTAGCTGAAACAAAAGAGCACATCAATTACTTTCTTAAAGAAATGTTATGCAAATTAGATATAAATAATAGTATTTCTTACTTATACAAAAAATTCAAATTATGATTAAGAATTAAGCCAAAGTATTTAAAAATCTTATCAAACTATATGAGATAGATTTAATTTCCCTAAGAAAATATATTTCCTTTCATTTCTTATATATGAATTACATTTTTGGTGAGAAACATTTTTAAAATTCCAAATAACATATAAAATAATGCAAAGCAGGAGACATTTAAAAACAAGACCAGTTTATGCTCATGCTAAACATTCTACGTATGCTATCAATGCTAAAAGTGTACTTTAACACAAAAGTCCAAGAAGTAAAAGCAGATTTCATGGCACCAGAGAGCTCTTCAGCAATTCCTACCAAGTAATTTAATATTTCTTTCATACTCATTCATTTACTTACTACTTTAACATGCCTCTAGCAAGAGTCTACACTATACAAAGCATGGTGGCGATGACCGGAGTTTTTAAAAAGTACAATGTGGTACTTTCCTTCAGCTCTCAGTCTTCAAGAAAGACAAAAGTATGCCTGCATACAGATGCACAAAATGTAACCATGGGATAAACTTTCTAACACATGTAAATAAATACAAAGTGTGTGAGAATGGAACACTAATTATGTGAACAGAATGCTTCACAAACGACATATCAAAAGAATTGAACCTTGTGGACTAAGTAGAATTTTGGTTCCTTTGCCTGAGTTTGACAGTACAGACATTCCAAGCAGAGGGAACAATATAAGCAAATGAAGAGAGGTAAGGAAGTGATTCTGTATGATACTAGTAAATAATCCACTGCTACAGAATTTTAAGAAGAAATGCAAAGAAATTGGAGCTGGAAAATGGGAATGGCCTTCAATATCATACAAGGAATTTGTATATAATCCTAGTAATATATAGGGGATAAATTAACATCTTTAAATGAGTAAATCAATTATACATTCTGCTGCCTCTAAGAGAAGTTTAGACCTGTCTCCTTTCCTCTCCTTGTGTCCCTCTTTACTCTCACATATAAAAAGGAGTTGATATGATTAAAAGACCATTATATATGGGTATAGCTCTCTTCTCACTCTTCCTTCCATGGAGCCAGAGTGTGACAAGATCAAAGATACGTATATGAGCATTAGGGGAGTGAAATAGACAAAGCAGGCCCTACAGCCTGCTTTGGTCTGAAAGTACACATTTAGCTAGCCCTAACTAGCTTAGAAAACAGGGGTATTCTTCACTGCTTTATCAAGTGCACTAGAGATTTCTGCATTAGTATTTTAAATTGTTAGGAAAGGAAGCAGAGATTAGATCTCTATTTGGAATTCACAGAGAAGAGGGAGATCAAAGAAAGAGACCAAGTTTGACTAAAGGTATTAAGGATCTCATACAAAGAGAGAGAGAGAGAGAGAGATAGGTAAGTATACCTGGCAGCCAGGGAGTGAACATTGATAAAATGACCAAGGCATCCTGGTTTGGAACAAATTATACTAGGTAAATTGTGAGACTATAGCCACTGTCTATCAGTCAGGGTCCCAGGGGAAACAAATTACCCTAATTTGAGGAAAGTTTATTTACAAGTGGACTATTTACAAAGGTGTAGGTGGGATATAAGGGAACGACAAGGAATAGTGCAGTAATCTGGAAATAGTGTCCTTCCCTTTCCCAGCTTCTATATAAGCATATCAGAAATACAAATGCTCCTCAAATTACAATAGGGCTACATCACAATAACCCATCGTAAATTGAAAATATCACAAGTCAAAAATGCATTTAATGCTGCCAATAGAGCAGTCCCCAGTTTATTATGGTTCAACTTATGATTTTTTGACTTTACGATGGTTCAAAGACAATATGCATTCAGTAAAAACTGTAACCCCATCCTAAGTCCTAAAGAGCTACTAGAATTAAGACTGGGTCCTAAAAGTCATCATAAAGTCAAAAAATCATTAAGTTAAACCATCTTAAGTGGAGGACTGTCTATATTTGTTTAAGAAGAGTAGGTAAAGAATATATAAACTTAAAAACAAAACAAAAAACACACAGACCACACGTGAGACTAGCTGCCAGATAGCTCTAGAAAATATAACACAGCAGCCTACAGCATAACATTTAGCAACTCTTGAAATTTACCTTCTAATTCACTTTACCTCCCACCCCCATGCTTCCAAATAACCTGACACTCAAATAAAGTATATGCACTATACCTTTGTTTCATTACTGACCCTAAAGACAAAAACAACATTTCATCACCGACCACTACAATTATTTGTAATCCAATTCGGTTCTTAAAGAATAATTCTATGTATACCTTCCTTTGGGTAACATCCTACTTATCTAAAAGGTCAGAAATCTAGATATTTCAATCCTCTGAAACACTATTACAAAACAAGAAACTATTCTTTAAAACCAGAGTGACTGAAGTATGATTCAGGTAAGCATATGATTGGCAAAATGATTTTTTAGCAAAGGCACAAAGAATGACAATCTGTCAAAAAGTAAATAATATCTTTCCACACAAAATATGCCCTGGAAGCACAAATAAAGGAGAACCATAAAATCATGAGTAATTAGAATTGAAGACTTTGTCAATTATATAAATTTTATGGGAGCCTATAGCATTAACATAAATTAAAATAATAACCCTGTCTAGTATTTACTCACTGGAATCTCCTAGAATAAAAATTCCATTTCTCTGACATTGCAAAACTATTCTATTTTCAGACATTCCAAAATTGGTTTATATCACAAATTTCTTCAGAAGGCTCACAGTTTACTAATCATTTACTTAATTAATTTAATAAATATCTCTGAATACCTGCTATATGCCAAGCATAGTACAAGATGCTAGAGGTACAATGATGAATAAAACAGGCCCTGTCTTCAAGTAAACTTGAAATACCATAAATGTTATTCCTGCATATAAAAGTTTCAGTGTGGTTGAATACAAATTGCTAGCAAAAAGAAAATGATGTTCACATTACAAGAAATCAAAGAAATGCAAATTAGCTTAACTGGGGTATTTTATTATTTACGAACCAAACGGGCCAAAAATAATAAATTTGAAACCACCACGTTTCAAATTTAGTGACAAGACTAAAAGTAACAGGTATTCTAATACATAGCTGGAAGGACTGTTAATTGACTACAATCTCTGTGAAGAAGATTTGGTTTTTCTTTTTCATTATCTTAATATGGTATATTATGTAAATAGACTTTATAAGTTGACTATTTTTGTATATTTTGAAATAAACCATATTTGGTTGTAACATATTTTTAATACACAGCTGAGATTGTTTTGCTTTGATTTTACTTAGGAATTTTCATGAACAAAGTTTGTCTACAATTACCTGTTTTCTGTAATGTTTTCATCTGATAGATAGATTAACCTCATTAAATGTGTTGAGTAGCTTTCTCTCCTTTTCTATCCTCTAAAACAAAAGCATTCCAGGTTGTTGAAAGATCTCAATGTGAAAAAACAAAATTATAAAACTTTTAGAAGACAATATAAGAAACTATGACTTGAAGGTCTTATAAAACTTGCTAGTGAAAACATCTAGGGCATGTATCTTTGCAGTGGACTTTTGATAATTGATTTCTTTCATATTATCATTGTTTTCATGTTTTCTATTTCTATCTGTGACAACTACGTGAATTATATTTTCTATGAATTTATGAATTGCATCAAAATTCAAATTTATTAGAATAAAGTAACTGATAATAGTCTTCTGTTTTTAAAACCCTACTACATGGATAGGTTTGATCCATTTTTAGTTGCTAAAATTATTCATCTGGGTCTATTTTCATTGTTTTTGCTTACCAGTATTGCTGGACGTTTGCATATTTTACAACTTTTTTTTTTTTTTTGCAAATACACAACGTTAAGATTTGTTGAGTCTTTCCATATTTCTGTGAGGTTTTTTTTCTGTTCACGTTCTCACTTGAATTTACATAAAATGTCAGAAAAAGAAAGTAGAGCCTAATATTAACCTCCTTCCTCCCCCAAAACAACTAAGTTAGCCAATTTGACACTAGACAAATGAGACATTAGGGCAAAAGTCTTTAGTAGAATAGAGATAAAAATGGGCCATAATGATTAATTTTTAAAAGTTCAGCTAACCAGGACATGATTCTAAACATGTATGCACCCAGTACCATAACCTCTAAATACATAAAACCAAAACTTACAAGAAACGAACTGTCATAGAAGGAGATTTTACTACATCTCTCTAAGTAACTGATAGCTCAAACAGACCAAAAAAAAAAAAAAAAATCAGTATATTTGAGCAATATATATATAACATTCTACCTAACAGTTGGAGAATATTATTTTCAAACACACATTGAATCTCTACAAATTTTGATAACAAGCCAAGACATAAAACTACCTCCCACAGAATTCAAAGTATTGGGAAAATAAAAACCAAGTGGTGTGTGTATACTGCAACAAATGCAATTAGAAATCGATAACAGAAAGATAATCAGGAAAGCCCATAAGCCCTGAAATTCAAAAGAAGAAATTAATAAGATAATTAGAAAATAAGATAATTAGAAAATACTCAGAACTACACAATAAAAAATAATACATATCAAAACTTCTAGGATACAGCCTAAACCAGTCCAGTTTTTACAAAAAAAAAATAGAGCCTTCAATATTCACATTGGGAAAGAAGGCAGTCAGAAAATTTAGGTGTTAAACATACACATAAAACATTAGACCAACAGAACTCAAAGTAGAAGGAAGAAAACAAAAATGTAAGGGAATAAAATTATTTGATTTGAAAATAAGCATATAATAGAAAGGTTTAGGTTGGGCACAATGGCTCCCACCTGTAATCCCAACATTTTGGGAGGCTGAGGCTGGAGGATCGCTTGAGCCCAGGAGTTCAAGGCTGTAGGGAGCTATGATCATGCCACTGAACTCCAGCCTAGGTGACAGAGTGAGACACCGTCTTTTTAAAAAAAAAAAAAGAAAAGAAAAGAAAAAAAAGAAAGAAAGGTTTAACAATGCCAAAGAATGGTTTCTTGAAAAGACTAATAAAATAAAACAAAAGAAAACAATGAATTAAAAAATACTGGGAGTGAGAAATTAAGATAAAACTGCAGATGCTGCTGTGATTAAACAGATAGTAAGAGAGTATTATAAACTACTTATGCCAATAAATTTGAAAACGTAGAAGTAAACAAATTCTTAAAAATTTTTTTAAAAATTGAAAACTTGAATTGTCCTATAAGTAAGTTGAATCAGTAGTTTAAAATCTTCCACAAAAAAACAACAATCCTAAACAGGTTTACAAGTTCAAACACATAAGAAAACCCACACACCTACATACCATAACACACATACTGAGGGCACTGAAGCAATGACACACAAGTACCCCTCAGCAGCAATGAGCACACATAGCATCCAGATATTGGTTTCTATTTACCATTCTTCACCAAAAGGAATAATGTCCAATAATAGACAAAAGGACATTACGTGCCTCCCGGTGTGATGTGCTGAGAATGAACAGAGAATCACTTATGACAACATGCCTACCAAAGATAAATAACCTGAATCTAGTCATAAGGAAATAATCAGAGAAATTTAAGCTGAGAAACAGTCTACAAAAAACTAGCCTGCAATTTCAAGATATGACAACGACACAAAAGATAAAGAAAGCCTGAAGAATTGCTCCTGATTAAAAGAGACTAAAGCAACATGACAACTAAATGTAATGCATAATAGAGATTGGACCCTGTATCAAAAAAAAAATTTTTTTAATCAGTGTAAAGGATACTATTGGGACACTGGTGAAATTTCAATATTAAATGTATATTAGATAAAATTATTGTATCAAAGTTCGATTTGCTAAATTGATAATTGTACCATGGGGATAGCTAAGAGAGTATCTTTATTCTAAGAAAACAGCTGCTAAAATATGTACAGTTACAGGGTCATGATATCTACAATTTATTCTCAAGATGGTTCAGCAAAAATAATGTATGTATGTGTACGTGTGTGGAGAAAGACAGAGAGCAGCACAAATGTGGCAAAATGTTAAAAACAGGCAAATCTAGTAGAGTATATGAGAACTTGTTAAACTATTCTTACAACTTCTATACAACATTGCAATTTATAATTCACCTTTAGGCAGGTAAATTATATAGTATGCAAATTATATCTCAATAAAGCTCCTTTTAAAAATCAGTTGTATTTCTATACACTTGCAATGAACAATCAAAAAAGGATTTTTAAAAAATTCCATTTGCAATAGTATCCAAAAGAATAAAGTACTTAGGAATAAATTTAACTAAGGAGGTAAAAGACTTGTACACTGAAAACTATAAAATACTACCAAAAGAAATTAAAGAAGAGTTAAATAAGTGGAAAGACATCCAATATTCTGGATTGGAAGACTTAATATTGTTAAGGTGACAATGCTACCCTAAGCAATCTATAGATTCAATGCAATCCCTATCAAAATTACAATGGCATTTTTTACATAAATAGAAAAACTCATCCTAAAATTCAAATGGAATCTCAACTGACTCTGAATAGCCAAAACAATCTTGAAAAAGAAGAACAAAGCTGGAGGTCTCACACTACTAATTTCACAACTTACTACAAAGCTACAGTAATCAAAGCAGCATGGTACTAGCATAAAGACAGACATATAGACTAATGGAATAAAATAGAGAATCCAGAAATATGCCCTCATGTATGTGATCAATTGATTTTCACAAGGGTGCCAAGATCATTCAATGCAAAAAGGACAGTCAACAAATGGTGCTGGGAAAACTGAAAATCCACATGCATAAGAATGAACTTGGATCCTTACCTTATATCATATACAAAAATTAATTTGAAATGGATCAAAGACCTAAACTTAAAAGTGTTTTAAAACTATAAACCTCTCAGAAGAAAATATGCGGGAAAATCTTCATGACATTGGACATGGCAATGATTTGTTAGATATGACACAACATAGGCAATAAAATAAAAATAGATAAACTGGATTTCATCAACATTAAAGCTTTTGTACATCAAAGGACACTATTAAGAGAGAGAAAAGACAACTCACAGAATGGGAAAAATATTTGCAAATCATATATCTAATAAAGAATTAACACCAGAATATAAAAAGAACTCCAACACAAAAAAATAAAAAAATAAAAAATGGGCAAAGTTTTAATAAACATTTCTCCAAAACAAATATACAAATGGCCAAAAAGCACAGGAAAAGATGCTCAACATCACTAATCATTAGGGAAATGCAAACCAAAATCATAATAAGATTCTACTTCACACCTTCTAGAACAGCTATAATTTTAAAAATGAATAAATAAAATAAAAACAGAAAATAACAAATGTTTAAGAGGATGTGGAGAGACTGGACCCCTCATACATTGCTGGTGGAAATGTAAAATGGTACAGCTGCTTTGCAAAATAGGCGGTTCCTCAAAACAGTAAACATAGAATAAATTTACCATATGACCCAGCAATTCCCTTCATAAATATGTACCCAAAAGCACTGAAAGAAAAAATTCAAACAGATATCTGTACCTCGATGTTCATTACAGCTTTATTCACAACAGCCAAAAGGTAGAAACAACCCAAATGCCCATCAACAGATGAATGGATAAACAAAATGTGGTGTGTGTATATATGCAATAGTTTATTATTCAGCCTTAAAATGAAAGTCTGATGCATGCTATAACATGAATGAATCTTGAAAACATGCCGTGTAAAATAAGCCAGACATGAAAAGGCAAATATTATATAATTTCACTTACATAAGATATCCAGAATAGGCAAATTCATGGAGGTAGAAAGTAGTTTAGAGGTTACTAGGGGATGGGGGACAGGAGAAATGGAGAGTTATTGCTTAAGGGTTACAGAATTTCTCTTTGCGGTAATGAAAAAGTTTTAGAAACAGATAGTAATGATGGTTGCACAACATCATGAATGTAATTTAATGCCACTGAATTGCACACTTAAAAATGGTTAAAATGGCAAGTTTTATGTTATATGTATTTTACAATTTTTAATAATTAGTAAGATAATATATCAAAACCATTGAATTATACACTTCAAATGAACAAAATGTTTGGTATATGAATCATATATCAGTAAAGCTGTTTTAAAAGAAAATAGGAAGAAACCTTTAAAATAAACCACACAAGAGTTTGACAAGGTAGGTGATCCATACAGGCCTATTAGGACTGAAAATAGAAGTGAACTATAATCCAAAATAATTATAACACCAATCTTTTATACTTAAAAGAAGCTTTGATTTCTACTATATCACAGGATCACAAAACAAAGATATCATTAACCTATAATTTAGTTCCTCCCAAGGCTAAATCAGAAGTCCAAAGAAAGGGCCGGGCACAGTGGTTCATGCCTGTAATCCCAGTGACACAGGAGGCTGAGACCAGAGGATCACCTGAGCCCGGGAGTTTGAGGCTACAGTGAGCTATCTATAATTGTGCCACTGCACTCCAGCCTGGGCGACAGAGCAAGACTTCCACCTCTTAAAAAAAAAAAAAAAAGTCCAGACAAAGGGTGCTGCAGAGCTGAAACTTCAGGCAAATTATACCTATTGATTATTCTAATTTGTGGTAAAAATGAATAAGGAACAATAAATATCAAATGTCTACAGAAGGATATATAGTTATCTTGTCATATTATGATACTCTAAATAGTGTAAAGAAAATGAACCAAAACAAAGCTAAGGATTATACACATTATTATTGAGCACTCCATTCATAGTGTCTAGGACAATTTAAAAGATGCCTTGACATGTTACTATAGCTAAGAGCTCAGAAATTCAACGATAGAAGCAGAAGATTTGCATACCAATTACTTGTATACTCCTTACCTCTATATTGCATTTGAAAAAGCTGATTATATATTCAACTTATTCCCCAAAAAGTTCACTAGCAATATTTAACAAAAATGCTTTAAACAAAGATAAGATTTTTTAAAATTATACATTCTATCCACCAAAAGCCCATTTCAGGCACTCTGTGTGATTAAAACAATTTGGAATATAAAAGACAAATTGCAAAACACTTTATCTTCATTACAACACTTGAAAAAGATTTAATAGTCACTACATTACTGCCCTTGACAAAAATCAAGACCATATAAGGAACCAATTGGGTCTGTTGTACTGCTAGACAAATGACATGCTATTCTGAATAGATGCTATTAGTAACATTTCACAAAGTACTACACCATCTAATGATGACCCTTGATTTTCTTCAGTGCTGTACAGTTCAATGCCTTTACTTGTGGCACATACCTTCTGAGGTATCTGCCATGCCACCTCCCCCTCAGTTGTCAGGGGTGGGTCAAGTATATATTGTAAGGCACCACTTCACTGGCCAGAGTTAAGTGAACCAGTGTGGAAACCTAACCTAAGCTAGGAAACAAATAATTTAAAATTGAATTCAGAAAGTGGCAGTCTCTGCAGATGATTACAAGAATTAACATACAAACTCAGTAAGTGTTGGGGCAAACATTCTACCATGAGACTAAAAGCAAAGGAGAAAATCAGTTCTACAGAAAGAAACAGAAAAACAAAGCAGATACACAGAGTGAAGCAGAGACAATGACAAAAGGAAGTCTTCTGCTAGCTAGCTCTTTTAGTCCCGGTACCAGTGATTCCTGGCATTTGATTGCATTCCTGCCTTGGATTCCCTGAACACTCATGATCCTTATGGTAAGTATCTGGTTTTTTGCTCACAACTATATAAAGTTAGCTTCCAACCTAATACAAAAATTATTTATCATAAAATTCCTTAAGGTACATATTATTAACCCTCATTTATTGTGAGGACTAAAGATGTTATGTGACTTGACAGCCAAGATCGGACTAGTATGTCACAGAATCACTATGCCATAGCTGCCTCAGAGAAGGACACACCAACACCGAAGTAATCATTTCATGAAAATTCTGACATCCTGTCCCAATTTCAAGAACGTGATTTTTTAAAAAAGATCCTTTAATCGTCTGAATGTACTCCATTTTTAAAAATGCTTCTGGGCAAGAAAATAATTTAGTACTAAGGACAAACTTTTTGTGTGATAATAATGATCTTAGCAGGTATCATTTTATTGGCAGCCATCTAAGCCAAGTAATATACTAAAAACTTCCCATTTTATAGAAAAGAAAATAGGTTTAGAAAGGTAATATAAATTGCTGAATACTACATACCTAACAAGTGGCAAAGATAGGATTCAAACTCAGATCTGTCAAGCTCACAAAGCCTTTCCAATATAACAAGTTGCCTCTTTATTCCCAAAACCTTTGAAATGAACACAGATGCTGAAATTAAGAGATTCAAATATGAAATAGTTCTAAAGAAAGTTAAAGAAAAAAGATGGTATCTTTGAAACTGAAAAGAAGAAAGCACATTTCTATCTGAGTCCCTAACACACGGCCTGGTTCATTGTACACTGTTTAATAAATGGATAAATGAATGAACAATTCTAGAACAAAAAGGACTCAAAGTTGCAATATGAAATGCCAGGTGTATGTTGCAAGATATATCTTTCTCCCTGCTTTATGTAGCCCAAGATTCGAAGATGGAGTCTCCTTCAATCCAGCCTCCCTCCTCCCTACAACTACTGGTCAGGTGGTAGGAACACAGATTGCTGGCTGCAAGCCACTAGTGATAGCTACTATGGCTTAAGAAAGAAACTTAGAGAACTTTAGAGTGTTCAATAGAAAAAGAGAGTGGAAAGGAGGAGGCACAAGTGAGAAAAAAAGATGAGGAATAAAGACAGAGTCTGAAGTAAAGACAGAGGCCTGGAGTTTTCTCCTCCAGTGCCAGAGCAAGAGATTTTAATCTTCCCTTTACCCATTATTTCCCTTCTTCCCTTTCCTCATAAATTTCTCCAGTGGGTTTCCATTCTACCGTTCTTCCTCCCCCTAATTCTTTCTATTGCAGGTCCTTCCATTGCGGATGATGATGCTAATCTGCAGTGGAGTAACATGAGAACCAGGGACCAATTGTAGGGCAGGGAAAGAGAATAGTCCATGCAGAAGGGACAGGGGAAAGAAAAATAAGGACCATCAAGAAAAGAGTAATTACTAAAGTCATGTTAAACCTGTTATCAATTATATCAGGCTTTGTGTCTATATTTTATAAACAAAATACAATGTGTACTTCTCAATTAATATTCAGTAAAGGAGTATAAAATATACATTAATCACTTGTAATGTGCAAAGAATAAAGTTACAGGTTGTATGTTTCTGAGACTTTTTGCAATGAGGGATTCTTGAGAGTAAAAACCATGTCTTATTCACCTTTAAGCATCAGTATCTTTCACAGAGCGGGTATTCAAAAAAATTTTAATAATAATTGAGTTATTACTGAATGAAGTTTCAAAACAGTCCTTATGCACATATGATTTTGGGCAACATAGTAAGCAGAGGAAACATAGATCCACACACATACAACCATGCAACAAACACACAGAAATACTGAATAAAATAGACAACCATAAATTTTAAATATACAATCAAACTCATAAAAGAGAGAAGAAACAGAAATCCCCAAGAACTAGAAATAAAGAAAGAAGTCTAGTCAAAACTTTAAACACAGGAGTAGATGTTGCAAAAGCATAAGGGACTATTGGTCCTGGACACAGGCCCTAACACCTAACAGCTAGATCCACTAGAAACAAAGTGTTGCTGGTGGCCTAAAAGAGGTAGAGGACTGGAATCTATACATCTGATCAAAGCCAGGACCCAAGACCCTTTCTCCAGAATCATAAAAATTCTAATTCTTGATCCAGGGAAGCAACCTGGGGTGGGGGGCAGTGTAAGCGGGAACACTTGAGAGTTTGAAGTCTGAATCTACACTGCCCATGTGGTAAAGAAATCCTTTGCCAAGAAATTAGTATTATATCTAGTCCCTATCCCACAGAAGCAAAAGCACTCAGAGGGACTAGAACTCATCCCAGAAAAATCTAACTCACTCAAAAGTGAGCTCACCATCAAAAAATTAAACCAAATGAAGAAACAGAGTATCATAATGGGGAAAGTTGGCAATCAAAACAAACAGGAAGATTACTACCTCCAAGAACTCAAGAGAATAGTATAATCTGAAAAACATCATAAAATAAGTGGGTAGCAATGATTAAAAAGATAGAAGAAATATAAATGATAGTGAAAGAGCAGACAGATTTGAAAATTAACCAAATAAAACATCAAGAAATGAAAATTACTGCCACTGAAATTTAATGATACATTAACATGTGTATATAGGAAAAAAATCATGAATGTTTAAGTCACCAATTTACTTCTCTATACTATTTTTATGTACTCAAACCTTTTCAAAAAAAAAAAAAAACACTCTGAAGCAACAACTCAAAAACAGGTAGAAGTAAAAGGCGGGATCATGGACCCCTTCAAAAATACGGTTTAAGACTATGAACTCCTCCCAAAAAAAAGCACATTTACCTCAAATTTTTATATCATGTAAAATACCACTAGACAGATCATAAACTTCAGAAATCACATTCTAAAGGATACTAAGTAGACAGACATGTATTTCAGTACCTACTATTACTTATAAATGTAAACCAAATTATATACCATCACAGAAAATATCACCTGGTAAAAAAAAAAAATCAGCCTTTTAAGCCACAGGCTATCCTGAGAATGTCATTTTCCACAGTCCCAGCATCAATGAATTCTACTTTCTATGACACAGAAGAAGAACAAGAAATTAGGATATGGTATTCTAATTACAGAGTGAACTTTAAATATACTGCACAGATTTAAAAACATAACTCACCTAAACATTAAGCTAACACCTTCCCATTACAACAAACTTCCCAATAAACTTGCAACTTTAATCACAAAGAGTTAATGAAGGTAACAAATTGGCTACTTTATTCTACAGATTTTTAGCAACTTTCATGAAATCGCTTTCTTAAAGAGAAAAGCTTTAAATTTTTTAAAATTTATATAATATAGTGGTTAAATGTGCAGGCTTTGGCATCAGACAGCCCTGAGGTGTTAGTCTGACTGCCCCTTGGTATCTGTGAGACCTTGAAAAGTTATTTAAACATAAAAGACTCAGTTTCCTTATCTGTATAGGCAACTATACCTCAGGATTGATTGAGGATTGAATAAAACAACTGACGCAAAGTAATAAGTAAAGCACATAGAAGAGAACAAGGATTCAAAAATTGTCAGCTGATACTATAATTAGAATCTGTAGTGCTACTTATTATCTATTTGATCTTAGGTATATTACCTCTCTGGACTCCAGTTTCTCTTTCTCTCTGAAACTAGAAATACTAATACATAATTGTGAGAACAAAACATTTTTAAGAAGAATTCCTTTCTTCTAAGGATCTCAAAGCATGTATACTAAAACTCCGATGATCCAAAGAAGGTCCTTTTGGACTCTAAAATTTATAATCATTCAGAAAATGCCTAAGTAATATCCCAAGAAAAATGACATCTCTTCAATAGAAAAAGACAAGAAAGAAAATCCTCATGAATTCAGGGGATTAAGTCTGTTTGTTCACTACTTTAAACCCTGTTACCTTGTAAATCATTTTTAAATAAATGACTATTGTAGTGTGTGGCAGACTGCCTAGTTACCTTCCTAACCACTATTCCCTTCTTCCTCATTGACAGACCCCAGATTTTTGGGTAGTGGCAATTTGTTTTGCCTTGGATAATGAATTATAATTGGTACATGCCAGTCATGTAATCCCTTTCCCCCTTTCCTTTGTTTGGTCAGGCATATGTGTGAAACTTGTTTTATATCATTTCAACCAATGATACAAAGGGCCTGAAGGCTTCTGGGAAGGGTCTTCTTCTTAATGAGTAAGATGAACAAGGAACAAGTCCTTTCCCAAACACTCCCTTTCTTTCTACTTGAAATATTACTACGATGATGTGCTCTTTTAGGAGCTGCCTTGCAACCATGAGGGGAAAAACAAGAGAGCTTCAGAGACCCGCCAATCCAACATTCTGACATTGCTGGGCCAGAGAACCAACCCTGGATTGCCTGCTTCAAGATTTCTTGTTTAGTAATAAATGTCCTTGTGTTTTAAGCCGCTGTTAGTTGTATTCTCTCTTACTTACAGCCAAGTGCATGCTGTTATAACTATTAAGCACAAATTCAAAATATAATTCTATCCAGTGGCAGATAATCTTCTCTGGAAATTTTGCCAAGTTTATCACTAGTCAAAAATTTATCTCTGCATTTATAAACTGAAAGTACTCGTGTTTGTGGCACTTTTCTAGCTTCTCCTCAATTAGGCTATCAGAATAGGACTCATCATTTTCAGATTCATTCCATTTAGCAAGCTTGGCATTTTATATTCCTCCTTTTTCTCTCCTGTATAGAGAATTAAAAAAAAAAAAAAAGCATATGGATAATCCCTACTCTATCCCTACTTTTAAGCTACCTTGGAGAGACCAAACTAAAATATAAGAAATAATTTTTGAAAACCAGCACAAAATAATAATTTTTAATTAGATAAAAATATATAATACTTAATGTGATATCTGGCATATACAAAGGCTCAATAAATGTTAATTATACTTATATACTGTTTGAACATTTTAAATAAACATATATTCCTATATCTTCTTTTAAATAATTGCTGCTAAATCAGAGCAAGATCTAATGGTAAACGAACCACGAAGCTAAAGAAAATATGTGACCAGGAGGCAGACATTGATCAGTAGAGAATATTTGTGAGTGAGAAACTTAGGTAGCAGTCTTTCATGCACATTAGATGGGTGTGCTGAACAGTGAACAAAAATATTAATCCACTTGGCACATCATTCCTATTATGGGCTATCAGAACTTAAATCCATTACAGTAGCTATCCTTATTCCAATTTCATCAAGCAAACTTCTGACAAAATTTTTCCTGCAGAGGGAAAAAAGCACTGGTGGGACTGACACAAATGACTGATGCCTGATATTCTTTATTGTAATTGCTAACTGGCATTGTAGTTCATCTACTTTGCCTAACACAAATGAGATTAGTGAATATATTCGTATCTCTAATTCTGATCAGTTCTATAAGGTTGAAACTTAGAGCTTAATAAATTCACCAAAAAAAGTCATTATTCATTTAACTCTGCATCTATTTAACTCTTTATTAAGTACCTATTTAATACAAGCCTCTGTACTAGAAATGGGAAACATTCTGGGCAGTTTACCTAGTCAATCTTCCCACGGCAACAATTTAACCTGGTCACATTCCTTCTTTCAAGTATCTTCAGTTATCACATTAACAATGTATAAATCAACAATAGGTTCATAAGAAATTTTACATAATAGTTTCATAGGAAATAAATTTCAAAGAAAGAAATAATAACTATGAACACTATATGAATTTATTTCCACCCAGCTAGTGAGAACACTATTATTATATAAATTGGTGGGGTTTTTAGGGCTGGTCAATATAAATTGTTTTTAAACTATTTCATATGTTTAAAATATGATAAAAGTGAAAAGAAAATGGTTTGGCTACTTAGTTTATCTTAAAAAGAAATTCTGCCTAATTAGGTTTTGGGGAAAGAAAGAGAATTTAACAATTCTAAGGTCTAATAATTCTAAGGTCACCTGTAAGAATAAATGTAGCAGAATAGCCAATATGAAGGGCCTTACCTTACCAGCTATTAAAATGTGTTATAAAATTATCAGTTCAAATATAGGTAATCTAAAAAACCTATGTATACCATAAATGTATTAGAATAGGATATTTTTATGTTCTTGGGATGGGGAAGAACTTTTCTAATCAGGATGCCAAAAGCAAAAACCTTAAAGGAAAAGATAGAAAGATTTACCTAAATAAAAGTTAAAGTTTTATTTTATATTAAAGTTTTTTTTTAATACTGTAAATAAGTTCAAAAGAAAAAAGTACAAACGGGAAAAACATCATATTCCACGATGATCAGAGGGTTGCTATCCCTAAAATTCAAGATGCTCTTGCAATGTAGTAAGAAAAAAAGAGCAATATAATAGAAAATGGGGAAAAGGTGTAAGTAATTTTTAAAATCAATACAAATTGATTTTAAAATACATTTTTTTTAAATCACAAATCAAGTATGCCAAGTAATTAAGACATCTGGTTTCAGAGTCAGAAAAAGTTGAGTTCAAAACCTGGCTCTGTCATTAAATAGTTGTGTGACCAAGGGTAAGTTACTTAACGTACCTAACTCTCAAGTTTCTTTAAGGAGACTAAACTACTTACCAACTCAAAGGTACTGGCAAGATAAGTATTCTATAAGTAGATCAAATGAAAACTTCAAAGAGGCAAGAACTGGCTGTAAGATGACTGATAAAAACGGGGAGGAGTTCAACTTACAATGTAAAGAATAATGACCAGCAGAGACATCAGAAGAATGTATTAGCTTGCTAAACTGTTTGGGGGTCAGACTGAGACAAGTGCCACCCACGCATCTGTCCGTGGTCCTGAATCTCCATTAAATGTTAGGGCACAGTTCATTTTAATTGTGGAATACTGACGACAATTCTTCAAGGTTTCCTAGGAATTCTCAAACAGGTAAGCACTAAAGGAAAAGAATGTAAGGAACAAAGAAAAAGATATAAATGACCCAAAGCTTTTGGAACAGCTTAGCCACTGAGGGATGACCAGTTTGGGGGCAGGAAAGAAGGAGTTGCTTAGTTTGACAGTTTTCAAATATTCATATGTACCAAAAAAAGTCTTACAGAAAGACTATGGAATTAGATATATTTGAGTTTGCAGCAATTCTGTAGTATATATCTCCTAAAATGGCTGATAAAAGTCAATATATGATGCAAGGAGCAAGAAGAAGGGATGCAAGGAGTAAGGGAGAAGAATTTCCAGTGGCCCTATTGCCACTAAAATTCTCCCCCCTCTCGTATTTTGCAATAGCTATGATCTAAAAGTAGACACCTAACCCAAACTATCCCAATTAGATCCTTTCTCCCAACTAAAAGAAATAGAGACTAGAAGTCACAGGAGAGGATTCTTGGGCGAAACATAAAAGAAAATGATTAGCTTTACTTTGTTAACATAAATGTGAATGTTTTCATCGGGTAACCTCTAAAGGAAGAGAAATGGAGTGTATGTCTTCCAAACAAGTAGAGGGGAAAACTGAATTAGGCAAACATACTAAATTAATCCAAAAGACAGTGAGAACACATGGAAAAATAAATATAGGGAAAAAAACTTTTAATGGTGGAAATATATCCAAACAAATCTGTATTTACAATAGATGTAAACAGCCTACATGCCCCAGTTAAAATATAAAGATTTCACACTGAGGGTGAAAAACCCAGTTATATGCTGTTCCAAAAACCATCTAAACACAAAGATACAGAAAGAATAAAAAGGATGGAAAAAGATAAACCAGATAAATACTACCCAAATAAAGGTACATTATTTATATTAACATGAGGAGAAACGGGGGAACTTCAAGGCAAAAAGCCTCACTACAGATAATGACTACCATTAGGTAAGGCAGACTAGAAGTCACAGGAGAGGATTCTTGGGGGAAACATAAAAGAAAATGATTAGCTTTACTTTGTTACCATAAATGTGGACGTTTTCATTGGGTAACCTCTAAAGGAAGAAAATATTTATTTTTCCAATTCATCAGGAAAATACAATAATTCTACAGTTTATGTACCTAATTAACTTAGGCTCAAAGTATATTGGGCAAAAACTGACAAAGAGTTACTTACATAGAAAAATTGGCAAACCTCCCATCAAGGTAGATAATTTTAATATACATCTCTCTGTAATCAACAGGTGAAGCCAACAAAAATTTAAACAACCTAAGTAACAAGCTGGATCTAGTGGACACAGATGCAATACAACAACTGCAGAAGAAACATTATTTTGAAAACCATATGGAATATTTATAAATATTAAACAAATACTGCAGTGTGACACAAATAAGTCAGAAATATGTTAAACTAATGACTTTTTTTTTTAAAAAGGCATTGGAAATTAAAACATAGCTCTAAACAACTCACATGTCAAAAAAGTGAGTTGTTTTTCAGAAACATAAAAGGAAATTAGCATTCAGAATGGAACAATAATGAAAAGACAACATATCAATACGTATAGGATGCAACTAAGGTGATAATTAGAAATCTAAAGCCTTAAAACTTACATTAGAAGAGAAGAATGCTCAAAATTAATGAGCTAATCACAGAACTTTAAAAGATGGAAAAAAGAATAAAAGTAAATGAAAGAAAATAATACAAATGAGAGGAGATATTAATAAAATAGAAAACTATTAAATAGAGAAAACAAACATCACAAAAAATTGATTCTTTCAAAAGATTGATAAATCTCTACAAAGAGTGATCAAGAAAAAAGAGGAGACACAAATAATCAATATGAGAAATGAAAAAAATGTACACAATTATGGATGTTAAGAGATTAAACAGAAAATTATTACAAATTTATGCCAATAAATTTTAAAATTAAAAGTGGGCAAGTTCCTAGAAAAACTCAACTTGTCAAATAACCAAGAAGTAATTGAAAACTTGAATAACCCTGTATCTAATTAAAAAAAAAGTGAATCCATAATTTTAAATCTTTCCAGAAAATAAACTCCAGAATGAAGTGGATTTACCATTGAATTTTTCCAAATTTCCCAATATTAAAGGTAGAAATAATACCAACATTACTGGAGGGAATAGATCTCAGATTCTTCTTTTATGTGGACAGCATAATCTTGATACCAAAACCTTACAAGGACAATATTAAGTAAAGAAAACTACAGACTAATCTGTCTTGTGAACATAATCAAAGCATTTGTAAATCAAACCCAGAAATATGTTATACATCACAACCAAGATGGACTTAATCCAAGATTGATTTAATACTCAAACTTCAATGTTAATCACCACATTAATGGAATAAAAAGAGATGAAAATCATATTGTCATTTCAATAAATGCAAAAAATTGATAAAAATTCAATACCAGTTTATCTTAAAATAACAAAAAACTTTAAACCTCTTAGAATACTAGAAATAGATATACTGGATAAAACTTGTAAGTAGTTTTTAAATTAATTTCTAAAGCCAATATTGCCAAAGACAAGATGCAAAGCTGGGGCACTCAGATTGACTCTAAAGCCCAGGCTTTCTCCACTATACTCTAATGGTGGTTATGAAATATTTTTGTTCATATACTGTCTCTACAAAGGTTTTGAAAAATCATGTATTGCCTTAAACACTTCTAAATTATAGCTCAAATGTTTAATTGCAGGTTTAAATGGTTGTAAATGATGTAATTTCCAATATATTTCAGATTGCATATATGCTTTAAATAGAATTCCATCAAAACCCAGAATTTATGAAAATTTATGGAAAATGTCCACCATATAATTGGCAAAGCCAGTCTTCACCATCAAACCAACAACAAAAATAAGAACTGCCTTCTGTTAGAACAAGTCTGACTTTAATTTTTAACTCAAATGATGGATAATAGAATTTTGCCACTGGTTTGCAAGCTAGTAAAATAAAACACCTGCTTCAATACTTTTTATAGCAGCTCTTTTGTTTCACCCTCCCTCAGGAGCTACACATTCTCAAACAGTCCCTTTTGTTTTGTACCTAGGAGATTTTCACAGCCCAAGGCAAAGTACTATAGCAAGATTTGAGATGAGTGAGAAATATGCCTTTATTTTATAAAAATGGGAAATGGCCAACTGTGAGATGGGAGTGGAAAAAGAAAATCAACAGACTTCAGAATGTTCTCAACAGATGGATTTTAGAAAAGAGTACTTAGGGAAGTTGAAAGGAAGTTTAAGAGAAACTGATTCCCTTAAAACTATATGTATCCTCATACCCGTTGGGAAGTCTTCATGCACCATGGATACAGATACCCCAGTTTGAAGACTAGGAGACAATACACTAGATTAACTCCTGAGCTTTAGTAGACCTTTTAGAAATAAAATTGCCAATTTATATTTACCAAAAAAAATTTAATCCAATTTTAATTAACTCTTAGATATAAGTGAATGTTAATACCTTAAAAATGTACTCCATTCTGGAATCTTTGTTTTCTAATAGGGATCATTTGCAGTATGTGAGGAGGATTGTTTTGGCTGGGATGGGGATCATTTTCTTAACCTGCCCCTCTTCTCCTTACCCTAAGGTAACTTTGCCAAGCCAGGGATCCCAGCACAAGAAGTCAGGGGGTCAGAACTGCCTCTAATGGCCTCTGCACCTGCGGTCCCCTGGTACAGACTTGCTGCTACTTGCGGCCAAGACTCCATCAGCAGCTATCTAGTGCCTGTTCCACAGTCCAGATATCATGCCAGGTCTGCTGCCTCTCTCCTTACCACATTCTCTCAAATTCCAGCCCTCCATCTCCACAAACACCATGGCCCATGTGAATGCAGAGAATGCTGAGCCATATGAAAATTTAGATCAAGCCAAACTAAGAAAGTCAGCCTGGTGTCCTAACAAAACCCCTAGGCTGGTGTAGTTTATTTTTTTTAAAAAATAGTCCTCTTAATCATTAGGACTCTTTTTCCTAATTGTCTGCTCTGGTTTTACCCAGATCCAGGGAGGATGGGGGGTAGGTTTAGTGCCCTAGCCCTCAGCCTCCCTTTTTATCCCCACTCTTACTCCAGGCATGCCAGGGATACTCCTCAGAACAGCTCTTAAGGGAATTACCAAGCCCAGTTCCCCAACCTGTACAACAGAGACAGTTAGCCAGCCAATGGCTACCAGCCTCTCCCCAGCCCTTGGTATTCCAGGCAAGGGCTCTTCTCTTGGATCCCATGGTCCAGTAGATCATGAGGCCCTCAGAAGCTGCTGTCCCAGAGCCCCAGAAAGCATCTTAGAGCCCACAGGCTTGCCCACCTCAGCTGGTGAGTCTCCTGTGGCTGGTCCCCCATGCCTGTGCTGAGTCAGAGGTAGCAGGACCTGGAGGCCCTGAACACCAGGCAGCAATTATTAATAAGTCTCTGAGCACCCTCTACCCACTAACCAGAGTTTGAACTTTCACAAGTGCTCCAACTTGGACAATTAAGGTTGAGGACAAAACCCAGGGCTCGGGGGCAGAGGAGTGGGCTCAGCACAGCCCGGAGCCTCAAGAGATCTGAACTTCCACTCTGGCCCTGCAAGGAACTCATAAATAACCCTGGGAAGCATGTGTACCTTAATAACAAAAAGGGAAGGGGAGAACCCACCTGGCTCTGGGTAAAACCAGAGCAGTCAGTCAGGAAAAAGAGTTCTAATGATTAAATGGAAAAGAAAAATTTAAAGTGAATGAGTAAATATTGCCTAGGAAGGCAATATTAATATTCCTAGGGTGAGAACAGAGATTGTCTGAAAATCATTTTTATGGCTCCTATTCAGCACTGTTAATATGTGATTTTATCACTTCCCAGGAGTTTAAACTAAAATTAATCAAGCAGTTGTTTACAAAACACCTTAAAATGTCTGTACAGAAAATAGAATCACTTCCAGTGTTTACTATTATATATGTATGATGAGAGAATTTTGATAGCAGCTAAGTGAAAAAGATAGTAGAATTTCTCTAACACATACCACAGCAACAATAGGCTCTCTGGTATTACATGCAGTTATCTAAGATCTTGCTTAATATATAATTAGTTATTTTTAAAACACAGATAACAAAAGGTTTTTAAAAAGTATTTAAAATAGTAATACTTCTTGCTTGGGAGCAGGTACAGAAACATGGTCCAAACAATGTTTTCCAGTATAGTCAGCCAGACACCTGCCCAACCTGACAAAATTCTCCTGGTTTCTTGTGTATAACAAGGAGCCATACAAACTGCCGGCACAGTCTTATTAATGGGAGTCCAAAATTTGCAAAGATTAAGCTGACATTGCTGGTCCGAAACTGTGATTCTTAATCAGAAGCATACATTAGAATAAACAGGGAAGCATTTTAAAAATTTCACATATCCTGGCCTCCATCCTCGGTTAACTGAATCATGACCTCTGGAAGTGAGGTGCAATTATATATATTTTGAAAAAGCCATGCAAGTTATTTGGATGTATGCACCAGGTTAAGAGCCACCTCTTTTAAGAACTTTACATCTTAAGTAATTATTCAATAGCACGCATGCCTATAAAAAGCAAACAAAAATCTACATTCTTGGTTCCATCCATACACCCCTGAAATAACAGACCCAAAAGCCATCCACCTATCCCTGTAATAACCAGCCCAAAACCAAACCAAGCAATGGCATCACAATGAAGGACTGCCAGGATCTGATGCTCTGCTTATCTTGAAGACAGCCAGGTTATGCCATACAAATTCTACCCTGTGTGGGTCTCAGATGGTCCTGTCACTAAGGAGAGAATCATTTGGGATTTACTATGGGATTATCAACTAAGGATAAAATCCAAGAAATCTCTACCTGTGTCCCTGTCTCAGACTGGTGTGAAAAAGGGGCCACACCATTTTTGCACAAGTCTAATTATTTTGGCACACTCTAGTTGAAACTGCAACTCTGCCTGCTCCTGAGCAATTGCATATAGCTAGAGGAAAAAAAAAATCACAATCATGCCGGCTGATTAAATTCATCATCACACATTTCACATGAACACAACATTTCTGACAATCTCAATACACTCTCCTAGGGCAGTCACTCTCCCACCCTCCAAAATTACTATTTCATATTGTGCAAAAAAGAGTTATATCACAGGCCTAAAACCGCTTAGAAAGCCCTGCTTGCAAAGTTGACCCTTACCTGGCATCTGGGAACTTGGATTTTGAGAGTGTTCCCACAATAATAACTGATAAGAATGGTTCGCTGTACCCAAACTGTTTGCACAAACAATATGGTTTATGCCAAACACCTATTCTCCTTCTGGGAGTCTAGAATTCCAGGATGTGCTAGACAGAGGCTGCCTATGTGACCAGCCTCCAACAAAAACCTTCGGCATTGAGTTTCTAAGGAGCTTCTCTGGCAGACAACACTTCATACGATAAGTCACAATTCATTGCTGAAGGGATTAAACACATTCTATGCAACTCCACTAGGAGAGGACCCTTGGAAGTATGTGCTTAGTTTCCTCTGGATTTCATTCCATGAGCCTTTTCCCTTTGCTGATTTTGCTTTGTAACTCTTCACTGTAATAAATACTAACTATGAACATGACCATACATTGTGTCCTGTCAGTCGTCCTAGTGAAGTGAAGAAGCACCCAACCCCTGGGGATGGTTTGGGGGGGGGGCCAGGGAGGCTGTAAATACAAATGAAGCTTCCCTTGCTCTGCCAGCCAGCCACCGCTCACCTCCTGCTGTGAGCTTCCCCCTTCCTAAGTTTCATGGAAGACAATTTTTCCACAGACTGCAGGGGGGAAGCGCAGAGCTCTGTGGCCTGGGCGTTTGGGCACTGCAAGTTTGGAGGACTCCTGACACACACATATCTTCTCTTTTCCCATTAAATTTCTAATAATCCCACTTCCTCCCATCCCTCTCAGCTAATTACTTTGTCCCAAACGTCACTGAAATAATAGAAGCAATCAGAAACGAGTTCCTCTATCTTCCCACCACCAAATTACCAACTTACCTATTTTTTAAGAAAAAAAGCAAGTACCCTGCTGCAATCAAAGTCCAATCTTTACATTTATGTTCCCTCTTTTCTACATCATCAAATTCTTTCTCCCTGTTGGATCATTTTCACGAGCTATCGTTTAACCCATGCTTAGAAACCTTCCCTAACCCGTAACTCCTCCAACTACCACCAAATTTCTTTGCTCCCCATCACAGTGAACCTCTTTAAAGAATTGTCTATATATATGGCCTTCACTTTGTTCCCATTTTCTCCTCATCTGACTCCATTTGGGCTTTTGCCTTCATCTTACCACATTCAAAACATGTGATATTCCTTTCTTCTGAAACTCTTTCCTTTTGGCTTCCTTGACAACACACTCACTCTCCTGGTTTTCTTCTACCTCACTGACCACTCTCCTTTTCTGGCTCCTCCTCCACTTTTCAAGCGCTAGATTTTGGATGCCTCAAGTCAGTCTTTGACTTTTTTCTCTTTCTTATCTACACATTTTCTCTAAAAATCTCATCCAATCCCATGCTTTACCTATAAGTTGATGAATCCAAAATTTTATCTCTAGTAGTAACTTCTCCACTAATGGATCTCCAGACTAACACATCAACTTCCTACTATCCCAAATTTAACATGGCCAAAACAGAACTCTATGATTGTCACCCCACCCTATAGTCCACCCAATCACTGTAATTCTATCTCAGTAACGGCAGTACAAATGAGCAGCTGTGATTAAGAGCGTGTACTCTAAGATCACATTAAATGGCTTGGATCTTGACCCCACTACCTATTAGCTATGAGACCACAGACCTGTGCCTCAGTTTCCTCATCTGTAAAATAGAAATAATGCTACCCTCTTCATAAGGTTTTAATGATTAAGTAAGATTAATAATCCATTTAAATTGCCTAGACAGTGCCTGGCACACAGTAAATACTAAATAAATATTAGCTGTTGTTACTCATCTGGTTACTCAGGCCAGAAGCATGGGCCCTATCCTTGATTCTACCCTGTTCCTCTGTGCAAACAGCTGATCCACACGCACCTCTGTGAGTTCTCCTATAAAACAAATCTCAAATCTCCATGTCCTTTACTACTGCCCAAGTTCAAGGCACCACCATCTCTCACTTGGACTGCTGCAAAAGTCCTAACTCTTATGAGTCTGTTCACATGGCAACCACAGTTATCCTTTTAAAACGTAACTCCAGAAAACATCATTCCTCTGCTCAAAACTCTCCACTGGCTTCCCTTAGAATAAAGTATAAACTCCTTTCCAGGTGGAACTTCATACCCTACCACTCTCCCCTTCACACACTCTGATTCAGCCACATTGGTCTTCTTTTTGTTCCTCTGTTTCCACCCTAAGGACCCTGCACTTACTGTTCCCTCTACCTGGAATGCTCTTACACAAGATGTTCACATGGCTGGCACCTTCTCATCAAACATCAGCTCAAACATCACCTCTTCAGAAGCCTTCTCTGACGATCCATTCTAAATTACCACTCAAAACATTCTCTGTCATGTCATCCTATTTTCTTTATACCTATTACCAATATCTGAAATAATCCTATTTATTTACGTGTTTATTTCCTGACTCCCCCAAAACTATGATGTAAACTGACATGCAGACATGACAGCAGAGACCCTGCCTGTCTTGTTCATTGTTGTAGCTCCAGAAATTGATACCTATGACATTGGAGGTATGCAATAAACATTTGTTAAAATGAATGAATGAGTTAATTAATGAGTGTTCTCCACAAACATTCTATCATGGCAAAAGACTACAAATCTTAAGGCTACTCCTGTTTTGGTAGAAAGCAATTTCCAAGTTCCTTCCTTTAAAAACAAATAAATATTTAATGGCTTCCCACTGTACACAGAGTCAAATTCAAATTATGTAGTAAACCTTCTGAAATGGCCCCAACCCACTATTTCAACCTTATTTCCAACTATGCCTCCAATCCCAAGTACTACGCTCCAAGCCCATGCCTTTGAGGTTTCCTGCCTCTATACTCTACATCCCACTGTTCCCGTCCATCTAAAATGCCCTCCTTCCATCTCCATTTCATAAAACACTATCTTCTTAATAGGTTCAAAGGTCACCTCCATGACTGACACTTTTCCACTAATCCACTCCCCTTACCAAAAGTAATCTCTTTTCTCTGCCTCCTTTATTACGTTTAATTCCTTGAGGGCAGGAACCACACGTTGATCTTTATTGTTCCTACACTCCATTATATATATAGTATTTATTGTGCATAACAAATATTTATTGAATTGACTTTAAACAGACCTTCTAACCACATCTTCTGTAGATATGACTAACAATAAAGATATACTGGAATTTATTTGTGCCAGACATATGAGAGATGATCCTGGTATAATATACATAAAAAGATAATTAATATCCAATATCATATTGGTTGCCACAGGAGCACTACAAACAAATTTTATAGGCATTCAGAGGAAGGATAAGCCAATAAAGGATGGCCTGGCTGAGAAAAGTATCATTTTAATGACCATTTGCAATTTTAAAATTTAAATTTAATTATAGATATCTATAATGGATCCTTTTCTCTATTCCACACAATAATACTGGCCCAGAATCCCTAAACCAAAAGCACATATCAGAGGAGATGTTAGTTAGAGGTGGTCTGGGAAAAGGCAAAGAAAAGCTTACTATAGCACTAATAATTCCTAATGAAATGCTATGAATAAACTCTAAGCCACAATGCCAACGGTAGTGGAGACTACTTGTGATCGACCCAGAATCCATTTCCTCTTCCCAAACAGAATTCTAATTCTGTTAGGACAGCTACACTTCCTTGACGCAGTCCATGTACCTCAATAATCTCATCGCCACCAATGCAATGACTGGTTCAGGAATAGACATGACACCTAATTCTGGCCACTGAGAATGGAGGGGAGATTATCTGGGTGTTTCCATGAAAGGAAAAGTCTTGTTCTCAAGAGGGTTACAAGAAGCATCCCTCCCTCCCCCATCCTCTCTCTCTCTCTCTCTCTCCCCCTCTCCCCCCCCCCACCATCAGCCCCACCTGAACAAGAAAGCATGTTGCTCAAGTGCCATCCTATAACCTTGAAGGAAAACAGTGTTAAAAAGAAGTCTACACTACAGCAGTAGTGAGACTGAAAGAACCTGGATGTTTGATAATACTATTGAGGCACTAAACCCAGAAGTTCACCCTACCTTTGCTCTTGATTGGTTAGCTAATAAAACTTTCCTTATTATTTAAGCCAATATGCATTGTGTTTTCAGTTATTTATAACCAAAAACACACTATCAACCCTCCACTTTTGCTGTATAATCAGCAACCTCTTAGTATTACTGTACTATCATTTAAATGGTTTCTTTTTATTCCAACACTGAAGCCAGGACTTGTACCACCAGAAATTTGACCTGCTTCTGCTACAGAATCATAAATTCAAGAAATAAAGTACAAATATTCACAAATTCCTTTCAAGTTCATTTTAAAGACAATTAAAAAATAATAGGCTGGACGCAGTGGCTCATGCCTGTAATCCTAGCACTTTGGAAGACCAAGGCAGGAGGACTGCTTGAGGCCAGGAGCTCGAGACCAGCCTGAGCAAGAGTGAGACCCTGTCTCTACAAAATAATAGAACAATTAGCCGGGTGTGATGGTGTGCACCTGTAGTCCCAGCTACTCAGGAGGCTGAGGCAGCAGGATAGCTTCAGCCCAGGAGTTTGAGGTTGCAGTGAGCTAGGATGACACCACTGCATTTCAGCCCAGGCAAGAGAGTGAGACTCTGTCTAAAAAATACATAAATAAATAAGTAAATAAACAAAAAAACAGCCCTGAGGTCTATAACAGATAGTAGGAATTTTTTAAGTATCATAATTTTAAAATATATATATATAAAGTCTAAGATGATTTTTTTATTTCAAATGAAAACTACATTTCACTAAATATTTATCTTTGTTTAGAATCACAAGCATTTCCTATTTTTTTCCTAAGAGAGATAAAACATAGCTATCATAATGATCATGAAAAAGATCTTGTTCCAGTTATTTTTACATAGAATGGCAGTAAAACAAATATTTTTGAAAATATTTTGTTAACAAATGCATCATCTATAAAGTTCACTGAATTAAAATCCTTTCTCTATTACCTAGAAGATATAGTGAAAATTCAACATGTATAATATTAATATAATTTGATCATAATCTTATTACTTTTCACTGAATTCTAATATCAAAATTCTGATTTTGTTAATATGTTATTTGTGAAGAGGATTATGGGAGTAAGAGTATTTTAATAACATTATTATTATGAGAAATATGTCTTTTTCATCTGTCTTCCACAACTAGTACACTATCTAGCACACAGTAAACATGCCATAATTTGTTAAATTTAATTACTGCCATTATCTTACCAACCACTCTTTGACTTCTGATCCATATTTGTGTCTCCTAAACATTACGCCTGGATGTTTTCACTATCATTCAAACAAAACCAAAACTCCAGGCTTAATTCTTTTGATCTCTAGATTGCCTTCCTTATCATGGTTTATTACATTTTCCCCCCCTAATTTCCATAGAATTATTCTTAAAGTAGGGATTTTAGATGTTTTTTCTTCATCATAACTACTGATTCAATGTTGAGATTTAACTGTATTAAAATAATTGTATTGCCTATTTATTCACTTACCTCCATTGTTCATTCACGAATTCTTTCATTCATCAAAGATATTTATTGAGTTCCTACAATACATTAAGTACTTATGCTAGGTATTGGGGATGAGGCAGTAACCAAACCAGACATTGTTCCTGCTCTGGTAAGGAAGATTAATATTAATCAAATAATTATAAACCTATAT
The DNA here is from genome assembly GCA_023783475.1 of Daubentonia madagascariensis. NCBI lineage: Eukaryota > Metazoa > Chordata > Mammalia > Primates > Daubentoniidae > Daubentonia > Daubentonia madagascariensis. Next base: position 13,925,440 of record JAKFHU010000258.1, on the reverse strand, counting down.
AATTAAAAATAGTGATAAATGTGTAAAATAGTGACTATGGCATATTCTTAACCACTTTTTAATCCTTAATTGTTTACAATTTCTAAAAATTATCACAAAAAGGGAATTTAACCAAACTAAATCCTCGAGCTCACAGAACTTATAATGAATGTGTTATCAGAACTATCTATATAATCTGTGACTAATATTGTTTATTGCAAAAGACATCTACATCCCCAACAGCCATCAGATTCATATACAAAGCCATTATGCTAAAGTCATTTTTAAAAAAGACCTAGTTCACATTTTATTCACTACTTTATTACAAAATCAGGGGCAAATGCTACTTTTAAAAATGTCCCTAGCTTGTAATAAAATCACATTTAAACATAGATCAATTTATAATATCATTATTTATAACAGCAAACAAACAGAAGTAACTATATATGTATTTAGTGGAATAATAAGTAGACTTTGAAGATGGTAATTATCAAGATTCTACAATAATCCAGAAAAAGAGCTTAAGATGATACAATATTAATAATGGTAATAATAACTAACTGAGGACTTACTACATGCTAGGCACTGGTCTAGCATTTTATATCTAATATTTTAATTAATCCTTATAGTAATCCTATGAAGCATGTATAATAACTATTCCCATTTTTAGAGATGAAGAAACTGAAGCAAAAAAATTACCACAATGAGATGTCACCTTACACCTGTCAGAATGGCTATTACTAAAAGTCAAAAAACAACAGATGCTGGCATGGATGCAAAGAGAATGGAACACACTTATACACTGTTGGTAGGGACTGCAAATTAGTACAACCTCTATGGAAAACAGTACGGAGATTTCTCAAAGATCTAAAAGTAGACCTACCCTTTGATCCAGTAATCCCACTACTGGGTATCTACCCAAAGGAAAAGAAGTAATTTTATCAGAAAGACACCTGCACACAAATGTTTACTGCAGCACAATTCACAATTGCAAAGATGTGGAATCAGCCTAAGGGCCCATCAATTCATGAGTGGATTGATAAAATGTGGTATATGTATACCATGGAGTACTACTCAAAAATTAATTAATTAAAAAAAGAAAAGGCATCCAAATTGGACAAGCAGAAGTCAAACTATCCCTGTTTGCCAATGATATGATCTTATACCTAGAAAACCCTAAAAACTCCTCCAAAAGACTCCTGAAACTGATAAAAGAATTCAGTAAAGTCTGAGGTTACAAAATCAACATACACAAATAAGTAGCATTTCTAGACACTAATAACAACCAAGCTGAGAATAAAATCAGGAACTCAATCCCATTAACAATAAGCTGCAAAAAATAATAAAATACCTTGGAATATACCTAAACAAGGAGATGAAAGATTTCTACAAGGAGAACTACAAAACACCATAGAAAAAATTCACAGATGACACAAACTAATGGAAAAGCATCCCATGCTCATGGATCAGAAGAATCAATATTGTTAAAATGTCCATACTGGCCAAAGTAATCCACAGATTCAACGCAATTCCTATCAAAATACCAGTGTCATTTTCACAGAATTAGAAAAAACAACCCTAAAATTCATATGCAACCAAAAAAGAACATGAATAGCCAAAGCAATCCTAAGCAAAAAGAATAAATCTGGAGACATTATATTATCCAACTTCAGATCATACTACAAGACAACAGTAACCAAAACAGCATGGTACTGGTATAAAAGTAGACACATAGATCAACGGAACAGAATAGAAAACCCAGAAACAAAGCCAAATACCTACAATCAACTGATCTTCAACAAAGCAGACAAAAACATACACTGGGGAAAGGACACCTAATTCAATATATGATGCTAGGAAAACTGGATAGCCTCATGCAGAAGAATGAAATTGCATCCCTATCTCTCACCATACACAAAAATTAATTCAAGATGTACAAAAGACTGAAATGTAAGACCTGAAACTATAAAAATATTAGAAGAAAACCTAGGAAAAACTATCCTCAAAACTAGCCTAGGTAAAGAATTTATGACTAAGACCCCAAAAGCAAATACAACAAAAACAAAAGTAAATACATGGGACTTAATTAAACTAAAAGGCTTCTGCACATCAAAAGATATAATCAACAGAGTAAACAGACAACCAACAGAATGCGAGAAAATATCTGCAAGCTATCCATCTGGCAAAGGCCTAATATCCAGAATCTATAAGGAACTCAAACAAATCAGCAAGAAAAAAAACAAATAACCCCATTAAAAAGTGGGCAAAAGATATGAACATTTTTCAAAAGAAGAGAAACAAATGGCCAAACAACATATGAAAAAATGGTCAATATCACTAATTATTAGGGAAATGCAAATTAAAACCACAATGAGATACCACCTTACCCCAGTCAGAATGGCCATTATTAACAAGTCAAAAAACAATAACAATATATGCTGGCACAGACGTGGTGAAAAGGGAACATTTATACACTGTTGATGGGAATGTAAATTAGTACAACCTCTATGGAAAACAGTATGGAGATTTCTCAAAGAAGTAAAAGTAGATCCACCATTCCATCCAGCAATCCCACTGCTGAGCTCTACAAAGAAGAAAAGAAGTCATTTTATAAAGAGATGTCTGCACCCGTATGTTTACTGCAGCACAATTCACAACTGCAAAGATACAGAACCAACCTAAGTGCCCACCACTGATGAGTGGATAAAGAAAGTGTGGTATGTGTGTATGTGTGTGTATGTATATATGTGTGTGTGTATATATATGTGTATGTACATATATATGTACCATGGACTACTACTCAGCCATCAAAAAGAATGAAATGATGTCTTTTGTAGCAAATTGGATAGAACTGGAGGCCATTATTCTAAGTGAAGTAACCCAGGAACAAAAAACCAAATAACTCATGTTCTCACTTATAAGTGGGAGCTAAGCAATCAGTATGCATGGTCATACAGAGTGACTTAATAGACATTGGAGACTCAGAAGGGGAAGGGTAGGAGGGGAACGCAGGATGAAAAATTACCCATTGGGTACAATGTACGCTATTCAGGTGATGAGTACCTTAGAAGCCTACACTTCTCCACTATGCAATTCATTCATGTAACAAAACCATTTGTACTCTCTATATCAATTTAAATTTTTTTTTTAAATAAAAAATTAAAAAAATTTTAAAACATTTTGGGAAAAAGAAACTTACTACAAAGCTACAGTAATCCAGGTTGTGTGGTAATAGCATAAGGATAAACATATTGATCAATGGAATAGATATGAGAGCTCGCAAATAAACCCATACATCTACGGCGAATTGATTTCAACAAGAGTGCTAAGTCCATTCAATGTAGAAAGAAGAATGTCTTTAACAAATGGTGTTGGAACAATTGGATTTCCATATGCAAAAGAATGAATTTGGACACTTACCTCATATCATATATAAAAATTAACACAGAATGGATTAATAACACAGAATGGATTATTAACTTAAATATAAGAGCTAAACAATAAAACTTTTAGGAAAAACACAGGTAAATCTTTATGACATTAGATTTGTCAATGGATTCTTAAATATCACACCAGAAGCATAAGCAACAAAACAAAAAATGGACAAATTAGACTTCATCAAAATGAAAACTTTTGTGCATTAAAGGACATTATCAAGAAAGTGAGGCCAGGCATGGTGGCTCATGCCTGTAATCCTAGCACTCTGGGAGGCTGAGGCAGAACAATTGCTTGAGGTCAGGAGTTTGAGACCAACCTGAGCAAAAGCGAGACCCCGTCTCCACAAAAAATAGAAAACTTAGCCGGTTGTGGTGGCATGCACCTGTAGTCCCAGCTACTTGGGAGGCTGAGGCAAGAGGATTGCTTAAGCCCAAGAGTTTGAGGTTGTAGTGAGCTAGGATGACACCACTGCATTCTAGCCGGGTGACAGAGGGAGACCCTGTCTCAAAGAAAAAAAGAAAGAAACTGAAAAGACAACCTGCAGAAAGGGAGAAAATATTCACAAATCATGTATCTACAAGGGATTAATATCCAGAATACATAAAGAACTCTTAAAACTCAACAACAAAGAGACAACCCAATTTTAAAATGGCAAAGAATGGGTGAGGCTATGCATGGGGAGGCAGGGGGTATATGGGAAATAAATCTCTGTACCTTCTGCTCAATTTTGCTGTGAACCTAAAACTACTCTAAAAAATAAATTCTATTTTAAAAAATGGGCAAAGGACTTGAATAGACATTTCTCCAAAGAACATATACAAATGGCCAATAAGCACATGAAAAGCTGTTCATTAGGGAAGTGCAAATCAAAATCACAAAGAGCTATCACTTCACACCTACTAGAATGACTAATCAAAAAACAAAAAATACCAAGTGTTGGCAAGGATGCAGAAAAATTGGAACCTTCATACATTGCTGGTGAGAATGTACAATAGTGCAGGTACTAGGGACAAGGAAAATAGTTTGGCAGTTCCTCAAAAAGTTAAGCACAGAACTGCCATATGACCCAGCAATTTCACTCCTTACTATACAGGAAAAAGAATTTAAAATAAGGACTTAAACAGATACTTGTATGCCAATGTTCACTGCAGCATTATTCATAATAATCAAAAGGTGGAAACAACCAAGTATCCATCAACAGATAAATGGATAAACAAAATGTGGTATATACATACAATGGAATATTATTCAGCCATAAAAAGGAATGAAGCTCTGATACACACTGTAACATAAACATTAAAACATGCTAAATAAAATAAGCCAGACACAAAATAAATATTAAATGATTCCATTTATACAAAATATCTAGAATATGTAGAAATTCATAGAGACAGAAAGTAAATTAGAGGTTACCAGGAGTCAGGAGGAGAACAGAATGGAGAATTATTGCTTGATGGGTACAGAGTTTCTTTTTTTTCTTATTTATATTTTTAAAAATATGGAACGCTTCACGAATTTGCATGTCATCCTTGCACAGAGGCCATGCTAATCTTCTCTGCATCGTTCCAATTTTAGTATATGTGCTGCCAAAGCGAGCACGGTACAGAGTTTCCATTTGAGGTGATGAAAAGGTTTTAGAAATAGATAATGGTGATGTTGCACAACATTGTGAATGTAATTAATGCCAGTGAATAATATACTTTAAAATGGCAAATTTTGTTATTTGTTTTTTTATATATATACATATTATATAAATATATATACACTTTTTTTTAACCACACAAAAAAAAACTTAAAAAATAAAAAAGAAGGGAAGGCAGGAGATTGGGAGAAAGCAAGAGGGATTACATACTATGTGTTTCATCTACATCAAAAAAAAAAACCTCCCTCTCTCTCTCTCTCTCTCTCTTTCTCTCTCTCAGAATAGTAGATAAGAATTTTGGGTGGCTGGCATTTTCAAGAGTACCTCCCTTCCCAGATTGCACCACAATTCTAAATTCACATATACTGCCAAGGTACTGGGGACAAGGAGCATTTAAAGCACATCCAACACATATACAAACAAAAAGAAAATAACAAGTTAAATTATGACCAAATAGTACCAAAAATTCAACCACTATTATTTAATACAGTTGCCCTTGAGTCATGTTTTATAATAATACCCTAAAGAAAATGGTTCTTTTTAGTTTGGGTTTTTTTATTTACATCTCCTCAAATTCCTTTCACCAGTACTTTTTAGTTTCTTTAATTTGGCTGAATATGTGTACAAACTAGCTGGTGTCATTTGTATACTGGTGCTATAGCCTTAAAAAAATCAGAAGAAAATCAGTCAAGGAGCTTCCAGGTTGTGAACACATGTGCTCAGAGGGTGGCCCACCCAAGAGGGGATGAAAGCTCCGTGCACTCCCTTCCCCCACACCTCACCCTATGCATTGCTCCATTTGGCTATTCCAGAGTTTTGTCCTTTATAATAAACTGGTAATATGGATTCAAACTTCTACAGCAAAAACTTGCTCCTTTTAGGAAAGAAATATGTGAGGCTATACAAGAAAAAGCTTGCTGCTTTCTGGCTAATGAAAGCTAAGGACTATCCAGCACATACAGCGGAGGATAAGCAGGTATAAACAGAAGCACCTCAGTTGCTTACAGGTTTCAGTGACAAAAATTGAGAACTTACAGAGAAGAAAGCACATAAAATGTCTCATAAACTCTGCCTTTTCATTGAATTATAAAGGATAATACATTAATGATAAAAAGGGAAATTAATCAAAGCTAAGCTGAGCCAAACACATCAGTCATCTATAAAAATTCATCTTCAATAAGCTAGAATAGAATCATATACAAAACTCTGCACATTCTGGGGGCTAGTAACTTTCAGAAATGGACAATTGAGTGAAGCAGTTAAATAAAGCCCTTCTATGAAAGGAGAGTAAACTGAACTAAACATTTTCTTGGTATCTTTTCATAAAGCTTTCTGGATTTTCAAAACAAGAAAGTCAGACCCAAATACAATTTGAGCCACATGCAGAGAATTTGGGAAAGAAAATAAAATTTTTAACTAATATTTAAAGTTACTTTAAAACAGTTTTATCTGAAAATTCTTAGTGTTAATGGACACTGAACAATTAGGGTTTTTAAAAATCTAAATAATTTCGATTTTTAAAAAACTAATACACTCCCACAAAAATCACCTTTTGTGTATCTGAGAATTGAAATGAAAATTGGAAGCACTGCTGGGGAAAAAATTCCTTTGTCATTTCCAAATACTAGTTATATTACATCATTTCCTTTTATTTCTTTGTTTTTTTAAATGAGATGGTTGAAGTATTTTTTAGTAATATACCTAACTGAAAACAAAATATACTAGGGTATCATAAATATTCCATCCTAACCCTAGACAACCATTTTAAAGTATGAATATATAGCGCTATCTAAGCACTCTGATTAGTATATGCTTTGAATTTTTTTGATTCTCAGTAAAGGCATTAAATCTAGAAACTAAAATAATAATTACAGATTTAAGACGTACATTTTTTATGGCTTTATTATTTTGAATGTTTTCTTTTTCCCTTTTAGGTAAAATGCAAGAGTAAACAGAGATATTTTTAAGCATGCAATCACCAACAAAATAATAAGTGACCAACAATCTGGAAAACAAAATCTAAATGACCTTGAGCAACAGAATTAGTCAACCAACTAATCAGAGTAATTTCTAATGCACAGAAACAAAGTACTGCATAATTAAATAATAATTTCTTCTGGGGTGTGTCTTTCAATATGCCTCTAAATGTAAATATTCCTGATGTTAAACTAAATAAAGAAGTCATCCTCTGGCCAGAGCAGTCGCTCACGCCTGTAATCCTAGCACTCTGGGAGGCTGAGGCAGGAGGATAGCTTGAGGTTAGGAGTTCAAGAAGTCATCCTCTGAAAACCTGACTGGAGTAGTTAGAAAGCTGACCAATTTTCCCATTCAGTCCTACTGCTCAGCATCCGCCCCCCCACTCCCCCTCCCCTCCCACCCCCTCCGAAAGAAACTTTCTCTTATCCCTGCCCTGAAACAGACATGAAGGGGATAGCTGGTCAATTATTAAGATTTCAAAAAGACTTTCTCTATGAAAAGTTGAAAATGAATACAATAAGAATTTCATTTAATATGAGACATTTCTTTGCACTTACAAGGTCCAACTTGGATTTGAGGAAACTCAAGAGCAGCTGAGTGCTGCTAAAATACAGCTACCTTTGCAACTGTGTATTTGACAAATGTTCTGAGGCCTCCTCACAGTACTTGGTAGCTCAATAGTTTATAGAAATAATAATCATATCCATCATTTGCATCATTTGTGTGATTTATTTTGTCTTTACTGCTCTGTTAAGAGTTCTTTTGCTGTGTGTTCAATTACATAAACATTTAGTAATATAGGTATGCCCTGTGTAACTTTACAAGTATCTGTGCATCACTAATGTAAGTAGAGTATAAAGAATTTAACCTGCACAGGTTTTTCAGGAATAAACTACCCTCCTAAGTTAGATAAAAGCTATTTATAAATTGCCACCTACAAGAACAGAGCAATCACTAAATTAAAAAAAGGAATGATCTGCTCAGAGAATATACTGATGAATTCTAACACAGATCTCCCACTTACTGTCTTCAGTCTGAGCTCCTCAATTACAGGACTCAGAAATGCCTCCAAAAGAAAAAATTTGAAAATAAGATCAATGAGGAAGGATTAAAGGAATTGGACTTTTTAATTCTGCACAAACTAAAACTATTTTTTAAATTTTCATTTTTATCATTTATTCATAAAAACAGATTCAATTATCACTTAAGGTTTAAGAAAAACATCAGGTCCTGGTACCTACCATTGCCTCCACCAAAAATATTTCCCTTCCCATACCATCCTTTCAATATAGTTATAGCATAATTTTGGTTAGATCAATATTCAGCATTTCTATTACTGTAACATATAAATTATTACTTTTCCTTTCCTACACAAATTTTTATTTTTCTTAATAAGTGTTTTCTCATTTGCTTCATTTTCTAAGCAACCTTAAACTCTCCCCAGATTTCCAAATCTCCTCTTAAGATGTTAATTCACATCAGATATTCAAAAAGTCTCTCTTGGAGCCTTCTGACCTGCCTCCTATCTGTATTGGTTGACCTCTATGCTTATTGCAAAGCAATCATTTTGTATTCTCCCTTCATCATCACCCTAGAAAATCTTTTCTTCTCTCCCCTGTATTGTATCTACTTCTTCCTAGATCCTGTATTTCCTATATTCATCTTAATTTATTCCCTTGTCTAATCGAAGCTAAGGCAACCAACTCATCCAAGTTTGCTTAAGACTTTCCTGGTTTTAGCACCAGAGTCCCATATTCCAGTGTTGGGGCTCAGAAAACAATACCCCAAAATGAAGGCCTCAGAAGCCAAAGTTCTTCTCAGACCTTCTCTTGCCCTCCTGTGTGTCTCTGTCCCATTCTCCTCTGAGGCTAGCCATAGAAACTAGAATCCCTCTTTCCCAAGGTAGGTCATAGAGACCAGAACCCTTTTTCCCTAAAGCCAGCCATAAAATCTAAAAATATTACTCTAACTTTCCCTCTGCCTTTCTGTGTAAAAACTGACCCTAAAGAAATTACCTGACCTACTTTGTTTGACTGTAGGTCATAAGACCTCCATTCTAGAGGGGGCCCTGCCCTATATCCATAAGAAAGGAATGCATGCTCAGAGAAGCTAAGAAGGACAGACAGGACTTGCTGGGTTTGCCCACTCAGTCTACTAGCATTAGATCATACCCTTTTTGTCCAATCATATCTACATGGCTGTCCACACTTTGTTGAACCTAAGCACAAAAATGGACAATTTCCCCTGTATATTTGGGTCTCCACTCTGAGGGCTCCCATGTATACACATTAAATAAATACTTGTATGTCTTTTCTCCAGTTAATCTGCCTTTTTGCAAGTTGATTTTTCAGCAAACCTTCAGAGGGCCAAGGGGAACTTCCTTCCCCTCCTTGCTCCCTACACTAGGAAACTCCTTAGACTGAATAAACCAGGATGGCTGGTTACCCTGTTTGGAGCCCACAGGTTGCAAAAGGTAAATTTTTTGAACATCTGCATGCCTAAAAAGGTCCTTATCCCACCCTAATACTTGATTAAGAATTTGGCTGGGTATAGAATTCCAGCTTAGAAATCATTTTCCTTCAAAATATTAACATTGTCTTCGAGTTTCCAGTGTCGCTGCTGGGAAGGCCAAAGCCTTTCCAATTCCTGATCCTTTGTACTCTTTCTCTTTGGAATCTTCTTGGGTCCCTTCTTTGTTCCCAGAGTTGTGGGAATTCCACAATATATTGGTTCTGAATCTTGATGCAAATCTATTTTTTCATCCATTTTGCTGGGTACCTGGCAGGCCCCTTCTATCTAGAAACTCATGTCCTTTAGTTTCTAGACCATTGTCCTGAATTATTTCATTTATGATTTTTTCCCCTCTGTTCTCTTTATTGGAATTCTCTTTTAGAATTCCTACTATTCAACAGATTATTATTCAGACCTCCTAAATTGGTCCTCTAATTTTCTTTTCTTTATCTCCTCTTTTCTCTCTCTTTTTTTTTTTTTTTTTTTTTTGCTCTATTTTCTGGGAAATTTTTTCAGCTTTATCTTCCAATTCTTATATTGAGGTTTTCATTTTAGCTATCATATTTTAAATTTCAAAGAATGTTTTTCATTCTCTTTTGTTCCTTTTTACGGCATCCTGATTTTATTTCATAGTTGCAGTATTTTCTCTTATCTATGAGAATATTAATAGTTTTATGTGAGTTTTAAGTTATGCTTTTTGAAAAAAGTTGCACATTAGAAACTTTCCTCAGATGTCTGGCAATTCTTGGTTTTCTATTCATATTTAATTGTAAGAAAATGAAAAGATGATTTGAAGCTCTGAACCCTTGGGTGAAACCCACTGATAACAAACTCTATAGTAATGTGATTACCTGATCCCTTTATTGGGGAACCCCTGATATCTAATATATATCTTTATGTCTTTCTTCTTGGGCTGGTCAGACTCTCCAGAAAAGACTCTTCTAATCTTCTGTCTTTATAATAAAGGCCTAGTTACCTAGCATCCTGGTAGCCAAGCAGAAGTAAATAAACATTTATTTAATCCCCCTATTTTCAATATGAAATGCCCACCATAGACTATGCCTGATGTTGCTCAACCCAGAAAACCTATTTTACTGAGAAGAAACATCTAATCTTTGTTTGAGGAGAAGAGGGATAAAGTAGCCCCGTGGCATGCAGTAGGGGAGGTGCTCTAGAGTTCCTACTGCTTTTAAGCCAGCTTCAATCAATCTTCCATATTTTAGCCCCACCTGCATCTAAACTTCCAGAGGTTCCTAAAGATATCAATTTCGAAGACTTCTGAAGATCCTGCCAAGTAAAGTGGATAGGTCCTCAGCTTTCACCCTTGCTAACTTAGGATTCAACTTTCTCAGATCTCGTTAAGTCATTATCACTCATCTGCCTGCCCCTCAGCTTTCAAAATTTCATTGCTATAATCTTCTCTCCTGCTTTTCTCATCTGTAAAGGTTTATGACTTTTTAAAAAATTCCTTTACTATAGTTTTAGTGGGGTTGCAAAAGGGAATGAAAATATATTTGTATGTTCAATTTATCACCAGGCTCTACAGGGTCTTTTTTGTTTTTTGGTTTAAGAGACAGGGTCTTGCTCTGTCACCCAGACTAGAGTGTGGTGGCCCAAAGATAGCTCACTGCAACCTCGAACTCCTGGGCTCAAGCGATCCTCCAGCCTCAGCCTCCCAAGTAGCTGGGACTACAGGCACATGCCACCACACCCAGCTAATCTTTTAATTTTTTGTACAGATGGGGGTCTCGTTATGTTGCCCAGGCTGGTCTCGAACTCCTGGCCTCAAATGATGCTCCCACCTTGGCCTCCCAAAATGCTGGGATTATAGGCGTGAGCCACCACACCTAGCCAGACTCTAAAGTTAATGCTGGACATTGTACAAATAAAATTAAACACAGACTTAACGTACGAAAAATTTAACTTGAAAAATTAGAGATTTACATTTTACCTCATTCCTTTAAACAGTAGCACCCTCTTCTCTTTACCTCACACCCATTAAGTACTTGTTTACAGATTGCCAATTGCTAAGGGAGAGGATTATAAACCACTACTTATAAGAAATCACTTTTGAATTTTTAATGTCAATTTCTTTAAAAAAATTTTTTTTTAATAAAAAACCACTTTATTGAAATATTATTGACATGTTGAAAGCTATACATGTTTAATGAATATAATTTGATGAGTTTGGAGAAAAGTATAAACTCCCAAATCATCACCGCCACCAAGGTCATAAACATCTATCACCTACCAAAGTTTCCTCTCACTCCTTTTATTATTATTATTTTTGTGTGTATGCATGTGTGTGTGTGGGGAGGGGTATGAACACTTAACATAAGATCTACCCTTTGAGCAAATTTTAAGTATAAAATACGGTATTGTTAGCTATAGGCACTATACTGTATAGCAGATCTCTAGAACTTATTTATCTTGCACACCTGAAAAATTAAAAAGCTTCTGCACAGCCAAGGAAACAATTAACAGAGCGAACAGATAACCTACAGAATGGGAGAAAATATTTGCATGCTATACATCTGATAAAGGGCTAATAACCAGAATCTACAAAGAACTCAAGCAACTCAGCAAGAAAAAAATCAAACAACCCCATTAAAAAGTGGGCAAAAGACATGAACAGAAGCGTTTCAAAAGCAGACAGACTAATGGCCAATAAACATATGAAAAAATGCTCAATGTCTCTAATTGTCAGGGAAATGCAGGTCAAAACCACAATGAGATATAACCTAACTCCAGTGAGAATGGCTTTTATCAAAAAGTCCCAAAACAACAGATGCTGGTGTGGATGCAGACAGAAAGGAACACTTACACACTGTTGGTGGGATTGCAAACTAGTACAACCTCTATGGAAAACAGTATGGAGATTCCTCAAAGATCTAAAAGTAGACCTACCATTTGATCCAAGAATCCCACTACTGGGTATTTACCCAAAGGGAAAAAAGCCATTTTATCAAAAAGACACTTGCACACGAATGTTTATTACAGCACAATTCACAATCACAAAGATGTGCAATCAACCCAACTGCCCATCAATTCATGAGTGGATCAATAAAATGTCATATATGTATACCGTGGAGTACTACTCAAAAATTAATTAATTAAAAAAAGAAAAAAAATCACTTTTAAAATAAAAAAGGGTAAATCAAAGAAGAAACAAGTCTCTGACATAAAGAATATGAGTTTCATGCTATGTTTCAAGATTACATCTATTGCTTCTAGCCTTGCATATAACAAGTATAATTGCATTAATTCATTCAACCAACATTACCAAATGCCTCCTATGGGAGCGAGTGAAAGAGGAGTTTCCAAGCAAATTAACTAATATGTGAAAAGTCATGGAATAGTCAAAGACATGCCTTACCTACTAAAAGAGTCAATATTTAATTTATAGCTAGAGTAAAAGTTGAGTGTAGTAGAACAGATCAGCAAGAGAGAGTTTTGGGGATGATGGAACTGCTCTATACCTTGACTGTGGTAGTGGTCATATGACTCCATATGTGTTAAAAACTCATAGGATGTACATCAAAAACAGTGAATTTTACTGTATGTAATTTTTTTATTTTAAAAAAATTTTAAAGGTGAGAGTGGAAAATAAATACATATAAGGTAAGCAGCTGTCCCCTTTCCCTCCCGGAACAATTCAGCCCTAAGGATCAGATAATAGTAACACATCAATGTTAATTCCTTGATTTTAATAGTTGCATTGTGGTTATGAAGAAGAATATAGAAATACACACAAACATACATATTTGAGGATGACAGAGTTACCAGGTAGGCAACTTACTCTCAAATGGTTCATGACAAAAAAAAATTGTACTATACTTCTAATTTTTCTGTAAATCTTAGATTGTTTCAAATTTTTAAAAATTATTTCTTAAATGTGAAGAAAAAGATTACAAACAAGGACCATATAAAAAAATTCTGTATACCATGCTAAGGAGTTTAAATGTCATCCTGAAAACTATCAGTAGTCACTGAAGGATACTAAACAGGATGTTGACACGATCAAAGGATCAAGTTAAAATTGTTTTTTTAAAAATTCCTTCTACTAAACAGAGGTCCTGGATGTGTAGGATTCACAATATTTGCAGGTTAGAGGCACATGTAATAATGAGGTTACAGATTATTTAGCATTTAATGGAAAAACAAAAGCATGATTAATAAAGTCAATAACATCCAGGAATGTAATCTATTTATATACATTTAATACAGAGAAGTCAACTGGGCCAGATGTACAGAGGGCGAATAAAACCAGGATAACCCACGAGCTGCTGCACTTAATTGGGATTATCACAGGCACACAGGCAAAAAAAACAAATATGATCACACTTAATCACAACCTCAAGCAACCTAACACAGCAATGGACTCCTGGAAGAAACTGTCAACTTAGCATGCATCGTCAGAAATGGGGTGACACATTACAAAGTTATGCAGCAAAAAGGCAGAAACAGAAATTACACTAGACTTGCAAATATTATTGTGGTTTTAACCATAAATTCTTAAAAATCTTTTTAAGTAGAGAGTATGGAAAATCTTTATGATACCATATCAACATCAGCTTCACCACATACCTGAGCTTATAGTCTGTTTTTAAGTGTTTCTTAGTTATGATTTTTGGTGAGGGCAAGGTCATAGGTAGATAGCAATACTATCTCAAAATGAGCTTTAGTCATTGTCTCCCAGTGGGGGCTTTTCCTAATCTTTTCAAACAAGTATTTTTTAAATCTCAGGACAGAATACTTCTAAGTAGATGCTTGACTGCTTTTAATAGTATCTGAGTCAACTTGGGGCATTAGCCACTCCCAGTAAACACTAATACTTAATAAGAGAATTCTTGCTATAGCAGGACAAGTGTACTGCTTTTACAAAACTCTCATAAAATCTAATTAGCTTTGTTCTATTTCACAGCAATGACAATCTCTATTCCAAATTCTGTACCAATAGTTAGAGAGGTAACTGGATTAGAAAATGATAAAGCTTTACCCAAAAAAAAAAAAAAACTAGGTTAGCAGGAACATCTTTACAAACCAGGAACTACACATATAAGCTTCTCAAAGGCCTATATCCAGTTTTATTGTCCTTTGTAAATACATATACACCCAATACAGAACTCCACACCAACTTAGTAAATATCATCAGACTGGCTTCTAGATGATGCAAATGGATATGCCATAAAAAATATAAAAAGGATAAAGGAAAGTCATTCAAATCTCCACCTTTGTCTGGAGTTTGATGTAAACTGTGACAATATTCAAAAAACAACATGGTAGAATAATTTAGTAACCATTTTCTGTCACATAACCAGTCTAAAGGCTCCGATACTGTCTAGTATATACCAGCATTTCCCAAATTCTGTCAGCTGTTCCTCATAAAAAGAGTTTCAAAGTTAAATGACTTAGGCAAATTCTAGGTAAAACAAAATTAAAAAGGTTTCTGTACTGCAGAACTTTTTGAAACTTTGTCTAGGATAATGTGCTTTCTAATATCCAACAAGGCATACAATAAACACTATTTCCCAATCTTACATATCCACTGAACGCTAATTCTCAGAATATTCACTCGTATCTCTTAAAATATAGTTTAGAAAACACAAGTGTACACTGGTAATTTTTTTCATACATACTGTCAGACCACAACATGTATTTATGGGTGCTGCATAATCTTTAGCCCATAAAAAGTCCTAAGTGAACAACACATCAATAATTTTTCATGATGATTTTAACCTTCTGAGTTGAGGTCTAGAACTCTACCACTGATTTGAAGACTGGAGCTGTATAAATATAAAAATAAAATGTAACTAGTCATTTCATAATATTTGCTGTTGGTGACAGAAAAATGGGCATTAGCTAATAGCTACCAAAAAATAGTTCCATTAATAACAACAAAATATTCTTTTTTTTTTTTTTTTTTTTTTTTTTTTTTAATTTCAGAATATCGTGGGGGTACAACATTTTGGCCTTTTTTTTTTTTGGCCAAACCATTGCCCTGTCTGACCCGTTCTAAGCCACAATCGTGGTCGTCTCCCAAACTGTGCTCCCAATCCATTCAGTGGAAGTTTTTCCCATCCTTCCACCCCCCTCAGCCCGCGCCCCACGCCCTCTGATGAATGTTATGCCCTGTGTGATGTAAGTGTTCATCAGTTAGTACCAGTTTGATGGTGAGTTACCAGTGGTGCTTGTTTTTCCAATCCTGTGACACTTCGCTTCGAAGAATGGGTTCTAGCTCCAACCAGGATAATACCAGATGTGTTAATTCACTGTTGTTCCTTATTGCTGAGTAATACTCCATGGTATACATATACCACATTTTATTGATCCACTCGTGTATTGATGGGCACCTGGGTTGTTTCCACAACTTTGCAATTGTGAATTGTGCTGCTATGAACATTCGAGAGCAGATGTCTTTATTATAAAATGTCTTTTTTTCTTTTGGATAAATACCCAGTAGTGGGATTGCTGGGTCAAATGGTAATTCTACTTTTAATTCTTTGAGATATCTCCATATTCTTTTCCATAGAGGTTGTACTAATTTGCAGTCCCACCAGCAGTGTATGAGTGTTCCTACCTGTCCACATCCCCGCCAACATTTGTTATTTGGGGATTTTTTGATATGAGCCAATCTCACTGGAGTTAAGTGATATCTCATTGTGGTTTTGATTTGCATTTCCCTGATGATTAGAGAAGTTGAGCACTTTTTATATGTTTGCTGGCCATCATTCTGTCTTCTTTGGAAAAGTTTTGTTCATGTCCTTTGCCCATTTTTTAATAGGGTTGTTTGATTTTTTCTTGTTGATTTTCCTAAGTTCTGTATAGATTCTGGTTATAAGCCCTTTATCAGAGGTGTAGCATGCAAATATTTTCTCCCATTCTGTAGGTTGTCTGTTCACTCTAGTGATAGTTTCCTTGGCTGTGCAGAAGCTTTTCAATTTGATCAGGTCCCATGTATTTATTTTTGTTGCTGCTGTGATTGCTTTGGGGGTCTTCTTCATAAATTCTTTGCCTAGGCCAATGTCCATAAGAGTTTTTCCAACATTTTCTTCGAGAATTCTTATGGTTTCATGTCTTAGGTTTAGATCTGTTATCCATTGTGAATTGATTTTTGTGAGAGGTGAGAGGTGTGGGTCCACTTTCAGTCTTCTACATATGGCCATCCAATTTTCCCAGCACCATTTGTTGAATAGGGAATCTTTTCCCCAGTGTACGTTTTTCCGGAATTTGTCAAAGATCAGGTGACTGTATGAGGTTGGTTTTATATTTGGGTTCTCAGTCCTGTTCCATTGGTCTACATGTCTGTTCTTGTGCCAATACCATGCAGTTTTGGTTACTATAGCCTTGTAGTATAGTTTGAAGTCTGGTAGACAGATGCCTCCCAATTTGTTCTTTTTGCTTAAGATTGCTTTGGCTAGACGGGGTCTTCTCTGGTTCCACACGAAGCGTAGAATTTTTTTTTCTAGATCGGCAAAAAATGATGTTGGTATTTTGATAGGGATTGCATTGATTCTGTAAATTAATTTAGGTAGCAAAGCCATTTTTACTATGTTGACTCTGCCTATCCAAGAGCATGGTAAGGTTTTCCATCTATTTACATCCTCTGCAATTTCCTTTCTCAGTGTTTCATAATTCTCTCTATATAGGTCTTTGATCTCCTTAGTTAGATATATTCCTAAATATTTAATTTTCTTTGTTGCTATTGCAAAAGGTATAGCATCTTTAATTTGTTTCTCGGCTTGATTGTTATTAGCATATATGAAGGCTATGGATTTGTGTGTATTAATTTTGTATCCTGAGACTTTGCTGAATTCATTTATCAATTCCAGTAATCTCTTGGTTGAATCTTTGGGGTTTTCTATGTATAATATCATATCGTCTGCGAATAGTGAAAGTTTGACCTCTTCTGCCCCTATCTGGACGCCCCTGATTCCTCTGTCTTGTCTAATTGCTGTGGCCAGGACTTCCAGCACTATGTTGAAAAGAAGTGGAGATAGTGGACACCCTTGTCTGGTGCCAGTTTTAAGGGGGAATGCCTTCAATTTTTCCCCATTCAGTATGATATTGGCTGTGGGTTTATCGTATATGGCTTTAATAGTTTCTAGGAATGAGCCATCTATGCCTATATTGTTAAGAGTTCTTATCATAAAAGGGTGTTGGATTTTGTCAAAAGCCTTTTCTGCATCTATTGAAAGGATCATATAATCTTTGTTCTTGCTTTTATTTATATGGTGAATTACATTTATAGATTTGCGTACGTTGAACCATCCCTGCATCTCGGGAATAAAGCCCACCTGATCATGATGGATTATTTTTTTGATGTACATTACAACAAAATATTCTAACGGCAAACTCTCTTATCCTAAAAAAAGAATAATATATTGTTTGCACAGTCACACAAAGAGAAAGATATCTCCAATGCCAATATAATATAATAAAATATTATCAGTAAGATATGGATATTTGTTAATAGTAAAGTTATTTATATCCTTGTATTAGTACAGCTATACATTTCAATTATAATTTACCTAAAAAATGGCATTTTAGTTCTTCCTTTATCATATGACTAGGTAGAATAGAAATTTTAAAAACAGAATGGGAAATAAGTTGACAAAATACAATTACAAATCACCAGAAAAGGAAAAATTCTAAACCAACTTTCAACCTTTTGGCAAAATGAGCTATTATTCTCATGTCTATTTTTACAGATGATAAAACAGACTTAGAGAAGTTAAGTAACTTGCCTAAATCACCCAGCCAATAATCAAAGGAGTCAGTCTGAATACAAAGCCTGCTCTTTACTAGTATATTGGTTTAGAACAGTAACGTTTCAGGTTGAGGTATTCTATTTGCAGATCTTTACCACGGAAACTCTTAAGTAAACTGAATTAAACTATATCACTATGAAAGAACAAACTGAATAGAAGGGTTTTTTTTTTTTCATTGATTAAGCTTACCATGATGTTAAGCAATTTGAAATAAAACTGAAAGTTAATAAATGATTGCAGAGGGTGGAGCCCTCGTCAAATAGGATTAGTGTCTTTATAAGAAGAGACACGAGAGAGCTCGCTGGTTCTTTTCCCCTCCCCACCCCGTGAGGACACAGTGAGAAGGTGGACCTCTACTAGCCAGGAAGCAGACCCTCAGCAGAAACTAAATCAGCTAGCACCTTGATCTTGGACTTCCCAGCCTCCAGGACTGTGAGAGAATAAATTTCTGTTGTTTAAGCCAAAAAAAAAAAAAAAAAAATGATTGCACATGACTGAAATAATTCACCATCTTTTCAAAACTTTGTTTTCATCCACATAAGTATAGTACTTTCCACCATAATTAGATTGGGGGTGGGAGCAATGGTGTTGATGGGGAAGAGAGAAAAATAAACCTATATCAGAAGAAGAACAAGAAAAGACTAATTAACTTATCCCCCTATAAACGGTGTCTTTAAACAATCAAGTTGAATTGTCCTCTAGTATTTTTATCTGCCACCCTAATACCCAGAATAAAAATTTATGGTAATTACAGTTTTAATTTGTTCACATGGTGCTAAAATAACACCAATTGTATATGATATTTTTACTTAATAAAAGTAGATATTTTCTGGTTTCTTTATAGCTGGGGTCCCCAACCCCTGGGCCACAGACCGGTACCACTCCGTGGCCTGTTAGGAACCGGGCCACACAGCAGGCGGTGAGCTTCGGGCAAGCTAGGGAAGCTTCACCTGTATTTACAGTCACCCCTCATTGTTCACATCACTGCCTAAGCTCCACCTCCTATCAGATCAGCAGGGGCATTAGATTCTCATAGTAGCACGAATCCTACTATAAACCCTACTGTAAACCGCCCACATGAGGGATCTAGGTTGCGTGCTCCTTATAAGAATCTAACGCCTGATGATCTGACATGGAACTGAGGCAGTGATGCTAGCACTGGGGAGTGGCTGCAAATGTAATAAATGTAATGCACTTGAATCATCCTGAAACTATGCCCCCCACAACTCCATGGAAAAATTGTCTTCCATGAAACCAGTCCTTGGTGCCAAAAAGGTTGGGGATAGCTGCTTTACAGTACATATAAATAGGTGCCAGCCCTTGAAACACAGCTTCACTGATACAATGTTATAAGCAATAGTCAAGTTCCCAAAGAAGTCCAAAACTCTAAAGCCAACTGCTTAGCAAAAATGTTGTTACATTGGAAAAAACAATACTTAACACTATAATAGGATTCTAAAATTGCATGAGTCCATGATCTTTTCCTCTTAAACATCACAAAGTAACAAATAAAATCTTTTCAGACAGACAACAGTTTTGCAACATGTTACAATTACAGTAACTAAAGCTACAAAAGACAGAGTGAGAATTTTTGTATTTAACAGGAATGCCTATACATGAAGAAAAGCAAGTTTAATTACAGCAAGAAAAGGTCATAAAAAGAGACTTCTCAGTAATTTCAAGGACATTAGGGGTTTACAGCACTGGTTCATTATTATATCTAATTTCACTCTACTTTATAGGGTGCTTTTCTTAGACATAATTGTATCAACAGCATCACTCTCATGCTACTCCACCATGATTAAGTTTATCTTTCAGTTCACATGACTTCCACAGAGAAAACAATTAAAAGTCCACAATCACTAAGTAAAACATTAACTTACTCAGATTTGGATTCTCTCTCCAAACCACACAGTATCCCAAAGTTTCTCTTAAAATTTCTTTCTAACCCTTATACTCAGGAAGTTACAAGGAAAACCATGACCTCATATTGAAAGAACATTTCCCAAAGTGTATTCCATGGAACACTGGTTGTCAGCCAACCTGCAGATACTCTGAAAAAGATGACTTCATTATCAGGTAAACTTCATAAATTCTAGGATAACCTACAGTATTTTTAATGTTAAATTTTGTCTAAAATAGTTTCCCAAACTGATCTATTCATGTTAACCTCTTTTCCCTCAACAAAGTATCTATCAATATACTATGGATTTCCAGAACACATTTTGAAACTAGGGAGGAGGCTACAGTGAAGAGGTCCTAATCCCAAAATAGAGGCAAACAGTTCAATGAGGAAGAATTAAGTGGCAGAACTGGAAAGGGGGTGCCAGGTCTTCCTGCCTTCTGTCACCATGAAAAGCCAAATGCTGCACTCCTATGGTGGCAGATAAAGAACCACTAGAATGGGGAGGCTGCTAGCCAACAGGTTAGCCATTCCCCACCTAATGACCGGAAAAAGAGGTAAAAATTGTAGAGAGGAAGTGTGGAGAAGCTAGCTAGAAAGAGCAATCTTATTGTTCTGATCAGCATCAATGGGGAAGAAAGGAAATTTCCTAGATCTGGAAAGGAATTTTATATGCAGTGACAACAAAAGGAACGCCATTCTTATAGCTGGTATGACCTATACTTACAGTGTGGGTCATTCAAAAACAAAAACCATTATGGAAAGAACTTCTTGACTCATCAAGATATAGCAAAAAGCAGCTGAGCAACTGTTGGGCTTCAATACTTAAAACTTGAAGTCACCTTCACTAGCAGTTTCATGAGTAACAAGGGATGAGAAAAATCTAATAGAACTCGCAAATCCTCACCTACATCTACCCTAGAGTTCATCTGAAGGAATGGGAAGATATAACCAAGAAACTACTACCGTTGTTTATAGGTCACATAGTTATCCCTCAAATTAAACAAACTATACACTTCTGACAATCAGTGAAAGTCAACACCCATTAGCCCAAAGTCAGAAAAAGAAAATGACAAAGAAAGAAATAATGAACCATCAAAGACAATACAAAGGAGTGAAGTTAATTTCTCTGTTCATTAAGTTCTTCTAAATTAAAAACACCCAATCATTCACAGGCAGACTGAAGTAGCCACCCAGGAACACAGCATGTTCATTCTCTCCCCACTGCCCTCACCCCTCCAATTCATTCTCATTCCTTCCTTCCCCGTAACCTCCCCACCCCACCCCCCCCACCCCCCGTCTCTTTCCAAGTATACATCTTGTCCTTACTTCCCCTCAGTTCTTCAGTAGGTCCCTAATCTATCATACGTTCTCTTGGAAAAAGGGAATTATGTCTATAGTATTTTCACTGTTTTACAGGGAACGTGTTATAGCTTTATCTACACTAAAGTATTTCCAACTTTTTTGATCTCAATCTACAGTAGGAAATACAAGAATAAGAAATACAAGAAAAGAATGTTTTACATAACAATCTTTTTTTCTACATATGATACACTTGATATTTTCTATTTTAGTCTATTTAATTTTTAAAATTCTGGTTAGGCTTAGTAAATTGATTTTAAAACCTATCACAACCAGCAGGATGAAAAACAATGAGCTACATACACAACAGACTGGCAATAAATGTACCAAGAGAGAAAAAGTTTGGGGAAAAAATTTTTGACTGCCACAGAAGAGTACTACAATAAAATATTAATTTGAGCTAAGTTTAGTTCTTTTACCCTAAAATAGCCTGGGCTTACAGTGTAATAGTATTCAAGTCCTAAGACGTATGGGACCTTTCATAAAATTTGCAACATATTATTTGTTTTTATACTGCTATGCTAAGGTATGCCTTACAGTTCCATGTGAAATAAATATATTTCTAAAATTCTTAAAGTGTTAATCCTGACATGCTCTTCTCACTCACAAAGCAATATCTTTTTTAAAAAAAGTTTATGTTCCTAAAAACATTAACTAATGAATATGAAGTTATTGCAGTAACCAATACCATCTGGCAACTACCTCTAAGTGTGATTTCTTGAGAGAGAGAGAAGAAAGGGAAATGTTATAATAACAGCCACCACTTATTGAACATGCTTCTATCATGTGCCAGCATTGTGTTACATAAAATAATGATACTTATTCACTATTATTCTTAGACTAGAACAGAATATTAGGTGGCTAGTAAAAAGGAAACAAGTGCCTAACCAATATTTCTGAAGACATTTATGATGATCCTAATTGAGGACTTAAATAAAAATAAATTTCATCATCTGTATTAAATGACCATTTTGATAATTTGGTATGATTAGTGAATTCTACTCAGGAAAAGCTAACAATGAGAAACCGCAGACATGAAGAACAAGGAAAGCATCTTAGAAAAGATTCAGATCCTTCCAATCAAGCCATCATCACCCCACTTAATCAACCCACACATAGGAAAAAATGTGAATAGCTTTAAAATTACTCTAAAAAAAAGTTCAAACCATAGTACCTGCTGATGTGTTCTTGTAACAAGCTTATTAATCAGACTATTTTCTGTGTACATACATAAAATCTGAATAAGTTACAAAATTACTGTTATTTAATGATAATTTGTATGAAATATTACAAAGTCCAAGATTCAGAAAGCATCAAAAAACATTTATCCACATACAGCCTTGCACATTTCTTTTGGATTGAATACTATTATCTTACATTTATTTTCTAAATAAATTGGTAAAGAATGCCCTAAAATTCCAATTTCCCATTTCAAAGTAGGGAGTAGCCAATTTAACGAATAATGTACTCATTTAGTCATTACTAGCAAATTAGTTTACAATGTAAAAGTTATTTTTACTTCTACAACTCCACTGTAACTTTTTCTACAGTTATACTATTGACATCCAAACTACTATTTTATAAACAAACATACAAATCATAATCATTTCAACAACTTAAAAAACAAAGGAGACAAAAATTTCTTTCAAATCTTACTGGCTATAACCAGAAAATAATACATATTATTAAATTTAAGGCACTTTTATCCCCTTGCTCTAGTGCTCACTGGCCTAATCCCCTCCCCTCTGCCTCTTTTCTGCTCTACTTATTTCCTTCCTGAAGCCATCAGCACCAAAAGCAAGGAATGCTGTCAAAGAAAAACAACATATCTGACTTTAAATTGTCAGTTTTCTTATTGTTATGATACTGTTATGAACAAAACATTAACTGTACCAATATAAAAGTGAAATGGACCATAACCAGGAATAAAATGAAATTGATGGGAATGAAGCAATACAGCCAGTTAGAATCTTGGCTGACTCCACTGTAAAAGTAACCTATCATCAGCACAAAAATAAGGAGCATCTAGCTGAAACTTTCACTAATATAAATTTCCAAACACAAGTATGTAATACAGAGTACTTAACTATACTGATCTCCTGTTGCAAATATTGGGTCTTTTAAAGACTTAAAGACTCAATATTTTTTGAATTATTAAAAATCAAACTAAAAGTTATGTCATTTAGGGCAAATCTAAATTATCGAATTTAACCCCAACAATCCCTGTAAATTTCCATCAAAGACCCAAAAAAATAATGTTTGAAACATTAAACTGATGTTAATTCCCAATCTGGAAACATCCTTAATCTAAAATGTTTTTTATATGATGTTAGGTAATGAGAATAAAATAGGACATTTCCTCAAAACGTAGTAATCAATTCATACATGAAGAACAGCTGGTATATTTCAATATTTACATGAAGAGACTGCCATTCTTAACCTAAATTCTCAAATATCTTAAGGATAATAAATAATACTACTCATGACACACCTCTTGACAGCTTTTCCATCATTAACTTTCTTTTCTTACTCTTTACCCAAACTTCTGTGGTTGATAACCCCCACTTTCAAGAACTCATATTCTGATTTAAAAATGCCTGAGACTTAACAGACACTGGCTAGCCCTAAAGTGTACAAAATAATTCCTTAAAAATTCTATTATTTTGTTCTCTATTACTGCAAAACAATAGGAGTTTACTTAAGAAACTGTACATTTTTGTTATGCCATATATCAGACTTCTAAAAAGACAAAATGCGAAGGGTACTACTAAAACCTAATTTAGCTTAAATTGTGAAGAGTCCCTGGTTTGAAATTATTTAAAATATATTAATAAAAATAATATATATTCAGCCAAACACTTATTTGATTTTTGGCTTGTTTGGCTTATAAAAATATATAAACAAGGTGTTTTTGTACATATAGAAGAAACAACACCCAAGAAAACATATTTAATGGAAAACATACATAAATTATTTTGATAATACAGCAAAATATAGCACAAAACTACTACGTAAACTCTAATAATCAGAAGGCAATGGAGGATATGATTTTCTCTCTTATCATAAATCACTTATAAAATTATATTTACTATATGTACTATATGTACATACAAAGAGTTCTCCCTTAATCTTAAAGAAAGATATTAAATGACAATCATAATCACAGACTAGAGTGTCACTATGGAACCATAATTTAAGAACTCAAATTCCAACTCTAAAAGTATCAAATCTTTTACGTCTTTAAAAAAAAAGCTACAGAATTGCTAAAGTTATGAAACATGAGATGTAAAACTACATATGCTTTATAAAATATTTCAGTCCACATAAAAGACATATACTCACAAAACCAGTACCAAAGTCAAAATTGTCTCACTCTTAAGAGAGAAATCACTTAAAAGATGGTTTAGATTTCTTACATTCCCATTATGAGTCTGGTAGTCTGTTTTTTAAAATCGTCCTACTCACATTTACATATTTTTTTAAAACCTCATGACAGCATGTTGCTAGAAATCTTCTGATACTGGCAAATTGAATAAAGTTATTATGTACAGGCATTCTTGAATCAGTGGTTTACCTAAGAAACTAATTTTGAATAAATTTCAAACCCAAAACAATGAAATAATCAGCACTTGACTTTTACTTCAAGAAAATAAAGCTTTACTTGGGAACAAAGACATTTTAGCATAAAAATGTTCCAAAAAACTAAAATTATTTGTATTCCAAAGGTACAAAATACTGTTTGGCCAAAATCCTTCAAAAGCCAATGTACCACTTATAGCTCTGGGTAATGATAAGGTACTTCTTCCAATAGAGAACTTCTGGACATCAGAGTGTGCCCTGTATATAACATCAGAAGCTGAAGAACTTAAGCCAAGCAAGCCTTCAAGCTTGAAGGTCAGATGGAGCATTTGCTCACATCATTATCTAGTCCACTAAAATAAGTCTTCTAAATCCCATCTATAAGAATGGAGCCAAAAATCTAACCAGTTTAGATTTAAATCAAATTTAGAGTAAAATCTAACTCTCAGGTGGGAGCTGCCATCAACTATTACAAAATTTTTAAACTATGCCATTTTCTCTTACAAACATAACAATTTTTGGAAAGCCAATGATTAGTAGTTCCCTTTGCTTATTCTATATAGAAATAAAATAAAACCCACTGATCATCACCTTCAGGTTCCTGTTGACCTAAGATAAACACAGATATTTTAGTATCTCCTCCCATTTCGGGAATGATTTCCATAGTCTGGAAGGAATGTTTCCACCAATAAATACCTTTGAATTTAATGGCTATTATACCACCAGCAAAACTGTAAGCAATAACCCATATTTGCCCAACACAGAATTTATTTAAAATCTCTTACTGTTGACCTAAAAACATGCGTCCCTCATCATAAATTCCACATTAGCGAGGCCTTAAATCAAGGCAACAATTGAGTAGCATGGTTTTACTCCTGGGAAAATATTTACTAAAAACTAGGAAAAACATCTTGAATAACTGGCATCTATTCTTGTACTGTGAATATATATTTTTTCTTTCATTACAGAGTAAAGAGTTTACCCATAACTCTCCACAACAATTAAATCATAATGCCCATCTAAAGATTAAGAGTTTTTTTAAAAATACAAACTTACCCCACTCTAGGTATTCAAGAATGTTCTTCTCTCTTCTCAATGGAGAATTATTGCATTCATCATAAAGGCAGATAAGTATATCCAGTAACGTCTCCACACTGAAGCACTGCCCATTGGTCTGAGCGGGTCCATCCAAAATAAACTGCTCCAACTGCCTCAAACGCACTTCTCCAGACATGTTTGCTTCAATTTCTGCTGGCTTTCCTTTAAATTACTACGATTTTTACTTTTATTATTTGAACCTAAATTTTAAAAGGTGTGGTTTTAAAAATAAACCACTTGTTATTCAAACAACTGTCATGAAATGCCGGTGCTGAATTAAACATCCAGCACACCAGTAACCTCACTTAACTGAAGCGTCTTCAATTTCACCCATATACACATATTTTGAGGGTAAATTACCATAAAATATATATTTAATACTTTTTAAAAAGAAAAATACAATTAAATCGTATATTTAAATAAAATAATAATTAAAAGTACAACGAACTAAAGAATCAACACTTCTTTAAAAAAAAAAAACTCTTCTCCTTCATTCAAAATTCAACTAATGCAACATAATCCTGAAACGAATCCGGTTGCATCATTAATGAATAAAGTCCGATCTGCATCAGCAATTCATTTCCCGGAAAGCAGAAAAATAGAAAAGGGAGGAAAAAAACAGAACGTATAGAAGGGGGAGGGAAAACCAAAAATTTTGCTGCAAATCCTCCCAACCACCACTTGGATAATGCATCAGCGGCAATTTCTCCAGCGGGAAAGGGACGGGGCGAGGTCCCTGAAGCAGCCCCTCAGCTCGGAGCACGCCAAGTCTTGCCCAGAGGAGGCTTTTCCTTTCTCCTCCCGAGGTCCTTCTCTTTAAGGCTTTGCAGTTAGTCCTATTTTCAACGCATTCCGGAGAAAAGTCATCATGTTTCTCCCGGCTTCTCCCAGGGGCCTGACCCGCGGCGCGGCCGGCGGTGGGAAGGCGGGCTGCGGGCGGCACTCGCACCCGGGCTCCGCGGCAGCGGCTACTCGGCAGCCCGAGCCCGCTCCATGTCGGTGGTCGCTCGTGGGCCGGGCCCGGCCGCGCCGCGCCGCGCCGGGCGGAGAGCCCGGTCTCCCCCGCACCCGCACCGCGACCGCCGCGCCGGAGGCTCCCGACGCCCCAGGCGAGGGGGGGTGCTCTTCTGAATTCAAAGGACACGGGCGGCAGCTGCGGCGGTGCGGGCGGCTCCGGCAGCTACTTCTCCCCCTTCTTCACACCCCTGGGTGAAGGGCATCTTTCCTCAGCGAGGAGGGAGGCGACCGAGGCGCAGGAGGAGGGGTTGGTGCCTAGGGTGAGGAGACCAGAGGCTGCGGCAGCCCGGCTCCCAACCACTCCCTTCCTCTCCCTGCCAGCCCTCCCCCGCCTTCCCTCTCCTCTCGCGCTCGCGCCCTGGGCGCCGCGAGGCTCCTCCAGTCCCCGCCGCACGCAGGCGGAGGCTCGCCGAAGCGTCCGGATCCAATATGGCGGCCGCGTCCCCCTCCCACCCGCGCGCACGCCCTCTCCCCGCCGCGCCCCCCCCCCCGCCGGAGCCGGGCGGCCGAGCCGGGCGGCGACCTGCCGCCGCTCCCAGCCTGAGGCCCCCGAGGGGACGCGGGCCCGGCTGCGGGCTGCTGCCCCAGCCTGCGGGGAGGAGTGGGGGCCGCCGCGGCCCGCGGTGCTGCGGCTGCGGCAACGTGGAATGCAGGGATACGGGAGGACCGGCGGTGGCGGAGGATATGGCGGGATGACCGGGCCGAGGCGGGGAGCTGCGGCAGGACTGGGGCGCGGGCTGGGAATTGCGCCGCCGCCTCGCCGCCGGCCGTGGGTCCCCGAGGCTCGTACACATCGCAAAGCAGGGCTTCTTCCTCGTCCTCGGAGACATCACCTGTCCGGCACGTTTGCTAACGGGGCGCAGAAGCAGACGGGCTTCAGGCTTCCAACAGATCTGGAAAAGATAGTGCTTTTCTTTCCGCCCTTTCCCTACTCACCACCCGCCCCCCAAATTCGGTTCTCGCACACTCCAGAGTAATAATTTCTTGTGTGTCTAATTACAGCACTTCTTGTGTCATTTCCCAGGACAAAAACAATGACAGACTTGTATGCGCTATCACCTAAGGCCTGTGTGTGCACGCAAAGGATAGAATTCCCATCTCTATTCCCAAAAGTTTCCCTGCGTAGAGCATAGTGTTTTCTCCTCCGGAACTATTTCTGGGTACTGCCTGTTTTTCCCCAGCCATGGTTACCGCCTACAAGGGATTCAGCCTATGAAGGGAGTCAAGACAGGTCACCATTGTCATCAAACCTACAGCCCCCTCCCTACCCCCCCCCCGCCCTGTTTGCACACACACAGACTTGTAACCCAGTGGCACAAAGCAGGAATCTGGGCAGCAAAGGCAAATAGCAAGGCACCTGATGCCTGGAGGGCCCTTCCAGATTTTTGTGAGTCTCAGTTTTAGGAAAGCTCTCTCTCTTCTCATGGAAGATCCTAAATTTAAATTAATACCACAAAACTGGGTCATTGCATTTCTGTTATTTTCTTTCCAAACTGCTGTCTCCTTTAATCTTTCTCCAAAATAAAATGATTTTATATTCCTTTCCCGCACCTGTGGGGCAGTTATGTTTTCTATGTTAATGCCCACGATTGCATCTTTTTACATCTCGATAATATGGAAGCTGAGGAAGAACTAGAAATGAAGGTCTAGACATAAAGTCTAAAAATGAAGGCTAACAGAAGTTGATTCTAGTTGTTGTGATTCACAAAATTTTGTGAATCTTTTGTGAAAGGTAGACTTGCCAAGTCTACACTTGCCTGGCTTAAATAAGAACAGCAGTTTTTTCAATGTGCTCTTGACGAAAGTGATAAATGGGTTCAGACAAAAGGGCAGTCATTTCCAGCCATGACATCTTTATGTGTGTGTGTGTGTTGTCTAATTATAAAAGTAACAGAAAGGCAAAAAGAAAAATGTAATCCTAACACAGATAATAGTCAATATTTTGGTGTTTATCATTCAAGTCTTTTTCCTATGCATTTTAACAAAAATGATACGTAGTAAAACACAGTTTTATAGCCTACTGTTTGCAATTAGCAACATATTATGAACCATCTTTTCAGGTTAACAAATATTCTTCAACAATATGGTTTTTAATAGTGAAGCCAACACATTTTAACAATTCCATTGACCATGACATGAAGTAGCAAAGAAGGAAGCAATTCCTTCTGCTTTTTCAAGTGCAGTACACCAAAGAACTGGCTCCAAATACCTACTTGTCCAACTTACTCGTATAAGTAACTATAAAGAAGTTTAAAAGACAGAACCTAAAACATGTTAGGTTTCAAGAAATGCTAATTAACAATAGAAGTATATTAGAAGTAGATATATTTTTAACAAAAGAGTCAAGCTGCCAGCTCTCCACCTATTCTGTTAGCACTTGGGTACCACCCACAGTCCAGGGTATTGATGGTTGCTAAATACCCTTCCACATTATTTAGAGAGTACAGGGGAGAATTTATTTTTATTTAAAAAAAAAAAAAAGCACAAAGAGAAGGAAGAAGGTTGAACCCAATCAATTTTGCTTGAATAATTCAAGCTCAGAGACTTAATAATTAACTAGACACTAAACACATTGTGCGGGTGTTATTTTAAATGTTCCGGTTGACGTGTGAACATGCTTGTTAATGAAACCAGTCTTAATCCAAAGAAAGGCAAAGCCCAGCAGCTGTGCAGTGCTTGAAGTGTTCCTGCAAAACAAGAGTGCCACAGGCTGCCTGGCAGGGCATTCTTTGGGAAAAAAGCCTGGAGGAGGTCTTCTTCGTGAAATTCTGCTTAGGGGCCTGGAGATTAGATGTATACCACTGCAAACACCCAATTTGTTTGAAATAATTAGAGAAATTCTTATGAAGATTCTGGCAATTAATCTGACATTTCAGAAAAGAAAGAAGACAGGAGAAGAAGATGGGAAGGATTCCAGAAAGAACGAGGCAGGACAGAAGTCATTAAGCCTCATCCCCAATACCAGCTCTCTTCAACTAATCTTCCAATTCAGACCTAAGACCAGGAGAATCAATCCACCAGTTAATATTTATAACAATCAACCCCACTCTTACCTTGGTATATCTTATTCCATAGTAATTATAGGTTCAATGTTGGAGATCGGGACCCAAAACAAGGTGAGTGCAACAGCACGGCTTAATATATAGTAACATTGAGGATATTTTACCATACCCCATTTTAGACCAGCTAGCACATCCTGATCCTGCAAATGAATGACTTGCCTTAGTAACCTCAGAGGTTAAAACACCAGCATATGCTAGTCTTCACTTCATGTCAGGCTCCTGACATAAGTAATACCAACTGCAAAGGCTTATGTTATAAAAAAGAAAGACTTTCTAATTATTAATTGCTTCCTTTACAGAACACTTATAATCTGTAAACGCTGTCTTGGGTAATTTGAGCACATATTTTATTCAATTGTCATAACCATATGAAGTAGGAAAATTATCATCTCCACATCATAGATGATGAAGGAAGCTGAGGCTTCTAAACTTAGATAATTTGTGAAATATCACACAGCTAATAAGTGACACAGGAGCTAGGAGTCAACACCAGGCCTGTCTCATGCCAATGCCCATGGCTTTAATCACTAAGGAAGTGAGGTCTGAAAGATCTGCAGATTCTGTAAACCCAACTCTTTCTTCCTGTTGTAACAAGGATGAAGTGGGATATGGTTGTTAATTCACATATTTAGGCATTAGAAACTGACATCAGGGCAAAAGAAGGAAACGCACACATAATATGTCAGGGTTTGACCAGAAAAACAGAAATCACCTATGTATTTAAACCAGAGAAACCTTAATTCTGGCACATGTTTCCGCGGGTGATGGAAGAGCTGAGGAAACACACTGTTGAAGTTAGGTGACCCAGTTTGGCAGCAGCAGGAAGCTGCTCCCACCCTTAGGCTGGTGGAAGCTAAAACCCAGGTTGCTGGGAGCTGGAGCCACAGAATAGATGCAAGGACTACTGGGGAGGCCGTCCTAGGCAGAGAGAGGGGAGGAGAATCCTCTTGCCTCAACTCTCCTGCCATTTGCAGCTAACATGGACCCTCTGAAAGGGAGTCTGCGTGAGTTGTGCCCAAAGATGTAGAACAGGGCAGGCAACGGGTAAGGAATGGATGTAAGGGCAAACAGGCAAGGATTTACACACATGGAATCAACACAGTTTCAGTTTTACCCAAAATAGTAATAAAAAAAAAAATCAATAAAACAAATGTTTTATCTCAGAACAACCATTAAGTGGATTTTGAAATGGCACAGTTTTAACATAGGAGCAGTTTTTACCTCTTCCTTTTCATATTTATTTTGCCCTTTTTTGTTTGGTTGGTTTGGGGTTTTTTGTCCCTCAAGAAGTTAAAATCAAACCAACCAACCTTCCTTATCAGGGCAGGTTTACTTAAGTTCACAGACTAATATTTCCCACTTGCTTGTGGATGGATCTTGCCCATCTTGCCCTATCATTAAATCTGTCACTTAAATCTCTCACTAAAGCTCTACATAAAAAAGCTCTACTATAAATGGAACTTTCAAAAATATGTTTAGAGTCAAACGTTATAATATAGATATTGTCAGCTATTAGAGCTATTTAGTAAATTTGAACATTAGGAGATTAAGTGGCATTCTTTTATAAATTCCATCAGCAGGAAACATCTGGCAAAAGTCTCTACAGCAATATGTGGTGACAAAATCAAGCCAATTAATCCAATGTGTTCCTCTCAGACCTGAGGTAGGAGTGGAAGTGACATAGCCAGGACCTAGGGGCTGGCAGCCAAAGAAGTAAGAGTTGAAGAATCCAGTTACCACACTCTGGAAATCGCCCTGGCCAAGACTGCCAGTGACTTCCACATTACCGAAGCTAACAGGCAATGCTCAGTACACATCTCATTTGACCTTTTAACAGCATTTGACAGCACTGATCAACCCTCTCAACTGAAACACTTCTCTTCACTTGGCTTCTGCACACTCCTGATTTTCTCCTACCTCATTGGCCACTCCTTCTCAGTCTTTGCTGATCCCCCTCATCTTGCTGATCATCAAACATTGGAGTGGCCCTAGGAGATCTCAGTTAGTCTTAAGGCTTTCGATACTGTATATGATGGTTTGAAAAACATGTCACAAATTCTTCAACACTGCTTCCATTGAGAGGTCGGGTCCGTATCCTCTCACCTTGAATCTAGGCCAATCTTGGTGACTCACATGTAACAAATAGAATGCAGAAGAAGTGATTGTTTAACATCCCAGGCTGGGCCATAAGAGGCCATGTAGCCTCAGCTTGTCCACTAGAACACCATCACTAGAACCCTACACTGCTTTGTAAAATGTTCAACTGTTTTAAGTTCAACTGTCCTAAGGCTGCCATGCTAGTAGGAAGCCCAAGCCACATGTAATCACTCATTCAGCAGCTCCAGGCAGCATCAACAGCCAGACATGTGATGGAGATGCCTCCAGATGATTCCAGCCCCTAGCTGTGAAGTTACCCTAGCCAAGACTCCAAGTCTTCCCTTTGGAGGCCCCAGTCCTTGTGAAGCAGAGATAAGCTCTCATCACTTTTCTGAATTTCTGATACACAGCATCCATGAACCTAATGATTGTGTTAAGCTGCTAAATTTTGAGGTAATTTGTTATGCAGCAGTAGTAACCAGAATAATATATAAATGCTGATAATGCCCAATTTATATTTTGATGTAGACCTTTCCCCTGAATGCCAGGCTTATCTTTCTAATTGTCTACTTGACATTTTGTTTAAAGGCAATATGGTTAAAATAGAAGTCTTTAACCTGCTCCCTCCAAAAACAAAGAAAAAACCCATGATCCTTCTCCAGAGTTCTCATTTATTCAGCTCCTTGGTGTTAACCCAAACTT
Source organism: Daubentonia madagascariensis (assembly GCA_023783475.1). NCBI lineage: Eukaryota > Metazoa > Chordata > Mammalia > Primates > Daubentoniidae > Daubentonia > Daubentonia madagascariensis. The sequence goes on along the minus strand of JAKFHU010000258.1, from coordinate 13,892,302 downwards.
CATTTTTCTCTCACCGTCCACAACCAATCTATCAGCAGATTTGTCTACTCTGTCTTGAAAGCAGGTGTAAAATTCAAAATATTGAATAATCAGAATGGCATGGGCTCCAACCAATCAGAACAGATGCTGGTCTGAATATCAAAACAGATGTGACCACTTCTTACCACCTCACTGCTGCACTCATACTCCAGCCCAGAACCCTCCAATTGCTTCCCACTGTACTTGGTATAAAAACCAAAATCCTGCCATAGCCGACGAGGCCCTCATGCTCTGGTCCCTGACTACCTCTCTGATTTCATATCCCACCACCCTCCACTTTCCAACTCATTGTGCTCCAACCACATGATCCCCCGGCAGTTTCTCAAACACTATGCCTCAGGATCTTTGCAATTCACCATTCCCTCTGCCTGGAATATTCTTCTACCATATGTCCACATGGCTCCATTCAAGTCTCTGCTCAAGCATCGCTTCATCAGGGAGGACTTTCTGGACACGCTATGACAAATGGCAGCCTTCCATCCTGCCGTTCTCTATCCTCTTATCCTGCTTTTTCATAACGTGTCTATATGGCATTATGTAGTATTTGTTTGTTTATTTGAATGTTTGTTTATTGCCTGAATTTCTCCACTAAACTGTAAGCTCCCTGAAGGTAGAAATGCTATAACATTCACCCAGTACCTCGTGCCAGCAACCATGGCCGGCTTTCTCCTGGGCTTAGTCTGTAGCACGTCAACGTCCTCAGAGAACCAGGAGCAGGCACTGTCTCTTCCTAATTCAAAGACAGGCCCCCTGTTGAGCTGCCTATTAAGTTTTTCTTACCTGAGGAGATCATAATGCTACCACCTCTCCAGGAGCTTGTGGATGACTGGCAACTCAACTGACCCCCACGAAGTGGTCTCTAGAATCCTCTCATCCTAACATTACAACCCTGCAAATTCCTAAATCAAAAAGGAACAAAGACATTCTTCTCCAAGGAATACAGAGGATTTGTCTGGAAAATTTATTAGTGAAAGACAAACTCTAGGTAGGTTATTAAGGCTGGGGAAATGAGATGTGATGGCAATGTCAAACGTTGCATGATAGCCATCAAGCAAAAATAACCACAGCTGATATATATTGAGTACCTTCTATGCCAAGCACCAAACTAAGGTCTTTATAGTCATCAAATCCTCTTTAAAATCCCATAGGGTAGTATCTATCATTATTTCCATAAAGAAAAACTGAGGTCTGGAGAGATTAAGTAACTTTCCCAAGGTTATAAAGCTGATGGGTAGAATCAGGATTCCAACCCAGGTGGGATTCATTCTAGAGCTTGTGTGCTGAAATGCTTTCCTAACCTACCTCATAGCAAGGTAAAATAAACTAATGCCAGTTACCTGATTAATAATTAGACTATGGCCAGGAACAGCTCACACCTGTAATCCCAGAGACTGGGGAGGCTCAGGTGGGAGGATTGCTTGAGTCCAGGAGTCCAAGGCTGCAGTGAGCTATGATCACACCACTGCACTGGGTGATAGAGCAAGACCCCTTTTCTAAAAAAATTTGTTTTTCAAAAATAATAATAATTAGATTATGCCCTATTGTCTAACCAAAAGAAAAAAACTAAAATAACCTAATTATAACCTTGAAGCATAGAAAACATTATTTTGCAGAGGTTTTGTCAACTGTTTTCCTTATTAGAGAATAGCAAACAAGAGAGAACAGTTTTATTAAAATAGGATTTATTTCATGGAGACAAAAAAAGAAACTCTTCATTATGGGGATAGTAAACCCCAAATTCAGACACAAAGAGAGATCGTGGAATTGTAATCTCTGAAGATCTTAAAAATGATAGTTTCAATTTGATTCCAACTGCCATCTCTCTTGAATGGTTTGGAACCCACCTGCCAGAAGGTAAAGGGACCAGAACAGATGCGCTCTCCAGGCCCCATTCAGCAATAAGATTCAGTGCTTCCACGCCAGTATGGGGGACTAATTAAACACACAGTCATATGGTGGAGCCAGCGATTATGTTTTAGAACAGACTGTGACCTCTCTCTGACCCAGAGGATAGCAGCATCAGCATTTACAAGCCAAATGAAATAAGGCACTGTCAGCAATGTTCCTTACAGTAAGAAATATAACAATAATAATAATAAAATGCACCAAGACATAAACCCACAAATAGGATGGTATATGGAGCCCCCCCAGGCTTTCACGAGAATAAGGTAAGTGAAAATTCAAGAAAATTCAATCTGAGATCTTATCAGGGGCTTTCCTTAAATGAAAAAGGCCCCCAATATTATAAGACACAAAGAAAAAGACATGCAGAGGACAAGAAACAATATAAAAGACATCGTAAGTGTTAAAACATGGGACCGTGTTCCAACCACTTCTTCAGATACTAGCATGACATAGGTCAGTATATAAAGCTAGAGAACAGGCCGGGTGTGGTGGCTCATGCCTGTAATCCTAGCACTTTGGGAGGTTGAGGCAGGAGGATCGCTTGAGCCCAGGAGTTTGAGGTTTCCACGACCTGTGATGACACCACTGCACTCTAGCCCAGGTGACAGAGCAAGACCCTGTCTCAAAAAAGAAGCTAGAGAACAATATCAAGAAATGAGGTTAGAAGAGAAAAATACTTTTCTTTACTGTGACATTAGATTTTCCCGTTCTCTGAAATTTTGTTTCTCATAATGATAACATGTTATCCTACATAACAACTGATCATTAGTGGATTATTTTCTCAGCAGTGGAGCTGAGTTTTCTCTGAACCTTCCATACACTTTTGCTCATCCTGCCCTGTGAGAAGGGCATGATTGATTTAATGACTAGCCTCAGCGTAAGGTGCCATGTATGACTGTGGAGCAAGTACTTTCTCTACGGAAAAATAAATGGTCAGCTGGACGTGGTGGCTCCCACCTGTAGTCCCAGCTGCCTGGGAGGCTGAGGTGGGAGGACTGCTTGAGGCCAGGAGTTTGAGACCAGCCTGTGCAACAAACTAGACCCTGTCTCTATAAAAAAAAAAAAAAAAAATTAGCCAGGCATGGTGGTGCACACTTATAGTCCCAGCTACTCACTCAGGGCTGAGGTGGGAGGATTGCTTAAGCTCAGCCTGAGCAACAAAGTGAGACCCTAAATCTAAGAAAAAAATAATAAAATAAAAGTAAATAAATAAATTAGTCTAGGCAGTAATAAAACTACCACCCTTTCCTCATTCATACCTCATACTAAAATGGAATTAACCATCCCTCAAAAGTATTAGCTAATCATTAACAAGTACTGGAGCAACCATTCCCAAACTACTTTTTAATAAACCACTATTAAGATGTTTTATTTCACTGTGTGTGGTGGCTCACACCTGTAGTCCCAGCTATTTGGGAGGCTAAGGCAGGAGATCCCTTGAGCCCAGGAGTTTGAGGTTGCAGTGAGCTATGATGACTCCACTGCACTCTAGCTGGGGCAACAGAGAGAGACCGTGCCTAAAAAAAAAAAAAAAGTTTTAGGTCATTCAGTCAGTCATCAATAGGCATTTACCAAGCCCCCAACCTGCATCAGGAACAGAGTGCAAGGTATAAGTGGATGATGTCCAATCGTCATTGTACAAATCCCCAAGATATACTTACAAATTGTAAGCAAAAGTATCACAACATTGTTAATGTTCTTTTAGTTGGAAGGGGAAGGTTGGTTGTTAGAAGGGAATGAAGCAGAGACATTTCTCCGAGAAGTTGGATTAGAGTATACCTTCTGATAAACTCTGGATTACTCATAGAACAGGGCAGACAACAGAGGGGATTTTTCCAACAGAGAGAAAAGAATAAGCCAACTTCAGTGCTGTGGGAAGCAAGCTGGGACAAAAGAATCAGGCCCCTCCAGGAAAGGACAGAGGTACAGATAACTAAATCCAAGCACAGCTAAGTGAAATCTAATGTGGGTAATTTAATTTTCAAGTGGCCCAACTCCATGAGGACAGGATTAGGTGGAGCCACTTCTGATAGGAGGCTGGTCAGGTGGGTGCTGGGATTATAGAAGATGGTGGTCCTTCTAGGTTAGAGTGGCACTGGTCATTAACAGGTGGGAAGAGGATATACGGCAGGAACATATGAGAGCTTCTAGGTCTCTGCCAAAAAGGGATAGACTCCAGTCTCAGCAGGGAATTGGAAAAGACAACAAAAACCAAGATGAGAAGCCAGATAAACAAGCTAACCAGGTAAAATAGGGGTTGGCCGGAAGCTCTCTAAGGTGTCTCGGAGCTAATGTTACTTTGGGCCAACTAGCCCTGAGATTTAGAAGCAAGGGCCTGTTGACCTAAAAGGAAGATGCTGAAGCACAAAATACGGTTTAAGAGTTCACTTGAGCCAGGGTAAGAGGAGCTACCTGGAAGACTCAGACCCAAGTAATCTTAGATATGAACACCATTTGGCCTTTGTTACAAGCAGATTCTTAGAGGCAAGAAAGGAATGGGGGGGTAGGGGGAGTGGGCTGATACAAAGTTGTTTGTCAGGAATTCTCATTGGTTTACAGAAATGACATTGATTAGTGATTGGCTATAATTATTGAGCTATAGGGTGTGAGTTATAGTGTTCACTGCGGCATTATTAGGTTAATTTATAGCTACTCGTAATAGCAAGCAGTTTCAAGAGATAAATACACAGCTAGCTCAAAGAGGAAAGCAGGACATGATTGCTATTTAATGTCTTTCTGGGCCTGATAATTTAAAAGGACTTGCATTCCTCAGATAAAAGTTCTTTTTTTCCTAAGGCCTATTTCAGGATCTTGCCACCTATTGGTCAGAGTTGTCAGTGTGCACCAACCCAGAGCCTGTATGGAGTGGAGCCTGAAGGTCATCACTGCTGGTACCTGCTTAAGACTAGAACAGTCACCGACTGATGCCACCAGCCTAAAACTATCTCCCTTGCTACCCTACCACAGTGTCTAATGCTCTTGACAGTCTGACCATTGCTTTGAGTTAAGGTTGAGTCAGGGAACATCTTTCACAGGGTGGATATCATCTAAAGCTTGGTTAGATTGACCTGCCCACTAGTGTATTGATACTTATTATAATACTTTAAGCACTGGAGCTAAAATGCAAATAATGATTTCTCCCTTGATTGACTACTGTGGTGATGTTATTAAGAGGGGAACCTCTGAAGGTTAAATAATAAAGAACTATTGTGGAGCTATGGACCATGGTTTAAAAGCAAATTAGCCTTTTAAAGGAAAGTCATTAGAAGAGATAGCTCAGGTATAATACCCTCTGCCCAGTGAACAATAAGATGATAATAGGATGCCTAGATAACACTTTAGACTGCAGCTATTGACTCTCTTTCATATGCTCTCAGTCAGCAAATATTAATAAATATTGAGCACTGACTATATGCCAGACAGTGTGTTAGGTGTTTCCCAGTCTCTGTGAAGTTTGAGAATACAATTTTCTCATCCTTATACTCTCTACAGCTTTCTCTTGCTCTCTCCCCCTGTTTCTACTGTACCCTCACTTCAATCTCTGCAATGTATCTTTCTGTAGCAATTTCTGTTTTTTTACGTCTTCCCCCTTTTCCTCTGCCTACCTTTCCTTCTCCTTCTATTTGTCCTTTCTCTTTTCTGATCTTTTCTCATCTTTCTCTCTCTCTTGTTAATTTTTTTTGAGACAGGGTCTCACTCTGTCACCCAGGCTGGAGTTCAGTGGCGCGATCATAGCTCACTGCAACCTCAAACTCCTGGGCTCGAGCAATCCTCCCGCCTTGGCCTCCCAAAGTGCTGGGACTACAGGTGTGCGCCACCACCAACGCACCCAGCCCATCTTTCTCTTTTTTATTCTCTTGCTTTCCACGACTCTCTCTTCCCTTCACTCCTCATAATGCTGAATGAAAATCAATTTTTAAGTATTTATTCAATATAACCAGTCTCAATGGGGGGAAAATGTATCCTCTCAAGGAAGTTCTTTTTAAGTGCATTACACTTGGGACAAATACATGAAGTTAGCTCTTATTAACTCATTCATATAGATTTGGATGAATCCTTTACCTAGAAGAGACAGGGCACAGAAGGCAGAGAATGAATTCCAGGTATGCAATTTTTTCTGATGATTGGTGAGGGATGCTTGTCCTCACTCATGAGGACAGTGAGGAATGGGTCATCAGAGCAAACGTCTCATGGGAAGCCTGTCCTGAGCCTTTTCTCATTCCACTTTTCTGATTCTCACAGCACCTCTGTGAAATAGGCAGCATTACTATCTCCAGTTGAGGGAAATAGGTGTAGAAATAAGTGCCAGAACTGGAACTAGGGCCAGTCTGTCTGATACCAAAGCCCATGGTGACAGAACAAAGAGAAACATTACCAGCTTAGCAGTTCTGCCTGCCAGAACAAAGCCAGGTTGTAAAAGGAAACCACAGTAAGATGTTCTGAGGGCTCATGATCCCACTGCACTACTCTCACTCAACCTTGCACACACGGTCCCTAACAGTGTGCTGGCACAGACTTGGAGCCCAATAAAAGATTATTGAACGCATGAACAAGATTCAGAGCTGCAAGCACTAGAAATTTCTGAACTGGAAAAATCATTATCTTACCCAATTCGGGAATCATGCAGCCCCTGCATAAACATTTCCAGGGACAACCTTCCTACAAAATGAGTTGTAATTTGGCCATATTTTTGATACAACATTTCAAGGCCTTAGGCTCCCCATGTATACAGAGGCCTTAAAATATTTTTCTGCTATTCTCAACTTCGTAAAATCTCATCTGTCACTAATTCTTTAAAAATCATCAGCATGTAAATATATGTGTGTATTTGTGACATTTGTTGGTATGGACAAGTAAGTTACTCATTTTATTTCAGAAAAAAATGAAATCTAATGGATAACTAAGCAAGTGTATTTGTCTGGAAACGTGACAACTGTTAAGTATGTCTGATACCCTGTTAGTGCTACTCTCTTTACATCTATTCTTTTGGAAGTTTTAATAACTCATATTTCTCTTCAGACTTCTATGTAAACATAAATTTAAATTTTCTGCAGTTGTAAATATCTTACAATTTAGTCAGTTTGATCATTTGTGTACTAACCTGATTATTTCTTCAATGATATTTTACTTGGGGATATTCATGCCTTAGGTGATATATTTACTAAGATATTCTCCCTAAGAGATTTATTCTCCTTGTGTGATAGTATTTTATATGTATCTAATCTACTTTGATTTCTCAGCTCTTTAGAGGGAATATGTAATTAGCTTACACCAAGTCTCAAGATGGAGAAGGATTATTGTGTCTATTTTACTGATCATGCAACTGAAACTCAAAAGTGTAAGGAATTTACCTGAGGTCTAGCCGCAACAGCAGAACATATTAAAGACATGATCATGACTTAGAAGTCAATGCCTGTGTTTCAGAATCTATCACTTTAGTATTATATTTTCATTATATAACCAATTGGCTTCTTGCGCCCAAGAAGCTCAACAGATTCTTTATTAACTTGGGAATATTTTAATGCTAAGGTATAGAAGTTTTATTTAAGGGAGGGAGAGAACAACATTTTTATGCGTTTTTCTGCACGTAGAATGACAGAGGAATAAAACTGTCATACTGCAGAATTTTGGAATTGTGGAATTGAAAATTCTGCTCAGGATCTTTTCACAGATCCAGTATGAGTCACAATGCCTCTGCTTAGAGAGCCCAGTGATGAGGATCTTATTGCTTTACAATATTGTCTTTACTGCTAGATAAACCTAATTTTTATTATGATTAATAAATAACATATTATACCAGTTAGCGCTTGCTATTGTTACATAACAAATCACTTCAAAATTTAGTGGCATAACACACCATTTTCATGATACTAAAGTCAGCAATTTAGTCTCTGCTCAGCTGGGCAGTTCTTCTGCTAGGTTTCTTCCTGCATCTGTGGTCAGCCATGGATCAGTTTTGCCAATCTTGGCTGGGCTCTCACACATGTCTGGAGTCTCAGATGGGACAACGGAGCTGCCTGGTCCACATGGTCTGTCATTCTCTGGCAGGCTAGCCCAGCCTAAACTGTAGAAGTCTCCTAAAAGGTGACTGGGGATGGGGACAGTGGGTGGGGGGGTTAATGGATGGGGATTGCATATTAAAGCCTTGCTGGCAGGCCAGTTTAGTATCTCTAGGAATTAGTTAACCCTGAGAGGGGTCTCCAGGGTCCACAACACTCCAAATACCAGAGCATCAAGAATACAGAAAATAAGCTAGGTGCAATGGGGTAAGCCTATCGTCCCAGCTACTCAGGAGGCTGAGGTGGGGAATCACTTCAGCCCAGAAGTTCAAGGCTGCGGTGCAGTATGATCATGCCTGTGAATAGCCACTGCCCTTCAGCCTGGGCAACATAGCTAGACTCCATCTCCTAAAAAAAAGAAAAGGATACAGAAAATAAGAAAATATAGCTAATACAACTACAGGAGTAACTCAGAGATATTGTAGGTTTGGTTCCAGACCACCACAATAAAGCAAATATTGCAATAAAGCAAGTCACACATATTTTTTTGGTTTCAGAGTGCATATAAAAGTTGATGTTGGCCAGGCACAGTGGCTTATACCTGTAATCCCAACACTTTGGGAGGCCGAAGTGAGAGGATCACCTGAGGCCAAGAGTTCGAGACCAGCCTGGGTAATACAGTGAGACCCCCATCTCTACAAAAAATTTAAAAATTAGGTGGGTGTGGTGGCACACACCTGTAGTCCCAGCTACTCGGGAGGCTGAGGCAGGAGGATCACTGGAGCTCAGGAGTTGGAGGCTGCAAGGAGCTATGATCCAGCCACTGCACTCCAGCCTGGGTGAAAGAGTGAGACACTGTCTCTAAAAAAAAAAAAAGTTGATGTTTGATGTTTACACTAAACTGTAGTCTATTAAGTATGTAATAGCATTATGTCTGAAAAAACAACATATATAGCTTAATTTTAAAATACTTTAATGCTAAAAATGTGCTGTCAATCTTCTGGGCCTTCAGTGAGTCATAATCTTTTTGCTGGCAGAGGGTCTTGCCTTGGTGTTGATGGCTGCTGACTAATCAGGGTGCTGGTTGGCGAAGGCTGGGGTGGCTGTAGCAATTCCCAAAAATAAGACAACAATGAAATTTGCCACATTAACTGACCCTTCCTTTCACAAAAGATTTCTCTTTAATGTGTGATACTGATTTAATAGCTTTTTACCCACAGTACAACTTCTTTCACAATTGGACTCAATCCTCTCAAACCCTGCCACTGCTTTATCAACTAAGTTTATGTATTTAATAATATTCTAATTTTTCTGTTGTCATTTCAACAATGGTCACAGCATCTCCATCAGGAGTAGATTCCATCTCAAGAAACCACTTTCTTTGCTCATCCATAGGAAGCAACTCCTCATCCATTCAAGTCTTATCATGAGGTTGCAGCAATTCAGTCACATCATTAGGCTCTACCTCTAATTCCAGTTCTCTTGCTATTTCTACCACATCTGCAGTTACTTCTCCCACTGAAGTCCTGAAGCCTTCAAAGTCATTCATGAGGGTTAGAATCAACTTCTTCCAAACTCCTGTTAATGTTGATATTTTGACTTCCTCCCATGAATCACAAATGTTCTCAATGGCATCCAGAGGGTGAATCCTTTTGAGAAAGTTTTCAATTTACTTTGCCCAGATCCATCAGAGGAATCACTATCTATGGCAGCTATAGCCTTACAAAATGTATTTCTTAAATAATAAGACTTGAAAGTTGAAATTACTCCTTTTCCTTGGGCTGGATGGTGGTTGTGTTAGCAGGCATGAAAACAACATTCATCTCCTGTACATCTCCATCAGAGCTCTTGGGTGGCAGGTGCACTGTCAATAAGCAGTAATATTTTTTAAAAAATCTTTTCTTCCTGAGCAGCAGGTCTCAATAGTGGTCTTAAAATATTCAGTAAACCATACTGTAAACAGATGTGCTGTCATCCAGGCTTTGTTGTTCTGTTGATAGAGCACAGGCAGAGTATATTTAGCATAATTCTTAAGGGCCCTAGGATTTTCAGAATGGTAAATGAACATTGGCTTTGACTTAAAGTCACAAGCTGCATTCACCTGTCCTTTGGAGATTTGAAGCCAGGCATTGACTTCTCCTCTCTAGCTATGAAAGTTCTAGAAGGCATTTTTTCCCCAATAAAAGGTTTTTTCATCTACATAGAAAATCTGTTGTTTGGAGTAGCCACCTTCATCAATCATCTTAGCTAGATCTTCCAGATCACTTACCAGCTTATCTATCAGCACTTGCTGCTTCACCTTGTATTTTTATGTTATAAAGATAGCTTCTTTAGACTCATGAACCAGCCTCTGCTAGCTTCAAACATTTCCTCTGTAGCTCCCTCACCTCTCTCAGCCTTCATAGAACTGAAGTGCATTAGGGCCTTGCTCTGGATTAGGCTTTGGCTTAGGGAAATGTAGTGGCTGGTTTGCTCTTCTATCCAGACCATTCCAAATTTCTCTAAATCAGTAATAAGGCTTGCTTTCTTATCATTTGTGTGTTCCCTAGAATAGCACTTTTAATTTTCTTCAAGAAGTTTTCCTTCGCATTCATAACTTGGCAAATTGTTGGCACAAGAGGCCTAGCTTTCAGCCTATTTTGGCTTTCAACATGCCTTCCTGACCAAGCTTAACCATTTCTACCTTTTGATTTAAAGTGAGAGAGGTGTGATCTTACTTTCACTTGAACACTTAGAGGCCATGGTAGGGTTATTTAATTGGCCTAATTTTAATATTGCTGTGTCCCAGGGAATAGGGAGGCCTGAGGAGAGGCAGAGAGACAAGGAAGCAGTCAGAACACACACAACACTTATCAACTAAGTTTGCGGTCTTATATGGGTGCAGTTCATGGCACCCCAAAATAATTTCAATAGTAACATCAGAGATCGCTGATCACAAATCACCATAATAGATATAATAATAATGAAAAATGTGAAATATTGTGAGAATTACCAAACTATGACCCAGAGACACAAAGTGAGCATATGCTATTGGAAAAATGGCACCAATAGACTTGCTTGACACAGGGTTGCCACAAACCTTCAGTTTGTAAAAAATCCAATATCTGCAAAGTGCAATAAAGTGAAGTGCAGTAAAATGAGGTGTGCCTGTATATTCTTTGGGCAGGTATACAGTCATATGAAGATACTGGACACGTGATATAAAGTGTAGAATGAAGCCTACAGAGCCCCATTCTCGGTTCCGTTTTACTGACCATCCCATATGTTACAGGCACAGTCTACTGAATCTCCTCCTACCACTCCAGTTCCTCTTCCTTTCCTCTAGCCTTGTTCATCATGCACAAACTATCAAAACAGTTGCCATAGCCACAATTATTGTATAAATCTATTTTTAAGCATGACAGTATGGTATATCCAAGCATATTTTAAGATCTAAAAAACTCTTGGTTACATTATAGATTAATGGATTTGTGATCTTCCAAATTGATGCCAACATATAATAAATTCCTAGTTATTGAAAACGTTTAGTATATAAAACTAGTCCAATTTTTTTTCTCTTTTTTTCTTGTTTCAATTCCTCTACTAGAATCATATTCTTATTTATTTTCTCTCTGTGCATTCTTAGGATATTTCTGCTCAGTAGAGATGAAATATCAAGCTTCACTGTTTCATTAAATATATCAAACAGCAGACTGTCTGGATGGTGAGCCAAAAGTTGCTGAAGGGTGTATTTTTTTTTTTTTTTTTTTGGTCTGCTGTGAATTATACCAGCAGACTCTCACACAGTGGTAAAGTCTGTGTTTTATATTATTAGCTGAATACATGGGAACTGGCCTTTGCGAGGATCTGATCATTCTATAGCTTTATGCCATCATCAAGAGAAATTTAAGCATTTTCTATTTTCTCTGCAGATGAAGTGCATGTTCTCTTTAGCTTTTCTTCTATTGAGTCTGGTTAATCCCTTTCAAACCGGGAAACTCAGACTTAATACATGTAGGCTCTTCTTTGCACAAAATCTTCAATATTTTGCATTTACTGACACACAGTCCATCTGTCATTTTAATTGTGCTCACACAAATTGTGCTCATTTATACTTAGCCATACCTGATTTCATTTGTGTTTCTGTGTTCATTTTTTAATTTTCAACAGCAGTTGAAAGTGAGTTGGTATTTAGTATTTTGAATGGTCTCCTTTATAAATTGTGATGATAATTGTTACCCACAATTATTACCTTTACAATTATTTAGTTTTCATGCTGATAGAAAAGGAAACTCTGCTGACATTGACTTTCTACACTTTAAGTCAATTCTTTAGTATCTTCACATGACTATAAGTCTCCCCCTAAATTTTAAGTTTTTACATCTGATTTTTACACTTACTCATTGTATAAACCTGCACAAATTACTTTCTTTTTTAATTTTGATTTCCCCATATATAAAAGTGTTAATAATGTGGCTACCACAGAGAACATATTAAGAAATTCGCTGAGAAATCACAGAGATATGATGCTTTGGGGGACAGGAGAACCTGCATGAATAATGCTTTCTGCCAGTCTTCCTCCAAACACTTCTCTACCAAGCCCACAATTCTGACACAGATTTCTGCAGAGTTCTAGAGTTTCAAGTCTCCTCCTTTTAGGATGTAACCATTCCCCATGAAGTTTAGTTATATACTGCTCATTTTCAGTGTCTCTATTTTCTTTTATTTTTATTTTTATTTTTTTTATTTTTTAAAGAGACGGGGTCTTGCTCTTGCTCAGGCTGGTCTTGAACTCTTGAGCTTAAGCTATCCTCCCGCCTCAGCCTCCCAGAGTGCTAGGATTACAGGGGTGAGCCACCGCGCCCGGCCCCAAAGTGTCTCTATTTTCTAAATAAAGGCATGGAATAGATTCAACTCTTGAATTCTAAAAACTATAATAAACTGATATATGTTTAAAGAAAACTGTTCATGAATCATTATGCTACCTCTCCCTCATAAGACTGCAGAATTTTAGCTTTGAAAGGAATACAGAGACCATCCAGTCCAATCTTTGCATTTTATAGGTGAGAATATTGAGCTTTTGGGAGCTTGAGGAATCTTGAGATTTTCCCAAAGTGACAAGATTAGTAAGTGGCAGATCCATATTTATATATATGTATAATTTCAAAAGCATGAAATACTGACATTTATTTCATTTTCATTAGTTTCTTTTAGAAAGTATTTCAGACTAATATACATAAACTTTTCAAGTGTCAAAACACAACTAAAATAACCTGTTGTATCTTGCTTTTCTACCAAGGAATTACTACCGAGGCTTGTGCCTTTAGAATGATTTCTAAGAAATGGTATATTAGAGGTTATTTCAACATATTTAACAACAGTACATTGTGGGCGTTGCCCAACAATTGGTGTGTCTGCCTGGTTCTACCAGCTGCACATGAGCCTGGATATATAACTCAAAAATAGACAGTGCCTTATGCTAAAAATAAAGAAATAATCCTGGGAGGTGGTTGCATCACAATGAAAACATAACAACATCCAGTAAGGCTATAATATTTTCATTATCACGTTTGTTCAACATAATTTGTTTTTTCTCAAAAATTTAAAGAGGAAACATAGGATTTTCTTTCCCACATGACATTTCTAGTGGAGTAATTGCTATATTTAGCTACTGGTAATGGTAACAGAACTGAACTTCTGGAGCTGGTAAGATTGATTGCCTCTTCAAGTTAGAATTTTTAATATAGTATAAAACAAATTCTGGCAATAGTTATCCATGTATATAATTTGTAGAGTTGTTATATGAGGCTTGGGGAGTGAGGACAAGATACGTGCTTTATTAGCAATGTTGAATAAGGGCTCAATTAGTGCTTGCTGATTTACTACAGAACTTCATAAATAACAGCAATGAATTTTTCCCAAAGTAAATATGGAAATGTACTACGGGGCTTGCTTTGATGGACAAGTCTGCATTTGTGGCAAGCATGCATTCAGTTTTTCTGTGTTTCTCTGATATTTGAAAGCACAGATCAAGTGTTCTTTTGTTTTCTTGCTTCTACCTAGAAGGAATTTAAAAGAATCATAAGATATTAGTATTAGAGGGAACCTAGAAATCTAATATAACTTTCCACACAATGCAAATCCCTTCTGCAGCAACCCCTGATAAATCTTTACCCAGCATCTTTTTTAATATTTTCAATGATGGGGAGCTCATTGCTTAATTAGGCAGCCTGTTCCTCACTCAAGAGTTCTAGCTGCCATAAAGGTCTGTGTTAACCCTTTATATCAGAGTTGCTGAAAATATGGTCCCTGGACAAGTAGCATCAGCATCACTTAGATGCAAATTCTCAGGCCTCTATGCCAGATTTACTGAATCAGAAATTCTAAGAATGGGGCCAAGCAGTGTTTTAACAAGCCCTCAGGTGATTCCTGCATGCTAAAGTTTGAGAAGCACTGCCCTACATATAACTCCACACAACAGAATTGGGTTGCAGATATTAGAATCTAACTCTAAGATCAGTTTTAGTATAAAAGGGAATATTTTTATTCATGAGGCTCAAGGTAATGAGGTAGCACATAGGATCAAAGGGATTGATCAGGACCTATAGGGCCTGGGCTTCTGGGACTGGAAAGGAGAAATGTCTCATGCTCCTTCATGCTTGCTCATGAGTGCTCAAACTGGCTCCATCTCCCCCACCCTCAGGCCATGTGTCACTCTTTTTTCTGTCTCTGCTTGTTTTTATTTTCTTCGACTGCAGACAGACTTCTGCACATGGTGAAGATGGCCACTTCCTCTGCCCCACCACCTGCACACATACCTTCATATCCCTCTAGGACTTGACCTCAGAGACAGAGCTGTTTCTCCCCAGGCTCCAAATCAGGAAATCCCAGGGAAGAACTAGGGCAGGAAATGTTAGCCAAAGAAAGGTGTTGGGAAATCTTGCTGGGCAGACAAATAACAATAGCTACTGGGTCCTATTACATAAACTATATAGTCACTTTTACTTTGAGAAAAGGAAGTTTAGAAAGACCAGTTGCCTTTTCCAGATCATTAAGTCAGTGAAAATCAAAACCAAAAAACTTAAAAGTAATAATATTTAAGACCATACCATAGACACTCATTTACTAAAGACTTTCCTAGACAAGTTTAGTTTAAGGGGTTTTTTGGGGGGGGATGGTTTAGGTTTTAAGTCAACATATTTGTACTGAACTTTTCCCTCATGGAAAAAAATAGTTTTATAAAAATAACTTCATGAGTCTATAGCAAAACAATTGTGAAAGGAATATAATTTTTCCTATTGGAGACAGGCGGTTGAGATTTTTTTGCATTTATGTCATTCAAAAATGATTGTTACAAACTTTAAACTTGGCAGGAATGTACTCCCAATGGAGGAAGGGAAAAAAATCAAGCCAATCTAAAGTCATGAAGATTTAAATAATGTATTTAAGAACAAGAACAAAATAGAACATTTTATGGGTTTTTGCAAGAACTTTGACTTAAGGCTTCCTGATGCAAAAAAATTTCATTTAAGGATTCTACTTTAGCAAACAATTACTTTTTTTAATGTGCCTTCTACCTAACCCCAGAAAAAAATATATTAATGAAGCATACAAGTTAGGAATATATATGATCTAAACATAAGAAATTCCAAAGATTTTCATAGCAATATTCATTTGATCTCTTTAGCCGTAAGCTGGTCTTTCCGTTTTCTCTTTGAACAATATCATAGCCCATTATGGTTTTTATTTTTAGGGCATATAATAAACCCTATTAAATGTGCTATATAGCTGAATCCACGTAAGAACCTTAACTCTGGAATTTCCTGATTCTTGAATGTCTAAATTCATAACATTGTTGTGTTACACCATTGGTGGACAGTTTCATAAAAATAAACACCATTCTAGGTTTTGTCTTTTCAATTTTACATTTCCTTCCACTGGTTGGGCCATTGTGGTACCCCAAGACAGCCTGTGACTAGGGCCTATGTCAGGCAAAGCAGAGTTGAGTTATTGTGGCACTATGTGCATTCTGATATTGAAGCTCTTATCAACATTTTGATGAAAATTCTATATAAAGTAATTGTTTTTCAGTTCTTAAAATCATATTGCCTCTTCCCACAAACTTCTGTCAAACAATCAAGCAGGACACAAGGCTGTTGCAAAAGCAAAAAAAATTAGTGGCTCTTATGTAAAGGTCAAATCTTGGTAAAACATGAGCTCTCTATTTTTCCATGACCTTTTGCAATAAATGTTAAATCTGAAACTGTAGAATAGAGGGATTAGAATTGGTTTTCCTTTACTCATAATTCCAGTTTAGTAGACAATTGATAAAAATAAAATGTGAAAAATTTCATTCTCTTTTCCATTCTGGACACTATATAAATCCAACCACACCATTTTGCCACAAACAGATTACTTGCAAAATGCTGAATTTCAAATGTCAGTATGGATATGCCCAAAACCATTTGGATCTACTCTCACCTGTCACTTTCAGCTGGAAATAAAACTGGTGACATCCTAGAATCAGTTCTTGTTTTAGCAGGAACATACACAAAGCCTCTGGCTAGGGTCAGAATCTTGCTTTAGGATGGGTTTTCCTTGTGGATCCTTGTACGCTGGTTCTGTGTATTAACTTAATCTTCTCTATTCAGAATTCCTGACCAGTGAGGATTAACATATATAATTATAATTTTGATGATGAGTATGATGGTAATAGTAATGAAGAGGATCTCACAATCATTTAAGGAGCACTTACTATGAACCAGCCCTGTACCAGGTGTAGTCTGTTCTGTTCCAATGTCTATCTATATCTGTCTTGCAAATTAATTCATACATAAATGGTAAATGAGGGATATCAATATAATCAAGATTGCTCTCATATGTGATTTTCACTAGCATGTTATTATTTTGCAGCTAATGTACCCTAATAAGCTTCAAAAAAATTCATGAAGGAATCCAGTACTGAACACAGTGCCCATTCACCACCCCCTTTCTTCCTCTTGGCTTTGTCTTGCAGGTGCTCACTGAATCTCAGTGCAGTTTGCCCTCATCTCCATAACTTGGCAGCATCCACCTTCACTCATACCCTCTTCTATCAAGCAAGAACCATCACCTTTTCTTAAAGGCAAGTCTTATATTTACTTACTACCTTTCTTTTTTAAGAAGTTTAACTGTGGTAGTATTTTATTAGGCTGCATATTGCTATGGTCACTGCTTTGGTTACAAAATTGTACAGGTCTTGAAAGACCTGTCTCAACCCTGTTTTTTCCATAAACCCTCTTACTTTCAGTGTACAAGTTTGAAGAGCGACTGGTTTGTCATTTCTGCACATATGGCAGAAATGCCCATCTGTTACCCATAGAGTCTCATTCAGTTCTTGCCACTATTTTATGGCATAGGTATTATTCCCATTAGCTGATGAAAGAAAACCAAGGCTCAGAGAATTTAAGTAACTTGCCCCAAATAAGGAGGCATGATGACTTTGAATCATTACACAGGACATGCTCCATTTATCAGCTGGCCTCATCAACTACCCCTTACAGCCTTAAGACAACGAAAATGGGAACACAGGCAGTAGAGTCAGGGGGAGGTGGGAGTAGTGGTCTGCTCTGCCAGTCTCCAAGGGTGACAGCACTTTCCTTTCATTTATCATGGAAGATATCCCGGAATTTTTTTTTTTTGGAGACAGAGTCTTGCTCTTTTGCCCTGGGTAGAGTGCAGTGGCGTCATCACAGCTCATTGCAACTTCAAACTCCCGGGCTCAAGCAATCCTCCTGCCTCAGCCTCCTGAGTAGCTGGGACTACAGGCACACGCCACCACACCTGGCTAATTTTTCTATTTTTAGTAGAGATGGGGTCTCGTTCTTGTTCAGGCTGGTCTGGAACTCCTGAGCTCAAGCAGTCCTCCTACCTCGGCCTCCCAGAGTGCTAGGATTACAGGCGTAAGCCACCACACCCGGCCCCAAAATACTTTTTTATTGTTCTGGGAAAAAAAGCTCACGAAAATAAATTAAATATGTGGGTCAGCTATAGCAAGCTACTGGTAACATCACATGAGGAGTTCTGCAGGTGGAAAAAAAGCCAGGTTGTGCCTGACCTGGCCCTGGCATCATGGTAGAGTAATATAGCACATTCCAGAAGAAAAAAGTAGGATGTTGAAGAGTCAAATAACAAATAATCCCAGAAAAGATTTTCTATCATCTATTCACTTCCTTTTAGAAATTGAATGTGATTTGAGAGAGGCACTATTGTTCTTCGCACAGATGAAAATAGTGCATTTTTAAAAGAAATTGTCTTATGCAGCATGATCCTATTTTTATTAAAATGGAATACACACACACAAAATCTTTGGATGGTAAATATCAAAATATTAAAGGTACTTATTAATCTCTAAGTGGTAAAATTATGGGTGTTTTTTTCTTTTTGCTATGTTTACAAAATATCTAAAATTAACAAGCATAATTTTTCTAACAAGATGTGATAAAAAATTATTTTTAAAAACATATTTTTAGGGCAGGCGTGGTGGCTCACACCTGTAATCCTAGCACTTTGGGAGGTCGAGGCAGAAGGATTGCTTGAGGCCAGGAGTTTGAGACCAGCCTGAGCAACATAGCAAGACCCCCATCTCTACAAAAAATTTTTAAAAATAGTGGGTGTGGTGGCGTGTGCCTGTAGTCCCAGCTACTCGGAAGGCTGAAGTGGGAGGATCACTTGAGCCCAGGAGTTTGAGGCTGCAGTGAGCTATGATGACACCAATGCACTCTAGACCAGGCAATAGAGTGAGACCTTGTCTCAAAAAAAAAAAAAAAAATTTTTTTTAAGGAGAATTTTGTGATTTTCTTTTCTGGAAACAATTGATTTTATATTTGGGAAAGGCATTAATAATTTTTTTGAGGTAGATCAGCCTTTTAAAGATTGATGTTACTCAGCTTTGCTGTCCTCCCTATAAAATGCCACAGACTTGATTTTATTTTTCTATTCTCTCATTTTAGCTTTTCATGACTCTTCTCCCTCTTTCACATGCCTTGTATCTCATCCACACTTACCGGCTCTTGGTTTAGTCTTCGCTGCTTGTCCCTACTCTTCCTCCCTCAGGCATCTCTACTTCCCTGGGACCCCTCCGCCTCGGTGCTGACTCCCGCATTCTCTTCCACCCTATGTGCCAGCATCCACACCTGGTTGCAAAACCTGTGGTTTTTCACATTTTTATTTGCTTGTTTCTCCCAACAATAGCAGTGGCTATTTGTCTACTTCCAAGGAAACCATGTCATTTGGGCTTCCTGGCAGCACCAAGAAGAAGACAGATTGCTCCTAAAAAAAATTATGCACAAAACAACAACAAATCCCTATTTTTATGGATCTTTCTATTTCCTTTCACTCATTGGTTCCTTAGTTGCAGCAGCAATATGGTCATACCCAAAAACCAGGAGATACCCAGTAAACACGCAAAAGATTATTGTAGACCACCTTTTCCTTTTCTTTTTATTAATATCTAGACCTCATCTCACTAAGCAGCTTTGTAACCTCTGTGGAAGATTGCTGTAAATCCTCAGAGCTTGACTGCGACTACATTTACTTCCATCTATGAATCCTTGTGGTCTTTATTTCCCACACTTTGACACAACTGTATTTTTACTAGGGCCTCCAAAGTTCTCACGAATTCCTGCTAGATCACATTTGCTGCATTAATAGTTACACTCCAAGTGCCAGAGACTGTGTTGCTATATTCCAGTAAAGATGCAATATCTGCTACCTGGTAACTGGGTAGCCCCAGTGACTGCCTACCTTATTCCATCTGGTTTTTACAGAGGCCATACAGGTGCATTGAACGGGGATATGATGGATGTCCCCACCCTTGTATCCCTTTGCCTATCTTCCCAGTTCTTCTTGGGATACAGTATTGCTTTGGTTTACTATCTTGCCTGGAGGAGGGCAGTTTCAAAGACCTCCACTTGGCCCTTCCTTCTGTAATAGCTCTTACCCATAGATCAGGTATCTAATGTAAGATTCTGGCTGCTGTTAAATATATGCATCCCAATTATGCATTTGGGGACTGGGGTAATAAAAACAGGTTGGGGCTGCAGATTTACTGGACTCACTGTCAGATGGACTTGGGCCAGGATTCCATTTATCACCTGGCTTCTGTAAGTTTCCACTGTAACTGGGGGATCATGATGGTGTTTGGAGTCCCCTATATCCAATTGATCTCAAAAGGGATGAGCATTCCCTTTTTTTCTCTATGTCCTTATTCTGCTACGTAACAGGTCCCTTTAGGGAGGGAATAAGAGAAATAATAACTCTATATTCCTATAGTGGCACTGTAGGGTCCTTTCTCCATGGGACCCAGACTTTCCTTCAGTTGATGGCCTCTAGGAGTGAAAAATGGCTCAGATCTGGAAACTAGGTGAAGGGTCATGATTTTTCAATTCTGCAGTTGACATTAGCTTTCTGCTCACCAAGCTTTCACGTAACTTCTTAGTTAGCTGCCCACCTATCCTGTCTCCCTAGGATCACCATGACCTATTTATTAGCCATTGCCACAAAACCTTCTGAGAGAAGACATGCTCGTTGAGATTTCAACCTTGCTACCTACTTCTGTTACGTCCACTTTGCCCTTTGTTAAGTGCTACCCCCTGGACCCTGCTATTCCAAAATTCTCTCAGACTGTGGTAGCACATGCCTGTAATCCCAGCCACTTGGGAAGCTGAGGTGGTAGGAGCCCAGGAGTTTGAGTCCAGCCTGGGCAACATAACATGACTCCATCTCTTTAAAAAAAAAAAAAAGGGCAAAATTATCTCACTATCACTGATACTAAAGAGTCCAGTTCCATGGCAGAATGTCCTATAGTTACCTCTGCCTTAAGGAGGATAGCCATAATTGAGCTTGTCAAACATGCTTGTGCCCCGATCACCTGCACATCCTTATTGCTTCTGTGAACTAAAGTAAAATCTTAGGCCCCCCCAGCCAACTGAAGGGACCCCCTCTTGGCCGAGGGGACCCCAGGAATACCCTAAAGCTGAGTTGCTGGGCATGAGAAGGGAGGTCAGACATGCCTCATCATGCCCCCTTCCCTTCTTGGAGATATCCTTTATAACCCATTAACTATGCAAGACAAAGCTTAAACTACATCTGCAGGTCATTAACTTACTTCGATCACTTGAGTCTGAGTATATGTCCAGTGGCTTGTCTCTGATTAACAGACTTCCTTACCTTAACTTAAAACGTTCCTAGCCGTTAGACAAAGCTTCGTATCTTCAACCAATTATAAATCAAAGAATCTTTAAACCCACCTATAACCTGTAATTCCCCTGCTTCAAGATGTCCTGCCTTTTTGGGCCAAACCAATGTACCCCTTCCATGTATTGATTTATAACTTTACACATAATTCCTGTCTCCCTGAAATGTATAAAACCAAACTGTAACCCAACCATGGTGAGACCACTTGCTCAAGGCTTCTCAGGTGTGGCTCTCCAGCCCATGGTCACACATATTTGGCTCAGAATAAACCTATTTAAATTATTTTACAGAGTTTGGGCTCTTTTCTGTTGACACTTCCATGGAAGGAATGTTCCTTAGAACACGTGCTCAGGGGATGCATTCTCTGTATCACACAATAAATCCATTCTAATATTTCTATCTCCCCAAGCCCTTTAACATCCTTCTCAAAACTCTGCAAGACAATTGGAGCATCTCTGTTTTACGGCAGGCCATCTTCACTCAATTCTTAGGGAGCAATCCCAGCACATACTAGGACTGGCTCAGATATCCTTGCCAGGACATGAAACTCCTAATCATAGGAGAAAGTTCTCATATCATTTAATTCTCACCTACCCAGCCTTAGATTCTGCCCTCCCTAGCCCAACTCCCTCAAGGTCTACCCCTACATACACCCTCTGATTTCCTGCTGGCACATAATAGCCAGCTCTTGAGGCAATGAAGGGAGGCAGGAGCAGATCCTGAGGAGGACACCCATCATCTTGAGGCAAATGCCTTAGGTGAGGTTTTTGAATGGTCCCTGGGACAGGAGAGGCTCCTCTCCTCCAGCATGGGATGGTGAACTACTTCTGCTAAACTTGAGAGTTCGGATAGGCCTGGGGGTTCAAGATTCTCTGGCTCACCCACCCAAATGTCCCCTTCCTGTCTCCTAGTATGCCACACATTCCCTACCAGAGCTCTGACTTTGACATAGGAGACCTGTCAACATTGTGCATTGTTCACTATCTGTTGTAGCTCTGCTGTCCTCAATTAAATCCTGGGCCTGAGTTACAGAAGTCAAGAGCCTTTTTTAGAGCCTTTTATAATAAGATGGCACCGTGAAGGCTTTCTGACTTTCACAGCATGTCTTAAATTGATAGTTGACTACCAGGAGCCTTTCATTTTCTTTTTCAAGGCTTCTAGTGCTGTTTACAAGACCCAGTCAACTCCACATCCATATAATACACATTGTTCCCATACCATTCACAGGTCATTACTATGACATAAGACAATGCTTCAGTGTTCACCTGCATCACCCCAGTCCATCATTGGTGAAATTCTTAGGGATTAGGATGCTGCTGTAAACCATTTGTCATTACCACACCACTTAACACCAGTTAGGGGCCCTTATCTGGTGACAAGGACTGGTAAAAGATGAAGACTCCTTTCTGAAAACTCCCTTTTCAGGGTCACTTCCAGTACAACTGTCTTAGCCTGAGTTTCCTTTCAAAAGGCCGGGCACAGTGGCTCACACCCATAATCCTAGCACT
Organism: Daubentonia madagascariensis; assembly: GCA_023783475.1. Classification (NCBI taxonomy): domain Eukaryota; kingdom Metazoa; phylum Chordata; class Mammalia; order Primates; family Daubentoniidae; genus Daubentonia; species Daubentonia madagascariensis. The sequence goes on along the minus strand of JAKFHU010000258.1, from coordinate 13,869,636 downwards.
CTGGGAGGCCAAGGCAGGAGAATCACTTGAGATCAGGAGTTCAAGACCAGCCTGAATAAGCGCAGGACCCCCATCTCAACAAAAAACAGAAAAAATTAGCCAGGCATAGTGGCACGCACCTGTAGTCCCAGCTACTTGGGAGGCTGAGGCAGGAGAATCGCTTGAGCCCAGGAGTTTGAGGTTGCTGTGAGCTATGATGACACCACTGCACTCTAGCTGGGGCAACAGAGCAAGACTGTCTAAAAAATAAAAAAATAAAAAATAAAAGAAAGTAGAATCTAAAATAAGGGTTTTGTGTGCAGGCAATTTATTTGGGGAAGTAATCCAGAAGAATAGGAATGGGGGAACAGAAAGAGTAAAAAACAGAGAGGAAGGGAAAACAACCCAAAGGTGTGTTATTAAGCTGGTCAATCCTGCTAGAAACTCTCTGAGGGTCCATGTAAACTGTGAACATCTCCCATTGATCAAGGGTTGCTCCAGGAAGTAAAACTCCCTGCCAGGGGTGTGCACAGCCACTGTGTCAGAATGGCTGAACAATTCCCACAGGTAGCCCATAGGGCAGAAAGTGAGAGAAATTGAGAGAAATGTGGTACAGCTGAGGTAAGGTGCTATGGGTTCACCTGCACATGGCTGGCAAAAGGCTTAGTGATTTTTTTTTTTAATTAAAAATTTTTTTTTACCTGGAGCCACACCCAAGAAGCCTTGAGGAAGTGGACTCCAAAAGTCTTAGTGATTAGGATACTGCTGCAAGCCTGCCCCACTTGACCTCACTAACACCAGTCACATCAATGGCTAGAATAAAAAGGTAGGCCAAGAAGATATAAGACACCATACAAGATGTGTCTGATATGCCGCCTCTCACAGAACATTGCCTCCTCATCTTACTCTCTTTGCCTAAATCTTCTATTGCATTCATCCATCTCTCTAATTCTCTTCTGGACACAGTCTCAACAGTGAGTCTTTCTCCCTCCGTAAATATTAACCCAACAACACTCTTATTACCTAATAGCACTATTCATACCGTTCCTCTGTAATTTCCTTTGTGACTTATCAGATCAGACTCTTTCCTTAGGCTGTTTCTCATATTATTTAAGCCCCCTTGGTTATAAATTACAAGAAATTGGTGACTAAGGTTTCTTAGGTCAGGTCCCCTGGGACACAGACTCTGAGACATAGATTTGTGTGCAGGAAGTTTACAGGGGTGTGTCTTCTGGATCAACACCAATGGGGGAGGGATTGAGAGAGGATTGGACAGAGGGAGAAGCCGACCTGGGCTGCAGATGCAACAAAGCCAGGCTGCAGCCAAAGGGGACCTCTGGATAGCCCATCTTATCCCACCTTGATGCAGAGTGGGATGGACCTCTGTATCCTGCATCCATCAGTCATTGACTGGGGACTGGCCCCAGCGAGGGTATGTCCTTGGGCGAGGGACTGAGAACATTCCTGGAGAGTGAGTCAGCCTAGAGCCCTCAGCCACCAGCACTCCCAACAGCTGGGGAAATGGAATCTCAGTTCTGAAGGGAAGTTCTGGGCAGTGTATCACAGTATTAACTACAGTCCACCCATTCTGCTTCTTGGATTATTTTCTTTGAAAATCAGATTTTGCAAACAATTCCTCCAAGATTGTGATTGGTTCTTTTTCTGGGAAAGTTAAGAGGAGGGTTGGCAGGAAAAACCACAGCTTCTGTCACTGCAATAATGTATCCTGAGCCTCCAGCTGATTATCTCGCTCTTCCACCCATTCTAGATTCCCCCTCACCCTTGGCTATCATCTCTGTTGGTCTCAGTGGCTTACCTGGGTGGGATGACCTGGCACTCATATTTGATGGGTCTGAGACCCTGGTTGCCATGTCCTTCTCAGGCTGCTATTGTGGCACTTGTCCGTTACCACCAAAATTAGGAAAGTGAGTACCAGGAGATTCCCCTGGAGATGACCTGGGCACCATATATATTTTTTCCTGGCACCACTGTGTATCAGCAGTCCCTCATCCTCCTAGTGATCAGAGTCTATTCCCTCTAGTGAGTCTCCAATATGACACATCCCCAGAATACAGACTCCTTCTTCTTTCTTGTCTCTTACAACAAGAAGCCTGAAGAAACTGGGCAGCAGCTATAAAGCTTAATGGGACTCTTGCTGTGTCCCTAGTGGAAGTGTTTCCCTTTAGGATATATTAAACCCTTTAAACCCGCAGAGTGCAAAATTGCAAGAACAGAAAGCACAAATTCCTGATAGTCAGTGATGACAAGCATGGCCACTTCTGCCTCCACTTTTTTTCCTAGACCCAAGTACTCTTCCTGCTGGGGACATAACACCACACAGTGGTTGCTGATTTAGGGTGTTTCCTGCAACCTGAAAAATGGTGCCTCATCTTCTTAGGTTATCATCTCCAAGCCTAAGCCCCTTCGAAGACCATTCCATCCCTTTAGCAGGCTGGTAGGGGCTGGGTCGTATAATATTTGATAGGACCAATTGAGCTCATTGTCATGTGTCCACTTTCACTCTCCTTTGCTGTAAAGTGGATCCCTTGAACTGATATAATGTCATATGTGATTCCAGGTTTGTGGATCAAACACTCTCTAATCATTCAGAAGGTGACGCTGGCTGACACCCTGTGGGCAGAGAAGACAAACCCACATCCATGTGTATCAATTCTTATCAAGATTAGTTGCTTCACAATGCTCAGTTGAATAAAAAAAAAAAAAGATTAGTTGCTGCCCCTTTCAGTGTAGAAAGGATCCAATGTATTTAACTTGCCACCAAATGGTTAATTGGTCTCCTTGAGTGATGGTACCTTATTGGGTACACAGGGTTGGTTTGTTTTGCTGGCAGGTTGGATATTTGGCAGTTGCAGAAGCTAGATCGGCGTTGCTGAGTGGGAGTCCGTGCTGTTAACTCATGTATAGCCTACATCCCTACCACCATGACTACTCTGTTCATGTGCCCATCGTGCCAACACTAGAGTGGCTGATGACAGAGGCTTGCTTGTCATCATCTGGTAGATGACTACTAGTTAAGTCATTCTGTCTACTTGGGTCTTCAGTGCCTCTTCTATGGTGGATGTTCTCTGATGGGCATTAACAATGGGACTCAAAAATCTTTACACTTTGGGCCATGGCCATAAGTCCATCAGCATGCCTCTTGTCCAAATGTCTCTGCCCCCAATCTTCCAATCTTTCTTCCCCTGGGCTCCTGACCAACCAGCAAAGGTAATCACCAAAAGTATTTGACCAGGTCCGCTGCCCAGAAATCTGCTGATTGGTAGGATTTCCTTTGCCACTGTCTTCCAGAGTCTCCCACTGCAGGGTACAGCAGAGCTGTAGTGCAGCTGCAGTCCATTTCCACTGTGCATCTACACACCAAGCTGTGAAACTAGCATGGCCTTTTCCCACTTCTGGCAGCTGGTCACAGGGACCCTATATGGTCACAGGCGTGAGCTGAGAGAGAGGAACCAGTGCAATAGAGGTGGATAACATGAATTCAATCTCTTCTGGAGCTCTCCTTCTCTTTGAGTTCTGGGCCTGATCCTCAGCTGTTTCTGTGTTCCAGATGTAGGATAAAATTCTCTTTATAGGATGCCAAGGAGAACTTCTGACTTTCTGATTGTTGATTAATCACCCTGAGCTTTCATTATTTCTCCAATATGCTAAATGTCCACATTAACAGCCATCCATTTCTATAGTTCTTATAATTACTACTTCCCCTGCATTTCTCAAATACCTGAAATGTTGTCCCTGTATTACCTTCCACCAATATCCCATCCCAGTTTACTGCTAGTGAAAGTTTTAACAATAGCATGGCTACAGCATGCTAAGCACTACCCATGCTCTACCACTAGTGATGGTGTCCTCATTGCTGGTGATCCATGGGTAATCCGGTTCCAAAATCCATTTTAGGGTCGATTTCCTCAGACCATTCCTGGAACCAACTCTCTTAGGTCAGATTCCCTAAGAAGCAGACTCTGAGTTGGGAATTAGCATACAGTAAATTTATGACAGGGAGTGGAGAATGTCGTCAGATCAACATCAATAGGAGATGAAGGAAGAAGAACTAAACAGAGGGAGGAGATGAACTGCACTGAAATCATAACAAAAGCCTCAGCTGATCCCACAGAGAGATCTGGGGCTAATATGTGGGTCACCCTAGGGAAAAAGTATGATTTAGGCAAAGTGGCTTTCTTTCGTTAATGGCAAGTCACAGAAAATAATTCAAACAAGAGCAGTCAGCCACCATCACTCCCAACAGCTGGGTGAATAAGTGCCTAAGTCTTGAAAGGGCCTATGGACACCACAGCCACACCATAGCATCCACCACATAAGGTAAATTCTTCTTTCTCAGATGAAAAGAACTAATAAGCATAAAAGTCCCTCCATTATAAGGAAGGAGACTTAGCGCAGATAAATTAGGCCTAAAAACATCAGCAGTATTAATAACATGGTAATTGTGAATGACTTCATATAATCCCAAGGTCAAAAGGGAAAAAAATATAACTTCTCTTACCCCAAGGATGTTCTTTTTAAATTTTGTATGTTCTTTCCTGTAATAATAGCATGATGGAGAAACAAAATTCTATCTTGTAAACTTCCTACAAACTTTTAATATCACCCATATATAAAAAGAAGACTTAAAATCTGTCCAAGTTTTGACACAGGCCCTTTTTAAATGTGTTCTCCAGCAAGGTAATTCTGGCAGAGTTGAGGACAGGCCTGTTTAAATTATTCTTCTCTGAATGAACAATATTGCTTTCACATCTGTGTGCCTTTGCAAATTCAGTCTTTTTGCCAGAATGTCCTTTCTTACCCCTTGCCCAGAACTCTATTCATTCTTCAGGAACCTCATTGAGTCTTCATTCATTCATAAGGATTGCCAGATTTAGTAAATAAAAATACAGGGCACCCAGTTAAATTTGAATTTCAAATAAACAACAAATAATTTTTAGTATAAGTATGTCCAAATATTCCATGGGACATACTTATACTAAAAATTATTATTATTTGGATACACTTATACTAAAAAATTATGTATTGTTTCTTTGAAATTCAAATTTAACCGGCTGTCCTGTATCTTATCTAGCAACTCTATTCATTCTCCAAATACTCGCTGAGCATCTATCACATGCCAGAAACTACTAAGTGTTGAGACTATAGCAGTGAATAAAATAACCCCGAATTCCTGCTCTTGTGAAGTTTATACTCTAGTGGAGGGAGTCAGTCCATAAACAAATACACAAGTAAATATACAATAATATTGTTATAGCATGAATCTATGGCATGAAGAAGAATAAAGTTAGAACAAGAGGATGGGGCGTGTTCCAGCTGGAGGTAGGCAGTGCTGTTTTATAAATATCTTGCTGATTAGGTGAAATTTAAGCAGAGACCTGAAAGGAATGAGGAACCAAGCCACAGGAAGATTTGGGGGAGTGCATATTCCAGGTAGAGCAAACCCCAGATATAAAGTCTGTAAGGTGGAGGCATATTTGGCGTATCTGGGGGACAGCAAGGAGGCCACTGTGGCTGGAGAACAGTCAGCCAGAAAATGAGGCCAAAGGGGCAGTGTGGGCCAGACCATTCTCAGCCTTTTAGCCATCGTGAGGGCTTCAGCATTTACTCTGGAGAAACGGAGCAGGCATTTGACCGATTTCACATTTCAGACAGAGCAAATATTCATTTAATAAATATTTGTTAAATAAATGGCTTCTATGTTGAAAATTGCCTTTTGTTGTTGGGAAGGGAGGTGGCACAGAAACAAGGGTACCGATCATGAGTCCAGTGCAATAATCTAGGAAAGAGACGATGATAGTCTGGACCACGTTTGCAGCGGTAGGGATGGCAAGTGGTTGGATCCTGCACATATTGTGAAGGCATAGCTGATAGGATATGTTCATGGATTAGATGTTGGGTATAAGTAAAAGAGTTAAGTTAGAGGCATGAGCCTCTGGAGGGATGGAGTTGCCCCTTGCTGAGTTTGGGAAACCTGCAGAAGAACAGGTTTGATGGTATGCAGTAGGGGCAGTTGTGGAAATTAGGAGTTAAGCTTCAGACTTGTTAATTTTGATATGCCTATTAGAAATCCAAGTGGAGATGTTGAGGTAGCAAGTAGATGTTAAAGTCTGGAGTTCAAAATAGAGATCTGGGCTGGATGGAGAAGTAAATTTGGGAGCCATCAGCATATGGACATAGTCAGCAGACTTAAAGCTGTTGGTCTTGATGAGATCCCCTGGGGAGCGAGTGTAGATGGAGAAGGCAGAGGGCCAAGGACTGATCCCTGGGATCTCTAAGTGTTTAAAGTTTGGGTAGATAAGAGAGTCATCAGCCAGATAGAAGGAGAACCAAGAAAGAATGTCCCAGATGACAAAACAAAGTGTTTCAAGAAAGAAGGTATGATCACCTGTGTCAAATGCTTCTGTGAGGTGAGGTTAGGGGCCTGAGCGCTGGGTTTAGCTACCTGGAATCATTGACTCCTCAGTAACAACTGTTTCATTAATATCGTAAGAAAGAAAGCTTGACTGAAGTAAGTCCGAGAGAGAAGGGGACAGAAAATAGAGATAGCAAAGACAGACAACGCTTTGCAAGGAGTTTTGCTATAACCTGGGGATGATCCAAAAAACGAGGGGGAAAACTATGACGTTGGAGACAAGGGGAACAATACCAGGAGCGAAGTCCTCAATAGGGGAGAGAGAATGGGAAGAGAGCTGGAGACACTGGCCTGAGACAGGAGCACAGACAGAGCCATAGGATGGGAATGAAACAGCGTACATGGGCAGAGATGCAGGGAGTGGGGCAGAACAATCACGTGGGAGTTCTTAGGATTGTTCCTGTTTCCTTTGTGAAACCAGAAGCCAGGTGGGCGTGAAGAGGAGAGAGGATATGTCGCTAGTTTGGGAGAGAGGGGAAGGTGTGCAAAGGTCAGCTAGGAGGGTGGAGGACTGAACTCCAGAAGGATAGCAGGATGGCCAAGCAGCGCTCACTCGGGCTCCTTGGGATTAGTGGTTGTGAATTTAAATTGGGACCAACAGCATGGTTGTGTGTTTTCCTTTGGTCACATTCAGCTATCCAAGTGCAGGCAAGGAGTGGGCTGAAAATTGGCTATAAGCAGGGGTGGAATTTTGGCAAGCAAATATGTCAAAGTGAGAGAGAAGGCGGGGAGCCTAGCACATGGGCAAGGGAATGTTCACAATGATTGCCCAAAGATCTAAATCCAAGTAGGAGGGAAATGAGGACATCAGGGGGTGAGGGACAGAGCAGGGGGTAGAATCACTTGCTGGATTGGAGGATCCAGCAGGATTGAAGGATTACTGGAACCAGGGTACTAGAGACAGAGAAAGCTAGAAAAACAAGAAGTGGTAGTCAGAGTGGGATCCTTAGAAGTGAGTTTATGGAGGGCTTACAAGTGTTGGTAATATGAAGTCTAGGCTATGACCAAGGGAGTAGGTGACTAAAGTAGGGTAGAGATCACTGGAAAAAAGAAAATCAAGAAACTGAGAGGCCTGTGAAGTGGATGGGCCTCTACATGTATATTGAAACCACCAACTCTCTGGAGAGAGTTAGAGAGTTACAATGAACAAGTATATTAGTTTTCTATTGCAACCCTAGCAAACCACAAACTTAGTGGCTTAAAACAATACAAATTTATTATCTTACAGTTATAGAGGTCAGAAGTCTAAAATCAGTCTCGTTAGTCTATAGTCAAGGTGTCAGCAGGGTTGGTTCCTTCTGGAGGCTCAATGGCAGAGCCTCACCTCCCCTCATCTTTTTTAGCCTCTAGAGGTTGCCCGGGTGCCTTGGCTTGTGGCCCCTTCCTCACAACTACATCATTCCAACCTCTGCTTCTGTCTCACATCTCCTTCTTCTGGAAGATACAGACCCTTGTAATTACATTGGGCCCACCTGGATAATCACCCGTCTCAAGATCTTTAACTTAATCACATTTGCAAAGTCTTTTGCCACATATCCACAGCTTCTGGGGATTAGGACACGGACATTTTGGGGAGTTCATTGGAGTATGGTTGGTGACAGCAAAAGTGAAAGAGGTGAGATTCCATTTACCTTTGGGGAAAAGTGGTGACTGGATGAGGCTCAAAGAGGGCTCTTGGGGTGCTGCTGGCAGTGTTCTCATTTTTGACCTGGGCGCTGGTTACACAGGCGTGTTCACTTGTTGGAACTACATTGAGCTTTGATGATTTGTGCCCATTTCTGTATGTATTTTATACTTCAATAGTAAGTTTTAAAAAAAAAGAGCAAGAGACTTTCCCAGTTTTCAAGGAGTTGGCTTTGCTACCCAGTCCAGCGCAGCTCACAGACTTGCAGCCTCGACATCCAGGTGCATGCCAGAAACGTAGACTCTCAGGCCCCTCCTCAAACCCACTGAACTAGAAATTGCATTTTCACAGGATTCCCAGGTGATGTGAATGCACAGTGATGTTTGAGAAGTACCAATCTAAAACATAAACTTGCAAACAGAGAAGTACAATATGAAAGTGTCTTGAATGGCATGGGGGAGAGAAGCCCAGGGCACCGTGCAGTCCGGAAGAGGCACCTCTCACCCAGGCCAGCTCAGTTTCCTTTGAGTTTGCTCCCAAGCTCAGCGATCCTGGGAGTGTCTAATTGCCATAAATATGGACGGAGAACCTCAGGTTTGCTACCTCCATTACTTACGGTTGAGCATTTTAGTCAAGAGCAATAATTGGTTAGAATCAATACAAAAGAAGCCTGAATTCCAGGCCAGCAAGTGCTGCTGTGATTCTGCAGTTGTTTAAAAAGATAAATGGTCTCCACAGCTAGGGACAAAGAAAAGTAGGACAAGCACGAGGAGAATCTGATAGAGGAGTGCTTCGCAAATAATTAGTGGCTAATTTTAGCTGATCAGCTTACCTATTTTTTCATTATTCAGTAAAACTGAGTTCCGAAATTGTAAAACTTGATCCTACGGAAGAGCCCTCAAAATAATAAGATCCAATGATGCTTTCTCAGGTAACAGACACTGAAAGCAGGGCCTCGGCAGCATCTCCCATGTGAGGAGTTAAAACTTCCCTCTTTCATTTGCCATCCCTAGCATCACTATTATTGTATTTCTCTAGAATATTTGTTTCTTTAAAAAATGGGGTCATAAAAAAATAAACTCCAAGTGCTCATAATTCTAAACACCACGGAGAGATGATTTCTTGTCTTTATATGGCATACTTTCTTTCATGTATCCTTGAGTCACAATACATTTTTTTAATTATAATACTACATTGCTAACTCATTCAGTCTGTGGTCCGCTCTGACATGGAAGCACTTTCTTCTGCACTTATGACTTTTCAGCCTAATGCCATTGAGTCTATATTTCTAATTCCTAAAGCTTTTAAGGTGCATTTGTCTCTTCTGAGATTAAAAGCAAATTTCATTATTAATGGATACATTTTCTGATCTTTCAAAGTCATGTTGCATTCTATTCCTAGCATTCAAATTGGCAGCATCCCCTCCCTGCAAATGTGTACCCTCTCCAAATTTAGTGAGCACTTTCAATATTTTCATCTAAGTTACTGATGAAGAATGACCCTTGAGGACATCCTTAGGTTGATAAAGAGCCACTGATAATCACTGTTTAGGAATTTTCAATAGGCTAATAGTATTACCAATATCTGAGCTCTTCCCTTAGAATATTGTGTGACACAGAATGAACTGCCTTATTTACATTCACATAGGCTAATTCACTCCACCCTACCCTCCACCACCCACCACCCACCACCATATATCCTGCCCCTTTAGCACAAAAGGAAATAACATTGGTCTGGCATAATCCTCTTTTTACCAAGCCATGCCTTGGCATTAAAAATGTAAGGAAATAAGACCGTTTTTCTCTGCGTCATAGCCAGGGCACTCTGCAGCAAACCCAGTGTGGTTTCTGAGCAGCATTCAATAAGTGGAACAGAAAACAGGCTGGGTCACCTGATGCCTGGAAACACACACACAGGGTTAGATATTTATTAGTAAAAGCGGCAAGAATGATTCAAGATCTGAGGTCACCAGAGTCTGAGAACAGTGGATGGGGGGACAGACAGCCACCCCTGATAAAATCTGACCTCCTTCCACAATCCCACTCAGCACTCTGCTGGCTCAGAACAGCCTACAGCAGCAGCCAAGGGAAGCTCTCAATTTTTCATCTAAAACAGAAATGTAGACAATCAGCAAGCAAAGACAACTACGTACTCTGTAACAAAAAAACATACGTTGCTCTGTGTTAAATTAGACCTTAACCATGCACAGGCAGGCCCTACAGAAGCTCGATAATTCTCCTACTCTGCTTTAACTTGTCCTGATAATTTACTTTTTGGATCAAATCCCTGCCATTTTCTGAGACTCCCTGGGGAATTATTTTCACTTACTAGGGGCACCTCCTTTTCAAGAAGTAAGTAAGCCTCATTATCCCTTCTCTTGTTTTGACTTGACCATAACATACACACTGTTTATTCAGGGTCAAATATCTGCTCTTTGCATATGGGGTTCCTTTTCAGTGTCAGAACCATTGTTTCAATTGTAAGCAGCGAGACCCTAGGAACTGTGTGTGTGTGTGTTGTGTGTGTGTAGATTCTTTTCTTAATATAAGTATTCCTTATCCTGTGACAAAGGGAAAAAGACTGCCAAATCTCAGCATTAGAAAATAAAGAAAGCAAGCATGGAATTAAATCTCTAATAGTTGCCTGATGTCTCTCAATTTCATGATTTAGAAATTCCTTTTTTCACTAAATTCAGTGGATTAAAATTGCTGTGTTAAGTGTGGCAGGTAACAGGAGGCACCTGCCCTCCTCCTGGCTAGAAGAGCTGCAGAGCAGCAGAAGCCCTGCACTGCCTGGTCACAGCTGTGACAGCCTGACTTCTTGCTTCAGAAGAAGCCCCCACTGGCACCAGTGCACCAGTGCAAATGGTCTAGACTAGTTCCCACTGGCACGAGTGCAAGTGCTTCTAGATTAGTTCCAAAGATCTCAACCTTTGATCCGTTACTTCTTTTTCAATGACCAGACTTGCTCCCCTTTTCCTTATGCCCCCCACATTGCTTTCCCAGGCCTCAACCCCACTGGTTCAAAGACCCAGGGTTTGCCCTGCTTTCCCTGATACCCCTCTATTTATCTCTATGTCCTAACCTAGCCTTTCTTAACATAGCCTATCTTCTCCAGAACTCATCTACCCCAAACAGGACTTGTGACCCAGAAACTCACTTCATGTCTGTTTTTCACATTAAGCACCATGTGCAACATAGGATCTAAATCAGTTCTAACACCTACAGCTGATAATTGCTTGCCCCAATAAAGGGGAATTTTTGGCACCACAGCAGAACCACTAAATTCTACTGTGCCTGGTAATGTGTTTGTCCTTGCACGAATTCATTCACTCACATTCATTCATTCATATATGCATACATATATCCACGTATTTAATGACTTATTTTTAAAGCCTTTGTTAAACATCTACCATGCGCCAAGCAAGGAAGAGATAAACAAAATAATATTGCTATCCTTAAGAAGCTCACAATCCAGTAGTAGAATCAGATAAATAAAGATAATTATGGTTATAAAATAATGAAGAAAAAGCAGTGATAGTGAAATGCAAAGGGTATTTTGGGAGGTCAAGAAGAGGTATCTTACCCATCTTGGCAGGGTTAGAGAAGACTTTTGAAGAAGGCTGGAGTAAGACCCAACTTATTACTTGATATGAGGCAAATCTAGAATTAAGACTGCAAGTGAAACTAAATTACATCTCAGAAAACCATGTTATAGGCCCATAAAGGCTCAGCCAACATATGGAAAAGATTTGTATTATGTCCTTGACCAAATACATCCAATCTTCAGTAGGCAGCTTCTTGCCATGAGCACATTAGGTGGTACAAAAGTGTTGGTTTGTGGTAGTTGTTATGTCCCTGGGAAATGTTTTGAGGATTCCAGGTCTACTTTCTCTGCCCTGGCTCATTAACCATTTTCATAACAGATCTTCAGAAGAACCAATATGCTGACGATTCAGCTGTTGGAAGAGATGACCTCTAAAGTCAGAAAAGTTGAACACAGACTCAGGGAAGGTTTCCATTTGACTCTGCTAACAGAATTGCATCCAGAATTTTTCATATCTAAAAATGCCTTAAAGAGAAACATCAGCTATCCGTATTTGTACGTATACAAGCCACAGTGCTGATCTACTTAGGCTTGCTGCTTCCTACAAATAGAAAGAGAAGGAAAAAACAGCTTTCAGTCAAAATGAGATCAACTCATCTGACCCACAAAAAAAATCCAATTAATTTACAATAAGACAATTAAGGCAATTCCCATGGAATAAGCTAGTTTGGGCTTTTAACTAATCCTAAGTAAAACTTGGAGGCAAAGTTGATTTAGATGGCAATCTAAACATTTACATACTTATTTGGAGTTTTGGTCTCTTACATTCATAAAAAGGGTCCCTAATATTTTCTTAACAAAAAGTTCTGCTTGCATTTTCCTAATTTTTGTCATTGCCAAGTGCCCAGAAGACAGGAATATGTCTTATTTTTTGTATCCCCAGTGTATAACTCTTAGAAAATAGAAGAAATTTGATAAATGTTTATTGAATGAATTTTAAATCCCAAATTTGGAGACCGGGTGAAGGGAGAGGGAGGAAGTAATCCAATCTCTGTTTGCACAGGGTAGTGAATCATGTACCCCTGGCCTGGCTCCAACCATCTTAACCCAGAACATAAGAACAAGTACTAATCCCTATTCAGAATGTCAATATTTAAAATTGGGTTTATTTGCTGGGTAGGGTCCCTGTTTGTTTATGTTTCTCTCAATGTTGTGTGGCACTGTTTGTCTGCCCTTCAGCATGTGTGTCCACACTGATGGAAAGCTTAGATGGAGTGGAAATGACACTTATTTTAATGGCTTCATGGCACTCAAGTGGGTGCTTAAAGACGCTATTTTGAATGGAGCCTTTGGGAGACCCTAATGAGTGACACCGTTCTAAATGAACAGAATACCAAAAGAACAGCCTCTCTCTTTGGAAGAAGAATACTGAATTACATCACTGTTTTTTCAAAGCACAACACGATCATTTAGAAAACATTCCTCATTACTTCAGAAGTCTCTCGCTCTATGCTCCAGTGCCCGTTTCCCCAAAAGGGCATGTCTGGGGTTAGCAGAGGAAGCGGGTAGAAATGGAGGAGCCACTGCTTTGTTGCTTCTTCCTGGGGCCATGACACTGTCATACATTTTCAGCATGTAAATAGCCACCCTTATACATGCTTTTATGCTCCACCTCCAACAAACCTCCCAGCAGTGACACTGGGGCTGGGGCATCTGGTGAATCTTTAGTTCGGTCAGGCTTCTGCTCTGCTGTAAACAAGCATCACTGAAAGATGGAATCTCAGAGCTTGGAGGGACTTTAGAGAGCACTTGTTAAACGTACAACTTTCCATGGTCCTACCCCAGAGATGCTGATCCAGCGGGTCTGGGGTAGGGCCTGGAATTTATATATTTGAAAAGAACCCTGGGAGGTTCTTGTTATTAGGTAAGTTCCAGAATCGCTGATTCTTATTCAGCTAATTAACTTTATAGATGATGAGATTAAGGCTAGAAAGATACAATGACTTGGCCAAGGTCACACAGCAAACCTATGCTCAAACCTAGGCTAGATCAGTTAAAGCCATTTTTTTCATTTCATCCCCCAAAGATGCTACATTAATACCTTAATTAATTAATCTCCTGGCAATGAAGCTTTTTTTTTTTAATAAGTTGGGCATATTGATCTTCAGGAAGTACATGAAGCAGTGTTGGCATGTGTCATCTTATGTGTTTATTCTCACATGAGTGGCTAAATAAGACAAAATGTCTTATTTTGCTGCTGCTTCCAGGATGTATTCAATTAAAAAGGTAATAAAGGTCAATGCCCCATGTGGGGATTTGCAGAAAGAAAAAGACAGTAGATATCAGAGTAAAGGAACATGCTCTCTCCTTGCTCAGCTCCACCTTGTACTGTTTGCAGTTACCTTCCTTTTGAGAAGCTGGTTGTCTCTTTCACCTGGCTCCTGTTTGCCTCTAAGGAATAGCTGGGATTTCTTAACAGCCATACAAGTCCTTCAACCTAGGTTAGCCTAATCATTCTGCCTAATCTGTCACCACTCCCCCAACCAACCCACTCTCTTACCAAATGAATTTACTACTCTCTGAACAGTCCAGGCTCTCCTGTGGTTTCATGCCTTCACATACGCTGTTCCCTGAGCCTGGAATTCCCCCTGCCCTCATTCCTCTTTCCCTGTCTAGCAAAATCCTACTTGTTCATCATATTTCAGTTTAAACATCAGCTCCTCTGAAAAGTTCTCTCTAAAACTGTGGGCATGGTAACTTGTTCTGCCTTACTGGCTCCTATAGTGCTTTGTTTGAATTTCAATTTATCCATTTATGTGTTTGGATTCTTCACCTAACTGTGAGTTAAGGTGCCGAAGGGCAGTATTATGTTTTATCTATCTTGACATCTGCAGCATGTAGCACAGAGAGGTCAATCAGCAAATGATGGAGAAACATGATACTGAAACAAGTATTTCTAATTACAAATCCTTTAACAACAGTTTTATGAGATATAATTCACATACCACACAATTCACCCATTTAAAGTATACAATTCAATGGTTTTTAGTAAGTACACAGGGTTGTGCAACCATCATCACAATCTAATTTTAGAACTTTTTTGTCCTCCCCCAGAAAGAAACCCGGCCTACACCCTTCAGCTACTTTCTCAATTCCCTATTACCCCTCACCCGGCCCTAGGCAACTACTGACCTACTTTCTCTATAGATTGCCTATCTTGAACATTTCATATAAATGGAATCAGACAATATAAGGTCTTTTGTGACCAGCTTCTTCCACTTAACATAGTGTTTTCAAGACCCATCCATGTTGTAGCATGTGTCAATACTTCATTTTTTATGGCCAAATAACATTCCAAAATGAATATCCCATATTTTGTTTATTCATTCATCGGTTGATGACCATTTGAGTTGTTTCTCTTTTTTGGCTATTATGAATAATGTTCCTTTGAACATTCACGTACAAGTTTTTGTGTCAACATGTGTTTTCATTTCTCTTGGGTACAACTGCTAGACATGGAATAGCTGGGTCATATGGTAACTCTATGTTCAACGTTTTCAGGAACTGCCAGACTGTTTTCCAAAGCAGCTGCACCATTTTACATTCCTATTAGCAATATATGAGTATTCTAATTTCTGCATATCCTCACTGACACTTTTTATTGTCCATCTTTTTAATTATAGCCATTCTGGTGGGTGGTATCTCATTTTGATTTGCATCTCCCTGATGACTAATAATGTCGAGCATGTTTTCATGTGTTTATTGGCCATTTGTACACCTTTTTCTTGAGAAATGTCTATTCAAATCCTTTGTCCATTTTCAATTTTGGTTTTGGGTCTTTTATTGTTGACTTGTAAGAGTTCCTTTATATATTTTGGACGTAAGTTTCTTATCAGATACAGAACTTGCAAATATTTTCTCCCATTCTGTGGGTTTTCTTTTTACTCTCTTGATGTTGTCTGTTGAGGCACAAAAGTTTTTAATTTTAATGAAGTCCAATTTACCTATTTTTTTCTTCTGACATTTGTGCTTTGGTATCATATCTAAGAAGCCATTGACTAACCCAAGGTCATAAAGATTTACCACTATGTTTTCCTCTAAGAGTTGTACACTGTTAGCTCTTACATTTAGGTTTATGATTGATTTTGAGTTAATATTTGTGAATGGCTTGAGGTAGGTGTCCAACTTCATTCCTTTGTCTGTGAATATCCAATTATCCCAGTACCATTTGTTGAAAAGAATATTCTTTCCCCATTGAATTGTCTTCACCCCTTCGCAAAATCAACTGACCATAAATGTGAGGGTGTGTGGACTCTCAATTTTTTTTCCACTAAGCTATATGTTTATTTTTATGCCACTACTAATTAAAACCTTTTCATCTTTAATTATGGATTAAAAGACTTTGTCCATGACAATAATTAAGTTGGCTGCAATGAAATCTGAATCACAAAGCATCCCTAAAATTACAGTAAGCTCAAGGTCTGGAGAGAAACCCTGACCTAGAGAGTACAAAGCAATGGGCTTCAACTGCTCAAGGCCTGTTCTCGGACACTGTTGAGATCAGGGAATCACGGGCCACCCGTTCCTTGGAACTGGCTACGCTTCTGCTCAGCAGGCTTCTTCTCTCCAGGGAGTCCCACTGAAACCTTCCTTTCTTCTTCTGCTTCAAAACAAACCTCATCCCATCCAAATCTTACTCTCTCCCTTATCCCAACTTTCATATTTTGAGTTTCCCAGTATATTAGGTGTGGTTTTCAGTAGGGTGTAATTCATCTCCTCAACATATATTTATTGAGCATCTGCTCTGTGCCAAATTTTGTTTTCGGCTCAGGGAATACAGGAATAAACAGAATAGAAAATGCTTTGCCCTCACAGAATGTACATTTTAGGGGTACAAAGAAGTGAAAAAAAAAAAAACGCAAGTAACGCGATGAGTAAAGTAATTCCAGATAGTGATACGTGCTATGGAAAAAATAAAGAGGGACGAAAGGATCAAAAGTGAAAGAGGGTTCCTGTTTTAGAAAGGCGTGTCAAAGAGAGCCTTGCCAAGAGAGTGGGATCGAGGCATAAGGCATGAGCCGTGCGAAGATCCAGTTGGGGAGTAACCCAGGCAGAGGGAACAGCAAGTACAAGGGCTCCAAGGAGGTATATGGAGCAGCAAGAAAACACATGTGGCTGGAGCAGAGTGAAAGGGAGAAGGGGCAGGGGGGGAGGTCAAAGAGGAAGCCGACGGCAAGATCATGCAGTGCTTTCTAGACCAGGATTAGGAGTTTAGATTTTATTCTAAATGTGAGGGAGAGCCCTCAGAGAGTTTTGAGCAAGCGAGTGATGTGATCTGATTTGCACTTTAAAAACAGTACTCTGATAGAAGAAAACAGATGAAAATCTGTGTGACCTTGAGTTGGGCAAAAATTTCTTAGATACAACACACAAAATCTTGATGCATGAAAGAAAAAATTGAAATACTGGATTTTATGCAAATTAAGAGTTTCTGCTCTCTGAGAAACACTGTTTAGAGGATTAAAAGACGAGGCACAGTCAGTCAGGCACGTAAGGAGCTTGGAAGTCATCATTCCATCCTAACAACAAGTAAAAAGCTGAACAAACTGAAAAATGGACAAAATGAAAAAAACCAATGAGCAGGAACCAGTAAGGGGAAGAAAAACTTGAACTGTAATTGACAAACTTGAGCTGGAGGCTCAGTGTGGACAAGTCTCTGAGTCAAAAACTCCAGGGGACAGAGCCATGGGGGGCACGCTGTTGTGAGTTTTACCTCCAGGAGCTTGACCAGATTCTCACAGTGAATGCTGGACAAAAATTCCCTAATTCTTCTGGCAGGGTGAAGGTGGAAAAACTCAAAGTGTTTTTCCTCTGCTCTCACACCACACAATAACCACCAACACAGAAGACTTCTGTGACCAAATGTGTGGGGATTTCTCCCTGCCAACAAGAAAGCAATCAACCCTGCAATGGATACCAGCTGGGTATCCTCCAATTCAGTTCTGACACTATCTACCTGGAGATATCAGTTCCACAAGAACTGACACCCTCCCCTCCTCCTTCAGACATCAGTTGCATGTCCAGGCCTCTGGAACTTCTGACTGGGCCGCTATAAATCAGGGATCCCATGACCCTCTCTTTGCGTTTGATTAATTTGCTAGAGTGGCTCACAGAACTCAGGGAAACACGCTTACCAGTTTATTATAAAGGATATTACAAAGGATACAGATAAAGAGGTGTATAGGGTGAGGTATGGGGGAAGGGCTGTGGAGCTTCCATGTACTTCCGGGGTGTGCCACCCTCCAGGAACCTCCAGGTATTCAGCCATCCAGAAGCTCTCCAAACCCTGTCCTTTTGGGTTTTTATTGAAACTTCATTACACAGGCATGATTGATTAAATCATTGGCCATTGGAGATCAACTTAACCTTCAGCCCCTCTCCCCTCCCCAGAAGTTGGGGGATAGGACTTAGAGTCCCACCCCTCTAATCATGCCTTGGTCTTTCTGGTGACAGCCCCCATGCTGAAGCTACCCAGGGGTTGCCAGCCATCAGTTAGCATACAAAAAGACATCACTTTGGAGATTCTAAGGATTTTAGGAATTGTATGCCAGGAAACAGGGTCAAAGACTAAATATATATTTCATAATATCACACAGGGGTGGGGGAAAAGGAAACATTTTGAAATACACCAAAGCGTTTTGTTTCTCCTGCCTTCAGGAGAAACTATTTAACCAGAGCCTAACCTACTAGAGTTTTATCAGAGTCTAACTGATGTGGGAGAAGGGAAATACTCAACTCCTGCCCACTCCAGCCATTCTGTCCAACCTGAGAGGGAAGGAAAAACTAACAAGCACTTGTGAGGTTCATAGTCCAGAGGCACAGGTTCATAAAAAGATTGAGACCTAATCATAGGACTATAGTCCCCTACTACTTATAGGGGAACTCCCTTCCCCTCATACCTTACCACTACATCACTAAAGGTCTATTTACCACTGTTCCTTTTACACAGTACATCATGTCCGGCTATCAAGAAAAATTACAAGCATGCTAAAAAGCAAAAAATACAGCTTGAAGAGACAGAGCAAGCATCAGAACCAGACTCAGATAAGCAAGGATGTTGGAATTATCAGACTGGGAATTTAAAACATCTGAACACTCTAATGGATAAAGTAGACAGCATGCAAGGACTGGTAGGAAATGTAAGCAAAGAGAAGAAAATTCTAAGACAGAATCAGAAGGAAATGCTAGAGATTAAAAAAAAAACCGCTGTAACAGAAATGAAGACTGCCTTTGATGGGCTTATTAGAAGACTGGTCATGGCTGAAGAAAGACTCTCTGGGTTTGAGGACATCTCAACAGAAACTGCCAAAACTCAAAAGCAAAGAGAAAAAAGACTGAAAAGGAAAGAAAAGAACACCCAAGAACTGTGGAACACCTACAAAAGGTTTAACATACACATAATAGGAATATCAGAAGGATAAGAAAAAGAGGAAGACACAGAAGAAATATTTAAAGCAGTAATGACTGATGATTCTCCCCAAATTAATGTCAGACACCACAGATCCAGGAAGCTCAGAGAACACCAAGCAGGATAAATGCCAAAAAGCGACACCTAAGCCCAGAATATTGAAACGTCAGAAAGTCAAAGATAAAGAAAAAATTCAGAAAGAAGCCATAAGAAAAAAACACCCTACCTACATAGGAGCAAAGATAAGAATTCCCTCTGACTTATTCTCAGAAACCATGGAAGAAAGAAGAGAGGAAAGTGAAATATTTAACCTGTTCAGAGAAAAAAAACCAACCTATAATCCTGTCCCCGGTGAAATTATCCTTCAAAAGTGAACAAAAAATAAAGGCTTTTCATACAAACAAATATTGAGGGACATTGTTGCCAGTAGACCTGGCTTGTAAGAAATGTTAAAACAAGTTCTTCAGAGAGAAGAAAAATGATGTAGGTCAGAAACTCAGACCTACAGAAAGACAGGAAGCTCATCAGAGAAGGAATATGTGAAGGTAAAACAAAAACTTTTCTTTTTGACCTAACAGATAACAGTTTGTCCACAATAATAACAGCAACAATGTATGCAATTATGTATGCTTGTGTGTGTGTGTGTGTTGATGCTTATGTGTTAATATAAGTAAAGGAATAACAGCAATGATACAGGGGACAGGAAGAAGGAATTAGGATTATTTTGTTATTGTAAGATACTCACACTATCCAGGAAGCAGTATAGTTTTATTTGAAAGTGGACTTAGATTAGTGGTAAATGAATATTGCAAACTCTAGGGCAACCCCTAATAAAAGTAAAAAGGAAGTGTAACTGATATGCTAAGGAAGGAAGGACAATGTTATAATAATTTTATAAAATACTTGATTAAAACCACAAAAGACAAAAAAGAGCAGAAGACAAAAATAGGAAAAAAGAAAAGAGCAAAAATAGAATATAGTAACAAATATAGTAGATATTAATACAATTATACCAATAATCACTTTGAACATCAGTGGTATAAATGTACCAATTAAAAGACAGAGATTGTCAGAGTGGATCAAAAAACAAGATCTAAGAATATGTGGTCTACAAAAAAAATCCGCTTTGAATATAAAGATACATAGAGATTAAAAGTAAATGGATGACCAAACATTTAAAGAAGAAATTATACCAATTTTTTACAATTTTTTCAGAAGAATGAAGCACAGGGAATATTTCCTAACCCGTACAATGAGGCCTGTATCACACTAATAACAAAACCAGAAAAGACATTACAAGAAAAGAAAGCTATAGACCAATATCTCTCCTGAATATAGACACAAAACACTTCAATAAAATATTAGCAAATCAGGCCAGACATGGTGGCTCATGCCTGTAATCTTAGCACTCTGGGAGGCCGAGGCAGGAGGATTGCTTGAGCTCAGGAGTTTGAGACCAGCCTAAGCAAAAGAGAGACACCGTCTCTACCAAAAATAGAAAAAATTAGCCAGGTATGATGGCGTGCACCTGTAGTCCCAGCTACTAGGGAGGCTGAGGCAGGAGGATCACCTGAGCCCAGGAGTTTGAAGTTGTAGTGAGCTATGATCACACCATTGCACTCTACCCAGGGTGACAGAGCGAAACTCTCTCAACAACAACAACAACAACAAAATTTGCAAATCAAATCAAACAAGGTATAAAAAGAATTATACACCATGACCAGGTGGAATTTATCTCAGGTATGCAAGGCTGGTTCAACATTCAAAAATCAATTAATGGAATCCATCATACCAATAGGCTAAACAAGAAAACTCACATTATCATATCAATAGACATAGAAAAAGCATTTGACAAAATCTAACACCCATTTATGATAAAAACTCTCAGTAAACTACAATACAGGGAGCTTCCTCAGCTTGATAAGGAATATCTACAAAAAAACCCTACAGCTAACATCATACTCAATGATGAGAAATAAGAAGCTTTCCCGCTAGGATCAAGAACAAGGTAAAGATGTCCCCTCACCACTCCTTTTCAGCATCATACTGGAAGTCGTAGCTAGTGAAATAAGAAAAGAGAAGGTGGAGGGATTGGGAAGGAAGAAATAAAACTATCTTTGCTCACAGATGACATGATTGTCTATGTAGAAAATCTGAAAGAATAGACAAAAAAACTCCTGGAACTGATAAGCAAGGTTGCAGGATACGATGTTAATATACAAAGTCAATCTTTTCCCTCCATACCAGCAACGAACAAGTGGAATTTGAAATTAAAAACACAATACCATTTATATCAGCACCCCCCAAATGCAACAATGAGATAGAAATCTAACAAAATGTGTACAAGCTATATATGAGGAAAACTATTAAACCTATTGAAAGAAATAAAAAGAAAAACTAAATAAATATAGAGATAGTCCATGTTTACAGATAGGAAGACTCAATATTGTCAAGATGTCAGTTCTTCCCAACTTGATCTATAGATTCAATGCAATGGATCCTAATTTGTCTTTGACAAAGGAGCAAAGGAAATAAAATGGAGAAAAGATAGTCTTTTCAACAAATGGTGCTGGGACAACTGGACATCCACATGCAAAAAAATGATCTAGATACAGACCGTCCACCCTACACAAAAATTAACTCAAAATGGTTCACAGACCTAAATGTAAAACAGAAAACTATAAAACTTTTGAAGACAACATAGGAGAAAATCTAGATGATCTTGGGTTTGGCAATGACCTTTTAGATAAAACATCTCAGGCACAATCCATGAAAGAAAGAATTGATAACCCAGACATCACTGAAACTAAAAATTTCTGATCTGGGCAGGATACTGTCAAAAGAATGAAAAGACAAGCCACAGACAGAAAATATATGCAAAAGATATATCTGATAAAGGTCTATTATCCAAAATAGACAAAGAACTCTTAAAAATTGACACTAAGAAAACAACCCCATCAAAAATGGGTCACCACAGAATGGGAGAACATTTTTGCAAACTACCTGTCTGACAAGGCATTAATAACTAGAATATATAAGGAACTCCAACACCTCAATGAGAAAAAATCAAATAATCTGATTTAAAATGGGCAAAGGATTTGAATAGACATTTCTCAAAAGAAGACATACAAATGGCCAACAGGTATATGAAAAAATGTTCAACATCATCACTCATCAGAGAAATGCAAATCAAAACTACAATGAGATATCATCTTATCCCAATTAAAATGGCTTTTATCTTCCAGTAAGACTATTAGCAAAAAAAATTAAAAAATAAATAAATAAATAAAATGGATTTTATCAAAATGATAGGCAATAACGAATGCTGGGGAGGATGTGGAGAAAGGGGAACCCTCATACACTGTTGTTGGGAGTGTAAATTAGTGCAACCACTATGGAGAACAGTATGGAGGTTCCTCATAAAAAAACTAAAAATAGAACTACCATATGACCCAGTATATATCCAAAGGAGAGGAAATCAGTGTATCAAAAAGATATCTGTACTCCCATGTTTATTTTGGCACTATTTGCAATCGCCAAGATTTGGAATTAACCTAAGTGTCCATCATCAGATGAATGGATAAAGAAATTATGGTACACATACACAATGGAATATTATATAGCCACAAAAAAGAATGAAATCCTGCCATTTGCAACAACATGGGTGGAACTGGAGAACGTTATGTTAAGTGAAATAAGCCAAGCACAGAAAAACAAACCTCACAGGTTCTCACTCATATTCGGGAGCTAAATATTAAAAACAACTGATCTCATGGAGACAGAGTAGAATGATGGTTACCAGAGGCTGAGAAGGGTAGCAGGAAGGGGGGGATAAAGTGGGGGCGGCTAATGGGTGCAAAAATATAGTTAGATAGATAGAATGAACAATATTTGATAGCACAACAAAGTGACTATAATCAACAAGTTAGGGTGTACTTTAAAATAACTAAAAGAGTGGAATTGGAATGTTCCTAACACAAAGAAATGATAAATGCCTGAGGCGATGGATACCCTAATTACCCTGATTTGATTAATTCACATTGTATGCCTGTATCAAAACATCACATGTACTCTATAAAGATATACAACTATTATGTACCCATAATAATGAAAAATACAAAAAATTTTTAAAAATAATAAAAATGGGCCAAAGATCTTAGTAGACACGTCACCAAAGAAGATATACAGATGGCAAATAAGCATAGGAAAACATGCTCAACATCATATGTCATCAGAGAAATGCAAATTAAAACAATGAGATACCACGACATGCCTATTAGAATGGCCAAAATTCATTGCTGATGGGAATGGAAAATGGCTCAGCCACTTTGGAAGACAGTTTGGTGGTTTCTTACAAAACTAAACATACTCTTAACATATGATACAGCAATTGTACTCGTTTGTGTTTACCCAAATGAGTTGAAAACTTGTCCACATAAAAATCTGCACACAGATGTTGATAGCAGCTTTATTCATAGCCGTTGATACAGTTCAGCAACATACATCCAGATTATTTTTTTTAACTCTCTAAACTCAATAGTTAGAAAAATAATCCAATTAGAAAATAGCAAAGACTTGGACACTTCACTAAAGAAGGTATATGGATGGCAAATAAGCATATGAGAAGTTGTTTAACTTCATTAGTCATTAGAGAAATGCAAATTAAAAGCATGATGTAATTATACATCTAGTAGAACAGCTAAAATAAAAAAACAGTGACAATACAAATGCTGGTGAGATTGTGTGGAAACTGGATCTCTCATGCATTGCTGGTGGGAATGTAAAAATGTACAACTACTCTGGAAAACAGTTTGGCAGTTTTGTATAAAGGTAAACATATACTTACCTTACAACTTAGTGATACCACTCCTGAGTGTTTACCCGAAAAGAAATGAAAATTTATGTTTACTCAAAAACCTGTATATGAGTGCTATAGCAGCTCTATCTATAATCACCCCAAACTGGAAACATCCTAAATGTCCTTTGATGGGGGAATGAATATATTCTGTGGTACATCCATACCATAGAATACTACTCAGTAATAAAAAGAAATGAGCTATTGAAACATACTCCAACATGAATGCATCTCAAATGCATTATGACAAGTGAAAGAACCAGAAAGACTACACATCGTGTGATTCTGTTTACATAATATTCTGGAAAAGGCAAACGATAGGGATAGAAAATAAATCAGTGGTTGCCTGGGGCTGGAGGTAGAAGGAGAGGTTGACTACCAAGGTGTACAGGGGAATTTTAGGGTGATGGAGCTATTCTACTAGCTCTGAGATTCTTTCTTCTGCCTGATCTAGCCTACTCTTAAGGCTTTCCACTGTGTTTTGTATTTCCTTGAATTAATTTTTCATTTCCAGAAGCTTTGCTTGATTTTTTTTAATAACTCGATTTCTTTAGTGAATGTTCATTCATTTCCTGCATTGTCTTTGTGGTTTCTTTGTGTTGGGTTTCTATTTCCTCTTGTATTTCATTGAGCTTCCTTACAATCCATATTCAAAATTCTTTATCGGTCATTTCAATATTCTCATTTTGGTTGATTTCCATTGGTACAGTTACTGTTTTCTTTTGGGGTTGTCCATATACTCTGATTTTTCATGTATCCAGAGATCTTCTGCTGATTCCTTCTCATCTGGAGCAGCTTTTGCTTCTTATTTTTGGATTTTCTTTTGATTAGATAATGGCACACCCAGTTTAATCTCTGAGACAATTGGTGGTGCTTGTGGGTGAGAATAAACCACATCCTGTATGATTAAGTCAGTAAATGCTGTAAAGGGCATGCAAATTGACCTCCCTGTCAGTAGAAGGTGCTTGCCAGAAGGAAAGAGCTGCAATGTTGTTTTTGGGTCCTGTGACCCAAAACACATGTGTCTAGTCCCTCTGGAGAAGCACTTGATTACTGTTGGGCCTGGAACGGAATGGGGTACATGAAGAACTCAGATAAGGACCACATGGATTGTGAAACAATAGCCACAGGAGTCTGGAGAGGCCAGAGATTGTAAAGATAACTCCAACCACGAACAGTGGTGGTAGAACCAGCCGGGACCGGCAGCTGTTTAAGAAAAGACTCACCCTCCCGATCATTTATCCAAATCCTCTATAAAACCTGCCACTCTCCCCTCCTCAGTGTGGATGCTCTTTTCAGCCTCCACCCACCTGCACCCAGGTGCACAAAATAAATGGTGTTTTGCTATATCTCAGGCTTGAGTGTCTTCCTCTCGCCTCCGACCTAACAATTACCCCATGTGGTGGGTGGGGCCCTGGCATTTCAGGTGAGTCCTTAATCTCTGCCACAGCAGAGGCAGGTAGGGAAATGGGGCTGGGTGGGCTGGGTTGGGTGAGCTCACCCTCAGGCTCCACCAAAGCTGGCAAAGTATCTGTTTCAGCAGGGGTCAAAGGTCTGCTCTCAGCTTCTATGCAAAGCTGCCAGGGAGGGGCTATAGCAGCCTCACCCGATCACAAATCTCCCCTCCTTGCCCCGAGCAATGCAATTGAGACCTGGGGGCAGGGGATCTGGATCGTGGGCCTGTCCCCAGGTCCCCAAAGATCAGTCCCTGACCATGCCAGGGAGAAGCGTGCTGGTTCCGAATTGCTCAGAGGGTGCCCAAGCAGATTTGATGACCCTCCGCCTTGGATCATGTCCCGCACTGATGGAGTCACAGGGCATGTGGCACCAGGGAGGGCTGGCGGGCAGGGAGCTCACAGTCTGAGCACCCCTCAGTCTGCTGCAGGACCCCTAGAGGAAAGGTCCGAGCCCAACTCTCTGTGGATGCCTTGGCATGGTGGCTCTATTGTCTCTCTTAGCAGCCACAGGTGGGGGAGAGGAAGGGAAGAAAAAGAGTCTGGAAAGGTTTGAGCCCCACACTCTGCGGAAGGCCCAGTGTGGTGGATGCACCAAAAGAGAAGAGAAGTTCCTGCAAGCCCTGGCTTAATCATCTCTCAGCAGCCATGGGTGGGACAGGGGAAGGGGAGGAAAAGAGTGTGAGTGGAAGAAAGCCAGCACTCTGGTCGTCTCTGTCCCTCTCTCCAGAAGGCAGCCCACCCAGAATTTCCAGACTCTGGAGTCACGCAGATCCCCTGGGACCCACCAGCCCCCTGTGGCTCCCGCAGTCTGGGCTGGAGTTGGGAAATGTTTGTGTGGGATCAAGTGAGAGGAAAACTGAGGGGCTGAGGCCCCCTGGGGAGGACAAAGGTGCACGGTGGGTAGAGAAGCAATATGGCACCTGCCATCTCGGCTCGGGTCTGCGGTGACAGGAAGTGACCCCGAAGGTGCAGCCTGCCTGGTGCTTTGTCCTCACTGGTGGCAGCAGCTTTTGGGCTTGTGAGGGTAGAAGAACTCTCCAGCAGCTCTGGAGCCCACTGACTGCCAGAGTTGTAGGGGAGGGAGAAATAAGCCCTCCACCTACCCTTCTCACTGGACTCCAAGCCTCTCAGGGGTTGATCTCTGCCAATATCCTGCTCCTTCATGTTCTCCTCCTAATTCTGAGGGCTAGAAGTCCACGATCAAGGTGTCAGTAGGGTTGGTTTCTTCTGAACCTCTCTTGTGGGCTTGCAAATGGCTGTCTTCTCTTCTCCCCGTGTCAAGTCTCTCGATGGAGCTATTCTATATCTAAATTGTGGCAGTGGTTATAGGATGGTATACATTTGCCGAAACATACAGGTGAATGATGATGCTGTTCACTAAAATGAGGATGGCTGGGGGAAGAGCAAGTTTCAGGGGTGTGAAATCGATCGTTCTTTTTCCGACATGTTCAGTTTGAGAATCCTACTAGACACCTATGTGGAAATGGCATATATGACCCTGGAGTTCAGGAGAAAATTCAGAAGTGGAAGTGTAATTTGAGAGTCATCAGCATTTTCGTGGTACTTTTATATTATAACCACACCACCAACAATCACTAGATCAATGCTGCCTGTGTTATTTCTACACCGTGCAGTGTAGGTACAGACCACCAAGTACATTTTCTTCATTAGCCCTGATGTCAATGGGGATGAGGCAGAAGTTATTTGTCCATTTTACTCAGGACTAAATCTAGATGTATCTAGGGAAAAGCCAAGTGCCTATAGACAGAACCTTTACCTTTGACCCACCTATTTTGTGAGTGTCATGTTGCAGCTCAAAACAGGACTAAAGGCCTTGAAAATGTGAACCACTGCGAGCTGCAAAAGAATGCCAGATTTGATTGGTCCTATAAAAGTGATTTATTGTACATATGCATGGGTGCATGTGATTCATAAGCATTTTTAGCAAATTGAAAACATATTATAAACATATGGAAATTAGTGGAAATCAGAAATAAAAATGAACAATAGATAGTACGGGAAATGACATACTAGATTTGTGACTTCATGGAAGTAAAAAAAAGAAATTGCCTAAACAAATCCATTCTATGTAAGTAAAAAGTTAAAAGGAAAAGTCAGCTCTAATTTACTCTATGTTTGCACTTCTACCGTCAAAAGCATTTTATTTTTTGTTTTGTCTTGGAATTGGTTCCCTTATGTAACACATGTCAAAATAGCTGGAAAAATGTGATTAACTATTGCCAGCTGAAATTCTTGTCCCACAAGGACAACTCCCTCCTGGCTCCTTATTTTCTTTTCATATTTTGGGCACGGTGAGCTAGTGGTTGGAGCACAGGCAGGAAGGCCGTGAGGCTCTGCAGGAGACAGAATTCCAGGATTGGGCCTTCTAAATTTTTGAGGTATCATTAATTTACTAAGTCCTCCTGCTAGAGCCCCTTAAAGACTCACTGTGGTCTCCCACAGGGTGTGGTCAGCAGGAATTTTGCCATAGGCTACGTTCCCGCAGGAGCCCAATCTTGTTAAAGTATAATTTGGGGGCTAAAGGAAGAGGAATAGGTGAACCGAAGTACTTTCATAGACTTAGGCACAGCACTCATGCCTTTGCTTTGGTCACCTCATCGACAAAAGAAGGATGGCATTGTATACATTCGAGAGCCTACTTTCTAGAGGAGGTTTTAAACAAACACACAGACAAATTCTTATCCTACTTCCACCAAACGTACTGTTTTAGGCATCTAACAACCTCTCAATTTCCCAGTAAATTCTCTATAATGAAGCTCATAAACCTGGTTAGAAAGTTCCTTTCATAGAAGACCCTCTTAGGAAGGAATATGTTCAAAATGGCTAACATAGCTTTTGCCACATAGGTACTCTGAAAAGGTTTTTTATGTTGTCGTTTTTTGGGTTTTTTTTTTTTGTTTTTTGCAGCAGGGTTTGAGAGAACCGAAAAGGTTTTTTAATTGAGTTCTTGAGATGACCAATTCTAAATAATACTAAGGGGCATTTGCAAAACTATCATGAGAATAAGTGAAATACTTCTAAAAGTCCTTTAGTTTTTAGGGTGCTAAGTAAATCTTGAGATTTTGACATGCCCTCTCCCTGCTTTTCAAATACTCTCCTTTCTTGTTCATACTAGATTCCTTTTCTCCACCTTCAATCAATTGACCAATATTTATAGAACATTTACAGTATAACTGACATCAGAATAGGTACCAGGGAGGATCCAGAAGATATGGAATGCACAGCCCTTACACTCAAGAAGTTTATAATCTATTTAGGAAAAGTCTAAGAATCAAAATAACAGCAAGCAACAACATACCATCTAAGCATTATATACTCATACTCCTGTGCTTTACAAAGGTAGTCAGAATTGAGCAAGGAAGATCAGCGGAGATTGGAGTAATTAGAAAAAGCTTTATGAGTCCCATCTTTCTCCTGGTGGGAAGAGTGGGAAGGAGGAATGTCAGCTGTGGAATCTTGAAGCCTGAAGCCGGAAGGACAACAATGCCATTTCTTACTAAGCAGGCAATCTACAATTGTGTAACCACAAGACAAGGAGATGTATCAAAATAGGGTGCCAAGATAGTCTAGACCTGTGCTGCACAATATGGTAGCCACTAGTCACACGTGGTTATCTACATATAAGTTAAAGAAAATTAAATAAAATTAAATTTTTAATTCTTCAGTCTCACTAGCCACATTCAAGTGCTCAATAGCCATATGTGGTTAGTGGAACCATATTGGATAGTGCAGATATAAAACATTTCCATTATTACAGAAAATAATGGACAGTTCAGATCTGGAACTATGGAAATGTGGAGCAAGATGCAGGAAGGCATAGCTTGAAAAATTTCCCAAGCCAACTGCCATGCTACTGCAGGTGGTTTCAGTATGCTTTCTGTGGCCATAAGGTGTCCAAAATCCAAAAGGGGGTTAATTAATTTAACAAATATACATTGAGCACCTACTAATACAAGGCTAGGTGATACGAGAGATACAAAAGTGAATAAAGCTGGTTCTAGCCCCAAGGAGCTTAACACCAAGAGGGGAAATAAGGTCTATACATGAATAACCACAGTCCAAAATAAAAAGTGATCAGCATCCAAAGAAGTGTACAATTAAAGCATGCAGGAGTTCAAAGAAGGGACAGATTACTTCTGTTTGAAGGTTTCAAGAAGACTTCTTAGGCATTATTTGAGCTAAACCTTGAAGAAGGCAGTGGGATGTGGTAGAAAAATCCCTGGGGACCAGGAGTCCAGAGATCATCTTGAGGCTCAAGTATGTACTAACTGTGTGGCCTTGGGTAAGTCAGGCTCCAGGCCTCAGTGTCTTCATCAATTGGGTAACAGAAGCAAAGGAGAAATAAATTTCCAGATGGAGAGAACCTTAAAGCAAAGGCACAGGAATAGATGGATATGTGTATAGGAAATCTAATAGTCTAATTAATGCTGAAGTATAGCCACAGTACAACAACTACCTTATAACTTGCACCTGGGCATCACATAATTTAGAACAACCCAAAAAATGTATACAAAGATGAAAAGTCACTATCACAAAAACAAAAGCTAGATTTTGGTAATGTCTTGATAGTTTAGATCAGATATGAGAAGCAAAGCAGCAAGAATGGAAGCAATTGTATTTGCATTTAAATATGGTTTTTAAGTGGAGCTGGAAAATAACTCTACTAATTTGGTCCCTTTTGGGAAAAGGCTGTCATTTGTGGAAAATATAACTGAGAGCCACACTTCAGGAAACAATAAATAAAATTACAGGATATTTCTGAGGGGTAGGAAAAGCAAGTCAGTTTGAAGCTGAAAAATTACTGTTGAACAGACTGTTAAGTGGTGAAGCTGACATGAAAAGAGTAAAGCCAAGAACATGGTAGTTAAAATAAAATGTAGATCGTATGTGGAATGTGGAGTCCCTTGTTAAAAAGCAGAAAGAAATAGTGCATAAGTAAAATACCAGCTCAGCAGGTTTGTAGATCTCTATCTCTAGAGTGAATATGAATATACATGGAGAAATATTTGTGTTTTGCAGCTGTACCAAAGCATCTGTCAGTAGTTCCATTATCATTTAGTTGTGTATATATATTTATAGCTACACAGACACATTTGAGTAGGTAAAAATATATGCTCTGTGTGTTCAAATATACTAAAATATTTACTTAACGGTTAGAATTAAAAGTTCCTAGTAAGTGTAAGTGTTTTTCTAACCCCATAGCTCCCTACTGACTAAGGGCACATTTCTCAGTTCCTTCTTCTTCCCCTATAATCCTGAAAATAAGGTCCAATATAAGCTTAGGGAAGACACATAACTATTATAAATAGAGATTTTATGGGATCACCTACCCACCCAAGTTTTAAAAATAGACTGAAGTGCTACTCCCTCCAAGAGTCATAGAATTTGCTTTAAAAATAAATATGAATTGTGTGCTAAGTATATGGCTGAACTTCATGCCAATATTTGTGTAGGATCCCTTAAATCCAGACTGATGTCATTTTTCTATGCTGATCTATTACTGCGGATGACTGTCATTACTATATGAAATTAACCAGGTAAGGTTAATCGTTAGGTACCATAATCAAGTGAGTGAAAACTAGCTTTGGTTTGACAAAATCTCCAATTCAATTGCATCTTTCTTTTCTTTTGTTTTCTTTTTCTAAAATGTGAATTCCCCAGAAGATAGGGATTCACATCCAGTCAGGATCAATCAAACTGAAAGACTGCTGTAAGAACTCACATGGCAAATGGAGCTGTCAATTTTTGCATTAAATTACTAATATATATTTTAAAGAAAATTATCCATATCATCTAAATTTTCAAATTGGTTGGCCTAAAGGTATGCATAGCATTCTTTTTCATTCTGCAATGATTTGTGATTTTGTAAATCTGTATGTTTGGTGGTACCTTCTTTATGATTCCTGATTCCATTGTTTATTTGTGCCCTTTTGTTTCTTGATCAGTCTTATTAAAGATTGGGTATTCGTATTAGATTTCTTCTTAAAACTAACTTTTGTTTGTATTTATCTAGTCTATTATGATTTTGTTTTCTATTTCACCCTTTTCTGCTGTTATTTTTATTGGTGCCTTCTGTTAAGGGTCAACTTGTGCCCTCCCCCACCAAAAGATATGTTGAGGTTCCAATCTCCAGTACCTCAGAACATGACTTTATTTGCAAATAGGGTCATTACAGATGCAATTAGTTAAATTGAGATGAATTCATACTGGAATAGGGTGGGCCCCTAATCCAACACGACTGGTGTCCTTAAATAAAAGGGGAAAATATGAACAGAGACATAGACACAGAGGTGAGCTAATGTGAAGACACACAGGGAGAACACTGTGTGAAGACAGGATGGGAGTGATACCTCTACAAGCCAAGGGACACCTGAGGCTACCGGAAACTATGAGAGAGGCATAAAGTAATTCCTTCCCTAGCACCTTCATGGCTCTGCCTACATAGGTGGTCCTCCGACATAAAGATGGTTTGATTTTGGAACTTTTGAGTTTACAATGCAGTCAAAACAATATACAGTCAGTAGAAACTGTACTTCAAATACCCATACAACCATTCTGTTTTCCACTTTCAGTACAATGGTCAATAAATTACATGATGTCCAACACTTTATTATGAAATAGGCTCTGTGTTAGATGATTTTGCCTGACTGTAGGCTAATGTAAATGTTCTCAGCATGTTCAAGGTAGGCTAGGCTAAGCTGCGATGTTTGGTAGGTTAGGTGTATTAAAAGCATTTTCAACTTATGATGTGTTCAGCTTATGATCAACTTATGATGGGTTTATGAGGACATAACGCTATCGTAAGTTGAGGAGCATCTGACTCTGGCCTCCAGAACTGTGAGACAATAATTTTCTGTTGTTTTAAGCCACCTAGTTTGTGGTACTTTGTTTTGGTAGCCCTAGGAAACTAATATGCTTTCTTTCTCCATTCTTTAAGGTTATTACTCTATTGTTTTCTAGTTTCTATGTTGAAAGCTTAACTTGTTTATTTTCAATCTTGTTTTCTTAATAAATGTTTTTAAGGCTATACATTTACCTCTAGATGCTGCTTTATTTGCCTCCCTCATTTTAAACATTTTTGTGATTTTTGTTGTGATGTCCTTTTTTAATCTTGCATTGTTTGGGAGTAAATTTTAAGTTTCAAAACATATGGAAATTTAAATTTTATTTTTAGTGTTGATTTCTAGTTTAATTGAATTATAGTCAGATTATGGACCACATGATACTTGTAACTAATTTTTTAAAAATGTGTTGGACTACCTTTTAACCTAGTATGCGATGCTTTTTTTGTAAAAGCTCCATAGATGCTTGAAAGAATGCACTATGTTTTCTTTATTTGCATGGTTCAGAGTATTATAGTTATTCAGTATATGTATTAGAGCAAACTTTTAAATTTTGTGCTCAAACCTTCTGGGTAGTCACTAATTTTTTTTTATTCTGCTTGACCTAGCAAAGTATTAAGTTCCTTTATCATGATAGTGAATTGGCAAATTTCTATATAATTTTATCAGATTTTTCTTTATGTATTTCAAGGTGCCTACAGCTTTATGATTGTTATATTGTTATATATAGCATATAATATGTTAATATATAGTGTCCCTCTTTATCTTTATTAATTTTTTGTGTTTATAAATTCTATTGCATCTGATATTAAGATTTCTCTTTTTTTGCAGATATTCCACATTCCAAAGATATTAAGATTCGTATACCACCTTTCTTTTTGTTAATATTTTTATTTTGAACCATTTTATGTTCCTTTATTTTTTATTTTTCCACATGTTTTTGTTTTAGCTATGTATCTTGTATGCAGTATACACCTGATTTAGGTTTTTAAAAAATTCATTCTGATAATCTTTTTAAAGTCAATTTTTAACATGTTTATGGTTGCTGAGGTTAATGATAATATTTTAACTTATTTTAACTCTTTTTTTTTAAATTTTACATTTATCATTCTTTGCTTTTTTTTTTTTTTTCATTTTTCCTGCCTTCTCCTGCATTGAAAACATTTTCTACATTTCCTTTTTCTTCTGCTGTTGGCTTAGGAACCAGACATGGTGTTTTATTTATTTTAGTAGCTAACCTCACATTGTTAACTTACATACTTAACTATTTCATTTTCTAAGAATGTTTATTCAGTATTTCTATTCTTTTTTCTGACATGATACTGATCTTAGCATGTATTAACTTCCCATTGAATATTCTTCATCTTCTTTTCCAATCCTTTACCCCCTTTAGCTTTTTATTATTGTCTAGAGTTTTAGTTCATCCTTTTAATAAATGCAAAATGCTAGATTTTTATAATAAAATTAAATTAAATTTACTAATCTACTTTGTCAATTTCTGTGTTCATCGTTTTCATCAACCTTTGTTTCTTTTCTTTTTGCTGAGATGCATTCCTGTTAGTTATTTTCATGAGGGTCTATGAGTGCAAATACCTTATCATTGTATTTTTGAAAGGATTTTTAATTGGCCCTCACCATTGAATAATAATTTCAAAAGGTGTATGATTTCAGGTTCTCAGTTATTTTCCCTTGGCACTGTAAAGACACTACTTCATTGTCTTCTTTTTTTTTTTTTTTTTGAGACACAGTCTCACTCTGTCACCCAGGCTAGAGTGCCATGGCCTCAGCCTAGCTCACAGGAACCTCAAACTCCTGGGCTCACACAATCCTCCTGCCTCAGCTTCACGAGTAGCTGGGACTACAGGCTCATGTCACCACGCCCAGCTAATTTTTCTATTTTTGGTAGAGATGGGGGTCTCACTGTTGCTCAGGCTGACCTTGAACTCCTGATCTCAGGCGATCCTCCCACCTTGGCCTCCCAGAGTGCTAGGATTACAGGCATGAGCCACAGCACAGGGCCCTTCATTGTCTTCTGGCATCAGATTTTGCCAATGAGAAGTCAGCTATTAGTCAAATTCTCATTCCTATGAGGTGATATGTCTTTTCTCTCTAATAATTTTTAAGTTTTCTCTTTATCTTTGATGTTATTAAAATATATAGTTTTACAGAAGATGTGTGATTTTATGTTTTTCCTGCTTGGCACTCCATATGATCTATCTTCAAAGTGAGATCTCAAAACTTTTTTTAACTATGGAAAATTCTATTATCTCTTCAAATATTGCTTCTCCATCATTCCTTTTATTCTCATCTTCTGAAACTCCTAGTAAACATATGTTGAAAACTATCAATGGATCCTCCATGTCTCTTAACTGCTCTTTCACATTTTTTGTCGTTGTTTCTCTGTTCTGTTTCTTAGGCAAAATACTCAGCATTATCTTCAATCCACCAATTTTCTCTTTAACTATTTCCAGTC
This sequence comes from Daubentonia madagascariensis, assembly GCA_023783475.1. Lineage (NCBI taxonomy): Eukaryota > Metazoa > Chordata > Mammalia > Primates > Daubentoniidae > Daubentonia > Daubentonia madagascariensis. The sequence continues at coordinate 13,834,938 of JAKFHU010000258.1, read as the reverse complement.
TACACCTTATCTATTGGATTTTTATTTTAAAGACTATATTTTTCATTTTCAAGATTTCTAGTTGTTCTTTTCACTATGCCTCCATTTGGATTTCATTTATATTGGCATTTCTTCATAACATCATGCTTTTTTAAAAAATGGAAGTTATTCCTGCATATATCTCTTTGCACATTGTAAACACATTTAAATCTTTTCTCAGATTGTTCCATAAACTAATTTCAACAGGAGTAACTTCATGTTCTTGTTTTTTGTTTTGTTGGCTTTCTTAGCATTGGATTTTGGTTGAGAAGCTCATTTTGAAACTAGGCTTGCATTCTCTCTGTCTCTCTTTCTCTTTCTCTTCTTCCCTCTACTTCCATTGTGCTTTCCCCTCTCTGTATAGTGGTTTTGTGATCGCCTTCATTCTGCACTTTACTCCGTGCGGCCCCATTTCAGACCTAGATCTACTAATGGTGCTTCCAAGATCCAGCCCACAGTGATGTTAAGGACAGCACAGATTTAGGCACCAAGACAGGGAGTGGACTCCTCCTTTCCTAGTCACAAGGTTATATCTGTGTCCTTCCTCTTGCTTAAGTCCACAGTTTGCTAAAAGCTGTAGCCCCAGGCAGGAATAGCTTCTATTTCAGCTTCCTTTCCTGAGTAGGAGGAGCCTGCTCTGCCTCTGGCTTCAAGCAGTGAGCCTGGCTTCAGTCTCCTATCTCGGCATGGAACGCTTTTATTTTAATTTACTCTGGAAGAGCCAAACTCTGGCTAATGTTGCCTGGTTCCAGACCCAGAGTCCCATAAGCATGTGGCTTCTCCTCAGCTCACAGCTTTGTATTTCTGTTTCAAATCTGGGCCACAGAAGTGTTTATTTAGTTTTTAAGCTTGATAAACTTTATTTATCACTGCTATGTGTTTGGAGTAAGGATGTATCAAAGAACAAACTTTCAGAGCTGTAGGGACTAGGTTTGCATGTTGACTTCTTCAGCAAACTGAAGATTCTGTAATGCATTCAGTTCAATCTTTAGTCCACCTTTAGATGAGAGCAGGATTTAGACTGTGACCATATGTCACAATTAAAATAATGTCAAAAGCATAATTTTTAAAATGATTTTCTCTTGATACTTGTTTATCTAATAATTAATTAGATTATCGAATGATTTATTTAATAATTCAGTTGTCATGGTATTGAAAATATCAAACTTTCCACCTTTCAGTTAATTTCCTTACCTACATTTTCATAGACTAACAAGCATTTTCTGAAAATAAAAAAGAAAGATGGGGAAAATGTCATCCCAGCCCCTGAATTCTGGAATTTTCAAATGATTATTTTTACCAAGTAAATAAGCCCAGGAGTAAATGTAATGTGGTTTACTGCTTATGCTTCCTGGAATTTCTTGCAGCCAATGCAGAATTATAGCATCTCAAAGTTGGAAGAAATTCTTCATATGACCACATTGAATTTTTTTCTTGTTGGTCTGAATCAAATTTCTGAAGGTTAGTGACTAAAAGGCTAAGACTTTAGAGAGCCCTGTGGCAAGGGTAAAAGCCTACTTCAAAGGAAGGTCAGACACCCAGCTGATTTCTTTGAAGATAATTCATTTCCATGAAAATTGTTCTGAAAACTTCCTGATGAGACCAGAGAGCAAAGAAGGCTATTTTCCTCTCCACTTACAAATGGAGTCGTATTGCCAGTGGTGTGCTGATACATGTTTAACAACCAGTTCTCCAAAAAATAAAATAAAATAAATAAAATAAAAACAAAAACAAAAAAACCACGGAAGTGGTTGCCAATTTCCATGGTGTAAATACTGCCACCATGGCTGATTTCAAGCTACCAACATGTCATCACTAAACGTAGAATTGGGAAGAGATGCCCACATAGATTCTCTGGGCTGATAACAGTCAGCTTCTGCACACTACTGTGACAATACCAAATACAATAAATACCTTCCAGATCTCAACTTAACCTCTCAGAAGTATTCAGCATAGTTGTTTGCATCATTATTGAAACACTCTCCCCTCCATCTTTTTGTCATCATGCTGTCCTCTCCTTTCTCCTGTGCTCAGGTTAATCTAAGAATCACCACCGGCTCCTTCTCCTCTCCTCTGCCTCTATGTGTTAGAGACACTCAGCACTCCTTCTACAACCTGTTTCTCTTTTCTCTCTACACTTTCCCCCAAGTGATCTCATCCAGCCCTGTAGCTTTAAATATCACCAAAATGCTGTTAACTCCCATATTTTTATCTCCAGTCCAGACTTTTTTTTCCTGAGCTTCAGGCTTGTATGGCCAACTGCCTATTCAGATATCTCAGAGGCAGCTCAAATTTAACTTGTCCAAAACTGAACATTTGATCCTCCTCTTCCCATCTTCCTTATCTAAATAAATGGTACTACCATCTGTTCATTTGCTAAAGCCACAAACCTAGGAGTCATCTTTGCAAACTCCCTCTCCTTTGCTCTTAACAGCCAACCCATTACCAAATACTACTGATTCCACTTTCAAAATATTTCTCAAATCTGTCCACATCTCTCCCTCTGCAAGCCCCTAGCATCTCCTGAATGAACTACTGCAACTGGACTCCTAAGCGCCATCCCTTCCTCTTTTCCTGGCACTCCCTCTTGTGCTCCCCACAATGGCCAGAGAGATCTTTGAAACATTGTTTAAACATTCATTGGCTCCCCATTGCATTTAATAGGAAATAAAACATCCTCATATGGCCCACAAGCACCTGCATGATCGGATTTAACTTTAATTCTCCAACCTCATCTCCTACCACGCTCCTCATTTACTATACCCTGGCCACGTGAGTTGTTTTAGGTTCTTAACATGCAAACTTTTCCTTGTCTCAGATCTTTCACATTCACGATTCCTTTTGCCTGAAACACTGCGCCCCACCCCACAAACTTCCACCTAAATTTCACCTTCCTGACCCTTACTCATCCTTCTGGTCTCAGCTCATTACCTTTCCAGAGAGGCCTTTCTTGGTCTCCCAATCAAAATCCAGTCCCCTCTTGTAGTCTCCCATGGTATTCCATTCATTTTTCACATACAGCTTAATATAGCCTGTAATTCTTAGTATTGATCTGTTTGCTTATTTAATGTCTATCTTCACCCATTAGACTGTAAGCTCTATGAGTGCAAGGATCAGTAGAACTTCTTTCAAAATTTGAGTCAATCCTCTCAGAACCTGCTAATGCTTTATCAACTAAATTTATGTAATATTCTAAATCTTTTGTTGTCATTTCAACAATGGTCACAGCATCTTCACCAGGAGTAGAGTCCATTTCAAGAAACCACTTTCTTTGCTTATCCATGAGAAGTAATTCCTCATCCATTCAAGTTTTACCACGAGATTGCAGCAACTCAGTCACATCTTTAGGTAGCACTTCTAATTCTAGTTCTCTTGCTATTTCTACCACATCTGCAATTACTACCCCCACTGAAGTCTTGAAGCCCTCAAAGTTATCCATAAGGGTTGGAATCAACTGTTTTCAAATTCCTGTTAATGTTGATATTTTGACCTCCTCTCATTAATCACAAATGTTTCTTAATGGCATCTAGAATGGTGAATCCTTTCCAGAAAGTTTTCTTTCTTTCTTTCTTTCTTTTTTTTTTTTTTTGGAGACAGAGTCTTGCTCTGTTGCCCAGGCTACAGTGCCGTGGCATCAGCCTAGCTCACAGCAACCTCAAACTCCTAGGCTCAAGCAATCCTGCCTCAACCTCCCAAGTAGCTAGGACTACAGGCATGCGCCACCATGCCTGGCTAATTTTTTCTATTTTTTTAGTAGAGACAGGGTCTTGCTCTTGCTCAGGCTGATCTGGAACCCCTGAGCTCAAACGATCCTCCCACTGTGGCCTCCCAGAGTGCTAGGATTACAGGTGTGAGCCACCATACCCGACCCCAGAAAGTTTTCAATTGACTTTGCTCAGAATTATCAGAAGAATCACTATTTATGGCAGCTATAGCCTTATGAAGTGTATTTCTTAAATAATAAGACTTGAAAGTTGAAATTACTCCTTTATCCATGGGCTATAGAATGGATGAAGTGTTAGCAGGCATGAAAACAACACTCATCTCCTTGTACATCTCCATCAGAGTTCTTGGGTGACTAGGTACATTGTCAATAAGCAATAACATTAATATTTTAAAAGGAATCTTTTTTCTCAGCAGTAGGTCTCAAAAGTGGGCTTAAAATATTCAGCAAACCATCCTATAAACAGATGTGCTATCATCCAGGCTTTGTTGGTCCATTTATAGAGCACAAGCAGAGAAAATTTAGCATAATTTTGAGAGCTCTAGGATTTTCAGAATGGTAAATGAACATTGGCTTCAACTTAATGTCATGAACTAGATTAACCCCTAACAAGAGAGTCAGCCTGTCTTTTGAAGTTTTGAAGCCAGGCATTGACTTCTTCTCTTTAGCTATGAAAGTTCTAGAAGGTATTTTCTTCCAGTAGAAGGTTGTTTCATCTACACTGAAAATCTGTTGTTTAGGGTAGCCACCTTCATCAATCATCTTAGCTAAATCTTCTGGATCACTTGCTAGAGCTTCTCCATAAGCTCCTGCTGCTTCACCTTGCACTTTTATGTTATGGAGAGGGCTTCTTTCCTTAAACCTCATGAACCAAACTTTGCTAGCTTCCAACTTTCCTTCTGTAACTTCCTTACCTCTCTCAGCCTTCATAGAATTGAAGAGTATTAGGTTCTTGCTCTGGATTAGGCTTTGGCTTAAGGGAATGTTGTGGCTGGTTTGATCTTCTATCCAGACCACTACAATTTTCTCCATGACAGCAATACAGCTGTTTCACTTTCTTATCATGTGTTCACTGGAGTAGCACTTTTAATTCCTTCAAAAACTTTTCCTTTGCATTCATAACTTGGCTAACTGGTGCAAGAGGCCTAGCTTTCAGCATGTCTAGGCTTCAGATATGCCTTCCTCACTAAGCTTAATCATTTCTAGCTTTTGATTTAAAGTAAGACATGCAATTCTTCCTTTAACTTGAATACGTAGAGGTCATTATAGGGATTATAGGGTTATTAATTGGCCTAATTTCAATATTTTTATGTTTCAGGGAATAGGGAGGTCCCCAAGCAGAGGGAGAGAGATGGGGGAACGGCCAGTCAGCTGACCAGTGGAGCAGTTAGAATACATACATCTATCGATTAAGTTTGTCATCTTATATGGGTGTGGTTTGTGGCTCCCCAAAACAATTACAGTAGTAACATCAAAGATCACTGATCACAGATCATTAAAACAGATATGATAATAATAATGAAAAAGTGTGGTTTTTTTTTTTAGAGACAGGTCTCACTCTGTCACCCAGGCTGGAGTGCAGTGATGCCGTCATAGCTCATTGCAGCCTTGAACTCCAGCGATCCTTCTGTCTCAGCCTTCCGAGTAGCTGGGACTACAGGCGTGCACCACCACGCCCAGCTAATTATTTTAGTTTTGTAGAGACAGTGTCTTGCTAAGTTGCTCAGGCTGGTCTCAAACTCCTGGCCTCATGCAATCCTCCCACCTTGGCCTCCCAAAGTGCTGGGATTACAGGCATGAGCCACTGTGCCTGGCTGAAAATGTTTGAAATATTGTGAGAATTAGAAAAATGTGACACAGAGACATTAAGTGAGCACATGCTGTTAGAAAAATGACAATGATAGACTTAGTCAATGCAGGGTTGCCACAAACCTTCAACTTGTAAAAAATGCAATGTCTATGAAGTACAATAAAGAGATAAAGAGAAGCACAATAAAACCAGGTACGCTGTACTAATTGCAGAGAATTCTTGGTGTCTCAGTCCACTGTTGCTCCTTTAAGTAGACTCTTTGACCCATTCTCTGGTTCTAGTATGCACATTCCCAATTTCCTCCTGAATGTCTCTACATACCACTGAAACACAGAGAGATCTGCTTAACTCTAAGAGCCATAAAAATGACTTCGGTATGTGCTCTTTTCCTGGGAACAGATTTTTTAGTTGCAGCTGCTGCTGTGTGGTATGGTAGGTTAAACAGACTCCCTGGTTTTTGTTAAAGAGAATGACTTCCAGGTTCAGTGGGTGCTTCCTGAAAACATAGTTCCCTGTCATACGATAATCATTGATTCTGTTGTTTTCTAATTCTTGTTCTTATGTAAGTGACATATGATATATGGCATGAGACATAGTCCCTATAATATATTTTATATTTGTTGTTTGTTTAGCAAATCTTTTCATAGCTAGGATTAGGCTATTACCCTTGTTCTATCTGAATTATACATAATATGCTATAAATTAGAATAATCCATGGTAAGACAATTTTAAGTTATAACTCTGCCCAAGAAGGTCATAATTATTTTATTAGAGTATTTCATATCTTGTCACTCTGCATAGTGCTGACTCCCAGTTTGAAGTCACACCGTATACCTGCAGATCAGCATGTATCTTTGGGCCTCAACGACTTAGAAAAACTTAGCTTACTGGACTGGGTTTACAGACCTGGGGAGGACATGGAAATTTCAAGTTTTTAATCCAGAGTCTTCTTCCAACTTGCTGCGTGGCCTTCCACAAGTCATTTCATACTCGCTCAATCATTTCTTCATTTCAGCATGGAAATAGTGCCTATTAGCTTCTCCGGGGCACTGTAAGAAAGGAGAGAATGGTAGTCAAAACTGAAAATATCAAGATCCCCTCAACAGTTCTGACCTGTAATGAAAAAAGAAACAAGGCAATACCGGAAAACCCAGCACGTATATAGCCAAAACCAAAGGCTTGTTGTTGTTATAAAAACAAAGGAACAATGTCTGATTTTAACATTCGCACATTCCAAACCACAGTCTTCCAAGCCTTTCCCCTGCAGCCAAGCCCGATGGTAGGAGCCAGGTCTAGAGGAAAGTTTCCAGAAAGCAGATTTGGGCAAAGGTTTCCTTTAAACCTGCAGAGAAGACAGTTTAGTGTTGTTTTTTTTTAAAGAATGTTTTCATTCCTTTTTTGCCACAGAATTTCATGGGCTGTGTTGATTTTTCCTTTTCAATTCATAGTATATGGATTTTTCACAGTCAGATGTGAGGAACAGACATATTTCTTGAGGTTTTTTTTTTCTTTCTTTCCTTACAAAATCCTTTCAACTTGTAGGTGGAGCCAAAGTTTAAGATTGTATTTTGAGAGAATCAGTTTTCTTATGTGATTATTAAATTACTTCAGAGAAAGAATGAGGTACTAAAGTCCACTTTCTGACTACTTTGAGAAGAGGCTAACACGTGCCAAGTGAAAGGAATGATTATTGATTTTAATTTCAGTCCCTGGACAAATGGCCTCTGTGGCCCAGAGTCTTGGCACCCAGAGACAGCAGTGGGCCCTGGGTCTGTTTGGGATAGTTTTGTAAACCAAAAACAACCACTGCAAGTGCACTGGTTTTAGAGGAATGTCCAAGAAAATTGCCCTCCTTCTCCTCACAACATGTCATTACAGAAAAATAGAAGCCCGTACATTCCAATCTGATTCCCATTTAACTCTGCAAGCCTGTAAATTTTGCCATGAGGTAAGGGGCTGATTCAGAGCTCCAGAATCCTTTTGGTGCCACAGACACTATTTTAAAATGGATATTCCTTTGAGTTTCTCAGTGTTATTCTGCTAGGGTCATGGAATAAATAGGGCTCTGTCTGATGAGAACTTTCAGTCCTGGTAAACAAGAACCAGGACGCCTGGTGGCCAAAGTAGCTGCCTTATGTTTTAAAGGTTAGGAGTTCAAATCTTGTGGGTTTGTGCTTGGTTTAAAGTATGCACATATCTTGGTCGAAGAAGCAATAACGTTACACAATGGAATCTGGCCTAACCACAACTAAGTCCTGGCTACAATTAATTAAACAAATACTTCCTATGGAATGCTTTACCTCGTAGATCCTAGACAAAGGGCCCACATTCCAGAAGGCACAGGACAGCTTTACTTTCCAAGCTTCCTGCCCCTACAGTGTATATATATTTAATACTTGATTTCCACCACATAGACACAGAGTTCATATTTGTCACATTCTTTAAATTTTGATACACCTATAGCCCCAGGCCTCCTTTCCCCTCTTCATTTTATTTTTTCTTGATTTTCCAGGGAGACAATAATGTACAGACTTATAGGCATGTTCTTTGCGCAGATGACTCATTGGAAATAGGCCCCACTGAAAGAAAATATAACCTGTATTAGGGCCTTTAATTTTAGTGGTCCAATCTTTATAATACCTTGTTTTTCTGTAGCATTTTACTGTTTATAAAGCACTTTGCATTTATGATCTCCTTTTATCCTCAGAGCTATCAGGGGAGGTAAATATTGTGCCTATTTTGCACACAAGAAAAATGAGACCCAGAGAGATTGAGACTTGCTCAAAATCACTCAGTTGGTATCAGAGCTGGTACTCGAACTCAGGCCTCTGTAACTCTAAATGTTTTCATCATTATAGTAGAATTGCCTCTAATAGCAAAAAATTGCTATGGAATCACATTGATGCTCCTGATTTTGTTGCTGGTCCTACTTTATTGAGCTATGCTTGGTAATGCCACTGCCATCTTGGAAAGAAAATATACACTGAAGTTCCCGTGGATGCTAATCACCCAGAAAACGCCAACAGTTGTATTGCTTCAATTAAATTATCTGCTATCCCATTCTCTCCTATGCACCCACAAATAAAGGGAAATAACTAACCTGTTGTGCCTCCTTGCTCCAAGAATGAAATTAGAAATGTCCCAGTATTGTGACCTGAAGTTGCCTCAGAAGGAAGTTCTGTTTTCTCAATTACGACCCCAGCCATTTTCTCTCCAGTTGCTCTTATTGCCTATGGGGCTTTGGGCAAATAATTCCCCGGAAAGCTGTCTATATATGTGTGAGATAAAGACAATAATGATACCTGCTCCCTACCTACCTGTCAAAAGTGTTGGGAAAAGCAACAAGATAATGTCTATCCTGTACTTTCAATGCCTAGAAAGAAAGATAGGGTTTATGAGCAAGGGTGTAATTATATTGAGTTGGCAATGATATCATCGTCTATATTATACATATGTGGTTGTTCCCTAAGACACTGCTGAATATAATTTGGCTCTCATGTTTGATGTTTTAAGGACATGATGATGTTACAATAAGTTAGCAGAAGAAACCTAACTTGGGAAAGGAAAGTATCCTTTTCTTTTAAAAAGTCCTGTATGACTGAAATTTATTTTAGGCTATCTTCCCCAGCTGGTCCTGCAATTAGGACTGCCTCCAACGTTCACAAAATATTCCTTCCATTTCCTCATCAGTCAAGTGATTCCCCCTCTAGCTGGGTCAGGATGCCATGGCTGGCGAGCAACCTAGAGAGGAGAGGAAATGTGTCCAACTCTACTGAGGGACCACCAAAATTTGAAAGCCCAAATGGAGGATGTCTATAGCCATGCTTCTAGAACACCTATGCCTGTCGGGCTTGTTCCCATAGAGCAACATCTTGTCCTACACCTAACAGGACCAGACAAGATGACCTTCCCCCAATCATCATTTGAATTTGTTTAAAAGAATAATTCTAAAACCTAAAACCACAGCTCATAACCGTATTAAGCACTTGCTAGTGTGCCAGGCACTGTGTGAGGTACTGGGGATACAGAGGTTAAAACATTATTCCGTAGGGAAATGGCTGTGCAGGGAGCACAAGCACTCAGAAAGGACGAGCACCCAGGGTGGTGCCTGACACACAGTAAATAGGACTAGAAGCACACCTGTGAATGAATGGGCAATAGTGTGCTACAAGACGAGAAGGACCGTAATCACGGAAAGCATGCGGTGCCACGGGAGCACCCAAGAGGCAACCAACCAAGAGCAGCAGGAGGAGGCAGAAGAATGCAAGGAAGAACATGTGCAAGGGAGGAAGGTGTGGGAGAGCCCTCCGTTTACCATGACAACAGCATAGACTGTCAGGCTTTGTATTCTGTTCTCGTTCACTTTTTTAAAAAAAAATGCTGGTCACAGCCCACTCAAGGTCTCGATCCACGTGTGAAAATTCTACATTATGAGAAAGGATTTCCTCTTCTACACATCTGTTGGCCTTGTAATCAAAGACCAGACAACAGAATTGAAATGTTTGCTTGGGAGCTCTTAAATTTCTCCCATTGAGCACAATTATTTCCATCCCATCTCATATTATTTTTTACAGAGAAATGATTGTCTGTATTCGTTTCCTATGGCTGCTATAACAAGTTACCACAAACTTGGTGGCCTAAAACAAATATATTCTCTCGTGGTTCTGGAGGCTGGAAGTTTGAAATCAGTTTTTCTAGGCTGAAATCAAGGGGTCTGCAGGGCTGCACTCCCTCCCCAGGATCTAGGGGAGAATCTGTTCTTTGCCTCTTCGTCCAGCTTCTAGTGGCTGCTGGCATTCCTTGGCTGTGGCCACATTACTCCAATCTCCGATTCCCTGGTCACACTGCCTTCTCCTCTGTTGAGTGTCACATCTCCCTTTGCTTCCCTCTTATTTAGGGCCCACCAGGGTAATTGCTCCATCTCAAGATCCATAACTTAATCACATCCACAAAGTCCTTTTTTGCCATATAAGGTAATATTCACAAGTTCTAAGGATTAGGACATGGATATCTTTGGGGGTGAACAGCATTATTCAGCCTATCACATCGTCTCTGTCTGAATCACTGAGTCTCCACCACAAACCTGTTGAATATCTCAGTTGAGTTTCTCTTTACTTCCCTTCAAGAGGGCAGAACAACCTCTCTCCTATTTCTTTAGGGGAGAAGAAAAATAGGCAAAAGGATGGGAGGTTACTTTTACTGAGCCCCTAGTATGTGTTAAGTGATTTACATACACTCCTTATAGCAAGGTTGTGGGTAGCTATTGTCACCATTTTACAGATGACAAAAGTGAGGCTCAGTGAGGACAAGTAATTTGCCCAAGGTCTCCTGCTGAGTAAGTAATAAAGACAGACTTTGAACATTGATCCGTCTTATGTCAAAGCCCATGTCCTTTCCATTATACCAACATTCCTCAAATTTCAGTAGCCCACTAACATCTCATAAAGGAAAAATATTGCCACAGATTCTGGTTTGAGAAATAATTGACTTAAGGAACTAAGTTTTATTCTATAAAAACATAAATTTTAAAATGGTCAAGTTGTCCCCAAATCCTGGTGGCTGACAGACCTCAGTGTGAGAAACGCTGCAAGATACGAGATATACGAGATACAAGATATCCCCCACTTCGGAGGACTTCATTTTCAAGGATCTTTTAAAACTAAGACCCTGGATGGCTACATTTCAACCACATTGCTCTGCTGCCTAGGGATGGCTTCTAGGAAACAAAGCATTTGCCACTAATAAGATTTTAACGCTAGCAATCTGTTAATATGATGGATGTAAGTTAATTATTTCCACCACAGAGACACTTGATGAACTTCAGTCAGAGTAAAGTAATGATGATGGCATTTTCTGAGCTTAATCTAAATGAAATTTTACCTGGATGTCCCATACAAGCCTTGTGGATGAAAAATGTTACTTTTGTTCTGGCACATGCCAACCACCTATGATAATATTGAAGCCTAATGCTCATGGAGCAATTACTTGATTACAATTACCATGTGCCAGGCACCGTTCTAAGCACTTTACATGAATTAATTTATTTAATACTCATGACTACCCTATGAGACAGGTCATATTCTTATTGCCCTTTTACAAATGATAAAATTCAGGCACAGAAAGGTTAGGTTAGGTAATTTCTCCAAAGTCATATAACTAGTAAAATGTGTACAGGTGGGATTAAACACAAGTGTCTGGTTACAGACACCATCTTTTAATACAACTGACAACAAAGATGTTCACTCTGTCCAAACTCATCTCCTGGGCCCAGGCCTGAGATCTGAAGTGTTACACAGAGCACCAGCCCTGTCCCTGCCTCTGTCCTCCCTGGCCTCTGGCAGTTTTGCCATATCAGGCTCTTTCTTGAGAACTTATGCTCCCTGTTCACTTTCTAGTCACTTGGGGATGCAGCCAAAGGTGAAATGACACTATCCCCACATTGGATACTAGAAAGTCTGATCAACTTTACCTACCACCTGTTCCCAACAGCCTCTACAGTAAAGCAAAAAGTGGAATATCCCCTCTACCATCCCACAGTCTTCATTCTAATCCCTCAGTTTACCCTTTTGTGACCTTTTTCCTTCAAAGATTTCCTTGGAAAAATGCTGGGTTTACAGGAGAGGCACTATGTGGCTTGTCTCAACCTTCCTAGGAATGGATAGGCCTCCAATTCCAAGAATTCCCTTGAATGCTTAATAATTTCTTCAGTTTTCATGACCCAGACGTTCTTGTATACTGATTGCTAAACTTTGTCTATGTAGTGAAATTCAGTTCTAGGTGGGATTCAGTTCCAGGTGACTGACTACCTGCACGTAGATACACTGTCCAAGGTGAAATACTTTCTCATGTTCCTAGAGACCTGATCTTCTCCTTCTAGCATGTCCCAGGGTCAAATGTGCAAGAATGCATTCTACCCAAAGAAATGAACTTGGTCTGTTTTCTTGTTTGCATTTCTGGGAGGCATATTCTTAGTCCCCGTCCAATGGAAGCACCTAATTACCTGAGCTTGGAAACCCCTTCCCTATGAATATACAGTAGTTCCCCCTTATCCGAAGGGGATATATTCCAAGACCCCCAGTGGTTGCTTGAATTTGTGGATGGTACCAAATCCTAAATATACTATTTTTTTAAATCTGATAACCGAGATGGCTACTAAGTGACTATGCTTGGACACAAAGGAAGGATTCATGTCCCAGAAGGGACAGAGTGGGACAATGCGAGATTTCATCATGCTCTCAGAATGGTGCACAATTTAAAACTTATGAATTGTTTATTTCTGGAATTTTCCATTTAATATGTGGTAGATCACAGGTAACTGTAACTGTGGAAAACAAAACTGTGGGTAAGGGGGGACTACTTTATTGACAATCCTCAAAAGGCCCTAATTGACAATGAAAGTTGGGCAAATATCCTGACAATCAAGAAGCAACTCACTGTAGAAAATTATAATAATATAGAGATTACAAAAAAGTCAGCATGCTGAGGATCTCAAATTATACCTCACTTACTCTGAGGTGAGTATATCCATATTTGTCCCAAAATAAAGGGATTTTTCTTATTTCTTTTTTTTTTCTTTTTTTTTTTTTTTGAGACACAGTCTCACTTTGTCACCCCAGGTAGAGTGCAGTGGCGTGATCCTAGCTCACTGCAACCTCAAACTCCTGGGCTCAAGCCATCCTCCTGCCTCAGCCTCCTGAGTAGCTGGGACTACAGGCACATACCACTGCGCCCGGCTAATTTTTCTATTTTTAGTAGAGACAGGGTCTCGCTCTTGCTCAGGCTGGTCTCGGATTCCTGAGCGCAAGCAACCCTCCGCCTCAGCCTCCCAGTGTGCTAGGATTACAGGCGTGAGCCACCACACCCAGCCAATTTTTCTCATTTCTTAATCATTGATTTCCAGTTCTACTGTAAGCCCCCAAACTCTGAAGTGGTCAAACCCCACCAGTTTTCTCCTATACAATCCAGTTTTGGGTCTGTGCCTGACATCTAAGAATTCAACAGCAGCCATAGCAACCCTGATTCTCTCCTTAGACCTCATCTTTCAGTCTCTGGACTCAACCCCAACATTTGGACATTTGCAAGCAGAAAGATATGTTCCCGAATAAGGAAGTCAATAAAAGATCCGTGTTTACATTTTTCACTCCTTTCTCATTCTCTGCACTTATCCCCTTCTCTGAGGTAATACCCATCTATTTAATCAGCTTCCCTAAAATGTAAGTTCTTCAGAGAAAAAAGCAATGCTTCAAGTGCTTTGTTACTCCTTCACTTTTCTTGGTCGGTGCCCTACAGACAATCCGTGTGGCTGACGGAGTGAGCAACAAACACTGTCCCTCACAGCCGGATGGGCATTCTTCATCTGACCCCTGGGTTCCTCTGAAAAATGGTAATTATTTTTTATTTTAAATGAGGTCCTAAATATATATATATACACACACATATTTTTAGAGACAGGGTCTTGCTATGTTGCCCAGGCTGGTCTTGAACTCCTGGGCTCAAATGATCTTCCCGCCTCAGCCTCCCAAGTAGCTATGGCCACTGCAACTGGCAGGTAATTCTTATTTTATTATTTAGTGTGGTTTTTATTAAGAGAAGTCAGTTCTTCTGAGGAGCAGATTTTTCAACTAACTGATCAAGAAATCTGGTGGGGCCTTTTCCATCTCCGAAACCCAGGTTGAAAGAAAACAAAGCTGTATATGGCTCTGGGGAGGGGAATTCACTTCTGAGCATGGTTGGCCTGCTTTTGCCCCTGCCTCTCCAAGGTCCTAGCAGCCCCTTCACAGGATCCCCAACTGTTATGATTATTGGTCATTCTGGCTATCCTTTCCCTTTGCAGGGAACCCCAAAAAAGAGAGGGAGCAGGACTCCATTTCCTGCTTTAGAAGACAAAGAGGGCAGAGGGTGTCTCTCCTTGCCCCAGCAGCTAGGAAACCAGCACATCACCTGGGCTTGGCCGATCAGAGGCCCCACATGAAGGCTGTGGGAAGGCAGAAGTCATCTGCAGTGGCTGTGCTGGAGTTGAGCGTCTAGCAGCATGGCGGTGAGAGTTCAGAATGACAGCAGTGTCAGCAGTGACAGCACCAACAGCAGGACCCTAAGTAGACTATCCCTGTGGATAGATCTTGGCTGTGCCTTGCCTCTCTTGATTTTTATTCATTTCCATCACCTGATTCTGCAGCCTTCCCACTAATTCTATGAACTACACAACACTTTTGCAATAAATCCATTTTCTGCTTGAGATTTCCGTTGGTTGCAACCGAAAAATTCCGGCTAGTATACTAGCCTTTCTTTTGTGAATGCATGATCCAGGGACATCTTAGTATGGTGGACTTGACCAGGTCATTTCCCTCCCTCAAACTGACCCTCCCACTATGTGGTAATTGCTTTATTTCCTCTTAAATCTGAAGAAGCTGTGTGCGCACCAGGAATAGCCATGAGGACCTTAGTAGATAAGTGCCACAGAATCCCAAGCAAACTAGGATAAACGACTAGGAAGTGGAAGGGTGTGTCTGATGCTTTCTCCACATGGAGGTGGATATGTTCACTCAGGGCCAAATGAAAAGAATGTTGTATACTGATTTTTTTAAAATTTATTTTGTTTTTCACCCCAAATATAGAAATAAGTCATGTTCATTGTGGAAGATTTGGGAGAAACAAAAATAGAAGAAAAAAATCACCTGTCATCCTGCCAACCACCAATAGTTACCATTGTAATTTTGGTGTGTTTTTAATATTTTTCCTTTGAAAATCTTTTCATAGCTATGATCATTCTAGTCTATTGCCAATTAAAATTCTGAAAAGAGCAGAAGCATTTCCACTATATGCTGATGGGTATATATATATATGTATATATATACACACACATATATATACATACATATAGTATATATATATGGAAATACAGTGGAAGTGTTTATTATATAATATATGTATTCCCATTTTTATATTTTATACATATATATGTATTCCATATATATAAATATATATATATATACACATATCCCCAGTGCTAAAATAGAGACAGTGAACTCTATTTTTTTGGCAGAAAGCAGCATTTCTCAAAGTGTCCCCTGGAACAATTATTCCTCCATTTGTTAACAGCTGCTTATAAACGTAAAAAGATATTTTCTTGATCAGCTAAGTTTGGGGAATGCTGAGTTAAAGTTGAACATGTTTCTTTATTGCATGAATTTTGAGAGATTTTAACAAATTAAAATGCAGTGTGACTTTCAAAGGCAGCATTTCCCAAACATATTTGGCCACAGAACTCCCTTTGAAAGTACATTTCTCAGGACTAGTGTTCTAAGGAGCACTAACCCAGAAAGCTTGGACCTTCCTATCATGTTCTTCTTGTTCCACCCACTTCATTATTGAAGAACCAGCCCAGAGCCGATGGGAGGAAAAGGAGAATGTCTTTTAGACCCACAAAAGCAAAATATGGAAAAGAAATAATAGAATGGGGCCTTGGAAGTGATTTTCCTTTGCTGATATATTTACTATAAGAACATGTTTGAGGGTATGAGGTGCATAGACAAATGTCACAATTCGCACCAGAGAGAACTGAGAATAGCATGCTGAATTCTAAGGGAGCAATCTTGTCTAGAGATATGTTGCTGCGTAAGTGGGTTCACCTCCATTTAAGTAGAAAATCCAATTAATTTACTAGAACACTGCATTGCCAGACTAAAGGTGATTAACTTAATGTTACTCAATATCATTTTAGTACTCCCCCCAAAAAAGACAGCTCTACATGACAAATTACTTTTTAATGATGCAAACAAACATAAATGAGAAAATAAAAGAACACAAGAGATATCGTTGAAGATGATGAGAACATCCTCACTGGAACAAAGCAAGGGTTGACACAGGAGATTTCTGTAAGAAATCCTGTTCTTGCCCCATCACCTTCCCAACTGACCTAAAGTCTGGTCAGTCTCCAAGTGAAGTCCACCACAGAATCTGTGAATTCAGCCACAGCATAAGTGTGAAAAGATGGCTTCTTTTGTTAAACCAACAAGTCCAAATGCCAAACTGCAATTTGACACATGCAGAAATTGAGGGAAACAGGAATGGTACCAAAAGAAGCCTGAAATGGGTGATGTCTCCTAACAAACACCTTTTTCACCACAGACTCTGCAACCTTGCTTTGTGCCAAAGCCCAGCCACAAGACTCTGCAATACTCCTGAGCCTGGTGGCTGTCGTTTTGGAATATGCTAAGTGTTTAGGAAAGTCTGGGAAATACCAGAGTTCAAAAGTACCTTCTTTCTAATAAGGAGCCTAAAAGACATCCTAGGGCAACTTCCTAATTTTTCAGTCGCACCTCTATTTGTGTTTGTTTGGCGAGCCACTCAGCAGACCCGTTACTGAGCTGCCCAGTACGAGCTCCCAGTGACCCTTGAGAGGGAAATGGAGCCTGAGAATGTCAAGCTGGAGGGGACCTGAATGATCATCTCCTCTAGCTCAACCCCCTCTGTTTACAGATCTGAAAATGGGGAGCCTGAAACCCACCCAGAATCCTGAGAGTGAATGTGCTTCCCTCCCTTCTTCTATTTTTGTGCAATTTTCCCATGGCATCTAGCCAGAGCATCTACACCAGTAATGTCTAGAGGATTTATGAGGCCAAGCAATCCTTTGGGTTTCTACACAGACCTAAACAGGAAACTCACACAAGGAAATGCCCTTTCTGTTTGCAGGCCGAATTCCCAGGATGCCTTCACCAGAGTGCCCTGGCTGGAACAAAACAAAGGCCTGGCACAACAAATGCCCTTAGAGCCAACGGCAGAGTGCCCTCCCCTGCCCTCCCCACCCCTCTCCAGTCCAGGAGGCCCTCTGTTAGTTTCATGAGAACAAGACTTCCTTCTGTCAGACCTCGACTTAGCTTTGCTCCATTGGTCTACATGCTGCATGGGGGGTCAGTCCAGAGACATCCATCCCTTGGATCTCCAGATAGGTTTTAGGGCGTTACTTCTCACCTGTTCGAAGTCAATAAGCCTCGGCAAGGCCTCTGGGTTAATAAACCTGGTACCGTGCTCACACCTCTTTTATTCTTTCTCCACATTTAGCCCCGCCTAGAGGATGCCTTGGAACTGAAAAAATATTTCCCAGCCAAGGAGCAGCCAGATGCTACTGAGTCCCTCTGTGCCACCATTGCACAGTGTGATAGCCACTCAACCTGACACAGCTCTCTCACTTTGGCTGCAACCTCAACACCCTGTGTCTGCCAAATCTCCTCTCCCCATTTAATCGGTCCACCTGCCCTAGTGTCCAGCCATTCCAGCCCATGATGGCATTTTTAAATCTTTTCAGCTCTCCGTGGAAGATTCGAGACTTAAGAAAGAGACTGTTGCTCAGGGCCCGACAGGAAGGAAGCAAGCGTTCCTGGCTCACAGAACAGAACAGCAGTGCGGGTGACCCTTCACCCCCTCCTCAAAATGTCCCCTTGGGCTGACACCGAAATTAGATTCTGTCCTCCTTGCTTCACCCCCTCCTCCCTCGGGAAAGAAGACATAGGCTTCTAGTGAGTCAACAGTATTATCAGGGCTTGACTGTCTTTCAGGAATTACCAGATGTTGGGAAGAGGATAATGTGTCATTTCCTTTAACAAATAGTCTGGGCATCTGTGCATTTCCTTCTGAGCCGGCTCTTTAGGAGACTGTGACGCAGTGACAGGGAAGGACAAATCACCCTGGCTTCTACTCTCACGGGTACTGGGGGCCTCCTCAAAACCTTAGGATTCCAACCCTCTATTGAGAAAATATTTCTGGATGATGAGAGGTCGCTTGGTGGGTACAATGTGTGTTGCTTCAGTGATGTATGCACTGAGGTTCTGACTTCACCACAATGCAATATATTAACTATTAATGTACCAGAATTGCTCAAAATTATTACAAATTTTTTATTTGTAATAAAAAATAAATGGGGAAAAATGAAAATATTTCTGTCCTCTGTATGCATAGGGGACACCACAAGAAGACAGCATAGGTAGTAGTTAAAAGAAAGGGCTTTGGAGACAAGATAAATGCTCTAAGGGACAAAAGACAAGTAGCCAAGGAACTCTGGGAGAGGGCTTGGATTAAGCAAATTGTTCATCCATTCCCCCATATCAGTGGTTCTCAGTAGTGAGCCAACATGGGCAACACTCACCCGAGAACTTGTCCCACACCCCAGCCCTACTGAATTGAAACTCTGAGATGAGGCCCAGCAATCTCTTTTGACACGCCTTCCTGGAGATTCCAATACTGCTCAAGTCTGAGAACTACTGTCCAAGACAGATGCAACTCAGGGCTTCCCAGAAGGCAAAAAAGCAGAGATGGTATGGGATGATTACCCGAGAAAATGCTTTAGCTCCTTTGCAGAAGTAGGAGGAACAGATGAGGCTATCCTGGCAAGAGAAAGATCCTAGAAACAGAAATGAAGTAACAGAAATAAAATAACCCAAGATATAGCCACATCTCTTTGCTTATACTGCATTAATTTGTAGCATTCCTAGAATATGGCTTAATGATGTAAGAGTATATTCACAGTATATTTTTCAATTTAAACAAAATGTACAAGGTGGGCCGGGTGCAGTGGCTCACACCTGTAATCCTAGCACTTTGAGAGGCCAAGGCGGGAGGATCCCTTGAGCCCAGGAGTTTGAGGTTGCAGTGAGCTATGATCATGCCACTGCACTCTAGCCAGGGCAACAGAGCAATTCCCTGTCTCAAAAAAAAAGAAATTGTACAAAGTGGGAGCAATTATTTAAAATGTATGTACAGATCGATCAATATATGGAATAAATATTGGAAGATTATATATCAAAATATTAACAGTGATTATCTCTGGATGATGGATTATGGATAATTTTTATTTCATCCTTTATGTCTTTCTGGTTTTTCCCCCAATTTTTCCATAATAAATAGGTATTTTTATAACCAAAAAAAATTTTAATGCAGTGACAAGTTTGTTGGATCAAAGCAGTCACTTAAACAAATTTGTATAGCCCTCTCCAGAGGCCACGTCTCCAAGAATTTATGTCACACAGATAATTAGCACCACCTGTTACACTTGTGCTAAAACGGGCATGAAGAACGTTGGATTCAGAATGTATAAAGAGATTGTTGAACTCATCAGCTCCAGTTGAAACTGGCACAGCAGGGAGAGCTGCAGAAAAATGTGAGCCAGAGCCCACCCTGGGCCCCCACTGGGGCCGGTCCAGCACCCTCAAGCTCCTCCAGGGCATGAATCTGGGTTACTTGGTGTCCTTAGCAGCCCATAGGGACCTGCTGTCCCTCTAGACAGCTTTGTTCAGTAGCCTCTTGGTTTTTACACCCCGATTTCCTAATGGGCATAGGCCCCGGGCAAAAACAAAACAAAATAAAAACACTGAAAGGGCCCTCAAAAGCCTAGAAAGGAAGAAAGGACAATGGAACGTGATGTAAGGGTCGCTAAACAGCCAGTGACTCAGCGCTTCTGTGCCATCAACACCAGCTGCAGCCCGCAGCAGCGGTGGCTGTGGCAGCTCACAGAACAGACACACACACACACACACACACACACACAGTGCAAACATCTCTCTGTCTGGAGAATGGCAAAAATTCTGACTCTTGGACTGTGCTGCAGCCAAGCCACAGAATCAGAGATTTCTGGAGCGGCAAGAAACCTGGCAGAATGTATAAGTATATGGGACCTTAATTCAATTTTCCATTAACATCTTTAATCAAGATCCCTAAAGAGCTGGACACTTGTCACAGGGTCAAATTCTTCAAACCGGGAACCGGTATCTGCCTGCAAGCATGGCTATACCTCATTCTAGTTCCTTCTGAAACATCAAAGGATGAAATTTGGTTAGTGTGGTAGATTTTAGTGTGGGCTTCTCAAGGAGACTTTGGGGAAAAATTCCCACCTTTTGTGAGTCATGGGAGGGGCTGGGACAAGATTTTGCACAAACTACAAATGGCAGTGGGAATCTGTCCCGTGGATTTTGACACAGGCAATAACTCTGTATGAAAATGTACCATCTTATTAAAAGATGCATCATTTTAAAACTCAGCCTTTACCTCAATCCAGGAGTCTATTGAAGCAGCCCCTCCACAGAGCCAGTTGGGCTGGCCCCTCCCCTCCCAGATGGTTCTGGTCCCCCTCGCCCTAGGCCAGGGTCAGGCTGCTCCTGAGAGGCCTCCTGCTCACCATTAACCACAAAATCCACTCATTGGACCAGCACTACTCACGGGATATGAACAAAAAGCAACTTTATTTTTGTCATCCTCTGCTCCTTCAAAGTTTATTCCATGAAGAAAGCTCTTTCCTACCATTAGATCAAAACTCTGAGGGCCCCAGAATTTTTCTGCTCACTCTGAGGTACTAGATCATTCTATAGCCGTTTTAAATCACAAAATACAGTCTCATTTCAGAAATTAGATACTTAGGTCTGGGCTAACTATCCAGAATATTAACATTGTATTAATAATAGGCATTCCCATGCCCAGCCTCTAGGAAAGAGCAGAGCTCAAGAGACAACACAGTTTTTCCCAGGCTCTCCCTGTTACCATCCTCTCGGCCACCTTGGCTTCCCAGGCCAAGTCTTAGATTGAGTTTAGAATGTCTCCCAGCCTGCTTTCCCTGCCATAAGGCCTACATTTGTTGGTCCCTGCTCTCTGTAAAAGTGCAGTTCTTTCCTAAATGCAGCCTTATTTGCTTTCTTTACCTACCCCATCTGCCAAGTCTACTGCAGCTTTCTCAAGCGTTCCCCAAATGCAGGTCCCAGAGTATTTACACCATGGAAACAAGCAAACCCTACAAGTTAGAATTTTATTCTCCCCCTTCCCACCCAATGCTGGTTACTAGCATTTACCAGTATACCACTACATGCAATTATAAATGCAATAAATCTTTCTGTTATATATTTCTATATTTGGAGTCTTCATGTGACACGGCTGGAAGATAAGGTTCCCATTTAGAGCTATGATAAAGAAGAGGGCAGAAGAGTGAAGCCTTCACTTCACTTAAGAATATCCCAGGGAGTGGCCAGCAAGGGTGTGCTGAAGGGAAGGACAACAGACTTCCCAGGGCCTGAGGAAGCACCTGTTTTCTAGGAAAAGCAATTTCCCAACAGATGTGGGAGAGGAGTGGGTCTATGTTTCTTGGAGTGGGGACACAGGCTGGGTGGCTAGAGAGTGGCTAGAGAGTGCCAAGGCTGTCCTGTTTTCAGGCCTAGAGAGTTCTCAGCTCTCACAGGTCTTTCCCAGCACCCAGAAGCAGGGAAGTTACACTCCAGCCAAGCAGCAAGGCACTCCAGCCCCATAAGCAATGTAGCCTGCAGGGCCCCATGGCTGTGCTCACCTCTCTGGTCACGGAAGGTGGCAGAATCTATGATAGGGAAGGCCACTACATCAGGAGGAAACAGAGGGGGGCTTTGGTAGCCACCTGGGATGATCAGAGCCTTCCTGGGAGCTGGCAAGGCTAGGAAGGCCTTTGCTATCTGTCCCCAGTAGGCATGCAGTTTAGGTTTTTGCTCATCTGGCTTGGCAACTTTCCCCATGGTAGTGGGGATGTACCAGACTAGGGAGATGAAGCCAGGATTAGTGAGAACCCTGGGCTTAGGGTGTGGAGGGCCAGTTCCTGACTGGAACAATTATGATGGTCCCTGGAGAGGATAAGGGAACAGAGAGAAGCCTGTAACTAAACAGTGAAACACCCTGTGGCAATGGCCCAGTGAACGATGGATTGGCAGTGCCAAGCCCCTAAAGGAGCATGAACTTTATTGGGGGTGAGGAAACAGAGCCCCACATAGGCAGAATGAATTTCCCCATGAAGCCCAGTTAAGAATCTATTACCTTGATTCCTAAGGCAGGAAAACCTTTATAAATCAAATCCATTCTTTTTTCTCTATTTCTCCAGATTTGTTTTCTTCTTGGACTCATTACCTTTACTGAACCTAGGTCTAATTGGATTTTTTTCTATTGTTACCAGCCATGTATAGCCCCATTAGCTTTCTAATACTGTTAGAGAGTCTTTCATTTGCATTAGAAATTAAGCCAAACTTGCCATTCTTAAAAACGTTTAAATTTCCATGCAAGTTCCCTTGACCTGGTTTTCTTTTGTCCTCTTGGGGCACAGAATCCCTGATAAGGACACCTTATGACTCACTGCAGAAGACAGGAAGACACTGATGTCAAAGAGCAGAATAGGGACAGAACCTGAGAAGAGCCATTTTTTTTCTTTCCCCAGGTCACAAATTATGTGGGAGATAAGTTGCCAAACATTAGCCTTGCTTGATTTTTAGACAGCAGTTTAAGAAAATATGACATGAGGAAGAAAAAATGAAATACTAACTCAAAGAAGTGCATTTGATTTGAACGTTGGATGATGGCAGCTCCATTATGAAGTAGTAATAAATTATGTATTTTAACACCTGAATTTAGGAAACGAGCGAAGCCAAAAGATGCACTAAGGAGTCTCAGAACAACACCCCCAAGCATTCTTAGGCTTAAATGATAATTATCCCAGATCCGGAGTTAGCAGGGCATCCTGAAACCAAAAGTACGTCCTGTCTGTTGTATTCACCCCCAGTCTGACTTGCCATGGAGTCTTAGGACCGAGAACTCAGGTGCAAATATATCCTGTTGGGGCTGGTAAAGACCTGATGGTTCTACCAACTTAAGACTTCTCTGAGCTTATTTAAAATGGGTAGAGACTGTGCCTCCACCCCCAAATTGTTATGTCTATTACTATGCTACCATCTAATGGTGAGGTGCATTAAAACACAAATGTAACCTGGTCCAGGGACCACTGACTACCCTTAATTTTTTTTTCTTTTTTTCCTCTTTTTTCCCTTTTTTTTTTTCTTTTTCCATCTCCTGAAATAATGCAAGACCTTAATTTTTTTTTTCATGGTGAATAGTTTCAGTGTGTCTCTCTATCTCTCCAGATAAGTCACCAAATTTTCTCCACAGTTCTAAGATTTCTGGCAGGGAGAAAATAATGAATTCTGTAATTTGACTATCTGGAAAAAAATTATGTAACATTAGAGAGGACAGAAAGATTTCTAAAACACTCCCAAAGTGTACATAATCAGAGAAAACTATTATTTTAAGATAGATATTGTTTAAACTTTCCCATGTACGAAAATTTAATAACAACAGAAAGATAAATACAGTACAGTATGTGCATAATATATTATCATCTTACAGAGAGGATAAAAATTAAACCATAACCCAATGCAGGGACTATCCACTGCTCTAAAAATAAAGTCCCCTGGCAAAAATCAAGTTTTACTGTTATGTAAGAAAAAAGATAGCAGATTACCAACCCTTTACCCTCTGCTCCTGCTGATTAAGATTTCAGATTATTACAATTTATTTGGGGATTTTCCTCCCAGTGCTAACTGTTGGAAGCAGGAATCATTCTGGGAAATTTACTGAGCAAGGCAAACAAAGAATGTTCCTCCCCAGCCCCAAGATCTCTCTTTTCTCCAAACACAAAGGACACATATATCAGGGATTTTCCACTTCCTGAGAAGTTTCATTTGTGTCACTAATAACTCAAACTCTAAATCACATCAGAAAACAGCCAGGACCCTGAGAAATCCTGGGACACAGCTAGATGGTCCACAGTGCATCGAGGCTTGCTGCAGAGCCCCCAGAGAGCAATCCTCCACGGGCTGGGAGGGTGGCATGGGCAGAAATAGTCAACCAGCTTCTGGGGCACAAACTGCCACGGGAACACCAAACAAGATGGGTAGGTAGAATTAGGATACCCTGAAACATGGCTTCAAACACCAGTTATGCTGTGAAGTTTTGAGACATGTATTAGTAAACTTAAAAACAAGCTAGAAATGCAAATTTCAAGTTGATTTCCAATCAGGAGAGTGGGCAAGTGTCCCCATAAGACCAGAGTATATACCTTCTGGTATCAGTGTTAGGATACACGCTGATGTGCCCCTTCCCATACAGCGTCTCTCCCTCCCCACAACTATTGCAGCACAGAGTAGTGGGAATCATACACTGCTAAGTTGTAAGCATACATCAAAGCACAGAACTGTACACAACTACCTTCTCTCTTCCTCTCCTGACCTTTATTTTCACCCTGGCACACAGAAAAGATACAACCACCAGTCATATTTTCTAAATCAGTGGCCCTTAAAGTGTTGTCCTCAATCAGCAGCATGAGCGTCACCCAGGAACTTGTTAGAGATGCAAAGTCTCAGGCTTTACCCCAGTCCTATTGAATCAGAAACTTTAGGGGTGGGGTCCACAAATCTGTGTTTTAACAAGTTCTCTTTGTGATTTTGATACACCCATGAGCTTGAGAACCACTGTTCTCAATGAAGACACTAAAGGAACGCACAGGGATGCAGTTTGCTGGTAACAGATGGCAAACAAGGGTGCCACCAAGTCTAGCTAGAACTTGAAGCTCTGGAAATAACACTTTCATCCTGTGCCCTCAGCTCCCCTAAAAGTCAAACGATATGTCATATTGGTCCAGACCACCCCAGCAGCTTTAGTCAGGTCGTCTCACCTCAAGAGCCTGGTTATTCTCTCTGGGAACTGGAGCAAAGCCACTGAGCAAAGCTGGTTATCTGAGGTAGAGTTAAATAGACAGGTCCCTGGAGACCCTATATCTCCCTATTTTGTTTTTTAATCGTTAGGATCAGTGGTTCACTTCCTAGTGCAGCAAGAATGGTTGGCAAGCCTCGGTCGTTAGGTGGGAGAAACACTGCCCTGGAACACTGAGATCTTGTTGTGCACAAAGGAAACACCGTGGTCCCGCTGACAGCTTGGGAACTGAGATAGCGGCAGAACCACCAACACAACCGCAGGAAAGAGGAGGAAAAGCCATTTATTGTAGGGTTGTTCTTTTCTGATAAATATAAAAGTTATAAAAAAGTCTAAATAATACCGTAACTAAAACCCATATTCCCACAGCCTAGAATTAATAACTGTTAATACTGTGGCAAATTAAAAAGCAGATTTTCAAAGCTCTGAAAAGACTGCATCTGGCAGTGAGCTGGGGAGAGGGGAGGAGAACAAAAAGGAGGCAGTTAGAATAGAGAGAAACAAGCTAAGTATTTCTGAAATATTTTCTAACAAAGAATTTCCTCGGTTCTTTTATCAGAAAACATTTCGAATATGAAGTTTCCACATAGCTGCTAATAATAGCTTGTAAGTTTGCCTAGCTGGAGGCTGGAGAGTTGGAATTTACAAATAATGAAGAGCAGAAAAATAGCTGGATAGGAAGCCAGCTCTTTTCCTTGGGAATAAGTACAATATGCTTTTGTACCGCCCCTGCCTTGAATTGAGCAGGGAAGAAATCAGGCTGGTCCGAGAGAAATCAGGCTATAGATCATGAAAATGTAAGCCTTTCCCTGCACTGTTTATGATGCTGGGGCCAAACTCTGGAAGACTAGAAGAGGGAACCATCACCCAGGGCATTCCCTCACTGGCTTGGACTATTGCTTGGTGTTACCCATCAAAGCAGAGAGGCAGTAAGAACCTGTGCTGATGTAATGTTCATGAGCCATTAGTGCTCATTCCCAGGGTGGGGAAAGGATGGAGGTGTCCAGGCTGGAAGGCTGATCCCCAAAGAGGACAAAGCCACATGGTGCTGAGCTGGCCAAGGGAGCAGGTGGGAGGGGCTCTCATCTTCGCTCCAATCTAATCAGTTTTGCAGCTGTCAGGGCAGCCCTTATCCCTCATGGCAACATCTAGAACCTCTGAAATGATATCACCTATGGCTCTGAGGACGTGTTTTCTGTTATTTCATAAGCTCATTCTATCGCTAAAGGAAATAAAAATGCTGAAATACCCATCTTTTTCTCTTAACCACACCCAAGAACCTCTTTCTTGTTTAAATAAATTCATTTCCCCTACAGGCAGGACAAGGATGAAGGTGGGCAGGGGAGTTCTTTTTGCTGTATAAGAGCGCCAGAGGAGGGGAAACCTAGACTAGACAACCACTGGGTACCTCCCTTTTGTGTACATATTGGCAAATCTAATGTACTCACTGGGGAATTTAGTAACCTTCCTGCACCCCACACTCCAGGTGCACAGCTGTGTTGTAACAGCACATCAGATCTCTTTCAGCTGGTACCCCCCCTTTAGAGAAACACTATGTGCCAACAGTCACAGGCTTTTGAGGACCAAGTGCACTGACACCCACCCCCGCCTTGCCCCAGCTGCTGTGCTCAGTCCCAGATCCTTCAGAACCTCAGTCGAAGTAATGGGAGCCTGTTTGCCACCACCAGAGCAAACTGCTGAGGACACCTGCAGAAACGTTCAGGCCCATTAAAAACCAATAACAAGAAATGGATTTTTCACCTGGTTTCCTATGCAAAAAAAAATATTAGGAGAGAAATAAGAGAGTGTAGAATACATGTAGGTGTGGCTGTGTGTGCATTACTCTTACCTCAAATTAGAAATTCATTCTTTCAGCCAATAAACATTTTTGTAAAAAGCTCTGTGCTAGATTCTGTTAACAAATGTGAGTGAGGCATAGTTCCTGACTTCCAAGAGCTCACAATCTGGGGGAGAAAATCACACATAAAAACCAAAAAATCGTATTATAAGTTTGATAATAAAGGCTTATTCATCTATTCAACAAAGATTTATTGTGCACGATGTGCCAGCCTCAAGTATGAACAAATAATTTTGAGAGCACAGAGGCCAAATATAACTACCATTCCTCTTTCAAACATGAAAGATGTGATAAAAAGAGCTCCATGTATATACTCTTTAAGGATAAGATCCATATCTTTTTGTATACCCATCATACCTGATGTGTGCCTGTCAAACATTCAATAAATACTGCATGATAAAGAATGGATTTTCTGTCCTGTTATTCATTAGGCATTTTGACCCTCATCTTTCTTTGCCATCTTTTCATCAATTCTATAAACATTACTAAGCATCTACACATATGCTGGGAGCAGGGGCTACAGAAACAAGAAGCTCTCTGAAGAGCTCACAGCTCAGTCGGGGAAACAGGAGTGAAGCTAAACGGAAACTCAAAGGATGTGTGAGAATAAAACCAAGTTGTGTGTGTCAGGAGGACAGCATTTCAGGCAGAGAGGACAGTTTGAGAAAGACAGAGAACTGGTACAGCTGAAACACATGGGGACCTCCAAGCAGTTCACTGTCCTGAGATTTGTACTTCCAAAAACTTAATCTTGTCAGAGTTGTTTGGAGTCCAGCAAGCTTCCTGGAACTAACTAAATTTTTGAGAGGATGGTGTTTCAACCAGAATGCCAGTTCCTTAAGTCATTGCTCTGTCTGGTGGGCTAGATGTTCACGTGGGCACTGAAATCTGGGTATATACAGAAGAGTGCTCGAGTGAGCAGGAAATTGGAGCAAGCTGCAAAGCTAATGATCTTGTCATCAACTTAGGATAGTCCTCTGTATCTGTTTCCATTACTATCCTCTCTCTCCCTCCATTCACAGCCAAGCTTCCAGGGGGCTGCACTTTTCCCTACTTCCTCAGCTCACACACTGCTCACCCCACTGCAATTTGGATTCTACCCCTACCTCTTCCCGGAAGTTGTCTCCACCTAGGTCATAAACACTCTCTTTGTTGCTAAATACAGGATTACTTTACCCTTTCTCATTCTTGACATGTCTGCAGCGTCTAACCCTAAGACAAGCTCTCCTTCCCGCACATCTTTGCTACCACTCCTTCCCGTTTTCCCTCCCATGTTTCTAGCTGCTACTTCTCAGGGCCCCCTGCATCTTTCTTTTATCCTGCCACCTCTGCAACTGATAGTTTCCCTCCTCTCTTCTCTCTCTAGGTGAGGTCATGACTTCAGTTACCACCTAGATAGCCTAAAGATTCCCAAATCACTATCTGTGGCTCTAATGGCTTTTTAAAAAATTGTGGTAAAATACATACAACATAAAATTAACCATCTGCTATGATTTGAAAATTTGTCCCCTCCAATGTCATGTTGAAATTTAATCCCCAATGTGGCAGTATTGAGAGGTGGGGCCTTCAAGAGGTGATTGGGTCATAAGGGTAGAGGCCTCATGAATGGATTCATCCATTCATGGACTAATGGATTAATGGGTTAGTGTATTAATGGGTTATCATGGGAATGGGACTGATGGCTTTGTTATTATTATTATTATGAACCTGTTTGAAACTAGCCCTCATGCTATATACCAGACTACAACACTACAAGGCCAGCTTCAGTATTACTTTTCCTCCTATTACAACCACTGAGATCAGTGTTCAGATCCGATAGGAAAAGGAACTGGATGGTTAGGGACTGGTGGCTTATAAGAATAGGAAGAGAGACCTGAGCTACCACACTCAGCTCCTTTGCCATGTGATGCCCTGAACCACCTTGGGACTCTGCAGGAAGTCCCCACCAGCAAAAAGGCTCACACCAGATGCACCCCCTCAACTTTGGACTTCTCAGCCCCCAAAACTGTAAGAAATAAATTTCATTTCTTATAAATTACCCAGTATTCTGTTATAAGCAACAGAAAATAGACTAAGACACCATCATAACCATGTTTTTGTTTTTAAAATCAAACCATTTTAAGTATACAGTTCGGTGGCATTAAGTACATTCACATTGTCTTGCAACCATCACCACCATCCATCTCCAGAACTCTTTTCGTCTTGCAACACTGAAATTCTATACCCATTAAACAATAACTTCTCATTTCCCCCTTCCCCAAACCACCATTCTACTTCCTGTCTCTATGTGTTATACTATTCTAGGTACCTCACATAAGTAGAATCACACAGTTTTTGGTTTTTTGTGGTTGGCTTATTTCACTTAGCGTAATGTTCTCAAAGTTCATCCATGTTGTAGTGTTGTCAGAATTTCCTTCCTTTTTATGGCTAAATAGTATTCCATTTTACATGTCTACCACATTTTGTTTATCCATTCATCCATTGATGGACACTTGGGTTGCTTCTACCTTTTGGCTATTGTGAATAATGCTGCTTGTGAACTTGGGTGCACAAATATATCTTTGAGACTCTTCTTTTAATACTTTTGGGTGTATACCCAGAAGTAGAATTGCTGGACTAAATGGTAATCACTATTTTTAATTTTTGAGTCATTCCCATACTGTTTTCCACAGTGGCTGCAAAATTTTACCTTCCCACCAACAAGGCACAAGGGTTCCAGTTTCAACACATCCTCACTAACACTTGTGATTTTCTGTGTTTGTGTTTTTTTATAGTAGCCACCCTAATGGGTATAAAATTCACATGGCTTTTATGAACTCTAGACTTGCATAGCCAGCTGCCTACCAGATATCTCCATCTGAATATCCCAGAGAACCTTGAATTCAACTTGCTCCAAACTAATCTTTTCCCCCAAACCTGATCCGCTGGTGTTCCCTATCTTGACAAACCATACCACTATTTTTCCAAGTGCCAAAGCCGGACACCTGTATGGCTTTCTTGCCAGCCCCAGCAATTCTAGCTCCTTCGTATCTCCTGCATCTTCCCACTTGTCCCCACCTGATCCCACCACCTTCATCTTATTTCAGGCCTGGGGCATCTCACATATGCACTCTCACAAGAGTCCCTGCCTCCTGCCTTGCTCCCTCTGATTTATTCTGCCCAATGCAACCAGAGTTATCTCTTAAAATGCAGATTTAATCCCATCCTCCCCCATTTAAAATCCTCTGGGGGCTTCCAATGTCTTTAGGATAAGGCCTAAAGTCCTTACAGTGACAAATTCTGTAGACTGGCCTCTCATGATCTGGTCCCTGCTTATGGTTCAAGCCTTATCTCTTATCACTTCCTGTTTTGTCTTTTGAGCTCACATTGAATGACCTGGACTTGCCCAGATGTGTTACAATTTCTCTCACCAGGAATCCTTGGTCTGAAACCTCTCCTCCCTCCCTGCTTCCTCTCTTGCCTAACTCAGCTGATGGGTCAACTCCTCTGGGTCCCGTCCCCCTCCATTTGGGCTGAGTGCCCTTCCTCAGTGTTCCCATAGCACCTGTGTGTATCTCTACATAGTGCTTACCACACTCCCTCTTCCCTAGACTGGAAGCACTTTTAGGCTGTGGACTGTGACATTTATCTTTGGATCCCCAGTGTCTAGCACAGAGCATGGCACATAAAAAATGCCCAACTGCATAGTCAGGGAAGGCTTCCTGGAGGTGACGACAACTAACCTGGGTCCTAATAAATGGCTAGGAATTGGCTAGATGAAAACAGGTCAGCCAGCTACCTAGAGGCAGGTTGATTACATTTTATCACTTCCACCATGGAAGGGTCAGTGTTTTGTCCTCACTGGAATAGACACTTACTCTGGAATTGTTTTCCTTGTGCAAGATGCTTCTGCCAAAACTACCATCTATGGACTTAAAGAATGTCTTATCCACCATGATGGTATCCCACACAGCTTTGCTTCTGACCAAAGAACTCACTTCACAGTAAAAGAAGTGTGGCAATGGGCCCACATTCACAGAATTCACTGGTCTTATCATGTTCCCCACCATCCTGAAGCAGCTGGAATTATCTTTTGAAAACTCAGTTACAGCACTAGCTAGATGGCAATACCTTGCAGTGCCAGGCTAAGGTTCTCCAAAAGGCTTTATGTGCTCTGAATCATCATCCAATACAAGGTGTTGTTTCTCCCACAGGCAGGATTCACGGATTCAGGAATCAAGTGGTGGAAATAGGAGTGGCACTACTCACCATTGCCCCAAGTGATTCACTAGCAAAACTTTTGTTTCCTATTCCTGTGATTTTCTGCTCTGCTGGCCTAGAGGTCTTAGTTCCAGAGGGAGGAATGCTTCCACCAGGAGACACAACAATGATTTCACTGAACTGGAAGTTAAGACTGCCACCTGGCTCCTCACGCCTCTGAATCAATAGGCCAATAAGGGAGTTATGGTGTTGGCTGGATGACTGATAAAGACTACTAAGGGGAAATTGGACCTCTCTTCCCAATGGAGGTCAGGAAGAGTGTGTCCGGAATACAGGCACTCCCTTAGGGCATCTCTTAGTATTATCACACCCTGTGAGTAAGGTCAATGGAAAATTATAATAACCCAATCCAGGCCAGACTACGAGTGGCTCAGATCCTTCAGGAATAAAGGTTTGTGTCACCTCCCCAAGTAACAAACCTCAACCAGCTGAGGTGCTTGCTGAAAAAAAAGGAATACAGAATGGGTAGTGGAAGAAGGTAGTTATAAATACCAGGTATACCCAGTTACAGAGATGAGGATTATAATTGTCATGAGTATTTCCTCCTTATTTTGTGATTAATATGTTTGCGTGTGTGTGTACATATATATATATTAAGCAAATGTTTTTGTTTTCTTTCCTCTTTTATTCCCTTATCACATAATATGTTATTATCATAAAATGTATTCACTTTCTATCAGTATTTAGTATTGTTAATTTTACATCATATTATTTATCTGGAGAACAATAAACATCACTCAAGGACTTTACCTCCTCTTCTGGGGAAGGGATGACTACATTTTCAGTTGGACACAAGATAGATGTGTCATGTTAGGCAGAATTATGATCTTGTTATTGTCTTTATTTGGAGATTAAGTATGGTTTAAGAAGATGTAATGCATATGGGTGCCAAACTGGCAAGGGATGGACTTGTGATGATAATTTTATGGGTCGATTTGACTGGGCGAAGGGATGCCCAGATAACTGATAAAACATTATTTCTGAATGTGTCTGTCAGGGTGTTTCTGGAAGAGATTACCTAATCAGTAGACTGAGTAAAGAAGATCTGCACTCACCAATGTAGGTGGGCATCATCTCTTAAGGTGCTGAATAGAATAAAAAGCTGGAGAAGGGCAAATTCACTCTTTGAGCTGGGACATCCATATTTTCCTGTCCTCAGACATCAGCATTCCTGGTTCTTTGGTATTTGGACTTGGACTGGGACTTATACCATCGGCTCTCCTGGTTCTCAGGCTTTCTGGTTTGGACTAGAACTACACCACAAGCTTTCCTGGTTCTCCAGCTTGCAGATGGTAGATTGTGGGACTTCTTGGCCTCCATAATCATGTGAGCCAATTTCTATAATTATATATATATATAAGTGTGTGTGTGTGTGTGTGTGTGTGTATCCTATTGGTTCTGTTTCTCTGGAAAACCCTGACTTCTATAATAGGTGAAAAAATATCTCAGGCAATGGAGGCAACAAGCAAAGATGCAGGTGTGTGATAAAGAACGATGCATCAGAGAACTGCAGGTTATACAAGGTGGCTGGAGCACATGAAGTTCAAGGCAAGGAGTGGTCAGAGACAAGGCCAGGTCACATTTGCCAATAGACTCAGAGGAGAAACATGTAGTCCTGACCAGGGTACCAAAGTATGCAACTGTTATACAAGACCAGTTAAAGGTGACCTATGGGCACCAGGGATCAAAATTAAGGAGGAAATGACTGATAACAGGTAAGTGTGTTAGCCTCCCAGAGTATGTGTGTTGGAATGAAGTGATGAATGGACCGTTCACCAAGTAGCTCCTCATCACATGTTTGTTGAATTGAACTGACTGAAGCATTAAGATTTTTAAAAAACATAGTAATACTATTAATAAAATATATAATATACACTAAAATATAGTAATATTAATAAAGCCATGAAATGAGATTATGGCACATCAGGTATGAGTCAGAGGTTGAGGGTGACATGTGTGAGGTCAGTTTACTGAGGTTCCTGACACTGGGAACCACTAGTTCTTTCTACTCTCTAAGGAGCAAGAAGCCAGAAAGTGCAAGGGGGTAGAATTAGGAAGGAGGGGGAAGAAAAGAGAGCAAGTCAAAAGGGGTCAGTATTCAGCAGAGTGCTAGTGGAGATAAGGATTCTTGCCATTCATCCTACAGAGAAAAACCCTTCCCACAGGGAGAGCAGGAAGTCCCGGACGTGCTGACACCTAATGGCCACAGACCTGTGCACTTACCCATAGAAACCAGCCCCCAACATTAGGTGAGATGGCTCTGGATTCTGATTTTTGCTCCTCCTGGCAATGCGTTCCCTAACAGGACCTTGAGCTCCCTGTGTTCCTCACTAGGTCTCTGCTCTTCCAACTTGTCATGTCTCCTCGCCCTGTCTTCCTGCCATCCCAACCTCATTTTACTTTTTCGTCACTCAGAGAGTTTTATGTACTTGATAAATCCCAGTCTTTTACTTGCATCCACCAGGGGTGTCTTGAGCCCGTTGCCACCAGCCTTTCCGCACCGATCTTCCCGTCTCTGGCTATGCCCATCTCTGTGTCGGATTCTAACCCGGCTTTCCTAGGTCTACACCCACCTTTTGACTCTGGGCGAGGCATCCCCTGGGCTCCCCGCATCCGCCCCTGGCGTAGCGGGGAAGGCGCCCCCGGGCTAGCGCGCTCTGTGACGCTCAGGCTGCAGCCACAGGCGGGGAAGACACGTGCCGGCGGCCGCGCCCGCTGGCCGGGGCGCTCCGGGGAGGCCGCCGCGCGACCGCGGAAGCCCGCGCAGCGCCGCCGCTCCGCAGCGAAGGACGCCCCGGCCGCAAAATGACCGAGTCAGTTCAGGCCTCGGCGCCCTTGCGAAGTTCCCTGGTCGTGTCCCACCCTCCGCTGAAGCAGGTCAGAAAGGCTGGCGAAGGAGCGCTTTTTGGGAATTTGGCGTGCGGCGGAAGCGGCCGGCCGCGGGGAGCGGGCCTCGGGCCCGGGCACAGTGCTGCCGCCTGCCGGGGCGTGGGAGAACCGCGGACCCGCCGGGGCGGAGGCGGGGAGCCGGTCGTTCGCCTCGGTGCGCCTGGCACGAGACGACGTCCCGACCGGAACGAGCTGACCGTTCAGACGGACGATGACAGTAACAGGTCGCTCGTCGTAAATGCGAAGGAGAGAAGTGAGCAAGCCGGGATCCCGAGCAGCCTCCACCTCCAACCCATTATCAAGTCCTCTCAATTCCAAATCCAAAATACCCCTTCGCCTCCCCCCCAACCCCCCGCAATCCATTCTCCACGTGGCAGCCCATTGAAACCCGTTCAGCTTAAATCCCGCCCGCAGCACAGGGCCCCAGCCAGGGCTGGCAGCCGCCTCACCCGGCACCCCTCTCCTCCTCTCTCTCTCTCTCTCACATCAGCACAGACCTTTCAATTCTCCGAACACTGCAAGCTCTTCCTCGTCTTCAGGACTTTGCTTCTTCATAGTTCCTTCTGCCAAGGACGCTCTTCCTTCTCCCCCCGCCCCTCCATTTCATTCCCTCCCTCCTCCCTTCAGATAGCAGCTCTTCAGGGAAAGCTTCCCTGAACTGCAGATAACAGATCCTTTACCATCTACTCCAAAATTTCTCGTGCTTTTCCCTCACGGCAAGCATCACAGCTTAATTACATATGTGCACATTCGTTTGATTAATGTTTCTTTCCCCTCAAGCTGTAAATGCAATATGACTAGTACCTAGCGTGCTACCTGGCATATAGGAAATGCTGAATAAGTATTTGTAGAATGAATTTGAACGGACCTGTGGACTTCTTTCAGGCAAGAAGGGAACAATCTGGTTCGCTCAGTGAATATAGAAGTAAACTCCCCACCGCAGGACTAGAACGGGACCAGGATTTCCCCAGCCACTTGAGGGGATGCTTTAACCACAGTGCTAGCTCTCCCTGAGCCTTCCTGGACTGTGTCACTGGAAATTCAACATCTCCTGGGGCCTGGGGTGGGGGTGGTAATCCCTGCTGGGGGAGGGGAGGCTAATGGCCCAGCGGGTTGAATGGGGAAAGGTAGTGGAGAGAAACCATTAAAGTCAGAAGGCCACAGGACAGATGACCTCTAAAATCTTGAAGCCCCCAGGTACTTTCTCCAGGTGCCAGAGTGGATGATGATGTTTATACAGTGGGGAGGGTCAGACACCTACTTGAGTGTCACACCCTGAGACCCAGTGTGTTGGATTCACTCATTCAATGACCTTTATGGAGTTGCTGTCTTCCAGGAGGTTATACCTGCCCTTGATCCCCAGAGGGTACCCTAGAGACTCTTCTGGGTCGCTTCCAAGGTCAGTGGAACCCAGTGTGAAAGCACCTGGAGTCAAAGCCACACACTATGGAGCAGGCTGGGCAGGGGAGTGTAGGAGAACTTCCCTGTGCAGTCTCTCAGTGATGAGTATAGCAACACAGGTACTTGTAGTGGCCATTTATTTTCTAATTGCCTGGCACCCATTTCCCCTTCATTGGAAACAGCACCCCCATTTCTTTTTTGTAGAATTAACCCTCTGTCCCTGCAGGCACTCTTGGTGGGACAATCAAGGGACTTTTCCCCATAGCCAAGAGGTAGGCACATAGTCTAGGCCAGACCACTCAGACTCTCTCCGGAGACTGAATTTTTCATCATCAGAAATGAACACTTGGAGCACACCCATCTCTCAGCAACTCTCAGATAAAACAGTTGACCAGTTTTTGTTGGTTCCTGTCCCATTTCAAGACTGGGTCTCTAGCCTCCTGTCTCCTCTGTGAGCTACTTGATAGTGCTCCAACAAATTCCCCTTTTGTTTGATTTGCTGAAGTCAGTTTTTGTTGCTTGCAACCAACAAACTGTGATAAATTATCTGGTTCATAATTTTCATTTGACCAACTACAGATGGTGGGCAATAGTACAAAGACTTGGATAGCAGCTGCCAAAGGAGAAGGTGGCTGGAAGCATTTGAAATGTAATCCATAATAGTCCTTGGGGGCTAAATAGGTGGGCACTAGTTGGGGAGGATAGGGGAGATAGCTGGAGGAATTAAGTACACTATCTTGCTGTAATTCTCTCTTACCAGTAGGAATGAACCAGGGGTATATAAGCAAGGAAGGTCAGAGGTGAAGTCCAGGAAATTCATATTCCATGGAAATTGGGACTAGAGAGTATGCAATGATTCTCAGATTGGTTCAGGCACAGATGTCAGAGATGGTGCCATAATACGGGATGTCATCAGGCAGATGACTGAGAAAAATGCCCCTTTTTAAAAGGGAAATCTGACTCCTGCTGCTGCCAGATTCTGAGAGAAATAGGCACAGCGGAGGCCCCTCCTCAGTTGGAGAAGTCATCTGTTCTCAACAATGTGAGGCCCGGGCTAGGTCAAGACAAGTGGGGACCACTGCAGAGGTGGTGGGTACTTGGCAGTGTGCAGACAGGAGCCTGAAGTGAAATGAGAAGTAGGAGTCCTCAGGGACACAGCTCCCCCATTAAGCTCTTGGCACGCTGCTCCATGAGCAGCTGGTTGCAGAAAAGCTTGTGAGTCACATGCCTTCCTCAGAGGGTATGTGTTGGCCATGTCTACCTTCACACGGGCAGCCCTGCGTCATGTTGGAGGCTTGCTCTAACAAACCAAGGTTTGCTCCACAATCTCCCCGTGAGTTCATAGCGCTTTCATCTGAAGGCAGAACCCTACCCTTCCTCTTCCCCTACCTGCCCTCAGAGCTCTAGCAGACCGTGGAGCCCACCACCGTGGCTGCAGCCTAGTGACCAGGGTTAGGATCTAGGCTGCTGGAGTCAGGCCATCCCATCCTGTGTAGTCAACAGGGGGAGGGGAGCTGGAGGTTGTGTAGCAGGGGTCCTGATAAGGTGTGCTTCAGGGATCTTAGCTGTAAGCAACAGAAATCAATTCTAGCAATTTAGAGTGGAAAACACACTGAAAAGATATTGGGTAGCTCCTAGAATTGGTAGAAAGACTGGAAAACGAGATCCGAAGGAGACACAAACAGAAACAAAGACCCAGCCTACTGCTCGCACACTGACACTGCCCATGCTGGACAATGGACACCATGGCCACCACCACTGACGTGTGTGACACTGGAGGTGGGATGTTGCTGTAATACTGTCACAGCCAGACAGGATCTCCATGCTTCTCTGTTTCACTAACTTCCAGTTCTGACTCTAGTGCAGTGCTTCTAATTAGCTGATAAAAAAAGAAAGTGGCCGGTTGCCTGTAATTCCAGCACTTTGGGAAGCTGAGGTGGGAGGATCTCTTGAGTCCAGGCGTTTGAGACCAGCTTAGGCAACACAGCGAGACCCAATCTCTATAAAAAATAAAAAAGCCATCTCTATAGGTGGCTTGCACCTGTAGTCCTAGCTGCTCCAGAGGCTGAAGCAGGAGGATCACTTGTACCCAGGCATTCAAGTTTATAGTGAGCTATGGTCGGGCCACTGCACTCCA
Source organism: Daubentonia madagascariensis (assembly GCA_023783475.1). NCBI lineage: Eukaryota > Metazoa > Chordata > Mammalia > Primates > Daubentoniidae > Daubentonia > Daubentonia madagascariensis. The sequence goes on along the minus strand of JAKFHU010000258.1, from coordinate 13,797,308 downwards.
GACTGGGCAACAGAGCAAGACTCTGTCTCAAAAAAATAAAAAAGAAAGAAGGAAAGAGAGAGAGAAAGAGAAGGAAGAAAGGAAGGAAGAAAAGATATGACAGAACTCCCCTCCACCTTCATTTAATTTTATTCTTTAACTTTTCTTTTATCATTGGAATTTTTCCATATGTACTTTTAAAAGAAGAACCCTTAGCTACCTCCCTGTAGTAGATGCCAGGGTGCTCTGGCCAGATCCCCATCCCAGCAGCTGTGAGTGTGTGTTGCTAACACATCATGGCTGCTCTCCTGTTCCTCCCCTTCTCAGGAGAACCGCCCTTGGCTGAGATGAGCTGCCCTGCTGGGAAGTTACAGAAATCATGAACCCTTCCCCCCCCCTCCCTGCAGGAGGAGGGGGGCAGTTCCAGCCAATGACTGACTGCTACAGAGGTACAAAAGCGGGCCCCTTGTCCCAGGGCAGGTTGAGTTCCAGAGCCCTCCCCTGTAAGACTTTACCTGAGACCACGTCCTTGCTTGGTGTTCCCTATCCCCATGCCTGTCTGGCTTCTCTGCCTCCCTTCCAGGTCTTTCCTGAGAACAGCGCAGCAATGCTGCATCACAAGCAGATGCTCCCGGTCTCAGGTTCTGCTTCTAGACAACCGGGTCCCAGGCACACCTTTGCAGTCCTGGCCATCATCCTACTCTCTCCCCTTCCATTCTGAGCCCTGTAGTCTAATGTGTCTCATCTTCTGCTCCCTGGACAGACAGGTAGAGAAACTGGAGCCTCGTGACTAGTGCTGGGGAGACAGGTTTTAACCTAATAGCCATGCAAATGAATGCAGGGCCTTGTGACATGACGAGCTGGTGTCTGCTGTCGCTGCCGTGTGAGGGGATTTGACCTAGTTAGGAGGTCAGGGAAGGCGTCCCTGCAGAAGTGATGTTGAGCTGTGATTCAAAAAATGAGGAAAAGTGTAAAGTGAGGAGAGAACAGCATTCTTGGTAGAGGGACCAAACACAAGAGGGAATATGGAGATTATAAGAGACCAAAGGGAGGCCGGTGTGAGGGGGACAGAGACCTCAAAGGCTGGCAGAGCTGATTGAGGCTGCAGGGGTGGGTGGGGACCAGAGCAGGCTGGCTTGGCTGTTTAAGGAAGCTAGTTTATGTCCTAAAACAAAAGGAAGCGTTGAAAAGTTTTACGCTCATGGGAGGGGGTAAAGTGACAAGATCCATCTGCGTTTTGAAAGATTTCTCCGGCTGCAATGTGGAGAATGGATTTGAAAGGGTGAGCCAGTGAGGGGGCTGTTGTAGAGTCCAGGGAAAGGAAGACAGAGCTTGGCTGGGGTGGAGTGGAGGAGGCGGCAGTGGAGAGAAGCGGGCAGATTTGGGAGATCTTTAGAAGTAACACTGACAAGATCTGGTGATAAATTTTATGGGGGTGGGAGGGGAGGAGCCCATGTTGTCAAGGATGACACCTGAGTTCCCAGTTCTCCTAACTGGAGGGAGTGTAGGAAATGCTGGGAGACGCTAGGACAGGCTCTGCCATAGACCTCTGGGGCAAAGACTGTCTTCCATGGTGGTGTCTACATACTATCACTCAGGAAACAAGGCTGACTGCCTGACATGCTTGGCATCATTTACCAACCAGTTGTCTTGGATGGCGACAGGTTTCCCGCCATGATTGGCTCTGTGTATTTGGTTTGAGTCAGGATGAGGGGGCAGGGGGGCGGGCAGGTGGGGACGGCCTCCTGGGGAAAAGAGGGTGGCAGTGCCCCTCTTGTATTTGGAACAAGTTCCACCTCTGCCAGCCCTCGTTTATCCTCTTCTCACTCCCATCTGGCTTGTATAAAAATTCTGAATCTTGACTCTAAAATACTCAAATGCCACTTGTCATTTGGAGGAAATAATTTCCTTCACCCTAAAGAAGTCCTTTATAGAGAAAGAAAGAGCCCTATAAGGCTAATGATTCAACCACCCTGCTCCAACCATGACTAGAAAGCAGCTGTCTATAAGAATAACCAGTATGGCCTGCTTCACCAACTTGGATAGATCTCTTTTATTTCCTGTTGAATTTCCTGACCCCCAGATCAATTTTATTGGCAGAAATCAAGTGTTTTCCTTTTTGGGCCATCCCCCTTCAGATTTTCCAAGAACGCTTTACTCAACTCTTCCACTGCCGTGGCCTGCTAATGGGCCTCAAAGCACCCACCTACTCTCCAGCCCATTCTCCTGAGAGCAGCCAGAGTGATCTGATCAAGTCATACCCTAGTTCAAAACCTTTCAGGGCTCTCACTGCCCTTAGAACAAAGAGCAAACTCCTAACCATACTTCAGGGGCTTGTGTGAGGTGGCCCCTACCCGTTTTTCTAATCTGTGCCCTCCTCCATCTGTGTTCTACCAACTGGTCTTCTTTAACTCAACCACAGGAAGCTTCTTAATGCCTCAGCGCCTCTGTAATGGCTGTTCCCACAGGCTTGCATTCTCCTTTCCCTGTTCTTTGCCTCTCAGTGTATGGAGAGGACTTCATTGATTACTCCATCCAAAATTTGTCCACCTCTCCCTCCACATCAGCAGCTCTTTGACCTTTATTCTCCCCAGTACCCAGCCCAGCACAAAGGAGACAGTAAACTTAGTGTATTTTCTAGTTCCCTCTCTCTGCCCACATTTGCAATGAGGTCAATTGGCCAGACCTCTCGTTCACTCAGGTGAGTTTCCCTCTGGGACCTTTAGTGTTCTTAAATGCCAGTGGACCTCAGTTGGAACCATCCCAATTCATCACAGGATTCAAAATAAGATAAGGCTGGGGGTTTCCTCCTTGAGGGTCCGTGCCCCTAGCTCATGGTAGCTGCAAAGGCAATTGCCTCAAATACAGGCCTGTTCTAATTCATGTGCAGAGCTCCTTATTATTCTACAGCTATTTCTTTCCTTCCTCAATTTCTAGTTATCTCTCTTACCTGAAGCAATGTGTAAGAACTTGATTTTAATGTTGGATGACCTTACAAGTGACTTTCTTGAAAACGTTTTAAAAAAAAAATCAAACTCCAGCTTCTTCTCCTGATGAAAGAATCTTAATAAGCTGTATTCTTATCAATAGTTCCAAAGACCTGCATTTGTGTCAGTGGAATTTGTTTTATTCTTTTTTTTTTTTTTTTTTTTTGAGACAGGAAATTGCTATGTCACCCAGGCTAGAGTGCAGAAGCATCATCATAGCTTACTGCAACCTCAAACTCCTGGGCTCAAGTGATTCTCCTGCCTCAGCCTCCTGACTAGCTGGGACCACAGGCGAATGCCACTACGCCCAGCTAATTTTTAAATTTTTTGTAGAGATGGGGTCTCGCTATGTTGCTAAGGCTGGTATTGAATTCCTGGCCTCCAGCAATCCTCCCACCTCAGCCTCCCAAAGTGCTAGGAGCCACCTCACCTGGCCAGAATTAATTTTATTGTAAATCTCAGTTTACAGTTCTAAAGCTCTCTATACTTCCTCCACAGATTTGTAGACAAAATCTTTGAAAATATATCCCCAGCATTTTGTACAAGTTCTTTCATCATGTTCTTTGCTCTCAGGACTGAACATGTTATAAACCTGCTTATAGCCAATAAGCTTTTTTTTTTTTTTTTTGAGACAGGGTCTAGCTCTGTCACCCAGGCTGGAGTATAGTGGTATGATCTTAGCTCACTGCAACCTCAAACTCCTGGGCTGAAGCAATCCTGCTGCCTCAGCCTCCCAGGTAGTTAGGACTATAGGTGCATGCCACCACACCCAGCTGATTTTTCTATTTTTTGTAGAGACAGGGTCTCCCTCTTGCTCAGGCTGGTCTCGAACTCCTGAGCTCAAGCAATCCTCAGCCTCCCACACACCCAGAGTGCTAGGATTACAAACGTAAGCCACTGTGCCCGGCCTTACAGCCAGTAAGCATTTGTTTGAGGACAAAGATCAGCTATTTCCAGCATGTGTAATAATATTCATTCTTAACTGCTTTTCAAAAATTTTATAGTCGTTTAAAAATAATAAATGCAGTCACCACAAAAAACTCAAAAGTTACAAAAACATAGAACCCCTGCTCTAATGCTTCCTTGGCTTAGGCATTTTTGCCAGGTAAAGAGCAAATGCCTCAGGACAGTTAATACTGTAGGCTGTCACTGTCACTTACATCTTGGTGTTTGCTTGAATCCTTTTCTGAAAATTAATGTCTATGGGTGGAATTGGGGAAACTGTAAAAGTACTGAGAAAGATTAGGAGGCGGAGAGCACAAACAGGGAAAGGAGATAGAAGAACTGAGGACTCAGGACACTGATGCCCCTCCAGCAACAAGCTGTTGGAGCTTCTGTCAATCACAGAGGACAGGGCTGAATGGTCAGGTGTCTGACTTTTGGTGGCATCTCTGTTACACGATGTCATGCAGCCACTGGTCCAGTGCAATGCATAAGTAGGTGATCACTTTTCCTCATGCAGATTTCTCCCTTCCCAACTGAAATGCCATTCATTCATTTATTGAACAAGAATTTATTGGACACCAACTATGTGCTAGTGAACATGCTAAGTGCAAATGAGGACCCTGAACACATGGAAGTTACATTCTAGTGGGAAGACAAACAATAAACAAGTAAACAAACAGTCAAAAAAACAAGATAATTGCCTACTTTGTAAAGCGCTGTGGAGAAACAGGTGGTGAGATGGGGAAGGTGAACAGGAGCACTTTAGAGTCATCACGGAAGATGGCTGTGGGTAAGTGGCATTTGAGCGCTACTTAATGAGGACAATGAGATTACAGATGAGGCGGGTCCAGCCTCATTAAGTTCTGGGAGGAGAGCATTCCAGGCAGAAGGAAAAAATAATTAATGCCCAAGAGACAGGAAAGGGCTTTCTAGTAACAAAAATTAGGGTGGTGCAGCTGAAGAACAGTGATTGAGGAGGGGAATTGTATGAGATGAGATTAGTAAATTAAGTGGAGCCAGGTCGTGAAGGCCATTGTATTGATCAGGGTCTAGATGGGAAAGAGAAATAACTCCAGTTATTTTATTTTAAAAAAATTTTTCCCCTTCCCTCCCTCTGTCATTACAGTTATTTTAACAAAGAGGACTTAATGTAAAGAATTGTGAACTTGGTAACTGAAAAGACAAAAAGCATACAGGAGCCAGGGGCATGGTGGTATATGCCTGTAATCCCAGCTACTCAGGAGGCTGAGGTGGGAGGACCACTTAAGACCCAGGAGTTCAAGTCCAGCCTGGGCAACATAGCAAGATCCCATCTCTAAAAATGAAAAAAATCTGCCAGGTGGGGTGGCCTGTACCTGTGGTCCTAGGTACTCGGGAAGCTGAGGCAGGAGGATCGCTTGAGCCCAGGAGTTCAAGGCCGCAGTGAGCTATGATCATACCACTATACTCCAGCCTGAGTGACAGAGCTAGACCCTGTCTTTTTCAAAAAAAGCATATAGGAAGGTATCATGAAGGTAGCAACTTTAGGAAGCAGCTAACATCCCTATTGCCGAGGGAGCAAAGAGAAGAGGTTGGTATTATTAAACCTTAAAAGTTTGGCGGAGGGACCCCACAGAGCTGAAACTCAGGCCTCTGAGGAAGGAGTGCTGTTGGGCTGCTGTTGATGTCTGTATGAACAGGGGACCCTCTGTGGCCTGGACCCAGAACTCTGAAGAAGGGGTACCATATGGCTGGTAATTGGTACTTCTGTAGATTATTATGAGACTGGTTCTGTGTGCATTGGAACAACTGCAAAGTGGACTCAGCTATTGCTATGGGAAGAAGCTGTCGCTGCCAGAATAAAGAAGTGAAGCTAGGGCAACATTCTCAGAAGAGGAAGCAGACAGGAAGCAGCAGGGAGCAAGTCCCCACTTCCTCCTCTAGCCTTGCAGTCTCCCGCTCTAGCACCCCAGTGGCAGGGCATCCAAAAGTGACTAAAACAGAAATATAGTTTTCAGAGTCTCAACCCCAGTAAAACAAAGTTAGAATAGAAGAGTGGGTTTGGAGCTAACAGCCAAATAACCAGCACACAGCATGTATGCCACGAAAATAGAAATTCGAATTTTAATCTAAGAAAAATGGGAAGTCACTGGTTAGTTTTAAGTAGGAGCTTGATATGATCAGATTTACCTTTTGAGACTATCATTCTGGCTACTGTGTAGAAAGGAGAGATGAGCAAGGGCAGAATCAAACAGACCAATTAGGAGTGGCTCAAATAAAACATGGTGGTGTCTTGAACTAGAGGGTTAGAAATGCAGAACCAACAGGACTTGCCTATAGACTGGGTGTGGAGCATGCAGGAAAGGGAATAATGAAGGACATACCTGGCTTTGTGGAAGAATTGGATGCTAAAGTCATTTACAAAGATAGGAAGTCTTGGAGGAGGAATTAAGAGAAGGGAATAAAGAATTCCATTTTGGATCACATTACATTTCAATATCCCATCAGAGAACCAAGTGGAGATATTAGCAGGCAGTTTGATATGAGTTGCATTTGGGAGCTAAGGGGAAATGATGGGTCCTGGCACTGGATGAGATTCCTAGGAAGAAAGTATAGAAGACATCCTGGGGCCCAGCACTGATAATACCTAACCTAAGCAGAGTAGTAGGGGAACCCCTTGGACTTGCTTTATGGAATATTTTTATTGTGAAACTACATATATTATTAATACATAGGCTCTTTCAACTGCAGATAACAGATGTTCACTAGGATTAACTCAAATAATCAGGGTTTGTTGTCATTATGTTCATGAAAATTAAGATGGGAAATTTAGCCCACAGCCTGACCTCAAGATAACCCAGAGATAGCCAAAGAGCTGTGTTATATTGGTATAGTTTTGAAGACCTTTCAGTAGGTCTATATTCCAGGCAACCCAATGACCCTGAAAAAATTACAATTGCATCTTATAACACTACTTGGCTTAGGACATAGAATATAATGCTAGAGCATGGTTCACTGTGAAGAGACAAACCTGTGAGGTCCAGGTATGTATTAAACTGAGAGTCTAGCTTAATTGAAAGAGCAAAGCCAGGTGCAGTGGCATGAACTTGTAGTCCTAGCTACTCAGGAGGCTGAGGTAGGAAGATCCTTTGAGCCCAGGTGTTTGAGGCCAGCCTGGGCAACATAGTGAGCCCCCCATCTCAAAAACAAACAAACAAACAAATAATTTTAGATAAAGTAGGGAAATAAATTGAGTACATATATTTCTGACTATCATTGGTAAATATCATTCTTATAATCAAACTTTTGATGTGCAGTCTTAGAGGTTATACTTCCCAAGTAGTATCTGAAGTGCCTGGCACATAGTTGTTCAATGTTTTTTGAATGAATGAGAGTTATTTTATGTTGCTGATTAAAAACATAGCTTCATGCTTTAATTAGAGGTAGGCCACTTGACCAAAAGTTTGATGTACAAAGAAGGGCCAAGGGTGTGTTTATAGGCAAAGAACATGTTATTTTAGAAAATAATTCTGAGTCTGTTCCAGCATGGAACAAATGAGTGATTAAAGTCCAAATTTCTATGCCATGAAACATAGTCATAATAACTTTTGCTTAGAATATTTTTTATGTAAGTATTAACAAATGCCCAAGCAACCGCTATAAAGCCTCAATAAAGTAGCCATAGAATGTCTAAATGCCAATAAAATCAATTGGCTATATATATGTCTGGATGAATTTATAGACTCTATTCTGTTCCATTGATCTATATATCTTATACAGATTTGGATATCTTGTATAATAATACCATATTGTCTTTATCTAGATTTATAGTAAATAATAAAACCTCATAGTATAAGTCCTCCACCTTATTTCCTCTTTTTCAACTTTTGATTATCCTGAAACTTTGCATTTCCTCATAAATTTTAGTTGGGATTTTGATTAGGAGTCTATTGAATCTGTGGAGTAATTTGGTGAAAACTGACATTTTAACAATGTTGAATCTTCCAATCCATGAAGAAATTTTATCTCTCTGATTATTTAGGTCTCCTTTAATTTCTCTCAGCAATGTTTTGCTGGAGAGGTCAGCTCATATTTTGTTAAATGTATCCAATGGTGTGCTGGTGAACCAGCTCTTGGGGTATGGGGGTGATTTTCAAGCTATCAGTGTGATATCACTAAATGAGTTTAGAAGAGATGACAGAAAGCTGTCGTTTGAGCCAGTTCCAACACACATTGGCTATATTCCTAAATATTTCATGGTTTTTGGTGCTATTTTAAATTCATGGCATTGTAAATTTGTTGTTGAGTGATTGGATTTTAGTGTCTTCCCTTAAAGAGTGTTAACATTTGTTTTGTTAGGCAGTTAAGTTACTTGCAAAACAAGTTGATCCTTGTGAGTATTTTTAAAGCTTTCTTTTTAGCCCTTCTACAAAGGCGGTACCCTAAGTGTTCAAAAAGGGCTCTCCACTCTGCATCCCACCATTCCTATATCCCAGCCTTGTGTTAGCTTTGGGAATTGCTTAGCTTATAGATTTCCCTCAATTGTTCTTTCCAGGCTTGGGGAGTTTCACTCTACACATGCCCAGATTAGTCTTCATTCAAAGTCTCAAGCGAACTATGCAGATTTCTGGAGCTCTTTCTTTATATAGCTTCTTCCTTTTCAATACTGTGCCCTACGAATTGCAAATTGCCTTAGCCCTCCCCAGCTCCAATCTTTGTCTCATCAATTCAGCAAGATCTCTTGGGTTCTGTTTAGGTTGTTGCCCCTTACAGAGTAGTTCAAAAATTGCTTTCAGGCAAAGAGCTGGGGTGATTGTAGGGCTCACTTTGTTTATTTTCCTCATCCGAGAGGTCACATTTTACACAGCCTACAGTCCCAATATCTGAATACAGTTGTTTCATATATTTTGTCCAGTTTTCTAGTTGTTTTGCCACAAGGACAAATTCTGTCTCAAATATTATTCACTGCCAGAACAGAAGTTACTGGTTTGTTTCTCAGTCTGAGTTTATACATGCTTTATCTAAAACACCTGTGTTAAAAGAGCTGCTTTCTGTACTAAGTGCTATGACAGCAATAGAACCCAAGTTATAGGAGAATCAAAGTGCATATTCTAGGTGAGGATAGAGAACTGAGAAGGCTTTTAGGAGAAGATACTCAAGTTGAGTCTTCTAATATCTCAAATTTTACAAGGCCAAATCAGAACTCCTGATCTTTCCCCAAAACCTGCAAGTCTTCCCCATCTCAGTTAATGGCAACTCCATCATTAGAGTTGCACAGACCAAAAAACTTGAAGTCATCCTTATCACCTCTCTTTCTCTATTTTCCCCCATTCAATCTATCAGCAGATCCTGTCTGAACTACCTGTAAACTATATTCAGAATTTAACCATGCAGCACGAATGGCTTGGTGCCATTCTCTCGAAAAGAGCCTGGCACCTCCTCATCTCTGTCTTGCTTTTTTCCTCTCACCATGTGACATGCCAGCTCCCCTTCCCCTTCTGCCATGAGTGGAAGCTCCCTGAAGCCCTCACCAGATGCAGATGCTGGTGCCATACTTCCTGTACAACCTGCAGAACTATGAACCAAATAGATTTCTTTTCTTTATAAATTACCCAGCCTCAGGTATTCCTTTATAGCAACACAAACGGACTAAGAAAGATGGCCATTTTAGGATGAGGAAATAGCATGGAAAAGTACTAAAAGGAGAAAGAGTATGATATAATCAGGAAATGGAAATTAGATGAATATAGCTGGAATGAAGGGCAGGTAGGAATGTGGCCAGGAGACAGGGGCTGGTTTTCCATGCTAAGGTGTTTGAACTTCAGCTTAAAGGCAAAGAGGTGTCACTGAAAGTTTTAAGCTGGGGGTGGGGGGGTGGGGGTGACGGGGAGACAGGCAGTGAAACCTGATCATACCAGTAATTTAGAAAGATCACTCTGAGGCCAGGTGTGGTGGCTTATGCCTGTAATCCCAGCACTTTGAGAGGCCTAGGTGGGAGGATCGCTTGAGCCCAGGAGTTCAAGGTTACAGTGAGCTCTGATCTGTGAGATAGGAGTCAGATACCCTGCAGGCGGTTAGGGCAGGGTTAGAAGAAGGCCAACAGGATAAAAAAGTCACAAGAATGTGAATATACTTAGCTAAGATAGATGTAAACAATAGGGACCCTTTAGTTATTTCACTTTAGCCATAGCATCTTTATCTAAGGTACAAGGGGGGATTTCTTTAATTGGGGCATGCACACAATTGAGGCAACAGTGTCCCTAAATGAACTACTCTCATTAACACAATAAAAATCATACCCACCAGTGCCATGACAGTTTACAAATGCCATGGCAACTCCCAGAAGTTACCCTACATGTTCAAGAAAGTGGAGGGTTCCTGGTTCCAGGAAATCACTGCCCCTTCCCCAGAAAACCCATGAATATTCCAGCCCCAGTTTAGCATATTATTAGGGATTAGCATAAAAGGACAGACCCTAAACCTGGGGTGGTGCTGTTCCTCTCTGGATCAGTCCACTCTTCTTTTTTCTGTAAGAGTATACTTTGCTCTTAATAAACCTCTCTACTTTTGCTCATATCTCATGTCTGAACTCTTTTCTCTCACTTGTGCCCCTGAGCTTGAATTCCTTCCTGCATGGAGGGCAAGAACCCTCTCTGCCATCACTGGCAGTGGTCCGTGTGAGTATCAAGCGCACTACTGCACTCCAGCCTGAGTGACAAAGCAAGACCCTGTCTCTAAAAAAAAAAAAAAAATTAAAAAAAATTAGAAAGATCACTTTGGCAAAACACAAGGAAACCATTTGGTTGTAATTTCAATAACTCTTAATGATCAACAATGAGGACCTGCAGAGCCATTAAGAGGAACGGGGATGGATTTGAGAGGTATTTAGAAAGTGAAGTCTTTATGATTTGGTAAACACATTGGGTGTGAGGGGGAGCAGGAGTCTAGGATGACAACCAGATTTCTAGCTTGGGTGACTTGAGGGATGGTGGTGCCATTCACTGAACCTAGACATAAAGTCATCACGCAGCCTCACCATCCATCTTCCTGTTACTGGGCCACGAGGGCCTGGTGATGATGGGGAACAAAGCCCAAGCCTTTTCGTCTGTATTCGCCACACATGCAAGCCCAGCTGGTGGCAGGAAGTCTGACCTCAGCACCATTAGTCAGCAGCCTCCCTTCCATTGTGAAAGACCAAGCCTATAATATAAACCTTGTTTTAATTTTTTAGACAGGGCTTCGTGGCTTCTTGCCCCACCTTGACCACCCTATAAAGCAACCAGAGGAGGAAATTACGTGTGGGTGTCCTTAAAGAGAAGTTCAGATTTGTCTAGGAAGTCAGATTTATATAGCTTCTTCCTCTTCAATACTCTGCCCTACAAATTGCTTTAGCCCTCCTTAGGTTATAAAGGTATAGGCAGCAGGGATCATCACTACCATCATCCATCACGACCACAAATATTTATGCAAAGCACAATGCTAGACATTAAACCAAGCCTGTGTGCCCTTGGGGTGCTACTGTAGGCTTCTGCCTTCTTAAGATCTTTTCCCTTAATTGAGTGGTGAGGGGAGTGGTGAAGAGGACACTTTGTTAGCCAGCCTGGTCTACCTTGAAGTCAATGGTCACAGTAGTCAGAACACTTTTACCACTAAGTCCAAGCTGTCTGAAGTCCCCTTCCAGGCTGGGGCTGGGTGGAGCAAGGGGGCAGGCTGCAGGATGTAGAGCCCAAGGACAGCACCCAAATCTGAAGCATCTTTCACCTGTCAGAGAGATCAGGCAGATGCGCGACAATTGGGTCTGAAGCAAAGGGACAGTAAGCAGAGGTAGCAAGAGGGAGTAAGTGGATTTAGTAGGGTGGATGGGAAGCAGCCTGGAAAGATTCTGTGAGTGTCTGGGAAGGAGAAGCAAAACCTTCTTGTGAGTATGAAGAGAGCTGTTAAAGCAACTCACTGGAACACAAGCAGCTCATATAACAAATAGCCCTACATTTTATGGAGCAGAGGTGGTAGGGAGTAGCAATAAGGGGGGTTAGGATTTAAAGACATACACTGTAAGAGGTGGAATATTTGCACTCATTCATTTAAAAAGGCTTTAGTAAGTATCTATATGCACATGAAATTATAGGTAGCAAAACAAGATTGTCACATGAATGAAGAAACAGATCATCATAGGCTGGTGCAGTTAGAAGTGGCTTTCAATGTATGCATAACTTCTAATGAAGTGTTACACCTAATTAGAGGAATGACATGTATGTAATTTTCTTAATGATGATGCTAAAGATGGGAACTTTGAGTTAAGCCTACACTATTTGATTTTAAGAGTTATATCCCACAGTTTTCAAATAGCTAATTTTCTTGGCCATCAACTGACCCTACTATGAGTTTTAATGAGTGAATCAAATCAGGAGACCCACCTTCATAATGAATATTTTTAAAATGATAAATTAAATAAAAACATTTTGAGCTCAAAAGATCTTCATAGATTCTTTACTTTGACAGCTATTTGTACCGTTCTTTGAAGGATTAGTAGCATTTTGAACTATTGAGAAACGAATTATTAGTACACAGAATTGAAGAAAAGAACTTGTCCTGCATGGCCAAGTAGATCTTGTATAGTCTTATACTCTGAATGGAAATAAACAGATAAATGGTTCATGGGTAGTATTCCATGCTATTGAACAGTACCAATTTGTCTTTACTTTTACATACATGACAAATAGCATTGGAGACATCAGTAGGCCACGAAAAAAAAAAAAACCAAACACCATATATAATATATATATTTTCCAATCATAACATTCTGCTTAAGTACAGCAAAATGCATCTAGGTTACTAAGAAATCTTAGGGTGGCAGTGTTGTTCACTCTCTAAATGTATTTGTATTTCAGATAAAGCTATAGTTCCCTTTTTGCTGATATGTTTGTGATTTCTTTGAACAGAAAAGAGGAAGTATTACAGTACTATAAAATTTCCTTAAATAATGACATGGCAAAAATGTGTGACCTCCGACAGGAAAAGCAAGCAAATATGAGTAAATCCTTCATGAAACTTCTTTTTTTTTTTTTTTTTTTTTAGGCTAGTCAAGTGAAGCAGTGGGAGTGGAGAAAGAACAAATGAATCTGTAACTCGTTGTGATCAATTAGTTGTAAACATCACTGTACTGGGACCAGCCTCTTCATGAAACTTCTTGAACTTTCAATGACACCTCTTTGCCTTTAGCTCTAGACACACATGGTTTCCCTATGTAGAAGCCCAATTCCAAAATCCTGCACATTAGATAAGATGATTGGAACTTTGTGTTATCCTGATCTTTATTCCTCATCTTCCAGCTACATGGGTTTTCTTGATTGTTTTGTGACAGCTGAAGTAATAGTACAACCTTTGTGTAATGGTGATTGTCAGTTTCAAGATCAATCTTATGCTGCTGGAAGGGGAGTGGATCTTCTCCAGCAATACAGGCTGAACTTAAGCAAAGCTGAAATTGAGATCAGCTTGGACCCTTTCCCCTGGAACAGCTGGCAGGCATTGCCTGTTCCTGTCCTTGGCTTTAAGCCGCTGGGCAATGTGGCTGGGGAGTATGCACCAAAACTTGGGGTTTTATTCTTCTGGTTTAACAGTTCTTAGTGTTAGCTCTCAGGGAAATTCGGACAAGCTCCTTCTGTTACTTTAGGGTTGGCCTAAATGGCCAGGGGGTTTGTCTAGCTGAGGACAAACTGAAGGCATTTGTTCATTCATTTGCCAGTGTCCCTGTACTCAGGAACAGTTGTTTTAAGGATGGCCAGATGAAGGACTTCAAGATTTATGATAATACTGAATGGCTATCCTCTAAGGATTCCTTAGAACCTTAGCAGAGTCCCATATGCTACCCTTACCCTGAGTTTTGGGTTTCTTTGATTTTATCACCGAGGATATTCTGTAGGTTTTCTCAAAATAAACAATCAGCATGTAGGTCCAAATTTATAATTTTTGATGACCGTCCAGAATTCATCAATGAATAAAACAATAGCTAAGAATGGCACATTAACTATTTAAATATATTGGAATCTGCCAATGTCCCCTTAAGCCTCTCTCCAAAGGAGGCCTGAGGTTAAGAATATGTTAAGAAACTATTTAGTACAGTAGAGCAAGCTCAGTACTGAACCAAGATTTTAGGAATATAATGCAACCTGGCCTTTGGGAACCTTAGAGAATGGCAGCTGGGACGTGCCCTTCTAAAGTATGGCTCAAGCATGGTCAAATCCAGGGGTGGGGAACATTTTCATGTTGGAAGGCTACATCAATTTAGCTATAATCAAATAAGGCCGCTTTCAAGAAACTTCAATTAGACATACTTAAAAATGTACATTATTTTGTAAAGGTCTAACTACCATGTACTTAATAATTTCAAAAAATGGAAACTACTTGTTAATTTTAAAGTTAACTAACCTTTTAATGACTTTGTTGTGTCTGCTTTTTGTTGGAAAGCATTTGAATATTTGGTTGCAGCATGGAGGTCCACAGTTTCAGTTGATCCTCTAGATGGGTATTGGTCATTTGTGACCTTAAGGGCATCTTGACTTGGGTTAGGTAGGAAAATGTAGGTTCACAGCAATAAGTGGTTGAAAAGCAAGAAAGCATTTTTCGGGCATGTTGCCAAAGGCGTGGGTATTCTATGGCATTTTTCCATATTTCAATTCGATCTTTTTTAACATCGAACAATGACTTTAAAATGTCATCTACTGAGAGCTCAATCCATTCCATGTGTAGTTTTTTAGGTGCCTTGGTGATATCAACTAGGTGAGGCCGAAATGCTAATTTGAGTGTGATGTCATGATTCTCAAAGTCAGTGAACATTTCATTGCATTCTCAAATATATAACAGCTGTGTATTCTTCAAATGATTCGCATGTATCATCCTGCACATCAATGACCTTTGCTAACTGGGGACAATGTTCATCCAAAATTTCCTTTTGAAGAAGAAGTGTTTTGAAAAAAGATCGCTTTTTTTGAAATGCTTGGATTTTTTGCAGCATATGGTATAGACAGTTTTACCTTGCAAAGAAATATTTAAGTCATTTTGATTTGACATGATATAACACAGAAATGCTGCACTCCTATAGAAATCTTCTTTCAATAATTCACATTGCTGATTCTGTTCTTCATAAAATTTAATTATCTGTTCTCACAGAGACAAAATTTAAGCTAACATTTGTCCCTGCGATAGCCAGCATACTTTAGAATGATACAGCAAATCCACACTGAATACTTCATCTAACTTTAGCATGTTACAAAAACTGACGATGCTGTGTTGCATTTGCAGGAGTATGGTTAACAGTACTTATAACTTGTTGCAAAGTGTCACTTAAAATAGTAGCTTTAGCACAGAGATTTTGCTGATGCAAGACACAATGAAAAGAAATGAGAGCATCTGGATCTGTTAATACTTTTTTTATCTGTGCAATAAACTCTTCATGTTTTCCTGTCATGGAAGGTACACCGTCTGTACATATACCCACTAAATTTACCAAATTCAGTCCAACTTCACGACACTTATCTTGAAAGTTGTTGAAGATATCTATTCCCCGTGTTCTGTTCACAAGAGTGCCCAAAGCAAATAACTCTTTGTAACAAAGAAAATCTTCCGCTATGACACAAATGAAGTATAAAACCTGTGCCAAGTCAGTAGTATCATTTAATTCATCCAAAGCGATTGAACAATATATATTTTCCTTTTGAAGTATTACATGAAGTTGTTCTGTTAAGTTGAATTCTAATTCATGCTGCCGATCAGTTATGGTTCTCCTTGAAAGAGGCAGTTGTTTGTACTTTGAAACATTATCGGGGTCTAAGCATCCTACAAGTTTGACAATGCATTGTTTCACAATTTCTACATCACTGAATGGCTTCCCTTTTTTCCTGAGTATATAGGCTATCTTATAAGTTGTTTCAATAGCATTATTTCCAGGTCTTATTGCTGCTTGAAAGAATCGTCTTTGCTTTTTCATCTTTTAATTTCTGCAATACAACCTTTGATGCCTCTCCCTCTAATTTAAAATATTTGTGGTCCTTATGAGTGTTATAATGCTGATGAGCATTAAATTTCTTTAATGTTGATATTGCAATATCACAAAGCAAGCAAATCGTCTTATCTTTAGCAGAAACAAGATAATATTATAATTCCCAATCCTCATTAAAAAATATGTTTTCTTCCTTCAGCGTTCTCTTGGTCTTCTTTGACATGATGGGCTGTTAAGCAGACAGAATTAAAAAATACTGTCAAGCTGTGCAACTATTCATAGATTTCACTTCAAACAGAAACACAGTGCACCATTGTCAAAAGCTGATAACAGACTGGCATACTCAACCCTCATAAGCTCTCACCAACCAGCCTTGTGAGGTAGTGGCATCAGTGGGGGGGGGGGAAGTTAGCACTAAATCATGAGCATAGCAGCCGTCAATTTAGCCCTTATGGCTTGCTAATGTTCTAAGTGTGCTGGTCAATCTGGGAGGATTATTTTGCTGAAACTTATTTTATTCTTTGGTATTTTAAATACATTCATTTAAAAAATAAAATAAAAAATATAAAAGAACAAAAACGTATTAATAAAAATAAAAGGATTTGTTCCGTAAAATTTGGATTCAGTCAAAAGGCCACACTTCAGAACCTAGAAGGCCACATGTGGCCTTAAGGATGCAGGTTCCCGACCCCTGGTCAAATCCTTCTCCTAGGTTTTCACCAGTATGGCTGAGACAAGCAATAATTTCCAAAAAGAAGTTGCTGAATACTCTTGGGGAAAAGAAGTGAATTAAACATGGAGAATAAAAGAAGCATAATGTCACTTATTCAATCATTCATTCAACAAATATTCATTGAATATCTATTATATGCCAGAGACATAAACTATGAACAAACTGTGAACAAAACCTTAAAGAAAGCTTGTAGTTGTTAATATCCTTTGTCTGAAAAAGGATAAAACAACTTGCAAAATACCGGGAGATACAAAAGAAAAAAAAAATTTTAAATCACCTGTGCAAAATGCAGGAGACACAAAAGAAAATTTGAAATATATCACCTGTGGTCTCTGTAACCATGGAGCCTCCAGTCTCCGTGAAGGTACTTGGGAAGCTAGACAGTAAACAAATAAAGTAAAATACGCTAGCTGGCACTATGGAGAGAGAGCAGTGTAAGAGGATAAAGGGTGAAGGGGAAGGTGCACCTCAGGTAGGGGGGTCGGGGAAACCCCTCCGAGTAAGACTGTAGGCCTCATTCTGTCCCTTTCTAGTCCCAAAGGGCTGGTCCAACTTTGCAAGTACCTGGCTTATCAGGACTCAACAGTCCCCCATGAAGAATCCTCCACATGGAGGCTAGTTTCCTGGACGACTTGGATCCTTGTAGCTAAAGACCACTGTGGTTGACCTGAGCCTTGTTTCTCAGTTCCAGTTTCTGGTCTAGGAGCCTCTATTAGTTTTTTAAGGCTGCTGTAACAAATCACCACAGAATGAGTGGCTCAAAACATCAGAAATTTATTCTCTCAGTTCTGGAGGCTCAAAGTCTGAAATCAAGGTGTCAGTCAGCAAGACCTTGCTTCTTCCAAAGCCTCTAAGGGAAAATCCTTCCTTGTCTCTTCCAGTTTCTGGTAGCCCCAGGTGTTCCTTGGCTTGTGGCAGCATCATACCTCCCTTGACAGGACCATCTCCTTGTGTGTCCCTTTTTTTTTTTTTATGTTTTTCCTTTTTATTTGATTAAGACCCATCCTATTCCGGCACGACAACTTACCTAATTATACTTCCAATGACTCTATTTCCAAATAAAGTCATATTCTGAGGTATGAGGGATTAGGATTTCAACATACCTTTTTGGAGAATACAATCCAACCCACAACAGAGACCAAGAGTTCAAGACCAAGGGCTGGGGGTGATTGATATGATGACTAAATGAGCACACATACTGAGGATGCCTTAGTGCCTCCATTTGAGGCCACCTACATGGCAATACTTCAATTGTATGAAAAGCACAATATTCCCACAATATGAACTGCACCCATTCTGTAGCAGGAGGGCAATTAAGTCAAACCCTTGGTTTATTACTAACTATATATTGTTTGGTAGTAAACAAGGGGACATGGATTTTGAGAAACTAGGTATACCTGTTTAATCTTTTTCAATTTAGAGTGATCCTAGAATAGCTATTACTTCTTGGGTACTTGCTAGGTGCCAATTACTGTTTTAAGTGTTTTACACATGCTAACTCATTTAATTCTCACAATAATTCCAGCAGTATAAAACTATTGTCTTTTTGCATTTTGCAAGTGAGGAAAGGGAGACATAGAGTGGGTGAGTGACTTGCCCAAAGCTACTCGACTAGGAAGAGACAGAGCCAGGAGAGCAATAAAATGTTGATAAGCTTTACGAATCCCTATAATTTTCATGTTTCTGTATTGGGTACATTACTTTTAAAGGATTATGTATAATCACAAAGGATAGCAAATCTGAATCTCTTCAGCAATTATTTTTAAACCACTCAAGAGCCCATCCTAATTATACATTCAAGCATTGTCCATGGTAATAAGCACACACCAACTTTGCCTTTCTCCTAAAAGATCCCAGATAATAAAATTAAGCAAAAGCAGGAGGTGATCAGATAAAAGTGGGAAGCCAGATTCTCCTTTCATTTTTTTAAATTTTTATTTATTAATTTTTTAAATTTCAGAACATTATGGGGGTACAACACTTTGGTTATATTTATTGCCTATGAACTGCCCAAGTCAGAGCTACAATCGTGGACATCCCCCAAACTGTGCGCCCCACACCCATTAGGTAAGAGTTTTCCCACCCCCTCCAGCTCCCTCCCACCTGCCCAACCCCTGATGAATATTATTTCCATGTGTGACATAAGTATTGACCAGTTAGTACCAATCTGATGGTGAGTACCAGTGGTGCTTGTTTTTCCATTCTTGTGATATTTTGCTTCGAAGAATGGGCTCTAGCTCCATCCAGGATAATACCAGATGTGTTAATTCACCATTGTTTTTTATGGCTGAGTAATACTCCATTGTATACATATACCACATTTTATTATTCCACTCCTGTATTGATGGGCACCTGGGTTGCTTCCACATCTTTGCAATTGTGAATTGTGCTGCTATAAACATTCAAGTGCAGACGTCTTTATTATAGAATGTCTTCTTTTCCTTTGGGTAAATACCCAGTGGTGGGATTGCTGGATCAAATGGTAGTTCTACTTTCAGTTCATAGATTCTCCTTTTAATCCAAAGAAACTTTCATTGGTTACGTCAACTCACTCATTTGGATTTTGGTAACTGAAACTTAGTGTATGACTTTAGTATGCTAAGATTTTATTTTGTAAAATTGGGAACACAGCCACTTTAAAAATAATAAACAAATACCATCTCTTCTGTGGCATAACATAAAGTAAGAAATATTATTTAAGCAGTAAATTCTGAAGCTCAATTATTTCCCTATACATCTTGCTGCTACAAAATGTCAGTTTTGTACATACATATTTAAAGACACACACACAATTGTTAGCAGGCAATTGATGGTTATACTATATAATAGAGTAGTAATTAGTCTTTTCCATTTGTTTGCAATGTGAAAAAAGTAATATATCAAAAATTTGCACTGACCACAAACTCAATAGCAAGAAGGCATGGGGAAATAAGGGACTTTGGGGGAGGCGAAAAGGATCAGTTACTTTAGGAAACCTGTAAGGATAACAACACTCAGCTCAGTCAGGAGGGAAAGCCCATGGTTCAAGACACAGAGCTTTTTAGGAGACATCAGTCTCACTAGATCCAACATGACTGGATTGAGCCAGAGCTCAAAATTCTACCTTCCTCTCATAGAATTAATTTAAAGAAAACACCATAATATGTTATTTCTATTTTCATTTTTACCAGCAGCGTCCCTCTGCCTCATTATTCCTATTTTTAACTATTTTCATGAGTTCTGGAGTTGCTGTTACCATTAGAAAAGTTTTGCATATGGTTGCCATTTCCCTAAATATTATGCAAATATTCTTGAAAGTGTCCTCAAAGCTGATGAAAGTGAAGGAAGAAAACTAATATTTATTAAATGCCTACTATATATCTGGCACTGCTCTAGGTGTTTTACATAGGGTATATAATTTAGTTCTCATAACAACTCTATGAGGTAGGCTGTAATATTATTCCAATTTACAGATGAAGAAATAGAGAAAGAGGCAAGGTTTAGAGTCTTCAGAGTAATGAGGTGAGTGGCAGGATATAACACCCTCAGCCTCTTGCCTCTCTTGCCTTCTATGAGCCTGTTGCTGGTTTTATACTTGCTGGAAAAGTTCACTGTTAGTGCAAAATTTTGCAACTCAGACACACACAAATAACAACAAACTATTTATTGTACACCTCGCAGCCAGACACTTTACATGCATCATCATTAATTTTATCCCTATAGTAGCAGCCCTATGAAGTTGGTATTATTTTCCCATTTTATTGCTAAGGATCCTGGGACAGAATGTAAATCAATGCATTGCTTCCTTCATTGAGAAAGTCTTACTTTGAAAAAAAAGTCAGCCCAACTAAACAGTGTGCTTGGTGACACAGGTGATTTTACATTCTGGTACGAGCTTCTTATCTCCTTGCAGTCCTGTCCAGACAGTTTAGAGACCGCACTTGGAGTGGCACTGGCTTAGAATAGGTCAAGTACATCACTTGTCACCTCACAGGTAATGAGTGGTGGAGATAGAATTCCAACCCAGGTCAGACTGTGCTCTTTCCCAATGTCACACTATCTTCCCAGTATTCAAGGAATGAGGTGATGGCCTGAGCAAACAACTGCAAAATTTTCTCCCTCCATAGTGCTCTCCCTCTCCCATTCTTTGCAATAATTTCATAGTATATATGTTATATTAGAAAAACAATGACTATTGTAAGTGTTCTATTAGAATTCCAGAAGAGTGTGATATCAGTACATGGTAATTCATTGAGGTAAAAGTGAGAAATTAAAATATTGCCCTCTGAAAATAAAACAAATGAAGTCTGCACATATCACGGATAGACTTGACCATCAGTGGGAGTGAATCAAGAGACTGCGTGAATAAATGTGTGGTTGAGAAGTGTGGAAACACCCAATATGCTACCCACAGTGACTTGGCAACAATCCCAGGGAGACAAGCCTGATTGTAATTTCATCAGCAAAAACCCAATCTGTTGTACTGTGCCCCACGTGGATTGACCTTGTGCTCAGAATGGCAGTGTCAAGCCTAGTGTGGGAAAGGAAGTCAGACACCCAGAGTTGGCTGTGTTTATCCAGCACAGATTGTTCTCTGTTGAGAGGCAACTGTGAGTCATCAGCCTCTCCAGACCTGGATGAAATATCTCTCAAAACTATCCCCTCAAGCCGGGCACAGTGCTGCATGTCTGTAGTCCCAGCCATTCTTGAGGCTGACGTGGAAACATCGCTTGAGCCCAGGAGTTCGAGGCTGCAGTGAGCTGTGATCACGCCACCGCACTCCAGCCTGGGCAACATGGCAAGACCTCGTCTCAGAAAAAATAAAAAACAACAAAAACCTATCCCCTGTTTTATACTTTGGTTTTATGTTTGCCAAGCAATATTTTGATTACTCAGTTTTCCACGTACCTGACCACCAGGAAAGTGGATCGGTCATACAGGGATGCTAGTCAAGGCAAAGAAACAGCCACTATTATTATTAATAATATTAATCAATAAATTAGAATTTTGGTTTATACATAAAATTCTTAGGAATGTGGTTTCCACAAGTCAGTCTCCTCGAGACAGATGAGCTCTAGGAGTCCTGGCATGGCTAAATTTCCTCCAAGACCGAGACTGGAGCCAGGTTTATGGTGCTGTTGCCTTGAGAGGGGCTGTCTGGGCTGCCAGCCAGATGCCATCTTTCTCATCACCCCTCCTGTCAACCTTTACAAACAAGCATAATTGTTTATGGACTACATAAAATTCCAGGAAATAAGTAAAAGTCCAAGAGGGTGAGAAATTTTTCAGAAGGCTACAAATGAGTAAGGAATCAGATGGCATAAGAATTGAGAAAATAGTAGCCTTTGTGTTGCCCATTCACTTTCGAAACTAGTGAATGTGGTGTCAAAAATGGCATAAATTAAATGCTTTGCAGCCTTTTCCTGTCCTTAAATTTGATATTTTTGGTGTAGGAGCTGCGCAAGTAACAGTTAAGAAAAAAAAAAAAAGAACTGAGAAAATAGGCAGGGCTCGGTGGCTCACGCCTGTAATCCCAGCACTTTGGGAGGCTGAGGTGAGAGGATCGCTTGAGGCCAGGCGTTCAAGACCAGTCTGCACAACATAGCGAGACCCCCATCTCTACAAAAAATTTAAAAATTAGCTGGGCATGGTGGTGCACACCTGTATTCCCAGCTACTCGGGAGGCTGAGGCAGGAGGATCACTTGAGCCCAGAAATTTGAGGTTGCAGTGAGCTATGATGACACCACTGTGCTCCAGCCTGGGCAACAGAGCAAGACCCTGTCTCCAAAAAGAATTGAGAAAATAACAGGGACCACATATGGTTCAGAAAAGTGGTAAAAGGCAAGAACAAGGAAAGGCTTTGGAAGAGAATGAAAGTAAAACCATGCTGCAGGGAGACAGAGGGAAATTTTCATGATGTAGATGGGCAACACTGTCACATAGTGATAGGTGGGCCCAGGAAAAATCAGGAAGTAATCAGGATGGTCAGTGGGAAAAAAAACCTAGGCTGGGGAGTGGGGATTAGGAAGGACAAAAGGCTAAAATGCAGTGACATGAGTATGACGGCCTCACAGGTATGAAGGTTTTAGCATTTTCATGCTCACTCTTTTAGAGGAGAGATAATGAGCTGAAAAAATAAAAAAATAAAAAAAACTAAAACCTCCCATATTTATGAAACTATTTTATAGCTTTAGATTACTGTTATCTTTTTGCCATCTAAAACTTCTCAGGGCGCCAAGAATTTGAAATGGCCACAGACAGGAAGACTTCTCTAATTGAAACAAGTTTTCAATCAGAAACTGTTTAACACCCCAGCACAAACCATATCCCAAGGAGCTACTCAATGAGAACCTTGAGCTGCTTTGGAGAGAGTCCAGCAGAGGCTCTGCCGCTGGTTGAACACAGTGCCTGGACTTTGTGCTTTGAGAGGTGAATCTCTACCAGGTCCAACCCAGCTGAGTCAGCATGAGTTCTATTGATAAATTAAAACACACCTCTCACAGAATCTATTTCTAATGGATGTTAAAGGGAGATTCCCTCATGTTCATTTTTATTGACAGATACCTCTTTATCTTTTTTCCTTCTGTTTGGTTGTCCTAACTCCGTGAGTAGAAGAGAAAGTGTATTCATTCATTAAAAGAAAATGAATACCTTCTATATGCTAGCTATTTTGCTGAGTGTTGAGGAAAAAAAGATGACAAAGGCATTGTTTTTTGTCCTAACAAAGCTCATAGTGTAGTCAGGAAGATAATTTATAAAAGGTAATTAGAATACAGTGTGATAGACATTGTAATGAATCCTTTTCCCCTTTCCTATTTCAAGTCATCAGTCTTCTCGACTACGTGCAAATAGCAACATCGTTCATTAACTTTCTTTTTCTGGAGTGCCCCTTTTATTAACTTGGTGCCAACACATCAGATAATAGCAGCAATTATAGTGTAAGATTTTTTTTCTTGTTCATTAAGCTGGAAGCGTTTTGTTTCTCTTTCATATATAAACTGTGTTTTGTTTCCTAATTATCCATGTTGATGTTTTAAAGTGGGCAGAAGAATAGATTTTATTTATTTTGTTTGCAATTGTGTCATAAGGGTAATTTCTTTTCTTCCAGAGAAGAAAATGAGAGATGGGACTTGGGAACCCTAGTGGCTATCTGTCTAGCTTTGCCAAAAACTAAATACGACTGAGCCAGAATCTTCTCACTGAAACAAGTTGGATTTGGTAATTTTTAAGGGCTCTTTTTGCTGTGATAATCTACATTAGATGGACTAACATTCAGAATAAATGACCAGAAACTTAAAAGGAAAATCACAATACAGTGATGGAATATAGCCTGATATTTATGTAGAAAAATTCTTCCAAAACAAGGGAGAAATACACTCCATATCACATATTGTTCTTATTTATATAGCCTAAATAAGTCATATGATGTCCAGCAAAGAGTTGGCAATAGCAAATATTTGGTAGCAGTTCAAAATTTACTACGTGTTTTCACACATAATACTCACAACAGAGGAGGAAACTGAGGCTTGGACACCTTAAGGTCTTTATCCACAGATGCACAGATGGAAAAGGGTAGCATCAGAGATCAGAATTCAAATTTACATCTTTTTTGTCCAAATTCAGTGCTTTTCATGTTTCAATATTCTGCTTCCCAAAGTGTTTCATACATTCAAGGTAAGTCTCAGGAGAACACTGCTTTTAAATCATGTGCTAAAGGGGTTGACCCTGTTGCATTTGGTTGCAAGTCTGGTCTAGAATAAGACATAGTTTACTCCTATTCCTGTTCCTGGCCCCGATGGTCTGGAGGGAGTTGAAAGCTGACACGAAGTTGAGAGATATTTTTTCAGAGCTCCTCCTCTCTAGGAGCTTGACAGTGTGCAAGTTTGAAGTGTGCCCCCAAAAATACCAAAGGAGAGAAATGATTCTAATTAAATAATGTTAACAAAGGCACTTAGTTCTTAGGGACTCTGCCTGCAACTGTCAATGAATGGCTTATTGAGATTGATTCTATATAACAAATGGTTTCCACATAAGCTGGAATTACACCCAAGTCTGCCAAAATCGTTTTTCGTACGTCATTTTGTCCTTTAATGCTGCAGTTCCCAACCCCCAGGCTGAGGACCAGTACTGGTCCGTGTCCTGTTAGGAACTGGGCGCACAGCAGGAGGTGAGTGGCTGGCAAGCAAGCGAAGCTTCATCTGTATTTACAGCCACTCCCCATAGCTTGCATCACCGCCTAAGCTCCGCCTCCTGTCAGATCAGCATTGGCGTTAGATTCTGCATTATGGTGAGTTGTACAATTATTTCATTATATATTACAATGTAATAATAATAGAAATAAAGTGCACAATAAATGTAATGCACTTGAATCATCTTGAAACCATCCCCACCCCGTTCCATGGAAAAATTGTCTTCCATGAAAGTGGTCCCTGGTGCCAAAAAGATTGGGGACCACTGCTTTAATGTTTCTGCAGCATGACTCCATCTAAGACTCTAAGTCTTATTATAGAGTTAGCGGGACTCTTTGAAGCCTTCATGATCATCAAATTGAAAGAATCTTGATCTTCTTTTCTAATCTTTGAACACTGTAACTCAAAGAGAATAATTCTTACACTATGGTTCTGGTGTATCCATCTCCATTCCCCTTTTTTGGAGGTTAGGGTTTTCTACTGTCTACTCTGCTGTGCTGAAATCTCCCCAGCCTTATTGACTAAAGATTTATCAAGTGTCTATTTTCCAAAAGCTGCTCCACTGAGGAGGCAAATTACATTTGTCTGAGATAGAATTAAAGGATTACACAATTGATTGTTGTGTCAATCACCCAGAGGATGTAAAAACCTCCCTATGTTACAAAACATAGGTGGATACAAAAATGTAAGTGCTGTGGGAATGTGTGTAGCAAGGGTATATTTTGTTATTTACTCTTTTAACCAAAGCACCATATTGTATAGTTAATATCTGAAGTGTGCCCAGTTAAACTTTCATGATCATAATCCGTGACAAAGGTGTTGAAAGATAGTTACCTAACTTTAAAATTAGACCCTTTAAATTAAGAGAATTCAGAATCATATGAACAACAGAAATCTGAGAGATGATTATAGACCTGTCATTCGAAAACACTCCAAACACAAAGGTGGCAGGCCTTCTTTAAAAGCAACTTTTGTCCAACTGATGGGAAATGAATTTGTGACCCAACCAATTCTAGTGAATAAATGGCTTAACTAAAATCAGAATGTGGGACTAGAACATTCCTATGACTTACCAGAAAGCTGAGTGTTCATTGTAATTACCAGTAAGACACTTATGAAAGAATTGTAGCTCTCCTTGATTTTAAAGTCACCTTTTAAAAAATATTTCAAACAAAAAGTAATTCTCTCACTTAATTATGTTGTCCTGATTGCATTGATGAGGAACACAGATATTAGTCTTATTAAGCTTTGTATCCCAGTGCCTTAAATAATGCCAAACCCATTGAAAGCATTCAATAAATATTTGATGGATGAACAAATGAACACATGAATGAGTGATAGGAAAATGAAACAAAATAAAATAATAGTAAAAATACTACCTGAGAATCATGATTCAGAATTTTAAACATGTAATTATGGTTTCATTAAAGTTCTTTATTGTTTTCTTCACTACAATTATGTGGTCTGCTAATAAATAACTCACTTTTAAACCCTAAAGATCTTCTACATTTAAACTTATTTTCAGGAGAAGAGTGCTTTAAGGTATACTGAATTTTATTTTACACATTCCATCGCTGGCTCTCCATTTAGGGCATCCTAGTTAACATCTTGTTTTAATTTTCACAAAGATCACATGGTGAAAAATTAATACTACATCACCCACACTTTTCTCTAATCAAATCCAACAAATCTACCTGAAGTTTATTAAAGAACCATATAGGACCCAAAAAGGAGTAAAAATCAGAAAGGCAAAATCAAACCCAAACAAAACAAACTCTGCACACACAGCTTACAGTTTAAACCATGTAGAAATATTGTTTTGATTAACAACTTTAAATGCTTTGAAAACTTAAAACACCAAAGTTAATATAGGATGTGCAAGCTCAATAGGATCATAATATGCTCACGAAACGAAATAAGGCTGAGAATCCATCTAATAAACTTGGCACAAAGCATTTGTTGAAATAGGTGACCTATTCCCTCAATGGAACATCAAACTTGACTGTTCTCATTTCCATCACTTTCTACTGCAGAGCCAACTTTTCTTACCTGGGTTTCCTTAGAGGCAGGGAGCTTCAGGCAAGTGAAAGATTTGCAACTCATGAGCAATATTTGCAATACCATTGACAAAAAGAAGCATATAACTATCACATGCCCTCTGGAATCTAACATAACAATGCTCTAAGGCAAGCATGAGTCTTGAAGTCAAGATTGAAAATAAAATGCAAAGACATGTAAGTACACAGCCTATAGATAGCAAGCACAATACAGTCATGTACCCTATAACTGCCACTGACTCACTGACTCACCCAGAGCCACTTCCAGTCCTGCAAGTTCCATTCATGGTAAGTGCCCTATACAGGTATACAATTTTATCTTTTATACCTATTTTACTGTACTTTGTCTGTGTTTATGTATGTTTAGATGCATAAATACTTACCATTGTGTTACAATTGCCTACAGTATTCAGTACAGTAACATGCTTTACAGGTTTGTAGCCTAGGAGTAATAGGCTATACCATATAGCCTAGGTGTATAGTAGGCTATTCCATCCGGGTTTGTGTGAGTACACTCTGATGTTCGCACAACAATGAAATTGTCTGACGACTCATTTCTTATAACATATCTGCATCATTAGGCAACACATGACTATATTTCAAGATCTGTCATTAATGGTGTTCTTTGGGCTTTAGGAACAGAGAAATCAGAACCGGATAGTTTTAGCTAAAATACACAGGTTTTTTAAAAGTAACTCTGGGAGGCCAGGTGCGGCGGCTCATGCCCACAATCCCAGCACTTTGGGAAGCCAAGGTGGGAAGATTGCTTGAGGCCAGGAGTTAGAGACCAGCCTGGGCAACATAGTGAGACCCCCATCTCCACAAAAAAATTTTTCAAAAATATTAGCCCAGCATTGCAGTGAACACCTATAGTCCTAGGTACTTGGGAGGCTGAGGCAGGAGGATACCTTGAGTCCAGAAGTTCAAGGCTGCAGTGAGCTATGATCACACACCACTGTATTCCAGCCTGGGAGACAGAGTGAGACTGTCTCAAAAAAAAAAAAAAAAGTAACTTTGAGAGAAGAAGATGTGAAAGAAAGGGAGAGGTAGAGAGAGGAAAAAATTTTAAGAAGAGATTAATTATGGTACTACGTTTATGACAAATATTACCAGTATTTGGAGAAAGAAAGAAAATTTGTGGCTTTTTGGGGGTACCAAAAAACATGACAAACAATTTTTCAAGTGCATAAAGACTATACTTTAATGAGAGAAATATATTTAAAATTTTAAATAAAAATGTTTATTATTACTTTTCTTCTTTAAAAACTGTAGATTTGATTTAATGTTGAAGGATGGCAGAATATGCCACCCCAAAATATGCTGCATTGGCATGGAGATTATTCTGAACTAAAGGCACTTGAGAAACAGCAGACACAAAAGGGTCATTCTGTCCTCCCTGTACCAGGAGAGGTGACATTCTTCTCCCCAGAGATGGAGAGTCAAGGCTGAGAAAAATCTGTACAAACAGACCTTGTTAAAATAACTCTTATCTTCCTATAGCCTTCCCATACACTTTAGTTACTTTTCCACAATCACCACTCTTTATTCAACCTACTATATAAGAATTTAGGTTTTGCCACTTCTTTGGGTCTTCATGTTCCTATGGGGGCGCCCATGTACATGTAAAAATCTGTATACTTTTCTGCTATTAATTTTACTCATGTCAATTTAATTCTCAAACCCAGCCAGAGGGTAGAGGTAAAGTTTTGCCTCCCCTACAATGTCTGTTTTTTAAACAAAACAAACAAAATCCATCCCAAAATATTTGTGGCAAATCATTTGACAAGTCGTTTCCCCACCTATAAAATGAGGAGTTTGGCTTAGAATATCTCCGCAGTCCCTTTTAATCTAATATTGTATATTTTGCTTTGAATAGTGAAATTGATAAGTATTTACTCATTCACTAAACAATTATTTTAATACTTATTTATGTGCTAGCCACTATGCCATTATTGGGAATGTAGTGGGGAACAAGAAAAATATGACTCTCCATTCACCTAGTTTATTGTCAATTGGAGAACTCAAGGGGGGAAACTGCTTGCTATAACCAATAGTCTCTACAAAAATGATGAAAATGTATCTGTTAGGACAAAGATAATTGCCTCTATGAGACAGACAAGCTCCATTTTTGTTGTTGTTGTTAAAGAAATTTAATAAGGCTTTTCCCATTACTTTGTAAAACAAATGGAGATCTAATTCAGAACACCTCAATGAGGTTCTGAATTCTCTCAAATCAGATAGCTGTCAGTCACTCTCAGGATGCTGGGATGGTATTAAAGTATTGCCTTGAATAAAACATTCCAAATGGAAGCATGAGGGGCTGTACCATTAATAGTTATTATCATTTTCTAGGCCTTTTATCAATATAACTTGTGACAATATAGGTGAAAAGGGAATGAAGATCTGAGCTAGGCACATACTTCCCTTTAATTTTTGCAACAACTTTGCAAAGGAAGTAACATTATTTTTTCTTCTTAGCTGAGAAAATAGGCTCAGAAAGTGAATTTGAATAAAGTCATATTGCTAGAAAGTGGTGAAAAGCATTAAAACCCAAGTTTTTCAGGCTTCAGATGATCACATTCTTTTCACTACACTATGCTTCTTCCAGTAAGAGAAAGCTTTGAAACTGTGTTTGTCAAAGTCTATTCTGTGGAACACTAATGAGGCAAGATGTTCCACAAGCATAAATGAATGTCGTGGTCAAATAACTTTGGGAAATGCCAAACATATTAAAGGCAATGAAGTATTATACTAAAAAAATGTTTAATTTTATTTAACCAGCTTTTCCCCAGACTCATTTGACTACCAAACCCAGATGTTTTTTCATTTAATTCTTGTCAATATCTCTTGAAACGAATTAAAATAATCTGGCATATGTTTAGTTAAATGACTGAAAGAAAAAAGGGCTAAACAAAAGCTTTAAATTAGAAATTCAGTTTGCAAAGTAACTAATATAAAAAAACTAGCAGGTATGAGGGAAGCATTTTAAAAAGATACAGTCTGTGCTACCAGTATAGCCGGGAGATGGGGATGGTGGGTTGGATGGAGAGTCAGAGGCAAAAAGGGAAACAGACATGAAATAATACAGACAGCATATTTTCAGCACAAATTTTAAGTGATGTGGGCTGAAGTTGAAGGGAAGATTTGGGAGAGAAAAGAGGCTTGAGTTGGCCCCTGAGGGATGTTACGATTTAGACAGGGGGAGAAGAAGCCAGGAGACATTGAAAGGCAAAACATGTTTGGAGGAGAGTAAAGAAACGATTCTTAGGAACTAAGCAGGGAAATAGGACAGGTAGGGTTGATTATAGACCATCATACAGAAACCATGAGGGAAGGAGGGATTAAAATCTGAAAAATCATGTAGAAGGTCAATTAATCTGGATAATAAGTGTGATTGAGAAGATTTTTGAATTTTACAGCTGGAAGGGCTCTTGGAGGAAAGTTAATAATGTCTGTCTAATGAAACAGTCAATCCTCTAATCCAGTACCCCTTGCTCTACAGACCTCACAACTGAGGCCCAGAAAGGTCACTTGATTTTCCTAATGTCACACAGCTCACTAGCAGCACATATGTAATCCTAGCACTTTGGGAGGCTAGGGTGGGAGGAGCGCTTGAGGCCAGGAGTTTGAGACCAGCCTGGGCAACATAGAGATCCTGTCTCTAAAAAAGCAATAAGTAAGTAAATAAAAAAAATTTTTTAAGGCATATGGGAAAGGGTAACAGAAAAGTATGAACTTTTCTGATAAAAGAGTGTCTGTCCCGGCCGGTGGTGGCTCACTCCTGTAATCCTAGCACTCTGGGAGGCCGAGGCAGGAGGATTGGTTGAGCCCAGGAGTTTGAGGTTGCTGTGAGCTAGGCTGATGCTACTGCACTCCAGCCCAGGCTACAGAGCGAGACTGTCTCAAAAAAAAAAAAAAAAAAGTGTCCTGTTAGAATCCCCACTCTACCTCACGCTATAATAATCCTTTTATTTACTATTAATACTTATTACTAGGGGGGCACATTCCCTATCTGTTTGAAACGTGTTTGGTGCAGGGACTAGCATCAAAGGAAGATAGTAACAACAAATAAAAGAAATTCCACAGTGAAACCTAAGGATGATCAAAAAGGTAACATTGATTTGGGGTAAAATTTTGACAAAAAAGATTAGGTTAGGCCGCGTGAGCATCTCTGGCCACGAAAGCACTCAAGGATATTGAAAAAATATAGGGACAGGGATGGGGGGGCGGGGAAGCCTGTCCCCAGAAGTCTGGGGGCCCACTTTGGGCATAAAAAGTCAGAGCATAGAACAAAAAACACAGACGACAAATGTAGCTGCCAATGGGGGAAAGATTACCACTCGGCCGCCAGCGGGCAGGGCCAGGTGATAATATGACTACTCGCCCGCTTTAGGACAGTCACGCTGCAGCCGGGGGAGGCGGCTAGTCACGCCCGGCGCGACCTCGAGCGAAGACTACCACTCCCGACTCCATACCGCGCGCGCGGGCTGGGCCGCCGGAGTGGGTTCGCGCGCAAGGCACTGTGGGATTCGTAGTCTTTCTCTCCGCCAGCTCATGGTGGGGGGGAACCCTAGTTTACGTAAACGATCCGCCCTTCCCGACCTTGCTTCCCATTCCTCCCTTTCCCTTCCCCCACCTTCTTTCTCCGAGAGTTTGAAAATTCCCGCGGAGCGGGCGCCCGAGCCGGGAACGCTCGCGAGAACTCAGGTCCCCGCAGCCGCGAGCTCCCTTCCTTCTCCCCTCCCTCTCCGCCTTCTCCCTCCCCTCCTTTCCCCTCCCCTCCGGGGTGTGTGGGACTCGGTCTGTCCGCCCGGCGTAATGCGCACAGCAGAGACGGCGCTGTCCGAGGCAAGCAGGCTGAGTTGCAAGGGGGAGGACCCAGCACCGCGGCGGGGCCAGCGGCTGCGTTTTAACCGCTGAGCGGTCTGCGGGCCTGCGGCCGGCGAAGATATTCTCGAGAGAGGGCGGGGGTGTGGATCTGAGGTGGCTAGGGAGGTCGCCCGCGGAGGCCGGCGAGCAGAGAAGCAGCTTTAGCGGGGCGGAGGCGGGGTGAGCCCAGCCTGTGGCGGCCCGTGTCTCCCGGGAGATGCTGTGACGGACCCGCGCGGGAGGAGCTCGCGCCTCGCCTCGCGCCCCACTGGACTCGGCCCGCGGCGGCGCCGTCACCCGCCCTTCTCAGGTAGGGGGAAGGGAACGAGGGGGGTTGGGCCCGCGCGGCGGAGGGCGGGGGGCAGGTCGGTGCGGCCTGGGCCCCGAGCGGCGGCCCGGCTTCTCCCGCCGCGCCTCGCGCGCCGGGCCCGCCTCGCGCGGGGCCTAGGCCGGCCGTTTGCCTGCCAAGGGAGCAGCGGCAGCCGGGCTAGCGGATCGGGCTCGAGGGGGCGAGCGCGGGCGGCAGCCGGTACAGCGCGCTCCAGGGCTCCGGGGGAGCGTTATATAACCTCCTTCGCGTTGGCGCGGCGGCACATGGCGACTGCGAAGCGCGGCGGCGCTCACTTCCCGAGCGGGGAGCCGGATCCTCACCCGGCCTGGGCGGACCTGGACCTCGACTCTTCCCCCTTGTTGTTCTGCGATGCGGTTGAAACCTTGGAGGGCCTTTCCCTGGGGGACACTGCTGGCGTTCTGAGTCCATCTTACGTTAGGGTGTGTTCCCCGTGTTCCTGGGCCTGGCCAGGGTGAGTCCGAGGCGGGGAAGTTTGACTCGTGGTTAGAAATGTGCGGCACAATTTCAGTGAATTGTTCAGATAAAGGAGATTTAAAATGTCAGTACATCTTGGAATAGGTATTCATTTGCCTTATTCGTAGCCACCTGGGAAGTTGAGGACAATTACTTTGGGCACCGGTTGACTTATTATTTTTTTTTTTTTTGAGGGATAGGTTAATTTTGTTGTCAAAGCCAGCGAGGTTCGTACTGGCTGCGTATAGTTAGATGAGTGCTATTTTTATTTTTATTTTTTTCAAATAATCAGTTGGAGAAATTTTTTGAAGAACCGGGTTCTTTAGAACAAAACATAGGTCTTTTGGAAACTCTAAATGACAGTTTATTCTCAAAATATCCTAAAGAGTTTATGGATTATAAGAACCGTCCTTTGTGAACTTCACTGATGGGTTCTGTGAGGAGAGAAGAAAATAGGGTGGGTTTACTTATTTCGGAGGGTTTGACCAAGGATGACAAGCTCAGTTAAATTTAATACTTTAAAGGGGTGCTTTAAGTGTGCTAAGTGCTATGGGAAGTCTACATTCTCTCTGTACTGTGATTTTTCAATAACGTAGTACCAAAGTGTCACCAATTCGCAAACAATAATAATTATTATTTTTTTTAATTTGAAAGATTGCTGTACAGCAATTTGGGGAAAGACGTCTTGATTTAAGGAAATAAAACATTGTTTCTTTCGCTTCCAACCATGAACATTTTCAGGGACTCCTCGTTTTTTGTTTTTATTTCTTTTTCAGAATGAAGTATTATTTCTCTAGGTTAGCTCAAAGGTCTCTACAATAAGTCTGTTCTACTATCTAGCCTCATCTGTTCACAAATTTTATGCTTCAGCTATTCCAGAGTCATCACCAATACTGGGCCCATTCTCTTGAAGAAATGTTTCCGTTTGATGTTTCTTTGCTCGTGTTCTTATGCTTCGATGCTATCTCACCTTTTTCAAATTCTCAAATTTCAAATCCTCCTCCTAAATGCCATCTTTTCTCTGTTCACCTGCACTTCCCTTTATCCCACTTCTTCCCTGAGCTCTCACAGCATGTGTGCCTATATTGTATAATTTATTCTTTGTGTCTGATAGTCTAATGATTGATTCTGTGTCTCCTAGATTGTAAACTCCTTGAGGTCAGGAAGCAGATCGTTTTTATGCCCTTGCATTCCCTTCCCCACATAATGTTTTAGAAGTATTTAATAGTTGATGATTAATAAATGTTTGAATTAAGTTTGAAGGAACACTTCTAAAAGGCTGGAAGTTTCTGAGTCCACTGGTAGTTTACATTTAAATAATAGTTCTTAGTCTTTTTATTAGTCAAAAAGAAAACAGTAAAATTGAATACAAAATGGCTTGTAGAAATGTTTACTCAGTATATGTTGCAATGTAATTATTGAACAATTAGATTAGAGTTGTGTTTTCCGTGGTGGAATTCATTTACTTCAGGATGTGTGTAATTCACACAGAAAACTGATTTATAGTATTCTATTTTAATATCTGCCCTAGTAATTTTATGAATTTTGTTTTACTTAATACTGAAACTGTTATATTTAAAAATACGTTGGGCCCAATATTGAGTTTTTAAAAACTTACTTTAATGTTTAACATGTGTATTCCGTGATTCCATGTCCCTGATAGTATCCTGCAATACAGTATCCTGCTATCCTAACGTTTAGAACCTGTTAGTTGCAAGGCATTGTATGACGGAATAGATTTGATGTTTGCTTTGGAATGCATATGATGTAGAAACAGACAGTATGATTTTTAAATAACATTTAAGTTGGTAACATAAAGGTGGAAAGTAGTGAGTTTAGAGATGAGATTACACACCAGGAAGTTAGTCCTTGATTGATGATGGGTGGGACTTTGGCTGATGGATGAGGGAACAGCATAAATAAAAGAATGAAAGTGCTAGGCAATGGCAAGCTGGTGAAGGAAGGGATTTGGGGAGACAAAACTGTAAAGGTAGCCTGGGCCTGTCAGATTGTGGAGGGCTTTGATTGCCTGTGTTTAAGGTGTCAATATGTAGTAGGGAGTTACTGAAGGTTTTTGAGGAGGGGAGTGACATAATCCATCTGTGCTTTATCCAGAAGATGAACATTATTTTCGTTTACAGCTACTAGAATGTTCCTGCTCTGCCTATCTAGGCCTTGGAAAGGAGTTGAAACTTTGTAAATTACTTTTTAGAGGTTGCCAATGCTAGCATATTATAAAAGGTTGGGACTCTACTTAATTTTGTGTAATACTGAACATAGATGCTTAATATGTGTTTGTGTTTTATACATCTTTATATGAGATATTCTTTCTAATATAGTTGTTAAAAGTTCTTTTCAGTGTGCTTAAATTTGAGAATTTTTGCCCTATAGATTCAAAGGCTAGCTTCTAAATTTGAAAAGCTTTTTTTCATTCACTGAACACTTTTTTAAACCTCTTTGTGCCAGGCACTATGATAAGTTTGGAGAGATAAGTACTCCCCTTTTCTAGAAGCTTGGGTGTAAAAGGAAGGAAGATAGAATGTAGAAGTACAAGATTACAGGTACCAGTAAGTGGTAGAACTTGGATTCACTGCCATTTCTGTCTAATTCAAAGTTTGTGCCCTTTCCAGTACTCTGGATGGAATCTGATTATTGTACAACTTGGTATTTCTCAGACAGTAAGGGCTTTGAGAAATTTTTTTGTTCCTTAAAATAGGCATTGATATATTATGGAAGTTTGAGAACACTACTCTAATTCCATTGGAAGTAAAGGATCAAATTTCTTTGGCTAAGTAGAAGTCAAATCCAATTGCAGGATCCAGAAGTGAATTAAAATTGTTCTCCTAATCCTAAGAAACAATTTAATAAAAGCGGGGGGGAATGACATGAAGCTAGGGGAACAATTAGGAGAGGGTGTACACTGAGGGTAGAGAGGAAGCTATGGATTCAGCATTTTTGTGTGTCTAGCAATTTTAGGATATAGTAAGCATTTTAGTATTGGTTGAATGAATTCAGAAATAGACTCAGAATGATGAACTCCTTATTCATTGAATGTGGGAGGCAAGAGAAGGGGATCACTAAGGAAGTTGAGAAGCTTTAAGAAGTCAAAGTTACAGTCTTTAATTTCTAAGTTCCTAAGGATGGCACTTGACACATTATTATAATGTTAACCTTTTGGGAACTATCTGGGCCATAGGCCAGATCATTAGGGGTGCTTGGAACTTTTTAAGATTGGAAAACATAAAAATTGGTTTAGCCCATGGTGTATACAGATCTGAGTTCTATTTCTGATGTATTAATGCAATAAATATTTATTTGTGAATTTATTTTGGCATAATGTACCAAAGATAAACCTACACACTGGTAAATTCAGGATTATAAATGTTTCACAAAACATTCTAGTTCCTTTTGTTTTTGATTAACTGTGGCTTTATAGAAATTCAATTTTAAGTCCTCCCCTCCCCACTTTGTTCCTCATTTATGATTTTAAAGTTCTCATATCTTGGGATTTGATGAACAGGTGAAATTGCCAACTCCTACCCTCTAAGGTTATGTTTTTTTCTCTTGACTTTTTTTCTTTCTAGACCATTGTCCCCCCAACCTCCAAAAAATTTTTATTTCCATATGCCAGTTTTCACCTCTAATGGCGTTTATATTTTAGGGGTAGACATTGAAGCCATTTTTATGGTGTGCTATACTTCTCAGAATGGTGGTACCAATGATAGAAAAATGAGGTGGGGTACCTGAAACAACAAGACAGATGTGGTGTCTGTCCTACCTGAAGATTTTAGTCTGATTAATGCCTACCTAGTACATAGGCATCATCTTCATAGATTATAACTCCCCTTTTTTTGGTGTGTGTGTGTGTGGGCTCTCTCATCCATCTATGATTTCCTATTTCTGTATCATGTTGAGGAAGAGATTTATTTTGTTTTTCAGAAGAGGTAGCTAAATTGTCTCAGGATGTTATTAAAAGTTTGTAATTTTCACAATGATTTGAATTGTTTATCTTTGTCATAAGTAAAATAGTTCGGTTTCTGTTCCCTTGCTTTTGTTGATCTATTTCTGTATGTCAATACAGTATTTTTTTTATCTTCTCAAAATATCAGCTATTGATTTCATTGACTTGTTTCCTCTTTTTTTACTGTTTTCTATTTCAACTCTTTTTTCCTTTCTTTTGCTCATGTTGGATTTAATTTGCGCTTCTTTTTCTAGTTTTTTGAGGTGGAACCTTAGGTTATTGATATGATATCTTATAGGTGTTTAGTGCTATAAATTTCTTTCTAAGCACTGCTTTAGCTGTGTCGCACAAATTTTGATATGCCATTTTCATTCAGCTCAAAGTACTTGCTCATTTCCCTTTTTATTTCTTTTTTGATCTGTGGGTCATTTAGAAGTGTGTTTAGTGTCCAAATACTTAGAAATTTTCCAGATGTTTTTCTATTACTGATCATACAAATCATACATACTTTGTATGATTTGAAGCCTTTTAAATTTGAAACTTGTTTTATGGCCCAGAATATGGTCTATCTAGGTAAATCATCTGTGTGCATTTGAAATGAATGTGTAGTCTTACTGTTGGGTGGAATGTTCTTTAAATATCGATTAGGTCTAGTTGGCTGATAGTGTTGTTTAGGTCTTTATCCTTACTGTTTTTCTGTCTAGTTGCTCTATTAATTAGGAAGGAGGGGTGTTGAAATCTCCATTTAATTGTGGATTTTTATGTTTATCCTTTCAGTTCTATCAGTTTTTACTTCATGTATTTTGAAGCTTTATTATTAGATACATAAACATTTGAGATTGTTAATCCTTGGTGAATTGACTGCTTGATCATTGTAAAATAACCCTCTTTATCAACCTAGTAATGTTATTTGCTCTGAATTCTACTTTGATATAATAATATATAACAGAATAATAATATAGCTGCTCCAGCTTTTTAAATTAGTGTTAGCATAGTATATCTTCCATTATTTTACTTCCAGCCTGTCTAGTCTTTTTATTTAAACTGGGTCTTGCTTTTTTATCCAATCTGACAGCCTCTACTTTTTAATTGGAATGTTTAGATAATTTAATATGATAATTAATGTAATATTGGGTTTAAATCTATCATCTTCCTATTTTTTGTTCCATTTCTTTTCCTCTTTTTTGGGACCATATTTTGGATTAACCTTTTTTTGTGATGGTATTCTGTCTCTTTCATTGGCTTATTAACTGTATTTCCATGTGTTGTATGTGTGTGTTAAGTGGTTACTTTAGAGTTTATAGTACAAATCTTTAAATTATTATACCCTATCTTCAAGTAATATTATAGCATTTCTTGTACAGTATAAGAACCTTGTAACAATGTGTGTCCATTTCTCTTGAGGCCTTTGTGCTATTATCATACATTTTATTTGTAGATATGTTACAAACTCCTTAATATATTGCCATCATTTTTGCTTCAAATAGACAATTTGTCTTTTAAAGATATTAAAAATAATAAAAAAGGGGTTTTTGTATTTACTCACATATTTCCCATTTGGGGTGGTCCTTATTTTATGTAGATCTAGATTTCCATCTCGTATAATTTACCTTCTGCCTGAAGGATTTCTTTTAATATTCCTTGTAGTGCAGCTCTGCTGGTGACTGTCTTTTCAGCTTTTGTGTGTCGGAAAAATCCTTACTTTGTCTTCATTTTTAAAAGATATTTTCACTGGAGATAGAATATTAGGTTGACAGCTTTTTTTTTTTTTCCTTTCAGAACTTTAAATATATTGTTCCACTGTCTTCTGGCTTACATTGTTTTTAATCAGAAGGCTCCTGACATTCTTATCTTCATTCTTCTGTGCATTGTGCCTTTTTTCTCTGGCTACTTTTAAGATTTTCTCTTTGTCTCTCGATTATGATGTGTCTTGGTGTAGTTTCTTCATGTTTTGTGCACTTGAGGTTTATTGAGCTTTTAGATCTGTGGGTTTATAGTTTTCATCAAATTTGGGAAATTTTCAGCCATTAGGTTTTTCAAATATTAGATGATTAGTTTTTCTGTCCCTCTCTTTTGGAGGCTCCAGTTACACATATTAGGCCACTTGATGTTATCCCATAGCTCACTGATGCTGTTTTCTCCAACCCTCGCCGCCAGAGTCTTTTTTTCCTTATGTGCTTCATTTTAGTTTCTATTGTGGGTTTTCAAGTTCACTAGCCGTCTAATATATTTCTTATCGGTAGAAATTTACTTTAGTCTTTTTATGCCTTCCGAATGTTTTCTTAACATGCTTGTGCTTTCCTTGACCTTCTTGAACTTAGGGCTTATAGCTAGAATAACAGATCTAATATCCTTGTATAGTAATTCTAACTTTTGTGTCATTTCTAGATCTATTTCTAATGGTGGATTTTTTTTCCATATTGTGATTCATATTTTCCTCCTTCTTTGCGTGCCTGACAGTATTTGATTAGATGCCAGACGTGTATTTTACCTTCTTGAGTACTAAATATTGTTGCATTCATTTACATATTTTTGAACTTTGTTTTGGGATGTAGCTAAGTTATTTGGAAACAGTTTGATCCTTTTGAGGCTTTCTTTTTGAGCTTTTTTAGACAGGATGAGAGCAGCCTTTAGACAAGGGGTAATTTCTCCACTGCTGAAGCATGTACTACCTTTCTGAGTACTCTTGTCAGTGCCCCATGTATTATGAGGTTTTCCATCCTGAAGCTATCCCTGGCCCTGTGTAACCTCTGGTGGATTGTTTCTTCTGTACTTTTTCTGGCCTCTGGTAATTTCCTTACATGCTTATGCTGATCACATGAAGATTTGAGGGATCTTACTTCAGATGTCTGGAGCATTCTTTGTAGCCCTTTTTACTGTGTTACTCTGCCCTGTGAATTCTAGCTACCTTTGGCTGTGTGGAGTTATCAACTTAGTCTTTTCAACTCTAGGAGATTCTTGGGCTCTGTTTGGGTCCTCCATCCCTTCTCTGTATTCTGGACGTTCTTTGTACCCAGTAAGCTGGGACAGTCCTAGAGATCAGTCACCTTGTTTGTTTTCCTTCTCTCAGGGACCATTGTCCTTCGCTACCTGTTGTTGTCCAATGTCAGAACGCCTTGTTTCATATATTTTGTCCTACTCTTAGGTGGGAAGGGTGTATCTAGAATGGAAATTAACAATTCACTTTTAAATACTGTGGCTTTATTCTGTGTTTGAGCTAGTACTTCTACATCATTATTTTGTATTAGAAATAACAAAAACCCACCCAGCCTAGGAAATGTAACATTTACCATATTTCATTTTCAAAAAATTGCTTAGTTATCGTGTGTTATCCTTTCAGATGGACCTTACGTAGTATAAGAGGTTGGTATTGGAGGCTAATGGTCATTACTTTCCACTGATGCGTATACATCCTTTATATTAGGTTATACTTTTGGATCTATTTTGGATAATAAAAAGCATTTCCACTTCTAATGACTTAGAAATCGCAGACATGACGTTTTAGGTTTTGTGAGTTAATGGTGACATATATATGGTAAGTTTTTCCAGGTAGTCCATCAAGTTTTTGTCTAGGAAATAGCATTTGTAGCCTGACCAGAAAATTATAACTCATATGCTTTAACTTTTGAGTGAATTTTTGAAATTTATTTTTTTCACATAAATTTTTTTGGAGGGCGGTACTAAGATTTGGGTAGAGAATAAGAATGACAAGAAAGAACAAGAAACTGAAGTCCAAAAGCCCATTAGGCTAGAGATCAGGTCTTAATAAAGGCTGAGG
Organism: Daubentonia madagascariensis; assembly: GCA_023783475.1. Lineage (NCBI taxonomy): Eukaryota > Metazoa > Chordata > Mammalia > Primates > Daubentoniidae > Daubentonia > Daubentonia madagascariensis. The sequence continues at coordinate 13,757,051 of JAKFHU010000258.1, read as the reverse complement.
CATTGGGAATAGAAATGATGGACTAGAATGCAGAAATATTTTGTTGGTAGAATGGGCAGTTTTGGATGATCACTTATTATGGTAAGGGGAGGAAAAGGGAAAAGGAAACCATTTATTCATGCATTCAAACCTGTATTTTGTGCTTCTCCGTAATGTGAAAAATATGGGGATTAAAATGATAAATAAGGTGCATATTTGCTCCTTAAGAACTTTCTGTCTAGTTACAAAGACTAGACTTTGTAATAGAGGGAAAACAAAGAGACAAATTATACAGTGTGGTAAGTGCCACAAGAGGGGGGAAGTACCAGGGTCATTAGGAACAGATAGGAGAACTATAGCTTGTTTAACCCAGAGAGGGGGTGTAAGTGAAAGGCCTAGTGATCAAGGTAAATTTCTTGAAGAATCATTTTCTCAGGTAAGTCCTCAAGGTTTCTGGGTAGGTGATAAGAATCATTATCCAAGAGAGGAAATAGAGGAAAAGGGACAAATTTGTGGCAAGAAGGGAGAATGGTTGTTTCATTTTGGAAATGTTGAATTTGAGATACCTTGGGAATATCCAGGTAGAGAATGGTTAGTGGTGTCTGTCACTTTGTAAGGCATTGTGGTGTTGCCATCATATGGTATTTGAAGCCATGGAGTGACAGATTTTCTTTCTTCAGCTGATTATGAAATAGAGGATGGAAGTCTTTTGCTCATAGGAGAGAAGAATTCTGTAATTGTCAGGTCAAAAGATTTATCTATATAAAATTATGATCTGGCAAATTATCATCCAAAGAGGCTATTGTAGTTTATACATACATGTGCAGAATACATATGCACATGTATGTTTCCCCATACCTTCAACATTGCTTAGCAAAAATGGTGTCATGATTAACATGGCATTTTCCTGATTGCTAGTGAATATTAGGTTGCTTTATGCCTTATTCCATTCTAAGATTTCATAAATATTTCCTGTATTTTTAAAGTTGTATTTTTATTTTATATTTTGTTATTTAAAAAACATTCAAGTAATTATTATTGATTTTATAAAAATAAAAATGTTTTTAAAAATCCAAGCCATACTGAAAAGTCTAAAGAAAGGAACAAATCACCCTGAATTTGGATCACACAAAAATAAACGGTACTAATGGTTTGTGAGTATTTCAAGCATCTCTGTTTATAGACAGATAGAAGAATTCATACAGACCAATTTTATGAAGTGCTATGTTTTAGAAAAAAATTAATTTTATAAGAAAAATAAACTGAAATTAAAGAAAAGGAATTGTTAAATTTATGATAATTCTTTTCGCAGAACGATTATTTATAAAAGTTTTTTTTTTTTTAAGTTAAGAAAGGTATCTATTAAGAGTGGCTTTTATCCTATTGTTTTATCACAGGTTCCAATTTGATAGTACTGATTTTCTTCTATGAGAATGGCTTGGACTAAGTGTTGGAATTGGGTGTAGTCCTTGCTGCAGGGGCCTGTGAAACTGAAATGACTTGTACCTGGGATCTCTCTCCTGCCAGGGATATATTCTACTCCTTTGGGCTTTAACCTTTCTCCTAAGAAACCAGCACAGTTCCCTGAAACATGGCCCTCTGCTGAGGTCCTGTGGTAGAGTGTGTAATTAGGGACTTCTAGACATGGACTTTTCCTGGAGTTTTCCTAGAATCATCTATTTACCCCTTCAGTTTTACTTCTCTCCACACTGAAGGTTGTTAGAATTCTCTGGATTTTGTGAACTTACCTTCTTCTGTACTGCTTCTGCTATATATATACTATACATACCCTGTGTGTGTGTGTGTGTATATATGTGTGTGTGTGTGTATATATATATTTGTTATATATATATATATCCACACACACTTTTACTCATTTGCTAGATATTAGGAGAGGAATGTGTAATATGTGTATGGATTATGTGTCACTTCTACCACTTCACTTTACCAATGTGTAACTTTGCTGCAAATGAGTAGCAAATTGTACCAGTAACGTTTATTTAATGGTCTCTGATTTGAAATATCCCAGTAGCTTTTTATCATCCACTGAATTTTGTGATTTTGTGTTTAGATGATTTTATCTATTTCATTGATCTATTTGTCCATTACTAGTATATATCACATTGTTTCAGTTATTATAATTATTATGTTTTTACTACCTGATAAAGTAAGTTCCTCTTCATTCTTCTTCAGTTGTTTTAGAATTTGGCTATTAAGAATACTATTGATACATAGGCCAGGCACGGTGGCTCACACCTGTAATCCTAGCACTCTGGGAGGCCAAGGTGGGAGGATCACCTGAGGTCAGGAGTTCAAGACCAGCCTGAGCAAGAGTGAGACCCTGTGTCTACCAAAAATAGAAAAAATTAGTTGGGCGTGGTGGCGTGCACCTGTAGTCCCAGCTACTTGGGAGGCTGAGGCAGGAGGATTGCTTGAGTCCAGGAGTTTGAGGTTGCAGTGAGCTGTGATGACACCACTGCACTCTACCTGACTGCACTCTACCCGGGGTGACGGAGTGAGACACTGTCTCAAAAAAAAAAAAAATACTGTTGATATATAGTGTAAGTTCTTATGTGTGCCTCTTCCTGTATATATTTTCAATATGAATATGTAACAAAGTCTGAAATATACCAATGTTTACACCTCAGACAATAAGAGGACTTACAGATGCTTTATTTAAACTCCATACACTGGCCATTATTGTTGTTGTTATATAGTCAGTATTGGTTTAGTTTTTTTTCATATATTGCATTTACCAACACTTTGCCACACCATTTCTGTTGCCTCTCAGACCCTCTGTCTGACCTCTGTTCTTCTACCTGAAGCCTTCTCCCTTGAATCCTTTAGAATTCTCTTTAAGCAAACTCAGTTTTTGTCTGTCTAAAAATATATTTCATATTTGTTGAGCATAATTTCTGTGACACATAAATAAGTTGACAGTTATTTTTGCTTAGAATTTTGGAGATATTCCATACTTCTGGCTTCTACTGTTATTGTGGAAAGTCATTTCTTTTTATTTGTACTGCCTAGGATTCATTGGACATCCTGATTTCAGGGAATTGGTGTGTCTCTACAAATCTGGGAAATCTCTCTTAGAGTATTGCCTCTTTCTTACTGTTAGCATTATATTTGGGGGGGAATTCTGATAAGGCATATGTTAGATTTTCTCCCTCTATTGTCTATAATTTTTAATTGCTTTTCACTTTTGTCTCTCTATGCTGCATTCTGAACAAGTTTTGGGGTTCTCTTTCTCTTTCTAGTTTACTATTTCACTTATCCTTTGAGTTTATTTTTGTTGAATGTTAAGTAGGTACCAAATATTTATTTGGTGGGTACAAAAGGATATTTGTAAGGTATAAAGAGTCATGATGCAGTGAATACCTGTATACCACCAAGTTTTAGAGAAATAACATTACTGTTACTTTGGAGTCCTTTGTGTATTCTTCCCCATTCCCTCCTCTCAGAGGTAACTAATGTGGATTTTATATTTATTTTTTCCCTTTTTTTAAAAAAAATAATTTTGCCATATCTACATTCTTAGGCGATATTTTGTTTAGTTTTGCTTGTCTTTTTTTTTTCCTCCCAGAGACAGAGTCTGACTCTGCTGCCCAGTCTGGAGTGCAGTGGCATGATTGTAGCTCACAGCAGCCTCACACTCCTTGGCTCAGTTGATCCTCCTGGCTCAGCCTCCCGAGTAGCTAGGACTGCAGGCATGCACCATGATGCTAATCTTTTTTTTTTAAGAGATGGGGTCTTGCTGTGTTGCCCAGGCTGGTCTCAGACTCCTGGCCTCAAGTGATGCTCCCACCTTGGCCTCCCACAGTGCTAGGATTACAGGCATGAGCCACTGTGCCTGGCCTAAATTTTATTTCATTTTAAAGTTTTAGAACTTTATTAATTTTTTCAAATCTACTTGACCATTTTTCTTCATAACTTTTACAGTTTTTCCCTCATTAAGCTAAATCTTTGATTTCCATAGTTCATTAAATTTTTTTTTTTTTTAACCAGAGCAAAGTGAAAGAAGTTTATTAAGCAAGTACACTCCAGACATGGGGGGCGGGTTGTCAAGAAAGATTAGGAAGCAATAGTACACTCCAGAAGAGGGGTTGGAGCAGGCACATGTCCAAGCAGACAGTGGCCTAAACATTTGTTTTCTATTCCTGGGTAATTTCAATATCTGAAGTCTTTGATAGTCTGATTGTGCTGGCTGTTGATCCTGGTATCCTTGTATGTTTTGTTATTTTGACTGTGAGCTTGTTTTCTTTGGAACTTCAACTTTGAGAATTCTTTGAAGTTCCAGACGATATGTGGCTATTTCTGTGGGTTGCTTAGAGTATTACCAACCTGAGAATACTTCATAATAAATTATTCCCTTGGGGGTTTTCGTATAAAATAGCTTGAATTCTGGCCACAAATTTGTGTGAAAGAAATTTTTTTTTTTCTGAGTAGAGACTCAGAGTCATGGTTGTCAAAAGTGAATGGCTTTATTACTTCCCATCCTGCATAATGGGTGTTTCTCTTGCTTACCTTTATTTAGGCTGATGATATATAGCCCTATGGAATTTAATGGGTGTGAGGGAAAGCTCTTATTAGTTCTGTTAACCCTAGGCTTTACCTTCTGTGGATCTCAGAGTGCCCAAAACAAGATCAGGGTCACCAGGATTGGATTTGGTAGCTAACCCTCAAGGCCAAAGCCAGCTTGCATGTCTCTTAGAATTTTCCTACCTTCCCATCGCTTTTGGTTTTGCCAACTCAGTCATTCAGAAAGATACTTTTGTATTTTAACCAACATTTTTGGTTGTTAACAATGGAAGGGGTCATTCAGGGAATCTAGTCTTCTATATATTAAAACTGAAAGAAGTTTTAGATTTTTTTCTATCCAGTGAAAGACCTATACCAAATTCAATTTCTGAGGTTTCTGTGGATTTGGACATTTTTTCATGGACTTTCCTCCCCTTTTACTGAAGAGGTAATTTTTCTAAAATACATCAGTTTTTCCTTTTTGGGAGAGTGAAGTATTCTTTGAAAGTAGGTTAGACAGTAAGATGAATTGCACTGAACCAGTTTTCAAAGAGTATAGGAAATACCGTATATCCTTAGGACATCTGGCTTAATGAATATTCACTTTCTTAAGGCTCTTTGGGAAATATTTTCTTAGGAGAGAATACCTCTGACCCAGGTGCACATAATATGTATTTTATAACCAGATTTTAGTTTTAGTTTATTTACTTCTGTGTGGTGGCTTTTTCTTTTTTTTCTGGGTAGAGATAAGAAAATGTGTTATAGTGCCAACATATCATAATAATGTTATCTTTTAAAAATATTTACAGTGGAAGTATGCGAGACTTAATAGCTCAGGTGACTAGTGGTCTCCTGCAGTTCCCAGAAGTGACTATTCAAGCCCTCGGAGAAGACGAAATAACATTAGATTCTGTGCTTCGTGGGAAGTTTGCTGCAGGTAAAAATAATGTTGCCAAACATTTACTAATATGATTGATTTGTAAGATGAATAGTAAGTATATATTGTAGTTTCTTTAATGTAGAAGAAAAAAAAGAACTTGGATAGAGTGGTCTTATATAACATCTACAATTACGTGTTACAAACTCTAGGACACATCAGTGAATCTCTGATTGGGGGTTTATAGTTAAATTTTCCTTATTAAAAATCCCATATATTTTGTCTTTTAGTATTGAATATCAATATTTGGGAAATAGAAATAACATACAACTGATTTTTCTTTATAATCAGTAAGTTTTATTGGTGATGAGTTTGGATTAGTACCTAAACAAACTTATGAATCGAAAAATCTGATTGTAGGGCCCTGGGTGATACAAAATTTTCAGAAAGTCTTATTTCCTAATACCATTACTCTGAACAAGATCTAAATATGTAGTTTAGACTGTGTAAGAGAGCAGAGAAGCATGCTAAAGAAGCCTTTCCATGATAGATTTCAATCTAATGAAAAATATTACAGAAGGCTTTTCTGAAAATAAGTTTATAGCCATCTTCCCAGCAGGAAGGTAACAAAGCATATACATGTATCAGTCATTAGCTATTTACAGTGCTATTCACCTGAATGTTAAAGGTAGCAATAGTGGTTACTATATTTCAGGTACTGTAATCACTTTCCATTGCGGTAGGTATAAAACTTTTCTAAACAGCACTATTCTATGTAGCAGAGAATCAAATAGGTTAAGTAACTTGATCCCAATTACACAGATAGTGAGTGGCAGAAAGGAGCTTTGAACCCTGGCATTCTGGGTCCCAACTGTGCCATGCTACTTTCTTAAACTTTGTAGGCTTCCCTCACCTATAAACTAGCATATCCAACTGTCTACTTGGATGCATAATCAACATCTCAAATTTAGTAGTAAAAGTTACTGCCATTCATCTGGTTGCTCAAGCAAAAATTCAGGGTCTGCTCTTGATTCTTCTGTTTTACTCACCTCTCTGTATCTAATTCATCAGCAAGCACATCCTGTTAGTCCTACTGCTAAGATGAATCTCCAGTCATTCCACTTTTCTCTATCCACAGTCACCAACCAGGTATCATATTCTCGCTACTTCTACTCTGTGCTCCCCCTTGTCCATTCTTTGCTTAGCAGCTGGAGTAACATTTGAAAACATAAATCAGATTGTAACTGACCTGCTTTAAACCCACCAGTGACTTTACATTGCAGGTAGAGTGAAATCCAGGTATGAGTAGTAGGCTCAGAAGGGGTTCTGATATTTCCCATTTTTATGGTAGTTGTGTCTTCTCAATGAGATTGTGAACTCCTCAGGGATAGACTTATGTGTTATATTTTATATCTGCCATATCTCCTAGTTTAAATCTTTTAGGGTATGATTGATGTAGTAAAATTATGCTTTGGAGTTAGACTTGGAATCTACTTCGGGCTTTGTTACTTTGTAACTGCGACTTTGGGCAGATTAAACTGTATTAAGGTTTAGTTGCCTTATCTCTATATTGAGATGTGATAAGGAACAAATGAGATAATTACTTAAGCACACAGTGTGGTACCTTTACCAAATGATTACTTTATTATTGCAATAGTAGTTCCTCAATTTATTCTACTAATTTGAAGATCACTCTGTTCTATAAATGCTTAGATTTCAATTTGGGGATAATATGTAAAGTTTTATGTAATGAACTGTATATTATATATTTATATGTAAAAGAGCTAACTGCTACTGATTTTGTTGTGTTCATACAATATTAAAATAAGCAATACTTTCGCTTTTTTAATTTCTTCTAGGAAAAAATGGACTTGCTTGCTTGGCTTGTGGTCCACAACTTGAGGTAGTAAACTCTATAACAGGAGAGCGGTTGTCTGCATATAGATTCAGTGGAGTAAATGACCAGCCTCCTATAGTTCTAGCAGTGAAAGAATTCTCTTGGCAGAAGAGAACTGGATTGTTAATAGGATTGGAAGAAGCAGAAGGAAGTGTTCTCTGTCTTTATGACCTTGGTATATCAAGGGTGGTTAAAGCAGTTGTTCTTCCTGGAAGGGTAGGTATTATGTAAGATATCTGGACATTCCACTTTCAAAACTGAACCCTGCTGGTTACACAGGTGGTTTACTTTGTGAAAATTCATTGAACTGTACATTTATAATTAGTGTACTTTTATGTGAATGTGTTACTCTTCATTAAAAAGTTCAAAATAAAAAAGAGGTTAAAGATGATACATTATCCAAGGAACTTAACATTTACAATGTAACTTTCTCATTCTTAGTTAGAAAATTCCAAGGTAAAAATAGCAATGACATCTAATGTTCTAATACTTTTTTGTGTGAAAAGTATCATCTGAGTCTTGTTCTTATCTCCAGTTGTGTTCTGTGAGGACACTTAAAGTTTATAAAAATGTATTCATTACTATGGAATTTTTAAGATTTTTTTTTCTCTTTTAATTTGAGCCTGTAGTCTTGGAGCTATATGGAAAACATGTCACTATTAAATATTTTTATATTTAAAAATATATTTAAATAATGGGTTCATTTATAATCACCATTTATTAATTCTGATATATGTGTGCCTTCCATATGCCAGACATCTTATCCAATAGTAATTATAGAAGTACTTTGAATACTGGTTGTTTCTTCAGCAGGTTTATTGCTGCTTTTCCATACATGATGAGAAAAAAACATACGTTTACAAATATGCACACAAAATTGTAGAAGAATAGAATTCTTTCTTTACATGGTATGGAAAAGTATGCACTTACACACAAATATATGTATGCATTTATGTAAGGTATATAATCACAGAAGAATAGAATGAAATCATGCTATGTGCTAGATGCTGGGAATAAATAGAGTAATTGAACTTGGTCCATGCTTTTGTTTATTTATTTATTTTCCATTTGAGTATCTGGAAATAGTCCATGCTTTTAAAAAGCTTATAGTCTGGTGGGAGAAGATGACAAATAAGATTATAGCATAAATATAATTAATACTTTGATAAATTTAAACACTTTGAACATGGAGAACATCTGGATAATTTCTGTTCAAAAGAGTTGGACATTTTAGGTAAAGAGACCATGAAAAAGTAACAGTACATGGAGCATTTGGGAAACTAGACTTAATTTAGAATGACTGGGGGCAAGCGGGAGGAGGAAGTGGGGGTCAGAAATGGTGACAATTCAGATTGTGAATGATTTTGTTTGCAATTAGGGGCCTTCTTCTAAAGTCTGTGGTGAAGTAATTTTAAGTTTTAAGCAGAACTGTGATGTAAAAAGCTCCCTTGGATTGGGTCAGAGAGGGTATTTTGAGAATAGAAACAAGGAGACTGTTGTAGTTCAGGTAAATAATGAGAAAGTGAATCAAGGAGAAATGGAGAGAATGGGACAGATTCAAAATATATTCAGAAGGGAATGTGGTCAGGACTTGTTGATCATTTGGCTGAGTAATTGAGAAGAAAAAAGTTTCCTGAACTGTTGCTCAGTCGAGTGGATGGTTGGTATCATATGGAAGCAGGAATATAGAATAAGGAAAAGATTGGGGGAGTATTGATAGATGACTTCAAAAGAAGTTCAACCAACTAGCTATTTTTTGGCTAGGGTACAGTATCCCTTCCTAAATATGTTTTTAACTGTCTTCTAAAGTTAAGGTAGCATTATCAATCACTTCATGTACTGTTTGTGTGAGGAATGCAAACTGAGATAGATTCCATACCCCTTAGTGGGGAATTGAAGAGAATATGCTTTAATATTTATAGATATTATTACAGTAATTAAAAAGGAAAAAAGTCCCTGAAGTTATAGCTTTCAGAATTAGAAACACTGTGTAATGTTTTGTGTACTAAGAATATAGAGAAAGAGCCATTCTTCAGTCTGTAATAATAAATTATAGCCTGAAAAAAACTTTTAACTTTATTAATGTATAAACCATTGATACCAAATTTCCTCTTTCCTTTCAGGACATTCATCAGTACAGGTTGAGAATCTCTTATCTGAAATGCTTGCGACCAGAAATGTTTCAGATTTTGGATTTTGGGATTTGGGATTCTCAACCCATATTGTAGTAGAAATCACCAAACATTTAATCATCATATATCATACCTAATCAATTTTTGTTAACTAATAAGAAAGAAGGAAAGCTAAGTATAAGGTAAAATGTGGATGATTAGGTACACACATTTAAAATTTGTCACATGAGATGAAGGAGAAAAATATGACTCCATAAAGTAGCTAAAGTAATCATACTTTTTTTTTAAATAGTTCAAATTCTTGTATCAGTGATCCATTCACTGCCAAAACTTATGTGAAGTTCGTTAGAATATCACCCTTTTAAAGAAGGTTAAACCTCTTTAAGGCATAAACAGCACTTAAGACATCTTGGTCTTTTTTTGTGTGTGTGTGTGGGAATCAGAGTCTCACTCTGTCACCTGGGGTTGAGTGCAGTGGCATCACCATAGCTCACTGCAACCTCAAACTCCTGGGCTCAAGTGATCCTCCTGCCTCAGCCTCCCGAGTAGCTGGGACTATAGGTGTGTGGCACGACACCCAGCTAATTTTTCTATTTTTGTAGAGATGGGGTCTTGCTCTTGCTCAGGCTGGTCTTGAACTTCTGAGCTTAAACAGTCTTCCCGCCTCGGCCTCCCAGAGTGCTAGGATTACAGGCGTGAGCCACCGCACCCAGCTACAAACATCTTGATTTTTGTTTCTTAAAGAGTAAACAGCTAAATTTTCTGGAATGATTTGTTTTTACTCTTCGGAGAAGCAGCTATATAATCCTAGAGTGGCTGGTTAAGAGCTTCAAAGTGAGAACAATTTAGATTTGAGTTTTACACTTAACGATCTTATGGCTTCCATAATTCTTGGCTAACTTTCTAAGCTTCAGGTTATTTCATCTTTATTTAATTGATTGATTTATTTTTATTTTCTTAGAGACAGGGTCTCACTCTGTTGCCCAGGCTGGAGTGCAGTGGCACTATCATAGCTCACTAGGACCTCAAACAGTCCTCCCTTCTCAGCCTCCCAAGTAGCTAGGACTACAGTTGCATACCACCATGCCTGGCTAATTTTTAAAAATTTTTTGTAAAGATGAGGTCTCACTGTGTTGCCCAGGCTGGTCTCTACCTCCTGACCTCAAGTGATCCTTCCACCTTGGTCTCCCAAAATGCTGGGATTATAATCAGGAACCACCATACCTGGCCTTATTTCATCTTTAAATGGAGATAATTACATATAGTGAAATATCAAAGGGTTATTGTGAACATTAAATTGAACCAATTAGCACAGTGCCTGGCACGTAGTAGGCTCTTAATAAGCATCACTTATTATTCCAAATGCATGATTTTTTATGTATTGAAATCATGGTATAATTCTTAATATATCTTAAGATGTTATTAGATTATTCGTATTCACAGGTATCAAATTTAAATTTATGATTCTGTATTTGATTATGTTTACATCTCATAATGGATAACTTACTTTAACTTCAAAATTTGTTGTATTTTCTCATTTAGTAGAAGAAAAGCAAATCATATATTCTGCTTTCTAGGTAACAGCTATCGAACCCATAATTAATCATGGAGGAGCAAGCGCAAGCACTCAGCATTTACACCCAAGTCTGCGATGGCTTTTTGGTGTGGCAGCTGTAGTAACTGATATTGGACAGATCCTTCTTATTGATCTATGTTTGGATGACTTGTCATGCAGTCAGAATGAAGTAGAGGCATCAGGTAATTAGTAATTCTTTACTTGAAACTATAAATTGAGCGCTTGAATATTCTGGCGCATTGTTTTTAAAAAGTAGCCATATGTTTTTTTTAAAAAAATAGAGAATCTTCTTTGTGCATCTTTGTTTCTTTTATTATCTGGACCTGGGCACTGTGGATATTTCTTGCATGAGATACTCTATTTTTGTTGATGAAGTGTTCATATGCTAAAAGTAGGCCATGAGAAAGGTAGTGATATTGATTTGTTTCCATATATATATACTTGAATAAGATCTATTCATAAGTAAATGCCAGAACAAGGGCTAAATGTAAAAAGTTTTTATCTTTATCAGCCAGTTTAAAATTATCCAACCATGCAGGTTTTAACATAGTGTTTTTGGCAGATTGTTTATGTTCCTGTGGTAAGGCAAAGATAGAAAAAAAGTAATTTATTAGGAGATAACAGATTAATTGAAAGTCTTTCCTCACAAAATAACATCCTAAAATACAACTAATGCTATTCAAATTTTTAAAAAACTGAAGAGAGATTATTTGTCCCCTTTGAATGCTTGTATTTATTAATCTTTTTTTAAGTGCTTTCAGTTTTTTAAAATTATGAGACTATGATTGGTTTATGTAGAGAGGAAGAACCAACCTAAAAACTAAAAAACGTGTCTTTTACTTCTAAATTTTCAGTAAAGGACCATTTGACCTGCATAAGGTTTTGACTTTGAGGACATTCTTGATTTCTAACAAAAGCCTAAAATATCAATGTAGATCTTTTCATTTACAGATCAGCTAAGAAATAGACACAAACTATCTCCATTTTATCCAGTTTATAATGAACATAACTAATACAAATTGTCAGTACTGGCCAGGCGTGTAGCTCATGCCTGTATTCCCAGCACTTTGGGAGGCCAAGGTGGGAGGATTGCTTGAGGCCAGAAGTTGAAGACCAGCCTGGGCAACATAGCAAAACCTCATCTCTACAAAAAATTAAAAACTAGCTGGGCATGGTGACATGCACCTGTAGTCCTAGCTACTTGGGAGGCTGAGGCAGGAGAATCACCTGAGCGTAGGATTTTGAGGCTGCAGTGAGCTATGATCACACCACTGTGCCCCAGTCTGGGTAGCTGAGCATGACCCTGTCTCAAAAAAAATTATCAGTATATAATAAAAGTGATTGATTAAAACTGCAACCTAACAGGTACAGTGAACACTATTTGGGTGATGGGCACACTAATAGCCCTGATTTAAGCATTATAAAAGCTATCCATGTAACAAAAACATTTGTACACCCTTAATATTTTGAAATAAAAAAACCTGCAAGTGGTAAAAACTGTATTTGACTAGAAATTCATTGAAGAACCAAATCATCTCAACAAAATTTAAATGTGCAAAATATGACCTGCATAAATTTGATTTGGCAGAAATAATGGCCACATATGCACTTTAAAAAAATCCTCATAGTGATAAAAGGTATATCTTAAGATTTGTTATGTATCAAGACCTGACTGATTAATAAAATTCTGGGTACAGTTTAAATGAAAAGAATTGATTAGCAAAAACAATAACTAAAAATCATTTTGTTGAATATTAGAAATGATGTGACTGCTTTTTTTTTTTTTTTTTTAATAGAGAATGGGGTCTTGCTCTTGCTCGGGCTGGTCTCGAACTCCTGAGCTCAAGCGATCCTCCCACCTCAGCCTCCCAGAGTGTTAGGATTACAGGCATGAGCCACCACACCTGGACTTTGATGGCTCATGATAGAAAATTGATCAAAGAATTAAGTAGGCTTGATGGGCTTTTGTTTCAGAGTATGTTTTGTGGACATCATTATAGGTGTAAGGCTAATTAAAATGCTTGTATTCATAAAGAAACTCTCTTCAGATCAGTATGGTAGAGTTTAAAACATCCTTTATTTCAGAAGTCAGTAGTCAGTAGGTGCACAAGGATAATTTTGTAATGAAAGTCTCTCGATTTTTATCAGAACCAGTTCTCAGTTTTGAGAATTAGAAAGCAATTTTATAGCACAAAAAATTAAGCTTTAGGGTTTAATGCAAAATTTATTTTTTTGTTTACACAAGTAATTTATGATTACAACTGTTCAGACTTCACTGAAATACACTACCACAGAAAATGAAGTTCAAACTTAACAGTTTTTCTTATTCAGCTTTCCACATCAGTGCATATAGAGTCTAACTTATTCTTTTGAATAAGTTTATAATATTCCATCATGTGAATTTTTAATTTTGGCAAAATTTAATCACTTGCTGTTCTCCAAATAAGTAATCAGAAGCAGAAGGGATTTGAAGGGTAGCCATTCAAGTACAGTATGATGTGATTTTTTTTTTCTCCTTCATAACAACAATAAGGGAATCTGCTCTTGCACAACTGTTATATCAATACATGGGTCTGAATTTTATTCCTTTTGTTAGAAATTTCAGACATCTTCAAGTAGACAGAAGAATATAAGAATTCCTATATACCTATCACCCAAATTCAGGTTAATTTTCCAGATTTACCATACGTGTGTCTGTTTTCTTTCATTTTTCTATTTCCCCCTTTCCTTCTTCCTCTGTTAGTTTAAAGCAAATATGGAGGATATTTTACTACAGAGTCATAATGCCATTAATTCCTAACACCATTGGTAATAATTCTTAGGTATAGTGTAATGTCCAATCCATAATCAAATTGTGGTGATTATCTAAAGCATCTTTTTACATTTGGATTGGAATTCAAACAAAGTCCACACATTGATTGTATTTGACAGTTATGTATCAAGTCTCCTTGAATGTACAGCAGTCCTCTTTCTGTCCTCTCTGTTTTTACTTATTTATTTATTTTTTAGTGCCACTGACTTGCTGAAGAAGTTAGTTATTTGGGAGAATGTCCCACATTTTGGAATTAATTGTGTAGTGTCATTCATTTTTTCTGTTTTCTGCAAATGTAATTTAGCTTTGGTTATAAATTAAGGTTTGACATTTTGGCACGTTTACTTTGGAGGTGCTGGGAACTTCGTATTGTATTACATCAGGAGGCACATGGTGTCTAGTTGTTTCACAGTTAGTGATCAATGCATTCAGATGATGACAACATGATCCTTCATTTTAAAAGTTTCTCATCAACCTTTAAACTAGTGGTTCTCAACCAGGGGTGAATTTTGTTCTATGGGAGGTGTTTGGCAATGGCAGGAGACATTTTTGGTTGTTATTACTGAGAGAGATGGTGGTCCTGGCTGATACTAGTTAGAGAACAGGCATGCTGCCTAGCACCCTACGGTGTACAGGATAATCCTCCGCAGCAAAGAATTATCTGACCCAAAATGTCAATAGAGTAGTTCCCACTTATCATTGAGCAATATGTTCCAAGACCCCTACTGGATGCCTGAAACCTCAGATAGTACAGAACCCTATATACACATATACACTATGTTTTTTCCTTATAAAGTCAGGAACTTTTACTTTTTTACTTAAAGGAAGCACATTATGGCTTCTCTTTGGCATATCCAAATTGCCAGCATCACTACCCTTGTGATTTAGGGCCATTATTAAGTCAAATAAGCGTTACTTGAACACAAGTACTGCAATACCATGACAGTCAATCTCATAGCTGCGATGGCCACTAAATGACTAAGGACGGGTAGCAAATACAGCATACCTACACTGGACAAGGAATGATTCATGTCCCAGATAGTGGGAGATTTCATTATGCTGCTCAGAACAGTGTGTGAACTTTAAAATTTATGAATTATTTCTGGAATTTCTCATTTAATATTTTCGAATTGTGATTGTCCACAGGTAACTGAAACTGGAAAGCAAAATGGCTGATAAGGGGGGGACTACTATAGTGCCAAGAGTGAATAACCCTACTTTAATTGTTTCATTCATTGAGATTGTTATGTGAACCTCTTACTTCATTAAGGGCTGCAGAATGATGATTTTTAAATTCTGTCAATCTGAAGAACTTTCTCATTAACTAGGGCTACTTGGTTACCCTGAAATACAATGTATACAGAAAAGACAAGGTAAATGCTTACTGAAAGAAATAATACTAAAGGTACTAATTTTCAGAGTAAGAAGGTGATACCAAGTTACTTCCAGTGGTTCAATATAAGGTCTTTTGTAGATGAAGAAGGTGAGCTTCCCCCTCGCCCCCCGCCCTTTTTTGAGTATCATGAGTTCATGAGGTTTAACATATTTAATGTGCTTCATTTATTTTCATTGTTTTTGATGCTCAAAATGTCCTGTCTTTGCTAATAAGAGCCCCTTCATGTTGTCTGACACATTCCCTTTAGCCTTTAATAGCTTCCTAGATTACTGGCATAAGATGTACCAGGCTCATCTTTACATATTTCCTTCCCCATACCAGGAATCAGCCATTCCTCCAAGGAAGGTATTTAGGTTATAGTTCTAAATTTCAATAAAGAAATAATCGGCTTTATTTATAATTGTTAAAGAAATTTTTTAACTCTTTAAAAAAAAGATTCTACCTTATATAATATTTGAGATGTACTGAATTTTTTAAAAAATTACACAATTAAATTTATTTTTTAAGTTATAGCATTCAAATAGATAAAGATGGCTATTTTCTAGTTCAGTGTGCATTGTTATCACTAATCTTTTTATTTTAATTGACTCAGTTGACTTTGTTTGGGGCTTGAATAATTGATGACACATTTGCTTTTATGCTGTTCATAGTTTGTTAACCTTACTTGTCTAATTTTTGTTTTTAGATCTTGAAGTTATAACTGGTATCCCGGCTGAAGTACCGCACATCAGAGAAGGTGTGATGAGAGAAGGACGCCATCTGTGTTTCCAGTTAGTAAGTCCATCAGGAACAGCTGTTTCAACTCTTAGTTACATAAGCAGGACAAATCAGCTTGCTGTAGGTTTTTCTGATGGCTATCTAGCACTTTGGAACATGAAAAGCATGAAAAGAGAGTAAGTATAACTTTTTCCTCTTACTTGATTATTGGTGGTTTCTTTTTTAATATAGCCTGTATTTAGTTACTAATATTTGAAAATTAGCATGATGAGAAAAGAGTAGCATAGATTAATGATTGAATGACTGGTTGAGTATGAATAATTTTTCATGGCATTAAATCATAATTTGATATGATAAAGGAATGACTTAGCACATGAATTTAGGTTGATTCTTTTCAGTGTTTATTTAAAAGGCATTGCAGTTATTGTGTTTCATTTGCTCATAAAGCATGACTTTATAAAGATAAACTATATAGTCATGCACCACATAATAATGTTTCAATCAATGATGGACCGCATACATGAAGGTGGTCCCATAAGATTATTATTACTTTTTATTTTTAGAGACAGGGTCTTGCTCTGTCACCCAGGTTGGAGTAGAGTGGCACGATCATAGTTCATTGCAGCCTTGAACTCTTGGGCTTCAAGTGATCCCCTGATCCTCCTGCCTCAGCCTCCTGACAAACCCTTAAGAGTATAACATGTTTTTACTGCACCTTTTCTGTATTTAGATACTCAAATACTTACCGTTGTGTTATGGTTGCCTACAGTATTCAGTGCAATAAAATACTATACAGTTTTGAAGCCTAGGAGCAATAGGCTATACCATCTAGGTTTGTGTAAGTTTGATGTTGGCATGACAAGAAAATCGCCTCATGATGCATTTCTCAGAATGGATCCTTGTCATTAAGCGACACATGACTATTTGTATAGTATGAGTTCTTTCAGAAATACTCTTCTTTATCATCATCTATGTAAAGTAGCAGTTTAATAAAATTCCCAGTTGACGAAAAAACATGACTTTTAAAAATCAAAGTTATAAAATACTTATGTTTTAAAATTTTATGCTGTCAAAAGTCTCCCTAAAATATAATTACATTAATACTTTTGATCTATGGAGAAAATTGCCTCTAATATCGAGAGGTAGCAAATAGGCATTATAGATTTTTTAAAATTTCTGTTAAGAATTAGGTTGCCCATTTGGCACTGTAAGTTATCGATTTCTTTGTTTCTCCTTCTTTTCTCGGGCATATTGGTATATTTTCTTGAGTAATTTATTTTATAGGAAGTTCGTTACAACTCTCATTGCTGTTATCCTTTTATCAGCTCCTGTCTCTGAGTTGCTCCTAAAGAAATACTTGGAGAATCTGCCTTCTACAGCAGTGTTTTCTCTAACACTGTCATCTCTTAGCTAATTATGGGGGTTTATGGGAACTCTTCAGTTTCTAGCTCATCTTCTGTTTATTAGTGGGGAAATTGACTCTAAACCCAAGCAACAAGTATTGTGGCACTATTTTATGTCTTTATAGGGTATTACTTATGGGAGAGCAATACATAGTGGTGTACATAGATATGACTCTCTAAGAACCAGTTTACACATACATATATGCATGTGCTTAAGTAATTCTAACTCTTCCTGGTTCTGCCTGGCAGATGGGTGCCATGGCTATAGTCTTGATGTCTTGTGTCCTGCATATTTTTGAAGATAAAGTGACTTGAATCACTTAATTTGGGGAATTGTATGAACAGTGATTGCTTAACCCAAATTCTTACATGAGATACCTTCTTCCTTTTCCATAAAATTATAACTTACAAATATGAAGTGTACTAATTTTTGTCTGTTTCAGATATTATACACAATTGGAAGGTGGTAGAGTTCCTGTATATGCTGTTACTTTTCAAGAACCTGAGAATGATCCTCGTAATTGCTGTTACCTGTGGGCTGTTCAGTCTACACAAGATAGGTAAGTGTGATACGTGTAGTTTTGAAAAAAATATTTGTCAAAACTAATACAGCAGTTAATTTCTTTTGCAAAGCTTTGTACTCGTCTCTTTTAGTGAAAGCAACATAATTTCTTTCAGTGAATGAGTGAGTGGTAGTTGAAATTATTTTAAAAGTTAAATGATTGTTTCTACATGTTTGAGTAATTCTGAGATTTCAGTAAGAAGAAATTGTGCTTACTTAACTTGTTTGAATGTTATTTCAAAGAGGCCAATACAGATCAGTAGGCAACTTCTTTTTACCTTGGGCAATTTCTATGGCCTTTTACTCATAAGAACATCTGTTCCCATTTATAATCTCCTTCTTTTTCTCTCCATTGTGTATGCCTCTGTTTCATTTTTGTTTACTTCTCCTTTGCTCTCTAGTCCTTCTACTTGCCTTTTACAGTGTATTCCTAGGATTAATTTGGTTAATCTTAACCTGTCATAAGCTCTGATTTTGTTTTACCTATGGGCAGTAAGAAATCTCTCCTTTCACTTTAATTTGTAACTGATTACGCTTGTTCATTTCCAGTGGTAGCAAATACAAGTATTGATATTCCCTTATTCTTTGGTACTTAATTCTTTGATGATGAAACAATTATGTTTGTGGTATAAATGCTATGATCTTGATAACTTACTATTCCTAGTGCTTTCTTTTTTTTTTTTCTTTTTGTTGTTGTTGTTGAGACAGAGTCCTCGCTCTGTCACCCTGGGTAGAGTGCAGTGGCGTCATCGTTGCTCACGGCAACCTCCAACTCCTGGGCTCAAGCAATCCTCCTGCCTCAGCCTCCCAAGTAGCTGGGACTACAGGCACGCGCCACACACCCGGCTGATCTTTTGTTCCTATATTTGGTAGAGATGAGGTCTCACTTTTGGCTCAGGATGGTTTCGAACTTCTGAGCTCAAGCAATCCACCTGCCTTGGCCTCCTAGAGTGCTAGGGTTACAGGCGTGACCCACCACGCCCGGCCCCTAGTACTTTCTTTTTCTAAGTCCATCCTACCTTACAAGATTCTATTATAGGTACCTGAACTGCAGTTAGTTTTGGTTTTTGTGTTGGATATCCCCTACTTTTAGGTTTTGTCTTACCCTATAATACAGTGAATCAATGAATGAAGAATGGCTTTGCCACATTTGAAACTTATCAGTCCTAGAAAAAATTGAAATGAAAATATGGAAACAGCTATTGGGACTCACCTGATTGAGTCACATCCATATTCCTATCCATATTATATCCCTTGGTGTAACAGGGGCCTGCAGTAGCTTAAGGAATATGATTCACAAAGGCCCTATATGGTGGGGAATGAGTGATGACTTTTACAGAAACAATTTTTGCATTTCATTTATTTTTCCTTCTAGTACTGTCCCTTGGGATGATAAGTTCTCTAAATTTATTATTCTTTGTGGTGGATTTTTGTTCTTTTGCACTTTTTCTAGATTCCCACACTAAAGCCTAAAGGGGTTCCCTCTTGTATTATATTGTAACCTTGTGAATAAGTCTGCATTCACTTTTACCCTGCCACTCTTGATTTTATGGATTTTGTAGAGCTTTAATCTTTTTAGTCATGTAAGTGATGCCCACTCTATCTTAGTAATCATTAAGCTATGTGAACTTTGTCTAGTTATTTTTTTCTAAAATCATTGTGAACTGCATGTGGTTCCTGTAAGCCTTTTTTGAGGTTGGTTTCAAAAGTATGTATGTATTCTAAGCACAGATGAATTACAGTTTTAAATATGGGCAGGGTAGTGTTTTCTGTTTTGCTTGTGGTGATGCCCAGTACTCGCTTATCTTTATTATCCATGACAAATTGACTAATTAACACAGGAACAATTCTCTAATGATTTTTAAACCACTTTCTAGTGGTTTATATCTTTTAATAGGGCAGGTTTAGTTTGATTTGTAATTTAGATTGTTTATTCCTAAATTATTTACTTTGCATTTGTCAGTGCTATTGATATGAGGTTTCTTTTGAAATCTGGTCTTTGATTGAAACCTTTAAATTAATGGGTCATGCACCTTGTGGAGAATCTATGAAGGCTATGATATATATTGGTGTGTGTGTTTATGTAATATATATACACACACACATATATATATAAATAAATGTAAATAATCCTGTGTACAATTTAAGAAAGCTCACAGACTGCCCTAAGTCTACCCATGGGACCACAGGTTAGGAATCCTGCTTTGAATCATTCTTAGACTAATCTCTTACTTTACAAAGATGTTTAATATTACCATGTCTGTTCTTCCTCACACACCCCCCGCCCCCATCATTGAATCTCCCAGCACCTTATTGGTATGATAAGTAGATTAAAATATAAATATTATATACATTTAGTTTATAAGTCTAAATCAGGAAGACAGGTGGTATAGTCTTTTTTCCCTCCATCAGAGGTATTGTTTGAACAAAATAAAAGAGGAAAAAGAAAGAATCATTGTAGAACAAATATATGACCATAAAATTACATGGATGTAGATGTTAAATTGTTGCCATAGTCCTCATCATTCATAATAAAAGCCGCATTTAGTTTCATAATATGGAAATGTGAATGAAAAAACTCATTGGTATTCCCTTTAACATTGGTTGTATGCAGTCTGTCTCCTTACTGGCTATTTGTCCTTGCTTTATGGCCATGAATTTGTGCATTTGACACAATTATCAAGCATCTGTGCACCAGTAACTGTTCTAGGGAATATAGCAATGCATCAGACAGATAAAATTTCTGTTTTTCCAGAGCTTATATTCCAGTGGGGAAGAAAGATAGTAAATAAATAGAATAGCACATATATTTAATGTAATTTCAGGTAGTGATGTTAAATGCAGAAAAATAAAGCTGGGAAAGGGGATGTAGAGTATGGCAGAGTAGAGGATACTGCTACTTTAGATAGTATAATCAGAAAGATTTGAATGAAGTAGGGGCAGGGAAGCGGGGAGAGCTATGGAAAAATCTGGGAGGGAAGGATGCACAGGTCTTAGTAAAATGTCTCAACAAAAAGCAAGACCAGTAAGGGTGGAGCACAGAGTAGTTGTAGATGAGGATAGAAAAGTATTTAGTAGAACTCGTTTACATAGGAATATGTAGGCCAGAATAAAGAAAGTGTTTGAATTTGGTCTGGCTATCTCAAGCCAGTTAAATTGATTTGTGGTGGTAAGGCCTAAGCGTTAAGTATTTTTTAAAAGCACCTCTGGTGATTCTGATAATAAGCAACCAGGGTTGAGAACCAATGGCCTAGAGTGAATGAGAAATATAGAAAAGAAGAGATCTGGGAACTGAGCCTTGGAACCCTCCAGTACTTAGAGATACTTGGAGATGGAGAACAAGAGGGCAAGGTAGCCAGCAAAGGACTAAGGGGTAGATAGTGTGGTATGAGGAACATTAGGAGAGTGTATGGTATGCTAGAAGCCAAGTAAAAGAAATGTTTTAAGAAGAATCAGGTAGTAATAAGAATTCAAATTCATATGATGTGGCTCTAGAATCTGTGTTCTTAACACTTACTGCATACTGTATACTTGAGTAGTACAGGGTTGATTGATTTGATATCTTTGGTTTGTGCCTTTATTATATAGCTCCCATCCTCATGGTCCAGGGCAACATCTTCATTTTAAGTGGAGTAGCAAGATGGAGAAAGAGACCAGGAAGAAGGAGCAAAGGACATGTTGCCCCTTAAGGAAGGTTCTCTGTAGTTGGCCTGGGATAATTCTGTTTACATCCCATTGGCCAGAACTTGGCCACAGGGCTACTGCACCTAGCTGCAAAGGAAGCTGGGAAATGTAGTCGATATTTTAGGCTGCCGTGTGTCTAACTAAATCATACCTATTGAGGAAGGAATATTTGAGAAAGAATATTGAGTAAACAGTTATAGTCTCTGTTACATACCACCTAGAGTATGTAAATAGCATCAGTTTAGTTAATTAGAATCAATGAAAAGTGAAAATCAGTTATTGTTTCAAAGGATTACATTTTATGAAAACAACCGGCTGGGCGTGGTGGCTCACCCCTGTAATCCTAGCACTATGGGAGGCTGAGGTGGGAGGATTGCTTGAGCTCAGGAGTTCGAGACCAGCCTAAAAGAGACTGAGACCCCGTCTCTACTGAAAATAGAAAAAATTAGCTGGGCATGGTGGTGCACACCTGTAGTCCCAGCTCCTCAGGAGGCTGAGGCAGGAGGATCACTTGAACCCAGGAGTTTGAGGTTGCAGGGAGCGAGGCTGAGGCCACGGCACTCTAGCCCAAGTGACAGAGCGAGACTCTGTCTCAAAAAAAAAAAAAAGAAAACAACCAAATCTAAGTTCTTCACAGTGATCTTAGTTTTAGACAGTAAGAGATGTTTAATGTATCAATATGATAGTGCATTTCCTCAGTCAATTTCTGTTTCTTTCAGTGAAGGGGATGTTTTGAGTTTGCATCTGCTTCAGCTGGCCTTTGGTGATAGAAAATGTTTGGCATCGGGACAAATCTTGTATGAGGTAAATGGTAATTGTATTATGGGTTTATATTACCATTTTGTTCATTATTTCCTGATTTTAAATGTTTTTGTTTTGAGATATTGAAAAGCTATTCTTGTATTCAAGTTAATACTCTATTCATAATATTGTACAAGTAGTATTATTATACATTAGAGATCTTCTGATCGCAAGATCAGAATATCTGATAGATTAGAGGTCTGTTTTAACTATTTTACCAAGGTAGCACTGTTTTCTAGGTATCATTTTCCTCTCCAATGAGGGGAATGGACTATTGAACTTGTGGCTTAATTGATACCAAGGAAAAATAGTCCCACTTTGTTGATCTAATATATTGAGCAGTAAGCCATGGGGTGACATTATAAGAGGGATATGCGTCTAGACTTTCAGATGACTATTTATTTTTGTGGCTGAATTCCTGAGGAACCAGTAGAGGTGCTGCTAATAGCCATATTTTGCCAACCCTCACATACCTGTCTCCAAAACAGGTTTTCTTAATCTAGTGTTTGAGGTGGGTATATTGATGGGTTTCAGGCAATACATAAAGTCCCTGAATTATGTATGACATTTTTGTGATCATGCATTTTTCCGGGGAAAGTGTCATAGCCTTTTGTCAAATTCTTAAAGGGATCAATAAGTAAAAAAAAGTTTAACAACTATTCTAGAACAAGAATTTCAGTAAGAACACAGGAATAGGTTTGCTGGCCTGGGGTGTATACATATATAAATTTGATGGTTGTTCCAGATTACACTCCAGCTGGTAGTACATCAGAGTTCCTGTGTTTGATAACAACTTTAGAAGATTGGCTGGTAATTATTTTTGAGAGACTAAACCTAGCTTTTTAATTTGTGTTTTATAGTATGTAAAATTTTATACCCCTTTTCAGTGACTTTTTTCTCTTCAATCTAAATTTTTATATTTTCTTTGAATTGTGTGAAAAAAATTTTAAATTTGGAGAACATTTAATTTTTATGGGTTTTTTTATTATTTTTTTTTTTACTGGTAATATCTGTTCCAGATATTTAATTTTAGAATGACCTTTTCTTTGAATCCCATTAAAGTTTGTGTACATTTTATGTTACAGGGGTTAGAGTACTGTGAAGAAAGATACACACTGGACCTGACAGATGGCATGTTTCCTTTGAGGGGACAGACTAGTAATACCAAATTGTTGGGATGCCAGAGTATAGAGAAATTTCGATCTCATGGTGACAGGGAGGAAGGCATGAATGAAGGTTGGTTAAAAGTACTCTAATTATGTCATGTGAAGGCTTTATTTAAGATTTATCTTAAGATTCATGACAGGTATTGGTTTCTAGAGTTCATACTCCTGGCAGTTAAAAAAAAAATTAGAATACTAATTAAGGAATTTATTTAGGTCTGTACTTGTATTTCTTGCTCTCCAGATTGCTATATAGAACTCAAGAATTGAATAGATTAGGGTAATGAAAGACCCTTTTACTTTAATCCAGCTCTCAAAACAGACAAAGAAAGATGGTCCCTAGTTTTAACTAGTGTGACTTTGTCTTTGAATAATGTTTCCCTTTGTGTATTAATGAGCATATATGGCAAAAATGCCTTGGTTGTCTTGAATTTTTTGTCTGCATTAGTGTCATCCCTTCTTCCTGATAAAATATCCTAGCATAGTAAAAGTTGTGTAGATTTTTGAATCCAGCATTGATTGAAATTCTAGCCCTGTCACTAGTTGTGACCTTTGACAAATAATTTAATATTTCGGAGTCCTGTTTCCCATCTGTAAGTGGGATAATACAGTTATACCTTTTGCAGAGGGTGGCTGTGAGGATTAAATGAGATAACATGATAGGCTCATTCAGTTCCGGGAATGCTCACCAGGGCCCTGGTTGTATTTGTGTTGGTATTGGAATTTGAATGAATTCATAAGAATTTCACATTTAGCTCAGAAATGCCTTCTGTCCTAGTTCCCACATGTGTATCTGTGATCCCATTTTCAGATCCAGTTAAACATGTCAGAAACAGAACTTGTCACGGGCTCTCTTCTTATTCCCTCCCCATTCACATCTTCCTTTTTCTATTTCTCATTAGTAATGTCTCAGATTTTTACTGTCTTTCCCTCTTTCCTTTCTCTTACTTTGTTCCTGTCTTTCCATTCCACAGCTACAATCCAAGTACTTGTCTTTTGTTGTTTTTTTTTTCCTTTACCATATGACTAGATTAGTCCTTCTCAACCAAGGTTCCTCTAAAAAATTAAGCCTTAATGCCCAAAGGCATCCATTTTAGGTAGTAAATTAACTTCTGTAGTAGTAGTTATGTACCATCCTTGGAAGACTATTCATTCAATCCATTTCCTACTTTCTGCCTCCCATACCTCAAAGTTGCTCAGGTGTTAACTGAAAACAAGCCAGGATAAAGCTTTTTCGATAGTAACTTTTTAACAATGTCTTAAAATAGACAAATGGTCAAGATACAAGTGCATGAATCTCTTCTTTCATGCAAAGGATAGAAATGGGTTTTTTTTCTTTTTAAAATTTTAATAGATTTATGGGGTACAAGTTGAATTCCATTACATGTATATACTGTATCTTGGTGAAGTTTGGGCTTTTAGTGTACCCATCACCTCACTAGTGTACACTGCACCCCATAGGTGATTTTCATCCTTTACCTTCTCTCATCCTCCCCCCTTTAGAGTCTCCAGTGTCCATTATACTACTCTGTGTGTCCTTACATAGCCATAGTTTAGCTCCCACTTATGAGTGAGAACATGCGGCATTTATTTTTCTGTGCCTGAGTTACTATACGTAGGATAATGGTCTCCAGTTCTATCCGAGTTGTTGCAAAAGACATTATTTAATTCTTTCTTATCACAGAATATAAATACCACATTTTCTTTCACCCATTCATCGGTTGATGGACACTCAGATTGATTCCATATCTTTGCGATTGTGAATTGTGCTGTAATAAACATACGAGTATACGTATCTTTTTGATATAATGATTTCTTTTCCTTTGGGTAGATACCCAGTAGTGGGATTGCAGGATTGAATGGTAGATCTACTTTTAGTTCTTTGAGAAATCTCCATACTGATCTCCATAGAGGTTGTACCTAATTTGCATTCCCACCAACAATGTATAAGCTCCTTTTTCACCACATGTATTGTTTTTTAACCTTTTAATAATGACCACTCTAATTGGAGTAAGATGGTATCTAATTGTGTTTTTAATTTGCATTTCCCTGGTGATTTGTGATATTGAGCATTTTTTCATAATATTTATTGGCCATTTATATATCTTCTTTTGAAAAATGCCTGTTCATGTCATTTGCCCAGAAATGTATTTTAATGAATCAAATAAAATATGATTAAACCTCTTAATTTATGAGAAAATCATGCTATAATTCTGTTAGGATGACTTTACTTTGTGATTCATTTTTGTATGTTTTTAAATTATCTTTTCTTTTTCCAGCTCTGTCTCCTGATACTAGTGTTTCAGTCTTTACCTGGCAAGTGAATATATATGGACAGGGAAAGCCTTCTATATATTTGGGACTTTTTGACATAAATCGTTGGTATCATGCACAAATGCCAGATTCATTGAGGTATAATTCTTTTTTATCTTTCTGTCTCTTCTCTCTCTCTTTGGTATTTGTATGTGTAGCTGATCAAAACTTACTAACATTTTAAATTTTCTTTTAGATCTGGAGAATATCTACATAATTGCTCTTATTTTGCTCTATGGTCATTGGATTCTGTTGTAAATAGGACTTCTCCACATAACATCTTGGATATATTAGTACATGAGAGAAGTTTAAGTCGAGGAGTTCCTCCTTCATATCCACCTCCCGAGCAGTATTTTAACCCAAGCACTTATAATTTTGGTATGTATTTCCTTAACATTACCTTTTGAGAAAAGTAACATGCAGAAGTGTGTAGATGTGTATATTTGTGTATAGTTTACACATGTAGTTTACACATGTGGACTGTTCACATCTCGCTATTGTTAATTAACATATAGATAACTTAGGAAATTAATTTGATGTATGTACATGAGAAATTTAATATTTATATGTTTTATAAAAAAATTATCACTATTTTGAATTTGCTAGAAGAGATATTAACTATTTCACAATTAGTGCATTTGTATGCTAATAATAAGGTTTGTTATCCTCAGGATGAAAATGTGTTGAAAAGTTTATTTTAAAATCTATTATATTTATGGCTGGGCGCGGTGGCTCACGCCTGTAATCCTAGCACTCTGGGAGGCCGAGGCGGGAGGATCGCTTAAGCTTAGGAGTTCAAGACCAGCCTGAGCAAGAGCGAGACCCCGTCTCATAAGTAAAAAAATATATAAATTAAAAAAAAAAAAAAACTATTATATTTAATAATTGGACAATTTGCCTAGTGGTCTGTTATTTAGATAAATTTTGTTGTACTAATGCCATTTTAAGTATAATATGTAAGTGAATTTTTAAAAATTTTTTTTTTTTAGATGCTACTTGTTTGTTAAACTCAGGAGTTGTTCATATAACTTGTACTGGCTTTCAGAAGGAGGTAGGTAACAACTAGCAATGTGGACTGAATATTTCTTTATTGAACTAAACTCAGATTTTGGAATACAGTTGATTGATGGATCTAAACTTTATTTAGTGTTAATTATATAGACTATTGTTTCATCTTAAATGGTAGCTTTTTCAAGGTTTATGAGATTAGCAGCTAGTAGCATCAGTTACTAATGAAACCTGCCAGAGGAGGCATTGGGATATTGAGATGTATTTAGTAGCTTCATGTGGATGTTAGCTATTTGAACCCCAAGGAAAAGAGTGAAGTAGGTCAGTGCTTTATCACAATCTTTTTTATCCTTCCTCTTAGTTCTCCTCAGAAAGGTCGTGAGGAAATTAGGTAATACAAAGAAGGTACCCAGCACAGTGGCACATTGCTTGGCACAGGGAAGAAAATGTATGTTGAAAAATACTTTTCTAGGGAAACATGATGCGGCAGATGTTTTAATTGGTAACCAGTCAGGTGTGGATGAATGCTGTGTTTATACTTCATATCAAATCTCTTTTACATTAGACAAAGAGGAATCAACTGCAGGAGTTTTTTTTGTGTGTGTGTCAAGTTTGTCAAGATGTTACCAAGTTTATCAGCTTTAGGGAAGGCAACAGGGTTACCATTCATAAAAACATATACACTACTTAAAATACCCTTATTAATAGTATTATCATTCATAACTAGTAGGCATTGGTTAGTGCAAGAACCTATAAACCCTTTTCTTTGCAAGGAAATGTAGTCTTTCATAATTTCCATTTGGTGTCTTAGTTTTATTCAAATTTAGAGTGTAAAGCAGAGTAATGTATTCTTAAATTTGATGATTTGAATATTATTTGATGTCTTATTAATTTATCTATTACAGACTTTGACTTTTTTAAAGAAATCAGGGCCATCTCTCAATGAAGTCATTCCTGATGGTTATAATCGATGTCTCATAGCTGGCCTTCTCTCACCAAGATTTATTGATATTCAGCCTTCCAGTTTAAGTCAAGTGAGATGATTTTTAACTATATTGTTTCTTTCTGTTGGATCACATGTTATACAGCTTTCTATTATATAAAAAAATCTATTAGATAATTTCTGTAAATGTAGGTGAAGTAGTGTAACGCCCACTCTGGATGATCAGTAGCTGCGGTCTTGGGTTTGGCTTAAAATTCATACTCCTAAGACCCAGTAGGCCTTAACTTGGCAGCAGGTTCACTTATAAGGATATAGGACAGGAAACACATCATGACTGCATTACGCAGTCATGATTAGTCATGAACAGAAGTCCTTATGGCAGTTTAGGGGCCGTTTTCCAGCCCCCAGAGAAACAGCATAGGTGCAGGAGAATGAGACCACATTAGTGGAAACCCTCTTGGCTTAGGTGAATTTCGTGGTTTGTAGCAACAAAGTGTGGTCCCTGGCATCAGCTTCACCTGGGAACTTGTTAGAAATGCAAGGTCTTGGTTCTTACCCTAGAGCTACTAAATCAGAAACTCTGAAGGTAGAGCCAACAATCTATGTTTTAACATGCTCTCCATGGGATGTAGTTTGATAACCATTGCTCTGTAGAAACCAGTATCTCATGAAAGCCTATTAGTGAATATTCCAGGTTCCTTAAACTAAATACATGGTCAGTTACAGGAGTTAGACTCAATCATGGAAACCAAAATCTTAACTTCCTAATAAAAGTTAATGTCCACTCACAGTTTGACTAGTCCCAATCAGGAGACATTCTTAGAATAAGCAGAGTTGCCTGGCAACACAGCTAAATTCATATTTATTTTAACTCAATATTTGCTAGCAAAATGTGTTAGAAGAAAATAAAACCCAGGTCATTTTCCCATGGAGAAAGAGAAAGTTTTGTTAACTCTTTCTCCCCAAGTAGTGTTTAAGTTATTTAAATAATTATAGATATGTAGTATAATGAGTTGCTTAGAGACTTTTAAATATCAGATGAAATGTAAATATTACTGCTGATAGTTCAGCACTAACAGTTGGAATTTAATACTTAATTTCTTTGGAAATAAAGAGGAACATTCAGTACTATGACCATCAGGAGATTTGCTTTTCCCTTTCCCTTTCCCTTTCCCCCCTCCTTTTATTTATTGTACTTCTCCTCATTTTGATTTTTCTTTTTATGGAACCCCGTTAGGCCAATTTTGTCTAACTAGAGTTGATCTTCTAATAGCTTATCTTTTCTTTCCAACTGTTTATTTCTTGCCTATGGTTTTACATCTATGACATTTCTTTATTATTATCTTCCCTTTTTTCTATTAGATTTTTTAAAAATTGACCTTAATTTTTAACTTCTCTGAGCTTATTCTTTGGTCATTCTCTTTTCATAGAGTTCTGTTCTTGTTTTTATGGATAAAATATCTTTTGTATATGTTTAAAGTTTTATTTCTTTCCTGCATTATCTCTGTTTTCTCTGGAGTCATTTTTCTGGTATTATTTTGGTCTTTTTGATGCTGGTAGCTATCCTCAAATGTTTGGTGGACTTTGGTTGTCTGCTCATATGTAAAGTGAGTCAGTAACAGATTAATAAGTTTTATCTTGGCCAAGCGCAGTGGCTCATACCTGCAGTCTTGGAACTCTGGGAGGCTGAGGTGGGAGGATAGCTTAAGGTCAGGAGTTTGCGACCAGCCTGAGCAAGAGCAAGACCCTGACTCTACTAAAAATAGAAAAAATTAGCCGGGCGTGGTGGTGTGCACCTGTAGTCCCAGCTACTCAGGAGGCTAAGGCGAGAGGATTGCTTGAGCCCAGGAGTTCAAAGTTGCAGTGAACTAGATTGTGCCTCTACACTCTAGCTGGGGCAACAGAGCAAGACTCTGTCTCCCAAAAAAAAAAAAAAAAAGTTTTATCTTGAGTGGAACTCATCACGGTGATAGATTGGATATGGAACATTTCAATAAGGAAACTCCAAATGCCACCCTTTTCTCTGGGGCCATTGAGTTTTTCCAGAGATCATCTATCAGGCTGGCCTCCACAGTTCTTTCTTGCAGGGTAACAGAAGGGTGGGACTGTCTATTCCATATACTAACTTTTAAACATGTGGTCAAACCCCATGTTTGACCACCTTTTCCCCCATTTTTTTCTGTACCTGGAGTCTCTAAGAACGTAATAGGATTCTGAGAGCCAAACCAGCCTTTTTCTCTTCTGTAATTCACCTCCTAGGGGACTTTAGGACATGGTTTTCTTCACACTGCTAAATCAGTCACCTCTCCTTTACTCATTACTGCTTTTCAAAAATTTTGTTGAGCTGTCTTATCCTACGATACCTTCTTTGTCCTTGTTTATTTATACCTTTAAAAAAATTTTTTTTAATTTAAAATTATTATGGGCACATAACAGTTATATATCTTTATAGGGTACATTTGATGTTTTGATACAGGCATACAATGTGAATTAATCAAATCAGGGCAATTGGGGTATCCATCACCTCATTTCTTTGTGTTAGGAACATTCCAATTCCACTCTTTCAGTTATTTTAAAGTACACCCTATTTATACCTTTCTTTACTTCTTATGATAATTTAATGAGGTCTGGGTGAGATGATATGGGAGCAGGAGATAAATGATGTGATGTTCTACCTTTATCCACAAATAAGAATTTTTCAAAATGGTTTTATGTAGTTCTGAATTAGGTTTCATGAGAAGACTTCCGGAAGTTGTTGCCCTGGTGGCCTTGCTCAGGGCTCCTTGGGCAGGGATTGAAACTGACTACCTTGCCCTGCCAAGGGCTCCAGATTGGTGGCAGGGAACTGTTTATCATCCTCAAGGACTTGAGCACTCTGAGTGCTCCATGTAATTTTTTTTACTTCAGAGAAGTTAGTACTAATTTTTTTCTAATTATACATTGTCAAATGTAAAGCAATAATACCTAAAATTGTTAAAAGAGAAATGAAATGAGAAGAAATTTACCTGTAATTCAACCATGTTGAAAAAACATTAATGTTTTCTAGAATATTTTAAACTTGGTAATCTGGCTCAATTTTTTTTTTTTTACAGTTATACACATGGGTAATTTGACTTCAGAAAATTAAAGTGTATGGAAGTATGTAAATATTAACATTTTCTTGAGGATTCTTTTATGTATTTCTTTATCCCTCCATATACATGAAAAGGATGATATCATATATGCAGTTGCATATATGTATTGGCTAGTCAGGATTTGCTATTCTGTCAATTACATATTTATAGATTTTACCTTTTCTCTTATTGGATTATCTTTCTATTTGCATAAATTCTTTGTTATATGTAGATATTTACGATTTCTGTCATAAATCTTGTAGATATTTCCCCCACTGTTTCCTACTGGTTGTTTCATGGTATCTTTTGCCACATATAAATTAATATTTTTATAGTCAAATGTACTTTATACCTTCTTGCTTAAAATCTTCCTAACACTTACATGTTTCTTTAACATTTAAGGCTTTAATTCATCTTTGTGTTATTGAATTAGGTAAAGGTTCAGTTTTTTCCCACAGCTGATTAGTCCACCTGTGCTATTCCATTTATGAAATAAAAGACAGAACATCCTTTTCTCATGCTATTGAAATACCACATTTATCATCTGTATTAATATGTACTAGGTTCTATTCCTGGGCTTTTATTGTGTTTCATTGATTTATTTCTATGCCATTGTAATATACTGTTTTGATATTTGGTAATACAATCCTCTTTTTTTTATAATTTTAAAATTAACTTATAGGCATTCTTTTGTATTAATTATAAAATGATTTTATCCCATAAATTTTCAAAAAATTCTTTTTGAAATTTTATTACATTTACTTTTATTGAGACAGGGTCGTGTTCTGTCGCCCAGGCTAGAGTGCAGTGGCGTCATCATAGCTCACTGCAACCTCAAACTCCTGGGCTCAGGTGATCCTCCTGCCTCAGTCTCTCTAGTAGCTGGGAATACAGGTGCGTGCTACCACACCTAGCTAATTTTTCTGTTATTTGGAGAGAAGGGGTCTTAACTCTTGCTCAGGCTGGTCTCGCACTCCTGGGCTCAAACAATTCTCCCACCTTGGCCTCCGGTGCTAGGATTACAGGTATGAGCCACCGCACCCAGCCTGTTATTGGAGAATTGACATTTTTATAATCTTACATTTTCCCATCCAAGTCTAAATGGTCTGTCTTTCCATTTATTCAGGGTTTGTTAATCTATCAGTAAGAATTTAAAGTTGTTTTCTTATGTGTTTCTTTCTGTTTTTATCCATAAGTATTTTATGGCTTTATTTTTTATGAGCAGATCACTGGCCTCATATTTATTTCTAGGTGGTTATTGCTAGTACAGCCATGTGTCACATAACATTTCAGTCAATGGCAGACAGAATATATGAAGGCAGTCCTGTAAGATTACAATGTGTTTTTACCGTACCTTTTCTATGTTTAGATACACAAGTACTTACCATTGTGTTATAGTTGCCTTCAGTATTCAGTACAGTAACATGCTGTACAGGATCATAGCCTAGGAATAATAGGCTATCCCATATAACCTCAGCCTCCTCAGTAGCAGCACTACAAGTGTATGCCACCATGCCCAGCTAATTTTTAATTTTTTTGTAGAGAGGGGGTCTTGCTATGTTGCCCAGGCTGATCTCGAACTCCTGGTCTCAAACGGTCCTCCTGCCTCAGCCTCCCAAAGTCCTGTGATTACAGGTGTGAGCCAGTGCATCTGGCCTAGAATCTTGCCTTCTTAGTTTTGGAGGGCCATTTTCATATTGTAGTTTTCTCTATTCCTATTTAACTTATCTATTATATGCATTTGATTCCTTTTTGAAAATCTTTTCGTTTGCTCTTATAATGAATGAAATTTTCTCTTATAGTAAACCAGACTCAATGATTTTTTAAATAACAGCTTTATTGAGATATATTTGATATACCATGCAGTTCACCTATTTAAAGTGTACAGTTCAGTGGTTTTAATATGTTCACAGAATTATGCAACCATCACCACATTCCATTTTAGAACATTTTTATCACTTCTAAAAAATCTGTACCCATTAACAGTCACACCCTTTCCCTCCTATTTCTCCCTCCTCCTCCCAGCTCTAGATAACCACTGATCTACTTTCTGTCGTTATAGATTGATCTGTTCTAGAAACTTCATATAAATGGAATCATATAATATGTAGTCTTCTGCGACTGGCTTCTTTCACTTAGCATAGTGTTTTAAAGGTTCATCTGTTATAGCAAGTATCAATACTTCATCCCATTTTATGGCTGTGTAATATTCTTTTGTATGAGTGTACCACGTTTTGTTTATCTACAGCTAGTGGGCATTTGGGTTGTTTCCACTTTTTGGCTATTATGAATAATGCTTCTGTGAACCTTCATGCAAAGTTTTTGTGTGGACATGGTATTTTCATTTTTCTTAGATATGTACCTAGGTGTGGAATTGTAGGGTCATGTAGTAACTCTATGTTTAACATGTTGAAAAACTGCCAGACTGTTTTGCCAAGTGGTTGTACCATTTTACATTCCAACCAGAAGTGTATGAGGGTTCCAGTTTTTCCACATCTTCACTAATGCTTGTTATTGTCTGTCTTATTGGTTATAGCCATCCTAGTGGTCATAATGATTTTTTAGTCTTTAAAATTTTTTATTCTGAACTAGAACTTGCTGCCTGGAATTTCATATCCTCTTTCTTTTCATTTCTGTCCTTTTTTTAATGCATGATTTAGGAAGAACAGTTAGAAGCTATATTGTCAGCAGCAATTCAGACAAGTTCCCTGGGACTTTTGACTGGTTGTATCAAAAGGTGGATAACAGAAGGTAAGATTCTGATTTTTAACAATTAAAGTGTTTGTTTTATATATTTAAAATTATCAATTCACTATTGGTTGGGTGTTTTTAATAAAAGTTTTTATTTGGATGGATTTGTAGATTTACATGCAGTTGTAAGGCATAATACAGAGAGATCCTGTGTGCTCTTCACCATGTTTCCCCCCCCAGTGGCACAATCTCACAAACCTCTAGTATAATATCACAACGGGGTCCCTCATGTTGCCCTGTTATAGCCATACCTACCTCCCCCCTTCCCCACCCCTAAGCTCTGGCAACTACTAATGTATTTCTGTAATTTTATCATTTCAAACATGTTTATAAATGAAATCATACAGTATGTAACCTTTTGGGATTAACTTTTTTTACTTAGCAAAATTGTTTAGGGACTCAGCCAAATTGCTGTGTGTATCACTCTCACTCGTTTCACACATTATCTTTTGTTGTGAAGCATTTCAGAATAAGACATCATACTTCTTTAATCTTTCTTAATCTTGTACTATTTCTAAACCTTTGTCGTTCGAGAAATTGACTTTTTTTATTTTTAAACAATGTAGACATGTTATTTTGTACACTGCCTTTGAATTTGTTATTGCTCTTTCCTCATGATTAGATCCAGGTTTTACATTTTTGATAGCAGTACTACTACCTAAAATGATATGCTCCCTGATGTGCTGAGAAGGATACATTATATTATATCAATTTGTCTCCATTAAATGTTGATGTTAACTTTGTTCACTTGGTATGGGTGCTGTCTGTTGTGTTTCTTTACTGAAAAGTTACTAGTCTTCTGTTTGTAGTCAACAATCATTTTTTATTTTTTCTTTTGTATTAACAAATAAGAACAACCAAATTCTGCTGCTAATTTGCGCTTTGTTCTTGAATGGACATGGAATAAAGTGGTTCTCACAAAAGAGGAATTTGACAGACTGTGTAAGTATTACAAGTCTAAATTTAGGGCACAATTTAATATTGAAAAACTAGTCTTGGTTTATGTTTTAAGGACACAGTAATAATTTTGAAGCTGTAAACTCTTAAAATTTGAAGAAGTCTCAGAAGAAAACTATTTCTTTTTACATTAATGTGACAAAAGTAATTTTTGACCAAGATTTTGCAACAGATTGTTAAACTGGCAACATGTTGATATACCCAGAATAGGAGGTTTTAGAACTATACTTTATCTTTTGGTTTTACGAGTTTAATTTGCAAAATGTGCTGACAATGGAGTAAGGGGAATGTGCCAGTAAACCTCAGAAGCTCCTCTGCTTACTCAATTTCTGTTTAAAATATTGATAGAAGCTGGGTGCAGTGGCTCACACCTATAATCCTAGCAGTTTGGCAGGCCAAGTTCAAGACCAGCCAGGGCAACATAGCGAGACCCTGTCTCTACAAAAAATTAAAACAAAATAAAATATTGATAGAAATGATGAAGTCAAATGGCAGGGTAAAAATACATCACCCTGTCCTCTACCAACAGATGTTATTATCATCATGGCAAATCGTTTTTCTTCTTGACTGTCTTGTAAATCTCTTGTACACTTTGAGTTTTGAGGTGTCATGAATAATAATATAAGTAATGTTAATTTGAGATATATGATTGCACTGTAAATGAAAGTAAAATTTAAGCTTATTTAGAAGTATATGTTTTAGTCATTTCTTTTGGCATAATGAATGAACAAATGGACTTTTGAAGACATTTGACTATAAATAGCTTTTAACACTTAAGTTATTCTTAGCAGAAGATTTTTACACCAACAAAATTTGATAGGAAGACATGGAGTTATAGTATTTTTAGGCCTATAGTATTTACAAAACTAAACGAGAAATAATTTATTTTAAATATTTCAGTAATCGGTACAGTTGAAGTCTAGGAGAACACCTGATAATTCAGGATCAGGATAAAAATGTATTTTTTAAGAAGAAAATGTTTGTTGGAGCTGATTATATATCTTTTATTAAAAAAAGAAAATTAATTCAACTCAATTCATAAATTTGTATGGCTGTTATTATGTTTTGAGCATAATGTGGTGTTTCAGAGTTGAACTTGGGAGCTGCCTTGAGCTTTGTTGCTGGTGAATGGAATGTTTTCTTAAACCTCTAAGAATATTAAAATACAGAGCAAAAATAAGTATTTTAAACATATTAGGAGTAAAGCAAATTAGAATTTGATTTGAAGAGGGATTTTAGAATTAAGATAGTTTTTTCCTAGACTAATTACACATTAACCATTAACGAAATTAAATCATTCACTAAAGTAAATCTCTGTCTTTTGATGTGTAGTGGTTGTGAGGATAGGCTCTAGATCTAGATTGAGTTCAGATTCTCACTCTAAACTCTTGCTAATTTTATATTGAAAGCACTTTTTAGGTTTCTTGAGGATATTTGCCATTTCTAGCTTGTCTTTATAAATCTCATAATGTATAGATTAATTCTTTAGAGTAATAGGAATTTGAGAAATTTTGCATTTGTGATTCTGATTCATTTCAGATTTGCTGCGTAAGCTAATCTTTTATTTTATTCTTGAAAGGTACGCCATTATTTGATGGTTCATGTCGTTTCATCGATCCACAAACTATACAGTCTATCCAGCAGTGCTATTTGCTTCTTAGCAACCTAAATACAGTCTTAAGCTGTTTTGCAACAGAGGCCCAAGAGATCACTGAGAGAGGTGTGCTCTTTGTTTTATACAAATGAGTGTTTTTTTAAATTTTACTTTTTGACTTAGTGAAAAGGAATAAAGTTCCTATATGCTAGATGGGTCATTGTGTAAAGAGGAGATTATCTCAAATGCTAGTTTTTTGGGGGTTTTTTTTCTTTTTTTTAATGGAAAGTTATAGAATGTTGTTAGATGTGCCATGAGCCCGTGCTTAAATAAGCTTGGGAAATTCTGGAGTTAAACAAAGTTAATGATTGTTAGGATTTGTGGACTTCCAGTAGGATTTCAAATTGTTAAATTGTGTATGTTTTTATTCAAAGAAGTCATTGTAATTTTTTCTTTCTGTTTTACAATTTCAACAAAACAAAAAAGCCAATTTCATTTAAAGGCTTGGTTTGAACAACCTATATTAATGATATTATACTAGTTTGTATTGATGTATAAATTTGACTTCTGAAATTAGCTAAATGAAAGTGTAGCTAAAATGGAAGCATTTTAGCTAAATGGGAGCATATTTACCTAAAATGTCTATTTAGTTAGTGACTTGTTTGTTTTAGCATTTTGGAGATTTGGTTGACATTTTGGACCAAAATAAAATAGATACAAGCTAAATTTTTTCAAGATATATAAAAAAATCACCAAGTAATTAATTAGTTTTTGAAAACTGTTGAGCATCTTGATTTTTCATTTATAGTCAATAAATTAATAGTTAAACTATTGATGTTAACTCTTTACAGGACTGATGGACTTAAGCAATAAGTATACCATTACCCAGCTCATCTGTCAATATGCTCAAGTGGTTCTTTGGTTCTCTCATTCTGGACTTTTACCAGAAGGCTTAGGTATAATACTTACTTAATTTATAATATTAATTGAAACATTCTCAAAACTTTATAATTTTGTTGCTGTGTTCTGATGCTTCAGGTTTCTTTTTTTCCACCTCACTGATGTTTTCTTCCATGCTTACCGTCTTTTCTTATGTTCTTCCTTATTTTGTATCTTCAGTGCTTCACCCCATGCCTGTTACACAGGTATTCTATACATGTTTATTGGATTGAATAACATTTAGAAGGAAAGCAAATTTGAGCAAACATGATTCCTGAAAATGGGTTCAACAATATCAGCATAGATCATGGAACTATGGTTTTTATAACCCAATTTGCTGATCTCTTTCTTATTAAGAGTTCTTTTATTATGGTTACTATTATTATTTGTCATCAATTAAACACCCCTTTTTAATCTGAGAATTACAGAATTCTTCAGTATTGACTTTTACTGTATTTGTTTAGAACACATTTCTAAAGCCTTCAACTTCTTACATGTCCAGGAAGCACATTTGATTTTATTTAGAAGCATCTTTGCCACTGCACATAATTATTGTTGATCTTATTTTTTCCTAATTCTTTTAGGTTTGATTTGAACAAATAGTGAACATTGCTTGCTTTCAAATCATTTGTGCCTAAGAAATAAAATTATTTAGAACAGTTTCCAGGGTTTTAATCCAGCATCCTTGTTGTTACAGACTTTCATGAGAGACTGTTTCTCACTTATGCATCTGTAAATAAAAGGATGTGTAGTATTTTGTTACTTAAATTTAGCAAGCCTGCAGATTAAACAGTATTAGAAAATCATAGTAAAATATCAATGTGTGTAACCTTAAGTATTCTTAAGATATTTTGGAAATATTACTAGCTTTTTTTTCTACTCTTAAAAAATCTAGATGATGCTGTACAGTTGTCAAGGTTATGCTACAGCTATCCTGTAATTCAGAACTACTACACCAGTCGTCGACAGAAGTGTGAGCGTTTGTCAAGGTATAGTACATCCAAACCTTCAAGATACATTTTAGAAATTATTTCTGTAAGAAGTCAAACTTTGTCAGAACAGAATTCATCATGTTACAAAATGATTAAATGGGAATTCTCAGTAAAGTATCAGAATTTGTTACTAGCATTACTATTTTGTTTGTATTATTTGCTTTGACCTGATGGTTATACCTTTATTTTAGAACTTGAGTGTAGCTACTCCTTATTTCCTAAATAAAACTATTTACTATAAGTGATTTATGAGGGGAGAGTCTGTAATTTAAGCATTTTTTTTTCCTGAGAATTCTTATTCAGAAAAAGACTAGAAGCTACTGTTCATCAAAAAAGCATAAATATATCACCAAAGTTATTTTACATTCATTCCATTAACAGTTACTTTTCAACGCTTCAGCCACATTTCTTTTGTTGTTGTTCTTATTTTATTTCTTTCTTTAAAAAAAAAACATTAATAGCCTGGTTGGTTCCTTTGAAATGAAGAAATAAAAGTACCAGAAGAAGAAAGAATAGTATTTAGAGCCTTGGCCCTACTTCTGTAATTAAATAACCTTTTTCCTTCAGTTGTAATGACAAAATTGTAGAGCAGCAGACAACATTTAAAGCAATGATTCACAAACCTTGATTCCAGGTTTCTTACGTCAGAATCACCTGGGAATCAGTACTTTAAAGACTGTGCCAGCTATAATTCTGATGCATGGCAAATTTTGGGAACTAGTGCTTTATGATGATTAATCCAGGATAGTGAACATGAATTTGGGGGATTGATTAGGCATATTTTAAAGTCCTAGATCTCTTATTTCCTAAGTGTATGTCCTTGGGCAGGTTTGTTATGCTTTCTAATTCTATTTGTCATGTAAGTATAAAAATAAAATAATATGTACAGGGCACCTACAATAATGCCTAATTCATAGGAAAACCTCAATAGGTAGTAACTGCTGTTAATAATACTAAATAAGGAAATAGGAACAGTATCTGTTTATCACATTGTAGGTGTTGAATAATATTTTTTGAATGAAGGAATCACTGAGGTTAGCCCAAGTGATGAAATGAAATTATATCTCTTTGACTTTGGACTACAGTATTTACACTATACTGGGCTGCCATACTCTATGGTAATTTGCTGAAGATGGTGAAAAATAGAATAGTCTCAGGCATTTGGCTGGCTAGACCACATTCTGCCCTGAGGCCCGACCTTGACTTTCTGGCTTGCTG
This sequence comes from Daubentonia madagascariensis, assembly GCA_023783475.1. NCBI lineage: Eukaryota > Metazoa > Chordata > Mammalia > Primates > Daubentoniidae > Daubentonia > Daubentonia madagascariensis. The sequence goes on along the minus strand of JAKFHU010000258.1, from coordinate 13,717,703 downwards.
ATGACTGAACTTGAGGCAACTTCAGGGTTTATCTGAATAACTGTCCTTGGTGTCTGCAGTTCTTATGATGCTAAATGGGGTCCAATTCTCAACTCTCTTCTCTCTTTGATAGTTGGGATTATTACTTTTAAGAGTTTAGTGCTTGTTGTTTTGATAATAATTAACACTAATATTAAATAACCTTTAATTTTTCCCTTATTGCAGAGGGAAGTGGAACCCTGATTGCTTGATGATTGATGGAATGGTTTCTCTGTTAGGAGATCGAGTTGAGAAGTTGTGGAAACGGGATGAAGGAGGCACAGGAAAATATCCTCCTCCTAGTCTTCATGTAGGTTTGCAGTAATGTGCTATCACTTAAAGAGTCTATGAAGCTGGGGAGGGAGGAGACATGCTTAGCTGTATTTTTCACGTGTGGCACAGGCTTGGGAAAACAAAGAAAATGAATGAATGACTGTATAAAATACACTGAAGTTTTTATCTTTTCCTTTTATAGGCCTTACTTGACATATACCTATTAGACAACATTTCTGAAGCAAGCAAACATTCTATTGTATCCTTTATAATTTCATCAAATATTCATGTATTATCAAATCATAAAATTTCAGAGCAATAGAAATCTCACATATCTAATCCAATCTTAATTTCAAGGTTGAATTTTTTTTTTTTTTTTTTTAAAGAAAGAGTTCTTGACCCAGGATCTGTTGATTGGGTTCAGATGGCCTATGATTAAACTAAAACTATGTTTATGTTATGTTTTATATAAAACTATATATAAAATATAATGTTTTAAAATATAAAATTTTATATATATATATGAACTATGATTAACCTAAAAGCAAAATTTTGTTTTATGTTTGTTTTTCTAGGGATAGGGTTCTTGGCTTTTATCGGATTCTTAAATGTATCCAAGACGCTCAAAAAGTTGCAAGCAACTGCTCTAAAATATTGCTGGCAAGTGGTCATTCTCAATGGGTGAACCTATCTATGTGCTAAAAATGAATGCATTATAAGTTAGCTTTGTATTACCTTAGGCTTTGAGTCCTATAGTCTTTGTGATAATATTTTTGTACTAATGTTAGTTTCTTAGTCTATAAATGAGCGGTTCCATTCATTCATAATTTATAAGATAGATATGTTTCTTAAGCTGCCAGCTTTTGCTGGATAACTTGAATTTTGCATATAGCTTTGTTTCTTAAATTTGCTAAGCTACTAGCTTCGTGAAGAAAGTATGCCTTATTTCCTCTCCTTTGTGGTGGTGATGACAAAATATTGAGAATGAATGAAGTTGGTATGGAACCCACATTTAATAAAACTATACTGGATAGCCACGATGGCTTTCTGAACACCAAAAAGAAGTCTTTCAAGCCTCTTTTAATGCTACATTCTGTTGCAACTTATTCTAAATATATATGTAGGATTTTTTTAATTGTTGTTTATCATCCTTAATCCTCTTTTTTAAAGACCATTTATTTGCTACTTGATATTATGTATTCCTTTCCAAACAAAACAGATACTTCCATTGAATCTTTTCCAACTGCCTTTGCCATTTCTTGGGGCCAGGTTAAACTTATTCAAGGATTTTGGCTGATAGATCATAATGACTATGAGGTAAGTCTGTTAGTTCACCCAGAATGTAAGCTTTTTTAAATTGATAGAATTTTACAAAATATACATAACTAGGTTAAGTTGATATTAAAGATATAAAACAATCTACTCCTAGAGGTAATTTAAGAAGGACTCAGTTTAATCAGTACCTTCACCAAACTATCATAGGCAGCAAGAATATAAAGATAACAAATAGTTTAGAACCCCAGATTCTTCACTGTCCACAGAAGGAAATGAACAAGTAAACAATTAATGAATACTGCACATATGGTGATTTTTATATTAGAGACATGTTTGAAGTGTTAGGTGGACCATAGAAGACAGAATTTGGCATTGATGTATGAAATTGGTGATGGAAGGTTTTATATAATAACGTAACAAGGTCTCAAAGGTATGAGGCTTTTGACAAGGCTTTTATTCATTAAATAAAATGTAGTCATCCCTTGGTATCTGCGGGGGATTAGATCTGGATCCCCGAAGATACCAAAATCTATGGATGCTCGAGTTCCTTATATAAAATGGCACAGTATTTGCACATATCCTACGCACATCCTGCTGTGTATGGTCGGCCCTCCGTATCCATGGGTTCTATGTCCGTGCGTTCAACCAACCACAGATCAAAAATATTCAGGGGAAAAAATTACATCTGTACTGAACTTGTGCAGACTTTTTTCTTATCATTATTCCCTAAACATTATAGTATAATAACTATGTGGTATTTATATTTTATTGGGTATTTTAAGTAATCTAGAGATGATTTAAAAGTATATGGAAGGATATGTGTGTTATTTGCAAATACTCTGCCATTTTATATCAGAGACCATATCAGTATCCATGGATTTCAGTATCTGTGGGAGGTTCTGAAAGCCAGTCCCCCCATGGATACTGAGGGATGGCTGTACTTGAAATCATCTCTAGATTACTTATAATACCTAATACAATTTAAATGTTACATAAATAGTTATTATACTGTTTGTTTTTATTTTTATTGTGTTTCATTGTTGTGTTATTTTTTATTTTTATTTTTTTAAATATTTACCATTCGCAGTTGGTTGAATCTGAATGCAGAACCCATGGATACCGAGAGCTGGCTATATACCATAGATTGAAGTAGATCCTTTCAGCTTACATTTAAATTGGTTTTATGGTGATTTTTGTGGTTTTCAGTATTGTCTGTCTTCCCCCCCGCCCCCAACACACACACATAAAGATAGAGTCTCTGCTCTGTTGCCCAGGCTGGAGTGCAGTGGTGCTTTCGTAGCTCACTGCAGCCTCAAGCGCCTGGGCTCATGCGATCCTCCTGCCTCAGCCTCCCAAGTAGCTGGGATTACAGGTGCATGCCACCACACCTGGCTAATTTTTCTCATTTTTTGTAGAGGCAGGGTTCTCCCTATGTTGCCGAAGCTGGTCTCCAACTCCTGGCTTCAAGCACTCCTCCTGCTTTGGCTTCCCAAAGTGCTGGAGTTACAGGCATGAGCCACAAAGCCCAGCCTTTGCCTGTCTTTTTAAAGGGTAGCTACTTTGTATAAATGCAAAGGATTATATTTACATTTAGCACTTTTCATGTCATTTTTGCAGAGTGGTTTGGATCTTCTGTGTCATCCAGCTACTGCAAAACCTGTGTCATGGCAACATTCAAAGATTATTCAGGCCTTCATGAGTCAGGGTGAACACAGACAAGCCCTCAGATATATTCAAACAATGAAGCCAACAGTGTCCAGTAGTAGTGATGTTATCCTTCACCTCACTGTTTTGCTTTTTAATAGGTAAGTATGTCTTTTGAAAGTATACACTCTTGATCATATATGTTAATAAAGTGGAATTGATGAAATAGCATTAGCAATATACAGTTGACCTTTGGACAATACTGATTTGAACTGCGAGGGTCCACTTAATATTTAGAATTTTTCCAGTATACTCAGTCAGCTGTTTGTATTGGTGGGTTCCACATCTGCAGCCAAACTCAGGTTGACAATACGGTATTCATGGGATATGGAACCTGTGTATATGGAGGGCCAGCTTATCATTTCCATGGATTCCATAGGGCTGACGTCAGGACTTTGGTATGCGAGGACTTGGGGATCTGTGGAGGTCCTAAAACCAATCCCCACGAGGATATTGAGGGACTTATACGTATAGTATTTTACTTTCATTGTGTTGCTTAGTATTTTTGTGCTTGTTGATCTTTCAGTGTTAAGGAAAACATACACCACCTTTTATCTAGACTAAGAGAAGAAAAACCTTGAGTAAAGGGGGGCCCCCAAACTGATTTACAATTACATCTCTTGCTAATTGACAACACTGGCAGTCTTCTTTGTGGACATTTAAGGGCTGAATATGCTGAAAAGGAGTCAGGAATAATAGAGTTGACAAATGGCATTCTTTGGGAATTTATATTCAGTGATGGTGCTCTTAATATTTTTGTTAATATTGGTTGCTTGAGTATTGCAGTTCTTTACATTGAATTTTGTCATTGCATTTGCCATTACATTCTCATAGAAAGAAAATCTTGAAGCATATGGGGTTTTTTTCTCTTTTTTTTTTTTTTTTTTTTTTTAAGAGAGAGTTTCACTCTATTGTCCAGGCTGGAGTGCGGTGGTGCAATCATAGCTCACTGTAATCTCAAACTCCTGGGCTGAAGTGACCCACCTGCCTCAGCCTCCCTAGTGGCTAGGCTCATGCCACCATGCCTAACTAATTTTTTTTTTTTTTTTTTGGTAGAGGCAGAGTCTCACTATGTTGCCCAGGCTGGTTGCCAACTCCTGGCCTCATGCAGTCCTCCTGCCTTGGCCTCCCAAAGTGATGGGATTATAGGCATGAGCCACCATGCTCAGCCCAAGGATATGTTTAGATGATTTAAGAAAGTGTTAGATTTCATGGCTTAATACTTTAACCTAATTTGAGCAAGTGATATCTTTATGTTGTTTCTTCCTTTTGCAGTATTTTAATGTTCTCTAGTCAGTATATTTGCCATTTATATTATAGCAATACAGGCTGGGGGTGGTGGCTCAAGCCAGTAATTCCAGCACTTTGGGAGGCCAAGGCAGGAGGACTGCTTGAGCCTAGGAATTTGAGGCTGCAGTGAGCTGTGATCATGCCACTACACTCCAGCCTGGGCAACAGCAAGACTCTAAAAAAAAATTAAAAAATAGCAATACACACATTGCTGTAATTGTTATATTTCTCACCTATATAGTAACTGTGACAAGTTAATTGGCATGATTGGAAATATGGTGGTCTGTTGGGTTTTCTTCTTAACTAAATTAGCTGGGGAAATTGCTTGGACCTGCAATTTCTTACTAGATTGTAACTTTATTTTATATAACTTTTATTGGTTTTTTTCCCCACCCCTATTGGTTGATATTTATATTTTTAGAAATTAGTCATTTTACCTCAAATTGTTGTAAGTAATGAATTGGGAAGTACTTGTTGAAATAATCTGGCTTAGCAAAAGTGTTTAGCTAGTTTAATGTAGAATCAACACTGAATCAAATTTTTTATGAGATTAAAATTGTAGTTTCAATATGCTTTACTTTAAGAAAAAAAAGAAATTTAAAGAAGCTAAATGTGATAACTGTTGAATTAATGGGTTAAGAGTTCTAGACCTGGGTAGACAACCAGCATGTAAATTTTTTTCAGTTGCGTGTAGCTTCTCCTTAGTGACTTTTAAAGAGTGGGTATTTGGTCATTAATGCTTATATCAGCAGAGCAGATGTTGGAACCTTGGAAGAAAACATCTTTGTTTTTGCTGATTTCTCCTTTTTTGGAATTCCGTTACCCTCCTTTGATCCATCCCTAGTATGTGTCTCTGATTTGCTAGGTTCTCGGTTCCTCTCCCTTAGCCATATGGTAGACAAACACTAAATAATTTAATTGCTAAACGTTATTTCTCTTAAGTAGAGTAAAACCTCAATTATCTGGTCCCTAGAAAACTAGCATATTAAGTGTTAAGTGCAGAAATAAAAACAATCACTCAAACGGCCATTTGTGAGATAGCTTGTGTTCAGATTCAGGAACTGTTTAAAAATAATTACTGGTCCTGTAAACAGAGAATGAGTTGAGTTTTGCTAAAAAGTCAGAGAACACTATTAAGACAGTGAAGGTGATAGTTTTTATGGAAAGTAAGAAACCACCTTAGGAGAAAGCTGCTTTTATTTTTGAACTGATAATTTTGCAAAAGGCAGCCATGTTTCATTGCCCAGGAGATCATGTAACAGCATAATTTACACTCTACTTTTATTAGAAAGAAGCAAATGACAAGAAAACAAGCTGACTTACAGGGACTTACTCAATAAAACAAAGTTCCTGGGTATGTCCTGTGGTCAGTACATAATCACCTAATTTCTTCAAACACCTACATCTCTGATCCAGCAGAGTGATTAACAATATGTGCTTGAACCATGGATAGAGGCTAAATTTGGGAAATTTGAACTAAAAGTAAGAGAGATTAGGCTACATCATGGTCTTTCTAACACTTAAGTGTTGTGACTGTATGATGACAGTTTAAATGGCTGAAAAAGTTTTAATAGTTCAACCATCGGAATACTAATCCCTCCCCAGACTCACCCTATGCTAGATAAGAGAGGTGTTGCTCTGTTTTTGAACTATTAATTTGTTAGTGATATTGTTTATTAATTTGTACCTTTACAAATAATGTTACTGGAACAGCCAGATTGTAGCAAAGATGTTAAGACCACAGTCTTTGAACTCAAATAGATTTGAATTTAAACCTAAATTGTACTACTTTCTAAAATATGATCAAAAGCAGTTTAATTATCCTCTCTGAACCCGAGTTTCCTCATTTGTAAAATGGGATTAATAAGACCCACTTTGCAATATTTTGAGGGTGAAATGGCACAAGAACTATTACAGTTGCTGGCAGGTAGTAAATTATTAGTAAATGGTGGTAGTGATTGATTTTTTTAAAAAATCCACCATCATTGTCATTTATTAAACCTTCTAACCTGACTCTAGCCTCTACCACCTCTTCTTTGTTATTAAGATCGTCTTTCTGCTTGTTTAACAATTTTATGCTGGTAGCTTTTCAATTTTATGAGTGGGATTTATGGACATACCATCATAACTATGGCTTGGCTGTTGTGCTTACTAATTAACCATGATGCACTATACAATGATAGACTTGAGGTAAATAAAGGCTTGTGATATTAAGTTGTTACCATTGATTATTCAGTGTTGGTATCATAAGGGCACAAAAGAGCTGGAAAACTCTTTTTTGTTTTTTTTTTTAATTTTTAAGTTTTTAATTGTGATAAAATACATATAAAACTTATCATCTTAACCATTTTTAAGTGTGTAGTTCAGTAAAGTATATTCCCATTGTACAACCTGGAAAACTCTTTTGTATAGGCATAATTATTGTCTTCATTCTTTATACTTTATGTGTATTTATTCTGCTGTACTTTTTGACTGAAGTTGGATGATATACCTCACTTTTAGTCTTTCTCTTTACTTGCATAAAAATAATCAGAATGTTTTACATATTACTTTAGCAGCATCCCACGGTTTTAATTATCATTCTGTTCTAAATATTTTAACATTCTCATTATGATTTATTCTTTTCCCTATTAGTTATTTAGAAGTTTTGATTTATAAATATAGGATTTAAAAATTATCATGTTGTTGGTTTGTAACTTAATTGTATTGTGATCACATAATGTGATCCATATAGTACCTGTCCTTTAAAACTTAGTAAGACTTGATTTACCCACTAGTAAGTAGTCAGTGTATACTCCATTTATTAGGTGAAGTGTCAAATATTTTTGTCCAAAAGATTAAGTTGGTTCATTGCGGGGGGGTGTTTTTTTTTTTTTTTTTCCAAAGTAGTGATGGGATCTCTTCGATGTTTCGCAGGCTGGTCTCTAACTCCTGGCCTCAAGCAAGCAATCCTCCCACCTCAAGCCTCTCAAAGTGCTGGGATTACAGGCACTAGCCACCACACAGGGCTGTTGTGTGGTTTTAATTTCTGTCTCCTTAATAATTTTTTTTCCTGGTCTGTTTAATAAGTCATTAAGAAAAGTATGCTAAGTTGCCTACTCTAATGGTAGATGTGTCAGTTCCTCATATTACTGGGCCAGCTTTTTGTATTTTGAATATTAGATAAATAAGAGTTTAAATTTTTAAAAAATGAGTTTAGCTTTTTATTATTATATGGTAACCATTATCATGGGTAATTATTAATGTAACTACACCAATATTCTGTTATTTATACCCTGTATACCTTTTTCTAGTCATTTTACTTTTACTCTGGTAAAAGATTTTACTAGAAATCAGGGGTTTGATTACCTCTCTGGAATTGGTTGTTTCATTGTGGTCTCCGTCATGCATTTCAAAAGACTATTTATCTTCAGCCTAGCATTTTTAGAGTTTGTCACAGGAGAGTTTTTCAGGCTATCTTCTCTGCTCTATTTCCAAGAATCCCCATACATTCCTTACTGAAATAACTTTTATATCTTTTGCTACCAGCCTGGTAGTCTAACCTTTTGTTTTCTGAAATAATTTTCTTACTGCCCTTCCTAGCATCATGACTTTCTACTCCAGGAAGCAGGAGAATAGGAAGAATTTGGGGACTTTCTTGTTTTAAAATTTATGTAAGTGTTGGCAGTGGATTTCTTGAAGCTTGAGGTAGCTGTGTCTTTTCCTACTATAGGGGAAACTAACTGGGGAAGAACATTATCATTTGTCTTTTGCTGTTAAGAATACTCTATATACTGTTAATATTTGATAAATCATAAATAAATTCATCTTACTCCTACTAGTAAATCTCAACTGAGAATGGGTATTACATTTTAAAGTGAAAAACTTAAAAAAAAAATATGTCCGTATGCTAGGGGAGGAGAGTCAAGCATGTGGAGGTTTTTTGTGTGTGTTTTTCAAATAATAAGATATTTGCGTTTTGGTGTTTAAAAGGTACAAAATGATAACAGTGAATTCCCAGCCTCCTAAGTTTCCTCCTGGTACCCAGTCAGTGTTAGTTATTTCTAGTTATCCTTCCTGAGGTCTTCTGGATGGATATTAGCAAATCCATGTATGTTCTTTCTTCCCACTTTTTTTTTTTTTTTTAATACGGCATACTGTACACCCTTCTGCAATGTTTTTTTCCACTTAATTTAGTTTGGAGTTCATTTTATAAGAATATATAAAGAATACATGTTTTTAACTGTTGCTTAATAGTTCATTGTTTGGATGGATATACTATTATTTATTTAATTAGTTCCTCTTAATGAACACTTAGATTGTTTCAATCTTTTGCCATTTTAAACAACACTGTGGTGCATAACCACACATTTTGCACATGTGCAAATTTATATTGTAGAATAAAATCCTAGGCTGAAAGGATATTTGCAATTGTAATTTTGATAGATAGGGCAAGTTGTCCTCCATAAAGTTTATGCCAATTTAATTCTCCCCTCAATTGCCTTATGCCATGCCTTTTATCGACACTGTGTTGTTATCAGATATTTTTTTTTATCCATCTGATAGGTGAAAATGGTAATATTAATGTGCCTCGGTCTAACTGTAATAACAACAATGTACCTTTTTCATAAAGAGCTATTTCCTTTGTGGCCCGCCTAGGATTTTTCTTACTAATTCATAGGGGCTCTTCATACCTTAGGGAAATTAACCTTTGTTGTGAGATTTTTTTCCCCTCTCTTCAGTTTGTCATTTGTCTTTTTACTTATAATGGATTTTGCTATGCTGAAGATAATTTTTATGAAATCAAAATTGTCAATATTTTTATTTGTGAGTTTTGTCTTTTCTACTTTAGTAGTTTTTAAAATTTTTCTTATGGTTTCTGTGACTATTTTTATGGTTTTGGTCTTATTTACATTTTTGATCCATCTGAAGTTTATTTTGGTATAACATTTTTTGAAAAAAATAGAATTATACAATGTAGTTTCTGTATACCCATCCTAAATAAAATTCAGCAGCTATCAAGATTTTGTCACAGTTTCTTCATCTATTCCTTTATATGATTTTTAAAATTAATAATGTTCATCTTGTCTTTATTTTTCTCTCTACAAAAATCTGCTTGTTTTAACACTTCCATATTCTGGTTTAGGAAAAAATTACTATATTTTCTTTCTGTATACATGCACATGTGAACACTGATAAACACTCCTTCTATACTCAAGTTATAATGAGTATATATAACTGTCCTGCCTATTCTGGTAGAAGAAGAAGTACAAGGCAATTTCAGATGCAAATTTTTAGGGAAAACCCCTAAACATTTTACTTCCTTGACTTGTTGGCCTTTGTAAGACCTGTGGAATACGTGAAGATAATCTAGTCCCAGAACAACAAAATTGACAGATGGCCCTGACCTGCCAACAGTGGATGCCGTTTGCTTCCCTGAGTAACTTTGTATCCACAGGAAATCTGAAACAGTGCTGCCAAAATTTTCTTACATGAATTTTCATTGTGTTTACTAACTGCTATAACTTTTATGTTATCTACTTGCCATTTTTTATTCTGCCTCCCTTCTGCCTTGAAAGTTGTCAGCCTCTCCAAAAATTTTAACTACCAGATTAATCATTGTCAATCTTAGTGTATATATTTCAGAACTTTATCTTATCTACTTAAATAAATATATAAGCATTTGTTCGTTAATTAAAATTATCGTTATTCACACACTTTTGAACTTGGTTTTTAAACTTAATGTATCATGATTTTCTAAGTCAATATATCTCTGCCTCATGTTGGGCTACATAACAATCCATTCTATCGCTGTATATTCCTAAATATAAATCTTTATGCATTTTTTTCTGGTATTTCTGTAGATTATATTCTTTGCATTGGGATTGTTGGGTCATAGCCTATGTGTAATATTTTTGTGTGTAGATATACTTGAGTGAACCTCCAAGACAATCCTGTCAGTGGGGTAGGAGTTGAACATTGGCTTTTTTTTTTTCCTTTAAATTCTCAGAATCCACACCTGATTCTGAAGACTTCTATGTAAGAAATACTGCTTCATTTATTTAAATGGTCTTATTGCCCACAGAGGGACCTCTCAGTACCTCGACATGGTGTCTAAGACTGTCAAATTTGACCCAAGTTCTCCAATCAGATCCTACTACGAATCAGTCAAAATCTTCTACTACTAAGTTACACTCTGCATCTCCCCATAAACACAATATGCTTGTTTCCACCTGTAGGTCTTCACTCATACTCTTTTCCGCTCTTCTCATTCTGAGTGTCACTTCCTCAAAAGCCTCTGTCACACCATATCAATCTTTCAATTCTGTCCAGGCCGTGTTAGTTTTTTGTTGTCTTTGAACTTCTGTGTACTTACTTTGCTTTTTTATTATTTTACACTTAAAGAGCAGCATAAAATTCTTTAAAGATGTCTTACTGACATTATTAACAAGATTCATTATACAGCAATTAGTATTCAATAAATTTTTAAAGTACTTTTAAATTGCATGTATAAAGTATCTTTGAGATTCTATAGGTAGATTACTTCTTTTGAACATTTAAATAGCTTTTCTAAAATTAAACTTTGATAAATAATGATTTCAGGTGCATGATTGAGGCCTGGAGTTTATTGCGGCAACATTCTAATAGGTTGAATATAGAGGAGTTACTAAAGCACACATATGAAGTCTGTCAGGAAATGGGCTTAATGGAGGATTTACTGAAGTTACCATTTACAGACACTGAGCAGGTAATTACTTATCAATGTAAAGTTGTCAGAAATTCAGGATAAATCGATAGTTTATAAATCTATTTTGTTCTTTTTAGGAATGTTTAGTGAAGTTTTTGCAGTCCAGTGCCAGTGTTCAGAATCATGAATTCCTTTTAGTCCATCATTTGCAGCGTGCCAATTATGTCCCTGCCTTGAAGCTGAACCAAACTCTGAAGATTAATCTTATGGTATGATTAAAGTTGTTTTATTGTGGGGGGATAACAGAATAAGCAAAACTGCAGACTTCTTTGCTTTGTTTGTTATGTAAGAGCTTGCAGTTTGGTAACCAGTGTGCCTTATAGTACCTTGAACTTGGAAAATCCTCTACTCAATCTTTGTAACAGAATTGGGAACAGGGTATTATTACTTATCTAATTCTTTTATATGTGCCATTTATATTCTGATGTCTGCCTGTAATCTTGCCAGACTAACCATTTCACTTAGGGAAAACAGGAAGAGGTAGATGATAGCAGGAAGAGTTACATAGTACAAAGAGCATTGGACATCAAGGGTCAGACGAATTCTTAATTTGCTCTATGTGCTTGGGACATACTCTGAGCCTTGGTCTCCCCACCTGTAAAGTGGTAATATCTCTCTGTGAGGTTGTGAGAATGCACAGGGGTGTATGTGAAGTAGCATGTTACCTGACACATGTGGATGCTTAATAAATGATAATCATTGTTTTTATTAGTTGTAAAGAAGGCTTGGTAGCAGAGATTTGGAATTTATTGATGGGCAAAGATTGATAAAGCAATTAGGTATGTGGATGAAGTTCTTGGTTTGGAAAAATGGATATGTAGGTAGGAAGAAGATGTTTTGGGGTATTTATAATTTTATCTTAAATGGTAATTATATAACTATAGCACCTAACATTTTGAAGATTAAAATTTTACCAATTATGATATGTTCAATAGAATGATCGTGATCCTCGTTTACGGGAGAGATCAGTGGCTCGAAATTCTATATTAGACCAGTATGGGAAAATCCTTCCCAGAGTGCAGCGAAAATTAGCCATTGAACGTGCTAAGCCTTACCATCTATCAGTATCATCGGTTTTTCGAGAAGGTAAGATTTCATTGAAGGATATCATAAACTACTGGACTAGAAAAGATATTGAATGGTTACTTTTCTGAAACCACTATTATCTTAAATTTAGCTCACTTTTGCTGATATATACAGGGATCTCTTGGAGATACTGTGAGTTCAGTTCCAGACCACCACAATGAAGTGAATATCACAATAAAGCAAGTCTTTTGAATTTTTTGCTGTCCCAGTACGTACAAAAGTTATGTTTATACTATATTGTAGTCTAGTAAGTGTGCAATACCCTCATGTCTCAAAAAAACACATACTTTAATTTAAAAATTCTTTATTGCTAAAGAATGCTAACGATCATTTGAGCCTTCAGTGACTCATAATCTTTTTGCTGGTGGAGGGTTTTGCCTTGATGTTGATGGCTGCTGACTGATCAGGGTGGTGGTTACCGAAGGTTGTAGTAGTCATGGCAATTAATAGTGAAGTTTGCCACATTGATTAACTCTTCATTTCACGAAAGATTTCTCAGTAGCATGTACAACTGCTTTCAAAATTGGAGTCATTCTCTCAGACTCCATTACTGCTTTATCAACTATGTTTATGTAATATTCTAAATCGTTTGTTGTCATTTCAATAATGTTCATAGCATCTTCACCAGTAGATTGCATCTCAAGAAACCACTTTCTTTGCTCATTCGTAAGTAGCAACTTCTTATCTGTTCAAGTTTGCAGCAATTCAGTCACATCTTCAGGCTCCACTTCTAATTTTAGTTCTGTTATTATTTCCACCACATCTGCAGTTACTTCCTCCACTGAAGTCTTCAAAACCTCAGTCATCCATAAGGGTGACTTATTCCAAACTCCTGTTAATGTTGATATTTTGACCCCTCCCATGACTCACAAATGTTCTTAATGGCATCTAGAGTAGTGAATCCTTTCCAGAAGGCAATCTCTGAATCACTATGTATGGCAGCTATAGCCTTATGAAATGTATTTCTTAAATGGTAAGACTTGAAAGTTGAAATTACTCCTTGATCGATGGGCTACAGAGTGTATGCTGTATTAGCAGGCATGAAAACAACATTCATCTCCTTGTACATCTCCATCAGGGCTCTTCGGTGACTAGGTACACTGTCAATGAGCAGTAATGTTATGAAAGAAATCTTTTTTTCTGAGTAGTAGGTTTCAACAATGGGCTTAAAATAATTCAGTAAACCATGTTTTAAACAGTTGTGCTGTCATCCAGGATTTGTTGTTTCATTGATATAGGTAAGGCAGAGTAGATTTAGCATAATTTGTAAGGGCCCTAGGATTTTTAGGATAGTAAATGAGCGCTGGGTTCAACTTAAAAGTCATGAACTACATTAACCCCAAATAAGAGAGTCAGCCTGTCCTTTGAAGCCAGGCATTGACTTCTCTCTAGCTGTGAAAGTCCTAGACGGCATCTTATTCCAATAGAATGTTGTTTCATCTCCATCGAAAATCTGTTGTTTAGTGTAGCCATCAATCATCTTAGCTAGACTTTCTGGATAACTTGTTGCAGTTTCTACATCAGTACTTGCTGTTTCGCCTTGCACTTTTATGTTATGAAGACGACTTCTTTCCGTAAACCTCATGAGCCAACCTCTGCTAGCTTCCACCTTCTGCATCTTCCTTCCTCCTCTCAGCCTTCATCAAATTGAAGAGAATTAGGGCCTTGCCCTGGATTAGGTTTTGGCTTAAGGGAATGTTTAAGATGGTTTGATCTTCTATTGAGACCACTAAAACTTTCTCTGTGTCAGCAATAAGGCTGTTTCGCTTTCTTATCATTCATGTGTTCACCAGAGTAGCACTTTTAATTTCTTTCAAGAACTTCCTTTGCATTCACAATTTGGCTCTTTGGCACAGAGGTCTAGCTTTTGGCTTATCTTGGCTTTCAACATGCCTTCCTCATTAAGCTTAATCATTTCTAGCTTTTGATTTAAAGTGAGAGGTCTGTGACTCTTCTTTTTAACTGAACACTTAGAAGCTATTGTAGGGTTATTAATTGGCCTTATTTCAATATTGTTTTGTCTCAGGTGAATAGGGAAGCCTGAGGAGAGGGCAGGGGGACGGTGGGACAGCCAGTGAGTGGAGTAGTCAGAAAACACATTTATCGATTAAGTTTGCATCTTATATGGGCATGGTTTGTGCTCCAAAGCAATTACAATAGTAACATCACAGATCACTACAACAGATATAATAATAATGAAAAAGTTTGAAATATTGTGAGAATTACCAAAATGTGACACGGAGGTACAAAGTTGAGCACATGCTATTGAAAAAATGGTGTCGATAGACTTGCTCAATGCAGGGTTGCCACAGACCTTCAATTTGTCAAACAAACAAAAAACACACACAATAAAGCAATGCCCAGTAAAACAAGGTATGCCTGTACTCAGATTTGTCAGTTTTGCTGTTTTATCATTTCCTAAAAGCCCAAATTGTTAATATTTCTGTGTACTATAGCTGAGCTAAATATAATTTTAACACTTACAATGTGATTTATGTTTTCTAATCATTCATTCTTTTGTATTCTTTTATTAAAATTCTGTTTGTTAGAAATGCAATTAAATCCTGCCTTCTTCATTTTACAGTTTCTAGACCCAAACCATTGTCGGCAGTTCCAAAGCAAGCTGTAAGAGGAACTATATTATCAAGATCTACTTTCATCTATAATGTGTTATCTAAAATTGGAGAAGTTTGGGCAAACAATGAGCCTAACAATAGCATCTCACTTTATAATAGGTATGTTTTTCTTATACCTTTTCTGGTCATTCTACTTAGTGATCTTCCCTGGACATCAGCAGCATTCATCAACAATCTGCCCTCATTGTCTTAGTTTATTAGTGTATGTAAAAAGGAAAAACTCTCTTTTTTTTTTTTTTGGAGACAGGGTCTTGCTCTGTCACCCCAGCTAGAGTATAATGGCACAATCATAGCTCACTGCAACCTCAATCTTCTGGGCTCAAGAGATCTTCCTGCCTCAGCCTCCAAAGTTGCTGGGACTACAGGTGTGCACGCTAACACCTGGCTAGTTTTTAAAATTTTTTGTAGAGATATGGTCTCGCTGTTGCCCAGGCTGGGAAAAAAGACTCTTTATGTTGGCTACTTTCTTATAAGTAGAATGTCTTTTTATCTTTACATTTAAAAGTGACATATGTTCATTGTTATTTGTAAATAATGCAGAAATATACAAAGTGAAAAATGAAAACCCCTTCCTCTCCCATCTAACCACACCTTATGGCATTTTTATTAGTGCTCCTTGTGATAGATACATAATCAAAAATCAAATTTTTATTTTCTTTGTAGTCCTAAAACAGAAGAGCCATCTCGTATAATATATTCGCTCCCAGATCCAGGGCTACCTGAGGCATTTTTTGGAACACCAGTTTCAAAAACTTCACAAAAAATTTCTCGGTAAGAGTTTATTATATAATTCTTAATGACACAGTGTTAGATGATAATTACAACTGTAATTTTTAATTATCTTTAAAATTTTACAGATACTATTTTAAATTCTTAAATGAATATTTTAATGCTTGCTTCTTATTATAATTTGGGCAGTGGTATAGTAATTTTAGGAAATTTTACATCAGTTTGTAGTATACTTAAAATTTCTGCTTAATAATTTCAGAATGCTTAGTGAAAAGGAGCAAAGTTTGTTTTATTAAAACCATGAGCAAAGTAAACCGTTAACTGGTAACTTAACGTTATCTCTTTATTAGTTGATCTCTGAGTGAGGATTGTTTTTATAATTAATTGCTAATTAATCTTGGTTGGCTCATATTAAAGCTTTCTGCTATTCAATCCAGACTGCTAAAATATCTTGTGTAGCTTCAGCTGAAGTAATACTTTTACATCTTACCTATGCTGTTAGAAAAATAGTTAAAGTTTTGTATCCAAGATGAAATTGTGATTTTAAGTATTTACTTAGTGTATCAGTAGCAAAGAACAAAGTGTCTCTTGATGTATTGATTCTTTGTCCTTAATAGGCCTATGATCATTCCAAATTTTTTATTAAGTTTTATCAAGGACAAAATTACATTATTTTATGGGACTAAAATTAATCTGAGTTTTTGATACAAATAAGATACTTGAGAAAAGTTAGTACAAACACTTGAAGCCAAAGGTGTTTATAGAGTGTGTAATGATGGACATATTTTCAAAGTTTGAAAGGATTTTCCAGTTTTTTTGGATTAGATTTAGTTAGATTGTTTCCCTTTAGTCTCATGATGGAAAGAAGACATTTTAAATGAAAGTAATTATTACTGACATTCTTTTTTTCTACCTGTAGTTCTAATTTTTTTCCACAAGTCCCTTTTTCTTGGTCCTTTTGTACTTTAATACATCTGGGATTTAGCAGGGGGGCAATAATAAAAGTTTAAAGACCTTTGACTAATGGCTTCAGGGCCTTAAGAAGTATTATGAGAACGCTTTGTGTTTGTGTGTTTGTTTGTTTTTGAGACAGTGTCTCATTCTGTCACCTGGGCTAGAGTGCAGTGGTGTCATAGTAGCTCACTGCAACCTCAAACTCCTGGGCTCAAGCGATCCTGCTGTCTCAGCCTCCCAAGTAGCAAGGACTACAGGCATGCACCACCATGCCCGGCTGATTCTTTAATTTTTTGTAGAGATGGGGGTCTCACAATGTTGCCCAGGCTGGTCTCAAACTCCTGGGCTCAAGCGGTCCTCCACCTTAGCCTCCCAAAGTGCTAGGATTATAGGTGTGAGCCACCACACCCAGCCTGAGGACCCTTTATATCCAGTATTAACTCAGATGGAAGAGAGCCCATTGGATGTGAATATTTATCTTCTATAAGTATCATTTCTTTCCCTAATTCTATATTTTTAAATTACTGGTTTGCATTACTGGGTAGTAAGTAAATATAATGGGTTCTAACTAACATATCTTTCAATGAAAGAGTAGAATAAAGATAGTATCAGTGGGCACTGCATATAATAAAGGTTAAGTGCTAATTTATGTTTTGTTTCTCTGTGTCAAAAAAAAGCATTTCTTATTTGGATCATGGTCCTAAAAGTTGTTGAGGAAATCTTAAAACCTAGTGCGATATATAATGTTTCCTTTCAAAAATATCTTTAAATTTTTTTCTTTATACTTTTTTTAGTACAATTTTTTTTAGTATAATTAAGTTATACTAAATTAAGTCTTGTTAGTATAAGAATTTTGGTTTGACTCAATAGGTTCCATTTGTTGTACATGCCCTGCTTTTGAGAAGCAGTCATTCATAAATAGGCACCTGAGACATAAATGTTAACACAATGCAAAGCATTGAACAAAATATCCATTTGGAATAGCTCAGTATGAAAGTGAGCAAACTGTTTATAAGTACAGAATTTGAATTCAAATGAGGTAAGAAAAGTTGGAACAGAAAATAGAAATGTTGTCTAGCAGCCTGATTAAATGTTCCTGGTTTGGTGGAAATCTGAAAGCTGTGCTTGGTACAGAACAACAAATGGGAAAACCCTGTATAAGAAAATGCTTCTTCCAGCCTGATCAAGAGTGAGACCCTGTCTCTCTACAAAAAATAGAAAAGTTAGCCAGGTGCATACCTATAGTCCCAGCTACTTAGGAGGCTGAGGCAGGAGGATCGCTTGAGCCCAGGTGTTTAAGATTGCAGTGTGCTGTAATGATGCCACTGCACTCTAACCTGGGAGACAAAGCAAGAACCTGTCTTTAAAAAAAAAAAAAAAGAAAAGAAAATGCTTCCTGTAAATATTTCCCCACTGGGTAATAGGTTAGGTCTTAAAGCAACTATGGTTTGTGTTGGTCTGCCACCCCTAATAACAAAAATCTTCACTGAACATAAGGGATAGAATGACAAGGAAGGCACAGCAACTGGAAGTTTTTATTTCTGAGCTCCAAAGCATGCCTCACTTTTCTGGTTATTCTAAGCTGAGCCACATTGGCATTTGGGGGAAATAAAAAGGTATTATTTTTATCACTAGAAAATATAACCATAAGATTGACTGTTTATTAGGAAATTGAGAAAGGAGTGACTTGTGCAAATAGTCCACTAGAAATTGTAACCAAGAAATTTCACTTAAATTACTTATTTATAAATTAAGATTTAAAGATTATTTGGACTATTCATGCTTAATACAAGTCATCAGTGAGGTCAGTTTTATCATTTCATATGAACTGGGACTGGGACATTATGGAAAGCCACTTAGTAGAATCTTGAGACTCTATTTTGTCAACAAACTCATCAAGTTGAAAAAAAAGAACTTTTTTTTGGTCAGTCTGGTCTTTATTGCAGTCAGAACCATAAGGTCAAATAAACTAATACTCATTATGTATATCGCATGTAGGCAAAAGGATATTTTATGTGTTGATGAAAATTAATTTTAGTAAATGGATTGCTAGAGAAGCTTTGTCATGTTTTCTTTAATATTTTTCAATCATTAGCATCTTCATTTGAAAATAAATGTCTGGTACATAGTGGAGGACTCAGTAAATATTGGTAAAAGGGAGTGAGGATGACTAGAACTTTTAAATCAATTGTTACCTGCAATTCCCAATTCTCTTTTTTGCTACTGAATTAATAATTATCTGACTTTTTGTGCTCATGGTGGCAGTTTGGATTATGTTAATATACTTGACTAAATTTATATTTTCATGTGGTTATCATATTTACCAGTGAATGTAGAAGTCTGAATAGAATAACTAAATGGGATACTAAATTCTTTTGTTTTTGTAGTAAAACTCAAAAATTAAGTTACCAGGATTTTTCTATTCATATGTATATTCTGGTTACAGACTGCTGAATTTGGTTGTTCATCCTGTCCCTCAGCCTTCTCAGTGTTTGGGATTTATTCAGCAATCCCCCCCACCAAGATCTCCTTTGTATCTAGATTCCAGCTCATTGCCTGTAAGTTCACAATTAAAAAGATCACGTCAAAACTCCTCCAGGACTTCAGAATTACATTTACTTGAAACTCCTCTTGTAGTTAAGGTTAGTATTGCATATCAAGCCTTCATAATGAAGCTAGGGACTTACTTTTCACGTAGCAAGGAGAAAATAAGTTATTTACAACTCATATCTCTGGGTAATCAATGTCTTTAAACATTTTTTTGTTTGTTTGTTTTTACTTTTTAAGGACATCGCTCCAAAACGCTTACTATATTTCCGTAATTGATTAAATTTACCCTTTCCTGGTTAAAGTTAACAACCACATTGCTGTCTTGGATGTAGTACAAGGCTCTGTGTAGTAATTATAAATAGGTCTTTGTCCTTTGTAAAATGCTTTCAAGTTCTTAGGTTTGTTTTTATTTTATTTTTACATAAACTCCATTGCTAATACCATTATGCTGTGATTTCTTCCTTCTATCAGATACTTTTTAGTTCTTAGGTTTATTTTTCTTTAAATTTTCTGACTCCTATGATGAAACTATAAACTGTTATTCCTTCCTACTATCAGTTTATCTGCCTTTAAATTGCTTTTTCACCCCCACTCCCCTGTAAGTTATTAGCTGAGAAACAACAAAACTAAAGTTGTGATGACTAGTAGCAGTGGTCTTTTACCTTCTCATTCATTCATTCAGTTAGTCATGTATGTATTTATGTATTTTTTTGTAGAAATGGGGTTCTTGCTATGTTGTATAGGCTGGTCTCAAAGTTCTGGCCTTATGCGATCCTCCCACCTCGACCTCCCAAAGTGCTGGGATTATAGGCATGAACCACCATGCCTGTCCTACCTTCTCATTTTTGAAGTGTTTTTTATTAATACATGTTTTTCTCCTAGCTCCTTGTCCAATATTCTGGATTGAACCCCAGAACTTTTCTTCCTTTTTTCTTTTTTTTTTTTAAAGTTAAATTTTTTTTTCTGGGTTCTCTGTGCTGGATATCCAGCATTTATAGTGAAGCTAGGGAATCCTTATTTTTCAGGTTGAATCAAAGATACCTCAATAACTGCTATTCCTCAAATAGTTAATAAAGGAAGTTGAAAAGAAGGTTGATAAGATTAAGTTCCTCAAACTTCAGTATTTCTTTCTTTTATCTATGAAAAAACAATCACATTTTGTATTCTCTACAGCTAGGTTCAAATGAAATGAAATTGAGGAATAAATGCTGCCAAAATAGTCTAGAAAAAAAATCCATGTAATCTTGTAACATGTCTAATATAAGTCAATAATCTAGTGGGGTTCAATAATCTGTTTACTAGGCCTTTAGAGAACAAGTGAAGGAATTATTTCTATTAAATAATTTATATGCTATTTTCAAATTATTTTTATTCATTATACTAAATCTTCAGAGGATTCTAATAAGTAATTGGTTATTTTTTGGATTCATGTGATGAAATTTTATTTTTTTCTAAAACATACTAAAGTCAGTCTTATTGTTAATTTAGATTAGCTTCCTATAATTAATTAATCTACATTCTGTCCTTCACATACGATTATCTCTTTTACCTAACTAAAATTTTATAAGTATTAGTTAAATAATTTATCTTACTAATTGGCACTTTATTTTTTAGTTGAATTTAAGTTGGAAATAACCAAGGCCTTTAGATAGATTATGGATGCAATTTTATGTTTTATAGCCTTTCATATAGAAAGCTGTGGTAGAATTTTATATTTGTTTTTCAGTAATCTGGAATAAAAATTTCTATTCATGTGTTTATTGGAGGTGAGAATAAAACCACTATTGTGACTCCATTGACCCAGTCTGTTCTTATATAATTGCCTTTTACAAATACTAATGGTATAATTTTCTTTGCTCTTTGTCATAGAAAGCGAAAACTTTGGCCATGTCAGTTACTTCTTCTGGATTTGCTGAGTTCACTCCTCAGTCCATCCTAAGGTCTGGTCTTCGAACAACACCTTTAGC
Organism: Daubentonia madagascariensis; assembly: GCA_023783475.1. NCBI lineage: Eukaryota > Metazoa > Chordata > Mammalia > Primates > Daubentoniidae > Daubentonia > Daubentonia madagascariensis. Next base: position 13,696,494 of record JAKFHU010000258.1, on the reverse strand, counting down.
ATCTCCCTCTTTATCACCTGGAAGGTCTCTTACTCCTCCTTTACGACTTAAAGAAACTAGAATTTCATTCATGGAAGAAGACATGAACACAAAATGGACTGCTGGAGTAAGTTTGCTAATAATTGGGAGAAAAGACTAAAGAATATATTAGCCCCTATAAGCAAAAAGTTAATCAGTTTAAATAATATCACTATAGATATTTGTACACAATCATGCAGATGGTCATGAAATCAGGAAAGATAAGTTCTGAAAGAAACATTAGGGCATTGGCTAAGCGAAACTCACCATTTTATAGGTTAAAAAAATAGGGCTCAAAAGCATGAATAAGTTGCCTATAGTCAACTATTTGGTAGCAGAAATGGGACTAGAATCCAGACCTTTTAATTCTGAGTCTGTTTTTTTGTTTTACCTTATATTGTGTTGCTTCTCTTATTAAGTTCCTAACTGGTTGTCTATTTAGGAGGGTGCGTCTTCAGAGCTCCACTATAGGTTAACAGGAACCCATTTGGTGATTACTGGTCATCTAGCCTGTTCTACACGTTTTAGTTTTCTGAAAATTCTGATATATTACCAATTAGGGAACCATTAAGCGCCATTAACTTTTAATTATGTATCTTAAGAGAACTGATTTGGAATAAGTGAATTAAGGAGAGAGTTTGGAGAAATACAGAGCACGGAAAGGGTGGGTATGATTGGGATGGGTAGCTTTGAACTAGACTTGACTATGATATTTACTGGTTAATTTTTTTCTTTTCAAACTCTACATTACAGGCTGCACATGACAACAAAACAGAAGTATTTGTTACTACACCTTTTCAAAAATGTGGAGTTCCAGTAGAAACTGAATGGCTGAAAAGCAAAGATAAGGCCACATCTTTTTGCCTGAATAGCCCTGAGAAGGACCATCAAGAAATGGATGTGAGGTCACAGGATACACCCTCACAAAGTCTGGACACACTGGATGTGAGCAAAGAAAACAGCAATACTTCAACCAGATCAGATGAGACTACCTTAGAGTATCAGGATGCACCATCACCAGAAGACTTTGAACATACTGTTTTTGTGGCCTGTAAGCCAACAAGCTCTTCCACTGAACTAATTATGAATTTAACTGAACAAAATGAAAAGGACAGGGAGAAAGATATGTTTGAGTCAAAAGTAACTCCCTCAGCCCTGGAGAAACAAATGGGTAAGAACTCATTTCCAGATATTCAAAATTGCTATTGATATTCCTCAATAAAATTTGTAATAGAATTTTTTCCACCATGAGAAAAACATCAGGATTAAATTTATTGTATGCTCACAGTGTACTAGGTCCTAGACATAATGCACAAATCCATTTTTTTGGCTTACAAGTATGGCTTACATCGTTTCATAAGTAGGTATGAGATTTGATAGGAGGTTATGTGTATTACTTTTTTTTATTTGGCCATGAAATTTGGAAAAACTATAATGTTAAAGGAAGGAAATATAAGATGCCATAGTCTGACTTGACATGCTTCTCATAGCTATGAGAAATAACAATATTAACTTTGCAGACCAGATGGTTATTGCAATTTGTAATTTATCCAGCAGCCCCAACTTTCTAGAATTCTCAGAAATGAGGAATTTCAGTCTATTCTCCATCCCCACCTCTAAAACAATCACTGGACAATCAAATAAATGTCCAAAGACCCATGAATTTATCATCTTTATATTCATTTATTTATCAAAAAAAATAAGAGTCCCTAATGTATGTGTGCTCCAGTTATCTCCTCCTGTGCTACGTGTTAAAAGATCAGTTAGTCAGTAAAGTAGACGTAACTGCCTACATGTCATGTAGAGCATAGTGGACTATGTTGACAAACAAGCACTTGTAATGATGCAGTTTGGTTAATGCCATGCTGGGAGGCACAGGAGGGGCCAGAGGAACACCAGGAAGAGAAGAGACTTGGCCTAGAATTGGTGAATCAGAAAACTAAGCCTATTTTTAAGTTTCTTATACCACACACAGTTCTAACAAGTTTATTTAAAAGTAACTCCTAACTTTAAATTTGTAAAACCACATACTTACATAAAAATCTGTGTCATAAGTAGTTTCTTTGGGGAAATATATTCTGCCTAGGCTGAACTAAGTTTTCGTAAGATGTGAGTCCGGTGAAGTTTGTACTATGATATCTTTACTTTTAAACGTAAGCATCATTAATTGCTTTAAGAACTTTAAGACTATGCTCATAATTAGCATATGTCTAGAAATTTACATTGCTCTTTTGATGTGCCGTGTTCTCTTAAAAATATTTAAATGATAAATATTTGAGAATGTTCATAGCAGTATCTTCATTGATTATTCTTCCAGTGTTAGGCAGTCTCAAGTAGAAATCTTTATTGTTTTTGTGAGGGGTCATGTAACCCGAACTCTAGTGTGAAACAGGCTAAATTTGAATCCTAGTGTAGCTACTTACTAAGTAAAGTAGCAAGCTTTGTGATAGCAGTGTATGCTTATGCTTCAGTTTTCTCATGTACCTCTTTGGATGTTGAGCATTAAGTGAGTTAATATATATATAACACTTGCATCCGTGCCTGTTAAGCCAAAAGTGAGAAGTGGGAGGTTGAGGGGGGCTCTTGATTTAGGCTCAGAGAATTAGAAGATTGAAGTACTGGCACTCTGATAACACGGGAGTAAAACAAAAAACAAAAAACCAGACGCAACAACTTTTTAAAAGGTAGTAGTCCAAAACCACTAGTAATTACTTAACATTTAGCACAAATAATATTCTTATCTGTATGATTTATAGGCATGTTAGAAGATGCGGAAACAGAGGATGCATTTTCAGAACTAAATCACGTAAGCTCTATTCAAGGAGTTGAAGCTTCTCTTTGTGTACCATCAATCCATGAAGGGTAAGTTTATGGAGAAAAATTCAAGATACTTTCTAAAAGAAGCTTAATGAAATTGTGAACCAGTAAAATATTCTATGTGTATTGTATCTTATTTAAATCTTTAACATTTCCATTTTGGTAATGTCTGTTTTAAAAGAAGTTCAGTTGTACAATTGTGTGTTATTTGGTAGTTACCATGACATCTTACAATGCTACTAGACATTTCCAGAATATACAAAGACATGATGAATTGAAACAGAACTCTTTTAATATTTTTGGTGATTCTATTTTTGTTGAAGAGTAAAAGTTTCACTCACAGCTATGCATTCCTCCATGCTCTCCCCTTTTCAGTGGTTTCAGGACGTCAGGCACAGGACTCCTATAGGACCAAAGTGGAGCATAGGGAAGATGACTCAGAGACAATTTTATGTCCTACCATTTATTTGATATAAGACTCTAGCTAAGTTTTTATTTGTTTTTTAGTGACTAATTGAAGTGTTATGCTCCCAAATAATTTCATTGACACTTTGTACCAGGAAAGGCAATACACTAGATTATGTAGGGCAGTGCTATTCAAAGCATGGTCTAGTAGGATGGTGACTGCTTCAAACACTTTATGGTCTGCAACAAGATAAGCAGCTTGCATTGGAATATAAATCAGTGTACTGCTTCCTTTAGTGAAAGTCAGCTGGACTAATCAGTATGATTAGTGAAGTAATTGACCTTCTGGCAAAAAAACTCCTTGTCTCATTGCAACACTGGACACAGATTTTCATATAAGCACTTTGAGTAGCACTGTTGTAGAAGATACAAAAAAGTGACATCTTCAGTTAGCAAGTTGTAAGAGTAATTTAGTGAAATTAACCCACATAAAACAATTTAAGACATTGTGAATGGTTCATTACTTTATAAATAATGGAAGTGACTTCACAAACCACCCACAAAATTCAGTGTCATAATAGTCACCTCTTGAATTCAATCATATGCGTCACTTCTGAGAAGAGAAATCCAGATTAGCTGGAATCTTTGCCAGGTCTTCATGGAAGAAGTAGGAGGAACTAATGTGAAAGGATTATCAGTTATTTAATGTTTTTTATTGCAATGGGTTTGATGGGTAATTGCAGCAATCACAAAGCAAAGAGCAAGAGAAGAAACTTTGGTAACCAGTGAGAATCTAGGTCATTATTCACTATCTTGGCAAACTAGTTCCTTTTAAATGTAAAATTTAAATATAAATTTGTGGAGATTTATCATTGGTTCTGTTACTCTTACTATAAACATTATGACCAAGATAAGTCTTAGAAAAATCTATAAATAAATGTGTATATATTCTGATTACCTGCTTTTCCTTGCATTTACTTTATAACATTATCTGTCCTATTTTAATATCAGCATGCTTTAGTTGGGTTTTGGGAAAAGGCCAGCTCAGAATCGTAAAGGACCACTGTCAGCATATTCCAGAATTTATTTTCAACACATGGATTAATACAGGTCCCATTGGTCTCCCATTCTGAGTCATTCGTCATACTCTTTCCAGTTAGCATTAAAATACTGAATCTCCTTCTAAAGAGTACATAGGAAATATTCTGTAATATTTGACAGACTTATTTGAAGAATATGGCCACAGATTACCATTTCATTTGTACTTGAAGGCCGTGTCATTGTTGCCAAAAAAGTAAAATATTAGAGAATAGGAAAAACAAATATGGCATTATTTGTTTCTAAATTCACTTGTAAATTTTATATTATTCAAATAATTCATTATATTCAAATAAGCTTGAATGGTATTGATTTCTCTGAACCTCAGTCTTCATCAACAAAATGACAAGTAGGTGAGGCAGGAGGACTAAAGCAGATTAAAGCAGATAGGATCTTCTTACACACTAAAGTATATATTTCTATTTCTAAAGGAAAATTCTCACCCTGAAGTCCAAGGTACCAGTTTTGGATGAAGGATTAATACCTGTTGAAACCTGCACCTCTACAATTAGAGCAGATAACAATAAATGTATGTATTATTTTGACTTTAGGATTATTTCATTTTATTGTTTTGAGTAAAAAGTATTCTATTCTTAGAAAAAAAGGAATCTATTCTATTATTCAGATTTTTTTTTCTCAATTCTTCCTCTCTGGACAGCTTTCCTGGCATAAAACCATTTCAAGATGTATCCACTATCAAAACAATAGATTGCCTAGAACGCATTCTGTGGCTGTAATAGTGGAAGTCTTAGAATGGTTTTTGTGGGCATATTTTTCTTTGTAACATGAAAGCAAATTACCAGCCTACAGCCAGACTGCATACCTGCTATTTGATCTTCCTAGACTCAGATATCTACATGGGGCAACTTTCATTTTTATTCTGTGTTTGTGATAACTTAAGGGCGAGGTTGGCTTTTCAACCAGGGAAATTAAAAAATATATGGAATTCATTTAATTTTCTTTTTATCTAATGAACTTTTTTTTGAGTGCTATTTTTCAGACCCTACCTATACAGAGATGAGGAAGATACATTTTCCTCAGTGAACTTACAATTGGGTTTAGGGGAAGCAGATGCCTTGAATGTCTGTGTCCAGAACTTGTCTGTGCATTTCACGTATATTAACTCATTTAATCCTCACAATACTACAATGTGACATAGTGTTCTGACTCTAGAGCCCATGTTCTTAACAGTTATGCCTTTTTGCCTGTCACATTATGAATGGGGCTTAGAGCAAGCTTGAGCAGACCTGTTTTTGCCCCCTGGTTAGCAGTGTACTATATGCTTATTATAAAATAATCCAGAGAGAATTGTCTAACATGTAAAGTAAAAACCTGGTTACCCATTTTAGGGATCCATAATTAATAATTTAAAGTGTCTTTTTCCTGAATTTTTTTTCTGTGCATATTTTCCCTCATCTGTTGAAAGAGGAGATAATATGGTGGCTAAAGGGTTCATAACACGGTTCTGCACTTACTATGAGACTATGAGCTATACATCTATTTTTTTGTCTGTAAAATATTGATAGTTTTAAATAAGAATATTAATAGAGGAATTAATAGGAATATTAAATAGAAATATTAATATTTCATAGAGTTGTCAGGATTAAACCAGTTGTGTGTAGTGTTTAGAGTAGTGCTTGGCACTTAAAGTTTAATAAATGTTAGCTGTTATCATAAATAATTATCATTACAGTATTAGTACATTTATTATTATCAAAAAAGCAACTTTCTTTTCTCATGTAATAAATTTAAGACATTTTTCCATGTCAGTAATGTAGATTGATCCTGTTCTTTTTAATGGCTCTAATAGTATTGCATAGTATGGATGTTCTGACGTATACTTACCTCATTGCTTAATGGTGAACATTTGGGCTGATCACCATTTTTGTTTGTTTTGCTATTTCATTTCTGCAGTGAATATTCTTGTGTCTTTGTTCATTCTGTGTCAGTATTTCTGTTGGATAACAATATGGACTTGCTGGGTCAAGGAGTATGCACAGATTTTTAATATTTTATTTTCTCCAATAAAAGTTGTATGTTTACTTTCATGTACTGATGAGTGGAAGGTAAAGTACCTGTTTTCCCATTCCTCTTTGTCAAACTGACAGATGGAAAACATTTTTCATTTTATTAGTGTTTGTATGTTAGAGATAATAGCCCCATTATCTGTTAAAAGTGTGAAAACATTTTTTTATAGTTGGTCTTTTTAAAAATTTTTTTAATTGATTTTTGTTAAACTCTAAAAGATTTTTCATTGTTAGCCATCTTTTTCCCCCTTGAAGTATTTTGTGTTTTGTGTCATTCACAAACTCTAAACCCAAATATGATTGCTAATGACATGTAAAACGTTGGCAAAGAGGAAGAAAAAAGAAGGAAGTTTTTTTTAAGTGAGCCCCGAAATTATTTTTTTAAGTGATAGAGTGCATTTGTACCCATTTGGATGCTTTCTTCCGGAAGACAGATATCCATTCTTTTTCATCAAATCAAATCCCAGATTGCATGGCCCTCATGTAATTCTATAATGGCTAAACAAGGAGAGCTGGTTGTCTAATAGTCACTAGGTGAATATAATTTTCAGATGAACAAACCTCTGAACCTCCTCAAAGCAGTTTGTCATATAAGTGTCATGATAAGGGCAGGGATTATATCCCAGTTGAGAAAAACCAATGTTGTCATTTTTAAATGGGAAATTTATCTTCTGTGTATTTATCTTTGTGGGAAACAAATATGTAGTGTTTAAACTGAAAGGGTACTGTGGGAGGCTGAGGCAGGAGGATTGCTTGAGCTCAGGAGTTCGAGACCAGCCTGAGCAAGAGCAAGACCCCATCTTGGAAAAAAAAAGACAAAAGTATAGAAATTAAACTGAAAGCGTACTGAAGAAAAGAGGATTAGTATGTAAATCCTTGCAGGCTTTTCCCCTTTAAGATGTTCTGGCAACATGACAGTTTATTAAGATGGTATTCTCAAGTGCAGTGTAGCTCTTGCTTTCTGTTTGCTTCTTTAATTGTGTATAGATCTGTTTTTCAGTTTAAAATGTAAAAGATTAACTCTCATTTTTCTTTCAGCTATAGCTGATGTCCTTGGCAGTAGTGGAAGCTCTGGGCTCACTGTTTCCGAAGGTCCTATTATCTCTGAACATAAACTTGACCAGGAGATAGCACTGAACTTAAAAGAAGATCATGAAGTAGAAGTTGATATACTAAAAGAAAGTGTTGACTTACCAGAAGAAAAGCCTCCAATTTCTGACAGTCCTCCTGATACTCAAGAAATTCATGTAAAAAAATTAATTTTTTACTTCTTTGTCAGTCTTTAGTTTTGGTTTAGTCAAGACAATAGTTCAAATCTGATGTATTATTTGACTGCTATATAAAAACCTCTTTATAAAAATCTAGATTCAAAAAATAAGCATATAAATATTTTGTGGAATGTAAAAGAACACATCCTTTAAGAAATTGGTTTCAAGACAGGTGCCGTGGCATGCGCCTTTAATCCCAGCTACTTGGGAGGCTGAGTCAGGCGGATTGCTTGAGCCCAGAGTTTGAGACCAATCTGGGCAACATAGCAAGATCCCCATCTCAAAAAAGAAAAGAAAAGAAATTGGTTTTCATGAAAGCCAGAAGGGTGTGTTAGAGAAGCCATGATTTTAACTGTTTAATTTTTGCTTATAATCTGATTCAAATGAAAGGGTTTTTTTAGTTATATGAAAACAGGTAATGACTACTCCAGAGAAGCATGACATTTAGACTATTAAAGAATATATACTAAATATGTGGATACGGTTAAACAGGATTTTTCCCCCATGCATCCTCGTGGGAGAATGATATTGAACTGGCTGGTGTTGAACTTCTGTACACTCTAGAAAGGATTTATTTAATTTTTTGGTACTTAATGTGACTTTTTAAAAAAATTCCATTAAATATCTTATTATCAACAGGCAACTTTTATATGATAAATGAATTTAAAATGAAAAACCAACTCTTGTAATTATTTATAGAAATCTGATTGTATAGAATTCGGGAAGTTCTTAACTCATAAAAATGTCATAGTTATCCATATTCATCTTAATGAGTATTCTTACTGTGAAATAGATGGATAAAGTTCCTATTTCTTCAGTTGGGGAGCTAATAAAAATTGTGGGCATGGTTTAAGTGGGAATCCTCATTTCTAGGTTATTTCCAATCTGTCATCTCACTGAATGTTTGGGGAGTGGGCAAATGTCATTGTCTAGGTGGGTGGTAATGTTCTACCTTCTTGGTCAGGAGATCTCTCTGTTACTTTCTACCTCCTCCTTTTTCTCCCCTTCCCTTACCAAAAGGTAAATGCAAGGACCATTCCTTCTTCCACCAAACCCTTGCAGGAGAGGTACTGAACTTGAAAGCCTTAGGAATTTCATGGTTTATGCAGCCCCAGCAAAGGGAAGAGGATTGAGTCTAGCCCAAGGGAGCTTATGTAGGTGAATTGTTCTTCAACCTTACGGGGATCATGCTGTTTAGAAAAGTGTGGATAGTTAGGTAATTTGGGGATTAACATTAAAACACAGTATGGGGGTTGTTTCTTTTTCTCTGGTTAATTTTTTTTCTTGGGTGAGAATAGAATAAGTCCTTAATTCTTCTCACAACTGTTAGCATCATAGTAATTTTCAAGATTTTGTTAAGATTGTCTTTTTAGCCAGGGAAATGTGGAATTTCTAGTTTAATTTTTGTCATAATCTCAAAATCTTTTCTATCTAGTTATTTTGACTGATTGAGAAAGTCTAATTGCCTAAATGGATATTTTGTAAAGTAAACCCATAAGTATATGCCATATTAAATGTAGTTTATGTTTAAAAATGCACACACCAAGGGTGAGATGGTCATTAAAAACCTATGTGATTTGTTAAAATATATATTAAAATTCTTTAACCTGTCTCTTTAATTATTTTTAGGTGATTGGACATGAAAAGCTTGAAGCTCAAGATTCAGGAGAAGAGGCTAGGAATCTTTCATTTAATGAGTTGTATCCCTCAGGAACTCTTAAGCTTCAATATAATCTTGATACTATTGAGCAACAGTTTTGTGACTTGTCTGAAAATAAAGACTCTGCTGAATGTGACATTGCTGAAGTAGATGGGGAACTTTTTGTGGCTCAGAGCAACTTTACCTTAATATTGGAAGGTGAAGAAGGAGAAGTTGAGACAGGTGATTCTGCATCATCTAATTTGTTACCTAAAGCAGCTAACATAGCAACTGAGGAAAAGCTTATGTCCAGTGCGGAAAATGATAATCATGGACATGTTGCAAATTTGCCATCTATCATAACTAGTGACCAAGAGTCCCAAAAGGTAGAGACTTTACCATATGTGCCTGAACCAATTAAAGTAGCAATTGCAGAAAATTTATTAGATGTAATTAAAGACACAAGAAGTAAAGAAATTACTTCAGATACAGTGGAACAGTCCATTCATGAAAATATACCTTTAATTAGCCAGAAGGTAATGAGTTCCACCAAGGTAGTCAAATCTACACCTGAGACTGTTCAGGAAACAAGTACAGTGACTATAAATGTCAGCCAGGTGGATGACATGGTTTCCTCCAGAACTCGCACAAGAGGACAGCGTGTCCAAAATCTGAATATCAAATCAGCACAACAGGAAGAGTCAGATTTTGCTACTCCTAAGATGCTGGGGCTATCAGTTATGAAGAAAACTAGGAAAACAAAAATTTCTGAGAGTACCTATTCTGATGTTGAAGGAATATCTCAGAACCAGCAAATGCCTCAAAATTCTATTACTCTTAGAAGAGGAAGAAGAAAAAGAGAAATTAATCAAGATACATTAGAAAGTATTAATTCTGTGGAACAAGAATTAGAGGTCACTACAGGTAGGGAATTAAGAAAGTTAAAATCATCTCAGCTGTTGGAACCAACAACTGAAGAAACTTCTTTTAAAAAAGAAGTTAAGCGCTCATCTGTTACAAAAAAGGCTCCTAAAAGAATTAAAAAATCTGTAGAAAATGAGGAAAGTATTGATATTATAAATGATCTAAAAGTTAGTAAAGTAGCAAGTCGTAGTGAGTCTATCAGAAAATTGAGGAGTGCTAATTTAGATGCTTCTGAAAATAAAGGATATAAACAAGATGGAAAATCCAGTGACCAGCAACTGCCTGTTCAACGTAGGAGTAGGGTCAGAAAGAGAGAGGTTAGTCCGGCCAATGTGATAGAAGACTGTAAACTTGATTCATCCCAGTTAACTCTTCAAGCAGAATTTGATACACCTACCATCCCTAAGAAACGTGGTAGACCAAGAAAAATAAACCCATCTGAAGAGGCTGTTAAGGGAGAGACAGGTCCCAAGAAGAGAGAAGCTCTCAGCATCCAAAGGAGATCTACAAGAAACACCCCAGCTAAAAGTGAGAATATTGATGTTGGAAAACCAGGTTTAGAAAAATCTGTTTTAGTGCCAAATGAGGAACTTGCTATGGTAATGAGTTCTAAGAAAAAGCTTACAAAACGGACTGAAAATCAGAGCCAAAAACATTCATTACACTCAGTATCAGAAGAACACATAGATGAAGTGACACACAAAGAACCAAATGACCAAGAAGAAAGTTTACTTGCCACAACTGCTTTTACTAAATCATCCCGTAGCACAAGGACTAGATCTAGCAAGGCCATCTTGTTGCCGGATTTTTCTGAACCAACAAATGAGCCTTTTCTATTTTCTCCTCCTGTGTCAAAGGTTCCAAGGAAAGAAAAAGGTACTTTTCTTTCTATTCTATCTCGTTCAGAGTCTTCAGCTAAAACTTGATCGTTTGAAAGCACTAATTGATTATTTGTCCTAAAAATGATTTGTAATTACAGGGGATTTCTCCCCTCAAAATAAAACCCCCAAAAACCAAAATTTATCTTTTAGTAGTAAAATTAAAAGATTTCATGTTTCAAAGTTTGAGATTTAAGAATTGAATGTGGTTAAATAGGACTTTGTAAATTCTATAATTTACTTGGTATAGATTTTTAAAAATAGTATAATTTCTCTTCTTTCTGCCTTTATATCATTAGTGACTTTTGATTTTGGTTTCTCCGCCAATAGAATCAGCATTTTAAATCTCCTAAGTACTTCCATTTGGCTCATGCCCCAGTGATATCCACAACCCCACATTGTTTTGGAGGGAAACATCAGTGGCTTTTTATTGATTAGGATACAGAAATTACTTAAATCCATATTCACTATTGCCCATAAACTGGCACATCTGCATGCCCTCATCATTCATTGCCACTGATGAGCTAATGATTGTATTGTTTTGTTGGTATAAATTACACCTTCTCAATAGGAGTGATCTGTCTCCCAAATGGGTGAAAATATCATACTCTTTTTATGTGTTGATATAAAGTACACAAACAGATAACTGTATCCGTGGCAATAAAATTTCATGGGGATAAACAATTTCAATGGGGGGTCCTTTAATAATGAAAAAAAGGTTAAGACATTGGTATAGGTGAACAGATCCCATTAGAGAAGCTCTTTGTAAAGATAATGATGGTTAGGTAAACAAAATGTAGTTGTTTAACAAGTTATGGTTTAAAATTTGAATTTCAGCAAAACAGTTCGGGGCCTTGTAAATAAAGTAGAAGGCTTTGTTGTCTTATTTATTTAAACTTTTAAAAACTGTCATATGAATTTTTAATGCATTAGTGAACCTCCTATATAGTTGCCTCCTGACTTGACGAAGGCCAAAAGAAAGATAAGCAATTGAAAAATCTGTGATGTTTTCCGTCATCAACATTCACTATGCAGAAACCTCCTTAAAATAGATCATATTTATGCAGTCTTTTCTTATATTCATAGAGCCTGACCCCAGGAAAGCAACCCTCCCTGTACAATTGATCATTTGTCCTAAAAATGATTTGTAGTTGCAGGAGATTCTCCTCCCCACTCCCTCCCTAAAGATTTTTTATTAGGTCTTTGGTTTTGGTAGTATTGTATAATTCAGTCTCTTCATGGTGTTAGGAAAGTTAACATCTATATTTTGCATGGAGGAGAATGAAATGACAAAATATGAGAGATTTTAGCTAACTTTTTTCACGCTAACTTTATTAAGCTGCCATGTTAGATAAAAGTTAAAATGAAATACACACAGCAGTGAATGGCAGAAGAAGAATGTCATTAACATAGCTTTTATACTTTCCTCAGGACCTGGAGAAGTGTAGTAAACATAAAAATTGAGGGTTATTTTGATTCTGATCTTTGTCATCTTAACATAGTTGTCATTTGTATATAATTTTTGTTAAGAAATACTTGCCTACTTATAGAAGATAGAAATATATAATCTAGCCATCTAGAGAACCGGTAACCACTATTCACATTTTCTTGTATATCCTTCTAGTTGTATATATATAGTTTGTTTTTTAAAAGAAACCCTGTGGTTTATATGTGTATGTATCCTGCTTTTTACTCCCACTTACTTGATGAGCATTTTCAGATACCCTTAAATGTTCTTCAAAACATAAGTGTAATGATTTTGTAGTTCTTGTTTCTGTTTTTTTTTTCATATTGACAGAGTCCACATGTAGCATTTCATTTCACAAATGTGCCACAGATTGCTTAAACATTCTCCTGTTGGATATTTGAATTGTTTTCAGGTTTTCTAGTATTAGAAATAGGCACCTTCTAGTATGAGATGATGTGATTGGAGGTGATAAGAAACTTGGGATTCATATCTCTTATTTCTGCCACTTACTAGCTGGGCAGAAATCATTTAACTTTTCTGAGCCTTGTTTCCTCATCCTTAGAATGAAGGTGGTAATGCATATGCATACCTCACGGGGTTCTTGTGAGTATTCGGTACTTTAACAGAGCGATTACCATGATAGGATGCAGTTAGTTTTCTTTCTTCCTTTGCCCTTAGATTATGGTTTCTACACTCTTACAATACTTTTTGTCCTTTGTGCCTATTTAAATTGTATTTCTGGAACTCCTTTAGGTAGGGATGGGGAGGTGTAGAGAAGAGTGGATTCAGAAATATTATTATATGATTGGAAGGCTAGAGGTGGTCTTCTATTTTATTGAAACCTGTCAAAGAAACAGGTATCTTAGAATTTTATTTAGTTGTGTTTTACTCACTAAATGAATGTGAAGCTTTACGTTTTGTGGAATTTTGTCCAATTTCTATTATACAACAGCAAATATTTATTAACAAGGGCCTGTTATGTCTGAGGGTATGTTAGATATATTATATTCAATTCACTTGATTCCTACTATTTACAACCCAGTGAAGTATAGGTACTATTACTTCCTTCTTTCCATATTGAGGAAATTGAAGTTCAGTGAGACTGAGCACTCATATCACCCAGGTAATAGTGTTGTCCTGGAGCCAACTCCTGCTAGCTGGTAAGAGCCAATTGTTAAATATTCAAGAATCTTGTGAGCCAGCCAAGGTTTGAAATTGGCCACAGTAGGAACATTTATACCTCAGAAATCAGCAAATGCTATAAATCAGAGCTGCTTTTTCCAGAGAGCCATTTACCAGCGCACTGCTGGGTTTTAACCCAGGTCTTTTGAACTCCATAATCCTTTAACCAACACTGGGCATCAAAACTTACCCTCAGGAAACTTACAGAGATGGGCAAGGAATTGACGTACAAACAACATAAAGTCTCATCTGTGCTATAATAGAAGCATATGGAAGAAATGGCAGAGGCTAAACATTTTTGCATATGATAGTATATTCCTTATTTATTCCTTTGAAATGGAGGGGGAAAGCTTAGGTGAAGATTATGAACTGCTCTATGAAAAGCCAAAGAAGCTGTTCCTCCAGAAAGCCTAGAAAGAAGTATCGAATGTATTTGTAGAACATAGTTTTGTTCATCTTTTTTTTTTTTTTTTTTAAAACAACAAAATTGTGGGTACTGTTACCATCAGTAGTCATTACCATTTCTGCCATTTACGAGTTGGGAGCAGAGGTGACTTGTATTTCTGACCCCACTCCTATTTTTTCTTTCTTTTGTTAAGAATTATGTGCTTTAAAAGCAGAATTTGACATTTGATAGAACTCATGACTATCTCAATAGGTGAAATAACATTGAACTATAATTTGAGAATTTTCTTTCAAAGGTTTATAAATTATATTATTGAAATAATAATGCATGCAAACATCTTTAAAGCACTTATCATATGCTACACATTGTTCTAATCTTTTAATCTTCACAACTTTGAGATGGCTGCTATTACTGAATCCTGTTTATTGAACTGAGAGGTTTAAGTAACTCGTCTTTGGTCTCACAGCTAGTGAAGTCCTGTAGCTGCAATTTAATCTGTTTTTTATTTTTATTTATTTTTATTTTTTTAGAGACAAGGTCTTGCTTTGTTGCCCAGGCTGGAGTGCAGTGGTGTTATCATAGCTCACTGCAGCCTTGAACTCCTGAGCTCAAGCAATCCTCCTAGCTCAGCCTGCCAAATAGCTGGGACTACAGGTGGATGCCACCATGCCCAGCTAATTTTTTTTTTTTTTTTTTCATTTTTTTGTAGAGATAGGGTCTCTCTTACATTGCCCAGGTTGGTCTCAAACTCCAGCCCTTAAGCAATCTTCCTGCCTTGGCCTCCCATGCCTGGTGGGATTACCGGCGTGAGCCACCACCCAGCCTTAATTGCATAGTTTAAACCAATTCTTAATTAAGCCATTTTTATTTATCTACAGAATATCTTCCTATTAGCCTTTTTTCTATACTATTACTTTCTCTGCTTACTTTTCCCTTTTGTGAGATGAATTTTTCTGTTGTTCATCTTGCCTGGAGCAAGTAGCTCAGAATGAGCTGGCTGGAAAGAAGGTTTGAGTCTCTTCTTTGAATGTGAAAATTTACTTAGTAAATAAAAACATTGTCTCTGGAATAGTAGGAATTATGCTGCAGACTAACTCAGGTTATATATGGGATAAATGCTTTCGCTCTGCAGAATGTTTGAAGAACAGTAAGGATTAAAACTAATGGACTAATAGAGTTTTGTACTTGCTTTCAAGTTCTATCTTTATATTATAGCACTTTTTAGTTTGAAAGATTAAATATTCCTAAACATTTGGTTTACCCAAATGATGTTGGGATTTTTCCTCTCATTTCTCTCCTAACATGGATAATTAGGTTGGGATACTAATGTTTTCTAGGTTTGGGAATGTTTGCATCTTTTTAAAGTATATCATTTGTTCCAAGTTTTTTGTTATTTATATATATATATGAAATATATATATAAAAATATATTGGTATAGTGTTTTGTTTTGTTTTTTTCAAATTTAGCTAAAAAAATAGAAGCTCCTGCACAGCTGAAAGAATTCGTTTCAGATTTATCTTCTCAGTTTGTCCCCTCGCCTCCTGCTTTGAGGACCAGACAAAAAAACACATCTAGTACATCCAAGCTTGTAGGTGAACTGGTAAGGAATGCATGGTTTTATTTGTATGTTTGTTAAAATATGCTTTTTTTTTTTAAGCAAATAAATGTTTTATTAAATAAAATTAATTTTATCTAAATTTTTAATACTTTTAAATTTTATTGTTAAAGCAAATATTCCCTAAATAAATTTCTTTAAATATAACCGTTTATACCAAAAGCTCAAAATTACCTTGTCTACATCTTTGAGGACCCTATCTTTCAGAAAGATCTGTGGTATGTTACTGATGATATATTACTGGCAGCTACAGTTTAAATTATCTGTTAGGGGAAAGGTTTTTAAATTTTAGTACCCATCAGAATTATTTGGATGAGTTTATTTAAGATGTAGGTACTTGAACCCCTGGGTGTTGTTCACAGAACATACCTGGAAAGACTGTATTTCAGATTCTGTCACCTAATTACACATTACTCTAAAATAAGAACAGGTCAGGGATTGTGAGTCCCTTATAAACATTAATTCATAAGCATTTATTGAATTATCTGCCATGAGTCAATTACTATGCAAGGACAAAGGCTTACACAAAAATAATTCTGGCAAATTCCTTACCTTTTAGGCACTCACAGTTTAATTGAAGAAACAAAAACAAATGATTATTTCACATCGTGATAAGAATTATTTATACCCAAATACCTCTAGAGATAGAAGGTAGAGGAGACAGGCATTCCTGGCAGAGAAAACAGCAAATGGAGAGGCCCAGAAGCATGGCAATGGCAGGTGGAGGAGAGTGTTCACAAACTTGCAGGGGTGGGGAACCTGCAGCCTTAAGGCCACATGTGGCCTTCTAGGACCTTAAGTGCAGCCTTTTGACTGAATTCAAATTGTACAGAACAAGTCCTTTTATTAAAAGGGGTGCAGCAGAGAAAGATGAAGCTTTTCTTGCCTCCTTTGGTGATGAAAAAAGAACAATCTTGAAATCAGAAGGCCACAGGTTCCCCACCACTGCATGGCAGCGGACAGTGGAGACATTCAGAAATAAAACTGACAACTTGGAGATTAGTTGAATTGTAGGAATGAGGAATAAAGAGCAGTCCAATGTAACTAAGGTTTTTAATAAAAATATAAGAAAAGGAGCCAATTTCGGACTGACTTAGTTTGAATTCATTAGCAGTGTTTGGCTATAGTATTCCTTGACTCAGGATAGAACTTTTAAATTTAGACTTAAATGTTTAATTACTTAAGATATATCTCCTTAAAATTTTAACCCATAGGAAGATGATGCTAAATCAGTAGAAACTGTGGGAAAGCAAAAAGCGAAAAGAATCAGGACTGCAAAAACAAAACAAGCAAGCAGGTATGACCTTTTGTTCTATAGTTTTTATCCATTTGTTTCTCAAAATTAGCTTTGAGAGGACTTAATTTTAAAAGGTAAATTAAGCTTATCAGAAAGGGGTAATTTTTAGGGACATTTACTAACACTGGCTTCTTGGCATTGTTAGATTTTACTGCTGAAGGTGCATTTCTCCATATAGCAAGAAAGCCCATTCATCCTTTTTAAAGAAGGATGGTTGGCTGGGGGCAGTTTAGAGTACTGGATGGATCTTTCTCTTTTTGCAGTAGATGGGGGGGTGCACCATTTTATTGGTAAAGATAGGTAACTATTAATTTTAAAAAATATACTTAGGAATCTTGCTGTTAGTTTACTAGTAGTAATAAAACTGCATCCATGGGAAAATTACTCCATTTCAGATATATTTGTTACACAGTGTTTTGTTCATGCCATGCTTAGGCATGGTTGAATTTAATAAAAGCACAAATGAATCCATTTTACCTTTTTTTAAAATTTGATTTAATGACACTATTGACCATAATTAATATTGCTGTTTACATATAAATTGGCTTTGTATATATTTGGAAAACTTGTGTTTGTGAAATTATATACATATTTGATAATTGCTGGTGTTTGAAAATTGCCGTTTCTGATATGGAGCCTGAGCTTGCTGGGCTCTTGTCCCCTGGACTGACTGCTAGTACTTGGCCCATCCTTATAATCCAGCAATATTACTACATATGAAACATTTAAAGGAAAATTCAACAATTATTGTTTTTAAATATCCAAATCAAAAAGGAAAAATTCCCTTAAGTGAAACCTTAACTCTGTCTCTAATTAGCTTAAATGACTCAAAGCTTCACTTTGAAAGCATTAGGCAAGGTAATCCCTAAGGTTTCTTGGAAAATGTGGGGAAACCAATTATATTTTATAATATAATGTGTTTATTCTCACTTGATTTTATGTTTTTTTCAGAAGCATAGAAAAAGAAAGTTCGTGGTCACCTCCTCCAATAGAAATTAAACTGATTTCTCCCTTGGCAAGCCCAATTGATGCAGTAAAGAGCAAACCAAGAAAAACTGCAGAAGCAACAGGAAAGGC
The DNA here is from genome assembly GCA_023783475.1 of Daubentonia madagascariensis. NCBI lineage: Eukaryota > Metazoa > Chordata > Mammalia > Primates > Daubentoniidae > Daubentonia > Daubentonia madagascariensis. Next base: position 13,678,374 of record JAKFHU010000258.1, on the reverse strand, counting down.
TCTTGGAAGGAACAGAAAGAAACTATCTTCCTTTCCAAAGCAAGTTTTACGCAGAAAAATGCTGTAAATTTTTTTTGAAGTTTTTAATGTACACCTATTTGTAAAGTCATCAGAATAGTGTGGATTATTAAAAATCATCTAATTTGGAAGAAAATAATTTATATAAATTATTGTAAATTTTTGTAAACAGGAGGTCTTTAATAAGTAAAGTAACTCCATATGGAGTGTGATTCTTTTAGTCCAGGCAGTTTTTTCTATTTTATATTAAGACTTCATACATTTATATAATATGTAAATATGGCTTATTATTGCAATGTTAAATAAAGTGTATACTTCACAGTAGTTTGTGTCTGTTAGATTTTTGAAAGGGGATTTCTGTTTTAGTAATGATTTTTATATGCTAGTAGGCATTGATCCCATTTTCTTTCTCTAAAGTTGCCATTTTATAATTTCTGCACTTTCATTCTGTGATTAAGATTTCTAATCATAAAATGTGTTTTTTTGTTTTGGGCTGTTGCTATGTTGAAATTGAATTATGGACATGTAGTTTCACAAATTTTGTGTAATCTACCTCAAATGAGTAATTTTTCAGGTAGTGCATTGGTTAACTATAATGTTGGCATTTCTTGTTCAGCAATCTTAAAGGCTATTATTTATCTCTAAAGTCTCTTAATTATTCAGAGACTAATTATCCAGGTTAGATTGACCGGTTCACTGCTCACTAGCAACCTCATAAAATGGGTTTGAGAAGGAGGGGAAATGGAAAATAAATCTGTTTTATGGGTATTCAGTGCACCTTGTGTGTGCCTAATATTGATAGGATGAGAAGTCTGTACAAATTTTGTTTGTTATATTGCTGTGAAAGAGCTTGCTACTGAATCACAGAAATACCTTAATATTCAGGTTTTAAAACTGACAAGTAATCACAGGACCTCAGGCACAGATTATTGAGGATGGGGAGAGTGTGAGTAGATGTGGCAAAAGAAAAAACAAAAACACCCTGTTCTCTGCAGTACAACTGCGCAATTGAGTGATGCTACTTGATGTAGGCTATAACATTCATCAATAAATAAGTGTTGTAAAATAATTTATAACAAGTAATTGATAGTGTGTAATGAATGGACCCTCAATAATTGATCATCTAGAAACAAGCTGCTTTTGTTAGCTAAGCTTTTAATGTTCTAATGTGAAGCATAAGCAGTGTGCTTTTTCTGCATTATTTTTCTACTAAATAATAATATGGATAATGAGAAAATGATGAAAATGCCTATGCCAAGTATTGACAGTGTGAAAGTAGCAGTACGAGTGCGGCCTTTCAGTCAGGTTAGTGATAAATGTCACATTGCCTTGTTAAATTTGACTTTGATTTTATTAATTTTTTAATGATAGTTATCAAACTTGTATTTAAGCTGCTTGTCATTTATGGAATATTGAACTTATTTATATGAACTTGCTAAATGAATAATTTAAAGATCTAAACATAATTTAGTAAACAATTTCATTCCTTTGCACAAGTAGCACAATAAAAAAATTGACAAGAAATGTACTGTCAAGTTAATAATTTTTTAAACCAATGCAATTTGGTGCTTATAGATATGTGGTACCTGTTTTTAATAAATGTATTTTTCCCCCATAAAAGCAGATGATAAGCAAACAAGTTGCCAGTTTTAAATGAACTTTACGTATTTTAAGTGAGTTTATGTACTTATGTATAAATTATTTATATAGCTTTTTAAAAAACCACTGCTCATTAAAATGTGTTGATACAACATTTTAGGATAACACATGAATTGTACTCATTCTAGGACCTTGTAGCAGTATATATCTTTATCAATGCATTGGTTAAATTTTAAGGTAATTCTGAACAATTGACTCATTCAGCAAACTTTTAACTGTCTGCTATGGATCAAACACTATGCTAGATACTGAGAACACAGCAGAAAATCCTTTGTTCTCTAGCAGCACAGTCTTACATAATTAAATTTACTAAATAATAATCTTTTATTAAGTAAGGTAATTGCTATCATAGCAGTAAGGTAAATAATATACCCAGAGAAAGATCAGATATAGTTAATTCTGCCTGGATAGATCTTGAAGGCTTCCTAGATCTAGCTAGAAGCATTTGAGAGGACTGTAAAGGATCAGTAAAATTTGGATAAGGACATGCTAGACAGAGTAAAATGCAATGGCCAACTGCTCCTGGGCTACAATGTAATGATGACCTTGTATGAGGTCTTCCCCAGTTGTACAACTTGCTGCTTTTACTTTCTTATCCATCAATATTGTTATGTGTATTTTCAGTTGGTATCAGTTCTGTCCTGTGCTTTTACATTCATTTATATTACGGAAAATATTTCAGCAGCCAGGCAACTATATAATTAGGTAGCGCCAGTTATATTTATAACTAGATAACATTAAGTGTAGCAGCCAGTTGAGGTTTCTAAAGTGGCATGGTTTATTAGGCAACTGATCAATAAAAGGTCAAGAGAATTAACTTGTGACCAGTAAATTAAATGCTTTGCCCCCCCCCCCGCAAAAAAAAAGAGTGAAGAAATAAAACCATTTTATAAACTGACTTTCAGTAACACTGAAAGTGGTCATTCCAGGAGTCTTTTTTCACTGGCTTCTAATATTGCTAGGGTAACTAAAACAACTAATAAAAAGGATTGGTAGGAGTAGGCACTAAAACAGGGATTTACAGAACCAGTAGGTTCCTTTACAAAGAGATTGCATTTTATTGAAGTTCACCACCAAAGCTGATTGGTTTAGACTACAGTAGTAGTAAGGAGGAAAGAAGATGGATTCAAGAGATAATTTGAAGGTACAGTAGTCCCCCTTTATCCACAGGGGATACATTCCAAGATCTCCGGTGGATTCCTGAAACCATGGATAGTACCAAACCCTACATACACTGTATTTTTTTCTACACACACAGACCTATGGTAAAGTTTAACTTATAGATTAGACACAGTACTCTTGCACTTTGGGGCAGTAAAATAAGGGTTACTTGAACACAATCACCGCAAAACTGCCACAGTCATTCTGATAGCCGAGATGGTGACTGAGTGACTGCGTGGATGTGCTGCACAAGGGGATGATTCACATCCCAGCGGATGGGAGTGGGATGGCACAAGATTTTGACACACTACTCGGGATGGTGCACAGTTTGAAACTTACAAATTGTTTGTGAAATTTTCTGTTTAATACTTTCAGACTATGGTTGACCACAGGTAACAAACCAAAGAAAGCAAAACTGCAGACAAGGGGTGGGGACTGCTGTAAATAGTTATGGATCACACCTGGACAACTGCAACCTCCTACATGATCTTGCTGCTCCCCATCCATTCTTTACCTAGCAGTAAGAAAAATCTTAAAATTATTATTTTGCAACTCCCTGCTCAAAACCTTCCAGTTATTTAATATTTAAAGTGACCTGGATACTTCCTAATTTTCTAACTCCATATCCAGACCTTACCTTCACTGTGAGATCAGAGAACCAACTTATGACACCTTTGTTATAAGAGACAGAACCAGCTTTATGATCTCTTTGTTATAAGAGGCAGTATTTTCTCAGGCAGTATATATTCTCTGAGCCTCGGTTGATCTGTAAAATGGGGTTATTATACTTGACAGGATTGATGTTATAAGGAGTAGAGGAAATAATATATGTAAATCAGCACAATCCCTGACAACTATTAATTTAAGCTGCTATAATTATTTTTTCACCATCTCGTTAAACAACTTTCTTGAGATAATACAATTAACCCCAAAGTGTACAATTCAACAATTCTTGATATATTCAGGTATATGCAACAATCACCACAATTTTAGAGCATTTCATCACCTCAAAAAAAATTTCTGTACCCTTTAGCTCTCATTCTTCCTATTTTCCCAGCCATAAACAATCACAAACCTATTCTTTCTGCAGATTTCCCTGTTCTGGACATTTACCATAATGGAACCATATATATTCTTTTGTGACTAGCTTCTTTCACTTAGCTTGTTTTCAAGAGCCATTCATGATGTAGCATATATCAAAATTTCATCCATTATGACTGAATAATATTCAATATTCCATTGTGTGGATATACCAAATTTGTTCAGCCATTCACCAGTTACAGACATTTGGGTTGTTTCCACCTCTTGCCTGTTATGAATAATCCTGCCAAACACATTTGTGTGCAAGTTTTGGTGTGGACATATATTTTCATTTCTCTTGGTTGTTATATACCTGGGCATGGAATTGGTGAGCCATATGGTAACTCTATCTTTAATAATTTGAGAAACTGCCAGATTGTTTTTCAAAGCAGCTGCACCATTTTACATTCCTACCAACAGTGTATGAGGGTTCCAATTTCTCTAGCACTTGTTATCTGACTTTTTGATTACAGTCATCTGTGTTGTGAAGTGGTATCTCCTGGCTCTGATTTGCATTTCCCTAGTGACTAATGATGTCAAGAATCTTTTCATGTGCTTAATGCCTATTTATATGTCTTCCTGGGAGAAGTATCTATTCAGATCCTTTTATTTTTAATTGAATTGTTATCAAATACATGATTTGCAAATTTTCCTCCCATTCTATAGATTGTCTTTTTCACATTCTTTTTTTTTAACTTGTACTGAAGCAGAATTTAGTATGTATTCGTTTTCTTACTACATTAACAAAAGTATTGTAGAGAAATTATCTCCTAGGTTTTTTCCTTTAAAAGCTATTTATAAATTATGTTTACTTTAGTAGTTAAATTATAATTCCAGATCCAACTACCTTCGTGTTATTGCATATTATTTTACACCTGAAACAGACCCCCCAAAACATCTAAAATTTCTGTTCCTCTTGGTTTTAATATTATATTCAAACATTCATAACTTTATGACCTCATTTGGCAGCAAATACTGTACATCACTGAATATTAAGATGTGTGTTACATAAATAAGCAAAAAAGCAAGACATTCTTATAGATAGATCTTGGGGGGGGGAAGGCAACTGATAACACATCAACTTTTTCAATTACATTGTAACATCTACCAAAAGAAAAAAGAAAACATTGAATTTTCCTTATTCCCGATGCTGTAATACATTTCAAGTCTCAGGGACAAGTAAAAGTTTTACTCTGAGTTTGCTTAATCAGAGCTTAAGTTAATTAAGTTATATAGTGTAGTATCTATTGCCTTCAAGGTATAGATTTATGTAGTGAAAAGACTACCATATTTGAACAGCACCTAATAAAAATTCTTGTTTTCCTCTGCATATATGCAATATCTTGTCTGTTCATCTGCCCTACCCATATATACTATATATATATATACACACACACACACACATATATATATATATATATATGTAAAATCTTTAAAAATTTACATGCTGTTGGTTTGTCAGGCAATTGTCTAGTTAAAAGCTTATTGTTGGCTGGGCACGGTGGCTCACGCCTGTAATCCTAGCACTCTGGGAGGTCGAGGCGGAAGGATCGCTTGAGCTCAGGAGTTCGAGACCAGCCTGAGCAAGAGCTACACCCGTCTCTACTAAAAATAGAAAAATTAGCCAGGTATGATGGCTCACGCCTGTAGTCCCAGCTGCTCGGGAGGATCGCTTGAGCCCAGGAGTTTGAGGTTACAGTGAGCTATGATGACGCCACTGCACTCTAGCTGGGTGACAGAGTGAGACATTCTGTCTCAAAAAAAAAAAAAAAAAAAAGATTTAAGGTTCTCATTTTTTAATTTTCTTTTCATTTTGCTTCAACTATTTAGTTTATATCCCTGAAACAGCAAAAAGCATTGAAAACTATTGCAGGTGGAGATCACGTCTTTTTATGATACTTATTTTCTATTTCCCGCTGTAGTATAGTGCTTTTACCTACAGAAGACTTACCAAATGCTGTTAATTAACACAATGCTTAAGTAGTTCCAATTTTGTTTTTTCCTCTGGCCTTCTCCTATCCCTTGTTTTTAACTTTTCGATATATTTTCCTGGCTATCTGAGGATAACCAGAGTTCAAAAACAAAAAACCAAAACCCAGACAAGCCGCCAGAGAAAACCATGGTTGGGTCCTTATTAGAGATACAACTCTTTTGTCATTATAGCATGCTGGTAATCTCCTTAAGGACAGCGACGGCGTAGGATTCATCTTAGGTTTCTCACGATGCTCATTACACCACCTTGTACCCAGAGACGTAATACACATTTGTGGAACGGAATTTCAAAATGTTAAGTTTGGCAAAGGCCAGGGTAATAGCTAAACCCTATTCTCTACCTCTGCCATTCCCTAGCCCTGAGTGCCCATCATTTCTGGGGCTGAGATGCAGGCAGGAGAGCCCGACAGCAGCTGATTGCTGGCTCAGCCCGTCCTCTTGGGAAGCTGAGAAAGCCTCTTCTCCTCTGAGGCCTGGGTTCTGTCTGCCAGATAAGAGGGCTGGGGGCAGACCCAGTCCCTCCGCGCGGTCTCCGGTGCAAGTTCACCGTAGACAGCTACTGCGGGGCCTCGCTAAGTGGTTCATCCTCTAGGGCATCCTGTGTGCAGAGGAAAAGAGAAGGTGGGCACCGTCCTAGGGCTCTGAAAAGACCCGGGATTTTGTCGACTCGATTAGTGGAAAAATAAATCCAGCTGCTGCTTGCCCCCAATTTGCCTCAGCCCAAAACTTGCCATCAAGTGTGGCTAAAATCATTCTAAGTAGCTTATTTTGGGGTCCTGTGGCTCCAAATCGGGCAACACAGAGAAACCACCCAATCTCCACCCTTTTTCACATTCTTGATGGTGTCCTCTAAAGCAGACACATTTTTAATTTTGACGAAGTCCAATTTATTTTATTGCTTGTGCTTTTGGTGTCATATCTAAGAATCCTTTACCCAATCCTTTATTCCTGTTTTCTTCTAAGGGTTTTATATAGTTTTAGCTCTTACATTTAGGTCCTTGATCCATTTTGAGGTAATTTTTGTATATGGTATGAGGTAAGGGTTCAAGTTCACTATTTTGCACGTGGTTATCCAGTCTCTCAGCACCATTTCTTGAAAAGGTTATTATTTCCCGGTTGGATGGTTTTGACAGCTTTGTTGAAAATCAATCCACCATAGATGTCAGGGCTTATTTTTGGACTCTCAGTTCTATTACACTAATCTGTATGTCTGTCCTTGTGCCAGTACCACACTGCTTTGATTACTGTTGGTTTGTAGTAAGTTGTGAAATCAGGAAGTGTGAATTCTATTTTTTTCTTCTTTATCAAGATTGTTTTAGCTATTATGAGTCCCTTGCAATTTCATATGAATTTTAGAATCAGCTTGTCAATTTCTACAAAGTCAGGTGGGGTTCTGACAGTGGTTGTATTGAATTTGTACATCAATTTGGGGAGTATTGCCTTCTAAACAACATTAATTCTTCTCATCCATGAATGTGTTTTTCCAGTTTTTAGATCTTCTTTAGTTTCTTTCAACAATGTTTTATAGTTTTCAGGGTATGTTTTATACTTCTTTTAATTTATTCCTAAGTATATTATTATTTATTGGAAATGGAGTTGTTTTCTTAATTTCATTTTCAGATTGTTTCAAGTGTTTGGAAATACAGCTGATATTTGTATATCGATCCTGTAACCTTATTGAACTCATTTTTTAGTGGATTCCTTAGGATTTTCTATATATGAGATATTATCTACAAATAGAGATAGTTTATACTTCTTCTTTTCCAATCTGGATGCCTTTTATTTCTGTTTCTTACCTAATTGCCCTGGCTAGAACCTCCAGTACAATATTGAATAGAAGCGTCAAGAATAGAAATACTTGTTCCTGATCTTAGGGGAATAACATGAGTTTTGACCATTTTGTGTGAGGTTAGCTGTGGCTTTTTCATTGATACCCTTTATTGGGTTGAGGAATCTCTATTCTATTCCTGGTTTGTTGAGTGTTTTTGTCATAAAAGGGTGTTGAATTTTGTCAAATGTATTTTCTGCATCTATTGAGATAAAGAGTGATTTTTGCTTTTTATTCTGTTGATATGATGTATTACATTAAACCATTTAATGATACTTGCTTTAATCAGGTATGGTAAAGTGACAGACACAGGCAACTGCCTTACAATTCCCTAGGGAAGAGGGCACGCTATGTTATGCAGAGCCACATGGGGAAGTACCAAGATTGGACAGAAGGAGCAAAGGAGGAAGAAGGACCCAGAACCTTTATTGTGGTTTCTATGGGAAGGGATGGGCAAGCATCTGGCCTATATATAAAAAATGGTCTTTAGTTGTCTAGTACCTGGCCTTGGAGTGATTCAGGGCAGGGGAAATACTGGCTTAGTGCATGAGAATTTAGATAAAGGGGGTAGTTGGGCATAGGGGCTTTGGATTGGTTGGTTTGCATGTGAAAGGCAAGGTGTTTACAATCTCTAGGAATTTGATAGCCCTGGGAGAGGTAATCTCTCCAGGGCCCAGCATGTCAAAGCATCATAAAATATAGATGTCCACAGGATGCCAATCACTCACTAGTGCTATGTTTTCCTGAGGAGATATGACTTAGCCACTCATAATCATGACATAATAATCCGCGACTGGTGACGTGGGAAAGTAAATAAATGTCTCAGTGTTTAAAAAATATATAGAAAGAGAAAATTTTAAAACATGATTAATATAATAATTTTTAGTTATTGAACCAACCTTGTAGCTCTAGGATAAATCCCATTTGATCATGGTGTATAGTTATTTTCATATGTTGCTGGATTCAGTTTGATAGTATTTTGTTGAGGATTTATATCTATATTCGTAAGAGATAGTGGTTTGTAGTTTTATGTTCTTGTGATATCTTTCCCTGGATTTAGTATCAGAGTAATACTGGCTTCATAAAATGAGTTGGGGAGTATTCTCTCTTCTTCTATTTTGTGGAAGAGATTGTGAAGAGTTGCTATTAATTTTTGTTTAAATGTTTGGTAGAATTTGTCAGTCAAATCATCCAGGCCTGGCCTTTTCTTTGTGGGTAGTTTATTTTTATTGCTACTTCAATCTCTTCACTTCTTATAGGTCTATTTAGATTGTTATTCCTTCTTGAGTCAGTTTAGTAGTTTCTGTTGTTCTAGGAATTTGTTCATTTTATCTAATTTGTTGGTGTTCAGGTCATAGTATTCCTTTATAATCCTTCCTTCTTCGATCATGGTTTCCTTTAGTTCTATGAATATATTTATAATGGCTACTTTAAAGTCTATTTCTAGTGAAGTGCTGTGGCTCACGTATGTAATCCCAGCACTTAGGGAGGCCAAGGCAGGAGGACTGCTTGAGGCCAGGAGTTTGAGACCAGCCTGGGCAACATGGTGAGAACCCCATCTCTACAAAAAATAAAAAAAGTTAGCCAGGCATGGTGGTACATACCTGTAGTCCTAACTACTCAGGAGGCTGAGGCAGGAGGATCACTCAAAGCCCAGGAGTTTGAGGCTGCAGGGAGCTATGATCATGCCACTGCACTTCAGTCTGGGCAACAGAGCAAGACCCTGTCTCAAAAAAAAAAATTTTTTTTTAAAAAAAGCCTTTTTGTGGTAAATCCCATATCTGGTCACTCTCACAGTTTTTGTTGCTTATTTCTTCCCGAGTGTATGGGTCATACTTTGCTGTTTCTTAGCATGCCTCAATTTTTTATTAGAAACTAGATGTTGTAGACATAGCAACTCTGGGTACTGGTCCTCCCTCCTCTCTGTGGCTTGTTATTTTTATTTGCTGGTTTATTTGTTTAGTGACTGTCAGGACTATTTTAGTGAAGTCTATTATCCCCACTCTACTACCCCCTGCCCTGCTGTTGCTCCTTACAGACGCACAGTTTTGGGTATGCCCCAGTCACCCTGGGGTAACAGTGGTTTTGGTAGGGCTCCCTTTCTCTCTTTCCCTGACCATGCCCAGACGTTAAATTTCACTATTTTCTGGCTGATTATCGTTTTCCACAATGTCCTGGGGCATAAATTGCTTTATAAACTAATCTAATCAAATTCTGCTTCCTCTAAAGGAATAATTTCTGAGACCAGTGTTTGATATTTTTTGACCCCAGGAGGATACCTTCCAACTATCTTATTCCCCAGTTTACCCCTGCAAATTAGAGGGCATACGATTTTACCTGTCTCTTGACTTTCTTCCCAGTTGCCCATCATCGCAATCTCAACTGTTCTTGAGAGCATCCTTAGGCTTGAACTTCCCCAAGCTCTGTTGCAAATGAAATCAGTTCCTTTGGGAAGAGACGTTGGGCAATATGGGTTTTACAGCCTGTTTTTCTCCCAAAGCAAAAGCTCTCAACCAGGCTCCAGAGTTGGATGTGTGGACAATAGCAAGCTGCTCTCTGAGTGACACCCCTGCTGTAGGAGCTGAGCACTCAATGGAGGTGGAGCAGCAGGCTGAGATCCTCTCAGCTTGTCTCTCCTGGTGTGGAACCAAACATCTCAAGACCCAGGACAAGGGTGGTCAGGACACAACAATAGTAGAGTCTCCATTCCATGAATGGGAGCTGGGTCCAAGAGGGAGCCCCCCAACTAACCTAGGACTTAGCCTCAGCAACAGGTAGATGGAGACAGAATGAGAAATTCCAATGTTCTGGCCTTCCTGGCAAGAAAGCTTTCCAACTGGGATCTGGAGCAGAGAAGGCGCCCTTTGTTCTTGGCTCTAGCAGTCTGGAGTAGTCTCTACCTTACTGAGCTGGCAGCAGATAGAAAGGGAATAGTCTTGCTTCAAATACCACAGATTCTTTCTTTTCTTACCAAATTTTGGTATATTTTCTTGAATAGATGTTTCTTCACTTGATGTTTGCCCTCAGGACTATTTCCAGAGGTTTTAAATGTTTGTTTTTATTCTCATTGATAATTTTTCACTAGTTTCACTGGACAGTAGGATAGTTATGCTGGAAGTCAATCTATCCACTGCTATAGTTACTGCTATTAGTATAGTTGTGTGTTAGAGAGCCAGCTATTCTTAGAAAATTAACATGACTAGAGACAAGGCTTTCAAAAATTCTGAGGAGTACAGGAACAACAACTTGTCATAACAGCTGCTAAGAGTAACAACAATTAGAGAATAAACTGAGGGAATGGTAAGTTCCCAGCTTAATTTTTTACTAGGTATGAAGACATGCAAAACAACTCAAATATAACAAAGAAAAACTGTAACGACTGACTCTGAATTTGTAATTTGACTATAGAGAGAGAAGAATTCTGGGAGCAAATGTGTGATTTCCATGCATTCCAGAACCACCACCACTATACAGGACCCGAAGAATCCAGAGCATGTGAAGACATTTACATTTGACCTGGCATATTGGTCTCATAATGGATTTCAAAAAGATAAAGATGGTGTCCTTATTTCAGCTGATCCTAGTAGTAAATTTGCAGGCCAGGTAAATTGTTTTAAAACACAATTTCAATGCCAGATTTTTTGGTTTTTGGTTTTGTTTTGTTTTTGTTTGATGACATGTTCACAGTATAATGGTACAGTAATTTTTTATGCAAGCATAAATATATGCTTCAATATGAGTTTGACTTTATATTTATTCCTTTTTCAGTCTGAACACAAGGTCAAAAAAAATGCTGCTGTAGGAGTTGAGTACTCAATGGAGGTGCAGCAGCAACCTGAGGTCTTACAGCTATTGCCTAAGTAATTTTTAGACACTCAAATCAGTTGACTTGTCGATGTATTGACATACTTTAAAAAAAGAATGGCAGTCAAGTCAATTATATTTTGCCTCTTTGAGCTAAGCAAAATAAGCAAATCTTGTTAGGAACTCAGGATTTGAGAACTTCTGTTTTACAGAGTATTTATCATATGTCATGCACTGTTCTGCCTTAAAGTTGCTCTCAATTTGGTTTGGGAAGACAAGCAAATAAGCTCATTCAAATGTTATGTGTTCTATGATAAGAGTATGTGTGGGATACAATAAGGTACAAAGGTGAGGCAGACATTTCAATCTGGACAGAGGGTATTTGGGGAGTGATTGAATAAAGGCAATGGTGTTTAGGCTGAGTGTTGAAAAACAAGTAGGCAGACAAGAGGAACAGTCAGAAGAAGTTTGGGTAGGTTATGAACAGAGCCCCAGTGACCTGTGGAACAATCTCAAGCATACATATAATTAAGTCACAGAAAGAGTAAGGAAGGACACAAAATGCATGAAGAAATGATGGCTAAAATTTTTCCAAATTTGGAGGAAACTAGAAACCCACAGATCCAAGAAGCTTAATGAGTCCTAAGTAAAGGATAATGTAAAGGATAATGATGAGGAAAATCACAGTAAGCTTCATTTTAATTAAATTGCTACATTGGAGACACAAAGCAGGTGAAGGTGGGAGGGGGTGAGGGATAAAAAGTTACCTGTGGGGCACTATGTACACTATTCAGGTGATAGGTACAAAAGCCCGGACTTCACCACTATACAACATAACATGTAACAGAGTTCACTCATATGCCCTAATTCTATTAAAATAAGAAAGGAAAAAAAATAGCTATAATCCAGTGATAAAGAGAAAATCTTAAAAACAAGAGAGAAAAGACTGAGGAATAACAGTAAGAATAGCAGCAGATATACTGTCAGAACTATGCAGACCAGAAGACAATGGAGAGATGTCTGTAAAAACTGAGAGAAATTCTCAACCTAGAATTCCAAACACAACAAAAATAACATTTTTTTCTAATTTTGAATCTCTTTAAAAGATCATTGATTGTCACAGCAAAAATAATAACAATGTCTTTTGGGGTTTATAACATCTAGAAGTAAAATATGACAATAACACCAAAAAAAAGGAGACAGGTTATGGAAGTATATTGTTTTAAAGTCTTAAACTATTTTATGGTATGTGGATTGTAGAAAAAAATTAAAGTTTTATACTGTATGTAAAATGATATAATATCATTTGAAGGTAAACTATTTTAAATTAAAGAAATACATTGTAACCCTAGAGCATAGGTTCTCAATCTTTTTGGTCCAGGACTTCTTTATAAAATTTTAAAATGCTTGAGGACCCCAAAAGACATTTTATTTATATGTTATATCTATCACTATTTACCGTGTTAAAAATTAAACAGAGTGTACTGGGTCAAATATTGTTCCCCCAAATACATGACATTCCCAGAACCTCAGAATGTGACCTTATTTGGAAACAGTGTCATTGCACATGTAATTAGTTAAAATGAGAACATAATGGAATGGGGGGGCCTTTAATTCAGTATGACCAGGGTCCTTAAAAGGAGAAGTAAGTGACACAGAGACATGTAAGTAGACCACCATGTGAAGGCAAGTAGAGATTGGAATGATGCAGTTGCAAAGTCCAGGAATGCCAAAAATTGCCAGCAACTACCAAAAGCCATGAGAGAGGCATGAAACAGATTTTCTCTAAGAACCTTCAGAAGGAACTAACTCTCCCAACACCTGTATTTTAGACGTCTAGCCTCCAAAACTTGAGAGAATAAATTTCTGTTATTTTAAGCCACCCAATTTGTGGTACTTTGTTACAGCAGTCCTAGGACACTAATACACTGAGGAATTTTTTAAAAATATATATATATCTCAATCAAAGCATATTAAATATCTATTACTAGTTAACATACATAATATAACATTTTTATGAAAAAATGCTCTTCTTATCCAAGACAATACTGAAGAGAATGGCATTGTTTTACATATTTCCAAATCTCTGTAATGTCTGGCTTCATAAAAGACAGCTGGATTCTCTGCCCTGTATATAATCTCTTCCAAAATCACATGTCATGTAGCCCCTGGCAAACTCCACTCATGAGAGAATAACAGTGAAAAAGGCAAACATTAATATTACCACAAAAGTAGTTCTCACTTTACAAACCCCCTGAAAGGATCTCAGGAACCCTGGAATGCACTTCGAGAACTGCTGCCCTAGAGCAATCATTCATTCATAAGTAAATAAGCGAATAAAATAAGTATAACGAACTAATGAGTCAGTTGTGAGGAAATGGAATTATGAAACAATCCCCAACAAGGCAGGAAAAGAGGAAGAAAAGAAACAAAGAGGAGATGGAGTAAGTAAAATACACATGGCAAGATAGTAGATTTAATGCCAACCATATCAATTATTATATTAAATATAAATAGTCTGAACATACCAATTAGAAGGCAAAGATTGTCAGATTAGATAGAAAAAACAGGATCCAACTATCTCTATCTACCAAAAAAATGGTTTAAATATAAATAACTAAATAGATATCTTGCAAATACTAAGAAATAGAAAACTGGAGAGGCTACATTTACATTACATGGAGTAGACTTCAGCACAAGGTATATTTCATCATGATTAAAGGAATCAATTCATTAAGAAGACATAATCAGCCTAAATGGGTACGCACCTAATAACTGAACTTTAAAGGACACGTAGCAAAAGCTGATAGAAATGGAAAGAGAAATAGACAAATCTACAATTGTGTTTAGTGATTTTAACACTATCTCAGTAATTGATAAGACAAATAAATAAAAATTAGTAAGATTATAGAAGACCAAAACAACAAACACTATCAACCCAGTTGACAGTTATATTACAGAACATGCCCACCATTCCACACCTGACCACAACACTACACATCCTTTTCAAGAACACGTGGAACTTTCATCACAATAGACCATATTCCAGATCATAAAATTCATGTCAATAAATGTAAGATGACGGAGATCATACAAAGTGTATTCTCTGACCACAGTGGAATTAAACTAGAAAGGAATAACAAAGATATTTAGAAAATTCACAAGTATTTGGAAAATAACAGACTTCTAAATAATCCACTGGTCAAGGGAGAAACACCAAGGGAAATTAGAAAATATTTTGAAGTGAATGAAAATCAAAAAACCTATCAAAATGTATGGGATGCATCTAAAATGGGGCTTACGGGAAATTTTATAAGATTAAAGTTTATATTAGAGAAGAACAATCTCAAATCAATATTCTAAGCGTCCACCTAAGAATTTAGAAAAAGAACAAATGAAACAAGACAAGCAGAGGAAGAAAAAAGAAAAATAAAAGAAGTAACTAATGAAACGTGAAACAGTAAAACAATAGAGAAAAATCAGTGAAACCAAAACCTGGTCCTTTGAAAAGATCAATAAAATTGATAAACTTCTAGCCAAACTGATCAAGGAAGAAAGACACATAGTACCAAGCAGGATCAGAAAAGAAAGAGAGACATTACTGCAGATCCTATAGACATTAAAAGAATAAGTAAATATTATGAACAACTTAATGCCAATACATCCAACATAGATGAAATGGACACAAGCCACTGAAGTTGACGCGAAGAAATAAATAACTCAAGTGGCCCTATATCTATTAAAGAAATTGAATTTGTAGTTAAAAACCTCCCAAAGAAAATTTTAGGCCCAGGTGTCTCTGCTGGTAAATTCTACCAAAGAAAGAAATAGTGAGAATTCTACAAAAAAACCCAAAATCTTGCAGATGACAGAAGAAGAGAAAACACTTTCCATCTCATTTTATGAGGCCAGTATTACACTAAGAGCAGGCAAAGATATCACAAAATGCTTTAGACCAATATCCTTCATGAACATAGACACAAAAATTATTAACAGAAGTTCAGCAAATAGAATCCAATAATATTAAGTGGGGCTTAATATGTTACTATCACTATCAAGTAATACCCCTATCAAGCCCCATCACTATCAAGTGGGGCTTTTCCTAGGAATGGGAGGTTGGTTTAACATTTGAAAATCAATGTAATTCATCATATGAACAGAACACAGGAGAAAAAAATATATGATCAGATGCAGAAAAAGCATTTGACAAAATTCAACACCCAATTGTGATAAAACTCTCAGCAAACTTGAAATAAGAGGAGGCTTCCTAGAAATAGAACTTCCCTGAAAAACACAGGTTACATCACATTTGATGGTGAAACAATGGTTCTCCCTATGATTGGGAAAAGGTAAGGATGTCTATTCTCATTATTTCTATACAACATTTACTACAGGTCCTAGCCAGAGCAATAGGCAATTAATAGGAAATAAAAGATATGCAGATTGAAAAAGAAGAAGTAAAACTATTTGCAGATGATATAATTATCCAAGTTAAAAAAAACCCTACTGAAGTGGGAGCATCATTTGAGACAAGCAGTTCAAGGCTGCAGTGCACTATGATCACGCCTGTGGATAGCCACTGCACTCCAGCATAGACAACATAGTAAAACCTTACCTCTAAAAAAATCAAAATAGAATATAAAATAAAATAGAAAATCCTGGAGAATATACCCACAAAAGCTCCTACAGTTAATAAGTGTGTTTAAAAATGTCAATATACAAAAATCAATAGTATGTCTCTATATAAGCGATGAACAACTGGAAATTGAAATTTTAAAATATTTACGATAGCATCAAAAACATGAAATACTCTAAGGATAAATTTAGCAAAATATGTGCAAAAACTATACACTGAATATTATAAAACATTTGTGAAAGGAAGACTTAACTAAATGAATCAGAAGACTCAATATTATTACAAAGTCAAATTAATCAATAGATCAATAGATTCAAAGCAATACCAATCAAAATCCCAGCCAGGATTTTCTGTGGAAATTGATATACTATTTCAATAATGTGCATGAAATTACAAAGAACTTAGAATAGGCAAAATTATTTTGAAACAGAATAAAGTTGGAGAATTTAAAACCCACTGTAAAGCTAAAATAATCTAGATAATGAGGTATTCGTTTAAAGATAGACATATAAATCAATGGAATAGAATAGAGTGTCTGGAAGTAGACCCTCGTATATTATCAACTGATTTTCTACAAAGGTGCTATAATAGGTTGGATAGTGGCCTCCAAAAATTCATGTCTACCTATAACCTCAGAATGTGACCTTATTTGTAAATAGGATCTTGGCAGATAAGGCCATACTGGATTACAGTGGGCCCTGAATCCAATCCCTATAAGCAGCAGCAAATTTGGACACCTCAGACACAAGGAGAGTGTCACATGATGATAGACACAAAAATTGGAGCAATGCAGCCATAAGCCAAGGAACAACAAAGATTGCTGGGAGCCACCAGAACCTAGGAAGAGGCAAAGGAGCATTCTTCCCTAGAGCCTTCTGAGAGAGCATGGCCAGGCCAACACCTTGATTTTGGAGTTCCAGTCTCCAAAACTGAGAAAATTAATTTCTGTTATCTTTAGCCACCCAGTTTGTTGTAATTTGTGATGACAGCCCTAGCAAACTAACAAACTTTCAAATGAAAGTCTTTTCAACAAATTATGCTGAAGATGTTGGATAATCATATGGGGAAAAAAAATGAACGTTGATCCTTTCCTTACATGATATAAAAAATTAACTTAAAATGGATTATAGACCTAACTGTTAAAGCTAAAATTATAAAACCTCTAAAAGAAAGGATAGGAGAAAATTGTTGTGATCTCAGATTTGGCAAAGATGTCTTAGGACACAAAAAGTATAAACCATAACAGAAAAAGTTTGATAAATTAAAAAAAAAAATTTTTGCTCTGTGAAAGATACCAGTGAGAAAATGAGAAGGCAAACCACCAAGAAAGAAAATATTTGTAAAACATATGTCTGATAAAATATCCAAAATATATAATAAATTCTAACTTTATTTAAAAAGAGAAAAACAAGTCAATTTATTTTAATGGCAAAAGATTTGATCAGAGGTTTCACCAAAGAAGATATATAAATTACCTAAAACCAGTGAAAAAACATTCAACTTCATTAGTCATTAGGAAATGTGTAAAATAATACCACAATGAGATAATACTATACATCCATTAGAATGACAAAAATGAAAAACTGACAATAGCAAGTGTTGACATGCATGTGGAGAAACTGGAACTCTCATACAGTGCTTATGGAAATGCAAAATGGTTCAGTTATTTTGAAAAACAGGCAGTTTCCAAAGTGAAGCATGCACTTAACTGTACAACCCAGCAATCCCAAGAGAAATAAAAATATACGTCCTCACAAACACCTGAATACAAATGTCCATAGCAACTTCATATATAATGCTTCTCAAATTGAAAACAATTCAAATGTCCATCAACTGGTGAATGAATAACAAAATTGTGATACTCTGTACTTATAAAATAGAATATGATTCAGCACTTTCCCAGGCAGCTGCCAAAGATGGTGGAGGGGCAGGTCCTAGTGCATTATGGCAGAGGCCATCTCCTGGGCTGCCTGGCTACCATCATGGCCAAACGGGTACTGCTGGGCCGGAAGGTGGTGGCTGTGTGCTGCGAGGGCATCAATATTTCTGGCAATTTCTACAGAAATAAGTTAAAGTACCTGGTCTTCCTCTGCAAATGGAAGAACACCAACCCGTCCTGTGGCCCCTGCCATTTCCAGGCCCCCGGCCGCATTTTCTGGAGGACTGTGGGAGGCATGCTGCCCCACAAGACCAAGTGAGGCCAGGCTGCCCTGGACTGCCTCATGGTGTTTGATGGGATCCTCCCGCCCTACGACAAGAAAAAGCGGATGATGGTTCCTGCTGCCCTCAAGGTTGTGCGTCTGAAGGCTACGAGAAAGTTTGCCTACTGGGGCACCTGGCTCGCGAGGTTGGCTAGAAGTACCAGGCAGTGACAGCCACCCTGGAAGAGAAGAGGAAGGAGAAGGCCAACAGCCACTACCGGAAGAAAAAGCAGCTCACGAGACACGGAAACAGGCTGAAAAGAACATGGAGAAGAAAATTGACAAACACACAGAGGTCCTCAAGACCCATGGACTCCTGGTCTGAGCCCAATAAAGACCTTATTGCTCATGCTTGGCCTGGCCTGCCCTTCCTCCATCGCCACCCTGGGATGTGGGGGACCCAAGGGCAGCAGTCCAGATGCCACAGGCAACCTGGGACATAGAAAGCTGGGGACAAGGAAAGGGCCTCAGACACTGCACATCTGTAAGGTTAAATCACTCTAGGACTTGCGCAGACACAATTTATCTATGACCTACTTGTTCACAAGAGTTGTAGAAAATTGATAGAACCACCAGTTCCTTAAGTTTCAATAACTGGAGGGAAGCCCTGCCTTGTGAATGGGGCATCTGCTTTAACTTCCCACCTGGTCATATACTATACTGTGCAGCTGGTAGAATGTGAGAAGATGCTTAAGGGAACAGTATGAGCTTGGTGTTGTACAAACTATTTATAGACGCACAGACTGGGAAGATAAGATGTGCAACCAGGGGGTTATAGGCATTGCCTTGCTCCTTCCCTGTATTTCGTGATCTGGAAACAAATAAATTGCTTTCAAAGAAAAAAAAAAAAAAGAATATGATTCAGCAATAAAAAGGAACTACCAATTACATGCAACAGCATGGATGAATCTCAAAAGCATTATACTAAACGAAAGATATCACATACACAAGGCTACCCACTGTACAACTCCACTCAAATGGCAATTTTAGAAAAAACCAAAACCATTGTTACAGAAAGTAAATCAGTAGTGGCCAGGGGCTGAAGGTGGGAAGGAGGCACCTGACTGCAAAGTTGCACAAGGGAAGTTGTTGAAGTAATTAAAGTGAAACAAAAATATCTTGATTATAGTGGTGGTCACATAGATGTCAAAACTCAAAATAAGTGAATTTAATGAACACTAAGTTTGCTTCAATAAAGATAGTTTCAAAAGACTGCAAGAAATGCCATAAAGAATCCTCTTTGTCACCAATTTTTCCTCCCGTCCCAAAATGAGTTTTTGTTGACCACCCATTAAGACACTGCAGAATTACTGTTTCATGTGCTACAGTGTAAGATAATGTTTCCTATATTTGATTTTAGGATTGTGGGTAGGAAGAAATTAGAAATATAGTTCTATGACTTCTTGATTTATCTAATATTCAAATAACTGATGCCCAAAAGGTATTTCAATGGAAAACCATACAGAAAAACTGCACAGCTAACAAAATTTATAAAATGATTCCATTATCTACCCATGATTTCATTTATTTAATAAAATTCTGTATTACATGTTTGAAGTTTTCAATCCATAAAAATTAAGGACAAAAAAATTTTCCCAAATCTCCAACAGCACTGAGAAGACAAAACAGCAAAACTAGTTCCTTACCAAGCTTAATAAGCACTCCTTAGGTTTAGCTAATAGCTCCTAGGTGGAGTAGACATCCATTGTATAAACACATTTTTCTGGTAACAGTATGGTCACAGTGTTCTGGGAAACCACGGGTCATAGGCCACATTATAGGCCTGGAGCTCCCCTATCCCTTTTGGTGTAATCAATTTTTACTCTTTTCTCATAAAAAACAAATAGTATAAGAAAATTAGTTATGGTCTATTGTCCCTATATAAATCACACAAAGTTGGCATGTGCATCTTTCCCAGAAATAAAAATTAAATAAATTATACAAACGTATATATTCCTAACAAATGGAGCATGTAATGCTTACTTACTGTTTTATTATTGCTATCAGAGAGTAGGAAGGAACATACCCTTGGAAATAGTCTCAGATAAGAGAACTAGGCTGGGCACAGTGGCTCACACCTATAATCCCAGCACTTTGGGAGTCCGAGGCAGGAGGATTGCTTGAGAGGAGTTCAAGACCAGACTAGCAACATAGCCAGGCCCCATCTCTACAAAAAATAGACAAATTAGCCAGGTGTGGTGGCGTGTACCTATAGTCCCAGCTACTCAGGAGGCTGAGGCAGGAGGATCACTTGAGCCCAGGAGTTTGAGGTTGCAGTGAGCTTTGATCATACCACAGTACTCCAGTCCAGACAACAGAGTGAGACTCTATCTCCAAAAAACAACAACGAAACAATAAAAGAACTATTGCTGGCCATGGCCATGGCCCTGATAATAAAAGGAGGCAGGTCACATGCCCTTTCTTCCAAGCAACTGTGGGCATAAGCATCTCTGCCTTCCACTTTTAAAAAAGGGGGGTGCACGTGTATGTGTGTGTTGAAGAAATGCTTCAGAACCACTAGGTCTTGTGAGAAAAAGAAGAGAGCTCACCAGCAGAGGGCTAAAATTAGTGTGGGTATTTTGTGATGCTATTGTTTGGGTAAAGGAATAAAGAAGTAGAGAACACTTTGGTCTCTGTATCTTGGTGCCAATAACTTTTTTCTAGTTGCTTAATTTTAAAGACTTAACCCATGTTTTCGGCAGGGCTGTTAAATACACAAATTCATCATTGATGGATACTAGCTAGTTCAAAATATATCTTGTAATATGATCCATGAATGTAAATGATCAGTATTTTCCAAATTCACAAATCCTTTTTTGGTTTCCAGTTTTACCCCACTGTTTCTAAGCCAGCATCTGAGTTGTGTTTCAAGTAGGTCATGTGATATTAATTGAGGTGGAACTTATCAACACCAAACTATTAGATCTTACGAGTTCTGAGAAAAGTAAGGAAGAGTAACTGTACATGCCATTGGCCAGTGCTGAACATGACACCTGTGGATCTTCTTTCCAGAGAGATGTTTTCTGTGACCTTGGCAGGGGAATTCTGGACAGTGCTTGGCAAGGCTATAATGCTACTCTCCTGGCCTACGGCCAAACCGGCTCTGGGAAAAGCTATTCCATGATTGGGTTTGGTGCAAACAAGGGTATTATTCCAAATGTGTGTGAAGAGCTCTTTCAAGCAATTAAGAACCAGGAGAGAAATCAAGAATACCAGGTATGTACTCTAGAATCCCTTCCTCGAGGAATTGTCCTTTTTCATTTTGGACCCCTTCTCCAAATGGAAGTTATTAGCATCTCTATTTTAGGATAATGTTAGTTTTCCATACCAAAATGTTTATATGGTTACAAAATCATGTTGCAGCTAAACAAGATGTTGAATTTTTCTGGTTCTATGGAGACAAATCCAAGGAAATATTTTTAAAAAGCACTGCAGGTATCATAGAAGCAGATATTTTAATTGCTAACTCTAACAAGGGACCATTATTGAGGTTTATAAAACAAAACTTTAGCTGACTCAAGTCTGTGGTTTTCTTTGCTGCCCTCTTCTACCAAAGTCGTGGGTATGTTCTCATCTTAATTTATTTGTTTTTATTTCTAAATAAAGAATGTTACTTTGTTTCTTACTTTTTTCTTACATGGGGCATAGCTTCTTACTTGCCCTAGCATAGAAGACCCAAGACAATTTTAAATTTGAAGGTTGGTGACATTTTCAAGATGGAGTATAACAACTAACATAATTAGCTTTAAAACATGACAGCAAAATGTCAACAAATACTTGTAAGCATAGTCTAAGTTTCTGCTTTCTCACATGGCAGAATAGTTTAAATTGATGTTATGAAAATTCAACAGTGCATTATATTTTATCTTATTTATTTTATTTATTTATATATATATTTTTGAGACAGAGTCTCACTCTGTTGCCCTGAATAGAGTGCAGTGGCATCATCACAGCTCACTGCAGCCTCAAACTCCTGGGCTCAAGTGATCCTCCTGCCTCAGCCTCCCAAGTAGCTGGCACTACAGGTGTACACCATGATGCCCAGCTAATTTTTCTATTTTTAGTAGAGATGAGGTCTCACTCTTGCTCAGGCTGGTCTCGAACTCCTGAGCTCAAGCAGTCCTCCCACCTTGGCCTCCCAGAGTGCTAGGATTACAGGTGTGAGCCATCTGGCCCAGCCTATTTTTCTGATTTAAAAGGTAACGTGCTCAAGTTAGAGAATAGAATTTACTCAATCTCATCACGTAAATACCATTAACATTCTAATTTTCAATTAAAATATTTCCAGAGGAATACAAGTATAGTTTTTTAATTCATTTTTGTTTTTTAGAGACAGGGTCTTACTCTGTCGCCCAGGTTGGACAGCACTGGCATGATCGTAGCCCACTGCAGCCTCGAACTCCTGGGCTTCAAGCGATTTTCCCACCTTAGCCTCCCAAAGTGCTGGGATTACAGGCGTGAGCCACCACACCCAGATACAAGTATAGATTGAAAACTCAAATACTCAAGAGAAAGGAAAGCATATGTCCACACAAAAACTTGTACATGAATATTCCACAGTAGCATGTTCACAATAGCCAAAAAGTGGAAACAACCCAAATGTCCATGAACTGATGAATAAAATGTGGCAGATCCATACAGTGGACTATTATTCAGCTTTAAAGTGGCATGAAATTCTAACACATGCTACAACATGGATAAGCCTTAACACATTATGCCAAGTGGAAGAAGCTAGAAGCGGGTGTGGTGACCCATGCCTGTAATCCAGCTACTCAGGAGGCTGAGGCAGGAGGGTGCCTCATCAGGAAAAAAGGGCCCGGTGTGGTAGCTTATGTCTGTAATTCTAGCATTTTGGGAGGCCAAGACAGGGGGATCACTTGAGGCCGGAGTTCAAGATCAGCCTAAGCTTGAACTGCATGAGTTCAAAAAAAAGAGAAAACAAAACAAAACAAAAAAACACCAGCCTAAGCAACATAGCAAGACCCCGTCTCTACAAAAAAATAGAAAAATTAGCCAAGCGTGGTGGTGCGTGCCTGTAGTCCCAGCTACTGGGGAGGCTGAGGGAGGAGGATCGCTTGAGCCCAGGAGTTGGAGGTTACAGTGAGCTGTGATCTCACCACAGCACTCTAGCCTGGGTGACAGAGCCAGACCCTGTCTCTAAAAAAGAATAAAAAAGAAAGGAAAAAAAAACCCCACATGTTGTATGATTCCATTTATATGAAATTTCCAGGATAGGCAAATCTAGAGAGCAGATTAATGGTTGCTTCAAGCTTGGGGGGCTGGGGGCCAGGGGAGAGGGGAGAAGGTAGAGGGGAGTGACTGCCAGTGGGTTTCTTTTGGAGGGGGATGGAATGTTCTAAATTTAGGATGTAGGTTGTGGGGATGGCTGCACAGCTCTGTGAATACACTGAAAACCATTGGATGGTACACTTTAAGTGGCTGAACTGTACTATAGGTGAATCATATTTCAATAAAGCTGTTTTTAAAAAAACCCTTCAAATAGTACAGAAAAGCTTATAATGGAAACCGCCAGTCTCCTGGCCGTCCTCTTCCCCTTCCCGGTCACTCCCCACAGTTTCTATCTTCAACTAGTTAGCTGTTTCCCCTGGTATCTATCTCCATATTTTAAAATAATGTTGCTTTTTCTCTTCTTAAAAAGCAATTTTGGACATTGCTATCTTCCTATCATGGTAGAAGAGAATTTCACTCTGCCACACTAACACCTCCAATCACAGTACTTTTTCTCCTACGTACCCCCTGCATTTAGGATAACACATATTATAAAATTTGGTTGAATCAATAGTTATTAGCATTTCAGCTGTACAAATATATAGTTCACTGCTGAACCAACTAATACATACATCCCTTCTACACTTTGTTTTTCTTGGAATTTTTAATTGCCTTTTAAAATTATGTTCACTTTTCTATGAATCTGTCTTTCTGAATGCTCCAAGTCACTGTCACGTGCCTATTGATGTTATTTTTCATATCCTCAAGCCTATCAGTTCCATTATTTTTTGGGTCTCCTTCAGCAGGAGGCTTCTATTCTCCTGCTACAATTGAAGCAGCGTTTCTCCAGGTCTACTACACAACTGTCATTCTGGAACTTTACAGCAACCGTCTTCTTTGTGGGCTCCCCTGGCTCCTACATCCAATGCATTCCTCTTTCTGGGTGTACTCTCTCCTTTCGCTGCAACTTCCTCAGAAAAGGTGCATCAGGGGTGCATTTTTTGCATCCTTTGCACAGCTTTTGGAAATATCTTTTCTTACCTCCACACTCAAATTGACGTTTACCCAGAATAAAATTCTAGATCTCTGAGAATATTGCAGACATTATTCCATTATCTTTTAAGGCCCAGTGTTGCAGCTGAGAAGTCAGCTACCATTCTGATTCCCAATTCCTTGCATGTGACCTTTTTGGATGGTCAGTTTCCTGCTCACAGCTTTTGGGAGCTTCTCTTATCCCCGATGTTCGGACGCGTCTTAATACGAGTCTTTTTTCATTTGCCTGCACTCAGCGGACCCTTTTCAATTTGGAGATTCCTGTCCTTCAATTCTGGGAAACTTACATTATTTCTTTTATGATTTTCTCCCCTCTGTTTCTTCTGTTTTCCCTTTGTAGAACTTCTCCTAATAGGATTTTTGGATCTCTTGTACAAATGTTTTAATTTTATTAATCTTTTACTACCTGTTTTCCATGTCTTGGTCTTTTTATTGTGCATTTTAGAGGATTCCCTCAACTGTATTTTATAACTCTTCTACATTTTTATTTTGGCTGTCACTGATAAATTTAATTTACAAAAACAATTTCTTACTCTTTGATTGTTCCTTTTTAATAGCATCCTGGTTTTTTCATAGATATAATTCTTTATCTCTCTGGGGCTATTAATTTTTAGGGCTTATAAAAATGTTTTATTTTACTCTCTGCATGGTCGGTTTTCTCTGAGTTCCTTTTTTCTACTTGGTTGTTTTGATCTCTCATTTATATTGCAGGCTTTCCTTATCTGCTAATCCTTGTCTATTTGTTCATTTTTAAACACAAGACACACTGAAATTAGTGGGAAGCTCTATAGCCACAAGGCTCAACTGGCAAGACTCATCACAGGGTGACTAACAGAAAAGCCAGCTTTTTTATGGGTGGAGGGTGGCAAAATGTCAGTATCTTAAAGCCTTTTCTCTAGAATAAAGCCATTCCGATTCCCCCAATCCTGCTTAAGAGGTGTCAGCTTAGCTAGCAATACTCCAAAAGCACAGTAGGGTAAAGAACAGTCTTTTCCTCTACGTATGTTCACATTGGGGTGTGAGCGTTAAAGAGTCACATTTTTCTGTTCCCAATGGAGACTGAAACACACACAGACACTTTCTGTATCTAATTTATATTGAGAACTTCCTCCACATCATTAAAATTATTTGAGAACTTCATATTGCATGTTAAAATAGAGCTTTACTATATTCAATATTAGCTTTTCCCTTTGTTGACATTTATGTTGTTTCCATATCACTGATTTTTCAAAGTTGACAGTTTCAAGAGAATATTTACTTTGTGCTCTTCTCTATACAGGTTACATTCAGTATGCTGGAAATTTACAATGAACAGGTAACAGAGATTATATTTTCTGACACACAAATCTGAGTGTGTGACTCTGCAGTTTAATAAACGTCAAGGACTTCCAATCACCTTCCCTACATTTAGCCTGGCCTTGACCATCAGCCCTACCTACCTCTCCAGCTTCGTCTTACGTCTCTTTATCTTCACACTCTGTGTTTCAGCCACGCAGAACTATTCCTTCTTTCCAGAACACGTTCCTCTTCCATAAATCTATCCTGTCTCTGCCCTTAAAGAAGCCACTAAACTTTAAGATCCAGCTCAAATGTTAGCACCTCTCTGTGTCCCAAGGCTGTTAACTTCAGTCAGCACGATGTTGTACAGGGGACGGCAAACTTTATCTGCAAAGGGCCAGGTAGTAAACATTTTGGGCTTTGAGGACCACACTGTGTCTGTTGCAACTACTCGACTCTGCTGTTACAGTGCAACAGAAGCCATAGACCACACGTACGTGAATAGGCGCAGCTGTATACCAATGAAACTTTACTCGTGGATGCTGAAATATGAATTTCATGTCATTTTCATCTGTCACAAAATATTACTTTTCTTTTGATTAGTTGCAACCATTTAAAAATGTGGAAAACATTCTTAGCTCAAGGTTCATACAAAAGCAGGTGGTATCTCAGGATTAGGAACTGGACAAAATAAATAAACAAAAACAAAAAACTAACAAAAGCAGGTGGTGGGCTGAATTGGCCCACTCCTGGAATAGTAAAAAGAGCATGGTTTCCCATCCCAGCTCCCTCATTACTAGCTGTGTGACTTTGGAACAAAATTACTTTACCTCAGAGCTCAGTTTGCTCATTTATAAGGTAGAGAGTTTAAAGCAAGACACTGTATCTTAAGATGTATTAAATTTTCAATTTCGAACACAGGGCCTAGCGAA
The DNA here is from genome assembly GCA_023783475.1 of Daubentonia madagascariensis. Taxonomy (NCBI): domain Eukaryota; kingdom Metazoa; phylum Chordata; class Mammalia; order Primates; family Daubentoniidae; genus Daubentonia; species Daubentonia madagascariensis. The sequence goes on along the minus strand of JAKFHU010000258.1, from coordinate 13,651,503 downwards.
AACCAGATCTTCACAAGCGCGTTTTCATCATCCCTTTCCCTTTGTACTTATCACATTATACTGTAAAATTGTATTGACATATTTGTATGTAATGATTTTCAAATAATGATTTCCATGTGAGCACCTTTCCATCTTCAGGACTTAGTGCAGTATTTAGTCTAGAACGGGTGCTCCCTAGATGTCTGCTGCATGGATAAACTGACAAACATATCTGTAAGTTTCTCATGGGCAGAGACAATAACCTAACAGTTTTTGTGTAACCCCAAAACTTTTTTCCCTTTATTACCAAGTTCTTACAGGGAAGAATAGGGCAGATGGCATCTTACTATGGTTTCCCCTACTGATAGCTATTGATGATGATAATCTCTCTGGAATTCAGTTTCCTCATCTCTAAAATAAGAAAATTGGACATCCTAAGATCATTTTCAGGTCTTATTTCTCCATCAGGTATTTCAACAATTAAATAAAGTCTCTCAAATATCTTTAATCTCTCAGACATCATACTAGACTCTGAGGATGAACAAAACCTAAGACACGACTCCTGCCATGGAGAAGTTAAGTGGGAGATATGACACCCGCTCCAGAAAGTAATACAATATTATACGTGTTGTTTGAGCGAAGAAAGAGGCATGGAAGAGAGGGTAACTGACACTGTCTGGGCTGTTTGGTGCTGTCCACAAAGAGATTAGCCTGAGCCTTGGAGGGTGTGTATGAGTTTGGTGAGGCAGAGAAGGGAGGGGGTGAAAATAGGGGCACGGCACACAGGAGGATCAGTACTTAAAACTCCACTAATATGTGAAAGTTGGCATTTAAGGGAACAGCAAGTGCCCTTTGTAGCCAGAGTGGGATATGTGGCCAGTAAGAATGGGCGAAGATCCAGAGATAAAGCCAAAGATAATTGCCAAAAAGTTAAGGGCCTTTGTTTAGTAGGCAATGGAGAACCAACCAAGGGTTTTAAGTAGGGAAATAAGATCATCAGATCGGGTTTGTAGAAAGGTGTCTCCAGCAGCAGAGTGAAGCTGGATTTAAAGGTGTGCCAAGTAGAACAGAGAGACGAGGAGTTAGGAGGCTCTCCCAGCAGCCCAGGGGAGTGACGGAGGTCATGACAATCATTAATCTTGCTTGATCTCCAGGCATAACCTGGAGGGTCCTCATGCCAGGATCTGCCCCCTCTCTGGGTCTGCGGACTTCCTTTCCACCAGATAAACTTCCTTACCTTTTTTCTAGTAAGCTTTATTCAGTCACATCTTCAGCCTGAGATGCCACGTCCTATAATTTATGTAACTCAGGGGAAGTTATAAAAGGCTTCATAGCTAAAGCAGAAGTTTTCTGCATTTTGATGTTTCCTTATCTCCAGCACCTTAGGTCCACGGTCCTAATTTTAATCTGTGATCTTAATCTGTGATCTTGCCTTGACTCTAGGACTGAAAGCCACAGAATACTAGAGCTGGGGGAGATCTTACAGATAATTTAAACGATCCCCTCATATCACAAGGAGAAAACTGGGACTATAAGAGACTTTCCAAAAGTCTCAGTTTGGAGCCAGAACCCAGAATCAGAACCTCAAGTGTTCTGATTCCCAGCCCAGATCTCTCTGCACCATATGACACAGACTGCCACCAGTGGGGCTCTGGCTCTACCAGGCCCCCATAGCCGAACTCTACTTGGCCTTCCCAGCAGTGGCTTTTTGGGGGAAGAGGCAACATAGACTTTCACATAAGGCCATGGTCTAAGTATGGCACCACATAAATCTCCAGTAATAAAATCCAAAGAATTATCCATATTCTCTTGTTTGGTTCAGCTGTAGCAAATACTGTGGACTGAATAAGTTTCCCTTAGAATAGAAATTTCAGGGCGGTGGTATTTGTCGTAGCATGACTTGACCTAGGCAGAACATGTCTTCTGCTTATATTGGGTACTTTGAACATGACTAACTTCTAATTATTTTTATTTCCATTTATCACTGTTCTCAGTAAAGACTTCATTACTTTGCAATACAAAATTTGTGATAATTCAGAAAGAGGCCAGGATGGTTTCTTTTCATATTACCCACAAAAGAGTTGCTCATGAAATAAAAGTTAACAAGATTGCTAGGAGAATATTTATATTAATAAGAGAACAGTGTGTTCAAGCACATTGGCAATGAGAAGCACCTATTTATAGGCAGATGACTGTGGATATCCGAATGTTTTTTCATGCTACAAAAGCAGTTTCCCCAGGCTCCAATATGCAGCGTATTAAACATTATTTGTTAGCCTAGTGCCAGTTACACCGTGCGCTCAAAGAGCATTTTTGGATGCTTCGTGTCAGGAACTGTGTTAGGATCTACAGCAAAAAGACAGAACCCCACCCTTGGGGAATTCACAGTCTTGTCGGAGGGCTCTGGGTATGTATTTGAAAACAATGAAACTGTTTCTAAAAATAAATTTAAAACAAATTTTTAAAAATATGCTTCTGACTTCAATAATTACAACAGGATTCTCTTTTTTCTTGCCATTTCCCTACTTCTTACTTAGCTAAATTATGAAGTCCCTACAGAAATGTACTATTTACTCCTTCATCCAATACGTAGTTATTGAACACCTGATACATTATAGGCAGAGATACAGCCATGAGGTAAACAAAATTCCCTGCCTTCCTGAAGTTTACATTATTTATGCTTTTTTCCACAGGTAAGAGATTTGCTGTCTAGAACAAAAAAACCTGGTGGGCTCAAAGTAAGGGAAGACCAGCAACAGGGCTTTTACGTGGAAGGTCTGACATCAGTGCCTTGCGAGAACTATGCACAAATCGAAAGGCTGATGGAACAAGGAACAAAAATCAGGACCACAGCTTCCACGAACATGAATGCCAGCAGCAGCCGGTCCCACATGGTCATCACCATCCAGTTCAAGCAGGTGAGATTCAGGCGAATGCCACCGTCCTCATCTCCCAGCAAGGCTGGTCTGTGGAAGGTTCCTTCCACACAATGGCACAATGGGCTGGTGGGTATTAGGAATCCTTGCACATTTGACCTGTGGATTCAGGTGGCTCTTCCAACCATAGATTATAGGGCCAGAAGCAGGAAAAAGTGAGGCACCCGCACTTTCCTGCCCCCCTCCCCACCTCAACATCCACACCCCACCTGGCCGAATGAGCCCATTGCTAATGGTAGAGTGGCAATATGTGCTACCGTGTCCCCAAAGGGCCCATAGGACTAAAGGCTGTTCTCCCTCAAGTAAATCCCATGCTCTGAGGGGTGGACTTTGACCCCACATTGATCATGGAGCAAATTGTGAAGGTATGAGAGTGACTCCATGGTTTATCACGAGAATGAGATCAGTAGCGGGTCTGTGTATCACCAAGATGACGACCACCTTTCAGACCCTGAGCCTAGGGGACCACCAGATACTGAAGTACCTTTCTGATACCCGGAAGTACCAAGATAAATTCACTGGAACGAGGTAACCCATGTAACATTCCACTAACTAGAATCTTTGATAAACTGGAGCATACTTTCTTCCTCCATGCTCCTTGGTGGATATCAGAGAGTGATCCATCCAGTATCACCAGTGTGATCTAGAAATGCTTGTTCACAAGTCCTGGGTGCATGTTGTAGTTAGCTATGATCTTACCACCTCTGTCCCCTAAGTCCTAGAACTAGTAATAGAATAGCAATCAATGAAAATTACCCCGTTCTAACCAAGAATAGTGGGAAAACATTGAACTGGGTTTATGTCTGACTCCTTTGTTCGCCAGCTCTAAAACTTCGGGAAATAACTTTATCTCCTGGAGTCCCAGCTTCCTCGTCTGTAAAAGGAGGCTTGAATAAGACACTGCATTTTAAAGAACTTTGTAAACTTTTAAGTGCTATTCACTTGGTTTTACATTGTTAGTAAAATTCATAAATGTTATATATGGTTTGCCCTTCAATTTTTTTAACTTGATATTTTAGGGGCAAGAGATCAGCTGGGGGAAAAAAAAGTAATGAAGAGATTTAGTCCCACACTCTGTTTACTGGGGTCAGTAGTAACGTTCACACCTGATATTGCATGCCAGGCGCATGTTAGAATCATCACGTCTTCTGTCTTAACCTTTATAACATCTCAATAAGGGGTTCCTATCACCATTTACAACTGAGAAAGTTGAAACTCTGAAAAGTTAAGTCATTTGTTCATAGTCATGTAGCCAGCAAGGGAATCTGTAAGATTCTAAAACACATGTTCTTTCCACTACGTGACCACGCAGTCCTGAACGGTTACTTATTTTGCACATTTCACAGTATTATATTTCAAAAGTTTATTGACCGTAGAAATACTGGAGCAATAACTGGTATTTAATATTTCATTGGAAAAGAGCTTTGCAGAATTGGGAAGGGGAAACGTGAGACATTTGGGTCTGGTAATGTCTTATTGTAAAATGTCATTGTAAAGAGGATGGTATTTTACATTGTAGATCTTATTGTCTTTTTTGAGTCTCAAATATAATTAGAAGAACCGTTTAAACATTCAAACTAGAGTGACTTTATACGCAGCCAGCCACCTCCCTAATCACGTAGCATGACCTGTGTGCTTTTCTACAGGTTTTCCCAGACAGAGACCTCACCAAACAATCCAGTATTAATTTGGTGGATCTAGCAGGAAGTGAAAGGCAGAAATCTTCAGGATCTGAAGGAGACAGATTGAGGGAAGGATCACGAGTTAACTTAAGTTTAACCAATTTGGGAAATGTTATCAGGTAAATAATCAGCAGTCAGGTATTTGTGCCATAAAAATGACCTCAGGTATAAAAATTGGATTAATTATAACCCTTAGTTCATGATCCACTGCCATTGTTGGCTCATGCCTGGCCCCACTATATATTTTAAACTAATTAATTTTTTTAATAAGATAATACTAATAAAACCACCACCCAACCCAAGAACTAGCTGGTATTCCTTGCCTATCTTCCCCTTGGAGGTAACCACCATCTTGAATTTTAGGTTCTCTCTATGCCCCTCCCCCATCCTTGTTTTATCACATGTGAGTATCATTTGGTGGCACTCATTTTGGAACTTTATAAAAAGGGTAAAATTCTGTATTGTCTTCTGGGACTTACTTTTTTTAAACTTGCTTATTAAGGTATAAATTATAGTAAAGTACACAAATCAGAAATGTTCAGCTCAATGAATTTTTGTATATGTATATATCTATGTAAGTTAGACAATTGCATCATTGTGCAAACATCATAGAGTGACTTACGCAAACCTAGATGGTCTAGCCTACTACACACCTAGGCAATATGGGATAGCCTATTGCTGCTAGGCTACAAACCTGTACGGCATGTTAACTCTACCTAATACTGCAGGCAATTGTAACACAACGGTATTTGTGTATCTAAACATACCTAAACATAGCAAAAGTACAGTAAAAATACAATATTATGGGACCACCATCATGTATGTAGTCTATCATCAACTGAAACGTCATTATGCTGCACATAACTATATTAAAGTTTCTTTTGAGGATAGACAAAGAACTGAAATTTTTTGGTTACAAAGTGTGTGAATATCTAATTTTGCAAGATGATGACAAATTATTTTCCGAAGTGATTGGACCAATTTATATTCCCAGCAGAAATGTATAAGTTATCACATTGATCCACATCTTTTCTAAGACTTGGTATTATTAGATTTTGTGATACCAATTAAATTGGTGTAAATAAATGAATTTTACTATGGTCTTGATACTCCTGGTTACAAACAAGTTTAAGCATCTCTTGATATATTTATTAGTAATATGTTTCATCTTGAAATGCCTGTCCTTATGTTTTTCCCATTATTCTATTCAGTTATTATCTTTATTGATTGGTAGGCATTCTTTACATATTTTTTAATTACTCTTTTCTCAGCCATATATATTGTAAACATCTTCTCCCAGTTAGTAGCTTCTCTTTTCACTTTCTTTAAGGGGTGTATTGATGAGCAGAATTTATGGTGGTTGTTTGTTTTGCATTTCTTGTGTCTTAAGAAAATTAGAGTCAGAAAGATACCTACCTATATTACATTTACGTTCCTCCCCATTTGGAGTTGATTTCTGGGTATGGTGTGAGGTAAGCATCCTGTCTATTCTTTTTTCTTACAGATTTCCGATTTTCCCGGTTCCATTTGTTGGATAGTCCCTCCTTTCCCAGTGATCTTCTATGCTACCTCTGTCATATATCGAAATTCAATATATGCTTAACTCTGTTTCTTAGTTTTTAATCTGTGGTCAAAGTCTACATGTAATAAGTGCTTCATCCTCCTCCTGAATAATATAAGGATCTCCGCCCTCCGTATGTAATTGTTAGGTATTCCAATTCTATTCCTGGCTGACCCCAAAAGACATTATGATTACTATTTCACACAGGGCTCGTTCACATTCATCTTGTTAAAATTTGTTCATTCTTGTACCCCAGAGCTATGATCAGTTTCCTCCTGGGTGACATATATTCTTTAGAATTTCCTTTAGTGATGATCTGCTGAAGGAAAACAGTCAGTCTTTGTTTTCTTGATGATAATCTTCTTCCCCTCGATGCCTTAAGCTCTCCTCTTTGCGCTTGGTGGTGTACGATTTCACTAAGTTGTATTTGAGTGTAAACTTATTTCTATTCATCCCCCTTGGAATTCCTTGCCCTTCACAGCTCTGTGGATTAGCCATTTTCGTCCATTCTGGGAAACTCCAGCCATTATTTCCCACTTATTGCCTCTGCCCTTTTCTTTTTTTTTTTTCCTCTTCTTTTCCAGGACTTCGATTAGACTACTCGGACCCTCTAATCCCGTTCTCCATGTCTCTTGACCTTTCTCTTGTTTCCAGGCTGCAATCTGGATAACTCCTTCGGAACTACCCAGTTCACTAATTCCACTAATCTGTGGTTAAACCCATCCACGCTGTTTTTCATTTCAATTATTGTGTTTCTTCTTTTCTAAAAGATCATTGTTTCTTTTCCAAATCTGCCAGAAGAACGTTATAGGTCTCTTTCCTCTGCTTGTGATTATAATTTCTTCCAGATGAGGTTTCCTCCCTCCTCCTCCCCACTCTCTTCAGTGCCGGCAGTTGCTTTCTTTGGGGTCCCCTGGAGCAGGCGGGGGACTTCTCATTCGCTCTTACCCTGAGGCTGTAGCCAGGAGGTCCTAACTGTATGGGGTCTTAAGACAGAAGGAGAGACAGGAAAGAACAGAACGTACGCCATGCCTCAGACCTACCTCCACGCTGCCATGCCCGCCACCCTCCTGCTCGGGGTGCAGCCCCTTCTCTACACACAAGTTCACCGAAGCCACAGTCTCTCCCGCTCTTCCTCGCGGGTTTTAGCGTGTTAGTTCCTTCAGGTCCAGGCTTCCTGGTTCCCTCTGTAACGGTTTCTCCAGGGTTGATTTTGAAGGGGGACTCAGCGGCCCGTGGTTAGCTGTCTTGCCTCGGCATCTGCGCACAGGTGGCCCTACTACTGCATATTAGCATCCAGCCTGTGGGGTCAAAGAGAGGATTAGAGAGCTATTTCCAACTTACCCCCAGGGAGGCAGATTTTTTTCTTCTATTTTTACTTCCCTCATCCTCTGTCTAATGGTAAGATTTCTTCTTGATACATTCTTTTAATTTGCTGTTTTGTATTTTCTTTTTCATCCAGCGCTCTGGCTGATGCGGCCGTGGGGAAGAAAGTCTTGCACGTTCCCTACAGAGATTCTGTTCTGACCAAACTGCTCCAGTCAGCTCTGGGTGGGAACAGCAGAACTACCTTGGTAAAATGGCTTTCTTACAACATTTCAGACTGACCTAGCTATTGTCATTGTTATCGTAATTAAAATTATTCTCAATACTCCCATAATATAGCACTTTGCTTTGACATAGCATGTTCTTACGTATTATCTCATGATTTCTGGTGCTTTTTCTATTACAGTGTTCAAATGTTTCTATATTACTAATTTTTTACTTATTCTTTTCTGTAGTTTTCAGATTCTCTACAAGGAACATATATTACTAGTATTATTAGGAAAAAAACTAGTACCATTAAAAAATAACACTAACCATGTCATGTTATTCTAAATCAGCAGTCATATCATGGCAAGGTTGGAAATCAGTGTGACTGTGTTAGATGCAGGGCAAATGTTCAACCTGGAGAGTAGCTGAATCGTGTCACCTCAGCAAAGACTCTGGACTCTTATTTTAAATGTTTGCCACGTGGGTACAACATGGATGGTGTTAAAATCAGGATTCTCTGCTCTTCAGCTCTAACTGTGGGGAGGGACAAAACTGGGTGAACTCTGCCCCCAGCCCTGTACTGGCCTCCAGTCTGCTGTCCTGGTTTCTTCATTTCTGTCCTGGTTAGGAGAGAAATGCTCCCTACAGGGCCCTGTCACGTGCATCTCTCTCCAAAATTCATAGTAAAACACATCCTTGCTCTTAATCATTTAATTCTGCCTATTTTTAAATACTTCATTTTAAAGTTTTTTGTGTTGTCAGTTACCTGTGGGCCTCCACGGAACATCCCTCAAGAACCTGGAATAAAAGAAGGCACAAAAGATGCCCTCTGGACGTTAGACTACAAAGTTAAATCTAACAGGTCTTAGCAGATGCGTGCAGTCACTGAGACCCACAGGATGATGTTCAAATCTGTAAGACTCAACAAGGACTGACTGAAGGCATCCCAGTGTTTTAACAAAAACAAATGTGGTGGGGAGGAGGTAGGGGTTACTGATCATCTCAGGAAACAGAGCAGAGGGCCCGCCAGGCCAACAGCCAGGCTCTACAGTCTCTATAGCACCAGTCCCGGTTTCAACATAAATATCTTAAAACCTCATTTTCTTCCTTTCTAAAGTAAAGAGAAAATCTACTTGAAAATATTTCTGTGATGATTAAATGAGGCAATATAAATGCACATGCTTTAAAAGCTGTAAAGTTAAACTGTAATAATTATTCCCTAGGCTCTCAATGCCCTGGGTCCTGAGCCTCCAGGTCCACAGGTTTTGCACAGGCAGTTGCCACATCGTCTCCCCTGGTCACCCTCAGTGACCCTGCCCACCTCCAAGTCATCCAACACTTTGTTTCTGATTTGAAAAGTTTGTTTTCTGGATTCTGGAACAATTGATCCAAAGTCAATAGCCACACTTGACGCCATACCAGCAGCTGACTAGGAATGAGCAAATTGTATGGGTCTCTGTGATGCTAACATTCAGCTGTCATTCCAATCCTGAGACAGTCCCCTGATGACTGGATCCTGAGGGCAGTTCCTACTGAGGTTACGAGCACAGGTGTTATAGTTAGTCAGGGATGGGTTCAAGCCCCAGCTCTGTAAGTTATTATCTGGGTGAACTTGGGCATATTACTTTTCTCTAAGCCTAGTTTTCTAAGTTGTAAAGTATGAACAATACTGTAAATCACAAGATGTAAAACTGCTTTATGAATATTAGCTGTGTTAATAACAACAATAAACCCCTATATAATTAACAAAATCTGAAAGGGATGTTTTTACAGATAGCCGCCATAAGTCCGGCTGACATCTGCTACGAGGAAACTTTATCAACATTAAGATACGCTGAAAGGTACGTTTAGGAATATTTATTATCCATAGTGGTTCTAAGTTCTAGATCTGGCAAACTCTGCGAGTACTCTTATACTTGGTGGTTTGGGATTTTGGGAGGGGGTCCAGGAGAAAGAGAACAAAGGATCTCTGAGACAGGAACGAAAGGATATAAAGAAGGGGAGAGAACTGGAGACTCAGAGCCCTCCGAGCTCAGGGTGTCACTCTGTCACCCAGGTCCTGGAGGGGGCGGGGCCGTGGGCACAAATGGATGGGAGAGGCCTTGATGGCAATCCTGCCATGATCAGCTGCCTGCCTGTATCTTCCTGTCAAACAGCATGGCTATTCACAGATTTCTCCTTTTGTCACACAGGGCACAGGTAGAGAGTAGTGCCAGGCGGGGATTTTTGTGCTAATAGTAAATGAAGGTGAGCTATGTAAGAGACCACCCCTTGGTTCAGAACCATTCACCAGCTCTGCAGCTCCTGAACATACCCGCATTCTGTTTTGTTGTCTAATTTCCCCAGGGCCTATACGACAGACTCCACTCTGTGGAATGGCCTGAATGTCATAGGTATCTCTTCACCAGGCAGGGCTGTCACTGCCAGGTCCCTCCCTGTCCACCTGGCCGGGCAACGAGCCCACTCAAAGTTGGCATTGGCAGGAGGCTGTTGCTCAGCCATGTTCCTGCTTCTCAAGGCAGGTCCCTTGTGCTCCTTCCCAGCCTGCTGCTCCTGAACCTTTTAAGAAAGGGATGGGGGCGGGTGGAGAGCAGTCTCTGGCCATGGGTTGGAACTTTCCCACATGCTGCCTCTACTCCTACTTCCCAGACAGAATCCACCACCACTGTCCCATCAAGTCCAAATGGGAGATTGGGATTCCCAGGCCTGTGCCTGGGCAGTTGGAGTTGGCATGTGAAATGAAACTTAGTTGCCAGCCCTAATATGCCACTTATCAGATCTATGGACTTGCCAGTCAGACAGACTCTGGCCCTAGCAGCTGTGTGACCCTGGGCAAGATACTGCACCTCTAAAGCTCTGTCACCTCATTCACTGAAGCGGGGGGTGGGGGGGGCTTATTCACAGCCTTGGGGTGAGGACCACAGGAGCTCACCTATGAACCGGTCCTGGCAAAGCTCCATCTGGCATACGGGTGATGCTTGAGAACTATGGTTATGACATAACTGCCTCCCCTTCTGTTCTCTCCTCGGACCCTCTCCTCGGCGAGGCAGCCCTTGCATGCTGGTGACAAATACTTGCCTTCTTATTCTTCACTGCACAGCTTCAGGATCATTTCACACCGTTAGACATTTTCTTCCAGCATCTGTGGCACAAGCTCAGATCTTTAGCTCGTATTTTACCTTTGGCAGTATCTAGAATGTTTGTTTTCTCCCTGCTTATCAGATGCAAATTTGTTGCCAGTGGGTTTTTCCATGAGAGAAAACTGTGTGATGCGCAGGAAAGAGAAAAAATGATACCCATGGGCCAGGCTCGTAAACACCCTGAGTCATTCTCCGCTATGTAAAAATGAAAGGAGTAAGGTTACTAGATTTAGCAAATAAAAATACAAGATGCTCAGTTAATCTGAATTTCAGATAAAGAACAAGTAATGTTTTAGCATAAGTATGTCCTGTGCAATATCGGGCTCCCGTGTTTTCTCTGGCAACCCTGGGAATGACCTAGAAAATCTCTAAGACCCCTTCCAGTCTGGGGCACATGGCAGAGCAGTCACTGCCGACCACCAGGATTTGAGTTACTGTAGCAGCAGCGACTGAACAGATTCTTGAATTAACCAAGTCAGCCCAATTGGCTGAGTGTGTTCGGGCCCCAGGGCACATCAGGGGCTGAGTCCTGGCCCTGGCTGAGCGGCACACGTTTATTTGACTGTGCAGGTTATCGAAGTCACTTTGGTCTTAATGGTTTAGTGGAACTGGGTATGGTGGATTCGAGTCACCCAGGGGGTGGTGAAAGGCTCCCCCATGGCTGTTTGAGATCTGAGTGTGCCCTGTTGCTGCTGCTCCAACTGCAAAGGGACTCAGGCCTGACAGCGTGTCCATCTTTGCCATGAAAGGGCTAAAAAGATCCGGAACAAAGCAGTGATCAACACCTGGACGCTGATGAGAGAGAGGAGGGCAGAGAACAAGCTGCCGCTCAGATGCGGAAACTCCAGAATGGGAGGTAAACCGAGTCAGGAGTCAGTGCTGAGTCCAAGCCTGGAGCAGGGAGAAGGGTCCGATCTGGCCAAACCCCGGGCTGGGGTGGAGGTGGGGAGGGGAGGGAGGGGACCAGGCAGGAGCTTCCCCTCGCTCTAGGGGCTCTCGGGCGGTGGCAGCGCATCCTGCACCCCAACCACTCATCGGGCCAGGCCACCTGGAAGGATGGCCGGCTCAGACAGAGGGCAGGACAGCCCACTGGGCACATCTCCAGGTACCATGGCCTGACCCGATGCTTCAACCTTAACAAAGCTCTTCCTGAACTGGAGTCAGCGCACATGGCTGGCCCAGGCACCGCTCTGGTTGTCACAAATCTCTCACACCAAAAACTACAAGTGCCAGATATTGACTTACATATAGCATCTAATTCCCACTGTTTATAAGCACAGACACAGACTACGTGAAAAACATTAAATAAATCTACGATTCTTCTTGAATCCCCCCCGCCTTATGGGAATGCCCGGTGATGATGGTATAAATTGAAACACTCTCACCTTAAAAAAATAAAAAATAGAATACCGAGCTTCACACCTCCCCCTTTAAATGACCTTCTTGTGCTATAACGTCTTATGAATTAGAAGGTGATACTACTCTTGGTATGACTTACCAAAGATTGCTTCTTCACACATAAGTTGGACTTCCCACTCCTGCTGGGAGTCCCATGTTTTGACTGAGAACCAAGACGAGACTCATGGCAGTTATTCTGTGCCTGACCTTCAAGGCTGCAGACCTGTTGCTTAAGATCCCTCCCTCCTTCCAGAGCAGTCAGCCTGTCTCCTGGCAGAACACCAGCTCGGGACTCATGCTAATCAAGTGACCTGGGCACACCTGCTGGAGCAGGCCCAGGAGGCGTGGGAGCAGCAGTACGCAGCCGTGGCCCAGGTGAGCTCTGCTCCCTCCACCTGGGGGCGGCCACCCGGGGAGGGCACCTTCCACCACACCTGATGCACACTGCTGCCGGGCCCCTGATCGGGGTGAGGTTTTATCAGTGAATGTGTAATATGTGACATGTGACAAAGGACTTATAATAATGTTATTGGCAGAGCTGGGGGAGAGAATGGCAGGGTGTGACAGGGAGGGAGGCAGAGAGGCCTCGGCGTATACTGATGAGTGAGGCTGTGGATGGAACTTAAGGCTGTTGGTAATTAGAGTTTGGGGAGAGTTGGAGGGACGTGAGTTGACTCCTGGGGACTGCCAACATCAGATCACAAATGGGCTGTGATGTGAATTTCGGGGTGAGGGAGCCGACCTCTCTGCCTCCCCTCACTCCCCACAGCCACTGGGTGGGTCCCAGTGGGGCACAGACCTGGAACACAGGCGGTGGGGGTGGAGCCAGGTGGGGTCGGTGGCTTCAGGAGGGCCAGGTGGAGCTAGGGGCCAAGGTTCTAAGGGTGTGGGCATGATGTGGGTGGGGGCGCAGCCAGAAGTGCTGGTAAAGTCACATCCTTTGTAAGCGGGGCTGGGTTTGCGACTCTGAGCTGCAAGGGTCAAGTAGGGTCACAGTGCAGGAATACAGGATTTAGGATTTTTGTCCTCTCTACTCTGTATCAGAAAGGATTTCAAGGCCGGGCATGGTGGCTCACACCTGTAATCCCAGGACTTTGGGAGGCGGAGGCAGGAGGATCGCTTGAGGCCAGTTCGAAACCCTGTCTCTACAAAAAAAGAAAAAAAAAATACAAAAATTAGCCAGGTGTGGTGGCATGTGACTGTAGTCCCAGCTACTTGGGAGGCTGAGGCAGGAGGATCTCTTGAGCCCAGGAGTTTGAGGTTGCAGTGAGCTCTGATGACACCACTGCACTCTAACCTGGGCAACAGAGCAACACCTGTCTCAAGAAAAACAAAGGATTTCAAGATTTTAAAGTTTTCCTCATGCCTGCAATAATGTATTCCAGTTTTGTTTGACCATCAATTCTCTATAAGCACAATACCAATCAATCTTTGTGTTAAAGAATGAAACACATTGAGGTGACCAGGACAGGGTTAATGCAACATAAGCCATCTACATCTGATTCTCAAGTAGCTAGCCAGCTGGACTTTGGGAGAATGAGAGCTTTAATGGAGACCTGGGGAGGGGCTCTGGGGGCCGGGGGGGGCACCAGAGTGGGGCATCCAGACAGCTGGGGAGGACAGGGCCAGAGACCTGGCAGTGCCCTGGAATAGTCCCATCCAGAGCGCTGGCCTGCCATCAGGGATGCCCCAGTCACTTTGATGAGGTGACAGAGACGTGGCTGTGAAGACAGGGAGGTAGGAAGGGAGCATTGCTTTCTTGAATGGGTGGTCCTGTCCAGTGATGGGAACGCTCTCCACTTCTCCTCCAGGAGCGGCAGATGGTGAAGACCTTCCCTCACCTCCTCAATGTCAACGAGGACCCGCAGCTCACTGGGGTCCTCAAGTACTTCATTCAACCTGGTACTCGCCTCTCCTGACTTACTCTGGCCCTGCTCACACTTCCTGCCCCATGAGCATGTTTCTTTTCTTTTCTTTCTTTTTTTGATTTTTTTATTGTGGTAAAATATGCTTAACAAAATTCACCATTTTAACCATTTTTGAGTGCACAGCTCAGTGTCAGTGTTAGTACATTCACATTGTTGTGCAACCATCACCACCATCCATCTCTAGAACTTTTTCATCTCCCCAAACTGAAACTCTGTACCCCTTAAACACTAGCTGCCTGTTTCCCCACCCCCAGCCCCTGGCAACCACTGCTCTACTTTCTGTCTCTATGAATTCGATGACTCTGGGTACTTCATGTGAGTGAAATCATACAGTATTTGTCTTTTTGTGTCTGACTTATTTCACGTAGCATAAAGTGTTCAAGGTTCATCCATGTGGTAGATGTGTCAGAATTTCCTTCCTTTTTAAAGCTAAAAAAATATTCCATTGTATGTACACACCACATTTTGTTTATTCATTATCCAGGCATGGTTCTTGTTACCATATTTTTGTTTAGTGATTTCTAAGGAGGGAATAAGCCCTTGAAATGTCTTCTTGACCTAAATGAATGCTGAAGGTGTTGGGATACAGCAGCCAGCATTGCAGGAGCCCCTAGCTTTCCCCTCTGAGGCAGCTATGCACACCCGAGACAGGCACAGGCGAGGGCTCCTCGCAGGATGGCAGTGGGGGTGGGGGAGATGGCAGGGCCACCCAGGAGCTGGCAGTGATGTGCTCTGCACTCCGTGGGGTCAGACAGTAGACAGAAACAGAACTTCAAAGACAGAACCTGTGCTGTGGCCAGTCCTCAGCATGCCTCCTGACATCCAGACCTAATGGTTTCTACCTCCAGAATGCCTATGAAGAAGGTAGAATTTTTAAAAGTTAGGAATCCCACACATAAAGAAGCAGAAAGTGAAACAAATTATCCATAAAGCAAGATCATGTTCAAGTACCATTATGACTGGAAATCCCAGGTAGGGCTGGGCAAGGTGGCTCACACCTGTAATCCCAGCATTTTGGGAGGCCGAGGTGGGAGGATCGCTTGAGCCCAGGAGTTCAAGACAAGCCTGGGCAACATAGCGAGACCCCATCTCTACAAAAAAATTTTTAAAAATTCGTTGGGCATGGTGGTGCACACCTGTAGTTCCAGCTACTCAGGGGGCTGAGGTAGGAGGATCACCTGAGCCCAGGAGTTCAAGACTGGGTGAGAACAAGACTCTGTCTCTAAAAATAAAAGAAAGTCCCAGCTGTAAAATCCCTTCACATGACCCATGGGAGACAAAATGTCACTTCCAAAACATCAGACATGTTAACTTATTAAGGTCAAATCCTGAAAATTTTTGAAAATAAGTTGTCCAAATTCTTTTCAGGTTCATGTGACATTGGTCAGGCTGCCTCAAATGCTATCACCATTCAAGGTTTGGGGTAAGCTTCTATGAATTGTCATCTTTGTCCAGCATTAGAGAATTATGACCACTCAGTCCAGAGGAGATTCGTAAAAGTCATCTGGTCATGGCAGGCCAGGCCACAGAGCCTGCCGGACAAGTCAGAACAAGAAATTTCCCAGACCTTCCTCAGCCACCCACTCCAGTGCTAACCTAAGAGCTGTGGGAAGGGCTTTTATGCTCTGGCTGAAATCTGTTGTGCTGTGTTTGATTTGTTTCCCTGCAGGAGCCCTTGTGAAACCCTATGGTGGGTTTCATACAATCAGAGCTGTCCCCCAGCTCTGTGGCTTCTCTTCTCAGGTCTCCAGCCAGCAGGTGTGATCAACTCTGTCAGAAAGACCAGTCCTCGTGAGCCAAAGCACACGGGCCCTCATGGGAGGGATGGGGTAGGGGGCATGCTGACTGAGGGACTGGTTGGTACCACCAGCCTCCTTTGGACTTCCTCCTGACAATTCCCCTCATCTCCCCTTCCAGAACACTTCCTTTGTCCAACATACAGGATGGCTGAACTGCAATGATGAGCTGAGGCCAAAACATTTCCCACAGGATCCCTGGGTCCCTTGCAAACAAAGGATATGGATGAACATGGGTCTCAATGTCCAGAACCTTCCATGATGGCCAAGGAGTGTAGGAATATTCTAAAACAGCTAGGAAGCTGGTCATTCAGGCACAGAGATGTCTGGAGGGCATACAACCTGACACCTCTGATAGCCAGCTCCAAATCTTGCAACATATAGAGCCTGGATTTGTATGAATAAAGACCCAGAAAGAGATCTAAACTCACCTGTCATATGCAAGGCTCGTTATGAAGCCACCCTCCCAAGTGGCTCTTCTGAAGCAACTTTGTTGTCATCTTCCCCATCCCAATGGCCTGTGAGCTTTTGAGGACTCTAGCTACAGTCTCTGTGTCTGCTGGTTTCTGGCAGCTATAGGCACCCAGCTGGTGTGTGTTCTAGTACAAAAACAATTGCTTTGTTGTCTCCCAATTACCTGTGCTCCTTAAGGGCAGGTTACTTCTATACCTGCTGCTGTGTCCGCTCACCATGAGCCACGGCACATGGGAGGCCCCAGCAAATGCCTCGTGCCATCCTTCAGCAGCTGTCCACCTTCTTGTGCAAATGAGAAAAAACAATTTAGTGAATTGTTCACTAAAATCATAATTTATTGGGTGACTTAGACAAACTCTTGTCTTCTTAGAATTTCAGATAAACATGCTTCCTTCACAAATTCAGATGGTAAAGTGATGGTCACTCCACACAGCGAATGCAAGGTTGTCGTTAACGGGGTGCCCATTGCGACCAAGACAAAGCTGCAGCATTTGGTAAACTTTCCTGCTGGGCCACAGAATTTCCCAGGTCCCACCCCAGAGATAAGAGAGGAGGTTCACGTGAGGTGCCCATGTCATAGGACACCCGTGTGAGCTGCCCCTCCAGCAGCCTCCACTGACCTCTCTGTCCTCTGGTCATACTGACCTTCCTTTGGGTGTTCAGCAGTAGCTGTCTCTGTCTCAAGTTAAATATCACACCTTGGAGGAGGACTTCTCTAATCCCCAGTCTGAGTGAGGCCCCTGTACACTCTGGGAACGCATTTGTACTTTCCCTGAGTTGTGACCACGGTTATTCAGCAGATCCTCAAAGGGGAGGGACTGGCTGTGTTTGGTCCCACCGATCCCCACCCTGCCAGGCACAGTGTGCCAGCCTGCACTCTCCTGTGTGGGTGTCTCCATGTTTGGGGAGCTCCTGAGGGAAGGGCGTTTCTCAGATCCTCTAACACAGCTGGGCTGGGCCTACTGTCTCCTCCCCAGGACCGAATTATTTTGGGATCCAACAGTGCCTACCTCTACGTGGGGTTTCCTTCAGAGCGAGGCAGTGAGGACTTGAGCAGGTTTGACTACGATTTCTTCCAGCTGGAGAGAGCAGCTGCGGAGGGAGTGAGTGTGGACAAACTCGGTGAGTCGCCTGGGCTGATTCCTGGCACCTTTCCTGGGCCGATCTGAAAGTAACTGCTCTTACTGTGTGCTCTCTGCTTTCCTTAAGAAAATCCTCTTTTATTGTGTCAAAGTACAATGTTTAGAGAGTTAAAATATGATTTCCATACAAATATAGTGAGTACACATCAAAGACTTAACTCGTTAAACTGTTTCCCTCACAAAAAAGGGCAATGATGGTTCAAAGGGGCATAGAAGAGAGCGGTACATATAGCACAGGAGGAAAGAAGGCTGAACTCAATTGCTGCATTAGATAAAGCTAATCAATGGCCTTCAGTGCTCCCAGGGGCCTGCTGGGCCTTCAGAGCCTGTGGCCCAACAGCTGGAGATGCCCACTGGGAACCTGCTCTGGGCTGGAGGTAAGGCGAGGGACAAAATCCAGGCCCGGTGGTGGAACTAACAGCCCCAGGTTTCTGAGTCAAAGGTCACCCAACCTTCTCCACTCAACCCACTCTCCACCCCCAGCAATAATCCGGGACACCTCATAGGCAAAAGGTTTCAGAAGCTCTGAGGTCTGCCTGCCCAACTCCCCTACACCTCAGCTCTTGAGCACCTGCCTGCCCTCACCTCCTCTCCCCAGGCCAGATTCCCACCATATCTGGGGTGGCTTGGAGGAGGGGTCCTGGGCCCCTCCCAGGCCCAGGCTGGCACCACCTCTTCTCAGGAACTCTCAAGTCCTTAGGGACCCCTGGTGCCCTTGGCCCTGAGGTCTGACCCCAAACCACCACACAGCTGACCCCAAGCCACCCAGTGAGGACCCAGGTCTTCACTAGGATCTGAGCCGGGGTCTGGGACTTGTTCAACCTCCTGGCACTGCCAGCCCTGGGTTGGGAGGGCAGCGGTGCAGGCAACTGCTGTGAGTTAGTAAATGAACAGATGGGGTAGCCAGGTTTGGTACTACAGAGTCTTGGTGATTTGTTTTTGGTCAAGAACTTCAGCAGAGGAAGAGCAAGAAGGTGCTCAGGGTGTGCTCCCCCAGAATCCAGGTGAGGCTGGAGCCTGCTGAGATCTCTGCAAGCCGCTGGCTTCCTGGAGGGGCATCTCCACCTTGCTTAGCACATGGAGCTCACCCCACCTGAACTCACCTTAATAAAACCACAGGTGCAGAGCAGTGAGATGCACCTGCATATACACATGAGTTCCTCCCTTTTCCCTAGGCCAAAGTGTGTTTCTCAGAATTTTAGCAAAATTAATTGATTTGAAATTCACCTTCTTGCTCTTCCTCTGCTGAAGTTCTTGACCAAAAACAAATCACCAAGACTCTGTAGTACCAAACCTGGCTACCCCATCTGTTCATTTACTAACTCACAGCAGTTGCCTGCACCACTGCCCTCCCAACCCAGGGCTGGCAGTGCCAGGAGGTTGAACAAGTCCCAGACCCCGGCTCAGATCCTAGTGAAGACCTGGGTCCTCACTGGGTGGCTTGGGGTCAGCTGTGTGGTGGTTCGGGGTCAGACCTCAGGGCCAAGGGCACCAGGGGTCCCTAAGGACTTGAGAGTTCCTGAGAAGAGGTGGTGCCAGCCTGGGCCTGGGAGGGGCCCAGGACCCCTTCTCCAAGCCACCCCAGATATGGTGGGAAGCAAGAATAGGTAGCTTGCTGTGCCAGCGGCAGCTTCTGGCCAAGCAGATCTTACCTTGCCTGGACAGCCTGGAGCCACCTTGGGTCAAGGACCCTGAGACCAATAATGGGAACTGGAGGCAGAGAGCCTCCTGCATGATGTGGCCACGGTTCATGGGTTGAGATGAGCAACTACTTAAGGAGAAGCCAGGCAGTTTCTTTCCCCCCAACCCACTTATTTAGTTTTTTTTTAAAATTACATGCTTGTAATTTTTAATGTAGATATTTGATGAACTGAATGAATGATTGAGCATATAGATGTATTCATGGTAGAACAAGTGACTGACTTTCACTTCCATTCTGATTGTCTCCAGGTGCTGTGAACAGTGGAGAAGGCAAGGCAGACCCCAGTATCCTGGCTGTGTTCCAGGACTACATCAAACTGATGCCGCTGGTTGCAGAAGCAAATCAAATGAGTGAAGAGCTGAAGAAGGTAATTTATCTAGAGGCAGAAAAGGGTATAACATCAGGTACAGAAAGGGCCTCGTGGCATGGAGGGGTGAGGTGCTTTCCCAAGATCTCTCAGCAAGCTAGTAACAGGCCTAGTCTGACGCCCAGGCCCGCCCAGCCCAGCCTGAGCACCCTTCCTTCCACCGCTGGCCTACCAGGACCACCAGGACCCCAGGCCAATGCTTGCTGGCCATAACCACACCATCCCAGACTGTTCTGGGGCCTCTCCAGGTCCAGGCCCCTTGATGGCTACTATGTCACAGAGACCCGGGCTGGGCTTAGCTCCCTGGCAACACAGGATCCCAATCCGTAGGAACCTTGTAAGAGATTTAATCACTTTAGTAGGGACTACAAGTGTTAGTTCCAGGCTATAATGGAGAAATTCTGGTGCTCGGTCATTTCTCCTGGTGGGAAATGCAAGGCACAAGAGTTGGACCATCTTCTTTTAGAAAGCCTGGGTGAGGTGAGGATGAAAAAGAAATTGCAAAGGTAGTATGGGCGGATAAATGTAGGATTATTTAGTGAGAGTTGTTTCCTTTACCAGGGACTTAAAATGGGATTGAAGGTGAAGAATTTAGCATCGTCAGATTCCAGGGGTTATGACCTACAAAAAGAGGTCATGGTGAAGGTGACCAACCAAAGGACTCACCAGGTGAGGCTTCACAAGGGGTTTCTGAGGAGCTTTCCTAGGGAAATGGGTTATTTTTACCAGCTGCAGCCTCTGGAGACCCAGTAAAGGGGCAAAACGTGTTGCAAGTATGAGCTGGGGTTCTGGGGGACAGACTCCAGGGAGAGGAGGGCCCTCTTCCACGTTCCTTCTCCTGGGTCTCTCTCCCACATGGCAGCAATTCCTGGGTCCTTCGTAACCACCTGCACGGAGCGTTTTCTGTTCATGTTCAACATGACTTAATGGCTCTCGTACCAGAAGGGAGCCTGAGAGTTTATCCAACTGGTGATGGTGTCCCCGTGCAGGTATGCACGTGCATGTGAGAGATCTGCCATTCTCGACGAGAAAATCCACACTTCTAGTAAGACTCCAGAAAAGGCATTTCACCAGCTCCACCAGCTGATCCATTCCCACATTTGACCTTGCACACTGTCATGAAGGACCTTTTCAGGGACTTAAGACCCTGTTTCCCTCTGCCTTCAGAGGAGGAAACAGAAAACGGTGGCCTATCTCCTTGCATCCTTGTGCATGTCATGCCTTCGGAGCAGCCCTCAGGCTTCTGGGTCCAGCGAAAGCTCACCCTTAGCCGGCTGTAGGCCCCCGGTGGACTTCAGGTGGGCCGCTCGCTCCCCACACCCAGGGGCTGGCCTGGCCGGAGCTCCTTGGCCATGTAAGGAGCTGCTCTGCTCAGCGACTGAGACTTCTCTGGGTTTCACTTTTCTGCTCTTTGCCTGAAAGTTGCCAAAATGTTCTGAGTCCAGACCAATTTTTTAAAACTTTTAAAAATTGTGGCATATGACAGAGAGAAGTTCATGTTATACTGTAAACACCTATGTACCCCCCACCCAATTCACAGGGTTTTGTCCACCAGGTGCTGGGGCCGCTACGGTGCTGTGAGTGTCCAGGGAGAACAGCTGAGCAAGGGCCCTTCTGGAGCTCAGTTCCTCAGATTTGCTCCTTCCCTGGAGGCACGTTTGGTGCTGGCTCAGTTCACACCGTGCAGCCCTCAGGTCTCAGGGGGATGCAGGGAGGGTCTCCTGTAAGACCCCCGACCCTGGGGAGTCAGCCTTGACTTGGAGGCCATGTCCTGGGAGGCCTGGGGGGCTGAACCCTCAACGTGTTTGTGCTTTTTGTTTTTGTTTTTCCCCTGGCAATTCCGTTAGGGCAAAGCAGCTTTGGTGCTCCAATATTCCACGTGCCTCTCTCGGGCCAGGCTTTTCCGTCAGAATTTGGTTTGGCAGTTTCCCACTGTCTTGTCAGACCTTGTTTTAAGACAAGTTGTAATTTAAAAAATTTTTTCCATGTTATTCTGTCTTATATTGTTTATTTTTATTATAGTCTAAGGTGATTTGAAAAACATGTCAGTCTGCCTTTTATATTGTTGCTAGCAGAAGGGTTACCTGAATAACACACGCACTCACACTCATACACAACGTTCCAAGAAACTACCAGAAGGTAGTACCAATCTGCCATTACCAGAAATAGGGCGCAAGACAGCATTTTTACATTTATCATTAAGTGTGTTTTCTGGGGGAGCTGAGGGCCTGGAAACACTTTGAGATGCTCTATTTTCCTTCAACCCAATATCCTGTCACAGGTACAGATAACTATCTGACAGGAATGCTCTGCGTAAGCCACACAGGGTTCTCTTTTAATGGGATTATATGACAATAAATTTTATGGGTTTTCTTTTCTATTTTCTTTTTTTCTTGTGCAGAGATGAGTCTTACCAATCTGTCATCTTCAGGGTTGTCCATTTTTACATTAAAAAAAATAAGATTAGTTCCAGCGACCTTTCCTCAAATGAAGCCCCACCTTCCTCAGGAGGCCTCTGAAAGGCTGGTAGTAACTTCTGGTAGTTTCTTGGAACATTGTATATGTGACTGTGTGTGCATGTGAGGATGTGGGGGGGGTATTGTATATGTGTGTGTGCATGTGAGGATGTGGGGGGGTGCATGCACATGCACACACTTCTGAAGGCTAAAAGACAAGACAGGCAGAGGGCAGCAGTGGGTCCCAGGTATAGACATGACGGGTACTCTTTTGGCGGTGGATCTTGTAGATGTTCACACCCTTGACCACGTGGACTGTAGGTGCTGCCGCAGCTCTCAGGGAGGAGGCAGTGTCCACGTGCAATGTCGTGTACCTGTTGGAGTCACATCAAGGACAAGTCCAGGAGCAAGCCAGGGCTGTATGAGGGTCTTCTGAACTGGAAATGCTGGCAGCTTGCGGGCATTTTCAGCAGTACTTGCCCAACAGCTGTTGGCTGTGGTGAGTGGCACATCCAGCCAGGGAACTCTGAGCCAGGCCTGTAGGGCCCACCTGAGAGGGGGTCGGCACAGGTGTCCCAGCCTGTCCCTGAGCCTCACTGGCCTGTGCTCTCCTCAGACCACGGATGAAATCCAGGTTTAACTTGCACTGGGCCTGTGGCCTGATATCCACAGGTAATGAGGCAGCGAACTGGTTTCATTATCTTTATTGCCATTATCTTAGTTCCCTAGCCTAAAGTATTTTTTTTTTCTTTTTCTTTTTTAGAGACAGGGTCTCACTCTGTCACCCAGGCTGGAGTGCAGTGGCATCATCACAGCTCACTGCAGCCTCCAACTCCTGGGCTCAAGCGATCCTCCTGCCTCAGCCTCCCGAGTAGCTGGAATAACAGGCCTACACAACCACGCCCGGCTAATTTTTTTTTTTTTACAGATGGGTTCTTGCTGTGATGGCCAGGCTGGTCTCAAACTCCTGGGCTCAAGTGATCCTCCTGCCACAGCCCCCTAAAGCCCTGGGATTACAGGCATGAGCCACTGCACCTAGTCTAGGTCTTTAAGAAAAACCACAATGACTAGAATTCCTGTTGTTCTCTGCTACCATAATATGTGCCATGGCCATGTTCACATTTAATCTTTACACTGACTCTGGGAGAGGAGTACTGTTTCTTCATTTTACTTGAGGCCAGCTGAAGAAGAATGATATCCGTCTTTAGAGTTTTGAGAATGTCCTCTTTATGAAGATACATAACACAGAGAATGACTTATCTATTGCTTTTTGTTTTCTAAGTTGCGCAGAAAAGGGAATTGCTAGTTTTACCTGGTAACCACTTATGATATGACATTTATGGTCAAGAAATTTTCTATCTAACCAGAAACCCTCATACTGCAGCTTAAGGTTTTGTCCCTTCTTGGTAGCCAGTGTTGACAGAAGCCCTGTGCTTACCCAGTAAAGAGGCAGACAGTGGCAGGCTCCTGTCCTAGATTTGCTGCCCACTGGGAGTGAGCCCCTGAACAAGGAATGGAACCTCTTTGGGTCTCTGAAAAATGGAGCTAAGAATGCCTCCGGCCTGCCTGGCAGGACTGTGAGGAGTGTCTCCAGCACGTGTGGGTGTGCACCTGCATGCAATCCGATCACCGCGGGAGCCACTTCTCAGCTTTTCCCCGGGCTAACTCTACCTGTATTGTCTTGTATTGCTGCTGTGATGAATTACCACACTCATTAAATGACACAAACTTATTACCTTGTAGTTCTGTAGGTGGGAGATCCAACATGGGTCTCACTGGGCTAAAAGTAAGGTGTCTACACAGCTGTTCTGCTTTCTGGAGGCTCAAGAAGACAATCTATTTCCTTGCCCTTTCCAGCTGCTAGAGGCTGCCTTCCTTCATCCCTGAAGCCAGCCGCCCAGCACCTCTGACTCTCCTTCCATCGTCACATCTGTCTCTTCTGCCTCCCTCTTCCACATTTAAGGCCCTTGTAATTACATTGGGCCCACCTGGACAATCCATGCTACTCTCCCTATTTTAAGGTCTGATGATGAGCAAAGTTAATTCCACCTGCAACCTTAATTCCCCTTTGCCATGTAAGGTAACATATTCACAGGTTTTGGGGATTAGAACATGGATCTCTTTGACAGCCATTCTGCATACCACAAGCTTCAAACCTTTATTTCTCCTGGGAAGGTCTGTTTCTAACTCCTGCATCATCTCTTCGAAGTCAGTTCTGGGTTCAAGAAACTCAAGCAATGCTGAAGTAACAGGTCCAAGAATAAACATGGTACTCTTGAAGGACCTCAGCAAAACTAAGTTTGATGAGAGTGGTATGTGGTTATGGGTACCCAAAACCCACAGAGGAAGCATGCTGGGAAAAATCAAACTGTTAGAGCAGCAGATGAAATCAAATATTGGTGACCTACCCTTGTGTTTCCAGGTGTGGATTTGGTCAAAAGCCAAGTTTATCAATAGGAAATTCCTAATGGAGGAACTTTACCAGCGCTTTCTAGATGGGGAAGGCAGCCACGTGGCTCAAGAAGACGACCCATTCTGGGATCCTGTCGAGGTCATCCACTTGGGCTCAGCTCACATCTGGCTCCAGTCACTTGCCTACTGCTTGAAGCTTGAGGAGCAAGTGGAGTTTCTGAACTGTGACGGGCTGGAGGAGGCAGTGCTACACATCTCCATAGCCCCCTGCTCCCCGACAGGACAGTGGGTGTCTCCTTCTCCCCCTTGCCTAGCTCTGGGTCAGTCACAATAGAAAATTCAGAGCAAGCCTGAGTTCTCCTGAGGGGGTGGTCAACTTTGTGCCCCGAAGTGGTCATTCATAAGACAAATGAATGAGCTCATTCATTCATGATTTGGCCTCGTCAACTCTGATTTTCTGCCATGGCAGCCAAATCAGCTGACCTGAAATGCCCAACTGCATTCGAGACAGCTCAGCACTGCCCTGGGGGACCCGTGGAATGAGGAGGACATCCCACAAAGAGGCAGGTGTAGTAGAGAGAGCCTTGGACAAGAGCCAAAAGAGCTAGGTTAGTTCCAAACAATGAACCCTCAGAGGAGAGAAGCCAAGTGCGTTGTAGGGCCTTCCCACCCACAGCCCCCTCCTGGCCACATGCAGGATGCTTTTCCTATGAGCCAGAAGTAGAAAGCTGATTTTCCAGCTCACCCCTTCTCCATCCTTGGTACAAGCCTAACCATTTCTTTGCACCTTTTCTCAAGGAAAGGTCAGAGATGTCTGGCCTTATTCTGTGCTGTCACGGACCTTTCTGTGGGCACAGGATTTGTTTTGAGCGATCAGTCCTGTCCTAAAGTCTCCCTCATTACCTTTCACCCTCCTCTCAGCATAGCTCATCTGTATTTCCTTTTCAGGCCATGGGCAGTTTTTACAAAAGCTAAAGTCATTTAGCAATCCTAAGCAAAGAGGCTGGCAGGGGGCCTGGGCTGGGTGGCAGGGCCCTCCTAGGCTCCCAATGCAACCTTTTTGTCTTTCTAAAGAGGAAACCAGCTCCAGAAGGGAGTAAGAGAAGGTCAAGCTTCTGTGACCAAGGGAACAAGCTGCCCAACAACTCAATTGTATTTACTGGGACTCCAAGCAACTTTCTGGTCATTTGGCTACCTGGGGCTTTAAGGCTGCCTACCAGTTATATTTCCCATTACAAATTAATAAAGTAGCAGTCTAGTTTATAAGTTTCAGACTTTGTGAGCTTGCTTGATATGAGAGAGTTCGCCTGTTGGAAAGCTGTCCAAATCAGTTTTTGAGCTTGTAGGCCTCGGGTTGACTCTGGAGTATAAATAATTCACCAAGGAAAATGACAACTTGAGAGGCTGCACCTGGGCAGCCAGCTGGCTTTCCCCTCTGTCCCACTGGGGACCTATCAAAACCTTCAATGCGAGTTTAGCATCCACATCTGCATGCACTTATCACATGGAGCTATTTATATTCCTTTTTCCACCAGGCTGTGAGCTCCTTGAGAAGGTCCAGATCTTACCTTGAGGTGCCAGGGTACAGTGGGCTCTCGAGTTGTCTCTTGAATGAATGAATTCCACACCTGGTGATATTACCTGTCCTTTCTTCAGTGAAATTAACTATCTCTTAAGGATTCTATTTAATTCCCTTGACATCACAATCCTAACTTGCCTGGACCCAGCCTAACCTGAGATCAATGTTTACCTCTTCTGTTTGTAGAGCACATGGTGAGGAGGACGTGGTTATTGACCCTCTGGAGATGCTGGGCAAGAGGATTGATTTCCAGATTCACATTGTCCAGTGCCTTGGCATCAAGTGGCTAAAGGAAGAAGCAAGGCGGGGCGTTCAGATAGGGTACCAGCCTGCACCATGGAACTGCTCTGCACACCCCTGCTGTGTAGCCCCTGGTGGGAGGCAGTACAATCTTCCCTCAAGTTTTAAAAATGAGTTTATCAGGAAATTTTCTTAAGTTTCTCTGTTTGTTCAACTCGAAAATGACTATTTTCCCCCCATCTATTTAATAGGGAAGCCACATATCCCTCCAGGTCACTGGACTGTGTGGTCAGTGTGCACTGAACTTTTTATGTGATTGAAGCAGTATAGTCAGACATTTTAATTATCAGAAAGAATATCCAGCAAAACTGTACTATCTAAGTAAAACAGTTTTGTTTTTGTTTTAGTTGGAAACAAAAGGACTGTATTATACGGCAGAAGCACCAGCTATGCTGAAACTAATTAGGCTAAAAGAATATTAAGAGATAAAGCAATAACGGAGGGGACACTCTGAAGAACAAAAACCAACTAACCACCTCATGTGGAAAATCAGCAATTTTAGATTATCTAAGTAGAAAGAATTTACCACAACCTTTTCCCCTTTTTGTTAGACATTCATTGTTATCCATACGGTGATGCTACCCATGTTGAATAGCTGAGATGTTGGAGGTGGCAATCACGAGAATCAAGTATAAGTCATCTTTTATCTAACCGATACACGCGCTGTAAATCTTTGGCTCATCTGATCCTTTTCTGGTTTTAAACTGTTTATGTCCTTTTCTCAGGTACAGAATTTATGATCTTCCAAACACTATATATACCAAACCTGTATGGAAAATTGTGAATCCCCAAATCGAAGAGACAACCCAATTTGCAGCCTTAAATGCATCTCAGGAGTTTCTGAATTATTTGCAGACAAATGCTCTCATTGTTGACTTATGGGGCCTTCAAGGTACCTTGTTTACTTTTTCACACAGTACATTCTTCAGTCAGATATAATGTCAGTACATGCAGGGCTGCAGGGGAGGTAGAGGAAGGAGGTGGCCAGGGTCCCGACAGCAGTGGGCAAGAGCCATCTTTTCCCCTGGGCCCCTGCCTTCTAGCCCAGCAGGTGATTACATGGTTTAACATCTCCTTACACAACACTGGGGCTGGACAACTGAGACATTTCTTTCCTTGATGGTGTCTCTCCCACACTACAGAAGGCTGCGCCGAGCTGAGCTGCTCTCAGCCAGACCTCCTGGTCACAGGTGAAGGTCACATCATGGTGGACACCAAGAAAATTTCCACCTTGAAGGATACAAGCCAGGTGTGTTCATGTGACATTAAAATGGGCATCACAGGTGACTAGAAAATCTCAGATGATGGCTGCTTAAGGATTATCAATGTTCCTTCCCCTTAACAAAAGTTTTCTTGACATACTCCTGCGTAGCATGAGGGGCTTAAACCCTGCTCACCATTCCCCCACCCCCCCCAATGCCAATGGTTTTCACATGGTAGTAAACATCACCAGTCTCAAAGGATATGCAGATAACCCAGCAAATGGCTTAACTGACATGTTTTTTGTAGACTACATCAAACCAGATATCAGAACTTTATCTGAAGCTGCACAAGTTAGAGCAGGAGACAGAACTGCTCAGAAACATTAACAGAGCCCTAAGAGAGGAAAATGTGTTTCTCAAAGAATCACTTCCAAAAATTGGTTCTGGTCAACAAGGTGAGAGATTGCTCAAGTCTTGGTTGTTTCGCTTATCCCCAAATTCCTACATTTGGGATGTGTATTTGTCTTTCTAAGAAAGAATGAGTTAATTCATATCTTGTTTCATAAACAAAAATTGCAGGACATTTTTTTCTTCTGCCCAGTCGAGAATTTCTTTGGATGGGTCCAAATTGGTACCTGATAAATGCTGATACAGTAGAATGCCACCTGAATAAATAAATACAGAGATGCCTGGATAAAGAAATAGATGAATAAATAAATGTTACCTTTTCTTTCCACTTCAGCCCCTAAGCCTTCCAATGACCTGAAGATAACTAGGATGACAACACGACTGCCATCAGCCACAGAGATTAATCAAATGTGCACTCAGCAAGCCAGCTGTGACAGAGAATTTGCCAAGGCTCTTAAGGTGTTCTACCAAGGCATGAACACAGCAAGAGGGCAGTTTCTCAGACTGAGACAGTATAAACCTCCTGTAAGTAACCAGAATCCTGGGAGCAAAAGGAATATCTTTCCATTAAATTTAGATATTTGGTATCACTGCATTTCCTGAGCTTGGAGATGTATGTGTTCAAGCAGAAGGGCAAGTCGAGGCCTTAGAATTGGGAGTCCACTGCTCTCTAAGCCATCTCTGCTCAGGCCTTTTTATTTTGGTGCACATCTGGCTGGTCCCAGACAGCCATGGCCATTGCAGGATTGATATCCATTCACTTTACAATACAATATGCACAATATCCCAGAAATGCAAATTTGGTTTATCATTATAAAACCAAATATAACTCATCACATTAAGAGGTTATTGGATGCCAGCTGTCTTCATTTCTGTCCTTTAGGTTCTAGCCAGTGCAGTAAGGTAAGAAATACAAAGTATAAGGATTAGAGGGCTGGGTGTGGTAGCTCACACCTATAATCCCAGCACTTTGGGAGGTTGAGGCAGGAGGATCACTTGCGTCCAGGAGTTCAAGACCAGCCTGGGCAACATAGAAAGACCCTGTTGCTACAAAAAAAAAAAAATTAGCCAGGTATGGTGGCACATGCCTGTAGTCCCAGCTACCCAGGTGGCAGGAGGATCATTTGAGCCCAAGAGTTTGAGACTGTTTGTGCAACTGCACACCAGCCTGGGTAACAGAGCAAGACCCTGAGACCCTGTCTCCAAAAAAAAAAAAAAAAAAAAAAGAAAAGGATTTCCTGGAAAGGAAAAAAAGGAATTGCAATAATAGCATACACTTATATAATACTTACTAAGCACTTTACAATTACTGACTCAATTCCCGCAACCACTGTATGAGTAGGTACCATTACTAGCCTATGTTATAGTTGATGGATCTAAGGCACAAGAGACATTACATAATTTGTCTAAGGACACAAAACTAGTAAGCAGCAGGTCCAAGATCCAAACCCAGCCACTGCTGTTCCATGGTCTCTCCTACCACATCATGCTGCCTCTATTATTATCCCCAGATGACATGCTTATATAAATAAAAAGTCACAAGAAATTAATAAATAAATTAATAGAATTACAAAGTTGCTGGGTACAAAATCAATATTTAAAAATTGACTATAACAGCAACAAGCAGAAAATTATTTTTTAAATAAAAGATACCATTTATAATTGCATCAAATATATGAAATACTTAGGCC
Source organism: Daubentonia madagascariensis (assembly GCA_023783475.1). Classification (NCBI taxonomy): domain Eukaryota; kingdom Metazoa; phylum Chordata; class Mammalia; order Primates; family Daubentoniidae; genus Daubentonia; species Daubentonia madagascariensis. The sequence continues at coordinate 13,621,817 of JAKFHU010000258.1, read as the reverse complement.
TATAGATAACATAAAATATGCAGGATTTCTATAGAGAAAATTTTAAAACTTGTTTGAGAGATGTTAAAAAAAATCTAAATAAATAGAGAAACATGCCGTGTATCTCCATGGTTTAAGAGATTTGCTATTGTAAATCTGTCAGTTCTCCCCAAGATACAATGTAATCTAAAACAAATGTAATGGAACCTGACAAGATGATTCTACAATTTATATGGAAATGCAAAGGCAAAGAATAGCCAAGACAAGACCAAGACCCGAGAACAAGGTAGGAAGACTTGCCCTATCTGATATCAAGACTTTCTTTTAATGTCTCTGTAATAGTGACAGTAAGGTGTTGGCCCAAATACAGAAAAAATAACAAAAGAAAAAGAACAGAAAGTCCAGAAATAGATTCATTCAGGTCTAGAGACTTGATATATGACTGAGTGGAACTGCACATGAATGTGGCAAGGAAGGACTTTTCAATAAACAGTGCTAGGAGAATAAGGAGTATGTATGGGGGAAAATGAAATACCCAGAGATCAACATTAGGTGAAAATTAAAGACCTAAATGTGAAAGCACAACCCTAAAACCCTAATTGCTTTTAGAAGATACTTTAGGAGACTATCTTCATGACCTTACAATGGAAAAGCATTTCTTATACATTACACACAAAAAACACCTAGCTTTAAAGAAAGAGATTGATAAACTCACCTACATTAAAATTGTGAACTTTGGTCCATCAAAAGACACCAAAATGAAAGCCAAAAGGAGTGGGAAAAGTTATTTGCAACACATTTAACATATAATGAATATCCAAAATAAAGAACTACTACAAACCAAAAAGAAAAACAGATTAGACAACTCAATAGAAAAAATTATCAAAAGACTTGAATAGGAACTTCACAAAAGAGGAATTAAAAATGCCAATAAATATATGAAAAAGGCTTAACCTCATTAACAATTTGGGAAATACTAATTGGTACCATAATGAGATACCATTATAAACCCTCCATACTGGCAAAAATTAAAAAGTCTGACAATATCAAAAGTTTTGGTGAAGATATGATGCAACAGAAACTCTCCTGCACGGCTAGAAGTAGTATAACCACTTAAAAATTACTTGGCATTTACCTAATAAAAGTTGAAGATACTATACCCTAGGACCCTGTAATTCAACTCCTTCTTTCTCCATGGGGGAAACTGGTTCTGCAGAGAACTAAGCCCTAATGTCGTCATGCAGAGGTTCTCAAAGTGTGCTCCCTCACCTAGCAGCTTCAGCAGTATCTCGGAGCTTGCTAGAAATGCAAATTCCAGGGCCCTGTCCCAGACCTGCTGAATCTGAATCTCTGGGTGTGGGGCCTAGTAACCTGTGTTTCAACAAACCCTCCATCTGATTCTGCCTTAAACTAAAGTTTGAGAACCTACTGCACTCATGCATCCAAGGTATCTAGTAAGTTAACTCTCCTACGTATCTAAAATGGTACTAGTTCTACACTACTCTTAAAATAATTGAGAAAATAGTTACTCAAATCATTTCTGTTCTGTGGTTCAGATGAGGGACCAATTGAGAAAGATTACAGAAACCCTTCATATGTGCACTGGCTGTTTGCAACACCCTCTTCCATAATAGCCCCAAACTGGAAATATCCCTAATGTATGTTCCCAGAAGACGGGTAAATTATAGCGCCCTCCAGTGTAGCGGAACACTACACTGCTGTGAAAATGAATTACAGCCACGTGCAACAAGGATGAATCTCACCACCAGTAGTGACTGAAACCTTTAAGTCACAAAAGATAACATCCAATATGATTCCATAAACATTCAAAGACAGGAAAAGCACACTGTTTAGGGATGCATTCTAGGTGGCAGAACTGTTCAGAAAGTCAAGAAAATGATTATCACACAAGTTAGGCTACCAGTTGCTTCCGTGGTTGGGGCGGGAGGAAGGGTGTGACAGGAGGAGCTCAGGGCAGCAGGCTCTCTTGAGCAGGTGTGTTCGCTTAAACCGGGCCTGTGCATACATTTTGAGGACTTTTGTATGCCTCACAATAAAAAAGGAAAACTGGTTAGATGAAAGATGCCATAAATGAAATGAGCCACAGCCTGGGAGAATCTATTTGTATTATATATCATCAACCATTAGTATTCAGAATATATAAACAACTACTTTTAAAATAAGAAAAAGACATATTGGAAAACACACTGGAAAAAATGGGCAAAGGATCTGAACAGGTTTTCATAATAACCAGGGAAATACAAACTAAAACACAATGCCATGTCACACTATCTGCCATCGCCATTCTCAGCACTGTCACCACCTCCTCCACTGTTTGTCACTGGCACTCTCACCCAAAGCCATCCCAAATCCCTTCTCAGAGGGACCTGCTTCCATGGGGCAGGGATGCATCAGCAAAACCCTACCAATGGGGGAATCCCCACACCCCGTGTTTCCTTTGCAGACCTCAGAACTTCTCCAGTGTTAGACTATAACATTCCAATCTGAAGTATTTGGATTATCTCACCAGTTTTCCTTATCGGCAGTAACTAAAGGGCCATTCAGGCAGTCTTCCAGAAACAAAGTTGTCCTAGGTGACTTACTGCCTCTGCTAGCAACTTTCAAATGCACTTTTCTAGCCCAAAGGGAAAACTTACTGGGCACTCTACTCACACACATGCAATATTTTTTACTGTAATGACTTGAGGTCTATCTACTACTATCATTTTTTTCTTTCACTTATTTTTTAGGAAGATGATCAAATGCTTCGACCATTTGTACACCAACAGTCACAGATGTTTAAGGATTTTGGGGACCTACTTGAATCCAGCTTGTGGAAACTGAAAAATGATGTTGCTCTTATAGTGAAAAAGAAGAGAGAACATTTACTGCATATCAAGTAGTGAGGACACACCAACTGAAGACGAAAACATTTAGCTTTGAGTTGTGAAGATTATTTGTGTAGCTAATGGACTTAACTCATTTCCCACTTAACCTATTTCTTCTACCGTTTTTAAGCAAAATCCTCCTTCAATTTGATTTTAAATCATGTAAGAATGAATCCATATCCAGGGTGAAGGTGAGATGGGAGATATCTAAAGTGAATGGTTAGCACTCTGAGCTCTGGAATTAGACTGCCTAGGGTTAAATTCTGGTTAAATCCATCACTTATCAATTGTGTGATTTGGGGCAACTGTCTTCCCCTCTCTAAGCTGCTCTTTCCTCATTTGTTATTTGTGAATGGTAACAGTATTTACTGCAGATGGTTAACGAATATAAAGCTCTTAGAACAGTGCCTGGCACACAGAAGTGATTGATAAGCATTTGCCATTAATATTTTTATGGTAAACAGTTCAAAATTTCAAATGAAGCTCTTTTGATAAATTTCTTGCTGTCAGACCTCCAGGCAATGGTTACTTCATGCCCCTTATTTTATATTCTTGCTCTGAACAAGTTTGAATTCTACCTCTACTTATTTTCTCTTTTCATAGGTTTATTTGAAATACTGTACATTCAATTTGCTAAGCAGCATTAGGGCCTGTGCTATGGGATTTTTTTCAGCGCAGGGTCTAGGGTACAGGTATTACAACTGTTAGTGAGAAGATCTGCCAGGATTTAGTCTATTTGGAAGCCAATGTTGATTCCACAAATTGACTGATGGGTATTAGTTAAGGGCTGACAGACACTGACTGAGTGCTCTGGGAGGGGCAATAAAGAAACTTTCTCTGGCTAAAGACAGACTTCTTGTAACAATAGCAGTGATAATGGCACCAGGTGCCAGACACTAATCTATGCTAAACAGGTTAGCTCATTTAATTCTCATAATAATTCTATGTATATGGCACCATTACTTCCCCCATTTTGAGTCTTTAAAAGTTGAATGACTTGTCCAGGCCACTGTAAGTAGGGAGGCTGACATTACAGCCTACTGACATAACTGTGATGGCCTGATGCCTGTGCAAGACTGTCCCTGGGAGAAGCTGGGCTAATTTGCATAAGAAATCAAGAAGGAAGAAATAAGATGTGACAACCCCAAACACTGCTCCCTAAAATATGAAGTTAAGGGAGATCAAATGGGATGACACTGAACCTCTATTGGCAGGAGAGGCCGACAAGGGCTCCAAAAAAGTCTCTGGGAAGGCGGGGGAATCTGGGCGGGAATTTTAGCTTAATATCAGGGTGCGAGGATTTATGGGGGAGGTTTGGGTTTTGCCTGCAGCTTAGGTCCTAACTGTACACACATGTGAACTAAAAAAACTCTGTAATCTTGGAGCCCAAGTCTGGAGTACCACGTGGTAAGAGCCAGAGCAGGGTCAGCAAAGGCATCACAGAATCCTGGAAAGCCTTGTCAGTGAGACACAGTCACAAGAGAGGCTGAAGAGACTTTCCAGTTCTTTCTGTCTGGCCACTGAAAATAGGGATGGCTCCTACCTCTTGGACTGAGCCTCAAAGTTCTTGGACAATTTGCAGTTTACTCACCTGAGATGAGTCATATACTTTTGACAAATGAGAACAGGTGGAACCTTGGGGGATTAAAAGGAAAATCAGGATGAGACCCACTTACACTTCAAGCTAGAGGATGTGGTCACACTGCTACCATCACACATCAGTGTCAAGCTTGAGCATACACTGCAAAGCTGGAAAGAACACAGACAGAACATGAAGCTACATCCAGTGGTTCCCAAATGCAGATCTGAAACACAGACTCCTAGTCACTGATCTCCAGACCTCCTGAATACAAACTGCTGGGGGTACTAGAGAACCTACTGTTGTTCTGAGATTCTGATATACAGCTAGTTATGGGATCTATTCCTCCTGAACAGTTTTTTTTTTTTGGGGGGTGTGTGAGACAGAGTCTTGCTCTGTCACCCTGGGCAGAGTGCAGTGGCGTCATCTTAGCTCACTGCAACCTCAAACTCTGGGCTCAAGCAATCCTCCTGCCTCAGTCTGCTGAGTAGCTGAGACTACAGGCACTTGCCACCATACCTGGCTAATTTTTTTCTATTTTTAGTAGAGATGGGGTCTCACTCTTACTCAGGCTGGTCTCGAACTCCTGAGCTCAAGCAATCCTCCCACCTCGGCCTCCCAGAATGCTAGGATTACAGGCATGAGCCACCACACCCGGCCTCCTGCACAGTTTTTCTATTTTTAGAGCTGATAAAACCTTTTCTAAGGTCCCACAAGTTAGGGCAGAGCTGAGACTAAAATCCCTATCTTGTGATGACCAGGCTGGGGCAGAGCAAGCAAAGTTAGGAAGGGCAGTATTACCACCAAGAATCTCCCTCTTCAAGTTAGAGACCCTCCTTCCGTACAGGCAGCACAGAATGGTCTCCCAACACAAATAAAATCCCTAAATATGTTATGCTTCTTAACTTTAAGTAGAAATTCCATAAAGGGGTGTCTTCTTTAGGTAATGAACAACAAGAACACTATGTTTATTATATGCTTCTTACAAAAGGAAAAGTCCTTTGCTTTATTTTAGGGCTTCAGTGGAAAACCTAGTTAAAATACAAAAAGTAAATTAGAGAAAAATTCTGCTTAGGCAGTGAAAAATCAGTAGAAACTTACAAACTCTATCCTTAAAACTAATCACAGGTATAGAACCAGGGAAAGAAAGAATGACAAGCCCAGTTATTTGTAGTAAACAGGTCAGACCACTTAAGCAGTGCATTTCTACCACTACACAAATACATAGGCAGGTCCAAACACAAAACCACCATTTAATTGACAACCCTTTATTATACAACTATACAACTTAGGTAATAGTCCAAAATCAGTCAGTGTAGATGGGTGAAAAACTAAGCTAAAATACCAAAAAGTGCTGTTTCATTTAGCAAAGGCTCACGTAGTATGTAGACAATTTCACTGGAAGGTGAGATTCCATTCATACCATGGCAAGGAGAACAGCAGTTACTGCCCTAAATGAATGCCAGTCCCAGCATCCTCACTGAAGAAAGCTGTTAACAACAAACACAGGGACACCTCCTCCACCATCAGACCTGCCAGCTCATTCATAAAAATTTTCCAGGAACATTTCGATGAAAAAATAAGTCAAATATTAGTTCTCTCTTACAAGCAATAAAATCACAAAATCAGCTGAGATTTGAAATTTTGGGTAAGCTAGTACAATTTCCTGCTTTTAATGTGCAGATATTTTAGATTTGACAATCTTTTTCATATATAATCAGGCTTATAGAAGAATTTCAAATATCAAATACAGAAGCTGTTAATTCATGCACTTTATGACTTCAGTTAATTCTTCAAATGTTTAGACTTCAGAGCTGCTAATGACACTAAATTCAATGCCGTGTTTGTTGAGTCTGTCAATCAACTTTGTTCTGGAGAAAGCTGCTCCAGGTGTGAAGACCCCACCCCTGTAAAACAATAACAAGAGAAAACAGTTCACACAGGGTCCTCTCCAGGCCCCTCCTCTGTAGTACTAGCTATCAAATCACTGCAGAACTCATGAAAACCTGAGCCTTGATGCTATCATGGCTACTTTGGGTTCTATTCCTAAAATCAGCCAAATGAGCAAGAAGTTATTATTCAGGAGAAACTAGTGCCACAGCCAATCCCATCTAGACTGGCTCAGCTCCTGGTGAGATTGTTTCCATGCTAACAGTGTGTTCACGGGGCATCCTGAGCGTCATCAACCTGAGTGCTACTGTTTATGAAGACAGTCCTCAGACTCAGGAGGATTAAAGAAAGACCTGAATAGGATAAATTTAGGTAATCAATTATTATTAAAGTGTAAATAGGACTTAAACTGGATGCAAAGTTTTTTAAATACAATAGCTAACATTTGTAAAATGCTAAATATTTTCAAAGGGTACATAAGTATTTGAAAAAATTTAATTATGTTTTCCTATACACAAATTTTATTTTTATTACTTAATATTGTTCTAGGTTACACCTGATTTACTTCTCAGCTGCAGGCCTATCTTCATGTGTAAAGCTGGCCTACTTTTAGGGTAACAGCTAAATGCTCCAGTAAGATAGTACATTTGATGATCATACAGCCAGAATCCCATGATTCAATTCATGCTTGGTGTCAGTCAGGGCTCCCACTGCCAGCTGGTATAGTTCAGCACTGATTAGCAGCTCCTGTTAATACTATTTAACAACAGGGACCTTTTCTGAGTGGCTGATTCTGGACTTGAACTATTTTTATAAAGACCTGGAGGTAACTTAACATGGCTCCCAAACTTTTCTGTCTCCCCTCATTTACCTCCACAGTTGTTCCCAGAGGCTGGTAAGAAACTATCCTTCACACAGTTTTAATTTACCTATATCTTTGGATCAAAGGAACTGAACTAAATGCTTATGTGCAGACCCAAAGCCTGAAAATCAATGTAACACAGATAAAAAGGATATCTTCTAATTAGAAGAAAATGAAACTTACGCCTTAGGAAGATCGGAGACATCATTTAGAAGTGTCATGGCTGCCTGAACCATAGCTATGGGTGTAGCCACATAGCCAGCCTCTGCAGAAAACAGTTGATCAAGGAAAAAGTATTCATGAAGTATGCATTATACAACACCCAAAAATCAAATAGGAGATTTCATATCTAACTCTAGACATACAGAATTTTTTCAGTAGATACTCTGGTCACCTAATAACAAAAATAACAGTATTTATATAGTACTTACTAAGTGTTAGGAACCATACTAAGTGCTTTAAATCTATTAAATTCAATTTTCTTAACAATTATATGAGGTTAGTACTATATTTTTATTCCCATTTTATCAATGAGAAAACTAAAGCATGGAAAGGTTAAGTGACTTGTCCAAACTCACAAAGTTAGGCAGTGGCTGAGCCAGAATCCCATCCAGGCAGCTGTCTCCAGAGTGCACACTGTTACCCACTATACTGCACTGCTTCTTGACAATAATTGAAGCCAACGATTCTAGGTTTTTTTGTTTCTCTATTAATACACTATGCTGATTCCTATCTGCATTCACATACTTTAAAAACATCTCTCAATTTATTAAAGAAAAACAAGTAACTAAACATGAGTAACTTTTAAAAAGTCTGTAAGTAGGACATGAGCATTTATATTCCTGTCAAATAATAAAAATATAGTCAACTTATCTTAAAAAGTCAGATGAGAATTTAAAAAAAAAAAGGCAAGACACAAATATATCATCACCATCTGGCTTGATTAAAACTCCCTGTGACTTATCAGGGACGACAGTAATTAAACTTATAATTTTACTATAATTCACAAGTGGGCCTCTCTCTGTATAGTTCTCTAAAATTTATAGCAAGAGCTCTTAAACTTTTTGGGGCAACATATCCTTTTAACCACCTATCAAAAGCCACACACATTTTATAAACAATGTCAGAGTGTTCAGAGACTCCAAAGAAACCTTAGAGGCAGACCACAGATTTGACTGATGTTATAATTATATTGCTTGTGTATGAGTCTAAAACAGGTAAATATCTACCAGCCCCTTTTCTTATTAATTAAAATTTGCTATTCTGAATTATTGAATTATACTGAAAAAGAAAACCTGAGGGAAGAATGCACTAATAAAATTGGATTATACCAATAATTTTAATCCTTTCTTTGACAGTATAATTTTAAATTACTTAAATAATTTGTGCAAATGTATGTCTAAAAAATCAAGCTTTAAAAATAATATATTGTAATAGCATTCCACTTTATAGCTTAAGACAATGTAAAACTCCCAAGCATCCTTAAGTCATATATGAATACCTGGTCCTTTCACCTGAGTACAAATTCTCATATTTGGTTTGTTCTTATCAGTACTAAGGCCTTGGCTATATCCTTGACCAAAGAACGTCAACGTAAATGATGAAGCATCAACCTGTGAAAGAAAAAGCAAAGGGTTCATTTAATAAATATGTCATTTCCTCCTGGAACATAATAAAACCTACTATTCTACTTCATTTGAGACATTTTCAATAGATTAAAAACACTGATATTTTATCTGCCCAGAATATCTTATCCTTTAAACATGGAGGAAAAATTAACTCTTTGAAGCTGTAAGTTTTGATGACTGGTGTGATGGCGGGGAGGGGAGGTGGTGACAAATAGGGATGAGATGATTCTTGAAGGTAGTTTTTATTGGGGGGCAGAGAATATGGAAATCTGGTTTCAGACATTTGTTTGAGGTGATGAGACAAAAATAGCCAGCAAGTAACAGAAATATAGGCCTGGGGCACAGATACATAATTGTTCTACTTAGAGATACAAAAATTTGATTCAAAAAATTAAGTTCTAGAGGGCTTATCCTAGCATCTTTCATAATCACTAAATTTAGTAACACGGTAACAAAGAATTCAATCATGATCATCAAATTTTTATTAAGTATCAACAAACAGGCAGATAACATGTTAGGCCTAGAGACATAAATATATGGTCCCTGTCTTTCCTAGTGCTTATAATTTAGTGGGAGAGAGAAATACATAAACAGATTAAATAACAATATGAGACACGAACTAAAAGATGCAGAAATAGCTCAGAGGAGGAGGTTACTAAATCTACTGGGGCAGAGGACAGGGTTGTGAAATGTATACACATACATACACACATTTTAATAGTTTACTACACAAAAAAGTAGGATGGATTCCAGAAAGCAGAAACCATTATTTAAAGGGACGGAGGGATGCAGCAGCATGGCGTACCTAGAACATATAATTCAAGAGGTGCAGACAGGATCAGAAACGTGCTACACTTGTACCCTCCCCTGCTGTGGCACCCACACTAACTGATCATAACCCTCTCTCAGGCTATGCACACATTCAGCTTCAGAACTATTTCCAACACAGTCTCTAGGTTGCTACTACCAATTAATCAGAGTTGGATGAAAAATGAAACCTATCTGGCATCCAGGACTAGATTGTGAGGAGCCTAGGATGGCCTCACACCTCTGGAGATGGACTTCCAGCCAGTTATGCTCTAGGGTATGTTCCAAAATCACCCAAACCTGACCTGGAACCTTCCTACCTGCACAGCAGTAATTCTCAACCCTGGCAGCACATTAACATCACTGGGGAGATTTTTAAAACCCCAATGCCCAGGTCACACTCCAGACCAATTGAACCAGAATCTCTGGTAATCAGTTTTGGGTTCTCTCCTAAAGCTGAGAACCACTGCTCTATACTTTCAGGCCCCACTCCAGACCTACTGAATCAGAACATCCAGAAGCAGGGTAAGGGCCTGTGTATTTGAAAAAAGCTCCGTAGGTGATTCAGATGTACGAAATCCCAGTTAAAAATCACTGCCAAAGCAGTGAGTCAAGGAAATTTTCCAAAGAAGGCAGTGACAAAGTCAGATTTTCTGTTTGAGAAAGATCTCTTAGACAACAATGGAAGATGGATTAGAAAGAAACCACAGGACGGCTACAAAAAGTTCAGCCAAGAGAAAAGGACCTGTACTATTAACAGTGTAAAAGGCAACCCAAAGAATAGGAGAAAATATTTTCAAAACATACACCTGATAAGAGATTCATATCCAGAATATATAGAGAACTCCTAAAACTCAACAAAAAACAAACAACCCAATTCAAAAATGGACAAAGGGACTCAAATAGACATTCTTCCAAAGAAGATATTACGAATGACCAATAAGCATATGAAAAGATGCTCAACATCACTAATCATTAGGTCAACACAAATCAAAGCCACAAGATACCACCTCAAACTCATGAGGATGGCTACTATCAAAAAAACCCCAGAAAATATTAAATAATATTGGGGAGGATATGGAAAAATTGTAACCCTGGTGTACCATTGGTGGGAAGTTAAAATGGAGCAGGCACTATGGAAAACCATTTAGTGGTTCCTCAAAAAATTAAATATAGAATTAACGTATGATCCAGCAATTTTGGGTATATACCCAAAAGAATTTAAAGCAGGGTCTTGAACAGATACTTGTACACCTATGTTCACAGCAGCATAATTTACAATAGCCAAAAGCTGGAAGCAACCCAAGTGTCCACTGACAAATGAATGGATAAACAAAATATGACATATACATACAATGAAATATTATTCAACTTTAAAAAGGATGGAAATTCTGACACATGCTACAATATGGATGAACCTTAAGGACATTATGCTAAGTGAAATAAGCTAGTCACAAAAAGATAAAGACTGCATGATTCCATTCATATGAGGTACCTAGAGTCGTCAAAGTCACAGAGACAGAATGGTGGCTGCCAGGAGCTGGGAGGTGGATATGGGGAATTACTGTTTAATGGGTATAGAGTTTCAGTTTTGCAAGATGAAAAGAGCTCTGGAGGTGAATGATTGCAATGGTTGCACAACAATATAAATGTACTTAATACCACTCAAAACTTAAAAATGGTTAAGATGGTAAATTGCATGTTCTGGCTATTTTACCACAATTAGAACAAAAAGAGAGAGAGAACTAAAGCCTTGACCAAGGCAGCTCTGATGAGTTTGGAGAAAAATCTAGAATGATACCTATGTTTCTGGCTGGGCAGATGATAGTACCACCAACTGAGATGGGAAATATAGAAGGAAGAAGAGAGTTTGGGGGAAAGAAGTTCAGATTTTGACATGCTGAGTTTGCAGTACCTGGAGGATATATGTCTAATAAAATAGGTGGATATGTAAATCTGGAGATATAAATGTATGTATTAAGAGCACTGCTGAGCACTGAGATCACTTAGGGAGAGTGAGGGAGAAGTGGATCCAGGATGGGGCCCATTTAAATGATCCATATTTAAGGAGTAGAAAGAAGATGAGGATATAGCATAGCAAAGGAGGAGAGAAAACTTCAAAGAACAATTATCTCAGAAGCCAAGGGAAGCAAGTATTTCAAGTATTTCAAGAAGGACAATAATGTCAAAGATAACAGACTAAATCAGGACTAAAGAGCATTTAGCAGTTGTAAGGTCAATGGTGACTTTAGCAAGGGGCAATAAAGGGTGAAGAAAGGTCGAGGGTTCTTTTTTAGGTTGGGAAAGACATGGGCATGTTTATAGGATGAGGAACAAGAACCTGTAGAGAGGCAGAAGGCAGAACCTAGAGGGGAGAAAAGTGATGAAGCCAAAGGAATCTGAACAAAAGCAGCAGTCATAGCTAAGACTCAGGGTATTTTGAATCTCAGATCCACCATATTCTAGCTATGTGAACTTAGGCAAATAACACCCTGTTTATTTCATCAACTGTAAAAAGTGGATGATAATGATACCTTTAACATAAAGCACATAGCCCAGTGCCTGCAACATAGTAACTGCTTACGTTGTAAAGAGCACAGGTGGGGAGATTAGCCTTGTACAGAAGAATATGGCTTCCAGAGAGAAGGAAAGAAGGTGAGGATGGGAACAATGACAGATCTGAGAGCAGGGATTTGAGGGGGCACACAACAGATGCTCTCAATCCTTTTAGTGAAATAGGAGTTGGGATAATTTGCAGATAGGGAAGAGGGCTGGGGTTGGGTACATTTTGGAAAAAGCTACTGAGAGGAAATGGAGGCATGACTAATGAAAAGTAAAACAGGCCAGGCACAGTGGCTCACGCCTGTAAGCCTAGCACTTTGGGAAGCCAAGGCAGGAGGATCATCTGAGCCCAGGAGTTTGAAGCTGTAGTGAGCAGTGAGCTATGATGGCACCACTGCACTCCAGCCTGGGCAACAGAGAGACCCTGTCTCAAAAAAAACAAAACAAAACAAAACAAAACAAAACAAAAAAAAGAAAAGAAAGGAAAAGAATCAGCAATGGGATTTCCCCGTGGGATTGCCTTGTGTAAAGCAGATGAAAGCTAAATGATCCAAGGCCTGATTCAGGGTGGGATCTGTAAGCCTAATGGTAGAAAATGAGGCATTCCTATTGTTGAGGATATTGGATGCATGGTAATTTACTTTAACTACCATGGGAATTCAGGGTATGTGGAAGAGAAAGTGAAACTTGGGGGCAGGAGAGACACAAGGAAAAGATAACTGAGGAGAAAAATGGAGAAGTAAAAATATTTGAGTGAAGTAAGAAGAACATATTTTCTGGAGCCAGATGGCTGGGTTCTCATCCCAGCTTGGCCATTTACTAGCTGTAGAACCTTGGGCAAGTTTCTTAGCCTCTCTGTGCCTCAGCTTCCTCATTTGTAAAACAGAGATAATAATAATACATACATCCAAGGATTGTTTGAAAAGATTAAGTAATTTAATTTATGTAAAGAATTTAAAACTGTGTCTGGAACATAGTAAGCGCCCCATCAAGTTTTAGATGATATTGTCACTATACCGAGGAAAATAAAGGAAAATATAATTTTAGAGCTCTGAATACAAAAGAAAGGATTACCTGTTTTTGTGTTGGACCTTGTTTTGAAAAATAGCCAAAGGAGAAGAGCCATGGGAACTAAAGGGGGTGAAAAAAAACCCTCAGTGATATTTTTTAAAACTCATGGAAAATATTTCTAAAAATCAATTTCATAAAATCTTACTTACTTTTATGAGAAGTTGCCTTCCAATGCCAAACCTCACAAAGAATAAAAAGAAAAGTCCTGCAAACACCAGCTTAATAACAGAGGTGATGCCTCCCACAGTTACATAAGCAGCATACTGAACCTAGATTGAGAACATAAAGTTAGAATGTTACTCCCTACGTTTTAGACTAAGTAATACAAGGATGTTGGCTACTTAATAACTATCTCTTCAGTCACAAATATGGAACAAAAGCAGTTTCTACTTTATGAATGTATTATGTTCTGAAATCTTGTTCAGAAACCAGATATTGGGAGACTATTTTTTAAAGAAATTGCTATAAATGGTAATTAACTTCCCCTACTTGATTGAACACAAAAGTCCACATAATCTATAATATATATCTGAGTTTAGCAACAATATATGACAGAATGCAGACTCCACTTACAACCCTTCCTATGAGAAAACACCCTTCACCTTCTAACTTGACATACAGTTTCCTCTTGCAGTCTCAGCAGCGAAAGCAATTAATTCCCTCACCATAGGAGTAGGATCGTAGTCCAGAGGTGGCAAGGAGAGAAGGGGGAGAGAAGTCCCAGACATCTCCACAAGCAACAAAGAGTGTTTCTAGCAGCTGAAACACTAAACAGGGATTGTTGAATGCTTATTAACACCAGGATTTCTTATACTGAATTTGCGCTGTTGTGTTATATTAAAAAGGTATTCAGCAGGCAAGATTTGAATCGTGGGGCATGGCTATTACCACCCCCATAAAATGCAAAATGCTCTACCCTAACAATTCTATTTCTGAAAGCTGAAACATGCATTATTTAGCTCTTTCTTTTTTTGCTTTATAAACAAAAATATCCTACATTAAATAGATAATGGAACTGTAACAAACATAAAATACTCTTTACTGATAACTAAACCACATATACTTACTGGTGATTCCTCTAAATTTTCATGCAAGTAACGCTGAGTCCGCTTCACAACAGACACATCAGCTCCCAAGAAAGGAATGGAGTATACGTTGAGTTCTCTACAATAAGAAATTGGCCACCTGCAAGACAGACCCATGAATATTTTGCATTTTCTCCAATTACAGTGACAACTTTAGCTGATAATTTTTGAATTAAAAAACTAGTAACTCTTCTTGAAGCAATAATAATAAAGATGGTGAATTTGCTTTTAACTAAAATTTATTTCAGTAATTCTTCCAACTTTGTTCTCTACACCTACATCCAAATAAATGACAAGTGAAACAGTGTAGTATTCTTCATATCATGGACATTTAACACATGTAGTTTATCTACGTTTTACCCCATCAATTTCCCTAAACAATAAAAAGAACACTCATTTCAACAGTCCAACCCTAAACTCATATCTCTAAAGTTCTCACATAAGTGCTATTAATGAGGTTAATCTACATTAAGATCAGCACAGTTTAAAATGGTGGTTTTACTGCATAAAATTTAATTGCCATTTAATTTTGATATTGACAGTGAAAAGTCATCATAAAATTCACTTTATTCCTAGTGTTCAAATGTATTATTACTTATGAAGTACTTAAGCTTACAATAATGTATTGAAAACAATCCTGAACTTACTACAAAATAGTCTCCAAGCTTTTCTTAGTAGCAAACTTTATTAATAGCCAATGCAACAACAATATACTTAGATTATCTTAGATATATTAAAGAATAGATTCTCACTCCCACTGCTTCACTTGTCTAGGGAAAAAGAAAAAAGAAAAAAAGAATAGATTCTGAGTTAATATACCTTCTTTTCAATTTTGGACCAATAATTGGGACAGGTTTCAGATTTGATGCATGTCGCAGTTTTCTCAAATTACTTTGATCTCCAAAACCATAAACCGCTGACTTCCAGGTACCATCGTGAATGCACAACCCCTAATAAAATATTTCAAGAGTTAAAGAAACATGTCATAAGGGGTAATTACTAAAATGTAAAACCAAGAAACTTAAAATTGTTACAAACAACATTTCACTTCTATTTGGGCAAGACATAATCCCTTATTTAATAATCTTGAGATGAATTTTCATGACCAGCTAGGCAAAAGAAACACTCATTAGCTTGACCATATTCAATATTTATACCAACATAAGCCCTTTCTTCTTTCCTCCTACCATTATTTATGCTATCTGTAATAAGTAATTTTTATTCATCTAATTGATTATATTCCTTCAAAATTAGCCACTCTAAACCTATTCCTATCCTATGCTGATTCCTCAAAATTTCGAGATATATTCCTGTGCCCATTTATGCATATACACACAGCATACTGTCCATCCTCTGTTAATGCCTGCTTCCCCATCCACCTCCATCGCTGCTTATTCTAACCCCAACTTATATACCTGTCTTTCTGCAGAAGTCTTTTTAAAAGAAAAAATTTTTTTAATTCTAAAGTTCACTAATACGATTTACTTTTTATTTCCTCAATCCTTTAATTTCCTTTTGGTACTGCAGCCAGTAGAAAATCCTTTTCTTTTTTCTTTTTTTTTCCTCAATCTGTTACCTGGGCAAGAGTGCAATGGCATCCTCGTAGCTCACTGCAACTTCAAACTCCTGGACTCAAGCGATCCTCCTGCCTCAGCCTCCCAGGTAGCTGGGACTATAGGCAGGCGCCACCACACCTGGCTAATTTTTGTATTTTTTGTAAAGACTGGGTCTCGCTATGTTGCTCAGGCTGGTCTCAAACTCCTGACCTCAAGCAATCCTCCCAGCTTGGCCTCCCAAAGTGCTAGGATTACAGGCGTGAGACATCACACCTGGCCAAGAATCCTTAGTATTTGCTTTATCTTACCCAGACTCTCATTCATCCATTTAGTTTTCATCTCTTTCATAAGAGTCTTGGCTCTCAGTGCCTTCCATTCTTCCAATACCATTATATCTTCCCCAACTCTCACCTCCCACTGAGAAATGAGGGGCAGAAAGAAAAGCCCAGGGGAGGATGTAACCCCTGGACTTACTGTCACAGCACTGACCTTTCTTTACCCAACATCTAGGTGGGCCTTTTAATTCTCTATTACATAAATATTTAAAACCTCATATATTATTTTGATTGTACATAATTGTATGATGTCCTTCCTTGTTATTTACACTATTTAAATGAACAAAGTCATTTAGAAAGATTCAAAACTAACTCTGTCACAAGAATTTGAAAGAGGGATATCTGAGGTAGATATGCAGATATCTTTGATTGTTAATAAGCAGAATAAGAGAAGCAATAAAAGCATCAGAAGATTTGGGTTTTCATATCTTAGCTTTGATGACACTCAAAAGCAGAGACACCAAACCTAATTCCCATTTTGGTACGTTCTGTTTTGTTAAAACTATAACAGAAGTAAAAGTCTTAAAGGTTTAATGTGTTAAACTACTCAATCTGGGCCTACCTAATCTGACCTATTTGCAAATGTGAAGATTTCCAAACATTAGGAGAAAACAGCTTTTTAAAAATCTAAAAATATTTTCTTATACAAATAATCCATCAAAAAGGCAAAAATTACATTCAATTTTTTAAAAAAATGTTAACCTTATTTCATTGAAAAATTATAACATAAAGAGAAGTACACAATACATAAACATACAATTTAATGAAATTATGAAGTCAACATACATGTAACCATCCAGGTCAACAACTACAATTGCAGCCAACATCCAAGAAGGCCCTCTTTCTGTCCTGCCTTCACAGTAATCAAGAAAAATCCTCTTCTTTAGAGTTTTACTACCTAAGTATTCATCCCTAAACAGTACAGTCAGTTTTGCCTGTTTCTAAACTTTACAGAAATGGAATCACACAGGATATATTACTTAGAGTTTGGCTTCTTACGTTCAAAACTGCGATGTTAGGATTCATCATGTGTTACAAATAACTCCTACTCTGCTGCTGGCCTTTTCACTTTCTTAACAGTGTCATTTGATAAACATTCTCAATTTTGAATTGCATAAGTTTATCACTTTTTCATTATGTTTAATGCCTCTGTATCACTTTTTAGAAGCCATTCCCAATAGTGAGGGCATGAAATATGTCATCTTCAAAAGTTTTACTGTTTTGCTGCCTTTCACATCTATAATCCACCTAAACCTGATTTTGTTCACGGTGAAAAATATGAGTCCAATTTCATTTTTCTCCACAAAGATACTCCATCGTCCCAGTATTATCTACTGAAAAGCCCCTTTGCTCTTTCTGCCATCTTGGAGACTGTGGAGGCCTACTGGGAGCAGGGCTTCTAAAAGGCAAATATGTCAGGAAGGCTGTGGTCCAAGGCAATTTTTGCTGACCATAAGGAGGGTCCTCCAGTACCAAAGGGAACACACAGCTATTCTTAAAATTGAAGGTGTTTATGTCCTTCTGGGATTCTATTTGGGCAAGAGATGTGCTTCTGTGTACAAAGCAAAGAATAACACAATGACTCCTAGCAGCAAACCAAACAAAATCAGAGTAATTTTGGGAAAGGTAACACGTGACCATGGAACAGTGGCGTGGTTTGTGCCTAATTCCAAAGCAACCTTCCCGCTTAGGCCACTGAACACAGAATCTGTGTGATGCTGTACCCCTCAAGGATTTAAACTAATGAAAAGCAAATAAATAAAACTATAAGTGGATTTGTTAAAAAAAAAAAAGGAAAGGAAAGAAAAGCCCCTTTATCACAAATCAAGTGTTTACATACGCATGAACTACTCTCAGCTTACTTTTTTCTGTTCCACTGGCCTATTTATATCCCTCTACCAATGTACCACACTGACTTAACAGGTCTTGATATCCGAGAGTATCTTTCTACTGCATTTTCTTTCAAGAATGTCTTCCTATTCTCAGCCCTTTGAATTTCTGTATATACTTTAGAATCAGCTTGCCAAGTTGCATGCCAAAACAAAACAAAACGAACAAACAAAAAATAATCATTTAAGATTTTATTTGAATTGTATGGGATTATAAATAAATTTGAGGAAAATCGAAATCTTTACAAAATTAAGTCATATTTCAATCCATGAATATAGTGAATCCTTCCACTTATTTGTCTTCTTTAAGGTTTCTCAATAAAATTTTATAGTTTTTGTCATAGAAATAGTGCACATTTTCTATTACTTATTCTTAGGTACTTGATTATTATTTGCTATCATAAATGGTCTCTTTTTCAAAAAAAGTTCATTTTCTAACTGTAGCTAGCATACAGAAATGCAGGTGATTTTTATATTAATTTTGTATCCAAAAACAATAAAGACTAGAGTGGAAATAAATGAAACAATAGAAAGACAGAGAAAATCAACAAAATCAAAAGCTGGTTCTTTGAAGTGATCAATGAAATTGACAAATTTTAGCTAGACTGACCAAAAGAGAGAGCAAGAGAGAACGAGAGAGAAAGAGAGAGAAAGAAAAAACTCAAACTACTAAAATCTGGAATGGATGAGGGAACATTATTACCAACCTTACAGACATAAAAAGGAGTGTAAGGGAATACTGTGAACAATCATAAGCCAACAAATTAGATAACCTAGATGAAATGGACAAATTCCTAAAAAGACACTCTTATAACAGGTTGAATTGCATCGCCCCACAAAATTAGGACTTCATATCTTGAAGCCCTAACCCCAGTACCTCAGAACGTGACCTTATTCAGAAATGAGGTTTTCCAGCAATTCACAAAGCTCTTTTATTAATTCTAATATTATCCGTAGATTCTTTTTAATTTTCTACATTCACAATTATATCAGCTACAGAAAATAGTTTTGTTTCTTCCTTTTTAATCTATACGCCATTCATTTCTGTCTTCCTGCTTTACTGCTGTGGCTAGGATCTGGCCAAAGCAATGATAGTGGGCATCCACGTCTTATTCCTGACATTACAGCAAAAGTTTTCTAACCAGCTATAAAAGACATAGGGAGGAAAAGAAGAAAAAAAAAAAGAGCAAAAGTTTTCAATGTTAAACCCTGGGTGTTGCATTTGTTATAGCTTTTCTAAAAAATATAATCTTCTCTTATATTCCTAGTTTGCAGTAAGTTTTTAATCATTAATGGATACATGTATTAATGTTTTCTACTCCTATTGAAGCACTGTTATGATGTAATTCAGAATATACAAGTTAATGACCTTGCATTCCTGTTCTAAAACCAATTTGGGTCAAAATGTATTATTCTTTTTACATATTATGGCTTTTAATTTGCTAATATTTTGTTTAGGGTTTTTACATTTACGTTCCTATGAGATTAGACTGAACTTTTCCATTCTGGAATTGTTCTTGCAGAGTTTTAGAACGAAGGTTACGCTAGCCTTGTCCACTCAATGTATTTGACAAACACTTACTGAGCTGCTATTATGTGACCAGCACTGTTCTAGGCCCTTGGTGAATTAAACAGAGAAAGATCACTTCTTTTCTACTGCTCACATTCTAGAGGGTGATAAGTCCACAGAAAATATATAGAATTTAGAAGCTGAGTATTATAGCAAAAAAGAAAAATGAGAACAGATAAAATGAACTGGGGGTGCTAAGTGAGGGGGTTGGTTTGCGATTTTCAATAGGGTTGTCAGGGGTAGGCTTCATTAGGAAAGTGATATTTGAGAAATGACCTGAAGGAAGTGAGGGAGTTCATCAAGCAGATAAATCAGAAAATGGTTTGCAGGCGAAGGAAACAGCCAGTACAGAAGCTCTAAGGCAAAAGTGTGCCGGTGTGTTCAAGAAGCAGTGTCGAAGTCAGTGTCAATGGGGAAGTATGAACAAGGGCAGAGTGCGGGAGAGAAGCCTGGAGAGGTAACTAGGGCCAGATCATTTATAACCATGCACACTACTGTGAGGGCTTTGGCTTTCTGAATGCAATAAGGAGCCACTAAAGAATTCTGAGCTGAGGAGTGACACGGTCTAGGTTATGTGTGAAAAGGATCACTATAGCTATTGTGTTGAGAATAGACTGTAAGGAAATAGGTGGTAGCAAAAATAAGCAAGGGAAGTGGTAAAAAAATGGTCAGATTCTGACATATTATAAAGTAGATTCAACAAATCTCCTGACAAATTGGATATGGATTTCAGAGAGATAAGTCAGCAATGACCCCATTATTTGGCCTGAACATTTCCAAACAAGCTGTGGTTAGAGCACACTTGGAAAGGAAAAGCAGAAATTCAGTTATGGGCAAATATAGTTTGAGGTATCCATCAAATGTTCAGTAGAGATGTCAATAGGCAACTGGATATTAAGTCTAGAGTTCAGGAAAAGGTCTGAGTTGATGACATAAACTGGAATATATTTCTTAATATCCAAATTTATAGAGGTTTTCTTGTTATCTCTATATGGATTTCTAGTAAAATTACATAATAGTCTAAAACACATCCTACAACAGGGATTGTCCAACTGTTTCTATATAGGGTCAGACAACAAATATTTCAGGCCTTGCAGGCCACATATGATCTCTGCTGCATATTCATATTTTTTATTATAGCCCTTTAAAAATGTAACAACCATTCTTAGCTTACAGGCCATATAAAAACAGGTGTGGACTCTAGTGTAGCTCTAGAGCTACACTATCAATATGGTAGCAACTGTGTAGCACATACAGAATACGTCCATCATCGTGGGAAGATCTATTGGACAGCACTGCTTTAGTGTATGATTTCAAGCCTCTGAAATTCTTTGAGTCTTGCTTTATGGCCCTGTATATAATCTATTTTTAAAATTTTAAAATTTTTTTAGAGAGAGGGTTTCGCTCTGTCACCCAGGCTAAAGTGCAGTGGTGCAATCACAGCTCATTGCAACCTCAAACTGCTGGGCTCAAGCAATCCTCCTGTTTCAGCCTCCCGAATAGCTGGGACTACCAGAGTGCCCCACAACGCCCGGCTAATTTTTTTTTTTCTATTTATAGTAGAGACGGGGTCTCGCTCTTGCTCAGGCTGGTCTTGAATGTCTGAACTCAAGCAATCCTCGCGCCTCAGCCTCCCAGAGTGCTAGGATTACAGGCATGAGCCACCGCACCCGGCCAGGAAAAGATTCTTTTTTTTTTTTTTAATTAATTTATTTTATTTCAGAATATTATGGGGGTACAACACTTTGGCTATATATATTGCCCATGCACTGCCTGTGTCAGAGCTACAATCGTGGTCATCCCCCAAACTGTGCTCCCCGCATCCATTCAGTGAGAGTTTTTCCCATCCCCTCCACCCCCCTCCCGCCCGCCCGCCCCCGATGAATATTATTGCCCTGTGTGATGTAGGTGTTGATCAGTTAGTACCAATTTGATGGTGAGTTCCAGTGGTGCTTGTTTTTCCATTCCTGTGCAGGAAAAGATTCTTGACTTGACTCTACAAGAATCATCTACTCAGTAGTTCTTTCGTTGTCAAGTAAAGGGAAGAGACCATCATTAGATCTACCTGGTCTTTCCAAATGCATCTCCTACTGCTCTTTCAAAGGAGGCTTCTATTCTAGCTCTACCAATTTTCTCACTATCTCCATGTAGTGGACATCTGCTTTTTGTCAGTCCTGTACTAATTCCCTACAGGCCCTTACCCCTTCTGATTATAAAACTTGCTTTCCTTTTTGGAACCTGGGAATTGTTCCATGTTGTTCAGCTGGGATTGACCCTGTGATCCCCCTCCAGGGGTCCATAACCCAGACCTGGGCAATCTGGTTACTCCATTAATCCAGGTCACATTGATTGGCTCAAGAATGGTCAAATGGCCGAATACTTGACTAATCTTCCCTATCATTTGATATGTAAACTCTGGTGGCTCTTTCCAGGAAATCCTGAACCTTAAGGACAAAGTATACTTGGGGCTGCCAGCACCTTCCTTGCTCCGTGCAGAGCCTACACAGAAGAAAGCAGAAGAAGCAAAAGAGACAGAAAGAGAGAAACTAGAGGGGAAGAAAAAAAGAGTTCTGAAAATGTCATTTGAACATCTAGATCCAGCCACATTATTTACTTACAGACACTTGGTTATGTGAATCAATAAATTCCTTTTTGTTTTGTTGGTTTAAACTGGGTTAAGTTGGGTTTCTAACACATGCTACTCAGAGTTCCAAGCATGTCTTTCTCATTCTTGTTTCTGAGCCTTTGTTCAGGTTGTTGCCTCTGACCTTCCAAATGCTATTCATTTTTCAAGACCAACGTCAGGAAGGCCCCTATGACTCATTCCCAAATTACTCAGGCCCCCTGTCACTTCCTTTTATTCTTATACTCTAGTAGATACTCTGTGTAACCACAAATTTTAGCACATTTTATATAGCTCTGTGTGTTAATCTGAACCCACAATCCAGATGAAGGGAATCATTATTCTTACTTAAACATGCTCTACACCATCCCACCTTTGTGTCTTTGTTATACTATTTCCTCTTCCTTCACACATCTACAGCACCAGCCCTTGAAATTCAGTCCATATCCCAGCTTCTCCAAAAAGTTCTTGATCTCTGGACCCCCAGCTAGATGTACTCTCCATTCTCAGAATCCTAGAGTATTTCACCCAATCTCTTTAATAACAAACACTTTCTCTTTCCTGTCAAACTAAATTATTACCTTTTTAAGGGTAGGGTTTGCATCTTATCCATTGACGTGTAACTTTATCTTGCACTACTATATACATCTGCACCACTACACAATATTTGTTGAATGAATATATTTTAGAACAAATACTTATGAAGCCACAGAACAGATCTAGAATTTGGCTAGGCACTACTGGCAATAAAACTACTATTATAAAATGTGGTCCTTTCCCAGAAATGCAACTGTTTTACGTTCCCAAATAGACTATAAATTCACTAAGACTTGATTTACGGTCACAACAGTACCTAACTCCAAGTTAGGCACATAATAAAAATATACTAACTCACACTAAGGTGATAATTTTCTTGGCCGACAACATTTATTGCACAATAATAGATGCTTTAGTGTTGGGATCATGGTCATTCACTTTAATATAATGAATTGTCCAGTTGTCTTTAATATAAGTTATATTTTAAGTCAAAGTAATCTTGGTAATGTAGTATCTTTACTTTTTAAAATTAAACAGTGACTTTCATACATTAAAAATTATAAATATGTAAAAAAAATTTAATTAATCTAAATCTTAAGACACATGCATCATTTCCAAAATATTTTTAACATTAACTTGAAAAAACACTTGACTAACAGAAAAACTAACCTCAGGTCCTGCATGTATTGTCAGGAAACTTTCCACAGCAGTCAAAGTACCTAAAAGAGTAAGAAAATGGTAAAAGTAAATCAAATAAAATCTAAATTATATAGCCAGGACAAATAAATCATAATAAACTATTCCTGTTCACTCAGGGACCACCTTTACTAAGCCTACAACTAGTATAGTCAGAAAATCCATACAGATAACAGTTTTATTATATTTTTATAAACAGACTTAAGAAGCAGCTAAGGCCAGGTAAAACTGTCAGAGCAGTTTAGCATAAATTCTAACTGCTAGTACTGACAAAATCTTTTCCAGTATTTAAACTGAAAACACTAAGAATCTCCCTCAATAAGGCAACAATTTAGCTCACTCATTCTGGAAGGCCCATCAGGCCACAGCTGTCAAAATTAGATCTATGGGAATTACTGTTTTCAAATACAACAGCTTTCAAGAGGCTTATTAGTAGTGGCTTACAATGAATGCACACAAAAACTAACATAACACAGTTTGTGATGGCTTATAAAATACTTAACAAAGCTGTTAAAATGAAATAAAAATATAAGTAGAAAATAAACATAAAAATCAAAAATCAAAGCCAGAAAAAAAGGGAGAAATTATATTAACCATGAAGACTAATATATAGGCATACCAGTTAAGTATTTAATTATTGATTTCTCAAGAACTGGTAAGGCAAAAGAAAAACATAATGGGGCCAGGTGTAGTGGCTCACGCCTGTAATCCTAGCCCTCTGGGAGGCCAAGGCAGGAGGATCATTTAAGGCCAGGAGCTCGAGAACCAGACTGAGCAACATAGAGAGACCCCATCTCTACAAAAAATTTTTTAAAAATTAGCCAGGCATAGTGGTACATGCCTATAGACCCACTACTCAGGAGACTGAGGCAAGAGGATGGCTTGAGCCCAAGGTTGCAGTGAGCTATGATGACACCACTGCCCTCTACTAGCCTGGGCAACAGAGCCAGACTCTGTGAGAAAAGGGAAGGGTAAGAGGGGAGGGGGAGGGGAAGAGGGAGTAGGGAAAGGGAAGGGAAGGGAAGAGAAAGAGAAAAAGAAAAAGGGCTGGCTAATTCTCAAAATCTGATAAAATAACCAGAGAATATAACGTAGGTATGTGGCCCTGTGACCTAACCCAGCAGTCCCCAACCTTTTTGGCATCAGGGACCGGTTTCATGGAAGACAATTTTTCCATGGACCGGGGGCAGGGCTGGGATGCCATGGTGTGAGGTGGGGGGTGAAGAGCTCAGGCAGTGATGCGCAGCCCGTTTCCTAACAGGTCATGGACCGGTATCAGGCCGCACCCCAGGGGTTGAGGACCACAGGCCTAACCCTATCCACAGAAAGAATATG
This sequence comes from Daubentonia madagascariensis, assembly GCA_023783475.1. Taxonomy (NCBI): domain Eukaryota; kingdom Metazoa; phylum Chordata; class Mammalia; order Primates; family Daubentoniidae; genus Daubentonia; species Daubentonia madagascariensis. The sequence continues at coordinate 13,596,925 of JAKFHU010000258.1, read as the reverse complement.
GACCAACTAAAACAGTAATCTAATAAAATGTAGACCACCTGCATCAAAAATCAGCTGGGATACTTGCTAAAATGCTGACTTCTAGGTTTCAGTATCTGAAAAAAAATTTCTTTACAAAACTTAAAGTAATATTTTTCCCTTAAGAAAAAAAAGACCTATTCAAAATAACAACAAAAACTATTAAATATTTAGAAATAACCTCAATAAGAAATACACAGGATGACCATAAAGAAAACTTCTAAACTTCACAGACTTTAAAGAATTTTTTTAATAAATGGAGACATACTCGGTCCATGGACTGGAAGACTAAATATTTTAAAGATGTTCAAATCACATTCCTCTTTTTAATGGGAATGGTTCTAGTCTTTCACCATTAAGTATGATGTTGGCTATTGTGTTCTGACACTTATTATGTAAGAAAGTATTCTATTCCTAAATTCCCAAAAATCTGAAATCAGTAAACAGCATGAATTTTCAATTTTCAAGTCATTTATTGAGATGGACATACAGCTTTTCACCTCTCATCTTATGATGTGAAGATTATATAACTTACTAATGTTAAACCTTGGTCTTGACGTATCATTCTTTTTAAATGCCATTGTAATTTTTTCTTTTTTTGAGACAGGATCTCACTCTGTTGCCTGGGCTAGAGTGCAGTGGAGTCATCACAGCTCACCCCAACCTTAAACTCCTGGGCTCAAGCAACCCTCCTACCTCAGCCTCCCATGTAGTTGGGACTACAGGCATGTGCCACCATGCCCAGATAATTTTTTTTTATTTTTTGTAGAGATAAGGTCTTGCTATGTTGCTCAAGCTGGTCTCAAATTCCTGTCTTCAAGTGATCCTCCCGCCTCAGCCTCCCAAAATGCTGGGATTACAGGCATGAGCCACTGCACCTGGCTGCCATTGGATATTTATTAAAATTTTATGTAGCATTTTCTTTTATTTATTTATTTATTTTACCTCTAAGCCTTAGTTTGTCTATAAAACATTTTCTTTTTACTTCTAATTTCACAAGCAAGATTGATTTGTAGTTTTTGTGTGTATGTATGCTATATTTGTTGGGTTTTGGTTTCATATTTATGCTAACTTTTTGATATAAACAGGAGTACATTCCACCTTTTTAAGCTCTAGTATAGTTTATATGGCACTGGAGTTATCTGTTTTAGGTCATTTTCTAAATGATCACTTTTTAAATATGCATGACATTAGTAACTTCAACTGTTTCACTGTAATAGTGATGATTTTCTCCATTCTTGAATAATTACCTTCATTTTATAAATGGGGTTAAAAAAAAGATGCCTAATTCTGTGTTCAATACTTTCTAGCTTTCATGGTTAAAAATTTAAAACCTTTTAATTATAATATATGTATAAATTATACTTTAAAATGTGCTAATTCCTAAACAAAGCAAGTTTGAATTTATAATGGCTGCCAGAGATATTTTTCCAGAAATTTTACAGCTCTAACCATAATTAAATTGAGACAATGGGTGATTCCTTATTTTAAAACACTTGTAGTACTATCCACATCTCAATAATAGTATTAATAGCATTTTATTAAAAGTGTAGCTATATTAAAAACAAAGCAACATAGCAAAACCCTGTCTCTACAAAAAAAAATTTTTTTAATTATCTGACATGGTGGTGCACACCTATAGTCCTATAGTCCCAGTTACTCAGGAGGCTGAGGCAGGAGGATCGCTTGAGCTCAGGAGTTTGAGGTTCAGTGAGCTATGATGATGCCACTGCACTCTAGCCCAGGCAACAGAGTGAGACACTGTCTCAAAAAAAAAAAAAAAGAAAGAAACAACAAAATATGTGTTTTAATACCACTCATTTATCGCTACATCTCTTTTCCCAACTAGATTTTAGTTCATCACAGTTACAAACATGAAACCCTTCTATTGTTAAATTCAATTATTGTTCATTGATTAATAATTACCATTCATTTTATTTCTGGTATATATTACTCCCAGATCTGCTGGAATGGAGTCAAAGCCACTGCTTCCAATGATATAAACCCCTTTTTCTGCAGCTTTCTCATGATACTTCCACTTCATTAGTTCCAGAAACTAAAAAATCCAGAACAAGAATCTGAATCAGAGCTATACAGAAACACCTAGACCAATATTAAATGATTTCTCTTTAAAGACAAAGCAATTAAACTTCGAAAATGCTAACCAGTATGGCTCTGCAGCAAAATATTAACTGTCCCAATGTTTTTTCACTTATTTAGCAAATATGGACTGAACACCTACCATATGCCAGGTGGTACAGGACATATGCTGATCTGAGTTAATGATACTTAATTTTTTTAGAATTATTTTTAAATGTAAAAGTAATACCAATTATAAAAATTAAATTAATATTAAAAACACAAAGAAAGCAAAAAAAAATCACCCAAAATTGCATTATGAAGATGAACACCATTACAGGTATGTATCTATGCATATAGAGAGGGAGGGGGGCAGGAAAGGAGGAGATGATAGAGAAGATAGAGGAACAATGTCTGTTCAAATCTTTTGCTTGTTTTTAGAATTAGTTTTTTAGAATAGTTTTAGATTTACAGAAACACTGAATAGTTGTACTCTGTTGTAGGCTGTCCCATGTACTCTGAAACCCAGTTTCCCCTATTAACATATTTTACATTAACATTTGTTACAAATAATGAACCAATATTGATACATTATTATTAACTAAAGTCAACAGTTTATTCAGATTTCCTTCATTTTTACCTATTGTCCTTTTTCTGTTCCAGGATCTCATCCAGGACACCACATTACATTTAATTGTCATGTCTCCTGAGGCTCCCTTTGGCTGTGGCAGTTTCTCACACTTTCCCTGTTTTTAATGACCTTGACAATTTTGAGGAGTACTGGCCAGGTATTTTATAAAATGCTCCTCTACTGGAATTTATTTCATGTTTTTCTCATGTTAAACTGGGGTAATGGCCACAGCAATAAAGTGCCATTCTCATCACATCATATCAAGGCAACATACCATCAACATGATTTTCCAGTTTTGATGTTGACCTTGAACACCCAGCCAAGGCAGTGTTTGTAGGTTTCCCCACTGTAAAATTATGCTCCCCCTCCCTGAGAGTGGAGTAGCTACATAAATTATTTGGAATTCTTCTGCACAGAAGATTTGTCTCTTCTTATCCCTCTGCCCACTTTTTTAAATGGCTTATTTGTATTTCTATTATTGACTTGTAAAAGTTCTTTATATATTCTGGACCTTTATTAGATTTTTATATTACTTTTATGGTAGCTTTTAAGATGACTTACAAGCTTTTCACTATTTTCCGTGTTCTGGGATATTCTGAATAACATAGGAATTGTTTTGTTTTGTTTTTTTAATTCACATTTCCTACCTATTCTTGTATCAATTTTGGTAATTTATACCTTCCTAGAATTTTCCAATATACGTTACCAATTGATAAACTCTAAGCATATATTACATTGGCACACTGATAGCAATAATCAGTAGAGACTACACAGACATATAAAGTTACCATTTTAAAGGTGTTAGTGTAGCTTAGTGACTGTTAACACATCACTTCCTGCAGTCAAGCTAACCTCAATTCAAGTCCTAGTTCTTCTACTTACTAGGTGCATGACTCTTAGCAAGTTACTCAACCTTCCTAACCTTCAATTTCCTCATCTATAAAAAAAGGAAGAAGGCCAGGCATTGGTGGCTCATGCCTGTAATCTCAGCACTGGGAGGCCGAGGTGGGAGAATCACTTGAGGCCAGGAGTTCAAGACCAGCCCAGTCAACATAGCAAGACCCCATCTCTACAAAAAGTAAAAAAAAAAAAAAAAAATTAGCCAGGCATGGTTGTGCATGCCTGTAGTCCCAGCTACTTGGGAGGGTGAGGTGGTACAGGAGATATGCTGATCTGAGTTAATGATACTTAATTTTTTTAGAATTATTTTTAAATGTAAAAGTAATACCAATTATAAAAATTAAATTAATATTAAAAACACAAAGAAAGCAAAAAAAAATCACCCAAAATTGTATTATGAAGATGAACACCATTACAGGTATGGTTATAGTGAGCTATGATCACACCACTGCACTCCAGCATGGGCGACAGAGTAAGACCCTGTCTCTCAAAAAAATAAAATAAATAAACAAAAATAATAATTAAAAAACTGCTTAGCACAGTGTTGGGCATATGGCAAGCATTCAATAAATGTGAATGTTAAAAATATTTAGGTTGAGGGGATTTTACACGTTCTGTAATGTTATAAAGGTGCCTGATTTTAAAAAGGGAATTCATAATGAAAAGTTACAAAAGTGAAATTCTGAGAACTACACAGAGTACGCTATTTTAATTAATTCAGTTTACAGCATGAAGTAGCTGCAAAAGTCAGCATATCCTATATACTAAGGACCTGAAATAAATGAGGTTGTGGGGAAGAAAGAAGTTCAAGAAAACTGAAGCCAAGACCTTACCATCGGTGCTCTCCTTCAAGCTATCAATGGAATACCATAGAAATATCATCTCTCTAAACACTAGAAAAGAGTCGTCAACTTCTAAGTGTCTCGAAATCACACTAAATATTTTCTATTTCATTAAAAAGAAAATCATGTGTTGTTAATTCTATGTTTCTTCCTTCACATTTTACATACCTGAGGTTCTCCACAGATGTCAACACAACTGGCTCCATTTTCAACACATGCTTTTACTACAGGTTCTCCATAAAATCGATACTGGGGGAAAAAAGAAAGCCAACAAGTTACTCTTTCTTGACAAGTTTAAATGAATGAAATGCCATTTAATCTTGGAAGTACAGTCTTGGTTATTTAGAAATCAAATGTTAATGAATACTTTGGGAGGCCAAGGCAGGAGGATTGCTTGTGGCCAGGAGTTCAAGACCATCCTGAGCCAGATGGAGACCTTGTCACTACAAAACACAGAAAAATTAGCCAGTGTGGTGTTGCACCCCTGTAGTCTCAACTACTTGGGAGGCTGAGGCAGGAGGATCTCTTGAAGCCTAGGAGCTTGAGGTTGCAGTGAGCTATGATGACGCCACTGCTCCCTAGCCCGGGTGACAGAGCGAGACCTTGTCTTAGGAAAAAAAAGAAAAAGTTAATAAAGTAACCTAAAGATAAATTCAAAAAATAAGATAACTGCAGTATACCACCTCTCAGTGTAAATAAATAATAGCATGAGGGAATTATAGGGGAATATATGCTTACCTTGAACTAAAGAAAAAAAATCAAAGTTTTATAGAAAAAGTGATTCAGTTGAGTTGAATCGTGAAGAAGAATAAGAATTTGTGAGGAAAAAGAAAAATCCAGAAAAAGGAAAAAGTATATGTACAGGTATAATAAAGGGGAGCTGTTCCTGCTACTTAAAGCACAAGATGGTTAAGCAAGAAGTGCCAAGAGATGAGTCTGGAAAGAAATGGTAGGGCTAGATCAGGAAGCAGGACAAAGTGCCATGCTAACAAATTTGAACTTTATCATGTCTAGCTTACTAAGCTCTCCTGGAGGATTTTAAACAGGACAGTGGTGTAAGATTTATGGCACAGACATATCACTCTGCCTGCAGTATTGGAAAACAAAACTGGAGGCAGGTAAGAAAGGATGAAAGACTAAACTAAGGAAGTGGCAGAATATACTAAGGATAAGATATATAGTACTAAAAAGGCATAAGTGATTGGACTTCCCGACTAGCTAGGCTGCACATGGGGGCCAACAGCAGTACTATTAGTCAAAACAAAAAACAGGAAGAGAAGGTTTGTGGAGGATAAGTTTAATACTGAATCAAGTAGATATTCTGAGCCTGTATGATATTAGAGCTTCCAAATTATTTGTTGTTCAAACTGAAGGAATTAAAATAAAAATTTTAGGCCGGGCACGGTGGCTCACACCTTTAATCCTAGCACCTTGGGAAGCAAACAAGAGAGAGGATGGCCTGAGGTCAAGAATTTGAGACCAACCTGAGCAAGAGTGAGACCCACCTCTACAAAAAACAGAAAAATTAGCCAGGCGTGGTGGCGCGAGCCTATAGTCCCAGCTACTCAGGAGACTGAGGCAGGAGGATTGCTTAAGCCCAGGAGTTGGAGGTTGCAGTGAGCTATGATGACACCACTGCACTCTAGCCTGGGAGACAGAGCAAGACCCTGTCTAAAAAAATTTTTTAATAAAATAAAAATAAAATAATATAAAATAAAATAAATAAAATAAAAATTTATTGTATAATAGCTAACATGTCAGAATTCAGTCCCATTTCAAAAGAAGCATGACAAATCTTTCCCTTTGTGAAGAAAAGATAAGAAGCACAAAGTCCTCTGCTTTTGTCATTCCTGGCAGCAAAAAAATCACGTCTTTTTTCTAGTCTTCAAGAAACAAGGGACACTTAAATGACAGGGCAACGCAAGGATTGACCTTTACAAGCAGGTCAAATGGGCTGTCCTCTTTACCTAACTCCATGGCCTCACTCCTCTTAATGAGAATGGCAGATAACCCTGGAATTATTGGACTTAGGGAACTATATTAAACCGTAGTTCCTTCTCTGCCATTAACCACATAAAATTAGTGAAGAATTTAACTTCTGAGGCAATGTGGTATGATGGAACAAACAAGGGCTTTCAAGGCAGCAAGACCCAAGTTCACACCTTTAATCCATCACCTACTAGCTATATGAATTTATTTACAAATCACTTAAATGGACTACTATATGAACAAAATACACATTTTAAACATACATAAAATAGAAATAAAGTTGAGATTTAAAAAGATGTCAAAGTTCGATTTTCTTTCTGCACCCAATGGATATAGCCTTGGGTAATCTTTAGAGTTTGCACACACCAGCTTTAAAACTCATCTGCAGCTTTCTTTGGCCCATCCCTTGGTTATTTTACCTCAAAGTCTCTCAAGTTGGCCAGTAGTCTACCGGCCTTAGAATCACCTGAGTCACATGCTGGTTACTCAGTCCCACCCCAGACCCCCTCAATCAGCCTTTTTGAGGTAGACTCCAGTAACCTGCATTTTAAATAAGCCTCACAGGTGATTCTTATGCACTTTCAAGACGGAGAATCACTGCCCTAGACATTCTCCTGGAAAATCTCACCTACTCTCCCAACCTCAACATGGGTGTTGGTGACTTCCAACCTCTACCTCCAGAGCTGCTCGCTGATCAGTTTTCCTTATCTGCAGTTTCTATTAGAAAGGTTAGGACCAGTGATAGCACAGGACATATAGTATGATTCGTACATAAAAGTAATTTCACTTTGGCTACATTTTCCCCTCCTTTATTTTCTCTTCACCCTGATTTTCTTACTTACTTAAAAAAAATTCTCCTATATTGTACGTATTTCCTGTCTTAGTGCAAGGTATCTAGCAGACACCTCAGTTTCAACAAGTCCAGAACTGAATGCATCATCTTTCCCTCTAAACCTGTTTCTTCGCCTCTGCTTCTTAGCACATGCTTCAAAGTGTAGCCTCTAGTTCAGCCTGCCTGGGTCCCACTTCTAACGTCTTTTCTGATGTACTCAAGGAGGGAAGACTCTGAGACAACATTGTACAAATGGCTGAAGAGCACAGCGGTCTGGAGCAGCAGCCCCCAACCTTTTTGACACCACGGGTCGGTTTAGTGGAAGACAGCTTTTCCACGAACCAGGGGGGAGGGGCGTTGCTGCCTCAGCTCCACCTCAGACTATCCGGCCTTGGATTCTCATGGGGAGCGCACAACATGGATCCCTCACAGGCACAGTTTGCAGTGGGGTTCATGCTCCTACGAGGGTCTGCTGCCACGCTGATCTGACGGGGGTGGGGCTCGGGCAGCGATGGAGAGATGGGGAGCAGCTGTGGGTGCAGGTGGGGCTTCACTCACTCACCAGCCGCTGGCCTCCTGCTGTGCAGCCCAGTTCCTGACCTCCGGCCCAGGGGTTGGGGACCACAGGTCTAGAGTATGGGCTTAAATCCAGGCTCTGCACACACTAGCTGTGTGACCTTGGGCAAGTAACTTTACCTAAGCTTCAATTTCTTCACCAAAAAAATGGGGATAATAATAGCACCTACTTTACTGGGTTGTTTTGAGGATGAAATAAAACAATACAAAGAGCTTAGCACAGTGCCACATATAAGGCATTCAGATTTATTCTTTTCATTATGAATGGCATTACTCTCCACACGTTCTCAGGTTAAAAGCTGGAAGCTTTCACTCTACCTATCCTGGAAGTCACCAATTTTTATCAAATCAGTCTACTAAAAATATCTCCTAAAAATATCTCAATCAGTCCCCTCCCTTTCCCCTACACATACAAATCTTGGATCAGACCCTGTCACCTCTCATCCAATTTACTACAAACAGCCTTTAACTGGTTTCACTGCAGCCAATTTAGCCCCATCTCCAAAGAAATACCAAATTATTATTCTAAAATAAAAATCGGACAACACCTTTCCTCCTGCCCCACCTCTATAATACATCCACTCTTAAAATCCTTCACCAGCTCTCTGGTGCCTATTGTATACAGTATAAACTACTTAGCATGTCACAAAACATCCTCAAGCATCATGTCAGTTCCTTAATTCCCATGTTCCAGCAGTTCTAAACTCACCATTGTTCCCCAAACATGCTGCTTTTTCATGCCCAGTGCATTTGCTTCTACTACCTGGGACATCCTCCCTCCCTTCCATGCCTGCCTGGCTAACTCCCAACTCCGCCAAGCTCAGCCTCAGAGCCTCAGGATCACCTCTTGTGTCTCAGCTAGTCAGTTCATCTACAGGTACTGGCAAGCTGCAGTAAAGCATTAACGAGCTTTTTAAAATAATAGTTTCTTCTGGAAAAAGTACGCATTTTCCGATTTGCTACAGTCCACCCACTGCTTACACTGTATTTTGTCACACCTGGCCCATTTTTCCCTTGGGTAATCTGAGGTTGAGACTTCTAACTTATCCCTATTATGTTATTAGATTTTCCTCCACTTAGCACCCTGTGCTTATACGAGGTAAGTGAAGAGGGCCAGAGTAGCAATCCTCCACCTCAGAGGGGACAGTTCTCCCCTGTGAATCCAATTAGTTTAGAGGTCAAAATTGCAATCCTGCTCTCAATATTCAGCCCAGTGGTCTCCCAAGTAGGTGTGATTCCCCCAAAGGCTGCATGAAATGATCCACTGACTGTGCAGGTAAATAGTCGAACTTTTATTCATGCTAATTTTTATAGGAAACAGAGAAAAAACTCAAGTTTTATTAATAGTTAACATACGGATTCACTACAACATTCAATGGGCCATGTCAAGTGGTCACAAGTTAAATATAGGATACAACAGGTATCCTTAGAGGGGCGTGGGAGAGTTCCACAACACAGAGGGGGCCACAGTGACACCCTCATTCACTCAGTCATTTTCAGCACATTGCAACCTAATGCTTGAATGAGGCTGCTGAGTTTCTAAGGCTTGAACTTTGAGGCCTCAGACATTTAGAAGGGGGAGGATAAAAAAAATCCGATAAAGACTTCTAGGATGAAGCTGGTGGACAGGAAGAAAACTAGGAGAAAGTGAGAATGCAGAAGCCAAGGAGAAAGTAATCAAGTGGATCAAATGCTGAAAGCTTTGATTAAGACAAGGAGTGAGAATTGGTGACTGGAATTGACAGGATGGGACCTTGACAGTAGTTTCACTGGAGTAGGGAGGATAATAAAAGCCTGACAAGAGTAGTTTTAGAGCAGGAAGTGAGGAAGAAGAGATAGTTGAGAACTCTTTCAAGCAGTTTTGCTAAAAAAAAAAGGGGGGGGGCACAAAAAATGGAGTAGTTGGAGGGGTATGAGGAATCAAGGGAAATTTTTTTTAAAGATGGGAGATATAATCACATATTTAAATGCTAATAGACTCTGGAGGCTGAGGAGGGAGGATTGCCTGATGCCAGGAGTTTGAGACCAGCCTGGACAATATAGCAAGACCCTCATCTCATACATACGTACATACATACATAAATACTGATAGAAACAATTCAGTAAAGAGGGAAAATTTGATGACAAGAAAATGTGTAACTGTAAACATAAAGTCTTCAAATACTGTGCCCAATAGAAAAGGAGCAGTTTTTCCTTGTAACAAGAGGTAAGGCAGAGTACAGGGTACAATGCAGGTAGGCAGACAGGTAGGTAGGTGGGTGTATCTGGTGGAAGGAAGATAAAGAAATTCTGTTCTAACAGCTTCTATTTTCATAGAAAAAAATAATAAAATCATCAGATAAGAGAGAAAGACAGGATGCTAAAAGTATGAAGAAAAGGAAGTTGTAAAACTGCTTCAGAGAGTAGGGAAGAATAGCCAAGGGAAATACAGCAGAATTGCTATAGGCTATGCACATGAGGTTCGTAAGCACATTATTTGAAGTGTGACCAGTCAGCATGGGGATGTACTCTTCTCTAGCCACAATGCGTTATTCATGTTCAAGTGAAGAGCAAGCAGAGAGTTAGAATAACCAGGGTTGGGGTTTTTCCACCGGGGAGAGAAAGGCAGGTTGAGGGTGTATATTACACAGTGATTACAGCAATGGACCTAATGGATGGAATCTAAGCTAGTTACAAATGAGATAAATCTAAACAATATTTTTATTTAATAACAATTCAAGAAACTTTTCATTCTCAATAAAAAATTTACATTTTAGATGCTTAATTTTCAAATGTCATGCCAATTGTGATGGCTTCTTCAGATCAGTAAATGTAACCAACATGCACCTTGTTACATGGGCCAAAGGCCTAGAAGTCATCCTTGATACCTTTCATATCCAGTACAGTAGCAAAAGCTGTTCTCCTTTCAAAATATACTCTGAACCTAACCACTTCTCACCACCTCTACCACTACTACCCTGATGCTTGTCTTGCTTAGACCATTCTACTGTTGGTCCCTTATTACCTATTTTTCCTCTCAGAAGCCAAAGAACTTCAAAATTAAATCAGACCACACCCTTGCTTTGGACCACTCAATGACTCTTTGTCACACTTAGGAGAAAATCCAAATCCTGACCATGACCTGTAAGACCATACATGACCTAGCTCATGGGTATCTCTCCAATCTACCTTCTGCTCTCTGCCCTGCTCACTGGCCCAGCCACGCTGGCTTCTTGCACACTCCTCAGTCTTGCCAAGCACACTCATATCTCAGGACCTTTGTACCCGTCGTCACTAGAATATCCTCTCCTCAAATATTCAGCGAAGATCCGAATGAATTCTCTCACTTCATTCACGTATCTGTTCAAATGTCAATTCCTCACAGAAACTTTCCCTGATCATCCATCTAAAAAACACTGACGTGCCAATTTCTTTATCTCCTTTCTCTGCTTCATTTTTCTTAAAAGCATTTATCACTATATACTATCATAATCTTATTTTTCTGCCTCCCCCACAAGAATGTAAACTCCATAAGGGATTTTCTGTTTTGTTTACCACCGTGTCCCAGGTGTCTAGAATAGTAAATTTTACATATAGTAAACATTCAATAAGTATTGAATAAATGAATGAGTCCTTTTTAGTACCTATTTTTTGTGCATGTTTTTTAACACATATATTTGTATAGTAATACATGAATATAACTTACAAATAAATAAAAAATATATTGGGGATACACACTCAAACATTTTTTATTGCAGGGGCATACTATACAGTAAAAAAGAGGGAAAAAAATGTCGGGCTATCGTAACTGTAGCCAATGAACAAACAAACCAGCACACATTCCCTGAGTACAGAGTCATAGACAGCCTGTCACTCCCCGTCTCAGGAGACTTTAGTTATATCCATTTACCACTCACAAGAAGAAAAAACTTCCCATATGGGGTTAAGGCCTTCAACCAACTCTTCTGTCCTCTGCCCTTATGTTCCCCTGGAATGTAAAACACCAGATTTTGCTAAAAATGAATGGACTATTTGTTCCGATACAAAGAAGGGTTGATTACTTACTGGTCCTACGCAATTGAGGACAACTGTTGCCTGTTTAGCCATTTCATCAAGTGAGGCCGGATTAGTGATATCACAAATGATTATTCCAACTTCAGACAATAGTGTTGGTCTTCCTAAAATAAATAAAATAAATAAATAATAAACATAATTTAAAGAAAATAAATAATTTAAAGAAAATCCTGGTATAGTATTATTTAATAGATCTTCCAGATCTTCTTTTTATAGTAATCAGTGACAGCAAATTACTAAATATACTGATATAACTGAAAGCTGATGCCCCCTCTCAAACAAGAAATAAAACTGTTTTTAATCAGGTAATAAAAAAGTAAAAGGCTGGGAGGCTGAGGCAGGAGAATCACTTGAGGCCAGGATTTCAAGATTATCCTGGGCAACAGTGAGACCCCATCTCACTAAAAAAAAATATTTTTTAAATTAGCCGGGCATTGTGGCACATGCCTGTAGTCCCAGCTACCTGGGAGGCTGAGGCAGGAGGATTGCTTGACCCCAAGAGTTTGAGGTTGCAGTGAGCTATGATGACGCCACTGCCGCACTCTAGCCTGGGCAACACAGTGAGCTGTCTCAATTTAAAAAAAAAAAAAAAAAAGGAAATGAGCAAAATAAAGTTAATACTAAGGGTTACTAAAAAACATTACTAACCTTTAAAAAATCATCTAACATAAGCAATGTGTAAATAACACTGCGTACCATGACAATTTTACAATCAAGTCTAGATGCTGAGTAGATGAGTGTCCTGACTTCCTCTCCATGAAGAAATTTATAATACAAAAATAGTTTTTCATCAACTACTAAATGACTACATATGACCCAATTATAGGGGATGGAGGAGGGTTGTTAACATCCAAATCATGAGAACAAAAGAGAACTCTGAGGTGAAAAGCACACTCTATTTAAAAACACCTAGGTTCATAATAATGAAATAATCGGAATTAACTGACTCAATAGAGCGATGCAAGTTTCCATGGGTCAAGGTGTACTCCCCACAATAACGTGATTTGGGCATTACAAATTGTAAGTAACTAGTCTCTACCTGTACGGTGTTGCGCAGGAAAAAGAAATAAATGGAAGAATATATTTTAATAGTGAAATTACTTCTTTTGGGAAAATAAAGACCAAAAAGCTCTTTGGTTAAGATTCTGTGTGTTGGTAGTGGCAGCACTAAAAGTTGCAGGAGAGTCCAGCCCACGTGGTAATTTCTGTACATATCCACAAACAAAAGATCCTATATTCCCGCTATAAACAGGGCTCTGCGCGAAATTCTAAGATTAAACAGAAAGAATGCAGTACACCCAGAACTCTTAACAGCTGCTTTTTGTCTGTATGAGGAGTCTAGGGTGGAGAATTAACAGCCAAATTTAAAGGCTATCCAGTCCTAAGTTAGAGTGGGACAGAGAGGGGACAGACACACACGTCCAAACCAGGTATACAAACTTCTTTTTTTGATGAAGAATGATTCCTACAAGCAAAAAACAACTTCTTTTTAAAAATGTTTAAACAGAAGCCACGACAAGGTTATCAGTAAAACTCGATAAGCTTTCTCTCCAGTCCCCAAAACACAAGGCAAAGGGAAAGTACAACCAACCTCGAAGAAACCAACACCGACTTTCCTACCGGACCAAATAACAAGAAACCTTCAGACCCAACAGGTATCCCTGCTCTCAAGCAGGACGAAGCAGAGAAAGGGACCACTTTTTAAAAGTCTTGCCTATATTTCGCCAGGAGAACTCTCCAAACTGAGGGAGAAATTCAAAAGCGGGGAAGAGGAGAAAAAAAATTATTTTTAACTTTTTTTTTTCTTTTTTTAATTTAGGGGGTGGAACAAAGCCATGACAATATTTGAAACATCCCTCTCCTCCTCCTGTCCTCAAGCAGGGCTCGAGGGCGACGGGGGGCGCATCCCCCGAGGACAAACGCTCGTTTCCGGCGATTTCGAGTCCTGGGCCGGGTCGGGGGCTCCGAGGAGGCCGAGCCGCGGGCCGCGAAGCCCCGTCCCACCCGTCCCCTTTACCCAGCTTCAGGGCAGCCCTCTCCAGCACTCGCTGCAGCCTCTCCCGACAGCGGCCCGCCACGGCCCAGGGCAGGCGGGAGCTCCGCTCCGGGTCCGCCTGCTCCCGGGCCACCTCCTCGGTCACGAACTGGCCGGTGAAGCCAGAGGCGCCGAACACCACCAGGTGGAAAGGCCTCTGCTCGGTCGCCATGACGAGCCCACAGCGAGCGGCGGCCCGGGGCGGGCTGAGTTCACGGCGCCTGCGCCTCAGGCAGCAACCGCCGACGTCGCGGCCGCCGCCGTCGCCGCCACTTGCGCGCCGCGCTCCCTTCGCCCCGCGCGCGCCGCCGCCCCGGGGCCGCGCCCACGCAGCGTCCCGCGCCGCCCGCCGGCGCGCCGCTTCCGCCCCGGGAGGCTTCGGCCGGGAGGCTGGCCGGGGCCGCGGCTTTGGCTGCGGGGCCGCTGCTGGGGCTGGCAGGAGCGGACGGCGGCCCATGGCTCCGTGCAGACGTTTGTCCGGCACCGCTCTGACCTCCCGAGTTCTAGCCCTCCCGGAGGCTGGAGGCGGCAGCGGCCGGTTATTCTTGTTGCGCGGGGGTGGGGGAGGGGTGTTGCGCAAAGAGTTTGAGAAAACCTGACGACGGGAGGGGGATTGCACACTCCAAGAACGTTATATTTTTCGAAGCACGTTGGCCGAGGGACGTCTGCGAAGCCCTGGTGGAGGTGGAGGGTGAACGCGGGTTAACAATAGGGAAAACTGCTGAGGGGTACAAGGGAATGCTCTGTATTATCTTTTCAACTTTTCTGTAAATCTAAAACTATTCTAAAATTTAAAATTTATTTTTAAAAACATGTGCGTGCATTTGTGTCAGATACATGCAAATTTGTCGTCTCATTTAATGCCGCTCAGCAAGCATTTCCAGGGAGTCAACTGTGTGTCAGCTTCTGAAATGGATCCTGGGTACACAAGGATCAATAAGGCAAGGTCCTTGCCCTCCCTAACTGGGGAATAAATAGTGTAATTGAAGTGCGTGTAGCAAATGAGGAGAGGAGCTAACTCTGGGACAAGAGAAACACGGGAAGACATAAATTAGTAGGGCTTAGATATAGAAGAATTGGGAGAGGAGCAGGTATTTATTTATTCAATAAACATGTATTAGGTGTGTCATATACACCAGGATACAGAGACCAGCACCAGTTTTTGAAATGGTATTTTAATAAACTCCGAGAAGGCATTTGATAAAATGCAATATCCATTCCTGATTTTTTTAAACTCTCATTAAAACAGGAATCGATGGATACTTTTTTTTTTTGAGACAGTCTCACTCTGTCGCCCCAGCTGGAGTGAGGTGGCTTTGTCATAGCTCATTGCAACCTCAAACTCCTGAGCTCAAGTGATCCTCCCTCCCCCCTCAGCCTCCCCAGTATCTGAGACTACAGGTGCGTGCCTCCATGCTGGGCTAATTTTTCTATTTTTTGTAGAGACAGGGTCTCACTCTTGCTCAGGCTGGTCTCGAACTCCTGACTTCAAGAGATCTTCTTGCCTTGGCCTCCCAAAGTGCTAGGATTACAGGCATTAGCCACTACACCTGGCCGACTTTTTTTTAAATTAGAAAATATATTAGTCATGCAAAAAAGTTACAGTCAGTAACAAATATGTACCCACCACACAGCTTAAGAAAAATATTCCAGATAGTGAGGCTTCCAGGTACCCATCCCTGAACACATTTCCTTCCCCGTCCCCAGGGTGGTCGCTTACCTGTATCTGGTGTTTATCATTCCTGTTCTTATCTTTCTGTTTCTGCTATATATGTAGGTATTTATAAATATAGTATTGTTTTGCATATTTTGAATATTTTATAAACGCTAATCCTTCTGCAACTTTCCTATTTGGTCATGTCTTGACCTTATTCCCAAATGATTCAGAACAAAAAATGTCTGTGGTATGTGTGTATGTAGAGAAAGAGAGAAATACACACAATACTACAGTGCTTTTGTACAATATGATACAAAGAATGCTACAATAAAATTCTTGTATGTTTCTCCTTGAGCACACGTGCATGAGAATAATATATTAATGTATTATGAATGAAAATGGTTGATTCTGGAATATGCACATTTGAGATATTATCAAATTTACTCTCCAAAGCAAATGTACTAATTTTCACTCTCAGCAGGATATGACAGTTCTCTGTTGCTTCTCATCCTTATCAACACTTGGTAGTTGTCAGACTTAATTTTTGTCCAACTGGTCGGTGGAATATGGTAGGTGTTCAAGTATTTATTGAACAACCACTGTATGCTAGGCATTAGGAATAAAGTACTGGGGACATGGCAACAAACAAACCAAAGCCCCTACCCTTATGAAATTTTCATTCTAGTGAAGTAAACAGTCAATAAAAAATAATCTTACAGTCCCACTGCTTCACTTGACCAGCCTTTAAAAAAAAAAAAATCTTACAGATATGCACAAGTTTGCAAAAATATTTATGCAAGAATGCTCATTGAAGTTTGTCTTAAAA
Source organism: Daubentonia madagascariensis (assembly GCA_023783475.1). NCBI lineage: Eukaryota > Metazoa > Chordata > Mammalia > Primates > Daubentoniidae > Daubentonia > Daubentonia madagascariensis. The sequence continues at coordinate 13,580,487 of JAKFHU010000258.1, read as the reverse complement.
AAACTAGAAACAACTGAAATGTCCTTCATCAGAAGACTTATTAAATAAATTATAGTATTGTATCCATTCAATAGAAAGCTATAAGGAATGAGGTAGGGGCCGGGTGTGGTGGCTTACACCTGTAATCTCAGCATTTTGGGAGGCCGAGGCAGGAGGATCACTTGAGGCCAGGAGTTCGAGGCTGAAGTGAGCTGTGATTGTGCCACTGTACTCCAGCCTGGGTGACTCTGTCTTTAAAAAACAACAACAAAAAAGTATGAGCTAGGATTGTGTATAGTGACACGGAAAATTGTCCAAGATACATTGTAAGTGAAAAGAACAAGTTTCCTAACAATATGAGAGTATAAATCCTTCAATTAAAATGAAAAAGATGTATGTATATGCATATAAAATGTCAAGAAGAATACATGATAATCTTAATAAAATAATAACTATAAAATGCTTAGAAACATGCCTAACATAGTAACTGCTTAATAATTAGTAGTAGTAGTAATAGTGATTATTACTGAAAAATGGGTTTGTATAAATTATGCAAGAGAAAAAAGATTCATACTTTTTACCTTTCTATACTGTTAAAACTTTTGATTTTTTTACAGTAAGTGTATATTACTTTTATTATAATGAATGTATTTATTTATTTTTATTTTTTATTTTTTTAAAGACAGAGTCTTTCTATTTGGCCCAGGCTGGTCTCAAAGTCCTAGGCTCAAGCAATCCTTCTGTCTCAGTCTCCTGAGTAGCTGGGATTACAGGCATACATTCGGTGTGTCATATACACCAGGATACAGAGACCAGCACCAGTCCTAGCTCTGATAATACATTTTTAAAAGGAACACAGGCTTGTTTTGCAGGAGAGGCCGAGGAGCAACAGTGGGAACCACCTCTCATCATCTGCAGTTCTGCCAGAGGCCATGTTCCTCTTGCCACCAGGGAACTTTTTTTTTTTGTCAATTGTAACACACAGCAATATGAATGGATCTCAGACACTAATCTGAGCAAGGAAAGAGCACATCTTTATGATTCCGCTCATTTAAAGCTCAAAAGCAGCCAAAACCAATTTACCATGACAGTCATCTTGGAAGGATTTGCTTTTGTGTTGTGCAGTCCCAGATCTGGCCCTTCTTGGAGTAATTCTCCATTCAAAGGATTTCCAAGGAAGTCATTCCCTCCAGGGGCCAGCAGAGAGGTTCATTTCAGCACCAAGATTAGCACCAAAGAGAAAGAAAGATCCCTCTTCCTACAAGAGAAAACAAGGTTGGCTTATGGACAGGTTGTTGGCTACCGTCTTCACAAAGTCAAAAACTGGGTCTTCTGATGCTCGAGGGTGATGGGTGGGACAGAGGGCTTGAGAAGAGAGAAGAAGGCCTGCAACATCAGCTGTGGTGACAAAGATTCTCTCCTTGACCAAACTCCAGCCAGGCTCCTCTGAGCCCTCTTCTCCACTGGCCTCAACCTCAGCCTATAAAAATTTGAACAAACACTAACATAGTTTCTAACAGGTCAAGCCCTCTTCTCTAGGATGACCTCAACGCCCCTTAAAGTGGCTGCCCGAGAAAGCTCAAGACTGAGCAAAGAGTTTACTCCTGCTCCGGCTGGCACCTGAAGACACGGCTCCCGTCTCCCAGCCTCTGTGGGAGGGTAGGAGCCTAAATTCCAGAAGCACCAGTTAGTGAGCAAACCCAGATAAGTTTCACATGGACCAACCTCCCCTTCCACTTTTTATAATTTTTTGCTTCCCTGACTCTCCTGGGCTCCCACTTATCCTCTCTCTATTCCCTCATTCTCCCTTCAACGTGCCTAGTCACCTCTGCACAAACTGAAGTTGGGGTCAGTTCATGCTGGACTCTTTTTTCTGTTGCAATAGTATGTTACTGATGAAAATCTATACTTACCACTTTACCTAGTGTCTGGCTTTGTTTATCTTTGACATAGGAAATCAGAAAGAGATAAATAAAGGAATATCCAGGTAGTTCTTAGGGTCCATTTGAAGCTGAAAGAGGGAAGGGAACTAAACTTGCAACATTTGGGAAATGGTATAAAACTTATGACTAAATGTGAAGGGAAGAAGTCATGAGGAGTCACTTATAAAATATTATGGGTTTTTTTGGGCAACTTTTGATTACCTGAATTATTTGCTTTGATCTCTAGTGGATAATATGGCATCTCTAAATAGAAACAGAAAGCAAGAAAAGCAGCTAATCCAAGTCAGAAATTCCCTCATACGCTACCACATTTTAGAACAAGTTGTTATCTCAGCATACTGAAAGTTGCAAAATAGTACAACACAAGCCTAGCTCCCAATACTCAGACCTCGGACCAACCTCTGCTGGTCATGCTGGAATGACTCAGTGAAAAGAAGTGAGTCCAGGCTGACCTTTGACCTTTTAGGAAAACAACAAAAACTAAATGCTTTTTCTGTCAATTAAGGTAGCTATTTCTATCTTTTCCCTTCTTTGTATCATTTTCTCCTTTTTTCTACTATTAAACTAAAAATCTATTTGCACTTAAAAGTTCTTTATACACATCCTCAGAAATCTAGGCTCTGTTTTTTTGAATGTTTTTATTTTTAATAAAAGAGGCATCCAATTTTTAATAAAGGAAGCAGCGGAGGCCACTCATACTGGCTCGATTGTTAAAAATTGTTAAATTTTCAGCAACTTTGTGAGCCAGTTGAAGTCACATTGGTAATCTGAAATCAGCCACGGTGGAAATGTTTACACCATGAAAACTGGCAAATACTACAAATCATGGTTTTTCCTCCAGAGAGCAAATGAGTAGGCTGTTAAATACTTGTCAGCACACTACTAAGGGCATTGCTAAAAGAGAGAGAGAGAGAATATCAAGAATTTTGTGGAAAGGAGAAGCTTACAAAAAGCTTGTGGACTGAAAAAGAGTCACAAAGTAAGTCTGTCAATTTAGAAAGGAGACATTATTTCTTTAAAAGGGTTACAACCTACAGGCTGGCCATCCTGACAGGTTGGGAAGCCAAACAGGCACTTCAAAGGAGGGAGGGGTAAGACGGGAATTTATGCTGAATGGGTTGGCCAAGTATACATATTCAACAGGTTATAGGAGGAGACCCACATGCATGCATATTAGGTTTACATGTATGTAGCATACATCCCATGATCATTTTGGGGTGGAGACTTAACATTTAAATGTATTATAATTAGGTCCTATACATAAAAAGGTGTAATATAGGGCACAAGTCCATGAACTGGGCCTTCTCGTGAGACAGGCCAGAACCAGTCTGTGGCCAGCAGTCATTTACTAAGAAGAAACTTTGTGGTCCAAAACAGCTGTCATGTTGGAACCATAAAAACAGGAAGAGGGCACCGGGGTTGGATGAAGTAAGCAATCTTCTGGACTTTTGTTCTTCTTAAGTCAGCCATTGATAAAATCTAGCAGGGGATTAGAAGCAGATGGGACATGGCCAGCCTGTGTCCTATCATGGCCAGAAACTTAAAACTTTGGGGTCTTTTAGCCAAAGGGAGATCCATTAGTCTGTTGAAGGGGGCTAGGACTCTTATTTCAGTCCTCAAGCTCGATTAAAAGATTAAAAATTGGTTTAATAGAGAAAGGAATCTATTTTTCCTGGCTCCATCAATGATTCACTTTGGTATAGGCAGGTTACTCAACTTCTGGTTTCTTGGTTTCCTTGTGGGTAAAAAGATAATAGGGCCTGATGACAAAGCCCTATTTTATAAAAATCTAACAAAGCACACACATATTTAAGCAGTAATAATACTCACTTGTGAAATTAATGTCTATCATTATATAAGTGGTATAATTTGGTCAAGCAATACCATCCCCAAATAATGACCTGAAGAATCATGAATCATCTTTCCCAATCTACTTATTTCTAAATTTAAAAACAAAAGGTTGTGAAGACATGTCTTGCTTCCTATGAAGCAAGACATAGTATCTTAATTTTCCAATATGCACAAAAACTTAATAATCCTTCAAGAAGGTGTTATTCATACTTACCTGCCAACCGTCAAAAGTCAAACAGCTTTCCCACTCTTCAACCCTGAAAACACTGGGCTGTCAATGCTATCATGTTCCAGCAGAAATGCCTCAAAGACTCTTTTCATCTTCACCAAACAATGTGGCATTCCTGCCAAGGCCCATGGAGATAAGCACACATCCACAATGAATACTGCGTTGATACTTTTGTACTGTTATCTTTAATTTTCAAAGAGTACAATACTTTTAAAACATACCCACCAAAAATTAACCTTGTGTGAAACTGAGTGCCTAATCTGTGCTAGGAACCATGTGAGTCCATTTAGACACTGCTATTTCTGCCAGAAGGAAAAGCCTTAATTTTATTAAGCTATGGTGAAAGCAAGCTCTCTAATCAACCTTTGGGCCTGTGTTACAAAGACTGAATTTTGAAACATTTGCCTATTGGGAAACTCTAAACCACACCACACTACCAGTTTCCCGGTAGGATGGGCAGTTAAACATGGTATTCATTCTGCATTTCCAATGGACTCACGGTAGTAATAGCTACCTATTATGCACCAGTTATACGCCAGACACTTTACAAATATTTACAACTCTTCAAGTTACACATTTAAATCTCATATTAGAAATGAAGGTAAAAGGACTGAAGTAACTCCACCAAACCCAAATGGATAAGGATTTGAACTGAGTAAGGATTCGAACCCGGGTCTCTCAGTTTCAAAGCCTTGTTATTTACTACAGCACAGTGACTCTTTTCTACAGGCAAGTTCCCCTTTCCCACAGGTAGTTATTTTCCAGAAAACAGACATTTTAAAACTACAAGTGTGTCAGGTTTAAAGCAATGGAATAACTATCAAAAAATGCATTCTTGCATAGAATGCACCTAAGAAATAGAGAAGAGCTGACGCTTTCATGGTGTTACAGGCAGTTTTCAAAGCTCCAGGGTCAGGATTAGGGGGGGTCTCACTTGGCCTCAAGTAAAAAATTTAGGGAGTGCAAAAGACTCAATAATCAAGATAAATAATATTTTTAAAAATAAAATTAATGCAAAAGCCCATGATGATGAACAAAGTGTCAAAGTTTTAAATAAAGGTCAGTGTTACTGATTCTTCCTTTGGCCTCAGACTCCAGTATGGCTTAGCGCGACATTATTACTGATGCAGGGTCCAAAACATATACCTGATGATGACGCAACTATCACCACGTTGACCGACCCTACTACAGATGTCCTTCCTTCCTTCCTTAAGTTGCAACATTTGTGTGCCTACTATGTGCCAGACACTGCTCTAGGCATGAGGGATACAGCAACAGAAAAAATCAAAAAGATGAAAAGTTCTGCCTTCATGAAGCTTACATTCTAGTGAGGAAGACACATAAGATAATTGAATAAAATATAAAGAACGTTAGACAGAGACAATTACTATGGAGAATAAAAAGCAAGGAAGGGAGATGTGATACTGCGATTTATAGTAAGAAATATATATTTGGCCTCTCCGAGGTTGCTGGCACACAACTCCTAAAACCCTTGGAATCTCTGGAATGATCAGAGTATCTTTCATATGCTGAGATCACTGGTGGCTGGGGGCCCCTAGATGGGGGCTGTTCACCAGAAAAACCAAGGCATGATGAGAGGGTTAGGACTTTCAGCCCTGCCTCCTGACCTCTGGGGGGAGCGGGGGGGGGGGGGGGGGGGGGGGCCGGGGGGCGGGCCGGCAGTGTGCAGGCGACAGAGGCTGAAGGTTGAGTTCCCCCAACGATGCCTACATAATGAAGCCTCCACAAACCCCAGAAAGGGCAGGGCTGGGAGAGCTTTCAGGTTGGTGAACGAGAACACATCCACATGCCGGGAGGGTGGTGCATCCCAGCTTGACAGGGATCCACCCCAGCTCGACAGGGATCCACGGCCTGTGTACCTCTTCGACTGGTTGTTGTATCCTTTAAAATATCCTTTGTAACAAATGGGTAAATGTAATTAACATGTTTCCCTGAGTTCTGTGAGCTGCTGTGACAAATTAATCAAACCCCAGGAGGAGGTGTGAGAAGCCCGATTTATAGCAGGCTTGGTCAGAAGCACAGGTCACACCCTGAGGCTTGCAATTAACACCTGCTGGAAGAGGGCGAGGGTGGGGCCTGGGATGGGGAGTGGGGGCCAGTCTTGTGGGCCTGAGCCCTTCACCTGTGCAATCTGGTGCCATCTCAGGGTAGATAGCGTCAGAACTGGTGTCCGAAGCTAGAGAATTGCTTGGTGTATAAGGAAAAGCCCCATGCATCTAGTGTAAAAAGTGTTGTGTTGGGTGACTGTGTGAGAATAGGGAGAAAAAAGTTTGTTTTGTACTCAGATGAGATGTGAATAGTCCGGGTGGGGTTGTGTGTGAATTTTTAGATGGAATGGCCAGGGACAGCCTCACTCAGAGGGTGGCTTTGAGGGAAGCCCTGGGGGAGAAGAGCGAGCTGGCTATGCAGATAGCTGGGAGAACATTCCACACAAAGAAATTCAATAAGGCTAATACAAGGGCCCCAGGTAGTATCAGGTACCTTGACGACCAGAGAGGAGGCAGTGCAGCTTGGGCAGATGGGTGACAGGACGTAGGAGGAGGTGAGGTCAGACAGGTAATGGGAGGCAGATCGAGTAAGAGCTTTAAGGTCACGGTGAGGCCTCTGAGTGGGACAGGAGTCACTTTGGAGCAGAAGAGGCACTGTACCTCTTTTTTTTAAATGCTCATTTTTTTAAAATGCCCATTCTGTCTCCTTTGTCAGGAACAAACTAAACAGAGGCCAAGTGCAGATTCAGGGAAATGTCGTGAGGCTTTTGCACTGATCCACCTGAGAGGTGATAGTGGTTTAGATTAGGGTGTCGACAGCAAAAGGGCTGAGACTGGTCACAATCTGGACATCGTTTGAAGGTAAATAGGGTTTTCAGATGGATTGGATGGGGCAGGGAGGCTTTGAGAGAAAGTGAGCAGTCAAAGATGACTCCAAAATATTTGGCCTGAGGAGCTGCAAGGTTGGAATTGTCGTTAACTAAGATGGGAAGACTCAAGGTTTTTGTTGGTTGGGGGTGGAGGGAAGGGTGGATATTGGGAGCTCAGTTTGGTTATGTTATATCCAGGGTGCCTACAAGACATCCAAGTGAGAATTGTAAAGCAGGCAACTTGATATTCTCTTTTGGGTCTCAGGGGCGGGGTCTGGCCTCCTGGAGCTACATATTTGGGATTGTTGGTATATGGATGGTACCATCACCAGAACCCCTCCTCTGAAAGTGCTAAATTATTTCAATACAAGAATCATTTATTGAGCATCCGCTAGGTATAAGCACCAAAGTAGGTGCTGGGTATATTAAAAATATGGATACAACCCCTGCCTTCTCCCCCTCATCACCCCTACTAACTTGACAAGGGAATCCAGACTGTTCCAAGATCACTACTGAATGTACTCCACCCTCCACAGCCTGGCCCCTGTAGACAATGCCAGCTCTGTCCTACCACTTCCTCCCCCCGCCCCGCACACTTTATGATTTAATAATGCTAAAATGCTTGCAGTTTCCCATGCTCACAATGCTATTTCATGCCTCACTGATTATGACCATACTCTTTCCTCCGGGCACAATGCCCTTTCTATCTCCTCTTGTCTGAATTACTTTAACCTCAAAACGTAACTCAGCCTTCCTTGAACCACCAGGCTTGAACACCTTAGATGCTCACAATACCCTATATACACCTTTATCCATATCATTAGGGAAGTACCTCTTTCCTGTGGTCCCAAGGTTCTGTGTGGAGGGAGTGCACCCAGGTAATACTCCTGGCCTCCCTTCCTGCTTCTCTCTCAGTGGAGGAGGAAATCTTCCCTGGTGATGAGTTGGGAGAAGGAACAGGGGTGCTCAACCTAGTCCTATCTCCCCTCTCTTTTCAGACCTTCCTGACCAGGGCTTGTTCTGCTCTCTGCCATGTCCAACAGGGCCAGTGCCTGGATGGCAATATCAGGGATGAAGGATTGGGAAGCCCACTGTGGCCACACATCCAGCCTTCACCGGTGACTAAGCTGATGCTTTTGATCTCCATCTGTCTGATTCCATTCTAGATCTCTACATTAGATTCCTATTTGGGGTGGGAAGAGAAAGTTATTTATTGGGTTTCTTCTATGCCAGCCTAAATTATATTATATTATCAGCCCCCACACATCTGTTAAACTCATTAAAGACTATGCGTTAATCATTTTTATACCCTCATTCAACAAAAATGTATTGAGTACTTACTAGATGCCAAGTACTGTTTTAGGCACTGGGAATATTGCACCGAACAAAACAGTCAAGAATCTATCCCTACTGAAGTTTTCATTTAGGCAGGGATGGGGGGTTGGAGAGAGCAGACAATAAACAAATAAAACATACACTATATCAGATGGAGGCAAATGCTATGGGGAAAAAAAAGTGGGCAAGAGGGACAAAGAGTTCCAGGGAGGAAGGCTTACTGTTTTAACTAGTGTGGAAATTAGGGAGCACACAGTGAGAAGGTGACATTTGAGCTGAGGCCTGAAGGAGGGCAGGAGACAGAGCCCAGAGTGTGGCTCTGAGGCAGGGCCTTATTGATGGTGTTTGAGAAACAGCAAGGAGGCCAGGGTGGCAGGACAAAGTGAGCCAGGAGGAGAGAAGAAGGCAGTCAGTTCAGAGCGGTGCAGTGGAAGATTTCAGCTTTTATATCGGGAAGTCATTGGAGGGAGAGTTTGCATGTTCAAAAATATCTTACTTTTAAAACCAGTTAGAGCCATTAGGAACTTTTTCAATATATTAACCGGGTGGTTTCCTTGTTCTGAAACTCACGGAATGTCCTAATTTTCTGTAAGAAAACCCCCTTTTTTACAATGTTATTTAATTTTAAAAAATTTCATTCATTCATTCATTTGTCCCTTTGTTCATTCCTTAAATAAATGCCTCAAGCCCTGTTGCAGGCCCTGAGATTGAAAATATGAACAAGACAGATATAATGCCTGGCCTCGTGCATTTCCAGTCTGGTGGAGGAAAGAGGAACAGTAAAGCTTCTAATTATCAAAAGAATTATGCTCACCATCCCACCAAAGATTTACGGCAATTGTTGGTCCCTTCTGATCTCTACTTACACATGCTCATAGTTTATATGTGTTTAAAAGTATAACGTGAACACAATCGTGTTCTACATCTTTTTCTTATCTTTTTTTTTTTTTTTTAGTTGAAGGGAGAAAAGCTGGAGAAGTGGAGAACTTAAAGTCTTGGCATGAATGCCTCCCTAATCCCACCCCATTCCACGTACTATGGCCAGGGGCAGGCGAAATTGTATTTCCCAAATCCCTGAGGGTACAGGGCACTGGGCGGAAAGAGCTGTTTCCATTATATCCATTAGACTGTTTCTGGGACCCCTGGGTCAGAACACCTAAAGGAAAATTCAAGACTGAGGTAGGAGGGAGAGTGTTCTGCCCTGTCTTCTGCCCTTTGCTTACATATTATTATATTGTAATTATATTACATGTAATTACATAATCTACACCTTTGCAAGCAACAGCTAGTTGGTGCTGCTACCTTCTGACCGCACTAAACAGGAAAGGCTCACTTAAGAAATGGTGGCATTGGGCTAGGAAAACTTTTTAATTTTTTTTAATTGACACATAATAATTGTACATATTTATGGGGTACATAGTGATATTTTGATACATACGGTGTGCAGTGATCAAATCAGGATAATTAGTATATCTGTCACCTCAAACATTTATCATTTCTTTGTGTTGGGAACATTCAAAATCCTCTCTTCTAGCTATTTGAAAATACATAATAAATTATTGTTAACTATAGTCACACTACAGGGCTATAGAACACTAGAACTTATTCCTCCTAGCAAGCTGTCATTTTGTATCCTTTAACAAATCTCTCCTTATCCCTTTCTCCCCCCACCCTTCCCAGCCTCTAGTGACCACTATTCTATTCTTTACTTCTATGAGATCAACTTTTTACCTTCCCCTTATAATTGAGAACATGTGGTATTTATCTTCTGTGCCTGAATTTTACTTGACATAATGTCCTCCAGACCCATTTATGTTGCTATGAATGACAGGATTTCATTCATTTTTGTGGCTGAATAGTATTCCATTGTGTATATGTGCCACATCTTTTTTATCCATTCCTCTGTTGACAGATACTTAGGTAGATTCCATATCTTGGCTATTGGAAATAGTGCTGCAACAAACATGGGGGTGCAGATGTCTCTTTGATATACGGATTTCCTTTCCTTTGGAAATATACCCAGTAGTGAGAGATTGCTGGATCATATGGTAGCTCTGTTTGTAGTTTTTGTTGTTTTGAGACAGGGCCTCACTCTGTCCCCCAGGCTAGAGTGCAGTGGTGTGATCATAGCTCACTGCAGCTTTGAACTCCTGGGCTCAAGCCAGCCTCCTGCCTGAGCCTCCTGAGTAGCTGAGACTACAGGTGCATGCCACCATGCCCAGCTAATTATTTTTCTTTTCTTTTCTTTTCTTTTTTTCTTTGTAGAGATGGGGGTCTCACTATACTGCTCAGGCTGGTCTTGAACTCCTGGCCTCAAGCGATCCTCCCACGTTGGCCTCCCAAAGTGCTGGGATTACAAGCATGAGCCACCTTACCTGGCCTATTTGTAGTTTTCTGAGAAACCTCCATACTGGTCTCCATAATGCCTGTACTAATTTACATTCCCACCAACATGTATAAGAGTTCCCTTTTCTCTGCATCCTCACCAGCATTTATTATTTTTTGTCCTTTTGATAATAGTCATTCTAACTGGGGTGAGTGATATCTCATTTTGGTTTTGGTTTGCATTTCTCCGATGATTAGAGATGTTGAAAAATTTTTCATATACTTGTTGGTCATTTGTATGTCTTCTTTTGAGAGATGACTGTTTAGATCATTTGCTATTTTTTTTTTATTTCAGAATATTATGGGGGTACAACACTTTGGCTATATATTGCCCATGCACTGCCCGTGTCAGAGCTACAATCGTGGTCATCCCCCAAACTGTGCTCCCCGCATCCATTCAGTGAGAGTTTTCCCATCCCCCACCCCCCTCCCGCCTGCCCGCCCGCTGATGAATATTATTGCCATTTGCTATTTTTTAACTGGATTGTTTTTTTGCTGTTGAGTTGTTTGAGTTCTTGTATACTCTGGATATTAATCCTGTGTCAGTGAATAGTTTGCAAATATTTTCTCTCATTCTTTAGATTGTCTTTTCCCTCTGTTGATTGTTTCCTTTGCTGTGCAGGTTTTTTAGTTTACACATAATCCCATTTGTCTATTTTTGCTTTTGTTGCCTATGCTTTTGAGGTCTTATCCATAAAATCTTTGCCCAGACCAATAACCTGAAGCATTTCCAATATGTTTTCTTCTAGTAGTTTTGTAGTGTCAGGTCTTGCATTTAAGTCGTTAATCCATTTTGAGTTGATTTTTGTACAAGGTGAGAAACAGGAAACTATTTTCATTCTTCTGCTTATGGATGTCCAGTTTTTCCAGCACTATTTGTTGAAGAGATTGTCCTTTCCCTAATGAATGTTCTTTGCACCTTTGTCAAAAATCAGTTGGTAGTAAATACATGGATTTATTTCTGGGTTTTCAATTCTGTTCCATTGGTCTGTGTCCATTTTTATGCCAGTACCATGATGTTTTGGTTACAATAGCTTTGCAGTATATTTTAAAGCCAGATAGTGTGATGCCTTCAGATTTGTTCTTTTTGCTCAGTATTACCTTGGCTATTCAGAGTCTTTTATGATTCCATATGAATTTTAGGATTGTTTTTTCCTATTTATTTATTTTCATTTTTTCTTTTCCATTTTTTTGTTCTTTTCAATTTCTTTCATCAGTGTGTTATAATTTTCCTTGTGGAGATCTTTCACCTCCTTGGTTAAATTTATTCCCAGGGTTTTTTTCTTTTTCTTTTTGGTAGCTATTGTAAATAGGATTGCTTTCTTGATTTCTTTTTCAGCTAGTTTGTTGTTGGTATGTAGAAACGCTATTGATTTTTGTATGTTGATTTTGTGTCCTGAAACTTTACTGCATTTGCTTATCAGTTCTAAGAGTTTTTTGGTGTAGTCTTTAGACTTTTCTATATACAGTTGACCCTTGAAGAACACGGGGTTTAGGGTCACCAATCCCCCAGGGAGTCGAAAATAACTTTTGCCTCCCCCAAAACTTAACTACTAATAGCCTACTGCTGACCAGAAGCCTTATTGATAACATAAATAGTCAATTAACACACATTTTGTATGTTGTATGTATCATATACTGTATGCTTATAATAAAGTAAGCTAGAGAAAAGAAAATGTTATTAAGAAAATTGTAAGAAAGAGAAAATATATTTACTGTTCATTCAGTGGAAGTGGATCATCATAAAGGTCTTCATCCCCGCCATCTTCATGTTGAGTAGGCTGAGGAGGAAGAGGAAGAGGAGGGCTTGGTCTTGCTATCTCACAGGTAGCAGAGGCGGAAGAAAATTCACATATAAGTGGACCCATGCACTTCGCATTTGTGTTGTTCAAGGGAAGGCTGCGTAAGATCATGTTGTCTTCAAACAGGGGCAATGTGACTTCCTCCTTTCCAATTTGGATACCATTTGTTTCTTTCTCTTGCCTAATTGCTCTGGCTAGGTTCTTAACATTTTTTTATTGTATATATTTAAGGTGTCTAACCTGATGTTTTAATATATATATCCTTAACATTGATGATCACTTTTTCTGATTTCACATTATATTCAAATTAATGAAAACATTTCACATAATAGACATATTAACTGATAGTCATAATTTAAGTACTTCCCTACATTTGTACATTTAGACTGTTTCCAATTTGTCATTATTATAAATAATGCCACTATATGCATTCTCATGTAACTTTTCCTTCTTTTTAATAGTTTCATTAGGGTAAATTTCCACACCTGAGAATACTGAGTCAAAGGCTCTCAATATGTGTCTTATATCTTGATATACATCTTATATCTGTGGTGTGTTTATCAAGAGTCCCTAATGGATATAAGGCTTAGACTTGTCTGTATATATCAGTACATGAACCTAAAATGCTTTTTATATCCATTGCAAAGATAAAGGTCTGCCAAAGCCAAATCTTGGTGAATATACAGTTCCCAAAATTTCTTATGAGATCATGTTTTGATAATGGGGGGAGGGAAAGTAGTATCTTTCTTTACATATAAATGGTGGCACTGAGTAATTGCTAATTTAGCCTTCCTAAGCAGAAGATAAATCCTAACTTATGTTTATGTGGCAGAAAAGATTTCATACAAGATATTTGGACATTGTCTGAAATCGCTCAACTCACCTGCTGTATTCTTTCAGTACTGCCCCACTCTAGAAAGAGCTAGAGAGAGGGGAAATAATCTTACCACTAAGAAGTTTTTACCTTACATTCTTCTTTTCCCCCAACATTTATTTTTTTTAAATCTTCAAGTCCACAGAAAGATTGAAGAATAATAATACAATGAACACCCATATACTCTTCTTAATTCACCAATTGTTAGCATTTTACCACTTTTTTCCCTCTCCATATGTATATTTTTGCTGAACCATTTGAAAGTAAGTTGCAAATATACCTTCACCCTTAAATTTTCCAGCATTTATTTCCTGAGAACAAAGTCATTCTCCTAAATAATCATGGCACCGTTATCACATCCAAGAAATTTAACATTGCTACAATAATATGAGCTAATATTTGGGACACATTCAAATTTCAAATTGTCTTGAAAATATCTCATAAGAGTTTTAAAATCCAGGATCCAATCGAGGGTCATACATTGCATTTGGTTGTCTTATCTCTTTAACCTCCTTGAATCTAGAAGAATCACTTCATCTTTTTTTAACTCTTTCCTGACATTGACATTTTTGAAGAGTTCAGGCCAGTTGTCATGTAGAATGTCACACAATCTGGATTTCTCTGATTGTATCCTCAGGATGGGATTCAGGTTAAACATTTTTTATAAGAATACTACATTGGTGATTTTGGTAGGCAGTATTCTACGGTGATCCAAAATGACCCTTGCCCTTGTATAATCTCCTCCCCTTGAATGTGGTCAGAACCTGTGAATATGAAGAGCTCTCACTCCTGTGGTTATGTTACCTTCTATGATGAGGAATTTTGCAGATGTCGTTATCCAAGTGGGCCTAGTCATTTAAATCCTGGTCTAGAGGTCAGAAGTGGGGGAAGCCAGAGATTTGAATTTCAAGAAGGGCTCATTGTGTCTTTACTGGCTTGAAGACAAAGGAAGCCATGTGGCCAGGAATGCAGGCACCCTCTAGGAGCTGACAGCCAGCAAGGAAACCAGGAGACCACAGTCCTACAACCACAAGGAATTGAATTCTGCCAACAACAAGAATAAGTTTTAATGCAGATTTTTCCCAGAGAGATGGGAATTCAGCCTGGTTCACCCTTGATTTTAGCCTTGTGCTACCCTGATCAGAGCACCCAGGCATGCTGTGCCAGACTTCTTACCTAAGAACACTGAGCTAATAGATGGGTGTTACCATAAGCTGCTAAATTTGTAGTCATGTGTAGCAATAGAAAACTAATACAACAATGTTATATACTTTTCATTGTCATTGCATCACACCAAAAGGAACATATTGTCAATTTGTCTCATTACTGGTGAAAGAGACAAACAAACACTTTTTCTTCCCTCACACCCTCAACACAGAACACTTCTGTGACCAAAATGTGTGGGGATTTCTTCCCACTAGCCACCAATTCTCTAGCTGGGTGTCCTACAAGTTAACACAATTCTGACGCTATTTACCTGTAGTGGCACCAGATCCCACGGGTTAAGGGCTCAGTCCCATAAGACTGCCCCCACTGCAGAGGCCAATCACAAGCCCCAGGTTGTGGCCTGTTCTTCTGACCAATCGGCTATAAATCAGGGTCCTCACAACACTCTCCTCAGGTTCAATTTATTTGCTTGGACAGCTCACAGAGCTCAGGGAAACACTTATGTTTACAGGTTTATTATAAAGGATATTACAAAGGATACGGATGAACAGTCAGATGGAAGAGACGCATAGGGCAAGGTATGGGGAAGGGGCACAGAGCTTCCATGCCCTCTTTTGGGTACACCACCCTCCAGGAACCTCCATGAGTTCAGCAATCTGGAAGCTCCTCGAATCCCATAGTTCAGGGATTTTTATGGAGACTTCATAACATCAATTCATCAGTGATCAATTATGAATTCAACCTCTAGTCCCTCTCCTTTACCCAGAGGATGGGTGGTAGGGCTGAAATTTCCAAGCTTCTATTCATGGGTTGGTCTTTCTGGTGACAAGCCCCCATCCAGGAGTCCTCCAAGAGGCTCCTCATTAGAACAAATGATGCTCCTATCACCTAGGGAATTCCAAGGGATTAAGAGCTCTGTGTCAGGAACCAGCGTCAAAGACCAAATAATAGAGCAAAATACACACCTATCACCCCTATCGCTCAGGAATTACAAGGGTTCTAGGAGCTATGTGCCAAAAACAGGGGGCAGACACGAAATATATATTTCTTATATCACAGTTGTGGTGCTAAATTACAACGTGGTTAAGGAAATATTTTTCCCTTTGTAATGAAGAAGTCATCTGTCATGTGGAACTTAGAGGCTGTGCCACGATCTTCTTCCCCAACGACCTTTCTCCTTTCACTCGTAGTTGTAGCACTCGTTAACGATTCTTGCCTGAATAATTTATTATGGCGGTGTTTGCAAAATAATCATTTTTAATGACTTTCTAATTTATCATCCCTTTTACATTTATCAGCTAGCATTCTCCTAAAAAGAAGAGCTATCTATACATTCTTCAACTTTCTTTAAACTATATATTACTAAGGATTTATGAGTTATGTTTAAATTAAATATGTTATAACCCATTATGATTTTCTATAATGCTGAAATTCTCACAAATTTAGCCAGGGCAAGCCTCTTTAAACCACATCTATATCTTTTTTTTTTTTAAGAGACATTGTCTTGCTCTGTCACCCAGGCTGGAGTGCTGTGGTGTGATCATAGCCTTGGACTCCTGGGTTCAAGTGATTCTCCCACCTTAGCCTCCTGAGTAGCTGGTACTACAGGCACCGTGGCAGGCTGTCTTTTTATTTTAAAGAGGTAAATTTTATATACAGTGAAATGCACAAATCTTTTTTTGTTTTTTTTGGCAGAGTCTCACTCTGTCCCCCAGCTAGAGTTCAGTGGTGTGATCACACCTCACTGCAACCTCAAACTCCTGGGTTCAAGTGATCCTCCTGCCTCAGCCTCCCGAGTAGCTGGGACTACAGGTGTGTGCCACCACACTTGGCTAATTTTCTATTTTTTGTAGAGATGGGGTCTTGCTTTTGCACAGGCTGATCTCAAACTCCTGACCTCAAGCAACCCTCCCGCCTCAGGCTCCCAAAGTGCTAGGATTATAGGTGTGAGTCACCATGCCTGGCCCCAAAATGCACAAATCTTAAGTATACAATTTGAAAATTAAAAAAAATTAAAAAGCTTGTATAACCAACACCCACACCAGATATAGAACATTTTCATCTTCCCAGAAACCTCCCTATTGCCCATTGTTAGTTAGTGCCTTTCTCAATAGGCAATCCTGATTCTGATTTCTTTCACCATAAGTTAATTTTGCTTATTATTCCTGAATCCTTTTTATGTGTCTCTGTTAGTTTTTGAGCATTTCCTTCCTTTCTGGCACAAAAGGATGTTTCAGGATCTCCTCACATTTTCTGTACACCAGGCCTGGAATCAGCCGTTTCTCCAAGGACCTTTGTTTCTTTTAGAAAGAAGTGATATTTAGAATCCAAGATCTGAGTGCCCTCATTGCTATTGGGATATCATTGATTCTAAGTCTTTTCAATGGACAGAGCTAAGAAATAGCAAACTTACAGGTAAGTTAGAAGTACATTACAAAACCAGTTGTAAATAAGTTGCTGACCTGATGTTACATTACCCTGAATATTTCCGTATGTATTTTCTACAAATAAGAATATTTCCCCACGTAAAACGAATAAAACCATCAAAAATCAGAAAAATGACACAGATATATCATTGCCATCTGATCCTTAGACCCCATGCAAGTTTGGCCAATTGTTCCAATAATGTCTGGATCCAAAACAATCCAGGTTAGGATCATGCATTGCATTTAATTGTCCTGTATCTTTGGTTCCCACTGGTCTGAAACAGTTCCGCAGTCTTGTCTTGACTTTTATGACCTTGATACTTTGGAAAATTACAGGCTAATTCTTTTGTAGAATTTCTTCAGTACTGGTTTGTCTGATATTTTCTCATTATTAGATTCAGAATATCAGGTGATATCAGTGAAAATTGTAGAGTAAGAATCTCCAAAAATTCTCTACTTCATAAAAACAACAAGAAAACTGGCAAAAATTGTCACAATAGACTTTTTCCAGAGCCCTTGAAATGAATCAGAAAGGCTTGCAGCAACCTAGGGATCACATATTCAAGAAAATTGGCACAATCTGGCAAGAACAGTGAGCTTTGTGGTATTTTAACCTGTCCTATTTCCATGTCCTCCTCTCCAGCAACCAATAGCCTCCATTGTGAAAGCCAAGCAGCCCTGGCAACTACTGGAGGAAGCAGAATAGGGTTGGAGCTTATGAAAAGCCTCATTCGCGGAGAAGTGTCATTATTTTACCTGCGTGGTGGTTTGCAGGAAGAGCAGGCTTGCAAGGTAGCCTTTTTTTGACCTGCCTAGGAGCCCATCCAGTGTGAAAAACCATTTCCCCAAGGGCATGCTGACAGAGACAATTGTTTAACTTCGCAGCTGCCTGAGGTGGTGGATAATGGTTGGGAAAAACAATAGGCTGAAAAAAAAAAAAGCTTAAAGGGAAAAGCTAGAGAATGAGATGTCTGTGGGGGTTTTGAAAAGCTCAGACCTATTCCTGGGACTCCAGAGGGCCATGCACATGGACAGGGCTGTGTACAGGCCCATGGAAGACCTGAGAACTTTCACCCTGGGCTGACCCTGAGGCTCTGTGCAAGCAGAAAGTGAAGGTTAAGGGAGGGTTGTAAACTGCCTTGCTGAATGTTGAGGGTAAGTCCCAACATGCATACTTTATCAGTTTTAACTGTTATTTATTACCTTCCTGCTGTGACAGATAAAAATTAACTTTCACCCTTTTCTCTCCTCCAGCCTTCCAATATATAGAATTATTTTAAATTTCTCTTTCGATTAACTTTATAGCTTAAAATTAACATCTATGTACAGTTTAAGGAATTATAAAACAAATACCCTTGTTTTAAGAATTTAAGAAATTAAGAAATAGAATATCACCAATGTCTTTGACGCCCTTTCTGAGGCCACCCTTCTCCCTACTCCCCAGAAATAAGCACTATCCCGAATTTTGTGTACATCATTCCCCTGATTTTCCTTAAAACTTAACCACTTATGAGTTTCACAATTGAAAATTTTTATGATGTACATTTTTAATATACACAAAAGTAAAAAATATGGTACAATGAAGTCCCATGTGTACATCACCCAACTTAAAAAATTATCATTGTTTTTGCCAGTCTGTTTTACCAGTGCTATCTCACAATTTTTCATTGCTAGAGTACCTTATCTCAAATTCAAGACATCATATTAGTTTACTCATAAACTCTTGGTGTGTATCTCTTAATAGTCAAGAACTTATAGAAAAGGTACAAGAATAATGCAAAGAATTCCTACATACTCTTTTACCCAATATTCACCAAATATCAACATTTTACCTCACTTTCTGTATCATTCTCTTTCTCAATAGATATGCATATTTTTCTCTCTTTTTAAAAATTTTTTTATTTTTATTTTTAATTATTATGGGTACATAATAGTTGTATATCTTTATAGGGTACATGTGATGTTTTGATACAGGCATACAATGTGAACTAATCAAATCAGGGTAATTGGGGTATCCATCGCCTCAGGCATTTAACATTTCTTTGTGTTAGGAACTTTCCAATTCCACTCTTTTAGTTATTTTAAAGTATACCCTAACTTATTGTTGATTATAGTCCCTTTATTGTGCTGCCAAATATTATTCATTCTATCTAACTGACATACATATTTTTCTTCTGGACCATTTGAGAGTAAGGTACAGACTTATCCCTTTAACCCTAAATATTTCAGTGTATGTTTCCTAAGAACAAGAACATTCTCTTATAAACCATAGTATAAAGGTCAAAATTAGGAAATTCATGCTGATGCAATACTATAAGCTGATCGATAAACCACATTCAAATTTTGTCAGTTGTCTCAATAATGTCCTTTGTAAGTAAAGAAAATAAGATCTAGTATCACGGTTCATTTTGTTGTCATGTTTCTTCAGTATCTTCTAATTTGGAACAGTCCCTCAATCTTTTCTTGTCTTTAATAACCTTAACATGTACAATAAGTATAGGCGTGTTATTTTGTAGAATATCCATCAATTAGGATTTTTCTGATGTTTCCTCGTGGATAGATTTAGATTATGCATTTTGTCAAAAATACCCCAGAAATGATGTTTTATTCACAATGTTTCATTTTAGAGGCACATGATTTCAATTTATCTCATGACCAGTGATGTTACCTTTGATCACTTGGTTAAGATAGTATCTGCCTAGTTTCTCCACGGTAAGGTTACTATTTTTCCTTTGTGAACAAATACTTTGAGACTATGTAAATATCCTATTGCTCACCAAACTTTCTCCCACTAGTTTCAGCATCCATTGATGAATTTTGCCTGAATCCATTAGTATCACCACAATGGTTGCCAAATGGTGATTTTTCGAATTCCATTATTCCATCTACATTTATTAGTTGTGTTTCTACCATAATACACACACACACACACACATATTGTATACATTATCAATATCAGTCTGGATGCATGGATTTTTATTTTACTATCACTATTCATTCTGATATTCAAATTGTCTCAGATTTAGCCAGCGGGAGCCCCTTCACACGGGCTCTTGTGTTAATAAGGATTTTTTAAAAAATCTTAAGCCCTGAAGCATCCCCATAATTAATATTAACAATAATTCCTTAATATAATTTCA
Organism: Daubentonia madagascariensis; assembly: GCA_023783475.1. Classification (NCBI taxonomy): domain Eukaryota; kingdom Metazoa; phylum Chordata; class Mammalia; order Primates; family Daubentoniidae; genus Daubentonia; species Daubentonia madagascariensis. The sequence continues at coordinate 13,560,478 of JAKFHU010000258.1, read as the reverse complement.
GATCCAGTCCATGTTCAAATTTCAAAACAGTCTAAAAATGTCTTTTTATGGTTGTTTTGTTTAAATTAGGATCCAAACAAGGTCCGTTGATACATCATGTAAATCTATATTAATCTACAACAATTCCCTCTACCTTCATTTATTTTCATGCTATTTATTTGCTAAAGAAACCACATCATCTGTCCTGTGGAATTTCCCACATTCTGGATTTGATTGATTGCATCCTCAATATGCTGTCAAACATTTTTATCGTCCATATTTCCTATAAATTGAGAGCTGGACCTAGATGCTTAATCATACTCAGTTCAATTCTTTTGGTGAGAATGTGTTACAGATGGTGCTGTGTGGTTCCTGTTGTATTACATCATGAGGCACATAATGTCACATCTTCCCACTCTCAGTGATGTTTAGATGGATCATTGGGTTGAGGTAGGGTCAGCTTGATTCCTCCACTATAAAGTTTCTCATCAAACTTTCATCTGATTAGCAGGCACTGACACTTTTGCCTAGAAACCACTTTACTACTGTTGCAAAATGGCAGTTTTCTAATTCTCTTGTTCCTTCTGCAACCATTAGCTGGAATTTTTGTATAGAGAAAAAAACTTCCTCACCAATTTGTTTACTCTGAAATGCTGCTGATAAGGAAAAATAGGAGAAATGCTTCATTTCTTCTCTTTATCAGTTTTCAGAATAATAACAGTGATCAACGAATACTTTTAGAATTTTTATAAACTCATGGATTTTTATTTGTTTACTATGTTTCAAAACATCACAGTCAAAATTCTTCTTGATGTTTAAATTGTCCCATCTTTGGCCAATAGGATTTCCTTCAAGTTAGCATCTGTGTTCTTATGTTTTTCTTCTTTATGGAGGTATAAAATAAAAATAGCAAAGTTTTAAGGTACATTAACCTTAACTGAACAGATCATTGAATTTTAATATATATATATATATATATATGCACCCTGTAACCACCACTCAGATATATGATGTTCCCAGCACCCCAGAGGATTTCCGTGTACTCCTTTTCATTTAACACCATCCTTTCCAAAAGTTACCACTATTCTGACTTCTTGAACTTCATATAAATGGAATCATTCAGTATGCACTCTTTTGTATCTGGTTTCTTTCACTCAACATGTCTGTAAGATTCATCTATGTTGTTGCATGTATCAGTAATTCCTTATTTTTATTGTTGTGTAACAGATTTCTTACTGCTCATGTGTATTTATTTCTTTTGGATATACACCTAGGAATGAAATTGCCAGATTAAAGGGTATGTGTATATTTAGCTTTAGTAGATACTGCTAAGGAGTTTTCAAAAGTGGCTGTTTCAGTTAACGTTTCAACCAGTAACTTATGAGATAAAGTTCCAGTTGCTTCCTAACCTCACTAACACTTGGTATTGCAGGTCCTTTTAATTTTTGAGCCATTCTAGATAGGTACGTAGTGGTCTTTCATTGTGTTTTTAACTTGTATTTACCTGGTAATTAATGATATAGGTCACCTTTTCATATGTTTATTGGTCATTTGGATATCCTCTTTTGTGGGATACCTGTTCAAGTATTCTCTTTCCCCCTGCCTTTTTTGGTCTTATTGGTGATGTTAAGTGTAATCACTTGATTAAGGCAGTGTCTGCCATATTTCTCCATTTTAAGGTTCCTTTTTTCCCTTTGTAATGGATAAATGATCTGTGGAGAGATACTTGGATACTGTATGAATATCTGGTTCAATGGTTTCAGCATCCACTGATGATCTTTGCCTAGATAAATTATAACAGTGGCTGTACAATAGGCATTAGTATTTTTTAAAGACCATCAAGTCATTTTAATGTTTTTACCAATTTTTAACTGGGTTGTATGTCTTTTTAGTGACCTGCAGGAGTTCTTTATATATTCTTCATATGAGTCCTTTGTGACAGATATGGATGCAAAAAGTCTTCCCCAAGTCTGTGGCGTGTATTTGCACGATCTTAATGGCATCTTTCATTGAACCAAATTTCTTTTTTTTTTTTTTCTTTTTTAGAGATGAGGTCTCACTCTGTCACCCTGGCTGGAGTGCAGTGGCACAACCATAGCTCACCGTAGCCTCCAACTCCTGGGCTAAAGTGATCCTCCTGCCTCAGCCTCCCAAATAGCTGGGACTACAGGTACACACCACAGCACCCAGCTAATATTTTTTATTTTTGTAGAGACAGGGTCTCACTATGTTGTCCAGGCTGGTCTCAGACTCCTGGCCTCAAGTGATTCTCCTGCCTTGTCCTCCCAAGTGCTGAGATTATAGGTATGAGCCACTGCTACTGGCCTAAACCAAATTTCTTAATTTTAATGAGGCTCAATTTATTATTTTTTTCTTTTAAGGTTAGTGCCTTTTGTTTTCTGTTTGAGAAATATTTGCCAAAAAAAAAAAAAAAAAAAGAAATATTTGTCTACCCAAATCTGTGTTCTTCTACTAATAAAACTTGATTTACCTTCCACATTTAGGTCTGTGATTCACCTTGAATGTTTTTTTTAAAATGATGTGAGGTAGAGTGTCAAGATTCATTTTTCCCATACAAATAACCAATTATTCCAATAATATTTATTGAAACAAATAGATTTTCTTAATTTATATTAATAAAAACATGACATCTGAAAAAATTGATGAGCCAATTGGAGCAATTTGAACACTGAATATCTGATGATGTTAAAGTATTAATGTTATTTTTTAGGTGTGATGATGGTATTGGGTTAAATTTTTAAAATTCTTATCTTTTAGAGATACATAGTGAATTTTTTTACAGACAAAATTACATGATGTCGGGGATTGCTTCAAAATAATGCAGGATACATATTGGCATCAAAAGTTAAAACATCTTTGTACCACAAATATAATAGTTATTTCTTATAATCTGGATAATTTTGTTATGAAAATTAAAATATTCCCAAGATGAGGAAGGAGGATTTATGTGTTACTTCTAATAAAACATAACTTATTTAATCATGTTCTGAGTCCAGCTAATTATACTCCTACATCTAGCTGTCAGACACGCTGCTGTTGCCATCTGTGGCCTGCACATGTAGGCTTCCAAATTCCATCCATGAGGTGAATCAGCATCATAAGGGAAAACTGCATTTTGGCAGCTTTATGATGACTCCCATCTCTGCCTTCTAAGAATATGTGCAGACACATAAGGAATCCAGGTTTGCTCTCATTCAGATCCAGGCTTGCCATGGGACATACCTTTAGGCTGTCTAGCATTTATGAATATTCCAGGAAATGGGGAGTTTTGCTAGGTTTAGGCCTTTCTTCATCCTATTTCTTATACCTTTGGTCTCTATCTCTCTGGCACATAACACAAATATAAACTTTATTTCTAAAATAGTTCTTAATAATTAAAGTTTTTTCCTGTATTTTCTCTGAACCCAATAGAACTGGTTTGTGCTATATCTTTCCTAAATTCTAGTAAGAAACCCCCCAAAATTACTGCAAGCTAGAACATTTCAAATAATAAATATTCTATAATCACACATAAAGATGATACAACTTATAAAACAAAGTGATAAATACATGACATGCAATGTGTCACATAACAAGGGCTAGGATTCCTAAATTAATGAAGATTATTTAGTTGCCACTTTTGTTTTATGAACATAAGACATTTTGTATAAAAAGGAAATATCTCGTTTAATTATCAAACAACCTTTGAAGTGGGTACTCTGACCCCTGCTTTACATGTCTGAGGCCCATACGCTATCCTTTGGCACTTTGTGTTTTATTAATATTTCCAAGACCTCTCCTGAGGTCTCTTTCTGGTCCTCACATTCTGTGAGCAGTGGGTCTTGATTTATCATTACTGAGCACTTCCATCAGAAAAAGAACTTGTGGGGGTCGCTAGATGGTGCTCTTTGGTGCCTGTTGCCCAAAGGCTGCATATTTTGATTGGCTTGTGTACTTCCCTGATAAAAGCACCCCTGGGCATTCCCATAATTACTCTTCCCACTGTTTTGGCTATAAATAGTCAGTGACTCTTAGCTCCACAGCGTCCCCAGCCGAAGCCCTGCTTGAAGCCCTGCTTGAAGCCTGTTTGTCTCACTCGGGAGACAAACCGAGTCTGTGTTTCACTCTCTTCCTGAGATCATTCTCACAAGCAGACTAAACATCTTTTAGGCCAGTAGAAACATTTACCAAATATAAGAGTTCCGCTAGTCTTTCCCTCACTTACAAGTGTGCCACTACTAATAAAGGACATTTGTGGGACATAGGAACACAATGTAAGCACTAAGAGCCACAGTTGCCATTTTTCTTACAGTTGCTTCTCCCTGGCCGGTCCACCCAGAATGTGTGTGTGTATGTACAGCAGGAGGCACACAGGTGCCCTGTGGGAAGGGGATCTTCTAGCATTATCAAACATTGTAAAACACTTATTAATATCTAGCCATCAACGTTAATATGAAAGAGGCGTGTTTGCCTTCTTGGTGCTCCTTCCTAAAGTACCTGAGGGTCCAAGGCGAACAGAAGTGTCGCTGGCAAATGGCTGGAATGCAGAAGGCTGGGGGAGGTGAAGCTGGGAGGGTGGGGAGAGAGTGAGTAGGAAAGGAAGCAGGGGCTTCCTGGTGCCCACCCATGGTGGTCTAAGTACAGGGTGAAAAGTTACCTAAGGGAACAGTAAAGAAATATTTGCACAATTGTCTAGCCCTTGAGCGTGTCCTTGGTCATTGATGGATCAGAATGCATTCCGAATGCCCTGCCAGGGAGCATCATATAGGCAGAATGATGAGGGGTGGCTGTCGTTCTCCTTGGCTCACACAATTCTAGGAGAACTGCTTCCTGCAAAATTCTCTACCTCCCCAGGAATGCACGTTAGAATCAAGGCAGAGAAACTGTTAGTGGCAATATCTAGGTGAGCACCATCAAGCACATTTACTAGCTATCTTGAGACCCAAACCATCTAAATTAGACTGCAAATGTCTATTTGTATGTGTGAATTAAATAAGGATAAAAGTAAACATGTAATTTGATTCTTGGATTGTGAATACCAGTTGGATTACGATGGGGCTGAGGGGACCTTGACTCGGCAGTGGAAGAAGGGACTGACTTTGGGGCTGGGTCAGAAAGGCGCTTTTCCTTGTCACTTCCCGAGCTTCTCAGTGTTCTTGGAGAGAAGGTAGCTCATTTGCGCTGGGCGATGTCCTCACCTCCAGTTGCAGGGCCTTGTTCCACCTGCCCTGCAGCCTTCTCTCCCCTCCCCCGCCCTGCGCCTGCCTCATCCTCTCTGGTTCCCGAGGGATGTGGAGCAGGTGAGGCCAGGCAGGGTCCAACCATTGCTGTGAATGTGTTTACTCATCTCAGATGACAAGTGTGGAAGAGGATCTCACCTGTTTCTCCAACTCCGGTAAGACTTCCTGGTTGTCCGGTTTCCATTTGGATTTTTGACAGGATTCTCCACATTCCCAGTGGGTGTGGAAAAATCCTTCTTGGTCACTTGTCAGCATTATTTTCCTTCGGTGAGGGTGAGTACGTCCATAAAGGTGACAGGAAAAATAGGCAAGATGCTAGGACTGCTCCCTAGAGGGCCCCCCTCACCCCGACTCTTAGTCACCCCAGGACACGCGCGCCTGAGCCCAGCCCGGTGCAGTTCCCCCAGTAAGCCACGAGGTGGCGCCGCGGAGCCAAGGCCGGAGCCGACGCCGTCGTTTCCTCCAGGCGGTGGGCGACAGGCCGGCACCTCAAGTCCCCACCACGTCCTCACCCGGGGTCTGTTAGCGCTCTGGTTTATTCATCAATTTTCCCACCTGCTCAACAGACATTTACTGAGTGCTACCAGGAGCCAAGAAATGGAAAGTTGCAATAATGAGCACTGGTACAGTACCTGCACCCTGAAAGACACGTTCTCCGTGGCCGCCAGGCCCGCAGGTGCAGCTGGAGAGGCGTGGGGAACCGGTGCATTGCGCACGTGAGCGGCGCATGCGCAGGCGGGAGCCTTTCAGGTGAGGCGCAGCCACGCCAAGGCCACAGAGTGGGACTGACAGGGAGGAGGGTGGCCTCGGATGAGCCGCTCTGAGCCTCAGTTTCTTCAACTGTAAAATGAGGGGCTCAGGAGGCCCAGTTGTGGCTCCGTGAGGGCCTCTGTGGCACAAGGGCGGCTGACCCCACCTGCTGCACCGAATTGAAGGCAGCAGCCAAGATGCCCACTTCTGCATAGGCGCCACGGGTGCTTGCCCTCCTTTGGTGTAAGGAAGGGTGCCCGGGACAGGCTGTCAGGTGCGGAGGGAACGTCTGAGATCACGAGATGGGCAGACCTGCATTTAAATCCCAGCTCAGCCAGCTACTGTTTCAGTGACCTTGGACGAGTCACTTAACTTTTCTGACCTCCTGCTTCCTCTTCTAGAAGATGGGGTTTGTGATACTTGCTTTTATTTGGGAGGATGTATTCTGCAGGGTTTAAGGGCCAGGAGGCCCGTGTTCAAGTTCTGGCTTAGCCACTTACTAATTGTGTGTCCTGAATTGTGAAGTCACTGAATCTCACTGTGTCAAAGTTTCTTCGTCTCTTATATGGGTATATACGATCTACCTCATAGAATTGGTGAAAACTTAAATAAGGTTGTGTTTTTAATCCAGGCCTAGCACATAGTGGATGCTCAATTATTGCTACTTTTCCCCTCTTAACTTACACAGCACTTGCTACCAAAAATATGGTTTAGCAATATATCCTGTCTTGTATTCCTTATTAATGTTATGTTTGTTGGCCTTGTCTCCACAACAAGATTTTAAACTTTATAACGTCATGAATCATGTTGCCTAGCACCATGCCCAGCACACAGTAAGCACAGAATAAACAAATCTCCATGCCAAGCACCAAGGCTGGGATACGCAGACCTTGGCACTTTCCTTGATGCAGCCACTATTTGGGGAGCTACTGTGTTCAGGCTTATAAATTCTGGAACTTTTCCTTTTCACGATTTAAATTTTCTGTATAGCAAAGTTCTACATGTGAGATGCTCCTGGGATTAGAGTGATCCTGTGGCTACTATAACTAGAATAATACTAGTAATGATAGCTAACATTAATTGAATGTTTACTGTGTGTCAGACATGTTTATATGCATTACCTTATTTAATCCTCATAATAACATTATGAGGTGACTTATTATTATTCCCACTTTACAGATAAGGAAACTAAGGCTCAGGACAGTTCAGTATGAGAGGAGTTCCTGCAGCTGGTACTGTAATGGGAGAACTGAGATTCAAATCCAGGTCTTTCTAATACTGGAGCTCTTGCCCAGGCCATCTGCCGTACTGCCTCCCAAGTAATGACACACAAGCAAGCACCTCACAGAGGGCCTGGCACACAATAGGTACTCAATGATAGTTGGCTGTCTTTCTTTGATCAACAAGTATATGTAGGAGGGAATCTAGGACGAAACAGGCACCTAAACCGGTGAATAGGGTAGGTATAAAACCTCATCCATGCCCTCAAGTGGCATATGCTCTCCAGTCATAAGTTCTAATTGCTGAAGAAAAGCCTCAGGTTCTTGGGGGTTTCCAGCTGAGCATCTGGAAGAAGCCTTTGTTTCAAGCAAGATATGAGAAGGGGGCAGTGCTGTTCCTCATCCAAGCATGCAGTGCTTCATGCAGTGGTGTCATCACCAGGTACGATATTCCTGGGAGATCTGTTTTCTAGGGGAGAATACAGGAAGGCAAGGAGAATGTAGAAGAGTCACTAGAGGATTTGGGAGTTAAACTTTGTGTTCCTGAGAGACAGATGCCTCTGTGTCCTCTGTCCCAACCCCAAAACCAACAGCCTATCACCCATATGTAGAAGAGCAAGCTGTCAGTCAAGGTCTGGTCTTTAGAATCTCTTCTTTGGGAAAAAACAACATGAGGCTGCCACAGAGCCATGAAACAAATGCACAGAGCTATTTTGAGCAACTATCCCCAGGAATCAAGATAGCACAACTTGTGTGACTGGAACTAGGTCACCAAGTAATCTCACTAGTGTCAGAAGAAATGCTTGTGAAAAGAACAGCAGCTCAGGAGGATGAGAGAGGAGCCTTTCCTCTGCCTCTTGGTAATCCACCCACATTATGAGGGCAAACTAAAGACACCAGACAGGGGTTAAGTGGACTAAACATTTTCTTTTAAAATTTGCAATAACCTGGCCACAGAATAAAAGTAAAATCATCAAGTCCTCTGGTTCTTGTTTTGGCATGATCATAGCTGCTGATGGTAGTCATGGAAACCAGGAGAGGTATCAAATCTTAGCTGTCATAGTCAGAAGACAACCTGAACTTATTCTGATCTGAGCTCTTTTAAAATAGAAACTGTCTTGAACCTGGGTAAACAGGCCTCAAAGTTTTTCCTCTGCCTGGCTTGGATATGTTTCTATTTCTTTTTTGTGGCTACACAGAATCTGATCATGCATCAAGAATTGGCTCTGGTGAAGTCTATAATATGTTATATTAGGTCTCTTTTCTGTTGCCAGAGGTTGAAACCTAAATCAACCTAGGTTAGCTAAGATTTATTTATTTTTCATTTCATTTTTAAATTTTTTCCACAATGTAGATGGAAAGGACTGAAACTGGTCTGAAAATATTCAGGAACTCAGAGATGGCATTAGGAGTCTCTCTCTGTTTTATCATCTCTCATCCTGGAATCCATCACTCTCTAAGGCTCCTCCTTGACAAGGAAGGGATGGGACACCAGGCAGTTCTGAAGTCACATTCTCACATTCTTTCAGCTTTAGTTCAAGGGAGAGAAGTTGGCTTCAGGAGGAAAAAATCCCAGGTGCATTCTGATGGCCTCATCTGGGAACAGTTGCCTGTGCCTGGGCCTATTGCCACCAAGGAAGCACTTGGGGCAGGACCACTAGAGTCCTGAGGTGAGGAGGCAGAGCAGCCACAACAGTCAAGGGAGTGGACTGGGGAAGGGCTGCTCCCTGCACACGCAAATCCTCTGCCCAAGGCTCACCAACTTCATCAAAGTTTGTTTTAAGGCAGCCAGGTGTTGTGAAGGATCTAAAAAACTAATTCTGTCTTGTGTGTATACAGATGGTAGCCAAATATGTTGTTCCTTCTAGGGGGTGCATACCTGTATCAGTTTGAGTCCAGTCAGGACAGAGAAATCACATAGTAACTTGAACAGAGAAAGTTTAACATAAAGAATTATTATTATTATTTTTTAGAGACAGGGTCTCACTCTGTCGACCAAGCTGGAGTGCAGTGGCCCGATCATAGCTCACTGCAACCTTAAACTCCTGGGCTCAAACAATCCTCCCGCCTCAGCCTCCCAAGTAGCTGGTACTACAGGCGCCTGCCACCAAGCCCAGCTAATTAAAAAAAAATTTTTTATTGAGGCCGGGTGTGGTGGCTCAAAGACCAACCTGAGCAAGAACGAGACCCTGTCTCTACAAAAAATAGAAAAATTAGCCAGGCATAGTGGCGCACGCCTGTGGTCCCAGCTACTCGGGAGGCTGAGGCAGGAGAATCGCTTGAGCCCAGGAGTTTTGGGTTGCAGTGAGCTATGATCACGCCACTACACTCCAGCCTGGGCAACAGAGTGAGACAGAGCGTCTCTAAAACTGCAGGCTGGTCTCCAACTCCTGGCCTCAAGTGATCCTCCCACCTTAGCCTCCCAAATTGCTAGGATTACAACCTGGCCTTAATATAAAGAATTATTACCTATAACAGAGGATTACAGCAATGAGAGATTGGCTAGTAACAAAGAGAACTCTAGTGAATACAGAAATAGCAGATACAAGAACCAGCCCTAGGGCTGAGAGAGAGCCCCTCACCCCCACCCAAGGCAGAGATCCAGACCATGCAGCTGCGATTCACTAAACTGAAGAGAAGTTGGTGTGGTGTCCTGTGGCAAATCTTTCCGGAAATCTGCCCTCTGAGATGCCAGGGAAAGCTGTTTGTGGGGTGTTGTCTCTATCGCTAGAGGCACTCTGCTATAAAACGGCACTGGCAGTGGAGGGGTGTCTGGGGCTAGGCCAAGGATGCACTCTCTGCTGGGTGCTGCTGGCTGTAGCTATTGCAGGAGCTGGATGCTGGAGAACTACCCAGGGAGCACACTGGAACCCAGAGGCAAATAAACCTCTTTTCCTTCTGCAGTGTCTCTGCAACACCCTCTACTGACAAAATTTCAGTATCAGCTAGCACAGGAAAAAATATTTAAAGTCCCAGATCCATTTGCACAGAGTAGTCCAAAATGGTGAATTTGGAGCTGACAGTACATAAATTGGTAAGCTGCACAATAAGATAATTATGCTCTGTTGGGGAAATATCCTGATTTAGAAGCCATACAGCAACCAAATAGGTATTAAACACCAATTGTGTGTTATGTTTAGGTTTGAATCTAACGGAAATAAGGCACCTTAGGTCATTTTTGAGTGGTAGTGTGATATGATGAGAGCAATTCTATCGCATGGAGACTCCTTTTAGATACTTAAGATCACTGTGTAGGAAAGTTTACTACCTCTCTGGTTATTAAAGAAATTAAATTTAAAATTGCTTCAGTGTACCATTTTACACTTACTGGCAAAAATAAATAAGACGAAGCAACCCACTGCTGGTCAGGTGTTGGATACAGATGTGTGCAAACATTGCTGGTATCTCTAGTTTATGGTGGGGGTTCAGTCTTTCTAGAAGAAAATAATAAAAGAGTCTTAAAATAATCACACTCTTTATTCAGTAATTCAAAACTTCTGAATATATTACTAAGTCAGTAATTTAAAAAAAAGATCTATCTATATAATAATTATGGTAATATTAATTTAAAAAATTTTTTTACTTATCTTTTTTTTTCAGTCTCAATGTGTCCTCATTTGGGGCATGGGGGGAAAGAGAGAGAGAGAGATGATAGTATTAATTATTAAAGACAGAAAGGTAGAAAGCCCATCTAATGAAGGAAGGATGGTTACATAAGTGAAGGAATATTGACATGACAGATTATTATGCCTCTGATTTAAAATTACAAATGTGACAACTGCATGGAAACATAGAAACATGGGGATGAAATTAGGCAAAATGAAGAAAATAGCAAAAAATGTTTAAATACCATGATTATAACTATGGGGGGGAACTTTATACACAGGCTAAACAAATATACTAAAAACCACTGAATTGTACGCTTTAAATTGGTGGATTTTATGGTATGTGAATTGTATCTCAAATTTTGAAAGAAGACTAAATGAGGCTGCAGGGATATGTAACCATTTCTGTGGTAAGGTAAGATGTTTTTGCTTATGTATTCCTCCAGAGTTGTTTAAACCGAAATTTTTTTTAAGTTAAAAGTTTGATTCTGCAGTTTCTGCCCTCCTTTTTTTTGTAGTAGGTCAAAGATGTTCTCCTCACTACACAGCACTTAATGGGGTCACTCTGAGCTTATAAGGGGTCTTCTCCTCCCGTGGAGTAAGAAGTTAAGCTGCAAACACTGAGCCCAGATCCTGGCTGGTGGAAAGCGTTCCCTGAGCCTGAGTCAGGCACTTAGATGGGAAATGGCACTTTGGACCTCTACGGGTTCGTTTCCTTCGTGAGTCTGTCATTTGGGTACAGTAAGAATCCAAAATTCACAGATGTGCAGAGCTTCTGCCACCACTCCGAGAGAACTCAGCAGTCAGCTCCCAGTGCCTCACATGGCCCAACCCTCATGGGCACACCCACGCGTACACACGAGTAGGGGGCAAATATGTCATTCAGGCTTCTGAGCTGTCATGTGGAGACGGGCACACCTTTTGCTAGATTGTACTGTGCTCCGCAAGAACTCCAGGGGTTATGTCTGCACAATCTGAAACCTTACAAACCTTCTCTCTGCAACGTCCCTGCTTCCCTGGCAGGGAGGACAGGAGGGGCTAGGAGACAATAAACATGAAGAGCTGTGAAATCCTCTGAGAAAAGCTTATTCCACACATTCCGTGTTTACAGATAACACTGCTTTTTACTGCAGGCCCTCAGGCAATCGTGAGCTATTTGGAAGGTCTCCAGAGGCACTCCTGGGCAAATGAATGAATTGCCCTATTCCCAAATTTGCAAGGTTTCCACCTCCCTCAAAACATACATTTTCTCTCTTTCACACCCCTGGACCCATTAGTAGGGTGGTCATACCTCCCAGTTTGCCTGGGACACTCCCGTTCATAACTACTGTCTTGGTATATTTATAATAGGGTCCCTATTGGCTCCCCAAAGTGTCGTGGTTTGTATGACAAATTATAGGTCATACAACCCATTAGTCCTATTTGTGTTTCAAGTTAAACCTACTCTCTAGTGATTAGGAAAGCTCATTACATGAATCCAAGCCACACACAGCCCTGGAGAAGGATGCTCTGGGGAGCCCCTGGGCTGGGAGGGGTAACATCGGAGATTGCCTGTAGGGGGATGTGAGGGACGGGGCGTGGGGGAGGTGGAGAGGAGGTGCTGCCTTGGGAAGTGGAGCTGGAGCCTACTTGCAGGAAAGGTCTCTATCTCAGAGTCCCTCAACTGGCAAGGGGGCTGTCATGATTACTGATAAACATCTACTGGGAAGGCAGGGAGCAGGTTACAAAGGCAAAACAGCTAGGTTTCAGCCCTCAAGAAACTTCCAATTTAGTTGAGGAGACATAGAAAAATAAACAACAGCGCACGTCCATGCAGGTATATATTTATTGAATTGTTTATTCATTCAACTAACATGTATTGAAATATCCCAGGCTGGGCACTGGGGATATACAGTCCAGCGCTGTGTATACCAGAGACGGTATATGTTCTGTACCAGAGTCGTGGTGTGCTCACTGGCTCTAATTCCAAAACTGCCTTAAAGAGCTCTCACAAACCCTCTTCACTTATTTTCACATAAGGATAAATAGCACTCACCTCAACTTTCTGCCCCTGGTGCTGAAGAGGAATGAGTCCTCGCTGCTCTCCACTGGAGGCGTCTTTGGGAGACGTAGTGTGGGAGGGAGTTAGCACGGGGGTAGAGCTGGAATGCAGAATTCATTTCCACCGAGGAAGAACAGGTAGAAACCAAGGAGGCTTACCTTGTGAACTCTTTAAGGGGCACTTCCCACCTTATGGCTCTCTGAGAGTCCAACATGCTGGGTACATAGTAATAATATTTGAGTAAATGAACAAATGAAAGGATATCCCTCAAACTATTACCTAAATAATCCTTATGCCGACTGTGGGATTTAGGAAACGAGGGGGCTGGGTAGGGGGGCCTGGCCTAGCTGCTAAGACATTTTGAGGTCTCCCTGGGCATTCACTCCTCCTGGAGAGGAACCACAAGCCTGGCCACAGAGGGTGGTGCTGGGAGGTGGTGGCTGTGGCCATTTAGGGGCCGAGGCCACAGTTTAGTTCCAATTCTGAACTCCTGGTGCAGGAAGCAGTCACTGTCTTTGTGCTGAGCTAGACAGCCCAGGCCCCCTCCTGAGATGCCCAGCCTCAGCATAGGAGATGCGGCCTTGAGAATAAAAAGAAGATCTACTCTCAGCAGTTTAGATGGAATTACAATGAGTCTTTGCCCAACTTAAAATGCTGATTAATGAGCTCCCTGGGCTGACCAATATGTGGATCAAATTCAAAGCCAAAGCTATTCCCTTGGGAGTGACCTTTCTCCAGGGGGCAGACTCAGCTTGAAAATGTGCATCACTGGATCTATTGCAGCGGTCCCCAACCTTTTTTGCACCAGGGACCAGTTTCATGGAAGACAATTTTTCCACGGACTGGGTGGGGGGATGGTTTCAGGACGATTCAAGTGCATTACATTTATTGTGCAGTCAAACCTCTCTGCTTATGATAATCTGTATTTGCAGCTACTCCCCAGTGCTAGCATCACCGCCTCAGCTCCATCTTGGATGGTCAGGCACTAGATTCCCATAAGAAGTGCACAACCTAGATCCCTCACGTAATGCAGTTTACAGTAGGGTTCGGCTCCTGTGAGAATCTAATTCTCCCGCTGATCTGACAGGAGGTCGATATTATGCAGTGAGGCGAACGATGGGGAGTGGCTGTAAATACAGATGAAGCTTCGCTCTGTCACTTGCCACTAACTTCCTGCTGTGCAGCTCGTTTCCTAACAGGTGCCGGTACCAGTCCGTGGCCTGAGGCTTGGAGACCACAGGTCTATTGCAGCTCTTAGGGTTCCCTGTTTGAGGGCTTCTTGACGACCCTCTGTGCTATTTCTCACACACTCCTCCCTACATTCCACCTACTTCTCTTCCCTGCTGGTGACCATCCAGCCTCGCACTTGGTAGAGAGGATCTTTGTCACTCAGGATGACCTCCGGCATCTTCTGACTTTCCCTGTGTGTCCCTTCGCCCTCTCTTCTCTGCCAAGATCAATGCCTCCCCCTAGACCCTTGGTCTCTTGTTCTGCCCTGCACCCCCACCCCACCCTCAGTCCCTCCTCCCCTCCTCCACCTGACCTCGCTGTTCCCTCCAGTTACCGTCTTCTTGCTTTTCAATTCCAAACTTCATTTTTTCGGCATTTAAAGGTATTACTTGTTTATTGGAAAAGCTTGAAAAATACAAAAAGGTATAAAAAGGAAAAAAATTATGTACTATTCCAATACCATGAGACAACCACTTTAAAATTCATTGTTAACAGTTGTTTTAATGCCTAAATTCTTGTGTGTGTAGGTGTATGTGTGTTTATATAATATATATCCTCATGAAACTGGTAGCATGTTGCATATACTATTTTGTAATATAATTTGCCATTTAATAGGTCCTATGATTTTTCTAAAATATATATTTTAATGAGTACATAATGCCACCTTTATTATTTATTTAACCAATCTTTATCAGACATTGAATGTTTTCTATATTGTACCATCATATAGAAATCTGGCCGGGTGCAGTGGCTCGTGCCTGTGATGGCAGCACTCTGGGAGGCCAATGTGGGAGGATCGCTTGAGGCCTGGAGTTCAAGACCAGCTTGGGCAACATAGCAAGAGCTCGTCTCTACAGAAATAGAAAAATTAACCAGGCATTGTAGTGCGTGCCTGTAGTCCCAGCTATTCAGGAGGCTGAGATGGGAGGATCGCTTGAGCCCGGGAGTTGGAGGCTGTAGTGAGCTATGATGACACCACTGCACTCTAGACTGGGCAACAGAGTGAGATGCCCATCTCTTAAAAATAACTAAATAAAGATAGAAACCTTTTATTATTTATTAGAATAAATTTCTAGAAATGTTATTACTGGGTTGGGGGCACATGAACATTTTTAAGGCTTTTGATAGTTTAATAAAGTATGGGCCAGGAGAATTGCACAGATGTGTATTTCCCCAGCTGAGCGTGTGTGTGTGGGCCTTTTATGAGCACATGTGTCCTCAGGGTACCCCCTCCCCAAACTGTTCATTATTTTTAAAAATAGTTGCTAATCTAGTTTTATCCCTATGTTCTCATGCCCAATTTCTTTCTTATCCCTTGTAATCTGACTTCTGATCCCATGACTTTCCTAATCCAAGACCAACTGTCAGCTGTGATTCTCCTTGTCATTTGTTGATCTCTCGCGGCTCCCCGCTCCACCTGGCCTGGAGCCCTAAAGCGCTGAAGTTAGACATCCCACTCTGGGCCCCAGAGCCTTCTAGCATGTTCCTCACTGTCAGCCTCCCCCAGTGGGCTTGAGCTTCTGGGCTGTTGGGACCAATTTTAATGCACCTCACATCTATACAGAGGAATGAATGCTAAATCTGTGTCCTCTCCTTTCTGTCCCTGGCTTTTCCTCCACCCTGTGTTTCCTTGCTCTGACTACATGCCCCGCCATCTGTCTCCTCCCCTGGCCTGCTTCAGCGCCCTGGTCTCTGGGCTGGTTTCCAAGTCCACCTCTCTAGCCAGGGACTCAATCCTGAGATCCGGACTATTTCCGTGTCTGTTGAACATCTCCTTTGGGATGTCTGGCCACCTCATCAATTCCTGCCAACATCTCTGATGTCAAATTCAAGGTCTCTCTCTTCCTCCGAGCCTCTCTTCCTTATTTCTCTACTTCTATTTGTGGCAGAAGTACCCGTGACACATTCCACTCCCTTTTGCCCCTTGCTACCTACCACCAACCGTCTACCAAGCCCTGTTGCAGAACGTCTTCCTGGTGGCTTTCTCCACCTCCATCCTTCTTGCCAGCCTCCCGGCCACTTGCTGTCCTCTGGACAATTGCATCAGCTTCTTCCCTACTGCTCTCCTTCCTCTTCTTCCTCCCTGCTCCAATTCATCCCCCATTTTCAATGGAGTTGCTGAAGGCTGTTACCTGAGCCATCTCCTTGAAGCACTTCTGACCATCTCGTTTATCAGCTTCAAACGTTTCAGTAGTTGCTCACCGACTTCAGAATACCAACCTCAGCCTCGTCAGTCTGTCTTGTAAGAATGCTTTGGATTTTAGCCCCTCCTAGCCTTAGCTTCCACCACATCCCAGCAAAGGTTTAGATTAACAGACGCAAAACTACAGCTAGACAGGAGGAACGAGTTCTGGTGTTCTGCAGCACCATAGGGTGAATATGGTTACATATAATTTACTGTGTATCTTCCAAAAAACTAGAAAAGAGGATTTTGAATGTTTACAACACAAAGAAATGATAAATGATTGAGGTGATGGATATGCTAATTTCCCTGATTTGATCATTGCACATTGTATACACGTAATATCACTCTGGATCCCACAAATATGTAAAATTATTATGTCAACTAAAGATAAAAGGGGGGAAAAGATTTCTGCATAGAAAGGGCTGACAGGCTATAATCTAATTGGAAGGGAATGATGCAAGTGCCAAGAAAACATGCTGTTTTTACTTAGATTTCATACTTATTAAAGGTGACTCTGGAGAATGCTGACAGCAGTTATGAAGGATGAGGTAGAAGCTTCACCAAGCTACCACGTGGTGACGCCAACCAAATAAGGTAAGTGTGACTATTACCCCCATTTCATAAATGAGGAACTGGGAGTTAAAGAATGACTTGTCCAAGGTCACCCAGCTGGCACAGGATGGAGCTGGTCCTTGAGCCTGGTCCTTGTGATGACGAAGCCCAGGCTTTATGGCATCACCATTAGTGCATCACAGCTTATAGTCTTATCAAAGATAAAGTCTTATCTTTGGGAGTGTGGTTTTGACTTTTATGAGGTTATATTCTTCCCAAATCAATTAGCACAGCACTTACCCTTTCCATGTAATTGGAACCCAATGAATATTATTTGACTAGATGAATAAATGAATATCAAGTAAGTGAAAGAGACAAAGCCATCATAGTAGCAGTTTTCTTTTTGTACTCAGATATCATCCCTAGAAAATCCAGTTATCCTATTATCTCTAGAAACTCTCCTTGTCCCTTTGGTATGTGAACATATATCGTGTGTGAATATACATTGGTGTAAATGTATGTGTGTGTGCTCTGGCTACTTCTGGCCAATGTTAAGGCTACCTGGATTAAGTAGAGTGGATGTAATGATATCCATAGCTACTGGATTTAGGAAGGCAGTATTTTTTTTTTTTTTTGAGACAAGATCTTGCTCCATTGCCTGGGCTAGAGTGCAGTAGCATCATCATAGTTCACTGCAACCTCAAACTCCTGGGCTCAAGCGATCCTCCTGCCTCAGCCTGCTAAGTAGCTGGGACTATAGGCTCGTGCCACTGCACCCAGCTAATTTTTCTATTTTTTTGTAGAGACAGGGTCTTGCTCTTGGCTCAGGCTGGTCTCCAATTCCTGGCCTCAAGTGATCCTCCCACCTTGGCCTCCCATAGTACTAGGATTATAGGTATGAATCACTGCACCCAGCTAGAAGGCAGTATTATTTTAACAGGCTACTAACTGGCTTCTTATTTAGCAGTTAAAATTCTGTAACTGTATGATTGCTCCTTTACATTTAACATTGGTCAACCGTGTCTTATGTAATTAAATACTGAATTTGGTCTTTTATGATAACACTGGGCTAGATGTGTGCTGAAGGGTACAATAACCCTTGCAATGTTAAGGTCTTGATATAGGATGGGACCCTGGAGGGTATCCAGTGCACCTGCCCTTAAGATTCCTGATTTCAACCATCCCTCATCTTTCCAACAGTGTTTCTTTGAATATCTCTTCTTTGAAGATGACCTCACCTTCAGAGGATGCCTATCACATTTCAGGCAGCAGCTTTGATGAATAGAAAGCTTTATAGATTGACCAAAGTCTTAGTCCAAATTCTGAATGCAGCTCCACAAGGGTTATTTGACTAACACACAAAGAAGAACTGGCACGATTTCTTTGCAGGCTGGTTTCCCTGGGAAGCAGATCCAAGATGGAGCTCAGTGTGCAGGATGTTTATAAAGGAGTTCCCTGAGACCAATGCCTGTGGAAGAGAGGAGGCAGGGCAGGAGTGGGCAGAGGGAAAAGCTTAGGTGAAGTACAGGCCCAAGGATAGCCTCAGCAAACCCACAGGGATATTTGTAGCTAGAAAGCCCTTCAGAGTTGTCCTGTTTGGGCTGGGATGGCCACGTCTTCATATCTGAGCCTAGAGCTGGTATGCAAAGGAGCAAGCTCTCAGTCAAGGCCCAGTCTTTGGAATCTCTTATTTGGGGAAAAACAACATGAGCTTGCCACAGAGCTTATTTATGAAACACAGTCACAGAGCTATCTTGAGTGACAATCTCTAGGAGTCATTATAGCCCAACTTGTGTAACTGGAGCTAGGTCATCAAATAATCTCACTATAGTCAGAAGAGTGCCCACAGCACCCCCAGCAGTTGAGACAACAAGTTCTTCCTTGAACGGGGTTCTGGCAGCACATCACTGTGCTCACCCCACAATCCTGATTTTATAAATTTTTATTAATGCAGTCATGTCTTTAGCATATGGAGCCACATAGCACTGTTGGCTTATGATAACTATTCACTAAACCCCTTCTTTTTCACATATGCAGAAACTTTTTTCAAGGTTTCCAGGGAAGAAGGGGGCCTGGACTCTGCCTGGACAGAGGTTCTGAAAGCCAAAGCTAGCTGTGAGACTGATTTTCTTAGAATAAAAATTAAAATTTTCTTTATACTTGCAGACTATACATGGTTCTCCCCTTGTCATCATCAAGTTCCTCCAAAGTAAAATTCCATTTATATAAGAATATTATTAGGCAATTACTCAGAGCCTTTGAATGGGGGATTGCACGAGATCATTTTTTTTTTTAGAGTATTTTTTTTTCAAGGAGAAATAAATTCCACTCACTGAATAGGATTAGGAGTAATTTTTCTTTTACCTGCTATGTACGGAGTCCCATGAACCCCTGAGTTAAAGTGAAATCATGTTTTCAATTTATTCCTGTGTGCTTTAGACCTTTATTGACCGGTGAAATGGTGAGCTGCCTGGTGGGCCCTCCATTAATCTGGCTTCTTGGGAGCATAGAGAAGCCTGAAAGAAGCAGGATTGGAGCCCAGCCAAACACTTTCAAGCAGCATCAATCTAAAGGACTTGAAGGAGAAAACAAGAAGATGAGATACGAGCATGTGGCCTTGAGTGCAGACCACGTTGGGGAGACAAAGCCCAGAGAATCTGTGCGCTCCGATACAGTGTGCTTGAAGCCACATCTGCAGGAGGGGAGGGAGAGTTCCCAACCGCCTCATTTCTTCTGCCCTGCACTTTGTTTTTGAGACCCACATAGGAATCTTTTTAAAAACCCCTATTAAATTTAAAGCCTAAAGATTGTCCTACCCTGCCTGTCCTCCTCTGTCTTAGCTCTTCCCTCTCCCCTTCCTCCTCTAAACAATAGAAACATAGCAGCAAAGACTTGGAGACCCAGCCTTCCATGTAGAGACTTCCCATCAAGCTAAGAGATATGGGTGAGTCCGTGTGGGGTTTGATAAGCTCATTCTTTGTCCACAACCCTGATTGGTGGAGAGGAGAGGGGAACCTGGCTCTGATTGGTAGGAGGTGGGGGTGGGAGGAGGCAGTGGTGCAAGCCCAGATTGGTGGAGAGGAGAGGGATGTCAGGCTCTGATTGGCTGGGAGCTCTTCAGGTGCAAGCCAGGTTCATCTCCGCACCTCTGAGAATTCCCTTCGCCTCTTCCAAGCCTCTTTTCTCTGTTCCCCACCCCTCCAGCATGGGGTCCACCCTGTAAGCTGTCTGGGTGCCAGTCCATACTCTACCCAGAGGGTCCCCGCTGAGCCTTAGCCTGCAATGGCAGCAATACTCCCCAGGCAGGGGAGAAGGGGAGACTCCTTGGGTTCGTTAACATCAGGAATGCCGGCTGCAGGACACCAGCCCTGCCCTTTGTTCAAGGGTGAGGGCCCAGCAGCCATCAGTGATCAGCCGCAGCCTGCCTCAGGCAACTCAGTGAACACAGGAAAGGTGCCATGACTTAAAATGGCACGTCAATAATTCTGTTGGCAATTTATTAGAAAATATGAAAAACAGTGTGCATCACTGCCTCATCACCGTCTGTAGATTTAAGAAACACTGCCAAGGAGGCCACTTTCCAATGCCTGGCTTCCAAGTGGTTCACTGCCTTTTGGAAAATGCAGAAGTAATTGTTAAAGACAGGCTCTGTGCCCTTTCCAGCTCTGGCTCCCAGCCCCTCCTCTCTAGTGTGCCGTGTGCTTCCCAGGGGTCTTCGGCTCCGGTTGGTGTACCCACAGACAGTCCTCCCTGTAAGTATGTGACGCAAGAGCCAAGGTCTCCGGAAGGCACCAGGAATTGAAGACTGAGGCTTCTGACTTGTCTATTTGTCCTTATTGGAATAAGTAGAAAAATTATTTTCATTTTTACCATAGTATTCCACAGAAGAACTAAAAACACCATAGAAAAATGGTGTAGGAAAAAAATAATACCATTAGAAATCAGACCTGGAAAAGTTAAGGACAAGGAAAGACCTATATCCCATAAACAGCTGCGGAAATAACAGCGGCCGCTGACTACGCTTTCCACGTGGTGCATGTGAGGTCACAGAAGGGTTGCTGTGGCAGGTTCCCAGGAGGTCTACCTCTGGGCCGAGGGGGAAGGGACGCGTAGGCACAGGGCAAAGGCCTGTCGATGGCAGGTAGCTCCCTTCTCCCCCACACCCTGCTTCTCCCCCAGGCCTCCATTTTGGGATTTTTGTTCTTTTGCCCCTTCAACGTTTTCCATTTGTGTTTATTGTTATTTAAATGATTGATCCCTTAAGTGTTTATGCCCTGCCAGACTAGTAACTAGCTAAAAGAAAAAATACACACACACACACACGCACGCGCGCGCCCACTCCTCAGTATGCGTGGTTCCTAAAATCCTGTTACCTTTCATAACTTTTCCCTCTATTCTTTCTTACTTGCTTTGTCCTCTGACAAATCCAGGATGCTTTGCAGACATGTAGGCAAACGTGAGGTTTCCCGTGTCCTGCATTAGAATCTGCTTTTCCTTCCCTGGGTGACCAAGGAGCTCCAGGGGAGGGCGCGTCCCGGGTCACTCTGTTCTGCACAAGGAGGCTTGCGTCAGGCACACACAGGACTGAGGCTGCACAGGACAACGCCTCACTGCTGCCCTGCCCTGCCCTTCCCTTCCTGCCCCGCAGCCAATTTATCACCCTACGTAGAAGGGAAGAGACCAGATGGATTTTGGCCACAGCTAATGCTAATGCACTTCTATTTATTTATGAGTAATGATTTTTGACACAAAATGGCATTTGCAGTCCTGAGAGAAGGTCAGACCAGGAAGACCCAAGCTCCCATCAAGAGGAGCTGATCTCATGGAGTGGAAACAACAGGGCGAGGGCTAACAGCTGTGGGTGAGAAGCAGAGGCAATCAGGAAGCTAAGCCAAGGAATGCACCAAACTAAAAAGCCATCTTTTTTCACAATGAATAATTGAGCATTGGCTAGCTGCAGCCAGCAATCTCATATCTGGAAAAAGGCCTGCATACAAATAAGAATGACCTGAGAGCCAAAACAAGCTGGGTATTATAGGCCATATCTCATATTTGTGTTTTTATCTGGTGCTATCTGAAAGCCAGGAGTAAAATACACAATTCTGTGAATTTGGGCCACTGAGGGTGACCAACATCTTATAGGAGAAACAGCACACAGAACTACATTTGGAAGATTTTTGACTTCAGGTAGAGTACTAAGTTTTGTTCATTACATTCTAAACTATGATTAAATTCTCACTTTTGTGAAAGATTAAAAACAATTCAAATTCTACAGACTCAGAGTTTTGGGAGCCACAAATGCCAGCACATTCTGATTGCATTCTGCCCCTTAGCAAACATACTATTCTCACAGCTGTGCCGATGCCATGTTTTCTGTTTACAGACCCAAGACATTGGGAAGCTTAGGAAATCCTGAAAGGGGAGCTGCAAGCTGTTCCCTGGAGCTCCTGGTGATGGATCCCCTCTACTCCTCTGGCCCTCACGACCCTCTCTCCTCTGGTCCTCAGCGTCTGTAACATGTAGTACTAATAGGATTACCAGATTAGCAAACAAAAATACAGGATGCCTAATTCAATTTGAATTTCAGACAGACAAATTATTTTTAGTACAAAAATGTCCCGTGCAATAACTGGGCATCCTGTGTTTCATCTGGCAACCCTAGGCACCGAGTGCATGCACAGGTCTGCCAGGGAAACCCTCTGCCTGGGATCCCCCAGGATGACTCACACAAGCACAGGACGACTACACACTGACTGCCCCACTGCCTGTGGCTTGCAGATATGCTTGCTCTGCTGTCTTTTTCCATATGTAAGACCCAGAGTAAGAGTGATCAAAGGTACAAAGTTCTAGGTAACCAAAGAGCAGTAGGAAAAGAATGCAGTGGCAACTAGAAGTGGAAACTCTTTCATCAGCTCTGTTGCTCTTGATCTTAAGTTACTGGAATTCCTCAGATCTCGGCTTCATTTCACACACAGCAGAGCAAATTACATAGTGTCTATGCTGCCTAATAAGTCTAAAATAACATGATTTTAAAGAGTCAGGCAATGTTTACACACAAGTAGTGTAGCTGGTCTCGATTTGCTGGGAATAGACTCTTTCCAAGGTCACCTTGCATAAGGAACACTTATGATAAAGGATATTCTCTCCCAGTGCCAGGTCTTCTGGAAACGGAATGTTGTTTGGGTTATAGTTCTTCGTGGCTCTCAAGAGCAAGACTTTCTTGTTCTCTACTCTAGTGGTTTTGCTGTTCCTGGACTCTTCAGCCTTATGCTAGAGCTTCTGCTCCTTCCTATTGCCAGGGCTGGATGCAGACTCTGTGCCCCAAATTCAAATTATCTGAGAGATGACCTGCTTGGGCAGATACTACCTACAAAAATTCCTGATTCTATGTTGTTTTGGAGACAAAAACTCCCCAAAGAACCCATTTTCATCCAGGTCACTATCCTCCTTTACATTAAAGTTTCAAGGAATGCATCAGGCTAAGGCACCAATCCCCCAATCTAATCAACTGTGGCTAGGATTGCAGGATAATGTAACACAAAACACCAAACCTTATTGAGAAGAAACCATCTGTGCCAGGCTCTTTCTTAGAAGGGGACTATGGGCGCAGGTGGCACTTCAAAGTCTATGTATAAATTAGTATATTCCTCCTCTTACCTCCATGTGCAGCTTCAAAGAACTCCTGTCCAACCTAATCCACCTACTACATTCACCCACCAAATACAGACATCCAAGCTGTCTTTTCTTAATGATGGAAAGTAGAATACTTTTGGATATTCAAAGAATCAGAGTATTTTAAAGTTTGAAGTTATCTTAGAAATTGTATAGATGAGGAAATTGAAGTCCAAAGAGGAGGCTAAACAGCTAGTTAATGTCATAACATCCATCATCAAGATTCCAATCCTAGGGACTGCTTCCCTTCTTCAGCTCTTACGCACCACCAAACTCCTACATCCCAAAAGTCTCTTCTGCAGGGTTGACCCAACTCCATTCCAATAATTTAGTTGTCCCATTCAAGAAAAAAATAAAATGGGGAAAGAAAGGTCAGATTGTCTACATTTACAGTCAGTTTGGGACCAAGTTCCTACCCAGATCGGAAGCTTAGGCAAGGATTTTTTTTTCTTCTTTGTTTAGGATGTACATATCTTGTCAACCTCCAGTCTTGCACTTGGAAAATATAATAAGAACCAGCCATTTACAGGCTGTCGTCATTCTGATGAATGATATAAGCTGCCTCTACTCCCTAAGTGCATATCTCCTTCCTGACCCTTGATCCAAGGCAATTAAGAAAAGCAATAAAATCATGAAACCGCACTTTTGATCAATGCATTCTGGCCAGAGGGAGATCAGGTTGTCCTTACTGAATACCTATAATTAGATTGGGTTTGGAATTTGGACTGCTGCATCAGGTAGAAAAAAGCATAATTTTAAAATCACTATCTCAACATTTCAGAAGAAACTAGAGGGATCGAAAAGCAGTGACCATAATGAAGATGGAAATCAAGGCATTTTGAACTAGTAAGTTTATCACAACACTATATAAGTAGCTAGTTGAGTAGTCAGGTCTTACACAAATGAGGGCTGGTACTTGGAGGTCACCAAAAATTCTTTTCTAACCCAATTAAGCAACAGTGAAAGGGAATAAGGTATTGGGATAGACAGTAGGGGTTCCCTTGCCCCTCATGTTACCTGGAGATCCCACAAAGCTACAAACTGAACACATTTTTAAAAACAACTTTATTGAGGTGTAATTTATATAACTGCATCCATTTAAAGTGTATAACTCAATGAATTTTGAAAAGTGCATATACCCATGAAATTAACACCATAATCAAGATACTAACGTTTTTATCAATCTCAAAAGTTGTCCCATGACTGTTGTAGTCCATCCTCCCTCCATCCTTCACCCCTCAGGGAAACTGATCTGTTTCTGTTACTATGGATTAGTTTGCCTTTTCTAAGACTTTATATAAATGGACACAGGCGGTATGTACTCTTTTGTTTCTGGCTTCTTTCACCCAGAATAATTATTTTGAGATTCATCCATGTCACTTGTGTATCCATAGTTTTCTCTTTTTTATTGCTGAATAGTATTCTCTTGTATTGGTGATGGACAGTGGGATGTTTCTATTTTTTGGCTGTTATTGATAAAGGGGCTATGAACATTTGTGTAAAAGTTTTTGTGTGGACATGTTTTCATCTCTCTTAGGCAAGAACCTAAGTGTGGAATTGCTGAGTCATGCAGCAGATGCATATTTAACTTTATAAGAAACTGACAAACTGTTTTCCAAAGTGGTTGCACCATTTCATCCACTAGTTGTGTATGAGAATTTGATTGTTCCACATCCTCACCAACACTTGATAGTGTCAGTCTGTGTGTGTATGTGGTAAAATATATACAACATAAAATTTGCCATTTTAACCATTTTTACGTGTACAATTCAGTGGCATTAAGTACATTCAAATTTGTGCACCCACCACCACCTACTTCTAAAACTTTTTCATCACCCTAAACATAAACACTGTAATAATTAAGTGATAACTCCCCATTTCCCTGTTCCTCCAGCTTCTGGTAACCTCAAATTTACTTTCTGTCTCTTTGACTTTGCATATTATAGGTGTTTCATATAAGTGGAATAATACAATATTTGTGCTTTTGTATCTGACTTATTTCACATAGCATAATAATTTCAATATTCATCCACGTTGTAGGATGTATCATTTCATTAATCTCATTGTGGTTTTGGTTTGCATTTCCCTAATGACCAATGATGTTGAGCATCTTTTCATGTGTCTATTGGCCATTTGTATATCTTCTTTGAAGAAATGTGTATTTAAGGTCTTTGCCCATTTTCAAATTGGGTTGTCTTTTTGTTGAGTCATAGTTCTTTGTATATTCAGATATTAAACCCTTATCAGATACATAGTTTGCAAATACTTCTTCCCATTCTGTGGGTTGCCTTTTCATTTTCTTGAAATGTCTTTTAATGCACATATTTTAAAAAATCTTGATGATGTCCAATTTCTATTTTTTCTTTTGTTTGTGCTTTTCTTGTCATATCTAAGAATCCATTGCTAAATACACATTTATGGAGACTTACCCACATGTTTTCTTCAAAGTTTTATGGATTTATCCCATATTTAGGTTGATGATCTTTTGGGGTTAATTTTTGTACATAGTGTGAGGCAGGGGTGCAACTTCATTCATTTGCCTGTAGGAATCCAGTTGTCCCAGCACCATCTGTTGAAGAGAGTATTTTTTCCCCATTGATTGGACCTGACACCCTTGCCAAAAATGAACTGGCCAAAGATGTATGAGTTTATTTCTGGACTCTCAATTCTATTCCATGGGTCTATGTCTATCCTTATGACAGTACCACACTGATTTGATTACTGTAGCTTTGTAGGAAGTTTTGAAATTGGGAAGTGTGAGTCTGCCAACTTTTTCTTTTTCAAGACTGTTTTTGGCTATTTGGGTCCTCTTGTACTGCCATATAAATTTGGTAATTGACTTTTCCATTCTTGCAAATAAAATGCTATTGGAATTTTGATGGGGATTGCATTGAATCTGTAGATTGCTTTGGGTAGTATTGACATCTTAATTGTCTTCCTGTACATAAACATGGGATAGCTTTCCATTTATTGAAGTCTTCTTTAATTTCTTTTGTCAATGTTTTGTAGTTTTCAGTGTACAAGTCTTTCACCTCCTTGGCTAAATTTATTCCTAGGTATTTCATTCTTTTAGATGCTATTGTAAATGGAATTACCTTCTTAATTTCCTTTTTGGATTGTTAATTGCTGGTATATAGAAACAACTGATTTTTGTGTATCGATCTTGTGCCCTGCAACTTTGCTGAATTTGTTTACAAGCTCTAGTAGCTTTCTTGTGGATTTTTAGGGACTTTCTATATATAGGAACATGTCATATGTAAATAGTCTTACTTCTTCCTTTCCAATTTGGATGCTATCTTAATCTGTTTTGTGCTGCTATAACAGAATACCACAAACTAGGTAATTTCCAATGAACAAAAATTTATTGGCTCATAGTTCTGGAGCCTGGGAAGTCCAAGACTGAGGAACCAGCATCTGGTAAAAGCCTTCTTACTGAATCATCTCAGGGTAGAAGGGCAAAGACAGGGTGAGACAAAAAGCAAGAGTTCAAACTTGCAGGCTCAAGCCCTTTTATAATCAGCATTAGTCCCTTCCTGAAGGTGGAGCCTTATGACCTAAACATCTCCCATTAGGCCCCACCTCCCAACACTGTTGCATTGGAGATTAAGTTTCTAACATATGCTTTTTGGGGGACACATTCAAACCATAGCAGATGCCTTTTATGTTTTTCTTGTCTAATTTCTCTGGTTAGAACTTTCAGTACTATGTTGAATAGCAGTGATGAAAGTGAGCATTCTTGACTTGTTCCTGATCTAAGGATGAAAGCTTTCAGTCTTTCAGATGTTATCTGTGGGTTTTTTATAAATGTCTTTTATCATGTTGAAGAAGTTCCCTTCTATTCCTAGTTTATTCAGAGTTTTTTTTTTTTTTTGGTCATGAAAGGATGTTAAACACCTTTTTTGCATCCATTGAGATAATCATGTTATTTTTCCCCCTTTGTTCTATTATTGTATTACATTGATTTTCTTGTGCTGAACTGCCCTTGCATTCCTGGGGGTAGTGTCAGTTTTTAAAATTTTAGTCATTTTAGTGGGTGTGTATTGGTATCTCATTGTTTTAATTTGCATTATATTGATGACTAATATTCAGCATGTTTTCATGTGCTTATTAACCACTTGTATATTTTCTTTCACAAATGGTGTTCAAAGTTTTAAAATTGGGTTGTCATGATACTGAGTTGTATGAGATTTTTATATATTCTGGATACAAGGCTTTTACTGGATAAATGTATTATGAATATTTTTTCCCAATCTTTGGCTTGCCTTTTCATTTTCCTAACCATGTTGTTTGAAATGCACAAGTTTTTAAAGGCTAGTTTATTGATTTTTTTTCTCTTATGGTTTGTTTGTTTTGTGTTTTAAGAAATCTTTTGTTATCCAAAGGTTACAAAGATTTTCTCCTATGTTTTCTTCCAGTTATTTTATAGTTTTAGCTTTTACACTTACTTAGATTCATTCATTTTAAGTTAATTTTTGTGTGTCATGTAAGTGATATGAAGTCTATGTTCATTTTTCCCACTTGGATATTCACTTGTTTCAGCATTATTTGTTAAAAAGACTTCCTTTTCCACTACTGAATTACTTGTTACCTTTGTAGATTATTTGAACATATACATGTAGGTCATTTTCCAAACTATCTTTTCACTATACCACAGTTTGATTATTTGTATAATGGCAGTAAGTCTTAAAATTAGGAAGTATAAATCCTTCAGTTTTGTTCTAACAATGTCATTGGCTATCTTCTAGGTCACTTGCATCTCCAAACAAATTTTAAAATTAATATGTTAATTTCTTTTTCCTTTTTTTTTTTTTTGAGATGGGGGTCTCACTATGTTGCTCAGGCTGGTCTGAAATTCCTGGGCTCAAGTGATCCTTCCGCCTCAGCCTCCCAAGTAGCTGGGATTAAATAACCTGTTAATTTCTTAAAAATTGCTGGAGTTTTGATTGGAATTGTGTCAGATCAATGGATCAATTTGGAGAGAAATGACATTTTAACAATATTGAGTCTTCCAATCCATGAACAGAATGTATCTCTCCATTTATTTAAGCCTCCTTTTCTTTCAGCAATGTTTTATAGATTTCAGTATACAGTTTTGCATATATTTTGTTAAATTTGTAAGTATTTCATATTTTTGATGCTATTGTGAGACAGATTTTTATTCATGTATTCATGAATTTTTAATTTCATTTTCCAATTGTCCATTTCTAGTATGCAAAAATACTGTTTTTTGTATATTGACCTTGTATCCTGTCACCTTGCTAAACTCACTTATGCTAGCAGCATTTTGTAGATTCCTTAGGATTATCTTTATAAACAGTCATGTCATTTGCAAAAAGTTTTCTTTCTTTCTTTATAATTGGGATATCTTTTATTTCTTTTTCTTGTTATAGAACCTCCAATACAATATTGAATAAAAGTGTCCTTGCCTTCTTCCTAATCTTAGGAAGAAAAACATTTGGTCTTTCTCCATTAATTTTTTTTTTTTTTTTTTTTTTTGACACAGGATCTCACTCTGTTGCCTGGGCTGGAGTGCAGTGGTGTCATCATAGCTCACTGCGACCTCAAAGTCCTGGGCTCAAGCGAGCCTCCTGCCTCAGCCTTCCGAGTGGCTGGGACTACAGGTGTGCACCACCATGCCTAGCTAAGTTTTAAAAAATTTTTTTTGTAGAGATGGGATCATGCTATTGCCCAGGCTGGTCTCAAAATTCTGGGCTCAAGCAATCCTCCCACCTCGGCCTCCCAAAGTGCTAGGATTACAAACATGAGCCACTGTGCCTGGCCTCTCCATTAAGTACTTATTATTAATAATAATATTAGCTGTGAGTTTTTCATAAATATCCTTTTTATCAAGTTGAGGAAGTTCACATCTAGGTTGCTGAGTTTTTATCATGAATGGTGTATGAATTTAATGTATTTATTGATATGATCATATGGTTTTCTTTTTTAGTCTGTTTTTTGACTATTAAATCAACGTTGTATTCCTGGGATAAATCTCATTTGGTCATGACAGTGTATTATCCTTTTTATATGTTTTTAGATTTGATCTTCCATTTTGTTAAGAATTTTTGTTTCTAAGTTCATGAGTGATATTGGTCTTAGTTTTTTTTCTTATTGTCTTTGTCTGGCTTTGGTATCAGAATAGTAGTGGTCTCATAAAGTGAATTGGGAAGTACTCTCTCCCTCTTTTTTCTTATTCTTTTGAGACAGGGTCTCACTCTCAGGCTAGAGTGCAGCGGCACCATAATAGCTCACCATAACCTCAAATTCCTGAGCTCAAGTGATCCTCCTGCCTCAGCCTTTTGAGTAGCTGGTACTACAGGCATCCACTGCCACACCCAGCTAATTAAAAAAAAATTTTTTTTAAGAGATGGGTCTTGCTGTGTTGCCCAGGCTGGTCTCAAACTCCTGGGTTCAAGTAATTCTCCCACCTTGGTGTTCCAAAGCAGTAGGATTACAGGTATGAGCCCTCACACCTGGCCACTTTCCCTCTTTCTAAAAGAGTATTTTGAAGGATGGGTATTATTTCTTCCTGAAATGATTGATAAAATTTACTGGTGAAGCCATCTGGGACTGCAGTTTTCTTTGTGAGGTTTTCAATTCAGGGAAATTCAGACTTCCAATTTTGAAGAAGGGTCTTGCAGAGAAGCTTTCCACTGCTAGAAAAACCTGCCAGCTATTAATGTCACAAGTACTAACTAGATGTGAAAAGTAATAATTATTAGATAATAATTACTAGAACTTTGGCTGTGGGAAAAGATTCCTGTCAAGATTCCTATCCAGTTGTTCTGCAGGTGGCTAAGACAGAATTTTACTTTTATTTCTAATAGTGGATGACACATGCTAGGAAAGAATAAGCTCAAGTTTCTAACCCCATGAGTAGCATGTTTCCTGGTTTCTTCATTTTTATTCCCTCTTCACAAATATATTTCCTTCACCAGATAGTAATTCTCTAACCTGGTACCCTTTCTTGCTTCTGGAGCCCCAGCACCCAGGCTTAGTGCTAGGCACACTGTAAGCATTCAAATGTTTGTCCAGGTAAAGACAGGGATAAACACTGTTGCTCATCGTTCTGTACCAATCTCAGGATAATAGGCAAAAAGTTGAGTTTAGGAGTAACTCTTCTTCAGTCAGGGAGAAGAGATGCCCATAGGTTACCATGCCTTATGTCTCACTAGCCTAAACCCAGGGAGATTTAAATATTAGTAGAATTCCATTCAGAAATTTTAAACTCACTGTAGCTTTTGGAGAGTTAGTACCCAAGGCTGAATAAATGTTTATCTTTGAGGTTGTTAAAATAGCAGATGGCACTAGGATTTGTGCCATAAACCCCAGACTCATTCTTATTCTTTTTGAAGTACAGGCAACATGACAGAATAGAAAGTATTATTATAATGGACTTGGGAATTATAAGACCTGGATTTGAGGTATGTGTGTTTACTGATCTAAGCATCAAATGAATTAAATGTGAAAACACTACATACCCTGCATAAAGGAGTATACAAGAGTGAGACCAAAGAAATGGAGAGACTTATACAGGTCACGTCAGCAGAGAGAAAAATTCAATCTCTCTTTGGACTGGGAGCAAATGCCACAAGGCCAGCTTCAGTGAAACAGATTGACAACTAAAGGATTTGTTCTTTCCTACCTTCCCTCCTGCTCTTCCCAACTCCTACCCTGCCCCCATCCCTGCCGCTCCCACTCCATGTCCTCCCACCACTCCAGCAAGCCCCAAGTCGCACCTGTCCTTTCAAATCTCAGATCTTCTCCATATCTAATATACACACTCAGCTCAGTAAGTAAACCTCCCAGAGGATTCTGATTTTTAAATCTAAAAGAATGAATTGTTAGAGCAAATTTCAGCTGCTGCGGCAGGCAGATGGGGGAAGTATTTTAGAGGCTGAGGCGCCTTTACTTAGGGACCTATTAGACTTCCCAAAATAGATGACTATCTACTTGTGGGGCCCAAATTCTAAAATTATACTTTCACTTTAAAGCAGTTTTTCTCAGCACCCAAGTGTTCAAATAAGTTCTCTGACACACTTTGTTGGTATAGATTTTAAATCACAAGCTCAATTTGATATCCTCAAATACAGTTCTTAAGGAAGATTAGTTACAGATAGTTGTCAATACTTTCAAATGACAGAAGAAATTACATTTTAGTAAAACTGGATGAATTTTTAATGTGTGAGATAACAATCCTTTCACCAACAGGTAGAATTACTCCAATTCATGCAATAAATGACTATGACATTTTTAAAAGTTGCCCTAATTTTTCTAGTTGAGATTTCATGCCTATTTTAAGTCAAGATATCAATATGCTCCTGAGCTCACCTCATCCTCTGTGGGAAGTGGTGAGGACACCCATGGCTTTTCTGAGACACAACTGGGCCCCTGATTAGCAAGGTATTGTTTTGATTCTTTCATCTTAGTGTGAAGGTTCCCAGGAAGTCTGGAGTTTCAGAAGTGGCCTGGGTTGCCTATAGGCAAATATTCTACCAGAGATTATGCAGGACTCCGATAGTGACCTAAAAGAGGTGAACAGGAGGGAAATTTCAACTTATTTTGACATAAAATTGGCAGAAATAAGCATCACCAAATTCCTGTAACTAGAAATTGAGGATAAAACAGAAGAGGTTTGTCTATGATGAGGATGACCCTCACAGTAGACCTTGTGAACAGCTTTTATAGAATCACTTAAGATAGTACCGCCAACATTTTACATATTTTACATACAATTTGAATACAAATTCTTAAAATTTATAATAGAACATTAAAATAATCTTCTAATAAAATCAGCCTTAAGTATAAGGAATCTAAATTTCAGTATCTTGTACAATTCTAAATAAATATCTTTGATCTATAACCTTTGAAAATATTACAGTTTATGGCGACATGATAGAAACAAGTCAAACAGTATTATAAGTGAAAATGAAACAAATCAATTTAAAAATAAACAACTCTAAAAACACACTGAACTGAAATATACAAAATCAAAACACTAAGTACATAGTAATTAAATATCTAGCGTTGGGATAACCGAATACATGCTCAGCAACACACTTTCAACTTATATAAAAAGTCCTTTAAAATTCATATAATCTAAATAAATAAGCAGAAACACAAGGGGAGGTACTGTACCAGCCAGTAACAACTAAAAAGTAATTTCTTTTTCTTTCAAATGATGCTAACAGAGAAAGAGGAAATAATGATCACTTGCTAAAAAACTATAATTCATTTTACTCTTCTAAAATGCTGCCTGATAAAAAGTCAAAGCAAGGCTTCCTAAATGTTAGACTACTGTACTTTAGATAAGGAAAGGCCACCTAACTGATAGATTTAAACAAAAATCAGACATTTGCCTACTGAAGGTATGATTGAATTTTTGCTTAATGACCCCACAGTAGGGTCTAAATCAAGCCCATGATATGAAAGCATGTTCAAACATCTGAATGCATGATCTGTTAATACTGAATTATATATGGTGATTTCACTTGCCAAAGTATTGATTTATTTTACATAAGACCAAATTAAAATATCTATAGCAGGAACTATAACTTATTTATGTTCGTATTCTGGTTCTTAGATCCTCAGAACATAATAGGTGCTCAGTAAGTGCTGAATTGAGTTGAGTCCAACATTCATCATTTCAGGAAGCATTGAATCCATGACAAAACTGTTGCCTGAGACCCAGGAGGAGCTTTTTCATTATGCCTCCAGGCCTGTGATTAATTTTTGGCTAGTTAATCAAGTTAATTGCCACAGATCAGTCACAGTTTCTCATTTCAGGGTCAAGATTTCTATAATTCATCTATTCCACAGTTAAGCCTTCTTCAAAGATTTGTGCCTGCACATCATAGTCAAGTTAAAAGAATAAAAATAATCTTTGTTACTCTATGTTGGGTATTTGCTTATCATAACTGCCTGAAACACACATATGTACACGCATACACACAATCATTTCACAAATGGAGAAAGAATCTGGAAATAATGCACAAAGCCTAAATTACATAGCTTTCAAGGTTAAGTAAAAAATGACATTGAAACTATTAAAGTAATTCCTTTTGATTATATACAAACTTATTGCGTGATGGCTGGAAGCAATGTCTATGGACCAACAAATGTAAACCAAAAGTGTTCTTTAACCAATGGCTTGACAAGGTAGCTAAAAATGGTGTGGTTCAAAGACTACCCTGTTTAGTTCTGCTCAGTGTACCTCATACTAGGAGGCAGTGAGGAGGAGACAGATATGTTCTCCAAAGATCATTTCTTCCATCCACAATACTTGAGATCAGTATTTGCCTCACTAAATGGATTATTCTAACAGAGTTCCTCTGGATTGCCATTTAAAGTCGCTGTTGCTGATGTCCTTGGTTCATAACTGGGGGAAGAGGGGAATGTTACAGAACTCCTGAAATAAAAGCTGCTTAGAAAGTTTCACATCTTTCATTCTCACTGCGAGCATGCCTGTCTCTCTTGAATGCTGCTAGGAGAGGTAGATCCAGTGTTTAAGTTCTGCCATTCCCTGCAGTAACTTAGTGTAATAGAAGTCCATGTTGTCTGCAAAGTCTGTACAAACAGGTGACTCCATATCACCAAAAGTGCAGTATAATGCAGTTCCTCCAACACTAAGGAAAACCGTTGCTATGCACAGCAAGATCAGTAAAATGCAGGAGCCACCTCCAACTTCATCTGTAAATATAAGAACAGAGTGAGGTTAAATTGCCATCCCAATGGAAATCTTAGCATTTGCTGTCTTCTTACTGATTAAGATAACTAGATGTTTCTAATGTTAATCTTCTAGGGATAGGACTTATTGACAGAAAACTCATGCTCCTAATGACTCTACAAAGACTTACCTATTAGTTACCACAAAGATTCATTCACACTTGTGGAGATTGTGAATGCTAAAATTAAAACTAGCTCATTTATCCAATAAATATAATCACTTCCATGAAAAGGAAGAAAAACAAGGCAGTGTTCCTCTGATGTGCTCATAGTATTATTTTAGAGTACATATTACAACCTATTATAATACCTTTGGAGTTCACATCATGGGACCACTTTAAACCAAAGTCAACTTGGTATTAAACAATAAAAAATGTCTTTGGGTGGGATCTCTTTGCATCTTAGCAATACTCACTTTTATTCTTATCACTTAAAGGACTAGTGAAGTTCTAGACTGTGCGGTGATTTCTTTTAGTTTTACTTAACATCTTTGGCAAGTTTGTTTTTAATAAAAATGCCCACATCAGTCTTTCTATATTGAAGAAAATAACTATTCTTTGGTTGAAAAATCTTAACAATCATTCATAGTTAAAGAAAAATAAAAAATATTTCAAAAAGCCTAAAAAGTTTTATGATTTGCAGCATGATGACGGTGTAGGGAAACCTTTTTGGAAGGTAACTTGGCAGTATCTTATTAAAATTTAAAATTCATTTATCCTTTACACTGGACACTTTGAGAATGAAAGAGAGTGTTAATTGACCTCTGCTGGGACAACAGGTGTAAACCAGGACTGCCTCAGGTCACATGGGACATGTGGTTCTGACATTTAGCCCAGCAAGTCCACCTTTAGGAATTAGCATTATGGATTTGCATAACACACGATCATATATACAAGCTTGTTCACCACAGCAGAGTTTGTTATAACAAAAGGTTGAGAATAACCTGGTTATTCCAGTTACAGTGGAATAGTTAAATAATCATAGGACGTTTATATGATGGAATTCTATGCAATTATTTAGCAGACTGAAATAATTTAACGTTCTCTCATGGAAAGATGTCCAAGATTCATGATTAAATTTTGACTTTATTACTGTCTGAATTTTTTCATGATGAGTATACATTATTTTTATGATAAGAAACAAATTTTATAAAACCTAATATATATCAAATAGACTTTATTTGGAAGATTTTACAGTATTACATGAATATATTCTCCCTGTAAAAATTCAAACACAAAAGTGTCTTAGAGTCAAAGGGACTATCCCTTTTTCTCCTACCCAATCATATTCACCCCTCCCATCCCAGAGGTAAACACTGTTAAATTTGCTGCATATCCTTCTAGAGCTAACATGTATGATTTTAGGACTTTTATACAAATAGGATTATAAAATCATATTGTTCTGTAATTTACATTTTAAAATGGTTTATGCCTATGTATGAAAAAATATATACACACATTTTTTTTTAGAGACAGGGTCTTGCTCTGTCGCCCAGGCTGGAGTGCAGTGGCATCATCCCAGCTCAGTGCAGCCTTGTGCACCTGGGCTAAGTGGTCTTCACGCCACAGCCTCCTGAGTAGCTGGGACTACAGATGCGAGTCCCCATGCCCAGCTAATTTATTATTTATGTATTTATTTTGTAGAGATGGGGTCTTGGTATATTGCCCGGGCTTGGTCTTGAACTCCTTGCCTCAAATGGTCCTCCTGTCTCAGTCTCCCAAATTGCTGGGATTATAGGCGTGAGCCATTGCACCTGGCTGAAAATATATTTTTTATACAAATGAAGAAATATGATGTCATTCACGCTGTGTTTTTTGTTTTTGGACAGTTCAGTCTTTCCACCTGCTTTTCTTTTTTTAACATTATCCCCCTCACCTCCTTATCTATGTTAATAATCTAGTTTATGTATCTTTCTGTATTTTGCTTCAGTATCACATATTCATATACAAACATTTAAGTACAGTTTAAATATTTAAAAACATCTATTTTGTTTGTTTTATCCACCTGTGCTGGACCTGTTTAGAGCAACGCAGTCCAACATGGAAGCCACGAGCCGTGTATGGCTGTTGGGCACTTGGTCCAAACTGAGAGGTGATATGAATGTAAAACACACACCAGATTTTGAAGACTTTGGTGTGAAAAAAGGGATGTAAAATAGCTCTTTAGTAATTTTCTCATATAGATCATAGGTCGAAATAATATCTTTGATATACTGGGTTAAATAAAATATATTATTAAAATTCATTTTATCTGTTTCTTTTTACTTTTTTAACATGGCTACTACAAAATTTAAAATCATATATGTGTCTCATTATATTAATATTTCTAGTGGATAGCACTGATTTAGAGGAAGAAGAACTGGACCTTTCAGGAAGGTTCTGGCAGACAGTGAGGTTTATGAAACACCGTGCAAGCTCTAGAGCTTAGAAATAAACCTGCACCATCACCAACCATTTACATGAAGTTTTATAATTCTCAAAATGAATTCACACACATTATTTGACATGTTTTTCAGCCCCCATAGGGACAGACAGGCAGATGTTACTCTTATTTTAAAGATGATGAAACTGAGTCTCCCATAAATTAAATGACTTGGTCTAAGATGAGGTAGCTACTAAGTGAAATAGGAACTGTGAGTTCTAAATCCAGGGTTCCTTCTACTAGAGCAACGATTTGGTGCAAATTACTGCTAGCAGAAATGAGCACTTTATCTGGAGAAGATTTTGAGAGTTACAAGCAAGGTGCAAAGGTAAGATGAGGGGTTAGAACAGATTATTTCCAAGGCCCCTAACCAGCTTTATGACTAAAAATTTAGAAACCTCTACTGCGATCACTTTTGTCACACTTAGAAAGCACACCTAAATGTTTACACTGTTATTTTAACAATGCAGTTGTTTTATAAACATGAGAAGCATACTGACAGGTTCTTGGCTATACTTCCACTTCCTCTTATTTACCTACACCTTAGATACATATTTGCAACCACAACAGGCAGCACTGTTGGCTACAGTAACTACCTCAGGTATAGATCCAGGAGGGAAAAAAAAATCAAACAATAGCAACAGTGTTAAATTGCTGTTCTTGAGAGACACTCTTTTTCTAAAGAGTGAAGAAGAAATCACTGAAGAGAATATACTTGTAATTCACAAATATGTTCCACAACAAAGAAGGACTATTAACTGGCCACTAAATAGAAGACAAAAATATCAGGCTCACTGAAAAAAAAAAAAAAAAAAAGAAGTATTAAAGAAGGAAATTGATTGAAATGAGCTGTCAACATTGAGGACGATCTATGGGATAAGGAGGACAAAGTTGAGTTTTGCAACTTGCTCACTTAATTGAGCAAACAAATGTTTGGAAATAATTTAAGATTATAGTTTGATTTTGTATGTTTCTCTCTTAGAAGATAAAGCAACTAAGTTCATATACTCTTTTACAAATCATATTAGCAAACATGTCATACATTAATTCATTCTTTCAGCAAACACTGACCATCAACTCTGCTAGACACAGCACTAAGCAGTTTACCTTGATCCAAGGTATCGTCTATTTCTTGGAATCTCACTCTTCGCTTAGATGGTTTCTGCTGCATTTGGGCAGGATGATCTCCTACACTATCATTCCTCTTCTTTAATATAGAGACCAATCCTTCAGCAGGAACAACCTGTCAGAGATTATAAGAACCATTTGTTCTATTAAGGTGGGACATCTCAATGATATTTTACGTGTAACTGTAAAAAAGGCTAACTCAATGGATATTTGAATTTTTATTGTAGAAATTCCTATTAAAAAAACACAATTAATCATTAAAATCTAACAGAGTAAAACTGTCACTTCTATGCAGATGAACTGACAAACACACAAGTCTAAAACCCTGACTTTTTTTCCTTAACCCCTGAACTGAGTCCAGGGACAGGCAGTGGGAACAGTGTGCAGCAGAATGGAAATCAGGGGACTTCCTTTAACTACCTCACTTTGTAGTTTACTTTCCCTGCTATCTGTAAAATGACCACTCAGCCCTTCTTTACTTAATCATTAGCTCAGGGTTTTGCTTTACAATACATGCTTATAAGCCACCATTGTTTTTTTCATTCGTCAGCAATTTTTAAGAAATGAACATGTAACATTTAAAATATAACTGATATCAAACTTTTAACATCAAAATGAGTGTTGTCCTCAGTTCCTCTGAGAAACTATGCATTAACTAAATGATGCTCTATTGCTCAAAATATTTTAAGGACTTCTCTTCTAGAATTTCTCTCAGAACCACTTTACTAGGGACATATTACTTCAGACCAAAGGCCCACTGCCTATTTTTGTAAATAAAATTTAATTAGAACACAGACAAGTCCATTCATGTACATGTTGTGCATGGCTGCTTTGGGGCTGCAACTGAGTAGCTGCAATAGATTATAAAGCCTAAAATATTTATAATTTGGCCTTTCACAGAAAAAGTTTGCTGTCTAATACCTCTTCAGATCCCCAGTCCTACCCCTTTCTATGTTGCCTTCTAGTTTTCACTTTGATCACCTTTTTCCTATGCCCACCCCTTACTTAGAAACAAAGACAAAAACCCTTGCCATTTAGGAGCTAAAAGACTCCAAGGTGCAGGGACAAAGTAAAGAGGATCAGTTGGAAGAGCCAGGTTGGGAAGCAGGAGGCCTTACCAAGGGCCCCTAAGCAGTAGGGTCAGTCACAGAAGTTTAACTTGTGAGTTGCCTGCTTGCTACAAGCTGTAGATGATGACATAGGTGGGCATTGTGGGCCTAACACTGTGGACGTCAGTGACTTGCTGGTATCAGATCACTGTAAGCTGAGGACTGCCTGTAATGTCATTTATCTCATCAATAGTGTAAAATACTTAATGTGATTTCCAGTTCCAGCCAGCAATCTCTGATAATGTGCTATGAATAAATATTACAGATTCTACTAGTTCTTTTTATAACTCAGGGCTTTTTAGGGCCAAATAACTCAAGATAGTCTTCTGCTATCCCTTGGGCTTCCCTGAACATGGGTCTATAAAAACCATTATCTCAAAAAAAAAAAAAAAAAAAAAGAAATCAATAAGCCAGCAGTTTATTCTTTTTACAGGAAATATGTATCTCAGATGTCGTTTGTCCTTGTTCTGAGAAAACTGAAGTACTTCGGTGGCATTAAAATTGTATGTACAAATATGTAAAGGAATAGTCTTTCAAATCTTTCTTTAGAAAGCAACACCATCATTCAAGAGCCCCTGCATACAACAAAAGAAAATGATTTTACAAGCACGTTGCTGAAACTAAGAGAGAAAGTAGTCCTAATAAGTATCTAAAGAGCAAGAGATAGAAAATGGAAATTAATTTTAATGAATTTAATGAATATGTTACTACTAAATATGTTACTACTAAAAATATCATTGATATTTTTATTTTTAGTAAACGTAAAAAAAAGAGGAGGAGGTTCATAGATTCATTCACTGTTTTCTTCATAAAATAAAGTCATACATTTACCAATGGTGATTCACCTACCATGGGAGCTTTCTCAAGGTGCTGTTAACTACTTAGAAAAACAATCCTATTAAGAACAGCTCTAAAGATGAGACCCAGAGTGGCGTTACTGTTAATTGTGTATTATATCTATATGATATGAACTTTGAATCTGTAAATTCAAGAAACAGATGCAAACCATAAATCAAAAGATACTGCAAATATAAATAAGTGGATGTTGACAGACTGACAGAAGCTCCTGAAGTCATCTGAAAAGGCACAAAATGTGCCACTTGGACCAAGAGCTGGTCCTAGTGCTGCAGCTGTTAGGTGCCAATCTTAGCTCCTGCTCAGCCTAATCTGCAGTGATGTTTGGCTCTGTAAGTCAGGTTGTTAAGGGATATAAGCCTTATTAGGTGGCCCCAGCTCATTTACTATGGGTGGCAATGAACGTGGGAAACTTTTTCAAAATCTTTCCAAAGAGGGAAGAAGCAGATTATGAGAAATTACAGTTGTGCGGGATGGGCTAACTTTTTGTTTTGATACCCTCCCCCCACAATCCCTTAATTCTCGGCTAAAAATTTAACCACATCCTTTTGCTCTTCCACCAAAAACCTGTTTCAGCAGAACCTGCCCCAGTATCTGAAGTGAAGGAATGTGCTCTTTTCCTTTATGTCCCCTCAGTCTTGCTCAGGGATCTTCTCCAGGTCTGTCTTTCTGTTGTAACTGCCTTCTGGTCCTATAGCCTACAGGTGGAGAACAAGGGATGGTGGGAGCAAGTTTACGTATAGGAGATGCAGGCCAAGGGGGAAGCTCTTAGAAGACAGGTGGTGTGGCAAATGGAATTTATCTTTTGTGTTTTTGTAAGAGTTTTAGGTATAGGTCTTAGACCAACCCCGAACATGGAATTCTTACTTACCAATCAGGGCAGTCAAACATAAAGAACTTTTAAGAAACAACTTTGGTGGACTTTGCCTTAATTCCATAATTGAAGGGCAAATAAGACAAAATAAGGTCATGGTCTTGGTTTGGGGTCTCACTCAAAAGACTGTCAAGTGTTTCTAAATAGATTGGGCTATTGATTTAGGGCACATAGCAATATGTCTCCTCTAAACTATTCTTAAAAACATGCTTTTTTTTTTTTAACCATAATGTCAGTATTAAAAGGTGAAAAATTTTTAAATTTCAAAAAGAAAGCATTACAAAAGGATAAAAAAATAAAGCTTTAAAACTAAATTTAGTTACCCACTTCAATTACCAAATTTCTTTCCTACCCAAACAAAATATATCAAGCCCTTCCATTGAGAACAAAAAGCATGCCTGAGCTATAATTAATGTAATTGTTACTGGTGGTACTCTATGAATAAACACAGAATTTAAAAAAAATCCATCTGGCCCAGTCTTCTATATTTGCAAATAAATATTTATTCCCACACTTCCCCTCAAACATCAATGACCATCTTAAATAGCATTTTCAGAATGAACTGGTTGTAAAAACAAAATTATTTTGTAACTCTGCTGGAACAGTAAATCCAAATGTGACAAGGAAAACATTCAAAGAGTGTTAGAAGTGCCTCTTCATAAAATGAAAGGAGAGAATAGGTACCAAATAATATTCTTTTAATGATATAAGTTTTACTCAATCCAGATCCTCAAGGCTAGTAAATTTGAACAAGGAACACATGCTTGGTTTCCAACTAACTTGAGAATTAACATTCACAAATCATGTTACTATATCATAAACACCTTAAATGCCAGTGATTTCACTGTAGAAGCACTTGCCAAATTTACCACTACTATTTCTCATTAAAAAAACAAATGATGTTCTCTGCCTACTCCTTTAGATTTGGGTCCCATAATAGAACTAGAATTTAGTGAATGTATACACTCTATGTAAAGACATTTACAAAACATGTCATTTAATCTTCACAACTCTCTTTCATAGGCATTATCAGCCCCATTTTACAGGTGAAGAAGCCAAGCTTAGAGAGTTTGAGTAACTTGCTTAAGCTTACAGTGCCAATAACTGGCAGAGTTTGAACACAAACTCAAGATTAAAGCTCTTGCCATTTCCTTAATGTGAAAAGACCTTATTTTCTCCAACTATTAAAATTTTGCTCCATGCCATATGTTATAATACATATTATAATTACAGTGGGATAAACAGAACTTGCAAATAAAATGAATATGTTTGTCTTTCCAAAGTAGTTTACATCTCTAGCAAAAATTCTTATCCTATATATCACCCCAATTAAGAGATACTTAAGCTAATGGCTAAATTTGTCAACCTAGAAACATGGGGGAAGGGGTGGTTGGATGAATGATCTTTTGTGTCATTTGATTAATCTGGAAGTAGATTAATGTAATGACTACTACTAGAGCAAACTGATAGAACAAGTCACAGCTGGACCAAGAGGTGCCACCTATAAGAAAGCAAACCATCTTACAGAAAGAACATGATGGTCATCTCAGACCCCACAATACAGCATCTTAGAATACTGCAATATGGAGAGAACATAAAATAGGATAAAACACATTATGAAGTACATCAAAATTGAATTTGTAAAAGATTAATTTAAAAAGGAAAGTTTTTTTAAAAAATAAAAATAGGAGTTTTATAATGTGTCTAAGTTTCTAGATTAGGCACTACCTCATGTTTTTGTAACGTTTTTTGCTTGCTTAAAGGGACAATTTAATAAGTACAAAATAGAAAAGGAAATGAGAAGAATGTGAAGATACTATTTTACTTTTTAACCCCCAGAAAAGCGTTTAAATAGCTGTCAGTTCAATTAGTTGACATCCTCTCACCCTGCTGAAATTCCTTCATAGTCCTTACTAATATCTGAAACTATATTGTTTATTTTTATGTGAACTTGCTTGTCATGTGTCTGTACTTCTAGGAAGTAAGCTTTATGAGAGCAGGGACTTGATCTGTGCTCACTGCAGTCTCCCTAGTTTCTATGTTATAGTAGGGTGCTCAATAAATATGCCAAAGAATAAATGAATATACAGATGAGCAATTTACATATAGACAGCACCTAGGATATACTTATTTGAACAACATAGACTTTTCCCTGAAAATAATCAAAATTAATTTGTTCTTAAAGGTTATTTATTTTTCTAAGTAAACTAGAAAAAAAAGTCTTACTGTATATAGTGGCTGTTATTTACAATGGTCTGTGCTGGCTCTGTAGAGAATATAAAGACGTATTCAACAAGATCCCTACCCTTAAGGAGTCTGCAATTTGGTGCAGAAGACAGGATGTGTGTGTCCTATCACAACAAGAGGGAGATTATAGCTAGACAGGAATGATGCGCCAGCCTCTCCCTCATTTGAAGTTCAGAGGAATAGTTTGAAAGAAACAAACTTAAGGACTTCAGTGATCAGGGAATACTGGCAACAGCTAGCACTTATTGAGTACTGACCATGAGCCAGGCCCTGTGCCTGGCACTCTACATGCTAATAAGGCATGACCTAGATGTTGAGGGTTGAGGAGAAATAGATATGTGGAAAGAAGGTTCCAGAGCAGAGCTGACATACACAGAAGGTAAAGAGCAGAGGTGACAATGTACAAAGTATATCTGGGAGGCAGTGAAGGGGTTAGTTTGACTACAGTACAGGCTGAGAACAGAGATGATGTTTGAAAAGGCAGAGTGGGACAAATTACCAAGAGTGCCGAATACCAAGTTAAGTAGCACAGACTTTATCTTGAAGCCAAAGGGAGCCAAGGGAAAGGAATTACAATATAAAAAATGTTTACCAGCAAGAGTTTAAACTAACAGTCTAAGTGTTTGATTGTGTATGGTTTAATCTGCAGAGTGTCTTAAAAAGCTAAATACTTGCAGACAAGGCATGGAAACCTTCTCCCTAAAAACTAAGTCATTTATTTCTATTACCTGACTGGCCCTTTTGGGTGTCAGTTTGAGACCCCAAATTTATATTGTGTTAATGTAAGGCCATTTGCAGGGGGAGAAGATGAAACAAGGGAAGGGAAACTTAGTAAGTAGCTATTGCAAAAGCCCAGAAAGAGGCAGTAAAGATATAAATGAAAACAGTGATTAAAATGGAAAAGAAAAGGAGCTGGGTACAAGAGACATGATAAATTAACAGAAGTATTGATTAATTAGAAAATTTAGAGGGCAGGATAAAAATGAAAGGCAAAGATGAGACCATATGGCACAAATTAAAAATAGGTAATCCCTGGGTTTTCCTTTGGGGGCTCTTTAGACACCTACATAAATCCTGGGTCAACCATTTTCCATAAATCTTCTTATGTTATTGGGAGACTGCATTTCTTCTATTGTAAGGAAGCTGGATTTCCCCCTGTTCCCCTCAAAAGAGCCATTCTAGACAGAACCACCATGACTGCTGTTTCTACCTACGATCCTCCTTTGTCTGACATCCACAGAACAGCTACTAACATGATTTCATAAAACACAAATGCTTAGTGCTAGCTTTCCATCTTAACTTGATAAGGGAATCCCACAGCAGCTAGTCTTAAAGTAATTTCCCTGATCCCAGTAATCTAGCCAAGAAATAACTACCTCAAGTAATAGGTAGTGACAGGGACAAAAACTCACAGAAGTCACTTAGTTTCTCTAACTAAACAGCAGTTTGGGTTGTAATTTTTCTCCCCACTAGACAGTGCAAGGTTATGTCCTCCTCTATATTTTGTTTCATATGAGACAGGTACATCTGGATAAATGTTGCTAACCTAGACAGAGGGCAGGGAACATGAGTTGCCCTCTTCCAGATTAAATGCCTTCTAAAGATGCAAGCAGTAGCAAAGTGGCTTCTTCCTCAACTTTTAGACATAATAAAATTATTTCTAAAAACAACAATCACTTGAATCTGAAGCACTTAATATAGTTTTTTGAACATATGATATCTCTGCAAGTAGATTATGCATGTATATGTTAATTAATAAAAATGGTTTATTTCCAAATGGCATATCTTGTTGCTAAACTCCATTAACAAAGTGGATCTCTGAATTATACACTATAATTTTCAA
Organism: Daubentonia madagascariensis; assembly: GCA_023783475.1. Lineage (NCBI taxonomy): Eukaryota > Metazoa > Chordata > Mammalia > Primates > Daubentoniidae > Daubentonia > Daubentonia madagascariensis. The sequence continues at coordinate 13,515,802 of JAKFHU010000258.1, read as the reverse complement.
AGTTTAAAGACAGATTAATTTTTGTAAAATTTACCCAATATTCAATATGAGGGTCACTTATTTAGAAAATAAAACAACTACCTCACCCCCAAACACGTTAACAGTCTATTATAAGCTGAGTGGGCTTTTATTAGCAGCATGGGATTGGGTCATCATACCACTTTGGATTTGTATAGCACATTTCTTCTCTCAAGTTTTGATACTAGGAGCTCCCCTTGAGTCTTAGGCTATAGGATGAACAGCTGAGGAGTTTAAAGAGATGATAATGCAAATCTTCCAGATTTTAGAACCAAGCAAATCAATGACTTATTTGCACGACCAGGTTCCGAGGCAAAGGGGATTTGGATTCTGACATTAAAGTGATCATGTCAGTGTATCATGGGTATTATAATAAAATTTCTTCCTTTGCCCAAACTGGGATATTCAAATTCAGCAAAAAGACAACTTGGAGTTAGACAACTGTCAGATTGCAGGCTTTCTCTGTGCAATGTCTTTACCTATATTCTTAGTCACTGCATCTGAAATGTCATGGCACTCACACAAAAATCACTCACAAAAAATTAACAAATGACGGAATAAATGAGTGAATTTAACTTTTTCTCTGACATTGAACATGTGATCTTTTTTTTCTTAAAAATCTATGAAATGAAGATAAATGTTTCTGATGCTTTTTTAAAACAGTGGAGACTACATTTTTGATGATAATGTGTCACTCTCTTTTTTACATAAGACAGAACAGATAATGCTTCAGATATTAAACTATCACTTTACTTAGCAAAATTATTCCTGGGTTTGAAAAAGCTTTCTAAAACTAGAAAAGTTTCATTTATACACGTCCCTATATTAATAAGTGAAAATAGTATAGACATTTTTAGTCCTCTATGACCTTTTGTATAAATTATTTCATTTTATATGATGAATCTAATTGTTTAAAACAACACAACAAAACAAGTGCTTCTACTGGGCTGGCAGTGGTTATCGAAACCAAGTTCCTCTGGAGCCAAAAGTAAGCCATGCAGAAGTGGCAAGAAAATGAAAGCAGAGAGATAAGGAAAAGGCGGAAAGCTGGCAAAGAAAGAACATACCAGTACATTCTACCACAAGCACACTGGTAGAAAGTTACAAGCAGCGAGGGAACCTGTAAGGGGCAGAGACACTGACAGGGGAGAAATGACAGGGTGATTGGGGAAAGAGAGCAGAGAAGGACTAACTGGGACAACACAGCAATGTGGAGGTGTGGAGGCCAGCAGACTACATGCCTCAGTGGTTCCTGAGTGCATGAAAAACGGTATTCATAAGTATGTAGTTACTAAAAAATTATGTTCTTAGTTCTTATCCTCTGTTCACAAAAGGAAGGAAGCATAAAAAATATTTCAAAAACAATTCCAGTAAAAGTAACCAAGTATGACAGCAGAGAGCCCCCCAAAAGGCCAAGAACATCATCTGATTCCTCATTGTATCCTCAGCACTAGATACATAGGAAAGACTCTTAATAAAATTTTACCAAAAGCACAAAAACAAAAACTGTCTGGATCAAAAAGTTATATGCTTGTGTCTAAAATTTCAAAAAATTTCAGAATCTAATTTTTAAAAATTAAAAATTATAAGATTACACTTATAATTAAGTGTAATATAAGCAAACACATATTACCCAGATATTTTGCTTAGCCCAAGACCTCATTATTAAGGTACTAAGAAAATATTAAGCATTAGTGATTTTTAGTTCTTAAACCTTAAAAACTCTTTTCCTGACAGAGTTAGGCAGACTTTATTAAAGTATAAAGGGAGTAAGTATTCAGAAAGTCAATGCTTAATAATCTGTTTAGCATTATCATAGAAAGTAAGTTAGTTTTGTTAATCATTATATGTAGCTTTTGGGATTCTTAAAACAGTTTAACTTAATAGACCAATAGAATTTTAGGGAAGGGGATCATCATTACATGAATCAACTTCATGAAAGGACAACTTTAAACTTTAAATACATATAATTTTCACTGTTAGCTGTTATCCAGTAGGAAAACTGACATTGTGTCATGAATTTTAGGAAAGAATATTCCATTTAGTTTTAATACACAACATTAATTCAACAGTTAATCCCCCAACTTAAAATGTTCTATAGGGTGGAGATTCACAACAGGAGCATTCTGATCCTTCTTCACAATTTACACCTAAAAAGATAAAACTTGACCATATGGCTTTTCCCTATAAGGTCAACATGATTATTGGCATGAAAACAGGCAGTCAGATTACGGCAACCTTTTGGTATTATGGCTAGATTTGAATATGGGTGGGACCTCTGTTTTATTAACTCCCCATACCAGAGATCTGGTTAAAATAAATAAGAGAGTGAATTCTGGGCCAAGTGCTTTACTATTAGCTCTATTTAATTTTTTTTTCTATTTTCAAAGTTGTGGTAAAACATATATAACATAAAATTGCCATATTAACCATTTCTTAATATACTAATTCAATGGCATTAATTACAATCAAAATATTGTGCAACCATCACCACTATTTCCAAAATTTTTCATCACCCCAAACAGAAACCCATTAAGCAATATTAAATAATTTTGTTAAGAAAAAATTAAGAAGAAAAATCATAGTTCCAATGATAATGCTGAGTTAGAACATAATGGGCATGAACAGAACGTAAAAGCTAACTTGGAAAAAATTATATAAGGTGAAGAAAAAGAAAGGCAGCTAGTATCCTTATTTTTAGAGAAGGAAACAGTCTTAGGGAGGTAAAAAGTGATTCCACGAGGCTGATAACTAATTGGTAGGCCTGTATTGGAACTAAGGCAATCGAATTCTACTCTTCCCACCACACCAAGCCATCTTGGTGAAGGGGCTGTAGTTTTGGTATGGCTTTTATCTTTTCTTTTTCCAAACTTTTTATTGTATTATCAAACAAAAGGAATGGACATTTTTCCTTGATCTTTTTTTTTTTTCATGTTAATAGCTTAAAAATAAATCCAGTACCCCCTAGTGTTATATTTTAAAATATTTCTTAAAGAATTTTAAAAATTAAAAAAAAATTTTGAAAATACATTAACAAGAGGAAGAAACAGTGAGTACATACTATATTTTACCTTCTAGAGGTCTAAGAAGAAACATGAGATTTCCTTATTGGAGTGTGACTAATCTTGTCTTGATAATTTCTGGGACTGCCAAACAAAAGCCAGGACTATTTAAAAAAAGTGGTTATATGTAATAATGCTCACTATATCTGGAGGCATGCAATATAATCTATTGAATATAAACATTGTAACGATTAAAAGTCAGTAGAGATAAATTAAAAAACTACTAATAATTAAAATTTCATGTTAATTAAAATTTTCCCTTCCGTTTGAGACCAGGGAACACTCATAAAAACAAGGCCATGTTTAGCACAGATATCAGCTGTCAAAACTTCACTCTGCTCTTACTGCTTTACCTCTGCAATCTCTATCCTTCTGGCAAGATCATCGAGAGAAAGAGCGCCGTCCTCAGAAGGAAGATTCTCCTGCAGACTGTAGCATGCTTCTTCAGGAGAAAGGTCTTGAAGGAGATCAGAGTCTTCCTCTGGGTTATCTTCGTACAAAAGGGAATCTTCAGTATCTTTTAAGCCTCCTTCTAAAAGGCTGTTCAAATAGTCTTCTGTTTCTTTACTGAGTTGGTCATCCTTAGCTCCCTTTTCCTCTGGGGCCATACACACCTCTGGAAGTAGTGTACTCAAGTCAGATATTTTATTATTTTCACAAAGTACATTCTCGGAAGCTTCTGAGTCAGCCTGGCCCTGGGGTGATTTTCCATCGCTGTCCGTAAGATCAGGTTGCTGCAGCTCATTTAATTCATTGTTCTCAAGCTGGTCTGCGGGCAACGCCTCAGAAGCATCCTGAAGTGGCAAGTGGAGTTCTTTTCTTTGAGCCTGTGGATTTTTACCCTCAGAAATCGACGCAGGAGATATATGGTCACAGGCTGGTAAAATCAATGGTTGTGTCACTGACTTGCTGGAAAGTAATACCTGAGGGTCTTCAGCAATGCCCCCTATTTTGGCTACATCCTGGCAGGCCTCTGTGTGACCCAGCTGCAAGTGACTATCATCATCACATTCATTCTCGGAAGAGTCTGGTCCAGACCTGCTCCCGGCTGTCTCTGAGGACTGGGTGTGGAGCTCCAGTGTGGCTTCAGCGCTGCAGAGCAGCTCCTCCGTGTGGTCCTTCCCTGCAGTTACCAGAAGGCTGGGGGAATCTGCCTGCCGGTCCATCTGATTACAGCAGGTACTGCTCCCCAGGAGCTCTTCTTTATGCTGGCTTTCTTTACTTGGCTCCGTGCCAAGACAAGTTTTACTCTCTAAAGACGAAGAGAAATAAGTTGTTTAAAATTCACAACAACACTTTATACAGCAGGGAAGAGAAGGGACATATGAATAATATGTATAATACAATATTCTAACCCTCTCAAATGGAAATTCTATCTGTTGCATAACAGTGTCTTTAAGTAGAGACAATACCTAAAATATTTAGTAAATAATCCTTTACATATAACATAGATTATTCAAGAGCATGTTAATATGAATAAATAATTTAGTCCTCATTATAACTGAAAGTCATTATTTAAAGGTTTAAAAGATTAACTTTATTGGCCTTATACATTTAAATAAATACATCTATTGGCCTTTTACATTTAAGTGAAGTTAGAAAAATTATTTTCAATATATTTAAGACATAGCATATTACGTAAATATTCTTACATGATGAACCTTAGTATTACATTTATAACTCAAAAATGTAAGAAAAGTAATATTCGTCTGGTCTACCAAGACTAAAGGAATCGAAGTCTATTCTGTTCAAATTTGTAATTTGAACATAATACTCTTAATAAATATGTTTGCAAATTACTTAAAGGGAGGCAGCAAAAGGTAGCAATAAAAAGAATATCTTTTGGCAAAAGGTAGAAACGGGTTTGAATTTTGATATCTCTGTCCATTTCTACTTTAAATAAAATCAACTTAAAATATTTTTCTTTCACTTTAAAAGTAAACAATTTAAATCCTTTGTGTAAATAATGAGTGGGGATTGCACAGATTGCTAGATAACAGAGAAGCTTGCTTACCCTCAGTTTATTGGTGCATTTAGCATTCCTATCTTAGAAATTTTAACTTTTTTTATAGTCATATATTGCTTAATTTATACAAATAATGAGCCAAAGGTGAAAATAAAAGATAAAATATGATAACTTTATTCCATTTGGTTTTTCATTTATTGGTACTTTAATAATTAGCAACTGACAACTGAGGCCTATACCATATGAAAGAAAAGGCACTACTCCATTATCAATCTCTGGTGTTTAAAAGAAAAAAAAAAAGAAAAGGCATTACTTAAACACCATCTTCAGATTTCAGAGAATCAGGGACTGAGGCTGACCACTTCAACTCTGCATTGCTGAGAGAGGAAGCTGTTCAGTAGAGTTTGTAGTACCTCCCCTAACACCCTGACTCAAACATCAGAAGACAGTCAGGAGAAGGAAGAAGAGGTCACCTTTTAGGAGAGTACAGCATTCCTTCTCTCTCCCCACCCTAAAGAATCAAAGCTTGGGAGACTGCAAGGACACATATGGACACTTCACTCCCCTCAGGTTGTCTGCTTTGCCACTGAGCTTCCCGGTCTGCCCCTCTGTGAAGATGGGGAAGGTTAGAGCAATGAGGGCCACAGCCAGGTGGAAAGAGGACCAAGCCACTCCTCCACAAGTTCCCAGTACCCAAAGATTCAGAAGATGGCCCTCAAAACATGTCCACAGGATTCACAGACCAAATGAGATTGGGGACTTTAGTCCCATGGGTACTGTTAAGGCACAGGGTAGAGAGACCCCCACATCAGTGGAACGGGGTGTGCTGCCCCAGCTGAGGGTCAGTTACCTAAAGGACTGCAAACATCTAGGAGAGTGAGTTGCTCCTCCTTAGGTGGTCCTGCTGGAGCCACCACACATCCCTCACAGAGCAACCTGCGTTGAGTCATAAGCACTAATCCAGCTAGCTTCAACTGCAAGCATACTATGTTTCCAGCCCCTAGCAGGCACAGGCTAGGTACAGAAGAGCTTTGAATAGAATGAGATTTAAGTGTTAAAATGCAGTTTCAAATTCAACATGACTAAGTCCTAAAGAATTAAAATGAGACTATTTAATAGCTATAAGTGACTGAAAAGTTACAGAATCAGTCTAATAGGCCATTACATGAATGGGAAGTAAGGTAGTTGACTGCAGTTACCAGACAAAATACAACCACTTAAAGTAATGTATCTAATGAACTGAGATACCACTTAAGTGGTGAGTAATAAAGATTATCCATAGGTACAATGTATTATTTACAAAATAGCCTGAAAATGGTTGCTTCATTCCATTATTTAGAAACAATACAAAAAATTATGGAAAAAACCCACATAATTTAAAATGCAAAGGGCAGGAATTCCAAACTACATTTGGAGAGTCACCCATATTGCTGACATTTCTGTTTGAAACATATTGTTTTTATCAGACTTGGGCAAGATTTCTTTCCCCAGAATTTAGTCCACACCCCCTCATAAAATGGTTATTAGTAGGATGTCTGGATTATTGAAGCCTTTGACAATCCATACAATTTACTTAGCACAAACATGTTGCATTTAATTAGAAACCAGAAGACTGAGGTTCTAGTTGTGAATCAAAACACCAGGCAAGTGACTTAAACTCAGTGCCTCAGTTTCCCCATGTACACCACATGTATCACAGCAGAGGCCAAACTAGAGGTAATGCCAAGCTAGTATTGGGCAGCAACTAGTGCTAAGCCTCAAATTCAAACAAACATCTCATAATAGTACTCTTCCCAATGTGCACAACATGGAGACACATCCACACCCAAACTAGGTGGTTATTTTGTGATTTTTCCCCCCTTTTAAGATTCTTATGAAGCTCATTTAGTCTCATTTCTGATATAAAAATGACTGGAAAAGAAAAGACAGGAAGAACAGAGTGTAGTAGGATTGACCCAAGGTGATATTCCTAATTTGCCTCATAAGAGAAAAGGAGGTAAATTAATATTTGAAAAAATTAAAAAATACTTTCTAAACAGTTAAAGGCTAATTAAACTGACAGTACCATCATCATCTTATATCTTCAGGGCAACTCATCCAAAATACCTGATACTTCCTTTTCAATATCAGGGCTCTCAAGCCCAGGAACATAAAGCCCAGGAATATAAATTGGTAATAAAATCAGACATCAGGAAAAAAACACACCCTAAAACATGTTTATTTATCTTTATTTTCTAAAGTTTTTATAATGAACAACATGCATTTTTCTAAATGCTTAGGAAAACATTTAGAAAAAGTTTATAAAAATCTTTTGACATAGGCACAGGTGGTATAAAATACATCATAAATGCTTTAGAAATGTATGTACACAAATTGAAGTACATCATAGGTTAGTGAACAGAAAAGGAAAGATATAAATTGCCATAGAGAAATTGTCAAGATTTAGAGCTTTAAATATCTAGATTTACAGAACAAATTTCTAGTAAAGTCCATAAAACAAATGTTGGTTTTTAAGCAGAAAATGATGTTTGAATACACCAAAACCAATTCTATTTCAGAGTACTATTGTACAATTTTTTCTTATTCTGTTAGATACATATAACCATCTACTGAAAACATGAAAATAATTTTATAGTATCTACTACTAGATGTCTAAAAAATGGAGTTAAACAACATAAAAAATCTTGCTTTGCTATTTTTCTAGGAGAGGTATACATACAAAAATGTAAATGCAAAAAAATTCCTTCATAGCAATTCAGATGTAACACTTGTAAAATATCACAGGAGGCAGGCATCTTTTGAATTTCTACCTAACTTAATTTAAAAACATACCTGACTCTTTGGCTGTAGCTCCTCTTTCCTTTGGATCTTCAGACACTATTAACTGCGTAAAGCATTTCCTTCCCAGGGACTTTTCTACAGCTGCTATCTAAAAAGTTTAAAAAAAAAAATACAAAAAAAAACAACAACAACTCTTTTTTTGGGAAACTGTTGCATTAAATTAGAAAGCTGAAAATAACTTGAGAAAGATTTATTTTCTAAAACAGTCCATATAACAGATATTACACTAACATTTTTCCTACAAATATTTTCAAAAGAAACAATCTCTTACCTTATGCTTGTATAAAAGAGGACTGTAGAAAAAAAGAGAGAAAAAAGAATTGAAAAAAAAATTACAGCAGCAATACACTTCCAAACAAATGTCACTGAAATGGCTGTAAAAAAAAAAATACAGCTTCTCTGGATTCTAATATTAGCACAGAACATTTCCACGGCTGAAACATTACCACTGGCTTACATAGTTCAAAGTGCAGCTATATCATGTGTTTAATCTCCTTAGATAGCCAATTACCATTGAAAACTCCCAAAGAAGCTACAAATGCTGACATCCAGAAGAAAAAAAAATAATAACTTTTTGATAATAATGAATTTAAAGACTATTTGACATACATAGATTTTTAAAGTTTCAATTTATGTCTTATAGTCTAAAATAGATTATGGTAGAAGATAATCTTTTTGGAATTCTCCATGGAAACAGATAACAAAAAGGTAGCTTTTATTTTATTTTTATTTTTTTGAGACAGACTCTCGCTCTGTTGTCCTAGCTAGAGTGCAGTGGTGTCATCATAGCTCACTGCAACCTCCAACTCCTGGGCTCAAGTGATCCTCCTGTCTCAGCCTCTCAAGTAGCTGGGACTACAGGTGTGCACCACCACGCCTGGCTAATTTTTTCTATTTTTAGTAGAGACGGGGTCTCGCTCTTGCTCAGGCTGGTCTCGAACTCCTCAGTTGAAGTGATCCTCCCACTTTGGCCTCCCAGAGTGCTAGGATTACAGGCATGAGCCACTGTTCCAGGCAAAAGGTAGCTTTTAAATATTAAATTTTAGGGAATACCCAAGGTAACAGAACATATATATCCATTAAAGGCAGGTACAGAAATGTTCATAGCCACTTTATTCATAATATTAAAAAAATGAGAAACAACGCAAATGTCTATTAACAATAGAATGAATAAATTGCTGCCTACTCATATAATGAATCTGCACACTAACAAAAGAGAGCAAACTATTGTCACATGCAACAACATGTGACACTATATCTATAACACAGAAGCTAGATACCAATATCTATATTCTGTATGATCCCATTTATATGAAATTACAGGACAAGCAAATATATTATTATAGAGCTCAGATAGTAGTTATCATGGGTGGTGGGTCTGGACTTGGTATGTGCATAAGGGAGCCTTTCAAGGGGCTGGAATGTTCTGTATCTTGTACCTTGCTCAGAGTGGTAGTCACATAGACATATATGTGTATGTAAAAATTCATCAAGCTCGTATACTTTATGTATAACTCAAAAATATTTTTAAATATTAAAAAAATTTAAGAGTAACATTTGGGGGGAATTATCCAATTTTTTTTTTTTTCTTTTAAGAGACAGGGTCTTGCTCTGTTGCCTAGGCTGGAGTACAGTGCCCCAAACATAGCTCACTGCAACCTTGAAATCCTGGGTTCAAATGATCCTCCTGCCTCAGCCCCCTGAGTATCTAGGACTATGGCACACACTACCACACCCAGCTAATTTTTTATTTTTAATTTTTTGTAGAGACAGGGTCTTGCTATGTTGTCCAGGCTGGTCTTGAACTCCTGGCCTCAAATGATCCTCCCACCCGGGCCTCCAAAAGTACTGGGATTACAGGTGTGAACCACTGTGGCTAGTTGGAATTATCCAAATTCTAAAGCATAAAGACATCATACTCATATTTTGTTCAATAAACATTTGTTTCTTATAATTAAAACATTTGTAAGACATTAAGAAGTTACTAGTTCCATAGGATGGGCAGGGGAGGCATCTTATTTTGTGTATTTTGAAAGTAAGAAAATGATCTTTAAAAGAGTCCATTATTTTGAAATGCTACGAAGTTGAAAGTTAACCTATTTAACATGTTAAGTAATTAGGTTATAATTCAGAATCCCTGAAAATACTATTTTAAAGGTTCAAGTTAACTAACACAAGAAAACTGTCATCATAAGATTTGAATGAGTATCCACCTCTGAATCTAGTATCATACTTCAAAGGTTGGTCTCTAAAATAATGAGATCCAAAAGCAAGTTCTCTATCTGCTGCATGAGCTACACAACAATTACTTGGTACTGTTTCATTATTAACAAATAGAGCTTTAGTTTCCTCTTTATGATTCCGAGAGAAAAGGAGAGAAAGTTATCAACAGAATGGAAAGTCTTTTAGCCTTTGTATTGATGATTCATGTTCTAAATTCCAAAAATCTGCACTAGTTTAAACATTATTATGTCCCCTTACCTTCGAATTCTGGATCTTCAAATAATGAATTTTTTAAAAAGAAAGTGCTTTATTATTACTATAATTTAGGTTAAAAAAATCCAACTTCTTGCTGGGTGTGGTGGCTCATGCATGTCATCTCAGTGACTCGGGAGTCTGAGGCAGGAGGATTGCTTGAGGCCAGGAGTTCAAGACCAGCCAGGGCAACATAGTGAGAATCTGTCTCTAAAAATTTTTTTAAAAAAATTAGCTAGGCATACTGGCACAGGCCTGTGGTCCCAGCTATTTGGGAGACTGAGGCAGGAGGATCCCTTAAGCCTAGGAGTTCGAGGCTGCAGTGAGCTATGATGAAGTCACTACACTCTAGCCTGGGTGACAGAGGGAGACCCATCTTAAAAAAAAAAAAAAATCCAACTCCTTGATACAAATCAAGCAATTGAAAATTATCTGGTAAATGTAGTTTTCCTTATGCAGTATTTTGGTTAAATACTGTACTATATTTACTTTATAGCATTAGGCTACTCTTGAAAGTGTTTTCTTTTTTTTTAATGCAACATACAAACATTAACAAACAACTAGAATAAAAAAATCCTAATACACAATTATACCCATCTGAATTGCTTAATCTCTTGCCAAAAAGAGATAAAAATTAGAAGGTATAGTTTTGAATTTCTAATTAGAAGGATCCCTTTGAACCTATGTAAAGTAGACCTTTTACTGAGTTCTGTGTAAGAAACAGATAAAAGCTGAGAAAGGAACTTAATAATTTTATTATACCCATTTTAATTTCTCCCAGTTGAAAAAATTAATTAAACAAAGAAATAGATCTTATATTTCAAATATGCAATGCTATAATGCTTCTATTCCAACCCATCCTAACCAAATTCTGATATACTTACTCTTGATGTGTTGTGCAAATTTTAGTAAGCCGTTCAAAATCTTCACCATTAAATCCTTTTTCTGAATTCCTTAGAGACGTAACTGCATGTGGTTGTACAGTTTTCCATTTTGTTTCTAAATTTAAAATATTTGTTAGTCACTGGCTCTTACAAAATATATTTAGGAGGGAAAAATAGTTAACTAATAAAGATTAGCATGAAAAATTGTCTTCTTAAACAACCCAAAAGTTAACACAGTTAGAAATAGCTAAGTGATTCCCTTTCAATATAAGTAAATACCATCCCAGAGACTAAATTAGCCAGTAGGGCATGAAATGTAATCAGAAGAAATGCAAATAGTTGCAAGTGTTCTTTTCTTGGCATTGATACAAGAGCAAAATGCAAAGAAAAGAATTTTCTCACATGCTACTTTCTTTGTAACATTAACTTCACTATGGAAACATCTATTTTCTGATTTACAAAACCAGGTCAAATATGTTAATTTTCTAGATTGCAACTTTGTTAGATTACTGATAATTCCACATTCTATGTCAGTCTGCACTCACCCCACTGTTCTTGAATGGCAGAAAGATTTGCGAGCAATTGCTCATGATACAATCGTTCAAGCTGAATGAATTTCATTGCTTTCTCATCTGAATAGAAAATTTGAGGAAAATAGAAATCCAGTCTATTTAAATAATCCCCATATTTGAAGAGGAATGTCCTGTAGAAGTTGAGAAACTTGCAGCTTACCAAAAAATAAGAAGACTGTAAACATTCTTAAACTGAAACATCTGAAGTAGTGTTTCTTGGTTTTGAAGTAGGTAAATTTTAAGGTAGCATATTATGCAGTAGCTATTTGGGTTCCACACTATCAGAAAACAGTAAAAACTAAGAGAAGGTTTTAATACTCAAGGCGTGTCTGCTTGCTAACACATTTCTAGTAGCATCAATTAAAAGTAATTTAAGGAAATAGGATCCACATGGAATCCTGGAATCTGTATGTTTCCCTTTTTAATTTCTCTCCTTCCTTCCTGTCAAGCAACTATGCGACTCTCTGGTCAGGTGTTTGTTTCTGTTTCAAATCCCCTTGATCCTTTATTATTTCCCACTGAATGCTTTTCTCCCAAAAGACCAAAGGATCATAGGTAAACAATGACAGAAGAAAAAATTATATGGATCTTTTGTAAAAATGTAATTAATTTCCCACAGCGATTTTCATAACTTTCATGTGATTCCACTTTATTGTAGATCTTGTGAACTTTTGTCTCTTCATCTGTACCACACATATTTGCATCTTATGAGGTTGAGATACACTGTCCAACTGTCTACCTTCCTCTGGGCAATGCTCTAAACGTTGACCCAGAACGAAGGAAAAGAAAAACTCACTGTTTAGCTTTTTTTCTTTCCCATGATCACTCAGAGGTTCAGTTCTTCCTCTCTTTTGTAATCTTAAAGATATCCCAGAGATCATAAATATTTAGGCCAGGGAGAAGCATAACAATTCATTTTTTTCCTCTGCCCATGACTTAAAGTATACCAGTGTTTCTCAAACTTAACAGAAAAATTATCTGCAAAACTTGCTAAAATACAGATTCATGGGTCTGATCCCCAGAATCTCTGATTCTGACAAGAATTACCATTTCTAAGAAGCTCCCACGAATGCTGATGCTGCTGGTCTACTCTGCACTATATCATACACTCATTATTTGTTTAAAGAAAAAAAAGAGTTCCATCTTCATTACTACCAGGATTAGATTTCTAACATACTTAGTAATAAACTGCCATTGTCTGAAATTATACCAGTTTCCTTGACAGGGTTCATGATAGTAATTGCTTATCCCTCAATCTGGTCAGAAATGTGGCAAAAGTCAACTAAGTTAGGAGGAAAAGCAAATGACACCAATGGAGAAAAAGATACATTCTTTCCAGAGAATATATATTGAGCCATCCCCCCAAAAGAAAAGCAATTTAAAAAAAAAAATTGAAAAAAATGAGGGAGGAAATCTTTCCCACACAAAAGTTAATATTCAGCCTCACTTGACAGCATTTATTCTACTTATTACTAGTGAAGAATTAATCTTCCCTTTGTAGCTATATAGCTGTAATAAGACAGTCATGAGATTTACTATGTGTAATATACCTGACATGCTCTACTATATGAATGTTACTTGACTTGTACACTCGTTCAATTCAAGGGAAAGAAACTCCAATCAATTTTTAAATTTTATTTTTCAGCAACATGTGCTTTTTTCCCCCTCCTGAACATAAATATTTAATGTTGGTAAAAATAAAGGCTTATTTATGAAAGGTCAAATTTGGGTGGTTCTAGGAAATTTTCTGGGGTAGCAGAAATTTTCTACACCTTGCTTTCTGAGGTGGGTACCAACAGCTGTCAAAACCCACTGAAATCATATGTTCTGTACGTTTCACTGTATGTAAAGTTACCTCAATTTAAAAAAAAAAAGATTCTCTAAGAGTTCTATGAATTTCTTTCTGTAATTAAGAAAAGGATACAGTCTTCTTCCTGGAAATAGGACTCTGCTATCTGTTAAAAACAAACAAAAAAAAACAAGAGAAAATTAAATTAACATTCGGATGAAAAGACAGATTTGGAACAAATTAAGACCTTGAAACTCCAAATGTCTTTGATATCAAACTAAGAAAACTCTTATTTAACTACATTCACCAGTTCAGAAGAAATTTGACTGTAGACATAGGGCACAATTCTGAAGTCACTCATCCCAAGCAAAGCAAGCAGAGACATCCTTTACATAACTTAATTCTTCCTATTCTCTTTTTTCTTTTCTTCTTCTTCTTTTTTTTTTTGAGACAGGGTCTCGCTTAGTCACCCAGGCTGGAGTGCAATAGCATGATCACAGCTCACTGCAACCTCCAACTCCTGGGCTGAAGTGATCCTCCTGCCTCAGCCTCCACAGTAGCTGGGACTACAGTCACACGCCACAATGCCTTGCTAATTTTTTTTATTTTTTGCAGAGACAGAGTCTTGCTATATTGCCAAGTTTGGTCTTGAACTCCTAGCCTCAAGTCATCCTTACACCTCAGCCCTCCACAAAGTGCTAGGATTACAGGCATGAGCCACCATGCCTAGCCTTCCTATTCTATTTCAAGTCAAATCTAACTTCTCTGATACATTAGAGTTTAGAGCTAAGAACTCCAAAGAACCAGAAAAATGCTATAGAGGCTTATAAAAATTTAACACGAGTGAAAAAATGATTCTGTTTATTGTAAATTTAAAAGTAGAAACATCCTTGGTATATCTGACAAACTGCTAGGAACCAGTGCACCTGGAAGAGAATGAGTAAGGAGAGTTTTAGGAATTAAGATCTAAGAAGTAACAGGGCCAGATCATGTAGGGCCTTGTAGGCCATGCTAAGGATTTAGGCCTTTACTGTGAATGAGAAGGGAAGCCATTGGAAGGCTTTGTGCAGTGGAATGATACGATCTGCCTTATGTTTTAACTGGATCACAGTGACTGCCATGTAAAGGGGAAAAAACTAAACGAAAGTAACAGTGAAAGCAGGGAGCTTTTTACCGTGAGGAATTTACTGTAAGAATCCACATGAGATTTGATGGCGTCTTGAACTGAGATGGTAGCAATGAAGGAGGTAAGAAGAGGTCAGATTCTGGGTATATTTTGAAGTAGATCTGTAGAACTTGCTGGTGAATTGGATTTGGATGCGGGGAAAAGTAAGTAAAGGATGGCTTCAAAGTATTGGGCCTCAGCAACTGGAGGGATGGAGTTGGCATTTAACAAGAGGGAGAAAACTAGGAAAGCAGTATATTTGGGAGAAACATCAAAGTTCCATTTTGGATGTCTTAAGTTTTTAAATGCCTGTTAGACATCTCAGGTAGCTAAATATAATAGTTAAGTCTGGAGTTCAGATAAGAAATAAGACAAAATCTACAGGACTAGATGAAATCACCCAGGAGGTAAGTGCAGAACAAGAAGAGATTCAAGAACTGAACCCTGAAGCACTCCAATGTTTAAAAATTAGTAAAATATGAGTACTCAGCAAACAAGCCTAAAAAGGCATGGCCAGTGAGGGAAAAGGTAAAAGCCAAGAATGAGCAGTCCCAAAAGGTAAATAAAGAAAATACTTCAAAATAGAGTATGTGATAAACTTGTCAAACCTTCTAATAGCTCCAGCAAGATAAAAACTGAGGACTGACCACTGGATTTACAACATGGAGGTCACTGGTGACCTTTACAATGCAATTTAGGTGGCATGGTAGGGTCAAAAGTCAGATGGGAGTGAGTTCAAGAGAGAACTGGGTATGGAATATTATCTAAGTAGAATTCTTGCCCAGAATGTTTTAACCTGAATCAAATCATGAAGAAATAATCAGACAAATCCCAATTATGGGACATTCTACATGAATTCTTGAGCTCTTCATAAGTGTCAATGTTATAAAAGTTAAAAAAAAAAAAAGGCAGGTAACCATTCTCCATTACAGTAGACTAATGTGTGTGTGTGCACGCACGTGTGCATGTGAGCAAGAGAATGAGAGAGAAAGAAAAAATTTGAGAAAATGTCAACAACTGGCAAATCTAGGTGAAAGGCACAGTGTGATATGCTGGGAATTACTGAAATGAATAAAATGTACTTCTATCCCTCCCTGATTTGTGTGTCCCTTGGGAGGTGACAGGATATTTTGTATTCTTGGGCTGAGGAGGCAGCTGTCAGCTGACTCCTCTCACCCTGATGTCTCAACTTCCCGAAGGCATCAGCATCTCTTTGCTAATCCCCAGCCTTGATTTCCAAAAAGCAATCTTTGAATTAGTAACAGTGAGAATGGAGTTATAATGCTTAATATTTATTTGGCTTTTACTATATGCCAAACACTATTCTAAGTGCTTTAACATGCATTATTTCATTTAATCCTCTACAACTTTGCAACAGAAGAAACCAAAAGCCACCTAATTTGTTAGTGGTAGAGTCAAAGCCCATCTTTTAAACCACCACTATATTTTCTAAGCTCTCTTCCCAGGAAAGAAAAGATTGCTGTGCAATCCATTGTGCAAATGCAATGAAGGCTGAGAGATTAGAAAGCTGTCTTGGTGTTGGTGCTCCTCAACTATGGTAAATTAGCAACACTTTAGAGGCCAAAAAGCAGTACACATTTTCTCAAAGGTATTCTTCAAGTCCGTAAAGGAGGTATTGTAAATTTGTAAAAATATACATTTTCCTATGCTGGGACAAAAGCTATTTTATTTTTTAAAAATTAAAAATTACTTATCATTACAAAAATGAAAATGAAACAGAAGTAAGTGAAATAATAAGTGGAAATTTCTACATTCCGATGTACCAATTATTTTCATCTTAAGTGAAAATAAAACAGCTCATGAAGATTTTAATTTTTTCTGAATTAACTCTTTTTTTGTAAAAAAGCTTCCTAATCACTGTCCTAAAGGCCTCCCAGTCTCCAGGCTCTCCATCTTCTAATTCACCCTCCCAATCTTCAGGAGATGTCTTTTTCTAAAATTCAAATTTGATTCTGTCACTCTCATAATTTAAAACTCCCAGCCACTAAAAGTAAGGCCTTAATATCACCAGCTATCAAATCTCACCTCCTGTCTCTTTCCATCTTAGTCTCTAACAATATGCCAGCCACATCTTTCACAGGTTGATGTTTCTTCCTGTACCAGCTCACTTTGCTAATCTAGTGAGCATGTAATAAGCCTGTAAAACCTAGCTAAGAGTCACCTTCTTTTGTCCTAACACCTACAGGGAAAAGTTTATCACCCATTTTGTGCTGTTGAACCTTAAACATAAAGACTTATATTTAAGTCAACATAACATTAACTCTATCACTTAATACAGAATTCTACAATTATTAATCTACATAAGTGTTTCTCCTATTCTACCATAGCTCTCCTTAAGGACATACCCTGTTAAGTAATCTGTTTCCCCAGTGTCTAGCACTGTCTTCAGCACTGAGTCGGTGCTTAGTAAGCTTTTGCTACATTGACTCTTATTTGTACACAACTTAATCACAGAATAAAAGGTATTAGCCATTATCTAAACTATGGATTATCCAAGGCCAAGGCGTGGCCACCAGTTAGCAATATGCCACATTTCCTAAATTTCACACCAGCCATTAATCCAGGGTCACCGTCTGCTGGGCTCACCAACGATGGGTGGGATAGAACCAATCGCAGAGAACTGGATTTTAGGTTATTCCAAACACTGGTACCAGAATTTTAGTGAGGCTGAACGTAAAGGGTTTACTGTATACCTGATGAAGGCAAAGGGGAAGTGCTCTTGAATCCAACTGCTCAACTTCACCTCGTATGAGTGAAAACAAAGATTGTAAAACTAGCTTCGGAGCATCTGGTTGATCATTAGCATTCACTTCAGCAGTATCTTCATCACCAACACCACATGTGGCTGCACTTAGTATTTTTTCTTGCATTAAAGGTGCAGTATCTCCTGAAGAAAGTCCTTTAAGTAAAGAAAATGCCTGTGTTAGGATAGATTCCCATCATGGTGTAGCGCCTTAAAACAATCACACCTGCTAACCATAAAACTTTCAAATATTTAATAAAACTAAACATATGAGAAAACACCCAGAAATCACAAGTTATTGTCCTCATTAACACTGTACTGACATCTAATTGCTTAGCATACACAGAAACCACTTTTGGCAGAATTATAATTAAGAAATAAAAAGAGATCTGAAGGAAAGTATGGAGGTTAAAACCTTGCCAAAAGCTTAATTCTACCAAAGGAAAACTGGATTACCTGTAATTTGAAGTCCTGGCTTGCCCAAAATAAAACAGAACTGAACAGGAAGGTACATGTGTTTGTCATGTGAAACAGCTAAAGAAGTTGAGCCTTTCTCTTTAAACTCTGGTCTGATAACATTAGAACTACTTCTGGATCCTAGGAGAGTGGCAGGATTTCAGATGCCAGAGCTAATGGCCAGTGAAATGTTTTTCCTAATAAAAAGAAGTAACACAAACTTCTCAAAAATCATTAGTAAATAAATACTCAACCCACAGCTCCTAAAATGCACCAAAATTTAAAAATTTAATTGTTATAAATTATGACTTCACCCTTCACTGAAATCTCAGTATCAGTTCTAATTTTCATGTTCAAAGTGAATGGACTATTTGCCTGTGTACATACTTTCAGCTAGTCTACATCAGAAAGGATCTTCCTCAGTAATATACTATGTATGCACGACAACTGAGGCTGCCCTCCCTCTAAAGCTGCAGTCTCCAATCCCCAGGCCACAGAGCTCCACCCCTCATCCCCACCCCAGAAAACTGTCTTCCATGAAACCGGTCCCAGTCCCTGGTGCCAAAAAGGTTGGGGACTGCTGCTGTAGGGTGTGCCCAGAACCCTGCCTTCTAAACAAACCCTCTGCTCTGGCTAGACTGGCCTATTCTTCATCTCCCTAGTAAAATACTCTGTACTTTTCTGAGCAATTATGGATTCTAATAGCTGGAATATTTTCCTCCCGTCTATGCCTATGTGTCTTCTACCCTAACAAAATCCGTATCCTTACCTATAACACGAGCCTGAAGTCAACTTACTTTCCTCTGAACCGTGTATATGGCCTTATATTATGCTAGATTGCATTAGAGTAATTGGTGTAAAGTCTCACCTTTATTAGATCATAACTCCCACAGCACAGGGGTTAATTTATAAACCACGGTATCCCAATTATATCCAGGATGATACCCTCAGCACTAAAATTTCAAGTGTTGCACTTCTTTAAAAAATCACCTAGAGTGATTACTTATATTTTAGAGAATTCTATTCTATTATTATTTTTTTTAGAGACAGGGTCTTGCTCTGTTGTCCAGGCTGGAATGTAGTGGTGTGATCATAACTCACTGTAACTTCAAACTCCTGGGCTCAAGCGATACTTCTGCCTCAGCCTCCCGAGTAGCTGGGATTACAGGCATGCGCCACCATGCGTGGCTAATTTAAAAAAACTTTTTTTGTAGAGCTGGGGTCTCGCCATTTTGCCCAGACTGGTCTCAAACTCCTAGGCTCAAGTGATCCTCCTGCGTTGGCCTGCAAAAGCACTGGGATTACAGGTGTGAACCACCATGTCTGACTCTTCTATAAATTTTATGTCACTTGGCCTATAGAAGTACAAGGCCCAGTGATGGTCTGCTATTTTTAGGGACAATATTTATAAAAACATAAGTGATTCTTCTGCTAATTTTCTAACCACAAATGGCGGCAGGACCAAAAGAGTGCCAATGTGGTAACAGGAACTTTCCATAGAGAACTACAAAGAAATTAAGAGAACTAGTATTTTCCTTCCCTTTTCCCCTGACGTACTATTATGCCCAAGACACTTACTCTCATATAGACTGTGATAAAGCCAGCTTCCCAAATTCTATTCTTTTCTTGATTAAATATTTCCCATATAGTTATCAAAATATTATTCCATGCTTATTTGTAAAAAAAAAAAAAAAAAAGCTGAAATTTTGTAATGCTTATTTTCAGCAAAAGGGAGTTATAGAATTGATGACCTTTTCTAAAGCAGGTCAAAAAAGGGTCTGAATAATGGAAATGGAAACCTGCATTGTGATTATTTCAGTTATTTAGTCAGTATAGATTTATAATGGTCCAGTTTCTGGTTAGATCCATTTTATCTCTAAATTACTTTGACAATCAATGTTACTGATATGTACAATTTATAAAAAACCAATAGATTGGTAAATAAAATTATGTAACCAAAGACATTTCAAAAGAAAGAGGACCACTGTTCATAAAACATAACCAACAGAAGTCCCAAAAGCTTACACAACTCTAAGGATTCCAAGAGCAACAGAAGGCTAAAATGGGCAATTAGAAAGAATGTAATCTTTTAATCACAAAGTGTAGGGAGGGGAAGGAAAATATGACCTAGGCTCAGATAGATCATTCTATTTTTAAAAAATTTTTTTCTCACGGTCTGGACAATAGTTAAAGATAGGTCATTCTAGATGGTTAAAGAGATTAGCAAAACTTGCAAGACTCATACCACAAAAGGATTATCTGTCAGGGCTTGAAGATCATAAGCTTCAGAGATAACTACAAAACCTCCTCACCTCTTGAGACAACATTCCTTAATGGGACAGAGTAATATAAAATCCAAGTGCCTTGCAACAGGAGCAAGAGACTTCAGTTCTGCCATGATTTTTCCAACTGACCTTGGATTAGACATTTAACTCTCTGAATTATAATTTCCTTATCTAAAATGAAGGGACTAGATAGATGAACTCTCAGGTCCCTCCTAGTTCTGACCATTTAAAACATTCAAAGTCTCCATAGAAATTTTGCTATTTAGGAAATGTAGAACATCACTGTGAAGCAACTTGGGCAATAATTTAAGAAAACTGAAGGTAAGGTTACCCACTTAATACAAGTAACACCTAGCTCCTTTCCCAACTTTTTTTTAAACCACTGTTCCTCCCTTGCCTAGGTTGTGGATTGCATAAACAGTGGCATATTAGATTTTTAGTCAAGAAAACAAATGGAATGACCTTGCAAGAACAGTTCTGCAAATTCCATACCAAAGAGTAGGTTTCTGTTTCCAGCTCTGCCAAGCTTTTAGGAATATGAATTCTATCATGGCTTAAATAATCATATAAATATTAATAGTCATACATGTCATTAAATGACATGGATATATTTTACCTTAGGCACATATAAAACATTAAGCCATATTCTGGCTACAAGGAATTTTAAACCACTTAAAATATGGTCTTATTAGTTTCACAACATTAATGGGGTAAAGAACTCATGTTAGAAAACTATCTGTTGCCAAGAGTTGGAAGAAGAATAACATGGAAATCAGGACAGCCCTAAGTTCCCAGTCTGCTTCCACTACTTGTTAGCTGTACCTTTGGCAAGTTACTGAATCTCTTTGATCCCCTAGTTTTTTCCTCTGTAACATGGGGGCTATAACATCTACCTCATAAGATTATTGTAAGGGTTAAATGAGATAATGTGTGCAAAAAGCAGACATGCTCCCAACCCTTAGCCTGAAAAATGGTTTTACTGTCACTGGAATGAAGAGGTCACAAGATTGGTAAAGCAGTTCTGAGATAGTCCAGTTTTTTTTATTTGAAGAAAAACATTCAGAGGAAAGGGTAAATAAAGCTAATACAACTTATATGCCATGGTAAATAACAGGAATTATAAGAACTTGGTTAGAGTATTAAATTGCTTAGTTTATTATTCACTGATATTGTACATGTGAACATGATTGAACTTTTTTTTCTTTTTCATACAGTATAATACAGTATGTAGCCTTTTCAGATTGGCTTCTTTCACTCAGTAATATGCATTTAAGTTTCCTCCATGTCTTTTCGTGACTTAATTGCCCATTTCTTTTTAGCACTGAATAATATTTCATGAACTTGTTTTTAATAAAGGCAATAATAAAGAAAATAAATACTAGCACAATCATGAGCACTTAAGAGACTAACATGTTGTAAACTGACACCCTTATAATATACTAAAAGATTTAAAAATAATACTAATAAAGAATTCACGATGTAACATGCATGTATCAGCAGTTTTCCGTGTGAATTTCAAAATAACTTTGTGTTACTACTTTTGATGTCACGTGAGTCTTACAAAAGTTTTACTTGAAAAATAAGGCTAATTATATTTCATGAATTAGTGCTAAAATACATAAAAGTTTCCTGGCAAAGATACATTTACAGTTAAGGAAAAAAACCAAACCAAACATATACTGCCACATGTAATTTTCCCCTTACTACAAAATCCCTTTCCGTATAAATGCAGCTTCCTGTTGCCACATAAGACAGGAACAAAAAATGCTATTTACCTTCATCTGTGAAAGCCAAATGAGTTATAGTTAAAACTACCCATTAAGCATCTTGGTGATGCTATTTGTAAGTATATATAGACAGTATCAGGCAAATTATAGGACCTAATTTCAGACCTGTTAACTTTATCAAGCTCTAAAATGGAGATCACAGTTTACATGTACCTATTGAGGTTTTATTTATTTTTAAAAATTATTTTCAATAATCTTGGTCCAGAGATTGGGAGAATAACTTTGAGAAATTTTATTCAATTTATCATATCATCTGACTTCTGTGTCAATTCTAAGACATATCTGCCATCTGTGAATATAAACTAAGGGATATAACCATTTCTCTGCATTACAGGGAGAATGATGTGACTGGATGATTTAAAGGCAAAATCTCACAGCTGGTACTCCAGGTAGTAACTAATCAAGAGAATAAGAAATTATCACAGACAAAATGGGGATTGGAAAAATGTTACATAGAAGACATCAAGGCCTAGGTAAAGATGGTGGCAACGATTATGATGATATAGGTTGAGCATCTCTAATCTGAAAATCTGAACTCTGAAATGCTCCAAGATCCAAAATTTTTTGAGCACTGACATTATGCCACAAGTGGAAAATTGTACATGTGACATTATGTGACAGGTCACAGTCAAAATGCAGTCAAAACTTTGTTTTGCACAAAATTATTAAAAATATTATATAAATTACCTTCATGCTATGTGTCTAAGGTGTATATGAAACATAAATAAATTTCATGTTTAGAATTGGGTCCCATCCTCAAGATATCTCATTATATATATCCAAATATTCCAAAAATCCTAAAAAAAATCCAAAATCTGACACTTCTAGTCCCAAGTATTTCAGATAAGGGACACTCAACCTGTAGTGAAACTGATAACACAAACTAAGCTGACGAGGATGAGGATGAGGCAAGGGTTAGTTAAAGGCCTAACACATTTCAAACAGGGTACACTACTACTCAGAGTATACGTACACTATCCTACACATGGGTTTTAGGAAAAAATCTGCCTTTGTTCACCCCATTTCCTCTGCCTAGTCTGTTAGCTTTTAAAGAGCAGGTGTATGATTCACCATTGTGACTTAGCACAGGTCCTGACACAGAGCAGGTATACGTAGAGGAGTATATTACAAGCCCATACATACTATGTCACTTGATTCTCACAACATTATGAGGCAAGTATTAGAAATTATAGATGAAGCAACTGAAATCTGTCAAAGAGATTAAATAAGAACATGGGCTCTGAAGTGAGGCTGCCTGGGTTTGAATCCTAAATCTACTACTTTCTAGCTCTGTAACTTTGGGCAAATCAGTCTCTTTAAACTTTCATTTTACTATCTGTTAAATGGGGATACTGCTTTATTATCATATGGAGTCTCCTAAGAAATCACATTTAGATGAGAAATAAAGTAGGAGACTCTTCTATTTATCCACAATTCTGTTACCTCTCTTCTTTCAAATAAAAGCATGGAATTTTTGGAAGAAAGGTATTATGAAACAAAACTACATTCACTGCTTTTATAAAAATACTTTCTTTGACACAAGTGTTAAAGGTTCCTTTCACTGTAATGAGGCTAGATCAAATTAAAAATCTGGCAGAAAGCTATACCACCATTCAGAGACAATTAATGAAAAAAACAAACTCTGCCACTTCCCTTAAGAGTGAAACATCAACCTTTGATCATGTTTTGTCTTGCTGAGGCTGGCAGGCAGGAATTGTTCTGCAGAAACATAGCTACCAACACACTCAGAGGAAAGGCATGCGCAGTAATTGTTCTGTGGCAAATTGTGGTAAGTTAGAATTCCTTTAAACATACTTTAAAATTCATCAAAAGTGAGATAGTATGGTGTAAACAATTAAGAGTCTGAAGTCAGATTGCCTGGGATCAAATCCTGAGAGTGTCACTATTAGCAATACGATATTGGGCAAATTACTTATTCTCTCTGTGCTTCAGATTCCTTATCTATAAATTGGGGCTAATTGTAGTATGCTTAATAAGGCTGTGGTGAGGATTAGATGAGATAATCCATATAAAGCATGGACCACAGTGGTTGGCATATAGTAAATATTCAATTAATGCTTAAGAACTTATGTTTTTGTTTATTCATTTTAAACATAGGGTCTTGCTTTGTCACCTAGGGTGGAGTACAGTGGCACAATCATAGCTCACTGCAGCCTCAAACTCCTGGGCTCAAGCAATCCTCCTGCCTCAACTTTTTAAGTAGCTGGGACTACAGGCAAGCCACCATCACACTCAGCTAAATTTTTTTTTTGGTAGAGATAGGGTCCTGCTGTGTTGCCCACACCGGTCTCAAACAATCCTTCCACCTTGGTCTTCCCAAGTGCTGGGATTACAGGTGTGAGCCACCATACCTGAGTTTTATGTTTTTAAAACTCAGCAAACTGCAATCAAATTAAGCTTTCTATGTCCCTAAAACTGAGTTTGGAGTGTTATGAATTTTTGGCAATCTTTTCTATACATAGCACAAAATTTAACAGTTTAACCATTTTAAAGTATACAATTCAACTGCATCAAATACATTCACAAAGCAATCATCACCACTATCCATTTCCAGAACTTCTTCGTCATCCCAAAGAGAAACTCAGTACCCATTAAACACTAACTCTTCATTCCCTTCCCGCTCCAACCCTAGAAACCTCTATTCTATTTTCTGTCTCTAGGAATTTGCCTATTCTAAGTACCTCATTGCTGAGTGGAATCATAAAATCTTTGTCCTTTTTTGTGTCTGGCTTCTTTCACTCAGCATGTCTTAAAGGTTTATCCACTTTATAGCACACATACATCCATATGTAGCATATATCAGATTATTACTTCTTTTTAAAGCTGAATAATATTCCATTTTTAATATATATACACATACACACATGCACGTATCACATTTTGTTTATCCATTCATCCCTTGTTGGATATCTGGGTTGTTTCTATCTTTTGGCTATTGTGAATAATGTTGCTATGAATCTTAGTGTACAAGTACCTGTTTGAATCCTTGCTTTCAATTCTTTGGGATATAGACTTAGAGGTAGAATGGCTGGATTATATGGTAATTCTACATTTAACTGTTTGAGGAACTGCCAAACAGTTTTCCTAGAACTCCATGATTTTAATTCTATCTCAACCACTGTCTTGAGACTTCAATATTTTTGCTGTTTTTTTCCCCATCTCTGAAACAGATACTACTTCCCAAAGATTAATTGTTGATGTTTCTAAATCAGTGGCATCTTTATCTAAAAGATGGTATCACACAAAAATATGAAATAGCAGTACTCTTTGATAGTCGTTCAATTTAATTCTGTACCTCTAGGCACAGTTCTTGCTATTAGAAGCCCTAAAATTAAAAGGCCTTGAGTGCTATAAGCAAAATGGCAGAACAGGCAGCTCCAAACTCCCAGGCCTCTACAGAAATAGCAAAAAGACAACCAGAACTGTCAGAACCAACTTTGTCAGAACTCTGGAAAACAAAGGTACAAGAGAGTGACCACTGAATCAAGAGAAAGGCAATGCAAAAACTGGAGCAAAGCTTTGTGGCGTTTTTACATGTTTTTGCCTCACCCCTTTCCCCAGCTCCACAGGAGTCTTGAAGACAGCAGCCTATGTTCCGTGTGGGAACCCTCCTTGCTTCTGAAGGGAGCAGAGCAGACCTTACTTGCAAATCACTTGTGTTTGTTCTAACCTATCTGGAGCTACCTGAAGGACTAACACACGGCACTTGCCTCTAACGCCAAACTCAGAACCCATTCAGAGTGGAAAAGCAGCAGGCGTTACTGGAAAATACTGTCAGATGATTGAAAACCCACAGCCAACTGGTGCAAAAGAGTTATGGTTGAGACATAAAATATACCGTTTGTTTAAAGCCAGGGAGAAAAAGTCAAGAGGAGACTTTCCTTGGGAAATCGGCATTCAAAGTGCCTGTGTATACTTTGGAATTTAGAAAACCACACCCATGTCCAGGATAGGATGTATGCTTAGAAAAGACCTGTAAACTCAGTTCAAGGAGGAAGTGAGGCTGAAACAGAATTATAAATGGCCTAAGTGTTAAAGGAATACCTGAGCACAGAGCCAATCTGTAAAGACTGGAAAAGAAACACACGCTAAGACGACTTCAGCAATCAAGAATAGCCAGCCCTGAGCAAGTGGGAGAACCTGATTTCCAGAATTCCCACATTATAATATTCAAATGTCCAGTTTTTGAAACAAAACAAAACATACAAAGAAACGGTATAGTATAGCCCATTCAGAGGAAGGAAACAAATAGATAGAAAACATCCCTGAGGAAGCCTAGACATTGAATTTACTAGACAAAGAATTTAAATCAACTGTCCTAAATATGCTCAAAGAACTAAAGGACACCATAGACAAAGAACTAAAGGAAATCAGGAAAACAATGAATCAATGAGAATTAAAAAAAGGAGATATTATTAGTGTTTAATGGGTACAGATCACCCCAAAATCCTGTTTGGGGTGATCAAACTTTTGGAAATAGATGGTGATGATGGTTATATGACATTATATGACATTAAGAATGTAATTAATACCACTGAATGTACAGTGAAATGGTTAAAATGGCAAATTTATGTTATATGATTTATTGCAATAAAAAAACAGTAAAAGAAAAAAATGCCTTCAGTTCTGTGATTTTATGTTACAATTCTTTGAGTCATTGCATAACTGAATTCCTTAAACCACCTTAACCATTAATGCTGATGCATATCTTGGCCATAATTTTGGAAAGCACATAAGAAATAAATTTTAATACATGGTTTGTGTAGTTCCTATGCTAGATTCTCTGTGCCTTGATCCTTTTTTTTCTCCTACATTTCCTCACTCTAAGGTTCTGGTCAATGCCATGAAAATAGGAAAATGCTCACCATTTAAATATCTTCAACCATCAGCTAAACATATTGAAGTGGCAAAAAGGAAATACCCCTTTCTTTTCCTTAACACTAGACACTGGTATTATGAGAGATAAATCTGAAAATAAGCCTACTTCCTTCTGACCTGACCTGGGGTCAAAGGGATTTATTATGTAATTACAGCATAATCACCATTTGCTCCCTGTGCCACATTCTCTTCCCATGCCCTCAGGCTGCAGCCTCTGCCTTCAGAGAGAGGAATGCAAGGCTGTGGTTAAGAGCTTAGGCTGGAGCCAGGCTGCCCTGTAACCTAAGGTAAGTGACCTGACTCTCCTAACCTGTCTTCTCATAAATTAACAGCAAAGGATTAAATGAGGTAACATACAAAGTACACCCAGAACTTAGCAGGCACTCAAAGCAGCAGCACTGTTCTCTTAATGGAGTGTTGGGTAAGTGGTTTCAATGTCAATACAGGGATGCATACACAAAAACAGCCATTGGACTTTATTTTAGGTGGCAATCTTAAAAATTACTACTAATACTTATTTGGACTGTTTTGAGGGACAGGACTCGAGTAAGGCTGAAAGACAACACCTTTCATTACCTAAGTTAACTATGTTTTAAATGCTTTAGTAGGAATGTGATATCATAGCAGACTCTGAAGGATAGCAACACACAAACTTTCAAAAGATTTTTCTTATTTTCCTCTCAGGTAGATGCCACAAAGGACATTTTACTTGAGTGGAAGGAGCAAGCACTTTTTTTATAGCTTGTTTGCTTTGCTGAGCTCTTAAAGAAGCAGAGCTCTAATTACTCATCAGAAATTTTAATAAATGAGGTGAAGCACAGAGGCTGGAGGATGGCTTGAGGCCAGGAGTTTGAGACCAGCCTGGGCAACATAGGAGACCCTGGCTCTACAAAAAATTAAAAAAATTAGCCAGGCATGGTGGCATATGCCTGTAGTCCCAGCTACTTGGGAGGCTAAGGCAGGAGAATCGTTTGAGCTCAGAAGTTTCACGTTACAGTGAGCTATGATTGCACCACTGCACTCCAGCCTGGATGACAGAGTGAGACCCTATCTCTGGGGGAAAAAAAAAAAGAAAAAAAGAAATTTTAATGAAACGACACTGAACCACTGTCTGGATCTATAAGCCTACCTTTAGTATTTAAGTACCTCTGCCTCCAGCCTATCTTTAACCCAAATACTATTATTTATTTTATCCTTTGGAATAAAAGGCTCGTTATGTCAGACAGATACACTTATCTGAGTAACCTAAACTTAACATTTACATTTTATAGACACATAGTGAATCTTAAGAATGTGAAAAAGCATTTCAAGAAATGAACTTCATGACACTCAAAGGGAATTTAACAAATGCATGCCAATGAGAGCTCCCTTAGCCTGTCTAAGGCCAGAGTTTCCTGTCCTGTGGTCCTTTAGGCTGTAAAAGCAGGTACCTCAGTTGGTAGTTACATATCCTTTTTAACACAGCACTTACAGGTATTTCATCAAGTTTCACCACTTTCTAGCAGTTGCTCCAGGCTTTCATTTCATATTCAAGGAAACTTTAGTACACATAAATTTTGCTGGGATTTAGAATCTAAATTATGTAGAACATATCAATTAGCACCAATGTTTGGATTCCCTATTTTTCCTCTTAGAAGTTTGATTTGACATTTTATACTTTAACATATTTTATTAAAAAATAAAAATATGCAAAGGATTTGCCTAAGCACGCAATTAGTTATGCTAATTCTTAAACTCATCCAGGTCCACAGACAACTCAAGCACCAAAGTCTCAAATGCTAATACATTGTTTTTCCATTAGAAGTATACTAACTTTGCTAATATCAAAATGCTAAATTTCACCATATTTCCCAGTTCATTCTAAGCACACTGAATTTATCAGCTATCAAATATAAAATATTCCCTAGTTCTCTGGGATAAAGATAAATAAAATTCTCAAATTTTATGTGACCGTATAAGAAAGTATTAATATATGATATTCCTATATGTTTAAAAATACATAAATTTTGTTTCTCCAACAAATATAAGGGCATGATTAAATTCAAGACTTAAAAATAGTAGCTATTTATGGAAGAAGAGAGAGCCCTAATATCCAAAGAAAACCAAACTGCAAAATTTTCTTAAAACCCCCCCTTCCTTAATATTCTATAATTCTCCAAAAGCTACTGACATCAGAGATTCTCTTTGGATTAATGAAATCATATAAGAAAGGAAGCTTTAGAACCCAGGAGTGAACTCTGAACACAGAGAAACACATTTAATGGCATTTTATTATAAAGTTTATAGAATATTATTACATCAAATTCCATTACACCAGTAATCTAAATTTTGTAGACACAAAGAACTATACCCTTTTCCTTCATATCACTAAACCAACTACCACAAACCACTGCTTTTTTTTCTTTTAACAGTTTTACTGAAATATAGTTCACACAACATATAATTTACCCATTTGAAGTACCATACAATTCAATGGCTTTAGTATATTCAGTGTTGTACAAACATCACCACAATAAATTTTAGAATGTTTTCATTACCCCAAAAGGAAACCCTGCATTCCTGAGCTGTCACTCCCAATCCGCCATCGCCTCCCCAGCACCATGCAGCCACTAATCCACTTTCTGTCTGGATTTGCCTATTCTGGACATTTCATATATATGGCTTCTTTCACTTAGCATGTTTTCAAGGTTCATCCATGTTGTAGCATGTATTAGCACTTGACTTATTTTTATTACCAAACAATATCCTGTTGTATACACATACCCTTTACCTGCTTTTGATCTGTGTGGCTGTTTTTCAAATGCTCACTTATGTGCTTTTTCAAAATTAGAGAATCAGGTGTATATAATAACTTTGTTTAAAAAAAAAAACCAAAAAAGCCCTTTTAATCAATTGTAGTTTTGTCCCTGTGAGTGATGCTTAGAAACCATTGTTTTAAACAAATGAAGATAAAACATCTGCTCTTTGTAGGGATCATGATCTAGCAAAAAGCTGGAATAAAAAGAAAAACAAAAGGAGACTGCTTAGAAAACTATTTAACATTGGAAAGTTTGACTTTAACAGTAAAGAATTGAGAAGCCAAAGTCTGTAAACATCCTACCTAAATGTATGCTTCTGTTAATCTGAGTCCTATAAAATCAATAATAAAATACTGTATTCTTTTGTTCTGAGTGCCTATACATAGCCTATAAAATATACTCTTGTCTTAAAGACAATCTATGTTAATATATATGTAACTGTATAAATACTTGTATGAATTTGAAGGTGTAAATTTCATTTTTCTTCATATAAAATATCACCATATTACTTATAAAATACATATCACATTACTGGGACTTGATGGAGAATGCTGGGTTTTGGACAGAATTTGAAAGGCATGACTGACTGTAATTCTCTTCTTTTTCACCTTCTGTCTATATATTAACAGATATTGCATTTTAAGAACATAACTGAGGCTGAGTGCAGTGGCTCATGCCTATAATCCCGGCACTTTGAGAGGCTGAGGTGGGAGGACTGCTTAAGGCCAAGGAGTTTGAGACCAGCCTGGGCAACATAGTGAGACCCCATCTCTAAAAAAAATTTTAAAAATTAGCAGGGCGTTGTGGTGCACACCTGTAGTCCCAGCTACTCGGGAGGCTGAGGCAGGAGGATCCCTTGAGCCCAAGAGTTCGAGGCTACAGTGAGCTGTGACTGAGCCATTGCACTCCAGCCTGGGCAACAGAACAAGACCCCATCTCTAAAATACAAAACAAAACAAGGCTGGGCACTGTGGCTCACGCTTGTAATCCTAACACCCTGGGAGGCCGAGGGGGGAGGATTGCTTGAGGTCAGGAGTTCAAGACCAGCCTGAGCAAGAGCGAAACCCTGTCTCTACACAAAAATAGAAAAGTTATCCAGGCGTGGCAACGTGAGCATGTAGTCCCAGCTACCCGGGAGACTGAGGTAGGATGATCACTTGAACCCAGGAGTCTGAGGTTGTAGTGAGCTATGATGACACCACTGCACTCAGCTGGGGTGACAGGGCAAGACTCTGTCGCAAAACAAAGAAAAAAGAACATGACTGAAATTATGAAAAAATAACTAAACAAAAAGCATAAAATTATCTGACTGGCCTGTCTGTTCCATCTTATAACCTAAGTCAAACCAGCAATCTCAGAAAAAGGCACTCAGAACAAAAAGAACTGTGAATAGACCTGCTATTAGCCTCTCACAGGGCCCTTGCCACAACCTGAGACACTGATCTTCTCCAGGCAGAGTGTGGTAGGCAGCCTCTGAGATGGCCCCCAGAGACCCCAGCCTCTTAGTACTCATGCCTTTATATAATCCCCTCCCAGTAAGTATGGGCTGGATTTAGTGACCTACTTCTAATGAATGAAATATATAGAAGTGATAGAATGTCACTCTAAAAATTAGATCATTAAAAAAGTATGGCTTCCAGCTTGGGTGCTCTCGCTTGGATTGCTAGCCCTGGAGGAAGCCAGCTGTTATGGTATAAGGCAGCTCTGTGGAATAAGCCACATGGCAAGGGACTGAGGCCTGTCAAGAACCATGTGAGTGATCGTGGAAGC
Organism: Daubentonia madagascariensis; assembly: GCA_023783475.1. Classification (NCBI taxonomy): domain Eukaryota; kingdom Metazoa; phylum Chordata; class Mammalia; order Primates; family Daubentoniidae; genus Daubentonia; species Daubentonia madagascariensis. The sequence continues at coordinate 13,484,271 of JAKFHU010000258.1, read as the reverse complement.
AGATTATCCAGCCTCAATGGAAACTTGAGATGACTATAGGCTTGCCCAACACCTTGACTGTAACCTCACGAGAGACTTGAGCCAGAGGCACCAAGCTAAGCCACACACAGATTCTCCACCCAAGAAACCATGAGATAATAAACGTTTGCTGGTTTGAACTGCTAAATTTTGTTATGTTGTAACACATAGCTATTATGTAGGCTATGCAAAATTCTTCAATTTTCTGTTTTTTTATCATATTCTATTATTCCCTTCCTCCATGTTTGTGCTTTCAATTGCAACAAACAACTTTCCCACTGTTTCTGGAAATGGAGCAGTCTGTTGGAAAGAGGTAGAGAATGGCAGGGAATGCATTTCTACCATTCTAGTCATCAGGTTAAGGTCATCCTTAGAAGTAGCTGGTATGTTACCCCCAACTATTGACTCTTAACTGAACTTTTCTTTTCTTTTAGCATTCAGAATACCCAGGAGGTAATACTTCAAAGCTTATCTCCTACCATCCTCCAAACTGGTCTCTCCATTCCACACACACACAACTTGTGTCAGTTCAATAAGCAAGCAGTGCATCCTCCTGTTCCAAGGCACAGCTCCCAGAACTGCCTTTAAGCACTATGCACCCTTGTAATAATTTTATTATTTAATACCTGCCTTCCCACTAGACTCCACAATGGATCCAGGAGGGTAATGGTAAGGCCTGTTTTGTCACTACTGTATTCCTAATGCCTGGCAAATATTTTCACAATACAAAATCAATAAAAACTGGAGGATCACTATTGCCATTAACTATGAAGAGAACCTCTTTGTTTAGCAGAAGTAGAACTCTGATGCACGTAAATCACCTTTTAGTTCATTTTGAGCCCAGGATTCACATCCTAATTCCTATCCTTTCTCGTGCAAAGATGGAGAATGTATTCTCTAGATTAAGCCTCAACTTCCTCTATGTAAAAAACTAAGAGCTTAGAGTTTTTTTTTTTTTTTTAGAGACAGGGTCTTGCTTTGTCACCCAGGCTGGAGTGCAGTGGTAATCATAGCTCACTGCAGCCTCAAATTCCTGGGCTCAAGTGATCCTCCTGCCTCAGTCTCCCTAGCAGCTGGGACCAGAGCCATGTAACACCATGCCTGGTTAATTTTTAAATCTTTTGTCAAGACAAGGGTCTTGCTATTTTGTCCTGGCCTCAAGTGACCCTCCTGCCTCAGCTTCCCAAAGTGCAGGGATTACAGGCGCGAGCCACCATGCCCAGCCTAGAGTAGACCATTTTTAAGGCCCTTTCTAGATCTCCCAAATCTGTATCTCTAGCCAAGATCACAGTCCTGATTTAGACCTGTTTAACATGTCGTAAGTAACATGTTAGTTGTCTAAGGGACCACAAACACCTGACCCAAAACCACAACACTGTCTTCTGCCCTCTTCTCCTCAGACCTCTTCCTTCTCTCCTTGTATTCCTATGTTCAGTAAATGGCATTATCAGGCATCCTGGTTCCTAAACCAGGTAATTGGGGATCATCTTGGACTCTTTTTTTAATACTATTTCAATGATCCAATCCTGTCAATTCCACCTCCTTAATAACTTTAATCCACTTAATTTTCTCCAGCCCCACAGCTACTCCCTCATTACAGATCACCAGCATCCCTTGCATAGGTTATTGTAAAAGCTCCTTAACTATTTGCAATGCCTCTAATCTTGCACTGCTCCAACCCATTCTCCACATTGCAGACTGTGCAATCTCCTAGAAAATGCAACTCATATCACATCATTCTCTTGTTCAAACCTGTTGGTAAGGCCCAAACTGGTTACAATAACACAAAAAATATTTCATAATCTGGACCGTATTAATTTTCCAAGCCTCTATCTCTCTACTGCTCTGTTCTCTACTTTTTCCTCTTGATTCACTCTTAGCTTTTATTTTGCTCCAGCCAAACTGAATATTGACAGTTGCCAAAACATAGGATGCTTTCTTCTTGTTTTCTGGGCTTCAGTCCCATGGTATGCCCGCTACCTCTAATGTCCTTTCTCCTCTCTATTCCCACGTCTTTTACTTGACTAGCACTTATTTGTTCTAACTCAGCATAGATATCAGTTCCTACTGGACACTTTCTACAACTCTCCTAGGACAGCGTATTTCCACAGCCATGTGCTTACTTATAACTCCCATCTTGCTAGACTGCACTTTTTAGTTACCTGGCTCCTTCGTTTGAGCATACAAAACTGAAAGGCAGGTTCACCAGCAGTTTTATAGTGCCTGGTAAACAATGCTCAGTAAATATCTATTGACTAAGTAACCCTATATGGCTCTACAAAATAATGTGATAAAAATTTTATAAAGTGAAGAATTATTCTGTCATGTAAAGCCATCATCTTGTCTATCTTAATTAAAATCTTTTTGTGGTAAACAGAATAATGGCTCCCAAGGATGTCCATGTGTCAATCCCCAGAACTTATAAATATGTTATATCACACTGCAAAGGGGAGGTAAGGTTGTTAAGCAGTTGATCTTTAAAAAGGGAGATTATCCTGGATTATCTGTGTGGGCCCAGCGTAATAACAAAGGCCCTTAAATGTGGATGAGGGAGGCAGAAGAGTCAGTCAGTCAGTGCGATGCAAGGAGAGGAGGACTCTACATGCCATTGCTGGCTTTGAAGATGGAGGAAGGGTGACACAAACTGAGGGATGTGGGCAGCCTCCGGAAGCTGGAAAAGGCAAAGCAACTGATTCTCCCCTATACCCTCCAGAAAGAAATGCAGCCCTGCTGACACCTTGATGTTAGCCCAGTGAGAACCATGTCAGATTCCTGACCTACAGAATTGAAAGATAATAGATTTGTCTTGTTTTTGAGCCACTAGATTTGTGGTAATTTGTTATGGCAGCAATAGAAAACCAAAACATTTTTAAAATTGGGGCTTTTTTTTCCTAAGGGAGTTTTGGCTAGTGACCTTGCAGTCTCTTCTAATTCTAAAATTATTTGACTCTACATAAATCCAGAACTCCTTTATTCTATTCTTACACAGGGAATGGCTACCTTTCAGAGGAGATATGATCTGTCATCATTGATCAATCCCTTAATGAGGGAAGAATAAAAAGAGAGGCTACTGTTTCTGCATGTCACTTTCCAAAGAAATTTCAGTTTCAAAGAGCTGGAACACCTACTAGGAACAGAGATAAGGTAAACCAGGACTTCAGAATTATGAAAGTGTAGGGTATAGTCTGTAAGGGAGTTAAACTATCCATTTACCTACCTAGTGAGTAGAATGGGTGACGATCCCAAAACACCAACCCCAGCCCCTATCATTCTGCTTACAAGGGCGTAGCCATGCATTTACAGTTTTTAAATCTGAATGACTTAGGTAGGGTATGTAGACTTCTAGTCACCACAGTCCCCATCAACCCATCAATCCCAGCTCTCTCAATCCTGGCCAGAACTACCAGTACAGATGTTACCCAACTGACTCCATCAGGCATTGGAGTTTAGAGGCCAGGTGTAAAGGTTCTATTATAGTTGAAGCCAGATATGTAAAATGCAAATATGCCTTGGGGATTCATATTTTATGGTATTACCAGTTATTACTTTAGATATCAGTTAACATGCCAAAAGGCGTGTTATACCTGACATTAAACGAGGATGGAACTGGAAATACGTTTTTAGGAATACATATTAGGGGAGAGGGGCAGGGATAGATAAGCTTGAAAAGAGGAAGTATTAAAAAGATTCTAGGAGGTAAGAAAGGTACTGACAAAGGAGGTTAAGATGGACTTAAAGTCAAATTAATTTTCTAATTTTGCTTAATGGTGCTCCTAGACATGCCACTCAACAATCTTGTGACACACATAAACATAACTATTACCATTTATTTAGAAGCACCTATTTTATTCTGGGTACTTTACAGATTACTTTACACACAGGATTGCTCATTCTAAGGACAATCCTGCAAGATATGGGGGATCAGCCCTCCTTATAGATGAGGAAAGAAGTTCAGGCACATGAGTTCCTTCTCTAAGATCACATAGGTAGGAACAGGTAGAGCTAAGATTCAAACCCAAAGTCTTCGCTCTTTTCACAACACCAGTCTGACTCCAGACCACAGATCCATTTCCGAAGTTTGTTTTCCTCCAGCTATAGCCCTCTTTGTCATCCTTCAGTTGGCCACATTGTGAAGGCCTCCACTGAAACAAGTCAGGGCACTGAATAGTGGCAAGTCCATTTAGAAAGGTCTTCCTTTCTCAATTTCCACGCACTGCCTATCTCTGGCTTCCTGCCATTTGCTGAACTGTTTTGTCAAATGCTTAGATACTATGGTGACTGGTGTAGAGTAAATAACTAATGTTGCTATGGCAACCATAAAACACTTATCTGAACTTGTCTCTTATAAACATACAAAATTTATGGCCTAGTGATTGTCAGGGGTTGGGGGGAGGGAAGAATGGGGAGTGACTGCTAATAGACACATGGTTTCTTTTTGGGGGGATAAAATGTTTTGGAATTATTAATAGATACTAGTGATGGCTGTACAACTTTGTGAATATAGAAAAACCATGAAATTGTATGCTTTAAAAAGGTGAATTTTATGGTATGTGAATTACATCTCAATAAAATAAACCTGTGGCTATAATCAAAGTCATATATTGACAAGTGTTGGCAAAGATGTGGAGAAACTGTAACCCTCATACATTGCTGCTGGGACCGTAAAATGGTGCAGTGTCTTTGGAGGACAGTTTGGTAGGTGCTCAAAAAGTTAAGCAAAAAGTTACCAAATGATCCAGCAATTCTACTCCTAGCAATATATAACCAAGAGAAATAAAATGTATGTTCACATAAAAACATGTACACAAATGTCCATAGGAATATTATTCATAATAGCCAAAAAGTAGAAACAACCCAAACACTCTTCAGCTTATGAATGTATAAATGGAAGGTGGTATATCCATGCAATGGAATATTATTTGGCCATATAAAGGGACAAAGTACTGATACATGCTACAACATGGGTGAACCATGAAAATATTATGTTAAATGAAAGGAGCCGGTCACCAACGACCACCTATTGTATGATTCCATTGATATGAAATGTTCAAGGAGGGGAAGATGGATGAAGGAAAAAAAGGAATATAAATGTATTTATTACCACTGAACTGTACACTTAAAAATAGTAAAGATGGTAAATTATATATGTATATTTCACCCCAATAAAAGATAAACAAAAACAAAAAAATTTTTTAAAAAAGAGAAATGTTCAGGGTAGGCAAATCTACAGAAAAAGAAAGTAGCCTAGGCTGTGACGGCTCAGTGGAAATGAGAAGTGAGTACTAATAGGTATGGGGTTTCTTTGTGTGGTGATAAAAACATACCAAAATCGACTGTGACAATTACACAACTTTGTGAATATACTAAAAATCAATGAATTTTATACTTTAAATGAGTGAATTGTATGTATGTGAGTTATACATTAATAAAGCTGTTAAAAAATTCATGAGCTAATTTCCATTAGTTTTTAGGATAATACTGACCTAAAGCTATGCCAGTTTTAACTACAATGAAAACTTGATGTAACACAGCTTGTTAGTTAACTGTACCAAGGGGATTCAATTCTTTTAAGGAAAAAAAAAAGCCCGTAATACAATGATAATTGGACTTCCCTGGGGCTAATTTTAAAGTTTTAGCTGTCTATATAAATGCTTCCTCCAGCAAACCTATATAACAACATATCTCCTAATACTATTGCCCTATTATTTTAACATTTTTTCCAGCCCTTGGACACTTGAAAAATTACTACAAGTTAAACTAGGTAAGGGAGCACAAGAGTAAATAAACTTATTTAACTACTCATCTGCAAAATTTTGAAACTTCATTTACTTAATATCTGAGAATTTAACAGAAAAAAGGAGAGTAAATATGTCCATGCCTAACTTTTTGCACTGTTATTTCTGATATGGAGAGAAGCAAGACGGGAAACATATTTAGGGGGTTTCTGTAGTATTCCAGCTACTGATGATGCTGAAGTATGGCAGTGGAGATGGAAAGAAACAGACCAACTTGAGAGATCACAGAAAGATACAATCCCTTAGACGTGGTGACTGGATATGCACTGAGACGGCACAGGCTGAAGCCAATTCTCAGGGGTGGGGTCCTAGCAAGTAAACTTTGAGGAAAGCTCCCCAGGCAATCCTAAAGCGTCCCCCCATTTTAGGTCCCTTCCATAACTAGAAAGGAATGATTCCACCCCCAAAGAATCCTTCCAGTCAGTTTAAAATTCTTTGGCCTACTCTAAATCAATTTATGTACAAAAAGCACCATAGATATCATCTGTTTAACCTTAGATCTTTTAAGAAAATGCTTTCATACCCCTCGTTGAAAATTATTTTAATTTATTTTATGTTTACTAAGCAAAAGACAAAGGGATATGAAAAGCCAAATAATGAATTACATTAAAAAGGTATCAAATTATCTTATTGAATAAATAAGGACTACTTTATAGAAACTGGAAATTTTGTATTTTACTCAAAATAAAAAATACAAATAAAAAATAAGATATAGATAGTAACTATATTTCTAATTAGCCAAAGAAGTAGAAGTAGAAATAGAAGAGAGCAGAAGATAGGAGGAGACATTCCACTTTGTTCACTAGAGCTTTATGCAAAATCTGTTGGCTTGGGTAAAGCAGTGCTACACTAAGGAATCCAGTCTAGGACATACCAGAACTCCAGTCCCACATGTTTCTGATCAAAAATAACCAGAGGCTGAATTTTCCCAAGGGTGCCCTGTGATTCAGGCAAAAGTCCATAGCTCTAAACTTTAACTGCCAAACTATATACCAAATAAGAAATATTCTGAATTACTTTGTAACCAATGTGATACAGATAATGTCTTGTTCAACACTGGTATAAGATGTATATTTATATATATTCTTGAGTATTATTCACCCACTGAAGGAGATGGAATGATCCTATAAAGAGGTCATTAGCACATAAACTCACAGGTTAGAGATCAAAGCTGCAGTGATGACAGAAGGAAATTTTAAAGGCAGATATTGGTAAAAAAGCAATCTAATTTATAAAGGAAGGAGACTATATATATTTAAAGTACCTAGTGTGAAAATATGTACAACAAATGTCAATTTCAGCACTGTTTATTATAGTAAAAGAGTGGGAACAGCCATAAAGAAATCGTTAAATAAATTATGTTACACCCATACAATGGAACACTGTGGAGACACATCACATGGATATGTGATGGAATACCACACAGTTGGATCTACATGTACTATTGTGGAACTAGCTCCAGGATATACTAAGAGAAGAAAAGCAAAAGGCAGGACAGTATACATGGTATGGGAAGGGAAGGAGGTTTATTTTTAATTAATTAAATAGGATAAATAATTTTTTAAAATACCTGGTGGTATCTTCTTAGCAGTGCCTTTTTTGCTTCTTGCACTTCTTTTTCCAGGTATTTTTTTGTCCATTCCCAAGATAGCCTGTCCATCTTTGGGGTCTTCACAAGGAGTGTTTTCTGAGTTCTCACTTGCAGCCGCCTCACAGCTAGATGTGCAGCTTTCATTATTGTTCAGACTGTCCTGCTCAAACACTTCGGGTTTTCCCATTCCGCTGTTACTGCTAGTCAGATGCTCATGCCCAACCCCATCAAGTTGATTTTCATTTTCATCTGATGCAGAAGGCAGGTGTGTTACACTCCTTTCCACACTGTCACCAGGATGATACCCATCTTGTGGTTCAATTTGCAGATGATATGTAGGAGTATCACTGTCATCCATTAGAGCATCCTTTGTCAAACCGTTTAAAGTTTCATTAAAGTCCTTCCATGTCTATAATGACAAAAAAAAAAAGCTACTTCATTTTCTAAGCTCTGTGGATTGTCAGTGATCTTTGATTTTCCTCTTCTTTTGGGTTGTTTCACTGTAGATAAGGAAGAGAAGGAAATGACTGAAGTTCATTCCTACTCCCCCTTTCGCCAGTTGCAACCAAATCCCAAACTCAGCTAGTTCTTGCTTGAATACAATGGTTCTCAAACCTGGCTGCTAGTTAGAATTACCTGGGGAGGCTGCCCAAATTCTATTCTAGACCCACTAAATCGGAATCTCTGAGGATGGAGGCTAGGCACTGATACATACGCACGCACACACACACACACACACACACACACACACACATATATACACACATATACGTACATATATTTCAAAGTTTTCTAGGTGATTATTCTAACGTGCATCAGGTTGGGATCACTGCCTTAATAAAATTACTGGTTAAATAGGTTATTTGCTAAAAATCAATCACTTAGGTTATCCCTGGACACTTATTAGACAAGTGAAAAGTCCTTCTCTGGCTAAACAGCAGCAATATTTACAAATGAAAAATTTAAAGATTTAAAAAAAATAAACTGAAAAAGCCATTAGGGGAAAATTAAGGTAGCATATATTTACACTATCATCATTATCATTGTTATTTTTACAAGACAGGGTCTCCCTCTGTTGCCCTGTCTGGAGTGCGTGGTGGTATGATCATAGCTCACCGTAGCCTTGATTTCCTGGACTCAAGCAATCCTCTTACCCTGGCCTCTCAAAGCGCTGGGATTATAGGTGTGAGCTACTGTGCCTGGCCTATTTACACTATCATGATATCTTTTACTTCCTCAAAATAATCCTTGGAAAGTACCTTAGAATTGTCAGCAAAGTCCTCTTAAACACTTAAGGAAAAAAAAAAAGGGGCCATGATTAACCATAGGCTATTTAGCACAGAGTTGGAAAAATCTAAATCCACTCCAAGGATACTGTTAACATTTTTAAAAGATTTACAAAATAGATTGCAAGCCCTTTATCAGCCATCTTTTATCTCCTCTTATCATCTAAAAATATATTATATTTCAAGGAAAATGATGGGTCTGAATCAAATATTCTAGTAATTCCGGAAAAAAACTCAGTGATAGGACTTTTAAAAATTCTTCAAATTTTAAGTAGAAATACTTAATCTTTAGAAACATGTAAATAAAGTATAATTCTTTAAAAACCTGAAAACAAAGCACAAAATAAAATATTAACCCTGAAGTATTATATATTTTCAACATACGTTACAACTGGAATATTTCACTTGATTCAAACATACAAGTATTACTTGGCAAAAATAAAAATATCTAAATCCAGCTGGTATCATTTTCCTTAAAATATACACTACATATCTCTATTGATCCCATGAAACTGGTAACATCCTCAGTTGTTTTCTAATTTATGTAATCAAGAGGTATTTTAACATGTATTTGCAGTTGAAAGTATAAGGTTTTACTTTTTACCTGCAAGAGGCACAGAGGTCACATACCAAGAGGGCTGGTGGAAATAGAAAGCACTATAGAGAGCCCAAAACAGTAACATTCACCTCTCCTTGAGTCTCTATCATGCATCAGAAACTGTGCCAGGAACTTTACATGCCTTATTTCTAGTCCTCAAAACAAGTCTATATAGGGGGTATTCACACTGTGTTTTAGATGAAAAATCTGAAACTCAAAGAGGCAAGATAACTTATCCTGATTTTGTATCCTATCCAGTCCAGCATAATGGCTAAGAGCACAGGAAGACCTAGGTTCAAATTCTGGCTCTGCCATTTCACAAGCTGTGTGTGCAACCTTAGACAAGTTATTTAGCATCTACAAGCTTCAATTTTCTCATTTGTAAAACTGCAGAATTGTAATACCTACCTCAAAGAGTCATTTTTGAAACAGACAATACTGCACATAAAGCACTTAGTAGAGAGCTTGGCTCACAGCAACTATTCAATAGAAGTTATTACTTTCCAAGAAATCTCACAGGTTGACATTAAGCACTGGTAGATTTACTGAGGCGAGTCTCCTTAGCCTTACTGCAGGTTCGGGAACAACTTTTACATTATGCAGTGGTTCTTGAGCAAAAAAAAAAAAAAAAAGTAACAGCTTTTACAGACATCCCAGAAATTATCAGGTTCTTAATGATATACTGATGCTAACCATGTTGAATGGTTAATGTTGAAGTAATAATTTATGATGGAAATATCTCATTCAGTCCCTGGAATGCTTAAGTGTCCATTCTGAGCACGTGTTTCAGATAACTAAGATATTTAGAAAGTAGTGATTATGATTCCTTGGTGAGTATAAAATTACAGATCACATTTGCAGCTTTGTTGAGAGTCATGTGCCAGGCCCCAGGTTAAACTATTTAGACCAAAACTCAATTCTTACAATTACCCTAGCAGATAAATAATTTTCATCCTGTTAACTGATGAAGAAACCAATATTCATCTCTTGTCAAGTCATTCAGCTTGCCCATGAAATGGAATTTAATAAGTTTAGAAATGGAATCTGGACCAGTTATGATCCTGAGGCCATACTCTTAATCATTATGCTCTATGGACAATGGGGAGAGAGTAACTGAATATTTCACTCCAGCTATAGTATGCCCCAAGTAAGCATCTACCCTGCAGCACAGGACACATCTCTAATAATCAAGAAATTCAAGGTCCTGGAAGTGCTTCTCTCTTTCCCTGAGAAGTACTGGATCCACACAGTACACCATTTCCTATATAGCTCACCTTCTTCTGATGGGAATGTTTTTTGGTGTTGGGGGTTGTAGGGAGTGGGGGTGGGGGTAATATACTATTTAAGTGAAGTAGCGATTACCAGTAAAGTAGGTATTCCTTTCTTTGGGCCTCAAGACATTTTGCCTCTGACTCTTTCGTGATGATATAATTAGTTTAACTCTCAAAAGGCAATTTTATAAACTACTTTCTCACACTGACTCTCATGCTCTTTCCAAGATGTGAATGTGTTATAATTTCTTTTTATAAGACATCTACCAATGCATCAATTCCTGGCTCAAAAGTCACTTACCTCAGTTTGCCTTCCCTGAATTCTCTATCCCCAAAGCCCCATACATAATGTGCTCTTCTACAGCACTGTGTATCACTCAGAGTCCTTCCCAAATATCATTCTCTACAGTATTATTTCTGCATATGTATCATACTAGGTTTAGGCCATTTGAATACTTATAACCCAGCCATAGGTAATTTTTATTCTTCATACTGTCTAGCCCTGGACACTACTTATTAGACACAGGAAGGAATAAGGGAACAATTTCTACCATTTCTCTCTGAAAAGAAAAAAGGCAGACGCAATGGATTCCCATCTGCATCACTGCCCCCACTCTGACAGGTAAAGGGATCTGTTGTACAACATTTGGTTTCTGTCTGCATTTCTAACACATTTCAATAAGAATACCTTAATTTAAGCAACAGGATAAACTTCTTAATGGGATTTCTAATCAGTATAGTCTTACTACTTTTGGAAACAGTTATAAATAACATGTTCTTTTTGTCTCTTTTTCCTCCTCTTTCCTCTCCCCTAATGCTACACCATGAGCACTTCAATAGGTTGATCTTCCGGTACACCTGTATCTCACTACATAAAAGCACTTGGGCAAGAGAAAAATCACTAGGAGAAAGAGGCCCAGTTAATACACAGTATTTTGCTGTGTGCTAACAGTGCACAGGACCTGAGGTTTATTAGTACAGTTGAGATTATATTCAAATTTATTTGCTATATTTAAACACTATGGCTATTCTGTAAGAGCTCCTACTTCTATATCAATTCTCACAAAAGAAACATGCAATCATCGCTACAGCACTGACTCTGGCATATTTTGTCTTTTAAAAGCACCATGGCACTGCCCAAGTTTCCAGACTCTTGTGGCAAAATAGTATTCCAAATATGTACACTGTATAAAAGTCATTTGACATGTTGACTCTCTACAGCTTAAAAATTTCAAGAGAACATATTAAAGTGAGGCTTATACAAAACATGAAAACCCACAAAACTTTGAGGAAGAAACTTAAATAAGCAAATAAAGTAATAGGCTAAGAAAAAAACCCTTACATTTTGTCAAAAGCATAATCTCAATACCAGATAGGACCTGATTTCATTTTTCCTACATCTTAATGGATGTCTGATGAGATTAAACATCACGTGTTCCTAAAATTAAAAAAACATAATTTACAGGAATATAAAATTAAATATGTAATATTACTTATTTTATTGAAATGCTTTTAAGGAGACTATGAGTGTCATCTTTCTGTAATTCTTACAAATCAGGCCTAAATACTATACTTTTTACTTTCGAAAGAAGCCAAGATCCTTCCTTCTTAAGAATTAAGATTCAACCCCAAATTTAAATGTGCTGATTTACAGTCAAACCAAAATTTACAGGAATATAGTTACTAAAGCAACAAGGTATTCTATTAACCCAAGTTCAAATTTGTCTATTCCTAGTCAATTCAGAATTGAGGAAGTCATCACATCCATACGTTATGCTGTTTATTATGGTCATTACATACCACTTTACACTTATTTTACCATTTTACTCACTAGATATGTTCCAATATCACTTATATCTCACTGCTAAATCTGTAATTTTCTTTGATTAACACTATTTTTGTTTAGACATATGTACCCATAGGCAATATTCAGTATAGCAGCAATCAAAAGTAGCCCTCAGAGGAATGATTCTTAAAAATTTTGTGACACAGAATAAGAAATTTATTTTTCATTGAAATCCTGTACACACACAGACATATATAAACTTATGTGAAGTATTCTGATACATTCTCCATTCCATTCAATACTATTTCAATTTTTTTTAAATGCTGATCAAGATCCACTAGATTGATTTCATATCCCACTATGAGTGTTTTCCACAGCAGTATGCTATAAGGCAGTTTGTAGGAATTAACTGTAACTCAACCTGAGGACCACCAACTAAGGACCATAGAAGGATGTAATTATCTCCAAACTGTTTTCTGAAAACGATGCAGAATATATGAAATTCAGATATAAATGTCACTTAAAATGTAGTCCTCATAATTTCAATATAATAACATTTGATAACTTATATCATTCTTCTCACCTTAAAATGTGGCTAAAATACTACTCTTGATTCAGGGTTCCTTAGCTGCTCTTTTCAACAATCAGCTTTATTCTAGACCTATGTATCCAATGTGGTAACCACTAACTACACATGGCTACTGAGTACTTGAAATATGAATATACACTGAGGAACTGAATTTTTCATTTTATTTAATTTTAACTAATTTAAATTTTAAAATGGGTATTAATTCAGTTATTGAGTATGTTTGGAACAACTTGGGTATGTGAATCTTTTTCATCTGTAAATTGCATTTCCAGTGAAAACTGTGTCCAAATTAAGATCCACTGTATTTATAAAATATGTACCATATTTATTTTTAAAATATTTTATTAGTCTTAATCTTATGACAGATTAATATTTCAGTGACTTAGTATGAATAAAAAGAACATAAAAACTCATTAATAATTTTAAATATTGGTTATATTGAAATGACAGATATATAGAATAGACTATTATTAAAATTAATTTCACCTTTTAATGCTTTTTTAACACAGTTACCAGAAAACAAAATTATATATATGGCTCACATTATATTTCTACTGGACAATGCTATTCTCTATGACATTGCCTTGACAGTGTCACAGAAGCTAGTCATGGCTCATGGTAAATCACTTCATTCCAGATTCTTTCCTGCTAATACAAGATATACTACAGGCATTTCCTAGCTACAGACATTATTATTACTGTAATTAAACAATGTAAATACTTATTGAAGGAAATATATACTGTAACGTTTTAAAGTTAATTTGTATGTACTTGTTTATTTCCTATTTTCAGAATGTAAATCCCAGGATCATGCTGTCCCTTTTTTTCATACTTCCCCATATTCAAAATCTTCCTAGCACTTCATAAAAGTTAAATAGAACTGTGATTATAAATAGTAAGGCAGCCTTTCAGTAATCTTTGTAAATAATTGAATTTCTACCTAAAAGTACAGCACAGAAGCACATCAGATTATTTTAATATTTCTGTAATAAGAACAGAAAATACAATTTCATAATAAGGAATTAGTTCTTAATACAGAAAAAAGAAAGGTCATAAAAGAGAAAATTTATGCTATAAGGTAAGCAAGGAGGATAAAAATGTGACAAAGTATGTAACAAAACTACAAGAATATAAAAGGAAAAACAAGAAAAATAAATGTGAAGGTAATGATTCTAAGGGAGAAAACATCAAATATGGATTTTTCTTTATGTAGAGAAAGCACTGTTAAAAATACGAAGAAATTACCTGAACCTATATGACTCATACACCGTAAACAACCTTGGGGCAGATAAGTTGAATGAAAGGAAGCGTAATTTATTTCACTTTCCTCAGTCCTCCCTTTCATAATGGGGCTCAGTTCAAGATAGTTTATGTATCTATAGGGCCTCTGAGTTCAAAATCCGCTACATAAATGGAAATGACAGGTCAAAAGCCTCATTGTGGGTACACCCAAGCAGTGCTAAGATAAAGAATCATCTCTCTCTTTTCGCTCTCTTATACACAGATATACATAAATTTTACCCAAAGAAACAAAATAGAAGCAAATCTCTAAAACATTATAAGTTCAAGGACATCATCGGGCATCCAGAAACATGTAATCTTAGCAATACGTTCTAACAACTTTTTCAATTAACAAACATCATTAATTAGAAATTTTGTCTGCTTCATGGTGACTGAATTTATGCCTCAAAATGTTACTAGAAATTAATTTCTATATCACTTGAAGATAAAGGGGAGCGAATCATAGCATATGAATTATCAGTAGCAACACAAGCATTTTCTTTAGTTAGTTTTACAGATCTAAAAAACACCAAGAGGGAATCTCGGTCAGTTTAGGGGAAGAAGTCATTTCCCTAGGCCAATACACAAGTTGTATTTATTTGGTTTTAAATGCCTCTTTGTTGTAAAACATACTGTAATCATACATTTAATCCACAACCAACAGAATCTAAGACCTAAAAATACTTTTTCTTTCAGACCATAATCACCCCTTTTAAAACAAAAATCAGCCAGGGGTGGTGGCTCATGCCTGTAATTCTAGCACTCTGGGAGGCCAAGAAGGGAGGATCGCTTGAGGTCAGGAGTTCAAGACCATCTGGAAGAAGAGTGAGACCTCCTCTCTACTAAAAATAGAAAAATTAGCTGGGCGTGGTGGCACTTACCTATAGTCCCAGCTACTCGGGAGGCTGAGGCAGGAGGATCACTTGAGCCCAGAAGTTTGAGGTTGCAGTGAGCTGTGACTGCACCACTGCATTCTAGCTGGGGTGACAGAGTGAGACTCTGTCTCAAAACAAACCAACCAAAAAACTAAAAATCATGTTTACTGCCATCCGTCTACTATATATATATTCTCATGGAAATTGTTTTACAAATTTTTAAACTTCAAGACTTTACTACACAACTGGTGATATAAAGGAATCTATATTTTAATCATTAAATATAAACATAAAACTATATATTTTGTTTTAATATATAAATTCTTAAAAATACAATGGCAAAAGCAATTTATTAGAACCTTCCTTTAAGAGCCCTGATGAAATAGTTTGCATTATCTGAATAAAATGCTAATATTAATAGTAATCAACAGTTACTGAAGATTTACTCAGTATCAGTATTTTAAGTTTGTTACATATATATAATTAAATCTTCACACATCCTACAAAGTAGCTCTACAATTATTTCCATTTTTTTTTTACAGATAGAAACAGAATAGAAAGATTAAATAAATAGGCCAAGGTCACACTGCTAGTATGTGGCAAAGTCAGGATTCAAACTCAGAGAATCTGACTGCAGAGCCTGTACCCTTAACCACTTTAATCATTTTTATATTAATTTAAAAACCAACTATTCTCAGATGTGTATGTTATAAACACCAAATCACTACCTTTAAGGAGACAACAATAGGAATAATTTCCAATATCTTGAAATGTTTTTCAGATGTATGGAATTTAGAAAACTAGGTTAAGAAGCAAAATAAAATAAAATCCATCAATAGACTATTTGCTGTATTCCTTAAACGTGATGAGCTCATTTCTTCAGGTTTACATGTTAAACTATAACATCTCTGTTAGAAATCATCCTCAGATATTTGACATTTATCCTTGTACATGTAGAAAAGTTACTACCAGGCAGGTCACAAGGTATTTATTGAACCAACATCACAGCTAAAGAAGAGGGAATAAAGTGCAAGAGTCTCCAAAATTTGACAGTATGCTCATAATGAGCGAGGACATTGATCATGCATACATACCCACTGTGTGCATATCTGTTCATAAATTATAATGCACATATGCCATACTGATATATGTATATATTCATTTTAAACATATGCAAAAATAAACATTAAGAAAGGATGAAAGTTCTACTTCTGGCAAAAGCAGACTAGCTCATTTCAGATAAACCCTATTATATATTTTCAATTTCAGTAGAAAGTGACATTTGTTTTAGACTTGAAACAGTAAAAGATAAATGACAGAGAACTTGGGAACTAAACTAGAATTGTCAAATATTAAGGAAAGAATTAATTTCCTTTAAATGAAATAAACCAGAGGCAATATTAATTTACTAAATATAATGGGGGAAGAGAGAGACAGATGAGACAACCTACCCTTAACAGTTTATACTCTAAATCCGGCTAATAAAAAAAGTTTATACTCTAATAGGAAATGAATTATATGTCTAAAAACCCTGCGCTAAGCTTCCTCCTCCACCAAAAATCTTTGCTACAAAGAATGTGATAAATGACAGGCAAGTTCTTCGAGAGTCAGAGGAAGGAAGGTTACTTTTACTTGTGGAGGGGTATAATGAGTGAATATTTAAGAATATCCAATTCTATTCCAGAAAATAAGAGACACACATAAGGAAGAGGGATAAAAATAAGTACAGAGCAAACAGCTTGAGAGGTTAGATACAGCTTTAAAAAGTAAATACAGCATATGTGTGCTAAACATAGATAGGAAGGAATGAAAGAACCAAGAACCACCAAATATTCATGAAGGTATTGATATTCAGGAGGTATTAAATCAGCTACCCATTGGTAACATCCATCTGTAGAACTACATGCCCCTTGCCCAAGAAACACAGATGAAATTGATAGCTGCTTATCACACTAATTGGCGGGCACCAGCATCAGCCAGGTGTACTTGTCCCTGCATTTCTCAGATAAGGCGAGTGTTGGCTCCAGGCACCTTCAGTCTGTTGAGCTGCCCTGTTCATCCTCAACTCTAGTCCAAACCATTAGCAGGGAATGCTGATACAACAGAGAGAGGACAAGACAGATGAACACTGTGTAACCTAGCTCTAAGGTAGTATGTTCCTTCCATTCTACTTGAACCTTAATTGCATGGAGAGGCAATTTCAAGAGAAGAAACAAACATGAGCAAAATTAAAAGGTGAGCAAACACAGTGTATGAACAGCAATTGGTTGGACTTTGGAATAAGAGTGCTGAAGGAAAGTAGTGAGTGATGAAACTGATAAATTGGAGCTAGATTATGACAAAGGAATTTAGACCAGTGCTTTTCATATTACCTGCTGTGAAAGACCAACTTTTTTCCCCCCAGTAGGCCATGAACTAATTACTAGAGGAAAAAGTAAGGGGAGAAGGGGGAGAGATATAAAACAAACCCAATTCTTAAAAGTATTACATTCAGATAAAATTTATTCTGTCAAAACATCATGGAAGTTTCTAAACACTCTTAATTTCTGGAATGATTGCAATGAAGATAGGTAACAAACAGCTGGTGGACTGTCAACGGACCAAGGACTATACTTTGAGCAGCACTGATTTAGACTTTTTGTGGTTGAGATCAAGAAGCCATTAAAGGCTTCCAAATATGGGGGCCAGACTATCAGAATTCTGTTTTACACAGTTCTGATGGTAATATACACAATTGATTAGAGGAGGAGAAACTGAGCTAAAGAGATAAGATGTGAAGCAAGATCCTGATCTACGATGACAGTGGTGGAAATATAAACAAGAAAGAGTATGGAGGTGGAGTTCACAGCTGGGAGGACCGAGTAAATGTGGAAGGTAAGAGACAGTCAGGAATCCAGGATACCTCTCAGACTTTAATCTTAGAAATCTGGGAGACAGCAGTGGACTGAAAGAGAGAACACAGGAGGAGGAATTATTCCATTTACCAGGCACTTTCTTCCCAGACACTGCTTTGCCAGTTGCCTATCCCATCATGTCCACATATAGGCTCCTCTATCCTCACAGGTGTCAGTGACAGATGTTGGGAGAACGACTACAGTGGGAAAAGGTAGAGGAAAGACAAACAGTAACAGCAACAAAATTGTGCTTAACTTCGTTTTTTGATTTGTGTGAAGGGTCAGTAAATTTGATAACTCTTAGCACATGTAACTGAAAGTTTCATCTTGCTATGTGCAAAGTACTATAGAAGTTAATAGAATCCATTTAGAAAGAAAAATATGTCTAAAAACTCTGCTTTGGATCCTCCTGAGTAAGTCTTTGCGATCAGAGGAGAGCAAGTTTACAACTGTACTTACCTTCCTCTTTGGCCTTTAAAGCATGTAAAAAAAAGTACATTGGTAAATGGCAAAATAATTTCCAATTGTGATAAAATGTTTAGGGAATATTTTAAAAATTTACTCAAGAAGATTCCAATATTTTATGCATTCATTTAATTTCTGACTGAAAATACTTTAATTGCTACATAAGCCTTAATATTTACATTTCAAGAATGAAATCCACATATAGTCCTCAAAAGAAGATGACAGGGTATTTATTTTTAATTGAAGGAAAGCATCAATAAAACAGGCAACTGGTAATGTTACATCTTAATTTTAAAAATTTAGAAATTCAGTACAGTTTATTACCATTTTCAAGAATATTCAGTCCCCATCATTCATAAGTACCAGAAGTTACCTTTCAAAACAACAAACTAAGACTAGAGATAAGATAGAGCAATAGGAAGGGAAGCTCCGATTTTGGAATTAATCCCTCCTCAGTTCAAATACAGGTTCTGATGCTTGCTAGCTGTGTAATCTTAGCCAAATTAATACATTAGCCAAATTAATACATGGATTCTTTGTTGTCAGAATGAAATGAGATAATTTATGAGAAACTGCTAAAGCCATCCATAAAGATAAATTAAGAACACACTTACAAAATAGCCCCTGGATGTCAAGACACTCATTATATCATATGCTCCAATTAAAAAGTCAACTGCATGAACAGAGATACTTCTTTCCATGTATTCTAAGTAGAAATTTAGTTTTATTTACTCTGCTTAGGACTCCTTGTGATTTCCAATCTGAGTATTTAAGTTTCATCAATTCTGAAAAACAATCAGCAAATATCTCCTTAAATATTATCTTTCATGTTGCTCTCTCCTTCTGTAACTCCTGTTAGATGTACATTAGATTTTCTTACTGTATGACCTACATTACTTAAAATCTCTTTTATAACTTTTGTGGGGCTTGAATTCAGAATCCAACTGCACATATATGTTCCTAACTACTTCTTTCTTCAGCTGTGTATAATTTGCTGCTTAATTTAACCACTCGGTTTATTTCTGTGACCATCTTTTATTTCTAGAAGTCATATATAGTACTATTTAAAATGTCTTTGATGTTTTAATAGTACCCTTTCCTATGTTTTTTTCTTCTTTTCTTGTCTTTTTTGTTTGTTTGTTTGTTTGTTTGTTTTTGAGACAGAGTCTTGCTCTGTCACCCTGGCTAGAACGCAGTGGTGTCAGCATAGCTCACTGCAACCTCAAACTCCTGGACTCAAGCAATTCTCCTGCTTCAGCCTCCCATGTAGCCAGGACTACAGGCGCAAGCCACCATGCCCCGCTAATTATTTTCTATTTTTTGTAGAGACAGGGTTTCGCTGTAGCTCAGGCTGGTCTCAAACTCCTGGCCTCAAGCGATCCTCCTGCCTCAGCCTCCCAGAGTGCTAGGATTATAAGCATGAGCCACCATACCAAGCCTCCTTTCCTATGTTTTTCATTTCAAACTTATAATACTTATTTTAAAGTCAGAAAATGCTTATTCTGGCCAGGCATGGCTCATGCCTGTAATCTCAGTACTTTGGGAGGCTAAGGAGGGAGGATCAGTTGAGGCCAGGAGTTTGAGACCAGCCTGGGCAAAGTAGTGAGACCCAGCCTCTACAAAAAGTAAATTATTTTTTAATATATATACAAGTATATATAAAAATATACACACAAAGAAAAAAATAAAGAAAATGCTCATTCTTTCAAGCTCTTGAGAGTCTGATGTTTGTTTCCGCTGGCTCTTGCTCATGGTGAATTATTTTGCAGTGTTGGATTATGGGCTCCTCTGCAGTGAGGGACTTTACCTGTGGGAATCTTGCATAGGCGGACTTAAGGATCACTCCTTCACAAGTGCTTTTGCTCTTGCTAGGCATCTAGATTGTGTTATCAGTCAGGACCACTTTTTATACTAATTCTCAGCAGAGAAAGACATTAATATGAACCTCAAACCTTAGGGTTAATAGAGTCATGGTTACAAATTCTCAGGGAAGCCTCTCTCTTCAAAAGATTGTCCAAGAGGAGATTTATAAAAACCTTCTTATTCCTTTCTACCAGGCATATTTCGCCCTCCCACCTCAATCTATCACTTTTGAGAATAGAGATCGTCAAGGCTCCTGGCTTTATGTAGTTGCTCTATTCAGGTTCCTTTGCTTAGGTTCAAGTCCTCTTTATCTTTCCCCATGTGTCACTTAAAATTCGAGCCCATTGGATAACTGCCACTCTGTTCTCCTAAAATAGCTGACAATAATATGTAACATTTATTGAACATTTAATGAATGTCAGGTACTGTGCTAATACTTTACATATTATTTCATTTAACTTTCATAGAAACCCTATTATTCTTCCCTTCTTACAGATGAGGAAACAGAAACAAAGTAACTTGCTCAAGCTTATCTAGCAAGTAAGGAGCAGAACTGAAATTTTAACCTAGATCTGTCAGAATTTAGAGTGTGCACTGTTAATCACAATACACTGCACTTCTTAAGATTCCTTCTTAGTGCCTAAGCTGGTGCTAGATGCACAGTCACTCAAGGATGTCTGTTGAATGAACACATTCTTCTTCAGTGTGTAAGTTTGTTATGGGGAAACCCTGAGAACATTTAGGTATTTGGTAGATTTTTAAGAGCAGAAATAATGTTGGATGCCAATTCCAGTCATGTTTTATACTTGAATTACAATATTAAAATGTCTGCCTTACTGGCTATTTGTGAAATTGTGGATTTTCTAATGATAGCAAGATGCGTGGCATTGAGTTCAATAATTGTTACATTTGTCACCATCATTGAAACAGAATCCTCCTGGAGATGAGTTTATAAGCTAGTAGAGAGCACACATGAAGAACCTAGTAGGCAGCAAGACAGAATGAATAAATACTTAACGGAAAGAGGAAAGAGTAAAAGCTGACCAGGGATCTGCAAAGCCATAGGATGATAAAGGCACATTTTCTGGTAATACCAATTCACTCCAAAAATTGAGGGTAGAAGGCAGATATTAATTTTTATGTTAAAACAAACAGATATTACAGAGCAGAATATAAAAATATAAAATTCCAAATCTTTAAGCTCAAATGAGTTCATAGAAATGTTTATGTTTAAGTCTATCGTGAGGAGTGATCATAACAACAGAGTATGAGAATAACAAGAAACCTTTATACAGTGCTTTCTTGGTACCATGTATATAGTAACTCATTTATCCTCACAACAATCCTATTAGGTAATTATTATTAGCACCACCATCTTATAGATAAGCAAACTGAGGTACTAATAGGTTAAGTAACTTACCCAAGGTCAAACAGTTCTCAGAATTAGGACTCAAACCTAGGCAGACTGCCTCGAGTCTATGCTGCCTCTGATAGGGCAGATTCCACAAACAGGTGGAATTTGAGCTAGGTATTGAAGAGTTTGGATAAGTTAGGAGAAGGAGGACAGGAATTGTGGCAATATTATTTAGCCTTAGAAGAGTCCAATCATAACGTGAGGCAATAGCTAATATAGAACACTAAAACATTTTCAGAGACCTATTTTTTAAATAAGCATTGTAATTTTGGGGAGTATCCAGTGGACACTGGATCAAATTTGCTTATCACTTTAGAGTTTTTCTCAAGTTATTTCATGCATGTATATTATTTCCCATTTAGAATTCAAGTGCTTGAAACGAGAATGTGTCTGTTACTTCTTTTACAGCCCTTACCACAACTCAGCCCCAGGCACATAAAAGGTACTTAATTAATGCTTGTTCAATTGAACTGCAATACTAAGTCTCTCTTTCACTACCTCTTACCTAAAGAAACAGATTTAGAAAAAATGGTTATATCACTTAAGACGATGTTTAAAATTACCTTAAAAAAAAACCACAAATATTATCTAGCAGGAAACAGAAACAGGGGAAACTAGAGAACAGAGGGTATTTTTGTCAGCAAAAGATTAAATATGATAAGGACAAGTCAGCAAATTCCAAAAAAGCAGCATGAATTAGTAAAAAAGCAAATGAATTAAATTAGTGGGCTCACTCTACTTTCTGACATAGCAATGTGGGAAAATTTTGAGTCTATAATTATAAAACTTTGTTGCTCATGATATGCAAATTAAAGGATAAAGTTTAAATTTTCAAAGAAAATATCAAAGAACTATTTTAGTTCTTTTCTAAAATGGAGATGAGACAAATGGAATTAGGCCAGGGTCAAATTTGACCCTAGCCTTTCCATTTCTGTTTCTTCAACTATAATTTTACTTGAAAGGTTCACCTTCTCAAGCTCTTGACTAGGTTTCTCCATTACAGAAAAACATGAAAGATAATTCCATGCCATTAAAAAGGCAAAATGAAAACCTATGAAACAAATAAAATAAAACTGGTTCCAGTAAGAATTATGGACTACCTTTTCTGAAATTAAGAAAATACATTACTTTACTAACAGGACACTCCTGAAAATTTAAAGGTACAGGACTAAAATAATCATAGAGTAACCCCAAATTCCAAGTGAAAGTGGATACTTTGAATAACAGGTATAAAAGAGCACATGTAGTATAAGACATCATCCAGACTAGTGAGTTTCAGAGGTAACTTTATTCCAAAATTCAGTTCAAAACAGACCCAGAGGATGGTTAGAGGGCCTTGAAAGAGAACTGGAATAAGGAGGTAAACATAGAGGGGGTGCAGAGCGGGGGACACACATTGTGGGGAGACATAGTGGGGGGGAACAACAACAAAGTCATAATAACAATAAAACAGGATTTGGTTGTACTGTTTAAACTTTTATTTCATAAGAATTATCAATTCTGAAGATTTTTTTAAACCACAAAAGCATTTTCACCTGAATGATTTCCTTAGTACATGGTTCTTTTCCTTACTGAAATAAAAGATGTCCATCTCAGTAACCTTGAACAAAGGTATAATTTGGCAATGACCCATCAAAAACTAAAAAAGGGAGGGAAGGATTGTTTCTAAAAACATAAAAACCTAATTCAATATTTAAAACGTTAAAGTAAAAACATGTTAGAACAAGACTTCTAGATGTTACCACTCTGGCGCTTGCCTGAATTTTGAAGGCCATGTTTCCATGGATTCCTAAGGGCAAAATTAATACCCTTTATCAAACACTGAGTGCCTACAAAGCACATACCACCAGGCTCACTGCAGTGTATGTGTGGGTGGGCAGGGGGAATAGGATAAAAAGAATTAAGAAGTATAATTTGTCTCTAAGACTACTGTATTTGAAATAAACAAAAGCACATGTACAAGAAACAACAGGAAGAGGCAATCCTTTAGTAAGGATTGAGAATAAGAGAAAGAAAAAAGTGATAAAGCGTAAGAAAAATAACACTGGACTAAAAATACTGAAATCTGCATTCTAATCCAAGCTCTGTTAATAACTTGTTTGAAGAGCTTGGACAGGATACTTATTCCCTCTGAGCTTTAATTTCTTCAGCAATAAAATCAGGGGATTGGAAATAGATATCTTTAAGGGCCTTTCAATTCAAAGCATTTATGCCACTATTTCTCTTGAATGGGTATACTAAAAGAAATAATTATGATAGTTCTTAAGCGCTGACATATCATTTTTACTTATAATCTCACTTAAAGATGTAAAAACAGAATTTTTATGTGGTTATAACTCTAACAAAACTATTAAACCAAATTTACAAATGAATGAGTAATAAAAACATCAATTAAATTAACATTAATTTAACACGATGCTGCTCTGTAAAAATTAAAGTTCTATTCACCAGTTGAATATGGTATAAATGGTGACTGCACAGGTTCTTTTGAGTTTAGCAACCCTATTTATCATGGGTACATGTGGCCCCAACTCTCCCACCATTTTTCTCTACTAACTACTGAGAAATCCGTTTCTAAAACATGATATGATATTGACCCAAAGTCATAATTTATTAATTTTACCCCCATGGTTATAAACAGAAATACAAATTTGGGCATTGAAATCCCACATGAGAATGTTGTTTTCAAGTGTTAGTCTTGATCTTGAAGAAGCTTCTATTATCTTCTTTTAGCATAAGCTACTTTTATTTCATTGAAATGAACATGGGGAATTTAAAAAATTCTAATTAGTTACTTTTCTTTTTGTACTTCTCTGTATTTTATACATTTTCTATGATATTCATTTTTTCCAATTGTGTTTTAATAACAGCTTTGAGATATAATTCATACACAATACAATTCACCCATTTAAAATATACAATTCAATAGTTTTAGTATATATTCACAAAGTTGTACAACTATCATCACAATCAATTCTAGAACATCTTACCCACATACCCACTAGTAGTCACTTCCCATTCTCCTGTACCCCCACACCAGCCCTAGGCAACCACTCAAACCGCTAACCTACTTTCTATTTCTATGGACCTATTCTGGATGTATCATATAAGTGGAACCTTACAATACGTGGTCTTTTGCAACTGGCTTCTTTCACTTAGCATGTTTTCAAGGTACATTCATGTTGTACTATATATCAACACTTCATATTTCTTTTTATTGCCAAATAATATTCCATTGTATGAATACACCATATTTTATTTATCCATTCATCAGTTAATGGACATTTGGGTTATTTCTACTTTTGGGCTATTACGAATAATGCTATTACAAACATTTGTGCACAAGTTTTTGTTTGAACACCTGTTTTCAATTCTAGTCAGTATATACCAGGAGTGGAATTGCTGGGTCATATTCTAATACTATGCGTTTAACTTTTTGAGGAACTACCACATTGTTTCCCACAGGGGTCATACCATTTTGCATTCCCACCAGTAATGTACAAGGGAGGGCTCGGATTTCTCTACCTCCAGGTGTAAAGCAGTATCTCACTGTGGTTTTGATTTTCCATTTCCCTGATGGCTAATGACGTTGAACATCTTTTCATGTGTTTATTGGCCATCTGTATATCTTCTCTGAAGAAATGTCTACTCAGAACCTTTGCCTATTTTAAAATTAGGTTATTTGTCTTACTGAGTTGTAA
The DNA here is from genome assembly GCA_023783475.1 of Daubentonia madagascariensis. Lineage (NCBI taxonomy): Eukaryota > Metazoa > Chordata > Mammalia > Primates > Daubentoniidae > Daubentonia > Daubentonia madagascariensis. Next base: position 13,458,844 of record JAKFHU010000258.1, on the reverse strand, counting down.
GCTGCATATTTTTACACTCAGAAAAAACGTTTTAAAAAGCATTGAACATATGCTAACATTGTTTTAAAATAAAATCAATATAAATATTGAGGGTTATATTAGTAGAAAATTTTCCCCATTCCTGATATTCCTTTACTCACCCACCTCTGGGGAGGCAGCCTGATTTATCTGATTGGCAAATTTGGTAACACCTAAGCTTAACTGGCTCAGCTACCTTCTTTCCCCCTTGAGTTAGCCTGTCAGCAGAGAACACACTGCTTTGCTTTGCTGTTTTAGCTAGCCAGGCCGTCTGCGTAGGAAAAGACAAAGGACATGAGATTGAGTCACAATAAAAGGAAAGATTAGACAGATGAAAGAGAAGGAGAGGTGGGATGGGACAGAGCCTCAGTACAGATACAAAGACAAGGAATTTTTAGAGGATACTGAGCCCATCAGCTTGGCTACATAGGAAAGGTACAAGAAGTAGGTGGAGCCTATTGGACTTGCCTCTCAACTCACTCTGCCCCTACTGCAGGTCAAGCCCTTATGGAGAACTGTGAGGATCACGTCATTCAACACAGTCCCAACTCTTATGCCTTCCTCCAATTTCTCAGCAACCCATCTCTTTAACTTTAATCCCTACTAGTCTTCTAGAAACCGTCTTCCCTAACTAAAATAGGCAATTCATTTGTCTCTAAAATTAACAAGGATTTTAAAAAATTAGAATATGTAAAACTGATGAGGGTTCAATGAAATATTCACTGTCCCATGCTGCTCAGTAGGACTATAAACTGGCAAAACTCACTGGAAAACAATTTCACAATATGTAGCAAGAATATTAAAACAAGTACTTTTTATTTCTGGGGATTTACAATAAATAATTATTTTAAGTAGCAATAAAAAGGAAAAAAGCAAAAAAAGGGGAAATCCTCTATGCACAAAGATGAATAGAGGGACATTATTCTAAAGGCTATTTTGTTTCAAGGACTGCTGTATATATTCTATACACATTATCTCCGTTAATCCTCATAACTCTTACGAAGTATTATTTTCCTCACTTACAAATGGGAAAACTAAGGGGAAAAGTAGTTAAATAGCATGTCTAGGGTCACTGTGACAGTGAGTGAAAATCTGAAAACAACTTAAATGTTCAATAATAGGGAAATGATTAAGTAAATTAGCTCACAAGCCTAATGTTACAAAGCCACAAAAAATGTACATTGAGTCTATAATAAAATAAGGGAAGTAGAATCTAAAACAAATCATAAATATAATCTCAACTATGTAAATACACACACTCTAAAGAGACAAAGTAAGTATACCAAAATGTTATTAGTTCTCATTCTTGGTTGATAGGAGTACAAGTGAATTTTTTTCTTTTTTGTACTTTTCTGCATTTTGCATATCTATATATGTAATATTTTTATACCCAAAAACTTTTTAAAAAGTGCATATATAAAAACTATTTTTTTAAAAAAAAATCACTAAGAATGCTACCAAGTTCATCTAAATACCTATATTGTTTAATTCTCTAGAAAGAAAATAATCAAAATAGATACAGGTTATAACAAAAGTTTAGCAACAATAAAAACAAAACACAATAACTTACTAAGTGCCAAACAAAGTGGAAGGTCACTTTGCCATGTATCATCTCATGTAATAAATGCGTGAGGTTTTTTTCTTTTAGAAAGTGTGTTTATCCACCATTTCAGTAGGCACCCATTGTCTTAGGACTCTAACTATTTTGGAGCATCAAAGAGACACCTCTATAATTGCCAATTACCTACAAAAACACTATTTCCTACAAAACCAGTTCTCAAGGGCACAAAGTGGAAACCTCTGTGGTGGAACTGAATAGATCTTAAAAATTAACTCATCTACATTATTTGAAAACTTTTTCCTATTGGTTTACTGAACCCTAAGTCCAAAAAGATGGCCTTTAAAATTTTAGTAAAATGAAGAAATAAAATACTACACAATATATACTGAATGAATTATAAATTATACTAACCAAAAAAGTTTTCAAGTATATTTCCTTTCCTTTCTAAAAAAAATTAAAACAAAGCCATTCATGGCATTAGCCATTAAGCTGATAGGAATTAATGATAGGTTCCGAGTCATTCACAAGCCACCATATTTCAAAATTATACACTACAATGGCAGATTTTCTTACACATGTATATCATAGTGGGTAGGTCTATATGATTATCAGTAAATTACAATTAATTTATAAATTCATCTAGGATAAAGACCATAATATCCCATATGGAAAACACAATTTTTAAAATTATAAAGCCTAAGCCAAGAGATCACTAGCTCATGTTCTACTCTTCTTTTGAACAGGGAGTAAAAACTCATTAATTCTATCATTTCAGAAGTTACAAAATTTCACAAAGAGTTTAGGCTGATGTTTATTTTTAATTAAGGCTCTCATTGTCTCACATATTCCTTTCAACCCATCCTGCATATCAGAGGCAGATTAATCTTCAGAAAACACTACCTTTCTGTTTTACATAATAAAAACTGTGACTCCATACCATACACTTATGGAATGAGTAATTCTTCATGTTTCATAACTGTATAATGACATCCTACTATCAATTTAGCTAGTGTCACCCCAGTCTTATGTTTTTACTGAGCATCAAAATAAACAAATCTGTTCAACTCAGGTGAGTCTCAACAACAATATCCTACTACCAATATCCTGTTACCTGGCTCTAAACTACTATTCCTTGATCCCTACTGCCATTACGCAGGCTATTCAACCATAACAAGAATTCCAGACTCCTTCCTTTTTTTTTTGCTACATTAGTTACCCTCCTCCTAGCATTACTACTTTCCTATCTAGCACTGAATCCATGTATCATCTCTAGCTACTTCCTTAGTCCTCTTATACTTCTACTGCACTCACCCTAAAAACCCTCCAGCCTTGCTCAACCTAACCACTTTCTCTGCTCTTACAGCCAAGCCGCTATCTAATGCTAAAGAATATCATAACTATGCAAACCGGTAACTCTAAAAGAGATGTCAGACATCCTTCCTCACAGAGCTCCCAGGACCACATCCCTCCAAAGCTATTCTAAACCTTCACCACCAGCCTCCAGTCCTCTGCTTATTCCAGGCTCAGCAGACAGTCTTACCTGGACCACAAGTAAACTGAGGTTACCAGATCTTAGCTGGTAACCAGGATATTTCCCTCTTATCTCAGTAGAAGAATGTTTCTATCTGCTGATTAAAGATAATCTTCCTACCTGTACCCAATTTCTCACCCCCTTCCACTTCATCAGGGACCGTGTCAGTATAATCAACCTATCTATGGACCCATTCTTCTCACTGGGTAGGGCATCATTACAAACGACAGGTCTCCTTTACCCTAATCCCACGTCTGTGGATAATTCTTTGGACTTCCAGTAAAAACTCAAGCACAAGAATTACCTTCCTGTAAAATGCACAGAGGGAAACAAATGATAAAAAACAAAGTATTCCACAAGGTACTAGAAAAGTGTAAAGAGTAATTCCTAAAGGTATAAAAGATGTAAGGTAAGATACTTGAAGATTTTTTAAAAAAGAGTCACTATGTCTTTTCTTATAAAATAATCTATTAAATTATTTTTGTTTTAAGTAAATTACTACTAAAAATAAAGCTTCTACACAGGGATACTTACAAAGCTATAGCTGCTTATAAGAGCTAGAGATTTAAGAAGTACATGCAATAACCAACCAAATTCAAATTAATTCGTGGTTCTTGTCCTTTTTGGGGCATGCACACCTTGAAGAATCTGATGAATGCTGAGAATTCCCTCCTCAGATAAATACACATATACTACTAATAAGTTATAAATGTAATTTTAAGGGACTTACAGACCCCTGAAGCCTATTCTAGAACCCCAGGTTAAAAACTCTGATTATTCCCCCCAAATTATATTTTATCCACGTCAAATAGATAGCTACTGTTTTCCATCCCTACAATATCTAAATAAATAAGTATGATATTAATCCTTATCCTGATATTTGAGATAATGGTGACATACTGATTTATATCTCCAACACCCTGAAAATTCACAGAAAGGCAGGAAGGAAGATAGGTGTAAATGTGAATGTGCTTTTCTTAAATGAGCTATCCAAGGGAATGTATTTCTTTTTTGAGACAGAGTCTCGCTCTGTCACCCCCCCGGTTAAAGCGTAGTGGCATCATCATAGCTCACTGCAACCTCAAACTCCCGGGCTCAAGCAATCCTCCTGCCTCAGCCTACCATGTAGCTGGGACTATAGGCGCGTGCTACCACACCAGCTAATTTTTCTAGAGCAGGGTCTTGCTCTTCCTCAGGCTGGTCTCACACCCCTAGCCTCAAGCGATCCTCCCACCTTGGCTTCCCAAAGTGCTAGGATTACAGGTGTGAGCCACCATGCCTGGCCAAGGGAATGTATTTTGATGGGCTTTTAGGAGAAGAAAAAATTCCATTGTATGACAGTTTATTCTAGGTTAGAAATTCTAAGAAAAGGATAAACCAATACAGAAAAAATTTGTATCAGAGAAGGATACCTTCTAGTATCTGTGTAGACAAAGTTACCTTGCACTCAGTTTCTTCTTAGCCAATCCATCAGACATCATCATTAAGATGAGAGAGATCAATGTATTCTGACTGCTAAATTAAAGCTGCTATTCAACTGCTATTATAGAAAAAACACCAAGTTTTTAATAACCATGTTTTTCTCTAGTTAAAATTTATTTACGTTTTTTCTCTTTGAAGCATTATTACTCCCCCCACCCCCCCCCCCACCCCCCCCCCCCCCCCCCCCCCCCCCCCGCCAAGAGACAGGGTCTTGCTCTGTCACCAAGGCTGGAGGGCAGTGGCACAGTCATAGCTCACTGCAGCCTGGAACTCCTGAGCTTAAGCAATCCTCCTACCTCCGCCTCCTGAGTAGCTAGGACTACAGGCGTGTGCCACCATGCCCGGCTAATTTTTCTATTTTTTATTTTTTGTAGAGACGGGGTCTCACTATGTTGCCGAGGCTGGTCTTGAACTCCTGGTGTCAAGCGATCCTCCCAAAGTGCTGGGATTACAGATGTGAGCCACTGCGCCTAGGCTACATTTGTAATAGGGAAGTAAAAAAGGAAAGAAGGAAAGAATAAGATCTGTACTCCTACCCCCCCTCAAGTTTATAATAAAATATGACCTATTCCGACCTATCAGCTTTCCATGGAAAAAATTTAAAAGGTGAGGGAAGTCCGAATAAGCTATAGAGACATTTTGGGTATATCTTTTCACTTACTCTGAAGAGCTAAAGGAAAATGGAAACTCTCCACCAAAGGCTATACAAAGTACATGGTTTTATACACAGCATTATAGAAGTACATGGAAGCCTTAGTTATAAAACAGACATTCTTACAATATGTTTCCTCAGCCAAGATAAGTGTTCCTGGAGCAGAATTTTTGCTAAGTTTTTTGCATACAGAGAAATACTCTTTGAGGCTTTCAGGGAAGGCTAGCCATATGCACAAAGGTCAAAGCCCTGTTGGCATTCACTTGGCAATCCCTAGGTTTTCCCCAGTACACAGCTGAGAAAGGAAGGATAAAAAGCCTGTAGGCATCAAAATGTATGAAGCTATAATCAACCAAGAGGCCACCTAATAGAATAACTAACCTCTTGAATTAAATATTCTTTTAACTTTAGGTGATTTTGAAATAGACCTTTCTCTGGCTAGTGAAAAGATAAACTTTGGTGGCTATACAATCTATCAGATGAATTTTAAAACTAAAGTTCAAATGCAATACTAATAAGACAAACTATCTTTTCCTAGTCACAAAACATTTATTATATGATTAAAATAGGGAAGACACTAATTTTGGCTCTTTTCAGTGCTTACCCAATGCTACACGTATAACTCAAATTGGCATGGCAACTAACTCCACAATGAATTTTTTAAAATAGTTGGAGCAAAAAGAATCTAGGGATTACTTTGTAAATTGTTGAAAATAAAGGCTGATGATGGCTGATTTTGAATTAAAATGTCACAAATGGGTATAAATAATGACTTTTTCAGGAAACTAAATTTCATAATATTCTAATCAGCATAATTTGTACAAACTTCCAGTCCTCTTTTCATCTGAGTTGAAGCTGAGGGAGGAAACTGTGTTGGTTACTTTGTATGAATCCTTATGAGACCCAATTTAAGTATAACTTTTTCATGCTTCACAAGTGGAAAAAAAAATCTAAAATAATCTTTGTTGTTTCACAGGTAAAAATAACTCCACTAGCCTTCAATAAATAAAACACATTTTCACAAAAATAAGTCCTCATTGAAAAATCTTTGGCAGTGTTTTTCAGTTCATGTAAAAGTTCTTTTTAAGATTTCATAGTACAGTGGTTATAATTCCTGCAGAAGAAAGAAAGAACAAACAAGGACAATGCATACCCAAAATCAAAATATAAGCAGTATGCTCTCAAATACCCAAGAACAGCAGCATTCTATCTTATCATAAAATTCACAAATTTCAAGAAAATTATTTATTTCAAAGTATTTTTTTCAGACCCTTTAGGATAAATTCCTTTTTTTTTTTTGAGACAGGATCTCACTCTGTTGCCCAGGCTGGGGCACAGTGACCAGATCATAGCTCACTGCAGCCTTGAACTCCTGGGCTCTATAAAAAGTATTTTTAAAGGTTACTTTGCCTTCATTCAAGTTAGAAAACCACAGTCACCTAATTCACTGAGTTTTCAAAATGTAGCTAACTTAGAAAAAAAATTATTTAGTCAGGTAGTGGTTTTTCAGGAAAAACAGGGCAACTATTCTCACAAGAGAATTTAATGGACATGACAATTACAAAACAATGTTAATTCCTATAATCACCTAGATACTGTCAATTTAAATGTCAAAAAAGGTGACTAGCTGGGTATGGTGGCATGAGCCTGTAATGCCAGCTACTCAGGAGGATGAGGCAGGAGGCTCATTTGAACCCCGGAGTTCAAGGTCAGCTCGGGCAACATGGCAAGATCCTATCTCTAAAATAAATAAATTAATAAAGGTGACTAAATTTACCACATACTGTTTCAGAATTCTTTCTAGAGAATATAAAAGGAAAAATAATCTGGAATTGTCAGTATTTTGACAGGCACACACTATCTTTCCTTTCCACATGGCCAATGATGATGAAAAATGGGAAATCCTAAGAGATGACAGGGTCGAGTAGTATAATGGCAAAAAGTTTCCATCTCCAAATATGTTAAAGAGCAGAATCTCAAAACTCAGACAAAAACAATTTAAGAAATCTCAAGACTTAATAATTCTCTAAATGACGAATTTCTTTAAAGAATATTACAAATGAATTATTTCAAATGTTTGAAAAACAAAAGTATCCCCTGGTTAAAAGGAAAAATAATTTCCCCCATGGGAATGATTCCTAAATAAAGGAAAGCCTGTATTCATGTGAATTTTGAAGGCCCTAAACTGGAGAGAAGAATAGCAAGAATATGCTACATAACAGTATAAAGAAATATATATATTAAGTTAGAATTTCTCAATAAGCATATAATCCTTTTGGAGGCCATTTAAACCTTATCAGGGTTTTTTTAAAAATTGAAAACTGCAAGATTATCAATTATTCTTCCTCAAAAACCTAAAATAAATTTGCTAAGACTAATTTGTTAGAACCAAACAATGTATTTTCTTTCTTATCCAACTAAAATGGTGCCAATAGACAGCCATCTAGTTTTAAATACAAGTGAAAACACTATTATTTTCCTATAGAATATGACTCTATAAGAGTCATATAACATATCTCTTAGAAACAAGCAACACCCAATAACTATACCTCTTCCCCAACTCTGTCTTTGATCCTGTAATACTCCACACAATGCCTATGCCGTACCAGGTCTATAACGACTAGATTTTACATTGGGAGTTTGTTTACTGATCAGGTAATCTAAAATTTCTTTATATAATACCATAAAGGTTGGGAAGAGGGTGGGTTTCTTGTATTAAATTACACTGAATATTAATTAGGCCATCAGGCTAATTTTGACATTAAATGTAGATGTAGCGCACTACAGCTAAAGTAGTGGTTAGGGAAGTTTATTAGAGCACAGGGGTCAAGGTAGGAACAATGATGGGTCTGATTGATCTCCACTGAGGTCAGCTGGCTTCAAAGTTATCCTTCAGTTACATCAGCTCTGAACCACAGACGGTTCCATACAAACCACCACCCCTGTTGCAAAAACAACTTAAAGCACATACCTAGCCAATATGTTAGTAACTTTATAAAAAACTGCCATATTTCCTTTAAAATGCTCCCTAAAGCACCACACACAAGTTAGTCTTTTGCTCTATTCCAGTTCCCAGTGTTCTCGAGCCATAAAACATACCCTCTTCCTTTCTAAACTTTGCTAAGAGATTTTATCTTTCCCTTGATAAGAAACACCATAATATAAATAAGCACATTTACAAAACTCTTAACCATACCTGAAACTTATTCAGAAAATAACTCTACAACAGCAGGTACTCTGTTCACAGAAGTTCAATCTTCTTGTAGGTCAAGTTCTCCCTACTTAATGCCAAAAGATTTAGTAGACAAAGACTCACACAATGCCTTGACACACTGTTGACATGCAGACGTAAGTAACTGTAACAATGACACCCCAGGAAATGACTGAGCACTCTATTCATCTTATGATCCTCACTAAACAAACACAGGGCACCAGTGCTCACAAAACAAGCATGGGGCTCAATGTTAACACAGTCAACACTAAGAGGAAAAGACTTCTTAGAACTCTCTTTCTGCATAGGAACTTCTCAATTTGAATATCACAGCACTTACAGGAAGAGGAGTTTTAAAATTTACTCCATAGAATCAGACTTTCAGGGTAGAAAGGTATCTTAAACATCACATGGCAATCCTATAGGTATGTGCTGCTCAAAATGGTAGCCATTAGCTTCATGTGACTACTGAGCACTTTGAAATGTGGCTAATCCAAATTGAGATGTGCTGTAAGTATAAAATTCACACCAAATTTTGCAGATTTAGTATGAAATAATGTAAAATATCTCTTAACTTTTAAAATTGATTTCCTGTTGAAATGATATATATAGGATTAAATAAAATATACTAAAATTAATTTTATCTGTCTCTTTTTACTTTGTCAATGTAACTACTAGAAAATTTTAAATTACTTAAGTGGCTTGCATTATATTTCTATTGAACAGTGCTGCTGTAGACATACAGCCTTAATTCTGACAGCAAACAAGAATTACCACTTGGCATTTCCCAATTACAACTGTCATTTAAAAGCCTAAATAAAAAGCAGTATTTTCTCTTCTCCACCAATTTAACTGAGATAACTTAATAAGAAAAATAACTTTAAAACACTGTAAAAATCATCAGCAAAATCGCTTCATTCTGGCATCACTTTAAAGAAAGATTACTTCAAAAAGGCAAAATTAGCATAGGATACAAAACCACACCTCTTAAGAAAATAAGATGGAAATACTGTACGCTAATCAAGTTCTTCTAATAAAGTCTAAATGTTTAGTATAACGTTCATCTTTAAAATGAAACGGACATTTCTTTCATTTTTAGCACCCGGGACTTCAGAAAAATAAGATGTATAAGATTCCCCTCTATTAGTCAAGCACCTTCAACCACAAACAAGTGAACCATTAACACTATAAAAAGAGGAATAATTATAACCTAATTCTCTTTCCCAAAACCAAAAGAAAATAACACCACTCAAAACCAAAATAAAAAATGACATCAGTTTCTTTAGGACAGGGTAGGTTAACTTTGGTCCAGACATTATGAAATTACAAAGTGTATTTTACAATAATTTTTTTACAATATTTTTTAAAAAGTATATTTTAAAAGTGAGAAATTCAACAACACATTTCTATGAGTGAACCATGTCCTTCCTCTACCATAAGACATCATTCTGTTTTATTTGATTTTAAAGTATTTATACCTCCAGGGATCTTGGGAGAAAAAAATTCAGTGTATTTCTGAATATGCGAAAATGTTTTTTAAGGGGAGAGGCAGAGACAGCTCAGTAAAGGATGGGGGGGAAAGGCTTTCTCAGGTGCTTAGAGAATGCAAAAGGCACTTCTAGAAAATTATCAACGAGGAAACTGTATTTTAGAAAGTATTCAAGGACATTAAGAGCAACGAGTAAGTTCCCAGGGCTTCTACAATAGTTGATTAGATACCTTCTATGGTGTCCTACCCAATTTATAATCCAAAAAAGGCCATGCGTGGCTGTCAATTCTTTATCTGTTTGAGCTTCATCAGCTGAGTATAATCTTCAGACTATTTGTTAGGTGATACATTCCTTAGAAATCTTTTCCTTGTGCACTCAAACGCCAAGCTCAATTACGCTCCCAGTAGAGTAAGCAGAAAGGATTGTACATATTTTAAAGCCGGGAGTTGATTGGCTGCAGTTTCCTGCCTTGGTAGAAAGGATAATGGGTAAATTTCTTTCTTAGTATGATCCTCAAACACTAAAATCACTTTCAAAGAATCGGGTCTTCTATCATTGCCCAATAGGTAAAAAGACTGCCAAAATTTCCATTACTGCATCCTATTTTTAGTCTTTGGAACTGCTCCTTTAAATCGCATTCCACAGTGCAATGTGTTTGACTAAGTTTATAAAGGGGATAAAATAAGCATCCAAAGGTCTTAATCTTTTTACGTTTAGGAAGGAATTTTACGCTTCTAAATCTTAATTTTTTAATCTTAATTTTAAGTCTTTCAAACACAAATGAAAAATGAAAAATTAAGGTAAATATTGGCCCAGGAGGAGCAACGAAAGGGAGACACCAGGTGGTGCTTGACAACCAAAGTGGTAATGGTTGGGGGGGGACCAGGTATGGGGGAAAATGAAAACCACCCACAAGGGTGGAGAGACCGAGCTGTGGGCAACAGGACAGAACGGAATAGAGACATAGTGGAAGCCGCAGGCTCCTCGGGGAGCCGGGTGAGGAACGACTTCTGGCGCTAGTGCCCTAGGGAGGGAGAAATTGGCGCGATGCGCAGGAATAGGAGACCCACAGTGGCTGGAGAAAAGAGAGGAAAACAGGCGACCGGAGAGGGGGCGGAGGTGAGGGAACCCGACTACACCTAACCAAGAGGGCAGAGGCGGCGCTGCTGGAGGAGGACAGCGCAGGGGGAGGAGCGAGGGGCTCCCGAAAGGCTTTCCATGCCCGCCGCGAGCCGGCGGGTCCCCTGCATCCCGCTCTTCCTCTCCTCACCTGGGAACCGGAGGCGAAAGGAGGGCTACCGCTGGGCGCCAGGTCTGTTTCCAGCCCCACTCTCTGACATGGCGGCCGACGTGCTGTCACAGAGCTTGCTCTGGTCTCCCGCGGCTCGGGCGGAGGAGACACCTCTTGCCTTTCCGCCCCGCCTCCCTCTGCGCACCCCTCGCGGCTGGCCGGCTGGCGGCAGGCCGCCCGCGACCGCGGAGCATAGAGCGCGAGCGGCTAGAGAGGAAGCGCAGAGCGCGGACGACCATAGAGTACGAGTCCGGACACAACCCGGACAGTCTGTCTCTCTCCTCATTAGCCCGCTCACAATCCTTGGGCGCTGAGCCGAGACGGAAGCGGAAGTGAGGCAGAAAAGCAAGAAGGAACGGTTGTTCGCATGCGCGCTTTGTAGTGTTTACTTCCGCCTGGTCTGGTCCGCCAGTGAGGAAGTGTTGCACGTGGGATGCTCTGCTTGGAGTGCGCCGAAGTAGCGACCCTGGGTGATCGTTGAGGCGGACCTTAGAGGCGAGGACATGTGGGTCCCAGTGGCGGGGCTTCCTCCACGGCTGAAGCTCTCAGCCTTGGCGGGCGCTGGTCGCTTTTGCATTTTGGGGTCCGGAGCGTCGACGCGGAAGGACTTGCCAACGAGGAACCACCGTGGCTTCTCTGACTCCTACCCGCAGCTGTTGCCTAAGCCGGATTTAAACGAATCCCCTTCTTGGGTGTCCAAGCGCCGCTTAGAGCCCAAGCGCTATGTAACCAGTCGGAGATTGGCCGAGACCGTGGCGCAAATCCTGCGGGGGAAACGAAAAAGACCTTGTCACCTACTCCTGGAGTGCAATCCAGGTGAGTCCAGCTGGATTGCTTTTCTTGGATGTTCGTTATTTCTGCAGACTTCTATTGGCCACCCTTGGGGTGCTTTTTAAGACACTTCCCTTTCCTTCAAGCAACTTAATTGGAGAGATTGTTTTGATAATGGCACCACAAAATATTTCTGTGGCAATTTTCACTTTACACAACATTTTGATAAAACATGCTCCTAGATTTCACCATCTCCGCAAAATAATTGCAAGCCCCACCCTCCGAAAAATATAATTTCATTATATCCTTCTGTGCGTCTCCTATAAACCATAGCAGGATGCTAAGAACACAAAATTTATAGACTCTTTCAATAATAATTTTGTAAAGCACTATTTCCTATCATGGGGAATCAGTTCTGTTTATGCTTGACAATATCTTTGATGGTTAAAGCATCCAGATAGTCCATGAGTAAGTGGTAGGCTAGAGGCAATCCTTTTTGTTGGATTTTTTCTTCCAAGAGGTAATGAAACATTGTGATTAAGGCTGCAAGTTTTGCAATCACTGACAGAATGGTTTCAAAGCCAAGCAGCACCACGTACTAGTTGTGATGTTGGAGTCAAGTGGAGTCAACCAATCTCCAGTTTCCCTATATGTAAAAAGGAGAGTAACGTCTACTTTGGGGATGTTGTGAGATTTAAAATTAGGTAATCAGTGTAAGAGAGCTAATGAAAATTAAAGAAATTATGTTGTTTCTTTTGCAAATAAACTTTTCATTCTGTTAATATACTAGGTCCTGGAATCCTGACTCAGGCATTACTTGAAACTGGTGCCAAAGTGGTTGCCCTTGAAAGTGACAGAACATTTATTCCACATTTGGAGGTATATTTTTAGTTTCTAAAAGTATGTTATTGTCCAGTCAACTACCTTGGAGTGTCTTGGGGAAGTAGAATTAAGCACACTGTTATTATAGAATATCTTTTAGGAGCCATGTCCTAAATATCTTGTTTACCCTCAGTAACTGGAATGCAGTAAATATTCAACACTGTTAAAAGAAAGATTAGGAGTTCTGAGACTTGTTTTCTGGTTCTAGCTCTGCTACCGACTAGTTGAATAACTTTGAACAGTGTGTATAACTGATATTATTAGACTTGTTTCCTAATCTCTGGTAGGCTATGCTGTGAGCCTGCCTTCTGTGAGTTTGGACTCTAACTGGAGCAAGTGCTAAGATTAGGTTCATGGGTTTGTGTAAATTCTGGATTTAGGATTTTAGAGGCAAAAAAAGTTTGGTATACGAATTAACTATCCTTTATCTGGCATGCTTGGGACCAGAAGTATTTTGGACTTGGAATTTTTTTCAGATTTTGGCATATTTGCCATATGTACTTAATGAGATATCTTGGGGATGGGACCCAAGTCTAAACACAAAATTCATTTATTTTGTACATGAAACAAAGTTTGTATACATCAACCCATCAGAAAGCAAAGGTGTTACCATCTTAGCCACCCATGTGGACAATCTGTGGTTGCTTGGTTGTTTGGCATCACTATCATTCCCAACTCTGAATTTATGTGCTACCAATAAGTAATCATTTTCTTATGCTTGTTTACACATAAGTACTTAACTAATAAATAAATTTTTACGTGAATTCATCCATTTGCCAAAGTAAAAGGGAAGTAACAATGGGTAAATAGAACCTTTGTGGCCCTAAATTGGGGACTTAAAGTGGTGTTCTTAGCAGACAATGCTTCTGGCAACCTAAACTCTCAAGTTTGCTCCTAAAAATTGAAAGGCTTTTCAAGAATGATACTTGACTCTGGATTTCTATCCAACTTTAGAATCTTCCTCCCCCTCATTTCCCTCATAAAATTTCTGGGATTCCACTATAGTAACAGTGTTTCAGGCAGGAACAGTTTATTTTCTAATATGAATGGGCTAGAGATACAAATGTTGCTAATTGTGTCCCATAACAATAAATCATGTTATGGTATATCCCTTGGAACTGTGAAAATTCTTGTTGCAGAAATAGTTAATGTATGTTCATTTGAAGAGTCAGCAGCTTTTGTGGTAAACCCAGTCTTATTTTAGCAGGGAGAGAGCAAAGTCTTTGCAAAGCAGGGTGAATCTCAGCCCTAGCATATTACCTTTGAGACCCTTGGGCAAATAGGTAATTTAACCTGTCTGAACCTTGGTTTATCTCATATACAAAATAAGAGATGTTAATACCCACCTATACAGGATTTTGATGAGGTTTAAATGAAACAAACTTAAGTAAAGTGCCTAACTTTATGACTAGTAGAAACACAGGGGTTATTTTCCTTTCCTCTGTCTTTTTTGCTTCCTGTTTTTGAATCCTAAATGCAATTTAGTTGAGTTTTCACATGTGGTTTCACTGTTATTGTAGGAATTGAATTATTTATCATGGAGTTTTGGTTGTTAGCACGTTCGAACTGCTCTCAATACAAGTGTAAAGAAGTCAAAAAGTATACATTGTTTTTATATTTTCATCAAACCAAAATTCATTAGGTTTCCTTAATTACAAAGATTGAAATGTCTCTTTGGTAACTTGTGGATTATTTTAATGCTATACATGTTGACTAATTTTTAGAGTTTAAAGATAATCATATGCATTATATGAGTACTCTTTCCCTTTAGCTTCCATGACACCATAGTCTTCTGGTTTTCTCCTTTACTTCCTTGTGTTATTCTCAGCTTCTTGTCATTAGATTTGGGAGTTACTCCATCTTTAGGCCTAGTCTCCTGTATTTCTCCCTAGGGATCTACATGCCTAGCTTAAATTACCTTAAACAAGCCAAATTCTCACAAATTTGTCTTCAGTGTCTGAACCACTCCACTGAGCTCCTTATTCAGGTATACAACTTCCTACCTGGCATCTCTACTTGGATCACATAGTACGAATCTCAAAATTAACGTGACCAAATATATATGATTTCCAACCCCAGCCTTTTCCTTCCTGTAGTCTTTTTAAAGGGTTCCCTTGAAAGTGATTAAGATTTACTAGATTTAGAAATAGAATAATATTTATAGGATGAACTCAAATGCTTAAGAAAAACACGTTTTTGAATTTATAACTTTAAATTGCAAAATCATTTTAAACCTTAATAAATACTGTTTATTATAATAGAATTTTCTGTGCACAAAAACCTCAATATGCACATCAAAAACAAATTGCCCTCTTCTAATTTTTTTGTAACTTCAATTTAAGTTTTTGACGTCTGTAGCTATTTCTTGCCCTAACTACTAAGGTCTCTAGTGCTACTGTGAGTTGACCAATCAGGACAATGAGAAGACTGAGGTATATTAGACCTCTTCCAGCCGACAAGGTCTGTGGTTGCCTTTGTCTTTAGAAAAAGTAAATGAAAAATTAAGGGGAAGATGGAGAATGACCTACACAATAAGCTAAGTCCATATGGCAGATGACTCACTAGATTCCCCTAGGAAAAAAGAGATACTCTCTTGAATCTGTCTGCCTTTTTCACTTTAATATTGTAATTGTTTTTTCTACCACGAAACGTCTTTCATTGCCGCTTCTTCTGACCATTATGGCTCGCAGCTCTCTTGCCTGAGCCCAGCTGTGGTCTCAGAATCTTTGCCCAGTGCTCCAAGTAGCCACTACTAAGTAATTAGAGATTAGTGTGAAGAAGCTTCTTGAACAGATGAAGCCATTATGAAAGAGTAAAGAAAATAAAAGGATAAGTAAGAATTTGTTGAAGGTTGTTTCTGTTTTGGGGGGGGTTCGCTTAATAATATTATTGTACTTTTACCACTTTTCAGGCATTAATTGACTTTTATTTCTTCTGTTAAATTTTAAGTATGTTAGTAATATTTTCTTTACATCTTTTTGGAGGTGGTAATATTTTTTGTAAGAAGGTCTTTGAATTGGTTAATATTTTATTCTTATTTTTTGAAGTAGATCTTTGAACTGTTGCACAGTCTGCTTAATGCTGAAATTTTTTTTAACATGTTATCTCTGTCTCTCTTTAGTCCTTAGGGAAAAATCTGGATGGGAAACTAGAAGTCTTCCACTGTAACTTCTTTAAAATGGATCCTAAAAGTGGTGGACTAGTAAGACCACCCATTATGATTTCACATATGCTTTTTCAGAATTTGGGAATAGAAGCACGTCCTTGGTTAGCAGGTAATTTTTTTCATTCACTAAAGGAAATACCTTACAATTTGTCAGCATTCTTTAGCAGTAGGCCTGATTTGTTGACAAGATTTGCATACAATTTATATTGTACAATTTGTGAACAGATGCTTTTACACTGAATATGGCATTTCCCTCACCTGGACACAAATAACCAGTTTATTTTCCCAAAGGCCAAGTTCCATATAAAGGAAAGATGCTGAGGCTTAGTTTTAATTGAAGTAAACTTTTTTTTTTTTTTCTAATCTTGATTATATTTACATTTCACAGAATGAAGTAAACTTTAAATTAATATAGTCTGCTAACTTAGTTTGTCTCCATAAAATATGGTCATAGGAAAAAGTGTTAAGAACTTTATTCAAATGTTTTTGCTTGTATTCCTAACAGGTATCCCTTTAAAAGTAATTGGAATTTTCCCAATTAAAAGTGAAAGAAGGGCACTTTGGAAACTTATATATGACCTATATTCCTGTACTTCTATATATAGATATGGACGGATAGAACTAAATATGTTTATTGGTGAAAAAGAATACCAGGTAGGTTATTAACAAGTACCTAATTTTTCTTTTGAAAGAGTTCTGTGATGTTTCTCTGAGTAGTTTAAATCTGTGCAATTTTAATTTAGAGCTCATGACATTTGAGTGTACTAAGATTGTTTTAAAATTTCTGTAGAGCAGTCTTTAGATTCAGGTTGTTTTTAAAGTGTACAGTTCATTGGCATTGAGTACATTTACGTTGTACAACCATTACCACCATCCATCTCCAAAATTTTTCATTATCCCATACTGAAACTCTGTATCCATTAAACACTAGCTCCCTATTCACCTCTCTCCCCATCCCCTAGTAACCATTGCTGTATTTTCTGTCTCTATGAATTTGACTATTCTAGATACCTCATATATGTGGAATCATACAGTATTTGTCCTTTTGTGTCTGGCTTATTTCACTTAGCGTAATGTTTTCAAGGTTCATCCATGTTATAGCATGTGTCAGAATTTCATTTCTCTTTTAGGCTGAATAATATTCCATTATATGTATACACCATGATCTGTATCCGTTCATCCATCGATGAACACTTGGTTGCTTCCACCTTTTGGCTATTGGGAACATTGCTGCCACGAACATGAGTTTACAATTATCTCTTAAAGTACTCACTTTCAGTTCTTTTGGGTACATATCTGGAAGTGGAGTTGCTGGATCATATAGTAATTTTCTTCTTAATTTTTTGAGGAACAGTCATACTGTTTTCCATAGTGAGTGCACCGTTTTACATTCCCACCAACACTTGTTTTCTGGGTTTTTTTTGATAATACCCATTCTAATGGTATGAAGTGGTATTTCTCTCTTTTCTTTTTTTTTTTTTTTTTTTATTTTAGAGGTGGGGTCTTACTATGTTGCCCAGGCTGGTCTCAAATTCTCGAACTCCTGGGCTCAAGGGATCCTCCTGACTCAGTCTTCCAAGTTGCTGGGTCTGTAGGCATGTGCCACTGTGCCTAGCTTAAGTAGTATTTCATTGTAATTTTGATTAGCATTTTCCTAATGATTAGTTATGTTGAACATCTTTTCATGTACTTACTGACCATTCATTTGTATATCTTCTTTGGAGAAATGTCCATTCAAGTCCTTTGCCCATTTTTTCATCAGGTTGTTTTGTTTGTTACTGAGTTTTAGGAGTTCTTTATATATTCTGGCTATTAATCCCTTATCAGATAAGTGATTTGCAAATATTTTCTCCTCTTCTTTGAGTTGCCTTTTTACCCTATTAACAGTGTCCTTTGATGCCCAATGTTTTACATTTTGATTAAGTCAAATTTGTCTATTTTTTTCTTTTGTTGATGTGCCTTTCCTGTCGTATGTAATAAATCATTGCCAAATCCAATGTTGTAAAGCTTTCCCTTTCCCCCTGTATTCTCTTCTGAGTGTTAGTTTTAGCTTTTATATTTAGGTCTTTGATCCATTTTGAGTTAATTTTTATATATGGTATCAAGTAAGGGTCCAACTTCATTCTTTTGCATGTGGAGACCTAGTTTTTCCAAAACCATTTGTGGAAAAGACTGTTCTTTTCCCCATTGAATGGCTTTGGCATCTTTGTCAGAAATCATTTGACCTGATGTGTGAGGGTCTATTTCTGGGCTCTTTTTGTCTTCCATTGGTCTATATGTTTGTACTTACGCTAGTACCACACTGTGTTGTTACTGTAACTTTGTAGTAAGTTTTGAAATCAGGAACTGTGAGTCCTCCAACCTTACTCTTTTTCATGATTGTTTAGGCTATTTGTGGTTCGTTGAGATTCCATATGAATTTTAGGATGGATTTTTCTATTTGTTCAAAAACTGTTGGGATTTTCATAGGGATTGCATTGAGTCTGTAGCTCATTTTGAGTAGTGTTGACAATATTACCAATCTGTGAACACAGGATTCCATTTATTTGTGTCTTTAATTTCTTTCAGCAATGTTTTGTAGTTTTTAGTGTATAAGTCTTTCACCCCCTTGGTTAAGTTAATTTCTAGTTTTTAAGTTATTTTTATGCTATTGTAAATGGAATTATTTTTCTAATTTCCTTTTCCAATTGTCCATTGCTAGTGTATAAAAATACAGCTGATTTCTGTGTGTTTATTTTGTGTCCTGCAGTTTTGCTGGATTCGCTTGTTAAGTCTAATGGGATTTTTTTTTTGTGGAATCGTAAGGTTTTAGACTCTACCTTTTATTCTCTGTAATGGAAGGGCCTTCTGATGACCTCGATATTGCTGTGAGAGTAATCTTTCTTTTCTCCCCAGAATGCTTCATGTTATTAATCTGTTACTCCAATATAACAGGAAATGCTTATTTGTATATGAGAGAGCTAGGGGTTAGCATAGTAGGGCAAGAAATGAAGGGATGATTTACTCACCCAGACCCAGATAGTAAGTAAATATTGACTAGCCATGGAAAGAGAGCAGGAGGTATAGAACCTTGAGGAGGCTGTACATACAGTATATAAACAAAAGAATAAAAGGGAGAAAAATAGGAGATGCTTCATCAGATTTTATCTTCCTACTAGGATAATGTTCCAATGACCCATGCTTCTTTTACTATGGACCTTTTCACATGGGTTTCCTCTCTCCGTAGGGTTCTCTCATTCACTGAGGTAACCTTGCATGCTTCAGCCTTGACAATTCTTGACTCAAAATTTAATAGCTCACATGATACATATTTCTAACACACCTGTCCTCTTCCACAGTACAAACCACAAGTTAATTATTCATATAATTAGTTAATTTTTTCTACCCTGCTGTTTTGTTTACTTCCACAACTAAATGATTAGTTACTATACTTTTTTTTTTTTTGAGACAGAGTCTGCCTACGTAGCCTTGGCTCAAGTGCGGTGGCGTCATAGCTCACTGCAACCTCAAAACTGGGCTCAAGCGATCCTCCCGCCTCTCGAGTACTTGCGACTATAGGCACACGCCACCACACCTGGCTCATTTTTTTCTATTTTTTGGTAGTGGTGGGGTCTTGCTCTTTCTCAGGCTGGTCTCAAACTTCCTGGCCTCAAGCAATCCTCCTGCCTCAGCCTCCCAAAGTGCTAGGATTACAGGCATAAGCCACCGTGCCTGGCATAATATACATTTTTGTTTTCAATTTTTCTTTCATGAGATTTAGCCCTGATAGGCCATATGATTAAAGGAAATCAGTCTCAAATACATTACATTTTTAAGTGTACATGATGATATATTAGGCTATTAAGTATGAAATGTCTGATTTCCTGAAGTACTAATTTTGACAGTTGATATCTATGACATTTTACTTTGACACTACTTGTTTTATTTTTATTGTGAAGTTACATCCTCATTCTTTCAGATGCACATTTTGGCATCTTTAACATTTTTTTAGAGAAATTTTTGTGAAACCATGGGTAAGTCAAAAATTCATGTTACTTTCAAATATGAGTTCTGTCGTGGAACCAATGCAGTGCAGACAGCTCGAAATATCAACAAAGCATTTGGGAAGGATGTGGCTAATGAATGCACAGTACAGTGATGGTTTGAAAAGTTCTGTTCGGTGATTTTAATCTTGAAAATGAGCCACGTGGGTGACCTGAGACCAAGGTGGATAATGATGAGCTGAAAGCTATAGTAGAAATGAATCCATCTCAACCTACGCGTGAATTAGCAGCAAGATTTGACGTTACTATTCCAATACTATTGGATCATTTGAAACAAATCAGCAAGGGAGAGAAGCTGGATAGATGAATTAAATGAGCATGAATTAAATAAGCATTAGAAGAGAAATCCTCTCGAAGCTTGCCTTTCTTTGCTGTCACAACCTAAAGGCAAGCCATTTCTACATTGTATTGTGACATGTGATGAAAAGTGGATTCTTTTTGACAATAGCAAGAGTTCTGCACAATGGTTGGATAAAGATGAAGTGCCAAAACACAGTCCCAAACCGAATATTCATCAAAAAAAGCTAATAGTGTCTGTTTGGTGGTCCAGTGCTGGTATTGTCCACTACAACTTTATGAAACCTGGTCAGTCGATTACAGAGGATGTCTACTGCAACCAACTGGACAAAATGATGAGGATGCTTATGATTAAGTAGCCAAGATAGGTCAACAGAGACAGGCCAATCCTCTTGCAAGACAAAGTTCACCCACATGTCACATAAACAACGCTGTTCAAACTACAGCAGCTGGACTTGGAAACTCTCTGTCATCCACCATATTCACCAGACCTTGCACCAACTGACTACTGCTTCTTCCAGGCTTTGGACCACTTTTTGCTAGGAACAATATTCAGTTCTCAACAAGCTGTGGAAAATGCCTTTCAGGATTTCATCACCACTCACTCTGTAGGCTTCTTCACTGCTGGCATAAACAAGCTCCCGTTAAGATGGCAAAACTGTGTGGATAGTTTAGGCACATACTTTGATAAATTGTACTGCTTCTTGTTTGAGATATAATAAACTATACTTTTGATTCGAAATCGGGCATTTCATGTTTAGTGACCTAATATTTTTCAACATGAAAGTTTAAAAAGACTCTTTGAAATGGTTAAGATTTGGCATTTAATTCTTTTTTTGTTTGTTTTTGAGATGGGGTCTCACTGTATCGCCCAGGCTGGTCTCAAACTCCTGGCCTCAAGCAGTCCTCCCACCTCAGCTTCTGGAGTAGCTGAGACTACAGGCTCATGCCACTGTGGCTGCATTTTTATATCTAATTCTAATTTTCTTTAGTTACATTCCTAGATGCTATTAAGATCCAGCATTTTATTTTGATTTATTATAAGTGTATATAACATGTAATTTTCATTTTCCCTTTTGCTAGAGGCTAATGGCAAATCCCAGAAATTCAAAGTTGTATCACGTATTGAGTGTGCTCTGGCAAGTAGCTTGTGAGATTGAGGTTCTGCACGTGGTAAGTAAAATCCTTCTAAATTTCAAGAGAGAACTTTATTGTTTTTCAAAGAGACTAGTAAACAGAGATAATTTAAAGAATAATTTATTATTTTTCCCAAATGTTGAAGGGCAAGGTAAATTTGTGGTGATAAATTTTTTTGTCACAAATATTTATATTTTTTCCTTGTTATAAAAATAATACATGCTCACTATAAAAACATGAAATATGTGTGTGGTTTTTTTGTAAAGGAAAGAAAAGAAAGGTGTTTTTAAAAAATCACCACTGCAGTTCTCTGCCCCAGAGGTTACTGTTAACATTTGTGGCATATTTTAAGTCTTCTACTTTTCCTCTGCTTTTCTTTTTCTTTACATAGTGGAGATGATACTGTTTTGTGTCTTGTTTTTTTCACCTAATAGCTAATAGTTAATTGTAAGCTTTTGCTCTAGTCATTGAACATGTTTTCTCAAGTTTTTAATAGCTACTTAATAGTTCATTATAGAGCATTCTTCTTTTTAATTTATTTCCTTATGGAAGATCAGAGTTGTCTGATAGAAATATAATATTAGCCACGTATGTAATTTTACATTTTTAAGTAGCCACACTATAAAAAGTAAAAAAAAAGGTGAAATTAATATTATATTGTATTTAACCCTGTCAATTCAAAATACTGTCATTTCTGTGTATAATCAGTATTTTGAAATCAGTTATTACATAATTTACATTTTTTATGTTTGTAAGTCTTTGAAATCCAGTATTTTACACTTATAGTACATCTCAATTCAGACTAGACACGTTTCAAATGTTCACTAGCCACATGTGGCTAACAGCTGCCATATTTGATAGCAGAGGGCGAGAGTGTAATAAAGAAATGATAACTATTATTTCTTTCATACCGTAATTTGCCCATACTCTTACTCATTTTAGTTATCTAGAGTATGTATCAAGTAGTTCTTATAGAATATATAGTTATATATTTTATGAATTCTTATTCTTTTAAAGGTGTGTTGATTTAGTTTTTAAATTTTTACTAGTGTGCATCTTCATGTGGTCTCTTTATTGCTTTTATCTGGAAACATGCTGAGCCCTTCAGTTTGGGTACCTAGTTGTGTGTTTGTTAGTTGGCTTGGGAATGTTATCTCATGTGATTTTAGCTTTTGTTCCAATTCTTTTTTTTCCCCCTTAAATACACTTGGAGTTCTTGGGTTGGTCTCTGGTCCTTGTCTTTCCTGTCTGTCATGCTCTCATCATTTTTCTCCATTCCCAGAATCTTTTCATGCTTAGTCTTCACGTCACTGATTGTGCTTTCTTCCTGGGCTATATATTACTATATAGTGTATAGCCCAGGAAGAAAGTACTGTAGTTCTTGGTTTCCCTAAAATTCTTCCTTACCCACTGATCTTGTCTCACTTTGTTGGCTTTTCTTCTCAACCCCTCTGTCTTCATGGCTTTCACCTAGTTTCTTCATAGAGGCCTCCTGAGAACTTTAATTTTCAAGATAATGTTTCCTTCTTCTTGTTCCTTAGTATTTATTTTCAAGGGTCCTGTGTTAAGTTTTGCTATTTACTACACTCTAGAAAGGAGAGGTCTTTCTGGACCCAACATTTTTCAGTAGTTGCTTCACTGTGTATCTGTTACCTACTGCAGAGTAAGTTGTTGAACTCAATTCCCAGGGTCTTGCAGGTTTTCCCCTACTGTGGCTTCGTTAAGGGAAAGTGGGGTCTCCTTTGCCCCAACTGCCATACCCTAAACTTCTGTGGGTAGATAGAGCATATGGGGAACTAGTGCACTGCTGTGGGTGATTTGCCTTCCTCCGCTTAAAGTGGCATTTCTGCAACTGCTAGTAATTTCATGAATGGGCAAAAGTTGTATTTTTCATTCCGCTCCCATTGCCACTGGAGTGGTTAATAAATTACCATTTCTGACAGTAGCCTTTCAAACCTATTCACTATTGTTTTAGTTTTTTAAGTCTGTGTCAGATGCTGTTTTAACCCACTCTTATTTTGGAATTTAATATGGGTATGTACAAATTTTTTTATATTGAATAATTTTTCAGACAGGTCATCTTTTAAAATTGCTTCATGCACAAAGTTGTATGTTAAAAAAGTTAGATACAAAAAAATAATGATCCTTTTTAAAACTGACATGAATGTCTTTATTTGTGTATCTCCTTATATGTCCTGACATATTCAAGTCAGTTTATTTAATAGGCTTTTCCACTAAGGCAGGGCAAAACAATCCTCAGTATTGATCTGATAGCCCTTAAACTACTGATTCTGATTATAATATGGAAGTGTTGGCTAGTAGAGATTATAACTTAAGAACCTATTTGTATAATCACATTAAGGGTAACTCTCCTTTAAGACAGACAGACGTAGAGTTACTGATACTGGGGTAGACCTTTGATCCTTCTGCTCTTTATCTTAAAAAAATTAAGGAGAGAGATGTATATTGTATATTATTCAACTATCATGTGTTCTTTTTCTTAAATCTAATTAGACTGTGACCCAGATTTAGGTCATTTTCTTATTTAGGCAATTTTTTTTTTAAAGGCAGTAATAATTTGGGGCACTTTGACCAAAGAGAAGTAAAAAGAAATTTTGTTTTGTTTTGTTTTTCTTCCCAAGGAGCCTTGGTCATCATTTGATATATATACCCAAAATGGGCAGCCGGAAAAGCCAAAGCGTAGGGTAAGAATAAATGAATACGTTTCCCTGTTTTCCCCTAAATGGAACTTTTTTATTTTTAGGATTATCTGGTATTCTTTAAGTTTTCAATTCTAGAATAACTAGAAATGTTTTTTTAAACATATCTTACTACTTTTAATAAATTGAAATTATTTTGGAAGAGAGTTGTATTTATCAGCTGTTACACAACATGATGCTAGCATAGTAGTAGGCTTAAACAGAGAATCTTCTCTTTTTATCTCTGTTGAAATGAAGATACATCTCAAATTTGGAAAATATAATCACTTTAATAGTCATCAAATTTGAGAAACTAAGATCAAAATTTTATAACCTATTAATCAGAAATTTGTAATATTGCTAATTTTATTACATGGTTCAATCCGCCAATAGGTACTTGATTCTTACCCAGAAATTAGGGCTTTTATTTTTGTTTCTTTGGTTTTTTCCCTTTCTATCTAAAGAACCAAAGTGATGATGTCATAATGTGGTCCTCTATTTAGTTTATCTCCGAGCTACTTGTGAAATTCTAATAAAATAGCTGAAGTTTCACAAAAAAATTCTGGACTCAATTCAGAGGTTCCACTTTAGAATTTAATGCTAATCATGGCCTAATACCAGCATATCAGCTCAGTCTGATGATCCTCTTTGCTTACTTCTTGTTTTTTCTCATTCTTGCCACTAAAGGAAAAATAAAAGTATCAGTTTTCTTTCAGTGGTCTCATTTTAGAGTGATCACTCATTGTGATTTTAGTTCTATTTGACTATTTATATAGCATAATTTATGTAGTCTCAAAAAGTAGAATAGAGGTACCACATTTTGCCTTGGATACCATTAGGGACTTATCCAAATGTTCCTAAAATGAATAATCCTGTATATAAGTCACTTTCTTATTTTTTGAATGAGACAGTCAAAAGCTAAAAAAGTTTTTGGCCAACTTAAATATGTAGATTTTTAGGGATGGAAATGAAATAACCAAATGTCATGTTTCGTGAGAGAATTTTATTCAGACATTTCACATGTATCTTTAGATATCAGTGTGTTCATAATTGCTATAGAAGTACTTTCAATTGCTATAGAAGCTCTAAAATGACTTTTCTAGAGTAAATTATCGTCATTTTTATCCAAGTTGTTTGAGACTTTCTTCTTTTTAAATATCCAATTAAAATTTTTAAGTCAATAATTTTTTTATCCTTAGGGTCTGGTGGTGATGTTGTGCCTTGGATATAGCAGGGAAGCAGTACATGTTAATGTCATATTTGGGATTTGATTTTACCCTACTTACAAGTTAATAAGCTGTTATAATTTCTTGGATGCTGGCCAAAAACACAGACTCCTGGATCAGACAAAGGACTTTCTTTGGCCCCCTTCCCATGGAGTGGTGTGATATGGCTCAGTTGTATGCCTTGCATACAGTGGGTTTGCATTGCAGCTGAGGAACATGGAGCTGGGGGAATCTACCTTTTTTATAGCAAACATTAAGCAAGCCTGCTCTTTTTCCTGAAGGGAGACATTATCTCATCCCTCAAGGATGCTCACTGCAGACAACTCTGAGAAATGGCCCAGGTAAAGAGCAGTTAGGGCTTTGCGTTCTTGGAATGCCCAATAGAAAATCCAGACACTCAGGGGCTGTGATGATTGTATCTTCCAACAGGTAGCTTGAAAGAATAAGTGAACAATGTCTTATTCTGGTAATATTTTGTGACTAACAGAGTTTACTTTCTCTTCTCTCCAGAAATCATTAGAACTAATACAACAAAACCTGTATTTTATTCGAATGACTCCTCGTAGAAGTTTATTTACAGAAAACTTATCGCCTATTAACTATAATGTATTTTTTCACATGTTAAAGCACTGTTTTGGGAAGCGCAATGCCAGGCTAATAGACCACTTAAAGTAAGTAAAAAGAATAAACACAAGTATAAAAGTAGCAATTTAATGCAAGAATTATTCTTTCATGTCAGAGGTCTATTTTACATATCTTGATTAACAGAGTGAAGTATGTTTTCACTCATATTTCTTCAAAACACTTCCTTCTCCCTGGTATACATTTTGAGAAAAATATATTTTCCACATAATCTCCCACTGAGCTTCATTTATTTTCCTTCTTTAAAACAACACCCACGGGTGCCTACAAGTTATTTTATCTTTGTCAAAGTATAGGCCCAGGTTTAACCTACAGGCAGCACTAGCCGGAGTGGAGAAAGTCGTATCACTGGAGGCATGCCCACCACTTACCTGTCATTGCCTGTCTTTAGTAGTTACATTTCCTAACCAAAGTAGGGATGGATTATTATACCACCCTGGTTCTCTTGCCTTGGACCAGATTGTATGTTTTTACCTAAAGCTTTATAAAAATTATAGCTGTTAGCCAGGTGCAGTAGCTCACACCTGTAATCCTAGCACTTTGGGATGCTGAAGTGGGAGGATTGCTTGAGGCCAGGAGTTCGAGACCAGCCTGAGCAACATAGCAAGACCCTGTCTCTACAAAATATAGAAAAAAATAGCTGAGCATGGTGGTGTGTGCCTGCGGTCCCACCTACTTGGGAGGCTGAGGCAGGAGAATCACTTGAGTCCAGGAGTTTGAGGTTGCAGTGAGCTATGATGATGCCACTGCACTCTAGCCCGGGCAACAGAGAGAGACTCTGTCTCAAAAAAAAAAAAATTATAGCTGTTACTATGTGCTTTGTATCCCTATAAGTATAATTTTTATATAGGACTGATGTGTACATTTCTGTAAGTTGTGCATTGCACCTTGTAATCAGCCCGTGGTCATTCAAAATATTGTCAGAATGGGAAAAATGTTAAAACGGTTATTTTAAATAATTTGATCGTCATTTAATATATAACTCTGAATGGGCTGTTGATTAGACATTATGTAAAAATAAATGTTAAAAGTGGCAGTAGATCAGTAAAAGTAATCTATTATTTTTCTTGCCACCTTGTAGTGGTAGCTATTTTGAATGAAAATATTAAGAAAATAGGAAAATAAGAAATAAATAAGGTAAACCATAGTGCAAAATACTAAAAATTCCCTTGTAGATCTCTACGGATTGAAAACATGTTACCAAGATTTTATTCAATATCAAAAAGTATTGGAGCTGTTTTTATTATGGTTGTTTACTTATTGTTGTCAGAGGTTTATTGATGGTTTCTTGCCAAGCTAATAATGGCATTTCAGTCAACAGTGGACCCACATGTATGATGGTGGTCCCTCAAGATTATAATACTATATTTTTACTATATCTTCTCTGTGTTTAGATATGTTTAGATACACAAATACTTACCATTGTGTTACAGTTGCCTACAGTATTCAGTATGTATACATGATGTACAGGTTTGTAGCCTCAGAGCAATAGGCTATACCATGTGGCCTAAGTATGTAGTAGGCTATACCATCTAGGTTTGAATATCAATGAAATCACCTAATGGTGCATTTCTCAGAACATATCCCTGTCATTAAGTGATGCGTGACTATAAGAAGATTTCCTGCTTTATAATTTATTCACAATTTATAGTTGTTCCATAAAAATGTGAAAAATGATTCCCTCTTTGAAAACTGCCAAACAGCAACTTCTGCTGTTTGTACTTAGTGAACTTTTACATGAACTGAAATGAAGTAAAGAATATTTTTGCAGAAAGAAAGAGCAAGAAAGAGGTAGGCAGAAGAATTTTTATAAAGGGCAGTAGTTAAAACTAGATTTTTGTATGAGAATTGATTAGACTCTGTTACAGCCTAAATCTGCTATTTTCATACAGGTTTGTCGTGAAACTTTAGGAATAAACATAAAGTTATTGCAAGCTCTTAAATAAGATTAATTATATATAATAAGTTAGGCATTTTAAATTGGGCTTAGAAGCCATCTCTATCAACACAAACTGACAGTTGTATGAAGAAGAATTAAGCCACTTTGTATTTCTTTTGCAGTTCTTTGACTCCAGTTGATGCAATGGATATATTGATGCAAATTAAAAAAAATGAAAAAGTGAAAGTAACTAATATATACCCTGAAGACTTTAAACGCCTTTTTGAAACTATAGAGTGTTCCAAAGATTATGCTTATAAATGGGTATATGATGACAGCATGGAGGACACATCGCATGTGGAGAACTAGACTGTCAAGACATTAGCTGGAACAGTTTATTTATTTGGAAATTATGACACAAGTGAAAAAGAACTAAATCTGAAAAGCTTACATCCTTTCGACAGATATAACTGTTCTTGTTTTACACAGACTGGGCAGATCATTTCTTCTGAAGTTGATATCATTGGTGTATTGGAAGAAATAATTTTATTCACAACTGAATAAAATGAAAACTTTAGTTAATTGTGGACTTGATCAGATTGAGTTTGTTTTGTTTCAAATTCCTATCTACTGTAAACATACTGGTTGTTGTAGGGTGTTGCCAGTTGAAATTTAGTTTACTTTTTAAAATCCTTTTGGCCAAACATCTTACGTTGTATTAAATATTACACTTTCATCATTGCTGATATTTACGTCCTGTGGGGCAAAAGTCTAAACATTATTAAGTTTAGAAAGTACACAGAACATTTAAGTGGTTTGTTTTACCTTTCAGTTTGTTGAAATGTATTATCAAGTACTGTACAATGAAATTATTTAAATTTTAATTTGATTTAAACTTTTTTAGAAATTAAAATATTTTAAGTAATAAGATTTTGTGATCTTTTTTTTTGCCTCTAAATGTCTAATGAAACATTAAATTGACCTTCACTTATTCACTTTTAGTTCTGTCATATACAGTCAATGTATTTAAAATGAGTAATTCAACCTTTGTTACTCAGAAGTCTCTTGCATTTTGTTCCATCAAGAAAATTCATCTGAAGTTAGATCTTTATGGGAACCTAAATGGAATTAACATTTTCTGGCTAGGCACAGTGCTACCTGGTGCCTGTAGTCTCAGATGCTCAGGAGGCTGAGGTGAGAGGGTTGCTTGAGCCCAGGAGTTCAAGTCCAGCCTAGGCAACAGAGCAAGACCCCATCTCTAATCTCTAAAAAAATTTATTAAAAAAAAAATTTTTTTTAATAAATTTTTTTTCCTTTTTTTTTTTAGAGACAGAGTCTTGCTCTTGCTCGGCCTACGCTTGAACTCCTGAGCTCAAGCAATACTCCTGCCTTGGCCTCCCAGAGTGCTAGGATTACAGGTGTGAGCCACTTTGCCCAGCCCTAAAAATTTTTTTTGAAAGACTTTTCTTTTTTCTAAGTTAATTTTTTTTAAGAGATGGGGTCTCATTCTGTTGTACTCAGGAGTACAGTGGTGTAATCATAGCTCACTGTAACTTTAAACTCCTGGGCTCATGCAATCCACCTGCCTCAAACTTCTGAGTAGGTGGGACTACAGGTGCGTGCCACCATGCCAGCTAATTTTTTAAAAAGAGACAGGGTCTTGTTGTGTTGCCCAGGCTGTTCTCAAACTCCCGGGCTCGAGTGATCCTCCTGCCTTGGCCTCCCAAACCTTTGGGATTACAGGCATGAGCCACTGTGCTGGCCCTAAATTTTTTTTTTTATTGCTACATAATAGATGTACATATTTTCATGGTTAAAAATATTTTCTTGGATCATTGAAGAAGCTTCTAGATTTTAGCTGAGACATATCTAATCTCCTCAGGTTTGTTTGCTATTATAGCACTTCACACTACCTAGTAGGCATATTAGTAGTAACTCTCTGTAGGGCATGTTCTATATAAGTAACACTTAGCCAAGCAAGTTTTTCCTGACTTCCCTACTATTGTCATTGGCTTACAGTTTAATCTGGCTGGAAATTCTGAATTCTCTTCTTTCTCTTATAATTCCCATCTTGCCATTAAATAATTTACCTAATCTTCAGAATGTCGTTTAGTCTTCCTTCTCACTGTTTCTCCCTAGCCTTGTGCCTTAAGCTTAGATTTCTCCTGCAGCATCCTAACTACCTCTGTTCTCATCCAACCCATCTTGTTTATCACTGCCATATTAATCTTTATAAAACATCTGTTTTACTGTATAGACTTCATCAAAAACAGTGCTAAGTTTCAAGAGGCCTTGGTTTTCAAATTAGTAATAATGGCATCTATCTCATAGGTTTATTTTTAGGAGTCAATGAGTTAATTAAGAAAGGGCCAGGTGTAGTGGCTCACATCTGTAATACAGACACTTTGGGAGGTTGAGGCAGGAGGATCGCTTGAGGCCAGGAGTTTGAGAGCAGCCTAGGCAACATAGTGAGACATCCTCGTGCCCAGTCCCCATCTCTACAAAAAATAATTTTAAAGAATAGCCAGGCGTGGTGGTGTGTGCCTATAGTCCCATCTACTCGGGAGCCTGAGGCAGGAGGATCTATTAAGCCCAGGAGTTCCAGGCTGCAGTGAGCAATGATCGTGCCAGTACACTCCAGCTTGGGTGACAAAGCCAGATGCTTTCTATTAAAAAAAAAAAAAAAAGGCTTAGAGAAGTTGGCAAAGCAGAAGCTATAAATGTTGGTAAAATGTATTGTCTTCTACTTCCACCCATTATAGGTAGCCAGAGCCCTCCTGTGCTCTTATTCTGCATTCAACAAAGTAGAATTAAAAAAAAAAAAACTTATAATTGTCTGTTCACTGAAAAATGTAAATAATAAAGTGTAACATGTAGGTGGTTGTAAGTAGTGAAGTGCCCCAAGAATGTGAAATTAAGGTTAGCTTTCTTGTTACATAGTAAAAACCTAGAGAAGTCAAGAATCTTCAAAGCTTCTGGAGAAGTTAACTGAGTTAACCAGAAATTTGCTGTCCATTACAATTAGCAATTAGGAGGTCAGGTCAGTTTCAAAGAAGCCTAGGAGGCAGAATTCTAGTGGGAAGTTGGGGGTGACTTCTCTTGTGATACTTGATTGTGAAAGGAAAGAAAAAGGAGGCTGCAGGGTTGGAGATCAGTTCCCTTGTTTCTTAGTTTAATTTTTTAAAGATAAGACATTTAAAAATGTCACTAGGTTATAACTGAGCACAGTGACACACGCCTATAGTCCCAGCTACTCGGGAGGCTGAGGTGAGAGGATTGCTTGAGTCCAGGAGTTCCAGGCCGCAGTGAGCTATGACTGTGACTGTGAAGAGCAACTGCACTCCAGCCCGGGCAACATACTGCGACCTCCATCTCTAAAATTAAAAAAAAAAAAAAATGTTACTAGGTTATAAGAATGAAATCAGCTGAGAAAGATGTCAACTAAGGATTTTAAATACAGCTCAGAGGGACATGGTTTTAGGAAAAGGGATGTGGTCAAAAGACCAGAGAAGCATATTTTGCTTTTAGATAAAAGAAGTTGAATACGGATGGCCTTATACATATATGTAGGGGATGAAAGATAAATTAATGCCCAACAGGTACTATATTCTCTGAGAAATTATAGGCAGTGTTACTTCTGACAGTGGAAGAGAGGACTTGAGAAGGACAAAAATTTGTAGTAACTGCTATGGACAATCAGGGAGTTAAGGAGGGATACTATGGAGGATCTAGCTCCAAATTTGGAAACTAAATTTATTGTGGTTTTACTGTTCTATACTATTGTATTATTTTCTTCAATAGTAGGACTGGAGCAATGGAGAACATGGATGATTAGATTAATAAAGGATAGAAAGAGGATGCCTTTAGGTTTGTGCATTTGAGTGACCTCCATTAATTGTAGAGTAAGAAATTAATCTGACATTCAGTGTCTTTCACATGGGATAGATGCAGCCTAAAGACGGTGGAGGTGTGGCCAAATCTCTAGTTTGGGGGAGCATAGTTGACAGGTGCCCCCAGCTACTATCTCTCTGAATCCACCCCTATGTTTATGCCAAGGCTACACTTCCTGCGGGCTGCTTCTAGCCAATGACTTAGCATGATAGAGGTACTAAGGCAGGCCCATTCTGGTGACACACACAACTCCACAGGGCAATTGTGGCTCAAGGATTCTCTATTGGTCTGGCTGAACTTTTCTTGGAATTTTGTTGCAGTCTAAAACTCTAGTTCCTATCCAATCCTCCTTCTTTCCCTCGCACATTCCTTAGAGTCAGACCTGCAATCACAGTATGAAGGTTCATTCATCCTGCCTTCTCTTCCCTTGTCTTTTTTCTTTTTCCCTTATAAACGATTTGCACATCTAATCCTGTCTTGGCATCTGCTTCTCTGCAGACTTGAACTAACACAGGAGTCAAAGAATTTCAAAGTACCAGGAAGAAAGTCATTAAAATATGAAGCAAGTGCTAGAAAGCCAAGTTTTAAGTCATTTGAACTCTGATATTAACATACCAGCTGTAGGCTGGGCATGGTGGCTCACGCCTGTATTCCCAGCACTTTGAGAAGCCGAGGTGGGAGGATCATTTGAGTCCAGGACTTCAAGACCAGCCTGCGCAACATAGTGAGACCCCGTCTTTACAAATAAGAAAAATTAGCCAGGTGTGGTGGCGCATGCCTATAGTCCCAGCTACCTGGGAGGCTGAGGCTGGAGGATCCCTTGAGCCCAGGAGTTTGAGGTTACAGTGAGCTATGATGATGCTACTGCACTCCAGCCTGGGTGACAGAGTGAGAACCTGTCTCTGAAAAAACAAAACAAACAAAAACAACAAAAAAACCAGGGGTGGAATGATTCCCAGTGATTACAAGGCCCAGCACCAATTAATTGAGGATTAAGCGCTTACAAAAATAGTTTACCCAAGGGCCTTTCATTTTTGCTGGTGGCTGAGGATAAAGGATGGTTGTTCGGTTTGTTTGGATACCCCAAACTTGATGAATTTAGCAGACTGTTCAAAGAGAACACTAAGAACATAGCCTGGTATTTCTGAAGAAAAGTTTTCTGTAGAAGACTGAAATAGCTGCCCATACAAATAGCTCTAGCTAAGACCACGGGTGGCCAGGGGTAGCTAGGACAGCTAAAAGCTTGGGTTGTTACAACAGGGGACTCTTTCAGTGGTATTAAGGATATTTTTTTTTGTTTTTGGAATATTGATAACTTCTCAATAATAAAATAGATTTTTTTCTCTAGAATATGTAAGAATGCAGTCAGTAAATTCAGAAGATGATTTGGACTAAAACAGGCATGCTCTATATAAGTGGGTTTATAAAAAGGTTGATATTGTTTGAAATACTGCCATTTGTTCTCTCATCACCGAATTGTAGAATGGCGTTTATCAGGTTATATCTGGGCCTTGGTTTTGTCATGTGCAAAATAAAAAGGAATTCTTATCTATGAAATTCTATAATTATCTGATAATATATTTCAAAAGTGTATCTCCTATGGGGAGGAAAATTTCTCCTTGGCCAATTCCATAACAAAAATCTTCTGGAGAATGAAAAGTCAACATAAAGAAAGCAGAGCTAACACTTAGAAATAGGAAGACATCATTCTGATGACATCATTTGAGTCCCTGGTTCCAGCCATACCTAAAGCCATAGACACATGTCCAAAGCCAAACAAATGTTTGAAGCCAACACATTTTCTTTTTAGTTTAGACTAGTTGAGGATGGAATTCTATCACTTTTAACAAAGAATCCTAATATAACTACTCTCTTAATTGCATTCATCAATAGCACCATATTCTCACATTATTGCAGGGACTTCCTGAGTGTAATTACTAAAAAGTTAGCATACTCCTGGAGTGATGACCGTGATTAGTGACCTCCCAAGTCACAAGCCTGGTCTTTTGGATTAAAAGAGAGGGAAGGGTTTTAGAGTTCCACACCCAGTGACTTTACTGTTTACACCATTCTAAGGCTTGAAGAGAAATTCTAGTTACCTGACAAGACATGTAATAGACTTTTAAAATAATCCAGTAATTCTTAGTTAAATGTTCATTTAGCTTATTACTAAAACTGCTGGATAATTCTATATTAAATATTATAGCTACTATTTAATTTACTTCTTGCTAATAAAATAGTGTGTTAAACTTACAATTAGGGTTTATGGGGAATTGAGGCATAACATTCTATGCTCTTCTTGGTTTTCATCTACTCATTAACAGTGAGGGTGTGAAAGTAATGGAAAAAGTAGGGCTAAAACGCATTGATGTTTGTGTATTTTAAAAATTCAATTTAGATTCCTTTGTACAGCAAATGAGTAAGGATTTTTATTAGAAACATCAAATCTTTTCTAAGACTTGGAGAAAGATGGTTAGTTTCAGGATCATACCCAGGATTTTTTTATTTTTTATGACGTAGAGACCTTTGCTCCATATACTATGAATGAACCTCTCTTAATATTTCCAGTGCTCTTTAAAATAAACAATTTCTTAACTTCTTTAACTGTTTTCTTTTTTCTTTCTTTTTTTTTTTTTTTTTTGAGACAGGGTCGCTCTGTCACTCAGGCTGGAGTGCAGTGGCATCATCATAGCTCACTGCAGACTTGATCTTCTGGGCTCAAGTGATCCTCCTACCTCAGCCTCCCAAGTAGCTGGGACTATAGGCATGTACCACCATGCCTAGCTAGCTTGCTTGCTGATTGATTGATTGATTGATTGATTGAGACAGGGTCTTGCTATATTGCCCAGGCTGGTCTTAAACTGCTGGCCTCAAGCGATCCTCTCACCTCGGCCTCCCAAAGTGCTCGAATTATAGTCTTCAGCCATCGTGCCCATCTCATCTTGACAGTTTCTGAATGGTCTTTATCATTTAGGAAATCTGGAAGTTGATGTGATTTATCATTTAGGAATTCTAGAAAGCAAAACATGTCCATTTTACAATAGTTAAATGATCACTCTTCTTTCATTAAATAAAACAATCCTTCTGTTACTGGATATCTGATTCTTATTAGTGAATGTTAATGTACAGTATTATTATGGAATTGTTTATTCTATGGGTAGGGGTAGATCCAGGTTTTGTGGGCCTATGGATTATACTAGGGGACCCTTTTTTATTGTGGAAAAATACATATAATGTAAAATTACCATTGTAGTGGCATTAAGGACATTCACAGTGTTGTGCTTGTATCAGTACTATTTCCAGAACTTTTTCATCATCCCAAACAGAAACTCTATACCCATTAAACATTAATTCCCTACTCCCTGCTCCCCCCAGTCCCTGGTAACTACTATTCTACTTTCTGTCTCTATGAATTTGTCTATTCTAGGTACTTCATGTAAGTGGAGTCATACCACATTTGTCCTTTCATATCTGACATTTTACTTAGCATAATGTTTTCAAGCTTCGTCCATAACATGTATTAAAATTTCATTCCTTTTTAAGACTGAAGAATATTCTATTGTATGTTTACACTACTTTTTGTCCATTCATCTGTTGATGGACACTTGGGTTATTTCCACCTTTTGGTTATTGTAAATAATCCTACTATGAATATTGGTGTGCAAGTATCTGCTTGAGTCCCTGCTTTCAATTATTTTGGGTATTAGGGATCTCTTTTTTAAAAAAGGTTATGAAACAATGAATACAAATTTAAGTACAAACATGAATATTTGGAATGGGAAAAGAAATCACAACAGATTACAATTTTTTAAAGGCTGACAAAACCCACAAACATCACAAAATCCAAAGATAACTTACTATCATCAACAGTGATAGAGCTCTGTAATATATCTTTTGGCTGCATACTCTTTGATCACTTCTTCATAAGAAAACAATTTTATAATATAATTTTCTATACAGATAATGAAAAGATAATTCCTCTAACATGGTTGCTTGAAATTTGTTTTTTATTATTGAGAGCTTAGAAAAATTTCTTTCAGCCTCTCAGGTAAGTACTGGTGATTCCATGTCTCTTAATTTCCTCAGCAGTGTCTTTCACTGATGGTGCTTCTAGCCTAAGGGCATGCCCTTGGGGTGTCCAGCCCTTCAATCTCCCTCCACAGTGTCACAGGTCCAGCTCAGGCAAGTCCTCGAAGTCCCTAGTCTTCCCCCACACCCCAACTCCTGCCTTTGCCAGTTTGGTCCTGGGTTGGTTGGTGTAGTGGCAATGAGCCTGGGTCATAGCAGTTCCTAAGTAGTGGCTCATTTAGATTCTTCTCTTTGGGATCAAAGATAAACTCCTGATAATCGTTGAGGTCCACCAGGAGAATGCAGAGGGCTGGTGGATGTGGAGTTAGTACTGTCAGCCTGAAAACAATGCCCAGAGAATAGTGGGTAAACCCCTGGCTGGGACAGAGCTCCCTAGGCTGCCCCTGAGGCTACTGCTTCCTTCCTGTGTCTACCAAGGAGAACATAGTGGGCCTTTGAAAGGGGCTTAAGTGAGGGCTTAGATAGTGAGGCTTCCTTAGTCTCTGTCCACTGTGCCAAGCAAGGGACAGTGAGTGACCTGCTTTGTTAAGAACAATCCTACACATGGAATGGATTACTTGCCAATCTGTGCAGCTCTCTTCGCATAGTTGGAGCCCAGAGATGCTCAATTCCAGGCTTAGTACCCAGGACCCAAATCAGGGAATATTTAAGTAATTCCAGTTTTACATTCTGTGGCTCAACATCAAGCTATCTTGACTGCACATAGCATCTTGATAACTGAAATCCTACCTTCTTTTTACACCTTGAACTTGAGAGCTCAAGCCTTCCCTTGCTGGAATGCTGCATGTAGGCACACAGCACCACGCCCAGATTCCTGGGAGAAACAACCTAGGAAGAGTAGAGTCTGAGACCAAGCCATTCACTCATCTGTCATATCTCTGCATCCTAATTATCAGCAAAGCATTGTTTAAGAGTACAGAAAAGATAGGAGTTTGCATCCTTGAAACTGCCCCCAGCAGTAGATATCTGCTGATGAAAATTCATGATGCCCAATGTTTGCTTCTAAGATCAAAAGCCTTGAGCCCCTGTTGCCAAAAATGGGTCCAAATAGAGACCTCTTGCTGCCACAGCCTCTTGGACACTGAGCTTTTCAGCATAGATTATCTCTCCTAGCATCAGCAGCTGGATCAGAGTTCCAGCTTCTCTGGGCTCTGGTGCAAGAATTTGACCCTACGCCCAGGCATCTCCTGCCTGTCCTGTGTCCTGTTATACCACCAACAGTGACAATGAGAAAGGAACTAAGAAAAATAACGAAGAGATATATTAACAAAATGCCATGTGTAAACCTCATTTGGATTCTGAATCAAACAAACCAACTCTAAAAATAAACAAAAAACATTTACGAGACTATTAGAAGAATTTTTAAGGTGAGACCATGGCATTTTCCAATATTTTATTATGAAAATTCAAACATATAGCGAAGTTGAAAGAATTTAGAGTGAACACTATATACCACCTAGATTCTGTCTTTAACATTTTACTGTATACAATAGTCCCTCAGTATTTGTTGGGGATTGGTTCCAGGACTTCCTGTGGATACCAAAAGCCACAGATGCTTAAGTCCCTTATATAAAGTGGTATAGTATTTGCATATGACCTACACACATCTTCCTGTATACTTTAAATCATCTCTAGATTACGTATAATACCTAATAAAATGTAAATGCTATGTAAATAGTTGTTGTATTGTTTAGGGAATCATGACAAGAAAAAAGTCTTATATGTTCAGCATAGACGCAACCATCCCTTTTTTTCCCAAATATTTTCAATCCTAGGTTGGTTGAACCCACACATACAAAGGGATGACTGTACTAGCTTTATTACATACTCATCCCTTCATCCATCTATTACTCCATTTTATTTTTGGTGCATTTCAAAGTAGATTGTTGATATCAGTATACTTCCCTCCTAAATAAATCAGCATACATATTATTAACTAGAGTTTAATAGTTTTTACAGTTCTTTGTTTGATATAGAATTTACATAAAATTAATTAATTACAGGTCTCATACATACATTCACTGAGTTTTGACAACTGCATATACCCTGTAATCTATTAATATTTGTTTAACTCTATCAAGATACAGAATATTAGTATCATTCCAGATAGCTACCTCATGCCACTTCCCAGTCGATACCTGTCCCTATACAGCTCCAGGTAAATGGAATTTATCTTGAAAAGTGAACACTGGCTGGGTTTAGTGGCTCACGCCTGTAATTCTAGCACTCTGGGAGGCCAAGGTGGGAGGATTGCTTGAGCTCAGGAGTTTGAGACCAGCCTGAGCAAGAGTGAGATGCTGTCTCTACTAAAAATAGAAAAATTAGCCGGGCGTGGCTGCCCATGCCTGTGGTCCCAGCTACTCAGGAGGCTGAGGCAGGAGGATCTCTTGAGCCCAGGAGTTTGAGGCTGCAGTGAGCTATGATGACACCACTACACTCTACTCAGGGTGACAGAGGAGATTCTGTCTCAAAAAAAAAAAAAGTGAACACTGAAGTATTTATAGATGTAATTATTTCATGCCTGGAATTTGCTTCAAAATAATCCTGGGAGGAGAGGGAAAAGTAGGTAGGGACATGGGTAAAATAAATTGGCTTTGTATTAATCATTGTTGAAGCAAAATGATGAGTATGTGGGAGTTTATTATACAAGTCTTTCTAATTTTATATATTTGAAAACTTTTCTAATAAAAAATTTAAAAAGTGAATATAGTAAACCTACTAGAAAAATGGGCACTTTACTAAAGAGTATATCCAAATGGCCAGTAAAGTATGAAAACGAGCTCAATCTCATTAGCCATCAACAAAATGCAAATTAAGACTTCAATGACATCCTACTTCACACCCATGGGAATGGCTAAAATTAAATAGACTATCAATACCAAGCAGTGGTGAGAATGTGGAGTTACTGGAACTCTCATGTACAACTACTACTGGGAATGGAAACTGGTACAAACACTACAGGAAAACTGGCATTATTTACTAAAGCCAAACATACACTAATTCCACTCCTATGTATATATTCAATGGAATACAAAACTGACAGAGTGGAATTATTCATAATGGCCCTAAACTGGAAACAACTAAAATGATCATCAACAGTATAATGCAGTAATAAATTATGGTATTTTTAATAAAATGGAATATTACTCACCAACAACTATGAATGAGCTATAGCTACATGCAATGACACGTATAATGTTGAGTGAAAGAGGCTAAATGCTAAAAATATGAATTATATGATTCTATGTATTTAAAGTGCAAAAACAGAAAAGCCACTCTAAGGGGTTTAAAACCAGGATGTTGGTTACCTTTGGGGATGAGTGAGTGAGTAGTGATTGGGAGGGGGCATGAGGGGAATAATGTTCTATTGTCCATGGTGGTTACATGGATATGTTCACTTTGTGATAATTCATTGAGCTGTACTCTTATGAGCCCTTTTCTGTAGAATTTTATACTTTGATAAAAACATCCAATGTGGCCATTCCATTTATTTTGATATGAAAGATTCTCTAAAATATTTTAAGTGACAGAAAAAGCTAGGAACAGCCAGGTGCAGTGCTGAGCACCTGTGATCCCAGCTACTCAGGAGGCTGAGGTAAAAGGATGGCTTGAGCCCAGGAGTTCGAGTCCAGCCTGGGCAACATAGTGAAGACCTGGTCTCAATAAAAACATAACAAAACAAAAACAAAAGAAAACTAGGAAAATCACATTGTGGATTATAATCTACCATTTTCCATAAAAAATAAAATGTATGATTATGTATACATATTTGCTTGCAGATACATAAAGCAATCTCTGAAGGATATAAAAGAAACAGGTAACAATGTTTAGAAGAACCAGAACCAGGCTGACAGTGATGAAAGGAATTTACTTTTCATTATACTCCTTTTTTACACTTTAAATTTTGTATCTGGACTTAGGAATGAGGAAAAATTCAGCTTTGGCCTTAGCATTTGGCCAAAATCTATTATTTAGCTTTGGCCTTTGTTTTGAGATGCCAGAACTTGTATATGATTAATGATTGTGTGTGAATTCATGGGTATAATCATATCTAACCAACATAACTCTATTAATACAAACAAGTACTTTTTTGGATTTATTGTTAATACATGAATATTCATTTTCTGGTATACTTAAGCATTCTAGAGGTAACTTGGCATGAGAAATATCTTCATATGTTTTATAAGTCAAAATCTTATCAGTTAATTGAAGTATAAAT
Organism: Daubentonia madagascariensis; assembly: GCA_023783475.1. Classification (NCBI taxonomy): domain Eukaryota; kingdom Metazoa; phylum Chordata; class Mammalia; order Primates; family Daubentoniidae; genus Daubentonia; species Daubentonia madagascariensis. The sequence continues at coordinate 13,418,667 of JAKFHU010000258.1, read as the reverse complement.
ATGTATTCATTATTGCATTGGAAAACTGCTACAATAATTATGAGTGTGAAAGCTGTTAATTTCATATACAAAAATACTAAGAACTTTTATATATTTAAATAGATAGGGAAATAGGCTAAGTATTAATACAATATTAAGATAGAGTGTAGTAACTAGGTAACTTTAGAAACAATATTGTATCCTTTTTGAGTCAAACAATGTTTATAAAATTTAAATAATACAAAGCAAAATACTACAGATTAAATATGTCTAATCTTTGTATAAATGTTTGGTTCACTTAGCTTTCATAATATTAAGCAAAATACCTTTAAGAACTATATTCACTCAAACATTCATTGAGTACCTACTCTAAGCAAGGCACTGTGCTGAGTTCTGAGTACAGTGATGAACCATAGACATAAGCGTATAACTACTGGGTGAGACATATACCAAATAAGTACAACAACAATGACAACAAGAAATAGTTGCAAATGGTTGTAAGTGTTATAAAAGATTTTTTAAAAGGGTGTTTTGCTAGAGAATGGCAGTTGGAACCTAGTGTAGATGGAGTGGTCTGAGAAGATCTCTTTAAGTAGGGTCATTTAAGCAAAGAACTGAGACATGAGAAGGAGCCAGCCACGATGAGATGGGGGTGCATGTGCATATGCAAGTGTGTTTTATGCCTGGGGAGGCCCTAAGGTGAGAAAGAATGTGGCACTCTCCAGGAACTGAAAGATCAGCATAGGTGGGCATTGTGAGAGGGTGAAGAGTGACAGGATGCTATCATTTAGGGTCTTGCAAGGAAGGAAAAAAAAAAAAGAAGAAAAAAATAAAGACATCAGGACATTTCTGGCTGATTTAAGCAGACATGGAGGTTATTAAAAGATTGGAGCATTTTGGAACATTGCACAGGAGGGCTAGAGAACCACGTGTGGGGTCATGTGGTCTGAGTAACAGCTAAATTCATGCCGCAGAACTAGTTTATTGAGGGCAAGCTGCTGACACTGCTAGCACCAGAAACGCTAGAGCTCCTTAAAGTCCCCACAACTCTGCAATGGGTGGGTCTGATGGGCACAGCCCAGGTCTTATGCCAGCACCCTAGCTGCCAAAAAGACTGGCAAATGATAATATTGGTTCAGCTTCTTTAACACAGACCAAAAGAAGGGTGACTTACACAAGTTGTTGTCTCTCTCCTGTAATAGTTCAACTAGGTGAGAAATTTGGGGGTATAGGGCTTTTTCTTTCTTGTTGCACCATTATCTGGGATATTGCTCTTTTCCTCCTGGTGGAAGACGTCTCACTACCAGCCATATATCCAAGCTCCAGCCAGTAGAAAATGAAAAAGAGAATAAGCTAGGAGAAAGACTGAAAGAAGGGGACATTCCTCTAAGATTTCAGGCAGTTTACTTTTAGGGTTGAGGGAAGGGGGGACAAGACATACATTAGGGAAATGGGTCATGTCTGGATATCCGGAACCTCATCTTGGAATAGATAAGACTAGATCATCACATCTCTTAGAGTGGAATCCAGCATAAGGTTTTCCCCGAAAACTCTTTCTCACAGTCTTTAGTAAGTGGGAGTGTTTTACTACAAGTAGTCCCTGGTTCTCTGGAACTCCTTATGATATGTTATTTAGTTCAGTAAACAATTTTTGAGTTCCTTCTATGTATCATGCTTAATGCTAAGCACTGGTATGAGATAATTATACTGGTAGCACTGGCAGAATGCTGTATGCGGGCATTATCCTATACTTACAGACCTAAAAATCAGAACTCAGAAAAACGATTCCTTACATTTGTAGAGTACTTCAAAGATTCTTCAAAATACTTTCATAGGACTTATCCTCATCACTCTGTAAGGTATTATCATCTTCATTGTATAAACAATAATTAGGCTTGGAGAAGTTACCTAAGGTCACATGGCGGAACTGGCACTTAAATCTGTGTCTTTGGAATCCTAGTCCACTGCTGCTTTTACTACACCACAACCTCTTTTGGATTTCTCCAGCAAGTCTCAAAATTCTCCCTCTGTAGGTTGAGGGAATCAGGCTATTTTCACAGTGCCAGACTATCACCCACAGATTACTTACCAATTGCTAAAGTAAAACATACCTTTACAATGAAGAGATCTAACAGCTACCACTTTAACCAATTGATTGAACTTAGTTTTATTAATAGTGGGACAACCTGGTATTATGCACCTTCTGGCATATGATACCATATAAACAATATCATCTGTAGTATGTTTTTGCCAAAAAAGGTTTCACTTCAATCAAATCAAGCCTCTAGACTCTAGCATCTAGGCCCAGCCTGCAGTTTACAGGAAATACAGGGAAGAGAGGAGCAAGTTAAATGACACCATGGGAAAAGAAATGGACAAATACAGAATGAGGAACATTTTACAAGACTCCTAGTTTAGACTCTTAAAAAAGTCAATGTCAGGAAAAAGAAAATGCACGACTTTTGATTGAATCCTGGTTAAAACAAAAAGAGTTACAGAAGCATTCTTCAACCGAATATGGTTTTTGCTTGCTAGTATACACAGTTAATTTTCTTAGATGTGACAATGAACGTTGTAGTTTTAGGCTTGGAGAAGGATATTGTTCTTATTCTGAGGAAATGCATGTTAAAGTATTTAATTATGAAATGTTATGATGTAAAGTATTAGTTGCGAAATGTTACGATGTCTGCAACTTACTTTGAAATGGTTCAACTGCAACACATACGTACTTAGATACAGATGGGGGTAGAGAGCAAGTGAACAGAAATGGCAAAATGCTAAGAACTGTTTGATCTAGGCTGAGGGTATACAGGTGCTCACTGTTCTTTCAACTTTTCCGTATGCACTAAAATCATCATAATAAAATATTATTTTGTTACACCTATCCTCCACGGAGCAGCCCCGGGCTGTAGCCTCCCGGGTAGCCTCAGCACCGCCCGGGCTCCACGCGCGCCGCGCGCCGGCCCCCTCCGGCCCCCACTGGGCATGCTCGGAGGCCCCGGCGCGCCCGCCCCGCCCCTCGGGCGTACGTGTGCGCGCAGGGCGCAGGCGCGCGGGGCCCGGCAGCCCGCGAGACACCAGCTGCGGGACGCGGCGAACGTCTGAGGCGCGGGAGCTGCGGGAGGATGGAGCCGCTGAAGGTGGAAAAGTTCGCGACGGCAGACAGGGGAAACGGGCTGCGCGCTGTGGCCCCGCTGCGCCCCGGAGAGCTGCTCTTCCGCTCGGATCCCTTGGCGTACACGGTGTGCAGGGGGAGTCGTGGCGTCGTCTGCGACCGCTGCCTCCTCGGGTACGTACGGGGCGCCCTCGCCCAGCTGAGTCCGGGCGTGCGGCTCCGGGGTGCTGGGGCTGTCGGGCGGGCAGCCGGTCGCGGGACTCCGCCTGGCTGGGGCTGCGCAGGAGCTCGGCGGTGCTGCCTGGATGCCCTGCGCTCCTCCTGACGCGCGTGTTCCCGGGGGCGGGTCGCGGCTGACAGGCCCCGCTTGAACGCCCCCCTGGGTTGTCGCAGCGGGCGTATGGGGGTGTCCCAGGCTCGGCCCCAACCGCTCTGCAGGGCAGAGTTGGACCCGCGACCCCCTCCCCGCCCCCTGGGCTGTGGTAGGAATTGGGGGAGCCGGTTGGACAGACTTAAGGGGAAGCGTTGGGCTGTGGGTAATTTTGCTGGTGAACAAAAAGTCTGTGCCCTGTCGGACAAGCTTCATTTGGTGCGACTGTGGAAATCACGAGTGGTGGGGGTCGGGGTGGGTAGGAGCAGAGATACGTATGAATCAGGCTCACTGCAGAATCCCCACTGAGAAAGGACGGGGCTTGGGTGAGGTAGAAGAATCCTGATGTTGTTTATGGTGCATTTCTATGGTCTAGGTTCTGTGTGGCCTGGGGATACGAAGATGAACGGGACATCCTTAAGAATCCTTAAGGAGCAGATCAAGTGAGAGAGAGAATTACAGTGTATCAAAAGGGTTAAACTATAGGTGCAAATAATGTGCTGCGGGGGCATAAGTTATTTGAGTACCATGGTGTGCTTTGCCATTTAATGGCTGTGCAGGCATGTCTAACTCTTAACCACCTATCTAGATGCAAGAATTCATGTGAAAGTGTTTTGGAAGCCTGGAAGCTCTGTGCCAATTTAGAGTGCTGTTTAAAAGCAACTTATGGAAATGTGTAACACATATACACAGTCATAGGAATTGCATTCAATCAACAAATGTTATTGAGCTTCTACCATGTGCAAGGGGGAAGAACTGTGTTTTGAGATAAGTGGGATGATTTTGTGCATGGCTGATTTTCAGACCTGTCAGTCTGAGATTGGGGTGGGTGGGGTGGAGGTGGGGAGGTAAGTGCAAAACTCCTATCTGTAATTTAACCATTAATCTTACTTTGTTCTTATTGATTTATAATTGAGGAATTTGACTTTACATTTTAAAGTTACCAGTGATAATGGTATTAGATTATTAAGTATGAAATGTCTGATTTCCTTAAGTACTAAGTTTGACAGTTCGTATCTCTGACATTTCACTTTGACACTTCTTGTTTTATTTTTATTGTGAAGGTACACCTTCATTCTTTCAAATGCATGGTTTATCTTGTGATTATGTTTCAGTTTTTTTAGAGCAATTTTTGTGAAACCATGGGTAAGTAAAAAATTCGTGTTATTTTCGAATATGAGTTCCTTCATGGAACCAATGCTGCACAGACAGCTTGAAATGTCAACGAAGTGTTTAGGAAGGATGTGGCTCATGAACGCACAGTACGTCGATGGTTTGAGAAGTTCCATTCTGGTTGTTTTAATCTTGAACATGAGCCACGTAGGCAACCTGAGACCAAGGTGGATCACGATGAACTGAAATTTGTAGTGGAAGCAAATCCATCTCAACCTAGACGTGGATTAGCCGCAAGATTTGACATTACTATTCCAACAATATTGGACCATTTTCAACAAATTGGCAAGGTAAAGAAGCTGGATAGATGGGTTCCACATGAATTAAGTGAGCATCAGAAAAGAATTCATCTCGAAGCTTGCCTTTCTTTGCTGTCACGACATAAAAGTGAACCACTTCTACACTGTATTGTTACATGTGATGAAAAATGGATTCTTTTTGACAATTGCAAGTGTTTGGCACAATGGTCAGATAAAGATGAAGTGCCGAAACACGGTCCCAAACCAAATATTCATCAAAAAAAGCTAATGGTGTCTGTTTGGGGGTCCAGCGCTGGTATTATCTGCTACAGCTTCATGAAACCTGGGCAATCGATTACTGCAGATGTCTACTGCAACCAATTGGATGAAATGATGAAGATGCTCACGATTAGGCAGCCAAGATTGTTCAATAGAGGCAGGCCAGTCCTCTTGTAAGACATCGCTTGACCACATGTCACACAAACAATGCTGCACAAACTACAGAGGCTGGACTTGGAAACTCTCTGTCATCCACCATATTCACCAGACCTTGCACCAACTGACTACCACTTCTTCCAGCCTTTGGACTGCTTCTTGCAAGGAAAAATATTCAATTCTCAATAAGCTGTGGAAAATGCCTTTCGTGATTTCGTCGCCACTCACTCTCCAGGCTTCTTCACTGCTGGCATAAAGAAGCTCCCGTTAAGATGGCAAAACTTTGTGGATAGTTTAGGCGCAGACTTTGATTAATTGTACTGCTTCTTGTTTGAGATATGATAAACTATACTTTTGATTTGAAATTGGACATTTCATATTTAATCATTGAATATCTGTTGCTATCTGAAGTAATGATAACTACAAAAAAATCTGTTGAGAGAGCACCATGAAGTTTTTATAAACTGTGTGGTTGAAAACAATTCATTCCTTTCAAGACTTGACTTTTTGCTGAAAGCCCTGACATTTTAAGTCATAGATCTTTGATTCTCTTTCAGGCAAATTGGGCTCTTCATCCTGTTAAATCCTTTGGCATATATCCAGAGTTTGAATGTCCAACATAGAGAACTTACTGTTTCTTAAGCCCTATAATATTAATTGATGGAGACGATGTGGGTCATCTTGAGATAAAATCAGATTTCCATGTTATTTAGTGCTTGCAACAAAAAAGTTTTGGAATGAATAAATGGTGACATCTTAGTAACTGAATCATCAGAGCTGAACTTGAGTCAAATGACACATGGAATTGTCCATTTTCCAAAATAAACTACACAAACCCTTTGTGGGTGGGATGCTCCTTAATTTACCATACTATTTCATTACTGCTGTCTGCCATTCATTTTTCTTATTTGCAAGAACTGTAGTGATTTGAGCAAAATAGGATTTTCGTGAAAGGGTATTTGGGAGCATTGCTTTAAAGTCTAGAGAAACCTGGCTCTGAACATGGACAGGGACCAAGTCAGAATTGCACTGTAGAAGTAGTTGGGCTGGAGGCCAGGGAGTATATCACTTCTGTTGCCTGATAATGTTGGATTCTGCAGCTTGTACCACTAGCACCATAGCCACTGGACCCTGCTGCTGCTGCTGATCTTTGGGAAGCTGGTTGTTGCTGGAAATTTGTTCCCTCAACCATTCTTCCTTGTGATGTTAGCTTCTGATTCTAAGTCCTCAGTGAGTGTCTTGGATTGGCTGAACTTTGGTCATTGCCTGTGCTCTAGCTGCAAAAGAAGTTGAGAAGGTAAGTATTTGTCCTTTTTGGCTTTTAAGATAGGAGGCAGGCTCTGCTTTCCACCAATAGTCATCTAGTGGGGAAATAAACAAACATAAACATAGAAAAAGGAATATAAGCAAATGCCAAGCATCTAAGCAAAACAAACTGGACGGATTCTTCATAATGACTATCAGATACTTGTTTATTAGTATTTTATATAAAAATATAGTTGCACTTATTTTGGATTGCCAGGATATATATATAGTTCACTTGTGTTGTGAAAGTAGATACTCTGTTGAACACTCCCACTTTAGTGTGTCTGGAAGTGCCTATTTGGGAATCACTGCACCCTGAAAATAGTGTTAGGGAAATGTTGGTGCATTGTTTCATGCAGTTTTCTACCACTATTGAATGCCTGTCACTGGGGGATAAGGTTCTGTGTTCCTTATCAGATTTCATTTCTCTTTATCCACTATCAACTGTGAAGTCCTTGTGAGTAGATAGTGCATCTCTCAATTTTTGTAGCCCCAGTGCCTAACACATAGTAAACCCTTAGTTTGTAGGTATGAATGTCTGGCAGAATTTTCTTCCTAACTGTCCCTGCCTTTCTTCTGCCTTCCCTTTGAATTAAGTATGGACTAAAAATGTTAGCTTGTAACAACTAATAGTTCATTGGGAGGAGAAAATCAAAATAGAATAAAAAACCAGATATTTATTATAACTACAGTCATGTGCTGCATAATGACATTTTGGTCAATGATGGACCACATATATGACAGTGGTCCCCAAAGATTATAATACCATATTTTTTACTGTACTTTTTCTATGTTTGGATATGTTTAGATACACAAATACTTTCTGTTGTGCTATAATGGCCTAAAGTATTCAGTACAGTTACATGCTGTACAGGTTTATAGCCTAGGAGCAATAGGCAACACCTTACAGTCTATGTGTGTAGTAAGGTACACCAACTAGGTTTGTGTAAGTGCAGTCTATGATATTTGCACAACAGTGAATTCACCTAACAGCACATTTCTCAGAACATATCCCTGACTTTAAGCGACACATGATTGTACTTCATTTGTCTCCAAAAATGATTTTTGCAAAGTTCTACATGATTTCCTTTGGCCTAGGGCAGGTTGGATTAGTGCTTTAGTTCTGTCTGTCTATTTTTGTTAATGGAAAAATGTGAACCTGCTTTGTGGCTTCTCTTGCCTTTTTCCTTTCATTAAGGAATGGATTCTGGTTTTTCATGTTGTATGTGGAAAAGAAGGTAAAGCATGTAAGTTGGGGAAAGATTAAATGACAGTGAAATTGTGACCTGAAATCATTTGTATTGTCCTTCTCCTGCTGTCGCACACATTTTTAGTTTGATGGAAATAGAAAAGTTTGAAAAATGGGTTGTATGTATTCTCTTCTGTTTGTTCTGGTAAATGTAGCACATAAGATTCCATTGTAATTACTTTATTTGTTTGTAGGTCTTTACACTCCCCAATGTAGTGAGCTAAATCTAATCTTTATATCCCGAGGGCCTGGCATACAGGAGATACTAATGGTTGAAGTTGCAAAGGGATAATATTTTGGGAAATTTTAAGAATTTGGGAATTTTTAATTTTGTATGTTTGTCTTTGGTTTTCCTAAGTTCCAAGTTGCCTGCAGCTTCCATATCAAGAACTACTGCTGGCAAACTCTAATGATAGTTTCTTCTGTAGGGTAAAGAGGATATCTTATTCATAATTAAGGCTGAGATTGAGGCTTAGCACCTCTCAGGAGGAAAGAGGGTGACTTGGAGGTGGAAAGTTCATCCTTTTCAGTCCTGGTGGATTGTGGGAAGAAAGGGGACAGAGGTAGGGAAAACAGATTGTGAGAAATATGTGTGCTGAGCTTTCTTGTCTGGCCAAAGTTCTGGGGTTAGGGTGGGGATGTTAAATGGGTTGAGGGGACAGTTGATAGTAGAGGGCCTTTGGCTCTGCTCCTTATTTGGAATCTTGAAAGGAGACGGTTATGTAGGTTAGTGCTATGCCAACATTGGGGGATATAGCACAGCAGAGGTGGAAGGAAGTGGCTAGATAGATGAGCCTGTGGTAGCAGGGGATTCTGAAGTGTTCTCATACCACTGTGAGGGAGGTGGAAGAGCTTATTGGCCTGGTGGAACAGCTGGCATCATGGAAAAGGACTGTGTGATGGTAGACTCAAGGTCAGGATCATGGACACTAGGGATGGGAGCCAGCATGACATCCCAAGTGATGAGATAGCACCAGTCCAGCCACAGGACCTGATCGCTTCCTTGCAGTAGAGACCAGTGAGGATCCAGAGAGACACTACAGATTCAAGGTCTTCATGCCACTATTACTTCTAGGAGGTCCCATAAGACTTGGCAGGGAAATTTACCTGAAAACAACCACTTAAACCAGCCCTGGTAAAGAGTTAAACTTAAAGTCTGAATATTAACTGGAAGAGATTGAGATATTATTTGGCAAGTTTTAAGTTTCCTGGATATTTATTAGGGTAGATGTTCATGAGGAATATTAGATTAATTTTAGAAAAAAACAGCTCCATGTTCAGGAGACAGATTAGAACAATTATAGAAATTAAAGCAGCTGTGTTTGAGCTGCAGGGTGGGTAAATGTGACCAGGCAATAAAAGGTAATAAAGGAACACTGCATTTGGTGAGATAATGGTATCCATTTTGGCCAAGGACTTAACTTGGGGTGGAGGCAGGAAGGAATATCTTCATATATTGGGGTAAGAAGAAGAGGTGCCAGAGAATGTAATAGCAATGGTGATTAAAAGGTTTGAGGACAGCTAGGAAGGTGGTTGTTAAGTGACTGAGTCTTAGGAGAAGGTTTGAAATATTCTAGGAGAGAAGTGTGAATTGCCTAGTGAAATGTAGGCCTGTTGGGAAGTGCTGAGGGTCCACTCAAAACTTGTGTTCATTTATTTAAGGTGGAAATGGTTAGCTGGGTAATGTTTTTTTTTCCTTCCAATGGCCACCTGCTTGGCTGTGAGAATTGGATTTACGCAGGATTGCCAGGTTAGTATGATAGATGGAGAGGAAGAAAGGAAGTTGACGTTGTAGGCAAGAAAGGGTGTAATCATGAATCACGGTTTCTAAGCTAGGGAATGGGATCATGAGGCAGGTGATACACAGTAAAATGTGGGAGAATTAGTGGATTAGAAGTCCTGATGTGGTAAAAGAAATGGTGAGTGGTCAGAGAATGAGTTGACTTGAAAGATATATATGCTTAGGAGTAGTGTATGTATTGGTACAGCAAGGTTCAGGCTATGGCCGAAAGTGAGGTGGGGAGTAAGAAAAGATTGTTGAGATGATCAGGAAACTGAGAGGCTGAGGTGTTGAATGAATTTTCTAAATACATGAAGTTACTAAGAATGTTTGGCACTAGAATGAATAGTTTCAGCAAAGGCAGAATTCTCACGTTGCCTACCTAACCCTGGGTTAAAGAGTCATTAGAGTAGACACAGCCAAGTGGAGACAGGGATATACTTAGCCCTGTTCAAATAATGTAGAAACAACATTACTTGGGTTTACAGATGATTTTGTGAAATATGTTAGTACCAGGTGCAAGTGAACTGCTGTGTTATAGACTCTTCCTTGGGGGCCCTGAAGGTCAGATGACTAGCAAAATCATTTCTAAGGGTAGAACCTTGAGAGATGGCTCAGAGTCAGGATTTACAGATTCCTGGGCAATGGCTAATGGGCACCTGAGGGACAAGGACTTGGAATAAAATAAGGTGGAAGAACTGATAATAAGGTGGGTTGGGAAAGGACATTATGGATATGACTTCCATTTTTCTTTTTAAGTGGGAGTTATAATTCTTGTTTCTTTTGCTGCTTCCTTTTTTTCTGCAATGAGGTTTGGGAAAGGGCTATATGGCTGAGCCCTGAGCCTGAAAACATTTAGTCCACATGAAAGCCACAGCAGAGGATGTTCTTAATCAGGATGACCTGCTTTATGTATAGCAGTAAGTTGTTCTTCAGACAGCCTGGTGCTTGCTCACAGGGCTCAAGAACAGAGCGACCGTGGGGATGGGGATAGAGGCTGGTGCCTGGAACTCAACAGTATGGACTTCCTCTCACCATAGCCCTTGTGGTTTCTGCTGGTACAGAGTGCCCAGTTTGCTACCAATATTAACTGATCCTGAGTTCCCGAAATGGCAACGCACCTTTGGGACCAGCCAGCCATCTAGTGTCAGGTTTTTATTTTAGAACCTTTTGTCGTAGAGGGGTCAATGATTTGTTCTTATTAGAACATCCACTTTTTCCTGCACTTGGATTTGTCTTCTTTGCCTGTACTATGATCTCTGAGATCCACTGAGAATCTTCTATAGAGCTTTGGTATTCCTTACAAGGTTGCCTCTGACCCATTGAATCAATGGGCTAATGCCCGTGGTTTTGAGTGCTTTTAACATACGCTGTTGTTTGAGGCAGCTGATTTCATAGACCAGTGGTTCTCAAACCTTTTAGTCTCAATCAGGACCTCTTTACACTCTTAAAAATTATTGAAATGGATTTGATAGGGATTAAAAAACAAGTTATTGAGGATGCTGAAGAGGTTTTGTTTATGTGGGTTATATCTATTGATATTACTGCATAAAAATTAAAACTGACAAGTTTTGAAAATGACTAGCAAAATCATTTCTAAGGGTAGAACCTTGAGAGATGGCTCAGAGTCAGCCATCTGTTTATGTTATTTAAACATAATCTATTACATTTTAACAAAGTCTTTTATGAATCAAGCTATATTTTCTAAAACAAAAGAAAATTTAGTAAGAAAAGTTATAATGCTTTACATTTTTACATATTTCTTTAATGTCTGGCTTAATGGAAGACCCTTGGATTCTCATAACTGCTTCTACGTTCAGTGTATTGCAAAATCACAGGTCATATAGGCTACGGAAAACACCACTGTGCACTGATGAGGCAATAGGAACAAAAAAGGCCAAAAATGTCTTAGTATTATTATGAAAATAGTTTTGATCTTATGGGCTCCCTGAAAAGGCCTTGAGGATTTCCAGGGGTCCCTGGACCATACTTTGAGAATGACTATTTGGTCTTGCCTTTTGTATCATTTTGAGACATTGGAGTTTGTTCTCCAGTATATGAGGGCTGTCTGGAAAGTATCCAGCCATTGTTAATACATAACTCACATTAGTGATGGCTGGATACCTTCTGGACAGCCCTCACCTATTACGAGCTAATCCACGATATTTGGTCCTGGTTTTCCCATAACCTGCCAGGATCCATGGGACCAGGAATCAAGGCGTGGAGTTAGTGCCTCAATTAGGATGACTCACTCAATTTTTGCTTCCCATATTCTAACTCTGGGCTGGTTCTAGTTTTTTAGTAGTCAAGGGAGAGATGTCCCCCTGAATTTGATATAACCAAATATAGGATGGTTATTGACCCTGATTATCAAGGGGAACTAAGAGAGCTACTTTGCTTTTTACTTGTTGCCACAATATATGACAGTAGAATAATTCAGTAGCTAATATTTATTATCACTTTGTGAGCAATGCCAAGCATAATTTGAAGTGCTTTACGCCGTGTGCTACTTCACTTAATTTTCACAGCGACCCCAAAAAAGTGTCTATTATGTTCCCTATAAGCATAAATATGGACTAGGGAGCATTCATACACTTGTAGGAGTGTAAATTTGTACTGCTCCTTGAAGGGCAATGTATATTACCTATCAAAATTGAAGACTGTTATCTTGACCCTAATTTTGGGACTCTGACAGAAGTTCAAATACCAGTGGATGTACAATCATGTTTAGGTTAACATTTTAGTAATTTAAAAATAGGAGAGAATTTTAATGTCCATTAATAGGGGCCTGGTTATATTATGGTGTGACCGTCTTATGAAATACTATCTAGTTGTTAAGATTAAGGTGGATCTGTTTGTACACATTGGATGTGGATGACACATTGTTGATGGATAAAGTTGTCAAACAATGTATGTATTTTAAATAAAATCTTTGTGTATGTGGATATGTGTGGGTGTGTACAGAAAAATTCTGGAAGAACACATAGGAATTCTCCTGATTACTTCTGGAGAGTGGTTTTTGGATGGGGGTGTGTAGATATTCCTTTGTACTTTATATATTTTATATTTTCCCCAGGTGAAGCATGTATTGTGTTTTGTAAATTAGAGACTTAAACTTAAAGAAAGTCTTTCTTATACTTGTAACATTTGGAAGTGTATAAAAGAGTGTGTGCTGATTAGGATGGAGGTGGCTTTGAAATGTTTGCCAGTTTATGTCTACTTTACTGGAGTTGGAGTAAAGCCATTTCCAGGTCTGCCATAAAATATTCTGTGCCGTATTCCTGCTCTCTTACCTTGCCTTGATGCCTGCAGAGGCTGTGTATTGAGACGGAGAAGCAAGAAGCTTGAAGGAGAGCTGCTCTGGAGAATCATTCTATAAGTATCAGACTTAGTGGGAAGTAAACCTTTATTGAGTTAAGTCACTTAGAACAGCCCTTTTCAGAATTTAATGTGCATATGAATCACCTGAAGATCTTGTTAAAGTGCAGATTCTGATTTAGTAAGATCTGGATTGGGGTCTGGATTCTGCATTTCTAAAAAGCTCCCAGGTGATGCTAGAGCTGCTGGTCTGCTGATCATACATGAGTAGCAAAGACTTGAAAGGGTTAAATGAAATGACATATAGCCCACTGTGAGTATTCAGTGAGTGCTTATCAAATGGGTATTATAGCATTCTGAAATAGCAGTGAATATGATGAACAGGAATTAGGGACTATATATACATAATCAAATGTTTAAATTATTCCTGAATGTATATCTTTCTTTAATATGAAGCAGTAAATGTGTTTAGGTCTTTCTACCCTTTTGTGTTCTATGGACTATATTTAGTTTTAGCAGTATATGTGCAGAAAATTGTATGAAATTAGAACCAGGAGTTATTTTTAAGATCATTTTGAATATTTACCTTTAGTCTTACCATCGTTTTGATGCTTAAAATAGTTATGTACTTCTCTACCTATCTGTATGGAAAGATAATCTCATGTCCTCCCACCACAGTTTTTAAAAATTTAAAAACTTTTACTTGGAAATAATTCCAAATTTATAGAAAAGTTGCAAGAATAAGGATAGTACAAAAAACCTTGTATATACTCTTTTATGTAGATGAAACTATTAACCTTTTCACCTCATATGCACACTCTCTCCTGTTTCTCTTAACCCTGCACCCCTGTCTTTATCTACACATACACACACACACATACACACACATGCACACCTTTCTGAAGATGGAAGTTCCAAATATCCTGGCCCTTTAAACCTAAATACCTTAGTTTATATTTCTAAAGAACATGGATGTTATCAACATACCAACTTCAGTAAATTTAACATTACTACATTGCTATACCATCTGTATTCCAGTTTTATCAAGTGCCCCAATAATGTTCTTTATAGCATATTTTTTTCCTTCTGGTACAGGATCCAGTCTAGGGTCAGGTTTTGTGTTTAATTGTCCTATCTCTTTGGCCTGCTTTAATCTGGAACATTTCCACAACTTTTCTTTGGCCTGTATAATATTGACATTTTTGAAGGGTGCAGTTCCCTCCTTTTCTTCTTTTTCAACAGAACAGTCATCATTTTGGGTTTATCTAATGTTTCTTCATGGTTAGATTCAGGTTAGGTATCCTTTGCTGGGGTAATGGATTACACATTGGGTAATGGATCCTTCTCAGGGTATCACATTGGGAGGCTCACAAAGTCCAGCTGCCCTTCATTAATGGTGTTCATTTTTTTTTTTTTGAGACAGGGTCTTGCTCTGTCACCCAGGCTACCATGCAGTGGCATCATCATAGCTCACTGCAGCCTCAAACTAGGACTACAGGTGTGCACCACCACACCAAGCTAATTTTTCTATTTTTTGTAGAGACAGGGTCTCACTCTTGATCAGGCTGGTCTTGAACTCCTGGCCTTAAGCAAGCCTCCCACCTCAGCCTCCCAGAGTGCTAGGATTACAGGCGTGAGCCACCACGCCCAGCTGATGGTGTTAATTTTGATCACACAGCAAGCTGTTGCCCAATTTCTATACTATACACTATTTCTCCCCCTTGCAACTAATAATCTGTGGGAGACATTTTAAGACCATGCAAATATCCTGCTTCTTGAAATTTTCCCCTAAATTTAGTATCCTTGGATGATTCTTTCCTGATGGAATCTTTGGTACAATTGTTGCAAAATGGTGATTTTCCCAACTACATCATCCCTTCCACACTTCCAAGTTGGCATTCAGCTCAGCATTCTACCATAATCAAGAGGCTTCTCTTCTCCCTCATCATTTATCTTTTTATTATCAGTATGGACTGATGAATTTCCATTTTTTCAGTGGTTTATAATTAATCGTGTACCTAATTATTTTGGTGCTTAAATTGTCCCAGATTTTGTGAGGAGGAAACCCTTCAAGGTGGATCCTATGTCCTTATGATGTGCTCCAACCTTTTTTTTTTTTTAAGGTACTTCCATACTTTCTGGTATAACAAATGTTCCAGGCTCATCCTGTAAGTATCCTGCCCCAATCCTGGAATCAGTATTCTCTGAGGATTCCTGGTTTCTTTTAGCAGTGAATAGTATTAGAGACCTAGATTTGAGTGATAGGAGTGCTTATTGCTACTGGGATGTTTTTGCTTTTGACCCTTTCAGCAGGCAAAGTTAGGAAGTATGAAGGTTTGTGCATACATAAACATGCAAGTATATGTACATACACACATTTTAGAAATCATGAGTTCACCCCACTACTTTCATTTACAAATGTTCCTCAGGGTTCTCTCTTGCCTTCCCCCATTCCATAATTGTGTGTCCTTTCTTCCTCAGGATGCTGGCCCTCAACATCATCAGTCTATTTCCTTATTTGGTTAATTCTATCTATCATCTAAAATTGTTTCAGAATTGCTTTGTCCAGGTCACTACAAAGAACCTACTTAAAACAGGTCAGAATTCTTTTGCTATTTCCCTCCTCCCTCTACTCCACCAAAGACCGATGTTATTATATATAGTTGAATACTGTGCTCATTTTGGATTCTTATTTCTGTTCAGTGTAGTTATTGGTATTCATTTGAAATACAGTCAAGTTCATGGTGTTTTACTTTGCTTTCAGTTTTAGGTTTCCTCTCTCATCCTTTTTGATTTAATTTTATTTTTTGAATATGCAGAACATGAACATACTTCCAAAACTTTAAAAAAAACTATTAAAAAGATAGAGAAGTGTTAGCCCTTTCCATATCCATACTGCTACCCACCCTTACCCCTTGTAGGTAACCTAGTTCATTGTTTTCTGGTCTGTTCAGACTGTGGCTTATAAACAGCTGAAATTTATTTCTTACAGTTCTAGAGGCTGGGAAGTCCAAGAACAAGGTGCTGGCAGGTTTGATATCTGGTAAGGGCCCATTCCTCATAGATGGTGACTTCTAGCTGTGTTCTCACTTGGTAGAAGGGGCAGACAAGCTCCCTCAAGGCCTCTTTTATAAAGGCACTAATCCCATTCATAAGGACTCCACCCTAATGACCTAATTACCTCCTAAAGACCCCACCTCTTAATACTATTGGGGATTAGATTTCAACATATGAATTTTGGGGGGACACAAACATTCAGACCATAGCATCCAATTTATCATTTTTTTTGTAAAGATAAGCAAATATATACATGTGTTCTTATTTTTCGTTCTTAGACAAAATATAGTATACTATGTTTGCTTTTTTGTACTTGCTTGAAGACTTGATTTCTATTAGATGTCACTCTGTCAGTTCATGGAGATCTTTCTTATTCTTTATAGCTCCATAATACTCCATTTTATGTATGTACTGTCATTTCTGATTTCCTATGCATGGATATTTAGGTAATTTCTAGTATTTTATAATTGTGCATATTGCTGTAATGAATAATTTTCTACTCATGTTTTTTTTTATTGTTGCAGGTGTATCTTCAAGGTAGATTCCTAGAAGTGGGATTTTTGGGTCAGTGTGAATAACTATGTGGAGTTGTACCATTTTGCATTCCCACTAGCGATGTATGTGAGTGCTTGTTTCCCTTAGCTTTGTAGCCTGAGGTTTTGAATTTTTGCTAATCTGATGGGTGAGAAGTAGAATCTTAGTATAGTTTTAATTTGCATTTAAATTGCATTATTAGTGAAGTTAAACATCTTTTCATGTGTTTAAAGACCATATTTATATCTTTTTGTGAATAGTCTGTATATATCTTTTGTCCATTTTCTATAAGATTTTTGGTCTTCCCCCACCCCAATTTTAAACTATTTTTTTTTTTTTTGTATATTACAGATGTTAACCCTTTATCTTTGACAAACGTTGCAAATATTTTTTCTCAGGTTGTCATTTGTCTTTTGATTTTGCTTATGATAGAGGAATTCACCCGTGTTTGTTTGATTGTGTTGAGACAGGGTCTTCTTACTCTGTCACCTGTGCTACACCACACTTGGCTAATTTTTAAAATTTTTTGTAGAGATGGGGTCTCACTATATTGCCCAGGTTGGTCTTGAACTCCTGGGCTCAAGTGATCCTCCCACCTCAGCCTCCCAAGGTGCTAGGATTACAGGCGTGAGCCACTGCACCTGGCCACCCATGTTTTCTTCTAGAACTTGTGTGCTTTAAATCTTTACATTTAGATCTCTGATTTATTTAGAGTTCTTTCTTATGTATAATGTAAGTAATGCATCTAAGTTTATTCTTTTCCGGCTGGCTACCCAGTTGTCCCATCACCATTTATTAAAAAGATGATTTTTGTCCCAGTGATTTGCTCCAGTGATCATATTCTAGATCATATACCAGTTGGGTCTATTTCCAGACTTTTTACTCTATTCCATTTCTTGGTCTGTCTATTCATGTCTATGCACTGGAACCACACTTGTAATTATAGAGAATTATGGATTAATTTCTAAGAATACTCTATATCATATTCATAGTTTTATTTGTTCTTTTTCAATTTTTATTGAAAATTGAAAGTGTGTTTTCTTGGCTAAGTACATTGAGTAACGCCTCCAGAGAATGTTAAATAGTAGTGAAGACAGTGGGCATTCTTGTTATGTCTCTGGCCCCTAGGGTTTCCTTATTAAGATGCTAATGTTAGGACTGAGGTACATATATTTTATCATGTTAAGGAAGTATCCAGCCATTTCTATTCTCTGAAGAGTTCTTATTAAGAATAGGTGTTGAATTTTGCCAAATGCATTTTATCATCTATGGAGATGGTCATATGATTTATTAATATCCCTCCATAAATTTACTTAAGAGAGGCCATGGAAGCAAGTTGTATAAGTCTCCTTATATTTCAGACTTGCTTTTTTAGGTAAAGGGCATCATTAAAATAAATCTGTGTTTCAGCGTTGTGAAATTTTAGTGGGGGTATTTATGCACATTTTCTTCCCCATCCCAGTCTTGCTGTCTAAAATTTCCAGCAGTTTCACCAAGTAAAGGTGAAATTCGTAATTTAAGTTGCTAATAGAATCATGGGATAGAATGTTTGAGTTGGATGGGATCTTGGCATCTAATTCAGTGTCTTTGGACAAGAATCATCAATGGATGCTAAAATGAAGGGTAAAAGAATGATCAAAGATAGATATTTGCATAGTTTCAAAGAGTGCCCTTACTTGATGCTTATTAAGTATAAGGGAAAATAGTAATTTTATGGTGGAAAAACTTGGCAGACACCACTTTAACCAAGTTATCAAAGTTGGTATCACCAATAATAGGACACATCAACATCACATGCCTCCTGATATGAATTGAGAAGGACACAGTATCACTTAAGTGTTATTGGTACAGATGCCAAAAATTCATAACCTGAATTTAATCATGAGGAAATATCAGAGAAAAACAAATGGAGGGATAGTCTACAAAATACCTGGGCAGTACTCTGCAAAAGCATCAAGGTCGTGAATGACAAAGAGAGACTGAAGAACTCTTCCAGATTAAAGGAGACTAAGGAAGCATGACAACTAAATGTAAAGTGTGCTCTTGGATCAAAATAGGACATTAGGCCGGGTTCAGTGGCTCACGCCTGTAATCCCAGCACTTTGGGAGGCTGAGGCCAGAGGATTACTTGAGGCCCGGAGTTTGAGACCAGCCTGGGTAACACAGTCACAAAAAAACCAAAAAAATTATCCAGGCCTGGTGTCATGTGCCTACAGTCCTAGCTACTCTGTAGGCTAAGCCAGGAGGATTGCTTGGGCACAGGTATTCGAGGTTACAGTGAGCTATGATCGTGCCTCTGCACTCCAGCCTGGGTAACTGAGTAAGACCCTGTCTCAAAAAAAGAGGACGTTATTTCTCCATGTCAGGTGTGTTAAAAAAAAAAAAAAAAAAAAAAAAGGACATTAGTGGGACAATCGATGAAATTTGAATAGTATATAGATTAGATAATAGTATTGAATCAATGTTAATTTTTTGATTTTGATAATTGTTTTTGGTTATATGTTAACATTTGGAGAATCTTTGTGTAAAGCATATGAGAGTTATTTGTATCGTTTTTCAACTTTTTTGTCAGTCTGTAATTATTTCAAAATGAAAAGTTAAAAGCCGGTTGTGGGTGGCATGTGCCTGTAGTTCCAGCTACTTGGGAGGCTGAGCCGGGAGGATTGCTTGAGCCCAGGAGTTCGAGTCCACCCTGTGCAACATAGGAAGATCCCATCTCTATTTAAAGGAAAAAAAAAAAGAAAGAAAGAAAAGTGAGAAATAAAACCAATGGAAGGTTTTCATCTTT
Source organism: Daubentonia madagascariensis (assembly GCA_023783475.1). NCBI lineage: Eukaryota > Metazoa > Chordata > Mammalia > Primates > Daubentoniidae > Daubentonia > Daubentonia madagascariensis. The sequence continues at coordinate 13,399,325 of JAKFHU010000258.1, read as the reverse complement.
ATGAGATACATTATGAGTGACTGAGTGTGGTGACTCGCCCTTATAATCCCAGCTACTTGGGAGGCTAAGGCAGGAGGATTGCTTGAGCTCAGGAGTTTGAGGCTGCAGTGAGCTATGATGGGGACACTGTACTGCAGCCTGGGCAATAGAGTGAGACCTCATCTCTAAAAAAGATAAAAAAAATAAGAAAGAGATATATCATGGGTGAAGTGACAGTTGTCTGGGATTTGCTTTAAAATAATGTTTGGAGGTACTGGTGGGGTTATAGGTTATACAAGACTGGCCGTGTGTTGATAATTTTTGAAGCTGGTTGATAAATATGTGGAGTTTCATTATACTATTCTCTCTGCTTTTGGGAATGTTTGAAATTTTCTGATAAAAAGGAGGAGAAAAGAAGAAAATAAAAGATCTGTCAAGTGTCTGGTCATACTTGACTGGTCATATTTAAGAATGAGGGACTAAAAAATTTTTGGTTAGAAAAAACATCTCCAGGCATGTGTGTAGATTCTGGCCTAGTGGATGGTCTACATATGGTTATCTAGTTGTCTCCCAACTATTAGGGCTATTCTCTGGGCTGATCAGTTTTTCCAGAAAGGGATTGTATCCTTTAGGGTTTGATATCTTGAGTGATACAGGATATGGATTGTAGGGATTAGGCCTTACATAACTGTGGGAGTTGGTAAAGATGCTATTGCCCCTCTGCATTGTGTGGTGGGCCTGAAGTTATTGTGAGTCAACAGAACTGGCAGGAAGATAAGCTGGAGGTCAAGTGGGAGAAAGGAAAACCAAACTAGAATTCACCTGCAACTAATAAAGGTAAACTGGAAGCTGTGTCTATCTCGTTGCCTCCCCACTCTATGACACTGATGGCCTATAGAATTGCTGGTGCTCTTTGCCATACGCCTGTTCATGTAATGGACCCTACAACTTTGAGAAGGTTCACGAAGAGATTTGGTGGGAGCTAGAGGAGCAGAGGGCCCGGCTGCTGCCCCATGCCAACAAGGTGAGCCATTCGATCAGTGACAGTGTACACAAGCTGCAACAGTACTTGGTACCTTATGCAAACCGTCAGAATATGATGACGGTTGCTTCACTTCTGTCTTACAAATATCACACATTTCTTTTGTGGCTGGCAACCCTAACTTGGACTTATAGGGAGGAATTCTGGGATATGTAATTCCAGCTTGCCATGTTGCAATACTACAGAGATAACTAGAATAATAACTAATGATTTCATTCTCTTGTAGCTGAGTCACATTTGATATTCTATAACTTTTAATGTTCTGTGATCCACTGTCATTCTCCAAGATCCACCTATCATCTACATTGGTCAAATAGGCAAGTTAAATGAGGATTACTGCCTCTGCATCTCTCATGTCATTAATGTTGGCATTAATCCCTCCAGAAATTCAGTATTGGTTTTGGTTTACTATTTAGGTAGGTAAAAGCAGTTCTAGTGGCTTCCACTTGGACTTTGGTGCCATAATAGCCATTACTCTGTGGGTAAGGGAACAGGTGAGGGATTTTGACAGTTCCTGAGGATGTTTATTCCAACTGTGCATTCTGGAACTAAAGAATATAACCACAGAGTAGATTTGGGTACCTACTGGACCCACTATAAGATGAATGTGAGCCCAGGCCCCAATGATCCCCTAACTTTCATGAGCTGTTCTTCCTGAGAGGTGGACCAAAATGGTATTTTGGGTCTTCAGGAGTCACCTTTAGTTCAGAGCCAGTAAGTTGCTGAAAGTCTGGTTGTGTCCTTGTGAAATGTGCAGGCATCCTTGTAAATGGCTGTAGATCTCTTGGGAAGCATAGGAGGAAGATTTACCATATATATTTTTGTCTGTGTGGTAGTGTTCCTCCTCAGGGGGACCCAATCTTTCCTTCATTCAAGAGATGCTGGGTTGCAAATTCAATTTGCGAATTGATAGAGGGGCCACAACTCTTTATTTTTATTTTTTATTTTTAAATGTTCTTTTAAAAAATTTCAATAGATTTAGGGGGTACGAGTGGTTTTTTGACACATGAATGAATTGAATAGTGGTAAAGGCAGGCTTAACTGTTTATTCTGGTGATTTAAATCATAATTCTTTTTACCAGATTTAGAGCTTTTCTGCTAAGACTAATCAAGTAAGACTTTAGTAGATTGCCCACCAGTTGAGTTCTGGATGCACCGTGACCAGTTAGCTAACATCAGAGATCTCTGCAGTTCAAGCCCTTCTGGTTAATATTTTGGCTGCCATAATAGTAGCCATCTTGCCTTTGACGATTAAGTGCAACCACTTGGTCCTTGCCACCTGGGATCTCGTTATCCCCCACTGAATTCAGAAGCCCAGATTGATGGCAGGTGTTTGCACTTTTGTTCCTGGCTGTAGAGAATAGCCACCATAGGGCTCTTAAAGGAGGCCAGGGCTCCTCTCAGGAATGTATTCTTCGTAGCTTGGTGAATGGACTGTTTTCTGGATTCTCCCAGGGACACGGTTAAGGGGTGAGTAAGCAGGCCTTACACACTAAATGCACTCCAGCATTCTCATTTCCCTAAGCCTTTGGACGCCTTCTGCCTCAGTGCGCCAAAGAACTAACATTTTAATTTCATTTACTGTAGGTCACCTGTGGATTCAGCTGTCAGTCAACCAGCCAAGCAAACTGTTGGAGTCATTCCCAGCTGCTCGAGCCAACCTATTAGTGCACCCATTTCAATAAATCCAGCTTGACTCAGTATTATCTTTCTTTCACCCTAATCCTGTACTCTTAGGATCCATTCTCATGTGTGTTCCTCAAGTTTTTGTTAAGGTTAATTGGCACAATCTTGCGATTCTTTTGGTGTGTAACGTACCTCTTCATGAGTTGCACTTTTCAGCCTTGAGGTCTTCTGGAACTTGAATCAGATTGTAGATCTAGAACAACCGAGAGGTGGTGAGGGTAGTTCCTGAGGAGGATCAGTAGTCCTCTGCAAGGCATTTACCACAGGGGAGGCTGTTGTAGGTTTTCCAGGCAAAGGAAGACCAACCTCTTCAGAGTGCTCTTACTGTCAAAGGCAACCCAGTAGAATGTAAGGGTTCAAGGTACCAAGTTTCATGGTTATCTGCCCAGATGTTTGCATCTGAAACTTAGGGTCTCACTCCTTACCAATCAGTTTTCTCATTTTATATAATAAACATGTGAGTGTGGAAATTCAGTTTGCTCACTGAATTGTATGTAATTTAGTTCTTGCTACTCCAAGTGTGTGGTCTGTGGATCAGCAGTGCCAGTCTCAACAGGGAAATTGTTAGCGATGCAGAATTTTATGCTGCACCACAGACTTACTAAATGAGAATATACTTTTTCTGTATGTGATTTCAAGACAACTGTGTAACTTGTATGTACATTAAACTGAGATGAACTTATTTCTGAAAGTACTTTTAAACTTCTTAGTCTAGTTAGTTGATAAATATTTACTTTGAGAGTATTCTGGGGATTCTGTGATTTGATTTTACATTTAACTCTATACACGCTACATCTGTAGCATCTTGCAGATCAAGTTTTATATGATTTCTCATTTCCATCTGGGAGTTTCCCATGAAGTCTTAATTAGATATCATGCTCCCTCTGGTGGACAATGGAGTGTAAAGCACATAAACATTTTTCAGAAAAGTGACCTAGTTTTCAGTTAGTAAAACAATATTCTTGAGTGGTCTCCTTCATGAGCTTCCTTTCAAAATATTCTCAGCCTTTGACACTTACCATAACTCTTGTTTTGAACTAGACCAAAAAAGGACAAAGAATTCAAATTTTGTCATAAATATTAATATAAAACTTACCATCACTAAAGAGCACTGGTCAAATTTAGATGATAATAGTAGCTTATTAATTATGACCATGGTTTTCATAAGAAAAGTCAAATCCCACGTTTGTAACTGGTAGTCACATTTGGATTTGGTATGATCTGGGAGGAAAATTGTGCTTGTTGATCTTTACAGTGGGATTTATTGCTTTGAAAGATTTTGTGCAAATGACTTTTTCCGTGAGTTTTTGCTGTGATAATTACTTGGTGGGATGAAAAAAAATAAAGATGACTGTGTGGAATAACCTTGTCTTTCGTATCTCATTCTAACATTTGATTTTAAAAGTAAAAATGTACAGAGCTATTATTTTAGTTGATTAAATACGGTAAAATCAAGAAGGTTTCCTTTTTCAAGTTAATTTGTGGCTGGGCATGGTGGCTCACACCTGTAATCCCAGTACTTTGGGAGGCGTAGGTGGGAAGATCGCTTGAGGCCAGGAGTTCAAGACCAGCCTGGGCAACATAGTGAGACCCTGTCTCTACAAAAAGTTTAAAAATTAGCCAGGTGTGGTGGCGCGCCTGTAGTCCTAGCTACTTGGGAGGCTGAGGCAAGAGGATCAGCTTGAGCCCAGGATCTGGAGGTTGCAGAGAGCTATGATTGTGCCAGTGCACTCTGGCCTGGGTGACAGAGCAAGACCCTGTTGCAAATAAATAAATAAGGGGAGGAAGGGAGGAATGAAGAAAGGAAGAAAGAAAGTTAATTTGTTTCCAGTTTACCATTTTATACATGGCCTGTTCATGTTTAGTTTTAAACATTTAAGAGCATGTATAATTCTAGATTAGTATTGATCTTTTAATTCATTACTTTGGAAATCACAATATCAGGAAGTCCTCTTTTTTGTTGTTACAGCCTTTGAAGCAAAAATTAAGAAGAGAAACTACAGGGGGACAAGATAGATTGATAGATTGACAGATTTGACTATATAAATGTTAAAAACATCTGTATGTCAAAGAATCATCTTATAATGGAAAAGTCAAGAAGTAGGAAAATATTTGCAACAAAAAGGAATATATTTGTAACATATGAAAATCATTCATAAATTAATAAGAGAAAGCAACTTATTTTGGAAGTACTACCTGATTCCTGGGACTGACTTTCTCTTTGTATCTATCTTTGAACTGTTCTGATTTTTTTTTTAAGCATCGAGGTCTCACTCTGTTGCCCAGGCTGGAGTGCAGTGGTGCGATCATCACTCACTGCAACCTCCAGCTCCTCTTGCCTCAGCCTCCAAAGTAGCTGGGACTACAGGCGCACGTCACCGTGCCTGGCTACCATTTAATTTTTGTTAGCATTTTTTAGCTACTGTGTTTACCTCTTGTTGGGAAGTAGATGTTAATTAGAAAGATTTATGTCGTACAAGTGATCAATAAAAGAGGATGGTTGTTTAGGTAACAGTTTCTCTGGGCAGTTTAATTTTTGATTTTTTGCCTCTATAATACTGATGCTCAGTGTAGGTGGTAAAGAATTAAGCATCTCACAAAAAGACTTTCTTTATATGAATCATTGTTTTTCACTCCTTGTACAGATTTACCTGTGGAATTTAAAAAATATTCAGATGTCTGGGCAACATCCTTAAAGATTCCTTAATTTTTTAAAGTTTCACAGGTAATGCTGGTACATGGCCAGAGTTAAGAACCTTTGGGAAAGAAAAAAAAGGCAAAATTGATAATTGTCAAGTGAGTGGTATAGATAATAACTGTGGGAGCATAAGTAATTGGGAAATGCATATAGATCATGTAATAGACCATTTTGACTGCAATGAGGTGTTTGTGTGGGAAGTTATAGGTTGTAGATTGGGACAGATTCTGGAATACAGAAGGCCTTGATGGTCAGGCTTAACGAATTTGAATTTTATTTTGTAGGTACAGGTATTGAGGAGCCCGTAAAGATTTTTAAGTAGCAGTATGAAATGCACAAATTACAGAAGACTAGCGCAGGAGTACTGATTAGGGAGAGATGTGAAAAGATTGAATATGAAGATTCCAGTTCAGAGAAAATTTGCTTTAATCTGGGTGTGAAGTAATGAAGGCCTGAGCTAGGGGAGTGGTAGAGGGCCTGGAACAAAACAAGACATTTTGAGAGAAGGGTTGACCCAATTTGTTGACCCATTAAAGGGCAAAGAAGGAGTGAAGGGTGCATACTGGATTTTGAGCTGAATTTTTGGGATAGTGGTGATACTCCTGCTGTTTGAAGTCATTGGTGGGGGTGAGCTGTCCAGGTAGTAAGCCAGGGAGCTAATGATAGCACTGATAACCAGGCTTAAGGAAAAAAAAAAATCTTCTCAGGCTTGAGATACTGTTAGAAGGCCTTTAAATAAATTAATAGTTCCTTTTTTTGGCCTAGTTTTTACTGTCTAGGTGAGTGGGGTAAGTAATTTAATCTCTTAATTTTTGCCTTTTTTGAATTGAAGGAATTGAATGATTTCTGATATCTTTTTTAAGCTTTCTACCATATTGAGATATAATTCATGTACTATACCATTCACTCATTTGAAGTGACATAAAGTAACATAAGTTACCATTTTGTCCATTTTTAAGTGTACAATTCAAGGGCATTAAGTACATTTGAAATGTTATGCAACCGTCACCATAATCAATTTTAGACAATTCTTATTACCCCAAAATAAAACATGTATCTCAAGGCTGTCTTCTACTCTAACATAGGAAGACGTTAGGATTAAACCCTTGAATTTAGGCTCTTTACCACCTACGTGCCTTATAAGTGCACAGAGTCGCCTAGAAGTTACTTCCAATTCAAATCGGTTCCTTGCAATGCTGACACACTAGGTGGCAGTGTGGGAACGCCAGGTAGGAAAAGTGGCAGGAGAAATTCCCCTCTATATTTGGAAACAAGCTGTACACAATTACATCTATTTGTAGTAGTAGATATAGTTGTTATCCAGACATCCTCAGAGGAGTGTACACTGAAAGCCTCCTTCCTAGTTCTGCTAATGCAGAATACTGTCTTTACCAGTTGACCATATTTCCCAGTCATCTAAACCTATCTTAACATTCCTGTCTGGTTTCTATCATTTGTTAAATCAGTGACTCCTTCATCATTTTAATTAATCTTGCTGTATCTGGGAATCACCTGCTCAGTCTTCAAACCATTTTTTTTTTCATTTACCTTTTTGCCCCAGTACTTCCTTGGGCCTCTTTCTCCCCTTTCTATGGCTTCTCCTTTTTTCTCCCAGCCATGAGCCATGGGCATTCTCTAGCATAGTGAATCTGAATTTTGAGTGCATATTGGAGTCACCTGGGAGCTTTAAACAATCTTGACGATTAGGGTACACTCAAGACCAATTAAATCAGAATCTTTGGAGCTGGCACCCAGGCATCATTATTTTTAAATCTCTAATTGCCTACTAAATATTTTTGTCTTCCTTTATCTTTTATTCAGTCTGTAAAAACATGGACTGATTTAACTAGACCCACTCTAAATTTATATTTCAGTCAGAAATTTCCACTTTCTCAAGTGATGTATGAGTCTTAACCTTTTTTTTCCCCCCTCTTAAATTGCCTAATACCAGTTCTTCTTATTCTTACCTGGAAATGTCACTCAAATCTCATTCATTCCTCCATTCCCACTGCCACCGTCCTAGTACAGACTTCTGTACCAGATTCCTGCCTTCCAGCCACAGACCACCAGGAACACATTTGTAGTTGAACAGAGTTGGGTTGAGACGTGGTTACAGAGTGATCTTGTTTTTGTCTTGATCCATCACGGTCATAGAGTGGCCTTGTCTGATGTTGATGTTCTGTGAAATTGTTTATGTCCAATGGATGGACACCACTGCTTCCCTGTGAGGGTCCGGCCAGCTTAGAGCAACACCTGCCTACAAGATGGCATCTGGCCAGTTCCTGGATGTCAGGGGTAGCTCCTCTCTAGGACTGTTTCTTAGCTGGTTATATCTGTTAACAGATCTCTCCACTGCAGTCTGTTCTATGAAGTGCTGCCATAGTAGTCTTCCTTAAATATTGCTTTAATGACTGATTCCTATCTTGATGAGAATAAATAGTGGTCTTTCTAATTTGGCCCAACTCTGGCCAACTTTATTTCCCAGTGCACCTTTTGTTTTAGGCACACTGGTTTCCTCAGTGCCTTGTGAACCAGTCATACTTACTCTCCCTTTGGTGCTTGCTCTTGTGTTGTCCTCTTTACTAGTTATGTGAGCTGGGGCAAACTGCTCAACAGCTCTGAACTTTGTTTCCTTCATCTTGAACCCTGCCTCTTAGGGTTATTCTCAGAATTAACAGAGATAACATGTGTGGGAATGTTTGGTATATAATAGGCACTTATACTTAATAAATGTTCTTTCCTTTATTTAGTTCTTATTGATTTCCTTCATTGATTTGTAGAATGTAAGTAATATTACATAATTTAGCTCTTAATTTGGTTATTGTTAGGTTTGTTATTTGCTCTCTAGTGTTAGCCTCCTTGGGGACGGAGACCTTGTCTTACTTTTCTGTGTATTCCCAGACCCTAGTACAGTGCTGAACATACACAAATGCTCAATAAACATGTTAATGACTGAGATTTGCAGGGTTATCAGAGCACTCTGTCTACAGTTAACATCTGAGACATTTTCCTGATACTTTTGGAAACTTTCTCCTTCCCTTAATTTATTGCTATTCCTGGTCAGTTGGTACTGCTGGTTAGGAGAGCTAGTATAGTTGGATCACAGGCTGAATTCTTAGTATCAGACCTTTAATTCTGTGTAGTCACCAAGAAGGTTATATCAAAGTAAATGTTTACAGATGAGTATTTAATTCACCTATAAAAATGACTTAAAGCTCAAAGAATGCAAATTTTAAGCATAGATGACTTCACATCAGTGTACTTTTACTCTCTACCTTGACCTTCTCACAGCCTACTACAAACAGGTGAGTTGCATTTAACTAGTTAAATGGTTATTTATAATTTTCAATATTGGACTTTCATGTCTCTGTATCTTTGAATGACTCAAGATAATGAAACTCTTTGATCTATTGTTACTTTTTTTAATGAATTTTAGAATACCATCTTCTTTATCTAGATTACTCTGAAATCATTACCTCATAAAGCAAATTTACCTTCTGTCCTTTTTCTTTCTCTCTTTAGTTGTTTAACTTTAGGCATCTTAAACCCTGGACTTCTGTTTTCTCATTCACAAAATAGGGCCCTATCTACCTCACAGGATGTTCATGAGGATTAAATGAGAGAACACACATGAGAGTACTAGGATAGTACCTGGAATGTTGCATGGCTTCTCCAAGTGTGATCTATCATTCACCTCCATCAGAATTACTGGGGGGGGGGGAGAGGAAGAGAGGGGGCTTATTAAAAATCTACTTTCCTGTGCCTCTTCTCAGGATATCTAGTGTTTTAAGCACAGGAATCTGCATTCTTACCAAGCTCCCTGAGTGATACTGGTACCCACCACATTTTGACATCTGCTTACCTATAGCACAGAGACACATTCCTTTTGCCATCTGTGCTCTGTCTACTTGAATGGTCTTATTGACACTAAAGTTTGAGAACATTAGAGCTAAATAAATACTAGTTGAATATGAATATTTGCAGCAATTGTCAGTAATAGCCTATTTAAAATCTCTTTTTTTTCTGAGCTTAGCTTTTTCTTAGCAAGCTTCACTTTCTTCTGTCTTTGTTGTTGTTGTTGTTGAGGCAGAGTCTTGCTCTGTCACCTGGGCTGTGGTGCAGTGGCATCATCATAGCTCACTGCAACCTCAAACTCCTGGGCCTGAGTGATCCTCTTGCCTCAGTCTCCCAAGTAGCTGGGACTACAGGTGTGTACCACCATGCCTGGCTAATTTTTCTATTATTATTACTTTTTTAATAGAGATGGGGTCTCACTCTTGCTCAGGCTGGTCTCGAACGAACTCCTGGCCTCAAGTGATCCTCCTGCTTCAGCCTCCCAAAGCGCTAGGATTACAGGCACGAGCCACCGTGCCTGGCTTCTTCTGTCTTAACTTTGCTGCTTAACTGAATGTCTTCCTAAAAATTTTTTTTTGTTTTAAATTATGGGTATATAACAGTTGTATATATTTATGTGGTAAGTGTGATGTTTTGACACAGGTATACAATGTGTGATAGTCAAATCAGGGTAACAGGGGTATCCATCACTTCAAACATTTATCATTTTTTTGTGTCAGGAACATTCCAATTCCACTCTTTTAGTTGTTTTAAAGTACACCCTAACTTGTTGACTATAGTCACTTTGTTGTGCTATCAAATATTGTTCATTCTATCTATATAACTACATTTTTGCACGCATTAACTATCTCCACTTTATCCCCCCCTTCCTGTTACCCTTCTCAGCCACTGGTAACCATCATTCTACTCTCTGTCTCCATGATATCAATTATTTTAATATTTAGCTCTCACATATGAGTGAGAACATGTGAGATTTGTCTTTCTGTGCTTGGCTTATTTCACTTAACATAATGTTCTCCAGTTCCAGCCATGTTGTTCAAATGACAGGATTTCATACCTTTTCATGGCTGAATAATATTCCATTGTGTATATGTACCACATTTTCTTTATCCATTCATCTGTTGGTGGATGCTTAGGTTGATTCCAAATCTTCACTATTGTGAATGGTGCTGCAATAAAACTGGCTGTTTTATATCTTTTCGATATGCTGATGTCCTTTCTTTTGGATATATACCTAGCAGTGGGATTGGTGGGTCATATGGTAATTCTATTTTCAGTTTTTTGATGAACCTCCATACTGTTCTCCATAGTGGTTGCACTAATTTACATTCCCATCAACAGTGTACAGGGTTCCCCTTTCTCCACGTCCTCACCAGCATTCGTTACTGCCTTTTTTTTTTCTTTTTTTAGAGACCGTGTCTCACTCTGTTGCCCTGGCTAGAGTACAGTGGCATCATCCTAGCTCACTGCAACCTCAAACTCCTGGCCTCCAGCGATCCTCCTGCCTCAGCCTTCTGAGTAGCTGTGACTACAGGCGCATGCCACCATGCCTGCCTAATTTTTTCTATTTTTAGTAGAGATGGGATCTCGCTCTTGCTGCTATCCGAACTCCTGACCTCAAGTGAACCTTCTACCTTGGCCTCCCAGAGTGCTAGGATTACAGGTGTGAGCCACCGTGCCTGGCCTTGCCTGTCTTTTTGATAAAAGCCATTTTAACTGGGGTGAGATGATATCTCATTGTAGTTTTGGTTTGCATTTCTGTGATGACTAATGATGTTGAGCATTTTTTCCTATACCCAGTGGCCATTTGTATGTCTTCTTTTGAGAAATGTCTATTCAGATCTTCTGCCCATTTTTAATTGGATTATTTGATTTCTTTCCTATTGAGTTGTTGGAGCTTCTTATATAGTCTAGTTATTAATCCCTTGTCAGATGGGTAGTTTGCAAATATTTTCTCCCATTCTGTGGATTGTCTCTTCACTTTGTCAATTGTTTCTTTTGCTGTGCAGAAGCTTTTTAGCTTGATGTGATCCCATTTGTGCAGTTTTGCTTTGCTTGCCTGTGCTTTCGGGTATTACTCAAGAAATCCTTGCCCAGACCAATGTCCTAAAGCATTTCCCCAATGTTTTCTTTTAGTAGTTTCATAATTTCACGTCTTAGATTTAAGTCTTTAATTCATTTTTATTTAATTTTTGTATATGTCAAGAGATAAGGCTCTAGTTTCATAGTTCTTCATATGGATATCCAGTTTTCCTAGCACCATTTATTGTCCTTTCCCTATTGTATGTTCTTGACACCTTTGTCAAAAATAAGTTCACTATAGATGTGTGGGTTTATTTCTGGATTCTCTATTCTGTTTCATTGGTCTATGTGCCTGTTTTTATGCCAGCACCATGGTGTTTTGATTACTACAGCTCTGTAGTATAATTTGAAGTCAGTTAATGTGATTCCTCCATTAACTGAATTTCTTGAACTTGACTTCCCTATATCAGAGGTCTATAGTAATATCTTTTTTCTGTTAGTTTCAGCCAAGATATGTAAGTCTAGCTGGCAGATGATTCTAGAAGTCTGTTTTTAAATGCTCAGACTTATTTTGAATGAAATTTTTAATATAACTACCTTTAATAATTAATTTGTCAGTCACAGATCAACGAAATGGATTTAATTGTAATTTGGAGCTGAACTTTTAATGAGCAGGATTTAATGAGCAAGGAACTTGTGGAAGATAGATTTATTGAGAGGTCAAATGATTCATGTGGTTACTATGCATAGGAAATGCTAAAGTACAGGTAAGTGGAGCCTGAGCTAGAAACTGAACATGGTTTTCTGCAGTAAGGTGACACTTCCTGTAACTATTTTTCTTGTACTTTGGGGAATCTCCTATTTTTTTCCTTTTTCTTTCTATAAATTAACAAATGATTCAGTTATTTCCTGTTTGTTTAGAGTGGTATTCCCTCTTCCATGCAGTCATAGCATTATATCTTTTATCTCATTTACCACATTGTATTTTAATTATTTGAACCAATAATTATTAAATAATTTTCTATCTCCTCTGGAAGCTCTTGGATGCAGGGATTGTGTCTTGTACCACCAATACCTACCCATTTTGTCTGTTCTTCCTTATCTACACTAAATTCCTCAGTTTAGTTCTAGGCCATATTTTTTTCATCTTTCTTTTAGTACAGGTAGATAATTTTATTTATTTTGTTACCTTGAAGACTGACAGATCTTCTGCTTGCCTTATAGGTCCATAGGCCAATGATTTTTATGCTCCTCTAAGTCTTTTCTCCTTTTTTTAAATGTCTTATTTTAGAGAACTGCACCATTGTTTTGACTCTAAGGCTTTGATCACTAATGGGAATAAGTATGATGGGTGGATTAGGTTTTGGTTTTTTTTTTGTGAGGGGGAGATTACCTTTTCTTTGAGATCATTTTTTAATTAGTATTTATTCCTCTATCTGTCCACATGGTACACTGAAAAATAGCACTATACTTTGGAACAAGAAGTGTCTTAGGTTCAAGTCCTGCTTTCATTTGCCAGATTTGCAACCTTGGGCAAGTCACTCAATCCCTTTGATTTTTATTTTCCTCGTCTACAAGATGGGGATTATAGTTCCTACCTAGGTTATGAGATTGTAGTGAAGATCAAATAACTTAATATACCAAAGCATTATATAAATGTGTGCTACATTATCATAATCTTTACCCTCATTCCTGAAATCTAGTTTTTAGAGATGAGAGATCAAATTAATTAAAGAGCTGGGATGGGGTTTTGGTTTTTCTCTTTTTGGCTGAAACATTAAGAAGTTAGTGTTGTTATTTATAGATGAATATCACCTATAATGTCTATCGGGTAATGAATCTGCTGTTACCCATTCTAGAGGAGTTTGCACCTGTTAATACTTAAGTCACACCTGTTGAGGAGCTTTGTTGTCAGGTAGATTCTAGTTCAGGTTCTGGTTATGCCATTTATTAATTGTATGAACCTGAAAAATTACTAGCTGGACTTTAGTTTCCTTGTTGGTAAAAAAGAGTTAATAATAATAAAAACACTTACCTTACAGGGTTGGTGAAAAGAATAAATGACATAACCTATGATAAAGTGTCCAGCGTCCAGGATAAAGCCCGGGACATTGTTTGTGATTAATAAGTCAGGAGTAATAATTGTAGTCAGTGTAGAAGATGATGATGGTAAACACTCACGGAATACTTGCTGTGTGTTAGGAACAATGCCCAGGGTTTTAATGTTTATCATCTCATTTAATCTTACCAAATCTTGTGAGGTCTCTGTAGATACTACTCCTCTTTTGTAGGTAAGGAAACTGAAGTTAAAAGAGGTTATAACTTGCCCCAGTTATATAGCTAATTCTGAATTCACAGCCTATGATCTTTTTTATTAATTAAGCTTTTCATTCCTGTTGGAAACTTGTCAAATGTCAACAGTAATTATACTTCTATGATGCTATAAAGTTGATAATTAAATTGCAAAAAAATGGACAGAGACAATATTTAATCTGTAAAACCTTCTCTAGTAATGGGTAGCTAGTCTAATAATTTAGATGTTTAGGTTGAAGTTATCTGTTTTTATGTTTTCTTCATTATCTTTAAAAAATTCTTTTGAGTGGCATCTGTTAAAAAAAGTCATTATTGGGAATTAACCACTGGATTACTTGGATTGATTAATTGCTTTCCTTTTTTTGGAGACAGTGTCTCTCTCTATTGCCTGGGCTAAAGTGCAGTGACGTCACTATAGCCTCAAACTCCTGGACTCAAGGGATCCTCCTGCCTCACCCTCCCCAGGAGCTGGGACTACAGACACATGACACCACACCCGGCTAATTTTTCTAATTTTTTGTAGAGATGGGGCCTCAATGTGTTGCTCAGGCTGGTCTCGGAACTCCTGGCCTCAGGTGATTCTCCCACCTCGGCCTCCCAAAGTAGTAGGATTACAGGCGTGAGCCACTGCGCCCAGCACAGAGATTTTCTTTCCTTTTACCAGAAAGGCCCAAACAGCAGAGTGGATGAGAGGGAGGGAGAGAAAGAAAAAGAGAGGGATACTGATTACCATGTTTTCCATGAATGCTCATTGCTGGTAATTTTTCTTTTCCTGTGTTGTGCCTTCTTAATTGTTCATGCTCCTGTAAGAAGGCTGTTGCAAGATCCACAGTTGTATCAGAGAACGTGATTACATAATTACACAGCCCCCCCCCCCCCTAAATAGTCCCTTAAGCCTTTAGGTCAGCTACAGAGATAGTTTAGTGGCTGTTCTTCCAAAGAAGTTCCTTAGATTCATTTTTAGAGAAAGAAGTCTTTGTATTTGCATACAACAGTACTTTTGGTACGTTTTGTGTATTTAAGGTGAAGAATAGGGTACTTCTAGGGGCTCAGGTAAAGTCTTAAGACATATTTTCATACTGTGAATGATAACATGAAATAAAGTGATACTCTGGGTGTCTTAATGTTGTTCTTTTTTGCCATTTTAGTATGACTTATTATGTAATTCTCTTTAATGTTTTGCTTGAATTAATGTGAATGTTTAATGAGAATACCAGATTTTAAGGACTTAACAGCTTAACTCTTAGTTTAATGTTCAAGCACTTCAGCTGAGGCATACGTATCATCAAGGGGGTTATCTTCCTTTGATTAACTTAACTTGGTAACTTAAAAAGGAACATTTAAAAAAAAGTCATCTGGGTGTAGTAGAAAATTAGTTTTGTTGCTGTGAACAGTAAATCCTTTCTAAGTCTGCAACTGGGTTTAAAAAAATTTTTATTTTTAATTATTATGGGTACATAATAGTTGTATGTCTTTAAAAGGTATATGTGATGTTTTGATATGGGCATACAATGTGAATTAATCAAATCAGGGTAATTGAGGTATCCATCACCTCAGGCATTTATCATTTCTTTGTGTTAGGAACATTCTAATTGCAACTGGGTTTTGTGTAGATTCGAGAGAGGGGTAATGAGATCAACCTGGTGGTGTAAGGGCCTTTGGTCTAATTTAGAAGAAACCTGAAATTTGTTAACTAGTTTTATCCTTTTGGGAAATCTACTTAGAACTATAGACTCTTGGGAATTTTTTTTTTTTTTTTTGAGACGAGGGTCTCACTCTGTCACCCAGGCCAGAGAGCAGTGGCATGCTCCTTCTTCACTGTAACCTCAAATTCCTGGGCTCAAGTGATCCTCCTGGCTCAGCCTCCTGAGTAGCTGGGACTACGGGCATGCACCACTATGCCCGGCTAATTTTTATAGAGCCAGGGTGTCACTGTGTTGCCCAGGCTGGTCTCAAACTCCTGGCTTCAAGGGATCCTCCCACGTCGGCCTCCCAAAGTGCTGGGATTACAGATGTGAGCCACCTCGCCCAGCTGACTCTTGGAAATCTTAGAGGTTCCCTGGACCATCCTTGTATGTGGTGCACTGTTTTCCTCTATTCCTTACTGGCAGTTTTTCAGGATCTTATTGGACATTTCCCCTACTGAGAAGTATGTGGCTTCGATTTCCTTGTATCTGAGATTGGAGCAATCCTTGTTTCTTACTGTATCCTAAGTTATCATGTTTGTAAAAAATATGGAAATTGTTACCTTAATGTTGCCCAAAATTATGTCTGTTAGTTCAGGGACTGGCCACTTCTTTAGAAGAAAGCACTGTAATGAGATTGAGTAGCTGTTTATTCCTTGATGTATGAGGGGATGGGTACTGGTACCTCTGAGTGAGGGTTGTGGAGAGCCCACCTTGGCTCCTAATCTGAGGTGAGGGAGATGGTTTATAGTTGGCCCTGATCTAGGTCAGGAAGGGGGTTGAGGTGGCTTCCATCAGTCATTGTAGCTGTGAAAAATCTGGGGGATAAAATATCACTTTGTACCACATGGATGCTTATGTATGTGATGGGTATAGATACATGATGAATCAATTTATAGAGATGATGATAATTACCTAATATGCATCTATAACATTGAGGATCATATTAGTGAGGAGGATTGCTGTGGCATTATACATGATGCCCTTGGTTGATACTATTAGTATAAGGATTATATGCCCTGGGCTGATCCAGCATTTCACCTCTCATAGCAGATGGAGGATCACTTTGATGATAGAAGTAATAGAATTTTTTTGAGCTCCTGTATTAGGGTTCTTCAGAGAAACTAACAGGATATATATATAAACATACATATATATATCTCTCTCACACGTATACATATATATATGATTTATTATAAGAAATTGGCTCACATAATTATGGAGGCTGAGAAGTCCCACAATCTGCCATCTGCAAGCTAGAGACCCAGGAAAGTTGGTGGTGTAAATCCCAGTCTGCGTCCAAAGGCCTGATAACATTGATGGTATATGTCCCAGTCCCAGGGCGAGAGAAGACCGATGTCTCCACTCAATTAGTGTGAGAGAATTTAACCTTTTCCCACCTTTTTGTTTTATTTGGGCCCTTCTCACATTGGGAAGGGGAATCTACTTTACTTCAGTCCACCAATTCAAATGCTACTCCTTTCCAGAAATCCCACATAAACATACCAAAAAGTAATGTTTTACCACATATCTGGGCATCCTGAAGCCTAGTGGAGCTTACACATAAAGTTAACGATTACAGCTCTCCAGAAAGAAGATGGCATATTGAATTGAAGGTATTTGGAGGAGATTTATTACATCCATAATCTTTGTGTATCATTTTTCTCTGTTGGTTATTTTTAAATTTGAGATCTAAAGCGATCTTTTATTTAAAAATCTTTTTCACCTTGGGAAAGCTCAAGTATAAAGAGATCTTTTGAAAAAAAGCTTACTTGGATTGCATTGAGATTTGCTTTCATTTCATCAGAAAGGTCCAAAATAGCATAGTGGAAGGGAGGAGGGGGATAGATTATTACTATGTTTTCTGTGAATGTTCATTGCTGGTAAAATTTATTTTTGCTGTGCAGTGACATGACATCTCATTAAGAGAGCTGATGTGAGCACAGTTGTATCAGAGAATATAGTTGTTTCCCTTCCCCTTTCTCTTAGAATAGGAACTAGGTATGTCTGAGTAGATAGGAGTTTATTAGTTTCACCTTGCTAAGGTTTTTGAAACATTTTAATACAGTAAAAAGAATATGTTGATAATTGTTGAAATTGGTTGATGTGTACATGAGGGTGCATTATACTTTACTTCTTTATATGTTTTAATGTTTTATTGTATAAAATGTTCAATTAAAAGTACTTTAAACATGTGTGACAGAAAATCTCACATGGAGTCTCAGGAGCTAGATTTCTCTTACTAAAAATGAAAGAAAGACACAACTTTGGGCTGGCCAAGGTGGCTCATGCCTGCAATCTTAGCACTCTGGGAGGCTGAGGTGGGAGGATCACTTGAGGTCAGGAGTTCAAGACCAGCCTGAGCAAGAGTGAGACAGAAAGAAAAATTTGAGGTTGCAGTGACCTAGGATGACGCCACTGTACTCTACCCCGGGCGACAGAGCGCGACTCTGTCTCAAAAAAAAAAAAAAAAGATACAACTCCGTGAATATACTACAAACCATTGAATTGTACACTTTAAATGGGTTACTTTTATGGTATGCAAATTATATGTCAATAAAGTTGTTATAAAAACTAAAAATAAACAAATAAAAGAAAGAGGCTTGAGCTTCTGTAGTGATATTTAAAAATGTACAAGCTCAAGAAGGCTGAATCCAAACAAGGGTAAGGGGGATAGTTTATGACCCACCTGCCACTAAACAATTTATTCAATATTTATTGTAATATTTATTGTGAGCCTTCTATATGCCAGCTGTTGTTCTAGGTACTGAGGATACAGCAGGGAACAAAACAAATAAAAATCCCTGCTTTGTTCTTGACACATGTGAAACACATGATATGCATTTTTTTTTTCTCACCAAATGCCTCAGCTCAAAACATCATATGCATTTTTATACCTAATCCACAGTGCCTAGCACAATGCCAGATGGCAAGGTAAAATCTCAACAAAAGTGTATTAAATGAACAACCTTATAAAGTAAGTGCTATTTTTATCCCTGAGGATATGACTGGGGCTGAAAGAGGTTAGTTGACCAAGGTCACACAGCTGTAAGTGACAGAGCTGGATCTTGAACCAGGTCTTTCTGCCCTCAAGCTTAGGGTATGAACCATGACCCTATACTGTCTCCAGGATGGAGGACAGGTGTGCCTATATGAGCACTTGTGTGTACATAGACACATACTTTCTTACCCACGGACACTGTTATACAGAATATCCTTACCTGTACTTTTAGGTGATTGTCCTGAGATGCAATTAAATTAAATCTCCTATCATTTAAAGTATCAGTTTTAGCAACTCTTATTGTGGTTTAGGTTAGTTTGTTTCTCTTGTTTTAAATTGTCCTGGTCTCTAGTCTTGATCCATGTCATAATGTTTGGTAAAATATAACTGGGTGCCTAGCACCATGTTCTCATGGTAAGTCTTCAACAAATGTTTATTAGTATGAAAAACTGGGAGGACCTTAGATGCTAATCTTCTCAGTCATCTTTGTCCGTAGCTACGTATGTATTTCTTAGGTCACCTGAGACTGACTTGCATGTTTTTTTCCAGTCAGTTGATATTTAATAATTGATTGTCTTAGTACCAGTAATATAGATGCAGGTGGTTTTTGTGTGGCAATACAGGTATAGGCTTCTTTAAATTAAAGATCCATTCTGAATGTTTGGGGAATACTTGTTATCTCAGTTATCAATCAATAACTCAACACTGAAAAGACAATATATAGCTCAGAGGAGAAATCCTGGGCTCTGGAGTCAGGCAGAACTGGACTCAAATTCTAACTTTTCCAGTTATTATGTGACCTTCAGTAAGTTGCATAAATTCATGAGCTTTAATTTTCTCTTTTATAAAAGGGTTCTATAATATCTATTGCAATAAAAACTATGTAATTGAGTGTTTACTATGTGCAGAACAAAGAATTATGGCACGTTAAGTTTGGATAAGTCTGTCTATAGGTCACACAGTCACCAAAGGTGAATGTAAACCCAGGTGTAAACCCAGGTCTTTCTAATTGCAAAGTCTGTGCCTACTTTCAGGTAGGTATATGTAAATAATAGTTCTCTTTTAACTTTTCAAATCTAAGTTTCCCTGGGTTTCCAAAACAGCATTAGAATATAGGCATGTTAAGAGGTGATTTTAAGCTGGATGTGATGGTGCACGTCTGTAGTCTCAGCTACTTGGAAGGCTGAGGTAGGAGGATTGTTTGAGCCCAGGAGTCCAAGTCCGGCCTGGGCAACATAGTGAGACCTTGTCTCTTTAAAAAAAAAAAAAAAAAAGGATGATTTTAGAATGCAGGTTTTTTTGTTTTTTTTTAAACAGCATAGTACCTGTTGGAGAAAGCTATTCTAGTTAATTAGGTAGCTATAAGATTAAATTTTAATTTTAAAACTTAATAAATTCCTTGAGTACATTTATTCAAGTATCACATAAGGTTGAAAATAGAATGCATAAACAAAGAAAACTCTGGTCCTTAAAAGGGACTTTGCAAGAAAATTTTTGGAAATAGTTTGAATTTGAGAAAAAACAATGAGGTTTAAGTGTATTAGGAATTAACCATATTTTAACATTGGTCTAGATTCAAAGAAGCAAATTGGTTTGAGTTCATGTCAAAGATGTCTTTAGACGAAGGGCCTAAATCATGTTGTTTTTAATAGAGATGCATGACTAGTTGGAACAATTTCTTTTTGTAATCCCTCCTTTAAAAATTTGCTAAGCTCTAGTGTTCCAGAGACAAACTGTCTTTTGCAGCTTTTTGTGGCACAATTGATAATTGAATAGTCAAGAGTTGTGTGTCGTACTGATATGTCTATTTTTACATGTAATGTTTAGTCAATGCCAATTTGAAAGGCTTGTCTGCAAAAAAAAGTTGTTTTCTTCTGTGTATTTGTATGAGAGGGTAAAAAAGGCTTTTGTCCTTAGAGTAGAAAAAAGGACATTGCACAAATGAAGTACATTTTAGGTGACTCTTGAACTTTATTGTAAATTGAAACTCTTCACATAGGTTGAAGACAGCACCTTGATTCAGTACTTGAATTGAAGATATAAATGCCCTTTTGCTTAGGTCACTACTATGCACATTATATATCACCCTCTTCTTAGTGCTTGGTTGAGTAGCAGAGCAAAGTGGTTTAGAATCTTGTTACCGAAAGTGTGGTCTGTGGACCAGCAGCAGTGGTGTAACTAGATGCTTTTTGGACATGTAAAATCTCAGACCTATTTCTAGACCAACTTAATGAAAATCTACATTTTAACAAGATTTCCAAGTGATTTGCATGCATTTTAAAGTCTGAGAAGTGTGGATTGAACATGATCTATAGAGCCAGACTACCTGAGTTTAAATCCTGAATCTGACACTTACAAACTTTGTGACATGGGCAAGTGATTTAACCTCCCACATCTTAGTTTTCTTATCTGTGAAACAGGGATGATGATGGTACTTGTGCAATGTTTACAGGAGTTTAGTTCATAGGAAGTGATCTGTTAGAATTACCAAGATATTTTAAAAATGTAGGTTACATTGTATAGAGTAGATGTATAATTATAGAATAAAATGCCCATATTCATTAGAATGAACCTCATAATTAATTTTTTGGTAAAGTTAAAGAAAAATAACTTTAGGATCATATACTGGCATTATCTTTCTGAACCGTATTTCTATATTACCTGTCATAGAATAACAAAGTGAAATATAGATAACTTATGATCTTTGTTTTGAGTGTGGATCAAATTAAACTATTGCTTCAAGGTAGAAACTTTTAATGCACCATAAATCACTGTAAGGTTGTAGTTGAGGATTTGACCATCTTTGCCAAAAGTACAGAGGCAGCACCTTAATTAATCTGATTGCACAGGCAGGACTAATGTCCTTAGTTCTTTCTTACTAGTTTTAGCTCTGAGGCTCAGATCCTTCCCTTTCCTGCTACTTGGCAGAACTGCCTCACACAGCAGCAACTTAATGGAAAGGGGTGGGGAAAGGAGGAGAGGTAGACAGTGGAAAGGAGGCAGGAGAGTGACCTGCAGACCACTCCTTCTGTGTCCTCTCTCTGCCTCCTCGTTTTCCTCTGTTAACCTCAAAGAGTTACTGACCTCTGCTCTAAATGTTGGAGTCTTCTATACGTGTTAGAGATTTAAAAAAACAATAACCCAAAATAACCCTATATTTTGTATATCTATACATAGAATTTAGTTTTGATGTTAATAATTATTTAGTATCACTTTAAAAAAAAGAGTAGTCAAACTTCATTACTCCCAAATTTCTGTAAGAACCCTATAAAACGAAGTATCTGTCTTATCTGTGGGGGATAAGACTACAAACTTCGAAGTTTAGGTAAAAGCTGAAAACACCCTTGTGTAGAATTAGGATATTTTGAATTCTGGAAAGAAAAGAAGAAAAAGAATAGAATATTTTTAATTCTGTTTCAATTAATTTATTTAGATACTAACTGTGAGTGAGCATGTATAGGATTAAGTTAAAAATAAGACATTGGGGGCTGGGCATAGTGGCTCACACCTGTAATCCCAGCACAGGAGGCCGATCAGAGGCAGGAGGATTGCTTGAGGCAAGGAGTTTGAGACCGGCCTGGGCAACATAGCGAGACCTTGTATCTACAAAAAATAAAAAATATTAGCCAGGCATGGTGGCATGCACCTGTAGTCCTACATACTTGGGAGGCTGAGGCAGGAGGATCGCTTAAGCCCAGGAGTTTGAGGTTGCAGTGAGGTGTGATGACGCCATTGTACTCCAGCCTGGGTGACAGAGCAAGACCCTGTCTCTGAAAAAAACAAACAAAAGACTTTTGGTAGGTTAAGCTATTGTGAATTTAAATGACCCTACAGATTTGTTTTGTTTTGAACATCAAAATTTCAGGTTTGTTAGTGATGGATCATTTGAAAAACATGGCTAAGGTGTATGGCAACAATCAACTTCCACAGAATTTGGCAACTGAGGCAAACTTAGTCTCATGGGAATGCTGGACAAGTACAGGCTTTCCCCTGACAGGCAGAGCCTACTTTTTAAAAACTTATGACTTGGAGAATTTGCCCCTGAAAAAACTCTGAAGGAATTAAGCCATGTGTGTTCAGCTTCTTCTCCCATACAAGTCAAATAAGTCATATGGCTTTTAGATCATCAGTGCATAGTGTCTCTGCTATGGGAGGGGGGTAATTTTAATACATTAAAAAATGTTTTTCAAACTCAACAAGGCCTATTAGAAAGCCAGTAATGTTCCTAGCTAGAAGCAACTGCAGCTGTAAAACAATATTTTTAGAAAAATGGTTCTGAAATAAGCCTAGAGCAGTAATTTACTGAGCTAGTCAAAAAAGACTCTCTTCTCTGAGATAAACAGAATACCCATCAGCAAAAGTAATAAGGAACCAAGGCATTTTTCCCAGCTAAATATATATATATAAAATAATAACATAATAAATCAGATTTACTCTAAATATATTCTGTACCCAAACTGCTAAAGTACTGTTTATTTCCAAGACGTAAAACTACTTAACTTAGTTCAGTAGTTTTCCTTATTAACAGAACTGAGGTCATGCAAAAGGATAAACTAAAAATTAAGATACATACCAAATAAGGGAATTAAAAAGATTCATCAGAGAAGAATAATTGACCAGAAATGTCTTACATGATGTTTTAACAATAATCAAGTTGTAGAAAGCATAGAAAATCTTTAAAGGGAATTGTTTTCAGCCTTTACATTCAATCAAGTCTTGTCAGCTATTCCTTCAAATATAACTTGAATTTGTACATTTTCACTGCCACCAACCTCATCCAAGCTGATAAACACAAGCATACCCACACAGGCATACCTATATACATGTATTTGTACATATGTAGTTTTTTGTTTTGTTTTTGTTTTTTGGTTTTTTTTAGAGACAGGGTTTCACTCTGTCACCCCCGCTGGAGTGTGGTGGTACGATCATAGCTCACTGTAACCTGGAACTCTTGGGCTCAGGTGACCTTCCTGTCTCAGCCTCCCAACTAGCTAGAACTACAGGTGCATGCCACAATGGCTGATTTAAAAAAAATGTTTTGTAGCGATGGGGTCTTGCTCTGTTGCTCATGCTGGTCTCGAATTCCTGACCTCGAGAAAGCCTCCTGCCTCAGCCTCCCAAAGTGCTGGGATTGCAGGTGTGAGCCACCACACCTGGCCTTGTATGTGTGTGTTTTTAAGAGAAGAAGTGGTCCAACAAAATTGTATGCACTATATTTGGGTTTTTGAGAAATCAACCTAAAACAGTATATTCTCTCCTGTTCCGGACTTTGGGCCTTATGTTAGAGCAGAAAGCAGGGAGCATTAAAACACATAGGGATGGATGTGTCATCAAAGACAGTGTACACAGTGTACAGGATTTTGTGTTATCTTTATTGAGTGTGAAGAAATGGTATTGCTTTTTAGATCAGAAATGTCAGCTATACGTCATGCATGCTACCACTTCTTTTTTCCCTGAGCAAACTTGACTAATCTATGATAATTTTTTCCCAACAGTGCCTGGAATTGGCCTTGGAATCTTTCTTAGAACCTTATTCCTAGCAGGCCATTATCATCTGATCAGTGTTGGAATAAAGTATGAAGTTCATTTCTACTTATATATTTGAGGGCCCTGGGCAGTCTCATGTCTCCCAAGCTTCACTTGCCATCACTATGTTTCTAACTCTTAAATCTTTACATTTTTGATCATAGTTATAATAGCCGGACTCAAGCTCCAGACTCTCTGTTCCATGGTAAGCAGCACTTGAAATCTCTGTTCAGTTCTTTTAGCTTTAGTTGGGCTGCTTGCAGCCTGCCCTATACATGTGTTGTTTGAGGATCAGTCAGGAATTTGATTAGAGTTTATACTTAGGATTTGGGACATTCCTCTCTCTTTGGGTCTCTCTTTTCTTGGTTTCCTCCCTTCACTTTCCTGCTTCTGTGGTTACCCTAAACTCTGGTTCTTCATGCCAGTAAGACTGCAAGATTTTACCCTAGTTTCAGCTGCCCTGCATAATGCAGACTGGAGTCTTCTCTTATAATAACAGTAGTTACAAAACAATGACAACAACAACAAACCAAACAACAACAAAAACCCCTGGAAATTCACCCATCGCCATTCCTTTCTTCCAAGTATAGCCTGCATCCCACCACCCCCCGGCTCTCCCCTTCTTCTACAAGTTTCTCTCTGCTCTTGGTTGCTTTCCAGTGCCTTCAGGTAGTTGTTTTTTTATTTTTCCCAGAGTTTATAGTTTCATGAGGGTTGGTGCATATAGGAGCCATTACCCATGACTTCATTTGCTCTTTTTTTGTTTGAGTTGTAACTACCATACCATAAAATTCATCCGAAGTGGTTTTTAGTGTATGCACAAAATTGTGCAACCATCACCACTATCTAATTCTAGAACATTTTAATCACCCCGAAAAGAAATCTTGTATTCATTAGTAGTCACTCCCTATCCCTTCCTGTCCTCCAGTCCCTGTAAACCAGTAGTCTATGTTCTTTCTCTATGGGTTTGCCTATTCCAGACATTCCATATAAATGGAATTATATAATATGTAGCCTTTTTGTGTCTGGCTTCATTCACTTAGCATAATGTTTTCAAGGTGCATCAATGTTGTAGCAAGTGTCAGTACTTCATTTCTCTTTTTGTAGCTGAATAATATTCCACCACATGGCTGTACCACATTTTGTTTATCCATTCATCAGTTGATGGGGATCTGGGTTGTTTCCATCTTTTGGCTATTATGAATAACGCTGCTATGAACATTCAGGTAAAAATTTTTGCGTCGACTTGTTTTCAACTCTTGGGAACCCATGACTTTGAAATCTTTATCTATATTCCATGTATCTCTTGTGAGCTCCACACTTAATATCACCAGTTACCTATTGGGCATCTCTTCTTGGGTGGCTCATAGACAGCTAAAACTCAGTCTAAAATTCAAGTCATTGTCTTTTTCGTCAAAGCTGTACCTCCGACTTGTTTTCTTTTAAATCTCAACTGCTCAAGCTAGAAGTGTGGGTATCATCTCTTATTTTTCCCTCTCCCTCCTCCAATGTAATCAGCCATTACTAGGTTCTCATGATTCCTTTTCATAAATAATTCTTAATCTTCCACTTTGCTCCACCCCTGCTGCTACTTCCTCAGTTCAGCTCTTGTGATCACCTCTTCCTTCATCACTGCACGGTTTCTTTAACTGGTCTTCCTGATGCAGGGGGTGTCCCAATGAAGGGAGGAAAGCCCCCTGAACTTGCCAAGTGGGTTCTTGGCTGCTCGCTGGAAAGAATTTGAGAATGAGCCAACTAATGACAGAAAGTTTATTGAGAGAGAGAGACAGACAACAGATCCTACTCCACAGACAGAGTAGGGGTCCTTTCCGGAGCAGGAGGGGGACCTCTTAATGGGGCAATGGTAACATTTTAAAAATGTTCAGAAACCCCATATGTGACTAGCATTGTCCTGAGGTCAGGCTGTAGAGGTTAATCATAAACTGCTGTCACAGAGAGATAAGCACAGTTTGTAAGGCATCCGGCTTAGTAATTCATCTATCCTTGGGTAATTGTGGGCCGGCAGCTTGCTGGCGACTTCCTGTCCATGTGGCTAGAATCTGGTATTGACCAAAATGGCTGTACTTAGGCTCTCTCAACCTTTCTGTTCTGCCTTATTCCTACATTATTCCTGCTTCCATTCTTGTTCTCTCCAATTCCTTTTTCCTACACCAAGACTGGTCTTTCTGATCATGTTACTCCCTTGTTTTTGACCTCTTCTGTAGTTTTCCATTGCTCTTGGGATAATTTATAAGGCAAGTTTGCCTTTCATTTACCTTTCCACTTGCATCTTCTGACCAACTCTCTTTTTCCTCATCTTTGTATTCCAGCCAACTGAATTACTTTTAGGTCCATAAATGGTCAATGCTTTATCTTGCCTCTGGCTTTCGTACTGTTCTTTTTGTCTCTTCCCTCCCCGGCCCTGCACCTGTTGCTTGGCTAATTTCTATATATCCTTCGTGTTTCAACTTCTATGTCACTTCTTCTGGCAGTCTTCCTGTACCCTCATTATCTGGGTTAAGTGTTCCTGCTAGGTGCTTCCATAGCATCCCATATTTCTGTCATCATAGCACACTGCATTGTATTGGGATTTCTTATTCCTTTATCTGTGTCTTCTACCATACTATGAACTTCATGAGGAACTATGTCCATTTAACTATTAGCAGAATTCTCAGCTCTTAGTGCAGGCACTGGCATAGTAGGTACTCAGCAAATATTTAAATAAAGAATTAAAATATTGACAGGGATGTAGATTATTAGTTTAGCCAGTAAATATTTAGTAAATGCCCACTGTGTGTTAAGAACTACATGTGATAATTGGGCAGGATATAAGAGAAGGGGGAAATCAAGTGCCAGACCCTGTCAATAAGTTTATATTGTAGTTGTAAAAACAAATTAAATGGTTAGAAAGCAA
Organism: Daubentonia madagascariensis; assembly: GCA_023783475.1. Classification (NCBI taxonomy): domain Eukaryota; kingdom Metazoa; phylum Chordata; class Mammalia; order Primates; family Daubentoniidae; genus Daubentonia; species Daubentonia madagascariensis. Next base: position 13,372,604 of record JAKFHU010000258.1, on the reverse strand, counting down.
ATGACAGACTATCATGAAGTTTTTTTTTTTTTGAGACAGGATCTTGCTGAGTTGCCCTGGCTGAAGTGCAGTGGCACAATCATAGTTCACTGCAGCCTCCAACTCCTGGGCTCAAGCAATCCTCCTGTCTCAGCCTCCTGAGTAGCTGGGACCACAGGGATACATCAGTGCAGTTGGCTGATTTTTCTATTTTTTGTAGAGGTGGGGTCTTGCTATGTTGCTCAGGCTGGTCTCGAACTCCTGGTCTCAAGCATTCCTCCTGCCTTGGCCTCCCAAAGTGCTAGAATTATAAGCGTGAGCCATCGGGCCGGCCATGAATGTTAATTCTTGTGGTACAGATGATAACCACAGTTCTGGGATCCTTGTGATTACTGGGTATTGAAGTATTTAAAGATGAGTGTGTTATAGAAGGAGGCTCTAATCTAACTGGTGAAGAATAATAACCAAATTTATGAACAATAGTCATTGGTTAGTTGAAAATGACTCTTAATACCTTCATTACAATTGGAGTTATATGGAAATATGAATTAAATCTAGAAACAATGCTTTTCACAAAGTAGTCACTCAATAAATATTTTTAGTTGATTGAGATAGAAAAATTGTGAAACTTGAGTACTTTCATCTTTTTCTGGGAAGCCTTAATTAATTCAGGCAGCTGGAGTGGTGTTCAATGAAATGGTTAGAGTTGGTGATTGTAATAACATGACTCAATTAGTGAATTTTCTAACCCCTTCTATAAATTTGACTAGGATTTAGTGGTATTTATGAATTAAATTCTTTTCAGCTCTGAAAGGTGTAGAAATGTTTAAAGCATAAAGGGCACAGGAATTGAGAGATGAAGACAGATACGCTGTTCTCTTTAAACTGAGCGGTATCACTGGTGCATAAGAAAGCATCAGAACTCACTTATCCCAAGGGGGGAAAACCGTGCTATAATGAAAGGATATATTTGTTCATTGAAGTTACCCTTTGTGTGTAGTTGTTTCTTGTAAAGACCAATGTATGACTAAGTCCTTTGCAAGGAAGGACAGTTCTTTGGACTTTGGCCCCAGCAGCTGGATTATCCTTGTGCCTCCCCTCTCTGTCTCCTTCCTCTTTGGTTTCAATATGTGTTAGCTTGAACTTTGGTTGGTAAGCAAAATAAGCACAATTTTAAAACTACAGATTCTATTAATAATCTGGTCAGTCATATGGTGATCCTCTTAAAGGAGTCTCATTACATCATACCTAAAAGCCAAGGAAAATGGAGGCCTAAAAACATTGCCTCTGCTACACAGAAGGTATTTAAATGCATGACATTGGATGAGATCACCTAAGAAAAAGCACAGAGAGACCTGAAGACCCAAGGTTGTACCCCTGGGGTACTCCGTATTTAGCAGACAGGTAGAAGAGGCAGCATCAGCAAAACAGACTAAGAAGTAGACACTGAGGTAAGAAGAAAACCCAGAAAGTACAGTATTATGTGCAAGTCGAAGAGAAGTAGGTATTTCAAGATTAAGGGAAACAGTCATCCAGGAAATGCAAATCAAAGCTATAGGAGATATACCTCTAACCCACTAGGATGATTATAATCAACAGATAGATAGTAACAAACAGTGAGGGTGTGGAGACATTGGGACCCTTGTGTGCTGTTGGTAGGAATAAAATGGCACAGCCACTTTGGAAGACAATCTGGCAGTTCCTCAAGCAATTAAACATAGAATTACTATATGATCCAGTGTTAGCTTGAACTTCGGTTGAGTATGTATGTGGTGGAGGTGGAATGGAGAGGGACATATCTGGTGGCAGCTGGAAATTTGGAGCCTTTTTTTCCAGGGCACTTGGGAATTTACTCACTTGCTGGGACTTCCTTACTGTGCAGAAGAGGTTTCTCATCTGCCCAGAACAAGAGGAGCCAGTGACTCACAGGCTGCTGAGACCATGGCCTGCTCTTCTTCCCTCTGTGTGCAAACCATTCTGGTTATGTGAGATTGTGGGGCTTGCCTTCTGACCAGGATCCTTACTTTCTTTTCCTTTTGGATTAAGGGTAGGTGGGAGGTAATAATAAATAAGTTTGTATATTTAACCTGAAAGTGTTCCTTGTTTTGTGAAATCAAAAGGTAAAGAACCTGAGACAGAACTATTACCAAATTTGTGCCCTAGTGACAACCCTCAGCCATCTGTTAAGACACTGCCTATAAATTAATGACTCTCAAATGTGTGGCTTCAGTTCTAACATTTCCTTTGAACTCCAGGAAACAATAAAACTACCCAGTAGTGTAATGAAATCCCAGAATGATTACTTGCAACGTGCCTATAATTTAGTTGGTTCAAATTGTAAAAAAAAAAAAAAGGCCATTAGTTTCCTAATCTAAGCATTGGATTGAATGAGTAAAAAGCCCACAAAAAACATAATGGAAAACAAATTCAAAAGGGGGAAATAGTATAAGAAAGTGTGATCTAAGTAGGAATCAAGCTAAAATATCGTATGCTTTGGAGCAACCGGTAGTGAGGCAGAAAGGAGATTACATTTAATAGTGGCACTAGGGACATTTAAAAAAATCATATCTTTATTCTACACATTTAATAAATGAAAACATTCTTTTTTGAGTAGCAAGAGGGTCATGACATTGTAACCATAGAGAATGAAATGTAATCTTAATGCTCTATTTGGTCCTTTGGTGAGCAATATTCTTTATTGGTTTTCACCTTTAGAATCATCGTTTAGACCAGTGTTTCTCAGAGTTTGCTCTCTGGACCAGCAGCATCAGCATTGCCTGGGAACTTGTTAGAAATGCAAAGTCTCAGGCCACACCCCTGACCTATTGAATCAGAAACTCTCAGGGTGGGGCCCATAAATCTGTGATTTAATTAGTTTTACAGGTGATTCTGATGCACATTATGGTGCTACAGACAAGGCATGGAAGACTTATTAAATTATGGTTACATCATGGAATGTGAATTATAAACCTTGACAATGTGAGGAAAAAGAAGTACCACTGACATAGGTTGGGAGGAGGTGTAGGATAATGGGTACACATTGTGATAGCCTTATTTTGCGAAGGGGGAATAAAGATATTTTGTAGTTGATAGAACAAAAAATAAAATTGGAAATTTATCTTAAAAGTAACCAATGGAATAACTAAAATTAGTGAGATACATTAATAGTTGGGAAGAGGGGTGTTCATGGGAAGTACAACTTGGCTAAAGCATCATGTCCTAATGGGTAAATGTCTCATAGATATCTAAAGGTGATAAGTGAAGAAATAATGGTTAAAACATATTATTTAGAAGTTTGAGATTAACTGCCAGAGACCCCTGAAAGGAAATGGTTAGATATGATTGCCTTTGGGGAGCAGGATAAGGGAGCTCTTTTATTTTGTTTGGCTTTTTAACCATATGGTATATATTGTTTTGATTAAGATTTTAAAAACAAAATAAAATATGCTTCCAGCTATTGTGGAAGCATATCCATTCATTAAGTTGCAGAAAGGGCTGCCTGTTACTTTTCTGGGTTCTTTTCCACAAGGTCAGAAGCTTCTGATTATTTTAATTACATATGGCACTTTCTGTATGGGTGCTAGGTGAGTGGGTTTGTAGGAATATGGTGTGTGTGTTTTTCTGAGGCCGTTTGTGGCTTGTGCTGGAGTACTGGCTAATTAACCTTTGCTTTATATTCTTCCCATTTTTTTTTTAAATAACTTAAGAACATCCGGAATCACTGGAAAACTAAAATCAATTATTTTGGTTGAATGCTAAAATACTTTTTACAAAATTATTCAGAGCATAATCCATCACAAGTAACACCTTTAGGTTTTTGTTCTCCAAGATTGTCCTCTACTTTCTATATTTGAGTTGTGCCTCCTGCTAATTAGCTTTTAAAAGGCTACTGAGATTAGGAGACAAATTTAGTACTTGTGAGGTTTTTAATCTCATTGATTTAAGGAGCAGTCTTCCTACATTTTTATAGAACTTCTCTTTATTCAAATGTAATGATCTATTTATAGATAAGAGATAAAGTGTTTTAATCTTACTCAGGGGATCCCTGATGAGCCCAAAATGAAATCCAAGTGGAACAATAAGCAGAGCACCAGTGCATAATTGCTGTGCTAGCTGAAGCTTTAATCCTCTCATAAAATATTTATCTGTGCTTTATATCACATTAATTTTTAGATCGTTTTCACTGGAAAGTATATTTTGTTAGCTTGCTTATTATGGTTGAGATTAAAGATGAAGTGTTAATGTATTTTTATATTTAAATATGTTTTAAAATTGGTCAAACCACTTTAAAAAGAGCTTTATTTTGGAATAATTTCAAAATTACAAAAAAGTTAGAAGAATATATTGTACAAAGAACTCTGATATGCCCTTTATCTAAATATAGCAAATTTTAACATTTGCTGCATTGGCTTTATCACATTTATTTCCTCTCTATTTGTACACACACATGCACCCACATACAAATACTATTTATTTTTTCTGAATCAGTTGAGAGTAGGCTGCATACATAATGTACTTTTACTTAATATTCTAGTGTATGTTTCCTAAGAATAAGAATATTCTCTTATATGACTACCATGCACCCAGTCAAATCCAGGAATTTCTTTTTTGTGTGTGTGTGGAGACAGGTTGCTCTGTTGCTCTGGAGTGCAGTGGTGTGATCATAGCTCACTGCGGCCTTGAACTCCTGGGCTCATGTGATCTTCCTGCCTCAGCCTCCTGAGTAGCTGGGACTACAGGCATGTGCCACAACGGCGCATTTTTTTTTTTGCAGAGACGGGGTCTTGCTCTTGCTGAGGCTGGTCTCGAACTCCTGAGCTCAAGTGATTCTCCTGCCTTGGCCTCCCACAGTGCTAGGATTACAGGTGTGAGCCACCGTGCCTGGCCAGTTGTCATGTTTTTTTAAGTTTCTATTAATCTGGAATAGTTTTTCAGCCTTTCTTTGTCTTTTATGACATTGCTACTTTTATGATGTTAATATTTTTGAATGATGCAAGCCTATTTTATAGAATATTCCAAAAATAGGGTTTGTCTGATGTTTCCTCATGATTAGACTCAAATTTCTCATCCCCAGCCAGAGTACTGCATAAATGATAATTTATGTAGTATGTGTGTGATGTTGTGTCTTTCCCAGGGTATCACATCAGGAGGCACACAATATCCATCTGCTCCTCATTGGTGAAGTTTTAATCACTTGGTTAAGGTACTGCCTAGGCTGGGTAGTTACTGTTTTTCCCCTTGCAACTAATAAGCCAATCTGTGTTGAGACACTTTGAGACCATGCAAGTGTCTATTCTGCATCATTATTTTTTCTTCAAAGAGTTAACATCTTTTTTTGATTGGTTCTTGCCTGAACCATTCTTTATTGTGATAGTTGGAAAATAATTATTTTCCACCTTCCCCTCCCTCCACATTTATGTCTTTATTGTCTTCTAAGGAAGAGTCTTACCTCCCCTATTTATTTATATGTCTATGTACTATCAGTATGGACTCAGGGATTCCTATTTTACTCAATGGGTTACGATCCATTATTGTTCTTATTTATTTTGATGCTGAAATTGTTACATATTTGACTCATGGGAGCCCCTTTCAGGCTGGCTCCTGTATCTTTTGATCTGTCTCCATAATTTTTTGGAACACTTTTTTAGTCTCTGGCTCAACAAAATGTTCCAGGCTTATGTTGTATTTTTCCTCCTCAGCCTTGTTTCAGCTATTTAAAAAATTCCTTTAGCTTCTATTGATTTGTTCACACCCAAGCCTTGACCACTAGATAGTGAGATTTACAATAATTTTGGGCTTTTTCTGAAATATGGAAATTGGGGGAGGAATAAGATGACCTAGATTGAAGAGGTACTTGGTGAGACCTCTCCTATTTGGGAGGTGTGTTAGACAGGTGATGGGAGTGATGGTGGAAAGCAGGTAGCCAACAGCAGAGAGGCCACTCCAGTGAGTGGCCAAGGAAATTGACTAAATATGGCAATAAATACCCTGGTTCTTCATGGTATGTGCTTATCATAGTGCTGGGGATCCAGAAGTTCCCTTTTGCTCTAGTGATGGAATGTGGAGGTACTGAATGGGCCAATGGGTAGGCAGTAGCCTGGGTTTAGAGTGAAAAGGCTAGCATGTGTAGAGACTTAATGACTGAAGTCAAATGACTGGGAATATGGACTCCAGTGGTGTGTACTAGCATAGTGTCCCAAAAGGCCATTTGGCAGGGGTAGTGGGTGAAGAGAGGAAATGACTATAAAGAGGTAGCACAGTGGAATTTGGGGGGTCATGGAACTGTTCTGCATCTGTGCATTTACAAAAAAATCACAGAATTGTATATCAAAAAAGTGAATTAAATAGTATGTAAGTTTTTTTAAAAGCACATTGAATTTTGTCAAATGCTTTTTCTGCATCTATAGAAATGATTATATGGTTTTTGTCTTTCATTCTATTAATGTGATGTATCACATTCATTGATATACATATATTGAATCATCCTTGCATTCCTGGGGTGAATCCCACTTGATCATGGTGAATGATCTTTTTGATATGCTATTGAATTCAGTTTTCAAGTATTTTGTTGAAGATTTTTGCGTCTGTGTTCATCAGGAATATTGGTCTGTAGTTTTCTTTTCCTGTTGTGTCTTTGTCTGGTTTTGGTATTAGAGTAATGCTGGCTTTGTAAAATGAATTTGGAAGTATTCCCTCCTCTTTAATTTTTTGGAATACTTTGGAATACTTTGAATTGGTATTAGTTGTTCTTTAAATGTTTGTAGAATTCAGTAGTGAAGCCTTTAGGCCCTGGGCTTTTCTTTGATGGGAGACTTTTTATTACTGATTCAATTTCCTTACTCATTATTGGTCTGTTCATATTTTCTATTTCTTCATGATTCAATCTTGGTGGATTGTATGTGTCCAGGAATTTATTTGTTTCCTCTAGGTATTGAGTTTGTTGGTGTATAATTGTTCATAATAGTTTCTTATAATCCTTTGTGTTTCTGTGGTATCAGTTGTCATGTTTTTCATCTCTGATTTTGTCTTCTGTTTTTCTTAGTTTGTCTAGCTAAAGGTGTGTTGATTTTCTTTACATTTTCAAAAAACCAACTCTTTGTTTCATTGATATTTTGTATTGTTTTTCTAATCTCTATTTCATGTATTTCTACTCTTTATTATTTCCTTCCTTCTAACCTTGGGTAGTTTTAGTCAAGCTAAACAGGAGCCATCCTAAAGCTGTGGTCCCCAATCCCGGGCAGTGGACCGTCAGTGGCCTATTGGCGGCTGTTGGGTGAGCAAGGCTTCATCTGTGTTTGCCACTGCTTCCCATTGCTCACATCCGCATGTGGGCTCTGCCTCCTGTCAGATCAGAGGTGGCACTGGATTCTCATAGGAGTGCCAACACTACTGTGGACTGTGCATGTGAGGGATCTAGGTTGCGAGCTCCTTGTGAGAGTCTGGTGCCTGATGATCTGGGGTAGAGCTGGGGAGTGGCTGCAAGTGCAGATTGTCATTGGCAGAGAGGTTTGACTGCACAATGAATGTAGTGCACTTGAGTCATCCCGGGACCACCTCCCCATTCCCCATCCCCCTCCATGGAAGGATTGTCTTCCATGAAGCCAGTCCCTGGTGCCAAAAAGGTTGGGGATCACTGTCCTAAAGTAGATGAAAACCCGACTCTGTCAAATTATGTGTCTCTTTTGTCCTTTACTATTCTAGATGCTACTAGAATAATAGCAATTTCCCATTGTTTTATTGACCTATGTTCTTTTAATACTTCTTCCAAACTTTTGAACTTCCTTCATTAATTTATGTTCATTACCAGAATTGATTCCCTGTGCCATTGCAGGAGTTTTTAGCAGTGTATTTGGCATAGTTCCAGAAGTAGATGCTGTTACAATTTGGGCATCTACAGAGTGACAGCAGTCCATAGTTCCAACTATGAGTGCATTACTACTAGATTGGTGATTTAGTCCATTTTTCTTGAAACAATTCAAGTCTTTTGACAGAGAATCCAAATCATTTGGCAGAGTACCGTCTCCTGCCATATCCATTGTGTCTGATGAAATAGATTTTGAGAAAAACCCTCAGTTGGTATTAGGCATTTTCTTTTCCATATTTACCTTCTCCTCATTACCATCTTGAAGGATAGTAGCATTTGGAAAACAAAATAAGTTTAGCTGAGATACTTTTATTTTATTTATATTTTATCCCTGCAATTTGTGCTCAGTTTCAAGGAATTTATTTCTTAAAGCAAGAGGATATACAAATGACAATCTCAAGTCCCTCTAGTCAAGCCAAAGACAGGCTATATAACAAAACCTTCTTCTTTCTTTGCTCTAACATACAGGACCAAGGAAGACACTGCCACTAATAAATAAACATTCACAGATCCCTGGAAAAAGAAAAAGGCTACACAGGACCAGTGGTACCTCAGTGACTAGCAATTTAGTAATAAGTCCAGACTAACCTTAACACAATGAGCTGGAAAACTGAGAATCTAGAGCAGGTGTGGGGAACCTGTGACCTTAAGGTCCTTAAGTGTGGCCTTTTGACTGAATCCAAATTTTACAGAATAAATTCTTTTATTTTTATTAATATATTTTTGTTCATCTTCTGTATTTTTATTTTATTTTTAAAATGAACATATTTAAAATAGCAAAGAATAAAATAAGTTTCAATGAAATAATCCTCCCAGATTGACCACAATTAGAACATTCGCAAGCCATAAGGGCTAAATTGACGGCTGCTATGCTAATGATGTAGTTCTAACTTCACCTTCTTGACTGATGCCACTACGCACAGGCTGGTTGGCGAGAGTTTATGGGGGTCGAATACACCAGTCTGTTATCAGTTTTGGCAATGGTGTACTGTGTTTCTGTTTGAAGTGGAATTTGTGAATAGTTGCACAGCTCGACAGTATTTTTTAATTCTGTCTGCTTAACAGCCCATCATGTCAAAGAAGACCAAGAGAACACTGAAGGAAGAAAACAGAATTTTTAATGAGTATTGGGAATTGCAATATTATCTTGTTTCTGCTAACAATGATTTGCTTGCTTTGTGATACTGCAATATCAACATTAAAGAAATGCAGTGCTCATCAGCATTATAACACTCATAAGGACCACAAAAATTTTAAATTAGAGGGAGAGGTGTGAGAGGTTGCATTGCAGAAATTAAAAGATGAAAAGCAAAAGCAAAGACATTTCTTTCAAGTAGCAGTAAGACCTGGAAATAATGCCACTGAAGCAACTTATAAAGTGACTTATATACTCAGGAAAAAAGGGAAGCCGTTCATTGATGTAGAAATTGTGAAAAAAATGCATTGTCGAAGTTGTAGGATGCTTAGATAATGTTTCAAAGTACAAACAACTGCCTCTTTCAAGGAGAACCATAACTGATTGGCAGCATGAATTAGCCTTCAACTTAACAGAATGACTTCATGCAATACTTCAAAAGGAAAATATATATTATTCGATTGCTTTGGATGAATCAACTGATACTACTGACTCAGCACAGGTTTTATCCTTCATTCAGGTCATAACAGAAGATTTTCTTTGCTACAAAGAGTTACTCGCTTTGGGCACTCTTGTGAACAGAACATGGGGAATAGATCTTCAACAATTTTCAAGATAAATGTTGTGAAGTTGGACTGAATTTGGTAAATTTAGTGAGTGTATGTACAGATGGTGCACCTTCCATGACAGGAAAACATGAAGGGTTCATTGTACACATAAAAAAAGTATTAACAGATCCAGATGCTCTCATTTCTTTTCATTGTATCTTGCATCAAGAAAATCTCTGTGCTAAAGCTACTATTTTAAGTGACACTTTGCAACAAGTTATAAGTATTTTTAACTATATTTGTGCAAGTGCAACATGGCATGGTCAGTTTTGTAACATGCTAAAGTTGAACCATGAGATATTCAGTGTGGATTTGCCATATCATTCTAAAGTGTGTTGGCTATCACAAGGACAGGTGTTTGCCAAAATTTTATCTCCGCGAGAACAGATAGTTAAATTTTATGAAGGACAGAATGAGCAACGTGAATTATTGAAAGAAGATTTCTAGGGGAATGTGGCATTTCTGTGTGATACCATGTCAAATGAAAAACGACTTTACAAGGTAAAACTAAATCTATATATGATATGTGGCAAAAAATCCAAGCATTTTGAAAAAAGCTATCTTTTTTCAAAACAGTTCTTTTCCAAAACGAAATTTTGGATGAACTTTTTCCCCACTTAGCAACGGTCATTGATGAGAAGGATGATATATGTGAATCATCTGACAAATACGCAGCTGTTATAGACCTGTTAATTGGAGAATATGATGAAAGGTTCACTGACTTTGAGAATCATGACATCACACTCAAATCAGCATTTCAGCCTCACCTAGTGGATATCACCAAGGCACCTAAAGAACTACAGATGGAATGGATTGAACTCTCAGTAGATGACATTTTAAAGTCATTGTTTGATGCTAAGAAAGATCCAGTTGAAATATGGAAAAATGCAGTGGAACACCCACGCCTTCGGCAACATGCCCGAAAAATGCTTTCTTGCTTTTCAACCACTTATTGCTGTGAATCTACATTCTCATACCTAACCCAAATGAAGATGCCCTTAAGATCACAAATGACTGATACCCATCTAGAGGATGAACTGAAACTGTGGACCTCCATGCTGCAACCAAATATTCAAATGCTTTCCAACAAAAAGCAGACACACCAAAGTCATTAAAAGGTTAGTTAACTTTAAAATTAACAAATAGTTTTCATTTTTTGAAATTATTAAGTACATAGTAGTTAGAGTTTTACAAAATAATGTACATTTTTAAGCATATCTAATTGAAGTTTCTTGAATGCAGCCTTATTTGATTACAGCTAAATTAATTCAGCCTTCCAACATGAAAAGGTTTCCCTCCCCTGATTTAGAGGATACTGTGTGGCTCCAAGACTGCTTCCTCAACCACCATCCTAAAGTCACACATAGAGTTGACTGTTTAAGCAGATACCATCTTGGAGAGGAGGAGCTAATCCCTCCACATGGATGCTGGATCCCATATATTTTAGCCTTCTTGGGGATTTATGCTATTGATTCTTCTCTGTCTCTCTTTCTCTCTCTCTCTTGTGTATCTTTAACCTTTCTTTCTTGATGCTGACTTATTCCCATCAGCTCTTAAACATGCTGTATTGTCTTTCATCAAAAACAAAACAGGGCCGGGTAGATTAATGCTCTAAAATGAAAAAATAAAAAAAAGAAAAAGGAAAAACAGGGCCAGGTGTAGTAGCTCACTACTGTAATCCCCGTGCTTTGGGAGGCTAAGCTGGGAAGATCACTCAAGGCCAGGAGTTTTAGGCCAGCCTGGACAACATATCGAGACCTTGTGTCTACAGAAAGATTTTTAAAAAGTTAGTCCTGCGTGGTGACACATGTCTGCAGTTCCGGCTACTCAGGAAGCTGAGGCAGGAGGATCATTTGAGCCCAGGAGTTCAAGGCTGCAGTGAACTATTATCACACAACCACACTCCAGCCTGGGTGATAGAGCAAGACTGTGTTTGAAACAAAAGAAAACAAAACAAAAGAAACAGCACCTGTGCTTTAGCCTCACACCTCCTCTTAAGGCTATTGTACTATTTCCTCTTCTTCACAACCAAATTTCTTAAAATCTTTGTTTACAGTTGAAGACTCCCCTTCAGTTTCCTTTGCAGGCTCATCCTCCCTTGGCATCTACAGTTCAGATTTTAGACGCGAGTGCTTGTTTCTAGGACATCTTTTTGGTCTATACACTTTCTCTTCCTCTGTTGATGTTATACATGGTTGCAATTCATTATATAACAGTGATTCCCGAAATTATATTCAGTCTAAACAGACCTTTCTTTTGAATTCTTACCCTTGTATTCAACTGTCTACTTGATATTTCAACTTGGATATCTCAGGGGTGCTTGAAATTCAACATGTTTAAAACACTATTCTCAATCTTCCTTCTTAAATCTGCTTTTACCCCCACTTTCTTTATTTTGGTAATTGGTACCAACATGTGCCCTTGGGAAAAACCCTGGAGGCTTTTTTGGTGTGTGTGAGACAGGGTCTACTTGTATTGCCCAGGCTAGAGTGCAGTGGCGTGATCATACCTCACTGGAGCCTCAAAAACTCCTTGGCTCAAGTGATCCTCCTGCCTGAGGGACTACAGGTTCACACCACCACGCCTGTCTAAATTTAAAACTTTTTTGTAGGGACAGGGTCTCACTATGTTGCACAGGCTGGTCTCAAACTCCTGGCCTCAAGCGATCCTCCTGCCTGGGTTCCCAAAGTGCTGGGATTATAGCCATGAGCCATCGTACCTGGCCTGGGAGGCATTTTTGACATCTTCTCTTCCTCTCCCTGACCCATCAGCCAGATAATCAGCAAATCATGTTGATTTCTCAAATATAGGTATATCTCTATATCTCCATTGTCATCACCCTAGTCAAACCATCATACCATAACCTTTTGCCTAAATTTCTATAATAGTCTCCTAACTTGTCACCTCGTATTCATCCTGGTTACCCTCCTAGCTTAAAATTAGTTTAGGGCTTAGTTTATGGCTTAAAATTCTTACTATGCACCCCCACCGCCCCCTGCCTCATCTTGAACCACTCCTTGACTTTTTCTTTTCCTTGACTCTCATTCCAGTCAGTCAAGTTCAGTTAATTTTACTTCCTTTATTACTAACTTTTCTTGAATTCCCTTTTTCCATGCCTACTGCCACTGTCACAGTTCAGGCCCCAGTTTCTCACCTGAATGTCATCCCTGCCACAGCCTCTTAAAACTGGTTTTGCTACCCCCTAAATAGTTAATTAATTAGTTCTTTCTTTCTTTCTATTAAAGTTTATTCTTTTGCTTTATTTACCAGTGAATTGTGTAGCATGCATGTCATTTTGGCTTAAAATGTTTCTTTATGCTGATTTCTTTCTTATTCACTAATTCTTCCTTTGTTAACTACCAGAGTGACCTGATTTCTCTGGATCCTGATTTCTTACAATGTGAAGTCCAAAATCCTTAGTGTGTTTATATGACTCTCCAGTTCTGACTTTCTCTTGACTGTAGGCTGAACTTGTTTCAGCTATACTAGATTGCCTGAAGGTGATTCTCCTGCCCTCCTCCACACACAGCAGGCTAATTCTTCTTGCCATGCCTGTACTGAAAATGCTGGGCTTTCCACATCTCCACCCACACACTTTTACCTGGATACTACCTACCCTTTGTTTTAGGCTCACCTCTTTTGTGGAAGCCTTCCTGCCCTCCCTACCACACTAGACTGGAGTAAGTTCCCTCCTCTGTGTTGCACTTTGCAAATTAAATTACAGTTAAGTTTATGTGTTAGCTCCTTTTCTAAACTGTGAGTGCCTTCATCTTTATGTCTCTAGAATTAGACAGTCAATTAGCTTAGAATAAATGAGAATGAATGCTTGAACATGGCATAGTATTCCATGGCCAGAAGTATGTGCCACTGTGAAAATCAAGTAAAGGCAGTACTTTCCCTGTGTCAGAAAAAAAGATATGTTTGTGAATACATTTTCTCGATTTTAATTTTTTTACGTATTTTTCCTTAACCTTTAGTTACCTACTTCTCCCTAACAAAACAAATGAATAAATAGCAAGTGTATGTTTTTTGAAAACACATGGGAATAGACTGCCATGCTTTATATAATAGTTTTTGTTTTTCTACAGAAATGTTTGTGATGTGATCATTTTTTGCCACTAAAATTGTTCTAGGTTTTACAATGGATTTTAACATCAGTATTTCAGAACATTTCACGTTACTTATGGTGTTCTGCATAATAGCAGGAGCAGCACGAACTAGGTGTTCAGAAAACATTCTCGTTGACTAATCAAGAGTATCATAACTGTCACTACCTGGTAAAGATAGACAGCATTTAAATAAGAGAATAAACATGTTGAATTAATTTTCCTTGACACAAAATCAGACTCTTAGGCTTAAGACACTTGAAAAATACAAGCAATACTAGAAAATGACCAAAGTTTATTTGATGTAGTTTTACATTCTCTTTAACTTATGTTTTTTGGAAGTTGCCTTAAGCAATTTAGAGTTATTGTATGCCTTTAGTGATATTATTTAGGTCATTAAATATGAAATGTCTGATTTCGAATCAAAAGTGTAGTTTATTTATATCTCAAACAAGAAGCAGTACAATTACTCAAATATGCACCTAAACTATCCACACAGTTTTGCCATCTTAACGGCAGCTTGTTTATGCCAGCAGTGAAGAAGCCTGGAGAGTGAGTGGTGGTGAAATTGTGAAAGGCATTTTCCACAGCTTGTTGAGAATTGAATATTTTACCTTGCAAGAAGTGGCCCAAAGCCTGGAAGAAGTGGTGGTCAGTTGGGGCAAGGTCTGGTGAATATGGTGGATGACAGAGAGTTTCCAAGTCCAGCTTCTGTAGTTTGAGCAGTGTTGTTTGTGCAACATATAGTGGAGCATTGTCTTGCAAGAGGGCAAGAGGATTGGCCTGTCTCTACTGACCTATCTCGGCTGCTTAATCACAAGCATCTTCATAATTTCATCCAGTCGGTTGCAGTAGACATCTGCTGTAATCAACTGACCAGGTTTCATGAAGCTGTAGTGGATAATACCAGCACTGGACCACCAAACAGACACCATTAGCTTTTTCTGATGACCATTCAGTTTTGGATTGTGTTTCTACACTTCATGTTTATCTGACCATTGTGCTGTCAAAAAGAATCCATTTTTCATCATATGTAACAATACAGTGTAGAAATGGTTTGCCTTTATGTCTTGACAGCAAAGAAAGGCAAGCTTGGAGACAATTTCTCTTCTGACGCTTGTTTAATTCATGCAGAACCCATCTGTATAGCTTCTTTACCATGCCGATTTATTTCAAATGGTCCAATATTGTTGGAATAGTAATGTCAAACCTTGCTGCTAATTCATGTGTTGGTTGAGATGGATTCGCTTCCACCTCATGATGATCCATCTTGGTCTCAGGTCGCCTATGTAGCTCATTTTCCAGATTAAAATCACCAGAGTGGAACTTCTCAAACCATCGACGTACTGTGTGTTCATCCTTTCCAAACACTTCATTGATATTTTGAGCTGTCTGCGCTGAATTGGTTCCATGACGGAACTCCTGTTAGAAAATAACATGAGTTTTTGACTTATCCATGGTTTCACAAAAATTGCTCTAAGGGAAAATTTGAAAGATAATCACAAGCCAAAATATGTGTTTGCAAGACTGAGGATGTACCTTCACAATAAAAATAAAACAAGTGTCAAAGTGAAATGTCAGAGATATCAACTGTCAAACTTAGTACTTAAGGAGATCAGACATCTCATACTTAATAACCTATAGAACACAGCTGTCTTCTGCCTCGTGGTCTTTTCTCCAGGCTGACTTGTCATGGCTTGTAGCCAGTAGTAACTCTGATGAGATGACTGGGGTGTAGCTGAGTCAGCATTCATTGTAAATGTGGTAGAAACTTACTAAATTTGTAGTTAGATAATTGAGAATTTATGATAATTCTGACATGCTGATTTGATGTTTCCTTATACTGTTTAAGACAAAGAGAAAAGGATTTGCTTAGCTAATTAAAACTATAAACAAGATGGAATATTTAGTCTACTTGAGGCAAGCCAACTGTTTTCAAGTACTTATAAAATCAACATAAACTAGGGATATGCCAATTAAAATTATTTTTATTAATTAAAGTGCTAATGTATTCTCTAAGGCATTGCTTTTGACTGCCCTCTTCCTTGACGTTGGTTAAGATTATTAGGAAATAGGGACCTACTGATAATTTTCAAATTCTTTGTTAATGACCCACAGTAAGATATACATGTTTATATTGCTATTCAGTACAAATACACATGTAATGAAAACAAAAATTGTAGAAAACAATATTTAATCTTATTTCTTGTGATGCATTATTTTTATTCTCTTATATTTCAAATATTAAAAAGTGCTTCTCAGGACCCACTACATTGATTTTACAAATTGATCAAGACTCACAGTTTGAAAACAGCACTGTACCAGATTATGCACTTGTGTGCAGAGACCACGACTTGTTCATCTTTCTGTTACCAAGTACTAGTGCATTACCTGACACAGAGTAGGTGCTTAGTAGATGTTAATTGAATGAATTGGTAGTTGGAAAGAAGAGTAAGAAGTGAAATCAGTGTTATAAAAGGAGTAGATACTTTTGGCAATAAAGTTTTTGGATGTGATAAAGGCAGAGGCAAAGCATTTCTGGTACTCAGGTTTGGTATGAGATTTTTGTTTGTTTGCAAGTAATAGAAACCAGTGTTAGCTAAATTAGCTAACTCAAGCAAAGAAGAATATATAAAAAGGATTCAGGGTGTCTCACAGAACTGAAAGACAGGAGTGCATCTTGTGACTTGGGAAGGGGTTGAAACTGAGGACTGGAAAGCCTTTAAGAGCTCAGGCATGTTATCATGTTTTTTCGTCTCTGCGTCTCTCTGCTTGGCTGCCTTTTTTTTTCCTGCAGAATGATTCCCTGTGCTCCTCAGTCCACATGACAATATTTCCAAAGTCCCTGATTGATTTTGTATTTTGGTTGCAATCTTAATATTGCATGTGACTTGTATGTGGTAAAATAAATTAGTCTTTTGATATGTACTGTATGCTAAGTGTTAGTAGTCTCAAGTCACTAATTCTAGATCAGATATCCTATTCTTAATGCAGTGTTTCTAATGGCTTTGTTTTACTTACTGGGTCAGATGAATACACATCGAGTACATGTGTGTATCTTATAATTATTGCTTGCAAAAGTGTTAATTAATTCAGTACACTTTCTCAGCACACATTCCTGGCACTAGGTTGGACTGCAGGATGGTTACGAAGATGAATATAATATACTGTATTTAGAATGACTTTTCCACTTGAAGGTTATGGCCCTGTTCCAGAAAAGTATACCAAGTTATGCACAGATGAGCTGTGTTCATGATGTTGGTTCAAAATTAGTCTTCTATTTTTCCATCTCTGCTTGTTTGTTTCTCACTTTTATCTCTGTCCTTCTCATCCAAAATGAAGGCCTTAATACTTTGCCTTTTGACACTTTTTTCACTTTTTTTGTTCACTATTTGTATTCTACATGTGGGCTCAGTTCTTTATTCTAATATCAGTCTTTGTAGCCCATGGTGCCCATAGCTGTGAATTGCCATCAGGGGAGTCTTTACTAGGCATGACATGGCATCCTGGGCCCCTCTTGGACCCAAGCCAGAAAAACAAGAGAGCTAGACCAGAAAATAATGGTTCATATCTTCAGGAAATGTGCAGACTGATGGAGGCAATAAAATCACAGATATTTTTTGTTTGTTTTTGAGACAGGGTCTTGCTCTGTCACCCAGACTGGAGTGCAGTGGTGTGATCATAGCTCACTGCAGCCTCAAACTCCTGGGTTCACATGATCTGCCTGCCTCAGCCTGCTGAGTAGCTGGGACTACAGGTGTGGGCCACCATGCCTGGCTAATTTTTTAAAAACGTTTCTGTAGAGAGGGGGTCTTGTCATGTTGCCCAGGCTGGCCTCAAATTCCTGGCCTCAAGTGATCCTCCTGCCTTGGCCTCCCAAAGCGCTGGGATTACAGGTCTGAGGAACCATGCCCTGTCCATAGATGTTTTTAATATAGCATTATAATTGTCATAACTCAAGTTTGAACAAAATACTATAAGAATGTTTAATCAGTGCCTGCCACATAGTAGGGCCCCCAGAAAAACTTTTGGAAAGAATCAGTAAGTGAATGGGAGTGTCCATCTGGTATAGCTACTGATAGCCTCACTGAAGAGGTAACATTTGAGCTAATTTCTGCAGGATCTGTCAAGTTTGGATGGTAGGTGGGCAGTGGATTGGGTAGTTTTGCTGTAAGAAGAGCTTGTGTACAAGAACTAAGTTATGAATTGATGGAGTACATTTGAGTGTGAATGTAGTATTGATTACATGGGAGAATAGCTGAAGGTATAGATTACAGCCAGGCTGAGAAAGGCTGTGTAGGCCATGGTAGAGAATTTGGACTTTATTCTCTAAGAGCTACCTGAGAGTTTCCGATGGAGGAGTTATGGGAGAAGATTTGTTCGTTTGAAAGGTAACTCTGTGGTCACTGTTAGCCTGAAGTAACAAGAGATGGTTAGTATGGACATGATTAAGATGCTATTAAATAATATTTTAAAAGTCTGTGCAAGAGATGATGAAGGCTTCATCTAAGGCTGTAGCAGTGAGAGTGAAAAGGAGAATTTGTATTTTGATATATTTTAGGGAGGTAGACTTTTCAGTTTGCTCCAACACAGAGACAGATTTAGAATAGTCTACTTCATTCAGTGTACTGGGGCAGAAGTTAATAAAGCTGAGCCCTGGATATACCATCCCTATCCCCGTGTCCTCCATCATGACTCTGATCTTGTGTCTACCTGGTTAGTCATCCTTTGGCTGTGTCTCCAGTTTTTTAATCTTGCAGTTACTCCTTGGACCTAACTACAGATGTTTGGTTTGTCTCTTTGGCTTTTTGCCACAAATGGGTGGCACTTACCCTCTGGTGCCACCCATTAGTGGGTCCTTTGGATGCTAAAGCAAACCTAAAACAAGAAACAGTTTTATGGGGAGGATATCAGTTACAATAAATGGTGATAAATGCTTTAATGGAGGCATGGACAGAATACTGTGGAAGCTAGGAGGAAGGACTGCCTAATGCTCCTTGGGTCAGTTAGGGCAGAGGAGAAAATGTTTTAGTCTGGTGTTGGTAGATGAGTAGGTATGTCACATAGGAGAGAAGTTTGAGGTACCTGTGGGATATTCAGGTGGAGCTGACCAGTAGATGGCTGGAGTGATAGATCTAGAAGAGCAGTAGGTCTTGATCTTGACTGCCCATTAGGGAAACTAAACAACAACAAAATCATGCCTTAGTCCTATTCATAGAGCTTCTGATTTAATTTATCTGAGATAGGGAGCCAGCTTGATATGTCTTAAAATCAAGGTAATGCTAATGTGCAGCCAGGGTTCATAATCACTGTAATTCAGCAGAGAGGTTTTTCTAGAGAACGTGGAGTATGGGTGATAGCTGAAGCCTTAGACATAGATTAGTTTGGGAACAGAGAGAATGAGAGAAAAATAGAACCAGAGCCAAAATCCTTAGGGAACACAAACATTGTGGTAGGTAGCAAGGAGGTTGCCAGCAAAGGAGAACCTGCAAACATAATTCCTAACTCTTAATTGCACTCTGTTTTAATTTAGGTTATTAATGCATATTTTGCATAGTTTTTCCCTCTTATGACCCAGAGTGGATATGAGGTATCAGGATATACCTTAAATGCCTGATCATGTATCTGTTGTTATTGACAGACCGATGCAACTGATAAACATTAATCCTATTATTATTGATGTAGGAAATCATGATCTTTAATTCTTATCAACAGCAAATACCTATCTCTGCTTGTAAGTTTATTTAAAAGAATTCATGAAAGTAACAATTTCCAAAAATCCATTTTATTTTCTGAATTCAAAGTCACCTGTCATTCTTGCCATAAATTCTTTGAGGCATGAAATAGCCTGCCAGTTGTCTGTTGCTCTCAAAGTTAATGAATGGTTATCAATTTATCATGGGTAATAACCTAGCTGCAAATTGTAAAGAAAGCATTCTATCACTTCCTAGTATTTTTGCCTCAAGGCATTATCTGCCTTTCCTATAGTATCTGCCTTTTCTATAGCATTTGGAGGCTCACTGTCCCTAAAGCTTTTAATAGAGCACATTTCTTACTTGGAAACCTCTTAACATTTGGTAATAGCTCAATGAAATATTAGCTGGTTATATCTTGCTTTGTGTAATAGAACTTGTATAAATAAAATTTCTTAATGTAAGATTGTAAATAAAACTTCTTGATGAATATTCAACCAATACAGTGTGATAGTTTTAGAGATATTTAATTTTTATTTCCAATTCATATTCCATTCAATCCTTACAAGTAAAGTGTGGTGGTTTTCCAGCTCTCTAGCCTCTTAGTTATGTAGTTAATGATCGGAAAAACAGGACTGTTTCAAGGGACCTTACTTTTAAAGGCATACTTTTTCTCCTCTTAAAAAGAGAGAAGTCCTTTGTAACATGAGCTCTTTCAGATCAGGGACTTGAACTTGATTTTATCTTTATTTAAAAAACAAGCAAACAACTGTGTCCATGTCTTATTAAAATTTGCATTTCAGGCACTGAGCACAGTATCATATCTCAGTAAATATTTGTTGCATTAATGTGAACCATTACCCCAGTTATAAATTTCTTATAGAGTGGGTTATTTTAGGGATAGTAGGACATTGATTTAACCCCAAATGTGGCTTTTATCATAGCACCGTAAGTACAGGTGACTACATAGCTACATGTGCTTATTTTCAGTCACTAACTTAATTTCAGTCCCAGTTCTTTCATTGTTAAAGAGCTACCATTAGAGGTTACATTCAGTCCTGTTGTTTTATATAAGAATTTAGTATTTTTATCTGTTTCATTTTGGCTCATTCAGTAAAAGCTTAGCTCAGTGGCTTGTTAAATTAGTTATGGTTAGTTAAATTAATTAGTGAATATGATTTAATGAACTAGGGGAATAAATATTACCGAGATTTCTTTGAGGTTTTAGTATGTTTTTAATAATTTCTCATCATTTATTACCATTGCTATAGATTATTTACCTGTGTACATTTCAAAAGCCTCCAAATCCTTTCAGCTTCTAAAAGTTGGAGGAAATAAAATTCTGCTCTGATTGATTGCTTCTTAGATTTTTATTCCTAAAATCGAGATGGAAAATCAGAGAGAGAAATTCTCCCATTATTAGTTTGCCCTATTCATTTCTTTTCATGTATTGTTTTTGTTCTCTTAATGTGTTTGTTTCCCCAAGCATATAATAAATATTTCTCTTGATGGAACCATATGTTACATTACATTTTAACTGTTTCAGAGTTGTGCACATAGTAGGAGCTCCATAAATAATGGTTGATTGGTTACTTGGCTGACATTAGTTATGGTGCTAACTGTGACAGTTAAAAGCTTTTCCCCTCAGCTCAATGCATAGCAGTTTCTTTACAGATGCATATCTGTCCCATATAAATATTTCCTAGAGAGAATCCCAGTTTCCCTTTTTAACTTATTTCATAGTTGAATGATCCTTACCTTTTAGGGGGCATTTTCCTATATAGTTATTCAGGATTTCTCTTTTTGCAATGTGAACAATTTCTTCACATGTACCTAATCTGACCCAGCTGGTCTTTGAAGTAGCTATCTTTAGGCATTAACTGCTCAACATTAGTCCAGGCCTTTAATTGGAGTAGGAGACAATTAGATGATCCATTTGTTCCATCAGTTCCCCACCCTACCTCAGTGCATATGTAGTAGTTAAAATGGTGACTGCTGAATGAGCACAGTAGAGATTTACTAATACTTTGCAGAAAGGCTATCATGTGCATGCTCTTGGGCTGGTGACACAGCCCAATGAATATTAAGTTTTTGTGTATACATAGAAAACCTATTGACTCTCTTGGGCCTAAGCAATTGGGCATAGTTGAGTTAGCTGACAAAACTCGTATGTATTGTGATCACCTGATCCAGGTAGGTGGAGAAAGGGTGGGCCTTTTTAGGGTCGGTTTGCTTTCTACTTTGCCAATTTACTTAGGTGCCTGATGAGCTCTTTGAGTCAGTACACACCTTTTGAATACCTTGAATTCTGGTAAATTTGGAGTTCATGTTCACTGATCAACCAACAGAATTGTAAATTTTTTTTTTAAATAGGAACTATTTCTTTTTATTTCCATTTATTTTACCTTTTTTGGTCAGTGTAAGTGGCATCTTTTTTTTAAAACAATATTTGTTGTAAGTTTTTGTTTATATATAGAAACGCTATTGACTTTTTACATTATTTTGTAATCAACCACTATACTAAATCTCACTTCTAACAGTGTTTCAGCTTCCCTCTCCACCCGAGTTTTGTAAATACAGTCATATCATCTGCATATATGGATACTTTTGCCTCTTTCTGTCCAATATAGTTCCATGTAGCATAATGGGGAAAAGCATGGGCTCTGGAACGGCTGTTGCTTGGGGTTTAAGCCTATCTTTCCTAACTTGCTAGCTTGTGACTTTGGGGAAGTTATTTATGTTCTCTGTTCCTCAATCTCTCCCTCTGTAAAATGGGATAATAATAGTACTGCCCCCATAGGATTATGCAGATTATATGAATTAAATGATTTAATATTGGTAAAGTGTTTAGGACAGTGTCTGACACATAGTAAGCACCATAAAAACGTGTGGTAAATGAACAAAAAAACCCCCCATCTTCTTCCTTGAATTGGCTAGTACAGTACTTCTAGACCAGTATTAAAAAATGAAGATAGCCTTTCTTTATTCCTTTCAGACTTTAAGAGAAGTGCTTGTATGCTTCATTGTTTTAGTGTTTCAGTAATATTTCCAATAAAACATTGGAAAGTATGGACTTATTTGAATTTTTATGTTTTTTGTTAATGTTAAAGAAATAGTCATCTATTGTTACTTTGCTAAGGATTAAAATCAGGAATGGTTTTAAAATTTTGTCCTGGCTTTTTGGTACCTACTGACATAGTCATATAACTTTTCTTTTTTGACCTATTTATATGGTTAGATTGTATGAGTAGATTTTCTAATATTGAACTATCCTTGCCTCACTGGAATAAACACTTTGTGCTTATAGCTTCTTCATTTAGTGCACTTCTGAGTTCTCTTTGGTATTACTTTTAAAGCTTTTGCGTTAATATTCATAAGTGAGATTTGACAGTAATTTTCAATTTTTTTGGTCAGGTTTTGGTGTTCCTGTGAGGCTGTAAATATTTGACAACTTTTCTCCTTTTTCTATACCCTACAAAAGTTTAAATTGTATAATCTATTCTTTTAAAATTTAAAAGAACGTTAAATTAGAACAGGAACTGAGAGATTTAGTTCAGTTCAGCTGTCTTAATTTTATAGATGAAGAAACAGTGGCTTGTTTACAGCTGCTTAGTGGCAACTATTTGGGGGTAAGGGGTTGGGATTGTACTGTGGAGGTGAAGAAATAACATTTATTGAGCATTAGGCATTTTAAAACCAGTGTCATATTTTTGATGTCCCCCTTAAATTTAGGTTTTGCTTATTTGATATCTAAACTTAGACTAAATAAGTCTGTTGATTTTTTATAAAATTGACTTTATTTTTTAGAGCAGTTTTAGGTATATAGCAAAATTGAGTGCCAAGTAGAAAGAGTTCCAACATACCCCCTGCTTCCATCCACATGTGCACAGCTTCCCCCACTATTGACATCACCCACCAGAATGATACATTTATTACAGCTGATGAACGTGCATTAACATCATTATCCCCCAAAGACTGTAGTTTACATTAAAGTTCACTCTTGGTAGTGTACAGACTGTGGGTTTAGACAAATGCACATTGACATGTATCTACCTTTATAGTGTCATACAAAGTAGTTTCACTGCCGCCTAAATCCCCTGTGCTCTGCATATTCATCCCAGCCTCCCTCAAACCCTTGGCAACCAGTTATCTTTTTGTCTCCATAGCTTTGCCTTTTCCAAAATGTCATATAGTTGGAATCATACAGTATGTAGCCTTTTCAGATTGGCTTCTTTCACTTAGTAATATTCACTTAAGGTTCCTCCATGTCTTTTCATGGCTTGATAGCTCATTTCTTTTTAGTGCTGAATAGTATTCCATTGTCTGAATAAAATTCTATTTATTTTGAATGGCTGAATGTCTTTCCTAAAGATATCTCAGTCTCTTTTTAATCTCAGAATTTTGTCAGTTAACAAATGTTTATTGAAAGCCAACAAAGTGCTTTGTCACTCTCGTCGGGCCCTGGGTATATAGCAGTGATCAAAACAGACAAGAGCTATGTCTGTCCTATGGAACCTGGCATAATTTCCAGCACCCAACAGGAACCTGCTGAGTGTTTGTGGTTGAAGTATGTTTGCTCATGGCCCATCAACCCATTTGGAGATTGTCTTCTTTCGGGAATTTCCAAACGTGGTAATATACATTTATTAACACTAGGTGGTGGTAGAATCATGTACACCGAACAGTTCGTACTGTAATTAAGTCACTGTTTGCTTATAAATATAGTTCTCTTTATAGTGAGTAAAATTTAAATTTGTTTATAATTAATGTAATCATTAATTAAAATGAGAACTTTTAATACATCTTCTAGAATAAATCCCAGTAAGTATAATTTCTCAAATTCTTAAGTTTGTCTTCCTTTGTTTAATAAGGAAGCATTTATTGAGATTCAGCTACATGCTAGGCATTGTGCTAGTGTTGAGGATTCAGTGTTGAATATGTCAACATATTGTCAACATATATGTCAACTTTTTGTCCCTGAGATGTCACAATTTAATGAGGGAGACAGACATAAAAAGAGATTCGTTAAGTGTAGTGAAATGCATGTGTCTTAAGTGTACCATTCAATGAGTTTTGACAAATGCACACACTTGTGTAACCAAAATCCCTATCAAGTTCTAGATCATTATCATCTTAGGGTGGTTATTTTTAAGGGCCATGTATAGGCTGAGTAAGCAGAAGCAGCAAGTTGAGAGAAGAATGGAGATAATCAAACCAAGCATTTCCTGAGAGAGTAGCTTGGTTTCTTGAGTTATTTATCAGTTGAAATTCAGTCTTTGGGAGTCCTGGATGTACTTTAGTTCTGTCCATGACATTTTACATGAACTGGTTTTGGTTGTTTTCTGTCACTGTAGTCACCCGTGCTAGAATACCCATCCTTTAACTTTCCAAGATGAGGGACTTGGCTCTATACTCCTAATAACATAACTTAAAAACAAACAAAACAAAAAATAACTTTCAAACCTAATAGCAACAGGTTATTGAATCACAGGATTTAATGTTTCAAAGCTGGAAAACATAACCCCATGAGAGCACCTAACTTTATTGAGCACTTACTCCGAGGCAGGCACTGTGCTCCTTTGTGTTAATCATCTCTTCTTAGGTAGCCCTAAGCAGTAGGTGGTTAGTGTTGCCTTCATTGAGGATACTGATGTTCAAAGAGATTATAGTACTTGCATAAGGTCATAGCTAGAGAAGTCAGATTTTGAAAGCCAGGTCCCTCTGGTTTCCAAACAGGTCTCTGCCCCCCACTTCCTCCAACCATGCTTCTTAGTAGAAGAAATTTTAAGTTACAGAGCAAAAACACCATGAAATCAAATGGGGGTTTTAACTTATTTTATCCTAGTTGTGGAAATAAATGAAGACCATCCAAATGAGAGCAACTAATGGCTACTCATTCAGAGCTTGCTATATATAGCAAAGGAGTCAGCCACCATCACTTGCTTTTGGTAGAGATTCAAAGGAAGACAGATGAGTGAGACAACTTTATAGTGAAAAAAAGGGAAAGCTTCAGGTATGCCCTAATTGGAGGCTGTTCCTGTGGGGAAGCTGTAGGTGGGCCAACTAGAAGCATGGTATCCTATGTGATTTCTTAAGGGTGCATTTTTGGCTTTCTCTGGTTGGTCTTCAATTGGAAGCTGGAGCAAAAAATTAGGGAACTGTCAGATTGATCAAATCCTGGCTATTTTGTGCTGATTCTTTTCTTTTCTTTTTTTTTTCTTTTTTCAAAAGACATGGGGTCTTGTCGTGTTGCCCAGGCTGGAGTACAGTGGCTAGTCACAGAAGAGATCATAGCTGCCTGCAGCGTTGAACTCCTGGCCTCAAGCAATCCTCCTACCTCAGCCTCCTGAGTAGCTGGGACTATAGGCTGAGGCCACCACACCCATCTTTGTGCTGATTCTTGCAGGGGTTATTGTTTGACTTCCTTGACTGGTTACTGTAGATAATAGGTTGGCTGCCTGGGCTTGTAGCTGCAGGTTGTGGGTCATAGTTATATTTTTACATATGGTCTGGCTGTTGACCATTTGTGTATTCAGTTTCTCATGGTAAATGTGTTGGGAATGGGTATTCTTTCCTTGATTGCATAATATATATTTAAAGTTCTATTTTCGTAGGATAATGACTGTTGACTTTTGGAAAGGAGAGTAAAGGAAGAGGAGAGGAGCATCCATTGAACATTTATTTTATCCCAATATCTGTGCATTGGTTCTCAAAGTGTGGTCTCAGGAACAACAGCTTCAGCATCATGTGTAACTTGTTACCAATACACATTGTCAGGCCTTATCCCAGGCCCACTGAATCAGAAACTTTGTAAGTGGGGCCCAGCAGTTGATGGCTTAACAAGCTTTACAGGTGATTCTGATGAATGCTAAAGTAGAGAACCACTGCTTTATATCAAGGAACCTAATAACTACAACTCAGGTTAGACTATTCCCCCATTTTATAGGTAAGAAAAGTGAAGTTCAGGTTGGCAACTTGTTCTGGTAGGTACAGGAAGTTATAGATGCAGGATTGGAACCCAGGCCAATCTGACTAAAAACCCATGCTCAGGTGAATAAAAGCCAACCAACCAAAACAATAGTGGTGCTCAAAAAGGGTAGTGTGATAGGGCGTGGGGTGGAGGGAGGAGAGAAAAACAAAAAGCACAGTTGTACTTTACAGAAGAATGTTTTCTAGTAAGTATGGGTGAATGATGGAAAATTGCCATTTTGTAATCCTCAGTGTAATGATAGATTCAGGCAGAGATCATGAATAGATGCAGAATATTGGGTGGAAGTTTGTTGGGGAGCAGGATATATGCATGGGATATATGGGAAATATTACCTTTGCAATGGAGTGATCCGATGGCCACCACTTAATCAAGTGATTCTGACTTTCTCTGCCCCTGTTGTGATACAATATGGAGTATGCATCAACCATGAAGTATTCTTGCAAAAATGTTTAACTTGAATCTAATCAAGCCTGTACTTAACTTCAAGGAAGTCATTGTCATAAAAAATAAAAGTGAGTGTGTGTATGTGACTGTTCTCTAGACAAAAGGAAACTAGAGAGACATAATTACCAATTGTGATGTGTGAACTTAAATTGGATCCAGGTTGAAGGGGGAAGTTAGGACAAGCATTCTTTCACCAGTTGGAGAAATTTGAACATAGACTGCTTATTATATAATATTATGTGTTATGATCATATAAGAGATTATATTATACTTAGGAATCACATGCTGAAAGTTTTACAGATGTGTTATGACGTTTGCAACTTTCAAATGGATTAGCAAAAGAACATAAACATATATGTATATGTAGAGAGATGAAGCAGACATGGAAAATTGTTTAACAAATGGTGAATCTGGGGGGAGCGTATATTAGTGATTATTGTATTTTTTTCTCCTCACCTTTTCTATTTGAAAAAATGGGAGGAAAACAATCCTCTTACAAGCTGAAAGTGAAACAGTAGAGTTCAATAATCCAAGTGATGATTACATGGCAATTAATTCCCTAGAGGGGATGAGGCTGCCTCTAACTGCGAAAGGGTGTTGAATGAAGAATTGACTAAGTGTGGAGCTTATGTGTCCGCTGTGATTTATGATGTGCGTGTGTCCTGCCAGCTCTCCTCATGCCCACTTCTGTAGACTAGAAGGTTGAAAAAGAAATATTGGAAAGACAATCATCCCATGTATTGAGAGAATCAATCTTAAAAGACAGGTAAAACAACTTCAGGTATGTGGCCTGTGAGTCAGTGTCCCTCTCTCTGTCTCTCTGTCATATTTGTGAGAGAAACTTCTGGAAGTTTTGTTTTTAAATATCAAATGTTTCTTATTATTTTCATCTTGTCATAAGCTTGAAATTTTCCTGTGAATTTTATAGCCAAGAATTAATTTTTCTGTCTTGATGCAATCAATTATTTGTAGTAAGTATTGATTTTACCAGTATTCTTTTCTCATAGTACATTTTGTTTCTCAACATGAAGAAAGTTAACGGGACCAAGAAAGTATAGTGAAAAACTCTTATTTATTTTATTACCTCCCAATTTCTCAGAAAAAGGCAAAACAGATTACCATACAAATAAATCTAGTTTCCAAAGGAAATGTTATAATGATAATGCATTTACTATTTTAATAAAATCTTCATTTATAGGATTTGGTATTGCTGCTTGAAAGCTATATAGCTTAAAATATAAAATTTGCTGTAAGTTATGATATGTGGAAATTAACTAGGGTGCCATTTCTAAATTACCAGGTTACTGCAATAATAGAAAACTCCTTTTAATAGTACAATGTCATCAGATGCCTCAATTTACAGAGGCTCATAAAATTTATTCCCATA
This sequence comes from Daubentonia madagascariensis, assembly GCA_023783475.1. NCBI lineage: Eukaryota > Metazoa > Chordata > Mammalia > Primates > Daubentoniidae > Daubentonia > Daubentonia madagascariensis. Next base: position 13,344,397 of record JAKFHU010000258.1, on the reverse strand, counting down.
TGGTACCAATCTAAATCATAGATAAGTTTTAATTGAATTTTTAGAAATAAAACTTCTCATAGAGATCCTGTTGCAAGGTCAAAGAGCAACCTTGAGTGGGTGTTACCAAAACAGCACCTCTAGTGTCTTTAATGTGAGGGTTCCGTTTATTATAATAAAGATTAGTACATTTTCTCTCCCAGATCACAGAATTTATTGAATAATATAGCCTTTTGATTTCTAACATTCTTTGAAAGATTATGTTGTTTATATATAGTAAATTGTCACACCTTTTCTTACTAGATAAATAGAATTTTTGTCTTTAGGACAAATGAGGTAACATTATTTTATGGATGTAGCAATGTGATGCCTTGATTCTCTGCTTTCTCGCTATTTGCTACATGTAGTGATATATTGTGTTTCGTAGTTTGGCCAGTAATAAAATGAACCATGATTTTGGGCTCTTCTCCTACAAAAGCACTGGGAGATGATGCAGTATCCTCTTCACTATTTCATTATTTGGTCTTTATTTTTAGAGGCAGTTGATATATTTTATTTACATCCTGGGTCTTCTGACTTACCTTAGTATATGGGAAGGTAAAGATTAAAAAACAACCAGTTCTAGTAAAGTTTTAAATGTATGAAATGGAATTAACTGCTTGTAATCTTGAATGAACTTGATCTGTGGGAAATACATTGGTTATGCATTCATATGGTTTTCAGTCTTAAGATGTCTAGTAATGCCTTACTTTTTATGAGTTTATTAATTCCCTTTATTTCCAGGGTTTTTTTTTGGATGTCCACTCAGAGGCAATGCTCCAGGCCCCTTTCAGAAGTGAGAATGTTTGCAGAATTAAATCTAGGTCATTCAGGCAAATTAGGTTCTTATCTATACTAAACTGTCTCAGACAAATGGCTGGAAGTCCCCTCCATACTTGCACAAATTAAATTCCTAATCTCTTGGTTTGTAAAAAACTGTGTCTTAAGAGCTGTAGGGGTTTTCTAACTCAGCCCTCTTGAGTTCATTTTCTTTGTTGTTAACTGTGTTGTATGCTATTAGACTCTGAGCACCTTAAACACAATTTGAAATTCAGATAAAGATTTGAGAGTGGGTTTAAAAAAATAGCAGAATTTTATTAGTGCTGTTTATCCCTTGGGTCAATAGTAAGAAGGGGAAGTTCTCATATTCTGCCCTAAACTGTACTCTGATTGAGGTTATATTCATGGAAGGCAATTTTAGGGACTTAGGACAGGCCTATAATTGATAATAATATGCCTCCATTTTGTCCAGTTGGCTTCATGCCCCTCACAACCCTCTTCTTACTCATAGCCTTAACTGCTGGCAAAAAAGAGCAGTGGTTTACTCTCAGGGTAGATCCTCCCTCCTAATGTTGTGAACTCTCCCACTCTGTTAGCATTTATTAAATGTTTACTTAGGTAGGTTTTGTGCTAAGTGCCTTATGTTATTTCATCTAACCCTCACAACAATTCATTGAAGTACAGGTGTTTATAACATTGCTACCACCACCAGCATCATTGTCACTACCACTCCTGTTTTAAAAATGAGGAAACTAAGCCCTAAGGAGATAAAGAAATTTATTCAAAGTCATATAATTAGTAAGTGGTAGAGCTGGAATTCAGACCTCAGACTTTTTGATTCCAGAATTCAAGCTCTGCACCTCTATGTTGAACTTACATATCCTAAAGCTTTTGCCATATTGCCTTGTATCTTGATTCTGCTTCTGGGTTTAGAACATTATGATTGACAGCTTCTGTGTTTTGTGTGCCTGGCTTTTAATATTGAGTTAAGCTGTCTGGAGCTGTTTTTTAGATTAGTTGTCTTCAAAGTGGGGTATAATACAAATATTTGGGGGTTCATGGAGACTTTCCAGGAATTTTGCATTTTGCAAAAATAGTTTTAATGATATTTATATGCTCAGTGTCTGTATTTACTCATTCCTAATATGGTTGCCTGAGAGCACCTGTGGCAGGCAGAGTCTCCTTTCCTACCTCTCTATTCACAAATTGCTTTTCTCCCACTTGACAAAGACAGCCAGTCTTGCTTCTCACACAGCATGACTCTTAAAATAGTTGATTGCCTCAGGGAATAAAAACCTCTGGTTCACCCAATAAAGGGGTCATTTAAGAATTCTTAGCTTCTGGGTGAGAATTTGAAAATAGGAAAGTAAAGAGCACTTTGGTGAAAATCATAGATGTTTCATCCAGGTAACAAACACATGGCAGGACTCCACACCTTATTTATCTCCTTTAGAATCAACTTGATTTTTGTCTGTGATGGTAGTGAGGGTTGAGGGGGGATTTACAGGAAAGGAAGACTAGCACTTTTATTTTAATTGAAAAGTGAACTTTCTGACAGAAAGTAAGTTTGATTTGATTTATTGATTTGACAGTAAGGAAAGGCTTAGCAATTAGGTTGTTTGGTGGACATATTTTATTAAGTAAATGAGTGAAATCTACAGCTCTCAGGGTTGCAACGATAATATATTTACAATACATATATACTATACTGGAAATTATATCTATGCCCCCATTAAATTTATGATAAAAATTTAAGATAGCAACTTACAAATGTCAGAAGAGTACAAGACATTTCAAAATTCTTTTAGGAAGTATGCAAGTGAAAAAATTGATGTTAAGTCACTGTGCCTATCTTCCCTGAAACCACACCAGCCCAACCCTCCCTTGCCCCAGACTGGCTAGAACCACTATTTGTCTGGGAAAGGAGTTAGGGCTTATTTCTCCCAAGTGTTTTAAAATTAGATTGTTATCTACCTGAAGCACTTTAATTAAATTAATCTCAATTACTGAGTCACTTTCCTTAGAGGCTGCCTCTTAATGTTGTTACATGTGTATTGATTCTATGGGAAACTGTTCTCTTTTGAGAAGTTATGTTCTAGAGCTTTCTAAGTAGATTGAGATTCAGCTAATTTTTATTAATATCTGACTGTGTATCAAGTTCCATTAGAGAAGTTGGTGAATATTACACAGTACTTGGAGACGGAGAAATGTCCAATTTGAGGATCAAACTCAAAGGTATTAAGAAGTGTTTAATACCTATTATAATCTTATTCCTTGGTGAAACCAGTGTGACTGATTGGCAAGAGAAACAGAGCAAAGTTTTTTATGCTAAAATATGTGTAGGTAAGCCAAAATATTACTTAATGCAAAAAATAAGTAAAAAAACCAAAAACAACTGCAAGAAATACACAAAACCCAAAGTGGAGCTACCACAAGCTTTTATATTTAAATAAGAGAAATTTAAACACAGGAGAGCTTAAAGTCTGAAGTTAGGAACCTGGAGCCCTTTGTGTGGGAAGTTGGTAGGTAAGAATCCTGGAAGGTAGAGAAGATAGCTTGAGGTTAGATGGACGTGGTGGTTAGGTGCACAGTGTGGGAAAAACCATCCTTCCCAAGGTATGGATTCCTACCTGAGTTAATCTCCCAGGATCATCCATCCATTCCCTTTTTGCTGTCCTTCATTTCACAAAATATCAAATATATTAAAAAGAAAGAAGTGAATAAAAAGACTGACAATAGTATTAGCCAGCATATGTTTATTATGTGCCATAGTAAGCACTTTTTGAATACTAATTTATGTAATCCTCACAACCATCCTGTGAATTACTTCTCAAATTTTGTTTCATAGATTAAAGACAAGTAAGAGTGGCTTGGAAACTCAGCTTTAATTCATTTCTAGATGACAATACAAAGTAAATTTTATAATCTATTTGACCTTCTCTGGGTGGTATTATAGCATATAGTGGTTAAGACTATGGGCTCTAGAGCCAGGCCACCTGCATTTACGTCCTGGCTCTGATTCTAATTAGCCTTGCAAGTTAATGGGCAAGTTTGCCTTAATTTGCTCATCTGCACAAAGGGGATAATAATAAAATGTACCTTATGTGATTGTTATGAACACTAAATACGTTTATGTGTGCAACATGCTTAGGTAGTACCTAGCAAAAATAAATACCCAATACAGGTTCACTATTATTGTTTTATAAATGACTATATTGACACTTTCACCATCACACAGTTGTCTTCAATGTCAAACTTTAATTGTTCAGATGGGAAGGCTTTAGAAAAGTATATTTTCTATAAGATTTAAAAGTTGTTAGATCCTAAAATGTCGGTGGTGTTAATTTAGGGAAAATGAGAGGCCATTATTTGTCCTTGTTTTAGTGCCTTTGTTGAACCACTAGAATGCTTTCTGATTTGTTGAAGACTTGAAAGTTCCAATGCTATCAGAAAAGGAGTGACCTGGCCAATTTTTAAACAGAAGTCATTATTAGTAGGTAGTATCAGTTTCCTTGTTTTAAATTGGCCTCCATTTGCTCATTAGTACAGTGAATGATGGTTCTTTTCTCTGAGGGTTCTTGTGAGTATGAAATGAGATAACTTGGAACCACGGTAAATTTTGCAACATTGTTATAAACATGTCTCTACTCTATAAGTGAAGTCACCTTTGAAACAAAGGTATTTTGGTGCTTTAATAAGTACACTTACATGAATGAGATCTAAGACAGAACCACCTTCGAGCGAGTTTTATCTACAATAATTACTCTTTAGAGATCTTCGCGTAAGCTTCCTAGTCAGCTCTTTCAAAGTCTTGGATGGAAAGTAATATGGAGATATCTCAAAGAACTAAAAGTAGAACTGCCATTTGATCCAGCAATCCCACTACTGCATCTACCCAAAGGAAAAAAAGAAATTCTATAATAAAGACATCTCCACTCGAATGTTTATAGCAGCACAATTCACAATTGCAAGGATGTAGAAAAACCCAAGTACCCATCAATACATGAGTGGATTAATAAAATGTGGTACATGTATACCATGGAGTACTACTCAGGTACAAAAAACAATGGTGAACTAACATCTCTTGTATTATCCTGGATGGAGCTGGAGCCCATTCTTCTAAGCGAAGTATCAGAAGAATGGAAAAATAAGCACCACATGTACTCGCCATCAAATTGGTGCTAATTGATCAACACCTATGTGCACATATGGAAGTAACATTCATTGGGTGTTGGGCAGATGGGAGGGGGGAGGAGGGGATGGGTAAACTCACACTTAATGGGCGCAGTGCGCACTATCTGGGGGATGGGCACTCTGGTAGCTCTGGCTTGGGCGGTGCAAGGGCAACATATGGAACCTAAACATTTGTACCCCTGTAATATTCTGGAAAAAAAAAAAAGATTAGAATAGTTAAAAAAAAAAGTTTTGGATAAAAAGTTCCTCCTTATGTGTCTGGATTGTACATATGCTTATGAATGGCAGGCCCAGTGGAGATGCACAAAACAGAGATTAAGGGTTACCTATAATTTGCTTCTGCATAATGTGACCAGATTGGAGGACCATATTTCTCCCCACTAACAGGTGTGTATAATTCCCACTGGCCTTAAACCAAGCAATAGGCATATGTAGTCTTACAACACATGGTACTGAGGGTATTGTTCTACTCACGAAGGGATTTCTTCCTCTCTTAGAAAAATACAAAGGAAGGGGCACACCAGCACATTCAGAAAGATGGTCACAGATGACAAAGTTCCAATCCTGTAATTATGGAAGGGATTTTCGAACTTTTAACTTTTTATGAAAGCTCAAAAATGCTGCTGCAGCTTGTTTTAATTATCCTTCTGCGATATAGTAGTCAAACATGAGGCTTTCCTTTTTAGTCACATCAAAGTTAAGATTTTCAACTTCACTTTAAATATGTTTGTATACTTCTTTTAATTTATTTTTTGCACCACCAAAATCTTTTTTTCATAGACATGTACTTACTGATTTGGGGAGAAAGTTCCTATAGCACTAGTTTCTGCCTGAAAAAGACTTCTATAAATTTGACTTGATAATAAAAAAACACTATCATGATTATTTATCCTGTGATCCTTAATACCACTAAATAGTAACACTTACTTTGCTTATCAGTAATATGGGCATGATGGTATCTTCCTCTTCCTCACAGGTTTTTGTGAGGATGAAATAACTTATGCAAAGTGCTAATATAGTGCTTGGCAAATGATAAGTACTCAATTTGTGGTAGATATCTTTTACTAGTGTTAATTTTTAGTGATATTTAGTGACATAGGGAAAATAATCATATTGAGTGATAAAAGTAAATTACAAAATGGTCTTGAAAAATAAAATTGTATACATACTTTTTGTGTGTATTGATTTAACGGTATTAGTCTTTCTGGGTGATTGGATTATTTTCTTATTTTTATTTCTCATGTAGAGTAAATCCACACTTAACATCAGGTTCTTGGAAATTGTGACTTTAAGTGAAATGACTTATAACAAAGACTAATTGATATAAACAAGACTTAAGTTCCTATGGCATATTTCTGGTCACTAAAACATGACCAAACTTATAAAGAAAGACCCAAAACACTTCTAATATTAAACATTGAAATAATTGTAAGCTACACATACATTTAAGAAAGATTAATCAAAACAAGTAAGATAACTATTTGCCCAATTTTTGATGAATCAGTGAGTGACAGTGGTCATAGTGGTGGTGGGTTAAATCAAGGAATAAATCTTTGCAAAGTGAAAATTGGAAAAAGCACCTCCTACCACCACAAAATTCAAAAACAAACAATAACAAACCTGGCAGTTAGCTGAATGCTTTCACACCGCATTGTTCATTGTCGTGCCTTTGTATGATTATAGTACCCTTTATGAATTTTTATTTTACAGTAATTTGTATTCATTAATTCATTTTCGATCTCGCTTAATCCAGTTCAGGGTTGCAGGTGGCTGGAACTTTTCCTGGCAGCTGAGGGCACAAGGCAGGAACCCACACTGGACAGGACAGTCACATACATACCCACAGTTGCTCACACTGGGATCATGGAGATATGCCAGTGAGCCTAAGGGGCACATCTTTGGGATGTGGGAGGAAACCAGAGTACTCAGAGAAAACCCACTCAGAAATCAAGAGAGCATTCAAACTCCACACAGACAATAGCCACTGGCCAGGAATTGACTTTTTTTTCCCTCATCAACGTTATAACAAAATGATGTTGTATGAAAGGTTGTTGTTCAAGGATGTGTTGTATTCTGTTTCGGATTGTAAGAAGATAAAATCCTGGCTGACTCCCATGGTGATAAAATTTCTGTTAGAATTTAACATAAAAAATGGAGTGGTAGTCATTTATGTCAAGATATTACAAATTTAGAATATATAATATAGCCACTTCATTTTTAGCATTTGTTAGAGTGTCTTTAATGAAATACAAACTGGTCTTAGTAGTAACAGTGGAAAACTTTGCATTGTTGCTGGAATAATTTTAAAAGTGTGTGGAGAGATTAAGCATAAAGTAAATGTCACCCTTTTCTTTTTACTTCCCTAATATAATTTAAGAAATGGTAATTGTAGCCTTCGTATATGCTAATAACAATCAAGAGAATTATGAAACACTGAGAAAAGAAATTGCAGAGGATGTAAACAGATGGAAAACCCTACCATGCTCTTGGATAGGCAGAATCAACGTTGTAAAAATGGCTTTGCTACCTAAAGTGATTTACAGAATCAATGCAGTCCCTATCAAAATACCAACATCATTTTTTTCTGATCTAGAAAAAATAATTCTACGCTTCATGTGGAACCAGAGAAGACCCCGTCTAGCCAAAGCAATCTTAAGCAAAAAGAACAACTTGGGAGGCATCTATCTACCAGACTTCAAACTATACTACAAGGCTATAGTAACCAAAACAGCATGGTACTGGCACAAGAACAGAGAAGTAGACCAATGGAACAGGACTGAGAAACCAAATATAAAACCAACCTCATACGGTCATCTGATCTTTGACAAATTCCAGAAAAGTGTACACTGGGGAAAAGATTCCCTATTCAATAAATGGTGCTGGGAAAACTGGATGGCCATATGTAGAAGACTGAAACTGGACCCACACCTCTCACCTCTCACCAAAATCAACTCACAGTGGATGACAGATTTAAACCTAAGATATGAAACCATAAGAATTCTCGAAGAAAACGTTGGAAAAACTCTTATTGACATCAGCCTAGGCAAAGAATTTATGAAGAAGACCCCCAAAGCAATCACAGCAGCAACAAAAATAAATACATGGGACCTGATCAAATTAAAAAGCTTCTGCACAGCCAAGGAAACTGTCACCAGAGTGAACAGACAACCTACAGAATGGGAGAAAATATTTGCATGCTACACCTCTGATAAAGGGCTGATAACCAGAATCTATACAGAACTTAGGAAAATCAACAAGAAAAAATCAAACAACCCTATTAAAAAATGGGCAAAGGAAATGAACAGAAACTTTTCAAAAGAAGACAGAATAATGGCCAGCAAACATATAAAAAATTGCTCAACTTCTCTCATCATCAGGGAAATGCAAATCAAAACCACAATGAGATATCACTCAACTCCAGTGAGATTGGCTCATATTAAAAAATCCCCAAACAACAAATGTTGGTGGGGATGTGGACAGATAGGAACACTCATACACTGCTGGTGGGACTGCAAATTAGTACAACCTCTATGGAAAGTAATATGGAGATACCTCAAAGAATTAAAAGTAGAATTACAGTTTGACCCAGCAATCCCACTACTGGGTATTTACCCAAAGGAAAAAAACACATTCTATAATAAAGACACTGGCACACGAATGTTTATAGCAGCACAATTCACAATTGCAAAGATGTGAAAACAACCCACGTGCCCATCAATACACGAGTGGATTAATAAACTGTGGTATATGTATACCATGGAGTATTACTCAGCAATAAAAAACAATAGTGAATTAACAGACCTGGTATTATCCTGGTTGGAGCTAGAGCCCATTCTTCGAAGCGAAGTGTCACAGGAATGGAAAAACAAGCACCACTGGTACTCACCATCAAATTGGTACTAACTGATCAACACCTACATCACACAGGGCAATAATATTCATCAGGGGGCAGGCAGGGGGGAGGGGGTGGAGGGGATGGGAAAAACTCTCACTGAATGGATGCGGGGAGCACAGTTTGGGGGATGACCACGATTGTAGCTCTGACACGGGCAGTGCATGGGCAATATACATAGCCAAAGTGTTGTACCCCCATAATATTCTGAAATAAAAAAATAAAATAAAATAAAACAAAACACAGAAAGTTGTGCAATTGCCAAAAAAAAAAAAAAAAGGTAATTGTATACTCTGAGAGTAGAAGCATAATAAATGTACTGGAAGTATTAAGTAGTTTGATTTCTTAAGTAGATTACGTACATTCTTTCTGTGTTTCAGTTAATGCTTTCTTTATAGATAGATAATTTGGGTGGAATGAAGTTTATCCTTGGGTTATCATAAATTCCAAATTAGTAGAACTGCAGAAAATGAAATCTTCTTCCTAGACCTGGGCTATACTTGACCTGTGACTTTATATGCTGACCCATACCTGGCTGTCTATCCTTAGTGGCAAGGTGTGGTGATAAGGACATTGGCCTGGTAGTCGGGAAGCTCTAGACTGCCTCCACTATCCCTGGCTGTGTAACCAGACAACTCCAATAATCTGGGTTATTTTTTAAAGTTATTTAAAGTTTTATGAACACATAACTTCAAATTTACCATCTTAACCATTTTTAAGCGTATATATAGTTCAGTGGCATGAGTACATTCATGTTGTGCAACCATCACTGCCATCCATCTCCAAAATTCTTTTCATCTTGCAAATCTGAAATTCTGTACCCATTAAACAATCACTCCCATTTCTCTCACTTTTTGTCTCTATGATTTTGACTACTCTGGTTACCTCAGGTAAGTGTAATCATAAAGTATTTATCCTTTTGTCACTGGGTTATTTCACTTACCATAATGTCCTCAAGGTTCATCCATGTTGTGGCATGTGTCAGAATTTCCTTCCCTTTTAAGGCTGAGTAATATTCCGTGGTATATATACAATATTTTGTTTAGCCATTCATCTGTTGGTGCACATTGGGTTGCTTCCACCTTTTGGCTATTGTGAATACATGCAGCTATGAACATGGGTGTACAAATATCGGTTTGAGCCCCTACTTTCACTTCTTTTGGGAATATACCCAGAAATGGAATTGCTGGATCATATAGTAACTCTATTTTTAGTTTTTTTGGGAACTGCCATACTGTTTTCCAAGGCAGCCTCACCATTTTGCATTCCTGCTAACAGTGCACAAGGGTTCCTTGCCAACATCTGTTACTTCATTTTTTTTTTTAAATGCACTCTGGTTGCATGTATGTGTGATGATCCCTTAAGTTTGTATGTGTATATACTGTTTTTACATTTTTCTTGGATGCTCTGAGTGACCTAGACCAGTGTTTCCTAAACTTGCTGGACTGCAAGACTTACCTGGAGTGAGATTCTCTGCCCCAGACCTGTTAGATCAGAATCTCTTGGGTAGGATCCTGAAAATCCGTATATTTGACAAGCACCCTAAGGTGATTCTTATAGTCAGGAAAATTTGAGAAATACTAATTAGAGCTTTATTTTTTCATGATTATTGGTCAGAGAGGCTTTATAAACCTTCCATAGTCTCCCTCTTAGAAATTCACAATGAACATTAGTTTATTAAAGGACATGTAAAAGTTTCCCCAAGAAAGATACCGCTCCCAGGAAAGGAGGTGAAGAACGCCAGCGGCTGCCGGCGAACACGGACCACTCACTCCAAAAACAGCATTGCGAATGACAGAGAAACAACGCCGAACGCCCAGCCCAAGAAAACAGGTACAAAATTTTCACAAAGATCGGAGGGCGCACGGAGCACAATAGAGCCCAGAGCGCGGGAGGGACGCACTCGCCAGGTCGGCGCGGCGCGACCTGCCCCCCAAGCGGTTACGCGCCTCCCCATACACGCAGTCAGGGACAAGCCCAGAGTTGGGACAGAGCAGTTGCTCGGGCCGGCGAGCCCTGTGGAGAGGAGGAAGGTGCCAGAGCCAGACACAACTCGCAGCTGCAATATACAGAGACTGCCGAGGGCTGGAGAGGAACTGGGCGGGGACCGAGATTCAGCTTCCCGGGACAGTGCGCGGGAACCCGCAGGCCGGCACTGTGCCACTAGAAGTCAGCGGGACTGGGCCCAGGAGTTTATCGGAGAGCGGGACGCGCCCTTAGAGGTTGCTTACAACTACCGGCGGAGAAAAACTGCGCTCCCGGCGCGATCGGAGCCCGGCTGCGCGCCAGGCTGGCGGCGGCCGCCATCTTTACAGCCGCCCGCGCGGAGCCGTGAGCCGCGTCTCTAGCTCCGCCCCGCCCCGGCCCAGGGCTCATCCGCTGGGGCGAGACAGGCTTTGCCTGTGGTGGCCAGGGACAGCGGCATCCGTGGGTTCCAGGTGGGACGAGATCCCGGAACTGTAGAGGTGGGACCTTTGAGTATTGGAAACAGTTTGCAGCTCGTCCATCTGGTTCTGCTACCCCGGCTCTGGCCTCCGACAACTCCGCTCCGTGTCGGTCCTAGTGCCCGCCCCTCAGGTCCCAGCCCTCCTGTACCCCAGAGATCGCTCATTTTGAAGGTTGCTGGCCATAGTGACTCATTTGGTATAACTGCTGGTTCCCATGACAACCAAATACCTCAAGAGCCACAGGCTGAACCAGAGCAGCTCCCCATAATCCTGCCCACTTCAATAGGGAATTTCGCGCCACCCAAGAGTGCTTCCAGCTGCCACTACTCCCCCCTCCCCGTGGGAACATCCCCCCGGTGGAGACTGCTGGGGATAGAGACGGCCACCTGCCTCGCCTTGAGGTCTAGTGGTGGAAAAGGGGTACACAATTGGAGATCCCCCTATCAATCAGTTTCACGCGGAGACACACATCAGAAGGGCAGCCACACGTGGCTAGATGAGCAACCTCTGAGCTGTGTAAAATTTTCCCAACTCAGCTCTCACACTGCAGCCAAAGGAAATTGTGTTTCTACCAGAACCTCAGGAAGAGCAGGGTCAAAGTAACCCCTAGGAGCTACAAGACCCCTCCCAAAGCACAGGGCTTTCGCATACCCCAACTGGGGAATCAGAGTCTGCTACAGACATAACAGAATACCTAGCTAATAGAGAGCGGAGGACTCATATTCTCAAGTACAATCCATTAGCTCAGAGCCCACGCTGGGAGGTCATTCTCACCACACTCCACTGGGAAGAGGAGAAGACCACAGGTCAGAGTTAACTCAAGATCCAACAAACTTGCTAAAATACACCTAAGGCAATACAGGCCACTACTTCTCTCCCTGGCTTTGCCAAGGAAAAATAATTGTGGGCCTGGTGACAGGGCCATAAACTAGCTCTAACACCCCCAGCTCTCGACCAAGAGACCAGATGAGAAAAAACCAGCGAAAGAACTCAGGGAACATGAAAAATCAGAGTGAAAAGTCACCCCCAAAAGAAATTATCAGTTCCTCAGCAATGGATACCAATCCAAATGAAATGGGTAGAATGACAGAAGAGGAATTTCGTTTATGGATTATAAGAAAGCTCAATGAAATTCTCCAAAGAAATAGAAATATTACGGAAAAATCAAATAGAAATCCTAGAAATGAAAGAAGCATTCAAGGATCTACAAAACACAGTGGAAAGCCTTAAGAATAGGCTGGACCATGCAGAGGAAAGAATTTCAGAGCTAGAAGACAGCTTCTATGCACTAAATAAATCAGCTGAAGAGAAAGAACACAAAACAAGAGACAGGAAAAAAGCATACAAGAAATGTGGGATTATGTAAAGAGGCCAAACATAAGGATAATAGGTATCCCTGAGGGAGAGGAAGAAAATTTGCATGGGCTGGAAAATTTATTTGAAGGAATAATAGAGGAAAATTTCCATGGCTTAGCCAGAAATCTCGACATCCAAGTACAAGAAGCACACAGGACTCCTGGGAGAGTCAACGTGAAAAGGCATTCACCGCGCCACATAATTATTAGACTGACCAAAGTAAACACAAAAGAGGCACTCCTCAGAGCTGTAAGACAAAAAAAGGAGGTAACCTACAAAGGGAAACCCATCAGATTAACTGCAGATTTCTCAACTGAAACCTTACAAGCCAGAAGGGAATGGGGAGACATCATCAATCTCCTAAAACAAACAAAGGTCAACCCAGAATTCTGTATCCTGCCAAACTAAGCTTCTTATATGAGGGAGAAATTAAGACCTTTCCAGATAAGCAATCACTGATAGAATTTGCGAAATCCAGACCGGCCTTGCAAGAAATGCTTAGACCTGCATTATACACTAACCAGCGCAACAGACACCCACCTATGTAAAATTATGCAAAGGCTAAAACCCCAGAAACCAGACTCCACAATGACGCAAGAGGTAAACAAAGATACCACCCAACAGAATAATCAGAAATTTACCCCAAATATCAATTCTCTCAATAAATGTAAATGGCTTGACTGCCCATTGAAGAGACATAGGCTGGCTGAATGGATTAAAAAATACAAACCAAGTATCTGTTGTCTTCAGGAACACACCTCACACACACAGACGCATTCAGACTCAAGGTGAAAGGATGGAATACAATTTTTCAGGCTAATGGAAACCAAAAGAAATCTGGAGTAGCCATCCTCATTTCAGATGACATCAACTTTAAAGCAATAAAAGTAAAGAAGGACAAAAATGGACACTATATAGTGGTGAAGGGAAAAATTTCACAAGAGGATTTAACAATCCTAAACATTTATGCACCCAACACAGGAGCACCCAGGTACATAAAACAAATGCTGCTAGATCTAGACAACATAATAAGCAGGAATGCCATAATTGCAGGGGACTTCAACACCCCACTGACGGAACTGGACAGATCCTCCAAACAAAAAGTAAATAGAGAAATAAAAGACCTAAACAGGACTCTAGAACATTTGGGCCTAACAGATATCTACAGAACACTCCACCCAAATAACACTGAATATACATTCTTCTCATCAGCTCATGGAACTTTCTCTAAAATTGACCACATCCTAGGCCACAAAACAGATCTAAACAAATTCAAAAAAATAGAAATCATACCATGTATCTTTTCAGACCACAGCGGAATAAAATTAGATATCAATTCCAACAGAAACTCACATCTTCCTCCAAAAACTTGGAAACTAAACAATCTATTGATGAAGGAGTATTGGGTCAAAGAGGAGATTCAAAATGAATACAAAAGATTCTTCGATCTAAACGATAATGGGGACACAAGTTATCAAAATCTGTGGGATACAGCAAAAGCAGTCTTGAGAGGAAAATTTATCGCCCTAAATTCCCACATCCAAAAGACAGAAAAGTCACAAATCAGTAAACTAATGAATCATCTTAAGGAAATGGAAAAGGAAGAGCAAAGCAATCCTAAAACCAGCAGAGAAAAGAAATAACCAAAATTAGAGCAGAATTAAATGAAATCGAGAACAAAAGAACAATACAGAAGATCAATGAAACGAAAAGCTGGTTCTTTGAAAAGATAAACGGGGGGGCAGGCCACTTGCCAGGTTGACCAGAAGCAGAAAGGAAAGGACTCTAATAAGCTCAATTAGAAATGAAAAAGGAGAAGTCACAACTGATACCATGGAAATACAAAACATCATCTTTGAATACTACAAAAATCTCTATGCCCACAAACACGAAAATGTGGAAGAAATGGACAAATTCTTAGAAACACACTACCTCCCTAGGCTCAACCAGGAAGAAACAGAATTTCTAAACAGACCAATATCAAGCACCGAAATTGAAGCAGTAATTAAAAATCTACCCACAAAAAAAAGTCCTGGACCAGATGGGTTCACACCTGAATTCTACCAAGCCTACAAAGAAGAACTGGTGCCTATACTGCAGAAATTATTTGAAAATATCCAGAAGGATGGAATCCTCCCAAACTCATTCTACGAAGCCAATATCACCTTGATACCAAAGCCAGGAAAGGACACAACAAAAAAAGAAAACTACAGACCAATATCCCTTATGAATATAGATGCAAAAATTCTCAATAAAATCCTTGCAAACCGAATTCAAAAGCACATCAAAAAATAATCCATCATGATCAGGTGGGCTTTATTCCCGAGATGCAGGGATGGTTCAACGTACGCAAATCTATAAATGTAATTCACCATATAAATAAAAGCAAGAACAAAGATTATATGATCCTTTCAATAGATGCAGAAAAGGCTTTTGACAAAATCCAACACCCTTTTATGATAAAAACTCTTAACAATATAGGCATAGATGGCTCATTCCTAGAAACTATTAAAGCCATATACGATAAACCCACAGCCAATATCATACTGAATGGGGAAAAATTGAAGGCATTCCCCCTTAAAACTGGCACCAGACAAGGGTGTCCACTATCTCCACTTCTTTTCAACATAGTGCTGGAAGTCCTGGCCACAGCAATTAGACAAGACAGAGGAATCAGGGGCGTCCAGATGGGGGCAGAAGAGGTCAAACTTTCACTATTCGCAGACGATATGATATTATACATAGAAAACCCCAAAGATTCAACCAAGAGATTACTGGAATTGATAAATGAATTCAGCAAAGTCTCAGGATACAAAATTAATACACACAAATCCATAGCCTTCATATATGCTAATAACAATCAAGCCGAGAAACAAATTAAAGATGCTATACCTTTTGCAATAGCAACAAAGAAAATTAAATATTTAGGAATATATCTAACTAAGGAGATCAAAGACCTATATAGAGAGAATTATGAAACACTGAGAAAGGAAATTGCAGAGGATGTAAATAGATGGAAACTCTACCATGCTCTTGGATAGGCAGAGTCAACATAGTAAAAATGGCTTTGCTACCTAAATTAATTTACAGAATCAATGCAATCCCTATCAAAATACCAACATCATTTTTTGCCGATCTAGAAAAATAATTCTACGCTTCGTGTGGAACCAGAGAAGACCCCGTCTAGCCAAAGCAATCTTAAGCAAAAAGAACAAATTGGGAGGCATCTGTCTACCAGACTTCAAACTATACTACAGGCTATAGTAACCAAAACTGCATGGTATTGGCACAAGAACAGACATGTAGACCAATGGAACAGGACTGAGAACCCAAATATAAAACCAACCTCATACAGTCACCTGATCTTTGACAAATTCCAGAAAAACGTACACTGGGGAAAAGATTCCCTATTCAACAAATGGTGCTGGGAAAATTGGATGGCCATATGTAGAAGACTGAAAGTGGACCCACACCTCTCACCTCTCACAAAAATCAATTCACAATGGATAACAGATCTAAACCTAAGACATGAAACCATAAGAATTCTCGAAGAAAATGTTGGAAAAACTCTTATGGACATTGGCCTAGGCAAAGAATTTATGAAGAAGACCCCCAAAGCAATCACAGCAGCAACAAAAATAAATACATGGGACCTGATCAAATTGAAAAGCTTCTGCACAGCCAAGGAAACTATCACTAGAGTGAACAGACAACCTACAGAATGGGAGAAAATATTTGCATGCTACACCTCTGATAAAGGGCTTATAACCAGAATCTATACAGAACTTAGGAAAATCAACAAGAAAAAATCAAACAACCCTATTAAAAAATGGGCAAAGGACATGAACAAAACTTTTCCAAAGAAGACAGAATGATGGCCAGCAAACATATAAAAAGTGCTCAACTTCTCTAATCATCAGGGAAATGCAAATCAAAACCACAATGAGATATCACTTAACTCCAGTGAGATTGGCTCATATCAAAAATCCCCAAATAACAAATGTTGGCGGGGATGTGGACAGGTAGGAACACTCATACACTGCTGGTGGGACTGCAAATTAGTACAACCTCTATGGAAAAGAATATGGAGATATCTCAAAGAATTAAACGTAGAATTACCATTTGACCCAGCAATCCCACTACTGGGTATTTATCCAAAAAAAAAAGACACTTTATAATAAAGACATCTGCTCTCGAATGTTCATAGCAGCACAATTCACAATTGCAAAGTTGTGGAAACAACCCAGGTGCCCATCAATACACGAGTGGATCAATAAAATGTGGTATATGTATACCATGGAGTATTACTCAGCAATAAGGAACAATAGTGAATTAACACATCTGGTATTATCCTGGTCGGAGCTAGAACCCATTCTTCGAAGCGAAGTGTCACAGGATTGGAAAAACAAGCATCACTGGTACTCACCATCAAACTGGTACTAACTGATGAACACTTACATCACACAGGGCAATAACATTCATCAGGGGGCGGGCGGGCGGGAGGGGGGTGGAAGGGATGGGAAAAACTCTCACTGAATGGATGTGGGGAGCACAGTTTGGGAGATGACCACGATTGTGGCTCTGACACGGGCAGAACAGGGGCAATGTGTATGGCCAAAATGTTGTACCCCCATGATATTCTGAAATTAAAAAAATAAATAAAAAAAAATAAAAATTAAAAAAAAAAAAAAAAAAGTTTCCCCAAGAAAATCTACTTTTTGTCTGTTCAATCCAGCATTTCCCAACTTAACCATGAACACTTTTTTTGTAGCATATCATTTAACTTCTTATCTATAATAGTATTCCTCAAAACATAATTAGGTAAATACTGATTTAGACAAATGTTCCTCAATTCTCATTCCATGGGAAAATTTTATCATGGAAAATTTTACCACTGAAAGGTCTTACTAGATGTAGTGATTTACAACCTTCTTCAACCTGTTGGGTCCTTAACTATCAATTAATTCTCTGTGTGAAGAGGTCTTTTGTTTTTTTATGTGCATACCACAGCCTTGTTTGCTTATAATTAGTGGAAGCTGTTCATTTTTTGTGGTTTCTTTACATTGTTTTAATTAATTATATTAGTCTTAAATCTATAGACTTATTCATTGTAGTCATTTGAGACTAATGAAACATAAGGATGATTTTAAAATGTGAGGGAGAATTCTCCAAAGATCTTTGCTTCTCGTAACTGTAGTAATAACAGTGAGTTGTCTTCAGAAGGTTTTGTGAATAAAAAAATAAAGCACAGCTTAATATCTACAAAACAAAAAATGCTAGGTGTTATCTAGAGTTACACTGTTCAGTACAATGGCCACTAGCCACATGTAGCTATTTATTAATAAATTTAAATTTAATTAAAAATTTGGCTAATTGAGGATCCTTGCCTTCTTCCATCTCCATGTGGCACTGATGCTATGTAGGTTCTCCTCATGGCCACTAGTGGCCATCCAAATGCAGTCCTGCTTTTATTTGTAAACATGTGAACCCCCTTTTATATTCCGTGGTTATCACTTCCTAATTGTGCTTAACTCCGGTTTACTTAAAGCCTTGACAGTGGTTTGCCTAGGTTGCTTTGGCTGAGTGTTTATTGTGATTCTCCAGGAAGAGTCACAGTGAGGGGAATTTTATTCTGGGAGAGTCTTCAACCTAGTAACCATCATCACTTCACGTTTTCACATTTTTCAAAATTGAGATAAAATTCACATGAAATTCACCATTTTAACCATTTTAAAGTGTACAATTGAGTTTTTAGTAATTCACGATGTTGTGCATCATCACTAATTCCAGAACATTTCTATCACTCTAAAAAGAAACCCAATACCTCCTAATTCCCCCTCCCTCACCCCTTGACAACTACTAATCTATTTTCTACCTATACATATTTGCCTAATCTGAACATTTCATATAAATGGAATCACAAAATATGTAGTCTTTTGTGACGGGTGTCTTTCACTTAGCATAACGTTCTTAAGGTTCATCCATGTCGTAGCATGTATTAGTACTTCACTCCTCTTTATGGCTGCGTAATATACCATTGTATGGCTATCCCACCACATTTTGTTATTCATTCATCAGTTGATGGACATTTGGTTTTTTCCCCCCAACTTTTTGACTGTTAAAACAAAGTCTTCAGAATGTTCTGTGAATAACAAAAATGAAGCACAGCTTAATGTCTACAAAACAAAAAATGCTGGGTGTTATCTAGAGTTACACTGATAGGAACATTTATGAACATGTTCTTGTGTGGACATATATTTTTATTTCTTTTGGATATATACCTAGAAGTGGACTTGCTAGGTCATGTAGTAATTATTTTTCTGAGGAATTGCCAAACTGTTTTCCACAGTAGGTACACCATTTTACACCAGCAATGTACAAAGCTTCCGATTTCTCCACATCCTCACCAACACTTGTTATTTCCATTTAAAAAAGTTATTGTAACCTTCCTAGTGGGTCTAGAGTGGTATCTCATTGTGATTTTGATTTGTATTTCTCTAACTACAAATGATGTTGAACATCTTTTCATGGGCTGATTGGCTGTTTTATATCTTCTTTGGAGAAATGTTATTCGAATGTTTTGCCCATTTTAAAATTGTATTTTATTATTTTTTTAGAGACAGGGTCTCTGTCGCCCAGGCTGGAGTGCAGCAGTGCTATCATAGCTCGCTATAGCCTTGAACCTCTAGGCTTGGGCAGTCCTCCCACCTCAATCTCCCAAGTAGCTGGGACTACAGACACATACCACCATGCTTACCTTTGCCCATTTTTTAATTGGGTTATTTGTCTCTTGGTTTTTGAATTGTAAGTGTTCTTTTTATGTTCTGGATACTAGACCTTTATCACATATATGATTTGCAAATATTTTTTCCCATTTTGTGGGTTGTTTTTTCACTTTTTTGATAATGTCCTTTGATCCATAAAATTTTGGTATAGCCCAAGTTAGTTTTTCTTTTGTCATTTGTGCTTTTGGTATCATATTTAAGAAACTGTTCTCCAATCCAGTGTCATGAAGATGTATGTCTACATTTCCTTCTAAGGGTTTTATAGTTTTAGCTCTTACATTTAGGGTTAATTTTCATATGTGGAGTAAGGTAGAGGTTCACATTCATTCTTTTGCATGTGGATAGCCAACTGTCTCAGCACTACTTGTTGAAAAGACTGTTATTTCCCCTCACATCTTTTTTGACACCTAGCTACACCTCTGTATATAGGAAGGATAATTGGAATTATTTTGGATCACTCATTAATTTAATAACACTGGATCTAGTAGTAGTCCTTTTCTTTTGTTAAAACAACTTTATTAAAGCATCATTTACACAGCATGAAATTCACCACCCCCCTTTTTTTTTAAAGAGATAGGGTCTCGCTCTGTCACAATCATAGCTCACTGGAGCCTCAAACTCCTAGGCTCAAGTGGTCCTCCTGCCTCAGCCTCCTGAGTAGCTGGGATTACAGGCATGAACCACTGTTCCTGGTGAAATTCATCCATTTTAAGTGTGCAATTTAATAATTGTGAGAGGAGAGAGCAGCTAAAGGCTCACTAAGGAAAGAATACTTTGATGGATGCCAAAGGCTGTAATTGTTGGTGTATCTATGAGAATTTGTCTTAAAAGACAAAAAGCACTTTGTCTGTTCTAAAAAGTGTGCTATGTCATTTGCCTCCTGGGAATTTCTTAACTGTTTCCAAGGTAAAGATATAGGACCTTGTAGGCTTTTACATAAAGGAAAGTCCATGGAAACTTTCAAATTGTTGGCCTCTACAATCGGCCCTTCATTCCACGGGTTCTGCATCTGTGGTTGCAACCAACCTCAGATGGAAATATTCAGAAAAAAAAAAAAACTAACAATGTGACAATAAAAAAATAAAACAATACAGTATAAAAACTACTTACATATCATTTACGTTGTATTATGTATTATAAGTTACCTAGAGATGATTTAAAGTATGTGGGAAGATGTCTGTAGGTTACATGCAAATACTATGATATTTTATATAAGAGATTTGAGCATCCATGGATTTTGGTATCCATGGGGCAGGGGTGTCCTGAAACCAATCCCTTGAGGATACCAAGGGTGGGATGGCTGTATCAGGAAAGTAATTCCTCTGGGCCTGAGTTAACTTCATTTTTCAGTGCCTTACTCCAGCTGTCTCATCATTCACCCATAAGCTTGAGCTTATAAAGTCCTCTTGATGGTTGAAAACTCACTTACTATGTGAGGTTTTATAATAGAAATCTGATCATATGATATATTTTCAGGAAGAAAGATATAAATAAGAGACTACTGACTATATTTCCTGTTGTTGACATCATTTATATTTTGGCAAAAGGGAATTGGGTCTCTTATAGGAAAATTCCCTTTGAACGTTTGCCAGAATCAGTTTACTGTCATTCCTAGTTAAAAAGGTTTTCTTTTTTCAAAGTTAATATATACCTCCTTTTTTTGCATAACAGATGGGAAAGATCAATGAACTGCTATAGAGAATTACAGGGTTTTTTCCTCTATTTGATCTCTGATCTTAAGACAGCTTTTAACCCTATAGTAATCTCCCGAGAGATTTGAGAAAATATTTTGTAAAACAAAATTATGGGGACTATGAATACATAATTGGTATTCGCAAAGCATTCTGTCAAAAATGAAGCAAATGCTTTTAAGAAATCGTTATCAGCTGTTATGTGTTTTTTATTAGGCTGAATTCTCAGTGTAGTTTATGTCTATTCGCATAATTGCAGTTTAGTTTTGAATATATTTTATTGTTAGGGAAATAATGAGAGATTTCTTAATGATACATCAATAGATGGAAAAAAATCACATTGATGGACAGCCAATACTTTCTAATGAGGTTTTAAAATTAAAAATTATATGAGAATATTTTAATTTGGAAGTTGGAATGTTGCTTTTAAGTTGATTTTTCAATAAATTTTAAATTTGTTTCACAGTTTTATCTTTTAGCAAACAAATTTGGGCATTAATAAAATCAAAATTGTGGTGCAGAAAAAGCATGGCTTCTAATCTTAAAACATGACAAAACAAAAAATATCTCGACAACTGCAAGTTCATGACCTTTTTTGATCCATCAGATGGCTGAGGTTACAGGGCAACCAACTAGCTTGAGGTCTAAGGAGCGACACATGCCAGCAGGGAAAGACATAAGCACTTGCTGACCCGGGGCAGACACAGCTGGACACCGGTAAGCGTTCAGCCAGAATAATTAACCAAATTGATGGATGCTGAATGTGGGCAGGCAAAAGAGTGTGGAATCCTTGCGGGCTGTGGATATAGGGGGAGAGTTCATACCCACTTACAGGCTTTTTCTCCACAAACTCTACCAGGTGCTCCCAAAATAGACAGGTGAGATTCCTGAAAAAGCGCCTTTTCGTGGCACAGGTCTGGGGAGAAGAGCAACTGCTGCGGGTAGAGCAAGAAACTGGCAGGACCCTTCTTCCCTTTCCCCTTTAGTGAAGGAAAGCAGGGGGAAGACTGAAAAATCACTGCTACCTTTAAGGCCCTGGTGGAAACCCAGTTCACTGGGGTAGGGGAATATTAGCAAACCTACCCTTGGGGAGCATGTTGAGTCACAGGTTGGAGGAGACTAAGGAAGCAGGACACCTACATGTATTCTGTGCATTACTACGGCCATGTCAATATTAGGGGAAGCTGGGTGAAGGTAGACGGGAGTTGTCTGTACTATTAGTGCAACTTTTATGTATATGTAAAATTATTTTAAAATAAAAAGGAGAAAAAATTGTAGGCTGTTTTGTTTTTTTTAAACTGCTGCTTAAGATAGTCTGTAAAAACAAAGCTACTGTCCCCAGTTACTGGAGATTTAAATTTGTAGGTTTTAGTTCACTTTTGGAAGATTAGATTCTTTTTCAACTCCCTACTATTGTTGTATGGTTTTATTAAAACAAGGAAGAATGGTTCATAAATTTTCTTCTGAAATATTTCAGGGCCTCTACATTTTATCTCTGAAGTGGGTGAAAGAAATTTGAATGTGTAACTATTACTAAAAGCTTCTGGTTTAAGAATTTTTAAAAACTTGGCACCAATTTCCAGCTCTTATTTTCATTATTGATTCATGAAATGTTGAGTAACAACTAGTGGCAGATGCTGTGCTAGAACCCATAGTACAAAGACTATTAAGGTAGGTATCTGCCCTTGATAAACTTCCAGTTATTAGGGGAATGTAGAAAAAATTGTAATAGAGAAAAGTTTAGTGTCATGTGGGGCATTATAATTAATGTAGTTTCACTGAGCATGTCTTCTCCAGTTTCCTTGTATCTTGTGCTTGGAATTCTTCTATCATTTAGAATCTCAATACTCGCGGGGTGGGGGGCGGCCTCGCGGCCCTGCAGCCCTGCAGCCTCGTCAGGCTCAGTCCCCTCCCGATTAAAAAAAAAAAAAAAAAGAAAAAGAATCTCAATACTATTACTTTTCCTTACCCCCCAACCCCCATTCAAGCTATTTTGGAATTCTCAGTAGTTCCTGATGTTTTCCTAACTTAGAGAAAAGCAGTAACTCTTTGTCCTGGCTGTACCTTAACTAGTATTATAGTTACTTAGAATACGTCTTTGCTTAACACACTACTACTAAAGGAACTTTGGAGTATAAATATAAGGCCTTCATTTAAAGTTTTGTTGCTTTGTTTTGTTTATTCCATGGCATATTCATGGAATAAGAAAGCAGCTTATGAAACTTGTGGACCCACTTTGGAAGAATATGTACATATACACATTTTGCAATAATTTCAGATAATCAGAAATGCATTCTGAAGCTTGTCCACTGATCTAGGATAGAGCCATTGAACTCTGTTTTGGCCAAAAATTAAGTTATCAACTTACGTTGCTTGGTTATTTCTTATCATATTAGTAAATAATTTCGGAGGTGATTATGATAACTCAAACACTGAAAACTTACCAAAAAAAAAAAGATTATGGAATGTTTTGTAGTGATGACTGCGACTGTGAAGGCGTACAGCAAGATCATTGTAAAATAGAAGGCTGCCTTCAGAGTAGGAGTATGGTTTAGAGAATAATTTGCCATCGGTTAGGCAGCCAAGACCAAGCAAGTGAGTGCCCTTCTCATTTTCCTTCAGTGGCATGAACATGGAATAAATGAAGGATGGTGGACTTGGGGAATCTCTTACATTACTCTTGTGTCTCATCTGCAATTATGCAGTGAGGTCAAATTCTTCTACTTCTCACTCTCCATTCCTGGTATGTTCCATTTGCCCTTATGCTATTGCTATGATGTTTGTCTAATTAGGTGTTAAATGTGAACCTCCTAGTTCTTCATGTTTTGATGTCAAAGGGGTTTTGGATTGAATGCCATCAGTGTTTGTTAAATGTCTGCTGTGTGACAGACCTTGTGCAATCCACTTTCTTATACCTTCTCTCATTTGATCTTACTTAATTGAGAGGTTTTGAAACATAGCTGAGGCACAAAACCATTTTATTGTGTGGGCTGAATTGTCTTGAGAGAAGTGTTTGTAAACCTTGAATGGGTATTTTAAGAGTTACTAACGGGACTGTGGAAAGAAATGGAATGATGCAATAAAATTTGTACAGAGTAACATGGGGAAGGCCATTAAGACTAAAAGATAAGGTTGTGTGTTTGTTTGGAAAGTCACCTCTAACTTAAATGCTACTGATTACACTTTTGCCTACACATAACCACAATGAGTTTACATTTTAAGATGGAGTACTCATCTATAGAAATAAATTGCTTTATTATTAATGAGTCAAGGATGAAGGAAATGTATGCTACAGTTGCAGCACATGATTTACTTGCTGACTGGTAATATCTTGAATTCTATCATATGAAACTTTTCTCATTTATAGTTTAATTTGTAAGATATTGGAGCTAATTTTAAGCTTTGTTAGTCATAGATTGTGATTTTGTTTGCCTTTTCTCTTAGAAATATTTTAAGAAAATTCCAAAGTAGTAATCTTACTACATAGTGAAGTCTTACAGCATGTTGAAAACTAAACTTGACACAGTAAACTGAAAATTTTTCTTTAAAGTGAGCATGAGTAAACTCATTAAAGAGAATATCTTGGTGTTTCTTGACACTATGCAGACTACATATTTTGGGTTTTTGATAAACTTTATTTCTGGATGATCTCTCTTACTGGGCGCCTTGTAATTAACTTTTTAGAAAGCACCAAACACTACCACCTCCCTACCTTCTTTAAAATCTTTTTGTGAGAACGAGCAGAATGATTAACTTTCTAATTGATATATGGTGGCATAGCTATTTAAAATACTTTCATTAAAGCAACTTAATTTTTTAAAGATAGCCAAGTTAAATATGTAATCATTCTCTAGAGTAATTAAAATGAAAGAATGGATATAATTAGAAATTGTGTCTGTCTTTTTATAGGGCGTCACATAACTGATACCTCTATGATATACATACAGTTTAAAATAAATGGTTCTGATAGTTTTCTTGGAGAAAGTGTTAGAGGAGGTAGAACTTTTATACATATAGTCCAATCTGAGTTTGGCATAACTTTCCCATTACTCTTGTCTGTTATCTGCAATTATGCAATGAGGTAAAAACAACATGCATGTGTATTGGGCTACCAGAATATATATTGCTTCCCAGAATATAGCCAGAAATGTAGGTTTTTAGGAACTGAATGATTTTCTAAATTCCTATAAGTAAAGGAGATTTTAATTCTTTTAATGACCCCTTCTATTATAGAGTCCTTTTTAAGAAAAGAGAAACTAGGCTGGGGACTGTGGCTCATGCCTGTAATCCTAGCACTCTGGGAGGCTGAGGCAGGAGGACTGCTTGAGCTGAGGAGTTTGAGACCAGCCTGAGGAAGAGCAAGACCTCGTCTCTACTAAAAATAGAAAAAAAAAATTAGCCAGGCATCATGGCATGGGCCTGTAGTCCCAGCTACTTGGGAGGCTGAGGGAGGAGGATCGCTTGAGCCCAGGACTTTGAGGTTGCAGTGAACTGTGATGATGCCAGTACACTCTAGCCTGGGTGACAGAGTAAGACCCTGTCTCAAAGAAAAAAAAATTAGCATTGTAATTATTTTAAAAATTTATTTCTTTATTAGTATTTTAAAATTTATTTAAAATTATTTTTTCATTTTTTATTTGTATATATTCATGCAGTACAAGCACAGTTTTGCTACAATTATGTATTGCATTGTTGTGAAGTTGAGGCCTTCAGTGCATCCATCACTGGAGCAAGGCACATTGTACCCACCAAGCAGCCTCCCATGATCCACACTCCTCCTACCTAACCCCCACCCTCTGAGTCTCCATCATTTCACACCCTGCTTCCATGTGTATACATTATTTAGCTCCCACTTATAAGTGAGAACATATGTCTCACATTTGTCTTTCTGTGTCTGAGTTGTTTCACTTAAGACCGTGGCCTCCAGTTCCATCCATGTTGCTGCAAAAGACTTTGCCGTTGAAATCCTTTGTCTTCCTCATTTGTGTGATGTTTTATTAGACCTTTGAGTTTTATATTTTTGTGTGTTTACTTAATGATGAACGTTGACCTTTTGTTTCCATGTTTAAGACACCTTTGAGCATTTCCTGTAGGGCCAATGTAGTGGTGACGAATTCTCTTAGCATTTTACTTGTCTGGGAAAGACTTTATTTCTCCTTCATTTATGAAGCTTATTCTGGCAGGGTGTGAAATTCTTTGTTGACAGTTTTTTTTTTTTTTTTTTTCCTTTAGCACTTTGAAAATGGTATCCCATTCTCTTCTGCTCTGTAAGGTTTCTGCTGAGAGGTCTGCTGTTAGTTTGATGGGGTTTCCTTTATAGGTTAGACACATTTCTCTTGCTAATATTAAAATTCTTTCATTTGGACTTTAGTCATTCTGATTATAATATGCCATGGTGAAGTCCTTTTTGCAACATATTTGCCTGGGGATTTTTGGGCCTCTTGTATCTGAATGTTTAACTCTTGTTAGTCTTGGGAAGTTTTCATTGCTTAACTCCTTATATTGGTTTTCTAAACTTTTTGATTTCTCCTTCTGTTCAGGAATACTTAACCGTTTTTAAGTTTGGTTGCTTTATGTAGTCCCAGACATCTCAAAGGCTTTCCTCATTCTTTTAAATTCTTTTTTTCTTACTTTTGTCTGACTGGATTACTTCAAAAGACTTGTGTTCAAGTTCTGACATTCTTTCTTTTGCTTTGTCTAGTCTATTATTGCAGCTTTCAAATGTATTTTGTATTTCTTTTAATGAATTTTTAGTTCCAAATTTTTTTATAAGATATCTGTCTCCTTGGTATATTTCTCATTCATATCCTGAATTGATTTTCCGGTTTCTTTATATTGGTTTTCAGATTTCTCTTACATCTCATTGAGCTTCTTTAAAATCAGTGTTTTAAATTTTTTATCTGGCACGTTGAGTTCTTTTTGATTGGGATCTGTTGCCGGACAATTGTTGTGGTTCTTTGGTGGTGTCATATTTCCCTGTTTTTTCATCTTTCCTGTGTCCTACTGTTGATATCTGTGCATACTGTGTAGCAATCACTTCTTCCAATTTTTTTGAAATTGCTTTTGTAGCAGAGAATTTTGTTCCTGAAGATGTATATATGTTGTTGGTTGAATAGGACATTTTGTCTTTGATTTTGGGTGCCTGTCGTGGTGTGATTTTTTTGTTTTTTTTGAGGCAGGGTCTTGCTCTGTTGCCTGGGCTAGAGTATAGTGGTGTCCTTATAGCTCACTGCAATCTTAAACTCCTGGCTTCAAGTGATCCTCCTGCCTTGGCCTCCCAAAGTGCTGGAATTACAGATGTGAGCCACCACACCTGGCCTAGTGTGATCTTTATATGATTTTTTCAGCAGGATCAGTGGTATCTATGATTTCTTCAGTGGCTTAGGGTATGGTTATAAGTTGAGGCTGTTGTGAAGTTTTGCTGGGACTTGGATGCCAACTGAGCCAGTCTTTGGGCCCCAGTGGTAGCAGCACTGGGCTGAGTGTGCTTGTTTTCAGGCCCCAGAGGAGCTTATGCTGGCACTGGTGTTTGTGAGTCCTGAAAGGCCAATTCCTGGGCCTCTAGGTGGCTTGCTCAGAAGCTAGTGGTGGGAGCAGTGGGTCTGGTATGTGGGTGGGTTCTCAGGCCCTTGGACAGCTGGTGTGATGTGGGTGATGGCAGTAGCAGTGGTAGAGCCAACCACTGGAACCCCAACAATCTGTGTTGTTATTGCTGGTAGCTGTGATGGTTTGGGTGGGCTAGTCTCTAGTCCCACAGCCACTCATAGCAGGGTGGTGGGTATGGTACTCAAATGCAGCCTGAAGGCAGGGTAAACTTTCAAAATGGTGCCTTGGGCCTGCAACCAGGGAGAGAGGGCCCCTTCTAGGCAAGCAGCCTGGGCAAGATGCTGTGGGGAGTGTAGTTTGCTTGCATTTCGGTTGCAGGGTGGTGGGTATTGTCCTAGGTATGCCTAGGAGACCCTGATTTCTCTCTCTCTCCTTGGCTGGGTGGCAGCTGCATGAACTCAGCCCAAGGGTGGGATACAGCCCAGGGTTAACACATTGACTGCCACAAAAAATTTTTTTCCTTGGGGCCACGGTGTTTTTTTACAAAAATAGAATAAAAACTTCTAAAACAAAATGATCCTTTCTAATTTAATTAAAAATTTGTTATTTTTTATCATTTTCTATATGTGAATTATATACAACTTGAAAAATAGTTCACTTGGTTCCCAAGGTGAAGAGACTTGGTGAAGAGACGTGTGAGGTACATACGCTTCATAAGGGCCCGGGGCTCAAAACTAGCGTGAGTTAAATACAACTCACATGGCAGTTAATGTGTTAAACTCTCAAAATGGCACCTTGGACCTGCGGCCAGAGAGGGTAGGGCCCCTTCCAGGCAAGCAGTGTGGGCAGGAAGCTATGGGGAGCACAGTCACTCATGTTTCAGTCTCAGCAGCAGAGCGGGGTGGTGGGGACCTTCCCAAGGGTGCTTGGGAGCCCCTGGTCTCCCCCTCCTTCTTCATAGTAGCACAGCAGCAGCAGCCGTGTCCATAGATCCCCGGTATTTAGGCTCTAAGAATGGGGTACAGCTGAAGTTGCTCTAGGCTTGGACACCTGTAGGATTCTGTATAGGTTCCCTTTCTGGAGCAACTTCTCTGTGTAGTTTCTAGGCAGCTGTCTGTGTTAGGCCCGAGGCCTGAATGGGTTGAGGAGTTCTGTAGCCAAAATTGTAGAAGCCCATTTTGGAGTGTGGAGCCCTGGGGATTTCTCTCTTACTGTTTCCACTTCAAGGAGCTTCTCCCAGCTCTCAGCCAGTCCCCAGCTGGGCAGGCTGCCTTGAACCCTGTCCTTAACATTTGGTGCTTCCTGTCACTTCTGTGGTAAATTCTAGCATTCTCTCTTAGGTGATCTGTTTGAAATGTGAGTATCTGCTTACTATTCTGGTTCCTTTCCATGGAGAAGGCACATACTACCTGTGTCTAGTTGGCCAGCATTGTGATTAAAGCAAAAGATTAATTCATGTAAAATAACAAATTAGTTCTTCTTGTTAAATTTAAAAATCTTTTTATGTGTGCTTTACAGCTGTTTTTTGATTTAGGATACACATCTTGAATTGAATCCAGCCTATTCT
This sequence comes from Daubentonia madagascariensis, assembly GCA_023783475.1. Taxonomy (NCBI): domain Eukaryota; kingdom Metazoa; phylum Chordata; class Mammalia; order Primates; family Daubentoniidae; genus Daubentonia; species Daubentonia madagascariensis. The sequence goes on along the minus strand of JAKFHU010000258.1, from coordinate 13,315,121 downwards.
TTGCAGATACTATTTTCCTTTCCTTCTGTCTGATGATTTTTCCTGTGCATCTGGTTAACAACTTCCCAGCTCACGGGCAGTCTTTTCTGAGCATTCTTTTCTGACCTCCCTGTGTCTTTACCACCCCTGTTCTTTCTATTCCAGTTATACTGCTTTCAGCAGGTCATCAACAACCTAAATTCCAGGGATATGTTTCATTCTTATCTTATTCCATCTTGCTGTGAAATTTGTCACAATTGATTTCTCTCTTTTACTGAAATAATCTTTTCCTACTCTCCTGATTTTCCTTCTACTTATTTGGTTGCTGCTTCTTCGTCTTCCTTGGTGAGCTCCTCCTCTTCTGTTCATTCTACTAGGGTTGATGCTCCTCAGGTTATTTCTCTGGGCTCCTTTGTTTTTCTCATGTGTGAAATTCTCCCAGGAAAATGTCATTTATTTCATGGTTTCAATTATCATCTAGTCCTGGTGATTGCTAAATAAAAATTCCTAGCTTAGTCCTTTATTTCTAGATTCTAGACTCATATCTAGCTGACTTCCAGGCAATTCCAATAGGTAAGAAAAGTCACTAGGATGTCCCATAAGCCCCTTAAACCCAGTGTCTGCAAACAGCTCATTAGATTTTTTTTCACCTCTCTGCCATTGTCATTTCTCTGCTCAAAAATGTTCAGTACCTCTTCTTGCCTACCAAGTATTCTGCCTCCAAACTGTATTTCTAGTTTCATATTCCACTTTGCCACATACAGCCTTTGCTCTAGTTAAACTAAAATACTTGACTTTCTACCAGTATGCTCTAAACCACTATATCTCTGTTTTTTTCTCTTTCTTCATGCCTCCCTCCCTTAAATAGATCATCATCTCTTACATATGTTCAGAGAGCTATGATATCAGCTTGATACTGGAACTTTCCCATGTCTAGTTAATCTACATTAATCTTTCCTTTTTCTGAGCACTTACATTTTATTGATATCCATTTAATGACATTACCTCATTCTGTTAGTTGTATATTTAGTGCTTGTCTTATCTCTGCCACTAGTCAATCATATTCTTGAGGGCTGGAGTTGAGACATTTTCCCTTAATAAAGGACTCAAACACTGTGCCTGGCATATGGTGGGCATGTCCTTGTCTGACATGGTGTTTGATTGAGGGGTTGCAGAGTGATACTTCTGACAACACTTTCAGTTGTCATTCATGTTAAGTTCTGGGAACACAGCAGGATGTCTGTCTTTCTTTCTTCCTTTCTTTTTTCTTTTTGAGACAGGATCTTGCTCTGTCGCCTGGGCTAGAGTGCAGTGGCATCATCGTAGATGGATTGATTTCTGTTCCATTTCTCAGCCTAGACTTATGCTAGATATATATGGGGAGGCAGTTGTGGATTTTTAGAACTCTGACTGATGGCACTTAACCACATTTTTTGATTATAAATGAATATTTCCTCCATATTTTAACATATCTGAAATTAGGATGCATCTTAACAGTTGATGGCCTTTTACAATGATAATGGGCAGTGCTGTACTGTTTCTAGTTGTACTTTAATAATGGCACATCATACAATCCATAGCATCTTAGATTTGATGAATTTTAGTAAATTAAGAGATTACATGATGATTTCCATTCCTAGGGTTGTATCACCCAAGGGTATCATTGGTTGCAGTGGACATGCGGTTTCTACACAACATTCTTTCCAACCCAGTGCATTACATAGCAGTTTTGCAGGTTTGGTGGGGTGGGCTGCCCTCACCCTGTGCCTGTGGTGGGTTCTGATTGGTGTAGATAATTCTGCAGAACCTTATCCCCTATCTACAGTGGTTGGTTCTGTGGTTGGAACAATACTTAGATATGTCCATTTAAAGTGAGACACAGAGCTTTCGTTTGGTGGGAAGAAATGCTTGTCCTTCCCCTTTTATGCAGTCCCAGGAGCTGCTGGCCAGCCGTAATGTCACTGAGGGGAGCCAGCCTGAGCTTCAAGCTGGCTCTGAAAGAGGGTAGAGCTTAGGGAATTGGAAAGAAAGGAGCTGCATTGTGAGAAAATGTAAAGAGGCAGGAGAGCATTCGCAGTTGAATACAGGCCCTTCTAGATCCTTAAGTGCAGCCTTTTGACTGAATCCAAATTTTACAGAACAAACCCAGTCTGAACTATACTACATGGGTTTGAAAGCCAGCTCTGCCATTTAGTAACTGTGGCACTCTAGGCAAGTATAGTAATATAACCTCTCTGTACCTTAATTTCCTCATCTGTAAAATGGGGATAACAACTCTCAGAGAGTGTGGCAAGGATTAAATGGGTTAATACATGCAAAATGGAGAGCACAGTACATGGCATACAGTATTTGCTATTGTTACTTTTGTTGTTGGTATTATTATTACTGACCAACTCTGAAACCTACCCTCCATCTGGCTTTCTTTTATTTTTCATTCAAGTCTGTTTTTTTGTTATTTGTACCTGAAAAACACCCTACCTGGTACACTGGTTAGCTCAGAACTCTGAGACTAATTTGAATTTAGCTTAAAGGTAAATATTTACTAAGTAGTTTGACCTCTTTCCCACTACATACTTTATACAATAGGTTAAAGGAACTCTAAAAATGTGAGAATTATTATTTTATAGATTAATTTTGTCTAGGACTGAATAAATCAATCCTAGGGTTTTTAGGGGAGCTAGCAGAACTACCTTCCTTCCCCCTCACTTTAATAAATAAGCATCAATAATGATACTGGCTTTTAGCACCAACATTGTCAAGAGGTTTAAAATTTTTTTTATATTGAAAGGTTTACTGAGTAGATAAGCAGATATTTTCAATTACTTTTAGTCATGCTGGTGTACCCATTTTCATGTCTGTGCTTGGAATTCCTCTATAATAAGTTAAGGATTTAAGAATCTTTTAACTATTTAGATACACCTCTAAATTCTAATTTCTTGAAAGTGAAAAGTCCTTTACTTTTGTTTCTTTCTAACTGTATTTGGTTGTAATGATGATCAATACATTATGGGTACTAAATGTAAACTTTGGTAAACATACAGTCATATCTTGTTTGTCAAACTCTCTAACAACATGGGTATTGACTTACTTTTGAAAACATTCCTTTAAAAAACTACCTTTCCTGTACATCATAAATATATATGATTTTTATTTGCCAATTAAAAAAAACTTAGGGAGGGGAAAAACCCTTCCCTATTGCATTTACAAATTTTTTCATTTTAGAAAAGTTTGACCTGAAGATGGGTTTTGGGAAGAACATCTATAAGTTGTCTATTATTTTGTTCTTTGGTTTACATGAGAATACAAGGAAAAGAGACTATACCAATCTGAAGATGACTTAGAAAACTTGATGTATTCCAATATGACATTTGCTTTCTGTAGCAAACTCACTCCTTCTTTGCTTGTATATAATTGGATGGCTGAAGGATCTAGTTTCCTTGTTCCTTGTCCACTAACCTCTCTCTTTCCTTGGTAGTTGTTAAGAACATATACTTTTGTTGTTTTTTTGAGTCAGGGTCTTACTCTGTTGCCAGGGTTAGAGTGCAGTGGCGTCATTATAGCTCACTGTAACCTCAAAGTCCTGGGCTTAAGCGATCCTTCTGCCTCAGCCTCCAGAGTAGCTGGGACTACAGGTGTGCCACCACGCCTGGCTGATTTTTTTATTTTTTATAGAGATGGGGGTCTTGCTGTGAACACCTGGCCTCAAGCGGTCATCCTACCTTGGCCTCCCATAGTGCTGGGATTACAGGCATGAGCCACCATGCCTGGCCAAAACATACTTTCAAAAGAGTTTAGTAGTTTCCAAATTCTTTTTTTATGATAATATAATATAAGTTTTTAGATGTGTAGAGAGTTTTATTGTTTACAAAGCATTTTATATTTATTTTCTTTTTAGAATCTCTGAGAAGTAGATAGGGCAGACATTATTTTATCCTGTTGTAGATGAAGAAATAGTGGCTTCTAGTTAACACAAATGTAGGTGGTGACATATATAGAAATATGATTGTCCTCTCAGAAAGAAACTGTCAAATAATCAGCATTTTACTTTAATAGGAAAACACTAGTGGTATTCCCACTAAGGTCAGGAACATTGTACTGACGGTGTTAACAGATGCAGTTGACAAGAGATAATAATTGGAGTCATCATAATTGGAAAACTATTTCTATTTGCAGTTGATATGGCATTTTACCTGAAAAACCCTAGTGAATCAATGAGAAAACCTTACTCAATGAACCTCAAAAATATTATGCTAAGTGAAAGAGGCCAGATATAAAAGACCACATGTTGTATGATTCCATTTATCTGAAATGTCCACAATAGGCAAATCTATAGAGACAGAAAGTAGATTAGCAGTTACCTGCAGCTGGGAGGGGGTGATCGGGAGTGACTCCTAACGGTCCTTAAGGTTTCTTTTTGGGGTAATGAAACTGTTCTAAAATTAGATTGTGGCTGTACAACTCTCTAAATTTACTTAAACCCGTTGAGTTGTAGGCTTAAAATGAATGAATTTTATGGTAAGTAAATGATTTCTTAATAAAGCTGTTATTAAAAAAACTCAAATAGTAAAATAATTCAATAGGCTAATAGATATGATAAAATTAACATACAAAAATCAAAAGCGGCTGGGGCTTGGTGGGTCACACCTAGCACTCTGGGAGGATCTTTTGAGCGCAGGAGTTCGAGAGCAGTCTGAGCAAGAGTGAGTTTGAGACCAGCCTGAGCAAGAGCGAGACCCCGTCTCTACTAAAAATAGAAAAATTAGCTGGGTGTGGTGGCCCACGCCTGTAGTCCCAGCTACTCGGGAGGCTGAGGCAGGAGGATTGCTTGAGCCCAGGAATTTGAGGTTGCAGTGAGCTATGATGACGCCACTGTACTCTAGCCCGGGCGACGGAGTGAGACCGTCTCAAAAAAAAAAAAAAAAAATTCAAAAGCCTTCATATACATAAGCAGTAACCCGTTAGAAGATATAATGGAAGAGAAAGCCCCATTTACAATAGCAACAAAAAAGATAAAATTATTAGGAATTAAACTTTAACAATGTAGAAAACTTATATGAAGAAAACTTTAAAGCACTTCTGAAAGGCCTAAAAGTAGAATCGAAAAAAACTAAAGGCATCCCTTGTTCTTGGACAAGATGACATCGTTATGAAGGATTTCATTGAAGTAATCAAGGATTCCAGTATAAGTAGTTTATTATGCAGATAATCCCAGGAAGGACCTCTAAGGAAGTGAGCAAATAAGATAAGACAGAATGAAGCCAATACAGGATGTGTTTAATGGATGGCTACCACGGTTGGCAACTGGAGCTCAATCCTGTTGCAGACTTTTGTGAAGCTTCATGGAATCCACCACCTCAGAGTTATCTTATCTGAGGGCAAAGAAGCTGAATTATTTATACATCCATTCATGTCCAGCATTGGTGCTGATTTCTCCCTGATATTCTGGCCTATCTCAGGCAAGCTCCCAGCCAGTGAACACACTCAGGCAGAGAGCACCTGTGGCCTCGATTAGAAAGCCATAAGGCATATTAGGGAATGATGAGTGCTGAGCTTATGCTACAGTGTAATGCTGTAGCTATGACGAAGATTCGTGCTATGAAGGTGTACAAGATACTCACTCCAGTTTCAGACCAAACTAAGGAGATGGAGGTACCCTGTGGTCTTTGTGGTCTATGTTGATGTCATATTTCTAGTACCTGGAGAGGTATGGTCGTCTCTGAATGGAACCATAAATAGCTTGGGGGAGATTTTGCATATTTTTGGTGTTGAAAAGAGTGTTGGGCTCCTCCACCACCATGACCTTACCACATATGCTCTGCCCATGGTCATTCAGAAGTCTAGACTGGCTCTTGGAAAGAGAGCTGAGCTGTTCTTGCTATGACCAGTTTCACACTGAGCCTGGGGTTTTTGCTGATTAAATGTAATCAAATAGGATAAATTATAACATTGACAGATAGCTGTTTATTTTTAAAAAGTAGAGAATTTTTTTTTGCTCCATTACCTCTGCCAATATGAATTCTAATATATTTAGTACTTGATTACTATATCACTATATGAAATAAAGTATAATTGCATTTTTGCAAACAGATACGTTGATGTGACAACTTTCTGAATGTCAATCAAAAAGCTATATAGAGTGTATAAGATACATAATGATTCTATAAACCAAAGATAGCCAAATGATTTTGCAAATAACTATTTTACTTAATTTTCTTCTTACAAATTCTCAACTGCTATTTTTATTTGATGATGCCTAGTAGTTCACAAATTTATTTGAATAAGAAGATATTACTATTAAACCAATTGACTAATTAAAAGTCTCCCTTTGATTTTGAAAACCACCCACAGGTATTTTGTGACAGATTGAAAGGAAAGCAATGCAGAATGACCATATTACAGTAAATTGCCTGTGTAACCTTCAGGCAGACATTTATATCCATTAGTAAAGATGTTGGTTTTCAGCTTTATTCCCAATGGATGCACTAACACGGACTAGCTTAAATATGTTGCTTGATAGGCATTTTTCTTGCCAAGCTTTATTAAATTTACTTATTTTCTGTTTCATATTTATTTTAAACTTGTTTTTATTGTCATTGTTCCTGTCCTTTCTTTTTCTGCCTTTCTATGAATTTAGTATTTTTTAATATTCCATTTTATCTCTTCTATTGGCTTATTAGCTATACTTGTTTCTTTGTTGTTGCTTTAGGTTTAAAACATTTATCTCTAACTTATAATAATCTACTTATAATTAGTTATAATAATCTAATTTATAATAATCTACTGTAAAATAATTTTATACATTTGACATATAATGTAAGGACCTTACAATAGTATACTTCTATTTCTCACATCCTATTTTTTGTGCTATTTTTATGATGCATTTTACTTGTACATGTTATAACCCCCACAGTACATTGTTATAACATTTCCAGCACTGTTTATTTCTTTGTGTTTATCCAGGTTCCAGCTGGTATCATTTTCCTTCAACCTGAAGAACTTCCTTTAAGATTTTTAGCTTTAGGTATCAAGTTCTCTTTGCATTTGTCTGAAATTTTTATTTTGCCTTCATTTTTAATGATATTTTTGCTAGGTGTAGAATTCGGGCTTAATTTTTGTTTTGGCCTTTTAGCACTTTAAAGATGTTCCATTGTCTACTAGTGTGCACTGTTTTTGAGGTAATTTCGGAGGCAAAGTTTTTACGGTGATCTATGAGGTCTTACATGTTCTGGAACTTTGTGACTCTGACCTCATTTCCTCCTCCATTCTCCCCTCCTTGTTCAAACAGGCTCATTGCTTACCTGCTTTGGGTTTTTGCATTTATTGTCTCGTCTTTGGGGACCGCTTTTCTCTCAGATATTCTTATAGCTCAGGCTCTTACCTCATGCAGGCCATCTTATGAAGAAGGGTTCTGTGATTCTACTCTGTACTTGTTTTCTTTCTGTTATTTTCCTCCATAACACCAGTGTGTGACATACTATGTATTTATTTGTTTATTGTTTGGTTTTTTCTATTGAATTTTAGATCCAACTAGGGAGGGAATTAATTTTGTTATTATCTTCTAGAACAGTGCCTGGCACGTAGTAGTGGCTCAGTAAATAATTGTGGCAAGAAAGAAAGACTTCAATTCATTGAGGAGGTGGTTGTAGATATTTTGGGGATAAAAAGAGCTATCTTTCTTTTTAAAATCATATTAAATATAAGAGTACTTAAGAGTTCGTTGTATGGAATCATTGTAGCCTCTGTAACTAATTCTCCAGCAGGCCATGAGAAGATTATACTTTCCGAGTCTGATAAATGAAGAAATGGAGTCAGGCAATGTTTAAAGTCCCTTCCAACTGTAGTACATGTGTTTATCTATTTCTTCTTAACAAGTTCCTAACAAAGTCTCCTTCTTAGTCTTCTCTGCAAAAGTCCATTTTAATTAGGTTAAATGTGGGTAGAGAGATTAATTATGTTGTTTTCTTGCACAAAAAACCTTTGCTGTAAACTGCTTTGATCCTTGGCTCATTATCAAAGGATCTTCACAGTGTCATGCCATCCTGTCTCTAGTATTCCATATCGCTATTCCTTAGTTGTGGTGGTTAATTTTATGTCAACTTGACTGGCCTAAGGGACATCCAGATAGCTGATAAAATGTTATGTCTGGATGTATCTGTGAGAGTGGCCTACAAAAAGATTAACATTTGCATCTGTAGACTAGTAAAGATTACCCTCATCAATGTGGGTGGGCATCATCTAATCCATTAAAGGCATGAATAGAACAAAAAGGCAGAGGAAATGTAAATTTGCTCTCTCTCTTCTTCAGCTGGCACATCCATCTTCTTCTGTTCTCCATGCTTCTCGTTCATGGGCCTTTGGACTTAGACCCTGACTTATACCATCAGCTCCCCAGTTTTGGGGCCTATGGAGTGGGACTTACACCCATCAGTTCCCCTGGTTCTCAGCCTTCTGGGTTGGACTGGAACTATACCAGCAGCTTTCCTGAGCCTCCAGCTTGCAGATGGTAGATTGTTTGACTTTTCTGCCTCCATAATTGCGTGAACCAATCTGTCATAATAAATTTCTTCCTATGTATTTGTATATATCCTATTGGTTCTGTTTCTCTGGAGAGTCTTGACTAATGTACTTAGTATGTTCCCTACACTATATCCCATACATGTTCCACATTTTTGTTTTCTTCTTAGCTGTGGCTTTTTTTCCTTCTATTAGGAATTCCTGCCTTCCATTCCTGTTTGTCAAAATTCTACCTGTCCTTTGTGTCTCATATCAAATTTCTTCTTCATGACATCTTCCCCAATGTTCAGAATTAAATGTGATTGTTTGTTAATCTGAACCTCTTTGGCACTTTGTTGAAAGGAAATATAATATTTTAATGTGCCTAACAGATAACAGGGTCACAAACATTCTTAATGAATTAAAAACACTAAATAATCTTACTGTGTCTTAACATAGGTGAGCACATTGATGTAGAACAATAACATTGGCTCTAGAAAAAATCTGAAGCCAGCACTTTATTTTTTTAAACACTTCCAACCCCACCCCAACCCCCACCTTTTTCCTTTGGAGGAGCATTGGCATCTTCCTAGTGTTGTGTTCTGTTCTTCACATTGAACTTGATGTTTGGGGCATTGTAATCTAGCTTCCTTCTCCCTGAGCAGCACCCTCAGCTAGAGGCCTTTCCAAGCTTCTTGTAGACTTAAAAATCTCTGTTCTATTTTATTGCTTTTTATCACCCTGTATTATTTTCAGATACCTCTAAATTATTTAAGATTTTGTTAGTATTTTTTTTTAAGTTAGCATTTTAAGTCCTATAAGATTGCCTTTAATATGGACCCTGGGGCACTCTGATTTTCAATAAAATAATAAAATTACATTTTAAGGTCATCTTATTTTTTTCTTCCAATTTCTCTCATAGATTTGAAGGTCACCTTTTTTTATTTTATCATTTTATTACATTTTATTTCCTTTAGTATTTTTTATACAAAATGTCTTTTGAGATCTTTTTATTCAAGTTTTTTGGTCACTTTTACTGGCTTAAAGAATCAGTAAAGGGATCATTTATTTATTTATTTTAGAGACAGGGTCTCACCATGGTGCCCAGGCTGGCCTCAAACTCCTGGGCTCAAGGGATGCTCCTGCCTATAGTCCCAAATAGGTGGGACTATAGGTGTGCACCACTGTGCCCCACTCTCCTTTTAAAAAAAGGAACTTATCAAGCCATTTACTTTTCTTTATTGTAAAGTGAATAAAAATGGTACATCTGAGGCTGAGGTGGGAGGAATCCTTGAGTACAGGAGTTTGAGTCCAGCTTGGGCAACATTGTGAATAGTGAGACCTGTTCATTTTGTTGTGAGATAGGTACATCTACTTTAGCACTATTGGTAGTTTTGTTTGTTTAATATAGTGAAATATTGAATATAATGTCGATACAAATTAAAAAGGCTTCTTCCTATACATTTGTTGTTTCATTACTATAGGACATGCTAAATGCAATTAGTAATTTAAATTATTCCTTGTCAGTTAATGATGCAAACAGAGTTGACCCTTACCTATCAGATATAACAATGTAAACATTGGAAAAGAATGGATATTTGAAGAGTTTAGAGTTTATTTCTTTGTAGGATATTATACTTTTATAAGAATGTGCCTTTACACATAGTAACTGGACTGCCTAGAAAGATTTCTGTCTAGGTCCAGTTGCTTGTTGCACAAAGATCCAATTATTGAGACAATGAGGATTGCCAGGGAAGAGAGGAATTTTTAAGAGGAATTTTTAATATGACAGACTTCTTGTTGGGAGAATGGGAAAAGCTACCTCACAAATCCATCTCTCTGACTAATGGAGATCATGGGCTTTTAAAGGAGGGGCCGTGTGTCTTGGGGCAGGTTGTGTTGTAATTAACAAGGGGCTACCAGCATTGAGGGTGGGTTGTGGGGGATGGTGAATCTTGTCATGAAATCTGCCCAGGGCCCTTAGAATCTCAGCTCCTTTGTCTTGCAGAAAATCCACCATTTCTGGGAAACAACTGAAAAGGTCAAGTAGTTAGTTAAGGGAGAGGATTATATAGGGGTCATTGAAATTTGTTCAGTGCCACCCTCCCATTATGAAAATAGGCATACTTCAGTACCTGGACAATGAAAATGATAAAGTTCATTGATTACTGCATTCATCTCACCGAATTGGGCTGGTGGTCTTTCCAGCTAATGATTTTTGCCTTTCTCCATGACAACTTCTCTTTCCTAATCTATGCTAAAATTTTAATGGGCACTACTCTTCTTGTTAACATTTCCATTTTAGTACTCTTTCTGAAGGCTTATCTTAAAAGCTTTTCTTTAGTGGGAATTTGATAAATTAGAACAAGGCAAGAATCAGATATTTTTGGGCAGCTGAACCTTTCAGCTCCCTGGGAAATCATGCCAAGTACAAGACTATCTTCTCTGTCCATTCATAAGACTTGATCTGGATAAGGTTATGAATTCTTAGAAGTAAAACTATAGTTCTTCACACATCCTCTCCAGCCTGTTAAGTTACTTACAAATGAACCTGGGATGATGGTGATTTCAGATTGACTCTAATCTGAGTTATCACTGACCACGGTGCACTGTAGGAAGTAGGTGCTTAATACATGTTTATTGCATGGCTGTGAGGTCACTGTGCTTTTAATAGTTCTGTTTACTTCCAGTCCCAAGCTGTAGGAGTTTCTTGCATTCTAGAATCAGTTTCTTTGGTTATACTTTCTGAGAAACTTCTTCAACTTTATCTTTTAAACTTTTTATTGAGTTATTTGTGTATTCATTTCTTTTTGATGCTATAACAAATCACCACAAGTTTATTAGCTTGAAACATCACCATTATGTTAACTGAAGAAAATAATGAGTTTCATAAATTTGGAGAGGAGAGCTTTATTTCTCATAAAGGGTTGCAGCCTGTAGATGGCCATTCTGACAGGCTGGGAAGCACAGCCTCCGGCCAGAAGCCAGAAACACGTAAACATGTGCTGATTGGGGTGGCCAAATATACATATTTAACAAGCTATAGGAGGAGTCATGAATATTTATGATAGGAGAAACACATGTATGCACAATTGAGCTTTGTGCCTCTTTATGGGGTCCATGTTCAGAAAATGGTGGCCCTCTGATGTCAAAAGGCGAAGCAAGGATAGGAAAACCCTCTCTGTACATGCTCTATAGACTGGTTAAAAACCACTCCATGGTAGGTGGTCTCTTACCAGGAAAGAATTCTGGTTAGTTGTAGTGCTGAAACCACAAATAGGGAGGAGTAGATCACGAGATTGGTTTTTGCTTAGCCCTTGAAGAAAAAAAGCCTGATGGCCGTTAGCGAGGGAGGGGGGATAATGAGGTGTGTCTGACCTCCCACCCCAACATGGCCGGGAAACTCAGTTTTAAGGTTTCTCTGTGGTCTCCTTGACCAAGAGGGAGTCTGTTCAGTTAGTGGGAGGTGGTACTTAGGATTTTATTTTAGTTCAAAACTATCTATATCCTAAACTTTCATTACCCTAGACAAAAACTCTGTGACCGTTAAGCCATAACTCTTCATTTCCTCCTCCCCTACCCCCTGATAACCTCTAATCTGCTTTCTGTCTTGAGAGGAATTAGCCTGTTCTGGGTACTTCATATAAGTGGAACCATACAAAGTTTACCTTTAGTATCTGGCTTCTATCACTTAGCAAAAAGTTTTCAAGGTTCATTCATGTTGTAGCATGTATCAGAACTTCATCTGTTGGTTTTTGGTCTTGGATGATATAGGGGTGAATAGAATTTTTCCTCCTCCTCTGAAGGTTCAAGTCTGCTGAAATGAACTGATGATATATGGGTTAAGAGGAGAAAAGGCATATAAATTTATGACATGCATAAGCACAGAAGCCATGCAAAATATGAGACTCAAAGAAGGGCCAGATAGCTAAAGCTTAGATAGCATCCTCCTCCTAGGGGAGTGGGAGATGGGGAATGTAGACAATTTTGAGGGGTAGTAAATTATTTTTAATGGGCCCAAAGAACAGATAGTAGTTTGTAAGTGATTCTCTTTGGAAACTGAATGTGATTGCCAAATTATGGGAAGATGAAGGGAGGAACTGCACTGCAAACAAAGGTGGTCTTATTATGCAGATAGTCCCTTAGGTAATCTCTCAGAGCTGGCCTCAGAAGAACAGAAGAAAAGTCTGTCTGGACATGGTAGTGACTTTTAGTCTCTTCTCTAGTGGCTAATCTTTCCTGGTTCTTTAATGAGATTTCTGGGGAGGGAATTAAAGACAATTGCATTTGTTTTGGAAGAAGTTTCCTCAGTCAGATAAGGAAATTTCGCAGAGAGCCCCTCCCTGCACTTGGGGGTTGGGGACACAAGAGAAGGTTAGAAAGTCCTTGGTTCTGAGGCAGCTTCTTATGTCTTCAAATTTCTCTTAAAAGTGCTCAGCATGCCAGAGCACTGCTTTGGGGTGTCACTTTCTGAGCCCCAATGATAGTCATACTAATTTTTGCTCAAAACATTTACATGGTTTTCAATGTAAAAATGAATTCTTTATTTTCCCCCTTTTATTTCATTGTATATGATCTTAGTAACAGCTTTTTTTTTGTTTTGTTTTGTTTTTGCTTTTCCCAGTGGACACTGTTAGAATTGTGGGCTTGTTGATTCATGCTGATGAATAGTAATTTCTTGCAAGTTGTCCTGGCATATAAGGTTCATTTTTCATGTGATCTGCATAAAAATAATGGTGGTGAATATTAATCAAGTAAGAATACAGGTTTGAATGCTAAGCTTAAAAAAAAAGCTTAATTAGAGCCCACAAGTCACATTAGTGGTCCCTCTGCAGGGAAAGTATGTTCTATTAGTTCTTTAGCTTAAAACTTCCTTGTTGTTCCAGCCTATAAATTGATTGGTGACACTGCATGGGTAAGAAATTGGTGGTGGGGTAGGGGAGAACTGCTGTGCTCATATGAAGTTTTCAAGATTATTCATTATTATCAGTAGCATATTTTAAACTAAATTAAAATTGCTTTCACCAGGATAAAAAAATGTGGTTTTATTTGATCAGTTAAATCATGTTTATTTCTCAAAAGATTTGTATTTGAAGGCATTGCACTGGATGCTAACGTAGGAGATACAAAGAAATGTATACCCACGTGGGTATGGAGTTCAAGACATAAATATATTTATCACGAACATGCAGAAAGTTAAACAACATGTTACCAAAAGCTCAGCCCTTGTCCCCGAGGCCACATCAGAAGAACGAGGACAAATGGTTTGTGAAGGGAAGAGAAGTTTATTAATTTGCCAGCAAATGAGGAGGTTGGCAGACTTCGTCTTAAAGTACCAATGTCCTTCCTCTGAGCAGGAATACAGAGCTTTTAAAGGGGAGGTTTTCAGCTTCAGGCTACTGCTGTTCAACTATAGTTGATGGTTCTGATTCATCCCGTCTTCTCTGGATAATTCCCTTCAGCCATCCCTGAGGTACAAAGAACAAAGGACACTCCTCTGCCCCTCCCAACCACTGGCCTGGGGCAGGGATGCAGGTTTTAAGTCCCAAAAGGAGTAGGGGAGGTTTTAGAGAGACAGAAAACATTTTTACCCTTTTTCAGGCCATTCCCTCTGTTACAAACACAAAGTTAAACAGTATACCCAGACTGCCATAAAAGTGATATCAAAATTTGAGTCATAATATAGATAAATAAACTGTTTAGACTGGTGGTGCTCAATATTTTTATTTTAAATAGTATAAATCTTTTTTTCTCCAAATGAAATCTTAAACTACACTGAAATGTTTAAAAAAAAAAAGTGAGAGATGGGCATGGTGATATGCACCTGTAATTCCAGCTATGTGGGAGGCTGAGAAAATTGGATCACTTAAGCCCAGAAGTTTGAGTGCAGCCTGGGCCACACAGCAAGACCCCATCTCTTGAAAGAGACCGGGGCTCTAGATCCAGTTCTACCAACTAGCTTTATAACCTGGGACTATTTACCTAAATTCTAGGTCAATTTCCTTATTAGTAAATGGGACTAATAATGGGATTGTTGTGAACATTAAACATAATAGAGTGGATAAAGCATTTAAAACAGTCTAGAACATTGTAAGTGCTAAATACATTTTATCTGTTAATATTGCTGTTATATTAGAAGAGGAGGGGTGGGCCCAAAATACTTTCCTCTCCATTTGCATGTGTGGATCCTAAGGCTAGAGAAGGTTAAAACGCTATCCGAGTTCAGAAAAGAAAATATCTCTTAAGCTAATATGGCAGTTTTGGGACAAATTATTGACAGTATATCTGTATTAATAGTTCCAAGAGTTTAGTTTTATTATCATCTTTTGGATATTATCTTCACTAGAGTAATATAAAACATACCTAATCTTAATTTTGTGATGCTCACCAGGATTTGCCCAATGTGGATATTCAGAAACCTGGCTCTGATTTTCAGGTATGGTTTACTTGATCCAGATACATATTTATTTTTACATATGTATTCATATATATTCTGTCTATATACATAATATGCAGTTAAAATATGTACATAAAAGCCTTCAAAATGATCACAAGGAGAGTTATTTACGTGACAGCACACATTCTAGATCTCTCATTTCTTTGCGGAAACTCAAACCATAACTGTGTAGAGAAGAGAATGGTTCTGGTTCTATCTGGATCCTCTTCTGTGTCCCAAGTGGCTGATTTAAGATGTCTGATTATTGCTTCAGGGCTTTGCTAACTTATCAGATAATATTCTTAGTTTTTCCTTACATATTTTCCAAGAACAATCTTCAAATACCATTTTAAAAAATTGATTTATTTAGAATCTTTTGCTTTCTTCTAATATGTCTGTCACATTTCTCACCACTGTCTTCATTTGTAAATAACAGTATATGGTACCTCAGCCTTGGTGGTCTCTCTCAAAAGACTGTATTCTCTGTTTTGCATTTGGTAGCTACGTCTCTCTGACTGTTCTAGGAGTAGGAGGGGCCTGGGATCCAAGGAGAAAATGGATTTCCAACTAGACAGATACAGGGATACATTTCTGTGTTGCACATTAACTATCACCCCCCTTTCCACACGCAAATAGCAATTAAATCACTTCATGTTCAATATTTACATTAGCACATCAAAAAGGGGTATTTAATTCTTAAGGTTAATGGTTATATTTTTTAAGGATTGTAATCATTTGTGGCCTAAAAAATATCCCACTTTGATTTTCTAGTGCATCCTCATGAAGATAGCTACTATTAAATAAATAAACCATTCTGTTGGAAATAGAACTCTTGTAATTTCCTCAGTAGTCTTTATTGATGAAAATTAGCTATTTACTCAATTTTTGCTTGGTGAGTTTTAGTCTTAGCAGAGAGTATAGCCTAATGATTAAGAGTATAGGTTCTGGTGTCAGACTGCCTGGGTTTGAATATAAGCTGCACGATTTACACTTTGGGCAACCTAACTTAATTTCTTTGAGCCCAGGTTTCTCATTTGTAAAACAGAGCTAAATTTGATACCACCTCATAGCGTTATTATGAAGATTACATGAGATACTTAGTACAGTTCTTGGTATGCAGTTAGCACCAGTTATGATAATTACTGTGGAGAGGCAGTGTGGTATAATGGGTTGTAATCCTAGCAGTAGATGAAGGTAAGAGCACATGACCTTGAACAAACTATTTAACCTCTCTGTATTGATTTCTCCAACCTATAAATTGTGAGTAACCTTCCTTATCAGGTAATTAGGAATATCTGGTACATAGCAAAACTTTAAAACTGCTACTATATTAGTCTCTTATCCTTTTCTTTACAGTTTAGTTCAGTTCTTAGTTCAGTTTAGGAATTTTACAAGTTCAGAAAACCTTTTAATTCCCTGAGAAAAAAGATCAGGTAGTATTTTTTTTTTAAACATATGTTAAGTAGTTGTCATTCAGCGTGTTTTGTTTAGTTTTATTGGAATCTGTTTTTCCAATGCTTTCCCTACTTTTGGCTGATTTGCAGGAAACAGAAGGCATTGAAAAGAGATAGTATTAAAGAGCTTTAAGGGTTTATTTCTAAAGAATAGTTAGGCAATGAAGTTTTATTTTTGTTAAAAGCTATGAGGTAAGAAACTCAAGATATGCCACCTAGGTCACTTAAATGAGATATCAGTCCTGTGTTTTGTCTTTGATTTGCTGATGGAAACATCAGCAACATTAGGAAGATATATTCAAGCTGGGAGAGGGCTACAGGAACTACCCAAGGGATTGTGAAAGTCATTCTTATTTATTGGGTGGGTAAAGATGCAGAGAGGTTTGAGATGATTGGTGGTAACAAGCCAAGATCATAGGACTTTTTTGTAACCTCTTGGGGATGTGCTGAGAATGGTAGTTAACTCAAACCAAGTTGGCTCAGCCAGAGGGGAGTGATAAAAGAAAGACGTGGGTAGTGGCTTCTGTGCTTTAAAGACTTGCTTTGGGGACGCGGAGCACGAGAGCTCTGTGGAGAACAAACGTCATTTATCCCTCTGTTTATCAATATTTCTGGGCAGTCAGAAAGCTGGTGTTGGGGATATGGAGCTCTGAATTTCTTGTATAGAAAAATATTGGTAGGAAACAGCAATAGTATAACATGAGTTTATTCTGTGTACTACTGTTTTTTTCAGAGCTGTGGGGTACAGAACATCAACCCTGTAAAGAGCACAACGTCCCCTTTTTATCAACATGTATTTAGAAACAGACACAAATGCATGCGCACGCACACACATTATCCTGAAAAGAAAATTTTAGATAATATAACTACTTATGTATACAATTTTAAAATGTCAGTATAATGTCCTAATTATATAAAGAAGAAATAAATGAAAAGTTACTTGTCATAAAACAGTATATGTTGCCTGTTATGGTCTGAATGTTTGTGTCCTCCCAAAATTCATATGTTGAAAACTTAACCTCCAAGGTGATGGTATTAAGAGGTGGAGCTTTTGGGGGGTAATTATATCATGGGGGTGGAGCCCTCATGAATAGGATTAGTGCCCTTACAAAAGAGGCCCAGTAGAGCTTGTTTGCCCTTTCCATCATGTGAGGACACAACAAAATATCATCATCTGTGAATCAGGAAATGGGCCCTCATCAGATGCTGAATCTGTAGATGCCTTGATTTTGGACTTCCCAGCCTCCAGAACTGTGAAAAATAAATTTTGTTGTTTATAAGTCACCCAATCTATGTTATTCTTTTATAGCAGCCTGAGGTGACTATGACATTACCATATATAAATATTTAGGTACTATGAGAAGTCATGGTGAGGAATTACTGTAAATATGCAGCTTTAATAGAGACTGATATAGGTGTGTTATGTTCATGATTCAAATAACATGGACATTAGTATCTGAAGTGATGAACAACTCTTGGTAAAGTTTTGAAGAAAAAAGTACCAATTTCCTTTAGTTTATTTGGTAGTTGCACTCCTAGAAAATTCAGCATATATTTAACATGGTAGAACAATGCAAGAATTACTTCTTCGTATGTGTAAAAAGCAATTAAGTTCTAGACCTAAATGTCCTACCTGGACATTTAAAAGTTGTGTGGGACTGTGACAGATATTATAGATGTAAACACCCTTGTCTCCTTCAGAGTGAATGCCTATGTTACCTTCCAATTATTGTGGAAACCAAACCATCCTCATAAATTTCCACACCTCCCAGGGGGCAGTGCTAACCCTCCTGAGAAGCAGTGTTTGATTCCATCCACATTCCGCAGGGGATTTAGTCAGAAGATAGGACAGTGATAGCTGCCACTGTCACATCCAAATCCCAAGAGACTTCCCCTTCCCTATCATTGCCAATCCCATGAAATAAACTATTTCTAATAATATTACCTAATAAATAGCTTAGAAAGGCTTCATTTGTTTGTTTTGGAGAGGGGACTGCTACATGTTGAGGCAATATTGCGTAATGGCTATGAGCAGAGACTATGGGTCCAGACTGCATTAGAATCCAGTCACTGCCATTGACTGCTATATGATCTTGCATGAGTTACTTAACCTGTCAGTGTCTCAGTTTTTCATTTGAAAATAAATAGGTACGTTGAGTATGTACCTTGCAGGATTGTTGTGAGGATTTAATAACGTGTTTTGAATAGTGCCTGACACATAGCACTATGCACACAGTGCATGGAAGAGAGACTTGTGAGTAGAGTGAAAAGGCAAGGATAGGCCTTTTAAAAGTGAGAAAGGAAATTATTACGTTAGAGTGCAGAAAATAAAAAGGTCATGTATGTTGATTTTCTCTCACAGTGAATATTTACCTGAGTTCTAAAAATATTTTAATGGATAAAATTCAGAAATTCAGCCTCATGCTTTCTTTTTCTTTCTGCTTTGGAAAAACCTCAAACCATTTTTACTCTGCTCTTACACCACAACAATCATCAACACAGAAGACTTCTGTGACCAAATGTGGGGGTTTTTCCCCACGCGCTAAACAGCAGACGCCAGCTGTGTGTCCTCCAATTCAATTCTGACACTATCTACCTGGAGATAGTGTTCCTGAACGTTTGGTACTTGTCCCTGAGGCTGAATCAGTGAGAACGAAGAACAAGGACAAGTGGTTTGAGGAAAAGGAAAGAGAAGTTTATTAATTTTCTGGCAAATGAGGAGGGTAGTGGACTATCATCTCAAAGACTGCCATCCTGCCTTTAACAGGGCTTTTTTAAAGGGGAGTTTTCAGTGGTTGGGCTCATGTCTACATGACCAGTGTCATGTGTTGTGGCTTTGGGCTACTGTTGCTTAACTATAATTGGTGGTTTTGGTCACCTTATCTGATGATGATCTCATGACCTTTGTCCAGACAATTCTGTTGATTCAGAATTGTTGATTCTGTGGTTTAAGACAGCGGTCCCCAACCTTTTTGTACCAGGGACTGGTTTCATGGAAGACAATTTTTCCATGGACCGGGGTGGGGGATGTGGTTTCGGTGTGATTCAAGTGCATTATGTATATTGTGCAGTCAGACCTCTCTGCTAGTGATAATCTGTATTTGCAGATGCTCACCAGCACTAGCATCACCACCTCAGCTCCAGCTCAGATCATCAGGTATTAGATTTTCATAAGGAGCACTCAACCTAGATCTCTCATATGCGCAGTTTACAGTAGGATTCACGCTCCTATGAGAATCTAATGCTGCTGCTGATCTGACAGGAGGTGGAGCTTATGCAGAAATGTGAGTGATGGGGAGCGGCTATAAATATAGATGAAGCTTCGCTTGTGTGCCCGCCTCTGACCTCCTGCTGTGTGGCCTGGTTCCTAACAGGCCACAGACTGGTATGCGCTCTGTAGCTTGGGGGTTGGGGACCGCAGGTTTAAGATACTAGAAAACAAACAACAAAGAACATTTTTCTGTCCTTTTGCTTATTGGTTTTGGGCAGGAATGCATGTTTTAATTCCCAAAAAGGGTGGGGGATTTTAAAGAGACTATTTGTAAAACGTTTTGTTGCCCTTTTTCAGATGTTTACCTCTGTTACAATAGCAACAGATCCCATAGGGTGAGGACAGTCCTCAAAACTAACCTCCTCTTTCAGACACCAGTCACAAGTCCAGACCTCTGGAACTTCTGACAGATGGGCTTCAAGATGGGGTTCCCACTACCCCCTCTCTGGGTTTAATTAATTTTCAAAAGTGGCTCACAGAGTTCAGGAAAACACTTACATTTACCAGTTTATTTTAAAGTTTATTTCAAATGATACAGATGAAGAGATGTGTAAGGTGATGTATGAGGGAAGGGGCATGGTGCTTCCTTGTCATCCCTGGCCCCCCACCCTCTTGGAAGTTCCACGTGTTGAGTTATCTGGAAGCTTCTGAACTCAGTCGTCTTGGGGTTTTATGGACAACTGTGTGGTCTCCAAGTTATGGGGTGGGGCCCTTTCTGGAATGTGGATCTTATGACCCACAGTCAGAAAGGCAGGGAAGATTAGATTGTTTTGGGACTTTTTGATATAAGCCAATCTCACTGGAGTTAAGTGATATCTCATTGTGGTTTTGATTTGCATTTCCCTGATGATTAGAGACGTTGGGCAATTTTTATATGTTTTCTGGCTTTTATTCTGTCTTCTTTTGAAAAGTTTTTGTTCATGTCCTTTGCCCACTTTTTAATGGAGTTGTTTGATTTTTTTTTGTTGATTTTCCTAAGTTCTGTATAGATTCTGGTTATCAGCCCTTTATCAGAGGTGTAGCATGCAAATATTTTCTCCCATTCTGTAGGTTGTCTGTTCGCTCTAGTGATAGTTTCCTTGGCTGTGCAGAAGCATTTTAATTTGATCAGGTCCCATTTATTTCTTTTTGTTTTTGCTGTGATTGCTTTGGGGGTCTTCTTCATAAATTCTGTGCCTAGGTGAATGTCTGTAAGAGTTTTTCCAACATTTTCTTCTAGAATTCTTATGGTTTCACATCTTAGGTTTAAGTCTGTTATCCATCGTGAGTTAATTTTTGGGAGAGGTGAGAGGTGTGGATCTAGTTTCAGTCTTCTACATGTGGCCATCCAGTTTTCCCAGCACCATTTATTCAATAGGGATTCTTTTCCCTTTTCTGTTTTGTGGCTTAGGATGTGATCAATTTTAGAGAAAGTTCCATCAGCTGATGAGAAGAATGTATATTCTGTGTTATTTGGGTGGAGTATTCTGTAGATGTCTGTTAGGCCCAAATGTTCTAGAGTCCTGTGTAGGTCCATTTTTTCTTTGATCATTTTCTGTTTGGAGGATCTGTCCAGTTCTGTCAGTGGGGTGTTGACGTTCCTGGCTGTTATGGCATTGGTACTTATTATGTTGTCTAGATCAAGCAGTATTTGCTTTATGTATCTGGGTGCTCCTATGTTGGGTGCCTAAATATTTAGGATTGTTACGTCTTCTTGTAAGATTTTTCCCTTCACCACTATATAGTGACCATCTTTGTCTTTCTTTACTTTTGTTGCTTTGAAGTTTATAATATCTGATATAAGAATGGCTACCCCAGATTTTTCTTGGTTTCCATTTGCCTGGAAAATTGTATTCCATCCTTTCACCTTGAGTCTGAATGAGTCCTTGTGTGTAAGATGTGTTTCCTGGAGACAGCGGGTTTGTGTTTTTTAATCCATTCAGCCAGCCTATGTCTCTTCAATGGGCAATTCAAGCCATTCACATTTATGGGAGAATTGATATTTGGGGTGGATTTCTGTTTATCCTGTTGGGTAGACTCTTGTTTTGTTTTACCTCTTGACCCATTGTGAAATCTGGGTTCTGGAGTTTTAGCTTTTGGGTAGCTTTACACTGGTGGGTGTCTGTTGTGCTGGTTAGTGTACAATGCACTAAGTATTTCTTGCAGGGCCAGTCTGGTCTTCACAAATTCTGTCAGTGATTGCTTGTCTGGAAGAGTCTTTATTTCTCCATCATGTAAAAAGCTTAGTTTGGCAGGATAAAGAATTCTGGGTTGGCCATTATTTTGTTTTAGAAGACTGAGGATGGGTCCCCAGTCCCTTCTGGCTTATAAAGTTTCAGCTGAGAAATCTGGAGTTAATCTGATAGGTTTCCCTTTGTAGGTTACCTGCTGTTTTCGCCTTACTGCTTGAAGGAGTGCCTGTTTCTTGCTTACTTTGGCAAGCATAATAATTATGTGGCATGGTGAATGCCTTTTCACGTTGAATCTCCCAGGAGTCCTGTGTGTTTCTTGTACGCGGATATCGAGACTTCTGGCTAGGCCATGGAAATTTTCCTCTATTATTACTTCAAATAGATTTTCTCGCCCATGCGAATTTTCTTCCTCACCCTCCGGGATGCCTATGGTTCTTATGTTTGGCTTCTTTACATAATCCCACTTTCTTGTATGCTTTGTTCATGCCTCTTTTTTTGGTGTTCTTTCTGTTCAACTGATTTATATAGTGCATAGGAGTTATCTTCCAGCTCTGAGATTCTTTCCTCTGCAGGATCCAGCCTATTCTTAAGGCTTTCCACTGTGTTGTAGATCCTTGAATGCCTCTTTCGTTTCTAGAATTTCTAGTTGATTTTTTCATAATACTTTTATTTCTTTAGAAAATTTTTCATTCATTTCTTGCATTTTTCTTGTGGTTTCTTTGTGCTGGGCTTCAGTTTTCTCTTGAATTTCATTGAGCTTTCTTATAATCCATAAACGAAATTCCTCTTCTGTCATTCTACCCATTTTATATGAGTTGGTATCCGTTGCTGAGGAACTAATGATTTCTTTTTGGGGTGACTTTTCACTCTGATTTTTCATGGTTCCTGAGTTCTTTTGCTGATTCTTTCTCATCTGGCCTCTTGTTGAGAGCTGAGGGTGTTAGGGCTAGTTTATGGCCCTGTTTCCAAGGCCCGGAGGATTGTTCCTTGGCAGAGCCTGGGAGAGGAGTACTGGTCTGTATTGCCTTAGGTGTATTTTAGCAAGTTTGGTGGACCTCTTGGGTTATCTTTGACCTGTTGTCTTCACCTCTTCCCGGTGGAGTATAGTGAGTTTGTTCTCCCAGGTTGAGCTCCAAGCTGGTGGATTGTACTTGAGGGCATGAATCCTCTGCTCCCTAATAGTTTGAGATGGAAGGCAATATTTTTAGCTGTGGGGTTGTTTCTACTGTTGTTGATTGTAGTTTGTGTGGAGTAGCCAGTTAACTAGGTATTCTGTTGTGTTTGTGACAGGCTCTGGTCCCTCAGGTGGGGTATACGAAAGCCCCAAGCTTTGGGAGGTGCCTTGTAGCTCTCAGGGGTTACTTTGACCCTGCTCCTCCTGAGGTGGGGGTAGAAACAAAATAGCTTGCTGCTGCAATGAAAGCCCTAGATTGGGAAAATTCTACACAGCTCAGAGGTTACTTATCTGGCTGCCGTGGGGTCCACTGCAATGGAGTTCAGAGCTTTCTCTTTCTGGGCTTGGAGGGCTGCTTCTGATGGGAGGGGCCCACTGGTGGGATTTCTGAGGTCTCTAGCAGGTTTTTTCTTACTTGTCCGTAAGCTCGGGCACCTTTTCCTCCAGACCACTTGTGGGCTCTCGAGTTTTCCCACAGTTCATGTGTCTGGCCCTCTGACGTGCATCTTCACGTGTCACTGGTTGATGAGGGATCTCCAATTGTGCAACCCTTTTCCACCACTAGACCCCAAGGCAAGGTGGGTGGGCATCTCTATCCCCCGAAATCTCCACCAGGGGGATGTTCCCACTGGGGGGAATAGTGGCAGGTGGAGGCACTCTTGGGTCAAGCGAAATTCCCTAATAAAGTGGGCAGGGTTCGGAGGAGCTGCTCTGGTTCAGCCTGTGGAACTTGAGGCATTTGGTTGCCATGAGAACCAGTACTTATACAAAATGAGTCACTATGGCAAGTATCCTTCAAAATGACTGATCTCTGGGGTCCAGAAGGGCTGGGACCTGAAGAGTTGGCACTAGGACCAGCACATAGCGGGCATGTAGGAGGCTGGAGCTGGGGAAGCAGGACCGGATGGAAAGGCTGCAAACTGTTTCCAATACACAAAGGTCCTATCAATAGAGATCAGGGATCTCGTCCCACCTGGAACCCATGGAGGCATCTGTCTGTGGCCACCAAGGGCGTATCCTGTTGTGTCCAGGCTGAAGAGCCCCTGGGCCAGGGGTGGGGGGAAGCTAGAGACCTATCTAACAGTCAGCTCCAAGCGGGAGACCTTAAAGATGGCTGCCGACTGCCACTCTGGCATACAGCAGGGTTCAGATCACTCCCGTGAACTCAGCTTTTCTCAACCGGCCTGGGTCCTGCAGAGGCAATTGCCGGCAGCCCCTAAGGGCATATACTGTTGCTCTCCGTTCAACTCCTGAGCCCTGGTCCCGCTGACTTCCAGTAGCATGGTGCCTGTCTGCAGATTCCCTCATACTGTTCCGGAAAGCTGTATCTTATCCCAGTCCCTACATGGCCCGGAGCAGTCCCTGTACAGTGCACCTCAGAGTTCCTTATAGCTCCCACAATTGCTTCCTCTCCACAGAACCTGCTGTCTCGAGCAACAGTTTTGCACCAACTCTGGGCTTGTCCCTGCCTGAGTGGATGGGAAGTCTTTGGGGAGGGTGCGTGACCACCTGTAGGTCAGGTCGCACTGTGCTGGCCTGGTAAGCGCGTCCTTCCCACGCTCTGGTCTCTATTATATTCCCTGCGCTCTCCAGTATTTGTGGATGTATCTCGTAGTCACCTGTTTTCTTGGGTGGAGTGTCCCATGTCATTTCTCTGTAAATTCATAGTGCTGTTTTCGGAGTGAGCGATCTGTGCGCAGGCAGCCGATGGCGTTTTTCACCTCCTTCCCTAGGAGCGGTGAGGTGGGAGGACTCTATCAGACTGCCATTTTTTTTTAGACTGTCACAGTTTAGAGATTTAGACTCAAGCCATCTAACGCTGGAGTTCGTTCTTTTAATCACTGTGCAACACCAAACAATGAAATGGACAAATAAAGGCTTGAAAGATACCTCAACCATCCAAGCTTGTGAACAATCTCAGATTTGTTATACTGAGTTACTAATCCTTGAAATTTTCTGGTTGATTCTGGGATTATATTCAGCATGGTGGTGGAGGTTTTGTTTTTGTTTTAAAAGTGGATTCATGGGAGGATTAGGAGGAGGAGGAGAAAAATAAATAAATAAAAGTAGATTAGTGTCTATTAACAACAGTTTATTGTATATTTTCCAATAGCTAGAAGAACAGATTTTGAATGTTCCCAACACAAAGGAATGATAAATGTTTGGCATGATGGATATGCTAATTACCCTGACGTGATCATTACACATGGTATACATGTATCAAAATATCACAGTATAGCCCATAAATATGCATAATTATTACACATCAATTAAAAATAATAATAAAAATGAAAAAGAGTCGATTAGTGTCTAGATCAGGACTGTCTACAAGTACTTTCTGTAATGATTGAAATGTTTTATATTTGCTCTGTCCAATATGGTAATCAGCCATATGTGGCTAGTCATATGTGGCTACCGAACACTTCAAACGTGGCTAATGTGACTGAGAAAGTTAATTTTAAATTTTATTGAATTTTGATTAATTTAAGTGAAAATAGCCAAATATGGCTAGGATTGGAGAGCATAGTTCTAGTCAAGTAAAGAGGATGCAAAGAGAAAGTGCTTTCAGAAGCTTTCTAAATGCTGCAGTTTTGTTGCCTTTTCTCTCTCCTGGACTTGCAAACCCCCCACCCTGCATTTGAACAGGAGCCAGTGTCTGCTAGAAGGTATAGAAATAATACATATAGGTGATGGGAATTATTTCTGCCTTATTGGATATAGAGGCCTTATGGACATGTCTTCAGAAGTGTCCTTTTGTCTAGGAGGTGGGTGCCCCATGTGAAGTTTTCTAGTGTGCTCATGGGTCATCAGTCTCAGCATCCCTGATACTGCTGAAATAACTCAAGGAACCTTTAATTATTGCAGCATATGTTTCAATTTTCAGGCTGGAGGAAATTTATTCCCTTCAGTCTGAAGTCAGCACAGATGGGATCTTGAGCCAAGGCCTCAACACGTAAGAACTAAATTGCTAACCCTTCACAGCTGCTGTGATGCTGCTGACCTCAACAGCTGTGGTTGCCACGTAGGTGTAAAGCTTTTATAACAAAAAGCAAAAAATTTCCATTTATAGCCATCATTGTGATTTGAATTCAAGGTAGGTAAATGAAGAGTAACATATACTAGCTGGCTTTCTTTCTTTTTTTAAAAAATTAACAGCATTAGAACAAGAGTAGGTTTTTGTGTTTGGTGTGTCCGTCCGTGTATAGGCAGTATGCATTCCAATTCAGGTGTGCATCCAAACCTGAATAAATTTCTGTGAGAATGTTGACTTTGAATCAGTGTATCTGAGATGTTTTTATGCTTCACAAATGTGTGTATGCTTGAACATAGATATATATTTCTTCTTTTTGAGCTCTATAAAATGATATCATTGGTGGATGAAGTCTTATGGGATTTTTAAAAACTCAACATTACATTTCAGGATGCACCTGTATTGTTACATGCTGCTTTACTTCATTCATTTTCACTGCTATACAATATTCCACAGTGTAGCATGGACCACACTTTGTCTACTTTCCTGTCAATGGACTTCTGGGTTGTTTCTTAATTGAATGTTCTTACAATTGATTATACTTTCTGTTGCACTACTGTTTGAAGGCAGCAAGGGCAGGAGATAAATTATCCACATCTCATAGAAGGAGGGACCAGAAGGAGAGGGACCAGGAATATAGGGTATATTTAAAATAGGGAGATGAGAAGGAAACTGACATATAGTATTTTCTGGATACCTGGAACCATCACATATGCCATCTCATTTAATTCTCCTAACAGTCATGTGAGAGCTTTTATTATTTCCATTCAGTAAATTAAAAAATGAACACGCAGAGAGGAAACGTAACTTTTCCAAGATCATGCAGCTAGTAAGAGGTAGAAGTAAATCCTCCATTTGAGTCTTTCTGACCTGAGTCCTTTATATTGTCTATGCATGGAGGTAACTAGAACAGTCAGGGTATAAATGGAAAGAGGTTACAGTTAGGTTCTGTCACTTAAAACAACAAAGTAAGCATAGCACAAGGGAAATTTGAATTTAAGGTAGATAAATGAAGAAAAACAAACAAAAGTAATTTCAGATTAGATCCCTCTGTATATTGCTTTCCAGCAAAAATCATTCTGGCATTATATTCTGTCTTGGGCTGTGTTTTATCCAACTAGCTCTCTAGTTCTTACTCTTTTATTAATTTTACTTTAGTTAGGGATGAACTAAAAAAGCCACATGGTCCCAAGATGACCCTTAATCAGCCACAAATAGAATAAGTTGACCCTGATTTATCAGCTATCTGCCATATGAGTTTTTGTTGGTTTTGAATAGTGAATTTTTATGGAGAATTAGGGTAGAATAAGGTACCAGCCTAGTGAATGAGCAAACTTCATTTTTTTGGTCTGTAACATTTTTGACTGCTACTAGCGCAATCTGTGATAGAACGTGAGTATATGTTCAAAATTTATTTCCATGATTTTAAGTTACTGACTGCTACTGCTAGGCCAGAGCTCATATAGCCCAAGTGATTGTGCAGCTGAATAGAGAAAAATCTCTTTACAGTAAATGGAGGCTGCAAATTGGCATTGCTCTTTGCAGGTGGCTATTGTACTTTCTCATGTTTTATTTAGGTGTTCAGCAGTGCTATTTGAGCTTCTAATTAAAGTTGTGCCTGCACTTTGTTTATGAAGCTTCACATAGACTTAATTATCAGATCAGCTTGATGAGGATTTGCAAAATAAACTTTATTGCTTCACACAGAGGCTTCTAGCATGTATCTTATACACGAAGGGAGCATTGATTCATAAGAACATAACAAATAGCTCCATGATCATTGAAGTATATTGAGTGGAGAATGAAATGCAGAAGTCTATTACAGATACTCTGTCTCTATTAACCTCTCTAACCCTTCTATTTGGTTTGATGGATAGAGGGATTTGTGCCCTGAAATCACAGGTATCACGTGCTCAGATATGGGATCTTCTTTAAGATGGTGTTGTTAATCATTTTAGCAGATCAAGACTCATTTTAACTGGTTTGAACAGTTTCACTTCACATTTTATTATGATATTTTATAAATTTGGAAAATAGGTAATCAGCAAATCTAATCTTGAATTTGTTCATTGGGGTTAATAAAGTTCTGTATTTTGATATTTACTCAAATGTTTGATACGTTAACCCCATATATATTGAGTTAATGTTCCTATGGTTGCAATAAAAATATCACAACTTCATCTTTTGCTATTCTATTGGAAAAAAAATTGATGAAGGTGGTATGTACTGTTTAGAGAGGTTATTCTTATTCTAGGCTAGAATGCAGTATGAATAATCTTAATAGCATTTGAATTACTAGGATTTAAAAATATTGTTACTGGGATGTTTTAAAACTTCATATGATTATTACATACCTTATTTTTTAGAATTTAATATCATCAATTTTTTCCAATTGAATGATTCTGTGTGGTTACCTAGAAATTTTCTTTTAGCTTTCAAATCAAACTTCGCTTTGAAAATGATCATTGAATTAAATAAGGAAATGTGAGTCTTATAGATACTGTGATGATGTTCAGCTGTTCCGAACACTTTTTAAAAATTTAATATTGTATTCATTATGTATGGCCAGTTTCTTTCGTAAACTTCAGAGTTTGTGATTTTTTTTTTTTTAAGACAGTCTCACTCTGTCGCCCCAGGTAAAGTG
This sequence comes from Daubentonia madagascariensis, assembly GCA_023783475.1. Classification (NCBI taxonomy): domain Eukaryota; kingdom Metazoa; phylum Chordata; class Mammalia; order Primates; family Daubentoniidae; genus Daubentonia; species Daubentonia madagascariensis. The sequence continues at coordinate 13,286,468 of JAKFHU010000258.1, read as the reverse complement.
CAGTGACATCATCGTAGCTCACTGCAACCTCCAACTCCTGTGCTCAAGTGCTCCTCCTGCCTCAGCCTCCCAAGTAGCTGGGATTACAGGCACATGCCACGATGCCCAGCTAATTTTTCTTTTTTTAGTAGAGTCAGTGTCTCGCTCTTGGTCAGGCTGGTCTCCAAATCCTGAACTCAAGCAATCCTCCCAAATTTTATGAATTTTGAGTATGTCTAAAAGAGACAGTGGCAGAAATAAAGTAATTTCTTTCCACATGAATGTTTTTCTTTTTCAGTAATTTCCAAAGTATACATGCCTAGGTACTATGTAATTCATAGTCTATTTTGTGTGTGTGTGTGGGCTGCCTAGGATAATAAAATAAAGTTTGGGTGCATTGGGTCTTTTATTACATGGCTAATAATAACAATATTAGCCATGTAATAAAATAACAATATTTTCCATGCCTGTATTGTTTGTTTTCTTTTGTCTTTATAAATATCTCAAGTTTTCCATCTCAACTGCAATAGCCTGAAAGGGGCAGGAAACAATACTGTATAAAAATATTGTAAGTCATTAAATATCACAGTTAATGACTGATGCCAACCATGATACTGTTTCTTAAAGTTTTCAGAATACTGAAGTAATTTTAAAAATTGGTTTTGAAGCAAAATGTTGAAATGCAAGTGGTAGCTGGTGTAGCTGCAAAGATTATTTGTAAAAAGCACTCAATATGCTGTTTTAGTTCCTTGTTAAATTATTTTCCTGCTAAACTAAGTTTTGTGAAGGCAGGCACTGTTTCTGTTTTCCTCTGTGCACATTCCTACTGTCTATCACAGTATCTGGTTTAGTAAATAATTGATAGATGAATAGATGAACGAATGACTTCTTAAACTGATGACCACATTTTAAAATAAGTCACCTAGCAATTCAGCATTTTTAAAGGATTATGTATCTGAAATATATAGCTTTTTATTTTTCCCTTTTTTGTTTCAAAATGTAGTTAAGGAAAACAAAGAGAAAGATAAAAATGATATCATAAAAATATTACTGTGAATTTAGTGGTATTGTTGAATGGGTTGTTAATGTCAGAGTTTTGAGTACTTGGATGCAATGAGAACATAACATAAATTCATAATTACAATTTACTTATTTTTAGATCATAATCATTAATTTTTATGCTTCAATTTTATATATGTTCATACAAATAATTTAAAGTTGATGTTAATGCATCTCATTTATGGTCATCGACTAGCTCATGTATAGTCTCTGTAATAAAGTTTACAGGATGACATATTGCTATAAATCCATAAATGTTATTCTGTAACAAAACAAGCTGAAGAAAGGGAATTTTGAAGAACAAAAGTAAAAACACAAAAAAGATAAAAATTAAATTAAAAAAATAAATCCATAAATGATAAAGCTTACCTTATAACCTGGTAGGATATAAGATCCTTAAGGGTAGGCATGTGTCTTTCTCATCTTTGTTTCTTTTCCTTTTTCATTAGTAACTATTTCAAAATATTTTTCAAATATGTACACAGTTGAAATTTCAAGAGAAAAATCTGTGACTATCCCAGAGTAGTAATCTATTACTCCTTTATTGTATGCTGGTTATGCTAGGCAGTTGGCAATGTGTTCATCAATCTTTTTACTAATAGCAGAAATACAGCAGTATTAGATCTAGTTTGATTCCATCTATTTTATACAACTGTGTTCAGACTGAGCACTAATTCTTGAATTCTCTTTTTTCTTGGGTTCCACATCTCAGTCTCAATTTTTCTCTTCTAGTCTCCTTCTCCTTTTGGCTCCTGCTTGTCTGATTAACCTCAGCCCCAGCGTCCCCCTCTTCATGCTCTGTGCTTCAGTCATTCTAGACTACTTAAAGTTCCCTGAAGGTACTGTGCACCTTTGCACATGCTCTTCCTTGTCAACATGGTGGAGAACTCTTACTTACCCTTTAAGAACCACTGTAGGTATTTCATTTGTGAAAGCGTTCTTTTTCTTTTCTTTCTTTCTTTTTTTTTTTTTTTTGAATGACAGGGTCTCACTTTGTTGCCTCAGCTAGAGTGCAGCGCAGTCATCATAGCTCACTGTAACCTCCAATGCCTGGGGTCAAGTGATCCTCCTGCCTCAGCATCCTGAGTAGCTGGGACTGCAGGTGTGCACCACCTTGCCCGGCTAATTTTTTTGTTTATATTTTTGTAGAGATGGGGTCTCACTGTGTTGCTCAGGCTGGTCTCAAATGCTTGGCCACAAGCAGTCTCCTCCCTTGGCCTTCTGAAGTGCTAGGATTACAGTCATGAGCCACCCCACACCTGGCCTGTGAAATTTTTCTTAAGTAGAGTTCATCGCCACTGCATCTTGTACATATTACTATTACAGCTTTTATCATACCTTATTACAGCTATTTATCTTGTCGGTATGTTTTTCCTACTAGACCATGAACTTCTTGGGGATGTAGAAATAATAAACATTTATTTTTTTCCATGATGAATAAGTAAGGAACTTAGGATAGCTGTTTTAGAATAGCTCCTATATTCTGAGACAGTTTTCCACCTCAGACCACAGAAGGTACTATCTTAAATAGTTAAGAAGATCACAGAGCTAGTATATGCTGTAGACTGTCCTAAAAATTCATAAATAGGCAGATAAATTGTATAGTTTTCCCAAGACAGCATAAATTATAAAGAATCCTAATAATCTCTGGAAGTTTGAGATCACAGTGGCACACTCCTTCATTGTCTTTAGCTACTCTTGTTAAAGAAATGTCATTGTTGTGGTTAAGTATGGTTTTTGTACTTGTTGAGTATATGAAAGCATTGGTTATCTTACAGATATCAAAATAAACTGAAACTGCATAATAGTTCCGTGGTTTTATGGAAGTTATTATGAATTAGTCCAATGTGTAGAAAGTTCGTGTGTGTTGATGACATACATCCAGTTCTGATTCAGAAGCTCTCTGATTATCCAAATAGGATGATAACGAGGCAACAGAAACTCAGAGCTTTGTGGTTCGATATGTATTAGTAATTAGTAATTGAGCCTGTGGGAACCACAACCTTTGAATGATAAATAATTAGCTAGCTGAGAAGCTAAAACTAAAATTCCTGAAGAGTATAGAGCAAGAAAAATGGAGACATGTACCATACAGTGGGATGTTGATATAAATATGCCTATAAAGCCCAATTTGCAGAAACTGATTTATCTCTATCAGTTATTTATGTACAAGCAGCTCATACTTTCATCCCAGTCTTCAAGTAAATAGTATTTTCCCGAAGCCTCTTAAATAATTTGGGGTCTATTCCTAAGGCCCCTACTTAATGAGATACAGTAACCCTCACTCCCACACAGACTCTTGACCACACTCTTCCTCTAAGCATCTTTCTTTTTCCTGGTAGACTACCTTAGATATTTTATTCACCTTGCACTTTTAAAATTAGGTTTTAAAGCCCACTCTACTGTCTTACGTACCTGACATATGTGTCTTGACATCTGCAAGCTCTTGACATGTGATTTCCTTGCTCTTACTCTTTAGGTGGTGGCAAAGCATAGAGGCATTGTTTGGGTTCTCCTTCTCTGTCTCACGATGGTGGTCCACTTGTAGTAGTGATGCACATAGTCCATTTGTGAAAATGGGGGAACTTTTCAGAGGCACACTGCCAGCTAGTGATTTGGCCTCATCTACTTTTAGAGAACCTCTCAGGGTAATTCAAATGACTCTTTGAAAAGAATAAATTTGTCTCAGACTGAAGGGAAATAGAAAAACAAAACGTTTCACCATAGGACATGAGTGATGTTGGCATTCAGGTTTATATTCAGACGGCATTGAAATATTTCAGGGATGGTGCAAAATTATATATAATAGATTTCTGTACTTGGACTTTGGCTATATGCATGAATTTGTATATTAATATATTTAGAGCCTGCCTTATTCCAAACAGTTATGTTTTAAGATCCATGCTTTTAGGTTCTGGGTTGGTTGCTTAGGGATAATGGTAGAAATACAACTTTCTGTTTTAAAATGGAGGAATTCCTTTCTTGGTGGTTGTCCCAGGTGGTTCTACCCAATAAGTGACCAAATTGCCTCTCTTACATAATAAAGCATAGCTAAATTTGTGAGTTGATTAGCTCTTATGTTGTTTGTTCAGTATCTTAACAGCAATAGGACTTATGCTTAAGAACCTGATATTGGTGATTTCTTGTTTTGGAATATTCTGATCTCTATGTCAAAAGTCTGTGTTCTTCCAGTAAAATTCAAAACAGGGTTCCAAAAGTTGGTGGAAATGATTAGGCTCAGCCTCTGCCAAATATTATTTATTCAGGTGCTGTTGGGCTCTGCTGTATGTGTAGTATGTTTAGATTGTTTAGATTGTGAGGCCCCCAGTTTTGGTGTTCTGACATCAGGGTCTTGTCTGCATAGTCAGGTCTGTGTACTGTGGGGTTAAACTTCCTTTCTTTATGGGAGGGAGGGGCATGGGAGGTCTCTCACAGTGTATGTTGGTCAGAAATGGCTGTTTGGATTCCATTCTTAAAGGAAATCAATACTTAGATTCAAATGTGTTAGAGATCTTTGGTTTTATCAGTTACACATGTTACACACCTATGTTCTGTGAGTTTAGTTTGCGTAGTATTTTAGGTAATTTTTCCTACCAGTATAATCCCTTTCCTTAAGAACATAAGGATAACATTTATTAGGATGTGATACTGGAGAGGAGTAATAACTGATTAAATTTTCCTTGCTTTCTGTTTCTGTGAAATAAAAGCAAAGCTAATAAAACAGAATCCATGTGGAAAAATCCTCTGCTTTTAGCAGCTAATGCTAGTTTTCAGTTTTAACCATAGGATGTCACCAAAGTATAGAAAGTAGTTCAGAAATAAAACTGCTTCCTTTAGAATTTTCTTTAATACCATTAATTTTTGCCCTCATGCTGCTTAGCTTTTTAAAAAATATTACATCAGTAGACAAAATGCTTATGTTTATTGCTTTGGTTTAGATATTTAGATGAAATCCTTTTTGAAGATGAGCTAATTACAATGCTTCTATTATTAATTTTGTGAAGTATGTAGGAATCCAGAGCACAGAATGAGGCTATGTGAGTTCAAATTCTGGTTCTGCCACTTAGTAACTTTATTATAATGGACAAGTTTTAGATTTTTTAAAGTTAGTTTAAAAAAACCCAACTTTATCAAGATATAATTCAGATCACATACAATTCACTCATTTGAATTGTTTTTTAGTATAGTCTCAGAATTGTGCAACCATCACCAATTTTTAGAACATTTTCCTTCCCCCTAAAAGAAAACCTGTTCCCATTAGCTGTCAATCCTCAATCTGCTGGATCAATGTGTAATATTTTGAGGAACTGCCACATTATTTCCAAAGTGATTTACCATTTTACATTCCCACCAGCAGTACATGAGGGTTCCAATTTATTGTCATCCTTGTCAACATTTGTTATTATCTGTTTAGTGGCATATCTTTGTGGATTTGATTTGCGTTTCCCTGATGATTAATGATGTTGAGCATCTTTTCACATGCTTATTGACCATTTGTATATCTTCTTTTAGAGAAATGTTCCTTTATTTTAATTGACTTTTTGTTGCTGTTGACACATCTGTGAAGTGGTGATAAAACTAGTACCTTCCTAATAGAGTTGTCACAAGGGTTAAAAGAATTAATATATGTAAAATTCTTAGAGCAGTGCCTGACACATAGTAAATGCTCCTTTAATGTTGGCTATTATTATTATTATTGCTTATAAAAATTTATTCGTGCGTTTAATGCTTCCTAATGACTCTTTTAATTTCTCTGATAGGAGTTGTGAGAAATAAATCTAGTTTTCAACTCCCAATTCTACTAACCCCGGTCTTTGCTACATATATTCAGTATTCAGTTGTTCATGTATTTATTCATTTCTTCATTCAACGAGCATTTGCTGAACATCTATTTTGTGTCATCTTTTGTAATAGAATCTGAAAATGCAAACTAGGGAAAAAAAGGATGGTTCTTTTTTTCAGGAAATGTGGACAGAAAGATACCAAAATGATAATTGGAGAGCAATGAGTGCTTTAATGTAGGTATGTGGAAGCTTTGGTGAAAGCGTGGGTAAATCACTCATGGAAGACTTTGTAGACAAGCTGAAACTTGAAGGATGAGTAGGAGTTTCTCATGCAAATATTTGGGTCAGTGTTCTGGACGGTGCAAGGTCATGTTCAAATGCATAGGAATTTGAAAACACTGAATGTTCAAAACTGAGTTGAGAATTACAGTACTGCTGCTGTGTGTAATGCTGATAGGGGTTGGGGGTGTGGTATGATCAGCTGGAAAGGGAGCAGTACCAAATAGGAAAGCACCTCTCTTGCTTCTGGACCTTTAATGCTCAGAACATGATTCTCTCTCCCCCTCTTACATACCCAATTTCATTATGAAATGTCTTTTCATTATCAAATGTCCCTCTTTGTCTCTAGTAATATTCCTATATTAATATCTTTTTTGTTTGATATTAATATAGTCACTGCAGCACTCTTATGGTTGCTAGTTTGTTTTGTTTTCAACCTATTTATATCTTTGAATCTAGAATATATGTCCTGTAGACAGAATATAGTTGAATCTTGCTTTTAAAAATCCAGTCTGACAGTCTCTTCCTTTTGATTTGAATGTTTTGTTCATTCACATTTAATATAAGTTTTGATATGGTTGGATTTACGTCTGCCATTTTGCTTTTTGTTTTCTATAGGTTTCTGTCTTTTGTCTTCCTCTGTTTCTCTGTTCCATTTGTGTTAAACAAATGTTTTTAGAGTGTACATTTTAATTCATCTGTTGAATTTTTTTTTGGTCACCTTTTTTATTTTTTAGTGGTTGCTCTAGTGCTACACTGTTCAATACAGTAGCCATTAGCTACATGTGGCTGTTGTGCACTTGAAATGTGGTTAGTGTGAATTAATATGTGCTAAGGTGAAATACAAGTCAGATTTCAAAGACTTAATATGATCTACTGAATATAAAATATCTCAATAGTTTTTATATTGATTAAAAGGGTTTTTTTTTTTTTTTAAAGAGACAGAGTCTCCCAGACTGGAGTGCAGTGGTGTGATCACAGCTCACTGCAATCTCAAACTTCTAGGCTCAAGCGATCCTCCTGCCTCAGCCTTCCTAGTAGCTGGTACTACAGATGTACATCATCATGCCCAGCTAATTTTTTTTTTATTTTTTGTACAGGTAGAGTCTTGTTATGTTGCCAGGCTCAAGTTCTATGTTTAAAATAAAAAACTTTAAAAAATATGACTAGAAAATTTAATATTACATATGTAACTTACATTTGTGGCTCACATGGTATTTCTGTTGAGTAGCTTTGCTTTAAGGATTACAGTATGCTCCTTTAACATATCACAATCTATTTTAGTTTACAGTGATTTAATTCTGTTGAAATATAGCAGCTTTGTTCCCATAAAGCTCCATCTTCCCCTTGTGCTATTTTTGTCATATATACATCTGTATATGTTATATATACATCTATATATGTTATAAACTGAATAATGCACTTTTACTTTAAGCAAATCTTAATATTTTTAAAGAAATTAAGAGAAAGATTACATGTGTATATACAGTCTTTTATATTTACCTACATATTAACAACTTCCAGTATTCTTTTTTCCTTCCTGTGGAATTAAGTTACTATCTGAACTATACTATCAGACTTCCTTTATGTAGTTTTTCATATGTGTTAGGTTAGGTCTTCTGGCAGTGAATGCTTTTGCTTTTTTGTCTATCTGGGAATGTCTGTATTTTTTATTTTTAAAGGCTAGTTTCACTGTAGAATTACTGGTTGAAAGTTTTTTTTTTTCTTTTAGCACTTTGAATATGTCATTTTACTACCCTCTAGCCTTTACTGTTTCTGATGAGAAATTCAACCATTAATTGTATTGCTCTTCTCCTGTGCGTGGAGTTGTTTTTCTCTTGTTACTCTCAAGATTTTCTCTTTGTCTTTGACTTTTAACAGTTTGACTATGATATATCTTGGTGTGGTTCTCTTTGTGTTTATCTTATTTGGGGTTCATTGAGCTTCTTTGATCTGTACATTAATATTTTTCAGCAAACTTGGGAAGTTTTAGGTTATCTTAAGATATTTTTCTGTCTCTCCTCCTTCTGGAATTCTCATATATGTATACTGGTACACTAGGTGTTGTCACACATACCTCTGAGGGCTGTGTGTGACATTCTTTTTCCTCTCTTTTCTTAACATTAGACAATTTCCATTCAGTTCTTTCTTCTGTTATCTCAATCTATTGCTGTGCCTATCTAGTGAATTTTTCATTTTAGTTATTGTACTTTTCTACTTTAGAATTTCTTTTTTAAAAATTATACAGTTTCTTACTCTCTTTTGAGACTCCCTTTTTGTTAAGTCATTGCATCATATTTGCCTTTAATTCTTCAAATACACCTTTGTAAATTCTTTGAACAGTTACTTATAATATCTGCTCTAAAGTCTTTGCTAAATCTAACATCTGGGACCACTCAGAGTCATTTTCCATTGACTGTTTCTTTTTTCCTGTCTATGGGTCATGGGTCACATTTTTTGTTTCTTTGTATTCATAATATTTTATTGGCAACTGGACAGTTCAGATAATATATATTAGACACTCTGGATTTTGTTTTATTTTTATGTGGTTTTGTTTTTGTTGTTTTGATAACTTACCTGAACTGAAACTGTGAAATCTGTCTCTTCTGTGGTTTTTGGCCACTAATGTCTGCTCATCTCTTTTGTTCTTACTTTTCAGATTGGCTTCCTAGGGTCCATCTGCCTGCATAGCCTAGTGATCAGCCAATGGTTTGGGTAGAGGTACCTTGAAGCTGTGAGGCTTCTACCCTCTGCCAGTCAATCTGTGTGGGTTAGGGAGCAATTTAAAAGTTGTAGCTGGTTATCAGGTCTCCCTTGGATTTTACTTTATGTTGGGTTCTCTTTGTTTTCCCCCTTATGTGTTTATGGTTTCTTAGTCAGCCAGGGATGTGTGGTGAGCTAATCTCAGCCCTTCTGTGACTCTCTCATTTCTTAATTTCTTAATGGTCTGCTACTTGCCCCAGCTTGGGCCATAGCCTTTGCTAGGAAAAGTATGGTTTTTCCCTTTTTTCCAACCTCGTTTGCCACTTAAGCTGGTAATGAGCTAGAGTTTTGTCCTGCACCCCATATTAAGTCTGCTCCTGCAGTTCCAAATCAGATAGACAAAGGCTTGTCAAACTATAGTTCTCACTATCCCATGGCTGAGACAGTATAGGATGGAAGCAGCCTGAAGCAAGAAGGTCACCTACAGATTTCTATACTGTTCTTACCTAAACCCTAGCTGATTTTCAAGATTAAGAGCTTTTCAATTTGTTGTTTGCTTTGTTCTGTTTCTTGTGCTGTGAAATGTTGTTATTTTTAATATAATTTTGTCCAATTTTATACGTGTTTGTGCAGCAGTGAATTACTGACTTTTTCACATAGCTGTAACTAGAAGTCCTCCAGAACTCTCATTTTTCCTTCAGGTTTTCTTTCTCTAAGGAGCCTTTCCAGCTGCTCTGCTTTAGGTCTCTCTGCTCTGTGTTCTGGTAACATCCAGCGCTTTTTATTATCAGGTTAATTGTTTGTCCTTTACGATAATTGTAAACTCCAAAAAGGCAGGTGCCTTTTAAAGTATTACATATCTTTGCAAACACAGTGCCTAGCACATAGTAACAAAATATTTGTTGAATGAATAAATGTTGAATTGGCATTTTGGATTGGGTTTGGTAATATGTTAATTTTAAATGCTATTGAGGATACCTTGGAAGGTAATAATAGCCAGCCCTTTTTGGAGGCTACTTACTACATTAAGTGTTTTGCGTATGTTATTATTTCATTTACTCCTTAAAGTAAAGTTAGCAGTATTGCCTGCATGTTACAGATAAGGAGTCTGAAGCCAGAAAAGTTAACTTAATTGTCCCGAGCAATATAGATATTAAGTGTGAAGCCAGGATTCTCACCTCAAGTCTAAAGCCCGTACTGTATGCCAAATGCCACAATACAGTGTTTACAAGAGATATTTCTCCAGAGAGTACTTTTCATCTAAAGGTACCTTGTAAATGCTGACAGTATTTCTTAGGCCATTTTTGAGCACTGCTCCTTGGCCATGTGCAAGCTAATCTGCTTGCTTTATTCTCCATCTACTTTGCTTCTCGGTCCTTCATGAGAGTCACATGACATAGGTAGTTCCCTCAAAGGATATTAATTTACTATCCTATACCTTAGAGACTCTTACTCATTGTGCAGTGCCTCTCTCATGTTCTGTGCACAAAGAGGTGGGTCTTTTTGATATCATACCACTGTAGTACTTAGGATTCACATCACATTCACAAGGGGAGAGGGGAACTATCTAGTAATGTGGTCAATTCCTCCCACTATTTCGCTCATTGTGCACATTGCCCATACGGAGCCTGAAGTGAAAACAGTAGTCTGTTGTTCCTGGGTCAGTCTCAGTTCTTATATGGACTCCTCAGTAACATGAGTGACTGACAATTGCTTCTTTATCAACTCTAGCCCCTCTTTGTTTCTCTTGACCCCTAGATAAAAATTATTAAAATGTCTAGTCAACAAATAATCTTTGGTCCCTGACAACATCAAATCCAGAACAAACTTTCACTTCCGTTACCATCACCCAGCAAAACCCCAAACCCCATAGCAAGTTCATTCTAACTCCCTTTTACATAAATTCCCAATTTCCCAGGGTGTGCAGTCTCCTTTGCTGCAGCAAGCCAATAAACCTAACTGGTGGTCTTTGGGCACTGGGCTTTAGCACCTCCAAGTAAGATGGGCATTTTCTACTGCCTTGCTGCTCAAAGTATGGTCCATGAGCAAGAGGCATCAACATCACCTGAAACCTTGTTGGAAATGCAGAAAAGCTCCATTCCAGACCTACTGAATTAGAATCTGCATTTTAAATATGGTTCCCAAGTGATTTGTTTGAAAAGTGCTGCTCTATTCAATTCCCATTTCTACTGTTTCATGTCCATTTTCTTTCTTTTTCATGGACAGTATTATACACAGTTTGGAGAGGAGTACTGTTTGCACAGGGTTCTTCATTGAATCCTTTCACTCAGGTTATTCTTCTTCTTTTATTTCCCTTAAGGGAAGTGTTTCTAGAGTTAATTTTAAGTAACAGGCTGGTTCCTTTATCTCCAAGGAATATGACTTAATTCAGTATACCAGGATTTGAGGAGAAAACAGAAATGCAGTAAAGCTTTAAGTTCTTAATATTTATAAAATATTTAAAGCTCACAATACCATGTGAGTTTTAAGTATTAAGAATAAATTGATCTCCAGGAAGCAGGGCAAATTAAACAAAACAAAGCAAAAGAATAAATTGAAATATTTAGGAAATTTGTATATCATGGTTCTCTGTCTCAAGTGTTACATGTTCATCATTTATTTAGGTCAATTTGCAAATCATAGGTATTGTGTTATGCACATAGAGTTTAAATAATTTACCTATTAAATTCAGTTTGAAAGATTCTGGAGGCACAAGATAGATTTTCAATATTTGAGCACATAAGAAAAACCTAGTCTTATAAGTTTTATCCAATTAAATCCAGACAGAAAATACCTAACTAAGCTTTGTCCTCTAGAATCTTAATTTATTTCCTTATTTTAAAAAAATGTGTGAATGAAAGGTTTCTTTATTAGAAATATGGTCAGGTTTTTGTCACCCAGTAAGTCTTGGGCAACATTATATAATGTCCCATGTGTGAAATATTTCTAAGGTAGGAAGAACACCAGTTTAATTCAACTACTGCAAATAATGTTTTGACAGCTAATAAATAGGAGGATCAATTAACTAGTTTAGTCTTCTATTACTGAGCTGTCAAAGTGTGTTTGTCATTATAATTTCTCTTCCAAAACCAGGCTTTTTAAAGACAGTAATTGCTGATACTTCTATTGATATGTATATACACACATATATAAAATTTTACTTTTTAAGTATACTCTTATTTTGTTCATCAGTTATATTTTCTTCCTTTTGTATCCATCTCTGCTTATAACTTTATGGGAATTAATTTTTCTAAATTTAGTCTCAACTTTTACATGGAATGGGAATTTAGAAGGTTTATGAAAGGTGATCTTAGAGAAAGATGAAAAACACATTATCTAGCCTGAGAGAAAAAGATATCTGAAGGATCATTATCTCTCAGGTTCCATATTATAATATTGCCCAAAACAGATGTTTTATTTTTTAGTTTACCCAGAAGAAAATATTTTATATGAGACACATATATAGTAAAGTAAGTTACAGGGTTTTTAAAAATTTGTTTTTTTTAAATTTCAAAATATTAAGGAGGTACAAATGTTTTTGTTACATGGGTACCTTGTATAATGCTTATGTCAGGGTTTTTAGTGTGTCCATCACCAGAATAGTGTTCATTGCACCCCATAAGTAAGTTATTACCCTTCACTCCCTTTCACCTTCTCCTTTCGTGGATTCCAACAAACTTTACATCTCTTTGTGCTTGTGTGTGCCCATTGTTTAGTTCCCAACTATTAGAGACTACACTGGTTTTTATTTTTCCATTCCTGAGATACTTTGCTTAGGATAATAGTCTCCTGTTCCATCCAAGTAGCTGCAAACGTCATTACTTCATTCCTTTTTATGGCTGAGTAGTACTCCATTGTATATGAGGGCTGTCCGGAAAGTATCCAGCCATTGTTAATACAAGAACAGTTGTGTGGCTGGATACTTTCCGGACAGCCCTCATATATATACATACCACATTTTCTTAATCCACTCATGAATTGATGGGCACTTAGATTGAGTCCACATCTTTGCGATTATGAATTGTACTGTGATAAACCTTTGAGTATAGGAGTTTTCTTGGTAAAATGTCTTCTTTTCCTTTGGGTAGATTCCCAGTAGTGGGATTGCTGGATCAAATGGTAAGTCTACGTTTATTTCTTTGAGGAATCTCCATACTGTTTTCCATATAGGTTTACTAACTTCCAGTCCCACCAACAGTGTATAAGCATTCTTTAGTCTCTACATCCACACCAATGTCTGTTGTTTGTTGACTTTTTAATAATGGCCAGTATGACAGAGGTAAGGTGGTAACTCATTGTGGTTTTAATTTGCATTTCCCTGATAATTAATGGTGTTGAAAATTTTTTTGTTGTAGAGATCTTTCACCTGTTTGGTTAAATATATTCCTAAGTATTTAATATTTTATTTTCTTTGCAGCTATTGTGATTAGTATTGAGTCTTTGATTTGACTCTCAGCTTGACTGTTATTGGTATATAGAAATGCTAGTGATTTGTGTACATCGATTTTGTAACCTGAGACTTTGCTGGATTTATTTATCAATTCTAGAAGTCTTTTAATGGAGTCTTTAGGGTTTTCTAGATACTAGATCCTATAATCAGTGATCAAGGACAGTTTGACCTCCTCTTTCATTATTGGATACCCTTTATTTTTTTCTCTTGCCTGATTGCTGTGGCTAGGACTTCCAGTACTATGTTGATTAGAAGTGCTGACAGTGGGTACCCTCGTTCCAGTTCTTAGGGGAATACTTTCAATTTTTCCCCATTCAGTATGATGTTGGCTGTGGATTTGTCAAATATGGCTTTTATAATTTTGAGCTGTGTTCCTTCTATGCCTAGTTTATTGAGGGTTTTTATCAAGAAAGGGTGCTGGATTTTATCGAATGCTTTTTCTGCATCTATTGAGATGATGATGTAGTTTTTGTTTTTGCTTCTGTTTATGTGGTGAATCATGTTTATTGATTTGCATATGTTGAACCATCCTTGCATCCATGGGATGAAACCCACTTGGTCACAGTGAATTATCTTTTTGATGCTGTTGAATTTGGTTTGCTAATATTTTGTTGAGGGTTTTTACATCTATGTTTACAAGGGATATTGGTCTATAGTTTTCTTTTTTTATTTTGTCCTTTCCTGGCTTTGGTATCAAGGTGATATTGGCTTCCTAGAATGAGTTAGGGAGGATTCCCTCCTTCATGATGTTATAGAATAATTTCTGTAGGATAGGTACCAGTTCTTTTTTATAGGTCTGATGGAATTTGGCTATGAATCTGTCTGGTCTGGGGCTTTTTTTGTTGGTATATTTTTTATTACTACTTTAATCTCGGTGGCCATTATTGGTCTGTTCAGGGTTTCTATTTCTTTCTGATTCAGGCTTGGGAGGTTGTGTGTTTCCAGGAATTTATCCATTTCCTCCACATTTTCTAGTTTGTGTGCATAGCGGTTTTGGTATTATTCACGGGGGATATCTTGTATTTCTGGGGTATCAGTTATAATGTCTCTTTTTTCATTTCTGATTGAGCTTATTTGGGTCCTTTCTCTTCTATTTCTGCTTAATCTGGCTAGTGGTCTATTGATTTTGTTTATCTTTTCAAAGAACCAACTTTTTGTTTTGTTAATCCTTTGTATTTTTTTAATTTTCCATTTCTTTTAGTTCTGCTTTGAGCTTTATTATTTCTTTTCTTCTGCTGGCTTTGGGTTTGGTTTGCTCTTCTTTTTCTAATTCTTTGAGATGTGACCTTAGGTTGTTAATTTGTGACCTTTATGTCTTTTTGATGTAGGCATTTAAGGCTATGAACTTTCCCCTTAGGATTGCTTTTACTGTATCTCATAAATTTTGATAGCTTGTGTTCCCTTTGTCATTCAGTTTGAGGAATCTTTTGATTTTCATCTTAATTTCATCATTGACCCAATGATCATTCAGCAGCAGGTTGTTTAATTTCCATCACTTTGTGTAGATTTGAGTGTTTCTCTTGGAATTGATTTCTAGTTTTATTCCACTGTGGTCTGAGAAGATACATGTATGATTTTGATTTTTTTGAATTTGCTGAGACTTGTTTTTTGGCCTATGATATGATCAATCTTGGAGAATGTCCCAGGTGCTAATGAGAAGAATGTATATTCGGTATTTTGGGGGTAGAATGTTCTGTAAATGTCTGTAAGCTCTATTTGTTGTAGAGTCCTGTATAAGTCCAGTGCTTGTGATTTTCTGCTTCTGTTTATTGATTTTCTGTTTATTGATCTGTCCAGCTCTTTCAGTGGGGTAATAAAGTCCCTGGCAATTACTATGCTATTGTTTATTTCTTTGCTTAGATCTAGTAGAATTTGCTTTTTGAATCTGGAAGCTTCTGTGTTAGGTGCATATATATTTAGGATTTTTTTTTTTTTTTTTGAGACAGTGTCTTGCTCTGTTGCCCCAGCTAGAGAGCAGTGGTGTCATCATAACTCACTGCAACCTCAAACTCCTCAGCCTAAGCAATCCTCCTGCCTCAGCCTCCCAAGTAGCTGGGACTACAGGCGTACACCAGCACGGCCGGCTGATTTTTCTATTTTTTTTTAGAGATGGAGTCTCACTCTTGCTCAGGTTGGTCTCGAACTCCTGACCTCAACGATCCTTCCCTCCTCAGCCTTCCAAAGTGCTAGTATTACAGGTGTGAGCCACCATGCCTGGACTCTATATTTAGGATTGTTATGTTATCTTGTTGAATTGCTCCCTTTAACATTATATAATGACCATCTTTGTCTTTGTTTTAACCATTGTTGATTTAAAGTCTATTTTATCTGATATGAGAGTGGCTACAGCTGCTTGCTTTTGGTTTCCAGTTGCGTGGAATTTTTTTTTCCATCCCTTTCCCTTGAGTCTGTGTGAGTCCTTGTGAGGTAGATGTGTTTCTTGGAGACAGCATATGCTTGAGGTGTGTTTTTTCATCCATTCAGCCAATCTGTGTCTTTTAAGTGGGGCATTAAGACCATTCATGTTCAGTGTTAGCATTGATATGTTGGATGATACCTTGTTTTGTTTTCCCTCTTGTGCTATTGTTTTATAAGAGCTGTATGCTTTAATTTTCCGGTGTTTTTACACTGGTGGGTATCTAATGTGCTGTTCCATGTATAATGCGGTTCTGAGTATTTCCTGTAGGGCAGTTCTATTAATGACAAATTCCCTTAGCGTTTGTTTGTCTGGAAAAGTCTTTATTTGTCCATCATTTGTGAAACTTCTTTTTGCAGGATACAAAACTCTTGAATGGCAGTTGTTCTGTTTAGGAATATTAAAAATGAGGCCCCAATTCCTTATGGGTTGTAAGGTCTGCACTGAGAAATCTGCTGTTAGCCTGATGGATTTTCCTTTGTAGGTTGGTTGTTGCTTTTACCTTGCTGCTTGTAGAATTTTCTTCTTCATTTTGACTTTGGCTAAGTTGATGACTGTGTGTCTTGGGTATATCCTATTTGCTATGAATCTTCCTGGTGTTCAGTGACCATCTTGTATCTGGACATCTGAATCTCTGGTGAAATCAGGGAAGTTTTCCTCAAAAATTCCCTCAAATAAGTTTTACATACCTTTTTTTTCTTTCTTTTCTTTTTTTTTTTGAGATAGAGTCTCACTCTGTCGCCGTGGCTGGAGTGCAGTGGCATCACTACAGCCTCAAACTCCTGGGCTCAAGCAATCCTCCTGCCTCAGCCTCCCAAGTAGCTGGGACTATAAGTGCCTGCCATCACACCTGGCTACTTTTTTCTGTTTTTAGTAGAGACCTGGGTCTTGCTCTTGCTCAGGCTGGTCTCAAACTCCTGACCTCAAGCGATCCTCCCACCTTGGCCTCCCAGAGTGCTAAGATCACAGGCGTGAGCTACTGTGCCCAGCCTCCATGCTCTTTGATTTTTCTTCTTCTCCCTCAGGGATATCTATAATTCATATATTGGTTCACTTCATATTGTCCCATATTTTTCTGAATGATTGTTCATTCTTCTTTATTCTTTTTTCTGCATCTTTGACTGGGTTAGTTTGAGAGCCTTGTCCTGAAGCTCTGTAATTCTTTCTTCTGTTTGGTCTAGCCTGTTGCTGAAGCTTTCTGCTTTATTTTGAAATTCCCTGAATGACTGGTTCATTTCTTTAAATTCTGTTATATCCTTTCTTATGTTGTCTAGGTCTTTAGTGACTGTTGCATTTTTTTCGTTGACATTCTGAAATTGTTTTTGGCTTCTTTGTGTTGGTTTTCTACTTTCTCTTCAATCCCATTCATCTTATTTTCCGTCCATATTCTAATTCCATTTCTGACATCTCAACAGTTTTGTTTGGGGTCCATTGCTGTAGATCCATTGTGATCCCTTGGGGGTGTCAAACTGGCTTGTTTTTTCATGTTGCCAGAGTTCATTTGCTGGTTTCTTCTCATCTGAAACCTCTTCTCTCAGCTCAGAGCAGATAGATTTGCAGCACACTTGTTCTTTGCTGGGAACTCACCTACTTCGTGAGAAGAGGTGGAGGTCCCTAGATGGTGCCTTTTTTTCCCTCATTAATTTGTTATTAGAGATGGTGCTTTTGTGACCTACTCTGGAAGATTGACCTGGCTGGGGAGGGGCAGATGCACTGAAAGCCTGTAATGCAGCTTTTCTGTTTTGTCTGGTTCCCCTGTGATTGTCACAGTCAAAGACGGTGCTGGATGATCTTCGTGTACAGTGGTGGCTTGTTCCCCAGGCTGCTGTTGGAAGCTTGGGTTGGGGGCTGACGGAGTCCCTCTCCACAGAGACTGGCATTGTGGGAGATTCCTCTGCCTGGGTCTCCCTACTGCGTTGACACTGGCAGCTGGGTGAGGCTATCTAGGCAGTGGTTGTGAGTGTCAGGGCTGTGGGTGCTTGCTCTAGCCGGGTCCAGGTGCCAAGTCTCCAGGCTGGTGGGTCACTGGGATAGCATTGGACTGCAAGGGTAATTACTGTCAGGTAGTCTGTGGGAGCTGTGGGAGTGGGACCATGGGGTCCCGCAGCGGCACTGGAGCCTCAGGGACGGGGCTATGGGGCCTGGCTGTGGCACTGGAGCCTTGGCTGCAGGGCGCAGGGCCTAGTTGCAGTGGGTAAGCCTTGGAGCTGGGCCACAGGGCCTAGCAGTGGTGCTGGATCCTTGGGTGTGGGTGCGGGTCCCAGTGGCAGCAGGTGAGCCTCAGAGCTGGAGCCACATGGCTCAGTGGTGGCATTGGAACCTTGGTAGCAGAGCTTCTGGGCCTTGTGGCACTGGAGCCTTGGGGGCGGGGCATGGGGTCCAGGGGCAGTAGGGGAGCCTTAGAGCTGGGGCTGTGGGGCCGGTAGCAGTGTTGGAGCCTCAGAAGTGGGGCCGTGGGGCCTGACAGCAGCAGGGGAGCTTTGGAGCCTGGCTGCGAGGCTGGGCAGCAGCTGGGAATAGCGGGGGCAGAGCTACGGGGCTAGTGGCAGCCTGGGGTTCGGAGGGGTAAGGCCACTGGGCTGGGCCACTGAGCAGCCAGGGCTGTCCTTTTGCCAAGTCCCACGGAGGCAGTTGCTGCAGGGCTTCCCAGGTGGCATCTGTGGTGCCTGTTCTACTCAGATCCCCCATGGGGGGAAGGGTGCTAGGCTCCCATTCTCGGGTACGCAACAGCCTCTGCTCTCCCTGCTTCCTTCATGGCCAGCTGGGGTGATGCAGAAGCACCTGCAGCAAAGCTGAGCCCTGTGTAGACCTGGCGCTCTAGACCTGAGAGCTCAGAATGAATGGCATCAGTTGCAGCATCCCAGAACGGGAGCCACCACGTCTCTGCTGTGCTCACTTTCTGGTGCAGTGTCATTACACAGACTCCAAGCAGTTCTCCAATCAGTCTGGAGGTCTGCAGCGGTGGTGGGGCCCCCTCACAGCTTGGGTCACAGTTCCTGTGGTGGGGAGCAGGGAGCCGCAGGGTTCTCTCCTTCTGTCCTTCCACACGTGTGGATGCATCCCTCAGGTACCTTCTGATTTTGCTGAGTGAATTACCCCGTCACCTTCTCCTTAACTCTGAATGTCACCCATAGCTTCTCTGATGATTCACATTGCTCTTTCCAAGAAGGTCCATCAGTAGATTGGTATCCATCTACAACTTTTGATCCTGTCCTTGAGAGCAGTGCGGGTGGGCTGCTTCTAGTCCACCATCTTACCTCTCCCCTCAAGTTATAGATTTTTTTATCCTCTATCTTGTTGACATCACATCACCTTCTTTTTTTTGAGACAGGGTCTCACTCTGGTCCCCCAGGCTAGAGTGCAGTGGCGTGATTGTAGCCTCGCACTCCTGGAGTCATGGTTTTGCAGAAAATAGTTATTTTGTTAACTCTGACAGATTAACCAAGCATGGATACGTGGGCAATGCGGCAAGAGGAAAAATGAGCAGAATGTGATGCTTACCAATGGAGGTTGTGGACCAACAGCTGCGGTGTGTGTACAGGGGTCCTTCTGGGATTCAACTGAATGGTGCTCTCCCATGTGCCCTTTCTCTTGAATGGTTTTGAGGAGACAAAAATGCCTTTTGATAATGCTGTTTTATATAGTCAGATGACAGTATGAAGCTTCACATTTTGCTTTTTCTTATAGTCATTTTCTCATGTAATACCTTGGCAGGGTACTCAGTGCAGAGTGAGTACTGACTGTGGGTATAACTTTTTTTTTCTCAGATTTAAGCTGTGTGATCTTTCTTATAAATCTTGTCATTAAATTGAACTATCTGAATCATTCATTTATTCACTAAATGAATAGAGCACCTGTTCCATGTTTGGTCCTGTATCAGGTGCTGATGAAATAAAGACATGGATCTATCCTTAGATGGAGGGGAGGAGGTAAAGAACACAGTTTTTTAGAAGACAAATTTAAGTAAAATGATGACTACTAATGTTTAGTTTTCAATTAATTAAGTAATTGGACTGATTACAATGCTGTACTTCTCTTGATTGGTTTCTCTTTGACTCAGTTTGATGTGACATAATATTGTATATATGTTTCTGTGTGTGTATGGTGTGTGTATTTTGACCTTAGAGCATGGGTAAATCATTTGATATTTTGACCATCTTCCAAAAAGCAGTATCATAACAGCTTTTATTTCATGTGATGTGTTAAATTTTGCTGCCTGTAGTTTCAAGGATAATATATTTTTAAACCAAAGAGGCTACATTTCCAAAATAATTGTCTATAATTCCATTTCAGATATGACTGTTTTTTTTTTTTTGTAGCTTAGACCAGTGCTTTTCTACTTTTAATGCAATATGAATCACCTAGAGATTTTATTAAGATGTAGATTCTGATTCAGTCGGTCTGGGGTAGAGTCAAGCTCCCAAGTGAAATCAGGCTGCTGGTTCTAAGAGTTGTGACTTTCTTCCTTTTTTGGAGGAGGATGTTCTCAGAAAGACTCCTTTTCAGTGATTGCTGAGCTCTCCTATCTGCCCATTCCCAAGACTCACTCAAATGCCCTCCCAGTTGGTAGATCCTGCTGTGTAGACAGAGGCCAGGTTGATGATTCTTTCGGTATCTCCCATGCCTGCAATGTCATTTCCTTTCTCCCTCCTCCCCCAAGGGGAGGAGGGCCCCCTCACCTCATATGCTGAATTAATTCTTTAGCTGACCTCTCTAGTCTATGAATGCCAGGAACTTTGTGTTTATGATATATATAGAGGCAGATTTTCATTTTAGCTTGGAGATGTAGTCTTGGCATGACAAGCTCAAATAAAATTTAATGAATCTAATAATGTTAAGTGTAGGAGAAACAGTCTCCTTTAATGGAATACTTTAATAAATACTTTTGGAAAGAGAATTTGAAGAGTTCCTTTTTTAAAGAAATGAACAATTACTCCCTAATTTTAATTTTTGGTAGCTAGTACTTCTTTGTATTGTCTTTTTTTTTTTTTTTTCAAGGAGGTTTATTCTGTGTATACACATATTTTCACTTGTGACTTTATTTTCTAAAATTTCAATCTCATGGTATAAGTAAGTGAAAGGGAAGAACATGGTGTCTGTATACTTTTTTTTCCTAGCACACTTCGTCAATAAGTAGTTTGTGTGGTTACTAGATGAAGATTTTGAATTTGCCCTTAAACTAGGGATTTAACATAAAATTTTGAAAACTGTATTGTATATTTGTTGGGACATTTTTCTGTGTGAAGGTAGAGTCAATTTTCATTTTATCTTTGAGACAATACAAGATTTGAGAAGCTCAAAGGACTAAAATTTGACTGCTTGATCTGAAAGAGGCCTCTTGACCTCCAGGAAAACCCTTTTGGAAAAATGTGCTTTGATTTTCTTTCCTCCCTCCCTCCCTTTCTCTCTCTCTTTCTTTTTCCTTACTTTCTCTCTCCTCCTCCCAGCTCTGTTAAGGTATAACTGACAAATAAAAAAGATGTATATTTATGGTACACAGTGTGATGTTTTGAGCTATACAATGGCTGTCTGGAAAGTATGCAGCCATGTAACTGTTCTTGTTATATTAACACTGGCTGGATACTTTCCAGACACCCCTCATATACACACACACACATATATTATGAAATGATTAAATTAAGCTAATTAACATATTTATCACCTCACATATTTATCATTTTTGGGTGATGAGAACATTTAAGACCTATTCTCTTGGCAGTTTTCAAGTATACAATACATTATTGTTAGCCATAGTCACCATGCTATACAATAGACCTCCAGGCTTTTTTCATCCTAACTGTAACATTGTACTCTCTGACAAATCTCTCCCCATTCCTCTGCCTCACCCTAACCCCTGGCAACCATCATTCTACTCTCTGCTTCTATGAGTTCAACTTTTTTAGATTCTACATTAAGTGAGATCATGTAGTATTTGTCTTTCTGTGCCTGGTTTATTTCATTTAGCATAATGAGATCAGGCATATCCATGTTGCAAAGACAGGATTTCCTTCTTCTTTCAAGGCTGAATAGTATTCCATTGTATATATATGCCACATTTTTTTCATTTAACCATTGACTGACACATAGGTTGATTCCATATCTTGGCTATTGTGAGTAATGCTGCAATGAACTTAGGAGTGCAGATATCTGTTTGACATAGTAATTTAATATTTTGTGGATATATACCTAGAAGTGGGATTTTTGAATCATAAAGTAGTTCAATTTTTAAATTTTTGAGGAGCTTTCATGCTGTTTTCCATAATAGCTGTACTACTTTACGTTCTCACCAATAGTGTACAAGAGTTCCCTTTTTTCCACATCCTCACCAACACTTGTTACCTTTTGTCCTTTTGATAATGGCCATTCCAACAGATGTGTGATGATATCTTGTGGTTTTAATTTGCATTTCCCTGATGATTAGTGATGTTGAACTTTTTTCCATGTGTCTGTTGGCAATTTTATGTCTTCTTGTAAGAAATATCTATTCAGGTACTTTGACCATTTTTTCATTGGATTATTTGTTTTCTTGCTATAGAGTTGTTGGAGTTCCTTATATATGGTGGATATTAACCCATTATCAGATGTATGGTTTGCAGATATTTTCTCCTATTTTGTAGGTGGTCTCTTCACTCTGTTGATTGTTTCCTTTGCTGTGCAAAAGCTTTTTAGTTTGATGCCATCCCATTTGTCTATTTTTGCTTTTGTTGCCTGTGCTTTTGGGGTCATATCCAAAAAATCATTGCCCAGACCAATGTCAAGAAGCTTTTACCCTATGTTTTTTTTCTAGTAGTTTTATAGTTTCAGATTTTACATTTAAGTCTTTAATCCATATTGTTGATTTTTGTATATGGTATGAGATAAGGGTTCAATTTCATTCATGTGATGAGTTGCCTTTCTCTTGCTGCTTTCAGAATTCTCTTTGATTCTGAGAATTTGATTATAACATATCTTGGTGAAGATCTCTTTAAATTGGGGGTTCTTTGGGCTTCATGGATCTAGATTTGGATCTTCATTTTCCTCTCTAGATTTGGGAAATTTTCTTTCATTGTTTCTTTAAATAAGTCTTCTGCCCATTTCTCTTTTTCTGGTCCTTCTTGGACTTCCATAATGCATATATTTGTTCACTTGATGCTGTTCCATAGGTCCTATAGGCTTTCTTCATTCTTTCTTGTTCTTTTTCTTTTTGTTCCTCTGACTGGGTAATTTCAAATGATCTGTCCCTTGAGCTAATGGATTATTTCTTTTGATCTGGAGCCTGGGGTCATGGTGGACTGGCCTGGCACTGGGGCTGGTCTGGAGCCTGGGGTGGGCCTGGAGACTGAATTTATAGGGGCTAGCCTGGAGTCTGGGGCTTCAGGGGCCAGCTTTGCTTTGATTTTCTTTTAAAGGTGTCAACAATTGTTTGGTCCTGGATGTCTAGTTGAAAGTACTTTTACATGTAAACACATTTGTTTAGCAAACATTTATTCACTGCATAAAATATGCAAGGCACTGTGGGAGACATTGATGGTGATATGAACAGGTACTGGATGCAGTCACTCCTTAAAGGAAATCCTCATTACCTCTAGTACATTTACCAATCAGTCTGAGTTCCCTGGTTTTCCTTCATGGTATCAGAACATCTCAAGTCTTCTGTTTGGAATTTATTATAATTTATGTATGGTACTTAACACAAAAGCATTGATAAACTTTGTCCCTCTTCCCCACTCTTTGTTACCAGGAAGTGTCTGTAATCACTTCAGTGCCATCCTAGGTTTGTTTTATCATCTATACCTGCTGTTAAAATAATTTCAATTAAGTACTTAATTTCTACTCTTTTGCATACAGGCATATCCTGGGTTCACCAACTTTTCTAAATGTTTTCATCTCTAACACAAAACTAAGATATCTTCTTATTCAGGTTGTACTGAAGACTTCTATTTTGAGAGCCTTTCCTGGGACTCCCTAAACTAGAGTCCATTTTGTGAATATTCTTTATTCATAACAGATAAAGCTTGCTCACTTCTCCAGTCGTCAGGAAAATCTCTGTATTGTCAAGGTCTTCTATGAATTTTCTCTTCATCTTCTTGCTCTAACTGAAATCTGGCTGACTCTTGAGGAAAGTGCTTCCTACCCTCACAGGCTGTTTTTTTCCTCATGCCCCAAGAACTTTAGGATCTAGAGAATCAGAGAGGGTCTCTCTTGCTCCTCTTGCTGATTTTACACCATTTCTCCTCTCCCTCAGAATTGTCAGCTCCTTTGAAGCATTTGCCATTAAACCCCCCCCATTACTTCACCTACCAATTATTTCTTAGCATTCATGGCTCACTTTTTCCTTCTTCATCGTTAGTGGTGGCATCATTTTGAGTGAATTTACCTAACACCTGGCTTCTCTGTCCCCACTTCTAATTATGTTTGCCTTTACCTCACCGTAGCTACCTCTATGAATGACCATATCCTAGAACTTGTGATGACCAGTAACTACTTCTGATATTTCAATTTCTAGATTCCTACTTTCCAGCAACTAATGTTACAGGTATCTAGCATAGTACCTGACACCACTTAAGAGGTGCTTCGTAAACGTTATTGCTATTGTTCCTATTCTGTTTCTGTTGTAGCATCAAGAATCCTTGAAAGTAAGAACTTTGTCTTACTGATCCTTTTATCTCCACAACTTCCCACAGTCCATGGTACAAAAAGGTCCTTAGTGATATTTATGGGGCCAATAAAAGAAAGAGCAGCAACAATGGAAAGGACCTGGCATTCAAAAGAAGGTCTTTAAAAGATAATTAACATTTTCCATTTAAAATATCACATAATTTTTAAAAAGCATTCAAATAATGACATTTCAAAAATTGTTTTCTTTCTCATTTTCTCTGGGGGAAAATAGATGTTATAAATTATTGCCATTGGGATTCTTCTAGTTTAGTCAAGGTTGATCAATTATAAATTTCCGTCTTCCAAGGATTATTATAAATGAGCTATAAATAGGGAGATTGCTTTTTTTAGTGAAATGGGTTAGTTTACCTGAAAAGAGTTAATTATCTTTTCTCTCCTGTGTTGAAAGATTTTTATACTAGCCTAATGGGTGGAGGAGAGGAGGAAATTGATGCATTAAGATTTTCTCAGCTTTCCCTGTCATCTAGGTAGAAAAATAAAAGTATTTAATGCCACTGTATTATCTCTGAATCTTTTTTTTTGAGATAAGAGAAAAATGTATAAAAGTTTTTAATCTATTTGGGTTGTAGATGTTGACTTTCCAGAACTTTTAAAAGTCAGGTTGATGAATAGTTTTTCCAAAAATACTAGGTTCGTTGTTATTGTATTCATATTTGGTTGCTTTCAGGCTAAGAAGTAATTACCATTTAGTTATATCCATGATTATTTCAGTAAATAGCTTCTGCTTGTACTGTTATTGTACTTTGATCTAATAATATTTCTTAGATATCTGAAGGACCTGAAAACAACTGGGAAAAACATTCCAGGGGTTACAAAACACTCAAAGGTTTATAAAATTATGAATTTCTAGAGTGGCTAAACTGTTTTAATATATTTCTATTCAGTACTGAGATATTTCAAATGATATCTAGAAACTTTTGATAGTTTGCCATAAAAAATCTTAAAATAATAATAAAAATGTAATGATAAGAGTAACATTTACTAAGCACTTCCTATGAACCAAGCATGTTATTAAGTTTTTTACATGTTTAATTCTCTATAGCCATGTAATGCTGGTACTATTATTTATTCTAATTTTAGTTCAGTGGTTTAGAGAGGTTAAATTGCTTAGTATCACACAGCTACTAAGTGGTAATCTAAAATTCAATTCCAGGCCATGTGGCTCTAATGTCAATGATTTAACTACTGTATTATATTCTTTTATAGTGCCTCATTGAGGAATAAATACAGACATAGTCTGAGAGAAATTAATTTGCAAAACATGCACTCAACAAGGGATTAAACTCACTAGGAAAACTTAGTAGAAAATGGGCAAATGATATGAACAGGCAATTTACGCAAGAGAAACCATGAATGGTGAATGAACATGAAAAGATGCTCTGACTCTGACTACTTATCAGAGGAATGCCCCGTAAAAGCACAGTGAGACAACATTTTGCACCCATCAGACAGGCAGAAAATAAAATGAGTGACAGTAGCAAGAGTTGATAAGATATGGATTTAAGGGTGTTGTGGGAGTGTAAATTCCTACAATTACTTTAGAAAACCATTTGCCAATATGCAAAATTATTCAAGTTGTGCTTTGTTACAACTCAGAAATTCTACTTACAGGAATACCTACTCTGAATCAGTGGGATCGAAGTGGGGTCTGAGGACCTCTGGGGATACCTGAGGTCCTTTCAGGGATTTATGTGAAAACTATTTTCTTAATAGTAATTTAACATTATTTGCCTTTTAAACTCTTATTCTCCCATGTATTTATGGTGGAGTTTTCCAGAAGCTACATTGCAACAGATTGAAGGCAGAAACATAAATGAGTATCCAGCTGCCTTCTATTAAGGCAGACATTAAAGAGATTTGCAAAAAGATAAAATAGTACCACTCTCCTCACTAACTTTTTTTTTTTTTTGAAATCAGGGTCCCACTGCCCAGGCTGGTCTCAAACTCCTGGGCTGAAACAAGTCTCCTGCTTTAGCCTTCTGAGTGGCTGGGACTACAAAGTAGAACAACTGTGCCTGGTTCTAAGTTATCTTTGTTTTGGAAAATATAGTTGTTTTTCATAAAAATATTATGTTAACATGTAATAGGATTATTATTTTTAATGAATTAATAAATATTTGAAAAATTTCTTTGTTTTAATCTCTAATACATTAAATATCAATAGACTACAACCCACTTAATCAAAACCTCTTTGGGGTCCTTCAGTAATTTTTAAGTTGGGACTGAGACCAAAATGTTTTGGAAACCATTGCATATGTGCATAATTCAAGTAAGTATTCATTATAGTGTTGTTTATAATAGTTAAAACATTGTAATCAACCCTTCAATATGGACATGGGATCAGTTCTATCAATATGGAATGGTAAAATAAATTGCAAGCTGTATATATATATATATATATATATATATCTTAAACAGTATATATTTGTCAGACATTCCTTACCACGTGTGTCAAATAAAATGGATTTTTTGAGAATCTGGGCATATTTTTCTTTATAAGTACATAATAAAATTAAGTGCAAACTTTATTAAAAATGAGATTTTAGCATATTATTGCAGATCTGTTGGTCTTAACCTTAAAAGGTGGAAATGACAGTGGTGTTAACATGCACTACTCTATTTGATTAGAATATACAATAAACATATGTAGGACTTGGTATTCTAGAATGTAGGCCATCTTCAGTGTATTATTGGAGGACCTTTATACTGTTTATTGCCAAGGAGGAAGTACCATTTTGTTATATCTTTGTGTATATACTGCCACTGTAGTGGCTTCAACAGTTAACTTATTTAACTGGAGGCTGGCTATTTGATATAACAGGGTCTTTCTATCCGGTTGCATTTATTCTCATGCTGTCTCTTATGCTTATGTTGAAATGGATAAAAATCCTCTCATTAGAAATACAGTTGATTCCTGTTATTCCAAATAGTTATGTTTTATAAAGTCACCTTGAAAACAAAATTAGCCAATAATGAACCATTGCTCCTAGGAGATATACAGGGTTAGGTTCCTACAAGCCCCCTCACAACATTTTTGTAAACTGATCAATACGTAACCTTGTTTTGTGTATGTGTCTGATTAAAGACACCTTATTTAATATATATTGTTGACCAGGCACGGAGGCTCATGCCTGTAATCCCAGCACTTTAGGAGGCTGAGGTGGGAGGATTGCTTCAAGCCAGGAGTTCAAGACTAGCCTGGGCAACATAGTGAGACCTTGTCTCTACAGAAAATTAAAAAAATTAGCTGGGTTTGGTGGCATGCACCTGTAGTCCTAGCTACTTGGGAGACTGAGGCAGGAGGATCACTTGAGCCTAGGAGTTAAAGATTACAATGAACTATGAGCTATGATCAGGCCACTGCACAGCAGCCTGGGTAACAGAGCGAGACCCTGTCTCTAAAAACAAGTGTGTATGTGTGTGTGTGTGTATATATATATTTTATTCACTAACATTGAACTCATGGCTAGCAGCACCATAACTGATGCCTGAATGAAGCTTATTTAACACATGTATTTTCTCTGTGAGGCACATCTCAGCCTTCTTGTGCTTAGGAACACTAGACAGCACTGCAGTACTATGCTTAGAGGCCATTTTAAATAGTTAAATCACCAAAAAAAAAAAAAAAGCTGGGCATGGTGGTGTGTGCCTATAATCCCAGCTTCCTGGGAGGCTGAGGCAGGAGGATCACTTGACTTCAGGAGTTTGAGCCTGCAGTGAGCTATGATTGTTCTACTGCACTCCAGCCTGGGTGATAGAGTGATACCCCATCTCTTAAAAAAAAAAAATTAATAAAAAATTTTTTTAAAAATGAGAAAAACGTGACACTAAGCTGACTGTGAAAAGGACATTTATTTACAGTCTTACAGCTGAGGCAAGAGGGCAGAGTGTTGCCTTGTTTGACCTCAGCAGGGAACATATACATTGGGTGACTCAAATTTTTTGCCTTTGTATGTATGTCCATGACTGACTGCAAAAGTGCTATGACTATTGATTTTGGGGTTACAAATAAATATCAGTGAATAAGCGAATTTGCAAATATGGAGTGTAAGAATAATGAGAATTGACTGTACCCCTTTATAAGTCATTAGCCAGAACTGGGTCACATGGCTTGTTCTTAGAGCAGCCAGTGGTCATGGGGCGTGAGATTTTTTTTTTTTTTTCAGTTTAGACTGATTATGATTTATTTCCCTGGCACTGGCAACCTACCCTCCCTGAAATCAAGAGCTCTCTGTTTGGTACCTCAACAAATCAGTTTTTGGCCAGGTGCAGTGAGTGGCTCACACCTATAATGTCAGCACTTTGGGAGGCTGAGGTGGGAGTATCACTTGAGGCCAGGAGTTAGAGACCAGCTTGGGCACCATAGTGAGACTTCATTTCTTAAAAAATAAAAAAATCAGTTTTTCTTCACAGTAGGGAAGAGTGGAGGTGATTATTGGGTAAACAATGGACAGTGACTGCCATATATCTAATCAAGTAGTTGACATTTGGAAGGGGCCCAGTATATTTTTGTTGAAAGAATGAATCAGTGAATGAATTGTAGGGTCATTTTATGAAATAGGCTTTGATTTTTGTCATATCTCACTTGTTGAAGATTTCTCCATCTGTGTCTAAATTATTTTTTAGGAAGTAATGTTTTCATTGACTAACTCCAAAGCAAAGTAAAAGTTAATATAAAACAATAAAGAAGTTTTACTTTATCAGGTGAACTTAAAGTTCAAATAAATCAAAGAAAATGATAAAATATGAAGCATCAGATGAAGTTGAAGCCTCTGTTCAGAAAGAGGCTAAATAACCCACGTTCTATATGGCAAAAGTTTTTCTTCCTTTTAATATCAGTTCCTTTTCTGAAATGATTACTTTTTATATTATGGAAGATATTAAATCCAGAAATATTAGCTTTTTGTATATAGGATGATATTGATTTTATATTTTTAAGTTGTCAGCTTCTCATGTTATCAAAAACTAAAATATTTTATAACATCATTTGTAGCAAATGCCAGTTAGAAATAAATTCAATTAATAAATTTATTTAAATAAATAAAATTTATTTAAAATTTTGTTTAAATGAAGTATATATTTGTTTTTATTATTCCAAACATTGGAATAAATTGTAATTAAAGTTGATCTGCCTGTCTTTATGTCTCTTTCTTTCTCTCTATGCTTTGCCTTAGACCAAAAACAGTTTAAAGGCTGTTATATGATATATATTTGCTTTTCATTAAAGTTTGTTTATTTGTTTATGGAAGTAAAATAATCTTATTATATAAAATTGAATATGGAAAAAACAAAAAAAAAGAAGGCAAAACCACCCCAGTTCATACCACTCAAAGAAAAAAATCCAACATTTTGGTCTATTTCCCTTCAGTCTTTTTTTCATACATTGAAAAAACTTAATTTTACAAAGTATGTGTAATATGAAAAATCCTTTCAACATTCTAGGTAGCTTTTGTTTTTATTATTTTTTAGATTAGAATAACTTTAGGGATATAAAAATTCATTCATTGCCTGTAGTTATAGAGCACTAAATTGAAACAGCCGGGGTTGAAGTAGAGTTCTCTTAGAAGTTTTTCTCCTCAATGTACTTTCTATATTCCATACTAAAGAGCATGTTGAGCCTGAGTACAAATTTTAGGGAAAATGAAATGTTTGTCTTATACATTTCTAACTCCCTTTTTGGTGTACTCTATTATATTTTCTACTATCTCTTCTTCCTAGGTCTTTTAAATGTTCAGCACTGTTAATCTACCATTTTTGTACCTACTCTATGCAAAATTTGTATTCTGAAAATCTCATCTAAGTGGAGAAAAGCAATGTGATTATCTGATGAAAGTAATTCATACCAAGTTGCAAATGACTTACAGTCATAGCCTTTTGGGGGGATGTCTACATTTCATCACAAGATATTCTCAAACTCAGATGGGTGTTTGATAGGTAAAATAGGTGAGAGTGATATTTTGGGGCCCTGGAGAGCCTTCTATTGGCCATACAACATGCTCACTATGCGATGACCAACAGGTATCAAAACCCTAGCACGAACCCATGTTAAATCTCATTCAGTGGCTGTCACCAGATGATCGACCTCCTAATAAAAATTGTTAAGAATTTATAATTAATTATGGTGCACTGACAGGTGTAATATTTAATTCCATGTCTCTTAAGGCCTCTTCTTTTAAGGTTTCTTTGCTTTGGGATTAGGTCAGTATGATAGTCTTTCTTTATAAACTTGTGTCATTTTATTCTCCAAAAGAGAGAATGATTTATTTGATGTTTCATTACTGCTTACTTCCAAGAAGACTTGAGGCAATTTATAGTTAAAAGTTAAACAAAGTAATATATTTAATTACAAAATGGAAGAGCAAATATTTAAAGCAGGCAGAAGGAGAAGATGTTTTCAGGCCTCTAACATGAACAGATTACTACAATTACAGGATTTGGCTTTTGGTTTTCTCATCACTGAAACTATTAATAAGATAGAATCATGATACTGGCCAGGCATGATAGCTCACGCCTATAATCCCAGCACTTTGGGAGGCCAAGGTGGGAGGATCGCTTAAGCCTAAGAGTTCGAGACCAGTCTGAGTAACAATGTAAGACCCCGTCTCTACAAAAAATGAAAAAATTAGCCAGGCATGGTGATGCATGCCTATAGTCCCAGCTACTCGGGAGGCTGAGGCAGGAAGATTGCTTGAGCCCAAGAGTTCGAGGCTGCAGTGAGCTACGATTGCGCACTCCAGCCTTGGGCAACAAAGCAACACCCTGTCTCTCTTTAAAAAAAAAAAAAAAGGAATCATGATGCTGTTAAGCTTCATTTTCTAACTTGGAGGAAGTATGATAGATAATTCATTTAGAGTGACAAAATATTTCCTGGAACTGAACTCAAGGTTCAGCATTTTTTGACATTTTGAAGGCTTAGGTCATAGTACATTGATGAAAATGTTGATCAAATATTTTTATACCTTCTTGAAATTTTACCCATGGTACTATTATTTTAGTGTATATGCTGTGTGATATTTATACTAACAATATTTACATACTTAAAGGGTATCTGATTTTGGTTTTTGGGCAAAGTCAGATTTTTTCTTCTGTATCATGTTTTTATTTTAGATTTCAAGAAGACTTAGGAAATTGAATACATCTCTTAGATTATCAGAGTTATGTTACTAGATTAGGCTGAAGAAGGCGCCTATTTAGAAACACAGGTGTTGTCACTAGAATAAATCCCTCTTCTGCAATTCATCTTGGTCACAGCTTTCTTTAGTCTACTCTGGTATGCTCTGTCTGAAAACAAGCCAAATATACTGATCCTTAATTCACTAGTTTTCAATTATTAGCTGTCAGAGTGACCTACAATATACAATGTATAATATTGTAGAGAAATATTGTTAATATAATGAGGAAAGTTTAAGTTCTATGTTCTTGTAAAAATGTTAATTTTCTCGTTATTGACATCACCTTGCATAAAACAAACAGATTGTTAGGAGTTATAACTGCCTTTTAATGTTATTGAAGATTTAACAGTCTCCTCTGATTTTAATTTACACAAATGAAACCTTCATAAAATGTTTTTATACTTTAAATTAAGGCTTCTTGAATCAGACCACTTTGAAGTCGATCATTCTGATCAAATTAAAAATCATAGTAAGAGAAACTTCAGTGAATGTATATTGAGCAGTGAAACACTTAGGATGCTAGTCAAATTTTGAAATTAGAGGAAATTAGTATGGGTACACGTGGGTTTCAGAAAGTTGTAGTAGGGGCCAGGTGCAGTGGCTCATACCTGTCATCTCAGCACTTTGGGAGGCTAAGGGTGAGGCCACGAGTTCAAGAGCAGCCTGGCAACATAGCGAAACCTTGTCTCTACGAAAAAAAAAAATTAGCCTGGTGTGGTGGTACATACCTGTAGTTCCAGCTACTCAGGAGGCTGAGGCAGGAGGATCCCTTGAGCCCAGGAGTTTGAGGTTGTGGTGAGTTATGATCATGCCACTGCACACCAGGTTGGGTGAGAGAGCAAGACCCTGTCTCTAAAAAACAAAAAAACAAAAACAAACAAACAAAAAGTGGTACTAGTAAATTTTCTCTGTGCGTGCATTGAGGCTAAGAGAGGTTACAAGATTACACTACTAGTAAGGGATTGGCTTGGACTACAGATTTTGAACCCTAAATTGCTAAAACATTTTCTTTCCCCCTAGGATAGCCCTACCATTCTCTCCTATTTGCACTTTAGTCATCGGAAAGTGACTTTTCCTTCATCTGAACTGGAGTCCTATATAGTCTGTGCCACTTCTCAAAATATGGTTTTGTATTGTAGCTCATTCTGCAAGTGGTATGTTGTGTTGATCTGTCTTTTTAAAAAATTTTTATTTAAATAGCCTGGATTATCCATGTGGGCCCAATGTAATCACAAGGGGTGTCCTTTTGTTTGTTTGTTTGTTTGTTTTGAGACAGCATCTAGCAGTGTTGCCCAGGCTGGTCTCAAACTCCTGGGCTCAAGCAATCCTCCTACCCCAGCCTCCCAAGTAGCTGGGATTACAGGCACGTACCACCAGGCCCAGATTGACCTGCCCTTCTTGACTGTAATCTCCAAGAATTAGTGACTGTATTGCCCTCTCCGCTATTATCCACCCAGGACTTTATGTGGTGATGCCCACGGTGGCCAATCACTGAACATTGGTCGAATTAACAGCTAAGTCTGTGTACATCAGGTCGCACAGGCTCCACAAGGACATTAGCTTTAATTTAGGAGATTGAGTGGAAAAGGAAGTACCGAAGTAGATAGTCTGCCTCTCCTGACTCTAGTTTAGCCCAAATATATTGCTGTGCTTTTCCCTCAGTACTAATATGGATTTAAGTTGCTGTGTTTCTTTCTCCCAGGAAATTATAGTGCCAGTGAACCACAGGTTCATTTTCCCTGAAATATTAACCATTACATTTTTTTGTTTTGTACTTTAAGTGATAGAAATGCAAAATAAAGTGATATGGAACATAGAAAAATAAAACTAAATTAATTCTATTATTGTGTTATGAATCTATATTATTTTGACCACATCTGCTGTTTTATATTAAAAAGTCATTTGACAGTCATTTGATAGGTTTTATATTAAAAAGTCATTTGATAGGTGGATGTGAATCTCTTTAATTTTCAAAAAGGCCTTTTGGCCCAAATCAACATAATTACTATCTCAAAACAAAATGGAAGATCCCTTGACTGTATTGTTATGGAATTTATGCCAAAGAGAGGTCTTATGTTTAGCATTTTCCAGTGTCTTCTGGTGTTTTTTTGTTTGTTTATTAGAGTAACAGTAATTGCACCTTCCTTGGTTGAATAACATGATTTTATTTGGGATAATCTCTTTTTCATAGTGTAGAATTTCATTTGTTTCAGAAATTTCCATGGGGAAACAGCCAATACTTTGCTACATGGTATTAATATGGATCAGGATTCTTAGATTTCAAAGATAGTTATAGACATAAAAATTTTGTAAAAAGATATTTCTATGGTCTCTTTGTTTTAAAAATTATATTTAGACATTGTTTACTTAGTTATTTCTGGATTTCTCCATTTAAAAAGGTACATTTTTCTCCAAGGGATTTATTCTTAAGAGTTTGCCCATCATAACATTCAATATTCCTCATGTGCATTTTTTTTCCATTGAGCATCTTATGTCTCAATTGTGTGAAAAAACATTTTCATAGAAATTCTATTCAGAAAATCTTCCTTAAAACTTGGTTTGAAGCATGCAGTACTAAATTAGACATCCCATAACTCAACACTCTTTCTGTAGCAACTGTAAGCGGTACAGGCTTTAGTTTTTTCTCTGCTCAGATTTCTTCCTTAAGGTCACAGTGATCAGCCGCAAACTAAGTTTTGGTCCTTGAGATCTTATTAAGTGTGTAAAAGACCACTGGGCAGGGATCTTGAGCTTCAAATGGGAGGCTGCTAAGACACACACTGGATTCTGGGGTTGTTCCTGCCGTGTAGGGCTGTGCTCCATTAAGGTGAGTGTGCCTCAAGGGCAAGAGGGTTTCCAGACTTCTCTGTGGTGTCAGAGCCTTTGCCTGGGCCCAGAGGGTCAACAGTCAATTGCCTTCCATTTGTAAGGATGGCTGTTGAAGGAGAGGTTTTAAGTGCTAGGCACACTGAGAGACTTCTAGGTGATCAAGACACATTACTAGGAAAGAGCCCTGTATAATAAGTATACTATATGTGAATGTGTTACAGATGAACTTTTTTTCTATAGGAAGTTCAAAGTTGATTCTGCAGGTGCCAGGGATGGGGGAAATTTGAAAGTTACTAGGATTTCTTTGTTTTCTATTTTAATTCCAGGAAACTTCTTTCCCTCTATGTGGTAATTGACCATCTTGTTTTAGGGCAGAGTTTCTAAATAGTGGGATAATCTTTCCCTCTGACACCCAAGAAGGACAGAGAGCTGGTCCCTATGAGGAAGCCAGTTAATCCCTTTTCCTGTTTGATTTCTTAGAGACGGTGGTTCCACCATACCCATATCTAATTTTTAAATTTGTATACTGAAAGAACAATTAATTTTACTCTGTTTTATTTCCTTTCTACATTTCAGTAGCTTTGGCTGTTAGAGAAACTAATTATGGCCCAGCCTATACTTGGAAGAGAGGACTTAACTTGTTAAGCTCCATGAACCACTGCGTCTGGGGCACTGAGTAACCTAAGAATTTTCTTTGATGTGACACTGTTCTGTAGTAGTCAGAGTTTCTATGAAAAAGTGACAGGGATTTTTTTCCCCATTTATTTTGGTAAAAAATAATTTTAATATCCACCGTTATTTGGAGGTAGATTACTACTATTCATCTCTTAAATAGAGGGAAAAAAGAATGACTTTTCTGTGACTAATACATTCCCAACTTTCTTTCTTTTTTTTAGGCTAGTTGATTGAAGCAGTGGGAGTGGAGACTAATTTATTTCTTTAGATTGATTTTCATTCAGAAACTGCACACTTTACAATTAGGATGTTTCTGTAACCTGTGAAAATTATATGTTCATCTCTTTTTTACTCTTTCAAGACTACCATACTTTATGCCTTATAATATGAACAATTTTTGTCATTCTCAAATTTAGTTTATATTTATTGGTTGCACATAAGAAACAGAACCAAATGATTTTGAAACTAGAAGGAAACTTATCTAACTCATTCTTCTTTGCAATGCTGGAATTTCCTTCACATCATGTCTAGCAAATGTACCTAATACTCAATTCTCCTTGAACAAGTCAAGTGACTGGAACTCCATTGCTTCTCAAGGCATTTCAATTGTTTTTTGAACAGTTGCTGTTGCTAGAAAAATCTTTACAATTTAGGTAAAATCTGCCCTTCTTCAACTTTCATTCAGTATTTCTTGTTTTTGCTTTTGGAGCTACCTAAAATAAGTTGTCCTTGTTTCCTAAGACTGCTAATTAATTCTGGTTTGGATTTGACATGTACATTTCACATTGCTTTCTGAAAAAATGTGGCTTTGTTTTCCAGTTTGAAATGATGTACTGATTTTTTTTTAAGAAAAAAAGAAGGAGGTTTTCATGAACTGTCTGGTGGCTGTGTGTTTGCAACTTACTTTTTTCTTTTAGTGCTGCCCTAGTTTTTTCTTGGCAGGGGAACCTTGCCAGAGTGCTATTGCTCAGAACCTTACCCCAAAGAGAAAAGAAGTACCTCTTCAAAGGCTCAGTGGTTGTTTAGTTGGTCTAATCAAGCACACACAACTCTTTTTTTGGATTCAGTTGACCTTTTTTTTTTGGAAACTTGAGAATTTATATTTGTTTGAGTAGTAATTTAATATGTAAACATAACCCCAAACATTTAAATAACTCGTATTAAGGAATTGCTGTCATACATCAAATGGCAACTAAATTATTCAAGTACTCTGAATCATCTTATTTAGTTTGTTAAAATTCTGTGTTAAAATTTATTAAAGTTTGTGGTTGGTAGCTATGGGAGGGAGGAGGAGAGGAAGGGTTGATGCTTGTTCATCACTTATCTTCCCAGGTATCTGGATTCTGCTCATTATTTTTTAAAACTGAGAACAAACACTTTATATGGTTGGGGATCTTTATTTTCAGGAAACAGAAATAGTCTTTGAATAACTTAGACAAGACAAAGGGAAATGAAGAAAAATCTGAGGAGCCAGGTATAAGGAAGGTAGGATTCAGGGCAGACCAAGTTAGCTCATCCTCACAGGGTTCCTACAGGGAGAATCCTCTCCCAATTTTGGCTGCATTTCTCAATTTGGTTTGGCACGCTCTACACTGGTTATCTTTTGGCACTGTGCGGCTCATTTTGTTTACAGATCTATTGGAAACCCAGTTGCCTTCTTTCTGTCCTCCCACAAAGATACTGA
This sequence comes from Daubentonia madagascariensis, assembly GCA_023783475.1. Taxonomy (NCBI): domain Eukaryota; kingdom Metazoa; phylum Chordata; class Mammalia; order Primates; family Daubentoniidae; genus Daubentonia; species Daubentonia madagascariensis. Next base: position 13,249,780 of record JAKFHU010000258.1, on the reverse strand, counting down.
CTTAATTCTGTTTTCGGAACCATTCGTGGTTTTTTCCGTCCACTCCTATTTTGGGGTTTGTTGTAGATGTTTTCCAGGGTGGGGAGCGGTCGTTAGGTTTTGCAGCCCTACTTGCACTTTTTTTTACGGGCGAGTCAGGGAGATTAAAAAATTATACCACTGCCGTCATTTCCCCAGAATTCTCTGTTTGTTTTTAAATCTCTACCTCCTGTTGATATATATTCCCTTTTATTTTCTATATTTATTTATGAACTCTGTCCTTTTTTCTTAAATATTCTTGCAAGAATTGTTGATGATATTTGTCTTTCTGGTGTTGTTAACCCTCTCTATTTTATTTTTGTGTTCTACTTCATTTTTAAAAATATTTGCCTTGTTATAACTTCCTACCTTATGCTTTCCTTGATTTTCTGTTTTTTTAAAATTTGAGTTCTTGGTTGCATGTTTAGCACATTTATTTTTAGCTTTTCTTCTTTTTTTTTCTTTCTTTCTTTTTTAATAGGAGAAAAGGCATACAAATTTATTTAACATATATACACAGGACCCTTCAGAATGAAGACCCAACCCACCAATGGGGTACAGAAGCTTAAATACCATCTTGAGGTTACAGAAGGAATGTGGGCTCAGACCACTGCCAAAAACAAGACAGGTTTTAGTGGCAAGACAGGTTATACGAGGGAGAAAGGAAGAGGCTTGACTAGGAAAAATGGTCTTGTTATGTCAATGAAAGCTCACATTTAGCAGCCCTCAGAGAGAATAGATGGTAAATGTTTCTTTCAGACCTCTGGGTGTCAGACTTTCAGGTACTCTTTCCTAGATCCGACAAGGGAAGGGCGGGCTGCATTAATGCAGATTTTCCACAGATTCACAGATGCAAACCTCCCCCACGAAAGACAACCTTGCAGGGCCACTTCAAAATATGTCAAAGAAATATATTTTGGGGTAAAATATTCTGATTTCCTTCAGCACCCATTTTGAAACTTAAATAAGTTTCACATATTAAAAGCCAAGCTGATAGCTTTAGAGAAATTTGGGTTAGAGTTTGTTACACAAAGATGGACAGAGGAGTGAAAAAAACAAATTGGGATAAATGGAAAAGAGCAAATTTAAATATATTGCCCCATATCTTCTTTAGTCAGTCTTTTAGTCCTGTGAACAGATCAGTTCAGTTAAATAGCTGTGTCCCATTCCAGGAGGTGGTATTGCAGATGGGCTAGCTCTCCACACATGATGCAGGCAAACAGATTTCTAATAAGAGGCAGTTCTATAGAAATGGAAGAAAAAGGTTAATGTCTGGAGCATCCATAGAATAGTTTTTCTGGAGTCTCTGAAGCATATCTTCAGAATGCAGTGGTAATCTGACAGATTTTTCTGCATTGTAGTTTGATCGGGTATTCAGCGAACTTTCAGAGAAGTCCACACATTAGTAGGCTCAAAGGCCGTTTATATACAAGTTGCTGTTATTTCTCTCAAAGTCTAAGCTGTCCAGCTTCATTTTGCAGGGATTTAAGAAAAACGCAGTTTTAATTTCTGGTGATTCCAAGTCAGAAAAATGGAAGAAAATTTTGAAAAAGTTAGTTCGGAGACATGTAGCCAAGGAAGAATTCAGGATCCAGTCTGTGAACTAAAAATAAAATCCTAAGTCCCCACTGACTGAATAGACGCCTCTCAGCCAAAGGGACCCCAGAGAAACCTTAAAACTGAGTTCCCAGCCATGACAGGATAGGAAGTTGGACACACAGCATCTTACCCCTTCCTTGCTAACGCCCATCAGGCTTTATTTCCTAAGGGCCAGACCCAGCATTCTTTCCTGATAAAAGACCACCAACCATGAAGTGGTTTTAACAATCTACAGAACATGCTCAGAGAGGGTTTTTGTGTCTTTGTTTCACCTTTTTGACACACAGGTGGCCATTTTTAAACATGGACCCCATAAAAGGACAGAAAGCCCCACTGCACAGGTGCATAGTTCTCTTTTCATAAATATTCATGACTCCTATAGCTTATTAAAAATGTTCATTTAGCCACCGCTCTTAGTATGAAATCCTGTTACCTTTGTCCCTCCCTTAAAGCACATGTCCCTGGCTTATGGCCGGGAGCCCTGTCTCCTATAGCCTGCTGGAATGACCACCACAGGCTATAAATCCTTTATGAGAAATAAATCTCTCCTTTTCCAAATTATAAACCTCATTACTTTTTTCACTTAACAAGTCCAAATTGCAGGAAGATAATGAAAACTTAAAAATAATGGAGAAGGCTGGAATCTAATAACAGGTATATTACAGTTTTTTTTCTTTTCTTTCCTTTTCTTTTTTTAAGAGATAGGGTCTCACTGTGTTGCCGAGCTGGAGCACAGTGGTGTGATTATAATTCACTGTAGCCTCAAACTCTTGGTCTCAAGCAATCCTCCTGCCTCAGCCTCCCCAGTAGCTGAGACTACAGGTGTGTGCAAGCATACCTGGATAATTTTTAAATTTTTTGTAGAGATAGGGTCTTACTATATTTCCCAAGCTGGTCTTAAACTCCTGGTCTCAAGCAATCCTCTGCCTTGGCCTCCCAAAGTTCTGGGATTACAGGCATGAGCTACCACACGTGGCCTTATTGTTTCTTTTGAAACATAATTTTTCTCTCTCAAGTTTCTGCCAAAGACAAATCATAGTAGGACCAATTTATTTGCAAAATAAGTTTTAGTCTTATTTTACTTGGCTTGATTATTTGCATAAAGTACAGCAAGAATAGTGATTGGCCATATAGCCTCTTTTAAATTGGCTTTCTGGAACTTGGAACTTCTTCAGAAGGAATCTCAGATTAGACTTTTTTAAAAAAAATTTTTATTTATTTATTTATTTTTAAATATTTTTTATATATATATTTTTTAATTTCAGAATATCATGGGGGTACAACACTTTAGCCATACACATTGCCCCTGCACTGCCCGTGTCAGAGCTACAATCGTGGTCATCCCCCAAATCGTGCTCCCCGCATCCATTCAGTGAGAGTTTTTCCCATCCCTTCCACCCCGCTCCCACCCGCCCGCCCCCTGATGAATGTTATTGCCGTGTGTGATGTAACTGTTGATCAGTTAGTACCAATTTGATGGTGAGTACCAGTGGTGCTTGTTTTTCCAATCCTGTGACACTTCCCTTCGAAGAATGGGTTCTAGCTCCAACCAGGATCATACCAGATGTGTTAATTCACTATTGTTTTTTATTGCTGAGTAATACTCCATGGTATACATATACCACATTTTATTAATCCACTCGTGTATTGATGGGCACCTGGGTTGTTTCCACATCTTTGCAATTGTGAATTGTGCTGCTATGAACATTCATGAGCAGATGTCTTTATTATAAAATGTCTTTTTTACCTTTGGGTAAATACCCAGTAGTGGGAGTGCTGGGTCAAATGGTAATTCTACTTTTAATTATTTGAGGTATCTCCATAGTATTTTCCATAGAGGTTGTACTAATTTGCAGTCCCACCAGCAGTGTATGAGTGTTCCTATCTGTCCACATCCCTGCCAACATTTGTTGTTTGGGGATTTTTTGATATGAGCCAATCTCACTGGAGTTAAGTGATATCTCATTGTGGTTTTGATTTGCATTTCCCTGATGATTAGAGACGTTGAGCACTTTTTTATATGTTTGCTGGCGATTATTCTGTCTTCTTTTGAAAAGTTTCTGTTCATGTCTTTTGCCCATTTTTTAATAGGGTTGTTTGATTTTTTCTTGTTGATTTTCCTAAGTTCTGTATAGATTCTGGTTATCAGCCCTTTATCAGAGGTGTAGCATGCAAATATTTTCTCCCATTCTGTAGGTTGTCTGTTCACTCTAGTGACAGTTTCCTTGGCTGTGCAGAAGCTTTTTAATTTGATCAGGTCCCATGTATTTATTTTTGTTGCTGCTGTGATTGCTTTGGGGGTCTTCTTCATAAATTCTTTGCCTAGGCTGATGCCCATAAGAGTTTTTCCGTTTTCTTCGAGAATTCTTATGGTTTCATGTCTTAGGTTTAAATCTGTTATCCATTGTGAGTTGAATTTGGTGAGAGGTGAGAGGTGTGGGTCCTGTTTCAGTCTTCTACATATGGCCATCCAGTTTCCCCAGCACCATTTGTTGAATAGGGAATCTTTTCCCCAGTGTACGTTTTTCTGGAATTTGTCAAAGATCAGGTGACTGTATGAGGTTGGTTTTATATTTGGGGTCTCAGTCCTGTTCCATTGGTCTACATGTCTGTTCTTGTGCCAATACCATGCAGTTTTGGTTACTATAGCCTTGTAGTATAGTTTGAAGTCTGGTAGATAGATGCCTCCCAATTTGTTCTTTTTGCTTAAGATTGCTTTGGCTAGACGGGGTCTTCTCTGGTTCCACACGAAGCGTAGAATTATTTTTTCTAGATTGGCAAAAAATGATGTTGGAATTTTGATAGGGATTGCATTGATTCTGTAAATTAATTTAGGTAGCAAAGCCATTTTTACTATGTTGACTCTGCCTATCCAAGAGCATGGTAGGGCTTTCCATCTATTTACATCCTCTGTAATTTCTTTTCTCAGTGTTTCATAATTCTCTCTATATAGGTCTTTGACCTCCTTAGTTAGATATGTTCCTAAATATTTAATTTTCTTTGGTGCTATTGTGAAAGGTATTGAATCTTTAATTTGTTTCTCAGCTTGATTGTTATTAGCATAATATGAAGACTATGGATTTGTGTGTATTAATTTTGTATCCTGAGACTTTGCTGAATTCATTTATCAATTCTAGTATTCTCTTGGTTGAATCTTTGGAGTTTTCTATGTATAATATCATATTGTCTGCGAATAGTGAAAGTTTGACCTCTTCTGCCCCCATCTGGAGGCCCCTGATTCCTCTGTCTTGTCTAATTGCTGTGGCCAGGACTTCCAGCACTATGTTGAAAAGAAGTGGAAATAGTGGGCACCCTTGTCTGGTGCCAGTTTTAAGGGGGAATGCTTTCAATTTTTTCCCATTCAGTATGATATTGGCTGTGGGTTTATCGTATATGGCTTTAATAGTTTTGAGGTATGAGCCATCTATGCCTATATTGTTAAGAGTTCTTATCATAAAAGGATGCTGGATTTTGTCAAAAGCCTTTTCTGCATCTATTGAAAGGATCATACAATCTTTGTTCTTGCTTTTATTTATATGGTGAATTACATTTATAGATTTGCATATGTTGAACCATCCCTGCATCTCGGGAATGAAGCCCACCTGATCGTGATGAATTATTTTTTTGATGTACATTTAAATTCGGTTTGCAAGGATTTTATTGAGAATTTTTGCATCTATATTCATAAGGGATATTGGTCTGTAGTTTTCTTTTTTTGTTATGTCCTTTCCTGGCTTTGGTATCAAGGTGATATTGGCTTCGTAGAATGAGTTTGGGAGGATTCCATCCTTCTGGATATTTTCAAATAATTTCTGCAGTATAGGCACCAGTTCTTCTTTGTAGGCTTGGTAGAATTCAGGTGTGAACCCATCTGGTCCAGGACTTTTTTTTGTGGGAAGTTTTTTTATTACTGCTTCGATTTCGGTGGTTGATACTGGTCTGTTTAGAAATTCTGTTTCTTTCTGGTTGAGCCTAGGGAGGTAGTATGTTTCTAAGAATTTGTCCATTTCCTCCACATTTTCGTGTTTGTGGGCATAGAGATTTTTGTAGTATTCGAAGATGATGTTTTGTATTTCCATGGTTTCAGTTGTGACCTCTCCTTTTTCATTTCTAATTGAGCTTATTAGAGTCCTTAAAACTGAGTTCCCAGCCATGACAGGATAGGAAGTTGGACACACAGCATCTTACCCCTTCCTTGCTAACGGCCATCAGGCTTTATTTCCTAAGGGCCAGACCCAGCATTCTTTCCTGATAAAAGACTACCAACCATGAAGTGGTTTTAACAATCTACAGAACATGCTCAGAGAGGGGTTTTGCTTCTGGTCAACCTGGCAAGTGGCCTGTCTATTTTGTTTATCTTTTCAAAGAACCAACTTTTCATTTTATTAATCTTCTGTATTGTTCTTTTGTTCTCGATTTCATTTAATTCTGCTCTGATCTTGGTTATTTCTTTTCTTCTGCTGGCTTTAGGATTGCTTTGCTCTTCCTTTTCCATTTCATTAAGATGATTCATTAGTTTACTGATTTGAGACCTTTCTGTCTTTTGGATGTGGGCATTTAAGGCGATAAGTTTTCCTCTCAGGACTGCTTTTGCTGTATCCCACAGATTTTGATAACTTGTGTCCCCATTATCGTTTAGTTCGAAGAATCTTTTGATTTCCATTTGAATCTCCTCCTTTACCCAATAGTCTTTCAGCAACAGATTATTTAGTTTCCAAGTTTTTGGATGAAGATGTGAGTTTCTGTTGGAATGTATTTCTAATTTTATTCCGCTGTGGTCTGAAAAGATACATGGTATGATTTCTATTTTTTTGAATTTGTTTAGATCTGTTTTGTGGCCTAGGATGTGGTCAATTTTAGAGAAAGTTCCATGAGCTGATGAGAAGAATGTATGTTCAGTGTTATTTGGGTGGAGTGTTCTGTAGATATCTGTTAGGCCCAAATGTTCTAGAGTCCTGTTTAGGTCTTTTGTTTCTCTGTTTATTTTTTGTTTGGAGGATCTGTCCAGTTACGTCAGTGGGGTGTTGAATTCCCATGCTATTATGGCATTGCTGTTTATTATGTTGTCTAGATCTAGCAGTATTTGCTTTATGTACCTGGGCGCTCCTGTGTTGGGTGCATAAATGTTTAGGATTGTTAAATCCTCTTGTAAGATTTTTCCCTTCACCACTATATAATGTCCATTTTTGTCCTTCTTTACTTTTGTTGCTTTAAAGTTTATATCATCTGAAATAAGGATGGCTACTCCGGATTTCTTTTGGTTTCCATTGGCCTGGAAAATTGTATTCCATCCCTTCACCTTGAGTCTGAATGCGTCTTTGTGTGTGTAAGGTGTGTTTCCTGAAGACAACAGATACTTGGCTTGTATTTTTTAATCCATTCAGCCAGCCTATGTCTCTTCAATGGGCAATTCAAGCAATTTATATTTATTGAGAGAATTGATATTTGGGGTAAATTTCTGGTTATTGTATTGAATGGTGTCTTTTGTTTTACCTCTTGCATCATTGTGGAGTCTGGTTTCTGGGGTTTTAGCTTTTGCGTAGTTTTACATAGGTGGGTGTCTGTTGCGCTGGTTAGCGTATAATGCAGGTCTAAGCCCCTTTTGGCAGGCCAGTCTGGATTTTGCAAATTCTATCAGTGATTGCTTATCTGGAAACGTCTTTATTTCTCCCTCGTATAAGAAGCTTAGTTTGGCAGGATACAGAATTCTGGGTTGGCTTTTGTTTTGTTTTAGGAGACTGATGATGTCTCCCCATTCCCTTCTGGCTTGTAAGGTTTCAGCTGAGAAATCTGCAGTTAATCTGATTGGTTTCCCTTTATAGGTTATCTGCTGTTTTTGTCTTACAGCTCTGAGGAGTGCCTCTTTTGTGTTTACTTTGGTCAGTCTAATAATTATGTGGCGTGGTGAATGCCTTTTCATGTTGAGTCTCCCAGGAGTCCTGTGTGCTTCTTGTACTTGGATATTGAGATTTCTGGCTAAGCCATGGAAATTTTCCTCTACTATTCCTTCAAATAGATTTTCCAGCCCATGCGAATTTTCTTCCTCTCCCTCAGGAATGCCGGTGATCCTTATGTTTGGCCTCTTTACATAATCCCACATTTCTTGTATGCTTTTTTCATGCCTCTTGTTTTTGTGTTCTTTCTCTTTGACTTTTATTTAGTGCATAGGAGTTGTCTTCTAGCTCTGAAATTCTTTCTTCTGCATGGTCCAGCCTATTCTTAAGGCTTTCCACTGTGTTTTGGAGATCCTTGAATGCTTCTTTCATTTCTAGGATTTCTATTTGATTTTTCTGTAATATTTCTATTTCTTTGGAGAATTTTTCATTCATTTCTTGCATTTTTCTTGTGGTTTCTTTGTGCTGGGATTCAATTTTCTCTTGAATTTCATTGAGTTTTCTTATAATCCATAAACGAAATTCCTCTTCTATCGTTCTACCCATTTCATTTGAGTTGGTATCCATTGCTGAGGAACTGATGGTTTCTTTTGGAGGTGACTTTTCACTCTGATTTTTCATGTTCCCCGAGTTCTTTCGCTGGTTTTTTCTCATCTGGCCTCTTGGTCGAGAGCTGAGGGTGTTAAGGATAGTTTATGGCCCTGTCTCCATGCCCACAATTTTCGTTCCTTGGCAGAGCCTAGGAGAGAAGTAGTGGCCTATATTGCCTTAGGTGTATTTTAGCAAGTTTGGTGGATCTTGAGTTAACTCTGACCTGTGGTCTTCTCCTCTTCCCAGTGGAGTGTGGTAAGAATGACCACCCAGCTTGGGCTCTAAGCTAGTGAATAGTACTTGAGGATACGAGTCCACAGCTCCCTATTAGCTAGGTATTCTGCTATGTCCGTGGCAGACTCTGATCCCCCAGTTGGGGTATGCGAAAGCCCCGTGCTTTGGGAGGGGCCTTGTAGCTCCTAGGGGTTACTTTGACCCTGCTTCTCCTGAGGTGCAGGTAGAAACACAATTTCTTTTGGCTGCAGTGTGAGAGCTGAATTGGGAAAATTCTACACAGCTCAGAGGTTGCTCATCTAGCCACGTGTGGCTGCCCTTCTGATGTGCGTCACCGTGTGATACTGGTTGATAGGGGGATCTCCAATTGTGCACCCCTTTTCCACCACTAGACCCCAAGGCGAGGCGGGTGGCCGTCTCTATCCCCAGTAGTCTCCACCGGGGGGATGTTCCCATGGGGAGGGGAGAGTAGTGGCCACTGGAAGTGCTCTTTGATGGCGTGAAATTCCCTAATGAAGTGGGCAGGTTTATGGGGAGCTGCTCTGGTTCAGCCTGTGGCTCTTGAGGTATTTGGTTGTCATGAGAACTAGCAGTTATACCAAATGAGTCACTATAGCCAGCAACCTTCAAAATGAGTGATCTCTGGGGTACAGGAGGGCTGGGACTTGAAGGGCGGGGACTAGGACCAGCACGTAGCGGACTTGTTGGAGGCCAAAGCTGGGATAGCAGGACCAGATGGACGAGCTGCAAGCTGTTTCCAATACACAAAGGTCCTGCCGCTGTAGTTCCGGGATCTCGTCCCACCTGGAACCCACGGATGCAGCTGACCCTGGCCACCACAGGCAAAGCCTGTCTCGCCCCAGCAGAAGATTCCCGGGCCCGGGTGGGGCAGAGCTAGAGGCGCCGCTCACAGCTCCGGGCGGGCGGCTTTAAAGATGGCTGCCGCTGCCAGCCTGGCGCACAGCAGGGCTCCGATCGCGCGAGGAGCGCAGCTTTTCTCCACTGGCCGCGGCGGCGGCAGTTGCTAGCAGCCTCTAAGGGCGTGTTCTGCTCTCCGTTAAACTCCTGGGCCCAGTCCCGCTGACTTCTAGTGGCGCAGTGCCGGCCTGCGGGTTCCCGCACACTGTCCCCGGGAAGCTGTATCTCCGCCCAGTCCCTACCGGTACCTCCCTAGCCCTGCGCGGTCTCTGTATATTGCAGCTGAGAGTTGTGTTTGGCTCTCACAATTGCTTTATCTCCACAGGGTCTGTTGCCTTGCGCAACCGCTTTGCCCCAGCTCTGGGCTTGTCCGTGACTGAGTGGATGGGGAGGTGGGTAACCGCTTGGGGGGCAGGTCGCGCCGCGCGGACCTGGTGAGCGCGTCCTTCCTGCGCTCTGGGCTCTATTGTGCTCCGTGCGCCCTCTGATCTTTGTGAAAATTTTGTACCTGTTTTCTTGGGCTAGGCGGTCCACGTTTTTTCTCTGTAATTCACGATGCTGTTTTCGGAGTGAGCGGTCCGTGCTCGCAGGTAGCCGGTGGCACTTTTCACCTCCTTCCCTGGGAGCAGTGCGGTGGGAGGACTCTATCAGACCACCATTTTTCACAAATCTCAGATTAGACTTTTAAAAGCCTAGCCAAGCCAAGATTTTGCCATCAGACTGTCTATAAATAGCTGTAATTCCTCTTTTCTTAAAGTCCCCAAATAATTTGAGGTTCCTGGGCCTGTCAGAAAGTGACATTCTTTACTTAAAAATAGGTCAGAAACTTTGTAAAGGAACTGCATGGACAAGGTACCAGTCCAGTCTTTCCAAAAGGCTTTTTATAGACTCTATAAATTCAACCTCAATTTCTCAAAGCAGTCTAGTCATGTCTGAAAATATGCCATTCCAGCCAAAGCCTTGGTAAAATAACCAATGTCTCTGATTGTGTTCTGTTACAAAAGAAGACAGATTCTTATTGAACTTATGCAAGTAACTGTATTGCCACAAATTAAGAATACTCGCAGCTAGTTGAAACCACCCTTTATAAAATTAACAAAGGGCCACAAGGTGCAAACTGTCGTGGGGGTCTGAACTCTGTAGAGGTATAGGCATAGTTAAAAGATAATCAGCCATTGTTCCCTAGCTTGCTTTCCTATAATTGCTTACTGGTGGTCATAAGATTTGTAGCTTTCTTAATTGCTCCCATAGATAACATCACCATTGTGAATCCGAAGGCTGGTCTGTGAGATGTTTTCCAGACCCTGCATTCCAGGGGACTAACTGGCCCAACTAGGCCAGTGGCTCATACCAAGGAGCTGACTCAACTGGTCTTGTGACTCCCACCCGGCAACTGACTCAGCACAAGAAAATAATTTGTACATCCCTAGGAGTTCACCCCCAACCCTACCTATTGGCAATAGTGATTCCCTAGCCTGCCAAACCATCCTTAAAAATCCTAGTCTTCAAATTCTTGGGAAGACAGATTTGAGAAATTCCTCCCATCTCCTTGCTGGGTGCCCTTCAATATTAACCTCTCTCCATTGCAAACCCCACTGTCTCAGTGTATTGGCTACCTTTGGTGTAGTGGGCAATAGAACCCACTTGGGCGGTAACGTAGTTTCCAAATTCTGGAGAAATTAGATAGAAAGATAAATGCTTCTGATTTTGCTCACAAAAGTATACTTTACCCAATTTCTTGTAAGCTATAATAGCTCAAAAGAAAAAAAGTTTTCTGAATTCTGGAAAACAGATCAAAAAGAATTAGTAATGTTTCAGACAAAAAAGCCATAAAAAGTTATTTCAGTTCTCTGTTAGTTCAGCCCCCATGTAATTAACTCTTGTTCTGTTTGATGTTGGGGTAACAATCCTCTTGAACGCATCAGCCTTTTAATTAGAGTCCCAGAAGTTTTGTTTTGTTTTGTTTTTTTAAGGCCAATGGTGTGATCTCCAGAGTTATCAGAATACTTGTAAGGGTCCTTCCCGTGAACTTCTTTAAAGGAGAAACAAATATTGGACTGTAGTTGATCATGAACCACCTTTTTCAGAAGAATCAAAGTAAAATAGTAATTGCGTGTGGATGACAACACATAGCCATGGTTAAAGACACAATCAAAAAGGAAATTTGGTTATTTCTGTGGAACATAACAATTTAACATAATAATCATAATTATTACTGATAACATATGCTAAGACATATCAGAATTTTAAGAATCTCATTTAATTTTGGAACATATATTAGTAACACATTTATACAAATATAACCAAAGAAAATTAAACACCATTTCATATTTGACAATGCTTCCTGTATGATTTTAACATGCTAAATAAGCTAAATATGCCTCTCTTGGACTTCCAGGGGCCCTAATATCCAAAAAGTTAATTTCAGGTAGAAAGAGACTGAATTTAGTATTTGAAATTTGATTTTGGAAAATTTGTCAAATATCAAAAGTTTTAGAACACTTGATATTACAAAATAGGAACACAGGTCAGTATAAAATAATCATTCATTTAGCTATAGTCATAATTCAGAGATTTCAAAAAACCATGTGAGACTCAGTTTCTCAAATAATCATAAGAACTAATAAAGATGGCATGAGGTCACCATGAGGCAAACTGATGAAATAAATACAGATTAAGCTTCCCTCACTAGCTGCTCACCTTCTGCTGTGTGGCCCAGTTCCTAACAGGCCATGGGTGGGTACCAGTCTGTGGCCAGGGGGTTGGGGATTGCAGATGTATCAGAGAGCCCAGGACAAAGGACAATTCCTGGAGGTAGGCGTCACCATGGCCTAAAGGCTCAAATCCAAAGACATAAACTCATAGACAAGTTAAGCAAGTATCAAAAGTACTACAGAAGCAATAATTTTATTGCCTTAAAACATCTAGCAGAGACAGTATCTAACCAATAGACCTGGACAAAAAGGTAGAATTAAATTCTGCAGATGTTTCTGTCTTATTTTACCAACAATTCTGAAAATATCTTTATTTACCAAACATTACTAAAAGCATATGAACCCGAAAAGCATTTGGGCTTATTTACTTAATTTATGAGTACTCATTTATTTTTAATTAATTGGTACTATGTATGGACAATATATAAACACATGTATAGATATGTACATATATTTAGACACAACATTTAACATACACATATACACACAAAGACTTTATAGTTTTAATTTTAGAATCTTAGCCATAAGACAAATAAAAATTACTAATTTAAAAACATAGTTGGATTCAAATTATGCCTTTGTAAATGGAAAAGTTAGTTTATCTGGAGAAGTCCTTATTGAGTTTTAGAGAAAATGAATAGCAAATTTATATCTCAAAGCACAGAGAGAGAGAGACCATTTAGACATTTAAAAAGCAAGGATTTCACTGAATCCCGGGTCCCTCCAAAAGAAGGAAATGCCGTGGGAACCTGGCTGGCTTCACACGCTTTTACAGTGTACTTCCCTATAAAGACATTTTTCTGGGTGTTTAAACCGCACCCTTTCTTATCTAATGTGCAAAGCCCAATCTTGCCTAGCCATTATACACAGCAGGGTCAAATTTTGTCATAATACAAAGTAATTTCTGGTATCCCCAAAAGCCAAAGGGATCAGGTAATACAATACAAAAGAGAACAGAGTTTTAGACCTGAGAGGAATCTATCTACTTACAACTCTTGGGGTTCCATGAGGAAAACCAGAAGTATCTCCCCCCAAAAGGAATCTGTGATACTTTTTCTGTTTTCCTTAAGGGATCCCAGCCTGTTAGAAAACTTTTTTTAAGGTTCTCTCATGTGGCATTGAGGGTGGCAAGAGGAAGGAGGGACTGGTAGAGAAGTAAATGGAGAAACAGACAAAGGGAGTGCATGTGGCTAGCAGAGGTTTAAGAACTGAGGAATTTACTTGGCAGAAATTTTTACAGAGAGAGGACAGAGACCTAAAAACAATATATATATTATACATGTATAGCCTAAATATTAATTTTAGTTAAGTCAACTTTTGACTATAGAGCTCTTAAAAAATCCTTTTAAATCTCTTATTATCAAATTTTAACCAGAACAAACAGCTGACATTTCTGGCTTTTAAACTTTTAAACAAATGGTTGCCTTCCCAGTGAGGCTAATAAGCCTTAACCAGGGTGATGACTTGACCGAGGACTCATGAGGCATCTCTAAAGAGGTGGAAGGCAGTTTTTACAAGATCCAGAACCGCCCCTGAGGAAGCTCTGAGAAAGGTAACTTTTGCTAGCCACAAACAGGGTACAACCCACGTTTCTGTCCAGCCATGTTTCTAGGGTTTCAGCTTTTGAGCTAACCATCTACATACAAAGGCCCAAAAGCCTTATGTGCCCCCCCACAGATGGAAGAACACAGGAAATCAAAAACTGTCCAAGGAAGGGAAAAGAATCAATAACAAATGGGTACCCCAAAAGTCACACAAATATCAAACCAAGAGGGGCTGGGCTGGTTCCCTGACCAGAAATTGAACCCATGCTTCATTGGTGAAAGCGTAGAATTTTAACTGTTAGGCCACAAGGTATAGTGGCCTTCGTTGTTATTCCTGCAGGGGCAATTTGAGCATACAAAGGATTTTAACTTTGTTTCAGGTCAGAATTTTGTTCTTTAACTTTGTCAAGAGAATTTTTAAGGCTAGCCATAACACTATTATGTGTCCTTTTAAAAATTTAACCATTCCATGAATTGTTCAGAATAAGAGATCCCCAAATCTTTTTTTTTTTTTAATTTTGGATTCTAATTTAAAGGATCCATCTTTTGGCTATTGGCAATTAGAATTTTCAGCGGTGTACTTTATTCTAATAGCAACCCAACCCAATAGTCTCTTCAGAGAAGATGGCTTTTTTTCTTTCAACATAAAACATTTAAAGCTGTAAATATTCCTATAAGTATTACTTTAGCTCTATCTCACAAGTTTTTGTGTTTTTTCCATTATTTGGTTCTAATATATTTTCTAGTCTCTATTATATTAATAATAATTCTTTGATCCTTGAGTTGTCTAGAAGTATGCTTTTAAATTTCCATGCATATGAGATTTTACTGGGTTTCTTTTAGTTACTGATGTCTAATTGAATTCCTTATGGTTGGAGAAAATGATCTATGTGATATTGATTCTTTGGGATTTTTGAGATTTGCTTTGTGGTCTAGTATGTGGGCCACATATGGCCAGTAAGTGCTTGAAAAGAATGCATGAATACACATTCATATAACAGGTGCAAGTAAATTATAGAGCTACTTATTCTTTATCTGCTTGATTTATGAATTCCTGGAAGAGAGTTTATAATATATTTTTATAGTAATAGCTAACTCTTATATGGTACTTAATATAGTCCAGGCACTACTTTAAAGGCCTTATATTTATTAACTTATTATGTATTGGTTATTTTTTCATTATAGATGTGTTACTTGTACTTTGTATATATTTATACTAGGTATGTAATACTTGGTGACTGGAGTCTTTTATCATTCTGTATTGACCTTCTTTATCTCTAATAATGTTTTAACTTTAAAGTCTCTTTTTTCCTGATATTGGTATAGTTACACAGGATTTTTTTCTGACATACCCTTTGTATGCTCTTTAGGATGGATTTGATTTTTATCTACTCTTATTTAAGAGTGGTAGTATAATATGGTAGTTAAAAGCAAGAACTTCAGGGTCAGATTGCTTGGGTTTGGTTTGTTGTCTGGGGTGTTGATATATGGCAGCTAAGGTTCTGTACTTCGGGGTTTTGATTTTCCTTTATTTAGTCTTTTAACCTCTACTCATGTGTTATGCCTCATACCTTACTTCTTTCTGAGTGAGGTACCTGATGTATTCAAGTTTTGATTCTTTATATAATTCTGTTCTTTCCTTTTCAGTATTATGTGCCATATATACTTTATGGTATATAAAATATGGTATATAAAGATTCCTTAGTTTGTACTACTCCATCTACTTTATAATCTCTTGAAACAAATGTATTGAAGTATCTCTAAAATGTGCATAATAAGACTGTTGACCTTATAGAACTTTTTCAAGTTTAGCGTGAGGTAATAGATATAAAGAACTTTGCATAGTACCTGGCACATCAGAAGCGCTTAGAAAGAGTTGTCCTGTTTGTCATTGATGTTAGTATTATAGTTTGACTTTTAGTGCCCTTGACCACCTTGAAACTATCCACAGCCCTATCTGCTCTTTGTGACTATTTATCTTACCATCAGATTTATTATTTTTCAAGTTTTAAAAAATTTCTGCATTTTTTGTTAAGTGATTTGGGAAAGATAACTTTGAAGCATCTCAATTTGGCATGTCTAAAGTGTTAACAGTAATTGAATTTAATGGAATTTTAAAATCATTTCTCAGAAGGAAATGTATTCATAATTAAACTGTATGATAACTTAAGACAAAATTTTTGTATTTAAAGGGCATAGAATACTTTCAACTAGTTTATAGACTGGATTTTGAATTTCTTATGGAGAGATCAGTGTCTGTATGAAGTGAAGTTTTTTAAATCTAAATGGGAGTCTCTTTATATTTTATTTAAATTTATGTCAAAAAGAATATTAGTGGTGGTGATAGTTGCACAACAATGTGAAAATGCTACTGAACTGTATGTTTAAAATGGTAAAAATGGTAAATTTTATGTTATGTATATTCTACCACAATTTTAAAAAAGAACAGTTGTTTTTATGTAAATATCTCACATTGAAGGTGAAAGAGGATGTTCATCAATGTGAAAATCTAAATCTTAAGGGCAGAACATACTGGCAGTGATGATTTATGTTTTCTTTCTTAGTCACGTAGTATGTTTCTCACTCATTTCCTAATGTGCAATTGTTATTTTTCAAACAGGAAGGAAAAACTGATGCGATGTTCTCAATGCCGAGTTGCCAAATACTGTAGTGCTAAGTGTCAGGTAAGAATGTTCAGCTACATATAAGTGAAACCGTCACATTGTTTACTCTTAAATTTGAATTTTCTACATTATACCTATTGGCCTATTTGTATTTCTTTACAATCTTTGACTAATTTTTACTTGTTATTTTTCCTTCAACTTTAAAATTAACATATGTGTATGATTAAAAATTGTGTATATGTGTATATATGTCTACTAAGTGAAAGTAAATGTCTATTTTTCTCCATCTTTTTGTTGCCTGACCTCAATATCATTTTCCAGAGATAATTACTATTAAGTTTCTTGTGTGTCTTTGTAGCATTTGCATGTGCAAACACATTTGTATATTTATATCCTGGGGTTAGAAAAAAACAGATATAGGTTAATCTGGCACAAATTTTTGTATACCTTGATTTTTTTTCTTCATTTAGTAATATATTTAGAAGAACATTTTGTATCATCCCAAATATTTCATTCTATAATGCCCCGTAATCATAATTTCCCCATTAATGAATGCTTAAATTTATTCCAATATCTAGTATTGCCAATAATGCACCCAACATCCTTTTTTTGCACATTTTTGCACACTTCTGCAAATTAATTGTAGGATAAATTCTTCCTAGTCATATTGATTAGTGAAAGAATGTGTGCGTTTTGAATTTTTAAAGATAATACCAAATTGCCTGCCAGGAGTTTGAGTTAGTTTACAAGTATCCTTGTTAACATCTTTGAAATTCTTTAAAGGATGTATAATTGACATGCAACATGACCTTTTCTTCTAACCTTATGATTAATCTTTTAATAAGAAACATAATTATGCTCTAATGAATGACATTATATTAAAAAGTCTAATTGGAGGTTTTATGTCTGTGTCTCTTGCCCCCACCTTCCACTCATCTTTTTTGTTTCTTAAGAGTATGTGTGTGTGTGCGTGCATGTGCATACACATCCAGACTTCCTTCTTTCTTCCTTATAAATCTAGGCCATGCTTATCTGAGGGATTTTCTGCTATCTCACTTTCTCCTTTGAAAGCAATTTCTTCAGACTACAAATAAAGTGATCTTAATGGAAAAGAAATCAAATGTACAAAAATATCAGGGGTCCCAGGTCCTAATGGTAATTGTGCCATTTGCTAGTTAAGTTGCCTCAGGGAAAACACAAACTCTCTGGGCCTCAGTTTCTCAGTCTGTACTAATAAGAGCTACTATTTATTAGACATCTACTCTGTGCCAGGCACTATTTTATTCCATTTGATATTACAAGAATCTTGTGGGAGTTAGGTACTATTACTATGTTCATTTTACTAATGAGGACACTGAGAACAATTAGGCAAGCAACTTGCCAAACATCCTACAACTAGTAGGCTCTGGAGTTTGAGAAATGAACCCAGGTAGCCGGACATTTAAACTTGTCTTTTAAACCTAGATTTTGTTCTTGCTCTAACATTCTGAGTAGGTCTAGTTTTCTGTTATCTTTGTATTCTTCTTTCATTTCTTGGCTTTTTATTTTATTTTAGTTTTGATAAGGATTGTACTTTATACCCAAGTACCACAAAACAGAAATTAAAAAAATAGGTTAAGAATACCACCTTCCTGATTAAAATAGGACAGGAAATGTTAAAAATAATTAAATTATTTTCACCTCATCTTGTAAACAAAAAATTCTGTCAGTTAGAAAGATTCCAGATTTTTCTAAAATCATTAGCAACAACAGTAACAGAAAGCAAAAAATGAAACAAACCCATGGTTTTTCTATAGTTTAAACTATAGAAAGGCTGTTTTATGGTGATATTTAGCTGTTTTATTCATGTGAAACTTAGCTACCTGTTTCCAGGAACTTCAGATTAAACAGAATACTTATAGAACTGACCAATTATTTTGTTATTTGACACCATCTTCTAGGTGAACTTCCTTTCTAATCTTAGTAACCTAGACATTTTATTTTTCCCTGTTTTAATGGATATTTTTCTCCAACGCTACTTCTTTTTTGCAGTACACTCAAGGAAAAAAAAATCATTATCTGATTAGAATGAGCAGAGGGAATTTGGTGGGTGGGTATGTCATTTTGATTCATTGTAGTGCATGTATTTTTACTACATGTATTAGCTGTTTACTGTAGCATCAATAATAATGTCATCATCAGATATACTGTGGAAGGTAATGGGAAAACAGCTAGTAAGATGAAAGATATATATAACACCGGCTAGAGTTATGTGTTTGTATGTGTGTGGAGGGGGTGGGTTTGTATGTGTGTATAGGTGGGAGTCAAAGAGTGGCCAGAACATATGCATTTAAATTGCTCTTTTTATCTCAACCTTAAGATACAGCATGAAACATTGTAATTATTGTAGATACCTACACAGCTGCACAAAATTAAACTGACAAACTGAACTATGAACACTAATGAACAGGAGGCAAAAGCACTTGGAATGGAAATTGATATACATGATGTGAATTTGTAGCATAAAATCTATAATATGTATACCCCAAGGAGACATAACTTTGGTTCACTAGCTTAGTATTTGATATGTGGGGCCATGGTATCAACGAGTTATCAGAGAGAGGCTATTGGTGTATTGCAGGGTGTAATAGGTCCCTTGTGCCCATAGGACAGTGTCAGTGCCATTGCTATTCACATTTCATTTTTAAACATAAGCAATACAAGGATATTTTCAATATAAAAATTAACACCATATAGAGTCATACAGAGTAAAAAGTAAAAGTCTTTCTCCAGCCTCTTTCCCACTCCTACTTCTGTTTTTCATAGGTAATCCCTGTGTGTCTTTTTGTGGGTGGAGGATACACATCAAACTGTTAGTGTATGCTTCATATATAGTCTACACATTTACATACATATTTACTGCTGTGTACAGTACTGTTTCTGATACTGAACAAAATATTTTGTCATTAGTGGCTTTGTATTTCTGTCTATATCTTATTATGCAGTATCTGTCATATAATTTAATAGAGGGGGAAATTAGTCTTACTTCTATATTGGCATAATCAGAACATCAGAGATTGTGGGATCGAAGAGGAAGAGCAGGCTAAATTTTTCTATAAAAAAGCATTTTCAAAATAAAAAATGGCAGCAATATTGATAGCAAGTAAATCAATTTCAAGCAGATTCACCAAGTATTATTTCACCTTTTCTGGATTTAATTTGATTAATAATATGTACATTTCTAATTGAATTAATCTGTGAGCAAAATAAGTGACTAGGTACTACATCAAATTGCAGTTTATAAACTTTTAAAAAGTACTTTATTAGCAGAGAGAGGCTCTATTTTACATTGATAATTATAGCCCTCTTTACAAATGTGAAGCATATTTTTTGGTTTACATTTTATGCTTTGTTATAGGATGCTTTGAGTCATTTTTGATGGGTAGAAAATTAGTCCCACATTAGTAAGCACTTAACAGAGTGATATAATAAGTTGGTTTCTAGAATACCATACCCAAAGTGGTGATAATGAAGGAAGCCAAGCTTTCTTTGTTTCATAAATAGCTCTGTGCCAGGCCTCAGACTAATAGAATATGCACTGAGTGTACTGTATAGAACTCAGCTTTGTGTCTAATTATAAACACAAAGGGAGTACTATATAAAGTTTAAAATGATTTGATCATATTTAAGTTTGGACCTCCACAAATGTCTGGGGCCCTGAGCTTTTCTTTTCTCACTTTACATTTGCCTGCTGAGTGATCTCATCTATGCCCATGACTTCAAGTGGCATCTGTATATTAATCATTCACAAGACTCCATCTCCAATGTCCTTTCTCCTGACCTCCACTTGGCTGTTGCACAGGTGTCTCCAGTGCCACATAACTAACTCTAAGTGCATTATCTTTCCCCAGATCTGCTTCCACACATTTTCCAGCCTTAGTGAACAATTTCATCAATCACCCAGCAGTCTGAGTTGCCAGGGTGTCATCTCTGATTCCCATCCTTTCTTGGCTCCACATCCAATTAATCATCATGTCCTGCTGACTTTACTAGCTAAAGATGCAAATTGGTTCCCTTTTCTCTTGCTTTTCACCTCTACTCTTAGGAATGTTACCATGATCTCTTTTTTAGAGTAGCTGCATTCTTTGCTATGACTCTTTCCAGCTTCCAATTTATTTTCTACACAGGAGCGATTATTATTGCTGTAAGTTCTGGAGGTTGGGATGGTGCGTAGTTAGCAGTGAGCAAGTAAACAAGATACTGGCTTTCATAAAGCTATTATGGAATAGAGATACAAGTAGTGACAAATACCCATGATTAAATGGTTGGGGTGAGCACGAACTCACCTTTGAGTAGGTGATTACAAACGAGCTTCCTATAGAAGTGACATTTGACCTGATATCTGGAATTAATATAGTTATTTGGGCTTTCTTTTGGTTAGTGTTAGCATGTTACATCTTTCTCCATCCATTTTCATTTAATATATATGTGTCTTTATATTTAAAGTGGCTTTCTTGTGGACACCACATGGTTGGGCTTTATTTCTTGATCTACTCTGAAAAGAGACTGTTAGAAGAAGCAAACAAGTATGAGCAAACCATTGAAGAACTGTCAAATGCATGTCATTTGAATACCTCTGCCTTATACCTGGAACATGAATGTCTAATTAAACTCAATCAAGAGAAAGACTTTGAAATAGCAGAACTCAAAAAGAATATTGAGCAAATGGATACCAATCATAAACTAAGGAAATTTTGTCATCTAGTTTAGCAGAGCAGAAGCAATCAATTGACACAGCTTATTGAAGAATGTGAAAGCTTGAAATTGGAATGTGATAAATTGCAGCAAAGTGATACTGTGACAGAAGAGGTAAGGATTCTTCCACAGAGCACATCAGTGGAAGAAGTGTTCAGATCGCGACAAGGACTATCTGATACAGAAAATGAAATAATGAGCCTGAGTAGTTTAAACCAGGATAACAGTCTCATGGAAGACAATCTGAAGCTTAAAATGCAAGTCCAAGTTTTAGAAAAAGAGAAGTCATTATTGAGTCAAGAAAAGGAAGAACTTCAGGTATCACTTTTAAAATTGAACAATGAATATGAAGTAATCAAAAGTACCGCCACAACAGAGAGGAGTTTGGATTCAGAATTACACGACTTGAGACTTAATTTGGAGACAAAGGAATAATAACTTAATCAGAGCGTTAATGAAAAGGAAATACTGACAGCTGAGTTAGAAGAATTGGACAAAAAGAACCAAGCAGCTACAAAGCACATGATTTTGATAAAAGATCAGCTATCAAAACAACAAAATGAAGGAGACAGAATCATTAGTAAACTGAAACAAGATCTAGATGATGAAAAAAAGAGTACATCAACTTGAAGATGGTAAGATTAACATTACTAAAGAGTTAGATGTGCAGAAAGAAAAGTTAATTCAAAGTGAATGGGTCCTAAATGATTTACATTTAACTGAGCAAAAGCTTGAGGATAAAGTAGATTTAGTAGACCAGCTAAATAAATCACAAAAAACCCCTTAAATACCCAGAAGGAGATCTTTGAACTAAAGGAATATATTAAACAAAATGAGGAGGAGCTTTTTAGAGTCAGAAATGAGTTAACTCAGTCTCTTAATCAAGACTCCAGCAGTAATTGTAAGGATAACTTAATGAAAGAGAAGCCAAAGTTAGAAACTTAAAGCAAAATCTTTTGGAATTAGAACAGCTCAATGAAAATTTAAAGAAAGTTGCTTTTGATCTCAAAATGGAAAATGAAAAGTTGGTTTTAGCATATGAAGATATAAGACATCAGTTGGAAGAATCTATTGCTGGTAACAATCAGATTTCTCTGGAAAAAAATACTATTGTGGAGACTCTAAAAATAGAAAAAGGACAGATAGAAGCAGAGTTATGTTGGGCTGAAAAGAGACTGTTAGAAGAAGCAAACAAGTATGAGCAAACCATTGAAGAACTGTCAAATGCATGTCAT
Source organism: Daubentonia madagascariensis (assembly GCA_023783475.1). NCBI lineage: Eukaryota > Metazoa > Chordata > Mammalia > Primates > Daubentoniidae > Daubentonia > Daubentonia madagascariensis. The sequence continues at coordinate 13,227,675 of JAKFHU010000258.1, read as the reverse complement.
TTGAATACCTCTGCCTTATAGCTGGAACATGAATGTCTAATTAAACTCAATCAAGAGAAAGACTTTGAAATAGCAGAACTCAAAAAGAATATTAAGCAAATGGATACCAATCATAAACTAAGGAAATTTTCTCATCTAGTTTAGCAGAGCAGAAGCAATCAATTGACACAGCTTATACACAAGAAAGAAATTTTTACTGAAAAACGTGAAGAAAAAAGTTCAGAGCTGCAAGTGGAACTAGATAAATATTCTCAGGCTTTAAGAAAAAATGAAATTTTGAGGCAGACCATAGAGGAAAAGGACCGAAGTCTTGATCCATGAAAGAAGGAAACAAGAAGAACTGGAATGACTCAGGGAACAGCAGAGTTGAGCTGCTCCTGTGATTGAGCCTAAAACCCTGGATAGTATGACTGAACTAGAATCTGGGGTACCTCAACTGAATATTATCAAGGATGATCTTGAAGAAGAAATTAAACATTATCAAAAGATAATTGAAGATCAAAACCAGAGTAATATGCAACTACTTCAGTCTTTATAGGAACAGAAGAAGGAAATGGATGAGTTTAGGTACCAGCATGAGCAGATGAATGTCACCCACTCCCAGCTCTTTTTAGAAAAAGATGAGGAAATTAAGACTTTGCAAAAAACAATTGAACAAATCAAAATCAAGTTGCATGAAGAAAGGACATTCAAACAGAGAATTCTGATATTTTTCAAGAAACAGAAGTTCAGAGCCTTAATATAGAAAATGGAAGTGAAAAGTATGATTTATCTAAAGCTGAAACTGAAAAGTTAGTGAAAGGAATAAAAGAGAACTAGAGATTAAACTTCTGAATGAAAAGAATGTATCTTTAACTAAAGAGATTGGTCAGTTATCCAAAGATGAGGTTGGTAAAGTAACTCAGATTATCCAGCAGAAAGATTTGGAGATACAAGCTCTTCACGCTAGAATTTGTTCAGCTTCCTATATCCAGGATGTTGTTTACTTTCAACAGCAACTGAAGGCCTATGCTATGGAAAGAGAACAAGTATTAGCTGTTCTAAGTGAGAAGACTAGGGAAAATAGCCATCTAAAAACAGAATATCACAAAATAATGGATATAGTTGCTGCCAAGGAAGCAGCCCTCATTAAGCTGCAAGATGAAAATAAAAAATTGGCCACTAGATTTGAAAGCAGTGGCCAAGATATGTTTAGAGAAACTGTTCAGAATTTATCACATATCATTCAAGAAAAAGATGTTGAAATAGATGCATTAAGCCAGAAATGTCAGACTTTATTGTCAGTTTTAAAAACATCTAGCTCTGGTAATGAGGTTGGAGGTGTCAACAGTAATCAGTTTGAGGAGCTCCTACAGGAACGTGATAAATTAAAACAGCCAGTAAAGAAAATGGAAGAGTGGAAACAGCAGGTTATAACCACAGTACAAAATATGGAACACGAGTCAGCCCAACTTCAGGAAGAACTTCATCCACCTCAGGCACAAGTTTTGGTTGGGAGTGATAATAATTCTAAATTACAAGTGGACTATACTGGCCTGACCAAAGTTATAAGCAGAATGAAATCAAACTAAAGAATTCTGGGCAGGGATTAGCACAAGTTCAACACAGCATAGAGCAGCTTTGTAATACTAAGGTTCTTCTTTTAGGAAAACCTGATATTTCACCCCAGCTCTCTTCTGGATTATCACTTACTCCCCAGTCAGCAGAGTCTCTTAGAATGAGTAAGTCTCGTGTAGCAAGTGAGTCTTCTCAGTTTCTTCAACAAGAGATAGACAAGCTAAGGAAATCACTGCAGGAAAAAGATGCAGCAATTAGAACTCTGCAGGAAAATAATCACAGATTGTCTAACTCGATTGCTACCACCTCAGAGCTGGAAAGAAAAAAATATGAACAAACTGATTCAGAAATTAAGCAGCTAAAGGAAAAACAAGGTATTTGACAAAAATTACTTAAGGAAAAAGACCTCTTAATCAAAGCCAAAAGTGATCAGTTACTTTCTTCAAATGCGAATTTCACTAACAAAGTAAATGAAAATGAACTTTTGAGGCAGGCAGTAACAAACCTGAAGGAGAGAATATTAATTTTAGAAATGGAATTAGTAAACTAAAAGGGGAACGTGAAAAAACAGTAGAAACATCCAGGGTAAAGGAAACCGAATATCAAGCATTATAAGAAACTAATATGAAATTTTCTATCTTGCTGTGAGAGAAAGAGTTTGAGTGTCGTTCAATGGAGGAGAAGGCTCTTGCTTTTGAGCAACTATTGAAAGAGAAAGAGCAGGGCAAGACTGGGGAGTTGAATCAGTTTTTAAATGCAGTTAAGTCAATGCAGGAGAAGACAGTTACATTTCAACAGGAGAGAGACCAAGTCATGTTGTCCCTGAAACAGAAACAAATGGAAAACAGTTCCCTACAGAATGAGGTTCAATGTTTACAGGACAAAGAATTTTGGTTAAACCAGGAGCTAGAGAGATTGCATAACCATCTTTTAGAATCAGAAGATTCTTATACCCGTGAAGTTTTGGCTGCAGAAGATAGGCTAAACTAAGAAAGAAAGTCACAGTATTGGAGGAAAATCTAGTTTCATCCTCTAATGTGATGGAAAATGCAAGGCATCAAGCCAGTGTGCAGGTAGAGTCATTGCAAGAACAATTGAATATGGTCTCCAAGCAAAGGGATGAAATTGCACTGCAGCTTTCTGTCTCTCAGGAAAAAGTAAAGCAGTATGCCCTGTCACTAGCCAACCTGCAGATGGTACTAGAGTATTTCCAACAAGAGGAAAAAGGCATGTATTCTGCTGAACTAGAAAAGCAAAAACAGCTTGTAGCTGAATGGAAGAAAAGGGCAGAAAATCTGGAAGGAAAAGCGATACCATTATAGGAACGTTTAGACAAAGCAAATCCTGCACTGGATTCAGCATCAAGACTTACAGAACAGTTAGATCTAAAGGAAGAACAAATTGAAGAACTTAAAAAACAAAATGAGCTCTTGCAAGAAATGCTGGATGATGTATAAAAGAAATTGGTAAACTTAGTCAACAGTACAGAAGGAAAAGCGGACAAAGTCCTAATGAGAAAACACTTCATTGGACATTTCCACACACCAAAAAAATCAGTGTCACGAAGTGTTACGATTAATGGGAAGGATCCTGGGTGTCAAAAAGGAGGAAATGGAGCAGTTGTTTAATGAAGATGGGAACACTGTTACCAGGTGGATGACTGGGTGGCTTGGAGGAAGATCAAAATGTGTCCCCAACAGACCTTTGAAAGCAAATCAGCAATCTGTACTTAATAATTCTTTTTCAGAACTTTTTGTTAAATTTCTGGAAACAGAATCTCATCCATCTGTTCCACCACCAAAGCTTTCTCTAGATTCACCAGGAAGGAGAAAACTAGATACAAATGTGCCAGAAAATTTTAAAGATACAACCAAATCTAAGTCTGGTAGAAGAGCAGACATAAATCTATTCTTGGCTCCCCGCTCCGCAGCTGTGCCTCTTATTAACCCAGATGGACTTGGACCAGGTGGGCCCAGGAATCTTCTTTTGAAACCCATCTTAGATATTTTGCCCACATTTACACCTTTGCCAGTGTCACCTGACAACAGCACTGGAGTTGTGCTGAAAGACCTTTTAAAACAATAGATGATTCTCAAGCCAGAGACTAGATAGCACTTTAAAGAATCCGTGAACACTGTGTGTATATACTTTATCACAAAGTGGCCCTTTGGAAAAAGTCATGTATTTGTTTGCAGCTGTACTTTCTCTGAATTTAATAAAAATATTCTTAATGCTTTTAGAAAAAAAAAAAGTAGCCAAGTGTGGTAGTACACACTTGTAGTTCCAGCTACTCAAGAGGCTGAGGAAAGAGGATCACTTGAGCCCAGGAGTTTGAGGTTGCAGTGAGCTATGATGACACCAGTGCACTCTAGTCTGGGCAACAGAGTGAGACCCTGTCTCCAAAAAAAGATAAAAAAATATATGTATGTGTGTGTCTGTATATATATCTGACTTCTTTCAGAATTTTTTTTAATCTTTGCTCTTCTATAGTTTGAAAATGATACGCCTGGGTGTAGTTTTTTGGACTTTTATTCTGCTTAGTGTTCTCTGAGTTTCCTGGATCTGCGGTTTGCTGCCCAACATTAATTTGGGGAAATTCCCAGTCGTTATTGCTTCAAATATTTCTTCTGTTCCATTCTCTCTTTCTTCTCTTTCTGGTATTTCCATTACACATATTTATACCTTTGTAGTTATCCCACAGTTCTTGGATATTCTGTTCTGTTTTTTTTTAAGTCTTTTTTATCTTTGCTTCTCAGTGTTGGTGGTAATTATATTGAGATATTCTCAAGCTCAGAGATTCTTCCCTCAACCACGTCTAGTCTACCAATAAGCTCATCAAAGGCATTCATCATTTCTGTTGTGGTGTTTTTGATTTAGCATTTCTTTTTGGTTCTTTCTTAGAATTTCCATCTCTGTGCTTCCATTTCCTATCTGTTCTTGCATGCTGTCTACTTTATCCATTAGAACCCTTACCGTATTAATTATAGTTGTTTTAAATTCTCATCTGATAATTCCAACATTCCTGCTATATCTGAGTCTGGTACTAATGCTTGCTTTGTCTCTTCAAACTATTTTTTTGTCTTTTAGTATATCTTATTTTTTCCTGATAGCCAGACATGATGTACTGGGTAAAAGGAATTGGTGTAAATACGCCTTTATGTGGTGGTAAGATGTGGGGGAAGAGGAAGTGTTCTGTAGTCCTATAGGGCCCAGTTTTTTGGTGAGCCTGTGCCTCTGGGCTGTGACCTTCACAAGTGCTTCTGACTTTAGGATTGGCTAGTTTGAATAATCGAGGGGACCTTGGGCTATAGGGGTGGTCTCTAGTTGCCTGGTACCTGGCCCTGAGATGATTGAGGCAGAAGAATATTGCCTTCTGGGGTTTTAGGGCCAGATGGAGTAGGTATGGCTCTGGGTTGTTTAGTTTGTTTATCAAAGGTATGCTCCAGCTTGAGCCTTTTGTTATCTCTAAGAATATGCTAGCCCTGAAAGGAGCAGTCTTCTCCCTAGTCAGAAAGGTTTTTAAAATGTCAAAACATAATACTGGTTGAGCATCCTAAATCCAAAAATCCAAAATCTGACATGCTCCAAAATCCAAAACTGGCACTAATATGTTTCAGCACTTTGGATTAGGATGCTCAGCTGGTAAGTATAATGCAAATATTCCAAAATCTGAAAAAATCCAAAGTCTGAAACACTTCTGGTCCCAAGCATGTCGATAAGGGATACTCACTCTGCATACAGAAATAAAAATATAAAAAAATATAGGCCCACACATATTTGGCCAGTTGATTTTCAACAAAAGTGCCAAGGTAATTCATTGATGAAAGGATAGTCTTTTCAACAAATTGTAGTGGATATGTGCATAGAAAAGAAATGATACAAGTACAAAAAAAGTCTCAATAATTTAACAAAGGCTTAAGTTTAATAAGCTTAAGTTTAAAGGCTTAAACTATAAAACTTTTAGAAGAAAACACAGGAGAAAATCTTTGAATGTGGGGTACATAAAGTTTCATAGGTAGGACACAGAAAGCACTAAGCATACAAGAAAAATTGGTAAGTTAGACTTCATCAAAATTAAACCCTTCTGTTCTTTGATATCATTAAGAAAATGGAAAGGCAAGCTACAGACTTGGAGAAATTATTTGGGATCTCGATCTCTCTCCTCTCTCTCTCTCTCTCTCTCTCTCTCTCTCTCTGTCCCCTGTCCCCCTCCAACCAAGGAATTGTATCCAGAATTTATAAATAACACTTATAATTCAGTAGTAAGATAACCCAGTAAAATGGGCAAAAGATTTGAATAGACACTTCAAGAAGACAGACATTAAAAGATGCTCAACATCATTAGCCATCAGAGAAATGAAAATTAAAACCACAATGACATACTACTGCATACCCACTAGAAAGGCTAAAATTAAAAGAACTGACCTTGCCAAGTGCTGGCAAGACTGTGGAGCAACTGGAACTCTCAAACATTGGTGGTGGAAATGGTATTATAACTGCTTTGGAAAAGTTTGGTAGTTTTTAATAATGTTAAAGGTACACTTAGCAAGTGATCCAGCAATTCTACTCCTGACTATTCATTTAAGAGTTATGAAAATATATGTCCACAAAAACCCTTCTACATTGTTCAATGTTCCAAACTTGTAAACAACTGAAATATTTGTCCATAGGTAAATGAATAAACAAACATACACACTGTACTATTACTCGTCCATAGAAAGGAACAAACTTCTGATGCATTCTGGCACCATGAGTGAATTTCAGAAACATTATACTGAGGAAATGAAGCCAGATGGAAAGAAGTAGTATTGTTCTAGACTAGACAAACCTAATATATAGAGACCAGATCATAGAGTTGCCTGGGATGGAAGGCTTGAATATAAAGGGGTACAAAGGAACTTTGGGGGAGTACTGACATATTCTATATCTTAATTTTGGTGTTGGTTACATGGATATATATGTGTGTGTGTATATATATATATATATGTAGAGAGAGAGAGAGAGAGAGAGAGATACATATATATGTGTCAAAACTTACCAAACTATACTCTTAAAATGAGTATTTTTATTGTAATATAAATTATATTTCAGTAAGTTGTTTTAAAAATATTGCTCACTACAGAGCCATTAAGTGTGCATTGATTGCCTTTCTTTTACTGTAATACAGTGATCAAAATTTCAAGCCACTCAAAATATGAGACTGTTGTTTGAAGAAACCATTCTAGGAGAGTAAGGGTGGGGGGCAGGAAGACAAAATAGGAGGTTATAGCAATAGTCTGGACCAGAGACAATCTTAGCGATTGATTGTCAAATTCAACTAGATTCTCAACTTTAACCCTCCATCACTTACTAAAAATCATGCCAATAGTAGGGAGGTGTTTCCAGACCCTTTGGTATACAGACTTTTAGTTAATTCTTTCTTTTCAGCCACTTTTCAATCCCGCTCTCTGTCCGATGTGTAGTGTTTGATTGTAGATGTTGCTGGAGTTCTGCTTGGTAGGCTGGCTCCCCATTCTGAAATGGCCTTGCTGGGACTGCCCCTCTCGGTGTCCTTCTCGTCCTGCTTCTGCAGCTGTTTTCTTATCACCACTTTTTCACTTGTAGATAGAATAAACTCCCCTCATCAGTTGATGGCCCTTCCAGTTCACTTTGGGAGTTAAAAACTTGATAATTACTTGTGTTGGGTTCCCAGGTCTCAGCCCCTAAGGAAAAAAAAAATTACTTGTGTTGGGGAAATAAAAGCCATGACCCCATGTGCCATGTTCAGCTAGAACCTGGTGTTGGTATTTTGATTAATCTGGGATAGAGGTTTTTTTTTTTTTTCAAATAAGATTTGAAGTTCATAGAAGTGAATATTTTATTTTGTTCTCCAGCTAAAATATATCAGTTAAGTCATTTCATCTTGATGTGATTGCTTACTAGATTAGGGGTTGGCAAACTTTTTCTGTAAAGGGCCATATAGTAAATATTTTAGGCTTTGTGGGCCATACGATTTCTGTCATAACTATTCAACTGTGTTGTTGCAGTGTGAAATGAATGAATGAAACTAATGAGTGTGGCTGTATTCCAATACAACTTTACAAAAAATGTAGTAGAGTGGATTTGACCGGTGGGCCATAATTTGCAAAACTCTGTGCTGGGTGATTATTGGCTGACTTTGGAGTACTGGTATTATTATTGCCTGATAGTATGTTGTTCATCAGGTAACCAGGAGACTGTAATTCCTGTTTTCCTAAGAAATAATAATTTATTTTTTGTTTCTTTTTTCCTGTCAACTTCATGCCCTAAGACCATCCTCTTGCCTCGCTCCTTCTTTGTATTTGGCCTTATCTAATTTGATTAAGGCCGGTGGGAAGGTGCTCTTGCTCTACATTTGATATAGCATTCAGTAAGCTTTTAAAGTGATAAGTCTGACGTCTATCACTGAATCTCTAGTGTGCTCTAAGGAGATTTTATGCAAGATTTTAATCAATACCTGTCAGTCAACTGTAGCTGTTAGACAACCTGCTTAGTTTTCCAGTTTTCTTTTCCCAGATTCCAGCTTTCCAGGTCTGCATGCATCTGACAACCTGTAATTCAATATTGGACTAAATCTGAGGCATAAAGGAGGGAGTGTTATTTATTTGCTATCAAGCAGTCTGGAAGTGAATGGAAAACTGTCGTATCTTTTCTTTCCTGCAAGTTGCATGGCAACTTACCTATCCTGTTTTGCCCATAGGAAACCTCTGTAGATAATTGTTTGTGAATGGAGTGAATCATGAACATGTAGGAAAAAAATTATTGTGATGATATTTCATAGAGAAGATGTCCACTTACTGGTAATTATATGAAATTGTTAAATAAGTTGGCTCAAAAGAATTCATTTTCTTTTCTACATATTTTAAGCCAGCTTCTTCATCCTTAGTGACCCCAAATCTGAGGAAAATACTGTTCCAAACTATCAGTGCTATGTAAGCCTAACGTGGGCAGGTTTCAAGCCTTTTTTGACATGATTCAGATATTGGTTAGGAATACATATCACAGAATCATAGAATTTTATCATTGAACCCAGTCCTCTTACAGAATAAAGACCTGGTGAGCTTTGATCATGAATTAGATGTGTTTTTTTTTTTTTTTTCTCAAATCCAAACCAGGCTCGATATACAATGACTTTTCTCACACTTCATCCCATACAATAATGAGTTGCTCTAATATGAGTATCTACTGCAATCAAAATCCAATGGTTAACAGCATTTAAATGGTTATTGAGTGAGCTACAGTGACTTTGTGTCTAAGGAGGAGAAGGAAATGTTATGATAATGCAGATGTTATTTTGCGTAAGAAAGAAGAATTAAATTGATTTTTCTCTTTCTGTTTCATCAATTCACTCCTTTCATAATCAAGCAATCAAGACCATGTCAGATTGGTCAAAAAAAGAATTGTTAGGGATTTTGCTGCCATTTCTTCTTTTTGGATGGGCTTACTTTCAAATAATCAATTATAACATATAGTAAACTTTATCTCCTAAATGGTGCTGGTTTTAGAATAAATCATAAGATATCTATTGAACACCTGTTACATTCAAGATGCACCTAATTGGTACTACACTCATTTAAGAAAACCAGATATAAATAAAGCTAAACTGAAAAAACAATTTACTGAATGAATCTTTGAATTACAAAAGATTTCATTGGTATTTCAAAACAATTCATTGGACCATTTTTTATCATTTAAAAATTAATGCATTTAAAGCATTAATTGATTTACAACCAGATTTCCAAAACAAACATTAAAAAGTTAAGAAGCATAAGTGTCTATTAAATAGTAATTTTGCTTTCTCTTTTCCCTGAATTATAGTTGCTAGAGATAAGATAGATAATTATATATATATATATTTTTCTTGTTTTTTGAGACAGAGTCTCGCACCGTGGCTCCGGGTAGAGTGTGGTGGTGTCATCCTAGCTCGCTGCAACCTCCGACTCCTGAGCTCAGGCGATCCTCCTGCCTCAGCCTCCCGAGTAACTGGGGCTACAGGCACGCACCACAATGCCTGGCTAATTTTTCTATTTTTAGTAGAGATGGGGTCTCACTCTTGCTCAAGCTGGTCTTGAACTCCTGAGCTCAATCAGTCCTCCTTCCTCGGCCTCCCAGAGTTCTAGGATTGCAGGCATGAGCCACTGTGCCCAGCTTATATTTGTTATTATTCATAAATAAAATAATGCTATTGGTAGAAAATTCAAATAGTAATGGAAGGGATAAAGAGAAAGACAGGCCAGGTGCGGTGACTCACGCCTGTAATCCCAGCACTTTGTGAGGCTGAGGTGGGAGGATCACTTGAAGCTGGGAGTTCTAGACCAGCCTGGGGAACATAGTGAGACCCTGTCTCTACCAAAAAAAAAAAATTAATTAGCTGGGCATGATGGCACACATCTGTAGTCTGAACTACTTGGGAGGCTGCAGCAGAAGGATCCCCTCAGCCCAGGAGTTTGAGGCTGCAGTGAGCTGTGATTACAGCATTGCATTGCACTCCAGCCTGGGTGACAGAGAGAGAACCCGCCCTGCCTCTTAATTTTAAAAAATAAAAAAATAAAATAAAGAGAAAGACAAAAATAGCTGTTTCTTTTAGGAAAAGCTGGAAAAATTATCACCAGTTTTTCAGTATTTTAAACATTATCTACTATGAGCATTCTTAAACATATTTCTTCATACCATTTAAATTTTTTAGGGTAAATTACTTTGTAAATATTATTTCCATGCTAACAATATGCACAACAAAATTTTGAATTCATTGCCAAATATCCGTCAGAAAGATTGGAGCTACTTACAATTCTACTAACAGAGCTAGAGAGTGCCCATTTCCCCATACCCTAGGTGCTTCTAAATACTGTTAGTTTTATTCATCTTTGCTAATCTAAAGGGACACCTATATTTTCTTGTTTCTGTTAGCATTTCTTTGAGCAGCGATGTGGTTTGTATTACTTGTTTATTGGTTTTTCTTTTTTAGTCATGAATTTTCTTTCAATATCCTTTGTCTTTATTTTTTCTTTGAAATATTCATCCCTTTCTTAGTTATTTGTAGGACCTCTTTATATATTGGAAACACTTAATACTGTGTCTGTGTACATGTTTTAGATGTTTTTGTAGATTAGCCCTTACCTTTAAACCTTGTTTGTAGTGTTGGGTTTTCCTCCCTGGATGTACAAATATTATTTATTTGTAATTTAAGATATATATGTTTTTCCTTTATGATTTCTAGGTTTTATGTCTTGCTTAGAAACACTTTTTATTACCTTAATATTATAAAATGTTTATTTCTGTAGACAGTAGTTCAATGATAATTATAGAATAGTATTTTGTTGTTTCATCTATTTAAATATAGAATGACCTCCTTTGTAATTTAGGTTAGCTCAGTGGCTTTTCAACTTTAGCTACACATGGAATGCTCTTATGTTAGTCTGTTTTGTGCTGCTATAACAATCCTACAGATTGTGTAATTTATAAATGATAGAAGTTTATTTGGCTTCCTATTCTGGAGATTGGGAAGTCCAGGACTGAGCAGGTTACATTTGGTGAGAGTCTTCTTGCTGCATCATAACATGGCAGGAGACATCGCATGGCGAGAAAGTGTGTGAGAGGGCTGAACCCACTTTTATAACAAACCTATTCTTGTGATGATGAACCCAGTCCCTCAATAATGACATTAATCTATTCACGAAGGCAGAACCCTCATGACCTAATCCCACTTCTTAACATCGTTGCTTTGGGGGTTAAGTTTCCAACACATGAACTTTGGGGAACGTATTCAAACCATAGAAGCCCTGCAGTGATTAAAAACAATTTGGACACTTAATTCTATCTCATATGTACTGTCAGGATCTCTGGGGTGGGTCCCAGGCTGTGTATTTAAAAATATTTGTGTGTGTAAAAATTATACGTGTGTGGCATGTATAACTATGTACCATTGGTCTAGATCTAGGGTTTTTAGCTCTTCTCAGATCCAACTCCACATTTTTATGACAGATATTTTGATTGCCCCCTCTGCTGTCTTGAAATGAAATTACACAGGTAATACAATCTACCTTGTTACATATTTTCAAAATATTAATGTAATACCATAATTGAAATATGAAGAGAAATAAAACTAAAACAATATATATTTTAGTATGTAAATGCTGAAGCATCACTAGATATAATTAAATAGTTACATACTTGTACCTATACATAGAGTCACTGTGAGAAAGGAAGTACAGATACAGATCAGAAGATGTGTTGTACTGGTAACTCAAAATATTATGAGTGACAGTACCTTCAGTGATATGACTTTATGAAATATTGACTAGCTTTAGGTAAAGTTCTTAAAATATAATCTTCCCTTGATTTATCTAGATAATTCAGTGCTACTAGGATTATGTAAAAATAAGATATTTGTTTTTAAACATAAAATGAGGTTTAGTTCTAGGCTCACATAATCATAAACAAATTTTTTACTTGCATAGAATATCTGGTAGGACATTTATTTTATTTTTATTTTAATTTTTTATATTTTTGAGGAGAAGGAAAGAGAAGTTTATTAATTTGCTGGCAAATGAGGAGGTTGGCAGACTCCCGTCTTAAAGTACCAACATCTTCTGGTAGGACATTTAAAAGGTGCACTAGATTTGGAATAATTCTTCATTGTGTGGAACTGTTCTACACAGGATGTCTGGCTTCTCTGATTCCTCCTCATTAAGAGCACATCATGTTCCACAAGCATTGTGATAAACAAAAATACCCCCATAAATTTCCCATACAGCCTTCAAGATTGGTATTACTCCCATTGGGAATCACTGGTGTAGTTAATTAGTTTATGTTCTGAACTATTAATAAATACTCTAGAACAAGGAAATGTATAGAGTCTCAAGTTCTTTTTTGAGTCATGAATGCGTTGACACGTGGAATTATATCGTAGACATTATGATTTCCTTTTTTCCCATATAAAACTTTTATCCCCCATTGTCTTTGTTTCTTAATGCAATATTTTAATTTCTTTTGTCTCCCATGCCAATTTGTGCTTATTGTACATCATTGTTGATTTTCAACTATGAGAACAGAAAACATTACAGCCAATATTATCAACAAAATCTTAAATATAAAATGTATTGCCAGTAATGGAAGAAAACAGAAAAAAAGTAAATCAAGAAGGTTGTCTTTTGGAAACTGTCAGGTATATATAAGACTAATATGCCATTGAGGTCTACACCAAGGTTAAAGTTTGTAGAGTGAAGATAATGTCTATTGTTTTTGTATGATTGTCAGGTTTTGCTTCAGAGTCAAGCGCAGTTGCTTAAAAGATTTCTTTGTAAGCCTTTTCTGCGATGTGTTTTTATTTGTAAGCCTTATGGTAATACATGGTGGGTGAAGCTGAATGATAAATCCTAACAATTGGTGTTTTAAAGATAAATGGAGTGGGCTGAAATTTGGTACTATATTACAGACCAGTTTCAAGTGGTATGTATGATTGCTTTCTATATTCTCTCTAAATTATCTGATTTGGCTTTTAGATGAAAAGAATGAACATCTTTTTGTTGAAGAAAATGGCAAGATAAGTATGTTTTCTGACAGTGATCTATGAATAGATTTAAGAAACATTTTTCTAGTTTCTATTATGGTTGAGAAATAAGAGCTCAATATTACGTTAAAGACCTAAATTTTTTTGATAGGAGTTCTCCAAAATTTTGATGTTTAATTTCACATACTGTCATCTAAATGATCAATTGGTTCATTATGTCAGGTACATTTTGTAGTTATCTCACCCTGGTAAGCTACCAGCAGGCTGAGCTGCCTAAATCTGGAGGTTTTAACAGAAGGGTTATGGATGATCTCTTGTAGTTGTAACAGGCATCATTAAAATCTGCTCGTAAAATCTTTTGCTCCGAATTACCTCTGCCTTATATTGCTGAGTGTGATCCTTCTTCAGCTGGACACCTGCTCAGGCATTTGAACAGAGCCAAAGGTGCTTTCCCAAAAACCCATTGGCACTGTGTGGTTCATTCCTGCCCATACAGTCTATCAGGTTTCTCAACTTTTATAATCAAATGAAAACTCTTCTACCAAAGTTATGGTTCTCCTTTCAATCAGTAATAAAAAATATCAACACTCTAGTTTCTTTTCAGTACAAAATGACCATAAATTTGTTTGCTTAACCCGTTCTCATTCAAAGAGCAGGTGAAAGAAAGAAAGTACATAGGTATATCTGATCAGTGAACCAACCTAACTTCCCAAAGGATGGCAATAATAATCCTGGGAAACTGTGTTAAATAATTTATACAAAATTTTTTTAATGCGTAGCTTTTTAGAACTTTTAGTATGCTAAATATATTTTGAATCTCTAAGCAGCGTCAACATGATGTGTTTTTCAAACTTATTTGACAATGGAACGATATATTTTTTAGGCATCTTACAGACATTGGTAATTGCTAATTGTTGGTCCGCGACTAGCCGCTGAACAACAGAAACATTTTCTTTTTCTGAGTTATATTTTAGTATCATTCCTTTCAGTGAGTACTGACACAAAAATTAGCAATATGAAAGGCCATTATAGTTTTAAAGTACTATTAAAGACATTGTCCTATACAGGGGTGGGGAAACTTCTCATGTTGGAAGGCTGCATTAATTTAGCTATAATCAAAAAAGGCCACATTCAAGAAACTTCAATTAGATATACTTAAAAATGTCCACTATTTTGTAAAAATCTAACTACTACATACTTAATTATTTGTCAAAATGAAAACTATTTGTTAATTTTAAAGGTAACTAACCTTTTAATGACTTTGTTATGTCTGCTTTTTGTTGGAAAGCCTTGAATATTTGGTTGCAGGAGGAGGTCCACAGTTTCAGCTGATCCTCTCGATGGGTATCAGTCATTTGTGACCTTAAGGGCATCTTGATTTGGGTTAGATAGGAGAATGTAGATTCTCAGCAATAAGTGGTTGAAAAGCAAGAAAGCATTTTTCAGGCATGTTGCCAACGGCATGGGTATTCTATAGCATTCTTCCATGTTTCAACTGGATCTTTCTGAGCATCAAACAATGACTTTAAAATGTCATCTACTGATAGCTCAATCCATTCCATCTGTAGTTCTTTAGGTGCCTTGGTGATATCAACTAGGTGAAGCTGAAATGCTAATTTGAGTGTGATGTCATGATTCTCAAAGTCAGTGAATCTTTCAATTAATAGGTCTCCAATTAGTAGGTCTGTAAGAGCTGTGTATTCTTCAAATGATTTGCATTTATCATCCTGCTCATCAATGACCTTTGCTAATTGGGGAAAATGTTTGTCTGAAGTTTCCTTTTGGAAAAGAAGTATTCTGAAAAAAGATAGCTTTTGTTGAAATGCTTGGATTTTTTGCCATGTGTTATATATAGACTTAGTTTTATCTTGCAGAGAAATATTCAATTCATTTTGGTTTGACATGCTATCACACAGAAATGCTGCAGTGCTATAGAAATCTTCTTTCAATAACTCACACTGCTGATTCTGCCCTTCATAAAATTTGACTATCTGTTCTTGCAGAGATAAAATGTTGGCTAACACCTGTCCCTGCAATAACCAACACACTTTTGAATGATATGGCAAATCCACACTGAATACCTCATGGTTGAACTTTAGCATGTTACGAAATTGACCATGCTGTGTTGCATTTGCACAAATATGGTTAATAGTACTTATAACTTGTTGCAAAGTGTCACTTAAAACAGTAGCTTTAGCACAGAGATTTTGTTGATGCAAGATACAATGAAAAGAAATGAGAGCATCTGGATCTGTTAATACTTTTCTTATCTGTGTAGTAAACCCTTCATGTTTTCCTGTCATGGAAGGTGCACCGTTTATACATAGACTCACTAAGTTTACCAAATTCAGTCCAACTTTACAACATTTATCTTGAAAGTTGTTGAAAATATCTATTCCCTGTGTTCTGTTCACAAGAGTGCCCAAAGCAAGTAACTTTTGTAGCAAAGAAAATCATCTGTTATGACCCAAAGGAAGTATAAAACCTGTGCAGAGTCAGTAGTATCAGTTGATTCATCCAAAGTGATTGAATAATATGTATTTTCCTTTTGAAGTATTGCATGAAGTCATTCTGTTAAGTTGAAGGCTACTTCATGCTGCTGATCAGTTATGGCTCTCCTTGAAAGAGGCAGTTGTTTGTACTTTGAGACGTTATTGGGGTCTAAGCATCCTACAACTTTGATAATTTGTTCTTTCACAATTTCTACATCACTGAATGGCTTTCCTTTTTTCCCGAGTATATAAACTACTTTATAAGTGGCATTATTTCTAGGTCTTATTGCTGTTTGAAAAAACGTCTTTGCTTTTGCTTTTCATCTTTTAATTCCTGTGATGCAACCTTTCATTCCTCTCCCCCTAATTTAAAATATTTGTGGTCCTTTTATGAGTATTATAATGCTGATGAGCATGGAATTTATTTTTATTTATTTATTTTTTGAGACAGAGTCTCACTTTGTCACCCTGGGTAGAGTGTAGTGTACAATGGTAGCTCACTGCAAGCTCCAACTCCTGGGCTTAAGCGATCCTCCTGCCTCAGCCTCCTGAGTAGCTGGGACTACAGGTGTGCACCAGAACACCCAGATAATTTTTCTATTTTTACTAGAGACAGCGTCTCACTCTTGCTCGGGCTGGTCTCGAACTCCTGAGCTCAAGCAATCCTCCTGGCTCTGCCTCCCAGAGTGCTAGGATTACAGGCGTGAGCCACCACGCCCAGCCATTAAAATTTCTTTAATGTTGATATTGCAGTATCACAAAGCAAGCAAATCATCTTATCTTTAGCAGAAACAAGATACTATTGCAATTCCCAATCCTCATTAAAAATATGTTTTCTTCCTTCAGCATTCTCTTGGTCTTCTTTGACATGATGGGTTATTAAACAGACAATTAAAAAATACTGCTGAGCTGTGCAACTATTCACAAATTCCACTTTAAGCAGAAACACAGTGCATTGTTGTCAAAAGCTGATAACAGACTGGCATACTCGACCCCCATAAATTCTGACCAACCAGGCTCATGTGGTAGTGGCATCAGTCAGGCGGGAGGAAGTTAGAACTAAATCATGAGCATAGCAGCCATCAATTTAGCAATTATGGCTTACTAATGTTCTAATTGTGCTGGTCAATCTGGGAGGATTATTTCATTGAAACTTATTTTATTCTTTGGTATTTTAAATACATTCATTTTAAAAATAAAATTAAAATATATATGATGACAAAATGTATTAATAAAAATAAGAGGATTTGTTCTGTAAAATTTGGAATCAGTCTAAAGGCCACACTTAAGGACCTAGAAGGCCACATGTAGCCTTAAGGCCCCAAGTTCCCCAGCCCTGGTCCAGTATATTGATTAGCATTCTTGGGATAAATTCCTCCTGTGGTTTAGTATTTAGTAAGGCTATGAGTTTTCCTTTTCTGTCAGGTGAGAATTATATAAGGCATTATGCTTTCTTTTTAGCCTTGCCTGTAAGGCAACTCAAATAAATGTAATACACAAACACGTTAATTATTTAGCTTTCATGTTCATCACGCTAAGGACTTTTACTCTCACTTTTTGTGTTTAGGCAGTTTAGTAGTTATATCCTAGCTCTTGAGCCATAATTTTTTTCATGGTTAATGTAAGGACAAATACCTGCCATTTGGATCATTGTGAAAATCAAATGAAATGTCCTTCGGTAATTGATTAGCCATGTGTCTAGCACATTGTAGAATGCTAAGTAAATGCTAGAGGACTTTCCTTTTTTACTCCCCATAATTTTAGCATTTTCTGTTTCTGCTTTTACATCCTTATTTCATACATATCTTTACTTTGAAATAGCTCGGTCTTGTTTAGAAGTGAGTGAAGTATAAATGATTTTTTAAAAAAGTTACAAACAGCACATTAAAAGGGTTGCCATAGTGGAAGTGAGGCAACTGTGAGAATATTTGATGGAAGAAGTGATGTACTGGTTGTAAACAATGTCTCCACAATTTGAGTTACTAGGAAATTAGCACACAGACTGAGCTGTCACCCAACAACTTGACATGGGCAGTCTTTCTGTGTAAAATGCTGGCTTGAACTTGAATCTGAGTCACAGTTTGAAGTAGCTAAGACTCTTTTGAAATTTTTGGTTGTGCTGCGTGTTTCAGCTGCCAGTAGAAATGAGAGAGATCCTCCTGGAGCAGGGGGGTGGTTATAGGTCTAGAAGTTGGGAAGCAGATTTATAATTTTGAAATAAGAATGAGTAGGGGCATCAGGCATTTCAGTGATGGAAATTCCACCTCTTAGAATAGAACATATAAGACATTTGGTCTATTTATCTCCTACTCACCGGGGCTAAATATTAGATGCTCTGGATTTTATTTCCATATGGGAATAATTCCATGTCAAAGAAGCTGTGGCATTTCTGATCGTAGGCTCATAGATCGGGTCCTTCCCTTTTGTTCATTCGTTCTTAGGTTGGCAACTGACTCAATGGTCTCTTTAGCTGCACCAACACATGGCTAGGATCATGGGTTAAGTGACCATATAATTTATCATCCAAACCAGATACTTTTCAGAGTGAAAAGGGACACTGTTAATATTAAAGCCAGGATGTAGGTATAAACCCAGACAGTCCTGAGCAAACTGGACATTTGATGATTTTGGCTAATAACCCTTTCTATGTTTTCTTTAAAAACAAAAAGGTTTTATATTTTGGGGTATATTAGGACTCCTGATATTTCCGTACTCATTGTAGCAGTGCAGAAATTCAGAAGACTATCATCCCTATTTTGATTTTCCTGAGCCATGTGTTTCATTTTCTAATGGGGAGTGATATTTTCTTTTTATATTCACAATGACTGTCTATAATTGAAGCCTGTTTAATCAGTTAAAAGACTATCTTATACATTATTAAGTAAGCCATAATGGTCTTTCTTTGAACTCCACCAGCCAGGTAATAACCAGGGGGCAAATTAAAGGACAGAGGTGAGGCTGAAACTGTTAATGTCTGTGCCTGGTAATTGCATACTTGGCAAAGACTGAATCCTGGATCATTTACAGATTTAGAATATTGCTTCCATTTTCTATTTTGCAGTTATATTTAGACTGTTGAAATTAATGTTGATGACTCTGAATGTTCAAAACCAGTGTAAATGAAAGTTAAATTTTACGTCTCATATGCCCTCCCCACTCTTGTCTCAACAGAAAAAAGCTTGGCAAGACCACAAGCAGGAATGCAAATGCCTTAAAAGCTGCAAACCCAGATATCCTCCAGACTCTGTCCGACTTCTTGGCAGAGTTGTCTTCAAACTTGTGAGTATAAAACTCATAAAATATGCTTGGGTTTTAATTTGACAAGCATTTGCAGTTGCATTTACAGACATACCTTGGAGATATTGTGGATGGGATTCCAGACCACCACAATAAAGCAACGAGTCTTAAGAAGTTTGTGGTTTCCCAGTGCATATAAAACTTGTGTTTATGCTATACTGTATTGTAAGTGTGCAATAGCATTATGACTAAAAAAATCAATGTACATGGCTTAATTTAAAAATGCTTTATTGCTAAAGAATGCTAACAGTCATCTGAGCCTTCAGCAAGTCATACTCTTTTTGCTGGTGGAAGGTCTTGCCTCAGTGTTGATGGCTGCTGAATGATTAGGGTGGTGGTTGCTGAAGGTTGGGGTGGCTGTATCAATTTCTTAAAATAAGACAACAGTAAAGTTTGCTGTATCTGTTGAATCTTCCTTTCATGAAAGATTTCTGTGTAGCATGCAATGCTGTTTGATAGCATTTTACCCATAGTGCAACTTCTTTCAAAATTGGAGTCAGTCCTCTCAGACCATGCCAGTGCTTTATCAACAAGTTTATCTAATATTCTAAATCCTTTTTTGTCGTTTCAACAATGTGCACAGCATCTTCACCTGGAGTAGATTCCTTCTCAAAAAACCACTTTCTTTTCTCATCCATTAGAAGAAACTCCTCATCCATTCAAGTTTTATCATGAGATTGTAGCAGTTCAGCCACATCATCAGGCTCGGCTTCTAATTCTGGTTCTTTTGCTCTTTCCACCACATCTGCAGTTACTTCCTCCACCTAAGTCTTGAACTCTCAAAGTCGTCTATGAGGATTGGAATCATCTTCTTCCAAACTCCTGTTAATGTTGATATTTTGTCCCCCTTCCATGAATCATGAGTGTTCTTAATGGCATCTAGAATGGTGAATCCTTTCAGAAGGTTTTCAATTGACTTTGCCCAGATCCATCAGAGGAATCACCATCTATGGCAGCAATAGCCTTACAAAATGTATTTTTTAAATAATAAGACTTGAAAGTTGAAGTTACTCCTTGAGCCATAAGCTGCAGAATGGATATTGTGTTAGCAGGCATGAAAACAACATTAATCTCCTTGTACATCTCCATCAGAGCTCTTGGGTGACCAGGTGCATTGTCAATGAGCAGTAATGTTTTGAAAGGAATCTTTTTTTCTGAGCAGGAGGTCTCAATAATGGGCTTAAAATATTTAGTAAACCATGCTATAAACAGATGTGCTGTCATCTATGCTTTGTTGTTCCATTAATAGAGCACAGGCAGAATAGATTTAGCATAATTCTTAACGGCCCTAGGATTTTGGGAATGGTAAATGAGCATTGGCTTCAACATAAAGTTACCAGCTGCATTACCTCCTAACAAGAGAGTCAGCTTCTCCTTCAAAGTTCTGAAGCCAGGCATTGTCTTCTCCTCTATAGCTAGAAATATCCTAGATGGCATCTTCTTCTAATGGAAGGCTGATTCAACTACATAGAAAATCCATTGTTTAGTGTAGCCACCTTCATCAATGATCTTAGCTAGATCTTCTGGATAATTTGCTGTGGCATTTATTGCTTCACCTTGCACTTTTATGGCATGGAAATGGCTTCTTTCCTTAAAGCTCATGAACCAACCTCTGCTAACTTCCAACTTAGTAATGTCTATTACATGGTCTTTATAAGTTTTCTACTGTGAATCAATGCACAGGGCAAGTGTGTCATTTTTTTAGTTGCCTCTTCAAGTAGATACTAATTAGATGATAATATTACATGGAAGAATGCTTATCTTTTTTTTATAGCCAGAATTCATTGAAGTGATTTCTTCAGCCCTTTTTCATACAGTGACAAAACAGTTAATAGAGTCTGTGAAATCTTGCTCTGGTGAAGGCTTCCAGATTTACTTGCCAGGCTTTAGTATGAATATCTTTCTCAAATTATTGTAGGCTCCAGATCTGTTCTTTCGTATTGTTTATTGACTTTTTTGGCTAGTATAAAATTTTATAGAGGACTTTAAGAATGTGAAAATATGGAAACTTCTTGTAAAAAGAGTTTTGCATTTGGAGATTAAACTGGTGAAATAAGGGGCAAGTTAGATTTTTATTTTAAAGTTGTTATTTGTTAAGTAATTCAACTCTAATAAGAGTGATGAAGAGAAAGAATATATAGGAAATTATCTTTTTGATAGACTTTCATTTAAATACCTAAAGATATACTAACATAGTCATTTATATATTGAAGCGTTTGAAATTGTTATTGGTGTTTTCCCTCTTTCCTTCACAGATGGAAGAAACACCCTCAGAATCGGAGAAACTTTACTCATTTTATGATCTGGAGTCAAGTAAGTGATTGTCTATCAGCATTTTTAAAAAAAATTCCTGTCATTTCTTTGCTGAGCTGGTGAACTGATTTATTTCTAACTTTGTTTTCCTGTTTTTTAATTATGTGAGACAAACCTAACAAAACTTTTTTTAATATATATACAACTGATGGACTAGTTTATTTCACTTATTCCGGGGTAGCTTTGGCCATATAAACGTTTGTAAAACCCCATAAAGATG
This sequence comes from Daubentonia madagascariensis, assembly GCA_023783475.1. Classification (NCBI taxonomy): domain Eukaryota; kingdom Metazoa; phylum Chordata; class Mammalia; order Primates; family Daubentoniidae; genus Daubentonia; species Daubentonia madagascariensis. The sequence continues at coordinate 13,206,269 of JAKFHU010000258.1, read as the reverse complement.
TCCAGTTTAGGCATGGTAGTAGAACCATTAGTCCAATTGACAAAGTAATTTTTCTTCTGTTTCTCCCTCTCTCTTTCCTTTCTTTCCTTACTTGGTTTCCTGTCCTGGTTTCTCTTTGATGTCAGAGAAGAGTAATGCAGTAAATGGGGGAGGGCGGGGGGTTTCTAGGGAGCTTTTAAGGTTACTAGTCCTTTAGATATTAAGGAAAGTAGAAAGTACAGATGACTTGTTGAGTGTTGTTACAATTCTCCTGAACTTCCATGGCAGTAGCCCAGCTTTTTGGGATGACTAAAAGGCTTTCCAGATCTGAGTGTTAAGAAATGTAGTCTTTATTTTGCTTTCATATAGGCACAGATCCTTTTTTTTTTTTGTACTGTACTTAAATTATTTTTTATCATTTATTTGTGGTGAGAACACTTAAAATCTACTCTTTTGGCAATTTTCAACTATCAATACATTGTTATTAACTATAGTCACCATGTTGTATAATAGATCTGTAAGATACCTTAAATATTATGAAGGATACAGATGAATGGCCAGATGAAGAGACGCACTGGGCAAGGTATGAAGGGGGGAGCTTCTGTGCCCTTTCTGAGCACACCACCCTCTAGCACCTCCATGTGTTCAGCTACCTGGAAGTTTTTTTGGTTTTCTTTTGTTTTTAAATTTCAGAATATTATGGGGGTACAAACACTTTGGTTACATATATTGCCTATGTACTGCTCAAGTCGGAGCTACAATCATGAACAACCCCCAGACAGTGCACCCTGCATCCATTAGGTGTGAGTTTTCCCATCCCCTCCACTGCCCTCCCGCCTGCGCGCCCCCTGATGAATATTATTGCCATGTGTGATGTAAGTGTTGATCAGTTAGTACCAATTTGATGGTGAGTACCAGTGGTGCTTGTTTTTCCATTCTGGTCATGCTTTGCTTTGAAGAATGGGCTCTAGCTCCAGCCAGGATAATGCCAGAGGTATTAATTCACTATTGTTTTTTATTGCTGAGTAGTACGCCATGGTATACATATACCACATTTTATTAATCCACTCATGTATTGGTGGGCACTTGGGTTGTTTTCACATCTTTGCAATTGTGAATTGTGCTGCCATAAACATTCGTGTGCAGATGTCTTTATTACGGAATGTGTTTTTTTCCTTTGGGTAAATACCCAGTAGTGGGATTGCTGGATCAAATGGTAGTTCTACTTTTAGTTCTTTGAGGTATCTCCATATTACTTTCCATAGAGGTTGTACTAATTTGCAGTCCCACCAGCAGTGTGTGAGTGTTCCTGTCTCTCTGCATCCCCACCAACATTTGTTGTTTTGGGACTTTTTGATATAAGCCAGTCTCACTGGAGTTAAGTGATATCTCATTGTGGTTTTGATTTGCATTTCCCTGATGATGAGAGACTTTGAGCAATTTTTTATGTTTGCTGGCCTTTATTCTGTCTTCTTTTGAAAAGTTTCTGTTCATGTCCTTTGCCCACTTTTTAATGGGATTGTTTGATTTTTTTCTTGTTGATTTTCCTAAGTTCTGTATAGATTCTGGTTATCAGCCCTTTATCAAATGTGTAGCATGCAAATATTTTCTCTCATTCTGTAGGTTGTCTGTTCACTCTAGTGATAGTTTCCTTGGCTGTGCAGAAGCATTTTGATATGATCAGGTCCCATTTATTTCTTTTTGTTGTTGCTGTGATTGCTTTGGGGGTCTTCTTCATAAATTCTTTGCCTAGGCCAATATCTATAAGAGTTTTTCCAATGTTTTCTTCTAGAATTCTTATGGTTTCACATCTTAGGTTTGAGTCTGTTATCCATCGTGAGTTGATTTTTGTGAGAGGTGAGATGTGTGGATCTAGTTTCAGTCTTCTACATGTGGCTATCCAATTTTCCCAGCACCATTTATTCAATAGGGATTCATTTCCCCAGTGTATGTTTTTGTTTACTTTGTGAAAGATCAGATGACAGTATGAGGATGGTTTTATATCTGGGTTCTCAGTCCTGCTCCATTGGTCTATGTCTCTGTTCTTGTGCCAGTACCATGCTGTTTTGGTTACTGTAGCCCTGTAGTATAGTTTGAAGTCTGGTAGATTGATGCCTCCATATTTGTTCTTTTTGCTTAAGATTACTTTGGCTAGACGGGGTCTTCTCTGGTTCCACATGTAGCATAGAATTATTTTTTCTAGATCTGCAAAAAAATGATGTTGGTATTTTGATAGGGACTGCATTGATTCTGTAAATCACTTCAGGTAGTATAGACATTTTAACAATGTTGATTCTACTGATCCAAGAGCATGGTAGGGTTTTCCATCTGTTTACATCCTCTGCAATTTCTTTTCTCAGTGTTTCGTAGTTCTCCCTATTTAGGTCTCTCACCTCTTTAGTTAAATATGTTCCTAAATATTTAATTTTTTTTGGTGCTATTGTGAAAGGTATTGCATCTTTGATTTCTTTCTTGGCTCAACTGTTATTGGCATATATGAAGGCTACTGATTTGTGTGCATTGATTTTGTATCCTGAGACTTTGCCAAATTCATTTATCAATTCCAGTAGTCTCTTGGATGAATCCTTGGGGTTTTCTAGATATAATATCATATCATCAGCAAAGAGGTAAAGTTTGATCTCTTCTGCCCCCATTTGGACACCCCTGATTCCTCTCTCTTGTCTGATTGCTCTGTCAAGGACTTCCAGCACTATGTTGAATAAAAGTGGAGATAGTGGGCAACCTTGTCTGGTTCCAGTTTTAAGTGGGAATGCTTTCAATTTTTCCCTGTTTAGTATGATATTGGCTGTGGGTTTATCGTATATGGCTTTAATAATTTTGAGGTATGAGCCATCTATGCCTATATTGTTAAGAGTTCTTATCATAAAAGGGTGCTGAATTTTGTCAAAAGCTTTTTCTGCATCTATTGAGAGGATCGTATAGTCTTTGTTCTTGCTTTTATTTATATGGTGAATTACCTTTATAGATTGGCGTATGTTGAACCATCCCTGCATCTCGGGGATGAAGCCCACCTGATTGTAATGAATTATTTTTTTGATGTGCATTTGAATTGGGTTTGCTAGGATTTTAATGAGAATTTTTTCATCTATATTCATAAGGGGTATTGGTCTGTAGTTTTCTTTTTCTTTTTTTCTTTTAAGAGACAGAGTTTCACTCTGTTGCCTGGGCTGGAGTGTGTGGTGCGATCATGGTTCACTGCAACCTTAAACTCCAGGGCTCAAGCAATCTTCCTGCCTCAGCCTCCTGAGTATCAGGGACTACATGTACTCACCACCACATCTGGCTAATTTTTCTATTTTTTGTGGAGACAGGGTCTCCCTATGTTGCCCAGGCTGGCCTCAAACTGCTGGCCTCAAGTGATCCTCCCACTACAGTCTCCCGAAGTGCTGAGATTACAGGCATGAGCCACTGTGCCCGGCCTAGAAACACTTTCTTTGCTAAGATGAAACCAAATAGAAGTAGCATTGCAGATTGGAGGCTTTCTCATCCTCTGCTTCACCCTTATAGGTTTATGAGGGATGTCCAGCAGTTCTTTGTTCAATCCTGAGATAGTGACTGTATTCTGTCAGTAAGTGTCAAAACTAGTGCTGAAACCCATGTCATCTGATTTCAAATTCTGTTCCACTCCATTCCAATCTTTGGTTTACCTCAGTCTTCAATTTGACAGCTGTTCCTACTTTCCTGTTACTGATACTAAGAAATTAGGAAGTGATATAATATTTTATAAAACATTTTATTTTATTTTTGTTTCATAACAAAACTTACATAAAGGTTCTTTTAAAGAGCGTATTCTGTTAGTGTTTTCATTGAAGTTGTAAATGAATTCTAACCCAAAACTAGCCAGAGCTCATAGAGTAAATTTGTACACCATTTAATACTTTTGGATGTAGGCAAATAAGAAGATGGTCTAGTACAGATTTATGGTTATGGAATCCTAAGTGCCAGTGATAATAAATTATTGTTAAGAAATCATTGGGTTAATTATTCTGTTAAACAAGTAATTTAAAGAAAATATGTAGACCTGATATGAGCAACAGAGTTATGCCATAGTTCAACTTGATGTATCTTTTCAAGTTTTTATAGAGAACAAATTAGTCATTTTTTATTGTTATATTACTGCTAGGTAATTAGCATCTCTTATAGTGAGTTTTACTACTGACATTAGCCCTGCTCAGTAGCAGTGTCATATACACTGCCTTAAGTGAAATACTCTCAAATGTTGTTAACTGAATTATGCAATTTTAGCCTTAACACCTTATTTGTGATATAATTTAAACTAATTTTTAAGGGGGTAATATTAGCTTTAGAACCATCTCCTGCTGTTTGGGTTGAAGCAGCACCATATTTTATTTATTCAACTTGGAAATAACTTGAAGTTGAGATTTTGTTGGTTGATCCATGTTTGCTTCATGATATACTTTCTGTATGACAAATTTCACCTATTTGAACTTAATCCGAAAATTTTGTTCTCATTTTTTGTCTTTTTGCCTTTGAGATGATTCTGTTTATCAGTCATGACCTAGTTATAAATTATCTCATGGAAAAGTCTACTTAAATTCACTGACTTAATAAGAGTTTTTGATGCTTTGTATGTGTGTACAGGATGATGTAGAAAATCTGGTAACATACTACCTTACTGATTTTGGTTTTAACGTTTTTTCATCTGTATGCACGTTCATTTTTTTGATAGGTGTTTGATCTTACATTGCAGATAAAGTTTGGCAGAATTTAATTGATAACATATATATCATGATTGGTAGTTGTCAAAAGATGAAAAGATATGTATTTGCTCTCTGTCAGAATAGAATATAAGGCGGGAAATATCTGGTTTAACAGCCAACATTGAGCACTTGAAAATGATCCATTAAAAGTTCACTTCATGATTGTGTTATTTATTTTCTCTTTAAAAAAGATATTAATAAACTGACTGAAGATAAAAAGGAGGGCCTCAGGCAACTTGCAATGACATTTCAACATTTCATGAGAGAAGAAATACAGGATGCTTCTCAGCTGCCATCTTCCTTTGACATTTTTGAAGCCTTTGCAAAAGTAAGTGTTAAATTTGATATCTTTGCTAATTCCATAAATCAGTCATTTACTTCTTATTTTCTTGTTGGTTGTAAAAATGTCTAGAACCTTGACAGGAAATTCAAGACTCTTAATGCCTTAGATCACTCCTCTACTTTAATGAGTGGAGAATGAGAAAATGTGTTGTGTATATTGAAAAGGGTATTAATTTTTCTGTTATATCATTATTCTTATTATGGCCTGAGTATGTTCATTGTCAACTCTCAAAACATACTCTTGGAAGAAAGAGTATGCTTTCTTTTCTCAAAAGAAAACAGCATATCCCATTATTTCTTACTAGTGGACTTCAGTTTGCCATTGTGTTCATTGAGTTTTGTGGTAGTTGTTTCAGCATAGAGCCTGTCTTTGAAGTGAAAAATTTGTTGGAATCCATTTCTGATTAAGTGAATTATAAATAATGTGAAAGCATAATCATTTCTGATTTTAAAATAATTGCCTAAAAATCTGTTTAAATGTTTCAGGTCACTAAAATCCTAGGTTAGGGATAGATAACAGGTTTTGTTTGGTATTTCATATGTGGTCTGTTGGTAACAGCTACCTGAAGTGTTCTTTTTGAAAATGATTCTGAGGGTTTGTCTTAGACCAGGGAAGAAGAGTACAGTGATTGATTCTTGGTATTTACCCTGGGACAGGGATGACATATCAGGTACATTCACCCCACTGCTTTGGATCTGCTGTCCATGCTCTCTCATATTGTGTGTTTGGGTTTGTTTTAATATTGATCACAGTTTAATAACAAGTAAAACTTTACATTTGATAGTGATTTTACCACTTATTTTGCAATTTGTAAGCACACATTTAAAGTTATATTTATGCCATGAATATTTTAAGGTATGTTTTAAAATTTACCTATTTCTGAAAATTTAAATGTCATTAGTTTGATTGCTAGAGAGTTATTCTAGTTTTTCTGTAACATATTTTTATTCTTTAAGATGTGTTTTTATGATTTCCTGATTAATATTATCTTAGCATTATATTGTGGTTTGTCTATAATTTAAAATTGATTTCAAAATATAGTGGTTACTTACAATGTATCTGAGAAGTTTCTCATATGTTTATTTCATATGCTTCTGAAAATTACAGCCTATAGTAGTATCATGTATACAATGTACACAGATTCTTTTGATGTTAAACACTATAAATATTAGTACCCATTGAAAGATAAAAATATACCTTATGATGACTATTACCTCATTCCTAATGTTAAGTGTACGGCTATTCTGTGACAGTTATTTCTATTGTTGGAAAATGTTTGAGTGCTAATTACTAGTGTTATTAATATTCATGAAAAATATTTTAAAATACTTTCTATTTGAGACGTGATTTACTGTCTCATTTCTCTTGTTTCTTTTTAAATAATTTTAATCTCTTGTATCTTATAATGAAATTCCCTCTATGTTGTGTAGGGGGAAAATTCTTTTGCTATGATTAAATGGACAAATTTTTAATAATATGCTACCCTCCTCCCATATAATATTAATATTTGTTTTGTTGTAAAAGTAGAACAGTTACATCTTTGAGATTTTGGGAGGTAATCGGACTCAGAAGTGTTATTTCTGCCTTAAAATATAGGTTAGTAATCAGAGGAAAGTACCATTAACCTATGGCTCCTGTACTTTAGTGAAAGTTCTGTTACTATTTAGTAGTTTGTCTTTTTCCGCTTATAAGTTTGTCCTTAAAAGAGATCACTTTCCTCCTTCTCCTCCTTTTCTTCTTTTTCTTCAGAAGAATAAAATGACCTTAAATTAAGCTAAATAGTATCCTGCAAATCTCAGGGATGAGCTACTAAGCTCATAAAATCATGTGTGATGGTACAGATTACGTCGAGCACATTGGAAGCGAGTGGAGAGCACTGGGCAGAGATTTCAATCCTACTTTACCACCCTGTTCCCTATTTTACTGGCATAGAATTAATCAAAGAGAAGAAATGAGTACCACAAAGTGCGCTCCCTGCAATGGCTGCTTCTGTATGTACAAACTGTCAGTCGGGGTAGTTCCACGTTGACCTGTCTTCCTCAGCCTAGTGAACTAACTTTTGAATTTATGCTGTGTAGAAGACTGGCTTTACCTGACCTCAATAAACAAGGTCCTGTTTTATGTTTTACTTTTGGTCCTTCTCATTTATACTCAGTCATGTTCTGTGCAGGTATTAGACATGCTAAGCCTATGTTTAAGCCCATCTCATTGTCATTGAAGGCATATGGAATTCTGAGAGCTTTTCTAAATTTGTTCATGTTTTAATTTTTTTGACTTTTAAATTAGGGACATTTTCAAACATACGCAAAAGTAGAGAGACTAGTATAATGAACCCTCATGTTTCCGTCACCTGGTTTCAGTAACTTTCAAACTTGTTTTATATCTGATACTTTTAATACTTAGATTTCACACAGATGTTCTTTTCTTTTATTTAGATTTCCAAACCTTTGTTAGAATGAGTGTTTTGTTATCAAGACTCTTGCCTTCCTGAGAGGTGTTCATTATTGAATTCACTTAGTAAATTCAGCAGACTTTTTTTTTTCTTTTGTGTGCAAAGCACTCTTGATGCAAGATTATAGAAATGTGTAGCTAATTCTAAATCTGAAAATTATCTATCAGGCAAAAAACCTCAGCAGGTCACAAGTTTTACTTGAGGATATGCGTATCTTTATCAAACTTGCGCTTGCCCTGAAAGGAAAGGGGTCAGTGGAGGATGAGAAAGTTCTTAATCCTGAGAGCATGTTTCATTGTCTGCTGAGGTGATAGCCATAGAAACCCATGATTAATGCCTGAAAAGTTGGCAGTTTATATTTTGCACATTTTAGAGTTTCTGGTGGAAAAATAGTGTGACTTTGCTGTTGGACCAGGTTCTTAGTGCCGAATGTGCTTCTGTGGCTTAAGTCTTGATTTTACCTGGAAAATTTTTCCTCATTACTTCAGAGACCTTACTGTGTAGTCATTTTCTGGGTCACATTCCCAGGTGTTCCTGCTTTTCACCCACTTCTTAGCACCAGTATTCATCTCCCACTCTCCAACCCCACATAAACATGCACCCTGTCAGCAATTGGGTTCAGAATGTAGGAGTTTGCTATATAACTATATCCTGTCTACCCTCAAATTTGTTGCTTGGCTATAAAAATTAAGCAACATGAGACACAGGAAGGAGAAACTTCTCTGGAGGCGAGTATCAAGGAGGACCTAACGTTGGAAGTAGAAATTGGCATAAATTCCAGATGGTGTTAGGGAACAGTTATATCCAGGGATGGAAGGTGGTGATTGCCACTGACGGCCACAAAGGTGGACAATGGGTGGGAGATGCGCTGGAGATGTTTGTTGGTGAGAACACGGAAGCTGCGATTGTTTATGTGCTCATGAAAAATAAAGGCCAAATCTGCTTCTGCTGGTTCTTTTTCAAATTGCTTAGAGAAGATGTATGTTTCCATCTCTACCAGCCCTTCCTCCTTCCCGCTGCACACTTTATCTGTATTTGAATATAAAACTTCAGTGTTTTATGTCTCCCTGTACTGTCTTATAGCCAAGTGCAGCCTGTGACTGATTGTAAACCAGAGTCTCAGATGGTTGTTCCGTGTGCCCAGTGCTGGTGTCTCTTGGGATGCTGAGAATTTCCTGTCTTGCTGAGAAGAAATTTTGCAAACAGGAAAATAGTATCTTTCTCCTATTAATTGGCTTGGTTTCAGCCCATAGCTATTGTGGACAGAAATTATTTACTATCGCCTGCATTCATAGCATCTCCATGATTTCAGAGTAGTTTATTGGGATTTCATGTAGGAAATGTAAAAGTAGGCTTCCTATGATAAATGAAATCTTTCTCACACATGCGACTTAAAAGGATGATATTAAATTATAAAAGTGCTTTTGTGGTCATGTTTTAATTCATTGAAATGGCATGGAATATACAGTATTTCTCTATTCCATCCCTCAAAATGTACATTACTAATTATTGGCAATGGTTATTAATAGCCTAAACTTAATTTCAGTAGAACTGGTTTTGAGGTTATTTTCCCTGCATAGAAAAGACTTTTTAGGGACTATTGTACAGGTTTCTAGAAAAATGTACAAATGTTTTTTCTGGATTTATAACTTTCTTTTCTAAAAATGCATTTGGCAGACTGATTAGAAATGTGATAAGATCTGAACAATAAGATAGAAAATGGACTAGTTGCATAGAATGTTTCAAAAACAGACATTAAATTGGGAGCAACAAGAATAAAAGTGACCTTCCTGACAACAAAACATATGTCATTGTTAGTGTTTCCAGAGCTCTGCAAAGTACTGTTTAACTTTATAATGTTGTGCAACTGCCACAGAATTTTTTGATTAGAAATTCCACATCTGTTTGAGAAGATGTTCCCTCCCTTTTTCTTTCAAACAAAATAATGATTCTCCTGGTAGCATGTTATTTTTACTCTTTAGGGCCCATATGTCGCCTCTAGAGCTTGCTTTTTTCAAAATCTAAGTTTTAACACTATTAGCTGCAGCTGGTTTCGCAATATACACTGGTTGTATAGATTTGAAAGTGAAGATTTTAGGAGGTGTTTTTTTGCACTATGATATTTAAATTTTACATTCAGCTTCATTCTGAGTAAATTCTTTTGTATTGGGGGAGAATTCTTTTTTTATTGGAAAAGCAGTGGAGAATATGTTAAAATGAGAATCTTGCTAATTCCTAATATGAAAAAAATTGTGATTTAATATTTTAAAGGTATGTTAGAAGTAAGGCAAAAGAAAAAAATCATGATATTGTATTCAAGATTACATACTTGTATTTGGATAATATTTGCCTTTAGACTTAGAGTGTTAATAAATAATCTGTGTGATATTCTGCTGTATCTTCATAATTTTATAAGTCAGCATGGAGAAAAAATTACTAAATAATTCTTTCTGTGTTCTTTTCATTCTCTGGTGAACAGTGTACCTCAGTAAAAAGCAAGAAAAAAGTTATCATGATATATTCAGTTTTTAATCTTAAATTTTCAGTTCTGTTAGCCATCTTATTCTGGGTATGCGGTGCTCTTACTTCAGTGTTGCTGGTAGGCTAATTTGTGGGAAGAATATTACCTCTGTAGCTGTTTTGAAAGGTCAGAAGTGTGTGTATGTTTGCCACTTGAGGCTTTCAAGTTCATGTAGGACCAAGTTTTAGAGCCTTTTTGTTGATGAGCTCAGTTGGGTTTCATACTTTATAGCATGGTAGCATGCTATAAAGTAGTAAAGAAAGCAATCTTTTGAATTAATAAAGTGATGGATTATCTAATTACAAAGTTGATGTGAAATGGCAGTATGATAACTTTGACTGCATTACTAAATGATACCAGTGACTGATCAGATGTGCCTGGGTTCCATTAAGGAAAAATGGGCCATTAAATATTTAATACTAAAAGCGAGCAGACACACCAGGATTGCTAACCTCCAATCACTGGGGTGCATGTATCTGTATGTTTGGCGGTAACTGCTAGATGTGACATCTCTCTAGTATGCTCAGAACAGCTGCTAGTAGACTTAGTTATTGAAATTATACTTCTCTTCTTGTTTTAAGTAAAGCAGGCAAACAGCCAAGATGCTTAACTGCACGCAGATCCTGGCGTTCTAATTATGAAATGGTGATGCATTTATGATTTATATGCTTTTTCTTTTTTACAACAGATTGAGTCTCAAAGTAGGTTCAATAGACAATTATTCTCAAAAATATTCCTCTACCTGGAAGTAAAGTGATATTTTTAGGACACTTAGACATTCAAAACAAAACAAGTCATTGTTTGAATTTTTAATGATGATATTTATTTATTGGGTTCTTCATTTTTAGCCATTCATTTAATACTTCTTTTCATTTATGTGTAAATAACCTACAATGAATTGGTGTATGTTTATCATAGTTAAAAACCAGATGCCAGCTAACTTCTGAAGTTTTGAAGGCTAGTTAATAAGTTCTTAATGAGCATTTTAATTTATATCTGTGTTGGTCAAGGTTAATTGCTTATGTAAGAGCTAATGCTTTGATGAAGAGTATTGATGGAAAAACGTGTTTGCCAAGCCTTGTTGCCTTATTCATTTGAGTGTATAACTTGCCATTAATTCAGATAGAGGTAATATTTTTTAAATGACAATATGTCATTGTGAAATGGCTGAGGTTACTTTCATTGCTTTGGCCTTTCCTTTAGTGGCAAAAACTTCTACTAGAGTACTCTGTCTCTTTAGTAGAGTGTGATTACTTGGAGCCAGGAATTACATCTTATTTATTTTGAATACCTAGCAACCCTTATAGTATGTGGTAGGTGTTTAATTGCTGACTAAATGAAGGAATGCATGAAAACTGTATCCCTTCTCTGTTTTGTGGAGAACACTTTGATAAATATTTTAAAAAATTTATACATAATGCAAATATACAAGAATAGGCAAAAAGAAATCATTAATATCATGGTAAAATTTAAGAAGTTTAGTAAGATAGTTGATACTCAGAGTCATAGAGACTGCCATTATCCTGAGTTCTTCAGGAAATGATGACTCACTATATTAATTATTCCAGGGTTCAGGAAACTTTTTCTGTAAAAGTTCACATAGTAAATATTTAGGCTTTGCAGGCCAGGAGACAAGTGAGTTATAAATGTCACATGGTGATTTATAGTCTGTGATGAGAGTGCTATTTATGGTCTCTGTGGCAGCTTCTTCCTTTTTTTTTGTTTTGAGACAGGGTCTTGCTGTGTGGCCCTAGGTTGGAGTGCAGTGGCATGGTGATAGCTCACTGCAGCCTCAAACTCCTGGGCTCAGGCAGTCCTCCTGCCTCAGCCTCCCAAGTAGCTGGGACTATAGGCATGTGTTTCATACCCAGCTGGCAGCTTCTTTAAAAAAAAAATTAATTATTTTAAGTTGACAAATAAAAATCCTTTGTATTTATCATGTACAACATATTTTGAAATATGTATACATTGTGGAATGGCCAAATGGAACTAATTAACATATGCATTACCTCACATGCTTATCGTGGCAGCTTCTTAACTCTGCCATTGTAGCCCAAAAGCCCCCATGGACAGTATGTAAGTGAATGGGTATGGCTGTATACCAATGAAACTTTGTTTCTGGGTACTGTACATTGATTTTCATATAATTTTCACATATCCCAAAATAGTCATCTTATTTTCCCCTAACCATTTAAAAATGTAAGAAAACATTCGTAGCTTGCGGGCTATACAAGAGCAGGTGGTAGGCCAGATTTGGCCTGTGGTCCATTATTTGGCAACCCCTGAATTATCATTTGTGAGCCAGAAGATTTTTTGGACACAGTGGGAAACAATATGCTGTGAGAAAATCCTCTAATTAAAAAAAAAGATAGGGAATATTTTATCTGTCTTCTAACAAGCCATTAGTTCTGTAGTTTAATATTACCAATCACATTTGTGAACACAGTATGTATGCAGTAATTGTTTTTTGAGTTTTTTTAACTCTAAGCTAATTTAATTCAAGAACTTTAAAAATGTTTCAATTAAATAATATAATAGAAGAGCTGCAAGTTATTTACCTAAACAGAGAAAAATAAGATTATAGTCTTATGTACTTAAAATTATCATTCTTGGGTTTTTGGTTTTTTAAAAAAACTTTTAATTTTTTAGAGATGGAGTCTTGCTGTGTTGCGCAGGCTGGCCTTGAACTCCTGTGCTCAAGCTATCCTCTGCCTCAGCTTCCTGAGTAGCTTGGACTACAGGTGCTCTCCACTGTGCCTGGCTTGTTTTTGTTTTTAAATTAAAGGTGTACTATTTTGTTATTTTGCCTTGAAACAAAACATAAAGATATAATTTTCTATTAGAAATGTTTTGGCTATGTAATTCAGGTACAAAAGTTTCTGTAATATTAATCAGATCTTTTTCTTTGATTATGGATTATTGTCCTCCAACTTCACAGTGTGATTTGGCTATTTCTGTTACACACGAGAAATACCTTTCATGGGAGAAAAAAACCAAATATGCTTTAGAGGTATAATATTAATAGTGATGAAAAATTGTGATAAACTGCTCTGTTCAATTTTGTAACAGGCAGAAACAGAGTGATATTTTTAGGGCAAAAATCAGACATTGTCATTTGATATGGTATGTTATAAGGGTAAGTAGTTGAATTTGGAGATGGCTTCTCTAAGCCAGATTTTTAAAAAGTGTCTTGATCAAGGGAGTAGTCTCCCTACTATCTTCAAAGGCCGATTTTCATTAAAATTTTAATGTTCATTACCTAGTTTTACATGTTTCAAGAGACTTATTCAAATAAATGTTTATTTATAAATCATGATGTGAAAGAACAGAACGCCTTGTTATATTAGGCAAACTGATTATGGGTCATTATCTCAAAGAGCTTTATAATTAGAGTGCTCCAATGATCAGGCTGCCCTGGTACAGCTTGGAGCTACCTCTCCCTGGAAGAGTTTCATTCAGGATTAGAATCACATATCATGGTGGGTTATCTCTATGAGTATAAGGTAGGGCTAGATGATATGTAAAGTGCTCTTTGAGTTTGTGCTATTCATGGTACATCACGGAAAGATGTAGTCTACCTTCCTTCATCCTCTCTATTAAAGTCCTGCTTATTTCAGCTCAAATCTTTGGTGAAATCCATTTGACTAGGATTGGTTTTTTCCTTTTGTAAAATCAGTAGTCACTGGTATTTTCCATGCCAATCACTTGGCAACTGTTAATATTCTCTATTTTTAAAGTTATATATCTTTATTTCCTAGGTTTCCACTTAGATGGTGAGCTTCATGAGAGCAGAAGTCATGTGTCCCCAATTCCTTCCTTAAGCATAATAGAATTACACGGTTTTAGAGCTTAAAAGATCACAGAAACTATCTGGTTTCACAGCCTCCCCACTTTTTCTCCTTTCCCTTTCCCTGTGATGCATCAGTTGCTGCTCAGAGAAGGATAGTCACCTAGTGACAGGAAGAAAGCTAGAATTTGAGTCTTCTGAGCTCAGTCTAATGTTTTCTGTTAGTTGATGCTCAAGTGCTCAAGAACTAGCTGCTAAATGGAAATAAAAACATGATATGGCAAACAGAAGTTAAATTATAAATAACTTTTTCAGTAATATCTATTTCTCATATTGAAGTTTATCTGCATAAAGCTAGAAAATTAAGAATAAGTTATGTAATAGTATTATTTAGCATTTGAAACTAGATTAGGTTGTCTCTAATGATGAGTTTCAATTTCAGAACTTCTGTATGTCTGTGTTTAAATAATTGTGGCTTTCCAAACTAGCTGGATACCCGACTCAGTTATAAACAAAACTGCTATCTTATATACTTGACAGGATTTTTCTTGTTTTTCCCATTTTTTTGGACCATACTTGCTAAGAAGTCAATGAGTATTAGACACTGATCTAGGTCTTACATCAATAGATCAAGGGATAGTTGAGGGATTTATCACAAGTTTCCCAGTGCTGCGCTCCCCAATTTTATTTTTAATTTTTAACTCTACAAAGTACTTTAACATATGTAATCACATTTATCTCCTATGACAGCCCTCTAAGTTATTATGGTTATTATGCCTTTTGCAGAGAGGGAAATACATAAGGTCACACTATTTTTAAGTAAAGGAATTAGGGCTTTAATGTAGGTCTTTTGGTTTCAGATTTCATATTTTCCCCATTCCACCGTACTTCATTCTGTGTTATGTTACTTCTGTGTTAGAACTCTAATTATGAACTGTTAAATATTATAAGCCTTAGAAGCAAAATCCAGAATGAGAGAAATAAGACTACCTTGATAATATTTCTCTCTTGTACTAAAGCATTGCTCTAGGCAAAGCTGTAAATTAATCAGGATTTCTACTATTTTTTATACACGTGGTACATCATGTCTTATACACCTCTTCCTCATATATTCAAATCTAAATAAGTGCTGGTAGGGTGGTTGGGAGGAGAGTGGGTTTTTCATATCTAATGGTTCTACACTGATGCTTGCCACAACTCTATGTGAAAATAAAGATAATTGAAATGGAATTTGCATGGAGTTAAGCTACCTTTGGAAATCTACATTGTATAATCTTAAAGTACTGCATATTAAAATATTAATTATTCAAGAGCCCCCTAGCTTGGGTCTGTATTGTTTCCAAGCCATTATTGGGTGCATTTTTTCCTTCTATGATTCTATAGATATATGTATTTATAGATTAAAACATTTTGTAATGCAATATAGAAGAAAATCCTCTTTGGCATTATTAGCATCTCTTTTTCTTTCAGGGGTATTTATTTGACCTTAACATTTATACCTGATATTAATGGCATAAACAAATAATTTTAAAATGTTACATTTGAACAAATACTTGTCAAGTAAAAGAAAAGCATCAGAACTACATGTGACCAGACTTGGCAATCATGGGCCCTATTTCAAGTTTTAATTGACATTTGGTTTTAGTTTTGATGCTTATAGGAAAAATTTAATGAGGCACTGTTTATGCAGAGCTGTTTCATTAGGGTCAGCTGAATTGGGATCAGGATTCAAAATACCCCCTACAGAATTTCCTTTCTTTCTCTCTCTTTTCACTCCGCTATGGGTGGCAGTATTTTATTTACATAGCAGAGTCAACACAGCATCTGAAGAGGCACATGTCACTTCTTGGTTGGTGTGCTGGGGCCTGTTTCCTCCTTCACAGCCTTTCAGTGGCTCTTGGTCTTTCAGGTTTAGAGCAGAAGTAGGTAAGGTATGTTGTTTTGGTGCCTCAGGAGTCTTTTGTAATAAGAGGTGACTATACTGTGGGTTTTCTTGTTTCCCATTTGTCCAGAATTCTGTAGAACAGTACCCACTTAAACCTCAGGTATGCAGATCTTAAGGTGTGATATTGTTCAACCTTTAGAAATCTTTTAATTGGCTTCTGTGTCATGACCTGCCCCTCATTCTCCTGCTTTTCTCACCTATTTGTTTAAAAAGTTATCGTTTGCTGGCTCTTCTCTTGTTACCTGTTAAATGACAATATTCCACTGCCATGACTTTACTTGCCTGCCTGTGTGTTGAGAACATCCAAACCTTCACCTCTAGTCTGGCCTTTTTTTTTCTGAGCTCAAATCCCATGTTTTCTATTTATTAATAAAAATTTTCACCTGCATGATGTCTTAACTTCAAATTTACTATGTACAATAAAATAAAATAGATAAATAATTAGATAATTATAAGGATGTGATCAGATTTTGGAAATCCATTCCTGGAAGATATCCATGTGTGTTTGCTAATGGTTATGGCAGGCTTCTAACTTTCCTTTAGAGCAATGGTGATGTTACAAAGATATTTTTTTGTGCTGAAAGTATTTTCTTCTTATCAGTGAGATATGGATACTTCTCACTTTCTACCACCTCAGCAAAAGAGCAACTTGCAAAGTCTTTAGCATTTTATGGAAGCAAGATATCATGCTCTATATAGTTAAAAATTATCTTTTAGTTTATTGGAGTAGAAGAGCATTTTCCACATGACAAGCAATGTTTAGACTTGGATGATTTTGGTATTTAAAAGTTCTTTTGAAAACAACGTCATGTTTTAAATTACAAAATAATATAGAGCTCTCTGAGAGTGTGATCATTTGATAGGTTACATATTTACTAATAGTCACCAGCATTAGTTGAGCAGGCTTCAGAGTTCTTTAAAGCCTTGCCTTTGTCATTTCCCCTAAAGCTCAGAATTCCTTTTCTTATTCCAATCTACGCTTATACATTCCTTGCATTCTGCCTGGCAAATTCCTTTTCCTTCTTCCAGATGGCACCTTTTCTAAGAAACCTCTCTCAACTCCCTTAGACATGTCCCATTACGACAGGAATGGGAAAGTGGAAGTGTAAAATGTAAGTGGATAAAAAATGAGGAGGCACTTCTGTTATTGTACTCGTCCAGTTAGGTGCTAGTATCATGAGCTGGCAGTTCATCACAAAAGGGAATAGCCAAACGCTCTAGACCATCAGGATCGAACGGCTGCTGAAGATTAATGGAAGTGTTTTACATCCAGATGTTTTGGAAATCTTTTCTCCCAGTTCATTCATGTCATTCTCTCTTTTCGGGTAGTCTTATCTCTGATCACTCTGGTCTTCTATGAAGAATTGAAGGATTAGTGGTTTTTGAAAAAAGCAGATCTTGTTCATTGGACCTGCCAAGCTACTAATTACTTCTAACTAACTTTATGGCAAAATGATACATATGATAAGCGTAGAATTAAATGCTGTATTGTACAGCAAATTTTCTTCCTGAAAATCTTGCTTATAAATTTAATTTCTATAAACAATATATCAGCTTATAGCAACTAGGAAAATTTGGAGATTAGCGGGGTCTTTTATGAATCTTTTTGTAGAAGAAGATTTATTTTGGTAAGCTCATTGCTTTGAAAACCTGGATTTCAAAATGTAGTGTCTGGTTTTCCCTAAAGCAAGGCATATATGCAATCAGTTAAATCTTTTTTTTTTCTTTTGCAGGGACCAGTTATTTCTTGAATGGATTTCACCAAATTTTGGGGGTCCATATGTACTTATATTTCTAGAACTGGGTGGGATCTGCCTTGCTAAATTCTAATCTATAGGAAGAGTGCTGTGGGATTGGCTTTTGAAACCTCTTGGCCATGAAGGCCATGTCTCAGCAAGTGGCTTCCTCTTTTCCAAAACCTTATTTGTCCCTGGATGCATTTCTATGTAAAATACCTATTCCACAGTCCAGCTTGCTCTTTTCTAGATGTAATTTCAAAGCCCAATAACTTCAGCAGATTTTTACATAGACCATATTAGAAATAGAGCATGAGAAGCAAAATAAAATCCTGAAACTTTCTACCTAGTAAGTAGAGGAAGTAAGGATAATA
Source organism: Daubentonia madagascariensis (assembly GCA_023783475.1). Classification (NCBI taxonomy): domain Eukaryota; kingdom Metazoa; phylum Chordata; class Mammalia; order Primates; family Daubentoniidae; genus Daubentonia; species Daubentonia madagascariensis. The sequence continues at coordinate 13,188,390 of JAKFHU010000258.1, read as the reverse complement.
TTCACAATGTCATTCATTTTCAGGCAGCCATTCAATTCAGTTCTGATGTGTTTGATGTATTGGAGTTTTTGGCTATTTTATTCCTTTTGTGGTAGACTAGCCATTTTACTGTACTGTTATTTGGAGGAATATAATAATCCAAGTGCCTGCTCTTATTTTTTTTGTTTGCATACATTTTATACTTGTTTTCTTATCCATGTCATAATGTGATAACATGTTTTGATAAATACATTGTTTTACCAGAATTTCAGCCTATTCTGTGAAATGGAAAGCCCGTGAGGAGATTGTAGGCTGATATACTTGCTAACATTAAGTATTTTTGAACAATTAAAAAATACATATTGATTTTAGAAACAACTTGATCTGTTAATCATGTAAATATAGAATGGATACTTCTTAAAAATTTTTAGTATAATTAAACTTTTAAAATCTTAGGCACATAAGTAAGTTTACATTTTTTTTTAGATAGATACTAGTTTGGGTGTTTATTTTGATGTTGTTTTTTAAAATGTTGACATTACAGTCTTTTCAATCTTTATTTTTAAATGACAACAGAATCCCAAGTATAAGAAAATGTGATTAATTCTCTCAATTGAAGTCATTTAATTGTTCTTTGTCTAACAGCTGCTTTCTATTCAGTACATTGAACATAAAATTCTGAATGCCTTTGTGCTATCATAAATTTTAAATGTGAACCATTCTTCCTCTTAAGTATCATATGCTATTGCTGTTTTGAATTTGTCAGCTTGGTATGCGGTTTTTCTAGAGATTGCTATTGTAGTTGGCTAGGAGGGCCTTCTTCTGGGACTAAATTCTTTATCCCGACCTGTATATCACTGTGATATTTAGTATTATTTGTTCACGGTAAAGAAGTGGGGAAAAATTGGTTTGGCTTGTCATTCTTAAACTCTTTTATTTCTATAGTATATTGGAGAAATGGAGAAATAGGGCCAAAACAAAGTAGTGGGGTTTTCACTTGGTTATTTTAGGTCAGAAAGAACCAGTTTAATAAATTTCAGTTCAACAAATTTGTGTTGGCTATATCCACAGTACTATGTGGAAAAAGGATAATTAAGACTTAGTTTGTGCCTTGTCTGGTAGAGTAAATAAAAGAAATATACAAATAACTTAAATATAATTATATTGAAAGTTCCTTGAAAGCAAGACTGTGCTTCCTTCTTTTTTAAAATCTTGCCTGCCATATTCAGGACATTGTAGGTACTCAGGATATTCTCCAGCAGACTGTGATAACAGTGATAAACAGTCTTGAGATGGAGATTTGGGGTAGAGGGATCATTTGTTTTGGGCCTTTACTGGAAGGTATTCTAGGTGGAAGAGTCAGTGCTGACTTCCTAGAATTTAACAGCTACTATTCCAAATAGACCAATGGGGAACCTAGAACTAAGAATTAGAGTGTTAAGACTCTGGATGCCAAAGGGGAAAGCAATCTGAGGAGATTTTTACAGCTGGTTTATGCTTAATAGATGTAACTATTTTTCGTTAGGAGTAGTTGATTTAAGATTTTCACTGAAATTTATGCGTGGAGCTGTTCTAGTGAGTCTCACTTCCCTGTGTGAGCCCACTCATGCTCATCCTGATAGGAATCCCCTAATTTATGATAGCAGTGTTCTTTAAATGGGAAATTTGGCTGTGGGCTTTTGTTTGTTTGTTTTGCTTTTTCTCTTCTGTTTTTCAAAATAAACTGAGAAGGATCTTTAGAAAGACATGAAGAGAGAGAGTAACCTGAGGTATCTCTGGGGTTGTAGTCTCAGGTAGTTTTGGATCTACGAAAGAAGACGGCTTCAAAAAGAAGATGGCTACATATAAAAGTATAAATTCAACATTGGATTTAGCAATTAGAAATTCACTGGGGCTATTTTTATTTTTCATGTAGGCTAAAAGTGTGAAAACTTTTTTATTTTTTAAACTTCAGAATAGAAGTTGAGTGATTAGGCTTTTGCTATTTTTATCAAAATGATAAGTTGTTTCTCGGAACGTATTGCTCCTCATGAAAAGCTGAGTTATTCTTTTTCATTCTTAGAAAAACATCCCCCGTGTATTTGAAACTGGAAGTTACTATTTTTTTTTTTTTTTAAGAGATGGGGTCTCATTCTGTCGCTCAGGTTGGAGCGCAGTGGCGCATTCGTAACTCACCGGAACCTCCACCTCCTGGGCTCAAGTGATCTTCCTACTTCAGCCTCCAAAGTAACTGAGACTACAGGTGCACGTCACCATGCTTGGCTAATTTTTAAAACAGTTTTTGTAGAGATGAGGTCTCGTTATATTGCCCAGGCTGGTCTTGAACTCCTGGCCTCAAATAATCTTTTTGCCAAAATGCTGGGATTACAGGTGTGAGCCATCACACCTGGCCATTTTTTTTTTTAATTGAAAGGAAAAATAATGTCACAGGTAAGGTAAAGTTTGAGGATACATTCTGTTAAGTGTTTTTTAATTCAAATCAGAAATTTGTGAAAACTTTCAATTTTGATTTGTAATGAAGGCAGCAGCAGAGTTATATTTTGCAGTACCACGCAGAGGGTTCAGCAGATCAGCGGTGTGAATACCTGGCTCACCTATCAACTGTAGCTCCTTTCTAAGCCTGAAGGTAATGAGAACCTATTTGGCTTTGTCATGGTTGAGTGCTGCCATTAGATATCAGGAGCATATTAAAGAGGAGAGTTGAGCTATTAAATATCATATTCATTTATTAAGATAAGATAATGGTTGAAACTCATAGGACAAGCTAACTTTGTATACTTTTTAAAGAAAGGAACCTTATAGTATTTTTTGTTCTTTGGTATTAGATTTCTAATTAAGAATTCTGTGGTAATTAATAAAAAGTCCAACTTCAGTTGGATTTTTTTCTTCTAAATATGATTATGGCAGTCTGTATGTTAATTTCAAATTATCCTCTTCAAATGGCTTTATTTCCTTTATCATCCCTCTTTAATATTCATTTTTTAAACATATTTATGGGACAGTATCCGTTATCTGCATATTATAAAATGGAAGCAGTCTGACTTGACCATTAAATTTTTTTTCTAATGTATTAAAGCTGTAAAATTACCATGACCCCTAATATTTTATGTTAAAAGGACGATTTGTGTTACACTGAAGATAACAAGGAAGCTCTTATGCTGAGGCTTGTGCTGAATGAGGTTTTCTATAATTCTGTTAAATTGTTGTTTGAGTTCAACATTTTTCTTGAGGAAATTTTGTATCTTCTTGTAAGATTTTAAAATCAAATGTGAAATGGAATCTTTAATGATTGTTTCACTAAATGAAGTCTGTGCTCCTCAAAATGCAAGCTGTCAACCCTTTTGGATTCAGCAATTATTATGAGAGATTTAGGATACTTTCTCATATAAGCTTGAGGCAACCTCAGGAAAAGTGAATTATTATGTTAGGCAATAGATATTATTTCTTTAAAGTTACACATGTGCCTTATCGGAAATGATTGTATCAAAATGTAGCCCACATCTTCTGTGCTTATAGTAGAGATGCAAGACCAAGCAGGTAGGTATATGTTAGTTGTTCCTGGTAAGTTGCAGCAAGGCTGATCTTAATGATAAGGCCCAGGGACATAAAAATTCTCAAAAAAGATGAAAATTTCTTGTCTCATTGATAGTTTTTAAAAACAAACAAGCCACACTGCACTGACATTTATCATAGGACTATTCCTCTTTAGATATAAATTTATTTATTCATAGCCTATGGCTCAAAAAGCAACAGAGGCATTGAAAGAACATTAAGTTCAAGCTTAATGTCACAAATTTCTACAGTGATTGGGCTGCAAAGGGGTATTTTCAAGATAGTGACTGTGTGACTAAATATGATGAATGCTTGGGATAAGGAGAATACTCCCTACTCTAGCGGTGTTGGTGGGTGGGTTTTCAGGCTTTGAGCTATAGATTTTTTGGCTTTGAGGGTGAAGATAAAAACTTTTATCATACTTTATTCCTCACTATTTTTTTCTGCTTATGTCTTTATTGAAGTCTGTTTTTTATTGTATTTGCAATTGCTAGTCATTTACTCTAATATTCAGAGAAATATGTACTTTTATGGTATGTGTGTATATTACATTGGGATTCTTTCAAATTTATTATTTTGATGTATGCTTTTAACTAGTTTTTTTAAAATTTAAATATATTTTTACATGTATTGTGGCTACCTCTATAGGAATTTCTTCAAATTTATTATATTTTGCTGCTTGCTTTATATGGATTTTTACTATTGTGTTTGTTCTGTTTATGTGCTGTATAGGAATTCATTCAAATCTATTTTATATTATACCTTGTTTTCTTAGTTATTAGCATCTGAAATATAGTATTATTTTATACTGTCATACACATAATACTATGATTTCATTTACCAGTAAAATTATTATGCTTTGTTCCCTGCTATGTATTTGTTAATCCAATATGCATGGAAAATAACTTTGTGATCTTATATTTTATTTAGGTTAGTAGACTGTCATTGCATATCCTGAACTTATTTCCAACTGGAGTCCAGTCTAAAGTATATGATCATAACAATTAGCTTCCTTCTACAAAATCATTTTAAAATCACTGTCAATACATGTGCTATAGAAAGTATTTTTATAAGCTGTCTGCCCTAGTTCTTTGTATCATTTGGATATATCTGTATGCCTGTGTATCTTCTGTGCCAGCAAAGATAATATAGGAAAACTGAATTTTTGTAATCAGAATCCTATTTTGAATGCATTAGAACATACACTTTAATGGGATCCTCTCATAACAATAGCTAATATTTATCGAAGACTTCCAATATGTCAGGCTATGTTCTAAGTGCTTTATAGGTGTACTAGTTTTCTGTTGCTGCATAGCAAATGACTGCAGTCAGCCCTCCATGTCCGTGGGTTCTGCATCCACAGATTCAACCAAGTGTGGATCAAAACCATTTGAAAAAAATAAAAGTGAAAAATAATAATGCAACAATAAAAAATACAAATTAGAAGAATACAGTATAGCAACTATTTATGTAGTATTTCCATTTTATTAGGTATTATAAGTAATCTAGAGATGATTTAAAGTATACAGCAGGATAAGCATAGGTTCTATGCAAATACTATGCCGTTTTATATAAGGAACTTGAACGTTCATGGATTTTGATATCCACAGGGTTCCTGGAACCAATGCCCTGTGGATACTGAGGGAACTGTACAATCTTAGTGACTTAAGACAGCATTCAGTTATTATACAGAGGGTGCACACCAGAGGGCAGGAATCTTGGGGCCATGTTAGAATTCTGCTAGCTACCTTAAGTATCAACTCATTTACTCCTCACGACAACCCTATGAAGTAGGCACTATTATTAGCAGTATTTTATAAATGAGGACACTTGGTCCAGAGGGTCACAGAACAACAAAGTAGGAGAGCCTGGATAGCAACTCAGGCAGCCTGACTTGAGAACATAGACTCTTTCATTATTTTTATCTACTCTACAACTATTTCTGTGCTAGGAGCTCAGTGTCATAACCATTTGTTCTATCACTTTTTCTGTATATTCATAATTCTCTTTCTTTCTTGTGTCATATAATGTTTGTTTGAAGACCCACATACTTGTGCTGTTTAGGAAACCTTTACTTGGGTCCGCATACCTTTTATATGGGTTTGACTTTACTTCCCTGGCCACTTAAGTAGTCTCTAAGTTTCAAACCTAACTGCTATCCTGCCCCGTAGACTTGTTTATTTGGTCTGTACATAGCTGCCCATTTATTTTTTTGATATTAACTCCCATTAACACTTTTAAAGTCTGGACTTAGCTTTTTTTTGAAAAATTGGGAGTTGTGGCTGCACTGGGTCAGTTCCCACTTGGCAATAATTTGCGTAGCAGCTACTCCTTTTAGTGAAGAGTGAGCGGTCCAGTTTACTATACCCAACTTGCTTAGCTAACTCTAACTCATTCTGTTTGGACTTAACCTGAACTTAAACTTGACCTGTATATTTTTATCATTATAACAGAAGTAGTCTTCTGTTTTCTTACTCCACCTATTGTTTATGCAGTTCTTTTCACCTGGAATCCCCTCTATTAAAAACCCACCAGTGATGAATTCTAATTCCATCTTTGCATGAAAACTCTTACAGTTTCACATGACAGAAAATCCAGCCTGTCGGAGAGGCCAAGGCAAGAGGATCGCTTGAGGTCAGGAGTTCAAGACCAGCCTGAGCAAGCCCATCTCTACCAAACATAGAAAAAATTAGCCGGGTGTGGTGGCGTGTGCCTGTTGCCTACTTGGGAGGCTGAGGCAGGAGGATCACCTGAGCCCAGGAGTTGGACGTTGCAGTGAGCTGTGATGATGCCACTGCACTCTACCTGGGTGATGGAGTGAGACTCTCTCTTTCAAAAAAAAAATCCAGCCCAAATTGATTGATGCAAAAAAGGAATTTGTTGGCTGTGAACTGAAAAAATGTCTCCCTTTAGCATTACAAAGTCCAGGGGCTCAAACGGTGTAATTAGTATCTGGTCTCCCTACATTGCTAGGCTCTCCTTCTATGAGTTGCTTTGATTCTCAGCCTCTCTCCTTGTGGCAGCAAGTCAATGGTCAGAAGTTCTAGGTTTTTATCCTCTGATTTCCAAATTCAGCAGGAAAAAGAACTTATCTTTTTGGTTACTTAAGCATAATTCCCAAGATTAGCTGTGATTGTATCTCATTGGCATGGCTTGGGTCTGGTATGCATTCTTGAACTAATTGCTGTAACCAGAGGAATGTAATATTTTGATATGGGTAGCCCAGGTCACATGCCCACCCTGGGATTCAGTTCCAAGGGAGCACAGAGGTGGATAATGAGGAAGGATGATTATCAAAGGAATATGAGGGGTGAATGACAGAAATAGTGTATACCTTATCTTCCTTGCTTACCTTATGCCCCTCTCCTAAACTTCTCTGATACTGATTATCAGTGGCGCATATAATTTTCTGCTTTTATTGTACTCATTTATTTATTCACTTATTTGCCAGACATTTGTTTTGTGCCACTGATCTTGAAGGCATTGTACAAGAGGATGGGAATGTGAAGCTACGACGCATTAGTTACCCTTGGGGAATTCACAGTACACTATATATAATTTGCTCCCCATCTGGGTTGTAAAGCTTAGATGTCAGAAATGTCATTGTGTTCCCTTATAGCATGTGATATAATATTTCCCACAAAATAGGCTTCTGATAGTATAAAATTTGTACATGCAGCTTATTAAAATGTATTTTCATTATTTCAGACTTGGTGGGTGAATAAATCTTAATTTCTGACTGTCTTGTTTGTACTTATACCTGAGAAGCATTCCCATTATAGTTGTATGGTTTTCCCTTGTCCCTGCAGAAGTGTTTTATCTCTTTGTCAGACTCCTATGGAACTTAGTAATCCTTCCAGCGCTCATCTCGTCCTGTCTTGTGTCACAGTTACTTGTTGGTTTATCCTGGCTTCTGTACTAGAATTGGACATTCTTGAGGGCGATGAATTGCTTAATAAATGTTTGCTGATATGAATCTGTTGAATGATGGAAATGATTGTGCTTTGATCATGGGGACCAGTTTCAGTTCTTTTTTTACTATCTAGTTATATTTTATTTGATCATAAGGCTTTGTCTAGATTTTTTCCTCAACTTCTTATTTATGTTTAATAGGCAGATTTAGGTTTTATTCTTCATTCAGTTTTCCATGTGCACATTTTGGAACTAGTAGTATTTTAATACTTTCCACATAGTCAGGGTTGGTACTAATAATCAGAGAGGACTTACATCTCTGGAAAGTTGAACTATCCTTAGGATGGGTAGCATTATTATAGAAAGAAAATGAACTCCACTGACAGGCCGGGTGTTTTCTATTATCCAGTCTGAAGTTAATATCCCTTGTTTCTATTTTGTTTGCAATAAAATTCAGGCTTCGATTTCCTGAGTTCTTTGTAATCGGTAATGAAAAAACAAACTTAATGTGCTTTGGAAAGGATAAGAGCCAGCATTGGATATTGGCCATATGCCAGGCACTGTGTCTTGCATATATTATATTTTAAATCTTTACAACAATGCTATGGGGTAAGTACTATTATTATCCCTGTATGACAGGAGATAAAACTGAGGCTTAGGAAGGTAAAGGAACCTGCCCAGGGTCACATATCTAGTCAGTCGCAGAATTGGGCCCCTAACCTAAAGAGTCCATGCTTTTAGCACTTGGAAAGCACAGAGGCATTTAAAATTCCAAATTCATACCTTGGCACCCCCGCAACTCCCCCCTCCTCAAAGATTGATAGCATTGTCATTCTGGTAATACTTTAAACATTTACTGGACGAATTTCCTCACCCACATTCCCGAGAAGGGAATTTTGTGTATTTTTAAAATCTCTTTGATAATAACAGTAGACTATAGATAGCCATCCCATTACCTTTAATATGTCTAAGTAGCTTTGATCCGTCAACAAAACAAAAGCCATTGTCTACAATACATACAAATATGTAATTTTCAACTGTGCTAATAAATTTCATCACTTACTTGAAGTGTTTATTTCAGATTTTAAAAATAATTTATGTGCATTGTAAAAAATTAAAATATTAAGTAAAAGTACAGATCAGAAATTGAAGTGCCCCAGAAACCCTACTTCTTAGAGACCACCACTGTTAACAATTGGGTCTACATTTATATCTATATTTAGTATACACATACCTGTATGTATACCACATATAATTTTCTTTTAATGGTTGTATACTGTTCCATTGTATGAACATGTTAAAATTTAATGAGCCAGTACCCTATTTGGTTATTTCCAGTTTTTTTCCACTGTAGGGAGCATCAACATACCTATATCTTTGTGTACTAAGCTAGTTTTTACATAGGATGAATTAATTTTACATTAATTTATATTAATTTCAATTCCTACATAGGAAATGAAATTATGGAGGCAGATTTTATACTTTTATATATGTTGCCAAATTGCGATCCAATATCTATTGTATTAATTTGTATTCTACCAACACTGTATGAGAGCACTGTTTTCTCACAACCTTGCTAGCATGGGATATTGTTGTTCTTTTGATTCCTTGCCAATTTTATAAGTGATATAAGTAATGTCTCTTTTTAATTTTAATTTTCATTTCTTTAGTTATTTGATTGTGGTGGGTTTTAAATCTTGAAATTTTGCATGATAAAACCATGAGACTTTGATTTTTTTCCTTTGTGAAATTTTTGAGGGCATGAAAATTCTAAGCAGACCTAGACATTTTCTCTGGCTTTTGAAAGTAGGGGTGTTTCTTCCTTCTTTATATGATGGCGTATAATATACTGGGAATGTTACATATTCTTGATGGTCCAGTCATCATCATTACTTAATGATAGCTTTTTATACAACCTTATTTTTAAAGCCATTAGGTCTAGAAAGTTTTTACTTAGGGGAGGTATATCTTTTACTTCATTAGAGCAAAACTTCCATCTTGTCTCTGCTATTTTGTGAAGGAATACTTGGAACCAAATGTGACAGCTCCTATAATGATATCTGAATTGCATTGAAAATATAGGACAGCTTTTTTTTACATGCAAGTACTTTGAACTTAAATCAGCTCATTATATGTTAGGTTGGGTTGGTAAGCTTTACTGTGTTTTTTGGTTATAGGAAAAAATTAGTATCCAATGTTTAGATTATTTCAATTTACCACCTTTCTAGTCCTTGATACTAGTGTACAGTTTATTCCTCTTTTTTCTTGCTTGCTGTAATAGCTGCTAATTATTATTATATTTCTATCTCAGTAAGTGTGTTCTTGCCTTTTGTGAATACTTCTCCCTTCAGAAGTTCTTTCTTATTTCTCTTTAGCTGTTGACAGAACTATCTCTGAATGTGCAGGTTGAAATAGACAAAGGAAAAAGCTTATGTTGTTTATTATCTTTCCAGAAGAGGGTGTAGCAAGAGAGGAAAAGAGCAGCTATCCTGTCCCATCCCCCTTCATTTTAAGCATCTCATAAAAATTAAAGATGATGGAATATTCATCATACTGAAAAGCACTCTTACAGTTATAATTCATAAATAATATTGGCAATTAAATCCAAGATGTCCTGTTAACAGGAACCAAAAAGTAAAGCTGTCTACCTCTAAGATATGGAGATTGTTGTCCTGAGACAAGGATGAATGGAGATAACACATAGTTAGAACTGAAATGGAGGTTTTGGAAGGAAAAATCTTCTAGTTTAATTAAAAAGCATTACTAATCCTAGGTAGGTTCATAGTATCCTCTGATCGATGCAATGAATCTATAGTATTTATACATCAGGAAAAAATGAATTTTTGACACTTGAGGCATAAGAAAATATTCTTATTTTTGTCAAGAAATTTATACTGCCAGGATTTAAAAAAAAAAAAAAGGTGGGTTGCTGCTTCCCAGTACAAGCCAGTAATTTCAAGTTCTTGCCTTAAAGGACAAATGCTGATTTAATTAATTTATTTATTTATTCATAACATAGAAAGGGTTATTATGTAAGTTGGAAGCACTTACCTTTGTTTGTTGAGGATTCTTGATTTTAGAGCATGGGACAAAGTGTTTGATGCATTGTTTCCATGCTTACTCATTAACCCTTCGTAGGCTAGTTTCTGCCCCTACTAGTGTACTGAAGTGAGTTCACTAATATAACTAGTTACTGAATGCAGTGTAAATGCTGAATACAATATTCTTTTTCTCTTGCTATATTCTATTTGACTTCTCTGAGGCATATGTTTTTGACTGTTCCCTTCATGAAACTCTTCTTCCATAACTTTCAAGATACCTTTGTTACATTGTTTGTTCAAACTCCACTAATCTTTAATGTTGGTCTCCCTCAAGGATTATCCTTTTTCTCTCGTCTTCTGTTGTTCACATTGTTTCCCTAAGTAGTATCATCCTCTTTTGTGGATCCAACTATTGCTTATTTACCAATGGGTGAATCTTTGTCTCTATTTCAGACCACTCTCCTGAATTCCAACCCTGGATTTTCAACTGCTGGCTATTTACATCCCCATTTCATTGTCCAAACTATTTAAAGCTTGGGCTATTATCTAGCCCTTTTTCTCAAATCTGTATCACTCATGTATTTCTTTTATTGTATTTATTTAAGGTTATCATCTTCCATCTAAGTTCTTCAGCCTAGAAACTTTGAATCTGTCTTAACATTTCCAACATCTCTGTGATCTTTAAGAACAATATCTACACAAAAATATGTTGTCTATACTAGGTATAGACATTATTTATTTGTTTAATATTTTATCTGAATTTAATAAAATTTAAAATATCTGATTTTTTAAGATTTGCTGTAATCCTAACTGTGATTTTAAAAAATGTCTGTAGCTAGTCTTTTGAAGAGGGGTGGGGAATAGTTCTCTAATTTTATATTGAAAGTAGATGGAAAATTTACATAGAATATTAGATTACACACAGTTTTTAGGACTATATTTCAGAAAATACACTAGTTTTTTTTAAAACATACATATTTATAAAAATATGTTATAAAAAGTAAATAATGTTATTATACATGAATCTGCACTGATTGTATAGGTTAAGGAAAAGCTGGCCAGTTTCTTCTGTCATGAATGCTGACATTTTCTTGCAAAGCCAATTTATTGTTGAAGTCAAGGGAATTGAAATTTTTATTTTAGTTGTCTTTCAGGACATTCAGCATGTACATGACATTCTGTAAAATCATTAACAAATTCAAAGAAATGATTTGTTCACAGCTAAAGTTGTGCGGGAAAATGTTACCATTCTTGGATAGTTGTAGAAATAAGTACTTGAAAAATCTACCTGGAGAGAAAATCCATGATTTTCATAAGCATGACTGAGGCTTTGCTGATTGTACAGAAATTGCCCCATCTGCATAAGCAGTTTGCGTGTCCAGACTTCAGAGTGGCTTAATTAATAACAATAACTTCCTTCATTTTTTGTTTAGAATCAATTTATTTGAATATGTCCTTCTGACATTTTCTAGATAAAAGTAGAACGTTAAAACATCCAAGGATGTCCGAGAGTGCAAACTCTCCCCCCTTCCCTTTTTTGCTGTGTATGTGTGCATATATACACACGTACATATGCACGTGTATATATGCACACATACACAGCAAAAAAAAGCACTAAAATCAAACCTTTGAGTTTTCTGTGAGAAATTTAGTCTTTATAATTCATACTTCCTTTGAGGATTGATTTTGTTCTCCTTTTGATGAATTCTGACTTTCTTGTTCCATGGCTGTCATCTCAGTTGTTTAACGATTTATTTTTCTTGCTCAGAGAATTGAGTTTTCCAGATCATATGGCTGTAGCTTGTACTGGTGTCAAGGTCAAAATCTTTTAATTTTAGTGATGGAACTGGTATTGTAACCTGAGGGTCTCCTGCTGTATATTTAAATCCTGTCAGATTGCCTAAAAACAGTCATATCTTGGCTTTTGGTCCAGCAGATACTTTTATTAAATTCCTTGGTTACGTCTAGCTTACTTTTCCTTGAGAGAAATATAACAGAATACCACCAGCATCATGATCACAAATAGATTGTTACCATGGCAACCTGACAGTTTTTAATATTAGAATTTTCTTGTTAAAGCAAAACTTACGACATTGGAGACCTTTCCCTGACTGTGAAAACTTTATGCCGTTTCTTGTAGTTGGAATTACACTGTGTCGACTCAGAAAACTGTTACTGTTTAGTAAGAAAACAATTAAACACTGTTTGCTTATCAGCTCCTCAACTACTGTGTCAAGACCTTTGCTTTCTCAACTGTAGACACTCTCTTTGGGTATGGTCTTTTACACTGTTAGATGTAAAAGTGAGATCTGTAAGAGACACTAAGTAAAGAGAATCACAGTTTTTGTCTCCAACACCAAAGATCTTGGCTACCTACTAACTACATAAGTGGTCTTAGGAAAATTGCTTAGATTCTCGGACTGGTTTTAAAAATTCTAAGTGAGAATATTAATCTGTCTTATTTGTCTCATGGACTTGTTTAAATAAATACATAAAATATTATTGCATGTTATTCACGGTGGATAACAGGAATAACTAATATACAATGTATTAGATTTATGTATTATCTCATTTAACCTCCACAGTAACCCTGTGAAATAGATATATAACTCTCAATTTATATATGAAGATGTTTGTAGGCAGAGAGCTTAATTGGTTTGCCTAGATGACACAGCTATTAAATGTCTAGATGGACTCAGAACCAAAGTTGTCTGTTTCTATTTCCAGTGCTTTCCCTATAATTCTTTTGCCTACCGTGTAACTGACACATAGTAGACAATGTATATTTGCTGAATAAATGAATAATAAGCTGAACACTTACAGGAAATGGTAGTCTTCCCTCAGTAAGACTGATCATTTGTAGATACATTGAATCTACAAATTCAATTGTATTGAATTAACAATTGTATTAACGTTGATCTAGTTAAGAAATTAGAAATTGCTAAGGCTAATTCTGTAGCAGGGTAGGATCTAGTTGTTTCGATAATTTTCTTTATATCACTCATTCATCAGGCCTTCATCAGGCCTTACTGAATTAGTACTATTTGCCAGGGACTCTGGTATGTAGAGATGAGGAACAGTCTCTGCAGCCAGTGATCTGGTTGGCAGTAGGCCCTTTGAAAGGTATATGAACCCCCTTAAGTGTGTGTGTATATATATATATATATATATACATACACACACACACACACACACATATATATACACACACACACATATATATATATAAAATGTTTTATTAAACGTTTACTTTATAATCAAGATAACTTTGTTACTAAGACCTAGAAGGGTGGGTGCGGTGGTGCGTACCTATAGGTCCAGCTACGCAAAGGCTGAGGTAGGACAATCACTTGAGCCTGGGAGTTGAAGGTCACCCTGGGCAGCATAGCGAGACTCCCATCTCTTTAAAAAAAAGACCTGGAGACTATTCCATTCTTTGACCCTTTATTAGTACTTAAAAACAGCAAGACTCTGAGGTTCTGAATACATACAATTTGACATAGACGTGGCAGGTGCTATAGACGTTATGCCAGATACAAACTTCAAATTGTTATTCATTCATCTTACATTCTTTGAGTGCCAATTATTGAGTGCCCATTATGCTAGCCACTTATATTTGGTTACAATCTTAGTATTTGGTTCATTTTCTCAAATATGTACACTCACAGTACTGTCTGGTATTCACAGGGGGCCACTGGGCTTAGAGTACATGGGAAGGGCATGGAACCGAGGCTGTGTGTGTTTGGGAAGGCTGTGGGAAGTACAGGATCTTTTAGCCAAGTCACAAAGGAGCAGCTAGCAGTTGAAGGGTTGTCAGGCAGAGAAGGAAGCACATGCCAAGATACAGATATAAAAGATATTGTGGGAAGTGCTAAGCAATTCAGCGTGGCCAGAGCATAACCAGGAGGCAGGAAATTGGTGAGAAATGAGGCTAAAGAGAGGCAGAGTCCAAGGAGTTGGACCTTATCTTGAAGGAGAACCACTTAAGGATTTGTAATTTGACAAGAGACGTGGTGGTATTTGGCAAGTGGGATTTGCACTTTAGAAAGTTCTTTCTGGCCTCCATTTGGAGGATGGTTTGGAGGAGAGTAAAACTGAGTCTAGGAGACTATTGCAGTTATCAGACCAAGAAATGGTGTGGTCCTGTACCATGGCAGTTGTAGCAGTGGGCAGTGAGAAGGGAGGAAGGAGGGAATGAGGAAATTTTAAAAAGGTGGAATTGTTAGTGTTTGGAGACTGCCTACTGTGGGGTGGTAGAAAGAAAAGGGTCACAGAGGGTGCCCATGCTTCTCACTTGGTCAACGTGGAGAGGGAGTGGAAGTGCCTTTGAGAAAGAGAACGCGTACAGCAAGAGGAGCTGACGGTAGAGGGAGGAGCGAAGAGGAGAGGGAGGTGCGTGTGTAGACCATGTATTCTGTTTTGAGTATGTTGAGTATGAGATATTTGTGGGACATCCGAGTGGGTGTATTCAGAAGGGGGCTGGATATGTGGGACTGAATCTCAAGACAGAGATTTGGGCAGGACATTGAGAATTGAGAATCTAAAAGTATATGATGATAGCTGATGCTGTGGAGGTAGAAACAATAGAGGGGGAGGGTAGAAAAGAAGACAGTACGAGCATGGGTAGAACCCTTTGGAACAGGAGTATTTAAGAGGCAAAGCTGAAAAAGAAAAGCCAGCAAAGGTGATTGAGAGGGAGTGAAATAGGAGGAAAACCTGGAGAGAAAGATATCACAGAAACCAAGGGAGAAAAAACACTTTATGGAGGTCAACAGTTTCAAGTGTTGCAGAGAGGTCAATTAAGATAAGGACTGAACAGTGTTAATCGAATTCAGTAATAGGGATCTTTGGGTGAGCTTTGCTAGAGTACTTTAGCTAAAGTAATGAGTGCTTGATTTTTTAAAGAAACTTGACTATGAATAGAAGAAAAGAATAGGGTGCTAATTAGAAGAGGAATGTAGAGTTTTTTGGTTTTGTTTGTTTTAAAAAGATTTGAGTATACAGTCAGTAAAGATATAAATTTAAAGATAAGTGGGTGAAAGGGTTATTAGTGATGAGGTGAGATTTCTGAGAAGGCGAGAGCAAAGGAATTAGCTTTGAGTCCTGGGTTAGACACTCTTCCTCTGAGACTGTTGTGGCTTTGTCCACTGTGCAGGCTGCAAAGTTTCCCTTAAGTAGTCTCACCAGTAGGAGGGACATCTTTGCTCCATGTCCTCGAATGTGGAAGCATTAGTACATATACTAATGTGTGCATCATACTGCTTAGAGATCACAGTCCTTGAACTTTTTAACTCACCTTCTGATAATGGCTTAAACTAAATCACAGTTTAATAAGAAGTGTATATTGACCACACTTACATCAAAGCAGCCTTCTAAAAGCTCGAGGTGCTCTAGGGTGCTGGGGAACCATTAAAGTACATAATATATATAGATGAAGTAGAAGTGAATTATTTGTTGTATAAACTGCACAACCAAACACAGTTTAGAAGATACCTACCAACACTGGGTTCCCATGAAGAGGTCATCCACTAGGTTAAGGACCTATAACTTTCTTTAGGAGTTGGTATGATATAGTTTAGGGATTCACAATGCCTTCTTGGTGAGGAGCTGCCAATTGGCCTTATAATTACCACCATGTATGGAATAGTATCATATATGGTCTAGTTGTTGTTTATAGAACAGTGCTTTTATAGTACAAATGCAGTAAGAGAGATAGGCATTTACTCTCCAAGTATACTGGTCTGGAATTGTTCTTTGTGATTGTCCTTGATTTCATCTGCATATTTTCCCAACTTATGCTTCAGTTTTCAATCTTTTTCTTTTTGGTTGAGACAGGGTCTCATTCTGTTGCCCAGGCTAGAGTACAGTTGCGTCATAGCTCACTGCAACCTCAAACTCCTGGGTTCAAGTGATCTTCCCACTCTGGCCTCCCAAAATTCTGGGATTACAGGTGTGAGCCACCGTGCACAGCCCAGTTTTCAATCTTAACACTTAACATCGACTAAAATTATTTTCTTGAAAGTAGTTATACATTGACTTCCTCCTTTATGTTTTTTCAACATCCTCCATACTCACTGCCTCTGTCATTTGCTCAGCTCTTTGTGTTGCTTTCTGTTGTAAAGACTCTTATTTCAGCATGATTCTTTTGCCCCGAATGCTCTCAAGTAATAGGTTGACAATACCTGATCATGGTATTTTGTTTAAGGAAAGCTTATAATATGTCATGCCTTTTACTGTGACCCATGGTTTACTACAGCATACCCCTACAAAATTTATATTGTGCTGTGCTGAAGTGACTGGTATGTTGCAGTGGATTTTTATTAGCAATATATTTACCCATGTAGTGATCATATTTGCTTTCATATGTGACAGTTATAGTAAGTTTAAGATACAGACATATTGGATTGGTTGTGGAAGGTAGAAATGACTCCTTTACTACCTACCTGTGTGATAATCAAATTCCTTTTTTCCCAAGACCAATATCTTCTTCTTTCCATTGTAATTAGCTTCCTCATTCTGCAAGTTAACTGTGATTATAAATACTGAACACTTGGCATGTTTTCTCAAGTATGAAAATAAAAGCTTATACTTAATGTATAAATTACAGCTGAACATAGGTCCAGACATTTGGTTATTAGTGTAGCTTAAATCACTGGGACTTCTGGTCATTGCTGTTGCAAATGTTCTCAAAGGGCCTTCAAATCACTTCCTTTTCTGTCCTCTGTAAATAAAACAAATACATTTTAAAATGTGTGAATTTCTAAATTAAGAAATTACTCTATTTGATCCTTTATTTGGAGGTTCACATATAAATAAATAGCAACAACTAATATTAAGAAGTCCAGATGCACTGGGTTTGCTTAGATGCCTCGTGGTCTCTAAACATTTGGCCTAATGTTTCTGGCTAAAAGCCAGCAGCAAATTATACTTTCCATGCAACTCTTAGCTCACTTTCTCCCTTCTCAGAGCATGATCTGCAAAATGTACTCATAAGACATCAAGTTTGAATTGCAAATTTGTGTGTGAATATTATTTTACAAGTAGTCAGGAAAGAAACCAAAGGGGAACATTTCCCTAATTTGTTAGCAAGCTGTATACATAATTTGTAACTGATGCTCATCTTGACCATCTAGTTGTCAGTATTTTGTAGTATATGGAAAGCCAGTATTCTCAAATCTTCCTTTTCTTTTATTAAAATCACTTTATTAACCTACATATTTTCTGTTGCACTTAAAATGAAAGCTTGTTTAATTGTACCATCACAAGATAACAAACAGTCTAGCTTTTTAAAAAGGGAAAAGTGTATTATTTTATATTGTGAAAAATGGCCTGTTTTAAAAGAAGTATATAACCTCAGGAACTTGCTTATTAATTATTACTTTTTTTTCAACTGCTTTGTGACTGGTATAGGGTAGTTGATGATGAAGGTGTCAGTGTGGTAAATTATGAAGGTTGTGTGTGGCTAAATATGTGTGTTCACTTCAGAATAAAGCTAGAACCCCAGCTGGGCAAGGGACAAGAGATGGGGTGAGGGGATAAAAAAAGGAATACAGGGTTTTTCGATTCATTATGTGAGGCTTAGGGGCTTTTATTCCTTCTGTCTTGCTAGTTATGGTATTGCTTATTGATATTAGGAAAACTAAACTCCAGACACATGAAAGAAAAGCAGTGAGTGGCATGAAGGATTGCCAAATGGCTATGGCCTTGACAGTGTATTGATGTGTCTGAAATGCTCACACTCTAAATTTAAGTCAAGACTTGAAGTTTCTTACAGGTTTAGTTTTAAGGTTGGACAAGTTATTGTTTTTACAGGTGCACTTCATTTATGAAGAAACTTCCTCTAGAGAATCATACCTAAGGAATTTATAATTTAAGAAATTAACCATATCTCTCTTCCCTGATAGCTGTTGCTGGAGAATTTTCAAGCCCTCCCTTGGCTAGTAGAATGAGAATAGACACTGAAATGTACAGTCCAAACATAACCTTTTTAATTTCAAGCTATAGCAGAAAATTGCCAAAAATTTAGGTAAATATCTTTAACCAATTTCAATGGATGATAAAGACTATTAGAGACAGAAGATAAACTATGGAATGTAGATGGTTTAACTCCCTTTTCTCTGGTTTTTGCTGGAGAATTCTCAGGTCCTCCCTTGGTTAGTTTCCTTTCTGTTCACATGCTAGTATAGTTATATTGCTCTGCTGCCTTTTCTCCTATGGCCATATTTTTTAATATCATCTGAATATTCTTTTAAAGTATGGAGGAGCACAGTTTTGGTCACCAAGGAGATGGCTTCTTTTAGATCTGTGTACTTGATTTTGCTAAGTTATTATTGTTTTTCCTCCATAGGCCCACACACTTACTGTGGTAAATTTACAAGTGATTCTCACCATCTGTGTTGATAGTTTGGGAATGATTTTGAGCAGAGTGGCTCCCTATATTTATGATATATGCAGATGATTCCTACTGAGGAAGCCTTCCATGTAACTACTGACCTGGAGTTGCCCTAGATTATGTCTGTGGACCTCTGTTGGTGAGTACATGGTTGCTGTTACAGGCCAGGTAAAATCCCCTCTAGCCAATAGCGACTATAAACACTAACATGTTTACAGAGCATTTATTATGTGCTATGCACTGTGCTGAGCACTTTACTTGAATTATCTTGTAAAATATCCACTTAAGGTCATTGTCAATGGGTGGTAGATTTATGTACACTATTAGCTCTGCAAAGAAAATATAGTATCAAAGTAAATTTTTCAAAGATTTGAAAACTGACTCTCACAGAAATACAAAATGAAATGTACAGAGATTTTATTAACTTATTAGTGAGGGAACCAGGAAGAGTTAATACTGGTTTCAAGAGTGTTGAAGGAGCTAAGCATTTATAGGCGTTAAAAATATGTTAGAATTAAAAATATGTTGCTAGAATGGAGACAAAACTGGTAAAGTTCTGCCTGCAATAAAACCACAACTTTTACAGTTATCCTTTATATTGGACAGAAATCTACAAGTTAACATGTAGTTTCACAGTGTCTGTGCTCTAATGAAAGAGTAAATAAGAAAGTCAAATGCAGGGCCATTCTTCTAGAGAATTAAACAACCTTGGACAAATCTGTTAAATGGTGCATCAGCCTAACACTGAAAGGGCATGCAGCTCCCTCGCCTTTTCATTTTTTCATGTTTTGGATAATTTTAATTAACAATGGCTTCTGTATATTTTATAACTGAGCTCCTTTTCCTCACAAGCCTCCACCTCAACCTGGCTGGGGAGGGGGTAAGGTAAGGAATGTGCATGACTAAGACAAACTTGCCAATTAATAGCGCTTCATTTCTTCTAGTTTAAAGTTTCTCTTGGGTAAGTTGTCTTCTTTCAGGTCAATGCCAAACCCTTTGCATTTCTCTCTCATGTCTTCTCCATGACAATGGGAGCAAGGCTGTGCACTGGTCCGAATTCATGTCTGCCCCAGGTGGTTTATCTAGTCTTGTTCCTGGAGTAGCCTTGGCCTCTATTCTTATGATCTTTCCACCCTGGGAAGTCTCGGTCTCTACATTAACCCACTGTGCCACAAGGAAGCTCAGGAGCTACTGCATACTATACACACATGGTTGTAGGGGGCCAGGAGGCCACTGTTGGGTTTTCCCTCCTGTTCTGTATGATTTGCAGTTTTGAACCAAATGAGAGGCTTCTCTAGAGAGCTACAGTTCTAAATCCAGGCTTAACATTAGAATCATCTGGTGGCATTGAAGAGAATTACCAATGCCTAGGTCCTTAACTCTGACCAATCAAAATGTCTGGGGGTGGGCCCCAGGCATTAGAATGTTCAAAAGGCTTCCCAGGTGGTTCTACCCTGCAGCTGTGCTCCTGGAAGGAGGTCCTCAATGGTGAGCTTCTCATGACTTTCTTAGCCCTAATTTTTAAAATTGATGTTTTAAGAATTTAGAAAGCGCATTTTCTCCTGCCGAGGCTTGGCTTTCAAGAATTTTGTCTTGCTGTTGACTTAAGACATTGATTTCTGAGTGCTGAAATGGAACACTGAGCTTTCTCTTTGTATTCCTTTTCCAACAAACCTAAGGATCCCTTAGGCAAATGGATGCCTCTGGCCAAGTAGAAACAGGGTCAGGTATAAGGAAACACAAAAAAACAAAGCTAATTAATATACTTCAAGGATAGTATTCCCATAGTTTAGTGTTTTTATTTTCATCTCAGAAATGTGGTAATGGAGGCAAAGAGAGGTTTAGTATGACTTGTCCCCGGTCACCTAGTAAGTGAAGAAAATGGAATTTAAACCCAATTGGTTTCACTCCAGCCCTGTTTGGACTTAGGGTTAAGTTCATCTGGAGTCCTGACTTAGCAGATGGAATGCCAAACACATTTTTAGAAAACATAAGCTATTAAGTAGTGATTAGATTCACGGGCTTTTACTGCAAAAGCTTTTAAAACTTGTAATGAAACTATAAAATGAAATCTTTAGTCATCTGACCTAATCATTATTCAAAACACCATTTATATGAGGAAATATTTTCTAAGTTCAAAATAATTTTAGACTTTTATTAATATTTTCTTATCAGTTGATATTCATGAAGTTCTAAAATGATTGTTGCTTTTTTAAAAAAACGTGATTTTATTATGTCTTGGGGTCAAATATTTTCCAAAGATGCACAACCACACTTTTATAATGATGAAGGTCAATGGAGAAAATTTCCCCATCTGAATTTGGAATTCATACATTTGAGAGGCAACTGACCTACTCTTTCATTAACAAATATCGAGTGTCTGTTATATGCCAGGCCCTGACCAAGGTGAATATACACAGATGAACAAAAACAGTGTATTCACATTTATTACTACATACCAATTTCTAAAATAGATTTTCTTCTTGACATTCAGAGAGTTGGTCGAAAAGCACTAATTTTCTGAGAATTTGAGTACAGAATTTATGTCAGCCTTGTGTTATACTCAGGAATTTGCATTGAGTGAAAACTTGGGGAAATAATTTGGAGAATTTTAAATGAATTTGGACTTCCCTAAGACAATGGAAAATATGTGCCTTTAAGAGACACTGATGGGAGCAGTGTGGTGATTTATGATTGTCAAATTAAAAAAAAAAAGTGCTGGCGGGTGGTAGAAAGCAAGGTTTTATTATTATTCTTTATTAAGTTTTTTGTGTGGTGGAGGCTTCACTTTAGAGTCAGAAATCTTAGAGGTTGGAAACTTTGCTCGTGTTTCATGATAAAGGCAAAATTCACCTTGATGACCACGTGACCCTTGTAGTGATTAAGTGCTGCAGATGGTCAAAGGAAAGCTGAAAGACCTCTGAGCCTGCTGCTTTCTTTGTTCTGCTTTTGCAGCACATTAGCAGATGCTAGAGGCAGAAGTACTGCAGCACTTGCCTGTTGGGAAAGCTTAATCTAACTGCTCAAGTAGCTGATATGCAGCATCTGACAGCTTTGTGTGCTAGTTTGCAGCATGTTCACAAATGCTCTTGATAGTGGCTCTGAGGAAGTACTTTAAGGTTGCAGGTGACATGGAATGCACCTCTCTATCAAGATTTCATTCCTAAGAAATTCATATAGTCTTTTCTCCATGAGTAATTTACTGTGTTTAATTTTTCTACTCATTGATTTGCTATTTTAGTTAAATATTGATGTGCTAAATTTAAACACTTGATATTAATCTGATGTAAATACTGCCTTTTTAAATTTTAAAATCAGTTATTAGAAGCTGGACTGTTATGAAGGGTGTACCTGAAGGTTGTGTATAGGTCACTGTTGTCATGGGATCTGAAATCTAGAGTGTGCTGCAGTTTTTGTTTATGACTGGATAGTGTGAAGAATGGAAGATATAAATTCTAGAGATATGGCAAGCAGATCCTGGTAGGTTTCTGTGAGTGCTTGTAAGTTCTAGTAGAAATTATCTTGGGCTTTTGATGTTATAGGTGTGGCAGTTATATTTTTTCTGGTCTCACAGAAACAAGAGTCATTATGAGAATAACTGGGCAGAATACTTGAAATTAGAACCATATTGGTTAATTTGAGACCTCTAGTTACCATATATGAATGAGAGCTTCATTTATATACGAGCCAGGGGAGTTTTGGTGGCTCTGATGATTGGCAGGAAGGGGTAAGTGAGGAAGGAAGGCAAGATGGACACATTTAACACATTTATAGCCCAGTTTAGATAGAGTAAGGATTCTGAGGTCCTGTTTCTTTGTTCAGATTGAGAGTTGAGGATACTTTGGGAGGGAGGTAGTATAAGGGTTGTACTAATGGTGATAGCTCGTGCTTATCGAACACTTACGTTCCAGATAATGTGCTAAAAACTCTTTGCACATGGTTGCCCGGTTTTGTTGTCTAGAAAATCTTACTGTATCTGATTTAGAAAGGTAATGACTTGCCCAAGATTACATTGTAGAACTGCAGTTTGAATCCAGGCAGCCTTGGGACCAGATTGCAGAACCTTGACCACTGCTTCATACTTCCTCAGGAAATTTTAGATTTTTAAGGTAACCACTGTTGAACAGAAGAACCGTTAGAGCTACTTACTTCTTTTGTATCTGCTACTGTCCCAGGGAAGGTGGAGGAAGAGAAGGTTAAATTCCAGTCACTCTTAAGGAATGAGTTTGCAGCAATGGTTTGGTATACAGTAGGGACATAGAAAGTGTCAACAGTCCTGAGAATCTGGGGTTATTCATTACTGCTTAGGGAGAGAGAGAGGTTCTTTGCTTTACCTCAGATAGTTAACAACTACAACAAACCAGATAGATTTATAATATTTTCCAGGCAGTTTTTTTGTTGACTGTTTAGTTATTTTAGTCATGAATAGATTTTTTTAAAATCATTTTTCCCATATGTTGAAGCAGAAGTCTCATCTGCTAAAAGCAATATTAAAAGTGCTTACATAACAATATTGTTGATACTAGAGATCATTGTATCCAAACAAAAAAGTTCAACTACTGTACTTCATTTATCTTCATCTGTCTGAAGTGCCAAGAAAAGAGATGTTGAAAAATAAGAGTAGGTAAGGAAAAGAAAAATACATGTAGCTTTTTGGAAACATAGAATTTTTGTATCTCAACATTGTTTTCATAATTTTCTGTCTTTCCTGCTGTGCCATGATCTGTATAAATATAGTCTACAAATCTGGACCTTCAAAACTGGATTCACATGGTTCACATCTTGCAGAAGTATTTTTTAGATCAATTGATTTTGTAGGTATGTTACAAAAACATTAGAATTTAAATTCTACCTCTCTTTTTTCTCCTCCTGTAGGTTTTTGGTTCCAATGAAGTCTGGTACCTGTGTGTCATCATGCTTGTTTCATGGACGAGAAAAGCTCTGATATAATACTTATCATACTATAGCACAGTGTGTTTCTTAGGAGTCTTTTTTCTGTTTGATTTTTAACTGACCAGTAGTATTAGCTGTATTTCCACAGTATTGTGCTTACTCACGTCACGGCTTCTCCTTTTCTTGCCCTAGTCATGTCACGTATGGGTGTCTGTGTTCAGGAATTAAAACTGTTTCCTCTTCTCTTTTTCTCCACTGCTTTCTCAATGCTTAAGCACAGGTTATGTACATAGTTATGTATTAGCCACATTCATTTGATATTAATAATATCTCCATTCATATATACTGCAGACATTTTTTGAGAGCCTGTGTGCCTTTACTGGGGATGTGCTAGGTTCTGGGGATACAAAGATGACAATGACATAGTCCCCTATGCTTAAGGTGCTCACTCTCTTATAGAGAAGAAACATGTTTAAAAGAAAAACACTGTAACATTGTATAACAGAGCTCGTCTCATCCATGAAATAAACCATAAACATAAAAATACCTATCTCACAGAGTTACTGAGTGGGGTAAATGTGATAGTGTGTGGCAAGTACCTAACCACAGTCTTTGGCATATTGTAGGTTGCCAGTAAATGGTAGCCATTATAATTCATAAAGTACAGTAAGTTCACAAGGAAGGAAAAGAACAAATTTTCCTGGGCCAGTTCAGTAACAAATCTCAAGTGACCTAAGGCCGGTGAGGCAGGCTGTGCCACTGACTGCATGGTGGTCCTGTTTCCTTCTCACCTTTGTGGTATCCAATCATATGCTAGAATTTAATTCTCAAATGGTCTTTTCAATGACTTGCAAATGCCTGCAAGTACCTAGAGGGCAGGTGCTGTAACTGTAAGAATCTTTGTTTCTTTGTGGTCTTTAAGAAATCTGTAAATGTTTGTTGAATGAATGAATTTGTAGAATAAATCAGTAGGCTGTGGGAAACACTTCTATGGAATATTAGTGTGATTTTAATTGCTAAGTCTTTGCAAATATAATAGGCAAGGTTATGAAGAAGGCATCCTTCCATTTGTACTTAGTGGGACTAGCCATCTTTTTCCACGTCTTGGTTTTGATACAGCAGTCTGATCAAATGCAGGTTCAACTATAGAATGCAGTTGGTGTTGTAGCGTCTGATGAATGCAGAAGCAAAAGATGAGGCCAGCAGGGGTCAGTTTAATATCAGTTTAAGTTTCAAACTCAGTATTTTTAATTTCTCTTTAAAGTGGAATAATAGAAAACTGAAATGTACAATACAAATATAAGCTGTTTAATTTCAAACTATAGCAGAAAGTTGCCAAAAATTTAGGTAGGTATCTTTAATATTTTTTTTTTAAGGAATGGAGTCTTGCTATGTTGCCCAGGCTGGACTTGAACTTCTGGGTTCAAGTGATCCTCTTGCCTTGGCCTCCCAAGTGCTGGTACTACAGGTACACGCCACCACACCTAGCTTCTTTAACTTTTTAAAAAATGGATGATAAAGGCTAATAGTGACAGAAGACAAACTGTGGAATGTAGATAGTTTAGCTCTCTTTTCTCTGACATGGCAGCATAGGACTTTCAGCCACACTTATTTTTCCCACTGACTGTTTATATTGACATCTGCTAGAAGAAGCCTGAAAATATAACATGCATTTCTTTGATCCTAGTTACTTGGTAGGCTTTGTAAAATAATACTTTATGCCTATTTTTCCTGGCTACAAAGATAAACTAGTACTAGTTTCAGCTTGCATACGAAATGTCAATATTTCAGAGTTATAAGAAACCAGACATGAAATGATTACTTCTGGACATTAAATTGTAAGTAAAATAACCTTCAGCTACTGTATATATTCTTTTGTTATCTTAGTGGATTTGAATGGCCTTTGCTTTGCAATCTAATGTATGGGGTTGACATTTATAAGACTATTCCCAAGTGCTAAGAATACAGTGTGTGTTAAACTCAGAGTTCTGCGTGCTAATCTTAGTTACTGAGAATGAGTACTCTTAGTAGATAAAATTCTTGTTTTCTTGATGCCTTAGTACACTTTTTCTTCTTAAGGTGGTAGTTCCTTGCTACTTACTATAATTTTTGAAGTAAAGATTATTTTGCTAAGAGTGTAGAATGATAGACCATTAGATCTGGAAGACACCTTAAGGAGGATCATAAACTCCCGCTTTATAGAGGGGTTGTGATGCGTCACAGGCAGGGCTGTCCCTGGCAGCTCGTTTCACACTTCTCTTATCATTCTTTTCCCATGACACCACACTGTCATCTTTTCTGTCCGTACTATGTGCTTGCCTGTTCAATAGTGTACATATTTGAGTTTACTGCTGAATATTTATAAAGGTTACGAAGCTGGCTTTGTCTTGTATCCCACTTCCTCCTTAGCTATTGAGTAGAACCCCATGCACATAAAGATTATTCTCAGCAATCTTCCATCTTGGCTTAAATGGCTCTTTGGGATTGTTATGTCATGTCCACGAGGGTGTGTGCATAGGGTATGCATCTCCCCAGAAGGGAACAGGGCACAGGCTTTAAAGGACAGTAGGTAGTATGCTCCCTGCAGTGCTCTTAGGACTATTGTAAAATCTGTGATCCATGTGTAGTAATACTTTAGGGCCTGGAAGATGCTGGACTAATGTGGTTGGTCCTGTCGTGTCAGAAAGGAACACAGGGCAGCATTACTTGTTGAAGTAGGAAGTGGTCGTAGGGTCTTGACAACAGACAGGCAGCTCTGCCTAGCACTTATGTTCTGAAAAGGCCTACTTTGTTGGGTGCATTAACTTTTTTCTTTTTAACCATTTAAATATCTCTTTCTCTGTTGATACCAGTTTTGTTGTGTATAACAAATTACTACAGGGTTAGTGGCTTAAAAACAATGTATTTTATCTTACAGTTTCTATGGGTCAGGAGTCCATGCATAGCTTATCAGGGTCCTCTGGTTAGGGTCTCGCAAGGTTCTAACCAAAGTATCAACTGGGCTGTGTTCTCATATGGAAATCTGGGGAAGAATCCACTTCCAAGCTCACTTAGGTCATTGGAAGAATTCATTCCTTGCATCGGTAGAACTGAGGATCCTGGCTTCTTACTGGCTCTTGGCTGGAGTCTGCCCACAGTTCCTGAAGACCACCGACAGTTCTTTCCACATAGGTTTTCCCTACATGGCCACTTACTTTATCAAGTCAGCAAGGAGAGGCTCTAGTGCAGGTCTGCTGGCAAGATGGAGTTTTATAAAACGTAATGTAATCCACAGGCATGACATATACCTTTGCCATATTCTTTTGGAAAGAAGCAAGTCACAGATCCTGTCCATACTCAAGGGGAGAGGATTATACAAAGGTATGAACACCAAGGAGGTTGCCATCGTGGGGGCACCTTAAAGTGTGTCTTCCCACCTTTTTTTTTTTAACACAGAGATGGGATGGAAAGGGAAGTCAGCAAACACAAGAGTGACCCATGGAGGGAGGTTTGTTCCTGGGCTTCACACTCAGAGCATTACAGTCCTCCAGGCTGACCCGAGGCGTTGAAAGCATCCCAGTCATCGGTCTGTGTGGAGCTCCTCACTCACCTTTTGTACTTGGCATTTTTGTTCCTTTCCTCATTTCTGTTTTACTTATACCTTTTTATTTAAGTAAACTTTTGTTTGTAGTTTGAGTATTAACAAATGTGTACACCCAAGTAAAAACCATCATCACAATCAAGATACCGAACTATCACCTCAGGAGTTGCCATATGTCCCTTTGGTGTCAATCTGCCCACACTTCTCACTGCAGCAACCATTGATCTGCATGTGTTTGTATGTTAGTTTTGTCTGTTTTTGAATTTAACAGAAATGGAACCACACTACATAGACTCTGGTCTGATTTCTTTCACTTAGCATAATGATTTTGAGGTTCATTCATGTTGTTTGTGTCAGTAGTTCCTCTTTATTACTGATTAGTAGTCTGTATGCATATAACACAATTGATCCATGCTCCTGCTGATGAACATTTGTGTTGTCTCCAGTGATTAGGTATTATTCATTAAGCTGCTGTGAGTATTCACGTGCAAGTCTTTGGTTGGACATACGGTTTATTTCTTTTGGATAAATACCAGTAATGAAATTGCTGGTTCATATAATAGTGTGTTTTTTTTTTTTTTTTTTTCAAGATACTATCCAACTATCTTCCAAAGAGATGTGCTATTTTGTATGGGAGCGCCAGTTCCACATCTTCACCAACATTTGCTATTGTCTCTTTTTAGTTTTAGCCATCCTAGCAGGTATACAGTGACATTTTATTGTGATATTTAGTTGTATTTCCTTGATAACAATTGATGTTGAACATTTTATATAGGTTTATTGGCCATTTGTATATCTTTTATGAAACCTTGTACTTCCTTTAAAAAAAAAAAGGGGCCTAAGCCAAATGCATTATTTCAACTGTTTACAAGTTCAGAAAATGGCACTTTGTTTTATATGTAATTGCTCACATATTACTGCAATGAACATATTTAATTACCATGTGCTAATCACTTTACATATATTGGTTTATATATAAATCTTCATATCAGCCCTATGAAATTAGTACTATAATTATTCCCACTTTACAGATGGGGAGTTGAGACCTGGAGGCATTAAATAACTTGCCTATGGTGATACAACCAGTAAAGAACAGAGTTAGTATTCAAACTTGGACATCTGACTCCACATCTTTGTTCTTGGCCAGGAGTAGGCAAAATATAAGCCCAAGGGCCAAAATCAGCCAAGCGCTTTCATTTATATATAGCTTCTTGTCTCTTATTATAGCAGCAAAGTTGAGTAGTTGCAACAGACATGGTGTAGCCTGCAAAGGCCGCCCTTTATAGAAAAATTTGCTGACTTCTGCTCTTGCCTGTCATACTTTGTCTCCACTATGTCTGCCACCTTGTCTGGTTCTAAGGAATGTGCTTCTCTGACATGAAAGAGGCACAAAGGGAGGGCACCAGCTTAAGTGTCCCAAAAAAGTCTTCCTACAAAAAAAGACTTTTTTCAAAAACATCTTTCTGCAAAAATCAGAAGTATGAAAACTAATATAGCAGTAGCATCTGTCAGGTGTTCTAGCTACAGTAGACTGAGTTTTCTGTGTAGATATATGAATGTAAAGGTAAATTCCATAAAAAGTGATATTCTTTATCCTAGTGCTAACCCCAACAGTGTTGTCTGTGTTTTTGGCTTAACATTTCCAGGACGTTACTTGACAAGTTGAATTCTGATGTAAGCAGAGAACAAGGGAACAAGGCTGAGACCTTAGTTATTGGCTTTCTGTGTTGTGAGAGAAAGATGCTTTATGTTGTGTTCCCATGGGATTTGATTGACTTTTAGACTGTCTGTGTTTGTGATGAGGCATTTTATTTCGCAGGGCTTAAGGGCTAGTCAATAAAATTTCGATGAATTTGGACTGGATGGGAGGACTCTCAGCCTGAATTAGTGAAAATCCTGAGTTATAGAATTTTTTAAAAGTCATTATATTACTTTTAACTATATACAGTAAATTAGCTATTTGAAAGCATGAAATAAATGTGCACATTTGGAGAAATGGAGTCTACAGCATTCAATGGCTCGAAGCAGAGCCCTGGACTAAAACACTGGTTAATGTCAAACACATCATTGTTTTTTATTATATGACTACATTCTTTCTATAAAAGTCAGGCATTGTAAGAAGCCCAGATGTGAAGCTTAGAATAATAAAACCAAAGGAAGAATACACCTGAAGTTTGTAAAACTTAGATAATATAGAAGTAATTAACTATTGGAATCATGATATGTTCTCTGACAGTAACCTTGAAATTTCATGTTTTGTGTCTAATGACTCATAGGACCCATAAAAACAAAAGGAAAGAAGCAATAATATGCTTTCACAGCATGAGGAAGGTGTTTTGGGGTCCCTGTATCTTCTCACTTCAACATACAGGATTATTATATCATGAAATTATGAATCTGAGGAAAGTATGGCATGATTGGGAGTCTAACTCTAAAACATGGTATAAGGAAGTTAATATCAAAATTAGTAAGTTTCCTAACTTTACAGTGTAAAGAACTAGAAAAAAAGGGAAAAAAAAGAAAATCTGAATATGCCTATAACTAGTAAGGAGATTGAATCAGTAATCAAAAATCTCCTAACAAGGAAAAGCCCAGGATTGGAGGGCTTCACAGGTCAATTCTACCAAACATTTATAGAACAACCAATACCAATCTTCTCAAACTTTTCCAATAAATTGAAGAGGAAAGAATACTTCGTAACTCATTCAATGAGGCCAGCATTACCCTGATACCAAAGCCTGACAAGGATACTGTGAGTAAAGAAAACTACGAACCAATTCCCCTTACGAACATTGATGTAAAAATCATCAACAAAAATAATAGCAAATCAAATTCAGCAGCATATTAAAAGGATTATACACCATGACCAAGTGAGATTTATTCCTAGAATGCAAGGATGGTTCAAAATATGCAAATCAGTCATTGTGGTATATCACGTTAACAGATTGAAGGGAAAAAAACACATGAATGTCTGAATTGATGCAGAAAAAGCATTTGACAAAATTCAGTACTCTTTCATGATAAAAGTGTTCAACAAACTAGGAATAGAAGGAGACATACCTTCTATTCCTTCTACCTCAACATGATAAAAACCATATGTGAAACACCCACAGCTAACATCATACTCAATGGTAAAAGACTAAAAGCTTTTCCTCTAAGATGAGGAACAAGACAAGGATGCCTGTTTTTCACCACTTCTATTCAACATACTACTGGAAATTCTATCCAGACCAGTTAGGCAAGAAAAAGAAAGAAAAGGCATGCAAATGGTAAAGGAAGAAGTAAAATTATCTCTGTTCACAGATGATATGATTTTTTTTTTTTTTTGAGACAGAGTCTCTGTCACCCAGGCTGGCTGGAGTGCAGTGGCCCCATCACAGCTCACTGCAACCTTGAACTCCTGGGCTGAAGCGATCCTCCTGCCTCAGCCTCCTGAGTAGCTGGGGCTACAGGCATATACCCCACGCCCAACTAGTTAATATGATCTTACACATAGAAAACCCTAAAGATTCCACAAAATACTGTTAGTGCTAATATATGAATTCAGCAAAGTAGCAGGATACAAAGCCCATTCACAAAAATCAGTTGCATTTTTATATACTGACAATGAACAATCAGAGAAGAAAATTACGAAAAAACTTCCATTTACAGCAGCATCAAAAAGAATAAAGTACTTAGTAATTAAGAAGGTTAAAGACTTGTACAATGAGAACAAGGAAAACATTGCTGAAAGAAATTAAGACATAAATGGAAACATATCCCATGTTCTTTAATTGAGATACTTAACATTGGTAAGATGACAGTATTATCCAAAGCCATCTACAGATTCAATGCAGTCCCTATCAAAATCCCACTGATTTTTTTTGCAGAAACAGAAAAACCCATTCTAAAATTCATAGGGAATTTTGAGGGACTCTGAATAGCCAAAACAATTTTGAAAAAGAAAAAAGCTGGAGGATTCATACTCCTGATTTTAAAATTTGTTACAAAGCCACAGTAATCAAAACTGTCATAAAGACAGACATATAGACCAATGGAATAGCATAAACCAGGGGCAGGGAACCTTTTCAAGGTGGAAGGCCACATTAATTTAGCTATAATCAAATAAGGCTGCATTCAAGAAACTTCGATTAGATATACTTAAAAATGTACATTATTTTGTAAAAATGTAACTACTGTGGACTTAATAATTTCACAAAATGAAAACTTTGTTAATTTTAAAGTTAACCTTTTAATGACTTTGTTGTGTCTGCTTTTTGTTGGAAAGCATTTGAATATTTGGTTGCAGCATGGAGGTCTGCAGTTTTAGTTGGTCCTCTAGATGGATATCAGTTATTTGTGACCTTAAGGGCATCTTGACTTGGGTTAGGTAGGAGAATGTAGATTCACAGCAATAAGTGGGCATATTGCCAAAGGTGTTTTTTTTCCATATTTCAACTGGATCTTTCTTAGCATCAAACAATGAGTTTAAAATGTCATCTACTGAGAGTTCAATCCATTCCATCTGTAGTTCTTTAGGTGCCTTGGTGGTATCAACCAGGTGAGGCTGAAATGCTAATTTGAGTATGATGTCATGATTCTCAAAGTCAGTGAACCTTTCATTGTGTTCTCCAATTAATAGGTCTATAAGAGCTGTATATTCTTTAAATGATTCGCATATATCATCCTGCTCATCAATGACCGTTGTTAAGTGGGGAAAATGTTCATCCAAAATTTCCTTTTGGAGAAATGTTTTGAAAAAAGATAGCTTTTTTTGAAATGCTTGGAATTTTTTGGCCACATATCATATATAGACTTAGTTTTACTTTGCAAAGAAATATTCAAGTCATTTTGATTTGACATGATATCACACAGAAATGCTGCATTCCTACAGAAATCTTCTTTCAATAATTCACATTGCTGATTTTGTCCTTCATGAAATTTAACTATCTGTTCTTGCAGAGATAAAATTTTGGTTAACACCTGTCCCTGTGATAGCCAATGCACTTTAGAATGATACGGCAAATTCACACTGAATACCTCACGGTTTAACTTTAGCATATTACGAAACTGGCCACGTCATGTTGCATCTGCACAAATATAGTTAACAATACTTGTTGCAAAGTGTCACTTAAAATAGTAGCTTTAGCACAGAGATTTTACTGATGCAAGATACAAGGAAGAGAAATGAGAGCGTCTGGATCTGTTAATACTTTTTTAAAATCTGTGCAGTAAACCCTTTATGTTTTCCTGTCACGGAAGGTGCACTGTCTGTACATAGACTTACTAAATTTACCAAATTCAGTCCAACTCATGACATTTATCTTGAAAGTTGTTGAAGATATCTGTTCCCTGTGTTCTATTTGCAAGAGCACCCAAAGCGAGTAACTCTTCATGGCAAAGAAAATCTTGTAATGACCTGAATGAAGTATAAAACCTGCACCAAGTTAGTAGTATCAGTTGATTCATCCAAAGCAATCGAATAATATATATTTTCCTTTTGAAGTATTGCATGAGGTTGTTCTGTTAAGTTGAAGGCTAATTTATGCTGCCAATCAGTTATGGTTCTTGAAAGAGGCAGTTGTTTGCACTTTGAAACATTATCAGGGTCTAAGCATCCTACAACTTCAACAATGCATTCTTTCACAATTTCTATATCACTGAATGGCTTCCCTTTTTCCCCAAGTATATAAGCTACTTTGTAAGTTGCTTCAGTGGCATTATTTCCAGGTCTTATTGCTGCTTGAAAGAAATGTCTTTGCTTTTCATCTTTTAATTTCTGCAATGCAACCTTTCATGCCTCTCCCTCTAATTTAAAATATTTGTGGTCCTTATGAGTGTTATAATGCTGATGAGCATTGAATTTCTTTAATGTTGATACTGCAGCATCACAAAGCAAGCAAATCATCTTATCTTTAGCAGAAACAAGATAATATTGCAATTCCCAATACTCATTAAAAAATCTATTTTCTTCTTTCAGTGTTCTCTTGGTCTTCTTTGACATGATGGGCTGTTCAGACAGAATTAAGAAATACTGTCAAGCTGTGCAACTATTCACAAATTCCACTTCAAACAGAAACACAGTGCACTGTTGTCAAAAGCTGATAACAGACTGGAGTATTCGATCCCCATAAACTCTCGCCAACCAGCCTTATGCGGGTAGTGGCATCAGTCAGGCAGGCAAAGTTAGAACTAAATCATGAGCATAGCAGCTATCAATTTAGCCCTTATGGCTTACTAATGTTCTAATTGTGCTGGTCAATCTGGGAGGATTATTTCATTGAAACTTATTTTATTCTTTGGTATTTAAAATGTTTATTTAAAAAATGAAATAAAAATATAAAAAACAAAAATGTATTAATAAAAATAAAAGGATTTGTTCCGTAAAATTTGGATTCAGTCAAAAGGCTGCACTTAAGGACCTAGAAGACCACATGCGGTCTTAAGGCCATAGGTTCCCCACCCCTGGAATAAACCCTCATGTATACGGTCAAATGATTTTTGACAGGGGTGCCAAGACCATTCAATGGAGAAAGCACAATCTTTCAAAAAATGGTGCTGGGAAAACTCAATAACCACATACAGAAGAATGAAATTGGACCCTTATCTAACATCATATACAAAAATTAACTCAAAATGGATCAAAGAGCTAAATGTTAGATCTAAAATTGTAAAACTCTCAGAAAACATAGAGCAAGAGCTTCATGATATTGGATTTGGCAGTAATGTCTTGGATGTGACACCAAAGGCACAGGCTAGAAAAGAAAAAATAGACACATTGTTCTTTGTGAAAATTAAAAAAACTTTGTGCATCAAAATGAAATATGAACAGAGTAAAAAGGCAACCCACAGAATGGGAGAAAATATATTATAAGGGATCAGTATCCAGAATATGCAGTCTGTAGAAAGTATCCAGCATGTAATATGAGAAATAGAGACATTTATTGAAGATACAAGAAACATTGTACATAGGACAATGATGCCTCAGTCCCCTTGAAAGTAGGCACCTTGGGGCCTCACACGGTTCTCCCAGCATCTCTTTGACCTAACCTGTACACATTCAACATTCTCAGGTGTTCTGCTTATTGCAGGCCTTCCAGAACGTGGATCACTTTCAACAGATTCTTAACCATCTTTGAAGCATTTGTGCCTCACTTTTATTAATATTTGTGCTGCGCTCATTGCATCGTCTCCAAAAGCCTTCTGAATCATCCGAATGATTTCTGTGGCGGAATGTTCAAGCTTAACACAAAATTTGATGTAGATTTGTTGCTCTACTCACTCAGTCATTTTGAATGTGATGGCCACACAGTACACATGCTCACTCAATGGCATCTAGTGCCCCACTGACTAGTACAGTGAAGTTGTCATTGTTGACGCATGCGCATTACAGTCCACTCTCCTCAGCTGCCAGCTTACAATGATGTTGCACAAACTGTTCTCGTTATATTAACAATGGTTGGATACTTTCCGGATAGACCTCATATGTAGAGAACTCCTAAAACTCAACAACAAAACAATCTGATTTAAAAATAATCAAAGGACTTGAGTAGCCATTTTTCCAAGGCCAGTAAACATAAAAAGATGCTCAGAATCATGAATCATTAGGGAAACACAAATCAAAACTATAGTGAGATACCACCTCACACCCATTAGGATGCCTACTATCAAAAAACAGAAAATAAGTATTGGAGAGGATGTGGAGAAATTGGAACCCTTTGCACTGTTTGTGGCCATGTAAAATTTTACAGCCACTGTGGAAAACAGTATGCAGTTCCTCAAAAAATTAAAAACAGAATTATAATATAATCCAGCAATTCCACTTACGGATATCTACCCAAAAGAATTGAAGGCAGGATCTCGAAGAGAGGTTTTTATGCCAGTGGTCATTATTCGTGATAGCTACAATTTGAAAGCATACCTAGTGGCCATCAAGGGATGAATCATTAAGCAAAATGGGGTATATACATATAATGGATACTTATTATTCAGCGTTAAAAAGGAAGGAAATTCTGACATATGCTACAACATAGTTGAAACTTAAGGACATTGTGCTAAGTGAAACAAGCCAGTCACAAAAAGATAAATACTGTATGATTTTACTTATATGAAATACATGGAGGAGTCACAATCTTAGAGACTGAAAGTAGAATGGTGATTGGCAGAGGCTAAGAGGAGGGAGGGAACCGGAGTTATTGTTTAATGAGTATAGTTTCAGTTTTACAAGATGAAAAAAGTTAAAGACGGATGGTGTTGATGGTTGCACAATATTATGAATGTATTTAATGGTACTGAACTGTACAATTAAAAGTGGTTAAGACAGTAAATTTTGTTTGCATTTTACTGCAATAAAAAATGAAAAATATTAGTAAGTTTCAATCTAGGAGGATTTTGCATGCATCTATACTTTGAGAAATGAATGGTTTGATATAAGTTCATGGTAGGAAGAATAATTATGTTAATTTATATATTATCTATATTTTAAAGAACAATTATTCACTGTCTTTCTGTGGGTAGGGATAGCATCCAGCTCTTTCAGTAATTAAAAGGGCAGGGTCTGATAAGACTCCAATTTGAACTGAAGTTACTGCTTGCTAGTCATAATGCTATTAATTTATCCAACCAAGATTTATTGAGAATGATCTAGCAAAAGAGAAAATCTGTTCAAAGTAACCAACTTGAGTGCCTTTTTAGTTTGAAAACACTATCCTTGGCATTGTGGGTAGTATTCTCTGGGAACCTTCTTGTTTCTTGGGAACATAAATCTCATACACAACGTTGCTCAAGAATAATACTTGGCCAGGCATGATGGTGCAGACCTGTAATCTCAGCAGTTTAGGAGGCTGAGGTGGGAGGATCACTTGAGGCCAGGAGTTTAAGACCAGCCTTGGCAGCATAGTGAGACCCTGTCTCTAAAAAAAATTTTATTTTAATTAAGAAAAAGAATAATACTTGACAGAATAAATTCAAGGGTCATAGTGTAGTATGGAAGGGATAATATGAATTTATAAATTGGACAAATAAGGATTCTATTAATAATTCTGGCTCCAGCACTTATCACCAACTATTTATCTCCTGATTCTCAGTTTCCTAGTATTGAAAATGAGACTATAATATCAACATCATAATATTAAGGATTAAATTCATTCTTATAAAGTGATAACATAAAAGGTGTTCAATATTTATTCACTTAATATAGGCTGTTACGTTGTTAGTATGTCTACTAACTGCAGTGACAGATCTGGAAAGGGTGCTGTCAGTTTAAGAGTGAACAAAGGAAACTGGGTGGCTTCATGAAGGTGGAACTTAACCCTGGGCCTTGAAGGGCGTGTTTTAGATTGGTTGTGCACTGGGATTACTGGTATTTCATGGGATGGAAAAAGGGGAGATTTTATTTATTACACTGTTGGTCTTTACTGAACTTAGTAGTGAGAACCTGTAACTTTTTATTTTTCAGCTACTTCAGGTTAACCAAGTTATCAGATTAATGGTGATGGAGTTTGGATCATTTTATTAACAGTGAAATGATTATTCCCTATTGATAATTGATACCTTGATGATAATATATGTGAGAAATGATGGAGAACAGAAGCCTCCAAAAACCAAAAGAAATCTGGAGAGAAATTGGTGTGTATCATTTTACACAACTGCACACCTGGGAATGGTGAATATGCAAGGCCTGCCCTCCTTTAAACTCATAGAAAATGAGTTTAAGAAAACTTATAGAAAGGACCTTGCTTCTTTAGGGATTGACAGAACAAAGACAGAGTACCCCAGGCTTTGACTGGGAATAGCATTCTGTTGAAATGAGGAGCTGGAATTGATGTTAACTACAATTCATTAAGTATTGTTGAGCATGCAACGGTATGCTGAGATACCTAAGGTGCAGCCTCTGCCTTTGAGTTATAATCCAGGAAGAATATCTCAAGGGCCTTAAGAGAGACTCATAAAAAGTGGTCTGAGGATATATAGGCACAATGTCTGGCTGGTCCTGAAAGAATGAGAGAGATTTTAACAGGCAGACAGAAGAGCAGGAGGAGGAATTCATTCCAAGCCAAGGCTTTCATGTGTAAAAGGTGAATTCTTTGATAAGATCTGTTTCTATATACCAGGAACAGTTTGCCGGCATTTGAGAAGAACAAGGAGTATGTTAAAATGAAAATTTGAAAATGTTTCCCCAAAGTATTATTCATGTGAGATTTTAGGAATTTGACTATGGACTAGGAGTAATCAAATAACATAAACCATATTTTCTCTGTTTTTAGAATTGGGCCCAGAATTTAGATTTGCAGGTGTTTTATCAACTTATAAAACTTCAACTCATCACCTTCAATTAATGTGTTAACACATGATTATTTGTAGATTATCTATGCTGTATTTATAATTGTGGTGTATATTCTACTTTGGCCAAATATGTACATACACCCCCCCCCCATCTCTTAGCATGTTTATATTCAGGCTATGCAAATTATAGTATTACTCTAGTCCATCTTTAATCAGGCAGGCAAATATTCTAATAAAAAATTTCAAAGTGAATTTTGTATTACCCAGTACTAAATATATATTCTGTAACTTTGGGGCAAGGCATTTGTCAGGTTCATAAAACTAGATAGAACTATCCATAAATTAAATTGCCCCAAGAGAGATTTAAGGGAAGAGAATTAAGAAGCTGTGGAAAATGAATGAGAAGAGAAAAATATTATTTTCTGCAATTTTTTATTTTTTACTTGGGATGATACTCCATTTTGAGTTTTTACTGAAAAAGTATTTTTTATTTCTCATTACTGTTTCAAAGACTATTTAATATTATAGTATTTTCCTTAAATAAAATTATTATTAGGGATTTGGAGTCACATTAATAAAATTTTTCAATGAACATTTATTAACTGCCCTGTACCAGGTACTGTTTGAATGTATAAAGATGACTAAGGCTTCATTATTTGGCATATAAACTAATTTCTATACTAAATATATTGGTACTGTAATAGTAATGTGAACAAAATAGATTGGGAATACAGAGGGAGGAACTGTTAGGATGGTTTGGACATGACGTTTGAACTGGTCCTGGAAGGATAATTATACAGTCACCCGATTAAAAAAAGGATGAGAAGGGAAGGGCGTGGCATTCCCGATAGAGTTCTTTACAAAAAAATACTGAACAACTTAAGGATCATAACCTTCAATACACTGTAAGCAAAAGTTTACTAGATGACCTAAAGATGAACTAAAATGGAAGAATTGTTAAAAAGGGGATTCTTGTGATCCCCTTTTGATTAGGCTTTCAGCAAAGGAACTAAAGTTAGTGGGATCTTGAAGAACAAATGATTACAAGCACAAAATTCTAAGGAGGCAAATCAGTTGTATCTGCTTTTTTGTAATAGTAAATACCGGGACCATCAGTGTTAAAAGCATTTGTGAAAGATTAGCTAATGAAGATCAGAAGATCCTCAAACATATAGCTTGGGGAAAAAAATCAATTTTCTCATTAACTGGAAGATTGTCAGGGTAAGAGGATGGTAGTAATTCTCAGGTACTTCCTTTTTTATTATTATTGCAAAATATTAAGGGGGTACAAATGTTTTTGATATACGGCTTGAGTCAGAGCTGTAATGTGCCCATCACCTGAATAATGTTCATTGTACCTGTTAGGTGGGTTTTTGCTCCTCCCCTCCTCCCCCTGCCCCTGCTTGATTTCCTATGACTTTTACTTCCCTCTTTGAACTTGTGTGCCCATCAATTCGTTGCAATTTATTAAAGAGTACACGTGGTGTTTGTT
The DNA here is from genome assembly GCA_023783475.1 of Daubentonia madagascariensis. Taxonomy (NCBI): domain Eukaryota; kingdom Metazoa; phylum Chordata; class Mammalia; order Primates; family Daubentoniidae; genus Daubentonia; species Daubentonia madagascariensis. The sequence continues at coordinate 13,149,286 of JAKFHU010000258.1, read as the reverse complement.
TTCCCATTCTTGAGATACTTTGCTTAAAATGGTGGTCTCCAGTTCCTCCCAAATTGCTGCAAAAGGCATTAATTCATCCTTTTTGTGGTTGAGTAGTACTCCATGGTATACATATACCACATTTTGTTAATCTGCTCCTGAATTGATGGGTACTTGGGTTGATTCTACATCTTTGCGATTGTGAATTATGCTGCAGTAATCATCGGGTGCAGGTGTCTTTTTGATAAAATGACTTCTTTTCCATTGGGTAAATACCCAGTTGTGGAATTGCTGGATCAAATGGTAGGTCTGCTTTAAGTTCTTTGAGAAATCTTCATACTGTTTTCCATAGGGGTCATACTAATTTGCAGTCCCAACAGCAGTGTATAAGTATTCCTTTCTCTCTGCATCCATGCCAGCATCCATTGTTTTTGGACTTTTTAATACAAGCCATTTCAACAGGAGTAAGGTGATATCTCTTTGTGGTTTTAATTTGCATTTCTCTGATGAAACCATAAGAATCCTAGAAGAAAATGTAGAAAAAACTCTTCTAGACATCAGTCTAGGTAGTGACATTAAGCATTTTTTCATGTGTTTTTTTGGCCATTTTTCTGTCTTTTGAAAAACTTATGTTCATGTCTTTTGCCCACTTTTTAATGGGATTGTTTGTTTTTTTTCTTGCTGATTTGTTTGAGTTCTTTGTAGATTCTGGATATTAGCCCTTTATCAGATGTGTAGATTGTGAATATTTTCTCCCATTCTGTAGGTTGTCTGTTTGCTCTGTTGATTATTTCCTTAGCTGTGCAGAAGCTTTTTAATTTAATCAAGTCCCATTTATTTATTTTTGTTGCTGCTGTACTTGCCATTGGGGTCTTTTTCATAAATTCTTTGTCTAGACTGATGTCTAGAAGAGTTTTTCCTACATTTTCTTCTAGGATTCTTATGGTTTCATGCCTTACATTTAAGTCTTTTATCCATCTTGAATTAATTTTTGTGAGTGGTAAGAGATAGGGGTCCTGTTTCATTCTTCTGCATGTGGCTGTCCAGTTTTCCCAGCACCATTTATTAAATAGGGCTTCTTTTCCCCAGTGTGCATTGTTGTCTGCTTTATCAAAGATCAGTTGGCTGTAGGTAGATGGTTTTATATCTGGGTTCTCTATTCTGTTCCATTCTATGTCTCTATTTTTGTACCAATACCATGCTGTTTTGGTTACTGTAGCCTTGTAGTATAGTTTGAAGTCTGGTAACGTGATACCTCCAGCTTTGTTCTTTTTCTTTAGGATTCAGGTACTTTCATATAATCCCACTTAAAAAACACAAGCACTGTGGGAGTATTTTTTGTTGATCCTTTGGTTCATCAGGATGCCCCCCACAGGAGAAGGATCACACAGGCTGGATGATGAGCTCATTAAAGATATGTGATGGTCACTGGATGCCACCATGCTTCTGACATGTTTGTTCCTCTTGTTCATTTGCTGACTTTACATCGAGACCTGCTGACATGTGAATATCCCAAGAGCTATCATCCCTGAAAGATAAATTTTTTAAGAATGAAGACTGCAGGTTCTCTGGAGTCTACCTCTTGTCTCTGTCTGCTTGCTCATACTTCATGAAATGAGGGTTTATTCTAAAAGTGTAAAAATAAAGATATGCTGACCAGAAGCTTCAGTCTCATCCATTGTCAATAAAGAACTATGCAAGACCAATTAGTTAATGTTTCACAAAATCAGAAAAAAAGAAAAGCTAGCAGGATTACTTCATTAGGCATATTTCTCTTTATACATACCTTTGATTTAAAAATAATTATTCTCTGGTTTTTTATTCAAGCTTATCAGTTGGAAACTGAATTTCTTCATCTAATAAGATTGATTCTATATACATCATAGAATTGCAAAAATCAAGTAACAAAGTCCATAGTAAGCACTCAGTAAATGGTAATTATCATTGTTGTTACCACTCCTACCATCTTTCTTTGCAAATACTTGCTTTCACTTTTTCTTTTTTTAGCACAGCCACTAGCAGGTAATATAGAAGAAGTAGCTAGCTAGATCTCAGGGATTTAAGAAGCTTTTCAAGTTGTAGACAGAGAAGGATTTGGTCCAGACTGCACACTCTTAGGCTGTGGAGACAGTATGTGCTATTCCCACAGGATTGTTATAAAGCACTGTATTATATTACAGGCCAAGGGATTAAAAAAGATATTCTTTGTAAAACATCTTAAAACCTCATTGAGATGTGAGAATAAAATCATACTGAAAAAATATAGAAGTTACTGTATTTCATCAATTTTAAAGTGTATATTTTTTTCAACGTTTTGTTATGTGTGAATTTAGTGTTTTTAGGTCAATCATGTTATAGTGTGATACTATTTTCTTAGTAGTACATAAATAATAGTGTGTCTTAAAAGCAGTGGCATTTTAAATTCAATGAAATCTGGGAAATGCTTAACCATGTGGTACTCACAAGAAGGGTAGTAAGAGTCCAGAAAGTCCAGACCTTGTGAGGAAGTCACAGGACTTGGGTAAAATTTGTGTATTTACTGGGGCCAAACCCTCTGGCATCACTTCCACTCTGTGGCTTGTGTTCACATTCTTCTGCTGCACTATCCTAACTTCCGGGTTTTTTTTTCAGGCCCAGATTTCTCATCTGGATTATTTTAGTAATATTATAACTGGTCTGTCTTTAACTCATCCTTTGGAATGCTCTAAGAGTCACTTTTAAAAATAATTCGGCCTGGGTGCAGTGGCTCATTCCTGTAATCCAAGCACTTTGGGAGGCTGAGGTGGGAGGATCACTTGAGCTTGAGGTGTCAGGAATTTGAGACCAGCCTGAGCAACATAGTGAGGCTCCTGTCTCTACAAAAAATACCAATATTATTGAGGTGTGGTGGTGTGCACCTGTAGTCCCAGCTACTCAGGAGGCTGAGGGAGGAGGATCCCTTGAGCCCAGGAGTTTGAGGCTTGAGGCTGCAGAAAACTATGATCACGCCACTTCCCTCATGCCCGGGCAACAAAGCCAGACGCTGACTCAAGAAAAAAAAAAAAAACAACCCCCCCCGCCCCCCAACCAAAGAAAACCAAACAAAAAATAATTAAGATCTTGTTACTACTCTCCTCAAAAGTCTCTAAAAATTGCCCCCTGTCACATTTTTTTCCTTTTGTCTTAACAATAAAATGGACACTTTTTGTCATGGCAGCATATGATTTGGAAGCATGATCTGGTCTCAGTGTTGAATCTGCCACAAACTAGTCACATATCTTTGGACAAGGTTCCCAACCTCTCTGAACTTGTTTTCCTAATTGTAAAATTGTAGTGATGCTAATTCTTCATCTCAAAAGGTCATAATGTCTGACAGTCTTGTTGTGACGTGTGTGGCACATAGTGGATGTTTAATAAATATTAATGTTCCACTTTTGTCATCTGTAAAATAGGGTTGATAATTTCTGTCCTGCTAACTTGGTATAGGATTGCTTTGATGATTGATGGAAATAATTTATGTGAAAGCACTTTTTAACTGTAAAGTGCTATATCAATTTAGGGATTTTTTTTTAAGCATTCCAGGCCTTTCATGAACTGATTCTAAGGTTACTGTCCAGATTAATTTACTACAGTACTCCATTCACTCTGCCTCAGCCACATAACTGGCTGTACATTCCCAGCATATGCCAGATACTCTGACATGTTTTTGTTTTCATATGTTTATACTGTAGCAATTTCACTGTTCACTATATTCTCTGCCCACATCCATCAGGATTCAGTACCAATATTCTCACTTTATCTGAGTACATTAGGAAGGATTGCTTTTCCCTCTGTTTTCCCTCAGAAGTTATAGGAGTTTGGCCTTTTAAAAAAAATACTGATTTTATTCTGATTTATATTGTGTTAATTGTTTTATCTGTTTTATTTTTACTAAATTGAAAGCTACTTGAAGGTAGGGACATGTTGAATTTAACATAGCACCTTATCCACAGAAATTGTGTTGTGTGTATTGAATAGAACTAAATACATGGAGGCAAGCAAAAATGGCCTTGCCAACAGGGTGAGTGACTGTGAAAGGTGGTCTCACTAATGACCTATCTAACAGATGGAAATAAACTATCCAAGTAAGAGAAATAAATGCACAGCACATAATTGCCCCTTTGAAAAGGAAACTCACACACAACTACCCCTTTGTTTAATTAAAACACCTGTGGCCTAACGTGTTATCTCTAAGCGTTCTTTCTCAGCCTTGAAGAGCCCTAAGCAGACAGTAGGGGTGTGAGCTCCCTGCTCCCGCTCTCTGCCTCAGTTCCTGCAAAAAAACCAGATTTCAAGGACTCAGTTAAGCTGGCCTTAGTGAGAAAAGAAAAAAATAAAGAACACTTACGAGCTTCACCACCGCTTCTGTTATCAGTCCGTTAAAGTAGAGGAAAAAGAAAGCCATTTTTACCCTTTAAAAGCACCAAGCTGCTTGGCCTCTCTGCTCAGCACTTCCTTCTTTCCTCTGTGTGCCATGGCCATTCCCTCCTTCTCTCTCTCTCTTTCTCTCTCTTTCTTTTGTTCTCCAGAAAATAAATAAACTTTGTACTTCTTTCTATCCTAAACTCTGTGTGAGAATTCCTTCTCCAACCTGCACCGTGAGCTCCTCGTGAGGTCCCCACCCTAACAGACTGAAAAGGGTAATACACATGGAGCTTTTAGAGCCCAGTCATATTGATTGGAATGGTGTGTGTGGAAAGTTGTGAGACTTGAGTTTTGAAAGGTAGAGCAGTATCTGGTTGTGGAAGTCCCTGACACCACCCAGAGAAGATGGAGCCTACTGTACCAGGACAACTATTTTTAAATGTTATTTAGCAGTAGACTGTTCTTCTCAGATGTTTACCTGAAAACTTCAGTGTATAAAAAAGATCAAAATTGAGTTGCTGTGGTTGACAGAAGCACTGGATTTCCCACCTGCTTGGGTGTTCCCTCTCTCTCATTAATGTCATCTTGACCTCTCAGCAAAACATTTGGGATTTCATGAAACAAGGTTTGAAAACCAGCGTACTACAGATTAGGGAGCTACCTTCTTGTGCTGGAGAATAACATGAGTAGAGTTGTGCTTTGGAAAGAAAATCTGGTAGCAATGTGAATGACAGATTGGAGAGGGGAGTATTTAATTTCTTTTTTAATTTCTTGGTTTTCTTTCTGTACTCCCTCAGAACATTTACTGTTCTTTAAGGATTATCCTGTGGAACAATTTTTCCTAACTGTCTGCCCCTCCCAAATTCTTCCATGGCAGTTGTTTCAGTTCTGCTAATCTTCAATAAGGTGTATTGAGCTGAATGCCTAGATGTCTGATTCTGCTAGCCAAGTATTCCTCCGGCTGTTGAGATCTATCACTTCTGCTGACTTAGTGTACCTGGGCAAAGTCTTGGCAATTTTTTATAGGTAACAATATTAGATTTTAGCTCTGCTGTAGCTTATGCCTTGTTCCTTTCTGCTACTGCTTGCTCAGAAAGGTGCTTAAAATGGGCCCTTGGAAAGATGACTGTATTAGATTATTTAGAACAATTATACTAATTAAAAAAGAGATGGCTATCCAAGTAATAGAATAAAACAAGAATTATTGGTTAAGATACAATAGATTTTGTATCCATTTGGCTTCTCTCAGAAGCCTATATTCTATGACTGAATTTCCTCATATCTATAGGTAGGTTATAAAGTTAAAAAAAATTTTATTTCTGTTCTGCTTGGGCAGGATGGTCTTTTGGCTAGGACTCTGAAATTAAAAGCTGGATTTGTTGGTTGTGCAGGCCTCTTACAGCTAAGGAATTAGCTTGGCTTAAAGTAATTTGGTGATAAAACATTAATTGTGTACCACCTAATAAACAGGAATAAAATTATTTAAGCCAGTTACTATCTTATACATTTTTCACTTAAGATATAAATAAGTGGTTAATATAATTTCTTTCTTTTTCTGAGACTTTAAAAAAAATGTTCAAATTTATCACTATCTGGGTTTGATCATGCTTTGGAAGTAATTGGTATTTTCTTTTGAGAATGAAAAGGCGTAATTTATTGAGGGAATATAGAATCATACAGAAAGAAATCCATAAATTTTCCCATTTTTACTATTAAGTTATATCATAAGCAGTTATTTTGAATGGCAGTATGAAAAAGTATGTGTGTGTTTTAAGGAGGATGTTGTCAAATTAAGAAAGATAAATAAGATGTTTTCTGGAATCCTACATTATGGAGATAAGCTCATTTAGGAGCAAGCATTTCCTGCATACTAAGAAGCTTTTAAAGGTTAGAGAGTAAGAAGAAGGTGATCAGTGTCTAGTCTGCTCAACCCCATGCCTCCCAGAAAATTTCTCAGCCTCCCTAACTCCCTACTCCAATATAAAGCTCACATTTAATGAGCCCTAATTCTGACCTGGGTATGTGCCAAATATTTTACATATGTCATGTCATTTACTCCTCACAATAATCTCTGAAGTATTGAGTAGATGTTATAATTATCTGAATTTTGTAATACAGAAATTGAGGCTCAGAGAATTGAAGTAACTTACCCAAGATAAGGTAGTTTGTCAGTGGCAGAGCTAGCATTCGACCTCTTTGATATCTGACTACAAAGTAATCCATGCATTACACGGCTTCCTTATGTTAAGCTTTTTGCTTTTTGACCCACACTATGCACTATGTGTTAAGTACCTGCACAAGCATTGGAAGACCATGCCCATGTGATGTTTGTAACTGAATTGGGTATTCAAATCACACACTCTTGAAACAATTAAAGAATGTGTAACTATTTACACAGTAGGCTTTTGCTTTGTTTTGTTTTGTTTTGTTTTTTGAGACAGGGTCTTGCTCTGTCACCCAGGCTGGAGTGCAGTGGCAGGATCATAGCTCACTTCCACCTCTAATTCCTGGGCTCAAGGGATCCTCCTGCCTCACCCTCCCTGGTAGTTGGGACTATAGGCACACACCACCATGCCTGGCTAATTTTTCTTTTTGTTTTTCTTTTTTTTCTTTCTTTTTTTTTTTTTTTTTGAGATGGGGTCTCACAATTGCCCAGGCTGGTCTTGAACTCCTGGGCTCAAGTGATCCTCCTGCCTCAGCTTCCCAGAGTGCTAGGATTACAGGCGTGAGCCACCACTCCCGGCATACACACTAGGTTGAGAGAATGTGCATCATGCTGTACCACACTTCCTCTCTATGATCCTGTTAGTTTAAAGTGCGGGTATTTGCTACCTGACATAGGCTTCCAAGATGTTCATATTAGTGAAATATTTTCTTTTTAAAAATTATTTTTTAAATATATGTTTTAGTATTGAATTATAAGATATTTTAAGATAATATAAAGTTGGACTCAAATATCTATTTAGATGTTTATTTTGTAGAGACAAGCAACTTAACCAAATAATTCAGTGAACCTTCATTGAGAACCTGAAATGACCTAGGTACTGTGTTAGGTGTCAGAGACTGGTTATATGGTTTAGAAGTAGGAGACTTGTAGGGTAGATGCTGTGCCATGCATAGGGCCTGGCACAAAGAGAAAGTACCTAAGAAATATTTATTAACTGAAAGGAAGAAGAAAGTTGAAATTGTGGTTTATCTAAACCGGGAAAATTAATGTCTCTTAAGTTTTTTCATCTGGAATGAAGGATAATAAAACCCGTATCAGAGGGATTGTTATCAAGATTAAATAAGTTAAAATATGGGACTATGCCCAGATCTGTGTCTGGCATGTATTAGATGGTTAACAGTTGTTAGTCAAATAGTGAAAAATAAATAATGCATTATCTCCATTCTCAAGCAGTGTCAGGATTTCAAATGGGATTCTTATGCGTTGTGAAGTTGGACTTTAGTTGTCATATCCCTGTATTTGCTTTAAAATTCTGTCTGAGCTTCACTAATAATCCAAAGGGCTTTGGGACTGTAAGAAGCAAACACACAAACACATCCATACACTCCTCTATGTCTGCTCACATCTGATGAAATTGAAATTTTTCTTGTTGATGAAAAAAAATCTGTGCAAAGTTATTGCTCAATATCATCAAATATTTTAAAATTTATATGCCCTCTATAATAACAAGAGAACATGGGGAATGAGCAGAAGCAGAATTATATTATTGGAGAAAACTTTGGATACAGAAAGAGATCAGTAGGTGTTGGAATTTCAACAGCTCCTGTTTTCACTTCTATACACAATAGAGTTCTTACAAACAGACTTATGGTAACTTTCTTTTCTTAATTGAGGATGGACAGAAATACAGCTAAGTGATACCAAAAGGATCCGGTATGCATGCAACACAGGCTACTGTTTATGCCAATCTGTACAGAATGTCATTTGTTTTAAAGAACTTTTTCCTCTCTTTCCTAACAGGAAGAGAAAATGTGTTTCTCCTTCCAGACAACAGTGAACTGATTTGTTTTATTTACTGTTGCTGATTTAGTGAAAAATTCCTAGTATGAAGTATAATAGAAGCAAAGGGGTGTTTTCACTTATTAAGGCTAATTGCTGTTTTAATAATGTGTTTTGAGCTTTCTCTATCTTCAGAGTTAACTATTTTAAGCGTTTTGATCTCTAACCCAATTCTTTTATGTATAATTGTTTAAATTCCATTGGTCATATTGATGATCTTTATATATTTGTCTTTGAAGACATTCTATAAATAAATAAATTAACTAATTATTGTGTCTTTTCTACAAGAAAATAAACTAATTTTCTGAAATTGGATTTAAATCATCATTAAAGTATAAAATGCTATGACTATAAGGTAGCATTACAAAGCCAGAAAAATTTCTTAAACTTAAACTACTTTCAGGCACACATTTTCAACCCTTTTATAGAAGTACTTTTGAGTTGAAATTGAAATGTCAAATAACATAAAACTTAAAATACACATCTGGTTTCGTATTGCCATCACACAGTATTAAATATTAAACATTAATTTATTTCATGCTGCTGGCAGGTCACAATGATTCCGTGTTTAATGAAAAAAATATTGTCTGCTCAATGACTTCTGTGTTTTGTAGTAGAACTGGTATAGGCTTTGTTCTGTTAGTGAATACCTAAATATGATTTTTAAGTCATGTATGACTATACCTGTTTCAGACATAATCTACAACTGAAATTCACGAATTTTATAACTTTTGGGAAATATGTCTTTGTTTCTTCTACGAAGGAGAAAAATTATGAAAAGATGCCTCTACCTCATGTATTACATTCTTTACAGTAATCAGGGCAGACTTCATTAGAACCAGATGCTTGGTACCCAGTGATAAGTTTAATATATGTAATAAAATTTTGCTGTAAGTGAATCTGGAAAGAAAGCTACCTTAAGTAAAGGGAATGAATTTTGGAGCAGAATTAAACAGAAATCTGTAACAGAGAATAAATTATTATTTTTGGAGTCAGTGCAGTTATACATATATTTGTTCATACCACTTACTATCTATGTCACCTCGGGCAAATTAATAATCTCTCTGTACTTTAGTTTCTTTATCTGTAAAATAGATATAATAATATTTTCTACCTGATAATGTATGTGTAATTGTGCCTGGCACTTAGCAAACACTACATGAGTGTTACCTTTTATTATCATTATATATGGTGTGTATGATCAGTCCTGCAGTAGGGTGGAGAAACGGGAACAGAAGGATGAGCCATTCAGAATCATTTGAACACAGCGTGTGAGGGACTTGCTAGGGATGGAGGCGGGAGGTTGTTGCCCTCGAGATGAGTCCCAATCACAAAATAACAATATGTGTGTGGAAAGTGTTTTTTATTTGCCGCTAACCTATAAATATCCCAAGCTCAAGCTGCTCTCCTTGAACTGAAAAATAGTTTCCCCTGTGAACCCCCACCACACTCCCCAACCACCTGAATCCAGCTGCAGTAGCCCCACCCCCAACTCAAGTTGACTTTTCTTACCTCCTCAAATCTATGCTCGTTCTATCTGTTGATTTTCTTTGTATTAAGAAATCATATCTGAAACCAACTTCCAAACTTATACATAGGGTTGAATGAAACAAATTCATTTTGAGTCTTACAGTGTTGCCTGTGTATTTAATTTTTAAAAGACCTTAAGATAGTTGCTTTCAGGTTTTCATTTTAGTTTATTGCTCTCTTAAAGCTATTAACTATCATTGAAAGGTAAAGTTTGATTTAGGAGAGTTGTATTGATAGTCCAGAGTTTCATAGTCATTTTTAAAAAATGTACATCAAATTTTTTCCTTGTTTTGTTTGATACAGTTCTAAATGCATGAAAATAGCTTTAAGAGATGGAGCTTGAATTGCAGTAATTTAATTTCCAATTCAATAGACACATGATAGTCTGCTACCATTTTGGCAGTGTTGTAAGCCTATTGACTATTTTTGATGTTATCAGTGGGCTGCTTTTGTAGTATTCAAGGTGTTGTATAAATGTAATGATGTCTTACTGGCTTTCTGCAAACTTATGTGTTTAGTCTGGTAAAGATTTATTTTTTGAAATACTCTCATGGAGTGTGAACATTTTTATGTTTTCACACCTAGCTTATGTGAAAAAGTGTCCACATTGTGTACTATAGTTTTGCAGTCACTGAAAATAGTTTTCTGAGCTTCGTTGTTTTCTTTAAGTAGATATACCATTATAACCACATTTATCAAGCAACAGTTGAAGATGTGAGTTTTGGACTATGAAAATGAGATTTCTCAAAGGAGATGCAGTAATCACAGGGTGAAATAGGTTAGATAGCATTGCCAAATTTGTAGAAGAGTGTTAGAATCTAGAATCAATAAGGAGGAACATATGAATATAGAAGAGAGCATTTTTGAATTTTAGATTTCATAATAAGGCTTTTGAGACAGTTTTGTAGGTATGTATCAAGAGAGGAGGGAAAAGGAATACATTTGAATTTACTCTGCAAGTATTTAAAATTATTAATGGACTCCATAATTGTATTGTGCCTGAAGGTGACTTAATTTGAAAGTAAGCTGACATGGAACAGACTTGACTACCTGAGGGAACTGCTCTCAGCAGAAAAGAGACAAAGCTTAATATAAAAAGTATAAGATCATTTATCTGAGAGAGGGGTAAATAACTTTTGAGATCATAGAACATCATATCTAAGAAAGAGTTGCCAAAGCAGATATTATAATGAAAGGTGAGGGCAATAGACTTAATGTGACCGTATCTTATTAACTGATAAGAAAAACAAATTTTGGAAATACATAAAAACACTCACTTTTTTTTTAAAAGGGAAAAAGAAGCTGTATTTTTGATGCTGCTGTAGGTAAACAGTTTTGTTATGCTGTATCATGATTCTCAAATGTGATTTTAAATGTAGATTTTTATAGAGCTTATTTTTCAGAAATATTTTATTCCAGTGCATTCAGGAAATTTAAAAATAAAAAAAAAATAGGATCCATAATGGGCACTTTTTCATGAATTAAAACCTGGAATAATTATTAGTTTCCTTGGTAATTTTGTCAATTCTGTGTTTTATATAGAATATTAAATAATCATAGCAGTATCACCCTGTGTTTTTACTGCACTTTACATTTTTCACATCTTGTTCATGGCCTCATTTTATCCCGAAACACACTATGAATCGGGTAGATGGAGTCAGAAAGGTTGCATGACTTGCCCAGAGGAAGTGGTAGATGGGGCTGCACTCAGGCTTTTGGAGCCTGATTATAAAGCAGTTACGTAAGGATGAGAGCGTGAGCGCAAGGAGCCTAGGAGCAGCTTTGATTTAGGAAAAGAGCTGCTTAAATTCTGACCAGTAATTGATATTGGAACGAATGACTTAGCCTAAACTTTATCAGAAAAACCATGCAGAAGAGGCAGTCTTTATGAACTAGTGAAAACATACCCTTAAATTGGAATTTAAGTTTCCAGGCTTGGATGAATTACTTTATATATACTGATTTGGCCAAAATCACTTTCCAGAAAAATATTGTCTCTGTTTGGAGAAGTCTCAAGTTTTACGATGAGACAGGAAGATTTGAAATCTCATGAAATTTTTCAAAAGTCAAAAATTAGCGTGTCAGAGCCCAGCATCTGTTTTGTGACCAGACTTTTCCTGTGTGTCTTATATTCGTTAGAGGGCATGATTTGATTATGTGGTCAGGAACAGTCTGGGCAAAATTGTTAAATCATCAGTTTTTTGTCATATTGGCTCCAAACTCATTTTCTTGTGGTTGTTTTTCAGTTCTATGAAACAACCCCTCCCCCACCTCATTAATGCCTCAATGTCCTAACCTTTTACTCCAGAATACACTCTCAAAAGAGACATCCTCTCTCCCCATTAACTATTTTATTTTAATTGAGACCCTAACCATGAATCAACAGAATAAATCTCATTCTTCAACCGTGGGTTGCAGTAAGTTGGTGGGGGAAATTTTGGAGGTGGAGGACAGTAAAGCAGGAAAGGTCTTTTTCCATCAGTCAAGAAAACATGCTACTGAGATATTGTGTACTCATAACAACTATCCAATGCAGGCAATAATTATACAGCTTCTATTACTACCTGGGTTCTTTTAGGAGAAAAGTCCATCAGAATGTTTCTAAGCAAACTTCATAACCCACTGGAAGAATTTGTTTTTTGTGTAGGCACTAGGTAACTCTTAGCTAGAAAATAAAAGTGTTACTGTTGCTTTTGTTTACTTTAAGAAGCATTTTGCCAAACAAAAGGTCATGTATTTAATTTAAAAAAATTGAAACTTGAGTTTTTAGCATTGTGCTTATAATACAAAGTTCAAGATCTGAGGCCTGAGAGATTTCCTCCCACACTGCATGTGTACTTGGAAATGCCATTACTGGCTTGAGTCCAGCGTCTGGCAATTTGTTATACTGAGCAGCTAATTTTTCAATGCAGTTCCTCTGGGGCTCAGTGCAAAGTCATACAACACAACTGATTACAGAGTAGCAATCTGAATTCAGAGCAGGTGCCAAGTGAGTTTGCAACTCTGTAACCTTCAGGCCTAATAAGGAAGTTGTTTACAAAAGAGCATTTGATTTATTAATTGTTTGATATATATCTTGGTATTTTAACACATATACCTAAGAAATATGCTGAATGTTATTTTCTTTTTGAAAACATTTTAATTATTTGAAGAGTTGTATTCACCCCATATGAGATGCTATAATGATATTCAACAGTATGAACGTTGGAGTCAGGCAAATTGGGTTTGAATTTGGCTGAAACACTGTGTCATTTGGGAATCTTCTCTGTGCCTCAGTTTCCACATTTGTAAAATGAGGATGCTAAGAGTAGCAACTGCATAGAGCTGTTGTGCAAATTAAATAAAATCATAGATATTAATGCATATTATAAAGTACGCAATAGGTGGTGTTCTTGTTGTATTTGTTATAATTTATTTATGAATATAAACATCAAGCTGCTTTAAACAGAACAAATATATATATAACACAAAACATGAACAATTCGCTCTTCATAAGTTTTACTCATTCTGAAATAATATGAAGTATTGATTGAACTTCTCCACTTATGATAATGACCCCATTTTAGAAACTTCATTACTTGGGATTGGTGCCCTTTCCCACTGTAACAGGAACCCTTGCCACTCAAATAGACTGTCCAGTAGAAAAATGTATACTTATACTCCATGTACAATCTCATTTGAATAACTACAGCTATGTCTAGGTCAGTATAATCACATTTCTATGCCTATAATTTATATTAATAAGCTTTATTCAATACAAAGAATACTATTAAACAAGAAATTCTGTAGAATATACTTAAATTTCCCTATGTTCCTTTATTTGTATTTTATGTATAATTATATTTGAATATCTTTATGATGTTAGGTTTTTTGGTATAAACAGGTTTGTTAATCATGATTGTAGGCTGGGGAGTTGTGAGCTGCAGGTGTATATTTTTGGATTAAGTGCCATGGTTATCCGGGGAATCTGCTCTTCACTAAATCAGTGGGGCTTCTTCAAGTTCTACACCTCTTAGCTAATTCAAGTCTTGATCTTGACCTCTTCTCTTCCTCTGCTGGTGGCTCCCTGTTTCTTGGCATGTTCACTTTGGGTATACTACTCTGAGACTGATAACCACCACCTTGATACCAACATCAAGAGGGTAACTTTATCAGAAAAAATAAAGTACATATTTACCCACTCTGGCCTCCACCCACACTCCATCGCAAGTGAGCATTACACCCTGATTTTTTGTCCTTAAAAAAAGTATTTTTAGCTATTGGGAAAATAAATCTTTTAATTTTTAAGCCACATTTCTCTCTTGGGTCAGAACATCTCACCAATATTTATCTCCAACCAGAATAAGAATGCTAAACTACTGTGTAGTTCATACTGGGCACAGTTGGTGACATGATCTTAAGGAAGTGAAACTCCTAAATCCCTTAGGTTATTAAGCAGAAACCCTCCCATTTCCTAATTATTTAGCCATTTGTTAGTTACCTGCATAGTTAAAAAGATTGCTCTTCAGTTCAGCCTGGTCCCTTATATTTGAACGAAAGCTCATCATCCAGTTATGTTGTTACAGATGAAGCTGTACCTTTGACCCTTTTCTCATTTGAATAGCAAATTGATAAGAGAAGCACAGTAACTTGGTCATTCCCTCTCACTCTTCAATTTTGTTCTTTGGTAAACTCTTTGGCTTTATCTCTTGAATTGCTTGTTGTTTTTTATATGCCCTGTTAGTGGCTGGTTTATATGTGACTTGGATCAGCCAGGGTCCATGGCCACAGGCTTCCCTGGAGTAAACCTTTGTCACAAGTTACAGATATTGTGATAACCAAACATCATCTGAGGGAGAGATGGCCATTATTCCTCTTTTTATGGCATGGTCCCAGTGATGGGTTCATTAGACAGGACTTTGGCATGTATAAGTCTCCATATGTATGTCTGGTTGCAGGAAATGCTCAAAGGTCAAAAATCCTTGGCCTATAAAATAGGGAAGTACTATTTGCTATATATGAGAATGCACCATAGTATCGGTTTAAATCAGAAACCTTACTGAAACTTTTAAGGTGTTTCAATTAATAAAAATGAAAAGAAAAGTGTGAACATATCTACCCCACAGTGTGGTATGACTGGGATCTCACCAGAGTTGTGCTGTTCTAGTCTGGCACACTAGAATTTTGGTTGGAAAGAGATAAAAGGTATTTTTCTTCAGAGTTGGGATACATGCTGTAGGCATAGTGAAACCAAAAGCCCTTATGTTCGTGGATTCATCCTACATACTAAACTCATAAAACTAGAGCGAAGTTCTGCCCTTTGGTTCGTAATGGCTTACCATGGTCTCATGTTCAAGACCTTTGGCTTCAAGTTACCTTCCAACAGCAGTTAATGTGACTTCACTCTCCTTCCGTTCTAGTCACAACCATTTCCCCAACATGGCATGTTAGTTGAGAGACTTTGTGTTGAAAGCAATAGAAACCAACTCTGGCTAGCTCAATTCAAAAAGAGGAATTAGGTGACTTGACCTGGATATTTTATAGGATCAAAGGAATTCCTTGGTAGCCAGAACTTCATTCTCTAGAATGCTACCTTAGATGTGATTGCTTCACCAATTTCCTGTCTCTGAGTGTCTCTGTTTCAAATCTTCATACCCTAGAATGAGAATCTGTTTGGACCAGTTTGGGGTAGGCGTCAGTCCACAGGGTCATGTAGCTCAGAAATGGCCAATGGAAAACATTTCCAGAATTGGGGAAATTGTTAAACTAAGGCAGTTATCTCATGACATGACTGTTCCACATGCCAGGTACTCTTCAGTCTTCATGCCTTTATTTATGATGTTCCTTCTGCTTTGTACCCTTTGCCAGTCAAAGTCAAAATCTTTTCGACACAGCTCATATTCTACCTTCTCCATGATGACTTTCCTGATCAGAATTACAGAATTTCTTCTGCTTTTCCACACCATATTACCTATGCCTTTAATTTAACATTCTTTATTCTGCCTATGTACTTAGCCTTCTACATTTGTGTCATCTCTTTGCTGCAATCTACCCTATCAGGCCTGTATTATGCCATGTTCTGAAGTGATGATAATGAATCCTGGGTTGAACTAAGAATTGGATTAGGGGAAAATGACCATTTATTGAGTTGGCTGGACCCTAGATTTCTCTAAGGGCTAAAAGTAGTCTGCCTGTATGGTAGCTGCAAAGCAATACTCAGATGACTTTAAGAATGTGATATTTGCAACAGGCAAAGAGTAAAATCAGTTTTGAGGCATCTGCATTACTTATTTCAGGAAAGATAGAGGAAGAGCCCTGGAATGGGGTTGGAGTTGAAGGCATGGGTCCCTTTTTACATGTCTCAGCCCCTGCCAGCCACCTGGTTAAACAGTGAGCATCTCCTTCCAGGCTGCTGTACTAGAGGTGAGAAGTGGTTCTGTAGATGTCAGGACTATGGTATGATTCCAGAAAAGGGGAATACTGTGTTAGGAGTCCTCATTTCTAACTTACAATAAAACTACAGATACAGTAAGGTTAAGGATCATACCAGAAGAACAAAGACAGAAGCTAGATAGTAAAGGGGAAGAGAAGAGGACAGTTTTATTAATTTTTTTTTTAACCAAGGAAAACCACAATAATTGAATGTAAACTGTAGCCGTGACTTTCCTCGAAGCTGGAATCAAAGTGGAATCATTGTCTGATAGCAGTCAATATCTCAGTTTACCAGAAGAACAAACTACTGTAATCTTTCTCAAACCCTTTTTGGAACAAACTGGAGTACAAATATGATTAAATAACCAATGAAAAACAAATGAATTTTTAAAAATCATTTCATCAACACTATCACCAAAAACAAATGAATTTCATGGTTAGGAAAACATGGCTAAGTTAGTATAATAATTGACTGAGACATTGGCCTCTGTGTTATCTGTAGTTGCATTTTACTAAACTTATATTTACAGAGTTGAAAAAATTATAACTAACTTTTCATACAGTTTGGAATGTTCATAACAAAGTATGAGCTTGAAAGAATCACCTTTGGAATCTTGAATAAGGACTTCATTGGTGCAGAATGCATGTTAATTCAGGGAAATAGGTCTTTAAGTCAAGAATGATGCGGAAATGTCATAAGGCTTATTCAGAGTCACAACATTTTAAAAACATTTTCTATTTTAAATCTGAAATTTTAATTTCTTAGATAAAATTCTCCATTCTTTTTTTTGAAGTGTTTTAACTTTTGTTTCTATTTGTAACATTTCTATTTCACTTCTTTCTGTCTTTTGGGGGTGAGATTATCCTGAGTAAGAAGTGTCTGCTTTTTTAATATAGTAGAATCTATATATTTCAGCATGATCCAAAATATTTTTGTTCCCAGATTTTATTCTTATTTTTAAAGTTCATTTTGTAGGTAAAACTAAAAACAAAACAAAACAAAAGGTAGTAGCTGCTGAATTCCTACAGGAACTTTACAGAGTCCAGGTTACTAGTCTGTTCACCCATCGCAGAATTTATGAAAATCTAAAACATTAATGATGCCTAAAAGGCAGGCTGCCACACAGAGATGAATGCTTTGCCTGGCCTGATAACAGAATTAAAGAAAATTGAAACTTCAGCATTTTGAAGATCATTGGGGTATCATTTTTGTATGTGTTCAGAATAGTTTATGAATAATGTTTAGATGGAGTTCATATAAACCCAATTCAAGTTCAGATGGAAACATTTTTATGTACAGAAAACTTATAACTTGACAGTAAAAGAAGATATATTTAAATGTTTATAGTAGACAACAGAACATACTGCAGAAAAGTCCAGTGAAAGCATCATTAGGAGTGCTTCCTGTCCCTTTTTATACTGCTAGAAAATATGAAGCAAAAGAATTTTGATTGTGTATGCTGAAGATCTGCTCTTTTGGTGTATATTTTATATTTGCCATAACAGACTAACATAGCATCTTTCACTGTCAAATTGAGTTAACTGTGGTATATATCATGGGTGGTTTAAAAGCTATTTTACTATTAATAAGAAGGCATTTAAAAATACTATAATAAATGATTGTATACCACTGGTACTTTCAGTTTGCTGTTTTGCATGAACCAAATCCTATTTATAAGCTGGCATTATTAAAAATGAATGGGGGAAAATGATCTAGAAAATCAGGGCTTTTTTCACATTCACAAGTGGAAGCCTCATTCTCTCCAATGAAGGGAATCAGCATTTTAGAATTTAAAATTCTGATGTGTAGTCAGTCCCAAGACAGATTTAAAATGGGATCACTCAAGGAGGTGAAAAGTGCAATGAATTTGCATTTCAGGGTCCTTGGACTCTTTCAGGTGTGGGAGATGTATGATGAGTAGCTGATTCATGAATTATAGCTACCCCCTTTTATAGTGCATTTTAGAGTCCAACAAAAAGAAAGGAAAGTACTTTGTGATAGTGTTTCCCATGTATAAGAGATGATAAGGAAATAAAATTTTTACACAGAAACTAATAGGGACTCTTTTAATATAATATTTTTCTTTCTTTTCTCTATAATCATCCTTCTCCTAAACCATAGGGCTAGGCTAAATCTGTCATGGTGGGTTGTTGAACCGTGGATGCCTGGCCACATTATAAATTTGAGTACCAAAAAGTATGTGTGTATATAGCATGAAATTTTTATTGATGATAAGCTATACTTCAGTTTATATTTCACATTAGATTGGAAGATTGGTTGGCTTTTATCTGTTTAAAAAAAATCACCTTTACCTCCAAATAAGGAAAAAAATGTATTTATAAAACCTCTAGAATGTTGTTTCCTTCTGACTTTAACTCTCAATCTGTTGTGTTCTTTTTACATGAACTAAGAGTTATTTCTATACCAACCTTTCAAAGTAGGAATCAAAACTATTGAAGTGGTTAAAACTTTTCCCACGAATTGCAATAT
Organism: Daubentonia madagascariensis; assembly: GCA_023783475.1. Lineage (NCBI taxonomy): Eukaryota > Metazoa > Chordata > Mammalia > Primates > Daubentoniidae > Daubentonia > Daubentonia madagascariensis. The sequence goes on along the minus strand of JAKFHU010000258.1, from coordinate 13,130,486 downwards.
GATTTCAAAAATAAAGTTGTATGTACCAACTAATAGAATAAATATAGCTAAGGAATGACATTGAAAAGAAAGTTCCAGAAAACTCTCAGACGATACAGGGGAAAAAGTGTAATTAATGGACAATTTGGAAAATAAGAGACTTAAAGGTTAAGCTGTGGGAAGACCAGCGTCTTTCTAATAGGATTTCCAGAAGCAGATAGTAAATAAAACAAAGGGGAGGAAATAATCAATGAAATGATAGATGAATTCTTCACAAAGCTGAGAAAAGCCATGTAATTCTTCAGATTGCAAGGGCTCAGTATATGTTGAGTCAGGTGATTAAAAAAAAAAGTCTAAGACTCAGTTATTCCTAGTAGAATTTTAGAATTCCATGGATTAAAACACACACACACAAACACACACACTCCCCTACACACTCCCATAGAGGAAAAAATAAGTTGAAAAAGATACAGGAACCAGACTCAGATCAGGCTTCTCATAAGCAGCATTGAATTCTGGAAGATAATGGAGCAATACTTTCAACATTCTGAGGGAAAATAACATTGAACCAAGATTGTCATGTAGCCCAAACTACATGAGAATTTTCTTAAGTAAGAAGGCAACAATAAAAAGATATTCAAATATGCATGGATATAAGCCTCTTATTATCCAAGCTTCCTATATGAAAAAACTGTGTTTGGAGAGTTACTCCAATGAAATGGTAGAGAAATTCAAGAAAGAAGGTAATCTGAGATGTGAAAAAGAGGTGCAGGTGAAGTGGAAAAAAAGCAAAAAAGTTAAAACTAAATCTACTTTACCTTGAATTTTGGGACATTTTCCTTCAAACAGGAGAGGCTTAATGGCATAGGATTGCATTTGTTCCTCTGTGGATTTATCCACAATACTTAGTTCTATGGTGAATAATGTTTATGTAATTATCAAGTTGTAAATGCTTTCTATTGGTTTTCACGCTCTAAAATCAACTACTGAAAAAGCACAGAGGACTGGAATAGAATTTAATGGTTTAAAAATAAATGCTGACAATGTAAAATAATACTATAAAAAATCAAGAAATAAATACAGGAATACATTATTTAAAACCACAATGGTGTCTATCAGAAGAACGAAAAACCAGATACTTTTTAGAAGTGTTTTTTTTTTCCAGAGAGAATATAATGGAGAAAGGAAAATTTTCATTTTATACTTACTAAAAGATAAACTATGTGTATAAATTACTTTCCTAGTTTTAAGAAAGACTTAAAAAATTAAAGGGCATTTTAACTCAATAGGGGATTGTTAAATTATAGTTCTTTGTTATAATGCATCAGGTAAAACAACTGAGGGAGATTTACTTCTGTACTGAAGTCAAAATTTTAAGTGAATAAAATAAACCAAGTGACAGTGTGGAATAGATGGCATGATCTAATTCAAGTTAAAATGCTCTTATTTTATATTTATTTATGTGGGAAAAAGTCTAGAAGGCTACATTCACTTTAACTTTTTTCAGTTTTGTACGTATTGAAGGTTTACAAGGGCTTTTTATCACTTTAGCAGTTATAACACTCAATAAAGATATTTTGAAAAATGAGATTGTTAGAAGCCCAGAACGGGGAATGACTTGCTGACCAGGTTTAACCAGGGAGCTAGTGGCAGAGTCAGGACTAAAATCCAGTCAGTAGAGGTGTTGCCAAGGCCTGGGGAATTTTAGCTTTCCCCTCTAAATTTCTGTCAGCCCTCCTAAACCACCCTTAATAATAGTAACAACAACAGTAATTGTACATATGTGTTAAATTTAATGTAAAGTGTGAATAAAAGTATCTTCAGGGGGAAAAAGTGTGTGTCCCTGACATCTTGAGGGGCCTGGGGGAGATGACCGGGAAAAGCTAAATAAAGACGTCAAATGAGAAAAGCCTTGAAAAATGGGCATAGGTTTTTTCACAGACTGAGATGGGAATGGAGCTGTGATCAGAGTTACATCAAGTAGTGTGAAGGCACAAAAACACAACAAAACAAAAAACTTGTTTGACAAATGTAGTCTTTGCTGCTCCTAGTCATGTTTCTATCACAAGAATTAATATAGGATTGATAAAGAGGGGAATGATATTGAGTTAATGTGGTAGTCTCTTTGGTTTGTAAGTGATTTTTCTTGGAGTGTTAATGGTTTTTGTCATCAGGTAGTAGCAGCTGAACCCAAAGCACAGGAACACACTGACACAGCCCAGCAGGGTGGAGGAATGGAGAATCAGGGTAGGGAGCCTGAGACCCCTTCACGTGGAGGTTTGGTCACAGTTCTTTCCGGTCTTTGTGTATTTTCAGAACTTAGATGCCTTTCTTACAGCCTTCTTTCAAGCTACCTTTACCTTTATTTAAAAAATATAGTTGTATATTTATTGTAGCATTTCTTTATTAAGAACTTAATGTCTTTTTAAAAATGGTGCTGTTTTTGAAGTTAGGATTTTTACTTTTTTAGGGCTCTGGTTATAATATTGTATAGGGTTTGAGTGTTCTGCCTTATAAGCCCTCATAATATAAGATTTTGCACACCATGAGAATTTTCAGGAATGCGTATATCCAATTATAGTCCCTAGTTTAGCCTATAGAGTAGTGCTTTCTGTGATGATGGAAATGCTTTATGTCTTGCTTTTGGTATTGTAGCCATTAGCCACATGTGGTTATTTAATTTTGAGTTCATTACGTTAAATACATAATTTGGTTTCTCAGCTGCACTAGCTATATTTCAAGTGCCCAGAGTCACTCAGTGGCTTGTGGCTCCCATATTGGAGCCACAGCTGTACACAGAGTGAGCTTGGAGCACATAAGGATTTGTGAACCCTTTGCAATGACCTCAAACACTCTTTTCCCAGCATTTTCCTGCGTAGAGGTTGGGAATTTGCTTTGGAAGAGAAATTCAAATAGAGGTTCTAGGATAGTGTTGGGCATGTGGAACCTTAGGGAGAGGAAGTGGCACTACCATGAGTCTGATACTGCCTGTGAGTTAGAGATGGCCCACCCTAGATGTCTGTTTGCCTACCTACCTAGATATCCCCACAGTGAATAACACTTGAGTAACATATATAGGAAGGACATCATTATCTGGCTTGAAGATGATGTGTTATTATATTCCAGTATGAATTGAGAATAATTCTTCAACTTTGGTAAACTGGAGGGGATTAAATGTAGGGTGATTAGGACAGAAACTAATGTAGGATTTATGATACTTTCTGATTACAATGGGTAAAGCAGTGTTAACTTTTGTTTTTTCTTCTATGCTCGTACACCTTCTGCCTCAACCTTACACTTAGGGGAAGGCTTATTAATGATATCTTTGACTTTTATTTTTTTTCTAAATTAGTAGTTCAGAAGAGCTACTAGGAACCTAATGCAAAGTAAAACATGAGTCTGTGTGGTAAGATCTGGTTTAATGTCATATTTCACTTTGCAGTACTCTGTGCATCTTTGTACCCATCCCCACTTTTTCCTTTTGAACTGAAACAATCCCATAGGTAATAACCTGATTTGTATTCCTTTGTTTGGGTTTTTGTCACTCTTTATGTTACTTTTGCATAGGTGTAAATAGGCACATTGAACATAATTCTAGTTCCAAATTGTGTAGTTACAAAAATTTATTATATAAGTTTTAACTGATTTGTATAATTCTGTATTTTTAAATTAACATTCACAATGCAGCATGGCTCATTATGCCAACTGTTTAGCATTTTTTATCTTGCAGGTTAAATGCAATATTCTGTTATATGAAATATTTTGAGGTACTAAATTTTAAAATACATAGTGGTATGGATAGATAGGTAATAACCATCACAGTGTGAATTGAAGGAGTGCTTTCCCTCTGTAGAGTATATGTTCTTTAAAGGGAGCAGCCATTGCTTTCTACCTCATTGTAATTCACACTGCATCCAGCGCTACTGGAACACTAATGAAAATGCTGGGACTGCAAGGCTTTATTTTACTGTTGAGAATTCTCAGTGGTTACAGTATTATGTAGGGCCTAATTCTCTTGGTATTGCCTTCTTTTTAAATAGTGATTTTTATTTTCAGTCCAGCAATCCATTTCATTCATTAACCCCCTAACCACTGAGTAAGCTTCATGTCACAAAAGAGCTTCCAAAGGAAGAGGCATGCATTGGAGTATAAATATAAATGTTCTAATCATTCCTGAATCTCAATATATGTATTCTTATTGGCATTAAAAACTATGGCTTTTAAGGCAAACTCTGAGAGGATCAAAGTGCTGGATAAGAGAGTAAATGCTGTGTTTCTCTTAAGAGTACGATCTCAAGTGATACAACTGTTGCCATAGCAAAATTAGGTTAAATTTCATAAAATCTGTTCAATGCTCCCAAGGAAAAACTAAACTAAGGCATAAGGATTTTAATGTCACTCATTCCCCTTGATGCAAAATAAACACTGGGTATACCCTTCTTTTTGAAAAATTGATTAGCTGTGGGAAGTTGACTAGTATTGGAGCCTGTGTGTAATCTGTACAGATTTGTACCCAAAACAGTAATTGTCATTCATGCCATGTTTTTTTGTGTCAAGTGCTGTATTTGATGAACAGCTGGAGTCCCAGATGACTTAAGGCAGTTTTGAAATGTAAGGGATATTATCTCTAGGATATTATGAAATGTCACATGATCTTATTTTGATTTTTTTTCCTTTGCAATTTAAAGAAATCAGTACTTTCTTTTTTCTGTATGTCAACATGAATGTGTGTGTACATTATAGTAACTACCAAAAACCAATTTTTAATGTGTAGTTTACGGTTGTTATGTATAAACTTGTCTGAGCAGTACAAGAATATTATAGCTACATTTTGTATATTATACTCTTCCATGTACTAAGAATACATATTTACTTACTAAGTGTACCTATTGCTGATGCTGATATTAAGTGTACCACTGCTGATGCAGTGACTGCAGAAGCTGCTTTCTGGACAGCATGTTTGTTACACTCAGCATGTGTCCATGGCCATGTCAAAAAAGCAGGAAACAGCGAAAACATACCTCATGTCAGCTGGTGAGAGAAGAGCAAGAATGAGTGATAGTTTAAGAGAATGAAACACTGCTTTCAGAAATGTATGAAGACCAGAATTTGAACACGTCAAATATCATCCTAGGCAACAACTTGGGGAACTCACTGGGCAAGAGAATACTGAGTCCATAAGAATACTGAGTCCATAATTTGAAAAATTCTCTTGAGTAAAATATTTAAGAGACTTAAATTGAAGTATTTAGGTGAATATATACCTCATATGAAAAATAGTTCTGTCAAACTTAGGAAGCTGAGCAACAGAGACAGATATGACCCTGAGAGAAATTTATATATACATACATAATATGCATTAGAACTGTACTGTCAAATATGGTAGCCACTAGCTACCTGTGGCTGCTTAAATTAATTAAAATAAAATCCAGTTAAAAATTAAGTCTTTCATTTGCGCTAACCACATTTTAACTGTTCAACAGCCACATGTGGCTAGTGGCTACCATATTAAGTGGTGCTAATATAGAACATTCTATCATTGCAGAAAGTTATATGGGACAATGTTGCTCTGGAAGAATTTCTTCTAAATCAAGAGGCACAAGGATTATGATACTATGCTTTGATTAAAAAAAAAAAAAAAGCCACATAAGCCAGGGAAGATGGTGCATGCCTATAGTCCCAGCTGCTCAGAAGGCTGAGCCAAGAGGATCATTTGAGCCCAGCAGTTCAAGTCCAGCCTGGGCAACATAGTGAGACTCCATTTCTTAAAAGAAATAAGCCAAACTGTGTAATAGTGAAGCTATAGTTTGCAGCTAACTTTGCCTAGGGACATAATAGTAACCTGAGAATTATAGACACTGAAGCTGTCCCCAGCTCTGCTGTAAATTCCTCTGTGGTTCCTTGGACGACTTATTGGATCTCTCCAAATTTGTGGTTTAACTTTAGCAATGCATAAGACACTACATTATACCAGCCTAACTTGTATCATCTCTATAAGATGCATAAAAGGCAATTATAATCATTATAACTGAGTTCTCTTTTATTTCTCACTTTCCTTAGGTTATGATTTCTTCATGTATTTCTGTTAAAAACTTGTGTTAGCTTATTATATTGAATGTGTTTATGCAAACTACTTTAACTCTTTCTGATGGGCAAGTGGATTAGAGAGAAATGAACTTTTTCTTTCTGCCTTGGTTTCCCTACATGTTAATTTTAAAAAAGATTGATGCCATAGATCATAGCAGTTGGTGTGAGAATTAATGAATTGATCATTAGGAATGACTGTAGAACATTATGTACAGAATAGCATGTAGCTCTGAACATGTCTTGTCTTCAGGAAAAGCCAGGCCTCCTAAAAGCTTGGTGAATTATCAAATTAAAAAAATCTTCAGGCATTCTTCAGGTTAATGTTTAAATACTAAGATATTAAAAATTATCATGGGTTTAGACAATGTGAAGTTTGTGCCTCATTTTTGGGGTCCACCTGCTTGATACCTGGAAAAATCAATAAGGCTCAGATATTTAGAGCCGAAGATATGTATAAGTCTGTTTTAGGTGTGCATAGACATTAAAATACTTCTAATAACATGTTGTTTTCTGTAAAGCTCAAAATATTTGAATGGTGTGTGTTATGATTTGAATGTTTGCCCCCTCCAAAACTCATGTTGAAAATTAATTGCCATTCTATCAGTATTAAGAGGTGGGACCTTTAATAAGTGATTAGGACATGAGGGTTCCGCCCTCGTAGGTGGGATTGGTGTGTTATAAAAGGGTGAGTTTGGCCCCCTCTGTTCTCGCTTGTCTTCTGGCCTTCTGCCATGGGATGACACAGCAAGAAGGTCTTCACTGGATGCCAGCACCTTGATATTGGACTTCCCAGCCTCCATAACTGTGAGCCAATAAATTTCTGTTCATCATAAATTACCCAGTCTTAGGTATTCTGTTATAGCAATAGCAAAAACAGACTAAGAATAGTGTGTTATTTAACTTTGTATCATCTCTATAAGATGCATAAAAGGCAATTATAATCATTATTCTTCTATAAAGAAAGTTCCAACAATTTTAATTTCATTAGGATTAAGTAAATCACTGGTATTATTTTGTTTAGTGGCAGGTGGGCTGAAACAATGAAACACCTATTATTACAAACTTATTCAGCAGGTTATTGCTAATTATTTGATTTAAATGGACACTAATCCCTTTTCATTAGTAAAACAAATGAATTTCAAAGAATTATTGCAGGATGATAAGATGAGGAACAAAAACCAAATGTAGAGTTTCTGAGGAGAAAGATAGTATAGAATTTTTGTAGATGAGCAGAGAAAATTTATTAGAAGATGTTCTAACATTCTTATAATGAATTTAATTTTTAAATTAATGAACTGCTGATTGAAGACATAGAACAATAGTCATTAATGATTGTGAAAGGAGTATTGGAACTTTATTTGTGGAAATTATTACAGTCCATTAAATTGATGTTTATGGTCTAAATGAAGTTAATTGCAGTTTCAAAATTTATCTGAAAATTTAAAAAAATTTGGCTCAAAAACAGCACTTCATTCATTCATTCATTTTGGTTTTGTTATGGATCTACCCAAGGATGATGGGAACTTCTTGAAGTAATGGAAGTATCCAAAAATACATAGTAAAAAAGAGTCTTTACTTCTTTTAGAATAAACATTGAATCTAGATGATGGAGTTCTAATTTTTTTCTTAAGGTGATTGTGCTGCTAGTAAGCACTTAACCTCTTATTTCTCTGAGAAACTCATAAAGGAATAGCAGTAGAATAAAGCTTTTTAACTTCTTAACCAAAGGAACGTAAACTGTCATGTCAGCTACTATAAAATGTGATCTAGATAATAAGAAGTTATGGCTGTTTGGAATTTTATGCTGCCATCCAGCTTGAACTATAAGCCCTGGGACAGAGGTGAGATCAGGTCAAGTGTTACCAGCTAGTGCTAAAAATGGCAAGAGAGGATTGTGGGGATCAGAACCAGGTACTTGATTTTCTTATGCTTCAAAATGTTGGAACTTAAGGTAGGTGTACTACATGGTCTGATATTCTGTGAACTTTGCTTTGCCTTAAAAATGATACAATCCCAAGAATCTTATAAGATAAACTATTTAATGGTAGTGAAACATGGAAGCCAATTGAATTGCCTTGCTTTAGGAAATTGCAGAAGACCCTTTCATTAGGGTCTTCTGAAGTAAACTTTGAAATAAGGAAATGTGGTATTAGGTAAATATGAATAACATGGCATATGATGCCAAAACTAGTTTATGAAAGTATTTACCATAGATTTTTAGAGGTTGATGGGACCTTAGAAAATTATTTGAATAATTATATGTAAACTAATATTATTTTCATTTTATGCATGAAGGTAAAGGGGCTGGAGAGGTTAAGTGATCTTCTCAAGTTCAAACTGTTAATAAAGTGGCCAAAGGGACCCAGATCTCCAGGCTGGAATTTTAGGACAGAGTTTCTTTTACCATCCAAAGTTGCTTTACTTAATCCTTCTAAGGGCTTCAGTTCATGAGCTTAAAAGAGAGCAAAGGAGACATCCAGTAGAAGAAAAAGTGAAAAGTGTATCTAATCATGCATTGTAATGTGTTCCAATGAAATTATTACCCCACTTCTCCTCAGGGTCTGCGTTTTACCATGAGGTGTGTGGGAAGTTGGACTTGGTTAATATTCCCCATGATCTAAGACTATATGAATTGTTGAGGTATACAGTCTAATATGTCAGTCATCACAAGCATTTATTAAGTGTTAATTATCAATATTAAAATTAGAATAAATAACCTCATCTAATAATCTAGGGGTAAACAAATTCAAGTGTCAATTTTGAAACCAAGGAAGATGAACTGTATGATTTATAAAGTCTTCGTGAGCTTTAGAGTTCAATAATAATGATCACTAGGTACATTTTGTTTTAATATATTTAATATAAAATATGTTCATGTTACCTTTTTGCATGTCTTATGTGTCTCCATTTTATACAGAGGTTAGTATGATATTCTTCTAACAATGACTGTTCTTTATTCCAAATGTGGATTTAAAAATCAAGATAATGAAGCTGTAAAAAGACTAGAAATCACTGTTTCCCAGTTCCACTCTAATCCATAGTTGAAAGAAATTGGACACATCAAAGATCTGTAATCTGTAGGTATAAATGCTAACACAAATGTGACAGGTGCTATAGCTCATGACTTGAGTGAAAAACTTTTAGTGGGTTAATGAGATGTATAATCAGCATCAAAAAATGGATTCTAAGCAAACTGTACCACTAACTGAATGTTTTATTTTCTATAATTTATAATTATCCTTGCAACAGTCATTGACGTATATGTACCCTTAGTCCCACGTAGATTAAATCTGTAGTACGTGACCTCTTCATTAACTCTTCTTTATGCAAATTTAGAAGATTGTTTTAAACTCATGCAAAGTGTGTTTAGTGGAAAAGAAGGTCTTTTGACAAGTTAATGGAAAGGCTGTGAAATGCATTTATAATACATTTAGGAATTCAGTATCAGTATGAGACAACTAACAGGGGCTTTTACAGGTCATTTAGTCCCTCTTGTTTCTCTGTCAGGACAGTGGCTGAAACATTTATGGAGATAGAAATGCTGTACTTTCAGTTCAGTTTAATAGAGCAGATGTATGGACGTTTATTTCAGGTAAGAGGAAACTTCCTGGACCAAATGGGCCTCCCTCTCCCTCTCTCTGTGTTCCTTGCAGTAACTGCTGTGTTTTCATGTCTAGCCAAACGTCTTAGAAGACTTGTACATAGTGACTGTCTCTTCCTCCTCCGCTCTTCTTCCTCACCTTCCATTCTCTTATCAGCCCATTCTAATGGGACGTTCATCCCCCACACTTCATTGAAATCATTCTAATAAACTTACCAAAGACCTTTAATCTTGCCAAATCTAGTGTCTTTTCTCAGTCCTCTTGACTTTTCAGCAGCCTTCCACACAACTGACCACTTCCTTTTCCTTAACAGACTGCTATATATTGGCTCCCAGTGCCCCACGTGTTTCTTGGTTTTTTCCCTAATTGGATAGCCATTTCTTTTCAACATCTTTTGATGGCTTTTGATTCTTTGTTTAACCTTCAAAGTTTGGAATTCCCAAAGCCTTAGTGCTAGATTTTCTTCTCTTTTCTTTCTAATTAAACTCTCTCCTTAAAGGATACTCAATTCTATGACTTTAAATGTCCTCTTTTATGCTAATATACTTAAAATTTTGTATCTCCAGCCCTGATCTTTATACTGAGCTCTGGATTTGTGCATCCAGCTTTCTACTGGACATCTTACTTGGATATGTAAAAAGTGTCTCAAAGTCAACATAGCCAGAGCAGAACTTTTGGTTCCTCACCTCCCTCTCCCACCTCCACGTCCCTGCCTCCATCTTTTCCACCTCAATAATTAGCATTATGCCCAGTCAGTTGCTTAGGACAAAAGTCTAGTCCCTGTTGATTAATTCTTTCTGTCACCCCCACTGCCATCCAATCTATGAGCAAGTCCTTTTACCGTTTTCTCTAAAATATGTCTAAAAATTTCCCCCCCTTCTTTGCCATTACTATAGTCCAAAGTAACATATCTTGCCGGAACAATTATAGTAGGCTCCTTACTGGTCTTTCTCCTCCTCCTTCCTTTCCTGCTCCTCTATAATCTTTCCAGATAGCACCCAGTGATCTTTTTTTTAAAATGTAAATTAGGTCATGCCTGCACTTCCCTCCAAACCTTCCACTGACTCCCATTACACCTATGCTATTTCAGTACCAATGTATCTACCCTTGGCTTACCTCCCTGACATCATCTTGTACCCCCATCACTATACCCGAGCCATACTGGATGTCTTTCTGTCCCTCTAACATAGCAAGTTCATTTTTCAAAATAGCACTCTTGCAATTGCTAGTTGCAAATGCCACCCCCTAGGAAAGGCCCCCCTTGACCACTCAATCCAAAGGAGCTTTTAGTATTATTTAAAATTTTGTTTAACATTATCTAAAATTTTGTTGTTCATCTATTTGTTTGACTGTTTGTCTCTCAGCTCCATGAGGACAGAGTCCTTGTTCACTCTATTACTAGCAGTGTACAAAAAACCTCATGTGTTCAAGGAAAGAATGAATTCTTTGTAAATAAAAGGATTTAAATCCCCTTACAGATAAGTCTTTAAAACCAAAAGAATTTTTTAGTTGTTTTTAGTTTATAATCAAAACTGATTTTGAAAACAAGTCAAACTGAATGCTATGATGTGATTAGCTTCATCTAAATGAAATTATAGAATTTAGCAATTCCAGCATATAATAGTTACTGTTTTCCATATTATAAAGGACCCTTCGAAGTGCACAATTCCAGTCAGCTGTGCTTGTCAGGTAAGAGGAAACTTAATGGAGAAGAGGAACATAGAAGGGGTAGTAGTTCTACCAAAGTGACACTAAGATTAGTCACATCTTTGAGTGCCTTCAATACCTATAGCATAGGGGTAGGTCTGTAAGAGAAGCAGGGGGTACTAGGTATTTTTTTTTAGAGACTATGACTCCATTTTTGGTATATCCACAAAATGACGAAATGAGCACATGCATTGTGAAGTGCTGTATGCCACCCTGAAGCAGAAGATACAGGGACAAGAAACTTAAATCATGGAGACTGGAAGGTGTCTGAGATTTTTACAGGAGACTCAGGCTGTATAGTTGATCTAAAAACACCCTCATCCCACTCCCTGGCAACACTTCTGTCTTCCTTGCTCTCTGAGTCAATTGTGAGTGGTTATGAATCTGTAGGCCCTTGGCTTCCCTGTGACCACTTTTCTCCTTATCCCTAGCTACAGGAGAGTCTTTCCAGAAGAGACATCTGCTCCCCTCCCCTGCCATGAACCAAAGGAGTTGGGCAGAGGGATGAAAGCTCTTTGCTTTTCTTTGCAGGAAGCTCTGGGGAGGAATCTACAAATCACTGATAACAGAAACGGGGAATCTGTGAATGAATGTCAAGGGCTGTCTGTATGTGACATGGAGAATACTATTTAACTGTGTAGAAAAGATATATATGTATTAGATGTCAAATTACAGTATTATAGCCTATATGGTTTAGCATCAAATGCATCATGTCATTATTCTAGGACAACTCTATCCCTTCTAATCTACTTGATAACCCACTCATTAGATTCTATTTTTTCAGGGTGCCTTTGAGAGGCCACTGAAATGTGACTGTAGAATGTTTAGGGTTCTTTGTAATTTCCAATTTATATTAATGTTTTAGCTCTAAACTTTTCATTTCCCCTAAATCTGAGTCACCTTTAACTCCTTTTGTGAAAGGAGTAACAATGAAAGTTTTGACTTTTTCTTGTCAATGGGGACTTCATAAATTAAGGAAGGATATATTTATTAAGAACCTACTCTATGATAGGTATTCTTGCTGGGAACTTTTATATATTCTACGAAATTCTTAGAGGAACCTTGTGAATTAAATATTATGCCTGTTTACAAATGAGACAGAGACTCTGAGAAATTAAGTTACTTGCTCACAATTACAAAGCTAATGAGGCACAGATGGGCTCAAATCCCAGTTCTGATTTCTGAGTTCAGTCCATTTTCTATAATATGGGTGTCTCTCTCTGCTTTGTTCCTTATCTATAAAAAGTTGGTAATAATACTTACAGAATCTATTTCATAGGACTGTGAGAATCAGATGAATATGAACACAATACCTAAACGAATTCCAAGCTTTATTATGATTATAAGTAGCACTGATTTAACAACATTACCAAAGTGTTCTTTTAATTACCTGTCATTTTATACCAGGATTTCTGAATACATGGTGTCATTCTGTGAAGACTTCTGTCTGTAACAGTAGATATTTTAATTATTGGTTAGACTCCTTGTGGTTATGTTTGGGTTTCTTTGAGAGTGAGTTTTACACCATTCCAATTGTTGGCAAATATTCATACTGGAGAAAAACTACCCATCTGTTCAGCTGCTAGCCAAAACATCACAGATAGTCAAAATAACAGATTCAGCTCTAACATGAATTATGACGAGACAGTGTAACAGAATATAAATTATGTTCTAGAGACATAGAAAAGAGGTAGTATCAGTTTGGGAAGATTTAAGATTTTCATCATATAAATTTAAGGCTGGGTTTAGAGGAATATAAATGCAAAAAATTGCATTTAGATGTCATGAAAGTTGAAATTGAATGAACAGAGATAGTGGGGAAAAAAATCACTAATTAAAGTTAGCTTAGGCCCAACCTATATTACAGATAGGCTTGACAATTCCTAGGCATACAAGTAAAGCCATTGGTGCCCTGTAGGATGGAGATCTTCTTGAGAAGCTTGGTCGTTTACGTACCACAGTATACTGTATTTTCTTGAAGCACGTGGATGTTTTGCTATGATATTCCTGAATGTTAATAGTTTCTTCTTTTTCTAAAGCATCTTTGTTGCATGCAGAACTAGTATAACTTTATGCTGTTGGCTAGAATACTCGTATTGCTGCTTTTTTGTTTTGTTAAGTAGTTTTTTATCATTGAACACATACAAAAATATTTTTAACCTAAGTATAAAGTACAAATAACGGTAAACAAAAACTTGCAAAGCAATCAACCAGTCTAAGAAATACATTGTTACCACTACCTCTAAAGCTCCATGACTCTTATCTCCCTCTCTATCCCATGAAGTAACCACTATCTCGGATCCTGTGTTCTCATGTGCTGGCTTTTCCTTGTAGTTTTTCACATGTGTGTTGCAATTGATATTTGGTTTAGTTTTGTATGTTTTTAATTTCATTCAAATAAAGTCATATTTTGCTTATTCTTTTTCTCTTTTCTTTTTTTGGCCCAGTATTCTGAGATTTTTCCATGATGATGCCTATAGCTGCAACTCATTGAGTTTCACTGCTATATAGTTTTCTATTACATGAATGCACCATAGTTTGTTTTCTGTTTTTAACTATTACACACTTCATTGCCGTTAACATTCATGTACTTATCTCCTATTAAATATGTACAGGAGTTTTTCTAGGGTATGTAATTTGTAATGAAATTGTTGGGCCATGAGTATGCTTATCTCAGCTTCACTAGATAATGTCAAATTGTTTTCCAAAGTGACTGTATACTTTTATACAGAACCACCCATGTATCAGAGTTACCATTGTTCCAAATCTTAAACATTTGGCATTGTAGCATATAAGGATTGTTGCCAATTTTAAATTAGCATTTTAATTACAATTATATTTCTCATTTCTAGAAGGGTTTTTTGCCTAGACATTTAAAAAAATTTATCCTTGCTCATATTTTCAATCTTTTCTTTCTTTAAACATATTAAACATACTTACTTTAAATTCTGACAATACCAAATTTTAAGCTGTTTGTGAGCTGATTTAGCTATATGATATTTCTGCTGAGTCTTGCTCACTGGTCTTTGTTTCCTTGTTTTGTTTGTGATTTTTTTTTTTTTTTAACTGTAAACCCATGCTCTTTAGCAATTCTTTAAGGCCTGAATTGAAGGTATATTCATCCAGAGTGAATTTGCGTTTTGTTCTGGTGGCTAACTAGGGCATTAATAACCTTGGATCTTCCTAAAGTTAACTTTTGTGCTTGAGGTTTCTTTAACCGCAAAGATAATGTGAATTTAGGCTGTAAGCTTGGTTAGATGCCAATTTATGGTTATGAGTCTGGAAAAAAATTATCCCCCTCTATCCCGTGCTAGGGTCTAGATTGGCAACTTCCTTGCTGTCCCTTCTATGGAATAGATTTATTCTAATTTATAGTTATTCCAATTCATGAATTGTTCTAATCCACAAAATATACTCCTTTGGAATCCCCAGGTCAATTCAGGAGTTTGGTTTTAGACTTTCCAATGTGGGCAAGGCCCAGGCAGAGTTTCCAGCGCTTTGTGCCCATGTGTCTGTCAAGATAGAAGTTTAAAGTCCTCGGGTTAGCTAAGTGTCTCCAGTGAGAAAGCTGCCTTGAGGTAAGCTGTCTTGAGCTTACCTCTCTGGATTCCTGCTTTTAGTTAGATGTAATCATACAAGGATATTTTTCTTTCTTATCACTTAAATAATGAATTTTATTTTCTTCAGTTTTCTCTTTTTTAATAGAACTGTTACATGCCTTTATTTTTCATCTTTTTATTATAAAAATTTTCAGTCATGCAGAAAAGGTGAACGGATACAAAAGGAAATATAGCACCCAGATTCTTTAATTGTTAGCAGTTTGCCATATTTGCTGTGTGTATGTTTCCTGAACCATTTGAAAGTCGGTTGCAGACATCATGTTGCTTCACCCTGGATGCTTTGTGTGTATCTGCTAAAAATAAAGAGATTCTCCTTTATAACAATGCCATATCACACCTTAGACAATTAGTAAGAATGCTGTAATATTTTATGTAATACCTAATCCATATTCAGATTTTTCTAGTCGTCCCTAAATCTTTTATATGTGTTCTCTGTACCCCCCAACCTACCCCACCCCAAATGAGGATACAAACAAGGCAGTGATGCATTTAAAAAGATTTTTGTCAGCATGGCTATTTGGGTCATTTGGTTCACTGTATTGTCAGATATGGAAATGTACTTTATTGTTTGGCGTTTTCTGAAGTCTGCTTTTGACTTTATCATAACAGCCCCAAATGCTCCATCTTTTGCTCTCCATTCATTTGCCTTGTGAGTTCCTGATCATTAGGATATGCAGTTGAAAAAATATTTTTATGTCCTTTTTAAGGAGTTGTACCTCTGAAGAGGAAGATAGATGGTTAGTGCATTGAGGTTCATCCAAATAGTTATAAATTTAAAATTTTTGTCTCGTAAGTGGACTGACCTCACCCAGGATTACATCCCAGGGCTTCCCGTTCTAAAAAGACTTTGGCTTTGCAGAATAGAACAAGTTTATCTTTAGACTTTTCTTTGGACAACTGAATTCACCTGAACCCTGCTGTTGCTCAACCCAGTTGCCTGAAGATAGGAGAGGGAATGATGATGACTAAGAGTGATCCAAGCTACTTTATGGGAGAAGATAGAGATTTTTTTCTCAAGTGCAAACTACCCTAGTTGCTTCTCAGTACTAGTAACTTTCTTCAGGGGTTAAGAGTTGATGAATTCAGTGTTGCCTGACAAATTTTTAAGATGACTTAGGATTAAAAAAATATATAGTGTTGAATAATAGTAAGCACTAAGTAAGAAACGAGGGTGTGCTGCTGCTTTTTGATGATCTCAAAGTAATTTACGTATTTACTTGCATGAAGCCCCCATGTTTGTATTTTTCTTTGTCACTGGCTTCACAGCAGCTCAGTAGGATTTTAAATATTTATATTTTTTATTTTCCTGCACCTGCCCCATGACAATATACATAGACCATACAAACAAAGATGTATTTAGTGAAGAGATTGTGAAACTGTTTTATGACTGTCCTGATCTCCATCGGAAATAAAGCTGCTTTTTCAAATTCTGTTTAGGCATGCTATCTAACAGTCAGTAATTGTGCAGATTATAATCATGAGCTTCTCTTCAACATGTGTATGGCTATTGTGGTAATAACTGGTGAATCACTGCATTTTAATTTGAATGAATAAAAAATGGAAAACTCAGCAGAAGCATTTTTTAAGAGAGGTAAAAGTCTAAACAAAAAAATAAGGTATATCCATGAATTTTAACTTACTAGAAAGTGGAAAATGGCTTTGGTGATAGAATGCATATATATGCTTTTATAGTACTGCTAACACGAACATGGGCAGGTAATTTTTTGGGTTCAGGTAGTTTAGCTGCAAAGTGGCTTTTCTCCATTCCTCCTTGTTTTAATTATCATTCTTTAGTATTCAGAAGGTTTTGTTTCTTTTTTAGGTCTTTTTTAGACCTATTTCTAAATATCCAAGTAGCTGTCTTTGGAAAGTTTTAAAAATATTTTCAGTGATCATTATGGAAAACATTGAACAGAGCAGAACCATCTGTCTTCGTGGAAAGGGCCAGTGGTCTAAAACAGTTTCTGTCTTAGACCTACTTCTTGGAGGCATATTTATTATGTTTTTTTTTAAATTTTATAAGTTAGTACACACAGCATTGATATTATATTTATTTGCTTTAGCATGCTAATTTTTTATATTCCTTGGTTTTTATCTTAACTCCTTAATTCATTCATCTTATAATAAATAAGTTGATATTATGAACTTAAACAAGTTGCTTTCAAATCTCATCTCTTTTTCCTTTATTTTACTTCATAAAAAGTTAATTGACAGTTCTGCCCATTTTTCTTTTGAGATATCTTGCCATGTTTGGTTTACTGTTCTAGCACAGAATGGATATCTCATAGCTAGATTGCTGTGACGTGTGACACTTATCTCCTCTTTGGTCCATCTTGCATTCTTTTACCAAATAAAGCTTTTAAAAATATTATACCTCCCTACTGATTTGTGACCTAGGATGTGAAATCTAATCTCTGACTGGATTTCAAGATCTCTCCTTTGTCTTTTTCAACCTTATTATTCACAACTCACCATTAAGAAGAGACCATGTTCTAGTGTTCCAGTTAGACCAATACCATCACTTCTCAAAAAAGAAAAGAAAAGAAAGAAAGTCTGGCAGATTCTGGAACAGCATCTAAAAGATTAAACCATGACCATCTTTTGCCTCCTGGTGTTAGAAGGGAGTTTTTGGTGCTATAAGAGAGTCATCAAACAGGGCAGGTTGTGTGAGCTATCTCTGCAGAACTCTTGAGAGCAGAGTTCAGAGAGATTATAAGCAAGGAAATTCAGGGTGCTCCAGAAAGATTCTTTTTGAAGGAAGAGGAAGAACTGTATTCAGTAAGATAAAGCAACAGGACAGAAGACCAAGTATTCATAGGCAGGTTTAAAATTGGGGTTTTCTCAAAGCCAGTGGCCATTACAAATGTTAAGATAGTCCCGGAGATCATGGGAAGATCACCAAACTGGAATGCGGGTAGAGACAGGGAGGGGTGCATCAGGGTGGGACTGACCTTGACCTTTGAACAGGGCTACTTTTCCTTGCAGTAGACAGGGCAGGTTGGGGGAACAGCTCAGCAAGCTGAGTGTTCCACTGCCCTTGGTCTAGCAGACTTGGGAGCGTGGAGCCTGAGAATGTCCGGTTTATTTCTTGTCTCCTTGTTTTGCCCATGTTCTTTGAAATGGGTTCTTTTCTCCTATTCATTTTCCCAAGTGTCATTTATGCTATAATGGTAGGAATATGGACTTAGGAGGTAAACTGACCTAGGCTTCAGTTTTGTCTCCTAGCTGATTCGCTGGGTGACCCTGGCCAACTTACTTCCCCATTCCAAACTCCAGTTTACTCCTTTGATAGTGGAGGTAGTAATATACACTCCAGATATAAGAAGTTAAGTAGATACTATGATCACCTGTCCCAGATGGTACTAGAAACTCCTTTTGTGGACAGACAGTACATTCTGACAATAAAGATATGCTATGCTCTAGAGGCTCTGTATCTTCTGGAAGGACATTGAAGGAGAGCAATTTACAAAATCTATTTCTAATATCCTGAGATTGTCCTGTCTGTATTTGTGTGCCCTGCATTTGGTCAAATCTCTTTATTGGGAAGTGTCACATAGAGTTCCCGAATCTCATTTTTGTTTTTGTATGACGACTCCATTCATTGGTAGGACATATTGGTAAGAATTTATATCCCCTACCCCCATTTATTTGACTCACTCTTGTGTACCTTTTCTATTTTTTTTCCTAAAGTAAATGTCTTTTTTCCTAAAGTAAACATTGTCTGTATGTTTTCATCACAGGCACCAGGTAATTTAGCATAAGCGTTGAACATCTGAAAGAATTATATATTGTGGTATCAGTGGAGAGATATTTAAAAATGTTGGTAATGGCTAGTATGAATATAACCAACACATGAGCTTTAACAGAGATGTGAGATGTATATTAAGCCAGTTTCTGAAAATCATTTGCTTTTTGTGTTTTATGGCAGTACCTTGTGGATCTGCATTTAGAATGATAATTCATGCTAATGGCTTTCATCTCCCATGAGGTAGCAGAAATCAATCCTAAAATGGCAGAATGAAAGGGTATAGCAAATAAAGTCAATGAGCTGTCAAAGAATTTTTCTTCATCAAACAAGTCCCAAAGCAGCCTGTGTTATACTGACCTTCCCTCACTCTTGTTTCCCGGATTCTTAGGCCAGTTTGGTTCATGATTTCTTTTTCCATAATAAAAAAATTAACAAACATGTTTGGTCAATGAAACAGAAGGTATTTGAAAATAATACCTTGGAGCAGTGTCTCAATCTTCAGGAAAATGGAGAGGAGGAAATACAGCATTGATTGCTGTTGCTAAGCAACGGTTTTCGCAGCAGATGTGCCCGGGACGGTGGTGGTGTCTGCCAGCACACCGTGCAGGACGGGAAACAGTGCAGCACTGTGTTGTTTCTGAGAAATCAGAATTGGAGCTCTGCATTTCCTCTTTCCTCTCAATTTTCTGATCAGTATTTGAGAAGTTAAGATCATATGGTCAAATATATAGACTGTGAGAAATTTGGGGCACTTTGGTGATTTTTAGAGAACTGTTAATGGATTTTTAGAGCCAATTCTAAAAGAATCAAAATTCCTGTTTTTTTCAGAAGCACTATTAATTTTCTCATTCATGCATTTATTCATTCATGCATTTGTCCTCACATTGGTTCAATGAATATTCAAGGCACTGTGCTGCTCTTCAGAGTTTGGCATCTCTTGTATTGCTGACATGTGTACTGTAGGTGTGGTGGTAGGAACCATTGCAACAGTGAGACGAGGTGTAATGAAGAGCATCTGGGGCCTTCCTCACAGGATCGTGACTCTCAGGCTTTAGGGCACGTAGGAATCTCCTGGGCAGCTTGTTAAAAGATTTCTCAGCCCCACTACTGGTGATTGTATTACCAGAGATCTGGAAAGAAACTTAGGAGTATGCATTTTAAACAAGGTTTCTGGGTGAGTCTGATACTGGTAGTAGAGGAACCACTCTTGAGAAATACTGAAGTAGATGAATTAATGAAGATTTGATCAGTGTTACCAAGCAAGGTGTCATTTGTCAGTTTTAATTCATTAATGGGGAAACTACTTGCTGTGGGGTTTTTTTTGTTCAATCAGGCCCCCTCCCAGGTTGATTCTTTAGTCTCTCCATCTTGGGATTGCTTTTGATTCCATAGAGTTAGACTAGTTTGGGTTCCTTCTGGAAACTTGTCTGTGGATATCCCTCAGGGTGATGTTGAAGGGTGGCCCAGTGTCAATGCTTGGGACTCACCCAAGAGCAAGAAATGGAAGTACATGAAAGTACACAAGTCTTGATTTGCACAAGTACTGTGCAATACAGACCCCAAAGACTAAAATTTCAAACTGCCTTTCATGGAAAACAAAAATCAAAAGAAAAAAATAAATATCTGCACCAGCCAGTCACCTATTTTTTTTTTTTTTTACTCCACAGCTGATAACATTTCAGTGATCTGTCAATTGTGAGTCTGACCAATCCTTTCCTAAAACCTTATATGCTTATAAAGTATTTATTAATACACAAATTGATAAGTAATTTTTGCTTACATAGTATTTTAATAGATAATTCTTTTTTTTCTCTAGTTATATATGCCCCAATTCCTGGTTTTGGTCTTAATGCAGACCATGTTTAAGATCTTGGCCTTATGCCATGTAGTAGTACAGATTAATACATGGTTCTTATTAGTTTGTGTAGTTTGTTAACCATTCATCTATCAAGCTAAATGACTTATAGATGACTTGTACATTTAAAGCTGTTCAAAAGTTATTACGGTCTGTAATTTATTATCACAGCCATTTCTGACCTTGTTCTTGGTCCCTCACCAGAATGATGTTCATTGAATGTATATAACACAATATGAAGGAAATTAAGTTGCACTAAAGGCATTACCAGTATGAGTGGGGAGGTTTAAAATGTTGGCAGTAATCAATAGTAGCACTTAATTTATATACTTTATAATGGAGACATTTTTCATTACGTTTACATTTTCCAAATTGCTTCCATTTTTAAATTAGTTGCCCTCATTTCAGACTATACTAAACAGTGAAATAATATATTTTCTGAATCTAAACCATTGTATATGGTTTGACCTTTAGCTGAATCCAGTAGTAATGATCAAAATGAATTATGCTTGAGTGGAAAGGGATTTTAATGTTGCTCCACACTTGGTTTTTCCTCATCCCACATGCTGTTTAATATTATTAATTCAGCTTGAATAATGATGAGCCAAAAAACAACATCAGTTGGTTTTGGCTAATGCATTCTTGGATGTCATGGAAATGCTTGTAACACCTGAATGGTTCCGCATAAATAGCAATGTATTTTTATATTGTCCATGAGAGAAAATGCAACATGGTTGCCTATGAGCAGCAGAGAACAGGTTTTTAGATGTATGTTCTTCCCTTGGTACAAATATGTAACTTCCACGAGCCCTGATAGGGGCTGTGTATTTGCATCCAGGAGTTCAGTATTTATATTATGACAAGCAGTGAATATTTGAGGGGTTATTACTGAACATTTCAAGTAAGTTGAAAGGCATAAATGATTTTGAGTACTGGGGAAGTGTAGTAATCCCTTAGAAATGAACTATTCAGAATATTTAACTCTATTATCAGTGAGGTGTTAGTGAGAAGGAAACTATCCACATACTTAGATTCATTTCAGCTTAATAGTGTCTACATACATTTTATAGTCACATCAGCTCCCTGGTAGTGCATTTCACCATGTGAAGTCAGTGGCATAGCCTCAGACTCATTCACAATGACTGGGCCTCTCAAATTTCCCCTGTTTAATTTGCTGGCATTATGATGGCTCTAGCAGCAGCTCTGTTGCAGAAACAAAATGTACTTGCAGAGAAATAACTGTGCTTTCAGTTAGCCTATGAGGCAATGATAACTATCATTCTAGAATTATTAATATATCATATCATATAGATACAAATTTCAAATCTCACCCATTTTCCCAACTCTGTCTCCTAGTATGACTTTGCTGGAATGAGGCATATTCTTCCTGTTACTCTTCACTTAAAAATTTGAGAATGCAGATTTACTTCTGCTCTGGCAGTTTGCACATCTTGGTTAACTAGACTAGTTAATACAAAACAATAAGCTCCCAAATGTACTGTTTCCCAGGTCCTTTAATGTCCAGTCCCTGTCCCTTATTAATATGATTCCTGTGAAAACTTGAGATAGGATAATATAATGGATACAGTTAGTAAGTGCTGGTCTGCCCAAAAAGCAAATCTAAAATGAGAAAGTTTTCTTAAGCAAATATTCCCCTACCAGACACATGTGATTTGTTTTTCTTCCTTCTACTTAGAAATGAAAAAGCATGGTTCATATCCCATAGTTTTTATAATTTTGTATACTTTAGAGCTTTTTTTTTCATTTTTTAAATTGTTTATGCTCTACAACCTTTCTTTGGATGTCCTTTTGCCTTTTACTCTTCATACAAGTGTTCTTGATAAACATTATCATAATGGCCCTTTCCCCTAGGTCACATTCTTGTGATGTGATGTGTTTTCCACATCCCCTTTATTGAGTAGCTCCTTGTCCATTGACCTTTTCCACTCAATGTTATGCTGTATTTTAGATGGAAATAAGAGGACACATACTTAGGAGTTCCATCTTGGAGTGCTGAGAGATCTTAAGGTTCACAAAGTAAAATTAACCTAATAACATGGGCCAGTGATAAAGATGAAAACATGGAAGAAGATGCAGTATAAATAAAAAAGAGAAGCATGCATGCAGATAATAAATAATGAGCATATAATGATGGCAAAGATTAATTTGAAAGAGGTAAGTAAATACATGAATGACTTACACCTAGCAGTTCAGATTTTGTGATGTTTCATGTGTGGTATAGCCTATTCTTATAACCTGGGTGTGGCATGTAACTGTCTAATTTTTATGTCCAATATCCAGTATCTTTATAGAAGTGCCTACTCATTACGGTCATTTTAGGCAATCTGAAGTCCTAAAACCTGCTTTATATGCTGTGGCACAGAATGGCATTCCCTGCCAATGCCCGGTAATAAAATGTTTAGGGAACTTAATTTTGTTTGTTCAGAAAACTTCTGAGTCTGCCAGCAGTTTTGGTGAATGAGTGTTTCTGAAAAGTGAATTGAAAAATTAATATGGATTATATTACTATGAATTTGGCTTTTTACAGTTGTTAAATCAGCTGAAGTGACATGCAGTTTCTAAAACTATATTAAAATTTAATATACTAAAGTGGCTGGGGTTTTAAAGTTTTCCCAACCTTTTCTTAGTTTTATTAAAGCATTAAATATAAAGTGCTCTCTTTGCCACAGTATGATTAGTTATCTATTGGTCAGAATGATAAATTTACTTGTCTGAGAAGATGCTGAGTTAGGAGTTCTGTTCAGGCAGTGCCCAAATTGCCTTTATGCAGTACAGTGGATAAAAATCTAGAAATAGAATTGGTTATTGATTTTGCTTGTTTTGCATTTGTAGCAAGAGAAAAATAATACTTATAATCTTTCTTTCAAGCATACAAGTTCTGTGCAGAGTTTTCTTCTGTCATTTTTTTTTTTTTTGGTGGCTATTGGTACCACTGGAACTTTGATATGATCCTAGTTCTATTTCTTCTACCTCTGACATTCAGCATGCCTAAATACCTGTTCAGTTTATCAGCAAGTTCACCTGCCCATGGAATTCAGGTTGCTTTCACTTAAGAGAAAACTCAGAATTCCTCTTATCTTCTTATAAGGAAATTTCGCATTGGTTTATGGTAGAATATTGATTTCAATGTAGGTTCCCTCCCTATTTTGATATTTAGTTGTGTATCATCTGGACTCATTTTTTTTTCCTTTTTATTAATTTTAGGTTTAAATTGTTTCCAGTTTTTTTGTAAGATACATTTTAAGACTATTTTCTTCCAATTATTTCCACATCTAATCAAAACTGTACTAAGAATGGCAGAAGAACATTATTTCATGCAAGATTTTAAATGGAAAATCTGATCCTTACCACAGATGCCACACCAGGGATAAGTAAGAGAGGTTTCCCAAGTCTGACATGAAAACTTTAGCTGAGATGGTAATTCTAGCATGTGGGAGCCTTGGTTTTCTTTTGGAAATTGAAGATATGATGATGGGTAATTCATAATGCAGTTGATATAGAATATTTTTTCAACCTTTGTATGCTTTAATTTAATATTTCCTCATTGCACAGACGAGGAAATGAAGCTTTAGAAAAATTTAGTAAGTTGACTTACACAGTAGCAGAGCTGGGGGTTTTTAATCTAGTCCTTTCTAATTCCTGTTAGGTGGAATTGAGCAAAAGCAGATGTGTATGAGAGTGTACACTATTCCTCACATTCTCCTTTTCTTATGGATAAATGTGCTTAGGCTGGGCATTATTGCACTGGGCATGTCATGGGTAAGGGCCCCAGAAGAGAGACCCTCCCCCCTTATGTTGCTCTATATATTTACAAGGAAAGAAAGAGAGAACACTTGATTGGAACAGTGGGAACTTTCTGGTGAAGAAAATAACCTCATAAGAAAGGGAAGCCACTCAGGTCTTCTCTTGAGCTAATTTATGATTGCTGAACTAGCTCTCTGTAAGAACCACCCCAAGTTTTTATTTTCTTGTGTCTAAATGCCATGATTTTAATTACTGTCTCCTTTTAAGTACAAAAACCTCTTTTATTGAAATGTTCATAGATCCCACCCTTCTGAATTTGACCATTCATAAATAGAAGCAGATGAGAGGAGGGTAAATTCAGTGCAATTCAGAGTGGGCTCAAAAGACACCCCCACAAAGCAACAGACTGGTATCCAGGAATAAAGTCTGCCTTTCAGGCTAATAGATTAGAAGGTAGTTCTGGCTCCCTCTAAGTAAAGTTATGTCAGAAAAGTTTAAAAATTAAAAGCCAGTAGATTCTGAATAAAGCCCTGAAATGTTTGCTTATGAGTGAAATGAATGAACATTAATCACCTATTTTGACAACTCATAGAATTTTTCCTTACCTCCTGATACTTAATTGTGTTCTAAAATGTTAAGCATGCAGATAAATGACCTTTGAATAAATGAGAGAATGATATCAGAATTTCTCTCTTTTGAAGCCAAATTTTGCCATGTGTAGGAAAAGTGGGGATTTTAAGCTATCATGCCATGTAGGAGTATCTACATGACATGATGGGCAGGAATCTTGCTAAAACAACGAAGCAAATAGGTAATTAAATAAGTGATAAGCCTTTATAAAATTATTCAAGGTAGGTAGGATTCTTTGATTTACAGTTCTTCCACTGAATTTGGGTTGTTGTTAAGAGATAAGCCAATCATCATTCATTCAGTAATCATTTATTGAGTCCACAATCTATGCTGGGCACAGTGCTAAGCATTGAAAACGGAAATAAAATACACAGTATCTGCTTTCAAGGAGTTTACATTTGAGGTGGGAAGGATGACAGGTAAGACAAGGAGACTTTAGCAATATCTGTTTCAGTGGGGTATGGGAAAAGAAATTGGTGCAAATAAGCATGATTTCAGAAATGTGAGGATAAATGACAGGTTAGGAAATGGGGAAAGTGAGTTTAAGAGATTATAGAAAAAATGTAGGGGAAAAAAGAGATTATAGGCCTATTTTATTTGGCTCACCTACAATTTTGGGGTTGTTATTGTTGTTGTTACCAGCATATAAAACTTGGGAAATTTTGTATATATATTTACATTTCTGGGTTCTCTTGAAAGTCAGAAGAACAGGATACCCTGGGCTCTGTTTTCACACCTGACTGAAGTTAGCTGGCAATGGGTAGTGGTTTCCTCATTTAGGTGGGACTGGTTCTCCACCTGGCCCACTCATGGTTAGCCTGGCCCCTCTATATTTGAGTTTGAGACTCCTAGTTTAGGGAATTTTCACATCTTGGCAGTGAAGGGAAGCAGCTAGATAGAAGAGGGAGAAGATCTGGGCTAGGAGTGGGTTGTTGGTGCTTTAAATTTGAAAATACTTTGAAGATGTTATTTACTGAGGGAGAAGAGCCAGGACCAAGTGCGAGACCCTGGAGAAGGGGGCAGGGTGTTATGGGCTGAATTTTGTTCTCCCAAAATTTGTATGTTGAAGTCCCAACCCCCTGTACCTCAGAGTGTAACCATATTTGGAGATAAAGTCTTTAAAGAGGCAATTAAATTAAAATGAAGTCTTTAGGGTGGCACCCTAGTCCATCCAGTATGACTGGTGTCCTTATAAGGAGAGGAAGAGATATCAGGGCACACATGCACAGAGGGAACAGCCATGCCAAGAGGCAGCAAGAAGGTGACTCCTCAAACCACCAAGGCCTCAGAGGAAACCAAACCTGCAGATGCTTTAATCTTGGACTTCCAACCTCCAGAAATATGAGGAAATGTTTCTGTTGTTTAAGCCACCAGTCTGTGGTATTTTGTTATGGCAGCTCTAGCAAACTAATACAGGGGGGTCCTGTAGGGTGAGGAAGAAGAGATTATTGATGGAGCAGAGACCATGTCTGATTGTTGGTAGACAAATCCCCAGTATCTTGTACACATGTGGCTCAAAGTTCAATGAACGTTTATTGAATTAATTTCACTGAAAAACCAGCAAGAGGGAAACAAAGCCCTGGGGTCGGGGATTTGCTCTGGACAAGGGAAGGAAACCTGAGAGAGTTCTTAAGTTTCCAGCCTTTATTTTCTGTGTGAAGAGGTTGAGGAGCAATTGGAATGGATTTGTTACTTTGGTATCACCATATTCTCTCACTAGCTGTGGAGACTGTAGGTTTATATATAAGTAAGTATCATACTTGAATGGAAAAGGATTTGGAGTATATTTTGTGAGATGACATAAAGAAGTTCTTGTCGAGAACTGTTGCTTTAGACAAAGATTACACTTCTGAGACTGTGCATGGATTTAATGCCTCACATCTTGAGGGTTGACTACGGAGAGGTGGTGTGTTACAGGAATTTGGAAAAGGGGAAGGAGTTGACTTCGTTCCATTAGAACCCTTGCAGGCAAGGTCAAGGCCCGGTTGGGATTTGCAGTGGCAGGAGTCCTCTGACTGGGCTGGAAGAACTTGACACTAGGAGATTAGAAATCTTCATAGGCCAAGTGGGGAGGTTAGATATGAAAAGTGAAAAAGTGCTTATATGTAAATGAGAAAGCATCAAGTTTATTTATAAGAAAAAATGGATTTATAAGACAGTGTTTCAGGAACTTGGGCACTATAATAAAAGGACTTATGTGTATATAAATGACTGGTTTTTTAAGTTAAAAATACTTAACATCATAAAAATACATTATAGAAAATACTGTTAATAAAAAGAATTAAATAAAAATCATCCACAAGCTCACCATCTAGAAATAACAATCATTAATATTTTGAAGTACATATTTTCAGAGTTTTTTCTATATATATATCAGTATAAGTCATTTAAAAATAGTTTTTAATAAACCCATGGGACCTGAAGGTGAGTGATGTGAACCAGATTATTATGCTTAAGCTGACATTTCTTGGTTTGTAATATGGTAAGTTAGAGCAGCTGATATTTTCATAACAGTCTCCATTTCTGGGTTTCAGCTGAACATTGTCATCCTTATTTTGCTGATCTCCTCCTTTACCAAGGTCAGCAGGCTATAACAGCTGGTACCACCACATTCCTGATGGCCTAATTAAATATTTCACATAAAATGCATATGCCATCTGCTTAGGTTACAGACATAGTGACCCAAATAATAAACTGAATAGCATGTGTATGCGTAAGCTGAGCTAGAGATGAACACAAAATTTCTACATGGTGGAAAGATGCTGGGCTTGTATTGGTTTAAAAAATGCTCCTGCTTTTTTCCCCCACTCTATTATGTGCCATTAGGGATTAGTAATTTTTGTGTATGTGTCTTTTGTGTATGTTCTCACCTAGTATCCCTTGTTACCAGTACCGTATATATCAGTTGATAGACTTAGAGGTTCATTCTGAGCTTGTAGAAATGAGCAAATTCATTAATTTGTCTCCAAAAATTGTGTATTTTTTACCTTTTTGTTGCTATATTCTGTCACTAGCCACAGAAACTTGAGGTTTATATATAAACATTGAATAAAAAGGATTTGGTGAATTTTGGTAGGATATTTTGTGAAAAAATCTGGATAATATGAGGGTAAGAAGTCCTTGTCTAGAATGGTTATTTTCAAGGATGATTTGCATTTCTGAGTCTGTGCATGGATTTAATGTTTTGTGTGATGGTGTGATAAGAAACTTTTTTTTGGTGGGGGAAAGGTAGAAGAAAATGGAAAGACCTAGGTTTGATTCCATTTGACTTCAGCTGAGTAACTTCAATTTCAGCTCTTGTAAAATGGGGCTGGTAAAACCCACCTCACAAGGTTGTCTGGAGAATTTAATCAGATACATGAAAAACAAAATGCCTGCTGTAGGTCTTGGGGATTAGTTGGTTATTCCCATCTCTAGCTTCTCTATTACAGTGGACACTTTGTTCATGCCTGCTCAGCATCCATGCCTCCCTCTAGGAAGAGCATCTCCATGTTGGCTTTGGGTAACTTCTCCTCCACCTTTGGATAAATGCTTGGTGTGATTGTCAATCAAGATCTCCTGGTGAGTCCAAGCTGTGGCTCCTGCCTATAATCCTAGCACTCTGGGAGGCTGAGGCGGGAGGATTGCTTCAGCTTAGGAGTTCGAGACCAGCCTGAACAAGAGCAAGACTCTGTCTCTACTAAAAATAGACAAATTAGCAGGGCATCGTGGCTCATGCCTGTAGTCCCAGCTACTTAGGGAGGCTGAGGCAGGAGGATCGCTTGAGCCCAGGAGTTTGAGGTTGCAGTGAGCTATGATGACGCCACTGCACTCTACCCAGGGCAGTGGAATGAGACTCTGTCTCAAAAAAAAACAAAAGGGAAAACAAACAAAGGAACTGTACATTCAAAATCAGGATGGTGGTCACACCCATTAGGTCACACCTATTATTTCAAAAAGACACACAGAGAAAATCAGTCCTGCACTTTGCTCAGAGGCATTCATCATATTGCTGGTTGCATCTGTTCTTGGGAAGGAGAACCTGCCTTGACTATGAATGGGGGTCCAGGTTGCTCAAGGCTCATTACTAGTGTTATTCAGAGCAACACATTGGCCAGTTCATTACTAGATATGGCTACCCTGTGATAAGAAGCTTCTGGCTGATTGGGCCTTATTTGTCTTATTTTCTCTTACTGGGAAAGTAAAGATTATGCTGAATATAACTGAAGGTCAGGATGGGCTCATGCTAGCTGTATACTATGTACAGGACAAAACACATAACTAGTAAAAATCAGCTTATACAGTGGAGCTGGATTCAAATCTAAGCAGTTTGATCCAAGCCCACACTCTTAATCACAATTATAATGTCAAACAAGTATTTTTAAATAAACCAAAAATCGTATTCAGTATGATTTAGTGTTGGAAAGATTGTATAAATTTTTTAAAATAGACTTTTAATTTTAGAACAGTTTAGATTTACAGCAAAATTGCAAAGATAGTACAGAGTTCCCCTATTTAACCTGTACCCAGATTTCCCTATTAACATTTTACATTAGTATGGTACCATTGTTAACATTAATGAACCAATATTGATATACTGTTATTAACTAAAGTCTATGCTTTACTCAGATTTCATTAGTTTTTACCTAACGTCCTTTTCTTATACCAGTGTTTCATGCAGGATACCACATTACCTTTAGTCATCATGTTGCCTTAGGCTTCTCTTTGCTATCAGTTTCTCAGACTTTCTTTGTTTTTGATGATCTTGACAGTTTTGAGGATTTGCTGATCAGATAATTTGTAGAATGTCCCTTACATGGAAAGCAAGTAAGATCTGTCTGAAATTTTTTCCATGATTACAGTGGAGTTAAGAATTTTGGGGAGGAAGACCACAGAGGTAAAGTGCCATTTTCATCACATCCTGCCAAGGATATGCTCTGTCAACATGACATATTGCTGATGTTGACCTTGATCATCTGGCTGAGGTAGTGTTTGTCAGGTTTCTCCACTGCAAGTTACTCTTTTTCCTTTCCATTCTGTACTGTTTGATAGGAAGTCATTATGCATAGCCAACACTTAAGGAGTGGGGAGTTATGCTCCACCTCCCTGAAGAAGTATTTATAGAAATTATTTGAAATTTTTCTGAACAGGAGATTTGTCATTTATTTATTATTTATACCAGCATGCACTCATGAATATTTTATACTTCGAGTTATAGTCAAGTACTAATTTATGATGTTGCTGAAAGTGTTCTAGCTTTGGTCATTGGGAACTCGTTCAGTTGATTACGGTGTACGTTTGACATATCCCCATTATTGTGCTGGGGGTTTTGTTTTGGGGGTTTTTGTTTTTGTTTTTCAGCACTTCCTGACTTTCTGGCACAAAATACTCCAGGCTTACTTTGTGTATTTGCTGTTTGAGTCCTGGAAGCAGCCATTTCTTCAGTGACCACTGGTTTCTTTCATTGGCAAATGATATTAGAAACCAAGATCTGGGCACTAGTTGTGCTTGTTGTTACTGAGTTGTCTTTGCTTCTAGGCCCTATATGAAAGTTTTAACTCTTAATTTTTTTGAGCTGCTATACTGAGCAGTACTATTTATGTTAAATGTGGGTGACCAAAAGTGGTAAATAAATGGTTTTTAATTTTTTTTTCTTTGGGAAAGACTGTTCTATTGTAGCTACAGTCAAGAATTGCCAAAAATATAATTAAAGAAAAAACACATACTTTATAAGAACTTGGATGCATTTCTTAGAATTGTATAATTGTCTCTGTAAACTTACCTTCATTATTTTTTAAGATACTTTTTGGTGATTTTACACAAAGCAGTGATTCTCTGGGTAATGATTGTGAAGAGTGCGTTTTGTGCTTTTCTTTTACAGTGGACTTTGCATTATTTCATTTGGATTACAATTAGAAATGCAAATAGGTCAGCAATTGAATTTAGACCTTGGAGTCTTGCTTTTTCCTGGACATTTACTATCTTAATTATACAATGCAAAAAAGACAAACAGCAGTATCTTTGTCCAGGAGTGATTGTCAGATTAGTTAATAACTTGCACTATACAGGCATTGATCAGTCAAAACAGGATATTCAGAAACAACCAGGAGACCATATCAGGTATATTCTGGGTGAACATCACCCCTGCCCAGGCCTTTGGCAGAAGAACTGCCAAAGATCTGAGAACTATGGGCTTATAAATAATATGAAGTAAAAAAATCTTTTAAACATTGCATTTCAGTGATATTTCTGTAAAGGGAGGGTTTTTTAAAAATAAAAAATGACAGTAAAATTTATTTTCACTAGCTTTTACAACAGCGTTGTCCTCTGTATGGTAAGATATTACTCAGAGAAAACCCTCTTCATTCTTTCAGAAGAAAGACATCCTATTATCACAGGCAGCCAACCACTGCAACAGCTGATATCCACAAAGGCTCTGAATTGTTTTGGTTAAAAATTCAGCAAAAATCAGAGTTTACATAGAGCTTCCCAACCTGCTGTTGAGCTATATAGAAGAACCCTTCACCCATTATAATAATCCAGGCGTGTGATATTCCAGTGACCTGCAGGGTAATAATTTAGTAAGAGATATTCTTTGTCAGAATAGGGGAAGTCTGAACCACAGAAGGTAAAATTTAGAAGAAAGGCGAAATGTTATAATATTGTTTCAGTTTGTGTGTGTGTGTGTGTGTGTGTGCGTGTGTGTGTTTTTTTTTTCCTCTCAGCAATATGTCATATGGTCTAGGAATTCCTGGGCCATTTTGGGTTTTGGAGAATAGGACGTCAGTATGCCTGTGCAACTTGACAGAATGATGTATTGCCTTATAGGTCACTGGAATAGAGTCCAGATGTGCTTAAGTGTTTATGAAAATTTACCTATTGTCACAGAGGCCCAGTGCCACAGTAGTGTTATGAGACTTTAAGAGAAAATCTAATCAAAACTGAACTCTATTTCAAGTATAGCTTTTTTGATAATGACATTGCACTCATAAAAAATTTTTTTTACATTCCTTTTTAAAACCATTAGTTTATTTAGTGACTTCACAGTCACACAAGTTCTTTTTTATCTTCTGGGTTTAAGCAAAACCCATGTAGCATAAACTTAGTTTTGAAACTGTCTTGGGAATCACACTTCTTAATGGACTAATAAATTTCCAGGAAACTGTAAGTATTATATGTACAACAATGTGATGTCTTTTTTGATCCAAATCTTTACCAGACATTCAAGAGAGGTTAGGATGTAGTAAGAAATGAAAGACTGGAGCTCTCAATAGGCCAGGTATAGTGTAGAAACTTGCAATGGTGAAAAACTAGGGGCAGCTGCAAGAAAGCTCACGCAGAAAGCTGTAGGACTCCAGTTACAGATTTAGTGTAAGAGAGTTAATCTTCATTGTATCAGGGGGACCAAATGTAATACTTCAGACATTTTTGTGGAAAATCTTCATGAAGGAGAAAGGCTGTTAGATCATTGTTGTCCATAGAATTTTGGTGATGATGGAAATATTCTCTATCCGTGCTGTGCAATATGGCAGTCACTAGCCATATGCATGTATCAAGCGCTTGAAATGTGGTGAATCTGACCGAGGAATTAAATTTTAAATGTCATTTTAATTCTATTTTAAATTTAAATAGCTACATGTGGTTAATGGCCACCTTTTACATACAGCACAGCTCTAGATGGCTGTTTGTCATGTCTATTCATGAGATAATGTCTGCTGAAAACTGTGGCGTAGTACATGATGAAAAATGTTTATTTTTCCTCTTTGGGAAGTGTATAGACCCCTATGATACTTCATTTAAACCAGCAGTCACCAACCTTTTTGGCACCAGGGACAAGTTTCATGAAAGACAATTTTTCCAGGGTGGGGGGTGGGGTTGGGGGTTTTGGGGGTGGAGTGGGCGGAGCTCAGGCGGTGATGCGCAGCCAGTTCTTAACAGGCTGTGGCCGGCTGGCCGGGGCGTTGGGGACTGCAGATTTAAACAACAACCCAGACGTGAATAAATCTTTCATTTTAACTCTCTCAATATATTAATAGCACCATTGCACAGGTATAAATTTCATGATGAAATCAGGAACCCTTAAAGGTATGTAGTTAAAGAGAAGTACATGAAAACAGTACACCTCTCTTAATCATGTGTGTTCCAAAATGAAAGAATATGGATGATAAATTTGTATCCATTTTGTTCCCCAGCATGGGATTGTGTGAGTATGATTTAGGCTGCTTTGCTCTTTTGCCAATTTAGGTATATGTCTTCTTTCCTTGAATAAAAGGGAAAGTTCGAAAGGGGACACAAAGATAGGAAGAAAAGGAAAGAAGACCTAGAATTAAGGAAGGAGAAAAAGAAAGGCAAGTACCTGGACAGCCAGCTTGGAAGTACTGATTGTGGATTTGGCAGGAAATTTGCTGCTGTGCTGCTGGGTGGATCCTTCCTGAGGCTGTCTGAGAAAGGAAGGGAAGGCCACTAGGGTTATATCTAATGTAATTCTAGGGCCTCGCCACTCTTTTTATTGATTGTGATTAGCAGCTAATTTGGATTTGATTTATACTGTGGGAAAGAAGCCTGGAGAGAAGTGTGGAAGGGCCAGTGTGACAGTGGTGGGTGTGGTGAATGGGGGGCTTTGTTGTCTCTGTACAGCAGGCCAAGCCAGAAGGCCCCTGCTGGGGGCTACTCTTTCCTCCTTGTCTAGGCACCTAGTCTAGTACATTGCATAGTCTAGAGTTTTATTTGAAGGGTACCTTAAAAAATATCTTACAAATGAACACATTCTGAAGATACATAAATCAGTACAGTTTAATTTTAAACTCCTAATAGTAATTTAACTTTTTTGGACAAGTCTTTTCGTTGAGCTTTTTCTATTCTTGTATGATCTTACAGTATTATAAATGTTAGTTTATTCTTTAAATCTCCTCTTCCTCACTATTCTACTGGAGTTTCTTCGGATATTTATATTCCTACCAGTGCAACTCACAGGTTGTCTCTAATTTGTCAGAGTTTGCAGTACTGTATTTTCTTAACTGAATGTAATAAATGAGATATGAAGATAAATATGAGTTGAGGATATTTCTAATGTGGAATATTTTTGTTTGTTTTAATATGTTTTATTGGGCTTAAGTAGGATGTGGAGTGAAAACACTCTTAATACTTCTTCTCAGTTTTCTCACCATATTTTGTTCTTAATTTTGTTCTACTTAAAATGCCTCAAAGACTTCCTACAATTATTACATTAAAAGCCTCCATTAGCGGTTGAAATGCATCCTTTGTAACCACATTCTTTTTATTTTGACTTCACATTTTACCTTTTTAAAAGCAAGTATTACTCTTGCCAAGAAAATGTAAAGATCCCAGTAAGACTTATTTTTTTTCCTTTTCCCCAGAGAGAGCTAATCTCAGATTCATTCTTTAATTTATTAATAATTGGATTGAAATAAATTTAGTCTAATATTTACCTTTTTAAGGAATATGTAATCATTAATTTCATTTTGTTCCCCCAACCTTTTTAAAGTTACAGTGAAATAATAGTGAATTATGATATCAATAGGTGCCATAATTTTGGATTTCATTTTATTTTATATTTGCATTCACTGAAGAAACTGATTATCTGCGAATGTGGGCTTTAAAAAAGCCACACATAGCATCATCTGTATCCAATTATGTGTAAATGAAAGTTCTTAAAATCTTCAAACAAATAAAATAATTTACCCATACTAACACCTTATATTTAGTGTTACAAGGTTTTCAGATTGCTTTCATTATCTGTTTTTGCAGTGCTTCTCAAGCTTTAGGGTACATCAGGATTATAGACTGCTGGAGCTTCTGATTTAGGAGGTCTGAGTGGGAGCCAAAACTGCCTTTTGAGTAAGTTCTTGGCTTGCTGATGCTGCTAATCGGGGGCCACAGTTCAAGAATGACTATGTTGCTATATTTGATCCTCACTAGAACCCAGTGAGGTCTTTGGCAGATACAGTTGAGGAAAAATGAGGCTGGAAGAAATTTGTGATTTTTCCGAGTGGCACATAATGAATTAATGGTTGAACAGATACCAGAAACCTTTCTGGTTTTCTCCTGCTCATGGCAAGAGTTCAGCTCCCAAAAGACATCACTCTGACTTCAAATATGTTTGATATCTTTGTCTCATTCTTTTCAGAGCTATTTCTCTATTTAGATACATACCTCCTAGTATTCACATTTATTCATAATATAGATTTGAAATTTTCTTCTCTTCCAAAAATATATCTGATTTTTGTGCCTAAAAATATTCTACAAATGCAAAGTCCTGTTGAAATAAAAAGCTTATGTAACTTGTGAAGGCCACCCAAGGTTAATCATGAGGAAAGATGTTGAACTTTTTTTACCCACTAGCCTAGTGGGTATTTTTCACTTGTGATGATTCTTGGCAGGACCATTATTCGTGGGTCCAGAAAATGAGGATGGATCATGAATGACCAGGAGAAGGACTCTGAAAACCACACCACTAGACTATAGCAGAAAGGCGCTGCACTGATTTCAAGGATATTATCTTTTACTGCTTCCTGGAGAACTAATGCTTTGTCTTTTTTTAGTTGGTACCCAATCACTTAAACTCTTGTGTGTATAATGGTGACATACAGAATAAACTGTGAGGTGTTCTTTCTCCATCTTCCCCACAATTTTTCTCTGAACTATTTTTGAATATTCAGTGTGTAGGATGTGTGAAATAATATCTCAAACCAGTGTCAGCCAGTATTTGGAATTTAACTATTGAATATTACTTGGTGATCTTTACTGAAATTATGAGGAAATGCTGCTGCCCTGTTCTGATACCGTCTTTTCTAACTCCTATTTTCTGTTTTCTCTTGCTTTCCTCCTTCTATTCTACTTTGATTTGGGGCCCTTGAAATACCTTAATCCAAAAAAGAAGTAGGGGAAAAAATAATAGCTGGAGAACACATTGAACATCTTGACCTTAACTGTCTTATGCTATTTATTACTTTTTGTTGTTGGCTTTTAGTTTTTGGTGGGACAAAGAAAGCCATGATTTTTTAAACTTAGTCTTATTGAGTATTGATTTAAATCAATGTGCTTCAGCTATCCCTTCCCAATTCTCATGCTTTTAATGCTTATATTAATCTCTCAATATATGCTGGGGTCTGTGTGTGGTGCTGTATGTGCACTGTTTTACCTGATCCTGCCGTAAGCCTTACGACATATCGTTTTGAGGAAACAGAGTGAGATAGGTTGTGTAACTTGGCCAAGGTCTCACGCTTAGTGATGAACTGGGTCTTAAGTACCAGTATGTGGACTTACACATTTAAGGACTAGTCTCTATTACTTTTCCTTTGAGAACATTAACTCAAATGGGAGTTGTATTTAATAATCTAGATTTCTTGAAATAAATTAGAGTCCACAGAAATAAAATGCTGATTTTAAACTGGTTTTCATATTTCCCCTTGTTTGTTAACCTTGTCAGTTCCTTTAAAATTTTTATCTAAAAGAGAAGAAATAATGTTTTTACAGATATATGCCTCTCCTAAGCACATACGACTGACAGTATCTTGCCTTTACTGTAGCTGGGAGTTTTTATTTTAGTCATTTGGTCTTTAAAAGCAGCATGTGATAGTTTCAATTTGTGTTAAAACCACAAAGTGCTACCATGATGCATACACCAATAAACTGTAGGGTCTCTTTTTCTTTATTTTGCCCATTGAGATGTCTGGCAGCTTTCAGAAAAAGGCACCTACCCTAAGTGACTAATATGACCCATTTTTAGGGAGGTAGTTGAGAATTTCTCCTGGAGTATATCCATCTAAACTCATGTGTTTAGCCTCTCCTGTGTCTTTAAAGCACTTTGATCTTTCCTGTTTTTTCTTATTTGTCCCTTCTTCGTGTGTGAGTATGTATTTTAATAACAAATTATATACAGTATTGAGATTTAGAACCAGGGATTAGTGAATTTTATTAGTGGTAACTGTATACCAAAACCAAACATATATCCACTTAGTCAGTCATTGCTCCAATACAAAATAACTGTTTTGACTTTTGCATTTTCCCCTTATTAGCTGAGTAGCCTTGAGAAACATCATTCATTCCGTTGAGTCTCAGCTTCCTTATCTCTAAAAAGGTGATAATAATATCTCTCTAGATACTTGTAAGAGTTGGATAAAATAGTGTACATTGTACAAGAAAGTGCCTCTGTGCAGTGTGGTAGGATTAAAGGCATGACAATGAAGTGCCTCTCTCTTTAAGAGCTTAGAAATGAGTTTGCCTTCTAGAAAAACAATTATAAAATCAAAACACAATGGCTAAAGTAGCACACAGGTCCTTAATGAAACAGGTTATAGGCAGGCCTATAATCTAACTGATGAAATAGGTATCTTTAAAAAGAATATGTCAACCAGAAATGTTAGTAACTTGTGACACTTTTAACAAGCAAAGTTATTACAAAGTTTCTGTTTGGGATGACAAAAACTTTGGAAATAGTGGTAATCGTTGCAAAACATTTTTAATTTAATTAATGCCATTGAATTGTACACTTACAAATGGTTAAAATGGAAATTTTTATGTTATTAAAAAATGTAAAAAAAAAAAAAATCTAAGTGAGGTGAATATTCACAGTGCTCCTTTGGGCTTTATCTAGGCCAGAGGTTACTAGAACCAGAACCACACCGCACAGGTCCTGGGGTAGGGAGATCCTCTTTATGGAATCCAATCCAGAGAACTCCACAAAGCAGAGATTCTGATCTCTCATGTTCACTGGTGTATTTCTAGCCATAGGCCAGGACACGTTGAATGAATGAGTAGCCTGATGTCTTTTAAGGTTTTATGTATACAACTCACTGTTCTTGCTGTGGTGCCAGACAAAACAATATTCTAGTTACTATTTGGCTTCATATGTAGAGACAGAACCCATCAGAGGATGGGTATCTGATCCTTTGCTTCATTAGTTTTTCATTGTAAATTAATAAATTGTAAATTGTAAATTAATAAATATATTCTTAAAAATACCTAAACAGTT
The DNA here is from genome assembly GCA_023783475.1 of Daubentonia madagascariensis. NCBI lineage: Eukaryota > Metazoa > Chordata > Mammalia > Primates > Daubentoniidae > Daubentonia > Daubentonia madagascariensis. Next base: position 13,092,520 of record JAKFHU010000258.1, on the reverse strand, counting down.
GAAGGTTTACAACTTGACCCCAAGAGGTCTGCTAGATACTTTTTTCCATGGCCATCCTTAGTGTATGTGAGGAATGTGAGCCACAAAGAGTAGATTATATTTTTTCTTTTTGGTACTACAATGAAAAAAAGCTATTCATAGGGGGACTTATCAGCAATACTTCCAACAGTAGGTACTCACATGAAATTAAAACTTAATTGAATATTTACAAATTTTTTTTCTTGTACTTTGCATTGATCGTCACTATTTCTAAGGGATGGGTTCCGTTACTGTTGGGTTGTTTGTTTGTTTGCTTATTTTGTTTAATTAGTAGTTTTCTATTCAAACAATGAGTTGTAATCATGTTTATTTCAAGAAAGATGAATAAAAATTTAGTGGTCCCTTTAGGACTGCATTCTTGCTTAAGAAGGAACTGAAGCTGGAAACATTTTAATTAAGACATTTAAAAGTTTCAAAGCCTGTAGTTTTAAGATGTGCTTGGTTTTTTTTCCACGGTGGAATTACTGAAAAATCCTTTCAACTACTGACTTTACCATTGTGTTTTCTGAATGTTTTTTGCAATGATCCTCTGGAGCATTTTAAGGAATTGTGCCAAATTAAAAAATACATATATTCCTTGCTTTCCATTTTCGTGTCTCTGTCTTGTGTTTCTTTGCCCAGACTGACACATAAGAACAATACCTTATTGTTCCTAAGAATGCTCCTGAGTCCTCGTTTTATACCTTTTCTACTCTTTGTTCCCATTTATTTCTCCTTTTTGAAATGCAGATCTTCTGACTGGAGCTGTGAAACTGGGATCAGAGTTGAACTTGATCAACGTATCACCTGGTTATTTGGCACGTTATACCTACTTTGTGTGTTTGTGTAGCAGACTGTTTCTTCTCCTGTCTTTCCTCATTCTATACTTTATCCCTTTAGTCACAATGAGAAATTATTCTTAATCTTTTTGTACATAGACTCTAAGGGGCTTTAGAGACATTATCTGGTGAGGTGAACAGGCCTATGATATTGCAGAAAGAGTGTGGGACTTGGAATAATCAGAAAACCTGAGTTTAAATAATCTTTACCAGTGCTTGGATGAGGAACTACTCTTCTGAATCTGTTGCCCTCATGGGATTATTGTCAGTATTAAGAGGAATAGTTGGGGAGGAAAAGCTTTGTAAGCATTGACAGTAATAGACCAACATGGGTAGAGTTTTCTTTATCTCTCAGTTTTTATGCTGATGTGAAATGACCTTGGGTCTTTTTCTGAGGCCTTTCAGAAAGTTACCAGCTAAAGAATTCTAAATTCTTTTTTTTTTTGCACACCCGCCATGCTGTTCTCTAGTTTGAGTACTTGTACGTGGTAAGAGACTGAGGAACAGTTGTGAAAGACTTTGAAATGATGAAAGAAAAAATTAGCGGGTGTTCTGTCTAGCTCAACCAATCAGGCCACCTCTGCCTTTGATTGTCTTTGAACTGTACTATAATTCTGTATATTGTAGGAAACAGATAGTAAAGCAAATAATTCTTGTCCATAGAAATTCTTGTGTTTGGAGAATGTATTAATAATAGATCATTATCCTATGCATCTTGACCAGTTTTGCCAATTTTACATCTCACCAGTATTTCTGATGCTTATATATTTGTTTCCTCTTTGGATTCTCATTTGAACCAGCTTTAACATCTTACTGGTTCCCTAATTAATGAGTTAAATAAAATCTTTCACATGTGCTTATTTTTTTAAAATTTTTTTGAGAGTCAGGATTTTACCTTTATAAAAAATTATTTTGTAACAATACAGTAAAAAAGCCCACAATTCTGGGAATTAAGGGAACTATATCACCTTGAGCAAGGCACTCTCATTACTGAGTTATGGTTTCCTCATTTTAAAAAAAAAAGTGAAGTTTACCTAGATGATCTGTAGTCTATGATTCTATGATTCTATGATTCTATGATTTAAGATTCTCTAAGCTCAAAGTCCACTGTCCTAAGTTTGTTTAATACCTAGGTAAACTGGCATTGAATCAAGAAACTAAAGGATCTTATATAAAAATTTCAATAGAAGTTCTTTGTAGTGTTTTTAGCACACATGTGCACATAAACTAGCATTACAGAAGATACTTTGTTTGGTGTTTATATTTCTTGAAAAGGAGTTACGTTACTTGAATTGCTATTGACAGTTTTCAGTAGCGAGTAAAGAAAGACTGAGCATTCTACGGGCAACTTTTTAGATAAGGAGAAAAATTTGCCTGAAAAATGATATCTTGGCTTATAACACCATCAGTGCTTATAGAAGATGGTGGTTGTTATTATAGTCAGTTTTTTTTTTTAAACCATTATTATGTTCAAAAAAGCATTTCTGAAACAGCCAGCCTCAGAGAGCATTACATTAGGAAATGTAAGAAACAAATTGAAACTCTCAGTCCTGCTGTTTGGGTAGTCACTATTAAACAGTGATAAGAGTAGGTGTGTCTCAGTCATCTCAGGCTGCTGTAACACAACACCACAGAGTGGGTGGCTTAAAAAACAGAAATTTATTTTCTCGAAGTTCTGGAGGCTAGAAGCCTGAGATGAGGTTCTGGCCCTTTGGGTTTCTGGTGAGGGCTCTCTTCCTGGTTTGTAGAAGGTTCCTTCTTGCTGAGTCCTTACATGGCTTTTCCTCATGTGTGCACACAGAAAGGAAGGGAGTGAGCAAGCTCTCTGGTGTCTCTTCTTAAAAGGACACTAATCCTATTGAATCTAGTCCCGCACCCTTATGAGCACATTTAACCTCGATTACTTTCTTAGATGCCCCTTCTCCAAATACAGCCACTCTTGGGGTTAGAGCTTCAACATAAGAATTTTGGGAGGACACAAACATTCAGTCCGTAATAAGCTGTGATACTTTTAGAAGCAGAAATCACACATCTAAGGTACAGATTGGGGATGGCAGGAAGTGCTATCCCCAAAGGAGGCCAGGTCAGTGTTGAAGACATCAGCCAAGATTTGATGAGTTTGATGCCAATGTGGGTGCTGATTTGGAACATATTGATTATACTGACCCACTCTTTAGTCATCTGTTTTGATTTTTTCAACTGTTATCTTCAAGATTTTTCCAATAGGAAAAAAAGGGTAATGCACTTGCTTTTCTTTCATGTTGAATTTAAAGCCTGGGGTCTCTTTGGGTCAAGAAATATCTTCAGATTCTTTTAACACATGTAACAGTATCCCAGAAAGGATGAGTATTTTATATTCTTCTAACTCTTAGGTTTTCCACCTAACTGCCTTTATTGATTTGATGCTAATGGGAATACTGCCATGCAGGGAATAATAAAACATGATTGTTCATGGATCTTGGAGTGGCTTACTTGGTTTAAAATAATCTAGTATGTGCATAAATGGAGTTATTTCAAGTCTTCTGGCTTTACTTCCATGCCTAATGCCTTTTCTCATCATTTATTAAAGCTAGCCTTTTTGACTTTGATACATGTCATGTTAGCACCTTGTAAATCCTTCTAGTAATACCTTTCTATTACTAAGGTGTAAACACTGTTGTTTCTACCCCATTTGCTTCTTGCTCTGTGTCATTTTTATAGGACTCTTTAACCTGCTAATGTTCCAGGATATTAATTTAAAACAGCCAGCCAAATAGTAGAAAGTTCCTCCTCACCTGTGATGAGGTGACCCTTTTTTTACCTGTTTCCTTTTCAAATTCAGTTTGGAAATCTCAATTTTCATAATATTTTGAGCTAGTATTTCACTCCCTGATGTTTGCAATTTAGCAGCAGTATTATTTTCAAGACTTTATACCAAGAGCACCCACTTTTTTTTCTGGACATACTTGCCTAGCTTGTCAAGATTTTTATTTAATTATATTTTTTTTACCTTGTAGGAAATGGAATTTCTATTTGCATTTTCCCTAATTCCCTCACCTTGCTTCTTCCTAACCTTGCTCTGTCAATATTTAAGGTATTTAGCTTGGACATTTCTGGCTTTTTTTTTTTTCTCTCTTGGGCCAACCTTCTCATATTTAATTACATGATTAGAGCTGCTAAATTAAATGGCATCCAATAATCTGTATTTGGGTTTGTGCTTGAAAATGTTTTGAAGACTCGTTTGGTGTTTTCTTTTTAGTTTCTGCTTCTCAAGTTTACAAGTTACAAGTTTACAAGAATAGTACTATGGTCTTAAGAACTGCTTCTTTTGCATGCATGTTTCATTGATTGCCCGGGACTTAAACACAGGCTTTCTAATTACTTTTGTTGGTGGAGTTTCTCTTACATTAAATGCTTCATCTACTTGTTCTTAGTTCTAGACTGTAGTTTCAAAAAGCAACATGGACAATTTGAAGGGGACTTAGACAAAAGCCAAAATTATAATTAAAATATTGGCAAAGTTAAAGGGGCTAAGATTTTTTAACCTGCTAAAGCTAAGGCTGTACAGAAACTTAGCAATGTGCTCTTATAAAGTACTTTGTCTGCTCTAAATCAATCGTGCTCATTTGTACTTAGGGACTTGCTTAGTGCTTTCTCAACCAGAGCTGGGAAACCTGGTATTGTGATTGTGCTTCAGTATTGTCATTATGACTCAAGGGCTGTTTATTGCATTAGAAGGGATTTAGATTTGACTCATGGGAGGTATTCCTCCAATGATGTTGAACATTGCAGTGAATGTCTGGGAATGTTGTGGAATTGGCCTCTCCAGTTTTATTCCCTCGATGAGATGGACTAAGGGTGAAGAGGGTTGAACTTTTGAGGTGTCTCCCAGATACAGGATTCTAATCTGATTGCTGTGGTCATTTTTATATTCTTTTTCTAATTGTGACTTGAAGTCCCTATATGGTGGCAGAACAATAAGGTGCATCTAATGGTTTGTTAAATTTATTTCTTGGATAAGAGTGGTGAACGGTCCTAGGTAGTAGGTAGTGTGGAGTAGTGCAAAGAGCACTGTACTGGGAGGCACATGTCTAGGTGAGGACCCAGCTTTGCAAATAACTGGCCACCTGACTCTGAGCCTATTACTTCATCTCTTCAGGCCTCAGTTTTCCATTTTAGTATATGGGAGCTTGATTAGAAATATTATTAGGTCTCTTCAGATCAGTCCTGTGGGTGACAGTGGGAGTGAAGTTATAACTGCAGAGGGGAGGGGATAAAATAGGGGAGGAAAGGTGAAGAGGAGCCAAGAGATGGGAGGTGTAAGTGGAGTGAAGGCTGTAGTGGTGGGAGAAAGGGGAAGGACAGGAGGTGATAAGGAGGGTTTTATTTTTTGTTGAGGAATTGATAAGAAATAGTGTTTATGGCCACCAGTCATGGAAATTTCTTAGTTTTAGAAGTTGTTTCTCTCCCTCCCTCTCTCTCTCCCTCCCTCTCTCCTTTTTATATGCTGGACCTTAGTTCCAATGAGAACAGTGGTAAGTTTTCGCTCAATCTCTTTTTAAAAATTTCTATCAAGAGACAGCGTCTGGCTCTGTTGCCCAGGACGGAGTGCAGTGGCGCAGTCACAGCTCACCGCAGCTTCGAACTCCTGGCCTTAAGCGATCCTCTTGCCTTGGCCTCCCAAAGCACTGGGATTACAAGTATGAGCCACTGTGCCAGTCCCTCTTTTTAAAATTGGATTAATTGGGCAGGATTTAAGACAATTTGTTCAAGTTTCTAGTTCTGTGAAGATTTCAGAGAATTCTTTTTGTTATGAAGAAATGCCCCTGTGAAATAAGCAGAGGAAATTGTCTCTCCTTTATAAATGGAGAAATGAAAGTACAATGAGGTTCAGCAGCTTATTCAGGAAATTAGTATGCTAGTGTTAGAATCCAGTTTTTCAAATCTCTCTACTTAGCTTCTCTGTGTGCGAGTATCTGGAGGATATATTATTTACCCACTTGTGCTTGGCACATGGGTTGCAGAAGTAATGTTAGCTCAGAGATAGATATTCCCTATCCTTTTTTTTTTTTTTTTTAAGAGACATGGTCTTGCTCTGTCACCCAGGCTGGAGTACAGTGGTGAGATCATAGCTGCACTTCAGCCTCAAATTCCCAGGCTCAAGCAATCCTCCCACCTCAGACTCCTGAGTAGCTAGGACCACAGGCCCATGCCACCAAGCCCAGCTAAGTTTTAAATTTTTTTTGGTAGGGACATGCTCTTGCTATGTTGCCCAGGCTGATCTCGAACTTCTGGCCTCCTGCCTTGGGCTCCCGAAGTGCCTAGATTGCAAGTGTGAGCTACTGTGCCCAGCCTCAGATCCTCTTGAACTCATCTTAGGGAATAGATCCCTAAAGTAGACCTCCTCATCTATTTTGTAATTCAGAGACTTGAAGTCTCTTATAAATAAAACCATACAAATTAAGAAAATTTGCATACTCATGGGGAAGAGATATTCTGAGATTTCCTGTTTGTGTGTAGAGGGAATCTTTGGTTGCCCAAAGTGCGAATCATTAAATGGTGAAATTCATAATATTTTCCTTGAATTTCCTGAGTCCTTTACGTGGCAAGTAGGATGTCAGTACTGCTGTTACTGAGCAGTCTCAGCTTTTGGGGAGTGGAGAGGATGTCAGTTGACAGTCTGAAATGCTTTGCATTAATTTTGTAAGTAGATGAATTTCTTACATCAAAGCTGAATATAATTTCAAGGACACCTCTTTCCACTGGAGTTGAGACTAGTATATCTGTTTGAAGGTAGGATGTAGGGAGAGTATAGAAAAAACTTTTTCCTTCATTGCAATCATTTATCATTTTTTTCAGTATGCTCTAGGTGAGACATTCATCTGCCTTGCTCTCATGAGGCAGTGCTTTGCATAGCCTTTGCTCTCAGTGGAATGGACCCTCTATGAACTAGTTCGCTGTTCATAAGAGCATTTGTTTACACACCACATAGGTCCATAGTTCCTACCACTTTTCAAGGACGGGAATGCATGTGGAGAAATGGATGACAGTCATTTTCATAGCTTAAGTGATCACTTTATCTCTAGGAAACAAATAGAATCCATATGATGTACATACTATAGTCAAATATGTTCCTTACCTGGTATTTCACTGCTTTCATTTTTATTATTATTTTTTAAAGATGGGGTCTCTCTCTCTTGATGAAGCTGAAATGCAGTGGTGCGATTATAGCTCACTGTAGCCTCGAGTCTCCTGCCTCAGCCTCTGGAGTAGCTGGGACTACAGGCATGCACCACCATGCAGGGCTAATTTTTATTTTTTTGATTTTTTTGTGGATACAGGGTCTTGCTATGTTGCCCAGGTTGGTCTCGAACTCTTGACCTCAAGCGATCTTCCCACTTCAGCCTCCCAACGTGCTGGGATTACAGGCATGAGCCACTGTGCCTGACCTTGGTTGCTTTTCAAGCCCATCACATCTCTTTATGGCTCCTTACATCTCATGCTCTGTTTCTGTTAGTTTGTGGGAGTGTTTGTAAAGGGAGACATTTCTTGTTAGAAACTAGTTATAGTGATTACCCATTCCCTTTTTCCCTCCTGGGTTCTAAAATCAGGTGGCAAGCATCTGTATCAACCCCCAAAATCAAATCTTCATGACTTGAAGTGGAAGGTGTAAGTTAGGGCAAGTAGTTTCAACAGTCTTAAAGATGCAGAAATTTTTGTTTGTTGAAACTTACTTTATCAAATTAAGATAAAAGGTCTGCTTGCTGAAGAGGCCCTAATGAGAGAGATAGAGTGGTTCTAAAGTGGGTTACATCTTCACTTACCCCAATCCCCAAATATGCTTGGACTCTTCAGACAATGGACACTTCTGGATTTCTGACAAAGATGTGGGGAATGTTCCCCTCAAAGAAATTTTACACTTAAAAATAAAGTCTTCATTGGCTACTTTTTTTTTGACGATATTAGGAAATCAACTCATTATTTTGAAAATTGGCAAATGAAAGAATCAAATATTTAACTTGTTTTCCTTTACAAATTGAATCTCAGATGAATAACATAGTTGATGAGAGAGGCTCTCTTTATAGAAATAGTTCAGCTAACAAATCAGGAAGGATTCAGAAAGTTAGAATTCATTATTTTGCATCCCTCAATGAGTTAATAGTTCCAGGTGGTGAGCATCAATGGCTGCCAACATCACACAGAGAGATAAACCCAGATTATATGTATCTGTCTCTCTCTCCTGATGAGGGACACAGCCTGTGACGTTTTCTTGCCAACATTTCAAACTGTAATCTCATGTGGCCTCTTTCTCTGAACTACCTTAGCAGGAAGCACAGAGGACAGGGGAACAAAATGAACTAAAGAATGTCATGGAGATATAATTAAAGAAAAAAACCTAGACTGTACAACTCTACGGGGCAAATGACTTGGCTTCTTCAACAATAACAAAAAATGCAAGTAAAGAAAAAATACGGAGGGGGAACTCTCTATAGATTTAAAGTAGTTTAAGAGACATATTAACTAATCCTGTTGTCTGGACCTTTTTTGGATACCAATTTATACAAACAAACTATAGAAATTACAATACAATTGAGAGAAAGGTACATTGCCTGAATATTTGATGATATTAAGGAATTATTGTTAATAAAATTAAGGAATTATAACATTGAGGTTTAAAAAAATGAGCCCCATAAATATTGACAGATGATGTGATATCTGGGATTCAAAATAATACAGGAAAACTAATAATACAAAGTGTATGAAGAAAGATTGGCCATCACTATTGAAGCTGGAGGATAGTTATATGGAATATTCTCCCTACGTGTGAATATGTTTGAAGTGATCTGTCAGAACATTTTAAAACAATTTTAGGTAAAGATATGTAGTAAGGCTTTGGGTACAGTGAAAAAGAAAACGGGAGAGGAGGAAAAGAGATATAAAGTGCTTAGCAAAGTACCCGGTGTGTTCTGTGTATTGACTCCTTATTGCCTATTAGTATTTTGTAGCCAGGCATGCACCCATCCAGTCATTCATTTGCTTAATTCAGTAAATAGTTATTGAGTATGTAATAATGTGGCAAGCACGAAAATACTTCTGCAAAGCAAGTATCTCCAGTGGAGCCCATCACACCCCAGTGGTATTTTTGGCTTGTTTTCTCTGAACTATATGTAAATGGTTCCTAGCATAGGGGGCTTAAAACGGTATTGTGTGGTGTCATTCCTGAATTCATTCAAGTTCAGTCTTTTAATATTCTTTTCAGGATAGCTCTAACCATCTGCTGTGGCTTTGCCTTCCTCTTGAATCATCCAATTCTTGAAGGTGGTGGGTGCCATCTAATTGACTCCAGAAGGACCATCTCTGATCCCTGGCATGGTTCATTCAAGTGATTGCCAGTTGAACACCCGGCCATGGGTTTATAGCTGAGATCTTATAGGGAAAGCTCCCTCCTCCTGCCATTTCACCTTCGGAACTCTTGTTACACTTTGAAAGATGTTCCAATTACTATATGTAATTATGAGGAAGAATAAATTACTGAAGCAAGTTAAATAATCTTGTGTGTCATAACAATAATTAACATTCAAATAGGGAACTGCTGCCATTTTTATAAACATCACTAAGTGATGTTTATAAAAAGCAGCACCCTTTTTGAAAGCAGGAAGCAAGAGGATATTCCCTACCTGAAGCCTGGTATAAGGATGGTCTGGGAGAGTTGCTAGGCTAAATGTTTAGAAAGTCTGTCTAGGTGAGATTGACTTCATTGGAGAGATTTTTAAATTGCCCCACTTTTATCTAAATCCTTAGGAGTAGCAACTTTTCCATATACTTACCATCATCTACTCTCTCCTCATGGCCCTACATGTTTTTCTTATGTCTTTTCTTCCATATTTCAAGAAGGAATGTAAACTGATCGAGTCACAAGACATTTTGTGGACTATGCTTTGCTTGGAAAGCAGGTCACAGCCTTTTCAGATGCTACCTTTCAACAAACCTACACTTACTCCTTGCCCATTCATTGTACTTACTTTTGCTTTTCTGTCATGATAATGTTTATTCTTCTCCATAATGGTACTTCCTGTGTGATCTCTTGATTTTATGTTTGTGCTTTTAAGCTCCTCTATAGAGTGGGATTATCAATTGCTTCTATTTATTCAGGAGACTACTACTATGCCTAGAATTTATTTAGACAATTGAAAAGGTAAAACTCTGGCTTAGATAAAATTAAATTGTTATGATTTTTGTTCTTGCTTTTTTAAATTTACACACTCTTAAATGATGTTTGAATTGTGAGCCATAGGATGTCAATTAAACAGACAGGAGTGAAGTGGTAAATTTGCTCATAGTCGAGATTGCCCCTAATATACCCTTACACTCTTTTGCTGAAGAGAACAGCACATTAACAGAGTGTAAGGTTGAAATCACCTTATTTCCTAATATCATGACTAGGTGTCTCTAGTGTTTTGAAAAGATTTGACCCAGTCATGGATATAAGTATAAATCTTTATACCCTCAGGCCAAATATGAATCACAATGGTTTCTATAATATTCAAATAGCAGGTCTGAAAAAATTCCAAATTTTATCTTCTTTTATTTTGTATTTCCTCTTTACTGTTTGGTTAAGTCTAGAGTTTGGGTATTCATGCATTATGTTTGTATGTTATACATGTATTCTTTTAGCTCAAGAGTGGCTAGCCTCACCATTTAAGGGGAAGAGCCAACGTTTACCAGCATCATTGACAAAAGGCCAATATAAGTATTAATCTCATTGTTTTGAAAATGTTTTCCTGTTGCTGATGGTCAGACCATGTATATCATTTCCGATGTTTTAGGGAAGAAAATATTACCTTTTTGTTACAGTATCAGTTCAATTAAAATGATATTTTGTTTTTTAATGTTTATATCTTTCTGCTAAGGGCTCTGAGGAACCAACTATGACCCAAAATTCTTGGTCCCTTTTTGGAGCTGGATAGCAATGGGAAGAAGTAGGCCTTTATCCACTGGTACTTAGTGTGGTTGAGGGAGTCTGATTTTGTCAGCTGACTTCTGATTTGGGGATGCTATACTTTGCTTCTGAGACTAATGTCACATTAAAAAAGAAGAATTATTTTGTGTTTACTGGTGAAGGGGGTAGGGTTGGGGCCTGAAGGAGTCAATGGAAAGGAGAGTACTGGAACGAAATAAAAAATTATCTCCTTGGTGATTTTGTGTAGCATTTGCTCACACTAGAACACTTGGTTTCCATTGCTGCTTTTGAATAAATATTTTCAAAGGACTATGGAAGATGTGGTAACTTGGGTCAATACAAATTGCTTTTCATAGAGAATGTATTAATATTTAAGATAGGAAACTCCTTTGAATAAAGTACATATTTTGAAAAAGGTTTTTATTCTGTTTTCTATATAGTATAATGCATTTGGAGTTCATGGCTAATTTATACATGTTTCATTTATAATGTATGTCAAAGCCCTCCTCAATGAATAGTTGGTAATTAAGTGATTGACATATTCTCCCACTTGACAATCACATATGCCAGTAAATTGCCCTTTATTTTCCAGGAGTATCTCCAATAAATGTTTGAAACTTTCCCTAGCAAATGTCGTTCAGCAGAATTGTAAAAAATTGGAGGATACTTGATTTCCACAAATTGAGTGAATACTCACCTGTGAATGCCCCTGTCTTCCATGACAGTTTATGAAGTACTTCCAGATCTGTGATAGAAAGTGTAGTTCAGACTTAAGTAGTTTGACATGAATATTTAAAGTGTTTAAATCCTCAGGTAGTGAAGGAATTTTCAAGTTTAGGGTATTTCTATACTGTAAAGATTAATTATAGAAAAAATAACCTTTTTATTTAATAGGTGGATTTAAATCTCAAAAAGGCAATTATTTTATTTGAGTGGTAAACTTCTCTCAGGGATGCTTTTTGTTTTATCTCAGTAGGAAAATAGAGTTCATTATAATAACTTATGTAAAAATCATCTTGAAACCTAACTTCAATTTTTGGTGCAATAAAGGGATAGTTACTATGGCAGAAAATATGATGACAGTATTTTGTCATCATAAATAAAATTAATATTTGTCTGTATCACCAATATTCCTTCTACATAGGGCAAAGGTAAAGTTACTACTTGAGCCATACTTACAGGATTTTTCCCCCTGATACTTTTTGAAATAGAGGCATAGCGAGGTATGGTGGCTTATGCCTGTAATCCCAGCATGCTGGGAGGCTGAGACAGGAGGATTGGCTTCAGGCCAGGCATTTGAGACTAGCCTGGGCAACATAGCGGGACCCTATGTCTACAAAAAATAAAAAAATTATCCAGGCCTGGTGGTGCATGTCTGTAGTCCCAGCTACTTGGGAGGGTGAGCCAGGAGGATTGCTTGAGACTTGATCATACCACTAGGTCATACAGTGAGCTGTGGTCATACCACTCTACTCTGGCCTGAGAGACCTAGCAAGACCCTGTCTCTAAAATAAATAAATAAATAGAAGTTTAATTTACAAACAATAAAATGTATATATTTAAGAACATAATTTGAGATTTGAATATAGATCCATATAACCCACACTCATTAAAACATAAAATATTTCCATGACATTAAAAAGTGTTCTAATATTTTAGGTATTTACAATTCTAAAAGTAACAGATCCATGGACTAGTGATCAGAGAAAACCTCCTTTCAGTTTCTCATACTACCAGATGAAAGTATGATGAAGAAAGGCAGAAATATTATAATTAATAACTAATAATTTTTGAGATTGTACTATGCTCTTTTTTCCCTTAGAATAGATCCAGTATTAATAAACAAATACAGTTATGCATCACATAATGACATTTAAGTCAAGAACAAACTGCATATACAATGGTGATCTCATAAGATTATAACGGAGCTGAAAAATTTCTGCCACCTCATAGCTTTCGTAACGTCATAGCACAATGCATTACATGTATGTGTTGATGCTGGTGTAAACAAACCTGTGCTGCAAATCATATAAAAGTGTAGCACATACAGTTATATACTGTACATAATACTTAATAGTGATAATAAATGAGTATGTTATTGGGTTAGATATTTACTATACTTTTTATCATTATTTTAGAGTATACTCCTTTTAGTTGTAAAAAATAGTCAACTAAAACAGCCTCGGGCAGGTCCCTCAGGAGGTATTCCAGAATAAGGCATTGTTATCATAGGAGATGACAGCTCCATGTGTGTTATTGCCCCTGAAAACCTTCCAGTGGGACAAGATGTGGAGGTGGAAGACAGTGATATTGATGATTCTGACCCTGTGTACGCCTAGGCTAATGTGCATGTGTCTTAGATTTTAACAAAAATGTTTAAAAAGTAAAAAAAAAAAAATTTTAAATAGGAAAAAGCTTATAGAATAAGGATATAAGAAAAATATTTTTGTGCAGCTGTACGTGTATTTGTGTCTTAAGCTAAGTGTTATTACAAAAGTCAAAAAAATTAAAAGAATAAAGAGTTTATAAAGTAAAATAGTTACAATAAGCTAAGGTTAAATTATTATTGAAGAAAGAAAAATATTTTTGATAAGTTTAGTATAGCCTAAGGGCACAGTGTTTATAAAGTCTACAGTAGTGTACAATAATGTCCTAGGCCTTCACTTTTACTCGATATTGACTCACCCAGAGCAACTTCCAGTCCTGCAAGCTTCCTTCATGGTAAGTGCCTTATACAGGTGTAACATTTTTTATCTTTTATACTGTATTTTTACTGTACCTCTTCTATGTTTAGATACACAAATACTTTCCATGGTGTTACAATTGCATACAGTATTCAGTATAGTAACATGCTGTACAGGTTTATAGCCTAGGACCAATAGGCTATACCATATAGCCTATGAGTGTAGCAGGCTATAGCATCTACATTTATGTAATAAGTACACTCTATGTTTGCACGACAATGAAATCGCCTAATAATGGCATTTCCTAGAATGTATCCCCATTGTTAAGTGCAGCATTACTGTAATCTCACGTTTGCGCTATTTACAAGTGATGACACCTGCCCACCACCCACCCCGCCCCCCCACCAAAAAAAGGCATCTAAGTGATTTAAAGCAAAAGGATAGGCAAATTAAAACTAAAATAAAGGAGGGATTAATAATATCAATGTCATATAAATAGAATTCTAGAAAACAATAAATGGAATAAAGTTTATATCTTTCATAAAAGAAATATACCTTTTTTCAATTATCTTTGAAACATTTATGAAAATTGATTCTTAATTGGACATGGACAACATTGGTTCTGCCCCACCCATTGGGAGCTTAGAAAATAACTATACTGAACCAAAGAAATGAAAACTTTTTAGAAAATTAGAAAAGAGAACCATAAAGCTTACAGAAAACAAACAAAATTGTACTCAAATTCATAATCTTAAAATAGTGATTCTTATGCTATGAAACCATTGAAAATAATTTTCTGATTAAACAAAATTGGAGTGTTGTTTGGGATATGCTATGTATCTCACATATAAAAAGCCATGAGAATTCTTGCAATAAAGTAGTTAGAGGCCACAAGTACCACAAGAAAACACAAAGAAATCTACAAACTTTAAGAAATACAGAACATTAATTGGAGAGACATACTATGTTTGTAGATGATAAGATTAAGCATTATAAGATGGCAGTCTTTCCCAACTAAATTTTTTGGAGGCACTTTTCCAGACAATATTTTAGTGTTCATTTGGAAGATTGAAAGGCAAATAGTGAGATGCCATTTCGGAAAAATTAACAAGAAATGTTAATGCTCAAATGTTAGCAAGAATTTAGTAAGAGGCACTTTCATATTACTACCGTTTTGTGTAAATAGATTTATATTTTGGGACAAGAGCAAATTTAGAAATATTTATTGAGTTAAAAATTATGAATTCCTAGTGATCTTTGTTGGGTGAAAGTAGTAATTGTACTTTTTTAAATAGAAAAAAGTTCAGCAATGCAGAAGTGGTTAAATAAGTTATAAGTAAATATAAAGAGAAGTTACATGCAACCATTACGCATAGTTAATAATATGGGAAATAACCATGGGGGGTGTGTGTGTGTGTGTGTGTATGTGTGTGTGTGTGTATGTGTGTGTGTGTGTATATATATATATATATATATATATATATATATATATATATATAACATTATTCTGATATTTTTAGTTGGACATATTTCCAGGGGAGGGGGCAGAAATCACAGTGTGTTAAATTCTTCATTTTAGGTTAATGCAAAATATTTTATCTTTGATAATCAGGAAATACACCAAAAAATGTTCTTTTTCTTAAGTTGTAGTACATCAGATTCCCTTTTTTCTCCTTTGTATTATTCTATGGTTTCTGTATTTCTTATAATGATGTAGTACATATTCAAACTGTGACAAGTTCTAGTTTCATCTAATCTTGAAAGTCAAAATTAATTACATAATCTGTGAAAAATGAATTTATAGATACGTCATAGACCTCAAGTTTCTTGCCTTATCTTTAGAGCTAGAACTCAAACCTGGGACTTCCCATGCTGTGCATTGTTTGTTCTACCTCTTACATGCGTTTTTAAGCTGTGACCTGGAACAAGTGAACATTTTGGTGACTTTTTTCTGTTTATTTGCTACTCTAGGAACATTTGTTTTTTTCGAGTTAGTCCACCTATTACACTTGCCCTTTTCACATAAATTATTAGAGGGTTTTTTTTGAGAAACAAAGTCTTTTGCTTTGTAACTGAATTTCACTAATTTTCCTCCTCTTGGTAAATTATCTTTGGCATTTTTCCTTTTGATTTACTAATTTCTGATCACTCCTCCCATCCTACCCATTCGTTTCAGTATTGAAAATAAACATGAATTTACCCATAACTCCAGTTCCTTGGCATCTGTCCTTTGTAGAGTTCATGGATTGCTATCCAAATTAATATCAAGGTTTAAATTTGGTGGGTAGAGGAGAATGTGGGGTAGGACACAAGCTTTTAGAAAACCAAAGCTCCCTAAGGAATTCAAGTGACAAGAGGACTTCATTTCTTATTAAAGCAATGTAAAATGGCAGGAAGAATTACAGGTATGAAATTGTATATTACACATTGAAAATTTAATTGAACCAGAGTGTGGTAGGTGATACTGAATCTCTACCCAGAAAGAGCTTTTATTTGTCAAGTATGGGATAGAATCAGAGCACAGAGGCCTTTGTACATTGACATTGGGTTGGCATCATTTGTTTACTGAACACTCCCTTCCAAAATCTGTGCAAAGTGTAATGGGAGCAAGAGAGACTTGACAAAACAATATACATGACTTGCAGACCTGAGCAGGTGGACTGCTTGACATGATTCCTCTGAGTGCAATGGATTTTTTTCTGTGTACAAAAGGGAATGAGTCTTTATACTTCTCAATAATATACTATAGCTTATTTTTCTCTCTCACAATGAAAAATAGGCATTCCAAAGACATCACAATTATAAAATACAACAGACTGTGAACTTTCTCCATCCTTTTTCATTCCCAGGAATTTGTGAAGGGGCAGAAGGTTTGGTCCCTGTTTAGTGTCTGTATCACCAAACTTTCTTCACATATGTGGGTTCTACCTTCTCTTGCAAGAGTATAAACATGTTTTTCCTACACTGTTAGAAAGATTTTTAAAACAATATTTTGTGTGGTGGTTTTCATTATTTTGAGGTCATTTTGGTCTTAACATGGAGGCAAAAGACTGTTACTTCCTCCCTGAGGTGGTTTTTACCTTTATGTGGCTGCCTGTGGCAGAGGTTCATGCATTTCCCCTATCTCTATGGGAATACATATGTAATTACATGAAGGTGCTACCTATACATATTTTTATGGATTTTAAAAAACATTTTATAGCTTTTACTATGTGTCAGACACTGTTGTAAGGATGTTATGTTACACTGATTAAATTAATACTCGCCACACATCCAGAGATAACTTCGTCAAGGTAATATAGCAACTAAGTTTTAGAGTAAAACCAGTCTGGTTTCGTAGCACAATCTCCTAAACACTACACTATTAACATCTTGCTTTGCATCTTGTCTTATTAAAGAAGTATGCTTAGAGGACAGTATGGGGGTAGCTTGCTTAAAAATGACTAAAGGACAAATAAACCAATTTTAAAAAGGGCAAAGCGTTTGAATAGACATTTCTCCAAAGGAGATATACAAATGGCCGACAAGTACATGAAAAATGCTCCATATCATTAGTCATTAAGAAAATGCAAGTCAAAATCACAACGAGGTGCCACTTCACATTCACTAGAATGGCTACAATCATAAAAATAGAAAATAACAAGGATGTAGAGCAATTGGAACCCCTTGCACGTTGCCGATAGGAATGTAAAATGGTGTAGCCACTGTGGAAAACAGTTCCTCAAAAAGTTAACCATAGAATTACCATACAAACCCAGGAATTCCACTCATAGGTGCAAACCCCAAAGAATTGAAAACTGATATTTAAATACATGTACACATACGTTCACAGCAGCACTATTTACAATAGTGAAAAGGGTGAAACAGCCAAAGTTTTCATTAGTGGATGGATGAATAAACCAATTGTGATCTTTCCATACAGTGGACTATTATTCAGCCATAAAAAAGAATAAAATACAGCAGGGCGTGGTCCTCCTGCCTGTAGTCTTAGCAACTCAGGAGGCTGAGGTGAGAGGATCGCTTGAGGCCAGGAGTTTGAGGCTACAGGGAGCCATGATGACACCTCTGCACTTCAGACTGGATGAAAGAGTGAGACCCTGTCTCAAAAAAAAAAAAAATAAATAAAATAAAAGGAAATAGTTGATACATACCGCAGTGTGTGAACCTTGAATACGTTATGCTGAGTGAAAGCAGCCAGATACAAAAGGTTACATGTTGTATGATTCCATTTATATAAAATATTCAAAATAGGTAAATCCATAGAAATAGAATGCAGATTGATGATTGCCAGGGGTTGTGGGAAGGGGGAACGGGGAGCAACTGCTTATTATGGGTACAGGGTTTCCTTTGGCAGTGATATAAAAATGTTTTTAAGCTAGATAGGGTGGTGGTTATGCAACATTGTGAATACACTAAATGCTACTAAATGGTTCATTTAAAAATGGTTAATTTTATGTTATGTGACTTTCACCTTAATAAAAAATATAATGACTAAGGTATCCTGTGTCACCTAGCCTGCAGGTATTGCCATCAGTAGCAGCTTTTATGGAGCAATACTTGGATGTTATTGGGCCAATAGCAAATTAAGCAAACACTATCATTAGCAAACATTAACTTGAGTACTTAACATGTGCAGGACAAATGACTGACATAGTTCCCAGACTCTAGGAACCAACCACCTCCAAGAATTAACAAGGGGACAGACCAAATATGAAGGCTCTGTGTTGATTGAGCAGACACTCAGTAAATAAAGGACTTACATTTGGGGGTACACCAAGGGATAAAATGCTTTTTTACATAGTAATAGTAAGAGGGGAGTTACCAGACTTACATGCATGTTCAGGCAGCATGACACTATCCTCCTAATTAGGGTAGGTTTCAGTCATGCATACTGGAACAAATGATTCAGGTGAGAGATATGCTTCTGAAATGAACCCTTTACAAATATGTACCTTTCTTTCTTTATGAATGTAAAGGGAACACACCAGTGTGTGGCCTAGTGCAGCCTATGCCCAGAGGATTCTTCCAGTTCAGTATGGACCTTTGATGTTCTCAGGTTCTTTCATAAGTTGCCCAGAAGCTTTAAGTACATACTGCATTCATCTCCACAGTATCTTTGCAAGAAAACAGATAGTACATTTCTTTTGAAAAAGGAGAACTTGGAACACAGTGCAGTGAAGCAGTTTACCTGGAGTTAGGTAACTGGGGTGTGGGTCACACAGGATGACACTTGTTGCCCTGAATTCCTTGCTACTACTGTTCAGATGTGCCCATGTAGACAGGCTTACTTCTATACAGTCCTCTTGGGTTACTGAAGTTATCAACTCAGCAGCGTCTGCATTTCCCCCTGCCCCTTGCCCCCTGACTTTGAGTGATAAATGGAAATTTTTCTTAAAAATATGTGAATCATTGTTAACCAAGTATTTCTTGCCTAGTTGTAAAAATTTGATATATCCCTCTGTAAATAAATTTAATAATCAGACATAGGCTACCTTCTCCCTTCCCTGACCCCCATTCACTTTTACCAATTATCAACTAACCTAACCTTAAAAAGAAAAAAAAAAAAAAAAACTTGTGACCAATCTCTGGTGGCCTTTTCAATTGCACTGAATCTTGCCTGGGAATTTTCCTAGCCTGAGGCTAGGAAATTCTTTCTTTCAACTCTTAACCCTCCACCTCTCCTCACCCCTCAAAGCATCAGCAATCTTCCCTCTTTCTGTCCCGAAATCCCCAATGGCAAAGATGTCTCCTCCTGCTTTCTAGATGTCATTCTTTTTTCTATTATTTCTTGGACCTCACTCCACAAGTTATCTGTTCTCCATTATTTTTACATTTTCAGTCTTTAAATGTGATTAATCTCTTCTGTCTTAGGAAGGAAGAAAGAGAGGGGAAAAAATTTTAAAATGCCTCTTCCCCGCTTCTTTCTCTACTTTGAAGCAGTCTCTCCTTTCACTATTAAAAGTGAAATTAACTACATTTATAGTCTTTCCTTCTCATCACTTGCCCACTGCAGTCTGACATTCAGGCCCTTAGCTCAATTGAGCCTGCTCTAGTTGAGATCACCAACAATCTCCATGTTGCTCAATCCGGTGGGTACTCTGTGTGGGTACTCATTAATTCCTACAGCTTCATTTACCACGTATGTGTGGCTGACTCCCAAATTTAGTCCTGCATTTTAAATTATTGTTTTATATCCCCAGCAGCTAGCATGGACCCTGGTGCAAAGCATCAGTCTGTGTTAAGTAGATGAATGGACTGATAGATGTTTTCCTAACAGGAATGATCATTCTCTAAAATATCTTTTATTATTATTATTGTCACCCTTTACAAGAATATAAACTTCATGCGAGCAGAGACATTGTAAGTCTTGTTCAAGGACAACGTGCCGGGTGCATAGTAGGTACTTATTCAGTATGAGCAAATGAATGAGTGGATCGCCCAGGAAGATCCTGGCACTAGGAACAGTTTCTCTTTGGGTGTGGCTTCCTTGGTTGCTAACTTTAACCTCCATCCACGTGTCATAGGAAGAGGAAAGAATTAAGCATAAAGGATTTGGCTAACTGGCCTTGTCTTGGTAGTTTGGAAATATCAGAGCTCTAAGATATTTTATCTCATGAGAGAAGCCTTATTTTTATACATCTCCTTTCCTCTCACCTGGGATCACAGGTCAACACCTTTTCAAATTGGGAGAAACAAGCTCAACATTTTGTGCACATTTAAATTTTATGATGAGTTGACTCTACTAGGGTAGAGGTAGAAGAGGAGACCCAGCAGAGAACTTGAAGTAAATTTGGAATAGTGCCTTCTCTCCTGTCCTGAGTATTCCTTTTATTAGGAGGATCTCTTCTCCAGCTCTCTGAATATTTGGTCTTCCATTGTTGGAGATTCTGATTTTCCTCAGACCCTCTATCTATATCTCTGCCCTAAGGTCCCAAGGTATGGCTGATTGTGACTTCCCTGAGCCCTTTGCAACACAGCAGGGAGCATACTCAGTAATACACAATGGGCCTGATAGCATCCAGGTCTCATAAGTATTTTCCTTCCATCTCATTGTCTATTTCCTGTTTCTTTTTTAATTGCACTTGTTCCTTTTATAAAGTGACAGCAGCTAAATTTATTTATCAAGATGCTTACATGTTCCCTTTTAAAGAGCATCTAAATTAATATTGAGCACCTAAACCTAATCTGAAATTGTGTT
The DNA here is from genome assembly GCA_023783475.1 of Daubentonia madagascariensis. NCBI lineage: Eukaryota > Metazoa > Chordata > Mammalia > Primates > Daubentoniidae > Daubentonia > Daubentonia madagascariensis. Next base: position 13,071,841 of record JAKFHU010000258.1, on the reverse strand, counting down.
TTTATTGAGAGCACTCTAAATAAACACAGGCTGGAAAAAAAAATCAACCAGACCCTTTTGCCTTTTGCAAAGTCTGATCTGTTTCCTAGTCTCGTAGGCCAAGTCCTGATTGTCTTTATTTCCAACTTTAGAGGGATACAGGTAGATAAAGATTAGAATGGCCTTGTAGTGAATATGCATAAGCCTATAAAATACAACTATAAATTGCTTAAAGAGCAATACAATTTCTATTTCATGAATGCTTAGCAGTGTTATTAAGACATGAACATATTGTCATATTTCAGTGAGCTACAGCCCTACCACTTAACATGCTTAATTATTTTCAAGGTCATTTCTTTTTATAAAATGAAGGCAAGCTGGAAAATGTCAAGCAGCCTACAAGTGTAGAATGAACTTCTATTTTCATTGTCATTTTATGGTATCATATAGTTGGGGTTTTGAGTCTTCTAGTTACAACCACTCATTGAGTATAAGAGTCACAATAATTTATAATATTAGGAACAAGGCATCTATTATCTCTCTAACCATTAATGTTCCAAGGATCTTTTCAAATGAAAGAATTACAAAAATTAATTGATATGTTCTGTATATTTAAAGCCTCAAGATAATACAGATGAAGGTGATTAACTGTGCAATAGTTAGCTATTGCTAGGTAGCTACAGTAAAAGAAATGCAGTTGAGGCATACAGCTGAAGGGATTATGTACTTAGCCCCTAAGCCACTTAGGATATATGTTAAGTAAGCTGGCTATGGGCTACCATTTCAGATGAAAATAATTTTCCCTTACATAAACCAATTATCTGGTAACATCTGAGTTGTTCATTTGTAGGTATATGGTATAGTTCATATTCTGACCATACTACTAATCTCTGTACATCTGGAATAACCTTCACATTATATTGTACTTGAAGGTTTGAGGTGATTCTTAGGTAGGCATCATAACTAAGAAGCCTGATCTCAAGTTTCAGATTTTTGCTGCCACCAGCTGTTAGGAAGTGCTGGTTATTTTGTAATGATGGCTGTAAACCACGAACTCCTCAGCATTGTGAAATTTGGATTTGGAGGTAACACAAACAAAAATTCCAGATCTTTATAAATAGGAGATAAGAATTTAAAATGATCCAGCAGCATTCACACCCATTTTGTTGGTTTAAAAAGAATTAATATGCCTTGGGTGGCAGTTGAGTTCAGATCACTTGGCTACAATTCAGAAATACTTCTCTATATGGTGTCAACCTTGGCTGTCTCTGAACCAAATTCCAATTGTCACCTGTGCTCAGCTCTGACAGACACTTTCCTAGAAACACTCCCTATACATGCTTGTTCCCATTAGTTTAACCTAGTTCTGGATTGTTCTTGGTAATTGAGGTAAGACTTGCTGTTCATTTAGCCAATGTGGAGTTGCAGGCTCTTCAATTGATGGTTGTTTCTGCAGAGCATTATTTCACTCTTTTTCACTTTAGATACATTGCTCTCACAGTTTAGCCTATACATTATTCCTTCTCTGACAGATTCACCAAGGAACTAATTTAGCTTAGCTAGCCAGGTATACTCCAGCATGGTTCAACCTCACTTTACTCACAGCTCTGCCACACTGTCCTCTGTTCCTGAAACCCTCCAAACTCCTTTAGTTTGCACACAAGCTGTTATCTCCGTAATACTTGTTTTCACACTCTTGCAACCTACACGCACACACTGTTGCCTGGCAAACTCCTACTTTGAAAGGCAACCTAATCCATATACACTCATATGGGCAAACCTACCATCCCTTGATCCAGACAAAGTTAGGTCCCCATATTAAACTATTGTACTTTTTCATAATACCTTGTCATTTTTCATCATAAAACACTTATCATAGTAGTAATTATTTATTCATTGGTTTAACTTCACTAGGGTAGGAGTAATGTCAGTTTTGTTCCCTAGTGTATCCCAAGGCTTAGCACCATGCCTCACATATCATAGACAAGGATACATATTTGTGGAATGAAAGACTATTAGTGTATCCCAGTTTAGCATTCATATTTTTGGTTTGAAGGCTGCTGTTGGCTTAACTTGAGAAGAGTAATATGAGGGTCTGGATAGAGGCTAGAAGAGTCATAGCTATGTTTTGAAGGAAAAATCAGGATTTGGGAAGATGTATTCCTGCCTGTCATTTGAAGTATACAGGGCAGATCTGTATTTGATTATCTTTTTAGGCTTTAAAAATAAAAAGCTTTTAAGTTATACATTTGATAAGAAGAATTGAACAATTACTTTGTTGCAGGCACATTGCTGGGCTCTGTGGGTACCTCTGTTGGGGAAGATAGAGAAGTAAATTAATGACTATAATAGAGTAACAACGTGCCAGGATAGAGGTGTACGCAGGGTGCTGGGGAGCATAACAGAGGCCATCTGAATCAGAAGTGGAGGCTTCCTGAAGGAAATGATGCCTGAATCGCTTTTTGACGGACTTATAGAAGATAATTTGAAAACAGGTACAGCATGGAAGAGAGGACACTTGAAATGTAGGGAACAGCATGTGTAAAAATGGAAAAGAATAAAACAGCTTGGCACATAGAGGAAACTGCCAGTCACTCAGGGGAAGTGTTGGGAGTGGCACAGGGTGACTCTAGTGTATAGGCAGGGGCCAATGAGAAGCACTTTAATACACAATTAAATGAGTTTGAAGTTCACACTGAAAGCCACAGGGCCCCAGAGAAGAAACCTCTTGGGGACGACAGACTTTCTAAACTACAACAAAAACAGTCTGTCATGCTTGGCAACATGCAGTTCAGCTAGACCAGGTGTGCCTCGCCAGTTGCATTTGCAGAGGACTCTGCTTTGAGATGTGGAGTGGGGTGGTGCTGAGGATTGAGGGTAGATCATGAAGTTCACCTGAAGCCATTGCTAGCACACTGGGCTTGTCTGATGTCACTGTCTTGCAGCCTCAGCAGACACGGCAGCAATGTTCAGGGTGGGAGGAGTAAGCAAACAGCCCCACCTTCTGTCTGCTCCTGCCCAGGAGAGTGCCAGAGGAGCTCTGTCAGGCCTCCTGGGATTCTTTTAGGCTCACTGTGTCCTTTTAATCTTCCCAGATTTTTAAATAATGGCTTATCCTGAGTGTCATATCAGAGTATTTCCCCAATGTTTGCCCACAGGAGTCACCTGCAGAATCCTCACTGCTGCCTCTTCCCCCACGTGAGAGCTCGGGACGTTCTGTGTCAGGGATTTGGTGGCAGTGTTGCTGGTAATGCAGAAATCATTAGAGATGTTAGGTGAGGTTAGACAACAGTTGTCTTCATAGCTCCCTGCCTTTCTCTATTTTCCTAGACCTCTTTATTCTCTGATTCCTCTGGAAACTCAATTACCTTTTCTTCATTATTCACAGCAATTTAACTCTCAAACATCCTCAGGCTGTGGGCCCACCTTTGCAAATCCAGAAGCTCATTAATGTTTCAGCACTGAAGAACTGGCAGAAGCTTTGAAATTTCAGCCTTGTCTTTCTCCCTCCCCAGGTATTTTGGAGTGAGAAGGAGCAGTCTAGAGATTTATTTTCTTGTTAATATGAATTTTTACACCCCCAGACCTCAGCATCAGAAGGAGATAGTCATTTTCAGTTTTAATAATTTTTTTCTTCCATACATATTAGGTTGGTAAAGAAACACATAACATTCCCTCTATCTAGAATTTCCAAATAAATGAAGACATTAGAACAAATAAAGAAGCGCTTCTCATAAATGTGAGCAAATAGGACAGTAGGTAATAACCAGGATGAGTTTGGAAGAGTGAGCTCTGTCAGCTCAGTACTCAGAGGCATATTGTTACAGCAGGGATGTGAATGCAGCAAAAGAGGACAGGGATTAGAAGCATAAACTTAGGTGTCAGATCAACCTGGGTTGTAATTGTGTCTCCTCTCTTTCCTAATTTTGTGAATTTAGGTGAGTCACTTAACCTACCAAGTTTGCTTCCTTATTTGTAAAATGTAATAGCCAGCCCATGGGGAGATTTAAATGAGGTCATGCATGAAAAATATTCCTGCAGTTTACCATAGCTAGGACCTGGCAAGCCCTCAATACCAGTGGCTCTCATTTCACTAACAGTATTCCTGGGTTGTGCTTCCCCTGTGTCCCCTACACTCCTACACGCTCGTCTTTTGTTTTACCAACCAAGCCTGTTGTCATATCAGGGACTTTGCACTTGCCATTGCCCTGACTGGGATGCATCAGCAGACATTGCTCATTGCAGGCCAATAACCATTCAGGCTTCCTTCTTGCTAACAGAGTTCCAGTTTTTTTTTTTTTTTTTTTTTTTTTTTTTTTGAGGCTACAAAAGGCCTATGCCAGTTAAAAGCAAAAAAAATTTCCAAGCTTTATGGTAGCTGTGGACCAGTGTTCAGAACAGATGTAAGTGAAGACTTACGGGCAGGGCTTCTGGGAAAGTGTGTGCTGATATGAAGGGACTGACTAGGCTGGCTGGGCCCCCTGCCCTTCATCCTTCTCCATTCTTCTGCACCAGAAGGCTGAGTTACTGCTCAGTAGTAGAGCAGCCCTCTAGTGAGCATAAGCAGGAAGGCTGCACATCAGGGTGGCAAAGAGAAAATTACAAGGACCTGGGGTCCCTAATGGAGCTGTGGAACCCTCTGTGAGAAAAAGAACCCCCTCTTTGGGGAAACCATTTTATTTGGTATTCTATTGTAAGTAGCTGAATTTAATTCTAACTATTACACATGCTTTTTCTCCTACCACATTTAAAAAAACTTTAGGGTTGGCTTACTCTTCCTTCAGGACTCCCTTGAATGTGACCACCTCAAAAAGGACTTCTCTGGTCATCCTATTTAAAGTAGCTCTTCCTTCCACACCCTTGTGGTATCTATCATTCTTTTTTATTGTCACCACCTCAACATTATCTGAAGATATCTATTTACTTCTTGGTACTGTATAACTCACTCTCAGTACAATTAAGCTACATTGGAATAAAGACCTCGTGTATCTTGTTCCCTGCACTATCTGCCCTGAGTACTGTGTCTGATATAAAGGAGGTACTCAGTAAACATTTCTTAAATAAATATAAAATGTATTGTCTAGATTAAAGAGCAACTTTTACAATTTAATCAGTTTGTCAGGGAGAGAAAAATTAAAGTGTAATTCATGGTGTTGGATGGATTATATTTATATTTTTATATGTTCTGGCTTGTGTGTATATTTATGTATTAAAATAATTCACATCAATGAATTGAGCACTTACCATGTGTCAGAAATTGTAAGTACCTTCTACCTTTTCATATTTTCAATAGTTTTATAAAAAGTAAATATAAAACTTATACCTTGCTCTACCTTTTACTGGTGGTTCTAAAAAAAAAAAGTAAAGCCAATTTCCTCTTTTAACCATTGTATATTTATTTATCTTAAAGTATTTGTTCAAAGTGAAACTTGAAATATGTGGTAAACTTTCAAACAGAACTGCATTTTGTCCTAGTAGAAAATGCTCTCTCACATGTATCTCAGTGACTTTGTGTCAAAACTGCTATTATACATGCAAAACAATCCTCTCCCCTTACTGGGCATTTCAGAGGATGGCAGTACATAGAATGAAATTTTAGTGTCAGACACATCAATTACAAACCAATAGAGCTGTTTCATTTTTTACCAATGATGGAGAAAGAGAGTAGGGGAAATAATGAGTCTATTTTTACCTTAAAGTAGCAGGATTTGGGATAAGATGTCTTCACTCAGGAATCAGTCATACCCTCGACTGCAGACCAGTGCAGGCTTTAATAATTCATTTTGAAACCTGTGCTTCCCTAGCTAGTCCTCCCTGGCTCTTTACTTATTTAGAGGTCTGTTTACCTCTCGGTTTGCACCTGCAACTGTCCGCTCAATCTGGCGTGTATAACCAGGGGAGAATAAACCCATTAACTAGAATAATTTAAGCATCTCAGCTTCCTGCAATCTTCAGCCCAATGGGATATCACTGGCAACATATTTCTTTATAAAGCTCATCTCTCATCTGAACCACAGGTCCAGATCCTTAACGCAGTGATCAGAAGCTTGTGGTTCTGTGACATTTGAAAATTTGGAAGCCCCATAATATACGGCCTGGTTTGCATATTGTCTGCATGGTTCCACTAGAGATTCATAGAGTTGTGCCAGTCTCTTGTGTAATTAACCACAAAAACAAACTGTAGCAAAATACAAAAGAAGGAAGCAGACCTGCAGAGAAAAGGACAAAGCTTATTGTTGTGGCAAGTGGAGACTTCATTCCTTTAGGACAGGCTACCCAGGCGACACTGTAAGGGATATAGAGGAATTCCTGTATTAAAATAGGCCTTTTGCGTCTGTTAAAGAACATGATTGAAAGGAACAACTTGAGAAGGAATGTCTGTCAGCATCTGTTTCCTTGATGATCTACACAGGATGTCTGACTGAATCAGAGCCTGTCTTTGGAAAGCATGAATTCATAGGAAAAAGAATCGTTGCTGTTTCTTAAACCAGGTAGTATAGTGTTGTGGGGAGAAACATGGGCCTTGGGACAAGAGGGTCACTTGCCCATTGTTTTCTCTTGGCAAGCTATTTACTATCCTGCCTCAGTTTTCTCATCTGTAAACTGTGGGTAGCCAGAGCTCCCTGAAGGACACTTTGCTGACAAGGCCAAAGCACAGGCTGCAAACAGAGGCAAAAAAAAAAAAAAGGGAGATGGAGGATTCCTTGGGGGAACAGGTGACATGCAGTGGTGCTTGTCCCAGAGCATGTTACTCCTCGGGTTTGCTGATATAAGCCCTAAGTAGAAAGCACCTGCCGTTCTAAACAGGTGTAAGGCAAAGGCATAAGATTTGCATGGTCTGTGTGTGACCTTTTCATCTTCGCCCTCATCTTTGCCTCTCCTAGGATCCCTTTCTTCATGAATGGTGCCTACATTGAATGGGTTACCCAAACCAGACGCTTGACTCATTCTAGGCTCCCTCATGTCATGTACCTCCATCATCCAATCAGCCACTAAATATGGTTTGTTCTACCTTTTTACCTACTCCCTCCTTTTTAGTGTACTAATTCCTACTCAACTTTCGACTTCAGCTCAAATATGATCTTATGGGGAAGCATTCTGTGACTCTCTGTCTGATTCAGGTGCCCCTTTTCTTTGCTTCCCAAAACACCTCATGGATATTCTGGAAAAAACTTATAGCATGTCCTGCAAACATTAATTTAGCATCCTCCACTAGCCTCTAAGCTCCTTTGGGAAGATATTGGGTCTTTGATTTTACATCCCTAACAGCTGGCACAGTGCCGCACCAATAAAATAGGCATTTAATGTTCATTGAAGGAACTAAAGAAAGTAGGTTTTTGTAAGTTAATCTTGCATCATAACCATAATATAGAACATGTTTTCCTGGAAAAATATGTTCTCAACAAATAACTTAGTTATAAGTACAGTACTAGCAGATAACATTCTAAAAGTTCCTTTCTTTAGAATCTAAACAAATTCTGTATAGTGGTGAATCAATTGTCTCTGCCCACATCAACAACATCCTAATAGCAGGATTTTAAAGATCTTCTCCACGTTATTGTTCTATTTTCTTTCACTTTTTTTGTTACCCATTTCTGATAACAAAATGGAACAAAGAGTTCCTTGATGAAAGGTTATAACTTTATTTACTTGAAATGACGAGTAGGCCCACAAAAGTCTTTTAGCATGTAGTAAACACATAGTAATCAAATTAGATACGTGAAGTTAAGAGCCAAGCAAAACCCTTAGACCTTAACATTAATTTAAAAAATTCTGTCCTTAGAACTCCCATTGTTCAAAATAAATATGAATCTTGACATGTTATAGTGTTTGGTGCTGACTCTGAAAATGTTTAGGGCAAGAAGTAGATCTTATTCACTTTTATGTTGCCAGCATTTAGCACAGTAAATGTTTGGTGAAAGATGAACCAGTAAATGAATGATTATATTTCCTTCTCAGCCTTGATGAGAAATTATTTGATGATCAAATGATTTGATTTGATAACTTTTTTATTATAAAGGTAGTTTTTGATTGCTATAAAGCAGGACTGGTTGATGGGCTTGAAATTTTCTGTTTTTCCTTAATCAAAATATATAGAAACAATCAGTGGACTGTTCCTATTTGGTTGCTATTTTGAAACAAGAAAATTATAGGATTAAGGGATTAACATGATCTGCTTTATATTGGTTATGTCCTGAAAGAATTGGAATTTGCTATGGAGCAAAAGCTGAAGATTAAGCAATAATTTTTTCCTTTTTAAAGTATGCTGGAATAGTTGTCAGAATTATTATTATTATTATCACTATTACTCATTATTATTCAAGTATTACTCATTATTCAACTTCTCAGTTCCTTTCAATCCCTTCATTGGCTTATTTAGGGTAAGGGAGTTTGGGAGGGAAGAAAGCTAATTTATTAATTCGTTTTGCTTTAGTGTACTGTTTTGGTAGTAACTTCATTTATTTAATACATTGTCATTGTAATAAATTAATTAAGCGTAGAAACAATAAACCAAGAGCTCCTTCTTTGTTGTGGTGCTGCTTGTTGCAAGATTTGTGGAGCTTTCACAATTCAGGAAATTTTCCTGTGTAACTGCTTTGAAAATTACAAAATGTTAATTACTTTCTTATTGTTTTTAAAAGAAAGCAGAAAACACTGGATCTGACAGTGTATTAAAAGAAACTAGGAGGGCTATTGGGTTTAGTTTCTAAGATCATTCATCGTGACACCAACTGATGGAGCTGTATTATAGCATTGTAGTGTGTCCTGAGCATCCTTCTGTGCTGTGAGCAGGGGTAAAACTTTGAAGACTTACGCTCTGAATCACTTTACCAGTATAAACAGATTTCCCACTGGAGCAAATCACTCACATGGAGCTGCATGGAGTGGTATCAGCTAGAACCTTGGTCCTTTTGTATCTCACTTTGCCAAAGAAGTCATTCACTTAGTAAGAGGAACTTTAACTTTTTAAATTGTTAGTGGAGATAGAATCAGAGTGGATAGCACACTGAAGGCTTTGGAACTGATTATTTCCATTAATTTGTTCAATGAATACAGGCTAGATACCATACTATGTGCTTGGATATGGAGACAAAACCATGACATTTTTTGCTTTTAGTGAATTTGTAGTGTAGTGAAGCCACAGAAATGTAGAAGAGAGAGTAATTCATGTATGGGGGATTAAGAAAAAAGGATTAAATTTTAAAGTCTTCTGTACTTTGCCTTTAAGAGGTCATTAGAACCCAAAGCAAGTGTAGATTTAGTGATGTCACAATAGATATTATAAAAGGTTGGAAATTTGGGAAATGGAGATGGTAGCAAATATGAAGACTTTTTTTCCTAGCAACCTGACTATTAAGGGAGAAATAAAGTGGTGTAGCTAGAGGTGAGTGAGGTTAAAGGAGGGTTTTGCTAAAATATAAGACCTCTGAGTAGGGTTTTAGGCTGAGGAGAAGTAGTAAGTGGGGAGAGAACAAGACTGAAGATAAGGAAGTAGAGGTTATGATTGCTGGAGCAAGATCCGTAAAGGAAGCATGAAAGATGTAGAACAGAGGAAAATGGATTATCTGTGTAGGAGTAGGACCATTGCTCTAAACAGGGGGAAGGATTGAAAGGATAGGCACATATACTGTTTGTGGGGATGGGCAGGAAGTTAGTAGCAGGGCTGTGGCTTCTGTGAAGTTGAAAGCAAGATCATCTGCTGGGGGAAAAGAGCACGTGCAGAGGGTGGGGGCTTGAGCAGAGAGATGGAAGTTTGAGAGAACTTCTGGACCATGTGCTAGGGGTCTAGGGTCATGTGCAGCTGTAAGGGTGGATTGGGTACCATACGTGTGTAGAGGGACCACTCCACAGAGTTCCATGATTTTCTCTGTCAGAGCTTAGCAGCTTGGTGTTATAAAAAATACAAATAGTGGACATTTATTGAGTACTCACTTTGTGCCAGGCATCTTAGGTGTAGTAACTCAGTCAGTCCTGGAAACAACGTTATGAAATAGCTCCTATTATTATGATCCCCATTTTGCAGATGTGGCTGAACAAGGTTGAATATGTTGGTTAATGTTCTGCAGTGAGTAGCAGGGCTGGCATTCCAGTGCAGGCGGTGCTGCTCTGGAGTCTGTGCTGACTGTGCTTTCCTGGTATGGAGAAAAGATGTGCAGCTGAGTGGTCCATGTTGTTTTCTACCCAGTAGGTGTGACGCAAGTATGAAAAGCAAAGGAGTTGCTAGTACTGATAATGGTGGGGTTGGAATGATGATGTCCAAGTGGGTGAGAAGGGGGGGTGGAGATGAAGTGGGGATAGGGGTTAGGAGTTTGTCCTTGGAGAACAGAGAGTATCCAAGGGACTAGACAAGGGGAGTGTTCACAACAGGAGGAAGGTCACAGTGGGTCCGGAGGGTAGGGGTAAGGCTTTTCATCCAAAATGAATGTTTAGGAATTTACTTTTTCTGAGGTATTCTATTTTCTATAAAAAGTTTTGGCAATATCAAGTGTTCTTTTGGGCACTACTTTTGACTGGTCAATCTATATGTGCATTGTTATAGGAGAAGCACTTAATACTTGAGATGCTTTCAGTTCCACTCAGTCAAAGGGCCAGGGACAGAATATAAGCGTTAATAGGGAGGACATGTACTGGCACTAATATTCTATTGGGAAAGACAAACTGTAAGCATTAACATGCAACTTGTAGTCTTTTGCACAGTGGATTTTGTGATAGGTTTATTAAAACGTTTTGGCCTTTAGGGCCCCGCGGTGAAACTCATTGGCAGACTTCTTCAGCCACTGGTTATATACAGGGAAGGCCTACTGGGGACAAGTGAACAGGGACTTAAATGGGTTGTGAAGACATAGCAATACTGAACGATATAGGCCAAAATTTAAAAAGTCACTTTAAGCCAGGTGCAGTGGCTCCTGCCTGTAATTCCAGCATTTTGGGAGGCAAATGCAGGAGGATCACTTGAAGACAGGAGTTCGAGACCAGCCTGGGCAACATAGCAAGACCCCATTTCTTCAAAAAAATAAGAAAAATAGGCTCGTAGTCCCAGCTACTCAGGAGGCTAAGGCAGAAGGATTGCTTGAGCCCAAGATTTCGAGGCTGCAGTAAGTGATGATGGTGCCACTGCACTCCAGCCTGGGTGACAGAGTGAGAACCATCTCTTAAAAAAAAAAAAAAAGTCACTTTGCATACAAAGGGACTTGGGAGCCATAAATCAAGGATTCACTCCAAAGCAATTGAGGAAATTTGAAAAAACTTTAAAATTGGTTTCATTGCTATTCTTAGTGATATTCAAGAAAACATTGTGTCAATAAAGCAAGAGTAGACAACTATGAATAGGGAACATTTAGGAGATTCTGTGTTCTTTTACACAATCATAAAACTGTTCCAAAAATTGATCATGTATTAGGCCAAATGAAAATCTCAATAACTACAGTACAAAAAAACCCAGGAATTAATAGCAAAAATATAGCCCCTCCAAACCTAACAACTTGTTAATTTCAGAAGTACTTTCCACATAACTCAGAAATACAACTTGGTTGGGAAGAGCAAAAGAAGGAGGGATATGTGTTCCTTGATTTTGTAGAAAATTGGATTTCAAAATTATCCCAGTCTAGGTCCACATGACTTGGGGTTTAGTCATGCCATTTCTTGATATCCTGTGGTTAGGACTGGGAGGAGAAAGATGAACTATGGTATACATTAATGGTTCTCAAACTTTTTTGTCTCAGGATCCTTTATACATTTCAATATTATTGAGGACCTCAAGATTTTTATGTGGGTTATATCTACCAATCTTTACCATGTTAGAAATTAAAGCTGAGAAACTTAAAGTATTTATTCATTTAAAATAATCCATTAAATGTTAATACAAATATTTTTATGAAAAATAACTTTTCAAAAACAAAAAAATTAGTGAGAAAAGTGGCAGTGTTTAGTTTTGCAAATTTCTTTATAATGTCTGGCTTAATAGATGACAGCTGAGTTCTCATATCTACTTCTGCACTCCGTTTCTTGTGATATCACTTAACATATAGCCTCTGGAAAACTCTTCTGTCCACTTGTGAGATGATGACAGTGAAAAAAGCCAATATCTTAGTATTAGTATGAAAATAATTTTGATCTCTCAGATCCTCTGACAGGGTCTTTGAGAGCTGCTTTGAGAGCTACTGGTATACACAGTAGTTATCTTTTCCAAATGAATCGATAAAAGTACATGATATGAATTCCAGGTTACTTTATCTCCATAGTGATACACTCAAGTAGTTATAGCCTGATCAGCAAAATGAAATCTGCTTTCATTTGAAAGCCTTTATTGAGGAAGTATATCTAATCAAATAAAATTGTTAATCTCTCTAGAATGAAATTATGTGGAATTAAATGAGAAAAAGCCTCACTCAGTGCCTAAAACATAGTACGTACATAGAGAGTACTGGTTCCCTTCCTTTTCTATTTTCCTCTTAATAAGCAACTAGTCTGAGGGTGGCATTAGTCTCAAGGCACATAACTCTTGCATTACCAGATTTTATTAGCTTAGAGTGAAAATAGCAACAAAATGGTACTTCCCATGCTCTGTCTCCATATACCCAGTGCCAAGCTTTTCTAAGTCAGTTCTGTGTGTCCTTGCCCCCGGATGTGTTCACTCTCTGCCCATTACTTGTCTACGTCATCATCATCCCTGCTCTCCGGATGTGAGACGTCCTTGGCTGCCTTTTCTCTGTCCCAGATGTGGGCTGCCTGTTGGTAGCCTCTCCTGTCCCTTCACCCAGGAGCTCCCTCTCACGTTTATTTTCTGTTCCAGCAGCCATCAGGCTGAACTCTTCACCTCAGGTGAGCCTCTTTTGCTTCATAGGCTCCAAAGGAAGTAGTTCTGTCATGTGGTCCCAGAAACAGCATTTTTAGTGAGGCAGTTCATTTCTTACTGTTTCAGCCCCCACACCCTAGGGTGCTGACCTGAGACTTGGGGCCTGGGGTTTGGGGTAGTCGACTTGAAATGTTCTTCTTTTTACTCCTCCATTGTCTTTTGACCAAATTTGTGAGCATTTGCTTCTTCCCTGTGGTTAACTACTTTCTGCAGAAGATTCTTGTTTCCTGCCACAGGAAGATCATTGGCGGGCAGGTTTACTAGAATGCCAACCAGCCTAGTTATGTCTCAATCCTTGGGAACGCACAACTAGGCTCTTAGAATACCTCCATATGGTGTTGAATATACCATTGAAATGGACCTTAAACATAATTTTGCTTAACTAGCCAAATATTTACTTATCTAATCGAGTGATGTTTGAACCTGTCTACTAGTGGACTGGGAATTGTAGAGAAGAGATCAACAAATATTATTATATATTGAGGACCCAATGAATGTGAGACTGTAGTTTAGATGCTTTTCAAATATTATTTTTTTTTCTTAGAAAAGTAGATTTGTTATCATTTCACAGATGGGAAAACTGAACGTCAGAGAAATTAAAGTTACTTTGTTCATTGCACTAAGTAGCAGAGCCAAGATTTTAAACTGCTTGACCTAAAACCCCATACTTTTTCTGTTATGTCAGAAAAAGTGAGTTAAATTCACTAACAGGAGCTCCATCCATTCTGCATGTAGGAAGGACATAATGACATATGGAAAGTGGGAAGTTTGGGGATATGTTTTTTTCCCCATCAAGGAATATTTTATGCGTAACAACTTCAGTAGAGTATCATTTCAACCTGGAGCCAAGCTTCTGAACAAGACTTCTTTCTCCATTATCTTTCAGGATGGTTAACTGGGGACATTATGTTTAAAACATTGTCATTTTTTGGCAGGGCTCTAGAGGTGAAGTAAGCCATTGGGATATAACTGTGGTAACATGGACAGGGTTTTTTGGTTCTGTCTCCTTCCCTGTGGCCTTTGTCCTGTGTCCCCAACTCTGCTGCCTTTCATGTTTGGGTCAGGCATTTCCTTTTTTTTTTTAAGAGAAGGGGGTCTTGCTATATTGCCCAAGCTGGTCTCGAACTCCCACCTCGGCCTCCTGAGTAGCTGGGACTATAGATGTGAGCCACTGTGCCCAGCTAGGCCTTTCCTTTCTTAGACAAATAGTCTGTCTATCCCCTCCATGGCTGCAAAGGGGAAGTGCTTGGTTTGGGTCCCAGTTTGTCCACATGGGTTATTCTTGTGCTTTATACAGACAGAAACATTGGTATAGTATGTGTCCAGAGTTAGCCATATAGAAATAAGTTGTTTCAACCAGTAGATGTAAAACATACTTCAGCATACCTTCTTACTAGGCCTGATTACAAGATGGAAATGGTCTGGTTTCCCTTTTTCCAGTGAAATCTTACAATAACACCATTAGTATGCTGTAGATAGTAGGATGATAATGAAAGGACATAGGGAATGAAGAACTGTGTAGTCAATCCCTAGTTACAAAAAAGTCTTAGTGACCCATTCACTCAATCGTATAGTATTTGTATTGAAATTTATGCTGTATTCTGTTACTTAGGTATAGAGCACTTTGTCAGATTGATGTTCTGTATTTTATTTGAGACTGGATTTTTAGTGAGGTTTGGGGATTATTGAACATGACATAATCATTTTATGATAGCTGGGACAAGATTTTGAAAAAATTTGGAATGAGTGGTTTTAATCACAAACTTGTAGGAAGATGAATTGAACTTTTCTCCTAAGTTTAATTATAACTGCTGCTGTGCTCTTGCTGAAATTAAAGCTGAACCTGAGATTGATGACTAACTTTTTTTGTTGAAATAATGTGTTCAGCATGAGCGAGCTATACAAAACCTCAAAATAAGTGAAATGCAATTAACTTTGCTTTACTAAAGTCATTTTTGCCCCGACAGTTACCTGAGTACTAATATCTAAGCTTGATTTGTGAAGATTGTGGCCGATTGGTGACAACCTAATGGCTAAGAAATGTGTTATGTTTTGAGGAGGAATGGAATAGTATTATTTATGGTATACTTTCTTTGGGCAACATTTCTTTGGACATTAAAGTTGTTTGGGAAAGAAAAGATTCTGTTGTTTTCTTCTGAAACTTAATATTATCAAATTCATGTGGCAAATTTGTGTTTATGCAAAATGTTACTGTGGGGTTTTCTTCTGTAGAATCGATCACAATGAAGTAAGTCAGAAACTAAATTTCTTTTTCTATAGCTGTGAATGCAAAAGAACAGAGAAGTTAAATGAGCTTCCTTATGCACATAGGAGTAAATGGTTGATTAAGATAAAGAATGTATAGAATCACAAATTTCTTAGGAGATGGGTTAAATGGTAGACAGAGAATCTTTGAGTTAAATTGTGGATAGGACTATCAGGACTATCATTGCATATAAGGAAGTTTCATGCCTTATAGGTGGTACTTTCAAAGATGGTCCTTGGAATATTGATCTCTATTTTGAAGGCACTCGAGATTTGAAGTTAACTTTAATATTCTGTCTACTTGGCATATTTTGTATTTTTTTTCTAATGTGGCAGAAAAATTCCTAAACAGAATAATTTTTAAAACATGATTATATTGGATTAGGGCAGTGAACACACTGCTCATCTCAATAATGCTTCCAGCTTTTGAATTCATTAAGATAATAAAAGCTTTTCGTTATCTGTCTCATTATTTTTAATGCAGTTCCATCATAGAGCAGACTTAATCCCTTTGTTGGTGAAGGTAGTTAAAATTTCCTTTCTGAAAGGAAAAAAAAAAAAAGTCACTTCTTTTAGTTAATTTGCTACCTTTCTCTTTAGGGTGTTTTGAAACATGTTAGTGAAAACAAAGCCAAAACTAAAATTGAATATCAGTCTCAGCAGAGCAAGAAGCGTGGCATGGCATAGTGGTAGATGGAGCACAGGCCCAGCAATGGTGACAGGACTCCTGAATTTTGATTCCAGCCCTGCTCTTCAGTAGCTCTGTGTCTTAGACAAGAAGTCACCCAACATTTCTGAATCCCAGTTTCTTCATGTAGAAAATAAGGGCTTGGCTGGATGCAGTGGCTCACGCCTGTAATCTAGCTCTTTGGGAGGCTGAGGCGGGAGGATCGCTTGAGGCCAGGAGTTTGAGAACAGCCTGAGCAACATAGTGAGACCCTGTATCTACAAAAAATAGAAAACTTAGCTGGGTGTGGTGTGGTGGCACATGCCTATAGTCCCAGTTACTCTGGAGGCTGAGGCAGGAGGATCACTTGAGGCCAGGAGTTGGAGGTTGCAGTGAGCTATGATGATACTACTGCACTCTAGCCAGGGCGACAGAGTGAGACCCTGTCTCAAAAAAAAATAAAATAAAATAAAATAAGGGCTTTGATTTAGATCTCCAAGGTTCTTTTTAGTGCTAAATTTTAATCACTTAATTGAAATGCCACAGGAGGTGTTTTTAAAATTCGACCTTGCTTATTTTTCATAACTCTTTTGTCCCACATCCTCCTCCAGCTACTACTGCATTTCTCCAATTTTCTTTACTGAAATGCTACTCAAACGAGATGTCTACTCCTTGTCTCTACTTCCTGTCCTCCTATTTTTTTTCTAACTGCATTGCTAAACCCACGTCTCTGGCATCAGCTGCATTTGTCCTAGGACCTACCCGGAGTTGTAGGGTTTCCTCGCTACCCACCTGAGAACACTAGGCCAAGCCTTCCAGTGCCCGAGGCTGGTTGGGTACTGCAGGAACTGTCGTGGTGTCATCCTCATGGCACAGTGTGACAGATGCATCATCACCTTACTTATTAACGAGTGAATGGCTGATCCCAGGAAATTGTTGGGGTGGGGGGCAAAATGGGAATTGTGCTTTTCATTTCAGAAGTCACCTTTTCTTCCAGATGACCAGTGTACTGTGCCTAGCACAGTGCTT
This sequence comes from Daubentonia madagascariensis, assembly GCA_023783475.1. Classification (NCBI taxonomy): domain Eukaryota; kingdom Metazoa; phylum Chordata; class Mammalia; order Primates; family Daubentoniidae; genus Daubentonia; species Daubentonia madagascariensis. The sequence continues at coordinate 13,055,045 of JAKFHU010000258.1, read as the reverse complement.
GAATAGCAGGCCTCTATGCCTGTAAAATTTTTCTCCACCTTTTCTTCCTCTACCCTGTAGAATTTGCCTCTAAATCATGGTTTGGAATTAAAACCACAGAGCACATCCTGATTCACGTTACTTTCAATGTGTAATAAAGGCATATTTTTCATGGCAGCTGTTTTCCAGCTTTTTTCTCCCATCTCTCACACAAAATGAGGGCTGCTCCCATGGCTGTACCTGTGGCTCGTGACACAAATCCTCTGAGGTATGGCCTTTCTCTAGCAATAAATCATGGGAGCTGCTGCTATTCCTGATGATGAGCCTTTCCTTGGCCTGGGAAATTAAGAGAGTGGGATCCCCTCCATTCCCTTAGGGTTTGCCAAGGCAGAGTTTGTTTGGAGCAAAAAATGTGCCATGTAGCTCCAGCTTTAACCTGATCTGGGAGCATATGGGTTCAGAATGGAAGCAAAATGGGATACTGTAAATACACTGGGTGCTTTTGCCACCAATGCAAGAAGTGAGGAGAATCTAATTATTCTTGAACAGATTGTCCTCTGCCAAGTACTATCACACCTGCATGCAGATTAATAAGAAAAAGGCCTGTCTCTAACTCCAAAAGCCACGCAGAGCTGTCTGCAGGCCCTTTTGTCAGTTTGCTGCATTGATGAGACGGACAACACCATCAACCTTCACTAAATTGGGGCAGTTTGGAGGGTTCTAGAAATTTTAAGCTGATTCTTTCTCTTTTCTCTCTCATCCCCATTCCTTCCGCCGCCTCCTCTCAGAATTCATTGTTCTGTCTTGCTAATTCTAGGTTAATTATAGTCTGTGGCTCTGGCTGCATGGGTGTATAGGCCCTATTATTTAGATTTTCAGGCAGTTTACCTCCTTTCTATTCTCCCGCTTCCATAACCCTGCTGCCCTTCTAGTTGTTTTTATTCTGTCTTCTTCAAAACTCATCCTCAGGGATGGTCTTCTGTCAGTCCTTTGTGCCTCACCATGCCTCAGGTCTGTGTGCCAGCCATCCTGAGAAGGCCACTTGAGTTTACTGTCCTTTCCTTAGCTACTGAAGGAAAGGTTTTGCTCCTTATTGAAAAGGTTGACACTTGGCAGGGAAGAAGAGGGTTTGGACGGGGGTCTCTTTCTCAAACCCTTTGCATCAACGTGCACTTGCTGTTACTTGCTCTGTTGAGGTCAGGTCATAAGCATGTGTTTCTTTGTGGTCCATTTATAGTCTTGCAGTTTGAGTCTTTGGTACACAAATTTCCTGAGCTGCTGGACATCTCAGGATGTCTTAATTTTTGATTTTTAAGAAAAGGTCAAAGTATGAGATAATATAAGCAGTTTTATTTCCTGGATTCTTCTAAAAAGTTCCATGTTCGGTCATCTCAGCCCCATGTATTTTTCTTATCAGAGCACATGGCATGCTGTCTTGTGTCCTCTCTCCTGTCTGTTTCTCCCAGATATGTGTGTAAGCTCCCTGAGGTCAGGGATACCCTTTACCTTCTTCTTTATTATATCCCCGATAATTAGCACTTTGATCATGTTGTGAATACTCAATAAATATTTATTAGTAAATAATGATTGAGCCTGGTTTAAAAGCGGTTTAAAAGCATAAATGTTGGATATGAGCTTTGAAGTCAGACCTGAAATAAAACCTGGAATGAAATTCCTAACTCTATTCTTCAACATCAATAAGACTGTTTAACGGTTAACAGTTAAAACTGTGGATCCTTGAGTGCGGCCTTTTGACTGAATCCAAATTTTACAGAACAAATCCTTTTAATAAAGCCACTTTTAATAAAGGGATTTGTTCTGTAAAGTTTGGGATTTGTTCTGTAAAATTTGGATTCGGTTGAGAGGCTGCACTTGGGATCTGGAGAGCCACATGTAGCCTTGAGGCCACAGGTGCCCCACCCCTGGTTTAACATTTCTAAGTCTCAGTTCTTTGTATCAGATTTGATCTTGTATTGTCACTAATTTGATAATCACCACTAACGTATACTGACCGCTTAGTATGTGCCAGGCATTGTGCTTAGCAGTCTAGGTAGATTGTTTCATTTAACCCTCATGATGTCTGTGAGATGGATGTTGTTATTACCTGTCTTTTTCAGATCAGAAATTCAATTTAAGAATACTGATCTACTTACTGAAGGTTACACAGCTAGAAAGTGGACTGAATTAATACTTGGTCATCTAAGCCTGTGCTCTTAAGATTGTAGGTTCCTTGAAGGCAGGAACATTTGGTGAGAATAAAATGAAGGGCAGGTCTGTACCTTAAAACTTTAATCTAATGAAAGATCAGGGGCCCAAATTGCCTATTAATTGTCTAAACACTTGAACAAAATTATTTAATTTGATCCCAACAAGTCAGTATTATTAGCCAAATTTAATATATAATAATTGTGAGAATAAAAGCTGCTATTTATTTACTAAGCAGTTTACATACATTATAAGTAATTTTCCCAACCACCTTTTGGGTTGGGTATTAATATCATCGCTTTCATTTTGCAGATAAGAACCTAAAGCTCAGAGAAATTAATGAACTTGATCAAGGTCACATTATAGCTACAGTGGCAGAGCTCAGATTGAAATTCAGATCTGAGCCAGGAGCGGTGGTGCGTGCCTGTAGTTCCAGCTGCTCAGGAGGCTGAGGCAGGAGGATCACTTGAGCCCAGGAGTGTGAGGCTGGAGTGCACCATGATCATGCCTGGGAATAGCCACTGTACTTCAGTCTGGGCAACAAAGCGAGACTCTGTCTCTACATTAAAAAAAAAAAAATTTAGATCTGATTTCCAAGCCCATGTTCTTTCCACTACACACAACTAGTAAAATAGGATGCTTATGTGAGGTGGTGGGGAATTGACTTTCTGGCAGTTTTGTGCTACCCAGGGTACCTGATTCATGCTTCTAGAATTAGCCATGTATGTGCATTGCAGGGGGATTCTGTGTTCCTTGGTCTTCAGTGAAATGGGAACACAGTGACTACATTCAAATGTTTTATATCTTTCTATAAAAGTCAGCAGTTTTCCAAAGGTCTTGTTTATGAAGGTTATTAGTTATGCAGAGTGGGCCTTTATGGATAGTTCTATGAAATGATTCCAATTAAAAAGAAGTGGGTAGATTGCCAGTCAGTGTCAGCTAATTAAATTATGGTATGCTCCTGTCATTAACAAGGACTCTGACTGGAGGAAAAATAAAAAGATAAAAGCAGATTCTTGAAATATGTTGATAGGGAGGGTATATTACTTTGTCCATTCTCATGTAATTAGAAGAATAAAACAGCAGCTTCCCATTATGTATTTGAAATAGGAAAGTCTGTTATTACTTTCTTCTAGGGTATAATTAATCAATTTCAGCTGCAGTGTTTTAGATGTTATGGTGAAATGGAGTTTCATTAAAAACTGTACTTTAATAATAATGGGTCAATCATACTGACAGTATTGCAAACATAAAAATGAGCCTCAAATACCAAAGCGCATTCCTTCTTCATTGTTGCCCTGAGAAGAAATTGAATTGAAAAGAGGCTACATTAGAATTTTAAGGCTGGTTCTATCTCAGACTTTTGCTGCAAGTGAGGGAAGACATTTTAGTGCGTAGGCTTGCACTCAAGAGTGCCAAGGACGCGGCAGTAGCAGTGTCTCAGTCTTCAGTAATACTCTGGCAGGTGTGTCCATCACCACTCGTCAGCTCTATAGGGAGGCTGTTGATCCAGGTGAGGAGAGCCTTGCTGGGCTGCACTAAGTAGCTTATAAGTACAGTCAGGGAATGGAAAAGAAAATCTCCAGCTTTTCTTCCAGCTAAAGTTAATAAATCTTTACAGGAGCTTCTAGAAGCAGTGTGTTAACCATGCTGCTGCTCTGTGAGGAAGAAAATGCCTGACTGGGAAATGCAAGGTTTTGGGAAAGTTACCTTTTCTGCATTAAATCAAAATGTTCAATATCTTGATCCAGTGTCTTTCTGTGGGGTTATGTAGTTGGACATTCTTCCAGACAAGTAGAAAAAATGGTGTTGACTTACTGGATGGAAGGATCCAGAAGCGTAGTGGCTGGGGAAAGGTCTTAAAGGATAGTAACCATAAATAAGCAAAATCTCAAATATTTAGACTTTACTAATTTGATGTTTATGATGATTCACATGGAGCTGCTTTGCCTTTTTCTCCTTTCAAAATGTCGGAACTTACTTAGAGTCCCATTGTATACACAGGATTGCAAGGAGATTGTTTAAACTTACTAAGGAAGACACCTATTTAGAGCCTTTTGGGAGGATGTATTTCATGCAATAATATGTGGCTTACAAATAGTCCCTATCCTCTAAGCATGTCCCAAGACCCTCTACACTATTAATACTAATTCAGTTAGTATTAAATGTACTTCAATTGCATTTCCTTTAAAAAGTATAATGTAATCCAGGCTAGCTTTTCTGTCTATTAACCCACACTAGTGAAATTTTCTTATACTTGTGGTGGCATTATTTCTTACCATTCCATGTGGGTGTTATACAATTAAGAGAGACTGGTTGCATAGCTATCGTAACTTGCACAGAACTTCTTACCCTTGTGTTTATCTCCATGAAAAAGCCACCAAAGATTGGAACTAAGATCACTGAGCCCCTCTTACTTTGTCTTCACTCTAAACATTCCTCGTGATGTTCTGGCCAACTTGTGTTTCTAGATGTCCAGGAAAGAACAATATACTTACAAGGACTCCCTGCTGAGAGTACAGTGGTCTCCCACCATCCAGGGTTTCACTTTCTGTGGTTTTTAGTTACCCGTGGTCAACCATGATCTGAAAATATTAAATGGGAAGTTCCAGAAATAAACAATTCATAAATTTTCAGTTGCGCCCTATTGTGAGTAGCATGATGAAATCTTGCACCATCCAGGTTATGAATCATTTCTTTGTTCAGCGTATCCACACTGTATATGCTACCCGCCCGTTACTCACTTAGTAGCCATGCTCGGTTATCAGATCGACCATCACAGTATCACAGTGCTTCTATTCAAGTAACCCTTATTTGACTTAATAATGGCCCCAAAGGGCAAGAGTAGTGATGCTGTCAATTTGGATATGTCAAAGCAAAGCTGTAAAGTGATTCCTTAAGTGCAAAGGTGAAAGTTCTGGACTTAACAAGAAAAGAAAAAAAAATTCATATGCTGAAGTTGCTAAGCTCTATGGTAAGAATGAATCTTCTATCTGTGAAATTGTGAACAGTTTGTTATAATTTTTCTATTGTATTATTGGTTATTGTTGTTAATCTCTGTGCCTATTTTTTTGTTTTTTTTTTGAGACAGGGTCTCACTCTGTTGCCCTGACTAGAGTGCAGTGGTATTATCATAGCTCACTGCAGCCTCAAACTCCTGGGCTCAAGTGATCCTCCGGCCTCAGCCTCCTGAATAGCTGGGGCTACAAGCACATGCCACCATGCCTGGCTAATTTTTCTATTTTTTTTGTAGAGACAAGTCTTACTGTGTTGCTCAGGATGATCTCAAACTCCTGGCCTCAAGCGATCTTCCTGCTGCAGCCTCCTAAAGTGCTAGGATTATAGGTGTGAGAGTCACTGCGCCTGGCTTGTGCCTAATTTATAAATTAAACTTTATCATACATATGTATGTATAGGAAAAAACAGTGTGTGTAGAGGGTTTGGTACTATTTGTGGTTCAGGCATCCACTGGGGGTCTTGGAACTTATCCCGTGTGGATACGGGGGGACTTCTGTCTTGAGAAAAAAGCAGCTGTCCTCCTAGAACTAAAGAAAGAAAAAGAATATAGTGTATTGAGGTTTGAGGCTGGCAATACCTGGTCATTTGCAACTACTGTCTTCTGAGTACTTCTTGTTCCTTAAAGGTAATTTCTTAAATGAGAGAGTAGGGAGGAAGGAAAACTTTGAAAAGGAAAGAGAATGGACCTAAGCATAACTTTTCTTCTTTATAGGAAACTTAACTTTGTTTCAAAATAAGTCCTTCATTGCTGCTAGCTATACTGTGCCTCTGCTGAATATTGAACTCAATAACCAGGATTTAAACAGGAACTAGTGTTGTATTCCAGGAGATTGATTTACTAAATGTAAATTTTGAATATTTTTACATTGGTTTATGAATTCTGGACTGTTTAATAAATTTAAATGAAGATTTTTAAAAATGTGTTTTCATTGGCATGTTAGTCACTTACTTTAAAACTCTGAGTACATTCAGGAGGGCCGTGATTGTGTAAAAGAGTTACCACACTGTACATGTTTAATAAACATGAACTATTGTTGTTTTTGTTAGCTACCACAACTGTGAAAGAGCAAACTGAGGACAGTAAAATTATGAAAGTAAGTGCTCACAGAAATGTCCCACCTGAGTAGCTTCTCTCTAATGTACAGCAAGCTTCCAGGATGTCTCCCCTGTCAAAGTGTGCTAAAGAAATTAAAATTCCTTTGAATATCAGCACAAACAAGACAAAATTTGAGAAATAATTATTTTTGCTTTGCTATTAGGCTTTTTTGTAACTGAGGCCTGTCACTTTGTCAAACATTTGGTCATAAGGAATTCAAATCCTCATAGCTCTTTTGCAGAGTTTCCAGTGCTGTAGCATGAATGTAGTGATAGCTGAGTACAGTATGGGGTACTAGAGAGAGCACTGATTTCCAAGCCAGATGCTTTGGGTTCAAGTCACCTCTCCCTTACGTATTAGCCACGTGTGACCCTGAGCGATTTCGTGTACTATGAATCTTTCTGAAAATTTTTCTGAGTTTTCTTGAAAGAGTCACCAGCTTCAAGAAAAGCTCAGCAGTTGAATGGATAGGGCACCTGAAGCCCTCCCACTGGGGTAGCCCTCTTAGTACCTTTGTTCTGTCACAAGTTACATAAGACAGAAACTATTGATCTTAAGGATGGTCCTGAATTAGGAAGGAAGGTACTTTCTACCCTGCTAAGCCAGTCACCTTGATGTACATTTTAAAACATTTCCTTCCAAATGGGTGGAATGAAAACGTTTGATGCTTTAAAGTAGAAGCTTTAGATTAAATAATCCACTGTGGAACAGTTCATTCAATGAAGATGGTAGATAAGTGAGGCATTACTATTATCAGTTCTCTGTTGCTCAGTTGCAATAACTGCTAGTGGTAGTACTAGTACCAATAATAACAGCTACCATTATATTGTTTGCTTATATTATTTATATTGAGCTTATGTTGTTTGCTAGAAAATGTGCTAAATCTTTTGTGTGGGTTATGGTCTTAGTCCCACAAAACAATTATACAAGATGAGTACTATTAATATTTTCCACATGAGAAAACTGAGGCTTAGAGAAAAGTTTCTTGCTCAAGATGATACATGTCCAAGGCAATGGAGCTAGAATTTGAAGCCAAGACTCCTAGTCCCCACACCCCATCCTCTTACGTGTTTTACCAAGCATTTCAGCAAGAAGCTGGCATTTGTGCCTCATGGGCCATTGCTGGCAAATCTTCTGATTTTGTATGTATATGCATTGTTCATTCATCCTCTTTAAAAGAGATCTTGGCTTTAGATATTATTCTTATTTAATTAAAGAATGATTTATCTGTTCTAATCTTACGTTTTATTTATTTTCTGATTAACCAATAAATAATGAAAAGGATATCAGGGCTTAATGAAAGGGACAGCTACGTCATTAAAGAGTGAATACAGGTAATTGGATCAGCTACTCTTTACTTTCCTGCAAGATTCTTAGCTGACTTTCCTCTAAGTGTGTGCAGAAAAATTCAATTTCTTTTAAACAGCAGCTTGAACAAAACAAAATTGGAGAACTAAACCTATTTTTAGGTCTTCTATAATCCACCATTGTTAACCATTTCAGATTTTCTATGTAATATCAGCACATATAAAGAATTTTGAACTTAAATGCATAGATGGGTAATCATAAAATCAGAACTTACCATTTTTGTTTAACGTGTTTCAAATCAGCCACTTGAATGTTTATGGTATGCAATTTGATTATTTTGCTATGAATGGACAAGGGGAATTACTAGATCAGATAAACAGAGCACCCCAAATTCCTTTTCCTAGAATATAGAGAATTGGCAATTGAAAAATGGAAGTATTTTAAAGCCCCTATAAAACACACCTGAAAATAGTCATTAAAGATTAGACAAAGTAATTGAATTAAAATGTTTTAGGTAGAGAGTGAGGTATATACTAAGTTCTAATTCTGTTTTTCTATGTGATCTTGAGTAAATATCCTGCATATTAAAATACTTATGTTAGCCTCTTAATTTCATTAAATATGTTTTTGAAACATATTTTAGTCCCTTGGGAAAGTCTTTTTATAAACATAAGGTGAAAAGGTTAATTTTAAGTCTTTGGCTTGTAAAAAATTAAATTTTCTAAGGACACTTAATCAGATATTAATATAACACCCAGTCAGTCCCCTTGAACCTGCTGTGAGTTTTGCCATTACTCCTTATTGATTAGAGTTTGTTGTTTGCTGCTCATGGATTATTTATAGAGAATCCCCTCAGGGTGTTCAGGCATTATGAAGGAAGAATATAAAACCTTTTCCTCTGAATGGCTTAGGCTAGGGGTTGGTGGCTGCTGTGACTGACTGTGAAGTCCATGTCCCCTGGGTCCCTATTGTCTCAAATATCCTGCAGCCCTATAAAGTCCTGGATTGCTGGGAGGAGATACAAAAGGGATTGGATTGTGTCCAGCAAACTTGATGGACCTGAACACTTCAGAAAATATTTTTCACATGACTTGTCCATAGAGAGTAATTCAAAGAAATTTAGGTACTGTAGAAAGTATTTAAACTTGTTTTTTAATTGTTTTTTTTTAATAGTTGATAAGAAGATGTGAACTGACCAAAACACTTTTTTTTTAGTTTGGGTTTTATTTCTTTAACCCCAGAAGCTGAATATCATGGAAACAATTGTTTTAATACTAATATCTTTCATATGTAGTACATGAATATGTGTGGAGAGGATGTTGTTCTTCAGAGTATAGCACTTGGGGGCAGAGTGGGAATGGGGCAGATGAGGACTGTGTACAACATTTGTGCTATTTGTAAATTTAGTCTCTTGGGTCGCATTCATAGAATGAAATGAGTAAGACTCACATTTTTATTCAGTTGGATTTGATTATTGTGAGGGATATCTTTTTTAAAAAGTAAAGGCAGTTTACATTTTTAGAAGAAATCAGAGAGGAAAAAAATGTGTGTGTATGTGTGGTGGGGAATAGCATATAGAGTCCAATGAGATTTCTTCTAAAATTCAGGGTAATAATAATCTGAGAGGAATTTGGAGATTTTCTTATTTTAAAATATGCTACCGAATACCCAAGAGTCATCCCCAAACCCAATAGTAGAATTATATACAGAATTTAATGGAAGTATGTTCATAGTTGATCTTAAAATGGAAAAAAAAAATCAACTAAGCTTATAACCCACTGCTTCCATCTAGGGACTTGCAGAGAAATATCTGTGCATTCTTAGACAGAATTTCAGTTTCACTCTGTGGCTTGGAGGAAAAATCAATTATGATCTAAGGCTGTGGTTGCTGAAATGGGTTATTAGTTGTGCACCATCTACTTTTACCATCTTTTGATCTGACCAGTATACTAAGGTTGTTATGGTATCCAAAGGGGAGAAAAATAACTTAAACTTTTGCAATTGGGAAACCAAGTGATACTTTAAAAAACTTAATGAACCTTGAAAGTTGCTACTCACCAAGTGAGAGTAAAAATGCCACAGCTAGGTAGAAAAGAAAATTGTCGTCTTTGATACTTCCTGAGTTCTGGCAGTATTTCTCTGGCAGATAATCATTTATCTTCTGCTGAGAGTCTGCTGTGTGCAGGTGTCCATATATGCACTTTGGGGAGATATATTAAAACGAAATTCATAATAAGACTCAAGCATGTTAATTCCATGGACTGAGGAGAGGAGAAAAGATTAATGACTGCTAATAGGTACAGGGTTTCTTTTTGGAGTGATAAAATGTTCTGGAGTTAGATAGTGGTGACGGTTGTACAATTTTGTGAATATACTAAAAACCACTGAATTGTAACTTTAAAAGAGCATGCATGTTATGGTATGTAAATTATATCTCAATTTTCAAAAAGCTCATTAATTCCAAAATTCCAGTGATCATGCACATATCATATGTTGGTCTTGGGTAATCAAAAAAACCAGTGACTTAGCTTGTAGTTCTTGTAACCTGTTTTACGACTTCTGTTTCTTATATTTTGCCTAATGCTTCCTGATTAATTTTCCTCAGTGACTTGAGTTAAAACTTTCAGTGATCTCTCATTGCTTTTAGGTAAGTCTGTGCATACAATTGGGTAGACTCTGCACTGTACGACTCTAAAAGACATCTTTCTCATCCTGCTTTTTAGGATGGATTCAGACTCATTGCCAAGCGTTTAGGACTATCTGTATCTTATTTTCAGCCTACAATTCATCAACTTCATTCATTTATAGGCTTGCCTAGTCCCTTATTTATTCATTTTCTTTTGTTTATTCATTGGCTCCCTTGTTGGTTCATTCATTCATTTACTTATTCATTCAGTAAACTGCACTTCTTGTCTTAAAATTGCATACTGGTTAGTATGTTCTCTCTGCCCAAGCTGCAGAGCCTATGCTGTACGTCCTCCCAGGTTTCTTCCCATCTTCTTCCTCCGAGTCCTACATATTTTCAAGGCCCTGCTTACAGCCCAACCCTTCTTTGCAACTGTTCTATGCTATTGCAGAGCCAGTATTTTCTCTTTGTATGAAAGAAAATTCTGTAACAAAAGAAAATTCTGTAACAAAAGAAGATTGTCTCAGAGCAGGGATGGGGGCAACAGGAGGTTCATTCTTCCCAGCTGTCTCTGCAGCTCCTTTATGAGGTATCTAAAGTGTCTGTCTGTCCTTTAGCTTGAAAATCTGAGCATGATGGACCTATGCTTTTGGAATTGATAATGGATAGCAAACTGAAAAATGGAGAGCTACTCCTCACCTGGATAACTAGTTTTTATGCTGTTGCAGGATAGTAACTACAAATCAAGGCAAAGCTATATATTTATTAGAGTTGGCCTGAGAGCTTTAAATTCTATAGCATGTGCTAATATGGCTGTTAACTCCAGTGTGCTGGCACCATGTTGAAATGGTGGTTTGAGAACATGTGCAACTCCTGACCTCTTTGAGATGATTTCAGTACACGAATGACAAGGAAACAGTACCAATGACTCCCTGATTTAATGATCCCAAGTGTTGTTATCAGTGGGCATCTCCAAATTTGAGAATATTCTTCTTTCTCATACAGTTTTTTTGTATTGCATAAGTGAACAAAGGATGGTTTTGGGAAGCCTTACACTTAATATGTATTGTATAATCCTAGAGGCCTTTTAAAAAACAGGACAAAAAACTTAAGAATGGTAAAGGGCTAGATTGGAGTTTGAACTAGATGACTCCTAGCAGTTCCTTCTACTTGTATGATCTTATATGCTTCTCTATTATTTAAAATTTCATTGTGATTTGCACATGAAAATACTTTAGCTGTGTATTTCTACTTTGTTCATACCACACACACACAATTGCCAGATTCATTTTAATAAGCTTTAAAGTGATGTTGGGATCATTTTTGCCTCTGCATCTTAAGCAATATTATATTCTTTTCCCAATTACTTCTATGTTTATTAGCGTGGACTTGTCATGAGATTACTCAAAGAATGTTACTAGAAGTGATAGTTCTGTGGAACAAATTAACACATGTCCCTAATACCTAAAGTGTAAATTGGGATGTTCTGAAGGTTCAATTATGATTTAATTAAAATTTCGAATTACCTTAAAAGCTTTCTGAATGCCGTGTTAACGAGCATAAGTCTGAGGCTAGATATTAAGAATAAAGGAAAAGGTCCTTATTAAGAGCTCACCTGTTAAAAAGTTGAACTGACATGTTTTCAGGTATGCTGGACAGAGCTACTTTGACATATCTAACAGATATAGAGTTTTTTGAATTTTTTGAGATATTATGATTTTTAATATAAAATTTTCTTGATGAATATTGTAGTTTTACATCAAAGAAACCTTTGTGCTTCGGCTCAACGCACCTTAGCACTACCGAGGCAAATCACTGCCTTTTGCTTACTTAAATTTTTGGTGTTTGACTGTGAACCTATAGGGATTTAATTTAATGTTGTCAATCAGCATCCTTTAAAATTATTTAAAGATCTTGAGGCATTGGAAAAGAATCAAGCACTGGGGGAAAAATAATTTGTGTAATACTTTACAGTTTGATAGTGGTATAAATATAAGATACATGGTCTTAATCCTCCTAAGAGTTAGAGGTTATCTTCTTTCAAATACTGGTATTGGTAATAATGTTGGTTCATTTGGTACATAGGTTCTTTAATTCTTTTGGTTATAGATTCTATAAAAACTGTTAAAAGTCTAATTATTCAAAGTTTGACCAAGTTCATATATTTCACGGTTGGGATCCTGAAAGCATCAGTGCTGTTAGGTGTTAAAATTATGATATAATTAAATTTTATAAAATTATGTAATAATTAAGTTTCATAAATTTAAGATACTTTTATAAATTGTATAAGTGATCTTTCTAGCTGAGCTGAATATGAGTACCTAGATATTTATTAAATGCCTTATATAAAAATGCCTGTTTTAAATTATGTCTTAATGGAGTTTAGGTTGGAATATACTTTTGGAGTATTATTTCTAAAAGAGAATATTTCCAAGTAAAGGCTATTCCTCCTGAAATGTCATTTATACGCCACTTCTAGAAGAAAAGGTAGGAAAATAAAAACATTTTGCTTAATGTAATACAGCAGGTGACAAAGTGAGCTGACATGCTTATGGAGGTGGGAGATGTGGTTTGTAGAGGAAGACTAAAATGTCATTTTATCTGAAGGTTCTCTAGTCATTTCCCCAGGGCTATCTTTGCCTGTGCATGGAAATGGGTTCTTCTGGTCCAAATATAATGCATTTTTAATAATTGATCATAACAAGAATATGTTCCTTTTGAAGTGCTTTTAGGTTTAATTATGGAGTTTTAAAATGAAAACTTAGGATATAATTTTAATTATATTAGTAATAGCCACAGCAGTGTCAATTGCTAGTTCAGCTGTGATTATTATTAAAATAGTGAAATGTTTTCAAGCATTATCTTGATAGCAGTTGAGTGCATTGTTTGTGCTTGTGTGCTCTCACTCTCCTCTTTTGTTTTAAAAAGTATGTTCATGAAAGAGAAAATTTAAATTTCCCTAAGAGGATATTTCTCCTGGTGGTTTTCAATAAAGCCACACTCCTCCCTCCATGAGTATCAGCCAGTTGTGATGACAGAAATCAAGAATCATGGTCTTAGGTGAGGTAAGCAGTTGTAACTTAACACATACACACAAAACAAAACACTAAATTGAAAACTACTGAAGGAACAAGGAGCTGTTATCATTAGATAGTAAGTTTAATAACACTCAAGCCTTTTGAAGTGTTTACTCATTTATTTACTTTTTCAGATTCTCCATTCAGTAAAGTATGGAGATGGGCTATGGAAAACATTTTGATCCTTTCCTAACTTGGTGAGAATTGGACCAATTAACATTTTCAATAACTCTAGGAGCCTGGGAGTGGAATGCTCACACTATGTTCTGCTTTTCCCTCAGTTATGCTATATGAGTTGATTTAACACATTGATTACCACACTAGAAAAAAAATTTTTTTCCTTGGGGCCACAGTGTTTTATTATGAAAATAGAATAAAAACTTCAAAAACAAAATGATCCTTTCTAATTTAATGAAAAATTTAATGAAAAATGAAATTTATTGACTTCTATTCATTTAACCCATGTTTTTAGAATTAACTTTTCAATATTAATTGTAACAATAAGAACATAAACAAGTAAGAGTTTCACAAACCAACTGTAGAGTTTTGGCCAGGTTTTGCTCCACGGGTTCAAACTAGCGTGGGTTAAATACAACTCACATGGCAGTTAATGTGTTAAATAACATACGTTAGGAAAGTTATCTTTTCTGCATTAAATGTTCAGTTGTTCAGACTGTTGGGTTTTGAGAGTTCTTTATATATTTTAGACACTAATGACTTGTCAGATGTGTGGTTTGCAAATATTTTCTCCTAGTCTATAATTTATCTTTTCATCTTCCTATCAAGTCTTTTGCATAACAAAGTTTATAGTTTTGATGAAGTCCAATGTATCAGTATTTCCTTTATCAAATGTGCTTAGTGTTGAGTGTATGAGCTCTTTGCCTAGTTCTACATCCCAAAGATTTTTCTCATTATTTCTGGACTCTATTATGTTCCATTGATCTGTGTGTCTACCCATTTGCCAATACGACACAGTCTTGATCCCTGTAGCTATGTAATGTCTTGAAATTGAGTAGACTGATAGCTCTCACTTTATTCTTTTTCATAATTATTTTAGCTGTTCTAGTTCCTGTGCCTTTCCAAATATTAGAATAATCTTGTCTTTACAAAAAAAATTCTTGCTTGGATTTTTATGGTAATTATCTTAAACCTGTATATCAATTTGGGGAGAATTGACATTTTTACTATGTTTGGGTCGTCCCATCCATGAACATGGCATGTCTCTCAATTTATTTAGGTCATTTTGTAGTTTTCAGCATATAAGTCCTATACATTTTTTGTTAGATTTACAACTATTTCATTTTTTAAGCAACTATAAATGGCATTGAATTTTTATTTTTGATGTCTATGTGTTCATTGTATACACACACACACATAATTGATTTTGGTAGGTTTGGTATGTTGATCTTGTATCCTGCTGAATTCACTTATTTTAAGGAGTTTTATATTTTTTATTTTTGTAGATTCTTTGGGGTTTTCTACATATGCAATCATAATGTCTACTAATAAGGAAAGTTTTATTTCTTCTTTTCCTTTTATTTCTTTTTCTTGCTTATTACTTTGGCTAGAACATCTAATACTATGCTGAATAAGACTAGCAAGAGTAGACATTCTTGCTGTGTTCTTGATTTTAGGGGGAAAGCATTCAATATTTTACCATTATATGTAGTGTTAGCTGTAGGGTTTTTTTGATATTTAAAAGATCTTTATCATGTTGAGGCAGTTCCCCTCTAGTCCTGTTTTTCTGAGAGTTTTTAAAATTTCATGAATAGGTATTGAGTTTTGTCAGATATTTTTTTCTGCATCAATTTTTATGCTCATGTAGTTTTTCTTCTTTAGCCTATTAATATGGTAGATCATACTGATTTTTCAAAAGTTGAATCAGCCTCGAATTACTGGAATAAAAACCCTACCTGGTCATAGTGTATAATTCTTTTTACATATTGCAGAATTCTATTGCTAATATTTTGTTAAGATTTTTACATCTATCAACATGAGGGATATTTGTCTTTAGTTTTCTTTGTTTTTACGTTGTCTTTGTCTGGCTTTGACATCTGGGCAATATATTATAACTTTCATAAAATGAATTGGGAAGTGTTACCTCCTCTTCTACTCCATGGAAGGATTTGTAGAATTGATGATATTTCTGTTCTGAACATTTTATAGAATTCTCCAATGAAACAATCTGGGCCTGAAGATACCTTTTTGGGAGGTTTTAAAATTATGGATTCGATTTCCTTAATATTTATGGGATATTCAAATTATCCATTTCATATTGGGTACTTGTGGTAATCTGTATTTTTCAAAGAATTGGTCTATTTCATCTTAGTTGTCAAATTTACATGTGTAGAGTTATTTATAGTATTTCCTTAATATCCTTTTGATTATCACTGTTCCATTCCTGATATTGGTGATTTGTATCTTTTCTTTTTCTTTTTTTTTTGGTGTCAGTCTGGCCTGAGGTTTGTGTCTGTCATTTTTGCACTTTTAAAGTACCAGCTTTTTGTTTCATTGATTTTCTTCATTGTTTTTCAGTTGTCAATATCATTGACTTTTGCTATTTTTATTATTTCCTTCTTTCTGCTTGTGTTGGGTTTATTTTGCTATTCTTTTTCTAGGTTTTTGAGGTGAGATCTTAGATTGTTGACTTGAGACTTTTTCTAATGTAAACATTTAGTACTGTAAATTTCTCTCTCAGCACTGCCTTAGCTATATCCCACAAGTTTTGATATGTTGTATTTTCATTTTTATTTATTTCAGTATATTTTTTGAAATCCCCTGAGACTTCCTCTTTAACTCATGGATTATTCAGAAGTGTCCTGTTTAGTCTCCAAGAGTTTGGAGATTTTTCTGTTCGCTTTCTGTTCTTGATTTCTAGTTTGATTCCATTGTGGTCAGAGAACACACTTTATTTGATTTCAATTCTTTAAGGCTTTGTTTTATGGCACAGAATATAGTTTGTCTTGGTATATGATCCATGGGCACTTGAAAAGAATGTGTATTTTGCTGTTATTAGGTGGATTGTTCTATAAATGTTGATGAGCTCCTGTTTGTTACTGGTGTTGTTGACGTCTCCAACAAAATTGTGAATTTATGTATTTCTCCTTTCAGCTCTATCAGTTTTTGCTTTATGTATTTTGTAGCACTGTGGTTTGGTGCATGTCTTCTTTATAGATTGATCCTTTTATCATGTAATGTCTTTCTCTGTCTCTAGTAGTTATCTTCGTTCCAAAGTCTATTTTACCTGATATTATAGCCATTTCTGCTTTCTTTTGATTAGTATTTACGTGATATGCCTTTTTTCCCATACTTTTACTTTCAACCTACCTATGTTGTATTTGAAGTGAGTTGCTTATGAACAGCATATAGCTGAGCCGTTTTAAAAAAATCTACTTTGCCAGTCTCTCATTTAAGTATTTTTATGATGGCTGCTTAAAAATCTTTGTCAGATAATTCCAACATATGATTCATCTTGTATTGGCATCTGTTGATTGTGTTTTCTCATTTAAGTTGAGATTTTCCTGGTTTGGGGGATGATGAGTGTTTTTCAGTTGTATCCTGGACATTTGGGGTATTATGTTATGAGATGCTGGATCTTATTTAAATCCACTGTCTTAGTAAGTTGCCTCTGACACTGTGCCAGCAGAGGAAAGAGGGAGCCACCTTGTTGCTATCAGGTGGGGGTAGAAGTCCAGGTTCCCAACTTGATTCCTGCTGACTCTTTCAGGAGGACACCTAGTTACTGCTGGCTGAGGGTAGGAGTTCAAACTCTCCATTAGGCCTCTGTTGATATAACCTAACTAGGAAAGCAAGGAGTGCCTTGTTATTACTCCTCACATGGCCTCCAATGATACCATGTAGGAGGTGTGTGGTGGTGTTACTGGTGGGCAGTGGTGAAAGTCCTGACTCTCCACAAGGCACCCTCTGGGCAGGAAGGGGAGAGGCCTCACCTCATTGCTGTGGGATGGGGGTGGAAGTCCAGCTTCCCCATGAGACCTTTGCTGCCACTTCAGGGGAGGAGAGGGGTCTTACCACCCAGCAATGATGAAAGTCTCAGCTCCCTACTCTTAGGCTTTTCTGACACCACTCCTGTGGGGATGCCTGGCAAATAAGGAAGTCTAGGCTCCCCATTAAGCCTTTGCCAGTGTGGGTAGGGATGGGGCCATAGATTTTTTTTTTCTATGATATTTGATTGGAGCAGAGCAATTACTTTTGAAAAGTTCTCTGTCTTACTAGGTTGCCCCTTTCTTGGTGCTTTGACTAAAGAGAGCAGGCTTTGATTGAGAGTTGTTTTGTCTTTGCCTGTGGACATTCTCAGGTTGCTGGCTTCTTCAGCTCCACGTCCAGGATGTATTAGACAAAAAGAAAACCCAGGGAGCTCACCACTGGGTCATGCTTTAGGATTTGAGGTTCCTAGCCAGTTTGCCTCCTTTGCTTCATCTTTCAGAGTTGTCCTTATGTTTGTTTTATAGATAACGCCCAGGGTTTTTAGTAGTACTTAGTGGGAGGACTAAGGGAAAATATGTCTATTCCATCTTCTCAGAAGCAGAAGTCCTTCAGCAACCCAATAAGATAAAAAATTGTTTTTAAATTTTTAATTGTGGTAAAATACACATAACATAAACTTTATCGTTGTAATGATTTTTAAGTGTACTGTTCTGTAGTGTTAAGTACATTTATATTGTTGTGCAATGAATCTAGAAAACTCTGTTTATCTTACAAAACTGAAACTCTATACCCATTAAACAAGTCCCTAGTCCCCCTTCGCTCTAGGCCCTGGCAACCACCATTCTATTTTCTGTCTGTGAATTTGATTACCTCATATAAGTAGAATCATATAGGATTTTTCTTTCTGTGACTGGCTTATTTCACTTAGCATAATGTCCTCAAGGTTCATCCATGTTGTAGCATGTGTCAGAATTTCCTTCCTTTTAATTTATCCGTTTATCTATTAATGGACCCTTGTGTTGCTTCTACCTCTTGGCTATTGTGAACATGAGTATAGAAATACCTTTTTGGGACCCGGTTTTCAATTCTTTTGGATATATAGCCACAAGTGGGGTTGCTGGAGCATATGGTAATTCTATTTTTAATTTTTTTAGGAATGGTCACACTGTTTTCCACAGTAGCTGCACCTTTTACATTCCCACCAACAGTGTACAAAGACTCTGGTTTCTGTACATTCTTGTCATCATTTGTTATTTTCTGTTTGTTTGACAGTAGCCATCCTGGAGAAGGAGAAGTAGTACCTCATTCTGGTTTTGATATGCATTCTCCTGATGACTAATGATGTTTTATATCTTTTCATGTGGCTGTTGGCAATTTGCAATTCTTCTCTGGGGAACTGTATATTCAAGTCCTTTGCTCATTTTAAAAATTGGGTTGGTTATTTTTTGTTCTAGAGTTCTTTTTATGTTGTGGATACTATCTCCTTATCAGATATATGATTTGTAAATATTTTCTCCCATTCTGTGGGTTGCTTTTTCACTGTGTTGATTGTGTTCTTTGATGCATGGAAGTTTTAAATTTTGATATAGCCCAATTTATCGATTGTTACTTTTGTTGCCTGTGTTTTTGTATCTAAGTAATCATTGCCAAATCCAGTGTCATGAAGCTTTTCCTCTGTTTTCTATTCTATGTACATGGGATGTCTTTCCCTAACCCAATAATGTTTTAAAAATATAAATTCAGAACCTGGAATTTAATACTGATGAATGTAATCTTGTCTGTTTATAGTCCCATCTTCTAATCTGGTAAGTTCCTTGAAAAGCTTTTTTTAAATATATAAATTCAATATATTCACTCTTTTCCCAACTTTATGTCATCTCATACTTGCTGTGATCTCAGCCAAGTTGCTGATGGGCGTATTTAATAGGATTGTCCCAATTCCAGGACTTAATAACAACTCCTTAGAGATGGTGCTATAAATTGAATTCAGGCATTCATCTGTCAATCTACACTCTTTGGGTGCCTTGCAAATATGACTGATATCATTCCCCTATGGTTCTTCATTTTATGTAGAAGTACATCAAAATTTCTTGTTTAAACACCATAGTTGCCTTCTGACCTTCAGCCTTATAGCCACATAACAAGGGAAATTATTTTAGTTTCATATAAAGTATTTTATGAACTCATTCTGTCTTCAGTTAATTGGTCATTGCCCTCCTCATGTGTCCATCATGGTTAATAACCAGTTCTAGATTTTTGGAGGGATATGTCAGACTTAATCATTATCCTTGCATAAATCATAAAATTCTAGTTCAAACTCACCTTCTTTTTTTTTTTTTTTTTTTAATTTATTTTTTTAATTTCAGAATATCATGGGGGTACAACACTTTGGCCATACACATTGCCCTTGTTCTGCCCGTGTCAGAGCCACAATCGTGGTCATCCCCCAAACTGTGCTCCCCACATCATTCAGTGAGAGTTTTTCCCATCCCTTCCACCCCCCTCCCGCCCGCCCGCCCTCAGATGAATGTTATTGCCCTGTGTGATGTAAGTGTTCATCAGTTAGTGCCAGTTTGATGGTGAGTACCAGTGGTGCTTGTTTTTCCAATCCTGTGACACTTTGCTTCGAAGAATGGGTTCTAGCTCCAACCAGGATAACACCAGATGAGTTAACTCACTGTTGTTCCTTATTGCTGAGTAATACTCCATGGTATACATATACCACATTTTATTGATCCACTCGTGTATTGATGGGCACCTTGGTTGTTTCCACAACTTTGCAATTGTGAATTGTGCTGCTATGAACATTCGAGAGCAGATGTCTTTATTATAAAATGTCTTTTTTTCTTTTGGATAAATACCCAGTAGTGGGATTGCTGGGTCAAATGGTAATTCTACTTTTAATTCTTTGAGGTATCTCTATATTCTTTTCCATAGAGGTTGTACTAATTTGCAGTCCCACCAGCAGTGTATGAGTGTTCCTACCTGTCCACATCCCCGCCAACATTTGTTGTTTGGGGATTTTTTGATATGAGCCAATCTCACTGGAGTTAAGTGATATCTCATTGTGGTTTTGATTTGCATTTCCCTGATGATTAGAGAAGTTGAGCACTTTTTTATATGTTTGCTGGCCATATATCTGTCTTCTTTGGAAAAGTTTCTGTTCATGTCCTTTGCCCATTTTTTAATAGGGTTGTTTGATTTTTTCTTGTTGATTTTCCTAAGTTCTGTATAGATTCTGGTTATCAGCCCTTTATCAGAGGTGTAGCATGCAAATATTTTCTCCCATTCTGTAGGTTGTCTGTTCACTCTAGTGATAGTTTCCTTGGTGTGCAGAAGCTTTTCAATTTGATCAGGTCTCATGTATTTATTTTGTTGCTGCTGTGATTGCTTTGGGGGTCTTCTTCATAAATTCTTTGCCTAGGCCAATGTCCATAAGAGTTTTTCCAACGTTTTCTTCGAGAATTCTTATGGTTTCATGTCTTAGGTTTAGATCTGTTATCCATTGTGAATTGATTTTTGTGAGAGGTGAGAGGTGTGGGTCCACTTTCAGTCTTCTACATATGGCCATCCAGTTTTCCCAGCACCATTTGTTGAATAGGGAATCTTTTCCCCAGTGTACGTTTTTCTGGAATTTGTCAAAGATCAGGTGCTGTATGAGGTTGGTTTTATATTTGGGTTCTCAGTCCTGTTCCATTGGTCTACGTCTCTGTTCTTGTGCCAATACCATGCAGTTTTGGTTACTATAGCCTTGTAGTATAGTTTGAAGTCTGGTAGACAGATGCCTCCCAATTTGTTCTTTTTGCTTAAGATTGCTTTGGCTAGACGGGGTCTTCTCTGGTTCCACACGAAGCGTAGAATTATTTTTTCTAGATCGGCAAAAATGATGTTGGTATTTTGATAGGATTGCATTGATTCTGTAAATTAATTTAGGTAGCAAAGCCATTTTTACTATGTTGACTCTGCCTATCCAAGAGCATGGTAGGGCTTTCCATCTATTTACCTCCTCTGCAATTTCTTTTCTCAGTGTTTCATAATTCTCTCTATATAGGTCTTTGACCTCCTTAGTTAGATATGTTCCTAAATATTTAATTTTCTTTGTTGCTATTGCGAAAGGTATTGCATCTTTAATTTGTTTCTCGGCTTGATTGTTATTAGCATATATGAAGGCTATGGATTTGTGTGTATTAATTTTGTATCCTGAGACTTTGCTGAATTCATTTATCAATTCCAGTAATCTCTTGGTTGAATCTTTGGGGTTTTCTATGTATAATATCATATCATCTGCGAATAGTGAAAGTTTGACCTCTTCTGCCCCCATCTGGACGCCCCTGATTCCTCTGTCTTGTCTAATTGCTGTGGCCAGGACTTCCAGCACTATGTTGAAAAGAAGTGGAGATAGTGGGCACCCTTGTCTGGTGCCAGTTTTAAGGGGGAATGCCTTCAATTTTTCCCCATTCAGTATGATATTGGCTGTGGGTTTATCGTATATGGCCTTAATAGTTTCTAGGAATGAGCCATCTATGCCTATATTGTTAAGAGTTCTTATCATAAAAGGATGCTGGATTTTGTCAAAAGCCTTTTCTGCATCTATTGAAAGGATCATATAATCTCTGTTCTTACTTTTATTTATATGGTGGATTACATTTATAGATTTGCGTATGTTGAAACATCCCTGCATCTCGGGAATAAAGCCCACCTGATCATGATGGATTATTTTTTTGATGTACATTTGAATTTGGTTTGCAAGGATTTTATTGAGAATTTTTGCATCTATATTCATAAGGGATATTGGTCTGTAGTTTTCTTTTTTTGTTGTGTCCTTTCCTGGCTTTGGTATCAAGGTGATATTGGCTTCGTAGAATGAGTTTGGGAGGATTCCATCCTTCTGGATATTTTCAAATAATTTCTGCAGTATAGGCACCAGTTCTTCTTTGTGGGCTTGGTAGAATTCAGTGTGAACCCATCTGGTCCGGGACTTTTTTTTGTGGGTAGATTTTTTATTACTGCTTCAATTTCGGTGCTTGATGTTGGTCTGTTTAGAAATTCTGTTTCTTCCTGGTTGAGCCTGGGGAGGTAGTGTGTTTTTAAGAATTTGTCCATTTCCTCCACGTTTTCGTGTTTGTGGGCATAGAGATTTTTGTAGTATTCAAAGATGATGTTTTATATTTCCACAGTATCAGTTGTGACTTCTCCTTTTTCATTTCTAATTGAGCTTATTAGAGTCCTTTCCTTTCTGCTTCTGGTCAACCTGGCAAGTGGCCTGCCTATTTTGTTTATCTTTTCGAAGAACCAACTTTTTGTTTCATTGATCTTCTGTATTGTTCTTTTGTTCTCGATTTCATTTAATTCTGCTCTGATTTTGGCTATTTCTTTTCTTCTGCTGGCTCTAGGATTGCTTTGCTCTTCCTTTTCCATTTCCTTAAGATGATTCATTAGTTTACTGATTTGTGACTTTTCTGTCTTTTCGATGTGGGAATTTATGGCGATAAGTTTTCTTCTCAGGACTGCTTTTGCTGTATCCCACAGATTTTGATAACTTGTGTCCCCATTATCGTTTAGTTCAAAGAATCTTTTGATTTCAATTTGAATCTCCTCCTTGACCCAATAATCTTTCAGCAATAGATTGTTTAGTTTCCACATTTTTGGAGGACGATGTGAGTTTCTGTTGGAATTGATTTCTAATTTTATTCCGCTGTGGTCTGAAAAGATACATGGTATGATTTCTATTTTTTTGAATTTGTTTAGATCTGTTTTGTTGCCTAGGATGTGGTCAATTTTAGAGAAAGTTCCATGAGCTGATGAGAAGAATGTATATTCAGTGTTACTTGGGTGGAGTGTTCTGTAGATATCTGTTAGGCCCAAATGTTCTAGAGTCCTGTTTAGGTCTTTTATTTCTCTATTTGTTTTTTGTTTGGAGGATCTGTCCAGTTCCGTCAGTGGGGTATTGAAGTCCCCTGCTATTATGGCGTTGCTGCTTATTATATTGTCTAGATCTAGCAGTATTTGCTTTATGTACCTGGGTGCTCCTGTGTTGGGTGCATAAATGTTTAGGATTGTTAAATCCTCTTGTGAGATTTTTCCCTTCACCGCTATATAGTGTCCATTTTTGTCTTTCTTTACTTTTATTGCTTTACAGTTTATGTCATCTGAAATGAGGATGGCTACTCTGGATTTCTTTTGGTTTCCATTAGCCTGGAAAATTGTATTCCATCCTTTCACTTTGAGTCTGAATGCGTCTTTGTGTGTAAGGTGTGTTTCCTGAAGACAACAGATACTTGGTTTGTATTTTTTAATCCATTCAGCCAGCTTATGTCTCTTTAATGGGCAGTTCAAGCCATTTACATTTATTGAGAGAATTGATATTTGGGGTAAATTTCTGATTATTCTGTTGGGTGGTATCTTTTGTTTTACCTCTTGCATCATTGTGGAATCTGGTTTCTGGGGTTTTAGCTTTTGTGTAGTTTTACATAGGTGGGTGTCTGTTGCTCTGTTTAGTGTATAATGCAGGTCTAAGCATTTCTTGCAAGGCCGGTCTGGATTTCGCAAATTCTATCAGTGATTGCTTATCTGGAAACGTCTTATTTCTCCCTCATACAGAAAGCTTAGTTTGGCAGGATACAGAATTCTGGGTTGACCTTTGTTTTGTTTTAGGAGATTGATGATGTCTCCCCATTCCCTTCTGGCTTGTAAGGTTTCAGCTGAGAAATCTGCAGTTAATCTGATCGGTTTCCCTTTGTAGGTTACGTGTTCTTTTCGTCTTACAGCTCTGAGGAGTGCCTCTTTTGTGTTTACTTTGGTCAGTCTAATAATTATGTGGCGTGGTGAATGCCTTTCACATTGACTCTCCCAGGAGTCCTGTGTGCTTCTTGTACTTGGATATCGAGATTTCTGGCTAAGCCATGGAAATTTTCCTCTATTATTCCTTGAAATAAATTTTCCAGCCCATGCAAATTTTCCTCCTCTCCCTCGGGGATACCTATAATCCTTATGTTTGGCCTCTTTACATAATCCCACATTTCTTGTATGCTTTTTTCCTGCCTCTTGTTTTTGTGTTCTTTCTCTTTGGCTGATTTATTTAGCGCATAGGAGCTGTATTCTAGCTCTGAAATTCTTTCCTCTGCATGGTCCAGCCTATTCTTAAGGCTTTCCACTGTGTTTTGAGATCCTTGAATGCTTCTTTCATTTCTAGGATTTCTATTTGATTTTTCCTAAATTTCTATTTCTTTGGAGAATTTTTCATTCATTTCTTGCATTTTTCTTGTGGTTTCTTTGTGCTGGGATTCAATTTTCTCTTGAATTTCATTGAGTTTTCTTATAATCCATTAACAAAATTCCTCTTCTGTCATTCTACCCATTTCATTTGGGTTGGTATCCATTGCTGAGGAACTGATAATTTCTTTTGGGGGTGACTTTTCACTCTGATTTTTCATGTTCCCCGAGTTCTTTCGCTGGTTTTTTCTCATCTGGCCTCTTGGTCGAGAGCTGTGGGTGTTAGAGCTAGTTTATGGCCCTGTCACCAGGCTCACAATTATTGTTCCTTGGCAAAGCCAGGGAGAGAAGTAGTGGCCTGTATTGCCTTAGGTGTATTTTAGCAAGTTTGTTGGATCTTGAGTTAACTCTGACCTGTGGTCTTCTCCTCTTCCCAGTGGAGTGTGGTGAGAATGATCTCCCAGCTTGGGCTCTGAGCTAATGAATTGTACTTGAGGATATGAGTCCTCTGCTCCCTATTAGCTAGGTATTCTGTTATGTCCGTGGCAGACTCTGATTCCCCAATTGAGGTATGCAAAAGCCCCGTGCTTTGGGAGGGGCCTTGTAGCTCCTAGGGGTTACTTTGACCCTGCTCCTCCTGAGGTGCAGGTAGAAACAAAATTTCTTTTGGCTGTAGTGTGAGAGCTGAGTTGGGAAAATTCTACACAGCTCAGAGGTTGCTCATCTAGCCATGTGTGTCTGCCCTTCTGATGTGCGTCTCCGCGTGATACTGGTTGATAGGGGGATCTCCAATTGTGCACCCCTTTTCCACCACTAGACCCCAAGGCGAGGCGGGTGGCCGTCTCTATCCCCAGTAGTCTCCACCGGGGGGATGTTTCCACAGGGAGGGGGGAGTAGTGGCCGCTGGAAGCGCTCTTGGGTGGCGCGAAATTCCCTATTGAAGTGGGCAGGATTATGGGGAGCTGCTCTGGTTCAGCCTGTGGCTCTTGAGGTATTTGGTTGTCATGGGAACCGGCAGTTATACCAAATGAGTCACTATAGCCAGCAACCTTCAAAATGAGCGATATGTGGGGTACAGGAGGGCTGGGACCCGAATGTTCGGGCACTAGGACCAGCACGTAGCAGACTTGTGGGAGGCCAGAGCTGGGGTAGCAGAACCTGATGGACGAGCTGCAAACTGTTTCCAATACCCAAAGGTCCCGCCGCTACAGTTCCGGGACCTGGTCCCACCTGGAACCCACGGATGCAGCTGTCTCTGGCCACCAAAGGCAAAGCCTGTCTCGCTCCAGCGGAAGAGCCCCGGGCCGGGGCGGGGGGAGCTAGAGATGCGGCCCCCAGCCTGGCGCCCAGCCGGGCTCCGATCACGCCGGGAGCGCAGTTTTTCTCCGCCGGCCGCAGCGGCAGTTGCTAGCAGCCTCTAAGGGCGTGTCCCGCTCCCCGTTAGACTCCTTGGGCCCAGTCCCGCTGACTTCCAGTGATGCAGTGCCGGCCTGTGGGTTCTGGCGCACTGTCCCAGGAAACTGAATCTCCGCCCAGTGTGATCCCCAGCCCTGCGCGGTCTCTGTACACTGCAGCTGAGGGTTGTGTTTGGCTTTCGTGATTACTCCAACTCCACAGCGTCTGTTGTCTTGTGCAACCGCCCTGCCCCAACTCTGGGATTGTCCCTGACTGAGTGGATGGGGAGGCGCGTTACCGCTTGGGGGGCCGGTCGCGCTGCGCCGACCTGGCGAGCGCGGCCTTCCCACGCTCTGGGCTCTCCTGTGCTCCGTGCGCCCTCCGATCTTTGTGAAAATTTTGTACCTGTTTTCTTGGGCTGGGCGTTAGGCGTTGTTTCTCTGTAATTTGCAATGCTGTTTTCGGAGTGAGCGGTCTGTGCTCGCAGGCAGCTGCTGGCGTTCTTCACTTCCTTCCCTGGGAGCGGTGCGGTGGTAGGATGCTATCAGATCGCCATTTTTCCGGAAGTCTTCCAAACTCACCTTTTTTAAGAAATTATTTCTGTATTCAAGAAGGGAATATTTTAGTAGATAGAAAACAATTAGCAAGAATTACAGCTGAAATTTATGTTGTATATCTCAAAGTGCCTAGCACAGTATTGGGAATATATGGCACATCTCAAGTCATTTTTGATTATGAAATAACTAAAGTATAAATTCTTTCATTGTCATCATCATAGTAGAGCAGGCATGGTCAGCCTTATGAATAAAAACCTAGGGTGGGGATATATAAAGTATATGTGCTCAAAGTCCTGTCTGTGACTCAAAGCTTACCTTTTTCCCTTCTTATTGATTGAGTGTTCACATGATTCATTCTTTCATTCAGCAAACATCTACTGAATAACCATCATGTACATAGTGTATTAGGCACTTCTGATAATATGGAATTAAGCAAGACAGGATCTTTGATCTCATAATAGAGCAAAAGAGGGCAATGCAGGCAACCACCTATAATACTCATCATGATAAAATAAGTATCATTCTAAAGACAAAACACGTGTGTGGTAAGAATGCAAAGGAAGAAATAAATATGACTATGAGAATTGGAAATGTCTTCATGAAAAAAGTAGAATGTGTGCAGAGCAAGGCTAATTTTAAATTTCAGTGGCAGACAAATGGAGGGACTGAGGAAGCTGCATGAATAAAGTCCCCCGGAAAGGACTCAGTCTGCTGACAGTCCTTGGAGCACAAGGTGTGTTGAGCTTTGTTGAGGTGTGGAGCTACGGTCCCCAACCCCCAGGCCTGGAACTGGTACCGGTCCATGGCTTGTTAGGAACAGGGCTGCACAGCAGGAGGTGAGCAGCAGGCAAGCCAGTGAAGCTTCATCTGTATTTACAGCCACTCCTCATTGCTCACATTCCCTCCCCACCGCCCCCCACCTACCCGGGCCGTGGAAAAATTGTCTTTCATGAAACCGGTCCCTGGTGCCAGCGGTTGGGGACTGCTGGTGTACAGGACTGGCAAAGTTAAGAGACGGTTTGATTGTGGGATTTCTTGAATGCTGTGGACTTTATTCTATAGTAAATAGGGAGCTGTTTAAAATTTCCAAGCAGGGGAATAAAATGATTATGATGATTTGGAAAGATAATTCTGGTAATAGCATGAAAGATAGATTAGAGATCAAAGGACTGGAGAAAAGGAGCCCAACTATCAAGCCAGTGCGATAGTTCAAGGCGGAGAACTGGAAATGCAAAATTGGTCTCTTACAAAAAGGTCAGAACCACCTGAAGTGCAGTGAGTGGCACATAACTACTGGTTTTAATCCAAACAGCATTTTCTTCTCGTGATTAAGAAAAGATTAAAATTCTCTGTTGTACAAGGAGAGGAAAAATTGGATTTTTGAAAACAAAAATGCACCATTTTTACTTATGGTTTCTAGCCTCTTTTTAAATAATAAATATAGGTTGTAATTTTCTTTGAGTGATGTAGTTTTTAATTTTACATGGGCAGTCACTCTGTTAGGATCAGTACATGTTAGCATAAATGGCATGCCTTCCTATGGGAGGTGGTTACTCTCATCTGTTTTTTTAATTCAAAATTTTTGCTTTTGGGGGAGTATAAAATGGGTATAGTACATGTGAGTAGGTGCTCATTTGAGAGAGTGTTTGTAGCACTGAAAATATGGAGGCCTGGCAACTGCATGGAAGGTCAGACAGGCCTAATATTTTTGGTGAATATTTTGTCTATATACTAAGCATTAAAGCCTTAATCCTAAATTGTAGCCTCTCAGAGTGAAGAGCTCCATCTGTTCATGACTGTGATGAATTCTATGGTAATAGAAAAGTTGAATAACACATGTTACTCTGTTGATGACCTGCTGTGGTTACCTGCCTCTGGAGGAACTGTTTCCTGGGAATATTCTTTCCTTTTTTGTACTTTTAGCTCATTCTGGAATTGTGGAATCACTTAATGTTCTTCACTTCCTGTTCTTTCTGCCCTTAAGTAGGAATAGGTACAGTTTTACATTTGACTTGCCAGAACTTTAATTTTTAAAAATACTTGCGATAATTAAGTATGCTGAATGAGCATTTCATGCTAAAGAAGTATTTTTTGTTATGGGGTCATGATTGTTTCTATGTCAAGAATTTAGTTAGTACTCTTTGCCTTACTAGCTAACAGGTGCTATGGACTTGTTATTTTCATTTTCAGTCCTAAGCAAGAGAGGGAAAAATGTGTTCAGAACTTTCTCATCTTACAGATGAACAGATGAGCCTTCACCATAGCAGCCTCTTTTATGTAACCTCTACTGAGTCCCTTGACACATGTGTGTACAAGTGCTTTTTTCGGTTTTGATTAAACAGCAAAACAATAGCGGTAGACTGTCTTTATTCCCTTTGGTCTACTTTGACTAGTGAACATGCAGCAGAGGACTCTGTGAGTTGAAAGGAAATAGCATTGAATGTCAAAAGAGTAGTGCCTCAAAAATAGTTTGACCAAATGAGAAAATATAAAATGTCACTTTTGAAAGTTGAGATCAACCATGCTCTGCTCTATTTTTAATTTTCATTTTTACTGCATTTGATGAATTTCCTTTTGTCTCATGGAATGTTTAGGTGCAAAATGTTTACGTTCTCTCTTTGTTGTAAAAGTGTTAAGTCAACAATTACCTATTAAAACTTTTTTTTGACCCCCAAATGGAAGTATTCAGAGATACAGGTCTATTAAGACATTATTTTTAAAAGGCTTTAATTTTTTAGAGCAGTTTTAGGTTCACAGCAAAATAGAGAGGAAGACACGGATTGCCCATATATCCCATGTCCCCACATTATTTTTCATTCTTGCATATTTTGCTAAGGATCCCAGTGAGAAAGAATGGGATCAAAAATGGGGCTGGCTAATCCAGAGACACCTTTTACCCCCTGAAGGGAGAAGGATAGTGTCTGGAGTCTATTAAGGTTCTGTTGCCGTGTTTATGGATTAGGCTTTTAAGTCAGACTACCTGGATTTGAGTGCCGGCTCCACTGCTCACTAGCTGTACCATATTGACCAACTTTCTTAATCCCTCTAAATCCCAATTTTCTCATCTATAAATTGGGGATAATAGTATTTACCTTACTGGCTTTTATAGCAAAAATTAAATAAGATCTTCTGTGTAAAGCAGTCATCAATGTGCCTGGCCCATAGAAAGCGCTCAGTTAATGGTAGATGCTATTATTAATCCCACAACTATGTTTTGGCCACTTACTGTGTTCCAGGTACTGTTGGAGATGCTGGACTCTGTAGTGAACAAAACAGACAATAGTTCCTCCCCTCATGGAGATTAAATTCTAGTGCTAGGAGGCAACAATAACCATAATAAATAAGTAAATTATGTAGTATGTTAGAAATCGGTAAGAGCTATGGGACAAAATTGAACATCATAATAGGGATTGGGGGTGGAAGTGCAGGAGTTGGGACAACTTGCAATTTTAAGTAGGAAGTCACTTTAGGCCTCACTGAAAATATAACATTTGAACAATGACTTGAGGTACTTGCTTGTTAACATTATTAATTCTACCAAATAGAATTTTGCTTTGTGCCTACATTTCTACCCTTTGCACATGTAGTAAAACTTGATGATAAATGAATACTTAATACTAATAATTAAAATTTAATATTAATAATAGCAATAATAATAAACTACATATATACTCATTTTAGCTACATCATCATATAGCTGCCTCCCCTTTTCATGCCCCACTGCAGTGAGTTTAGGGATTAGACCAGTTGAGAAATTAATTCTTTAGAAACAAAATACTAAAACAAAATTCAGAATTCTTCTGCGGATTCAGGATTTCCCAACTGTCGTTTGTCAATTCTATCCTGCTTTCTAGTGCAGTATTGTCACCCTGAAACACCAGTGTTTCTGAAAATACTTGGGCTCATCTCGGTTGAAGTTGTTGACAGAAAAGCTCTCACCTTTTCTGTTAATGAGAGACATTTAGGTGTTTGTGCAGACTGTGGTTCAACACTCTGCTTAACTCAGGTTGGTGTGGGATATGGTGCATAGTTACCTCTTGTAATAACCAATCATCCTCAAAGAATGTGAAAAGTTGCCTTTTCAAAGCCCAGTATTGCACTAATCTTAATCTGTTAGTATTTCCCTCTTCTAGTCCTGAGCAGGTGATGTTTTCTTTTTCAGGGCTATCATCACCTTTTGATACTTTTGCCCTTTGCCTTTCTGTGTAGGTACATTGGAATCTACTCTGCAGGGTTTCTTTGATTCATCTAAAATAGTGGTTACTAACCCTACTAGATTCAATGCCTCCTCTTCATAATATATTTTGGAATGTCCCCTTTATTTCTGAAATGAAATGTATAGATAATGTAACTACCTGTACACATAATTTTAAAAGTTAAAATAATGCTATCATTGTAATATCTAGAAAAAAGAAAGATAGCTTTTAATGCATTTTATTATGTAAATGTTTGCTTATTGACTATTCCAGGAGATACAATGACATAATCAGGTGTTTGGATCTGTTTGTAATGATTAAGTTTGGATTAAAGGGAAGTAAAACAACATGCAACTGAATATTGGTGAAAGTTTTTCTTTATATTTAAAGCTTTGAAATAGGACTAAATAAGTATACACATGAACATACATAGAATCACTATAAATATAATGTCTATGAATGCACATTGGTGCAGGTGTATTATTTTCCATAATGGTGAACAACTCTTGGTACAATTCCAAACAAGACAAAGTATAATTCTTCCTCAATTTACATTTAAGGATGTTGTGTTCCTTGATTATTCAGTGAATATTAAGCTGTATAAGAAATACTTGCATCTGTAAGTAAAATACAGTTAGGCTGTTTATTCAGGGAATTACAAAGAATATTTTTTCATCTACCAGCAGGTCTGGTGGGAAATTTGAAAGACTTGCAGGATGCAGGATAATTCTTTGTTATTCAAGACTATCCTGTCTAGCAGGCCTGCGTCCAGTCTGCCAAATGCCATTGTGACAATTAAAAATACCAAAAATAGCCCCAGTACCACCCCCACTGAGAACCACTGATGTAAAGCTCTTCTGCAGTGCTTGTGCTTATGTGGGGTCCTGCCCAAACTGCAGTGCTGTGTTGCTTCATGATTTAACTTGGCACCACACGGTGCCATGTATTATATAAGTAATACCCCTTAGTGCTCTGGAATTATTCTGCTTGAAGTGCTTTCCAGATGGTTGGCTGATAGCTTCTGGGGATACTGAAATGCTGTTCAGGTGGTTTCTAATTCCCCAGTCTTTTCCTTCAGATAAATCTTACAGATTCCTCAAAGATTATTGTATGTAAAAGGGATGCAATGGATAGGTACTTGTTACTCCTTTTTACTACCACCCTAATTACAAATTTTTTGTTCTTGGGCTTTTATTGATGGATTGGTTGATTGATTGGCTGTTTTCCTCTCTGTCATCATCTAAGTTTCATAGCCATATACCAATATTTGTCTATTGTTCAGGATCCCTGTCACCACTTTTGATCACGGTCACATCACGATTGCTGCTGCCATTGCTATTCTTTCTTTTATTCCTCTTAGCTTTACCAAAGTGTCTTTAATTGTTTGTCACCACTCCATCAAAGTGTATCTTTCCTTCTAACTCATCAATCAGTGATGATCCTCGGCCATACTTTTTAAATTGTTCTGTATGCAGTAGATTACTTCTTAAATATTACATAGTTAAAATTTTTTAAAATTTTTGTTTATTTTTGGTCTATCTATACTAGTTAAGTGATATCTAAAAGACTAGTTTCTAGAAGTATCAAGTTTCTTTGTCATAGAAACTTGTCATTTGTAGTATGGCTACCACATTTACCACATAGGTACAGTGGGTCTTTGAGGAATTTGAATTTGGTATAACAGGCAATAAAGGGCCAGTACTTATTGTTGGAATAAGAAGAAAATGATGAAAGTTGTATTCTACTGACATAAATAGTATTCATTATGCGGGAGTTTTAAGAGGAATTAGATGAGGATTCTACTTCAATATATGGAGTACTAAGGAAAATTATTCAAAATTTTAAATATGCTGCCATGAACATCTTTACTAACTACAATTAAGTTCCATAATTGTTGAGGCAATTGAGCAATCCATTAAGTAAAATATCAGATTTTGTTTTAAGTAGAAGATCACTCCATTACAGTGTCATGTGTGGCCTGGGGTGAGGCCTGTGCAGGTCTCTGTGTATGGTCATAAAATATGTTCTAATCGTAAAACATATTCTAGCCCAAGACATCATACTCATTGTTTTATGTCTTAAATTATGCTATTTGTGTCCCTCTCTGGCCTTATGTCATCCACCTTATATTGTAGTTAGTCTTCTATGTTTTCATTTACCCCGTTAGATTGGAAAACCTAGGGATAGTCTTAAGCGTTTTTGTGCACTTACATTGCCTAGCATAGTGTCTTACATTTACTAGGTGATCAGTACATGTTAGGAAATTAGCTCTACTCAGACTTTACCTTCTTGTCTGTGGACAGCATCTTTTGGTTTTATGCTATTTCTTTAATTATCTTCACAGACTTTTAGACAGTGATTCAGTTGATACAGCCTTAAAAAAAAACAAACTCATGGTACAGTTCCCTCATGCTGGAGGGAACTCTTTTAAAAGTCACTTTGTCCAACCCCACATTTAATAGATGGGGAAACAAACTAGAGAAGTTAAGTGACTTGCCCAAAGCCAATAGCCAGTTAGTAACAGTGCTGAGACTAGAATGCACACTAAGGTACTTTCCAAAGAAATTGTTTATCACTTATTAAAACTAACTGTTGCCTGATGCAGTGGCTCAGGCCTGTGGTCCCAGATACTCAGAAGGCTGAGTCGAGAGAATCACTTGAGCTCAGGAGTTTTGGGCTGTGGTGTGCTATGCTGGTCAGGTGTCTGCACCAACTTTGGCATCAATATGGTGACCTCCTAGGAGCAGGGGACCTCCAGGTTGCCTAAGGAGGGGTGAATTGGCTGAGGTCAGAAATGGAGCAGGTCAAAACTCCTGTGCTGATCAGTAGTGGGATCGCACCTGTAAATAGCCACTGCACTTCAGTCTGGGTAACATAGTGAGACCTCATCTCTTTTTAAAAAAAACTAATAAAACTAACTGTTGCTTTCACAGTGATAGTGATGGGATAATTCATCATTAATTCAACAAATATTTATAGACTATTTGTTATGCACAAAGTATGGTATTAAACATTGGTAGTGAGGTATATACAAAGGCAAATAAAAATTTATTGTGAAAAGGATCTTAAATGGAGAGATTTAAAAATAAAGAAAATATGGTTTATGTGTAGGCATATTGACAGGAATGGCAGAAATGACCTATAGGAAGCATTGGTAGAAAGAAAGGCTAATGGCACAGATGGTGGACTAGTCCCATCCTTTGGTGCTGGGGCTGCCATTACTTTGATGGTTACTATATAAAATTTCACATTTTTCAGAAAGAAAGGAAAATTCAACAGCATGCATCCCTTTGTAATGGTTTAATTAGGCCTTTTGGACTTACTACCTTATGTAAAATAATACAAGCATGTAATACAATTTTAATAGCTTCAATTTTATTAGGAATAAAAATGTAAAGATCCAAGGACTGCCACCATTAGGCAAGGTATAATTTTGCAGTGTGGAATGATTTAGGCTATTGTATCAGATGGCTCTTCTGTTTAGATCATCAACTACCTGCATCATGAAGTTCTTTTTAATTTTAGAATTCTTTGCACATATTCAGCTTCAGTTATCTGACAAGTGTGCTGGTAGTTCATAATTTCAAATTTTTGTGGTTTTGAACTCCATAGTTGACTAAAGCTATTCAGTTTTCAGTGGGAGAACAGGATAAAAAAGGAGGAGAATTCATTGTACAGGACAGTTTCATATCTCCCCTTAATCTTTCTTTTTAACTGCACTTCATTGGGTATTATAGAGATGGTGTTTTGTGGAAATCAAAGTAAAACTGAAAAAACTCAAAGTATGTTTTCCCTTGACAGAAGTTTCCTGTGAAGAAATTCCATGATCCATCGTTTTAAAATTGAGCCTCCTTTGGCAGCCATGAGATTTGTCTGAAGTTAATAGTAGCTATACTTTTCATTGTGTCTTTTAGTGTAGATACGAAAATAGTCTTGGATAGCAGGGGGCACGTTTGCTTGGTGTCCTTGGTTAGTACATCCGCTGAGTTTGGAGGGTCACCACACACACTGCCATCTTGCATTTGGTTACTGAGCTCTAGCTATGCCATGAAGTTGGATTTAACAGGGTAACAACCCAGAGTTCAGTGAAAGGGTTAAGAGTTAAATGAAACATGTCTTTTACTTAAGTATGTGATTTGGTCTTCAATGAATTGGTGCGTTTTTGAAAATTGCTTGGCAACTGGGGATATTTCATTAACATGTAATAGGATTAATATTTAGTGAATCATTTTTGAAATACATGACAGATGTTTAGAGCCTTAGCAATTTGTCGTGTGGCAGCAAGGAGTGGTTTTCAGAGTTCTTACTACCATATGAATGTATCTTCACAAGGTTGAGTGGGTCTGTGTATGTGGGATAAACTTGTACATATTCTTTTTTTTTTTTTTCCTTTTAGAGACAGGATCTTGCCCTGTGGCCCAGGTTGGCATGCAGTGGCATGATCATAGCTCACCGTACCCTCAAACCCATGGGCTTAAGCAATCCTCCGCTTCAGGCTCTTGAGATTACGGTGTGAGCCACTGCACCAGCTCTATATTCTTGATAACTGTGTTTTACTTGACTCAGAATTTTGGAAATTCTTTTCTTCCTTTCTGTGGTACCAGTCTTCCCTTCTCATCATTCTACAAAGTATGTTTATTTTTGAAGTTTGAGAGAATAAAAGGGGATTTTCCCTTGAAAATGGGAATATTTTTGAATACCACTTCAGTTCATTGGAGATAGTATATGTTGTGAAATAAGATATAGGTGTTGTATCAACTGGAGTTTCATTTTGAACAAGGAAAATTTTAATTATCTTGTGATATTTTGTTTGATTAGAACTCTTTTAGTAATCTCTTTGCTATGTTGTGATGCTCCTGTCATGGATAGTATCTTCAGAAGCTATCATTAACATTGTATTCTTTATCCCATATTGACATCATTAATTATTCATTTTAGAAGCAGTTTCCAGAATATGTTCTTCCTACTTCCTAGAATAGTCCTTTTTTAGTTACTTCCCTATAAGATGAGCCTTTATCCTTTCATTAAAAGGGTGTGGTATAAACTGCTATTAATTTTAGGACATGAAAGAAAAATAATCAACAATGTTATTTGTCTGGGAATACACTGACAATTAAATATCTAGACAAAGGGAGGCCAAGGTCGTCTATATAAAAAATTTACAACAAAATTAGTGGTGTGTAGTGGCGTGTGCCTGTAGTTCCAGCTAGCCTGAAGGTTGAGGCAGGAGGATCCCTTGAGTTTA
Organism: Daubentonia madagascariensis; assembly: GCA_023783475.1. Classification (NCBI taxonomy): domain Eukaryota; kingdom Metazoa; phylum Chordata; class Mammalia; order Primates; family Daubentoniidae; genus Daubentonia; species Daubentonia madagascariensis. Next base: position 13,019,183 of record JAKFHU010000258.1, on the reverse strand, counting down.
GGAGTTTGAGATTGCAGTGAGCTATGATGATGCCAATGCACTCTAGCCTGGGCAACATAGTGATACTCTGTCTCAAACAAACAAACAAAACCCAAATCATGACAAATAAGTACATTGTATCTTAATTGAACATCTATATTCATTTAGATGAGTTTTGGGCTCTTTAATTTTTGAAAGATTACAATTATTAATAATAATTAGGAAAGCAGTTTTCCAGGCAAAATGGGAGGGATTTCAAAATTCTTAGTAATGCTGGAAAGTAAAGTTAAAAAAAAAACCCAATAAATGAAAAACATAAAAGAGAAACATCAGTTACAACTTTGATCTTACTCAGTTCGCAAGACAATGAATAGCTTCCAAATGGTTCTTTCTTGCTATGCATTTACTAGGTGGCTTTTAAAAATAAGAACAAGAATAATCATGTGTTAGAATAATGTCCTATTAAAAGATTACTTTTGTTCTGTCTTTAGCATTACAAAATATTTAAAGACTAGTACATAATAGGGGCTAGAGATTACAGACACAACATGATGTTCTCTCTTAAAAGCTGTACTCATGTTTTCTAATTATTGTTAGAATGTAGCCTTCTCAAAGTAGAAACTATGTCTTACTCATTTTTGTATCCACATTGTAGCAATGTGCAATGAACATGAGATTAACGAAAGCCATCCTTCATTTAGTCATTTTCAGTTATCACTGAGTAAATATTTATTGAGCAGGTGTTGTAAGCCAGGCACAGTGCTCAGAGGTGGGGGTACTAACTTGTATAATATGTGCTCCCTGCCCTTCTGGATCTCACAATCTAGCAGGAGAGACAGATGTGTAAATAACTAGCCCCAGTACATTATTCACTTGTATGTACAGAGTGTTCTGGAGGCACATGGGAGGGACAGGTTGGGTTGGAGATGATGATTTCATAGAATAAATCACACAGCTTGGCTGACTCAGCATCCATTATTTATAAATCAAAATATTGGCCATCCAGCCAAGGTTATTATGAGCCAGGCACTATGCCAAGTGCGAAGGTTATAGAGATGAACATGACATACTCCCTGTACTCAAGAACCCGTTGATTTGTAGAAGACAGACACATATGCAGATGATTAAGAACCCGACAAGTAGAGCTGAGAATGGAATGCTGTGGAGGATGAGGAGCCTCGGGGGCTGGGGAAGAGAGGGCCAGCAAAGACTATACAGGAAGTGACCCTTGAGTTTAGGAAGGGGGACTAGGAATTTAGTAGGCCAGTAGAGGGTGGTTTCATACCTGATCTATGAAAATTTGGGGACATGATAAGTGATGGGGTTCAGGACATGCTACCTGAAAATATAGCACCTTGGCATTTGAGCAAACAGCAGAAGCAGAAAGGTCACTCTCATCTTCTCCTCACCCTTCTCCCCTAAGCAAGTTATAAATCCTTCATTCTAATGGTACCCTCCCTATACCTGGAGGAAAGGAACATCCTTATCCTCAAAGACGTACACCAAGAAGAATCTGAACAAACAGGCCTTTCTGAGTTTCCCCCAGTTTATTACCATTAGATCGTACCCTCTTTGTCCAGTCATACTTGACCACAACTGTCCATTCTTCATTAAACTTAAGCATAAAAATACATGGGTTTCTCTGCTTCTTTGGGTCTTCATTTCTGAAGGCTCCTGTGTCATGTAAAAATTGTATTAAATTTGTATGCTTTGTTAATCTGTCTTTTGTTATTAGGATCTCAGCCATGAACCTAAGGATGGGTGAGAAAAGAAATATTTTCTTCTCCTACATAGAGAATAATGTTTTTAGGAAAATAGTGTAGTATGTGGCAGGAAATGAAACTCCTGCAAGGCAGCAGGGCTTGGAAATTCTGATGGGTGATGGAGGGTTGTCCAAGAGTGAGTATATTAGTTACAACTTGTACTTAGATGCAAGAAAGAGAGAAGAGACCCAACTACAGTGGCATAAACATATAGTAGTTTATAGTCTCATAAAAGAAGTATTCCAGGGCTGGAGTAGCATCTTTAGAAAGTCCTCAGAAGTCCAGGCCCAGTCTGTTTTTTGGCTGTGCTACACCTGACTTTCATCTTCAATGTCCTGCATGGTTCAAGGTGGCTGTTGGAGCACCACCCATGAACTCTGCCTTGAGGAAGAAAGCAGGAAGTCAGAAGAACCAAAAAGGGCACATGCTTCATGCCTTTTAAGTAAATTCCCCTGAAGTTTTACACAACACTTCTATTTAGCACACATTAAAAAAAGAAAAGAAAAGAAAAGAAAAAGAAAAGTGAGGGTATCTTACTAAGGAAGAAGAGAGATTGGGTGTTTGAGAGGAACTAGCATTTCCTATCATCTGGAGGAGTGTCGTCAGATTTGGATTTATAAAGATTTCCTTGGCAACAGATAGAAGATTTGTTGGAAGGGGTATGAAACCAGCATAAAATTAACAGAAGTAGTAGGTACTCCACAGTTTGTTTGTTTAATGTTTCCCATCACCACCATTCTTGAGTAGGCATACATGGTGGTTCTGGCTTGATTTATTTGGATCACTGGGGTGCAGGTGCACCATATTCCACATGGTACCTGTACATATAACTTCCAGATGGGATTTAATGTAGGCTTCTAGGGTATCTCTAAGGATCTTCAGTGCATTTGGGAATGGAGTTGGGTTATATCTCCTGTGATTTCATTTTTTGGTAGGCTCTCTACTTAGAAAAATCTCATCGTCTGCTTTTAAAATATTTTCCACCCTTTGAATGACCTTCATGGTAGCATTTATGATGTCTTCTGACTTTTTGACTTTTGCTTTTTTTTTTTTTTCTGCCTAACATTTGTGTTTTGGACAAATAAACTAGAAGGCAGATTTGGGTTCTGCTTCTGGTTTTTCCTTTAAAATTCTCCTCTATTGTATATTTAAAATAATTATTTGTAAAATTTTGTAGCACTTCAGGTTTATATACTTGGTTACTGAGACTATATAGGCATTTGAAGAATCACATATCTTTCTTGTAGTCCCTTTCCTTTAAAAGTTTGTTGTTAGAATTACAAAATATTGATTCACCTCCTGGGAACCTAAACTGTATTACATGTGATGATAGTCAGATAAATATATCTATAATCATGATGTTGTAACAAGTAGCTCATAAATACCTAGCAGAAAGAAATATTGTCAGACTGTGCAAACAAATAATGTTTTTTCCACAGTTTTTCAGGAATGAAAGAACCCAATTTTTAAAGTAGTGATGTTTTTACTATAAAATATTCTTGAAATTGCTAGCTGCATGCATGACAAAGTGGATTTCTAAGTTAGAGAGAGAGAGAGAGGAGAGAGAGGTGTGTGTGTGTGTGTGTGTGTGTGTGTATGTGTATGTGTGTGTTGGGGAGCTGGGGAAAGTGAGCCTTGCCTTGTCATCATTGGATTTGCATAACCTGACACATGGATCAGATTTCAGAATGCACATGAAGCAATTTCTATTGTAAAATGAAAATGCTTATTAAAAACGAGATAATCAAGCCTCTATGCCATTCTGGATTTTGTATTCTGTTAAACCTGGCTTAGAGATATTTTTGACATCTGGGTAGCCTACTTCCTGTGTACTGTTTAAGCAGATGGGGGCAGCAAAGAAACGAAAGCCAACATCCTAGTTTGTTTCCTTTTAATAGAAGCTGTTGTGCAATGTAAAAGGAAATGAAAATTGAAGTTAATATCTTTTATTTATTAAAACTTTAAAATTATTAGAAAACATTTTAAAATAACATGATTCGGATTTCTACTTGTTGGTTTTAGCTCAGTTATACAGATGTTGCAAAGTGGATATAATATTTGTAGGTTTCGTTGTTCTAAGATCTGACAAGCAAATGTAGAGTGGATTAGTTATAATGCAGTACAGCTTTCAATGGGGTTTGTTTTCCACTAGACATCCTACGTGTTTATAGAAAAGAAGATGCTCCATTGGATTTTTGCAGTTTATTCTAATAAGTTTAACTGGAGTTAGAGTTTCTAAGGAAAACTATTTCATTTCTTGTTAAAAACTGAGGGAGCTTAATGCCTTCTGACTGAATTTTGGTTTTGGAGTCAGTGGTCTAATTTTTTGTTTGTTTTATTTTTAAAATATTGCCTTTGCGAGTTTCTTTTCTTATTTGTTAAGAGGAACAAGGTCTAAGCTGACTGATTGGTTTCATGCCCTTGACCTTTGAAAATGTGGTACCTAATTAATTGAAGCAGTACTATTTTTCTGTAAAGGATGACTTAAATCATATTGATGGGCATGGCTAACTAGTTGTATTTACTATGCATGAAAGCTATTCTGTTTCTCATTAATATTTTATATTTCTTTTTATATGATTAAGGACAGTAAGATAGCATAGCTAAGGGCTTCTCTCTGGAAGCAAATCTTCGTATTTTTATGTATTCTGTCTTTAAGATAAAAAACAATGTTTAGTAGTTAGCAGATAACTAGTGCCTCTTTTCACTGGCTTACAAGTGAAAACAGGAATCATAAAGTTATACGGTATCTTCTTCTGTAGGAGAACCAATGAATATAAAGCTGCAGTTCTGTTCTAAATCCATTATATGTGTTGTTTTATATTGTGGTAAATTTAATCTATTGATTTCTTTGTTACAGCCCTAGTTTATAAGATAAGCCGTTAAATAAGTGGCTTCAATGTGATTTGATTTACAAAGTGAGAAGTTAAGTGTTAGTTACCTAATGGTAAGGATATATAGCATGGCCTAGTATTTAGTAGAAAGAGAGAGAGTATGTGTGTGTGTTTATAATCTCAGGGTGCTTGAGATACAGAATTACAGTTCACTCTTACTGAAAGCACTTAGTGGCTCGTCTAGTCCATCTCTCCTTGATCCTGTGCTTCATATTCTCTCTCTGGATGGTAGGTGTTATTTGATGAGTGCTAATTTTACAAAAGTAATAGGTATGAGTTCTTCAAGAAAGAGTTACCTTTGCTGCCATGTGTGATTTCATCTGTGACGTTATGGGACAGCTGTTCAGTGAAGATGTCCTGCTACCCAGTGAAAGTATACTGCTCTTTGCCTGCGTATGTATTTGGTCTCTTCATGTTGTTCCACAGTTCACTGATGCTCTTTCCATTTTGAAATAATTCTTTTTTCTCTGTGTGTTTTACTTTGGATATTTTTCATTGTTGTGTCTTCAAGTTCACTTGTCTTTTTTTCAGCACCATCTCACCTGCCATTAATCCCAGTGCCCTTTTTTACCTCAGATGCTGTGGTTTCATCTTTAGAAGTTTGATTTGGATTTTTCTTATATGTTCCATGTTTCTACTTTTAGGAACATGTGAAATACAGTTACAATAACTGTTTTAATATCCATGTCTTTTAATTCTAACATCTATGTCAGTTCTTTGTCAGTTTCAGTTGAGTTTTCTCTTCATCATGGATTATAATTTGTTGCTTCTTTCTATGCCTAGTAATTTTTCACTGAATGCCAGATGTTATTTTACCTGTCTGAGTGCCTGGATAGTTTTGTATTCCCTAAAATTATTCTTAAGATTTTTTTTTTTTCTGGAACACAAGTTACTTGGACACAGTTTTATTTGGGTGGGAGTGTGTCTTTTAATGTGGGACCAGAGTGGTGTTTAGTCTAGGGCAAGTTACGGAGTCAAGACTCTTTGGGTCTTCTATCCAATACTATGTGAAGTTTGAGGCGTTCTACTCTAGCAGATGGGAGCAGCACTATTCCTGGCCTTATCTGAGTTCGTGGTACTGTTACCTCTAATCCTTTCAGTTGTTCTGGCCCCAGCCTCGGGTAGTGTCCTCATGTGCGTGTACTTTGTTGAAAACTTAGGGATGACCATCAACAAATTTTTGGAGTTCTCTCCCTTTGCAGTTCTTTCCTTTCTGGTATTCTGACCTGTGAACTTCAGCCTTCGTGGTCTCCCTGTTCTCTCAACTCCATCACCTTAAGTCAGGGACTCCACCAGGCTCTACCTGGCTTCTACCTGTGCTGTGGCCTGGAAATTTCCTTAATTAATAAGTTGGGTCAGTCCTTTTGTTTGATTTCTGTCTCTCAGTGATTGCTGTTCTTGTTCAGTATCATGAAAACCAGTGGTTTTTGGTTGTTTCATGTGGAAGGGTAAATCCAGCTCCTATTACTCCCTCTTAGCTGGTCGCTGAAGTATCTCTGTATAAATTCTTAAAACTGTCCCCTATCAGAGTCCATCTGAATTTAGTGCTTTTTCCCCCTCCGGATAATAGAGTTCTGTTAGTGCTGTAAGTTTATGTTGTAGGCCCCACCATGAAAAACTGTACAGCATCTCCAAGAAATACCATCACCATGATGCCTGGGGGACTTCTCTTTTGTGGATTCCTAAATACGTTTACAGGGAGTGCTAAGTAAATGGCTACATCTATTGCCTATTGATGGTGATTCAGCAAAAAGTGGGCAGTTGGAAAAAGAGCAGAATGAGTTGATAATTTCTAAGCAGACGTGTTTATTGTTACTCTTTCTAAAAGATTCAAGTATGAGATTGTAAGTTGCTGTACTTAAAGTCTCTCTGTGTGCCAGTTATGACTATACAGGTGCTGAAGATACAGGATAAGCAGAAAGCAGATGATCCTGCCCACAAGAAGCTCACTGTCTATGGGAGAAAATAATACTATGCAAATAGAAAATTATAATTCAGTGTGAAAAACTATGGTTTTCCTATTTAAGGACTTTGGAAAGCCAGAGACGTTCTCTTTAACTCCTTGTACCATTTTAACAAAATGAGAACAATAACATACTGATGCTTTTTTGTATTTCAGATTTCTTGGTGAAAATAAAGTTCTCTATTTTATCTATCAGCAAACCATCTAAGAGCTAAAAAATATTTTAAACATCTCTTCCTACATAGACTAACTTTATCTCCATGTGACTCTTTTTATTAATTTATCTAGTTTGTAGCCACCTAACTAGAATTCCCTGCTTATGTATTTTTTTTCAGATTGCTGATGGGTTTTGTTCTGGTTTTCATGTGAAAAGCAATTCTAAGTCTTGATCCTTAAAATATGTATTCTCCTTGGCAGCAATTCTAGTGGAAAAAATAGGATTGTCTCTTTGTATTAAATTCATTCTATTTTTTATAAAACAACTCTAAAAAGTTTAATCTTCATTAGTATTTTTATCTATGCCTCAAGAAGTAGAATTATTTCTGTGAAAATATATTACTGAAGCCTTGCTATTTTATAAGATAGCATTAAATGAAATAGCTTCTTTTCTTTTCCAAGTGTGTGTGTATATATCTTTTTTTTTTTTTTTTTGAGACAGGGTCTCATTCTGTTGCCCAGGCTAGTGTGCACTGGTGTCATGATAGCTCATTGCAACCTTAAACTCCTAGGCTTAAGTGTTCCTCCTGCCTCAGCCTCCCGAGTAGATGGGACTACAGGCACGCGCCACCATGCCTGCTTAATTTTTTTTATTTTTTGTAGAGATGGGATCTTGCTATTGCCCAGGCTGGTATCGAACTCCTGGCCTCAAGTGATCCTCCCGCCTCTGCCTTCCAAAGTGCTAGGATTACAGGTGTGAGCTACAGCGCCTGGCTATTTTCCAAGTATATTTTAAAAAGTACATTAGTCTACTCTGTTTTTTACATTCTTTGTTTTTTGATAACAAATCAAACAAAATGTTACTTCTCTAAGCTTAGGTTTCCAAAATACACATAATTTGCAATGTGAATTTTTCAGTAGCCTTGTCTTATGTAGCACATGAAGGAAGAAAAACTGGATCCATTTAGCTCTGATCCCTTTTCTTTTAGCAACTGTGTATATCATCAATAGGCTTCTCTTAAAACCTACTTATTAGGAGAATTTAGTAAAGAATTGATTTGGAGGAAAGCAAATAAAGTAACCCAAATACAATAAGTATAGAACCAAAATTTTAACATATATTTATAAGAACATGGGGCCACTTTTAAAGTTCTTCTAAAATTAACAAATACTGAATTTTTTCCACAACAGTCAATGGAAATCCTAGAGAAAACAGCTCAAATTTTGGCGGCTTCAAGAAAATGGAGGTTGGCTCCTCTTTCTGTCTGGTAATTTATCTTACCTTTTGAAAAATTAGCTCATAAGTATAGATTTGAGGTTAGTTAAAACATGTAATACAGCCTTAATCTATTGAAAGTAAGCCAATCATTCTATGAATTAAACACTCCAAGAATAAGAAGGTTGCTTTGAGGGGTAGAGTATGTCATATCATTTGCTTGCTATCCTTTCTAGCTTGGTGGCACTTGAGAAGCCTTTATAGTGAACTTAGCAATTTCATATATGTAGGGAGTATACATCCCACTCTAGGCAGGTAAACATCCTGCATTGAAAAAACACAATCGTTTCCAAGGTTAAGCATAGTGTAATACAAGTAATATTCCTAAATGAATTTCTGTGCAGTTTGTATAAATTAACAGCAGCTCTTGAAGGTCTATCATAAGCAAGGTCTTACATTAGCTATAGACTGAGCAGATCTATTGCTCTATGACTCTACTCCACATGGTAAAGTAGTCTGGGAACAGCACTGTCATTAGTCCACTCCTGATAAATGGCTGTGGTTATGGTGTTGCATAAACTAGCAGAATGCTGTGGGATGCAAAGAGGATGTCCATCATTTTGGTGAATATTGGGCACTATGAGGTGCCCTTGTCAAGAGAATGAAACCAATCCTCCTGAGGCAGAAGAACTTATAAAGAGGAATGATAGTTACATACCGCAAGTAAACTTCAGTTTGAGCAAAGATATCCAGAAGAAGAATGGTAAGACAAAGCAAAAGATTCTTTAGGTTGCACTGAAATCTGTCACCATAGGCATCTTTTGTTTGTATAGCATGGAAAGGACCATTGCTAGCTCAGTGTGGGTTTTTTCAGCCACACTGGCCCACATTAGTAGCCTTTGAGATAATTTGTTCCTGAGTCAAAGTAAGAGGGCATTAAATTTAGTAGACCTTAAGTTAGGTTAACACTGGTAGGACTGGTTACTACCATGGGATCCCTTGGAGAGCATCCATGGTGAAATCACCTGGATTCTCTTTAGAAAAACTTAAGCATGTGAGTTGTCTCTTTTTGGGATGAAATTTCTTAATGAGCTATTAAGGAGGGTATGAAAGCTCAGGGCATGTTTCTGTCCTGTGAGTACCATGCTATACTAGGATATTATGCATTGGTCAGTGTCTTTGGTAAGGCTTACTTGTCATTTCTGATGTAGTTTACATTTGTTTCTCTTCGTGGAAGGATTTGGTGATTTATCTCATGGACGGTGAAAGAGGAAATGTCCTAATGATGGATTCTCTTTTAAATTTATATTTGAGAAATATCTAAAATCCTAAATTATCTTAATGTTCATGGTTCAGAACATGGAATTATTGTAGTTTAGAATTAGAAGAGACCTAAGAGATCATCTGTTTTGACTCTTACTTTACAGATGAAGAGAATGAGTCCTTGAAAGGTTAACTGACTTGCCCAAGACCACACATCTAGTTAGAGATTGAGCCACGACAGAACCTGATTTCTGATTTCTGATTTCTGATCCTTACTCAATGGCAGGTGCTGTAATTTGCAGTTTCCATTCACTTGTTGCCAAGGCCTGTGATTTCTGAGAGTTTGTCTGCCTTATTGTAGGTGAACATTGCTGAATGGGAAATAGCTTGGATATGTGAGTGAAGAGACATTACCTACTGTGGCTGCAGCTGAAGTGCCAACTTTTTAAACCAGTGTCACCACTGCTTGTTTCAACTCCTACCCTCATCCCAAGTAATTCTGCCTTCCTGTAACATATGATGGGGAGCCCTGGGAGCCTTTAAGAAGGGCACTTATTCCTGAGCCCCTTTGCCCAGGTCTCTGCTTTTTCCTCCATACTCCAAAATGGCCAACTGACATCCTCACAGTAAAGCTGGGCTGCTTTCCACCTGGGCAGCCCCCTGGTATGCACCTGCAGCTCCAGGAGGAATTTATTTTAGTGAAACAAACAAACCTGGAGACCAGGAGATCTATAAACAGTGGTTTGGTTGTAAGTGAGAACTAGCTCAGAGGCTTCTATTCATTTTTCCATGAGAGCTGGATATGTGAGGTTGTTGATGAAACCTGAAGTTTTAAGTGCAGGTTAATGGCTTTCCTGTAAGCCAGCATATAGTTAAGGTTTTCTTGTCTGTCTTGTGTATAAAGAGGTTTCAGCTGCAGAGGGGGATTTTTTTCATTCTTTCAGATTCTTAAGATACACTGTATTTATTTATTTTTCTAATAAAATCTGACTTTAAGCTTAAAAATAAGTTTGTCAGATACCAGTCTTGTTTCCCTTGAGCTAACTCTGAACCTCCAATGAATTGCAAACTGCAAAGTGACTACTACGGGGCCACTCTTTATTAGGCTGGTACAGTTGAATGGTAAGGAATCCATTTATAAAAAATTCTGTATGCGTGCTCTAAGAATATAACAGTATTTCTTTATCAGGCCCATCATAATTTTATCATTGTAACATGGTACAGTCCTATCCTAATAAGCAGTAATTTCCTTTATTACACTTATATTTAGAATGGATTAGTAATTCTCTTAGTGCATTTATTAGATTTTCATCAGATATATTCTTTGTATTATACATTGTGCTGGGTTCCAGGAGATGATTAAGAAATTGTCCCTTAACTGAAGGTGCTCACAGTCTAGGAAGAAAAAAGACAAACTTACACCAATATACTGAGTGCAGTTTCATGGCATATGCAGAGTGTTATACAGGCACAGAGCAAAGATACAACCCTGCCTGGAGTCGAAGAAGACTACACAGAAGATAGTGCATTTGAAGAAAGAAAAAGAATTGGCTGGGCAAAAAGGAGGGGAAAAGGGTCTTCTGAGAAGAGGGAACAGCTTGTGCAAAACAGTGGAGGCCTGAGAGAGGATAGTGGTCTGTTAATACTGAGTTTAGTGGGGTTGTCTTTCTCTTAGGTTGCTTGGGGAAAATAAAGCTAGCATTTGCTTTGCTAGCTGGGCTGAGCTGGGCTGCACTAAGTAGTTTGAACTTCATCCTGTACTCAACAGGAACTGCTGGAGGTTTTTAAGAAAGGGAGTGAAATCGGATTCATGTTTGAGGGAAAATATTTCAGTTAACTAAGTAGTAAATAATAAATAAAATGAAGGGTGGGGACACTAATTGGGAAGAATTTATAATAGAAGGTATAGGGTAAGTTTTAGGAAGCAGGCAGTGATTGTGATGTCAGAAACAATTTGTATGACATTTAAGGGGTAGATCTTTGTAAAATAAGGATTTCAGAAGAGAATGAGCTTGAGAAACTGGGTGGATGTTGATAGCATTAATTATGGGAGGGCAAAATCTCTTTGCTGAGATTGTAAGCAGGGTAATTTTCTAAGATACCTGCATTTATAGCATAACCTATGCCCCTCTCTGGAATAGCTCTTATGCCTTTGTATTATAATTGCCAGGTAGTTCTCCGGACTATAAACTCCCTGAGGTCATAGACAAGTTTTACTGGTTCTTGTTGTTCCACAGCACCTGGCACAGTGCTTGGTATTTAGGTAGGTACTTGGTAAATATTTGGACGTTTGAATGGATGCATCAGCCATCTACATAAAGAATTCCTCTTCTGAATTTTTCCTTTGCCTAAGAAAACTTTTGTTTCTGTGTCTTCACAAGGAGGACCAGTTTGGAGACAGTTGGCTCTGAACAGGGGCAGTGGGCATAATGTTTCATTATGTCAGTAAAAAAAATTTTTGGTCTCTTCTAAATTTTTCTTCCATTTTTTCGCACAAGCAAAGTAGCACAGGTCACTAATTCAGATAGAGCCTTGGTTTCCTTAGTAACAACTCAATAAGGTTCTTACTGTTTAGAGATTACATTATGAAGTGCATATGTACATACCTATTTTTATCTTCTTTACTTTTGGCTATTTGAACCTATGGCTGTGTGATATAAACAGTAATTCCTTTCTAGATTTATTTGTTTGGAGTTTCTGTTTTTTTAAAAATACTCTTGTGTTTCTGGTCGAGTTAAATATACTTATAATTGCCATAGGGGGCTCCCATGGCATCATCACAGCTGGAGGTCTGGTGGGCTTTTGTAGATGGCATTTGGAAGAACAGTTAGTTTGCCAAAGCATTAGCAATCTTTTGTATTGTTTCCATCTGCTTTTTGTCCAAAGAGACAAGTGTTGGGATTTTATTTATTTAATGGACTTTGTTTGAATTAGCTAATTTTCCCACTCTCCAGAATTACTAAGGGAAGACATGAACATTTATTTTAAGGACTTACTCTACTCTATCCATTTCTTGTTCCAGTGGGAAGCAATCACTTCTGTAGCCATCAACTACCTGGTATTCTGGTCTTTTCTGTCATTAAATTATAAAAAGACTCTCTTTGATGGTGAGGTGAACTTGCCTGGTTTTAGTACAAGGCCACGTATTTAAAGAGCAATCTGCAGTGAGATATGTTGGCTCCATTTTTTGTTTGCTTTCTAAAGAAGAGAAAAATAGATACATTTACATTTCAAAAGGTTTTTTTTTCCCGTTGAGAGCCTATTATGTGCCCAACTCTTGCATTACTTTCTCTTATTTCACATCCACACCAACCCTACTTGAGAGCTGTTGTTATCCTCACTTTACCATTGAGAACAATGTTTCAGAAAGCTTAAAGCAGTGGTACCCAACCTTTTTGGCACCAGGGACTGGTTTCATGGAAGACAATTTTTCCATGGACCCAGGGGTGGGGAGGATGGTTTCGGGATGATTCAAGTGTATTACATTTAATGTGCAGTCAAACCTCTCTGCTAATGATGATCTGTATTTGCAGCTGCTCCCCAGTCTAGCCTCACTGCCTCAGCTCCACCTCAACATCGCATATCTCAGATCACTACCTCACATGCAGTTACGAGGTTGTTTCCTGTAGAACTAGCGGATCCAGGAGCGACTAGTGGAGCAGCGATGGAGCACTTAATCAGTGAACTGCTCACTGCCCCCTCTCGTTGCTAACCGTCTACAGCCACGGACTGGTACGGTCGGCCAGGGTGGCCACGCTAAAGAATCTATAAAGCCTTAGCAGTTAGTAAAGTGTTTCAAACCCAGTTTTCTGACGTAAGTCAGAAGCTTTATAACCACCTCCACTGCCTCCGTGGCTCCACACATTGGCAGACACAGGAGCAATCAGTTTTACCTGCCTTGCTGTTTAAAAATCCTGATATTTTTGCACTCTCATTGTAATGGAAATCAAAATCGTGGGATTATCGTTAAATCCAAGGCATAAGTGATTTCACCTTCATAATTTAATTGCTTCAGCTTAGACTGCAGTATCTTAATGGATATTGTGCTCATATAACTCAGGATTTATTACTGTTGTAGTCTTTTAAGGAGGATTCTTCTATTGCAAAGGTTATGTACAATGTAATGAATGGCAAGAAGTATCAGGAGTATTTTGAGTGCTTAAACCCATCTAAAGTTTATTAATTTTCCAGATATGGGTTAATATGGTTCCATGAATAGGCACAAAGCCTAGAGAGTAGGATTAGGAATGTTTCCAGGGCCTCTGAACTCATGTCAAGCAAAACTGGCATGCTAGGCAGCTAAGTCAACTGAATAGGGAAAAGACTTCGAAAGTGCTTTATCTCACTGCATAATATTTGTAAATTTTATTCAATTAATTTACAGCTGCAGGGCTCATGAGGCTGAAATTAAAGTTTTGTAAAATTTCGATAAGGAGGCAGCCAAACAAGTTTGATGAGCAGTGGATGATGTTTTGGAAATGAATTGGCAGTAATGCAAAAATGAAGGTTTGAGTTTCAGGAGGCATGTTGGCACTGTGGTGCCCATTTGATTAACTGTGGAAGGCCCAATGCTTTCCACCTGTTATTTCAGGCATTTCTCTCTCCTGTCTCTTCTCCAAGCTAACCTCTAACACTGAAATAAGCATCTTTTGTAGTTAAGTCTCATCAGCCCAGTGTTCTTAGAAAGCCTTTATTAGTAGAAATCAGTTGTCTGTGTTGTTCTTTTCTTTCTACACCTATACAACATGCTCTTTAATCTGTCTTTTAAGTTGTGAGCATTTCAGTAAGGTGTTTCTCCCTCGGAAGGTGGAGGCAGGAGATGTCCCTTTACTTGGAGTTCAGGTCTGTGGGTCATGGCTGAAGGGTCACAGATAGGAAGCACAGCACATTTCATATAGTTTTAAATAGGCTGGACTCTTTAAAATTATATTTATTATTGGTAATTTTTAGTGTTTTTTGGTGAAAGGAACCATTACCTTAAACCTCAACAGGAAAATTTTGTACGACTATACAGGATTCAGTAGTGACAAAGATTCTTTGCTTGACCAAACTTTAGTCAGGCCCCTGAACCCTGTCCCCAATAAGGCCCATCTGTGTGCTTCCTAGAATCCCATTTTAGCAAGAACCTGCTAAGTCAATATAGCCAGAATCCCTGTCCTTCATATCTGATCACCCTTGATAGCTAATGGGGTTCCTTATCCTCCACCATCCTCCGGGTGATGTCTGATCACCCTGCCCTGTCTTCAGCAAGAATCCTGTTAGGTTAATTTAGCCAGAATATTCCCTTACCCCTGATATTTCCTCTTAGTAGTTTTCCATTTACTAACCACCACCCTCCTCTTTGGCTACAGATTCCCACTTGCCTATTTGGAATTGAGCCTTGTGCTATACTGAGGCCTCTTTTCCCTGATTGTAATAGTCCTGAATAAAATACCATCCAGTGCTGATTTTCTTTGACAGTAGCCTATTTAAAAAGTCACATTGGAGAGAAAGGGGGACTCAAGGATTGGGGAGGGGCACAAAGGTGGTTTCACCTGTGTCTAATGTTTTATGTCATGGGGAGAAAAGGTCTCAAGAGAATATGGAAGGTAAATATTAATATAAAGAAATTGATTGTGGTACACAGGAGTTTCTTCTCTTTGCTGGTGCTTCTTAAACTGTCTCAGGTGAAAGATTTCTTTTTATTTCCAGTCTATCAGGGACAGATAAGTGATCCTATTGCACCATGACTAGCCTGCAGTTCTTGCGCCATGTGCCACTTACACATGAGTTTGACAAGACCAAACTAGCCAATACCTTCTTCAGTGAGACAAGCCTGCTGCTTGTGCATTTGTATGTCTCAGCCATGTTAGATTGCTATAAAAGTTTCTAAACACTTTTAATTTTGGTTTTTATCTTACAATGGACCCTTAACAGAGTTACTGGTCAGTAGCAATACCTGAGTAGCCCTGCTTTAGTCTTTGTATGCCAAAAATGTTTCATAATAAGTGTTTAAATAATTTTGGACATATTTACATTTTCAAAGTATTTCGTGTTAACTTACTTACCTAATTCTACATATTTGTCCCCAAAAGTGGTTAATTCTTTTATTTCACAAATTTGTCTTGATCTCTGAGCTGTGTTAGGTGCTACTGAAAATTCAGTGATAAGACTTGTTCCTGCCTTTGAGGGTTTGTTATGTAATGAAGACAGTTTAATTCAATAAGCATTTTTTTTGAGAACTTGTTTTACCTCAGGCTTTATCTTAAGCAGTAAATATTCAAAGATGTGTAATTCATAGGCTTTTCTTTCAAGGAGTTTCCATTTTATAGTGGAAGTAGATCTAATATTTTGTGTGCCATCCAGGTGTATAAAGTAAATGCTGTGGAAACCCTGAAAATAGTCATGATGTGTAATTGGACAGCTGAAAGGTTTTATAGAGGAGAAGCTCATCTGAACTGGGTCTCCTTGAAGGACAAGGAGGGATTTTTCAAGTTGACAGAGGGGTAATGTCAAAGAAACAGTGTGACCAAAATTGGAGAGATGTGGCGCATCATAGGTTGATAAGAGGTGATTGGTAGATTGATGTGATTCTAGAATGCAGCTAGGGAGGTAAGGTTAGAAGGGTAGGATGGGATAAGATAGTATACAACCTTGAATTTCAGATTAAGAAGTTTGAACTTTTTCGTATTCACATGAGAAGATGTTAAGATATGATCAGGTTTGGTTAGAGCTCAGGCAGTATAAAGAGTGGATTATTGGCTGGCATTATAAAGAGTGGTGGCTCATGCTTGTAATTTCAGCAATTTGGGAGGCCAAGATGGGAGAATCACTTGAGCCCGGGAGTTCGAGACCAGCCTGGGTAACATAGCAGAGACCTTGTCTTTACAAAAAATTTTTAAAAAGCAGCCTGTGTGGTGGCGCTTGTATGTAGTCCCACCTATTTGGGAGGCTGAGGCAGAAAGGTCACATGAGCCCAGGAGTTTGAGGTTGTGGTGAGCTGTGATGACACTACTGCACTCCAGCCTGGGTGGCAGAGCGAGACCCTGTCTCAAAAAAAAAAACAAACAAAAAAACAGAAAACCAGAAAAATGGATTATTCTGGGGAAAGACTAGAGGAGGAAAGATTGGTTAGGAGGTTGTTAAAGTAGTCTGAGAGATGATGAAAACCTGAACTATAGCACTAGCACTGAGAATTTAGAGGCGGCAATAAATCTGAGGACTGTTTCTGAGATAGAAGTGAAGAAGTGGGGTTTGGGAAGAGAGAAGGGCCAGGTGCGGATCAGGAGCTTTTTTACGGGACAATCTAAATCAGAGAGAGAGGCATGTTTTCCTGTGGAAAAGATACAGATAATTTTCACAGTCAAGAGGAGAGAGGATGGAAGGATCACTTTCAGTTGTCTGATATTCTCAAAATAATTGACATTATTTCAGGAATATGTGGAGCACTGTAAGAATTGAAATTAAGGAAATTAATCGAAAAAATATAAATTTGCCTTGGGAAATATAATGGGGTTTTCTTTATTATTACAGCTACAATCTTTGACTTATAATTTTCTGGTATTAGACCTTTAGCTCTCACTTTTGAACTCCATATGTTCATTCATTCTTCAATATTTACCAAAGGCTTACCTTGTGACAATCATTGGATTATGAAGTAGAGATATAAATATGAGACACAAATCCTGCCCTCCAGGGGCTCACATGCTAAATATGGAGGACAGACACGTAGACACAGCAATGTGGCTGGGGTAGGTAGGCTCACACGACCCTGGGCAAGACAAGGTAATCTTGCTAAGAGTGTGGGGCCATGAAAGTCATTGGAGGAGAGTAGTCTTAAGGGATGAGTCCATGCTAGTAGATGAAAAGAAGTAAGAGGAACCTTCCAAGAAGGGAGTATTCTATAGGTTAGAGGAAGGGAGAGGCTGGGGCCAGATTCTCAAAGGCTGGAGCACTATATTACATATAAGAATTTGCGGTTGAGTAAGAAAGAGAGGAAGAACCATCGAAGGTTTCAGTGGAGGAATTAACCAACCAAACTTAGGTTTAGTTGGATTATTCTCCACTGTTTGGAGAATGGAGTCTGAAATTTGTAGAATCAGGGAGACCAGCTGGGAGGCAAGTGCAATCTATCAGGTGAGAGATGATTGGGATCTGACCTAGATAAGCAATAGCAGGGATTGAGGAGTTAATAGTTAGAAGATAAAATGGGTAGGACGTGGAGATACATTCGGGTCAGAAAGTGAGAGAGGCAAAGAGTTCAAGGTGACACAGGTTCAAGCTTAAGCTCCTTAAATGGTGGAACCACTGCTAAGAGGCTGTTAGTGTTGGGGAGGATGATAAGTTCAGCTTTAGGCACCGTATGAGGTGCCTGGAGATGTCTAGCAGACAGTTAAATATTCCAGTGCAAAGGTCTGTGGAGAAGTTAAGGCCAGAAAGAACTTTGGGAATCATCAACATATAGGAATAGATCATTAAAATGGATAATGGAGGCATTTACACAGGCTGAGTTAAGAGAATTTCAAACAACTGCATCCTGCTTAATTCCTTAGTTAAAATTTACCAACAAACATAAAGGGTGGGAAGTAGGGCTGCTTTCATGGCATTGAGTTCAAAAGACAAAAGAGGACAATTTACGTGTAACTGGCTGATGTTTATCTTGTGCCTGTCTACCAAGAAGAGTGCAAAGATACTACAGAAAAGGGGGGAACCTTTTCTTTCCTTAAACTGTTGAGTTGAAGAAATTAAAGTTTAAAAAAAAGCAAACATGAAATAACTTGAGAACAAGAACTTAGCCACATAGTAACGTGATTTACATGCCATAAAATACCTTTTTTTTGGAGACAGTGTCTGGCTCTGTTGCCCAGGCTGGAAAGCAATAAATAGCACAGTCATAGCTCCCTGTAACTCCTGGGCTCAAGCGATCCTCCTGCCTCAGCATCCCAAGTAGCTAGGACTACAGGCACATGCCACCACGCCTGGCTAATTTTTTCATTTTTTGTAGAGACAGGGTCTCTGCTATGTTGCCCAGGCTGTTATCGAACTCCTGGCCTCAAGCAATCCTCCTGCCTCAGCCTCCCAAAGTGCTGGATTACAGGCATGAACCACTGTGCCTGGCCAGGGCATGGGGATTGGCAGAGACTTAAGGAGCACCCAGTTTGTGCCAGACACTGTGCTGGAAGAGGTGGGGATAAATGAGCAGAGTCTGGAAACATTTTAAGCAGTTTTTAAAGGATAATACCCTATCTTCACTAATCCATTGATAGGAATGTAATACTATTATATTTGTTTCTGTTTGCTGACAATAGCCCTTAACTGGAAGATAAAGGGTCATACTAGCATTGCAATTACTTTTGTTTCACAATCAAACATTATATTTGGCTGCCTCAGATTGGAAGTATAACTCTAAGCAGAACCAACCTTAGCATCTCAGGAAATTGTTGACAGAACTTCACATATTACAAACTTCTTAATCTGTAAAAACCATCAAAATACGTATTACTAGTGCTATATTCATTGAAATAAGTTTTAACAATTTACCTAGTTTCTAGAAGAGACTGGAATTTGATAATTCCTTTGCTTCAGCATAGTGACCTATAGCATAAGTTATATGGCAGTTTTTGTTGATCTTGTTTTTAACCTTCTATGCCTGTTTTCTTCTGTGGTAATAATGTATATGACTACATGAAAAAGATAGTTGCATAGAGAACAGAATATTTGTGGGAGCTTTGTATAACTTGTAGGCAAAGGAGGTATTGAATTTGTTGTGGATCTTTCAGTGGGGATTCCATATTTACTTTCTCAGAGGATCACTGTCCTAGGATGCTCAGGAATGCATGAAATAAAAGTCCAAGGAAAGATGATGTGGCAGAGCTGACCTGTTTACAACTCAGTGGGTGTATATCCTCTGTCTCAGGAGGGTGAGGACTACCTGGAACTTTGAACCAGATCCCTGGTCTCTGAAGCCAGGCTTGTCCAGTCTTGAGGGGCAGCAAGCAGTCTGGGAGATGGGGAAGCAAAGGTTGCAGACAGATCTGTGGAAACAATGAGTATTAATGTGGGGTTGACACAGGCAATGCCTGTCGGTGTGGTATGTGCCCCGTGGAGAAATCCACAGACCCTTGAGTGGGGACATCTAGCTCATCACACTACCAGGAAGTGGCAGCCCACAGTTGACATGTGCGTTCTGATTTCTTCAGTCCTACTTGGCTTTTCCATGTAAATGAACTCTCTCTTAACATTTCTGCACTGTCTATTGAGGGTCTATGAATAGGTTATACTAATCTAAATATTAACCTCAGTAAAACAATTAGGAAGGGTAAATGTGTTAGGTAAATGTAACCTAGTGTATTCGAAAGATGAGTAGAATTTATTATTATTTTTTTAATCATCCACTCCAGTTTTTATTTTCTCTTGGCATGGAGAATTGAAAGCTGCTTATCTATGCTGGATTGTCCATAAATACTAATCATTGTACTGTTAACAGTTAATGATTTAATCAGAAAGGCCTGGCTTTGGATTTCTGATGAGGCAATGAGAATTGGCATTTAACAAGTTAATTGGAATTGGAAAGAGCTATTAAAAGGCCATGAGAAGGTCTTTCATGAAACCCTTGAATATGCTTCAGTCTGAAGATCTTATTAAATTATGCTAAGGGTGTTTTTTCCTTTCACTATAATTCACCCATTAGGATCATCTAATCAGCTTCCTGAATGTTGCTGCAGATGGAATTATTAGTAACATCATAATGTTGGAATTTTTATTTTTTCTCTCCAATTGTCAGTGAATTGGTGTTTAGTAGACAGTAGTTTTTCTTAGTTCCACTGGTACTAAACCAGAGTCATTTTTAAATTTCTTTACATCTTTTTGGGTTTAAAACTGTGTTGTTCTGGATATTGGTAACACCTCTTAGTACTCAGTTTTGTAATTGTTCCATTGCCTACTGAAGGCATGGTTCTATTTCTTTTGGACACACAGCCTTGCTGTATTTATGTGTCATATGGAAATCAGTTTGTTGCCACAGAGAAGCAGATGGGTAGATGAAATTGTTGAATTTTGCTGTCCCTTTACTAATAACTTAGAAAAATGTTTATTTCATAGCCAACCATGAAACAGTGATGGTTTGTTTCAAAATAAGTATCAAATTGAATATTAACATGAGGAAGTAACTTGCCTATTAGGCCCAATGCAAACTCATTGGCTATTGCCATTTGTTCTCAACTCACAAATCAGATAAAACCAAATAGATTAAATCTGTGAGTTGAAAATTGTTGTGGATCTCTAGCATTATTTAAAGATTGAGACCAGTTAGAAGAGGTTGGATGAACAAAGGGTAGGGAAAAAGAAAATTAAACATTATGTTTCTTTAATTACCAGAAATTTCACTTTTCCTTGTTCAGAGATAGACTGAAAATTGTTTGGCAAGCAGCATTTTAGTTATTTTTGGAACTTCTTTTCAATATTTTAACATGTGTTTATATGTAAGGATCAAAGATTAAAAATGTGTATGTGTGTGTATATATAAATACACATAGCTATACATACCTATCTTTATATAGTAATTATGTTTTTAAAAGGTTGAGTATAATAAAATGCTCATAATTTAAATATCACTATAATAGGACAAGGGAAGCTGTCTAAGTAAACACAATGTCATATTCTAAGTGATGAACATAATTTATTAATGTAAAATTCAGAACAACATAGGCAAAATAAGTCACCCAACATATAAAATTTTCTTATATTTTGTCATTTAATCATTCATTTTGTAAGTGAAATAAAACATTACAGGGAAATTTGAAAAGAGATTTTTATAAAAGAGAATAATAGCTCCTAATTTATTGGCCTTAAATATTTAAATGTTCAAATAGTGGCCTTTTTTTAAATGCACAAAATACAAAATATTTATTGCTTAAGTCCATGGTTCGTGCTTTTTGACCTTCATGAACTGTCTTAATACAGTAGGTTCTTGAATGTGCAGAGTACCTGGAAACTCATGCCATTCCCACAGGGCTGTTGACTTAGGACTTTCTTAGGCTGACAATTATCAAATATTTGAAATACACCTATTGACATTCAAGAGACAGATGAATGTGAAAGTCACTAGTTTCAGAACTAATCCTACCATCTTCCTTGTTCTTGATTTACACTTGTACATTGAATTATAGTGTCTGTCTGGTACCTAGGTAGATACAGTTTACCCCAATTGATTATTAATTTTTTGAGGGCATATATTTATATCTTATTCATCTTGTTGATGGAAATAAAATATAAAAATAAGTCTAATGGTAACTTATAAATAAGTAGACACAGAAAGGAAAAACTAGATTGCAACAAAAAAGAAACACTACAACAAAACTTTAAGGATAGTGGAAGGCCAGGCGGGGTGGCTCACACCTGTAATCCCAGCACTTTGGGAGGTCAAGGCTAGGAGTTTGAGACCAGCCTGGCAACATAGCAAGACCCTGTCTCTACAAAATATTAAAAAATTAGCCAGGTGTGGTGGCACACACCTGTAGTCACAGCTACTCAGGAGGCTGAGGTGGGAGGATTACCCGAACCCAGACATTAGAGGTTGCAGTGAGCTTTGATAATGCCACTGCACTCCAGCCTGACCAACAGAGCAAAACCCTGTTTCTTTAAAAAAAAAAAAAATATATATATACACACACACACACACACACACACACGCGTGCGTGTGTGTGTGTGTGTGTGTGTATGTATAGGAAAAGCAAGTAGGTAAATTTAATGCCAGCAGGTGTCTACAAAATGTAATAGAAACTAAACTTCTGATACCACATAATTTTAATCACAGAAGCATACTTGGGAAGGAAATAAATGTTTGAAGAAAACCAACTAGTTTTAGGATTGTCACTAAGGAAGGTCAATGCAGGTGCTAAACAATGTGATTTGGGTCTAGGACTCCAAATATTTCTCCATACTATATTGATAGGATAGGTCAGGAGGTGAATGGTCAAGTCTGATTTGGGCATGAAGCAGGAGGTGTTGTGTGCCCAGGGAGTGGTACAGCCTTCCTAGCGGGAAGTACTGGTTGGAAACTGGGGTGGGATGTGGGTAAGGGTGTTGGAATTAAAGATTGGAACAAAGAAATGAGGGATTTTTATACGTCTGTTTGAGAGCTCTAGAGTACTACAGAGCTATTGCTTTTCTGGTTAACTCTGGTCAGGCCAATATATTAATAGTTTGAGTGTACATGTTAACAACTACTAGTGACCTTGACCTTTATTACAGGGAGAGAACTTTGGCGTGGATGAGTGAGAAGGTGCCCTCTGCTGGGACTCTGTGTAAGCTGGCTGGGAATCATCAGGCAGCCTGCTGCTTGCCATGTACTTCCTGCCTTTGCTATCTCTTCAGAGAGTTGGGCTCACCCCGAGTGAGGCATAGAACAGGGAAACAAAATAGTTCATAACCCCCTCCCTACTTCTTTTTGGTGCTTGGCACAAATTAAGAAAACAAAAAATTTAAAGGGAATGGATCAAAGTGAGTTCTCTTCCTGGGGAGAAAATATGGGATCAGAATGATGATTCTTTGTTTGAAAAACTATGTTTTTCATGTGTTTTATGCATTTTCCAAATATTTAAGAACTCAAGAAATGAATAGTTTGTAATGAAAGAACACTTAACGGGCCCTGTGGGGCAACTGTAAATTGAATGTCTGTGTTTGGTATTTATGAATTTCCTTAGATTACTGGATTATATATGAGAAAATGGATTGAACACTTACAAATCAAAGGCTTGGATGAATAATGTCCACGCACTAGCAGAGAGCCATCATTTCTTTGTCTTTCATAGGAGGGGTGGATCATTTGGCAGTTGTTATAAGTGTGTCTTCTCGTAAACTGTACTTATACAATTGGAAGTAGAGTTAAGAGGATAAACATTTGCAAGAACCGTGAATTCTTTTGTTTAACAAAAGCTGGTTCTGGTATCTTTTTCATATACATTGTTTTCTCAGGCCAGTAGACTTATTAACTCATTTGGAGACAGAGGCTCAGGACTTCAATGTGTTCCAGTTAAGTACTTGTGGTCTGGCTCCCAAGTACCCATATTAATCAGGGTATCTAAAAAGCATTCCCATCAGTACAGTGAGCTGAGATTGCCAGATGCTTTATGTGGAGCAAAAATTGTTGCTGTTTAAAGGATTTAGACCCCAGAGCTTCATTCTTCCCACTGTCGTACTTTTCTGAGTGCCGAGGCAGATCTTGTCTTTCTGTTTATTCATTTTTATCATTTGCCAGCAAAGAGGCCTGGACAAGTGGGTAATAAGAGACTCTGTCTACACAGAACTTCTGCTGAGCCCACGGCTGTCCACTGGCGAGGGCAGTTAAGGGTTTAGTATTTCAGATTGTCCATTATGCTTTCTCTGAGATTGATGCCCTAGACACAAAGCAGGATCTAGATACTTGAGCTAACAGGAATAAGCATGAGCACATGTATATATGTACTTGGTGGCAAGCTATTATGCATTCCTCCGTGACATTTTTTTCTTGTTTATTAAAAAAAAGGATGCTTCTGCTTAACTTCTCAACTGTAGAAGAGGTGTACTATTCAATATATGCTAATTTTATTTACTTGGTCCTCACAGAATTGCATTTCTACTGTTATAGGGAAAATATTTTATGTAATTTCCAATAAATATTGGAGAAAATATTGCTGTATAATCATGGTTTGATAGAAGGGGTCTTTGTATGAATAGTTTATTTAAAGGGAGTATTAGTAATGGTCCTGACGTATGTCAATAATGGGATTGAAGTTGATGTTTCAGACCATTTTTCCTTTAAGGGAAAGCAACTGGGTCATCCCGGCTTGGTTTTTGGCTTGATTGATTTGACTGGTGATTTTGGTGTTATGGTCTGCCTTTCCCTTGGGTCTTTTACTGGTTAACTCTCACTGATGTGTCATTCCTTTGCTCAGATTTCCAGACTTTTGTGCAGTCTTCTTCAAATCCTTTTGGCATGATTTATCTTCCCAATCTGTGCTCCCAAAGAATGTCATACTTACCTTATCATTTTATAAGTATGTTTGTGTGCTGACTCCTTTACTGTGTTGTATGCCACTGTGTCTTACCCATTTCTGCACTTGTGCCTAGCGGAGTACCTGGCTTATAGTATAAGTTCAGTAAGAATTTGTTAAATGAATTACTATAATTTTTTTTGTTTTGAGACAGGGTCTCACTCTATTGCCCTAGGCTGGAGGGCAGTGGCACAATCGTAGCTCACTGAAGCCTTGAATTCCTGGGCTTAAGCAATCCTCCTGCCTCAGCCTCCCAAAGTGCTGAGATTACAGGTGTGTGCCACTGGGCCTGGCCTAAAGGAATTATTAAGTGGCTAAAGCCTGGGAAAGATTAGTACTAAATGACTATGGGCTACTTCTTCTTTCTTTTCATATTCTAATTCATATGTCTCTTCTTTCTAATTCATATGTTTTTAATATTTTTTCTTTCTATTAAGGAAAGACATGTGAAGTTGTATTTGTGCTAGCCATCAGCAAGCCCATGGTGTGGGAAGAGACAGACAAGGAAACAAATTACAATACTGTGCATCATTGATATGATGATGTGTGCAGGGGTCCTTGGAAGCCCAGAGGAGGAGCATCCAGTCCAACCTAGGGAACCAGAGAAGGCTGTTTGGAGGAGATGGTACCCAAGTGGAAGAGGATCATTGGCTGTACATGGCAAAGACGTCAGTGGGAAGAGGGGTGGAGAGTTTAATAGAGACACCAATGTGATGCTTGCCACACATACCCAAAGCTAAAGAAGAGGAAGGTTAACCGAGGTAGGGAGGCAAATGTAGCAAGAAGGAGACAAACTGGAGAGAGGCTCTGAGATAGAGTCAGCATATGAAAGAGTTTCCATATGAAAAATGGAAACCATGATGTGTGTGGTAGTTTTATTATGATTCCTATTTCTGGGGGGATACTTAGAATTGAAGAAATGAAGTATAGCTCATGTGCTGTGTGACTTTGAAGCCCTAAGGGACAGCCAGAAATAGCCCTGTAAGTTTTGTTTCAGAAAAAACAGTGCCCCTGAACCTTTGCGTATCTCCCTGGTATATTCATATCTGCATATGATTCTTTGACCTCATACAACCGAAAGGGCTTAAAGAGTCTGGAAAGTTATGGACTGTGGGAGGGAAAATGTACCCTAGAAGAACCATCTAGGGAAGCCCCAAGTATCCAGATACACACTTTTAAGTCATAATGATACAAAATTTAAATCCTATAGTCTTGTGCAGTGGGCAGAAATGCAAGCACATAGGCCTTCATTTCAACCCTCACTGTGTTGTTTCTTACCTTGTAAGTTTAAGGAAGTTACTTAACCTATCAAAGCCTACCTAGGGCACATCGCTATGATTCCCTCATAGAGTTGGTGTGGGATTTAAAGGATGCATTGTATGGCAAGTCCCTAGCTCAGAACCTGCCACGTGAGGTGCCTTTCCTTTTCTTTGTCAGTTGCAGTGTGAGATTATTACCAGCCTCCATGGTAGTGTTGTTCCTGTGACTAGAAATAACATGAATATTAAAAACTCTACATAATCTTGGTAGTCTCCCCCAGGACAGTTGCCCCTTTGAGAGCGACTGCAGAAGTCCTTATAGTGAGAATGGGCCCCACCTCCCTAATGGTCAAATGGCTTTGGGTGGTTTGAGACAGTCCTGCCCCTGTCCTGATGGGGGATATCCATGGGCTGGTGTAACACACATCATACATACTTTGAGCAAATCAGGAATTTGTATAGGCTGTGTGTTTCTTCTTTTAAAAAAAAATTGGGGGTGGAGGAGAAGGGAACTGCCAGTAAATGAGATTGTTTGTATATATTAAATGTATCCAAATAAGCACAGGGTCCTTTGATACCATGTTAGAATTTTGTCTTCATACTAATATAATTTGTGTTGGAATTTAAAAAATAAACTGGAAAATTGTTGCTCAAAGAAAGGTATTGTTTTACAGCATTAGGAACTTAAATTTTTTCAATTTATTGGTTTTATTGATACATAATTATATATATTTATGGGATATATGTGATATTTTGATACAAGCATACAATGTTTAATGATCAAATCAGGGAGTTGGGATATCCGTTACCTTGAATATTTATCATTTCTTTGTGTTGCAAACATTCCACATCTTCTCTCCTAGCTATTTTGAAATATACACTAAATTATTAATAACTGTACTTACGCCTACTGTGCTATCAAACACTAGAACTTACACCTTCTATCTAACTGTGATTTAGTACCCATTAACCCACCTCTCTTCGTTCCTCCTTCCACCCTACCATTCCCAGCCCCTGGTAAACACTATTCTACTCTCTGTCTCCATGAGATCAGTTTTCTAGCTCACACATATGAGTGAGAATGTAATATTTGCCTTTCTGTGCCTGGCTTATTTCACTTACCATAATGTTATTCAGGCTCATCCATGTTGCTGCAAATGCCAGAATTTCATTCTTTTTTATGGCTGAATGATGCTCCATTGTGTGTGTATATATATATCTATATATATATATCAATTTTTTAAATCTATTCATCTGTTGATGGACACTTACATTGATTCCATATCTTGGCTATTGTGAATAGTGCTGCAGTAAACATGGGGGTGCAGGTATCCCTTTGACATACTGATTTCTTTTTTTGGCTATAAATCTAGCAGTGAGGTTCCTGGGCTCTATTTTTAGTATTTTTTGAACCGTCATACTGTTTTCTATAATGGCTGTGCTATTTTACATTCCCACCAACAGTATATGAGAGTTCGCCTTTCTCCACATTCTCTCCAGCATCTATTATTTTTTGTATTTTTGACAATGATCATTTTACTGGGGTGAGATGATATATCATTGTGGTTTTGATTTGCATTTCCCGATAAGTAGTGATTTTGAGCATTTTTTCATATACTTGTTGGCCATTTGTATGTTGTCTTTTGAGAAATGTCTATTCAGTGTTCAGTTCATTTGCCCCTCCCCCCTTTCTTTTTCTTTTCCTTCTTTTTTTTTGTTTTTTTGTTTTTTTACTGTTGAATTGTTTGAGTTCCTTATATATTCTGGTTATTAATCCCTTGTCAAATGGACAGTTTGCAAATATTTTTCCCATTCCATAGGTTGTCTCTTCACTGTCTTGATTGTTTACTTCGCTATGCAGAAGCTTTTTAGCTTGGTATAATACCATATGTCTATTTTTGCTTTTATTGCTTGTGCTTTTGAGGTCTTACCCAAAAAATCTTTGCCCAGATCAGTATCCTGAAGCATCCCCAGTATTTTCTTCCAGTAGTTTCATAGTTTCTGGCCTTACATTTAAGTCTTTGGTCCATTTTGATTTGATTTTTTTGTACGGTGAGAGATAGGGGTCTAGTTTCATTCTTCTGCATATATCTGTATCAGAATATCTGTTCAGTTTTCCCAGCACCATTTATCAAAGAGACTGTTCTTTTCCCAATGTATGTTCTTGGCCCCGTTGTCGAAAATGAGTTGGCTGTAAATGTGTGGATTTATTTCTGGGTTCTCTGTTCTGCTCTGTTGGTCTATGTATCTGTTTTTATGAGAAACTTAAAGTTTTTAATGCACAGGGTTGTTTTCCAAGAGTGAAAATGGGTTTATTTCCAGTACTCCTGTGGTTTCCTCTTTTCTGATAGGTCTTGGGTAATTTTAAACAGTTTAAATTTGCACTGTGCTATGAAAGAATTTTGTAGTCTTTTCAGCATTTTTCCTCCTCCTTTGGGGGTGGTGGGGGGGAACAGGCACTTAAAATGGCCCCAATTCCCAAAAAATAAGATTATGCATTGTAATTACTCAAATTTTATCATAAATGAAGTATAATACCACCCATGGCCTTTAATCTAAATTGACTTTTTTCCTGAAGTAAGAATGGATAACGTGCATAATTAGGACACAATCTTGTATAGTATGGATGAGTAAAAGCTACACGTGTTTTTTGTTTCTGTTTTTTCAGTTTTTTTTTTTTTGAGACAGGGTCTTGCTCTGTTGCCTGTACTAGAGTGCAGTGGCACGATCACAGCTCACTGGGCTCGAGCAATCCCCCACTTGGCCCCCTGAGTAGTTGGGACTACAGGTGTGCACTACCATCCCTGGTTAATTTTTTAATATTTTATAGAGATGAGGGTCTTACTGTGTTGCCCAGGCTGGTCTCGAACTCCTGGCCTCAAGTGATCCTCCTGCCTTGGCCTCCCTAAGTGTAAGCTACATATGTTTTTAAAGAAAAACTATATTAAATGATTAAAAGCATTCAGATTTCTGTGTTTCTTTGATTATTAGGAGTTTTGCTGGTGATGAATGGTGATAACTTGGTTAAGACACCTATTTTCTTGTCTGTTTTGTCTTCATGCCCAATAGAAAGGTTACAGATACTATGAAAATTAATGTTTATGTAAAAAGCCTTGGAGATTAAAGATGAAAGTAGCATTTGAAGCACAAAATTAATATTTCTGATGCAGAGTTAGCACCAAGCTAATCATTCATGCCTGTTGGCACTATATTTAACACAGTGAGCTCATTTTCCAAGAACTATTAGGATTTCTAGTGAAGCTTCAGTCATACACAGAACTTTGTCTAAACCACTCAAGTATGTGTTTAAAAAGAACTGCCTGTCAGTATGCAATGGAAATGCCAAAGCACAAATCAATACCATATTCTCCTTGACCATTGGGGAAAATAACCACAGCCAAATTTAAAGCACATTTTCCCCATGTGAGTCCAGAACTGATTTCAGTTCTTGGCTCACATCAGGGTTTTGTTAAGAAAGAAGATGCCATTCTGTTTCTCCCGTGCCCATTTAATGACCAACTTTTACCTGTCTCTGAGGCACTAGAGAAGAGAAGCTCTTGTATGTGATTATATTGACTTTATTTTTCTTGAAATGGTTTCTTCCCCTGTTAGGACACTCTGAGTGCCCCTGCAAGGGTTTGTATGTCGGTCAGTTTTGTCATTTATATACATCTTTGGAGAATTTTTCTATGTCCTTTCTATTTTACTTTAATATTTTAATCTCTTGTCAATTTGCAGTTTAAGCCTGGGTTTGAGACAGTTTCACCTTATCCTTAATAAAGCTAGATAATTCCTTATCCACTAATAGAATGAAAAATGAACTCTGTGATGGCAACTACTATGGTACCAAGAAGACAGAAGGAGAAAAAGAGCAAGAAAAAACTGATTTTTCTGGTTTCAGCCAGTGGGAAATGGAAAAAAATTTTCTCCCTACCCGCATTTCCCCCAACTCCCCTGTAAAAATATCCCCCCCTCAAATAAACGTACCAGTTCAAGACATAGGTCTTAAAGACAGTATTATGGAAACCATGAGGAATTTGGAGGGTGCGAAAATGTTGTAGGTATTTGGCTGGCATTTGGGGTGGTAAAGATCTACCTGTTGTGCCTATTCATCTTCTGTATTCATACCACCATAAGATGAAAGGGCAATTTTCTACCAGAGACTTTTCGTTGAGTAGTGAGAAACCTGTTTTCATGGGTGCACAAAAGAAATATGAAATAAAAATCATGATCAGGTATCAGGTAAAGTGGAAATATTTTTAGAAGCTGAAAACTTCAATAAGCTTCTGTGAAGGTTTTATGAAGATTTAAATATTCCTTTCTGGACGTCCTAAAGGAATAGTATAAGTGATTTTAGGCAGATTTCTGGCTAGAAATGTGGATGGGTTGGATATATACCCTTTCCAAGATAATTCTCTGTATCTAAAATTTTATGTTTAAAATAGATATAAGTAAATGTAATTGCACAATGTATTATTCATAGACACGGAAAATATGACTGGCTTCAGATGCCTAAGGTTTTGGTTATAGGAGAAAGAATATACTAGGGAAATGTAATGTTCATGCACTGAAATTTCAAATAATAAGGTCAATTAATTACCCACACAATAGTCAAAGGATTCAAAGCCTCCAAAACTAAATATGTAGTTAAAACTCTTCTGGAGCCAGGTGTGCTGGCTCACACCTATAATGCCAGCACTTTGGGAGGCCGAGGCAGGAGGATGGTTTGAGGCCAGGAGTTCGAGATCAGCCTGGGCAACATAGGGAGAACCCTGTCTCTACAAAAAATTTAAAAATTAGCTAGGCATGGTGGTGCGTGCCGATAGTCTCATCTACTCGGGAGGCTGAGGGGGGAGGACTGCTTGAGCTGCAGGAGTTCAAGGCTGCAGTGAGCTATAATCGCACACGCCAGCCTGGGCAACAGAGTGAGATTCTGTCTCTAAAAACAAACAAACAAAAACAATAAAACTCTTCTGGGTATAGCATATGTATGTATGTATGTATGCACACACACATGTGTATTTATAAAAATAAACATGTAAATTCTTCCTATAGAAATTATAAGCTTTCTGAAATTATTAAAATGGGATGGCAGCATAGAAAGTGTATTGTAGCTTATACAAAGCTAATTTTTCAAACTCTTTGGCATATTGTACTGAAAACAAAAATAATAATCAGTCTCCTCAGACTTACCTCTAGGATAAAATAAAATTTTAATTGGACTACTTTGTGGAATTTCTCTCATTCCTCTTAACTTTTAAGCCAGAAGGAATGAGAAATCGGGAACTCGTGAAGAGTGTATGTATATGTCCCAGTCTTGCCTTTCCGTGGCACTTTCAGCCTTGTCAGGTGAGTGTTTCCTATTGAGAATTGCATAGCCTTAGCCTTAGATAGGGACAGTCTGCACTGGAAGTTTCAGAAATTAAGTCAACTCATGTGTCAAAGGGGTCCATGGAGGAAGAAGAGCATAGCATTTATTCTAAAGCAGTGACGGTTCTAACTTTTTTTTTTTCCGTATCAGTGAGATCTGTTTTTTCCAGTCAGAGCTTATTTAGAAAGTTATTGTACAAACAGATAAAAACATTACTTTATGTTCTAAGTTTAAATTTAAACATTTGCTTGCTGTAAATTTAGTCAGTTAGAATTGGGAGGCTGTTTTGATTAACAGTTGGAGGGGTGCTGAGAAATGAGCTACAGTGAGTTTAAATCTTCATGTTGAATCTTGAGTGGACCTTATCAATGGTACTTTAAATTTGTAATGACAGCAGTATTAGACTCCTGCTTTGCAAACTGCTTTCATTTTACTCATTAGAAATTAAATTCAAGATGTGCAAGCAGGTGCAGTTATGCCATTTTTGCAGGTAGAGTGCTATGTTGGTAGGTAAAAGCTGTTTCAGACAGACCGCATTCTTTATTCAGAGAAAAGTGTCATAGATACCATGGAAAACGACTACCTAAATTTTTCCCCTGCAGTTTTTTTTTTGTACGAGCCTCTGAGATTTTTTTTCTTGCCATTCCTTTCCCACTGTTTTAACAGGAAAAGAGCAACTATAATAAAGTCCAGAGGAGAAACCAGGAACGCTTTCTTTTATTTACTCATTCAACAGACATTTATTGACTACTGACAAGTTCCAAATATGCTAGAACCCCAGAGAGATGGAGATGATTAAGGAAGTCCACGTTCTTGGCTTTCATGGAACTTGTAGTCTAGTGGGGGAAGAGAGATACTGGACAAGTGATAAAAGGTAGCAAGAGATGCTCATTCCCTTATAATAGGAGTGACAGGAAGGATCTAGAAATAGGCTCATGGGTTTGTAGATTTTAGGGCAAGAATTTGCGGACTCTTCTGGCCAGACATTCTATTTGCTCTGAATTATGGGAGGAGCATTCATCTGCTGGGAATTGCAGGGTAAATGGTGAATTTGTGTTTGAGTAGAGTCAGGAAGGCCATAGTTCTTAGAGAATGAATAGGCTAGCATAAGACAAAATTTAGGGCCGGTTGAGAGTGGTGTCTGTGAGTGTATAGTGGTGCTGAGCTTCCCAGTCATGTGATTTTCCCCTAGCTTACTAATAGCCTGGCTGTTGGCAGGGAGAGAAGATAGTTACTCTGA
Source organism: Daubentonia madagascariensis (assembly GCA_023783475.1). NCBI lineage: Eukaryota > Metazoa > Chordata > Mammalia > Primates > Daubentoniidae > Daubentonia > Daubentonia madagascariensis. The sequence goes on along the minus strand of JAKFHU010000258.1, from coordinate 12,987,068 downwards.
GAAATGCTTACTCTTTAGTCATATGAGGGTGCTGATATTGAAAGCCTCTCCATTTTCATTCACTTATTAGGTATATTCTGGCAAATATTCATCGAATTTATTCCTTTAAAAACATTTGACAAGAAGTTTTTAGTACCTTATATGCTCAATTAAATTGGCAAATATGGTTAAAATTGACATTGTATGCTACATAGAAAGCACTGTTGAGAAAAAGACATCTTTCTAAGGAATACTGGCTAAATGATCCCTTCTTTGGGAGCTGGGATAGTTTTAACTCCACATGATTTATTACTTTTGTCTGTATGCACCTAGAACCTCCCTCCCAGGGGAGCTGATCCTAGGCTGGGTGGGGGTGGGAGGGGGGCTGGCAAGCAGCTGGTGGGCTTTCCTTGAGGCCTTAACCCGGAAAAGCTTGTTAAAACTTGTCAGAACTTGTCGTTGTTGCCTAAGCCAGTCATAAACAAATGCAAAACTTAGCTCTAGAGATCATTATTGAGGGCAATTTTATATTGAGATCAGTACATTGAGAGTTGTATTGAGTGGTTCTCACAGGTTAAAATCAATGGTATGATTCTTAGGCGATATGTAATTTTTTTTAAAGTAAGTTACATTCATATTATTCTTTTTATTCTGCAATATCCTCATTGATTTTATACTTGCACATATATTCATATTTATTTATGTGAAATTAGACCTTGTGCCAATACACAAATACAGCTTATTGCCTTAACATAAAATATGATTAAAAGCTGATTAAACTGAGGAATCTGGATGCATTTTTAATTCTTGGTGTATTGCTCCAAGGATATAAAGGTACTGAATTATCTTTGCCTTTAAAACACATTTATATAAACTACCTCATGATTATAGATACTATAATAGTAAAGAAGAGAGTAAATAGAAGTAAACAAATGGTGCTGTTGGTACTGCTTTTGCCATGTTCTTCAGCTATATGAGGAGGGAAAGAAAAACCTCCTCAGTGCTTTTTATGTAATAAAAACATATTTCCTTTGAAGAGCTTGATAAATGTTCATGGCAGTTCTGCTGTATTTCAGTTGTGCTATATTTGAGTCTCCTATTATCCTGCTCATCAAAAAATTTCCAACTCAGTGGTTAATTTAATTCCCAGAGCTGGCATTTTTAGGTGTTTCATGCATTTTTTTGTCTTTGTAACGGTTTTGTCTCAGGGACTGAAGATTTTACTGCCTTCCTCACTGTACTTTTTTGTAAATGTACAGTTTCCTCATGTCACTATTTTTGCCATTCAGCTATGCTTTCACACCTTTCAGATGAATATGCATAGTAACAAACCCCGTGTTGTCCTCAAAGTATATATCTGTTGTAAACTGACCTAAGCAAATTTATCTGTTACTGATTATTTGAAAATTTATCTGTAGCCTCCTTAGAAGTAATAAGAACTGAAGGTCTTCTCACTTGCAAGCACAGTTCCAGGCACTGTGTTATAATGAAAACAAGTCTCAGACTGGCTCACGCACAAATGCAAACATTTATTAGGTAGGCACAAAAACTTACACCACCTGTTCTATAAACTTAGTGAAGCCCCTAGCTCTTTGTCCTTTTAGATACTCTAATAAGCACATTGCAGGGAAAGGACATTGCACTGAAGCAGATGCAGCAGTGTTTCAGCATCAGGATTCATATAACCTAGTAGCAGTTGGTTGACAAAAGTCCATAGAGGTTCCATCGTAGTATTAAGGCTAGGGTGCCTTTAAGAAAGGTGTGTTACCATGTCCATATAATTTGTTGTCCAAAGCAGAATGTTTTGAGTGCAAAAGAGGGAGCTCTTAAAACAATGCTGGAATAAGTTATGTAAACTGGGACTGTAACAGGCAAATTGGAACCTATGGTTATCCTAGGCATTGGGCATGCTGGAGTCTCATACACTATTCATAGAAAGGAGATAGATTAATTATCCTTTTTATACTATTTTTAGCCATCCACATATTTTAAACACCCATTGTTTCACCAAGGAAAAATCATTTCTATCATCTGTAATGCAAATTAACAAACCCTTTAAAGTTGATCAGAGACAAAGATATTTGAAACTTTTTTGTAGTGTAGGGGAAGAAAAATATCTTTCCATTTACTCATCTTGGGTTCATGGCTGGGGGCATTATAACAAAAGACAAATTAACAAGAGAAAAGCATACAAATTTAAGTTTTATGTAACATGGGAGCCTTTATAAGGAAATGAAGATAGGATCTGAAGAAACAGTTAAACCTGAGTGTTTGTTATAGTTGGTTTCATGAATATTGGAGAGTCATAGAGATACAATAGGACAAATTGGAGAGATGAGCTAAATGTAAAAACTGGGGGGCATTTAGCAAGATCTGTTTGTTCTGATTCTTCTGTGTGTCCTTGTGTATTTGGAGATAAGGATACTCCTTTCTTTTGGGTATAGGGAGGGCACGTCACAGGTCTTTTGACCTGCTTTTGGAGAACATCATAAAATCTTTCCTGGGTTTTATGACCTTTTTCAGGGGAGAAGGGTAGGCGTAAGATCTGGGTCACCCTCCTAATTCTGCTGTTTCCTCAAATTCCTTCAGCTTAAAATATACAATATGCTAAGGTACCATATTTTGAGATGGCATGTGCTTAACACCATCAGTAGCTACCTCTGGCTTTGTGGCATATGATTAGAGCATGTCAGATGATAAATAACTACCCTTGGAGTAATTCCTTATTAGGGTACTTGAGATGTTAACTGATGCCATTAGGATCTGAATTGAAACTAGCCAAAATACATATAAATCACACTCTAAATACTTTTATATTGAAGTATTTAAAACTTACTACAGACAATGTGACAGTGCCTTTGTTGGAAATAAAATCCAATGTTTTAAAAATGTAATATACTTTAGGATATATAGGTTTGAAGCTTCATTAAGAGGAAAACACAGGTAGATGCAGCATTTAGCCAAAATTTGTGCTCTTTTATGTATTCTTTTAGGTACTCTAATTGTAAAATATTAATGTATATTTTTAGAGGTAAAATAGTGTGCTCTAAAGGATATGGCTAATCACCGATAATCTAATTACTTACTAGATTTTGAAAATAATTCTACAGTAGCACTATAGGATCAATAATCAGACTGCTGAGTAATGAATAACACAATCAATTTACATTGTTTTGTTGCCATACTTTTCCTATATTCTGTAGGCATCTAAGAAGAAAATATTCAAAACTTTAAGGTATCAAAATATATTTTTCAAAGAGGTAAAAATACGATTCTCTAACAAATACATAATAAGAACATGTCATAAATTTATTTGCCTGATAAATGAGGGAATGAACAGGATGGCAAAGCTGATTCCCAGAAAATTCCAGAGATTAAGTATATATAGGCACTAACAGAATGCTGGAATAAGGTTAAGATTAGTGAATTGATTAATGTCTTATAGGGCAATAAAAATGTTGTCTTTGGGGTTATCTTTCTATCATATAACAATCATTTACATCCTTATGGACAAAAATCTACAAGTTAACATGTAATTTAGCAATCCTGACCCTGACAGATAATAAATAGTAAATCAAACAACAGTACAGTATAAAAATAATCCTTGGGTGGACCTGTTTAGAACATGGTTCAATACAATATTGAAAGGATATGATGTTATCCTTTTGACATATTTTCAAGTTTTTTATTCAGAAGTTAGGTTTTTTTACTAACAGAGGTTTTGGCTGGGCGCAGTGGCTCACATATGTAATCCCAGTACTTTGGGAGGCCAAGGCAGGGAGGATCACTTGAGGCCAGGAGTTTGAGACCAGCCTGGGCAATAGCAAGACCCATCTCTACAAAAAAATTTAAAAATTAGCTGAGTGTGGTGGCATAAGCCTATAGACCTAGCTACTTGGGAGGCTGAGGTGGGATGATTGCTGGAACCCAGGAGTTTGAGGTTGCAGTGAGCTATGATCACACCACTGCACTCCAGCCTGGGCAACAAAGCAAGACCCTGTCTCTAAAACAAACAACCAACGACAACAAAAAAGGTTTTTATTTTGTTTGGCTTTAGTTTATATTTAATTACATGATTCTTAAGTAAATACCAAATTGTGACCTTTAGATGTGTATTTGGTGTTTTGGGGTTTTTTTTTTGTTTGTATGGACCAAAGAGTGGGACTTGGAACCCAATAAAGGAAGGGATTCACAGTTTTGACTCACTTGAGATGTAGGCAAGACCAGCTGTGTTACTGTTTTGGGGCTTTTATTTCATGTGATGGGAGCTCCTCAAATATTGAGGAGCCCAATTTTGCCCTTAGGACAACATGAGAGAAGTACATCTGTTTTAAACTTTTTCTAGCAAAGAGAAAGATGTATTTAATTCTGAGCTGGCACAGTAGTAATTACAAAATAGAAACTAGGAAAAAAACCGTCCTAATTTTAACTGTACTTATAGCTTGTAAAAAATAAAACAACAACAACAAAAAAAAAAACCCCAAAACATTATCTTCTTTTGAAGCTTATATGCAGATACCTACAGAGTGAAAACAAAATGCCGGCTTAAATATGGAGAAGTCTTTCAGGTCTTAGGTTTTAGGTTTTGGTTTAGGCGCTTAGGTTTTGATTTCAGATTTTAAAGGTAACCACACTCTTCCCAGGCAGAAACCAACTGAGTCTGTGTAGATAGCATTTCTCCTTCATCAAAGCTAAGGTCATGGGAGTTAAATTTGTCTTACATTTTCCTTTCAGTGGGTTGCATTGTTTGGTAGTTTGTACTAATCAAACAAATTGGTAACTTATTTGCATTGGTGATGGACTTCTTGCAGAGAGGTTTTGTTTCTGATTGACACACTCTAATTATCCTTTTGAAAGTATGCATACAATCCACAAATGGGCTTGTTTAGCCATCTAAACCTTGATTCTTTCATCCATTCAGCAGGCTACTATTGACCACCCATTGTTTGTCAGGCGTTGTTGTAAATATTGGGGAAACAACAGTGAACAGCACAGAAAAAAAAAATTTCCTGCCTTTATAGAGTTCACATTCTAGTGGGGGAGATAGATAATAAACTAAGATGAATAAAATATTGAGCTTTTCTGTGTATTGTGTAATAAAAGGGTACACTGAACTTGGATACTAAGTGTAAGGCATATTAAGGACCCTTTGTGCGATAAGAGGAAAAGAGTCCTTGGTAATCTTTCTGGTTGTGGTAGTAATAGTTCTTTTTTCTTCTAGATTCTCCAGCTTTCTTAAGGGACTTTACCTACAAAGATAAGGTTGCCCTAGGACATTGACTTGAGAGTTGATGAAGAAAGTAAAAAATAAATTTAGGGATCCTAAATAAAGGATTTGTATAGGATAAATAAAGTTGAGTTTTCATGTGCAACACTAATGTTCCAAATTGCCCCAAGGATTCAGAATTTAAGGCCAACCCCTCTTGACCCCCCCCTGCCCCACACACATTGAATTTTTCCTTACTGGATCTTCCCTTCCCTTATTCTCCTGTTCCCATTCTTTCCAAATTATTTGGGCATTAAACTGTTCTATGGAGAGTTATTAGAGGTCACATTTGATGACTGACAAAGGTCATTTAATATATCAACATTTATGATTTTGTGTGAAATGTTTATTCTTTTCTTTTATGAGACAGATTTCATCTCTTTGCTCTATTGCACGCCCCCTAGTTTGTTGTTTGGCTGTGGGTTTTTTGTTTTTTTCACTGGAGACCAGAGTTTGCAATAAGATTATACACTGAGCCTCATCATTTTCCACTTAGCTTGTCTTTATATGTGCCTAGAACTCTGACAGTGACCCGGGGTGGGTATGAAGACATACAAGGCACAGTTTCTGTCTCCGACTAGTCTAAAATTACTTGAAAACTTATGCAAGTGGTTTTATTTACTTACCTATGTGAAACAATTAGAGAAAAATAACAAAAATACAGTGGAGTCCACTTGGGAAGTTGGGATGGGAAGTAAATTAGATTGTAAATTTATCATGTAATATGAGAAGAGGTATAATAAACATTTCCTTAAAAATTGCTTAAATTGTCCCCAAAGTGCAAAAAATACTTTACTTCTTTGCTAGAAGCCAGAAAAATCCTTAAAGTCATTCGGGTATTTTTTCAACATGAATGTCCTATTTTAGGCTTGATCAGCTTCATCAGGATGAAGGAGTCCCAACCAAGCTCATTAATGCATCATTGTATGTATGATGTGAATCTACTCTGTGTCATCTAGTTCCAAGACCTGTGGTATACTCTGGCACATGTAAGAAGACAGAAATCAGTGTTGGCCAGACTGATCAGAGGTTTCATGGAGGTCTTTGTTTATTGTCTATCTTCTCATAATAGAACATAACCTCCATGAAAACAAGACATTCTTTTGTTCACTGGTGTATCTTTGGTACCTGGAACCGTGGTACAAACTAAGTGCCCAGTATATAATTGTTGAATGACTATGTAGAGGAACCTGAAAGTCAGTGTTGACTCTTCCTTCTTTCTTGTCTGCACATTGAGTCAGTCAATACATCTGGTTAGTTCTACCTTATCTTTTAATCTAGGAACTTCTCTCCATTCCCACTGCTAATACCTTAATTGAGGCCACCATTATATGGGTCACTGAATCAACCTCTTAATGGTTTCTGTCCTTCCAGTCTTGTCTTCCTTCTTTTAACCAAGGAGACTTTTACAGCATGTGAATTGAAAAACACTGCTCTTCTTTAAACTCCTTGACTCCCCGTTGCCTTCTAATAAAATCCAAACTTCTTTGCCTGGCATAAATACAAGACCCTTCCAAATATGTTCCCTGCTTACCTCTCCAATCTTTTTGACTATGTCTCCTTGCTTTGCATTCTCTGCTCCTGACTTAATGAAGTTCTCCAATCCAGCCAAGTTTTCTGTCCTCACAATTCTTAGAACTGTGTCTGAATTACCTCCCTTCTGCTGTCTGCCTACATTCTTCTCTTCAGTGCTGTACCTTTTCTACAAAGCTTTCCCTGGGCTCTCTGGTCTGGAGAACCATTCCTAGATTCTTCTATAATGTCCTGGTCCTTTCTCCCTGTAATTAGGGTACTTATTTCATGGGGTTCAAGTTGCCTGTTTACTTATCTCCCTCCTCTAGCATTTTGTGATCTCTTTGAGGGAAAGAATTGTGTCTTACAAATGTTTTATAACTCACGAAATTAACATAGGTCTGATATATAGTATATGTGTGCAATAAATATTGAATGAATGAGTGAACAAATACTTCAGTGGAACTTGAATGTGACCTTGAGAGATGGATGGACTTCATAGACTCTCAAGACTAAAGTGAACTGAATATTAGAGGCAAGAGAGCATCATGGATACTGGGTAGAAAAGAACCAGCTAAGAAACAGTTCATTTTGTCATCATTAGAAGTGAACTATGACTGTCTTAGGGAACACCGGGAATTGGAGGCATTTGGGTCCTGTGTGGTATTTGAGATATTAAGTTATGTCATTGCTTTTGTTAAAAAATAAAATTTCGACAAATTTAAAGATCTAATTGACTTTTATTAGCAACTCACTAATTGGACAACATATCATCTAAAAATTTAGAAAAGTTGCTCCAGTGAGCTGTGCAGAGGAGGTGGACTTTATAGGCAGAAAAGGGCTGAATAAGCAGAAACAGGAAACAAAAAGTGGATTGGTTGTTTCAAAGTTTTTTTTTTAATAGGGTTAAAACAGAGAAGACTTCCTTATTATGCTGGCTAAAAGTGGCCACTTTGGAGATTGGCTGTCATCTGTCTCCTGATTTCTCAGAAGGTCAGAGAAAAAACTTAGTTTCAGTTTGGTGTCGTGGAACTTTAGTACGAGTGGCTCCATTCTGGTTTGGTCTTTTGGGGTCTGGTGCCAGAACTTAGCCCAGATCAATGGCTCCCTATAAATTTTATTTAATGCTTTTCCTCCTAAGTCTTATAAGAGTGAAATTGGGGTAACAATAGCTCAATAAGGAGCGTTCAGGGGAGGGGGGAAATTTTTGAAGAGTCCAAAAAAAAGTTGTTCCAGGTGTTTTACAGTAAGAAAACTTACATTATTTCACATTTTAAAAAGTGTGCGTATTTGTGCTTGTGTCTTTGGCTTGTTTTATGAAAGACACTTTACAAGAAGCTGCTGAGATGTACTTAACTGAATAATAGCAGTAATAGATTTTTATTTGAGCTAATTTTGAAACATTAAAGAAGAGATTAGTTTTTGTTTTCATTTGACAAAACCATTGTTTTCTTTATTAAAATGGGAATATCATTAGAATGGGAAAAGAACACTAGAGAATCTGTAAAAGAGATTCTGTATTAATTTATGCCACTATCTCCTTCCTTAGTGCCAGTGGTATTTTGCACTATTTTATGACCTTTTACTAGATGACAGGTATTCTGATTATAGCAAAAAATGGATTCCTCTAATCTCTCCTTTCTTTTTTTATTTTAAATTATTATTTCACGTATGTATCATATGTAGACTAGGGGCTTGAATTTGGTAAGACAATCCCAGGCTTGACATGTTTGCTGCGCAGAGCTGTAGTTCCATCATCCCCACTGCTGCTTTGGAAATTATTGTTGTCTTTACACATTTACTTCCCTCACTAGACTGCAGTCTTCTTGAGGGGGACTTTGTGGGATTTGTTCATGTACTCTCACTTGTTAGCTCAGTTTGGGGCACATGATACTTTCAAAGAATATTTATTGGTAAATGATGAAGCATGTTACTCCATAGTTTCAAAAAATCAGTCAATCACACTGCCTATAAAACAAGGTCCAAGATTTTTAGCTTGACTTCAAGAGCAACCATGATCTGATCCAAAATTACATACGCAGTTTTTTCTCTCACAGCTTCTACTAAGGCAGCCTGTGTGCTACAGCCAGAGTAGTCTATCCAGCTTTCCCCCAAATGCCCTACACTTCCATGGTCTCTTGTTTCTACTTTTGGTTCGCCACCCCCATATTACCCCTGAAATGCTCATCCTTCCAGGAGCAACTCTTCCTGATTCTCCAACTGAAAAAATTGTCTCCCTCCTTTCTGTTTCCATAAGACAGTCAACCTTGTTTTATATCCATGGTGTGTATATCCTGTCTATTTTACTTAAGTCTTAGAGGATAAGAGCTATCTTATTCATCTTTTATCCTTCTATACCTGGCAAATAAGTGTTTCAATGCACAAACTTTTTTTTTTTTTTGGAGACAGAGTCTTGCTCTGTCGCCTGGGCTACAGTGCAGTGGCGTCATCATAGCTCACTGCAACCTCCAACTCCTGGGCTGAAGCCATCTTCCTGCCTCAGCCTCCCAAATAGCTGGGACTATAGGTGTGCACCCCTGCACCCGGCTAATTTTTCTATTTTTTTTAGTAGAGACGGGGTCTTGCTCTTGCTCAGTATGGTCTTGAACTCCTGAGCTCAAGTGATGCTCCCGAGCCTCGGCCTCCCAGAGTGCTAGGATTACAGGCCTGAGCCACCGAGCCCTGCAGTCTTTCAATAAATACTACCAATAAATACATTCAATAAGTGCTGACTCACTGCAAAGCAAAGTGTTTTTTTCTGTTTTTTATCTCAGCCAAAGGGAAGAGAATGAAAGAAGTCTAGCTTCCCTGTGGCAAAAAATGACAGGATGCTAGTGGAAGCAGTTAAAATAAATGGGCCAGAAAGGCAAAAGTGGAGTGACATGCCTTTGCCTTATTTTTTAATATTTTGGTTATCACCATTAATGTTCTTAAATCATTGGTTTTTGTATTAGTTAATCGACCATACGGTCAAGTCTACGATTTTGAACCATTTTTTAAAACCCAGAAGAGTTACATTGAAACAAAATTTGATTCTGTCCTGAATAAAATGGGATATATTAGAAAGGCACTGAAACCTAACTTAGCACTTCTCTGCCTTGGATATTTCCATTGGCAACACATTTGAATGTGGGTGAATATATGAGTAACACTGAAGAATCATTGGCTGACTATGTAGGAAATGAATTTCCAGGTCTGTCTTTTCTTTGAATTCTCCTTTTTTTATGGGCATTATGAATGGAATAGACAGCAGAACTAGAGATGGATTTGTTATTTTGCCTTTCTTTAAATAGTTTCATTATTCTTTAATTGAATGGGGAGTAGAAAATTAGAACATTTTAGTGGACTTGTGTGTTTGGGTATGTGTTTAAATCTGCAGATGTATCTCATATCACTTCTTATGCAAATGAACATATTGGCAAGGAATAGATGCCATATTTGCTGGCTGAGACTTTATAGTAGCATTTCTAAGAGTATTTTCCATGAAAATCTAATCCTGTGTGATGGTATCAAGGTAAAGGGTTTGGGAAGTGCTGTATGATGTAATCCCTGGAGAGTCCCTAATGCACATTTACAACATAAAGGATGAGAAATTCTGCTCTAAAGAAACTTGTTTAACTTTTTTTATCCCGATACTTCTTAAACTTATATGATGGCAGAACACTTTTTTCAAATAAAACTTATTTTGGAAAATCCTTCTTTATTTTACTGTTATTTTAACTTTTAGGTTTACCATATTGCCATTTGTTTTCTGTTTGTCCCATCTGTTTTTTGTTCTCCTGTTTCTCCTTTCTTGCCTTCTTTGGGTTAATTGAAAAATTTTGTTATTATATATTATCTTTTGGCTTTTTTTTTGCCATAGCTCTTTGCATTATTTTTTAACGGTTTCTCCAGTGATTATAATACACATACTTAAATTTTCAAAGTCCAGTTAGAGTTAATATTGTACTATTTCATGTAAAATGTAGACTCCCCCATCCCTTATAGATGCCACATGTATTATATTTGCATACTTTAAAATACCCACAATGTAATTTTTTTTTGTTTAAATAGTCATATGTATTTTGAAGAAATTCAGAGACTTTTATGTTTACCCACACGTTTATCATTTCCAGTACTCTTCATTCTTTAATGAAATTCCAGGTCTTCATCTGGTATCATTTTCCTTCAGCCTGAAGAACGTCCTGCAGCATTTCTTGTATTGCAGGCCTGCTGGCAATAAATTCTTTCAGTTTTCTTTTATATGAAAAGTCTTTATTTTGCCTTCATTCTTGAAGAGTATTTTTACTAGAGAATTCTGGATTGACATTTTTTCCCCCTCTTTCAGCATGTTTTAGTTTCCTATTGCTATTGTAAGAAAGTACCACAAACTTAGTGGAACGAAACAATAAAAAATTTCATCTTACAGTTCTAGAAGTCAGAAGTCCAAAATTGGACTCAGCAGGCTAAAATCAAGGTGTCAGCAGAGCTGCATTCCCTCTGGTGGCTCTAGGGGAGAGTCTATGAGGCTGCTGGCATTTTGTAACTCATGGCCTCATCCCTCCATCTTCAAAGCTAGCAATGTCAGGCCACGTCCCAATCACTGCCATCTCGCTGCTGCTTTCATTTGTGTCTCCCTCTTCCATTTATGAGGACTCTTGTGATAATATTAGGACGAGCTGGATAATCCAGAATAATCTACCCATGTCAAGGTCAGCTGATTAGCACCCTTAATTTTATCTGCAAAATAAAATTATTTTGCCATGTAACCTAACATAGTCACTGGTTCTGGGAATTAGGACTTGGACATCTGGGGGGCATTACTCTATCAGAGCACTTTAAAGATGTTCCACTGTCTTTTAGCCTCCAAATTTCTGAAAAGAACTCAGCAATTCTTTATCATTGTTTCCCTGTATATATATAATATGATGTTTTTCTCTGGCTGCTTTTAAGATTTTCTTTGTTTTTTCACAGATTATGATATACCAAGATATGGTTTCTTTGTGTTTATCCTACTTGTGGTTAGCTGTACTTTTTGACTATATATTTTTATGTCTTTTCTCAAATTTAGGAAAGTTTTGGTTATTATGTTTTCAGGTAATTTTTTCTGCCCTATTCCTTCTCTCTCTGTTCCTCCCTCCCCACACCCGGACTCTACACATTTGACCTTTTGATATTTTGTTGAGGTTGTTTACATTTTTTTCAATCTTATTCTATCTGTTTTTTAGATGGGATGTTTTCACTGACTTTTTAAAGTTATTTCCAATCTAGTATTAAACCATCCAATGAATTTTTTTATATTACAGATAGTGCAGTTTTTAGTTTTAGAATTTTCACTGGTCTCTTTTTAATTCATTTAAAAATTTTTCTGTTGGTATTTGTTATTTGTCCATTTATTACAGGCATATTTTCCTTTCCTTTCCTTGGGCATAACGATGAAAGCTGACGAAAAACACCCTCATCTAGTTACTGCAATAGCTGGATATTTGGGGTTAGTTTCCACTGATTGTATTTTTTTCTTGAGTGGGTCACCTTATCCTCTTTCTTCATATGTAGCAATTTGGAGTTATTTAGAACATTTTTAACATGTTGTATGTTTCTGGATTCTGTTGTATTCCTCTGAAGAATATTGATTTGTTTTATGTTTGCTTTAGCACACTATTAACTTGGCAGAATGAGTGCTCTAACTTTGCTACCCCTTTGAAGGGCAGCAACTGAAATGACTTTTCAGTTCTTTTAGCCTTATCAGAACTGCTTGATATCCACCCAATGCTTATGGATTTCAGGGGTCGCCCAGAGATTCAGACACAGTTTATGCACTAAACTCCATGGCTCTCACTGAGATTATTCCTCTCACTTGCTTCTGTTTCTTCAAGCCAGGAGACTTCAAGTTTCTGTCCAGGTTTTAGTTGCCCCAGCTGGCATAGCCAGAAAGTTTCTGGCTTCAACCAAAAAGCCTTATAAACAAGAAACTCATTTAATTCAAGTGTTTACTCTAATTTCTGCCTGCTTTTGGTCACTCACTAGTATCTTTAGATAGTTGTTTTTTGTATTTTTCCAGAGTTTATATGTGATATGTTTATATGTGGGAGGAGCTATTTCACCATTACCAGAAGCTTTATTACGACTGTTTATTACGACTGTTGCTTCTATTATTTGTTTATAGGTTTTTTTCCCTTTTTGCCAAGCCAATAAAAAACAAAGATAGTTTTTTCTTCTCTTTTTTTTTTTTTTGTTTGCAAAACATATTTTACTTGGAATTAGCTTAAGGATTCTCAAAAGTGCTGGTCAGTGTAAATGCTTTGGAGCCTCAGACCACTTCTTAATTTAGTGTGATCCTATTTAGATATCCCTCTGGTATTAATGACCTAAGGTAAGATCAATTTGCCGACTATTACACTTGATTTCTGCTTGGGAAATCGTGCCTGAGACATGGGTCTTGCATGGTTGCACAAGAATGGAGTCTCATGTTTCAGGAACTTCTGTAGCATCTGGTTATAGTACTTTCCTAGTACCTCTAGGTAGGTTTGGGCCATAATCTCAAAAGATACGATCTCGAATGCCATAATTCTGAATGTTGATATCCTGAAAGATAAGAATCTCTGAAGTCTAAAATCCCAAAATCATAATCCTAAAAGATCAAAATCCTGAAAATGAATTGTAGAATAAATATTTTATTTTATGTTATTTATTTTATTTTATTTTTTAGAGACAGAGTCTCCTTCTGTCACTGAGGCAGTAGTGCAGTGGCATGATCTCAGTTCACTGCAACCTCGAACTCCTGGGCTCAAATTATTCTCCCACCTCAGCCTCCCAAGTAGCTGGGACTACAGGCATGTGCTGCCACGCGTTGCTAAGTTTTAAAAAAATTTTTTGTAGAGCTGGGGGTCTCACTATGTTGCCCAGCCTGGTCTCAAACTCCTGGCCACAAGCAATCCTCCCACTTTGGCCTCCCAATGTACTGGGATTACAGGTATGAGCCACCATGCCTGGCATAAATAATTAAAGACAAAATTTAAGATGCTTATTTACATTTTTAAAAGGGGATTTATTTGAGAAACATATAAAAACATGACAGAACAGTTCATAGGCCACTTTACACAATAAAATAGGCAATAATAGCATATTTCTACGAGCATAAACGCTCAAGTTCTGCAGTCCCCAGCCCCCAGGCCACAGACTGGTACCGGTCTGTGGCCTGTAAGGAACTAGGCCGTACAGCTGGAGGTGAGTGGCAGGCAAACAAGCAAAGCTTCATCTTTATTTACAGCGGCTCCCCATCGCTTGCTTCACCACATAAGCTCTTCCTCCTGTCAGATCAGCGGTGACTTTAGAGTCTAATGGGAGTGCAAACCCTACTGTAAACTGCGCATGCACGGGATCTAGGTTGCGTGCTCCTTAGGAGAATCTAATGCCTGATGATCTGAGGTGGAACTGAGGCTTTCATGGAGTCAAATTTCTGATGTCCAAGGTAGCAGAAGAAAAGTCTGTTCCAGCACACAAGGAGAGCCCAGTTTGCTTTCTGTATTTGTTCTCTCTGGGCCCAGGGCTCATTGAATGGTGCCCACCTACTTCACTCAGATGCAAACACTAATCTCCTCTGGAAACACCCTCACAGACATAGCCAAAATAATGATTTACCAGGTTTCTAGATATCCCTTACTCCAGTCAAGTTGACACCTAATAAGTCCACAAATCCACCCCTTGTCAGTTTGGCACATATATGCATCTCCTTACCATACTTAATTTCCAAATAAAGGCAGTAACACGGTAATCTGCCTAACACAATGCAACTATCCTGAGTACAACTGGAAACACACTTATTCCTTCTCCAGAATTCAGCTTTCAGGATTTCAACATTCGTGATTTTAATCTTTCTGGATTGTCATTTTCACGATTTTAGACTTCAGAGATTTAGTCTTCAGGGATTTTGATTTTCTGGATTTTAACATTCAGGATTATGACATTTGGGACTGTATCTTTCAGGATACAATTGGCACCATCTCTAGGTACTAGGCTTCTTCAATACACAGTAATCACTACTTGTGGTTATAGTAGGGGATAAATTATCTGAAGTTTTCAAATTGTTTTTAATTGCAAAAATAATTTATAAACAATTACTTTATTTTAAAAAATGTGTAAAACATTAAACATTTCATACAAACGTAAAATTCCCCTTTAATTTTAGCTGTCTTTAATCCCTGTTTCCTTTTCTCCTACCTGTTTCTACCCTCCTCCTAGAGGTAACCACTGTTAGCATTTTGGCATGTGGCCTTCGAGATTACACACACACATACCCCCACATAGAAATAGAGAATTTTTTTGTGTTGTTTGGGTAAGTTGCATATATATGTGTGTGTGTATATATATAATTTGCAAAATTCTTATTTTTACTTACTAATGTATTAGATATATTTCCATGTTTATTACATTCAGATCTACTACATTTGATATTCTATACGCCGGTGCTTCTGCTGATAGAGTTAATTTATCCTATTGCAATCTCCTCAGGAAACCCTTCAACAAGTATTCCTAATTTTCCTAATTGAACCAGTAAAGCCTCATTGTTTTGGAGCCTACTTACTTGAAATTTGTGATAATTAGGCCAAGAAAAGAATTAAAATTTATGGTTGCCAATTAACGACTTAAAAGAATATTTTTCCTAACTAAGAGATAAATTGCTTTTAAACACCAGTTTAAAATGTACCAATTACACATAAATTTTTATCTGTGTTTCCTTACCTAACAAAGTAGTAGCTTGTTCTGCTTACTCTGAGCATTTGAAAGCAATAAAAGGTACATGCCATTAAAACAATTCTACAATCAGATTTGTCACTAATTAGGACTCTGTTTATGTGAATTTAAACACAGTTGTTCCCTTCCCACTTCGTCTTACGGCTTCACTTTGTTTTGTTGTTTTCTAATTAGCGTTCCAACAGATCCTTGGGTAAGGACTTTACCTTTTAGTTAGGAGTATCTCCCTTGGAGCTGATGCCTAGGGAATACAGGAACATTCTCTTCTGGCATTCTAGTATGAAAAATGAAGCTTTTCATCATTTTCAGTGTCATTTTCAAAAGACAAAAAGGGAATGAATAAAGGGTGTGTCAGAGAACTAAAAGCCCACGATTTTGAAATGGATACTTGTATAAAGTCTCTTACAGATTCCTACAGAAATGCCCAGATGTGTTTCTGGCTATAAACACCAAGAGAGCATAATTGGACCTGATCGATATCAAATGGTACATTCTCTTTCTCCTTCTTTGAGAATTAAACTCACTTGTGGCATCTTTCCTCACCTTCCATAAAGAGGTGAGATGCATGTTATCAGTTCAACCCTCGGGTGGAGGGGAAGGAAAAGAAGAGGACCGTGAGAGTTTCCTGCCCTGGGTTTAGGCCCTACCATATCCCATGTCCCACCTGGTTAGTTTTCAGAGTGCCTCTGTGGTAGTCTTTGTGACTCTGAGTCCCATGCCTCTCAGCCTTAACAATAGTCTGGAAAGGGGAGGGTGACCGTTTCTCAAAGCATGAGCCCTGCCTCTGAGCCCAGATTTAGGTCCCAGAAGCAGCCACCACCTCCATGGGCATGCTTCATGAGGGGTGGGGGGCGGGGAGGGTTGTGATTCCCTTTTTTCACAACTGAGGCTACACATAGTGAAGATGAGGGGGAAATGATGGTGTTTGAGGCAGTACAATAGCCCACTGCCCACCTAAGCAATCCTGGGGAGAATTATAACAGTCTAATTAGTCCTGCCCAACATTAGCACCAGATGGAATTCAGCCTTAGCAAATAGCTGGAAAAGTGAGAGAATGCTGCTCTCTCTGCTTCTGGATTGTTCAGAGGAAGCAGCAAAGGATTTGGATAGAGATGAACTTGAAAGCAACATGATGAAAAGCTTGAGGTGATGTCTTTCGGTATTAAAAATTCCATCTTTCTCTTTTATGTTGGCTTTGTTTCTTGATTTGGGATTGTGTTTATTAGGTCGGATTATTAATATTAATTAATTATAAAAAGTAATACTTGCATTTAGGAACCTGTGTTCTGTTTAATTTCTGGCAATATTTTTGTCCTTGAATGCTTAGCATGCTTTATTGCCAAAAACAAATAAATGGTGCATTGTAGGTTAGCAGATTAACATCTGCAGATAGGCCTGCTTTCAAGGTTTTTATCTAATTGAGGAGCATAATTACCATGACAGTATTCTTTTGTTTTTTGTGAAATGTGTTGGATATTAATGTTGAGTTGAAGGTATCTGGCATGAAGTTTTCCTTACACAGAAGAAAATTTTCACACCTTTGGCAAATCCTCAGTTTGTTTTCTTTTATTACAAATTAAAACATTTTGATTTAGACTGTTCTGTTTCAAAAATTTCCTTTTCATGGCAGAACAAGATAAGGCAGCTACAATGTCATGATTAAAAATACAGAGTCCAGAACCTGACTGACTATGTGTGACTGTGGGCAGGTTACTTATCCTCTCTGTGCCTCAATTGCAGTATCTAAAAAATGGGGATAATCCAAATGGTATTCTATGTAGTCTGTTGCTACCATTTTATTCTCAGGTAAGAGGTAGTCAGTGATGATTCTTCTTCCCATGTTGGTTTTTGGTGATTTCATTTTTGAAAGGGAGATCATCTTTTCATTTGCTTTTTAAGCAGAGCCATAAGGTAAGACGTTGACCCTTCTCCTGACGGAGCTACTATGAGTGGTAATTCTGGATTAATGACTTTGCAAATGGATGGCTGTTATGCCTGCAGAAAATCATTTACACTGATTTCATATTAAGGAGATTCTTTGATTTGTTGCTAGTGAAGAGTGGTATTTATTATGATGATTTTTAAGAGTGTAACAATAACAAATGCTCCTATAGTTCTTTACTATTAACAATGTATTTATGTACATGATTATACTTTTTGGAGAGATGAGGAGGTTGTGGCTAGGGATTTGACTGACAGCAAGTTGGCCCCCTGGGCTCTGTCTCTCTGTCTCTATGCTCTTCTCACAGCCTTTCTGCTCCCTTCCCAGTCATATCCTCCTGAGCATTGCGTTGATCAGCGAAGACATATAAGCTTAAACATTTAATTTTACATCATTAATACTGACTTTTATTTTTTGATGGTGTCATCAAAAGAAGAGGTTTGATTATGAAGAAAAGAATTATAAAACATAGATGTGAGGGAAGCATATTGTACGCTTTTAATAAAGGCAACAGTGAAATGACAGCTTTTTACTGCTTGGGTGTTCTTTTTTTGCTGACCTGTAGTTTAATTTCCAGTGTCTAGACTTAATAGCCTGAATATAAACACCAGACATATATACAAAATCATCTGGAATTGATTTATTTTTCACACTGAACACTTCTTTCTGGTCCTAGTTTCCAGGAGGCTCCTTCTTCTAACCATACCTCCAGATGAAAATCACTTAATTAACCAAGAAAGATTTAACTGTCCTTAATTGCTTTTCTAAACAGTTACACATACTGGATTCACTTATGTCGAGAAGTGACAAGCTGGTTGCAAACCACAAATTCATTCTCTTCGACCCTCCACACAGTCCCTCCCACCCACCACCCTGAATAAGGTCTTGCTAAGGACAGTTTGCTCCTCTTCCAGCAGCACTAGCTCAGTTGGTGCTGGAGTGTGTGGCCTTTGTAACTATTTGTGGTTTTCCTGCCACATGATGCTGAGTGAGCTCAATCTCTCTTGGGCATTTTGCACATGAAATAGCATGCATCTAAAAGCTCCAGTTTCTTTTCCAGGTTGCTGTTATGCATCTGCTTTCATTCAAACAAAATAATAGAGTAGATTTAAATCAAGTCATTTATACGATTATTAGTTTATTGAAAATAATCTTGCATGTTAGATTCACATCCTGGAGCAAGTTGTCCTTAGTTATTATTGAGCTCTACTTTCCTTGCAAAGCCCCAAGGCTGTGGGCTGTGGGAGGGCATATTAGTGTGTGGAGTATCTATTGTTTGTACCCGGAGGCACAAGTCTGCAGAGCAACATTAAGATTTAGAATTTCAAGAAACTCTGCAAATCCTGACATACCAGGTGATAAAATCCAGATGTTCTCCCCAACAACAACCTTTTCCTGCAACTCCCCACTCCCTGGCTAGATTTTTTTGCCTTTTGGTGCAGGAGGATAGGGGTAACAGAAGAATGGTAGAGGGAGTATGAGTGGATGAGGGAATGCTTGGCTTACTTGCCAATCAGATAGTTCCAGCTCAAAATAGTGTTCTAATTAAGAGCAAAATTAAACTGTTCTCCCCTACTGGCTGTCTGCTATATAGACAAATGAGGAAATATGTAAAAAACCGTTGCCATGTTAGCGTCTGGTATGTTTTAGCATTGATGATCGGGCCTCCTTTTATTTTATCACTGAGGATAATCATGATCTTTGTGACATTTCTCAGTCCTATTCTTCTAGCTTTATCTTAATCAAATTGTATTATGTTCAGATGGTGGTTATAGTGATTTCAGAAGGACTCTACCGGCTCTTATTCACAGAACTTTTACTTTTATTGACTCTCCAAAAGTTTTCTAACTCAAAGAAAGACTATTCCTACTGAAATAAAGTACTGAATTCTGCCACTCTCTTCTCTCATCCCAGACTTTAATTATAAAATCACAATCACCCCAGATAGTAAACTTTAAATATTTTAACATTTTTCCCAGCAGGGGGACAGCAGCACATAAAGCAACGTGCAATTATCGGAAAAGATTTACTTGTCCCTGACCCAGGAAGCTATGCTTCAGTGCTTTAAAGATGAGAAAGTCTGCCCTGCTTGTCCTGAGGGAGCTACCCAATTAGCATAAATACCTGTGAGTAGGTTAAGTACACATTATGGGGCAGATAACAAAAGGATGAAGACTTTAAGCAGTTAATAAGGATTTTAAAACATTGATCTATCAGGTGTTCTGGAAAGTATTAGCTTGTAAATTTAGAGTTTAGCTGGAATGTTACTGCGTAGCTTAAACAGCTTTTGCCTCTAGGTTATGGTTCATTGTCAAATTCATTTATAAGATAGTTTCAATCTGTACTTACTTAGAAGTGGTGACAATTTTGTACATGAATTGGCTGAAATTTACCTGTTCACTGTTCGTAAAAAAAAAAAAAAAATTGATTTGAAGAATAAAAATAGTAATGTAAAAAACGTTGGGAGACTAATTCTTAACCTATATGAAAGAACAGTTTACACATGCTTTCTAAAATGTCTTGTTTACATCCTTATTGTTGAGAAGCTAATTACAAATCTATTAATTTGCTAAAATTAAACCTCTTAGGATGTCCACTAAGCCGCCTTTTATTAGCCCAGTTTGAATGACTGTATTTGTACTCGAGATGAATTTAATGGAATTGTTTTAAAAATTCAAATCTGTAACTAATTCATAAGGAGTTTTCATTCAGCAATCCAAATTAGTAAAATCTAGTATTAAATTTAGACATTTATATGGTTACAGGCTTTAAGTGTTCTCTAAGGTTTTTTTCAACTCTGCATCTACTGTCTTTCCTCTATGTTCTTTTCTCTCTTTAGTTTTTTTGTTAGGAATTATATAAAGCAAGTTAATGAAAGTTATTTCCTGTCTGGGAGTTTATAAAATAAAAACAGATACAAAGACGAAAAAAATAAAAGCTTGGATTAAAGAAGAAAAAAGTCTAATGTCAGTAAAAGATATTCTTGTAACAATGGAAAAAAAGGGAAAAGGAACAAAGAAATTTACTCTTTAAGTAGGCTGTAGGTTCCTGGATGGCAAGGACTTTGCCTTAGTGTTTTACTTATGAGGTTGCCAAGGAATATTTGTGAAATGTGGGTAGAAGGGAGGAATTAATAGGGCTTTGAGAACTTTCTCACATTTGAAGCGCTAATAATTTGCGGTGTGAATTTGGTGATGATAGTGTTTAAGTATTTAATGTTTATTTGATGTTCTGGCTGGTTATGAACATGAGTTACATTTAGAGGTGATGAAACAAATGAAGAGGATTGTGTGTTTATACACAGTAGACCCTGAGGAGGGTTTTCTAATAGTACACTTTTGAATTGCTTCAGCATGTAAATCTGGGATTACAAAGTAGATAAATTTTGAGGTGACTACTCCTTTCACCCCATAATTACTTCATTGATTTGCCATGGTATTACTTTAAATAGTGAGCATCTCTAGTAAATTGAAATTTTGATTCTGTTTAAACAACTCATTTTAAGTATAGTTTTTCAGGAGCACATTGACTGAATAAGGTACACCTCTGGACTCACTTCTTTGTCTTGTTCCTAAATCCTGTGAAGAAAAATGGGCACACCTGTGTATTCCTTTATTTAAACTAACTTAATTATATGAAGTTGAGCTGAAGAAACAGAAAGAAAATATTTCCTTTTGTAAGCTGTGCTTTATGGTACTTTGGATTCAGCCAGGAATGGGATACCAAGAAATTTTGAGGTTTTACCTTCTCTAGAGAACAATGCGATCGTGTTTTCCTCTCTCTGGGACTATATACATATTTATTTATTTCCTGCCTTGGTCCAGAAAGAATTTAAACTTTGGAAAAAACTACACACACATACACACACACACACAAAGATAAAAATAAAGTATAAGTGAAGTAATTCGGGTGAAAGGTTGGGGAAAGTAAATTGAAATCAGAAGTGGGATTAGTATACAAATTATAGGCTATGAGGAACTACACAATCACAAGAGGAAGACCAAATTGGGTTGTTAACTTTTGAACAAAACCAATACAAAGAGGGTAACGTGAACAATGCACCACTCCCAGTGTCTACGTCAGATTTGTCTAAATTTAGTCCTCTCTGGAAGACTGTGGGATGGAGGTAACCTCAGGGAACCCCTGCTAAGATTATGACATTCTTTCATTCAGTCAACGGATTATTTATTGAACCTGAACAATTTGTCAGTTACCATGCCAGATACTGGGGATACCCAGTCCATACCTTTAAGGATAACACAGTTACTATGGTGGGGGGGGGGTTTAATCAATAAAATAGACTGGGAAATTGCAGTGCAGTGTGATAAATGCCATGGAAGGGAGTAGGCACGAGTTATTGTGACACTTAATCAGACTGGCGGGTGGTATCTGGGGTAGGTTTGAATTGATGTCTCAGCTAAGTTCTAAAGGCTATGTACTACTCAACCCAGACAAAAGTAGAAAAGCATTCCAGGTAGAGGGGGCAGGTAGCCTGTATGAAGTGGCAAAGGCAAGAGAGTGTGATGCCTTCTGGGAATTGTATTTAGTATTGATAGTTGTTTGACTGGAACAGAGAGTACAAAAGGGGGAATGTGTCGAGAAATGGGACAGATAACTTGGGCACGTCAGAAAAGGCTCTGTTGTGCTAGGCTCGGAAGATTGAGGACGGTGGGAAACCTTCACAGGCTTCAGCAAAGGAAGAACCTGTGGAGGATGGATGGGAGGGTGGGCAGGGAGATGAGGTAGGAGTTCCTGCAGTGATTCAGAGAAGAGAGGACAGAGGCCTGAATTAAGCTGGTGGTAGTGAGAATGGGGCAAAGAGGATACAGGCAAGTTATTGAGCAAAATTGACAGGATTTGGCCTTGAAGAGATGAAGGACAGTGAGGAAGAAGTAGGAACTGAGATTATTTTTTGGTTTCTGGCATGGTCACTGTGCAGAAAAGAGTTAACATAGCAGGGCCAAACTGCTATCCTTAAAAAGGCCTGCTTGCAAGGTTGGCCCTTGGCTGACATCTGGCAGTTGGTTCGTCATCACTTGGGCAATCTTCCTCTTCCTCTGGTGTCCCAATATGTTTAAAACCAAAACTCAGAGCCTTTACACTGATTTAGGAGTTGTATAATGGCACTCACTTTAAAGAGGTGCCCTAACATCAGCACATTTTCATGCTACTCCTGATGGGTATTTTTTCTTGCAGAGGGGTTAAGTCATTCTCAAATGGTGGACTAAAAGGACTCTTCAATCAGTGACTGACCTCTTTATTATCTCAGGGGAATAGCTCTTTGGATGTTTTTTTCCATTTACAAACAATGGATGGTGATGATCTTTATGTTACACTAAGTCAATGATGTGAATTACGTGTAGGCGAACTAAGGGTCTTTCCTGATTCTCAGTCCTAATGAGCACTCATCATTTAACGTGCAGGATTCATTTGTGTTGCACTGAAAAACTATGAAGGGTTTTAGCTTGAGGTTGTTGAGATCCTAAAGAAATATCAGTAAAATAAATCAGTTTATTAAGTAGGTAAAAAAACAACTCACTTTCCTTTTTCTGATTTTTAGATTCTAATATTATGGCCTTTTCCCCCCCCTCCGTGAAGAAAAATAATAATTTAATCTTTAGTTTCAAAACTGAGCATCACCCGCTCTTGCTCAGGCAGTGCACATTTTTGTAGTAGAGCCAGTCTGTCAAGTCAGTTCTCAGTTCATTACAAATGAATCAAAAGGTCCATTTCAAACTATTGTTTCTAGGCTTTTGTTTGTTTATGTTTTATTAAGTTTAAGATTTTTTTACTACCTTTCTGGACTTGGTGTGGAATAACCTACCACACATTTGATCCTAAAAGAGCATGCATCACATTTTTTTCCAATTGATATGTGTTTGCTGAAACACTCATATGGTACTCCTTCCTCCCCATCCCTTGCTACTCATATATCTTTTTGCAACTATGTTTATCTATTATTTTACCTTTGGGAATTTAAGAGTTTAAAATATCTATTTCTAACGAGGATGAGTACCTGAATAAAATTAGGGTTCTATTAGGAATGATAAAGAAGGAATGGATACTGAGTAGGCAACCAGTAATGTACGCTGAACCAGTTGGTATTCCCAGTAGCGTTAATAGTGACTGTCTCCTCAGGCTTTTGATTGCCTGGCTTAGCAAAGTAACAAGAAGATAAAGTGGGTCCTAGATGTCTGTCTTTATGGGAACTGAATGATTATGTCAGAGCTCAGATCTAGGACTCATTCTGTAAATGAAGAAAAAACAACAAAAAATTCTTCAATAAAAATCATGCTGAAAGGAGAAATTATCATGTACTCCAGGTTAGTAATGACTGAGGGGACCATAAGAGTTTATTAAAAATGAAACAAGAGTCAGTTTGTTTCTTTTCTGCTTTTTCTCTGTTTTTTTTTTTGGTTATCTCCAGAAATCAAGAAAGATATTCTGCTACTTTGGAAATGTCACATCATTTTTGTTGTTAAATTAAAATGTTCAGAGTTAAGATATGATTAGGATGGGGTAAAACTTTGTGAAATATTCTCTCATGTAAATACATAGAACTCTTAAATCAGCTATTTAAAATTAATATAGCAGATCTTGTCAGATATATAGTGTTAAAAACAGCAACCTTTTTTTTTAAAAGCAGTATATTTAGTGATCTCTGGAGTAGCTCTGTCAAAACTGCCAAATTTGAAATTATAACTTAAGTATTCTTTACTGTCTTCTCTCTTTTAACTTTCATATTAATGCTTAAATGCCTTCTGTTCCAACATAAATGGATTTTGCTTAACAAATATTGCTAGTAATTAGGCTCTTACCAGTTTAGGCTGGCTTCTGCAAGCAAGAAAGACATTTCTTCTTCATTAGTTCTCCTAATCGAGTTCCAGAAAATGAAATATTATTATGCCACAAAATAATTGTATCTTATTTGCCTTTTTCCTGAAGCTTCTCTTAAATGTTTTTGAAACCGTTTAAAATGAGAGGAACAATATTTTTTTCTTAAATCCATCTATCCCTCAGCCTCAAGTCTAAGGTAACTTGTCAGCTATATTGCTTTTAGTTTAGGTTCTCAAGACTGTGCTACAGTCTGATAGGACAAAGGTTGGCTCAACACATCTGCTGATAAAATGTAAATAAAAGATCCTAATGCCACTGGAGTAGTAGGAAGTGAAATACCTCAAGTTGGTCAAGTCTCTGCAGTTCTAAGAAGAATGAATTTACTTCTAATTTAAAAAGTTCTTCTATTAGTATAGAATACTTACAGTCATTTTAATTTGACTAATTCATTATTTTTTTCTAGGTAAATGTGTTTTATTATCCCTGAACCTGCTGGTTTAGAAAACCTAGCAAAAGCATGCCACCCGACTTGGATGTGACATCATACCCAAAGGATCCGTTGCCCTTCTCATTTACTTAAAACACTAGTGAATTTGGAGTCCATTAGAGATGTGTATTTGAGTAGGTAAATGGACACCTTTGTTAACTATGAGAAACGTTATCTATACATTATTTTTATTACACTGAAAGTCCTTCTCTATACTGTATAATTTTGAAAATTTCCAACAATTTTTTTACTGTTTCCTCAATAAAGATGGTTTTGCTTTTGTGAGTTGCTACAATTTAAGTTCTGTAGAACAGCAAAATGTTTTTATATGGCTCTTCAGACTGCCAGCTGTTATACTTGGCCATAAAAAAGGCTTCCTCAAGCTTCTTTGTACTGACTTTTCAAAGGGAATCTTCCAAGTGCTTGAGAAAGTGTAAAATTTTTATTTCCCTAGAAAGAGAAAGGCAGGGAAAAGACCCAAATCTGCCAAAGATAAATGAATCATTTATTCCTTCATAAGATAATATGCTACTTTAGGTTACTGAATGGGGTTTGCTTCCACTAGTCATAGTTTCCATCATACATGTGTTTTAAAAAGACAGGTTTTTTTTTTAGAGCAATTTTAGGTTCACAGCAAAATTGAGAGGAAGGTACAGGGGTTTCCTATATATTTCCTGTCTCCACACATGCATAGCCTCCCTCACTGTCAACATCCTTCACCAGAGTGGTACGTTTGTTACAGTTGGTGAACTTACTTTGGCTCATCATTATGACCCAACACCCATAGTTTATATTAGCGTTCACTCTTGGTGTTGTACATTCGATGGGTTTGGACAGGTGTATATTGACATGTATCTACCATTGTAGTATCACACAGAGTAGTTTCACAGCCCTAGAATTCCTCTGTGCCCCACCTATTCATCTCTCCCACCCCTCTAATCCCTGGCAACCACTGATCAGTTTACAGTCTCTGTAATTTTACCTTTTCTAGAATGTCACATAGTTAGAGTCATACAACATTTGCAGATCGACTTCTTTCACTTATTAATATGCATGTAAGGTTTCTCTATGTCTTTTCATGGCTTAATAACTCATTTATTTTTAGTACTGAATAATATTTCATTGTCTGGCTACACCACAGTTTGTTTATCCATTCACCTGCTGAAGGACATCTTGGTTGCTTCCAAGGTTTGGCAATTATGAATAAAGATGCTATTAACATCTCTATATAGGTTTTTGTATGGACGTAAGTTTTCAGCTCCTTTGGGTAAATACCAAGGAGTGGGACTGCTGGATCATGTGGTAAGAGCATGTTTAGTTTTGTAAGAAACCGCCAAACTATCTTCCAAAGTGGCTGCACCATTTTACATCCCCCCCAGCAATGAATGAGAGTTCCTGTTGCTCCACATCCTCCTCAGCATTTGGGTGGTGTCAGTGTTCTGGATTTTGGCTCTTCTAATAGGTATGTACTGGTGTCTTCTTATTGTTTTAATTTGTATTTCCCTGATGACGTATGATATGGAGCATCTTTTCATATGCTTATTTGCCATCCTTATCCATCATGCATTTTTAATGCAATAACTACATTTGAGGAACAATAATGCATTTTAAAGGAGAGAGGGTAGGAAGAAGGAAGGAACGAAGGAAGCAAGGAAAGCATCGATGAATTCAAACCACTACCCAAGAAACCAGATTTTTCCTTTTCATTTTTTGGCGTGTAGTTCTATACTTTCTGAACCTAGGTATTACAGGTGGAGTTTGTGGAAGACTAGTATTTATTGAGAATTTATGATGTTCTTAACATTATTTTAAGTGCTCCATATCCATTATTTAATTTAATCATCACAAAAGCCCTTTGAAGTAGATGCAATTATAATCTCCATTTTGCAGTTGAGAAAATTGAGGCATAAAGAGATCACATCAGGTCACAACACCAGGATTGGGTCCTGGGAAGTGTGACTCTGAAGCTTGTGCTCTTAACCTCTGTGCTCAACTGTTGAGGTAAGTAAGGAGAAATTGCCAAAGACAAAAGCATTGGGAACTCTTTGCAAGAGGTCCTTAAATGGAAGTACTTATTTTTCACACATATTATTTAAAAATTTTTTCCTTTTATTTTTAGTTGACATGTATTTATGGGATACAGAGTGATATTTAGATAACATATATATTAATACAATGTATAATGATCAAATCAGGGTACTTAGCATATCCATCACCATGAACACATAATTTCTTTGCCACATGTTTTGTTTTGATTGATAATGCACCATTTTCATGGTTTTGCCTCTCATTTCCCCTCATATATGTAGGTCTGGTGACATCACACATAGGGAGAAAGTTTTTCTAGTGCACATCTGTGGAGACTTTGAACCATAGACAGTGGTTGCAAATTGAGCTTTACCATTTACTCTCTCTGTGACTTAGCTAAATTATTTCATTATGCCAAACCTTAGTTTTCTCATCTATAAACGTATAACACTCAGTGTTACTGGAGTAACAGATGAGAGAGATGTTCCCTAAATATTTGTTGAATGAATGAATTTTTTTCCTTTTCATTCCATTTTCTTCCTGCTTCTCATGAAAAAGAAAACTAGAAGGCATGGCAGGATGAAATGGGGGAAGGCAGGGAGGAGAGGCATAAATTATATTCTTGCTAATTTGCTGGTGTCTCTTTTTTCCCCTCATCAACTTTATTGAGCAATAATTTTATGCAATTAAGTGAATCTATTTAATTGGATGAGTTTTGACAGTTTTATACACCCGTGAAACCAGTCACAATCAAGACACAGAACATTTCCATTACTCCCAAAAGATTTCCTGTGCCACTGTTTTCTTTTTACTATATTTTTTTATTGTGGTAAAATATACATTATCATCAAATCTGCCATTTTACCTTTTTTTTTGTTTGTCTTTTTTGGGATTTTTTGTTGTTGTTGTCCCTCCTCTACTCTGAAGGAACATTTTAACTGTTTTAAAGTATGCAGTTCAGTATACTTTAGCATTAAGTACATTCCTGTTGTTGTGTGGCCATCACCACTATCCACCTCCAGAACATTTTCATCATCCAGAACTGAAACAATGGGGAGTTATTGTTTAACTCCCCCAGCCTCTGGCAACCACCTTTCTACTTTCTGTTTCTACGATTTTGACTATTCTAAGTACTTCATATAGGTGGAATCATACAATATTTGTCCTTTTGTGTCTAGCTGCTTTCACTTAGCGTGATCTCTTCAAAGTTCATCAATATTATCGTATATATCAAAACTTCCTTTTTAAGGCTGAATATTTCCATTGTATATATACACCACATTTTATCCATTCATCTGTTGATGGATATTTGGATTATTTCTACCTTTTGACTACTGTGAACAGTACTGCTATGAGCATTTGTGTGCTATTATCTGTTTGAATCCCTGCTTTCAGTTCTTTTTTTTTTTTTTTTTTTTTTTTTTTTTTAAAGACAGAACTCGCTCATTGCCCAGGCTAGAGTGCAGTGGTGTCATCGTAGTTCACTGCGACCTCAAACTCCTAGGTTCAAGCAGTCCTCTTGCCTCAGACTCCTGAGTAACTGGGGCTACACATGTACCACCATGCCCAACTAATTTTTCTTTTTCTTTTTTTTTTTTTTTAAATAGAGACAGGGTCTCACTGTGTTGCTCAGGCTGGTCCTGAACTCCTGGCCTCGAGCAATCCTCCTGCCTTAGCCTCCCAAAGTGCTGGGATTACAGGCATAAGCCACCATGCCCAGCCTGCTTTCAGTTTTTTAGGTTATATACCAGAAATGAAATTTCTGGATCATATAGTAATTTTATTTTTAATTTTTTTTTGAGACTTGGTCTCGTTGTGTTGTCCAGGCTAGCTTCAAATTCCCAGGCTCAAACGATCTTCCTGCCTCAGCTTCCTGAGTAGCGGAGACTACAGGTGTACATCACTGTGCATGGCTTGCTTTTAATTTTCTAAGGAACTGCCAGACTATTTTTCGTAGCAGCTGTACCATTTTGCATTCCCACCAGCAATGCACAAGGGCTCCAATTTCTCTGCATCCTTGCCAACATTTGTTATTTTCTTTTTTTTTCCCCAAATAACCATAATCCTAATGGGTGTGAAGTGGTATCTTATTATGGTTTGGATTTGCATTTTCCTAATGATTACTGATGTTGATCATCTTTTCGTGTGTATGAAAATGGCCGTCTGTGTATCTTCTTCTTACCTGTATTCTTTTTCAGTCCACTCCTTCCTCCCAGCCCCAGCCAATCACTGATCTCCTTTTTGTCACTATACATTAACTCACATTTTACATAAGTGAGATCAGTGTGCACCCTTACATCCAACTTTTTCCACTTAGCTTAATGGTCTTGAGATACATTCATGTTGTTGCGTCTATCAGTAATTCACTCCTTTCTATTGCCGAATAGTGTGTCATTGTATAGACATAACACATTTTGTTGGACATTTGTCCAAATTGATGGACATTTACTGTGAATGTTCATGTACAAATATTTTTATAATATATGTTTTAATTTCTCTCAGAAAATATCTAGGGCAGAGTGGCTAGGTTACATAGTGTTTATGTTTAACTCTATAAAAACTACCAAACTGCTTTCTGAAGTAGTTGTACCGTTTCATGTTCCCATTAGCAGTATAGGAGAGTTCAGTTTCTCTGTATCCTCACGAATAACTAGTACTGTCAGTCTTTTTAATTTTAGCCATTCTAATGGATATTCAGTGGTATCTCATTGTGGTTTTAATTTGCATTTCTCTGATTAGTTAATGCTGTTGTTCATCTTTTCATGTGCTTTTTTGCCATTTATATAGTTTGAGAAGTATTTGTTAAAATCTTTTGTCTATTTTATTTTGGAATGTTTGCCTTCGTATTATTGAGTTGTAAGAGTTCCTTATATAACATGAATGCGAGTCCTTTGTCAGGTATGTATTGCAAATATTTTCTCTGTATCTGTGACTTGTCTTTTTCTCAGTTGTGTCTTTTGAAGAACAAAAAGTTTTAATTTTTGATAAAGTCCATTTTATCAATTTTTTGATAGTTCATGTTTTTTGTGTTTTATTTAAGAAATCTTTTCCTATGGAAAGTCACAAAGATTTTCCTCAGGAGTTTTATATTTTATCTTTTACATTTAGATTTAAAATCCATTTTTAATTAACTTTTGAATATAGAGTGAGGTGTGGGTTGATACTCATTTTCCATACAGATACCCAGTTCTTCTAGTGTCTTTTTATGAAGAGAGACTTTCCTTTCCCCATTAAATTACCTTTCACTTTTATTGGAAATCAGTTGCCCATATTTGTATGAGTCTATTTCTGGATTCTCTGTTCTGTCCTTTCTCTAGTACCACACCATCTTGCTTAGTCTAGCTTTTTAGTAAGTCTTGAAATTGGGTGGTGTGTATGCCCTCTAACTTTGTCTTTTTTAAAAATTGGTTTGGCTATTTTAGGTTGTTTGCCTTTTTTATATAAATTTTAGGATCAGCTTGTTTTTAAAAACCTAATATTATTTTGACTGAAATGGTATTGAACATAGATCAATTGGGGGAAATTTGACATCTTAATATTGAATTGTAAACATGTTATATCCCTTCAATTATTTAGAGATCTTATTTAATTTCTCTCAAATGTGCTTGTCTCTTTTGATTGTGATTTAATTTATTGAACACCTATTCTAGGGCAGGCAAAATTCAAAAAAGATCTGCTCACTCCAAAGGCTCTTAGTCTTTAGTAGTCAAGATAACACATTTGGGAATTCTGTAGATACATATTTAAAGAAATTCTTAGCAATTGTTGCATGCCTATTTCCCACCTCCTGTCTTCCTTAACCAAAAATAAATATTATATCTGAGCTATATGGGTGGATAGATAAATCTGCAGATGAATAGACTGGTCTTAGTTCACCATCTGAAATTCACAGTGGACTTGCTTATTATTAGGAAATCATGTTAGGATTATCTTTGAAACGCATTTTAATTAGCCTTGATTTTTTTCTTTCTTGTCTATCTCATCTAGATACCATCAAGCATAAAATATGTCTTGTACTATCAGCATCACATAGTAAATCTAATGAATTCCCCAGAGTTGTCTAATCACATGCCATCCCATTGATGTGTTAGTCACCTGACACTGTCATCATACCCTGCATCTCTAAGGAGGTCTCAGAATGTGGCAGATTTGGATTTCACTTGTTAAAAGTTGTCTGGAACTTTAGTTGTGCCTAATGGTTCTTTCTTCTTCCTTTTAAAAGACAAGAAAAATGAATAGGGTGTTTTATAACCCCCTTTCAGTCCTCTGATCTTCAGAGAGGAGAATGTTAAAAGACATAGTGCAGCTGTTTTATGTTGCATTTTATAATCTAATTAGATGTATTTTATCCAGATCATTATGGACTTCATTAGAGCTGGACTTTTTATAAGAAAGATGATGAGTTAGATTTATGTAGAATCATCTGGGTCTTTTAAATTTTGTGATCATGCCAGCAGTCCCTGATTAAAAAAAACCCCTCAAATCTGCCTATCTGATTTAGTTGGTCATTTATTTTTGGAAAGCTCTTGCTTCTAATTTTGCTCACTTTTTCTTGTGCATACAGTTTCAGAATGATTAATAAGAGAAGTTTCTTGTTCAGAGACAGTACCATTTGGGAATGATGCAGTGTTTTATTAGAAGCCTATGTATTATTTGGACATTCTGATACATATGGGAAGTAAAATATCTAAAGTAATGGGCATAATCTAGGTCAAAGAGAGATGAAATTACATTTTGCTTGCTATTTTTTTTTTGTACTGTAGAAGAAATTAGTTTTATGGCCTTCAGTTTAATTGCTAAATTTTTCCAGTGTCAGGGATAAGTATCTAAGCTAGAAATTGATTGGAAAAGGGAAAATAACTCATGTTAGTCTTATTTACATAATTTGAATATAAATTTGAGAGTATTTTCACTTTGTTTTAGATGACCAACTTCTGTGTGACTCCCTAGTATGTCATATTAAAAGAGAAATTAGTATTAAGCGGTGCTTAACAAAAATCTCATCTTTCCAAAGATTTGTACTTGGGACGTTTTCTTCTTCATAATTTTATATTTTCTGAATCAAGATGTGTCTGTGTCCTCAAATTTGCCTGTATATTTAGCTCTGATCATGTGATTCTAATGACATTTATAGCTTATTCCCACTTGGATAATTTATCAGTTTAACTGTTGTTTCCAAGCAATCCTGAATTGTTATTCAGGAAGGGACAGTATTAAAATATAATTTGATGGTTAATATTTAGTTGAAACATTGGTTTTGCCCAACTCCTTTAGACCATGAAATTTGCACCTCTCTTGCTACCTCCCCGTTTGTTTATATGCATATGTGTACCTGCAAAATCACACAAACATACCATATACCTGGTACAATGTAACAAAAATCGTCCAACAACCTCTCAGTGTTCATAATTTTAGTTGTAAACTGCTTACAAAGACTCAATTTGTTGTCTTCATACCCCTTAACTCCTGATTTTCATCATGTCCCACCTAGGAATTCCTTTTAAACTCATCATGTACATTGGACTTGACACTTAGAACTGCAGTTCTTCATTTATATACCGTGGCTTCCTTCCTCAATAGTGATTGGGATTGTTTGTCTACGTGGACTACCTTAGATTATTCTAGTAAAAAGCCACCCAATTTGTCCTTGCTTTGAGACTCTCATCCTTTGTCTAGCCTCCTATGTACGATGCCCTACTTTTAGTTTATCTGGCAGCTATGTCTTAACAAATATATTGTACATTGAGGATCTTTGAGTTCATAGTTGGCTAAAATTATTTCTATGAAATATTTGTGTGTGTGTTGCACTGGATCTACCTGGCTGGAAATCATCATGGGGCTCCCTCTTCAGGGTTTTTGCATGATCCTCTTAATTAGAGAAAGAAAGAAAAATTCTAGACATGACTGTGGGTCTAATGAAGGCCCATAGTGAACTTCTGATCTTTCATTTTAAAGTAAAAAGAACATTGGCTTGTAGTTTATGGCTGTAATTCTCTATGCATTTTGTGAAAGACTGTTTGTTGGTCGTGTTAATACATTAGATACTTTCTTTTTGACTAATATTGAGTTGTATTTCTTACTGATATTATAGTCAACTTCTGTTTGACCTTGTTCAGTATTTACTGCTTTTATCTGAATATTTGTATATTTTATCTTGATTAAGTCCAGTATTTGTAAGTAGGATTTTTAATGGTACTTAATTACTGGAACATTAGGTGGATTATGTACTGCTTACTACTCCCAAGGCTTTGTAAGCCATGGAGTTAGGTGTAAGAGGAATCTCATAGGCTGACTTGTGTATTACAAAATGGTAATTTACAATGTGATTTTATGTGTTCTACCCATTTTACTTGAAATGCTAATCTGCTTTCCAGTTACAGGCAGAATCCTAGCCTGGCTGAACTAGCACAGTTCAGTTGACATTTATTAAATACATACTGTGTGATTATTAGACTCTGTGAGTAAAAGACTTACTGAAGCCACCTCACAAAAAAAGAGGGTATATTATTGTCAGAATACCTGTGGCCTGCAACTAGAACTGGCCTCTTTAAGGGTCTCAGGGTTGGGCTCATGCTCTCATATACTCCCTTTCTTAGTTTTTGTCTCTCAGTCTCTTAGGGCATTTGTGTATCATGCTGCATGCCTGCTGTATTTTCCTTTTGCTACCAGTTTTCCAGTCCCCTCACTGTGTGCCACAATCCAAACCCAATTTAGTTAACTGAATTGTAACTATCACCCCCCAATTTGGGCAAAAATCATCACAAATGGACAATGTGTAGTTTTGTTTGGGCAACAGTAAATAAGAAAAGATCAATCTCTTTTATCTTGGCAAAAATAGAATCCCACAATAGACATTACTTTGTAACTTGATTTTCTTGAAGTTGATTTTAAGAACATATTTTTTGCTTTAGTTACTTAATCTCATTTGAGCCTTACAATAACCTTGTGAAATAATATTATTATCCCTATTTTGCTGAACAGGAAACTGAGGCCCAGAGAACTTAAGTAAGCTGCTGAAGGTCACAAGATTAGTAAGTGGTGAAGCTCAGATTTGGAACGGGCTGTCTGGCTCCCAAACTCCAAAGCTCTTAACCACTATACTATATTGCATCCCATCAGAGCAAAATACTTAAAAAAAAAAAAAATGCATTTTTTTCCATAAAATGGCTGTATCCTGATACATTCAGTTGTGCCCCCATTAATGGACAGGGTGTTTTTACTTTTCTGTCATTAAAATATTACTGCTATAGACATTCTAGTGCATATAGCCTTAAACACTGGCACTTTTATTTTGATTGAAAAGACTCTCCAGAGTAGGATTTCCTTTTGTTCAAAGGCTATGTGAATTACATATTTTAAAAGATATTTCCAGATTTCCACCAAAAATATTGTTTATAATGGATTATAATTTCACCTGCAATGTTATCATATCAATGAAATATTTTTCTGGTCTACTGGGTCGTGTTAACTAAGTTGACTTTGCATTTCCTTGAAGTTGAAGACCTTTTTATATACTTACTAGTTATTTGGACTTCCTCTTTTGTGACTCATGTGTACTACTCCTTTGTTCATTCTTATATTGAATTTTTGGTCTTTTCCTTATCAATTTAGAGGTGTTCTTTGTGACATCAACACTTTGTTTAATGTTTTACAGATGTTTTATGTAGGAGACCACTTGTCTTTTGACTTTAGTTAGTAAAAATTCCACATTTTTTACACTGAAATATGACTGTGTAGGGTTTTTTTTAATGGCATACATATTTCCTGTCTTGCTTATATCAAGGCTATAAAATTATTTTCATAATTTTTTCTAATATATTATTAATTTTTAAAATTGAAATATTTAGTCTCTTTAGAAATTACTTTTGTGTATGGCTAGAGGTAATGTAATCTAGCTTTCTTTTTTACCTAGTGGAAATGGACTTAGGCCATTACCGTTTTATTATGTAAGTCATTTCCCTGTTCATTTGAAAATCCACCTGTAAAATATAAACACTTGGCCTTTTTCTGTGCTATCTGGCTAATTGTTCTACTTTTCTGTTTCTGTGCTAGTATCACTCTCTTTTCCTTTATTTTTCATGTGCATGGTTTATAGTAAGTTTGGTATCTGACGAGACAAGTCCACCCCCACTATTCTTCTTTCCCACACTTTTCTTAACGATTTTTCTATATGGACGTTATTGCAAATGAACTTTAAAATTACTTTATCAAGTTAAAGAAGAAAAAATACCACTGGATTCAGATTGGAATATATGGAATTAAATCTGTATATTAACTTTAGAAAGCTTGACATGTGGAGAGAGTAGCCTCTTCTCAGGAATATATGTTTGTCTGATTGTTCATATATTCTATGTCTTTCAATAATATTTTCTAATTTTCTTCATATGTATTTTTTGTCGTTAAATTAATCCTACGTATCATATGATATAGGTTGTAACTTTTTTCTTTTTCTTTTTTTTTTTTTTTGACACAGGGTCTCATTCTGTCACTCAGGCTGGAGTGCAGTGGCGCAATCATATTAATAGTTCACTGCAGCCTGGAACTCCTGGGTTCAAACCATCCTCCTGCCTCAGCCTCCTAAGTAGCTAGGACTACAGGCCCATGCCACCACGCCTGCTAATTTTTTTTTTTTTTTTAATGTAGAGAAGAGGTCTTGCTATCTTGCCCAGGCTGGTCACAGTTGCTACTTTTTATAAAATATTTTTCATTTGAATTTTTAGCTGTTTATTTCTAGTACAGAGAGAAGTTAATTGTTTTCATATATTTGTCTTTTATCTATGCATCTGAGTAAACTCTATTAGTTTGATATCCAACTCTAATCAAAAATATGTAAAGTATATAATTTTATCATATGCAAGTAAAGACTATTTGCTTCATATATATATTTTATATATAAATCATTTCTTCTTATATCAGCCAGAACCTTCAAAGCAATATTTTTAAAGAGTTAATGACATCCTAGTCTGATTTCTCATTTTGATAAAAATGGCTTTACCATTTCCCCACTTAGCAATTAAATTTGCTATTGAATTTTGCTAAATAGTCTTTATCATGTTTAAGTAATTTTTATCTTTCCTGTTTAAGTATTTTTAACATTTATTTATTGACCTAATTTGTTGTATATATATACATATGGAAACTTATTACCTGTCCTCTGTAGCTTTGATCAGAATAGAGAGTTCTTCATTATAAACTTGTGTACCTGGTGGAGAAGGCTGGAAATCAGTTTGCATGTATTTTTTTCTTAGTGATCCGTGACCTCTAGCTGCTGTGCCAAGTATGAAACAGAGCCTGATTGAGCTCTGAATTAGTTCTGTCTTTATGTACCCACAAAATTTCTGCCCCAAACCACCCAATTTATATGAGATTCTTTATACTGGCATGATCATTAACTGGTTTGTGCACATTTCTCTGAAGGTAAATAGACATCATGTAATATCTCCATTTTACATGGAATTATAATCTTTACTGTAGTGTGAGCACTTATGTATCTATCCAGAACTTGTTATTTAATTGTGTGTGGGCATGGACTTGTTTAAGCTTTTCCTATGAATTGAACCATGAGTCATTATAATTTACACTAAGAACTAAAGTTAAGTAATGAACTTTTTTTGCACAATAAACTCCCCTTAATTTAGAAAAATACACAGTGAATCAGTTCAAGTTAGTTCTGCGTTTATTTATGGGACTATTGAATTAGAAGAAAATTGGAATATATATTATTTTGTGGAATGATTTCTTTCCATTTTTTAAAATAGAAGTCTTGGACTAAACAGGCTGCAGAAGAACCTCATTGAGATTTGGGAGAAAAATAAAACACACCTAGAAAGTCTGCCCTTTCTTACCAGGAACCACCTGAGGACACTGTAGCAGTTATCTTGAATATCTCTAAATGTGAATATTCTAACAGGTTTTCCTTTACTTGAAGATCCCCAAAATTGTTGATGTGAATCATTATTCAGTACATTCTCTGTGTTCAGGATTTTGCCTCTGGCAGAGCTCTAACTCCACTGTTTCTGAGAAAGGGAAAAATCGCGCACTATAATAGCTTTGGGAAGCTGCCAGGGAAAAACTACCCCCTCAGACAATTACTTTATATTATCCTTTACTGCACATATGATACATTATTCATCATTTTCTAGGCATGTTCCTTATAAATGCTATTTAATCACATTTTAAAGGTAAACAGCATTTATCAAATTATCATCCGGTATCTTACTCCAAGTCAGCACTGATTCTTTGCCACAAACCTATGCCCTGCAGGAGAACAGTGTGTTTAGTTTTTGTCCCATATGTGTCCAAAGGCTGAGAGCCATACCCGTGTCCCATTGGGTTATTTTCTCTGTTTCAGGCCATCCTTATATTAAAATAATCGTCTTGTTTTGGTAGCATTAGTTCTATCCCAAGATATATTTTAAATATGGGCAATACTTAATTTTGCTTTTCTGGATCTTTCTGAATATCTGTGATGGTGTTGAAGCATTTTGTATTTAGAATATATGAGTGTCTTAATTGATTTGCTTTTAGTGCTTTACATAGTAATATGTGCTCAATGAATATTTATTTGAATGGCAGGAATGCATGGTGAGACTTTGGTGAAATAAATGATTTTGTGTGGATTATCATAAATTCTTAATTTCTTCCTTTGTCCATTTTTGACATTAAAGGTAGTAGATGAGGCAGTGTTAATCCATGGAGTAGACAGAATGGATGGCGTGTGTGTGTGTACAGATGTACGTGTGTACACTTATGTGCTTGTGTTGGCATGTATTTATTTGTGTATAGATAAACAAGTAGTGAGAATGGCTGAAAAAAGAGAAAATATTTCCTAGTGTATTCTGGCAATTGTGTTAGGCCATTCAGACTATTTGATTTTTCATTTATCCCTAAGAATACATTTATGAAGCATCTACTGAGAGCAGGCACTATTCAGCGCCCCTGGAGATAGTCTTAAAGAAGTTAGTAAAAAAAGACAACTCCATTAAAAGAGATAGCAGGGAAATGTGTGGTCAAGGCTTTTGTAAAGGTAAATATAGGATGCCTGTAGATGGGGGGAAGACAAAACAGGGCATCCATACTAGAATGGAATTCAAGAAGGGTTTCAAGAAGTGTGTCTTGGTCTTAGCCTTGAAAATTAAGATGGAAGTAACTTGCCAAAAAGGGAGGGAAGGGGTTCTATGCAAAAGAAATAGCGTAAGTGAATGATTAATGAATACAGCTTTAATTTCTTCTTGGAGGATAGGGAAGAAACGTTTTGAACTTAAGACATCACACTAGGTGCCTACTTTAGAATTGGTTCATTAATAATGTTAAATCCCTACATATAGTTAGATAATTGAACAATACCCTCCAAGAGCAAATTATGGCCATTGATTGAATTTTTTATGGTTTGGTGTATGAACCAGTTGAAACTGCCGTGCTCTTCATTGTTTAATTTGTAGTTAGTAATTTGTAGAAATTCTGAGTATATGGTTCTTGAATCACAATTATATTCTGATAAATTCCTCCTGGATTTTCCCCCCAGTTTTTTCTTATCATATTAATTTGTTTCTAACCTTGATTTTTCCCCATTCCCAGAGTATATGTCTGTGAATCCAGAGGAGCATCTTACAAATATTAGTTAGCACTAGAGAATGTCAGAAATTCAAAGGATGATCTACCTAAGGATAGAATTTAGAGGAAAAGAGTTGGCTGCCCATTTTCTTTCTAGCTATGCATTCCAGAACAGATAACTTGCCTTGGAGCTTTCTGTAGTTGGAAGATTATGGACATTAGAATCAAATTGATCTGGGGTCACATCCTCAAAATGTCACTCATCTCTTATAAGACCTAGAACAAATTCCTTAATCTTTTTTAATCCTCGGTTTTCTCAACTATGAAAAATGAACACAATAAAACCAACTTTATGGTGGAGGGTGTTAGAGAAAGTGTAGTAACTGTTCTTACTGGTAGTTTCATCTAGGAATACAAATTATGATTAAAGCATATGTATTTAGTCTTACCTTTTTTCTAATAAAGATTGCATACCATCTTGATTGAGCTAGGGATAATTCTGTGTGAATCCATTGAAAAAGAGATTATCACCCCTCTAATTCTCTTCAAGAACAAGAAGTCATGATTTTTCTGATCTACCCAGTGTATTTAACTACTCTGGCTATGAATGTTTTGCTTTCTCTGCCTTTAACATTATTTACTTGCAGGGTGTAAGCATTGCTGAATTACACACTAGACAGACTTCAGGCTTATTGTATGCATGTGTAGGGCCCTGCTAACACTAGGATATTTGCATGGGCACACACATGTATACACTTCCCTTTCACAAAAACATTCAACTCTGAACAAGCGAAAAATAAATTTACTATTAGAAACTTTAGGATGCTGTTACATTAATTTCAGCATATGCTAAATTTTTTCTTTTGATGTTTAGTATTGTTTTTATTTTGAAATCCACATTGAGGGGAGAGGGTGGGGAGTGTCAAATCTTTTCACTTAGTGGGGACTTTAAAGAGTCCACCCTCAGGATGATAGGTACAATCATGTATCACTTAATGATGGGCATATATTATGAGAAACATGTCACTAGACAATTTCATCATTGTGTGGACATAATAGAGTGTACTTACACAAATCTAGATGGTATAGCCTACTACATACCTAGGCCATATGGATAGCCTATTGCTCCTGGGCTACAAACTTGTACAGCATGTTACAGTTTTAAACACTATAGGCAACTGTAACACAATGGTAAGTATTTGTATATCCAAACATAGACAAGGTACAGTAAAAATATGGTATTATAATCTTATGGGACCACCATTGTTATATGTAGTCTGTCATTGACTGAAAACATCATTATGCATCTCGTGACTATATATCTGTCTTTTTTCTACCATGTAGTTCTTGGACAGTTTATATATTAGAGATAGAAAAAACACAGCCATCTATCTTCCAGTTATTTGCCATGTGTGCAATATTTTACGTGATTTTCAAACAAAATTCTAAGCAAATATGAAGATGAAGTTGATTCAGGGAAGTACAGACCACAAGATTTTAGAGCTCTGTAGGAACTTAGGAATCAATGAGTATAGGAGTTTTCAGAATATTTTATCAAAAACCCCTTTTTCAAATGAAAAAAGATACAAGAGCCCAGTGAGTCATTTTGGTAAGGGTATATAGATGTTTGTTGGGGGTTGTGCAAGGAGTGGGGGAACACCTCTCTCAGTTACCTCCCACCCCAGCCTGTTGGACCTGGAGGGTTCTGGGGAGCAGGATTTGTAACTACTGGTTTAATATAAGCCCCAGCTGAGAACCTTGACACCCAGAAGGATGTATCCAAATGTGGCTAAACTCAGATTGTTTCTCTGATTAGAGACTGCATTTTGGGTTAATTTGGCAAAGTCCTACCAGAAAGTAGTGTTCAGATGGCAGTGTCAACTTTATTGGGATATTTCTTCTGAGAGAGGTGAAACATTGGATCAGTGCCATTCCAAGCCCAAGGTCATGTTTGTGTAAGAAAAAAGATAAGCAGCAGGATTTCTTACATTTGTGGTCATGAAGCACAAGTAGCTGATTTATAAATAAGCTGTGATGGGGTGTCAATGCCAGGAAGCTTTAATCCTGGTAGTTTTCCTACTTCTTTAACCCCTCTGTTTGGAGTTAAAAAAAATCCTCTTCCATTTTAATCTTTTTATGTTAATCATATCCTGATTGTGTATGTGATGCAGCCAATATCCAAAAGACTCCAACATTAATTGTAAACCAAATGCTAGAATAATTCTGTTTGAAAACTGAAAGCTCTTTCTCTTTTGTTATAGGATCTTATAAGGTTGACTGAATAGATTCAGTTTACTGATACCCAGAAGGAATGTCTCACTTTTTTTTTTTTTTGAGAAATAGGAATTTTTTTTTTTTTTTTGAGAAATAGGAATTTCTCACTATTTTAGATAGTCACAGATCATGTCAGACGTTAACTACAACTTATACTAAGACAGTGGTACTGATCAACACTGAATTAGTGTTAAGTTACTTTTCCAGCACTTGGAATGAGTTTGGGATCAGCCACTCTTCCCCTATCTCTCTTGATCTGGTGGTAAGTTGTTGAGAACTCTCAGGGGCTGGCCTATGTCTTTGAAATACAATAAAGGTAGTTGGCAAAGAGAGCATTGAACCTGTGACCTTGCCTTCCTTACAGCCTGACCTAATCAATCTAGAAACCACCTACACAGCTTTTCTTTTGATGATTCTTCTCTCCTTACCAACATAAAACTGATGTTTGTCATATTGTGACTCAACTAAACCATCACCAATTACTCCTATTCTTTTAGTCCCACGTGGTATTCTTGCATGTTAGGTGCTTAATAGAATTTATTGAATCAATCCATATAAATGGAGACATGAAGTCTCTCACCAGTTTGTAAGGATCAGTTTGAGGAATATAGCAGTCTATGGTTACATTTCAAAGACTGCCACAGATCATTCACAAATGATGTACTTGTTACTGAGCTGTGTCTTTCTTGTTCCCCAAAGCCTGTATTTCCCTTTGCCATTTTGGTTATGTATGTTTGTTTTGATAAATATATGTTTTCTAATATATGTTTTATAGGGAATATAATGAGGTAGAGTGGGTATATATCTGCATATACCTGTGTTTACATGTGGATGAACATATAAATATACATCTGCATATGCACATATATAGAGAGGACATATAAATATGATTAATTTTGTTCTGGTATGGATAGAGTAACCAACTATAATACAATTTCAAGGATTATTTTTGTAATTCAACAAGAGAAATTTCAAATTTTTATTACCCATTACCATTCGTATTTTTTAGGGTGCAAATCTATACTGAAACCTCCAAATTTCCACAGTGTGTGTTTTATTCCTTCACCTATAACTGTGTCTGCTTCTCCATGGTAGGGGAAAGTAAGCAAAGGTAATTGTGACTTTAACATATTAAACCCCAGTAGAGATTTGAATGTCCAATGTTATTTCCTAAAAGTCTCACCTAGTTTATGCAAATAACACATTTAAATTGACAGTATTTTACTTTCCCTCTGCTTCTACTTATGAAACTTCCATAGTTTTTAATTGGTGGATGGCAAAATTCACTACAAACTAAGTCTAGGAGCCTTTAGACACTGGAACAAAGTCATACAGGAACAGAAGTGTGGGTCTGAAACGGAAACCCTGTAGAGATCTCTTAATTATAAGAACTGTAGCAGATGTCACCATATCACTGATGTTGGAAAGATGTTGGGGGTGGGCAAGGCCTGATAGAATGGAAAATTCTTAGAATTTTTACATGGATATGATGTAGAAACTCGTTTCTATTTTTCTCTTAATGGTTAGCATTAGTATTTGTGTAGAGAAGTGGTACCTGGGAAGTACTTTGAGGTACCTTGGGGGTAGGTACTTCTCTTGCTTCAGCCAGGGTGCTTGCTCCATATTATATTTCAGCCTTCTGTGGAAGATTTTATTTAGGAAATAGTTTCCGCTAATTCTGTCTTAGAAGGCTGAGTAGTGGTAGTGGTCTCATTGAGAAGATTCTTGGTGGTAGCATCGGCTAACTGGTTCAGCTTAAGGTACAGTTTTTCTTTCTGGAGTTTCTTGTGGTTTTACTAACTCTTTGTTTTCTCTTTAACATAAAAACCATAAGCCATAAATAGCAGATAAATTTCACTATGAAGTAAAAACTGAACTGGGAGAAAAATATTGGCAGCTCATATCACAGAGAAAGGATAATTTCCCTAATGCTGGGGTTAGCTACTGCAGCCCAAGGCCCAAATCTGGCCTGCTGCCTGTTTTTATGAATCAGGTTTTCTTGGAACATGGCCACACTCATTTGTTTGCATATTGTTTGTGGCGGCTTTCACCCTGTGGTGGCAGAATTCAGTAGTTGCAACAGGGACCTTATGGTCCACAAAGCCAAAATATCTGGCCCTTTACAGAAAAGTTTGCCAACTCTTGCTCTAATGAATAATGAGCTCCTACAACTACAAATCAATACAAAAAGACCAACAATCCAATATTAAAATAGGCAAGAGATACATTTGTTAGTATCTCAGCAAAACAAAACAACAGCAGACAGATTTCTCCCCAAATGTTGCATCTCCCCAAATGGGGCAATTTACAGAGGAGAGGGCAGGATTTAGGGGACAAACAAGGGATGGTGTGACACTCAGAGACCAGCAAGAGCAGGAAGGCATTACCAATCCTGGGAGTGAAGGCAGGCACAAAGAGAGAAGATGGAGTAATTGGAGCTCAGTCAGAGCTGGAGCAAGGAAGGATGAATCATCCAAAGGAGGCTATAATCATAGAGGGATATAGCCACTGTCACGGTGTGAGAAATACGTCACTGAAACAAGACCGAAATGGGAAAGAAATACCTTGACTTCTGTCTTTCTACCTTCCAGTCACCTGCTGGTGCCTCCCAGAAGCTACCAGGCAAGGGAGTCCAGGTGATGCTGTTCTCAGGGGTCAGCTTCCTAGATCACTGTTGAGAAGATCCTCAACCTAATTCATAATAAGAGCAGAGCGAATGAAAACAATACTGAAATGCCACTTTTTGCCAATTGTATTGGCAAAGAGCAAAACGTTAGCACCCTGTGTTTGCAAGAGTATAGGGATGGGTATGATATATATATAGAGAGAGATGTATATATGAAGGTAATATCTCTCAAAATTATAAATGCATATGACCTTTGACTCAGAAATTACATTTATAGGAATTTATCCTATAGATATTTCAGCAAATACATGAAGTAACCTATGTGTAAGGTTATTTACTGTAATTTTATTTGTAATAGGAAAACTCCATCAGTAGGAGTTTATTTATATAAATTATGTTATATCCATTCAAGGGAATACTATGAAGCCATAAAACAGAATGAGGAACCTCTCTATGTCCTCATGTAAAATTAACACTGTTAAGTTATACAGAGAAAATAAAAATAGGGTATGTAGTATATGGCTATTTGTGTAAAAAAAGGGAAGAAAGGAATACATCAACATTTTCTTGTCTATGCATAAAATAAAATCCCAAGAAATAAAACAGGATGCCTCTGGAGATGGAGACTGATAGGGGTGGGGTGGTGGTGGTCATCTTTTTGTGCCTTTTGAATTTTGATTAAAAGTAAAGTAAGAATAATCTTATGGCCCAGTTAAACAGACAGGTTTCATCTGAAAATTTATTTGAGAGATATCTCAAAATTCTAGTCCCCGACTTGTGGCTTTTGATAATTTCTCAAACAAGATCTGAGAAGCTAATTGGTAGATTCAAAGTAAAATGATAACTCAGATGGCTTCAGTAAGAAAGCTCTGTCTCTTCTTCAGCCCAGCTTTAACTTTGGCCTGTTGGTGTTACTGCTTTTTAAATCTTTGTTTTCCTCAACATACTTGAAATCAGTTAACACTATGTTTTTTTTTTTTGAATGCTCTATCATTTGCACTTCAACTAATTCAGGCTGTTCCCATTTATTGGTCTGATTTATTGAAACTTTTGTGGATATATCATCCCTCCTTTTCACCTAAGATAGATATATGCTTTAGTTGTTTAGAGCAGCATCTTTTAAATATTTATTTTGATGTGAAGCACATTGTGGATTATCAACAAGTAAACATTTGGACAATCACAGGATCAAAATATAGGAACAAATCTGGATTTCTCAAATCTGTCTCTTTTTATTTTTTTTTTCCTGGGCAAGGTTTGCCTGAAGTGGAAAGAACTGAATATGGATGAGTGCATGTTGCAAACTGATTTTCAGCTGTAATTGCAGTATGAAAATAGGCAAAGAAAGTAGATTGGGAATATAGGCAATCATAGATGAGATTCTTACACCTGCCAGATACCATGTGTAGCACACAAGCATCCACAGAGAAATTGAAATGCTGCTATCCTGTGACAAGAGGTTCCAATTAATGTGATTTGGACACATCTGTCTGCCGGTAGCTCACCTCGTGAAACCACATCCCTGTCCT
Source organism: Daubentonia madagascariensis (assembly GCA_023783475.1). Classification (NCBI taxonomy): domain Eukaryota; kingdom Metazoa; phylum Chordata; class Mammalia; order Primates; family Daubentoniidae; genus Daubentonia; species Daubentonia madagascariensis. The sequence continues at coordinate 12,942,302 of JAKFHU010000258.1, read as the reverse complement.
GCTGCTGGAGTCAGTCAAAAGGCTCAGTGGCACAGGAGTCATCCTGGGAGCTGTGGTGAGGGGCTGTGAACCTCCTTCCTTTCTATTTGCTCCAAATCGGGAACAGCAGCTTACAGAGAGCATTCCTAGCTGGAAGGCTTTATATAGTTAATGCCATTCTGAAAGCATATGTTCTTCAAATACATGGCTGTGGAGTAGGGGGTTTAACATACCAAATTGCCAGGTTTTGATTGCTGAAATAAAGATAGGTTTGCCATATTAATTTTGGCATGAAAAAGATTTGGGCAGTGTGTGGACTTTTTCAGGCCTTAACTGAGAATTGAATAGTTTAAACAGGGTCACCTGGTTAAATTATATCCTGAGGCAGTGACCTAGAAATGCAGGGTGGGGGTGGGGTGGGGAGGTGTTTGCTTTGCCAAAGTCTTTGCTCCTAATTTTATTTTTGAGACCAGAACACTATGATGCTTCATACTCTGTGCATGTATTGTGTGTTTGTGTGTGTGTATTTTCTCTTCCCTCACTCATGGAGTAATCAGGAGCGTCGTGCAAGCTAATTTATGCAGCGGGGGATAGAGATCTCTGGGAAAGACGGGATTACTTTGCAGCATCAGCAGAGCACTAAGGATTGCTGCAGCCCTTCAGAAGTCCAAGGTCATGCACCAGCCAGCAGTTCTCCAAACAGTTTGACTGTGTGGAGCCAGCACCCTGCTTAGATGCACCCCTGTCTTCCCTCACCCCTACCCCATCTAGCCACGTACCCAGCCCCCCAGCCATGCTCACCTCCCCCTTTTCTGTAGGTTTGTTGCACTGATGGTCTGTTCTTCAGTTCTCTGAATTTTCATATGTGAGACTCTTCCTTTCTTAACTAATTGTGAACTCTTGACCACATGAAACCAGGTTTTATCCTTTTTGGTTTTTTTTTTTTCGTTGTCTGTAAAAGAATATACTAATTAATTTTTGGCCTTGATGTTCTCTTCTGACTGGCTCTTAGCCAACTGGATCACAATCCCCTGTAACCTGTTCCGCTATTCATGTTTTTGATGAAGAAATTAGGTAATATCTGAATTGCACAGTTTTGCCATAGGAATGTGGATTGATGCTGTTTGGTGTGAAATGATACACATTTCCCCCAAAGTTCAGACTCATAGGGGGGAAAATAATGTACCAAGAAGTGTTGTATTATGCTCAGATCCTTTTCATGGAGCTACATTTTTATTTGAATTACAAATAAAAATCTACTGAAACACATTCTATCTATGTACAACTTCTTAGAAGACAGAAGCGAACATTTAATGATCCTCTGTTATTGCCAAGAACTGACTGTGCTAGGCAATTTTCCATATGTTCCATAATTTTTAAATTATTATTCACTTCCATATATTATTTAATCCTTGCAGTTATCTGAAATATACATTATTTTTGATTTCTTTTAATTAAGCCTTTTATTTTGAGACAATTGGAGACTCACATTCAGTTATAAAAAAATAATACAGAGAGATCTCTGTGTCCTTTATCTAGTTTCCTCCAGTGGTAACATCTTGCAAAACTGTAATACGGTATTGCAACCAGAACATTGACATTGATACAGTCAAGAAACAGAGCATTTCCATACTACAAGAATCCCTCGTGTGCTTTTATAGCTACACCCACTTTCCTTACACCCTAACCTCTCTTTACCGTCATAACCACTAATCTGTGCTCCATTTCTATAATTTTGTCCATTCAAGAATGTTGTATAAATAGAAAATGCAGTGTGTAACCTTTTGGGATTGGCTTGCCTTTTTTTTTTTTAGACGGGGTCTTGCTGTTAGTTTTTTCCTTTTTTATTGTAAGTAGTATTGCATGGTATGGATGGACCACAGTTTAACCTTTCACCCATTGAGGGACATACTGGCTTGCTTCCAGTTTTTGGCTATTACAAATAAAATTGCTATAAACATTCATGTACAAGTTTTATGGGAACTTAATTCATTTCTCTGAGATAAATGCTCAGGAATGCAGTTGCTGGGTTGTATGGCAGTTGAATATTTAACACGTTTAGCATGCAACTTGCAGTGATCCCTTAAAGTATACATTATCTTTATTTATTATATACATTTGAGGAAACTGAAGCCCAGAGTAGTTGACTTGCCCAAGATTACATAGATAATAAGTAGTAGAGCTAAGACTTGAATCCAGATTTGCCTGACCCTCCAAATCTATACCTTTTCCAATCAAGGACTCTGCTACAGTACGTAGCCTTTTACACGTAACAGTGTTTGGAATGGAAAACTGAGGGTTCTGTTTTCACCTGACCTTGAACCACTAAAAGTGAAGGGGTGATTTCATGGTCATATTATTGTATATATATTTTTTGCTCAAAAGAGCAGAAAGCAAATATCAGTACAGAAGACATTAGAGTCCATAGTAGCTATAATCAATTAGGATTCCCAGCATTTTAATAGAAAGGCAGTGAGCTTTATGATTTCATCTTTGCTGAGAGATTGACAAGCTGGAACTGACTGCCCAGTGAATCAAGGGCAGAGCCAGAACTCACATATAAGCTCTCCATCCCTGTTCTGTCTGGTTGCCATCTCTCCTTCAGCTTGGACAGTCTTCAGTGTTGGGGCAGGCAGCTGGTGGCTGGCAATCCTCAGAAAGACAGATATCATCAATTATTGGTGTGTTGGTGGCAAAGATGTGGGTGGAGGAGGGGGAGAGAGTAAGAGATTCCCAGATGTTGCGTGATCTGATCATGGCAGGTACTGAAATGCTGACGGTGTTTATGGTTATTAGATGCGCAATGGGGAATTGCTGCCCCTTCCTGTAATCTAAAGGGTTATTTCTGGGTGACATCTTGACAGGAAGATGTCCTGTGGGAAAACAGTGCTAACTCAGTGTGCCTGACCAACAGTTAATTATTAATACTTCATATGCTTGAAAGAAGAGTGATGTTACCTGGATGTTTGTTATGGAGCCCTTTTTTTTTGTTTTTGTTTTTTTGTTTTTTTCTCATAAAAAGGAAAGGGTTTTATTAAGCAGTTTGAGAAAATAACAGTCACAAAATTGCACCTTCTTGCAAGAGTGAAAGGGTCTTTCAGCGTAACTTTAGAGTCTGTAAATTATGCTGTTACAGAAAATATCCCTTCTGTTTCAGAGATTTTAAACAAAGGCAGAGTGGTTATCACTTTGCTTTCTGCAGGCTAAATATTTTTTCTGAATTACAATGGCTGATTTCAGTTTAGTCTCTGCAGACTACAGTAAAGCTAGAATGAAAACGACTTTATTTTATCTTCATAGCAGTAAGACCTTTTGAAATGAGCTTCTTCCATAATTTAACGTCTTTTTAGCCTGTTTATTTCCAGGGATCAATATTGTTTCTATTGTAATAGATTTTTCCAGTTAATATTTCACAGAGTTTCTGATCTTAATATTTAATATTTAATTAATATATGAATAAGATTCCAGAAGTGAGTCTGACTAAGCCCTTACTCTATTTGTTCTTGGCAAACAGATAATTTGCTACCAAGGTTATTTAGTATGATCTATTTTAATGATTATTGTATCAATGACCCTTTCTTTGTGATTTCCTGTGAGGACCCTATATAATAGTCATAAAACATTGCTAGACGCATATAGAAAAAAGGTCTAGTCCGCACCCCTTATTTTATGTATAAGAAAGTTCCTTAGCTGAAGGTGGTCCCATATTTAGTTTGGGAATAAGAAGCTTATAATGGCTAAATGATTTTCAAACAATGTTTTGGGAAAGCAACTCCATTCTCTCCCTACAAACACAGGCATGCCCCCACTCAAAACAAACACATGCCCTAGTTTTGCTTTTATCACATCTGATGACTTATTTTGGTGTTTATGTAACATTGTTTGATGTAAGGGTTCCACTGTAAAAAAGTTTGAAAACTATGATCAAGATGCATAATAAGGCCTCTTAGCGCTCTGACATCAATGATACATAGTAAATAACATAATTTGTGTACAGGTATATATATTTGTGATCTTCCATGTGAAAGATTTGGCAACAGTGGAATTTTTTTCCCTTTTATTTTTAGTTGACATGTAATAATTGTACATATTAATGGGATACAGTGATATTTTGTTATGTATATACAATGTATAATGATGAAATCAGGGTAATTACCATATCTATCATCTCAAATATTTATCATTTCTTTGCATTGTGAACATTCAAAATCCTCCCTTCTAGCTTTTTGAAAATATAAAATTAATTATAGGTTACTATAATCACCCCATAGTGCTGCAGAAAACCCAAACTCATTCCTCCTATCTGGCTGTAATTATGTATCCATTACCCAACCTCTCCCTCCCCTCCCTCCTCTTCCCAGCCTCTAATACCCACAATTCTACTCTCTACTTTCATGACCTCAACCATTTTTTTTGGCTCCCACATATGAATGCGAGCATGTGCTATTTATCTTTATGTGCCTGACTTATTTTACTTAAAATAAGTTTGTGCAGGCTCATCCACGTTTCTGCAAATGACAGGATGTCATTCATTTAATTCTTTTTAATGGCCGAATAGTATTCGATTGTGTGTATATACCATATTTTCTTTATCCATTCATCTGTTGGTGGACACTTAGGTTAATTCTATATCTTAGCTATTGTGAATAGTGCTGTAATAAACATGAGGATGCAGGTATCCCTTTGATATACTGATCTCCTTTCCTTTGGCTCCTATGGTAGTTCTATTTTTAGTTTTTCTGTAGAACCTTTGTACTATTTTCCATAAAGACTGTAATAATTTATATTCTCACCAACATTGTATAAGAGTTCCCTTTTCTCTGCATCCTCACCAGGATCTGTTATTTTTTTGCCTTTTGGTAATAGCCATCCTAACTGGGGTAAGATGTTATCTCATTGTGGTTTTGATTTGCATTTCCCTGATGATTAGTGATGTTGAACATTTTTTCATATATTTGTTGGCCATTTGTTTATCTTCTTTTAAGATATGTCTGTTCAGATCTTTGCCCACTTTTTAACTGGATTATTTGTTTCTGTTTTGGGGTTTATTTGCTATTGAGTTGCGTTCCTTGTATATTTTGGATATTAGTCCTTTGTTGGATGAATAGTTTGCAGATATTTTCTGCCATTTTACTGGTTGTCTCTTCATTCTTCTGATTGTTTCCTTTGCTGTGTCAGAAGCTTTTTAGTTTAATATAGCTTCATTTGTCTATTTTTGTTTTTGTTGCCCATGCTTTTAAAGTCTGAGCGATAAAATGTTTGCCTAGACCAATTTCCTGAAGCATGTCCCCTGTGTTTTCTTCTAGTAGTGATAGTTTTATAGTTTGGGGGTCTTATGTTTAAATATTCAATCCCTTTTGAGTTGATTTTTATATATGGTTGTAGGGGTCTAGTTTCATTCTTCTGCTATGGATATTCAGTTCAGCACCATTTATTGAAGAGGGTGTCTTTTCCGCAGTGTATGTTCTTGGCACATTTGTTAACAATTGGTTGGCTGTAAATATGTGGAATTATTTCTAGGTCCTCTATTCTGTTCCATTGATCTGTGTGTGTGTTTTTGTACAAACACCATACTGTTTTAGTTCCTGTAGCTTTGTAGTATATTTTCAAGTCAGTCAGTGTGATGCCTCCAGCTCTGTTTTTTTTTTTTGCTTGGTATTGTCTTGGCTATTTAGGGTTTTTTGTGGTTCCATACAAATTTTAGGATTTTAAAAATATTTCTGTGAACAATGTCATTGATATTTTGATGGAGATTACATTGAATCTGTAGATTGCTTTGGGTAGTATACTTGCGTCTTCAGGTTTTTTTGTCAGTGTTTTGTAGTTTTCATTGTAGAGGTCTTACTCCTCCTTGTTTAAATTCATTCCTAGGTAATTTTTTGTAGGTATTGTAAATGGAATTGCTTTCTGGATTTCTTTTTCAGCTAGTTTGTTATTGGTGTATAGAAACACTACTGATTTTTGTATGTTGGTTTTGTACCCTCCAGCTTTACTAAATTCAATTATCAGTTTGAACAGTTTTTTGGTGGAGTCTATAGGTTTTTCTATACATAAGATCATGTTGTCTGCCAAAAGGGATAATTTGACTTCCTCTTTTCAAATTTTGATGCCTTTTATTTCTCTCTCTTGCCTGATTGCTCTGGCTAGGATTTTCAGTACTGTGTAGAATAGGAGTGGTAAGAGTGGGCATCCTTTTCTTTCTCTAGTTCTCAGGGGAAAGGCTTTCAGCTTTTCTCCATTCAGTATGGTGTTAGCTGTGGGTTTGTCATTTATGGCCTTTATTATGTTGAGGTATGTTCCTTCTGTGCCTAATTTGTTGAGTTTTTATCATGAAGGGATGTTGAATTTTATCAAATGCTTTTTCTCTATTGAGTTGATCACATGGTTTTTGTCTTTCACTCCGTTGACGTGAATCTATCACATCTATTGATTTGCATATGTTGAACCATCCTTGCATCCCCAGGATAAAACCCACTTGATTATGGTGTATTATCTTTTTGATGTGTTGTCGGATTTGGTTTGCTAGTATTTTGTTGAGTTTTGCATCTATGTTCATCAGGTATATTGACCTGTAGTTTTCTCTTTTTATTGTATCCTTGTCTGGATTTGGTGTCAGGGTAATCCTGGTCTTGTAGAATGAATTAGGAAGACTTTCCTCCTTTTAAATTTTTTGGAATAGTTTGAGAAGAATTGATGTTAGTTCTGGCTGGAAAATATAGTAGAATTCACCAGTAAAGCCATCTGGTCCTGGGCTTTTCTTTGTTGGGAAACTTTTTATGATTAATTCAATCTCATTAATCATTATTGGTCTGATCAGGTTTTCTTTTTCTTCCTAATTCAATCTTTGTAGTTTGTTTGTGTCCAGAAATTTATCCATTTCCTCTAGGTTTTCCAATTTGTTTGTATATAGTTGTTCATAATAGTCTCTAATGATCCTTTGTATTTCTGTGGTATCAGTTGTAATGTCTCCTTTGTCATTTCTAATTTTATTTATTTGGGTCTTCCCTCTTTTTTTCTTGGTTAGTCTAGTGGTTTTATCAGTTTTGTTTGTCTTTTCAAAAAACCAGCTTTTTCTTTCATTGATCCTTTGTATTGCTTCTTGGTCTTATTTCATTTAGTTCTACTCTGATTTTTATTATTTCCTTTCTTCTTCTAATTTTGAGTTCGGTTTGTTCTTGCTTTTCTTGTTCCTTGAGGTGCATTGTTAGGTTGTTTATTTGAAACTTCCTACTTTTTCGATGTAGGTTCTTATTGCTGTAAACGTTCCTCTTAGCACTACTTTTACCATATCCCATAGGTTTGGGTATATTGTGTTTCCATTTTCATTTGTTCTGTACAGTTTCCAAAATTCCTCCTGTTACTGATTTCTTTTTTACTCCATTGTGGTCTCAGAACATCCTTAATATGATTTTAATTTAGAAAAAATTTTCCTTTTTAAAAATTTTAATAGAATTGGGTACAAGCTGAATTTCAGTACATGTATATATTGTGTAGTGGTGAAGTCTGGGCTTTTGTACCCATTACTTGAATAGTGTACATTGTACCCCATAGGTAATTTGTCATCCCTCTCTCCCTCCCCTCTTTTGAGTCTCCAGTGTCCATTATACCACTCTATGTGTCTTTGTGTAGCCATAGTTTAGCTCCCACTTATAAGTGAGAATGTGAAGCATTTGTTTTTCTGTTCCTGAGTTACTTCACTTAAGATGATGGCCTCCAGTTCCATCCAAGTTGCTGCAAAACACATTTCACTCTTTCTTATCACTGAGTAGTACTCTGTGGTGTATATATATGCTACATTTTCTTTATCCACTCATCAGTTGATGGACACTTAGGTTGATTCCATGTCTTTGTGATTGTGAATTGTGTTGTGATAAACATACAAGTGCAGGTATCTTTTTGATATAATGATCTCTTTTCCTCTGGGTAAATACCCAGTGGTGGGATTGTAGGATCAAATGGTAGATCTACTTTTAGTTCTTTGAGAAATTTTCATACTGCTCTCCGTAGAGGTTGTACTGATTTACATTCCCACCAATGGGATAATAATCATTCCCTTTTTACTGCATCCATACCAACATCTATAGTTTTTTGACTTTTTAGTAATGACCATTCATTTGTCTATCTTCTTTTGAAAAATGCCTGTTCATGTCATTTGCCTCCTTTTTAATGGTGTTATTTGTTTTTCTCGTGCTGAGTTGTTTGAGTTCCTTGGAGATTCTGGATATTAGTTCTTTGTCAGACACGTAGTTTGCAAATGTTTTATCTCATTCTGTAGGTTGTATATTTACTCTTTTGATTATTTCTTTTGCTGTGCAGAAGCTTTTTAGTTTAATTAAGTCCCATTTGTCTATGTGGCATTTGCTTTTGGGGTCTTAGTCATAAATTCTTTGCCTTGGCCAATGTCCAGAAGAGTTTTTCTTGAGTTTTCTTCTAGGATTTTAATGGTTTCAGGTCTTACATTTAAGTCTTTAATCTATCCTGAGTTAATTTTTGTATATGGTGAGAGATAGGGATCCAGTGTCATTCTTCTGCATGGGGCTATCTAATTTTCCTAGCATCATTGATTGAATGGGGCATCCTTTCCCCAGTGTATGTTTTTGTCTGCTTTGCAAAGATCAGTGGGTTGTAGGTATATAGTTTTATTTTTGGGTACTCTATGTGTTTTGGTTACTATAGCCTTGTAGTATAATTTGAAGTCAGGTGATGTGATGCCTCCAGTCTTGCTCTTTTTGCTTAGGATTGCTTTGGCTATTTGGGCTCTTTTTTGGTTTGATGTGTAAATTTAGGATTGTTTTTTCTAACTCTGTGAAAAATGACTTTGGTATTTTGATAGGAATTGCATAGAATCTCCAGAGTTCTTTGGGCACTATGGATATTCTAACAATATTTACTCTTCCAATCCATGAGCATGGGATGTTTTTCCATTTATTTGTGTTATCTGTGATTTCTTTCGTCGGTGGTTTATAGTTATTCTTTCAGAGATCTTGTACGTCCTTGGTTAAATATATTCCTAGGGTTTTTGGGTTTTTTTTCTTTGCAGCTATTGTAAATGGGGTTGTGTTCTTGATTTGGTTCTCAGCTTGTTATTGGTGCATATAAATGATATTGATTTTTGTACATTGATTTTATAACCAGAGACTTTGCTGAATTTATTTATCAAATCTAGGAATCCTTTGGAGGAGTACTTAGGGTTTTCTAGGTATAAATCATATCAGCAAAGAGATAATTTTAAAATGCTTTGAGACTTGTTTTGTGGCCTAACGGGTTCTATTCTGGAGAATGTTCCATGTGGTATGCAAAGAATGTGTATTCTGCAGCTGTTGGATTGAATGTTCTGTAAATATTCTATCTGCAAGGTCCATTTGATCTATAGTGCAAATTAAGTCTGTTGTTTCTTTGTTAATTTTATGTGTGGATGATTGATCTGATGCTGAAAGTGGGGTATTGAAGTCCCAAACTGTTACTGTATTGGGATCTGTCTATATTTTCCTCTAATATTTGTTTTATATATCTGTGTGCTCCAGTGTTGGGTGCTTATATATTTACAGTTGTTATGTCCTTTTGCTGAATTGATCCTTTTGTCATTACATAATGACCTTCTTTGTCTCTTTTTATTTTTCTTTGCCTCAGAGTCTATTTTAATCTGATTAAAGCATAGCTATTCCTTCAAGCTTCTGGTTTCTACTTGTATGGAATATTTTTTTCCATCCCATTTACTTTCAGTCTGTATGTACCCTTACAGGTAAAGTGAGTTTCTTGTAGAGAGAATATATATATATTTTTTAATCCATTTAGCCAGTCTATATCTTTTAATTGGAGAATTTAAACCATTGGCATTCAAGGTTGTTATTGATAGCTGAGGACTTCTATCATTTTAAAAATTGTTTTCTTTTTGTTTTGTATATCTTTTGTTCCTTTCTTCCTCTTTTGTTGTTTACCTTTATGATTTGGTGGTTTTCTGTAGTGATATCATTTGATTCCTTTCTTTTTCTCCTCTGTGTATCTGCTTTAGCAGTGAGTTTTACACTTTTGTGTGTTTTCATGATGGAAGATACTATCTTTTCTCCTCCAGACGCTCTTAAGCATTTCTTGTATGGCTGGTCTGATGGTCATGAATCCTCTCCATTTTTGCACATCTGAGAAAGAGTTTTTCCTTCATTTTTGAAGTATGGCTTTGTTGGGTATAGTATTTTTGACTGGCAGTCTTTTTGTTTCAGCACTTTGAGTATATCATTTCATTGTCTCCTGACCTATAAGGTTTCTGATGAGAAATCTGCAGTTAGTCTGATTGGGATTTCCTTACATGTTTTTCAATGCTCTTCTCTTGCTGTTTTCTCTCTTTGTCTTTGACTTTTGACAGTTTTATTATAATGTGCTTTGGAAAAGGCTATTTTAGGACTGTATCCCATTTGGAGATCTTTGAGTTTCCTATATCTGAATGTCTATATCTCTCATTAGACTTGGGAAGTTTTCAGCTATTATTTCATTAAATAGGTTTTCTGTGCCTTTGCCCCTATCTTTACCTTCTGGAACATCAAAAATTCAAGTATCTGTCCCATATGTCACTCAGGCTTTCTTCATTCTTTTTTATTCTTTTTCTTGTCTGACTCAGTTATTTTAAAAGACCTGTCTTCAACTTTTGAAATTCTTTTTCTGCTTGGGGTAGTGTATTGTTGAAGCTCTCAATTGTATTTTTTAAAAATTTTATTCTTTGAATTCTTTAGTTCCAGGATTTTTGGTTTTTTTTTTTAATGATATCTATCTCTGTGTGAATTTCTCATTCAGATCATGAATTGTTTTTCTAATTTCTTTGTATTGTATGTCTATCTGTGTTCTATCTCATTGAGTTTTCTTAAGATCATTATTTTGAATTCCTTTTCAGGCATTTCTTAGATTTCCTTTTCTTTGGATTCTCTTAGTGGATAATTACTGTGTTTCTTTGAAGGTATCATGTTTTCTTGCTTTTTCATGTTTCTTGTGTCCTTATGTAGATATCTGCACATCTTGTGTATTAGTTACTTCTTCTAATTTTATGATTTGGCTTTTGTAGGGATAGACTTTTTTCTGTAGATGTATCTATGGTGTTGGTTGGGTAACGTGCTTTGGCTTTGATTTTGGATGAGCGTAATAGTCTAGCCTCCATATGATTGCTTTGTAATCAACATCAGTGTCATCTGTTAGTTTCTCAGTAGCTTAGTCTGTGATTGATAGTGGAGGCTATGGAGAAGCTTTGCTGTGGACAGTAATGACAAGCAGGCCTGTGTTTGGGCCCCTGGGTCACTCACACAGGCATTGGTGGTGGCAGCAGCAATGGCCTTTCCATGCCAATATGTAGGCCCCTGGAAGTATATGCAGGTGCCAGTGGTGGTGGTTGGTGCCTGGGTGGGTAGGTCCTTGGGCCCTTGGGTGGCACCAGGCAGCATACATGGGTACCCACAGCATTGGATTGGTGAGCCAGTTTCTGGACCCCCTGGTGACACACTTAGGTGGGCACTGGCAGCAGCAGTAGTAGGTGGAGCAGGCCTGTCCCCAGGTCACCATACAGTAGGTGGCAGGTGGGTTGAGCCTCTGTAGACAGATGGGGTGGGCCTGTCCTAGGTACCTGGGTGGTGGGCAGCAGCGGCAGCATGTGTGGTAGTCTCATCTTCAGACCCTGGATGGTGTGCATAGGTACCAGCAGCAATGGGTAGGGCAGGCAAATCCTTAGGTCCCACAAAGACATATGTGTAGGTATGCAGTGGCCCTACTGCTGGAGAGGGTGGGGTCGCTGTCAGTGGCAGCAGCCCTGGGCAGGCAGCTGCCATGCTTTGGAGAGTGCACTCTTTGGTTCCTTTTGTCCTGGGGGTACCCTCCCTGGTGCGCCGGACCACCAGTTCCCTGGTATGTAGGACACTGCATAGGTTAGAGTGCTGGGGACCTAACCATGCTGCTGGATCCAGCTGATGTCACGATGCTGCAGTCCTCTAAGTGGATGTAGGGTTATGTCTTGGGGCACCAGGGATGTGGCAATGCCAGGAGTTGTTGGACCCCAGGGCAAGATGTAGTTGGGTGATGACTGGGCTCTCAAAATGGCACTGCGCTGCAGCAGCTTAGGTCCCAGCAGGTGAGTGAGACACAGCGTCAATTCCCTCTCTAGAGCAATGTGGTAATGTAGACTCCAGGCAGGTCTTTATGCTAGGCTCAGTGCTTGTGAGGGCCGAAGGTCACTCCTGTGCATAGTACTACAGTTGTCGGTGTTGGGAATCTCTCACTTACCTTTTCCTCACAGTGAGGAGTCCCTCTTGGTTCTGAGCTGATCCTGGTCAAGCTGGCTACATCATTTCCCTCTCTTTCTGTGCCAGAGGGTCTCTCTTTGTGGAGAAGGTGAGTGGCAGGCCATCTAATCAGCCATCTTGCTGACCTTCTTACAATAGAACTTTGAAGAAAGTTCTCATAGGATTCTTTTTTAACTACTTAAATGGATTGGCTACCTAGAATCTGACGTAGAGTACTCTTAGTAGCTGCTTGATTTTTGCATGCCCTATAAGATTCTTTTTATCTATAAGATTAGTAAAAATGAACTTTAAAAAAACCAGCCTGTTTTCTCCTAAAGACAAACAGAAAAACTATACAGGCATATCTTGTAGATATTGCATGCTTGTTTCAAGACCATGGCAATAAAGCACATATCTAGCTCCACTTCTAATTCTACTTCTCTTGCTCTTTCCACCACATCTCCAGTTACTTCCTCCAACTAAGTCTTGAACCCTTTAAAGTCATCCATGAGGGTTGGAGTCAACTTCTCCCATACTCCTGTTAATGTTGATATTTTGACCTCCTCTCATGAAGCATGAATGCATCTTAATGGCATCTAGAATTGTGAGTCCTTTCCAGAAGGTTTTCAATTTACTTTGTGAAGATCCATCTAAGGAATCATTATTTATGGCAGCTATAGTCTTATGAAATTTATTTCTTAAATAAGACTTGAAAGTTGAAATTACTCCTTGATCTATGGGCTGCAGAATGGATGTTGCGTAAACAGGTGTGAAAGCAACATTCACCTCCTTGTATATCTCCTTCAGAGCTCTTGGGTGGCTAAGTACATTGTCAATGGGTGGTAATACTTTGAAAGGAATCTCTTATTTTTGAACAGTAGGTCTCAACAGTGGGCTTACAATATTCAGTAAACTATGCTGTAAACAGATGTGCTGTTGTCCAGGCTTTGTTGTTGCATTTATGGAGCACAAAGTAGATTTAGCCTAATTCTTAAGGGCCCTAGGATTTTTGGAATGGTAAATGAACATTAGCTTCAACGTGAAGTCACCAACTAGCATTAGGCCCTAACAAGAGGGTTATTCTTTCTTTGAAGCTTTGAAGCCAAGCATTGACTTCTCTCTGGTTATGAAAGTCTTAGATGGCATCTTCTTCCAAAAGAAGGCTGTTTCATCTGTGCTGAAAATCTGTTATTTAGGGTAGCCATCTTCATCAATTATCTTAGCTGGTTCTTCTAAATATTTTGCTACAGCTTCTCCTTCAGCACTTGCTGTTTCACTTTGCACTTTTATGTTCTGGAGATGGCACCTTTCCTTAAACCTCATGAACCAACCTCTGCTAGCTTCCAGCTTTTCTTCTGCAACTTCCTTACTGCTCTCAGCCTTCGTAGAATTGAAGAGAGTTAGGGCCTTGCTCTGGAGTAGGCTTTGGTTTAAGGGAGTGTTGTGGCTGATTTGATCTTCTATCCAGATCACTAAAACTTTCTCCATATCAGCAATAAGGCTGTCTCACTTTCTTGTTATTCATGTGTTTGCTGGAGTAGCACTTTTAATTTCCCTCAAGAAGTTTTCCTTTGCATTCACAACTTGGCTAGTGGTTTTGTGCAAGAGGCCTAGCTTTCAGCTTATCTTGGCTTTCAATGTGCCTTCTTCACTAAGTTTAATCATTTCTAGCTTTTGAATCAGTGAGAGATATGCAACTCTTCCTTTCACTTGAATACTTAGAGACCATTATAGAGTTATTAATTGGCCTTATTTTAATATTGTTGTTCTTAGGGAGTAGGAAGGCCTGAGGAGAAGGAGAGATGAGGGAATGGCCAGTCAGTGGAGAAGTAAGAACATACACTATATTTATCGATTCAGTTCACTGTCTTATATGGCCACAGTTCGTGATGCTCCAGAACAATTACAGTGGTAACATCGAAGATGACTGATCACAGATCCCCATACAGATATAATAATAATAATAATAAAGTTTGAAATATTGTGAGAATTACTGAAACATGACACAGAGACATGAAGTGAACCCATGCTGTTAGGAAAATAGTTCTGATAGACTTGCTGGACACAGCGTTGCCACAAACCTGCAAGAAAGTACAACAAATGAGGTGTGCTTATAATTTTGTTTAGGTGAGTGTGTGTTTCGAGAATATGTCATTAAATTCTGACTGTCCTATAGATAAACAGGTAATTACTTAGAAGGCGCTGATTTGAGTGAGTATTTAGGAGTTCTTTATGCTCTCTTCTGTAGGACTTAGGGAAAGTTAGAAGGACTATGTGGTTTTTTTTGAAGAAAGATCAACCTTTTTTCTGGTATGGGTTTCCCTTGAGAACACTTGCAGCTTTCACATACAGCTCCTTAAGTCATTGAACATTCTCTTGCTCCCTCTCCGTAACATCACCATATCTATATCTATATTCAGTTTAATCATACATCCACTCAGATGCCAAAAGGTAGAAATTATGCTCACTGTCTTTATCGAGAAGGTATGCTGCTAAGCTTATGGCCTGAGTCCCTCTGGCCATAAGCACTTCCCAAGTGCACTGAGTCTTGGAAATTTCCATCTATGTCCTCTTTGTAGTATAGGCTAGTGGAGTATACAGGACACTTAGCTTTTTCTGAGTTAAGAGCTTTTTGATGTAACATGATTCTCTTCATGATTCAGTAAATTAATTCCAGAGAACTGACCCTCACAGAAATAATACCTCTTTTCTGTTTGTAGAGTGGCATTAGGTATCTCTTTATTTGGCACACATTTGGATGGAGGGTACAGATACTTACTGACAGTGCTCTCATTTTCAGGGTGATCTATTTCTTTTCTTTGTTCTTCTTCTGAATCAGACTTGCTATAGTTTCTTTGTAGATGCTGTCTACCAATATGTTCTTTAACCTTTTGTTGTTCAGGCAGAGATTATACTGAGGTTCTCCTCTTTTAGGAAAAAGATAAAGCGTAAGCTGTATTGTGTATCTGTGATGGTATCCTGGAATACTTCTTATTTTCTCTTCTCCGTATCATATTGCAGAAGGTAGAATCTGATACAGTATGGTTGAAAAAATACTTGACTGTGATAACAAGAAACCTGATTTTAGTCTCGATTTGACCTCTAGATCACCTGGCTAAGATATTTGCTGTAAATTTGATGATCTCTATAGTCCTCATTGTAACCCTGTCCACCTAACAGTGATCATCACATAATAGTTTTGAAGGAGTTAATCTGTCATTAGTCTTTTTTTTTTCCACTAAATGGTCAGTACTTGCCATCCACAGAATTGTCTCTGAAATAATAGCTAACAGCTACTAGGTGTGGACTAAGTACCAGGCAATATTTTAAGCACTTTATATGTATTAATTCATATTATTTTTATAATAATCCTTTGAGAAGGAGGTTATGAGGTAAAATAACTTGCCAAAGATAAATAGCTAGAAAGTGGAGATCCAGGATTTGAACTCATGCCCTGTACCTCCTGAGCATGCTCTTTTTTGCTATGTTATCTGCCTCTCTTAGTCTCAAAGTTGAAAGCCACAGCTTCATTTTTTTAATAATCGTGGCCTCCAATGTGAAACAATTCATTGTCAGCATCATCCTATACCCTGAAAAGAGCAAAACAGATATCCTTTTTTTCTTGACAATCCTAAAATAGTAATAACTTTTGAAAATGACAAAGAGTGACTCTTTTCTAGTCAAAACTGTGAAGGAGGAGAGAGAAAATGATTCAAGCAGCTTCACTTGGTCATTTTCAGACATTTAATATTCTGAATCATGTCTTTGAATTCTACAATCTAGTAAAAAGACACATTTGAGTCATTAGCTAGAGCTTGTGTACTATCTAATCGTCTGTTTTCTAGGTGCTCATTTTAAAGGACCACAGTTATGCACAGACACATATTCCAACAAAGCTCTCCATCAGTGCCCTCAGCAGATCATTTCTTGAGACTCTTCTCACTGATTAGCAAGAGTTTGCTTTTTAAGTACATGCTTCTTTAATTCCCAGCACTTGGGCCTCTTAGCTGTTCTCATTCACCATGGATACTGAATCCAGGACAATTACCCAGTGAGTTGGAGAGGAACAAAAACCTGCCCGTGTCCTTAATGGAGAGGCACACCTGGTTGGGAAGTTTGGAGAATATGTTGGTAGAGAAGTAGAGTGGTATACTTTATTGCTGCTTAAAAAATTTATAGGCTAACAAGGGATCTCACTCGTCCTAGATTGCATTTTACTATCCTGATAGGAAAAAGGGAAATGGAAAATTCTTCACAGAAATAAAATTTAGATGAGAAAATTTAGAGTTTAAGATTGTTATTGCTGTTTACTCTTGTGATGTGATTACCCTGACACCGTGGAAACTATAAAAGTGGAAGCTTTCTGTTCCCCACATGTTCCTCATTTCTCAAGGGGATCCACTGTAACAATTTGGTATGTATCCCTGCAGACCTTCCACGTGTGCGTACACACATGTGTGCACACACATATGTGTGCATGCAGAGTTATATTACTTATACCCACCTACGATTTGCTATTTACATTTTTCAAGTCAACAGTGACTCAAGGTCATCTTCCTGTGCTAATAGATACAGCTCTATCTCTTTTTTAAATGTCCACATACATAGCATAGTAATAATGTAGCATAATAATTGCTAACATTTACTGAGCTCTTATTATGTGTCAGGCGTTGTACTAAGCTCTTTTTATACAGATGAGGAAACCAAGATTCAGAGAGATTCTGTAACTTGCCCAAGGTCACACAGTAAGCATGTGGCAGACTCAGGATTTAACCAAAGGCTGCATGGCTCCAGAGCCCATGTTCTTAACCCCTTCACTGTGCACTGCAATTCATGTAATTGGTCCTCTACAGATAGACATTGGCCTCTTATTTTTCACTATAACCAATATTTGTATAAGGGACATCTTTGTACGCAGATGTTTGTGAAAGTATTTCTCTCTGATATGTGCATTTTAATGTTTGACAACCAACCTGCGTTTTGAAAACTATTTTTACCCATATTGGCTTGGTCAAAGAGGTTACAGCCTATCTGTAGAGGGACTGATGTCTTATGCATAGTGATATCCTCTTGATAATGATAATGAATTTCAATTTTCTTGTCATTTGATTAGACTTTTATTTAACAGAAGACCCATGCATCTTAGGCTGTGTTCAGCAGTGCTGGTTCTTAGTTGCTGCTGGTGTTTGTGCTTCCAAATATCAGTGTCCTTCAAGACCTAGGAGAGAAAACCCTGATTATGTAACAATTTGGGGTACTCCTCAGGAGTTAAATTTTCCAAGAGGTCACAGACAGAATGTTGAAGTAATATAGCACTTCTAAAGTGAGGTGCTAATATCTTATACTTAGTATCACATTGAGATGCGCAGTTTCATTTTTCTATTTTTCCATTTTCCATTTGAATGGGTTTTTATTTGCTGAAAAATGAATAAAAAATACAAGCAAAAAACTTGATCTGTGAAATTTTTGCCTGTATTGCTGTGAAAACAGTAGAATTGTAAAACTGAGATGGCTTTTCGTCAATGGAGTGATTATTACATCAGGGAGTGTAGGCTGATCAATAGTAATGATGGATAAGTGAATATCCTGCCCCCTGGGAAGCATCTTCTGGGCCTCTTTCTTTCGTCAAATCTATATGACAGATCCTTACACTAGGTAGGGTGGCTGGTTGACTAGGCAAGTATTTTTGTGGTTGCAGGAATCCAAGTCCATGGACTTTAGTCCTTCTGTGGGGCCAGTTAACAGTATCCCATTACCTGACCACAGGCTGCCCTGTGGCATAGGCCCTGTGGGATAGTGTGGGTGAATATACCATCCCCACCATGGGAAGATTAGAGATTTCTAATCATGGTGGAGTTATATTTTGCACTGAAACAGAAAGACATAGTGGAATTCTGTACCCCCTCATGAGGCTTCAAAGCTCTGCCTTCCCTGATCTCTGCTGGTTGGTGGCAGCAAGGGCAGCAGAAGGGGAACTCCTGATCCTCACCTAAGGCAAAGAAAGAAGGTGATAGAGACTGGAGAGGTACACTTCCTGTTTTCTTTATCCCAGATTAGTTGGTGACTACCTTGTGATCATCACATATTTCTGCTATTGGCATTGAGAACAGTTACCCATTACTTTAACAAAGCAAATGATGTTCTCTTTAGTTTTTATTTTTGCAATAAAATTTGCCATTTACCTAGATAAACCTATGAAGATTTGTACTGGGAACTGTATAAACAGGTACATGCTCACACAGTTAGGCCTTGTATAAAAAAGGGGTTTGGTGCTATAATGAATGCTAAGGAATTTCAGATTCAATCAAGTTATATAAAAGTTGAAGAAATTTTTCATTTTTTCCCATTAAAAGTAACAATTCTTTAAGCATAAAACACAAAGAACCTGAAAGAAACTCCATAATGCTTTGAAGAGAGTGGGAATCAGAGAGGCAGAATAGTTGTTAATACCATGGGTTTTACAATCAGGTTTTCTGATTTAAATTCTGGCTCTGACCTACAAAAAAATTATTCAAGCTCCAGGGCTTCAGTTTCCTTATCTGTAGAATGGGACTAATAATTACAATGAGTATCTACTTTGTAGGTTGTCATAGGATTATGTGAGCTAAGACATGTAAAGCATTTAGAATAGTATCTGGCACATAATGAGCCCCCAATTCAATAAATGTTAGTTGATATTTTGATTATTGTTATGATTTCATAATTATTATTTTTTCATTCTAACAGGCTCCTTTCCTGTAGTGAGTCAGGAAAGAGACTAAAGCATTTGAAATGGAAAGGTTAAAATTTTGAACAACAAGCTAGGTTTAGTGCTTGTAGGAAAGGTAACAGAATTTATAGGATTTGTAGGCTTTTGAAACCTAAGTAGGCCAAGAAGAATTCTCTTCATTATGTAAGTTTCCATAGTTCATTAGGGAATGAAGACCACAAGAAGCCTCCCTAATGCGTTTAGCCGTTTCTCGCTGAAGATCACAGGTTCTGAGAATACTTTTTTATTTATGGAACTTTTTAAAGGTTTTGTGCTGAAGAAAAGGAAGCCAGCATAGATTTTGCTTGGTTGTTAGCCTCTAGATAAGTCTTATTGGATTCAGCACTCTGCTATATTCCTGTGCAGTGATGGCAGAAAGTAGATGTCAAATCTGTCAGTAGGATAGGATTATGTTCAGATGGATCTAGGGCAAAGACACCATAAGACACTGCTCTGATTGGGCAGAGGAGTTTGTGAAATCCCTTGGTTCTAAGAATTGAATGCATGTGAAAATGATAGTAAACTATTCTGGCAGGCCAGTAACAATTCTATAAGAAAGAAGGGATATACTGTCTCTGTGAAGAGAAAGATGTTTTAAAATCTTCTTTCTTTCTAATATATCTTATATATCTTGTTAAATTCCTTCATGTCATTCTTCTATATACATGTTTTCTTTCAAAGATCTGAATTCCAAGAAAGCAAGAATTTTATTTTTAATACTGTTCATTTTAAAAAATACATATTTTATGTATTTACACATATATGTATGTGTATATATTTAGTACCTTGATATTAAATGAGTAATTAAATTACTTATTTCCTTCCTTTTTCATTAGCATTTAAGATAGTGTAAATGTGCCTAGATAATCTAGATATGAATTCTTGGCAACATGACAAACACAAATTGAAGACTTTATGAATCAGATGAGTTTCTTTATGTCAAGAACTCAGCTAAGAGAATCCTCTGTGGAAATAATAATAGAGTTTTTTGGTGTGTCTTTTTGACAGTGCCTTTGGATTACAGAATGTTCTATGACCAATATTTGTAAATCAAACCGAGGATTTAGAGAAAGCCATTGCCTACATTAAAGATACTTCCTTTTAGCCTTTCTTTTCCATTATCCTATTTTGGAAGAAACCAGAAGAATAGCTGTAAAGCAGGTGAGAGACTAGAGTGGGATTTGACACTATTGACATTTTAGACTGGATAATTATTTGTTGTGCGGGCCGTCCTGTGCATCGTAGGATGTTGAGCAGCATCCCTGGCATCCGCCTGCTAGATACCATCCACACTCCTCCACCCACAATCAAAAATGTCTCCAGATGTTGCCAAATATCCAGGGCTGGGGGTGGGGTAGCAGAGGTGGTGCAAAATCACCCCTAATTGAGAGCCACTGGAGTAGAGAGAGTAACAGAGAGATGCAAAAAACTAAGACAAAGATGGAGCTTAGAGGCAGTAGAAAAGCAGCAAGGGGTTCGGGTTTTCTAAAACAACAAAATAAAAGTTTTCTATTAAAAAAAAATAAGAGACATTAAGAACCAAAGAAGATATCAGGAAATTATTTGCAACACTTAAACCAGAGTATTAATACGTTTGCCACTGAGAGTGTAATCAATAAGTAATTGACAAGATCTATACAGGTAAATAGGCAAAGCACACGAAGCACAATTTTTACACAGAAATATAATGGCAAACATATAAAATATTCACACTCATCTATAAAACTGATAATGTCTCTTGTTCTTACTGTTTCTCTAAAGTTCAGGTTAAAAGTCATTAGATGAGGCAGAGAAAATTAGGTGCTTTGATTGGTGGGGGGTCCTGAAAAAGGGGAGCCACAGTGGCCCAAAGCAGAGTGTCAGAACTCAGGGGAAGTAGGAACATTCACATGTTAACCTTGGAGCTGGACAGGAGAGAGCAATAGAGATGTGGCTTCTTGTTTTGGAAAGGGAGGAAAGTGAAATGAACTCTATTTATTGGAGATATTGGTGTGAACTCATGGTATTCAGTAGAGAGAAAGAGATGTGTAGGAATAAACATGGATGTAGATCTTGTGTATTTGTATATGTGTCCCACATACATACATTTCCAAGCTCTGGCCACTGAGAGGGCCTGGGAGCCATGATGCCCGGTGCACACCTAGTCCTAGACCTTGGTTTCTAAATACTGTTCTCCACTTAAAAGTGCTACTTAGAAAAATGGCTGATTCCAGGGCTGGACCAGAGAAAAGCAGGAGATGAGCCTGGAATATCTTGTTGTTTTATAAAGAAAGCAAGTACCTGAAGAAAGATGAGGATATATCAAAAGGACATGGGAGCTAGCTTGAAGAGGCACCCACTAGCCAAATCTATGGCAATTTGACTATCAAAATAATGAATAGTAATAGAGTATAATGCATTGAATAAAAAGGAATTTGTGAACCCATACTGATCTGAATAAATCATTGCTTAAAGTTTAAGTTTGATGAGGAATGTGATATTTGCATAGTCTCAAAGTAACTACCCTCCACCTCCAAATGCTTATTAATTACAAAGGGAAAATGAGTAACTTCTTAGTGGAGAAGTCTGGCAGATAACACTTTAACTGAGTGATCAAAGTTAATAACATCACTAATAAGACTGAATGAAGTTATGTACCACCTGATAGGATATAATGAGAAGAAGACAGCATCGTTACTGTGATATTCCTACTAAAGATGCATAACCTGAATCTAATCATGAAGAAACATCAAGCAAACCCAAATTGAGGGACATTATACAAAATAACTGGCCTCTAATCTTCAAAAGTGTCAAGCTCATGATAGTCAAGGAAACATAAGCTTTGATTCTGAACTGGATCATTTTGTTAAGAAAAAGGATCATTGTGGAATGATTAGCGAATATTGAATAATGTCTAAGGATTAGATGACAGTACATGACAGTGTTAACTTCCTGATTTTCATGGTTGTATTGTAGGATAATGTCATTGTACACAATTTTGCGGTGCCGGTCCATAACGTTGGCAACTTACTCTGTAATAGTTTAGAAAAAATGAGTTGTACTGTTATTGCAACTTTTCTCTAAGTTTGAGATTCTTCCAAAATAAAGAAATTAAATAAAAATTAATGGTGGAAGTGCTGATAGTCTCATACCTTACTGATACTCTTTGGATAAAAAATTAAAAATATGTATCAAAAGCCTTAAAAATGTTCATATTCTGACTGACATCTTTTATTTATCTAAGGGAACAAAAAACCTTTGGAAAGACACGTGTATTGCAATGTTAAGTGGAAAAGTCATATTAGTAACAGTACATGCCATGGGTGGTTCATATGTACAAAAAATCATAGAAAAAAGACTGGAAGTCCCCCTCTCCCACCATCCTTTGTGTTAGGCTCACAAGGCGGGATGGCTCCAAATGGCCACACAAGGGCTAAACTGTCTTCCCGTTATTTCTTTCCAATATGTGTTTTTGTCTCATCAGCGTACTTATGGTGTCCTTGCTTTCCTTTTTCTTTGACCTTGGCTAGCTCACTGTGCTTTCTCGCTCCACTTTGTCTCAGCCCATCCCTGCCCCCTTCCACAGAGGCTCTGCCTTCTTTTATCTTACTGAGGACAGGATTTCTTGTGTTTCCTGTATTGAAACATTTTCAAATGTATGCTTTTATTGTGTGACTTTAGCATCATGTTCCCTTTCCCTTGAACTATGTGTGTGTGTGTGTGTGTGTATATTTTTTAAAGAGATGGGGTTTTGCTATGTTGCCCAGGCTGCTGGCTTCAAACTCCTAGGCTTGAAATAATATTCCTGCCTCAGCCTTCTGAGTAGCTGGGACTACAGGCATGCAACACAGTACCTGGCTTGTATTGATTTTTTATAGACCCCATGTTGATGCTTTGCTGTTTCTACTCTGTGTCTTCCATAGACAGGAGCATCCTGGCCATCACCAGCTTAAGACTCCAGCTTTCATGTTAGCAGGGATGATTGCTTAGGCCACTGGATCTTAGATTTCAGAATGTTCTCCAGTTCCTAAAAATATTAAAAATAGAATTACTATATTATCCGGCAGTTTACAGTATTTCTGGATATTATAGGGAGCAAGGCCCTGGCCCTCTAAACGTTCACTGAAAACTCACTGACACGAGGCACATTGGTTAATAGGAGAAAAGACATACACATCTATTTAATGTGTATGCATGGAAGCCTTCAGAATGAAGACCCAAAGAAACAGGGGAAATTGTCCATTTTTATGCTTAGGTTCAACGGACCACATGGGCAGCCATGTAGAAATATGATTGGACAAAAAGGGTGTGATCGAATGTTAATAGACTGGGGAAACCCAGCGAGGCCTGTCTAGATTCTTCCTGGCCTCTTTGAGCTGCATTCCTTCCTTCTGGGTGTGGGGCAGGGCCCTCACTGGAATGGGGGTTTCATGACCTACAGTCGAACAAGGTAGGTCAGGTGATTTCTTTAGGGCCAGTTTTTACACAGAATAATTTTAGGTCTTACGGCTGGCTTTTTGGGAAAAGGTGTTCAAGGTGTTCTGGTTTTTATGATCTGCCTTGGGGAGGAGGGATTCTGGTTTCTGTGGCTAGCCTCAAGGGAGGATGGGACTGAGAGGCAGGAGGACAGAAGGTCAGAGAAAAACTTGCTTCTGAGGCCTTCATTTGGGGTTACTGTTTCCCGAGCCCCATCAGTATATACCCAAAAGAATTAAAAGCAGGGACTTGAACAAGTATTAATATTTGTACACTCATGTTCATAGCAGCGTTATTCATAATAGCCAAATAGTGGAAGCAACCCATGTGTTCATCAGTGGATGAATGGATAAACAAAACATGGTATGTACGTACAATGGAATTCAGCCTTAAAAGGGAAATTCTGACACGTGCTTTAACATGGGTGAATGCTGAAGACGTGCTAAGTGAAACAATAAGCCAAATGTTGCATGATTCCACCTGGATGAGGTACCTAGAGTAGTGACATTCATTGAGACAGAATGGTGGTTGTCAGAGCCTGAGGACAAAAGGGTAGGGAATGGGGAGTTATTGTTTAATGGGTAAAGAGTTTTTGTTTTACAAGATGAAAAAGTTCCACAGATAGATGGTGATAATGGTTGCACAACAATATAAATGTAGTTAATGCCACTGAACTGTACATTTAAAAATGGTTAAAATGGTAAACTTTATGTTATGTATATTTAACTTCAAATTTTTTTAAAAAGTGTTATACACTTTTAGAGGGTAGAACACCCTTTATTAGTACTGTACTCGAAGGAAAGTTTCTTTAGATTGTCAGGTATGGGATCTTCTCTTGTCTTTAGTATATAGTACTGTGGCTAGTGTAGGAGCCAAGGGAAAACTTCCTCTTTGCCCTCTGAAGATTTGCTGAAAATCAACTGACAAAAGGCAGATTAATAGGAGAAAAGGCATACAAATTTATTGAGGTACATGGGGGAGAATCAGAGTGATTACCCTATCACTCAATGGGATATAAATGTTTATATACCCTTCTTCTTAGGGGACAGGGACATGGGAAGTGTGGATGATTTTAGGGAGGTAGTAAATGATTTTAGGGAAATTCCTAGGCTTGAAGAACATACAAGTCCTAGGCTTGAAGAAATTCCTAGGACATTCTGTTGGGCCTGCAGAGCAAACAATGGTTTGTGACAAAATCTGTCCAGGTGTGTTGACTGACTTATCTTTCTTTCTGCAATGTGAGTTCAGTTAATGAAAACTCAGGGAAGGGGTCAGAGGTCATTGTTTTCTTCTTTGGTGGGTCTGACTTCAGGCAGAGAAGGGAACTTCAGAGAACTTCACCCTGTGCCTTGGGAGAGCAGGAGGATTGAGAGCCTGGTTGTAGGAGGAGGGGAGGGGCAATGTGGTGGGAAGGCAGAGAGACCTTGAGGCTTCTTCAGTTCAGCATGTCAAGGCACCATGTTTTTGGGTATCAATTTCTGAGCCCTATCACTAGTTCTGTATCTTCATGGTTTTTTGTTTTGTTTTGTTTTTTGATTTTTAAAGAGGGACAGGGTTTTACTCTGTTGCACAGGCTGGAGTGCTGTGGCCTGATCATAGCTCACTGCAACCTCCAACTCCTGGGCTCAAGTGATCCTCCTGCCTCAGTCTCTGGAGTAGCTAGGACTACAGGCACTGCCACCACTCCTGGCTAATATTTTAATTTTTTTTAATTTGTAGAGATGGGGGTATTGCTATGTTGCCCAGGCTGGTCTCAAACTCCTGGCCTCCAGTGATTCTCCCACCTCAGCTTCCTAAAATGCTGGGATTAAAGAGCTGGTGTGAGCCACCGCACCTGGCCTTCATGGGTATTTTAATAGGAAATTAAAAGAACTTATCTACAAATCCATTAAGGTCTAAAACTAGCATTTATTAAACACTTCCTATGAACAAATAATCCTTTTTTAAATATCCGCAATAGCTTTACAAAGGATCTGTTATTTTGTCATTTACTATATTGGGAAACTGGAGAGGTTAATAATGTGACTGTTGTTAACCAGCCTAGTAAGTGGTAGAGTCAGGGTTAAGCACACAACTCTTGGTTCAACATTCACGCTGTTTCATGAAACTCCACTTCCTACAGAAAGCATGAATGCAACATTATTTGATCACCAGGAAATCATGTGGGCTGCTCCACAATTTGTTGCTTAGGACAGATACTTTCTCTTAATGCAAAATTGCTAACAAAAGCCAAATTGCTCCAATGCCTTTCAATTCTCGGTGATGTATTTTGATTTTTTTCTTGTGTTCTCTTTTTCTACTTATTAAAATAATATTAATAAGATTGTGTAAACTGTATAACAGGAGTCCTCTTGAGTGGAATTTTCCAGCCCTCTGTTCTCAGAAAGCAAGAATATGGATATTTTATGCTATGTAACAGGGACACAGGAATAGTACAAGAAAAGCACATCATCTCTTTGTAGTACAGCCTATGATTTTCAGTGCAATTTTTCTCATCCCTACTCATCTACTTTTATACAAATATATTTTTGAGTACTTCTCTAGCTGCATGTGCCAGACTTTCTCGTACCTGGCACGTCCCTTTAGGCTTGTTACTTGCCCATCAGTCAGTTTGATCTCATCCTTGCAGCATTGGGAAGATGTGCATAGTTAAATTGCACTTAAAAAAAAAAAACCCACAAATTCCAAATTAAATAAATTCAATATATCAAACCAATAACTGTTACATTATAGGCTAGAAATCATATAATACCTACTGCTACACTATGAAATTATGCATGTGAATAAAAAAGTGAGATGTAGGTGTTCAGTGAGAGATTCTTGACATGGCAGTCTTCTCATATTTAAAGCACACGCAAAAAGCCTATACAATGTAATCTGTCTTCTTGGCGCATTTGAAAAACAGTCCTGAATTCTGTGTTTTCTTTGTGGAAATGTAATTCCTGTCCCTATTCATTCCTTTCAAATATTAAGCATGGTCTTTCGGGGCAGAAGAATGAAGACAGTGCTTAACAAAAATGGACAGTAGAGTGCTTTTTCTTGATGTGGGTTAAAGAACACAACAAATTTCCCAAGACTTAGAGTTCTTAGTCATGTGCCTAGAATGTACCCCAGGACCTTGTGGTCTATCCTTTTTCTTATATGTGTGTAGGGGGTGAGTGGGTGGGTGATAGATGTGTATGTGGTAATTGAAAATCAGAACATATAGGATGGAATCTATTTCCCTTCTGCATTTTCCCTGCTGTGGTGTTTCCTTAAGGGAAATAATGCCAGTGTGTAGATGCTTGTGTGGGGAGGGACTTGGGGAGGGTGGCAATTGGTAAAACTACATTTACACACATCTCAGTGTTTCTCCGCATGTGTTTGCATTTACCACATGGGAACATATGTACACACTATCCGTAGAGGTGATTACAAAAACTGTTAATGCCTCCTGGAAGGTGAAATCGCAAACTGCAAAGGTTTCTTGCCAGGGGAAATGTAGAAATGACAGTGCCACCTGTTGTTTAAACCAGAGAATTGCTTCAAGTTCTGTTGCACAAATACAGGGGCAAATGCTAGGAGTGCATCTCTCTTTTCTCACATGGAAACTCCAACTCCTTATTTATAACCCATACAATCTCTATAAAATGGGCTATCAAATGTGGCTTTTCACAGTATAGAGGAAAATAATTTATTAAAAACATACTTGGGTTCTTATTGTCATTGTGTGTGGTTTTCAACACTTTCTTACACATAATGGAGCTTAGGGCTCTCCGTTTTTCCCTCAAGAAAACAAAATAGGAATTTCTCTCCTTTATAGCTGCTAATGATGGATGAAATGGAAAGTGCTTGGGCCTAGTGTCAGCAGCTTATGTTTTGTCATCCAGCAAGCAGTTGATAGCCAATATCGTTGATAATGAGATTGATAGCCAATAACAGTTTCTTTTATTGCTGTTTGTTCTTGGATTTATCTGGGCTTTAGATGAGTTGCTCTGTTACTGGAAGCTCAGTCCTGCAGTGAGAAAAGGACGGCTCTTGGGGGTATTAAGAGCTGGTGTTAAGTTTGTACATTTGAAAAACAGTCAAGTGTAAGCTTAGAAGGAGAAGGAGTTTCTGACAGACAATGTGTGATCATGCAGGTTTCAGTAAGTTATCACATCACTGTAATTGCTAGAGACCACTGCCCCCCCATGTTAATTAGTTATGTAGTTCCCCTATATGAATTACCATAGTATAATTCAGTGGCTTTAACAGAGTTAATGAAGTCTGGTGAAAACTAGATAGCTGGGTCAGAGGGCAATGAAAACCCAAGGAAAGGGTGTAGTCTCATTGGATTCCAGTCTCTGAAGCTGCTGCTATTTTTTTAGACCATTTCTCAATATTGCCAACTTCTAGAGAGCTTGCCCTGGGGCACCAGTGAGTAGGAGCTCCCACTCACAGCACAGACAGTGGCCTCTGCGGTTTTCTAAATTCTCCCCCTTTTTTACACCCTCTGCTAAATTTCACACGCACGTGGACCAAACCTGTGGTGCTCACTTTTTGACGATATGGAACTCTTACTAGTAAACTTTAAGTTGTTTTATTGAGGATTGACACCAACTGAGGATTTCAATAATGGTATTTTAAACTCAAGAAAGGCAAAGCTCAGGCAGAATAGTAAAAGAAAATGTAGAAATACTATGAAGTTATGGATGGGCAGAAGAAGACGTTTGAGGGGTGTTTCTCAACCTTTGGCGAGTTTTTAAGTTCTTAGGGCCTTGATTTCCCCTTCTATAAAATGTGGAATTCAGATCAGATCAGAAGATTTTTGAGGTTCCTTCTACCTATAATTGTGTGGATATATTTGGAATATATCTTGCCAATATACCATTAGATCTCTAAATGTGTAATACTACTTAAAATGCAGATTTCTGGTCCAAATGCAGTACTAGACTTTGCTGTCCTTGGATCACATGTGGTGACCAGGTGATGACAAGATGACCTCTCCAGTCCTCTTTGAGCCTCATGATGCTGGAAGCATGTTACATGTCCCTCCCATGAAAGAAATTCTCCAAAGTTATCCTAGAAGACTCACAAATAAACTAGGATAAACACACCTTTCCTTGGGGAAACACCATCTTCCCTTAACCTTCTACAGCTGGCATGTAACATCTAAATGGATGAAACACATATCCATAAAGACCATATCGTAGTTAATATCTGATGCCTTTTAACAGCTACATCTTGGAGCAATTATTTTAGGCCTCTAAACCTTAAACATGGATGAGAAATTTTTAATCCAAGAAATATTTTAAGATGGAAAATTAACTTTTCCCTGTTTCCCTTTCTCTTTCCTATTTGGATTTTCTCCATCACGCTGTTCATTCTGTGAATAAGCAAAGATAATTCAGTTAACTGCTTGCCAAAAATACACTCAGATTTCTCCTGCAAGCACTCATTTTTAAGCAAACCAAAGTAATAGGAAATGAAGAAACGAAAGAGTGAGTTTATTAAATTATATTTAGGCTCTCTGACTGGCACTGTTGGGCTCTGGATACTTGTTGATCTGGCTGCTTGCTGTAGCAGACATTTCTGTCCAGGGACAAAAGCTAGGCACAACTCTTATGAGTGAGTGCATCATGCTAGAGTGTTAGGTCCTTCTCTGCATGGTGAAGCTTCATCTCTGGTGTGGGGTCTGGTAGTAAACTGGTGAAGGAGAGGAGAGAAAAGAGCAGAGGCAAATTTTTAAAAGTCCCTTTTTATCCTGCTGATGAATTGTTGTCCTTAATAGACAAAAAAAATATGATTCTGTGTTGTGTTGCTCATCAGAAATCTAGAAAAAGGAGAGAAACTTCTTATAATACCCACAAACACAATTTCCACTGCTCTTTTAAAAATTAGTATGTTTTAAAGTTCTTGTTATTATGGATAATACCAAGAGAGCTTTATATTAATAATATGCATGATCTTATATGAGGAAACATCATCTTCTAGTAGCTTCTTCCATTTCATTCTAGTTATTCTGCTTGGGGGTCACAATAGTATTTTGAAGGTGGTATAATATCTCTTTTTTTAAATAACAAGAATACTAAGACCTGATCAGAGAGGTTGAGGCTTGCCTTAAGACTCTGGCCACCTATTGGAAGTGGGTGGTCTAACTTGTAATCTAATATTCTTTCTACTGTATTATATATACAAACCAGTATTATTTTTTGCTTTGTTAGCCTTTCATGTATATATATATGTACATGTATTTATATATACGTACACATGTTACAGAGTAATCAAGGTTCCACTTAAAAATATGTATTTATAAATATTTCTGTCATATCAAAAAATGTGAAAGCTCTTAGTTTAGCCAAGAATGCACTAAAGTTAGGATTGTAGAGTCTTCCCAGAAATGGAGGGGATGCTTTAATAAGAGTAGGTTAAGTCTTCTAGCTTCAGGGTATTCTACATCAAAAATGACCTAGACAAATGACCTAAACTTTCTGTATGTTAGTATTCCCCCATGACAGAATCCTTACACTATTTATAACTTAGCTACTGCAGTTTGAAGCATGGTGAGCATCATGAAGGATGCTGCATTAAAGTACCTTAAGTGTGGTTTCACATCGCAGCCCAAGGTTACACACTCCTGTAGGTTTTTTGTTAGTTTTGCCACTGGTTTTATATAGTTAACATTTATTGAGTGTTGACTATATAGGGACCAGGCATTTCACAGCAACCCTGTTTTTCTTGTTTTTCAGCTAAGGGGAGGAAACTGAGACTAAATGACTTGCCCAAGGTTGTACTGTGGCTGGTACTTGACCTTGAGTCTTTCTGACTCCGGAGCCTATTTCTTCATCCCTGTATTCTAATGTCTCACCTGGGGAAGGTGCTGAGGTGTTTCAGAGGATTTGCCTGTGCTCTGCAGGCCTAAACAGAATTAATCCTGTGGTTTAATGTCTCAACAGGGATGCTGAGGGCAAAGGAGAGGCTCTTATTTTCAAAACAAATGACTTTGGCATTCATAAAAAAACGAAACCTAGAAAATTGCCAGCACCTCTCTTTGTGTGCAAACACTACTGCTTTGTTTCCCTATGTTGTGGCTCTTCATTAAACGGCCCCCTCCCGGTGTTGCTTGAGAAAGTAAAAGGAAAACTTCAGAGGTTCGGCTACTCCCAAAGCACTGTTGTTGCCAGAGCCTCTAGTATTTATTTTTCAAAATTTGAAAAATAGTTGTGGCATTCATACAGCCCTTACACCCTACAGGATCCCAGTAGACTTCCAAGCACAGAAATGTTAATGGGTTGAGGGAGGGGAAGGCCAGAGGGCAGCTTCCTTCCCAGAAACTCAGGCTAAGCCAGTCCTTGCTCAGAGGAGTTCTGCTTTCACTGAGGCCCACTTTTATTTCTTATTTAAGTAGAGTTACAGGATGTATAAAGAGCCCTTAGACATCATATAGGCAAATGATAACTGATGTTTTCCTAACACAGGCTCTGAGTGTATGTGGGTAAGGACATTGTTCCTCTAAGTCTTCCTGGAACACTAAGTACAGGTCATGGTTCGTCATTGCCATTAGGGTTTGGAACCTCTGATTCTTTCGACCTTCCTTTCTAGCCCTATTTACAGGTAAGGACAGGCTGAGAAACATGAACGGACTTCATTTTTGTCACATAGCTTGTGATAACATTATGGCTATTATTCTAGGACTGGAGCCTTCCTATGGCATCACTTTGTTGTAAGCTTCTACAGGGCAGGGACTATGACTTACAGCTTTTCTTTCTTTTTTCTTTTTTCTTTTTTTTTTAAGTATAAAATCACCACCTTATACACGCGAATAGCTTAAGTGATTACTATAATTTTTAAATATTTCAGCTTGTTTCTTTTTATGTAATACATATTTTACTGCAGTTTTAAAAAGTGGAGAGAAGGGTTCTCTACTGTCTCGATCACCAGGTCTGAGTACTTAAGGTTTCCATATTCTAGTTCCCCTCACTGCTCAATGTCCAAGTACCATGGTCCACCCCACTCAAAACTCTGCTCATTCCGCCCTCGTTCTCTCCCATGCAACCACGCAAGTGTGTGCAGGCATGCCATGTAACCGCTCTACTTGATTTTTTCTAATGTATTTCATCCTTTTTCCACTTCTGAGTACAAATTGCCCTTCAGTATACTTTTTGTTGCACCCTTCTGCCTTTTCTTCAGTTCTCTCCTTATCTCCTTTTCTTCCCCTAACTCTTCTCTCTCCCTACATAAAACCCAAAGTGCTAGATGAATGACTCTGGCTTATTAATGTGCTTCAAGTTCCTTAGGCTATTTATTTGATATTTATTGCTACCAACTGCTCTGTGTTTAATCCCCTTCTTTTGAACCTAAATGAGTTTTCATGCAACTATTTTGGGTTTCCCATTATAGTTTGGTTATTAAAATTAGTCCAGTTCAGTTTTAAAAACTCCAGTCTTGTATCTGATTCAAATCTTTCTCTCCCCATCATAGCTTAGACTTAAAACTCAAAGAGCTTGTATTAAAAGTGATGTGGGGTCTGCGTTTTCTGTACCTCATACTCCTTCCCATTATGGGCTCCTAGTACCTGTGCTGTCACGGGCTGGTAGGAGATATGGTGCTGGACAAATGCCATTTCCTTCATGGGGAAGGTGCTGGTTGTCCCTGCTGCTCCAGCACCCTCTCTGTGGCAGGTACCCAAATGGTGACTCGTAATATGCTTATATGGGTGATTTGGAGAGCCCTGTCCGTCCTCTACCCCTCCCCCTCCCCCCTGCCATTGTGGAATTGCTAGATGTAGAAGCTTTGGGCCTGGCTCCAGTGGCCATCTCTGGGGTCAGGCAGCAGCAAGGTGGCTCAAGCCCAGCTACCTTCTGAGGCATCCACTTGGCCCCTGAGATGCACATGTATTTGTGACAAAACACATGGTGGCATACAGGCGTTGCCACTGCTTCCCTGTCTGCTCTCGCATTGCTTTATTCCCTGCTCGGGTAGACAGAGGTGAGATAGAAAGTTCGCTACCCAAGCAGACGACTAACCAGGGAGCTGATGCCAGACTCCCTTCTTGTAGGTACCCTGGATCTTTCCCTTCTGGGAGGGGAGCACTCCATGCAATCTTCCATGAGATCACTTTTCTGCTCCTCCTCCTTTTTCTTTTTTTAAGAGGCAGGGTCTCACTTTTTCACTCAGGCTGGGGGGCAGTGGTGCAATCATAGCTCACTGCAACCTCCCACGCCACTGTGCCTGGCTAATTTTTCTATTTTTTGTAGAGACAGGATCTCGCCATGTTGCCCAGGCTGGTCTCAAACTCCTGTCCTCAAGTAAACCTCCTGCCTTGGCCTCCCAAGGTTCTGGGATTACATGCATGGGCCACCACGCCTGGCCCACTTTTCTTCTTGAACACTAACTTCCCACAAGGCCAGGGATGAACTCACACCCTTCCAATTCTTGCCTTCTGCAGATTGGGAAGGACCACTGTGGTCCTGGGGAATTGATAGCGGAGTCCTGCCTGGTAAGCCCTGGAGGAGGGTGTCAGGCACCAGTTGTTGCAGTGTCTCCAACCGTCTCTTTAGGATATGGGGAGTTTTTTGGTCCTCAACTTTGGGCCTTAGTCACTGTTCTGGCCCAGGTGGGGAAGCCCCTCTCAGCAGTACCTCGGTACATAACTGTGATAGAAGGAAAGAAGGACAGAAGGATCAGGAGAGAGTAATCCAGCTCCCTGCACCCTTCTCAAGCTCTGGCTGAGTCCGTTCTTAGATTTCATAGTGCTAATTGTTTTTTTATGTTTTATAGGTTCTGGACTCCTTTATCTTGTTCATTGTGAAGTCTTCAATAGCCGTGCCATTATGTGTTCATGATATATTAAATACACTTACTATATCTGTGGAGACTGCATAGAGGGCTCCTTCATAGACAACTCACTTCCTTTTGTATGTGTTCCCTCTATGTTCTCAGTGGGCTGAAAGACTGAGCAATCTTGTTATGTGAGGCAGGTCGGTATTCGATACCTGTTGCCCTCTTAAATGTCTGTTCATTCACACATAGGGAAGGCCATAGCTGAATTCCATTTATCTTTTATTTTTTTTAAAGATCTCTTGAGAGTAAGTCAGAATTACACGAGTTGTTTATCACGTGCCAGTTTTCCCACACATTTTCTAAAAATGTGGGGGAAGCAGATGTGAGGCAAGGCTTTTCCCATTATCACCCAGGATTTCCATCTGGGAAATGGGGAGTATGTTCTAATTGTCGTTTGGTAGGAAGAAGCATGAAGGAGAGTCCAGCCTGGACATTTCTAAGCTTTTCCTTGCCACATGTGTTATCTCCCCTGTCCTACCCCTTGCCCCAATACATATGTGTGTGCGTGCACACACACACATATGTTCTCTCTCACTCATCAGTTCTAAGGTAGAGTGGCAAGGCTTGCTTTTCCTGCAAAGTATATTGTTACTCCAACAACTTTCAAATTTACTTTGGGGGATCATTGCATATAGTTTAGATTTCTTTTAGTAATCAGGGCATGTTTGTGCTTTTAACACAAACATCAAAAGCACAATCTGTAATTTTTAAACCAATCTTAAAACAATGTAGTAGAATTGATTCCCAAATGTATAGTCAAGAACCCCCTTTTTTCCTTTCTCTCATCCTTTAAATATGTAGCTGTCTAGATCAGGGGTCCCCAACCTTTTTGGCACCTGGGACCGGTTCCTTGGAAGACAATTTTTCCACGGACCAGGGTGGGGAAGGTGCGGGGCAGGGAGGCAGAGCTCAGGCAGTGATGTGCGGCCCTGTTTTCCTAACAGGCCATGGACCGGTACTGGGCAGTGGCCTGGGGGTTGGGACCACAGGTCTAGAGTACATAAAACCTATTCACAGAGCTTGGGAACAATTAGGTTCTCAAACTCCATATCTTGCATGGAGGCCAGCTCTCTGTGGAGGCAGACTGATGATAAACATCTTTAAATATCGAGAGATGTATGCTCTGACTAACCAAGACTGCATGCATATGCTGGTTCTGACAGAGATCCTTAATTCAGTGAAGACATCTGGTAACGATAGTGAGTGATGACTGACTGGAGGCTTGAAGGACTTGGCATCCCGTACTTTTCCTTTCTTTATCCCCTTTGCAGTTTTCATAGATTTCTCTGTGAGAAGATTTTGTAGTAAGTATATACTTACATTTCCTTTTGTTATATCATTTTCAGGGTACCCTTTACATCCTTAAACCGTGGGCATATTTACTAGTTGCAGAAAACTGGATCTGTTGTTCAGGCCTTGTTTGATTCCAGCAGAGATGGGGAATGGAACACAGGAATGCAGTTTTGATCTACTTGTCCTCACGTCATCTAATTTTAGCTTCATGGCAGCCCTTTGTAGAGATAGGTGACTAACCCCATTTTAGATGAGCAAATCAATGTTTAGGGAAATTGCCCAAGGTCAGAGAGCTGGTTAGTTGAGAAACCAGGATTGAAAATCAAATCCAGTTCCAACTGTAGTGTTGGCTCCACCATATGTGATTGCCTCCTAGCTGTAAGCATTTGCTTTGCTACTGTGAGAAAGATTTATACTTATCTGTGGAGTCTTAGGGCAATGGAAATATTTTAGACTTCCTCTATTTGCCTAATTAAGTATGGAGATTTCTCAAAGAACTAAAAGTAGACCTACCATTTGATCTGCAATTCCACTACTGGGTATTTACCCAGAGGGGGAAAAAAGTCATTTTATCAAAAAGACACCTGCACTAGAATATTTATTGCAGCACAATTCACAATCACAAAGATGTGGAATCAACTCAAGTGCCCATCAGTTCATGAGTGGATTAATAAAATGTGGTATATGTACACCATGGAGTACTACTCGGCCATCAAAAATGAATTAAAACCTTCTGCAACAATCTGGATGGAACTGGAGACCATTCTCCTAAGTGAAATAGCTAAAGAATGGAAAAAAACAAGCACCACATGTACTCACTATTAAATTGGAACTAACTGACCAGCACTCATGTGCACATATGGAAATAAAACTCAACAGAAACTGTGTGGGTGGGAGGGGAGAGGAGGGGATGGGTGAAATCATGCCTAACAGGTATAATGTACACTATCTAGGTGATGGGCACACTTATAACTTTGACTCAAGCAGTACAAAAAAGCAATCCATGTAACCAAAACATTTGTACCCCTGTAATATTCTGAAAAAGAAATGGCAATATGATAGGAAGAGCCTATATTTGTGAAGTCTTTCATTTAATTAACATTCGTAATGTAACTTTTCCCCCCTTAAAAATTTTAAATTATTTTCCCTTGTTATTTTATCTCTTGTAGTGTCTGTAGCACCTGGGTCTCCCCAGGGAACGGAATTTACTCACTCTCCGTTTTATGGGTTGCCCCCAACTCAACTCTCTAGACCACCCTCTTTCAGGCCTCAACCCTACATAACCCTCTGTGTGCACATCTATTCTCTGGGCTCCCAAGGGTAGAGTCTCCTGAATGAGGAAGCTGGATGAAAGCCTGGAAAGGTTATTTTGTTTAAATTCTTTCCTTGAAGTTGCTTTGGCGAATGAGCCAGGCTGGAAATCATACCAGAACAGTCGTGTTTCATAGTTATAGTGTAATCAGGAGACTGTAATTCATGGCCATTAAATTTCTTCCTTTGAAGTATAAGAAAAACCAGAACAACTTTTATGGCCCTTTAACCCACAGGATTATAGTACACATGAATTAAAGTCAAGTGTGTTATGAACTCTCCCAGGTACCATGGCTGGCAGAATTCCATCTTCACCCTAGTGCTTATTAATTGGTTGACTTTCTGGTGGGGGCTATCAGAATCTTGGAAGGCTTTTATTCTCTCTCATTTTTGCATTTTTATTGAACAAATCAGATTGAGAAGTCTTTTACAGTAGCTTGACTGAAAATGGGAATTGTTATTTCTCTGGTGGATCTCTTCAGGAATGGACAGCAGAAAAATAGTTAATATATGTTTGATACTTTCTAAAAGCCAGCACCGTGTTGGCCATTTTGCATACCTGTTTTCATTGTATCCTCACAACAGTCCTGTGAAGTCAGTGCGCACATTCATGTCTTACGGGAATGAGACAGGCTTGCGAAAATGAAACGCGTCCAGGCTCACTCAGTGAGTGCTAGTGCCTGAAGTGCAGTCGAGATCTAAGCCAAAGCTTGTGCTGTTGTTCCCGGAACTCCTGCCTGAGTTGGGATCACTGTTCCACTATAGCATAACAACGCTGTTAGAGCCCCGTGTCCTGGGTCCTAATAGCCCCAGTAAAGTCAGCCGTACAGTAAATCACTGAGATTTACACTGTTATACCTGTTCTTAAGGAAATTTCGTGGGAAAACTGTGGAAAAGAAAAGTAACAAAATGTATTAGTATTTAATGACTAGATATGTGAACTATTTATATTACATATATAATAAACTTCATGTTTCATGACATCGATCTATCTATATACTTTAAAGAAATGTTCAGAATAGATATCATTAGAAAAATAGGGAAGGTAGTTTTTTATTGCTAAAAAGGTGCGTCTCTTAAAGGGCAATATATTTTTCACTGAAAATTGTATTGATAGCTGAGCTGATTAAAACAAGGGGTAGCAAAGGAATCTTTCAGAATGTGGACTGTAAAGTTATCCTACACTTGGTCTGAGAGGAGATAACCCATAGGATATAAAAATATTCGAACTCCTTTGTACATATTCCTTAATAATACATCCTGTCGCCTGTATTTATTGCCTGGCATAGCAATGTGGTCCTAGTGTGGTTAGGTCATGATAAATCCCGCCACTCCACTAGATGGCGCTGTGGTAGCACAGATGGTCCTGATGCCCCCATTAGGGGTTTGGGAAGTAGATGAGAGCCTTCCGTGGGGTTTCCCCGGAGCCCCATAGCATAATAGAATTTTTCACATTTCTGGTTCTGGGTGCAGTTCTCTGTGTGTCTACACATCTTCACTTGGTATTTCGCTGCCCCTTTACCATCCTTCCGTCTGCTGCTTCCAGCACATCTCTTCTGAGGCCCGCCCACCATCTTCCTACCGACAACCTTCCTCTTCTCCCCCTCCCCCTTCGCACCTCTGTTCTCTCTGAGCGTAGAACACACTTACACTGAGCAGCGGTAAACGGAGATGATTCTCTGCGAGCCCTGCGATGGGCCCAGAGAAGGGGGAGGCTGCTTTGCAAGGACATGGTCATCTTGCCCTTCAGACTGGAGTCATTCTGCGCACCTCGCACGGTCTCCTCAAGGGGGGCTCACCTTGCTACTTGTCCCTACAGTGAATATGGGACTGTCTCAAAGAAGATGGGTTTGGTTCTAGCAAATACAATCACGAAGAGGATAGGGACTCTGCAACGGGGGCCTTGGAGGTGGGAGATACACAGAGCAGTTGTGATCTTCTGGAATCACCCAGAACCGGAACTGGAAGAGAGCCACCAGAGAGTCTGTCTAAATCTCTTCTTCTGAAGTGAGGAAAGAGAGATCCAGAGGGTCCCAGGTCTCCTCCTGGCCAGTTTAGTGCTCTGTTTGAGTAGCTGCCAGCTCTCGAGAGGGAGTGCACTGATACTCAAAGAAAGGAACCATCTGTGAGTATTATTTATTGTAGGGTCTGCAATTCTGAAGATTATCAGTCAGGGAAGTGACCTCTGTTTGACTATCATTTGTAGTTCAAAAAGAGGATCATGAAAAACATTTAAAATATTTTCAGTCTTCCCCATAAAATGTTAGTCATTGCTGTGTGGGATTATTATTGTTTCCATCTTCAAACCACAGTTTGCAAAGCCAGAGATCACATGATAGGAAACAGGCATGCTTCTTAGATTTTGGCAAGGGCGGCTGACGTAAAAACTCCCCATGTCCAAAACATAATGAATTCCTCATATCCCTTGGTTTCTAGAATGAAGCTAGACACTATCTCTTTCCTAGCACCTCCTAGAGCAAGGGAAAACTTACAAAAACATCTATACCCTAAAAGGTTGAAGGTTGGCAAGAGGAGATGTTTATGGGAATCACAGGTAGGCAGACATGTTTGGACTTGCCTGGCATATTTTTCTCCTTGGAGCAGTTCATCTGCTATCGACATAAAACTTCCTCACTAGTCAGAAACAACACTTTCTAATATGTCATTTAATTCACACAAATTATAGTGAAGTTCAGGTGAATAGGTGGGAAGGCAGTATTTGGAACTGGCCTGATATGATCCTAGATATGGTTCTGTCGGGTGACCTTAGGAGTAGCATTTGCATTAATTTTGCTCCTCTCTTTTGTCAGAAGTGCAGGACGCTGGCCCTATTTCCTAAGGCTTGCACGAAGTGGTATAAATATGTTGTTTATTGGTGGGCTGCTGCTTGTCATCACAAGACTTTAAAAATTAAATAAAACCTTAGATGCAATAAAGCAGTGTCTAAGTTATCTAGACATTCAGTCTATGTGGAATGTAGAAATATGATCTTTTTGTTTCCCAACACTGTATGTATCATAAGTCAAAATATGGATTTAACAAATATTCAGTGATACTAAGTTCTGTTAGGTATGTTCTCTGCCTTCCAGAATCCTATACTTTACTAGACAAGGTGAACTCGGCATAAGGCTTGTAGGCCTTGTATTTGAGTTCTCGGTTACCTTGATAGTGAATATCCTAGGAATGAAACTCCTTAATAACTGTTCTGGCCATATTGCAAAATAAAAGGTCATCATTTAAATGTGTGTATGGTGGTGTCCGGTGGAGGGGAAGCAGGGAGGAGCCCTTTGTGGTTCAAAGGGACTTTTTAGGGTCTGGAGAAGTTCTATGTCATCTTCGATTTGGGAGCGTGGTTGATGCTATGGGACATTCTAGAGAGAGATGGGAGGTGGGAACCTCCTACAGACCATAGCCCTTTCTACCTCACTGGGAGGCAAGGGAAGGAATATCCCACCTCTGTTTTCACGTCCTGTTTCCTTTTCCTCCATGTGCCCTTTCCCCTCTCTCATCTTTCCTCCTGCTCTCTCTTCTCTCTTCCCACCTCTTCTGGGAAGAATAGAAAAAAACAGACATCTATCAGTGTCCTGCCGTGTGTCATCTCCGGCTGGCTTGAGGGTAAGAAAGAGGGTGGGGCACAAGGAACCAGGTAGCTGTTTGTGTGTATTTGTCTACAGCCTGGCAGTTACAATGCATTCATTGAAAACACGAGCAATATGATTTATATGTCTTATCATTATCAGGAATTTTTATTCTGAGGAATTAGGCAAGAGAAACTGTCTTCAGACAAGTATTACTATTACAACCAGGAGTCAAGAACAGTCACAGCTTATCTGATTTAGCTTTCATAGCAACCCTGTGAGGTAGGTGTATTATTCCCATTTTATAGCAGAGGAACCAGGATTCAAAGCATTAAGTGAACTGGCCAGCACATTGCCTGGTGCCTAGCAGATAGTCAGTAAATGCTTGCTAAATGAAAAAGTGAGTAAAATAAGTCATCAAGCTAGGGTTTAAACCAGATTTTATAACCTTAAGTTCAGTGTTCTTTCTGATTAAGTTTAAGTTGTTTGTTTTCCTGGAAGGGACTTGGGTGAGCCTAAAAGATTAGTAGTATCCTGTACTATTTATTCAATAATTAATGTTTGATTTTGAAGTAAGAATATAGTACCATGGTTTCATTAGCCTTTCTTTCTCTCTTTTGCTTTAGTTAGCTTATAATTATTTATATTTATTTTTTTGTAACAGCCATCCTAATAGTTATGAAGTGGTATCTCATTGTTGTCACGTAGTGGCTTCACAGCAATATTGGCTAGTAAATAAAATAAAGCAAATTTATAATAGGAATTGAAGACATCAAACTGTATTTCAGACATGAGTCCCTAGTTAGATCACTGACTTAGAATCATTTATTCAACAAGAATCATATCTCTGTAGTAGCTACCAGGTTCCAAAACCCTGGGAGCTCGGAAAATGAGGTTTCGTTGTGCTTTTTACCCAGGGTTAATAGTTAATGATCTCCATGCCCTCCTCAAAGGTGGGTAAGAGATAAGTGGGATGTCACTTAAGTGGGGGCTGTTAGCAGGAAGATACCTCCTTATCTTCATTTCTCTTGATGCAATGCTGTGAGCCAAGCCTTAGAGGAGCCAACCTGTGAGTGTACATTTTGGAATTCACTTGCTCACAGGTGTTGGCAGCCCTGGCCCGGGTCCAGCACAACATTTTCCCTGGAGGAGTGCCACGCTTTGAATTTCCTTGTCTACAGACTATGTTATTGTCAAACCCTTCAGATGGGATCACAGAGAGGTTCGTTTGTCTGGGCATTGCCAGGATAGTGCCTATGCATGACCTCTTGTCTGAGCATCTGCCAGAGAGAGCTGTTATCTTTTCAGTGCAGTTTAGGGCTTGAAGATACCCTTGGTAATGGCTGATCCCTCTCCCAGCAGTGCTGATCACTCCCTGATTTGCAAGGCCTCCGCCCTTACCCCTTTCCTTTGTACCTCCTCCTTTGTTCTAAAGTACTGTCAGCTGCCTTGAGTTGTGTCTTTTCCCCCTGGTTTTGTTGGAGGCACTGAGGTTCTGGGGCAGGGTTGGGAATCATGATTGTAGGCTGCAGCCCTTGCTCATGTGCTATATTTGCATAGCTGAGTGACCTGGAGAAAGTCCTTTAGGCATAGCGCTGCCTCCTGCCTCCACCCGGCCAGCCCTGCCCCAGCCCACATCTTGGTTTTTCTCAGGGGAAATAATCCCTGCCACTACTGATTCATAGCTAAAATGAAATGAGATCAGGTGAGGTGAAAGTGCATTGTTAGCCAAAAATGTGAGTTGTTGTTAATGATATCTGTCAAAGCCTTCTTGAAGAGAAAGGGTGTCTTCTGTGTCTCACAGCACCAAGCATGCTAAGAGTAGAAAATGCTTGCGTTTCTGATTTCACAATGAAGTTGATTCTCCAGGGATCACTCCCCCAACAACATCCCATTGTCTTTGATTAACACTTAGGTGATTCAGTTGATTTTAACAAATCAGTCTTTCTCCTTCTGTTCCTTTCACATCTCCACTTAAAGGGGGCTCCCCATATTTGGCATCATTAAATAAATTCATTAAGTGTGCCATTTTGTAAGGCCAATGTGTGATTTCATTGATTAAAATCCGTGCCCTGAACTGAGCTCAGAAACCCTAAGAAAGCCACAGCAGACTGTGAGGTACCTGTGGAAAAATGCTCCATATGCACTTCCCCCAGAAACAGACACCGTGGTGTTCTGCACCAGCTAATGTAGTCTCAATGCCAATTCATACATCAGAACTTTTCTGGGATGTAGGTCATGTTAGGGCTTCAGAATCTGGGGTGGATTCCTTCATACAAGGCATGGATGCATCTTGCCAAAGAATAGCAAGGAGCTGGAGGAAGTGTCAACCTGGGGCTGATAAATAGGCCCCTCTCTTCCCTGCTCTGCCCCCTCTCACAGGCTTTGAGCTTTCTGTGTCCCTTGAGTTGTCCCTAGTTTGGAAAGGGACACTGAAAAGCTAGCCAGCCCTTGTTTTGCATGCTGTACTTGATTTGTTTGGGGCTCTTGAATACTAGGCTTGGCCGTATTTGTTGAAGTTACCTCTACTTTGTATTTCATATGTGGAGGTAGAGGTCTTGTGTCTTTTGTCAGTCAATATTTGTCAGATATTTATTGAATTCTGACTATGTGCCTAGCCCTCTTCTAGGCTCTGGGAGTGCATTAGGTAACTAGATTAGATAAGGGCTTAGCCTAATGCGTGTATCTATTTGTTCCATTTTCAAGTGGTTAGATCACAGTGTTTATAGTAACACCTTACCATGAATTCTGTTCTGTGTAAACCCATTAGAATTGCATGGAAAAAAGGTGTATTCATCACAACACACTATACCCCTAATCCCAGCCAACTGGTTGGCAGGTGTGTGCCATTGATCGCAAGGGTCTAGGGAAATTATGAGCTGCTCTGGACATTTTGTCACCCATCAGCCAACAGCTTTTTATTTAGCATCCTCTATGTGCCTACCAGCATATAGAAAATCATTTCAGAATTTATGCCCTGCCAATGCTCAATTTCATTACAGCAGTACAATCTGTGTGCTCTTTTTAGTTAGAGAAGATGGCTTATGTGTATATATTTATAAAGTAAAACAAGAAACATTTATTACATTGAGCATTGTTAATTTCCAGAAGGAAATTAGGTGTTTGGAAGTTAGACATTGTAACGGATATAAAACTCAGTCCCAAAACTCCAATGTTGAAGAAATAACATTCCAATTTTTTTCCATAAAGCTGCCCAATTTCTGGCTCTGATCCCTCTTTCCACTGATGTGGTGGAAAACTTAATCTCCCCTCTTGGGGTTCTGGGATCATCCCCAGGACCAAGCTGTTAGGGACATGGTCTCTTAGCCACCCCATCTCTGTAGGCTTGGTGGCTCTCTGGTGCTTCCTTGCCACATATAGGACTCAGCAGTTGTGTGTGCCTCTATCTGTCCAGATCCTCGTCCTGGGGAAGTTGTGCTGCCAGGGTGGCCATGCTACCAAGAATTGGGGCCCAGGCTCCTCCTCCCTTAAACCTCCAGGCTTCACTGGTCTCCCCCCAACCCTCTGTCTCATCCCATATTTGGCAGGCGGTTGCTGCTTTCTACAGTGCCACATACAGTCCCTGAGGCACTGAGCAGAGTTTGCTCCATGGGAGGAAAAGAAAGAGGCAATGCAAAGAGAAGAATACAAATTTATGTCTCAAAATATCATTGAGCCCCAAATCTGTGAAGATTTACTAAACATATTGGCATAAATTACCTATTTAATCCTCATAGCAACCTTACGGGTTTGTTACTGTTCTCTCCATTTTTCAGATGTGTAAACAGGCTTAGGTTAAATACTTGTCATACAGACAATAATTGAATTCATGGTAGATTGAATTTGGGCCTCATTGTTTCTACTTCATTCCAGTGAACTCTGTGTGTCACAGTGCTGCGTCTCAGGTTGTCCTGAGGTTTATGTAGCCACCTCTGTTATGCTGCATCAATAAACATGACAGTTTGTTTAGTGGGCACTAGAAACATCTAGGTAAATGGTGTATTTTGTTTTATTTATTCATATTTTTAAAGGATTTAATTTTTTTGAAGGTTACATTTTACCTGTGTCCTTTTTACAGCATCTTTTTTAAGTTTCTTCATCTCTTACCTTCTCAGTCTCGCTCTGTACCACCTAGTATTATGATCTGCCTGTGAATGGGTGACAAGGGGAAATGATTGGTGAATTAAGCGTATATTCCTAACTAAGGGCATAACATTTCATTTTATGACTTGGCTCTTCTCCATTTCTGAAATGAGGCCAGAAGTGCCTCATGGAAGTATAACTCTCCCCCAAAATGTGGGAAATGACCATGGTGATGAGAAAAAAGCTTGGAGCACCTGGTTCTGAGATGCACCAAGAGAAAATGCCTATTCCAGAAGATGAGGGCAGGAAAAGAGCATAAATCTAAAGTGCTGACCTCCAGAAAGAGTAACCTTCCCAGACCCTCTCCAACCAGCCAGCACATCCATAGTAGTAGCTTAACAAGAAACCCCAACTGCCAGGGGCCCTAAAGTCCCAGCTCCCTCTCAGTTGACTTCTTTGCTTTCATTTTTTTGGGTCAATCTCTGACTCTTGAAACACACAGGACACATCTGGGGAAGGGTATAAATAGTGATAATCACAGAGTAGTTCCTAAAGTATTAATATATGCTATGAAGCACTCAGTATGGGCAGATTTTCCCTGTGTTTAAGAATGGACTACAATTTCCACCTTAAAGTTGCTACTTATGTGACTTGGGAGAGATAAGAATAAAGGAAACTCTTCTGATATTTTATTTTTTGTGTAATGAAAAGTGCAGCCAAAAGATGTTGAGAGAAAAATAATGAACCAACCAGAAAAAACAAGTCCTTTTGGATTCCTTTCCATGCCTTAGAACTAAACTATTTTCTAAGCATCTAAAGTGACTGTGTGGGATTTTTCATTTTGAGTGAGGCTCTGGATGGAATATCGGATACTGTAGTTTTTTAATGTCTTTTTTATGATAAAATATACATA
This sequence comes from Daubentonia madagascariensis, assembly GCA_023783475.1. Lineage (NCBI taxonomy): Eukaryota > Metazoa > Chordata > Mammalia > Primates > Daubentoniidae > Daubentonia > Daubentonia madagascariensis. Next base: position 12,897,884 of record JAKFHU010000258.1, on the reverse strand, counting down.
ATGTAAAATTGGCCATTTCAATCATTTTTAAGTGTATGGCGTTAAGTACATTCACATTGTTGTACAGCTATCACCACCATCCATCTCCACAAGTTTTTCAACTTCCCACCTGAAATTCTATACCCATTAAACAATGACTTCGCATTCTACCTTCCCCAGCCCCTGGCAATCATCATTCTACTTTCTGTCTTTATGAATTTGACTTCTCTAGGTCCCTACGGTAAGTGGAATCATACTGTTTTTGAACCAAAATTTTAAATGTGGTTCTTCTAAATTTCAGTATTGCTAATAATTTTATAGTTTATCTGCTTATATTATTTCCATACTCTCTGTTAAAGAGCTAGTAGAGCACAGTGGCTTAGAAGGTGGATTTAGATGCTAAACCACGTAGGTTCAAATCCTGACTACCTTTTACTATTGATGAAGCTTTGGGAAAGTGGATGAACCTCTCCTTGCTTTAGTCTTCTCAGCTATGGCACAATGGTGAAAATTCTACCTACCTCAGAGGGTTGTACTGAGAAGTAAATGAGTTAATAAGGGTGTAATGCTTCAAAAAGTGTCTGGTACATGATATACACTCAATAAATGTTAAGTGCAGGAGCAGTAGCACAACTGGCACCCAATGTTATTAATAATTGGGACTCCCTTGTCATTTTGCAGCTATGGAAACTGAGGCCTTGTTAGATCATACAGACTGGAGAGTAGCAGATCCATGACTACTCCAGACTTCATGACCACTGTTTTAGAACTATGCTTATTACACTACATGGCTTCCCTTGTTGAAATGTTTTTTTGGAAGAACGCAGTGAGGTAGTCAGACTCCAGCATGGTCCCCAGCGCCCCTGCCTCCTGATATTCACACCCTTGGGTAGTCTTCTCTCCCATTGTACCACAGTGGGTCATTGTGACCATCAGAACACAACAGAAATGATGGCAGGTCATTTCTGAGATGAGATTATAAAAAACATGGGCTTCTGTTCTGGTTTCTCTGTTTTGGGTCACTCACTTGTAGAGAAGCCACCTTCCTCTTGTAGCAGCCCTATGGAGAAGCCCACATACCAAGTAACTGAAGCCTCTAGCAAACAGCCAGTGAGTGACTGAGGTCTGCTAACCACCACATGAGTGAGCTTAGATCCTCCAGCCTTTGTCCGTCTTTGAATTGACTGTGTCCCTTGCTAACAACTTGACTGCAACCTCATGAGACACCCTGAGCCAGAACCATCCAGCAAAGACACTCCCAGATTCCTGACCCTCAAAACTGTGTGAAATAATGTTTGTTGTTTTAAGCTGTTAATGCATTAAGCAGCAATAGATAACAAATACACATGGTTTAGCTCTCTATCTGTGTATCTGTCTATAATGACATAACTTTTAAGCTGTGGCTCTGTTTGTATTTCCTATTTTAGCATTGATGAGCTAAGATGTGAAGAATTTATTTCTATGCCCTTGCTCACGTGGATGGTAAGTGTCTTGAACGTAGGAAATCCTCAGGACTCGTCATAGTGCCTGGCGCATTGAAGGGGCTCTGTAAATTATGTGTTTAATTAATGAATAAGTGCGTTTTATGCACATATAGAAAACAAGTCAGTTAAAGCATCTATTTATTCAAGTCTGTTTTGTGAATATAAGAGGAAAGTTTGAAACACATCTGAGTAGTTACCTGAATTTTCCTCTTGTTTGGATTTTTGAATTTTAAAATTTTCTTCTTTCTAACTTCAACATATGATCATGGCTTATTATGCTTCATGTTGGATAAACTGAATTCTTTTAAACAGCACTACTGTTTGGAAAGGGGCTGCTAGAGATGCTAAAGAGTTAGCAGTCATCTGAATGGGAAAGTCAATGTACTAGTTTTCTTTTGCTGTCATAACAAATTACCACAAACACAATGGCTTTTAAAACCATAAATTTATTATCTTACAGTTCTGTAGGTCCGAAGTCTAACACGAATCCCACTGGACTGAAAATCAAGGTGTTGGCGGGACTGTGTTCCTCTCCAGAGGCTCTGGGGGACAGTCTGCTTCCCTGCCTTTAGAGGCCGCTCTTGTTACTTGGTGCATGACCCCCTCCTCCAGACCAAGATGGTTTATGTCAATGAGGAATTTGAGTTGCAGGAAACATCCTAGTTCCTGAGGATGTGATCGAGTCTTGGAATGTGACTAACAAGCCTACTCCTAGTTTGTATTGCATATTTCCTTTCTAATTACAGCCATTGGAAATTGTGTCAGATCCAGAAATTTTATTCAAGGTCCAGATAGCTGTGTGACCAAATGAAAACAGGACTAGGGGAGAGTTCGTTCTTACCACTTTTCTCGCTTAAAAAAAAGAAAAAGCTAGATATAACAAATGTAAGAGAAACACCTTCCAACTACCTCAGGTAACATAGGATGATGTTAGAATTTAGAGTTGCAAGGTATTATGGAAGAGGTCATGGAATAGATGTTTTTTATTTGGTGTGCATAATATTTTTAAAAATTGAATTTTTATACCTTAAGGCAGGGTATATTTAGGACTTGAGTTTTATACCTTTATTGTAGAAAATTTTATTTAGATGTTAAACTCTGAGTAAGTTTAATAAGGTTGGAAAAGGCTATAAACCACCTCCAGCCCCATAAACCCTCCCATACCTAAATTGGCCTGTCAGGCTCTGGGAGGGAAAAAAAAAAAACTACTTGTAATTGGAAATCAGTGGTGCAAGATGAAGAATGTATTTCTTTTTGATTCCTTCAAGGAACAAGGTAAGACACCTAGAAGGCTAAGGCTGAAGGCTTTGCTGTGTTGTTTTCCTCCCATGTATCCAGCTAACCACTTGTGTTGCATTTAATGAATCAGTGGTTGTTTATTGCAAGCCTGCTGCATGTCCGGCCCCTTCTTAGGCACTGGACGTGCACAATAAGCTAGATGTTTGCTACTTTGCTGCACAGTTTGCCTGTAAGCAAATAATGCCTAGGGATAGGGATGATGTCCTCAAGGTGCTCACAGCCTAAATTTAGGGGGAGATAGGCATGAGAAAAATCCACAGTGAAATTAGGGGTAAAAGAGAGAAACAATAAAATGCTATGGGAGTGCAGAAGAAGATTGATTAACTGGTTCTCTTAAAAGGCCTTTGCAGCAGTGGAGGCGTTTAACTTGGGCCCTAAAAGGTGAGCAGGATTTCTTAGGAAGAGAAGGGGGATAGGGTGTCCAGGCTGAAGAAACCAGACATCATAAGTGTTGTAAATTTTAAGTCAGGTATTAATTATATAAATAATATAAGAAGTCATAGAATCATAAAGTTAGAAATGATCTAAGTGGTTATAACTCACCACTCCCATCCAGGGGATTCTGGATAAGTTGGAATGTTTTCAGTCTTGGTCATAGACAAACAACCTCAGACCAGCTTAAGTGATAAGAACAAGAGAATTTATTGGTTCACACATCTCAAAAATACAGAGTTAGCTCAGGCTTCAGATATAGTTTGATAAAGGCTCTTGGTAGCAAAATGGCTGCTGAGTGTCAGGTGTCAGGTTGACATACAGTCTGGAAGAAGAGATGTTCCCTTCCCCCCAGCTGTCAAGCAAAAGTCTTTGGGTTCCTTCTGTTGACCCAATTTAGGACACATACCCAGCTTCTCTCCCATACCAGTCTCTGTGGTTAAAGGAACACCATTTGTTGACTGGTTTAGGCTCTGGTTACTGCCTATCACTGTGGCAGGGGGCCAGGTGTAGGCTGATTGGATTAGGCCAGTCAAGGCCCATTGCTAAAACCTGGGCTTGAGGCCAATTTCCCCCATATCACATGGCCACTTCAGTGGGAGGGACAACGGTGGGAATAAGGGGAAAGGATGCTGCAGAGGCAGCCAACACTGTCCAGTTACAGAGGCCTGCCACAGAAGCCTGGGTGGACAGTTATATTTCAAGTGGGCAGCCAGCCTTTGCTTATGAGCACCTACCACTTGCCAGCCACAGTACTTGGAATTTTACCTAATTCTTTCTAATTCTTAACAACAGTTCTTTGAGGTAAGTATTTGGTAATTTCCATTTGCGAAAACTGAGACTCAGAGACAGAAAATAACTTGACCAAGGCTACATACCTAATAATGGCCAAACCAGAAATGGAACCAGCAACCTCTATTTCCAGAGACTGAACTCTTTCCATGATATTGTGATGCTCTAGGAGGTAGCTGCTACTGCATCATTTGGGAAGCTCTGATTGTTAGGGCTGGTGTGTGTGTGGGGGGGGGGTTTGGTTTGTCTATTTGTTTAATGAAATAAAGCCAAACCTGCCTCCTAGTAATTTCCCTGCATTTATTCTAGTTCTGAGGTATAGAACAGTGGTTCTCAAACCCAGCAGAGCATATAAAACAAATAGTTCCTGGCCTCTATGCCAGATCGACTGAATCAGAATCTGGTGGTGGGACACTGGAAATTGTGTTTTTTTAAAAAATGTTGCAGAGATGATTCTCTGGTGCAAATGGATTTGGGAACTCCTACCTTAGAATATAACCAATCCTTTCTGTCTTCCATATTACAAACCCACAAATATTTAAGACTGCTGTCACATCTCCCATGGGCCTTTGCGTCTTTAGGCTCTGTTGTGGTGCTTAAGAGCTGGGCCTTTGGAATCAAAAAGGCTGAGTTCACATTCCAGCTCCATTGTTTATAAGTCATATGCCTTGGGCAAGTCTCTTAATATTTTTAAGCCTTAGTTTTCTTATTTGTAAAGTGGGAATAATAATGCAACTCATACCAAAAAAAGTTGCAAGGAATAAGTTAAGAAAACGTGACATTCTTAGCGTGAAGCCTTAGGAACACAGAAAGGTTTCAGTGGGTATCACTTGTTATTAATAATTGTAAAACTTCCCTGGTTCCTTTAGCTCTTTTAAATTATGTGTTTTCGAGATCCCTATCTTTTACCTCTGCTTTTTGGTCATTTCTAATTTATCTCTTAAAATGTGACCACCCTCCCCTCTTCCTGAAAGCGTAGTGGTGGGAGTGTTGATGCTAGCACAAAACTCTAGATATCTGATTACATCAGTAAACTGTAAGCCTGTAACTTTCTGTGGTCTGAGTGCAAAGTTTGTCTGGATACAGATATTCGCTGGATATTAAACATCTTGGAATTTCCCATCTTTAAGTTCTTTTCTCTTGGGAAATTTATCAGAGGATGATTACAGGAACATCTGGATTCTTCAAGATTTTTTTGGACATTCTTCAACTTGGTTTCAGGCCTAAGCTGTGTCTGGAGGCATGAATATGAGTTGGTTTCATCATAAAAGTGTGTTGTTTCCAAGACTGCTATGATCCATTTTATCTCATATAGATCTGTCAGCATTTTCCTATTCATCTACAAGTGATGACTTATTTGAAATGAGGTAGACACTCCAGCGGAGAGCCAACTTGTCCCACAATGTGTGCGTTGACATTTACATAAAATGCAAATATACTTATTTATTTTTGTCTCTTGATTTTCAAATACATGTTCATTTGCTGTATCTCCCCGTACCAGTTTTCTTTAAAATATCTATAAGGCAAGACTGTGGCTATTTTAAGCCCCATGAAGGTCATATATAGCCTGTTTCGAGGTACTTAGCATATTCTCTTTGATGACACGTTGCTGCCAGCCTTGCTGTTGGGTGTGGGTGAAACACCTTTACACTGGAAGAACGGAGAGTGGACAAATGGAGACTTTCTGTTCTTTGATGGTGTACAGGGTGGGCTTTTCAGGACAGTAAAGCCTTCACTGAAGACCATGAAAATGCCCAAATGCTACATGTTTCAGTCAGCTAATTTTGAGGCATTTACTACTGGCCTTAAAATTGTATATAATTTTGTTTATGGTATCATAATTTTATAAAAGCCGTTGGGCTCACTAGCAGGCTGTGTAAGTAATCTATAAAACTTGGCCCAGCTACAGGAATAACAAGCACAGTTGCATAGAGCAGAAATGTATTTGGGGGTGGCTGTCTTTGATTAAAATGTCAGAAAACAAACTCAGGTACTTAAAGTAAGTGGAAAATTCCCAAGTACCAGCTTCCCTCAGCTCCCCTGATTCTTCTAATGACTAGGGGAGAAAAACTGTTATGATGAGAACATCTCTCCAAAAAGAAAAAAATATTTTAATATTCCTAAATATCCCCAATTCCAATTTCAGTATCTCTTCCCTCAATTCCTTGAAGAAATGAAGTAAACAAAAAATTAAACATGTTCAAATCAAGGTGAAAAAAATACATTGGTTGTCTAAAATTTAGCAGGCACAAAGTTAAACACTAAAAATGATCCTGAAATGTTTATGATCTACCCTCTCAGTATCTGCCAGCAGAGTGTGTTACCTTGTTCAGAGTCACTGATATATGTATTTAAATATAAATTTTAGTAGGGCCAAGTATTAGTCTTAGCACCAGGGATTCAAGGATTTACTTTTGAATGGTGTGGTGATAGGCTGGGAAACAGATAATTACTTTACTGGAAGCAGGTTTCAAGTGGAATGGGAGCCAGCAAAGGGCTCAAATTCAAGAAAGCTGGAGAAGGTTTTGAAAAGAAGAGAATGTTGGTGTAGGGATTTTAATAAATAATTTTTCAGGCAGAAGGAATAGAATATGCTGAGAGAGAATACACCACATTCAAAGATGTCATTAGATAGTTTGAAAGTATTAGAGTTTAAAATATGGGAAGGAGGTAACCAGAAATGGAGTTAGATAGAAAGGGAAGAGCCAAGTATTGAAAGCTGAATGCCTTGCAGAAGAGGTGAAACTTTATTTCAGTGGTAATGGGGAGCCATTGAAGAATTTTGCATAGAGGATTATCCTGTAAGGTTGAAAGATTACTCTATCAGCAGCGTAGAGATTAGAAGGGGAGAGTTTAGAAGTAAAGAGACGCGAATGGTGTACATTACATTGGTCCAGATGAGATGATGCTGACATAAGTTGGAGCAGCAGTCATGGAGATGGGAACAAAGGAACAGATTTGAGATAGAATTAAGAAGTGGATTGGACAGGACTTGGGATTTGATTGCGCACGAGAGTGTTTTTCCTTGAGGACTTAAGGATGGTTTGCATGACTGAGTAATTGGAGGAGCCACTTTGTTAGGTAGAAAATAAAGGAAGGGAAACAGGAACGAGGTAGAAGGTAATGGGTTCACTTTTAGGCATTGATGACTTTGAGATGCCTGTTGGACAAATAGAATTAGGAGAGAGGTCTAGATTTGAGAGTCATCAGGATATAGATTATAGTTGAAAAATAGGCATTGACGAGAATTCTCGTGCAAATGTATAGAGTGAGAAGAAGAGCACCAACGACAGGGCCCAGGGAATCGCCAGCACTTACGGGGATGGTGAAAAAGGGACATTCCGAGAAAGGAGACCAAAAGGGGGCCATGAAGGAGGTGGTAGGAGGCCCGGGATAGGGAGAGGTTATAAAATCCAAGGGAGGAGGGAATGCTGCCTGGGCGGGTGAGCAGTGCTAGGCATGGCAGAGAGATCGAGTAAAGATGGAGACTCACGAAGTGTCCATTGGCCTGGGAACTGTAAATTCAGGGAGGATCACAGAGTATGTGGGTTCAGCAGACTTTAGAGGGCAAATGTCAGATTGCAGAACAGGGAGGAGTAAGTGGAAAGGAAGAAAGTGGTTTATGGAGAACATTCTCTTAAGAATTTGGATATGTTCAAAAGGAGGGAGAAATACATTACACCTCATCCATTCCCGATGAGGTTAAGGGAGATTTTTGTTTGTTTTTGTTTGTTTGATTTTTGTTTAAGATGATTGACATTTGAACATGCTTATATGCTTAGGGAAAGGAGCAATATGGAGGGAGGGGCTCAAAAATCTGGAATGAGATGGAGATAATTAATATAGCAGGTCCTAGGACGGCTGTTCTCAAAGTCTGCTGTGGGACCAGCAGTATCAGTATCACCTGGGAATTGTTAGAAAAGTAACTTATCAGCCCCCAGCTAAGATCTGCTCAATCAGAAACTCTAGGTTTGGGGCTCAGCAGCCTGTGTTTTAACAAGCCCTCCAGGGGATTCTGATGTACACTCAAGTTGGAGAACTCCTGTCCTAGCGGAAGAGGAGAGGCGGATCCCGGGCCCAAGTGGATACACACGCCTTGCACAGGAGGGGAGGTGCTTCTGCAGGGTACAGGCTCAAATAGATTTGTGGTAGATGGTTGTGAAGTTGATGGAGTTCCTGATGGCATAATTTTTCTTTTCGAAACAGGAAGCAACTTTGTCCACTGAAAGATCTTGGTTAAGAGTAGGGTTAATTGAGTTTATTCAAATTTAATACACATTTAAGGTTTTAGAAATGTTGCCTTCTAGTTGAACTAGAATAGGATTAGTTTTAAGCTGAAATAAACCTTTAATCTCTCCCTCATTCCATTCCTTCTCCTGCCCCTTTCTCACCAGAAGCAAACTGTTCTACTCACTGGTTATTGATTCCTTTGAATCAGAACTATTCCGTCATATCATGTGTTTGGAGACTCAGTCTTTAGGTGTTTGGCGGCATTTTGTTTGAGATTTCAGTGGAGACTGTAAGTCTTTGTTTTAATTGTTGGATACTTTCAGGAGATTTCTGAGATTGTATAATTCAGAACCAGAATAAAAGGGAAAATTTGAGCGAGGATTTATCATACCAATGTGAGAGATTTACAGATGTTAGATTTTATTAACACTCCCGCACAGAAGGTTTGAAACAAATAAGAGAAAAACAGTACATAGATTTTAAGAAGAAAAGTCAAACAATTTAAAAATCTGCTGTGGTCATCTGATCATGGGTCCCAGTGGGCCACATGCTGTACTTTTGATCTCCTCACATGTGATTCTTAGCTGGTCATGAAAAGGTGGTTGTCATTTCATTTTATGATTTCCATATTGTGAAGGACTTGGATAAAGAAGCAGCATTTTGGCATGTCTACTTCTTATGGAAAATAATAATTCTGCTGTGATTAGCCATTAATTTTCTTTTCCTATTTTCTTTCCTTTTGATGAAAATGCCTTTATATTAATTCTAATATAGACATACAATCCCCAAGGGTTAAAGAGTCTGAAAAGTTATAACTGAAAACAGTGCTGAAAGCTGTAGCAAAATAAAGCAAGGAAGACAAGACATCTTGTCTCTGTGAGATCTTCAGTGTCAGAAGTTCTTGGCTGGTAGCACAGGAGCAAAGGTCATATTGGAAATCCTCTACCATCATGTAGAGCCCTAGCTCTTTAAATATTCATGTAAGAAAAGCTAAAGGTGTGACTACAAAAGGAAAAAGGAAATCCTCCTTCTAAATAGAATATAACAGTCCTCAAAGCAAATCCTTCTCTGAATTTTTGCTCTTCCTATGGAGTAAACAGACTTTGTTAATATTGTAAAAAACAGTTTAGTGAACCATGTACATTTTTCTGTAGTACCTCGATTTTGTGATGGGGAATATGAAATATGAATTAAGTGGGCTTAGAAGGGGATTAGTAAAAAAACTAAAAAAGAACTTTATTGAGATTTCTTTGATACAAGTATTTAACTTATAAATGATCCTTTACTGTTATAGTATATCAGCTCTCAGACAAGCATTTTGTTTCATATTTGATCAGAAACTGAGACAATAGGATGCCACATTTATTTAAATTTAAATCTAAATCTTATAACCCTGTAATTAAAACTCCTGCCATCTTTAAAGATGGAATTCAGTATTACCCAAAAAATTTTAAAGGAGAATATGCCTGGATTATGTAAAACAGTCACAGCTCCACAAACCCCCCAAAAGAAGGCACCTCATGCTCAAGTTTCCAGTGACCATGGGTGCACCCAGAGCCAGACTGGAGAGAGGGCTGGGAGAGTCTCCTGCCCACGCCTGGTTTGAAGACATGTGCATGGAAGTAATAGTTCTCTGGGTAAGAGGAAGAAATAGAGAAAAATGGTATCGAATTCTTTCTTTATGCAACAAGTTTTATGTGATCATTTTCCAAGTTAAAGGACCCTTCTTACTTTAAATCTAACCATAAATAACTTTATTGGAGCCAGAACTTGCACATGCTTTTAATATTAACACTAAAGGATCATTCTCAGCAATGTCTGGCTTTTCTGTTTCTCTCTTTGCTTTTGTTATGGCAGGGTAGGTTGGACTTTTTCTTTTGGATATGAAAATCTTTTTTTCACTCAGTACCTTGAGCATTTGTGTTTATAAATGTTTGGCTTCTGACAGCTGTTTTGGGTTCAACTATGTGAGGGATCCCTTAAATTTGAACTGCTTTGCAAGTGTTTATTCCCTTAAAACATTTCTAATGTAAATGTATATACGTAGAAAAAGGATTTTGAAAGGTTCTTCTAAGGTTTAATCTGTTCTGACAGTTCAATATTATTCACTTCTTGTAATGATTATGTCCTGGTTGTGTGTCCAGCCTTGTGCTCATAGAGGACTCCCAGGTAGTTAGTTAACCAAGGCACATCCAGCAGCAGCACTGAGATCCTTATGGTTTGGCCTCTAAGAGAGGGCAGAACTACTGGACACTGGTGTAGCCCAGTGGGCATCCCATTAGCACTGTGTGCTGTTGGTACTGTCATAGAACCTCAACATTTATTTGGCCACACATTCTTTACTCAGAGATTTATTATTGAGCACCTACTATAAACCAGGTATTCTGCTAGGTGTCAGTGATATAGGTCTAAGCCACATAGATGGGATTTCTGGCCTCTTGGAGCTTAATTTTTAGTATAATCACAGTGGGATGGTCCAAATTAGGGATCTGCAGACTTTTCTATAAAGGGCTAGGTAGTAAATATTTTAGATATTCTGAGCTATACGGTCTTAGTTAAAACTATTCTCTCTGCCCTTGTAGCACAAAAGGAGCTATAGATAATACATAACTGAATGGGCAGTGCAGAGTACCAATAAAGTTCTATTTACAAAAGTAAGTGGCTCATGTATCATGGGTTGTAGTTTGTTGACCACTGGTCCAGATAATGCCAGTACAGTGAGACAGCATGTATATCAACCCTAGTCAGTCTGGACTAGGGTTTTGTTTTTCAGACTGTAAAGCATCTCTCCAGTCAGCATTGGGCAGCCATAGAGAATAAGTGTATTTCTCAGCATTTTCTGGTTATTGCAGAATTACTGAGTGCTATGTTTGTCATGTTCTTGAATTGTTTTCTCTGCATTGGATTTAATAGGCTTTCCCAAAATCCTCAGTGAGGAAGTATCACCCTAATTTGTTCCATATATCGTGTGTGTGATAAGAAGAGAGGTAACAGATAAACCCAGATCTTGAAATTGGAATGAAGCATTTAATTCCCGCTCCCATTCTAGCTTGGTAGAGTGTAGCAACATATCTACAGATATTCTTCCAACAGAAAAACTTCCATTTGCCCTTTGTGTAGCCACTCACTTGATGCTGGGAACTATGGATGATACAAGACTTGGGTCCTGCCCTCAGGGATCTCAAAATCACAGGAGACAAGTAGATCAAGTGCATTCCTGCCTTCATTCCCCAGCTATGCTTGACTACCTATCGCCTATGTGCAAGGAAAGTCAAGGTGACCAAGGCTGAGGCCCTGTCCTAGATGAGTTCACAATAAAGCAAATGGATAATAATGCACAATAAAATACAACCAAGTGATACAACCTGTGATAGACACCACGCTGCTTGGATTGTTGAGTTCTCTCTCCTCTGCTTCCCAGTGGTGTGCCGTGTCTTTTCATCTGTGAAGTAGATTACATGATCATTCCCATTTACAGATGAGGAAACTGAGGCACAGAGAGCCCAAAACCCCACAGCTGGTGAGTGTCAGAGCTAGCATATAAACTCCAGTAGACTAGTGTCTGACTACAGAATCCGTGAGTGTCCTTTAGTGTCTTCTCCGTGAGTGTCCTTTGGTGAAAAGAACAGACTGAGCTGCTTATTGAGGGAAATCTGGATGCTAGGAAATTAGTCATTCGACCCTTTCCTCTCATCACATTCCACCACCACACAGAAAGATCCTGAAGGCGGGAGCAGTCAACGCAAATGCCCAAGGCGGCCAGTGGCAACAGAGATTTGTGCATCTCTTCTAGGGTAAAACAATGGGATGGGGTAGAAGTGAATAAGAAAGTTCTGTCCTCTCTAAAGGTATCTGTTATGGGTTGAATTATATACCCCCCAAAAATATGTTGAAGTCCTAACCCCCAGTACCTTAGAATGTGACCTTATTTGGAAATGGGGTCCTTGTAGATGTAATTAGTTAGGATGAGGTCATATTGGAGTAGGGTGGGCCCCTAATCCAATATGCTTGGTGTCCTTATAAGAAGGCAGCCATGTGAAGACAGACACAAGGAGAACTCTGTATGAAGATGGAGGCAGAGACTGAAGTGATGTGTCTATAAGCCAAAGAGCTACAAGGATTGAAGCTAGCAGAGAGAAATGGAACAGATTGTCCCTCAGAGGGAACTAACCCGGTTGACACTGCCTGATATCAGACTTCCAGCCTCCAGAACCATGAGAAAAATTTCTGTTGTTTTAAGCCACCTTCTTTGTGGTATTTCATTATGGCAGCCTTAGGAAACTAATATAGCATCCAAATTCAGACTTTTTAAAAACTCATGCTGACCAAATCCAGCCCCTGGCAGCCAGACTGCCTCTAATTTCAATGCCCACTATTCAGTGGGTAGTCACGTTTTTGTTGAGAACAAAAATGAGGCTGCAGAGCTTTTTTTGGGCCAAAAAAAAATGCAATCCCCTGTATGTTACATATCAGCACACATACTTACAGAGAGCAGAATTATCTTCCAAAGCCTCAGAGGTTAGGAACGTGGATTCTGTAGTCAGACACTAGTCTACTGGAGTTTATATGCTAGCTCTGACACTCACCAGCTGTGGGGTTTTGGGCTCTCTGTGCCTCAGTTTCCTCATCTGTAAATGGGAATGATCATGTAATCTACTTCACAGATGAAAAGACATGGCACACCACTGGGAAGCAGAGGAGAGAGAACTCAACAATCCAAGCAGCGTGGTGTCTGTCACAGGCTGTATCACTTGGTTGTATTTTATTGTGCATTATTATCCATTTGCTTTATTGTGAACTCATCTAGGACAGGGCCACATTCCCTAAGAGGACTTTTTAGTGCATTACAATAGTCACATGCTTGATGGATACCTCAAGTTAGGCTGTACTGTACTGAATTTTTGGTTCCTTTCCCAAGTGTCTCCCAGAAAAGGAATTCTTTATTAATATGTTAAAAATGACTTTTCAGCATTGAGCGCCATCACTTGGGTTAGCAGTGTTGTTGCAAGGGACAAGATGAAACGGAGCGGGAGTGACAAATGGGAGAGGAGACTGGGAAGCAAGAGGGGAGGGGGCGGCTCAAGTAGCTGACGGGAAACAAGGAAGACTCTTGGATAAGGTCGTTCTGTCTGTCTGCACATAGGCTCGTGGAGGACTAGCAAGCTCTGAAATGCTGGGCTTGACACTTCCTGCCTGCTCTGGAAGATTTAGGACAGGTAGTGAAAAAGCTTTTGAAATAGTTTTCCCTGTCTCACCTTATTTTTTTTCCAATAGAGATAATTTTTACCCACTCATGAAGTAGAAAGCCATACTCTATAAAATGGCTCCTGATTTCTGGAAAAACAAAGAATGCCTTTAGAATCAAATGAGCTCTATAAATGACTAAAATGATAAATGGCAACTTATCTTTTATGGGAACACATAGTTGAATTTTACCTCATTGCAATTATAGTTAGTTTCTACTGATTTTTAAATGGCTGTACACGTTAGGCAAACTTTTATGAGCACCTCCTATTGTGTTGGGTACTGAGAGGCATGAAGATGGATAAATCCAGAGTAAATTCTTACTCTAGAGGAGCTTACAACTTAGAAGGGGAGAGAAGGTACATACTAGCATAAATAGTAGGACTAGGGCACCTAGAGAGGTACCAAATTTCTCTGGCTCTTCAGACATAGAAGAGTTCACTTCGTTTTTCATTCTGCCAGTGTTCATTGAGCTCCTCCAAAGAGCTAGGCACGCTGCTGTATAATGATTAGAAATGGTATGGTGAGGAGCAGGGTCTCTGGGTGACACTGCCTGGGCGTGCCCCTGGCTCTGCATCTTACTACCTGTGTGGCCTGGGGGAGGGGCATAATCTCTGTGTGTCTCACATCTTTATCTGTATAATGGGGATAACATTAATATCTACCTCATGGACATGCTGTATACACATGTACACAAACGCAGATTGAGAGGGAGCACTTGCCAGCTAAGGGTGCTATAAAAGTCGTATGTTCCCTGCCTTCCTGGAGCTTAACCTTCAGAGATGTTACTAACAGGTCAACAAAGAAATAACTAGAGGAATTATTACAACCTGTGGTAAGTGGAGGGCAAATAAAAGATTATCATGCAATGGAGAGAAAATTATAGAGGGAGCCTACTTTAGATTTTGTGGTCAGGGATGCACTCCCTCCAAAGGTGGCCTTTTAGCCATGACATCAGGGAGCAAGCTTAGAGAAGAGGAGGAGAGTGGGGACAGTCATTGGGTAGTTGAGGCTGGATCCAGCAGAGCCTCACAGGCCATTGGAAGAAGTTTGAATTTTACCCCAAAGGGGTCAAAAGTATGAGATGAACACGAGGCTGTCATAAAAGTGCAGGAGATAAATAATGGCTTTAGCTAGGAGGTTGGCATGGGAGATGGGAAGAACTGAATAGAGTCAAGATACATTTTGGGGGCAGAATTGTCACGACTCAGACAGATTGGATGTCATGGAATGGGAAGAAAAAAAAGGAGAATATTGTAAAATATCTCTGAGGTTTCTGGCCTGAGCATTTGGGTTGATGAGATGGGAAAGAGTGAGGGAGGAATAGGTTTAGGGCCAGAACTTAGTCATGTTAAATTTGAGAAATGTCATTTAAAGAGTTACTTATGCTTCTTGAAAAATAATCTCGGAGTAAATGAGTGTCAGAGTGAGGACACTCACAGTGGGAGAGTTGGCTTTGAGAGATGGGAGTAAGGGGAGAGGAGGGCGCCTGAGCAAATAGTGACACCCTTCAGCAAAAGTCAACGTCTGGAGGAAGGGCCTGATATTAGTTTGGAACTTGATTGAAACTGTTTAGATCTATAAGCACAAGTATTAATGATGATGACTTTGTTAAGATGGCAAAGTCTGTTTTACAGAATGACTCTCAAATGACAGAATATTCTGAAATGGAATTAATTCAACACCTAGAAAGTCTTATATTTAAAATTTATTTTTATGGGCGTTTACATTTATTTTTTAAAATTTTATTATTATTTTATGTATTTATTTTTGAGAGGGTCTCACTCAGTAGCCCAGGCTGGAGTGCAGTGGCACAATCACAGCTCACTGTAACCTCAAATTGCTGGGCTCAAGAGATCCTCCTGCCTCAGTCTCCCGAGTAGCTGGGTCTACAGGTGCATGCCACCGTGCCCAGCTAATCTAAAAAAGAATTTTTTTTTTTTTTTAGGGATAGGGTCTTGCTATATTGCCCAGGCTGATCTAAAATTCTTGGCCTCAAATGATCCTCCCGCCTCGGCCTCCCAAAGTGCTGAGATTACAGGCGTGAGCCACTGCGCCTGGCAGAGCATTTACATTTCTGAATGATTTGGTAATAAATAGGTCTGCGGGTGACTCGGTGAACGAAAAACAGGGCTGTATAAGTAGAGTTCCTTGTGCAGATCAAAGGATATTATTAAGGGAAGTATTTCTCAATCATGGCTAATTGGGACAAATTGTCCTTGTGTTGGGATGGTCCTATTCCACTTGGACAGAGTCTGGTTGTATGAGCAGCAGATGGCCGGACTGTAACTCTTTTCACTGAGAAAATAAACAAGATTTTTTGGTATGTTTGTTCTCTCTCTCTCGCCCTCACAATGTGGATAAGTATTGCTCTTCCCCCTTTTACACATACACACAATAACCTACTTATTTTTACTTGATTTTATTTGGATAAAACTTGTGATAGTAGAGGGAGAAACTAATATCTCTATCTCCATCATTTAGCAACCCCCTAGTACCTAGTGGGTGTTTAGTAAATATTTGCAGATTGGATGAATACCCTGTATACAACATGGACACCCTTAATTATATGACCTCCTGAAATTACTTCTAGTGCTCTGTCTACGAGCTTCCTTGCTATAACCTCATAACATAACTATAATACCCAACAAAAGCAACAATGATTAGGCTATTTTATCAAAATGCTGCGACCTTCAATAGGGCCTGTGCTTTAAGCTGTTTCTTCTACAGTTGAAAGTTTTGATTTTGTTTTTCTCCAGAGCCATCCTCTTTTCATGAATTTTCCTTTCTGTAGAGAAGGGCAGCAATGGGGGTCTGTGGCCATGGAGCTATTCAATGTGTGTGCAGGAAGTTAGATGCTTTGCGTGATAGGTGTGGTGGTAGTGGTAGTGGCAGCAGCAATGATGGTATTATTTATTTGTTGAGTACTTTGTGCCAGGCATTGTCGTAGGTAGTAATGTGCTCTGTTGGTAAAGGCAAGGCCAGGCTCCTGTAACAAAGGGACGTAGTGATAATTCAATAGCTCAAAAGAGGTAGACATTTATTTCTTTCTCACCAGTAGTTACTGTGTGTTCCAGGTTGGCGGGTGGCTCTGCTCCATGCTGTTATTCAGGGCCCAGGTTCTTTCTGTGGGGTTTCTCTACAGTCCCTTAGGGCAGTGGTCACCATTTTGCCACCAGGGACCCCAGTTTCGTGGAAGACAATTTTTCCATGGACTGGGGGTGGAGGTGGGGGGTGTTGTGGGAAGGTGCGGAGCTCAGGTGGTGATGTGTGGTAAATCGGTACCAGACTGCAGCCTGGGGGTTGGGGACAGCAGCCTTAGGGACTTGTCTTCATAGGCTCCATCTAAGGGGAAGGGGAGAAGAGCACAGAGGGCCAGCCCACAGTCTCAAGGCTTAGCTCCAGAAGTAGCTTCCAATGCTTTTGCTTACACTGGCGAGAACTTAGTCACCTAGCCATGTGTGAGTCCAGGGGGCGGGGGCGGGGGGAGTGGCGCGCCTGGAAATGTAGTTCAGGCCTGTGTCCTGGGAGCAGGGGAGAATGGATATTGGTGAACAACTAACAGTCTCCACCATATCCTGCAGTGTACATTTTGCAGATGAAGAATTAGAACCTTGAGAGGGAGAGGTTAACTTGACTTTCCATAGGTCATCAACTTGTAAGTGGGAGAGTACAGATTCTCACTTTGTTGTATCTGATCCCAAAATCTGTGCTCTTTTCACCACCATGGTGTCATCAAACACTCTTGTTGTAGGGCCCTTTGGAGTTTACAGAGGAAATTCCTATATGTTAATTTGCTTATGGCTTCAGGAACAGGTCTCCAACCACCACGCTTACCTAGCCAGCCTAGGTGTCTCATGACTTAGTATCAGAATGAAAATATAGTTCAATTCTAATGAATCAAAAACTGATTTTCTTGCCTACTGCTTTCAGGAGATAGAAGTGAGGACAAGAAAACAATATGCTATCAGGGACTTACTAATACGTTCCAGACATGGCATGTGGTCAGAATACATTCGGATCAGTGCCCCCTGCCCATTTGGTACACTTATAGTGAGGAGTCAGTGATGCTCAAGGCATTGCAAGATCAGCAGTTACCAAAAAGAGGTTCAGTGATTGCAGGTAACTATACAGTATAGTGTTTGCTTCAGACTCTTCTTCAGCTGGGCTTTGGAATTTGAATCTCTTTTAGTCACTTACTAGGTTTGTAACCTTGGACAAGTTTCTTAATCTTCCTAAACCTGAGATTCCTCTTCTGTAAAGTGTGGTTAATTAAACCTACTTGAGAGCATTGTTTCAAGTATTAGTGATCATGTAAGCAAAGGGCCTACCACAAAATAGCATCTCGTTAAATGATAGCTGTTGTTTTTAAAAAACAAACAGACCCAACAACCGTGAATTGAGTGCCCACTATTTGCCAGGCACCAAGGTAGGCTCTGGAGTTTCAGAGAGAAAAGACAGAGTCCCTGCTGGCCTTCGAAGGACATTCTAGTTAATGGGAATATTTTTAGAATAACAACCTAAGCTCAGGTTTTCCCTCAGGAGGAATAATGCATTCTAATCAGGCTAGAGTGTGTGTTCTGTTAATAGATTGTGTAAACTGAAATTGTACAATAGCCAGTTTGGGTGCAATGAGGTATTCAAATGAAACATTGACATTTTTATATGTTGTTTT
Source organism: Daubentonia madagascariensis (assembly GCA_023783475.1). NCBI lineage: Eukaryota > Metazoa > Chordata > Mammalia > Primates > Daubentoniidae > Daubentonia > Daubentonia madagascariensis. The sequence continues at coordinate 12,879,749 of JAKFHU010000258.1, read as the reverse complement.
AATAGTCCTTATGATAAATGTCAACAAAATAATACTTTTTAGAGACACTTGGTTTTTATACACACTTTGAGAGGTAATAAAATCTCCCATAAATGCTAATAGCATTCTGACGGAGTGAAGACTTAGTGGTGTGACAAAAAGTAAGGCACCTTGCTCTTTTCTTAATGTAATCTGAATTTTAAAACAACACAAAGGAATGCTGTTGGTATTTACTCAGGGATTTGTGTGCACATTTGATAGATACCATGTATCTTCAGCAGAGGAATCCATATTCCTGACCTTTTTCCCCCCTTCAGTTAGTTTGGATTTCCTCAAACCCCTTTGCCCTTTCAAGGGCTGGGTGCTCTTAAGTAAATGAATGGGTATGTTTCTGGGTCCGTGCTGACTGATTTACAACAGGATGGCAAGTTCAGCAGGGAAAACAGGGTCAAATACCCTGGCTATGAGACTCAGCTGACTCAGACGAGCAAGGCTTTGCTTGGTGGTTTTTACCCCTCCAGTAGAGATAAAAGTCTTGGCTGAGGCCTCAAAAGCATGTGTACAGTACATTATCATCATTGCTATTGTTAGTAGAAGTTGTGCAGTTGTATTGTTGGTCATATTAATATGGCTATCTTTTATGTTCTATCCACTAAGTCCTCATTAATTCTCAGAGTGAACCTGTTAATTTTAATTGGTACAAGACTCTCGATTGAAATAATAAATCTAACAAAGTTATTTCATTTTGCCTCCCCTTCTGACTTAACAAAGAGAATTTACAAGTACTTCTCACAAGTTTTGAGAAAATAAAGATCCATTTAAGTAGTATTACCATGGTGACACATTATTAACTGAGAAAACAATCAGATTTGCACACTTTTTAGAGGTTGCTTTCACAGGGCACAGTAGTAATTCCTGAAGTCTGGAAGTGTCATAGTCTTCGGATGCAGAATGTTATCAGGGATGGGGAGACAGAGCATTTCCTCCTCCACAGTTTGTGGAGACATCTTCCACCAGCACTTGGAACTGAGCCTCCATTGGTGAATAGTGCAGGAGAAAGAGACAGACCTGAGAAGGCTAAAATTTACAACATAGGAAAGACAAGGGAAGCACAGAATTATTAAGTGGAATATGGGAAATATGTGTTTTGTGTCTACAATCTACACTTGTGATATAAGTATTGTTATGTCCATTTTATGGGGAAGAAATCACAGTTGTAGAAGGGTTGAATAAGTTATCCTAGGTCACAAGATTAAAAGATGCCAGAGCCAGGAGCTAAACCCACATTTATCTGACTTCAAAGTCTGTACCCTTTGCTTTGCCTCACAGCAGTTTATATAAAATGCATCGGTAACAAAATTTATTTGGCCTTGAACTTCCTTCACTGCGTGCTTTGGATGGTGTCTTTTGTCAATGTAATTCAAATTTTGCTTTGTTTTGTTGAAGTGAAAAGTGCTAACCATTCATTTTTTTAAATCAGGAGGTGGGCTGGGCACAGTGGCTCATGCCTGTAATCCCAGCATTTTGGGAGGCCGAGGCGGGAGGATGGCTTGAGTCCAGGAGTTCGAAACCAGCCTGGGCAATAGCGAGACCCTGTCTCTACAAAAAATTTTAAAAATGAGCCGAGTGGAGTGGTCGCGCCTGTAGTCCCAGCTACTCGGGAGGCTGAGGCAGGAGGATCACTTGAGCCCAGGAGTTTGAGGTTGCAGTGAGCTACCATGATGCCACTGCAACAGAGCAAGACCTTGTCTCAAAAAATAATAATTAATAAATAAGTAAATAAAATGGGGAGGAGTTTGGGCCTTGAAGGATGACTGCCATTTCAATAGGCTGGGCAAAGGCACAGAGGTGAGAAAGTTGCACCTTAGTCTGGGAATGAAGAGTAGTTCCGCTTGAGGAGTTCTGAATGTATCAGGACATAGGGGTTATATACTGAGAAGGCTGTGAGAGCCTCGGCAAGAAGCCGGTGAGTAGAGGGGGACCATTTTTGAAGGGAGGATTAAAGTGCTTAGAGATGTGCTCTATGATTTTTCTGGCAGCAGTGTGTAGATACAAACAGAGATAAACAAGGGAGAAGTAACATTATCCATATAAGCTGTCAGGAAGTAGAGAAATCTGGATTTTTATTTATTTGGTTCAGGAAATAGTAACTTTGTCTCAGATATTTCCTAGGGCTGTGAATAAATACTGCACTATACTGGTCAAGGATGCAAAGTTAGGGGAAGTTAAGGATTACCCTTAAGCCACAATGTTGGATGCTCAAAAATTAAATATTCACTAGAAGTGATGAGTAAGCAATGGAAATATATAAATGTTATCTTATGCTACTCTCCTGTCTGTTGTTTTACATCAACCATTCCACTGAAACCTGCTTTCTCCTATGACTATTTGGGTAAATTAGTCACAAATGGAATTATTTCTAGGAATGATGCGTTTACTTTGCATTTAATGCTTTGTCATTACCCCTCTGTTAAGGTTTTAGATCTGTTACTTTAAGTAAGAAGGAACTCTTGGGTCATGCCTGCCCCCTGATCCCAGGGCCCCAGGAAGTCTGCATCATGCAGCAAGCAGCCCAGTCATGAGCCCTCAAGTTGAACTAAGTCTGTGTTACAGATGCTTCATTGCCCAACACTTTTCACTATCTATAGACACCAAATGTGGTCACAGGCCAACCTTTCTTCTCCAACTAGAACAAGTTCACAGTACAATTGTTTTTCGGTGACAACCCCATACTTTCATAAATGCCCCTATGCTTTTGACCTTTCCCAGATGGCTTGTTCATAGTCATTCAGCAGGTATTGATCACCAGCTACGTGCCTGGCATTGTCTTAGGAGTTGATAGAGGATGTTCCACATATGAAAATTAGTGTTTGGGATGTGCAACTTCTTTCCAGTTTATTTATCTGGTAACTTGTCTGTAACCTTAAAGAAAAACAAAAGACTTTTTCAGAAACATTCAGTCAAATTTGAAATGGCCATATTCCTACCAGACAGTGAAATACATTATAAAGCTGGATTAATAAAGATAATATGGTGCTAGAATATCATATAAGAATAAGAATTATGGTTAAATAAAGAGCTTTCAGCCTCTTTCTTCTCTTAAAAATGATCCATCACCCTAGAATGACAAGGAGAATGAGGAATAGAAGCACAAATTCTACTTTTGACAAAACCAGGATTCATCTATAACATTGATCCCCCACAATGAAGACAAAAGGCAATTGGAGGTCTGATGACTGAATTAAGAGTGGAGCTAGGTGAGACCTAAGTGTCTATAGTGGTGGGTATTGATGAGAAGCAAGCATATTTCCTGTGGAACTCTGAAAAGGCTCAGAAATTTATAAAGCCAGACACTGAGGAGGATGGGTTGATGTGGGAAGCTTAAAAGAAAAGGCGTATTTGAAAGACTGTATAAGGTCCTCTCCTCTGCTCCCTACAACCAGGGGTGGTGCTCGCTTATCTTCAGAGTTATGGTTTCTGGAGAGAGGCCCCAATACCAGGCATAGCAGAGGTTAGAGGTGACAAAGGAAATAAGGACATTAGATTATCTGAAAGTCTGTTTCTCCAAAGGCCAAATCTTTAGGAGCCAGGTTTACATTCTCCATTGATTAAAACAACGTTGTTTTTTTTTTTTAATCTATGCCTGCAAAAAAATTGAAAGGAAATCATCCATAATTTTAGTGGCAGTTGGAAAACTGTTGGTGATTTATTTTGCCTCTATTTTTCACATTTGATTTCATGTGTGCATATTATGTTTATGCTAGAAAATAGCAAAATAAAGCAGAAAAATAATTGTGATAAAGAAGGAAAAATGTTTATCAAGGCTTAGTTGATATGCTTCTAAAAATCATCTTTTTAAAAAAATATATACTTTATAATTTAGAGCAGTTTTAGGTTCACAGTGAAATTGAACACAAAGTACAGAGATTTCCCATATAGCCCTTACCCCCTTGCTACTTCCACCATTTTCAACATCCCGAACCAGAGTGGTACCTCTGTTAGAGTTGATCAACCTACATTGACAAGTCATTATCACCCGAAGTTCATAGTTTATGTTAGGGCTCACTCTTGGTGTTGTACATTCTATGGGTTTGGACAAAAGTGGAATAGCATGTATCCACCATTGTAGTGTCGTGCCTAGTAGTTTCACTGCCCTAAAAGTCCTCTGTGCTTTGCTTATTCACCTCTCTCTTCCCCCTAATCCCTGGCAACCACTTACATTTTTACTGTCTCTATAGTCTCACCTTTTCCAGAATGTCATATAGGTGGAGTTGTACAGTATAAAACTTTTTCAGATTGGCTTCTTTTCACTTAGTAATATGCATTTAAAGTTCCTTTATGTCTTTTCATGGCTTGATAGCTCATTTCTTTTTAGTAGTGAATAATATTTCATTGTCTAGATGCATACCACAGTTTATTTGCCCATTCACCTACTGAAGGACATCTTGGTTACTTCAGAGTTTTGGCAATTATGAATAAAGCTGAATTTTATATGATTCTATTTTCTCTGCTTTCTTAGCATATTAATGATACTTCTTTTTTTTACATTTTTTAGTGGTTGCCCTGGAGTTTGCAATATACATTTGCAACTAAGCCAATTGCACTTTTAAATAACACCAAACTGCTGTATGGGTAGTACCAAGTACCTTATATTAATAAGAAGAAAATATTTGTAATTCTTCCCTCCCATAAGCATGTATATGCACACGTAATTGAATATGTTGTTGCTATTATTATTTTGAACAAACTGTTGTGTGTCACGTCAATTAAGAATAAGAAAAAAGTTTTTATTTTACCTCCTTATTCCTTCTCCACTGCTCTTTATTTGTGTAGATCCAAGTTTTCTGACGTATATCATTTTCCTTCTCTCTGAAGACCTTCTTTTAACATTTTTTGCAAGGCAGTTCTACTGGCAACAGATTCTCTCAAGTTTTGGTTGTCCAAGAATGTCTTTATTCCTCCTTAACTTTTGAAGGATAATTTCACAGGGTACAGAAGTCAAGGTTGATTTCTCTCAAAATTTTAAATATTTCACTCTGCTTTCTTCTTGCTTGCATGGTTTCTGGGAAGTAAGATGTAGTTCTTATCTTTGGTCTTCTATATGTAAAGTGTGTTTTCCTCTGGATTCGTTTAAGATTCTCCCTTTATCTTTGATTTTCTGAATTTTAAATATGATATGCCTATGTGTAGTTTTTCTGGCATCCTGCTTGGTGTTCTCTGAGCTTCCTAAATCTGTGGCTTGGTGTTTGACTTGATTTGGGGAAAATTCTCAGTATATTTGTTTCACATATTTCTTCATTTCCTTTCTCTTTTTATTCTCCCTCTGGTGTTCCAATTACATGTATGTTACACCTTTCATAGTTGTCCTACAGTTCTTGGATATTCTTGTTTTGTTCCCTTTGTTCTCTTTGCTTTCTCATTCTGGAAGTTTCTGTTGTCATTTTCTCAAGCTCAGAGATCTTTCCTCAGCTGTGTCCAGTCTATTAATAAGCTCATCAAAGGTATTTTTGAAGTCTGTTACAAAGTTTTTTATCTCTAGCATTTCTTTTTGATTCTTAGAATTCTCATATCTCTGCTTACATTATCCATCTGTTCTTACGTGTTGTCTGCTTTTTCCTTAGCATATTTATCAGTTTTTTAAAATTTTTGGTCTGATAATTCTAATACTCCTGCCATATCTGACTCTGGTTCTGATGCTTATTCAGTCTCTTCAATCTATGTTTTTTGCCTTTTAGTATGTCTCGTATTTTTTTGTTGAAAGGTTGATATCACGGTGTACTGGGTAAAAGGAATTGCGGTAAATAGGCCTTTAGGGATGTAGTGGTAAAGTGTTGGGGAGAGCTGAAGTGTTCCCCTAGAGTCCTGTGATTGGGTCTTAGTCTTATAGTGAGTCTATGTCCCTGGACTGTGAACTTAACCAGTGCTTCTCAGGTTTTTTTTCCTCATAGGTAGGACAGGATGGCTAGAGGGGGCTGGAATTGGGTATTTCCCTTCCCCCAGGTGGGTTGGGCTCTGTTAAAACCCCAGCATATTAGGCTCTGGTTAGTTTCTTTTGAGGGCAGACCTTGTTAAGAACAGGATGCTCTGACATTTTTTCAAAGTGGTTCCTTTTCCCCTTTTTCTGCCAGAAGCACAAGGGGGGTTTTCTCTGATATTCACTGTGAGGATCTGGTAGAGCTCCTGGAAGAAAAGCTCAGAAAAGTTTGATGAGTCCTTCCACCATGATGGGGTCCTCTAGAGTTTTAAACTCAAAGACTTGTTCATACTGAACCTCTAGCAATTTGTCCGTTACAATTCAGATTTTCCTACCCTGGTACTGGTTCCCCTGGAAGTTTCTCCTCCAGTAAGTTGTGATTCTCTGTGTGTACCTCTCTGTCTCTCTCGTTTTGGGGGCAGCAGATTGCCCTGTGACCTCACCACTTTGATAGATATAAGAAGAGGTTTTTGTGGGTTATTTTGTGTTGTATATTGACAAATTATAGTTGTATATATTTATGAGGTACAAAGTGGTATGATTTAATACAGTGTGGAATGATCAAATTAAGCTAATTAATATATCTAGCACCTCAAATATTTAAGGAGAGTTTTTTATTTTTTTATTTTTTATTGATTGATTGATTGAGACAGAGTCTCACTCTGTCATCCAGGCTAGAGTACTGTGGCATCAGTCTCAACTCAAACTCCTCAACCTCAAACTCCTGGACTCAAGCAATCCTCCTACCTCAGCCTCCTGAGTAGCTGGGTCTGCAGGTGTGTACCACCATGCCCCCGGCTAATTTGTTTTCTATTTTTAGTAGAGATGGGGTCTCGCTCTTACTCAGGCTGGTCTTGAACTCTTGACCTCAAATGATTCTCCTGCCTCAGCCTCCCAGAGGGCTAGGATTACAGGCATGAGCCACTGCGCTTGGCCTTTTGATTTTTTTAGTTTGTTTAGCTTTTTACTTGTTGTTAGGATGGAGTGGTGACTTCTAAGTTCCTTATATGCCAAACCAGAAGTTCCATCCTCTTTTTAAATCAGGACTTTGGGCATTTTTATTTTTCTTACCAAGTGCCAACAGCAGGAACTGCATGGCAAGCCAGTGGTTTCTAGTCTTATAAGAGGTTATAAAGAAGGGCTTCATGTCTTACCCAGTAAACTCCCCCCGACTGTTTTACAGTTCAAGTAAAATCCAAATTTCTGGCAAGGTCTGAAACTGTTGCTTTTTGTTTTTTGTCACTTGTTTAAAATATAATACCAGAAGTAAGCCCACAAGAGGCATTATCATGTATTCAGGGCTACCATGGTTTTTCCTCAATGGATATTTTTAGAAACATAGTGAAACACAAAGCTGATTGGTTTTGCAGTTGTCCCTGTTTTCTTTTTACTGTTCAACGTGACCTACATGCAAGGTTCTGTTTCTCCTTCTCCACCTCATCTGGCTGACATGTTGATAGGAGCTTGGCCAGGTTGCCTGGCCACTGAAACTAAAGCCATATGGCTTGTTCAGTTGGAAAGGACGTTGAGAAATGAAATAACCATGCGGACAGCACTGTGCAAGGTCTTCAAGCACAGAGGCTTTGAACTCTAGAAGGAGTTTAGTGATCACCTAGACCTTGTCCTTGTTTCATAGTTCTGGAATCAACATTAACAAAATTCTATTTCTGACAACATCAGATTCTGTAATCATTTCATGTATAGTAACCTTGCAAGATAAGTGATAAAATAAGATGAGGAACCTGAAACAGCAATTAAGCCACTTGCATAAGGTCCCAAGGGTAGTGGTAAAAACACACACACACACATATACACACACATAAGAAGTGAGATTTATTACTTGCAGGCTTTGGATTTCTCCATGAAGTCGTTGGTTTTTAAACTTTTCTCTTTCTCTCTAATACCAACCCTTTCTTCAGTTAAATGGTGGAAACCTCATATGTAAAGCAGATGAAATAACTCTGCTGGCCTATGTGGGAGGCTGTGTCATGTGGTGTAATGTTTAGGAGTAGGACTCTGAAGCTAGGCTGCCAGGGTGCTCTGGGCCTCAGTTTCCTCATCCGTAGAATGAGGATAACCATTGTACCCATCAGATAGGGTCGCTGTGAAAATCAGCTAATCAGTCCCCAGCTGTAGTAAACATGCAGTTCATTCATTTTTTCATTTATTCATTCAAAAACTTTCATAAAGCAACTTGCTATATTCTAGGCCCTGTTAAAAGCACAGGGTTATGGCGGTGAACAAAACAGAAATTCCAGAATTCATGGAGCATACATTCTCTTGATAAATATTAATTATAATAAAATGTATTTAGGAGACATGGGACCCCTCCTGCTGATGACTTCTCTGTTTTGGCTCAAAGCATTCCTGGGAGTACAGTGTGAAAATCATTGTACTAGACCACGCATCTTAACATCTAGAACAGTTTTCAGAGCTGGAGCAGAAGAAAATTGGAATTATATGAGAGTATTTAAATTTTCCATTACTGACACAAACTATTCCAGAAACAACAGGTAGAAGAGAAGGATGATTCCTGCGTTTGGGGGTCCAGTTTGAAGAGATGATTAGTGACTTGTCTGCTTTTCCTTCCTCAGCCGTTCTGAATGCTGGCAGCTGTGTGTCTTACTTTGCATCTTATGCAAGCTGATATTTTAGGGTGAAAGGGTGAGAAACAAATTTAGATCCAAAGTGCTGACAAGATAAAATGCATTCTCTAAAGACTCATTCTCCTTAAAATTGAAGTTATGACCCAGATACCTTCTCCTAGCAGGTTGATGTGGGAAAAGTAGAAAGCTTAAGAAAATTGTTTGGTTGAAAATTGTGTTCCTAGGAATCAGGATTGACTCTGTTTATATGAGAAGAGTGAGCATGTGCAGTTCCACTGAGAAGGGTACAAGAGAAAGGCCTTTGGTGTAGTGCCTGAGAGAGAGTTAAGAGTAGATAATGAACTCTGTTTTGTGATTGTCTTCAAGTCTTTTTCAGATACGCACAAATACTTAAACCGTATCTAATTCTGCCTTCCCTGGGTAATTTTCAAAGACATCCTGGTAGAATTTCTACAAATTGAGTTGATTTGGGGCTGGGGGAGGAGTTTAGTTAGATTTTTAAAAATTTGTTGCCATTTTAAGGGGCTAAATATTGCACAGGAGACCTTTGGCATTCCCATGGGATAGGTCACAAGAAAGTTATGAATTTCCAAATGCAAAAATGCCTATGTAATTCTCCCTTTCCTTCTCTCTGAAAAATGTAAGTTATAACAGAAAAAGTTAAGTAATTCCTCCAGATATGTAATGATTCTGTAAATTCAGGGTTAAAGTAGTTTATGAAGCTAACTTATACCCATTATTTAAATTGATTCATTTCTATCACCAGAACTTTCAGCTGGTTTTCATATCAGGACCATTTGCAGGCATAAAAAAGATTGTTGTCATTTTAAGAAAGTGTCTGCTTTCATAACACAGAGCCAAGAATGACAAAGGCATGTGAATCACAGTCATTAGGTAATGGACCTTTTCCTGTAGACATCAACCTTATGACAAGGAGGATTCAAGCAAAACGTTATCTCAATAAAATAACACATGATTATATATCATTGACCTTCATCATTAAGCAAAGTCAAATATGCAAATGTTAAGTCCGTGAATACTAAGTGTCTGCTGTAGTTCAGCTGATTAGATTTTGTAAGTCAATACCTATTTCCCTTTGGACTCAGATTTTTACCTGCATTATTTTATTTTGTTAATATATTTTTCAAAAAAGTTATCCTGTCCAGTGGACTCAAATAAAATAATGTAAATTTTACTCATTTTTGTGGTGCATGTGATACTTTATTGTTTAGAGAAAGCCATCAGACAGGGAAGACAGCGTTGGTCTAAGATGAACTGGCGGAGGCCTTTAGGCATCAGTATGTTGTGTGAGAACACAGTGAACCATGGGAAAATGAACAAGACACTTTTTTAAGACGTAGAGTTGGAAGGCATTTAGAGACCATCTGGTGGGTCGCCTCACCGCAGTCTTCCTTTCACCCTTCATTTTATAAATAGAGCAACTGAGATAAAATGACTTATCTCCCAAATGTCACACAACAGAGTCACCAGAACCCAGGTTTTCTGACCGTGATACCTGTGTTGTTATTATTGCACCACACTGGCTTCTGAAATGTTGGCTCATCTTCTTCAGAGAACTTTGATCTGGAGCAGTCTGGAACCATAGAATAGCAGAGCAAGAATGGATGTTTTAGCTCATCTAGTGCTGTTCCTCATTTAGCGTTAAGAGTTCTTTAACACTCCTGACAGGTTATTATCTAGCCTCTGCTTAAACACTGGTTCATGAGACAGCCCACTCCTGTATTCAAAGGCTTTTTGAATGGTGATCCCAGATATACTACCCTGTTATTTCTGTCCATTTGTCCCAGTTCTTTAGGGCCTTGAGCACCTGTGATGTGTCAGTCACTGTACTATATGTTGGAGATATGTGTTGTTCCTCCCTTTCAGGAATAACCTTAATTAGTAGTAAGGCAAACAGACAAGTAAATCAGCAATTATGGTCCAGTGGGATAAATACAATGGTAGGGATATGTACTTTGCTGTGGGAGAGGAGGACCTCAATCAGACTGGAGGATGAGGAAGATCTTCCTGAAGGAGGTGACCCTTGAGCTGAGTTTTGGAGTAGGAGATAGATGAAGCAAGGGAAAGGGCATTTCACACAAAGAAAAGAGCCTCTGGAAAGGCACAAAATCACTCATAAGCACAGCACTTTAGAGAACAGTGTGGTATTCTGTGGGGCTGGAATCAGGGAGATTTATGGTGAGTGAAGGGAGAAAAGGTGAAGAAAGGACGCAGGAGCTAGATTGTGAAGGGCCTTGGGTGAGAAGCAGTCTGAAGTCAGGTATGATTGTTTTGTCAGAATATTATTTTACAGCCTTCGTTCCTCTTAAGGTGCCTTCAAATCTAACTTGTCCTGCTTTGGAACATGAGGAATCAGAAAAACCTAGATTCAATTTCTGGCATCACTGTTAAGCCTCTCTGAGCCTTAGTCCCCTCCTCTGTGAAATGAGGATGACAGTAACTTCTCCCAGTTTTTCCAGTGATGAAAGAATATGTACAAGCACCTTATATAGTGCCTGGCTCAGGGCAGGTGTCAAAAACTGCTTGTTTCCTTTCTCTTCCCAAAGTCTCTGGAATAATTACATCCAGAGTCCCTACCTTGGTTGCTATGAACTCTAACATTAGACTATTATTTTCTTGCAAGGATCTTGTCATTTTTAACCTAACCACACGATTCTGCGTTTTGAGTGAAATTAAGTGCAAAGTAAAGGTTTCCCTTCGTTACTTCCTAAGGCTTGAGTGAGAAAATAATTAGGAAGGTAAGCTATGACTTTTCCAGATATGCCGCTTTTAGCAGGCTAACTAGGCAAGTTAGATGATAAAGATCCTTGGAAGAGAAAGTAGACAAAAAGGTCAGGGAAGCTATTTGATTTGATTGATGTATGTGGAGGAGGCAGTATTGATATGACAGATATATTTTGTTTGAAGAAGAGTTTTGAGCCTATTCAGGTATAGAAGAAATATATCTGAAGCAGAGGGTGTGCATTAGTGAAAGCAGATGTAAGAAATATAGCAACACTAGGAAAGATCCAGAGTGCGAAAGAGTTATTAGTAGCGAAATGATAGCTCAAATGAAAAAGGAAAAGGCCTGCCAAGAGAAAAGTTGAAGTTAAAGAGTGAGGACTGGCCATTCTTTAATTTCCTCCAAGGATTGTAACCAAGAGAGGGAAGAGGAAGTGAGTTTAGCGGGTGTTGGGAAAGGGAAAGGGGGAAGATTGAATTATGGAAACAGGAATGAAGGAAAGGGTGACAGGGAGGACTTGTACATCTGTTGTGTTAGAGTAATGACTTTTTTCCTTCCTTCCTTTTTCCCTTTTCTTTTATTTTGTTAAATAGGTCTAAATTGTGACTGTGGTAAAATGATGAAGTCAGAGTAAGATGAACTGTGAATAATACTCAATTTCCTATAAAAACTTCTCTGTAGTTGACAGTGTTTTCTTTATCTCTGGATTTAATTTCTTTCATCATTTTCTGTACCAGTTCTTTGGAAAGTCGTTGGCTAGTGCTGCAGATAAACACATACTCACTTGGTTTTGCTGTAATTTGTCTTACCCTGTATCTTCACTGGTGGTGTTATCCGGAGGATTAGTTTCTATTTCAGTAAAGTGAGAAACAGGCTAGGAACATGCTGGGATGGTGATCATTTTTCTAGAGGTTTGGTTCTGCTGAAGAGCTGGCATCAAATATGCTAAAAAGGCAATAAGTAGGGTAGGTTGGCTTCCTTAAAATGAGTATGCAGTGTTCAAACAAGATTATGGCACAGTGAGAGAAAAATTATTGCCCAGCAGAATGTAATTATCTTTGGACAAAGTCAAAACTTGAGATGCAAGGCAGGGAAAGGAAATCAAAAAGTCAGTTCTTACCACCATCCCTAAATCCTTCCCAGAGTACCACAGCAGGCTCATTCCCAGCAGAGGGGAGTAATGGAGGAGAAGGAGGGAGTTGGAGATAGGGAGAGGGAATTAGTTTAGAGTTGGAGAGAGAGAGTCACAGGGGAAGAAAGGAACTCTTATGACCATAGTGGTTTGCAAGACTCAAAAGTAAGTAGGTGGAATTAACCCCATAAAAAATAATGGCCTGCCTGCCTAGCTTGGGGTAGTCATTCAACATATCACAGTTGCTGTTTTTTTCCCTCACTTTGATCAGCTCAGATTATCTCCTGTCTGTCCACTGCTAGCCTTAGGGGCTAACGTGGTTTTGTGGATGAATGTCTCAGATGTTTACTGAGCATCTGAGCATGTGTGGGGCTCTAAGGAGGAAGAGACCACAATGAATCAGACACAACTTTTTTCCTTGTATTTGTTTATCTTTTAAAAAAAATTTGTAGAAAATAATGTATCTGTGCCAGATACATTAGTAGGTGCTAGTACGGAAAATGCCATGGTTTATTTATATAACCTGATAGTGAATATGGGGTCATTTGCAGTATTTTTGAATTTATGATATTAACATGGACATTCTTCTCATAAGTGCCTTCTGCAGCACATTTTAAGAGGTCCTCTTAGCTAGTGAAAATGAGTGAACTACAGCTCCATGCATCAACATATGTCAATCTTAGGAACAGAACGTTGAGCCCTAAAAACCCCCAAAACAAGTTGCAAAATAATGAATGCAGTATATTTCCATTTATAAGAAGCCAAAAGCATGCAAAGCTAAATGTATGTTTAGTTCCCCTCTTATCTGTGGGGGATACATTCCAAGACCCCCAGTGGATGCCTGAAACTCCTAACCATAGGACAGTACCCAACTCTATATATACTATGTGTTTTCCTATGTATACATATCTATAATGAAGTTTAATTTATAATTTAGGCACAGTAAGAGATTAGCAATAATAACTAATAATAAAATAGAACAACTGTAACAATACACTATAATAAAAGTTATATGAATGTGGTCTGTCTCTCTCTAAATATCTCATTGTACTATACTCAACTATTTTCAGACCGCATTTGGCCGTGTGTACCCGAAGCTGTGGAGAGTGAGACCATGGACGATGGGGACCTGCTGTACTACTGTGCATGTATATGGCGTGAGACTGTTACAAAAGCGAGGGAATAAGAATTGGAAGTTAGGGTGATGGTTACCTCTGGAAGGAAGAGAGAGGGAATGAGGTGTGACGGAGCACAAAGGATGTTGCACCGTTTTATCAGCACCCAAAGGCATCAGTGATGTCTGTTTCTTCAGTGGGTGGTAGGTAAATGGAACCCTGACATAGATTATAAATATTATAATATATACCTAACACCTAAATATAAATATATATTTAACTTTTCAATTAAAATGTTTTTAAAGGGAGAGGTGGATCACGATCTCAAGGAACTTACGGCTTATTGAAAAAGAAAAGGTATATAAGCAAATAATGCCACAGAGTGCTCAGGAGTGGGGAGTTGAGGTTCATTTGCTTGTAGTTTAGTGGTAGCGATTGATCTTTACATAATTAGCTTCAATTTAAGGGAGAATGTGATAAATGCTATAGTTTAATGTTTGAATAAAGTGTTAAGAGAAAGTTAATGTTTGAATGAAGTATTAAGAGAATATAGAGAAATAAAATTAATAGGATGTAGGAAAGTTTCTTGAAGGAGGTGACATTTCAGCTGGATCTTGAAGGATGAGTAAAATTATGAGAGAGATCAATAGCAAGAAAGGCATTTTTGTAAGAGGAAACTATGAAGAAAGATAGAAAACCACATGAGTATGGGACATGACTGAGGAATGACAAAGAAGCCAGTATAATGGAAATATGCACTGAGTGTTGGGTGCAGTGGAAAGGTAGGATGGGGTAGACTAAGGAGGGCCTTTAATGTCATACTAAAGAATTTTGTCTTTATTCTGCAACCACTGGGTAGATCTCATATTTCTCTTTTGTAAAATCAAATCTGTTCTTAAGAAGAATTTATCTGGTGGCAGTTTAAAGAATGGATTGGAAAAAGACAGTGGGCCAGAGAGACCACCTTGGAAAGTTGCAAGCAAGAGATCATGAATGTACTAGACAGGTCACGGCCGTGGACATGGGAAGAAAGGGATGGATGTGAGGTGACACAGGGAGATGACCTGATTGGTAGATGAATTTGGAATGAACTACCGCTTTCTTTGTCTTACCCTTTTCTTACCTTTTTCCTTAGCCTGTTGCTCACTGCCTCCTCTGTCTCATCTTGATCTGCATCTTTGATTCGTGTAATTGCCATGTACTGTCTCAAGAAAGGAGTTACCAACTGCCTTTCAGCTAGCATCTTTAAAACACTTGTCTGGGAAAGATTAACAATGTTGGACCACTACAAATATTTATATCAGGGAAAATGGTATTAGGACTAAGGAGAAATATGCTTTTCATGATTATAGTGTTGATCCCTGAGGACATTGACCATTTATTTATGATTTCATTGCATCAATGAGTTAACATGTAAAAGTGTCTGATATACTACATATTAGTTTCATTTCACTTAAAAGTACTACATCCATTTGCTTCTTTAGTTATTTACAGAGGATTTATTGGATTAAAACAAAATTAAACAAAAAATCCTTTTAAAATTTTCAATAAAAACCATTGTTGGAAATCTTTCTGAAGTTCTCTTATGCTGTAGTGGGTACAATTTACCAAATGCGTTTTAATCTCACTCATTGTTGAACAGCTAGGCTTCATTTGTGAGAGGAAGTCCTGTGGTTGAAGAACAGGCGAAAGAGTAATCACAGAACATACTTTGGAAAATATATGTGGGGGGGTGTTGTTGCTGCTGATTTTTTAAAACTAAGCTAGTTTATTTGATTTGCTTTTCCCCACCTCCTCTCTTCAGAGTAACATCCTGAAAAATATTTTTAGTTACAGATTTTGTATAGTTGGAGTCCATTGTCAATGTGTAACCCAGTTTCCCAATGAAGTAAATTTAAACTATGGAAGAAGAAAAAAAAAGATCTTGCTTTGTTTCTTTGTGCGGGTACACTGATGATAGTTTATATTATGACCAAACAGATCTAACTATCTTAATTCCTCTTTGGAGAAATAACACTTTACCTAAAGGTATTTATTTTTATCACTTTCTGGGATGTTTTGGGGATTTCATGATTACATGCCTGCCAGGTTCCTTTGTTTTAGATTCTTACCACCTCCTGCTCGGCCTCTAATTGCTATCTACTCTGTTTGATAATTACCTTTCTGTTTGGAATCTTACTAAAACTAAAGATATTTAGTCTTCACCTTGATATACCATCTAGATATGCATCTCTGCATAAAGAAAGGTAAGTTGGGTAGTTCAAAGGCTTTTGCTGGACACAACACTCTGTATGCACTTGAGGGCAATTTAGGAGTTCATGCTCATAGTTTTAGTGAGTTTTTTTTTGGTTTCTTTTTTTTTTTTTTTTACAATTTTATGCTGCAGTGCATAGCCTATGCTATATCTGCTTTTAGCTTAGTAAAAACTTGGTCTGTCTCTATTATACTATAAAACTATATTGTTAGTGCATGTTGGCTTTCAGTGTTTCTTTTGCACAGAGTCCCAGCCACTCTGGGAGCAGGAGGCATGTCATTAACAGGAACATTTGGGAAGCTAGTATCACAATCTCCTCAAGTTAGTTGATTAGAATAATGGTAACAGTGATGCCCATCAACCAGTACACTCAACATTTACCTAGAGGCTGCCTCTTCATTCACTGGCTTCTGAGGATCAGCTTTCTGCTTTATTCAAGTTGGGTTGACAATGGACTGAACTATCATCAAGCAGCCATGTATTAATAATTTCATTGTATCTTTTATTTTTCTATTCTTGCCAATCTTTTCTTTTTCTTCATGACAATCCAAATACATAGTGACAATCATGGCCAGACGTGGTGACTCATGCCTGTAATTCTAGCAGTTTAGGAGGTCAAGGAGGGAGGATCGCTTGAGGCCAGGAGTTCAAGACCAGCCTGAGCAACATAGCAAGACCCCATATCTACAAAACACCCAGAAAAATTAGCCAGGCATGGTGGCATGTACCTGTAGTCCCAGCTACCTGGGAGGCTGAGGTGGGAGGAGTGCTAGAACCTAGGAGTTTGAAGTTGCAGTGAGCTGTGATGATGCCACTGCACTCTAGCTGGGGCAACAGAGCGAGAAATGTTGTCTCAAACAAACAAAACAAAACAAAACAAAAAAACAACCAAATACATAGTGATAATCAGTAATTCTCATACTTCTCTTTCGTCCAAGTCTTTGTAACTTTTTTGTTGTCAACTCATTTGTTCCCTTAATCCTCTTTTCATGCCTTGTTTCCTTGTGTTTCATTTTTGCTCCATTTCCCCAAGTGATCCTTAAATTTCAGTGTTTTAGACTTACCTTTTATGGAGAATGCTTTGGTTTATTTTTTGCCCTTCAGTTAGGTTTTACAATAATCTTTTTTTCCCCCAGCTTTATTGAGGTATAATCGACACACAATAATAATATTTATTTAGGGGTATTTAGGTTTTATTTTCTTTGAAACCAACATTTCTTTTCCTATCATTGATAACTTTCTTTTTTCAGAAACAGCAGATTAATTCTCATTTGGTCTGTTATGCTATTTATTGTCTTTGAATTCAAAGTTGGGAGCCTCACATATGCAAATTCAGTTATGTTTGCTCTGTATTTATCACACCCTAATTCCTTTAGCGAATATGTTCCGTTTTGCATTTAGATGTAAGGGGGAAATAAGCGGAGAGTTTGTGCAGTATAAAGCTGGAAGGAAAGAAAGGATCATTTGGAATTTTATTTTTTGTTATAAATAACTAATTCTGTGTTTAACTCAAGAAAAGGAGAACTTGACTCTTTCATTTGTAATACTGAGCAGTAGGGTGACTGGTGGAATCTCATGAATTAGAAAGTTCAGATGTTTCTTTTCGGTGGAGGTGATACTGAGCCGTGATCATTAAAAAGGATAATGCAAAGGAAAAGTGGGGAGTTTTAATGGTCAGACCACAGGCAGCATAATCAGACTTTTAATAGTTAGGAATTGTCTATAGTCACGACAGATTTTTAAAAGATACCTGAAGTGTATATGTGCATCATGGTAAAGTGACCACTGATTGGAAAATTCACTCTCAGATTTTTGTATAACCAAGGAATGCAACAGGTTCTTGGCTACCAAGGATTCTGGCTGGTATTTTATATTACCCACCCCCTGGCTTTGCAGGTAATGAGAGTGATACAGAAATAATGTCTGTCCTTATTTTTCTTCAGTTCCTATATAGTTTCTATAAATGTCTTCATATATCCTTCCTCACTTCACTTGTATGTTCAGTGATCTTAAGGGCCAGTGCTCTCAATAACAAACAGCCGACTAAGATTCCAGAGTGTTCAATAACCTAGCTCTATGATTTGTCAGGTTAATGATGAATGACTGTGAAATCCATCCCGTTTCTCTATCCAAAGTATTTACCTAAGTGCTTTCACTTGGTTATTTAGAGAGATCTGTATGATAGGTGGAAAAGAAACGTGAATTTGGATTTTAAAATAACTAACTTAAATTCTGTTCCAAGGGAAATTGCACTCCTTAACTCAGTATAGAAAGAAGATGCTGGGAATCTATGTGCATTAATTCACCTCCAGAGTATAGCCACATTTGGCAAGATCATTGACTTGGCACAAACAATGTAACTTTATATCAGGGTCATATTTTGTGTTTTGAGTGACTTATGATAGTCTGTTCTGTGACAACTGATTCTGAGAATGGTGAAAACAAAGAAAGTGGCAAAGAAAGTGATGGTGAGTGCATCTGGATGATGTTAAGAGTCAAGAGGAGGGCCAGAGCCACCCAATCTGTTTAGTGGGTAAGGTTTCAGGAGACAGAAGGGTGTGGTCAGAAACTCAGGGCCTAATGTGACTGTGGTGACAGAAATGTTCTGTACTCAGATACTAGTGTTTAAAAATTATTTAATTTTTAAAGCACAGTAAAGGAAGACTTTATTCAGAACCATTGCAATAGGTATACGGACCACTGCAATGGGATCTTTCAGTGAGGGAGAAAGATTGGGTTCAACTCTGAATACAGCATGAGCAAATAGGAATTTATGGCCAAGGAGCAGTGTGGGGGTCAGTGGATGGAAAATCACTAAGAGAAAACATGGGGGTAAGAGAGATCCTGGCTAACCCTACCTAAGAGGATTCCTTTAAAATTTTTTTAAAAATTTTTATTGATAACGTAACATTTATACATATTTAAGAGGTACGGGTACATGTGATATTTTGTTACATGTATAGAGTGTGTAATAATCCAGTCAGGGTATTTAGGGTATCTGTCATCTCCTGTATGTATCATTTCTTAGTGTTGAGAACATTTCAAGTCCTCTCTTCTAGCTATTTTGAAATATACAATACATTGTTGTTAACTATAGCCACTCTACTCTAATATTGAACATTAGAACTTATTCCTTTTATCTAACTTTATATTTGTACCCATTAACCCAGCTTTGTTCGTCTCCTTCCTCTCCACCCACGTACCCTTCTCAGCCTCTGATATCCATCATTCTACTCTGTACTTCCATGAGATCAACTTTTTTAGCTCCCACATAAGAGTGAGAACACGCGATATTTGTCTTTCTGTGTTTGGCTTATTTCATTTAATGTAATAACCTCCAGTTCTGTCCATGTTGCTGCAAATGACATGATTTCATTCTTTTTTTATAGCCAAATAGTATTCCATTGTGTATATGTACCACATTTTCTTTATCCATTCCTCTGTTCATAGACACTTAGGTAGATTCTGTATGTTAGCAATTGTGAATAGTGCTGCAGTAAACATGGGGGTGCAGGTATCCCTTTCATATATTGATTTCCTTTCCTTTGTGTATATACCCGGTAGTGGGAGTTCTGGATCATATGGTAGTTTTATTTTTAGTTTTTTGAGAAATCTCCATACTGTTCTCCAGTACTAATTTACATTCCCACCAACAGTATATAAGAATTTTGCCACATCCACACCAGCATCTGTTATTTTTTGTCTAAAATGGCTATCCACTGATAATGGCCATTTTAATTGGGGTAGATGATATCTCATGGTGGTTTTGATTTGCATTTCCCTGATGATTAGTGATGTGGAACATTTTTTTCCTATACCTGTTGGCCATTTGTATACCTTCTTTTGAGAAATGTCTATTCATGTCTTTTGCCCACTTTTTAATGGGATTATTTTTATTATTATTTTTTTTTACTGTTGAGTTGTTTGTGTTCCTTGTACATTCTGGATATAAGTCCTCTGTTGGATGAATAGTTTACAAATATTTTCTCATATTCAACAGTTTGTCTCTTCATTCTGTTGATTGTTTCCTTTGCTGTGCAGGGGCTTTTTAGTTTAATATAGTCCAATTTCTCTATTTTTGTTTTTGTTGTTTATGCTTTTGAGGTCTTAGCCATAAAATATTTGTCTAGACCAATGTCCTGAAGCACTTCTGTGTTTTCTTCTAGTAGTTTTATAGTTTCGGGTCTTATGTTTAAGTCTTTAATACATCTTGAGTTGATTTTTGTATATGGTGAGAGACAGGGGTCTAGTTTCATTCTTCTGCATATGGATGGTCCAATTTTCTGAGCACCATTTATCGATCAGAGTGTCCTTTTCCCAATGGATGTTCTTGGTGCCTTTGTCGAAAATCAATTGGCTGTAAATATATGCATTTATTTCTGGGTTCTCTATTCTGTTCCATTGGTCTATGTGTCTGTTTTTACACCAATACCATGCTTTTTTGGTTACCAAGTAATATATTTTGAGTAAGGTAGTGTGATGCCTCTGGCTTTGTTCTTTTTGCTCAGGACTGCTTTGGCTGTTTTCTAGTTCCATACAAATTTTAGGATTTTTTTTTTCTGTTTCTGTGAAAAATGACGTTGGTATTTCAATAAGGATTGCATTGAATCTATAGATTGTTTGGGGTAGTATGGTCGTTTTAGCAGTATTACTTTTTTGAATCCATGAGCATGGGATGTCTTTCCATTTGTGTCCTCTTCACTTTCTTTCATCAGTGTTTTGTAGTTTTCTTGTAGAGGTCTTTCACCCCCTTGGTAAAATTTATTCCTTAGGTATTGTTTTTTGTAGCTGTTGTGAATGGGATTGCCTTCTTGATTTCTTTCTCAGATAGTTCATTATTGGTATATAGAAAAGCTATTGATATTTGTATGTTGATTTTGTCTCCTACAACTTGATTCAGTTTATTCGTCAGATCTAAGTTTTTTGGTGGAGTCTTTAGGTTTTTCTAGGTATGACATAATGTTGTCTGCAAAGAGAGACCGTTTGACTTCCTCTTTTCCAGTTTGCATGCCTTTTATTTCTCTTGCCTGATTGCTCTGGCTAGGAGTCCTAATACTATGTTGAATAGTAGTGGACATCCTTGTTTTGTTCCAGCTGTTAGAGGAAAGGCTTTAAGCTTTTCCCCAATCAATATGATGTTAGCTGTGGGTTTTTCATATATGGCCTTTATTACGTTGAGGTATGTTCCTTCTTTGGCTAGTTTGTTGAGAGTTTTTATCACGAAGGGATGTTGACTTTTATCAAATGCCTTTTCTGCATCTCTTGAAATCACCATATGGTTTTTGTCCTTCATTCTATTGATATGGCATATCACGTTTATTGATTTGCATATGTCGAACCATCCTTGCATCCCTAGGATCAATCCCACTTGCTCATGGTGTATTATCTTTTTGATGTGCTATTGGATTCAGTTTACTAGTATTTTCTTGAGGATTTGTGTGTCTACGTTCGTTAGGAATATTGAACTATGGTTTTTGTTGTTATTGTGTCCTTTTTTGGTTTTGGTATCAGGGTAATGCTGGCCTTGTAAATGAGTTAGAGAAAGTTCCTTCCTCCTCTATTTTTTTGGAATAGTTTAAGGAGAATTGGTGTTTGTTCTTCTTTTTGGAGTTTGGTAGAATTCGAGAGTGAAGCCATCTGGTCCTGGGCTTTCATTTGTTGGGAGACTTTTTTATTACTGATTCAATCTCATTACTCATTATTGGTCTGTTCAGGTTTTCTGTTTCTTCCTGATCCAATCTTTGTAGGTTGTGTGTGTCCAGGAATTTATCTACTTCCTTTAGGTTTTCTAGTTTGTTAGTGTATACTTGTTCATAATCATCTCTGATGATCTTTTGTATTTCTGTGGTATCAGTTTAATGTCTCTTTTTCCATTTATGATTTTGTTTATTTGGGTCTTCTCCCTTTTCTTGGCTAGTCTAGCTAGTAGTTTATTGATTTTGTTACTCTGATCCTTTGTAATTTTTTTTAGTCTCTATTTCATTTACTTCTGCTGTTATCTTTATTATTTCTTCTACTAATTTTGGGGGGTTTTTTTTCTTGCTTTTCTAGTTCCTTGAGGTACATTTTAGGTAGTTTATTTCAATCTTTCTACTTTTTTGATGTAGGCATCATTTGTATAAGCATTCCTCTTAATGCTACTTTTTCTGTATCCCATATGTTTTGGCATGTTGTGTTTCTATTTTCATTTGTTTCAAGAAAATTTTTAATTTCCTTCTTAATTTCTTTGTTGACCCAATGATCATTTAGGAACATGTTGTTTAATTTCAGTTTATTTGAACCATTTCTAAAGTTGTTCTTGTTATTGATTTCTAGTTTTATTCCATTGTGGTCTGAGAAGATACTTGATATAATTTTGATTTTTGATTTTGTTGAGACTTGTTTTGTGGCCTCACATGTGGTCTCTCCTGGAGAATGTTCTACATGTTGATGAGAAGAATGTGTATTCTGTAGCTAATGGATGAAATGTTCTGTAAATGTCTGTTAGGTCCTTTTGGTCTAAAGTGCAGTTTCAATCCAATGTTTTTTGGTCATTTTCTGTCTAGATCTATCTAATGCTGAGATTGGATGTTGAAGTCCCCAACTATTACTGTATTGGAGTTTGTCTTTCCCTTTAGATCTAATAATAGTTGCTTTATGTATCTGGGTGCTCTTGTGTTGTGTGCATAGGTTTTGAGAATTGTTATATCCTCTTGTGGAATTTATCCCTTTATCATTATATAATGACCTTCTTTGTCTCTTTTTACTATTTGTGACTTAAACACTTATCTAATGTTAAGTGTCACCATTCCTGCTCACTTTTGGTTACCATTTGTATGGAATATCTTTTCCATCCCTTTACTTTTAGTCCATATGTATCTTTATAGGTGAGGTGAGTTTCTTGTGGGCAGCATGTAGTTCATTATTTTTTTTTCCATTCAGCCAGTTTATGTCTTTTAAGTGGAAAGTTTAACCCATTTACATTCAGAGTTTTATGAATATGTGAGGGCTTATTTTTGTCAATTTATCAATTGTTTTCTGGTTGTTTTATATATCCTTTGTTCCTTTCTCAGTGTTTATCATTGTGGTTTGTTGGTTTTCTTTAGTGGTAACATTTGAGTCCTTTCTCATTTGTGTGTTTGCTTTACCCAGTGGGTTTTGTAATTTTGTGTGTTTTCATGATGGTAGATATTGTCCTTTCACTTCCAGGTATAAGAGGCCTTAAAGCATTTCTTGTAGGGCCAGTCTGGTGGTGATGAATTCCCTCAGCTTTTGCTTATCTGGGAGAGAGTTTATTTCTCCTTAATTTACGAAGGATGTATTTGCTGGGTATAGTGTTCTTGGCTTGCAGGGTTTTTTCTTTCAGCACTTTGAATATATCATTCCATTCTCACCTGTCCCGTAAGGTTTCTGCTGAGAAATCTTCTGTCAGTCTAATGGGTACTGCCTTATAAGTGACTAGATGCTTTTCTTTTTCTCCTTTTAAGAATTTTCTTTTTGACTTTTGACAGTTTGAGTATAATGTGCCTTGGAGAAGACCTTTTTGAATTGTATCTATCTGGCCATCTCTGAACCTCCTTTATATGGATGTCTAATTCTTTTGCTAGACTTGAGAAGTTTTTAGCTGTTATTTCATTAAATAGGTTTTCTAAATCCTTTTCTATCTGCCTTCTAGGACACCAAAAATAAATATTCGGTCACTTTATGGTGTCCCATATGTCACATGGGCTTTGTGTAGGCCTTTTTTATTCTTTTTTAAAATTTTTGTCTGACTGTGTTATTTGAAAAGACCTGTCTTGAGGTTCTGAAATTCTATTTCTTCTGCTTGCTCTAGTCTATTGTTGAATCTTTTGAATGTATTTTTTATTTCATTTACTGAATTCTTCAGTTCCAGAATTTCTGATTGGTTCTTTTTAAATAATATCTATATCTCTTTGGTAAATTTCTTATTCACATCCTGAAGTGTTTTTCTGACTTCTTTGTATTATTTATCTCTGTTCTGTTGCATCTCACTGAGCTTATTTAATATCTTATTTTAAATATTTTTTCCAGGATTTCATAAATTTCTTTTTCATTGGAATCTGTTGCTAAAGAATTATTGTGTTCCCTTGGAGGTGTCATATTTCCTTGTTTTTTCATGTTTCTTATATCCTTACTTTGATATTTGTGCATCTGGTGTAACAGTCATTTCTTCTAATTTTTTGAATTTGCATTCATAGGGGAGGACTTTTTCCTGAAGATATATCCATGGTGTTGGTTTGGTAGGGCACTTTGGCTTTGGATGCATGCAACTTTGATTCTGGATGCATGTAGCAGTATATTCTCCATATGATTTCTTTGGCTATAATCAGCGTTAACACACTGACTGCCACACTAGGAAATTTTTTTTTTCCTTGGGGCCACAGTGTTTTATTATGAAAATAGACAAAAAAACTTTGAAAACAAAATGATCCTCTCTAATTTAATGAAAAATGAAATTTATTGACTTCTGTTCATTTAATCCATGTTTTTAGAATTAATTTGTCAATATTAATTGTAATAATAAGAACATCAACAAGTAAGATTTTCACCAACCAACTGCAGAGTTTTGCCCAGGTTTTGCCTTATGAGGCCTGGGGCTCAAAACTAGCATGAGTTAAATACAACTCACATGGCAGTTAATATGTTGATGGTGTCTGTGACTTCTTCAGTGGCTTAGGGTGCAGTTGTTAGAGGAGGCTGTAGTGAAGTTTTGCTGGGGATGGCAATGCCAGTTGGACCAGTCCTTGGGCCCCCAGTGGTGGTAGTGGTGGGCTGAGCATGCCTGATCTTTGTCCTGAGGTGGTGTACACTGGCACCACTGTTAGTAGGTCCAGGTCTAATTCTTAGGCCTCCAGGTGGCTTGTTCAGATGCTGGTAGTGGCACCAGTGGGCAGGTGGGCAGATAGGTCCTTAGGCTCTTGGGCAGCTGGTGTGGTGTGGGTGATGGCAGTAGCAGTGGAAGGAGAACCTTCTGGCTCCCAAGCAATCTCTGCTGGTGTTGGTGGTGGCTGCGGTGGACTGGGTGGGCCAGTTCCCGTGCCTGCAGGTGGTGTAGGCAGGTGGGTGCCAGCTGTGGTAGTAGCGGCAGGTTGGGTGGGCCCATCCACAGGTCCCTGGGAGGAGTGCCCAGGTGCCAGTGGTGGTGAAGGGGGCAGGGCGATCCCTGGGACCCCTAACAGCTTACTTGGCACTGGGATGGGTGGAGCCAGGCCAATCCTCAGGCCCCTAGTGGTACATGCAGGCATTGGCTGTGGTGGGCGGGTGGGGTGATCTCCAGGACCCTGGCATAACGTTCAAGAGGGAGCAGCAGTGGCTGCCCTGTGGGCCTGCTGCTTGGGAGGGCAGGGTGGCTTTCAGTGGCAGCAGCTGTAGGCAGATGGCTGGGGAACATGCACTTTGGTACCAGGCAGAGGCTTTGGTGGGGGTAGCCTGTCCTCAGATGCTTATAAATGTGTGGTGGCCCGGCTGCTGGGGGTGGCAGGGTTTCTGCCAATGACTTGTACTTTGCCCTTAGTGGTGGTAGTTGTAGGTAGGAGATGTTAATGGGGCTCAAGGGATGTGGAGATGCAGGGGCTGTTTGGCCCTTAGGCAGGATGTAGTCTGGTGGGATCTGGGCTGTCGAAATGGTGCCATGCTGTAGCTGCTTAGGACTTGGGTGTGTGGGACCCAGCATGACCTCCCTCTCTGGAGCAATGCCATCATGTGATCTCCAGGCAGCTCCCTACGTTAGTCTCAAGGCCTGCGAGGGTCGGGGGGCTCTCCCATGGCTAGGATTGCAGGAGTCCATGGTGAGAATGTGGACTGCTGGGGGTCTTTCACTTACCCTTTCCCTCCTAGCTGATCCTGGCCAATCAGGCTGCCTCACTTCCCTCTCCTTCCTTGCCTTAGGTGTTAAATTTCACTTCTATGTTGAATTCCATTATTCTTTCTTAGATGATCTATTTAAATAAAGTGTGATTATCTCATTGCTATTTTGGTTCTTCTTTGTGGAGAAGGTGAATACCAGATGTCCCTAGTCAGTCATCTCGAAGCCCCTTGGCCTAATAGGATTCTTGCTGAAGAGAGGCCAGGGTGATCAGACATCAATTGGGGGATGGTGGAGGATGAAGAACCCCATTAGAAATTGAGGGTGATTGAATATTGAGTATGGGGGGTTCTAGCTAAACTGACTAGGCAGGGTTCTTTTGCTAAAACTGGGTTTTACAAGGAACTGCACAGATAGACCTAGGAGAAGGTTCAGAAGCCTGACTAAAGTTTGGCAAAGCAAAGAGTCTTTGTCACTAGTTATATACATGATGACTTACAATCTTTCAGAAACCTAGAGGTATACATGGTGATATTGTATATCATTAATTTTAAGATCTCTGAAATTGAAATCTGTCTTACAACTGATAGACTGACAGAGTTTAATTAAATGAGTTAATGGTTTTACTTAGTGGTACATAACACAATGGTGCACCTTACTATTTATTGAGTGTGTCTTATAGTTGATGAGCTGTGGAAATAATTATGATCCTGCTACCATTTACTAAGCTTCCTATGGGCCAGGAGTCATCCCGAGGCCCACATGTATTTGCTCGTTTACTCCTCACAATACCTCTGTGTTATAGCTTTCTAGTAAATTCGGGTACTTTATTTCTGGGCTCTTCCTAATCAAAACTAATTGGCCAATGGTTTAGAAATGTAGGCATATATACCATTTAACACATTTTACCCCGAATAAAGCAACTAATTCCCTGGTGCTTTTAAATGTGATGAGGTGGGGTGGCAGAAGGCATTCATAATATGAGAAAACAATCAGGTTTATTTTGTGGGGAGACAGAAGGACGGCCAGGGTGGGAGGGAAGTGTTCTTTTCTGTTCTGTCCCTAATCATTGCACACATGAATCCCAACAAATTCTGTGACATTCACTTGACAAAGTGTCAAGCCTCTATTTTCTCTTTCGTCCTTTAGCTACGTCAGGAACAAGGCTGGGAATAGTAATGTTTATATATTTGTTATGGCACTAGTTTAAAATGGTACCAAAAGAGAAGGCATGATCAGATTGTGTCCTTTCATTGAGATCCCACCACTCTGTCTGGTGTCTCTGGCCATCTATAAGAGTGGCTGGAGGAGAAGGGGAGGGAAATTATGAGCCACCTCTAGAAAAAGGGACAGGGTAGGGGGTGGGAAAGAAGCTATGATAAATTTTCTCTTTTATTTTATTGTATATTTCCAGAAATAAAGGAGTGTACCTTGAGAGATCACAAGAGGGGCTATTTGACCTCAGAGCCTAATTACTTTTTTGTCTTTTTTTCTTTCACAATATTAATTAAGGGGGTACAAGTGTTTTTGTTACATGGATATCTTATATAATGCTTATGTCAGGGCTTTTGGTGTGCCTGTCACCAGAATAGTGTTCATTGTACCCAATAGGTAAGTTTTTATCCCACACCCAACCTCTCACCCTCCCCCCTTCTTGGTTTCTCTTATCATTTTTTTCGCTTTGTGCCCATATGTACCCATCTATTAGCTCCCACTTATTCGTGAGAACATATGGTGTTTGGTTTTCCATTCCTAAGATACTTCACTTAGGATAATGGTCTCCAGTTTCCTCCACGTTGCTGAAAATTACATTATTTCATTCCTTTTTATGGCTGAGTAGTACTCCATGGTGTGTATATATACGAAATTTGTTTATCCACTTATGAATTGATGGGCACTTAGGTTGATTCCACATCTTTGCAATCGTGAATTGTGATGTGATAAACATTCAAGTTCAGGTATCTTTTTGATGAAACAACTTCATTTCCTTTGTGTAGATACTCAGTAGTGGGATTGCTAGATCAAATGGTAGTTCTACATTTATTTCTTTGAAGAATCTCCATACCATTTTCTATAGAGAGTGTACTATTAATAATTTGCAGTCTGCCAACAGTGTATAAGTGTTCCTTTCTCTTTGTACCCATGCCAGCATCTATTGTTTTTTGACTTTTTAATAATGGCCATTCTTACAGGGGTAAGGTGATATCTCATTGTAGTTTTAATTTGCATTTCCCTGATAATTAGTGATGTTGAGCATTTTTTCATGTTTCTTGGCCTTTTATTTATTTGTTTAAGTTCTTTGTAGATTCTGGATATCAGTCCTTTGTCAGAGGTATGGTTTGTGAATATTTTCTCCTATTCTGTAGGTTGTCATTTACTCTGTTGATTATTTCCTTTGCTGTGCAGAAGCTTTTTAATTTAATCAAGTCCCATTTATTTATTTTTGTTGTTGCTATAATTGCCTTTGAGGTCTTAGTCATAAAATCTTTGCCTAGGCCAATGTCTAAAAGAGTTTTTCCTATATTTTCTTGTAGAATTTTTATGGTTTCATGCCTTACATTTAAGCTTTTCATCCATCTTGAATTAATTTTTGTATAGCAAGAGATAGGGATCCTACTTCTTTCTTCTGCATGTGGCTATCCAGTTTTCCCAGCACCACTTGTTGAATAGGGCTTCCTTTCCCCAGTGTATTTTGTCTGCTTTGTCAAAGATCACTTGGTTGTAGGTAGATGGTTTTATATCTGGGTTCTCTATTCTGTTCCATTTGACCTCAGAGCCTAATTTCTTACAGCCTCTGGACCACATAATTAAAGTTGTGACTCTCTCTAGTCCGACCCATGTCCTTTCTTCCCTGGCTCTTGCCCACTAGGTAATTGGGCAGTGTTCAGGGATCAGGTGTGCATGGATAACCACAGAAGGATTGGCCCGTTGAGGTGCTCCCCATCTACTGCTCCTGCATGCCAGAAACAACCCTAAGTACTCATCTCCACAAAACCTTCATGCAGATCCATGCAGCTTGAATATGAATCATGTACACTTCATGTGCTATAATATGAAATACGTGCTTCTGAGTTTCAGTCTCTGAGATGTCAAGCATGATCAGTATGACAAACCTTGCCTGCCAAAATTTTTCCTGGAGAGAATATTCACCTTAATTTCTACATAGTGAAAGTAACCTCAGCACACACTTGAATTTATTTTTCATTTGGGGATTATATTAAGCAGTTGGTTAGTGTTTAGTCTTATCATTCATGTGGAACATTTTTCTGTAGTTTTCTTTTCTCCATTAATTTGATGGAAAAACACAGATGATTTGAGCCACACTCTGCTATATTCAATTCAGCCTCAGTCAGGTTGTTACTGCAAAACCGGGGTAATGTTGCCGAGAGAAACACCAAGAGGTATACGAGGACGTAGAGAGCACAGGTTTATTTTACACCGGCAGGCTCAGAGGGGACTCTGCCTCCAAATTCTGAGCCCCGAGCTGTGGGTGTGGTGATCTTTTACAGAGGTCTATATCAGGAAGTGTACAGATAAGGAAGTTGCCGCAAGGGAACTACTGAAGGCAAAGGGGGAAGTACAGAGCGGTTTAAGCTGGAGAAACACTTTATCAGTTTCAGTTATCTCTCTTGTAACATCTGCAGTTTTACAAACATTCTTGTGACCAGGAGGTTGCAACAAGCAGTCTTACAGAAGCAGATAAGCAGTTTAACATAGACAGAGCTGTAGCTTCTCATTTCAGGGTGAAAGGTTTTTAGTGAATTTTCATTTTTCCCTCACAAGGTAATATACCCACCTACCATACTTCATTTAGAAATTTAGTACTGGAACTAAGACAAATTACAGTGAAAATACTGGCACTGCCCGGGGGTGGATTTCTGTACCACTTACGTGGAAAGAGAATAATGAAACTGGATTGTCATGTAAGAGAACGTTTTTGGAGATTTAAACTGAACAGAAGAATCTTTAAGTGTGATACATGGGAGAAAGTTCAGTTCATTGTGATAAACTTTTTGGATAGGAGCACATCTAAATGAAATTTGTAACAGAAAAGACTTACAGCAGAGCTATGGAAACTTACAACAATGTCTTATAATAAATTATTTAAGAATCTCATAGTAGTTCTGAGCCTCAGGATGTGGGAGGAAAATTAAACAATGAAAATTACATTACAGAGCTTTATACTTTTATATATATATTTGACAGACGTCTGTAGTAAGTGCTTTTTTCATCAGACGACTTTAAGGAGGTGAAATACCAGGTTAATAGCCTCAGGGAAGGAACAATGGACAAATTTGTGAATATCATTCCTGTTTTGCTCGCTATTATCAAGAGCAGTTGTTTAAAGTATAATAGTTGTTGAGAAAGCCCTTAGATAATTTGTGGTTTTGAAAAGCAGAGTATGTTTTAAAGGGCTATTGCTAACATTTGGCAGTTACGTGAAACTCAGGGAAGAAACAAGGACTAATTTATGATTGCTCTTCCTTGTGATATCAGCGTGAACTAAAGTTATAAAAAATCTCTCCCCCCGGCTGAACATGGACCCCCTCCTGGGGGTTAGAAGCAAGATTTAAAGTTGTCATTGCGAAAGGAGTCGACATAGCGTCACCATGTCACCCCATCGCTATGAATTTCCTTTTTAACTCATTACAGGACAAACTAGCAAAAACTACCCCACCGGCTCCAATTATGACAACCAAACACTGTCTGGATGCCTAATTAATCCTTCTCACAGGAGGCCTTAGACAAGCTTCATTTTCTAACTCACTTACTGAAGTCCTTTAAACCTAACCAGCCTAGAGCCACCAACCTGCAGATCCCATGACACATTTTCGGGCCAAACCAATGTGTGACTTCCATGTATTACAGCTTTAGTAACTTATTTAACCCCTATCTCCCTAAAAGTAATAAACCAAACTGTAAGCCCAACCACAGGCAAACCATTGCTCAAGGCTTCTTGAGTGTGGCTCCGGGTCATGGTCCTCAAATTTGGCTCAGAATAAACCCCTTTAAAATTATTTTACAGAGTGCAGCTTCTTTTCCTTCAACATTGGCCTTGATAGTGATTTCAGCCATGGCAAGTCATTGTTGAGTTTTTTGTATGTGTAGTGTGCACTGCAGACGTATTTGTGGCCAGAGCTTGAAGTGTGACAGACATTATTGCAATTGTGGAAACAGTTGAATATACCAAGGTTTAGGAAGACACATTTCCAATTATGTTGTTGTATGGGATGAGTAAAGAAGTTTTCTTAAGTAAGATTATTTTATTTGTTACTTGGCTTATATTATAAAGTGAATTTGTAAAATCCTTAATATTTATAGTATATAAAGACAAAGTTTTAATGTTCTCATTTAACAAGTGTTATACATGGTTTAACTTGCTTTAAATTAGTTTTGTACAAGAAAAGCATTATTAACATAAAATTTTAAATGAAATATTTTTGCTAAGATCGCATCTTGTGTTCATGACCTGATGTTTAACATTCTTATAATTTACTCTTTAAGAAACCAGCTAGATTATATTTTATAATTTCCATGTTCTTTTTTTAAATTTTGAGATAAGAAAGAGGTTTTAGGTAGCTACATGCAAGCACATTTCAAATAACACACTGGAGGCTTTAGTAGTCTTCATGCCATCTGCTAAAAATAAAATTATGTGTTCATTATATGTTTGTAACTTTTTTTAAATACTAGAGATGTCTTGAGGTACTATATAAGAATTTCTACCCAATAAGTCATTATATGATGCATCTTGAGACAAATTTGTAGAATTACCATTTTTTAATTCCTCCCTAACTTGTTTTCCAACATCCTTACCTTCTGTCTTGTTAAAAAATTTTTTGAATTTTAAATTGACAAATAATTGTACATATTTATGGGATACAATGTGATGTTTTGATATATGTATACAATGTGGAATGATTAAATCAAGCTAATTAGCATATCCCTTAGCTCACTTAGCATTGTTTATGGTTAGACATTTTAAATTTGCTCTTAGAAACTTTGAAATATATAATACGTTATTATTAACTGTAGTCACCGTGGTGTGCAATAGATTTCAAGAACTTATTCCTCCTGTTTAACTGAAACTTGGCACCCTTTGACCAACATCTCACCATTCCACCCCCTGCTCCCCACCCAAACCTTTGGTAACCACCCTACTACTAAGAGTGTGACTTTTTTAGATTCTAGATATAAATGCAATCATTTGGTATTTCTTTCTGTGCCTGGCTTAGTTTACTTAGCATAATGTCTTCTAGGTTCATCCATGTTGTTGCAAATGACAGAATTTCCTTCTTTTAAAAGGCTGAATAGTTTCTATTATGTATATATACTACATTTTGTTTATCCATTCATATGTTAATGGATGCTTAGGTTGATTCCATATCTTAGCTATTGTGAAAAATGCTGCAGTGAACATGAGAGTGCAGGTATCTTTTATTTCAATTACATTAGATGTATACCCAGAAGTGGGATTGCTTGATTATATGGTAGTTCTATTTTTAATTTTTTGAGGAACTTCCATACTGTTTTTCGTAATGGCTATACTAATTTACATTCCCCCAAATGGAGTGTGCAAGAGCTCCCTTTTTTCCACATCTTCACCAATATTTATCTTTTGCCTTTTTGATAATAGCCATTCTAACAGGTATAAGGTGATATCTCATTGTGGTTTTGATTTGCATTTCCCTGATGATTAGTGATGTTCATTTTTTCATGAACATTTTGGCCATTTGTATGTCATTTGAGAAATGTCTATTCAAGTTCTTTGCCTGTTTTTAAATTGGGCTATTTGTTTTCTTGCTATTGTGCTGTTTTGAGTTCCTTATATATTTTGGATATTAACCCCTTATCAAATGTATGGTTTGCAAATATTTCTCCTACTCTGTGGGTTATTTCTTCACTCTGTTAATTGTTTCCTTTGCTGTACAGAAGCTTTTTAGTTTGATGCAATCCCATTTGTCTATTTTTGCTTTTGTTTCCTGCGCTTTTGGGGTCGTATTTACTACTTGATTTCTGTCTTTAACCAGTAGTCCATTAGGTTTGCAAATGAAATAACATATGACTAAGAAACAATGAAAAACTCGGTAATGTCAAACTGTCACAAGGCTAGCAGTAGAGCAAAGATGCAGCTCAGTGACTGAGTCATGAGCTTAGTCCTTTGCCCCTACCTTAAGGCGTGCTCACTGATAAAACATGGAGGCTCTCCAGCAACTTCCTGATAAAAGGAAAATGTAGTGCAGTAATTGTTCTAGTTATTGTTTTTTTAAAAATTGAAATTGAAACAGATGCCAAAACCACCCTTGCAGTGTAAACCTTCTGGAAATACTTTCTGTGAATCCTGGAATTGATGAACCATCATTTGGGAAATGCTGCCTTTCTCTCCTGAGCTGCCCTCCTTCCCCAGGCTGGTTCCCTCCCATTGTTATTCTGGTTTGGAGATTGCAAACCCTTTATCCTTAGGGCTAGCAAAAGATTGTAAATGTTTGACCAAAAGAGGGAGTGGAATGGGAAAGGCCTGTATTGAGTCCTGAAATACTTGCCAGACAGACAGGAGGGATAGGAGGTAAAATTTCAAATCTCTTTAAGGTTTATGAGACCTGAAAAAGATCTGTATTTAATAAAATGTCATATTCTGTGGGTAGAGAAAAATATACCCTTACTAAAATACTTACTGTTCTTTTAAAGTTAGAGAATTATTAGTTCGGGGAGCAGGGGGGAGGAGGCAATTATTTTGTATGAAAACCTCTGCTTTTGGTTTTCATACCACCAACTCTTCCTATTTCCTTGCCTTCTGCCCACAAAGCTTAATAAAACGAAGTGCAGTAGGCTCCCTTTTGAAAATTCACCTTTAGTCCCTCTAATTATTAAACTCTATGTGTCTGAAGGCCTGTGTGCCAAATATTCCACTCATTCTTTAAACAGAGAAGTTATAAAAAAGATGCAAATGGTTTTTGAGGAAACTACTTTATGTTTGTGTTCAGAAACTGAGTTCCTGTTTAAATGTGTTTTTAAATTTATATATATATTGTTTGAAATTGAAGGTATTATTTGAAGTAGGCTAAGTAGAAGTCAGAAATTAGGGGGAAGAGGGCTGGGAAGTGAATGGGTTCTTCTGTTATGGTGGAGAAATTACTCAATTCTGATTGAGTTGCAAGTTTTCTTATTGATGTTCAGCTTTGCCATTACAAGCAGTGGTATGGTGGCGATTTTCTCTTGTGTCTCAAATATCTCAATTTGTCTGCTGCTATAATAAAAAAAACTTCTAGTGCTGAAAATTTGAGGAAAAATTTGAAATTTGAACAAGTGATGTATAAAATGAGTGTATATGTCTCTGAGATATTTACTTTGTGTTTTGGCATTGCTTACTATATATGCCTATTCTACAGAGGAATTTTTAACCTCAGAACACAAATGTCAGATTCTAGGTCTAGAACCTGGAAAAAATGACATAAGAATTTGGTTCATAGAATATTTCTAATTTCACTATAGTTGTTTTTACAAAATATAGAGGTTCAATGACCACTTTTATTACCTCACTAGGTTTTTGTCATCTAGAAAGGATACAGAGTTATATTATGAAGTATTCCAATTACTTTAAAGGAAAAATTATGAAGAGCAAACATAACTTTACATTCAATAATAAGATAATTTGAATATATTTTTTTAGTTTTAAGCCAAGGAAAATATTTTTAAAGTAATACTCAAGTTTAATTTTTAGAAAGAAAGAATTCCTTAACTTAA
Organism: Daubentonia madagascariensis; assembly: GCA_023783475.1. Classification (NCBI taxonomy): domain Eukaryota; kingdom Metazoa; phylum Chordata; class Mammalia; order Primates; family Daubentoniidae; genus Daubentonia; species Daubentonia madagascariensis. The sequence goes on along the minus strand of JAKFHU010000258.1, from coordinate 12,845,396 downwards.
TTGCTTTTATTTTTATTGAAATAATCCCACTGATATGCTTCTCTAAATGTATCTTTGTGTGAAATATTCATCCATTAATTATTTAACCTGTACGGTTTCCTAAGAAAACTGTCTATAAAAAGAAAATACTTTGAAAAATGTTTAAAGTTTTATTTCTGGGCTTTATTTTTGTTCTTTTACTCTTGGTATAAAGACATTCCTTTCAAATTATCACTTGGGTATACATGGACATACTATCTACCTATTCTTTCATTTAAAAAAGAAAAAAACCTAAGAGCTGCCTGATATCCGTGTTGTTATCAGTTGTATATGTCAAAAATATTTCCTGCAAAGTTCTTCCTAATTCATATAGTGCTGAATGGAATCAACATTTTTAATAAAAGTGAGAGTAGGCTAAGAACTAAACTTTCTGTTCACTAGCTCAGGAAGACTAGTATAGCTCTCAGAATAATGCAGAGGAAGACCTAGTCTGGAATTTGTTAAATGGAATTTAAAAACACCCTACTTATGTTGTGGAGTGGGGCACAATTGAGAAAGGAGCGTGACAGATTGATAATAATGGAAACAAGAAAAGGAAAAGGAAGGAGGAAAGTAAAGAATAAAAGGAGAAGATGCAAGAGAAGTATAAAAGGAGAGAAACATGAGGACTATCATTCATTCATTCGGCAAATATTTATTTTGTGCCCAGTGTATCAGGCCCCTGGTATTAAGCAGAGAATCAAACAAGTCCTTGTGCTCTTGTGATGGGTGAGACAGTCATCCCAGCCATTGGTCTAGCAGAACAGAAGATGAAACAAAAAATGAGACTGGACAAAAAGAATGGGCAAAGAGATAAGGGCAGGGATATACAAAGATTGGGTGATGGAAGACGAACTCTTCCCGCTCCTCTTCATGGCACAGACTACATCCATCTCTCCTCCTCCACGTCCACACGGGACCTATGATTTGTTTCTGGCATCTTCCCTGACCCTTTTCTGGATGATGACTTGTTGGGGAGGCTGAGGACCGTACCCATGCAGCCATCCATTTATTAGAAATACAGCGACTGGTGTCTTCTGTGTGCCAGGCATGGTGCTAGGCACAGGAATACAAGGATGAATGAAACACTATCTGGGCCCTCTGAGTATTTTATAGTGTGACTGTGTGCGACGGCAAGTAAATGGGTAAATAATGATCCAGTGTGACAAATGCTGCTAAAGGGATAAGTCACCTAAGTTTAGGGATCAGGAAACATTTCCCAGAGGAAGAGACAACCACGTTGACATTACCCCTTGTTAGCTCTTCCTTCTTAAAAATTCCATCAGAATAAACCTATTTTGGAAAAACCTTTAATTTGCTTCATAGTTCAGGAAAAAACTATTTTAGTTTGATCCAAAAGTTAGCCAATTAGATCTGTTTGACCTGGTTTTTTTGTTGGTGGATTAATTCAACCAATGTTCTGATTATACTTTAAAATATGTGTTAAAATTTATAAGACCTCCCCAAAATTTATATGCTTTTTAAAATGTTTAAAATTGCAAGACAAAAACACAGAATTTTTTGTCCTACATTTTTTACCATCCGTTTTATACATAAATATATAAAGACAGTACTCTGTGAAAGCTTAATGCAAAATGGATGCCGTAAAGCAACTTAACTAGTATTTATTTAAAATATGAGTTTTTACGCCAGTTTATTTCCTGATTTGAAACTGTAGTTTTATCAGACTTTTAGAGGAAAAAGTGCTAAATCATGGTATGCTGTACTAGATTTTATGTAAGAGCTGTTTGGAGCAGTAAAAGAGTCTCAAAGGACTGAATGCCTTTTCATGCTTTGTGTTCTTTCATATAAACCTGATTTAGAGAAATTTGTTGTCACTGCTTCTTCCTTTATAGAAAGTTTATAACAAGTCAACATCCATTTGTAATCATTGGTTTATCTCAAGTCTGTAGTGGCCTCTTCTATTTTTTTTTTAATAGACTTTGTTATGTTTCATCCTAAATTTATATCCCCAGCCTTAACTGCTCCCCTGAACTCCAATTGCTCATTCTTATTCTTGGCTGGGATGTCTAATAGGCCATTTCAAGTTTAACGTAACTAGAACAGAACTATTGGACTTTCTCCCAACTCCCTCCAACCAAACCTGTTCCTTTTACATTCTTCCTCATCTTAATAAATGGCAACTATAATCTTCTACTTGTTCAGGCCGAAAACTCAAGTGTTACCTTTAACTCTTTTCATTCCCCATAAGCAGTCCTTCAGTAAGTCCTGTTGGCAGTACTGCTCAGTTCTTCTGCTGCCACCAACATCTGAGTCACCATCATCTCTCACCTGAGCTGTAGCAAGTGATCTCCTGTTTTCTCTACTTCCATTCTTACCTTTTGGTAGCCCATTCTCTACACAACAGCCAGCGTGATCCTTTTAAAACACAAGCGAGATCCATTCACTCCTTGGCTCAGAATCCAGTGGCTTTCTGTTTCATTCAGAATAAAATCCAAACATGGCTGTAAGGCCCTATGTGATCTTGCTACCTCTCTGATCTCATAGTTTACTGCTCTTCTCACCTATTCTGCTTTGGCCACACCAGCCTTCTTGCTGTTCCTCTGTAATCAAGAACCTTCCCACTTGAGGACCTTTGCACTTGCTCTTTCTCCTAACATGAACCTTCATCACATATATATACACACAGGTGTTCATTTCCACAGTCCCTTCAGGTAATTGCTTCAGTGTCAACTTATCCTAAGGCACTTTCATGACTACTTTTCCCTCTGTCCCTTTATTTTACCTTATTTCTCTCCTTAGCATGTACTTGTCTACATGTAACATTTTTTTTTATCATTGAGGTTTTAAAAAACCTCTCTCTCCAGCTAGAACTTAAGCTCCATGAAGGCAGGGACTTTGCTTTTTTTCTTCGTTGCTCTTTCTCCAACATCCATCTGAGACAATGATGTGTGGCTAGGACCTAGATTTTCTGATTCCAAGTCCAGTGCTCTTTCCATGATTCTGTGTGGTCTCTTATACATTAACCTTATTCCACAAATGAGATTTTTAAGTTCCTTGACTGAGCATAGTGATTGCATTTTTAAGTTTCTTTTTCCCTAACCCCCCCATAGGGTATAGGACTGCGCCATATACCCAGCGATGGGCTCCATGTGCCTAGTAAATGCCATGACTTGACTAAATGACTTCCTGTGTGCCTTGTGGCCTGTCATCAACTTGGATCACAAACTCAGGGTACACTTCACTCTTGGTAATAAAAAGACAGGTTGTGATTACTCAACAGATAAACAGTGGCATTTGAAAACTGCAGGCAGTTTGAAAAATCATGATATTATAGGATTCTAGTTTTCAATAAATAGTTTATTTGTATTCTGAATTGTGAACATTTCATGTAACTGTGTAACTTTGGGGACAGGAGGTGATTAGAATGAATGTAATAGCTCCTGTGCTGGCTTAAGCCTGTTTGTTTTGTTGTTGTTTTTTGTTTTTTGTTGTTTTCCCCAGGATGCTGGTATTTCTGTACTTAAACACCTGAAGTTTTTAAGGGGGAGTATGTTCCAGATAAGTTCTTTTGCAAATCAAAGAGCATCCGTGTTTGGCTTGGATCTTTCCAAAGCAACTATTAAAAGGCTCTTACATTTTATTTTGAGAATTTTTCTTCTTTCACCTACAAAGTTCCCTAAGGGACTCTAGTAATACTGATTGTCTCTCCCTTGTTTTTACAGGTGATCTGCAACTCTTTCACCATCTGTAATGCAGAAATGCAGGAAGTTGGTGTTGGCCTATACCCCAGGTATGGTGGATAGTATTTCATTTACTGGAAGACACAGCTTTAATTCCTACTCAAATCCCAGCCCTTTGGAGGTAATTAGAAAGGCAAGTGCAACAGTTGGCTCAAGAGCCAACCTGGAAACTTAGTGATAAATTACAAGAAAATGGAAAATGTTAAGTTTAAAGAAAACAGTTTTATAACCCCACATTATATGCTGCGGTATGAAGAAAGAGGCAGACCTCAGACCTAAATTCTTGTTCTGAGGGGGACTTTGTGGTAAGAAGTTGAGGATTGTGGGTGCTGATTAACCATCAGGCTGAGATTTGGTTATTCGCCCAACCCCTGCCCTGATCTCATTCTCCAACCTCTTAGGCTGAAGCATGTGATTGTTTCACCAGATTTGCCATACTGCCCCAGTTGGTTTCATTTTGTCTTTTCGGTTAGCATACTCGGAGCTCTATCCCTCAAGCAGGCAAGAAAACTTTCAGTGTTTGGGTCTCTGAAATGCTCTCCCCCAGCTATCACTGAGGTGACCCTTATCACTGAGCTACTAGACTGTCCTTCCACAACCACTATAGTCTCCCCTAGTTTCATTTTGTTTGTATGCCTTAAGGATCCAAGTATAAATTTATACTTTCTTATAATTAATTGTGAATCTGAGAATTGAGCTTTTTTTCTTATTCTCATAGGTATCATTAGTTATAGATCAGGTCTATTGGTAGTGCTTCTCAAAAAGCAGTAACATAGAATGGTTCAGAGCATGGGCTCTGAGTTCAAGCCACCTGGTTTGGAGTCAGTCACCACTTGCTAGTTGTGTGTCCTTGGGCAAGTAACTTAATTTCTATTTATCAGTCTCTTTACCTAAAAATAATCCTCATAAGATTGTTGTGATGATTAAATTTAATAAACATGCTCAAGTACAAGAAAGTACTTTCTACATAGTAAGTGTTCACTCTAATTATTATCAATTTATGGTAGCAGCTTAAATCCATTCCATTTTCCAGATGGTAAAAAATGTACCTCCATGGTAATAAAATGACTGGACCGTGCCCCAGAATGCATCAGGATCTAGTTAGCAAGGTAACATCAGCTCTGTATTTAAGAGGAGGTACTCCTAATTATCCTTCAGTGTGGATGTTCTAGCAGAGGTGGCAGTTCCTCCAAAGGAGCTCAACAAATGAGGTCTTGTGTGGGAAAGGTCAGCGGTATTTTGGTTGCTGCATCCCATTATCTCAGAGATTATTTCCTTGTAGGTCAGTTTTTTCCCCCTTCTTCATGTTGGGTTGCCTTATTGGCTGGTATCTAATGAGTTAACTACCTTCCTATACCTACCCCCAAAAAGGACCCAGAAAATGTTTTTATTGACAAATTCCCTAGTTATCCTCCATCTTGGGGAGAACCACATTTCACAGGAAGTGGGCTAGTGACGTTTCTGTGAGTGTACCCTGAATTCCCAATCCCTGGTGTCCTGTCCGCCTTACTTGCAGCTGCCCCCCAACCTAAGGTGTCTTTTGTCCATTGCATTTATTAAATTTAGCTGTTTGACTTGTATCTGCTGAGGCATTATGTTCTCCCTTTTTTTTTTTCTCTCTAGTATGTCTTTGCTCAATCACAGCTGTGACCCCAACTGTTCGATTGTGTTTAACGGGCCCCACCTCTTACTGCGCGCAGTCCGAGACATCGAGGTGGGAGAGGAGGTAAGGAAACTCACGCTGCCCCCTGACTGGCCTCCGTTCCTGTCAAAGACCCTCTCAGCATGATCCATCTCTGGAAAGAGCTGTGCCTGAGGGGACAGCTTTCCGTTGTCCTTCTGCCTGTGAGAAGATACATAGTGTAGTCACTTCTATCCAGCAACCAATTGTTACTCCCAAATTGTACAAGGGCTAATTTTTTTTTTTTTTTTTGGCCACTATATTTCTGGATGATGATGGTTCCTCTTGTATGTGTGTGAGAGGTGTTTATGTTTGTGACAGAGGGTGTATGTTTTACGCACATGCATGGGAGTCATTAAATCTCCTCAGTGGCAACAGCTTAGCAGCCTGTCATATCCCTGCAAGTGGTCAGCCTTCCATGGGCAGGAGGGGTGGCCCAGCTTGGGAATGGGATCCCCAAGGCTTATTTACTCCCACAACTACTAATTGCATTTTGAAGGTAATTACACTTTTTTACTTTGTGTTAGTAAAGGAAACAGCTTTTACTCTTTCAGGCTATCTTTGGGCCTTTACAAACCCATCAGCATTTCTGGGTGATCATTTAAGCAAAGATGCAAAAGAAATAGAGGACAGGGAGTATGACCTCCAGCAGTGAATTGGCCTTAACCCTTCCAGTTTTACAGACAGCTTACCCAGCATCTTTTGATGAGGAACCTTAACAGAAGTCTGAAGTCTCACAAGACAGCTGTTAATGGGCTGCTCCAGGGCTGCTAAACCTAAGCCTGCATGGGGTTTGCACAGTTATTACCTGTGCTAAGTTCTGAGTTATAGATATTTACGCTTTCTAGAACCCAGTTTCCTTTTACCTTCCAATTTGGTAAAGTGGATATTTATTGCAAAGAAAACAGTATCATAAGTTTTTATTGCATTTATGTGGCACTCGGCCAATAAAACCTAAACTCAGAGGTACCATATTTTATGTAGATAGGGATTTGGCTTTGACAGGACTCCATCCAAACTGATTTTCAACTGAATGAGCCACTTCTTACGCAGCCACTTTCTGAATTTCCAGTTTTTAGGACCAGGGTACTACACACACTGGGCTATTAAATTAATGATGTGGAAAATTTAGACTTTTTTTTCCTGGGGCCATATATGACCTCAAGGCAGGTAAGAAAGGGAACCACTATCTATTTTCCACAATATTAATTTGCTGAAGAGTGGTGGCTGTTGTTGTTGATGATGGTGATGTTTTAGTAAATTAAAAAAAAAAAGTAATTTGATAAGCAAACAGAAAAACTATTAGAAATGGTTGGAGTTTTCAAAAACAACAAAAAAACTTTCTTGTATCTTGTTTTATGGGCTTGGTTGCAATTATTCTGCCTGGCTGGTTTTAATTTAGTTGAGAAAACCCTTGTCTTTTGGTGCTTATTTCACCTTTTTATGTGTTTCTCTTTCTATATCTGGAGCGACAAGCAAATCTTTCCTCTTGCCTAATACAAAACATTTCTGCTCAGTGTAAGGCCCTTCTGGCTCAGATGTTTTCCTCTATGATACTTACGAAGTCATCTTCTCAACAAAAAGGATTCTTCCCATAAGTCCTTCTTATACCAACTTGTTAAGAAAATAAAAATTTCTCCATTCCATTATATAGGTCTGGATGAATGACATTTCCTCTGATTAGTTGTCCTTCCTCTCTCTGCTCACTATTGCTACCTGTCTTAGTGTTTTATGCCCTTCAAGGCCCTTTGCTGTGGTTTGAATGTGTCCCCCAAATATCATGTATTGGAAACTTAATCATTAAATTCTTATGTTGATGGTGTTTAGAGGTGGGGTCTTTGGGGGGTAATTAGGATTAGATAAGGTCATCAGGGTGGGGCCCCCACCATGGGACTGGTGGCTTTCTAAGAAGAGGAAGAGACCTGAGCTAGCACACTCTTGCCCTCTCACCACGTGATGCCCTCTGCCATGTTATGATGCAGCAAGAAGGCCCCTACCAGATGCTGGTGCCATGCTCTTGGTGTCATGCTTCCCAGCCTCCGTAACTGTGAAAAATAAATTTCTTTTCTTTGTAAATTACCCGGTCTGTGGTATTCTGTTATAACAACAACCAACTATGACACCCTTTCAGACACCATCTCTTTTATAAAGCTTTTCCTGATTTCTCACATTAAAGGATCTTTCCCTCTGATATCTCCCTTATAGTGGTTATTAATATATCTTTGGCACTTATTCTGTCTCTTTTGGTGACTTCTGTATTCACCTATGAGCTTCATGAGGACAGGCAATTGTGTCATATTTCTGTATCTCCTAGCACTTTGCCTTGAACCCAGGAGGCATTCAGTAATTCTTTGTTTAAGTTATTGTTAAATAAGGCATACTGTAAAGACCGGCAGTGTTTCTCGGTGGGGACATTATTGACATTCTGGATGGAAGAGTTCTTTGTGTGGGACTGTTAGATCATTGAAGAAGACTTGTGTCCCTAGTCCCTGCTCAGTTAATGCCTGTAGCCACCCCTAGCAATTAAAATACATCTTGTACATTTAAAACTGATCCCTTGGGGCAGAGGTAGGGGAGAGGAAGTACCAAGAGAAAAGACATTCTGAGGCATTGATTAAGTGGGGTAATTTCTATTTATGGTGCAAATTGTAGCTTTATTTAAATTGATTAAGGGAATAAATTTAGACATTTTGGTAATTTCATAGCATCAACTTTGCATTTGGCTTTGCTGCTCATTAGGGCAGCCACAGTTTTAATATGGGCTATTTGAAATGTAAGCACCAACACATAGGCTCCATGAGGAAGGACGGACAGTACCTGTAACAGAAGATCTTCAGTCTATATTTGTTGAGTAAATGTATGAGACTTATTAAAGATGAAAGAAGAGGTGGAGTAGACTCTTAAAGCAATTTTTAAACTACCAGCAATCCTCAGATGTGTCCCATGGCCCCTGGAAAGAGAGGAACACGAAAGCCAACCCGTTGCCAGTTTGAGATGGGTACATTTCAAACCTCACACAGGGAGAGCTGGAAAATTGCACAAGGTTCACAGTAACAGGAGTTGCCATGGAAATTTCTTACCCTTTGTTCCTCTCCACGTACATCCATCCTTTGGACCACCTTTGGACCCTTTCCCTTCAAACTAGCACCATTTATAACACTTAGCTGTTTAAGGATTTCCATCATAATGCTGAGTTATGAGGCTTTTTTATTTTTTTGGTTTTGGTTTTTTGTCTCCTCATCCAGCCACCTCCTTCAGAGAAATGTTTGTAGTATCATTTAAGTCATGGCTCACTTGACTGGATTGCTGATGGCTGCCCTTTCAGAGTTGTGTGAAGCTATGAAATGCATTTGATGGTCTGATAGTCTTATAAAACATGGATCAGGGCAGAAAGCTGGATAGTCCAGACCATCCTCGTGGGAACCCCTGGTTAAAAGAACTTGTAGCTGTTATAAGTAACACCCTTTGCTGCCAGCTTTCTCTGGAGCCATATCAATTGGGAGAATATGATTTACATAAATTGAACATACCAGTATCCCTGATGTCAGTTTTAATCTAATGTGTTTGGGGATGAGGACAGTCTGTTTCTTCTCTCAGTCATCTTTACTTACTTGCTAAGCCATTTAGCAGATTCACTGCATGCTTACTGGGTGTCAGGAGCTGGGGTAGCAGTTCTAGAAAGTTTGAGGAATACAGAGATTAATAAAACCCAGCCCTGCCTTCAGGAGTTCAGGGTATAGTTGTGGAAACTGACACAGAGCAGAAAACAATAATAGAATATGAGGAGCGCAGTGGTATAAATGTGCACAGGGCTTTATAGAAATTCAGAGCAGGGGCACCCAAGTGTTTAGTAAGGGGTGTTGGTTGGGGAGTGGTTAAGAAGGCTTCCAGAGAAGTGACTCATAGCCTCTGAAAGGATCCAGAGAATGAGAGTTGAATGAGGCAGGGGAAGGCATGACAGATACAGACACAGAGCCCAGGAACATAATGGTGAGTTCAGTGAGCAAGAAGCCGCTCTCGTCAATAGACTGGAGAATTTAGATGTGACCGGCTGGTAAGGGAATATGTAGGGACCAGACTGACCAGACCAACAAACCCCTTGGGGCCCTTATTACAGAATTCAGTTCATCTGAAGGTTCCCTAACACTGTTATATGGGAGGCACTCCGTGAGTATTTGTGGAAGGGAGAAGGACAGGCAATGGGTCACTGAAAGGTTTAAGCAAAGGAACCGCATGACCAGATTTTTCTATGTGTAGGCAAGGTTGAGGTGATGTAGTAATCCAGGCAAGAGGTGACACTGGCAGCCTGAAGTCGGGGGAGGTCAGGTGGTGGCTTGTGATGGCGGAGCTGAAGAATGTAATATTTAGAAGCTAAAATTAGCAGGATTTGTGAGACAAAGAGAAGAGACAAGAATGATACTCAGATTTGACTTTAAAATGCAGTGAGAGTTTTCAAAGTCTCTTTTCAGTTCAGAGCTAGTTTTAGTAGGAAAATTTGTAACTGTGACAATGTAATTCCAGAAATGAAAACAAGGTCTAATTTTAATTTGGTCTTATTATCCACTCAGTTGCAGATAATGAAAAGACAGTTTCATGGAAAAGGGGTTCATTTTTCCTTGAGATTTTAATATAAGTAACATAGTCAAGATCCAGAAAATCTCTTTGATATTACTCTAAGTTGGAAATAATTTACTGTATTTTCTGTAAGAGCTGAACTAAAATGGCAAAGCAGTGGTCAGTGGCATTAATATTTTAATGCAATTCTGTTCTGTGCCATTAAAGCATCAACTGATCAATGATCAAGTTTCATATATGTGTCCCTGCTAAATGAGCCCTACATTTAATGAGCAGATACTCCGTTACAACTGGTGAGTTAATGAGTCTTTAATAAAGGTTTTTATCTTAGGCTGATAAAATAGTCTTAGCTGTCATTACCAATTAGTAATCTGGCTATGTTTTTTCCAAAAATATTAATAAAAAATAATTTTGCCATTGAGCCCCTCAGCTTTGATACGGTGTATTTTGCAAACTTCAGTGGCACAAAAGAGGCACAAAGGGCAAAATGGGTCACTTTCTCTGAAGGAACATGGCAGTCCTCATTGGAAGAGGCATATTTGCACCAAACTAGAAGGATGAGAGAGCTCTCAGTTAACTGAGTATGGAGGAAAGGGCACTGGACAACTTGGGCAGCAATGCCCAGACACACGTTGGTGTGGTGTGCATTGTTTCAGAGGTGGAGCAGTGTACATAATTGTGACAGGTTGAGGTTTAAGGAAGAGACCTTGAGACTAGAAAGACAGATAGAAAATCAGCTGGGAAAAGCCTTATGTGCCTTTCTTCATAGGCAATGAGAAACCATCAAAAGTCTTCATGTAGAGAAATGACATGATCAGATGGGAGTTTTAGAAAGATGCCTCTCAAAGCAATTTAGAAGATGAAAGGTGTACTGAAGGCAGCAGGGAGTCCAGTTAGAAAGCCATTGTATAGTCCAGGTAATCGTTCCAGGCAGTTACAGGATACCAAGGGAGGCTTTAAGAGTCTCTTTATGGGGGTTAAATGAAATAACTAGTCTCCTGTTGCCCATTCCCTGCCTGGCATGATCACTTGTGAGTTTTGGGCCCTTATAATAAAGTCTTGGTTAGTCGAGCACATTTCGTTGGTGTGTCAGGCCGTAGAATGGCTTCACACTGGGCACATGTAATCACCCAAAAACTACTGCTGGTTGACCTGATCTGATAGCAGGGGCTAATGACTAAGAGCCATTGGGCTGGATTGAGAGTTAGGGTCCTAGAGTTAACCCAACAGGGAACATAGAGATCGGCTCATTTTACCACCTCACCTCATATAAGGAAACTGGGACTCAGAGAGCCTGATAATGTAAGATGAATGTGTATACTGCCCCAGACTTAACTAATGTCTGTTTCAAAAAGTATGCTTAGAAATTGTTTGAAATTTGGAACATAGTGTTCTCTAGAAACAAGAGGAACTTGCCTGGTATAACAGCCTTTTGCACCTCAGAGGAAGTTCTGGCTTTGGATCATTAAGCAAGAGAAACATTCAGGGAACTAAAAAGTGGCTGTTGTCTCAGCTGAAGGAGCCCAGTTGCCTCAGAACATTGCCAAGCACAGGCTTGAGTACTTCAGGTTTGATGGTGCTGCAGCAGCTCCTTAAGAAGCTACCTACTCCTATTGCATCCCCAGAAGTATGAGAAGTAGCTGTGTTATTGTAAAAAGAGCATCAGGCTTGAATCAAGAGATCTGGGTGCAGATCTCAGCATTACCTGAATCCAAGACCTTTGCTGGTTTTTACTGTTCCTCACTGTTTCATGATGCCTCACCAGGTGCCTAGCACGCAGTAGATACTCAATAACATCATTGTCTACATTTCTTGAGGGCAGGTACTCTTGTTTCTGTGTATGGAGCAGCGTATTATAGTTGCCTAACACGTGAAGAATCTAGAGAGAGCCAGCCAGCCAGGTCAGGCTGTGGCTTCTGTCACCCCAGTGATGGCCATAGTGGATTTGACAGATCTGGCTGGCCAGACCAGGCCTCCTCCCACCCCACCCCTACCCCTACAACTTTAGTGAGGCCTTCCTGAAGCTTCATTTGCTGTCAAAGAGGATGGCCTTCTCTGCCCTGCCATGATTTCAAACAAGTAAGATCATGCTTTGTAGACATGAGAGGCTTTCTTTTAAGTATAAGAAAAACCACATGGAGTGTTTTGCTCTAGGGAGTTTTTGTCATCTCCTTCAGTAGATAATCCTGCCTTACTGTTCTCCCACAGTATTCCCTTCTTCCCTTACCACACATACCCCCATAATTTCCACATTTAAGAGCAAATAAAGAAGGAATTTATACAGTATGGTACAAGCTGATATATTTTACAGAAAAAGAAAAACTAGCAAAGGGGAAGGAATTAGGAGTGCCAGGGCGGGATGGGAATTGAGTTGTTTTTGTAAATAGTGTGGTCAGGTTAGACTTCAGTGACAAAGTGAGTTTTCACTGAAACTCCAAGGAAATGAGCGAGATCACCATAGTGAATCTGGGGGAAGCGGCGAGGGACTAGCCAGTGCACAGGACTTGAGGTGGTGCGAGTGTGTGTGGAGCTTGCAAGGAGGCCAGGCTGGCTGGAGCAGCGGCAATGAGCGGGGGAGAGGGAACAGAGTCAGGTTATGTGGAGCCGTGGCTTCTCTAACTGCCTGTGATGAGGGACCAGTTTTTTCCCACCTAATCTATTGCTAAACAATATTTTTGCAAAATTTAATGGAAATGAATTATTAGAAAAATGAAATTTAAAAAAGTAAAAGCCCAATGTTTTATTATTAGAGTCACAGAAAATTACTTTTATTAGTAAAAAAGTTTCTACATTTTTTCTTTTCTTTTCGTCTTTTCTCTTCTCTTTTCTTTTCTTTCTTCCTTATTATTTATATATATATTTTTAGAGGTAGGGTCTTGCTCTGTCACCCAGGCTGGAGTTTCTTGTTTTTCTCAAGACTAAACAGAGGTCATGGGTTTTTGTAAAAAATGCCATATAAAGCCAATTATGGTGGCTCACGCCTGTAATCCTAGCATTGTGGGAGGCTGAGGCAGGAGGATCACTTAAGGCCAGGAGTTCGAGATCTGCCTGGGCAACATAGCAAGACCCTGTCTCTACAAAAAATTTAAAAATCAGCCTGGCATGGTGGCACATGCCTGTAGTCCCACCTACTCAGGGGGCTGAGGCAGGAGAATTGCTTGAGTCCAGGAGTTTGAGCATACAGTGATTGCGCCACTGCCCTCCAGCCTGGGTGACATAGCAAGACCCAGTCTCTACCAAAAAAAAAAAAAAAAAAAAAAAATTAGCCAGGACAACTCTGAGGTTTCAGCTTGGGTAACACAAAGATGAGTTACTATCAACTAAGACTGGGAAGGCTCCAGCTAAAATGGAACAAGCCTGGGGTGGGGGGAAATAAAGAGTTCTGTTTTAAGTATTTTGAATTAGACTTTCTTTTTTTAAAATTTTTATTTATTTATTTTTAAAATTTCAGAATATTATGGGGGTACAAACACTTTGGTTACATATATTGCCTATGCACTGCCCAAGTCAGAGCTACAATCATCAATATCCCCCAGACAGTGCACCCTGCGCCCATTAGGTATGAGTTTTCTCATCCCCTCCACCGCCCTCCCACCTGCCTGACCCCTGATGAATATTATTTCCATGTGTGCACATAAGTATTGATCAGTTAGTACCAATTTGATGGTGAGTACCAGTGGTGCTTGTTTTTCCATTCTTGTGATACTTCACTTTGAAGAATGGGCTCTAGCTCCATCCAGTATAATACCAGATGTGTTAATTCACCATTGTTTTTTATGGCTGAGTAGTACTCCATGGTATATATATACCACATTTTATTAATCCACTCATGTATTGATGGGCGCTTGGGTTGTTTCCACATCTTTGCAATTGTGAAGTGTGCTGCCATAAACATTCGAGTGCAGATGTCTTTATTATAGAATGTCTTTTTTTCCTTTGGGTAAATACCCAGTAGTGGGATTGCTGGATCAAATGGTAGTTCTACTTTTAGTTCTTTGAGGTATCTCCATATTACTTTCCACAGAGGTTGTACTAATTTGCAGTCCCACCAGCAGCGTATGAGTGTTCCTGTCTCTCTGCGTCCCCACCAACATTTGTTGTCTTGGGACTTTTTGATAGACTTTCGGTGCATAGGAAATCTAGTTAAGTACAAAATGTTTAAACATCATGATGTTACCTAGAGACCTATGACTTAGGCCAGGTGTATTGGCTCACACCTGTAATTCCAGCCTTCTGGGAGGCTATGGTGGGAGGATCACTTGAGGCCAGGAGTTTGAGACCAGCCTGGGCAACATAGTGAGACCCCATCTCTTAAAAAAAAAATTAGGTCATGATGGCACAGGCCTGTAGTCATAGCTACTCGGGAGGCTGAGGCAGGAGGAGTTTTTGAGCTCAGGATGAGGATACAGTGAGCTATGATTACACCACTACATTCCAGCCTGGGTGGCAGAGCAAGACCCCATCTCTCTTAAGAAAAAAAAAAAAAAAAGAAACTCACGAAAGACCTGTGACTTAAAGTGGACTCTTAAGACTAGAGAGTAACCCAAAGAATCCTTTAAATATATCCTATCATATATTTAAAGGATTCTTTAAATATCAAATCATATAACCATTCACAATCCAAAGCAGGGGATATTTACTCTGTTTGAAAGGGTCTGAGGAAATCAGTTTAAAAGCCTGCATCAATGATTGCACTCTGATGTTAAACTCTTCCCATTTGAAAATTATTCCACATTTTTACCTAGTTACAAGTAGGAGAACTTTCTCCTTTCTCCTAATTTCAAAGATACCAAAGTTGGATAACCTTAAATTCCATGAGGTGGCTATAGAATTGTTTAGAATTTAAGAGCAATCTGCCTGCATCACCTGCCACCATTTGATTGCCAGGATTAATTTGGCTTCTCTGATTGCCAATGATTGTAGAATTTATTACCAAATGTTAGTAATACCAGACACACAACAGCTCTTGGTATTTTACTCTTTAGTGAAGAAAAGGTAAGGTACAAAAGTAGGTGGTGATGGGCCCAATTCTTTAAAATAAATATATGATACACATGTGCTCACCACATAACATAGACTGAAAGGAAATACATTAAAATTTTACATGTGATTATTTGGGTAGAGAGACCATAAGTGGTACTTTCTTTCTCATACTTTTTGGTATGTAGTAAAAACAAGTTCTATTCTCATAATTAGCAATAATAGTAACTGTTAGTTAAAGAAAATAAGTACAACAGCCATGTGAAATCTTCCCTCTCTCTGGCCTCCACAGCTCACCATCTGCTACCTGGATATGCTGATGACCAGTGAGGAGCGCCGCAAGCAGCTGAGGGACCAGTACTGCTTTGAGTGTGACTGTTTCCGATGCCAAACCCAGGACAAGGTATGTTGTGTGGAACCAGATTGAAACGCTGCCCAGGCAGTATCTCAGTGATCTTTCAGAGAACACTGCTTTTATTTCATTAACCCCAAAGTAAATGACCTTCAGTGCATGGTAGGAAACAGGTTAATAAAATAATGCATTGAGTGGCATATATCATATTTTGTGGTACTTTTGTCACCCACCAAGCTGAGATTTAACCAAAGATAGAGGATCTATGGAGGTTAGAGTCTACTGGGAATGTAGGCATTAATCATGTAATTAAAAGGATGTTGAAGGCCAGAGTGTTATTACAGCATATAGTAAAAGGATTGAATTACATTATTGTTAATAATAACTATTGCTTTGTAATAAACACACAAAGTTGTGCCTAGTTTATTTCTTTAAATAAGGTTTATTGAGGTATAATTTATATACAAAAAAATCCATCCTGTTTAGTAAACCAGTCCTGTGATTTTAACATATAGTCATGAAACTGTCATCAAAAACAACATATATTAATAGAATGGTTCCATCACCCAAAAAAGTTCCCTTGTATCCCTTTATAGTCAATCCTACCACTCTAACCCCAACTCCTGGTAACTACTGATCTGTTTTTTATCCCTGTACTTACTTTCATTTTATTTTTAGTTGACACATAATAATTTTATGTATTTATGGGATGCAGAGTGATATTTCAATGTATTTATATACATAATATATAATGAGCAATCAGGTTAATTACCATATCCATTACCTCAAGCATTTATCATTTCTTTGTGTTGTGAACATTCAGAATCCTCTTGTTTAGCTTTTTGAGAATACACAATAAATTATGGTTAACGATGTTCACCCTACAGTGCTGCAGAACACCAGCCTCATCCCTCCTATTTAACTGTAATTTTGTATCTGTTAACCAACCTCTTCCTGTCCTCTCCTCCCTCCCCTTCCCAGTCTCTAATACCCACAATTCTACTCTCTACTTCCATGATCTTAATTTTTTTTTTTTTAGCTGCTATGTATGAGTGAGAACATGTGGTATTTATCTTTCTGTGCCTGACTTATTTTGTTTAACATAATGTCCTCCAGGCTCATCCATGTTGCCATGAATGACAGGGTTTCATTCTTTTTTATGGCTGAACAGTATTTCATTGTGTATATATACCCCATTTTCTTTATCCGTTTATCTGTTGATGGCCATATAGGTTGATTGCATATCTTAGCTATTGTGAATAGTTTTGCAATAAACATTGAAGTGTAGGTATCCCTTTGAATATATACTGATTTCCTATCCTTTGTATAAAAACCCAGTAGTTGGATAGCTGGATCTTATGGTAATTCTCTTTTTAGCTTTTTTTTTAAGAAAACTGCACACTGTTTTCCATAATGGCTGGCTGTACCAATTTACATTTCCACCAAGATTATATGAGTTCCCTTTTCTCCACATCCTCACCAGCAGTTATTTTCTGTCTTTTTGATGTGTTGTTTTAACTGGGGTAAAATGATATCTCATTGATTTTGATTGGCATGTCCCTAATGACTAGTAATATTGAGCATTTTCCATATATTTTTTGGCCTTTTGTATGTATTCATTTGGGAAGTGTCTATTCATATCTTTGTCCACTTTTTAATTGGAGTTTGTTGTTGTTGTTGTTTTGCTGTTGAGTTGTTTGAGTTTCTTGTATATTCTGAATCCCTTGTTAGATGAACAGTTTGCACATATTTTCTTCCATTGAACAGGTTGTCTCTTCAGTCTGTGGATTGTTTCCTTTGCTGTGCAGTGCTTTTTAGTTTAATATAGTCCCATTTGTCTGTTTTTGTTGCCTGTGCTTTTGAGGTGTTAGCCATAAAATCTTTGCCTCGACCAATGTCGTGAAGTGTTTCCTCTGTTTTCTTTTAGTAGTTTTATAGTTTATGGTCTTACATTTAAGTCTTTAATCCATTTTGGTTCCTTTTTGTATATGGTGAGAGATAGAGGTCTAGTTTCATTCTTCTGTGTATGGATATCCAGTTTTCCCAGCACAATTTATCAAAGAGGGTGTCCTGTGACCATTGTATGTTATTGGTACCTTTGTTGGCAATCAGTTGGCTGTAAATATATAGATTTATTTCTGGATTCTCTATCCTGTTCTGTTAGACTATAGGTCTGTTTTTATACCAATGTCATGCTGTTTTGGTTACTATAACTTTGTAGTATATTTTAAAGTCAAGTAGTATGCTTCTAGCTTTGTTCTTTTTGCTCAGTATTGCTTTGGCTGTTTGGGGTATTTTGTGTCTTTATATGAATTTCAGGGTCATTTTTTCTATTTCTGTGAAGAATATCATTGGTATTTTTGATAGGGATTGCATTGAATCTTTAGATGGCTTTGGATAGTATGGTCATTTTAACAATATTGATTCTTCCAATCCAGAAGCATAGGATATATTTCTGTTTGTTTTTGTCCTCTCCAATTTCTTTCTTCAGTGTTTTGTAGTTCTCATTGTAGAGGTTTTTCATCTTCTTGGTTAAATTAATTTCTAGGTACCTTTTTTTTTGTAGCTATTGTAAATGGGATTGCTTTCTAGATTTTTGTTACAGCTAGTTTGTTATTGGATTATAGAAACACTACTAATTTTTGTGTGTTGATTTTGTATTCAGCAACATTATTGAATTCCTTCTTCAGTTATAACAGTTTTATGCTGGAGTCTTTAAGTTTTTTTATATATAAGATCATGTCATCTACAAAGTGGGACAATTTGATTTCCTCTTTTCTAATTTGGATACCTTTTTAAAAAGTTTTTATTGATGCATAATAGTTGTATATATTTATGTGTACATGTGATATTTTGATACAAACATATAATGTATAGTAACCAAATCTGAGTAATTGGGATATTGATGCATATCAAATCCCTCAGAAATTTTCTGACTTTTTGATAGTAGTCACTTTAATTGGGGTGAGATGATATCTTTTTGTTGTTTTGATTTGCATTTCCCCGATGATTAGAGATATTGAACATTTTTTCATATACCTGTTGGAGGTTTATTTGTCTTCTTTTGAGTAATATCTATTTTGATTTTTGCCCATTTTTTAATCAGATTATTTGAGTTTTTGGTATTGAGTTATTTGAGTTGCTTAAATATTCTGGATATTAATCCCCTCTCAAATTAGCAGTTTGCAAAAATTTTCTGTCCCATTCTGTAGGTTGTTCTTCCTTTGCTGTGCAGAAGCTTTCTAGCTTGATATAATACCATTTGTCAATTTTTGCTTTGGTTGACTGTGCTTTTGAATTCTTACTCAAGAAATCATTGCCCAAACCAATGTCCTAAATCATTTCCCCAATGTTTTATTCTAGTAGTTTTATGTTTAAGCAGTTAATCTATTTTGATTTTATTTTTGTTTATGGTAAGAGATGGGGGGGGAGTCTAGTATCATTCTTATACATATGGATATCCAATTTTCCCAGCACCATTTATTGAAAAGATTGTCTTTTCCCCACTTTATGTTCTTGGTGCCTTTATCAAAAAATCAGTTGACTATAAATGCATGGATTTATTTCTGGGTTCTCTATTCTGTTTCACTGGTCTATGTGTCTGTTTTTATGCCACTGCAGTGCTATTTTGGTTACTATAACTTTGTGGTGTGATGCCTCCAGCTTGGTTCTTGTTCCTCAGTATTGCTTTAGCTATTGTGGCTCTTCTGTAATTCCATACAAATTTTAGAATTGTTTTTTCTATTTCTGGGAAAATGTAATTGGTATATTGATAGGGGTTGCATTGAATCTGTATGTTGTTTTGGGTGGTATCGTCATTTTAACAATATTAATTCTCCCAATCCACGAGCATGGCTGTTTTTCCATTTGGTTGTGTGCTCTTCAATTTCCTTTATCAGTGTTTTGTAGTTTTCATTGTATAGGTCTTCCACCTCCTTGGTTAAATTTATTCCTAGGTAGTTTATTTTTTTGTAGTTATTGCAAATGAGATTGCTTTCTTGATTTCTTTTTCAGCTAATTCATTATTAGTATATAGAAATGCTACTGATTTTTTATGTTGATTTTGTATCCTGAAACCTTACTGAATTTTAAAAAATCAGTTCTAAGAGTTTTTTGGTGGAGTCTTTAGGTTTTTCTAAGTATAAGATCATGTTGTCTGTGAACAAGGCTAATTTGATTTTTCCTTTCTAATTTGGATGCCTTCTAATTTTTTCTCTTGTCCTATTGCTCTGGCTAGGAATTCCAGTACTGTGTTTGCTAAAAGTGGTAAAAGTGGGCATCCTTGTCTTGTTCTAGATATTAAAGGAAAGCTACCAATTTTTTCCTGTTCAGTGTGATGCTGGGTGTGGGTTGGTCATATATGGCTTCTATTATTTTGAGATATGTTCTTTCCATACCCAATTTGTTGAGAGTTTTTATCTTGCAGGTATGTTGAACTTTATCAAACAGTTTTTTGGCATCTCTTGAAATGATCATGTGGTTTTTGTCCTTGATTCTGTTAATGTGATGTATCACATTTATTGATTTGCATATAGTGAACCATCCTTGATTTCCTGGGATGAATCCCACTTGATTATGATGAACGATCTTTTTAATGTATTATTGAATTTGGTTTGCTAGTGTTTTGTTGAGGATTTTTATATGTATTTTAATCAAAGATATTGGTGTGTAATTTTTTTTTGTTGTATCTTTGGTTTTGGTGTCAGGGTTAATGCTGGCCTCATAACATGAGTTTGGAAGTATTCCTTTCTCCTCATTTTTTGGTAATAGTTTGACTAGAATTGATATTAGTTCTTCCTTGTAAGTTTGGTAGAATTTAGTAGTGAAGCCATCAGGTCCTGGGCTTTTCTTTGATGGGACACTTTATTACTGCTTGTATCTCTTTACTCATTATTGGTCTGTTCAGATTTTCCATTTCTTTGTGGTTCAGTCTTTGTAGTTTGTATGTGTCTAGGAATTTATCCATTTCTTCTAGCTTTTCCAATTTGCTTGCATATAGATAATAGTTTCTAGTGATCTTTGAATTTCTGTGTATCAGTTGTAATGTTTCCTTTTTCATCTGGATTTTATTTGAGTCTTCTCTCTTGTATTCTTAGTCTAGCTGGTGGTTTATTGATTTTGTTTATCTTTTTTAAAAAACAGCTTTTCATTTTATCGATCTTTGTATTATTAGTCTCTGTTGTGTTTAGTTCTGCCCTGATCTTTATTATTACTTTCCTTTTGCTAATTTTGGGTTTGGTTTGTTTTTACTCTTCTATTCCCTTGAGGTGCATCTTTAGGTTGTTTAATTTGAAATCTTTCTCCTTTCTTGATGTAGGCATCCATTGCTATAAACTTCCCTCGTAGCACTGCTTTTGCTACATTGCATAGGTTTTGGTTTGTTTTGTTTCCATTTTAATTTGTTTAAAGAAATTTTTAAATTTTATTCTTAATTTCTTTATTGACCAAATGGTTGTTCCAGAACAGGTTGTTTAATTTCCATGTATTTGTGCAGTTTCCCAAGTTCCTCTTATTATTGATTTCTAGTTTTACTCCATTGTAGTCTGAAAATATACTTGATACAATTTTGATTCTTAAAAAATTTGTTCAGTCTTGTTTTGCAGTCTAACATGTGCTTTATCCTGGAGAATGTTCCATGGGCCAATGAGAAGAATGTGTATTCTGTAGCTGTTGGATGAAATGTTCTGTAAAATGTCTTTTGGATCCATTTGGCATATAGTGCAGATTAAGTCCAATGATTCTCTGTTGGTTCTCTGTGTAAATGATTTGTTCGTTGCTAAAAGTGGGTGTTGAAGTTCCCAACTATTATTCTATTAGGGTGTATATGTCTCTTTAGCTCTAAAAATATTTGTTTTGTATATGTGGGTTCTCTGGTTTGGGTTAACATGTGTTTACAATTGTATCCTCTTGCTGAATTGATCTCTTTATCATTATATAATGACCTTCTTTGTCTCTATGTTTTTTGACTTAAAATCTATTTTGACTGTTATAAGTATGGCTACTCCTGCTTGCTTTTTGTTTCTGTGTGTGTGGAGTGTTTTCCCCCCCATCTCTTCACTTTTAGTCTATGTCTGTCTTTACAGGTGAAGTGAGTTTGTTTTAGGCAGCATATAATTGGGTCTTGGTTTTTTCTCCATTCAGCCAATCTTTGTCTTTTAATTGTAGAATTGAAACCATTTACATTCATGGTTTTTATTGATAGGTGTAGACTTATTCCTGGTCATGTTGTTGATTTTGTCTGATTGTTTTGTATATCTTTTGTTTCTTTTTTCCTCTTTTATTGTTTGCCTTAACGATTTGGTGGTTTTCCATAGTGATAACTTTTGATTTCTTTTTCTCATTTGTATATCTACTCTACCAGTGAGTTTTATACTTTCATGTGCTTTCACACATGAAGGTATAAGACAGTAGATACTGTCTTTTTGCTGCCAGGTGTAGGACTCCCTTAAAATTTTGTTGTAGGGGTAGTGTAGTGGTGACAGATTTCCTCAGTTTTTGCTTGTCTAGGAAAGACTATTTCTCCTTCATTTCTGAAACATAGCTTTTCTAGATGTAGTATTCTTGACTGGTAGTTCCCCCCCACCCCCGCACTTTGAATATATCATCCCATTCTCTCCTGGCCTGTAAGGTTTCTGCTGAGAAGTCTCCTGTTAGTCTGCTGGGGACTCCCTAATATGTGATTTGATGCTTTTCTCTTGTTTTAAGAATTCTCTCTTTGTCTTCAATTTTTGACAGTTTGACTATAATGTGCCTCCAAGAGACCTTTTTGGATTAAATCTATTTAGGGATTTTTGAGCTTTCTATATCTAGATGTCTGTATCTCTCACAAGACTTGGGAGTTTCTTAGCTATTATTTCATTAAATAGGTGGTTGTCTTTTCCCATTTCTTTTCCTTCTGGAAATCCCAACATTTGAATATTTTTTGCATTATAATGTCCCATATGTCATACAGGCTTTCTTCATTCTTTTTTGTTCTTTTTTCTCCTTTTTTGTCTGACTGGGTTATTTCAGAAGATCTGTCTTAAAGTTCAGAAATTCCTTCTCCTGCTTAATCTAGTCGCTGTTAATACTTCTCAATTATATATTTTATTTCCTTCATGGAATTCTTCAGTCCCAAGATTTTTGTTTGGTTCTTTTTCATATCTATCTTTTTTTTGAGTTTATCATTCAGATCATGAATTGTTTTTCTGATTGTTTTTCTGTTGTCTTTCAGTGCTCCTTTGTGTGTTGCTGAATTTCCTTAAGATCGTTATTTTGTATTTCTTTTTAGGCATTTCATAAATTTCCTTTTCTTTGAGATCTGTTGCTGGAGAATCATTGTGTTCCTTTGTAGGTGTCATGGTGCTTTTTTCATGTTTCTTGTGTCCTTACATTGATATCTGTGCATTTGTTGTAACAGTTGCTTTTTCCAAGTTTATGGATTGGCTTTCATAGGGACAGATTTTTTCCAATAGAGGTATCTATAGTGTTGGTTAGGTACAGTGCTTTGTCTCTGATTCTGGGTGGGTGCCCCTGGGCGGCACTCATGGTGGTGGCAGCAGGGCAGGCGTGCTGGTGCTCAGGCATCCCAGTGGCATGGGCCTATCTTTAGGCCCCAGGATGGCATATATGGTACCAGTGTGGAGGGCCTGGCAGGACTTTCCTATGCCTCCTGATGGCACACAGGCATGGGTGTGGTAAGCCAATCTTCAGGCTTCTAGACAACATGAATGGGTACAGCTGGGGCAGGCCTTTCTTCAGGCCTCCGGACATGATACCTGAGTGGGTTAGTCCTCAGGTCCCTTGGAGGTATGCTCAGGTATATGGTGGACTTGCCACTGAATGCAGTGGAGTTACTGTAGGTGGCAGTAGCCCCAGGCAGGCAGCTCCCAGGCTCTGGGGAGCACATGCTTCAGTTCCCTCTGTCCTGACAAAGCTTCCCTGGTTTGCTGGACTACCTGTTCCCCAGGGTGTAGGATACAAATCGGGCCAGAGTGCTGGGAACCTGGCCACACCACTGGGTCTAGCTGACATCATGATAGGGAAGTGTCAGGGCATGTAGAAGTGCAAGAGCTTTTGGGCGCCAGGGCAGGATGTAGTCTGGTGTGGGCTGAGCCCTCAGCATGGCTCCGAGCTATAGTAGCTTGGGTCTTGAGGGGTGAGTGGAACCCAGCGTGAATTCCCTCTAGAACAATGACATCATATGGGCTCCAGGCAGTTCCCTATGCTAGGAAGGGCCTGTGAGGGCTGCACAGCTCTACTGTGGCTAGGATGGCAGGCACCTGTGGTGGAAATGTGGACTGCTAGGAACCTCTTGCTTACCTTTCTCTCACAATGGGGAGTATCTCCTAACTCCAAGCCAATCCTGGCTGAGCTGGCTACTTGTCTTCCCTGTTTTCCATGCTTCAGAGGGTCCCTTTCACTTTCCTGTTGCATTCAAGCGTTCTGTCTCAGATGTTCTATTCAATGTGTGGTTATCTACTCACTGCTTTGGTCCTTTTATGTGGAGGAGGCAAGTGCTAGGCACCTCTAGTTAGTCACCTTGATGACATCTCTCTCTTTCTTTAAAATTTGCTCCATAAGGCTTTCTACTGCAGCACTTTATCAGATGGCGATCACTTAACTAACAACTTTTACTCTCTGAGAAAGGAATAAGAGCCAAAATAAATGCCATAAAGATAATGAATGAACTTTTCTCATATTGCACATATGTCTTTTTAATATTGAACCTATTTACTTTTAGTTTGTGCACAAGTGGGTTGTCTGAAGAAATCTTACGTTTGTTGAGTGTTTACATCATTAAATTCTTTTGTAATCATTATCTATCTTGATCTAAATAATTATAAGTAAATTAGGAAGTGGAACTGAGAAATGTTCAGAGACGTACCTCTGGGATAGGATGAAGGAAAAAGTGGCAGAACTAGGTCTTATACCCAGATCTTTTGACTAAATCTGGTTCTCCTTCCACTGCACCACAACCACCTGTAGGTTCTGGTGCCAACATCAATGGAGAGAAATAGTTGCTTTCACTGCATGAGAAAGGATCATGGGCTGATTTGCTGCAGGAAGTCAGTGAGGATGATTAGTTTTGCATTAAGAAGAACTTTTAGTAATAAGTGAATTAAGTGGGAAAAGTTGGCTCCATTGCTAAGCTCCTGATATTTAGTCCACTTTAGTGTTAGCCTTTTGCCACAGGCAAGCATCACAGAACTCATAGAGGATCCCCTGGGATTCCTCCCACATCGTGATCTGGAATGGTAGCAAGCTAGCATCCCACTAGCATTCTTGGTTGGGAATGGGAAGGCTCTTGGATTTAGTTCCTCTTAGGTGCCATGAATATGGTGAACCTTCAGAAAATTCTTAAATGGGCTGGGAGCAGTGGCTCACGCCTATAATCCCAACAATTTGGAAAGGCAAGGTGGGAGTATCGCTTGAGGCCAAGAGTTCGAAACCAGCCTAGGCAACATAGTGAAACCCCATTGCTACAAAAAATAAGAAGCACCAGCTGGGTGTGGTGGTGTGTACCTGTAGTCCCAGCTACTCAAGAGGCTGAGGAGGGCGGACCACTTGAGCCTGGGATTTTGAGGCTACAGTGAGCTATGATTATTCCTCTGTACTCCAGCGTGGGTGACAGAACAAGACCCTGTCTCTTAAAAAAAAAAATTCTTGAATGAATGATTATGTTTTATTAAAATTGGGGTCATGTTCACTTTTGTTTTATTGTAACAGTTGAACTATGGGCTATAGTAGCATATTAGGAAAGAGTTTGGCTACAAATCACTGACAACCCAGCTAATCCTGGCTTTAAGTAGGTAGGGTGTATTTGTCTTAAAAATTCTGTAAAAGTAATCCAAGATGAGAGCAGCTACTCATAGATCTCGTTATGGACCTGAAATCCTTCTGTCTTCCTCCTTAGTCATTCCTAGTATGCAGCTTTTGTTCTCAGGGTCCCAAGATGACTGTCCCCCCCATTCCCCAGTCAGTGTGTCCAAGCTCTAGACAGGAGAAAGAAAGGGTAATAAAAGGCGAGATCAAAGGAATGACCTCCTAGGGATGTCTGCCTACATTGTATTGTTCAGAATGGTGTCCTATGGCCATCTATGCTGTAAAAGAGTCTAGGAAACTATATTTTAGCTTTTCAGCATTTATACAAGAGAAAGACAGATAGAAGAGATGTGTAAATGGCTTTGGGGAACTCCTTCCACAGTGTCTACCATATCCATTGAAACCATTTTCTTTGCTCTCTTGAGCTAAAAGTTTATTTAATACTGTTTTAGTTAGGGTTTTCCAGAGAAGCAGAACCAGCAGGTGTTGTGTATATGTGTGTGGAGAGACAGAGATTTATTATAAGGAATTGGCTCACATGATTATGGAGGTTGTGAAGACCCAAGATCTTCAGTTGACAAGCTGAAGACCCAGGAAAGATGACGGTGTAGTTCCAGGCCAAGTCTGAAGGCCTGAGAACCTGGAGAGCTAGTGGTGTAAGTTCCATTCCAAAAGCTGGCAGAATTAAACTAGATAGCCTTAAGGTCCCTTCCAGCTCTTCTGTCCTGTATTTCTATGAAATATTTCCTTGTGGAGGAGAGTAGGGTGTATCATTAGATGAGAATATAAATTTAGTTTGCAATTAGCTTATTAATTATATTTTTAAGTTTCTATTTATCTGAGAATTTTGTTCTGTTTAGTGATAGAAGCATTCCTCTGAAATCTCTGTACTGTTGATTTGCTTAGAAAAAATAATACGGAGGTAAATTCAGTTTAATGCATTCCCAAAAGATCATAGATTCAAAATTAGTTCAGTCAAAATTAATTTTACTTAACTTCCTGGATTTAAAGTTTTTAAGCTTATTTTTCTGCTTTTCTTGGAACATATAAAATTCATCTCACCAGGTTTCTGCATCAGGCAATATTTATTACGTTCCTACATCTGCATATTACCAGACTTGCATGGTATTATGTTTCAGGAAGGCAGGAACTCTTAATAGCAGGCATAATTTGCATGTGTCGAGTTGTCATTTGTAATCAGCAGGAGCTTAATTTCTGGAAGAAATAAAATTTACCTTCTGAGGGAAGTTTTGGAATGATTTTGGTTCTTTATGGCTTGCCCAGGTCAGAATCTAAGGCAATAGAAAAGCAGAACAGGCCAAATGGAATTGATTGTTTCCATAAGTTTGTGAATAGTACATAATGTGCTTCAATGGATGTCACATGCCTTGTTGCAAAAAAGTCTATATATACTAGCCATGTCACGTTTTCTTTCCTAGGGCCTGTTATATTTAATTCTTTTTAAATACCATGATGTCTATCAGTCTATTCAAAACCTCACTCCTAGATTACTGAAATAGCCCTTCATTGTTCACCTGGCCCACAATTTCTTTCCTTTCATCCACCCCATACTATTTTAGAGTAAACTTTCTCAAATATCACTGTTTCCATGTTGTTACTTTGCTCAGAATTCATCAAACGTTAAGCATTATCCTTTTTTTTTTTTTTTTTTTTTGAGACAGGGTCTCACTCTGTTGCCTGGGCTAGAGTACGGTGGTGTCATCATAGCTCACTGCAACCTCCAACTCCTAGGCTCAGGTGATCCTCCTGCCTTAGCCTCCTGAGGGGCTGGGACTACAGGTGTGTGCCACCATGCCTGGCTAATTTTTTCTATTTTTTGTAGAGATGGGGTCTCACTGTTGGTCAGGCTGGTCTCAAACTCCTGACCTCAAGCACTCCTCCTGCCTCAGCCTCCCAAAGTGCTAGGATTACAGGCATGAGCCACTGTGCCTGGCCACATTATTTTTAGTGTTCAGAATAAATTTCAGACTCTTAGCTTGGCATTCAGTGTCCTCTGAAGTCATGACCCCAATATCCAATCTGCCTTTATTTCCTTTCTTTTCTTTTTCAAAATTATCAACTTCCTTTAATTATACCCTTTCCACCGCCCAAAAAATTCTGAAGTAGCTTACACGCATACTTTCACACACACAAACACATATACACATGTGTATGTAAGTATATACTTGTATATATAATACAACAGCAATAAATTTTATATTTTTTGAGAATAAGAGTGACAAATAAGATGCAGGTTAGCACCCATAATTCATGTCATATGATCTTTTATATAATGGCTAAAAGTACTACTCTTGATCTTAGCCAAAGGCCAAGAAGTGATATATAATGGCTAGAAATAAATCACAAATTTACTCCAGATTTTCCAGTAGCCAAAGCTAAAAGACTACATTCAAAATTCACAGTAACCGTAAAATTGAACATACATGTATTCCTCAGCCAAAGCAGTTTTTCCTTGTGCACAGGCCTGAGGCACTCACATAGTACTCTTGTCAGACTTCCACAATGACTGAAATAGCTGATTTTTATAATATTCCTCAATGTGGCTGATTGACATAATCTCAAATTGTAACTTAATAACAGAAGCAACAAGAAAGGTGAAAAATTATGTGATCTAAGATCTTTTCTCTCTGGTTTGCTTCATTCAAAGAATAAAATTTACTCTCTATAGGGGAAATCAAGGACTGCATATTCTTCAGGTAATCATCCATTGGTGTTATTTCTTGCAAACAGGCTTTTACATTTTATATTATTTTAATGTTTAGTAAAGTGATGCATGTATATAGTTTGAAAAGTTAAAATACTGTAACAGAGTTGAAAACATTATTACCCTTTCCCTCTCCTACTCCCCAGAGATAACCTCATTCAGCGTCTTGCATTTTTTTCCATGTTTGTAAAATTACACCTCCTTTAAGTTACGTGCCAGGGTTGCTTTTTGCTATTGGGTTGGCTTAAAGGCTATTTTTTATTTCCAGGATTTCAAATTTGTTCTTTTTTATATTTCCTTATTTGTATTTATTTCTGTTTATTTTTGTTTTTTAACTTCTCATTTACTTCTAATGCATGCTACTATATTATTTATCTATTTGAGCATCCTCCTGACTTCTTTTAAGTATTAGGTCCATAAAGTTTTATTCTGCTGGAGGAAAATCATGTTCTGGTTGATTTCTGTTGGTTGTCTTTCCTTAGCATTGCATTTCACTAAGTGTTTCGGAATTTTGTATAGCAGGCTCATTTTCAGCAGACAGATTTTTAGTTTTGTTTCTTTTTCTCCTTCTGTCTGATAGTTTTGCCTGCTCCAGACCCCTCTGGCTCCAGCTCAAAAGCAGAACCTAGTGGCATTTGGACCTCTTGTGCCTCAGTGATGTCAAGGCTAGTGTACGTCTCGTTACCCAGATGGTGGGCATTTCAACTTTGTACCTGGATGTGAGGCCATGGCTCTATTTGTCTTCCAGCCTTTCAGGCCCACAGCTTCCTATAAATATTTAGCCCAAGGGAACAGGTCATCAGCCCTGTTTTTTTGGCCTCTGTTTACAAGCAAGGGAGCTTTACTGCATTCCCTGACTTTAAGCTTTAATGTTGACTCTACTCACCTTTCTTATGTGACCATTTTTATTCCCTGTAAACCACCAGAACTGAACTTGTACCTGCTAATGCCTGCTTCCAGACCTGAGGCCCTGTGGCTTCAGCTTTGCTCATTGCTTTGCATATCTGTTCTATTTTTGGTCCAGGGAGATGCTTGTCTTGTTTTTGAATTAGCAAAGCAATTTTTGGCTCCTCTTTTTGTTTTACCCATCCTTAACCATGGGTTTGGAGTAGAGGGGAGCGCTTCAGGGTCTTAACTTACAGCATCTTGATTGGAATCTGCAGTTTGCTTTTCAGGTACATAGGTACGAATCCATATCTTTGGAGGCAATGGAAAATGACAGAATAAACAATGATCAAATTCTCCTGAAGACTGCAAAGCTTGTATGCACCTTTTACCCAGTGCCAGCCTGTCTGTGCAGCGGGGGATCTGTATCTTCTTTTATCACAGGGCCTTCTGTGGGGAGAGAGTTGAGTAGGGGAATTCTAAAAATGTATCCATTCTGGAAACAGTTTAATAAGTGATTCCACAGCGGGGAGAAGCCTTAATAAGCTGCTCATCCCATGATGCTGCAATTCTGTGCTCACTTCCTCTTATTTTCTTCTGTAGAAATAAAGCAATGTTACTTATTATCTTCAGCAATCATTTAATCTTCTTTTCAGAAAACCTCTTTTGTAACACAGAATTGCCTTTCATTGGTCCCTTCTGAGACCCTCCACAACACTGTGAGTTATGGAGCCCTGAAGTAGCCCAACATTCCACAAAGAAATGACTTTTGTTGGCACTATGTGAGAATTGCTTCAGTTCCTACATGTACTGTGCATCAACTAGGCTGTGACTGCTACACTGTGAAAACTGGGGAAGGCAGGATTGATCCAAAGGGAGAAACAATGATTGTCTGAAGAAGAAATAAAAGAATGTTAGAGTTAAAGCCATACACA
Organism: Daubentonia madagascariensis; assembly: GCA_023783475.1. Taxonomy (NCBI): domain Eukaryota; kingdom Metazoa; phylum Chordata; class Mammalia; order Primates; family Daubentoniidae; genus Daubentonia; species Daubentonia madagascariensis. The sequence continues at coordinate 12,815,737 of JAKFHU010000258.1, read as the reverse complement.
AAGGAAATGAGAGTTCTCTGCCCAAGAAAAAGATCTTATGGTAACTTGAGTCTGTTTGAAATGTGAGCAATTACTTAAAGGTCATTAGTAAATCAAGATTTTTTTTCTGTTTCCTTCCTTTATGTTGTTAAATTAATTGTGAGCAGAACTGCCTCATGGTGGGACGATGAGCCCAACTGGCTCTGAATTGTTTTCTATTTCAATTTTTAACAACCTAAGCAGAATGTGTTTCCTGTTTCTAAAGTTTTCATCATAATTGAATTATGTTATCTTCAGGACGATTAGAAAGATTTGGCAGGGAATTGAAGGACTCTGTGTGTGTATAAATGTATGTGTTTGTGTTTCCATTTTTAAGTAGTCAAAGCCTAACGTTACAGCATGTTACCTATGTCTTGCTTCTTCAAACAACCGGAAGAATGGGTTTCCCCAGAGTGAATGCAGTGCTCGCCAGCATTCATGTTTAAGTGAGGAAAGGAGCTTATTGACTTCATAACCACATAATCCCATCTGCAATGTTGCCATGAAATACTGGGAGAGGCTTCTGGGCCTGATACAATGGGCTGTAAAGTTGGCTGAGAAATACACAATGTACCTATTGTGTTTGCCTTGGAATATACTGATCACCACATCACAGGACGTGGTGCTTCATCACTGCCTTCTCCCCAGAGGACAGGCAGCTGTGCTCCCCAGACTCCTTCATGTGGCTCTGTTTTGTCCAAAAGTCTACTTCAGGGGTAAGAAGACCACAATTTGTGGTGACATGAATTCCATCTCACATTTCCAATTCTTGCATAAATATTCTTTCCTGCTGGCTTTTGAGTCTACATGAAGCTCGGGGGACAGATTAAGTGATGGCAGCTAATGTGACACAGAGAGCATGTATTCTGTGTACCTAGCCCAGCACATGGCCTACAGTAGTATTCAAGAAGTGTTATAGAATAAGGTGATTCTTCCTCAGAGAATGTTATAAATTAGAATACCGGCTAAAGCTTTGGGGGCACTTACTATGTGCTAGTACCTAGCAGCTGGGTACTGTGCTGAGTTATATGCCTTGTCGCATTTAATCTCTACAACCTTATTCCCATTTTGCAGATGAGGTAACTGGGGCTTTCAAGAGTACAGCCTTAACCATTCCACTATGCTGTTCCTATAATTCTATGAATAAACAGATAAACCTTCCCTATCTTACTTTTTAAAAAATTGGAGTATAATTTGCATTAAGTAAAATTCACCATTTTTAGTATACAGTTCTGTGAATTTTGACAAATGCATGCGGTCTGTGACCACCACTACCATCAAGATACAGGACAGTTCCATCACTACTATCGCCCAAATTCCTTCACACTGCTGTGTATCAACCCCTACTCCCACTCCTAGCCCCTACTAACTAACCCAAGATCTGCTCTCTGTCACTATAGTTTTACCTTTTCCGGAATGTCATATAAATTAACCAAACAGCCATTTCATTCTGGGTTCTTTCACCTAGCATAATGCATTTGATATTCCGCAATGTTATTTTTACACACATTTATTAAATATATAATCTCGGTAGTTGGTTCCTTCTTATTGCCGGGTAGTATTCCATTATGTGGCTCTTCCACAGTTTGTTTATCCATTCTCTAATTAAAGGACATTTGGGTTCTTTTCCATTTTTGGTGGTTATTGGTAAAACCACTGTAAACAGTCACATACAGGTTATTGGTGAATATAAATTTTCATTTCATTTGGGCAAATACCTAAGAGTGGGATTGCTAGGCTGTATGGTAAATATATGTTTAACTTTATAAGAAATTGCTGTACTTTTTTCCAAAGTGGCCGTACCATTTTGAATTCCCACCAGCAAGGAATGAGAGTTCTAGTTACTCCTCATCCTTGCCAGCCCTTCATTTTGTCATATTTGTTTTTGGTTTTGTTTTTAATCATTCTAATATATGTGTAGTGATACTGCATTGTGTATTTAATTTGCTTTACTTTAATAACTAATGATGTATTTTTTCATGTGTATATGTGCCATGTGTATATCTTATTTGGTGATATGTTTGTTCAAATCTTTTGCCTATTTTAAAAATTGGATGTTTTCTTATTATTGACTTTTGAAAGTTCTCTATTCTGTATACAAGTCTTTTATCAGATATGTTTTATAAATATTTTTTTCCTCAAGCTGTAGCTTATTTTTTCATTTTCTTGACAGTCTTTTGAAGAGCAGAAGTTTTAAATTTTGATGTAATCCAATTTATCTTTTTATGGATCAATCTTTTGATGCCATATCTAAGGAAATCGTTGCCTAATTCAAGAGGAGAAAGATATTTCTCCTGTTTTATATTAGAAGTTACATAGGTTTAGGTTTCATTAATACATTTATGTCTTTGATCCATTTTGATTTAATTTATGCATATGGTATAAGGCTCATTTTTTGCATATGGATGTCTCATTATTTCAGTATCATTTGTTGAATCAATATATTATTTAAAGCCATAGGATCTTACAGAAAGAGTGCAGTGTTAGGTATAAGAGAAGTTGGGTTCCAGCCCTTGTAACATCAACTTGTTAACACCAGTGACACTGGCCAGAGACATGAAATCTGAGTGGTGGGTAAGAGGACAGCTTGACTGAGTAGGAAGAGCACGTGCTTTGCAGACAGGTGGTCCTGGGTTCTGTTACTTACTAACCACTTGACATTAGCGAGTTTCCCTATCTTAGTCTTAGTTTTCTCTTTTGTAAAATGAGACTAATTCATAATTGGCAAAGCTGCTTTTGGGGTTCGATTAGACAATGTATAGCTTGGGAGATGGTTAGATGCTCAATTGTGGTAGCCATTTTTGTTATTGAATGATCTGGGGGAATAGTCTATTTGTAAAGTTCCAAGAATTATAGCATCCTCAGTTACTATCATTCGCTGATCAGAGTCCTTTAATTGCTCCCATAATCTTCTTGATAGCTTTTGAAGTCTTTCTGCTCCAACTTGTAGTAATCTCTGTGTCCTTCACCTTTTTTGTGCCTAGTGCCCTCTGTGTGGTTCCAGTGGTCACCATGCTAGGGTGCTTGGTGCTTTTCATTCTTGTGTTCTGCTTGGCATGCTCTCTCCCCTTGCCTGGGCTCTTCCTGCTGAAAAGTGAGCTGACCTTTGTCCAGACTTTGGTGGTGTATCATTGCCCTTCTTTACTACTCATGCGGTCCTTTTCACCCCTGTAGTTCCTGACATTGCCCTCACTCAGGAGGGTGTGTGTAGTGCCAGGGAGGGGTCTCTCAGGCTGCGTAAGAAGATAGCACGAGTGGTACTGCACAGAGTACATACCACATCATCTCTCCCCTCTCCCCCAGATCCCTGGACAAATGGATGTCATTCTGAACTCTTTCTTTCTCTGGTTCTTTCCCAAAAGACTGATGCCTCTTTTAGAGTTTGCCATGTAAGGATTGTTGCCCCTTTTTGGGTAAGACCATACTTGGAATCTTTTGCTCACAATGAACAGGAATAATGAAACACCATGGGACAGAGACCAGACAAGGCTTTCTTTGCCATTTATTCCTTACTCATTATAGTGCAGGGGTGGGGGAGGTACCCACACTTTCGCCCTAAGCCTGAAAACAGGCCTCTTCAGTGGTCACAACAGCTTCAGGGCTCCAGGGTAGGCAGAGAACAGCTTCCTCTGCAGTGAGCATGGGCAGCAGAAGGCTCTCCTTAAAACCTGTAGTTTGGTCCTTCCTGTGACAAGGGGAAGGATGTCCTAAAAGTCAAGGGTGGGAGGAAGGGCTATTTTAATCACTTCTGTTATCTTACTTTATGTGGAATTTAAGGGTACATGATGCCATTCAAAGGTAAATTTTATTTATTTTACTTGAAAATACATTTTCCCCTTGTCTATTCACTGGACTAAACAGTGAACTTGAAGACCTCACACTTTTGGACCACAGTACATGCCCAAAGTCCTTAAAACATGACGTGTTTGACTTCACAAAACTTTATAACCCTACAGGTCTCTGCCACACAAAGTTCCACTAACACCTCCCTGTTGGAGTATGGGAAGAGGTTAAATTTCACGATAACTATATCAGGGCTCACTATTTGTGTAGTCATAGACTGCCCCCTATGGTGACGTTGCCTCCTTGGAGGGATGAGGCTGGGGAATTGGTGGCATTGGTGAGCTCCAGGGGGATACGTAGTGCAGCTCTGTGTATTAGGGATGGTGGGCTGCCCAGTGTGGTTCCACTTTCCTAGTCCCCTGCTCTGAAAGGTAGCTATTGGGCTTGGGCAAATTAGGCACATGCATCTTTCTACTTGTTCTCCCAAACCTGCTGAAATGACAGTCAGAGTTGGCTTGTCCCACATGTTATTGATTGTATACCCTCAGAGCTTAAAAAGTGGACATGAGAGAGCATACTTTTTACTTAGACCCATAAACAAATACCACTAGGCTAGGTGGTGTATCAGAAGGAGTCAGTTAAATTTGAATAGCTAGAATAAACAATTAGGCATCTAGTTCCATATTACCATTTTACAGAGAGGAGAAATGACTTGTGCCACTCACTAATTGAGTGGCACTGGACAATCAGGCCCAGAAAATTCAGGTTTCCTAATTCTGAGGCAGTATTCTTTAGATAAAGCACTGTGGATACTGCTTCTGGTTGTGGAGGCAAAGGTGAAAGGTAAAGGAGTATATTGGTCTAGAAGTTACCTTTTAACTTTTTTTTTTTTTTTTTTTTTGAGACAGAGTTTTGTTCTGACGCCCTGGGTAGAGTGCCGTGGCATCATCATAGCTCACTGCAACCTCAAACTCCTGGGCTCAAGGGATCCTTCTGCTTAGCCTTCAGGGTAGCTGGGACTACAGGCGCCTGCCACAAGGCCCAACTAATTTTTCTATTTTTAGTGGAAATGGGGTCTCACTCTTGCTCAGGCTGGTCTCAAACTCCTCAGCTCAAGCAGTCTTGCCTCAGCCTCCCGAGTAGCTGGGACTACAGGCACGTACCACAAGGCCCGGCTATTTTTTCTATTTTTAGTAGAGATGGGGTCTCGGTCTTGCTCAGGCTGGCCTTTTGACTTTTTTTCTTCAAAGGTCACTTCATTTGTTTACCCCTCATTTTAAAGTGTATAAAATGTTATCTTTATCCAATTCTGAAGTCCTTTGGGTAGTAGAACTCTAGAAATAAATATGGGAAAAAATATTTTTTAGGTTGGTTTTGCCACTGAATAATTTAGCATATTTTAATTATAACGTCTGTCCAAGACCCTGGGTTAACATTGGCTAATGCTTCCCCCACCCACTTAGGAGGATGAGACAGGGTCCATCGTGTAAGAAGAGATTGACCATTGGCTACTGCGGGCAGGCAGGGAGCCCTGGCTCACGTCCCCCAGCAAGGACTGTGATTAGGATTAGGCCTTTTCCATTCACAGCCTGAGCACTAACCCTCTGGAAATAAGGTTTCTGATACTGCTTAGGATTTAAATAAACTTAAGTCTCCTTTTTTTGCTTATTTCTCATCCATAATTATCATTTTCACCTCCAGTCTTTCAGTAAGTCAGCTTGAATTTCTCCCTCCCCTCCTCCTCCTCTCCGCGCCTTCTCTTTCTTCCTCAGGTGTTTCGTGAGGTGAGGCTTCCCATGTGCTAACCATGGGAATCCTAAGATGAAAAGATCCCCCCTGCCTGTAGGTGGCTTACGTTCTAACAGACATCCAGATACACGGTTTAATGCAGCATGGAAGCCTGTTTGAGGTGCAGTGGGAGCACGGGAGAGAAGTGTCTCCCTGGTCAGTCAAGAAAGACTTGACAGAGGAGATGTTTGACCTGAGACGTAAAGACCGTATAGGAGTTTTCAGTGAGATAGATTCAAAGGGATTTCAGGCTGGGGACACACCCTGTGGAATGTCCCAGAGGCTTGAGAGAACATAGTATGTCAGTGAACTGCAGATGGTTTTGTACTGCTGGAGGATAAAGACGGGTAGGGCTAGTGGCAGGGAGTGACGGATGAGGTACGCCTGGCAAAGGTTTGGGATTGTCATCATGCTGGGATGGGAAGCCACTGAAGAACAGTGAGGGTTGGCTTTTGACCAGCGACAGCCAGAAAAATGTGACTGAGTGTGTAGAAGAACCAGGAAGTCAGAAACAATTGCACAAAGACGAGTCAAAAATGTGAAAACCAAGCAAGAAGTGAGCATGGTTCTCGCGCCATTACATCCAATGGAAGGGGGTGTGGAGAGCTGCTTTTGCCTGTCTGTGACGGCAGCGTTCTTCCTCCCCCACAAAGAACGAGGTGCTATTGGGTCCGATGAACACCCGAGGATATCGCAAATGGTTTGTTTCAAATACTCATTTGCTTACAGGCTGTTCTGGGTGCTTCAGTTAAAGACTAGGACGTTTACCAATTGTTCTGAGTATTAATTGCTGAGGAGAGGGTGTGATAGTCTCTAAACTAGCTATACTTCTCAGTAATTAGGATTTCGCATTGCTTTGGTTGCAGGCATCAACGTATTTTCTGTTTTTTTTTTTCTTTCAACCTTTATTGCCAAGTCATTTTCAGACCCTGAGAACTCTAATAAGTAAAGAGATGTAGGCTTTCTCTGTCTCTTGTTTTGATATGTAAATTAGAATCCTGGAATTATTAAAGCATTGATAATGCTTTCCTGTCTATAACATTAAAATTTGAAAGCTGCAGCTAAAGGCCCATAAAACAGTTGTCTCCACTTTTGTCATTAAACCCCTCTATGCAATAAATTTACTCATCCTTAATTTGGAATCATCTTGCTTTTCTCAGAATTTAGTCAATCTTGGCATTTTTTAATACCTTCTTATATTAATTTCTTTATTTATTGTGCCTTTTATAACGGAATACATAAAGTAGCAGCCAATTAATAAATTATGTTTCCTACAACTGAAATAAAAACATGTTAATTATTTCTAAACAATTAGGCTGCATTCAACATGGGAGAGTGCCCCAGTGGGGGTAACAAACACAGCCTCAGAAGTTGAGAAAAATTGCCCTAGTTTGACATTGTATAAATGAATACCTAGTTTTTAAAACTGTGTCGTGCTGTGAATAAGGTCAGTTAAAATCATTGTAAAAATGTAAAAATCGCTGTGAATGCTTACCTTCTTAATTTTATATCGTTGCTTTTCAGCTCAACAAAAAAGTCAGAGCAGTGTTCTTCATGAGCTTTGTTCTGCAGCTGTCCTATAACTATGTCCAGTGGCCCCAAAACTTAAAAAGAGACACAGAGAACATCTTATGTGGTCAGAGGAATACCACAGAAAAATATGACTCTAAGGAAAGGTGAAGGGAATAGGCACTCTTCAGCCTGCAAGAGAAAGGCAAGGCCTTATCCAGGCAGGATGACCTGCAGTTCTCAGTCTTCACTAAGTTTGGGGAAACAGACTTAAACTGCAGGTATTTGGATTAGATGTACTAACCTTCTGGACTTTTTTTTTTTTTAATGATTTGGTGGCATTTCTTCTGTGGGGGTCTTCTAAGAACAAAGTTGTTCCCATCTATTTGACCTCTGCATTCCCAAGAAGCTTCTCAGTCCTCAAGTTCTGGAATCCTTTGACCTGGATAAGTCCCTGTATAAATTAGGTGTTTGGGATTAAAAAGAAAAATCAGACATTCTACCACTAAAGAAAAGAACTTTACCCTATAATATTGGATTTTTTTTTCTTTTTAAAATCACTGTCTCTGGGTTTGGGCCATTTTCACTTTTATCTGTTGCTTCCCATGACAATCACCAAGCATTTACTGAGTAGCTACTATGTACTTAAAGGTCTAGAAGAAGACCCTAATATCTGAAGCTCCCTGTAAAGTCAAAAATAGGCAAAAATGAGAAAAGGGTTAAGCTTATTAGATTTGTGCCTAAATTCTTACAGTATCAGGCCCATCTACCATAACACTATATTCTCTGGGCCTTCATCGATAAAGCCGGCTTTAACACATTGACTGCCATGTGAGTTGTATTTAACTTGGGCTAGTTTTGAGTGTGGGGCCATGTGAAGCAAAACCATGCAGTTGGTTTATGAAAATCTAACTTGTTGATGTTCTTATTGTTATAATTAATATTGACAATTTAATTCTAAAAAGTAGATTGTGTTGCATATAACTCATGCACAGAAAATAATAAAAAATAACAAATTAGAAAGGATTGTTTTGTTTTAATAAAACACTGTGGCCCCAGGGGAAAAAAATTTGTTTTTCTGGTGTGGCAGTCAATATGTTAACCTGTGAAGAACAGTAAAGAACAAAGGGTGTTGAATGGTCAGAAAAAAGAAATACTCCTCCCAGATCCTTTAGCATTGGTACTCCAAAAAGAAACAAATTATCATATTGGAAATAAACTTCTAGACTTCAGTCCCCAAAATTTTTTGTTTGTTTTTGTTTTGTATTCTTTTTTTTTGGAGACAGGGTCTCGCTTTGCTGCCCTAGGCTGAAGGGCTGAAGTGCTAAAGTGCAGTGGCATAATCATAGCTCACTGCAGCCTTCAACTCCTGGGCTCAAGCAATCCTCCTGCCTCAGCCTCCTGAGTAGCTGGGACTACAGGCGTGCACCACTGCAACCCAACTAATTTTTTTTTTTAATATATTTTGTAGAGATGGGGTCTCACTATATTGCCCAGGCTGATCTCGAACTCCCGGCCTCAAGCAATCCTCCCACCTCAGCCTTTCAAAGTGCTAGGATTATAGGTGTAAGTCACCACACCCAACCTTTATTTTGTTTTTTAAGCAGGAAAGAGAGAAGTGAGAGAGAGTTTTAAAATCAAAGAAAAGTAGTAGACTGTTCTTTAACCTAAAATAAGTAGAAAATAGCAAAATTATTTCAGGGTGTTTTAGGTTTCAGATTTTTCTTTGGGTGGTTTTAAAACTTGAACAAGACGCTTCTGTCAAGTTTATTTAGAGTGTGCTCTTCCGTCTTAGTGCTGGGAGCCTACTTTAGATGTTATCTTGATTTTTTCAAGGTAATCTAATACTGCTATATAGTTTGGAAAAAATAAACTGTTTGCATAATGCTATTGGTTCAGTATCTGGTTACCAAGGGTATGCTCAGTGAAGAGCAGAAGGAGTTTTAATATTAATAGCAGAGCTTCCAGGGATTGTTTATACCTTTTCACATTTGTCTTTTCAGACCCTAAAGATTGAACAGACAGATTTAAATGGAAAATCACTAATTATTGTCAATTATGGGCAATTACTGGGTACCAGTCTCAGTTTCTTTCTCGAACAATCACCGTGTTGCTACATTAGTGATTAGTGAAGCTCAGCCTCCCCTTTCTATACTGTATTCTTAAAAACAGTTTGCCCATATAAGTCCCTTTATTGATTGAGCTTTTCATGCTACCATAAGCTCATCTCAATAATTTTTACCCAGGAAAATTACTACTCCTGCCATCCAGGCTTTCAATTAAGTGTGCTTTGCTATGAGATATATCATTTAGATTTTTTATTAATTTAAGCATTTTGTGTCAACAGAAGGTAGATCATTATTAACTGGTGTTGTGTGGTGTCTCATAAAATACATACATGTCATAGAAAAGTAATTACCTCCCTCATTCTATTGCAGAACAGATGTGTAACTGAATAAGAACTGGGACCCAAGGGTACTCTAGTGCATTTATTTATTTATTTTTTGCTCATTAAATCGTTGACTCAGAGACCTCATTGCAAGTTTCTCAAACTTTGTTCTCTTTTTCATCTCAACATCCACCCCGCCCCCATGATTGAAAATAGGTTTAGGACTATTACCCAAAGTTAAAAGTTCATTTTTGGCTTATTGTAGTAACATCAAGCAATAGGTAGGCTCTCTTTTCTGAGGAGAGAAAGATTTGAGAAGACAGAAGATATACAGAGATGTCTGTTGTTAAAAACTTGGAGGAGGTTTAGCAGCAGCTGTCTGGGGAGACGGGTTGGGTGTTTCCCAAGCAGCGTGCCAGAATGAGGTAAGTCACGGCCACATGACTGACAGCAGACTATTGTCACTTCTTTCTTTCCTTTCTCCTCTTCTAGTAACAACTAAAATTCTATGAAAATTTCTTCAGCACAAGTCCCTCTTGCCTGGACTACTGCAAGAGCATCCTAAGTGGTCTGCAACTTCCTGCTCACTTGGAAGGGGGGAGATCCAGCCTCCCTAACAAGGCCAGCAGGCCCTAGCATGGCCTGGCTCCTGTTTACCTTTCCAGTCTCAACTCGGTCTCATGGCTGGAATATGCCAAGCTCTTTCCTGCCCTGGGGCCTTTGCACTTGGCTTCCCTCTCAGTGAGATAGTCTTCCTGTAGCTTTGTACTTGCCTGGCTCTTCATCATTCTTCAGCTCTCAGCTTCAGCCTCACCTTCTCAGGGAGATATCCTCGACTACCCTATGAAAATCAGGTGCCTCTGTCCTTGTTATTTTCTGCCACATCTTTATTTCCATTTTAGCACCAACAGATACTACATATTATTTTTATTTGCTGTGTGTTTGCTTACTTGTTAAAAAGTAAGAATGACCTTATCAGTCTTGATCTCTATTTTGTCCTCAGTGCCTAACACAGTGCTTAATAAATTTGTGTTGTATGAATGAATATGTGAATAAAAGTTAAGCTCCATAGAATATGCCAAGAATCCATATTACTTGATGCTTCAAAATGACTTTTACTCATGAAACAATTTCATAGTAGTTTAAACAATGGGCTATCAGGAAGGGTTATTCTTGTCCTTTCCTCCAACAGTTTTTAACATTGAATAGAACCTATCCCACTTCCCCACACCAAGACTTACAAACTCGCATGTAAACCACCCAGTGGAAAGACAAGATGTATATTTCCAATTATCATCTTGACAGAGTCCTTTCTACATGAAGTTCATGCCACTGACATTCTTTCCTCCTCTAAGAAAGCACATATTTCCAGGGTTTGTGAAACCAGACTTTAAAAACACAGGGTTGGTTTGGTGGTGTACTTAGATATGTGCGTTTTTTTAATCTGGTCAAGAGCATGAATATCCATATTTTCCTGTTGGAGATCTGTGTATTTTTACAGTTAACAAATTAAAAGAGAGTCATTTCATAGGGGCCCATAAACTCAGGATTGGAAGGGCCCTTAGCAACCCCACCCACCTAGGGCAGGAATCTCCTGCACAATATCCCTTCTAGGTGGGCGTCCAGACTTCTTGCAAATGTTTTTAGTGGAGATCTCAGTGTACTCTCTTTGAGCAGACCATTCTACTCTTGGGCAACTGTGATTGTAAAGTTAACTAATCTCATGAACTAAAAGCTGCCTCTTTTAACTTACATCAGGGTCTTAGTTCTGCTCCATGGAGCAATAAAGAGTGAATAGGTTCCTTGTTACCCCTACCAGTTTTCAAATACTTGAATATTTGAGGTATCGCGTAGCAAAAAGCACTCAGGCTTTTTAATTATACAACTGGGAGTTCAATCCATCTCCACCACTTTCTAGCTACGTGAACTTGAGGAAGTTACTTCATCTTTCTCAGCTCAGTCTTTATGTGTGTATGTATGCATAGAGATGGGGTCTCACTATGTTGCCCAAGCTGGTCTCAAACTCCTGGCCTCAAGTGATCCTCCTGCCTTAGCCTCTTGAGTAGCTGGAATTACAGGCAAGAGCCACCGTGCCCAGCATCTGCTGCAGTCTTGTCATCTGTAATTTAGGGACCGAGGTGGTTTTTACCTTATACTTCGTTAAAATGATTAAATGAGATAAAGCATTTAAAGTAATTAGCACAATAAATCCTCAATAAATGTTGTTATTATTTGTCCAACTGTTAGCCCTCTCTCTGAGACTCAGCCTCATCTGTAAAATAAGGAAATTGATTAATACCAAGAAGTGACTCAAGGTTGACATCAGTTAATCCTGAGATATGGTTGGTTGTTCAACCAGCTGGGATTCCATACATGCATTCACATCCTAACCAGATTTCATTATCACTCACAGAATATTATGAAAACCTTTGTCAAATCCTTATTGAAATCAAATTATATGGTCTTAGTAACATTTGATTTCATATACTTACACAGTCTTCATGAAAAAATGAGTTCAGATTGGCAGGATTTGTTCTTGGTGCCCTCATGCTGTTTCTAGTGAATACCACTTTATTTTTTTAGTTCTCAATAAGTGTGCATTAGTCACATGAAAGACAGACAGTAAGTTATCTGCTTGGAGGCTTCCATTATGCAAACTTCTAAGTTTTGTTTATGTTTTCTTGGGACCATATTTGCCACCACTCTGGTCTGCTGCTGCTGCTTCCTTTCTCAGTTCTTCAGAGAGGAGTAATAATAGTTCCATGATCATATTTACAAAGTTCTTTCACTATCCTGGGATACAATTCATCTGGAATTACAGAAGTAAACTTTTCTAAAATACCTTATTCTAGTCTCTCCTATTTGAGAATGATTTCTTTGGGAAGAAAGGAGAAAAACTAAGAATTAAGTAACTTTCTGTTACCTGTTGATGTTTTCCCACTTGCCCTGATCAGTGACTATGTATCCTGTGTGCTTTCTTGCCTGCTTATGGAGCACTGGAGCATTTTGCATAAGCTTCAGTCATTCAGGGTTGTCTTCCTCACGCTCTTCTCATAGATAGTAATGTCCTTGTGCTGTCTGCTCTTCCTCCCTTCTGTAATAGGACGGCTCGTGTGTGTTTAGTAGTTACTGTGAGCCAGTTATTGTGCAAAGCACTTCACACACATTATCTCGTTTACTTACACCAACCCTGTGAGGTAGGTCCTCTAATCCTATTTCCTATTGGGAAATGCTTAACAGCTGTTTGTCATCACTGTTCTCAGATTTTGTTCTGGAAGGTGAGCCAGTGCCCTTGTACAAGCTAGAAATGAATAAAGCAAACGTGAACCTAAGCAACTATCAAGCATTGTACAAACTCATAGTTTTCTAAGAGTTTGATGACTACTGTGCCCTCATTATCAAGATTGCAGCTGGTTTGTTACAAAACAAAGAACAAAAAGCATTGAAAATTAGAGTGGAGATACGGGCAAACAGTTCTCACATGTGTTACCATGAAACAGAAATGTCACCGCTCTTGCTGGAGCTTAAACAACAAACAAATACAAATTGGTTTCACCGGCTAAATTGTAGTTGGAGAAAAGGGTCATTGCTCTTTAGGAAATCTCACCAGATCTGGCTTCCTGTCCTCTTTCCAAACTCATGTTTATTTCTACCAACAACCTCAACTTCCTCTTTTCTGCCATCCCTGCCTTGCTTGTCCCCAACCACGGATGACATCAACAGTGTGTTCCTGCTGCTCTGGCACCTGCGATGCAGAGCAGTGCTGGTAAAAATCACAGGATCCTGCAGACTTATGCTGTGGCTGTCCCCGGCCTTCCCTCAGCTGGGTTCCCACCTTGCCAAGTTGTCATGCATGTCCTCAGCTAGCCCCCTCCCTCCCTCATTCTGTTCCATAGCGCTCCCCGGCCCTGGCTACTGCTCCATCCTCCTAAGCCCCTGCTCTCTCTTGACTTCAGTAGATAGGGAAGTAATAAAGCCCATCAGGCATAATATCCCTCAACTTCCCCTGCGCCCTTCCTGACTCAGCTATATCCGCACCCCTACTCTCTTCCTCTTGTCTCAGAGGAAATGGGGACCTCCTTGCCAAAGCCAGTCCCCACTGCCCTCTTCCACCACCTGTGCTCCTGACCCCAGCCCTGCCTGCTCCTTGCCTAGCTTCTCTAGCCACGCCCTCTGTTGGGGTCTGCCTCTGTCCACTAACTCCCACCCTTTGGCATAAACATGCTCATGACTTTCCTATTGTAAAAAACCACCTCTTTCCCTAACTCAGCTTTTGCCTCTAACCACTGTTTCCTCTTCAATTTATGAAACCCCTTTGAAAAGTCATCTGCACACTTGGTGACCCTGTTTCTTTGTTTTCTCTCATACCCACTGATGGGTTTTCACCATCGTCACCCACTGAAACTCTCTCTCTCTGTTGTCACCAGTGCCCCTGATTCCAAGCTTCCTTTTAGTCTCTTCCCCGTGTGCTCCTTTGTTGCATTCTGCAGCGTCCATCCCTCTGTTCCTCCTCCTAGGAACACTCCTCCCTCACTTTCTGCACCTTTCTCTACTTCTCCCCATTTGCCCCTTAAACGTCAGGATTCTCCTCCATTGGGTGATCTCCTCTGCTCCCATATCTTCAAATTCCACCTGTTTGACACTGACTTCCAAAACTGTGCTTCCTACCTTTGCTTGTCTTCTGAGTCTAGTTTTGTTTTTCCACCTCCCTATGGGGCAGCTGTGCATGGATTTTCTGCAGACATCTCATATTCAGCGTATCCAAAAGTGACCTCACCTTTCCTAAACATCTGCTTTCTACGTTCCCAGTCTTACCTGAAGGCTTCATCGTGCACTCAGTCACTGAAGCCAGATGCTTGGCAATTTTCCTAGTGTCTTCCGCCTCCTTTACTGTCCACAGACAACTTACTTCCAGTCATGACCTTCTTAAGGTCTCTTAAACTGGTTCCTTATTCTCTGTCTCTGTCCCTAAGGCCACTGCCTTATTCAGGCTCATGTCATCTCTTTCTAGATTGTTGCAACATCTTTCTAACCGGGCTTCCTACCTTCAGTCCGTCCACCTGTCAGTGTGTTTTCCATATAAATATTTGAAAATACAGTGATTATACCTAAAAGCCTCCCATGTCTCTATCTTGCCCACACAGGATGAAATTCACCCTTTGATCTGGCCCCTGCCTACCTCTTCCTCCTCGTGTCTAAACCTTTACTTCTTCCCCTTTCCCCCCATAAACCGTTTAATCCAGCCTTTTGTTTTGAGGTCTGTGGACTTATTCTGAAGTAGGCCTCCAGCCTAGGGGACAAAAAAGAGCCTCCAATTATGAAAAAGCAGCCTCGAGCAGGGTATAACTACCCAGCAGGGCTGCAAGGACTGAGGTGAGCTGTTCACTCTCCCTGGCACTGCTCCTGCCACGCACGAGGGGACTAGGAATACCAAACAGCTTGGTCTCCTCCCAGACCCCTCTGTTTCCTCATGCTGCTCCTTCTGTCTGGACTGACCCTCTTGTTTTTCTCCTCTTGGCTAAAATATTTCCACAGCCTTCAAGCCTGAGCTTAGGCATCATCTTCTCCAGGACTTTTCCCCAAGTCCTGGCTGGGCAAAGGGCCCTGCCTCTGTGCTCCTACAGCCTAGGGCTTCTTTCTCTGTTATCACTCACCACATTTTAGAAATGATACATTTATTTGGCTGTTTCAACCACTAGACTGTAAGCCTGTCAAGGCTGAGGCCATGTCTCATCTGTATCTTCCCAATGCCAATGCTCAGCCCTAGTGTGCATCTGGGAAATGTTACGTATTGAACTAAAGACAATCTGAAGGGTGCAGTATTACTCGTAATGCCATGGACGTGGTCACTTTTTGTGTCTGTTGTAAATGCACTTATATGTGCAAAAACAGAGAACATGGGGGATGCAATTGTGCATTGAGTAGACAAGAAAAAGAGAAAGCCAAAACCATAAGCACTTGCAGCAAATCTTAGTGGTGTTGGCATGAAAAGTGACCAGTGTGATCACGTAGATTTGAAATGATGACTGAGGCAGCAAAGACCAGGTTGGTGGTCCTTGGCCCTAACTGCACATTCAAATCACCTGGGGAGTTTATAAAAAATACAGATATCTGCCTGTCCCCAAGAGATTCTGATATCATTTGCCTAGATGGGACCTGGGTGCCTGTATTCTTAAAAGCTCTGCAAGTGATTCTAAATATATACCCACTGCACTAGACAGCAAAGGAGAGACCCAAAGCCGAAGGGTCTACAGTTTGAGGGATAGTTGGAGTGTTCAGTATCCCTTAAAATACATTTCTGGGATGTGTTTATGTGTGGGTGTGTCTCTGGGTATCTGTGTGTGTGTGTGCGTTATTGGTAGGGTGGGGGAGGAAGTAAGCACTCCTAGAGTGAATTAAAGTCTCTGATTTATAAAAATAAGCATATTCAGAACAATCCAGCTCCCATTGATGAAGAAAAACTGGGGTTTTCTCCTATTAATGAAGTTTTAAATGAAGTTTTGTATACTCCTTGTTCTTGCACAGAGCACGAGGGATTTTTATATCTGTTTATTTCCAGGAAAGAAATCCTCACATATTCTAGTTGATAAGCATTTACTAACATTAAAATCTTACTTTCAAAGTAATCTAGAAAGTTAAATGGATAGTAAAATAGAAATGTTAAAGGCAAATGGCCAGGGCTGTATGATTTTGACCCATAAAGAATGTGACCCAAAAATATAACAAAAACTGATCAAGAGGTAATGGTTTCATAAATCTTCTGGGGCTGGCATTGTACCATTCTCTGGGCCAAGGGGGAAGATAGTGGGGGTAGGAAAGGCAGAATTATGCCATCTTGTACACCCAAACTTTGATAAGGACCTTATCAGGTATCAATACACAGATTATATCTATACCTACACTATTTGGGACAGGTTTGAGATTTGATGTTCCCAACATGCCAGGTCCTAATGAAAGATGCCCATGACTTGGACAGCTGGGTGAGCAGTTCTTTGGGAGTGGAAGTCTTCTGAGTATTTATTTGAACATATATATTTCCAGTTCTCCCCCTGATTTCCATCATGTTCTGAGTGAAATCACTTGCCCCTCCCTGTACCTCTTTTTCTTCCTGTGAAGTGGGGACACCTCTGATCATCATCTGGTAATGTTTATGAAGCTCTATCAGACCTTTGTCTGGAAGACTCTGTTAACAGTAATGCATGCTTGGTTTATGAGATGGTTACAAGAGAATGGAGGTGGGGCAGGGTGCCAAACATGGCCAGTGCTTTTATCTTTGACATTACAAAGAGGTCCCCTGGCCGAGGGCCAGCCTAGAGTTTACTGGAATTTAAAATGCAGACATGTGCTTTCTGTTGGTGGGGCACCAGGGGGAGGCTCACCGTGCAGTCAGCCAGCACTTCACTTCCACGGGATGCAAAATTGCTAGGAAGAGCATCTAAATTCTGGTGATTTTGTGCAGAATCTCTCATGGGTATGAGATGGGGCAAAAAGAGCAGTACCATGGAATCTGGTCACCTCTTCTCTCCTCCCAAACCTTAGAAATGTTAAAGACAAATGGCCAGGACTGTATAATTTTGACCAATAAGAATGTGACCCAAAAAGAAAACAAAAACTGATCAAGAGGTAATGATTTCATAAATCCTCTGGGGCTGGCATCATAACATTCCCTGGGGCAAAGGGGAAAACAATCATTTCAGCCCAGGAGTGATTGCCCTCTGGAATGACCCACCTATCAGCTTCCAGAAACAGAACTCTGCATAGATAGATTAATTCACAGACTACAGAATTATTTTAGAATAATTGAGGGAACACTGGCTTTTTTTCCACTGAGAGACAAAATATAATTATGGGCTGTTTTTTAAAAAAAAGTAAGTATGGGATATTAAAGTAATTCTTTTCCTTAAACTATGACATATTCGTTTTGAACTTTTAACTTGTTTGACACATGGTCTGAGGATTTCAAAGTATTAGTAAGAACCAGGGAATTTGTGCAACCCAACGCTGAAAAATTATGGGAAGCTATTGGGCACTGCATTAACTGATGTTAAGATTCTGATGTCAAATTAAATAATTTCCTTTGGTTATCCCTATGATTACCTCCTAAAAAAGTATGTCTAGACTTGTGTCCCAGGACTTGTTATCAGAAATTGTTATTGTGGACCCTAACTAAACTGTTCCCTGGATTTGAGACTGCAGATTAAATAATCTGATATGCTTGCTTGAGCAGATAAGAAAATATCATGTATTTGCCTGAGTTTGGAATATTGCCCATTATGGTCATTATACATACAAATGTTAGAGGGAATGTGTGAATTAAATAATCACTGTCAAATTCTTGAGTTGGCAGAGTGTGGTACTGTGTTGGGTATAGTCTTTGTTCAGTCCTGCATGCTGTCTGTGCTTTGGCTAGGGTAGTTTATATATGAGAAAACTCAGCTTAAATAGAATGAAGGAAAAAAAAATTGGAATGAAGGGGTTTGCAATTTGTTGCACAACCACAAATCCCAAAGTCTTTCCTTTCGGAATTTCAAGTCTCTCCACATGCACAACAGACACCTTACACATAGGTGACTAATGGCATGGAAGGATTAGTGTCCATCTCCATGGTGACCCTAATCAGGTTCTTACCTGCGCCGGCTGAGCCTGGAGGCATTCTTAGCCTCTGCGTCTTACAGCTGGCCAGTGTTAGAGCTGGGATTGGGGTCCAGCCTCTTTAGTTCCACTTTCATGGTGCTGCCTGTCACAAATTCCCATATACCAGGAGCACACAATCCAAACCATGCTATTGTTCATCCTGTTTTTAAATGGGTCTGGAGCAACCACATCTAGGTTATCCTAACCTTTGCTATCAAGACATTGCCCCTTAAACCTAACTTGAACCTGTTCTGCTGCAGTTTAAAGCATTTTCCTCTCTGTTTTTAGAGGAGAGTGAAAGCAGCTGTTCCCAAAGAAGAAAATATAAAAGATGGAGGTGTGGCAGATTGAAGGAGATGAGGGCTATGGTTTTGGTCTCCATAAAAACAAAAACTGCCCTGAAATTTAGAGGGCAAATTTGGAGTGTACTTTATCTTAATGGCTTGTTGCCATTAGAAAAGTTTTCCTATAAAATCTTTGCATTTTTCCCAGAGTCTAAAACCTCCCACCTTGTGTTTACACAATGAGATTGGCAGGGTTCTGCTAGGAGATGCAAGTATAAATTTACAGCTGCATGAGCCATCCATTTGATAGTCTTTCTACAAATGTGAAAAGAATTTGCCTTAATGTGCTTTTGTAAGCCAAGCTCATAGCCTTCTGCTTCATATAACCCCTATTATATGTTCTCAGGAACATATCATTCCAGCATGGGGGGAGGGTGCAAGGAAGTGTCTCCTTCCTAAATTCTTCATGTAATGTTTAACTGCCTTTGTATATCAGTCAATCATGCTAGTTTTCTACAAAATGCTGCATTTAAAATGCTCATTTTCAGTAAGCACCGCTGGCATAGGTAGGCTCTCAAACTGCCCTAAATGTGTAGATACTATTTTTTATTCCAAGTTGACTTGATTTTATATAAGCAAATAAGCTTATTTCTCTGAGGAGAAGTTTATTCACTGGGATACCCAGCACAGAGGGAGGGACAGTGTTGAGGTAGTAGCTGGAAAAGGCCTTTGGTAGTTCAAGAAGTTCTGACTTCACACACTCAAGGCTGTGGTCCCTTTCCCAGAAGCCATGAAGGGGAACATTCCCCTTCCTTATGGCAATTCTGTGTAGCTGGAGATCTAACCTTGATCCTACAGTTGGTTTGAATGTGTGGCCTTGTAGAAATTTGTAGGTGGAATAGAGCCCTGTTTCTGCCTGAGACATGAAGTTAAATGGGCATTTGGCAAATGCTGGTAGTCGCAGTGGGAATGTAAAGTTGAATGGTAGTTAAATGGAACAGTGCTGCTAAGTGGTTTCATGGGTTCTTCTCCTTGACATCAGCATTTTTGTTTGGAACGGGCTTAGTGCCCCTACTGCCCAAGTGTTCCTCAGCTGGATCCAAGACAGTGACAGTACTGGCCAGCTGGAGAAGGCTCTCCAACCTGAGAAGAGGACAGCTATTCTGGGGTCGCCAGCTCAGGGAGGGGGGTGAGGGAGGAGGAGGCTGGAACTTTGAGCTCTTGAGAGGATGTGAGTAGCTGCTTGGAGTTCAAAGCCCTGCTACATCCTGCTTGTGTACATCTGTTATGGGCACTGAGATCTCACAATTTTATGAAACAGATGAAAAAATTACCTTTGCAAGCCAATTTTATTTAATCTTGGCTTGCAAAGGTCATTTTGGAATGTGGACTGACAGCAGCATCTGGATGACATCCTTTTCATCTGCATCACAGTTATATTCATTTCTACAAGATAGTAGAGCAAGCATCTTGAGCAGGAAACCCAGTGGAAAGTACACAAAGGATCGTGTCTGTGGATGTCAGAGGCTAGTTGGTCTGGTTCTTGGTGGATGAGAAGAGTTTGCTTGAAAGACAAAGTTGAGGAAGAACCTTCTGAGCAAAGGGAAGTGGATGTGTGGAAATGTGGGGGCATGGCATAATTGGTTCTTTTATTTTATTTCAAAGTATTATGGGGGTACAAATGTTTTTGGTTACACGGATCACTTTTGTAATGCTTGAGTCAAGGTTAAAAGCGTGCCCGTCACCCTGGGCATGGTTGGTTCTTGATTACATTGTAATGTGCTTCTTCCTCTCTCCGCTAGGATAACCCTGTTTTTCTCCTTCCCACCAAATAAAGCTGACTCTAGTCAGCCTCCTGTTGGCATCCAGCCCTCCAGAGCGGGAATTGAAAACTCAGTGGCACTGTACTATTTATGACATTAGTCCTTCTAGAGGGTGCAGTGGAAAAGGTTAGAAGGTACATCAACTCAGAGAATTATAACCAATGACGAAACTTGGCTTTGGGGAAGTTAAATGACTTGCTAAGGTCACACAGCTATGGAGCAGGGATTCAGTTCCACATCTAGTGTTCTTTTCCCTAAGTTCTCCTAATTATTGTGTACATTTGCTCATTAATCACTAATTAGAGCACATTACAATTTGTTCGAGCTTCAAGTTAAGAACTATTCCTTCCTTTCCCTTCTTCCCTCCTATAGTGCTCATTGACTGGTTTGTGGCTGATATAATAGTGAATGCTCTATTTTTAGGTACTATTTTTCCACTTCATGAAAGAGCTGCTTTTCCCCTCAAGTTACATCTGAACTGCTTTCAGTTGTTTTTGCCAAAGGAGGTGGAAATTGGTTCCAGCAGAGGTATTTCCTGTTAATCATAAAGGTTTTGAATGATGTTGTATGTTAATCTATTAGTCCCAGTATATTTTCCATGAACCAGAGCACCTCAGTCAAAGACACTGCAATTTAAACTTTGTTTCCCTCATAATTTTAAATTTCAGGACTTCCCTGTCTCTCTCCTGACTGCAGACACTGTATTTGAACCTCATTCTACTTTGAAAAAAAAAAACATAAACTAAAAATCTTTTCTTCTTTTAAGATACTAGAATTATTGAATTACTGGAAAGGTTTATAAATGTTCATTAATTTTATTTTCCATCCTATACTCATCTCTCTCCAATCCAATCTAATTAGGGTTTGCATGAGGATTGTATAACAGGAAGTACTGGAAAGCAGATTGCCTTTCTCCTTTTCCTCTTCTTTTTAATGAGAACCATCTGAAATTAGCCCAGTGCATGAGTGTCAACATCAAACACTTGCGAGCTAAGTGAACACATCTGTTCAAGTGTTCCCTATGCAAGGTGGATCTGGGTGGATGCTCTTATGTTTAACCTGATAAAGCCAGTGGTCACTTTCCCAAAGTTATGTGTAGCCATTCTTGCTGGATTCCAACTGTATCCTATAGAAGAAACTTGGTTTCTAATTCACTGTAACTACTGGCACCTGGCAGGTATACTTCCTACTCTGAAACCCAAAGGAAGCATTTGGCCAGTTGAATGTAATCATGTTAAGTGGCACCCTTTTATGTGGTGGTGAGATTATCTCATATCATCTGGTACCTATTTTTACAGTTAAGGAAATGATCCTGGGGTGTTGATTTAGCAGCTATGTATGAGGGAATCTAGATGGCCTCACTGATCCATCCAGGGATAGGTGGGACCAGGGACCTCTGGGCCAAGACAGCCACAAGAGACTTACGATGATGTTTGGGGTAGAAGCCAGGGGAGTTAACTGAGCCCACTCCCCAAATAACCCCTGATGCTGTTGTTGTCAGAGAGCATGGGTCCTGAGCCAGTGTGGGATTTCTTATGCTGGAGGATGGGGGGTCACATTTAGGTTCTAACTGGTGGTCACTGTCTGGGCATTTGGTAAATAGCCACGGATGCAGTGGGAACACATCCTTTTCCAACATAATTATGATGTAGTAATGTTAGAAATGAGTCAAGGTAGAAGTGTGCTGTGAAAAGAACAACGTATTTCCTTGGTTGGGATTCTCCTAGTTGTTCATGGAATTAAGGTATTTTATTCTTGTAATACTATTACCTATGGTTGTGGATAATCACTTCTCTCTCCTCACGCCTTCACTCTGTTACCAAACATTATCTGCTGGCACTGGGAATGCAGATGTGAGTAGGCCATGGTCCCTTAGGGAGCTCCGAGGCTAGTTGGGGAGACACTGGATCATTGATGACAGCACAGTGCTGACAGAGGTGTGCAGAGCAGACGTTGTGGCTCAGGAGGGCCAGACTAACCCAGAGGGCAGAACTAGAGAGGATTTTCTGATGGAGTACATTGGGGGCTGAGTCCTAAAGGGACAAAAGGGAAGAAGCCAAAGAAGTAATTGGAGTGGTGACCCAAGGAACAGGCAGGAGATGGTGATCTGAGTCCTGACAGAATCCACAGTTGGAAAGGTAGGTGTAGCACAGTAAGAGAGAGAGACAGGCATGGGGGGGGGGTGGAGCTGTGGGGGAAAAGAATAGGGTAAATGAGTTAGGAGGGGTGTGTTGAAGGGTTTGAGTGGTCAGAGAGAGAAGGGAGAAATTAGGAGACTCATTCTTACCTGAGAACAGTGGCATAGTTCTGCCTTAAATGAACTAGTTCCATGATTTTATGGTTTAAAATGACAACCAGCTTCTTAAGGACTTTTCTGGAGCTGTGCAAGAGATTGGTCCCCGGAGGTCGAGCTAGATTGTCTCTGCACAACTGAAATTGCTAGAGTCACGTGGAAGGAATGTACCCTGCAGGTGGGGTAGCTGAGGGCCAGGAAAGGAAGGCTTGCCCAGGGTCATACAGCAGGTGAGGGCAGAGGTGCTATCAGTGCCAGAACCAGCGTTCTTAATCCTCTTGATCATTTCCCAGGAGAGTGAGCTTTCTTAGGAATCCTTCTGGTTATAGTCTGAGTTACATTTATCATTTGTAGAAAATTTAGCAATAGTACATTTGATGTTTTAAAAATACGTAAGCATAAAATGAACGGTTTTCACCTCCTAAAAACAAATTTCAGGACTCACCCATTCAAGCCCTTTTTTACATAGTAAAGCTAAAATTCAAAGAAAAAATTTTTTTTCTGAATAACTTTGTCCTGTATGATATCAAGTGTCTTTGATGTGTTTGGATAAGAAATAATGGAAATAAGGGCATAAATTTTTTAATTTTCATACCTCTGGGACTATGGAAAAAGAACATAGTAATTTACTCTTCTATTTACAAATTGAAAAAGTAGATTTAAATTACACTTCCCTAAGTGGTTTCTCTGTTTCTATATGCATGTCCTATTTATATACATATGCAACTGAATGTTCTCCTCCAGCCTGGTGTGGAGACAGGGTAGATAGACCCCATCACACACATAGCTGTGAGAAAAAGCCACCACGTTGGGATGTGAGGGTCGGGGAGGGGGAGTAAGGTGAGTTGGGAGCCTGAGAGTGTGGAGACAGTCACCAGTCACCACAGTGGAACACTCTAGGGAGTTGATAGTTAGCTGTTATCGAGAGTAGCTTTGTCTAGCTCCAGTATAAAGTGCTGTTGGAGGTATCGTTTCTAAATGTTTGGGAGCAATTTCAAAGCTTGCTTGCTCTTCTGTTAAGTAAATACAGGCTTAGGGTCAACCTAAAAGAACAGCTAATCAGATTATGTTTGCTGGTGGCAGATTTAGGTGTGAATATAATTCCCATATGAAATTGTTCTGACCTGGGCCATGGTCTCACCCTGTTTGATAGAAGAATATAAGATTGTGGGTTCCATGTTGGGGGATTTTACTGTGCTTTTTCAAGTGCTAGTACTAGGAAGATCTTAGGAACCATGGTTGAAAATGTTTTGAATTTATTAACTCACAGACATGCGTTTCACCTTTTAAGCAAGCCCAGGAAAAAATTCAAATTAAACATGAAGATAGTGGAAAGAGCATGGGCTCTGAAGCCAAACAGACCTGGATTTGAATCCTACCTCTGGCAATTAGGGGTAGAAGGACATTTGGACCAGTTACTTAAGCTTCAGGACTATTTTGTGCCTCATTTGTAAATTGTAGGTATTGATGCTCTCCAAGGATGTTGTGAGGAATAATTGAAATACATGAAAGAGCTGGGGGCAGTGGCTCACCCCTGTAATCTCAGTGACTCGGGAGACTGAGGCAGGAAGATTGCTTAAGGCCAGGAGTTCAAGACCAGCCTGGGCAACATAGCGAGATCCCATATCTAAAAAAAAAAAAAAAGAAAAGAAAAAAAATTTAGCCAGGCATGGTGGCATGTGCCAGTAGTCCCAGTCACTCAGGAGACTGAGCTGGGAGGATCCCGTGAGCCCAGGAGTTTGAGGCTGGAGTGACCTATTATTGTGCCACTGCACTCTAGCCTGGGCAACAGAGTGACACCCTGTCTTTTAAAGAAAAAAACAAGAAAGAAAGAAAAGAAATATGTATAAGAGATAACCAGATCATTAGCAAATAAGCGTTAGTTCTCTTCTTCCACATTCATTCTGCAGACATTCAGCTGAGCATTTGCTACGTATAAGACTCTATGCTAGGTATTTGGAAGAGACAGGATCAGAGAAGAATAAGACCTACATATTGAGCTCTAAAGAGCTTACAATTAAGTGGGGAAGATATGACATGCACACAAACTGCAGCCTGCAAGCTCTGGCCACACTGGCCTCCGTGCTGTTCCTGCAACATTCAGGCTTGCACCTGCCTGAGCACTTGGGCACTTGCTCTCCTCTCTCCCCAGAACCAGTGTCTCCTCCTCCTTCACCTCCTACTCAAATATCATCTCCTCAGTGAGTCTTTACCTGATCACCCTGTTTAAAGTGGAACTCCCTGGTACCAGTATTCCTCATCCCTCTTCCCTGTTTGTTTTTTCCCCTGACAAATACTTGTTTATATATATGTGTATGTATGTCTGTTTATTTTATGTAGCCCTGTGCTCCTCCTACCTCTTCAGTATAAATACCACAATTATCTGATTTCTTTACTTCTGTATCCCCACTGCCTAGAGCAGTGCCTAGTAGGCACTCCGGTGTTAATGGACTAAATGAGTGATCAAGTTAATTAATTTTAGGTACAGGGAGGGGCATGCATAAAGAGCCCCAATGGCACAAAAGATAAGGTAGGGACTACGTTAGTTTTCTATTGCTGCTCTGTAACAAATGATCATAAACTTAGTGACTTAAAACAACACACATTTATTATTTTAGGGTTCTGTCAGCCAGAAGCCTGACGTGAGTCTCAGTGGGTTAAAATCAAGTCCAATACAACTTTCTACAGTGACGTAACTGTTCTACATCTATGTTGTCCAATGTGGTAGCCACAGGCATGTGTGGCTATTGGGTTCTTGAAATGTGGCTGGTGCATCTGAGGAATTGAATTTTTCATTGTGTCTAATTTGAATTAATTTAAATTGAAATAGCCACATGTGCCTGGTGGCTAATGTATTAGACAGTGTACCTTTAAAGAACTAGGACTTGCTGAGCATGCTAAAGAGACCACAATAGTATCTGTGATAAGCAGAGTAGTACATAATAAGAATACAACCTTTTGGTATCAAACAGACCTGGTCTTAAATTTTGGTTCCAAGCTAGTGATTGGGGGGCAAGTCACTTAATCTCTTTGAGTCTCAATTTTATCATCTATAAAGTGGTTATGATCAGTGGTATATGAGGGACAGGGGTGTTAGGTGCCCTCTGACCTGGAGGGGAAGCATATTTTACCTCTGAATTGTTGCAAGTTGTTGCATGTTGATAATCATCAGACCTACTTTCCTTTGGTTTTATTATTGGCTTTCAGTATTCTGTAGACAATGTGTCTTCTTGTTACCTGACCCAGGGTAGGTCACTCCCTGCCTGTGTACCCCACTGGGTATGATCTGACATATATAAAAGAGCTATGTGAAGATAAAACGAGACAATATTAGTAAAGCCCCCAGGACTGTGCCATATACGTCAAAATTATGGCATAGTTTTCAGTCATTCAACAAGTGCTGATTGAGTACCTACTGTGTATCAGGCACTGTGCTAAATGCCAAAGACAAAATGGCAAACAGGAGAGACAGAGGACCTGCTTATTAAATAGGACTTTAATAAATAATAGCTCATAATTTCATTTTGTTTTGAATCGCTTTTTTAAAATGTTGGAGGGGCTTGTTTGTTTTGGTTTTAGTTTTTATGGAAGTCACAATGGGTTTCCATGAGTGTAGTTGTACTTACCTTTGTTTATCCTACCTTCATTTTGACTGATAACTTCATACTTGATGAAGTCATATGTATAGGTCTCTTAACAAATAATTATTTTTCTCCTCATCCCCTTTGATTTTTAAAAAAATAACAGCTTTATTGAGATATAATTCACATATAAAATTCACCCAGTCAAAGTGTACAATTCAGTGGTTTTTAGTCTCTTTACAGGGTTGTGCAACCAGCATCAGTCAATTTTAGAGCATTTTTATCACCCTGAAAAGAAATCCTTACCCATTAATAGTCACTCCCCATTTCCCTCCAATACCCTTAGCCCTAGGAAACTACTAATCTACTTTCTGTCTCTGTGGATTTACATATTCTGGACATTTCACATAAATGGAATCATACGTGTCTTTCATGATTGGCTTCTTTCACTTAGCATGATTTTTCAAATTCATCTATGTTGTAGCATGTATCAGCACTTCATTTCTTTTATTGATGAATAAAATTCCATTGTATGAATATGCCACATTTTATTTATCCATTTATCAGTTGAAGAATATTTGAGTTTTCACTTTTTGGCTATTATGAAGAATGTTGCCATGAATATTTGTGTACGAGTTTTTGTTGAACATATGTTTTCATTTCTCTTGGGTGTATACCTAGGAGTGGAATTGTTAATATGGTAACTCTAATTGGTAATGTGCTAACTATATGTTTAACCTTTGAGGAACTGCCAGATTGTTTTCCAAAGCTATACCACTTTATATTCTCACCAGTGGTGTATGAGGGTTTCTATTTCTCCACATCCTCACCAATACTTGCTATTATCTGTCTTTTTGATTATAGCCATGCTAGTGAGTAAGAAGTAGTATCTCATTGTGGTTTTGCCTTTGTATTTCCCTAATGATAAATGATGTCAAGCATATTTTCACATGCTTATGGGCCATTTGTATATCTTCCTTGGAGAAACATTTATTCATATCCTTTGCCCGTTTTTTAATTGGGTTATTTGTCTTCCTTTCATGTCTTTTAATTTGGTCTGAGCAGGATGCTGATATGCTAACCGGCGATGAGCAAGTATGGAGGGAAGTTCAAGAATCCCTGAAAAAAATTGAAGAACTGAAGGCACATTGGAGTATCCTTTCACCTGTGGATTGAACTGGACTGTTGGAATTGTTTCCTTTTTGGTTGGAGCCTATTGTTAATGAGGCCAAGGACAGGGTTTGATCTCTCCATGAGCCATTGGTCTTCATTCTGTTCCACAATCACAAGCCATATCCCTGACCCCAGCCAGCAATTTGGGTAATGGCTCGGGAAGATTGTGGGGAGATCAGCATAATACCTCATCACCAATAGGTAATAATCAAAATCCACGGCCCAGTGATAGTAGCAAAGTAAGTAGTCTCTTTATCTATAAAAGGTAACAAATTCCTAAATTCCCTTCCTCCCATAACCACTTACATCTTTAGGAAAGAATAGCTTAGAATCCTTATAATTTAATGCCACTAACCCTCAGACCTAGAAGCTCATATTAAATCAGCAGTGACTACAAAGGCAATGTGTGTTGCTACACAGTAAGTTTTCTTGGCATAAATAGTAGGGACCACAGGTGGGTCAAACTTCAGAATAAGGAGAGACTGCTTATGATGGAGATCATCTGGGAAGGCTCCACTGGTGTTCTACTGTGCAAAAGATATCCTAAGATAGGGACAGGATTTGGATAGGCAGAGGCTGAGAAGGGAGGCCACTCCCAGAAGAGGAGTTCACTTGAGCAAAAATATGACAAGGGAAACCACAAGGTAAGAAGAGAGAGGACAAGGGAGATGCAAAGATTGCAAAAGGGCATTCAGATGCTTTGGGTGAATTAGATTCCAGGCCCTAAGAAAATCTGCAAATGAAGCTTCTAATCTACTAACAATGCTGTTAAAAGAATTTAAAGGATGGGAGAGGTAGATAGATGTATCTATTTTTAGAGGTAAAGTATGTAATTTCTGAAATCGATAGCCCAGCGAGTTTGTTAGCAGTTTTTGTGAGGAATCTAGAATTGGTTACTAAGGAATGGAAACAAAAGCTGTGATTGCCACAGTGCTGTATGGAGTCACCAAGAGCAAGTGGACCCATGGAATCATGGCTTTCTTTGGTAAAGTTTGCATCTAGATTTCAGAAAGGGATTTGACAAACAGTAGTCAGGAACTTTGTTATTTGCAAGCAAATCCAGGCGTCTTACCAGCTGGTTGAGTGTCTGTACTGAAACAATGATGCTCACGGGATGACTGTCATTGTGGACTGCTCTCTTCCCATCTAAGTCCTCTTCACCCTTTGACTCTGTACCTTGAATGAAGATACAGAGCAAAGGTTCATCACGTTTCCAAAGGTGTACAGATGGGAAGGATAGCAGAGGTGGGGTGATAGAATCAAGAGCTCAAAAGATCCCTGAAGGTTTGAATGGTGTTTCTGAGTTTAAAAATATGAAATTTAACAAAAGTGTATGTAAAATCTTCTATTTGGGTCAAAAAGTTCCAGTGTATAAATATCCATAAAGCCTAGCAGCAGAACATGTGAAAGAATTTTAGGACTTTAGAAAACAGCAAAATTTAATAAGATTTAAGAGTATAATATAAACCCCTAAAAGACTACTATGATCTTGGGCTGCATTAATAGAAATATAGAACATAAAATGAGAGAGGTGATGTATTGGTCTGATCATATCTGGAATTTTCTATTCAGCTTGGGGCAGGACATATTAAGAGAGAGACAGAGGCTGGGTGAGGTGGGTCCTGCCTGTAATCCTAGCTTCTCTGGGAGGCTGAGGCGGGTGGAGTGCTTGAGTTCAGGGGTTTGAGACCAGCCTGAGCAAGAGACAGACTTTGTCTCAAGGAAAAAAAATCAACCGGGTGTTGTGGTATGTGCCTGTCATCCCACCTACTCGGGAGGCTGAGGCAAGAGGATCGCTCGAGCCCAGGAGTTGGAGATTGCGGTGACCTGCAGTGATGCCGCTGCACTCTACCCAGGGTGACAGAGTGAGGACTCTGTCTCCACAAAAAAAACAATCCAACTAGATGACTCTCCTCACAAACTTCAAAAAAAAAAAGAGAGATAGAAAAACTGAAATAAGTTTTGAGGAGTGGAACCAAAATCAAGCAGGAATTTGAAAACCTACCTATGGATGGGATGGAACATATGGAGAAAACAGCCAACTCTGGGAACAAGAAGTTCGTGTTCGTGAGCGCAAAGAACTGCAAGATGCAGAGGAGTAGACTTGTTCTGTGTGGTTCCATACATCAGAATTAGGGCCCATAAACAACCCAGCTACAATTCAATCTCCATTGGATGAGGTTTTACTAAAAACTAACTCTGTGCCAGGTACCTTGCCACCTTATGATCCACGCAAAAATTAGAAGACACAGCCCTGCGCTCATAACTCACACACACAGTAGGGTAATAAAATGTAAATTAATATATATTTTGGTAAAGATGTATGCTTGTAGGGGCATCAAAGGCACAGTAGTCAACTTTGGGAGGTTGAAGGTTTCCCAGAGGATGTGACCACCGAGCCATGTCTGGGAGGATTCGTAGAAGTTCACCAGGCTAACAAAGTGAAGAAGCGGAGTCCAACAGAGGGGATGGCCTGTGGCGATGCGCAGAACGTGAGACAGCATACTGTTGAGAGATCCCCAGTTGTTTGGTAGAGAGGAGGGGAACATGGCCAGGCCTTAAATGCCATGCACAGGAGATTAGACTTTAAAGGTGAGAGGAAACTGTGGGGTGATTTTTAGGCAGTAGAAAAATATGATGACTTGAGAAAAAGCTCTGTGGTTTGACAGTCTTTGACTTTCAAGAAGTTGATTAACTACCAGCTGAATTTACTTTGCCCCCTTTCTCTTTTCCCCTAATCTTCTTATGGTCATTTAAAAGTATTCAGGGAAAGAAGTATCTGTTCTATCCATCGGCAATCTATTTGGGTAGGCTGTCCAGCCCTGCTCAGGTCTAGAGCTCAACTCCTCACTGGAACAGAGTGACTTGTAGTAAACACTGCACAAATGCCAGGGACTAAATCTGTGAGCAAATACATGTCAGCATTAGCTTGAGGGAAAAGCCTCTTAGTTAAAATTACTTTTTTTTTGCTCACTGGGGTGTTTTGCAGGAAAGGTTTTATCTTGTTTGCCAGGAGACAGTTGCCAGTGTTGCGAAGGGAAGTTGGCACGCAGTCCCTTCCAGCTAGCTGGGGGATAAAGTAGATGCATTTTACTTCTAAGGCTTGTCACCTCAAACCTCTTTAGAATGAGTTGGAACATATATATATAAATGAATAGGCAAATAATAGTGGAGGTCAAACAACACAATGTTAAATTAAGGTGCAAGTCTTGCCACAGAAATGTCTAGCATTGTGTAAGAGACAGTCATTCTCCTGTCAGTTCATCAAATACCTAATCCTGGAATGAAAAGCCACAGAGGTTAGCCTAGCAGTCTGTTACAAAATTAGTGCATTGCCTAAGATACTGCTGCCCAACCTCTGGGGGATACATTCAGCAAAGTGTGAACATACGTGGCAGATGAATACAAAAGAAAATCTACCAACTCACTTTTCTGTAATAAATGTACCTCTTCTGGGACCAAAGTCAACTCCTCCAAGACAGAACTTGTCCTAAAATTATAGGGGGCACGATATAAAGGGCCCTCAGCCATGCACTGTGGTGCTTGAAATTGCCATCAGGGAAGTCATCCTTTGGGGTAAGGTATTCTGCCTCCAGGAGACCCTTGCTGAAAAGAAAATATATTCCCTATGAGGGTTCATAATGATATTAGGCCCCACTCTCACATGTGGCTTGTTTTATTAAAAGTGTTTGCTGATGTTTTAGAAAGCAGTGCCCTGAGGATATGAACGCTAGAAGAGGTAGATTTTGCTGGAGGGGGAGGAATATAGCAGCATATGCAGTGGACTGTCTGTTCAGGGCTGGGCATGCTATATTAGGACATCAGTGAAGAGGGTTTTATATTGGGGGTGGGGGTGGCGCAGAGTGCACTGGATTTTGAAGAGACTGGATCGTATGGGAGTGGGAGGGGGTGGGGGAGTCAGGGGAAGTTTGATCACACGCAGTCCACTGAACCATTTTCTTTAAGCCTAGTCATGCTCGGAGGTCATGACATAGAAAAAAAGAAGGTACTAATATTTGTGTAACATGTACTTTGTGCAGGCTACTAAATGTTTTCCCACTGTGTTCCTGGCACCCAGAACTCTGCCTAGCTCGGGATAGAACACACAAAGAATGGTTTCATTTTACATACAGTATCTTACTTAATTCTTAAAGTGGCATTTTTATTTCTGGCCTGTCTCATAGCACTTTGACTTCCTCAGAACATCAAATCTGACAAATGACAGGACTAGCTTACATTTGAGTCTAGTTTTATCTACGGTCAAAGGCTATGCTGTTTCTGCTGTATCTGAAATCTCCAAACTTTTTTCCCTACTGGAATTCCAACATGTGAAAGCAGATGAATTTGGAGCTCCACTGCTTGAAGGTGGGGTACAGGTGGGAGAAGGGCCAACCCCCCAGCCCATCGCACTCCTTGGTCTCTGCCTCACCTAACACAGCAGCACAGCAAAGAAACAGTGTTAGGTCCCAGAGTCCTGCGATCTCGCCTTCTGCTGTGATTCTGAGGTAATTCACCTAGGAGGCATTCAGAGCACACGCCATACACCATATCCTCAATCCTCTGACTGCCTCTGTGAGAAGACAGGGAATATCAGTTTTAAAAAGTGTGGTCACACGGAGGCTCCATGAGATTAAGTTGGCTTGTGGTTAATCAAAAAGTCAATGTCGCTAAGAAGTGGATGTTGGGTCTTCTCCCCATCCTTTCTAAAGTATCATTTCCCTTTGCCAGCAATTTATGTGCATACGCTATGTTCTTAATATTGTCTCTTACTTTTTCCGTTTAAAATAAGAAAACCTTGACTGTATTTGGTTAAGTATAGGCTTGACATCTAGTGGAAATGAATTTCTTCAAACTGCTCCCCCTAGTGTGTGCCTGCGGGTTGGGTGTGTATTTGGTTTCACATCTGCTCAAAACTCAAACAACACAGAAGCGAACATGATGAGCTCCTCCTTTTGAAAAAGGAATCTCTCTAAAGCTTCTTTAATTTCAGATCACTTTTAAAACAGAAGCTAATAGAATAAATGATTTTAAGCCGAACTAACTTAGTCTTTAGTTTAATAAAGAGCTGCATTCATTTCATGACTAGATTTAAAGATATATAGCAGTGTGAAGAAAGAATGGTTCTTCGGAAATTTTAATCCCACAAAGCACAGGCTTGTTTAGAAGATGGTTTGTTGATGTAAACAGAATTTACTTCGCTGCAGTGCCACTTACATGTTTTTGTTTCTCAAGTGTGTTTTCAGGCAGCTCATCTGTGCAAAACAATGGGCGCTTCCTTCCCTCCTGTGCCTGGGAGCTCTTCAGCCTTTTGGAGAATCTCATTTTACTTTTGTTTTTTCTTGATGAACACAATGACTCCTTAACTAAGGTTAATAACAGAGTGGGAACAGGTTCTGGCCATGTGCCAGACGATTATAAGCAGCAACTCTGAACGGCTTCCTGATATCAATATCTACCAGCTGAAGGTGCTCGACTGCGCCATGGATGCCTGCATCAACCTCGGCCTGCTGGAGGAGGCCTTGTTCTATGGTACCCGGACCATGGAGCCATACAGGCAAGTCCCAGGGAGAGGGCTAAAGTGAAGGCTAGAATGTCTTTACTTTGGACAAAGGATCCATGTTGTGAAGTCATTCTGATTACTCCTCTATATTGACTGTTCCCATCCGCTTCTCAACCAATGTGTAAAGCCAAACCTCGTTTTGTTTATTACTTTGTTCATTCATTCATCATTTGTAAAGTTCCTTCCATGTGGCAGGCACTGAGGGTATACAGAGACTAATTAAACACTGTCTCAATGTGGAGCAGGTGATTATAATTAGGTGCAGTGCTTGCAATGACAAAGGGAACACAGGGTGCCAGGGGAGCTGGAGAGGAGCACAGGGCTTAGACCTAGCTTGGGAGGCTGTGTCATTAGCCTCTGCTTGTCCAAGTAAGGATGGCTGGTGTGGGGTCCTCAGTCTGGCTGACAGTAATGATGAGCCCTAGCTTTTGTCAGGCTTTATCCCTCTACTTGAATCATTTGCCTTCATAACCACCTCGTGAACCAAGCAAGAGAACAGGGAGATTGTTCTGCTGCAATGTATCACTGAGTCAGTGAAGGAGCTACTGGTGATTGCTTCTTGACTGGCCTCCACTCCTCTAGACCAGTAGGTGTTTTGCCCCTCGATGTTCTTAGGCTCTGAGAGGGTGGATATTATTGAAGTCAAGTACTGGACATTTGGCTCTGGTGGGTGCCAGGCCCTGATTTGCACTGAGCTAAGAACATAAATCTAGAAGTTGGGACTGAGATCAGTCCAAGGGAAAGGGCACAGAGACATATGTACCATAATGTGAGGTTGGAATAGCCCAATCTCTCTCACAGAACAAGGTCACTTCTGGGAAGACACCTTGAGCCTGGGGAGATGGCAGAGAGAGGAGGTCCCTGGAGAACAGGGACTCCATTCTGGGCAAATATTAAACTTCCCAGCTCTGCAGACCTTGCAAATACAATGTCAGCCCAAAGGGTCTAAGCAGAGGGAGAATCTAGGGCCAGACCTATACAACATGGGTCAACAGGCAAGGTTGTAGGGAGGGGGGCAGAGCCCAGGGACTTCCTGTTCCCACTGAGGAAGAGCCTCAGGAGACAACTGGGAGGGGAAGTTACCAGGATCATCAAGACAAGAACAGAAGTGAATCCACGGTCTGGGATATTTGTTCTGACAAAGGCAGGAAGCCAGCAATGGGGCACTTGGTCAGGAAGCCAGATCTGGGCCAGGAGCTTGGTGCAGGCCAAGAGGAGCCTGAAGATGGCAAAGGCTCCACCAGCCAGGTGGGTGGCAGAGGTCCACAGGCGAGCCAATGACACCAGTATGACCCTGAGGGTCTTTTCAGGACTTTGGTAGGTGGTTTCTTCCACTGCCTTGTGGGTGAACAGCTTTGGAATCCAGACTGTGAGTCAACTTTAATCAAACTTACAAGAGATTGCCTTGAGGGCTGAGACCGTAGACTTTCCCATGAGCGGTGAATGTCTTTTCAGTATGATGAATCTTGTGGGTTCTCAGAAAATATGAATCGCATACAAAGAGATAAGGCTTCGTTCTCTGAGCCACGGTGTTGCAACGAGAGGCAGGTCGGGATGGTTGGCGTTACCTCTCTGAACTCCGGGGCTTGGAGCTTGCTCTCAGCAGCCAAACCACAGCCTGCTGGGTGAGTGGATGGACTCCAGCCAGGAGGTGCAGACTGAAAAGATCCTCCTTCCTCGAGGCTCACGTCAGCA
Source organism: Daubentonia madagascariensis (assembly GCA_023783475.1). Lineage (NCBI taxonomy): Eukaryota > Metazoa > Chordata > Mammalia > Primates > Daubentoniidae > Daubentonia > Daubentonia madagascariensis. Next base: position 12,781,207 of record JAKFHU010000258.1, on the reverse strand, counting down.
GCCGCCGGCCCCCACGCTCTTGGCTGCTGCTGCGCCATCTCTCCCTGCCCTGTCCTCCCCTCCCTTTTGACATCCAGGCAGCCACACTCAGGCCACTCAGAAGCACAGAAACTTTAAATCGGTCTAGCACTTCCATAAAGAAGGCCACACACCTTCAAGGACGCCCATTCTGCACATTATTTTTGAATCCTCTTTTCCTCACACCCACCGAGGCTTCTCTGAGGCACGCACTTACCCCTTAATTAACTGGCAGTTTGACTGACTTAAACTGAAGTCAAACAAAGAGGCCTTTCTAGTGACTGAGGCCAAGTCCACCAGAATATACTCCATAATCACGTTTGGTTATATTTTCGTGATGTTTGGCAGGTCACGGTCTCTCTGTAAATGTGTACTCTGTTCTCACGCTGGGTAACAAATTTCCAAGCCTCCCTTGGTTTCTCGTCCCTGGAGCATGTTAAGGAGCTGCTTTGTGGTGCTCTGTATTTTAAGAAATCCAGTCTGCATTGATCCACCTCAAATGAGTGAGATCTGAACCAAAGTTGTAATTGAGGAAAAGGCTATAAATAATCCAGAAAGGAGAAATGGGAGGGGTAGATGCTGCCATACTTTGCCTTTTTTCTCTTTAGCTCAGGCAAAGGTGAAATAAGGAACGTATACAAATGGGTCAGATGCCCTGCAAGCCCTTTAAGAATCTTAGAACAGATGTTGGTAATGGTTTTCACCCCTCATGTGGGCTTGAGGGAAGTCGCCCTGTGTGCTGTCAGCCCCCTGCATGGGCTCCCTGCAGGTGCCGTAGGGGGGCTTTTTGCTCACCTTTAGCCAAGGACATGGACAGTTAGCTAGGCATGAGTTACCAAGAGGTGACTGGATTGCCATCTGCTATAGCAGTTTTACAATGTTAATATACTGTTCACAACAACTAGATTGAGGTCAAGTCTCTAGTGATGATTTTGTCACTCTTGTCCTTGGCTAAATTTTAATTGCTGACCTTACAGGAGAAAGCATCCCTATTCCATTTTTATCCAAATCACTGCCCTGAGCTCCCTTCTCACTACTCTGTCATTTATTTTTACTCAATAGATTTGACTCAATTTATATGATACAACTCAACATTAGGTTCTTTATGTTTCATAAAACAAGTTGGAAATAATTCACATACAGAAAAATATATAATCTTTAGTATTAGCTTATGTCATGTCTTCTGAGAGTATTTGTGTATCTGTGATTATATTAATATACACATAGTCATCTGTCCCTTAGCATTATGAACATTAAGCAGAATTAAAACAATCCAAAGGTATTTTGAAAATTTTATTAAAAAGTTTAATTCAGTCAAATCTTAACCATAAGATAGGTCAGATTCCAAAAGTTACTTAACTGGTTTGTAGTTTAGGACTTGGAATGCATATTGTGTTACAGATTATGGTAAGGTCCCTAGACTAGCCCATGAAAGTCTACACAGCCTGTAATATTACCAATGTATGCTACAAATTTAAAAAAAGGGAAAAATATAAAACCAAATTGAACACAAATTGTTTTAAAATTATGTTTTATATTATGTTGAATACTAATTAAACTTGATTTTTTTGTAGGAACCAGAGAATGATAAGGAGATACAGAGGAGGCTTTTTCAGGCTCTGAAGGGGACTTTCAGTATATTCACACATGTTCTGTTAACTTAAATTTTTATTGTGAGAGTAGTATATACTTCTAGGGAAGGACATTTTTAAAAGGACAGGAAGGTAAAAATCACCCACATCTTCAAACTCTTGCCCCCCTTCCTAAAGATAACCATGGCTAGAAGTTCCTTTCCTGAAATACTCTGTGTGAAGTGGCCATCTGAATATATTCCAAAGCCCCACATGACTCTAGTCAAAAAGAGAGAATTGAAGGTAAATCAGCAATCTTAACATTTGCCAGGATCTTTCCAAAAAAATGAACAAGGGTTCCATTTGTAATACACAAAATATTTCCTTAGAGCCCCCATTTCCCCTTTCTTTATCCTATTTTCCCAGCTACTACTCTACATCCTCCCTCTTGACCCTCTCCCCACGACTGCTCACACGGGCTCTTCCGCTTCCTCCTCCTCTCCTTCCTTTCTGCCACTCTTCTTGTCTCACTTGGGGAAAGACTTAGTCCGACTGTCCTGTTAAATAGGCCCACTAAGGCGGTGTGTGGTGGAGCAGGGACAAGAAAGAGAAAAGGGAAGAGGAAGCCAAGGACTCCCCTTAGTGGGCAGAGAGAAAGGAAAAAGATGCGATCATTCTCCAGCCCCCGTTCTATCACTTGCCTTTTTCACTTTGCAACAGCATGTGGACATCTGTCTAGATCAGCTCCTGAATTTCTCCCTCATTCTTCCTAACACACACAGAGTATTTCATCTCATGAATATACCATAATTTTTAGATCAGTCTCTATTGTGTCCATATATATTTACTATGTCAAACAATGCTGTGATTAACATTCAGGTACTTGTATCTTAGTGTACTGACATGACTGAATCCATAGGGTACATCCATGGGATAAATTCCTAAATGTTAACTTACTGCATCAAAAGTGGTGTTCATTTTAAATTTAGGTAGCAGAAAGGTAGGGGGAAAGAGGGGCTATGAAGAGATTTGTTAAAGGATACAAAATTACAGCTAGATAGGAGGAGTAAGTTCTAGTGTTCTATAGCACTGTAGGATGAATATAGTTAATAATGTATAGTTTCAAATAGTTAGAAGGAGGATATTGAATGTTCCCAACACAAAGAAATGATAAATATTTGAGATGATGGATATGCGAATTACCCTGATCTGATCACTCTACATTATATGTATTGCAACATTACTATGTACCTCCTAAATATGTCTAATTATTATATGTCAAAAAAATTTAAAACAAGAAAACAAAAATGATTTGGATAACTATCACCAAATTATATTTCCACCCACCAGAACATCACTCTTTCTTTCGTGAAGAAAATATGAGAAAAGGTGACATTGATTTTTACTGTATTTGATCTAAATTTATTTCAAATATATAAGGGCCTTCACCTTTTTCTTGATCAAAGCCTGTATTATATAAGGAGACTGGTTGGTATTGATTTTGTCGTCCATAAATAGTATTTTTGTGGTGGTGGGAATGACATTTTTGTGAGTTACCTGGGAAAGAGGCGGCAGAACAAGAATGATGAAGATGAAAACAGGTTGTGATCAGCGAAAGAGGGAAGAGGGGATATGAAACCCCCATCAAGGAGGAGAAAGCTGATAAGAGTTGAGATTTCAGCTCCCCTAGTTTCCTGTACTTTGCTGTCAGAAAAAAATGAGGGTGGGTGGAAAGGGAAGTAAAATGCAGCTGGTAGCTTGTGTACACGACATGTTTACAAGTCAGGTGTTTGTAACTTCAAGCTTGCCCATAATTACATAGCAGCCACATCTGTTTTCATTTTGCCAGTAATTTTCTAACTTTTCCCTTAAGCTTTGGCAGATAGATTGATAAACTGTAAGGCTTCCTCACAGCAGTACCTTCTACTACCGTTTTCAAACTGCCTGTTCTTCTGAAGGCCTACAATTGCTCCTTTGTGGGTTTCTGTCAATCACTGTGACATCCTAGTACAGGAGCCAGCAGAACTTGCCGGGTACGTGTTACAGTGTGGGGACCTGGGCGAGGGATAGGTGTAGTCACGCACCCACTGCCTGCCTGGGCCTGCCTTTGCCGTTCCCTCCTCTCTCCAGGTTGCATAGATGTGGTTAGGTTGCTCTCCGAGGATGCTTGCGTCAGTGTCTCTGTCAATGAAGCTCATTCCTAGAGGGCCAGCAGGGTCCTTGGCTGTCGTATCTAGTGTAGAACTTTCCTAAACCGTGCTCCCAGAGTAGGACCTAGTGAGTATGTCCGAGCTGGTTCTCTGCCCCGAAGAGGAAATGAGTAGCTGAACTTCAGCCAACGTTCTTTTCACTTCTGTTGTTTGCCGTTTATCGTCTGTGATGAAGTTTAGAGAATTATTTCACCCAATAAATGAACAAATGTTTTCTTCTCTGCTTATTGATGTGGACAGTAATCCTTTGGCCAGTTAATCATTTTTTCCATGCTGTAGTTTTCAATTAAAGTATCTTCGGTGGCAGAACCTCTATACAAGATTTTGAGCTCTGTGTGTGTGTGTGTGTGTGTGTGTGTGTGTGTGTTGTGTGTGTGTGAAAATACTGAGTTACCTGGCGTATCTAATCTGGGCCTCTTTCTCTTTGCTGTCAGTTCTGTAAGGTTGATTTCTTTGCCACAGCCCCTCGTCCTGACACTGGGGCAGTGATCACCTGCACAGCAATGAGGGAAGGGTTCATCAAGACCCAAGCGTTTTCAATTTAATCTTTTAAATGCAAGCCCTTTTAATGTAATTCTGAAGGGCTCTCTTAATTCAGAATCTAGAAGTAAAACAAAAGAAGACAATGAAGAAGAAGGTGAAAGAGGAGGAAAAAATAACAAGAAGAGGGAGGCGGAGGAGGAGGAGGAAGGCCCACACGAGCTGTCGCTCACGTGGAGGCACGCACACAGGCTTGGGCCGAGGGGACAGCTGCCCAGTGGAGCTCGTAGCAGGGCTGGGGAAAGAAAGAAGCAAGTGCTTTATTTTCTTGTATGAGTGTGGAAGCACGTACACAGACAATGTGCCAGCAGGTTTGGTTTCTTCTGAGCCCTCTCTCTTTGGCTTTCAGATTGCCACTTTCAGCCAAGTGCAGTGGCTCACGCCTGTAATCCTAGCACTCTGGGAGGCTGAGGCGGGAGGATGGCTTGAGCTCAGGAGTTTGAGACCATCCCGAACAACAGCGAGACCCCGACTCTAATAAAAATAGAAAAATTAGCTTGTCATGGTGGCGTGTGCCTGTAGTCCCACCTACTTGGGAGGCTGAGGCAGGAGGATCACTTGAGCCCAGGAGTTGGAGGTTACAGTCAGCAATGATGATGCCACTGCACTCTACCTGGGGCAACAGAGCAAGACTCTGTCTCAAAGAACAACAACAAAAAAGACTGCCACTTTCTCTCTGTGTTCTCACATGGTTTTCCCTCTATGTATGTGCATCTCTGGTATCTCTCTGTCCAAATTTTCTTCTCTTGTAAGGATACCAGTCAGATTGGATCAGGGCCCACCTTAACAGCCTCATTTTAACCTAATTACCTCTGTAAAGGCCCTATCTCCAAATACAGTCACATTCTGAGATATTGAGAGTTCGGGATTTCCAGTCCCAAGGATTGCTTCCCCTGCACTTATTTTCATGAATTTGGGGCTAGTGGAAATCAACTCTCTAGCTAGGAAAAATAATTTCTTGCTCTCCAGGATTTCCCTCGAGCTCAGGAGCTCCAAGGGTACCCAGCAGCCAATGCCAGCATGCTCAGGCCTCTAGGAGTGACTGGGGCAAACCTGGAGACTCTGCTCATTACCAGCCTGGTGGGATAAGTTGGCCCCCAGAGGATGCCTTCTCCCAGAAGCCAGCATTCCCAGGCACACTGATGGGGGCATGTGATCATTTGGCATGGCTTGTTTATGCAACTTTTTTGGTATAGCTTTAAAATCAAATCTTTAAACTCTCAGCTACCTTTATCATAAAATAATGTGTAAAATAGAGGTTCTGCCCTAAGAGCTAATCTGCCTAAAACACTTTCAGGTCCTTCAGCCCCATCTACAGCTGACCAGGTGTTTGGGTATCAAAAAAAATTGTACACTCGTATGCAGTGGCATTTCTGAGAGCCCCAGGACCATGTGGGGTGGTGCTGAGAAAGCCTGTAGTGTGAAGTTAGGTGGCTGTACATTTAGCCAGGTGATCTGTGACCTATGACACCACTTGCATTTTACATTTCAGCTCCTCCTTTGCCTCCCATCCTTACCTGGGGCGAGGATACCAACTCTTCTTTGTCCCCAAACCCTACAGTCATGCATCAACCCTTTCCATTCCCACAGTCTTTCCTGGCTCTTGAGCACCCAGGCTAGGCCAGGACCCAGGAAGCACATACCTTTTCTCTCTCTTCATCAGACAGTGCATAGCAGAGCTCCTAATTTCAAATCAGGATTAATAATCCTAAATTATTGCCACCTTGTATTAAACTTGAACCCAGCCCAAGAACTAGACCAGGATCCCCATGTCTGGAGTGATCCCCTTCTGCCTGTGGCTTATCCATATGATATAGTTACCCTCCTAGAGAAATGATACTGTCCTTGCGGTGATAACACCTCTGAATTGAACCCCCCTTCCCCAAATCCACACCACTTCTGTCTACCTCGTTTGACTAAGAAATGTGGTGTTCTGTCTCCATGGACTACCCAGCCACCCAAATGCCAGCTTTGGCTACCTCCTTGTTTTTTTGTTTCGAAATGCATTGTTAAAGGCCCCTCCAAATTCGCATTCACTTATCTACTAGGAAGTACCTGGGCAAACAGAAGTCGAAGGTCTGATAAGAAGTGTACCGATCAACACCGGGTTCTAGAGAAATCACCTAAATGGCAGTGCTGTTCTATTTAAATTCTGGTCTATACACATTACTGACCTCTGCTGGAAGTTGGAGGATCCGTCCCCTGAGCCTCTTTTAAAGTCATTCAGAGTCTTCAAACCTTTATTTTAAAGCAGTGTGTGTAATATCCTTCCAACACCACTTTCCTCCATTTGTCTTTCACCAAATCCTGCTCCTTCTGATTCTCCAAGCCCCTCCTCCTTCAATACTCAAGCTTACAAGGACCATGTACAAGGGGGAGATGCTGGATTCTCCATGACAACCTGACTCATTCTAGCATTTAGTCTACTGGGCAGGTTCACACCAGGGGAGCAGAGCCACTAGGATCTGCCTCACCCCTTCGGATAACTCCCTAGTGAAAGTTCTTCTCCACCCTGGAGAGGCCTTAGTCCTGTGCCTCCCTCGGTAGCGGTATCCAAGGAAAACAGAAGTTCCCACCTGTACCTTTCACCTAGTCCACAGATGCTCACAGTTTGTAAAAGGCTTCCTTTTCCTGAACTCTAATGCTTCAGGTGCTGATTCCAGGATCTGTCCTCAGAATCCCTGTGTTTTTCTGTCTGGCCTGTCCTCCTTGGAGATTTTTCATTCTGGCTCATGTACTTTCTCTCTGCTCACTATCTACATTGCAGACACTCTTTTGTTGCCCATCCTACCTGGGTCAAGGTTACCAGTTTCCCTTTACCCCAATATCCCACAGCCATGGACCAACCCCATCCATCCCCAAGCTACCTTGTGTTAGGACGGAGCCAAGAGGAAGACACTCAAGCCTGAGACATAGCAAAACAATGTTTATTTTGGGCACCTGGGTGCAGGTGGGTGGAGGCCAAAAAGAGCGTCCACCCCAAGGAGCAGAGAGTGGCGGGTTTTATAGAGGATTTGGATAAAGGTTCAGGGAGGGTGAGTCTTTTCTTAAACAGCCCCCAGCCCACCGTTTGTGGTTGGCGTTATCTTTACAACCTGTGGCCTCTCCAGGCTCCTGTGGCTATTGTTTCACAATCCATGTAGTCCTTATCTGAGTTCTTTATCTACCTCATTCTGTTCCATACATATTTTCCAAGTTCCCATCCCAAACAGGCCCAACACCTTGCTTGGCCCTTGAGCCACCGAGCCAGGCCAGGACACAAGAAATACTTTCTCTCTGTTGCATTGGCCTGGCTCCTAGTATAAACAGCTACCCTGTGGAGCAAGATGGAAGCCACACGCCACCTCTGTGGCTAGGTCACCTGCACAGGAAAACATTTACTTTTTTCTGTTTACCAGTATACATGAGCAATGTACATGCTCTGAGAAATTGTCTTTAGTCTTCTTATTTATGAAAGCATTTCCAGAATAGAAACATTTTCCATTGTAGTTCACTTTTTTTTTTTGAACTTTCACAAGCCATCACTGAGCGCTTTGACTTTCCTGACAGAAAATCTTCAGTTTCTTATTACAACAAATTGTACCCTAAGCAGCAGGATATAAAATCTAGGGAATCTTTTGGGATGCATTGAATTTCTCCTGTTGAATCAATCTCTTGCTTGGCTGACCCTGCAGCTACAAAGCTGCTATCTCTTCTCCTTTTCCTCACCCGTTGGGAGAGAAAGTAGGAAAAAAAAATCCTATTTCCCCTGTAGGGAGCCAACAGAAATCAGGTAGGCCTGACAAATGGGAAATGATGGATATAACTTTGAAAGACTCAAAAAGAATTAAAAATCCATTTTAATTTTACATAAAGTACACACTTTGTGATTTTTTTAAAAAATTTGACCAGCATGCTTATATGCTATTTATTTGTATATTTTTGAGTGAATTCATACTGAGTTTTCAGAAATTTCCTAATGATAAATGAATGGACCTTCAATTAAACTGCACAAATAAAACTGATTTGTCAAACATCATAAATGTGATCACTTATGGAGAATGGTGATAGCATTTGTAACAAACAGGAAGAGATCCTTGAAAAAAATGAAAAATGGAGTGTAAATAACCCTCAAAATTAGTTTCCAGTTTTTGAGATTGCCAAGTTATTTTAAGCAAGGAAAATATCCTCTGGGCTAGTTAATATAAAGCTCTTGAGCCTGTGAGAGATACTGAATGGAAAAACGTATAATATTCTTATTGTTAGATATAGTCAAGGGAAGTAGCCCAGCCGGGTGCTAGGAAAGTGGAGTAGCAAGAGTGTAGTTGGCTGCAGCTCTTGAACAGGGAGAGGGTAGGGGCTCTCGGGCAGTGAGGGGGAATAGAAACAGCACCCTGCTCTGCAAAGAGTAAAATGGATGATGGAAATTGTTCTTGCTGCACAAAGGACACCAATCATACTAACTCTGCCCTTCAGTATTAAAGAGGAACAAATCTGCTCTCACTTATAATGGGAGATATCACCTTAATGTCCTCCCAACGTAAGATAAATCAGGTTCAACAATCATGAAAGCATCTGTCAGCTATTTGTTAGCACCATCTTTCTAGAAGAACAGGTGAAAGGACTTTAAGAACTCTCCTCTATCTTTCAACTCTCTTAAACCGAAATGTAATTGCTGCTATTTATTAAGCATCTACTGTGGACCAAGCAACTTGCTCGTCCTTCTAATCTTCATAGCCATGGTGAGGAAGAAGTTAGCTTGTCTCATCCTCTATAGTAGGAGGCTCAGGTTGAGACTTACATGACTTGCCAAGGTTCAAACTCAGGCCTTGTGTTCATTTATTTTGATTGTAATTTCTACAAAAATATTTTCATAGTTAGCCTGAACCCAGATCTGCTTGGTTATAAAGGTGTAGACTGTTACTACACTACAGAGGGCTATAGTGATCTTTCCACTACACCCCCTGCCTTCCTACCATGTGAATCTATCAAGATGCTTTTCAATATAAGTGACAGAAATCCAACTCAGAGTGTCTGCCCACAGGGGATTTGCTGCCCACGCAGCTGCACAGCTAGGCACAGATCTGGTGTGACAGAATTCAGGGATGCAGTCTGGGCCATCAGACTGATGTCTGTCTCTCTCTCTCTCCCCCTCCTTCCCTGGATCTGTTTCTCTCTGCTCTGCTCATTCCTCTATGTTGTCCTATTTTTTCCCACACAGATAGTCTTGCTCATAGTGTGGCAGGGCGGATGGCTTCCAGCAACCCCCTGCCCCACCCCCGTTCAGTCTTTTAGCTCTATAACAAAAGAAAAGCTTCTGTTCCCTCCAGCTCCAAATTTTAAAAATATGTATTTTGGATTGTTCTTTGGGTCTCATGCCCACTCCTGCCTGAACAAAGGGAGGTGAGGTGCTGGCAGCCCTACCAGCAACACAGGTTTGGAATGAGACAGTTCTTCAAAAGCTTGGAGGGTAGGTAGATGTTGGACAAACCAGAAGAACGGATGTCCACTGTATTCTTCTACTCAAAGAAATAGACTAGTGAAAATTTCAGATAGAAAAAGATTTAAAAGTGGTAAAGAGAATTCAAATGGTGGCAAATAAAAAGACTATGACATGAGAAAGAAGCAGCAGCTCTGCATCATTGTGGTTATGCATTAGGAATGAAGTTTTGCAAGAGCAGGTTCCCAGCATTTCAAAGGGAGCAGCATGACCCACTAGGGCCAGAGGACAAGCTGGCTGCTTGGGAGGAAGTCTGTTAGCTATAAGAGGAAAAGATGGATCCGGAGGCAGGTAAGGCCTTACCTGAGGCAGAGAAGTTGTGTAGGGACCTGTTGCATCTAATGGCAGTGTGTGACACACTCTGTGAAGGTTCTTCAATCCCAATGTGTATTAACTACTTCTGGCTGTAGGCATTAGGGAATGTAGCCAGAAGACTGCATTCATTTTGGATATGCTACAGAAAAAGTGTACCTTGATTTCAGCAAGGCATTTGATAGTGTCTTCTGGTATGTTTTCTATAGATGGAAAAATATGGGCTAGTGAGGTTTATTTATACCTTTTAAACAGCTATTTCAGGACTATAGTCATTAACAGATTGATAGACCCCTTTGGAGAAGTGTATAATGGCATGCTTCAAAGCTCCATTTTTTTTGTTGTTCTAAGTCAACATTTTTATCAAAAACTTAATGAGATGAATATGTATAAGTTACATGTATCAAATTTGCAAGGGATTCAAAGCAGAGAAGAATACTACTTTGGGGGAATGACCCAAAGTTCAAAATTACCTCCTCAATCAGGAACATTTGGTCAATACTAGTAAGATGAACAGGGATTCATAGAAAACTGCATTTGGAAATAAAAGTTCAATAGTAGGCTGAAGAAATTTTCTTAGCATTTTGTAGTAGATTATTTTTGGTTGCTCTGCTAACATTAATTCCTCCATTCTCTTTCTTAATAGAACCTCAAAGGTCCTAGCCATGTGGTTTGTATGTGATTGACCACAGAGGCAGTCTGTGATTGGCTTAGGCTAGAAAATTACATTTCCCTGGTCACATGATTCATGTCAGGCCGGTTAGAGCCAGTAATGGTCCATTCTTGGGCTTTTTTTTTTTTTTTTTTTTGAGGTATTAAGAAAGAAGAATTCTCCTTTCTGTTACTCATAATTGAGGAAACATGTGGCCCCAGGAGCTGCGGGCTGTCGGGTTTCTTAGGACCACCAAGAGAGAGAATGGAGAACAAAACCAAGGATGCAGACATGAGAAGTGGAGAGAGAAAAACCGGATCCTGGTCACATTGTTAGAGCATTATCTGAAACCAGATTTACCCTTGTACTCTTGAGTTACATAAGCACTTTGGCTAATACATTTTATTTAATTTTTTATCAGCCAATTTGAATTGGATTTCTTGGTTCACACAACATAAGGAATCCTAACTGATGTATATGAGGGGGTCTAGGGAGATAGTGCAGTGCAAGAAAGCTGGTCCAACCTTAGGCTGCATTATTGTAGGTATATTATCAACATCGAGGGATTGAATACATGCATCCATTATGCTGTGCCTAGAGAGTTTCTAGGTGAGGGTAACCAGGGTAAGAAGAATTTTGTAGCCATTTTATATAAGAAGTGGCTGATGAAAACTAGAGATATTTCATTACAAGATAAAAAGACTCGGAAGGAAAGGGAGACCCACTGTAAATTTTCAAACACTTAAAGTACTATCTTGTAGGGAGAGAGTAGAGTCTTTCTCAAGGCTGGAGGAGGAGGAACTGGGCCTGTGACTTGGAATTAGGGGAAGACACATTTCATGCCAAGGTACTAGGAAGAATAACTTATAACAATTTAGATGCCCAATAACAGAACATTCAAAGAGTATTGAATTCCCTGTCTTTGGAAGTGTTTACGCAATAACTAGGTGACCATCTGTTGGAATTTTATCAAAAGAATTCCTTTACTGGGTGGTAGTGTTATCTGAATGAGCTTTAATATCCCTTCTAGCTTTGAGATTCTGAATTTTAAAACCCTCCAAAATGTCTTTAGTCTCAGCCACAAATGAAGTACAAAAACAAAGCAACTCAGCTTAAATTCTCAATTGCTTCTATTATCATGAAGTTATAGATGATGCGTATCCTTTCCTTTCTTTACCTGGTTCTAAGAGACCATCCTGAGGAATAAGTATAGCTTCAATAGCTTGTAATTGTTTTCTATAACTTAATATGTGGTAGAATAAGATAATACAAGTGATATCACTTTGTTTTGCACATATGCTCATATATACATTCATATATACACGAAATATATTTATAAATAGCAGCATGGTGGTTTACGTTGAAATAGTTGCTAACTTCTAGAAAGCAGGAGATTTTATATTTTTTATAAATCTAGATTCTAGCTTTGGGGAATCAGAAGACCAGTACAGTGGATCCACATCCCCAAAGCAACAATAGCTATGCTAGGTAGCAGCTGCCTTTTCAGTTTGCCAAATTCCCCACCACTTGCCCAGCAGCTGGACTTTACTCGCCCAAACCCTGTCTACCCCAGTGGGCTTGTAAGCGTGAGATCCCTGCCCTAAATGTTGCTCTCTTCCCTGCCAACAGTCTGCTGCCGGTCATCACAGCAGCCTTTGTGCGTGGGACAGTATTAAGACATAGGGATGTTCCGCCTAAGACCTTCTCAGCCCCAGAGAACATGAGAGGGAGAGAAAGAAAGCAAGTGCTTCATTCCCACCCATAAGTTTTCTGTGAAAATACAATGTTTTTATTTTTTAAATTAATAAAAAAGTGTGGAACTATTCACTATTAGAAATGCATGAACTGAATATAGAGTCTTCCAGATTTATAGCAATATGATATCTGCATAAAAGTTAAAGTATTTCTCGTTAGCTCCCGTTAGCAGTTTCTAATTGATACCACCAAGGTCTGCTGTTCCCCAGGGCCTGCAGTGCAAGCATTGGGCTCCATTCCTCTTGAGCAGTGGCGTCCAGTGTTCTGTGGGGATGATTGTTCCACTGACTTGAAATGAAAAGAGGATCCTGGTCAAATGAGTTTGGGAAACACTAGGTTAGATAAAATGGCTTCAGGTCAATTTGCTGAAAATCCGTTACTGAAAGCCAATTCATCAAAAGCCAGTTCACCATACGCCAATGCCATGAAGAACCCGTTTTCCAGATAGGCCACATTTACCGATGGTGAATTTAGTAGCCTTGTCAGAAATGTTCGATCTGGATTGCTGATGATGAAAGGTGCTCTTCTGAATATAGTCATGCGTGTTTAATGATGTGGATATGTTCTGAGACATGCATCGTTAGGAGGTTTCATCTTTGTTATAACATCGTAGAGTGTACTTACCCAAACCTAGATGGCATAGCCCACTACACACCTAGGTATAGCCTATTGCTCCTGGGCTACAAACCTGTACAGCATGGTACTGAATACTGTAGGCAGTTCTAACACAATGGTATTTGTGTATTTAAACTTATCTAAACATAGAAAAGGTACAGTAAAAATACAGTATAAAATAAGAAATGGTACACCTATATAGGGCAGCTCCATTATAATCTGTGGGACCATTGTTGTATATGCAGTGTGTTGTTGACAGAAATGTCTTCATGTGGCGCGTGACTGTGTTAACTAATATTGAGATGCTTCCTTCCTGAGATATCAGTAAAAAAAAAAAAAAAATCCTAAAATGCCAAAAGGCTGGCAAAACAGATTTCAGCATTATTTGAAGAATTCCCATATGAAGTACAACTTTTCTACCAAAAGTTCTGGCATTTCATATGTGACAGGATTGTTTCAACTATATTTGATTTCTTTTATATGCTTTTGCAATGTTATTATCTTCTTTAAAGGGTTTTTAATGTTCTTTCACCAATTCTTAAGTATCTTATTACCCTTAATTTTGTATTTCTATCAATTTAGAATTTAAATTAATGTAAAATTCTGATATGTTTGGGATGCTTTTGAATTTGAATTTATATTTAATTTAAATGTTTAATTGCTAGGAATACAAAAAAAAGGCTCATAGGTTATTGGAGGAATTGAAGGAAAGAAAAACTTAAAATGCTTGAAATTTTAAACAAAGTTAAAAATTATATCCAGAAATGTCCAAAAGAAACCAGAGGTAGTCTAAACAGTCTCACTTGTGGAAAATTATTCATTTACATTAATTTATTCTCTACCAACTTTTTGGATGTTTAATATTCTTTTGCCACTTGCACATTCCTGTCAAAGCTTTGAAAACATTCCCGCTGCAAGTATTAAATCTTGAGGAAAAAAAAAAAGACAGTTGGTAAATTTGCTAAAATCAGCAAACTAATAATTCATCAAATTGATCTTTCAGTGAATTGACCTGCATTTAAATGAAGTTAAAGTGGTTTATTTTTTGCAGAACTTCTCAGAGGTTTTAATAAACTAATGTATAATTTGAATCTCTAAAATGGGACATTGAGAATAAGACGGCATTTCCCAAACTCAAATAACTATAAAACCCATGATCTGTGAAAGAGTTTTATGCGGTACATTTCGAACGTCCACTCAGGTGTCAAGGGCTGGGTTCCCTTTTGTGCTTCTGGGTTCTGTATTTAAAAGTCTCATTAATTAGTTGAAAAAATTTGTTTTTTACCTGTATCTCATTTTTAAAATTAAAAGCAATAGGTTCTTGCCTCACCCAACCCCCACCTCCACTTTCAGGCCTGCTGCTTAGCCACTTTGGTTTCTTTAACCATTTATGTTTTCAGTACTTACTGATAGTTACTTTTATACCTCTCTATACTATTTTTAGACTTAAGTTTCTTATAACTGAATCTATTCCCAGCTGTGAAAAATAAAGATCTAGCTTGTACTATCCTCCTTTCTCCGTCCCTTGTCTCTTTTTCCATTAACACATTAATTCTTTCATTGACGACCTGTCAAACTTCAAACAATATATTGAAACTTCTATTTCTTGTTCCATCACTTTTAGGCCATATCTCTTGATTTCCCCACAACATTAGAGGGAGATGTAGTATGCCTCTTCTTAATGAAGAATCAGAGTATAAAATTCTCAATTCGACATCATTTTCAACAGCAAATTTAAAAGCCTGTTACACTGTCTTCTAAGATCTGTTGTTTCTGATGCTAGTTGGATTTTTGGATCCTTTGTCAATCACCCATTTTATCTTTCTGTAAGCTTTTAGGCTCTGCTGTTCCCTTTGATGTTCAGAAAGTTCACATTGATGTGTCTAGGCATGGGTCTTTTTTTCATTCATGTTAGACCCTTTCATTTTAAAGACTCTTGTCTTCCTATAGCTCTGGAAAAAATTTTCTGTTTGCCTTTTTAATTTCATTTCCTCTGTTTTCTGTGTTCTTTCATTCTGAACGTGCTGATCAGATGTTAAACTTCTATACTTCCAATGTCTTGGGCCTTTTGCTTTATGCTTAGGGAATTATCCTTGAATTTATCTTCCAGATCTTTAATTGAATTTTTATATTTTAACAAACTTATTGTTTTTAAATTTACAAGAACTCTTCCTTGTTTTTGGATAGTTCCTTTTTCATAGCTCCCTATTCTTATTTTTTGGATGCAACATCTTGAATCTCTCTGAGGATAATTGATCATTTTTAAAATTCTCTTCTGTTTTCTGAATGATCTCGGTTTCCTTCAAGTTCATTTTTTTTTCCTGCTTATTTATTCTGGTCTTTTTCTTGCTATAAGCTTTTCTTAGCTTTTAGATGCTTCTTGGTTGTCCATTCATAACTTTTAAACAACTTTATTGATGTGTCATTCACATACCCCTTAATTCACCCATTGAAAATGTACAGGCTGGGTGTGGCGGCTCATGCCTGTAATCTCACCACTTTGGGAGGCCAAGGCAGGAGGATCGCTTGAGGCCAGAAGTTCAAGACCATCCTGGGCAACACAGAAGACTCTATTCCTGCAAAAAAATAAATTAGCCAGGCATGGTGGCACGTGCCTTTAGTCTGAGCTACTTGGAAGGCTGAGGCAGGAGGATCGCCTGAGGCCAGGCATTTGAGGTTACAGTGAGCTCTGATCGTGCCACTGCACTCCAGCCTAGGTGACAGAGCAAGAGCCCGTCTCGTAAAAAAAAAAAAAAAAATTCTGGTTCCACTTAGGGGTTAAAAAATCCATTTTAAAAAAAAGAAAATGTACAGTTCAGTGGCAGCTGTGCATCCATCACCACAATTTCAGAACATTTTAGTTATCTCCCCCCAAGAAAGCTCCACATTCCTTAGCTGTCACCTCCCCATTCTCTTACCCACCCTCCCAACCTCTTCCCTCCAGCCCTGGGCGACCACTATCCATTCCTACTTGAAAATAAGGGGTTAGTGAGACTGGCTTGCTGCTCTGGCAGGGGTAGGGAACCTGCGGCCTCAGGGCCACATGTCGCCCTCCAGATCCCCAAGTGCGGCCCCTCAACTGAATCCAAACTTCACAAAACAAATCCCTTTATTAAAAGGATTTGTTCTGTAAAGTTTGGATTCAGTCAAAAGGCCATATTCAGGGATCCAGAAGGCCACATGTGGCCCAGAGGCCACAGGTTCCCCCCCGTGGTGGGGGTTTCAAAATTTGAGTTAATGAGAAGACAATAGTTGGAAAGGAGGAGAAGGCAGAGGAAGAGGTCGAGTAGACCCCAACTCTCAGAAAGCCAGGTGTGGGGATCAGGACCTTAGTCCTCAGAGGGCTGGTGTTTCAGGTAAGAAGTCAAGCCATTCCATGTTGATCTGTTTAACTTCCGAATTCGGGATTCAGAAGATATTCTACCATTGATGATAATGCAGTGCCTTGTCTAGACTTTAGGTTTCGTAAAGGGTGGGATCATATCTGTCTTGTTCATAGCTCTGTCTCCTGCACCTAGTGTACTGTTTAGCACACAGTAGATATTATGTATTTGTTGAATAATTTCAACATCATGCATTTATATGCTTTACAGTTTGCAATGAACATTTATGTAGTTCTCTCTTACCTCATTTGAGATAGGCAGGTGTGCAAAAGCGGATTCACCACAGCACTAATGATGCTTAAACTGTAGGGCCTTCCACCTGTATGAGCCCCTTTCAAAACCCTGTTCCCAATTCTGTATTTGTCAACTTTGCATCTTTTTTCTTAAAGAAGACCTACAAAATTATATTTTGTAGTGTTCAGCATCAGAAAACCTGAATTAGACCTACCTTTCTAGATACAGCAGAAGTATTCACCCCAATTTAGAGCTCTAAAAGCTGCGGCTCGGAGGATTGAGTACCTTGCCCAAGGCGACACATCCAGTAAGTGGCAGGACATTTCACACCTGAATGATTCCTCCCACTACTTATCCCCCCCCCCACAGTGAGCGCACAGCTTCTGATTGATGCCTGTGGCTATGTCACCAGCCACAGGGAGCAGTGCAGGACCTGGGTTCTGCCCAGAGCAACCCTGGTGGTTGACTGTGCTTGGGAGGTATCTGTGCCCCCTAAGATCACAGGCTGCCTCTCTATCCAACATGAACCAAGCAAGGAAAGCCCACACATCCTCCCCTTTTCCCCGCCTACATATTTCAGTTTTAGTTATGAAATACCCTTGAGAGTATTTTCTCTAAACAAGAGAAATACTGAATCTTCCTTTCCACTCCTGTTTTTGAATAAGACTTTTAATCTCTTGTTGTTTCACAGTCTTAAAATAAAATGTAGGATCTAAGGGGAATTGAAAAGTCAGAGATCATATTGTCAACTGCCAACTAATTTGGTGATGCTCCCGGGTGGGAAAATCAATGTCTGCCCCACAGAGGTGAATCACACATTCTATTGGATTGTGCCGCTGACTTACTTTCTTCTTTGAAAATTAACTTACCCTCCATGCTTTTCAACTTTTCAATGAAGTATATTTCGTGCTTGCCTTTCCCCAGACACAAGTGTATGTGTTTTGAGTAGAAATCTGCGCTGGCGGTGCCTGGAGGAGATAGTCTCAGTCTATTGGAGGATTGAACTGAATTCCCTGGAGATAGGCCAGAAGTCCTTGGGTGTCTCGGGCTGAGTTTTCAAAGGCCTGCCGGCCCCTAAGCTAATGTGAAAATTGACTTCCAGGACTTCTTTATCCTAAAGTTATTGATCCAGTAGTGATTTAGGAGGGCTAAACTGTCTTGGGTATTAATGTGGTATGATAAAAAATGCAAAGGTTACAGAGGCTTCCTTTTTTCTGTGCTGCTTCTCTTTGTGCCCATGCCCTCACCCCCTACCCCACAGGACTGAGAATCACCTAGACCTGGTGCTGACTACTGCTTACTCCAGCATTAGAGTGCTTTCTTCCCAGGTGTTTAACAGCCACTGCCCCAGCCCCTCTGCCCAGCCCTTCAGGCTTCCCTCCGAGGACTTTCCTACAATCCAAGAACCAAAAAGGGTGGATGCTTTGCACTATAGGGGACTTCTGGAACCCTGCTTCATTGCTCTGGCTGGCATCTCTTCTGATTGGCCAGTGACTATACCATATTATAGGTAATTAAGTATCAAAACATTAAATAATTAAATTACATTGTAAGTAATTTGAAAGATCACCTCCCCTCCCCGCCCCCCCCCCCCCCCCCCGGCCAAAGTCTGATCACTTGGGCCTGTTTGATGCCCTAGTTTCTTGGCAAATCAGAAGCAAAGTTGTCCATTTAAAGGTTGAATTCCCAGAGCCCTTTTCAGGGCGTGCTGGCCTTTTGGCTTTGCTTTGTCAAGGTGTCAGCAGCACTGGTGACATAAAGACACAAAATGAGGCATTGGAGCCATCCCCAAGTCCAAGTCAGGACATTGTTGTGAGCCCAGTACCAGTCCCCCGGCTGTGAGGGAGTGCTCTCTGAGTTCATTTCCTTATAAGAGCATGTATAAGCACCAAAGAATGTATGCCACAAGCAAGGCCAGCTTTCATCTGTCAGCAGCTTAAAATGTTTAGGACAGTGCACTGACTAGAAACATGCACCATGGTGAGGTGCTCAGCAGCAGATGGAACATGTAAAACCCGACTGACTCAGAGCATTTGTGCCTTAGGTGGCCTTTGTTTGAGCCTGGAATTAACCTTCATAAAACACAGACTTCTCTCTCAAGGTGTCCTGCAAGAAGAAGAATGCTCCTCACGGCCATCCCTGAATGCAGTAGTGCATGCGTGGTCAATTTAGGACCGTGCAGAGGATGGAAAGCTCAGTGGCTACTAGAAGGGAGCACCGGGAATTCAGGTTTCAGCCTCATTTGAAATCAGCTTCAGTTTCTCCTCAGCTTGACTTAAGCCAGGCCATCCTAGACTGTATCATATCTTTGGCTTCTTCTGTCTCATTCTCTTCAATCTGCTTCTGTTTATATCTAACCCAATCTGTTATCCTTTTCCTCTGGCCACAAAAGTATTTAAAACTAACCAAATCGGCCAGGATTTGTTTTTGCCAAAGGGTATTTTTACTAGTGGCTTTAAAGACTCCTATGAGGGTCACACCCTGCAGAGTGGCAAATGTTTGGCAGGAGTTGGGGACTCTTGGTTCTGGCAGAAGGGAGCCTTTGTTGCTTCTCAAACCCTCTCTCAGAGCAGACTGGACAGGACTAGCAAAGCAAGTTTTAGCAGCCCTCTTAATTCCTGCCCATAGGCAGTGTAAATGCTAACAAGCCATGTGGGCAGAAGGGAACAGGAGAAAGGAGAAAGACCATCCTGATCATGTCAAGAGAGGATAAGACACCTCGGCCTCCTGGGCAAACTCTGCATTGTTCCAGAGGACTTGCTTCAGGGTGCTGACATCTGTCTGTTTCCTGAGGATGCCGTACAATCCAGAGACAAACTCAGAAAGACCTCCTGCCCCTGTAGGTTTTTTTTTTCTTTTCCTTTCTTTCTTTCATCAGCACATTAAAGATGGATCTTGATTGTTCCTGAGGCCTTCCCATGGCTGGGGTGTTAAAGTACCAAACTTGTGCAGAGTTCAGACCATGCCATCTGATGTCAACCATGAGACAATCTATAGTGAAAAGGAAGCTTGCTGTGAAAGGGAATTCCATATTTGTTAAGCATTTTTTGTGTGCCAGGCACTGGCTAAAAAGCTTTAGGCAAATTATCTCATTTGGTCCTTAAAATATCCTTGTCAAGTAGGTATTATTGTTCCCGTCTTACTGATGAGAAAACCTGAAGCTCAGAGAAGTTAAGCAACTTGCCCCAGGAACCAGGATTTGGCTCTTAGTCTGTCCAACTCCAAGTCTCATGAATTTCCTACCATGCCACTCTTCTTTTGGTAAAAGATGACAGATTTTTAAAAAATAAATGAATATCTGCCCTCCTTTATTTCTAAACTCACCTTGTCATATAATTGAAAAGGCCCATGTTCTTACAATGTGGGATTTTTTCCCCAAGACACTCCCTGTGTGAGTTGTTTATTTGATGGATGGCCATATACACTTGTGTATTCATGCTGTTCACCATCTGATACTGTCATTTAGTAGGAAAAAAATATAACCCCATGTCCTAGAAGACCTTGTCAATAGCCAAGGTGGAGCATGGGTCTAAATGACATTAGGGTCTCCTTTTTTGGTCTCCCACTTATGGGCCGAAATGGTGATTACTCAGTATGTTGCCCTGATCTTCTGAACAGGAAGATTGCCCCTTCGGGGCTACTGAAAACTGTGAAATGAGGTTAGCTAGGATGTTGGTTCCTAAATTTTCAGCTTACTAGCCTGCTGGTACAGTGTTCTTCAGAGGACATTAAGATCCTGTGTCAGAGAACAGAAGTCCATTCTGTTACAGCCATGTATAAGTCCTGGCAGTTGAAGGACAGAAAGGTTAGTGGGGGTGCAGCCCATCTTCATTCACAGTGGCACAGTGAGCAGCCCTGCTATGATTTTAGGGACTACTTTTACTCCCCAGTGTGGTGACAAGGGTCAGCCACTCCCATAGGACTGTCAGCACGTCCATCCACAGCTCACAGAAGTGCAAGCACAGCCTTCTCAGGGGTGTATAAGAGGTCAAAGAAATCCATTTCAATGTATCAGAATTGTGGCTGAGGATGTTGGAGTCTCTGAAGAGCATCCCTTTATGAGGAAACAGCCACGGTCAGGCAGCTGGGAATAGGGGCAGATGCAGGCTGCACCCTGTCCAGTGCCTTCGCCTCTATTCTCATTTCCCCAAAGAGTGTTAATAAGTTTAGGTGAAGAAAGCGCTCTTAAGTGAAAAAAGGGCTCTGCGATCAAATTAACTTGGGAAATAGTAGATTAGATAAGGTTACTGCAGGGTGTTCCAGAGCCTTTACAGGACACTTTTTTTCTAAAATAAAGTGCATATCTTTTTACACCTTAGTGTTTCTAAAATTAAAGTAAATCTAAGAATTGATATCAGAGGCAGGGCTGGAAGTAGAGTGAGGCAAGTGAGGCATGTAGGGTGCAAGATTCATGCAGGCAGAACCCTGAGAGTGAGTGTGTCCAGCGCCTTTCTTGCCACCCTCCCACCCCCAGCCCTGGTCAAGATGACCTGCCTGGCACCAGGTAGAAGACTCAGGTGTGTCAAGGGACTTAGCCAGCCTTTGTAGATACTTGTTCATTTGATGGTACTTCAGGTGAGTTCTTATAATAGGGAGCCACTGAAGTTGAATTTTTTACACAGATCCTGTCATTATCTCTTTTAAGAGATTGTTATTAAAAAAAAAAAGAACAACAGACTTCTATACCTTGCAGTGGAAAAACCTGGCAAACACTACCTTAACCAAGTGATCAGTTTAGCCTCATTAGTGATGTCATGTGGCTACTGTGTCCCCTCTACTTTGATGCAATGAGAAGGGCACTTCACCTCTGTGGCTTTTTTTTTTTTTTTTTTTTTTTTTTGAGGTAGGATCTTTCTCCATCACCTAGGCTAGAGTACAGTGGCGCAATCATAGTGCACTTCAGCCTCAAATTCCTGAGCTCAGGCAATCCTCCTATCTCAGCCTCCCAGGTAGCTAGGACTACAGGCACACATCCCCATGCCTGGCTATTTTTTAAAATTTTTTTGTAGACATGGGGTCTTGCTATGTTGCCCAGGCTGGCCTTGAACTCCTGGCCTCAAGCGATCCTCCCATCTCGGCCTCCCAAAGTGCTAGGATTACAGGTGTGAGCCACCATGCCTTGACCCTATGTGCATTTTTTACAAAAACCCATCATCTCTGTTTAGTTTTGAGAAAAACAAGAAAGAAACCCAGAGTGGAGTACGTTGTACAAGATACTTGGCCGGTACTCTTCAAGACTGTCAAGGAAACTGCCACAGACCGGAGGAGCCTGGGGAGACATGACAACTGAATGCAGTATTGTCCCTGAAGTGGATTCCAGAACAGAAAGAATACATTGGTAGAAACACTGATGAAATCCAAATAAAATGGGATTTAATTAATCGTAATATACCAACATTGGCTTTTTAGTTTTGACAAATGTTCTTTGGTAATGTAAGATGTTAACAATAGAGGAAAACGGTTAAGGGGTATATGGGAATACTCTACTATCTTTTTAAGTTTTCTGTAAATCTAAAATTATTCCAAAACAAAATGTGTATTTAAAAAAAGATTATTATGAATAAGCATTATAAAGGCAAGTTTTTTTGTCACACTCTAGGCAGTAATTAAAGGCAACAAAGATTGCCAAATCTCAAGGAATGGATCATGGAAGCTTCAGTGTGGGGAGAAGGTGGTGTGACAGTTCTTGGAATGCTGATTCTTCCATTATGAAGAACTGTCACTCCATCTCCAAGAATCTGTCAAGAGCTTCCAGCTGACACTTAGTAAAGTTGATACCTTCCAGTCACATGTTATTCAATTGAAAATATGAAACTATAAGCTTATCAAAAAGAAAAGGCACATAAAACTTGAGTATTCCTTTATAGGCTTTGGAATTATGTTGTTTATTCTAAAGGTACAAAAAAGATCAAGATCATGAAAAGTTTATGAAAAGCGACTTGTCACTGTGATAGTTAACATATAACTTCTAATGGTCAAAAATAACTCAGTGAACCTTTAGATTCTGAAGGCAAAGAATGATTAGATACAAACCATGACTGAGATCCTGAAGAAAGTAAGTCTTAAGTACTCATGTAGATAAACGTAGGCTTTTATCATTTAGTTAAAAACAAAACTATATACTTATAAGCAGTTGTTTTTCCCCAACTCTTCTTTCCCCCAAACTGTTATTAAGTCAATGGGGAGCTTACAATTGATGATGTCTTAGAATCCTAGAAATAAGGCAGGGGTAGAAGTACTTAACTGCCCACAGAACCCTGGAGTTCCATGGAACATACTTTAGGAAAGAGCACTCCATACTATTTGCTGCCTATCCATTTGATAGAGGATAAATTCTCAGCCAAAAGGTTTTCTGGATCATAGCTGTTAAGTTTGAGAAAGGGTGTGCTACACAGGTATGTTTTATTGACAGTTTCTGAACCCCGAGATGCTCCCCATGTAAATGAGCCTGAAAAGTGAGACCGAATTTCTTGACTAATTTTTGAGCCAGGCATCATCAGGTTAGATGAGACAGACAGATCCTTTTTGGACTGAATGTGGTAAGAATGCCCCAGACCTGCCCATTCATTAGGAAGTAAGCCCGAAAAGCATGGTGGTAGACAAAGTTGGCAAAGTCCTTCCCTCCCTCTTCCAAGAAAGACATTGAGCTTTAGGAAACTGACATCTGTCACCGAGAGAAGAAACAAACTTTACTCTTTTACCATTGGTTTAGGCAATGTGTGGCAAGGTTTCCAATTCAAAACTCCCAAATTGTGAGCCAAGATTCTCCTACATACACACATTATGTGCACACGCACACACATGCACATACGTAAAATCCTTGACCATCTCCCAAATCAGCACCATTTTACTGAGGGCCAGTTTGAAGGTTGTTTGGCCGCAAAGCTTGCTTGACAATGTTTTCTGTTCTCTGGTCAATGATGGGTTAAAGTGTCATTTCAGCAGCTCCCCTCACAGGGGCTTTATTAATACAAGTCCCTGCTCCACACTTGACCTTCAATCACTGGAAAACATTGAGAACAACTTCAACCAAATGAAAAAATACTCTGTCGGACTTGGTCCAAACATCAGCAACCTTTCATGAGTGATGCAGGAGAGTGATCTGCGTGGCAGTTGTGCTTCTCCCTGATGGAAACTTCAACTTGTTAATGGCTCTTCTGGGACAGGTTGTAAGGGCAGCTGGCCTCTGCTGTGGCAGAATAACAAATGAGAGAGAAAGCTACTCAGGCACATGCTTTGCCCCAAAATAGCCACGGCTAGAGGGTCTGGGAGGACCCACAGCATTTATCAGATGTTTTGGCCACACGCTAGCTCCTTGCCACTGGTGAAGATGAGGAAAGATTGCTTGCTATGTATATGTCATGGCTAGTGTTCCATCACTGTAAGCAGAGCAGCTACATTTTAGCCAATTCATCATTTGAGATCCTTTGCATACCTCTGCTCTGTGAAGGACAATCATTTATTAGCCTCAACAAGAGAGAACTGTCATTACAGGAAAACAATAACTGAGGGTGGGCCCTTGCTAAAATATTGAAGACTGTGTCATTCACACAAATGTATGGAGCCAGACTTCAGAGTTCAAGTGCTGTTTACTTGGGATTAGCTCAAGTTTGGTTAAGAGGCGTGTGGAACTTGGATGAGGTTGTTGATACTACTGTTTGTGGTGAGAGAGACCAGGCCAGCACTTGTGATCTAAAGAGGGGAGTGGGGCAGGGGTGTGTGCTAAGAGGCCACCCACCAAGAATCTACATCTCAGCTCTAAATGCCAGTTCTGAAACTCAGATCAGGCATTGTGGGGATAAGGGGTGACATTTGGAGAAAGGAAGAAAGAAAGAAATACCTGTCTCTTCTGATTTAGAGATGGCTGTTGCCTACCTCAAATGAGATTTTCATGAATCTTCATACAGCTTGTGCCACTCTGGTGAATTATAAATCTTATCAGTGGCTGGGTATTGCCAGGAAAATCTATTCTCTCTAAGCTTTCTGCTTTCTATGGTAGTCTGGGCAATATTTGTTGATTACTCCCTGTCACCAATTTTTTGGTCCAGATAGTTCCCCAGAGGAACATTCTCTATAGGTTTACAGAAGATAAACCAGTTGGTGCCAGGCCAGTTGGCTACTCACACACATAGCTGCTGAGACCACCTTTTGCTATCAGTGTATCATATTTCACTCTCAGTATATCTTCATACTAGGTTATATATCATCTTTTCTTTTTTTTGATAGTTTAATTGAGATGTAATTCATATAACATACAATTCACCCGTTTAAAGTGTACAACTCATTGGCTTTTGGTATATTTACAGAGTTCTGCAACCATCTCGGCAAAAGATTTTTATCACCCCAAAAGAAACCCTGTACCTGTTAGTAGCCACATCCCAGTACCCCCAGACCCCCAATCCCTAGGCAACCAATAATCTGCTCATTCTCTAGATTTGCCTATTATAGACATTTAATCTAAATGGAATCATATAATAAATATGTGGTTTTTTGTGACTGGCTTCTTTCACTTAGCATATTTTCAAGGTTCATCCATGTTGTGGCATATATCAGTACTTTATTCTTTTTATTGCCAAATAATATTCCATTTTATGGATATAGCACATTTTATTTATCTACTCACCAATTGATGGACATTTGGGCTCTTTCCACTTCTTGGCTATTAAGAATAATGCAGCTATGGACATTTTTGAACCAGGTTTTGTGTGGAAATCTAATTTTTCTCAGGTATATATCTAGGAGTGGAATTACTGGATCATATGGTAACTATATGTTTAATATTTTCAGGAACTGCTAAACTGTTTTCCAAAGTGGGTGCATAATTTTACATTCCCATCAGTAATATATGAGAGTTACAATTTCTCCATATCCTTCCCACCACTTATTATTATTTGTCTTTTGATTCTAGCCATTCTAGGGGGTTTGCAGTAGTATCTCATGGTGGTTTTAATTTCCCTGCTGGCTGATGATATCAAGTGTCTTTTTATGTGCTTATTGGCTGTTTGTATTTCTTTAGAGAAAGTCTATTCTGATCCTTTGCCCATATTTTAATTGGGTTGTCTTTACATTATTCAGTTGTTGTAGTTCTTTGTATAGTCTAAAGTCAAGTCTCTTACCACATGTATGATTCTGTGGGAGAAATCTTTTCACTTTCTTTGGAGCACAAAAGTTTTTAATTTTAATTTAATGTCCAATTTATTTATGTTCTCCTTTGTTGCTATGCTTTTGGTGTCATATCTAAGAAGCCATTGTGTTAATACCAGGCCATGAAGATTTTCTCTTATCTTTTCTTCTAAGGGTTTTATTGTTTTAGCTCTTATATTTAAGTCTTTGATCCAGTTTGAGTTACTTTGTGTATTGGAATGAGGTAGAGGGTCAACCCTACCTCATATGGATATTCAGTTGTTATATATCATCTTTTAAGAGACAAAAGCAGGAGCCTTGTCAGGGCATCTCTCTGGGTTGGGTTAGGGGCCACCTGCTCTGCAGAGCTGCATCCCACAACTGAGGGACAGGTGTTAGGAGAACATAGAGACTCTTATCATATCCACCAGAGCAGTCAGAGTAACGGGTGCACCGGTGATCTGCTCCATTCTCCCAGGTCCCTTTGAGTGCCAACCCCCAAAGGAAGCAAACATCCTCTTAAAGTCGTTTGCCACCAAATTCTGCCCATCTTCCACTACCCAGCACAGGTCAGCATGCACAGGCTGGTCTGGCTTAAAGGACATGAAAATTTGGAGTCAGACAGACCTGGGAGTGATTCCCAGTACTCCCATTTACTAGCATAGTGACCTTAGCAAGTCACTAACTTCTCTGAGTCTCCATTTCCTCACTTATAAAATGGGGACGATGATATCAACCATGCAGTGTTGCTGTGAGGAGTAAACAAGATCGTACAGGTAAAGTGCGTGGTGTGATAGCGCCTGGCACGTAGTAGGTGCTCCAAAAATGGTAACTATCACTATTCTCATGACCTTTCTTAACTTTGCCCTGCCTCTGTGCAAGTTGTCTCATCCATGAAAGGGGAGCTAATTGGAATATAAACTCCAGGAGAGCAGGAACTTCCCCTGGTTTGTTTATTCTTATATCCCTGGGGCCTAGAACAGTGTCCAACACACAGTAGGCTCCCAGTAAATATTTGCTGACTGGTTAAATGTATAATACTTCTATTATTTAATCCCCAGAATTATTGTAAGGATAAACATTTTAAAAATAATGTATTCAAGTATTCTGTGAACTATAAAATGCTATAGAAATGTATGACTTCTTTTTAGTGAAAAGAGACATGCAGATGGCTGTAATACAGCAAACCTGAAAATGAGGTGGATGTATATTTTCTAGAAGGTGTCATTTCATTTTCAAGGTACTGAAGAACCAGAGATCCTTTAATAAAGTTAATTTATTAAAGAATCTTGAGGTCATAAAATGTTAATGCCCCTCTCTAGGTTTTCACACTTTACCCTGGAGAGAATTGCATTCTCCCTGGCCCTTCTTAAGAGCAAGCAATATTGAGGCGGGAGGGGCAGAGAGAGAAGGACAGAGAGATTGTCTTGTCTTTCAGCTATTTAATATCTGGATAAGGACTGGGAATTCGCGTTACTCGTTATTCATTTCTTTCTGTCCAATATTCTTTTTCATCTGTTTTTCCCTTATAGAAATAAAAAAGTAGTACTTTCCTATCTCCCTAAAAGGACTGAATGTCGAATTTAACCTTTCTTTCCTTGTGTCTACCTACTTAGGGCCTTAGGACGCAACTCTAACGCTGGGAAACCATGAATCCTGGTTAGATGGGAACAGCAGTGGGAGAAGACCAGTCAGGAGGGAGCAGACTAGGTTCTGGACCCAACTCCTCATTAATTAGCTCTGTAACCAGACAAGTCACTTTGCATCTCTGGGTCCCAGTTTCTCATCTGGATAATGAGTGTTTTAAGCCAGATGCTCCCTAAGGGCCCGTCCAGCTCTTAAATTACATAACTTTATGGCATATCCAATCAAAAAGCATTTATCAAGTGCCCGTCACATCCCAGGATGCTATTAGGTGGTAGGGTGGGAAGGGGGAGCAAGTATCCCTCCTGGGAGGATCGTATAGTAGTACATAATACTACCTGTAACAGTGTGTCCCACTGGATCCAGCTGTGCAGAGCAAAGGAGAAGCAGAGTGCAGAGAATGCCTGGGGGAGGGTCTGACTATTTTGGAAGACATGAGTCTTGAGCTGCGCCTTGAGGAAAGCATGGGATTTGGATTGGGTGAGAGGTCACAAGGGCGATAGGCAAGTGGAATAGGGCAGAGCGCCCTGGGCCAGGAGTCACGAGTTCAGGGCTCCATCCCAGCTTCGTAGCTAATGGGCAATGCAGTCTTAATGTCACCTCATGTGTCTGGCCTCAGTGTCATGTGTATCATCTCAAAGTGCTCACTGGAAGGCAGTCAAGGTGAATGATGGGCAGCAGGCCGTGGAGTCCGAGGAGCCTGAGGTAGCATCAAAGGTCCAGACCACTGCACTTTGAAGCTGTGTGGCCTTGAACATGTTATTTAATTTCCTTAGCCCTCAGTTTTCTCATCTGTAGATCACAATAAATGACTTTGAAGGGTTGCTGTGAAGATTTTATGAGAGGATCCATTAGCACAGTGTGAGTGCTCAACAGGTGGCAGTGGTGGTTGTCATATTATTAAAGCTCCTCTGTGAGTGAAGCTGAATTAAAGGAGGGAGTTCTAAGGAAGTAACTTGATGAAATAAAGCATTTAATAAACCTAGTGAGACATACAATGGAATATTTTCAGCCTTAAAAGCAAGGAAATTCTTGTCACATGCTATGACATGGATGAACCTTGAGGACACTATGCTAAGGGAAATCAGCCAGTCATAGAAGGATAAATACTGTATGATTCCAATTATATGAGGTGTCTAAGGTAGGCAAACTCACAGAAACAGAAAGTAAAAAGATGGTTGCCAGAGGCTGGAGGCGGGGAAATGGGGAACTGTTCAATGGGTACAGAATTTTAGTTTTGCAAGAGGAAAAAGTTGTGGAGATCTGTTGTACAACAATGTGAATAAACTTAATACTACTGAACTGTATACTTAAAAAAACCCTAGCGGAGCAAATATATGATGCATATTCTTCCATTTTTGTTTAACAAATATTTAAGTAAATACAATATGTAAAGCACTGTGCTAGGTGCTAGATATAGAAGCAGAGAGACAAAGATGACTAAGACATAGGAGATCCCTGCCTCAGGGCAGAGTAGTTTAGGAGAAAATAACGTGGAGTTTTTGTAGAGAGACCTCAGTTCTAGACCAAGTATGCTATTGCTGGGGCAGTGGCCTTGGGCAAGTTACTTAATTCTTCTAGCTTTTATGTTTCTGTAGATGTAAAGTAGGAATAGTTAATATCTGTCTCGCAGATTGTCATAAAAATTAAAATGCATTTAGAGCAGTGGGCATATGTTCAACATGCTAGGTTGTGCTATTTCTTGCTCTTCTCATTATGTTCCTCTCAAAGGGACTTGCAAGCTCATAGAAGAGGCAGGAGAAAGATGTGTCCACAACAGAGCCCACAAAGGCGTAAAAAAAGTGGCTAGAGGGAGGGACAAGATGTTCAGGGAGGGCCAAGCAGGGCCTGAGCCTGCCCTGTGAGCCCTTTCCTGTCTCAAGACAGGGAAGCAGGCCAGATGGAGGGGCCACTTGTAAACCTCATCCCAGAAACTTCCCAGAAGTATTCCTTCTAGGCCTGAGAGTCAGGAACAACTGAAGAAGGACTTAAAGCACAGGTGCTGAAGGTGTGAAGCCTTCTGGAGGAGCTTGTTGGGAGCTGCTGTGAGTTTCCATGTCTAGGAGAAAGTAGGGAAATGGAAAAAGCTTCCCAAGGGTGATGGCTGACGGATGTTTGTAGAGATATCTGGGAGAGGTGGTAAAATTTCTTCCTTTAATATCTGTCTGAAGGCAAGGCTGGATTCTCATGTATCTGGGTGGCTTTTATGGGGTCCTCCCATAGGGTGACACATCCAGACCCATGCTGATCCCTTGGTGAGTCTTCATTTTCAAAGATTGTTGGCTGGACACAGTGGCTCATGCCAGTAACCCTAGCACTTTGGGAAGTCCAGGTGGGAGGATTGCTTGAGGCCAGGAGTTTGAGACTAGCCTGGGCAGCATAGTGAGACCCCTTCTTTACAAAATATTTAGAAAATTCAGTAGGCATGATGGTGGGCACCTGTAGTCTCAGCTACTTGGAGACTGAGGCAGGAGGTTCTCTTGAGCCCAGGAGTTCAAGGTTTCAGTAAACTATGATGGCACCACTGCACTCCAGCCTGGGTGACAGAGCAAGACCCTATCTCTTAAAAAAAAAAACAACAAAGATTACGATTACTAAATTGATACTCAGCTTACTTGAGAGAACTGTGCCTTCCTTTTGTTTGTCCTTTAATCCATTCATTTATACAACCAGCCTTTAGTGGGCTCCCACTGTGGAAGAGATACTCAGCTATGAAGCATTTCTTCTTTCATGTTATTTGCCTAAATGATGACTTATATTTTGGTCACCTGCCAACTCTGTGACGTACAAAAGTAACTTTGAGGAAATGCCTCCATGGCAAGCTTATGCAAGGCAGTACTATCTGCCTTTATCTACTTGGGGGAGCATTACTAGATGGCATGGGCCCTAGTGCTTTCAGACACTACTCCGAGTTGGCTATGATTAAAGGGGGCAGAAGTTACGACTCCCTATAGCCATGAATAGAGGAGGAAGCTGATGTTTAACAAAAAAATGTGGCTCTGGGCCTTTGGGTCCCTAAGTGCAAAGAGCTGATGTCTTGCTGTCATTCTGGCCAAGCCATGCCCTGCACACTGTGCTTTTCTGGTAGCACATTGCAGTCAGCTGTGGGAAGCCGAATCTGGGAACCTTGCCCACCCTACCTGGTGCCCTGCCAGAATTTTTGGTACAGTGAATTTTTATCCTGGAGCAAGTTTGGTACTGAACCAGACAAGTTCTTCCAATTTTCTTTCCTCATTTGGCAATCTCACTATTTTGCCTGTCCTCTCTTCTGCAGAATAAGAGAGCAGAAATCCCTGTCTTAAAGGCTTCCCTGAAAGATTGCCCAACAACTGAAGTGAAAGACTTGGGGAAAAAACAGATGAGAGAGAGTCAACAAGGTGGAAGTTGGAACAGTGAGAGCTTCTTGAATGAACATCTATGAATATTGTCCATATGGCTGAATTTGATAAATCCTGCTGAGACTGTTGACGTGAGTGGGAGCTTTGCCTGGACAAAATGGTTGGCCCAGGAAATTGCAGTAATGTGCAGCACCAACTTTAGATGTTTGGGTTTTAAAGGATACATATTCTTCTTTTTCCTTACTTTCCTAAGGTGTGCTTCTCCAGGCACAGATGCCTAGAGCCTCAGAAAAAGAAGTGTGTGTGTGTGTAGTGAGAGAGAAGTGTGCAGAGAGAGAGAGACAGAGAAAGAAAGCAAGAAAGCTTAGGGGAGAGGCAGATAGGGAGGCAGAGAGGAGAAATGGATTTTGAAATTGTCCTGAAGAAGATAGAAGAGAAAGATGATGTGAATCAGGTCCTCTAAATGCCATTCCTTTGACTGGTTGTGTTGCCTTCTGTACTTTTTTGTCTGGTTTTATTCCTCTGAAGCCAGTGTCCTCTGTCACTCTATGTTTCATACCAAAGAGCTAAGCTCTCCCTCATCAGGGCTCTTGTGCCTGTGGGATGGCAGACAAAGAATGTAATAATCAGGGAGGCCGAGACTGAACACCCTGTTGCTAGCACAGCATCTGAGCACTCTGCCTCACCCACCCTGGACTGACGGGAACAAGAGCAGGGAACATGGCTTATCATTATCCAATTCTATTATTAAGCACTCACTTGGACTCAGGCCTATTCTGATAGAGATTTGAAGAGAGCCTTTTGTAGGAGGATTTTTTTTAAAAATAGGCTTATACTACAAGTGTACAAATGTCTTTTGATGAAGAAGTGCTGTGGAGAGCCAAGCCCCGTGGGCCAAGTGGAAGAGCCGCATGGAGAGGCAGTGGATGGGAGGTGAGCCTCGTCCTCAGCTGAGGAAGCGAGCATCCTGCAAAGGATATCACAAGATGGTGTCAAGCAGTGAAACAGCTGGGCTCCTGACCAAGGCGGCAGCCGGCGGCATTCTGGCTCTGGCTTTTTTTTTTTAACATAGATGAAGAGGACCTTTCAGTAGATGTCACCTTGAATTGGGTTATATCTGGCTTTTGCAGTGGCTCTGCTGAGTATTGCACTGTTTGAGTCTTCCTGTTCTGAAATGTGTCTGATATGTCTGAGAATCCTGTTTTAGGGCTGAGGTTGATTATAGCAAACAGTAGTGCAAGCCCCACTCCCTGGTCTTTCTTGATAGAGTGACAGTGCTGGGTCCCCCAGGAGCACTCTCTGGGCAGTTTACCACTGCTGTCCGCACTGAAATGGATGTCATTTTCTTTTCTGAGTAGATGCTCACTTGTAATCCATTTGGAGAAAATTCTTGATTTCTTGAGATGCTTAGGAGAGGCTAAACAAAGGAAGGAGCTTCCGTATCTATTACACCATTCCCTGTGGGCTTCATTGAATACACTGTCTGCTGTTCCATACCCCAAGACTTTGACCAAAATATCCCTGAATACCCTGGCCCATCTCCTCCCACAGAGGTGTGCTGCAACTTACCTACTAACCCAGAGAAAGTAAACATTGTGAGGCAGCCACAATAGACACTTGGAGGGGAGCTCTGATGAATTGGAAAGATCATAGGTTTTGGAATCACAAGACCAGTCCAAGGCCTGAACTCTGGTGCTTACCAGTGGCCTGTGCAATACTTAGGGCCCATAATTTCTGAGTTTGTGAAAATAGGGATTCTAATTCCTATCACATAAGGGGTTGATTCAGTGACACAGTGGCTGTGGAAAAACTTCACAGACTATGAAGTGCTAAAGAAATCACTTTTGTCCTTATCTAAGAATGGTGTTCTCATACCTTCATGCAGGACCATAATCACACAGAGAGGTGCTGCAGGGACAGGGTTGCTTCTGGCACCACCCATCTGGCTACTGTAGACAACTGGGATCTGAGTACTTCCTTGGCTTGTGATGCTTAAATCTTAATATGCATCATAATCACCTGGGGGCTAAAAATACAGATCCTTAGGCCCCATTCCTCTAAAATCCCCTTGGCTGATCTAGGAACCATGTGTAATTAGCTCCCCAACTATTCTGATGCAGATTACCCATAAGCTACACTTTGAGAAAAACTGGAGTGCACAGCTGGGACTGGGCGACCGTGGAGATTGGTTGGGTGAGGTAGGAGGAGAGCTCCGTAGGGTAATGTCGGTGTGTGCCCTTGGGCGGGAGGCAGGGGGTATTTCGTGTTGAGTTGACCAGCAGCTCTTCGTGGCTCTGCCACCATCATGTCCCTGTTTGTTAATAGTTGCTTCCTGTGTGTGTTCCTGTTTCTTCTGGTTGGGATATTTGGCTTCTTGTAGTTGTAGGTGAGAAGCAATGCTGAGCCGCTGGATTTCTGTTGCCAAGTTTCGAATCTACTTCTGACTTTAGAGGGAAGGCTGGAGCACATTCTAAGCCAGAGCTTCAACACCAGGCAAGTCAGTGGGAATTCTTTGCCACACATGCAGTGTGCACCCCTGCGCGTCTTGGAGAGAGGCCTTGGAGAACGGTGGGGTTTGTGGATGTGAAGGCATCTTCTGTTTCTTACTCTGAGTATTCTACTTTTGGTAGCATTAGTTGCCTGGCTTGCTTGGTGGATGTACCTGGAGACTTAGAGCAGGGATCAAAACCATTGTCCTGCTCTGGCTTTCTGACATCATCTAACCTGATGATGTCTGTGAACTTAGTGTACCCCTCATTTATCTCAAGCACTAATGGAAGGCTCTTTTGTGAGGAAGATGTCTTGGGAGCCTTCCGTGAAGAGCGTGTGTGTGAGAGAGAGAGAGAGAGATGGAACCCAAGGAATAAGGTCATTTCTGAGGATCTGAGGAAAATACACCTGCTGGAAATTCCAAACTTCTGTCAGGTAGAAGATCCCAAAGTTTATTCCTCATTGGGGTTCCTAGTAGAGTCAGCACTAGCCTAAGTGACCCCAAATCCTTTAGAAAGAGCAGCTGCTCAGCAGTGCCAGTCACACAGCACAGGAGATGAAGATGTTTAAATCAAATCCTGCAGCAGCAGCCTGCATTTCACAGGTCCCTGGGGTTGCGTGTGTTCAGTACTAGAAGGACGAGACTTTAAAACAAGTACATGGTGTAACAATAGTGTTCTCTTTTTGCCCCAATTAAATGAGAAGATCAGGAAAGAAAGAATCTTCTTTTAAAAAGCTGAGCTGTGTCTGTCCTTGTATTTGCTGCTGCCTCATGTATTTTTCCACTTTAATTTTCTAATATTTCCAGGAAGACGATGGTTTGGATAATTGGATATAGCTATAAAATGACATTATTAAATTGTTTACATTCAAAACAGGAGGATACCAGAAATGCAAGTCCTTTTCCTCAGAACTGCAGTTCAAACCATACTTAATAGTTCATTTAATAGTCATGTTTTATGCCCTGGCTAGACAGAAAGGGCACTAACTTTGACTTATGTTTCCTTTTGTAGCTCCCACAGTATGTGAGGATAGCAATTGGCCTTCTGTTTATTTTTCTTTCTTTTTTCCTAATTATAAACATTATGCTGTTATTTTTTTTAAATATACAAAAAGGTGAAACAATCAAGAAATCCACAATCTCATCACCTAAAAGCAAGTAAAATCAATATTTTAGCTTATTTCATGCCACTGATTCATCTATGCATGGATAAGGCTTCATGAATTAACCCAAATGAAAAAGCAATTTAGGTGCTTAATAGTCTGATGCCACCTAAACTCTAAATTTTGCCTTTCTCATGGGGCAGCTCCTCCACTACTACTGCTGCTTTGTGGTTTCCAGAGCCTTTCCCAGCCTCTTGGTCTTACTTGGAGGCCTTTTGTAGAGCTTCCTGAAATCACAGTAAACTCTTTGACATGAAAGGCTGTTACCCACCTGGTCTTTAGTCTTGCTGTACAGGTCAAGTAGATTAGTTAGACAGGGGTTTGCCCTTCTAACTCCTTGTCGGTTATCTCTTTTTAGATAATTACTATTCATGTACTTCTCCCAAATGCCCTTAGGAATAGCTTCCTTTCTTGCCTGGTTTGATTCTTGTGCATGGACAACCTCCCTCATTCAAGGGGCAGGATTTACTTAACTCTTACCTGGAGGCCAACTGCTGAGCTTGCACCTGGGGGAGGGAGGTTTGCCCCCGTGTTGGGTGTGGACCCTTATAAATCCTATCTGAGGAAACATTTTCAGATGGAAGAAGCGGTGTCTTTACCACTCTCTGTACCTCCCATTCCCCCCTTACTCTAGCTGCATCTCCATCCCTTGCTCAAATTAAACTCTCTGGCTTGCCCAATGGATGAGATTCACTCATTCTCAGTAGTATTTATTTTGCCAAAGACAAAAAAGAGGCGCTAATTATTATATCCTGATAAGTGAGGAAGTGCTTCTCTCCTGCCCTGCCCTCTGGGTGAGTGCCCCTTTCTTCTCTGTTCCTGCTCCCGGTGACTTCCTCATTCATGCCAAAGGACTGGGCATGTTCTCCGTCAGGTCACTCCTCAGATCAGGGCATGGTTTCCTAGAACTGTCCCTGGGCAGCTGTTGTTATTTTGGTTACAGCGGAGGAAACTGAGAGGACACTAAGGGGACAGGAGGATGGTGATGGTTCAGCACCCCTCTCAGAGCACTGTGAGAATGCTTTCGGGACTGTTCACTCCCTCCCTCACCCATTCATCTCACAGCAGCGGAGGTGCCTGGTGGTAGGCGGAGGGTTTTACAAACCCTGAGGCAGCTCCTTCATGAGGAGGGCTGGCCCTGGCATAGTACAGGCCCTTCTGAGCGAAAGCCTGTCCTCATCTTTGCAGAGGGTGAGGCAATTCGTAGACTCAGGGTCACAGAATTTTATAATTAAAAGGAACTGTGAAAGTCCTCTAACCTATTCTTACGATTTTCTGGATGAGAAGAAAGGCCCACTCAGGTAAAGTGACTTGCCCATACACGTGACTGACCAGTGTGGCCTGCTGACTCCTGTCCCAGAGGTCAAGCCAATCTCAAGCCACCAAAAATAATTATTACCTACTTCCAGAATGACATTCCATCTCTCTGGAAATGGAAAATCAATTTTGAAACAACGTAAGCAAAGAAGAAGGTGCATTTTCTGACTTAGTAGGAAGAAAAGGGGTTTGGAGTCAACACAAATGTATGTTCAAATTCAAATTCTTCTGTTTATTAGCTGGGTGATCTCAGGAAGTGTGCTTAACCTCTCAGAACCTCAGTTTTCATCATTTGTAAGATGAAGGTAATAATTCATCAAAAATATTAATGGATAATATCCACAGAGCACCTGTACAGAATATCACCTAATTTTTGTTTGTTTGTTTTTTTGAGACAGGGTCTCACTCTGTCCCCCCCACTGGCTACAGGGAGGTGGTGTCATCATAGCTCACTGCAACCTCAAACTCCGGGGCTCAAGCAATCCTCCCACGTCAGCCTCCTGAGTAGCTGGGACTACAGGTGCCTACCACGCCCAGCTGATTTTTTCTAATTTTGGTAGAGATGGAGTCCTGCTCTTGCTCAGGCTGGTCTCGAACTCCTGACCCCAAGCAATCCTCCTGCCTCAGCCTCCCAGAGTGCTAGGATTACAGGCGTGAGCTCCTGCACCCAGCCCATATCACCTAATTTTTAATATTCAAGAAACAGTGGTTATTAGTCACTTGTGATTAGAGATGTATTCACTCTTCACTGATTGGTGTTTAGGAAGATAGTTTTCACCAAATATGAAGTTTGGTACGTGTCTGGTAGAGAGATGGGCTGGAAATAGAGCTGTGGTTGAAAAGGCAAAGTGACAGGAACAGCCACGTTGTATCATTAACTGTTCCAAAATTTCTGATCAGATGTTTTTCCATATTCTGAAGATCTAAGCCCCAGTCCTTTAAAGAAATAATATTAAAAGTATAGTGTTAAGAAACTCAAGACTTTCAACATTTCAAATCTGTCTGGGAGTACAGATACTAAAACCTTAACAGATATTTTAATGGAATCTGTCTTTTTGATGATAATTATAGCATTCTGAAGTAGGCTTTAAACACATCTGTATACATGAACTGCTGCTTCAAAATTACTTGCTTCAAGGGGGCATTCAGTATCTTGCTAAACTTTCAAGTTAGATAACTACTGTTTAAATTGATGGCAGGTGTTTGATCTATAAATAAGAATTGTACTTTGCACTTTAGCACCCTGTTTACCTGCTGCATGGTGTTCATTTGCATCACACCAGGAAACTGGAAAGGCCATAGGAGTATGTACCAGTGATATGCCAGAATGTGACAGCTGAAATACAGCCTTCACACTTCTGAATTCCAAGAGGGACTAGTTCTCCTTTCAGAGACAAGAGGCCCTGTTGAATTGGAAGATGCACCAGTGAGACAGGTGAGAAAATAATATTGGAAGGATAATGAGCACTAGGGATTTGGGCCAGAATATCTGATAACCTCAATAGCTACTGAAAATTCTTCCATAGTTTTTTTTTTTTTTTCCCCTTCAGTTGGCCTGCACGCAACAACTGCGTTTCCTCAGTCTCTTAGGCTGCACAGCTTTGGCAGGTTCACCCCTTTGCGACATCACGCTACCATCATATTCCAGTTTACTGTTGAGGAATTCTTCGAAAACTGGTCCTTTCTCCACAGTTCTCTCATTTAAATTATAGCATTTTGGTGCTGGTTCCAGGGCTTACACAGACTAGACACGTAGACTGTAATGAGCTTTCCCTTTTCTAAGCTCCTCAAATCTGACACTGCTGCTCAGGTCAGTAACACGGCTCAGAGCGATGATCAGTTCTCGAATCACCCCCCACCCAACCCGCCCGCTCCCCCACCGGCCGACAAGGAGCGACTGCAACGGAGACAGAAGCTTGTGGTGAATAACCAGGTAGATGCTGTTATAGACTGGCTTCTTGACTGCTTGCATATTACAGTCTTGTCAGGACCAATGCCATCTGTTCAAGGGCACTTAGATGTTTAGAAAGGGAGGAAGGAAGATTTGGGGGGGACTCTGAAATGGATGCCCTACCTCAGGGCACCCCAGTCGTGGGTGGTCATTCCCCAGGGAAGGGATTAGCAGTACACTTTGCTGTACAGCGAGCCTAGCTCACACTTGAGGAGTTCCAGAATGGGTTGTGGGCTCTTAGTTCTGTGTTCTGTGACAACCTCTCCCAGCCTGTTGGGTGTGAGGCCTCAGCTTGGAACACAGCAAGGAAGGTGGTGTTTGCTCTGAAGAGCTGCTCTAGCTCTACGGCTGTACTGTCCTGGGATAAACTCCCAGAGCATTGTCAAGAGAGGCAGGGCCTCCTTTTGCCCAGGCAGTAAGGACTACTGGTATACTTGGTGAAATTGGATAGTGCCCAAAGCGTGTTGATTACCTAGGTTTGACCAAAATCTTGGCTTCAGTGGTAGATTGGGTACCTCCGTTTCAGCTGCCTCTAGGGTCTCTTTATCTTGGGGCTTTGCAAAGATGAGAATGAGACAATTCATTATCTATAATGAAGACTCAATACAATTTACACCAAATACTTACAAATAATATGTTGTCAAGGATATGGAGAAGCTTCTGATACCAGTCTGCAGTTCCTTCTCACTAAGGAATTACCCCTGAGCAGTGTGGCTCTGGGAACAGCCTCCGTGCTGGTCTGCCCGGAATCTTCTTTTCATCATCCCCTTGGTTGTCCTAG
This sequence comes from Daubentonia madagascariensis, assembly GCA_023783475.1. Classification (NCBI taxonomy): domain Eukaryota; kingdom Metazoa; phylum Chordata; class Mammalia; order Primates; family Daubentoniidae; genus Daubentonia; species Daubentonia madagascariensis. Next base: position 12,742,630 of record JAKFHU010000258.1, on the reverse strand, counting down.
TCAGGCACAATTTTGCCCGTGCCAGGATGTTCTCTTTGTTTTGCTTCCTAACCACTGCAAGCTTGCAGTCTTTACTCGGTAATCTGGCTTCCTGCTGTTGCTCCTCTTTTTCTCTCTAATCTGAGTATTTTGTGTCTGTGGGACTAGCTGCCACCTTCAAGGGCCTCAACAGCAGGTACCCCGAGAAAGGGTACCTCTAAGTGTTGCCTCACAGAGTTGGAAGAACTCTACTCCTTCCTCCTTTTGAACCCACTGGGCTCAGGAAGAAAGAGCCCGTGCTCCTTCCTCTGTAGGTTGGGACCCACATGGCTGAGATGGAAGTTATTGGGAGGGAGACACATACAAATCCCCCAAAAGCCCAGTCCATTACCGTATTGGTGCAGGTTTGATACAGAGGGTGGAAGAAAGGAAATGGGTACACAGTTGGAGAAGAGAAAAGTGGCAGATGGTTCTGCATGGTTTTTTTTTCTTATTTGCCTGGTAGATGAAAATGCAGTCCATTTACCAAATGATCACTAATAAGAAGGTCCACACTTGTGATGTATTTGATAGTAGTGAGCAGCAGGAGCCAGAGGCAGTACAGATCCCTAAGTTATTTGGTGACCTCATGAAAAGCCTTTTGACTCCAACCTGACTTTTTTTTTTTTTTTTTTTTTTTTATAATTTATTTTTTTAATTTCAGAATATCATGGGGGTACAACACTTTGGCCATTCACATTGCCCCTGTTCTGCCCGTGTCAGAGCCACAATCGTGGTCATCTCCCAAACTGTGCTCCCCACATCCATTCAGTGAGAGTTTTTCCCATCCCTTCCACCCCCCTCCCGCCCGCCCACCCTCTGATGAATGTTATTGCCCTGTGTGATGTAAGTGTTCATCAGTTAGTACCAGTTTGATGGTGAGTACCAGTGGTGCTTGTTTTTCCAATCCTGTGACACTTTGCTTCAAAGAATGGGTTCTAGCTCCAACCAGGATAATACCAGATGTGTTAATTCACTGTTGTTCCTTATTGCTGAGTATACTCCATGGTATACATATCCACATTTTATTGATCACTCGTGTATTGATGGCACCTGGTGTTTCCACAACTTGCAATTGTGATTGTGCTGCTATGACATTCGAAGCAGATGTCTTTATTAAATGTCTTTTTTTTTGGATAAATACCCAGTAGTGGGATTGCTGGGTCAAATGGTAATTCTACTTTTAATTCTTTGAGGTATCTCCATATTCTTTTCCATAGAGGTCCAACCTGACTTTTTAAAATCACAACCTGGGGCCGAGTTCAGTGGCTCATGCCTGTAATCCTAGCACTTTGGGAGGCCAAGGCGGGAGGATTTCTTGAGGCCAGGAGACCACAGAGCCTCCATTTCTACGAAAAGTAAAAATTAGCTGGGTGTGGTGGCACATGCCTGTTGTCCCAGCTACTTGGGAGGCTGAGGCAGGAAGGTCACTTGAGCCCAGGAATTAGAGGTTGCAGTGAGCTATGATGATGACACTGCACTCTAGCCTGGGTGACAAAGCAAGACCCTGTCTCAAATAAATAATAAAATAAGAAGTAAAATAAAATCACAACGTAATTTCTTTCCATATAAGTCCTGTACTGGGGTGGGACAGCATAAGAAGAGGCTGACACCCACTGCAGTCTCAATGGAGACACACACACTCCACCACAAACCTCAAAATCCCTAGCAAGTATAGAAGGCCAACATGTGCTTGAGGGAGGAGAGAAGTGGGCAGCTTCCTGGGCTCCGCATGCCCAGCACCTACACCAGCTCTCAGGAGGGTTGCTCCTTCCTGAATTAGTTGGTTTCCTGATAAAGTGTTAGAAGGATAAACTTGTATCCTTTGGAATTCTCACCAAGACCTGCTAATTTCCATTTTTGTTGGCGACTTTCGTGATTGTGTTGCCTTCTTGGCTTTTCCCTTTTGAAGTGATATTTGGAAACATCATGGAAGCAGGTTGGGGGATTTGTGTATTTGTGTTTGTGTGTTTCAGTGTGGAGGGATTGCACGTGCCCATATTGGTGCCTAACTCTGAGTAACGAAGAAACAAGTACAGCATCTTTGGATCTGATTTAAAAAAAAAAAAGAAGCACCCCAGCCAACAGCCTTTTATCTGTTTAATGTACCAGAACTCAACTGCAGGAAACCCGGTTCTCTATTAGCATATCACGAAAATGTGCAGTGCAGCTGACTGGGAACGGCCAGTTTATTATTGCTGGGGGCCGTCCTGGGTTATGATCTGGAAGAATTCGAATCACCCCTTACATTTTTTTCTGTTCTCATTTTGATTTTGGCAGTGACAGAAGAAGAGAATATTCCCAAGAGATTCAATTATTTCCCTTCAAAATTCTCTTGGAATCATAATGACTATTAAAAATTGAAGGCACCCATATCTCATGCTATTCAGCTTAACTGGTAATTAAAGTGCAATTAAATTTTTCACGGTGTAGATTGTGTCTGTTTTTTTCAGGGAAATTACAAACTCTGGGCCCTTGAGAGTTATGGGATTAATCTATAGACATTTAATAATTCAGCTTTGATCAGATGCAGTCACTGATGGGTCTCTGAGAGGGAAGGGGGGATTGTAAAGTATTGTTTTGTTATTAATGGTGAATTTTAATTTTATTTGGTTTCTTAGAAACCAGGAAATAACTATCTGTCTGTGGACGAAGGCTGTTTTTGAGTGCGGATCTGAGTTGGCTGTGATTGCTCTCACTAATGTGTGCCGGTAATTATCTCTCTGCTGCCAGGCTTGCTTCCCTCAAGTAGCATTGTGCAATTTAGGGTACATTCCTGAGTTGTCACCAGTGAACAAGGTACCAACATTGGGCCAAAAGTTGGGAGGCTGACTTGGTTGGACCCTTTCTGGTGTGTTTTCTCTTTCCCTCTTTTTCTTGCTCTCCTACCTTTTTTGTTCTTTCTTGGTAAAAATGTGTTTGTGTTGCACGGCTGTGCTAATAAACAATTTCTTGACTTTTATGAGACTTTTTACTGATCTTGGTGGCCTCATAGAGACCTGGTCAGCTCCTGGGTCTCTCTTAAGGAGGGAGACCGTGGTCAGTTTGGCCAGAAATGGAGGTGACGGCTACCCACTGTAGACCACCTGGAGCAGGAATTTCCACTTTTCAGCAAGCCTGCTGCTGCAACTGCAGCTTGACCACACCCCACTCTCCCACTCTTGACTGGTAGCAGAGGTCACCTTCAGGCCCTGTCCTCAATTCTGATTCATTCTCTCTGTTCATTTCTAACTTTTGGGAAGATATGCCTTACCTTTTTTTTTTCCTTTCTCTTTTAACCCGTTTTAAAAGTTCATCTTTATATATACCACATATCCCAGATTGGCAGGGTGTAAGTTTAGGGCTAACGTAGTGCAATATAGCACAGCGGGTAAGGGTTTAGGTATTGGAGTCAGGTCTATGCTGCCACTCCATTGCTTTGAGATCTTTTATTTTAGACCTGGGATTTAACTTCCCTGAGCCTCTGTTTTTCCATTTCTAAAAAGGGTTTATTTACAGTACCTACTTCACAGGGTTGTAATAAGGATCAAATAAGATAAATCTTAGCAACATGGATGACGCAAAATACGTACTCAACAAATATTAGCTGTTACTGTTTTACTGGTCTATGGAATACGGCATTAGCGTTCCTTTTTTTCTTTTTTCCTGGTAGATTTTAATTCTGCATCCCCACTTTGGAGTAATTTTGGAATATTTTCTCACACCTCTCCGGACTAGAATTCTTCCTCTTCTTTCTCTTCTTTTGATCTTTCCGATGAGTAGCAAAGAAGTTGAACAACTTCAAAGACTCTTTTTCATCACTGTCTTCCCAGCAGCTAACATGTTCCCTTGCACATAGTGAGCACTCAATATGTAATAGATGACTATGGGATAAAAGGAATGTACAGAATTGATTAGCTGATGGGGTAGAAAGGAGTAGAACCATCCTAGTTTCTTTAATCTTCTATCCCAAGTCATATGCTGCATACACTGAAGCAGTAGTAAGGGACTTGGGAATATAAATTATGTTAAAGCTGCAGATTCTTCAAGTAGTGTGCCCAAGCCTGGATTCTGAAGGCATATTTGTCAGCTAAGACAGCAGATACTGAATCTCATATTAGCTCACAGGATAATGGCACAATATACATCATCAGTCTGAATGGGGACAGTACACAATTTTCTTTTGGTTGCCTGGAGCCATGGATGGGGTGACCATTGAATATTGATTTTCAAATGGTGACTAATAGATGGTAAACAGAAAAATAGCTTTTGGTTCCAACTTATCCCTTGCCTATGGCACAAATTTTGGCAGTAGGTTAAAACTAACCTTTATTTGCCCAAAATAGATAAATTAAAAGAGCAGAATTTATGCAGGAAGTCTTAGGACATGAATGAGCAGAAGGTCCTTACTTTATGCACTGCATATCAGCAAATGTTTAACCAGCCCCGGAAAGAGACAAAACTGATTTGAAACATTGAGTACTATTCCAATATTTTTATTGTTAGAATACAATGACAGTATTCTAATAATGTTAATCTAATAACAATTTGATCATCTTAATCCAATCTCAACCCTTGGCTAGTGCGAGTTTGCACAGTTCTCCGAACCTCAAGCTTCTTTCTTGTGATGAGGGCTTAATAAGCTTGCTTCTCTCTTATATTCTCAAGATTTGATTATGATATAGCCTGATTCTTCCCTTCTCTGCATTAGACAGTAACATGCTAGTTGAATTTATAGATGTGAGAAACATCTCCTTTTTTTCTTCTGTTTTGACAGGAAACATCTTCTTTTTTTTCTTTTACCTGGAGTCTTAGATAAGCAATTCATCTCTGCAGGTTTTCAGCTACCTGGGCCTTGACCCAATGAATTTATTAATCAGACTAGAAGGCTAAGCTTTTTTGAATTTTTGGTATGAAATGGGTCCTGCCTGTTGTGATTCAATTTAATGTTTTGAGATGGTTTGGCCCAGCATCATAAGCTTTTGTGTATGTCATGGGGTGTCATAGTCTGTTTGTGCTGCCACAACAAAATACCACCAACTGGGCAATTTACAAACAGAGATTTTTGTCCCTCAGTTCTGGAGGCTGGGAAGTCCTAGATTAAGGCCCTGGCAGGTTCAGTGTCTGATGACGGCTGCTCTCTCCACTTTAAGATGGTGTCTTGCTGTGCCCTCCAGGGGGACAAACTCTGTGTCCTCACGTGGTAGAAAGCAGAAGGGCAAAAAAAGGGACTTAAGTAGTTCCCTCCAGCTCTTTTGTAAGACACTAATCCATTCTTGAAGGCAGAGCCTTCATGACGGAATCACTCCCCAAGAAGCCCCCCTTCTTAATACCATCACAGTGGAGATTAAGTTTTAATACATGAATTTGGGGGGACGTTCAGACCATAGCAATGGGCGTTATTGTGTGTGTGCATGAATTTGTGATTTAATAAGAAATATATTGGCTCATATAATAAAGTCCAGGGATGTCTAGTTTCAGGCATAGCTAGATCCAGGGCTCAAGGGATGCAACAGGACATTGTCTCTCTCCATCTGTCTGTCTGTCTCCCCTTTCGTTGGCTTCAAATTCTAGAAATTTTTTTTAAGCCGATGGGTTTGTGTGAGTTTGTCATTTTCCTTCAAGCTTTTGTTAACTCTAGAAATAATGAATTTATTGTTTTCTTTAGGAATTCTTTCCTAATTCTAGTACTTCCTTAATTGTCCTTTTGTTATGCAAGAACCATTTAGCCTTCACGTGGCCAGGCTTTGCATCTGGATTGCCATCTGTTTCCTTTCTACTGTCACTGCACTCAGAGGAAGACCTGTCTGCAGACATCCCTTTCCTTGGCCATCAGGGGTGTTTTTGTATATTTATCCATATGAAACTGTTGATAGTCAATCATTTTTGACCTACAAAATTGGCAAGTTCATATGGTCCAACCTAAAATACCAGGTTTGGAGTGGTAATTGTTTCTCAGCAACAGCAGTTGTGTCTAGAAAGCCTTGCATAAATTGGTATTTTTGTCTTGTTTTATTGTTGATGGTTTGTTCCTAGCACCTCTCCTGTGCCTCAGTGTAATGTATAAACAGCTGGAGGCAAATGACAGAGTGCTTGAGCATATGGCAAGTCATTCATAACTGAATCCCATGCCCAAGATGACCATCTTTCATATCACAGTCAGAGGTTCCGGCATGCCTTTCTGGAATTTCACCATTAAATTAGGTTCTGTGAATCAGATAATGAGGAAAGATAGGAGACATTTTTGGAAGCTGTAGAGCTTCTCTGCCAACACTGTGAGTCTTGAACATTCATGCTTTTTAACTCATTTCTGGCATTTTTGGGAGGCAGGTGGTGTCCACAAATTCTCAAAAAGCCAATCTGCCTGTGTGCCAAGGCAGTTAACAGATTACAGAACTTCAGCGCTAGAGAAGACTTTATAATATGATCTAACTGCAGCCCCTTGCTTTATAGATGACAATATGAAGTCTCAGTGAGTTAAGAAATTTGCCCAAGATCAGACCTCAGGATAAGACTCAAGCCTCCCAGTTCCTGGCTCTGTCTTCTTCCGCTTATTCCTTTGTTTCAGAAACCAATGCTGGCCTTCCAGAGAGGGCAGTCAGATTCATTCCCACCCTCTTCATAGCTTGACTTTTGTTGTTTTAAAAGAAATCACAGAATTTCAGGTCACCAACAGGCCCCATGAGAGAACATTGGAAACTGGAACAATCTTAGTAGCCAGAAATCTTCAGAGCCCAGAGCCAGGCCCAAGGCTACACAGCCTGAAGCAACTGACCTGGGGTATCTGAAGCGTGGTTGATTCCACCTCTAGTGCAGCAATGCTTTTGGGAGGTATGTGACACAAAATATCATCTCAAAAAGAAAATAACCAATCATTTTTTCAAGCGATTAAGCGAATAAATTAAAATTAGTTGTGACCTTAATATCAAGTAGCTATTTTCATAATTTGTAGTAAAGAAAGAAGGAGAGAGTCACCTTGTGATTTGGGGAGAAGGGGAGGTCAGTGTTTGGTCTTCTGAGTCTAGAACTAGTGCTGGTTGAGGACTTCAGTGGCCTCGTAGCACTTGGCTAACACTGAGCTGTGGCCAATGAAAACTTCTAGAACTCCATCTCAGGAACACTACCAAGTCAAATCTCCCCCATTCTGTGTGTCTTCGGTAATTTTTTTGCTTATATGCAGGTTTACTCTGATAGTAACTCAAATTATTTTAAATAAATGATTATAAAATGGAACACAGTGGAATACATTTGCAACAATATTTATACCTTCCTTCTGAAGTCAGTTCACCAGAAATCTTTTTACTAAAGTTGTAAAACATGCAACCTTCTTGTAACACATTGACTGCCACATTTTTTTTTAAGAAAAAAAAAATTTTCCTTGGGGCCATGGTGTTTTATTACGAAAATAGAATAAAAATTTGAAAAACAAAACAATCCTTTCTAATTTAATGAAAAATTTGTTATTTTTTATTGTTTTCTATGTGTGAGTTACATGCAACTTTAAAAATAGTTCTTGTGGCTCCCAAGGTGAAGAGACATGTAAGTTACATGTGCTTCACGAGGCCTGGGCTCAAAACTAGCGTGAGTTAAATACAACTCACATGGCAGTTAATGTGTTAATCAATAGGATTGACTGACTGGTATAGCAAAGCCTTAATCAAGACTCTTCAAATGACATTATTATATTTTGGAAGAACATGATTAGATGATATTATTCAAAATTTTTTGTTTTGGTGGTTTGGTTTGGTTTTGTTTGCTATTCATTTGGGGTTTTTTCATGTGTCGTCGTTTTTGTGTGGATCCTTATCTAGAGTTATTTTTTTGAAGCTAAATGCAGGATTCCCCTTTTATCTTGATGTAATAATTGTTTTAGCCTATTTTTCAAACTTGAAATTTTTTAAAAAATCCTGATTCAATTACTCTTTGTGTAAAAGAAGATAACTAATTTTACTGGTTCCCTTTATATACCTTTTGCTCATTAGTTATTCACAATAACCCTATGAGATAGGACTCATTATCCCATTTTATAGATGAGGAAATGGAGAGTCCAGTGGATTAAGTAACATGGCCAAGATTATAGAGCTATTATCCCTTCCTCTGAGCTTTGTAGCAGTCGTAGGTTTGATAAACACATCTTAAATATCTTCATCCAAATCGTGGGTAAAAGTGTTGAATAAATCCAGGCCAAGGATGGCCTGATTCCAGTGCCCTCCAGGCCAGAGGGATACGTTAATCAACATCTTCTGGGAACACTTTTTCAACCTCTTAGTAATCCACCTTGTCAAATCTGATACTCTGTTTATTGACATTATTATTGTTTTTGAGAATGCTTTTACATATAAAAGCATCAAACACATTTTTAACAGTTTAGCTATTTTAAACATTTGTAATTGGTTCTAGTATAATATGTAGCGCACTCAGACAAAAATAAACTTCTTTAATATCGAATTCTCTAAGTGGGGCTGTTTATTTGGTTTGTCCACCAGAAACTTGACTTTAAAAGCCAAATAAGACCCAGTCATTTCTGGCACGTAATAATATCTAGAGGGCTTCCTCAACTCGGGATTTTATGTGATGAACGAAGAGTTTGTCAAGAATCACTACATCCCATACTCCGTAATGAAAACTGTATTAACAATTATTCTACACAATTATGTACAACTAACCACGAATATGCCCTGCTGTTAGTTTCTGTTTCTTCTGCATTGGGAAGGTAGTGTTAATCTTTAGCCACAGTGGCCTAGAAAATGGTCTGTGCCAGGCAGCCCCAATCCTTCCCCCAGTTCCTGGGGACCTGCCCCTGGGCGTCTGTCATTCTCCCATGGGTGGTGCTGGATGTCCACTACTTGTTTTAGGGCTCTTGTTAGTAATTGGAAAAAAGCCTTATTTTCTTATGCATTTGTACAAAACAGTCTCTAAGAATGAATTTTTCATGAGTTGTTATCCATAGATGTCTTTTTTCTTAACTATTTTGATCTAGAGAAGTTAATGGCTTGCATACATAGGCTTATCTCCATGTTAGGGCCGTGCTCTTTTGCCTGAGCTGTCTGAGTCTGCATCCTTACTACCATTTATTCATTAACATCACAAATATTTAAATATTTGTTATGTGCCTCCCATGTGCCAAGCACTATTAGATGTTTTATTGTAAACAACAACAACAACAAAAAGCATATATATAAACCTTGTTACTAGGCAGGTTACACTCTAGTGTGAGAGACAGACAGTAATGACATAATTACCAAAATATAGCATATAGTTCTGAGCTGTGTTGAGAGCTAGGAAGGAAGGATATACTGAGCTTAAATGCCACACTCAAGAACCTGCACAAAGGCCAATGTGGTGGGGGTCAGGGGAAGATGAAGGAAGGGCAGGCAGGATGAATGGCACAGAATGAGGCTGGTGAGGTAGGCACACACCTTAGGCCAACTGCTACGTGGCAGTTTTCTCAGAGTTTTTTTAATTTAGTGCAGATACCATCTTGGGGTGGCTGCAAGGAATGCCAACTGCTCACACAGTTCGTGTGAATTCCAGCACGGCAGCATGAGGCGGGCAAGTGGACCGGTGCAGCTGAGTCAGGAGATGCCGTGGGAACCTTCCTCTAGCTCACTGGTTCACTAGCAGACGTCACAGAGAAATTAATCCAGGGCAGGACGGGTGCCTTCTCTATCAGTGTCAGCAGCCAAAATACAAGGAGAACAATGTGATGTGCCCAGTTTACTCACATGGTTGACATTATTTATGCTTTACAACAAAACATTGAAAACACTCGTTTGCAGAAATTCACTCATCATTTAGTCTGCTTTAGGGTAACTAAATCTACTTATTGTCATAAATATCTGAGGCTCCATGCATTCAAATCCATAAAGTTTTCATTTAATTGGAAAGGAAAGGAGAGGGACTTCTAGGGTGGAAGGTGGTCCCTCCTGCCTGTAACAACACTCGCTGGTGATTCTGGTGGATGAGGGGTTGCAGACCCTTCAGAGAACTTAGCTTTGGGGGTCCTAAAGAGTTGAGGGTGGGTCTGAGTATAGGAATCGGAATTTAGAGAACTGAGTGCTTCAGACACGGCAGGACATGGCAGACGTTCCTGCTGAGCTGCCCCTCCCTCTCTGTGGTGTGGATGTTGTGCTCCTTGCACACCTGCGTAGGAGGAGCAGGGAATGTCAGATGCTCAGCCCTCTCCCGTTGAGCTGTCTGCACCTGATAGGAATAGGGAGCTGTCGCCTATAGCTCTGATTCTCCCCTGGGAGTGTTTGTTGTTTCTCAGAGCAGTAGGCAGGCTCTCTGTTACGGAAAGCACGGGGGTGGTTCTGTGAAGAGCATGGAGGGTGCAGGCAGGTGCCAAGAGGGGAAGACTAAATGTCGAATGGGTGGGTGGATGGACGGGTGGGTATTTGGGCTATGATTAGGAAGTACGGAGGACATCATCGGGCTGCAGTGAGTGCAGCTGGAAGCAGAGCGCGGGGTCTGATGGGAACACCAAGGCGCAGTCTGAGAGGCTGACTGCGTTCTGGGGGGAAGCAAATGAGAGCAGTGGGAGGAGGGAAAGACCAGCGAAGGCAGGAGTGGAGATCTGAAGCGAGTCAGTAACGTGAGAAAGGAATGACGCTTTGCGTGGTAATCTCATGCGGGAAAACAGGAGGCGTGGGAAAAGATGGTGATGGCAGAGTCGGGGTGGCTGCCCTGCTATTGTTCAGCCTCATCCAGGACAAGCCCTGCCTGGAGAAAACACATCTGGGCATCAGAGAAAATGGAGCCTGAGACCCTTGAGATTTCCTGCTCTCTTCCTTGCTCTAGAGTGGGCAGGCTGAGAAGCTGGGTGGTTCCTAAGCATGAGAAGGTTCAAGGTGCGTGTGTGTTTGGGGGCGTGTGTTGAAATGTCAAGGCTCCTCACTCAGAAAGCTTCTTAGGCTGCACTTCCCCATAGGCTGAGGCCCCTCTGGCTCCCCCTGGAAACCACTTCCTCTGTGGAGGGTGCAGAGGGGGCTATGGGGCTGCAGCCAAGCACTAACAGAGGCCCTACTTGGTGATCTCACAGGCCGGCTGAGGGGTAGGGTAGGGGTGGGGGAGCTGGGGGCTGCCATGCTCACCTACAACGGCTTGATGCAAGAATCCTGTGTGGTTTCCTGGAATTTGAAATAGCCAGTAATAGCTGAGAGTTGTATATTTTTTTTAAAGTAGGAATGTTTCTACTTTCTAGACTGTGATTCATTTACATTGGGAAATATTGGGCATTTATGCCTAATGAACAAGGCTTTATCTGGTTTCTGTGCCCCCATCTACAAATCTCAGATACTAAGCATCCTTAAACCCATATCATAAAAAGCCATATAGCTTTTGCAAATGAAATCCCTAGAACACACAGGAAACAGATCATGGGTAATGAGCCTTGACAGTCTCTTGATCTAGCTCTTTTTTGGAACCCAGAAAAAATCGAGAGAAGTTTTGGCATGGTTTTGAAAACCTGCCAGTAGCGGGTATTTGCAGTGGACCCCCAAATCTCTTTAGAGTTGGCCATTTCCTATGCTGACATGAAATAAAGCCCTACTCAAAGGAAAACATATGCCAAATCGCCTCATATTCTGTATCCTACAATTTGTACTTTAGTAGAAAGTTCCTTGTAGTTAACAGTTTTGAAAACCTTTCACTTACACTACCAAAGAAGCAATTTCCTCCATCACCTCATTCTTGAGTGCACTAGCTGGTACAACTATGTCTCCTCCTGTCCCTCCTTCCAAAGTCATTATTATTTCTTAGGTGCTTTGTATCTTAAGCCACAGCCTTTTATTTTTGACAGACTAAGCAGAATAGCGATGCCTTCTGTAGAGGGAATGAGAGAGAGAAAGAAAGAAATGATGAGGCTCCCCACTTCCGCAGATACCTGCTGCGTGTTTGAAAACAATAGACTGGAGCAATGGTCTAGTTGTGGTTACAGAGCTAACTGCAGATGCAGGGACTGTGGCTGTGAAGTGTGACCGCACGGCGCTGTCCCCCAGCCTCACATCGGAATATGCAAGAGTTTCATACATATCAGATTTCACTGATCTGGCCTCACTGATTTTGAATTTATGGTAATTTAGATAGAGCTTGGGCTAATGTTCACATTTCCAGTGTCTGTAGAAGGAAAAAGGTTTCCTAAGAAAAGGATGAATTAATAGATTATGGGGGAAATGCTAGCCCATTCGTGCTGCCTTTACAGTTTACAGCATGCTATCCCAAATACACACAGTTAATCCTAGCCAATTTCTTACTGTTCATTAGAGTAGGTCCCAGCAGAATCTCTATGGGGCAATGTCCTGGAAGCCATTATTTCATGTTATTATACAGGTTTGCAAGAAATCAATTTCTGTTTTACTAAAAACCAGAATTTCAAATTTCCATTAATTTGGACGTTTCATCATCCCATTTAGTCCTAACTATAAGGTTTTATTATATTTTCTTCTTGATAAAATACTGAAACAACAGAATCTTTGACTATTGGACATAGTACCTTAAGTTCAAGATAATTCCACCATCTAAGCCCTGAAAAGAAAATCAGACTTCCCAACCCAAGAAGTGTGCTTCCTTTCTCATTGGGCCATACCTGTGTATATACTTGACCTTTGTATTTGTTGATAACACTTTTTGTCAGTGTTATCTGTGTAAGAGGGTTTTGTCAAAAAGATAGAAGTATACGGCCTGTAGCTGCTGTTTGGAGGATCTTGTGGCTGTCTGCAACTTGGTTCTGAAGAACATTAACTGGATACAGTAATAAACACTTGGGAGGTGTGTCTGCTAAGATAGAATGGTCAGAAAAGGACGTTCTGACAAGATGATACTCAAGCTGCAATTTAAAGGCTGAGAGTAGTATTTGGGGAGAGGATGGAACACAGAGGGCTCAGTGTTTGGCTTTTCCTCTCCAGGCATGCCTCTGGTCCTGATGCGGGAGAAATCTCGGCTGACCAGAGAACTGAAGAGATGCCAAAGGAGGTGACTGGAACACATGGGCTAATGGCATGAGATGAGATTATAGAAGAAGTCAGGGGACTTCTTGGTGAGATGGCATTGTTAGATCATGCTTTACACCACAAGAGATAAAATGTAACAACAGGAAATTGAAAAGATCTAGCCAGGCTCAAAGCAAGATACACATCTCTGGATCAGAAAAGAAGAGAAATGCAAAGCAGGGATGGAGCTGAAGCCACTGGCTTCCTGGCTCTGGGATAAAGCAGGCAAAATGGCTGGTAATTTGGCCCCTGCAATGTAGCAGGGACTAAATATATACTTTATGAAGTGGGAAGTGGAGTCAGGTTTCCCTGTTTACAGTCAGGGCTGTTTATAAATGAGAACAGACATCCTCACTTAAGATGGGAGGCTAATAAAAGTGACTGCTGACCTACGCCTGGAATGATGGCTTATATGAAGCTTGTCTGTCTGTGGAGGTAGAAGATCTCAGACACAGGATCCTGACCAGGACCTGAGTCAAGCCCCCTGCTGGCTCAGTGACTGGATTTGCAATATCCCTATTACTGAGGGTAGGGTCTTTGAGCCACCATTTAAGATTCTGTTCAAGATGAAGGCCTAGGCACATGTGGGGATAGGGTGCACACAGAGACGAAGATAGATGAGAGAGAACTTCCTGCTGAAAATGAGCTTGTACGTCTAAATTCCCATACACATGAGGAAATATAGCCTCAAGAAAGAACCAATGAAATCCACAATCAAGATAAATACACTCCATATATAAACTATATACATATACATGGCTGGACACCGTGGCTCACGCCTGTAATCCTAGCACTCTGGGATGCCAAGGTGGAAGGATCTCTTGAGCTCAGGAGTTAGAGACCAGCCTGAGCAAGCGCGATTCCTTATCTCTAGTAAAAATAGAAAAAAATTAGCTGGGGTGGTGGTGCGTGCCTGTAGTGCCAGGCGCTAGGGAGGCTGAGGCAGGAGGATCGCTTGAGTCCAGGAGTTGGAGGTTGCCGTGAGCTGTGATGATGCTACTGCACTCTAGCTGGGGTGACAGAGTGAGACTCTGTCTCAAAAAAAAAAAAAGTTTTAAATATATTTCAAATCTTAAAGAGAAAAAAGAAGGAATAATATCCACTGGGGTGAGGGGCAAATATAAATGAAACAAGAACAGGCGAATAGGAACAGAACCAATTAGAAATCTTAGAAATGAAAACTAGAGTCATTGAAATAAAAAGCCAATAAAGATATATTGAATTAAAAAATAGTAATGAGGAATTCACCCAGTTTGCAGCTCAGGGAGAAAAAGAAATGTTTAAAAACTGTGAAAAAGCAGCTAAAAGGCGTGAAGGATATTGTGAGACTGTCCGATAAACTTCCAATAAGAGGTTCTAAACAAAAGAATAGAACAAATGACAAGCACATTTTTAATTTGCCAGAATTTTAAAAAGACATGAACCCTCCAATTCAAAGCATAGTACTGAGCAATATCAATAAAAAGAAATGCAAACATGCACACACTATAGTGAAACTTCAGAACATCAAGGACAGAGAATCTTAAAGCCTGATTTCAGTTCGACTGAGAACACGTGGAATAATGTCCTGTATGTGCGAAAGGTAACAATTGTCAAGCAGGAATTCTATCTGCAGTTAAACTACCTTTCAAGAGCGAGAATGACGTAGAGATATTTTAAGAAGTGCAAAGAATTGTTAAAGAATGTATATTACAAGAAGAAAAGTGAACCCAGAGGGAAGTTGTAGGATCCATGGAACAATGGGGAGTATAGAAATTATTGAAATGTCAGGAAATGCAAGTCACTAATGACTGTAAAAGTAACTACATTTTGCATGTTTAGACCAAAAGGTAAAACTAAAATTCTAAATAAAAATGATAGGTTATAAATCTACATATATCACCATAAATGTAAATGGATAAACATTAAACTTAAATATTAAGAGACAGATTGTCAGACAGGTTTAAAAAAAAAAAAAGCCCAGTTGCATGCTGCTCAAGAAGAAAACCACACCAAGGGGTTAAAAATAACGGAATGGAAATAGATACACCGAGACATTAACCAGAAGAAAGCTGGGCTAACAGTGTCATTATCAATGTAGACTTTAGGGCAAAAGAAGCATTTGTGGAGATAAAATTCTATGTAATTATAAAAGAGAAAGGAAGACATGAACCAGGTCATGTGGGGCATGTGGGCCATGGTTAGGGGTTTGCATATCATCCTAAGCTATGTAAGAAGTCACTGCAGAAAACAGCTGTATGGAGGGGAGGGCGGCATGAGAGGTGTGGATGGCACCGAGCAGGGCAGGGGAGGGCGGAAATGGAGAGATTCATCTCATGGATGCCAAGAGGGGGCCTGTTTTGAGGAAAGAGCAACTGTAGTGTGTGTATCTAAGGGGCAAAATGAGATGTGAACCTCCGGGTGGCATTTGTTGCGGAGTGACAGGGTGGAGGTTTGAGAGAGCCAGGAAGCCAGCTGGAGCCTTGCCAGCAGGGGGAAAGCTGCTACGGTCCGTTTCATCCCCACCCGCATTTGGTCTGGAAAGCACGGCCAAATTCGGTCTGCACTGTGTCTGCCACCCCTAAAAAATGCATAAGTGAGCCTTTAATGGAAGGTGTTTTCTAGCAAGAAATGCAGCCAGGGGCAGGAGGCAACTGTTCTGAAACTCAAGCCTTTATCAGAGAATATTACTTCAAACAGTGTCTTATAACTTAGGGGGACGTATTTTGTCATCATTATGGTACTGGATGGCAGCAGCCACCGAGATGATCGAGCTAAGCCAGCATGGAATCCTGAAAGGACTTCATTGTCTTTGAACTTTGAGGACTTCTCCCGTGACTTCCCCACCTCCATCCAAACTCTGCAGATCACTCTTCACTGTTAACTGGTATTAGGGCCACTGTTTGTAAAGAAGCTATATGTTAACTGTAGACAGTTTTTATGTGTTCATTAAAACAAATATTACTGAATCATGGCTTACAGATATTTTGATAGGCTCATTATGCTTTCCATGAACCTGGCACCCCAAAAAAGGATAAACAAATGGAATGTCAGAGTTTCATGCTTACTGAGAAGTGAAGAGGAATAGAAATACATTCTCCTGACTTGTTCTCAAAGTGATCAGGATCTTGCCTATGGGCTGTCGTCATTAACAAGTCTTTTTTGGAGTCTACTGTGGCATGAAGAACTAGGCGTGTTACTTTACAAAATCTGATTACAAAGAGAATCCCTGTCTGCTAGCAGCTTATAGCATCCTAAAAAAATTACAAGTTAGACACAGATCAGTTTTGCAGTGTGCTAATTATATAACTTAGGTCAATTATTTAACCTCTGTGAGTTGCAATTTTGTCATGTATAAAATGGGAATAATAATGTTTACCTTACAGTGATATGAGGATTAATTGAGGTAACACTTGTCTAGCACATTAACTGCCATGTGAGTTGTATTTAACTCATGCTTGTTTTGAGCCCAGGACCTCACGAAGCAAAACCCTGCAGTTGGTTCATGGAAATCTTACGTGTTGATGTTCTTATTGTTACAATTAATATTGACAATTTAATTCTAAAAACGTGGATTGCGTTGCATATAACTCACACACAAAAAATAATTAAAAATAACAAATTAGAAAGGCTTGTTTTGTTTTAATAAAACAGCATGGCCCCACGGAAACATTTTTTTTTTCTAGTGTAGCAGTCAATGTGTTAAAGCAGTATTTGGAGTCTAGAAGGGTGCTTGGCTAATTGTGGGTACTCAGTGGATTGAAGAAATGAATGAATGAATGAATGTGTTGGCCATGCATTCAATCATAAACCTCCTAGGTACATAGTCAGCACTGCTTTATCTATATTTGAGAGCAAGCCAAGAAAGATGACTTAAATAGAATTCCATCAAGCAGCCTTTTGGGATGAAATTTACATATGCCACTTACACATACACATACATATATGTATTTAAAGTTAGAATGTTTAAAACAATCTAATCAAGTGTGTCACTGGGCCTGACAATGAGAACTAACCAGAAAGAATGAGAGGGAAGGGAAGTGGGGGGGAGGTGTGTCCTGTAGAACTGTGGTCCCCAACCCCTGGATCGCAGCCCATTACCAGGCCATGGCCTGTTAGGAAACAGGCCACACATCACCACCTGAGCTCCACACCACACCCCCCCCAACCCATGACACCCCATGCCCCATCCCCAGTCTGTGGAAAAATTGTCTTCCATAACCAATCCCTGGTGCCAAAAATGTTGGGGACTGTTGCTGTAGAAGCTGCTCAGCTGCACCTTCTTCAGTGGCTTCCAAACACTCGTGACCTCTGGGTATCAAGCAATCTGGCTGGAGGCTAAAAAAGACCAGAATTTCTGTTTGATCAATTGAATTTCTGCAGAACAAATGCCCACTGATACTCACGTGAGTGTGCGTAGGTTCACCCTCCTTCTCCTCCCCCACCCATTTCTTTCCTAAGAGATGGGTAAACTCATTACTACGGAGAAAGATAATCCGTTTGGCAGAGCCCTGCTCCACGGCCCTACTCAAGATGAACACAGCACGCAAACTTTGGTTACCAACAGACACTCAGTGTCACCATGCCCTGAGTTGGAGACCTCTGCCATTTCCATATGCTATTTTACAGTTTATCCTCACGGAGTTAACAGGATAAACCAATCCATTGCATTAATAAGTGTTACAAGTAGTACTTTAGAGCCCCAGAGGGATTTGGAAAGATTCTTGCTGTACTTGCCAGACCTCTTTTCCTAAATGAAATTACAAGCTCTTTTTTTCCCAACTGATTTTATTCCCCACAAAATGCCCAGAGTAGTTTAGTAAAGATATCCCTTGTGGATGAGAAAGAAAGTGGCCAGTTTGAGGAGAAGCCTGAGCCCTTGGTTACTGGGGACAAATTGCTTGTCTGGTAGGGATGTAGCTTTTTCATGGCACAGCTTTTTTAAGACACTCAGCCTGGATGATTAGCACTACAGCAGCCACCTCCTTTCTTCCCAACTCCTGTGCTTCATTTCGTATGACAAAGACCAAGTTCACATTCATAATTATGGAAAGGGGCCATTTGTATCACCCACCTTTATTTTCCCCAGGTTTTTGAGTGTAATAGTTTTCAACTGAAAAATACAGTTTACTTAGGAATGTAGAGTGAATTAAGCAGAAAATTCATTTATTTTATAATGAAAACTAATGGGCCTGGTGATTAGATGGAACAGAGTTATCCAGAGTCTTGTATTCAAATTTGGCCCTGCAGCTACATCTCAAATTTTGACTGATCCATAAAGATGTTTAATCATCTTTCCCAAAATTAGCAGTGGAAGTGATTTAAATGATGGTGCCAAAGAATCACAGAGTACACTCCTCTCCTATTGTGGCTTGTCTGTGCCAATTCCTGCTTCAAAAACTAGGCTGCCCCCTAACAAAAAGTCTTCCTTTAATTATATGCTTGTGGCTTGATCTGCCTTTTCTAAAAGCATTAACTTTTATTAGGTGCTGACTTCATGCCTGGGTCTGGAGCAAGGTATAGAAAGTACAATTGCCCTCAGATCCTGCCCTTGAAAAATTTTATTGATCCTGACTCTGGGGACTCTCCCTCACTTGGACCTAATGCTGGAGTGGGTGAAGACAAGTGGGCTCTGTCTTGTGTTCCCCAGTCATCACCAGGGTTGATTCAGCTAACCTAGCAAATAGGGTGACATACCATTCATTTCTCACTGCAAATCAATGTTATCTGTATTACCCTCATTCTATACTCAGGACACTCTGAATTTTTTATCAGTTCCTTTCATTCTTAGTGTTGTTTTGTACCCCAGGACTTTTGCACCTACTGTTCCTTCTGCCCAGAATGTTCTTCATCATCAGTCTAATTTTGACTCATCTATTAGCCCCCAACCAAAATGTCTCCTCTTCCGGGAAGTTGTCCCCAATCCTCCAGTTTAGAGTAGTTCCATCTGCTATAGGCCCCTGTAGAAGCCTACCCAGTACTCATGAGACTTGTGAGTACTTTTCAGTGTCTGGCCCTTCCATGGTGTTGTAAGTTCCATAAGGGCAGGACCCATAGTGTGCCTTATTTCCCACTTTATTTCTGTAGTGCCTGGCACACAATGGGTGCTCAGTAAATGTTGAATGTATAAAGTGAGTGCATGAATGAATGAATGAACTGGTGAGCAGATTCTTCTAGTGTGTCTCTCCCAAAAGTGCATGTCACCTCAAAGATGGGGTATTTCTTTGATCAAGAGTATATAAGGAGCTGTGCTTTCCAGCTAGAAAGTCCAAACCCCTGAGCAGGAAAAGTCATTAACCCATAGACCATCTTTGTGTCAGCAATGTTTTGAGAGTGGCTAAGAGAAGTCAGCTAACAGTGTTGAGTAGAGTTGGAAAATGATGAAAATAGGTAAAATATAGGGTTCATGGAATTCTCTTTACTTTAGACTTCGTTTATCTGGCACCAATATTTAGTTTGAAGGAAATTTCCAGAACATAGACCATACACTTCTAATAAAATATAAATAAAAATAATTTTCTATGGCCAACATAAAGGATTTGGGGTCATTCCCTGTTTGTTTTACCCCAATCCCTTGTTCTCTCTTCATTGAATTCAATAATCAAATATTGACTGTAGCTTTTTCATTGGTCTAAATCTTTTTTTATTAGAATCTTTCCTTGCCCATGGCTTGCAGTGTTGCAGACTCTACTACTAATCATGAGTCTATACTAAAATGCACTGGGTTCTAGTGCCATTCCTGTCACTGCCAGTTTGGTTGGAAAGGCCCTATTTGTGCAAAAGCTTTCCATTTATAGGTGAAGAGTGATGATGATATTTGCCTTATTAGGAAGCTGCCTATGAAAATATCTTTCAAAGGACTTATAATAGGCATTCAGGTCCCAGAAGATGACACATTATCATGGGCTGCACCTAGTGCCACTGGGCACCTTGTCAGACTTACATTTCTTTAAGTGGGATCGTCAGCAAGCATTCTGGACTCCATCATCATTGAGTTGATAGGGTTGAACTAGGTGATCTCTGGTTCTTTCTAATTCTAAGCAGTCTATAATTCATTTCAATAATTGGAAGCAAAGTATCCCTACCCCTTTAATCTGGTAGGTATGAACCAGGAATATCATCTGCCTTCCCCAGTCATGTGAACACTTAGTAGAAGTAGAGGAATGCAGATTACAGAGTTTGTAGTGTAACTCTCTCCAAATACTAAGAGCTTAGAAAGTGGAAGAAATGCCTAACGGGTGCCCTAGACACCCTTGTCCTCCCCTGTTCACAGAGGTGGAGCCTGGCCAGGTGGTTTCAAGCCCTTCCAGGCACCTTGCATTTGCCTCACAGGACTAAGCAATATAATGGACATTTCAGTAGCAAGGTTGAGTGTGTGACCAGCACATTGCTCAGTTTGAAAGTTGACTGCCTGTACCATGCTTGGTTGTGCACATGCGTGAACCTCAACTCTCCATGGTTTGTTTTTGAAACCTTGGGAGGCACGTGTGCTCAAAATATTTTTCCTTCCCACTGATGAAAATTCATCATGTAGTTTCATTGTTTCAAATTTTATCCATTAAAAATTCTTTTGAGTTAATATAAATTTCTCCTTCAAAATGCAAATGCATCTATGAAATTACCAATCATTGACAACTATAATTTCATCTAATAAGATGGCTTTTTTTTTTTTTAACACCCTTGTGAGATCAGACTTTTCTAAAGGAAGCTTGGAAGTTTGGATGAAGAGGAAACTTTTAGGGAAAGGTGCTCTGGGGAAGGCAGCATTTGGGATGCACCACTGAGAAGGCTGTTGGTGAGTCCTTTGGCCCAAGTGAAAGAGAAAAGTTGTTAGGAAATAAAAGATGAAAAAGGAGTGGAGACAAATGATGCTTACTTCAAAATTTTGGTGTGAGCTGGCCCAGCATATGCTTGGTGAATTGATTGTGGAAGAGACTGCCCCCATAGGAACTTGTAAGCCAAAAGTAATAAGAGCTGCATGTAAACAGTGGCCACATAGACCTTCAGAGAGAGGGAAACAGAGTTCTTTTCCCCAGCAGCATAAATGAGCCTTTTTTAGCAAGAATAGCTGTAACTTGCACAAGTGTTAAAAATCTACTTCCAACTGTAAAAATACTGAAATATTCAGGGCATAGCAAGGCTGTGGTTCTGCCCTGTGACATGATGTGTGATCTTGAAAAGTAATGAAAATGGAAGAAGGCATTTTAAAGATATTGCTCTAATGAACACAATTCTGTTTGCCTTTTTTCCTGCTAGCAAATTATATTACTCCATCAGCCTGGTAGAACATCAATAATGTCTTCAGAGAATAGCTTGTGAGAGCTGAGTTACTCTATGACAGGAGTTTTGAAGACAATGTAATTTCACATTTCTCAATTTTCTTTGATTTTGTGCAGAGAAAATGGAAGACTGTAATAAATATTTTCCACAAATGGTGTCTTAAATGGAATCACAGCTGGTAGCAACAGTATTCTGCTATTTATTTGGATGCTGGATTCTAGGTTTTCTATGTGAAGCAACCATGCTGGCAGATTCATGGGTTTCACATTTTTCCAGCATTTTTTTTTTTTTTTCAGTTAAGTGATGAATTTGGTTTTGCCTGTGGGCTCCTGGTGGTGGGGGTAATGCCAGGCTGCTGGCAAATTTGTACTCAGTGGTCTCAGAGTGTATTAGGGGCTATTGAATTGATTGGAAATCTTTTAGTTAACAACATGCTCAGAGCTAATCTAAGGCAAAACTGTTAGATAGGTGAGGTTTCCTGAGCTGGTGAGATAACCGGGAAGGGCAGAGGTTCAGGAAGCAAATGCCAGGTTGTGGTCTCAGCTCTTCCATTTACTGGCTGTGCCACTTTGGGCAAATCACATGGCCTCTTGGAACCTTGTGGCCTACATCTGCATAGGCAAGATTGTAAACTGCACAGTTGTAATTAGCAATCAATGAAATAGTGGATATAAAATCGGTTTGTGGTGTATAAAGAGCTTATACTTACTGTATTTATTAGGTAGTATAGTCTTCATTGCCTTGGTACCCTACCCAGCTTTCTGTAGGCTTCTTTTCCTTCTTAATGCTCTGTTGCCACCATTGCCCCCCTCACCACCAATCTCAACTCGATACATATTCTTACAGAGCTTTGTTCTCAACTAGTCATCAAGATAAGGTTTTAGGTAATAGAGGTAGCATTGGATATCTCTCCAAGAGTTATTGCTTTTTTTTTCCTTTTAAAAAAGGCAAAACTCCTACAAAATTGAAATAAATATAATAGTGGAATACCTGCATCCTAAAAGGCTCTTTTATTGGTTGAATGGCGGGGGAGAAAGGCTCTTTAGAAAATACCAGGGGGTGGGAAGGGGGTGGGCCAAGAGATCCTCATGGTGAGTATTCACCTGCCCAGAAGGTGGGAATAAGGGAGCGAGGATGAAGCAAGTGCTAAATTAGCCTCTGGAACCACCTAGGAGGGAGTGTGTAAAAGCCACATTAGAAAAATGGTGCAAATAGAACCTTCCATGTGAGGAATGAAAACTTACACTATTGAGTGAAGGGACTCAGAGGGCCTCCTGGGTTGTAACGTAATACGTAGATAAAGTGGAAATTGCTTTATTAGAGGATCAAAAAATGCTTCTATATTTTTTGGCTTTCACCATTGGGACAATTTGTATTTTCCAAAGATGCCCACGACAATATCTCCCATTCCACATATTCTCTGTAATGTGACATTACCATTTCCCCATTAACACATTAACTGCCATGTGAGTTGTATTTAACTCATGCTAGTTTTGAGCCCGGGGCCTTGTGAAGCCAAACCCTGCAGTTGATTCATGAAAATCTTACTTGTTCATGTTCTTATTGTTGCAATTAATATTGACATTTTAATTCTAAAAACGTGGATTGTGTTGCATATTACACACAGAAAATAATAAAAAATAACAAATTTTTCATCAAATTAAAAAGGATCAGTTTGTTTTTGAAATTTTTATTCTGTTTTCATAATAAAACACCATGGCCCCAAGGAAAAAATTTTTTTTCTAGTGTGGCAGTCCGTGTGTTAAGAAATGGAGGCTAGTGTCCCTTCCCTTGTATCTGGGTTTCCCTAAGTGACTTGCTTGTAACTGCTAGAACGCAGCGGAAGCGAGTCCGTGTGACTTCTAAGGCAAGGATAGATGAATCCTTGCAGCTTATGCCTTAGTCCCTTGTAACACTTGGCTTTCCAGAAGTCCATTCTTGGGACAGTCCCTCTCAGAACCCCAGCTGCCATGTTTTGAGAAGCTATATGGAGAGGCCACTTCAGTATTCTGATTGATAGTCCCTGCCTGAGCTCATTTTTCAGCCACCCCAGCTCAGGTGCCGGACATGAAAGTGAAGCAGCCGTCTTGGAATTAGATTCTTCCAGTCCCAGCTGTTGTAAGACACCCATGGCCATTTCAGTCATCCCCGCTGAGGCCCCAGATATTATGGAATAGAGAAGAGATATCTCTGCTGCACACTTCCCGAATTTCTGACCCACAAAATATGTGACCAGAAGAAAATGGTTGTTATTTTATATCACTGCATTTTGGGGTGGTTTCTTACACAGCAGTAGATAACTAGAACAGCAATTTGCCATCCATAGATGCTTAGATACCCTTCCTACATTACTTCCACACTAGATTTTCCAAGGTGCAGTGGAAAACTGGGAACAAGGGAGAAGTATGGTAAATGAACATGCCCAGAATTCCTCCCATCCTGTTTTTTCCTAGGAGTTAAAGTTTGTATATGGAATAAAGGTCTGAATTCGCTGAGGAGAGAGGGGCCAAAATGACTGATTTTTGACTGCTACAGAAACCAGCCCCACATGGTACACAGATAATTGCATAGATTTCTGCTTGATTCAGATAGTGGAAAGAAGGCAGGCTTCCCCACGTAGTGTTTCACTGTGCATTGCACTCAGCAAAAGCTGTAGCTCAGAGGACTCTGGCATTAGTTATTGTTTTAAGTTGCATTTTTTAAAATTTAAATCAGTTTTCATATATTGATAGGTATTTTAATAATAAATTGGGAGTGATGTGCCAGAGGTAAATTGTCAGATGCCATTTTGACTATGAGTACCCTGAATGATTACTGATTTTGTCAGAGGCTTTCATACTTCCTGCTTTAAATTGCCAACATAGCAAACAGGTCATTAATTATACTTGCAGAAAAAAAGCATTTTCAGAGGTTTCTCAGGGCCATCAGGTTAAACCCAAACAGTTTTGCTTCTTCTATACTAGACTCACTTGCTCTTTGACAATGGCAAACAGGTTCCCAAAGGAGAGAAAACTTTGTTTTCGTGAACATTTACTCTCCCCTCATCTCCTTTGCTTTCTTCCTCCGTTTGAAAAAAATACTGCTTGAGCAGTATTTATGGCTGTGTATGTTTCTATTACTGAAAACTGTCAAAATCTTGCAAGTTGATAAGCATGAAAAAAGATTAGTTATGGCCACGGAGTCTCTTCTAGAAACAAGATTAAAGGAACTAGAGTGATTTCACTTCTAAGTAGGGGTTTGATTATATAATTGAGCATACGAAATGTGTGTACATTTCTGTAATCTAGAGGGAGTAATATATATTTGGTTTGGAGGGAAGGGTAAAGAACTAGGCCTACTGTGCTACCTGGCCTTCTGATAGTGCGAGAGGAGGGTCCGTTAGCCAAGAAAGCTCTGCATACACAGGTATCAGAAAGACATATTTTCTTTTATAGACACTCTGGAATTCGGGGGAGATCATTAAAAACACATGTGTTTTAACTGTTTTAAGATATGTATTTTTAATGTAAAAAGGTCAGTTTTTTATCACATGAGGAAATGTCATATTTAAAAGAGGAATCCATTTTTATGAGTAATTGTGATACCATATAAACATTTTGGAGTCAGAAAACCACTGGTTTAAATTCCAGCCCAGCTACATTTAATAATTAAACAAATTATTAAAATTTTTGTGCCTCAGTTTCCTAATTTGTAAAATAGGGATACCAGTGACTACTTTACAAATTGGTGTGCTAATAAGGGAGAATGGAACTAGAATTCCTTGCTTAGGGTCAGGCATATAGTAGGTGCTCAATGTGTGATAGCTCTTTGACTGTGGGAAGGAGGCAGGGCTTTTCTTAGTGTGCCCAGTACTGTACTTCATAGTGAGCAAATTACACTGGATTTGATTTAGTGGTTAAGAACTCTGTAATCATTTTGCCTGGCATCAAATAATAGCTCCACCATTTTCTAGCAAGTTACTTTGTGCTTCAGTCTCCTGATTGCTAAAATAGTGATGATATTAATATAATAGTACCTGTCTCATAAGGTTGTTTAATTTTTAACAGCTTTATTGAAGTATAATTTATATCATAAAATGCAACCATTTTAAGTATACGTTTCTTTGAATTTTAGAAATTTTTATATTAATAGTTGTGCAAAAACACCACAATCCATTTTTAGAATACTTCTAGCACCTCCAAAAGATTTCCTTATGCCTGTTCGTAATTGATTTGTACTCTCACACCTGGCTCCTGGCAACCGCATATCTGCCTGTTGTCTCTGTAGTTTTGCTTTTTATAGAAATTTTACATAAATGGAATCATACAATATGTAGTCTTATTTAGCTGGTTTCTTTCACTCAGCATAATGTTTCTGAGGTTCATTCATGTTGTAACATGTATCAGTACTTGTTTCTTTTTATTGCTGAATAGTATTACATTGTGTGAATGTACTACAATTTTTTTACTCACTAGTTGATTATTTGGGTTATTTCCACTTTTTAGCTATTATGAATCATGCTGCTATGAACATTCATATATAAGTCCTTGTGTGGACATATGGTTTCATTTCTCATAAGTAGATAGATTCCTAGTGGTGGAATTCAGGGGCATAATGTTTAACCTTTTAAGAAATTGAGATATAACTCATATACCATAAAGTTCACTCTTTTAAAGTGTACATGTCAGTGGTTTTTAGCATATTTACAAGGTTGTACACTATCACCACTATCTAATATCAAAACATTTTCATCACCCAAAAAGAAACCTCTTACCCATTAGCGGTCACCCCCAAACCCCATGCCCACATCCCATGGAAACCACTAATTTACTTTCGGTCTCTATGGATTTGCCTATTAGGGATATGTCATATATACATTTCATATAAATGGAATCATACAATATGTGGCCTTGTGTGTCTGGCTTCCTTCACTTAGCATAATGTTTTCAAGGTTCATGTATGTTATAGTATATATAAGCACCTCATTCCTTTTCATGGCTGAATAATATTCCATTGTATGGATATAGCATACTTTGTTTCTTAATTTATAAATTGATGGACATTTGGATTGTTTTCACTTTTTGGTTATTATGAATAGCACTGTTATGAACATTTGCATACAAGTTTTTGCATGGACTTGTGTTTTCATTTTTCATGGGAATATACCTAGGGGTAGAATTGCTGGGTCATATGTTAACTCTATATTTAACCTTTTGAGGAACTTCCAGACTGTCTTCCAAAGTAGCTGCACTATTTTACATTCCCATCAGCAGTGTATGATGGCTCTGATGTCTCCAAATCCTCACCAACACCTGTTATCATGTGTCTTTTTTATTACAGTCATCCTAGTATGTGTAAAGTGGAATCTCACTGTGGTTTTGATTTGCATTTCCCTGATTGCTAATGATGTTGATCTACTTTTCATGTGCTTATTAGCCATTTATATATCTCCTTTGGAAAAATGCTGTCAAATTTTTTGACCATTTCAGTTGGGTCCTTTGTCTTCTGGTTAACTTTTTAAGAAATTGCCAAAATTTTTCTGAAAGTGCTTGTACCATTTTACATTCCTATTAACAATAAATGAGGGTTCCAGTTCTTCCATATACTCAAAAGAATAATATTGTCAGTTTGTTTGATTTTAGCCATTATAGTGGGGATATGGCAATGCTCATTGAAAAACGTTTTTCTAACATCTCATGATGTTAATCATCTTTTTATGTTCTTATTTGAAATTCATATATTTTCTTTGTTCATCTCTTGCCCATTTTCCTCTTTATTTTTTTGTTTTGTCTTTTTGTTGAGTTGTAAGAGTTCTTTATAAATTTTTGGATACAAGTCTTCTGTCAGAAATTATTTGCAAATAATTTCACCCAGTCTGTAGGTTGTCTTTTCATTTTCTTAATAGTATCTTTTATAGAGCAAATGCTTTTAATTTTGATGAAATCCAATTTGTCAATTTTTTCTTTTATGAATCATTTTTGGTGTCATATATAAGAACTCTTGCCTAATTCAAGGTTATGAAGACTTCATCCTATGTCTTCTAAATATTTTTATAAGTTAACATTTAGATCAAGAATCTATTTGAATTCATGGCTTCATAATGGACTTTGGTATAAGGTTTGGTATAAGGTATGAAGTTCAGGTCAAGGTTCAGTTTTCTTCCTAGACTAGACATTTTTCTAAAGAAGACATACAGATGGCTAATAAGCACATGAAAAGATGCTCAACATATTTGCTATTAGGGAAATGCAAATCAAAACCACAGAGAGATACCACTTCACACCCGCTAGTAAGGTTATAATAAAAATGACTGGTAATAACTGGTGTTGGTGATAATAGTTAAAAATACCATCCTTACTCCATTAAATTGTCCTAGTGCCTTTGTCAAAATCAGTTGGCTATATTTATGTGGATCTATTTCTTGAATTTCTATTGTGTTGCATTCATTTTGTGTTTGTCTCTTTGCCAATACCACAGTCTTGATTATTGTAGCTTTAGAGTAAATCTTAAAATAGGATTGTATAAGTCCTCCAATTTTATTCTTTTTCAGAATTGTTTAGACTATTCTAATTCTGTTAAACTTCCATATAAATTTTAGAACAGATTGTCTATATCTACAAATATCATACTTGGATTTTTATTGCAATTTTGCTAAATCAATTTGAAGAGAATCAACATCTTTACTATATTCTCCTTCATTTTTGAGGGATGGTTTATAGATTTCTTGGTTGACAGTTGGTTTCTTTCAGCACTTTGTATCATTACCCTGCCCTCTCTCTCATTGTTTCTGATAAGAAGTCAGCTGTTTCCCTGTATGTGTGAGTTGTTTTTCTCATGCTGCTTTGAAGATTTTCTCTTTGGCTTTCAGCAGTTTGACTGTGAGGTGTCTAGGTAAGATTTTTTTTGTATTTGTTCTACTTGGGAATCATTGAGTTTCTTGGATCTATAGGTTAATATTGTTGTTGTTGTTAAATTTAGGAAGGTCTTAGGCCTTATTTCTTCAAATATTTTTTCTGTTGCTTTAACTTTCTTTTCTCCTTCTAGGGCAACCATTATACATATATACTCTCTGTTCTGTAGATTTGATGATTTCTACTGATCTACCTTCTGGTTTACTGATTCTTTCTCCTGCCATATCAAATTTTCTGTTGAATCCAGTGGATTTTTCATTTCAACTCTAGAAGTTTTATTTTATAGTTTTTATTTGTCCATCAAGATTCTCTCCCACCACCTTTTAAAACTTTCCTTTAATTCTTTAAACATAATTTCATTTACTTTAATTCTTTTAACATACTTATAATAGCTGCTAAAGATTTTTGTCTTCTCAATCAAACATCTGGGCCCTCTCAGAGTCAATTTCTCTTGACAGCTTTTTTTTTCCAAGTATGGTTGCTACTCTCCTGGTTTTTTGCATGTGTATTAGTTTTATATTGTGGCTTTAACAAATTACCGCAAACTTAATGGCATGAAACAACACAAATTTACTATCTTACAGTTCTGTTAGTCAGAAATCTGGCATGGGTCTCTCTGGCTAAAATCAAGATGTCAGCAATGGCTGTGTTACTTCTGGAAGTTCTGTGGGAGAACTCTTTCCTTACGAGTCTGTTTTCTTGCTTTTTCCAGCTTTGAGAGGCTGCTCACATTCCTTGGCTCATGGTTCCTTCTTGTGTCTTCAAAACCAGCAGTGTAGCATCTCTCTGACCCTGCTTCTATCATCACATTTATTTTTTTGACCACAGCTAGGAATAGTTCTTCACTTTTAAAGATTCCTGTGATAAGATTGAGTCCACCTAGGTAATTCAGGGTAACTCCCTTTCTTCAGGTCCTTAACCTTAATTACATTGGCACAGTCCATTTTAACATGTAAGATAACGTGTTCACAGGTTCTGAGGATTAGTGTGTGGACTTATTTTAGAGCTATTATTCTCCCTGTCACAGAATATCTTCTGATTTTTGTTTGAAAACAGAACATTTTAAATAATATATTATAACTCTGCATTCTGTTTTGTTGTTCTGAGGGTTGATGGTGGTCATTTTGTTGTGCGTTGTTTTTGTAGTTTGCTTGGACTTAAGCTGAAGAGTGTGGAATATGCAGTGCAGCTTATTAATATTGTCTTTGCTAGTGTTTTTTTGGTTTTGTTTTGTTTTTTGTTTTTTTAGCTTGCTTTTCTAGAGGTCTCCCTATGTCTGTATAGCTTAGTGGTCAGCCGGTGATTTAGGCAGAGGTGTTGCTTGAACACCTTGAGCCTAAAGGCTTCCACTCTGCTAGTCAATATGTGTATGAGAAGGTACAAAGTTCTCAAGTCGCCCTCAGCTTTTACTTTTTTTCAGGTTCTTTTGGGTCTCCCTTGTGTAAGTCCAATTTCCCAGTTATCCAGGTGGTATAGAGAGCTTGTCTTATCTCTCCCAAGGCTCACTCAGTGGGAATCGTGGATGAAGGAATAGCCTCAGGCAAGAAGACCATAGAATTCTGATTTTCTTACCCTAAGATATAGCAATTTTTAAAAATAAACACTTCTCAATTTGTTGTCTACCTTTAGTGAATTTCTGATGCCCTATAATTGTTGCTTTTGGCAATTTTATCTAGTTTAATACTGACTTTTTGTGGAGAAGAATCACTGATTACTTCACATCATCATTAACAGAGTCTACTTGTTTTGAGAATAAATTGAGCTAAAACAAAGTCCTTAGAACAGTGCCTGGCATGTAGCAAAGGCTCTAACTGTATTAACTGCTATTATTAAAATTATCATTATTCTTATTCATGACAGAGACCAGATAGCCACACTTCCAAGACATATTCATAGCTGTCCATTACACAATATTTTCTTGTAAGGGATCTCTCTCTAGCCTCTTAATTCTAGAAATGGCTTTACTATAGACCAGGTGTCAGCAACTTTTTTGGTAGAGAGCCAGGTAATAAATATTTTAGGCTTTGTAAGCTGTACAGTCACCTATAATTGTGCTATTGTAGCATGAAAGCAGCTGTAGAAAATATATAAATGAATGCACATGGCTATATGCCAATTAAACTTTATTTATAAAAACATGCAGCAGGTGGGATTTGACCTGTGAGCCGTAGTTTACTAGTTTACCAGTCTCTGCCATCAACTCACTTTCTTGTGATTCTGCATCTAAGCAGTGCTAGCTACTCTGTCACAACAGGCTATATTTGTTCTTTGAAAGCCCAAAGAAGAGAACATCTCTGCTTCCCAGCACCATAGTGTAGCACCTCCCAACACCAGTGCTCTGGACGCCCTAAGTCCTAAGACTCCTTCAAGTTTATGGGCTGTGAATACTTGGCATCTGTAGTCGTTGAATATGTCAACAACAACACATATGTATAGTATTGTTAGATACCATTATAGATACAGACACACACAACTTGGTAAGCTTAATGATGCCGAACTATATTTTATCTTCTATTTTAAACTAAGTTGTGCAGCTTTTTATTCATTTTTAATTTTTGTAACTCTCATCTTTTCCTTCCTAGTAAGGGAAAAGTATGTACGTTTTTTTAAAACCACCATGTTCCTTTCTTCTTGATTTAACACTCAATCTTTGACATCGTTAAATCCTTAGATTACCTATTAACCTGACTGCTCTCTCACTGGCTTTGTACCCAGAAATTAAAACACATTAAATCAGTTTTTAAGACTCTATTATAAATATATCATATATTGCAAAGGGTATCAAAGTCATAGATGAACTGTTTAAAGAATTATAAAGAAAATGTGCATGTAGGTTGGGCATGGTGGCTCATGCCTGTAATCCTAGCACTCTGGGAGGCTGAAGGGAGAGGACTGCTTGAGCTCAGGAGTTCAAGACCAGCCTGAGCAAGAGTGAGACGCATGTCTCTACTAAAAATAGAAAAATTAGCTGGGAGTCATGGTGTTTCTGTAGTCCCAGCTACTCGGGAGGCTGAAGCAGGAGGATTGCTTGAGCCCAGGAGTTTGAGGTTGCAATGAGCTACAATGATGCCACTGCACTCTACCAGGGGCAACAGAGTGAGACTCTGCCTCAAAAAAAAAAAAAAAAAAAAAAAAACTTGCATGTAACTGCTTTGTGTTCTTCAGGGATTTTAGAAGGACCTTAGAACATTTCAATCATATTTTCTCCCCTACTGACATAGGTGCTATGATTATAGTATAATTTTATTTTATGTTTTTACCCACAGAATTTATTGTTCTATCTATCAATATTCATAGACT
Organism: Daubentonia madagascariensis; assembly: GCA_023783475.1. Classification (NCBI taxonomy): domain Eukaryota; kingdom Metazoa; phylum Chordata; class Mammalia; order Primates; family Daubentoniidae; genus Daubentonia; species Daubentonia madagascariensis. The sequence continues at coordinate 12,711,195 of JAKFHU010000258.1, read as the reverse complement.
TGCCCATATTAAACATTCTCTTTATTCTCCGCTTCTCCTTGTATCTTAGAATATCCATCTAGGATCACTTTCCTTCTACTCAGAATCTTAGAAATTCCTTTTGTGAAGATCTGCTGGTGACAAATTCTCAGTTTGTCTTTGTCTAAAGATGTTTTTATTTCATCCTTATTCTTTTTTGAAAACAGCTTTATTGAGATAGAATTTACATACCATACAATTTATCCATTTAAAGTAGATACTTCCGTGGTTTTCAGTATATTTACAGATATGTGCAACCATTACCATAGTCAATTTCAGAATATTTTCATCGCCTCTGAAAGAAACCCCGAACCCTTCAGCTATTCATCTTCATTCTTGAGAGACGTCTTTCAGGATACAGAATTCTAGAACAGGAATTACTTTTCCTAGCCACGCAGAAGACGTTGCTCTGCTGTCTTCCAGCTTCCACACTAGCACTAGCCTGTCAGCTTTACTGTGACTCTTTGGAATGTAATCTGTCTCCTTCTGCAATCTGCAGTCGTATTTTACTTGCCGTTCCTAATAAGATGGCAAAAAGGAAGGATTTCCTATTAGACCACATCATGTTGGGCAGACACTGGGCTTGCTCCTCTGTCCCCCAAGCTCCACAAAGCAGGTAAAGGCAGAGGCTCCAGCCTACCAATAGTTTCACCATTCTACTTGCTTGTTAGCAGTTCTTATTCACTTAGATTTTGGCCTGGCAATTCCTTACTATCTTGCCAGAATTTTATTGCTTTTTAAAATTTTATCTAGCATTTTACATGGTTTTCAGTGAGAGAATCAATGTGGCTATCGAGCCTGCTGATTACTAGAAATAGAACGCAAGCCAATTTTTATAAATTTAAACTAACAGGTTCAAATAAATTTTTAAATTCCTGAAAATAAATTTTAAAATTTCTACAAGTTTCTTCTTGAGGAATGATGTCAAAATGATATGACCGTGTTTTAAAGGCTTTAGTGAATACATTCAGAATTTTAGAGGCGTCTTTTATTGTCTATATGGTAAGGATAAATAGACTATACAGGACAAATGACAATTTTTGTAATGAAAATCTCATTACCATTTTTTCTCAGGGACTTATTAAACTAGATTATGGTTATTGTGTAATTTAGCCATGGTGGCTGGCCTTTCTGACGTACTTCAAAATATTGTTGAATATTTCACACCCTAAAAAATATTACTGAAAGATTTGAGAGAGGCTAAAGGACAACATTGTCACAGTTATCAGTATTAAAAAGCAAACTATTTACATGAAATGAAGTGTGATTCTGCCTTCCTGGAAGATCTTGACCAGTTCTTACCATTGTGCTACATTGAGGGCCAACCACACGGACAGGCCCCTGAGGTCTCCGTGCTGCTAGCCGTGCTACTAGCCAAACTGCTGGAGAGCCAAGCAGCACATGAAGCAGGTTTTGCAAGGGAGTGAGGAAATTTTTGTACAAGTCCATCATTAAAGGAAAATAATTAAATATGCAATTTGAAAATTACAAGTATAGACAGTAGTTTCTCAGTTTATTTTCTAAAAAGAAAGATCAAAACCTAAACTTTGTTTCAGAATCGGACCCTTAACCCTATCTGCAGCATAAATCTTTTTCCTTAATGAGGACACTTACCTAGTATCATCTCAATGGCTCCAATCCCAGCCAGGCTTTCCTTTGTGTTGCTAGTCATTCAACTTGTCTTTAAAAAGAAACAGGCAAACATATAGCTGGTTCAAGTGGTTTTTTTGGCTATGGAAATAACCATTTTTATGCTATCTGGCTTTTTAGTGGTTTTTTTTTTTTTTTTTTTTTAACTTTGCAGCAAAGTCACGTGATTTTTTTTCCCAGTGTTTTATCTCACTGTGGATGTAACAGTACACTGCATCTAATTACCATACATTTATCAGCCCTGGAAAGTTAATAATACTAGTTTGTATTTGCATGTAATTATATACATTTCCAAATGCTCTCCCATCACCTTTCTTACCATCAGGTTAATTGTGATGTGAAATGGTCAGATCAACTACTTGGAAGAGACAGGTCTTGAACCCAGATTTTGTATCTTTGTTCTTACTTTTCTACTTTACTATGCTGCGTCTCTACTGTCTGTGCTCCTGAGCCTGAATTATATGGACATTTAAAATAAACAGAAAGGTCTTTTGTTCTTATCTGATTAGAGATTCTTCCTAACAATGGATCATGTACAAATAACTCCTAATTGTCAAAACTGTAAGAGTAAGAAAAGTCTGCCTTTTGAGTGAAGGACCTATTTGGTAGAAATTTTTAAGAGGAGTAGAAATGTATTTTTTGTGCATATGGAAATGATCCTGCTTACTAATTTTGTAGGGTAAAAGAAACCCAAGAAAAATCTCATTGCAGTAAGACAAAAATCTCATAGTAGTATTTTCAAATCCTGTTATAGTGTGTGACACCATGAATTTTTTTTTCTCAGACTCAGGTGGAAGGAGAGGAGTGTGTGCAGATCCATCTTTCCCAGTGACACATTTCTCAAACATATTTATTACAGTCATTGGCCTCAGTGAGGCCAATAGCACATATCATAGATGAAGCAGGAGCTGAGGGTTCCATCTGGGCTAGAGCCCAGGTTCTTTGCCTTTTAGAAACAAGTAAGAATTCATGGCCCTGATATCCCTATCACTAATAGAGTCAAGCAGTAGAGATGATGGAGAAATAATGATTCATCGCCCACTTGGGCAATAGAGCCTCTCCAGAATAACTGCCTGGGTTAAGGATATGGTAATAAATTGCTTTTGTCCTGAGGCGGTTTCTTGACAGGATGATCTTTTCTTTCTTTGGTTTTGTTTCCTTATGTTAGGATCTTTTTTTTTTTCTTTTAACAATAACAAAAATGTATCCTATTACAAATAAAACTACCCGACTGCAAAGGCATAAATAACTTGCATACCACAGCTGCTTTGAATTAAACAGAGCCCAAGGAACATCAGATGACTCTGCCTTTTCCTGCTTCCTTGTCCCACTTACCCACAGTGTATAACACTGAGTTTCCACACTTGATTTAAGACCTAAATCAAGGTCTCTTAATGTTGAGTGTGAGCTACTGCTACTTCTGCTGTCATTCTAGCTGTCAAGTCAATGTCTGTGTGATGTCCTAAAACAGTGTGGAAGGCTATTGTACACCACTCATTTTGTGTGTCATTTTATTTCTATATAAGACCCAGAATTTAGTAAAATTCCAAATCTTCTGAAGCTTCAGGCAGTAATTTACCAGAGTCCATGATTTCTAAAGGTGAAAAAGTAAAATCCAATGCCCTGCTTAATTATAAAAATTTTTATACATACACAAAAATAGAGTAATATAATGAACCTTCATATATCCATCATCCAGCTGCAATAATTACCAAGATTTTGCAACACTTAAGTTTCTCTCACCTTTCTCCCTTTTTCCTTTGTTGAATTATTTTATTCTTTGTGCAGTTCTTACTATTTCTGAATCTTTGAGTTGCTGTCTTTCGTTAGTTTTGAAAATCTTCTGCCATTATGGCTTTATATATTGCTTATACCCCATTCTCTCCCTTCTCTCCTTTGAGAGTCCAGTTTACACATATGAGACCTGTGTCCCTGTTTATATTCCATTTCATTGTATCTACGTGTCCTTGGCTGTGACTAACCTGATGATAAACTACTGAGTTATTAATATTAGTTTTCTATTTTTCAGTCCTAGAATTTCCATTGGTTATTTTTTACATAATTTCTGATTTTCTGCTAAAATTATCTCCTATTATTTAAATTCTCAAACATATTCATTAAAGTTATTTTAAAGTCTATGTGAGAGAACCTCAATATTTGAGTACCTGTAGGTCTGTTTCATTGTTTGTGTTATTTCCCTTGGTTTTCAGACAGTTCTTGTATTTTTGTCTGCCTGGTTATACATTTACTGAAGTATAGAAAAATTGAAGGATAATTTGAGGCTGGGAATGATGTTATCTTCCTCAGAGATATTTACTTTTGCCTCTGGCAGTCAGAATAAAAAGAGATTACCTTAATCCAAACAGGGTTTGAAATGATTCATTCTTTTTGATGGCTGATCTATTTGTAGTTTACTATACTGTCCCTAGATTGTAGTTTTTTGGGAGGTCCCAAATAAAAGCCAGGGATGTTTATTAGAGATTTTTCTTATCACTGTTGAATGCTGAACTCCAATTTCTGTGTCTCTTTATCTGTGAGACTGCCAAAACCACTGCTCAGCTAGTTAGCTGTCTCTACTTTCAAATCATCACAGGGAAAAATGGCAATGAATATAAGGCTCACCTTCCTGAGCTTCTGTTCTTTCTATGATCTTAGCTCTTCAAGATCTTGCTGCTGGCCAGTTATGGTGGCTCATGCCTATAATCCTAGCACTTTGGGAGGTGGAGACAGGAGGATCGCTTGAGCTCAGGAGTTTGAGACCACCTTGAGCAAGAGTGAGACCCCATCTCTACAACAAATAGAATAATTAGCTGGGCATGGTGGTGCACACCTCTCGTCCCAGCCATTTGGGAGGCTGAGGTGGGAGAATTGCTTGAGCCCAGGAGTGTGAAGTTGGATTGAGCTATGATGACACCAGTGCATTGCAGTCTGGGCAACAAAGTGAAACCCTGTCTCAAAAAAAAAAAAAAAAAGAAGAAGATCCTGTTACCTCAATGGCTCTTTGACACCTTCGAACAGGTTAAAAAAATTTGTCTGTCTTTTCTTGTTTTTAGCAGGAAATTGGTCTAAACAAGCTAATCCACCATTGCTGGAAACAGAAATTCTGCTGAAGATACAGTTGGCCCTCCATATCCATGTGTTCCATATTGAATTCACAATGAATCTGTGATCCGTTGAATTCACAGATACAGAACATGGGAATACACAGGGCCAGCTGTGTTTTTGATCTGCAGTTCGCTGAACCTGCTGATGCCAAACCCACAGATACAGAACCTGGATATACAGAGGGCTGACTGTAAGAGACTTGACCATTCTTGGATTTTGGTATCTGCAGGGGTCCTGGAACCAATCCCTCATGGATATAGAGGGCTGACTATATTTAAACCAAATCTCAGATATTTATCAATTAATTTATGTGTACTACAGTTTGTCTCTCTGAAGAATGTGAACATTTTTTCTTTTTTCTTTTAATTTCAAAATATTAATTAAGGGGGGTACAAGTGTTTTTGTTACATGGATACCTTGAATAATGCTTAAGTCAGGGCTTTTGGTGTGCCATCACCAGAATAGTGTTCATTGTACCCAATAGGTAAGTTTTTATCCCACACCCACCCCCCCAGCTCTGCCCTTTCTTGCTTTTTCATGTCCTTTATATTGCTTTGCACCCCAGGGTAGCCACTGTTTAGCTCCCACTTACTAGTGAGAACATACAGTGTTTGGTTTACCATTTCAGAGATACTCTACTTAGGATAGTGGTCTCCAGTTCCATCTAAGTTGCTGCAAATGACATTATTTTATTCCTTTTTATGGCTGAGTAGTACCATGGTATGTATAATATATACTACATTTTCTTTATCCAGTCATGAATTGACAGGCACTTAGGTTGATTCCACATCTTTGCAATTGTGAATTGTGCTGCGATAAACATTCAACTTCAGGTGTTCTTTTGATAAAATGACTTAATTTCCTTTGGGTAGATACCCATAGTGGGATTACTGGATCAAATGGTCTATATTTATTTCTTTGAGGAACTTCCATACTGTTTTCCATAGAGGTTGTAATAATTTCCAGTCCCACCAACAGTGTATAAGTGTTCCTTTCTCTCTGCATCCATGCCAGCATCTATTGTTTTTTGAGTTTTTAATAATGGCCATTCTGACAGGGGCAAAGTGGTATCTCATTATAGTTTTAATTTGAATTTCCTTGATTAGTGATGTTGAGTATTTTTTCATATGTTTCTTGGCCATTTGTCTATCTTCTTTTGAAAAACTTCTGTTCACATCTTTTACCCACTTTTTAATGGGGTTCTTTGTTTTTTCTTGCTGGTTTGAGTTCTTTGTAGATTCTGGATATTAGCCCTTAACCCGATGTATAGTTTGAAAATATTTTTTTCCCATTCTGTCAGTTGTCTGTTTACTCTGTTGATTATTTCCTTTGCTGTGCAGAAGCTTTTTAATTTAATTAAGTCCCATTTATTTATTTTTGTTGTTCCTGTATTTGCCTTTGGGGTGTTAGTCATAAATTCTTTGCCTAGGCCGATGTCCAGAAGAGTATTTCCTATGTTTTCTTCTAGAACTTTTATGGTTTCATGCCTTACATTTAAGTCTTTTGTCCATTTGAATAAATTTTTGTGTATGGTGAGAGATAGGGGTCCTGTTTGATTCTTCTGCATGTGGCTATCCAGTTTTCCCAGCACCACTTATTGAATAGGGCTTCCTTTCCCCAGTGTATGTGTTGTCTGCTTTGTCAAAGATCAATTGGTTATAGGTAGATGGTTTGATTTCTGGGTTCCCTATTCTGTTCCATTGTTTTATGTCTCCACTTTTATACCAGTACCATGCTGTTAGGGTTACTATAGCATTGTAATATAATTTGAAGTCAGATAATGTGATGTCTCCAGATTTGATCTTTTTGCGTGGGATTGCTTTGGCTATTTGGGCTCTTTTATGGTTCCAAATGAAGCTTAGGATTATTTTTTCTAGATCTGTGAAATATGACATTGGTATTTTGATGGGGATTGCGTTGAATCTGTAAATCACTTTGGGCAGTATTAACATGTTAACAATGTTGATTCTATCAATCCATGAGCATGATATGTTTTTTCGTTCATTTGTGTCATCTCCGATTTCTTTCGTCAGTGTTTTGTAGTTCTCCTTGTAGAGATCTTTCACCTCCTTGGTTAAGTATATTCCTAGGTATTTTATTCTCTTTGTAGCTATTGTGAATGGTATTGATTCCTTTATTTGACTCTCAGCTTGACTGTTATTAGTATATAGAAATGCAACTGATTTATGTACATTGAATTTGTAACATGAGACTTTGCTGAATTTATTTATCAATTCCAGGAGTCTTTTAGTGGAATTTTTAGAGTTATCTAGATACAAATTCACATCGTCAGCAAACAGGGATAATTTGACCTCCTCTTTCCTGATTTGGATGCCCTTTATTTCTTTCTCTTGCCTGATTGCTCCGGCTAGGACTTCCAGGACTATGTTGAATAGAAGTGGTGACAGTGGGCACCCTTGTCTTGTTCCAGTTCTTAGAGGGAATGGTTTCAACTTTTCCCCATTCAGTATGATGTTGGCTGTGGGTTTGTCATATATGACTTTTATATTAAATAATTTTGAGTCATGTTCCTTCTATGCCTAGTTTATTGAGGGTATTTATCATGAAAATGTGCTGGATTTTATCAAATGCTTTTTCTGAATCTATTGAGATGATTATATGGTCTTTGTTATTGTATCTGTTGTGTGGTAAATCACGTTTATTGATTTGCATGTCTTAAACCATCCTTGCATCACCGGGATGAAACCCACTTGATCATAGTGGATTGTCTTTTTGATGTGCTGTTGAATTTGGTTTGCTAGTATTTTGTTGAGGATTTTTGCATCTGTGTTCATAAGGGATGTTGGTCTGTAGTTTTCTTTTTTTGTGTGCCCTTTCCTGGCTTTGCTATCAGGGTGTTACTGGCTTCATAGAATGAGTTAGGGAAGATTCCTTCCTGCTCAATATTATGGAACAGTTTCTGTAGGATAGGTACCAGTTCTTTGTAGTTCTGGTAGAATTTGGCTGTGAGTCCTTCTGGCCCCGGGCTTTTTTTTGTGGGACATTTTTTATTACTGCTTCTATCTTGCTGCTTGCTGTTGGTCTGTTCAGTATTTCTATTTCTTTTTGATTCAGGCTTGGGAGGTTTTGTGTTTCCAGGAATTTGTCCATTTCCTCTAGCTTTTCTATTTTGTGTAGAGGTTTTGTAGTATTCAATGATGATATTTTGTATTTCTGTGGTATCAGTTGTAATGTCTCCTTTTTCTTTAGTGATTGAGCTTATTTTAGTCCTTTCTCTTCTATTTCTGGCTAATATGGCTAATGGTCTATTTTGTTTATCTTTTCAAAGAACCAATTTTTGTTTCCTTTTTATTTTTTGGTTTCCGTTTTATTTAGTTCTGCTCTGAGCTTTTTTATTCTTTTCTTTTTTTTCTTTATTTCTTTTTCTTTTTTGTATTTTTTATAATTTATTTTTTTATTTCAAAATATTATGGGGGTACAAATGTTTAGGTTAAATAAATTGCCTTTGTACCATTTCAGTCAAAGCCACAGTGTGCCCATCCCCCAGATAGCATGCATTACACCCACTAGGTGTGAATTTACCTCTTCCCCCCTCCCGCTTGCTTGATTTCCGATGAATGTTATTTCCATATGTACACATAAGTGTTGATTGATTAGTTCCAATTTAATGGTGAGTACATGTGATGTTTGTTTTTCCATTCTTGTAATACTTCACTTAGAAGAATGGTCTCTGTTATTCTTTTCTTCTGCTGGCTTTGGGTTTGGTTTTTTTCTTCTTTTTCTAGTTTCTTGAGATGTGATCTTAAGTTGCTAGTTTGTGAGCTGTCTTTTTGATGTAGGCCTTTAAAGCTATGAATTCTCCCCTTAAGACTGCTTTTGCTGTATCCCACAGATTTTGAAAGCTTGTGTCTCCTTTCTCATTTAGTTCAAGGAATGTTTTGATTTCCATCTTAATTTCATCATTTACCCAAGGATCACTCAGTAGCAGGCTTTTTAATTTCCATGACTTCATGTAGATTTGAGAGTTTCTCTTGGAGTAGATTTCCAATTTTATTCCACTGTTGCCTGAGAAGATACATGGAATTATTTTGATTTTTCTGAATTTGCTGAGACTTGTTTTGTGGGCTAACATATGATGTACCTTGGAAGATGTCCCATGTGTTGATGAAAAGAATGTATATTTAGTAGTTTTTGGGTAGAATGTTCTGTAGCTGTCTGTTAGGTACATTTATTCTAGAGTCCCATTTAAGTCCAGTGTTTCTTTATTGATTTTCTGCTTCAATGATCTGTCCAGTTCTGTCAGTGGAGTGTTGAAGTGCCCGGCAATTAAGATGCTACTGTTTGTTTCTTTGCTTAGATCTAGAAGGATTTGCTTTATGAAACTGGGAGCTCCCGGTTAGGTGCATATATATTTAGGATTGTTATATCTTCTTGTTGAATTGCTCCCTTTATCATTATATAATGACCATCTTTGTCTTTTTTTTCCATTGTTATCTAGAGTCTATTTTATCTGATGGGAGAATGACTACACCTGCTTGTTTTTGGTTTCCATTTGTGTGGAATATTTTTTTCCATCCTTAACTTTGAGTCTATGTGAGTTCCTGTGGTTTAGATGTGTTTCTTTGAGACAGCAAATATTTGGGTTGTGTTTTTCCATCCATTTAGCCAGTCTTATGTCTTTTGAGTGGGGCATTCAGACCATTCATGTTGAGTGTTAGTATTGATATGTAGGATGCTGTTCTGTTCATCATGTTGGGTAGTACCTTATGCCTTGTTTTCCCTCTTGTGATCTTGTTTTGTAAGAGTTTTGAGCTATAACTTTTGGGTGTTTTTACACTGGTGGGTATCTGTTGTGCTGTTGCATGCATCATGCACTTTTGAACATTTCCTGTAAGGCAGGTCTAGTAGTGTCAAATTCCCTTTGTGTTGCCTTGTCTGGAAAAGTCTTTATTTTTCCTTCATCTATGAAACTTAGTTTTGCACGATACAAAATTCTTGGCTGGCGGTTGTTCTGTTTAAGAAGTTTAAAAATGGGGCCCCAATCCCTTCTGGCTTGTAAGGTCTCCTGTGAGAAGTGTACTGTTAGCCTGATGGTTTTCCTTTGTAGGTTAGTTATTGCTTTCATCTTGTGGCTTATAGAACTTTCTCCCTCATTTTGATTTTGGCCTGGTTGATGATTGTGTGTCTTGGGTATGTCCTATTTGCTATGAATCTTCCCAATGTTTGATTACCATCTTGTATCTGGATATCTGAATCTCTGGTAATATCAGGGAAGTTCTCCTCAATAATTCCCTTGAATAGGTTTTCCATGCTTTTTGCCTTTTCTTCTTCTCCCTCCAGGATACCTGTAATTCATACATTGGCTCATTTCACATAGTCCCATATTTCTCTAAGTGATTGTTCATTCTTCTTTATTCTTTTTTTCTGCATCTTTGACTGAGTTTGTTCAAAAGCCTTGTCTTCAAGCTCTGAGATTCTTTCTTCTGCTAGGTCTAGCCTACTATTGAAGCTTTCTGCTGTATTTTGTAATTCCCTAAATGGCTCTTTCATTTCTTTCAGTTCTGTTATAACCTTTCTTATGTTGTCTATCTCTTCAGCAAGTTTTTCATTTTTTTCATTCATGTCCTGAAACCTTTTTTTGGCTTCTTTGTATTGGTTTTCAACTTTCTCTTCAATTCCATTCATCTTATTTGCCATCCATATTCTGAATTCCATTTCTGACATTTCAACAATTTTCTTTTGGTTGGGGTCCATAGCTGTGGATTTATTGTGATCCCTTGGGGTTGTCAAACTAGTTTGTTTCTTCATGTTGCCAGAATTTTTTTTTTTGGTTTCTTCTTCTGAAACCTCTTCTCTCAGCTCAGGACTGTACCTGTTCTCCTTTGCTAGGAACTCTCCTAGTTTGTGAGAAGGAGGAGAGGTCCCTAGATAAAGCTTTTGTGTCCTACTCTGGAGGACTGACCCACTGGGAGAGGGGCAGATGCACTTAGAGACTGTAACACAGCTGTTCTCCTGCATCATCTCCCTCCCCTGTGGTTGTCACAGTCCAAGCCAATGTTGAGGGATATTTGTTTGGATTGGTGTATTGGTCCCCAGGCTGCTGTTGGAAGCTTGGGCAGGGGGCTGTGCAAGTCCCTTTCCACAGAGGTAGGTGGTGTGACTTTGGCCAGCACCTGGGCGGATTGGACCTTGGCCAGTGCCTGGGCAGGTTGTGGGACCAAGGCCAGTGCTGGGGGATCTTTTTGTGGAGTGGTGGGTTAGTCCCTAGGCCACTGTTGGAAGCTTGGGCAGGGGATTAGATAAGTCCCTTTCCTCATAGGTGGACATTGCAGGAGATTGCTCTGTCCAGGTCTCCCCATAGTAGTGGGAATGGCTGTTTGGCAAGGCTGTCTAGGTGGTGGCTGCAGGTGTCATGGGGCTTGTTCTGCTCGTCGGCGTTCAGGGTCATGGGGGCATGGCCTCCTGGCCAGTGCATAAGACCTGCCACAGGGCTTGTGGGGGTGTGGACCACCACCTGGAGCTGGCGTTCATGGGAGCATGGACCTCCACGTGGTGCACAGGGCTGGGGGCTTGTTCTTCCTGTCAACATGCAGGACCTCAGGGGCTTGGCCTGCTGGTTGGCACATGGGTCTGTGGGGCCAGACCTCCACGCAGCACCTGGATCCGTGGGGCATGTGCCTCAGCACAGCAGCTAGGGACCTCAGCATAGGCTTGGGGCTTACTCACTGGTCGGGGTGCAGAGCCGTGGGGGCTGGGCTACTAAATGGCTGGGGTTCTCTCTTCACACAGGTCCCTCCAGGGCTGCTACTATGGGACCCCTCAAGTTCTGCTCGAGTTCCCTGGTGGGGCCAGAGGGACACCTGCCTCCCAGTCACAGGTGTGCGAGTGCATCTGCCCTCCCTGCTCCACCCCTGGCATAGCAAGGGGTGATTTGGAGGCAGCTCCAGCGAAGCCAATCCCTGTGTAGACCAGGAGCTCTGGACATGAGAGCTCAGAGTGGTGTCAGCTGCAGCAACCTGGGAACTGAGACCAGTGGGTGCCTGCTGAGCCTGCTCTCTGATGCAACTTTACTATACAGTCTCCAGCAGTTCCCCAGTCAACACGAAGGCCTATGGTGGTGGTGATGGGTGGGGGCTCCCCACAGCTCGAGTTGCAGTGTCCACATGGGGAGCATGGTGCCCTTGGCTCTTTCCTTTACCCCTTCCCCATGTGTGGGAGTGTCCCCCCCAGTACCATCCAGTCTTGGCTAGTGGAACTCCCTGTCCCCATCTCCTTCACTTTGAGTGTCTCCTGTAGGTTCTCTGATGATCTACAATGATCTCTCCAAGGGGGACCATCCATAGGTGAGCATTTACTTGCAGTTTTCGATCCTCTCCCAGAGAGTAGTGTGTGCAGGCTGCTTCTAGTCCACCATCTTGGCCCTCTTCTTAGCCGATATTTTTTCTTATACCCACTATGCCATTTCATGTTCAGATTTCCTTGCTTATCTCAGAAATGTCTTTTTACAGTTGTTTTGTTTAAGTTAGTATGCACAAAGTTTGCACATTACGTTTGATTGTTATATCTCTTAAGTCTCTTTTAATCTAGAGTATTCTCCTCCCCCCACTATCTTTTTCTTTTCATGTCATTGACCTGTTGAAGATCCTGGGTCAGGGTCCTATAGAATGGCCCATATCCTGGATTCAGCCGACTGCTTTTACTTGTTCCTCTGTTACTTGTTTTTCCTATGAAATGAGATTTAACTTTATGGATTTGATTAGATTCAGTTTCAGTTTGTGGGGTTTTGTTTTGCTTGGCAAGAATGGTTTATAGGTAGTGCAAAACAATTCCTACTTGTAGGAATTAATGTCTAGTTGCCCCACTTTAGTGATGCTAAGATCGATCAGTGGATTCAGATGGCAACAACCTAACCCATCCACTATAAAAATTGTCTATCATCCTTTTGTCTAATGGTTTCATCAAGTGGTACTTTTTCTCTGGATCGATTATTTCTTCAGGAGTTGCAAAATGATGATTTTTCTAATTCTCTCATCATTTCACATTTATCAGCTAAAATTCTTACAATTGGAGCTACTTGGTTACTCTGAAATATAATGTAAACAAGTTAAGCTCTCCTTTTAGGTTCAGTAATATATTTTGCATCAGTTTTTAAAAGATAGTTTTCTTACTCTGTTTGTGCTACTATACGAAAATACCATAAACTAGATAATTTATAAAGAATAGGAATTTATTTTCTCATAGTTCTAGAGGCTGGAAAGTCCAAGATCAAGGCACCAGTAGGTCTGGTTGTCTGGTGAGGGTTGCTCTCTGCTTCAAAGATGGCACCTAGTTGCTGCATCCTCCAGAAGGGAGAAGTGCTGTGTCTTCACGTGGCAGAAGGCAGAAGGGCAAATGAGCTGAATGCTGTATGAGGCCTCTTTTATAAGGGCCTTAATCCCATTCACAATGGGAAGAGCCCTTATGACCTAATCACCCCTTAAAGGCCCCACCTCTTAACACACCACATTAGCCATTAAGTTTCAATGCCTGAATTTTGGAGGGGACGCACTCAAAATTCAAACCATAGCAATAGTCCTGAAGTATGCCTTTTCCTGCCGTGCAAATGCTACCTATAATGAAGCAATGTGATTGGTAATTGCATCATGTAGAAAAACCTCAGCAAGACCAACAGAGATCCTGCCATCAGGTATTTTTTCCCCGTGTCCTTTTGACTTGAGACATTCCAGTTCCTGACTCTCAGTCTCCAGGTAAACTATGGCAGCAAGATCTTGGTGCTTATGGGTCTGAGTTAAAGCTAGTGTGTGTGCTTCCTTCTTTTCTCTGTTCATTTAAACCCATTTCTTCCTGCATACTTATTCACCACAGAGACACCGAAGGCAATCTTTCCATTCTAGGTCCAGCGTTCTGGAGCATGTGATTGCTAGCATTGTACCTATAAGAAGAAAACTTATAACACCCAAACAAGTAGAATGCCTTGTTGAATGATTTTGTTATTATATAGTTTGTTTATATGTTTTTTGTGGAGCTATTTCTATTTCTGAATCTTGGAGACAGCTCTGACTCGATTATACCCCATTGTGTCCCCAGGTCCTGTTGATTTCGCCGTGTAACCTTTTTTGTACCAAGTCCTTTTCGGTTCTCATCGCCACCATCCTAGTTCAAGTCTTTTTTTGCCTCTAGGGTCTCCTTTCAAATTTCTTTGTTTCCTATTCTGGTGAAATATTCTTGGCCCTTTTGGTAGTGCCTCACTGCCAACAATGGGAAATCCAAACTTCTAGCTTTGCATTTATGCCTCTGCACAGCCTGACCTCAAGTGCACATCCTCTCCTGCTCTCTTCCTCTGCTGGCTAGACCAGTGTGCTCACTGGCCCCTCACGTTCAGCCTCCCATAGCATCACCAGAGCAGCCCATCCCTGCCCATGCCTCACATGCTCGTCCCAGATCCCATCAACCTCTCCACTCTAAGCTAGCTCAAGCTCTGCCGCTCCCCTGATCACTGTGGTCCCAGCTGCTCCTAGAGCACCCGTTATCTGTGCCACGGTCTGGTGGGTCTCACATTCCTCTCTGTATCATGATTTAATTCGCCTCATTTCTGCAACTTAACTGTATGCTAACCAAGGGCAAGGACTCGTTTTGGACTTTTCCAGAACCTTTACAACACTGAGCCCAGAACCTGGCATCCTATAGGTGCACCTTCCCCTCACCTTCTCAAACTCCTGTTTTAGTCCTTGTAGTACTCGGGCCCTTCTGATTCCTTCGGCAGGTCAGGCTCTTAGCCTGGACTTGATTTTTGACAGTCCTGTGATTAAAGACTACTCTCAGGCCCTCTTCTCTCCTCATCACTGTCACACGCAGTAAAGTTGATGAAAGCCTGCACCCTTGGTGGAGAACTTCTGCCAGCAGGAGTGAGCCTCACCAGTTTTCCTTGGGGTGCTGTTCCAGCAAGTCATCATGGTGATTATTCCACAAGTCAGCTGGGAGGCCTCCAGAAACAAACCAGGCCCACAGTCAGCACCCCTGCCAGGGCTATGAGACTGTTCTGTAAATATTTATGTGGAAGTCCCTCACGGACACTTCCTCCTCATCTTTTCCTTATTCAACTCTTCTTTGTTTTTTAATATCTTTAGCTGACCGGGGCAGGTACCTGTCATGGCATAATTATGCATCACTTTCTCTGCTACCATAGAACTGAAGGTTTTCTTTCCTTCTGCTAACTAACATGACAGACATCCACTTAGTGGAGTGATTATTAGTATAAAATTACTTTTTGGCCTTTAAATTTAATTATGCCACATTCATAGCAATAAAATGAAATCCCGAATCCAGGTGTGCTTTTCAAGGAAAGTGTCCGGGGCAATTACCTTCTGGTAATGGCGTTCTGCATTTAAGCCTTTTGTCTGGGGATCTTAAAATCTTTTCTACACGAGTAGGTAATGATGTTCATTTTGTAAGGGGTGAGAGGTGAAGTGATTGGCCTCTTGGCATACTCAAGAGATAAAGAAAAATCCCAGACCAGGTGTCTCCTTTGTTTTCCCCTTTCGCATGGCCAACCTTCCATTGATTTAAATACTTTCCTCCCAGGTACTGCCTTCCTCCTTTTTGAAAGCACGAATGAAAGAAGTTTCTATATCACATTTCATGGGGGGAAGAGTTGAGCTTCAGGGAGAGGGGATGGTTTGCAGCTATGTGCACACTTGTCAGAGAACATCCTTGTCTCTCCTGGAAAATCTGCCTCTTCTCTGTTACATAGTAGAGCTTAAACGGGGGTTCCATGAGTTAATAGATGAGAAGCAGTTAGAACAGTGCCTGGCACGTGGCAAACCCTACATGAGTGATGGCTTCTAGGATGATCTCATTCATGTCTGTGGGCAGGCACCTTCATCTTTGGTGAAGCAGCATTTGGAGTGGGCCCTTGCTTGTGCACTCTAACAGTTTGGATGCACTTCCCTTCTCCCCACCAACCCAATACTTCCTGAATTCTTGGCAGCCAGTTTCAGGCCAGTTTCCCTCCTCTAGGAAGCCTTCCCCTGTCCCACCAACCATCGGTCACCTCTCTGTCTTCATAAATCCTGTATCATTTTCTCAGTTCAATTCAACAAACTTGAACTGAACATCGAGCTTTATAATAAGGTACCCCTGATTTGGGCATTAAATAATATTGTTTTAACTCCTGTATAAATGTTTATCTTAGGTCTAATGGGATTATTGGGGCCTTGAGAGAAAAGCTCATATAAACTCTGTGTGTGTATATAGTTTTGTTTTGTTTTGTTTTGAGACAGTGTCTCACTCCATCGCCAGGGCTAGAGTGCAGTGGCGTCAGCCTAGCTCACTACAGTTTCCAATTCCTGGGCTCAAGGGATCCTCCTGCCTCAGCCTCCGAGTAGCTGGGACTACAGGCGCACGCCACCACGCCTGGCTAATTTTTTCTATTATTAGCAGAGACAGGGTCTCACTCTTGCTCAGGCTGGTCTCAAACTCCTGAGCTCAAGTGATCCTCCCACCTCAGCCTCCCAGAGTGCTGGGATTACAGGCAAGAGCCACCGCGCCTGGCCACTCTTGTGTATATAGTTTACACACACACACACACACACACACACGCACACACACACACAGAGAGAAAGTGAGAGTGTGTGTGTGTATGTGTATGTGTTTGTGTGTGTGGCATTTCCCCCAGCCCCAGATGCAATCCTGCATATACAGCAAGAGCTCAGTATTCTCTAAGAATGGTGGCAGGGGAGGGGGTTGCAGAAGAGGCCAAACTGCTCACATTTTATTGAATCCAATATAGTAAATTCTTGTTGAATTGAACTGAAGTATTATATAGCTCTTCATGGGGTCTGAAGCATAGCCCTAAGTCCTCTTTCTTTGGTCCACAATACCCTACTCTATTCTGCTATATGTGAAAGGGATCAAGTATACATTGAGTTCCTCCTGCATTCAGGGCATCACAGAGAACAGACGGATGCCTGAATAAAAAGCATTATACCCAGCACTTTGTGAGACTGAGGTGGGAGGATTGCTTGAGCCAGGAACCTGAGACCAGCCTGGGCAACATAGTGAGACCCTGTCTCTACAAAAAATGTTTAAAAATTATCTGGGTGTGGTGGTACACACCTTTAGTCCAAGCTACTCGGGAGGCTGGGGTGGGAGGATTGCTTGAGCCCAGGAATTCGAGGTTACAGTTAGCTGTGATCGTGCCACTGCACTCCAGGCTGGGTGACAGCAAGACCCTGTCTCAAAAAAGAAAGTATTATAATCCAGTGAGATGATCAAATAAATATACAAGTGCTTATAGGAAAGGTAGACCATGATGAACTCTACAACCGAGAGTCAATCAAAGGGCTTTTCAGTTAAAAGGGGGACATGGTAGTGTCTAGTTGGGGGATCATGAAAATTTTCATTTATTCAAGAAATATATATGGAGAGGTAATCTTCTGTTCCAGGGCTGTGCTAGTGCTGCAGCTTCGTGGATAGTTTAAGCACCTGGTCTCCCTACTCCTCCCAAATATAAATGCAGAGGTCCAAACTTTTGTTTCTCTTCTCTAGTGTTTATTAGAGAAGCATTCCAGTCCTATCATTTTTTCCCCTAATGCAAAAGGCATTCTGGGGAGCTGGAGACCAGTAATGTGTTAATTCCCCTCAGTACTGCCTTCTCCTGGATTGCAAAACTAATTTCCTTTCAGTAGCTCATTAACATTCACAGCCAGTGTTTGCACCCCCTTTCATAGTCTCTTGATGAAATACTAACTGCAAGGTGAGAGCTGCTGACACTGTTTGCCTTTTGGTTTCTTCTAGGATTTTTTTCCCAGGAAGCCATCCCGTCAGAGGTGTGCAAGTAATGAAAGTTGGCAAACTGCAGTTACATCAAGGCATGTTTCCTCAAGCAATGAAGAATCTGAGACTGGTGAGTGTGCCAAGATTTCATGTAGATCTGCCTGGAGTACCTTTTTCTGGGTGTTGGTGGGCCCCTTCTTTGTGATTTTTTTTAGCAACTCTACACTTGTGTGCACACACACATGTGCATGCCCAGTAGTGTGCTGGTAAATGTTCAAAAACCACTCCGGAAAAAAAAAAACACCAAAACCTGATTTGTGACATTTGCAGATTTTTGTGGTGTGAACATGCCCACTCTGATTTGAAACTACCAATGTAAAAATCAACTTTCTTGCAAAAATCATGATAATTTTAACAATCACTCTTGCAACCTGGTGAAAACTGGCCTTAGAACATCAGTGTCCCTGTGCCCTGTCCACAGCGAACAGGTTGCCCTTCTCTTGCCTCCCACCCATTTCCCACAGAACACAGTCCATGTTCCTTGCATGGCAGGCAAGGCCCTCGACCTCTGTCTGCAGTGCACCTCTGCAGCCTCGGCTGTCCTCGTTCCCTCCCTCCCTCTCCACATGCTCAGTGACTGCTGTGCTGCTCACCATTGCCCACCGTTACCCTGAACTGCTCACTCCTAGGTCTTTACCAAGCTATTTCCTCTACCTTATATGCCCTCCCCATCACCACCCCCTGGGCCTGGCAGAACTCTACGTTAAGGCCCAGCTCCAGTGTTATTTTCTCCGTGTTACCCCTACCACTCTTTGCTCACCCTGCGACTAGAGCACTTCCCACATTGTAGCAGGCATACCCCACAACACCCCCCACCTCCAGGAGACTGTGAGGTCTTTGTGGTTATCTCTGTAACCAGATCAGTGCCATGCAAAGTACCTGGAACTTAGGCAGTATTCACTGTCGGGGGAAGGCGGAGGGAGGGGGTCAGTTAATACAATCCTAGCAGTAAGTATCAAGAAACTAAACAGGAGAACG
Organism: Daubentonia madagascariensis; assembly: GCA_023783475.1. NCBI lineage: Eukaryota > Metazoa > Chordata > Mammalia > Primates > Daubentoniidae > Daubentonia > Daubentonia madagascariensis. The sequence continues at coordinate 12,692,649 of JAKFHU010000258.1, read as the reverse complement.
GGGTCAGTGTTGAATACCTTGTCACAGTGTCACTGATCTTCGCCCTCTCAGGGGGTCTCCTCTGCCCAGAGGGGCCCAGGGCTCTCTACTGTCCTGGCCTTCCCACCCCAGCAGGATTCCCTTTCACCCAGTTCATGGCCCTCCAACAGGAGAGCTCACATACTCATTTGGCTCAGGCACTGGTGGGTCATTTGGAGACCTGGTGTGTGGGGTCTCACGGGAAGCACTTCATATTTTAATGGGGTCTTCTGGGCCACACAGTGCCCTTGTCTGCAGGAGAGGCATGGAGAAAGGATTGGGACCTTGCATCAGGGTTGCTCAGGGAGTATCCACAGGATGGCTGACCCCATCACACGGGCAGCCACCCTCATTTAGATGAGAGAAATAACAAATGCCTAAGGGATTCTTAAAAACAGGATTCCCTAATGCCAATTTTTGTCGAATGCCAGCCATGGTGCCTTTTCCTGGTCTCTAATTGAAATCAGTGCACAGGCGACAGGAAGAACACTAGGATTTCTTGAAGTCACTCTGCTTTTCTTATTCTTTTTTACCTTGTCTGACATCTTCACCCACACTGCCAATACCTAGCAGTCTCTTACGGTCTCAGGGAGAACTTTCCTTTTCTGGTCTGGCTAGTACTTGTCAGCCAGTCAGATCAGCTAGGCAGAACATACTTATTGAGGGTTTACTGTGTGAAAGTTTTGACAGAAAAATAATGTAAAAATTTCCTAAATATGTGATGTACCCAACCCAGGGTCACTTGCAAGTTGGTGTTTCTTTAGTGATCAGATTAATTCTTTGTGTTTATATGGGACTAGAAACTATTAATACTGGTCATACATACATATTCGTACTTGGTCCTCATGGCAGATGAAAGGAAAGCCATAGTAGGTCAGTGGGATAGGCCTTTTCATTCCTATTTGAAAAATGAAGAAGTTAAGGCTTGGAGACATGCAAGAGCTTGTCTAAAGTCACACTGAGGCAGTGCCAGCTGTAGTTTGTTCAGTTTAATTTAACGCATGTTGATTAAATGCTTCTGTTACTTTGAATGAGACTCAGTATTGTCCTTACAATCTAGTGGAAGAGACAGACATGTGAACAAGTCATTAAATCCAGGCTAGACTCCAAGGCTCTGTTCTTTTCCTCTAGATTGGCCCAGTTAAATAGATGAGGCTCTCTAGTAAGACTTGGTATGTAGAAATCCCTTCAGATCTGGCTGAACTCCTGATGCCAACTCAGAGAAAAATGCGGGAGAGAAATCAAGATTTAGATGCCTTCTGTTCTTTATGTGAGGCTTTAGTCATTGCCATTGCCTGCAGAATTCTTGAAGGAGACATCTAATACCCTCAGCTGCAAGGACAAGCCTCAGCAAACCCAGACAGACATCTAGGTGTGAGTTTACAGGATAAGGTGGCCTGGGCTGATGGTACTGGCTATCACCAGCCCTTCTGATGACCCTCTGAGTGCCCTTTTACACCCCTCATGCCCAGTTCTGTTCTCTGTCATCCTCACAGCCTTCTTGTGAGTTGCCTCACCTCTTCCCTTAGTAACCATTTTAACATCTCCCGCTCTTGGTACCAAAGACAAGCCCAAGCATGGACCCTGATAGCTGCCAAATGAAAGATATTCTGGGAGCAGCCTCAGAATGTCTGTCTTGAGGCCTGGGGTTAAACTGTGGTCTTACCCCAAGCTTCCATTTGACTCCAGAAAAGTCACTGAGTCTCTTGCCAAGTTTTGATTATCAACCAAGGAGCAAATGTGCTCCCCTCGTAGTGTAGTGTAGTAAAAAGAGTGCTCGAACTTAGAATCACTAGGTTCAGGTTTCAGTCCCGCCATTTACTAGTTTTGCGACTTGAAGCAAGTCATTTAATCTCTCCGAATATAACTTTAGTTTAAAAATAAGGCTAATACCTATCCCATGGAGTTGTTTTGAGAAGTGAGGCAATGTGTGAGAGTGTGCTTGCCAATCTCAAGCATTTTGAGACTATTAAAGATTATCATAGGAACTCTTGTTCTGATCACTCTCCCACTAGCTGGTCCCTTTACTACTTGTGTTTGTAGTTTGGGGTTGTACATTCCCCTGTTGAATAATTGTTATATGACTGCTCCCCAGCAGTTCACATTCCCAAGGTGAGTGGGAATTCCTCAAGGGACTCTGACTTAGGTACTTTTGGTATCTTCTGGTGCCACCTAACACAGGCACACATGCCCCAAACACAGCAAGTTCTATTAAATACATGCTTGAATGAATGGATTTTTTTTTTAATGGATGGAAGACTTTAAAAGCCCTACCCTGGCTCTGTTCTTTTAGCTATATATGGCTAATGGACCAGATCATCTCACAACCTTTGTTGAGCATTTGCTAGCAGAGGGATGGCCTGAACACGTCCATCTCTACGAGAACTCGTATGACCTGTGAGTCTAGAAGCAGGTCACCTTCTTCCTGCAAAAAGGCCCTTTTCTCAGGACTCAGGTGACCCAGAGAGGGTAAGGGGAAAGGGAGGCTATATTCTTTGCCTTTTGAAACTGATGCTCTCTTTAAATGGGCACCCCTGGATATTCCTTCTTGTCTTAGAAACCCTGGAAATAATGGACTGAAATAGCTTGAATAAGGTTTTCAAAGACTGAATAAGGTTTTCAAAGAGTTTGGAACAGAAATCAGAGAAGGTTCAGAAACAGAAATATGTTATAGATTCAATTAGGCCCCAGCCTCCTCCAGGAAAGGAATCCACTTAGCCCTGCTCTGATTTGGTTTAGGCTTCCATTTCCACTGGGCTCAGCTGAAATTCTTGTGATTGCTGCCACAGGATGGTCCTGGGGTCCCTTCACAGTGCTTCCCTCCTGCTTTCTCTTGTCTCTAATCTACTTTTATTTCTTTCCATTTATTTCTTGGAGATTTTTTTTGCCACTAATTTGACTTCTTGGACCTCGAGGACAACCCATCTGGGCTGTCTTGTCAATAAGCCTGGTTTTTTGGGGGTTCTTTTTGGGTTTTTTTTTTTTGTTTTTTTTCCTGTGAGCTCTGTGTGCTGCAGCTCCTTCAGCCTGGCCCCAGCATAGCTACTTTATTAGTAGTGCTTTGTTAGCAGATGTCAGGTTGTAAAAGTCAGACTTCTTTCCTTTTAATAACCATTTTTTATCTAGATATAAAATTCTTATGCTACACTTTGTTTCTTCCCTTCTCATTTCATTTTGTTGAAGCATTTTACACTTTGAGGATCTTTTTAGCTGTTTCCAGTCTAAACAGTGAGTGTAGGCCACAAGTCCCAGACATTGCTCTTTTTATTGTTGCATAGTTATCAGCTACTCCAGCACATCCAGAGAGAGCTCAAAGCACAACAACACTGGTCTCTGTCTACTCCAGCCTGCACCCTGATTTCCAGGCCCCAACAATGGCTGATTTAGAGCATGCAGTTCTGTCGTTCCTATTTCTTAATCTGCTGCAGTGATGCTTAAACTCTTTGGTCACGTTCTTATTTAGGAATCTGATGAGAATCACTGACTCACCAGAGAAAAATGTACATATGCACAATCTTTTGTACATTTGGTGGGGAAGGGGCCTTCAGAGACTCCCTGAATCCTTTCCATGGACTCTCTGAGCATCCATGGCCTCTAGGTTAAAAATCCCTCTTCTAAACATGTGACATCACCCTTTAACATGTGGGGAGGTGAGAGGGAAAGAGGGAGAACAAGAAGGCATGCAGAGATGATGTGCCATAATTATCACTAATACCTTTAAAGAGTTGTTTGAAGAACCTGGCTGATATTTATGAACATCAAATAGAGAATAATATTTTCAGGAGTGTATTTTGAACCAAAAAAGGGAAAAGATAAGGAAGAAAACAATGGGTAAAATGCAAACATAGTGATTAAACCATGTTAAGGAAAATAAGCAGAAATTTACCTACCAGGAGGTATAAGTCCAGTAGTAACAAGGAGCCACATGGGGAAACTGGACTTATACCTCCACCTGGCAGTAACAAAATGTCATCCCCTAGTTCTCTTGCTGGAATGACACAGAGAAAGCCAGCTAAAACAGAAGGTTTAAATGAAATTCAGAGTCTTATAACAGAATTCCCAAAATGTCCAGGTTTCAATTGAAAATCACTACTCATGCCAAGAACCAGGAATACCTCAATCTTAATGAATAAAAAGCAATCAATAGATGCTAACTCTGTTGGTTGGGATGTTAGAATTATCTGACAAAGATTTTAAAGCAGCCATCATAAAAATGCTTCAACAAGCAATTACTAACCCATAAAAATAAATGAAAATAAATAGAAATTCTTAGTAAAGAAATAGAAGATATAAAGAAGAAGCAAATAGAAATTTAAGAACTGATAAATACAATAAACAGAATGGACCTCAGCAACATTATAGAGGGAACAGAGGAATGAATTGGTGAACTTGAAGATAGAACAATAGAAACTACCCAGTCTGAAAAACAGAGAGAAAAAAAGACTTGAAGAAAAAGTGAAATTGAATAGAGGCTCAGGGACCAGTGGATCAATAACAAAAGATCTAACATTGGAGTCCCAGAAGAAGAAGAGAAAGAGGGTGGTGTGGAAAAAGTACTTGAAGAAATAATGGCAGAGTCATCCAAATTGGAAAGGAAGAAGTAAAATTTGATCTCTATTTACAGATGACATGATCTTATATGTAGAAAACTCTAAAGATTCTGCAAAAAACAAACAAACAAAAACAACCTGTTAGAACTAATACATGAATTCAGCAAAGTAGCAGGATACAAAATCAACATGTAAAAATCAGTTGTAAACAATGAACAATCCAAAAAAGAAATTAAGAAAATAAGTCAATGTACAATAGCATCAAACAGAATAAAATACTTAGGAATTAAATTAACCAAAGAGTTGAAAGATTTGTGTACTGAAAACTATGAAACATTGCTGAAATAAATTACAGATGACATAAATAAACAGAGTGACGTCCTGTCTTCATGAGTTGGAGAACTTAATATTGTTAGATGTCAATATTACATAAAACAACCCACGGATTCCATGCAATCTCTATCAAAAATCCCATGACATTTTGGGGTGCAGAAATAGAAAAATCCACCTTAAAATTTGTATGGGACCTCAAGGGGACCCCGAGTAGCTAAAAACAATCTTGAAAAAGAAGAACAAATTTGGAGGACTCACAGTTCTTGATTTTAAAATTTACTACAAAGCTACAGTTATCAAAACAGTGTGATACTGGCATAAAGATGAACATATAGATCAGTGGAATAGAAGAGACAGCCCAGAACTAAACCCTCACATATGTGGTCAAATGATTTTTACAAGGGTGCTAAGACCACTCAATGGAAAAAGGACAGTCGCTTCAACAAATGGTATTGGGGAAACTAGATATCCACCTGCAAAAGAATAAAGTTGGCCCTTAACTAATGCTGTGTGCGGAAAGTAACTCAAAGTGGAGCAAAGACTTCAACATAAGAGCTAAAGCTATAAAACTCTTAGAAGAAAGCATAAGGGAAAAGCTTCATGATATTAGATTTAGTGATATTTCTTAGATATAATACCAAAGGCACAGACAGAAAAAGAAAAAATAGACAAATCAGACTTCATCAAAATTAAACACTTTGGTGCCTCAAATGACACTATCAACAGAGTGAAAAGGAAACCCACAGAATGGGGTCTACACATACAATGGAATATTATTCAACCCTAAAAAGGAATGAAATTCTAACACAGGCTACACATAGATGAACCTTGAAGGCATTATGTGAAGTGAAATAACCCCGACAGAAAGACAAATATATGTGATTCCACTTATATGAGGTACCCAGAATGGTCAAACATGTAGAGACACAAAGTAGAACAGTAGGTACCAGGATCTGGAGGGAGTAGGGGAATGGGAAGTTGTTTAATGGGTATACCCAGTTTCAGCATGGGATGATGCAAAAGTTCTGGATGTGTATAGTAGCAATGGTCGCACAACATTGTACAAGCACAATGTGAATGTACTTAATGCCACTGAACTGTACACTTAAAAATGGCTAAAATGGTAAATTTATATTTTACCACCATAAAATATATTTTAAAGAAGAAATAATGGTGGAAAACTTTCCAAATTTGGCAAAAGATATAAACCTACAGATTCAAGAAGCTAAGTGAACCCCAAACAAGATAAACCCAAAAACTTCCATGCAAAGACTGTGGATCATACTCAGACTTCTGAAAGCTAACGACGAAAATAATTTCCTAAAAGCAGCAAGGGGAAACAATTTGAATGACAGTGATTTTCTCATCAGAAACCATGGAGGCCAGATGAAAGTAGCATTTTTTTTAAGTACTGAAAGAAAAGAACTGTTAAAACCCAAAAACCTATATTCAGCAAAAATACCCTTCAGGAAGGAAGGGGAAATCAAGACATTTTCAGATGAGTGAAAACTAAAAGAACTTGTCACTAGCAGATGTACTGTAAAAGAATGGCTAAAGGAAGTTCTCTAAACAGAAAAAAAATTATAGAAGAAGGAATCTTGGAGCATCAGGAAGGAAGAAAGAACACAGCAAAAAATATAAGCAAGTAAAATAAACTTTCCTCCTCCTCTTAAGTTTTCTATATATTAATAGTTTGATAGTTGAAGCAAAAATTATAATACTGTCTGATATGGTTCTAAAGGTATAATGTATAATGTAATGGAAATATTTAGGACAATTGAGTGCCAAATGGGGAGGGTTAAAGACCTAAAGGGAGGTAAGGTTTTACCCTTGACTTGAACTGGTAATGACAACACTGGTAGAGCATGGTAAGTTATGTACATATAATGTAAGACCTAGAGCAATAACTAAAAAAGCTATGTATTCAAAAACACTATAGAATACTCAAACTATAGTATACTCAAAACTATAGTATACTCAAAAACTATAGTATACTCAAAAACACTATAGAATGGCATTCTAAAAAATGTTCATGTAACCCACAGAAATGCAGGAAAAAGAAAAGAGAAACAAAAAACAGAGCAAACAGAAAACAAAATATAAAATGGCAGACTTAAACCCTAATATATTAATAATTACATTTTAAATTATGTAAGTTGTGTATGTCAAAAATGTAAATTGTCTAACTATACTAATTCAAAGACAGAGATTGGTAGACCAGATTTTTAAAAAATGACCCAAGTATATACCATCTATAAGAAACTCTTTAAATGTAATGATATAGGCAGGTTGAAAGTAAAAGGATGGAAAAAGATGCATTATGAAAACATAATCAAAAGAAATCTGGAGTGGCTATAACATCAGATAAAGTAGACTTTAGGGCAAATAAAATTTTACTAGAGAGATATTATATAATGAAAAAAGGGTCAATCTACCAAAAAGACACAGTAATACTAAATATGCATACACCAGACAACACAGCTGCAGAATATGGAAAACAAAAACTGATATAACTGAAAGGAAAAATAAACAAATCTGCAAGTATAGCTGGGAACGTCAAAACCCCTCTGTCAAGAGTTGATAGAACAACTAGACAGAAAATCAGCAAGGAAATAGAATAATTACATAATACCATCAACCAACAGGATCTAATTGACATTTGGAAAACACTCCACCCAACAACAGCAGGATGCACATTTTTTTAAGTAAATACCAAGAAATACCAAGATAGACTATATTTAGGGTCATAAAACAAATCTAAATAAGTGTAACGATTCAAGTCATACAAGGTAAATTCTCTGACCACAGTGGAATTAACAATATTTGGAAACAAAACTGAATCCACACCTGCTAGCTCTGTGGAGGTGCATTGTACAACATGCTGGGTCTTGGGTTGCCCTTGGAATTTATCTTGCCCGGTTCTCCTCTTCATTTAGTTGAAGAAACTGATGCTCAGAGAGGAGACATGGCTTCTTCAGGGTCTCTCAGGTGCTCAGTAAATATTCATTGGATTGATTGATTAATTAAACATAGTGACATAACAACTCCTCTTTTTCTGGAGTAGTTACTACCACTGAAGGCGCAGACCTGAGCTCACCACGTCTGTAGTCTGTAACCCTTCCTAAGGTTCTCCTGGGCTGCCCTGGTGCCTCCCTTCTCTGGGTGTCCTAGTACTTTGCACCTGTTTAACACACGCTGTTCTGCTGTAATGATCCAGTAGTTACATTTTGTCCCCCTGACTGTGCCAGAGCTCCTGCCAGGGCAAGGGCCAAGTCTTACTCATTACAGCAGCTTGAGTGAATTACTGGATGTTTCTCTAAGGAAAATCTGCCTCCCAGGAGGACAAATTCCTCTAGCAGGATTTGCCCTTGGAGAGTTATTCAAGGTGTAGAGTGGAGTGGGGTCCATGGGGCGCTGCTGAGTTCAGATGGGTCATCAAAGTCTTGGGGATTTTCTACTGCCCGTTGCAAAAGGCTTTTTGTGGCTCTGAAGCTGCTTTTAATGTGTTGGTAGTTCTTTCTTCTTACATTTTCTACTTTGAAAGTGACCCTCCCACCCCACCCCCAACACTCTTCTTCCATTCTGAGATGGGCAGAATAAAAAAAGCTGCTTCCATTTTTCCCTGTTGTGATCTGATTCCAGAGGTTCTTATCATGCATACATTTCTTTTCCGTCTGATTTTATATCCATATTTGAATCATGCTTGGGGAAGTCATTTACTGGATTCCTCAGGCTTATGGTATCAACCATATGAGATCCTTGATAAGCTTAATATATTTCTATTAAAAATTAATATTAAAGCTATATTGTTTCCAACTGTAAATCATAACTTGATTTAATTCATTTTATTTAATATATGGCCACAATTCTAAAATTACTTTAAAAAAAAAAGATGTGATGAGATTAAAATCAGTTCTGGGGACCCTTTCTTTATTCCCAAGTAAACCAAGTTGCTGTCATGTGGCAGACAATCTATGCTGCCGTTTCTCTTGGGACATTTACAGTCTGCACGTGGGTGCAGGAAGCACCCCCCTTGGAAGCTTCAAATCAGTCCTCTGTGAAGGATTATGTGCAGGCTCTTTTTAAATGCTACCATTAAAAAAAATAAAATTTAATGGAAAGAGATAAGCTTTTCTCAACGCAAGCTGGCTCCAATTTTATATTTCCTTAATCTGTTTTATATGCTGCTGCAGGAAATTAAACCGAAATTGTCCTCTCTGACATGCGCATGTGTGGCAGTCGGGAGGGACTGGGAGAAGGGAGACACACAGCTACTGGAAACAATTTCTCCGGTTTGTCAGGGATTTATTGTAACTTTATTTTTTGGGGTAGGGTGAGGGCAAGCCCTCCTCATCTTCCCACTGGACTTGAATGGCTGGGCCCAGGGCCACACGGGACTCTCTTCTTACCTCACTGGGAACTCTTTGCCCCAGCTCTCCTGTAGGCTAGGTGACGTCCAAGACAAGGACCAGACGTCCTCCATCACCAGGTCTGAGTTGCAGCTTCCTGCCCACATCATGAATGTCACATCATTCATACGTGCTCACCCCTTCACACAAGAGTCACTGACATATTTTGCACATTACTGAATCCTACTTCTTTCTTCTTGTTTTTTGTCTCTTCTACATCTGCCCATCACTCAAAGAAAATCAAAATGTTTACATGTTAATCAGATCTATATTTAGTTTTACTTTATAGACAATGCAGTTTTTTTTTTCCACTATCTTCAAATTAGTCCTCTGCCCCCACCTATACCCATTTCTTCTTTGCTTCTAGCCACCCTTGTGGACAAGATCCTCTAATCTTAGCATCTCAAACCTTATACATAAATGCCCGGGGCGTGCCCCCGGCCCCACCTTTACTTCTGGTGCTACATTCAGCACCAAATAAGAGAACGCAGAACATGACCAGCAGCATCTTGACTAGGAAGACACCTGTGGCCCCTGAGGGTGTCTCAGAAGCCACGTCCAGGAGCCCTGTGGTTTCTCTCCTTGGTTACTACAGTCTGTTTGTAGGGGAAGGCTGCACATTGCAGTCATGGGATGGACACTGGGTTGAGTCCTGAGAGCTGGGTGATCACACTTGGTCTACCTCTCACGCCAGGCAACGTTGGGAAGTAGTTCCTTCTGTGACATGAGAGTGTGGAACTAGATAATCCTTGTGGCCCTTCCTTAAGGAAGCAGGCTGGGAGGTGTGGACATGAGGCCTGGGGAAGGCCAGGCAGCTCCCCACTCCTGGCTGTGACCTGCAATTGCAGGGTGGCTGTGGGGCTGGAAGCCTCCTGCTGACACTTGGGCACTAGCCCTGCTGTAGGACAGGCAGGTCTGCCCCTCCAGTGAACAGGAATACTCTGGATCAGTGGCACCTGACTTCGGCCTTTGAAGAGTAGACCTATTCTTAAAGCTGCAAAGGGGGAAGAAAGTGAAACTTACAACTGGAACTGGAAGAAAAGCACGAGGAAGGAAGATTGGAGCCTGTATTATGTTTGAAAATATGAACGTCAGCCTTACATTGCCAGGGTGATAAGAAGACAGCTTTGTCATTTAGCCTCTGAGTCAAATCAGGAAGGAGCACAGATCATCCTTCATGTGAGGAACCTGGAGAAATGTAACCAGGAGGACAAAAAAGAAGCTGGTCTGGGAGTTCTGAGAGAGAAGCCAGGCCCTCCCCCAGCAGAGGGCGTCTGAGAGGGCAGGGAAGGAGGTGAGCCCTGGCAGGTCAAGCCTGGCCCTTTTCAGGATGGAGTGTCGTGTCCCTCTCTGCAAAGAGCGTTCCAGGCCATGCTTCTGGTACGTTCATCTTCCTCTGCGGGATCATAAGCACATCTGGTCGTCTGTTGAGCAACAGGGAAGAAGAACATCTAAGAGTGCTTTCAAGTCAGAGAATTTCCCATGAAGGCACTCTCTGATCCGAGAAACCGCCTCTCTCCACAATTGCGCTGTCACACGGGTCTCTGCCTCAGACCTTAAGATGTCCAGAGCAGCAGAGGACCCAGGGCAGTTCGGAGAAAACAGGATAAAACATGAGGCATGTGCACCCAAATGGCATCAAACACTTGTTTTTAATCTTCTGCCCAGAGGAATCTCAGAAAGCTCGGCTGCCTGCAGGGTGGGGCTGCTCCCAACACCTCCCCTCCAGCCCCAGACAGCCCCTCACCTCGGGATTTGCTTGTATATGCTGCGCACCCACAGAGCAGACCCTCTCGAGTTAATAAGAAATGAGTCTCTGCCATCCAGCATTTTAGCCCCAGCCACTTCCTGGGCTGTGCAGCTGGGGCGTCATGGGGAGGGGCCTGACTGCCAGTGCAGGGTCACAGCCAGACTCCAGGAGCAGAGCTCTCTTCCAGGCCTAGAGGCCAGGGTCTGAGGTGCTGTTCCTCTCTCTCCCTGTCTTCTCTCTTTCTTTCTCAGCAGCTAAATCTAGACTGTATCTGTCTACCTGTTTTCCTTCCAGCCTAAAGGGAACATTTTTAAATAGGTGAAAAAGAAGGCAGGAATGCAGGCTGAAGCACCGATCAACCTGAATGCTTTGTTTCTCTGGGCTTAGTTTTTCTCCTCTGCAAAAACACAGGGGTCTCACTGTGTGAATATGGTGAGAATGAAGGGGTCTCACTATGTGGCCACCAAGGTACTTTCCAGTTCTGAAATTTCTGTGGCTTTAAAAATGCTCATACCCAAGAATTCCACCCCTTGGAATTTATCTTAAGCAAATGTTCAGCAAAGGCACAAAAAAGTCATATGCTGGAAGATCTGCACATATCATAATAAACAATTGGAATTGATCTAAATTTCCAGGAGTAGTTTAGTAAATAAGGGTCTATAAACATGATAGAATTCATTATACACAACCATTAAAATGGCAATTATGCTGGCTGTAAATTAGCATTGAATAATGAATAGTTGCTATTATTTGTTGAGAGTTTACTATATCAGTAGTTTTCGACCCTGAGGGCACGTTGGAATCTCCTGGAGCCTCGCCCCCACTCACAGTGTTCATGTATAGGTTCTGGGCATTGGTGTCTCTTTTGAAGCTCCGTGGTTGATACCACTGTGCAGTCCAGGCAGAGAGCCTTGGTACTACTGCCAGGTACTTCACTGGGTGCTTAACAGCCACCAGTCACATTTTTACAAGTCTTCTGGATACATATACGTCAAATACGATGGGTGTCCCTCCCTTCTCCTCAGTCCACCCTACCTTCCACTTGGGCAGCGCAAGATGTGATACTGTTTATCTCTAATTTATTTATTGCACAAATATTTTTTAGGGATTCTGATTATTCATTGCTCCATAACAAACCACCCCAAAATTTAATGGAGTAAAACAACAAAATTATGCCCACAGATTCTGTGGGTCAGGAATTCAAACATAGCACAATAGGAATGGCTTTCCTCTTTTCTGCTTTTCCACAACGTCTGGTGTTTCATCTGGGAAGATAAATCCTGCTGTCTCTGACTGGGCATGGAATTATCTGGAGGCTTCTTTATGTACACGTCTGGTGTCTTGGCTAGGATGACTTCAAAGATGAACTCAGCTAAGACTTTCAACCAGAGCACCTATACATGGCCTCTCTCCATGTGGCTTGGGCTTCCTCACAGCATGGATACTCATGGTTCCAGAAGCAAACATACTAGTGAACAAGGAAGAGGCCTTTTTGACCTAGGCTTGGAAGTCAGTATCTTTACTTCTACTGTACTCTATTATTGAAGTAATCACAGGCCCAACCCAGATTTCAGAAATATTTTGAAGATAGAATTGACAAGATTTAGTAATGTACTGAATATGGGGAGTGAAGGAGAGGATTATGAAAATGTGATGCTGTAATGTCATATGATATGAAAAGAATATAAGAATACATGTATATAATAATCACAGTGCCTACAGATGAGAATTGAACGTAGCATACAATAAAGAAAAATGATTTTAAGGTGGTAGCAGCATGGTATTTCATCTTTCATATGACTTAATCATTTTAGTAACTCTTCTTAAAGAAGAGTTACTAAACTTATTCTCCATCAATCCCTGAAGATCATTGTTGGTCACTGGACCCCAGCATGACTCAGATAGTGAGTCTGCTTTCCAAACACCACATTCAAAAATCATCCTCATTGCTTTATATTCTGGCTCAGAGAAATACAGTTCTGTGAGCCTGTTAGAGGCTGCTCACCCTGTAAACCTGTGGGGTTCAGCAGGCCCCTAGCATCATGGGGAAAGATGGGGAACGGGCAGGGACCACCTGTTTTGAGGTCTAATCTATCTTCTGTCCTTTCCCTTTAGGCTTTTGATATTATGCGAGTGACACATGGCAGAGAACACAGCCTGATTGAAGATTTGATTCTACTCTTAGAAGAATGTGACGCCAATATAAGAGCATCCTAAGGGAACCCAGTCAGAGGGAAAGATGGGCTTATACCTTTATTGAATGCCTTATTGAGGTCACACGCTCTATACTTTGTTTGATGTGTGAACCTCTACTATTGGAGATGCTATTCTGTGTTTATGTAGGTAAATAAAGGCAGACGTATGGTTTGCAAACCACAAGAATCATTAGTTATAGAGAAACATGATTATAATAAATTCAAAAAATGTGGTTGAAAATGCCATCTGGTAATTGTTTTCTTTGCTTACACATTGGTGATTTTATTGTTTAATATCTCAACATTCAAGATAGAAAATTCTATTAAAAGCATGACAGAATAAGTTATAACTTTCTCTTTGATATATGTAGGGATAATTGGATAAAAATCACTATTTTCACATTTGCTTCCAAGCAAAATGTTAATGTCCATTTTGGCAAGAAGCAGAATTTTGTGATGTTATCTTTACTCTTTTTCATAAATGTGTCCATTAGTTATTTCCAAATACATCTCCAACACAAGAAGTTTTATCCTAAATCTTAGAATATGGTCATTTTAGGTATTATTAGAAAATGATAGGAAATCTTAATGCCAAAAAAAATGTTTTTCAAATGTCTCACAGCTCTTTGTGTAAATCTTTCTCATAAGCATGTTATAACTCTTTGTGTATGCCATCTTTTTTTTCTTGAAATTTTTTTCTGTAATTTCCCAAATCTGTGGTTTGATGTGTGAGTGTTGATATGCATAGCGCAAAGCTCCATTATCCTGCACTAAGCAGGGTTTAACATCCCAGCTCAAATCAGACTTGCTTGCTTTTCTTTTTCCTCTTTATTATTTCCCAATTCTTTGGCCTGCCTTTCTGCTTTCCCCCTGGAAGGGAAGAAATTATAGCCATCAATACAATTCACCATAGTAATCCTTCAACTTTTTTGGTGTTGTAGAACATTTAGTCACTTTGATGAATCTATAGACCATCTTTCTAGAAAAACATATACAGTCTTCCCTTGTTATCCATGGGGGGATTGGTTCCAGGACCACCTGGATACCAAAATCCACAGATGCTCAAAGTCCCTAATATAAAATGATGCAGTATTTGCATATAACCTACACACATCCTACTGTATACTTTAAGTTATCTCTATATTACTTATAAGAGCTAATAAATGTAAATGCTACATAAATGGTTATAATGTATTGTTTAGGGAATAATGATTAAAAAAAAGTCTGTACTTGCTCAGTACAGATGCAATTTTTTTTTTAATATTTTCAATCAACAATTAGTTGAATCCATGAATACCAAACCTGCAGATGTGGAGGGTTGACTGTACCTATGAACAATTTGCTTTTAGAATGAGGGATTCTCTGACTTCCTATGGTGCATCACTGGATTCCCTGGGGTCCTTCATCAAATGAAAAATAGACTTACTACCTTTCAAAAGGTAGTTCAAAAACACTGGTGGAAATTGTATTGGTTCCTCATTTTAAATTCATTAGGGGGGAAAAAAAAGCTATAACAGAAGGTATAGGTAGTAACTTCCATGCCAAACTAGCAGAGTTCACTGATAGAACCCCATGTTTGCCAATATTCTGAATGAAATTTATCAGTCAGTGATGATCCTGGATTAAGAGATTTGCCTTCACGCCTCCTAGAGAAAGCATGATAGGCTTTTAAATCCCTCTCAGCCAGCTTCCAGTTTTCTAAGAGCAATGGGCCCTGTTCGTATCAACTTTTAACAGAAAGCAAACATTTAAGCAAAGGTAAATATTTACCAAACAACTTTACAGAAAAATAATTTTTGAAAAAGGAGAAAAGAGGTGGAGAACATAATTTCAAATTCATGTTACCAGTGGCTGACGATTTATTGCCACCCCAGTCTCCACGACTGCTATTTCATTAATCCATAGTCATTGTAGTGGCAGGCTTTTTTCACATCAGTAACTTGACGTTATTAGTTGCTCTTCTGGGATGAGAACACATTTAAACTGAAAATGAACACGCTGGGCATAATTTATAGCCATGCCACATGAATGCCAAGAGTGCAGGGGAGGAAGGCTGCCTGGGAAGCCTGCTCACGATGGATACTCAGGACACGCTTCCTCCAGCCAGGCAAGAGAGCTGGGCGGGCAAGAAGGCAGCCAGACAGCCACAAACCACAGAGGCCCCTCAGCCAGCCTTCGCTGCAGGGATGGAAGAGAAATTCCATACGTGGGGGCCTACCCCCGAGTTGGGTCTTGAAAATGCTTTTCTGGCCCAGTTGGGAATTGATCCTCTGCTCACTCAGAGTAGCCCACTGGGATTCTGCAGGGAGGAGATCCTGGGCTTTGTCTGTGGAGCATCATATAATCCTCCTGACGGGCAATCATGGGTGGAAGCTTCAGGAAGATGCTGGAGCTCTCCTTTTCCCCAGGGTCTGTAAGAAATCAAACTGGTTGAGGAGAAGGACCAGAAACACCAACCTTACCTTGGGACACTCCCTTAACTTTTTGAGGTTCGCAAGCATCAAAATGCTGTTGGCACAAAGTCAATGTATTCAAAACCGATTCAAAACATATTCAAAACCAGTTGCCTGCTTTTCACATTTAGTTCAGCATCATCACCATCCTTCCGCTCCTCAGCACAAAAGCTCATCGTTGCCTCTCCCTTCTCCTTTGTCAAAGGAATAAATTCCGTCCCTCCTCTGAAGCATTTTGTTTATTTCAGTCATTTTTATTTCTCATCCATTCCCAGCCCCTTTGCAGGCCCCCACCGCCGCAGTCCTCACCCACTGCAGAGGCCTCCTCACTGATGTCATGTCATCCCTCCCTTCCCTCTCTGCCATCGGAGCTGCCAGAGTCACCTCCCCAAATTCCTATTTCATCATTTCTTGTGACTCCTCTGCTCACAGACTTACAGTGGCTCCCCATTGCCACTCAAAGTCCCGTCTCCCGACTGGCATTCATGGCTGGGGACTAGAAGACTACGCTGACCCCACATGAACCTGCCTCTCTAGCTAGACGGGCCCCTGCAGCCCGACCTCTTGGACTGTGCCCTCTTCTTTATCAGTCCCTTGTTTTGCTCATACTGACTCAATTCCCTTTCTTCTACGTGTATCTAAACTTACCTAATCTCAAAGGCCTAGTCCAAACCTTTTAATTTTTCTTTTTTTAAATTCAAATGTGTTACAGTCTATAACCATTAAGTATTCTTTTTCATGCTCAAATTGTATCAGCTTTGGCTACTGGAATATTCAAGTTGGGTCCTTTGTCTGATGTGTTTCTATCATTTTTGAAACACTTTTTTACTTTAGGGCACAGCAAGATGTTCCAGGCCCACTTTATACTTTACCGCTCTAGACATGGAACCAGCCATTTCTCCAAGGAGCCCTGGTTTCTTTTAGTGAGGAATGATATTTAGAAACCTTGACCATGGCATTACATTTATTTATTGCTACCAAGGTATCATTGCTTTGTAGGCCCTTTTAAAATAATGAGTTCCTACTGATACCACCAATTAAAATCCAACATCCAGGGTGGTTCTTCATCTTCCTCCTTCCATGTTTGTGCTTCCCTCATACATACAAAATAGTTTTGAAATTACTACACTACAACTACTACCAACAGCAAACCTATTAAGTAAAATTTAAGATTCCTTTCTGGCGCTTTTTTTCCTTGGACAAAAACATTGTATAATCAGAATACTGTGTTTAGAAGTTACTTGACAGTTGGGTGTCATGGCACGTGCCTGTAGTCCCAGCTACTCAGGAGGCTGAGGCAGGAGGATCACTTGAGCCCAGGCGCTCAAGGCTGTCGTGAACTAAGATCGTACCACTGCATTCCAGCGTGGGCGACAGAGTGAGACTCTGTATCTAAAAAAAAAAAAGTTACTTGAATTCTTTTCTGTATGATTATGTATTCAATTTGATATCCAATTAGGTTTGTTTCTATTTGAATTCAACATTAGGGTTTTCCCATTATTATTGGTTTATATTGGTATATAAATAGGAATACAAATATATAATATATTAATACATGTTATATTTTGCTATTATAAATAACACCATAATCAATAACAGGCATATGTTTTTTCACATTGCTGGAGATGTATCTTCAGGGTAATTCCCTACAAGTGGAGTTGCTGAGTCAAAGGGTAAATGCATATGTAATTTTATAGGGTATTGTTAAATTCACCTCAAGCAGGGTTGTATAACAATGCCAATTTCCCCTCAGCCTTGCCAACCAAGTGGGTTGTCCAGCTTCTGAATATTTTGCTAAGCTGATAGGTGAGAGATGGTATCTCAATGTAGTTTTAATTTGCATTTTTCTTATTAGTGAAGTTGAGTGTCTTTCAAAATATTTTAAAACCTTATGTCTTTTTGTGAACAAACTTTACATGTCTTTTGTCTATTTTTCTATCAAGTTTTTGGTCTTTTTTCCCTTAGTCTTTAGTTCTTTATGTTATATATTAGGGAGATTTCTTCTTTATCTGTGATATTTAATCTCCCTGTTTGTCATTTGTTTTTTGACTTTGCTTTAGGTTTTTGTCCTGAGTTCCTTTGGATAGCATTTTCAAAAACATTCCTTAAGAATTCTATTCCATGATAAACCAGAGTCCAGTTGTAAAGTTAAGCAACACCAACCTTCATCATATGGTTCCTGATTCTTAAATATTCATGAGCTAAGTTGATATTTTAAAAATTATTCTTCTACCCATTCTATGACCTTCTTGTCTTCAGCCAGCTCCTTGCTTGATTAAGGTTTTTTTTACCTGATAGAGTGATTCATATTTTCATTCCTGAACTGTGTTCTTAGTGGTCTTGCCTTCTCAGGTTGCTACAACTTTCCATTGAACTTGGTAATACAATTACTAAGATGTACTTCAGAGAATCTCCTGGTTCAGGCATGGTTCTCCTTAACCCCATTGTATAGCAGCAGTTCAATGGTGGGGTCAATCAACCCAATCAGAACAGGAACCTGCTTCTGAGGCTTGAAGAGCCCAAGTGGCCAGTCTTAGCTGAGTGGCAGTCTCAGCTTCCATAATAATGGAGCCATTGTTGTATTCTTTGGAGGAATCATTCCTCTCTTAGAAACCAGGACATTTAAACCAGCAGATCCAAAGGTCATAGGGAGGAAGCAAAAATTCTGCAAATGTGTTATTAACTGTGCTTGTGAGAGGCTACTCCCACCCCCTCATCTCCTGCTTAGTTCTTAGAACATGTATTTTGCCTATAAGAGAAACAGCTTTGTATGTCAATTGATGATTCAAAGCATAAGGAAATCCTATAGGACTGCACTCTACCTGTTGGGATAGTCTCCCAGCTAATGGCATATCTGAATCCTATCATTTCACCATTCTATCAGGCCAGCTGCTTCTGGGTGAAGGAATACCAGTATGACCAGTAAATTTCATAGGCTTGAGCTGATGGCTGCACTTCTGCTGTGTAATTAGTCCCTTGCTCCAAAGCTGTGTTGTGAGGAATACCACAACTTCCTCTGGGTTGGTTCTACTTCTTGAATTTGCAGCTTCATGTCTTTCATCAATTCTAGAAATTTCTCAAAAATTAACTCTTCGAATATTGCCTTGCCCCATTTTTCTATTCTCTCCTTCTGGATTTCATTAACTAGATTTTATACATTGTCATTTCAAATTTCTTTCAAATTTTCATTCTCTACCTCTCTAATCTTCATTCTGGTTAATTTCCTTAGCTCTGTCTTCCACTTTACTAATGAAATTTTCATATGTTGAATTTACTTTTATTCTATCTATTGAGCCTTTCAACTGCATAATTTTTGTTTCTCAACATTCTGTTTGATTTTTCATGAGGTCGAATGATTTCTTTCTTTACATATAGTTGTGTACTTATTTTAAATTCTCTTTAATTTTCTTCTGTTATGAAAAATTTCAGGTGCGCCATAGTCTTGCTTATTGTGTATGCTGTCTCTCTCATAGTGGATAGCTTCCTTGTGTGCTTTGTCATTTTGATTGTGAATTTATTTTTAGTGTGCTTGGTTTTATGCAGATGTATGTGAAATGTAGCATGGGTTGAGAAACTTTATGTCAAGAGTAGTTTTGTATTTTCTTCTATTACATCACCTTCGTTTGTCAACAGGCAAGTATACATATATATTAATTTTTCTGCTTGTATATTCCTGCAACACATGCCAGTATAATTTAAATGCAAAAATAAAAAAATTTGTGGATTATATATACTTTTTTTCTTCCACCCAAAACTCTGAACATGAACATGTTTTCTTACAGTCTTCATGAGGAAAACAAAACAAAATATAACTCCACTATCATTAGCATCCTATAAATAATGGGGGTTTCAGAAAGAGATAATAGAGCAATGAAGGAAAGGAAATAAGCAAAGAGATATCACAGAAAAAAAATTACAGAACTAAAGGACATATTTTTTTCACACTGAAATGGACCTAGATTGTTCAGTAAAATGAATAAAACTAAATCCACATGAACACAATGAATAAAACTAAATCCTCATGAAGACAATCATGAAATTTCAGAATACAGTAAACAAAAAGATCTTACAAGCTTCCATAGAGGACATAAAGGAGAGTTTCTAACAAACGACCGAGAAGGATGCTATCAGATTTCTCAAAAACGACCATGAAATTTAGAAGACAATGGAGAAAAATATTCAAAATTCTGGGAGAAAATTATTTACAACCTAGAATTGTAAAGATAAATGCCAAGCCAGCATATTAAAAGTAAATGTAGAATAAAGACTGCAAGTCTCCCAAATTTTGATTCCTGTGAATACTTTCTCAGGAAGCTACCGAATGATTTTAATTTTCTAGTTTTCTTATCTTCTCTTTCGTGTTTCTATCTCTTTGTATTTTTGCTTTACTTTATGAACGATTCCCCCCACTTTACCTTTCAAACTTTTTATAGGACTTTTCCACTTCCAGTGGCATTATTTTTAATTTTCAAAAGCTCTTGCCTTTTCTTTTTTTTTTAAATGTCATCTTGTTCTTATTTTTTGATTCAATATCTTATCTTTGTAAGGATACTCATAATAGTGGAAAGAAGGTTGGTTTTTTCCTCACTGCATAATTTGTTTCTATCAAATTGCCCTTTTATTTTGTTTGTATTGGGCTCCATCTTTCAAATTATATTTTTCCTCGAATATCTGGTGACCATTGCCTCTCTGTTCATAATTTAGAGTAGAATTTAATAAAACTGAGTGGAGACTTTATGGCTTCTGATTATAGAACGCTGAGTTTTGTGGTACAACTCTCCATCAAAAACAATGAAAAATGCTAAAAAATACAAAAATAACTAAAAGCAATAGATTAAAAGGCGGTGGGGAAATTCTAGGCTAATATATGATGACGCCTATAACAGAGAGGTTAGTGAACAATTAGATGTCAGAGCACCAGTGCTGCTTGTCCACTAAAGGCATTTGTCAGTGCCACATACTTGGACTTCAGAGGCTTTAGGAGAAAAAGGTACATGAGTTAAGCCTCATGAACTCCCGACAGTGGTCACACTTAAAGGAGATTTTGTCCATATTGAATTGGGACCCCAAATGGCTAAACATTTACTGTAAGGAGAAATGGCTCAGGGATGTCTTGGTGTTGAAAAGAGTAGTAAATTCTAAATAAAAGAAAAGAGGAGGCAAAAAAAAAAGAGATCTAACACTTCTTAGAAAGCCAAAAGACGAGAACTTATGTAAATTTGCAACCTAGGCAAGCAGAGCCTGGGTTGACCAAGGAACCTCGAGCTGTGAGCTGATTGAGGTGGTTCTCAGTCAATAATGCTTCCAAATCTTTGGCAAAAACAATTGAAAAACCTCACTGGAGACGGATATACACATCCTAGGCCTCTGGGAGAGCCCCCAAGTCATTTTTTCAACGTCAGTGAATAACCAATGATAATTTGGAACTCAAGAACAAAAGCAGCATGAGTAAGTACCAGAAAAACAACAGACAAAAGAAACAAACTTATTCAAATTTCAAATACTGGAAATATTATATATGTATTTTAAAACAAGTTCACTATTAAATAAATGATAGACTTTTTAAAACTACAGAGAATTCATAATTATAAAAGTGACATATTTGCAAAAGAATCATACAGACTCTAGATGTGAAAAATTCAACAATTGAAATTAAAATTGCAGTGGATATCCTTGGCAGAAGATTGGTCATATCAGAAAAGATCATAAAAAACTGGCAAATAGTTCAGAAGAAATTATCCATAACACAGCACACACAAGGAGAAATATGGAAAATATAGTAAATAAGAAATAGGGAAGATATAGCGATAAGATCTGTCATACATTTGATCTATAAGGCCCATTAAGATGGAAGAGTGAGAACATATAGAGACCATATTTGAGCACATAATGGTTAAAATTTTCCCAAAATTGATAAAACCACTCTTTCACAGATTCAAAGATCCAGTGACCCCCCCAGCATGATAAATAAAAAGAAATCACAATAGAAACATCATTGTGAATTTAGAGAAAACTGATGAAAAAATCTTAAGAAACCAAAGACAAAAGACAGATTACCTTCAAAAGAATGCCAGTTAGATTCACAGGTGATTTCTCATTAGCATCCTAGAGGTCAAGAAAAAATGGAATATTGTTTTCAGTTGACAAAAGAAAATAAACGTTACCCTAGAATATCATACCCTGAAAAAGTATCTTTCAAGAATGAGGGTGGAATGAAGACATTTTAAAACAAAACCTCAGAGGAATTATTACTAATGGACCCTCACTGGAAAAAAAGAAAAGTTAAAGGATGTACATCATGTAGAAGGACAGTGATTACAGGTGGAAGGTCAGTGTTGCAGAAGAAATGGAAAAGAAAGAAAAGGGTGACTGGAACTCCAAACTCTGCAGAAGCTCCTGGGCTCTGGCAACGTTACTTTCTGCATTGTGTTCCTCCAAGCTTAGAAGTGGTAGCTGATTTCTGCTGTTACCAAATTTTGCGTTACCACATCTTTTTCTCTTTGCTTTTTCCACCCTCCCAACACTTTTGTAAATAGTTTCCAGTACTGAGATCCTCTTCTGTTTTCCAGAATGTACCTCAATACACGTAGTTGATAGCTTGAGTGCAGTTCTAGGAAATAGACTTGTGATTCTGGGATCTTGGTGACTTCTTTGAGCTTGAATGCAGTGAAGACCTCATTGCTGTTGGAAATAGGTTTTTTTGTATATATAGAAAGCAGTGGCATAATGATTACTTATTTTTACCTGTGCTTGCTTGGGATATAGTACCTACTTAAGAAAGCTTTTAGGAGGAGAAGTTGCTACCGCACCTGACTGGCACTATAGTAAGGATAAAGACTGTGGAATGGGGCAACCATTTCTGACTATGCCGGAGAGATCAAAGGGAAAGAAATGACAAACATAGTGTTCTGGACTCTTTGCTCAAGATTCAGTCAGGAATCAGAAAACTTCTAGAGTAGTCCTGAAAGAATTATTTCTTGTAGTTGTGGGTATAATTCCATGAAAATTGAATCCAGAGCCCCACGGAGTCTCTTACATAAAAGGCATAGCATTGACAGGGAAAGAGCAAGTTTAAAAGAGAGATATTTGTGTGTCATCGGGCAAAACTGAGCACCTTGAATTCCCAAATATCCTTGAGCCTTCCTTACCAAAGAAAGTAGCTGCTCCCCCCTTATCTGAAGACATTTGCTTTCCCTTGATTGAAGCAATTGACGTACAAGGAATACCCTATTCTTCTCCAGGCCCACCTCTATCACCCTGCGTTGCCTCCAGACTCATAACTAGAGTCAGATTTCTAACACTATGTGAGGACTCCCTCAGGAGGAGATAGATTATACATCCTGAGGAATATGTATAGGAATTGAGTCTAAAAATATTACAGCAAGGAAGGTGTAATATAATACTGGATCAGGCTGAATTTATCAATATGGGTACACATAGCAAAGATTGTGGATTTAATGTTTTAGCCTGGGAGTGGCTGTAACAATTTGCTTGCTTACTTGCTTGACTGAAACCTAGATTTGGTTGTCTCATTCAAGGAAGTTGAAATGTCAGAACCTCCCTGGTGTGATGAAGAAGAAGTGATCCAAAGACTTAAGGAGATAAAAATGTTGAAATGTTTTATCGTGGCTACCACATCCCCACAACCACCCCATCTCTATAATATACCCAGAGGACACTATGCTTTAGTGAAGTGAGCATCACCATCCTTGAAAAACTCTGTGGTGGCTGTGCTCTTCAGAACCCAGGGATGATGAGAGAGATGCCATCATTGAAATGGTTTCTCTAATTTCACCGGGAATGATGATACCTCAGAGGGGCAAAGCTTAACAAAATGGGAACAATAATTATAATGAGTATAAAGACAAAGTGGCAATCAGAATGTTTTGACTTCAGGCAATTATTTTTTTTTACATCAATTTGCAAGGACCACAAGAAGCAGTTTGCTTTTACATGGCTTTTAGAACCAGCAGTGCCCCTTCATCATTTTGACTCCAGGCTATGTCAATTCTCCTGCCAAAATCTAGTCTTCCCAGATCTTGATCATCTTGACATCACACAGAACATTACTTTGGTCCATTACATTGATGACATCATGCTAAATTAACCTGGTGAACAGTAAGTGGCAAGTTCCTTCACTGATTTATTAAGACCATACATGCCAGAAGCCCAGCACTGAAGTGAAGTTTCTAAGTTATACTAGTGTAGAGAATTTTGGGGTTATTCCCTTCAAAGTCAAGGATGAGTTGTTGCACCTTTGGAACATACCACTAAGAGAGTGGCACAGTGCTTGGTGGACTTCTTTGGATTTTTAAGTAGTATATACCACATTTGACTGTGCAACTCTGATGCATTTACTGAGTGGCATTCAACATAGGAAGATCCTAGAATTTCAGAACAAAGCTACTCCCTCTTCTGCAGGTAATTCTTTTGAGAAATAGCACCTGATTTGCAATACAGCTGCCCAACATGAAGTAGGTATTGATTCATCAAGACATAAGGTTTGGTTATGAACAATTAGTCTATGACCAAGTGGAAGTAGTATATAAAGAGATCAGGTTCAAAGAAGACATGAGTAAGTTGTATGAGAACGTGGCTCAGGTTCTCATGACACCCATTCTTTCTGCACTGCTATCTCTCTATTAATTCATACTTTTAGCCTCATAGGAAATTCTTTATGATCAGTTTATAGAGGAATAAAAAAAATGGACTGGTTTACAAATTGTTTTTCATGATCTTTAGCCAGAAGTGGACCAATGCAGTATTACAGCATCAAGAGTGTTACTGAAAAACCATAAAAGTAAATTCTCCCAATGGGAAGAACTTCAAGTACATTTGATTTTCTACCTTGTCTGGATAAAAAAAAAAATAACTTGAGTTACAGATCTGCACTAACACATGGGAGTGGCTAATGGTTAAGCCATATGGTCAGGTGCTTGATAAGACATATTAGAAGATTGGTAATAAAGAGTTATAGGGAAGATGGATGTGGATGTACCTTTTGAAATGGACAGAATATGAAGAAATCTGTGTCCCATTTGTTTGCTCTCTAAAAAATATCTAATACAAAGGTAGCTCTCAGTAATCACGTGGACAAGATTATTTATTTTGGGAGTGTCAGCCATTCTCTTTTCCTAGCCATCCTGGCATGTGACCATAAACATATGTAAAGTAGCCATGGGGGCAGGGATTAAGACTATTTATGGACTTGATAAGGTGAAATTCCCTTTACCAAGGATGATCTAGCTATTGTAATTGCAGAATACCCAGTTTGCAGAGACCAACCCCAACCAGGGTTTAATAATCCTTTGTTAAAAGGATTTGTTCTGTAAAATTTGGATTCAGTCAAAAGGCTGCACTCAAGGATCCAGAAGGCCACATGTGGCCCCAAGGACACAAGTTCCATCTGGAAACAGGGTGAGGTGAATTATGTTGGATACTTTTCATTATGGAAGGGAAAATAACTTGTCCCTACTGTGTGTGTGTGTATGGTTAGTCTTCCCCACAATGTCTCTGCCAGAACTACCATTCATGTATTTACAGAATGCCCTATTTACTTTCCTGGTATCCTACACAACATTGCTTCTAACTAAGGAACTCATTTTACAGCAGAAGAAATACGGCAGTGTGCTCAAATCCATGGAGTCACTGGTCTTATCATATACTCCATCATCCAGAAGTAACTGAGCTGACAGAATAGTGGTATGGTCTAATGAAGTTTCAGTTATGACGCCAACTTGGAGACAAGCCCAGGATGTTGGGTACTCTCCGACGGCTGTTGTTTGTGCTTCAAATCAGTGACCAGTATGTGATTCCCTTATAGAAGATAAGACAGTGAAAAAACACACTTTAAAAATGTAAACACAAGCCATCAAGGTACAAAAGACTAGTGTCCAGAATGTTTAATAAACTACACATCAATGGAAAAAAGGCAAATAAATCAAATGGCAGAAAATTTAAACAGGCAAAAGAAGAAACCCAAATGGTCAAAAAAACATGAGCATGTGTTCACTACATTAGTAATCAGGGAAATGCAAATTTAAACCACAATAAGATATTACTATACATTCATCAAACTGGAAATTTTTAAAAAAATCTGACAGTGCAAGTGTTGAACAGAATGTAGAGGAACAAAAACTCCTATACAAGGGAATAAAATTTATACTACCATTTTGACAAGCAGCTTGTCATTCTTTGGTAAAGTTTATCTTTTTCCCAGTCTTTTAATTTCAAACTTTTGGTATTTTTATCATTCAGATATGTCTCTTGTAAAAAGCATAGCATAGATTTTTTTTTTCCAAATCCAGTCTCAGAACCTTTGGTTTTTATTGGAGTATTTAGTTTATTTACTATAATTACTGATTTATTTGGGTTTAACTCTACCTTTTTACTATTTGCTTTCTATTTGTATCAGCTGATCTATGTTCCTTTTTTGTCATCTTTTAGATTTTTTTTTTTTTCGAGACAGAGTCTCTCTAGCTCCTGCTAGAGAGCAGTGGTGTCGTCATAGCTCACTGCAACCTCAAACTCCCGGGCTCAAGCGATTCTTCTGACTCAGCCTCCCTAGTAGCTGGGACTACAGGTGCACACCACCACACCCAGCTAATTTTTCTATTTTTTTGTAGAGACGGGGTATCGCTATGTTGCTAAGCCTCCCAGAATGCTAGGATTAGAGGCTTGAGCCACTGCACCTGGTCCAGATTTTTTTTTCTTCGTTTTTTATCAACTCATTAGTTAGCAGTTGTACCCTCATACTGTTTTTTAGTGGTTACTCAAAAATTACAACATGCATCCTTGACTTATCAAAGTCTAATGTTTCTTAGTACTTTTACCCATCTCCCAGATAATGCAGAAATCTTAGAATCTTTGACTTCATTTCATTTCTCCTGATTTGCATGCTCTCTTTGTTGTGTATTTCTATTTTTATATATATATGTATATACACACACACATATATATACACACATACTTTAAATCCTATAAAAATGTGTTGTTTTGTAGAGTCAGTATCCATTTAGATTTACATGTTACCCTTTTTGTTGCTGATTTCTTCCTGGATTTCTGAAGTTCCATCTGGAATCTCTTTCCTTCTGCCTAAAGAATGCCGTTTAGTATTTTCTTCAGGGTGGGTCTGCCGATGATGAATTCTTTCAGTCTTGTTTGTCTGAAAATGGCTTCATTTTGCCTTGATTTTGAAGGATATTTTCATAGTAATTCTAGGTTGGGAGATATTTGTATTGCAGCACTTTGAGGATTTTATTCTATTGTCTTTGACTTTCATAGTTTGTATTGAGAAGTTGGTTATTATTCTATTATTGTTCCTTTGATAGTAATCTCTTTTATTGCCATATATAGCTCTTTTTTCCCCCCTTTTCAGCAGTTTTATCGTGATGCTTAATTTGAGGTTTCTTTTCATTTATTGTACCTGGAATTTGCAGAGCTCCTTGAACTAGTGGTGGTTTGATTTCTTACATCTGTTATGGAAAATTCTCAGCAAATATCTGTTTAAATATTGCTTCTGACCCTTCTCTTGCTTCTTCAGAGGCTCCAATTCCACCTATGTTAGACTTTCTTTCTGTGCCCCTTTGTCTCTTACCTTCTCTTCTATTTTCTCTCTTTTCACTCTATCACTTCATTCTTGATATTTTCTTCTGAATTTTCTTCCAGTTTATGAGCTCTCTTCAGCTGCATCTAATCTGCTATTAGACCTAACTACTAATACTTAGTACTTAATTTCAGCTACTTTATTTTTCACTTATAGAAGTTACTTTTTATTTTTTAATAGCCAAGTTTCTATGAAAATTCTCAATTTTGTCTTTCTTTTTTTTTAATATATTAAGGATATCTATTTTAAAGTCTATATCTGATAATCCCATTCTCTGTGCCTCTGTAACTATTTGAAATATACATTTTTCTTTTGGGTTTTCTTTATGTTGTTTGTCTCTTTGTATACGTGATTATTTTTTAATTTAGCACTAAAGATTATATTATATTAAAAGTTATAGAAATAATTAAGACATAAGAAAGTATTATCTTCCTCCACAGAGGACTTTTATTTGTTTCTGTGATGTGGCTAGGCAAACTAACAATCTTGAATCACCTTAATTCAATTCAGGATTTGAGACAATTTGTAGCTGAGTTCTGTTCCACCCCCATTCATCGTTACTCCTAGGGTGTAGCCCTTTGGGATCTCAACGCCAAAGTAGAGAGAAGTATCAGGGCCCCATTTTTGAGCTCTAGACTCCAATTTCTGCCTGCTAGTTCCATGAAGCTGTCAAAAGTGCTACTCGTTTTCTCAGCTTCTCACAGCCTCTTTTGAAATAGACAGAATAGTGAGAGTCAATGCAAAAGTAGAAAATGCCTTCAATAATGTGATAAAGAATATTGATTCAATCTCCTATCAGAAGGATTTTGCTTCATTATAAGTGGTCACTAGGAGTGCTCTCAAGTTCATAAAGAACATAATGATCATACTGTATCTGGTCCCTCTAGGTGTCCAGATAAATCACGGGAATTGTTTAAATAGTATAAACATCTAAGAGTGCCTTATGCCCTGTAGCTGATACATTCCATTACCGTAAGAGTATTGGCTCTTTTCTCTTCTGTAGAACATATGAAGCAATGTTGCTGCCTGTGCCTTGGAATTGAGGGTGAGGGATGGAGGAAAACATTATGTGAGGTGAAGAAGGATTGCTAGAGCAATCAGGCTAAAGGTGAACAAATTTTCACTGCATGCTTTGCAGGGGACAGAAGCAGACATTTCCCTTCTCTATATCTCTTTGTCTCTGCCACCATCTTCCTAGAGCATCTTAGTCTTGAGCTGTCTTACCTACAGCAGTTACAAGATGGCAGTCCAGGCAGGGCATGGTGGCTCATGCCTGCAATCCTAGCATTTCGGGAGGCTGAGGCGGAAGGATTGCTTGAAGCCAGGAGTTTGAGACCAGCCTGAGCAACATAGCAATATCCCATCTCTACAAAAAATAGAAAAATTAGCCAAGAGTGGTGGCATGCACCTGTAGTACCAGCTACTAGGGAGGCTGAGGCGGGAGGATCTCTTGAGCCCAAGAGTTTGAGGTTGCAGTGAGTCATGATCATGCCACTGCATTCTAACTTGGACAATAGAGCTGAAACCTTGTCTCAAAAAAAAAAAAACCAAAATGGCAGTTCAAATGCCTAGATTTTACCAGAGTATCCGCACATGTCACACATTTTGGTTTTTGTCTATATAACAATCAAAATGACCCTGAAATTCAAATATTTTGACAACCAAAATAACTTTAAAATTTTTTAGGGGGTAACATATACATAACATACCCTTTTCCATTTGAACCATTTCTAAATGTACAGCTTGGTGGCATTAAGTGCATTCACATTGTTCTGCAACCATCACCACCATCCATCCCCAGAACACGTTCATCTTCCCAAATTGAAACTCTGTACCATTAAACAATAACTCCACACTTACCTCTCCCTCCAGCCCCCAGCAACCACCATTCTATTTCCTATCTCTATGAATTTGACTATTCTATGTGCCTCATATAAGTGGAATGATACAATATTTGTCCTTCTGTGTCTGGTTTATTTCACTTAGCATAGTGTCTGCAAGGTTCATCCATGTGTAGCATGCATGAGTCAGAATTTTATTCTGTTTTAGGAGTGAATAATATTCCATTGTATGTATATGCCACATTTGTTTATCCATTCATCTGTTGATGGACATGTGGATTGTTTTCACATTTTGGCTGTTGTGAGTAATGTTGGTATGAACATTAATACACAAATATCTATTCAAGTCCCTGCTTTCAATTCTTTTGGTTATATACCCAGAAGGGAAATTGCTGGATAATATGGTACTCCTATGGGTTTTTTTTAGGAACCGCCATACTGTTTTCCATAGCAGCTGCATCATTTTATATTCCCACCAGCAATGTACAAGTGTTCTAATTTCTCCATGTCCTTGTCAACACTTATTATTTTCTATTTTTGATAATACCCATCCTAATGAGTTTGAAATGGTGTCTCATTGTGTTTTGTTTTGTTTTTTGTATAAATTTAAGGGGTACAAGTGCAGTTTTTTAACATGGACATATTATGTAATGGTGTCTGGGCTTTTAGTGTAACCATCACCCAAATAATGTACATTGTACTCATTAAGTAATTTCTCATCCCTCACCCACCAACCCTCCCAACCTCCTAAGTCTCCAGTGTCTATTATTCCACACTCTATGTCCATATGTACACATTATTTAGTTCCCACTTATAAGTGAAAATGTGTGGTATTTGACTTTCTACTTCTGAGTTATTTCACTAGTTCCATCCATGTTGCTGCAAAATACATGATTTCATTCTTTTTTATGGCTGAATAGTATTCCATTATATATTCCATTGTGTGTGTGTGTGTGTGTGTGTGTGTGTACACACCCCACATTTCCTTTATCCAGTCATCCACTGATGGACATTTAGGTTGATTCCATTTCTTTGCTATTGTGAATAGTGCTACGACAAACATACAAGTGCAGGTATCTTTTTGATAATGATTTCTTTTCATTTGGGCATATACCCTGGAGTGGCATTGCTGGATTGAATGGTAGTTCTATTTTTAGTTCTTTGAGAAATCTCCATACTGTTTTCCATAGAGGTTGTACTAATTTACATTCCCACCAACAGTCCATAGCATTCTTTTTTCTCTGCATCCTCACCAATCTCTTATTTTTTTACTTTTTAATAATAGCCATTGTGACTGGTGTAAGATGATATCTCATTGTGGTTTTAATTTGCATTTCTCTGATGATTAGTGATGTTGAGCATTTTTTCATATGCTTTTTGGCCATTTGTATGTGTTCTTTTGAGAAGTGTCTATTCATGTCCCTTGCCCACTTTTTAATGAGGTTATTTATTTATTTTTTGTTGTTGTTATTGTTAAAGTGTTTGAGTTCCTTGTAAATTCTGGATATTAGTCCCCTGTTGGATGCATAGTTGTCTGTTCACTTTGTTGATTATTTTTTTGCTGTTTAAGTTTAATTAAGTTTAATTAAGTCCCAGTTGTCTATTTTGTTTTTGTTGCTTGTGCTGTTGAGGGTCTTAGTCATGAATTCTTTGCCTAGACAAATGTCCAGAAAGTTTTCCCTAGGTCTTCTTCCAGTGTTTTTACAGTTTCATGTCTTACATTTAAGTCTTTAATCCATCTTGAGTTGATTTTTGTGTGTGGTGAGAGATAGGGGTCCAGTTTCATTTTTCTACATATGGCTATCCAATTTCCCCAGCACCATTTATTGAAAAGGGTGTCCCTTCCCCAGTATATGTTTTTGTTGACTTTGTCAAAGATAAGTTGGCTGTAGATGTATGACTTTATTTCTGGGTTCTGAGTTCTGTTCCATTGATCTATGTGTCTATTTTTATACCAGTACCATGCTGTTTTGGTTGCTATAACTTCATAGTATAATTTGAGGTTAGATAATGTGATGCCTCCAGCTTTGTTCCTTTTGCTTAGAATTGCTTTGGCTATTTGGGCTCTTTTTTGGTTCCATATGAATTTTAAGACCGTTTTTCCTAATTCTATGAAAAATGACATTGGTATTTTGATAGGGATTGCATTGAACCTATACATTGCTTTGGGCAGTATCGTCATTTTAACGATATTAATTCTTCTGATCCATGGTCATGGGATGTTTTTCCATTTATTTGTGTCATCTATAATTTCTTCCATTGGTATTTTGAAGTTTTCCTTGTAGAGATATTTTACCTCCTTGGTTAAATATATTCCTACGTGTTTTAATTTTTTTGTAGCTACTGTAAGTGGGATTGTGTTCTTGATTTGGTTCTCAGCTTGATTCTTATTGTTGTATAGAAATGCTACTTATATTTGCATGTTGATTTTGTATCCCAAAACTTTATTGAATTCATTTATCAAATCTAAAAGTTTTCTGGAGGAGTCTTTAAGGTTTTTTAGGTGTGAGATCATATTGTCAGCGGAGATAATTTGACCTCCTCTTTTCCAATTTGGATGCTTTTTATTTTTTTCACCTGATTGCTCTGGTTAGGACTTCCAGTACTATGTTGAATAGGAGTGGTGAAAGTGGGCATACTTGTCTTGTTCCAGTTCTTAGGGGGTTGTTTTCAACTTTTCCCCATTCAGTATGCTGTTGGCTCTGAGTTTGTTGTTGTATATGGCCTTTATTATTTTGAGGTGTGTTCTTTCTATGCCTAGTTTTATGAGCCTTTTTGTCATGAAGGATGCTGAATTTTATCAAATGCTTTTTCTGCACCTATTGAGCTGATCATATGGTTTTTGTCTTTAATTCTGTTTATGTAATGAGTCATATTTATTGATTTATATGTGTTACATTTGGCAGAATTTGGCTGTGGATTCATCTAGTCCTGGCTTTTTTTTTTTTTTTTTGGTTGGGAGTTTTTTATTACTGATTCCATCTCACTACTCATTATTGGTCTGTGCAGGGTTTCTATTTCTTCCTGGTTCAATCTTGGGAGGTTGTGTGTTTCCAGGAATTTATCCATTTCCTCTAGGTTTTCTAGTTTGTGAGCATGGAGATATTCAAGATAGGTTCTGATGATCTTTTGTATCTCTGTGGTATTAGTTGTGATGTCTCCTTTTTCATTTCTGATTGTGCTTATTTGGATCTTCTTTCTTCACTTCTTGGTTATTCTAGCTAATAGTTTATCAATTTTGTTTATCATTTACCCAAAAACCATTTAGGAAGATATTGTTTAATTTCCATGTATTTGTATATTTTGAGAGTTCCTCTTGGTATTGATTTCTAGTTTTATTCTGATGTCATGTAAGATATTTGATATGATTTTAATTTTTGAAAATTTATTCAGATTTGTTTTGTGGCCTAACATGTGGTCTATGTTGGAGATTTTTCCATGTGATGATGAAAAGAATGTATATTCTGTGGTTGTTAGGTAGAATATTCTGTAAATGTCTATTAGGTCCATTTAGTCTAAAGGCCAATTAAGTCCAGTGTTTCTTTGTTGACTGACTGTCTCGATAACCTGTCTAGTGCTGAGTGGGGTATAAAAGCCCCCCACTATTGTGTTGTTTATATTTTTCTTTAGATTTAATATTTTTCTTTAGATCTTAGATCTTTAGATCTGGTAATATTTGTTTTGTGAATCTGTGTGCTCCAGTGTTGGGTGCACATCTATTTAGGATTGCTATATCATCGTGTTTTTATTTATATTTTTTTTAGAGATAGGGTCTTTCTCTGTCACTCAGGATGGAGTGCAGTGGCACAATCACTGCAGCCTCGAACTCTTGGGCTCAAGTGATCCTCCTACCTCAGTGTCCCATATAGCTAGGACGTCAGGTGCATGTTACAATGCCTGGCTAATTTTTTTAGAGACAGATCTTGCTATGTTGCCCAGGTTGGTCTCAAACTCCTGGACTCAAGTGATCCTCCTGCCTTAGCCTCCCAAAGTGCTGGGATTACAGGCGTGAACCACCATACCTGGCCTATATCCTCTTGTTGAATTGATCCCTTTATCGTATATAATGACCTTCTTTGTCTTTTTTTTTTTTTTTTTACTGTTTTTGACTTAAAGTCTGTTTTATTTAATATAAGTATAGCTGCTCCTGCTCACTTTTGGTTTTCATTTGCATAAAACATCTTTTTCCAACCCTTTACCTTCAGTCTATTAGTGTCTTTACACTCATAGTTTTTAGTAAGGTGAGTTTCTTGTTAGAGGCATATACTGGGTTCATTTTTTTTATCCATTTCACCAATTTATATCTTTTAAATGAATCATTTAGTTTATTTACGTTCAAGGTTAATATGTGAGGTTTTGTTCCTGTCATAATGTTAACGGTTATCTAGTTGTTTTGTAGATTCTTTGTTTCTTCCCCCTACCCCTGCCCTGACCCCCATCTGTCTTTGTGGTTTGGTGGAGTTTTGTCATGTTGCCATTTGATTTCTTTCTCTTCCTCCTTTGTGTAATTGTTTTATAAAACTTGTGAGTTTTATACTTTCATGAGATTTTATGATGGAGAATAGCTACCTTTGGTTACCTTGTTTAGAACTCCTTTGAGCATTTCTCGTGTGGCCAGTCTAGTGGTAATTAATTCCCTCAGCATTTGCTTATCTGGGGAAGACTTTATTTCTCTTTCATTTATAAAGCTTATTGTGGCAGGACATAAAATTCATGGTTGGCAGTTTTTTTCCTTAAACAATTTGAAAATAGGATGCCAATCTCTTCTGGCTTATAAGGTTTCTGCTGTGAAGTCTGCTGTTAGTCTGATGGGGTTTCCTTTATAGGTTACTGGATGCTTTTCTCTTGCTGATTTTAGGATTTTTTTCCTTCACATTTACTTTAGCCAGTCTGATGACTATGTGTCATAGTGAAGACTGTCTTGCAATGTATTTTCCTGGTGTTTATTGGGCTTTCTGCATCTGGATGTCTAAATCTCTCGCTAGACTAGGGAAGGTTTTGTCAACTGCTTCCTTAAATTGGTTTTCTAAAATTTTTACTTTTTCTTCTCCCTCAGAAATAGCAATGACTAGTAAGTTTGGTTGTTCTATGTAGTCCCATACATCTCAAAGGTCTTGTTCATTCTTTTTTATTCTTTTTTCTTTATTTTTGCCTGACTAGATTAATTCAAAAGACCTGTCTTCAGGTTCTGAGATTCTCTCTCCTGCTTGGTCTGGTCTATTGTTGACACTTTCAACTGTATTTTGTAATTCCTTCAATGAATTTTTCATTTCCAGAAGTTCTGTTTGGTTTTTTTTTATGATATCTATTTCCTTGGTTGATTTCTCATTCATATCCTGAATTGATTTTATTTTTTTGTATTGGTTTTCATATTTATCTTGCATCTCATTGAGCTTCTTTAAAATCAATATTTTGAATCCTTTATCTGGCATTTCAAAGATTTTTTTTTTATTAGGATCCCTTGCTAAAGAATTACTGTGCTTCTTTGGGGGCATCATTATGCCTTGTTTTTTCATACTTCTAGTATTATTACATGGATTTCTTTGCATCTGGAGAAACAGTTGCTTCTTCATATTTTTTAATTTACTTTGATTGGGGCAGGACTGGCTTTTTTTTCTTGAGTATGTGGCAATGAAGTATGTTGAGTAGGGTCATTTGTCTTTGCTTCTGGGTGTGTTCAGTGGTGAATATGCTGTATGATTTCCCTAGTTATAAATAGCCTTAGTGTGGTGGCTTTCTCAAACGCTGGTTGTAGTAGCAGTGTTAACAGGCAAGTGAGCAGGCTCACTACCTTCTAGGTAGCCAGAGTGGCATGGTTGACGGTGGTTGTAGAGCTTGTGAGAAGCTTTTTCCCTCCCCAAATACCATGCACTGTGTCAGCAGGTGTTATAATGGGCTTTGCAGGTTGACCTCCAGGCCAGTAGGTGGCGTTTGCAGGTAAGAGCCAGCTGCTGTGTTAGCAGTAAGGTTTACGATTGACCTTTGTTAGTGCAGAGAAGTACTCCAGTGTATCAAGTGGTGGATTGGGCCCCGGATTGCTCAAGGGCCAAGATCCCACCCTCCATCTAAAAAAGGGTGGCAAAGCTGGGTGGAGCTGGACAAGGAAGCCTACATTCAAGCCCCCCAATGGTGGATGCAAGCACCAGCCCTGATGGAGGTGGCAGGGGAGTCCTCAGGCTACTGGTGACATATTTGGGTGATGGGCAATTGCTATTGCACTGAGGTCTCTGCACGGGGAGGGAGGTATTGTCCCTGCACCACGGACTTGGCAGGCAGGAATGGGATCTCTTTCCTTCTCATGTCTCTGTCCGGGCGGCATTTGGGATATGCAGTTACATTAGACACTGCAGTTGCTTCTGGGCTGCAGTGTAGCCCGAGACTGTGGGAGACACCAGCCCAGTGGTTCAATACCAAACCTCTGCGGTGGCCAGCAGTGGTTGTGGTGTGGAGTCTCTACCCAGAGCCCCAAACACACAGCTCTCAGGTTTTCCCACTCTCTGCAGCAGCCAAACCACAGCTTCATGCAGACAGGAGTAAGCCGGGGCCCGGAGGCCATGTGTCCAGTGGAGTCATAGTCACTCCTCAAGCCCCAGATAGGGTGCCCTCGGGCTCACCTGCCCCAGCCTCCTGAGGCAGCAGCAGTGGTTATGCCTGCAGTGTCGTATGGGGGAAAGGAAAGGTCTCGTTCTCCACTCATGAGCCCGACTGAGCACAGAGGCTATTTGTCCAGTGGGAGGGGACTTCACTCTTGCTTGCAGAGCCCTGCACAGAGTTTATACCTCTACTGGGAGCAGAGTCAAATTTCACAATTTCAAGCAGGGAGCTCTTGGGCTCTGGAAAGCATGTGCTTCGGTTTCCTTTGTCCTAGGGGCTGTCTTTTTGGTGCATGGCACTCTCCTTTCCCTAGAAATACCACTCCCTCAGGGCCAGACCACTGGAGACCCTGCTACACCTTTGGGTCCAGCTGGCACTCTGCTGTTGCAGCCCTCCAAGTGGGTACTGGGAAATATCAGCAGGACCTACCAAGATGTGGTGATATAAGGGATGAGGTTCCTGGGGCAGGATACAGTACCCTGATGGCTACATGCTCACAATGATTCCCAGCCGCAGCCACTTGAGTCTGGGGGGAGGATAAGTATTTGGTCTGGTGCAATGCCCTCAAGGGTTCTCCAAATCGCCTCCCCTGCTAGCATCAGGGTGCATGATGGCAGAGGAGCTCTCCCACAGTTTGGGTCCCAGCCGTCTGCAGCAGGGATGAGCACTGCCAGCACGCTCCCACTCAGCCTTTCCCTGATGTACCAAGTTCCTCCAGGCTCCGGCCAATCTCAGACAAGCTGCCCTCTTGTTTCCATCTTTTCCTGTGTGTAAGGTTTCTCCCATGAGTTCTACATTGGGTTCCAGCATTCTCTCCTGATATTCTATTCAAGGTGTGATTATCTGTTTGTAATTTTGGTTCTCCTTTCTACGGGGAACTGGTGTCCTATGTCTCTAGTTAGCCATCTGGAGGTTTTGATTTGCATTTCTGTAATGATTAGTCAAACTACCTTTTGTTGTGCCAGACTTGGCATCTAACCTACTTTTTGTATCTGGAATTAGCATAAAAATCCTTTGCTAGACCACATATGGATTTTTGTTAAAAAGGTAAGTACCATCAAAATCCATCTGAGCGATTGCTCGGTTACCAAAGTATGTGTGTTGAGTCTTCAATATGCGTATTGGGTGAAGGCTCTGCTCTGAGGCCCTGTAGGCCCAGCACAAGGAATGTGGCTAGGGAGCATCTTAGCCCCTCACTATCTCTGAGGCACAGTGAAATCCACTTCAGATACAATGGCTATTGCCTTTGTACTACTGGGGACAATTTGACATTCATTTCTAAGAGGTGCCATCTTTCAGTTCAATGTGTTTCACAGGTCACATGATCTCTGATTACTAAGGTGAAACGTAGGACAATTTTATGGCAAATTGAGTCCCAAATTACAGCCCCTGAAGGGGTACGCATTAAAAATGGCCTATAAGAGTATCGGTAGGGGGCCTGAGCCAGGTTACAATGCGGTCAAATGCAGTTACTAATGTAGCATTTTAGGAAGACCAAGAAGAATATATTATTAAGACACATGTGCTGATCTTCTCTCTTCAAAAAAGGAGTGCTCAAATTATCAGAGACACCCACCCACTGGATTGTGGAATAATGAAGACAGAATTATTTTTGCATGAATTGGGATTTCCCTGTGGCTGAGTTAAGAAGCATGAGCCACTATGAGTGAATTGGAATTACTTTCTTTTTAAGAAAAGGATCAACCACTCTGATTAGTTTATTTATCCTCTAGCCATTTTACTTTTCAGATGTGAGGAGCCAATGCCTCTAGCACAAGAGAGTGTGAGGGAGGCTGGCTGGCTCATTGATAAGCAAAGCTGGGAACATAAAAAGCATCACCCATAGAATACTTTTCTCTCTGAGAGATTTCATGATTTGAATACATCTGCACATAACAGTGTGCTGAGAGTTGTAAGATGCTGTTCAGGTAGATAGGTTTCCTATCTTTTGAGAATCTACAATAGAGACCAGATATTGATGCCAATGTTTGTGTGGCTGCACAGGCATTTACAGTCATCAATGTGAACAAAAACAAGAGTTAGACAAGAAAATTGTGCCTTATCAAGTGACAAGCAACATGACCTTGGGATTTAGGTAGCTTTTCCATACATTTAATATTAGACAATTACTGGATTTTTATGAGGTTTCAGGGAACATTGACTCAACATTGCAAGTGTGCGTAGAACTATGCTCTAGGACTTCACTCTGTGGGTCTGTACCTCCTACATGTAGAGTATGTGTTATGACTAATATAAAAGATTAAATATTATCCAGTTCTTTGATATTCTGGTTTTCTTTAAAGACTTCAGATTCCCTGTTATGTGACTATGAATTCATTCACCCACTAAAAATACGTTGAATATCTTCCCTATGCAGGACCCTGTGCTAGGAAACAATCACTGTGTCTGCCCAGTCAGAACTTGCCATCTAGCCATGAAAACAGATATGACCATGCAAAAGCAACAATGTGTGATAAACAGTGGGCTTTTTCCATCACCAAGCACACATCTCCTGGATGCTTTGGCACAGGCATAGGCCTTTTAGAGACTCTCCACTGCCAATCCCCCCAAAATAGAGGGTATTTGGCTTGCAAGAGAGAGGAGATGGGAAAGTAAAGAAATGAAGTGTTAGGGGCTGAATTTTGTCCCCCCAAATTCGTATGTTGAAGTCCTAACCCCCAGTACTTCAGGATGTGACTGTATTTGGAGGTAAGGCCTTTAAGGAGGTGGTTACATTCAAAAGAGGTGGTTAGGGTGGGCCCTGATCGAATCTGACTGGTGTCCTTGTAAGAGGAGAAAATCTGGACACATTAAGAGACACCAGAGGCACTCCCACAGTGGACAAGGCCATGGGAAGAGGCAGTAAGAGGGTGGCCACCTGCAAGCCACAGAGAGGCCTCAGAGGACACCAACCTTGCTGGCACCTTGATCTTGGACTTCCAGCCTCCTGAGCTGTGAAAAAATAGACTTCTGTTGTTTAAGCCACCCAGTCTGTGGTATTTTGTTATGGAAGCCCTAGAAAATGAAAACATTAACCATTTTTTTCTATAGGGACTTTAAAATAAAAAAAATACTTAAAATCACATAAAAGTAGCAAGTACAGGATAAAAACAATTTTTTTCCTAACTATTTGCATTGCTGACTTGCTGGAAAGCTCCTCAGAGTTTTCTATACTACAGGCAAAGATTCTAGTTGAGCGAGAGAGGTTAGCATCTTAGAAAAACAAGGGTTTATTGCAAGTTCTTCCTGAGAAGGTGGAAGTGCAGGCATTGGCTGGGGATGTGTGATATAGTGTAAAAGACTGGGAGACTCTTGCACCCCGTCTCTGCCAAAAGCTTTGTGACATTGGATAAATCACTTCTATATCCAGTGACAACTGGACTAAACAACTAACCTCTGTGTTTGCTTCTGACTCAAACATTTTGTGGTTTTTTATGTCTGAGGGGCATTTATTTCTACCATGAGGACCAAGAGCAAAAACGATCTGGTCCTGTCCACAAGTGCCGAGTGCATGTGCCAACCATTTGGCCCCACCGCTCACTGGCCCAGGCCCTGTAACATGGCATCCAGTCTCCTCTCCCCGCCCCAACCCATGTCTGGTGCCGCCGACACTCCAGCCAAGTCCAGCTCCCTGCAGACCCTTTCTCTTTTGCCTTGTGCTTTTACTGCTGGCTCTATTCAGAATGCTCTTCCCTTTCTCCGCGTGCCCCTGGAAGTGTTGCTTGTCCTTCTTCACCTCTTCATGCGTTTCCTCCTCTGTGCTGCGTGAGTACCTATTCATTCCCTGGAAACTCATCCCATCAAAACAATTGCTTCCTTATTTATCTTTCTGCCCACTAGACTCCAAATCTCTGGAGGAAGGGGCCTGGGTTTCTTCCCTCTCTGTAGCCTCAGCTGCTGACCCTGCGCTTGCCTGAAGAACCGTGCGCCAGATGCTGTGTTGGGCCAGGTGGCGAATGGCCCTGCCCTTGAGGAGCTCTCAGGCCAGTGGGAGAGAAAGACGACAAAACAGACCATCACCACGGCAGGGAGAGTGATCGTGGCTGCGGCCAGTTGAGGGAGCTCACAGCAGGATTGGACAGCTGCCTCTAATGTCAGGCTGCCTCCACTCGGGCTTTGCCACCAGTGCCTTGGAGGGGGCAGGCGTTGCAGAAATGTTTACTAGACTATATGCTCCGTAAGGGTTTGGATCTTGTCTGTCTCGTTCACTATTATCTCCCCATTTCTAGCACCACATCTGACACATTGCCATGGCCAGTAAATCTCTGTGTAATGAATGCATGAAGGAACCAACCGCCTAGTCCCCCACCCTGTTTGTTCCAAATGCCTTCCTCACTTTCCCTCTCACCTTCTGACTCGTCCTTGTCCAAAGGTGTGAGCTAATACTTACCTCAGCAGGGCGGTGCCGAAGATCAAAGGCAATAATAAAGTCTATAAACTCGAGTTACTACTCACCACCTCTTCCCTTCAAAGGGGAACGTTGGGTGAAGCTGTTCTGGGCTGACCTGCTTGGAGTTCAGATGCCCTCAGGGCCTATTTACGCTCCTGTCAATGCAAAAAAGACTCAGGCCTTCTCATTTTACCATTCTTTAGAAGTTTTGTAGGTTTTAATAAGGACCTTAGAGATTCCTTCCTTTGCAACTAGAAAAGACTAATTCAGGTACAGTAATTAGGGTTCACGCAGTCCCTGTTCACGTGGAGGGTCCTAATGAGGTTTTCTTCTTCTTTTCTTACCAGACTCCCCCAAAGGGGGCTCTTATTAGAGAAACAGGAGGCCCCAGTCATGGAGGGGAGGTAGCCTGGTTAGTCGGGGTTCTGTAGAGAAACAGAACCAGTACGATGTGTGTGTGTGTAGAAAGAAGATGCGGGTTCACATCAACTGATTCATGCAGGAGGAGGGTGGGGCTGAGCCACGCTCAAATAACAGAGGGGCTGTCACCAACCCAGAGCCTGCGGTGGCTCTGGAGGGTGCCAGGAGGGGCATCTTGTGCCCGAGTGACTTTAAATGTGCCTTCCGGGAAAGAGAGACTCTTCCTTTCTCCCAGGACTCCCCTGAGCTGGAAACTTCTCAGTTATTTGTCATGGTTGAGGAGCACAGCTGCCTGGAGACAGGGCAGGACTGGATGACCTCATGAGGTTGTACGTGAGCCCTGAGGTTTTTTAAGCTGCT
Organism: Daubentonia madagascariensis; assembly: GCA_023783475.1. Lineage (NCBI taxonomy): Eukaryota > Metazoa > Chordata > Mammalia > Primates > Daubentoniidae > Daubentonia > Daubentonia madagascariensis. The sequence continues at coordinate 12,651,731 of JAKFHU010000258.1, read as the reverse complement.
CCCTTTTCTGAGCTGCTGCCGCACTAACCATCTAAACTGCTTATTCAGGTATTTTGCAGCACATCCTCTGCTGTCCTATAAAATTCGTGTGATGCTGAATAAATCAGGAGGGGAGGAGGGGAAGGGGATAAATAAAAGCATTCTCTGTCCCCAGCTCCACAGCAAAGCACGGGAGAGAGGGGACCAGGTGGGAATTGGGGGTGTTGGTAAACCCAGGTCAGCTTTCAGGCTTCCAGAAAAGAAAGCTGTGGGGCAGGAACCCAGGGGTCGAGCAAAGTTGTGAAGAGGGTAAAATCAGTCCCCTCCCAGCCTCGGAACCCTTTCTGGCTTCCAGCCTCCACTCAACTTCTTGGAAACCAGGGCCCTCAGTTTGTCTGCCACCTGCTCAAGGCAGGTCTAGCTGCTAAAGCTAGATGTGTTTTCCTTTCTCCTCCAGAGTTGAAACATTCATTCTCAAAAAATTCAGCAGCCCTAGGCTGGTGGCACTGCAGTCATTCATGCTGCGGGCAGCTGACCGGGCCTTAATTCTGCCGGGGTGGGTTGGCACTCATGGAGGAGCTGCACCCCAGGGACCCCTTGCTTGTTGCAGCTCTGTCTCCACTCTCAGTAACCCGGCTGCCCGCGCTACCCTTGGATGCCTGGTTTGGACATAGAGCCATGGTCCCTAGCAGGGCCACAGGCGAACTCACCATGCATCCTCTCCCCCACACTTTCCTCACCTGCGCTCGCCCCAGGAACCTCTCCAGGTTAGCACTGTGAAACACACCCCTCAGCAATCAGGGGCTGCCATGGGCCTGGAGGGTTGCATGTACAATCCTCTCCCCAGAGAGCCCACACACTCCTCGAGGGTAGGGTTTGCCTTTCTTCTGACAGACACGCATGTGTGAGTGCACAATGTGGTTTAAAATCCACAATTCATAATTTCTCAGAGAAACAGTGTTAGGCCAAGACTCTATTATTATCTGCTTCATTTTGGCATGGAAAATGGAAAAAATGGGTCCACCCTCCCACAGTGGCTGCAGGATAGGGCTTGAGTGGTGGCCTCTGCGGCTGCCCCACCCCCCACTGAAGTACAGGCTGTGTGCCTGGTGGCAATTTGCTTTAAAGTACTCAGTATAAATGGGGGGGGTGTGTGTGTGCGCGCGCGTGTGTGAGGGTGATTTAACTTTAATCCATACCTTAGGAGTAGTGAGTTAGCTTCTGCAGTAAATGATTTGGAATGCACAACCCAGGAGTGGTTACTTAGCATCTGAAGGCCTCTGTTCAGGGATCGAAACTCCAGAAGTCCCCACAGTAAGCACGTTAAACATCATTACTTAAATCTAACCAGTAGGCCCATGAATTAACATATAAAACATTGAGAAATAGTTTTTCTTGGTAAAACAAGAGGTGTTGAAGATATGTGGTTGACTTGAAAAATATTACAAGTGCCAGCATCTTTGTATGAGGCAGGTATAAGAGTCCTGCAAGCCAGGGACCTGTACCTTTGGAGCGGGGTTCTAGGTCTGTAGCTCCATTGGGCCAGGTGTCCCCTCCACTTGGTGCGGGACTGGTCGGCCCCCTGTGAGCCTTTCATGCAGGTGCTATTCCGAGTGCCTCAGGACAGAGAGCAGGACTCCACTCCACAGCGCACAGGAGCAGTCCCTGGGGCCCCGTGAGCTTGTCTGCTAACAAACGTTTATCCTGGTTGCAGAGTCCCACCTGAGACTTCTTTTCATTAGTCAGACCATGTGAGAGCAAGGTTCAGGGAGGGTGGGACGTCTAGACCAACCTGCTTCTCATAGACGGAGGCTGCTGATACTTACAAGAGAATGGGGCGGGTGCTGACCAGGCAGCAGGCACGGCCTGGGGGAGAAGCGAGGCTGCCTGAGGAGTCTTTGTTCCAATCGTGGACACAAATGTCCCTTACTCTAGCGCCTTGCATCTCTTGATCACTTACCTGCTTCTACACATGGTGCTTCTCTCATCCTCAGAACAAGCCCAGGGGAAACTAGGCAAGATGGATTGGGCTTCTCTTCTCTTACACACATGAGGAATCAGAGCCCAGAGATGCTCAAAGTCAACTGCAAGCTGCCGTTCTCAAGCCACCACCCAGGCTTTGTGACTCCCCAGCTGAGAGTTCACAGCAAGAGTTGAGATGCAGGTCAGAATCCCCAGAGAAGCGTTTCTAAAACCCGGTGTATATACTGTATATAAAACGCCCCTCCCTTTGATAGCTTTGCCTAAGCCCTCTGTATCTTAACCCGAGTTTGTGCCCAGCACTGTGCTAGCCACAGAAGGCCACAGAAAGAACTTCTGCTCTACAGAAGCCTAATACTTAGGGACAGATACCCATGTCCTGCGTCAAAATACAAAGCAGTTAAGAACTTGGCGCACCTTACGAGAGGAGCATTGTTCCACATTGGAACTCCCTAATATGTATTTGTGGAATGAACAAAGAAATGAATCAATGAAACAGAAGTTTCAGGAGGGAAGAGATGACTGTATCTGTGGCCATCAGGGGCAGCTTCCAACCATCATTCAGGTTGAACAGTTTAAAGCATGGCCACTCTGAATGTGTGTAAAATGCCTTATAATGTTTTATTCTTGTTATAACTATTCCACTTCTAGGAATTTGTCCTTAGGGATTTGTCAGAGAGGTAAAAAAGAGATTTATATTCAACATGTTTATTACAGTGTAATTGATAATAAATAGTGAAAAAGTGGAAATAATCTTAAGGTCCAATAGCAGGGAATAAATGATGGTCAAGCTATCTGATAGAATATATTCTACAGCCATTAAAAGTCATGTTGTCAGAACACATGGACAGATCGGGAAAATGTGCACGGCAGGATTATTAAGGGGAAAACATCTTCCAAAAGTGTCATGTCCAGGATGATCCAAAATTTGTAAAAGTACATGTGTATGTGTGTGTATTTATAAGATGATAACAGTGGTTCTCTCTGGGGTTAGACTAAAGGTAATTTTTAGTTTGAATCTCCAGCTTTTCAAAGTCCTGTTTTAAAAAAAGGTCTTTCTCTCACTGGGTCTTTAGGGACCTTGGGGCTTGTAGATCTCTGTGGTTTGGCCTGAAGCCCTTTATATTTAGTTCTTCTGAGCACGTGCAGGGTGTGTAATCTACATGTCTGGCCCCCAGGGCCCCCTGGGGAGGGAAAGAGCACAGGGGAGGGGCTGAGCAAGGGCAATTTAATAATTTTAAAATGAAAAAACAAAGGATATATGGCTTATCCTGTGTGTGTGTGTGGGCCCCACAGCAACTTCCTTGGGGTGGTGGCAGGGTGGCCTCCAGGTCACCTTCCCCAGCCACCCAGGGGACAATTCACCCCTCCCCCCAAACCCCTTGGCCACCTGGGTTTCCACAGTGTGCTCTTTGTGACCTTTTGCAAATGCACTTGTTAACCAGCTTGCAGGGAGGAGGCTTCAGACCCCGAGGGCCTGAGGGCCGTGGAGTGGTGGTGGGGAGTGAGGGAGCATCGAACTTCCACAGGAGAAAACAAGGGACTTGCAGGTGACACTGGCTCTCTTCCCTTCCCTTCCCACTCCTTACCCTCTGTGCCTTGCTCTTCTGGAGGTGAGGCCTGGCCAAGGGCCTGAGCTCAAAGAAAAGGGGCCTGTGCTGGGTGTCGGCGGGAGCACGTTTGCCTTTGTAGCGGGATTTCTGTGAGCCAGCCAGGTCTGCCAACTTAACTGAGTTTTTGAAGCCCAGAATCTGTTTTATTCATCAGCAGCCAGCACAGTGTCTGGGACAGAGCACGTGGTGCTCAATAAGAGTTTGCTCAATGATTGCTTCATACATGTTGCGTAGGAATCCAGGTGCTTGGACACTACACTTTTCCTTCTCTTGGAGAGAAACATGCTTCAGGAGGCCTGAAGGCCAAGGCTGGTCGGTGGTTGGGGACGTCAGGCTGTGTGTGTGTGTACTAAGCCAAGGGCATGGGCGTGGGCTGGCATTCCCCCGCCACTGGGAGTCAGGGACTTAGTCCCAGTGCAGGACTTGCAAATGCAGACCTTTGGTCCTTTTGTCAGGGGAAGTCTGAAATTTTGGTGTATTCTTGCCTCCTGCCCAGGTTGTTTTTGTTGCCTCTTCTTCTCCCTAAGTTGGTTGGTTGTTTGATTCATTCATTCGGCTAATATTGGTTGAACACCTGCTGTGTTCCAGGTTCTGTTCTAGATGCTGGGGATACAGAAGCACAAGAGACACCTGTGCGTGTTAGGAGCTCACCGGCCACAGACAGGTCAATGCGTTGCCCCCCAAGTGCTCCGTGTATTTGTAAGGGTTTTCCAGAGACACCACCTTCAACTAGAAGAGCAAAGGGAAGCATTAGACACTGCAGCAGGCCCTGAATGAGACGCAGAGGCATTTTCTCCGTCCCGGCACGGGGATCCCCTGACCTGCTATTGCTAGATAAAGGTGTCACTTTGCTTTGTTTTTTATGTCCTTCCAGTTCCATAGGCATCTGGCCAAGTGCACTGTGGTGCCTTGGTGGACAGAATGGCCGTGGAGAGACTGGTGAATGTCCTCTCTGAGACGAAAAGACAGGATCAAAAAGGATAGAAAGAATAAAAGTAATATTAATAACAATTTTGAGAGTTTAATGGTTTGAGAAACAAATACATTTAAGATCCTATATTTGGATAGTTTTTCCCCTAATGAGAAGTTACTTTGGATGATCACATGGCATGTGTCCTTCCCACCAACCCCCAAGAGAGGAGAGGCTCCAACGTGAATGGAGGGAAGAGGTATCGCAGCCGTGCCTGAGCAGCAGAGAACCGAGAGCTGGGAGGTGGGAGGGCGGTAGAAACAGTTCTGGATGCTGCCTTTGTTCTCTCTCCCCCAAGGGAATGATCAGTTAGGCAGCACCTTACTATGCTCTTCTAGTTGAAGGCATTGTTTTTAGAAAACCCTTATGGTTTCCTAACTTATGGCTTCTGCTCCGGTGACCCAAAAGGAGCCCAGGAAGTTCTTTTTGAGGACTTGGGGCGAAGAAAAGCAGGGAGCCCAGGAGGTGTGCATGTCCACGGCTCAGCAGAGTAGGAGACAGGGGTTCAGAGCAGGGATCTTGCCAGGAGTAGAGTACGCATTTGCTTTGAGTGGCTGCTGGCCCTGGCATCTCTCAGGACTGTGGAGTGCTCCGTTAATTGGACAGATGTGGCACCAACATCTAGGAAAGTGCCTCATTGCTGCTCGGGGGAAAATATCTGCAGTGGAGGGAGAGAGATTGTCCTTGGGGGGAGGGTGGACCCTTGGAGACCTTTCTCCAGTTCTGCTGTCTTTTTGCTCTCTTGCCTGAATGTGACCAGTTTCAGTTGAGACAAGCACCAGTGTAACAGGGGGCCTGTGCATCCAGGCCCAGGCAATCTGCAGTGACTGCAAATGCCCTTATGTTATGTGAGCCCCAGAGATACTAGACTGAGGGAGGCCAACAAAAAATACTACATCAACACCAAGTTTCTCAATACTTTTTGTGTGTGATCACTAGCCCAGGGGCTGACTCTCAGGCACATAGAACAATTCCAGTCTCTGTGACTTAGCTCCAACCCCCACTTACTCCAGGCTGAGCCTCTGACCTTGTGGAGGCCTCACCCCAGGAAGTCCTGAGGAACAGACCTAGGCCAAGGCCTTGCTCAAGTGAGAAGAACCCACCCCCAGGACTTGAATTGCCTTCCCCTATGTATAGAAAGGTAAGCTGTATAAAGAGGAATTCATGACTCTGGATAGAATAAAAGTGAACATTTAATGCCACCATAGTTTGATTCTTTTAAACACCAGATTCTTTTTTGACAACATTTTACACCTCATATGCCACAAAAAGTCAGAGATCGTAGCCAGCAAACAATGTCTTCACACTGGAAATGGCACACAGCTTAATGGATTCATGTCACCAGTTTGTGAGAACTATAACTCTTTTTTCTGGACTGTTCTGCAGGGAGCCTGCTCGTATTTATCATGATCAAGCCAACAGTTAACTTTTATATAGCTATGTAAAGGCCCATGCACAAAAACTAGCCTGCAAATAGGCTGCTGGGACCTGCCCAAGTACAGCATAGTTGAATTTCTGACTTTAACAAATGAGCATTATTTAAAAATGTTAACAGTAAACACTTGGGAACTAAAAACTTAATTTTAAAAACGGCACCAATCTTCTGTCCAGTTAAACGGTGGACTTAAATCGATGACATTAGGTACTACGACTGAATTTTAAAACCAGATTTTGTGAATTTGTTTGCGAGTTCACTGTTCCTGACACAATAAATGCACTTGGGCAGGTCTTGTCTCCAATTTTCAAACGGGCCCATTTCTACAGATAAGCATATTTATATATACATACATACATTACTAATCATGGAATCATAGAGCCAGAGCTTGAAGGAATTATGAAGATCATTTAGCACAATTTCCTCAGTTTACCGATTAGAAAACTGAGCTCCAGAGAAATTAGGTAATGTACCCAAGGCCATAGGACCACTGTCAAAGCTGTAATTAGAACTCAGGTTTTCTGTCCTATGCTTTTCCACCATGTCACATACCTCCTGTACACACATAGCCACGGCTGTACACACACGTCAGCACACAGGAATGACGTGAGTGTTCATGTCTACACATACCTGGTGCAACGCAACCTACTGGGAAGAGTCCAACATGGTAAACTCAAGTCCCAGTTCTCTTAGAAAACTACTCCATGAACTTGGGCCAGTTGACTCCTGACTTCAGTTTCTTCATCTATAAATGATTATCCCCAGCTCCTATATAGAGTTTTAGTTTCTTCAAAGCACTTCCCATCAGTTAGACCATTTTTTTTAATACTATCGCAGAAGGGCAGTGGTCATGACCCCCAGTCTTCCACTGGGGAACCTGAGGCCCAGCAAAGTGAAGAGACTCACCCAAGGTTGCATAGCTAGTGGCTGGGACCAGGCCTGGCAGCCTGGTATCCTTGCTCCTAGCTCAAGGCTTTTGCTCCTAGGTTTAGCTGCCTCTCAAATGAGACTACCAACTCCAACTCCTCCCTGCCTCTCAGGGATCCAGTGAGGGGACAAGACGCCGTAAGTATGGGCTGTAAGACTCACTAAAGTGCTTTGGTTTCTCCAGGAAAAATAGGTACTATATATATCCAAGGTAAGGAACGCTGGTTGCTTTCCCAAACCCCCTTCCATAGCATCAGGGATTGGGTAGGAGTCTTAGGGAAATGTAGGGACCAAATACTGCCAGCACTTTTCTCAGAAATGTAGTGTTGAACCAGTAGGAGGAGGCTGGATCCTCTCCACACTGGCTGTGGAGGTGGATTTCCATCCTCATTATCATCTAATTCAAAATGCAGGGATCTTGTCCCCTTCAGCTACTTACTATAGAAACAGCTTAGATTTTAAACTAAGCCCTGTACTTTAAGGACTGGACCCTAATCTCTGTTCTCCTAATTTATTTACCTTTCCTCCCCCCAGCCCATGTCTCCACTAATAGACTTTGCTAGAGTGAGAAAAACAGAAAAAACATAGCCACAGACAGACCTACCAAACTTACACTCCAATGCATAGCACTCAGATAGCATTTCCAACCGTGATAAAGAAATAAATTATGAAACACAAGCAATGCTAATAAACAACATCCTGAGTTTACAAATAAGTTATAACTTCTTCATAAATTGAATATGACAATGTGGGATGTTAGTGGTAGGGGGAATGAAGGAATGAGCCATTTTTAGTTCTGGAGGTAATTTCTATGTATACATTAAATAGATGTGTTAGTGCCGGTATTTCAGTACTCACCTCTACACATGTGGACAATGGGAACAACTATATTTAGAGAATATTAATTATAAGTAATGAAGGCTTGATACTGCCTCAAGCTCCACTCTGTGTCTGATATTATGATATCACCTCAGGTTCTGAACAGGGCCACCCAAAAGCAGAATGTGTTTGTTTAGGGAGGGATAAATTAGCTTCTAGGAATTTTCAAAAATTTTTTTGAGAAGATGAGCTTAAATTACAATAGCTTCTCTTGAATTGGAATTATGCTTTTATTATTATGGAAATAATGAACAGGTTGTAATTTAAAAATATATTATTTTGTCAGGAAGATTGCTAAGTGATAAAAAAAAATTTTTTTTTTGAGACAAGGTCTCACTCTGTTGCCCAGGGCTAGAGCACAGTGGCATTATCATAGCTCACTGCAACCTCGAACTCTTGGGCTCAAGGGATCCTCCTGCCTCAGCTTCTCAGGTAGCTGGGACTACAGGCATGTACCACCATGCCCAGCTAATTTTTCTAGTTTTTGTAGAGATGGGGTCTTGCTATTGCCCAGGCTGGTCTCGAACTTCTGGCCGCAAGCAATCCTCCCACCTCAGCCTCCCAAAGTGCTAGGATTACAGGTGTGAGCCATGACTCCTGGCTGCTAAGTGACAAAATTTATGAGCTTTTACCCACCAATGTTGACAGATATTTTCTAGAGGGGGAGAAAGAGATGTTAAAATCCAAAGGAACACTATATTTCTATACCATCTGTTCCCTCTCCCCCAAATATTAGACCTATTTACTGGCAGCGTCCGTGACACTGAATTGCCCAGCTTTGTTTCATTTGGTGCAGAGAAAAGTGGGCTGCGCTGAACCTTTCCTCTCTGCCTGGAAGAAAAGTGCCCCTTGCATCGTAGAAAGCTGAGCCATGTGCCCAGATGGCAGGAGGGAGGCCCCGGGGCCAGTGGCAGTGGATGGCTTAGTCAGCATCAACTAATAGGACTTTCAACCTGTTTCTTACTGGCATAGTTTCAGGGTTTAAGTTATATTGTGTTTAAAAGTAAGGAAATCTTTTTGTATATGTTCAAAGAATGGGCGAATAGTCCAGCAGGAAAGAATAAGTAAATTCAGGAATTCTCCCAATTTCAATTTTGAAATCAACTCATCGTTAGTCATTTCTTTCATAGTCTAAAATCCTTTTTGGAATAAGAAACTTAAAAACATTCAGTATATTATTTTGGAAAGCTCAATTAGCAGATCAGCAGTGGCCCATGACACAGACAATGGGGTTTGTGTTGAACAAATCTGCGGGCTCTTGCCAGCCTTGCCTTCTATCCCAGGAATTCACAGTCAGACGGCTGTTTTCACAGAGTAACACCTGTGAGGAAGCCCAAAGATGGTGGCTGGTTTATAAGGACATGAGATATACACCCACATGGGCACAACTGCATTTTTTCCTCAATACTTGAACGGAAATCCGAGCAAGTGTGAGATTTGTATGTGTGTGTAAGACTTTCTGAACCATCACCCTAGATGGTATGTGCGGCTGCATTTAAGTCACTGCTGCCTTATGGGAATACATTAGATTTCAAGCTTAAGGCTAATTTATGACAAGCTGGGCCAGATTCCTGCCTGCTGGATTCCCCATGCTGGGCTGCATAGCTTTTTATCCCAGCTTCAAATGCAAGGGGTCCCCTCCTCTACTTGGGGTTCCATGTATGAGTCCCACCTGTGTCAAGATGGGACCACCTCTGCATTTGCATCTCAGGTTCCCTGTGTTCCGAATAGCAATTGGAGATTAAACAACAGGTGGGGTGTTCTGATTTCAAATCTGGGAGAGAAGAAAGTTAGAGACAGCTTCCCCATGATGTACAGGAAAATTCAAGGACAAGAAGATTAAGGTTTGTGGCTTTCAGGCAGGGATTGAAAGCCCGGGATAAAGCAAACTATCACTCCCTCACAGCATGGACCACCATCATGAAATGCAGCATGGATTTACTCTCAGGGAAACAACATCACTATTCCCTTTTTCGGATCTTAGTTTTGTTCTGCTGCTAATGCTTCTACCTTACACTAAACTATTTGGAATGGGGGTAGGGGGACAGGTTTCAGGCAAGGAATTAAGGCTTCCACGTGTAAGTGATAACTTCAAATAAACATTTGTCCTTTCATTTGTGGATGATGAATAGAAATGGTTCTTTGACATTCCCTTTGCCTCCTTGGGTTATCTGTCACCAAAACCAAAAGGAAACATGCAACTACCTCGCGTATAGTCACTGTATGAGGCATTCTTCAGTTACTGGGCCTGCTTCAGTCTAGCTGGCCAGACCTCCTTCCTTTGTGCCTGAAGGTTATCATCTATATAGCTGATTTGTAGACAGAGCCAGAAACAAGCACATCATAGCATAAAATGCACGATTTCTTTATACGGTTCATCAATTCTTGGTAAATTAAGATGTTTGCAGCTTACTTAGGTACCCGCACCCCCCAAAAAAGAAGAAGAAAGGAAGGACAACGCCCATGCCAAGTTGTCCTCTTACACCACGGCCTGCGGGACCCTGCCACATGTTCCGTGATGTGACATCTGACTTGGTGAGAGAAGAGAAATCTAGGTTTCATTCAGTCTTTTCTTACATCATAAAATTGCTGTGACTACATAAAAGCAGGTTTAGGCAGGAGGCAAGCTGAAGGCCACTCCCCTAGGGAGGATTCCACTGACCGAGATTTCAAATCTCTGTAGATGTTTCCACTTAGTCTCACTCCAGGAAGGGCACCATGCGCTGCAGTCGGCCTGCTGAGGTCAGCGGCAGGGGCAACAGCTGAGCTCACTGATGACTAATCAAATGAATTTGTTTCCAACAGCAACAACAAAAAAAACAAACCCAGAATACTCACCTTTGAAAATCCCCAAATTAAAGACTTTCCATGAAATGGTATATTTCAAACCAAGCAACCAAAAGGGATGCCAAATGGCAAGCCCAACTCAAAGGATTGGCATCCCTTTGGGTCCAGAACCTTCCAAGACTATTGTTAAGTAAGCCCACTCATGCAAGTGCTGTGAGGCCAGAGGTGAGCCCAGAGCCATGAGACTGTCCTGCAGAATGGGGTTAAGGTTCTGGAGCTTGGGGAGGCCCTGCTTCCCAGGGCAACAAACTTGTTAGATTTGGGGGATGTATAGAGGGGAAATGATCTATTCCAGAGTAGCCTTTCACCCTATTTTAGCCCATTCAGCTAGAAGATTTGGGTATGTCTCCTGTGTGCACATTTGCATAGGAGCAGTTGCTTATAGAAAAAGTGCAAAGCTGGACTTGTGACTCATGGAGCAGGCTCTGGCCTATGGGGTTGACTTCTAAAAGCACACAATCCAGCAGGAGGACCATCTGAACCCTGTTCTGGCAATAAAGGATCAGGTACTATGAAGCTAATGAGACTTCAGTTCCCATTTACTGAGTTCAGCTCACACTAAAGGGCCACATGTGTCCAGAGGTACACTGATCAAGAAATGCAAAGGTTCTTTTCCTTGTGGAGCAGCTGGGGCTGAGGAGTTAGTGGGGACAGCCTAGCCTGGAAATAGGCTCATGAAGACAATATGATGCATTTGAGGGCAAAACGGAACAGTACACTGTGCAAACCTTGATGGGAAGGGCCCGGCTCCAAAGGTGGGAGAACTCCTGGGTTCTGTGTGGCCCCAGCAGCACCACACCGGTTATCAGGCAAATCCCTTGACTACTCTGTGCCTCGGGTTTCTATGACTAAAATGGGTATAATAATCCCTAAGGGAATTGTTTTTGATAGGGATGAACATCTGGATTTGAGAATGAGGTCCTATGTTCTTGGGAGGTGAGCTAGCTGTCCACACTCATTAAACTCCGTGCTCTGCCTAGCCAGGGTTACATGATTTATGTGGGGAACCTCTCTCTGCCTTTGGGTGCCAAGCTTGAGGGGACAATCCTTGTCCCTTCCTGGTATAGAGGCTTTGGGACACAGGAGAGCTAAAATTCTTGCTTTTAAGCAGTACTCTGGCCAGCAAAAAAGTTCTGCAGTCTCAAGAATCTATCATCTTCCTTGTTCTAATCCAATACAGTTGGAGGAGTCTCTGAGTATATACAAGCCTGAGAAAGTCTCTAAACTGGGAAAAATTCTCCACTTTAATTCACAAAACTAGAAAACAAATATGGCTCTGTTGAATCGGTTCAAGCTTTCAATCCAGAGTCTTTGGAATGAAAATAAATATGAAAAATGTTTTGAGGGCCATGAAAACCCTGGATTTGCGAGTCAAGGAACCAGTATGTGTGTGAGAACTTGGAACTGTATACTGAACAAACAAAAACAGCCCACCTACAAGAAGGCAGCAGGGCCTGGGTCACAAAGGACACCTTTTTGCTTAAAGATGCCAGTCCTGTCTCCCCTCCTGTTGTCTAAAGGTCCCACACACCTCCTCTGTGATCAAGAACTTCTGAGTATGCCCCCACTGTGCTACTTGTGGGAGGTGGCATTGAGTGTCACCTGCTTCTCCAAACCCTCTTTGGAAACACACGCTGGCTTGTGCCGATGAAGTCTCTATGTCCTGTCTGAGTGGCCTCACCAGAGTAACCATAAAAGACAGTTAACATTTATTCATATGCAATACTGATTAGGAAATAGCTCTACAAACACAACTTAGTTAGAAACAGCAAGTCAGAAATAGGATAAAACACCAAGAGAAAACGAGCTGTAAATACATTTCAAAAATGTGATTTTCTTCTTTGTTGTTTTCATCTTGACTAGCACCATCTGTACACAAGAAAGTATGAACATAAATGTTTGGCTAATAATAAAGATTTGCAAGGCACTTAATCAGTCATTCTGGGTCATTTTTTTTGTTGTTTTGTGTTTGCTTTCCACAGCAATCCTCCGCCCACCCTCCCCTTCCTCACAAAAGCAAGAGAAGAGTGAGGGCTCTTCTTTTGCTAGCAGTTCCTATGTACAAACAAGGTCTTTAAAGTTCCTCAAAGTGCTTTTTCAGTCTCACGGGACTTCCACATCCCTCGGGCTTCCATCATTTTCTCCTTCCATGGGTGTTGGCGTTTGCACCTTTCCTACAGAAAACAAAAGAAAAATCGCCTTCCGCTCAACGCTCACTCCAGACTTGCCACCAACCTTCATCCTCATTCATTGTCTCTGATGCCACCAGCACAGAGGGCTGGGGGCGTGCAACATCTCTGTGAAGTCCTGGGGAGTGAGGGGACCGCCAGGCAGGGGCCCGGCTCTCTACCGGCGCCTGGAGGTGATGTCAAAGCAGGTGATCATCATGAGATGCGCCTTGCAGAAGTTGACGCGGCTCTCCAGGCGCTCTGTCACGCACTCAAGCGCCTCCAGGTACTCCAGGGAGTCCAGCTCCAAAACCTGCTCCAAGTCAACTGCAAAAGAGGAGGAGCCCGATCAGACGTGGAGCAAATGGGGCAGGAACCAGCTCCCAGCTGCCTGGCCTGGACCATGGATTTTGCCTGTTTCAGGCAGCGTCTGTGTCCCCACCTTTCCTAGGTGGAATGGAACACCGTTCACCAGTTTTTAGATCCTTAGCATTTTGTTGAGACTATACTGCGGAATAAGGTGACATTCTGGCTCCCCCACCTCCAGCCATCTCCATCACAGGACTGGAGGAAGACGCTCCTGCACCATCATTTTTTTATTAACCACAAAGTAAGCAGCTCTTCAAGCTAAGCTGGGGAGAACCCTCCCTTTTTGGGGTCTCACCTGAGTGACATTTATCCTCTGCCTCCTTATATGAAAGGGCATTCCTCTCTGGTTATTCCTTCACGTGCCGTATGTAGCTGCCTTTCAAGCTGGGAAACTTGACCCTGTCTCTTGGCACTTCCTTGTTCAGTCTCTCCTACTCATTGGTTATTCGGGAAATAGGATGATAAGCAAAATCTATATTAAGATTCTTTAAACAACTCTGAAGACAAGCTGAGACTGAACAACCCAGATGCCTTCCCTGATGTTCAGGCTGGCACAGAGTGAAAAGTCTGTGCCCGTCAATTCCTGAAGATCAGGTACCTGGCGTCAACCCCTCCTGGCTCTAGGTCCCCTACTTTGCCCAGTGGTTACTGGGCAGAGGGGTGGGCTGCCTGGTCCTGGCTCCAGGGGTACAGCAGGGGGTCCAGTACCAGGAGGACAGGCATGGACCACAGCCAAAGGTGGCGGTATGGCCTTTGAATCCAAGGCAGGAGATTTACATTTGATTCCCAGCCTGGCCACAAGAGCTCTGCAACCTCAACCTCTGTGGGCATTTTCCCTAAAAGTCACATGACAGTAAAAATTCCTACCCTACCTACCTTGAGTTGCTGTGAATAAAATGAAACTGAGATAATGAACGTGAAGCTGGTTTGAGAACTGTGCCGCACTATAGACACACCAGGGCTTGCAATGGAAGCTGACTTTTTGCAGATGGTTCCCTGAAAACTGGGCAGTGAGGTGACTTGCTCAGGGTGACACAGTTAATCAGGACAAGAGCTGGAAGGAGACCAAGGGCCCCTGAATACCAGTCCAATATTTAGAAAAAAAGAAAACCCATTATACTGTGACCACATCAGTGGCATCAGAACTGAAAAATAAAAATAAAAGTGGATCCCAGCACACACACTTCTGTGCTAGCACCTGCCCGCTACCCACAGGGAATGGTCAGCACGCGGCCTCATTGATGTTTTTTTCATTCTTGTTTTCCATTCTGCCGAAAGAAACAGTCTGTATTTCCCCTTTCATCTAGCTTTCTGTTCATTCCCTTCCTCGACATCAAAAGCTCACTGATTTTTGACATATACAATGAAAAGCAGGAAGCGATTGTTTCCCGGCAGCATCTACACACATATGTACTGATGCTTACTTAAGCTTGTTCCCACCCCGGGAAAAAACATGACTTTGTGCAATGGAGATAATTTTCAATTCTGCCGTGGGCATAAACTGCTCTTGAAACATCAAATTTTAATGAAAATAGTAAAAATGAAGGGGAACTGACTGAATGGGTGCCCCTGGGATCCTGGATTCATGAAGAAAGGAAAAGGGTTATCCACAGGTGGGAAGAAATAAGCACAAGGCTCCGTGCTTATGCTGGGGTCACACACAAGCAAATGTCCTCGTTGCTGTCTCGTCTGCCCCATCAGTGCCTTTGATGAAACACCCTCGGAGGAAGAGTTCATGTCTTGGTCCAGATTTCCAACAGAGGACCTAACTCGGTGCATCATGCAAGCAGGCACTAAGGAAATGTCTCTCCTGTTAAGAACATCAATTTAGTAGAACTTTGGGATAATAAAAACAGATACTGAGTGCTCAACCTGGGCCAACCGCTGCAATAAGTACTTGACTGATACCTAATTTACTCCTCACAACCACCCTATGAACTGGGCACCATTATTTTTTTCCCATTTTACAGCTAAGGGAATCAAGGCCCAGAGAGGTTAAATGTCTTTCCCAAGGTCCCACAGCTAGAATGTGGGGAAGCTGGAGTTCAAAACAGGTCTGTATGACTGTGGTCAGAGCCACGAACACTGAAACTCAAATGTGTAGGACGCTCCACGGATGGGTCACAGTCCCAAAAACCCAATGAGGTACTCAGGGCCGATGTTATCACCTCATTCCTATGGAAAAGAAACTGCTGGAAGACTACTGTTACAGGTGGCAGGGCACAGCTGGGAGGCTGACAAATCCTGCCACTTTCTTCTTTACCTTCACCTTCACCCAGTATCACTGCACCCAATGTTTTTTCAACCAGCTTCTTTGGAACAAACCTAAGGCTCCAGCCACCACCTACGGGCTCTCCCCACTGGCCAGGGAAGACAGGGAGGGGGTGGGGTCAGTGCGGGCAGGGGCATTACAAGGGAGCCAGGAGGCTGAGGGAGCTTTAATGCCAGTAATGTATTTTACCCCACAGACTTAGTTTTCCCGCATTGGTCCCCATATCAATGTAATAGTTTGGGACCAGATTTCAGTTTTATTTTGTGGCAAATGGAATGGTCAGGAACAAATAAATAAGACACAATTGAATCCATCTTTCAGAGGGAGCACAATTGTTCTGAATTGTTATTAGATGGTTACTGTCATCCTGGACTTTCTATTACATGGAAATAACACTGTGGCTGTAATTTTTTTCACTCAAAAATGTTTTCCTTGCTTTCTGGGTTCTGAGACTCTTCCAGGATTGTACATTCTACCCTATTAAGGGCTCTATAAATTCTTGTCTATTTCGGGCTAGATATGCAGTGTGATTTTGTGGCCCAGGAGCAGATTTGTAACACAGCTTTCATGTCTGGATGATCTTCTGCCACATACAGGGGGAAAAATCTCATTTTCAGGTGCTTTGAACTGAGACACATAAGAAATAATCTTGCAAGAGCAATATTCACACCCTTTGCTGCCCCCGCCCCTCCCACTCGCCCCCAGGACGGGGGATCACTCGCTCAAGTACGATGCTCTCCGTTTGATGGGCGGATGCCCTCGGATGCAGACCCAGCCTGAGTAGATCTCACCCTAGGCCACGTGCCAGGCCTGTTCAGCAGGTAAGCCTGTTAGTCACAGTGGCGAAAAGGAACCCCGGGCCTTACATTCACTGAGCCATTTGTTGGGATCCAGCATGAGATACTGTTTGGTCGTCTCCAGCTCCTTCATCAACCACTCGTACTTGGCTCGGACCTCTGCGATCCTCTGCTGGCGATGCTCCAGGATTTTCAGTTTTGCATTGAAGCACATGACCTCCTGGTACACAGACAGAAGGAGACAGGGAAGGTAGAGAGAAAGCGAAAAGGACCTTTGGCTTACACCCAGCCTGTGCAGCCTCTTCTGGAAAGGAACACTTACGAGTATAGTCAGTGAAAAAGGAGCTGGTCACTGGGCAGAGTGAGGGGGACCTGGGTGACCTCAGCCGAACTTCTGCCTTGACAGACCAGGCGGCCCAGGCAACCCAACAAGGCAGGACTATTACAGGCGTTGTGTACATTTAGAAAGCAGATGGTTCTCCAAGCTGGACAAATGCTGATCAAGACAGGAAACTTCAAGGAGCCAGAAAAGCCCCCAAGACCACTCACTCCCCCAGCCTTTGAGGCTTTAAGACATGTCAGGAAGAGAAACACGGGGCTCTCTGCAAAGCCTCTGTCCCATTGCCTGCCACCCACACCGGGAGCCCGCCAGGCCATCCCTCTGGGTCTGCACTCTCTTCTGCAGGGCCTGGCCCTGGCACCTGCACACGGACTTGCCGGGGACCTGCCACCACGTAGGGAGGAAGCAGCCTCACCTTGCTGGTGCCCCCTCGTCGCCGCTGCAGGCGTTCCACGTCGTCAATTTCATAGACCTTAATCTCAAAAGGTTCCCCGAGGCCCCGCTGGGTGCTCCGCAAGGGGCCGTCCACCCAGCGGACCCCAGTGCTGTTGGCGGGTTTTCTCACAGGGGAGGAGGTGTCGAGGGACAAGGCTGGGATGAGCCTCCGTCTCTGAGAACCTGAGGAGGGGATTAAGGCTTAAATTAATCTTGAATTTCGATCTTTTAAATCTGTTTTTGATGCAAAGGATGAGGTCATGACAGGCACCCTGGGGTCTGCGGCAGGGCTGTATCGGAGACGCTCCCCCTCCACCTCCACCCCCTCAAACCAGCACTTGAGCTCGACCCTCCAGGGACTCAGCAACATCCCTGCCGCATCTTCACAACTACCTCCTGGTTTCCACCTGTGACACATGCCCCCCAAAACACACACAGCCTAGAACTGGGAGCCGCGCTGGCGCATCCCCGGCATGGATATGTGAAACGCTCCGAGTGTTTGGTGGTATAGTTATAGGAGTTCCAGAAAACACTGTTTATTTGCTTATAACAACAGCAGCAGCGCTAATAAGCACCTATTATGCACCAGGCATGATTCAACATGCTGTACACACTGGCACAAACACTGCCAGCTGCCTCCCAACATCTGTCCTCTTCTTCCTCAGCAACAGAGATCTTGGGTTTTAGTGGGGCACACGGCCTCCCAGGATGGAGATTAAACTCCCGCATGGCACAGGGGACTTAGTTTTTTGACCAGGTATCCTTAGAGGCTGGTGTCTATTCTTCTTTTCTCCTTTGTCCTGGATGAAATACGGGCTTGATGGCTGGGCCCTGAGGTTCCCATCATAAACAACAGAAAAACAAGACAGAAAGAGCCTGGATTCCTGATGCCCTGGAGACTTTTCTGTGATCACCTACATGGACTTTTATATGAGAATAAATCTCCATATTGTTTTGGGGGGGTTTTCTGTCACAGACGAATCTAATCCTAATGTATACATATGTCTCACTTAATTCTCACAGTAGAGGAAACTAAGGTACAAAGAACTTCAGTAACTTGCCCAAGGTCTCGGGATTTCCTTGTTAAAAAAAATAAAAAGATAAAAAATCCTGGCCTCACATAGTGCCCCACACCTGTCATCCCAGCACTTTGGGAGGCTGAGGCAGGAGGCTCACTTGAGGCCAGGAGTTCAAGACCAGCCTAGGTAACACAGTGAGACCCCCATCTCTACAAAAAATAGAAAAATTAGCCAGGCATGGTGGTATGTGCCTATAGTGCCAGCTATTTGGAAGGAAAAGGTGGGAGGATCACTTGAGCCCAGGAATTCAAGGCTGTGGTGAGCTATGATCACCCCACTGTACTCCAGCTTGGGCAACAGAGCAAGACCCTGTCTCTAAACAAACAAATCCATTGGCCACATTTTCTACTAAAAAATAATTTAACAAACCAGAGAATAAATTATTTCTCCAAAGGTTGTGTTATGCTTAAATACCACAGAACTTGGCATACAGTCGATGTTCATTGAACATTGATATCCTTTTGATTGCCTGTTTTCAACACTCTCAAAATCTATCTGGGAAGGTGAAAATGCACAGGAAGGAACTTGGAAATGCTGTGGAGAGACAACATGCTGCTTTGTGCCCTTAGAGGCAGGTCCCTGAAGAGGACCGTAATGAGCAATCACACAGGATGGGCAGGGTCAAGCTCTACTGAACCAAGCATCACCTTTCTTGTGATCTGTGGCATGAGGGAGTGAAGCTGTGGCCTGGCCTTTGGGGGACGGGGCCTGATATTTTCATCCCTGTCTGAAATGGAACGTGCCTCTTGCGTTGGGAAACTACAGTGTTTGTTTCACCTGTGCTGCCCCTCTGCCTGTGGGAGGTTTGGTGTCCCTCCAGCCCTGGCTCCTTGGAAGGGAGGCCTGGGCCCATGAGAGGGGAGGCCAGATGCTGCTTCCTGAGACACACAACCCGGGCGCTGCCTCTGAGGAGAAGGGGCATGTCAGAGGCTCACTTTCTCCTGGAAGGAGGGTGGTTGGGAAAAGTGACATAATCCATCCCAACGGTTTATCCTGAAGCTGAAGGGAGCCTGATCTAATTTCACTCTGAATGGATATATGGTCCCCTCCTGAGTTTGAGTAAAGACGGAGGAGTCTGCCTGAAGCCTTTGCTAGCTGTGCTTAGAGTCTGGGCTTTATCTGATTCTGCTTTTCAACAGAATGGATAAAGAGTCCCAGCCCAGGTCCATCCGACTGAGAATCACTGGGAGCAGGAGACAGCATGCACCCCCGTGAGGTGGCAGCCCTGAGAAGGTGAAGGCTGCACGGTCCTGCGGTTTTTCTGGAGGACCTGGGAGGTACCTGCGTGGGTGGCAGCGGTGACGCAGGGTTGGCGATGGTAGTTAGGGACGTGCAGTCTGTGCCTCTCTCCTCCACTCTCCCCTCAGGCTCCTCCCCCTAATTCCAGTGTGTTCTGCCTGTTGAGTACTGAGCCTGTGTGGCCTGCTAGGCCGGATGACCATTCTAGAAAGAAGCTGTACTTCTGTCCAACTTCAAGAGATCCTTGGACTGCTAAGGGAAGCTTAAAATACCCTGACCTCAGAGAGAAAAAGAGCCTGAATCCTTCAATATGGAAAAAGGGGGCCAAGATCCTGGGCCACCTTCTCACTAGCTCTTCTAGGGCGTTAGGAAAGTGGAAGTCCCCCCACAGTTCCCTGTGGCAATCGGAGCTGCCCATGGCAGTTGAGAGCACATGTGTTCTTTCCTCCAGGAGACAACAAGGAACTCTCGCTACAGAGTTAATTGTCTCTATATAGTGTACTCTGCACTCTGAGCTTCCTTGGTTTTGTATCAAACCTCACTTTTTAGAGCCCAGATCTTGTTTATACCTCCCCCACACACCCATATTTAGTTTTCAACAAAGTACAAGCACTGATTTATGAAACTAAGAAACATCAACCACTGGTGCAAAGCACATGCCTGTCTCCTCAGTGTCCAAGACACTTACAACGGGAATGGGCCAGATAGTCTTTTTGTTAAAAAAACTGGTCTGATCAAGCTAGTTGACTTTGAGCAAACCACTTTGCCTTGGTGTGCCTCAGGCCTAGCCTTTGTGACATGGGGTTACCCACGGAACATCTACTGAAACCAAGTAAGGCAGGGTATATGGTTACGTCTGACAAGGGGGTGGGGAAGTGAAGCACGAGCATCTGTGTGGACCTAAGGTGAGGACCTGGCGATCCAGGTGGCTGTCATTCCTCTAGGCTGCCAACACTCCTGAACTGGCTCCTGTTACACCCTTTCCTCTGGGTTCGATAAAGGTGTCCTCAGACCATGGAGAGGGTGACTGGCCTCCTCACCTACCCTGACCCGGAGGATGAGGTCAGGAGGTAGCTCCCTCTAAAAGTGAAGTCAGTAATGTAATGGGGGGGGGGTCTCTTAGTGTTTGAGCCCAAGCTGGGTGCCCTCAGACATGTGTAGGCATCTCTAGGATGATTCTTCTAAGGATCTGTTTGCAGAAACAGGGGAGGGACTGAGAAGAGTCATGGGAAAGGATGGCGTATTAGTTATCTATTGCTGTGTAACAAATTACCCCAAACCCAGCCGCTAAAACAACAAACATTTATTATCTCACATATTCCTGTGGGTCAGGAACCTGAGAGCAACTTAGCTGGTGGTTCTGTCTCTAAGGACTCTCATGGCTTGCCATCAAGCTGACAGTCGGGGCTGCAGTCATCTGAAGGCTTGACTGGGGCTGGAGCTCCCACTTCCAAGTTCACTCACAGGACTGTTGGCAGGAGGCTCCAGTTCATTGCCACGTAGGCCTCTCTGTAGGGCTATTTACAACACGGCAGGCAGCTTCCCCAGAGTGAGGGACCCAGGAGAGTGAGAGAGGGCACCCAAGGCGGAAGCCGCAGTGTCTTTTATAACCTAATCGTGAAAGTGACATACCATCACTTCTTCCTTATCCTGCTGGACACAGAGACCAACCCTGGTACCATATGGGAGGGGGCTACACAGGATGTGAATGGCAGAAGGCAGGGACCATAGGGGGCCACACTGGAGTCTGGTGACCACCAGATGGGATGTGATCAGATGGGAAAGTATCTGGAACAAGGGCCACCCTCTGTCTCCTGCCAATACCCCTGCCAGCGCACTGTATGAGGTGGGAGTAGAGAAAAGTAAACAAGCCTGAAGGGAGGGTGACATTCCACTGGGCTACAATAACCTAATGAA
Source organism: Daubentonia madagascariensis (assembly GCA_023783475.1). NCBI lineage: Eukaryota > Metazoa > Chordata > Mammalia > Primates > Daubentoniidae > Daubentonia > Daubentonia madagascariensis. Next base: position 12,630,485 of record JAKFHU010000258.1, on the reverse strand, counting down.
ATATCCTGACTGGAATCTAATTCCCACTGCCTTCTTTCTGTGCTATCTGGCAGTCTTCTGAATGTCTTCACCTTATCCCTCCCTCCCAAAGTGGGAAGTGAGTGCTTAATGTGCAGTTAGTGGTAGGCGGAGAGCTGGTAATAGCATCACCTGCACACTAATGAACAGGTGTCTTGGATTTTCATAAAGTCTTAAATCCGGGTAACAATACATCAATCCCATGAATGAATTGACACTGAGTTCTTGTATCTACAACTGGGGAGCCCTCCCCTCCTGTCTCCCTCCAGAGGTACACGTGAGCCTCACACAGGTGATGACGGGGGAGCTGGGCCTGGGGCAGGGGGAATGTGGTCAGGCTAAGGAAGTGGGGTTTAATGACCTGAAGGGAGTTTCAGGGGTAGAGACAGTACCTCACATTGCTCAAAAGGACATAGAAAGTGATGGTCCCAACATGCCATGCCATCACTGGGTGAAGACTGACCAAAGGGCCTTGGTCTGGGTCCCCATGTAAATAAGGTTTCTGGTATTTTCTGTATGCGCCACCATCTCCACCTCTCAAGCAGATGCTTGCAGCTTTGCTGAGCCCAGTCTCTGCCAGCGACCGCTTCCCTGCAGGCTGCTGGTGGGGTCGAGGCCGCAGCAGCTGGAAGGAAGGTGTGGGGGAAGAGGCATGTGCTGCCTGTGTGATGCTGCCTGTCTGATCTGGGATCACACGTCCAGAACCAGTCTCCTTCTCAGGCCAGTGGGTCAGGACCCCTTATGCTCGACCACTCCCTGCTCATCAGCCCAGCATTCAGTCTGGACACATACAAGTCCAGCGTGTAAGAATACACTTAGGCTGACAACTGCCGACATAGTTTTGCTGTATGAAATGGCCCAGATTCGACCTGAGAGAGTCAATCCTGGTACTTTCATGAAGCTTCCAACCAGACCCCTCCCACTAAACAGAGACTGGGCCCACTGCACCCGCCCCTTCCAGGCACAGCCATGGGCTGCATGCGTCAAGAGGGCTCACAGACCTGCCACAGTCCATCTCACTGTACCAGCTGCAGGCCTGACAGGCCAGGGGAGAACTCTGATGCGGGGCCTTCTGTTCTTAACATCACTGAGTCCACACAGAAGTGCCCACACTGGGTCTAAAGATGCTGCTGCCTCGGTCAAACGCCAGGAAACAGGCATTCTGAGTGCCGAGGCCTCTCAACGCTGCCTGGGGGATATGCCTCCTCCATTCCCAACTCCTGCCCCTGAGACCCACGAGCACAACTCCTCCCACCACCCTGTCTGCATGCCGGCTCAGGTGCGGGCACTAGGAAGACAGCGAATCAAAGGGCATGAGGCACTGATGCTGATGTGACTGCAGACATCAGAGAGGAGAAGACAGACAGGGTCTGAATCGACAGGTGTGATTTTATTGACCAACAAGAAGCCAGCTCCATGGTCTCCCAGATGAAGGATGGCGTCGGCGGTCCTGACTGTTTTAATGCTTTAATTGAAGAGTCAAATGTCCCCAGGCTGGGGATAAGAAAGGGCAAATGCTCGTGGGCCACAAAGCTCCCCTCTGGGCAGAGCTTGGGCTTCCTCCAGCGCTGTGATCCTCAGCCCTGCACCCAGGACCGCAGCGTCACCTCCGCCCGCTCCCTCCAGGGCTGTCCTCTGAGGCGCTTCCTTGGTATCTTAGGGACTCAATTACTTCTCTTTTTTCCCAACTGTATATTCAAAAAACGTTCTCTCATTCTGAACCTCTTTTCATCTGTCTCTAGGTCGACTCTCTTAGAAACACTCTGGAAATCTTAAATCTGCCAGCGAGCCACTGGCCTTCCTCCGGTTTTCATTAAGCCAGTGACCACTGTGTTTCATTAAAACAAAATTCATTCAAACAAAACCAGGACACACAGGACAACCAAACAAACAGCAGAGGGTTGGCAGAGCAAACCACAGTGCTCTCAGGCCCTGGTGAAGAGCGATTAGTCACAGGTATTTGTGCAGTGCTCTGTGAACTGAACCTGGTATCCCAGGAGCTCAATTCACTACAAACGGCAAATCACAACCCACAGGATGGGTCCATCAGTCCGCAATGTTTACTTAGCACCAAGAAAAGGGAAGGCACAATGTTTGGTGCTTAGAATGACAAAGGAAAGACTAGACTAGACTCAACATTAAAGCACCTATCACCAACAGGATAAGATATAAGAAATACACAGAAAAGGAATAGGAGCTAACTCTTAGAACTATGCTGCCAACCAACCAGCCAATGAATCAATCAATGGTATCCAATGGTAACCTGCACCAGCTCAGTACTGGGTGCCAAGCAGGCTGAGCCACGTGCAGAATAGGCCTTGCAGAAGCGCATGTCCAGGCAGGTCAAGGCCTGGGTACATCCCAGAACCACCATGCTTCCCTGGGGTGGTTTCTCTTTGGGCAGACCCTCCCCCAAAGCACTCCTAGGTTTTTCGGATGCTGGGTCACACCAGACCCAGCCTCTCTACAGTGGGAATGAACTTCATTCAGACTAAGGTGCTCATCTAACTGCCAGACTTCCCCATCCAGCCCGAGAGAAGGAAAGCGAGAGAAAGAAGCCAAAGGGGTAACACACCAGGGTTAGGGTGAAATGTACGGGACCAGAGGAAGAAGATCGAGTGCCTAGGGAGAGTTCACGTGATATGTAATAGGTGAGACAAAGGGGATATGGCAGTGTTAGGATTGGGGGTCAGTTGGCACAACCATGGCATAAACTATGTATTTCCATGCTCTTAGCAGCTTACATGCACACTGGCCAGGACAGACGTTTGCTCCCAACCTGGGCTGGTTGTCATCGCTCTAATTCATGGCCACAGGTTATAAATGACTCAATGTTGTGACCACAGAGGGGCTGGTAAGCAACTATGGATGGATCAATAGAAATCCATCAATAAAAGCAACCCAAAGTTTCTCTCATCTTATCAATTTCTTGGTCAAGAACTTGTAATGACTCCCCATTGCCAACCACAATAACATACTGTATGTTCTTATTATAGTTCCATGGAAAAAATATAGAATAATGTGGTTTGTTATTATAGTTCCCAGATGTTCAAGGTATAACTTAATCTGGGTTTATATTTTCTGGTCTCTCATCACACTTTTTAGGAACATCCCCCTTCTTGAGTTAATCTTGCTGGGTTGAGCACAGGCCATGTTCCTGCCGCCCCAGGCTTGTGCTCCTGTTACCACCTCAGCCTGTACGATCCTCCACTCCCTCTGCCCGTCCAGATGTAAGTGCCCTTCAAGACCCAGCTCAATCCTGATGTCTCCCTGTAGCCTTCGTCAGTTGTTCTCATTCACTGGATCCTGTCTTTGTCCAAAAGCTTCTTCCACTTAGGTCTGCACTATACCACTCGGCACTTGGCAATGAGCCCTGGTTCACTGTTCTCTGTTCTAAACTTTTCATCCTTTTTCTCCAATTAGATCATAAACTTCTTATAGTGGCCTTGTCTTCTATGCTGCCTACCCACCACTTGTGTCCCCATGCCTGAAACTTCCATATCACCAAGTTCTGAGAGCAATAAGATGCCTGATCAATGTTTAACAACTGAAAATAAATCCCACTGATGATGGATCATCTTAAGGAAAGGATGTCATATGACCATCAATATTCTTTGTACTATTTGCATAGCCTCATATGAGATGGGCAGCAGAGACACCATGGCTCTTATCTACCAATCTTCTTACTTGTATTTGAGAAAATTGAAGCCCAGAGAAGATAGTTATTCCTAAAAGGTCACACAGCTTTTGAGCTTAATCTTCTCACTGCACCATGCTGTGGCCTATGGAACAAGCCCAATCCTGTGCACTCCCCAACAATATGGATCTCCAAGAATGGGGCAAACGATGAACCTTCATGATACTTGCTTGTTTCTATTGTTACATGTACTACGAAGGAATCAGACAGCACAAGGTCATTTTCCCATAATTCTAGTTCATTTTTACTAAGGAAATAACCAAAGCATTAACATCTGCCAAATTCAAAAGCCATCTCAGATAAAAGATAACGGCCTGTCTCCTCTGCAGTTCCAAACATCTCTCGTCATTGTAAACTCTAGCCATCTAGTTAGGAATTTCCTCTGAGGAGTTTTATGGCTTCTCTTAAAGAAGTTGCTTTTGATTTATGCTGATCATGTCTGACAGCCAGCATTTCTCTTAATAATAATCATAAATAAGCAAGACAAGGTCACCTAACCTGAAACGAGCACATCTCCACTGCCATATCCATCACAGAGCCCTGCATCCACGCAGCCGATTACTAAGGTCTACTGCTCTTGGCACTCCTGTATGAAACCCCATCTCCAGCACCGACCCGGGCATATTTATTTTACACTGTTTTCCTCCAATAGCCTTACCTAACGAGAGGCCCTCAGAGGACAGCATTTATGAGAGGGCTCAGCCCAGGGCAAGGGCACGTGCAGGGTCTGCTGCCTCTCTCCAAGCAGTAATTTTGCACAAAAAACTGTTTTTTCACAGTTTTTCTTCCTCTTTACTCCAGTGTAACCACCAAACCAAAAACAATGAAAGTGTTAAAAAAATAAATAAATAAAAGATACTCAAAGGATGAAATAGATTGGTAGACACAAGGCACTAAATTAGACTATGTGAAAGCACTCTATGACACTAAACCCCTGTGACCATGTGCAGCAAATGCCACATAGTAATCTGGACTTTGAAGAACAAGACTGGGTAGATTACAATAAGGTTTAATAAACCAGGTACTGGGAAGGCCAGCAGATTTTTTCCTGCTTCCTTGTTATTTTTAGTAACTGATATCAACACGTCTCAGTGCCCTTGGCCCTGGCAATAGCACGCAGCAGCTGTTGCGTCGTACTGAATAGCTTTTCATTTTCAACTTGTCTTATATGGGGTTCTGCGTCCAGGTCTGTTGCTGAGACTGAGGGGTGAAATGAAGCACAGTCAGAGTGTATCAAAGACTGAAGCGCACACCGCCTGGGAAATAAAGACGTCACGGTGCTGACAGCCATGGCGATTCCCCACCACGCTTACAGCCTAACATCCTCACAGATGAGTTCCGCGGTCTGCCATGGGGTGTGCGGATGGGGCTGTCTACAGTCCCTTCAGGTGGATTTCTTGGATTCAAGGAAGACAAATGGTTTATGATAGGCAGTGACCATAGCCCTCGCATTTGGGATGGAACATTCCAGAGCCTGTGCTCGCCTGTGGTGGGAGAACAGGAAAAACCAACCCCGTGACTGAAGGAAAAAGACTATGGGGCAGCTGCTGGAGCAGTAGGAAAGGGGAGACCCGACTTCTGCCTCTCACCCCACCTTTCAATTCCAAATATGCTGCCGCCACCGATATTCTGCAGGGCCAGGGCTTCTGAGAGCTCCTGGAGACTCTGCCATTTCACAGAAGGGCGGTGGGACGGCAGAGGACGGGCCAGGAGGGCAGGACCCCAGGCCACCCTCGCTTCAACCCAGGCACGGAATTGTACGTGGGGCTCTGCATAAGATTTTGTTTCATTAAACAAAATGAGTCTGTAGGCTAAAGAATGAGCAGGGGTCATTTCTTTGGAAGTCATTTAAGAGCAGAGATGATTCCAAGCAAAATTCTCAAGTAGCTTAAGTTGTTCTTGGTACCTTTTGCTTCAGTTTCTCTGTCTCATCCTCTCCTTACTGTCCTTTCACTTCGCCCACCCCATGGCGACCAGGGCAGCAGCTCTGACCTGGGTCCTCTTCTCCTCGCCCATCATAACTTGCTGTCACGTGTCACCCAAATCTCTAAATCACAAGTCAGTGGGCTTTATACACTAGTTCTTCTGGAGTATGTGCTTTTTGATGGGAGATTCTTAGAGGACTTCCTCCAAAAGCACGCATTTCGGGCACCACGGTGCTGTGTGTACATTGTGCTGCACGGTGTGTATGTGGGAGGAGGGCACTGCGGGCCGAGGGGTGGGTATGCAGGTGTGGCTGTCTCTGAGTACGTTTGGGGTGGAAGTGGAGAAAAGGCCTCTCCCACCGCACTTTCAATGAGACAAACTGTGCTTTGCCCCATGTTCCTGAGAAAGGCTGCCAGAGTCTTGGAGACCACCAGCCTCACGTGGACTTCTGCGGCCCCTGGGTCATAAGGGTAGTTTCCCTAATGGGATCCCTCAGGAGGCGCTAAACGGTACATAGTATTTTTGGTTATGGAGCAGATAAACCCATGTACCTGGACACGTGTGAGGGAAACCCACAGCTAGTGGGTGAGGGGACATGTCCTGGTTGCATCCTGCCCTGGCCTTCCCACCCTGCTGACGGCCAAGGGGCACTCCCGGCCCTAAGGCTAATTGTGCCCACAACAGTGGGTCAGTTTTGTTTCGTTTTGTTTTTTAACAGTGAAACCCCACCTGGTTAAGTCCCCAGCTGAGGCCTGCAGGGTGACAGGCTGTGGGGAAAGGAGAGGCCAGGCCTCAATCCCACTGCAGGCCTGGACGCCCCCTCATCACCCGCACAGCACAAGGGAACGGCGGGGTCTGGGCAGCTCGCCACGGCCACGCCTCCACCCACACCCCTGTGCCCAGCGCCTACCTGAATTGGACCGTTTCTTTGGGGTTTTGAGGCTCCGGCACCTCCCGCCCACGGAGCTGCTGTTCTCGCTCATGGAGTCCTGGGCCGAGGACGCGCTGCCGGTGGCCTCGCTGTCCCGCATCATGCTCTCGTAGCCGCTGCTGCCGCCGCTATGGTAGAACAGGGCCGTCTTCCCCATGGCCGGCGGGAGCTCCCCGCTCAGCACGCTGCTGTTGTCGCTGCCGTGGCCACTGCTGCAGCGGTGGGGCTTCCGCGGCGGCGTGATCTTGCTGTAGGGCGACGGCAGCAGGTGCGCGGCCGCGGCCTTGTCCTCCGCGGGGGCCCCGCCGCGCTCCTCCGCCTCGGGCCTGGCCCGCAGCTGCGAGCCCCGGGCGCCCGCGCTGCCCTGCAGCAGCTCCGAAATGCGCCCGTTGACAGCCCGCAGCGGCAGTTTGGAAGCCAGCCCCGAGCCCCGGTTCCTGCTAAGGGACTGCGTGGACCAGGACATGTGCTTTCCGCCGGGGGGCAGGCTGGAGCTCTGGCCCACCGACTGGGGCAGAGACTTGGTGGAGAAGCTGAGGGTTTTGGTGGTGGAGGTGGACAGGCTGCGCGCTTTGGGGCTGGCCAGGAGGAGCTTGCTCACGGCTGAGATCTTGGACTGGGTGGACTTGGGCGAGGCCCCGGCCGACTGGCAGGGGCCGGCCCCCGGCGGTGAGGCCCCCGCGCTGCGGCCCAGGCTCCTTCCCGAGCGGGGCATGGTGCTGTCCTTGCCGGCGTGCAGCCGGGCGCTCATGGAGGACAGGCTCTCGGCCCTCTCCAGAGAGAGGCATTCGTAGTGGCTGACTGTTGTCCTGCCAAGAGAGTTGGTCCTGCTGGCCAGCTGCTCCAGCTTGGCACTGAAGAGCTTGCTGCTGCTACTGGCGTCCTTCATCTTGCTGCTGGGCTCATCCGGGAAGCTGGCCAGGAAGGCCGCCGGCTGGTTCAAGGGGCTGCTAGTGCCGCTGCTGCTGGCGCTGTGCTGGGGGCTGGCCCTGTTCTTCTGGTCCAGGCTGGACTTTCGGACAGGGGGCAGAGGGGGAGTCCCTTTGGGCCGAGCCAGGACACAATGCTTGGGGGAAGCCACCTTCCTCTCCAAGGTAGCCTTTGAGGCCTGGGCGCCTGAGGCTGCACCGATCCCGTTGGTCTCGGCAGCGCAGTGGTAGAAGAGGCCGTCCAGCTCCTCCTGTCTGCTGGCTTTCTGAGACGCCCTTGGAAGGCTGCTCGACTTCACGCTTTTGTTGGGATACACGGGGCTCTGGGCAGCCAAAGCGGGCAGGGCCATCTCACACCCGTCCACGACCCTCCTAAGGTTGTCGGTCACAGGCGAGGCTGATACTTCCCCACTGCTGCTGCTGCGCCTGTCGCCAGGGCTGGGCTTTCTGTCCTGTTCCTGCTCTGATCTGGCCTCAGCCTTTGTGGGGCCTGTGGAAGTCTCATACCTGAGCCCTTCTGCACTGGGATAAGAATTCTCTTTTACCTCCTCTTCTCGTTTTAGCCACGGGTCCTCAAATTTCATCTCTTTCTTTGTACTGGTTTCCGTACTCTCCTGGGACTGGGCTGCTTTGGGGGTGGCAGTGGACGCCTCGGGCTCTTGGACATTCCGGGGGCTCATGGCAATGCAGGGGTAGACGGTGATGTTGGTCTTCATGGGGATGAAGCCTTCGCAGCTACTCAGATTTGCCGTGTTGGAGATTGTGACCATAGCCTTGCCCAGCGTGGATATTTTGCAGCCTTTGATGGGGGTCGCTTTGTTGAAAGAGTCTTCCCCCATCTCAGACAAGATGAGCAAGTTGTCAGGGCCTGCCTTGGGCTTCTCTCTGCACACCACGGCCGTATTCTGGATGCCGCTGACAAACTCCGAGGCTGGAGGTTCTGCCATTGCTTCCCCGTGCCCGAAACATGTCTGGGCTATGAAACTGTGGCACGACTGCTCGCCGTCACTGCCTGCGCTCATCTTACTCAGCCAGGAGCTGATGGAGGAACGCCTGCTCCCTGCCTCCCGGGCCTTCTCCTCCAGGCTCAGCTTCGGGAGGGGCAAGAACTGCGTGATGCTGACTTCGGAGACAGGCGCCACGGTGGAGTAGCACTCCAGGTCCTCGCTGATGCTGCTGATGATGCTGACGGGCCGGGAGCCCGAGGCCACGGCCTGCACAGAGCAGTCGCTGTTGAAGCTGATGATGCTGGTGGGGCGGCTGCTGGCCAGGACCCCGCTGATGGTCAGCTCCTCCACCAGCGTGAACACCAGCTCATCCTCGCCGTTCAGCTCCAGTGGCTGCTGCACTGTCACCATTGTGGTGCTCAGGATCTCCTTCTTAGAATCTGGAGGGGTTTCTACCTGACGCTCATCATCGACAGGGGTTTCTGGGAACCCTTCACTCCCAGCAGACATGGATTTCTTCAAAACCTGGGGGCTCATCCCAACCGGGGGGGTACGAACCTCAGGCTGCAGCAAGGACTCGCTAGATACTGTGCTGGAATCCTTGCTCAGGGGGGCAGGAGACGGCAGGACCCCCTTCTGGGTGTAGACTTTGCACCTCTGGGAAGGAGAGCTGGGTGGTTTGTACTCTGAGGTCTTGGACAGGCTGGCAATGCCCAGCCGTGGGGAGCCCATGGGCCTAGGCTTGCCTTCTACAAAGCCACAGGAGCTCAGGCTCTCCCGGCTGCTCTGGAGGCTGGGGCTGTGCACGAGCTGGGCAGCACCATGCTGGCTACTGCTGCCCGTGATGCTCCTGGGTGAGGCGGGGCTGTGGGTGGGCCCTATGGCAGCAGGCACAGGTGAGTGACTCCTCTGCATCTTGGAGGCTGGGGGGTCTGTGCCTTCCCTGTCGGTCAGCTGGCCTTCAGACCCATTATCTTCCTTATCAGACTCAGAGAGGGGGCTTGCCCCAGTCGCTTGGCTTAATGGGGGGCATTTGCTCACCTGCTCTGCCCCAAACTGGACAGGCAGTTCTTCGAAAGGAAATTTACTGGGCTCTTCGCTGCCATCGATGCAGTCTAGTCTCTCTTGCAGCTCAGCGAACGTGTTGCACTTTAAGCAGTCCCTTTCTGACTTGCTGGCCACAGCCTCTCCTGCCTCCATGGGCCGGCTGTCGCCCCTAGTCTTCTGCAGGGCTGGAACGATAGGGACAAAGTCTGGGGGGCCCTCATTGTCAGTGAGCTCCTTGTCAGAGAGGGCCGTGCCGTTAGGCCCAATGTAGATGACGGTGTCGCAGGACTGCTCGCTGCTGGAGGAGTAGTCGGGATCGCTGGACAGGTGGGCAATTGGGAAGTCAGGGTCCACTGCAGCCCTGGTATGGAAGGGTCTCAGCTGGGTGGGCCTGCGCATTCTGCCTTCTTCACAGGAGCTTTCTCCCCCGGAGGAGCTGGACGTGTACTGTGAGTGACAGAAGAGTTAATGTGGTGGCTCCTCCCAGGCAGCCCTCCCGCAGAGCCCAACATCGCGTGGAGAGTGGTAGAGGCCACTAGCTTGACACGGGCTACTGAAGGCCACCCTGGTCAGCCTCCCTGCATAGGGGCTGTTACTTGGGGTGTGCCGTGCCAGTGCGCCCCAGTGTCCCACATCGTGGCTGCATGTGTGAAGGATAATCCCCATTCGCCACACTGGGGGAACAGAGGCTGCTCCTGAAAGGAGGTGGCCAGCCCAGACCCCGCCTGACCTTCTAAGGGCTGAGGAGCCACTGACTTGGCACCCTGTGCTATGGAACACTGGTTGTAAAGCCCTGTTTTATACCCAAAAAAAAAAAAAAAAAAAAGGTACAAAAAGGAGAAGGAATAGAAAGCCCCACACATCACCAGCTGCCCCTGGGTCCGAGTGACCACACTGTGATGGTTTGCTCAAACACCCCGTCACACTACCACCATCCTGGCTCTGCCTCTGCCTAAGGAAACAAGCCTAGTGATTTCCAGCAGACTCTTAGTATCATCCAGAAACCGCTGGATTAACATGACAATCCAGCAGCCAGAACATGACTTCTGGAAAATGTAAAGGGAAAGGAAGGCACCATGAGCAAGGGGTTCATATTCCTCTGTGGAGCCAACCCCTTGAAGGACACAGTCTTCGTCTACATAGGACCAAGGCAGGCAAGAGAAAACCTGTGAATATTTCCCATTGCTCCAAAATTTTTTCATCTCAAGGTAGCATTCCATTTGTACTATCTAAAGTAGAAAAAGTGCTCCCTGTCCAGGGTCCAGGCTGGATGACCAGGGACAGCTCCAGCTGTGGGGAGGGGACTGACTTTTTTCTGCATCAGCCTGAAGGTGTCCCTGCCCTGAGGCGGACGTCAAGCCAGGCGTCGGCAGCCCCAGGTACATGTCTCCTGGTGCTGGGGCATCAGCAATGTTGATCTGGCTCGTTCTGACTCAGTTTCAGGGCAGGGCTGCAAAAGCTCCTTTATCCACTGCACCCCCTGCAAACTCCTTACCTTCGTCTTCTTTTTCTTCATCCTCAAGACTCTTGATGCAATCTGGATGGTGGAGAGGGTCTCTGCGTAGTTCCCGGCCGAGGCCGAGATGTGAGCGATCATGGTGGTGCGACAGTTCATGTTCCCCAGGGATTCCCGCAGCAGCATGGTGAGCTTGCTCTCTCTGCCAAACAAAGTGAATTAAGCCTGCATTAGTGGGCCATGCTTCACTTTGGCTGTCAGGGTAGGACTTCAGGTCTGTACATGGCTATTTTGTTGTGGGTGGTGGTCTCCCCCCCCCTTTTTAATGGCATACTAATTAGCATCCATTTCTAGCATGGGGCTATTTATAGTTGGCAAGCACTGAGCTAGTGCTTCTAACTCCAAGGATGGAACTCATGCAAAGCACCTCCCTCGGTACTTTTGTCCCCGTGATGGGGTGTGCCTATGTGTCTGTGTGCGTGCACATGGCATCACACACAGCAAGGCCTGGGAATAGAAATGTGAGGAAGGGACCGAGAGAAAACAGCTTTGTGACTGGCAGTGGGCCACATGCTAACACACATCCCTTCTCCAGGAGTTTCTGCACATGGGCAATACCTGCCATGAACGTGTATGGAAGACCTACGTGGTTGTAATACATGCAAAGTTGCTTTTGCCAAGGACTTGCAAGTACTTTATTGTTGTCTCTTAACTCTCATATTTGCACCTAGAAGCAACGAAGAAAAGGCATTCATGTTCATGATGGTAAGTGAAGAAACACCGACATAGGCCCAGGCACTCAATCAGCAACAGAAAACAGAGCTTTCTACAGAAAGGGATCCTCTGGAGACTTTAGGGGTACCTTGTGGGGCCACTGCCCTAGTGGTGAGAGTGAGGCCCAGGAGTTTGCAGATGGCGTTTCTAGGTCTTTAAGAACTGACCTGGAGGAATGGCTCAAGTTTTTCCATTCCTATACTTGTCCCAACATTTTTCCTGCCTTGCTTTTAAAAGGCCTCTGCTTGCTTCATCAACAGCACATCCTCTCAACTGCTGCCAAGTGTCATTTCATCTCTGGATCCTGAAGGCAGAGGTAGCCTCTTTGTTTCCCATGCCCTGTGTTCATATGTCTGTGTTGTGTTTGTAATGCCAGATGAGAGGAGTTTGTCCTCACATCCGTGTCCTGTCAGGCTGTGAGTCTGCCATCCCCTGCAAAGCTCCCTGGACAGGGACTATCCAGCTCAGCAGACTCTGGAAAATGCAGGCCACTGCTGGAAGAGATGAGACCATTTCACATGTGACCTGCATCCGGCTTCAGGGAGGAAAGACTGGTATACTAGCGATAGTTTTTCCTTCCCATCTGGGACCAATTAAGATGTTGGCTTAGGGACGTTGGGCTCACTAAGGCTCAGGTCCAGAGCAATTTAAGAATATACTGGGGCTTCCCTTCAAGTAAAATAATCAGCAATGAAAGTGGCTGTAAACATTTAACTTCCTTCAAAATGTATCCAGCAGGAATGTCATGGACACCACCACTCAACGGGGAAGTAAAGTCCCATTCCTGGCAGGCCTTCTTAGCAAAGACACTGCACCTGGGGGAGGCCTGGGCTTCCTCTTCAATATGGGAAGTGGACGATGGATTCCATTGGGTTAGGTTGTCATCATACAGTCAGGTCTTATTATTCGTGGTAGTTATATTCTATGAAATATCTGTGACCACTGAATTAAGTGAATTCTGGGCCATTGTTCTTAGATTAAATACACAGTTTAGGTTCGTAGGAACCTCTGGTCACAACAGTTTTGTCAATTGGTGGATACATAACCTTGTTAATTAGACACCTTATTGTGTATCTATTTTTTACAAATAAGGAATTATAGGTGGTTTCTTTATGATAAAATACTAGCCAAAAAAAGGGTTTAATACTTTCCTGCCCTTGGGTAACAGGATCATAAATTTCTTTGCTGTTCAGACTTACAAATGCTATCTATTACACTTTAAAAAAAATTGCTCGTCATTCTCATGAATCCACAAATTCAACTACTTTTTCATCTTTTCCACAGCTTTATCATGTACCGTAGGTGTTACCTTAGCACTTGCTGGAGTGGCCTAAGATACAAATCAAGAATTTCCTCCTCCTTTTTCTGGATGTACCGTTATTACTGATTCATTAATACTCAACTGACAGCCAACAGCACTATAACTCATGCCTAATCAACGTTTATTTAGCGCATCACAGCCTTCTTGTGTTTAGGAGCCCCAGACAATACTTCAGCACTATACCTGGGGGCTATTTTAAACAGCAAAATCACCATCAAAAAGAACAAAAAATGTGGCACTAAAGAGACTGCAGAAAAGACACTTGTGTACAGTATGAGAGCTGAAACAGGAAGGCAGAACTTCACCTGTTCCACCTCAGCTGGAACATTCATCGAGTGACTCAAAGTTTTTACCACTCTGTGCGTGTCTGCGAATGACTGTGAAACTGCCATATTGAATTTGCAAATATGGAATCTGCAAACTCTGAGGACTGACTGTAGTGTGAAGTTCCTCATGACACGTCTTGTTAATCCATCGCACCCGGCCGGTTAATCCACGGCCCCCCCACGTAACGCTGTGTAAGTCCTCAGGAAAATATAACAAAGATGGAATAAAAGGATATAACATTGTGATATCAAACTGTTTGCCCTGTGTATTCCACATAAGTCCCCACTTAGGACTCAATCATATGGACAAATGTTTCTTGCTCATTTTTTTTTTTTAATAGTCCACATTGTTGAAAGAAGCCTGACCATGTGTGTTGCTTAGCAACTAGCATGTTCACTCTCCTTGTGGAAAGCAAGCCAGTAAAGCCACTAGTGCGCCTCCTTCACATGGACTCTAAACCATGCCCTCAGGGGAGTGGTGTGGAGAAAGCTTTGCCTTTTTCAGCCTCACGATGATCATTTCACTTGGAACAAAGACAATTAAGTTAGGGAGGGCAGGGGGAGGAAGGGGCAGGGTGCTAATGGCTGCAAACTGTGGGTTGAACTCAGTATCTTTGGGAGGGAAATAAAAAGGTTCAAAAGAGTTTGCAGGGTCAGCACAAACTCAGCCCAACCTTTACATCAAGACTAAATAAAGCAAGAGGAAGAGACGAGAGGAAGAACAGTGCGGAGCTGCCGGCCACCCCGGTGCCAGGCTTCAGGGAGCGGGGTGGAGGCCAGGGGGTCACGCGGGAAGGCCCTGGTTGTGGAGGACGGTTCAGGCAGGCGCAGGAAGGGGCCAGGGACACAGCAGAACTGACAGGGGCCTGGGAAGGACTATGCCACTCTTTCAAGTAGCCATGTTTATACAAACATATTCCACCTCCTGCCTACCCTGATCACACACACCTTTTCAAATGATTTTTGGAAAAATGTCTTGGGCTAGGCATAGTGGCTCATGCCTGTAATATTAGCACTTTGGGAGGCCAAGGCAGGAGGATCATTTGAGCCCAGGAGTTCAAGTCTAGCCTGTATAACATAGTGAGACCCCCGTCTCTACACACAAAAAATTTTTAATTAGCTGGGTGTGGTGGCATGCATTTGTAGTTCCAGCTACTGGGGAGACTGAGGCAGAAGGATCACCTGAGCCCAAGATTTCAAGCAGTGAGCTATGATTGTGCCATCGTACTCCAGCCTGGGCAACAAAACAAGGCCCTATCTTTAAAAAAAAAAAGAAAGAAAAATATCTTGCTTTTAAAAAGAAATCAACCCTTTTATTAGATATAACAAAAGGACAGAAAAAGAACAGGATAATGAACACATTTTAATTATTTTAATAATTTTTAAAGAACAGGAAAGAGCATGTAGCATTGTAGAACAGAGGCCAACAAACTAGGGCCCTATAGGCCAAATCTGGCCGACTGCCTGTTTTTGTAAATAAAGTTGTTCTGAGACACAGCCACACCTATTTGTTAACATATTGTCTGTGGCTTCTTCTGTGCTACAACAAGAGTTGAGTGGTTGTAACAAAGCCAAAAATAATTACTACCTGGTCCTTTACAGAAAAAGTTTGTTGACCCCCATGCTAGAGTAATGACATAACAGCATCATCCCAGATGCAGAATCACCAACCAGACAATGAAGGTACATCTTAATTTCCCTACCATTCAATAATATATTTCTAATTTGATAGTTGTCTGTGTTGTTCCTCTTTCAGTTGTGGTGTTTCATGGAGGAACAGCTAAACTCAATTCCATGGAAATGCTCAGCTTTAGAAATCACGAGAACACCAGGCCACAGCCTTGGTGACTGCCCACATCACTTCCTATTTCACGCAGAAGCACAGCCTGTCCTTCCAAAGGGACTGTGAGGCTGCTCACATTCATTCCATTAGTTAACTCATTACTGTGTGCAGCTGCTCATTCAAGAAACATATATTAAGCACTGACTCAGGTAAAAGAGACTAGACTATACTCAAGAAGCCAGTCTCCAGTGAGAGAGACACAGACGTGTGAACACACAATATGATATAATCTGATAAAGCTAACGACAGAAGAGCAAATCTAAAACAGCACGTGATAAGGAAAGACCCCTTAGGACTTGGGGCATCCCTACCCATCACTGTAACTCCCTGACTGCTAGAGAATGCCCAGACTCCTATAATTACAGCACAGTTCTGTCTCATTGGCTGGGAAGCACCCAGGGCTGTAAAAAGAACTCTTCCCTTGTCCCAAAACACCCAACAAAACTCTAAAGGCCCAGCCCCCCCGAGGGCAGTGTGGACTCAGTGCATTATTTGCCGACCCTCTGGAGAAGCAGCCCTCCCACTCGGTGAGATGGTACAGGGCTGCTAATGAATAAGATGTCCAAGATCACAAAGGTGGCTAGGTAATTCCACAAGAGAAAGGCCATTCTTTTCAGGAGCAGTGTCAAACATACTTTTTCTCCAGAAAGGGTGTGAAGAACTTCAAAGGCAAAAAATAGGGAGAAAAGAGGTGAGCTCTGGATTGCCCAGTTGGGAAACCTAACAGCCTTACCACGGACGGCCCTTCTAGCAAGTCCTGCTTCTTGTGAAAAGCGAACTGTAAACGTCTGCTCATTAACAGACACAGGTCTGTGTTTTAAAATGTACCTCTTTCAATACAAACACAATGAGGTCGCAAAACAAAGAAGAGGCTGGGTCTCTCCACATATGTCAATTCTTAATAAAACGGTGAAAGAAAGGAGCTTACTTAATCCAGAAAAACTAACTAAGCTCCAGAATAATTTGCAGGAGCGAGTGGCAGCAGGAACAGAAGCGGCACATGAATCATACACCTGCACCCTGCCATACACACAGGAAGGCTCTTTTTTAGAAGACGGAGACAGTTTTTGTTGTTGTTTTAAATTTTTAACACACCATTGGTATTTAAGAATGGAAACTATACACGTCGAATTCTTCTACGTTTCAGACAATCAGGTCAAGATAACTAATATTTAAGTGCCAAGAAAACACTGGTATTGCTCTCATTCTGAAGAGCCCTGGAACTATGTCGCATTCCAGTAACTATCCCATGTTCTACCCACTTCACCTGTAAACCACCAGATGTGTTGTAAAACCCCCAGACAGAGCGCTTGAGATGCGGGATGAGGGGTGCCAGGTATCAAGCCAGCTCCAAGACTACTGATCTTCCAGCCTTATCCTCCGAGACCCAGGCCTCTGCATCCACCTACTGACCACCAGGAGGCGGCAGTGGAGTGGAGGGAAGAAGAAAGGAACACAAGAGGTGGGGTAGAATCATGGCCTTGAAGTATACTTTGGCTACTTACATGGTACTCTAGACCCTCTCTCTCCACTGATCCTGCCTCCTTCCTGTCTACATCCTATTGGCCTATGAACATCCTTTCCTACTGTCCCCTGAAGGGTCACCAGTGACCCTCTTGAGGCCAGCCTAAGATGCCAGGGACCAGGGTCCCAAGATGCCAGTATCCATGGCCCAACACTCCTGGCCAAGGTGGGCAGCATCTCTGTGGTTCTTTACCCCTCTTGAGAAAGAGATTTTTTCAAAGGACAAATAGTGTCACCAGCCCTGCTGACTGAGGGCAATTCTGTCCCAGTGTCTCCTAGGTCCCAAGCAAGTATCTTTATTTCTAACAATGCTGAGTTGTGACAGACTGAAACACATATATCTATAGGGGGAAAAATCACTTCCCTTGAGTTCCTTTATATGGTAGGGACTTGATGATCCTTGTGTTCATGATTGCTTCACGGACAGTCATACATGTGAGGGAAGACCTTTACACGCCTTTCCTCAGGGAAGCCGTTTGCTCTGCAGAAGCAGCCTTGTCTCAGCAATGTTCCCTTCAAGGATGCTAACATTTTAGGGCATCAATTATCTGGTTTCTGGTACTAGAGAAGTACCAGAAGCTTGGTACAAGCCAAGCTATCCTAATGGCATTTGCAAAAGTAAAGGTACATGAAGTTGAAGTGCTTGCTGTTCCATTTCAGATATTCTATTTGTACTGCAAATGGCAGAGGCAGATCTCTTCTGTGGGATGCTGGGAAGAAGACTACATAACATTGGCAAACTGGAGAGAGAAGCATAGATCTCAGGCCTTCCAATAAGGGTCAGTCTGGCTTGTATAATAAAGTATTGGCAACAGTAGCTCCCTGAGTCCAGCATGTGTGTTAGAGGAGCCTCTGCAAACACTGTCATTCAGCAGTGTGGAAGATGATCGGCTGTCTCACCCAGGGAGAGCTTAGAAGAGGACCCCGCACAGAACCACTCACCCAGCTGAAGGACCAACCCTTGTGGTCCAACCAACGTGCCACATGCGATGAGTTCATGCCTTGCTTATCCTAAGACCACCTGTTGTCAGAGGTCCTGAAACTTTCACCACCAAGAGTGGATGAGGCTAATCTAATTATTCTCTCATAGAACTCTTTTATTAAATACTGCAGAACCCTGAGGTGCAAGGGGCACCATCTGGGATGCTTCTGAAGCAGGATAATACACAGGAGAGGTGTATTCTTCCCCACACCATTCTGCTTATCCAGGGCTGGAGCCATTAGGGCTCTAGAAGTTTGGTGGCAGTGCCCAGTGAAAGGCAGGAGAGAAGCGATGGTGCCCGACAGGGACCCGCTATTCTTGGGGAAGCAGTAGTTGCTCCCAGCAGGACCAGGCATGTGACGAACACTCAGGAGAGCTCTCTGAGAGACATCAGAAAATACCTGGATGGAAAGAGTTTACATGAACTGGAGGTTTTTGCAACCCATACATTGCATTGTATGGGTTGAAGCCAATGAAATCTGAGTTATAACTTTAATACTGTACACATAGGAGGATGAAGTCTAGATAAAATTTGGACCACATGAATCCATTTGATTCTAGATGTCAGTGTTCCACTTACCTCAATAAGATAAAATTCACATTAATTCAGTCTACCTCTTGAGAAAGACCAGCTGTAAACAGCAAACAGTCTCAACAGAATCTTTTAAGTATATGATGTAACTTGAATTTATAAATAACAGAAGGTTTCAAGTTAAAATCCTAACCTATCTGCTTTGATCTTATTTAACAAGACTCACTTGCAATGACGACGGTGGATGTAAAACATGGCTTCACTTACGTGAGTCAAATGTGTTCCATGAAAACTTTTTTTTACCACTCACTTGTTTAACAACTCATTCCTTCTTATCTAGAGCGAGGAAAAACATCATCCCAGTTGTGCCCATGCAGAATTAGCAGACTCTGAATTACTCTAGATATTCTAAATCTAAGTTCCGCTCAGGAAATGTGCATTCATTCCAAGGCCATAGCACCCACCCAAGTGTGAGATCAGAAATTTTAAAGGTAATTCACAGACTAAGAACTGTGATGTAAATGGTCCACTAATTCCATTATACAATTCTGAGTCAAGATTAAAAACTATTTCTAGAACTACAGAGTATTAGAGATGAAAGAATTGTTGGGGTCCTTGCACTTCCTAATAAAAGGGCCATAGTAACAGGTGTTCTGCTTTTTGCTTTAATATTTTTAACTTGGGAGAACTTACCATCTTCCAGGGAAGCTTGTGCAATATTTTTGAATAGTCTCAATTATTAGAAAGCTCTTACTTATATTGAACTTAAACCTTTTTTATAACTTCTAACCCATGGGCACTAGCTCTCTAGGATTACACAGGGTAAGAATAATCCCTTTTGCTCACACTGGATTTCTCATATTTTAAAAGAATGTTTATCATGTCCTCCTTAAGGGTCTGTTGCTTAGGAACACTCCAGGTTCCTTCTATTGCTCTTCAAATATTTAGTTGGTTATCCAAGCTCTCACTAACCCCTCCCCTGCTCATAATTTAGCACTTCCTCTCTGCTCAGACTTGATAGAAAAGAATTTGGCTCTGCCCAAAGAGAAATCTGGCCTTTTCCATGAACTTCTGGGAGGTACACCACATCATACCCATTAGGAGTGCCTTTGTTTAGGGTGGGGTGGGCCACACCTGATAGTCTTAGGGTGGGGGCTGGCCACGAGATAAAGATCTACCATGTGATTAGGGCAAGGGCTTTGGGTCACAGGGTATCAGTCAACCGAGAGACTGAGTTCAACCACATGGGAAATCAATCAATCAATCATGCCCATGTAATGAAGCCACAATAACAACTCTGGACAACAAAGCTCAGTAAGCTTCCCTGTTGGCAATACTTCATGCATATTGTCACACATGGATGCTGGAAGGGTGACATATCCTAAGGACAATAGAAGCTTCATGTTTGGTACCTTCCCACACTTGCCCCATATGTCTCTTCCTTTGGCTGATTTTAATCTGTCCTTTTCATGTAATAAATCATATTCATGAGTATTCTCAGGGAGTTCTGTGAGTCCTTTTAGTCAATTACAAACCTCATGGTGGTTCTGGGAACCCTCCAAACTTGCAGTTAGTGTCAGAAGTGAGAGTGGTCTTGTGTGGACTCTTCACTCTCACTTTGGAGCTGGACCCTAATTCCTTATAGTTGGCGTCAGAAGTCTCGGGCAGACTCAGGGCAGTCTGGGGACTGAGCTCTCAAACTTTGAAGTTTGGCTGACACTGAGCAGCTCTTTCCAATAAGATCCTAAGAACCATGATGGTGGGAGCTGTGTTTTTATTTTGACCTTTCTTTATAGTAACTCAGCCAATTCCTTTCACTTATTAGTTCTAGGACAGAAAGGAAAAGATCTTACATTTATTTTTATTCAGTTTACCACAATCAGAAGCTAGGAATGTCATCATTTTGTTGGGGGAAAAAAAAAAAACAACAATAACTTAGAAGGAAAATTAGTAGACCTTATAGATGAACAGAAAATAGGTCCATAGATTTCTCCTGAATCAACAGACTGCCAAAAATTACATGTGCTGATGAAGTTTAAGATGATATAAAGGGGTGCTGAATGATTCAATAACAAGATCCTGTGCACTTACTGAACACATAGACCGTTGTGTAATAGATGCACACTCATTTAATCCACCTGCAGGACCAGATTAGGAATAATTTTTTTTATAATTATCACTACTGCAATTTAGAATGTAAAGACTACTCTGACAGGTTTCACGTTGTCTGAAGTCTCCCTTCCTTTTTAAATTTTATTTGGCCCAAGCCATTATCATTAATTATCAATGCTTCACAACAGACATTTCTATGGCCCTGTCACTTTTTATAGAGCTTTTGCAATGGTTTATGACAGCTTTACTGGGGGAAGGATAAGGAAACATCTCAATTATGTTGCATTATGACCATTATACATCTTTTGAGTAGAGATGAGCTCACTGTACTATTTAGAAACTTTGCTCTCCTTCAACTTTAAATCAGGCTTAGGAGCATGTGTTAATCCCAGTATCAGATCTCTGCACAATCCGAAAGAGAGTTAGGTGCTCATGGGTCTCGGAGATGGAGTCAAGAGTCACGTTGCCATGGAAACCCAGAGCCTCTCCCTCGATTCTTGCTCACCCCTGTCCTTCTCCATGGATTTCAAGAGAATTCTCAAGCAGAAAGAAAATAAAGAGCACAAATGGAATTCCTGATATAATGAAACCCTATTCTAGCCTGGTGCCTTGCTGCTACGCCATCTCCCAACCTCCCGTGTCTCCTTACCAATAAACTTACGTTTTTAGAACGTTCCTGTGCTTTTCCATGAGTTTTAATGTTTGTTTCAGTAAGAAACATACATGAAGTTTACATTTGATGTGGCATTTTGATGGCACCTCTTTCGGTAGTTTAATCTGTGATCTCCCTTCAGGGTTGACATTAGAACTGTGTAGAATCTGGGCTTTGAAAATCTGCAAGTGTATTTAGAGTTCTTTCAAAAAAATATGTTTACAAAAAAAGGCAGGGAAACATCTGGAAGGGTTTCATCTACTTTATTTTTTTTTTTAAATCTACTCTCTAAGCAAAACCCTAAGAAGACAGAGCATCATGGGTACTGGGTGAATTATGGGGCTTTTATTTTTCAGCTCTGGAAATTCAGGTGAGTCCCTTTCCTGCCACATTCCTTGGAAAGGCTAAAAAGAGGTTAAATAGGATTAGGCAAAGGGTCTAGGCTTGACGATTATACTGGATTACAATTATGACTCCTTCCAGCCTCTAGAGTTTGATTTAGCCAATTCCATGCTTTCTGTCTATCAAAATCAAATAAACATACAATATGCAAATATAAGCCCCGAGCAGTCTCACATTTGAATTCACTTGACTGTGTTCTGATCTTCTGCACACAAAAGGCAGAGAGAGGTCTAATCTCTCCCTGCTCAATCAGGCTGCATAGCAGAGGGCACTCCTTGTATTGTAGGATAACCTCCCAAGAGAGATGACTTAAACTGGCTCATTATGTGAAGCCAGTTGTATAGTAACATCACCCTATCCAGAGGGATTCAGAGCAGTTTTGGGAGGATGGATTAGATGATGAAATTGTTCCTTCCCATGGTCTCATGCTCACGCCTCTCCCGGTGCAAAGGCCTTTCTGTTCAAGTCAGCAGCGTGAAGCTTAAAATAGGATTCTGACTGTCAAGGTCAAGATGAGCCCTCTACTTCTACCCCAGTGGCCTTTCCAACACTCAGTTGGGGATACTGAAAATGGCTCCAGGAGGACTGTTAAAGCACCAATGTCGCAAGGACCATTAATCACTGAGATGGGGGCCCTTGGGTGCTGGCCTGATAGGCTGCAGACTGGCATGACCTATCTATTTGTTACTTCATCCACTGGTAGTTTGGAAGGACTCCTCTTTATCACATAAAGGGGACACATAAAGATGATTTGGCAGTTTGGGACCTAGAGTTGGGCAGCCAGGAGAGGCAGGAGAAGATGCCTCCCTGCTCTGCAGACTCTGGATGTACCACTCTGCTGATGACTCCTTGAACAAGGGGTGAACTTTATGCCTCTCCTGAATCTGTGTTCATCCCAGGTTTTCAGCCTGAAAGCTTTAATCTCTGTCTATTGAAATTCTTCCACATTTAGCTCAAATCCACAATTCCATGAATTATTCAGAAAAACACAGGGAAAACCCTGACAGTAGTAGAAATTTCCAGGGTCTTGTCCTTGGATATTATCTGCCTTGTCATTTTTTTTATTGTGGTAAAATATATGTAACATAAAATTTACCATTTTAACCATTTTTAAGCATATGGTTCTGTGGCATTGTGTATAATGCATTCACATTGTTGTGCAACCATCACCACCACCCATCTCCAGAACTTTTTCATCTGCCCAAACAGAAACTCTGTCCCCATTAAATAATAACTCCCCATACCCCCTTGCCCCAGCCCCTAGCAGCCACCATTCCACTTTCTGTCCCTGTGAACTTGACTACTCTACGTACCTCAGATAGGTGGTAACATGCAATATTTGTCCTTTGTGTCAGCTTATTTCACTCAACATGCTTTCCAGGTTTATCTGCGTTATAGCATGTATCAGAAGTCCACTCCTTTTTATGGCTGAATAACACATTCCATTGTTTGTACAGACCACATTTTGTTTTCCACTCGTGTGTTGATGGGCCCTTGCGTTGTCTCCACCTCTTGGCCATTACGAATAATGCTGCTGTTGTACTAGAATCTGTCTGAGTCCCTGCTTTCAATTCTTTTGGTATATACCTAAGAGTGGAATTGCTAGATCATATGGCAATTCTATGTTTAACTTTTTAAGGAACTGCTGAACTGTTTTCCACAGCGGCTATGCCGTTTTACATCCCCACTAGCAGTGCACAAGAATTCCAATTTCTGCACATCCTTTCCAACACTTGTTTTCTGTTTTTTTTTTTAATAATAGCTATCCTAATGGATAATGAAGTGGTATCTTATTATGGTTTAATTTGCATTTCTCTAGTGACTAATGATGTTGAGCATCTTTTCATGTGCTTGTTGGCCATTTGTATATCTTTGGAGAAATGTCTATTCAAGTCCTTTGCCCATTTTTGAATTGGGTTTTGTTGTTGTTGAATTGTAGTTCTTCATATATATTGTATATTAATCCTGTAGTAGACATATGATTCACAAATATTTTCCCTCATTCTGTGGGTTGTTTTTCAATCTCTTGATAGTGTCCTTTGATGCACAAGAGTGCCTTTCCATTTTTAGGTAATACTTCATTAGTTTTAGATTTTAACTAACATTTTTTGGCATCGATGGTTCAAAGGCCTTCCAATATTTGCTTTTCCTGTGAAGAGCCTACCAATAAGAGTGATCAAGGATTGCCTATGCTACTTTGTGTTAAAGATACAATATGGTCTTTACTACTTGTAGACCACTAGCCAGTCACCAGCAGGGGAAAACTTGAAAGACTATTATTAAGTACATGTTCCACAGATTGCCCAGGGATAAATTTCTTTTGAAATCAAGTATAACCTACTTTAAGGAAGGTGAAGATGAAGTCAACTCAGTTATAATGCCTTCTGGGTATCATGTGTGGTTTAAAGACACATGATCCCACAGTCTTCACAAAATGTACCAATTGGATTGGCGCTTGGCACAAAGAACAGTGCAAACCAGTTGGAAGGAATTAAAAGGAAATTAAGTTTAAGAATGCTTTCCATTACTGGTACAAGTCTAAGAAAAGATGTTACACAAAGGCTACAATTCATACATTTAATAACTTAAGGGAGAGTCTATGAAATGTTAATGGGGAACGATATGAAGGAATTATATATCTCTTGAAAAAGAATTAAGAAAGATGAGAGTTATCCAGTGATATCTATTTTGTTTGGGGAAAAAAGAGCTATTATTGCACAATTTGTACATCTTTTAAGTTGGTAAGTTTGGTAACAAATAGCTCTTCATTTCGTACATGGGATAAATGTGGTTTGAGTTTAGGGTCTAATCACTGTTATCCCTGCAAGATCCCTAACTGGGCAGTTTCTCAAAGTTCTGCCACTGACAAAAGGCTTACAAATTAGGAATTAATCACATCTTCCTTATGCCACTTCTTTGGTCCTTTTTTGTTTGTTTTAATTTCAAAACATCATGCTTCACAAAGTGTTGTGAAGGGCACTCAATGGGTTGGCTGGATGGGCCAAATGCCACTAGTGATGCCTCCTTCCTGGTGAACTGCATACAATGGGCAGAGGTCATTTCTCTTCTTTCTGTATATCCAGGACCTAACACAGTGTCCAGGATAGAGTTGCCTCTCTGTAAATATTTAAATAACTAAATGGGTATACCTCTCCATCGAAAGAAGTCTCCCCCCAGCTTCTTAACTCCACAATTTCCAAAGCATTACTTTCTCTTGTTTGTCTTTTTTTCTTTTCTTTTAGAGACAAGGTCTCACTGTGTCACCTGGGTAGAGTGCAGTGGTGCAATCATAGCTCACTGCAACCTCGAACTCCTGGCCTCAAGCAATCTTCCCACCTCAGCCTCCCAAAGCACTAGTACCTTTTCTTTTTCTTCATAGAAGCCATAGTCAGAATAAAACCAAGGCAGGTGCTACTGCCTTAGGCTGGAACAAGTACCTAGTACAAGGTTCATAACCTCTCCTACATCATGGCAGAGAGACTCCGGCCTCCCAAAGCATTCTAGAGAACAAGCCACAGCCTACTCAGGTCTGCGCATCTCACAATCTTCAAGGGTAGATCACAGGAGAGATATTTACACCAAAGTTACCATCAAGCCCCTCTTGAGGAATGTGTACAACAATGTCCCCAAAAGAGGAAAAGTCAGGGCCACCAATATGCCCTTAATCTCAGGCCAAGATTCTGACCAAGTCAAGCCAGGTCCGTGTATACGCTGTTTCTGTGTTACTACCCTGGGCTGTCCTTATATTGATACCGTACAGGTAACAAAGGTTTCCAGAGCAAAATTGTTTGGTCCCAGTAGGGTGTTTGAGTTAAAAGGGCTGACAAAGCCAGGTGGTACAGTCAAGTTAAATACCTTTGGAATGTA
The DNA here is from genome assembly GCA_023783475.1 of Daubentonia madagascariensis. Classification (NCBI taxonomy): domain Eukaryota; kingdom Metazoa; phylum Chordata; class Mammalia; order Primates; family Daubentoniidae; genus Daubentonia; species Daubentonia madagascariensis. Next base: position 12,605,199 of record JAKFHU010000258.1, on the reverse strand, counting down.
GAAAAGATATTCCAAAAAGGGCAACAAGGGTCTTCTCTGCTTGCAGTTAAGTCTAAGCAGAGGAAGCAGCTACCTATGTGGTGGGATTTTGGAGGGTCTTGTTACAAAGCCTAAAACTACTCCTTTCTCATTCTTTTGCACTAACACACAGAAAGTTGTATTCAAACAAATACGCTACTTGGGAGTTGTTCATTCAACAAGCATGTATTAAGAACGTAAGGATAGACGAACCTCATGCTCTAAGGTTGTAATTAGGCTAACCACACATTTCTGTTTGCCCGGATGTCTCAGTTTATGCATATTATCCTGTATCCTGTCTGGTTTATTTTGTCTTAGATTTTTCATTTTTTAAAACAAAGTATTATTATTATTAAGAGTTTTATTAAAATGAGATAGAAGAGTTGGACAGACCTTTACTTTCAACTTCCATGGTCTCATCTAGTAACATGTGAAATATGTGCAGTGAAAAGAGTTCACACTTTTAAGACATAATGTCCCTTGTAAGTTGAGAAACTTATTACGCGGAAATACACTTGTAATTGATGTACACATGTAATTCATAACTGTGCTTAAACACAGTTCTATTTCTACCTAGAGAAATACAAGCTGTAGTTGTCAAAATTTATAAGGTTTACATTAATTGAGTTAGAGTAACTGAACTACAAAAACTTTGTGATGAAGCTTAAGTTGAATTTAGAGACAACACACAATGTCATCAGATGAGTGTGCAACTCTCTTTGCTGCCTGTCATCAGCTGGATTTGAGAAATATTTGAGACTTCAAAGAGATAGCTTAAATGATATGAAATTGCTAACATTAATCAGCTCTTAACTTCAAAACATACTTTATGAATCAATCTAAATGTCCTACAAAAAAGTTCTGGAGTTTTGGAAACAAGTCATCTAAATTCTGATTGCATTTTGTTCAAAATAAGTTGTAAGCCATAATCAAGTGTTCAACAAATGAAACACAAAAACCTCAGTCTTTGAAGCTTGTAATGAATTGCAGTTATTAACAACAGAATTTGCAAACAAGAGGACCCTGAAAAATAGATGATAAGAGCTCAAACTGTATAAAAGATTAAAATGTGGAATCCTGTAATTGTGCTCTGGAAATTGACTTGTGGAAAGATCCCTTGAAACTTAACACACAATATTCTTACTGAATTGAGAAACTAATTCCACTGAAAAGAATTTATAATTGGTGGTAGTGCACATAAATTCGTAATTATTTTCAACCAAACTGATATTCTACCAAGAGAAATAGAAGCTGCAGTTATCAAAATATACAGATAGTTTTATATGTTAACACACATGCACACACATATACATAAATATACAGGTAAGGCAGTTAGAATATCTGAAGAAAAATGCTGTGGCTTTAAGATAATACTAGAAAAAAATACAGTCTTAAGAAAAATACCACTGACATGGTATTAGACACAGATATGGTGAAGACAATGATTAAAGTACATAAAGGTAAATCAAGAAGAATTATTCTTTTTTTAATGTTCAGATAAACAATATAAAAATGTTTTAACCATTTTTTACTTTAATATATAAAGATATTTTCTTTCCTTAAAATATTTTATGTTTGAAAGTAATTTTTGAATAGAACTATTTGATAGGTTCAGCAATATAAAATGGATTTGTAAGAAAATCTTTTAAAACATTAAATAATATTAAGCACCCCTTTTCACTCTCAAAGGTATCCTGGTTTAGACAAGAAATTATATGATCCTGTTACTTATTTTAAAAGAGGGAGAGATGAGTAACAGAAAAAGGAAAATAGTAAAAGAACAATATGATAGGCTGAGTACCTGGAAAGGCCTTCTTGCCAAGTACAATAAATAAAATGTTGTGGATACGACAGTTCTTAAAATCTTATTAAGTGCACTGTCACGCTTGTAAAAGGGTACGAAATTCTCAAGCCAAAAAAAAAAAAAAGCCAGTAAAGTTGGGCCCTCAAGAGAAATAAGCAGAACAGTAAAGCTTGTTTTCACCCTGAAGACACCTGCCAAAGTAGGTAATATTCAGCTTAGTTTTACATGGCATGGAGCAGAAGACAGAGCCCAAAGCCTGCCCAACATGGGGATTTTAGTAGGAAAATCCCCCTGTCCAACAGCTGTTCCCTTCATATTTAAGACCTGACTGTCCTAAAGTACAGCACTGAGTAGAGGGGGAAGAAACTATCCTGAGAATCTGAAAACTCAGTCTAAATTACGTGCAGGTTTGCAACCTTCCTTCTCAATATCTGGGTGGTCCAAAATATATTAAGGTGAGAACATAATTTAGACTATCCTCAACTTGCACCTAGTAGAAGTAAATACAAATGCTCTCTGAAGTAAACCATCTTCATCCCTGGTCTCATAGAATTCTGACAAATAAAATACCAGTGAAAATGAGTAACCCCCAGACAAAAATAAACCCACAAAGAAACATAGCACCATGAGAAAGAACCAGCAGAAACAACAGATGGCAGAATGAGATGTTCAAACATAGATTACAAATAAACAACAAAAAGTTGATTAACATGTTTAAGGAAATTCACATGTTTAAAGAAATAAAATAAACAAACAAAAATGATCAGGAATGACCAAATGTCTGCTTCTGGCCATGTTTGAAAAATAGGAACTGAATTTACCCTCCGACTTTAAACAATTAGAAAACCAAACAAAATTTAAGGAGAACAAATGGGTTTTGGATACTGGGTAACAGGCAGCAGAGGAAAGTCATCATGGAGAGAAGCGAACGAAGTGAGTTGAGCCTTGTAGGTGGCCCGGCTCACTGCCGGGAGGGTTTCCAGGCCATAAAACAGAAAAGGGGAGCCCAGATAGAGCCAGGCAGTCGCCTTGCTGAGATGGGAGACAAAGTTCAGACTCTGGGGAGGCCAAGGCAGCTAAAATTTGCAGGACAAAATAGTAGAAAGGAAGAAAGGACAGCGCGGCAAAGAGAGACAGAGAGAGGGAAGGGATGGGGGAGAGGGGGAGGGAGAGATCGAGAGATATCATCTGTGAGCAAGCACGATGCTTTGGCAATCTCCAGTGGCGCACTGCTCTGCACACACATGAGAAAACCACGAAGGCCGCAGAAGGCAAAGGAGAGTCAGAACAATCCTTGCAGCCAACAGGGACTGAAAATAATTTGTGTTCAAGCAGACAGAGTGAGAAGACCTGCTAACACCCAGGGCGTCGGACAGAGTCCTTAGAAGGGTATTGCTCTAACAACGGAGTCAAAGGAGCCCTAGACTGCTCTGTACCCGCCCTTGCAAAGCTTAAAAGCAAAAGCCCCAACAGGAACAAACTGATTCCAAGTAACTTAACAGTGGAAATTAATAAATATACTTCTAAATAACCCATGGATCAAAAAGTGATTAAAATGAAAAATTAGAAAATACTTTGGACTAATGATAGTGAAAATACTTGACATTATCAAAACTTGAGGATACAGACAAAGAAATCTTAGAAGGTCATGCATAGAATTAGGTGCCTATGTTATAGAACAAGCAGGAGTGAAAACTGCTAAGCTAAGTAGCCATCCTAAGCTGGGAGAAAGGAACAGCAGAGTACTCCAAAAGCAAGTAGAAGGAAGGAAATAGTACAGAGCAGAAATTGATAAAATGGAAAACAACTATACCATAAAGAAAATGAATGAAGCCCAAAGGCATTAAGGCAATGCGGTGTTGGCACGGGGCAGAGAGCCCAGAGACACACCCACATGTATTTGGACACTTGTTAGGTGACTGAAAGACCATTCCAGGTCAGTGGGGGCTCAATAAATGGTGTAGACAGAAGATATTTACAAAGAAGTAGTACCCATAGTTTACAAAGAATTCCCATGATCGATAAACAAAAAGATAAGCAATTCTATAGAATAATAGGCACATATCATTAGACCATTATCAGATATTACTTTTTTTTCTTTAGAGATGGGGCCACGCTCTATTGCCCAGGCTAGAGTGCAGTGGCACAATCATAGCTCACTGCAGGCTCAAACTCCTGGGCTCAAGCAATCCTCCTGCCTCAGCCTCCTGAGTAGCTGGGACTACAGGTGCATGGCACCTCGCCCAGCTTATTTTTTAAAAAAATTTTTGTAGAGACGGGGTCTCACTATGTTGCCCAGTCTGGTCTTGCACTCCTGGCCTCAAGTGATCTTTCTGCCTCAGCCTCCTGAGTCACTGGGATTGATATTAATATTTTAATTGGACCTAAGGGAGCATATTACCTTACCCCAGAGGCGCATGGGAAGGAGAGCCCACCAGAAAGATCAATTTTGATGTAGGTAAAGGACTAAATGAGGCCTAGGGCACTAGGATGCTCAACAAAGTTACAAGCAGGAGGATGGGGGTGCAGAGTGGTAGGCACTGGCATTCTTGGCTAGCATGAAGGTACAGGGTACCTGTGGAGGGGGAGAAAGAGGCACCAGCACTGCATGGAGAGGTGGTAATGAGGCACAGGAAGCAAATTTTTCTTGTTTACAATTTTGCCCCTTAGCAGCTCCACTGTCCATGGTGAGTCAAGTGTGGCTACTGAGATTTCTGTTACCTCCTTCTGCATGCCCCAGGCTGCTGTGACAAAGGAAGTTTTGAGCAAACCTCCTTTGGCTGATTTCTAGTATTGGCCCCATGGGGTTGTCTTGAAGATGAAATGACTTAATATACATAAGGAACTGAGTACAGGACTTAGCACTAGTAAGCACTACCTAAGTTTAATTTTAGCAATGATAGTGATGTTGATAATGATTATGATGGTCAAGTGAGTGATTTCTGGGCATAGTGACAGTTAATAACCTGTAGCTAAGCATATCAAAATGGATCTGAAAAATGAAATATTGATTGACCAAAGCAACTTATGGAAGTGCAGAGAATAGAGTATGATTCTGTCTAAAATAGACAAAACTAAGTAATATTTTTTTCAGGGACACATACTTAGGTGTTAAAACTGTAAGACAAGCAAGGGGATTATAAACACAAAATTCAGCACAGTGTTCACCTCTGGAACAGGCAGAAGATCACACAGGCCTCCTAAGTCTGCGGTCCCCAATCCCTGGGCTGTGGACTGGTACTGGTCTGTGGCCTGTTAGGAACTGGGCTGCACAGCAGGAGGTGAGCGGTGGGAGAGCAAGGGAAGCTTCATCTGCATTTACAGCCCCTCCCCATCATTCCCATCCCTGCATAAGTTCCATCTCCTGTCAGATCAGCAGCAGCATTAGATTCTCACAGGAGCGTGAACCCTATCGCACATGCGTAAACTGCGCACGTGCAGGATCTAGGTTGTGCACTCCTTATGAGAATCTAATGCCTGATGATCTGAGGGGGAGCTGAGGTGGTGATGCTGGTGCTGGGGAGTGGCTGCAAATACAGATTATCATTAGCAGAGAGGTTTGACTGCACAATAAATGTAATGTGCGTGAATCATCCTGAAACCATCCCCCCACCCCCACCCCTGGTCTGTGGAAAAATTGTCTTCCATGAAACCAGTCCCTGGTGCCAAAAAGGTTGGGAACTGCTGTCCTAAGGCATTGAAATGTTCTATTTCCTAACCTGGGTGATGGGCACAGTTATTTGTTATTCTAAAGACTGGGCAGATGTGTTTCTACATCTGTATATGCAACACATTTTACAATTAAAACATGCGAAAGAAATAAGAAACTTACTAGTGGAGAAGGAGGTCCAGGACAGCACTGGAATATAGCATGTTCTTGATAACTATTGATTGACTGACTGAATGAATGAATGAACAGCCATTGGAAGTGGGAGAAATAGCATCTACAAAGCATGTGGGCGTTAGAGTGCGTGGGGTATTCAGTAGTCTATACATAGTTTTTATGATCAGAAAGATGGGTATGGCCTGAATTAGGAAGAGACTCATAGGCCATAAAGGGGTTTCAACTCTATCCTGTAGCCAGCAGGAAGCCACTGAAGGGTTTCAAGACTGGTTGATAACAGACCTGCATTTTAAGGGGGCCTTCTGGTAGCTACATGGAGGGCAGAGAAAACTAAAATCTTCTCCCTATCACCCAAAAGAATGCTGGAAAGGAAACAGCGGATATGGCACATACCCTTAAGGAAAGAACAGTGAACTTTGTTCAGGAAACTACATAAAAATACCCTTAACACAAACAGCAACTGGATTTAGTTCCCAGCATGGGATTCTGTGCTCAATGATGGCCAGGTCTCGTGGGAGAGACAAGCTGTGGTAAGTGGTCCGAAGGAAACAACTGACATGATCTTTTAAAGACAGACACATTTAACCCTCAAAAAAATTGACATGTCAGGGCACAAAACTAGGAAATGTATGCTTATAAATAGGGGACTGCCAAACCCAGAACCCACCCCCAAGCTTTGTTGATCTTGTTGGTAGGGAGTAGAAGGACAATAAGAACAAACAAAAATAAATAGCAACTATAATCGTTGCCCTAGAGGACCGAATATCATAAAGTCTACTATTCCTTGAACTAGTAACAAATTTACTATAACCATTTCTATTTCTTTGGTTGTTTTTTTATTATATCAAAATGAAACTGGAATTCAGCTGTTTTAAAGAATTAATAGGTACATTAGACGATTTGGTACAACTAAACTGCTCCACGAATATAACTATTTGAAAATTGTTCAATTATACATGCAGTGAATTATAACCTCATTTGCATAGGCAAGAAAAAAAATCTTTTAATGCTCAATTGAGCCTGAACCAGTTGTGGAACAGGTGAGAATTCATGGTTGGATACTCTGATTGAAGTTCTATTAATGTTCAAGACAGTTTTTTAATGAATTAAGCCCCAACTCATTTGTACGCTCCATCCCTTCCAATGCCTAATTGTGCCTAAATCAAGCCATCCTTGAGTAATCACCAAGCCCTACCGGTGCCCAAGGGCATCGTGGGCTCTCTGTGTGCTGGCCCTGGACTAACCCAAAGCCCTCCTCCTTTGGATGTTTCTTTTCTGGTGGCAATACAGAAAATACTTGGGAAGTGGTGATTAGTTATCATTAAAGATAACAATGAGCTGTGGATTCAGAGTCTTGCATTTGGCTGAGCAGTTTATCATGATTTGTGCTGGACAATCTCTGTATCAATGCAGGCAATGGCAGAACAGCTATGACTGGCTCAGGCGTTTAGAGGAGGGACCGTGGAACACTTTGGAAATACAGATGAGTGTGAGTGGAACATGAGTGGGAACAGATGAGGAGAGAGCTTAGAGAATCACTGCCCCTTCCCACAGAGCCTTCACTGCAACCCTTACAACTCCCTCAACCTCACCTGGTCCCTTTCTTCCTGGGTGCTCCTGAAGTGCTGATATGTGTAAATGGTTAGGCCTCACACTTGAGCATTTAATGTCTGTATCGCTACTACACTGCAAGGTGCCCAAGTGTGGAGATCATCTCTTATATCCCAAGTGCCTTGCATATTATGGGGGCGCAATAAATATTTTTGAATAAACAAGTACATGAAGAAATGGATAAAAGAACTTATATTTCTGCTAGACATTTCTCGAATTATTTTCCATATATGTTTGGTAGCCTCAACCAGACTTGTAACAGAATCAGTCCCTTAAATTCCTTAACCAGTTTTTCTTGGGCCAGAATCTACCTTGCTGATCAGAACAGCACTGAGCTCTATGAATAAGGGAATTAAATTTTATGAACCGGGTGGGGATTCTAAAGTGTAAGGTGAAATTTACATCATCAAAGTAACCTGGAAAATCTCTTTGGAAGAAAACCCTTTTCTCATTAAGTCTAACACAGACAAGTTTTACTTCAACGTTGAAAACGATCACTATCTCTGGCTGAGCAGCAGAAGTAGTACTTGGCTTGCATTTAAAGGCCATGATCTATGAAAGATTTGTATCTTTAAATATTTGAATCATGCCCCCATCAGTGGGATAGAAAGATACAACTAGGGGTGCAGCAGCATCTGACCCCCAACACCGGGGCTCATTCTCGGTCTCCATGGACTCACTGAGAGTGGAGTCCCTTGCCCCGTTAAATCATTACTTCTCTCTTGTGCAGTGCACTTAGAGTTGAATTCTCTTAAATCAGCTGTCTGTATCAGGCAGCCACCCTGTACGTTAAGCACACAAACTCTGTTGAATAAATGCACGAGGGTTCCATTTTAATAAAAAGTAATTCTAATCCATTTGGCCAAAAGAGATGCATACTTTTTAAGTCAAGGAATAGATAAAAAGATACGATAGTGCCAGATTAACCTAGGTCATAAAATTCTGAAATATGTTAAAACATTGATCTTTTATGCCTTCGAAGCACGTTTCTTTAAAGGGGCTATCACAGACATAGTCTCAGTGGGACCTACGATATGTTTCCCATGTCGTAGGTGGGAAGAGAAAAATGATGGTTCTGATTTCACTGGTGGAGCCATGAAAAGCTCAGGAAACATCTCCAAGTGCATGAGGTTAGCAGGGGCACAGGCACTAGAATCCACTTCTCCCGGCCTCAGCTCAGCATTAGCTCCACCTGTCCAGGTCACCATCCGTCTCTTTTAGAAACCACAGCTATTTGACTACACATACTTCTTTGGGAGTTCGGTCTGAAGAAACTTCACACATTCCAGTTGAGAGGTTGACTATCTCATCTGCCAGCTGTGGAAATGTTCAAAGCTTCTATTATTAGCCAGATGTTTGGGAAGCTCACAACCTCTCACGCCCTAACAGCCCCGCTGTCATTCTTACCTCTTGCTTGTCTTTTTTATACTCAGTAAAGCTTCAAGACACAGCCTGGGTGATAACCTTTCCTACTCTGACACAAACCCAGCCATCAGAATGCCTCTACACACCCAAGTGACACTACTGCCCAGGGAGGAGAGAGATGGGAACTGTCGTATCAGTCAGCTGAGCCCCACGTCCAGTTCCCCGGCGTGGGAAATGGTGGCGCTCCACATTGGGAACCGCCCCAGGTAGGGCAGCAGGGCTTCGTGGGAGTCCCGCAGCCAAAGAGAGCATCACAGAATCCTGCCCTTTTTCCCATCCGTGGGGTATGTGAAGTGGCTCCATGAACTTCCAGGTTCTCACACGAGAAAGACCGCAGACATTTTAAAAGTGACTCGTGCAATAGGCTGAGGTTTGCCGAGACCCTCCATTGGTGGTGCCCGGAATACTGGGCCATTTAATGAGGCTGATGCGAGTCCCGCTTTGCAGCCTGCTGCCGAGGGCCCTGCACACGGGTTCGTGGTCAGGAGAGTCTCATCGATTTCAACGATCTTGTTTGATATTTCTGATTCAGCCCTGATAAGTGGCTTAGGTCCTGAAAGGAAGATTTCTTTCTTCTTTATCTCCCCGATGTCACATTTCTCACCGCACTGAGTACTAGCAGTCAGCCCCAGCTTAGCAATGACACAAACAGGGGGGACTGGGAGACTGACCTGAATATAGGAGCTGGCCACCGCCGGCCCCACCCCTTGGATCTTTTACTTACAATCAACTACACCTATGTAAGCTTTGCAGCTACATTTGATCCACGGTCATAGCTCACCTGTTATCTCAACACCAACAGTATTACAGACGCTGGATTTGGTGGCGGTGATATGCTGGCAGGCAGTGAGATAGCTCTGTTACTACCAGCTGTGTACACTTGGACAGGTTATTCACCCTCTGTGTCTCAGTTTCCCATCTGTAATATGACCATGACCATAACAGCACCTATGTCATAGGCTGTTGTCAGAATCAAAGCATTTAGAACAGTTCCTGATGCACAGTAAGAGAACAATGACTATGAACTATTATTGTATCATTATGCTCACAATGTGAAATACCCTTATTTGGAACTCATTTATGCACCATACTAACTACCTGCGATGTGGCTGAAAACCCAGAAAATAAGTATCGGAAACTATTTTCTCCTTCTCCCTGTTACCCAGCAAGTCTATAAATTAGGAACTCCTGTCCTCTTGGAAAAATTGAGAAAAAAAGTTCTCACCCTCGTCTCTGCCCCCCTTTAGTCACTTCCTCCCACAGAAGAAGGAAAAAGGTCTGACGGGTGAGACTAGTAAATGTGACCGTGGGCATGTACAGCCCGACTCTGTCTTCCTGCAGGCCACACTGTTCTCTCCTCCACTCAGACCATGTGGGTGTGGCTAAGGGACAGCTCTGCTGACCCAAGTCTGCCCTTTCCTGCATCCTGGCGTCTATGTTTGTGGAGAGGCAGGAGGAGTCTCCTTCTACTTTGCTAGGATTAAGCAGATACAGGGTTTTAATTTGCAATCATATTCTCCCATTTCTTTGACAAGTGGTTCAGAATCTGGAAAGATGAGAGTTTGATTAGTAACCTCAGAAATTGAACATAAAGGAAGATAAACTTGAAGAGCCAACAGAGAAATGAAGATGCCTCCCAATTTCTACCCAGTCCTTAAACTGTTATGTCCCATTATCCAACAGAGATCACTGCAGTGGACAAAGAAAAACATAAGCCATGGCTTTGCTGCCAAGAAATGATGATTCAGTTGGGGGCCTAATAGTCTGCTCCCAAGTTAGTGAAACTCCGAAAAGGGGCAGAAAGTGGTCCTCTGAGAACAAAAAGGATGATGTGCAGAGTTCATGTGTCAAGCCAGTGGAGAAAAAAAAAATAAATGCTTGAACCCAGGGCTTATGACCCCCAGCTGATTCCCAGATGGTCATTTCTCCCCGAGAGACTTGTGTGGGTCTGTAATCAGCCTGGCAGAGTTAATTTCATGGCAGCTCCTGCCTCAACTCTTAATAACAATCTCTGGAAATTTCCATAATTAAATATGAAGATACCACTAGCCACAGAAGCAAATGGAGCTAGGATGGAAGAATAAAAGGAAGTATGAACACTAAAAATCTCATAAGAGAAAAAGGGGCTTTTATGTCCCAGTGATGTTCTGAACTCACTTTCTCTGCATCCTAACATCATTAAAATGTATAAAAATGAATGTTTTGAAAGCAGCAATACTAAGAATTATCATTGCTACAGTTGCCTGGCAACCTGAGACTTTGGTTATTTTATTTCTAAACAGGGAATGCTCTAAACTGGTATTTGGAGTTAGTGCAAATAGTTCTAAATTGATGTTCTCCCTGTAAATCAGGAGGAGATAATACAGCATTAATGTACATTTATAGGAGGTTAAATATGCATATGTCTGTCTCAGGCACATCACACACACACACACACACACACACAAAGATTCTTACACGAGCTTCTCCCCATTTCATGCTATCTTAACTAAATCTAGAGAATTGGTAATCCTTTGCATTTTCCCTAACAAATATCTATTTGATTTCATGGTATCTAAATAATATATATTCAACTCTAGAGGAAGTTAATAGCAATCCTGAGCCCCTTTCTCCAGTTTCCCAGACCTTGAGTGGGTTTCCAGTTCTGAGAAAACAGAGACTAACCCCAAACCTAAATGAGTACTAGGAGGAAATATTTCTCAAGGCAAGGCAGAGGAATGTCTGCGTCCCTCAGAGAGGCTTGTCCTGGAAAGTCCTTATGAATTTCAGGCCTGCTGCTGCAGGTGTTGCCTGCAGGCACTGGGACCCCATGCCCTCTTGGATGAGAAGAGGTGTTCACATTTTGAAAAAGCTGCCTCTATTTATAAAATGTCATTTCCTCTCATGTCACTGACTTGAATTTGAGTTTCTAGTGCTGCCCGCTGGTTTGAATGAACCGCTGTGCTCTGATGCTTCTACCTTCTAAAAAATGACCTGGGTTTCTGACTTCTTACTAGGGCTTCAGGAGTAAAAGAATTCCCATTACAGACCCTGAGGATGGGCGTCCTTATCGGTTTTGTGGAACAGAGGCTTCTGGAAGTGGATGCTGCCTGCAGTGTTTGCTTGCAGCCTGAAGCTTGTGGTAACAGACTGCCTCAGGCTCCATCTGCTTTCTCCAGTTATTCTACAGGGAGAGGAGGAGGTGAAGTCAGCTCAGCTGCCTGAAACCCAAAGCGTGTCAGCAACTGATCTGAACAAATGAGGATTAGGTGTTGGTCTGAACCACAGATGCAACCCATAAGAGAGAGGCATTGGGCATCACTTACATCATGGGATTGTTACCAAGCGCCATTTTTCAAGTTGACTGGGAAAAACATCTCGGGTACAACACGAGAGCGTCACAGAATGATTCTCTGTGACCTCTTGGTTAAATGGTAGCCAAGACATTATCAAATACCTGTTGTTCAGAAACAGAGTGCGAGCATCCTGTTGGCAAATAAGCAAACAGATCATATAACCTATTAAAGTAATTATTTCTCCAAATGGAGTAACAATTATAAATGAAGGTGCATGCTTCAAGGCTTGAAGTATCACTGCGTGAAGGGTATGCTTCCTAAGGGTTTGTACCCTTGACAAGACAACAACTAAAAGGGACCAGAATTTTTTTTTTGAGACAGGGTCTCACTTTGTCACCCAGGCTAGAGTGCAGTGGCATCATCAGAGTTCACTGCAACTTCAAACTCCTGGGTTCAGGCGATCCTCCTACCTCAGCCTCCTGAGTACCTGGGGCTACAGGCACACACCACCACACCCAGCTAATTTTTCTATTTTTTGTAGAGACGGGGGTCTCGAACTCCTGGCCTCAAGCAATCCTCCCACCTCAGCCTTCCAAAGTGCTAGGATTACAGGTGTGAGCCACTGCACCTGACCCAGAAATTCTATTTTGAGAGAACTGTGTTGTGGTTAGAATTTCTGAGTCTTTAGAAAGGTTGTTGTCCTTCAGAAAAGCTGGGACATAATTACACTTTGGCCAAAGCTAAGTTCCCTCTGACAGATCCTTGTGGTGGCCCCTGAGCCAACTCCAGTGGTGTGTGCCTTGAACACTGGTTTTTGGCATGTGAATTCATTTCAGTGCCCCTGCCCCTTTTAGAGACTCTTAGCACCCTGGTGCCCAAGAAGTGGTGAGGAATAGCAAATGACTATGAGCAATGAAAGGAAATTTGCAAATACATTGTCAAAATGCTCAGGACTAGGACAGATTTCCCTGGACATGAGGTTCTCCCCAAAGCTAGAGAGTAATCTGTGCAGAACTGACTAGGGGGTTGAAGCCCTTAGTGGTCTCCCTGCATTCCCTGCAAGCTTTCCTGAATGATGTCACCATTTAGGATTGACTTATGGCACCTGGATCGACTGGACAGCCTATCCTGTATAATGGCTGAGGTCAAGAAGCTGCTGTGCACCTGCGTCTGTCATCTATAGTGATGGGCAGTATCATTTGCAAAGTCAGAACCATTCAGGGCACATCCAGGGTGCCTGTGGGAGCATCTGGGATGAGCAATGAATCCAAACTCACTCCCCAGTTTGCTCACATGACAAATCGTCCGGTAAAAGAAAGATGAAGAGAAATGAGCACAGGCTATAGCCCCTCTGTGCACATTCCAGTTAATTTCCCAGAAGCAAGCGCAAGTAATGCCTGTTCCAAGCACGGAGTCATCTAGGGTGACAAATGAAGAGGTAGTGGGGTTTTTGTGTTTTGGAGGGATGGGGGAACGTAAAGAACATGGAATTTGATTGTCTGTTTTTTCCTGTAAGTGAGCAGGAATAAGAGGAAACTGCATGGGCAGGAAACTTCCCCTCTCTAAGGAACCCCTTGCAAAGGCAAGGCTTGACACCCTGAAAGGTGTTTAGTATGCTAACAAAATGCTGCATAATGTGGCTTTAGAGCGCAGATAAAAGAAATCTGGGCCATCCTGCTGTGCTGAGTCCCCCTGCTGTGCAGAGCAAAGGCAGCTAATCTATTACAGAGCTTGATGACAAGGGGGGAGTGGGCAGCGTGGGCCCCGAACTGTCGAGGTCTCTGAAACTGTGAAAAGTGAGGCAGTTTGATCCTGCCACCAACTGGCTGGGTGATTTGTGTAAACCTTTCCCTTATCTTCCGGTACCTCAAAAAGTAATAGTTTCTAGTTGAATAATCACTTTGTAAATGTCATTTGCAGACACCAAATATTGACTATATCCTGTGGCTGAGACTCTGAGAAAATATTAGAGCAAGGGTCTTTCAAAGCTTATACACAATGACTGGCATCAAGGACTGAGGGCTGGGCACGGTGGCTCACGCCTGTAATCCCAGCACTTTGGGAGGCTGAAGTGGGACCGATCACTTGAGGCCAGGAGTTCAAGACCAGTCTAAGCAACATAGCAAGAACCCTGTTTCCACAAAAAAAATACAAAAATGGCGAGTACGGTGGTGCGTACCTGTAGCCCAGCTACTCGGGAGGCTGAGGAGTGAGGACTACTTGAGCCCAGGAGTTTGAGTCTGCAGTGAGCTATGATGACGCCACTGCACTCTAGCCTGGGCAACAGGGCAAGACCCTGTCTCAAAAAAATAAATAAATAAAAAAGGACTAAGGGATGTCAGAACAAATGCACTGGCCAATGAATGTTTTGGGGAAGACAGCACTGGCTGGATGGCCAGGCCACCATGCTTCCTGGCACTGGGTACTGGGCAGGCCAGCAAGGTCTGGATGAGGTGTGTTAGGCAGGCCACACCTGATGAACATCTGTACCCAGGCATCCAATGGCTAAAGTAGGCCAGCATCCTGACGGTGGGGGAAACGCCATGACCACGTCTCGTGCAGACGCAGCATTTACGTTACGTCTGTGCTTACTTAAGACATAGAGACACTTTCATCATCACTCTCTTGTTGCCAGATCGGAAGGAAGGGGACTCCTGGCGTTGCAGCAGGCAGCTGTCTGCAGGGACTGGAGAGTGAAGGTTTCACACTCTACTGGCCCTCCCCAGAGGGCAGGGGGCTGGTTGTCAGGGCTAGCTGATGTTAAAAATATGTTTAACAAGAGACCTTGCACTATTAAGAAATTCTTAATGTTTCCCTCATTGTTTATAATAAAACCCAACTCCAACCAAAAGGAAGTTTTATCTAAAACTTTATCTAAATTAAAAATAATTTATATGCTTACATGCATCCATCCTTCCCACCATCAATTCAACAACTGTTTATTGAAATCACAAAAGCATGTCACTCTACAGAAACAATGTGAGAGATATAAGTAAAATATATAATCAATCAATGACCTCATAATAAGGTGGTATTTGAATTTTTTTTGTTAAGTTGTGACATTAATAATAGACATGATTCTCATTTTATGGAAACCAACCAGGGCCAAGAACTTTATACTTTCTTTCTGTGGTCTCCAACCTGGACAGTTTCCCTCCCTCCCTCTGTTTCTTCCCACAAGTTGAATTTATTCAACTATAGAAATGACACCAAATGAAAATTTGTAAACCTTAAACTTTAATTTTTCTCTCATAGAAAAGGGTCATTACAAGAGCTGGGAAAACCATTTCTGGGTTTATTCAACGAGGATTCCAAATTTCAAGAATTGAGACAGACAGGATTATAACCATCACTTAAGCTCCTAAAGTCAGTTCAGTAATGATCCTCCTGGCAGAAAATAAATCACAGTGTTTGAGGGGTACAGCATCAACTTAGGACAGAAGGAAAGGAGAACTCTAGGACTCATCCTGAACCTCAGTTATTGTAGGACAAACTGCCCAACTTACCTTTTTTCTCCCATACAATAGTAACTTAAGTTTTATAGGATTTTTACAGATTAAAAAATAATTCCAGATGTACTTACTTAGTCGTCATGGCAACTCTGTAAGGTAGGCATTTTTTGCCTTGAAATAGATGAAGATAGGCTCGATCAGATTGTCATTATTGGTTATTGGCCACAGTGTTCTAAATTCTACAAAAAACCTTCAAATATGACTGATCATTCTGAGTCTTATATCCCTCTGATATAAAGAAGATATACAGCTATAACCCTTATTTTATGATGAGTGAAGGTTCACATAGCTAGTAAGAGGCACATCTGGGCTTTGGCAGGGGCCTGAACAGTCAAGCACCCACGACCACACTGTTCAATGGCAAAGCTGAGTTGCAATGATGGTGGTGAGGGGTGGCTGTGGCTGTGACAGACATAGGAGCAGCTCTAATTTTGTCTTGGAGCGGTAACAGAAAGAGGGGAAGGATCTTGGAAGTGCAATAAACATTTAAATGGGAAGATGGGTGGTAATTCCCCAAGCTTTCTAAGCTCTCCTAAGTAGGGCTGTCAGATAAAATACATGACACCCATAGAGTCCCATGTAATATTGGGAGAGCATACTTATAATAAAATATCATTTGCTGTTTATCTGAAATTTAAATTTAACTAGGTATCCTGTGTTTTCATTGGTTAAATCTGGTGGCCCTACTCCTAAGAGAAGGGGAAGCCAATCTTCTGCCCCTTGCTCATGTCACTATGAAACAGATACATCTATATTATGGTGACAATAATCTGCCAATAGCAATTGTGATTGGAGATCTCAACTGAGATAATTTCCTATTCCCTCTGACTTGAGCAACCTAAAGTTAGAACTGGAATAGATGTATTTCTAAAACTTTCGAATTTGGAAGATCATGCATTATACAGTTGTTAGCTAAGGCTGGTCTCTGGCACTGAACTAATAATGTGGTCCAGACTGTTGCTCTGTGGCACACCTCTCCCCAGACAGCACTGGATCAAGAGTCCCACACCCAGCTCTGGCACCATGCTTACCCGATCTCATTCTTTGAGTAGAAGAGTCACTTACTTGTATGGAATGTGTTTGCTGCCGTTGACAAGAGCCAGGATGACATTACCCAGAGCAGACAGTGAGAGGCACAGCCCTGAGCCTCCTTCCCGATTTTTGCTAAGAGCTTTCACACAGCTGCCGAGATCAATGAGATGCAGGCGGCTGCGACCTCCAGACACTACCACAGGAGAGAGGACAAGAGAAGAGAGAAGTGGTTAAGTTCTGGCAAACACACATCTGTTCTTCATGTAGCTCCTTGGGAAATCTGACGAAAAAGGAAAAGATTGCAGTTCATGACCTAGTAGGAAACCCTAACCCTAAATCATGCTGGGGTTGCAAAAAGCATTGGTCCTCTTAAATTCTGTCCATCACACGTCACTGATCTAAATCCTACTGACATTCATACTACAAATAAATGAATAATTCCTGTAGGTTGAACTGGGTGAGATTTCAGGGAAGATAAATGTCTAAATAAAGAAGGATAAAGTTTGTACCTAAATGTCCTTTGAATAACAGAATTCTGAAACTCATCAAGTTAAAACCTGAATGGCCCATGAGTGATTATCTGCTTTGGTTAATCATCACAGGGAACCCAACCTAAAGTTCAGCCAGGAATCAGGTTGAAAACACAAGGTAAAATCAGGAAGAAGTAACAACCAGGTGCAGAGACAAGGAAGACCCAAATATTTGCTGAGTCTCTGCCAAGTGCAGGTGCTATACAAACATTAGTTTCATTCAATTCCCCCATGGTAAAATCATAAGCTAAATACAATTATCCTTTTTTATTTCAGAATATTATGGGGTTACAAATGTTTGGGTTACTTATATTGCCTTTGCACCTCCTGAGTCAGAGCTATAAGCGTGCCCCTCCCCCAGACAGTGCACACCGCACCAATTAGGATTGAATATACCCATACCCTCTTCTCCCCTCCCACCTGCCCGACACCCGATGAATGTTACTTTCATACGTGCACATAATTGTTGATCAATTAGTACCAATTTGATGGTAAGTGTATGTGGTTCTTGTTTTTCCATTCTTGTGATACTTCACTTAGGAGGGAGGATGGGCTCCAGCTCCATCCAGGATAATACAAGAGGTGTTAGTTAGCTCACCATTGTTTTTTGTGGCTGAGTAGTACTCCAAGATATACATATACCACATTTTATTAATCCACTCATGTATTGATAGGCACTTGGGTTGTTTCCACATTATCCATTTTTTTAATAGATGAGAAAATAACACTTGAGAAAAGTTAAGTAACTTGCTAATGAATACTTCTGCTTCTAAAGTACAGGGAATCCAAAGTGGCAACAGTTTATAAGACAGAATACTGGAAAGGCGGGAGCTCTAGAGATTTGTAGAAGGTCCCCCAAGTATTCAACTGAGTACCGCTCAGCACATGCATGAAATTACCCAAGATTGGGAATTAACTACCTAAAAAGATTAGAGGTAATAGCTCATACGAGGCCAGGAATAGTGCCTTTTCCAAACAGCCACACTGGAAAACCTCAAGATTCATAGAACATTGGGTAGAATACACAGAAAAGTCTTATTTCAGTAGTGGGGAATACTTAGCCCTAGACTGAGCATTGATTTGGTCCCACCCTAACAAATATTAAAAGCAAGACCAAAAAGGATCAAACTGTTTCCAGGTAATGCAACCACATTCTAAAATAAAGCTTAAGAATATTTACAAAGTAAAAAAAATATCCAGTGCTCAACAAGGTAAATCCAAATGTTTGATACCCAATCAGAAATAACCAGGTATGTAAAGAGGCAGGAAAATTGAAACCCACCCAGAACTAGCACAGGTGTTAGAACTGACAGAGAAGGCTATTAATACAGTTATTACACCTGTATTTCAAACATTCAAAAAGTTAGGTAGAGACAAGGAATATATTTTTAAAAGACAAAAAACTGAACCTCTATCAATGAAAAGTACCATGTGTGAGATAAAAAATAACACTAGATGGGATTAATGGCAGATTAGGTATCGCAGAATGAAAAGTTAGTGAATTGAGAATCTAGCAATATAAACTATCCAAAATGAAATACAGAGAGAAAATTCAAAAATAAATAAACAAATAAAAAAAGATAGGAAAAAAAGAGCTCTAGGATAACCTCCAGTGTCCGAATACGTGTAATCAGAGTCCCTGAAGGAGAAAACACAGAGTGTGATATGGATAAGACATGTGACGAAATAATGGCTGAAATGTACCCAAATCTGATGAAAACTGTAAATCCACAGATCCAAGAAGATAAATGAGCCCCAAGCAGAAAAACATGAGGAAAACTACACCAAGGCACATCATAATCAAACTGCTCAAAACCAGTGATGAAGAGAAAAACCCTAAAAAAGAGGAAAAAAAGCACATTACATTAAAGGAACAAAGACAAGGATGATGACAGATTTCTGACTGGAACTAATACAAGCGAGAAGACAATGGATCAACATTTTAAAAGTACTAAATACTGTCAAGCTAGAAGTATACACTCAGCAAAAGTATCATTCCAAAACAAAGTGAGATAAAAAACATTTTCCAACTGAAAAAAGCTGAAAGAATTCACCATAAGCAAACATAAAAAGAATGTACACAAAGGAATGGAGAGCTTTGGAAATAATAACTACATGGGTAAATATATCAATTTTTTCTTATTATTTAAGCTCTTGAAAAGATAACTGTTTAAACAAATTAACAATGTAATGTGTGAATTACGACATATGTAAAATTAAAATGTTTAACAATAGCACAAAAGTCAGGGGAAAAACAGAACTATACTCTTGTAAGGTTTTTATTCTATATATAAGTGGTACAATATCACTTGAAAGTAGACTGTGATAACTTAAAATGTATAAAATAGATTATAAACCCTAAAGCAACCATTAAGTAATAAAAAGTTATAGCTATTAAGCCAACAAAAGATATAAAGTAGAATTATTAAAAATGTTTAATAAATCCAAACAAAGGCAGATAAAAAAGAGAAAAAAGAACACGTGGGACAAATAGAAAACATAGAAAAATAATACTTTGAACCAAACCATATCAATAATCACATTAAATGTAAATAGTCTGAATACCCTTATTAAAAGGCAAAAGTCATCAGTTTGGATAAAAAAGTGGGACCCTATTGTATGCTGCTTATGAGAAATGCATTTCAAATGTTACATAAGGAAACAATAGGTAGGATGTACAATTATGGAAAGGCAAACGGTGACCATATGAGAGCTGGAGTGGATATACCAATAAAATAAAGAGGGAGCAAGAGAGGGATGAAGAGAGAGAGAGAAAGAGAGAGAGAGATGGAGGACAGTTGGAGAACTACCTCATTTGTGCTGAGACCTGCAGGGAGATGTGTACCTGTCTGGGCCAATGAGACAGGTTCTCCAGCCTCTGTCCCACAGGAGATCCTGAGGGGGTCCAGTCTCAGCTCCAGATGCCCTGCCACAGTCAGGAAACTATCCTGTGTGTGCAGGGTCCTCCTGGGAGATGCATGCCCTCTGAGCCAAGGAGACCAGGCTCTCCAGCCTCTATCCCACAGTAGATCCTGAGAGGGCCCAGTTTCAGCTCCAGCACCTCCCACTACAGTCCGGGAACTATCCTATCTGTACAGGAACATGCTGGGCGATGTGCATCCCTCTGAGCTGAGACCACTGTGATAGGCACACCAGCCTCCATACCACAGAGGATCCTGAGAGGGCCCAGTCGCAGCTCAGGTTCTTGTTGTTACAGATGAGGAAGTACCCCACTTGTGCAGGGACCCACTGGGTGATGCGTACCTGTCTCAGCCAATGAAACAAATCTACCAGCCTCCTTCCCACACCAGCTCCCAAAGGGGCCCAGTCTCAGCTCCAGCCCCTCTTGCTGTAGTCAGGAACCCATCCAACCTGTGCAAATACCTACTGGGAGGCATGTCCATCTGGGCCACTGGGACAATCTTCTGAACTAAATCTCTGGCTACTGTTCCCACAGAGCCCTGGTACCCCACTTGGATCTTCTTCAGGTGCATTTGGGCCAGAAAACCACATCAACCTCAGAGCCCTCATGAGACTCATGGCAAGGCTGGGCATAGAGCATCCTCTAAGCTGAGATGGCTACATTGGGCACAGGCACAGGGACCGTAACAGCCAGTTGGCTTAGAATCCCTGGAAGGCCCTCTGAAGAGGTACAGGCACAAACAAAGCCAAACTATGAAAATGAATAGCTGTTTTAAGGAAGCTCAATGAATTTCAAGAAAACACAGAGAATCAATTCAAAACACAGAGAAATTTAACAGAGAGATTAAAATAATATTTTTTTTAAAACTCCAGAAATCCTGGAGCTGAAAAACACAATGAATGAAATGAAAAATGACAGCAGACTGACCAAGAAGAGAAAGAATCAGTGAGCTTGAAGACAGACTATTTGAAAATACACAGTCAGAAGAGAAAAAGAACAAAAAGAACAAAAAGCAGTGAACAAAGCTTATGAGATCTATGGGCCACCATCAAAAGAACAAATATTCAGGTTATTGGAGTTAAAGAGGGAACCAAGAAAGACAAAGGAATAGAAAGCTTAGTCAAAAGAAGTAACAGAAACCTTCCCAAGCCTAGAAAAAGATATAAATATCCAGGTACAAAGAGGTCAAAGGATACCAATCAGGTGCAACCAAAATAACAACACCCAAGACATAAATAAGCAAACTCATGAAGATCAAAGACAAAGAGAGGATCCTGAAAACAGTGAGAAAAAAAAAAAAGCAAATAACGTATAAGGGAGATCCAATATGCCTGGCAGCAAACTTCTCAGCAGAAAACTTACAGGCCAGGAGGGAGTGGGATCAAATATTTAGAAATTCAGAGTGCTGAAGGAAAAAAAAGTTGCCAACCACGAATACTGCACCCAGCGCAGTTATCCTTCAGAAAAAAGGGAGAGATAAAGACTTTCCCAGATACACCAAAGCTGAGGCAATTTATTGCTACTAGACTTGTCCTACAAGCATTGCTAAAGGGAGTTCTTTAAACCATAAGAAAAGAACATTAACAAGATAGTTATACTAATATTACAATCATGGCTTATAAGCAACTTATATTTTTAGTAAGAAGACTAAAAGACAAAACTACTAAAAATAATAACTGCAACAGTTTGTTAAGAGATGGGCAATATAAAAATACAAATTATATCACCAAAAATTCAAAATGTAGGGGGAGAAGGGAAGTTAAAGTGTACAGGTTTTATTCTGGTTTGTTTCCTTATTGCAATAAAAGTTAAGTTGGTATCAATTCTAAATAACTTTTTATAACTGTAAGTTTTTTTAAAGCCTCACAGTAACCACAAAGCAAAAACCTATAATAGATATGCTAAAAATAAATAGCAATAAATTAAAACACACTACCAGAGAAAATCACTTAACCACAAAGGAAGACAGTAAGAAAGGAAGAAAGAAAAGGAGGACGTATACAACAACTAGAAATCAAGCAACAAAATGGTAGCAGAAAGGCCTTCCCTACCAATAACACTGAATATAAATGGACTAAATTCTCCAATTAAAAGACATAAATTAGCAGAATGGATTAAAAAACAAGACCCAAATATATCATGCCCACAACAAACTCACTTCACCTAGAAAGACACAGACTAAAAGTAAAGGAATGAAAAAGTATTTAATGCAAATGAAAACAACAAAGGGCAGGAATACCTATATTTATAGCAGATAAAATAGATTTTTAGTCTCAAACTATAAAAAGAAACAAAGTCATTATATAATGATAAAGGGGTCAATTCAGCAAGATAATATAAACATTGTAAATATATACGTACCCAACACCAGAGCACCCAAATATATTATATAAAGCAAGTATTAGTAGACCTAACAGGACAGATAGACTATAATACAATAATAGTAGGGGGATCCAACACCCCACTTTTGGCAATAGACCAGATCATTCAGGCAGAAAATCAACAAAGAAACCTCAAAGTTAAACTACGGAGTAAATGGACCTGACAGATATTTACAGAACATTTCATCCAAGTGCTACAGAATACACATTCTTCTCTTCAGTACATGGAACAGTCTTCAGGAACAGATCATATGATAGAGCACAAAACTAGTCTCAACAAATTCCAAAAAGTAAAAACATATCAAGTATCTTTTCTGACTATAACAGAATAAAACTAGAAGTCAATAACAAGAGGAACATTGGAAACTGTATAAATACATGCAAATTAAACAACATGCTCTTGAATAACCAATGGGTCAATGACAAAATTAAGAAGAAAATTTTAAAATTTCTTAAAATACCAAAATGGAAACACAACATACCAGAACCTATGGAATATATCAAAGGCAGTACTGAGAGGGAATTTTATAGCAATAAATGCTACATTAATAAAATAGAAAGATTCCGAACAACCTAACCATGTATCTCAATGAACTGGAAAAGCAACAAACCAAACCCAAAATTAGTAGAAGAAAATAAATAAAGATCAGAGCACAAATAAGTGAAGTTGAGAATAAAAAATTAATACAAAATATTAACAAAATGAAAAGCTGGTTATTGAAAAGATAAAAATCAACAAACCTTTACCTACACTAAGAAAAAAACAGAAGAACCAAATAAATAAAATCAGAGATTAAAAAGGAAACATTACAATAGATACCACATAAATACAAAAGATTATTAGAGACTAATATGAACACCTATGTGCCAACAAATTGGAGAACCTAGAAGAAATGTATAAATTCCTGGACACATGGTTTAAAAATGAACCATGAAGAAATAGAAAGACTGAATAGACCAATAGCAAGTAACAAGATCGAAGCAGTAATAAAAAGTCTCCCACCAAAGAAAAGCTCTGAAACTGATGGATTCACTGATGAATTCTACCAAAAATTTAAAGAAGAAATAATAGCAACTCTATCCAAACTATTTTAAAAAGTTAAAGAGGAGAGAATACTTCCAAACTCACTCCATGAGGCCAGCATTACCCTGATGCCAAAACCAGACAAAGAACAACAAAAAAAGTAAACTATGGGCCAATATCCCTGTTGAACATAGAGGTAAAAATCCTCAACAAAATACTAGCAAACAAAATTCACCAACACATTAAAAATACCATTCACCATGATCAAGTGGCATTTATCCCAGTGATGTAAAGATGGTTCAACATATGTAAATCAATAAACATGATACATCATAACAACAGAATCAAATACAAAAAAAATATGATTATTTTGATAGACGCTGAACACACATTCAATAAAATTTAACATCCCTTCATAATAAAAACCCTCAGCAATTTGGGTATAGAAGAAACACCTCAATACAATAAAGGTCATATATAGCAAGGCCACAGCTAACGTCCTACTGGATGGGTTAAAATTGAAAGCCTTTCCACTAAGGTTTGGAATAAGACAAGGATGCCCGCTTTCACCACTCTTATTTAACACAGTACTGGAAGTCCTTGCCAGAGCAATCAGGTGCAAAAAAGAAATAAAAGGCATCCAAATTGGAAGAGAAAGTCAAATTGTCCCTCTTTGCAGACAACATGATCTTATATATAGAAAAACCTAAAGACTCCATCACAAAAAACTTTTAGAACTGATAAACAAATTCAATGAAATTGTAAGACACAAAAACATACAAAAATCATTAGCATTTCTATACACCAATAATGAACTAGCTGAAATAGAAATTAAGAAAGCAATCCCATTTCTAATAGCTACAAAAAATAAATACCTAGGAATAAATGTAACTAAGGTGGCAAAAGACCTCTACAAGGAAAACTACAAAACAATGATGGAAGAAATTGAAGAGGACACAAATAAATGGAAAGACATCCCAGGCTCATGGATCAGAAGAATTAATGTTGCTAAAATGACCATACTACTCAAAGAGTATACAGATTCAATGCAATACCCATTATAATACCAATTACATTCTTCACAGAAATAGAAAATACAATCCTAAAATTCATATGGAACTGCAAAAGACCCTGAATAGGTAGAACAATTCTCAGCAAAAAGAACCAAGCTGGAAACATTACACTACCTGCTTTCAAATTATACTACAAAGGTATAGTAACTAAACAGCATGGTACTGGCATAAAAACAGACACCCAGACCAACGGAATAGAGAACCCAGGAATAAATCCACGTATTTACAGCTAACTGATTTTTGACAAAGTAGCCAAGAACATACATTGAGGTAAGGACATCTTCTTCAATAAATGGTGCTAGGAAAACTGGATATTCATATGCAGAAGAATGAAACTAAACCCTTATCTCTTACCATATACAAAACCCAAGTCAAAAGTGGATTAAAGACTTAATTGTGAGACCTCAAACAAAAAACAACTGGAAGAAAACATAAGGAAAATGCTTCAGGACATTGGTCTAGGTAGAGAGTTTATTGCTAAGACTTTGAAAGCAAAAGCAACAAAAACAGAATTAGACAAATTGGATCATATTAAACTAAAAGCTTTTACACAGCAAAGGAAACAATCAAAAGAGTAAAGAGAAAACCTATAGAATGGGAGAAAATGTTTGCAAACTATTCATCCAACAAGGGAATACATGAGGACCTCAAATAACTGAACAGAAAAAAACCCAAATAATCCCATTAAAAAGTGGGCAAAGGATCTGAATAGATATTTCTGAAAAGATGACATACAATGGCTAAGAGGTATATGAAAAATGCTCCTCATCACTAATCAAAGTAATGCAAATCAAAACCAGCATGAGATATCATCTCAGCCTACTTAGAATGGCTATCATCAAAAAGATAAAAAATAACAAATGCTGGCAAGGATATGTGGTAAAGGAAACTCTCATATGGGGACGTAAAATGATGCAATCACTTTGGTAAAAAGTTTGGCAGTTTCTTAAAGTTATACATACATCTACAATTCATACATGTCCAGTCGTTCCAGTTCTAGGTATTTACCCCAAAGAAAAGGAAATATATGTCCATTCAAAGACTTGCACATGAATGTTCATACAGGCTGAATATCCCTTATCCAAAATGCTTGGGACCAAAAGTATTTCAGATTTCAGATTGTTTTGGATTTTGGAATATTTGCGTATATATCATGACATATCTTGGGGACAGGACCCAAGTATAAACACGAAATTCATTAATGTCTTATTTATACTTTATATACATAGCCTGAAGGTAATGTTATAATATTTTTATTGTGCATGAAAGAAAGTTTTGACTGTGGCCTGTCACATGAGGTCAGTTGTGGAATTTTCCACTCGTGGCATCATGTCAGTGCTCAAAAAGTTTTGGATTTGGAGCATCTTGGACTTCAGATTTACAGATTAGTAATGCTCAACCTGTAATACTTTTATTTGCAATAGCCCAAACTGGAAACAGCAGAACAAATGAATGGATAGGCAAACTGTGGTATATCTGTACAATGGACCATTACTCAGAAATTAATAAATAAATGAAATGTTGATCCACACAACGAAATGATTGAATCTCAAAATAATTACAATAAATGAAAGAAGCCACACAAAAGACTACAGACTCTGAAATGATTCTATTTATATAAAATTCTAGGAAATCCAAACTAATGTATAGAAACTGAAAGCAGATCAGTGGTTGCCTGGGTATGGGGAGGGGGCGGAGAGGGCAGCTGGAGCAGGGGATTACAAGGCTCCCAAGGAAACTTTCGGCAGTGATGGATATGTTCATTATTCTGATTGTGGTGATGGTTTCATGGGTATAGACATATGATAAAACTGATCAAATTATACAATTTAAATATATGCAGGTTACTGTATCTCAAATATATCTCATTAAAGCTGTTAAAAAAAATAGGAATGGAAACTTTCCCATGATCATGCAGCCAGTAGTAGAGCTAGAATTCAAACCAGGGTTTGTCTGACTGCAACACCTGAGTTTTTTATCCCATACCATGTGGCCTCCGTCAGCTCCTGAGACAGCAGGAGTACAAGGCTCCCAGAGTAGTGTGGCCCTCAGCACATCACCTAAGTCCTTGACCATCTCCCTTGCCTCTCCCTCACTCCCAGGCAGCAGCAGACCCCCTCTCCTCTGGGCCTCTGGATACCTGCCTTTTCAGATGGCCCAGCTCATACCATCATACCTGGTCCTCTCCTGTTGCTTCCAGGACACCAACTTTCCCTCTGCCTTTCCATACTCTGTACAGAAGCAAAACAGCAGAGGTAGAGATGAAGAATTCCCAAAGCTGTTGTGGAGGCCAGGTAATTTGGGGCAAGGTTGAAAGGTGCTGGTGGAGAAAGCTAATGCAGGGGGTGGTATGTGGGTGTGTCTGGAGCATGCAGGCAGTGTCTGGGGTGGGTATAGGACCTGGGCGCCCACACATGTGCAGGAACAGCCCACAGGATAGTGCTGATGAGGAGGGCAAGGCACTGCTCATGCTGTAGGATGAAAACATTCAGGAACCACTGTCCTAACCTTAACTTGTCTCTACCCCTTCCCACCATCAGCTTCCATATCTAGTACTGACAAAAAAAAGGTGATGAATATTTACAGAAAGCACAGCATTGCAATTCAGGCTCTCTAGCTACTCTGGTACATCTATGGCAAAGAGCTTTTTACATTAAGGATGTTATATTTTGTTCATCTTCCACTATCCCCAGTAAAACCCCTTAAAAGGGAAGATATGTTACTTCTCTTTTATCCTATTTTGTATCATGCAAGTTTGGGTCATGGCAGCATGCTAAGGAAATAGTTATCTTTACAACAAAATATCATCTGTTTTGCAGCCTAATTATATAGAAGGAGAAGCTCAGCTGTTCCACACACGCTGCAGATTAAAGGGCAAAGACAGGGACCAATTTGGACTTTCAGACTCTAATAGTCCATTTGATGTAATGGAATAAAATGCATAATGTACATGTAGTAAAATAGAACACAGAGAACAAAAGGCACAGTTTAGACTGTGTTGAAGAATAATATTATAAAATACCTATAATTATGCCTGCATGACTCAAAATGAGAGTCACATTTAGACAATGGAAAATCTACTCTGCTCTATACCCACTGGAGTTTCAGTAGTCACAGAATTCTGAATTTTACACATTTCACCTGAAATGTACAAGGTGAGTGAGCACAGGCCATTTGCTATTATCAAGAATTTACATCACTACAAGTGGCCGGGGAGAAACTACTTCTACAACACATGAAATAGGTGATTATTATTAGCAGGTAAGAAGCAGCTTCCTCATAGACTTTTCAAATTTCTGAAAAGGCTGCAGGGTTAAAAGGACATAACTCAGTCTGCCTTAAGAAATCCTTTATTTATACCCTAATATATACATTTTAAGTCCAGACTTTGACCAAACCAAATTACCCACATGCCTTATTCTACCCACAGGAAGCAACATAATAATTTTACCTACTCCTGAGCCACATTTTATTAAGCATCTGGAAGGTACCAGGAAATTCTAAAGTATCCTAATATCACTTATTTCTACAGTAATCCTGTAATGCAGAAATTAGCCCCATTTTATAGATGAGGAAACTGAGGTTCATAGATATTAAATAAATCACCCAAGATCTCTTAGAAAATTAATGCTGAATATAAGATGAAAATCCAAAGCTAACTACAAAGCATGCAGAAGTTCTTTTAACTCACCTTCTTTAAATGTAATGGCTCCCAAACTTTGCTGCACATTGGAATCACCTTAGAATCTTTAAAGACATACTGACACCTCGCTCCCCCTCCCAGACTTTCTAATTTAATTGGGCTAGAGTGCAACATGTGCACTGGGGTTCATTTAAAAGCTCCCCAGGTGAGTCTAATGTGCAGCAAAGTTTGGGAAGCACTGCCTCACACCTGGCAGGTTAACCAGTGCTCACCATCACCTGTTGTAGATACGCTGAGGGCTTGAGGTTAGTGGAGACTGTGGTCTAGTTTGTGCACTTTTGCTACAAAAAAATCAACTGTATACTCCTCAATAGGTCAGCTGTGTTTCCTCCTAAACTTATTTATGCCACTTGTACTTGTTATTATAAATAACAATGAGATACTATGTAAACCAATAAAATGATTTTTTAAAGAGAGTTAATGTTTCTATAAAAACTAAACTCAATGCTTTGGAAAGATGTAATAAAAACATAAGAGTTTTTTTTTTTTCCTGTTTGTTTCTTGAGACAGGGTCTTGCTCTGTTGCCCAGGCTAGAGGGCAGTGCATCATAGCTCACTGCAACTTCAAACTCTTGGGCTCAAGTGATACTCCTGCCGCAGCCTCTCAAGTAGCTGAGACTATAGGTGTGCGCCACTGTGCCGAGCTAACTTTTTAATTTTTTGTAGAGACAGGATCTCGCTACATTGCTCAGGCTGGTCTCAAACTCCTGGCTTCAAGCAATCCTCCCACCATGCTGGGATTACAGGTGTGAGCCACCGTACCTGGCTGTTTTGTTTTTTTTTCAAATAAGATGTTCAATTAGGTGTGAGTGAGAAATTATAGAGTGGAAAAAATTGTAAGAATCTAGAAAAAGTCTATACCCAGTTGTCTGCACAAGTATCTTGTAAGTTCTTGAATCTCTCTGAAGAAATTTAAAGCAAAAACTAGACTAGCAATATAAGTGTGGTTCATGAAACTCACAACTTTTGAGTTGAAAACTCTTCTAAGAGAAAAAGCCATGGCTCTATATTATAAGATCCATGAATAAATACACATTGGTATGTTTTAAGATAAAATGTTTATGACATGAATATATCATTTCACATAATTCCCCTTTCTAACCAACTTTCTCAACAAACTGACCAACTTCTTCTGATTGTGTTGCATAATTTTGGTTTCTCCAAATTTATATCATCTGCTTACATGAAAGGTAATTGGGTGATCTTTCTCTTTCTGAAACACAGCTATATTAGATAAAAGAGAAATCCATGGGAATTTCAGGCTATACTGTTCGGAATAGTGTCTCCTGGCCAAAGTAAAAAAAAAAAAAATTTTATTACAGACATCTAAAAATATGAAACTGTAGCCTCATTATAGACCAAGGTGGGGAGAAGAGCCCTGCAGTGTATGGATATCCTCACTGCACAGGGCTCTGCCTCCTTTGGAAGTAGAGTTCTTTTCTGGACCCCTTTCCACATCTCCCACCCAAAGAATGGATCTCTAGAGTCACATCAACCACACAGCCCTGGACAGGGCATTAGCTGATTTAAGCCATTCCATGACACATAAAGAAAGAGTGTTTATTGTCAAAAGAAAACTGAGATTAAGGAAACAGTCCGATTAGATTTGTAATCAGATGTGTAGGCATAGATGTGTGCTGAAGTGCACGTACACTCGTTCATATACACACACAGCCAGCCCAGCCTGCAATGCCCTCTAGTTTTCCCCCGGAGGCAATAAAGTGGATGAACAGATCACCCAGCATCCAGCATCATTCCTGACCCTGGGCAACAGCTGCTTGCAAGCCTAGATTACTCGTCAAAGTGATACTTTTAAAATTCATCTTTATCAACAGGACAGGCAAATTTTCTTTATCATTAATACATTACCCTGAAGTATCACTAGTACAGGTTAAGCATCCCTAACTTGAAAATCTGAAATCCAAAATGCTCCAAAAATAAAAAACTTTCTGAGCACCAACAGGATGCCACAAGTGGAAAATTCCACACCTGACCTCAGGTGATGGGTTGCAGTCAAAACGCAGTCAAAATTTTGTTTCATGCACAGAATTATAAAATATACTGTATAAAATTACCTTCAGGCTGTGTGTATAAGGTGTATATGAAACTGAAATCAATTTCATGTTTAGGTTTGGGTCCCATCCCCAAGATATCTCATTATGTATTTGCAAATATTTCCAAAATCTGAAAAAAATCTGAAACCTGAAACACTTCTGGTCCCAAGCATTTTGGATAAGGGATATTCAACCTGTGCTATCTTGACTTAGATGCCTAATACACCCATCATTACGAGGAGCAGCTCCATGGTCATTAGGACTTTTGGGTCTCATCCTCAATGCTGAAATGCCCAAGGAGGCTCTCATACCACTATAAAGTTAACTTAGCAAAGCAGAGGAAGGCCTCTATGATGGCTGAATACTCAGCCTCACTAATATTATGGAAACTTTTTTTTTTTTTGAGACAGGGTCTTATTCAGTCACCTAGGCTGGAATACAGTGGTGCTGTCATAGCTCACTGCAACCTCAAACTCCTGAGTTCAAGCCATCCTCCTGCCTCAGCCTCCTGAATAGCCAGTACTATAGGCATGCACCACCATAGTGCCTGGCTGTTTTTAAAATTTTTACTTTTGTAGAGATGGGGTCTTGCTATATGGCCTAGGCTGGTCTTGAACTCCTGGCTTTGAGTGATCCTCTTGCCTCGGCCTCCCAGAGTGTTGGGATTACGGGTGTGAGCCACTGTGCTCGGCCTCAGGGAGGTATTTTAAGCTTAACCTAGTGCTATCTGCAAAACAGCAATACATTAACAAAGAATTTTCTTTTCTATCTTAACTGGACATGTTTAAAACATTTTTGTCTGCCTACTTACATGTGTATATATGTGTGTATATAAAATGCATTTCTGTATGTAAGATTCAAGTGCACAATGTATTTAGTACTTGCAGCAGAGATCTCTTTTAACTGCCAGTTAACAGCAGCATGCTCTGCTTCCTGCTTCCCTGCAGGGTGACTAATTAATAAACTTTCCCCTAATTGAGTTCTGGCTGCCAGGTCCACAGAGATTATTACTTATATACAAGCAAACAAAATTTCCATTTTAAATAACACCCCAAATCTTCTCATTATATTTTAAACAGTTATAAATTCACTGAAGTCAAGCAAGCCATGGGCTAGGAGGCTGTCTGCATTCTGGCTTGGATCCTTTCCCCTCAAGAAGCAAGAGGTGTCCCCCCAGATCTTTTGGGGGCTGATCCCCAGTAGCCTGGCCTCTTGCCCCTTCTCTGTTCTCATCTACTGAAACATTAGAAAGAACCTCAAAGACGTGCTGGGAGCCATTAATGGTATTTGCCTTTTCCTTTAACCTGAATGTATTATTTAAAAGCAATTCTCTTTCACAATTTAAAAAAAGGAAGAAGATGAGTTTGATGCTAAATATTTAATACATGCCAAGGATTCATTAAATACCGATTTGGGGTGGATCATTGAGTTTAGGAAATGTCCAAGCCTAAACTTCTGTGGAAGCTGAATTTCAGGTTCTTACATTGGAAGCAATTTAATTAACTATTTCCTTGTTTTCAAGATTTCTCCCAACTTTCATATTTCAAATTGAAAGCAGAACAACAAAAAAGTAAAAAATGTAAACCTGAAACAGTTGTTTTCTGTTTGGTTTGAAACCTAGGAAGAGGAGGAGAGTATCCCATATCCCCTGAGTTTTTCTGCTCAGTGCCATTTGGGAGCCATTTGGCTCAAGATTCAGACCTTTTGCGAGTCACCCTTTGCTGAAAGTACAAGAATCCACGCAGGCTCTGATTAGGATTATTACTGACAGCTGCTTAAAAGAATAAAATAAACATTTTTCAGACTCTCACATTCACACTGCTAAGACATTACCCAGGGGAAAAAAAAAACAAAAACAAAAAACAGTGAGGGCAGGATTTAAGGCCAGCTGTCAGATTGTTAGAAATATGGATAAAATTCTGTTGTGGATTCTAAAGGTCTGGATCTTCTCATCCCTATCCTAATCCCCTATTTCCTTCTTTAAGAACATTATTCTAAAGGGGAGTGCTCTACGTGGTGTGAACCCTTTATTGAGAATTAATCTCCCCTGAAAGATTCTTATTCAACATATTCTGCTCTTCCCCAGTCAGACCTTTCTCACCATCACAGGTTGTCAAGAGAGATGTGGTGCTCTGCTAATGGTACACCTCCCTGGGGCGCCCAAAGCACTGCAAGTGAAGGCCAGTATCTCTAGGTTCCCTGGGCAGCAGCCACTGCAAGTAGCTCAAGGCTGATTTTCAGAGCCATGAAGGCTAATTGGTTAGTGGAATGCCAGCCCCAGGTGCAGATATTTGCGCTGAGTCCTGGGGGTGAGGGTAGGAGCCAAGTTTCCAGGCCCTGTCAAAACTAAAGGAGTGGGCAGCAACATGGGTGAATCTCAAATGCACTAAATGAAAGAAGCCAGACACAAAAGGCCACATATGGACCACATGATTCCATTCATAGGATATTCCGGAGAAAGGCAAAACTAGAAAGATGAAAATCTGATCAGTGGTTGCGGGTGGATAAAGGTATGAGGAAGGGACAAAGGGCAAGAGGGACTTTACATGGTGATGGCATTGTTCTGTCTTCATAGTGGTGGTGGCTACATGACTGCATAGATTTGCCAAAACTTATCTAAAGACACATAAAAAAGGTAAGTTTTACTGAGTATGAATTATACCTCAATAACCCTGAATGTAAACAACTACTAAGGAGTAGGAAAAATGGCAGAAGACAGGTCAACACATCACTGAGATTGGGGAAAGGGAGGAGTTTTCACTTGTGGGTAAGTGAAGCCCCCAAGGGCTATCTCCAGGAGTACTGGTTTTCAAGTCTTTTGGGCAAGAAGGAGACTTGGGAGGAAATTGGGGAGCCTGTCCACGATCCCAGTGGGATGTCTGAATTCCAGGATTCATGTAGAATAGTTTTGTTGATTGCCTCTGCTTCAGTCAATTGACTTTACAATTTCCAGGCCAGGGTTAGTCTCCTAACTCAGAGTTTTCTGTTTTTCTGGCATCGAGTGTCCTTGAGACAAGCACTCAGAAAGCATTGGGGTCCAGTTGCCCGTGTTTTGAAATCCCTATAGAGGTGGACATTGAGAGACTGTGGAAGCCACAGCCCAGTCAGCACAGGAGCCCCGTGGTCCGCAGCTTGCCTTAGAAACCCAGTGAGGTCAACAGACCACTCTGCCCATGGCCCAAGATTCCACCCAAGACCCTCAGCTGCGTGCTGGCACTGGACCCTGCTGGGCGTAGAGTAGACACTACTGGACAGAGGACAGAGAACTGCACCAGGGACCGTGCTGACTTTGAAAAAATAGCCAAGGAGGGGCCTGTATAACCACAGTGCTGGGTTCCTGACAGGGCAGCTCACTCCCAGAGCAGGTATTATGCCTGGGTTTTCACAGTGAACCTTTAACTAATGGGAACATCCTGAGGGAGGTAGCCAGGGCCTGGGTAGTTATTCAAAAGTCTCATTTCTACATTCTTTAGAAAACATGACTGTTTCACTTGGGCCCATATTGCAGACTCAAGCTAATGATTAATAACGTATTCCAGGGTGCTTTGATAGGTAAATGTTGGTCTTTCATGACAACCACCTTTAGGGTTTATGAGCAAAAAGATACTATTAAGCAGTTGTTTTTCTATTTTTAAGTTTGTCCTTTCACGTTCTCATGGCAATCACATTTGTAAATTATCTTTACTGAAACAAATGGTTTTCCCTTGGACAGTTCAAAAGTAAACTTCAGTCCAGACTCTACAACTATCTTGAATTACCAATCACTGTACTGAATATTGTACTCCATTAAGAAAAGGTCGCAGTTGCCCTAGAGGAGGGGTTTCTGGCTGGGGGGAGCTGATGGGGGGCTACGAGGTGGAGAGTGGCCGACTCACTTCCCCCTTTGCCGCTTTTCTCCATCCGGTACTGGTAGATGTGCAGCGTGAAGAACATGTGTGAGCTGCGGTGGGCGTCCTCGTCACAGTCCTGCTGGTGGCTCCGGCGGGAGGCGATGGCTGCATCCAGGAAAAAGGCGGCCTTCTCCGCGGTGGGGGCCCGCAGCTCGCTCTGGTTCTGCAGCTAGAAGACAGAAGCCAAGAGCTGAATGAAGCTGCAGGCTGAGGAGGGTTTGCCTGTCACTCATGCCGGGGTGCCACGGCTCCATTCAGCTGGCTGTCCCTTATGTATAGCAGAGCCACATGCTTCTCTAAGGCTGAAAATCCTTCTGGAACCAGGTGCTATACTCATGTGCAATTCTCAGCTTAATTAATTCATTGCTGAAGATTAATATTGAGCACACTTAATTGGATAAAACCTATTTTTTACCCATTTTACAACTTACATAGAATCTATAAATGGCAGGTGTGAAAAGCAAATGGTTGCATGGGAGTGATCCATGGGAGCAGGTGGCCCAGCTTTATCTCTGCAGAGGACAGCAAACCAACCCCCGGGCTATCCATTTACCTAAGAAGACACAGGGATAAGGGATGTGACTGCATCTTGATTCCAAAGATTAGATTGTTTGGACACAGGTAGGTTGCAAAATGTGATTTTAGACCTGACAGCACTGGCGTCCCAAAGAAGTAAAAAACTCGGTTAGCTTTCACGTGACTCCTAATTTTTCAGCTATTTAATTAAAGCCAATTTTAGGCCACATTTACTAGCATAAACAAGAAGTGTAAAAGGCACCCCAAAACACCCAAGATATTAAATGTCTCATCTGTGTTTAAGAGATACCTATTTTTACCTTTAGTTCCTGAATTCATGTT
This sequence comes from Daubentonia madagascariensis, assembly GCA_023783475.1. Classification (NCBI taxonomy): domain Eukaryota; kingdom Metazoa; phylum Chordata; class Mammalia; order Primates; family Daubentoniidae; genus Daubentonia; species Daubentonia madagascariensis. Next base: position 12,570,242 of record JAKFHU010000258.1, on the reverse strand, counting down.
CTGGCATACTCATTAATTAAAGAAAGCACAGAGGGTACTGTGTCTAAATCTTACGAGAACACTTGGCAATTATAGCAAACCTGAATCAGAGTAATCATATTATCAGAATTCGACCAGCACTCCTTTTCTGGGAGAAAAGGAAACTCATGTTTCTGAGTTTTATTCCAAGAACTAATTTGCAGTATATGCTTTAGGGTTTGTGCAAATTCTGACAATTTTCTACTCTAATTTTGAACTATGAGAGTCAATATTCAGAACCTGAGACCATTAAAATCCTTGAACTTCAAAGAGAGATTCTATTGTGTTACTCCAGAAAAATAAACCAAGGAATTTTAAAGATTTTTTAACAAGAAGTGTTAAAGAGAATGTTGGTTTCTTCCTCTTAGCCTTCAGTCAACCAGCTCTTTCACCTAGATGGAACTTCACCAATAAAAGTCAGTGGAGGTGAAAGCATATTTGAATGTCTAGGAAACGCCTGGAACAGGAGCAGTGGGCAGGGTCCTCCTGATTCCATCATAGGTGCTGTGTAGATACTGTCTGAGCACATCTTATACTTCAGAACCGTGGTTCTCAAAGTGTGATCCCTGGACCAGCAGCATCAACATTACATGGGAACTTGATAGAAATGCAAATTTTGGATCTCTACCCCAGACCTGCTGAATCAGAAACTCTGGGGTGGAACCCAATGATCAGTGTTTTAACAAGTCTTCCAGGTGACTCTGATGTAGACTAAAGACGATTCATAAGGAAAATGGAAGGCTCTGAGGTGCTTTAAGGAGGGGAAGAGCATGGTCAGGTTTGAGTAGATGAGTGTAGCAGAGGCCACTGGGGGTATCCTCACCTGTGCAAACAATCCCAATTGGGATCAAATGGAACACATACCTAAAAAATGAGGCAGCTGATAAAACTGGAAAATAAAGCCTACTGCTAGAGACTGGAGGAATGGATTGTTCTGGATACAAATCAGGGGCTCCCGAGTCATTCCTGCATCTATTGTCAGACAGCAAGGGGGAGACACTCTTAACAGGCATAACATCCTGAAAAGGCAAACTGGAGCTTCTCTTGGCTTCCATAGTTCTAGTAATTATATCACGGTTCTAATTAGAAAGTGGTTATTAGTTTTTCCTACAGCACTGCTAATCCAACTGTAAACCAGTGCCAGAAACACAGTTTATAGAGCCATAAACAGCCCCAGTAATGGCTGTAGCTATTTATGCAGAACAGTAAATATTTCCGTTTGTTGTTAAACAAAAGAAAGATTGTACTCTTTTTTTTTTTTTTTTTTGGAAAGCGGCGTAAAGAAAGTGAATTCAATTTCCCCCGAAATGCTACAACAATTGTGGTTCCTGCTCATTGTCAATTAGATTCAAGGTACAAATATTTAGGTTGGGCAAGCAGATGGCCCCGCAGCTGCAGATCATAAAGTTCCAGTCCGCTTTAAAGTAAACACCCGTAAGCCTCCCAGTTTACAGGTTGAGTGATTTACAGGGTTGAACTGCCCCAGCCTCTGAGGCAGGGATGAGCCGCCTCGGGGCAAGCCAAGCTCCAGAAGCAATCACCTGCGTGCCACAGATGGGGTCCTCGCAGAGGTACACGCCCGGGGACTGGCCGTCCTGCAGGCTGCCCGTGGCCACCTCCGACAGCAGGTCCCGCAGGTTCTCTTCCTTCCCCCACACCTCCACGGCTGAGATCCGGACAGAGAAACGGGCACCGGTTTTTTCTTTCCGTTCATTTATCAGCTTGAAGAGCCATGAGATGGCACAAGGAATGATGCCCAGGTTCTGCATGGAATCGTCCTTTCCAATCATGGTGTAGGATTTTCCTGGGAGAGCCAGGGAAGAAAGAAAAAGCAGTTTGAGTGTCCAGGCATCACTTAAAAATAGATGCCAAGGAGGCAGAAGAAAGGCATGGGGAAGTGGGGAAAACGGAAGAAAAGGGATGAAAAGGAGACAGAAATAGTAAGCACTTGACAAAAACAAAAAAAGGCGTTTCCTAATACTACCAGTTAAATGGCTATAATAAAGAAGGCAAGAGCCCAGGGAAATGACAAGATTAAATCACAATGTACCTTGAGGAGGGTCCCAAATATCACAAGCTATCCAGTTTCTGCATTGTTTTACACATAGTGGGAAGACAAGAACTTTTCATCACTGTTACGATTCTTTTTACAGCCACCCCACGGATTAAATCCACATACTTGCACTTTACATCCTTTCTCAAGTTAAATGCTGTGTATATTTTTATAGCATGAGCAAATTCCATTACAGTCCAGATCACTGCTTTGATGGAGATCAAGAAAAGAAGAGCTGGCTAGGACAGAAGCGCAGAGGGAGGCAATGGGCTTTCTGTCCTGGCTGAGAACTGGCCTCCATGCCCTCCGCAGGGCCTCTGTTGGAGTCTCTGCCAAGGACACTTTTTGAAGTTCTCCAAATCACTAATTTGTCAAGCATGTAAGGCAAGGCCTGGTGAGCAGATGGCCACAGGTCAGGGTTAAGATGGGACTGTGAGGGGATTTAATTGAAACCCTTGTGTGTGTGTGTTGGGGGGACACTCCCTCCTCCCCCAGATGATTCTGTGGGGGAGCGTTCTGACAGTGCAGATACTGCATGTTGGGCAGCAAGGGCGGCTGCTCACACTGGTTTCCCCAGGCAGGTCCTAACACGGTTCTGGGCTTTGCTTGGTGGTTGTTCCTCCAAGCTTTTACATCAGCTCCAATCACCTTGCGGGTGGTGCTGTGTGCAGGATGGTGTATCTGCTTCCCAAACAGCTGCTGTTCAGGAAACATACATTTTCCTGCTTGCCTCTCTGACCTGGACCAAGTAGGAGCAGCCCTGCTACTCCTTTGTTCATCTCTTGGCCTTGCAGGCTTTCCTACATGGATGGGTGTCCACTTACAATGAACACCTACGTTTCAAAAGCAGTAATGGTTCCTCAGCACCTAAGAGAAACTTAACCCTTTCTTTCCCCTGAGGACTCTGGGACAAATGCAGAAGAATGCATGGGGCGATAGAGAACACAACGAGCAGCACAAAAAAGTAAAGCTCTCACTAACCCAGCTTGGCATGGCCAAAACAGAACACGCAGCCATCTGCCCCATTGACCACCGACTGGATCACCTCTGCCACGGTTCCAGCACACACTTCAGCCTGTCAGACACAAAAGGAGACATGAGCTGTGAATGGACCACATGACCAAAGCACCATTAATGATGTAAAAGTGAGCCCGCCTACCCTGGGCTTAGAGTCCCAGCATCACTGCCTTCCCATATGGGCCGATCTCTGCCACGGAGGCCTGAAGGTGGTCAGAACCCTTGGGTACCTTCCGACCTTTGCAAGCCTGAGCATTACCCATGTTAACTGCAAACCACCCTTCTGCTAAGCTGTGGTACATTTCAGCTGCTGCATCTGTAGACCAGTCAGGAGCAGGCTGGAACGGGGGCATTGGGTGCTCATGGATGTCGCCATTCCCTTCCCTCATCTGCCATTCTGGCCTCCTGGACAAGGCATTTAATCTTTCCATTCGCCCTTTGCTAACTAGATCCTTCCTTTACACACACACACAGACACACACAGCTTATGAAATGGGCCAGGCTTATTGAAGGGGAAGAGGTGATGTGCCATTTCAGGAGAGACCTTGAGAAACGCTGTAGTTCCAACATAAGCAGGAAGTCTGGGATCTATGTCTGCTTTCTCTCCTGATCTCTTCCTTCTTTTCCAATCCACGTTCTCTTCTTTTCAAAACCAGCCTGTTCTTCCTTTCCTTATGGATATATTCAATGTATACAACATCAACCGCCACTTGCCAGGATATTGTTATGGGTGTTCTTCAGCCTGTTGTGTGTGTCTCACCTCCAACTTGATTATTAAATCCTTAGCCAGGGCCCAGGCTCTTGATGACTTTTTGTATTTCCCCATTAACACCCAATAATATAGCACTCTGCAAACAACAGGAACTCCATAAATTTTGTGGACCAACTTGGAAATCTGGGAACCTTCTCTCTCTCTGGTTAGTACCTGAGACTCTTCACAGCAGGAGGAGGACAAAATCATTTCCCTTGTCCTGTTGCCTTCATTTCTGTCTCAGGGCTGGAGTCAGAGCTTACAGAAGCATTGTGAGGCCACGCAAACACTGGGGCTCTGCAGTCAGCACAGCAATGTGCCTCCCAGTGGGAATCTAAAAACCAGCAGCCTGGGCAATGAATGTGGTTATTCAGCTCTGGGTTTCAGCAGCACAATGAACCTAAGTATTTGGAAATCAATTTTCTCTCCCAAACTGAAATTGAAAAACCACACTCCCAACAACTGTCAGTTGTTCCACAGTGGTTGCCTCAGCAACTCTGCTGGGGGGTCCTCCTTGGCCAAGGGGGGAGCAGGACAGGGCCACTGTGGGGACTACAGGATCTGTCACACCCCTCAGGACCTAGGCAACAAAAGCCTGGAGCTAAACCCTGAGACTGAGGCAGTCAAATCTTGATGAACTGGCCAGAGGTGCCTCTGCAGAGTGGGGAGAAGTTACTGCACGTTGAACGAAGCCTTCTTTGAACATATGTGACATGGAAGCCAGGAGGCTGTGAGCCGACCCTGAGCCATACATAAAATAAACCATTAGATTCTTGAGTCACCAGAAAGAATGTTGGTTGTATGTGGACCAAACCACCATCACTGAATCACCTGTGCAGAGGCCAGGAAATAGAGGAGACACAGGAGTGGCATCAGAGGGCACAGGTGGGTAGGCATCCCCTTGCAGAGTTCCTGTCTGGCTGTCTACTGAGAAGAGAGTGGTCAGCAATTTGTCCATCTGGTATTTGTTAAGAGCTGACCATGGCTCTTGGAGGCCCCTTGTTGCTTTCCCTTGGACTTGGAGAAGCATGCAGCCTTCCCGAGCACAGACCCCAAGGGCAGGGCCAGGTCTGCAGGAAGCCTCTGCTCACCCACAGGTCTAAGTCCTCCCCCACTTCCAACCCTACAAGCCAGACCCAGTGGAGGTCTGTCCCAGCAGTAGACAGCTAGTGACTGCCAACGCTACTCAGGGGAAATAAGGATGGCTCATACAGGCAACAAGGAACATGGATTGTTACAATCATTACTTAGCTTCAGGAAGCTGATATCCTCAGAAACTGAGAAAAAGCAAATTTTATAACTGCCTGGGGTCAGTCACCGTGGTGACTGCTGCTTCACAGGCTAACAAGGACCTGAGAACAGAGGCCCACTCTGCACACTGTCTGGTTTTTGAGCTTTGGAGGCCCAAAGGTGCTCAGCCTGTGGGGGCTGAGCTGGCCATGGCCAGCAGCATGATACTAATATTGACGATGATGATGTAATGGTAAAAATAGCATTTATTGAGCACTTGCTATGTTCCTGTCTCTGCTGTAGGTACTTCATGTGTGTCAAATCGATGGATCACAACAGCTTAATGAGGTACATTTTAGTCATGTCCTCACATTTGACGGATAAGGACACAGAAGCCCACATAAGTTGAGTGACTTGCCCAAGGCCACACTGCTAGTAACGGTGGGTAAAGTGGAGGGAGATCAAAGATAAAATATGAGCGGGATGCAGAGAGGTTAATGGGAAGAAGAATCCAGGAAGGATGTCTGCTCAGGACAGGGACTTTGAACAAGTGACTTAATCTTTGAGCCTCAGTTTCCTTGTCTGTTATGTGAAAAGAGTAATGCCTGCCTTTCCTACCCCACAGAATTCTAGGAAGAGTCATAACTTCTGAAAAAGTGCAAATTTACATAGAAATGTAGTTTATTATAATATTGAAAATTTAAACAAAAGTAAAACACTCTGAAATGAGTGAAACCACAACATTGTGCACATACTGAGCTCTGGAACCAAGTATGCAATATAAACAAAGACTAGCAATATAAATGGCTCCTTTTTCTGGAATAAATCTAAAATGCATTAATAGTCCATGTTTAATTTAGGGTTTGCTTTGGAATTTTTACAACTTACAGAGATTCACTTCTGAAAAGTTTTAACTGTGTTAATTAAATTTTTTGTAGGCCATTTATTAGACCCAATATCAGGTTTAAATTACTGAGCCCATTGGGTGGTATAACACACAAAAAACATAATAAAGAGAGAAACCGTAGAATTTATTCATAAACTACTTTGTCTTCCTATGGTAAAGATGGGGAAACCACATGCTCAACATCTTAATGGATGGAGCCTATACTACGTGCTATGTACCCATGGTGTAATATAGGAGCCTGTGTGAGCATCGTCACTTCCTATACTCACATGCAACATGGAGGAAATTAACAGAGGCTGCAAATGGTAACAATTAGCACCATTGTCCTCAGGTTCTGCTATAGGCTATTAGTTATACATGGTTTTGTATAAATCTCGGGAAGTACTAGAAATTTACCAGAAAGGTGCAGGTGTCTGATGCCAAAATGCAGGCAAAATAGGCCACTGTATACCTGTAACCTGGGTTATTTATTTCTGCAATTAGTCAGTTCTACAGTCATGTCCTCTCCCCCATCCCCAGTCCCTTGCAGGAACAGGTACTGTTTGGTGCCATTTACAGGCCCATATTCACCACAGCTCCAGAAGCCAATCCAAGTAAGAACGGATGTTTACTAGAAGCTTCAGCTGCACCATCTGGTAGGGTCTGCAATTCATTGGCTACTTATGGTCCAGTAATCTTGGCACCTTGGGCCCCCCAAGTAGTCTCCAAATTATACTCATAGTAGATTAACAAAAATGGCACCAGTTCTCCACCCCACCCTGTGTGCAAGCCCCTTGCAATGTGACTTGCAGCTCCTCTCATCATGAGGGAGAGTCTCTTCCACACCTCTTGAAGCTGGGCCAATAGAATGCAGCAGAAGTGATGTTGTGTCAATTCTGAGTCTGGGCCTCAGGAGGCCTGCATGCTTGGGTCCTGGACACTGCCATGATAACAAGCCCAAACTAGCCTGCTGGATGATGACAGACAACGTGGAAGAGAGACCATTTGACCCGGCCAAGGAGACTCTAGACCAGCCTAAAGCCAGGCAACCCCCAAACATGTGCCATGATGTAATATAGGATTATTTCATTTTGGCTGGGTAGCATCCAGCCAAGACCCACAGAGCTGCCCACCCGACCCATGGCTGATCACAGACACATAAATGCTTTTGGAAAGCATTTTGACCTCCACAAGTCATATGTTGGGCAGGATCAATATGCTGGGATTTCAACAAAATATATCCTTGGGGAGAAGGAAGAATGTGCCAGTCAGTAGACAGCATACAGAAGCAGGAAGACAGCAGGCAGAATTGGAAGTTATAGGGACAGCTGGTCCACTAGAACCCCACTCGTGCCTGGGCTTCTAGGTATGGGCATGTAAGAAGGGAAAAAATGTTTCAGGGAGCTGGATTAGAATTAGATGATGTCCTCAGGCCCTATATAAGCACACTGGGGTTGAGGGCAGGTCTATAGTCCCAGCAAGGAGCCAGAGTGCTAGGCAGGGAAGCTGAGGCTGGCATGCGTCAGTGGAGTATAGGGAAGAAGAGAGGTTTGGGGGGAGCTTTTATATCAGTTAGCTGTTGCTGCATTACACACCACCCTAAAACTCAGTGCTTAAAACAATAAGCATTTTTTATTGCTTTGTTTTGTTGCAATCCCAGCATATTGATCCTGCCCAAAGTATGATACCAGTAATTCAAAAGCACTGAACTATTCAATAAGGCTCAAATTGACTTCTAAAAGTTGTGTAGATGGAAGAACGGGTCCACCAGAATGCTCTAAAAGACACCCTCCCTGCTCACAGGTCCTAGTGAATGAGTAAATGCTTCTTTAATCAACATTGCCTGAGGCTGAGAGGCATTTATACCCACCTGGGAAGCATCTTGCGGAAAAACTGCATCGAAGGCAAACATTTTCGGAGGAACCTGGTTGCCTCTCTTTTGGAAAGCATTTTGACCTCCACAACTCAGGGGATCATACAAGGTGATTTGCTTCTTCCGTGGGTCCACCTTTAAGAAAGAACTGGATTCTGAGGTATCTCGAGCCAGGGTGGAACAAATACGAAGCATGACTTTCACCTGTTAAGAAACAAAGATGGGCAACAACACAGATGAAGATAGCTGGATACTTTACAGTGAAGCACCTTTATATATTCTGGTGATATAAATACACATGGCAGCACTGAACTTTCTCATGATAAATTATGATGATGTGCACAGTGAATTAGCAACATAATCCTCACTGGGTTCGTGGGACAACTGATTTACTTATAATTACCAGGTAGAATATTTTGATATGTCCATTACTTTAATACAGAGGTGGTACATGTTCTTTGTCTTCCTATTAACATAAATTGAAAATTAACTGTGCCCTGGTGGCCCAATTACATAGATGAAAAGGTAATCTGGACTGCCAAGCTATAGGGGCTGGTGTAGTTCCCTTGAAGCTCACAGATCAATAAACCGTGCACATAAAAGTTAGCTCCGTAATTTACTCCTTGGCTTGGCTCATCAGGACTCTGGGAGACAAAAATCCACAGTTATTAGTGTCATCATTAAAGGCCTGTGAAATGGCCTGTTTTTAATGGTCAGCATTTGAAATGTGTTCCAAGGGGCAACAGTGATAAAAGATTGGCTTGCAACATGTTATTTGGGATCCCATTAAGTGAGTGCAGAGAAGTTGTCATTTCAGGGAACGAAAGTACATCTCTGTAGGAAACGGGAGGCAGTGCCCGTTAACCCAACTTCTGAGTCATTGAACATGAGCATCTCTGGTGCTCAGCACTGATCCAGCCCCACTCAGTGGTGCTTATGGAAATGGACAGCCTGCCTCAGGGTCCTAAGGTGAGCAGAAATCAAGCTGAAGCCACATACAGGTCTGGAAGCTACAGTCCTGGGAAAATAGACAGCATTTTCTCTTACCAGAGCTTTGTTACTATGTTGGTAGTTCAGTCTAACTTATGATGGGCACTTTTTCTGAGCACCTATTATGTGTCAGGCACTGTGCTAGGCATGGGGGATGCAAAGACGAGTAATGCATACAGTACTAGGGCAGACAGACACAGAGACAGATAATCTGAGTAATATAAAGTGGCAAATTCTGAAGGTAGGCACAAGGGTTGTTTTAAAACTCCTCTCTGTGTCTTGCCCTCTTTGTCTAATCAGTTGTCAGGTCCGATGAAATCTCCATCATGCAATTTTTGGAGGGAGGTTGTACATTTTTAAATGAAATATTTCAAACATACAGAAATGTTCAGAGATTAATATATGTTGTGCTTGATGGAGTGACATCATCATCCTGCCAATCTCAGCTCTGTCTGCTGAGGCATGGGGACTAAGCTGCAGCATACAAAGCTGAAACATAAAGAATTCTGAGAGCACTGGGCTCATCAGATATCCGGCACCACGCCCCAGCTGTGCTTGGCCTCATAACTTAAGAATGGTACTCAAGTGTGGATCTGGAGGTGTCATGTGGAAGGGGCCTGAGGGTGGGGTGATGGTGACCTCTCAGAGTTCAGATCTTGGTTCTACCACTGTGAGATCACATAATGTGCGCCAGGATCGTGCTATCATCTACATTATTTCATTTAATCCTCCCAATAATCCAGTGTGTAGGCATACTTGTCCAGATTTTACAGATGAGAACTCAGGTGTTACCCAACTTGGCCCAGATCACTAAACCTGTGGGTGGTAAAGCTGGCCTCTGACCCCACCTCCAAAGCCCATGTTTTTCCATCATGCCAACTGCTGCCTCCCACAAATAGTCAAATTTCTCAGAGCCTCCAGTTTTCTCACCTGTATATCAGGAATAACAATGCCTATCTTACAGGCTGTTGTGAGAATGCAATGAATTGACATGTGATGTGCTGAGCGCGATGCTGAGCACATAGTGGGCGCTAGATTCCTGTTTTCCTGCCTCCTCCCTTTGGATCATGATATCCTATTATTTTCCAATCACAGTGTGAATGAACAGGTTTAAGAACTCCTTGCCCTGGACACTGGGTACTGTGAATCACAAACAGGTTACCATGGGAGATCACTATAGATACAGCTAGTTATTAAGCGCTGGACCCGGCAAGGCTCCTATTAGTAAAACCCTGTTAACTCCCACAGCCACTGCATGTAAGACAACCACTACTTTTATCTACATTCCATTCTGGCAATTTTCCTGTTCACTGTGACTTTCTATAGTCTGATTTCAGTTCTTTTCATTTGTGTAGATTTGCCCCAGTTACATAGCAGGTATACTAAGAGCGTGTATTCAAATCACAACTTTCAGTAGGTGTTTGGGGCCTCCAGGCTTTCTATAAGCAAATCTCCTAGCCCAGGCTCTGAGCATTGCAAGTCAAGGATGCTGCAATGTCAGGCAGAACTGATGAAGCCATGGCCCAATGATTTTCCATTTCACAATTTTGCATGCAATTTCTGGGTAACTAGAGGTGCTGAATGTAAAATATAAGCTAAGCCAGGCAAGGGCCTGCAAGGAGAAGCAGGAAAGAAGGGGCTGAATGAGTGAGTCATTTGTCCAGGAGGAATGCTCCTGCATCTTAATGAAGCTCCAAGCCTGTGGTTCATTTTCTGCAGACAGGCTGAAGATCCTAGCCACTGGTCTGGCCAAAGAGATACACAGTTGTTTAAAAACCCATTGAACTCTGAGCTGGGGGAAAGGCCACACTCCATTCTTTTCTTTGCAATTCATTTAAATAAACAGAGATTTTTTTTTTTCCTTAAATGAAGGAAATTGGGTTTTTCTGCTTCACCTCCTTTGGGTCATTATTCCCTTAGTCCAGCATTCTATTTCCTACTTAATCTGCTGTAATTAAAGTGCTTAGGAGATACTACTTGTGATGAAGAAAGTCCCTCAGACTTCTTGCCAGGAGTTCTTGCTTTTGTAACTAACACTGTTAGGTTCTTGGCAACATCTACTTCAGCCCTGCCTGGCCCTGCTGCTTCATGTAGAGGGTCCCGGCAGTTGTTAACATGCACAGCCTTCTCCTCGGTTCTCAGAGTCAAGGGGACAGTCACTATTTCACTCCCAAGAGCAGACCTGGAGGAAAGGGGGTCCAGGAAGCTAAAGGAATAGCCCAAGTGGGGGCAAGGAAGGCCTGACACCCTGATTCAAGCAAGAGGAAATTGGTGTTTCCTATACCAAAGTCCCTACTGGTTGAGACCTCACTTTGCCTCCTTTGTCTAATTAGTCAGTGGATGGTGCGAGACAGCTGTTGCTTTGGGCAGCAGTTGTCTTTACGTCCTGCTCATTAATCGTTCAGCACCTCCTTCTGGGCGGCATTATGGGACAGCAGGAGAAAGGAATTGTGAGACACTCGCCAAGTGACGCAGAAACTCGCTCCTGAACTGCACAAACACTCCATCAGTGTGGAGGCGATCGCAGGCTGCCACACCACCTCACTGCAGGCTAATGAGGAGCACCCGTAATTGCTCACTGGCTACACATGATCACAGCAGACAGCTATTCCTGTTTGTCCCTAGTCACAGAGCACAGCCACATGGGGCAGACCTACGGCTCTTCATTGCCTGCTTCTCTACCCAGAAGCTGTCCAGCTGGAGGTTTCCTTCAGACCATGGGGCTCAGGAGGGCTTTGGGCATATCTGACCATTTGAAGGATCTCCCAGCAATCAGAAAAAGACTACAGATGATAAGGTAGGGGGAGAAGGAGAGAACTCCAACATTCATTCTCATGCATGAGCTCTGTTTAAATTCTCTTTGTGGACACCCACAATGCAGGCCCTCTACAGACACATAGAAACAATGGTCTGTTCCCTGACCTGAGTCTTGGCCACAATAAAGGCTCAATAAGTGTGCGTAGGTGACAATAAATAGTTTTTTTTCCATCTACCAGGTTATAGGCTACAGAATTAAATTAACCACTAACATCTTTTGGTTCCTTTACATTTCTCTATTTTAACTCCCTTTACCTTGATGTCTGAGTTCACAGATTTTTACGAATCAGACCAGTAGAAACTGGTCAAGGTGCAGATGGATCAACCTAACCAGAAATAGCATTTGGCATCATTTTTGTCTCCATCTCAGCAGGGTAAGAATTATCTTTAAGCCTTCCACCTCTATTCTCAAGTTCCTAAAACATGTCTGGAAATTGTTCTCCAAGGCAGAAAAGAGTGGGTGATCACAACGCCCCTCCAACATGAAGAATGGTGGAAAAAGTGGCAAAAGTAAATTGTCAGAAGGGATTCTAAAACCAAAGGGGTCATCAGATGGCACAGCCGAACTCCAGCTCGGGATCCTGCTTCCCTCCTGTCAAGGCAAGTGGCAGTGACAGCGACGCTGGCATTCCTCAGGGTGAGTATGCGCCACAGAAATGTCCATCATCCTCTCAGCCTCAGATGAGAGACAGCCAACATGTGGGCAAAAGACCAAGTTGAGGGTGCCATGTCCGAGGACAGCCCAGGGTAGAGGTGAAAGACAGCACCATGTTGTCCTTCATACAGACCAGGAAGCTCTTCCTGGTTTCCACATGGTTTTTGATTCAGCTGTCAAAGGAAAAACTTGGAGGAATAACAGAAGGACTCACTGGATGTCCCTTTCTGCAGGTACAGGGTGTGTGGGCACTGCAGTGAGGCAGGAGCTGAGATCTAACCCAGATGTCACCACCACTGAATGGCTGTGTGACTTAAGGTATGGGCTTTGGTTTCCTTATCCCTAAAATGGGACTGTCGTGCTACTTCCCTTGAAGGACAGTTGCGAAGAACCAAAGAGGTAAGAATAGACTGTAAAGCAGTATCCAGATGTCAAGTATTACTATCTCGAAAGAGAAAGAAAGAACGGAGTAAAAGCTCATTTTCCTCAAATCAACTGGTATAAAATAGACTTCCTACATCAAATTAATGACATCAGAAGCCTTTCTCCTAAGCTTAATATTAAAAATTAAAGCAAAAACTTCTTTAATGAACATACACATACACAGAAGTGAGAGAGACAAAGAACAAATTATCCCCCCCCACACAAAATTAAAGAATATATAGCCTTCTTACATTTTTGGTAAAAGTGAGTAATCTATGCAAAATTTTATCTGAGCATCTAAAAGATAAACGGTATTTCCCATAGTTTATTCCTTTGTTTTCTGTCTTGATCAGGCAGCGTGATGGATGTGCTCACATTGTCTGTTCTGGTACATTAGTCACTTCAGGAAAATTCCCAGCCTAAGTAAGATGATCGGAGAGACAGGAAACCTAAACAGTGTGCACTTCTCAACGTGTATTCCCCTTAGCACACGCGTTTCTGATCTACCAAGAAATTCAGCAACCTTCCCTATCCCTTCTATGCTGTGACATTCTGACAAATGTATCAGAAAAGATTTTGATGGAGTGCCAATTTCTAAAACACACTGCAAGGAATTAAGGGTACAATTTTCCAGCCATTATTTAAAGAGCCCTTTCCTCTTTAAATAATACAGTGCAAGGTTATATTGCTAACCCACCACTGGCACAATGAACTCCACAAATGTGACTTTCTTTTCTCCAATGTGCCTGCTTAACCTGACAGGAGAGACAGGCAATGATGTCAAAGTAAATTAAAATCAAGTTTCATAAAAGGAGAAAGTTTAAATACTTTTCTGATAAAATTTCTATAAATGATCTAAAATTACTTTTTCTGAAGGAAGATCTTTATGATTTCATGTGACTGAAAGGTTCCAGAAATTTTTTAGGAGACCAGAGGAATCATATTCCAGATAGTAATGATCTTGGAGGTCTCAAATAACTCCAATGCCAGGAAATACAGGGGACAACCAAGAAGGTTATAATCCCTAAATTTAGAGGGAGCTTTTAAACATACCTTACAAAGTCATTGTTCCATTAAACCACAGTTACCAGTACAGAATCACAGATCTGCGCCGGAAGCGCTATAGAGATTCTAAGCACAGTTCAGTTGTTAGTTACAGAACAAAACTGAATTGGATTAAATTTCTTTGCATAAAAACATGATAATAATCCTACATGACATACTCAAAGGTCATGGGGCTATATTCACCTGGACAAAGTCCAAAGCCACATGATCCTGTACTGAATCTGGGGGCGGGGAGGGCAGACTAGGGGGCTGAGGTATACTCAGCCTATTCGGGGGCCTATTTTTGGGCAGTGTCTGCTCTGTGTTGACAAAATCGATCAGTCAGCTATCAGTACTACTGCCATACTTCTTTACACGTTTTACAAATCTTACAGTTTACAAAGACATTTCTTATTTCCATTTGGTTCCCCTACAACAACTTGGTTAAGGAAATATTATTGTAATTATTATTACCCTCCTCCCTACTTTGAGACTAAGGAGATTGAGGTCTGAGGTACTTAAGTGACTTGCTCAAAGCCAATTGCCTGGTGAAGGTGAAAGGGCCCTGGCCCCTGACCACTCTTCCCTCTGTGAGCATCTTGGGTCACAGCCAGGGTGGAGCCACCTTTTAGGAGATTGGGGTGGAGGGTGGGGCCTGCCCCTGCACAGTGGGTGGGAGACTGGCTTCTCAGAGGTGCTAGCAGGTGAGCGTGTCTGGTGCCAGACAGCAAATAATAAGCAGCCATGCCATCAAAGGGGGAAGATTTACATTATTAAACACCAGGCTGGGAAAGGTGACAAGTGGTGGCACTATAAAGCTAAGGGTGAGGAAGCATGTGCAAGACCAGAAAGTGGAGCCTGGTAATGAGATGTGCTCAGTAGAGGAGTGCTTCGGGGAGCAGAGGGGGAGGAAATTCCCTAAAGCTCTTCATCTGTCACCAGGCAAGCCCAGCAAGGGACTGCAGCGCTGGAGGGAGGGGGTTGAAGCCAAGGAAGAAAGCCCTTCCCCGTGAGGCACTGTTAATGGCTGAGCAGCCTTGGGGAGCAGGGTCCCCCATACCAATTAGCAGGCTTGGGACAGTGCTGGCCAGGCTGCAAGGATGGAGACAGACACGTTTCAGCGGCTGGGCTGTCAGGAAGGGTTGGAACTCTGACAGTGGTGTATTTGGAAGAGGCCCCATCCTTAGCTCATTGTATCAAGAAATTTATTTTAAATGGTACAAAGACACAACCCTAAGACAGGCATTCTCAGGTCTGAAGTGAAGTGAGGTATGGGATTTTGAGGCATCCCTGAATGACCCACTCCAATGTCAGTGACACTCACTGTCAGAGTGTCCTGTGACTTCCACGGCATATAGCCTGGAGCTTGGGGGCACAGGCTCTGGAGATAGCCTGCTGGGTTTGGATTCTGGCTGTACTTACTGTTTACTGCTGTGTGTTCATGGATAAGTGATTTCACCTCCTCTGTGCCACATTTATAAACTGGTCATAATAATAGTACTGGCCTAGCAAGGTTACTGTGATCATTAAAAGTACAAATGCCTGTAACATCCCTTTCAACAGTGCCTGCTACCCAGCGAGTGCTCAATAAATATTAGCTATTATTACCTTATTACTATTTTTTTTGAGACAGGGTGTCACTCTGTCACCCAGGCTACAGTACAGTGGCACAATCATAGCTCACTGCAGCCTTGAACTCCTGGGCTCAAGTGATCCTCCTGCCTCAGCCTCCCAACCAGCTGGGACTACAGGCGTGCACCACCATGCCTGGCTAATTTTTTTAAAAAAATTTTTTGTAGAGACAGGGCCTTGCTATGTTGCCCAGGCTGGTCTCAAACTCCTGGCCTCAAGCAATCCTCCTGCCTTGGCTCCCAAAGTGCTGGGTTTACAGGTGTGAACCACCACATGTGGCCTCTTAGTACTGTTATTGAGGCTACTGAGTCTACTGGAAAGATCATGAACTTTGAAGTCAGACAGATCCTGGCTCTTGGTAGCTGTGTGACCATGAATATATTATTTTAAAATAGTTTCCTCATCAGTAAAGTGAAGATATTAACTCCTATCTTCAAGGATTTACATGATTATTAAGCAAATAATCATACTAAGCACTTGACACAAAGTAGGTCCTCAATACATAATAATTACTGTCACAATTAATCCACATCCATGACGTTTCCATAAGAGCCCATTTCCTCAGGAATCTAACAAATGTTCACTGCCTTCCCAAATCTCCCTTTATCTACCTTTGACCTAGGTGTTCAGGATACCTAGCCACTGGATTCTAAATCGTCTCATGCCCACAGAGCTGAGGCAGACCCATGCTTGGCCAGGGTTGCCAAATTTTTATAGATTTATAGCAGGTTATGCTTAGGTCTTCCAACTTCTACCCGCTCTCTCTTTTGCCTGATATTTGGTAAATAATAGGTGAGTGACAATTGGAGATTTTTCTGAAAACTGGGTAGGAAAACTATTATGGGTAGAATCAAGAAATACCCATTCAAAAGATAAAAAAGCATGGAAGGAATTCTTGTGAAAGTGCAGTGGGCACTCAATTACAATTCTTTCAGATGTACTCAGTTTGGATTTTGGCACTTATTGTTAATAAAGGGCCCATTTACCACTAAAGCTTACTCATGTGTTACAACTGAAGAGCTAAATAATAGATCTGTCATTAAATAGCAAACACTCAAGAAATGCTGCATCTGCTGATACAGACTCGTCTGTCACCAAAGAGATGCTGTTTGGCTTGGAAAACAACAGGACCAAGGGAAAGTTGTTTTTCTTTTCTATAGCCCACTTTATTATAAATATGAAAACTTCAGCTTGCTAACATGACACTTGATTTAGTGTCTTCTGCACCTCATCGCCACGTTCTCCCTAGTCCTAGGAATTTCAATATCCCACTGCTTCTGACTTTAATCTAGATAAATAAAACCCAGAACTCTGAAAATAAGTCAAGTAACACAGTTAGTTGTCTATCTAGAAATACTAGCTACCAGATCCACCGTGGAACTTATCAATGCACCACAATAAACAACTTAGTTATCTAAAACAAAAAGGCAATAATAGCTGTGATCACCTAATGATTAGGTCTACTGTGTATCTTTCTGGCATTCATCCCTGAAGTCCATTTTCGCTATAAAACTGTGTTTTAGGGACACTGTCTATACCAGCTCCCAAGTTCTATTAAATGTGTGCAGCTCCCATGAGATGATCATTTTGTTTCTGGTAGTAGCACATACAGATGAGACCTGCACAGGACCTTGGGGTGACAGCGTTAGCCTGTGTTCTCAGTGCTGCCTGGGGACAGATGGCAGGTAAGCCAGTGCAGAACCCATTCAGTTCATCTTTAAGGCCTTTCCAACCTACAAGACTGCAGCCTGGTGGTGGAAAAGGTGTCCTTTTCAAGGCCAGCTGGGGAGGTTGGGTTCCTCGCAGGGTTGGGGGTCCCTTCCTAGAAAACCCATGGGTAGGCACTCTAAGAGTGGGCTATTTCTCCAGCCTGGAACTGTGCAGCCTTAGTTCCAGGAAGGTATGGAAGGAAGAAAATAAGAAACCCAGGGAATTGTCCTAGTAAGAAAAACCATCAGAGGGATCTTTTGGGTCAAGATGTTAAAATCTAGAATGGTCTTACCTAAAATTCAGGATGTTAGGTAAATTTACCTTTCGCTGAAGACTGACATATACTCAGCGGATCAGTACACTGAACTCTATATTCTCCTGACCTCCTCAGACTAAGAGAGGGGAGAAGAGGGAGTAAGAGGAGGAACAAAAAGATGATGCTAGTATTTTGGTCCCAAATCCCTGGACCCTTGGTAAGTCTTAGGGATTTTCATTTTCATTCAACAAATAAATAAGGAAGAGTAAGAAAGTTCAATAATTTGCCAAAATTACCCCAATTCTTTCTCCATCACTTCCTCCAAAAGGCCCCTGTCCCTCAAGAGTGCATCTCTTCACTTCCACTCAGCATATGTTGAACGCACACCATGCACCATGCCCTATGCCAGGGCTGTGAGGGAGAGGGACAGGAAGGAAGCCCAGAGAATGGAGAGACAGTTGGGTTTATGCATAAAACAAAAGAGAGACAGTGGCATTTCCATTTAAGTGTTCCTTTATTTTCAAGTTTTAGGCTTGGAACTAAAGCAACTTTAATTCTCAGTTTAGCTCCAATGAGTCCCAAGCTTATTGCTGCCATTTTGTTGGAGGGACTAGATAGGACGTGAGTGGAGAGGACAGCCTGGAGGAGGGGAAGGACAGGCCAATAAGAAGAGGGGCCCAGTGAGGCCCAGCAGGAGGAGAGGGAAGGAGCACATGCTAATGAGATGCTCCTGCAACCTCCGCTGCAGGCAAGCCACTGACTGCCCCTCCACCTTGGCAGAGGAGCCCTTGCGGGCAGCAGGAGACAAGTTCAAAGCAGAATGATTAAGTTCGAATATGGAGGATTATTAGGAGGACATGTTTTCTCTTTATTTTCTTCTTAAAATGTGTGTGTGTAGGATCAGATGGAAGTTAGGGAGGGATGTACAAAGTAAATGTAATATTTACCTAATTCCAGTGTGCTCTAATGTACACTTGGTTAAAAAAAAAAAATTAAGGTATACGCCTGTGTTCCAGCAATGATAATCCTCTCTGCCTGAAAGGCTGGGCTGGAGGAGGCTGAGAGGGGAGTGTTCCTCTGTGGCTGAGGGGCTTGGAAACCTTTAATGGGAGGCATCTGATCAATAAGGCAGACGCCTGCATTTGAGAATTTAAAAGCCTTCCTAGCACACTGTGTCTGAAGGAAATGTCACAAGCATTTATCATGTGCTGGGATGGATGGTTTGCAGCTGCAGCTTGCCAAACTACAGAAGCTAACTTTGCTCAGTCTCTGCAAATACTCTCAACAGGCCCTTTTGCTTCATATGGAATCAGAATGCAGATGGGGGCTCTATCATGGCTCTGTAGAATAGACCCCACCACTGGGCACTATCGCTGCAAGTTGTTTCCACCATGGAACTTTATTTCTAGGCTCTGGCTTACATAGGGCTGTTTTATCTTGCCTTGCAGGTGAACCCACAAACTGCCCTTTTGTATTTCCAAAGAACCTGGGCTGTCGTCTCCTCATTGGAACATTGTGCACAGTTCACCTTGTTTGGACTTAGAAACCTCAGTCTAAAGTGAAGTTTCCCAAGGCATATGACCTGGACAGAGCAATGGCCAGTGGTTCTCCCAGACTCCTGGCCACCCCCCCAAACTAGTCTAGTGGATAAACATCCAGGTCAGAAACCTATTTCTTCCTTCATTAAGCATCTGCTAAGTACTTCCTAATCTGGGTGAGGTACCATGCAAGGCTTTGGAGTTATAAAGAGCTTAAAAACCAGTTGCTGTCTTCAAGGGGCTTATAGTTTATCAGGTGAGACAAAAAAAAAAAAAAAGAATAGAGTAATTCAAAAGAGTTCTGTACTGGGGTACAATGAGGACCCCAGTGGGTCCATTTCCACTTGGGGAGCAGGGGCCAGGAAAGGTTTCATGAAGAAGATGGTGAATGAGCCCTGGAAGAGGAGTCGCTGTCCGCCGAGCACTCAAGGCAGGGCAGGGGCACCCGGCACAGAAGCAGAGTGGGCCAAGGTATGGAGGTGTG
This sequence comes from Daubentonia madagascariensis, assembly GCA_023783475.1. Classification (NCBI taxonomy): domain Eukaryota; kingdom Metazoa; phylum Chordata; class Mammalia; order Primates; family Daubentoniidae; genus Daubentonia; species Daubentonia madagascariensis. The sequence continues at coordinate 12,550,865 of JAKFHU010000258.1, read as the reverse complement.
AGGCAGACTCGTGTCTTGGAACCTGCAAGTAGCCATGGGGCCTTGGAGCAAGGTACTTAGAGTCTCTGTGCCTCACTTTCCTCAGTACAAAGAAGATGGTAATAGTGCATCCTCCCCAATAGACGCTGTTATGAGGATTAAATAAGATAATGCATGCGAAGCTCTTGGCAAAGAGCCTGGCACATGGGAAGGGCTCAGTGAGTGGTGTTTTATATTTTACCCTGACTGTAGTTTAGTGTGGGCAGGGTGGAAGAAAGTTAAGAAATTTGGCTGGAAAAACAGGTGAATGCCAAATTGTGGAGAGATTTCTTTTCCAAACTGAAAAGTTTGTATTAACCCGGACAGTGGGGACCTACTGGAGGGACAGAGAAGGAACTTAACTGGGAGGTTCCCATTGCTCTGTAACAGAACACAACTCCAGGGGTCACAATTTCTTCACGTACATAACAATGCTAATTACACCACGAACTTTCTTCCAATTTGGGGTGTTATGAAGTTAAAGATGAAAATGTTCACGCAACTTACACTTTTACAGCACATTTTTAAATGTGTCGTTCACTGAGTTTTCTGCAGGGATTGTGTAGATGACACACAACTGCACAGAGTGAGGAGCCTACTGTATGTGTATGTACTGGGTGCTAGTAGCAACCTTGTGACTTGACGTGAATGATAACGAATCAGTCAACCAACAAATAAATATTTATTAAATGCTGATGAGCAATGCACTCTCCTTTGCCTAGGAAAGCTAAGCATGACAACATATTTGAATTCATGGAAAGAACCAAAGACAGATCTGCTTCAGAACTCTCAAGAAGAGAAAGCTTGTTTTACAGTAGTATACATAAATCCACAGGATGTAGACTGCTCTGTTCTAGCCACAGAACAGAATATACTGGCAGTGGCTCAGGAGCTGCCTGATAGAGAAACATCTCTTTTTTCCCTAATGGAGAAGGAACGGCAGCCCTGGCTCCTGCAGCCTCTGGATCACGTGTCAGCTCACAGATGAGACATCTCTCTATCCTGCCTCTGATTCATACTCCCAGTTAGCAACTGGGTTTCTAGCTCATAAGGGAAACAGCACAGATTCTTTACTTTGTAAACTTTTATAAGGCAATTGGCCACCCAATTTGGACTCCCTAGACACATTTTTGTTTAAGTAACTACAAGTTGCGGGGAATTGGTTTCATACATGCACCCAAGGGAAAACTCACGTTTTCTTACTAAGAGCAGTAGCTCTCAGACTCAAGCTATGTGTTGAAATGCAGATTGTTGGGCCCCCTCCCAGAGTTTCTGATTCAGTAGGTCTGGGGTAGGGTCTAAGAATTTGCATTTCTAACAATTTCCAGCTGGTGTGAATTATGCTGGTCTGGGGACCACACTTGGGGAACCACTGCTCAGTAGGCAAGTTGGTCTAATCATCATGGAATGTTTCCCTCAAGCTCCACTGCAAATCAAAAACACAATGGATGTGAATGTTATATCCTGGGAAAATCACAGTCTTATCAATTTTAAAGATTCTGGTAACCAAGGAAAGAACATTTCTGTGCTATCAAAATGGAAGTGGTTTCTGACTCTATTCCACAGTTCTAATTGAGGAGAACTCTTGAGTTCCAAAGTGAAATAAGATACGTGTCAGCCTTAGGAAAGGTCAATAAGTCAAAGAAAAAAGTAGCACAACTCCTGGATCTATACTTAGTTGGTTCTGTGACTTGTTCCCCCCATTGCTTTATTACTATCATGGAAGCACAACAGAATCCAAATCAACTCTTCCTATAGGTTTTTTTCTTTTCCTCTTTCCTCAAATAAACAATTCTTTGTAATCTTATGAAAATTATACTCATTAGGAAATCAATATTAAAGGTAACTAATAATTACCTTTAATGTTCAGAGATCATTTTTCCTCCTAGAGAACACTGTCCTGGCACTGAAATGATGTGTGCGTGTGTGTGTGTGAGTGTGAATGTGTGCATGACAGTGTGTGTGTTTGAGGATAATGTTTAACTCTTTCATGTAACAATTTCTAGAATTGATAAGCATGTATGGTTGAGTAAGACAATATTTATTTCATGTGGAAAACAGTTATTAAAATCAGAAGACTTGGGATAATTTCACTAGGGAAGGATCCTCTGCTTCTAGGTCACAGTTCATCCAGAATGATGTCTGAATTTGATGGAAGTACTCCAGAATATACCAGTCACTAAAAACAGGAAACACTCACTGGGCAGGGCAGAGGAGCTGCAAAATTATGCTTTGTTGTGCAGATGAACACTGGCAACCTTCCAGCCAGTTTTTCCAATTTTGACACAGTAAAAGTGAGGATGATGATGTAACCCAGATCCATCTTGAAGCCCATTCAGGTACCAGAAATCTTATTATGATACTATCCACCTATAACACAGTCCAGATGGCAAAGGGCCCTTGGGTAGCACTGGAGACAGCTCTAGTCAACTCCACTCAGAATGAACTGATTTAATAAACTCTTGTTCATGATAAGAAACATTCACCTATAAAAATGGAGTAAGCTCGACTATAATGAATTTCCCCCAGAAGGCTGAGTTTAGGGTGAGGTGTCTGGTTGGGGACCTGATAGTGGCAGGCAGTTCATGCTGAGAGAGAGACCCTCCGCTGGGGTTTGGCCCCAGACCTGGTATTCAAATCTGGACGTTACCTGTGGCAGTTAGGCTACTCCAGGCAAAAAACTCATTTCCAAACTTGCATGGCTGTGAGTTCCTTGAAGGACAGACTATGTCTTATTTATTTGTACCTCCCCAATTTCACTGACAGTGCCTTTCACACAAGTGGGGCTCAGTTTTACAGGACCAATAACAAGCTGTTAAGTTGGGAGTTAGAAAGTAGAGATGGAAGTATTCCAAAATGGGATCTTTCCTGGGAAGGTTCTGGAAATGAAAGGTGATATGAAGGAAGAAGAGTATTCCATAAATCATAATGACAAACTAGATCAAAGGTAGGAAATGTTTGAAAAACAATTCTCCCAGATTCTCAATTCTTTCTTCTTATATTTTTAGGGGGTGGGTAGAAGGTGGTAGGGATGCTAACTAGGGGTGTGTGTTTTAATTTACTGGAGAGATGGAGTACGTGTGTTCTGGTCACTGGCTCCTCTGAAGAACAGTGTGGGGTATAGTTTTCCTCTCAGGGGGAGGGAGAGGGAAGATGCTGGCCCCTCTCACGCTCAGTATCAGCTCTTGCACGTGGTTCAAATTCAACACACATCTGTTTGTGGCTTACCTTGACTTTGTGCGAATCCTCGCAGTTCCCTTACAAGGTAGGCATATTATCGTCATGTAAAAGGTAGGTTCAAAGGAGCAAAATGGCTTCCCTAAGGTCTCATGGGAAGTAGGTAGCAAAAATGAGATTCATACTCAGCTCTGGCTCTATGTCCTGTGCATTTTTCTCTCGACCACAATTGCCTATCTAGGGAGATGAGGCAAGAGGACAAACATAAATCCTTTAGATCAAGCCCAACCTATTGTATATAAATGGTACACAAAACAGACCTCACACTGAATGTATTTATGGTTGCTTTGGCAAGTTTTATGGAACTCTCAAAAGTCATTTTTTCCTTGTGCTGCTGTGGTTTAGCACGCTGAAACATATTTCAGCACTTTTTTAAAAAAAGCACAGGGTATGATTAAGTATATTAAGAGACTTTTAAAACTTGGATTAATGGCCTGATAAGTTGTAAAACAACTCAAAATTGTATAAATTTGTATTCAGGGATTTTCTAAAATTGTAAGTTATTTACTTGATACATTGTAATAAGTCCTTTGAAACTGTTCTGCTCTATTATTCAAATCTTTACTGTGTAGTTTATTGGCAGATTGACGAATACAATGACCCCCTTGGTGGGCACACAGTAAATTCACAGCTTGTGTAGCCCTCTGCAAAGAGGACCTGCTAATCACTCAGCAGACACATCAGATAGGACTAGGGATGGTTCTGCGTTTACATGAAGTTTAGCATCCTATTTTCTTGTGTCCGATAGATCTGATATCCAAAGGCTATAAAGGTCTTTGCTCAAGTCTCAGTAGTTACCTGAATGTAACAGTGAGACCTAGTACTTTAGGACTAGTAAAATGGCTAAGTTACTCCACATTGTTCACTTGGAGAGCAACTGCCACTTCATGCTTATTATATTTCCAGATAAGGTCCCTGAGACCCAAAGAGGTAAAGTGATGCACCCAAGTTCAACAGTTAGATGTGGTGAAGCCAATATAGCATCCATGCCTCCTCCCTCCCCATTTAATGTCTTCCTACCAGAGAGCAAGGTGTTAACGAGGCCGTATGTGGTTGTGGACTCTTACAGGAATGGAAGAACCTCAAAGACTGAAACCCCAGTTAGCCATCTTGCAAATAGACGCCATTCACTGAATATAGGTCAAGGCAAGAGAATGGATGGCTCTAAGAAAACTAACCCTATTCATTAAAACAAACATACACAAGCTTCTATCTATCTATCTCCATCATTATAATGCTGAAGAATGTATCTGCAACAAAAACCCAATACTATTCTGATCAAGGGCAAAGCCATCAACAGCTCTTGGGTGGAACACAGGGATAAAACCAGGGGCGAAGAGCCTGGTGAATACTCGTCCAGGTGGCATCCACTCTTGTAGGTCTCTTGGGTATCAACCATGTATCTGAAGAAGCAATTGTCTAACTATTACTCAAAGGACCCAAAAGGTTGACATCCAGAGCATGTGCAGTTTGATTTCCCCTCACATGCAGACCCTGCATCTTAGCAACCTGGCTGGTGAGTGGGCCAAAGCTCTCACTGTGCCATTGCATCCCGCACAGCCAGAATTTGGTCAGGCAGGGAGAAAGACGCTGAGAAAGATGGTCTGTACTGAGGGAAATGGATACAATGAACTCAGGGCAAAACCCTCATCCTGGGTCTGTGTCACTCTCATGGCAGAACAAACTTCGTGCTGTCAGCAGCAAAAGAGATGATTTGAAATAGCCTTTAGCTTTTCCTGTCTGTTATTACAGTATTGGCCAAACAAGGAACGAGGGCAACAAACAGGATGGAAAATGACAGGCGAGGTAGTGGGTGGGAGGTATGAGCCGTATCCATCCAAGGACAAGAGGTGGAGGGAGCTGGAGATAAGGATGCCTTTTAGTCCCAGGGAGTGAGGGGGGCTATTGTAAAAGACTAATCTGATTCATGCTGGGCCCGTTTTCCTCTGTGCCCTCCAGACTCACTCTCTGCTCTCTTCTGCCAGCTTTGGTGCCCAGGGAGGTAGGCCAGCCTGGACCACATCAACAGACCCCCCTGTACTCTGGAGGGAGGGAGGCCTCACCACACCTCCCTTTCCTCTGGCTCAGAAAACTGCTCCCTCCCTTCACCCCTGCATCCCCAGGGGAACCTGGTGCTCTGCTATTACTAGCCTGGGCATGTAATAAGTCATATTAGCCCTTTTAGTTTTCTACACCCTGTCCATATGTTTATAAACAGTTCCTTTATTAAACTCTTCTCAAAATACCCAGTTTGAGTGTGTGACATCTCTTTTCCGTCAGACCCTGACACACCTGCTTACTCAAGTAGTACCTTCTTCTCTCAGTTTGTGGTTTGCAGGCCATGGCTGCTCTTGGGGGAGGAGAAGGAGAGAGAAGGCTGTAGTTTTGATATCCAATTGGTAAAGGGAAGAACGTGCATGGTGGAGTGGGGGAGAGGCCAGTGAATATTAAATACTAGGTGGGCATGTTGGAGGTTTTAGCCTGTTATGATATGGCCTTGTTGTGTAAGAGTCAGAGTTCTTTCCTAGCAGTTGTGCTCAGAGCATTACTGTAATGACGCTGACATGATTATTATTCCCACTGTACAGCTAAGAAACACAGCAGAGGGGAGTGAGCAGGTGCATCCAAACCTCAGTCGCCCCAGGGGCAGACCGTGGAGGAAACCCGTGCCTTGATGAACGCTCCATCCCTCAATCAAACAGTCCACTCATTGAGAGGAGGACAGCACACCACAACTGTTCCTCAAAGAGGGAAATCCTCAGAAATACAGACTGGTATGAGTGAACATCAAAGCTCCTTTTTAAAAACTTGATTTGCCGCTATTTTTTTTTCCTTAGAAAATATCAACAGTAGAAATACACACTAATTTTTCTTTGTGGAAAGTTTCCAGAATGTTCTTTATCTATCTAGTGGAAAATGGAGCACTGTGACCCACGTGCCAATGGCAATGAAATATAGCTCACAGAATCAATCTGATTTGTTTTTCCCCTTGGATTATGACCAGGTGGCTGGGAAGGAAATAACTCAGAAAGAGAATACCCTACTATTCATTCAAAAAATAAAAAAGAAATAGGACAGGAAAAGTTTAGAAAGGACTTTCTTCCCCCCCAAAGCAATGATTTATTAGGATAAAACCACAGTTTCTAGTAGCACAACCAGAAACTATTTTCCTTCAGTTCATTAACTCTGTTCTTAGAGCCTATTTTTCCTACCTGAAAGTAATTTCATGTAACAGTTCCGTTTCTATTTCAGTATTGCTGGCATCATTGGGACAAAAGACCCAAAGAGTTAAATGAAATTCTTGCTTTGCACGTGGGCACAGCCACTAAATGAAATCCTGTGTCTACAGGAAAGGCACCTCAGGCCACTCTGGTGAAGCCCTACAAGCTCAGTAAAGGAATATCAGAACAGGCTCCATCCAGAGCCCCCAACAGCAGAATTTTCTTACCTTTACACAAGGGAAACAAAGGTTTATACCTAGACCCAGAATCAGGCCCAGCAGGAAAACTTCTAATCTCTCAGCTATGAAATCGCTGGAAATTACATTTGTCCTTGTCCATCAGAAAGTGGCAATACCATGGGAGAGCAGTCCCCAACCTTTTTGGCACCAGAGACCATTTTCATGGAAGACAATTTTTCCATGGACCAGGGAGGCGGGGAGGATGGTTTTGGGATGATTCAAGCGCATTACATTTATTGTGCACTTTATTTCTAATATTATTACATTGTAATATATAATAAAACAATTATACAACTCACCATAGGTTGGGGACCCCTGCCCTAGGGCATTCATTACGTGCCACACTCCTCACACTGAGTGTTGTACGTGTGCTTTAGAACTGTGGCCAGGAGGGAAAGTGAGCAGATGTGAAGGAAAAGGCAGACTGGAGCTCTGTACAAATGGGATGTTTGTTACAGCTCAGGAAGAAGTGCCAAAGAAACTGTGTGAATCGGGATGTCCACAAGAGGATGGCGGTCAGAGCCACGCTGATGTTTGCCTGGCTGAGAAGGAGCTGTACTCACTGCATGAGGCTTGCGGAGCCTTTGCCGTGGAGCTAGTCCCAGGCTCTGGGTGTGTGGATGGCCAGCAGTCATGGAGAAACATTCCTCTGCTGCTTACAATCTCTCCCCTAAATCCATTCAGTCTGGATGCACATCTTACGAATTTCTAGAACATAGTGTCTGGTAGAAGATCCCCCACAGAAGTTGGGTCACTGAGTCACTGGGCCAGGTTCAGTTAGCAGATGGGGAGCCTGGGTAGAGGAGATGCATGGCCCAGAGCTCCACAAAGCTGTTCCTTGTTCATGGCTCCTTCTCCTCCTAAGCCCTCTATCTCCCTGGAGATCTGTGCAGGTGCTCCTGACTGTTACTTTGAGCTCTGTATGGGTTGAGAGCTTAATTCTGTCGCCCAACCTGGAAAGGGCAGGTCTGGTAGTCAGGACACCTGAGTCCTGACTTTGTCATGACTTCGCTGTGTGCTCTTTACATCTAGGCCAGGAGTTCTCAACCAGGAGACATGAGGTAAAAGCCAGAGACAATGCTAAACACCCTACAATACACCACGGTATTATGTGGCCCACTAAGTCACTAGTGCCGTTGTTGAGAAATCCTGCTCTAGATTTCTTTTTTTCTCAACTGTAAACTGAGAGAATTGGATTAGATCATTTAAAAATCGTTTTCAAAGACAAAACTCTGAAGTATTTGGGGACGTGTATAATTTAACATTGAATTTAGATTTGAATATCATAAATTATGCTGAGAAACAAAAATGAATCCCCCAGAGTATGTAAGTAGAATTACGGTAGCTTGTATCAATACTCATAACAGGAGAATGTGTCCTTGTGGCTAAGGCAGCCCCTTATGCTATAAAGATGTGAGAAACTGTACTTTATCAACAAGGTGTCTAACAAGGCATTCATTTTCAGGAGGGAAAAAAGTCCCAAGTTCCAAATCCCAGGCTTCCACTTAGGAGAGTCTGGTGGGAAGTGATACACACAAGCTGCTCTTTGGCTAAACAACGTGCCAAACAGAAAAAGGCCAGAGGTGATTCACGTGGAAATGGGTTTTTAGAGGAGCTGCAATAAAGTGCCCCCTTTTCCAAAAATGCCAGCTATATAATCAATGTAATGAGGCAGGAAAGGCCTGGGAAGCACCAGGGAAACCTCTCTGCGGGCCAGACACACAGAGAGCAGGTTCAGAGGTGGAGAGCAGGCTCTCTGGCCAGGACACGTGACAACCAGCTCCTGCTGTGTAGATTGCAGCCCTTCTCCCACTAGGCTGTCACACCAACAAAGGCTGGCATCACAGGTCTTCATGGAAGGGCCTCAGTATTGGCACCCATCCCTAAAAACGTCACTAGATCTCCACAAAGACAACTATTGGCAAATATGATTACTGGGAGTCCTGGGGGAACAAAGGAAAAAAGAAAAGTTTTATGAAAGGGAAAAAAGGGGGGAAAAACCCTATGCCCCAGTAACAATGATATTCCATGTATAGATGGCTGCCTGGTAGAACAGGAAAGTCGTGCCCTGCTAACTCCAGAGCCTACATTCAAAGAAGGTCTAGATGACTTAGAGATGCCTATCTGGCCTCATAATGATCATCTGTGTTAACATGCCTCTGGAGCTTAATTTATTTTTTTAGAGACAGGATCTCGCTCTGTCACTAGGGTGCAGTGGCGCAATCATATCTCACTGGAACCTGTACTCCTGGGCTCAAGCGATCCCCCTGCCTCAGCCTCCTGAGTAGCTGGACTACAGGTGTGCACCACCACGCCCAGCTAATGTATTTTTTGTAGAGACGGGGTCTCACTATGTTGCCAGGCTGGTTTCAAACTCCTGGCCTCAAGTGCTGGGATGGCAGGCATGAAGGCCACCGTGCCTGGCCTTAATTTTTATATTTCATTCTCACAATTTTCAGATTGGGGAAAAATGGGGCATATAAGAGCTGGTTGGACTTTTCATATGTCAGGGTCCAAAGAGACTGACCCTTACACGATGATATTGATCCTGACTCTGAAAACCTGTGTAGGAGCAGGAAGTGCAGGGATGGTGGGAGGAGGTGTCATCTCTGGCTCAGACCCCTGCACGAAAGGTCCCAGGCGAACATAAGGAAGTGGCACAAATAAGTGCCAGGAAGGGCAGGAGGCCAGTGAAAGAGTTCAGGCCACAGGCTCCACTGACAATTGCCTCATTTTTATAATTCAACAAAAGTCATTCAGGAATGAAGAATGCCACACACACACAAAATTGATAGAAAAGGTAACCTCTGTCAAGTTCTGGTTTCCTCCTAGGAACATTTATTAAGTTATTGTATTGACAGTGCTAATAATGCTATGGATATTAACTCTTCACCTCCCCAACATCCTCACCCACACATCAAAGTCCCTATGATGTGGACAAGGCCATTCTCGGAGGGGAGAGTTAGAGAATGCAGATGTTCGTGTAGTCACAAACTCCAGCAACCTGACATACCCAGGAGTTGGAATGGAGAAAGAGAATCCAAAACTACGTCAGTGAGCAAAATCTAATTTCCACTGAGCCATGAATAGATGATAGTTTTTATTTTTTTAACTTTTTCTTTGAAAAAGATACAAGGAAGACAATTTTCCCAACACAATTCCTATTTTCATCATTCTTTGAAAAGGAGGGTGGCAATGTGCAGGGAAGAGGGAAAGTCATGTTTGGGGCAATAGAGAAGGTTTCCTGGCTGCCCATCCAGGATGCTAGCAGTAGGCAGCACCTCACCTGGCCTTTGCAACCACTGGGACAATGGCAAGAGCAGTCAATGGCCCTGCCACAAACAAGAGGGGCAAAAGTGGACTCACATGTAGCCTGAGCTCCAGAACCTTCCAGAGGAAATACTAGTTCTGATATATGGTAGGGTAGCAGCCAGCCTGAGAATGGGGTAGCTGCCTGGCCACACCCTGCTGTCCTTTGGCCATAGGCGCCTTCTCTGGCTGCTCTAGGATCGTGTCACCTGCCTCAGCTGCTGTTTGTTTGGGTATTTATTAAAATTAAATGTCTCTAAGAACTATTGAGGTCTGATCTGAACCAGGCCCAACCCAAGCATGTCTATCTTCAGTGTCAGAATTTACAGTAGTCTCCTCTTAACCAGGGTTTTGCTTTCCAAGGCTTGCGTTACTTATGGTCAACCACGGTCTGAAAATATTAAATGAAAAATTCCAGAAATAAACAATTCATAAGTTTTAAATTGCACATCGTTCTGAGTAGCGTGATGAAAGCTTGTGCCACCTCGCTCTATCCCACCTGGGACATGAATCCTCCCTTTGTCCAGCATATCCACGCTGTCTATGTTCCCCACTGTTAGTCACTTAGGAGCCGTCTTGGTTATCAGATAAAAAAAACAGCGTATATAGAACTCAGTACTTTCTGAGGTTTCAAGCATCCACTGGGGGTCTTGGAACATCATCCCCCAAGGATGAGGAGGGACTACTGTATAGAAGAAATTGTTCTGGTTTTGTCCTTGGCCAATTTTCTGTAAGCAAGAGCAAACCTCTGCATGGGGTGGGGCCAGTGAGATATCAAATAAGTTAAAAAGAAAAAAATAAGCAATAAGATGATACAGAAGGGACTGACTTCAGGGAAAACTAATCTTCATTAATTTAAAAAGCATTGTGACCTAGTTAAACTTTGGGACTTCAATGTAAAAAATAAGTATTTTAATTTAGATAAAATTTGCCTCTATAAGTCCCATGTGTAATCCTCGCAGGGACAATGGCGGAGCATAACCCTTTGTCTCTTATTTGTGTTCTTGGGATTTCTCTTTGGTTTGTGCTTTTCATTCTGTGTGTGTTTCAGTTGAGTTAGAAAGGTTTTATTCCTCCTCAGGTTCTGGGGAAAATGTCAAGAACCACATTGAGATATATATATATTTATGAAGAATTTTATACCACAGAATCAAAGTGTTCGGAGCAGGCAGCAGGCAGAGGTTAGGATGTGTTTCTCCGTTTCTATATTGGACAGGTGCCCTTTCCAACAGAGGACACCTGAGCATCTCCCCACAGCAAACACACCTGAAGCCACAAAAGGGCCTTATAACTTGATCTGCTTTTGGCCAGCGGGGCATTTTGCAGGGTCATAATAAAAACAAACACACGACCAGTATGTGTAGGTAACGTACCTTGAAATAAACTCGGGCACTGGAATGGGGTGGACGTGAGAAGGAAGAGACAGTATCATTGGGATGATTCTTTCCAGGAGATGAGATTGAATATTTAGTCTTTTTAAATTTTAGTTTTAATTTTTTGAGATAAAATTCATGTAACATAGAATTTCCCACTTTAACCATTTTAACAAGTACAAATCAGTAGGTCTTTTTGTTTTTAAACACGTATATGTACAATGTTGTGCAACCAACAGTGCTATCTAATTCCAGAGTATTTTCATCATTCCCAAAAGAAACAGCACACCTGTTAGCAGCGACCCCCAATTCCATCTCCCCCAACTCCTTGGAAAGCTAATCCCCTTCATGTCTCTCTGGGTATGCCTGAGAATGATGTTTACAGGGACCTCCAACAGCTGCCACAGCAACATTCCCCTTTGCCGTGGGAACAGGGACGGGTGTGGAGGGGCTGAGTAGCCGACTGGTCGCTGGGAGAGCCCTCTGTGAGGCTGGTGAAGCCGCCGTGCCAGTAGTTCAGGAGACCACGCCTGAAAACAGTCTGGGGAACAACACAAGCATGCCGTGTCCAGTCGCCTTTTCAGAGGCCACACCCTCAAACCCACCACGCCTGGTCCAGCAGCACCTCTGTTCCCGTGGACAGTTAGGAGCAAAGTGATGAATCCTCCATGACCTCAACCTCTTCAGTGTCCGAAACACAAAAGCATCTTTTACCTCCTTCTGTCTCCAAAAGGGATTACCACCATGACCAGGCACGGAAGGGTGATATGAAACACTCCAGGCCAAATGACAAAAGGTAAATAAATCCTTTGTGAGGGCAAACCACTCCTATAGCTACAGAGTAAGAGTCAGCCCTGTCTCTGTCCGAGTAAGCACGTAGGCCCTTGGTCTTGCAGCCTGGTGAGGCCATGAGATCTGGGCTTTGTGAGCATTTGCCACACTTGTCATACTTAGCAGATAAAAGCTATTCCCTGAGGATATTGTTCTAACAGAATTCTCCATTACTAAGGCCAGCAGCATGCTCCTCTTGCCTCAATCAAGGCAGCGTAAAGGAGGAAGCCAGCCATGTGTGTCTGTCATTTGGATGATTAGCCCCTTTGACAGTAGATACCTCTTTGAAAGGCTGGCTCTTATAAGCGCCTGATTTCTCACCAGGAAATAATTTTCCTGCATCTATCAAGGACAGAGAAGGATGAATGTCCTTGCAGGGCTTGAACTAGAGGCTTACAAAGGAACCTGTATAAATATACTGAAGATACCCTGGTAACCTGTGACCCAACCCAGAACCCAAGCCTTTGAGAAACAAAAGAGGCCACAATATAGAATCCACTGTATACACAGAGAAGTTGCTCCGATGACTCCTCTCCTGGGCTACTGCTTAGTTTTCTAAAACCAAGAGAAAGGCTTAAGTGATTCTGTTAGCGAAATAAAGTGTTTAGAGAGCCTAACAAAAGGAAGGCAAAAGCTAATGGATAAGCACCTCTCAAGAAAAGCTAATCAGGAGGGAATTATAGAACAGTCTATATCTCTTCAACTCCAACCACTTTCTCATCAAGGAAGGAATAGTAGAGATGGAAGCACAAAGAGGCTGGAGCTATCTGTCTGGAAATCTGACTTATCTGCTTCTTGATCTAGGGATCAAGTAACTTTTCACACCTGGGTAGATCTCTTCTCTGCCAACACCATTTATTTGGAAGTATATGGTGTCATGGTAAAAACACAGGTGATGTACCACGCTTGGGTACATCACTAATATGAAGCAACACAACTCTTATAGGACCAGGGTTAAGTAGAGGGCTTTCCACACAATGGGTAGTTAACTAGATGTCTTACTGAATAACTGAGTACGTGAACAAATATGGGTCTTTGTCATGGAGGGTCTTACAATCCAACTGGAGAAGACAGCATGATAGAAACAAGATAGGATATGATGTAGTTTTGTTATTTCATACAATGAAAACATGGATTATAAAGTAGGCAGTATGATCATTCTCATATTTCAACTTATTATGATAGGTTTTAAAATTTTTAAAAGACCTGGAGACATCTGGAAGGCAACATGAACATGGAATTACAAACATGAACATGTGGTCCCAGTACGCAGTTTGCAACTAGACCAGTGAATCCTCATTCTGGGAAACAAAACAACACAAAAGAAAACAAAAAACCACAGCAATTTCAGTGTGAGCGTTAACTGACTTTTGTGACCTGACATTTAGCGACTGTATAACACCAAAGGACTCATGGACTCATACAAATTGTCTACCACAAACAGAGGTCCACGGTCCTCTGGGCTCAGATGAGAAATAGGTTTAAGGCACATCAAGAGCAAACAGCAACAGCTGGTGTGAGTTAGAACTGAGGTGCAGGGGATACGAGTATGTTCTTGAATGAATGGAACAGACGTGGATTCATAGTCCTAAGATCTGGAACACTCAGGGAAGGCACCAAGGAGGCAAGACCGGTGTGTGGAAGGTAACGTAGAAATCCAATATAATAGTCCAGGCACGAGGTGATGAAAGCCCCAACTGGTATCAGTGGATGTGGAGAGAAAAAGACAAACGAGGGTAACATCACAAGGAAAAAATTAACAGAATTTGGTGATGGATTGAATGTGGGATGCACAGAAAAAACACAAAAATGATGCTGAAGTTTCAAACCTGGGTGGCATCGTCACTTGACATCCCTGAATTTGAGTGAGTTCTCGCCTCTGTAAAGTGGAAATTAAAAACATTTATCTCTATTTAACACATAAGTTTTCCTCAAGGCAAAGATAAATGATCATTAGAAAAGCTCTCAGAAAAAGACAAAAAAAACCCATATTGGATCATCAAAGTTCTCTTGACTAATCAAGAATCCCCTAGCTGAATTCTTCAGTTTTGTTATCTTTAAGGGGAACTTTTCCTTAAGGCCCAATGGGATAGTTTGGAAAGACAGTCAACATACAACGAGGTAAACTATACAAAGAGAAAGAAAGAGAATGTTAGTGGTTACTTGCCTAATCCCCTGGCTCCAAAATCCAAACAATTTCCAGTGCTGGGGCTCTCTATCCTCTCCTAATAGTGTATCACAACATTTATTCATTGACAACAGGAATATTCTTCTTCACACCCAACCAAACTCTTGATGCATCTTAAACCTATTTCTCATCTGAGCCCAGTGAGTGTGGAGCAAAACCAATCATCTTTGTCATCCTAAACCTGGCAGTAGCTGTAATCTCCTCTTGCTCAGAGTAGGGAAATCACAGAATCTGGTCTCTAGTTTTAAAATCATGTGTGCTGTATTCATCTTGTATCTGTTCTGGTTCAGCTCAATTCAAAAGCATAGCTTAGAGGAAGGCTGTAAGACTCTCAAAGATTATGAAACTCTTGGGATTGTTTATCATTTCCCATTTCCTTGACTCTTGCTATGAAGAGTCCGAACATGCAAGGCACAAAATAAACTAATTCTCTCCATGACTTCAGTTTCTTTCAAGAATCCCCTCGAGATACCCCCATGAGATCCTGTGACTCCAAGGGCCAGCTGTGATGTTGCAAATTGGGACCAACAATAAACACTCCCTCTAGCTCCCTGTGCCTTTTTATACCTTTACATACAGCAGAGGAAATGCCTCAAACTACGTGATGTTTCAACATGCCCTTCAAGCCTTGGAAAGCTTTGTTTCCCTTTTGAATTTGAACCCTAAACTCTTAATTTAGATTAAAATTTTTGAACAGGGAATGATGATGAAGATGAGAGACACAATGGTATGTTTTCCCACAACCCTATCCTACTTGCACTGTTAATATTTAAAAGAAGAGTTTTGTCCTGAGATCCAGCTACTCAACACTCCAAAATTTTGCAGAGGTCAGCTAATGAGAGCCATTTGGCAAATAAGTCAGTTTTTTGGAGTTTTTCATGGTGGGCCACTGAATTATCGGTATTGGTTTGGGGTGCAAAAAGCCCTTTCAACCAGAGCCTCTCTGTAAGGCCTATATTCCTGCCACTGGACATCCCCATATTCCTTTGGAGGCCACAGTGAAATGTCAACATTTGGTGAAACCACTCAGCAGCTCCTGGGGAGGGGAGGGGAGAAGGTGCTCAAAGGAGGAAAGGTGGCTGCAGGAGGCAAATTTCCCACTGTTTGGGAAGGTGAGAGTGTGGGGCACAGCTTTGTCCACCACTGCACACTGAAAGGGTGTCCAAATGAGAAACCTCAAAACAGCACCTCAAAAACTGAACGAGATCACTTCTGTGCAAACTCCCCATGTAAGGAAAGCTCTTCCACGGCGGAATAAATCAGGGGCAGGAAGAGTGCTGCCATGTCACAGTCCACCCAGCAGCATCTGGAATATCTCCGGGGAAACATTAATTGCTGGCCTTTATGGATCTGCTTATTTCTACAGTCTGGCCTGCAGAGACAATAAACGCTGACTGTGTCCTAAGACAGGAGCCACCT
Organism: Daubentonia madagascariensis; assembly: GCA_023783475.1. Classification (NCBI taxonomy): domain Eukaryota; kingdom Metazoa; phylum Chordata; class Mammalia; order Primates; family Daubentoniidae; genus Daubentonia; species Daubentonia madagascariensis. The sequence continues at coordinate 12,535,030 of JAKFHU010000258.1, read as the reverse complement.
GATTAATCACCAGTTGCTACTTCTGACCCTTGGTACTGGCTGGGGGAAGGGCTATCTGCTGTGGGAGCCTAGGATATGTGAGTGCACACATTGCAATTGAAGTTTAACCCCGTGCCCCTGGCTCACATGTGGCTTGAGAAGGAAGTTTTAGAAATCACCCTGTTGCACTTGTAAGCTTTTGCTTTGGAGGAAGAGAAGTAATGATACTTTGGCCCTTACTTTTTTTTTCTATTTTTTTTTTTTTTAAAGAAACAATCTCAGCACAAGCGGCTGTATTTGTCTGGTATTCATGTATTCATTCATTCACCCCTTCGTTCCTATTTTACCTTATTCCAGAAAATATTTTATACAGTGAGCAAAATTTTCATTTAATTTGCTGTTAACCTGCAGGACCCTGAAGGAATGCAAAATCAGTGAGCAGCCTGTGGCTCTTCTGTGTGGGAAGTAACACCTGGCAGTGAGGCAAAGGGGATAAAGTGTGAACTGCAAAGAAAAGTAACTCATTTTGCATCTCTGCCGGGGCTGGCCACAATTCTGAAAGGGCTCACTGACATCCTATGGGAAATGTCAAAATAATCTGGTATGAACTAACTATGAACATCTTCAACGTAAGGCCATACAGGCAAATGAAATTATCTCCTTTGTCCCATATATATTTCAGAAGCTGAATAACGTTTGGCAGTACTGATGTCGTGCCCTGAACTTGCGAGCTGAAGAAGAACACAGAGGCGAGGAACACTACGCAAATGACTGGCAAGACTACGTTAGAGCCGAGAATTCAATGTGCTCCGGGGGCCCACCAATTGCTACAGCATTCCTGACAGTGATATCTAAATTATTAAGAAATTTATAAAATTTCAATACAGTAAACTCCAAAAAAATATAAGAATTCAAATTTTGTTCTTTATAATGCTATTCTGGAAAGGAAAGCGTCTCCTGGAGTCTGTGACGTTTGCTGTGATGGGAGGGTGAGTGTATATATCTTGAGTTGGGGTTTCAATGAAAAGGCCTTTGTTGATGCTTCATCTAAAGATGCAAAGTTAAGTGAGCCCTTTTCTTATCTTTTTGAGTTACTGCAGACAGTATCTAACCCAAAGCTTTCAAATAGGTGATGCTGTTCTCTCCCCACCAGTCAGCAACATTTAAAAGGGGAGAGGAAGCAACTGTGGCATCATTCTGGGTACGGTAAATGCAGACATGACCATGGCATAGTTCCTGCTCAGGCGAAGGTCTCAGCGTAGTAGAAGAGAGAGAGGGCAGAACGCAGACGGATCCTGGCAGAGACAGGAACAAAGTGAAGAGCATTCTGCCCAGGTAGAATCTGCTCACAGGGATAAGTGGAGCTTGTGTGGCATGGAATGGGGGACGAGGAGCTTGTTCTAAGCAGAGGGGACAGGTGTAAAGACTGAGAGACACTAGAGGGTCTGGCATGTTCAGGGGACACTGAGGCTTACATATGGCTGCAATATAGAGGAGGTGGCATTTTGGGGTAGGCAGGGATGTTGGGAGCCTGACTGGTATTTGGAATTGGATTGTGTAGAGCCTAGCGTGACCTGCTTAGCTATTTAAATGTAATCTGGCTGGTAAGTAAAATGATCACATTTGGTTTTAGGAATATAATTCTGCCTGTTGAGAGGACACACTGAAGAGGAAGCAGAAATAGAAGTATGCACTGACAGGGAGAGAAAATAGGAACCCGTGGTTTTCCCCATGAAAGATGACGTGGGCCTGACCGGAGGATGGGGACAAGGTCAGGTTCAATAGTGGACTCAGTGGGTGTCTTCAGTGAGAGCCATGGACTGGTATTGAGCACAAAGCCTTTGAATTTTGCTGATTTCCACTTTCAATAGACTCATCTCAGAATCATTTACTGATGACCTCACATTTATTCCCTGAACAAACATGTACAACGTGCCAGTTCCTGTGCTGGCTGTGGGTGGAAGGTGGCAGGATGCAAAGATTAAAAGGCAATGATTTTTCAAATTCTAAAAAGGAAATCACTGTCTAATGGGAAAGTTGGAAAAATAACGACAACACAACTTGATGAGTAAATACAGGAAGGGCTATCAGATCGCAGAGGAAGGTCACTCTGCCTCCCGAGGGCTCTGAAGGAATTCCCAAGGTTGAGGAGTTGCGCAGGCAGAGAGAAGGGCACGGGGGAAGGGGAAGGAGCCTTGGCTATGTGCTCACAGGTAGATTCAGTAACTGTTTACAAATGTGAAGTTGATTGGTTACAACAGTGGGGAAATCGGCGTGCATAAAAATTAAGAACAGCCTCGAATCCTGAGGCCTGGTCCTGGCTCGCAGAGTGAGAACATACCATCTCAGCAGGGCCGACCATGGAATTTTTGGTAAATTTCTCCCTGAAGACTCCTTTTAAGTAATGTGAGGATCCTCCGAGTTTAAGGGTATAACCTAAGAATTGCCATTTTTGCCAGTAGATTTTTTAAAGAGTCTGCCTGTCATATTAAGTATAAAAGTCTAAAGTCACAAACCAAATTACCCTCTCTCCGTAATCCTCTGTATTAATTCCTGACCTTCCTCGAGCTCTCTGCCTCTGGCTGTGCTGACTACAGCCGTTTAAGAAACTCTCTGGGCTTTGTTCTTGGAGGCGGCCACTAGCACAGCTGAGAAGTGCTTTAGACCTGACCACAGCCAGGTCCCCCAGAGGAGATAGAGTGGGCCTGGAGAATGGGTGTTGAGTCTGATCTGGCCACACTGAAGTTGCCACCTGGGCCATCCAGGCATGAAACAGTGATCCATGGTAGCCCTGGGGGAACAGCTGAAGGATGCTTTAAAGCACCTGCGGCAGGAGGATGAGGCTGCAGAAAGCTGGGAAGGGCCCAGGGATCAGATTGAGGAGGCCTGGGGACAAGCCCTCTCATCTATATAGGTCTGTTGTGTCAGATGGCCTGATGAAATTACTAGTAAGCCAAAGGCACCTCCACACATGACAGTCGCTAAGGTGTGCACAGACATGCTATGGACCCACATCAAACCATCAGAGGCAGCATAGGCACACACAGAGCAGTCAGGAACTCAGACTCTGGAGCCAGAGCTGGCCTGTCTGAACTCAGGCACATGACTCTGTGCCTCAGTTTCCCCATCAGTAAAAGAGATTTAAATGAGTTAATATATGTAAACGAGTTCATGTATATAAATGAGCTGATATATGCAAATTATTGTGTACACAAGTGAGTTGATATATGTAAATTGTTACATGTATAGATTATTATGTAAATGAGCTTATGTATGTAAAGCACTTAGAACAGCACTCAGCACCCGGAAATAATTTTTCCCTTTTTAGCGGGGATTCAAGTATCAGTGCTGAGTCAGAATTATAGATAAGTTGTTCTCTTCACAATGCATGAACCTACCTTGCACCTTAGAAAAACAGTTCCTGAACCTGGTTTCCATGTGCAGATGACTCTGCCTTTCTCATTTGAGGCTTGCTCTTGTCCCCAGGAAGAGGAGAGCGGCATGCACCAAATGGCTTCCCTCTGTATCTGCAGCTGCCCAGGCTGTTCCCCAAATGTCCAACTCTCCTCTTCCACCCACCTACTTACTGTCAATTTGTGCCTGCACTATGGTTGTTTCATTATTAATAATCCAAGATCAAGTTGGAAATCGCTTTGTGCTGTTGGGTTTCAGCACTGCCTCCTGTCTGCCTAACACCCCTCATGATAAACAGCCGCCCACAGGCTGAAAAGTTTCCTGGCTCCCCAGGGCACCCAGCAACTAGCCCCTGGGGGCAGCACTTGCCCTGCCTGGGAGGTACTCTAGTTTCTCCTAAAGGGTCTGGGGCCACCCTCTGTTCATCTGCACAGGCTGCTATCAGCCAGGGATCCCGTGGGACGAGAGGGGGTCTGGCCTGTATCACACCTTAGCGTGGCTTCCCTTAGGAGCTGTGATTTTGAAGGTGAGAGCCCCCCGAATCCAGAATCTATTCTCTCCAGAGCACAGGGGAGTCTGGAGGAGTCTGTCCCTGTGCTGTAGGGATGGGGAGTGAGGGGTAGTGGTGAGAGAGCCAGGACTGTAGGGAAGGATGTTTTCAAGGGAGACAGCTCATCTGACAGCAGGTTTAACAACTTGAGATTCACATGTCAGACTTCGAGAGGGGAGAGCCTGACAGGTTGACAGGGCTGCATTCCGCACTTTCCCAGGAACTTATGGGGTCCCTCAGAAGCTCCATGAAGTGAGATGCTCTGAACCTCTATACTCTGTGAATGCAACACAAAGGCCAAGTTCCCTCTTTGCTCTTTTTCTAATATAATTAGGAACAGAGTATCATAAGAGGATTAACATGCAGTGAACTCTGAATTTTAAAACAACCACAGCAAATGTCATGGCAGAATTAAAGTAACACCATAAGCTACACTTTTATTCCACAGGAAAGAAAGAAAATAGCATGTTGTCGGGCACAGCATTCCACATGTAGCTCAACAAGTCTATCTCCTCTCTCAACAGAATGAAAACTCCTTAAAGGCAGGACCTACGTCCTGGGGGTATCTGGGTCTCCTTCCAAAGGGGGGAAATCACCTGGCCAATAGCAGATATTCACTGAATTGGAATGAATGAGCATCTGTATGGTCACATGAGTAAATACAAAAAGAGGTAAATAAGATACAGCCCCTTTCTTCCAGAACTCTCCATCTGAGGTAGCGGCACATGCATAGTGCATGGAGGTGGGACATGGGGAAGGGGCTGCAGGTGGCGGTGACACAAGTGCTGGGCCTGGAGGGATGAGCAGCATTTTCCCAGGCCAACAAATGAAGGGGAGATGAGCATCCCTGATAGAGGCGACGGCAGAGGAACAGACAGAGAGGCATGCATGAAAGGGCCTACAGATATCCCTTGTCCCTTGTTCCAAGTGTGTGTTGCACCATGGAACTCTCAGGTTGGATTAGTTTGGGAGATTGAGCCCTTCTGGCTATGAGTTCCACACACCGGGGAGATGGGACGATTGTGGTGAGCCATGGCAGGAGTGGGAAAAGGAAGAAACAAAATATTTTCATAAAGATCAATGTGCTAAAATTCAGGTATTTTTGTCCAACACTTCTTTCACAGAGGAAGCAGGGCACAGCCAGCATTAATAGGGATATGTACAACTGTCCATCTGGAGTCAGTGTCCCCAGCAAGTCAGAGCTCTGACTCAGGACTGCATCTCTGTCTCTTCCGAAACAGCCACGAGCCTGTCTGTGCCACCTGCCACAGGAATGCTGAGAAGGAGTCTTTGACTTTCCTCACCACTCCCCAAGCAAGTCCCTACACCAGCTCTGTTCTCGAAGCTCTGTTGAATGTGCATGCCACTTTCCTCCCCCAGAAACTGCTAAATGATTGTGGAATAAGTGGTCCCCAAAATGAACTCCACCCCCAAAATCCTCATTTCCAAGGTACATGGTACATGCTCAGTAAATACTCATTGGGTAAATGACTCCCCTTCTCCCCAGCACTGGGTCATGTCAGAATCTGAGACATACCACGCTCTGTATGCCTTTTCCTTGGTCTTTCCTCCCAAACACTCTCTAGTGCTTCCTACAAACCATTGGAATATGCAGGGGGGGGACTTTTGCTTGTCTACCCAGGCTTCTTGCAGGGCAGTATCTTCCAGTGAGGTGTGGACCTCCCTCATTCCAACCCTGTATTCCAATCTGGAGTGGCCATTTCCTGATACCCCATCTGGGCTCATCTGAGACCTTTCCTGGGATTTTTGAGTTTAGGGCCACAGAGGATAGTAGTCTGTCCAGTCTGATGGTAGAAGCTATAAGATACGACACTTTGGAGCTGCGGGCAGGCGTGAGAGGGAAAGCTGGCCTGAAATGAAGAAGGATGAAGTCAAAATGTGGGAAGAAGCACAAATAAGAGACAAGGAGAGAAAAAGAGGTCTGGAGCACTCAGTCGATCCTAGTTCCAGGCGTTTCTGACCTTCCCACTGTCTGGTTCCAGGAGATACCAGAATCCTAGCAATCACTCCCACTGCCTGACAGCTTGAGTTTCTGTCACTTGAAACAAAAAAGCCTTCTATTAATACAAAAACCCCTCCATTCTCCTTTATTCCCCCCCATCCCCATTCCATACTGTGCTACCTTCCAGGACACCCATTATTCAAGATAACTTCAGAACCTCACCTACCCTTGGTGCCACCCTCATATCTCAACAGGGACATGCTCAAAGAGACTAGGAAATATCAGAATTTTGAAAGGTATGAAGTTTCTCCCTCAGTGCTAAAAGCAGAATGGAGATTGCACAGGTGTTGCCTGGGATGGAAGAACATGACCCAGAATAGTAGATGGATTTCTAGATGACCTTGAACAAAGCCCCTTGCTTCACCCCAGCACAGAGAAGAAAAGTACAACTTCTTCATCACATACTTTCAGGGGAATTCTATCCAAACACAAAGGATGTGTGAGTTCTCTTAAGAAAGAGTCTGTATGAATACACATGTTTTGCATGCCACCGTGATTCATGCATATGAACTAATTGCAGGGCAACTGCATGTAGCATATCAAAGTGTTAAAAATAAAAGTACACCCCTCCCTGATGGCTGTACTATCAGTTGTCATCACAATGCAATATGAATACTGTAGGAATATTATAGTACACTCAGTAAAAAAGGCAGGGAGAAAGCTCACCAGGAAGCCAATTATCTGGCACAAATTTCAGCCTTATCTGCCATGATAAGCAAGAGTGATGATGATAGTAACAGGTATTTTTAGTTTGAGTTGTCTACCTAAACAATGATTTTTAACTCTTTCGAATAGCAACTTCTGGAATCCTTAAGGGTAGAGATCATTTTAAACTCATTTTGACATCTGAGTATCTCCCCAAAGTAACCAGCACATAGAAGATACATAATACATGCCTTATGGATGAATTGATGAATGAACAGATGAAGGGGTGATGGATAAATGGTAGGCAAATGCAGGGGGAATAATCATATGACTCTATTATACTCTATGTTTTAATGTCTTTCAATTCCGGGAGTTCTCTATCTGCCCGACATACAGCTTAACATTTTGGGGGATATGAAAGCAGTATGAACCAAGATCCCCACCCTCAAGCAGCCTAAAGACTCAGTGGAGGAGATAACCTATTCCCATAAAACAATGAAGCAATATAGTGCAGTGAATGGTTAGTGAGAAAAATCTGTGCTAGGGATAGTGTGTGGTACAAAACATGCAGAAGAGGCCGAGGTGGGGACAGATGTGAGACGCTGAAGAAACTTAGCCAGATCTGGAAGAGTGGTTGGTTTAGACACAGGGGACAGAGTGGTCCATGATGAGAGAAAAGTAAGAGCAGAGGCCAGACTGGAAGGATAGCTATGATGGGTTCTGGAAACACTGCCTCTCCCAGCAGTATCTCCACAGACCACGGCTCAATAAACACTCACAACATTTCTCTTTAAACAAGAGCTGACATTCAAGCTTCTCTATGGCCACTGATCTGGTGGTCTAGACACAGAATTCACACTGGAACTGAATCACCCAGATGCCTCCATATAGCCTAGGATGGCATTAAATAGTACATCAGCTCTAGAGGTGCTGTCCGTGCCCCAGCTTTGGCCCTGACTTTTCACTGCTTTAGAGCAGGGCTAAAGTACAATGCTTTTTTCTCCCATGGAATTTAGGACTTTTTGTTGTTGTTTTGGCCTTGCAAAAATCATTTTGAATATTAATTTACTCTGATTGGTATGTTTCGTGTACAGACACATAAGCCACGTGACAATCCATATGTAAAACAAGAGATAAAACAACGCAGTGACAATTATAAAGCTATCCGAGATGATGAGGGAAGAAAGCAGTGAAACTGTCAGTGGCAGAGGAGGACAGCCAGCCTCTGCCACAGCCCCCCGTCCACTACCGCACAAAGGCAGCTACAGCACGCCAGCCAGGGGCATTTGCTTACTGCGACTCTTCTGAAACCAAAATGACTACGTAAGATGAGTGTAGAGAGAGAGTAACATGGAGCAGTCCAGAGCTGAGGATCACAGCCTGTGTCCGCCATGGACCAGGTATGTGACTGTGGGCACATTCCTTATATCTGTTTCAGCTACGTCCAATGTAAAAGAGGGGTAGTAATAACAGAACCTTCCCACGGAATTGTAATGAGGATTTAATGAGTCAATACATGTGAAACCCTCAGAACGGTGCCTGACACAAAGTAAATGGCCAATATATGTTGTATGATTAGGAAAAGAACACTGGAAACAAAGATGTAGGGTCTCCCCATTCTCTATGAAAAGCTGTGTCATCTCTAGGAATTCTCAGTGAATTCTCTCTGAATGTCAGTGTTCGCATCTATCAGCAGTGCTCAATCCCCCCCCTCCGCCCCACCACCTACCTCTCAGGGCTGTATTAAGAATCCAAGGAAATGACACAGGTGAACGGGCATGTAAACTATAAGGCCTTATATAGATGTGAAGGATCATCACAGCAGAATGGAGACCAAGGTCATAATTCCATCCATCCATCCATCCATGCATTCACCTAGTGTGATGGTTAATGTGTCAAATTGTCTGGGCCACAGTACCCAGATGTTTGGTCCAACATTTTTCTAGATATTTTTGTGAAGGTACTTTTTAGATGAGATTAACATTTAAACCAGTAGACTTTGAGTAAAGCAGATTACCCTCCATAATGTGGGTGGGCCTTGTCCAATCAGTTGAAGGCCTGAATAGAACAAACGCTGACCTTCATTGAGCAAGAGGGAATTCTGCCAGCAGACAGCCAGCCGACCTCCACAATTGCACAAGCCAATTCCTTAAAATCAATCAGTCCCTCTCTCTCTCCATACACACACACACACACACACACACACGCACATACATGTCCTGTTGGTTCTGTTTCTCTGGAGAACTCTGAGTATTAACAGCACACCTATGATGTGATGAGTTAATACATGTAAAACACTCACACAAGTCTGTGGGAAGGTTCTGTTATAATTACCCCTCTTTTACATCGGAGGTAGCTGAAACAGATATAAGGAATCTGCCCACAGTCACATACCCAGCTCACTGGGAACCTCTGGAAGAGCCAGCTTCTTTCTGGGCATCCAGCAGCCATCCCTGCCCACACAGTCACCACTTGCACTTGTAACAGAGCAGACCGCCTGATCTCAGGGCTGCATGGTGTGGAAGTCTGAATGGCGTTTTATTAGTCCTCCAGCACCTTTTGAGTAGGTGCTACTTTGCTACTTTTTCCCAGTTTTTAGAGAATGGAGAACGGGGGGTGGGTGGGTGGGGGAGGTAGAGCAACAAAGCCTGTTATTCCTATTTCCTGTGCTTAACTTTCCACTGATTTATATGAAAACACCATCCCGATAGTATCTTCCTGATTGGGTTCTTAAAACCTTGCCCTTCACTGAAAATCTTCTGGTACAAACATGGTGAAATATTTTCTTAAAATATTTAAAACAAATTGCAGATCAAGGGTAGCATGACAGGGGATAAACATGACTGTCCCTCAGCTGGTCAACCCTCTGTCCTCCTTCCCAAACGTGGGGCAAGGAGTAGGATGTGATCAAGCTGCTGAAGGAAATAACCTTTGAGGGGAAAAAAGAGTCTCCTTTTTCCTGGAAAAACCTAAAAGGTTCCATAGAGATAACCTCTTCTGGGCTTCCTGTTTCAAGGCTCAGAGAGAAAGAGCTTGTAAGCAACTTATTTAGTGATGACAGTAAGTGTGTTAGGAGTTTACAAATTGGTTCCACATTGCCTGGTTCCATTCCCCTTTCACACCCCAGGACACACAAGCTACTCTTCTAGTGTGTGCCTGGCCCCCCGTGGCTCTTCTGCCAGGACCTGCTAAGCCAAACTCACTACGTGGCCTCAGTCCTCTGCCGTTCATCCCAAGCCAGCCTGAGCTGCTCCAGCCTAACTGTTGTGCTGTGGATTTTCAGAGTACGGAAATGGTCCTAAATGCAGTGCAGGTGGCCCTCAGGGAGGTGGGTGGCTGAGCATTTATTGCAGGGCCCTGGTGGTAAGTCAGAGGCTACCTGGGAGTATCCGTGATGGGGCAGGCAAAGAACGCTCCTTTGCATGGCATGCTGTGGTGTCTCACACTCTGGGAGAAGAGGACTAAAAGTAGAAACCTAACAAGCTAGCCCTGGGACACTGAGACCAATTTTACCATCACTGGTTTCAGCAAGAAAAAAAGCCTTCTGACTAGCTACAGCTGGTACAGTGCTCCACTAATGAGTCCACCTAACATTCACTGTTGCTGGTAAACAGATCTCAACTGACCTATAAGTGGGCAAAATTTCTATCTGAATAGTCGGTTGTGGCATGAAACACACAGGTAGACCAAGGGAACAGGAAAAGAGACTTGGCAGGAAATTTGTCCCTAGCACTCACTAAATGCGACTATAATCATTCTATTTTTGGTTGTTTTTATCTGGAAAGTTAAAGACTTAAATTTCAATGCTGGCATTTACAGGTCAGCATTACAGACTACAGAATAGACCTAAGATCGACTTGTAAAGCAATATGGGAGAACTTAAAAGGTTAATGTTGTAGCTCTAAATAGCTAGAGGATTTTTATTTCAGAAACTATTAAATAATCTAAAGAAAAATACATTTTTCTTTTAAGAATGTATTAGAATTATTTTCCACTTCCATAATAATACATTTCAGTTCAATGAAGCATTATAAAGGGATTCAAATATTTTCTATTTGATGCAAATCATTCAGTAGGCAAGAACAGCATTTCCTACTCTGTGTGAGGCACAAAGGAAAACTTTCTAATTAACTCAGCAGTTTGGACTCACCTTTTCTTAAAATAAAACATTGTTATCAATCCCATTTTAATGGGATAATTATAGCAAATCATGATTAACTTTCCTTTCATCCCTTAGCAAGAGAAAGACATAGATAAGATGCTGCAAATGTTAGCTTAAAATATACCTACTATTTCCACTCTCTTTATATCAGTAATTGTCTCATTGTGCTGAGCTTGACTAAAATGTGGTTTTTGGACAAAGAGTGATCGAAAGCCCTATTCTGGCATTATAATCCATCTTATTGCCCTTTGGTTAATTGAGACAGTGGCATTTATTCCAGAGAAAATTCCCTCATTTTCTCTCATGTTTTCATTCCATAAGTCAGGATGCTAATTAGGAATTACAGGTAATCCAGGAGGCCCCAAACCTATCCTCCAATTATGATAAAGGTTGCTAGCTTTTAAAAAGTCTCCTTATAACAATTTTCTTCCTCCTCTTCCTTCTACGCGCTTACAAACAGGCACGCACATATACAAGTCTACCACCTCCAGTTAATATCTAAAAATACAGAGATTAGTAGAATTGAGATCAAAAGTCACAAAATGGGGGAAAAAGATTATGCATCTCTTGTTCAAATTCTGACTTACAGTTTTTATGACAGATCATCTCTTACATTCAGAAGTTTAAACTTTTGTCTTCTCCCACATAAATGGGTTGACAAGTTAATTCCCCTTGTTAGGCCTGTTTCCTCATATGCAAAATGAGAGGGTAGGACAAGATGGACTTTAAGAAAATTCCTTGGTGAGGGACGTTGACAATATTTGCTATTTGCCAGTGCGGCATGAGGCATCACCTTCTCCCTGATATAACTCCCCCAGGGCAGCTTGGACCCTAAGGGAGTAAGTGGGGCCAAGAACCACTGGGGTCTTGTCATTTAGATGTTCTTGGCATTTCTGCATCATTCTCACAGCTGCCTTTCAGGAAGCACCCTGCATAGTGCTCAGTCAGGACCTCACAAGGACCCAATGGAATGACGACAAAATACTTAACAACATTTATTGACTGTCCTTTCTGTAAGCTGGCACTGGAGGGGTATGAAAATGAAAAGAGCATGATTTCTTCCCCCAAGAAGTTAACAACCTGGAGAAGGAAACTGAAAAGGACCTTTCACCAGAAAGGTAAGGAACTGAATTCCAGCTTGCCCGCGGATATTTCTTGTGGAGTGTATCTATACATATCAGTGTCTGGAGGGCTTCATGTCCCTGGAACTCAAGCCAGAGGGTTTTGAGAAGATCCCACCTCCTCATATGAAGCAGGCAGGGGAAGTTTAGAGAACTGGAAAATGCAGAATCTCCATGAAGAAAATGGATTTAAAATTCTTTTTCTTGTGCCCTGAAAGCTACAACAACAGACCTGGGATGTATGACAGGAAACTCTAGGCTACAGGATCAGACTATTCCTCCCTGATCACCCCCAGACCTTCCATCCAGTATTGCTCCATGTATATATCTCGGGCCAGGAAAGCCAGAAAATGAGTATTTTATATGTAGCAATATGCCATCCTATCAGAAATCTGATCTAATTAAACTGAAATGTGCTGCTTACCCCTTCCAGTTCTCCATCCGATAAAATGAAGACAACAGAAAATGACTTCCAGACAACTTGATCAGCAGAATTAAAGTCATATCCACAGTGAAGAACAAAAATGACTTCACACTTTCTCTACACTTGTCTTTATCATGACTTTTCTAGCCAGTGGCCTTTAATGGAGAACATCCTCCTTATAGTTCCCCATTCATTTGCAAGAACGATGACTGCTAAGTCCAAGAGTGGCATGGCATAGAAAAAAGAGCCCGTGACTTTCAAGTTTGCCCCAGAAATAGCACGGTCCTCCGTGCAGCGTCACTTGCTTTTCCTGAACCCCGGGAGGGTGCCACATACTGTGCATGTGCGGCCCAGCGTGGGGCGCGCGCTAGTACTGGGGTGGAAATCTGGGTCCGTGGGAAAAAAGAAACCGTGAAGATTAATGAGTCAGAACATTTTCCCCAAGTCTCCTTTCTCTTGAGATATGGGTTGGAGGAGGGGTCAAAATAAGAAATAAAGAAAGAAAGGAAAAAACAACTACCAACCAACCAACTCCAACTACAGGAGCTTAGGAGACTCAACCAACACAAACCGAGCACAGAGAAGACTAACTATAATTAGCCAGTGGAAGGTCACAGGAGTTTATTTCCCAGAAGAGCTAACAATTTCATTTACAAAGCTATCAGGCTAGCTATAGTGATGAATCTGTATGCATTATTTATGCATATTTATGCTTTCACCCACCCCCCCCCCCAGCACACAAAAATAGATAACTCACAATTCACTTCTGGTCTTTAGTGTTTAAGGATGGAGTGAGTTCGAGTGACTAGTGGGATCCAGAATTTTCCATCACATTTTAATTCTCTACTTCATATATACCTGAAATGAATTTTAAAGACTGGCTCAAACTTTTGCTCTTGTTTTTGATAAAGCTTTAGGATGAGGAAGGGCAGACATGATAATGAGGAATTGTACAATTTATATATATTGTTTAAATAACCTGTATCTTGGTGGGCTGGAAGGCATGAGATTTTACCCTCGATAGGACCTGGCATCACTTCCTGAACAAGAGAGAGTTGTCCTTGCCATTTCTACATGCTGAAAAGTGAATTATAGCTACATAGAATCGTTTTTAAAATCTTAATTTAATCTAACTTTTAAATCTTATTATTATCTTTTCCTCCTCTTGTAACCAAAATGTAAATTGAACAGAAATCTTGTCTCTCTCTTTCATACAGTGTCATAAGGAGTTAGTAACTGAATGACTTCTACCCTAAAAATGTTTTTAAAAATCTGTAAAGGAAAAGAGTCTCTACTAAAAAACACACCTGGCTCTTTTATTTTTTTTCTATGCTATTAGTTTTTACACCAAACAAGAGAAAGTTGAAAATCAAACTAAACCTAGACAGTGTAGGACCTGGTGACATGAGACAGGTAGTGTTTTAAGTGTGTGTATATGTGTGTGAAAGAGAGAGATTATTTGGCAAATATAAGTGTTAATAGAGGTCAAAATATGCCAGCACTGGCTTTGAAACATAGTGCTCAGTAAGAGATAGATGACTTAAAATTGAGGACTAAGGAGAACAGAAAATAATGGTGCCAGAATTAATAGCATAAGAAAGATAATCTGGCCAGACGAGTGAGTCTATTTCTAAATCGTAATTCCAACGACTCCACCAAATTGCCTGCTTTGGGGCTGCACTGCCCACAGAGGAGAAATCTCAGTGAAGCACTTCAGAAATGCACAGACGATTACCTCTTGGCCTTTTGGCTAAGATCAAGTGTAGAAATGCACAGATGAATGGGCATGGGTGGGGATGGGCAGCCACTGTTAACAGATACCACACACCCTTCCTCTACCCAGACTAGGCTAAGCAGGCATCCTAAGGCCTCGGAAATGGCATTTGTGGCACAGAAGTGGTGGCAGAGGCTGAAGGCCAAACATTTTCATGGAGTTTAGAGTTTATGGAGATCGGGATATATCTTCCTCTTCCTATGTAGCCATGTGGCTTGGAGCAGCCAACCAGCTCCTGTGTCCTGTCCCCGCCAATGGCGCTTACTACAGTACCTGGAACAAAGCAGATCTTTACAGTTACTTGCTGAGTGAATCAAGTAGGACAAGACCTTCTTGACCACCTTAATTTTCCACAATTCCTCTCCATGTTTGCACCATCCAATTTTTTATGATCCTTCCAAATTCTACAGAGTCTGTTCTCTTGCTGCTAGCATCCACTTATAAGAATTTTCTGATACTCCCAAAACATGTTTGGGGGAGAAGGGCTGGGTGCTGATCATTGCCATTCTTTTGAGGCATCCCTGGAGGTTATGAAGAAAAGGAAAATTCCTTTTCCCTTCATGCTTCGTGTAGTTCCCCTTTCCGTATTGTTCTGGGAAGAGGAGAATCAACCAACCTGCAGGATACTTGTCATCAATCCAATATGATTGTCACCAGTACCATTCTCACCCTTAAAAGAGTTTATGCACCCATGGTGTGGCTGCAGAGCCATACACTTAGTGTGCTAAACAGATAACATGCTTTGCTCTAGAAGCTTGTGATCCAAGACAAAAAGCTCCAACATTAAGCTGTGACACACTAACAAATGAACATTAAACATGGATGTTAATTAATTGTGCAAACAAATTTCATGAAGAATGTTTACTGACTTAGGAGAAGGAACCATTTTCAAACAGATTACAAGTATCATTTACATATGAGCCAAATCAGTGAAATATAAATGGGGACTAAGCTGATTTGATCCACTAATCATTTTTATCTATTCATTAAGAATGTCTCTGTAAGACCACATAGTAGCATAATTTCTTTATATAACTTGAAAGTTAGACAGAATCATTTTAAGTCTGTAATTCTGACTTTTCCTTAAATCAGATTGTCCTTCATGTTGGTCCAAATTGATGAGATTTCTAAGTTTGGTTGGAATAAAACAGTAGATTATAAGTGCTATAAGGACAGGCATTCTGCCTTGTCCATCATTGCAAATCCAGCACAGTACCTGACACATATTAGGTGCTCAATAGATATTCATTGTGTACCAGGAACTGCTCTAGGTGCTGAGAATCCTGAGAAGTTTTGTGTGTGTGCATGCGTGCGTGCTGTGCTTCAGCTCCAAGTATACTGAAGTTACCTCAAATTCTTCCATTACCATGGCCTCTAGAAAAGCTTTTGCCTCAATAAGTGATTAATGGCCAGCAATGACTCTGGGTGAGGATGGTATGGAGATCTCCAATTTTCTGTGTATCTATTCTTGGCGGTTATTAACCTTCCTCTCCCAACCCTGACTCTGAAAAGGGAAGGGTGTCCTTTCCCATTGGATGAAGGCAACTGGTTCCCAGTGTTGTTTTCCTACCTCTGTGGTCCCATGACACTCTTGTCTCTACCCAAAATTTTACAGAGGTATGTATATCTAGTGGCAGCCCAGTGATACCATAGAAAATAAAATGGCTTAAAGGTCTTGGACTTCTTGCCCTGTGTCTGGAGCCACTGGAAAAATCTCTTGCCCTCACTGGGCCTCAGTTTTCTTATTTACTAAATAAGAGAGTTTCTCTAAATAAACCCATAAAATCCCTTCCATACCTAGAAAAACCTCCCAGGTTTCCAGAGGGAGGTCTTGGGTGGCTGAGGCCCAAGAGGCGGTGGTTGGCTGGGTGACGAGGCTCTTACCTTCAGGCCACCTCAAGTGTTGGAGCTTCCTTGCTCTCCCCCACCCCAGGAGGCCCCAGCTCAGGTTTAAATAATCAAGTTGCTTTTGGCAATTCAATCAAGCTTGTCTACTTCAAGCACGCCAATTTATATATAGCGCTAATTATTTATGTTCTATATTAAACTCCACTGTATTTCTTTGCGATATTAAAATATAAATTATGCAACAGAGATAAATTGATGGGGATTTTTCCATATGGGTAAAAAGAATGGCAGTTCCTAATTATAGTGAGATATCAGGGGGGGTGGAAAAAGCAGGAGTCTGGGAAGATGGGCCCCAGCTAAGGTCAGGCATTTTGGCACCTCGGTGAGATGGCAGAGTAAGAACCTGCTGGCATGTGAGAATCAGACACTGTGCAGAAAGAGGCAGGATCAGATGTGTGCGTGGTAATAATCTCTTGTTTCAATCACAGTACACATTTTAATATAACAAGCATATGATTACTACTATCTTCCAGAGGACACACTCCCTACAATTGTCACTTCTTCCCCACCACTGTCCCCCTGAGGCCTAGCAGGACAGAAGGGTGGACTCAGCTGCCATGTGGCTGCTGGTCAGATAGAAGCCACCCCTTCTATCACCTGCTGGGACCCCAGGCTGATGCCCTCATCCATGACATATTTCCATGGACAAACTTAGGGCTTTGCTTGCATTTTGGATGGCAAATGAATGAGAGGGATAATATCTTTAAACTAAAAAAAAAAAATGTATGATTTGCAACCTTTACTAACAAGTATAACTCTTCCTCATAAGGCCCCTTACCCCTGGTTGCTACATATGGGATATCATGAAATCAAGATTGGACTAGTGCCCTTTGTCCTCCAAACCATTTTTGTGTAAGTGCTGGGTCATCCTGCTGGCTGGGAACACTCTTTCTGCTCTTTTGGTCCCTGGCTTTGGCACCCTGATACCCTTGTCTCAGGATTCCTGGGAGGGGGTTAGGGATAGGGAAGGAGGGGACACAGGCCTTGGGGTTGGGGCCCAGGCCCACCTGAAGATGCATCCACATCAACCCTTTGAGGAACCACAGACAAGGCCAGTGTTAGAGATGCAGAAAGACAGTGTCTGATGTGGTTCATTTTGAGGTATCTGGGACAGGGTCATATTGGGGTATATGAGTGCCCCAGGTTGGCTCATAATCTGGTACCTTTTCAAAGGGGTATCATTTGAATATTTGTTCACACTTACTTCGAAGAAAAGTGAGATGTTGCTTAGAGCACGAGAGGAGAAGAAGACTGTACTGGTGGCTTGATTTCACTTTGTTCAGGGCAATTCAGCTCTGGCACTGAAGTTCCAAACTCCTCTTAGCAAAACAATAGCCCATGAACACTTAAAAATGGGTAAGATGGTAACTTTTATGTTATCTGTATCTTACCACAATTAAAAATACAAAATTCCAAAAAGAAAAAAGAGCCCCCTTAGTTACTTGGTCCCACTCTCCTTAGAAGGCAACGTATCAACCATCCATTATCACTCCTATGTGCCCCTGTGTAGGTGTCACCACCCTTCCTCAGTGGCTTCCACCCACTTGAGTCCTTTCCTGGAGAGGAGTTCTGGTCCACACTGTTTTCTCCATCTGCTTCCATGCCTGGCATGCTGGAGCAGCCCCCACAGACCGAGTGCAGGCCGCTGCCTTGGGTCCTACTTTATCTCTGGGCCTGGGAAAGCCTTCAGCTGAAAACCATCAGCCCTGCCCAACATCATGGAAAATTCCAGGACTGGATGCTTTCCATCAGAGTAAGCGCTGCCCTACTGAATGTAATCTTAAAATTTAAACTCTTCTTGGGGAACAGTACCATATGAAATTACTATCTTCCCAACAGGGTGGTGAGATGGGGGGTAGGAGAGCATGGAAGGAGACAGGAGAACGTGGGAAAGGAGACAGGAGAACCTGGGAAAGGAGAAGGGAATAAAGGAAGAGGGGGCCGAGGGCGCGAGGGTAAACTCCAGAGGGACTGAGCCCTTCTGAAGACCATAAACCGGGGCATGACCATGTTTGGGGTCCAGGGGATGGGTCATCAGTGATCTGAATAAGTAAAATCTTGATCCGTGCAGCTCACCAGTTGCTCCCCTCAGCAAGACTAGTGACCACCCAGAACGAAGCCCAGGGCCAGAGTCCTGTTAAGTCAGCAAAGGACTGTGGAGGTTGTATGCACCGTCCCTATTTCTGATGAAAATAAAAAATAAAACCACCCCCTCTTTGTTTAGCTAAATGTTTGTATAAATCCCAGCTTATCTACCAATTGAAGAGTAAACCGTAAGTTACTTCACCCAAACATTTATATCGGAAGAGAGAAAGGGTTTAGAGATGACATTTACAAATAAAGTTATGTTAAATGTAGCTGAGCAACATCTTGTATTAGTGTTCCCACATCTCTTTCTAAGCACTCGTAACAATTCAAAATTGCATTTCTTGGCTAGAAAGGCATGACTGAAAACGCTCCCCAGAAATCCCGTCGGTGGTCCAGTTCAAAACCAGAAGTCATGATTGCTCTGAACGGGAGGAAAAAACCCAAGTGTCACAGGGAAATTACAAAGCATCTTTATGTCTCGTTTCTGTACCGTGTACTGCGTTTTCTCTTGGTCTCATGCCTCTGCCTCTGTCTTTTGTGTCTTTGTGTCTTCTTTAAATAGCTACAGTTCTGTCAAATAATGAGAAAGTTTGCTGTTTTTTTTTTTTTTTTTTGAGACAGGGTCTTGCTCTGTCACCCTGGATAGAGTGCAGTGACATCACCACAGCTCACTGCAACCTCAAATTCCTGGGCTCAAGCGATCCTCCTGCCTCAGCCTCCCGAGTAGCTGGGACTACAGGGGTGCACCACTGTGCCCGGCTAATTTTTTTTACTTTTGGTAGAGACAGGGTCTCGCTCTTGCTCAGGCTGGTTTTGAACTCCTGGCCTCAAGCCATCCTCCCAAGTCGGCCTCCTAATGTGCTAGGATTACAGGCATGAACCACCATGCCTGGCAAAGCTGGTTTTGTTTTTTTTTTCCTCTCCCACCAAAACCAAATTGGATCTCCAACACTTTGAATGTCCTAATTTACTACTTAGTATATGTAACCAAAGAAAATTTTACAGTACTTCCAAATGAATTTCATTCTGTCTCCTTTTCTCCCTGGCACCTTCTTATTTTAACAAACTGGAGCCCTCATTTTCTTCTTTCCCAAACTTGATCCAGAACCCCACACTCTGAGCAAATGGCGGAGACAGCAGACGGTGCCTACCTTGCCCAGGCCCGGGGTGTCCTTCACCTTGTTGACGGCCCGCAGCAGACACGGTGGGGCTGGGGGAGGGGAGGTCTGCAGAATCCCACTGAAGCTGGTGGCAAAGAGGGGTGGTTCAGCAACGGAAGAGGGGGAAGGTCGATGTTTCTTCTTTTTAGAAGACAGATTTAACTTCTGGGCAGCTCTGGAGGGGATAATGTAGAAAAGAGACAATAAGGGAAAAACTATTGTGCAACCAGATATGCTAGCGTTATTTTATTTTCTTTCTTTTAAAGAACTACCTAGTTCTTATTGAAGCCTAATAGTTCCGTCTTTCCTCATCCTCCATGTCCTCTGTGGTAGCCCCTTACTACAACACAGTGAACTTAATGAGCTACTCAATCATTTATACAGCAGAAAAAAAAAGCCATAAAAATTGCATGGTTCTGCAATCATAATTTACAAAGAATTGTTTGTTATCCACCAACATTCAGCTTAAGCAAGAATAAAGCCGGTCATCTTTGGGGATAAACAGCCCCTATGAAGTTAATCATTCCATAACTTCTCTGGTACAAACTCAAGTGTGAGAGACCTTATGAGCTAACTTAAAAACTCTAAAACCTTGTAAAATCCAAACCAGTCTGATGAAGAACCATGTGGTGACCAATCAAGGCATGCTATGTACGTGGCTAAAGAAGAAAAATACAAGCCCCAGGGCAATAGGGAAAATATAAATCAAACTGGTTTTAGAAATGTAATACGGAATCAGAATATAAATTCCAGCCAGGGTGCAGAGTGCTGAGACTATGGGCTGCTTGTGTGGAGAACAGGCCATTGTGCAGGGCAGTCTGTAAATGCTAATTGCGATTCAAGTGCAAGGTGAGGGGGTCATGGCAACAAATGGGTGCAGACAGGGACAGGTAGGCGCACAGGTGCCCGGTATCCTTAGCCAATCATTCAAGCACCCTACAACACCTAAAACATGATAATCTTACTATAGAAAAAAGGGCAAGGGATGGTGTGAGGCACAGGTATTTTACAGACTATAACATACTCATTTCTAGACTAATTCTTGGTGTTTTCACACTACACTCTTGTGCTAAGAATTCCAATTTTCTCATCAAATGCTATTAAATGTCTGAGCTGCTGCTTAAAACAAAAGAACTACCATGACTTTATTCTACAGATCAAAATCTTATAATCCATCCTTTGTGCTTACCAATTACATAACAGGTCACAAGAGAGGCAGGTCGGAAAGATGAAATCAGCATTGTTTGCGCCTCCCTCCCTTCCCCCTGACCCCAGTCTCTGTTAATGATCTGGAATAGTTGGTTTTAATTTTGTATCCGTAAGTGTCATGCTTTTGACAAATCCCCTGCCGCTGCACAAATATAGCAAATGGCGTTCCCATTTCAAAGCTTAATTTTTCTCAGCCGTAAAACTGAAAATCTATTTCACAAGAGTGAAATACAGAGGGATGGGATACTTGGGAAATAACAGGTTTTGATGGAAAGATACTCCAAGTCCCAATACCATGTGCCAAACGTAGGGAAGTCTATGGTCACCCTATTATATGATGATGAGAAACAGAGGGCACTGGGAGATTTCTGCAATGCTTTCCTCTTCCAACCAGTGAAAAGAAAAAGCTAAGACGATTTTTTTTCATGATTTCATTGCCGCTCTTCCTGATGCTTTCCTTCTAAAATTAAGGGTGAAACGGAATTGTTCAATGACTAGTCAAGTGCTTTTCTTGGCAGTTTTCATTCCTCTTCGAGATTCTTTCCCTAAATGAACAGGAACTCATCCCGGGGTGTGTGTCAGTCAGCGACAGGAGGTGTCGCATCACCTTCCTCTGACACCTGCACACGCCTCTGCTCAGCAATCCCTCACTGCTTTTAAGCCTCACTGCCTACCTCTCAGAGAGCTACAAGAAGGGGGAAGACGATGATCTTCTAGTAACTGAAAGGTGGTGTTTATCCGTCCACATTTAGGATTCTTTTGTACAGTGGAAAAAGGACCAGGCAGTAGCTGTGGTTCCTACTCCCTCACCAGCTGGGGTTCCCAGGCCAAATGGCGAGAGAGAAAGTTCGGGAAGGGAGTGAGACTAGAGGCAGCTCAGAAGGGGCAATGGCCTGATGGCTTTTTCCTTTTTCTTATCTCTGCCACCCATGTTCATATACTCACCCCACACACCCCCTGCAGAGGAGGAAAGCAAGGGGCTCTGAGATTAAAGCACACCCCAGGACATCACTCCACGGTTCCCCTCCTCTCTCTCTCCCCTACAATACCAAATTTTCACTCTCTACTAGATCATTCCCAACAACACACAGACATGTTATTTCTCCTATCCTGAAAAATAAAACAAATCCTTCTCTTGATTCTTCTACTCGAGCCAGCTACTGTTCTACGTCCTCGCTCATCTTGGCAGCCAAACTCATGGATAGTGTTGTCTGTACTTACTTTCCCCAGTCCCTCTCCTTCTGTTCTCTGTAAGTTCATGTCTGTCAGATGTCTGTCCCACCATTCCTCTGAAACTGCTCCTGTCTAGGTCGCTGATGACCTCCATGGTAACAGGTCTCAGCCCCCACCTTGACCTATCAGAGCACACCACACAGTGTATCCTTCCTTGATGTACTTTCTCCTCTAGGCTTCAAGGACACTCTGGTCATTCTTTCCAGTCTCCTTTGCTGGTTCTTTCTCCACTGCCCAACCTCTTAATGGCAGGGATGTGTGGGGACCTCAGGGTTCAGTCCTTGTCCTCTTCACTCCTGCACTCAGTCCTTTGGTGTTTTCTTCCAGGATCCTGATTTAAATAACATCCTAATTAAATAATACCCTTATGCCTATGATTCCTCAATTTTTTTTTTTTTTTAAGAGATGAGGTCTCACTCTGTCACTCAGGCTGGAGCACAGTGGCTCGATCATAGCTTACTATAACCTTGAACTCCTGGGCTCAAGCGATCCTCCTGCCTCAGCCTCCTGAGTAGCTACAACTACAGGCACATGCCACCACACCTGGCTAAATTTTTTTTTTAATTTTGTAGAGATAGGGTCTTGCTATATTGCCCAGGCTGATGTTGAACACTTGGACTCAAGCGATCCCCCAACCTTGGCCTACCAAAGCGCTGGGATAACAGGTGTAAGCCACTGCACCCAGACCCAGTTTGGGGATAATTTATTACACAGCCACAGTAAATAAAACACCACCCACTCCCAGACTCTTAATTTCCCCTATCCTTGTTGTCCACAAACATGACGCTTATTATCTTTTAACATAGCAGATGATTTACTTAGTTATCATTTCTATTGTTTATAATCTGTTTCCCTGCTAGAACGTAAGTTTCAACAGGGAAGTGATCTCATAAGTATTTGTTGAATGAATGAATGAAGACTAAAGGAACTGGGGATATTTAGCCTGGAGATTAGAAACCCGGAGGGAAGAGGAAGGAAAAGAGACTTTTAAAAAATTATCTTTAAAGAAATGAATAAATGATATGTGGAAGGAAGTATTTTTCAAGCAAGGATGCCAGATACTTTCATAAGCCATTTTTTGAATCTCAGAAGACTTCATAAAGAAGATAATATTACCCGTATTTAACAGACAAAGAAATAAGGCCTAAGGAGGTTAAATCCAAAGGACTTTCAGTATCTGACCTGAGTCTGAACCTGAGATACTAGGTAGATAATTTTAGGCAAGTTACTTAAATTCTGATAATGTATATAAAGGGCTTTAGCACAGTGCCTGGCACATAGTTGGCATACAATAATGCTATCATCATTACTATTGTAGATATTATTATCAAGTCTCAGTTTCTGCATTGTAAGATAAAGCAAAAATAGTACCTACTTTTGTAGACTTCTAATAAAAATTAAGTAAGACAATGCATGTAAAGGGTTTAGTACTCTAACACGTGATATTTTGAAGGAATATAATAAATAATAGAGTTGAGACTGAATATAGGTCTATTGTAACATATCATATCTGAATAGGGGTTAGATTTATATAACACAGGTAGCTAAACAGTAGATGAAACATAAAGGCATATTTAGCTTTATAAGCATAAGGGACATTTTTCTAAAAATTGGAGTAACCCATTAGTGATGGGTCAACTTCATGAAATAGTGAGTTTTTTGTCACTGAAATTGTCCAAGTAGCACGTAGAAAACCACTTACAGGGAGTATCAGAGAGAGGAATGCATGCAATGGGAAAACCAGATGATTTCTAAAAATCTCTTCCAGTGCAGAGATTCTGCAATGAACCCTGGAATCGCTATTCCATTCAGGAAAGCCTCTGTTGGTTTTGATGCAAAAAAAAAAACCCCAGTAATAATAGAGGAAATTCTTTTGAGGATACATTTAAAATTATTTTCTTCTTAAAATTTGCATATAAAATATATCAGAATTTCAGAATATTGAAGTTAATATAAATCACATTTTTGTAGCCGTAGATTCCATAATAGCATTTTATTTTAATTTTGACATCATTATAACCAGCTGTTTGATCTCTATTTTATATATTCCAATTTCTTGCACGTCAGCAGCTTCAGCTCTTTTTATAAAGCACTTCAATGACACACAGATAGGAGAAGGTTAAGATTCAGAAATCATTCATGTATAATTGTATTATTCAGGGACTTAAAGGAGAGGCAGTCATGAAAGAATTGAAAAGGTAAAGACACTTTGGCTAGAAGTGTATTTTATGTAACTAATGCCTTACAAGTTCTTTTTTTCATAGGAAGAAAAACAGATGAGTGGGTTGTTTTATAAGATTTCAAATAGCAAAAATAATTAACCTAAAAAGCTATAATAAGCAATGTTTACTTGTCTTGTTCTTACCAAGGATAGTATCATATATTTCCTAAAGCTATTCATCCCAGCATACATCTTTAAATATCCATTAGCTTCATTTAATTCTCTGTGCCTTATTTCAAGGAAAGATAGTCTCTCTAGCAGGATAAAATTAGTATGTACTGAAGACCTATAAAGAAAGTGGCGCCATGCTAAGCACGATCAGACTGTGAAGAGAAGAGCAATAGACTGTGCTTGGCAAGAATTTAAACCCGGTGAGCTCAATCCTTCCCTCTGAGCTCTAGCCCTTTCTCTCCATATCCCTACTCATCGCACACAGAAGACAACTCTCCTAACGCATCAGTATGACAACATCTGAACTCAGAAATCAGGTTAGAACTGGAATAACCTTCACATGGGATGGTTACTTGTTCTCATTGGCCAGATCTACCCAGCTCTAAGAAAATTAGGTGAATACTTATCTGCTGAATTTAATTGGTTTAAAGTGGGGGAAGTCTTCGGTCTCAGCTATATAGATTAGAGGGGGAATTTATGGGATTTTTTGACTTTTTTTTTTCATTTATGTGATAGACTATTTGCCAAACTACCACCCTGGATTTTCGAAATTGTAGGATATTTAAATGGAAAACTTATTCTAAGTGCATCTCAGCTGGGTGCAGTAGCTCATGCCTGTAATCCAAGCACTTTGGGAGGCTGAGTTGGGAAGATCACTTGAGGCCAGGAATTTGAGACCAGGCTGGGCAATATAGTGAGACCCCATCTCTACAAAAAGTAAAAAGAAAAATTAGCGTGGGGTGGTGGCAGTACCTATAGTCCCAGCTAACTTGGTAGGCTGAGGCAGGAGGATCACTTGAGCCCAGGAGTTTGAGATTACAGTGAGCTATGATGGCACCACTGCACTCCAGCCTGGGTGACAGAATGAGACCCTATCTCTAAAAAATAATTATAATAATAAGTGCATCTCCTGAGAATTAAATTGGGGTCTACTGTCCTTAGTGTCTAGGGATTACTAAAATGTTGACCTAACAATCTTTTAAAAATTATTAGCTTCATGAAGAATAGAACTTTTCTTAGGGAACAGGTAAGAAAATCAAGCAATATAGTTATTTTTAAGGACCTCTATCCTTTAAAAAATTCCACATACCATGTGTTGCTAACTATATTTTAAGAATATTTCATCTTGTCTGAGCAGTGTTCAGGTGTAGGAAGATCAGATAGGTGGATAAAAGGTTTATAAAAATTAAGAGGTCATTCAAGCTCTACTAAATTCAACCCAGGCAATTGATGGGTGAGATATCAACTGAAAAACTGTGAGGCCCTCAGAGCTGCTGCACCTGCTGCACAGAAAGGGCCCTGACCCAGGAGGGGGATAGCAGGTGCAGAATCTCCCCCATCAGCATGTAAAGGGTGATCCAAGCTGCAATTTAATGTGAAAATGGCTGGTGCTGCCATGGGCTCCATAGCTCATGTGCCATTATAGAAATATTTCAATGCTCTGAGGATTAAGACTATCTGATAATGAGCGATGACATGATAGATCACAGCAGCCCCTAGGAAATCCATAGGGTCAATGACACAGGGGGAGAAGATAATAAAACAGATTATAAACAGTGACTATACGGGACAAGATCCTGTGTTCTGAGGCAGAGCCTCTGGAAGCAGTTAAGATATCCATCCACATGTAACATACACCGGTAATGCTTCCTTTTAAAATAACACCTATTTAAAAGTATTCTGGCACAGCCCCGAAGCCTGCTAGTCATTCTGGAACTTCTCCAAATCAGGAATAAGAGCATCCTCCTTCACCTTTCTGTTTTCTAATTGGCTGTCAGGGAGGTCATTTCCATGTCTCCAGAGACTGAAAAGCATATGGGTCCAGGGGGTTTTCTGATTTTTATGTAAATGATCCATTTCATTAGTGCAGGAAGATAATTCATGACATGACTTCAAATAAAATGTTTACTGCTAGGAGGCAAAACATGGCTGACCATTAACCTCAAACAATATCGTGTTAAAACACTATACCCAGATAGTGTTATAATTTGGAAATGGATAGATTTTTGCAAGTTAACGCACAGTTAACCCATAGTGATCATCATTGTGAATATCTCCTTATTCTTCTCTTAAAATTTACTCATGCTTTTAGGACTTGTACAAGTGGCCCTCATCAACTTTAGCCCTCATAGGTCATCATTCTTTTGCTTGAAGTCTTGCAGCAGTTGGTCTTGAGAGGATATGTCTTATGTTTTAAAACTTATGAGTTAACACTTAAGGAGATGCTGCTTTGCTGTGCAGTCTTTTGCTTCTGGTCTGCCTCCATCATTGCATATTTAACTCATTCAGGGTCAATACCATGTGTTTACTTTCTTCTGTAGCCCCCAGACCTGCCCTATAGCTTTGTGCCTTGCTGAGGGGAGAGTGTGTATGGACTCTGTACTTCTTAATCAATCCAGCCTTTGGATTTACACCAAAAGACTCGAAGTCCCAAGATTAAGTAGACTGCAGTCCTAGATGATGCTTAGACTTTGAAATCTTTTATTTTTTCTAAAACATTTTCTACACACAATCATATCCATCCTTAACCTGGCCCTGTGAGGCAAGCAGAGAAGGTGTTTGTACCACAAATTATAGATTTTAAAAAAGTGATTTTACCCATAGACACAAAACTAGGGATTCTCATACCTGGGACTTGGATTCATGTTTTCTGTCTTCTGGACCTAGGGTCTTTCCACTACATCTTGTTATTATGCACTTGGATAAATGAAAGCAGTTATTTTATATTATTTGGACAAAATAAAACCAAATGATAATCATTTGTCTAGTAATGAAGAGGAAAAAAAGCCAGTTACATATTTTTGTATGTAACTCAAATCAAATCATATATAAGCACTTACCAATTACTGATCTAGTTGCTTAGCAACATACCTCCATATTAGAGGGGGAAATGTCTCAGTTGAGTGAGTTAGGTCACGGCCAGAATTAGGATATAAAGGCAAATTATATGAAAATAGCTTCTCCATTCCTACAACCTGGAGTGGGTCCTTGCATAATAATAACAACAACAACACCTACCACGACCACAACACAACGTTATTATGTCCTCTTGCACAGCCCCATGCTTCTCCCTCTACATACACAAAAAGAATGCTGGAAGCAGCTTAGAATGAATCTCAGTGTTCTGGGAAACTCAATCAATCAATCAGTATTTATTGAGTGACAATCATACCCAAAGACCTGTGTAATCAGTACACTATAAATATCACTAAAGTCATCTTTGAGTCACCCAGCCACTGTTCTGTCATAAACAGTCTACTCCTAAATTGCACAGATGAGAAGAATCCACACCACCAAATGTTATTGATAACTTTATATTGGGTCCACAGCAGCAGAGATAAAGAGGAACTGGGAGCAGCCTGAAGACACACAGCAGGTAAGCCCACTACACAACAAAAGAGCTTGACTATCAGGCAGGAGCTGAAAGCTTTTCCTGAACTGTGTTGTCTGGGCAGTACACCATTCGCTCATGCCTGGAGGTAGTAAAAGGGTAAAAAACAGTATTTGAAAATCATACTGCTGGTGGATGTTGCTAATCCATTTGTGTCTGCATTTTTTCATGGTCAGAGTAAGAATATGAGGAGTAAGTGAAAACATGACTAAAGGCAAAAATAATGGGAGAAAAAGGAGCCTATTCATAAACTAATTTTTTTATAAAAGCCATTCAAAGTAAAACCTTCTCCTTTGCTTAAAGCCAGGTACCTATGAAAGTGTTTGCTGAGTCAAGCTCCTTGTGTGAAAATAGACACTTTCATATGCCAAAATAAAGCAGAAGGTGTTTAATAAAAAAATTAGCTGTTGGCATGGAAGCCTAAACAGAAGTACAATGCATGAGTTTGTTATTTCCTGGCGTAGAGATTTGGATTTTAGAAATGCCAAATAAATACTCTGTCAGTGGCAGAATCTATGCCTTGCTGAGGGCTTTTGCTGCAGAAGGCTAGTAGCATCCTCTACCTGTTTCTGATAGGTGCATATACTGTTGGTCTCTCTGATGCTGTGGCATCTCTGGGCTCAGTTAAGCTGCTGTGATGTATATTGGGATTTGAAGCATTTTAAGAATGATGCTTCTACTTGCCTTGCCAGGGGTTAACCCCTCTCAGCTCATTATACAGCAGCTGATCAGTACCCCGCCGTCCCCCAATCTGCTCACCTCTGGCCACATGGCAGCAGGATAGCAGACGCTGCGGCTGATCTTCGAGGCTTCCTTTAATATTTCGTATGACAGGGACTCTGATAGAGCTGCTTTACTAATGGCTAAGATGCCATCTGCGAGAGCTGTTTTTCAGGACCCAAGAGAAGGTTGGGAACTTGTGCTTTAATGAACCTAATTTCATCCAGAACTTGACAGGTTGGTGCCACACTCTATGGGCAGCCTAAGGACACGTCAACTTTCTCATTACGCTTTTCTCTTTCTTTATGTCCAGTAAGTCAGACCCAAATACTGCCGAGACAACAAGTTCCAGGTCAAGACCTAGAGGAAAGCACTCATTAAAAACAGAGAAGTTCTGTTTCTGAGACTAAATGATCTCCGGAAGGTGGTAACTTGCTTCAGCCTCTGCAATCCTTCATATTATTAAGAGACAGCATCCTACTTTTTCAAGGGCATTGGAAGATGGAATAAACCAAAACTTATTCATAATGCATGTGGAATAGAAAAGTCGAAAGGAACATGTTACCAATTTATAAACTGCCTTTGATGCCATGTGACATACATGTTAGCTTATGATTCCATAGCTTATAGCTACCTTATTACCCATTCATCATTATGTATCTCTAGGCAGACCTACCAAGCTACACTTCCTTTGCTCCTTGCTGTTCTGGAAGGGTGGGCTCCAACCTGCCCATACACACTCATAAGAACTTTATCAGGGAGGAGAAAACACATAATGAACACAGAAGTCTAAAGGTGTGCCTTCAGGGCATTCTGCTTGAAGTATGTGGAATACAAATGCCCTGGGCTATGACAAGTGAGAAGTCCCTGAGAAAAGACAGGGAGGCAGTCCATACCTGTAGGACAGAGCTTTGCCTGCTGTCTGACCTCATGCCAGTGGCTTTGCACACAGATTACTAATGACCTAGCCACTCCTGTGCCCCAGTTCTACGTGCTCTTGTTCCTGTTGGTTTGCCTGTGCCAAGCCCTGTGTCATGGTCTTCCCAGATGCCCTAGCATCCTGATTTTAGCTTCCTGATCTCCTGCATCTTGGCTTCTGTTTGCCTGCTAGACTTCCACTTGCAAGGCTCAGCTCCAGCCTGGGTTGATCTCGCCGACTTTCTTTCTCATCTGCACTTATGTGCGCAAGCACTTTTCCTTGTGCCACCTCTGACCAGAAGCTCCCTGTTTACAGATCTTTATGTTCCTGGCCTGATCTGCCCAGTGCAAAGCCTGCTTAGTACCAGGTGAACTGGGTAGCTTCTTATCTCTTCCTGAGTCATACCTTTGCAAGTTGGGCTTAATACATAAATTGAAAGAACTGTAAATACATAGTACACCAGACCCAAGTAAATGTAAAGGTAAGTTTAAAAAAACAACCCATCCTAAACCAGATATAAATGATTTTAGTTAGTTGCCATGATTGCTATCTTTCATAAATATGAATAATAGAGAACCATCTGATCATACGAAATGGAACTGGGGAAACCATGCATCTACAACCCAGCTCCTTCAGTTGCCTATAAACATAGACACAGAAAAAGACAATCATAGGCTAATCAAAGCCCATTCCTTGTGGAATGCCAGTGCCTAATTTTTCTGCTGAGAAACAATTGTCCAGGATAAAATAGATATGCATATCTTCTACAGTATAAGGACTATCCAACTGAAATTAAGATTCCTTCAAGGAATAAGCATATTCCAGATAATCTGTTTTCAAGAGTCTAATGAATCTAATGTTCTTTTCATTACATCATGCTGCCTTTTACATGCTAACTCCAGCAGTTTCTAGTTAAATCATTTATACGTATGCTAATATAACGTTAAGAGGAAGAAGCTGCATGATTTACCATAAACAGCCCATTTAAAAGCCAAAGGTGATCACTAATTCCTTAAAAGTTTTCTTTAATATTTATCTTCCTTCTTTAGCTGTTTCTAGAAAATTATCTTGAAAAGCATAAGAAACTGAAAAGCAATTGTTGTTCACTTTTAGTGTTTTTATTTTGAAAAAAATAGTGCTTTAGTCTCATTTTTTCCATATTTTAATCATGTAAAATTAAAAACTGACGTGAAATTACACACTTCAGATATCATTTGTTGCCTGAAGCAGCAAACTGCTATCAAGGTGTGATAGCTAGAAATGGGGAGCATTTGCAGAGCAAGGAAAGCCTTTAATCCATAACTCTTTGCTCAGTACCTGTAGCTCTTTCAGAGCAAAGCTAATTAATTGTCAATGCTGGGTGACACGCTCTGTGGTTTGGGGGCTTCTTGGTTAATTAAATTTGAATATAACAGTCTTGCCTGCTAAAGGAAGTAATTTCTTTTTTCCCCTTTAATACCAATATTTTTATTTAACAATTTACTATAGTTGAAATCTGAAGAAATCATTAAGTAAGTTATTCCAAAGAAAAAACAATTTGCATGGGATCTCTGCATTGTACCAGACACAGAAGTGGGTCAGAATCCCTGCCCCTCTGTCTGCTGCAGGACTGGACTGCCCCAGATCGACCCTGGGCAGTTGTTTAGACTGCTGGTACCTTAGCAGCTCCACTAGAGGCAGAGAGGTAGAAATTCACATCCCCTCCTCCTCTATTTGCACTATTGACAGGTTGCCTGGGATGGAGTCCATGCAGATTACTGAAAACCATGGCAAAACCACATTGTGCAATAAAGTGCACTTGTCACAGGCATGTCAAAGCTCTGAAATAAAGAAAGAAGGCAGCTTTTGTTTTTATTAAATAATAAAGTGAAGAAGCAATCTCCATGAAGATTTAGTGAAAATTTCCTACTTAACTCTGTAAAGAAACCTGGGCCATGATAAACTGCATATTTAACTAATGTTTACTTTAGTGGACATATCTGTAGGCACATTAAATTTACAATATGTAAAGTTATAATTTTTAATGCTGTGGATACTCTAAGTTAAATAATTCTCATTTTTTGCTGAATCTGGAGCATAATCACATTGTTTTAAGTAGCCATGTAGGCTTAAAGTACTATCTCAACTTCACTAACACATGGTTAATTATAATTATAATTTTTGACACTGACTCCTTGGCTAAGAGTAAAATCACCAAGTCTGATATTATCATGGGGAAAATAATATTTATGTTCTGATGGATCTTCTAGGAACAGATTGTGTGAAAAGAAGAAAACACTTCTTCTTTAAATCAGGATGCCACCCAGCTGTGTCTGCGAATATATTCATGTGCAATTGGACAGTATATAACTCATGTTATATAATCAAACAATCAATCGTCTTTTCCTTGTGTGGATTCCCATGTTTACACAAGAGATATGCTTCAACAAAGTGCTTGTAATTTAAGATTTCAAAAATTGTGTCTTATTTCACATTGATTTCTATCAAAATTTCAGAATCTTATTTATGAGTGTTATTCACTTGAGAATGGCTACAAATATTTTATCTTTAAATACTTGTGTCTTCCTTCTCCCTCGTCAAACAAATCACTAATAACAACAAATGCAGGCTCGTTCAATACTGTATTTAAAGATACACAGATGTGACTCCTAATTCATGACTAATTACCACTTTTTACCCTAGGCTTTGCCTCCATAGACAGAAAGCACTTGTTTTCAAGATGTATCATTCTTGGCTTAGATCTGCATGTGTAGTATTTGGCTATTAAAAATATGTGATTCAGGCTTTCAGATTTGAGAGTCTTCTGCGTGAAGATGGCAACTGGAGTTATGGGAGTAGATGGGACGGGCCCGGGGAGGTAAAGAGTAAATAGGAACAGAAAGTGGCCCATGGCAGATCCACGAGAAACCCCAACACTGAAGGAAAGACAGAAAAAGAGCGGACTGTAAAGGAGCAGCCAGAGAGGTAAGGAGAAAGACGGAACAAGTGGTTAATAATGTTAAATGCTCCTGAAAGACCGAAAAAGAGAATGCAGTGTGTCCACTGGATTAGAATTAATGACTTCATTATTGACCTTGAACAGAATCCAGAGGGCTGAGAAGTAAAGGGGGGCTGAAGTAAAGATAAGGGGGCCTACGCTATTGTTTTGAGAAATTAAATTGCGAAAGAAATGAAAATATATAAAAGGTTAAATCGTTAGGCCTTTAAATGCCTTGTACTGAATTATGATGCTATGGTATAGCTTTGTTTTTTTATAGAGGTTAATATAAAAGTATCCATACAAACAGTTCTATGGCTTATAAAAATTAAAGAAGATATCTTTCATCTTTTTATCTATCCATTTATTTATTCATGTTATTCCATAAACACTGATCGAATACCTACTATTTATAGGTTAACATGTGTTACCCAATGTTCCCTATATACAGATCCATTAAAAGAAATACTCAGAGAAAGACTAGGAGTCTCCAGACAAATCATACGTGTCACTTCACTGGGAGAAAATAATGTAACCTAAACCTAACATAAAAGGCACAGAGGGTTTGGAGTCAGACAGGCTTGGTTGGAATCCTGGCTCTGCCACTTAGTTTGATGTGTATAAAAATAATGACACCTCCCTCAAGGGTCTGTTGTGAGAATGAGGGCATAACATATGGAAAAGTGGCCATCAGAATGACTTGCACACAGTAAGAGCTCAACACATGTTTTTGTTTTCCTCCTCTTTCTTTGCTCTTTTGTGATCCATTTGCCTTAGCTTCCATAAAATTCAGAGCCTCATTAATGTCCAAGTGCCATTACCAGCTTGGTCTAGGTCAGAACTGATATCTCACTCTGTCCTTCTAACTGCTTTCTAATATATATTCCAAGATCTCATCTATTTCACAAATATTTAATTTTATAAGTCATTTAAAATCATTTGGAGATGAAAGCCAGCACAGCTGCAGCCTTTGGATCTGGGTTGTCTGTACACCATGGAACCACACCGTCCTGCACAGGCACCCTGGGTGCTGCGCCCTGCACGTGTCCTGCCCTGCCTGTGAGCCCCGCCCCATGCCTGCCCTAGCCCGCGGACCTGCTCCATCCCACATAGGCATGCTGCCCCGTGGGTTCTCTCTGTCCGGGAATCCTGTTCTATCTCACACGTGAGCTGTTACCTGCTGGCCTACTCCACACCAGGAGCTGCTCCACCTGGCACCCTGTGGGCCTGTGGGGTCATTATGCCCTGTGCATCTGCTATGCCCTGTGCTACACCCTATGCAGACCTCGCCCCACCCACGTGCACCAGGCACCTCAGCTGCCCCGGCCTGCATGTGTGCACACCTTGCCCAGTGGACCTCCTCCATCCCACATGCATGCCCTGTCCTGCCAGCCAGCTTCACCTTGTGTGTGCACGTGGCACCAGGGGCTGGCCCTGCCACAGTGGCCCGGTGACAACCACAGAGGACCAGGGAGATGCAGCACAGCAGCAGAATTAAAGGCTGATGGTGCATCTGCCCCTCTTCTGGCCAGTCAAGCTTCTGGAGGAGGACCCAAGCATGCCATCCAGGGACCCAACCTTATCTTCACTGAGCAACAGAGGTCCCAGTGGAGGAGAACAGATGTACCATATCTGCTATCTATTTTGAGCTGAGAGAAGTGGCCCCAAATGAGAAGGCACCAGCATAAAAACTCCAGTAACATGAAAAAACAAACTGTCTCAGCACCCCCAAAGGATCATAATGGCTCTCCAGTAATGAACTCCAACCAAAAGGAAATTGTTGAAATGACAGATATGGAATTCAGATTATGGATGGCAAGTAAGATGAATGGAATTGAGGAGATGGTAGAAAACCATCTCAAAGCAACCAAAATAATAATAATAATAATAATAATAATTCAGAGAATGAATGAAAAATTCACAAAAGAGACAGATAACATTAGAAAAGAGATAACAGAACTGAAAGAAATGAAAGAGTCATTTGGGGAATTTCAAAATACATCAGAAAGTTTTAACAACAGACTAGACCAAGCAGAAGAAAGAATTTCAGAGCTTGAAGACAAGCATTTCAAAGTAACCCAGTCAGCAAAAAATGCAGAAAAAAGAACAAAGAAGAATGAACAATCACTGGGAGAAATATGGGAATATAAGAATTCCCATATTTATGCAAAACAAATATGAGAATTATAGGTATCCCTGAGGGAGAAGAAGAAAAAGCAATAAGCACAGAAAACCTATTTGAGAGAGTAATAGAGGAAAACTTCCCTGGAATCACTAGAGGTTTAGATGTCCAGATACAAGATGGTCATCAAACACCTGGAAGATTCATAGCAAACAGGACATCACCAAGATATGAAGTCATCAGCCTGATCAAACTCAAAGTGAAGAATAAAATCCTACAAGCCATGAGATGAAAGCAACAAGTTACTTACAAAGGAAAACCCATCAGACTACCAGCAGACTTCTCAGCAGAGACCTTTAAGCCAGAAGGGATTGGGGTCCCATTTTTAGTCTTCTTAAACAGAATAACTGCCAGCCAAGAATTCTGTATCCTGCAAAACTAAGTTTCATAAACGAAGGAGAAATAAAGTCTCCCAGACAAGCAAACACTAAGGGAGTTTGTCATCACTACACCTGCCCTACAGGAAATGCTTAAAAGTGTTCTCTACATGGAAAACAACAATTGATACCCACCAATGTAAAAATGCCCAGAAGTTAAAGCTCACAATTCTTATCAAACAGTAACACAAGGGAGAAAACAAAGCAACTAGGAAAGTAAATGGTCTTAATGTGCCTTTTTAAAGATAAGGACTGGCTGAATGGATGAAAAAACACATCCCAAGTATCCGCTGTCTCCAAGAAACCCATCCAACTCACATGGATATTCATAGACTCAAGGTAAAGGGATGGAAAAAAAATATTCCATGTGAATGGAAACCAAAAGCGAGCAGTAGCTAGTCTGATATCAGATAAAACAGACTTTAAAATCAACAAAAGTAAAAAAAAAAAAAAAAAAAAGACAAAGATGCTCATTATATAACAATAAAGGGAACAATTCAGCAAGAATATGTAACAACCCTAAATATATATGCATCTAACACAGGAGCTCCCACATTCATAAATCCAATACAAAGAAATAAACAGCCACATCATAATTGCTGGAAACTTTAACACTCCACTAACAGAACTGGACAGATCATCGAGGCAGAAGATCAACAAATAAACACTGGACTTAAACAGTACTCTAGAACAAATGAACCTAATATATATCTACAGAACATTCTACCCCAAAACTGCAGAATATACATTCCTCTCATCCACATATGGGACATTTTCCAAAATAGCTCATACGTTAGCCCTCAAAAGAAGTCTCAGAAAATTCAGAAAAATCAAAATCATTTCATGTTTCTTCTCAGATCACAGTGGAATAAAACTAGAAATCAAGTCCAAAAGGAACTCTCAAATCTACACAAACTTATGGAAATTAACCTGCTGCTGAATGATCCTTAGGTCAATGATGAAATTAAGATTAAAATCAAAATATTTTCAAACTGAATTACAATCATGACACAAGCATACAAAAATCTATGGGATACAGAAAAAGCAATGTTAAGAGGGAAATTCATAGCCTTAAATGCTTACATCAAAAAGGCAGAAAGATCCAAATTAACAACCTAATGTCTCACCTCAAGGAACTAGGAAAAGAAGAAAAAAGCAAACTCAAAGCTAGCACAAGAAAAGAAATAACAAAGCTCAGGGCAGAACTAAATGAAATGGAAACCAAAAAATAATAATAATAATAAATAAATAAATAAATACAAAGGATTAATGAAACAAAGTTGGTTCTTTGAAAAGATAAACAAAATTGATAGACTTCTAGCTAGAGTAACCAGAAATAGAAAAGGCCCAAATAATCTCAATCAGAAATGAAAAAGGAGACATTACAACTGATAACACAGAAATACAAAATATCATCCATGAAAATATGAAAATCTCTACACACACAAACTAGAAAACATAGAGGAAATGGACAAATTCCTGGAAACACACAACCTCCCAAGCTGCATCAGGAAGAAATAGAAATCCTGAACAGATGAATAACAAGCAGTGAGATTAAAGCAGTAATAAAAAATCTCCCAGAAAAAAAGCCCTGGAACACATGGATTCGCAGCCAAATTCTACCAGGCCTACAAAGAAGAACTGATACCTATCCTGCAGAAATTATTCCATAACATCGAGAAGGAAGGAATCCTCCCTAACTCATTCTATGAGCCAGTATCACCTTGATACCAAAGCCACGGAAGACACAACAAAAAAGGAAAACTATAGACCAATATCTCTTAAGAACATAGATACAAAAATCCTCAAAAAAATACTAGCAAACCAAATTCAACAGCACATTAAAAAGATAATTCATCATGATCAAGTAAGTTTCATCCCAGGGATGCAAGGATGGTTCAACATACAAAAATCAATAAACTTGATTCACCACATAAACAGAAGCAAAAAGAAAGACCATATGATCATCTCAATAGATGCAGAAAAAGCATTTGATAAAATATAGCACCCTCTCTTGATAAAACCCCTCAAAAAACTAGGCATAGAAGGAACATACCTCAAAATTTTAAAAGCCATATATGATAAACCCACAGCCAACATCATACTGAATGAGGAAAAGTTGAAAGCATTCCCCCTAAGAACTGGAAGGAGACAAGGGTGCCCACTGCCACCACTTCTATTCAACATATTATTGGAAGTCCTAGCCAGAGCAATCAGGCAAGACAAAGAAATAAAGGGTATCCAAACAGTGAAAGAGGAGGTCAAACTATCCCTTCTAACTGACAATAAGGTCTTATATCTAGAAAACCCTAAAGTCTCTACCAAAAGATTCCTAGAATTGATAAATAAATTCAGCAAAGTCTCAGGTTACAAAATCAATGTACACAAATCAGTTCTATTTCTACATACTAATAGCAGTCAAGCTGAGAATCAAATCAAGAACTCAATATTATTTACAATAGATACAAAGAAAATAAAATACCTAGGAATACACTTAACCAAGGAGGTGAAAGATCTCTACAAGAACTACACAACGCTGATGAAAGAAATCATAGATGATGCAAACAAGTGGGAAAACCATCCTATGCTCATGGATTGGAAGAATCAACTCCATTAAAATATCCATATTATCCAAAATGATTTATGGATTCAATGCAATCCCCATCAAAATACCAGCAACATATTTCACAAATCTAGAAAAAATAATCTTACATTTCACATGGAACCAAAAAAAAAGCCTGAATAGCCAAAGCAATCTTAAGCAAAAAGAATCAATCTGGAAGTGTTACATTACCTGACTTCAAATTATACCACAATGCTAGAGTAACCAGAACAGCATGGTACTGGTATAAAAATAGAGACATAGACCAATGGAACAGAACAGAGAACCCAGAAATAAAACCATCTACCTATAACCAACTGATGTTTGACAAAGTAGACAATAACATACACTAGGGAAAGGAAGTCCTATTCAATAAACGGTACTGGGAAAACTGGATAGCCACATGCAGAAGAACGAAACAAGACCCCTATCTCTTGCCATATACAAACATTTATTCAAGATGGACAAAAGACTTAAATGTAAGGCATGAAACCATAAAAATTCCAGAAGAAAACACAGGAAAAACTCTTCTAGACATTGGCCTAGGCAACAAGTTTATGACTAAGGCCCCAAAGGCAAATACAGCAATAACAAAAATAAATAAATGGGACTTAATTAAAAGCTTCTGCACAGCAAAGCAATAATCAGCAGAGTAAACAGACAACCTACAGAATGACAGAAAATATTTTCAAACTACACATCCTACAAAGGCAAATAAGTCATTTTATCAAAAAGACATCTGCACTCAACTACTCAGTCACAAAAAACAATGTAACACCTCTTGTATTACCCAGGATGGAGCTGGAGCCCATTCTTCTAAGCAAAGTATCACAAGAATGGAAAAACAAGCACCACATGTACTCACCATCAAATTGGTACTAATTGATCAACACTTATGTGCACATATGGAAGTAACATTCATAGGGTGTCGGGCAGGTGGGAGAGGAGAGGAGGGGATGGGTAAACTCACACCTAATGGGTGCAGTGTACACTATCTGAGGGATGGGTACACTGGTAGCTCTGACTTGGGTAACCTAAATGTTTGTACCCTTGTAATATTCTGAAATAAACAAAATAAAAAATAAAAAAAGACATCTGCACTCAAATGTTTATTGCAGCACAGTTCACAATTGCAAAGATGTGGAATCAACCTAAGCGCCCATCAATTTGTGAGTAGATAAAGAAAATGTGGTATGTATATACCATGGAGTCCTATGCAGCCATAAAAAGGGATGAAATAATGTCATTTGCAGCAACTTGGATGGAACTGGAGACCATTATCCTAAGTGAAGCATCTCAGGAATGGAAAAGCAAGCACCTCATGTACTCTCTAATAATTGGGAGCTAAATGATGGGCACACACAGGCACAAAGAGTTCTAAAGGACATTGGAAACCAAGAAAGGGGGAGAGTGGCAGGTGGTGAGTGGTAAAATCTTACCTGTCAGGTACAATGAACACTATTCTGGTGATGGGCACACTAAAAGCCCTGATTTAAGCATTGTACAAGGTATCCATGTAACAAAAACATTTTTACCCCCCTCATATTTGAAATTTAAAAAATAAAAAAATAAAATAAAATGTGCATGGAGAAAAGAATTATGTAAATTGAGACTTGTGGCTCATATGCTTTAGCAAACATTTATTTAGTATTATATATAATAGTACTTTAGTATTTCAAAGTTATTTCAAGAGAGGCAGAAAAGAAAAACAGTCAGGAGTACAGGCTGTGGAGTCAATTGTCTGACTTCAGGTCTTTTTTTCTGCCACTCACAGCTCTGTGACCTTGGCCAAGTTCCTTAACTTTCCTGTGCCACAGTTTCCTCAGCTATAAAATAAGATAAGAGTGGCTACATCATGAAATTGTGAGATTCAAATAAGCTGATATATATATACACACACACACACACACACACACACACGCATATATATAATACACACACATATGTCTTAGAATAGTTCCTGACTCATAGTAAACACCCAGTAAATGCTTGCTTTAATTATTGTTATAATAAAACATTAATATAAAATCTATATTCTAAGTGTTTCTTTTTAGAGATTTCTTCTCATTAGCTTCTTAAAATATGAACCCTAAAGAGCAAGGTGAAAGAGATGCCTTTGCTCTAAGCCCTGCTGCATTCTGAGTCAACTCTGAAGATTCTCACCAGAGCTTGTCAATATTGCAACTGAGTCTATGATATTCACTCTCATGTCAGTTTTAGGTCTTGGACATCTTGAGTATGAGTTTTGGTTGGGCTATTGGTTAGGAAGGTCTCATTTACAGCT
The DNA here is from genome assembly GCA_023783475.1 of Daubentonia madagascariensis. Classification (NCBI taxonomy): domain Eukaryota; kingdom Metazoa; phylum Chordata; class Mammalia; order Primates; family Daubentoniidae; genus Daubentonia; species Daubentonia madagascariensis. The sequence goes on along the minus strand of JAKFHU010000258.1, from coordinate 12,495,496 downwards.
AAGAAAGGGCTGAAAAGAGGACAGTCTCAACTTCAGCTGATACATTACAGCCTTAAGTCAGATGTCAGGAAAATCTCTTGTCAGTACAGTTGCCTTGCCCTGAAAACTACCAGCTGAAACTAGATTCTTATGTCAACCATGTGTCTGCAGCCTTTGTGTGCTGGAGGCAATTACTTCCTTGGTAGTTGCTCCTCTAACAGTGTGTCCTCGTGCCAGAATGCCCAGGGACAGGACAATTGATTGTCAACCTCACCAAGACACTGTAGGCAGTATTCTGGGGCACTTAGCATGTGTGCAAAATCAATACATATGCATAAACAAAATGCTGTGTTAAGCAAACTAACACAGTTGGCTCACAATCTAAACTGGGTGTAGAAAGTATCACTTTCCTTAATGCATTGGAAATAAGTTGTCTGTGCTGGTCACCAAGGCTGATAGACTCTGACTGCCATGTCTCTCACATCAGCCAGCCATCTGCCAGTGTGGACACCGGTCAAGATGAGGAATGGGCCAAATGTGTGACTCACCATACTGCTTCTTAACAATTGGCTCTAATTATTTGCATCTTCCTCATAGGACTGCAAGCTCCATAAAGTCAAGAGCCACGTCCCTAAGGATTCTCCCAGCTCTTTCCTACAACTGTCTTCCCAAAATTGCCTTGTCCATAGTGAGCACGGTACAAGCATGGAAGGATGGATGGATGGATGGACAGAGGGAGTTGGCTCAAAATCACTGACACCACTGAAGAAGTAAGCCTGACACGTGTCTTCCTGATAGGGTAAGCCCTAGAATCTGTCTTTCCCATCCATAGAAGTGTTTAGAAACATTGACCTAAGTGGAGGTAGACTTTTTTCCCAAGGATTGCTCAGCTCAGAGGTTCTGCAAAGCTACGCTTTGGGATGTATATGGATGTGAAAATCTCTAATTACCTTCCAAAACAAGCCTGTCAGATTATATTAACAGGTTCTCCAGCATCAGTAGGGAATGTGATTATTTTTATTGTGTAGGGGCATAAGAGATTCTGTTTATTGCTTTCTAAAGGGTGTGGCACAGCCCAACCTCTTGAGAGTTCCCCAGATTCACTAGTATCTTTGCTTCTCTGCCTCCATATCCACACCTTCACTCATCCTACAACGCTCCCTCCCTAAGGGGAAGGCATATGGTCAGAGCTGATGCTTTATATTGCCTGTTCCAATGTAACTTCCATGAGGGTAAGGGCTTTTGCTATACATATATTTTTTTTATTGCCAAGAATGTTGCCTGGTACACAATAGACACTCAATAAACACTTATAGAATGAATGAATGAATGTTGTTTAGGGTTTGCTGGCTTCTTAATGATAATGCATAAAACATTTTGTGTTATAGGATTTTTCAGGCTATTATGTTCATAAAACAAATATAATTATGTTCATTACAATTATTTTTCCACATCATCATTAGTCTGTGTCCAACATCTGTTTTACCAAGCCTTTGGGAGAGGGATTTTTTGAAGTTGCTAGTTGAAGCAAATATGCTTACTGGGTTCTCTCTGAGTTAAAGGCTATAGACTTGTGTTTCATAAGGTTAATTCCAAAAATCGATTTGATTAGATTATTTTTTTTTCCCATTTCTGACCTTTAGAAAAGAAACCACTTGCTGCCAGACTAGCAGGGGAGGGCTCTCTCTCTTTCCTCCAGAGGGGGCTCAAAGTCCATATTTTCCTTGGCTTATTCCTGGGGTAGTTCTCAGCATGATAAGAGAGATGCCTTTAGCTGTTGCTCACATTTACTGGTAACAGAGTTACCAGTTGGTTGAGTGTTTAATTTTAGCTTATAGTATGAGTATTTAATTAATTAAAAATATAGATATTTTTCAAAATTATATTTTCCAGGCAATTAAATCAATGATATCCTTATACTTGAACAATATGTTCTTATTAGGCTATCAACTAATGATAACAATTCAACAATTCAATTCTAATCCTGACCTGCATTTCCCCAGAATAAAAATACGGGCTAAGCCACATACAGTCATGTGCTACATAAGGACATTTTGGTCAATGATAAATGGCATATACTACAGTGAGGTGGTCCCATAAGATTGTAATACCATCTTTCTACTGTACCTTTTCTACGTTTAGATATGCTTAGGTGCACAAATACTTACCATTGTGTTACAATTGTCTATAGTATTCAGTACAATAACATGCTGTACAGGTTTGTAGACTAGGAGCAATAGGCTATATACATATAGCCTAGGTATGCAGTAGGCTCTACCACCCACGTTTGTGAAAGTCACTCTATGATGTTTGCACAATGATGAAATCACCTAATGACACATTTCTCAGAACATATCCCTATCGTTAAGTGACACATGACTTCTTAATTTTACCTGTTTTTCTCTGCTGCATGCTCAAAACTTCTTAAATGAAACAAACATGAATATGTAAGTCCAAGTTAATACAGTAAATTTTCTATTACGGGCCACAGCCATCAATTTTACTTGGAAATAATTTTCTGTCTTCTGAATATTAATAGCTCTCTTTCATCGTATTTTAAAAATAACTTCCTGTTTATATTCTTTACATACATGTATTATCTCCTTCCAAAACTATAAGCTCCTACAGGGTAAGACCAATATCTTATTCAAATAAAAAAATTTGTTTTGAGACAGGGTCTCATTCTGCCACCCAAGCTGGAGTGCAGTGGCATCATCATAGCTCACTACAACCTCAGACTCCTGGGCTCTAGCGATCCTCCTGCTTCAGCCTTCTGAGTAGCTGGGACTACACGCATGGCAGCACACCCGGCTAATTTTTCTATTTTTTGTAAAGACGGGGTCTGGCTATGTTGCTCAGGCTGGTCCTGAACTCGTGACCTCAAACAATCCTCCCACTCTGGCCTCCCAAAGTGCTAGATTACAGGCGTGAGCCATCGCACCCGACCCTTAATCAAATATTTATCCTACATGTTGCAAGGGCTTTAAGAACATTTGTTGAATAAAAGAATGAAAGCATAAATGGATCCAACAATGAGTGTGTAGGAGTGTAGTAGTACTTGTTATCTCTGCTCATGGACTCTCAGCAGTTTCCCTTCCCAGAACGCCATTCTTCAAAGGTTCAAAAATCAACAAAATACATGATCCTTAGAGACTCTCCCAGCTCTAAAATACTATTGCTTCTGTAACCACTGTGACGCATTGACGTACTATTAAAGGCATTCAAAACATGATTCCACACTGCTTTGGTGTTTTAGAAGGTTCGTTAGTATCTTTTCCCACTATTATGAGTTTTGGGAATGCACCTTAAGAAAGCAACTGGTTAACAGAATGCTGACAGGCAGTGTTCACTACAACTGTAAAAAGACTTTGAATTACCTGAAAGGTGCTATAAAATCCTGTGCTTTTTACTATAGATAGTTTCCCAGTGACGACTTCTGACTTTTCAAGTGAAATCAAGTTGTTTGGACTCAATCTTCTGTTCTCTTTCCTGAATAGCTCTTCCTTTTCAAGCAAGGATTTTTAGAAATGGATATACTAACAATACCGTCTTAAGACAAATAGACATAATGAGTTAACAAGTAGTCTAGGACTACCCTCCCAGTGAGTCCCAAAACCAAGGTTCTAATCACCGGGATGGATCCATTCCTACACCCTTCTCCCTTGTACTGACACATGATCAGCTGTTTCTGATCAGCTATTTCCAATCAGCTTTGAAATGTGACATGATTTTGAATCTTATCTGATACAGTTATTATTCATCATCACTATAACATCCTATTTGATGTGATCTATTACTAAGCATTGCCTATTTTGAGAGTCTGAAAAATATATACTTTTAACCATCATGAAATATGAATACAATGACATGACACCCATGCATTTTCATGCTTCTGTGCATAAACAGAGATTCATGACAATTCTCTGCCACCCCCTACTCATCCTTCCAGACCCAGCTCTAACATGTGTGACTCCCTCCCTACCACCCAAAGCAGAATTTATTCTTTTCTCCCATAAGTTCTGATAGTATTTTGCTAATAGAACTGCCTTGTGGCTTATCATAGTATATTACAATAGAATTAATTTGATTCACTTTTGAATCCCCAAAACCTTACAAAGTGCCTATAACACATTGGGTGCTCAACAAATGTTTGTGTACCAAATATTTGCTTTCTACTCTACATTTGGTCTGCAGGCCTATATTTCAATATTAAAGTTGATTGTATTTGTATTATGCTCCCAACAGAGTTTCAAACATAATGCAACAGAGATTGAAATTTTTACAGATTTAGTTGCTATTGCCAAAAGCGAAATGCTGGTAACTATTTCTGCTGTCTCCATCTATATATTCCTATTTGACTCTTTTTCTATACCAAGTGCCACACTGCAAATTTTTGCCTATACATACTAATCAAACGCCAAGAGAGAAAGCCCCCGCTGGATGGCCGGCTGGGGGAGAAGGCCGCAGCCGTGGAGAGCAGCCAGAGCACCAGCCCTGCTCTCCCTTCCCACCTCCCACTTGCCAGCTTTTAGTCCCCAGTATCCAGGGACAGTCTGGCAATTGGAACTTTTGTGTTCAGCTGAAGAGAATGTGCAAATGACAGTTTTGGCTGTCAAGGAGCTTATTACCTAAGCAAGGAGCTTACATATTTATGAGCTGACATCTCAGATTTGTGGTTTTGCAGTATTCCTCAATTTCCCTTTAGAGCAGCCAATCGGCACAGAAAGGCCTTGCAGGCTCATTACTTCACCCTACATCTCCACCCCCACACCAAGACACAGCAGGTGGCTCATTTGTGGAGACATCGAGGGTCAAAGGGAAGTGAAAAATGAGCCTACACAAAATTCCCGGGCTGGACCTGGAGAGGTGAAGAATAGATCCACAGTGTATTCACTCTACTGGCAAAGGCAGCTGCAGTGGGGCTTTCACATAGACACACGTAATATTAACATAAACATCCCTACAGAGTTGCCTATTAAAGCACACTTAGGAATATAATTTCATGTCATCCTCTGGACCATCTTATGGCTCTGCATGAGGACTGGCCACTGGAATTGACCATTCCCATTAAACATTTTTTTCTCTGCAAAGAAACATTTTCTGAAGGACAAACAGACCTAATGCCAAGGAGGGGCTTGTTTCATCATGGACCAGAGTTTAAGCATTGCTACAGAAAACTATAGTCATTCTGTCAAAAAAAAAGGGTAAATCCAGATCTGGCCTCGAAGGCAGGGTTCTGAGAGGAAGAACAAGCCAATGTCACTCTCCTTAGTCTTGGGTAGTCCCATGATGAAAATAAACTGGCGGGAGATGCAGAATAGAATCCAAATACTCCTCCAGCAAGAGAGCTCATGAAATGCAGCAAGGACCCAGGTATGAGGTTTGGAATCCAAACCCAGGTTTTTCAGACTCAAAAATCTTTGCTCTTCCCACACATGGCATAGGCAATGTGTGGTTTCTATGCCCCAGCACAGGACCCCCCCTTTTCTTTCTCGCTCCTCACCTCTGCTTTTAGAAACCTATTTCCCTCCTCCATCCTCTCAGGCAGGGATCTGAAATCTCTCACTCATACCCCAGGTGAAGCTAAGTTACAGACTGATCCCTCCCAGGGGCACTGGCTTTCAGAGTCTTATCTCTTATTTTGAAATGAAAAGTCTTGTTGCTCACTGAGTTTCAAACATCAGAGGCTCTAGTCCACATAAAGCCTGCCCTGCTTCTATGACAAAGAATGAGCCTGCACTGCAAGGACAGTGCAGAAGGGAATATTGTCTGGTTTCACTAAAATGTACGAATCTCAGTATCTGAGAAACCAACTAAAATATTGGTACTAAAAATACATTGTCCTCATACTAACTTAGAACTGAAGGCAACTACACAGAGCTCTCTACTCCATCAAAGCCTTCCACACACGTTATTTTATTTTGTCTTCACTCAAGACCTACGCCCGAGGCAGGGCAGGTATTCTTCATTCATTCATGCATCCATTCAGCAAACATTTATTGAGCAGTGCCCCGGTCTTGACACTGAAGGCAGAGTTTGAGACAGAGGTGCCACTACAGAGTGGGTATAATCTAGCTAGAGAGGCAATGACATCTGTATGTTGGAGCCTAGGATGGAAAGATATAGGTGCCATGGGACAAAAGAGGAGGGGCCCTGATCCAGGGTCAGTAGGTCAGGGGAGGTTTCACAGAAGAAGAGAAGAAAGGAGTCAGCCAGGAGAAGGGCAGGCTGTGCTGAGGGACCCTCTTGTGTGACAGTGAGGAGAGTGGTAGAGTAAGCAGTAACCTGTTTAGGAAAACAGAAGCATTTCAGTAGGGCTGGAGCATTGGGGGGTGCAGGGGCAGTAATTTTCTTAAGGTCACACAACTGGTTCCAAACAGAGCTGGGACTGAAACACCTGGGTCTGGACTTCTACCCTAACACTCCTTCCATTCAATGACAGCACTGTCCCTGCCTTCCCAGGTCCCCCATCATTTAGGATCTGGGTCCTCTGTTTTAAGTGTCTGACACACAGGCCCACCACTGACAGGAGGACACGAGGACAGCATAGATAATAAGGCCACGACCAGGCACTAAGCTAAGCACCGTGTATGATCTCATTTAATTCTCATAAAACCTAACGAGGTAAGCTCTGCATGTGTCTTATTGATGCAAACAATAGAAGCTTATAGAAGCTTATAGAAGCTAAGCAATTTCCTGGTCAGTCGCTCAAACGTAGATAATAACTACAGGTTCTACTGAAGTTAGATGTTACCTAATAGCAGTTCTTCTATTGACTGTTAAAGGAAGATAAGAAGACAAATTGTCTAGGAGAGAAGGCAAGTCCTTCCTCTGATTGGGAAAACTTGCGGAGGCATTTTTCACAGGTCATTTTTTCTTCTTCAAATTTATTTTATTTTTTTAAAAAACTCCATCACAAATTCCTATTTTATTTATTTTTAATTGAAAAATAAAAATTGTATGTATTGTGTACAACATGTTGTTTTGAAATACGTATACACTGTGCAATGGCTAGATGGGGACAACTAACAAATGCATTACCTCACACACTTTTTGCTTATGTGGAGAACACTTAAAGTCTACTCTCTGAGCAGCAATTTTCAAGAATGTAATACACCGTTATTAACTATATTTCTTCTCCAAATTTAATGAAGACAGGCTTCTCCCCTGCAGTCTCTCCATGGGAAGAAACAGGAAAAAAGGTTAAAGAGAGGGTGCCCTGTGTCGCTGTGGCATAGGCTCTGTGGCAAACCCACCAGGAACTTGAGAGTTCTCCGCAGTGTAGATGAAACTAGGCAGCAATGGAGTTCATGGGCAGAAGGATGTTGGCAGATGTAAAACTGAGGCCAATCAGTTCAGACAAAGGGCAAAAAGTAGCACCAGCAATATGTCTAGTAAGAAAAGCGAAGATGACCCTAATGGAAGTGCTCTTCCTCAGAACTAAAGATCTGAAGACCACACTTGCTGTTAGATCACTTCTTGAACTCCCAATTTTTCAGAACAGCACCTGTTGTTAAGGAAGATGGCTATCCAGAGAGAGAACATTCTAACGTAGTAGCGATTGCTGAGCTGCCAGTGAGAGAACTGGCAGTGTGTATCTTGAGCAAAGCTTTCCAGCAGAACATCAGGCCAAAATGCAAGCTTCGTTCCATCTGTAAGGTATTGATCAGTTTGACTTATCTTAACCATCTGGCGTTATCAGTTTAGACCTTCTGGGTGCTTAGCAGAACTTTGCATGAAACTCCTCAGAGACAACCCACTGCATTCTTCCTCTTCTTTCTCTCACCTTGACTCCAGTATTTTCTTTTTAATCGCTCAGCAGTTTTCCTGATGCCAATCAGCTGCCTCTCTCAAAGATTGTTTGCAGGTATCAGCATATCTGGCCTCTTTGCTCATTCACCAGTAAAAAGCACTCTCCACCCTCCATGAAAATCCTGCCCTCGGCAGCTAATCTTTTTACCTTAATAGGCCACACATGAGATTCCTGCGGGATTTGGCGCTGTCCACCAGGGACGTTTCAGAGGCACAGAGAGGCAGGGCTGGGGTGGAGGAGAAGGTGCACGCGGGGGCGGGGGGCAGGGATGCTTGCTCTGTTAATGTGAGCAAGAACTCGAAAGATTGTTTCTTACTGCCTTTTCTTTTCTATTTCGGGAGGAATCTCCCTCCTTTGCTCAAAATCCCAAAGCACTATGAAAGCACTATCTCCACTAACCTGGGAAGGTTATAATCAGTATCTACTGTAATGGGGAACCAAAAACAAGGATGAAAACTGGAATTTGGGTAAGAAAATTCTTCCTTTTCTAGTCTGACTTTATTTTTTAATGATTTCCCTTTTCCCTGCATGTTTTGCTCCAGGTTTTTCACTCCCCTCCAAACCTCTTCCAGATGTATGAGTCTGACAGAGTCCACATAAACAAGAAACCAAGACAAAACAGCACAATCGGAAGCATTTCCCCCTGTGATACAACCACTTTATGTGCAGAGAGGCACTCACGTGATGCTGCCAACATGTGTTTTCTGTCTCAGATTTCCCTTGATAACAAAGGACATATTTTAAAAGGCGTGGCCCTAGGTATATTTTGGCCAGGAGGAATCCAAGAAGAGTTTGGGGATTTAGTTTGGCTTTAGGCTAATCCCCTCAGGTACTCGGTGCTACAGCTCTTGATGATGTTAAATGCCAATTAATAAAGTTAGGAACACTTTGGGTCAGGTTTGTAAGATATGATCTCATTCTACTGCTCACAGAACTGATTTAATATTCAGGAATCAACTGAGCTCATTCAGTTCCAAAATTGGCAGCCCTGTGTGTGTTGCTTTACAGTACTTCCTCTGTCCAAGGCTGGGCAGGGTGTGTTAAAAGGGAATCTTTAGAAGGGTCTTTCATGACATTCCAAGACTCAGAGAGAAGGATGGGGGCTGGGAGACAGGCAGGGGGGTGGGCAGGTGGGAGGGGCGACAGCCCTGCCTGGGGTATGGATGTGATAGAGAAAGGAAATGATAGCTCAGAAAAAATGCATGACTGTTATTGTTAGAAATCCCACTTCCAAATCTATGCAAGTTTTAAGAAGCCAGAAACAGTTGCGTTAACACTATTGCATAGGCTGTAAAAGTTGCAAATGGCCATTAAAAAATATCAGCAATTTCTTCTGATGTTCTTACCTAAGTGATTTATGATCTTACAAGTCTCCTTTAACATACTGCTTTTTAATCAAGAAAGCTTATGTTACTCTTTCCATACAAAATTAACCTCATTTCAAATTCTGAAGGCAAATCATATTTTTTAATTTCAATTTGTAATCTTCTAGATATCTCTTCCTTTCTCCTGTGAAATAAACTGATTTTGATTTTCAAGTTACTTGTTTATCCCACCCAATACTTGGGAATTGAAGTGCTTAAATCAAGACTTCGCACATAAAGATGGAAAACCTTCTGACTGGCATAAACTAGCAATGACCAGCTTTCAACTCACCAGGGTCTTGCAACCTGAGAGTGACCAGACACTGTACTCTACAATGGGGAGGTGTCCTGTCTCAAGAAAAGCTGAAATGGACAGGAAACACAGTCGATGTTTGACACTAGTTTAAAATAATCAATCTCACATTTATGCAGCCAGAAAGAACCTGTTCTGAAAGCGATAGGCTAACTTCATTTTTATGATCCTGTGAAGAGAACACATTTCAATTCTGTCTTTGATTCTAAAATGAGTCAATGTCAAATATTTTAGCAACTCTGAATGAGTCTGATTATAGCAATAACTGTCAGTTCAGAAACCTGGTTCATTTATTTTCTGTTTTATTCTCATCCTCCAGGAGATGTTTGTAAATTCTACATCAGTAGTTTGTGTGTCTCTCCTAATATAGCTGTGCGTATTCTACGAATCAACTGAACAAGAAGAAAGCTCATATAACCTGGACCCTCCTAACTTCTTTGGAATACTTTATACATTTCATTTTCACTTTTCCCAAAAGGAAGTTTACTGAAAAAGTTAAAGTAAAAAAAAAAAAAAAGGCAAGTAAACAGACCCCCTAAGTACAGGAACATATATAGCTGTGTTACTTACACCGCTTTCCAATCCATCATCATTGATAAATCATGGCTAAATAATCAAGTGCAGAATCCATTTCTTCACGTCTGCTAATAAATAGCTTCTCTCAAATGTCTCTTGTAGATCTGGGGCCATCTCAGGAGGAAGTAAGATAGTGCGAAGGTGAAGGAGAAAAGGCTGGAAAATTCTAAAATCCATAGGGGTCTGGGAACCCTCAGAGCAGACCCTGGTGAAACATTCCTGTGATTCCAGCCTTTGGCTGAACCATGAGCCTGGCCTCACTGAGCTCTCAGCCACCTCCCCAGCACAGCACAGCCCCTGCTCCAACATTGCATTTCCCTCCAAGAACACCGCATCGATGCGAGGGGAGCTCGCAGGAGCCTGCCAATCCGCACATGCAAGCACACTTCTCAGAGGAAGCCGCACCAGTTTCTCTCTCTTGTCTGCTATCTCAGAGACAGAGAGGAGGGAGGGAGGGGCAGAGGCAGGCAGGCAGGCAGGCAGGGAGGGGGGAGACAGAAAGAGAGAGAGAGAGAGAGAGAGAGAGAGAGAGAGAGAGAGAATTTAGAAACAGAGAGAGAGAAAGGAGCTTTGCTAAAAGAGACAGCAGAAAGAGAAACACTTGCCGCAACTCCCATTAACCCACAGCAGCTGCAAAGCAGACTGTCAAAATCAAGTGTTTAAAATCTTTAATTACACATCCATATACACACATTGAGTCGTGTGTGCAGACAAAGCTGACAGAACCAAGGTTCTGTACATGTGTGTGACTCTGCAAGTGAACACTTGTAGACAAACAGATGCAGATAGACATCCCCACGAGAATAATATCTGCACGCACATATTTCATCTTCAGAGTGAAAATGTCTAGTCTCACAGTTTAGGTGTCTTAAAACTATTCAAACGCTCTCGGTAACAGAAGTGCAAATCAGACAAATAGCCCTTTGCCTCTGATACCATCTCGGATTATGCCTTCTCCAGTTTGATCTAAGTTCCTGCTTCTTTTTCTCTGCCTCAGGAAAGAAGACCCCAAAAGGAAGAGAGCAGACAGGTGAGGCAGGGGCTTTCAGTGTGACTGTCAATGTTGTGTGCCCCACTCCATTGTCTGTGGCATTGCAGCCCAGGATGTTCCACAGACCCAGCCAACGCAAAGATTATGTCCGAGGGAGGGAGTGGCATGCAGCAGGGACATGAGACATGCAAATGGGGCTCTGCAATAGCGCAGGAACTGGTGGAGGCACATAAAGGAGAAGAGCAGAAGAGGAGCTGAAGGCAGGAAGGGAGAAGGGAGAGGCACAGGCAAGGCACCTGGTAGGCAGCACAAGATCGTCTGTGACTGATTCCTGAGTGGTCTCTCCAACCCTCCCCTGTCTTTACAAGGAATCCTTTCTCCTGTGTTTCCCCGTGTGTGGTCCCAATCATCTCCACTACTAATACCTGGTGACAGTGTGTTAAACGTTAAAACTGCGCCTCCTTGGGCCCTACCCCAAAGATTCTGACGCAGCTGGTGGGGAACATGACCTGCATTTTAGCATGCTCCACAGATAGTTCTCCTGCAGGCTGGAGTTTCTGATGACTCATTTCTTCATCAGTGCTCAGTGAAGGAGCGAATGGAAAACTGAACGAAGTGACAAGAGAACACCTGTGGGCACACTGCCCACATTCATGGAGGGGGGGGACAAAACAAAGCTGAGAATGAATGGTCAGAGCGGTGACAGGGGAGCCAGGAGGGAAAAGTATCACAGAAACAAGAAAAAGAATGACTTGCCACTTTCCAAAAAGGCCTTATTTTCACAGCTCTGAGACTGCACATGCTATGCTGTTCCCTTTGCCTGGAATGCTCTTCTTCCCCAGGCAAGCCACCCCTAAAAACCCAGTTCAAAAGTCACATCCAACTGGGGGTAGTGGCGCATGCCTGTAGTCCCAGCTATTTGGGAGGTTGAGGTGGGAGGATGGCTTGAGCCCAGGAGTTTATAAACAGCCTAGGCAATATAGTGAGACCCTGTCCCAAAAAAAAAAGGAACATCCTTCTGACTCTCATAGGTCAATGGTTCCAATCACATCACATCTTGTTTGTATTTCTTGTGGCAAGTATCTTTCTTTATGCATTGCAATTATTTACTGGCCAGTCTCTCCCCTATTTGAGGATAACCAGCTGTTTTTATGTAGACTAGATGATCTCTTAATCATTATTATGTCCCCAAATTCTGGACACAACTAGACATTCAATGCACATTCAGTGGCTAAATATATCATAAGAGTATTTCTCAACCTGGGTGGTTAGTACAGAGATGTTCGCTCTATTATTGGTCTTTAAACTGAGTATCTATCTACTTTTCATATATTATTTTTTCCTGTATGATACACTTCACAATAAAAGAAAAATTTTTAAATAAGTCATAACATCTGGGATTTGGCCTAGAGAATTATGATTTAGTGGAGAACAAAGAAAAAATGATAAAGAGCTAATCTAAGAAGAAGGTAAATAAGACAAAAAACAAAGAACCAGAGCGAGGTGAACTCAGGAGAATGTGCAGGATTGCAGAGGTGGTTTTTATAAACTGATGCGTTTGGGGCTCAGAAAGGTGGCACATTTGCAATCAATGGTGGCAAAGAGATGGTGTAAGCAGAGAGGAGCTGCTCAAAGTCAGAGCAGACTTACACTAACTCTTCTGGAAAAGGACCACCAAAATAATCAGCAGAAAACAAAATCTCCCATTTACTTGGCTTAAAAAATTTGGAGGAATTACAGATGAAAAGTTGCAAATCATGCTAATAATCGAATGGCTGGCTGGCTGAATGAGTGAGTGCAGTGGTAACGGGTGAGGGCTTAGAACATCCCTGGGGAATAATGCCATTTAAGGGGCATTTTAAATACTGTTTTATATTTTTTAGAGTGTTTCATTTAGTATCAAGTCCTCCATGTACACCTGAGGAATCATGACTCAGAAAAGTTAAATGACTTGCTCTTGGTCACACGGCTAGTAACTTCCTGAACAAGATCTAGAGCCCAACCTTCCACAAACAACCTGTTGCATTTTCCACTGCACCAAATTAAGCCACAACATATGAAAATGGTCATTGAAGCTGGTGAACTAGAGATGGAAATGAAAGACACCAACAGGATTCCATCTTGAAACACAGAGGAGAAGCCCCTTAAGGACTGATCTACCTGTCAAAACATGTGTCTAGCAGGCAGCATACTTAGTACTGCGGAGCTGGGAATCCCTAACCAGAAGTTTAGGGGTGGCCTGGCAGGGAAGGCTGCCGCCAGCACTCTCCTCTCCACTATCTCTCATGTTACCAGCACTTCCTGGGGCCATGTGTAGTGGACAGACATGTAGATGTGCCTTCTAGATCTTGCTTCAGGGGAGGACTTTTTGCCCCAGGTGTGGGCAGTTGGCGTCCAGCTGTCAGCTCCTTCAGGATTTGCCTCAGCTGAAGGAAGCCACAGAATGCTGTAGAAGGCCAAGAGCATGACTTCCCAGGGTGGCCCATATCCAATGACTGATGGCAGTGAGGGTATAAAGGCTCAGCCATGAAGTCCAACGCAGGACACTGTGATGGCCTATGTATGCCCGAGAGCTTCCTCGTGGGGTTGGCCAAAGCTTCACTGGCCTATTTGGCAGTTTGAGTTTTTCCTCTGCATAATCCTGCATCCCCCCCCTCATTTCCACAGGTGTCAATCTCTAATAAACATTCTGCATGCCCAACTCCATCTGAGTGCCCAACCTACAACCCCATGGGAATTCTGCTGTGTTTGAGACTTATAACCAGAAATGCCCACATATATGTAGCTCTGGTGATGTCAAAGCTTCAAGGCAACACACGTTGATTCTTCCCCCCTCACTCAAATGTTGGGCTACTGATTTTACCTCTAGAGGTGTCAGTTCTCTCATCTAGAGGAAATCAGAGACCATGGAGCCCTCGGGCCTCCTGGGAGGTGTAAGGAAGCCAGAGTGGCCCCCAAACACTGCTCTTCAACCAGGGTAGCTCTGCTTTTATCTGTTTTATATGTTGAGGATCTTGTAAGATTTCACTTGAAATGGGGGATTTGTGGTTAAAAATTTTTTTTGAAAAGCACTGATTCTGATGATACCACACACACCTCCCATCTGTAATATTCTGTAATGCTCCAACTGTCCTTAGAAGACACAAAAAAAGTAGAACAACAACATGGTACCTAAGGCCATCCACTAATTGGGAGAAACAAATCAACTCACATATAAAGACAAGATCATAATGTAGATTAAAAGAGCGATGCCTTTAAGGCTCAATTCTGGTTTACTGGACAGATAGGGAACTATAAATGATGATAGAGGTAAGAATTGCTTCCTGAAGAAGTCTGGACAATTTATTAGCTTACAGGGCTATCAGAAGGATTTAAGATAGGTAAAGTAGAAGGAAGAGCTTTCAGTTCAATGAACCAAATTCCGTGGCTGTGGATTGCAGTTACCTCCTCCCTCATGGCCCCAAAACACAGTAGTGTTTGTGATAAAGGCTAACTTGGGGGACACAAGAAATTAGGCCCCACCGTCTCTGTTAATATGCCTAAGAGAGAGGAGTAATTTCTTTATTTCCCCCTTATAGGAAAATACTAGTCCAAGTAATCGTTAAAAAGAAAAAAGAAAATATAAGCAGCTAGCCGCAGCTCTAGTGAAACACTTTATGTAAGAAAATACGTATGTATTCTATGCAAGAAATAAGGTTTAATGGTTACTAAATAGTTATAAATAATGAAAAAACCTCAAAGAATCATACCTAAATTACTTGTAGAATTTTCCTACAGGAAATACCTAAAGTGTGAAAATCCTTAATCATGTAAGGACACCAGGATGAAAATGAATCATGTGTATTCTGAAAATACAATGCAGAGACAGTTAAAAAGAGATTGGTGTTCCTTGATGTGCTGTGCCACCAAATCTTTCTTGTTCTACTTTTTTTGTGTCTTCTGAGGACAGTTTTATTAGTGTTTATATTTGCTAATTATTTCTAAAATCCATGTCATTCAGAAAAGGAGGTTTGACAGAATGAAAGTACATTACAGTATATAAGGACATTTGTACCTAATGCCTCATATATAATTTTTATATCTTCAAAGCTTCATTTGTCCATAAGTACAGATCCCAAGTCTGCTAATGAGAAAACTCCACCCCTGTTACTATTTGGAGGCGTTGTGGAAGCCTATTATAGACTTTTATTTTTCATTTATTTAAATAATACTGTTTCATTATTTAATTTTGCAAGGTTAAATCATCGTGCAATTTGTCTTTCAGTAGGAAATTAAGGATTTATTCATTTTAAATTCACTTAAATTTTACCATTTCTTTCATAGCCTATTAGAGTCTTTTCTGCTCCCTATCTTCTAAGCCTCCTCCCTTCCCACAGCTGCAGCACTGACCTCCTGGCCCTGCCCTCACCCGCCCAGCTCCAACAACTGGCAGAGAAGATATGACAGCTCGGAAAGCCTGGGAACTAGCATTTATTAAGTAGTCCCTAGGGCTATACGAAAAGGACCAAAGCAGGACCAGGTTTCTTTCCTTAAGAAGCCCTTGCACTGGCTACATCAGAACAGTCAGGAGAGGAGAACCACCTTCTACAAACAGCCTTCAGATAATGCCTCTAATGCCCAGGATAGGCCTACCAGGATAGTTGGAGTCATGTGACATCAAATCTCACAGTATAGGTGGGTTGGCCTTGGAAAAGCTACCAGATCCTTACAAGAGAAGAGACTGAGATTTAAATCTTCATAAGGCAAGACAGTCACCCTGCAGCAAAGTCAAGAGGCAAACCCCCAAGTTCTAGCTCCAAATCCATTGGTCTAGCCAGTATTTTGAACATACCCATTGCCATCTAGCTTTCTTTTATAGACAATCATTGCCCTTCAGATCCATGGTGCTGGGATGCCCTTGATCTTCAGTCTGGCAGACTTAAGAGAGGGTTTTTATCCCTTTCAAAAGAACTGAGGAATTCTGTCCATACAGTGCATTTGAGAACAGAGCTCTTTTGTTGCAAATAGTCAGAACATCAAACATCTTTTTAAAATAAAAGGTCAAATACCTCTAATATTTAGTTAGATCTGTATGGGAAAAAGGAATTGCTTTCAAGAATGTAAATGATAAATTTAGGACATGCCAATATCTTAAAAACTCATTCAATATCAGGTATATGCAGAGTGGGTTTGGTACTACCCAAAAGGAGCATGAAAACCTTGGCTTTTATTTAAATATCAGAAGTTTAATTCATATTAGATGCAGCCAAATGTACATGACATCTATATGTTAATTAGGTATCACTCATGAGTAAAAATGATACAGGAAAATCTAGATGTAATTTTTTAAAGACAAATTAGGAAAACGTGTAATTTTAAAGAAGGAGTTCTCCATAAGGTTCTTTTCTGATTAATATAAACAATTTTTCGGGGAGAAACTTCTCATGACAAAGGAGTTGGTACCCTTCGATGTTCTTTCGTCCCCCTGCCATTTTATGTCTCTTTCCTTACCCAGAGGCATTTTCTTCATATCCAGATAATATCTACCATTTTCATTCATGCATTCGACAAACATATACAGAGTGCCCAGAACAAGACCAACCTAGTTTTGATCTTCATTGAGCTTGCAGTCTTAATAAACTAGTCATGGTTTTCTAGGATAATTGTTGCTTCTTCTTTTTAAACATAACATCTCCTCACTCCAACTCATTCTTGAAAAGACATAAGAAAGTATGTATATTTGATGCAGTTCTTCATTAAAATTCAAATCTCTAGTTGGAAGAAATCATGCTGTACTGACCTTTCATATTGAGTAGTTCTAAAACAATAGACAAGATTCCTTTCTTATCAGAAAGGCAGAATCTGGGTCTGGTGTTTGTCTCACCCGAAATGCATGCTGCCTTAGTTGGTTTGTATGACAACTTTGGGATAGTCAATAGTCAAGTTGTCAGAGACTTATATAGATGTACATCTGGCATCCTATGAATGTGTGGCAGTGCGGTAGTTACCAAAATATCAGGGCAGCACAATGTGTGTGTGATGAAGTAATTGCTTAGTTCTAAAGAGAGAAGTGCAGCAGAGCCAAATTTAGCAAAAGGCTCAACAATCTTCTGTCTGTGTGTTGATAAAGGAATAGAATTATTTCAGACTGTTATATGCCTCGAAATATGTGGCTAGTCTTAGCAAAAATGCATTTGTTTCTACTTTAGGTTACAAAGTCTAACTTTGATGTGAATTCTTACTATCATACTAGCCCAGTGTAGCAATTTTCCTCCATTTAAAAAGTTCTCTGTGGATAAAAATTAATCTCCATGATACCTCTGCACGCACGATACCTCTGCTAAAGCAGGATTATCATCTCTTTTTAGGTATAAGAAAAAGAAGAAATTTATTCCATTTGCTTTGGAATAAAAAGTCGTATAACAACAGATGATGAACTGTGACCTTGGCATCAAACTAAACTAAACTAGGTTCAAATCTCTCGCATGGATAAAAGCAAATAACCACAACAACAAATATGTAACTAGTACTTCTAAGGGCTCTGCATATATCAATTTACTTAATCCTCGTTACAACTCTGTGATGATATACATAATGTTGTCCTTATTCTACAGATAAGGAAATTGAAACACAAAATAGTTAAGAGCTTTTCTCAAGGTCACACAGCTAGTAAGTGGCAAAGCCAAGATTTGGACCCAGGTCGTGTGGTTCCAGAGTCCCCTCTCAAACTTTATGCCAGACTGCCTCATGTAAATTATTGAAGTTCTTGAAAGAACTGTTTTGTCTGTGAAATGGGGATAATAATGACATTGACCTCATAGGATTGCCAGAATATCTAAAAATAAAGCATCTAAAAGTGCTTGGCACATCACATATGCTTAGTAACTAGTCTCAATTTTAATGATCAGGCAAGTGCCCACTCCCTCCCCAATATTTTGCCTCCATGGGGTATTACTTTTCATGGCCTGCCTTCCTCTCTGGTCTCTGGAGATGTGACATCATTATGTCCTACGCTGGACAGAAAGGTTCCTCTTTGGCTTTCATGGGATGGAGGCTGCATTTTAGGTGTCCAGAAATGGTGCTTACCGACTTACTAAGAAAGGAACAGGGCCTGTTGAAGGAAATGAATTTCACCTTTATCCTCACACTGACTCTCGTGTAAGATACAAAGCAATTAATTCATCACATTCTTATTCAGCATCTTGCCATCATGAGTCCCCTTCTTAGCTCTTCAGAATTCTTCCTTCAATTCAGTTGTGACTCCTCAAGTTGGCCAGGGGCCAGCCCTTGCCCTGGTAAAGTTTGAGAGCTACATAAGCTGCCTTGTCTTGGATGTTCTTCTGAGAATTTGGAAGTAACTCTAAGTCGGTTTTTGACAAGTTACTGGCAAAAGTAGAAGCAGCGCTTGCCAATTTGCTTCAGGCACTGAGCATGTTAACAGGTATTACACTTGGTGTTACTAATATGTTACTTACAACAAACCCAGTTTTCAACCTATTGTTTGGGTTATGTAGAGTTATGGCTTTTGTACTTTACAAAGTACTGTATTTTTTCTAAGTGAGAAAACTTAGAATGTGTGTTGAAGAACTCAGTCCTCGAATGTGAGATATATTTATTGCAAATAAGTCTTGTTTAGCAATCAGGATGTGGGCCAAATGACCAATACTCTTTCTTCAAATTAAAAAAAAAAAATCACTTTTTAAAGCTGAAGATTAGGATGATGTCACTTCCAGGGCTCAGCCAGGCAAGCTTACAGGAATGAGGTCAGTGCCCTGGTGAAATGGCCTACTTTTCCAGTTCTCCTAGGTAAGTCAACAACTTTCATCCAAAGGAATTTCAGAACTGGAAGGAAGACCTTTGAATGCTCTCTACTCTGGGGCTTAGAAAATGGATATCTAAGACACGATAGTCCTAAAAACACCCAATGTTCTTAGCAAGCATTGGGGCTATCTACATTCTAATTGATGATGTGCAGCTACCCAGTCCAAAACAAAATGTGCACTGGACAGTCAGAGAACAGGCAGGAAAGTAATGCCCCCACTCAGGCCAACCCACAGCAAAATCTTTAGAGAGAAAGAATGTCCCCTTAGAAAAACAACCCCTTTATATGTTCCACACTGTTTACCTTGCATCCGTTATTTCTTTAGCACTTTCCAGACATCAGACCTACCAGCCTGAACACCACAAGCAAAAACCCAACCAAACAAAACAAGGCCTCCGGCTTTACAGACCTTGGACCCAGGATATCAGCTGGCTAATCTGAAAGCCATGTGTGCTAATAAGCTATTTCTAAGAAACATGTGATTTGTGAATTCTGCTGTCTTTGCCTCCCTGGCCCCCTTAAATTACTCTAAAGTGGAGGTATAGAAAATCTGCAAGTGGAAACTTCTTGGCACACTCAAATTATACTACATAAACAGTTACCTATTTATCTACGGATTAGGTTCTGAGCTGTGTGTTCCCAGCAGTTTAGCCAAGTTTAGCTGTCCTGGGAAAATAAAATCAGATAATAGTCTCCACCTCATTTCTGATAGAATACAGCAGTACTAATTAGATATGAAGTAGGGACTCTGTCTCTATCTGGCTTTACTCCTTAACTCACCATGTAGCCTTGGTTAAATCACTTAGCATATCTGGGGTGATTTATCTAACCTCTTCATACTCTGATGATGTTGGATTGATCTAGGTTATATTTGTAAAGTGTGACCCTCTCCAGGAAAGGAACCCTCCCCCCCCAACACAAAGAGCTATTATTCTAGAGCCCTCTTACATTTTTAATATGGGTCACTGCCAAGGACACTGAGAATTGCACTGATCCTGGAGCTTCTACACACCTTTCTCTTTGAGCAACGGTAACATGAGCCCTTGCTAACAGTGAAATAAACGAAATTTGGTATAGATGGAAACTGGTACAAAAGTGCAATCAAAGTTCCTCTTTCAGTAGTCATACTAGTTTGGCAACCTGCTGCCTCATGAATGTAATTATGTCTGCTTTTCTTAAAGAACACCTGCTAATTTTCCTCTTCCCTTCTAACACATGCAAACAAAACTTTGCATTTTTCTTCACCAGTTCTTTAACCGCATTTATGATCTGATGCAAGAGGAAGAATGTGAACCAGTAAAAGAAACATAGGTAGGTGAGAGAGAAGAGCAGGAGGAGACTATCCTTGCTCCCTCCTCTTCTCCCCAGTGTGTCTCAGATTCTGTACCTGGAAGCACAGAACCAGGAGGCAGTGGGTCGAGACTGGCCTTTCTCACAGGCAGCTTATAAGGGCAGCTATTAAATTATTGAAAGGTCCAGGCTACAGAAAGTGAAATATTAATGACCATATTATTGAAAGGAAAAAAACTTGACAATCCAAATAGGTTTAAACTATCTTTTCAGGAAGAAAGCTCAGTGGACATGATTGAGTGCCATCAGATACAGCTTCCAAGAAAGCATCCTCCTGCTTACACACATACTCTGTGAGAAGACTGCCCACTGCTGTGCTGTCTCCCACGCTTCACTTTTTCTGGTGGTTGCTGTGGATAAACAGTTTCCAGTTATGGTTCACAAACTCTATTTTCAGCATATTCTTCCTTAACCCAGTTGCATCTCGAGTGAAGATTTTTGCTGGTAAGGTAAATGATAATGTTCCACTAGCTTCTAATTAAACACATAGAGCCAAGAGTGATAACCTTCACATACTGGCTGACTCATCATTTGGGTTGCCCCTGAGGTCTCTGATTCAATTTCCAGCTTCTCCAATCACACTAAAGCAAACTGGATTGAAAATATTAGAATACAAAGTGTGGCAGACCAGGCTCTCATCCCACCTACCTCCCTCTGCTCCCAGAGAGACTTGCATACAGCAAAGAGATACACAGAAATAGAAGATGGCAATTTGATCGATAATAAATGATGTTTCAACATTAAAAAATCACCTGGAAATTACATATGCAGTTGCATTATTTTTTGAGATAGATGATAATATGATAGAATAAGTATGTTTTCAAAATAGCTTCACCTAAGTGTTGCTTTTTATTTAATAATTAGAGCCCCCGCCCCCAAAAAAGCACTGGCATTGATATAATTATCTCCATTCTTATTATAGTCTCTGTAATTTACTTTAAAATACAGTCCTTCAGCATGCATAGTGTAATATATGTGTGGGTTAGTTGCTAATTTACATTGTAGGGGTAGTTAACATTTGGAGTGCCTTAGTCAGGAATATACACTTCAGAGGTGATTGGTTGGTTAGCACTTAATGTGTCAAATTTTCATCATTTAATTTCAAAATACTGTCTAAAATCCGCTGAAACTTTTTCTTTAACTCATGGGTTATTTGTAAGTGGACTGCTTAATTTCTATACATTTGGGGATTTTCTATTTTTTTGGTCGTTAATTCTAGCTTAATTTCTCTCTCATCAAAAAACTGACCCTGAATCAATTGAGTCCTTTGAGATTTGTTGAGACTTGCTATGTAAGCCAACTTATAGTCACTTTTGTAAATGTCCCAGGTGTACTTGGAGAAGAATTGTATTGTGTTATTGTGGAGAGATTCAGATCTTCTATATCCTTACTGATTTTTTTGTCTGCCTTTTCTATCAGGTCTTGAGAGAGGTGTGTTAGTTTATTTCTATGATTATGGATTGATTTATTTCTTCTTCTTTTTTTTTTTTTTTTTTGAGACAGAGTCTCACTCAGTCGCCCTGGGTAGAGTGCAGTGGTGTCATCATAGCTCACTGCAACCTCAAACTCCCGGGCTCAAGCCATCCTCCTGCCTCAGCCTCCCGAGTAGCTGAGACTACAGGCACACGCCACAACACCCGGCTAATTTTTCTATTTTTAGTAGAGACAGGGTCTAGCTCTTGCTCAGGCTGGTCTCCAAGTCCTGAGCTCAAGCGATCCTCCCGCCTGGTCCTCCCAAAGTGCTAGGATTACAGGCGTGAGCCACTGCGCCCGGCCAATTTCTTCTTTTAATTCTGTCAATTTTTGCTTTGTACATTTGGAGCTATGTTATTAAATGTATACAAATTTAGAATTGTTATATATTCCTTATAGATTGACCCTTTTATTACAAAATGTCCTTATTTGTCTTTAATAATGATCCTTGCTTTGCCTTAAAGTCTACATTTTCTGATATTAGTAGAACTACACCAGCTTATTGTGATTGTTATTTACAATATATATCTTTTTCCATTATTTTATTTTCAACTTCTTTGTATCCTTTGAAATTTAAGGAGTGTCTCATATAAGCAGTATATAATTAGACTGTTTTTTTAGTTCAGTCTGATAATCATTATCTTTTAATTAGAATATTTAGTCAATTTCCATTTAATTCAATTACTGATATATCTGGGTTTATGACTACCATCTTAGAATTGCTATCTATTGGTCTACTGGTTTTATGTCCTTTTTTCTCTTCTTTCTTGTGTTCTTTTAGATTAATCAAGTATTTTTGTTCTATTTCCCTTTCTATGTATTATTTTACTAGTTACTCTAGAGATTATGTTATATGTCCTTGACTTATTATAGTCTAGCAAAATTCTAACCTTTAATACTTCCAGATGTTGCTAAGATTTCATAACTCTTTAACTCCATTTACCCCTCTTCTACTTTTCGTATTGTTTTAGTCATTAATTTAATGCTAAATGTATTTTGGACCCCACAAAACCCCATTTTTGTTGTTTTGTATGACCAATACTCATTTATGTTTGCCCCTATATTTTCTTAATATTTTATTCTGAATTTTTCAAAAATAAAGTTAGAAGAATTGTGCAGTGAATACTCATATACCCCTCATCCACATTCTATAATGAACATTTTTCTACATTTGCTTTATGACATATCTATCCATCTCTCTATCCAGCCATCAATACATTTTATATTTTTAATATATTTCAACTTAACCAAATATTTACCCTGTCACTCTTCATTCCTTCCCGCATTTCTGGGATCATTTTCTTTCTATCTGTATGCATCCTTTTAGTATTTCTTTTAGTGGTGGTCTACTGCTGGCAATGGATTATTTCCATTTCTGTTTGTCTTAAGATGTCTCTATTTTACTTCAACTTTTGACAAGTACTTTTGTTGGGTTTATAAAATTTTTGGTTAGATGTTACATTCTTTCAACACATTAACATTCCATTGTCTCCTGGCCTCCATCGTTTTTGTTGAGAAGTGAGTTATTGTCTTACTGTTGTTGATTTTTTTTCTTGCTGCTTTAGTAAGTTTTCTCTTTGGTTTTTATTTTCAACACTTTCACTACATTGTACCTAGTTTTGGTTTTCTTTGTATATATCCTGGGTGGGGAATACAGGGTTTCTTGAATCCATGTTTTAATGGCATTCATCGTTTTCAGAAAATATTGCTTCTTAGAGAGTAGAATTGTGGGTATTAGAGGCTGGGAAGGGTAAGGGGGAGAGGTGGATGGGGAGAGGTTGGTTAATAGGTAAAAAAATTACAGCTAGGCGGGAGGAATGAGTTCTGGTGTTCTGCTGCACTCCATGGTGAATATGGTCAACTATAATTTACTGTATATTCTCAAAAAGCTAAAAGAAAGGATTTTCACAACAGAAAGAAATAATAAACATTTGAGATGATGGATATGCTAATTATCCTGATTTGATCATTACACATTGTATACATGTATCGAAACATCACTCTGTATCCTGTAGATATGTACAGTTATTACATGTCAACTAAAAATAAAAGGAAAAAAAATTTGCTTCTGCCTTACTTCCTATTCCCCTCTTCTGGGACTTCAGTTACATGTTGTTACATGGAACAACGTATGTTCCATATTTCTCTTATGCTCTTTTCTGCATTTTCATCCTTTTTGTTCTCCATGCATCCACCTGATATGTCTTCTATTTCTCTAATTCTGTCTTGTACTAAAACTAATGTTATTAAATCCATCTATTGAGTTATTATTCATTATTTCATTTTTTAAGTTACAGAATTTCCAATTTCTTTTTGATGGGTTCCAGTTTCCTGGTAAAATTTTTTATTGTGTCATCTATTAATATTTTCTTGAACATATTAATCACAGATATTTCAAAGTCTATGTCAGATAATGCCTATAATTGGGTGATTTATGGGCCTTTTTCCAGTGCCTACTTTTTCCCCTCTTAGGCCTATTTCCTGGTATGCCTGGTAATTTTTGATTGAAAAAAATTATGAGAAATTTAGAGACTTCTGACATTGCTATCTTCCTTCAGTAATGGTTCACCGAGTCCTATGGTAGGCAGCCTGAATGGGAGTAATCAGCCTAACCCCATCCAAGACTGAGCTTACTGAGTTTTTGCACGGCACGATTCATTCTAGTTTACCTCCATTCCTAGGGTATAGCTCTCCAAGGATTCGAATGGGATATATACTAGCGCCTTTTCCTTTTGGTAGTCTTTAAATGAGAATATTTTTCACTCAGCATTGTGATACAGAAAACTCCCCTTTTTCAGTGGTTTTTGCTTAGTCTCTTGCTCTGTACAGCTTAATATTTGGCAAATGCTTCAAAGGGGAAAACTATTAGAGTATCCAGCTCACTTTTCTGTGTCTTTCTTTTCTCCAGAATGTTGACCTGTCATGTCCTACCTACCTTAGCAGCTCTGAACTCAAGTTTTGGCCTATTAAGCCCTATGATATTGACGGGGGAAAATCTGCATTCTCAGCAGATGACCTGAGACAGAAAAGCATCTTCTCAACACTTTATAGTTCCCTTCTCTCTCAGATCTTAGCTACTCAAGTCCTAGTTGCCTTGGCAGCTGTCTGGGACAACTCTGGCTCAGTAGGGGGCTTCCAAGATCTAGCATCAGCTGAGGCCAGAACCTGCTCTGATTGGTCAGTGCCTATACCAGTCCAAGTTATTATTCGAAAGACTCTAATCAGAAAGTTATACTCAAAGGCAGTTACTACAATTGCTTTGTCTACCTTTATTACTGCTCAACAGCAGAGACACTGTTAATTAGAATAATGGAGGTTACAAATACTTTTGCTTTCGTGAAAATGGTTGTGCTCAAATATATGGATTTACTAGAAATATTGAACAGGGATTCTCACTCTTATAAGAGTCCAGCAAGCCCAATTAGCCCATGGATTAGAAGTAAATTGTTCAGATTGTTACAGGAGGATTTTTTTCTGCTCAACTTTAACTGGATGATTATCTGAGTCATGCCATTAGCACATTACCATACCTGCCTCTGGTGTAGCCTTTATATAAGGTGCTGTCAGAGTGCCTAAAAGGACAGGGACCTGGCTCTTCGTCAAGTTTACAAAAAGACTGTATGACTTTTTTCTGTCAGTTTGCTACCCATGTTAAGTCTGGCCTAATTTGGTTTAAGACTTATTTCCTTTATAACACAACCTGGAAACAAGTTTTTGTGGGAGAAAACCTATACCCCTACCTACCTTAAACTATGGGAGGCTAACAATATCTACCCAAAATAACTGCAGATATCCAAATAGGCTTCAGTCAGTTTGAAAAATGTCCTTTGGTCACAAGTCTATGCAAAACTTCAGTGGCTATGATAGCCTTGTCATTTGCTCTGGTTTTCCAGTTTTGTTTTTGCATTAAAAAATATTTTAAAATATTTTTAAATGCATTATTGTAATCTTGGCTTATTCTTGGCCCAATTTACCCACATTCCCTTATTAACTCTAGTTGCATATGAACAGGAACTGAGGTTATTGAAGGGACTCCCTAAAGTTGACAGTTGACCACTGTATTTAAGAGAACTGAACTCTACCCTCTGTCCATCAGAAGAAAGCTTATAAAGCTTGTAGATACCATCATTTTTTAAATGTCTTCTTTTTTCCTAATACACTTTGCAATAATGTAGATACCATCCTAAGCAAAAAGGAACATTACAGAACCTGAATCCTGTTTCAACAAAACACCTAGAGAATCCAGAAAGGCCACCAAATTGGCCTTTCTGACCATTGTGAAGGGTTTAAACTGCTTTTTGGGCAAGAGCTGACAGCACTCAGCCCTTATACGTTGAGGGGTTCAGAGGAAATGCCCCCAAGATGCAGAGATTAAAACAGCATGGCTGTTTGCCCTGCTGTGAAAGCAGACATCAGGAATCCTCGAATTCTTAAACTTGGCAGGATTTTAGGGATTTTCTGGTCCATATCTCCATTTTACAGTCACAGAGACTGAGATCATGAGAAATCTGGTAACTTAGCCAAGGTTACACAGTAGGTAAGGCCTGAGCTAGAATTCAGTTTACTGGATTTTTTTTTTTTTTACCCATTCTCCAATTTACAGCTCCTTGTTTTCTCTCCTCCATAAGGATCTCCTAGAGGCCAGTGGCTCCTGCCCAGGCTGTAGTAACATTCCCCCAGGCTTGCTTCGTGACCTAGACCAAATTAGGTCAGCATAATGCTGAATCTGGCACAGGACTTTTAGGTTACCTTTGTCTGTCCAGCCATCTCAGATATAAGCAGAATGTCCCAGGCAAAGAAAATAGAAGTTTTTATATCAGAGTAACAGGAAACAACAGCAGTCAGTAAAGTGGGCTACATTTAATTCTGAAATGTCAATATATAGTTATTTTCTTTCCAGAAAAGAAATATGAAAATGCTGATGTTAGTAAGACAAAGCCACTTATATGTTAGCTTTGACCTAAATTTTTTAGGTCCTACATCTCTGATTGAGATTCATTTCATTCTTTGGATAATATTGGCAGACAATAAATACGCTGTCTCAAAAAAAAAAAAAGAATAAACAAAATTAAATCTGTTCAGTGACTTCTCATGGGACAAATTCCAATCTAAGCCAAAAAATAAAAGAGGAAAAAATTCTTCAGTACTAGAGAGGTGGATATGTGTTTGAATTTTCTGTGAAAAATGAAGAAACAAGGATCTGACTTACTTGTTAATATCACAGGTATTTCAAAACACCATTTACTTGCTCTGTTTTGGTTTCTGCAACCACATTTAGAGTTAACAGTATATTCCACACGTAAGGACATCACAAAGTACCTAGGATTCTCGATAGAAAGGTTCATATACAGCAATAAATGCAAGAGAAAATCATTCTCAGATATTCTGAAATATTTCTCATCGTCTATATCATTTTCTAAGGATTCAGTATTGAGGGTGAAAACAAATCCAAAGTAGAATGAATGGATAACAGGCATTGCTTTCGATAAAACACTAATATGAAACTGCTACTTTTTATTAACAAGTAGCCCCCTGACAGGCTGGAAATACAAACATACACTGTGTAATAAAAATATGTTCTACAGAAGCCTGGATGGCATGTGGTCCATACAGAAGTCACTCATGGATAGTTTAAGAATAATCTAATATGGGAATGTTCAGTCCAATTTTGTCATTCCTCTGTACTGGATCTACCCATTGCAGATATCACAAATCAATCACAACACTATTTCATGCCAAGTTCAATTTGCTTGGCAAAAAAGCCCAGATTTGCTTATAGTTGGCAAGTAAGCTGAACCTGATTTACTGTTCCAAACAGTCAAACAAATCTACATACAGCAGTGCAGTTGTTACAAGCATGGGCTTTGAACACAGGAAGAACCAGGTTTACACAAAGCTCAGTCATTCATTAGTGAGCTGTGCTTGGGCATGTTACTTAACCTCCCTGAGCCTTTGTTTCTTCCTTCTATAAAATTGGGATAGTCACATCATCTAACTCAAAACGTTCCTGTAAAAATCAAAAGAGATAATTAGTATAAAGTTCTTAGTACACATGCAGGCATATTGTAAACACTCAATAAATGTTAGCAATTATTATGAATAGTAGGAGAACATGACTACCATTAGCAGTGTCAAAAGAGAGTTCTGGTCTATACTAAATTAAGCCACGTCATATTATACCATGACACCTTCTACCCGGCAAGTTTGCTTCCTCCTTCTGATAAGCCTGGACTTTAAATACACACATCCCAAAGAGGAATCAGAAACTGAAAATAAATCCATTTTCTTGCATTAAAAAATTGCAAACTTAGCAAACATTAAAACTAAATATTTCAAGAAGGAGGCAGTACTGTATTTAAAATGTACTGAATCTGACTGCCTTAGAAAATGACAGGTTGAGATACTTGCAGGCTATCCCAAAGTCATTTAGCTTATTATGTGGCTTGACACCTCTTAGATTTCTATGCCAGGACTTGACCATGGATTGTATAATTTTAAAAGAAAATGAGGCCAGGTGTGGTGGCTCGCGCCTGTAATCTTAGCACTCTGGGAGGCTGAGGTGGGAAGATCACTTGAGGTCGGGAGTTTGAGACCAGCCTGAGCAAGAGTGAGACCCCGCCTCTACCAAAAATAGAAAAAAATTAGCCAGGTGTGGTGGCACACACCTGTAGTCCCAGCTACTGGGGAGACTGAGGCAGGAGGATCGCTTGAGCCTGGGAGTTTGAGGTTGCAGTGAGCTATGATCATGCCATTGCACTCTAGCCAGGATGACAGAGCGAGACTCTGTCGGGGAAAAAAGAAAAAAGAAAATGAGCCATCAGGTTTACTTCCATGAGATGTGAGTATCTTTCCTATGTTTGCATCGTGTGTTCAGTCCATGTTTATTCATAATTGACATGCAACTGCAACTTAATAAATGATGCTGCATCCTATTATCTGCTCCTGAGGGTTGAAAAGGATGCATTAGTTCTCCTTAGGTTGTGTTCCAGTAAGTTTTTTCAAGAAAATGCTAGAAATCTGGAAGGACTGCTTTATGATGGACATATTTATAATGATCAATAAGTGGCCTTTACCTATACCCTCCATGAAGAGATCTAGCTGCCGGATGTGGAGCTGGACTATCTGTTTCAAGTCTTGCAGTGACTAGGAGATAAGAATTTGCTCTCCTGTACATACAAATTCACAGGATCCATTGCAAGGGATTCTAGGGTACTGGAGCCCAGAGAGTCCTCTGAGGAGGAGGGTAGAGGTCATTTGCAAACAAAAGAGCCCAGAGCTTGCTTAAGAGTCACTAGAGGAGCTTTAATCTTATCAGCACATTTTGCATCTACCAACTGCAAACCCAGCCTAAGGCATAAAAAATCTAGTCTTGATCCCTCTGTTATTAAAGACTCACTCACAAAATTAACCTCTTATAGATCTACCCTCTGATTTTAGTGTCTGAAATGCAAATGCAGCACCACTTCAGTGCCTTGGGATAATTATAATAATCTTCTTAAAGCTAAAATGAAGCTTAAAGCTTCACTCTACTCTAAGTCTCCTTTACAGCCTGGACTTCAGTCTTCAGTTCATCAAAAGCCAGACCGGGGATGATTGGGGCCATAGCAGAGGAGTGACAGGATCTGTGGTTCAGATCTAATCCCATGGTTGGACACAGACCAGGCCGCAAGGATGATTTATTCCCCAGAGGCTGTTCCTTCAGGAACTGGGCTGTGTGGTGCTGCTTGGGCCCAGAAGTGACAGATGCCAGGGTTGGCTACATCCCTCTCTCCTCACGTCCCCTGAAACAATCCGACACAGTAAGGAGTATTTATTTGGTTAGAGTTTTTAGGGACCATATCTATTGTTGGGACCTGTAGGCAAAATTCTGGCCAGATGTCAGGTGGGTGCAGTTTGTTGCTGATTTTTTTTCATATGGTTAGAGGACTTTTTTTTTTTTTTAAAGCTCAGTGAGCCTAAAAGTTGCCACCAAAGCAATGAAGAGAGAAGGGCCTTTACCAATGGAAAGTTTTCATGCTTTAACAAGAAAAAAAAACTAATAAGCATCCAATTAAAAAATACGGGTTAGAAGAGAGAGTTCACGCCTCAGGACTACTTACTACTTTTCCTTTAATTCTTCACCTTTGATTATGCCAAGGAGTAAGGTATGTAGCCAGGCTTTCCATAAAAGATTTGGGGAGAGGCCAAAGCCAATCCCTAAAGCACACTGTGAAGGCCTCTCTCTGCAGAGGGGACTTGCCACTTTTCCATGCTCGAGTGGTGGCCAGCCATAAGGTATTGAATATTGCTGCAATATTGACATTTTCAATCATTTTTGAACACGGGGCCCTGTGTGTTTCATTTTGCACTGGGCCCCGTAAATTATGTAGTTGGTCCTGGCGGTAACACTTTTCTCTTTTAGATATGTATGCGCCACCAATCTGTTCAAATCTGTTAAATTTAAAACCACAAATTCAGATGTAAGAGACCATTTCAGAAAGATATGGGCATGATCACATTGGCAAGTACACAAAGAGGTAGCACAGTAAGAGCTACATTCATGAAACACTTCCAGGGAATTTAAACACCCTCATTCTAATTTCCCACAATTAGAGATTAATTCCACGTATACGTGGAGCCACGAAGGTTAACGCTGGAAGCCAGCCCCATGCAACAAACCCAGCCCTCAGGCTCAGGACCTCAGACTTTGGGCTGTGGACTCTGCTAGAGTTTGATTCTTCTTCCTACGAGCTATAAGGCCTTGGGCAAGCCACTTATTAAAGCTGAACCTTCATTTCTTCCCCTGTAGAGTAATGAATGATAACTACTTTGCTGGATTGCTGTGAGCATCAAATGAGATGCTATGTATGAAATTACTTTATGTATCTAAAAGTTCTATATAAAAACCATTTATTAGTACTATATGTGGTATTCCCCTTTCCCTACTTTGTTTTTGCTGTTGAGTTGCCTATTCAATCTTACACTTTGCTGAAAATTATTCATCAAATTGACAGACACTTTTCTTCCTTCCTGTGCTCCAAATATGACCCTCAGAAAAAGAGGCAGGAATCTTTTACTGGAGATTCTCACTGATTTTATAAAATGCTCAACAAAGCAGTTTTAGCCCAAATGGACAAAAGGGGAATGTGTTACAAAAGGCACCTTAAAGAGTATGTACTTAAATTAGAACCAACATTTCTTTGCTTTGCCTACATTAACCCTTGAGAAAGCACACAGTTTTCTATTTTTAATCAGGGTACATGGATTTCTTTAAAGCTCCTTTAGGAAAGGTCAAATCCTGTTTGAAAGGAGGGATCACTTAAGTAAATGCCAGTATATTTAAGAACAACAGCTGCAGGAGGAGGTTGCTACAAAAAAAAAATGCTCATATTTAATCAGAAGACAAAATGACTATTGATCAAGATTGCAAATGGTATGGAACCTTAAATCCCTCCTTCATTTATTTATTCATCATAGGTATGGAGAAAATGTCAACTTCATTCATGTGGAAGGACACAATGTGCCATCTTACAGCCTTGCCCTGAAGGACCTGTGATCACAGAAAATGCCTACATAGGGTCACCAGTTTATAAGAAGCTGGAAAGCATCCTCCTAAGGCTATCTTCACATGCATCTTTTTTTTAAATTAGTTTTTTTATTACGG
Organism: Daubentonia madagascariensis; assembly: GCA_023783475.1. Taxonomy (NCBI): domain Eukaryota; kingdom Metazoa; phylum Chordata; class Mammalia; order Primates; family Daubentoniidae; genus Daubentonia; species Daubentonia madagascariensis. The sequence continues at coordinate 12,464,193 of JAKFHU010000258.1, read as the reverse complement.
TAATGTAGCCTAAAATTTGCCTTTTTAACCATCTTTAAGTGTACAATTCCGTGGCATTAAGTGCATTCACAATGTTGTGCAACCATCACCACTATCAAGTTCCAAAACTTTTTCGTCATCCCTAACTGAAACTCTGTACCCATTAAACATTAACTACCCATTCTCCCTTCCCCCATCCCTTGGAAACCACTGTTCTCCTTTCTATCTGTATGAATTTGCCTATTCCAGGTACTTCGTATCAGTGGACTTACACAATATTTGCCCTTTTGTGCTTGGCTTCTTTCACTTAGCAGAATGTCTTCAAGGTTCACCCATGTTGTGGCATGTGTCAGAATATCATTCCTTTTTTATGGCTGAATAATATTCTGTGTCACATGTATATACAGCATTTTGCTTATTCATTCATCTGTTGATGAATACTTGGTGTCATGTTTATTTCTCAGTTTCCATTGGGAAAACAGACTTAAAATAGCAAGATGTATACAAAGAACAATCGGGGGGAAAAAAACCCAAAAAAACCAAGGCGCCTGCTTCTCTTTTGTTATTCCACTTAATTCAGAGAAGAAATGCCAACTGTCAGGGCCCCAGTCACTAGGCCCTCTCACACAAATATACTCTTGGGAGCTTCTCTTTGGAAGAAGGAAAAAAGAAAAAAGCCCCAAATTGTTGGAAAATCTCCAAATCTGCAATTTGGTACAAAGTCCAAATCCAATCTCCAAACAATGCTCCAAAATCTGTTTCATTTTCCTACAAAATTTCTTTTTTGTGAGCCCAATATTCCAAAGAGGAATTCATCCTCGAAATTATGTAACTATGTGTAACAGAGAGACTGGCCACCTTAACATGTATTAGAGAAGTTACACAGTGTCTAGTGACAGGGTTATGAGGTACCTCTGACAGATGACCAAGAGGGTGAATCTGATCCATGATAGTTACGTCCCTTCACTTACTGTTCATGGGCTTTATGTGAAAGGCAGTTATGCGGCTCTATTATGTGTTTGGATCTTATCTGCATTTGTAAGTGACCACAGATGCATAATGGTGGAACATTTCATTAGCACTTTCTTTGGTGAGGTAAGATTTAGAATACTGCCCAGAATGAGTAAAAGACTAAGCCAGAATTATTAACACTTAATAAAAGAGGAAAGGCAGAGAGGTCACAGGTAAAGGGAAAGAGAGAGAAGATAATGGAGGTAAAAAATCTTTGAGGTGGGAGGAGAAATCAAGCTGGGAGAAATAAAAAATGGCTTGGGATAAGGCCAATCCTAACAGAGCACCAAAGTGAAGAGCTGTCAATTCAAGAAGGAGCATAAGAACAAATAAAAGACACGAGGAAAAATATAAAGGTGGAATGAAGAAATTCACACATTTTTATAAAAACATTTTACTAATATATTACTAAGGGTAGAAAAGAAAGAGAAAAACATTTGCTATAGTAAGATAAAAACAGCTGGGTATGGTGGTGCACCTCTGTAATCCCAGCTACTCAGGAGGCTAAAGTGGGAGGATCACTTGAGGCCAAGAGTTCGAGACAAGCCTGGGCAACATAGCAAGACCCCCGTCTCTATAAAAAAATTTTAAAAAATTACCCAGGCACAGTGGCCCACGCCTGGGTCTCCCTACTCAGGAGGCTGAGGTGGGAGGATCACTTGAGTCCAGGAGTTTGAGTGAGCCATGATCACTCCACTGTACTCTAGCCAGGGTGAAATATTCTTCCTGATTGAATCCCAAGTAGTTGCCCTGCATAATTAGAATTTGGGGTTTCCACACCAAACCTGATAAAATCAGCAAAATGCATGTTCCAGCGCTGATATTTCCCTTTTCCTTTTTAACCTTCTGGTTACTCGGCTGTTAAAACCACACTACATATGCCCTTCTTTGTGCACACACACGTGTTTATGCGCCCACTTGCAATGGTACCTGTGGCAACATGGACTGGGGCAGACTTAACATATCCTCCCAAAGTTAATTAGTGAAATTTCTTAATGATCTAAACTTTATTCCTGCACCTCTCCTGTTTCCCACAAACCAGGTGTAAGTAGCTGTGGTAAAACCAGCCTTGGTGAGACGGTGAAGTTTCATAGGCACTTAAGTCAGGGCAGGAAGTGGAGCAGTTCAGAGCCAGGGCTCTGGGGTCAGGCAGACTTGGTTTGCAATCCCAGCTGGGTGACCTTGGACAACCCTTTTGACCTCTCTAAGCTTCATTTTTCCTCATCTATAAATGACGACACTAATAGAACCTGTGAGGGCTATGGGAAATAGTGTGCTTAGCACACTGTTGAGACAAAGTAAATGCTCTATACATGTCAACTATTATTATTTTTATTATGACTGGTTCTGAGACAGCTTCTATTCACTGGGCTCTTGGATTCTACACTGAACATCAGATACCAGGCAGTCATGAGACCCCCTGAGATCTGGAGGGGGGTGCAAAAGATGACCCAGAGCTTTGGCCAGCACCTGTTTCCCCATCTTCCAAGGGAAAGTATCTCCATAGTATGAGCCCTCGCATCTGCTGATTGCACCTTCTCACACCTGCAGGGGAGGATTTTTCTGATGACTTGGACTCACTGGAATTGAAATGTCATATTCCCAGAAACTCTGCACAATTGTCCAGGATTCATCACACCACACTCCCAGACTGTGGGGCCCCAACAGCAGAAACTGCATGTGCGTCCATTGGTTCTGCTGGGGCTCAAAAAGCAATACCCCAAAATTAAGACCTCAGAAGCAAAAGTTTTTCTCTGACCTTCTCCTGCTCACCTGTCTCTCAGGTCCATTCCCTTCCACCCCCAGGCTAGCCATAGAAACTAGAATCCCTCTTCCCCAAGGCAGGTCATAGAAACCAGAACCCCTTTTCCCCAAAGCCAGCCATAAAAACTAAAAATATTACTCTAACTTTCCCTCCACCTTTCTGTGTAAAAACTGGCCATAAAGAAATTATCTGACCTACCTTGTTTGACTGTAGGTCATAAGTCCACCATTCCAAGAGGGCCCTGGCCCACGCTCAGAAGGAAGAAAGGCATGCTCAGAGGCCAAGAAGAATCTAGACAAACAAGCCTTGCTGGGTTTCCCCACTCAGTCTATTAGCCTCAGATTATACCCTTTTTTCCAATCATATTTCTACATAGCTGTCCATACTTTGTTAAACCTAAGCATAAAAACAGACAATTTCCCCTGTACCTTTGGGTCTTCATTCTAAAGGTTCCCATGTGTACACATTAAATAGGTTTGTATGCCTTTTCTCCAATGAATCTGCCTTTTGTGAGTTAAATTTTCATCAAACCGTCAGAGGACCAAGGGGAACGTTCCCCTTGGCCCCTCCAGTTTTGTAGAACTAGACACTGGCGCTCACTCCCTCTTCTGATATCCACATTAGGGAGCACATTTGCCTTGGGGTGAACCATTCACTGGTGGGAGCACTATTAGTAACCATCAGCCCACACCAGGGAAAAGGCACACAGGAACATATTAATTGAGGCTCCATGGCTCCTTTCCTGGCCCTCATTCACAAAGCTGTGCCCTCTCTTCTGATTCCAAAGGAAGATTTCAGGCAAATGGAATAAATCATGTGTGTGCAAAGCAGGATGCCCTCAGGCAATTTCTTCCTAAGCCCTCAGAAGAGCTCAGTTAATAATGTTTGTATTTAGTCCTTTGTATTTTCACATAAAACAATATGCATCTCCAAATGCCATCTAGTTCTAATGGCAAGACATCCAGTTCTAATGTTGGTTATAAACGGTTACTCATTGGAAGGTCTTTCTTAAACATAAACATCTTTCCCCATTGAATTGCCTCCCTGACAATCTCCACCTTGATGTGCACCTACTTCTAGAATCAAATACGGCTGGCCCATTTGATGGGCCTTGGCTATGAGCTTCTCTTCCTTGGCTATGAGCTTCATTAGCAAGGATAGTAAAAATACACTTGGTTCTGAGAAGAGTGGAATTTGGTTGCTGTGCCACCGGTAGGAGGGAAGACTACAGCGTGCTGTCACATCACATCAAAGTAGGGACAGCTCAAAGTGCCAGAGGACGTTAATCAAGATCTGTGGGCGAGATTCCCAGCCTAGAGGCTCTAGGGGGATTCTGAAGAAATAAACAAAGCTTAGCGCTCAGTAATGATAGTATTTGTATTCATCTCTTACAATAATAATCAACACTTGGCCACATCTGTCCTCACTTGTTGAAAAAGGAAATCTCTTGTCTTTATGGTGAGCTGACAGGAGGTCTGACACTCCAGGGAAAGAAAGAAATCTCAAATATTAGCTTCATGTAAAAAGATCAAAGATCTGGGAATAGGAATAAGCATTACATCTCTCTACAGTCTGTAGACCAGAGCACTAAGTGATGCTGGAGTACACATTGAGTTTCCCTGTTTAATGATGAGTTCCTAACCACCATGCTAGTTTCCCCAGGGGAGTAGTTCAAACACAGAAGCCTGAAATTTTATATTGTCCTTTTTACATTACAGTGGAGCATTAGAATGTTTCAGGAGTTCCATTGTTCTCTAGACAGATTGACTGAAACATGGGAACAGAACCTGAAACAATCTGTGAGCCAGCTGGGCTGCGGGCATTCTCTGAGCCCAGAGAGGGCCTCTGCCAGTTACCATTTATGGAGAACACACAGTAGTAAAGATAAGAGAAAAGCCATTTAGTCTGCCACTGGTTCTAGGGAGATGCTTCTTTCTAAAGGATAAATATTCCAAGAATAACACTTACAGGTGATATTTTAAATAGGAAAATGCACGTGCAATGCGTAGCCAGCACAATGCCTGGCATATCATAAGGACTTCTCATATGGTTAACTGTTGCCAAATCTTAAATATAATTGTGGATAAAACACTGTAGAGGGGACTAAGAAGGGAAGGTTTGAATCAACTAACTGATCTTGGGTAAACCACTGTCTGGATCTTGCAGATTCCTTTTCTATAAAATGAGGAAATTGGGCCAGATGACCTCTGTGGTCTCTTTCACCAAGCATATTTAATGATTCCAAGGATTTGTATCCAAACTGTAAACATTTCTTTCTTTTTTTTTTAACTTTCTAAAAGTGTTAGGATTAAACTACTTTAGTACTTGGAACACACAAGATAAATAAAGAATCCCAAGTTCTCTATAGAACAAAGAACAATTCAGGTAAGAGTGCAGAGTGTATTTCTAAAAAAAAAAAAAAACCAGCATAAATTCAGTCTATACTCTCGATCACGCTTCCAGCTCTGACTCTTGGACTGTATTACTGCAACTCAACTGTGCAACACTCCAACCCTCGATGTGCTGGTCCAAGGATACCAAGCTGGACTATAACCCTTAGAAGAATGAGGGCCTGTTTATGTCACTGAAATGCAGAAACTCTCCAACGCCTGCTGGAAATCCATCCCATCTTCTTAAAGACATTCTAACTGAGAATCATGGACTCCTAAGTTGGCGAAGCACTCAGTGGTCCTAGCAGAGTGTGGAAGCGCCTCTGGTTGCACCCTGGACTGAGGATCACTGACTCCCACGTGTGACACCAACAGGGTGGTCCAGGCACTATGCCCAAACCCACCCTGCACATAGTTTTGCAGCTGTAATTATTTGAAAGTTCTTTCTTATGTAAGTGGAAATCCTTATCCATGAATCCTACTGCTATCTAGAGCAACATAAAACAAGCCTGTGTCCTTTCGAATATTTGAATATAACTTCTGCTCTTCCTCCCCTTGGTCTTCTCCAGGCTAAACCCCCTCAGATCTGCAATTATTCCTACATGACATGGTTTTTGGACCAGTCAGCATCCCAGATATCTCTTGTCATTTCTTTTTTAAGATTATTAATTTCTTCTTATTATTTCTTTATTAAGAAAGCATTGCTTTCTATCACCTTCTGCCCTCGACTGTCAAACCACTTTCTCTCTATGGAAACAGTGTGAAATAGTCAAGTTAGATAAGGTTACCACCAACTTTGGCCAATGTCTCAACCAAACTACTCCTTGACACACTGATCACAAGCTGAGGTGTATGTGGGAGAACAGAAAAACAATAAGAAAAAAAAACCCTGGAAAGCATAATTAGAAAACATAGATAAAACAGACTTCATGCAATATTGATGCATATGTCCCTAAGATATGGATGAATGACATCTGTTTATATATACCCTGGGGGCCTACAGCTCAAGCATGTTGAAATATGCATTTCCAGAGAAGCTTATCTGTGATACGTGTTTTCAGTTATAACATGAGCTCACTGTTGGAACTCAATAAATAGAAAATGTTACCACACGCTACCCACATTTATGTTATTTTATCCTTAAAATAAATGGGAACCTTGGTGACCTTATTCAGTCTCATGGTTCTAAATACTATCTATATGCCAATGACTCCCAAATTTATATCTCCAGCCCAGACTATTTCCTGAACTCCAGACTCATTTATCCAACTCTCTACTTGACGTCTCCTCTTGGTGTCTAATGGACATCTCAGCCTCAGCATCTACAAACAGAGCTACTGATCTTCCTTCATGTGCCTCTCCCATCGCACTTAACAACAGCTCCATCCTTAGGTTATGCCAAAATCTCTAGAATTACCCTTACAGCCTCACTTTCTCCCATGATAAGTGGAAATTCCCCTGGCTACCTTCAAAATATGTCCAGAATCTGATCACTCCTCAACACCTTCACGGCTCTCACCCTCATCTGAGCCACTATCATCTCTCACCTAAGTCACTGCAAATGCCTCCTAACCGGTGTCCCTACTTCTACTCCCTGTTTATCCACCATCTATGTTCAACAGGCAGCCAGAGGGATCCTTTAAAATGTGAGTCAGATCATGCCAAAAACCCTACCATGACCCTACTATGGCCCCCCATGTCACACAGAAAAAAAAATCCAAAGTCCTTTCACTCCTAGGCATACACCCAAGAAATAAAAACATATACCCACACAAAAGCTTGTACACGGAATGTTCATAGCAGCATTATTTACAATAGCCAAAAAAGTGGAAACAACCTAAATGTCCACCAGCTGATGAATGGATAAACATGCCATGGAATATTATTCAGCCATAGAAAGGAATGTGGTACTAATAATATATGCTACCACATAATGCTCAAAAACATTACGTTAAATGAAACCAACCAGACACAGAAGCCCACCTATGATCCCATTAATATGAAATGTCCAGAATAGGCAAATCCATAGAGCCAGAATGTTAGATTAGTGGTTGCCAAGGGCTGGGAGGAAGAGGAGGCATGTGCATGGTATGGGGCTTCTTTTGGGGGTGATGAAAATGTTCTGGAATTAATAGTGTTGGTTGCACAACATTGTGAATATACTAAAAGAACCACTGAATTATAAACTTTAAAGGCTGAATATTATGGTATGTGAATATTTCTATTTAAAAAAAGGCCAAGTTCTCACAACGGCCTCCTCTGCCCTACACAATCTGACTTTCCTGGGCCTTCTCTGGCTTCCTCTCCTCCCACTCACCCCTCAGTGTCTTTTCCAGCCAACCCAGACTTCTTGCTATTCCTTGAACACGCCAGGCCTGTTCTCCCTTAGGGCCTTTGATCTTGCTGTTCCCTCTGCTGAGAATGCTTTTCCCTCGGAGATATCCAGACACCTGCTTAGTTAATCCTCTTACTTCCTTTATGCCTTTGCTCAAATCTCACCTTTTCAGCAGGCCCTGGCTACTTTATTTAATACCACAACCCACTTCTACACCTGCTCTGCTGTTTCTTTTCCCTCCTTTATCACCTTCCGGTCTACTACATAATTGATTTATTCATTGTGTTTGTGGTTTAAGGTCCGTCTCCACACACATACCCACCCCCCCCAACACACACACTAGAATCTGAGCTCCATGAGGAGAAGAATCTTTTTCTTTGTTCCCTACTGTTTCCCAGGTGCCTGGAACAGTGCCTGACACACAGTGGGTACTTGAAAAGTATTTGTTGAATGTATGAATAAATGAATTTTATGTCTTGAGTTTCAAAAATGTGCCTTCTAAGCCAGGATTTAGAACAAAGTGTTTCTGATTTAGAAAAAAGAAACGGTACTGAACTAAGAGAGAACACCAAGTCCAAATTACTAATCCTACATAATTGAAAAATAATGCGGAAAACTAGCTCCAGTTTTGTAGTTTGATTTTTACAAACTGGTAGCCAGCTAAACCCTTTATTTTGCCAAACATGTACTGGCTCATTCTCAGAAATATCATCTCCCACACCCATTTGAGACTTCCACTCTTTTTACCCTTCCCTCAAGGTGCAACAATTCTGTCAGTTACTCTAAGCAAGTATCTTCATCTGTTTTTTTCAGACACATCAACACATATGCTCCATTTTCCCTTTGAACTGCGGGAGTGTATATATTGTTTATTCCCTGGTGGTTTATTTACTTTTCCATTAACAAAGTATATGAGAGTCTTTTAAGACAGTTTCTTAAGAGCCCAAAACAATGTAAATTTGCCCTTTACTGAATTTTAAAATACTGAGATAAAATTCATATAACATAAGGTTCACCATTTTAAAGTATGCAACTAAGTGGTTTTTAATATATTCACAGAGTTGTGAGCCATCATGCATATGATAATGCAATCATCGCAGAACATAGAACATTTTCATCACCCACACCCCTTAATAGGCATTCCCCATCTCTCCCAATACCCCCAATTCTGGGCAACCACTACTTTCTGTCTCTATAGATTTGCCTATTCTGGACATTCACATAAAGGGAATCATACAACATGTGGCCTTTTGTGTCTGGTTTATTTCACCTACTATAATGTTTTCAAGGTTCATCTATGTTGTAGCACGTGTCAGTACTTTATTCCTTTTCATGGTGAATAACATTCTATTGTATAAATACACATTTTATTTATTCATGCATCAATTGATAAACGTGGGTTGTTTCCACTTTTTTGGCTGTTAGAAATAATGCTGCAACGAACATTTGTGTACAAGTTTTTGTGTGGATGTGTTTTCATTTCTCTTGGGTATATACCTAAGAATGAAATTGCTAGGTCATTCTGCGTTTAATCTTTTGAGGAACTGCCAGACTGTGTTTTTCACAGCGGCTGCACCATTTTACATCCCCATCAACAATGTATAAGGGTTTTAATTTCTCCACATCCTTGCCAACACTCAAAATGCCCCCAAAACACTATCTGTCTTTTTGATTACAGCCATCCTAGCGGGTTTGAAGTGGCATCTCAGTGGGTTTTGATTTGCATTTTCCTAAAGACTAATGATGTTAAACATCTTCTCATGTGCTTACTGGCCATTTGTATATCTTGGGAGAAATGTCTATTAAAATCCTCTGCCCATTTTTTAATTGGGTTGTTTGTGTTTTTATTACAGAAGTTGTAAGAGTATTTTTTGTATTCTAGATTCTAAACCCATGCCAAATAAATTATTTGTAAATATTTTCTCCCAATTCTGTCACTGATTTTTATTCCCACCTATCCAATAACCTTCTGACCCCCAACCAGGGCCCACCTCAGGATGTCTAGGGGTGCCACTGGCTACCCTCATTGCAAACAATGGCACCCTTTAGTTTCCTCCTCACTTATTAGTCAACCAAGGCTTTGCTCAGCAAAGCTGGGGCCCAAAACCTTCCTATAAACACACACAAGTATGAGCTCATTCCTATTTGGCAGGAATGGGGCCGCCAGTGTTCCCCATTGGGTATGCTGTGTTGGGTCAACCGAGTAGCTCTGTCTAACAGGCAGAGACAACCACAGTCTCAGCAGGGCCCAGCAGATGGCTGCTTTAGTGCCAATCAAAAGACCATCAGTAAGCAAGCAAGCATGTATAGACAGAGGTGTTTGTCAGTTTTAAATTCTGAAATGGCATATACATAGTACTCGATTCAATAAAAATATGACTATGAGTATTAGTTTTACAAATTGTTATTTATATGAGCAGTGAAACCTTTCACCATGGAGACAGGGTCTCACTCTGTCACCCAGGCTGGAGCACAGTGACGCAATCAGTCACCTTGAACAACTGGGTTCAAGCTATCTTCCCACTTCAGCCTCCCAAGTAGCTGGTACTACAGGCATGTACCACCATGTCTGGCTATTTTTAAAAATTTTTTGTAGAGAGGGAGTCTGGCTATGTTGCCCAAGCTGGTCTCCAACTTCTGGGCTCAAGCGATCCTCCCACCTCAGCCTCCCAAACTGCTGGGATTATAGGTGTGAGTCGCTGTGCCCAGCTGAAAAAAATTTTCTTTTTTTGTTTCAAAAAATATATTCCAATAAGAGTGGAGCTGCACTGAGGAGGAGCAGCTGGCTCAGCCCCTTGTTATTTGTAGGGTCCCTTCTCCCTCAGGCTGGGTGACCCCTGCTACTCCTTGGAACACGGTCTGAAAACCATTTATTGATCTGGAAATTCACTGTTAGTGAGAAAATTTGTAGTATAATCCTACTTGTTTTAAAATTTAAGGAAGAAATAATTTTTAGAAGTATTTAGAGCTATATACCAAGATCTTAATAGCAGCTGCTGGGATTATGAGTGTTAACTTAATTTTTTTGTTTTGGTTTCCTTCCTCCTTCTTCCCCTGACCCCCATTAAGAATAAATTAATTGTATAATTTAAAAAAGCAAGTGAGTGAGAAAGACAGTCCACATGGCACAGAATTAGAAATGTTCTTCAGCCTCCTCTGTTGACAGGGCACACTCACCCAGATTGCCACCCTACCAGGAACAGCACCAGCTCACTCAAATGGCAATCATAGGCACTCATTATAAACCCTAATGCCTTATGTGTGCTACGCCAAGATCATGAGTATTTAAAGCTTTCAAGCAAACCAAAAACATCAATTTAAAATTTGAAGACCATATAAAGGACACATCATCGTGCACTAGCTCTCCAAAACAAATGGGTTTGCATCTGACAGTAAAGACTGGAGGAGGCCCGGCACAGTGGCTCACACCTATAATCCCAGCACTCTAGGAGGCCGAGGTGGGAGGATTGCTTGAGCTCAGGAGTTCGAGATCAGCCAGAGCAAGAGCAAGACCCCATCTCTACTAAAAATAGAAAACATTAGCTGGGCATAGCGGTGCGCGCCTGTAGTCCCAGTTACTTGGGCGGCTGAGGCAGGAGGACTGTTCGAGCCCAGGAGTTTGAGGTTGCAGTGAGCTATGATAACACCACTGCACTTTAGCCCAGGGAACAGAGCAAGACCCTGTCTTAAAAAAAAAAAAAAAAAAAAAAAACATACTGGAGGAGGATAGGACTGGATTTTTGTCTCCTTTGGGCAAATGGTCCTTATTGACCACATCAAGGAGATCCCGGTGATCCATGCCTGCTTACTCAGCTGATTCTCTTACTCTCAACCCTTCTACATTTCTTCATGCGTCTTGACCATGTTGGTTTGCCAATATTCTCTTTTGTTTGTTCGTTTTCCCTACATAAAGGGTAAGTTGCATGCGAGCAGGGAGCAGAAGCCTAAGGGAAAACACACTGCTATATAGACAGGAGATGAATGGCCAAGCTCAGTGATTCTCATCTCAATAGGAAACAGTTCTTATGCACCTACCTCTTGGCTGCATTAGGAAAATAACTTTGTGCCCATGCTGGAGGAGCCTACAGTTTAGAGAAAGAGACAGACACATAAACGGTAATTTTAGTAGCACATTGCAGGTCCATACAGGGCCACAGGAACCCTCTTGACCCAGTCCAGGGGGCTCAGGGAGGTTCCCTGGAAGAGCCACGGCCTGGAAAGGTAAGGAGGAATTGACTTGAATTATCCGAGGGCAAGAGGGTGAAGTGAACCCAGGGAAAGAGGGCCAAGGAAGGCAGCTACTTGCTTCCCCATCAAATCTCGTTGGAGGGAAAGTATTATATAAGATCACTATCATTAGCATACAGATTGAGTATTCCTAATATGAAAATCCGAAATCCAAAATGCTCCAAAATCTGAAACTTTTTGAGCACCAACACGATGGTCAAAGAAAATGCTACTGGAGCATTTCAGATTTGGGATTCGAGATGCTCAACTGTAAGTGTAAGTACAGTGTAAATATTCCAAAATCTGACAATTTGAAATCCAAAACACTTCTAGTCCTGAGAATTTTGGATAAGGAATACTCAACCTATTATAAAGTTCCAAGAGCCAACAGTCTACAGGGGAAGGTTTTACAGCAGGCCGATGATCGCACGCATTCATTCGTTTATTCACTCAATAAATGTGTCACGAGAACTTCTCAGGGGCAAGGCAGTGTGTGTTCATGTACATCTCACATGAGTGGAGATGTGTCTGGGACACTCTCCCTCTAGATCTCTGCCTGGCTGGTTCCATCATAGCTTTTTGACTGTCAGATATTTTGGTTTTTTGTCTGTCTCCCTCTATCAGAATGTAAGATCTATGAGAGCAGGGGGCTGGTCTTTGTTGTTCCATTGTATTCAAGCACCTGGAACCATGCCAAGCACAGGCTCAATAAATGTTTGTTGAATTAATTGATTAATATGACTACAATATATCCAGAGAGAAAATGCCTACACACAGCCCTAAGAGATACAGAGATTTGTATGACAAGAAGTCACTAGTGAGTACATGTTTTTATTAATAGAACATATTTTAATTCAGTAAAATAAAACTCTTCTATTAAATAAATAGATATTGAAAACATTGTAACAGAGTCCTAACTTCTATATCTTTATGGTGCCTTTTGGCCATAAAAAGTTAAAAAATAACTGTCAAAAGCTGAATAATAGGCTCAACTTTAGTAATCATTTTCACACTGTCCTGCTTGAATATGTAACCATAAATGTTGAAGCCAGTATAAGAATGGGCTTCAGATCTCTTGAAAATGCTTCCAGCTAAACAGGAATAGAATCTATCTTAAAATTCTTGAGCCAGTTATCAAATCAAATATATGTTATGTATCTATTGGGGGTGAGAGAGGGAGGGAGGAAAAGAGGGAGAGGAGAGAAAGAGAGAGACCATATGAAATTGTGCTGGAGAATCCAGAAGGACATGAGCATCTGAAAGCTACATAGAGATGATTTCAAATTATGTACCAATAGGCAGCAAATTATAAAACACAGCAGGATGGCCATCTTGACCTTCAGGAGACAGAGAGAGAAGACTGGGGTCAAAGTGGCATCACGCTTCAGACCACAGTGGTTTTTCCAAGCAGTAACTGTTTTGCCAACATTTGCCAATTCTACCTTTGTAACTTGAATTCATTGCCTTCTTTCCATGTCCACCTGACCCAGATTCTCAGTAACTCCAATATGGATTATTGCAATTGCCTAGTCCATCTCCCTTCTGCCTTAAAGGACTTAAAATGCTTCAGGGAACTGCCCCCCACCCCCAACAAGATCTATGTCTGGTGTCAATGTCACCTCCAATCAGACCCACCTTCCCAACATAGTCCCCTGGGCTGAGCAACCCAAACTCTGAATAATCAGACTGTGTGGCCTGGAACACTCTTACTCCTCGGGCTCATCTGAACCCTATTGGTTCCTTTAAGGCCTAAGTCAAACCCCATTTCTTCCCTGAAGACTCTCGCCCACGTCTAATCTACTGTGACTTCCAGTTCCTTTGAACTCCCATACAATTTCCTTCTAATACTACTCATTTGGCATGAATCCATAGACCACTTTTTGCACCTGTTTTGTTTCTTGAGACAAGATCTTGCTCTGACACCCAGGCTGGAGTACAGTGGCATCATCATAGCTCACTGCAACCTCAAACTCCTCAGATCAAGTGATCCTCCTGCCTCAGCCTCCTGACTAGCTGGGACTACAGGTGCATACCACCACACTCGGCTAATTTAAAATTTTTTTTGTAGAGATGGGGTCTTGCTATGGTGCCCAGACTGCTCTTGAACTCCTGGGCTCAAGTGGCCCTCCCACCTCGCCATCCCAAAGTGCTAGGATTACAGGCATGAGCCACTGCACCTTCTATTTTATCTGATGTGATGTCCTGAATTCCTAAAAATCAGGGACTAGATTGTATCCCCCTCACAAAATGTAGGTAGGCAGTAAAAACATTTTGATTAATTGTTTAAGTAAACTGGGTTTGGGATGTATTGCAAGAGCTCTAAGTTGTCCATTGCATTAAAATAAACATGTATAGTAACAATTCCATCAATCAAGATTTGGATAATACAAAAGTCACTTGAGGATGATACCAGATAGTCTTAGCTGTGCTTAGCCCCATCTGGAATTCAGGTAACCACAAAAAGCATAGTTTCATTCTGGAGTAAAGGATAACTCTGACTAAGCTACAATAACTCTCAGTACAGGTAGGGAATATTAACAATACATAGTAAATATTAATAATACAAATGAAATGCCTGAAGACAATGCCAATCAATTCTGCTACCGAACCCCCTCCCTTTTTTTAAATGGATACCACCAAAGAAAATTGAACCACAAAATCTCTACATTAAAGCCAGTTAATGGCTTGATTTTAATTGAGATCAGAGGCAAGACAATTTCAAGTCAAGGCAGATCATCCCTGCCTGACATTCTCCCGAGTAACGCTATTTCTCTGCATGCCACAACACAGGAGTGCAACAGGAAGACGAAAGGTAGTATTTCTACATCAGAATCCAGCTCTGGCCATGCTGATGGGGGAGAAGGGAAGTCACTTAAGTTGCAGCCAGAGCCTCTTCTTTACCACCCAGTTGGGGAAAGACTCTTATAGCATAGCTACCCTTCTCCTTCTACCCCAGCTGATGTGAAAAAACAAAACAAGACAACAAAAATACATAAATACATATATACACACATATGTAGTGTATATATATTTTTAAATACATATACACAAAGTGTATGTATTTTTTATGTTTAAAAATAACTACTTTAGTTTCACTTGCTAAAGCAATAACAAGTATTTCCCATGCACTTGCTAAAGCAATAACAAGTATTTCCCATGCAAGAACCCTTTAACAGTCCAGATGCAAACTGTTAAATGAGCATAGCTAGGGGAAAAAACACCCCCAAACTGAGCTTTTATTGGCAGTTCTACTGCCAGACATTATAACTTTTTAATAAAGAAAAAGTGACTCAGCTGAATAACAAAGGCCTCTCTCTCTTGCTCTTTCTTTAAGATACTGGGTATTTCAGACAGTAATTTTCTAAGCCTGATTCCCTCTTTCGGCCAACAGTTCCCTTCTTTTCAGCAAACCCTTCCTTATTTTTCCATTCTTTTCTCTAACTTCTTCAGGTTCTCATAAAAATGGCTTGTGACTGCCGGGATATTTTGCAGTGGTTCCATTCTCCGGCAAGTGAAATACTACCCTGATGGGCTGCCACCCGCTGTATAAAAAGGATGCCTGATGTAAGGTAATTACCTCTTTTGTGATGAGAGTGAAGGGAAATGAATCCTCAGAGGCAATGAGCTGTCTGGGAAGGGGACAGAGGGGGCACAGATATTCTCTCCCTCTCCTTCTCCAAACCAATGCCATCCTCTGTTTGGTTCCATTTCAGCAACCAAGGAAAGGTCGTGTATGTTTGACTCCCTAGCGTTCTGTTTCCTATCTAAGAATCACTGGAGAAGGGGTCCTTGCAGAAGACAAAAATACTCTCATGACAGGATGGGGAAGGGTGAAAGGTAGAAATGAAGTTGGCCTGGAAGTTTCTGATAATTCCAAACCATGAGATGTGAATTTAAAGAATTCTAGGCTCGTGCTTCCCACCCCCACCCCCACCCCCACCCTGCTTCCTGGGAAAGTTCAAAGGTAGAGGTGACAGTAGGTCAAAGAGCAAATATTTTAGAGGTGTCTAACCTGGTTCTCACCAAAGGGCATGGATCTAACACGAGAGTTAAGCCCTTATTAAAGGGAGGGACACTGGTGTGAGAGCCATTACCAACCCATTTTAAGCCAGACTAATTAAAATATCAGCTGGGTGGGACCTCTTAGGAATTCAGACCCAGTGGTTTCCACCTTGGAGCCAGGAGAGGGAGAAAGAACTGGGTATAGAGAGGACTCTTTCCGTTTACAACCAAATACTGTTGGGCTTCATAAATAGAAACAAACCTTTTTCTCAAGGAACCAGATTTTCATCTCAAACTTTCAAGGCAACCAAAACCAGAATTTTTAAGAAATGAAACATACCAGGCATCATTGCCTAAAAATACTCCGTGAAGCACGATCCTAATGACAAAACTGAAACACAGAATAGGGGGCATCCCCACTTTTTCCTTGGTTCTTTCATATGACCAAACAGGGAGTATAAATGTCTAATATTTAACAGATTTTATTTTATTGTGGAATGTCCAAAATGTTAATGTTCTAGGCGAATTCTCAGATAGTTCCAACTGTCCAAGGTCCAAAGCTTCCCAGCTTCCAGTCTATCTTTTCAGCAGCCGTTTTCACCATCTTCAGCATGATGACACATGGCTGGACCCAGGACTGAGTGATTTTCTTATAGGGGAACGCAAAACCAACACTAAGGATTAGACAGGCCTTCTTGAAGTGAGTGTCAATCACTTAAGGAGCCAGAGAGTATTTAAAGCATTCATGAGAAAAGGCAATCAAGTATTTAAAGTCAAGATCCTTACAATTATCTGCCCACACATTCACCTTTCATATAGAAAATCAAATAGAGCAAAATGTTTTCCGTTGAAAATCTTTCCTTTCCTTCCTATGGCTGCTTTTATTTACCCTGTAAATCCCAGCCGCAAGTTTTCCTTTAAATAGCCATCATTTTAAACACCCCTTAAAATAACTTAGGGTTGGATTCTACTTCACCTGATCCTTTCTTCTTCTGGGTTTATTTATTCCTTTGTGATGTAGAAACAAGAAAAGAAATGTCTGCTTACTGTACATCTGACCCGGGTACCAGTGTGCAGGCCATTTGTGCACTCAGCTGTTACAGACTTAAAGGCAAGTAAAAATCCACAGGTTTTTTTTTTAATCTAGGGAAAAAAAGGAAAAAAAAAAAAACCATTCCCATCAATTTAAATCAGGGACTCTTACCCTGTCTGTGGTCCAGAGATTGGCTGAAAGGGGTATATAAATGCCCTGCAAACATATGCCACATTTTGCTTGTCTGGGCATTTTTCTTGTCCTCATGAAATGCTTGAGCTTGGGGTCTTTCATTTGCCCATCGAGCCTCATTGCTCACTTCCTCTGCCCTGCTGTGTTTCAGGAGGCAGCCGGATGCAAACTGCCTCTGCTGATTTCCTTCTGGTTTCAGGATGGGCTCAGCTACTGGAGAGTTCAGAAGGACATGGTAGAGGACAAGCCTTTTGTCGCCCCAGCTCCAGCCCGGTGAGGCTGCTGAAGGCTGGCTGTGCCTCTCGGCTGACAGTCCCAGCTCTAGTCAGCAGTCCTCCCTCTCTGGGTTGTGGCAGTGGCTTCGTCTTCTTGTCCCTCAAGCCTTCCCTGCGGGTGGTCAGAGCACTGTGGGTCCTGGCTTGGGGAGCATCCCTCATGGCTTCCCTACACCTGCTACGGCTTTGTATACAGTCCCTTTCAAAAACTGTTCATTACACAGAGTGTGCCATCTGCTTTCTGCCAGAATCCCAAGGATGTTCAAGGGGCTGATGACCCTAAAGAGTTATGAATATTCACATGTTAAAGGCACCTGTATAAATTGGAAGGAAACAGCATATAGAGAAAACTAGAAGGTGAGTCTCAAGGTAACTGGACAGAAAACTCAAAAGGCATTTTCTCTGTGGTTCGTTTCCACCCTTTAGGTGATAGAATCTCTCTAATCCCATGCCTTTGAATGAACCCCAAGCACTAGGCGTGGGGGCTCCTGCCTGTGCATGGATGCTGCTTTTTGCCTCTCATCTGGTTATGAGCTTAGGCTGTGGGGTAACAGCTGCTCACCAGCTGTTTCCTCATCTCTCACCTAGGAAACTGTGAGAGATGAGCACCCTACTGCTGGAGGAAGAAATGGGGTCATGCAGGTAATCTGCAGCCCCGGTGCCTGGGGCAGGCTGTAGCAGTGTTCGTGTGGCTCCTATCAGTTCAATCTCTGCCCTTTTTCTCTGCAACCTGGCTGATGCCCTCAGCTCACTAGCTCACCCTGGTTTAGTGACCTGGTTTAGACTCAATTTTCTAGGTTTGACATTGGTATCCTCTCCAGGACACATCAACAGTGTCTTTCTTCTGGACACTGGCACCACAACCTCAGTCCAGTAAGAAACACCCCGTGCTGGACACTATGGGTCAGGGGGATTGGACACACTTTCCTCTGTCTAGCCCGTCATCTCCTTGGACATCCACCCACTCCCCACTGCTATTAAAATGACCCAGAGCAGTAGAGTCTTTGACGGGTCAGCAGATGCATCTTTGGAATCAGAGACCGGCATATTTTTTGAATATGCATTTGTAAGCTCTTGATGTTCCTTTCCTAGTATTTGACTTAGGCTCCTCTCATTGTAGAGGAGCAAACAAAAGTTGAGGAAAGACTAGAAAGGGTGGGGATGGCATGATTAAATGTGGGCAAAGTCTGTGCATGTTTTCCAGAGGAGGAGGAGGTAATGGTTTTGAAAGCTCTGTGGCAAAGCAGCAATAAAATATCACTAATTGAGGAATGAGTCATGAAAAAAAATCATTACAGGGAAGCCTTAGACAACAAACCTCACAACAAATATTCCGAAGTAGAAATGAGGTGAAATGGGTTCATCTCTGAGGTTCATCTCTGAGGTGTTTCTACACAATAAAATACTGTATTTACCCACTTCCAGGTTCCTGGAACCAAGATAAACTACACTCACAAAGCACTAATCAGTCCTGTTTCCACTTCCTCTTACACCCTGAATCACGATCCAGACAGGCTGTGGTGGCCCCAGTAGCTGCCCCATAGGGCAGTGGAAAATGTTTCAGACTCACAGGTCTTAGGATGAGCCGATATAGAGTAACTTCTGTAACCATCCACTGCAAAGTCCCAGGAAGTCTGTGAGGAGCTGACTGTGCTCTTCCTGATGGTCCAAATACCTTCATGTCCATGGCTTTGGTCTGCCACCCTCCAGAGCACCAATACCACGGTATTGATGTACATCCAGGGGAGACACATGTCATGGCAATCTCACAAGCTTTTACGAATTGCCACACCATTGCATGAGTCCTGACTCTGCCCCTTCTTAGCCACGAGATCTAGCAAGTTGCTTAACCTCCTGAGCCTCAGTTTTCTATAAAAGAGGAATAATAATCCCTACCTAGTAGAATTGGTGTGAGGATTGGCTAAGGCCATGTATGTAACAGGTTGAGTACAAAGGATCAGCGGCAGCTGGTCTCACTCTTATTTACCTGTGTACTGCTGTACAAATGTAATGGGTCCTTTTCCTACTAGGTCTGCTAAAGAAGCAGGTTCTGTTCTGAGAAGGGCACTGTTGAAAAACAATGGGTGGAGGACAGAGGGAATCTCAGCAGTCATTTAACCCATCTCACATTGTGTGCTATCCAGTAATCCATTCCATTGCATTTATGTCTTGTATCAAGCCATGTCTTCCCAACCTAAGCGTAAGCTTTGGGAAGGAGTTTGCTATCTCCTAGACCCTGCCTGCCTCCGCAGGTATGATTCATTCACTCATTCACATTGATTCCTTCACAGGAGGCAGCTCGGGTAAGGACTGACAGCACAGCCTCTGAAGTCAGTCCACCTGGAGTTCAAATCCCAGCTCTGGTGACTGTTGGCAACTAACTCCAGTCTCTGTGCCTCGGCTTCCTCATATGGTTACTGTGAGCACAAAGCAGGACGGTACCTGTACAATGCTCATTAGCAGGGAGAGTGGCACTTGAAAGCCACCTGATAAATGTTAGCTGTTAACACTGTGGGTACCTGGTGACTACACAGTGAAGATGCTACACGTGGTTCTCAGGGAAGCTAAGAACTCTGTGCTGCATCTTCCAGTTGCATCTGTGGTCTCTGAAGTGTCTTCCTCCTTCAAAGAAGTAGCCTATTTCTGGCTTTGATTTGCTAGCTGAAATACTCAGTAACATAAAACACGCCTCATCTATATGTTTTAGGAAGTTACTGCAAAGCTAGACTTTGAAACATTTTGGAGATTAACTTTTCAAAAGTATTATCTAGGGAAAAGCATTAGCCTGTCTGTCTAACAGGATTCTTTTGGTATGTCCTGAAGCCATTCCATGTGATCAGATTTTGATATAACTCCCTTCATTCTCAATGGTATTCCTGAGGAATAAGGTAAACACGTGGAGTTTTGCAAAATTCTTCCACCATTCAAATCTCCTGCCTTCAAGATACCTAAAACTAAATTCCTGAGGCAATAGTGAAAATATATGAATATCTACACTCTGTCTCAAATTAAAATACTGTCCTTGTCTGGAGAAAGTGTACCTTTTAGCCATTCTCACAGCCAACACTTCAGAGACCACAGATGCAACTGGAAGATGCAGCACAGAGGCAGGGTCCTTGGGGAGGCTTGGATCAATCCTAGTGAAGGCTTACGCAGCTCGAGGTAATTGGAACAAAAGAGGGATATTAATTTCTTTCCTCCTCAGTGGGTTTCTCTCAACAAACTACCACTGACTATTGTCAGATGGGCACTCTGGCTTGCCACCGCATGCTTCCTGGGCACGTGATTAGCTGATCTGATTGGTTTCAAGATTGGGGAAACTGAGCTGACTTCATGAGAAAGCAGAAGCGAAGAGTCAGTCCAGATTTTAGCACATCCCCCCTAAGTAATGCAGGCTTCGCAACTGTTTGAGAATTGACGAAAGAGCACTCTTCCTCCAAGGTCTGCTTAGGCTTGCGAGGGAGATGGCACGCTTTACGTCCTCAGTGAGCAGACAGGCTCTTGGCTTTTGTTCAGTTTCCCTCGTGAGAACGGAAGGAACTATGTCTCTGAACTACTGTGTGGGGTCTTCCCCAACTCTCCCAGAAAGAGTGAGTTGCTCTCCCTAGTTCCCCCATCACTCCTCACTGGGGTATCTGTTTTTGGTAACTGCCTGCATATCTGTCTCCCCCACTTTGCAGACACAAGGACCTTTCCCATCTTTGTATCTCCTGTTCCGAGTGTGGCATGTGTGCAGAAGTTTTCAAGAAAAGTCTATTGAATTGATTTGATTCAACACAGCAGCATTTGGGAGCTGTGTGTATGCGAGCATACACGCACAATAGCCTGATGTCGTTCCCTGCTGCTAGAAGAATAGACAGATTGACATCTGTCCGTCTTGTCTGCATTTCTTTTACAAAATATATATTAAATACTTTTTTCTCACAACTATGTTCTGCCAAATGACTCTTCAAAAACCTTCCTACGCTGGAATTCCCTAAAGCCTTTCTTTTTCTGTACCCTAAGGGTAAACAAACTTTCTGTAAAGGGCGAGGGTGGCAAATATTTTCATCTATATGGTCTCCGTCCAACTACTCAACTCAACTTTTGTATCACAAAAGCAGCCATAGGCAACCTGTAAACAAATGGAGGGGGCTATGTACAAAGAAACTTTATTTACAAAAACAGGTGACTTCAGGCTAGATTTGGCCCTTGGGCCATACTTCGCCAACCCCTGATTTAAAAGAAATGATCCAGAGAGAAGATGAACTAATTCTACGATAAGAGAACTCTGCAGTCAAATGCTCTGCCCCTGAACTATACACCTACCAAGAAAACTCGGGAGGTAATCTAGGGCCTTTCTTGACTTCCTAATTTTACCATAGGTTACAGGCAGAAAAAAAAAATTCGGAGAAGGAGAGACTTTGAATTATAGATTTTACATTATGCAGCAACTTGAATCACAGGTCCACATTTCAGAGATGTTCACCCTTTTCTGTGCCATCATAGAGAACAGGAGCATAGTGCCAGGTCTGCAATATTGGGTTTTTACCCCATTTTGCACCTATTTTTGCTACTTTAGAGCTTAGTTCCAGTTTTTGCTTTAGAACTTAGTAGTTCTTCTGGTTCAGGTGACCCCAAAGTATCCACTCATTCCTTCACTGGCTCAGCCAACCCTAAGATTCTGTAAGGCCAGGTCATAATCACCCACATTTCCCACCTCATTTTCCTAGTGACTAGCAGTGCCTGGCAGGTAAGTGGCTATGTATGCCATGGAATTGACATGAACTCAATGGTGAGAGAACAGAAACCTGGAACTCCAACCACGGGTCTGTGGACAGCTTAGAAAGATTCAAAAAATAATTGGGCATGGAAGAGGAGTTAGAGACCCAACCTGAAAAAATAAAACCAAAACAGCAGAGGTAGGTAGACAGTTGGACTTACTCAAAAACACTACTGATGAGCCCATTTCTTTTGTGTTTCTCCAGCATGCAGGATGGAAATAATTGGCTGTTGGCAAACAAAATGCAGAAGTAGGAAATGCTCAACCTAAAGCTATAATTAGTTTGTCAGCACTGTGTGTCTGTGATACGCGTACAAAGAGAAATGCATTCCTGCTGAAGTGCCTTCCTCTTCTACCTCTGCCTTCTCTTGCCAAAATGGGCTTGAATAACAGAAGGCAAATGGCAGCAAGACTTCAGTCAGTCATTTGGTAAGCCTGACTCATGACATGGTCCTATCAACTGAGCTGTAAGGCCATGAATAGTTTCATCACCAACTCTTGCAAACATTGACGGAAGTAATAACCCCAGGGGAATTATAGTGTGGGGAGATTTAATTCTATGCCCTTATTTGTAGGCTAAGGACGCTAACACCTCTCCTAACTGGGCCCGCGTCATATTTGATGAATGTTCAAACATGATTGTACCAGTCGCATTTTCTCTGAAAATTGCAGCAATTACTCATTAGTAAATGAGGGCCTGTAGGCAAAGAATCGGGTCAGAAGACTGAGTACAGAGTTACCAACAGATGCAACAAATTAATCCTGAAAGTTTGGCGTTTAGAATGGGGATTAAAGTGCTGCAATTAAAATTTACATGTACAAGATTATATCCATTACTGCTCCTAAAAAATTTATTTGACCTTTCTATTGTCAGCTGCCTACTCTAGGCTAAAAGAAATGAAAAGCACATGAAGATGTAGCTATATGCTGTCATGAATACATTTGGGGATGGGGAGAGGGGGAGGGGGTGGAGAGGTGGAGAGGTGAGGGGGGAAAGAGAGAGACAGGGAGGGAGGGGGAGGGGGAGGGAGACACCAAGAGACCAAGAGACCAAGAGACCAAGACAGAGACAGAGAGAGAGAACAACCTGGCTGGCACTCTGCATCTGGAACCTGAAATTTAGTCTTGGATCAGTCACTAATCGGTGGACCTTGGACAAATTAAGCAACCACCTGGTTCTTCTTCCTAATCTGTAGAACAGCAATACTCTAGTAAGGCTGCTTCCTTCTTCAGAGGTTTCTCATAGGCGAGGTAGCTGGTGTCTTTACACCACTCTGCCCTGGCATGGGTAGATCTTTCCCGCCTCTGGAGCACAGCCTAGGGTTAAGAGAGAAGGCTTGAGAACTGCACTGCCAAGGCTTGAGTGGACTCAGACACTTGCTGTATGACCTTGGGCAAGATCCTCAAGTTCTTTGTGTCTCATTTTCGTCAATTGTAAAATGAATAGGCGGCGATCAAATGTTTTGAATCATGTGAAACCCTTAGAACAGTTCCTGGCCCATAGTAAACACTTGAAAATATTAAATACCAACTGGAGTAATTTATGTAAAATGTCCTTGGGGAAATCTCAGTTATTTTTATAACACCTTAAAAACATGAAAAACAATTTGGCATCATCTAAAACAGAAGGAGATGCACATACCCGTGCCTTAGCCATTCCATTCCTACCCTAGAGAAACTCCCTTATGTGTACAAGTGGACGTGATCAACAGTGTTCACTGTGGCAACATTTGCAAGAGCAAAACATCGAAATGATCATGACTGAGAGAATGGATAGATAAGTTGTGAAATTTGCATATGATAGAATACTATTAATATGAAAATGAATCAATCTCAAATATTTAATATTGAATGAGAAAAAAATATTGCAATAGGGAACTTAAAGTATAATACCATTTGTAACAGGTTTAAAAATGTGAAATACTCCATATTGCTTACAGATACATGCCTGTGTCATAAAAGTATTAAAAATGCACTTAAATAATAAACACCATATTCAGAATAATAGCGACCTGTGGAGAAGAAGGAGGGATGACATTAAAGAAAGGATTGCAGGCTTCAACTATTCTGTCATGTTTTATTTCTTATAAAAAAAAGTCAGAAACAACAAGACAAAACATTAAGATATGATAAAGTCTTCCTTATATCATTCTATTTACATTTTGCAAGCATCAGATATTGCTTAATTTGAAAACAATTCTGAGCTGTACTTTTGTTTTGATTTGTAATATTTGTCCTCTGTGATGTTCTGCTAATGCAAGGTCACATACGTGGAATACTGTTTGTGTTTTTTTTTCCTTCTAGCTTCATTCTGGGACAATTCATTCTAAAAGCTTTCCTCATTGTAACTCCTAATGGACTAAAAATTCTGATTTTAGCTTTACTAATCAACATTGAACATCAATGACATGTTTAGATAATGGATCATTCTCTCATTAAAGAGTATTTACACAGCCCCTTGAGTATGCATAGCTCTCTGCCAGGCACATTATAAAAGAAGAGCAGCTATTGCAGCTTCATTAAAATTTAAAATATTTTGGCAACTTAGTTCATATTTTAAAATAATTGGATTTTAGAGTTCCTAAAAGTCAGTAAGAAAAATCCAAATAGCCTAATGGAAGGATGAATAAAAGACAGAGAACAATTTTAGCAGAATAATTTAAGTGGCTGATGAACACATGAAAATATTCAACCAAATGAGCAATAAAAGGAAAAAAATTTCAAATGAGATATAATTTTAAACTACCAACAGGCAAAGATAATATTCGGTATTGGCATGGGCTCGTGAAATTGGGCATTCATAGAACACTGATGTATAATTTGACATTGTGTATCAAGCCTTAAAAACACCAAAACACTTTGACCCAATGATTCTCCTGCTAGGATTACACACTAAGGAAATGGATACATGCACAAAGATTTATGTGCAAGGATATTCACTACAGCATCATTTATCATAGCAAAACACTTAAATATACAATAATAAGGTATTCATTAAATAAAATATAATCTACATAATATAATAATCTGAACTCTTCATAATATTTATTTTTCAGTTTTATTAAATGACATGGACAAATGTTCAAGAGATAATGTTAGTGGAGAAAATGCTGCATACACATAGGAATCTAATTCTTTAAAACAACAATATATGCATGAGAAAAGATCAGAAGAAAACACACTAAAAAGCCACTAATAGTTATCTCTGACTCCTGGAATCATGGGTGTCTTTTATATTTATATTATTTATACCATAATATCGTTTTCAAAATTTTTTCAGTGGGCTGGCTTTGTAATTAGAATAAAACATACATTATCAGATAATTACAGACATTTAGATCTAGGAGAGACCCCTTCATTTTTATAGATGAGAAGAGGTTAAGTGAAGGTCATACCACTATTGAGGGGCTGAATGTCTTTCCAGACTGGGTAGCCATATCCTGAGGGTGACCCAGAGAAGACCAGCAAGGCCTCTGTAGGCCCAAGTGGTTCTGGCAGAACAGAACGGCCGGACTCCAGGAGACCCACTATTGCTCTGGGCAGTGGTCACGATCTCCCACTTCTTCATGCTCTCAGTCTTCTTGAATATTCTTCTTGAATATTCATTGAGATGGGCTCATCTCAATGTTTGGCAGAAGAAGACAGCTCCGTAGAGATATTTCTCTTGGCATTGCCACCTTAAACATTTGCTTATACTGCAACTGTAAGTAGAAGCTAGTGTAGTATAGTTTTTAAAAAGTGATAGATGCTCAGAAGTTCAGAAATAATTAAAATTCAATTAAAACCAAGAAAGGGGTGGTGGCAAGAGATCGGATACCAATGCAAATATGATACAGAGCCAGCCTGGAGCAGCATGCAAACAACAGACCAGCCAGTAGTGGCAAAGGGCTTTCTAGTAGTAGGTTAATGAATCAGTATTCAATTATTAGGTGCTTTTAAAAAACATACACACAACACCTAGTATTCATTTCTCCTCGACCTCAAGTGTTTGTCCTAAATAAGTTGGTTATAATCTAAAGTTGAGGCTCTAGTTTTACAGAGGGGATATGAGATATCTAGGCATTTATCCATGTTAGAAAACAAAGCTCAGCTTGAGAGTAATTTTCATTTAAAGAGAGTTCCCACAATTCTTACAATAGAAAGGAGAGGGAAAAAGGAGAAACAAAAAAAATGGGGTGGGGACAGGGGAGGTGGGGAGAGGACTTCTCTGCTACTGCTGGTGGCTCTCCTGATAGAGAACTAGGGCAGTTTCTAGGGCAGATCAGATCCTTCCCATTGAGGCCTCCTCAATAGTTTTCTCAACGTTTGCCTGGAGCAGGAGTTTGCTGACAAAGTGCTTTCAAATGCATTGTATGAAGGCTCCCAATGGAAGGTATCAAAGGAAAATACTAAGTTTTGTTCAGCCAGGGCTTTCCTGCTCTGTTATTGATGCCTTTGAGCACCTCAGAGGGAGACAAAGGGAAGAAAACCTGCTGGACTAAAGTGTGCTTTTTTCCTCCTTTTTCATTCACACAAGATGTGCACAGAGAAGCATGAATGCATTTAGAAGGGTCTGGTAAGGCCAAAACTGAGCCATATTTTATTTCCACCCTTCTTCGGATTTACCTCCCTAGATGCTCAAAGACACAGAAACAAGAAACACTTAGAAGAAAAGCAAGAAGGCAGTCTGAAATGCTGCTGTGCTGCTTGAATGAAGCCAGGCTGATTAACTTAGAGACTATAAGGTTATGACAAGAATCACAAAAGGGAAATATAAGGAGACTCTATTCTGTATAATATAGTAAAACAACTCCCTTCTTCACTCATAAAACTTCTAGTAGCTCCAAAATGGAGCCCCAGGATCTTGCTGTTAAAACCAAAATTTCAAACTGTTGGAATGGGTAGAATTATCCTACTTCAACTGATTGGCCTTCCTTCAGCTCACATCCTTCCTCTTTGTATGAGTTGTATTCAGCTAGAGGTTACCCAAACCTGCCTATCCCAAGCCCTTGGTTGGGTTTATGGCCCATGCCTTCCTAGAACATGATGAGGATACTCACTGTAATTTTTATTTACACAATTTCAGAATGATGCCCTTTCCACACTGAAATTTACTGAGGTCGTCACTATAGTATCAGGATTTAGAAGCAATCAACATTTTTTAACTTAATGATAATTATTTCAACTGCTGCCAAAGTCCTTGGGCATTAAATTTCATCATTTGTAAACTGGGGACTTGTTAGAATCCCAATGGTTGGTGATCCTGATATCAAACAAGGTAGAATCCATGTCAAAAAGTATTAAATGAGACAAATGACACCACAATACCAAAGCCACAATTCATAGCAAAAGTATAACATTTATGAATATTTTTATACCAAATACACAGCAACTGCTTTCAAAAATGCAAAACCACATGAGCTTTAAGGAGCAATAGACAGAAACACACTCCACAACAGGAACCTTTAACCCAGGGCTGGGACTAGGGTGAGGTGATAAGGTACTCTCCTAGAGCACACAATTTAAGGGGGTGGCAAAAACTCAGGAACCAAGATAAATAATATTTTAATGTAATCTTTAAAAAATTAAAATTAATGCAAAAAATCCGTAATGAATAAAACATGAAAATTTTATACAAGGACAAGATCAATGTTACTGATTTTTCCTTCCATCTTAGGCTCCTGTATAGCTGACCCATGACACTGCTTTAACCTGCCACTCTTAGCCCAAGATAATTCAAGAAGATAAAATAATAAGGCTATAGGAGACCTAAACAACATGGTCAATAAAACAGATCTCCTGGTATGCTGGGACAACTGGATTTCTACATGCAAAAGAATGAAGATGGACCCCTACCTCACACCACGTGCAAACATTAACTCAAAATGGATAAACAACCTAAATTAAGAACTATAAACTATAAAAACTCTTAGAAAACATACGGGTAAATCTTTATGACTTATGATGGGCAATGGATTGATTATTAGATATGACACTAAAAGCATGAGCAAAAGAAGAAAAAATAAATTGGACTTCATCAAAATTAACTGCTTTTGTGTATCAAAGGATATTACCAAGAAAGTAAAAAGACAACCTATAGAATGGGAGAAAATATTTGCAAATCATATATTTGATAAGAGTTTAATATCCAGAATAGATAAAGAACTCCTACAATTCAACAAGAGAAAGACAATTTTTTTTTTTTCCAGACAGGGTCTCACTCTGTTACCTGGGCTGGAGTGCAGTGGCATCATCATAGCTCACTGCAACCTCAAACTCCGGGGCTCAAGCCATCCTCCTGCCTCAGCCTCCCGAGTAGCAAGTAGTGGGGACCACAGGCGCACCACACCATGCCTGGCTAATTTTTTTTTTTAAGTCAAATGATTAATATTTATTTTATTAATTCGTTTAAAGCATATATTAAAATCACATATTACACATAATATCAATTTGAAAACATTATGTTTCAATTCAACATTCAGAATCAATTTTGATGTTTAATTTTTAAAATTTTATTTTATTTTTATTATTTCAGAATATTATGGGGGTACAAACACTTAGGTTACATATATTGCATATGCACTGCCCAAGTCAGAGCTACAAATGTGAACAGCCCCCAAACAGTGCACTCCACACCCATTAGGTCTGAGTTTTCCCATCCCCTCCACCCCCTCCCACCTGTCCGATGCCTAATGAATATTATTTCCATGTGTGCATATAAGCATTGATCAGTTAGTACCAATTTAATGGTGAGTACCAGTGGTGCTTGTTTGTCCTTTCTTGTGATACTTCACTTTGAAGAATGGGCTTTAGCTCCATCCAGGATAATACTGGAGGTGTTAATTCACCATTGTTTTTTATGACTGAGTAGTACTCCATGGTATACATATACTACATTTTATTAATCCACTCATGTATTGATGGGCACTCGGGTTGATTCCACATCTTTGCAATTGTAAATAGTGCTGCTATAAACATTCGAGTACAGATGTCTTTATTATGCAATGTCTTTTTTTCCTTTGAGTAAATACCCAGTAGTGGGATTGCTGGGTCAAATGGTAGTTCTACTTTTAGTTCTTTGAGGTATCTCCATATTACTTTCCACAGAGGTTGTACTAATTTGCAGTCCCACCAGCAGTGTAGGAGTGTTCCTATCTCTCCATATCCCCTGCCAACATTTGTTGTTTTGGGACTTTTTGATATAAGCCAATCTCATTGGAGTTAAGCGATATCTCATTGTGGTTTTGATTTGCATTTCCCTGATGATTAGAGAAGCTGAGCAATTTTTTATCTGTTTGTTGACCATTATTCTGTATTCTTTTGAAAAGTTTCTGTTCATGTCCTTTGTCCACTTTTTAATGGGGTTGTTTGATTTTTTCTAGTTGATTTTCCCAAGTTCTGTATAGATTCTGGTTATCAGCCCTTTATCAGATGTGCAGCATGCAAATATTTTCTCCCATTCTGTAGGTTGTCTGTTTACTCTAGTAATAGTTTCCTTGGCTGTGCAGAAGCCTTTTAATTTGATCAGGTCCCATTTATTTATTTTTGTTATTTTTTGTAGAGACAGGGTCTCACTCTTTCTCAGTCTGGTCTCAAACTCCTGGCCTCAAGTGATGCTCCTACCTCAGCCTCCCAAAGTGCCAGGATTACAGGCATGAGCCACTGTGCTGGGCCCAGAAAGACAATTTAAGAAATGGACAAACAATTTGAATAGACATTTCTTCAAAGAAGATAATCAAATGGCCAACGAACACACGAAGAGATGATCAACATCATTAGTCATTAGGGAAATGCAAATCAAAATAACAAGATACTACCTCACATCTACTAGGATGGCTGTAATTTTTTTTAAAAGGAAAATAAATGTTGGTGAGAATGTGAAGAAATTGGAACCCTCATATATTGCTGAGGGGAATGTAAAATGCTGCAGCTGCTGTGGAAACAGTGGGGTAGTTCCTCAAAAAGCTAAACATAGAATTACCATATGGCTTAGCAATTCCACTCATAGGTATGTACCCAAAAGAATTGAACACAGAACAAAAGAGATACTTGTACACCAATGTTCATAGAAGCATTATTCACAATAGCCAAAGGTGGAAACAATCCAAATGTCCATGAACAGATAAATGGATGAACAAAATGTAGTATACACATATTATACAATGATACACTATCATTTGTCTATAGAAAGGAATAAAATTCTGATACACACTATAACATGCTTAAACCTTGAAAACATTACGCTAAGTGAATGAAGCCAGACACAAAAGGACAAGTATTGTATGATTCCATTTACATGAAACATTAAGAATAGGCAAATCTATAGAAACAGGAAGTAGATTGGAGGTTACCAGGGGTTAGGGGCAGAGGGATGGGGCGTTACTGGTTAATGGTTACAGAGCTTCTGTTTGGGGTGATAAAGTTTTATAAACAGATAGTGGTTATAGTTGCACAACATTGTAAATGTAATTAATGCCACTGAATTATACAGTTAAAAATGGTTAGAATCACACACTTTATGTTTAATGTATTTTATCACAATAAATTTTTTTTAAAAAGATAGATCTTCTGGATACATATCATATTTTGCACCCATACAATAGAGAATACACCTGCTTACGTACAATTCATAAAAATTGACTATACATTAACTCACCAAGAAAACCTCAATAAGTTCATAAATTAAAAATAATAAAAACATTATCTGATCATAATGGAATAAAACCAGAAATAAATAAAAAGTAATAAAACAAAAAGGCTCTTATCCCAGGAAATTTTAAAATTCTGTATTAAATAATTCTTGGGTAAAGGGAGAGATACAAACCCAAATTGCAGAATTTTTCAAACAAAATATTAATAAAAACGCCACATATTAGAATACATAAAATACAATTAAAGCAGTGAACAGTGGGAAATTCATAGCCTAAATATTTATATCAATAAAAATAAATGCATAAAATTCCAAATTCCAAAATTTACCAAAAAAAAAAAAAACAAAAAGCAATGTAAACCAAAAGAAAGCAGAAGGAAATAATACAATTAAAAGCAGAAATCAAGGAGGTAGTAGAGAGAAAAACAGAACTAATGAAAAGTAAATCAAAATGTTAGTCTTTGATAAAACAAAAATCAAACTTCCCCCTGTAGTAAATGTAATGGCAACAGGCACAGAGAATTAGTTCCCACAGGAAGGCAAAACCAAAAGCGTCTAGCAAATTACCTAGAAATGCATGCTCTGTCTTAAAAATTCATTCAAATTTCATATTGTATTTCATACTACATCTCTTTGTTTTTTACTTTAAAAAAAATGGTTCCCTTCCCCACACCACCAAATCTTCAAGGAAAAACTAATGCCCCAAGAAGATGTGCCATATTAGACAGCTTCTTGGAGCCCTTGGCACATTTCTCTACACCCCTGGAGGTAGAGGTATCCCAATATGAGAAGACCCCTTCAGTATTAACACTCTTTTATTCTAAATCTTACCACAGAATACACCCACCCAAGAGGTTTAACATCACCAGTCTCTTCATTTTACCAGTGAGAAGGAAGATTAAGTCATGATGACGTGGAATTATTCTCCAAAGGCCCCAAAATCAAACAGTAGCAGAAATGGAACAAAAGTCCACCACCCACCATTGTTCTCACATAGCCACTGGACACGCTGGACAGTAGCCTACATTTTATAGAAAGGATCGTTGAGAAATAGATTATTTTTCCCATCTAATTAACATGACTCCTTTCTCCCTCTAGCACTAAAACTGAGCAGAAATATCTCATTCCACCTTTTAGGACACCTGAAGCAACAGTGAAAATCTTTTCAAATTCTAATCCCGGTCAACTAATGTGAGTGGCAAGCAAGTCCCTCAACCCTATTAATCCAGTGTTTTGGAAAGAGCCACTATGTTGTTTCCAAGCTACACAGGGAAAGCAACTTACAGATGGAACCACAAAGTCAATAGAGAGAAAAGCAAGAGAAAATGGCCACCAAGAATACCTACTGGAGGAAACAGTTGATTGTTGCAGGTGGTTCAATAGAATGAGAACATGGAAAACTCACCACATTCTGCCCAGACACACACCAACTGTATCTTATTAATATATTACAATGTTGGTGCTTCCCAAGGCAAAATACATACATCTGAAGACCACATTGATATATTTTTCTCTCCTCATCAATAAATAACACACCCACCATGTATGGACATACCTCATATGCATGGAATACCTCATTCCATGTATGGTGAACCCACTTGCAATGAATCCATTAGCAGAAAGCATTGGCAATAATTGCCTAAGATAACATACACTGTAAAAAGCATCTTACGGTAGGTGAATGTCCTTGGGACAAATTGCCATTTAAAATTTATATTTTTGTCTTTTGTTGGATATATTCCCTCCAGCAGTAAAGTATCAAGGATATTTTACCTCCTCATTCAACTTAAGGGTTTAAAGTAGTCTTGATTACAAAATTCTATAATCTAGCCTAAAATGGAAAAACCATTATAATTTCTATCTCCCAATTTTGTCAAATGTAAAGACCTTCAGGCTAGCCAGGTGTTTAATGAATGCACTTCCCAGCTCCTAGTAACTTATCTGATTACCAGTACAATGTGGAAATGTATATCAGCCATAGAGAGGGTGATAAAAACAGAGCTCTTACAGCACACTGAGTCATGGAAATTAGATCTGCTAAGAAAACACAGCCAGCTACAATGGAGGTGATTACTAGACACTTCATAAACAAATACGATTTGAAGGCAAGTCATAAAAAAAATTGTTGGGAAAATGCATTTCCTTTGTGATATGTCCAGCTTGTTTCTTGGCTCAGGCTTGTAAATTGCTCTCACTGATTTTTAGAAACATCCTGGTTCTTTTCACTCCACTGCTCTCAGCCTAAGTGAATCACTTCCATATGACAATGATCCGCGGGGATACAGGGCTCGATGAAAGCAAGATTCTTGCTGCCCATGGCAGGCAGGCTCTAGCCCCTTTCTATTATTGTGATAGACTGTTGCTGTATTCATTTTGGTTCAAAATCCACATGATGTGATTCTGAACTTGCAGGCCAAAAGCAGCAACATAGAATCAATTCTCAAGTACTGATGTGCTCAATTGCTTATTTCAAGCATAAGAGGTTCCCTACTCTGAGAACGCTATGGCTATGAAGCTTTTGTATTGCTTTAAGAATTTAATAGCTACTGGGTGCTTCTGGTTTTAAAAATCACAAGGATAGCCAAAGCCAAGCAGACCCTGATATCTAGATTCCATAGGTGTTCAATAAACGTACTTTTAAATGAACAGATAGCATGAAGTTATTAAAATTCAAAGTAGCTCTGTGTATGCAAGACAGGATCCAACACTTTATAGGTTGTGATGCCAATTCTGAATCTAAATGACAGTTATCAAACTCCAAACTAAACTGAGAAGAGTCGTGGTAGTATTTCTATAACATACCACACTGAGAGAATTGCAGGGTCTCCTCCAGTCTTGAGCATTAGCCATAACTCATAAGATCTATATTAATTCCTTCCTACTGAGATTAGCCCTTATCATAGTCCATTTCTACTGCTTTAACAAAATACCTTTGATTGGGTAACTTATAAACAGAAATTTATTGCTTACAGTTCTGGAGGCTGGGAAATCTAAGATCAAGGTACCAGCAAAGTTGATGTCTGGTGAGGGTCCACTTCTCACGGATGGCACCTTCCATGTGTCCTCACACAGCAGAAGGGAGGGACAAGCTCCCTCAGGCCTCTTTGATAAAGGCACTGATCCCACTCATGAGGGTGGAGCCCCATGACCAAATCACCTCCTAAAGGCTCCACCTCTTAGTATTACAGCATTGAAGATTAAGTTTCCAACATACAAATTTTGGGGGGACACCAACGTTCAGACCGTAGCAGTCCTTATTAAGAGTTATGCTTTCTCTTCCTAGTACTAAGCTTATTCTTATTCACTTTGTAGATACTCAAAACAAAAAAACTCAAAAAGACACCTGCTCTTGAATGTTTATTGCAGCATAATTCACAATTGCAAAGATGTGAAATCAACCCAAGTGCCCATCAATACATGAGTGGATTAATAAAATGTGGTATATGTATACCATGGAGTACTACTCAGCCATAAGAAAGGATGAAATAACGCCTTTTGCAACAATTTGGATGGAACTGGAGACCATTATCCTAAGTGAAGTATCTAAAGAATGGAAAAGCAAACAGCACATGCACTCGCTATTAATGATGAGCATACATGCGCACAGAGGGAAGTAAAACTCAGTGGAAATCAAGCAGGGGGAAGGGGGTAGAAGGGGAGGGGCAGAAACCTACCTAATGGGTACAATGAACACTATGTGGGTGATGGGCTCACTTATAGCCAAGACTTAAGCATTACAAAAGTGATCCATGTAACCAAAAACGTGTGCACCCCCTTATTATTTTGAAATTAAAAAAAAAATTTTTAAATTCCAAAATGACCAAAAAAAAAACCCAAAAAAATTGAAACATTAAGATTAGAACATTGCCCATGAACTCCTTAGTACCAGTCTCAAGCGATTGTGTGCAAAGAACACCAAAGTATGTTGTGAGCTGTTCAAGCAAATGGGCAATGAGGAAGTAGCAGCAGCAAGTGTACCAGCAATACACCAGCTCGAGAAGAGCCAGCTCAACCCAGCCCACAGTGAGGGGAAAGCGCAAGGCTAAAACAGAACCAAGAGTTGCATCTGTAGGGAAGATTACATTTAGTCAATCAATCAGTCAGATTATATCCTGAGAGTCAATAGTGTTCACGGTACACATATCTTTATGGAAGAGACCGTTGGCCATAATTAGAAACTATATCTCCAAATATGAAAGAAAATGAAATTTACTTCCCAAATAACACAACCTCCTTTTCTCTTCTAGGACCCACAGCAATGTCTGTGGGAACTCCCTAGTGA
Source organism: Daubentonia madagascariensis (assembly GCA_023783475.1). Lineage (NCBI taxonomy): Eukaryota > Metazoa > Chordata > Mammalia > Primates > Daubentoniidae > Daubentonia > Daubentonia madagascariensis. The sequence continues at coordinate 12,429,311 of JAKFHU010000258.1, read as the reverse complement.
CAGCAATAATGATATGTCTTTGTATAAAATGAGAGAGTCTGGAGTTCTAGTCTTATGCTTTGTGAACTGGGAGAGAACAGAATTTGCAATTGTATCAGACACCTCCTCCAAGGAGACTTTTCTGTCATGAGATAAATAGTTCACATAAGAGTTAACTGCTCTATAATTGGGGTTTTCAGGTTATTCTTTAGATTACTTTTAAACCCAGACATTATATTAATACTTTAGGTTCCTCTTGATTAAGCCCTAAAACCTCCATAATTACCAAAAGGAGACAGCCTTGGGGGCTAAATCCCACTTGGGAGTCAGCAGGCTGGGACCCTAGACAGGATGCTTTCCTGAGCCTGCTCTTGAGCTAGTCACCTACATGGCCACTCTGCTTCCAAGGTCATGATGTCTGGGACTAAATCACATTCTGACACTTTGCTTATTTTTCTTATACTTTTCTTGACTAGCACTACAAAATTTATCCAGGATCCTTCTATAGAGACAGCCAAACCCAGTGTCTACCTTAATACAGTCATGCATCGCAGAAAGATGTTTCAGTCAATGATGAACCACATATACAGCGATGGTCCCACATGATTATTATCATACTGTATTTTTACTGTCCTTTTTCTATGTTTAGATATGTTTAGGTACACAAATATTTACCATTGTGTTACAATTGCCTGCAATATTCAGCACAGTAACATGCTGTATAGGTTTGTAGCCAAGGAGCAATAGGCCATACCACATAGCCTAGGTGTGTAGTAGGCTCTACCATCTAGGTTTGTGTAAGTCACTCTGTAATGTTTGCACAACAATGAAATCGTCTATTGACACATTTCTCAGAATATATCCACGTCAAGTGACCTGTGACTGTCTTTATCTGAGAAAGGTAATGTGATTGGGGTAAATCAAATAGGAATAGATGATGCCACTCAAATGAGCTCAGTTCCTGGAACTCACACAAAGAGTAATTCTGCAGGGGAATTGTACCTGTGACTGCAGGGCCCTGCGACTGCAGGACTGGGACTCTGGGAGGAGAGCAGAGGGACGGCAGCAATGCTGGCCACAGCCTGGGAGCCAGGTGTCCTCACCTGCCCGCAGCGGGGGCCTTATGGGCCCCAGGGAGAACAGGCGAGATACTTGGGGACCAGCCTAGCTTCCAGAGGGGTCTTCCAGAGATTCTTCTGGAGGGATCTTTGAGTATAAACTAGGTTTATGACCTGTTTTAACTATTATGGAAAATTTCAAACATATACAAAAATAGAATAGTCTATGTAGCTATCACCCAGTTTCAACAATTATCAGTCCATAACCAAGCTTATTGCATGTGTACCCCCCTCACATGCACACACACACCTCTCTCTATATTATGAAAATCCCATAATCATAACATTTCATCTGTAAATATTTTGGTATATATCTCTAAAGGGTAAGGACACTTAAAAAAACTCTAATTCCATTATCATCATACAAACATTTTAATGCATTACCTTTTTAACTGTTACCCATGCCCCTCTGATGGTTCTCCCAGGCCAGGGCTCCCTGGAAGACTAGGGTTAGGTAAGACAAGCCTGGCTCTGCTAGAATTCACGATGACCACACCCTGGGTTTCACTCTATACTCCCTCAAACAGCCCAAGGAGGAGGAAAATTCGCTCTTGTCTCCACTTAGTCACAACACTAATACCAGAACATGCTTGGCTTCCAGAGTCCTCAACGTTGATGGGTGTGACAGATACAAAGTGAGCAAAGGACAGAACTAGATTCTGCTATAAATTTCGTAGGAATTTGGTGTTCATGTTCAGCTGGGACACATGTGAGGGACCCTCATACTCCATAATAAAGAGTTGACATTTCTTTAAAATGGAAGAAATCTGTTTTCACTTAAAATATTGTTGCTGTGGGCTCATACACCATATAATTTTTTTTTACATGCAGCTATTGGTTTTGAAGAAAAACACACATGGATTTTGGAATCTGTGGCACTTCAAATCACAGCACGGTTTCAGATGGGGAGGCGCCTGTCTTGGGCAACCCCCCACTTTTCATCTTCCCTTTCCATTTTCCCACCTTGTAAGAGATCATGGAAGTTTACTTAGGAACAACTTCCCTTTGGGTCTCAAGAGAGATTAGTCTGCCTTGTCCCATTATGGCATCCAATGTGAAATAGCCCAATGTTGTTTCATGCTGACTTGGTTTGGAGGTAGCTCACCAAAGACATCTGAACTCAGTGGCTAAAACATCACCCCCAGAATTCAGGAAAATCAACACCCTTTCTGTGGAAATACACCTGATGGTGTTGCTTGAAAATGTCAGCAGTTCCTGGTTAATCTTGTGGCTGTTTTCCTGTCTCCATCTCCTCAGCACCTAGGGCTGATGAGGGGCAGGCGTGGGCCATAGTCCCCGTGCTCAGCCCAGACCCCCTTGCGCGCTCCCCTTCAAGTGTTTCTGCTCCTATAGTCAGCACCTGCACCTCTTTTTCAAAGGCCTGCCATTGGGCCACTGGAGCCTGCCTTGCCGGCGTGCCTGCAGAGCTAGCTGAAAGTGCCTGGGAGCCACTGCCCTCCTCCTCCCCACAGCAGCCATAGAGGTTAACAGTCAGGGAGATGACAGCCCAGCTCCGTGGCCTCAGGTCAGGACAGTGCCCCAGCATGATCAGGCTGAAGCGAAGAGCCACCCTCTGCCGGACTCTACCTGAGGCTGTACTCAGCTTTGGTTTCCTCTTCTCTTTCCTTCCCCCCTCACTCCCTTACCAGTTTCCCCAGGGACCACATAAAATCTTCATAAAAATCTTTATAAAAATCTTCATAAATCACTTGCACAGGAATCCTCACTTCAGGATCTGCTTCTGGGCAACTCCACCTAAAACAGCAGGTCACCTAGGACCCCCATCATTTATTTTGAGAATTCTGGAAGATAGCATCCCTTCTCGACACAAATGTGCACAGGAACCCGGGTGACAGAAGTACCTCACACATACCCAGAGCACATACGGGAAGCAACTCACGCCTCTTCCTCCATCTCTGTAGCAACAGTGGGAAGGTCACCAGGTTTGGGAATCTCAGCTGCCACTTGCCAGCAGTGTGACCTGGATGTTCCTTAACTAGCCTAGGCCTCTGTTTTTCATAATATTGTTTTTTCAAATGATGATAATACTGACCTCACCATTGTCGAGATTAATGAGATAACCTAACCCAGTGCCTGGCACATAGCAGGTGCTCAATGACTACCTACTAAATCTTAATCTGCATTTTTATGATAATGCCCTTTAGATCTGAAGTTACCCAAAGCCCATCAAAGGAGCCAGATGCCTCTGCAGTAGGGCTCTTCCCCTCCATCCGTCTGCCTGGTGCCTGTGGATTCTTTGCACTTCCAGGGACAGGAACCAGATGCTATCGTAACTGCATGAAAAAAAATGGTCCCTCACCAAGAAAAAAGGCCCTTGACGGACTTTACTGAGGCTTTATGAGCCATCAAGTGCAACAGCTGTATAGTTCCAGGGAATGTTTCCACCCAACGATTGTTAAGCAGCAGGCGATATTTTATTGTTTTCCCCTCTGTTTAATGTGTTGTTCACCTTCTGCCGGGATTGTTAGCCTTGATTATCAATCTCCACATAAAAATACAGGAATATCCTATTCTTGTTCCCCTCTCAGGGTCTCTCTGCGTTGCTTGTTACTGTCAGAGTCACATGCTCGTTAGCTGAAAGAACTGGAACCTGCACTCCCAGGAGCCAGCACATGAAATAGGGGGAAGACAAGGAAGCACCAACAGTCATGGGGCATCAGAAAATTCTATAATTACAGCAAACAAGATGCCAGCAACAGAGAAAGACTTTCTTATTTAGTTGTGGCCGAGGTACAGACAACTTGGGAAAAAGTGTTTTTTTTTTTTTTTTTAAAACTGTACCTTTCCATTCTTCTTACAAAGGAAAACCTGGCGGCTGTGCCCTTTGGGAGGCATCAGGCTTCCTGCGTCTTTGCTTTCAAATGTGAATCTCACACTGGGCTCCTTCCTAGTGATTAACATTGGGCAGTAATGTCTACATGTGCCGAACCCCTCTTAATTATGGTGGTAGATACCAGCTGTATTGCTCTCTAGGTTCCAAGTACGCAGATGGCTGGAGTTCACAATCCCAAAGTGCCACTTTGGAATTCCTCAGGAAGCCAACGGGAGAACGCCAAGCCATCACCTGTCCTTTTTCTGAGCGACTGCACCGATTTGGATTTTTATACCTTCCTGTTTTGCCTCCTTTTGGGCATGAAACAATCCAGGTGCTGGGGGCAAATGCCTAGCATCTGCTATGCTGACATTCATATCCAAAACATGGGATGCCAGAAGTCATTCTACACCAGCCTGCACACGAGTCTGTCTCCTACCAGAGAGGGCCCATTACATGCGTCCATCCTGGACTTGCGTAACGGGCTTCTAAATCCTCACTGGCTTTTGGCCAGCTTCAAGCATTTATGTCAGCTGATTTGCTACTTGATTAAAATGCTCAGAATAATGGAGCCACTTTTAAAAATGATGCATAAAAGACTATTTCAGAAACAGACTAGAACAACCATTATATTGGACTGGAGTCCTCATGTATTTAGCTGAGAATTCCATCTCTTCCTATGCAAGAGAGGCAGGTTGTGACCCTTGATGGAGTCAGAAGTTGGGGATTTGTTCCCAAACACTTCTAGCTTTGTCTAATAGCTTCCAATCAGCCTACCATCTGGGAATGAATCTGGACCTGCACATTTATATCCTCAGTTGCTACTATGTCTTAGGATGTGCAATACAGCTTTTTTTGTTTTTCCCTAAGGCTGCTTCTTCCCAGTTTTAAGAGATAATTCCAAGACTTAATGAATAATCTATCCACATGTCAAATAAGCTACTCAGATTCCCTCCTAGATCTTGTCATCCAGACTGTGGAGTTCTTCCAACTGCCTGTTGGCACACAGAAGTCCCTCTACCCTCTGAAAGTTTTTGCTTCCCTTTTATATTTTAAGGTGTACTTATCAAAACTTCATAAAAACTTCTAGGTTCAAAAACAGTTTTATTTTTGCCCAAGGGTAAGATGATACCTTTCACTTTGTTTCCAATGTTCTTCCTGATAATGTCCAACAAATTTTGTTATTGCTTCCCTAGTCATAATCTTAGACTGAAGCTTCAGGCAGCTAAGTCCTTAAGTTCCCCTCCTTAACAATTATACAGTTTCTCAGTGTCTATCATCCCATAAGAATAGTTTGAATTATCTTACCCAAATTTTTCTCCTTGCTCTCATTAAAGCTCCTCTGCTCATTTCTTACCCTCTTTATTCCACCTCGATGATTTTTCACTACCTGGAAGAATTTAGTCTTGTGTACAAATCCGGGCATTTCCTGTGGTACTTTCTTATCTTGATCCCATGAAGAAGTGTTAAATGAGGCCAATTCAATATGGTTTCATGGGCGTTCCTATTGTTAACACTTTTTCCCCCCAGAGAAAATGACCACTTAGCCCAACTCTGTTTACTCACTAAGACAATTTTCCTACCATCTCAAAACACTTTCTCTAATCCCAACAAAACTCATTAGCTTAGTGAAGCATCACTGATATATAATGAACTGCAAAATCTGATGAGTTCTGTCATATGTATCCACCTGAGAAACCACCACAATCAAGATAATGAACATATGCATTATCCCCAAAAGTTTCCTCACGCCCCTCTGTCATGGGTTCCTCCCTCCCACCACCATTTCTGGTCAACCACTGATGTGCTTCCCATCACTGTATTGGTTTATATTGTCTATACTCTTATACAGATGAAATCATATCATGTGGAGTCTTCTGTTTGTAGAGGGGGAGTCTGGCTTCTTTCACTTACCGTAATTATTGTGAGATTTATCCATGTTGTTGCATGTAGTAATAGTTTGAGTATCCATTGAACGGATAGCCACGTTTTGTTTATCCATTTATCAGTTGGTGGATATTTGGGTAGTTTCCAGTTTGAGGCTTTTATTAACAATACTGCTGTGAACATTCATGTACAGGTCTTTGTGGAACATACACCTTCATTAGTTTTTGGTAAATACCTAGGAGTAAAAGGAATGGGTGGTATGGAAGTAAAAACTCAATTCTACTGCCTCTGATAGGACATATTTTTAAAGACTTTCTGAAAATCTAAATAAAGTATATCCTCTTTTTGTCCTTTTTTAATGTATTTTCTCAAAGAAAGTAAACATAGTTCTCGAAGAAGTAAAAATGTATGGGGGTCTTGAAATTGTGTCTGTACTTCTTTAGAACTTTCTTTGTCCTAACCTCTGCAAAGTGGCATATAGCAGCTATATGGGCCAAGTGGCAAGCGATCCCATAGGGATAGGAGGAAACATAATTTCCCCACTCTTGGAAGCTCTGTGGTGTACAGGTGCTAAAACATTTAAGAGGCTAATCCAAGTCATCCCACCAGTCCAGCTGGGGGGTATTATTTGAATACATGGAGGAATTTATGGCTCAGAACACAGTGGAAAGTAAAGAAGACTTTCCTGTGTTTTGTTTTCTGATGGTGTTAGGCTTGTTTTTAAATTTATGTAAAACAAAAAGCCGAGAGAGAGAGAGAGAGAGAGAGAGAGAGAGAGAGAGAGAGAGAGAGAGAGAGAGAGAGAGAGAGAGAGATAACTTCCCTTATCTTGAAATATTTTTAAAGCAAAAGTCAAAAGACATGAGGTAAATTATTGCTTGGATTTCAGAGCCATAGTGGAGATCTTGTTTGAGTTGTCACCCTCAATGCCTCTTTTGTGAAGGTGGCAATCACAGAATTAACAGGTTGTAATTTTGAAGCTCCAGGTGCATAGGAAATAGTCCTGTTATTTTTAATTTATGAGCTCCTGTAGCAATAGACTTAAGTTAGGATTTTTTTTTTCCTGAATGTGTAAAGAAATCCTAGTGGTTTAAATTTACTGCAGCTTGAACAACACTTTGCTTCCCCCCTCCCCCCCACCAACCAAGCTGGATCTAGGCTCCATAAATCAATGTTCCTCAGATGCCCAGGTTTAAAGGAAATAAAGTACATGCAAAGCAGTAAATCCACCACAGATCTTTGAGGCTGCGGTTGGCAATTAGGACCACAGGAGAAGTGTAAAGATTAATGGTATCTATTTTTATTTTATCTTTAGTGTGAAAGCTAAAACTAAACGCTCAGCATCTTAAGTAATAAATGATATGAGATTCTCTGATTTATCCAAGACACAAGGATTCTGTTAAACATATTAACAGGTGGGGACCCTGAGGAACAAAGGATGGAAGACTGGAGGTCAGCAGAGGGAGGGAACCAGCAGGTGCATCACCTCAGTAGCCTGAGCAACCTCAGCCAATCTCAATATGCGCTTGATGAACTGCATTGAATGCAAATTATTTTCATGTTAAACTTAGTACTGATTCTAGGTGTGGTGGTTAATTTCAAGTGTCAACTTGGCTTAGGTTATGGTGCCCAGTTCTTTGGTCAAATACCAGTCTAGATGTTGTTGTGAAGGTATTTTTGAGACGAGAGTAACATTTAAAATCAGTAGACTCTGCGAAAGCAGATTACCCTCTATAAAGTGAGTGCGCCTTATTCAATCAGTTGAAGGCCTTCAGAGAAAAGGCAGTGGTGCCCCAGAAAAGGAAGGAATTTTGCCTCCAGACTGCCTTTGGACTCAAGGCTGCAACATCAACTTTTGCTGGAATTTCTAGCCCTACCGATCTTGGACTTGCCAAGCCCCACACAATCATGTGAGTCAGCTGTGCACACCACAGAAGGGAGGACGGTGGACAGTTACTTCTCTGTTGACAAATGTCTACATTCCAAATTCAAACTGCCCTTTCCACTGCCACCGCTGACAACAAAGGGGGCTGTGTAGCTGTTTCAGTGGTTCATCACTCGGCATCATGCAGGCTCGGGTGGGAGGCTGCAAAAGAGCGTTTCATTAGCAGAACCTCTCAACTGAGAGTTGAGTATTCATTGTACAAAGAAAATAAGTAAAGAAACTCAGCAGGCTATTTAGAAGAAAATTCCTTTCAACTGAATAATTCTTTATGTTAAAGGAAAGCGCTCACCTTAGGGACACAGTTGGGCAAAAGTACTTTGTTCCCAACGAGCAGTGACCAGAAGGAAGCCCTCTGGCTTCAGGGCACGTAGCACACTCGCTTTCTCTCCTGCCCTAAGCAGGGGCTTCCATGGTGCATTAGAAACACTACACTCAGACTGGAACTTAGTTATATTTCAACACGGAAGAAATTCCCCCAGAAGGGACAGGAGGAGGCTCACAAACTCTCTATGGTAGACTCCACAATGATACCGAGACACACTCACCAAACATTTATCATGCACCAGCCATGTGTCTAGGCCCCGCTCTAGGAGTTGAGGATGCAACAATGGAACTAGCTAGACAAGTGCCCTTTTCCGAGGATCTTATGTTCTAGGAGGGGAGCCAGGAAACAAACCAGTAAGCAAATGAACAAATGTGACAACTCATGATAATATGTGCTGGGAATAGGTTGTAATTTCGAAACAACCTAATGACTCAGGGAGAGTAATAGTGGACATTCTCATGAATTTCTCTGTCCTGAACTTCCACGTTGTTTCTAACTGTTCTATAAGGGGACTGGCTGTCCTGCTGGGCTGAGAGCTCCCTGATGGCAGTGGCTGTCCCCTTGCTACCCCTGGTGTCTAATACAATACCTGGCATATAACACGGACTTACCAAGTGCTTGCTGGATGGATGCATGGATAGACAGATGAATGAATGAATGAGTGAATGAATGAATGAAAGATGTACTGCCAGTATCTTACACTAAGTTCCCTCAGAGGCATCCTTGAACAAGGATGAGGGTGCTAGTAGTTTTAACGGAGAGGTGACTCCAGGAAGCAGCCGTAGGGGAGTGGGGATGTGAGCCAGGAGGGAAGGAAGATGCCAGAGGCTGTGTTATCAAGCAGGTTACGGATGTGGGCAACTTGGGCACAATCTGAGAGACAGGGTAGACCATGTCCAGAGCTATCCCAACCAAAGGACAAGGGAGCTGAGGGACTTATTCACCAACTCCCGCCGGTCTTATCTGGAGCTGCTCCCAAGAGGGATTAACCCCCGGCACCTCTGGTCTGCCCCATGCATGGGTGCAGGTGGCTCCAGCAGCCAGAGAACACCTTTGGGGAGAGCCACAGGTGCTTGGCCTCAGGAGCGATATGGTTTTGTACGAGAGAATGATGAATGACGAGTGGCAAGGGGCTGGGGGAGGGGGTCAACAGTACCTGCTATAGCCAACTAGATGCTTCTCGTGAACTCCCGGGGACTTGGAGAGAGCGGGGGGGGGGGGGGGGGGGGGGGGGGGGCCGCAGAGGCAGGGGACAAAGGAGGCTCTCGCAGCCAGGCTGAGCCTCACCAGGTCAGAGGTCGTGAAACACTGGGAATCCCTGCTTCTCTTTCACGACCTCTCCCAATTTTTCACCTGATCCCTGGAGTTCCTCAAGGGTGGAGACAAGGTCTTATTTTTATTTTTAAACAATTTTAGGTGGTGAGAGTAGGTATAGGAACTTAAGACCACTGAGTGTGCTTTTCATCCCTAGAAAGTGCCTCTAAAATTCGGGATAGCCATGTTAAAAAATACTGTTTTCCCCACAAATGCTACTTTGCCACTTTAGCTTGAGCACCAAAGAGACAGCTATGATAATAAATGGAAATTTATTGGAGAAAAATGAACCCCATTTATATTCTGAAGCACCTAAAAGACCAGAAATAAATTTTGAGTGATGGTTTATATTTGCTCATTTTTTTTTTCTTTTTTTTATTCAAAGTGGCTTGCCTGGTGCTGATTACATCCTTTTTCACTACAGGCCCCCACGAGAATTGCTCTTTGTCACTGCCAAGGCCCTTTCTTTCCTTTGCTGGCATTTAAAAGGACAAACCACGGACCCTTAAAGCTCTGGTTTTGGAGGATGCCAAGAAAATGACATGGGCTATTATTTCCAGGCTCTTGAAATTATATTTCCCAAATTTCAGTGTACTTCATGAACAAGCACACCAGGTACTAGGAAAAAAGCATATTACAATGGGATACTAAGATCATTTTTGCATATGCTAAAGAAAATGATAGGCGATTATCAGAAATAGTGTCCTTCTGAGTCTAACCATGCTGAAATCAATAATGAAAATTATTCCATTTATTTACCCATCAGAATTATTTTTATCACTAATACTAGTACCTGGCATGAGGAGAACTCGGGCTCTATGACAAATTGTGCTATTTTCAAGCAAATTCGCATAGCTTCTTGTGCGTATTTTACTATTTTGAAAAGCAAGCCAGACCTAAGTTTTCAAGCACGGTTGACTCACTCTTTCAATGTTCATTTACTGAGCTCCTACTATGTAATAGGCATGGTGTGAAGGACAGTGGTGGGGTCAGGCTCAGTTCCTGTTCTCGTGAGATCAGATAAAAATAATAGAAACATTCATCAGAGAGTAATCAGACAGAAGAAATAGAAACATTCATTATTTCCATTTTAGAGGCAAGGAAATAAAAATCCCACCTTTAGGAACATTTCTCAGTAGAAAAAGCAGAGATGTCAACTAGGTCTCTCTGTGCTTCAGTTCTACCTATTTCTAACCAAATTATTATAGCAATATCCCTTAAATTCCTCCTTCCTATACCCCCAATGAGGAGCCAATTTCACATTCAGCCAACAGACAACGCCATGGACAGATTTGTGTTTTCATCAACAACATGATTCATCAGCATACAGAACCTCTACCCAACAACACATAATACAATACATCTTTAGTTTCTATAATGTCTTCCACATGATTTTATCCCTGAATGCTTTACATACTTCACTAAGACAGCTATAGAATTAAAATAATAAATCAAAGCAGCAGGGGGACAGAAAGCAAAGAATTTTATTCAAGAGAGGAAAAGACAGGTTTTCAACAAGACAGAAAAAAGATGGAGAGCCCTACTTTGTTTGTGCTAGTCCTATAACTAATAACTCTTTTCTCTGTTTTAACTCTTTGGTTTATCATCCCAGGCAGCATCACTTGTCTTATCCCTTACAAATCCTCATCTTGAAATGACAACCAGGTACTTAGACTTTAATAAGAATCTCAATTTCCCAACTATGTTTTTTTTTTCATGCTTTGTTACAATGTTATCTCCCCAAAATGTCCTCAAGCTAAAAGAATTCCCAAGCACGTAGTTTGAACTGAGTGGGAAAATACGCAAACTTCTCAAAGAACTTCAGTGGAGGACAATCTGGAGACTTAGCTGCTTGTTTCCCTTTTGTCTGGAATTCATTCATTCATTCAACAAATATTCATAATATACAAGGTATTATGTGGGAGGGAGTTGCAGAGGTAGGATGGGTGCAATTTTAAATAGGGAGGTCAGGGAAGGCCTTACCAGGAAAGTGGCATTTGAGCAAAGATCCGAAGGCAGGGCAGGTTGAGCCACGCAGGTATCTGGAGGAAGGGCAGAGGGAACAGAATGATGCCTGTGGGGAGGGAATGGTCTTGGCACTTTGAGGAAAAGCAAGGTCATCAATATGCCTAGATCAGAGTAAGCAAGAGGGAGGGTGGCAGAGGAAGAGGGGAGGGGGATGGTATGAAGAGAGCCTTGTAAGTCACTGAAAAACCTTTAGCTTTTACTGAGTGAGATAGGAAGCAATATTTTAGTAACTAACACAATTAGAAGATTAAAGAATAGTTGGTTAAGATGTTTCCCCTGACAGCCGGAGGGCTGCGCTTTGCATCCATTCTCTACTTTGATCTACCTTACCATCCTTGTGTTGACACCATTTATTTCATGATCATCTACGTATTACAACCCATCTTGAGTTTGGAGGCAGGAGAACACAGTGGCTAACAGCATTTGTTTAATCATTCAACAAACATTTCTTGAATGTTCTTTTAGGTACTGGGGCTTCAGCCAAGAACATAGAAGCAAATGTCCCCACCCTTGGGAGCTTACATTCTGGTTCATGGGCTCTGGAATCCGATAGCCTGGTTCATGTACCTACTCATTTCCTACTAGCTGTGTGAACTTGGTCAAGTTGCTTCACCTCTCTGTGTTTCAGTTTCCACATCTAAACAGTGGGATGATAACAGGGCCAACTCATGGGAGCTTTCAAAGATTAAATGTGTACAAAGACCTCAGAAGTGTGGCATAAATATTTAACCCTCAATAAATGTAGCCTATTATTATTTTTAAATGAGTAAGTACTGGCCAGGCATGGTGGCATGTGCCTGTAGTCCCAGCTGCTTAGGAAACTGAGGCAGGAGTATCCCTCGAGCCCAAGAGTTTGAGGCTGCAGGGAGCTATGACAACACCACTGCACTGTAGCCCACGAGAAAGAGCAAGACCCCGTCTCCAAAAGAAACAAAAACAAAAACAAAAAGAGTAAGTACTGAAGAAAGGAAACAAGTTATAGAGGTACTACCATAGGGCGGTGGTAGATGTACAGACCAGGAAACAAGCTGAAGAAATCTACACTAGGTAAAATCGTATCCTCTTCCCATCTACCTGCCCTCTCCTTCAGTACACAGGTCTCTGCTCTACTCTAAATTTATTCCATGTCACCCAATCCCTCCTTTTCAGCCCCTAATTTAAATCATGAGGGTGTTAACAAAAAGAAAAAAAGAGTATCTTCCCCTCTTACTTTTATTTTGTTTACTGTTTAATTTTCACTGTCAGTGTCATGACAATTCCAACTTGCTGCACTTGAGTCACCACCAAGTTACATGATGATAGAATTCTTTATGCCCTTCCCCTTCTTCCATTTACCCTTCATTCTTTCTTATGGTTTGAGACCAGTTTTTCTAGGGCTACAAAACAAAATGAAAGAACCAAACAAACAAACAAAAAAAGCACTTCAAAAGATTTAGAAGTGTGTAACCACCTAACTGGAGCCCTGCTAGAATGCAGCTACCTGAGGGTGAGTTTCTCTCTGTGTGGGTCACTGATGTTTTCAATCACCAATGGCATCTGGTTCACAATGGGTGAGGCTTTAAGAGCTAAATGGTCTTCAGCTCCCAGTATAGGTGGTTTTTGCTCTCTGAGACATGATGCCAGTTCTTTGCAATTGCCACAGAAGGCCTTGGTAGTCATTAGGCAGGAGTACAAAGCGCCACAAAAACACGCTGTAAAGGTGGGCATGACAAAAGTCATCTACTCAGTAGAGAATGTTGAGAATTCATTGGATTTTCCACTGAGAACAGAACTTATTGCAGGTGCCATCTTAATATTACCTCTAGGATTTAGAAGAAGTTTACAAAGTACTATCACATTTTCATTTAATCCTTACCATAATCCTAGATATGACAATCTCCATTTGACAGAAGAAACTGTAGAGAGAGGTTAAGTTACTTGCCCAAAGTCAGAATGTAAATGACAGGCTGAGGATTCAACCTTGGGCTACTCCATCTTTCTGTTTGCTTTATCCAATATCCTTCTCCCCCATACACCCCCAACATCAGTAAAAAACAGACATTCAAAACGTGCAGTAAGAATGAGAAAGCCTAACCCGGAGAGTATGTGACAAGAATGACTGGGATCCTTCAGGCTCATTGAAATGGCTTTGCCTTCCAACATCCACACCAAGACCTGAATTGGGTTTTCAACCCAGGCGAAGCTGTGCAAATGATTCCCAGATGTTGTGAGCTGACTGCCAACACCCCAACCAGCCATCAGTCAGACAAAGGACTTGTTTAATCAGAAAATGCCCCATTTGACACATTCCCTGCAGCAGGAGATGGGAAGGGGTCTGTGAACACTGGTGGTTTTCTTTAGTACAGATCACCAACCCAGAATGGTGTGTGCCAAGCCCTGAATGCCATTTCTGTTGCAGTCTGTACACCTCAAATTAGAACAGTCCTGGGGATTGCATGTTAGATATTAGGGTTATCTATTTGAGGTATTTTAGGATTTTTAACACAAGGGGTAATAGTGTAGATGTTGAATTATGGCCACTTTTTCTTCAGTACTTTTGCTGTCTCTCATAAGCAATTAAGGATGTACTTCATGCAGCAAACACCTGAAACACTTTCCTGGGGCCCTTGAAATCTGATGGCACTAAATATATATTTGGCTGCTTCTTAATGTTTTCCTTTCATATAGCAACTGAGGTGAGTTAAAGTGAAACTATATTCATATAACTATGATTCCTGAAAATTCACATCAATATACATGAGTAAGAGTCCCTTTTCCAAGAAGTCCATGGAGTCTTTTCTAAGAAACGTAAAGCTATGACCTATCTGGAATAAATAAACAAGAAACCCAGAAGGTAGGGGTTTGGCTTCCAGTTTAGGCCTTCAAAGATCTCTGCCCTGACACTGCTTAGCCACCAGGGAAGAATGCAGGAATGGATCCTTCTGGAACAACATGAGCCCAGACTTTGTGTGCAACTGAGAAAAAGATGCCCACTCTGCACAGACAGAGCCGCACAGGAGGCACCTCAGCTGGGCCAGCACAGTGTCGGCTGGATTTAAGCCCTGCTCAATCATTGGATGCCCCTGTTCTGTGAGTAAATGGCACAATTATGCATGTTGGCCTGGACCACAAGTGTCCCCCAGGAAGCTCAGTGGTAGCCTTGCCTCCATGGGAAGCCATGGAATAGGCAGACAGAGAGCTGGAATGGGGAGGAAGGAAGAAGGGGAAAGGAGCAGACACCAATTCAGAATGAGACCCTGGCAAGAAAGAGCAAACAAGGACAGGTATCATACACTTTAGTGGAAACAAAAGAAAGAGGGAAAAAATAATAATACAGAGAAGCTGTATAATATGAGCTCCTAAAAGCTCTTAGGCTTTTTTTTTTTTTTTTGGTAGAGGTATCATTCTATCATAATGGACACAGTGCTGGAAATTAACCATCCCAAGCTGTAAAATTGGAGGCAGAAACTATGCCCTGTCTCTCCATAGCAAATTGATGCCTAAGAGTTGGATCTTATGCACTCAGCTCCATTTTGCTCCTCCTAGATTACTTGAGACCAATTGTGGTGTGTTTAGGATAGTTTTTCTCTGTAATGTTGTTGGTGTATTTATGATGGGAAGATGCAAGCATCCCTAAAGGGACCTGTACCTGACAGAAGGACAAAAGAAGTGTGAGCCGTTTCACACTTTCTCATCATTCTTCAACTTAATAAACTCCTAGCATGTAACCAAGTACCACTGTTATGTGTTAAGTGTCCAGGGACTAAAGAAAGCCTTCACTGGACGAGATTATATATGAAAAGCATTTGCTGGAACCAGCACAAGGTGCTATTTGAGTTGGCTGTCAGCAAGAACAGCCATGGAAATGATAGTCATCATCCCAGTAATAGCTGTCCATACGGTTGCATATGTACACATAGCACTAAGAACAGGCCACACAGGGGGTTGACAAGAGGAACCATGCGGTCCTGAAGGCAGGACTTTGGAGCCAGGGGTCAGGCCTCTCTGTTCAGCTTATCCCTTGACCCAGGACCGGAGCAGGTCTTGGTTTTAATGCCACGGCAACCTGTAGACTCAAGGGAATACCGGTCACATCAGTCATAAAAGTCAGTGACACGCTCAAGAGGCTTGGAGAACACTGCTAGATAATGCAAGGAGCTGTTTAGAAACAGAGATTGAAGAAATTGCACAAAAGATGGAGATGGACAGAAAACAGAAATAATGAACAGCTTGGCAAGTGAGAGAGAGAAAGCAGAGCACACGGACCCCACAAAGTGAATTTGAGGCCAACGTTACATGGCGGTGAACATCAAAATTTACCCAGAAAATTCCAAACCCAGGACAGACATATTTTTAATCAACAGTAAAAAACTGTGTAAAGATCAGAATCTTCAAGAGGAGGGTCAGTAAGTGGAAAGGAGAGAGAAGGCCAGCAGAGGGTTGGCCGGGTTTAAGCCCCACCCACTCACACAATTGGACGCCCACCACCCAAGTACCATGTGGGTGGTATGCCACATTGCACACCATAAATATATACAGTTTTTATTAGTCAATCCAAAAAGTTTTTTAAAAGGCTAACATCAGGGAGAAAAGTGGACATCTGCAACACTCAACAAATTGGTTTTTTTTGCTCTTGTTCTGCTCATCTTCTCAAACAAATTGCATGGCCCACTAATTTCAAATGTGTTTTATAAGCAATGATCATCAGTTCATGATTACGGTAAAAAAAAATCCTATAATCAAGTGTCTCACTGTGCCTGTTTAGCACAGAATAGGAACATGGGCTCTCAAGTAAGAGCAAATGAGGATGGATTCCCTGCTCTGCCACTTCCTTGCTGTATGGCTTTGGGTCAGTAACTTAACCTCAGGGCACCTCTTTCTTTATCCATAAAACAGGGAAAAATGATAGGATATACTCCGTAGGGTTACTCCGAGGATGAAGAGGGATTTTGCATATTAAGAGCTTAGTTAATAGTGAATGATGCACACTGAGTGCTCAATAAACATCAGCCACAATGGCCACAGATTCAGCAAATGTTATCCTTCCCATATGAAGTGACCGCCAGCATGGATTCCTGACAGCAGGCCACCCTTGTTTCCTGCCTTGGAGCTGCAGGAGTTTCAGGGCCCTACAGACTCAGAGGACTGTGTCTCCATCGTACAGTCAAGCAGGGAGAGTTGAAAGTAGTGAGCACATATTTGAGGTATAGGAGCTGACTCTGACCCCAAATCCCTAAGAGGACAGAGGCGCCTGTTCTTCAATATAAACAAAAACCCCTCAAGCATTTCCAATGTTGGCACCAGCAACAGATCCAGATTTCACCCCTATCGAAAGCTATCCATACCATCACCTTACACAGCTTTGCTTTGGCTGAAACCAAAATGCTCTCTGACACTGATATATATTTATATATATATAAATAAAGAAGTGTTCTTTTTCACATGGTACTTTTTTCCCACTGTATCATATAAACCCTTTGAACACAAACCATATACTCAATGCTTATACCATTAAGCTCTAAGTGCTATCAGCGTTCACTAAGAAAGTATTAATAACAATAAGGATTTTGGCAGCCCTACGGATCCTTTCCAGCTCTTTGAAAGCCCACACCACAAGCCCTTGCAATTCTCAAGTCATAAGTTTCCAAGTCTTTGTCTACTGCTGGCATCAGCTGCAGGGCCACCCCCACCTGACATCATTGGGCCATCCACTTTGGGTTTGCCTCAGTGTTTTCACTCCAGCCCTTGGCTTTGCCAATGATTTACCATTCCTTTCCCTGATGTTTGTTTGCTTGTTTGTAAATCCTCCTCTGATGAACGTGAACTCTGGCCTTGGGCACACCATTTGTCCAACATGCACCAGTTCCCAGGCCCATCTCATGTTGATGTCCTCTTCCTAGCTCTAAAGATACTGCTGGTTTCTTTGCACTAGGAAACTCCTGTTCTCCCTAAATACTATCCATCAGGAGCCCCCACCCCTTATTTCTTCCTGCTTGAAATCTTTCTTCTGGGTTTTTTTGTGAGTCGGTTGATCTTTTGTAAAATTATCTGGATGGACTCTGAACTGAAGACTTTTGACATTCAAAGAACTTCAGGTTAGGAAGGCACATTGGAGATCAGCTCCCGTCTGAGCACTGAATGTTCCCTCCAGCATCGAGGCCAGGTAATAACTAAACATAATCTTCATCTCCTCAGGGATGGGGACGTCACTTTCTTCTGGGGCAGTTTGAATTGTGAGCAAGTTCTCCTCCGTTCTGAGTTGGGAGATATCCCTTTCTGTCATTAGGTCTTATTCAGCCTTTGCCTACACACTTGAGTGCTCTACAGAAACCACCAAGTCCCCTTTTATGCAACAGCCCAAGAGATATCTGAGGGCAGCTAGAATATACCCCAGATGCTTCTCTTCTCTAAACTAAACCTGCCATGACATGGCAGCTTAGTCACCCTCCTCTGAACATGCTCTAAAAACCTCCTAGGATCTTCTGTGCTTATGGAAGTTCCTCATAAACTGTTCCATCTCTTCATTTCCTCCACCCAAATGGCATGGACATGACCTCCCAGGGAGCCCAGGGCCCCTGCTCAATGTTCTGGGACAACACAGAGATTTCATGTACACACAGAGCTAACACAGTGGCCCCCATTGTTGGGTGGCCAGCATATACATATTTCCTGCTACTTCCCACACATTCAAATTGGCCCCACTGTTCAGAGAACAATAAACATGGCACCAAAGTACAATCAGACACTCAAAGCCAATCTTTCAACAAGCCCCATGTGCTGCCTTTACGGTATCTTAATCCAGGATATTAGCTCTCTGTTCCTGCTCTCCTAATCAGAGCCCCTTCCTCATATTTGTGTTTTGAATGTTACCATTCATAAGGGTAACAAGAAAAGCCATACAATATTCCTTCTTAGTGACATACTAGCTAAGTCTATATCCAATTAACATTTGTACAGTACTTTTTAATTTTTCATCTTATCATCTTATTTTAATCTTCACAGCAACCCTGCAGAGTAGGTGTTATCCTCATTTTATAGATATGGAAACTGAGGCAGAGCTGGAACTTGAACCCAAGGAGGATTCTAATTTCATGTCTGGTGCTACTGTACTTATTTTATGTTCTATTTCCTCAGGAGCTTGCAAATCTTAGGTAGAGAAAATTTTCCAAGGTTAAATTCCAAGTATCAAATAAAAAATGAGTCAGAGAAAAAAAGCAGAGGAATCTGTTTTCTATTTCTGGCTTTGCTATTAACTAACTCATAGCTGAATTTTCCTGGTCCTCAGTTTCCTCATTCATAAAATAAGGAGATGGAATTACACAGTCCCTAAAGTTCTTTCCTGCTCAGCTGTTCTGTGTCTCCTGCTCCGTCTCTGCCATGTTGCTAAAATTAGGCAGAAAACATTGTTGAAATACCTTCCTTTTTTGTTCCTTGTGTTTTTAAAGTTTCCAAGATTAGCTGAATAGTATTTGATAACTATCCAGCTAGTCTGTCAAGAAGGAAAAAAAAATTGCCATCTATTTAATAGTCAGTTTTTAAGCAGTTCATTTTCTGTAAAGAGAAGATAAATCAGGCAACACCAGCCACAGGGCTGCACCTACAAAAGTCTTCATCCTAAGCAGGACCATCTTTAGAACCATGTAAACTTAGAGCAGTAGTTCTTGACCCAGAGGACATTTGACAACGTCTGGAGATATTTTTGGCAGTCACAACTGGAGGAGGCGTCTAGCGGGTAGAGACCAAGGATGCTGCTGCACATCCTACAACAGACAGTACAGTCCCCACAACAAAGAGTTATCTGGTCCAAAATGTCAATAGAGCCAAAGTGGAGAAACCTTGTCCTAAAGAGTAAAGTCAAAGAATGGCCCAAAACCCTTTGTAGTGTTTTAGCTGAACTGGTCCATGTGAGGGGCTAACCAGACGGGCTCATCTGAAAGAACCAAGGATCTGTACACCTCTCTTACCGTGCAAAGAAGGAAGCGGCCACCGAGGTGCCTGTGGAAGTCTCGCTGGCCACGCAGGAGCCCTGGGACACTGGGATGCTGCTGGCGGAAGGCTTGTCTGCATTGTAGCGGTTCAGCGCTGCTTCTGTCAGCCCCTCCCGGCCACTCTCTGTCATCAGCTGAGAGATCTGACAAGGAAAATGGATACTGAGCTTATTACCTGTGGCTCACTGCATTTCCTGACTACAGACAGCATCTCCCTCTCTGGGTGAAGGGGCCAAAAGTATGGGGAAGAGGGAGGAAGGCAAGACGGAACAGGTTTACATCCCACCTGCATTCAGTTACATGGGCTGTTTAGGGCTTCTAGAAGGCTATTTTCCAGCATTTTAGCTGAGATATCTCCTCATTTTCATTAAAAATAATGGAATAAAATTACCCCCCGACATTGTAAGTTTCAATTACATCTGTGTCTTCCCTCCATTTGGAGGGGAGAGCATGAACCATTACGTATACACTTTTTGCAGCCCAAGACCAGAACAGTAACATCAACTAATGCTGGTTTCTTACCAGGAATGGCCCCAAATGCTCTCAAATGGAGTGGGGCAAAGGTGTAGTTTTATGAAGGGAAAAGTAAGCCTGCTAATGAAGAACATAAGGAATTAAACAAAACACTACAGTATTTGGTAGTGGTGCTTTGCCATGGGAAGTCAACAAAACAGGCAACTTAGAAAAGCTAATAAAAATAGAGAGAGCCACCATGAAATACCAACGGTTTTTCTGAATTGTTTAGATCATTTCAACAGACTTCATTTTCCTGCTGGTTCATTAAGATAAATGGCTTCTTTTTATTTGAAATGATTGCCTTTATAGCGGAAGTTCTAGTGGATGGGGCCGGGTCCATTTTGCCTAAATCTGCATAATAAGCTATGAAGAACTATACTTCTGGGCAAAATGAGAATCTTGTGTAGGAAGATTTTTGGAAAGTGCTAATCCCATGACAAATATAACAGTTAGGCAGGCAAAGTCTAAGTGTGCTATTTGGAAAACTTACTTTAAAACATCAGTCTATGTGCAAAAGGGGAAAATGTTATGTTTAAAAAAAAGAAAAAAAAAAAAAAAAAAAGAAACTTTAGTTCAAAAAATGTTACCAGCCTGCTCAAACCCTTAATTGCTAAGTGGAAAATGTTTCTAATCACCTAGAAAATACAAGTGCAATGAAGCAAAGATCCGGAACAGTTTCCACTTTGTAACTGAGCAGGCCAGTAAACCAGTGACAGAATCCCATTTGTTAACCTTTGAACATAAAAAACATTTGTACTTTTCATTATTAGCAGAATAGCCATTACTCTGAGTCCCATTGACTTGAAATTTTGCTCTGCTTAAATTCATGCTCTCACTTGGAAAGGCTTGGCATTATTCAGCTGAAATTCTGCCAACACATACTTTCTTATTCTCACTCATTCAACACATTGTAAGGAAACTTGACCCGAGTAAGAGAAACTGGAGAGAAGGCAGCAAAAGCAGCTGACGGCCTGAAAGACATTCCCTGCTGACTCTGCAGAGAGCCCACGCCCCCTCTCCCTGGGCTTCCTCTCCTGTCCGTGGGGAATGGGCTCCCCTCCACTGGCTGCTACCGTCCCAGAGGAACGAGGCAGGAAGAGACAACTGAAACAACTGGGGAGCTGAGGATGTGACCATGTGCACTGCTGTCCCCACTAAATAGTATTTAGTGGTACACAATACCATCCTGGACAATGTCCAAACACAAAACATAACCCCAAAATTCATGGCAACATTTTTTTTTCCATCAAGAAGCTACAATCTAACACACACATCGGACCATGATACACAATGACATTTGAAAAAAGCCAGTAAGCCAGTAAATGAACATGGCATGCAATTTGTTACACCTTATATACTTTGAGAGTTTCACTAAGGTGGCTCTCATCTGATCTTCTGTTTGTGTTGTTTCCTTCTCACAACCGTATTTCTAATCCAAAGTTTGGAGGGAAGAGAAGGGAACTCTTCTGCTTCCGTATATATAGATTGTCCTTACAAACCCAGAGAGAAGCCACCAGGACATGTGTGGTGAACGGCAAGAAGCCCAACAGAGAATTATTCAATAATCAATTGTTTTCAGAAATTAGAATCACAGAATGTTTTAGAGCTAGAAGGGATTTCCAAGATCATCATCTTCAGAATTCTTTTCTATACATAAGACACCTAAAGACCAGAGAGGTGATTTGCACAAGCCAATTTGCAGATAGGAACAGGTCCCTGACTCTTAGGCCGGTCCTAGCCCCTCCTCCCTTCCTGTAACCCACACCCCTTCTAATTAAAAAAAATTTTTAACATATAGAAAAAAATCAAATAGTAACACATACATGTGGGTATCCACTACCAATAACAAATGTTAACATTTTATCTTAGGTGTTTTCTAAAAGAAACCAAACATTATATAAAATCGAAATTGCCCGTGTCCCTAATCACATTGCCCTCCGTGCCCTCCTTTCCAGACATAGCCAGTTTTATGATTTTGGCAGGGCCAGTCCATGTTGCTATTCTTAACGGGGTGCTTTCCATCAACCTCCCTTCCAAGAGCCTGACAGCTCACTTTGCTGTTTGTTTCTTTTGAACATTCTCTAGAGTTTGTTCTGCTTATTCCACAATGGGGAGAGGGCAACCCCCCCCCCAACGCCTACTGCTGGCAACTCTCACGACCTAAAAGCTCATGTTCTCGTTTGTATTTATAGTCAGTATCCTCTTCAGGGAATACAGACTTTCAGAAATAACATAGAATGCTTTGGCTACAGCAACTGTTAATTTACCTCCCCCTTACTTTTGCACTCCAGGGCTCCGGCCTCCCTTAAGGTCCTCGAACACACTTCCTGCTCCTTCTGCCACAGGGCCTTTGCACATGTTTTTTCTCTCAATCTAGAATGCTTCTACTTTTCCTTCAGATCCAAGCCCAAACGTCATTTTCCTCAAAGAAGCCTTCTTCCAGCCTATGGTTCCTCTGCTGGATGCTTTTACAGAACTGCAAACTTTTCCTTCAGTATCTTTACTTTGATTCATATTATACATTTAATAGTAGGTCATTTTCTCCCACTGCACAAATGCCCCAGGTCAGTAGGTCTAGGGCTGGTTTGCCCACCACTGTACCCCAAGGTCAGTGTAATGCCTGGCATACAAAGATGCTCAAAATGTTTGGGGAATAAATCTGAGCTATTACTTCCTACTGCTCATACTTCTCTACTTAAATTTTCTTTTCTTAATTCTGTTAAGTAAAGAGACATTTCTTTCTAAAGTTTTATTGCTTTTCTATTTTGTTTGATTATTTTTTCTATTTTTTGTCTTTTTTTTTTTTTAATACAAACCCTTGTGTCAAGGGCTGACTTTCAACTGATCGCAGAGAGGGAGCTGCCCTGTTATGTAGGAAACCCCAAACCAGAAGCAGGTAGTCTACGAATGGTTTAGCACCAGGTTCCCCACAAACATGTACTGCATGACAGGTGAGGGTTGTTTGATTATTAAGATACAGCACTATTCTCCCTCATGCTCAGCACTGCCAAAGTGTATTATTTTGGCTCCACTGCGTGACAGTTTGGGGATCAAGAGCTGCCTCTTTTGTAATCCACTAAAAAAGAGGCAGCTCACTTGTATGAACAATGAGGCACTCATTTGTATAAACAACCATGTACTGGGTGCTTAGTATGTGCCAGGCACTATGGTAGGCACCTGTGCAAACATTTCTTAGAGTCTTCTGTATCGTCAACGTTTACTTCTTTTTTTTTTTCTTGCCAGTTGTATACAACCCCTTGGCAGTCAATGTCTCATGCAAAGAGTTCACAAGATAGCTGTCCAAAAGCAACTTCTATTATCTCTGTTTAGCTGCATCTTTATAATTCTGAAAAACAGAAGAGCTAGGCTTGCTCTCAGTAGAAGCAGCTGTAGCTGCTTTAATTTAACAATTAAAATCATAACAGCTTTAGACGATTCTGAGAGACAGGGCACTTCCTTGTCAGACAAACTATCATTTTTCATATATACACTGGCACGTAGGCCTTCAGCGTGCTGGGTTTTAATGGATAACTTGTCCCCAGGGTACTGTTTTGCTTGTTACCAAGATACTTGTTACCAAGAATTTCCTCTTCCTCAACCCAGCAAACTATCCCTAGGACGATATCATAGGTTACAACTGAATTGTCCCACTAATCAAAGAAGCAAATAGTTGCCTACTGGGTGAGATTTAGCTCTGAAAGAACTGCCCCAATCCAAATTCTGTCTGTGGCTCCCTGAAACTGTGACAGTTTGTCCCTGAATTGTTTTTATGTTAAGCAAAGGCGGTTAACAATCCGTATCTATGACAATTACATCATCATTAGCTGAATGAAGGATGACCTCCTGTGGTCTACCCCCTTCAATACTGATCAGCATCTCATAAGATCTGACAGAAAGTGAGAGAGAAGAACTCAAGTCAGCCAAAGACATGTGTTCTCTCCCCTGTCTAAAATAATGGGTGTGTGTGTGTGTGTGTGTGTGTGTAGAAATGTTATCTGTGATTAGGTAACGGGGAGGCTTCCAAAATGAGTTTTGAGCCAAATCTTTAGGTCAAAGAGGGCCTCAGTGGATACCAGAGGAAGGAAGGGGTCTGCGTTCACCTGCTCAGTGCCCACGGGGTGAGCAGCACAGTGCCAGGCCTGGGTGTGGAGGCCTGAGGAGAAGGAAGTGCTGGAGCTTGGTCACTTCCCACTTACCGCTGAAGGAAAGAGACCTTGGGCCCACCGACTTCAGCCCTGGTCATACCAACATGAGTGAGCGCTCACCTACCTCAGGCCCTCACTGTGAACTCCCTCAATCCTGCAGCCTCCACACCCAGAGCTGGTTGTCAGAAGTGGCATTCCACTGTATTCCTTAAGGGATGTGAGGCGTTTGTATTCCATGATACTGGACACGCCACCTACTCAACAGCATTCCTTCTACTCTTGGCTTCTGAATTTTATCCCAGGGCAGTGGCCTTTCCTACCAGTCAACACGTCGCCCCATGCTTCAAAAGCAAGTTTGTCTAAGAGGGGCCTGCTTTTTGCTGCTAGCTATTATATAATAAAGACTCTGTTCTGTATGTAAAAACCTGCCCCAAAAGCCTTGGCTACTCTAACTCCACTGGGAGAGGGGATGAGTTCTGGAGAACTCCTGCCCCTTCTCCAGCCACTGCCCCCGCGCCCAGGCCAGGTGGATGGCCACAAGACGGAGCTCAGGGTGGGCTTCAGTGGGTGCCCACAGAATCCTCACTGCAGTCCTGAGATGGTCACCTGCAAAAACTGGATTCTAAGACAGTTCAACCACCTCACCAATGAGGGAACCAAGGGTCAGAGAGACTGAGCTCTTTCCCCAAGGGGAAACAGCTAGTAAAAGGAGGAGCCCAGACTGGAACTCCAAGCTGTTTGAGGGGGTTTTCATCCTGCATTCTGTCCCTCAGTCCAATTTCCTCCCTTGAACTCTCCCCTGCAGGACCCCTTCCTAGCTCCAGCTTCCTCTCAGGGCCTCCTCCCCGCAATCCACTGTTAGAAGACATCCCCAAGACAGCAGGGGCTCTCTTGAAACTGTAGCTTCACTGCATTATTCTGAATCAAGGGCCTTATTTTTAAAGGACTATGGTTTACCTCTAAGCTTTTTAGACTGTTATGAATTTATTTCTTCTCTCATGATACTGTGAGATACACGATTCTTCCTGATTAAACTCAGGTTCAAAAACCTCAAAACATTCATCTAACACATTTGAAAAACCTAAAATCCTAGTGGAAAAGACTCATTATCTTGGTTATGTGTGTGTGTCATTGTCATAGTCTAAAAGCAGCAGCTGAAAACACGCCGAGCAGTCCTAATCACAAACTTTAGGGGGACTAGATTTTCACCACAGGATTTTGTCTGGTTTAGTTCTCATTAAAACCTGCTTTTAGCTCTCCATCTTGGCTACACGGGACCATTTCACTACTTAACAGCATCTGTTACTTTCCAAATACCACATCGTATTCCTTGGGTGGTGGGAGGGGTGGTAAAATGAATACAGGGTGGCAGTAAAAGGGATTAGGCTGCAGGGAGAGGGTGTCCATGTGTTTGCACAGGTACCGAGATGTGTGTGCATGCGTGTACATGTGGGGTCCTCGATGTACATGAGAATCCCACACATCATTACACATGCAGTGGGAGCTGCTTTTCACAGACCACACAGAAATAAAGCTTCTCTCTATATTTTAGCCTTAGGTAAGATTCATGTCTTTCAACCACATTTGAATTTCTGCACAGAAACCTCAGTCTGAAGAGCTTTAATACTTGTCCCCAAAGAAACAGTGAATCTTAAATTTGGTTATGATCTTGACCACAGAATCAAGACAAGACATGTTTGGCTCTTACAAAGGTTGCTTCCACATGGCAAATTGCAATCTGCAAGCCATTGACCTTTAACTTCCCCACTAAAGGAAGAACTCTGAGAGCCGCCAGAGTGTGTCAGCATGGGGGTTCATCGTAAATGGCATTATTGACCCAGAAAGCCACCTCCCTCTGACTCCGCCAAGACAGCAGGGAATGCCAAACAGTATCCATTTCCTGTGTAGAGACATCTACGGACAACAATTGCTTCCTACTCAGTCTTTAAGTACATTCAATGAGGTTATGGCCCCCCATCCCCAGAAAATGACATTTAATAACATTTTCTCTCACACAATTAATATCTCACTGTCCTAGGACATTTTTTATTGCTATCTGTTAGTTACACTGTTACTTGATGTCTTTTACGGTTTTGTAAACAGTGGGTGCTTAATAAATATTTTTGATCCACATTAGCACAAATCAACTCACAATTATCTTGAAAAAGATCGGTCACGGTTAATTTTTAACCCTTGGTATTGTCTTAGGGTGATTCTAAGCTGTCAGTTGTTGTGCTCTTAGGGAATTAGGTCACCAGAATACACTTCTATATATATTCTGTAAAATATAAATTATGAAATGAAATCTGAAAAGGAAAAGATCAAACAATGCATCCCAAACTGAAGATAAACAATGTATAGCTGCTTATGCAGATGTTCCACTGTAGTCACACGGATACTAGAAAGCTGACAATAGACAGAAGGAACCTTCCTCCAGCAAGCACAATGCAGTGATAGGGGCCCACATAAACCTTATTTAGTTTTTGCTTATATCAGAGACAGAAAGAGAGAAAATGCATGTCCCTTTCTATATATGAGTTTTTGCCTTGACTGCAGGAATATGTCTCAGTCCCCACATAGAGCCACTTCCGGAGCTGACCATACATGTATCTGGCAGAGGGGGCCCCAAGCACAGGCTCCCCTCAAGGAGTGGCTGCCACTCTGCCACCCCACCAAACTCTTCCTTCTGAGCTAGGACAAGCAACTAGGAAGGCATCTTGCTCTGACACAACCACGGGTGCACGTTGCTTGCTTCAGTACCAACTCCCCCTGGGGACTGAAATGCTTCATTTTATGAGTTATGTTTATTTCATCCTTGCAGGCAGAGAAACAAAAGAAATGACGCACTTCGGAAGGAAGCACTGGGATGCTCCCTAACCCGGGACGATTTCCTCTTCTGCAGTGTCTGTGTCTGTCAGCGTTTCCTCAGGACCTGGCTGGTCTCCACCCTCAGTAAGTTATTCCACTGGCCTCTCTCCTTCCAGCGCTTCCTG
Organism: Daubentonia madagascariensis; assembly: GCA_023783475.1. Taxonomy (NCBI): domain Eukaryota; kingdom Metazoa; phylum Chordata; class Mammalia; order Primates; family Daubentoniidae; genus Daubentonia; species Daubentonia madagascariensis. Next base: position 12,402,261 of record JAKFHU010000258.1, on the reverse strand, counting down.
ACCCCGAAGCATCGGGCAAACTTGTTGATGCCATTTAGACTTTAATCTCACCCTGCTTGTCTCATCTCTACCTGGACACCAGAGCTACCCAGAACTGCAGTAATGCATTTCAAAGGCAGGGTCAGGCGCTCTGTGGTGGCCCTGTGGACCTTTCCTAAGCAGGACTTGTTACGGGGGCAAAAGCTGACATCGGCAAGACAAGTTTTTGTTTAGAAGTCTCAGCAGACACTGCAGCAAGTTAACTATTACTGGATTCTTCTCAAATAAAATGTACTGAAAATTAGAGCAATAAAATGGATTTTTCCCATCTCATCAAAAGGGGTTTTATTTTTAAAAAAACAACACAAAAGGACAAACATTGTATGATTCCACTTATCTGATGTACCTGGAAGACTCAAATGCATAGAGACAGAAAGCACAATGGTGGTTGTCAGGCACTGGGGGGCGGGGAAATGGGGAGTTACTGTTTAATAGGGACAGAGTTCAGTTTGGGTGATGAAAAAGTCCTCGAGGTGGACAGTGGTGATGGTTGTGCAACAATGGGAATGTACTTAGTGCCACTAAGCTGTATGCTTAAAAATGGTTAAGATGGTAAGTTTTAGGTTATGTATATTTTACCACAATAAAAAGAGAAAGAAAAAAATCCTACAACACCAAAGAGTTAATTCCTTTTAACTTGTCTCAGATGGCCATGCACCTGCTTTGCCATTTTAGAAAGGGTGTCCCCTAAGGGCTATCAATGCTGAGGCCTGAGTCAGAGAAGAGGGACAAGAACCCGAGGTTTCTCTCCCCCACAGACCCTGGTGCTCTCTGCACATGTCAGGACCCCACCTCGCCTATTCGCCAGGACTGCAGGAGGAGGGAAGGCAGGGGGGAGGAAATGCAGAGAGCAGATGGGCTGAAGAAAGCCCCCACACGAACTCAGCTCTTTGATTAAACATCGTTTGATTTCTTTACGCTCACATAAATAGAATACCATCCTTCCTTATCTCCCCTCATGCCTGCCAAGTCACACCTGAATAGTCGGTTAACATTCTTTTCATAACGTAGTCTTCCACAACCGGCTTGATTCGGGTCCTTTCTTAGGTTCATGGTTTATGTTTAGGCATTTAAATATGACATTTCTTCTTCCCCACCGCTCTTGGCATGCCGTCCGCGGAGCACGGGCAGTTACTGCCTCACTTGAAGCTTGCCCCAGGCCTGGCCCGGTCCTCACAGCTGGCGTGGACACAAATCACCTCTGAGACTCTGAGGCTGGCCTTGAGTCAGACAGATAAACTCCTCCTGTGCTGCCCACCCCCTGGCCAGCACCAACAGGCCAAGATGGGATTCTTATGTCGCAGGGCTGGACATGTGATTACCCGTATTATCTTAGCTTGCTTTGGCTATAAATTTTATTAGTGGCCATAAAATTATCCATCCACAGCATTTGACTCAGTGACCTCTTGCAAAAGAGAATCCCACAACTGGCGACGCGCAGGGCCTAGGAGAGCTGCCTTTTCTTCACCCTCGATTTATAGCCTTGCCTTCATCCAGCCTGCACCCTGCGAGATGAGACTCAGCAAATAGAAGAGGCTGCTCATGTTTCATGATACCCGTTATCAGGGCTTAAATCTGGCCTCTCAGCACCTGATAACTGTTTTCTTTTATTCTTTGTGTTGCTAGAAGGTAAAGAGGCAGGGCTGCCTGCCTGCTTTAGGAAAGACCCAGATGCAGCATGAATCAAAAGGCCATTTGCATTTCTATTTTATACTCTTCCCTTAGATTTCTTAGTTCCAACATGTGCAGCTTAAGGTAGAGATCAAATTTTTTTAAAAAGAATCTCTTGTAACAGATCAAGTCTTACCATTACGTTTGTAGTATTTCTGTATGTGCATTTTAATTCACCATATAGGTATGTTGAATCACAATACTTTGAATATATAATCCTCAATTATGTTTTGTGGGGTGGTTTCAGGGACATAGTCAATGGCAGATATAAGGACACGAGAGTCCAGCTGATGAGATCAGCTTCTGCCTGAGAGAACTCTGAGGAAGTGAAATCAGGAGACCTCATAGATCAACATCAAAATCATTAAATTTTTGAGCATTTATCATGAGCCAGGTTCTGTTCTAAGAGTTTTATATGTATTGCCATATTTAATCCTGGCAACAACCCTATAAAGTAGGCATAATTGTTATCAAATAAGAGCTTAAACTCTGTCTGCCACACGGAAAAACCCTGGAGCCGGTAATCCACTGGGCTTGGTTTCTTTCTATCCTTGAGTGCATATTGTGCAGGTCCCACCATCCTCCAGAGAGCTTACAGCTCCTCAGCTATGGCCACCCCCTCCAGAAAATGTGCTAACAGCAAAGATTTGGTGAGGAAAAGAGAAAAGGATCATCTGAATAATTGCTCAATATGCACAATAGGCTCTCTCTATCCAGTGTTTTGTGATTTTTATGATCAAATGAAAATAAAATGAAATGGTCTGAATCTTGATGTAGTTGATTTCACTTTCAATTTGCAACTAAGCAAACTCAGACTGAGTAGAACAGTCAAGATTAAATCTCAACCCTAATCAACTCAACCTTGATATTAGATATGGGCCAGAGGCTACTTCTAGGGCAGCTCCCGTGTTTCTTCATGTACTGAATCACCTGGGGGCTGCCCTTCTACTGGGGGAAGGTTAGCATTGTTTCCCACCTCCAAATGGTCAACCAAGAGCCAGTACCCCAGGAAGCATACCCTGACCACTGTTCCCCACACTGAATGATAAGGGTCACCTGTCTCCATATGTTCCCCAAACCTTTCCTTATGCTATCAGAGCATCTCTTTTGTTTTGTACCTGCCTGTCACCAGACTCTCTCTCCAACTAGAGGATCAGCCCTGTGTGAGTAGGGACTGCGTCTGTTCTCAGTATTACCAGCGTAGGACAGTGACTGAACATGGAACATATCTAATAAATACATTAATTAATACATTAATGAACAAATACATGCAAATAAAAATGAACTTAATTTAGTTGGCTTGGGGTTGCTGCAGTTTTGCTTGTTTTTAAGGGATAAGAGGGTGTTTTCATGTGATTTTTAAAATTATGAATAGGGTACAGAAATCTTTATTCAATAAAAATAAGGTATTTCAGCATATACTTAATTCAACGTAGTGGTAATATGACAAATCGTTGGGGTGGGGGAAAGAAAAGGCAAAAAAGGAACAAAGAGACAAAGGAACAAAAGAAAAAAACAGAAAGAGGAGAAAGGAGGCAAATAGAGAAAAAAAGAAATTTACATAAAAAGATGAAAAAAGGGGAGAAGACACCAGTAATTGTTCCTCTCAGTGAGTTTGAACGTGAGCGTGCGACAGCCAGAGCTATAGAGCTGGAACTTGCTGGAATACGGGGCAAGTGATCACAGGAATGTGGTTTCCAGGACAGGAGGAATCAAGCCCAGAGGCTGAAGTCCCACCACCCCGCCCCAGTTCTTCCCCACACCAGACGCGAGTTTCATCTGCACCCGGGCCCCTGAGAGGCTAGAAGATACAGTGTACAAACTGACGAATTTCAAGATCCATTTCACAATATTGAGCCATTCTCATCCTTTTCTCCATTTAAAAAATGGTCCTAACCTTTGAAGAAAAGAGCTTGGAATTCTTGACTATCTGAATACTTGCTTTATGCAACTTTTGCAGAATGGTATTGTTTATTAGTTATGCTGCCAAGGGTAAACACAATGAGATTAAGAGACTGAACATTAGATTAGCTGGAACTGATGCAGCATTTAATTCTAATACAGATCATGGCCTTTTCCATCTATGTTTAATCTGCCATGTTTTTCTTGTCTGTAGAGGTCATCATCATGCATCTCTAAGGAGCAGTCCCTTCCCAGGGTCTGTGTCACCGTTCTTCACCTAAGTCTTGGCTAATGCTTGGAAAACTTTCAAGGAAATCACCAGTGCATTATAGCCTGGAATTTAAAATGTGCATTCCTTGTAGGCATTCCACTTCCTCATATTTTTCTTGAGCTCCTATGAGAAAAAGTCATGAGGGACTTGTAGATAATATTGGCTGTAATAGGCCCACCTAGGTCTGCAGGATGGCCAGTGAGCTGAATGCAAAAGTGACCTTACAATTCTGGGCAAAACTGAGGAAACAATGTTGGGAACCTAACCAACAATGGCATGTATGCATGTAGCCCAAGTATGCACGTATATACACACACACACTCCCACACCCTCAGGTATGTGTAGAAAGGAGAGCCCATACAAGGCATGGTGGTGAGTGAGGTCTGCAGCTGCTGGAGCCCCAACACCAGGAGCCATGAGAGCACAGGCCTGCAGGGCTCACCTCAGCCAGGGAAAAGTGCTTTCCCTTGTTTAGGATCCTTCAAGGAGACTGGCAGCTTTGAGGCTGGCTCTAGATTGCACGATTTACCCTGCTGTGCTCTGGTCAACCCCATATCACAGCCACAAAGGAGGGATGACCAAATTGGTGAGATGCTGGACCAAATCTAATTATCAGTGTAATCCCAGTGCCTGGCAGGGATTGGGCCCTCACTAAATGTTACTTTGAATGATAAGAACTAATTCTAGGCCTGGCTTGGTTGAAACAACATAGGAGGCTTTGGGCAAGTCATTTCCCCTCTCATAGCCCCAATTTTCCCAGCAAAAGGAAACTCATGAGACCGTGTCTGGGATGAAATGAGAAAATGTAGTTGAACGTGCCCTGTGGTTCCGAAAGTCATAATCAAATATAAAGCAGGAATGTTTAGAAATACTCCTATTACATCTTTAAAATATGCCCCTAATTTAATATTTGAGTAGCCTTTGTGCAAAAACACACAAACACATCGATGACAACAAAAACATTCCCCACCATTGTCCCAAACCATCAATGGTGAACAAGGAATTGATTTTAAGAGTCAGTTGATTGTTCCAGAGTAATGTAATGGCTTACGTGGTTCCAGTTTTTACTTAATCTCAAACTTCATATCTTCTGTTTACCAACTGCAGAAATGTCAAATCCTACATAATCCAGAAAGCAAATTTTTAAAAAAAGTAGAGGCAGAAAAGTCCTTAGATATATTCTAGGACAACTATCATGTGTAAACATGAAGACGCCGAAGCCTGAATTGGTGAGGTGAGATCCAAAATCACATATCTAGTTCGTGCCACAGCCAGTTAATTGCAGCATTTATTCGTGCATATCAAAAAACCAACAATAGGACAGCAGAACTTTAAAATGATTGAAAATCCCAGAAAGGAAGAAAAAGAGTCATTCTCTGCAGGTTAGCAATAAGCCAGGGTCTCAGTTCTACCCAAATGACCAGCTGTGGGACCTTAATAAAGTCAATTAACCTCTCTGCATCTTAGCTTCCAAAATCAGAGATTTGCCATAAAGAATATTAACTAAAAACACTCTCGAGCATCCTTCTCCTCAAATAAAAACGGCTTAAGAATTAAAACCAATGCTCTAAAGCCTCTAATTGCAAACCTGCACACGAGCAGGCAAACATTTGTGGGCTAACCTAAAATAATCTTGTGAAGATGTTTGAAATTGTTCTTCTATCTATTCTCTTCTGAGTTTAGGATCCTTTACTTTATAAAGCTGGTCATCTAAACTTTCATACCATTCCTACATGTCCAGAATTTAGAGGACAGCTTGCCAGGGTTTCTTACTGGGAAACTCTGTTTCATTAATCCTAATTAGGACTGATCCTAATCTCATCACCAGACCCATGACAGACTTTGCCTCTGATGGTTTTCTAAATTGGTTCACCCAGTAGATTTGGATTATTAATAAAATAAAACACGTGTGTGTTTTCATTTTATATTTCACTAGTGAAATTATCATTAAGGATGTTTTAAGCAGTTTAAATAATGTTTGGGAATTCCCTAAATCCTTCCTTACCCCTGAATTCTCAAATTGAGGGATATTTAAGAATCCTGGCCAGTTGGTCCAAGGGTTGTGGGTTATTTGTTAAGCTAAAAATCCTGGACCTCACAAGTTATAAAACAAAATTTCAAAATTAATTTTTTGCTGTTGTCAGATTTCTTTAAGTCTATACAATTTTCTTAGCACCCATCCCTCTGCTTTTTGCATCATTAGCAAGAGACAAAGATCTTCTGTGCAAGGTGACACCAGAGAATTGTATAATCTCAGTATGTGTTCACTAAATAAATATTCTGGGTTTTTTTTCTGTTGTGGCTGTAACATTCCATCCAGTGTCCTAATTTCTTCACTTGGCGGTTCTGCTCAAATTTCTCCTCTGTTCATTTAAGATGTGGTTTTGAAATGATTCTATTGTGCATGCTATGGCTTTTCCCAAAGCTCAGCTATACTTTCCACTTGTTAGAACTTTATAATATGGGTCAGGCCTAGCCAAGTCAATACCAACTAGCTTATTGTGAGCATATCTAACTAGATTCCCCGAGCTCTCCAACCAGAGCCAGCAAGATTGGCATTCCCCAGCACCTCAGGGAACCCAGCCAGTGTGCTTTATTCTCTAACAGAGTTGGACCTAGGAGTTCATCTCTTCCATATCTGCCCTTTTGTTACAAGCCTTGAGTCCCTGGAGTCTGCTATTTAAAATAGAGCCAATCTTTTGGGATTCTTGTCTTTCATACACACTTGAAAAGCTATTCATCTAATCCTGAGTTAAAAGACTCTACACTGCTTTAAAAAAATCAGTCTTGTTACAATTCCCCAAAATTGAATTATTCTCTTAACAACCTTTTGAGAGAAAGCAACAACATCTCAGCTCACTCTGTCATCTTTTCTCACTGTCCCCCCCCGACCCCCAGGACAAAAACCATGATTCTATCCTTAATACAAAGTAACTTTTAAGTCTGCAGTGTTTCCATGTATGTAGGGCAATCATACAAACTGATCCAGACTCTCAGATCCAGAGTCTGGAATCAGCCAGGCCATCTCTCAAAGAAGCTGGTGGCCAAAAACTACAACTTCCAATACCAGGTGAGAATATGTAGTGTGTGTAGTAACCCCTTGTTAGCATGGGCAGCAACATATCTATTTTGGAAGGTCAGTGCCATGAGGGCAGGAAATAAATCTTGCCTTTCTTTTACTACCCTGAATAGTCCTCTTGGAGTATTGAAAATTACGCTATTTGGAGTTCTACAGGGCTCGCTACCAGCAGAGTCATAAAATGTTGGCAAGAGTGAAACAACACATACACATTTTGTAGTTAGCTTAAGATTTAGTAGAGTTGTTTTTTTCCCAGAGCCTGAGATGAGGCCAAAGTAAAGAAATACAGATCATGCATGAGTGTGCACATGCATGCACATAGACACCGCCCCCCCTGAAACTGCTCTTCCAACAGGGAGACAGCTCGAGCAGTATCTTTGAAAAAGAAGGAAAACTACTCTGGGGGAAAGAATGCTCAGAAATAGTTTATGAAATATACAAAGACACATTTGAGAATCCAGTAAACATGCCCACTGAGGAAATACATAGAATAAAGAACCTCAAATTAGATTAGCCCTAAAAGGAACACATCCAAAAAGTGGGGGTGGAGGTTAAGGAGGCTCCTTCCCTCTACAGACCTTTAAGAACAACACAAGGATGACTCCAGTGTAGACCTACCTAAAGGCGGAGAGGTACCAGATGCCTAGAGGAAAACTTCTCAACCAGTTTTTTTGATGTGTCAGTACTTCTGAAGTCTAGAATCTAAACCATTGCAGCCCTCTAATCATTAAGCTGTAATTTCATTAATGTCCTAGACTGACCTTAGCCTAGACCATGTACCATGCTTGTCCCTTTTCTCAGTTGATTTCTGCCTAAGATAGCCTTCAGGGTTGCTTATCTATAACAATCATATGTCTTTCATTTTTCAAATTCAACTGAAAATATTTCTTACTATTGTTCCCCCATGTACATTTATACACGTCAATTCCTGCCTCCCAAATATTGGTTCAGAGTGATGCTCAAGCTAGATTACAGACTATCAGTTTTTAACTAGTCATTGGGAAGGAAAAGGCAGTATTTATGAAAGATGCTTTATCTTCAAACTCTAGCAAAACTTCCCTCCGATCCAGATCACCGTGGGGATCCTTTGCCACATTCAAGGGTCAAACATAAAAAGGTAGTGGGAACGAGAGACGTGGGCTCTCTCTGCAGCAAGCCCGCCAAACCCCACAGACAGAAGGGACTCAGATGGAGGCACCCCGTTTAAAGGAACTTTGTTCTGCTTGTGCTTTGTTTAAATCCCAGAGTGGGAGATGACCCACAATAAGCCGCTTGAACCTTTTTTCCTCTGTAATTGTCCAGCTGAAATACAGTATGTGGGAGTTCTTTCAATGGTCGCTATGCAGGCCTTTTCAGAAACTAAATTTGAATATTCCACAGTTACCAACTGGGAGCAGAGCTGATGATAGCCCACCCCAGCCTTACCCTACCACGCTCCCGTCAGGCCTTGTGGTCAGGCCTTGTGGTCAGGCCTTGTGGGGGAGTCCCAACTCACCCAGCCCACAGGCCAGGAGCCCCAGCCCTGCGAGACCTGACCCTCCCCCCTCCCTGTTGACTGCTACTGTTTGCACTGTCGCTCATCTATTGGAAGCGGGAGTAATAAGAACAAACTCAGCTAAACTAAATTGGTCCTTTGTTTGCCATTATCATAAAAATTTTATGTAGGAACTAATAAAAACATGCTTTACGTGCACAGTTGCATGGGTTTACGCAGGCAATAATATCCAGCAAGTTATATCCATAAATTCAGTTATAGACACTCAGGAATAAATATTTTATCTTTCCCGATGTTTTTGTTTATTGGAAGGAAGGTGTGAACACAGAAGTGTATGGCTGATCTGCAGCTTCTAAGGGCCCATAAGTCCCCCTGTATGCCTCATCTGTGAGACCAGAAAGGTCCTTTCAGAAGTTTCTGGATAATTTTCACAATTCTTTAGTCCCTTCAGAACTCCATATTAATCAGACCTCCAATCCACGTAAACGGAAAGCTTTTTATAAAGCTTTCAAAAATAAGTCACTTTTGAAATGAGTTCAGGATTTTCTTAGAATTTTTTTAAAGCAAACAAAAAGATTCAGTTATCTTCCCAACTGGGACCTTGGGCAGATTTACAATAGATTCAATGAAAGAAGCTTTAATGAAATCCAAACCTAACAACAACAAAAAATAGAAGCATTGGATATTCAGCTTTCCCTTCAGTAATTCACTCTACAGTACACTGAATGAGTTGTTTTTTGTTCCATATTTTCTTTCCTTCTAGAGCTGAGCCGTCCAATAGAAATATAATGGTAGCCACAAATGTGAGCCACACATGTAATTTGGGATTTTCCAGTGGACATTAAAAAAATAAAGAGAAAGGTGAAATTAATTTTATGAATATTTTGTTTAACCCAACATATCAAAAAATATCATTTCCACATGCAATCAATGTTAAGATAACTTATTACTGAGATATTTTACATTCTTTTTCACGTACTAAGTCTTTGAAACCTAATGTGCGTTTTACACTTACAGCACAATTCAATCCAGAATAGCCACATCAGGCCGATGGCTACTGTACTGGATAGCACAGGTCTAGAGAATCTTTGACTAGCCAAGGAAAAGATAATTTCAAAAAAATTCACTATTTATGTAATTATTGTATACCCTCTGGGTTCACCTCCCTCAGGTTATAGTTACAAATTTAGAATACTATAAACTCAGAAAATATTGAAATTATATGTCACTTTAAAAGTCCAAATTTTTGGTCTATAACCCTTAGTAAAATAGGCAAAGGTAAAGTAAACCAGGTGAAAAGGAGAAATAGGGCAGTCTCAAAGAAAGCCAGTTATCAGAGGGACATTAGAAAGTGTTACCAATCTGACCTTCTACCAACATTTAAAGCCCCTGCACCTTCAAAGCCCCTGCACCTTCTTAAATCAGACCACAGTGAAGTCTCTTCTACATAAAATTGCACTCGGAAAATGAGAAGCCAATATTTTTTCCATTTAACTTATTTTTTTAAAGAAGCTATGTTCAAGGCAAAAAGGGCTGATTCAAAAGCATCAAATAAAGTTACAGTCTGGCAACATAACGCTAACATGAGAACCTATCTCAGAAGTTTTTCCTGAGTAATTGATAAAGGTGACTCAGGAAAAGGGTGACCTAGTAGGACAGGTATTTAATGCCAACAAATCTGGTTTGTTTGAAAAGCAACTGCTTTCTACTTTTATTTACTGAGTTATAAACATATATAATATTTTTAATGGCATGCATTTTTCTCCTATCCCCATATGTTCTTTGGGATTACACTCTTAACAAAAGCGGTTTTGCTGACGTACTGTTCAGGAATGTAACTTCCATAATTGATGAAGGATTATCATATTGCTTCTATATTTGGGAAAAAAATCATTAAATAAAAAGAAAAAAACTTAAATATTCTGATTCAAAAAAAAAAAAAGCTATGTACCAGATTTCTGTAACCTTTTTAAAAATGGCATCTTCTATCAGTCTTCCACCCTCCCTCTGTGTCTTAGAGTAGATACTAAATACGACATTTATAAAGGGCATTTTGAAAGTGAAGGACTGTAGTAAGAAAGTAAGGAACTGAACATTGGTATTGTAGCTCTGATTTTTTTTTTAAGCAACCTTTGACAAATTATTCAGCTTCTCTGTGATGAAATATTGCTATCTAAAAAAAAATCACCTCAATAATTCTAAGTCTGTATTTATGTCTTACAAGTGTTAGGCATATTTTTACTTGATGTGTTATTATATTTAATCATGCATATTGATGCATGTTGAGCAAGTTGTTCTGGAGGGCAGGGACCAGCATGGCTGAATATACCCTTTACTGAGCTAACCAAAGCACTGCATGCATAGAAATGCTTAATTATCACATGCATAACTCACAACATGCATGAAAGCACTGAGCTAAGGGCTCTGAGTAAATGTAAAGGTATTTTCATCTGTTTCTAGATTCGTAAGAGTGTGTTGTCTCAATATAAAACAAGGATTCTCAAAAATGATCTTCTCTTTCTCCTCAAGGATGAAGAAAAGACCTTCTTGGCAATAAGCTGAATTGGCAAAAGGAGAATTTGAGAATGATCTCAAAGGATTTTGTTTTTGTGTGTTCTAAATCAAATAAAGAAAAGTCATCCATGTATAAAATGCACACTCAAAATTCCTCACCTCCGTCCCTTCTACCCCACATATAAAACACTTTCCATAGAATGGGAATGGTTTGGACTCCAGAGAATCTAGGTTGGTTTTCAAGTGAAAAAAAGGATGGTTATAAATGAAATAGACCCTAAGACAAGAAGTACTCCTAGCTAATAATTTAGAATAAGCTGGTAAGATGACCAATAGCTATAATAATGTTACAGTTAAAAAAGCTTCAAAAAAGAGACATGACAACTAAATACAATCTGATCCCTGACTGGACCCTGTCCTGGAGGGGAAACAATGCTATAAGGGACATTTATCAGGTCAATTGAAAAGAATTGGAATACGATGACAGATTATATTATATAAAGGTATTCATCAATGTTAATTTTACTTAAGTTGATAAATGTACTCTGGCTGCACAAGAGAATATTCCATTTCCTAGGAAATACACATTGAAGTACTTAAGGATAAAGGAGCACGGTGTATGCATCTTACTTTCAAATGGTTCAGAAAAACACAGTTAAAAGTTAACTGCATACAGGGAAAAAAGGGGTCTTTTGTGCTGTTTTTATTCTTGCAACTTTTCTGTAAGTTGAATGTTATTTCCAGAAAAAAATATATTCTAATTCTCTTAAGAGTAAATAAAATCGGTAGGAAAAAAATTCTTCTGAGTTTCATTTTTCTTTCAGGAATTTACCCCAGGGCAATTCCTTGTCCTCTACCTAATTTCCACAGCAAGCCCCTCTAGATCTTGAGGTACAAGATATAAAGTGATGACTTGGCTCACATCGGGTAAAGGGCTCCCCTCTCAGCAACCCACCCCTCCACTAGCTATGAGCGTGGGTCCCTCTGCCTGACTTCTCCACGGAGAGAAGCATGGGCTGTGAGTCTCAGCATCAGCCCAGATGTCTGTCTCCTGCTCTCGTTTCCGTGGAGAGAGATACAAGAGGAGTCTCTGCCAAGGGTTAAAGCAATCCTTACAGTGGCCTTAGAAGCTGACAAGACTCTCCTTCAGGAGATAACCACAGGCTCCATCCATGAACCCTGGCTGCCTACATCTCCACCACAGGCAACTAGGGTCATTTTATCAAGGGTCAAGGCACCTGCGGGAACCGCCTGGGTCACAGAGTAAAGGAACTGGTTTGTGAAGGCATTTTTATTGCCTTCTCCCCCCCCCAAGCCCCCCCCAGACCTCCCATTTACTTTGAAACAACCTAATCCTTCAGTTTAACACAGAAGCCTCCAAATAAAAGAGAATCATGGAACAAGAGCAGCGCCAAACCTTAGAGGTCAACAAATCCACCCTCTCTCCTGATGCAGGAATATTTTTCAGGGGACTCAGTCATTCAGCCCCTTTCTGGGATCCTCCAGAGATGGGAAGCTTCCTGCTTCACAAGGCAATACATCCCACTATTATATCACTCTGTTAGAAAGTTCCTTGCAAGTCACCCAGAAACTACTTCCCTAAAATGGAAGAAATTTGAGGGCAGGGAACTTGTCCTCACCTGGACCTCCTCCACATGCCTTGAGAGCACAGGTACACAAGAAATAACTTAGAAATGAAGGGATCAATTAATGGATAGTCTATTCACTGGCTCTTATTCTATAATATTCAGGAGCAATAAAAATCATGTCCACTATCTCTGCCAAACTACATCATCTCAAACATTTGAAGACACTTTCATGTTCCCCCTTCTGCTTTCTCTTATCCAGCCTAAAATCCCCTAATTCCCATAACCACGCCTTGTATTGCACGATTTGTAAAACATGGTTACTTACTGTCACCTTCCTTCACTCATTCACAACCGTTCATTCATTTATTCATTTTTTTCCAAAAGGAATTTGTAGTTTAAAAAAGCGGGGCAAATACAATAAAATTGATAAAATAGAAACAAACATGTGAAATAAGTTTAAGAGGAGAAATCTAACATGCCAAATGAAAAGCTTACACAGTTCTAATGATTGATTACAAAACTTGATTCTAATGTTCCTGGCACGAAGGTGAACAGGGAAATATCATGAGTTTCACAACTCCTTATTAAGAGGATGAAAAAGACCAGTTCCTTAGGAGAGCCAAGGTCAGTCCCTGTATCAAGGATAGATGTCTCACACAGAGTACCACAAATTGGGAAAACTGAACCACATAATGGATAGTCAGTGTCTATACTCACCGTTCATAGCAAATGCTAAAGCAAAAGCCAAATAGTTGTTTCCTACAATAATTTATGATGAAGGCTTGAAGGCATAAGATTAAGACACAGTTCAGAATGACTATAAAAAGGATTAAATCGATTTGCTCCAAGTGTGTAAATATTTTCTCTAGTATTTTAACTTTACTCAAAGATGTAACTTAGAATAGATAATCTGTTAGATAGGCATTCTTTAAATGATTGTCCCTCAACAAAACTGCTCCTCTCCTGGGACTTTGAACACTGGAGAGAAGTCTTAGAGCATACTCTCTAGTGAGAGTCTGAAGTACACTGATCCCATATTTTTGATTAAGTGCCTTCATAAATTTTGGGAAACAGATAAACAAAAGGTTGAGTTAGTATTTTGTTATAAAAAATAAGGACCCTAAACAAAGACGCCACAATCCTGCTGCCAAACAGAAATAGGTCACAGAGGTACCTACTCATAAAGCCAGGATTTTCTGCAGGACATAGTTTGGGGAGAGTAGGCTGTCACAGCTGTTAATTTTTACACCACCACTGCTAGGTAGAAATTGTTTCCCCTGTTCTATAGGTTAAGAAGCTGAGGCTCAGAGAGGTTTGCCAAAGGTCACAGAGCTAGAAGTAGCCAAGGAAGGATAAAAATGTTAGGCTGTCTGGCTCCAAATTTTGCCCTTTGCCCACTGTATCACCTGGCCTCCCTGGGACTCACAGTGTGTTGAATAAATAGTGTCATACTGGCAGGATCACGTGATTATGAAGCTTTGGGGGTTTATCAGGCTGCCCTGAGAGTAAAGTCAGGTCTAGGCAGTAGAATGCTGGTATGAAAAAGTTTGACAAATAGGAAAGAAAAGACAAAAAAGATTTTGAGCCAGATGATAAGAACAAATAATAGGAGTTGCAAAAAGAATAAACAAAGAAAATGGAGGGAAAGAAACCTGCCAAAGAAATTATTAAAGAAAATTTCCTAGAACAGACCAGCAGGAGTTTGTAGACTGAAAGACCTGCCAAGTGCCAACACAATGGATGACATTAGATCCGCATCAAAATACATCCCTGTGAAATTCCACAACACGATGGAGAAAGGCTTCCAGAGGAAGAAGAGGAGAGGACAGGGAGATGCTTAAAATAAATGATCAAGATCCAGACTTTCAACAGCAACCTTGGAAGCTCTAAGGCCATAGAGAAATGCCTTTCAAATTCTGAGTGAAAATAACTTCCAACCTAGAACTCTAATACCTAGCCAAAAATCATTAATCAAGTGTTAAGGCAGAATGGAGAGATATTCCAGATCTGAGGTATCAAAAAACTTATTCCTCTTATATAGTTAAAGGAAAAGGAGCCATAGTTACATGGCCCAGCTGCAAATAGCCTCTATGTAGTCACAGTAATACTTTTATACAGCCTTTATATAATAATATCAAATATTGAGCAAACCCAAATTATGACAAATTATTAGAGCAATAGGAACACAAGAATTGAAGATATATGTGGCACAGGATTGGGGTGGGTAGTGGTGAAAAGAGAAGTAAGTCCTTGTGTTTCACAATGGTTATGCAAAAGGTCAATGATTCTCAAACTCTTTGGTTCAGGAACTCTTCATAATCTTAAGTACTGAGGGTCTCAAACAGCTTTTCCTTTATTGCTCAATATTTTTATCTTGTTTTTTCCAATTTTCTTTGCTTTCTATCTATTTATCACCAATCTAACTCCAAACTCTCCTCCTTGTTCTGTAAATGCTCTCAAAATGCTCATACATACGAATTATACTGATCATTACATCTTTCTCAAGAATTCTTTCTCAGGGCCTCCTGACCTACTCCAGTCTGGATGGGGTGCTCTGCCTTATACCTATTGATATGCACCATACTATAAATTAAACTAAAACTTTAAATATATATTATTTATTTTAAAATAAACCCATTCCACTTGGCATAAATAACATATTTTATGAAATATATTTATTTTCCCAAATAAAAAAAATTAATAAGAAGAGTAGCATTGTTTTCCATTTTTACCAATCTCTTTAATGCCTTGCTTATATTGTTTTGGTTATGCGCCTTATTGTCTGGATATGATGTTTCAGTTGAAGTATATGAACAAAATCCAGCCTCATACAGATAAATAGTTGAAAAACAGGAGTATTTTAACAGCCTTTTCGGATAACTGTGGACACTGTTCTTTGATACTATTCTAAATATTGACAAATTGTAGTTTCACTGAAATGAGAAATCTGAAACTATATTAATAAACTTTTAATACTCTATTATACTAAAATCCATTAGGCTACCTTGTAGTCTGAATGGATCTCATGTTGTAAGATTTTATAACATAATGCATAGGTCATTTGGAAAATATTGGTTCACTGAGTTTTAAACATCTTCCAGCTATTGACACCTTCCATTATATGGTATCAAAAAAAAAAAATCACATTTGTTAATATCACCACTAATGCTATCACAAAAGTCTTTTTAAAATTTGTATATATCCAGAAGTGCAATTTTGCTACACTGATATATTGCACTGTGGTGAGGTCAGGACTTTCAGTGCACCCAGCACTGGAGCAACACACATTGTACCCACCAGGCAACCCTCCCATCATCCATTCCCCTCCTACTCCTCCCACCCACCCGAGTCTCCATTGTCCATCATTCCATACTCTGCTTCCATGTGTACACATTATTTAGCTCCCACTTATAAGAACATGCAGTACCTTTCTGTGTCTGAGTTGTTTTACTTAAGATAATGGCCTCCAGTTCTACCCACATTGCTGCAAAAGACATGATTTCATTCTTTTTTATGGCTGTATAGTATACCATTGTGTATATACCACATTTTCTTTATCCAATCTTCCACTGATGGACACTTAGGTTGATTCCATATCTTTGCCATTGTGAATAGTGCTGTGATAAACATACAAGTGCAGGTATGTTTTTATTGCCTCAAATATTCAAGGGGTTAGAATATCCTTTCAAAGTGTAAACATGGTTATATACAATGAACTTGAAATATAATTCCATTTTTAATGTTAATGCAATTATAAGCTATGGTTCTCTGTTGGTCAACTCTAGTAAGAAAGGTAGATAAACTTTAACTTATTCCAGTTCTGCCAGGAGGGTTGTATACTTGTGTGCACTTGTGAGTGTGTGTACATGAGGATGGACTTTTTTGCTAGTGGACACTCAAATTATTAAGCACTAGATCTAACAAATCTGCCCCATCCCAAAGACAGAGAGTGACATCCCTTGGAATAAGCTTTTACTGCAAGCCCGACTTAAGGGGTGATCCTTCCAGCCCAGGGCCACTGCCTCTCTTCTCCAATGCTTGCTGTCCCAGAGTCAATTACAGGAGACAGGCACATAGCTGAAGGTGAGCACACTTCAATTCCCACACTGACTTTTCTTGAAATATTCCTGGGGCAAGTCCAAGTTCAGAAACAACCTATCTATTTGGTATCTCCCCTCCTACAATGTGATATATGGACTTAGAGCAGCATTCCTAATAGAAATACAATTTTAGACAAATTGAATGTAAAGGTCAAATTTATCACAGTGCAGAAAGGAATACAAGAGGAGGGCTGGTATCCATTTCCCCCATGAGGTACAGTTTAGGCACCACCTTTCCATGATGACTTAGATTCACTTCTCCCTAAGGCAGGCAGGAGACAGATGTGGAAGGAACGAGGCACCCCCTGAGTTACACTCCTATTTATGCTGATAATACGCTGGGCCAGATTAATTAACATAGTCATTATCTTGGCAGTTTTCAAACACGGTGATAAATGCTAACAGCATCATATGTGCAAGATGAGAAAAAAGAGCAAATCTGGGCAAATCGGGACTGTGACATCAATGTGACTAAGCATTTAAAGTAGCCGGCTTTTTCTTCAGTAATTAAAAGTGCATGCTTCTAATGGTTACATTAGTCTCATTTTTCATCAGAGGAAAATATTTTCAACATGAGCTACTTTACATACTTTTCTACTCCTTCAATAAGTATCTATCCAGAGAGAAAGTGATCACGTAAATCTTCTCCTTAGGAAGTCTTTTTTACTATAACAAAAACATGGAAATGTTCATTTCATGGTCTTTTTCCAAGTGAGATTAATTCTCACTAAATACTGAATGGAAACTTTATGTGCCAAAATATCTCTATCTCAATAGTTTCCATGTCACTACTGAAAATAACTCTAGTCTCGTAGAATGTGCATCAGAGAATCACCAGGAAGAGAGGTAACAACCCTGCTGTTTCAGTTTCTTAAGGGGAAGGTATGGAAGCAGAGGACCTCTTAACTCAAGCCTTCAAAATGACCTATTCTGGCCTAGAAAACATAAGCATATACTAGATCAAAGTTGTTATATGCAGCCCAGAACCCTTAACATTTCCTGGGTGAATGACCAGAGGTTGGGCAAAGTGAATCAGGAAGAAAAATGGGACTTGTACTTAATTCTGATGCCTCCCCATTTTGCCCAAACTCCACGAGCCCACACAAATGTCCTGTTATGATTTGGGGAGGTATCAGGGAAACCCTGTCTGCTGAGCAGAAGAATAGTTTCAAAGGTAGAATCACAGGCAGGTCATGGTTGCTTAGGCCTGTAATCCTAGCACTTTGGGAGGCCAAGGCAGGAGGATTGCTTGAGGCCAGGAGTTCGAAACCACCAGCCTGGGCAATAGTGAGACCTCGTCTCTACAAAAAAAATTTTTTTAATTAGCTGGGTGTGGTGGCACGCACCTGTACTCCCAGCTACTGGGGAGCCTGAGGCAGGAGGATCACTTGAGTCCAGGAGTTTGAGGCTGCAGTGAGCTACGATGACGCCACTGCACTCTAGCCTGGGTGACAGAGTGAGACCCTGTCTCAAAAAAAAAAAAAAAAAAAATATATATATATATATATACACACACACACACAGATATATATAAAGGTGAAATCAAGAGCTACACTGGATAATACAATCTCTACTTCATCCAATAATACAATATTTACCATTTATTTCTGGATTTCCACTCATATAAACAGTTCATCTAACTCACAGCTATGGAGATAACCAATGCTAAGAGGCATTTTTCCAGATACCTGGTGGAATTCATATCTGGCCTCCACCCATTCTCCCACAGCATGGCATCTGTGCCCCGCCATGGCACTGACCCCGGTCCGACCTGCATCACGGAGAGCTGTGCTTGGCGAGATCCCTGAAGAGAGGGACTAAGCCTGGCTCATCCAGCCCCAAACACCCAAAACACTGAATGAACTAAAATACTGAACTCAATATTAAGTATTTTATACTGAACCGTTTTTCCCCTCCCAGGATCAGAGAGTGATAAGTAAGTGGCAACATTTGTTTTGCCTCAGTTTAAGTTGATGAAGTTGTTCATTGCTTATCTTATCAATGGGTAGCTTTAGAAAGGAGGTTGTTTAAAGGACGAAACAATGTCAGTGGGACCCTGAAGCCAGCTTAGTGGGATCCCTATCTCCCTTGCTGTGTTTACCCACACCAAGGGGGGGCGGGGGGACAAGCATATTCTGCACCATTGGTGGTCAAAGTCCTCCATAGCAACAACCCAGCTGGGCAGCAGGAGCCCCCCCCCCCCCCAGCTCTGACCCCAGAAGTAACATGGTTCCCCAACTGCCCAAGAGTCTGGGTCATAGCCCCTGCCCACCACCAAGGGAACAGGAGTCACTGTGCCGTTCCTTAAAGGAACACCACTGGTGAGATGACAGTCAAAGGGTACAAAGCCTCAGTCACATAGGAGAAATAAGTCTGATTTTTTTTTTTTAGATCAATTGCACAGCATGCTAAGAGCCAATAATTGAGTACCATACATTTCAATATCGCTAAGTTAGCAAATTTCTCATGTTCTCATCACAAAGAATGTTAAATTTCTAGGGTGATGAACATGTTAATTAGTTTAACTTAATCTTTCCACATTGTATTCAAAAACAATAACACCACTTTGTACCCCATTAATATATACAACTATAATGTGACCATATATAATAAAAATAATTTTTTTTTTTTAAAGAATACCACTGACTGCCCACCCCCCCCCACAGACACACACATTAGCCCAGGTCAAGGAGAGGTTATTACAACAGCCCACTGTCCCTCACTGATTTCCCTACACCAGGGCACACTGATAATAGGCAAAGCCCTACCTCACACATCTGAAGGAAGTACTCATCCTCTGTATCCCTAGGAACAAGCACAGTGCCTGGCTCAACAAATGTTTGCCAAAGGAATGAATCAATGTGCGACCTTACACGGTGTGGTTAGAACATAACACAGCTTTTCATGTCTAGGTATTGACAAGACAGCGGTACAGTGCAGAGGACAGCTAGACCTAGGAGACCTGGGTTCCAGAAGAACCAGCTCTATAACCCTCTCTTACCCGCCGAGGCTCATCTGTATCCACCGCTGGTACACAACGAAGCCTCGCCTCTAACCAGACTCTCATTCACATCTGTCTGTGGCCCCGGAGGCCACGTGTCCAAAACTGAGCTCTTCCCTTGTCTACCCAGCCTTACTCCTTCCATCCTCCCTGCACTGGTTAACAGCTCACTGCTCACACAACACCCAGTGCAGAAACTGGGGTGTCATCTTCAACTGTCCTCTTCTTTGGCCCACACACAAGCAATCCTCAAGGTCTCTGGGCTTCATTATAATTATCTGTGAAACCTGCCTTCCCTCACCCAAGCCCCCTGCTGCCATCTTCCTCCCAAACCAGTGATCTGCCCACTTCCTTCTCTCTGCCTGTTAGAGTAGCAGGCTCCCCCCTCTACCCACCTGGATACATATGGCTTCTCATTGCCAACCTGCCAAGGGCCTCGTATGTAGTGCCAAGGGATGAAGCCCAGGCTTTACCTCACCTTCCTCCCCTGCCTCTTGCCCAGCTCCCCAACACACCCTTTCCATGACAGCACCTTCCCATATTCTTGGGATCTCTTCCCCAGACTTGCCCTCCCGGTGATAACAAACACGTGTGTAAATTCAGGATGCTTCAATATAAAAGCACTCTAGGGAGAGTGTCAATGCTTGGTTCTAAGCATGATATGTTTACAATTGATATGTATTCAGTAGATGGTGTTTATATAGATATTAGTAACATAATAACATATATACCTTCTAAAACATTTAATGACTAGCTATTAATACTATAATATATTTATACCAACTAACTCTAAATGCTGCCTTGGTCTATTTTCCACTTAGTCTATTAGTTAGATATTAGCAGCTACGTAGAAGAGGTAGAAAAGTTGGCAATATTTATATAAGCGACTTTCTTTCTAATTATTCTATTTTAGTACCCATTGCCTTTTCTGCAAAACCTTTTGTATTGGTTGCTAATAAATGATAGAATTAACTGATTTTCATTGAGTCCTTTTATTTCTTTTGCCTACCCACCTACTCTCAAAAATTCATAAAACTGTGACAGCTCAATTTGAAAAGACAGGAATTGGGTGAGGTGAAAAATATAAATATTTTACAACCTAGATAATTATTAATAGGTCTTTGAACCAGCAAGAGATGACCGTGTAATATAACATTAAAAAAGAAAGAAAAAGACAGAAGATGTGCAGGGGAGAGGTGAGGAGAATGAAGCCCGAGGACAACGTAACTAAATATGAACAGTCCTATGGACAGACTTCCTTAATATTTCAAGTCAGACGAAACCAGATCTCCTAGCTAAGTTTAGTGCTAACATAAAACTTATATTATCATTACCTTTTAGAAATGCTATCTGCCAATCTTCTTAATTCCAACCAATAACTAAGTAAATGCTCAAGAACACATTTGTTGACTAAATTTTTAGGAGTCCAGAAATGTGGAATTCCTCTGTGCAGGTGGTGAGGCGGTATGTATCTGTAGTAACTTGTGCCTCAGTTTCCCCATCATTAAAATGAGAATAATTATCTACTTAGTTTATAGGAATGTTATGAAGCTTAACTGCCTAAATACACACAGAGCACTCAGCACAGTGCCTGGCATACAGGTAATATTCAAGTATTAGCTATAATTTTTATTTCTATAGTACTAAATTAATGATATTCACAAATGGCTCTTAAGGTTGACAGACAGTAAACTTGGTAACTTAGGAAATAAATGAAACCTAGTAAGTAGGGGCACACTGATAGGGCAATGTGTGATGTTAGATGTCCCCTCACAGGGTGACAAAGCCAAGAACAGTACAGGACTTCAGTTTTTCCCTTTGCAGTTGGAAAAATTGCCCAAGGTCATAATGAAAGTAGTAGATGTGGGAACAGAATTAAGATTTTAGTGTTTGTACTCTATTGTCTCCACAGTTTTCCCAAGGGAAAGACCATTTCCATGCCTGAAACATTTTGTGCAAGTTTTAGCAATCCAGGCACATGTTCAGGAAGAAGTCAGCGATCACCTCCTCAATCCAGAGTGGCCTGGCAGCCCTTTCTCTAGAATGGTAAAGCTTCTAAACTACACTTATCACAGGACAGCACCTCTTGCCTTCATTTTCTTCAGAAAGCCTCGGCAACCACCACTCGTCTTTCCTACACATTATTTGCACACAAGAATTTTCACTTCTCTGCTGCCAATCCTTCTCTTACCTCCTAATGGACTCAACAAAGTGGTTGCTGCTTCTAAATTGCCAGGTTTATAAACTATGATGAAGCACTGGCTGTTTGAACAGAGTGTTTGGGGAGAGTGGGCCACCTAGCCTAACAGCAGTAGTTAATCCCTTGAAGCACCTGCACTCTATCAAAAAGGCTATTTAGATGAGAAAGTACAATCTGTCTTTAGAGGAAAACAAAAAACTGTTGTGTTCAACAAAAACTCCAATACACAGTCTCAGTTGCCTTTGAAGTGGGCTATGAATGAATCTCTAAGCTACAGAGCGAGCCCTGCAAAAAGGTTGGTTAAGATATTAATCATATGATTACTGCTAAGAACAGAGCTGTATCATGTTCAGATATGAGATGCCTGTTTTGTAAATTCATCAGTTCCACCACTGTTTTTCAGAGGCATGTTCATTGTTTCAGGTATGTCTGCCTCACCTCTAAATGTGTTGTTAGGCTGCAATAAGGCAGAGAGCCATGCTCTGTGAGTGGTCTATGCAGGTCGATTTTACAGAGCTTCTTAGTGTAGGATTTTGAATGTCTCTCTTTTCTCTCTCTTTATATATATATGAAATGATTATAAATACATATAAAATGATTATAAATATATATAAAATGATTTATATATAAATATAGGTAAATGATTTAAAACCAGTGCTTAGAAGTACACAGAACTAAAATATATTTTTTTAGAGTGAACTTAATCTTCACAACAATCTTAGGAGATAGATACTAGTGGATAGATACCACCCCTATTCTACAGAAGAGGAAGTCTAGGCTTTGAATGGTCAAATTTACCAAATATTACTCAGCTTACAAATGGTCAAGAGGCATGAAAAAATGCTCAACATCACTAATAATTAGACAAATGCAAATCAAAACCACAATGAGATACCACCTTGTACCCATTAGGATGGCTACTATCAAAAAGAAAAAAACAGAAAATAAGTGTTGGAGAGGCTATGGAGAAACTAGAAACCTTATGCACTAATGGTAGGAATGTAAAATGGTGCAGATGCTATGGAAAACAGTATGGTGGTTCCTCAACAAATTAAAATAGAATTACCATATGATCCAGAAATTTCCACTTCTGGGTATATATCCAAAAGAATTGAAAGCAGGGTCTCAGAAGAGTTCTGGAGATAGATGGTGGTGATGGTTGCACAACGATATGAATGTACTTACTGCCACAGAACTGCACACTTAAAAATGATTAAAATGATAAATTTTATATTATGTATATTTCACCACAAATAAAACAACAACAAATATTACTCAGCTAATACGTAGGTGAGCCAGAATTCACATGCAGATCAGTGTGCTATTTCCACTATGCCAAAACCGAGCTCCATTTTCACGGAAGATCTGTTCAGGCAGTAAGGTCCTTTCTAAAGGATATGTGTCAGGACACTGAATTTAAACAAATACTACGCTGTTAAATAAAGACCACATTATTGACAAGAAAATAGCCCTGTTTCCTTTGATTAATCTTAGTAAATTGAAATTCTATCTGGCCTGTTAAGCCTACCTCTTAGGTAAGCCAAAGTGTGTCTCACTAGATGGCAGCATTGCTTACACAGCCCTTTCCCATATTTTTGGTCCATCTTTGTCTCAAGTTTTATCCCCACCATCCTCCCCACCTCTCAATGAAGAGATGTAACACAGGACATTTATTCTACACTACCGTGCAGAGCAGTAAAATGTAAGACCTAATTTGAAAATCTAGTCACCCAGAATTGCCCCAAAGAAATCATGTTAGTAGTGGGTGCTATTGGCGGCCCTCCCCAGAAAGACTGCAAATCTCACCAGTCTAAGGAACTGGCCCCCTTCCCTTAGGAGAGCAGTGGGGGTGGGGGCAGGGGCAAGCGCACAGGAGACCCGAGTTTGATTCCTGTCTCTTCCCAGCTGTGTGACCTTGAGCAGATCACCTGGCAAGCCTGGCCCTGGTTTTGCCATCTCTAATTCACAAGGGCAGCCTTCCTATCTTGCTTCCATCAGTGTCTCTGAGATCTGTTTGCTTTAACAAAAAGCGAGCATGTCATGAACAAGTTAATGAGTTCAACCTTCCCAGTGACGCTGCTCCTCACAGCCTAATGGGCAGTGGAAACCAGCCCTGCTAAGGTGATGGAAACTGTCAGGTTGGCTCCAATGAGTCACCTAATTAGAAAACTCCTGGTCACAGCCTTGAATATAGATGTGGCTGTTGCTATGCTTGCTTTTCATATGGTACCTTCTTTTCTCCCCACTGCCTCAGTCCTGCCCAGGCTCTCAGATAAGCTACTGAAGGATATGTTAACTCTTCGGGCCCAGCGGTGCAGCTGAAATGTACTAAACAGCCTCCAGAGTCCTAAAGATGGTGACTAATATGATGCTTCCTAAACACCTAAATTACTCCCTGGGAGTGACTTAGGCATGAGAAATATATGACTCATTAACTAATCCTCACAAATACCTCTATAAGATAAAAGCATCTAATTTGTCACGCTAAAGACTGTTAGTACAGTAAAATCTCAATTTGAAATTAATTAGGTGTATGTCTGGGGTGGGGGTAGGTAAGTAGGAGACTCCAATTTTCCAATTTATTGAAAACTTCAAATTATATAATAATTTTAAAAGAAAGATTTATATTTTATAAATAAAGGTGTAAAAGAATAAGAAAGCAAATGCATTAAGATTTTACCACAGGCATAAAAATTAGGGAAGCAGGAATGAAAGGCCTGCGTTGTCTGTTTTTCAAAGTGTTCATTCGGTAAGAATGAACTAGGCCTGAATTACTTGATTATTTCAAAATAATTCCAAAATAATAAGGTTTTACTCTTTTGGATTATTTTAAATGTGACCTCTCCAATATTCTGTAGAATTTTAAATGACTTGAGTCTACATGCTCCTCCCCCTCCTCCCTTAGAAAGGTCCCCAAATATGGGGAAAAATTGGTCAATGAGCCTTTCAGTATCTTATCAATTAATTTACTAATGGTAGAATGAGATCATTTCTACTTAACATATGACATTCTCATGTAAGATGTTAATTTCTAGTAATATGTAGAGGGGGCTGGTATTTTCTGAGTTGCTGAATAACATTTATTTTATGTGCTTGATATTCATTTTATGGTCTTGGTGTTGTTTTTTCATTTACCACTGGTTCGTATATTGGAAAAGAGGGCCCTGATGCCATTCAATGCTGAGCCACGTGAACTTGAGTTGACTAAAAGACGACGGCACTCAAGGTTCAATGAACTTAACTGAGGGGTTACCATGTGTCAGACACAGGGCCAAGTACATACATTATCTCATATAATTCCCATAACAACTCTGAAACTTTCCACTTTGCAGAGGAGAAAATACAGACACATGACAGTTAAGAAGCTTGCATAGCGGGCACACAGTAAGCAAGGAAGCTGGTTTTTTATTTCTGGTGCATGAGCAGCAAATCCAGTATGACCCCAGCCTCTAGTCCCTCATTGTGTGAGGCTTGGATAAAATCACCGGTAAGTATCAGCCTCGACTTTCTAAAACAATCTGTTTTCTTTGTCATTAAAAAGAAAAAGACAGTAGCTGTTGTTTCCCCCTCAGCCAGCTCCCTGTGGACTGTGGATACTTCTTAGCTCTTTTCCTCCAGTCTGTAATAAAGTGAAGATTTTGCCTGAGGAAACGGGGACTGGGGAGGATGGGTGAAATTAAGAGTGATGTGGAAAGCTGTCAAAACCAAAAGATAACTGTGAAAAAGCATCTACATCTTGACAATCTCTCTCTGACCCATTTCACCTCCTAGCGCAACAATTCTAGGCTCCGCCTCCACCAAGCCTCCCTGGGAGAGGGAGAGGCAGACCAGGGAAAGTAACTCCCCCTGCTTGGGAGATAATAGCCTCCTTCACAGACAAAAATACAGACCACTCCACCAACTCAGCCCAAACTGTCAGCCTGGTCAGTAGAGAAGGAATTAGGCTCCTCTAGCACTGGTCAGATTAGACCCTCAACTTAAATTTATCTACCTCCAGGTAGTGTTCCAAGAAGTGCTATTTACATTTACAACTAGGGTTGTGAAAGCGCAAATGACTTAAAAGGTGTATTATCCTGGATGGTGCTGGAGCCCATTCTTTTAAGTGAATATCTCAAGAATGGGAAAACAAGCCCCACATGCACTCATTGATCAACACTCATTGATCAATCATTGGTACTGATTGACCAACCCTTATGTGCACAGATGCAAGTAGCAATCACTGGGAGTCAGGCAGGAGGGAGGGGCAAGGAAGGGAAGGTAAATTCACACCTAATGCGTGCCGCGTGCACTGGTGGGCGATGAGCACGTTTGTAGCTATGACCCAGTCGGCACACAGGCAACGTACGTAACCTCAACATTTGTACCCCCTAACATTCTGGAATTAAAAAAAATAAATTAAAAAAAGGTACTTCATAAGTTCTGAAGAGGAGGTTGTTATCCCACAAAAAACACACGTATGTAAGTTGATCATTCGACCTCATCTCTGAGTATTTTTTCATTTTGTCTGGCTCTTGAGCTGTCCCCTTCAGCTGTGTCGGGTGGATGCCAATATGGCACTTTCCTCCTCCTCTTTGCTTTGCCCATTTTTATCCTTTCCACTTGATCCCTTTGCTCCTCTCTGCCCAGAGGGCATGAATGGGGACCCTCCACTGCTGGCCAGCTGTGGACACTTGCACCTGCTCCTTCTTCACCACTGGGCCAGTGAGGAAGGAGCCCACATCTCTCTCCCCTCTTCAACTCCACTTTTCATCCGTCATCTATCTACCTTCCTACCTACAGTGGCTGAATAGTGTCCCCCCAAAACTTCATGTCCATTTGGAACTTCCGAAAGTGACCTCATTTGGAAATAGGGTCTTTGCAGATGTAATTACTTAAGGATTGAGAAGCGATCATATTGGATTAGAGTGGGCTCTAAATTGGGCTCTAAATCCAATGACTTGTGTCTTCATACGAAGAAGAGGGGACGCAGAGAGACACGAGGCCACGTGACGAAAGAGTCAGAGATCGGAGTGATGTGCCACCAGCTGAGGAAGGCCTGGAGCCCCCAGAAGCTGGAAGAGGCAAGGAAGGGTTCTCCCCTGGTACTTTCAGAGGGAGCACGGCCCTGCTGACACCTTGATTTCGAACTTCTAGTATCCAGAACAGTGAGAATAAATTTTTGTTTTAAGCCACTTAGTATGCAGTAATTACTCACGGCAGCTCTAGGAAAACTAACACACTATCTACCATCTACCTACCTACCTACCTATATTCATTGTTCCCTTCCCTGTATTTATTACACCAGCACCAGATAAACTGTTTCTTAAAGCTGTGGTTCTTGGCCCTGCCAGTTCAAAACAAGACCTGGGTCTTACCTGCAGATATTCTTATTTAATTGGCCTGGTGTGGCTTAGGCATTAGGAGTTCTTGAAATCTCCCAGGTGATTCTAGGGTGCAGCCAAAATTGAGAACTGCCTTCAAGCAAGGAACTCTTCCCAGTTCCCTGCTTCAAAATCTCCAGTGGCTGCCTACTGAATAAAAAGCGATACCAACTAACATTTCCATTCTGCTCTGCAATTTCTAAAGTGCTTTCAAATGCATTTGACCCTCAAGCTCTTACCAGATGAGGTCAGAACTGTTCTCGGGGCAGTTCTCCGACACCCCATCCCACCAGGTCAAAAGGCCCTATAAAGAAGATGAACTCCTTTCTGCACATATCCTAGTCAAGTCTCTCCATAGCCCTTCCACCCCTCTCATAGCCTCCACCCCCAGCTTGGAATGATTTCTGCAGTTTCAACAGTATGAGAGACTTACATAATGGTAATTACTAGCTACCAATGGAGAGTGGCTGTGGTGTGCTTGTTATTATGATTCTATAACAATAGGGAAATCTGAGACAATTGAAAACCAACGGGGCAGTATGAGTAACCTCTCGTTCTTTGGAGGCACCCAAATGAAATAATCTGACTTGCTAATGTACTAGTCCATCCGCCCGGGTAATGTAGTTTGTTGCGTGGGATGAAAGGCCCATGTTCTTGGCCATCCTGCAGGTTTCTGCAGTGACTCCTCAGTCTGTATACCCCATGTCGCTTCTCCTTACCAAGCTTTTCAGCTACCAAACGCTTACCAGGTGTATCAGTTTCCTACTGCTGCTGAAGCAAATCACCACAAATTTAGTAGCTTTAAAACAACACAAATTGATTTTCTTAAAGCTCTGGAGGTCAGAAATCTAAAACGGGTCTGCAGGGCTGGCTCCTTCTGGAGACATTAGGGGAGATCTGATTCCTTGCCTTTTCCAGCTTCCAGAGCAACGGTCCCCAACCTTTTTGGCACCAGGGACCATTTCCATGTAAGACAATTTTTTCACAGACCTCAGGGGCATCGGGGAGGATGGTTTCGGGATGATTCAAGCACATCACATTTGTTGTGCACTTTATTTCTATTACTATTACTTTGTAATATATAACGAAATAATTATACAACTCACCATAGGTTGGGGACCCCTTTTCTGGAGGCTGCCTTTACTCCTTGGTTTGTGGCCCTTTCCTCCATCTTCAAAGCCAACAGTTGTACTTACATCTTCTCGCCTCTCGACTTCTGTCCCTCCATCTACTCTCCCTGGCTCTGAGCCACCTGCCTCCCTCTTTAAGAGCCTTGGTGATTACATTGGGCCCACCTGGATAACCCAAGATAATCCCCCCATCTCAAGATCCTTAATTTAATCACATCTGCAAAGTTCCTTTTACTATGAGAGGTAACACACCCACAGATTGTGGGGATTAGGATGTGGACACCTTATCCCTTATTCAGTTTACTACACCAAGCAAATGACCGGCTTAAAAATATTTTGAAATTTCCTGATGAAGTTTGGGTGCTCCTTGCAGACCAGAGCCCTACTCATATTCATAAGAGATGTCTACCCCAGGAGTGGGGAACCTGTGGCGCCTTCTAGGTCCTTAAGTGCAGCCTTTGGACTGAATCCAAATTTTACAGAACAAATCCTTTTATTTTTGTTAGTACATTTTTGTTCATCTTTTGTATTTTTATTTTATTTTCAAAATGAACATATTTAAAACACCAAAGAATAAAATAAGTTTCAATGAAATAATCCTCCCAGATTGACCAGCACAATTAGAACATTAGTAAGCCATAAGGGCTAAATTGACGGCTGCTACGCTCATGATTTAGTTCTAACTTCCCCCACCTGACTGGCACCACTACCGCACAGGCTGGTTGGTGAGAGTTTATGGAGGTTGAGTACGCCAGTCTGTTATCAGCTTTTGACAATGGTGCACTGTGTTCCTGTTTGAAGTGGAATTTGTGAAAGTTGCATGGCTCGACAGTATTTTTTAATTCTGTCTGCTTAACAGCCCATCATGTCAAAGAAGCCCAAGAGAATGCTAAAGGAAGAAAACAGATTTTTAAATGAGGATTGGGAATTTCAATATTATCTTGTTTCTGCTAAAGATAAGACGATTTGCTTGCTTTGTGATACTGCAATATCAACATTAAAGAAATTCAATGTTCATTAGCATTATAACACTCATGAGGACCACAAATATTTTAAATTAGAGGGAGAGGCATGAAAGGTTGTATTGCAGAAATTAAAAGATGAAAAGCAAAAGCAAAGACATTTCTTTCAAGCAGCAATAAGACCTGGACATAATGCCACTGAAGCAACTTCCAAAGTAGCTTATATACTCGGGAAAAAAGGGAAGCCATTCAGTCATGTAGAAATTGTGAAAGAATGCACTGTCGAAGTTATAGGATGCTTAGACCCCAATAATGTCTCAAAGTACAAAAAACTGTCTCTCTCAAGGAGAACTATAACTGATTGGCAGCTAGAATTAGCCTTCAACTTAACAGAACAACTTCATGCAATGCTTCAAAAGAAAAATGTATCATTTGATTGCTTTGGATGAATCAACTGATACTACTGACTTGGCACAGGTTTTATACTTCATTTGGGTCATAACAGATTTTCTTTGCTATGAAGAGTTACTCGCTTTGCGAACAGAACAGAACACGGGCAATAGATATCTTCAACAAATTTCAAGATAAATGTCATAAAGTTGGACTGAATTTAGTAAATTTAGTAAGCGTATGTACAGATGGTGCACCTTCTATGACAGGAAAACACGAAGGGTTTATTGCACAGACAAAGAAAAGTATTAACAGGTCCAGATGCTCTCATTTCTTTTCATTGTATCTTGCATCAGCAAAATCTCTGGGCTAAAGCTACTATTTTAAGTGACACTTTGCAAGAAGTTATAAGTATTGTTAACTATATTCCTGCAAACATAAGATGGCATTGTCAGTTTCATAATATGCTAAAGGTGAATGATGAATCCACCAAATTCAGTGTGGATTTGCTATATCTGTCTAAAGAGTGTTGGCTATTACAGGGACAGGTGTCAGCCAAAATTTTATCTCTGTGAGAAGACATAGTTAAATTTTATGAAGAACAGAATCAACAATGTGAGTTATTGAAAGAAGACTTCCACAGGAATGCAGCATTTCTATGTGCTATCATGTCAAATCAAAACAACTTGAATATTTCTTTGCAACATAAAACTAAGTCTGTATATGATATGTGACAAAAAAATCCAAGCATTTTGAAAAAAGCTATCTTTTTTCAAAACACTTTTTCTTCAAAAGGAAATTTTGGGTGAACATTTTCCCCAGTTAGCAAAGGTCACTGACGAGCAGGATGATACATGTGAACCATTTGAAGAATATGCCACTGTTATAGGCCTATTAATTGGAGAACAAAATGAAAGTTTTGCTGACTTTGAGAATCATGACATCACACTCAAATTAGCATTTTAGCCTCACCTAGTTGGTATCACCAAGGCACCTAAAGAACTACAGATGAAATTGATTGAGCTCTCAGTAGATAACATTTTAAAATCATTGTTTGTTTGATACTAAGAAAGATCCAACTGAAACATGGAAAAATGCAGTAGAATACCCATGCCTTCGGCAACATGCCCGAAAAATGCTTTCTTGCTTTTCAGCCACTTATTGCTGCAAATCTACATTCTCCTACCTAACCCAAATCAAGATGCCCTTAAGGTCACAAATGACTGATACCCATCTAGAGGATGAACTGAAACTGTGGACCTCCATGCTGCAACCAAATATTCAAATGCTTTCCAACAGAAAGCAGATACAACAAAGTCATTAAAAGGTTAGTTAACTTTAAAATTAACAAATAGTTTTCATTTTTTGAAATTATTAAGAACATAGTAGTTAGATTTTACAAAATAATGTACATTTTTAAGTATATCTAATTGAAGTTTCTTGAATGCAGCCTTATTTGATTATAGCTAAATTAACGCAGCCTTCCAACATGAAAAGTTTCCCCACCCCAGTCTACCCTTTTGGGATTCCACCCTGAGCATTATATCCTTGAGAAATGCTGTCCATAACTGAATATACAAACTGATTCCTTTTCCTGTGTTCATGATTTGTCAAAAAGCATAAAGATAAATAATCTAATACCCCTTGACCATCTACAAACAGGAGAAAACAAAAACCCATGGTCTTAAAAATCCTTTCAATGTCATAATTTGTCTAACAGTGACATCTTATGCTATTTCCCTAGGTGGGCAGAAGCAGCAGCACATGGGCAGCCACTGACACCAGGGATGGCCCAAGAAGGGGCATGTTGCATATATCAGGAGACCAGTGGCTAAGCCCTGGAAAGCTGGCCTGCTGCAAACACCCACCTCTGCACCTCCTTGAAAAGTGGTTCAACCAGGAGAAGCATGTGTATACCTCATCCCCTTGACATCAGCTATACTACAACACGTGCCTCTGGTTTCCATGAATCCACCATAGAAAAAGACTCTGAATACAACAGCACTTGGCGGGCCTTACAGAGTCTCACCCTCCTCCTACAGGGGAACTCCGAAGTCCTCCATAAAAGGTGCCAGCATCAAGTCCCCCCAAGGCTTCTAATCTCTGAGGAGCAAGTTTTAAGCACTGCAGAGGTCCTACAGTTTGGCAAATCTTGAAATGTTTCGAGGTTGGTGCTGCTTGTGCATTCTCTTGTGCCCATGTCTTAAAATGTAAAGTCCAATAATGACTGTGCTTAATAGGCACAATTATTTCTAAAGACGTAATAGAGACAGTCCCACAATGACTTTAGCCAGAGTTCAGTCTAGTATCATTTCTGACATTGATTCCAATGGATGTTTTTTGAGAAAGCAGGATAATTTTTATTAAAGACATTTTCCTCTAAGTCAAGGAATGCATGTTGAATACCTCCATTGTATTAATGATCCATTATGGATTTATTAATATAACATCTTGAATTTTCTTGACAAGTTCAATTTAGCAAAATCCTATGAAATAAAGTTCTTCTACCCTTTCACGTGCCCCTGTATTGACTGTGACATCAAAATGCCACCTAGATTCTTTTCATTGCATCCAAGGATTTATTGAGTATGATTAAGATAATTCAGGTGAAAGATTAGCTTGGAGTCACCTGGTGGTTTCTACCAAAAATCTTGGGATCTAGATAGGTCTTGTGGCCTGGAATTTTTTCCTGAACTGGGGCTAGTCTTAGGAAATAACTATAATTCTCCCCTGAAATTGGAGCTTTCTCTATTAAACAGCCACATTTACACATGTTAGCTGCCGTGAGGGATAAGAGAATAAAATGAGTCCTTGTTCTCAATGAGTTTCTGATCTAGCAAAAGAGATCAAAGTAGGATTTAGAAAACTCCGAACAAAAGAAACTTCAAATCTCTCAGCCCCAGGTTTCTCCTCTGGTAAATGAAGGGGTTGAAATAGATAATTAATATTGGTATTCCTGCTTTATAGTTTATAAAATATTTTCATACCTTTTTCTTAATTGTTCTCTACAATCACCCTGTGAGGTAGGAATTTCATAGGTAAGGAAACAGACTAAGATGTTGAGCTACTAAACTGTGGTTCAACAGTTGGTTGAAGCCACAGGCTTGAACTAGGTAGGATTCTGTGTCCAAATCTCCCACCATGATGCAAAAGCCAGTTAACAGCCTACAGAAGTAGATTCTAACACCAACATTCTGATTCTGAATGTTATGTGTACAGTCTTTCCTGCAGTTATTTACTATAATAAGTGTAAATCAGGCAAAAGCAGCTGCCATTCAAAAAGAGATAATTAATCTATAGTTTATTACAAGTAGCTTACCTAGACATGTCTTTTCAAAGTCAAAACTCACATGGTCAAATGAAGGTTCTAGAGCATTTTTTTCCATGTGTGTACGCAGACTGTGCTAAATGTCTACAAATTAATAAAAGAAAGTTTCTTTGAAAGGGCCCATCTTATCATTTTCTAGGAAATCAATTTGTGAAGATATTTAATGACAAATTATCTTTGCAATTTGTTCAACATTTTTGATGTAATCTCTGTGTCTCTTAAGTTACTCTTTTTCTTACCCTTCTGGATAGATTCATATTTATCTGTGATGCGGTTCTTGCCCTTTCTAGAGGTACTACAGGAACATGAAAGATACAGCAAGAGAGAATCAAGAATCTTCCTACTGCAACCTTTGATGATTATTACACAGTGGTGCGGGTAACAGGGATTGAGGGATTTTGAGGGACCTTTTTGTTACCCACACGAAGGTTTCTCGCGGCTCACTGTTGGAAAGCCTGCTCTCATCTGAGCTGAAGAAGGGCAAGTGTCCTCTTCTTCTCCCTCATTTCTATAAGCCCAGGTTCTGTGGGTATGGACCAGTACCCTTGGTAGTGACAAAGACTAGATGCTTCTCTGCCCAGGGAACAGCTTTGGCACTAATCCAGAGGCCATCTGCTCTGTGGGGAGGGAAGTAGGAATATGGGTAAGCAGGAAAAATGAGGTCAGCTTTCAGAGCAGTCAACCAACTCTGACGTGCTGGCTAGACTGTGAACTGCAGAATATTTACTGCAGGGAGATGTCCACAACAGGAGACACTCAGTCTGGCCAGGCCCAGACTCCCCCCAACCCAGGGCATCAGGATGACAGTCACAACAGAGGGGACATGGATTCATAGCCAGGCACCAAATCTCTTTATCCCAGAGAGATTTCCTCTGGTCCCTTTCATTATTACTCAGGGGAGATGCATGAATTGGTCTGTTCTAGCTAGAGTTGGAAAGAAGCAATATAATGTACCCAGGACAATCTCAAATTGATGGCTTGTATGAATCATCTTTATATCTGGCTTTCAGCCACATCAACCTACCTTTGCCCCACAGCCCTTGTGCACGCTCTCAAAGCAGCCGGGCATCTCTCTACCTTTGCACTCACCAGCCTGACTCAAAATGCACAGTTCACCTGCCCCCTACCCCACCATAAGACCGAAGGACAGGAAGCTGTGTTCCCGGCACAAGGCAGCAGCCTCACCCAAAACCTTGCACAGTGCCTGGCACTTGGTTAGAGCTTAATAAATACTTGTTCTTGTACAGGAAATTCTCTTTCATCTGAGGTAGGGGAGGAAGTGGAGAAACAGAATTATTGTACAAATAAAAGAAATGTACCAATAATCCCTAATCTTCCTTTTAAGCAGCATCTTCAGCATTTCCTCCTGTCACACAAACTTTTACCACACTTTGGATATTTTATATGAAAGCCCCAGTTCCAATTCTTCTGTCCTTGTTCATCAGCACTGGCGCAGCAGCTGAGTCTTCTAACAAGCCCCTGATGCATGTCACAAGTGCTTTGGGGCCGTGGAAGGTGAAATGTGAGTTGTCTATGTAACATGAGTATGTGGCTCACACAACCCAGGCATGTGTTGAAAATATTACGTGGGTAAAAGGATGTTCACCTGAGCGTTTTATTTATAGTAGCGAAAACCTAAACTCTAACAACTGATATTTGGTTATATAAATTAGGACGTATTTATAGAGCGAATAATATTCATATAATGGGATATTATGCTACCATTGAAGATCATATTTTAGAAAAATACATAATAGCATGGGAAAATGACCCAATATATTAAGTGAAAAGCAGGTCACAGAATTGAATATAGTCAAATTTTACAAATTGTGAGCATATAAAATATTAGGAGGAAATACACCTAAGTGTTACATAGTTTATTTCTGGGTGATGTTCACTTTTAAAGTCTTATTTAAACTTTTTCATATATTGTAATTTTATTTTATAATAAACAGGTATTACTTTTTATAATTTTCAAAATAGTATATTTTTAAATTGCAAACAAAAAAAAGTATATTATTCCACAATGAAAAGAAGTCCTGTCTGGTCCTGCCCCAGATGGTTATTTTCAAGATTAGACCATGAAGCCTCCCCCAAGATGCCACTGGTTCCTCATTATATTTATATATGAAACCCAGAAAATTCCATCCAAAAGTCAAGTGGCAGCGAGGCCGCTGTGAGTCAAAATAGGAGTTCTTTTCTTTGGTGTGCCAGGTCTGAAAAAGTGCCATATGTGCAAAAGATGCTAACAAGAGACTGCCATGGGGTAAGCTAGAAAAGTTGGAAGCACCTGTGGTAAGGAAACCCATTCCCCTGGGCAAGGGGAGAGCTGATGATGGTTCTTTCTGTCTGTCATTGGCTCTGTGGTGGCCACAGGTCATTCAATTTCTCTAAGCATCATATTCCCCATCTGTAAAAGGAAGATCTAACATTTGCCCTACCTATTTTGTGGGGTTAAATAAAATGATGTGTGAACTTTATTTTGTAAATTACAAAGCACCCAGTAAATGAAAAGTTTGGCAATCCAAGAATGCTAACATTTTAGGATAATGATCAATGCTTCCCACTTTCTTTCAAGATATCAAGAGATGCACTCTATATTCCCTCTCAAAAGGGAAAAGTCTAGAAAAGTCACCAGGAATTTTATCAGCCACATTTAACTTGCTTTATGTTTCCCTGTACCTTTCCCCTATGTAACAAAACTATGCTATGTGTTCACTTGACTTGTTCCTTTTTCTCCTGGGCACATGGGCAGATTTTCTCAGCTTCCCCTGTGGGAAGGGAGGGCCAAGAGACTGGATTCTTGCCACTGGAATATGGGTGCAAGCAATGTACAACCCTTCAAGGCCAGGCTGTGCCCCAAAATCTCCCTGCGAGATCCTCCATGCTCTCTTCCCTCATTTCCTGGCTGGGTACAGGTGTGGTGGAGGACTCTGGAGGCCCCTGGAAAACAGTGACACATTTGATAGAGGAAGCCCAAGTCCCTACATCACAGCAGAAGGCCACCCACGAAACACCCACTTTGACAGGGACACAGATGAGGAATAACCTGAGGTCTTTAGGATCATTTGTTACATCAATTATCATCCCTGAGTAATACACGCATGACCACAGCCACCTCTCCACTGCAGTGGCGCTCAATGCTCTCTGCTGCTTCCCATACAACTGATGCAGGGGACACAGAGAGCACATACAGTAAAAACCCAACCCTCACCCACCAGAAAACTCACCTAGGAAAAATTAAGACAATTTTTTTAGATTCCCTGGCAGATGTAAGACCTGCTCCCTTATTTCTATAGGGAAACTTGGGGGTATGTGCTAATTTAAGTAACTGAAAAGGAAAGAACAACAATGGCAACCCAATCCCAACAGTATTTAAGGTGAGCTGCAAATAGAAAAGGGTTAAGGTCTGTCAAGGTAGGAGAAATTAGGAGGGGAGTCTACACCTCTTTTAAAAGTTGTGGACAATGGAAGCAGAGTGTTAACATGGATCACTAGTCCCTTATGTATTTTACTCTTAGCAATGTCCACCACTACCCACCATGATTTTGGGGACCCACGATATTCTTTGGTTCAAAAATCTCTCCACCCATCTGCCTTAATTTCTAAAATCTCTGTTAACAGGCATAACAACAATCCCCTACTATCAGGCAGATATTGGGCTACATGTCTTACGTACATTACCTTATTTAATTCTCACTACTTATGTCCATTTATAAGTGAGCCTGAGATAGGGCAAACCTCTTGTGCAAGGTCACACTGCTAGTAAGTGGACAAGTCAGGGCTTGGACTCTAGTCCAATTATCTCCAGGGCCTCCACTCTTAATGGCTGCACCACGCAGTAAACCTGCTGGCGGGGAAGCCCTTGGCATTGCCTGGGCCGGCAGGGTCCCTCAGGAAGGGGATACTGAATGAGCAGAGAGAGGGCAGGTACAGAAGGTTAGGAGTATACAGAAGGCACACTCTCAAAGCAGGCAGGCACGGGTGGAATACCTTGATTAGAACCCTGTGGGGACCACATGGAAACATCAGGCTCTGAGTTCGGGAGTCCGCAGTTGAAGGTGGAGAAAGGAAGTGCTGCCCATCTCTCTGCTTTGAGTCTAGCCAACCATGCTCTCCCAAACTCACAGAGGCTACTTACCTGGTATGGGTACAGGGTAACCCCGTTGGTTCTCGACAGGGACCAGGTGCCATCCAGGTATTGGTGAGCCTGAATGGCCACTGAATTGAGGATATTCCCATTGCTGGGACTGGTGGCCATCTGGAGGCTGACCTTGGCCTGGTGGGTTGGGGACCCATTCTTCTTCTCAGCCCCATTGCTGACCCCAAGGCTGTTGGGTTTGCTGCTATGCTTGTTGACGAAGCCTGTGTAGCTGGAGGTGGCATAGGTGGCAGGCACAAAGGCCCAATCCCTGGGCTGCTGGAGCCCACCCATGTGCCGGGACCCTACCAGGGTGGGGATGTTGGAGAGCGGTGGGGGTGAGCCAGGCGAGGCATCGTAGTGCTCACTGCCAGCTGCTTGCTCCAAGGTCAGCACCATCTGGATGGCCTCCTGCTTCAGCTGGTTCAGGTGCGTGGCACAGATGTCACAGCGGTTGTCCCGGTCATTCCATGCCTTCCGGATGGTGTTGGGGACCTGGAGTTTGTCATGAATCACAGCCGAGAAAGCAGGGTCCTGGAGAACACAGAAGCAGAAAAAAATAAATAAATATGAGAGCCTATAACTCAAGGCTGGTAAGCACAATTCAGATATATGGTTTATGAGTTAAGCCCTAGACAAATCCAAGGAATTTGATTGTTTGATTGGCATCCAACAGAAATGAGAAGCCAGACTGGCAGAAGAGCTTCTGTGGTTGACAAACATGTTTTGACAAATGCCTAAGAATTTTATAATGAAAACTTTAAAGAAGTTAAAAAAAAAAAAAGATTCCTAAGTATCCTCCTCACCAGGCCAGTCAAATAAGAACCTTCCTGTTCTTGTGTCCACTAAAGAATTATACCCATACCTGGACCCTCCCATGGTGTTCAAACAGAGACACAAATATTTGTCCAGGCATGATGGGGACGGGGGGTGAGTGCAATCACTCTGGACCCATGCCTTGGGGCCCCCTGGCCCCATGTTACCCACAGAAAGTTGGTAACAGATGGAGGTGCTACTTGTGATCTGGAACAGAGATTCTGCTCAAGAAAATCGGCCTCATTAGCACTGTGTGCTAAGTGCCACTGGAAGAAAACCAACTAACCAGATTCTGGATCAGAGATCCAGCCTGCTCCAGCAGCCCAGCAAACTTCTGCAGGTGAACTCATGTTTACCATTTGCCCCACGGCAAGCTGGCCATGTCTGTATCCATGTAGCTGAGACTCTGACACATTAAAACAAAAATATCTCCCTCACAAACAGTCCAAGATACTTTTCCACTCAAACTTCATCTAAAACTACTATTTTAAAAATCTTTAGAGGCCCATTGCTTTTTAAAAGATCAGAAAGCTTAATGAGGATGCTGTCTTTCATTTACTTTATTTACTTTGCTTCCATTTTTTATAGGAAAGCAGGATTACCCAGAGAAACAAGCACTAGCAGTATTAATTGGATATCAAAATATTTTCCAGTTCTGCTACTTGTGACCTTGGAGTTCTGTGTGATCTTGGGCAATTTACTTAATCTCACTGAACCTCTGATTTGTTACTCCATGGACATGGCCTGTCCTTGTTATAAAGTCCTTCCAGCTCCATGACTCTGTGGGGAAACTGGGCCAGGAGGGTACAGTATGTACATATATGGACAGAGCCACTATGTCATTTGGAGGGCCTGGTTGAATTTTTGGGGTCAACAGTTGCTGCACTTAATGAATGAGGCTCACCTCAGGGCTTATTTACCTCTAGGACATTAGGGAGGAAACCTGCCCTTCTGAGATGTGCTGTCTGCTTTTACATGGCGGAGGCCCCATCAGAGCTAAATGTGGTCTGAGGAGCAAGGGTGGTGGTGTGGGGCAGCCAGGGTGGGCAGGAAGATCGTCGGCAGGAGGGCCGCTCTTAATTACGATCCATCTTGATTATAGGCTCCAGCATTTTGTTTTCCCTGTTTAACTACCCTGAGCAGCTCCTCAGCATGCACTGATTAATTGATTAATAAATCAAGAGGCCTCTTTACACAGCAGCAGCAAGGAGTGGCTCAGGAGGGAGAAACTCAAGACAGTCAGATAAAATGATGGGAAACAATAGGAGGTCAAGGTTGATCAGGTCTCGGCCGCCGAAGTGATGTGAACCATATGGGGCCTGCCTTGTGGCGGCCTTCTCATGACAGCTGCTGTGTCCAGAGAGTCTCTAATCACAATGCAGAGCATTGGGACCCGAAAGGGCCCTTTAGGGACCATTCTAGAACAGATTATCACCTCAGTTTATAAAGAAACAGCTCAAGAAGGGATATAAGTTTGGACTATGCCCAGACTTCCTGGCCAGTCCACGATCTTTCACTTCAAGAGCCAAAGAGCCATATCCATCAATAGACTTGTAGTTTTTGCACAGAAATATATGGTTGTCACCCCACTCACCTAGGAAATGTTCATTTATTCAAAGGGAATTTATTTGGGCCCCCATA
Source organism: Daubentonia madagascariensis (assembly GCA_023783475.1). Taxonomy (NCBI): domain Eukaryota; kingdom Metazoa; phylum Chordata; class Mammalia; order Primates; family Daubentoniidae; genus Daubentonia; species Daubentonia madagascariensis. The sequence goes on along the minus strand of JAKFHU010000258.1, from coordinate 12,362,632 downwards.
CATGCCAATATATAGTTTCTTGCTTTTTCATATAATGTTATAAAACATTTTCCCCTTATCAATAAACATCATTCAAAAATGTGTTTTTTTAATGACCACATGGTACCTTATCCTTTAGTCATTCCATAATTCATTTATTTATTCCCACATTCTACTGCATAATTGGAGAAAATGTGGGAAATCAGGAGACTGGCATTAAATGCAATCTGCAACCAACGGCTTACACTTTCAAGTTCCCAAACTATTTGGTTTCAAGAAGCCTGAAATTAATTGCTTATTTAGAATATTTTTGTTACCCCAATCACACGGAAGAAATGCCACAGTAAGGAGGCAGCTGTAAGAGCAGGTGCATCTGCACATCACAGTTTATCTTTGATGCTAACCCCCCTTAGACTCTGGATTTGACTCTGACATAGAGAGATATCCACTGTACAGAAACTGCATTAGTCATCCCTGGTTCTGAGGACTCCTTTTCAGTTTTCTTCCCTGTTTTCACTCCTCTCCCTTGAAGCAGTGCCTTCTTTATTCAGCTATTGCCATTTGTTGCTCGGCTCTCCAACATTTAACAAATAGGTACGTTGGCTTCCAACACGCCACGCATTGTACCACACTGGGGACCTAAGGACACATACATGGGAACAATTCCCATTCTCTGTTAGTTCACAATCCAGGGGACCTTCTTGGTTTCTGGACTACCATATGGCACATCCCTCTGCTGCCACCTCTAGTCCAGTCTGTAGTGACTCACAGGACCAATCCACACATACTCAGACACAAGGAGCTCGGCGCTCCCCTCGGTTCATGAGATGTAAGCATGAATTCCAGCTCCCCACCGCTCTCCTCCACCCACATCTGCGCCAACCAAAGCGAGCCCCGCAAGAGCCAAGAAAACCATCCGTGAGCGCATAGCCGAGCCCACTCCCAATACGACCATCACAGACAGCCGGGAAGGAGCCAATGACCCATTATGGTCTCATCCAGAGGGAAGCAGCGATTGAGTCTATAATGAGCGCGCAATTGCTGGCTGACGTCAGAGGTGCTCCTCACATTAAGCAACCCTTGATCTGAAACCCTATGTTAGTTCTTACCATCAAAAGGCCTCAGTACGTCAAGAGATACATCTTACAGAAACTAAAATCCCTTTCAAGTGCTTGTCCACGCATTATAAATATTTTAGTGCAACTCCAAACTTCAAAGAGGAATTTCCAACAGACACAGCTTTCGGAAGTACTGAAATAAAGAGATTATTGCTTCAAGGGAGAGTAGTCATAGACAGAAAGAAAAGAGAAAAGGAGTCCTCAGAGCTATGGATGGCTCACAAATACCATGCTCTCCTGACATGGACACAGAAAGAGCTACAGTAACCCCAAGAGATGGACCAGGGAAGCTCTCTTAGGATCAGCCGGCACCAAAAGAAACCTGGGCCAAGAGGAGTGAATTAAGCATCCTGTGTGGCATGCTTAAACTGTTAGAATAGATTCTCTGGTCTCAGTACAAAATCTATTCATCTTTTTCTTAAATTCCCAAGAAAGTAATGTTTACATAGAAAGGATTTTATTTAAAACCTTTTTTTTAACCATCAGGCCAGCTCATCAGCAAGAAAACAAGAGAAACCTGCCTAAAGGAAAACTCCAGACCAGTACTAAACACTTGGTCCAGCAAGCTTAGACCCCCCTGCAAGCAGGTAGCAGGCTTATTTTCCAAGAGCTGCCAGCTGGCTTTCAGTGCATGAGGTGGGACAGGCAACGTCGGCTGTAGAGTCTGCAAACTCAAGCAAGAAAACAAGAACTACTGCCCGGGCAAACTAAGCCATTTACTAATGTTCCTCATTGCTTTCTGTTCCATTTCATCCTCCGAGGGATATGTTGCTCAGCAATAAATGCTAACGCCCCTTTTGAGGACAGGCTCATTTTCCATGTTATTTTAGCCAAAAGAGTACTTTGAGCGTGTGCCTCCAAAGCCTCTGGGTCTGTGATGAAGGCAACAGCTGGAGTCAGCATCCAGCATGTGTTGCACAAATTCTTGTTGATGTTTGCTTCTGGTTTATTATTCTAGAGGCCTCCAGTGACAAGCTCAACAAGATTTAAGCTGTTCTTCAAAGACAGTTTCTTTCCACTTTGTTCCTAAACTTTCTTCGTCCATAAATGCTGCCCCACAGAATGGAGGAGAGTGCCCTGAGAATGAAGAGATGTTTTGCTCCCCACAGGGTCGGCTTCCCAGGAGATCAGTGGAATTCACCTTCACCCTCCTTCTTGTAATCCTTCCACAGCCAGGGTTTGCCTCCCCACCCCCTGCTGGCCCCTGTCACATTCCCCACATGTCCTTTGTTTCTCTAGAACCTCAATGTTCTTCATAGCAATTCTATCCCCACAGGCAGGTGTCAATATTAATGACTTTCTTTTCTGAATGGAAACCACAAAATTGAAAGTTTGCAAAACAATAGATAGCAAACCTTCGGTGGATCTGAACCAAGAATACCAATCTTCCCATTTGTAGTTAAACATTCAACTATCTGGACTCAAATGTCTCTCCAAGAAATGGTTTTTTGGGTTTTTTTTTTCCCCTCAGTAATCTCAGAAGAAGAAAAATAAGATAATTTGGCCGAATTTTAATCAGCCATTGTCATAGAGGTGAGTTTAAACATCTGAAATATAAGGATACTCCCAAAATGCCAGTCAGTGGATGTTAGTTACTTCTTCCTCAGGAAGATTTTGTTCATCAGTACATCTCATTTTCCACATGTGCTCGATGGAGGAGGATCAAGTGGATACAGAGGGTCGTTATCACCTGGGGACGTCCTCACAGTGAGACTCTTTACTCACCCAGTTATCACGTGGACTCTACCCAGCAGGAATTTATGGGTAGCTAAACATCAGTATCCTTGACTCCTGTTGTTCCTGGAGTTCCATGAACAAACAAGGCATGTGACTACCTTGTAGAAAAGCCAGGTAACAAATCAACTGTCTGACAAAGTAATGACATCCCATTGCTCTCTGTGGGGAAGAATTACCACCCTCAAGGGTTCTGCTGTTCTCACCAACACAATGCTTGCACGGAAGAAAGTCCCTACACGGTTCACTCTGATTGGCAAAGAGGACACAATTATGGCTCATTCTCCAAAGTTAGGCAGCTGTGACAAGGACAAAGGGAGGCATGATTCTTGAAAGGACCCAGGGTGTCTTAGAATTAGGTTTGCTCCAGGTGAGGCTTGAGACAGCCAAAATAACAACTGAAGCAGTGAGGACAATTAGGCCATGCTCTGATATCACAGGGGGATGGCTGACACTCCTACTTCATTAGCATAAAACTTCAGTAGAAACTTCCTTCTGGCCTACCAGGCAATACCTGAACCCAAGGTTTGTCATCATTGTAACCAGTCTGCTTTGTAAGCCAACAGCACTTCACCGAGTAATGACAATCACACCCTGGTGTGTGCATGAACACAGATCCTAGTAGGTGAAAAATATGAATATAAAGGCATAAAGGCATACAAGGTAATAAGCTCACAGAGACCAAAAAAAAAAGAAAAGAAAAGAAAAAACCCGCCAAAGGAGAATTGTTAAATGTCAGACCAAAGTTGTTCTACATAAGAAGCCAAATTAGCCTGGGATGTAGTGACTGTGCCCAGCCTAAGTGACGCTACTCTGGATGACTGCAGAGAGATGTGGTCCTAGTAAAGACGGTATGTGCAGCTTCAGGTTGAATGACTAGTTGGGAAGGCCAAAGGCAGGTAGGAATGCAATTAACAGGGTTGCTTGCTGTAACAGGTGAAACAGCGTTGCAGATGGTGAGACTTTTCTACTTCAAAAGAAAAGGGAGATTTTTAATCAGAACTTAATATGATTAAGAGCAGTTCATGAATTACTCAAAAGAGTAGTTGAGGTATCTCTCATCACGACCACACAAATTTTTTTTATGTCTAGGTCTCATCTCTTCCGACTAGATGGTATGGATTCTGTTGATTCTTTTCAAAACTTCTGGTTAAGAGCATGGGAGTTTCAAGTCCTGGCTCTATCACTTAGTAGCTGTGTGACTGAGAGCCATTTTTAAAAAACCTATCCAAGCTTCATTCTCCTTAAATGTAAAAATGGGAATTGATAATAGTACCTTTTGAGTTAAGTATGAATTAAATGTGGTAATATGTGTAACATGTTTAGCACAGTTCTGGTTCTTGGTAAATGCTAAATAAATGGTAGTACTTATTATCAATGTTACAATTCTCAGTACCTAATACAGTACACTTTGTACAAATTTAGTATTTCATACGATGGTGGTGTTGATGATGGGGGAATGATGATGGCCACGATGCCAGTGATGACCTTAGAGGTTACTTTTATCCAGGAAAATTTAGCACTTTTGGTAAGGAAGAGAACATTTGACCTTCTGTTAATCACCGCCTACATCTGGGCAAGTCAAAGTCTTCTTAAAAGAAATCAAAATAAGAACAGGTCTCTGGAGTTCCAGAGCTGGTATCTCTGAGCATGGACTACATGGCTCCCAGCCTTCGCTATTTTAAGAGATAAAATAATCCAAGAGTCATTCATTTCCGTGGAACTGAGAATATGATTCTTCTGTCCATAACAGGCCAACTGAAAAATATTCCTTATTTCTCCCTCAAGCACAGGTAATGCTCTAAAGGGGCTTTGCTAGATGTTCAGTTAGAACCACAGAGCCATCAACTGGTCAATGTTTCCTAGGAGCTGCCAACCTGTACCCAGGAGACGGAGAAAGAGAAAGATGATTTCACATTAGCATAACTATCCGCAAACCTGAAAATCCTGTTCTCCACTTTATCCCTCGGCCCTGGGGAAATAGGATCCATTCACAAATAGATTAAGAGCTTAAGATGGGAGAGTAGACTCCTACTTAAAATGTTTCCCTTAACTTTAAAGTTCATGTTCAACATGACGCAAAAATAAAGTACTGGACTTTAAATACATAAGCACTAATCAAGATTCTAATAGGACAACTCTGAAATATTATCTTTAAATTATTAAAGTCTATCTAAACTAGATGTATTTTTTATGGGTAGGCTTTAATGTACCAACAGGTGGCAAAGGGAATTATTTTCAATCTGTAAGTAGTTGTATTAGTATAAGGCTATTAAGGATTCTGTTAATTATCTAATTATGAAATTGCACAATAGTTTCTTTTTCCTTTAATTGATTTTATATGCATGAAATACTGCATGAATGTACTTGACTGTGTTTTCTTGGACTTACTACAAAAAGATGAAATACCTAAAATTTGGTGTTGTTGCTGTTGTCTTTAAAAGATGAAATTTTAGCAGATAACCCCTGTTTTGACTATGTCCTGCAAAAAATTTAAATACTTCCATAGTTGCCCTGTGACCTAACTCTGGTGGCCTAGTGTTTCGGACCTTATATAATTTTCTTCAAGCCATCTTGTCAGCCATCTCTCCTGTCTCCTCATGTGACCCTCCAGTAAAGTCAGCCTGGGCTTCCCCGTGTCCTGCAGGAGCTCCTGCATTTCCCTGCACCTTTGCTTAGGTTCTACCCTGATGATAATCTTCACCTTCCTTCATAAACCATGAGAAGACTTTTGGGGGTAATGGGTATGTTCACTATTTTAATTGTGAGGATGGTTTCACAAGTATATACATGTCCAAATGTATCAAAGTGTACATAAAAATGTGTACCATTTACTGTATGTCAATTATATATTCACCAAGCTAAGAAAAAATCTTGTTCATCCATCCTAAGGCCCAGCTTGTCCATGAAGTCTGAGTCCCAGGAGGGATGTCTCCCTTCACAGGACTTCCATAGCACTTCTCTGGTCTGAGTCATTCACAGCACTTAGCAGACACTTCCTTATTAGAGTTGTGCATGTTCTATCTCCACAATCACAGTAAATTCCTAGGGGGCAGAAACCATGCCATAATTTTAATAGCAACGATAATTTCTACTCTTGCCCCCCTGGAGTCTACTCTCACGACAGTAGGAGGGTGATCCTTTTAAATTTTAAATCTGATCTTGGCATTCCTTGGCTTAAAATCCTCCCCTGGCACCTACCCCAGTTCCCTCAGAGTCAAAGTCAGTGTCCTTGCATTGGGCCCTGCAGGATCCAGCTCTGGTCCTTCTCTGATCCCAGCTCCTACAACTTACTTCCTGACCTACTCTGCACCAGCCACAAAAGCGTTCTTGCTGTTCCTCAGACACACCAGGAATATTCACTCCCAGCTGGATGACTTTGTACTTGCTGTTCCTCCTGCACAGAAATTTTTTGCCTACAGATATCTGCTTCACTGTCTCTCACCACCTAAAAGGTACTCAAGTATCACCTTTTAATTGAGCCTTCCCAGACCAACTAATCACAATTGCAAACGAGCCCCAGCACTCCCTAACCCCCTTCTCTGCTTTATTTCTGTCTACAGCATCGTCACCACCTAACATACTAGATCACCATTCATTGTCTCTCTCCCCCTGCAAAATATAAACTAGATAAAAGCATGGACTTCTGCCCATTTTGTTCACGGCTGAATCCTTAATGCCTAGGAACAACGCCTGAACTATATAGCAGGCACTCAGAAAGAATTTGTGACATGAATCAATCAATGAATCAATTTTCAGTGAAAGGGGTTCCTATATCTATTAGCTTCATCTTTCTTGTGGGTGTTTATCACTTTCTGCTTTGTAGTAAAGTTGTCTTTTTTGTTTGTTTCTGCTAGATTTTAGTGTCCTGAGAGGACTTGGAGAGTTTGTTTATTCTGAAATCCCTCCAGGGCCTTGTTTCTCAAGGGGTGGCCTCACCATGAACCTCTGCAGCAGAATCACTTGGGAAGTTCATAACAAGGCAGATTCCCAGGCCCTCTCTCAGCCCCTTGATATCAGAATCTCTGGGGACTGGGGTCCTGGAACCTGCATGTTAACAAGCACCCCAGGTGATTCTGCGATGCACTGTCACCGAGGATGGGAGGAGAAACCAAGATGAGGAAGGGAGAAGAAGGGGCAGGCGCAGTGGCTCATGCCTGTAATCCCAGCACTCTGGGAGGCAAAGACAGGAGGATTGCTTGAGGCCAGGAGTTTGAGACCAGCCTGGGCAACATAGCAAGACCCTCTTCTCTACAAAAAAATAGAAAAATTAACCGGGCGTGGTGGTGCACACCTGTAGTCCCAGCTACTTGGAAGGCTGAGGCAGAAGGATCCCTTGAAGAAGTAGAAAGAGGCCCGGCGTGGTGGCTCCTGCCTGTAATCCTAGCACTTTGGGAGGTTGAGGCAGGAGGATCACTTGAGGTCCGGAGTTTGAGACCAGCCTGGGCAACATAGCAAGACCCTCTTCTCTACAAAAAATAAAAATTAACCGGGCGTGGTGGTGCACACCTGTAGTCCCAGCTACTCTTTGGGAGGCTGAGGCAGGAGGATCCCTTGAGCCCAGGAGTTTGAGGTTGGGGTGAGCTGTGATGACACCACTGCACTCTAGCCCAGGTGACAGAGCAAGACCCTGTCTCAAAAAAAAAAAAAAAGAGAAGAAGAAGAAGAAAGGGACATCTGCCTTCTCCTTTCAAGTACCTAACCCTAGCTGTGGCCTTCAGAGAGGAGCCAACGACTTCACGAGGAGCTTCCACTCCACCCCACGAATTGCAATGAAAACCTCAGTGCTGAGAACTGCTGCTTTTTATAGGCAATAATAATTCAAGACAATGATAAATGGCTCTTGAGACGTAGCCCAGAGACTAAAGGGATGATGCAAATGTCTTTTCACCAAATTCTCTCCCTACTCCAATAGTTTTCAGCCACTGGTGATTTTGAGCCCCAGGGCACATTTGGAAATATCTGGAGACATTTTTGGTTGTCACAACTGGGAGGGGGCTGACATCTAGTGAGTAGAGGTCAAGGATGCTGCTACATATCTGACAGTGCGTAGAACAAATCCTCCCTGCCTTCACAGAATTATCAGCCCCAAATGTCAATCGTGCCGAGGTTGAACTCTGGTCTAGGCCCTCTCCTCTGATTCCTTCTCACCCTTCTCACCTCCTCATTAGAGAGGAATCTCTATGCAGGACGATGAGATGGGTGTTCTAAATCCAGAAGCTAACTCTGGCTCTCCTCTGCCTCGGTTTCCCTTAAGTATGGAGACATTAAACTCTAAAAAGCACACTCTCATGACATTGCAGCTGACAATGTTGAGTATGGTGGGTGTATATGGGCTTACCGTGGGTGGGCACAGTCCCCCTGGCTGTTAAAACCTCACATGCTGGTGGAGTTCAGATCCTGGACCGCCTGCCCTAGCCTCCGACCTCCCCTCTATCTGGCTACACAGGCTGTTGCCCTTCCTGGTGACACAGGCACTGCTGACAGTGCCACCAGCTGTTTACAAGAGTGTGGTGGAAAAGGCTGATGTGAAACCGTGGATCTGGTTCATGGCTTATGAGGCTGCTTACAGAGCATGTCGTTTCCCTCCCTGCCTCTTGGCCTGGGTTTGAGAGGGGACGGCTGAGGTTGCTTTTTACTATGAAATCACTTCAAGCCTCTGGCCAGATTTCACATCATGGTAACTTTGCAGTTTCCTTCTCGGAGAAGGAAAATCAATGCCACTATAAGACAAATTCATCTTGAAGATGTAATTTGGTGCAATTATAGAGAAGACCAAAGATCTCTTTGTTCCTGAAAAAACCACATTTATGTAGCTCAGACCATGTGCCAGGCTCTGGGCTGGCATCAGTTTGGGAAGGCTTTGTGAGGGAAGTCACAAAGGCTTTGGCCATAAGTGTCCCAAGCCATAAGGGTCTAAGTGACCCTTAAAGGATGAGGACCTGAGCTGTAGATTTTTTTCACTCATGATACATCAGAAGTGATTTATAACCTTGAGCAGAGGATATAATATCTCAGCAACATCAGACAGACGGTGTCTATACTCACAACTAACTCCAAGACCTACCTAGGAGGCCCAGAATTTACCTATCCATCCCTCAGACACCTTGTTTGCTTATTTGGGGAGGGACGGGTTAATCATGGGGTGCTCGGCCATATGTCTCACCCTTCTTTCTTTTGTAATGATCTTTAGTGGAAAGGTCTGAACTGAAAATTCACTGAGATGAGCAAAGCATTACTGAAACAGCTTTAAATACGGCAGGATAGGGGGGCAGTGGGCAGGAGGGGCAAGAAGCCTTTCTCCAGGGGCTTGACCATGCCTCTCTGTCAGCTCCAGTCAGTAACCGTCACTCCTCAGAAGCCAGTTGCCTCCAACTATTACATCCCCACAAAGTCAGAGAATCAGCTAGCCATCCTCATTTCAGACTTCTACCTCCTTAATCCTGATCAGGGGTTACTGCAGAGCAGGCAAGGATTTCTGGACCTGACCATGGGCATGTGCTATGCTTTGGCATCTTCCTTAGTGTGTGCCACCCCTAGCAACCCCCCAACAACAGAAGCTGACCTCTTTAAGGGATGCAGTCTTCACTGGCTTCTCAGGGGACCCTCACGGTAGGGAGAGCTGGCAGAACACATTGAGGACCTGACCAAGGCTGAAGCTGACTGTTTTGAATGACCCCTTCTAGATGTTCCTACACAGCCTCAACCACAACAAACCCATGGTAGTATGTGAACGAGAAAGAGGGCGAGCAAACCAGGACCCCATGCTGCCTCCAGTCATTCCAACACATGGGAGCCTAGAATTTGACAAAGCATAGCTGTATTTAGCTTCTATACTGTTAAATTATTGATTTATCCTCATATTTTAAAAGAGAGCTTTCTAGGCCAGGGGCAGTGGTTCATGCCTGTAATCCCAGCACTCTGGGAGGCTGAGATGAGAGGATTGCTTGAGGCCAGAAGTTCGAGATCAGCCCAGGCAACACAGCAAGACCCCATCTCTATAAAAAAACTAAAAAACATTAGCTGGGTGTGGTGGCACACGCCTGTAGTCCTAGCTACTCAGGAGGCTGAGGCAGGAGAATCGCTTGAGCCCAAGAGTTCAAGGCTGCAGTGAGCTATGATCACACCACTGGACTCCAGCCTGGGTGACAGAGCAAGGCCCTGTAGGAAGAAAGGAAGGAAGGAAGGAAGGAAGGAGAGCTTTCTGACTATCTATAACAGACCCTACAAGAGACATTTGAATCAGTCAATTCATATGCCTTGTCTACCTATGTAAATTAATTACATAAGAAACTTAAAATAACAGCAACTATAACACTAAAACCTCTGACATATTAATCTTATGGAAAATATGAGTAGACTCAATGGGAAAGAGCATAAAGCAAAAAGTCTGTGAATGCACTCAGAGTAACAAGAGGGCCACAACTCACATTTTTCACACACACACACACACACACACACACACATGCACACATACATCTCTTTGGGAGAAAATCAGTAAGCTGGCTCTGGTGGAGGGGCTCTGGGGCAAACAGTACTGGTAAGAGGCTCAGGAATCAAGATCTTACCGATTCATCCCTGCCCGCCCCCCCTACTGCCGCCTGCCTCTATCAGTTTTCCTCAGGATCGATTCTGATAAAGTTAACTGCAGAAATGTTCTTGAAATGATCTGTGTGGTCCAATGAGGGATTAAAATGACAAAGCTGTGCCCCAAGTATTTCCTGGGTGACTTTAAAGTGGAGGTAGGAATGGGAGAATAGGAGCATAGAAGACATTTTAAAATGGATTTTAATTTTGATTTTGGTTACAGATTTCAATACAATTTGAGAACATTTGAGAAACATGGTGTGGACCTGATTTGGACTTTCCATATTGGTAGGCAGTCAGAAGAAAGGAAAGATTTAGGTCAGATCCCTCCCATACACATAGCCACATTTTAAAACTCTTTAAAATACCATTCTACCAGTAGTACTTTCCAATACAAATGCAGACAGGTAGATTTCTGCCTGGTTAATCTATTCTTTCAATATATTCACTCACTCATCTCTTTACTCACTAATTTCATTCATTTATAAAACATTTATTAAGTATCTACTTGTGCCAGGTCCTTTGGTAGGTGCTAGAAAACAAACATGGTCCCAGCCTTCACAGAATATTACAAAACTACCATTATCAAAGATTCAAACCAGAAAATAGTCCTTCCTCTTTATCTGGGGAGTTACAGAGTGGACAGAGCTCTGGACTCAAATTCTGAAGACCTGGGTCTTAGTCTAAGCTTTGCCATTTTCTAGTTTCACAGACTTGGCCAAATCAGTCAATCGTCTTGAGCCTTAGTTTCCTCATCAGTAAGACAGGGATAATACTTATCCCTTGGTGTTGATGTAAAGATTAAATGGAATCATAGACATCAAAGCACTTTGTGAAGAGCTCTATAAACCTAGCATGTTAGTATTACAAACACAGAGTTTTCCCATGTTTAACACATGAAAAAGCACAGGGCCATGTGCTAGTCAATGTCCTTACAATTTCGCAGCTAGGGAGCTCAAGGCCCAAGTATGAAAAGGGATAATAGAATAACAGGACCAAAAAGGGCCCACCCAGGTAAGCCTTCATTTGGCTCCAGAGAAAGGCCAAGATCAAAATGCCAAGGCCAGCTTAATGTCCAGGTCTTTCTCTAGACCCTCCATACAGACAGGGAAATGCTCTCAGCTAAATTTATCATAATGAATAGGTCAGAAAAGATAAAGCCAGAAGTGGCTCCATTTCTTCCCTGGTCTATAGTAAGATCAATGTCATGCATGCTCTGTCCACGCTCATTAGAACACATGTGAGAGTCACTTCCCTGACCTCTCTCCTCACCGCTGTGGCCAGGCAGAGGAGTGAAATTTTCCAGAAGGACAAATCAACAGAGTCCCACGCCATTTGACCTTCTGTGATAAACCCACTTCTAAGCCAAGCAAAGAGAATCAATAAATGCTTTGGAGACAGTTACCCAGAGCTTCTGTACCTATGAAGACTTCAAACACATATACGCTGATATCTTAGAATTGCCTCAGAGCAGTGGACCAGAGACAAGAGATATCCCCCATCAGGCAGGCCTGTGGGCCCCTCTGTGTAACTAGTGGTCATCCTCAGAGACCAGACCTGGAATCTTGGAGCAGGGCCTGAGTGCTCTGTGGCCAAGAAAATGGAAAGTGCACACCCCAGGATGCTCATGGCTGGACGACTGCTCCCAATGCAGCCTTACCTGGGCTATTATGGCCCCAGGTCACACACCTGAATCTACCCATGGTCAAAGGTCAGCAGTGGGGCAGGCATTCCTGCTCAGGTGACACCGGCCCAAAGACTGGGACGAGATTTTAATCAATCACATTTGGTAGAATTGGCAAAAATTTCATAGTCCAAGATACAAGGCAGGCTTCAGAGAAGGTCAAGGGATTCATGGTGGTCTATGAAGCCACATAAGGACCTACTTCTTGGTGAGGCCTTAGCTATCCAGAGGTGGCTGAGCTGACACAGGCAGAAAATCTCCAGATCTCCTTCAGAAAGACGGGGACTGATTTGGCAAGATCTGTGTCTTCATCTGGCCATTGCCCAGTTGAATGACTCTGCTATGCCCAGAATATCCCAGGCAAACTATGCACACCTCTGGACAGGATGAGCTGGCACCTGACACAGACTCAGGTGGGGCTACCAACCTGAATAGCTCCAGGCCAGCCATCTTCATAGTCACTGGTTAAATCAGATGATATCCTTAGGGGAAATGTGAAGGGCAATTATTATGCAAAAAATACTCCCGGCACTCTTCTGTATTCCCAATGACACGGTCAAGAGGGTTACCCACAAGATTTTTAAAAACTGTTCCAAGACAAAGCCTTTGGGAGTATGGTTTTGTAAATGGGTTTCAGGTGCAATTCCCTACTGATTTTTCACAAAAGCTTGTTCTCAAAGGACCACATGATTGTGTTCTTTACCCTTCAAATATAGATATGTTCAATATTAACTCCACTGTGTTTGGGAGTTGTCCAAGCCCAGCTGTGGAAAGTGACTTGATTAATACTAGATCTTTCCACATTATTATTTATAAGCAGAGTTTTAGTTGCTTTTTTCTGTGAATAGTATCCCAATTTATTGTTAACTAAGCCTGGGTGTTCTTAGAACCTAATTCATTAAGCCAATATTATTGAGACATTAAAAATCTTTAAACCCAAAGTAGTTAATATCAGGGTGAGTTTTTGTTGGTTTTTTAAAAAGTTTATTTCTATTAAACAATTCGACATTAATAAGTACTGTGTGTTGCAAAGGTTTAGGGATGTAGTAAAATGGGATAATTGAAGTTTCCCTTTTAAAAAGATTGTGGTCCTTTAGCAAAACCATAACCTGTTAATGTTGTTATTTCAACTATTCCCATCTATTACCATCAACTGAAACATGCTGTAAAACCTTCTGGAATCTTTTGTTACAATTTCAGGTGCATTTATAAATGTCTTAAAACTTAAGGGGAGAGGAAAAGAGATTCGCTTTTATACTAATTACCTTATTCCACTTGTAAATGTGAATCAATTTACAGTCAAAGAAATTTACTTTTAAAAAACTAAACACGCATTTAGTTTGAAAGAAGTTTTGAAAGACATATGTCTATGCGCTCCCTGCAGTGACTTCATTCATTCACTCAGCAAATATTTATATACCCAGCACCTATTAGACAGAGCAGTGAGCAAAACAAGGTCCCTGCCGTCAGGGAGCTCTCTTCTGCAGAAAAGCGAGTAAATGAGCAAACATGGGAAATGTTACATGTGACACATAGAGAATAAAGCAGAGCGGGGGAAGGGACTTTGGAGGTGGAGTGAGGGGCTTTTCCACAGGATGCTCAGAGCTGGCCTCTCTATTAAGGGACACTTGAGCAGAGACCTGAAGAAAGAGAGGTCGTGAGCCACAGTAGCATCACAGGGGAGCCTCCCAGGCAGGGGAGCAGGGACATAGGAAGGCCCGGGGCTGGGAGCTAGATTAGCATAACTACAAACAGCAAGGAGGCCCACATGGCTGGAGTGGGGTAAGGAGGGGAGATGGCTGAAAATTAGGTCAGGGAGACCACTATAAACTGAATGTTATGTTCCCACCCCCAGTCATATGTTGAAATCTAATCCCCAAGGTGATGGCTGGAGGTAGAGCCTTTGGGAAGTGACTAGGTCATGAGGGCAGAGCCATTATGAATGAAATCAGTGCACTTATAAGAGATAGTCCAGAGAACCCCTTTCCCCTTCTGCCATGTGAGGACAGAGGGAGAAGTCGTCATCTATGAACCAGGAAGAGGTCCCTCACCAGACACCAAATCTGCCAGTGCCTTGATTGTGAACTTCCCAGTCTCTAGAACTGTGAGAAATAAATTTCTGTTGCTTATAAGCTACTCAGTCTGTGGTATTTTATTATAGCAGCCCAATTAGACTAAGCCAGAGACTGTCAAGTCTGGAGTTCAGGGATGAGGTCCAGGCTAGACATATAATTTTGGATGTCAATAATATATTGATAGTGTTTAAAGTTATGGGACCGGGGAAGATCACATAGGGAGTAAGGGTAGGTACAGGAAAGGTCTGATGAATGAGCTCTCCAGGATTTATTTAGAACAGATGAGAAGGAACCAGCAAAAGATACCGAGAGGAAATAGGTAATGAGGTAGAAGGAGAAACCAAAGAGAGTGATGTTCAGGAAACAAATTAAAGAAAGTATACCAAGAAGGAAATGATCTACTGGTAAAAACCTGATGCTACCTAATAGAGGGCCAGTGTTTTCTCTGGGAAATATCAGAGAAATGATGGATAGGTCAAGTAAAATAAGGACTGAGTTGACTATTTGTATACTATTTATGGAATAGAAAGTCAATTCTTTAACCTCTCTATTTCTCAGTTTCCACACCCATAAGCTAGGGATAATAATGGCACCCACCTTATGGGCTTAAGTGAGTTAGTATATGTAAAACACTTAGAATAGTACCTGGCATGTACTAGGCGGTCAACAATACTTGTTGAGTGAATGAATGTATTATAATCATCACATCACTATAATTATCTGTCACAAGTATTATTTAGCATTTATTGTCATTGATGATCTTCACAAGAGCTTTTGCTTGAGTGGTGGCAACTAAAGGATGAATGCAGTAGGTTCAAGACAGGGTAGAGATAAGAAATTGGAGGCAGGGAGTAATAAACAAGTCTTTTTTAAAAATAAATTTGCTGCAAAGATAATCAAAGAAATAGGACAGTAGTAAGTGGGGGATATGAGGTCCAGAAAGCCTTTAATTTTTTTTTAAAGTTGGGAGTTGTAACAGCGTTTTTGCATTCTAAAAAAAATGATCCAATAAAGAGACAAGAAATGACAATACAGAAAGAAGGGAAACTGCCAGGGTGTTCTTGAACAAGTAAGAGGGGATGGTATCTAGTACACCAGTGTGCTTCAAAGTACTATGTGGGTACAAAGGCCCCCTCTGTGTTATAAAAATAACAATACCAAGGTGATTAGCTTGAACCTCTTTTCGCTTGAGTCTGTGGCCACTGATGACATTCAAATGTATGTCAATGGTCACCATGCTGACTGGGCAAGAGAGCACAAGAGAGCAAAAACGTACCCTTGCCGCTGGGGAATAGTTCGAAATACGTATTTAGTGCCATCTCCACATAGGAAGATACAATGGAGCCATCAATCTCCTCCAGAATTAGCTGAATTGTGTGTGCAGAGGCATCTGGTGGGGATGGGGGTGGAGGGAGGTAGGGGGAGTCAACTCCAGCTAGGGGGTAGAATGAAAGGAACAGCATCACCTGTTTTTTACATGAATCAACATAGACAGATCTGAAAAAGTGTAACTTTGAGCTAAAAATTCGAGTTGTCAAAGGATTATGTCCAGCATGGTACCACTCGTAGAAAAACATATTGCCATGGTGTCCAGTCTGTCGGTATCCTAAAATTTCTCACACCCTGGTAAAGATTATCTGTGCATCTAAGTGGACCCTAATGCTGCCTGGTGGAGGGCCAGTGTGCTGGCAGGGAATTACTGGAGAAATGGTGGGCCCAGGAGTGTGGCCATTGCTGCGGTGGAAAAGGACTCCAGGATCACAAAGGTAGGCAGACTGATTGCCCTATTCCAGCACAAGACAGCTCATCAATGACATTTCTCTAAAGGATACATCTTTATGGACTACTTTCAAAGGGGGATAGGACTCTCTTTTTCAAACAAAATCTTACACAGAAGTCCAATGAAAGAAAGAAAAAGAAAGAAAGAGACAGAGAAACAGGAAGGAAGGAAGGAGAGAAAGGAAGGAAAGAAAGAAAAAAAGGAGAGGGAGGGAGGGAAGGAAAAATCACAGTCGTCCTGGTTAAAGCAGAGCAGGGCCGGAGCCCCACCTGGGCTCTAAGAAAGCTGGAAGATTCTGCCAAGGAAACCCTTGGCCTTCCCCGTATTGCTGCTACCGAGGACTGCATGTGTGTGAAGCATTCTGGATTTTTCTTTATTTTTTTTAAACACTGTTACCTTCATCAGCTGTGACAGCAGAACAAAGGTTTTCGTGTTTGTTTTCTGGCTTTCACCACATAAATCAAAACGATACCTCTGCCAATGCTTCTCGTTTACAGGTGGAAGGTTGCAATTTCATGAATTATAAGTCAACATCTCATGCCCAAATATATCTATTTTACTTGAGATTTCCTGGCCTGTCAAAAACATCAAGCACTGACAAGAATAATAAACTGGGTTTCGTGGCTGGCGTGAATGAAGTCGTCGTCAATTATGAGAAAAGAATTTGTGTTTTCAATGTCAATTACAAAGATGATTTCTACCTATAACCTACTGCTAAAAAATTAAAAATCTAAAGCTTAAGAATTTAGCGTGAATTTTATGAAAATTATATGTATTTATTTTCACACTAGTCTTCATTATGCTGATTTGAACACAGACCTTAATGTGTACAGGATAATAATTATCCTGGCAGAGCAGAGGCAAAATGGGGATTATTTCTCATAAATACATGTATTATGGTAGGAAAAAAACAGATAGTATGGAACTTTTTAATATCTTAAACTGTTTTTATGCATTACAGGCATTAGTCAGCTCCAATCTTAAATCTCAAATGAGTCCCAAATAAAATGTTATATTGAGTACCTTCTTCCAAGGCATCACACCCAAGTAACTAATATACTCAAGAGACCAAAGGAAGTTATTTGTCAAATTCAGCCATGAACAAACTTACAGTGAAGACAGATACTTGAAATATATATTTATGGTTGTTTCTTTCCAAAATAAACATCCATCTAAATTCTTAATCTCCGACTCTTCTCTGAATCCTACTACTGAATCCTACTACAAGTTGATGCCTCCTTCCTCCCTCCTTCCCTTGTTCCTCACACAGCCTTCATGCAGCTACGTAACTACCCCACAGGGCTCTGCAGTACTGAGTTCTAATCCTAGTAAACTGGCCTGGATTGCTGAGAAATCGTGAAATGGTCCTTTTACTGCCCTCCAGCCCCAAGTCCTTGGGAAAAATAGGAAGAGAACAAAAACCAGCACTGACTTCAGAAGGAAGGTAGGAAGCAAAATGACTAAAGACCATAGACTGAGGAGCCATCTTTGGGGGAGGGCCCTAGTCTCTCCCCATCCATACTGCCCTCTTCTGCTTAGCTAACATCATCAACACTCTTAATTATACAATATATTTTTTGAAAAGCAAATTTATATAAAAACACTGAAGACTGTCTGTGCACTTTTCTTTTCTGGGCTCCTGGATATAGAAAACCATCTGGCTGACTCTAATGCCTTTAACCCTTTCATTTCTTCATCCTGGTGCAATAGTTGCTGGTCTTGAAATAAAAACCCACTGAAGGCAAGAAGCCATTGACTTGGTTAAATGTGTGAAAAATCTTACAGTCAGGGGTGTATTCAACCACTAATGCAAACACAATCGTATTTAGCATTGCTGTCCATCAGGGTCTCAGAATTACATGCCTACAGCCACGGCCCAGCACAGTGGCTCATGCCTGTAATCCTAGCACTCTGGGAGACTGAGGCAGGAGGATTCCTTGAGCTCAGGAATTCGAGACCAGCCTGAGCAAGAGCGAGACCCACCCCGTCTATACTAAAAATAGAAAAATGAGCCGGCATTGTGCGCCTGTAGTCCCAGCTACTTGGGAGGCTGAGGCAGGAGGATCGCTTGAGCCCAGAAGTTTGACGTTGTAGTGAGCTATGATGACACCACTGCACTCTAGCTAAGGTGACAGAGTGAGACTCTGTCTTAAAAGAAAAAAAAAATGCCTACAGCCAAAGAGCAACTAGGTTTTGGGATGTTTTCTAGTTTGTTACCTGGTGTGGTCTCCCAAGCACAAATTCTCATTCATCATTCAAGAGGAAATAAAGGATTACTTTCAACTCAATTTGTAGTCTGAGAATTTTAAAACCTAGAACTGAAGTGAAAAGAAAATCACCATCCTGGTGGTAAAATGTCATGTTAGCCTGGGGAGAGGGGTAGACAGTGCTGATGGTGGCCAGAGACGGAAAGCCCAGCAGCTGAGGCACCACACACCACTGTGTGCTTCCCTCAAGCTCTACCTGACCAGTGGCCCTTCCTCCCTGTCGGCCTGCTTAGGAAGTGGGAGACATATCATTTGGATTTTAAAAAAGATGGAGGAACTTTTCAATGTGAAGAACGTAGATTCCTGTGTTGAAGCAAGTTTATGAACGAGTCTTTGTGTCCCTGTGAGTCTTTCTAGGTGCCCAGAGAGTTTGCGGTCTCTGAAGACTGCATCTTTGATAAGCCCTCAGCTTTTCCAGTTAAGGTTCCCAGGAAAAATCTCAGGAAATGATCCGGAGAAGCCTTCCCTTTATAAATCAGGTGTCTCTAACACTTACAGACACAGCTCTGGAATTCCCCTAAGACGACATTCACGTGACTCCAGGGACACTGAATGGCTTTTAGTGTGTATTCAGTGTATACTCAACCAGACAGAAAAATCAGGACATCTGAGGTCCTAGAAGGGAGGGAAGGGAGGATGGACTCTAACTATAGGAATGAAAAAAATACATAAATAAATGAGATGAGGGTGGTCAATTCCATCTCCCAAATAGATCTCAAATCCACTCTCTATGTCCACAGCTGTCCCCACTTTGGTCACTGAGGCCACCTCGTCTCTCACCTGGATGCCTGCAATAAATTTCCCTGTTGTATGCCAGCTCCCCTCTAACCATCAACACATGGCAATTGGAGTGGGTTTTAGGAACTTGGGGAATTTCCACTGCTTAGTCCAAAATCCTTCCTACGCCTACAAAAACCTCTGTGATGTAGCCCTTGCCTGCCCTCTTGCCCCTCCTGTGCCATTCTCCCCTCACTGTATGCATGCCGGCCCTTGCACACACCGTTCCCTTTCTATTTATCTTTCAGGTCTTGCCTGAAACATCATACCCTCAGAGAAGCTTCTCCACTAAGTCTGGCCTGATGTTGCACCCTTCTATCAAAAAAACTGGGTGCTTCTTTTGGTGCATATATCATGATGTGGCTGTGAAATTCATTGGGTGATGGGCTGTTTAACATCTCTTATCTTCATTGGAATATAAACCCTATGAGAGCAGGACCCTGTCTATCTCACCTCTGTATTCTCAGGGCCTAGCGCCTGGTGCCCTACAGGTAACAGGCTTTCAATGAGTGCTTACGAATGAATGAGTGAATGAGTGAACAAATGAATGGCCACTTTGCACAGGGCTATTTAGGACAAGGAGTTAGGGGTGGGGGATAGAGAAAGGCAGGGCTAGCCCCATTTACATCTCAATATATAGTCAGGCCTCTGGAGCCACAGGTGCTGCAACTGTGGATTCAACCAACTGCAGATCATGTGAACCAATACACCAATTGGTAAATCTCAACAGTGCATAAAAATTCAGGAAAAAAAAGGATGGCTGCATCTGTACTGAACATGTATAGACTTTTTTTTCTTGCCATTATTCCCTAAACAATACAGTATAACAACTATTTGCATTGTATTAGGTATTATAAGTAACCTAGAGATGATTTAAAGTATGCAGGAGGATGAGCGTAGGTTATATGCAAGAACTATGCCATTTTATATCAGGGTCTTGAGCATCTGTGGATTTTGTTTTCCATGGGGGGTCCTGAAATCAATCCCCCATAGATACCAAAGGGCAACTGTATATTCCAATGAGAACTCTAGCTCAGCTACAGTTTGTTGTCCACTTTGTTACTTTTGTCAGTCTTTCCCTGTTTTGCTATAGTGATAAGGACAGCAAGAGAGAGGGGAAGACTCCTCATATCCTGCAGCCAGTATTGGAGGGAAAAAGAATTCCAGAAGGTAGGGAGGTTGGTCAAACTCCTGAAGTATGGGGTTAGGTTGGAGGCCTAGGACACTGGGCCCTGGTGTTCTCTGACATGACCCAACGGGGAGAAGCAATTCGAGACGTATATAAAATAAACTCAGGGGACCCAGGACTGGCAGAATCCACACTCAGCCAATCCTATGGTACACATGCCAACTGGTAAATCTTGATAGAGCATAAGTATGTAGATTTCAGTAAAACTCTAATATCCACTTTTATATGGATTACATGGAATTCCTCGAAATGATTCAATCTTCTTGTACTAAGAAAATATATAGGTGATTGTGTGACTTTATGAATATACTAAAAACTACTGAATTGCACACTTTAAAATTTTATGGTATATGAATTATATCTCAATAATAAAATGGCACTTCCTTCCCTACCCCAAATCCAAATCATGTTTCAGTGCTTTCTTAAATGATAGTATACATATTTTACCCACAGGAGTCTATAATATCAGAAGCTTACCTTCTATAATGAGTTTGGGATCCTGGTACTTGACAAATTAAGAGAGTAGTATAGTATATTAGCTAGGCTGAGCAAGGAGGATATTGAAGTGAGAACTAGTAAAAGCTAACATTAATGCAGTGTCACACATCAGTATAGAATAACGTAGAAACCTTCTCCGTTAAGTCAGTGATAAAGACTACAAGAATAACCTGAAAGCAAAATTCTGCCTGATGAAGCATATAATATTTCTTGCCACTAAAGTCAACTTCCAGTACCATTTAAATATCCCACAAGACCCAATGTAGTGTGGGACACATAGTCACTGAATCCTTCACAATGCAAGGACATCTATCTCATGTAAGCTTTGGGTGCAATCGATATGCCTCTGCTTAAGAAGCTATTTTGAGGATGGTGAATGTGCAGTGAGGTTTCTAAAGGTGCTATAGTTCCTCCAGAATGTCTTTGCCCATACTGCTCACTGCCATTAATTGAGTGAAGCAGGAAGGGTTATAGCGAATTTCATCCAAATTCTTTTCTAGAACTATGTTTGAGAACGTGGCACTCAACATTTAGTTGAGTTTACTACCACACAGAAATGTGTATGTGTACACACTCATATATACAGACCACTTGGTAATGCATGCAAATGAATCAGATGTACACATAAGCAGAAACCAGCATCTGAAAAGAACCCAACATCTAGATCAGGGATTGGCAAACTTTCTCTGTGAAGGACCAGACAATAAATATTTTTGGCTTTGCAGGCCATATGGTTTCTGTCACAACTACTCAACTCCGCTGAGAGGAAGAAGACAGTTGCCACAGGCAATATGTAAATGAAGGAGCATGGCTGTTTCCAATAAAACTTTATTTATAAAAACAAGCAGCAGGCTAGATTTGGCCTTCAGGCCATAATTTTCTGCCTCCTAGTGTATATAATGAAAGCATGTACTCTTTAAGAAACATTTAAACCATTTCAAAGGAATCTTCCCAAAGAATTAGAGGTGACTTCATCTTCTTATAAAGTCATGAGACATAATTTAAGCTTTTAACGATTCAGCGTCCACTATGAATGTTAATTAATTTCATACCATGTGCTACATGACATAATTTCCAAATGCATAGTAAAGTGTAAAATGCTGTTAGCCCTAAATCAAGTGGTTCCAGGTGGCTATACTTAGAGTATTTGTGTCTGTTTTTTGTTCTCTCTCTTCCTGTCAAGCTGTTAGCTGTCACTTTGTTGGTTTTGTCTTTGTGATTGTCTCTATCTTTAATTTGCCATTTCTGAACTGCTCCAGGCCAAGAACAGTATCTAAAGTAGACCTAGCTATGAAGGATGATAAGTTTCCCTTAAAGAAACATCACCTTTATGCTGCCACTCTGTGGCCTTTTGGACTGTGTTCTACTTCTTCACTTATTTTACATACTTAAGGTTGTTAGATAAATGAGTTTTTGTGGGTGAGATATTGCTCTGTGTGTAAATGTGCACCTATGTGCACACACACACACCCCCATAGTCATTTATTTATTCATTCAATAAATATTTATTGAATTCCTATCTGCCAGTCACTGTTCTAAGTACCTGGAATACATTAGTGAACAAAAGATTAGAAAACCAAAACAAACATATACCAGCAAAAGCAGACATTGAGGAGCTTACATTACAGCAGTAGAAGATAGACAATTAAACGAATCTACAAATCATCTTTGCTCTAAAGTAGGAATGGCTCTAAATCACTAAACACATACAACTCTTCAGAAAGCTCAGTTACACACACACACACAAACACACACACACAAATTCCTAAGTACTTCTAGGTCACCAGGTTAAATGACTAACAATCTTCAGTTATAAAACTTCTAAATGCCCTCTCCCTCCCCCCGGCAAACACACACACACACACACACACACATACAGAATTACTTCTACTTGATAAAGCAGAATGCTCACTCCCTCTAATTTTCTCTTTGCACCTCATTTCCTGCCTCCTTTCTTCCCCATAGACGCCATGGAAGCAAAGGTAAGTCACAAACCAGCCAAAAAACAGGAGGCCTAGCAGACTACCCGGGATTCCAAGTGGTCAGCTTGTTCTTAGATCATTTAAAACTGCTTATCCAACTGTTAATGAGGCAATAAATTCCTGTGATCTGGGAGGTGAACCAAAAATCCTAGCCCAGGTTTCAGTTTCATTTAAAATGGACTAATTAGCAAAGCACCAGTCTTTCCAGTTTAGTGAAGTTGGATTTGCAGTCCCTGAGCACTTTGGGAAAAGATAAGAACTCATAGGGTATCATCAGCATTCAGGTGAGGAAAGCCAAAAAGCGTGTTGATACGGAAGGTGGATAGGAAAAAGTAGGAAATGACTAAACCCCCAGGACCTTTCAGGGTCTCTCCCAAGAACTAGTGCTCACGGAGCTGCCGCTGCACATACAACAGAGCAGCAAATCATTATTACAGAGAGAACAATTCCCTGCCAGTCCATCTGGTCGTGATTCCAGGTTTGTGAAAAAAGCAAAACCGCATCCCTCCCGAGAGCAGGCTAAAGTCGCTTCAGCCTTCCCCAAGTGGCCAGACCAACCACTCCGCAGCCGGGACAGAGGTGCACACAAACAGCTGTGACTCTGTCTTGCACTGTGTCCTTAAATATGACACACTGATCTCTTTGGTCCCTTGGGCAGTCCTTCTTCTAAGTTGGCTCACCCACTCTTGTCTCCTTGCTGTCCCTTCTTTCCAGGAACAGCGGATGGTGCTTTTCTAGAGAACATCCGTGCAGCATAAAGCCCAAGCGCTACACAGAGTGGGACAGTGATCACTGTGCAGGATTTTTCTTTCCCTTCAGGCATCTGTGGGAGAGGATTCCATTCTGACTCACTTCCCAAGCCACCTCCTCACTCACGGTCCAGACTCCTCTAGATTCTTCTGCCTTATCCATTCCAAAGATGCTAATTCCTTGGGCTAAGAAAACCAACCTCCTGGTTTGTCGTGTTTGACCCTAGAGTAAGAGTGTGTGTGTGTGTGTGTGAGTATGTCACACATGCACACCAGAAGCAGGAGTCTGGGATGCCAGGCCTGGGGGCGGGGAGCAAAGCCATAAAGGGGAAGTGGCAATCCCAGATTGGGACTGGATGGAGAGAAGTACCAAGAGGGTCATCCTAGCCTTGCCCTGGGTAGCAAGGCTGATGTGGGATTCCCAAATTATCCCTTCATGGTTGGCGCAGAAGGGACAGCTGGGCAGCAGGATCCAGAAATCAGATGGACAGCATGAGGTCCCCAGAAGCAAGCAGGGCAAAAGCAAGGCAGAGACACTCCATTGGCTCTGGGTGTACTTGCTTTTAGCTATCTTCTGCTTTCTTAAGATAACTGAAATCACAGGCCTAGCAGAACAAGCTGGGAACGCCAGATGAGATCCAATTCTTACCAGCTTTAGGGACATGAAATCTGGGATCAAATCCCCACTCTGACACCTAATACATGTGTGGACTTGGTCCAGTGACCTACCCGCTTTGCACTTTGGATTCCTCCTCTATAAAAACGGAACAGCAGTAATACCTACCACATAGGGTTAGTATGAGGCTGACATGAGAGTAATTATGGAAAGTACTCAGCAGAGGTAGACACAGAGCAATACTCAAAAAATGTTACCATTAGTAGAGAACAGGCTAACAGACACACTGTAGTTCAAACTCATTTCTCATTCTTGGTTGTTTCTGTTCCTTTGCCTGCCTGGCAACCATATTCCTCTCCAAAAGAGGATCCTTCTCCTCTGCCGACCCCCCAGTGAGCCCCGGCCTGACCCCAGATTGAGGTCACTCCTCTGAAGGCTCCTGCAGGGCAGCTTGTTTGCATCCTTCCTGTGCACCCTAGTGGCTTCTCACCTCCATGTTTCATGGGGAGGGACTGACTGATAGAAATTTCACTCTTTGCAGAAGACATCTGCTTTGAGGGCAGTAAAGACCCAGGTGGCACTGTTTTGAAGGCAGTGAAATGAAGGGCAATTACCTTGCCATTAATCAACCTGGCTGCAAGGACTGCACAGCGTTAGTTAAGACCAGGAAACAACATTTTAATAACATACCTGGGTATTAGGAATGAGCAAAACACAAATTAAGTTAGGAGGCAGCTATGAGACTGCTTGAAATATGTCAGTGTGGATTTTATAGCTGCCTTGTAGGATGCAAGAAGCTAACGGGATTCACCACCACTTCCTCTGCAAAATAAAAACAGAGAGAGGCCATCACTGACTCCCACACACATTGTTTCCTGTACCTTACTGTGTGGGTAACAGATGACTGAACTTAACTTTTCTGCTTCCTTCTAAGCCCCGAATAAATTCCCCACCTATCCCACCCCCACTGACACGAAGATATTTAAGTTAAGGATCAGGAGAGGTTAAAGGTTAAGGATCTAAAGATAGAACACGGAGGCCGGCCGGCGGCTCACGCCTGTAATCCTAGCACTCTGGGAGGCCGAGGCAGGAGGGTCGCTTCAGCTCGGGAGTTCGAGACCAGCCTGAGCAAGAGTGAGACCCCATTTCTACTAAAAATAGAAAAATTAGCCAGGTGCAGGGTCACGTTCCTGTAGTCCCAGCTACTTGGGAGGCTGAGGCAGGAGGACTGTTTGAGCCTGGGAATTTGAGGTTGCAGTCAGCTGTGATGATGCCAGGGCAACAGAGCAAGACTCTGTCTCCAAAAAAAAAAAAAAAAGATAGAACATGGAGAGTTCCGATCATGTATGTGTGGGGAGCAGGGGTAAAATATAACATAAAAGTTTCCATTTTAATCATTTTTAAGTATACAGGTCTGTGGCATTAAGTACATTCACATTGTGCAACTACCACCACCATCCACCCATCCCTAGAACTCTTCATCTTCCCAAACGGAAACTGTGTACCTATTAAACACTAACTGCCCACTCCCCTCTCCCCAGCTCCTGGTAACCACCATTCTACTGTCTGTCTCTATGAATTTGACCACTCTAGGTACCTCACGTAAGTGGAATCATACAGTATTTGTGCTTTTGTGACTGGCTTATTTTATTTAGCAAACTGTCTTCAAGGTTTATCCATATTGTAGCATGTGTCAGAATTTCCTTCCTTTTTAAGGCTGAAAAATATTCCATTGTATGTATATACCACATTTTTATCCATTCATAGGGTGATAAACATTTGTGTTGTTTCTACCTTTTGGCTGTCATGAATAAGGCTGCTATGAACATGAGTATACGACCATGAGTGTACAAATACCCGCTGGGAGCTCCAATATTATATTAATTCAGCCACAGTGTCTCTGTCCTGCTTTGCTCTTTCATGCTGACTCTGCTTTCTTATTTTCCACCAGTCCTCTGATTATTGCTGCCCAATAAATCCTTTGTACCACCATTATGGCCTCATGTTGGCACCCCTAGCCTATATTTTGCCCTCATTCTACTGGATTTGGTTTGGAAAGACACACATTGAGAACACACAGTCCCCCCTGGGAGATGTTCCTGAGCAGCCCTCTCCCTCTTCTGAACTTTCCTCTCACCCCTGCCATCGGCCACCAAAGCCAGCCCCTGTGCAAAGGAGAGACAATGTGATGAAATAAAAGCCAAAGATAACCTCTCAAAGAATAGAAAACCATAAGCCATGAACAGAAGCCAAGTCCCAGTGCTGGAAGCTAGCAAACCAGCCAGGACTCCTTGCTGTCTTGTGCAAAGCATGACATTCATAAGGGACTGCATCACCCTGTGTGAAAGTAAGCTGGGCTGAGGCTTCTAGGAGACGATTAAGGTCATGCTAGCAGTGTGGGTGCGGGTAGGTATGTGTAGGGGCAAAGGCAGGAGAAAGGTGGGGGGAGCTGAAGCAAACAGAGGGGAAGAAGGTTAGACCAGACAAAAAGCTCCTTCACTAAAGAATCTGCTAGGGAAAAATAAAAATTAAAAGGAAGCGCTTACTTCTGACATTCAGTGGCTGATGAAATAACGTATTTCAAACTGCAAATCCAGATTTGGGGAGTGAATACTCAGGAACAGTGAGAACCCCTGTTCTGACATGAAATGTCATACGCATGTCTCAAACTGACCCTTGGGAGACGAGTGGGGGTTATGTCATTTTTAGTCATCTGCCTGAATGAATTTACAACAGTTCAAAAAAAGGTTTACATACCATCAATACGCAAATGGCCTTAGAAGAAGATCCTGCAGCAGCTTAATCCAGCTCATAATTATACACGTACTGCATTTTCTAATGTGGACTTTAGACCAAACACAGAATCTCGCTTAAGAAATCCCTGCATTTTCTACATATGTAAAAAAGCACACACTATCACATTTTATGCATTATTTTATTACTATACATTATATAATAATAGTACACTGTTAATATTACAGTGGATATCTATCCACCTATTTATCATCTATATCCAGTTGTTGATCTAAAAATGTCATGGCCTACCAGAGCTGCCTGGAAGATAAAGTCCTTCCTCGGTAGCCGCAATCAAGGCACAGCCTCAGGCTCTCCAGAAATTCTGTCTCACAGAGAGAGTTTCACAAAGGTGTCTGCCACAGACAGCACCGTATTTCAGGGTGGAAGCCAAATATGGTTACCTCAAGCTTCCTTTGTCAAATTCCAGATCTGTATTTTCAGTTTAAGTCTTGGATGATAGAGGGCTTTCCTTAAGAGCATCTTGAGTAGTTTAAATTTAAAGAAAGAGTGTCAAGGGCTACCACTCTTCTCAACTTGGGCTCTACCACTCCTCAAAGTTGGCTTGTAAGTCTCTTCCAAAACCCATCTTTTAGGACCACCCCTCCCCCCCCCGACACACACACAACTTGGCACAGTGGTTCTCAGAAACCTCTGGTGCTTACGCGCATCCTTTTCCAGCAAGAGCGGGTTTCCAGGCTCTTTGTCACCCCTGAGAATGAGAAGCCTGTTCTTCAGCACAGCAGGCTCTGCTCTACTCTGTCACCCCAAATTGCCCAGGCCCTGTCTAACGCTGTATCACCTCACACACGCCCACCACACCCGGGTCACTGTCGCATTCCTGCTCGGAGGCTTCTCCCAGAGAATGCTGATATCAGCATTTCAGGATCACGGTTTCGAGTCTCGCCATGTGCATTTCCCAGCCTACTTCTCCAGAATCTCTAATCCCTGCTGTTTCTTACGTGAGTTTTTCTCTGTCTTTGCTGGGGTTGTCCCCACCTCATTGAGGAGCTTGTCTTTTTTTTTTAATCACTTAATTTGAAATCATTAAGGGAACGAGGGACTAAGTCAGACCTCCTCTGCCACGCCCACTGCCTCCACCCCGCACGCCAGCTGCGGCTGCCACTCACCTTGGCACGTGCTGCGGGCCAGCCTGCCCGCCCCGGGCCGTGTGCCTGGGATTCCCGACATGAAGCGATGCTACTGCTCATGCGCCCACACGCTCAGCAGCTCCCCTGTGCTCCGAGAAGACGGCACCCCCTCCAAAGGTGGGCCTGCGCGCTAAGACGGGGCGATTCTACATGGAGCCTCGGGACCTGAGAGTGGACCGTGTCCACTCAGATAACTCAGACTCCTAACATTAACATCCTTTTAAGGTCTTACTGATTGGATACATGTCACTCCATCGTTTATCTAACAACGATTTAGTTAGTGTCTACCGCGATATCAGTGAACCTGTGAACCTTCAAAAGGTGCGAGTGGGGGAGAAGGGAAATGGAGCATCAGGCCATGTGCCTTATCCGTCTGCGGTCCAAATTGAACAAGACAACATGGATAAGCATGGAGCTTCACAGCCACAGGCAGGAATGAGGGTGTTCATGTAAATTGACTCTGCCCTTCCCACTCACAACACTGGTGACGACGGTGTCCCTCTGATGCTTCCCCGAGGCCTGGCAATACTGAAGTTAGAATGAAGCCCAATCCTAAGACCAAGTTGACAAAAAAAATAATCGATCTCCCCTGAGGAACATATCCTTGGGAATGTTCTCTAGGGACTAGTGGCCACCTCCTATCCTGCCCCCACCTCCAGAAAAGGGAAAATCACAGAAATGGCTAAAGCTTCTCAAATATACTATCACTCTGAGAGCCTGTGAATTCAGCTGGCGTTTTCCAGCAATATCCAGATACCCTCATTTTAATCCACAATTTACTGCCTTTTGCACAGAACTACAAAATGACAGAAAATTAGAGAAAATCACTCTCTAATAGATTATAATATACTAATAAGAACACACAATGCATCACATAATGTGCATGGACACAAAGTGCTGCCATAGAGACACAGTTCTCACTACAAGGATGAATGAACCATCTGGCTGATTCCCAGTCATTGCTCTCCTGCCTGTCTTCACAAGTGCCTGATGAGAGACAACTGGAGTTGTATAAAACCCTGGCATCCATCCTTGTAATGAGAAAGGCCCTGCCAGTGTGGAGACCAGGCACTGCAACCAGGAGAATGGTGACAGTGCCAAAATGAATGGCTTGCTCTTTCATTCTCATGGGTGCTAGGCCTTTATAAACCAGTTAAGGGCATCACCACATCCCCTGGTCTTTGCTAGAAGGAGCCAAGTGTCAGGTGGTGGTCATGGTGCAGCTGGCTGCTTTGGGAATTATGTAAACCACACCACAGACACAGCATGAATTAAGGCAGGCAATGCTTACAGCTTATACATACGTGTTCAATCTAGCTCTGTGCTTGACATATCCAGGTAACTAACAAATAAAATTAATACAAGGTACCCCCAAAAGAAAATTGTACAAAATAAAATTATAACTACTAAACTCTTTATCTTAGCCTATGTTAGAGATATATGTTTATGAATAAGAATAAATAGATAGAAAGAAATAAACAGATTGAGGGCTACAAGGAACCCTTAGCCCTAACATAATTCCTATTTTTACAAATGTTAGGCCTGAGATCACTCCAAAATAAATGACTCCCCCATTATAACATGCTCCAAATGGCACAGGAGTGAGTAAACTCAAGTTTCCTGCCTCCCCCGAGCCAGGGCCTCTCCCTTGCCCCCTCCTTACCTAAACACAGCCCTGTCAGCAGAGCTGCTCACTCAGGGACCCCCTGCCCACCCCCACCTGTCACTCTCCTGACAGGGCCCAGATAGTGCCTGCACCACTCTTTCCTTTAACTTGGTTAAGTGCTGATTGGCATGTCTAGGATAAAGACATTCCTTCAATCCCAGATTGGACCATTATTGTTTTCGGAAAGTCACAAGTTCTTGAGGTCTGATAAACCCCATTTTACTGCTGAAAATATGACCTTCATAAAAATGTAAATTCTCTTTTTTCCCCATTGATCTAATGTCTTAGGGCTCTGGAAAATACACTTAGTAGGAAAAAATAGCTAAAAATATGTTGATGTTTTGCAGTCACCTTAGAAGAAAAGATGTCAGAGGCTCGATTCCCCAGTGGTCCTCAACCCTTCCAGGGCCACAGAGCCCTCTGAGACCCTGGTGAGGCAGAATCATGCAGTGCCTGGCATATAGAAAGCATTTAGTACATGGGCATTGTCATAATTATGCAACCAACAAGCCCCTCTCTGAGCACACAGTTATCAGGGGAGTCAGGACTCATGGATCCCAGACCGAGAACCCCTGCTGTCTTCTCAGGCAGAGCAACTTCTAGAGATGTCTCATAACTAAAAGTTGGGGAGAGGGGAGAGACCAAAATGCAAGGGAGGAAAACAAGTAAGAAAGGAAAAACTAAAACAACCTAGGCAGTAGCCAGATGGAATAACTAAGGCTTGCTCACACTGATTCTGCATGCTCTGATCATCTAAAATGATGCCACTATATAAAGGAAGGCTTTTTGTTAGGCTTTTTGATTCAAACCTTCAAGTGTGTTTCATTTCATGTAGGGCGTGAGTGGGAACAAACGAAGGAAGAAAACTTAACATTGCTATGCCCATAACAATTTTTTCACTTCTTCAGATTATAAGGAGTGGGAAGGAAAGGGGAGAAGTGCAGGCAAACTGTAACAGATAAGAAGGAACAGACGTGAAGGCAATTCCCATGGATCCCTTGCCCTCCTGGGGCCTGATCCTTGATCTGAAACAGGAGGAATTAGATCGGCCAGATGATTTCCAGGTCACCTTCCAGTTCTATGATATCTTCCCAGTTATGGATTAATACATGGATTTTTCAAATCATGAGCATCATTCTTAGGAACAGAGTAATGTTTGCTAAATCTGTGGAAACCAAAAGATTGTCCTCCTGAATTCGATGCTGTGAGAAGCGCGTGCCACGGAAGCCAGGCTGCCCTCAGTCCTCACCAGCTGCCTCTCTTCGTGCCCAGCCTACAACCAGAGCCCTGGCACGTGTTCGGACTTTTCTTGGCCTCTTCATAAAAATCAACATTTCTGAGCATTATGAGGCCACAGATATTGAAAAAGAAAACGGCACAGAACCTGTGCTTGGATGCTCTGGAGTAAAGCCGACAGCTGTTGGCATTTAAATCCCTGGGCTGAGGGCAGGGTAACTACCTGGGTGGGAAGAAATAAAGGCCACTTCACTGCGTTTGTGAGATGCTGAACAAATCCACCACTGTCCAGAAATGCCGTTTCTTTGCTGAGTAACCCTAAATAACCCACCTACTAAATCATGTTAATGACATTTCTGTTGGAATATTCTAACAGCTTGTTTTCTTTCTAAACAGAACACCTTTGTGACAATAAAACCACAAAGTCAGGATACAAACTGTTGCTGCTTTGACGGCCTTGTGTTTACATTTGAAAAACATCAGTTAGATTGACTGCAACTGTGCTAAATGTGCACTAAAAAGAACACACCTTACTTTTAGGAAAATCACACTCACTCAAATCTTTATTGTGACACAACCAACTTTTCTGAGTGGGGGGAGAGGTGGTCTGTGTTCCTGCTCATCTCTACATCAAGTCCAGTTGACCATGTCGTGTTTTATATTCACAATCTTCTCCGTTTTCTCTCCATTTTACAATAATTGAGGGAGCAGCAACAGAGGCAGTGGTTTCTGGGGAGCCCTCAGTGTAGCAGGAGGCAACAGTCAAGCCTGCAACATCAGTTCTGGTTGGAAAATCTGCATCACAACCTATACTCCCCATACACTCTACCTGACACATAGAAGGCTGTCCAAATATGCATTGGATTGAACTGGAATTCATTTTCCTAGAATCAGAAGGCTGGATGGAATGGATTCTTAAGTCCATCTTTACAAATTCACTGAGGGCAAAGTGGCATTTGGTGGAATAGACTCGGTTTTAAGTTCACGACAACAAATAAGCCAGCCCATAGTGAAAATGATAACTTACCCTCCACTAGACTTTAGGTTCTTATCCCAAAATTACAATGACTTGAATAAAACTCATGATTCTGTTATAAGAAAGGACCTCTAACCAAGTATTTTAAAACATAAATCCTTCATAAAACTTCTGCATATCATGGCTATATCTTAAAGTGCAGCGATGTATAAATTTGTAGGTGAGTGTGATTAACCTATGTGATTCTGATTTTTTTTTAAACGCAGTTTTAGTTAGCTTGGTAATTGGCCCAACCAAACACTTTGTCATGTAGTCAACAGAATATACAGGAGAACTTTTAGCCTCTTTTCTGCTTTTAATATATATCTTTATTAAACATCTATGTGTCAGGTACTGTATACTGAGTGATGTGGATGCACAGATAAACAATGAGAAGATCCCATTCCAGTGTATACAGAAACATACATAAACAGTCTAAATGTCATATATAATAGGTCAAACTATATGAAACTGCCATTTTTTGTAGGTCAAAATGGTGAACACTGGCAATTTCATATGGTTCAACTCAATATATATAAAAATCAGTATGGGTACACAGATGAGGAAATGATTCATTCCACTTTGGGTATGTGTATAAGGAGATAAGCAGTGGATATTCATTTTCTTTAGGAACATGGTATCTTGGATAGTCCTGTTTTGTTAACAAAGCTGCACAATCACAGCAGGCATGTGGCTGAGGGATGGCTGAGTTTCAAGCCTGGCCCTGTGGTTGGTATCCCAGGAGCCAGAGGACACTCCAAAGGCAGTGCACTGCACCAAAGTAGAGAAGTCCTAAGGGAAGGAAGATGGCAAGTGACCTGGGCACTAAGCTAAGAAGAAATGATAGGGCTAGGCACGGTGGCTCACGCCTGTAATCCTAGCACTCTGGGAGACCGAGGCGGGAGGATCACTTGAGTTCAGGAGTTCAAGACCAGCCTGAGCAAGAACGAGACCCTGTTTCTCCTAAAAATAGAAAAATTAGCTGGGCACTGTGGCGTGTGCCTGTAGTTCCAGCTACTCGGAGGCTGAGGCAGGAGGACCGCTTGAGCCCAGGAGTTTGAGGTTGCTGTGAGCTAGGCTGACACCATGGCACTCTACCCAGGGTGACAGAGTGAGACTCTGTCTCAAAAAAAAAAAAGAAGAAATGATAATAGACGACAAAGAATAAATCCCAATCAAAAGCACTCAGCTTCATTCTACGCTCCACAGCCTCTCTAATCTTGCACAACAGAGAACTTCTCTTTCTGCAGAGATACCCCAGCCCCATGCAGATGCATTTTCCATGACCTTGTGAATTTTGTGTGAAACACCAACACTGTTTATTGCTTCCACTGAAAGAATTCTCTTTTTCCCCCAAGTAGTACACCTCAAAGTTCCATAGGAAGAGGATTCTTTGTCTTGAAGATCAGATGCCCTAAACAACATATTCTGATTTTATTTTTTGTCTAGTAACTCTGTCCACCATATGGGTTCTATCCCAAGTCAAAAATACCCTTTCCACTCAGCCCAAACTATGCAGAACCCACACCAACTCCACATCCAACCCCACTATCTGCTTCCCCTCTGTGTCCCCCTACAGCTGGATACTCCTTGAGGGCACACAGTAGGCACCTGGTAAATGCTTTTGAGTGAATGAGTGAATAAATAGATGGATAAATTAATTAACAAATTAATGACTACATGAACAGGTGGTACCTTTGAGAGTGGGGCCTTTTAGAGTCTTTCTTAACAAACAAATTGAAGCAGCATTTTTCAGGTTGATTGAAAGCAGAACTGTCCTAAGCAGAACCTTCCCCAGAAATCCAATCCAACATGCAAATTTGTGGTTCAGTAAAAGATACTGTTCAGTCCTTCCATCAAGAGAGACCTTTCTCAAAAGGCTGATTTTGATTTTGTTCAATGAATTTCTTGCAACTTTTCCAAACTTTTTCACAATTTGGTTACAAAAGCACTTGAAATTGTGACCTTTGTCTACAATGAAGTTCTTTTTCCCATATTTTGAAATTTGGTAATTGTATCAAGTTTCAGGAACCACAACCTCTCTCAACCACATTTATAAAATGAATACAAGAATATCCCCCTTCTGAGAGATTTCTGGGAGGATCAAATGAGGTAATGTCTGCAAAAGAGCTTTGTAAAACTGTAAAACACAAAATACATATGTGTATGTATATTCATACACACATATCCACACGTGTCTACACATATCCACACATATATACATCCATACATATAATGAACATTAATAAGATACATAGAGATATTCATACATATCATATACATAGAATAAATATTAATGGTATATAATGCTTTTAGTCTAGAATCATACTTGAAGTTGTATACTGACAGCACAAAATTCTTAGTGTGTACTACTTCATTTGCCATAAGTCAAAGCCACGTATCATTACAATTGCCCACATTTTATGGACATGGCAAGGGAGATAAAAAAAAATCAAGTGACTTACCCAGGATCACCCAAATATAATATCAATAAGAGACTTACGAGTAAGTTGGAAAAATTTTGACCCACATGCTAGAGATGTTTTCTACTAGACTATGCTGCCACCTAACTGACAAGGTTAAAAACACCCATAGTTTATTAGATCAGCACTAGAATGAGCATTAACCATCAATTAATCCTTGGTTATCTGATCCTTGGTTATCTTTTTAACAAGGTACTCTGCCCTTGTTAAAAAGCAAGAAGTGTTTTGAAGTGTTTATGATCCTTCATCTTTTTGTCACTCTGGGCATCTCTAATAATTATAAACAACCACCACCCAAACAACAGAAAACAAGATAATTAAATATGCCATGCAAATGGGTAATCAGTTGCTAAATAACATCAGTTACTAGATGCATTCTTTGTTCCTCTGTCCACTATAATGCTGACTTCAGAATGTAGTCTCTTCCATCAACCAATGCTAATATTCAATTCTTCCAAACACAAAAAAATTGTGTGCTGATCTGTCCCTGGTAGAACATGTGTTTGAGTTGTTTTATTCCTGGATTTCAGGTAAGAGGGAGATGAGAGATAAACTTATTTTCTTAGTTCCCTTTATAATCCAATGGTGCCCACAGGGGCCCTGACAGCTTCCAGGAGTTAAAGGCAAGTTCCAAGGTAATGCTACTTTGTATGGGGATCAAATCCATGGCCTTGGCCACAATACTCGGGGCTTCTGTGCTGAACGGCTAAGCTAACTGGCATGGTCTGTCCTTTCCAGATCTCTCTTTTGGATTCACCAGCCAATCATTGCTAAAGTCGGCAGCATCTCAAATGGGAATAAGGAAGCCTTGGCTATTTATCTTCTATTCTCCCAATGGTCTTTACTTGGGCAAGCTGTTTCCTCTTTGAAAACCTGTTTTCTCAATCTCAAGAGATAAAATTCTCTACTGACATGCATAGTTTACAAGAGAATATGTTTTGGTTAGGCTACATTAGGAACTGAAAAGAGTTTAGCTAATTCTCCTCAGAGAAACAAAATTCTTGGTATGTGCCAACAGTCAGGTTTGTTGTATTAGGCAGGGACATCTTACCATGAGGTAACTCTATCGACCACATTCTAACCAATGGTAAGAAGAGGCATAGGAGATGGTGGTGAAAACAGAGGTTTCTTTTCTTTACATACATATCTTCATGAAAACATTTTAATTCAAATAGAAACTTAAGTGAGTTTTTGTTGTTGTTGATATAACCAATGAAGGAAAAATATTAAGGTTAAAAATGGTAGAACAAGTAGAGACATAGTATATGATTACAACTATGTAATATTCTAGAAAAGGCAAAACTATGGAGACAGTAAAAAGATCAGTGGTTGCCAGGGGTTAGGGTGGATGGAGGGAAGGATGACCAAGTAGAGTACGGGATGTTTAAGGCAGTGAAACTACTATGTATGATCCTGTAATGGTGGACACATGTCATTATTCATTCGTCAAAATTCACAGAATGTGCAACACAAAGAGTGAATCTTCATGTAAACTATGGACTTTAGGTAATAATAATGTATCAATATTGGCTCTTCAGGTGTAACAAAAGTCCCACACTAATGCAAGATGTTAATAATAGGGGACATTGAGGAAAAGAAGAGGAGGCACATGGAACTCTCTGTACTTTTCACTCACTTTTTTTCTATAAGCCTAAAATTGCCTTGAAAAAAAAAGAAGTCTATTAGTTAAAAAAAAATGTGCTGAAGGGATTTTGAAGAAGTAGCTCTGGACCAGGACTCAGAAGTTCGGCTTCCATCCTGCCTGTGGCAGCCTGCATGTCATATTGCTTCTCTGAGCCTCCAGTCTCTCATCTGGAACAAATAACAACACTAGCTGGCTGACCTCACAGCAATGACCATCATAATAGCCAAATAAAATAACAAACGTAAAAGTACTTTGTGAACAGTAATATCCTAAATAAATTTAATTTATGATTATTTCTAAAAACACAATGTCCTTTCATTGTTATGAAGTGTTCTTATAGATTGGTAAAACAGACATATTTTCTAAGGGAAATGTTAATGGTACACACGATGATGACACTCAGCCTATGTTTTCATGCTCCCGAATCACTCCCACTTGAGGAATCCACACCTAAGCTACAACAGAAAAATATCATGGACTCATAAATCTTACCCTCAAAATGCTTCCATTCACATGTTCTCAAAGCCACAGGGCTGCATTGTCATGTATAACCGTTTCTTCTCCAACTTGACTTCAGAAATGGACCAGAGACTCCGTAAGTAGTGAGTCACGGTATTAAAGTTATTCTCATAAAACATCCCTGGGAAATGACCTTCAATTCTAATCAGGGTTCATCCCCAGTAATTTGTGGAGACATTTTTCCAGGAAGAACAGAGATTGTGTGAAAGGCACACACACACAAGAAGACAAAGCCCCAGAGATCATTGAATATTCTGTAATCCAGATATAGGAAAACATTTTATCAAGGTTTTATTTTAATTAAAAAACCACTTAGCGTAGTAATTATTTTGTCAAGCACGAAAGATGCAATTATGAAGTAACCTCAACAATAATTTTTAAAAATCATTTTATGACAAGTCGTTTTCACGGCTATTTGTCAGGCCTGGCACATGGCCAGTGGCAGGAGACTTCATGAGGAATGCTGAGCAAGAAGTGGCCCAGCAAAATGCCACATTGTCACCCACTCTTCAGCAGGCTGTTATTTACGCTAAATGATGACAGCTGTGAAGAGTCTCAAAGTCAGAAAGTCCAGCAGATGAATGCACAAGGATGGAAGCCTTAGAAGTCTGAGTAAATAAGTGAATTGGATCTGGACACATTATTATACAGTTTGTAGGACGTTTGTTCAGCTTGTGTTTTGCTTTCTGTTGTTTACACCCTCCGAGTTGTAACTAAAGGAAAAGAATATCCATGGCTCTACTGAGTTGCATTTCCTTGGGTCTATTTCCTTAAGTAGCAAAGTGATTACATCAAAACCTTAGGCACCCAAAAATACTGCCCACTCTAGCTAAGGGCCCTTACCATCTACAGAGCCAGCCCCCACCTTTAGCTTTACTGGCCTGCCACCCCCACCTCTTTCAAAGGCCTATCTCAAGACCTTTACAGACCTTCTCTCTAACAAACAACAGAGTGTGGTTCTCCCAGATCTTCTAACTCCATACCACTCAAAAGTAAAGCTTCATCCTCTCTTTGAATCTCTTGGCACCTGGGAATGCATTTTCCCTATAAAAGAATTATTGTAGACTCAATTTTATACTATGTCTCTCCCTCCACCCCACCTAAATCTCCAAGCTCTTTATTTCAGTGCATGATCCTCCATGAATCTTAGCTTTTCCTTCTAAGCTGAAGACGCTTCTTAACCAGGGGAGAAAGATATATAATAGTTGATATAAACCCCCCAAAGAACCATGGCCAAAATATCCCTATATTCTTCCTGTTTGCAAAGTTTCCTTCTTTCTAGGAATAAAATGCAATACATTTTTTTTTCCTGGTCAGCTTTGGTTCAGGCTGATTTCAAATAGTAAAAGTTTCCCTTGTTATTGAGAAACTCTTTACTTTGTTTTGTTAGATCTTGTCTCATTAGCACATGTTGACCTAATCTGGCCCCGTGAAATCTCAGGGATGACAGACACACAGCAGGCAGGGGAATTAAGTTATGTATAGTTTACAAAGTTTTTAGGACAACCTTTTACCCTAGAACTCTAATGCATATGCTGCAGTCTCCCAAACTCATCCTTGCTGCTTTCCAACTTAGCCCTATGACCTTAAGGAGTCACAGCAAGTCCCTGCTTCAAAAGGCCAGTGTCCAGAAACCATAACACTCAGCTCTGGGATAATTCCAGCGCAGGTCTATTACCCGCAAATCAGGAGCCAAGCAGATACCAGTGGGCAAGAAGGGCAAGTAGTTCTATCAAGTTGTGCACTTCTCAGGGCACAGAAGCCCCTTAGAGGAGCAATGGTGGTGCCTGCCCATGCCCCGGAGGGATACTCAGGTTGGTGCTGGCAGAAGTCTCCCTTTCCAGAATGTTGCTCTTCCTTTGTCTTGCTGAGGCTAAGTGGAATTCACATATGTATGTGCCAGTCATTCATTGTATTGCTTTTTTTCCCCCAACCAATGACAATTGTTGATATTGACTAATGGATTTGTCTTACAGAGCTCTGTCTTTTGTATGTACTTAAATATTTGCTGATTTGACCCAGCATTAAATCCTAATATACTTAGGGATCTCCTAGATCTTCTGAGTTCTTAGTCCTCACAACAGAGGCAATCTGAACTAAGAAGGGAAACAATGGACTCGCCTCATCTATGCTTCTAAATGACAGTGCCTCGGGAGGGCGGTCTGGTGCTGTTGTAACCTGGAAATCAGGTGGAGTGTGACCCTTAATCTTAGACACATTAGCTTGCTTAAAAGTGTTAGATCCCCATGCGTGCCCCATATTTTTCAGGGCCATTGAAGATGGAAAGATAAAACTCGGAGGCCACTCTACTTTAGCAAGTTTATTAGGTTTTAACTCTACTGGTCTGAAAATCTTCAAATTGTTGGCAAGAAAGGTAACATCTGAAGCACCCAAGACCTGCTCTTCTGCCCAGAGCACCTGCCGCTGGGCAGGCCCCTGAATTCAGCACCAGGGTCTGGGGGAGCTTGAGGAGAGTGACCAGAACCGTGCAGAGAGGAGTCGGCTTCTGGAATTGGGGGGACAAGGGGGGTCTTACTCTCGAACAGTCAAAGAAACCACATTCCTTTGGCTGCCAAGCCCGAGACACCCAGGAGCTTGGTACTTTTCATCATCCCTCAGCCGCTGGCTACAGCCTTCCAGGTTTCCCTCTTCATTCCACATAGAAGCCCAGGCTCCGTTTGGTTTCTTTTCGAGCTATTCCATTCCCCAAGGTGTTATTTAGGTGATTCGTCTATTTTTCTCAGCAGTGCCCAAAACAAACGGCCTCCCTTCCAGCTCTGGCCCTAAGCTTAGAATAAACAGATCAATCAACCCGGAGGGGATACAACAACCCCGTGAAAACCCACAGCCAATGAACCCTCTGGGCCTGTCAGACAGAAAAATGTCAGGGATATTAGGCCCGTTAATATTGCTATTTGTTAGCTAGAATTTTAGAATTTCTAGAGCTCATTTCTAAGAAGGGACCCTCAGCTCAACTTCTTCCTTCCACTGATAAGAGAATGAAGGCCTGGCTTTTAAGATCTTTTGATAATACAGAATTGAATACAGGATGTCTCTTTTTCAGCAGGTTTCTCGATTTATTTTCCTCTTGTTGAACAGTAAAGCACAAAACAACATGGCAGCAGAATTCCAGTCAGGGAGGACAGGAAATCCAAATCAACCCTGAAATGTCGAAATCGTACATCACCGCCGTGTAACAGATCCAATATGCACTCCTGACGAGAGCATCCATCACCTGGCCTCGGGGAGCCCCTCCACCGGGGCTGGACAACCCGGGTGCCGGGACTCTTAAAGGAAACGCACAAAGAAACAAACGAAATGCAGACCACCTTGTTTTCTTGAAGGTGATTGGTGGGAGGGTGGGCATTTGGGGAGGTGTCCTTGAGCTAGTTCTAATGTGTCAAAACCCCATGAAAATCACATTTTTATTCATACTCAAGTATTATATCAAATACAGCAATTATATCAAAGCAATATAGAGAAACTAGCCATCCAAGCCAGTCAAGGACACTGCTGGTGGTTAGG
The DNA here is from genome assembly GCA_023783475.1 of Daubentonia madagascariensis. Taxonomy (NCBI): domain Eukaryota; kingdom Metazoa; phylum Chordata; class Mammalia; order Primates; family Daubentoniidae; genus Daubentonia; species Daubentonia madagascariensis. The sequence continues at coordinate 12,322,564 of JAKFHU010000258.1, read as the reverse complement.
TGTGTCTAGATATTTTAAGCTTGGGGGTAGGCAGTGGGGGTGGGGCCGTGGGGAATGAATTGTTACTTTATAAATGTAGGCATAGGAAATAGTTTAGAACTATTTTTTAAAGCACATTCTATTTAGTTCAAAAAAGACTGGGAAATCGCTGAGCTGCATTTTCATCTTGGGTTTGAAAAGGGGTGGGAGAAGTTTTCTATTGACCCAAAATTAGTCTCGTTTGGGGAATAATGTTCCTAAATAAGAAGAAACCTGGGAACCAAAACATAACTCAGTCTCAGCAATTTTCCTCGCAGTGCAATGATATACTAGCCTGGTGACACGAAACAGGCTGCGGCTAGTTAGGTCACACTATACTGTATAGTCTGTAGTCACGTTCTGAATACTTATTTCAACTGGTATCCTGTTTGCAATTGTGGAATTAATGATACACTTTATAATGGAAATCTATTTTTATCGTGGTAAAATATACATAAAATTTGCCATTTTAACCATTTTTAAGTGTACAGTTCAGTGACATTAAGTACATTCACACTGTTGCATAACCACCACCATCCATCACCAGAATATTTCATCATCTCAAACTGAAACTCTGTATGCATTAAATAGTAACTCTATTGGGGATTATAGTCCAATAATTCAGGTACCTAATAGCATTTTACCATTAATTATGTATTATCATGTGAATTTAAACCTTGCAAGAGAAATAGAAAATGATTTAATATTAAAATATAACTCATCTCTTCCACTTTTAAGGAAGCATGATGGGATATAAGGCAATTGACAAATGAAGGGTGCCCTACAGGTGGCCATTAACACTAAAAAGCAAGAGAAATCATGGTCAAAGCTTAAAAATAACCACCTTGACTATAGCTTACAGCACAGCCAACAGGGAAGAGGGTGAGGCCCAGGAGACCTGTCACCTCATCCTTATAAGCATTCAACTCTGTGGGCCTCATTTATCCATTCATACATCCATTCATTTGTTTATTTCACCTGCTTCTGTGTACTAGCTAAGCCCTATGCTGAGTGCAAGCTCCTAAGGGCCAGTGCCGCCACCAGTCTCTCTCCCTGACCCCAAGGAGTTTGCCATCCAGCTGGGGACTCAGAAAAGTGAGCAGGCCACTACATTACAAAGACCCAATAGCTGATAAAGGTAATGAGAGGGGCTGACAGAGCACAAAGGAAGGGGGTTAGCCCCATCAGGAAAATGCTATTTAAACTGAGGCCTGAACAAAGAGGTGAGAGAGAAAGGGAGAAGGAGAGAGAAAGAAAAACAGAAAATGCTCCTTTCTGAGAACTGAAAGGTTGCAAGGAGCTCCACAAACCTGGATTACAGCAGGAAGACTGGGGAAGGTGTCAGGAGCCAAATCAGGATGGGCCTTAGTCCTGTTAAAGAGTTTTAATTGTTTCCTCGGGACAAGGGGAATCATTGAATGTTTAATCAGGAAAATGGCATCCGTAAAGCAGGAATCACAATCTTTGGATGATAACGTGCAGGCACTTAGGACAGACTGCATGGTTTGTATCTGTTAAATACCTGTTAAACACTGAGGTGTTCTTCTGAAGTAATTCCAGATAGTATGAATTCTTTCCTCGGGATTGGTGACATGGGTATTTGGTTTTATTGTCTTTTTTTTGTTTCAATACATTTAGGGGGTGTTTTTTGTTACATGGATGAATTGCAGGGCTTTTAGTGTACCTGTCACCAAAACAGTGTATATTGTACCTAATAGGTAGATTTTTATCCCTCACCCCACTCCTACCTTCCCCTTTCTTAGTTTTCAATGTCCATTACACCACTTTATGACCATATATACCCCTTGTTTAGCTCCCATTTATTAGTTAGAACATGTGGTATTTGTTTTTCCATTCCTGAGATACTTCACTTAGGATAATGGTCTCCAGTTCCATTCAAATTGCTGCAAATGACATTATTTCATTCCTGTTTATGGCTGAGTAGTGCTCCATGGTGTGTGTGTGTGGGTGTGCGTGTGTGTGTGTGTATGTGTGTATACACACCACATTTTATTTATCCACTCATGAATTGATGGGCACTTAGGTTGACTCCGTATCTTTGCAATTGTGAATTGTGCTGCAATAAACATTAAGGTGCAAGTGTCTTTTTGATAAAATGACTTCTTTTCCTTTGGGTAGATGCCCAGTAGTGGGATTGCTGGATCAAATGGTAGGTCTACTTTTAGTTCTTTGAGGAATCTCCATACTGTTTTCCACAGAGATTGTACTAGTTTACATTCCCATCAACAGTGTATAAGTGTTCCCTTTTCACCACATCTGTGCCAACATCTATTGTTTTTTGACTTTTTAGTAACGGCCATTCTGACAGGGTTAAGGTGGTATCTCACTGTGGTTTTAATTTGCATTTCCCTGATGATTAGTGATGTTGAGCATTTTTTCATATCTTTATTTGGCCATTCGTCTATCTTTCGAAAAAAAATCTGTTCATGTCTTTTGTCCACTTTTTGATATGTTACTTGTTTTTTTCTTGCTGATTTGTTGGAGTTCGTTGTAGATTCTGGATATTAGTCCTTTGTCAGATATACAGTTTGCAAATATTTTTCTCCCATTCTGTAGGTCGTCTATTTACTCTGTTGATTATGTCCTTTGCTGTGCAGAAACTTTTTAGTTTAATTAAGTCCCACTTATTTATTTTTATGGTTGCTGTATTTGCTTTTGGGGTCTTGGTAATAAATTCTTTGCCTAGGCCAATGTCCCAAAGAGTTTTTCCTACGTTTTCTTCTGGAATTGTTATGGTATCAGGTCTTATATTTAAGTCTTTAATCCACTTTGAGTTAATTTTTGTATATGGTGAGAAATAGGGATCCAATTTCATTCTTCTGCATGTGGCTCTCCAATTTTCCCAGCACCATTTGCTGAATAAGGCATCCTTTCCTGACATGGGTATTTGTCCAAAGGGAAGCCTGCTCCACAGTACAGATCTTTTGGCCTGTGGGTGGTGTGGTGCTCAAGGCTAGTGGTCACCAGTATTTCTGGTTTTCCTCACCTTCCTGGACACACAGAAGACACAGTTTCACAACCACCTGTGCAGTTGGGCAGGGCTGTGCAACTGGACCTGGCCCACAAACTGGGACTGGCTGTAAAAATGGTTACTTTGGGGCTGATGAACTTAAAAGCCAACACACAACTCTTCAGTCCCCCTTTCCCTCCTCAGTTCAGCACACCCTGAAGCCTGCCACTGATATGGCAGGAGGATGGGGGTAGCCGGGGAGGAGACCAATGCAGCTTGAAGACACAGAAGTGCAACTTCCCTGGAGAGTCACCTGGACCCACAGGGGACTCTGCATAAACAAATTATGCTACAGACAATCTGGTATAGCCGCAACTTCACCTGGCTTATCCTGGCTGATGCGGGTGGGGTGCAGTATAAGTCCATCTTACCTTGAATTCTGTTCTTTTACAAATACTATTATAGTCACGTTGGCATTATTAGCACTATGATTGCTATGAGGCAACTGGCAGGGTGGAGCACTCAGCCCATTGCTGAAATAACTGGGTTCTAGAATTGAGTCTGCAACCCATCAGCCACATGAATTTGGGAAAATCATATAACCTCTCTGACACCCACTTTCTTCTATAAAAGGGGGGAGTGATAATTGCCACCCCCACCCCCGACTTAAGAGTTGGTGTAAAGTTTAAAATAAAAAGGGAAAATGTGTGTGAAAACGTTAGGCAAGGTACTATGATCACCTTCCTACAATTGCTAATGATAGTGTCCTGGGGGAGAAGGGAAGGAATGAATTAAAAATTTTTTAATCTCCCCTCTTCTCACACACACACAAAAAAGGCAAATGACTTCTGTATTTATGTAGATTAAAAATCTCATTTTGTTGCTCAAATCATTTCAGGTTTTTTGAAAGCTCATGTGAAAGTTGATTATCACATGCAGGCTCAGATAATTTCCCCAGAGAGCTAAACAAATTAAAATATATTTTTTAACTCCAACAAGCTGACACGGGCCATCAGTCGCATCCTTAGTACAAGTTCCATCATGTAGCTTTAATCAGAAGCCGAGTGTCTAAGCAGTATTTACCTGGCGGGAAGGGAGGTGGCAGCAGCAACGGGTCAGGAAGTGGTTCTCCAGGATGCTCCCATTCCGTGCCCATTATTTGCAGACAGCCATCTCCGTGCTGTAGCTAGACCCGGCTGCGTTCTTTATAGGATGTCCAAGTCATCAGCCCACCACCTCCCCAGGAGGCCCTCAATCTGATATACAAGTAACCTCACCCCAATCCAACTTGGTTGATTCTGAGTTAGGGGGTGATTTCCAGATGGGTCAGGCAAGTCTAACTCCCCCCCAAAAGCAGCCTGAAAACTGTTTAACAGGAGGAGACAATGATATAAGGGTGACCAGCCTCAGTTTCAGCAACAGCTTTTCTAAGTACAGATTGACACATTCATCGCCATGAGAACGGCCCTCCAGACCACCACGGGCCACCCTCCCGCCATGCGGAGACATTGGCCATTGCTCCATGGGTCATGCTCACTCTTGCTGCGCTGAGGTCAGAATCAAGGGAAGTGAGTCATCTAAAAGGAAAAAAATCACGTAGTGAGAACAACTCCTACTAGGGAGAAGCGAGCCTAACTTCTCTCTTCCACTTTAGCTTTTTAAGAACATCTTTGTGCTTTCTCGCCACATTTGCCTTCTCCTTCTTCAGCTTCATGCTGGCATTTAGACAGACTCTCAATAGAAATTCCTGAGGTACAGCTGGAACACGCAAGACAGTGAGGTGTAGCGAGGAAATCAGAGTTTAGCGTCAAATAACTTAAGTTTCAAACCCTGCTCTGATATCTGCGAGCTACACTGCATGACACCAGGAAAGTGCTTTGTAAATTACAAGCAGCAATGGGAAAATTAGTGGTTCATTTGCAGCTGCTCTGCAGGTCACCTTTCCTCAGAGCCAGCCCAGCGGGGCTTCCCAGGCATCACAGCCACTCCTGCAGATGTCCTCCTTCCCTGAGCTCCGTCACCATCATCCTGGGTTGCTGCTGCTACCTGCACACAACACATAAACAGCTGACACTGCACACGTGCCTGCTGCTTCGTTCCCTCAGAGAGAGAAGCCTCAGCGTATAAAAGAAGGCAACATCTGAATTATCTTCCAATACAGACCCCCACCCCTGTTTTCACCACTAAGAGTAAATGTAAGATCAGCTTTATTCAGATTAAGACCCTGAAAATACTACATCATTTCCTAGCTACGTGACCTTGAATGAGTTCCCTAACCTCTGAGTGCCTCAATTCCCTTAGAATATTGCTATGAGGCTTAAGTGAACTAATATATACGTAAAGTGCTCAGAGGTAGGCCATAAATGGTATTATTGGTATTGTCATTATTACAAGACTACTTAAGGTTAATAGACGAGGGAATAAAAAATCCTCCCCCCATTCAATGATATCAGTTAGAAAGCCTATGAACCCAAAGATTTACATCTTCAAATACAAAATAATTTTACAACTAGTACCTAAGACCCAGGCTATCTCTTTTTGCATATGGAATGGCTGTATTAGAATTATCCAGAGAAACAGAACTTTACGACATATATAGAGAGAGAAAGAGATTTATTATAAGGAATTGGCTCATGTGATTGTGGAGGCTGATACCCCCTCCCCCAGTCCTCTGCTGTTGGCAAGCTGGAGACCCAGGAGAGATTATCACCATAGTGCTAGTCCAAGTCCAAAGGTCTAAGAACCAGAAGAGCCAATGGTGTAGTTCCAGTCTGAAGGCTGGCAGCCTTGAGACCCAAGAAGAGCTGACATTTCACTTTGAGTCTGAAAGCAGGAAACAGCCAATGTCCCAGATCAAGCAGTCAGTTCCCTCTTACTCATGGGACAGCCAGCCTTTTTGTTATCTTCAGGCCATCAAGCAATTGGATGGCCCACCCACGTGAGAGAGGGAAATTTGTTTACAAACATGCCCAGAACAATGTTTGACCAAATACCTGGGCATCCCATGGCCCAGTCAAGTTGACACATACAAGTAACCATCACAATGTCATTGACAACATTACTAGCACAAATATCCCTTGTTATTCCAGGCATTCCTGATGCACATTAACCCCTCTGTCCCCCAGCTATGCTCCCTGCACATCACACACCCCACTCTAGAGCATCCTGCACGTTTGCTAGAGTGTCCTCATTGTCTATCAAGGGTAAGGACCATACCCTCAGGGAAATGGCTCTCAGGCATCTGTACTAGAAACAGCCATTCTTTCCTAGGCAATTGATTTGCTTTTATCTTAAGAGCCCTAAATTATGTCATTGATCCCGTCACTATCTTTCACTGTCTATTGAGAAGCTCATGATGCAGTCTGCGGGCCACTTCTAGCCCGAGCTTCATGCCTGGTGGTAGGTATTCCACATGATGACCTTACCTTAGAATTGAACCTATTGTTCCAATCCTCATCTTCCCTTAACCTTCATTTCCTCACCTCTTCATTCTTTCTTACTCCACTCATGTATTTTAAAGACACCTCAGGTTTATTTTTGAATGAGGCAGGTATATATGTACATATGACATATGAGTACATATATACATGCACATATATCCACATAGGTTATTTAATCTTCCTTCTCTCCACTACCTAGCACCTTGACACTTTCCGAAAAATTGCTATTGAATTGGTTTGATTTTTTTTTTTTTAAGAGACAGGGTCTTACTCTCATCCAGGCTGGAGTGCAATGGTGCACTCATAGCTCACTGTAACCTGGAATTCGTGGGCTCAAGCGATCCTCCTGACTCAGCCTCCCAAGTAGCTGGGACTACAGGCATGCCACCATGGCTGGCTAATTTTTCTTATTTTTCTGTAGAGACAAGGTCTTGCTATGTTGCCCAGGCTGTCTTGAACTTCTGGACTCAAGTGATCCTCCAGCCTCAGCCTCCCAAAGTGCTGGGATTACAAGCATGAGCCACTGTGCCCAGCCAATATGTATTTTTATAGTCTGTTAAACTGCACAATATTTGCCATGTGAAAATGTCCTAGGTGTCACCAAACTTTTGTATTTCAAAGACCACACAGCCTTCTTCCCCTTCTTTCCCAGAATTCTAGGAATGTGGAATGAGAGTTTCTCTGTAGCTGTCCTTGGAATCTATATGCCTCCCCTTACCCAGAGGCTGACTTAAACCTGCTCAAGGAAAGATTCCCATTTAATGGGTTTGACTCACAATAATAGAAATGAGTCAGATGGACAGTTTTGAAGTAGAAAATTGTCTCAAGAGTTAACAGTTGACATCAAAGTTGGACTGAAAGATTAATCAGTTAAAGATTCCTAGAAGATAATAGTTACTTCTGAGGAAGGGGAAGGGCCATGGGAATTGGGAAGGGAAGGAATCATTCAACTGTCTTCAATGAAATGTTTTTCATTAAAAAAAAAAAAAACCCAAAGCACATATGGCAAAAAGCTAGCATTTGTTAAACATGGGTGGTGGGTTTGTTTGTTACATCATTCTCTGCCTTTCTGTATATTTGAAATATTTTTAATTTGATAAATATATTTACTTAAAGAATTCTAGTTTAAACAAAGATTTGTAGAGAAAATGAGCTTTAAACCGAACTTGAATAGATATTAGGGGCATATCACCCAGGACAAGGAATCTCTGGGGCCCATTCATTAGCAGAGGAGCTGAGGAACAGAGCAGAACACTAATTTGTTCTCCAGATCACAATTCCTCCTTGCTAAAATGGATTTAAGTGTTTTCACAGAGCTTCTGGCATCCTATTCCCTCTTTGTCATGGTCCCGCATATGAGACAGTTTTGTTTACAACTATGAAATGCTGCCAATCTCTTCAAAGACAACTGTACCCAGAAAAAGTGCATTACCTCATCTGACAAACTAATGTAGATGATAAGGAATCTTAAGAGTAGCGCCAAAAGCTAATTGACACTAATTTGAATAGTTACCAGGGTTACAGATAATAATAATACCCTGCACAGAGTTTTAAGAGTTTCAAAAATGTCTTTATATTATACATTTGATCTTGCTGTTCTTGAAAGACCCTTGTGAAAGAGGTTGGTACAGACAGTGTCATTTCTGGATCACTTCTAATAATTTCACAATCCATTCATTCTATCAAGTGATAAAAATGTATCATGTGCCAGTCAGATAAGATTAGGGGTCAGGTGCTCTGAGGGATGCTAACATGAGCAAGCATTCTCCCTGGACTTAAAGAGCTTTCAATCAGATGTAGATAATCTGACAAATACAGAAATAGATACAACATGAGGCAGACTATGCTAAAGGCTGTAAGAAAGGGATGAAGGAATATCTATCTGGAGGGAGAAGACATATCCAGTTTGATGAATTATGGCATTTGAATAACGTGTATGGTTTACACATGTATAGATGAAGGGTGAAAAAAGTTTCATATAAATAAAAGGACTTTAAAGCCAAGCCATGAAGTTTAGACTATATTTAGAAGGCAATGGATAAATTTTAGAGTATAGACACACATCTATAATACATTTTTCTACATTTTAAAATAGCTTTAATGAGATATAATTCACATACTATACAATTCACCCATTTAAATTGTACAATTCTATGCTTTTTAGTATATTTACAGGGTTGTGCAACCATCACCAATTTTAGAACATTTTCATCCTCCCTAAAAGAAACTCCATACCCATTAGTTGTCATTTCCCACCTCCACCCAGGGCAACCACTAATCTACTTACTGTATTACAGATTAGCCTATTCTAGACAGTTTATATAAATGGAATCATATAACACGTGGTCTTTTATGTCTGGCTTCTTTCACTTACCATAATGTTTTGTGAATGAACCACACTGCATTTCTTTTTATTGCCAAATAATATTCCATTATATGGATAATACCACATTTTGTTTATCCACTCATCAGTTGATAGACTTCTGTGCTGTTTCCACTTTGGGGCTATTATGAATAATGCTGTTATAAACGTTCGCGTACAAGTCTTTGTGTACGTATTTTTTTCATTTCCCTTGGGTATGTACCAAGGCATAGAATTATTGGGTCATACGATAACACTATATTTAACTTTTTGAGAAAGTGCCAAGCTGTTTTCCATAGCAGCTGCATCATTTTACATTCCCACCAGCAGCATATAAGGATTCAATTTCTTCACATCCTCCCCAGCACTTCATATTGTCTGTCTTTTTTATTGTAGCTATGCTGGTATATATGAGTGGTACCTCATTGTTGTTTTGATTTGTATTTCCCTGATGGCTAATGATGTTGAGTATCTTTTCAGGTCATTTATATATTTTCTTTGGAAAAATGTCCATTCAAATCTTTTACTCATTGTTTACTCATTGTTTAATTTTGTTATTGAGTTGCAAGAGTTCTTTATACATTCTGGATACATGTTCCTCATCAGATATATAACTTGCAAAATTTTTCTTCCATTCATTCTGTGGGTTGTTTTTTTCACTTTCTTGATGGTATCATTTGCAGCAAACATGACAACATGACACATGACAACAATTTTGTAATGTCAGTTTTTATAGAGAGAATAGAAACATAATTCAGTCCTTTCTTTAGCATGGTGGTGATTTTTAAAAATTGATAGTTTAAAAATGTTTCCACGTCTGGCTTCCGGTTCTGTATCTTTCTCCTCCACTATGCCTAAACCTCTGGTGCTGCACAACACACAACATATTCACATCGCGATGCAACCTCTGGACCTGGGCGAGTTGGTCCGATGGGCAGGAGGGAAACATTTCTGCACTGGGACTCCTGGAAATAATTTAACTAAACATAGAAGGGACTGAGAATCACATAAATATAACCCACAAAATGAATGGAAACTAAATGTATCCCCAGATCAACTTCTGCTTATCAGGATGCCAAAAATGCCAACTGCTCCAACACCTCTTGACAGGAGGGAAGGTGTGGGGGGGTGAGGTAGGGTGTCAAACCAACTGTAATCAAGTAGCTCACCTCTAAAAGTCAGAGAAAAACATATGGCCATGTGAACACGCATAAAGCAGCCCACACACCTTGGAAGTGGCCAGTGCAAGCGAGAAGCCGTGGAGCTCAAACTTCATCGGTGTAATAGTAAATCCTTAACAGAGAAGTAGGGCTAAGGAGAGATGCATAGGGAGCTGTCTGTATTTAAGGAACAGAAAAAGTAAATAAAACCAGCATGAAAGAAAGAGGCAGGGAAAATAAAAATTAGAAAGCACCATGTCCCAGAATAACAATTCCCAGTAAATGTTAAGATCTCAACCTCTGGATTATTCAACAGTTGTTGGGTGTGTGAAAACTGAATCCTTAGCACCTTAAGATGCAAAGGAGAATCAACCCCCAGTTGTATGTTACTCATTTGGTTACGCAGTTGGTATTTATCAAGTAATTCCATGTGAGCAATTTCTAAATGCTTTACATACATCACTTGATTTAAGGCTCATCATAACCCTAGGAGAGAAAGCCAAAGAAGGAAAAACTTTTCCAGAATGGAAATATAGTCAAGAGTGTCAGATGCTGTTAAAAAAAAAATTTGAAAATGATGAGGGTTCACAAAATAGCTTAGGAATTGATGGTTTGGTTTGGTAACCAGAATGTTGTTAGTCACATCTGATAAAGCAGTTTCAGGACAGCGTAAGGAATTTATAATCAATTGCAAAAGATGAAGGAGTAAGCTGGTGGTGAGGCAGTGGATATGGCAAGTATAGATTTTTTTTTTCAAAATGCTGGGCAGTGAATGGAGAATTAGGACAACAATAAAAGAAGCTTGCAAGATCAGGTGACGTCTGATTTTTATTTAGATATAGACTTGTCTGTAAACTGATGAAGAATCAGATAACGCAAATTCCTGGAGAAAGCAGGAAAGAAAAGGATATCCAAAACCAAAGAGAAGAAGGGATACTTCCTCCTCAAAGTCAGTCAAGGCAAATATTTCTGAAGATTCAAGAGCAAAAACTAAAATGACACCAACTCCATTTTGTATCACTGGTCAGATATAACTTCCTGGAAAAAAAAATCCTCCAGATTCCCCAATCACAAGGCAATTCACAGAAACTTTTGCCATCAACTATTGAGCCTTTTTCTGGTCTTGTTTTGCAACTGGGTTGATCAGAGAGGATGGGGGTATACTTGGATATCTATGGGTCTTCTTGTTTAGAAACATCTCCAAAAGGAAGATATCAAAACTTAGCTCTCTGCCATCACAAAAGAATGAGGCTGAAATTCATCTGAAATCCCACCAGACTTATTTGTTATTAGTACCTTTCCTTTCTCCAAAAGACAGTGCAAAATTTGCCCCCTGGGTCTGTGGCTGGTTTATATTCCTGCCACTGGAATGCTTTTTTGTTTTTCTTTAGTGTAAGGTGATCTGCTACTCTGCAAGCTTCCCCCGGGATGCTCGTTGGAAGTAGGGATGATTGCAGAGTTGGAAAACTTTCCAACAGAGTCATTAACTTGAGAAGTATCATATTTGCTCAGTGGTGGAACCTACACCTGTATTGAGTGTCTTCACAGTCTCACACTTCCTTCCCCCTTTATGTGGTGTCACACAGCCGAACAGGATATCATTTCATGGCAGGAGCGCCAGCAGTAATTCTGCACAACTCAGGATTTGCTGAAGGGGGCAGAAGGGTCCAGCATGGCTAGAGTAACTTTATGTATATCTTATCTGTGCTTACTCTAAAAGAAGTTTCTTCTAGTTTTGCTTTTTGGAGGATTCCATGTTTCCTTCACAGCACCTTTAGTTAATATAAAAAACCACTATTAGATATTTTTTGGGTGTGCAAGCAATAATTAGCCAGATGCAAACAATTGACAAATCCAAATTAATTCTGCTAAGATTGTGTAAATAAATCATGTAAGTTGATGTACCAAGTTCAATGTCAGGGCTGGAAAAGATGTTCAAGAACATTTAATTTACTTCAACAATTTCTTTTTACAACAGATAAGGGAATTCGAGTACAGCAAAGTAACTTGCTCAAGGTCCACTGAACATGTTAGAAGCAGAACAGAACCCAGATTTCCTGGTTTATTCTACTTCTTAAAATCATCATATAAATGACCATTCCACATCTCTATTGCTATATACTTCCTCATGTTCTGGAAGAGATACCAAATTCTCTGATATGCTGGGAAAATCCTCAATGTTTCTTACCATTTTCATGACACATAAAAGAGCAGGAGAGTAGCGTGACAAGCAAGCTGTTACCATCCTTGCTGCTGAATTTACAGAACCACCTTCCTTCGATACTATATTTAAACAATATGATGTCCAATTTTTGGTTGAATGAAACCGGGTGTTTTCACATGACTCAATTCATTTGGACACGTATGTATACTATACAACTATCATGTTTTAGAAATAATCCCAAAACAAGTCCTTCAATATATTCACCACATCACCAGCTTTCTCTCCCAACAACAGATCATTTAAACCAAAAGGGCTGACACCCTTTATGGCATTACAGTAAAGTTATATCAGATTTTTCTATTACTGACAATAACATGCTGACAGACATAATCCTGTTGCTATGATTACACATCAAGAAACAGGACCTTGACTGTGAAGTAGCAAATGGGTTGATGTAGTACACATCATAAATCCCAGAAATATGATGGAAAAATGGTTGCTTAAAGATGTATTCATGTAAGCCACAACAACAGATCAAACAAAATACTTCATCACTGATAAACTTAATAAAGTGGTAGAGTTTATTGACATTGTTATTCCACTTGACTGAAACATCCTAGACACTTGAAATGGCATAGAACAACTAAAACAAAAGTGGATTCTAAGGACATAAAAAATGAGTAACATACAACTGGGGGTTGATTCTCCTTTGCATCTTAAGGTGCTAAGGATTCAGTTTTCACACACCCAACAACTGTTGAATAATCCAGAGGTTGAGATCTTAACATTTACTGGGAAATCATCAGGTACTGAAAGGTAGAGGGTTTGACCAGGGATTTCTTTGTATCCAACTGAGCTTTGTGGTTCACCCACAGGCCATTAAGCTTTGGACCAGATTCATCTCAGCAGCAAACATTGGAAATGGTAACAGCAATATAACATTTCCTCTCTTCTGAAGAGCTCTCTGATGCAGGCTTCAAAGAACAAAGCCCAACTGACATATGAAGAAGTGCCTACAAGTTAAGATACAGGCCAAGTGACAGAATGACCTAGGACGCCAGCCCAAGTCCAAGAATTCTACCGGGCCCAACCCCTGGAGTAAAATCAGGCAGAACAGCCAGACTTTGGCCAGGCAGCTAGTTTATTGCATTGCCTGGCTGTCCATTTATATAAACACACAGCTGAAGAGAATCCAGGAATATCTCCAAAAAAGAAAACCCGGCTTTTGTCTGACAAAGCTGCTCTGACCCCAAAGGAACGCACAATAGGAAATGAAAGTTGGACAGAAAATCAATTCCAACAGGAAACAGGATGATCCCTGTTCAAGCTCAGTTCCAAGATATATCGCTGTAATAACCCAAAGTAGCACACCCAGGGAGCCCTGGCTTCAGCTCTTCCACGCTGCAGGTAGAGGGGACAAGGAAGTGGCCCAGAGAAACCCTTGCAGTTCATTGTCATTTCAATGAGATTTAGATTCATCTGTGCCTCTACCAACAAAGGGATGATGGCTGTGTTTTAAGAGGAACTTCAACTAAAGACAGAAATATCTTTTTAAAAAGGAGGGGTAGAAGTAATAAGTGGACTATGTATGAAATCTTAATAAAATGAACTTGCATTGAGCAACTCATTAGATTGTAATTCCCCACAAGAAGAAACTGCTGGCTTCAGAGGTTCCACGCAACAAATAGTTACTGAGTTCCTGTTATGTCAAGCACTGGGCAAAGCACTAGAAGTAGACGCATAAGATATACTCACCCCTCAAGCCATATCAGAATTTCAGGTGGGCAGCAGGACATTGTATTTTCACCAAAACTACTAGAAGTCTCTGGAGGACATCACAGAAGTACATTTTGCAATGTATCCTCCAGTTTCCTTGCTGGGACAGTGGGAGCCCAGTTCAAGAGGCCAACACAGACATTCCTATTAATAAGAACCTTTCCGTCTCTCCTCATAATCTATGACTCACTTTGCTAACCCATTGAAATGGGTCAAGTGCGTGACCCTAGTCACAAGAGATACTAAAGCACAAAGAGTAAAAAGAGGATTTTTGCAAAGTTCAAATGGTCACTATGACTTATTTAATAAAGGACAACAATGGCCTAGAAATTTGCTCAAAACGGTAGATAATGCTGAGTTATTTACTCTAAATTGGATCATCTTTTCCAGCAGGTATAGTGGAATGGTGGAAAGAATTCTGAATGTGGACCCAGAAGAGACAATCTCCTGATCCAGCTCTAAGCAATGTTAGCTGGGCAACCTTGGGCACACCCCTTAACTTCTCTGTGCCTCAGTTTCCTCATAGGAGATGAGGATACCTGCTTAACTCCTTCTCAGGACTGTCGTTAAGAATTGAAAGAGGTTATTTAGGTAAAAAGGGTTTTGAAAAATCTAAAATGTTTTGCAAATACTTTTATTACAACCTTCCTAATAATGTTTTTCTTACATTATATATAAAATTAATTTGCCTTTCCTATGAAAACACCATGTGATGATGGAAGGTCAGCTGAGTAAGAAAAAGCCAACATGGGACTGGAAATTGTCCTTTTGTAACCCAACAAGCAGATGACCCAAGCTCAAAAAAAGTAGATCCAGAATTGCATATAAATGCAATGTGAAAGCCATTCATTTGATCAAACCTATTGGAAAAAGGATTTTATTTTCTACCCTAGATTCCAGGCAGGCAAATAGGTCTGAAAGTAGTAGAGGCTGGCACTGATACAGTAAGAAGAAGAAAAACAATGTGTCTGTTCAAACCAAGCTCTGGGAATAAGGGTTAAGCTAAAAGGCAGGCGGGAGGCAGGGAGCTGGGTTAGGAACACAAACAGGTTTAGTAATCAATCCAAAATCACAGTTGTGAAAACCACATAAAATGCCATCTGGCCTCCTGGATCGTGTGGAACATTAAGCAAAGGCAGCCTTCCAAGACACATGTTCTCATTTCTCTGAGAACAGCTCTTCTCCTTACCCAATCAACTGTGAAAGAGTTACCCAGGGCCTGGTCCAGTTTCTCGGCCCCTGCCAGAATTGTTCTGAACGCTAGTGAAACCGCTCACGGATCACGGGAGGGCTGTTCATTGCTGGATGCCTTCTGGATTCTGAAAACTAGTTGGTGACATGTGGGGTCTCTTCCGCTTTCCAAATACTGCTTATGACTATTTCTACCTTCCTCTTGCCTTAAAGGAGTTTATAAGCATAGCTGACAATATTCTGGAAACTAACTTTTTTGTGTGGTATACAAAACATGAAAATTACCAATTTAACCATTTTTAGGTATACAGTTCAATGGCATTAAGTATATTCATATTGTTTTGTAACCATCACCACCATCTATATCCAGAAATTATTCATCTTCCCAAACTGAAACTCTGTACCCATTAGACAATAACTCCCCATTCCCCTCCCTCCAGCCCCCGGTAACCTCTATTCTACTTTCTTTCTCTATGAATTTGCCCATCACGTAAGTGTAATCATATGGTATTTGCCTTTTGTGTCTAGCTTGCTTCACTTAGCATAATGTCAAGGTTCATGCTACAGTATCAGAATTTCATTCATTTTTAACACTGGATAATATTCCATTGTACGTGTAGACCACACTTAGTTTATCTATTCCCCCAATGAGCCCTAGAAACTTACATGTGTATAGTATAAGCTTACTCATAGAGAATGAAGGTAAAATTTGCCTATCAGTTGAAATATTTGGGCTTAGTCTTTCAGACCCTCAAGTACACAGGAAATCTGCCACCATGGTGTTTGTTCCACCTGCTGGCCACTAGGCTGTGAGCTCTGGGAGGACAGAAATCATGTTCTTATTTGACACGGTTCCTGTTCCCATCAACTAGCACAGTGCCCGGAACAGGGCAGGTACTTAAATGTTTGATAAAGGAACAAATAAACCTTGAGAAGACCTTTTTTCCTTAGAGCCTACTCCTTTTCTCTAAGTCAAATTATCTTCTAGAAAAATCATAGCTGCTCAGAGGATATTTCTTCCTAAGAAAGGCTTCCTTTTTTTTTTTTAACTGTGAGTCTCATTTTTGAAGGTAGAATTTATTTTACCAGCCAACCAAAGAGACAGTGTGTGCTTGTGGAAAGAATAATGGACATGGAGTTGGAAGTCAAGGATTCAAATCCTGCCTCTGCCTCTTACCTCGCTGGGTGACCTTGGTTTAATCACTTGATCTCTCTGAACTTCAATTTCATCATCTGTAAAATGGAAGTAATAAAAATTGCCCTCACAGAGTTATTTTGAGAATCAAATAGAATCTCCCAAACTGAAAACCTGTATAAGATGGCTCATACAATTACTTTTGTGAGGTCAGTTCTACTTGCTTCAGCATACAAACACCAAAAGAAGGCATATATCGCTCTTTAGTGTGCTATTTAAAAAGCCAAAATGTAAATGAAATCACTAAACAGCACTTACAGGTTATGTGTAGAATAACTACAAAATTATGCCATAATAAAGAGAGGCCATAAAAAGAATTTTTGAAGAGTTGAGTTTTGATTGGGCTCTTCATCAACAAGAAGCAGAGGGGATGGAATTCTGGGCAAGTGTCAGAAGTCAACAAAAATGAGGAAGTGAAAACCAGTAGCTGGGCAGTGAAAAGTAAGGTCGACTTTGCTAAGAAAGGGTTTTTTTCGGACCTAACATTGTGGGCATCCCATAAGACTTACAAAAGCAGAAGTCTCAACACTATAGTCCTTCAGCCACAAGTCCTCCAAGGACTAACCTCCAAGAACTAACCTCAGAGGACACTGTACAGATCCAAACCCACTTCCAGCTGTGGCCTGACAGCACCCTTGTTTGAGCCCTTATCATCCCCCACTCAGATTACTATTCCTATTTCTGAACTATTCTGCTTGCCTCTGGTTCTACAAATGGCTCTGTCTTGTTATCACGGAGATTAGGAACTTTTTAATAAGGTGGTTCTTCAGCCCAGAACCTGGTAGAAGAGAGACTTCAGTTAACACAGATATTTGTTACTTGTTCCTAAATGGGGAAGATAATTTAGGGTAAATTTCCCAGCCCGTAAGAAAAAAAATCACAACACATCAAAGCTTCCAGAACCCTAAGGCTTCTTTCCCCAAAGTCATAGGTCCTAGCAGCAAATAGTGCCCAATTCAATGAATAAATTCAAATGTCTAAGGCTGGCAAACAACCAAACTCTGAAGATTTATTGAACACTTACCATGTAATCAACATTACGCTAGATGCAGAGGTATAAAGATGAGGCGAGGCAGAGGTGTCTCCACATAAGTTCAAGTCTAATCCACAGCTATCTCAAGGAAATCCAAATTCTAAAAACAGCTTCGCTGTCATGCAGGCCTCCTTACACCCCAAAGCCATCAGGTCAAAGCAATCTACCAAGCCACTGTCAGAATGAAATCCAAAACAAGTTTCTCAGGAAAATCCAGTACACTCAAAACTAGATGGAAGTAGTTTTCTAAATATACTTAAAGCATACCATTCTTTCAATTAGTTCAAGTCCCTGAAATGTAATGTTTCTGATAAGGACTTAAAAAAAGACTGAACAGAATCATCATCTCTAATGCCCAAATTGTCTCTGGAGAGTTCACATTGCCTCCTTCCTAGCCCGCCACGTGTCTAAATGTGTTAACATCTTCTCGTGTGCCTTTCAACACAGATTGAAAACACCACTGAATGTGAAATCAGATGAGACCTCAGGGGTGGGGAATTATGATTTCATTTACCATTTCAGGCGCTGCTGACACGGATCCATGGGTAGGGTTCTCCGTATCTTCCTTAAGCTTGATCACAGCCATTGATCACTGACCAGTGTAACCTTATTACTCTAGGCCTGTGTCTATATCACACAAATGACCAGCTGATTCAAGCAGTTGACCAGTTCAGTTTTGTTAAAAATCAATTAAGAAGCTGACTGGATTGACTATTTGTTGAACTGAAGTGTCTAATTAATTCAGCTAAAATGTTAAAGCAATGGTGTGTATAAACATTGCCCTAGAATGTATGAAGTTATAGCTAATGTTTGAAAAGGGGTAATTTCTCTCCATCCCAAATAAAGGTTTTTAACACATCTGTGCTTCATGATATATGTCTTGATTGGCATGCCATACTACTTTGGGCGCTAACTCTCTGCAATCTTTCCCCATGAGTTCTTAAGCCTCCTTAAGAACATTTCCTTCAAGAACTGGTTTCAACCCCTTCCTCACCTCCACCTGAAATTCTCCGCTCCCTAGTCCCAATATAAGTAGACCTGGAAAAGACATTCAAGCATTTGGATGAAAAAGAGCCAGGTAGGTACCTCATTCCACTTTATGTTGTTCAAGGGTAGTCTTATTAACTTTGACTCCTTAGGAAGACAAGTTAGCTCATAAAGCAATGCAGGAAAAGGAAAGGAATAATTGTAAAGTTTTGAAAGGACAGCTATCCTACTCTTTCCAAGACATAGGATGGGACTGTGCAGATTAGTTGTTGAAAGGACGGTCATGTATTGTTAGACTCTGATCCTTTGATTCTTTCCTTGAGAACAGAGTAAGAGGGAGAAGGGAGGGGAGGGAAGACTTGTAACAGATCCTCTCTCCCTTTATGACTTGGAGTGAAATGAGAGACCAGAGACTCCGTGGGAGGTTTCCAACACAACTGCAATCCCTGCCACTTCTATGGCGCCTTTCTCTGAAAAACCTCTAAGTGTTTTATGAACCTTGCCATACACTTCCTGTCCGCAGTCCCTCAGGACACAAAACAGGGCCACCATTATGGTCCACACTCCTTAAAGGAAGAACTCCAAACAGTCTGTCTTATTTCTCAAGGGGATTCTGCCCACGGGAAATCTGAGTTTTAACTTGCAAAGTCAAAGACTTATTCATATCGATGCTTCTTCCAAGAAGACAAATCAACATGACTAAATTCAATTTTATGCAAGTTCCTAAAAAGAAAAATAAAAAGGAAGAAAGAAATTTTCTTTCTTTATTGCCAGGCTTTTACCTAAAGAATCTCTTCACTCCTAAGAGCCATCTGTTCTAAGGCTAAATTCTATCTTGAAGGATCTTGAAGCCTCCAGGGTTGGGAGAATCAGACCTGGGTATTTTGCTCATTTGTGTCAAGAGCAAAGAGTCCACACAGGTCACTTGTTCTCCATACCTGACCAAATCCAAGCCATGCAAGGCTGCAACCCTGCAACACCGCACTGTTGCCAGCAACCCCCCCACTCCTGCAGCACAGCCCTAGCCCCAGATGCCATCAATTCCAGCGTCACCTCTGCTTCCAGCTCCCCACACTCAGGCACCACCAAAACAGATCAACCAGGACATTGCCAAGCAAAAATAAAATAAAAGAGACAAACCAAGTAGGAGACAGAGCAAAAACAAGGTTTTTCATAGCCTTGAGGATAGGATTATAAAAGATTAAAAACACACATACACAAGGCTTGAGTCAAAAGCCTCTCTAAATTATATTTTGCAGATTTTATTATATTATCTTTGTGGCACAGTTATTAAACATTAAAGATAATGACTTCATTCTGCAAGTAACCTAATATTGAACATGATTGATAAGCAGGACATGGGCTCTGAAGAAAACTCTGAATGTTGAAATTCAGGAGCAGGAGCAGCATAGAAGCGGCACTTGGGCCACCTGGTTAATGAACTGTTGGCCAGAGAGGGGCTGTAAATGTTTCATTTGGAAGAAGCTGTGCAGTTACCACATTCCTTCTGTGACCCACTGAGAACCGAGGGACACTGGCAAGGGAAATGGGCTTGCAGACACACAACTCGTTCACCCCATGACAGTGAACTGTCAGTAATGCTCAGAACAGTTGAGTGAAGCTTGAGAAGCACTGCTTAAAGACGCTCCCAGGAGGCAGTGCCAGAAGGGAGACCTCTGCGTCACTTTGAAAACCAGCAAAAGGTGGCGACAAGTTACAAAATTTTTAAAATGACACCTGATGAAAAGGTAAAATAGCACCCAATGGGGAAAAAAAATTGGTAAGAAAGAAGTAGCAGCAGGTGAAGCACCTCCCCTGAGACCCCAAGGAGAAAGAGCTGCACACTATCCTCACCCAGATGAGCCACTTGCGAGGCCTGTTTGAGGACTTATGCAGCTACATCAAGCCCTGCAGCCTCGTCACCAGCAGGGCAGCCCAGGTCAGACTGAACAGAGGTGGCATTGGGCAGCTGGCAATGATAGCTCCCTTCCCTCGCCTATGCCCTCAGCTTCCACGCACCCTGTGTGCACCCACAGGCTGAGAGGTTACTGTGGAACATTGGGTTCAGAAGGACTCTAAAACTACACAATAAAGATTTCGTGGCCAGGCGCAATGGCTCACACCTGTAATCCTAGCACTCTGGGAGGCCGAGGCGGAGGATCGCTTCAGCCCAGGGGTTGGAGGTTGCAGTGAGCTATGATGACACCACTGCACTCCAGTCAGGGTGACAAAGAAAAACTCTGTCTCAAAAAAAAAAAAAGAGAGATTTCTCTGATCTGAACTAATACTACTGCTGACAAGGTTATCAGTAACCTCAATGTAATCGGATTGCTTTCTTCCTCACGCCTTGCTGGGGAGTGGTGTTTTGATGGTGGAGAATGGAAGGAATTCTCTCTGCAGCCCAGGAAGATTTTTATTTGTTTTATTTTATTTTATTTTATTTATTTATTTATGAGACAGGGTCTTGCTCTACGTCTTGGCTAGAGTGCAGTGGTGCGATCATAGCTCATTGTAGCCTCGAACTCCTAGGCGCAGGTGATCTTCCTCCCTCAGCCTCCCAAGAAGCTGGGACTACAGGTGCACAACACCATGCCCGGCTAATTTTTTATTTTTTGTAGAGACGGGTTTTCGCTATGTGTCCTAGGCTGGTCTCAAACTCCTGGCCCCTAAGAATAAATTTTAAAAGAACTGTGCAAAGCCTATATAAGGAAACCCTTAAAAGTTGCTGAAAAGTAGATTTGTTTGCAAAATGTCCTTAATTATTCTCCTCCCTGTACCCAGCTCAGCATGACTTTGCAGCTCCTCTGCGCAAGGGAGTCTATTTCCCATCTGTTAAAGTCAGGACTGGCTCTGTGACTTCTTTAGCCAATAAAATATAACACAAGTGATGCTGTGCCAGTTCTGAGCTTGGGCCTCAAGAAACCATGCATGCTTCTGCTCACTTTTTTAAAACCTTGCCCACTGGCCGCTGGAACAAGCCCAGGCTAGCCTTCTGGAAGATAAAAGACCACATGGAAAAAGAGACGAGACACCCCCCACCCCCGCCAGCTGAGGACAATTTAGATCACCCAGCCCCCATTTAACCTGGAAGATGACCACAAACACATGACAGAGGTCAGCTGAATCCAGAACTGCCCAGCAGAGCCAGCTTAAATTGCTAGTCTATAGAATCATGGCTAATTAAATAGCTATTGTGTTAAGACACTAAGTCTTGGAGTGGTTTGTTATGCGGCAATAGATAACTAATATACCAAGTAGGTGCTGGAGATGCAGAAATGAATAAGGAATTCAAAAGCTTACCACCTAGGTGAGATAGGCATGACTTCCATTCATTCATTCACTCATTCATTCATTCACTCATTCATTCATTCACTCATTCATTCAATAAAGGTTTTATTAAGCACCTACTGAATGCTGGGCTCTGTATTAGATACTGGAGATATAAAGGTGACAAGACACAGTTCCTGATCCCAAGTAAAAGACGATATGGACAATAAATAGGCAATTCCAAAATAGAGTATATTAAGTACTAAGATAGGGCTAAGGATGCCTAACAGAGTTGGAGGGAGGGTTGAGGGGAGGGTGGCAAAGTTTCGGAAGGCTTCCCAGAGCAAGTGATGTCTAAGCAGAGACCTAAAGGATGGTACATTTAGGAAAAACAGAAAATGTTTTTCTAGGCAGAGGGTTGCTACATATATTTTCAATCTACACTGCTTGTAGTCAAAAGGAGGATAACATGTATTGTTTCCATTACATCTCCTGATGTTGTGCCTCTCTTTGTTGGTCTTTTGAACAAACTGAGAAAACTCAGGGAATAAACTCCCAATTCTCCTGCAGAATAATTGGCAATTTGGAACCTATCACTCCATAAAAAGAGTTTTAATTGAACACCCTTCCCCCATCCAAAAAAAAAAAAAAGGAAAGAAATTCAGATGGATGGGAAAGAAAAACACAGAAGCTCTAACTCTGTAGTTATTCAAGGCGGAAGGAAAAAAAAAAAGACTTCAAGATTGCAAAAACTCATTTGAGCCACAAAGCCACAATTTAAGTTAGCAATTTTCACCCTTGATGTTGCATACCACTCCTGATTACACCAATTAATTAAAGTGGGTGCATCTGGTTCCTTCTAATTTTCTGCTATCAGGCAAAGAGTAGCTACTAATAAATGTTTATTAGATGATTTTTTTCAAGTCCATACACTTACTGAGTAGAAAATCACAATAATAATAATTGACTGGGATAATAGAAGGGTTCTACAATGCTTAGATTCCTAGAGCTTGCCAGTAATTTTTTTTCAATGATAGTCTTCTATTCAGGGGACAGAAGATGCTTTCAAATCCCACCCTATAACCACATCTATGACTAAACCAAAAATACAATTTCATTACACTTTATGAAGAAAGTTGCCTGACTTGATCAATCAGCTCTGGTGAGAATTACAAAATTACTGGTGATTCAGAGGAAACATTTTATTTCTGAGCTACTTTTAGTCACCAATTCTAATAGCTATTGGCTACAAATGAACCAGAATTCTTCTATGTGTAAGTCATGCAGGAAAAGGTAGCATAAAAGTAATCAAATACAATGGAGCCCATTGTGTTAGCCACCTGTGTTGTACACATGGATGGTATGAAAAAATAATTGTTGCACTATTTGGATTGACTTTCCTCTTCCCAATAGAGACTCCCTTCCATGAAACAGCAACAATAAACCAAAAACAGGGTATTCCATTGCCATGGAGGTTACAGTTTTTTGGCATGAAATCAAGACCTTTGGGTTATTCTTGTTGCTGTTAATTACAGGGAGGTTGTAAGTGTTAATTCACAGATACATACATGGTATAGCTCTTCCTCCTCAAAACACAAGCAAACTAGACATAAATTAAAATCAACTCATTTAGACTTAATCCATTCAGAACCCTATTCTGAATCTGCTATCAGAACCCTATGATGCTATCTCCAGGAGTCCTGCTGGCCCAGTGGCAAGACTTCATCTTCAGTGGACCCAGTCCCAATGTTTATGGTACACGTTCCCATGTCCTTCTTGCACATGAGTGCCACCTTTTCCAGGGATATTTGCTCAATACTATTTGGTGTCAGCTATCATTTCTGGTTGAGAATACATTCTGGAGGCATTTAGAACTGATCATTAAATGGGATGCTGTATTATCCTCAATCCGTTTATGCCATCCATTTTCCTGTCTTATGTTGGTTGCTAAGGAGATTAGTGTGAAATGAGGTCCTGTCCTAAGGGGTTAATCATTTTACACTGCTCACTCCCCACAGAAGTCATAATCTGCTGTGTGTGAAATCACATTTAGTTGCTGTGAAAATGATTACAATGCTTGGAATGGAACATCATGGCTTCAGGTGGGAGATAAGAAGTAAGAGCAGACGGAGTCCTAGAAAATAAAAACTTCTTCCCAGGAATAATGCTCACTACTAAAATAGAGTGGGATTAAGGGAAAGTACATCATAATACATAAGAAAATAGGAAAGATAATAATTTGGGACATGGAAATTGACTTTTCTAGCTGTTTCCTTCTCTGTTCATTCTTTAAAAAAAAAAACACTTATAAAAGTATGATTGGATGACTCAAAAGATAATTATCAAAATCCAGAAGCTGGTGGGAAAAATAAGGACAGGAGATGGAAAGGAGCAGCCACTTTTCAATGAAAGTTGAAGTTAGGCTCTCCTTTCTCTCCCCTGGGCACGTCAGTAAAGAGACAAGGCACGCAGAGGTCCCCAGATCAAAGGCTCTTGATAATTACATGATCCCTGCACTGTGCCAAAAGTATCATTCGACCATAGAGCAGGCTATAATAATCTCCTAATCAGTCTTGAAAATAGAGCCAAATCTCAATTATTTGGGAGAAAGAAAAAACACATTTATATGGATTACAAAAAAACTAGAGATAACTAAAATAATATGCAAACACAGGCCAATTTTAAAACTTAAAATTAAATTCTGCTTAATGTGAAAATTTAAAGACTTACAGTAATGGAAATTAACAAGCATATAAAATGTACCATATATGAATCCTTAAACATTTTTAAAATAAAAATGAAATAGTTAATATATACTGATCGCTACAAAGGAAAAATAGTTCCAGACCTGCAAAGATTCTCCTATTAATGTGATAAACAGATTCTGAAAAGTTGTAAGAGAATCAAAAATTTTTAATTGAATGAAATTTTAAATGTTCTGAAAAGTTTGCTACTTAACTTTACCTTGTACCAACTCATTTTTATAAAGTAAGGAATCTTCAGTTAATTTATGAATAACTACCACTTAATTTATCTTTCTTATAAATATGCCCAATATCTAGATATTTTGAAAATGGAACAAATTTGTATCCCAGTAATTTTTGGCACAATTAGGGTATAGTTCACCAGTGGCTTAAGAATCAATATCCAAAATGTGTGAGTTTGAGTTTTCTTTTACATTCTCCTACCCATCCCAGCCTAAGAAGCCACAGTTACTCCACAGACCAGGTGACATCCTGACATGCGATGAGCAAGTTGTAAGAAACAAGGCTTCCATGAGAACTCCGGTTCTCAGGAACCCTAGCCTTAGAATGCAGCAAAGCTGGGGGAAGTAGTGGTCCATCTGAGTTAGCATTCTTCCTATTTTTCTTTTTCTTTTTTTTCAATTTTAGGAAATATCTCATCTGGAATATCCCACTGGAGAGACTTCAGGGGTAGAAATGAACATACTTGATAACAAATCAAACCCTCATGAAATGTAAACTTTGGAGAATAAAACTCAATGAGCACAGATACACAACACCAACAAACGTAGGTAAAGCAAAGCAGCATCTCTGTGGCAAACTGAATTAATGATGCAAATTCTTTACCTGTATCTATACCTTCTGCCTTGTGACTTTGCTGTTCCTCCCAGTAGAGGCAGAATATATTTCCTACCCTACTGGGGGCCATGTGAGTTGCTCTGGCTAATGGAACACGGGCAGGAAGAAAGTGTGCAAGAAAGTGTGCCTCCCTCAAGAGGCATTGCATGTTTCTGCTCAGCACTCTTGAACTACTGCCACTGCCCCTGAAGAACACACTCTACTGATCCAAGGAGGATTAGAGACAGGTAGAGAAGACTGAACCCAACCCACAGCTGGGCCCCACACTGAACTGCACCCAGCCTGGACCAGCAGACTCCAGCTGACTCCCAGACACAGGAGCAAAAATAAATGATTGTTATTTTAACTCAGTAAGTTTTGTGGTGACTTGTCACACAGCACTACTATATGGCAACAGATAACCAATATCTGGGTTGCTGTTTTATTGCTAAATATCAGGCCTTCTGCCTTACATTTTCAGAAGTCTAAGAATCTAAATGAGAGAACCCCACAAAAAAAACAGCATTCCCCAAAGGTCAACACCCCCAGTAGGTAAACTTGAACAAAAATTTGTCCTGTAGAAACGAACTATGGAAATACACACCTCTCTCAGACTTGGCTCTAGGTGGAATGGATGAAATGAAGAAAGTCCCACCTGAGTTTGGGGTTGGAGTCAAAATTTACACTGCCTGTGTGTACCAAAAAACCCACAAATTTAGTTGTAACAGGCCCTGGGCTGGTAATACACCATGTACCTGGAGAAATAAGACCCAAATCCTTTCCGGAGGAAGGTCCTTTAAACTCAAGACTCAAAAGTTCCCAGAGATTAAATTATAAAGAACATGAATCCCAATTAAAAATTTACTGTAGCTAAATCAACACAAATCTTTCAAAAAGCAACGTTTAGAAAATGAGCAAGCTGCAGAAAAATACATACTATATACCATTTATATAAAGTTCAAAAGGATGCAAAACTAAGCAATTATATTATTGAAATATTTAATATTTGGTAAAGAATGTATTAATATCAAAGGGTTGATGAACACAGAATTCAGCATAGAGGTTACCTCTGCTGGGACAGAAAGGGAAAGGTACAGTGAGGGAAGGAAGAATCATATATGGCACTTCAGAAGTACTATAATGTTCTATTTCTTAAGCATGGTGGAGGGTGCATGGATGTTCTTTTATTTACACTATATATACTTTTTTTGCACACATATTTTACAATAAAAATAAAAGTAAGAGGCTACACACGTACCAGACTGCCTGCAGCCCAAGTGTGGACACTCTCACAGAGTAGTAACTCCCCATGGCCAGCAACGTTTTTCAATGGGCCTTTTGGGTGGCCTTCCTCCTTTCCAAGGGGGTGAAAAGAAAAAGCAGATGGTCGCGGGACTTGTCATTAATGGTTTGGGAAGCAACACTCTAACAAGAAAGCATATGGGATGTTAAGAACTGATTACTTGGGAAGAAATGAGAACAGTCAGCTTTTGACGAAGATCTATGCTGCCACCGTTTCATACAGACAGAATAAAAGCATCAGGCAGTAACCCCTGAACGCCTAAGACTCAAAGTGCAATCAAGAAAGTGAATGCACTCTGTCAGCTGATGAGCATGAGTGCCTGAAACAACGGAGAAAAAGAGGTAAAAGGACCCCTTCTCCTCTTGGCTTCAGCCAATTATGAGTTCTTTTCAGACACACATGGCTCTAAGACTACCTGGTACGTCTTAGTCCCCAGCACAGTTCCATTCATGGGGTCAGTGGTACTATTATACAACTCTTCCCCAGCTCCTTCAAGAGAGCCACATGCTCCATGAGCATGGCACAGGCTTTGTAAGCAACTGGCTGTCAGACACATCGAGAGCAAGCTGCGTTCGAAACAGAAGAAATCAGAGGAGAGTCTGAGCTGTGGCCTTCGTGTCCAGCTGGTTTGAGATTGATTCATTCATTATTCCTGCACGGGGGTGTTTCTCATGGTGGTTACTTGGGACTTCCATCAATTAAAGCACTTCCCAAAGAGATCAGTGAGTGTCCATTGTATAGGAGAGAAAACAGAAAGATGAGGTCACTTTCAAAAGCGTGTGGGAGGCGTGTGGCAGAGTTGGGGCTGCAACTAATTAGCCCAGTGCACTGGTCCCAGGATGAAGTCCCCCTTCTTTGGAGAGGAAAAACAGAATGCAAGAAAGGCACTGAAAGCAGAGTGTAAAGGCTCAGGGTAGGAGTAGATAGAGTTTCTTTAACAGGAAATCCCCATCACCAGTTTTAATCTTCATCTAACAAATTAAGACTCAGTAAGCATACTAACTATTACCCACACTGGACTTCTAGAGAGAAAAAGAAATTTCTGATTCAGGGAAGGAATTGCTAATGCCAAACATAGAAAGCAGAGACCTGCCTTTATGTCAAGGCTATTGATTTAGGCCTGAAATTCTGAATGCAAAGTAATGAGATAAAGGAGCTCTGAAAATGATAAGTGATGTAAAATAAAGACTACACTTAATGATGTCCGTGACTTGAAAAGAGGACACTTGGGCAGAAAATCAGTACAAAGAAATGAATAGTCAATGCATGAAATGAGTCCTGCTGACTGATACACGAGAAGAGGATGTGGACGACACAGAATGAACAATACAGGTAAATTGTTCTCCTCAAATTTATGCATGGCATAGAGTCTGAAGTGTGATTTCTATGGCAATACTTGGGGAAAATTAGAGCACTCTGATGTAGGTACAGTTTTTCCTTTTGTTATTACCTCACCTCCCTTTTCCCCTAACCCTTTTAAAATAATTTTCCTGCCTGCCTACTTTTCCCCACCCCCAGCATTTAATAATTTCACCCCACCCCTTTCTAATCTTTTTACCTCCATGCTTTGCCATGGGCCATCAGTGAATGTGAGGCACCAGCCTAGGATGGGGTTATCTGCGCAATATTGGTCAGGAGAGGGGACGAGAATCTACAGGGTCTCCCAAAAGTCACCATACAAAGGGAAAATGAGAAATTGTAGCTAAATGCACCTTTATTTACAAAATATTCATTACAAAATTTTACAAAATTTTTCCTTTGTATAATACGGACTCATGGGCAGAGATGATAATAGCCATACCTCCTTGTGGTTTTATCTGAAGTACTGAGGGTTCTTCAAACACCCATCCTCCTTAAGATTCTGCTCCAAGCTCCCTCCCCATTTCCATTCATGGCTACAGGAAGTCACTGTGACCGCAAAAGCTGATGTACCCCAGAAGGGCACTGACAGAAAATGGCAGGGCAGGGAATGACATTAGAAGAGAAAGAAGAAGAAAAATACAACTGTAAAGATTTCATGAGGTTTCTTTTTCTTTGACTTTCATTGTTAAATGGCAGAGCATTTTTTTCCTTGGGTTTTTTTTCCCCAAACAAAATCCTATATTAAACCTCCTAAAAATAACTCATCTAAAATGAAGACATGTTAGGGCACAAAGGAAGACTTAATAAATTTAGGAAGGCTGAAACTATACCAAGTATATTTTCTGACCACAATGAAATGAAACTGGAAATAAACAGCAGAAGAAAAACTGGAAAATTCACAAATATGTGGAAATTAAACAACTCACTCTTAAACAACCAATGAGTCAAAGAAAAAACATCACAAGGGAATTTATAAAATATCTTGAGAAAAACAAAAATGAAAACACAATATACCAAACATATGGGATGCAGTAAAAGTAATACTAGGAGGGAAGTTTATAGCAGTAAACACCTATGTTAAAAAAGAACAAAGATATCAAATAAGTAACCTAACTTTATTCCTGAAGGAACTAGAAAAAGAAAAATAAACTAAGCTAAAGTTAGCAAAAGAAAGGAAATAATAAAGATTACAGCAGAAATAAATGAAATATAAAATATAAAAACAATAGGAAAAAAACAATGAGGCTGGGTGTGGTGGCTCACACCTATAATGCCAGCACTTTGGGAGGCCGAAGCGAGAGGATCACCTGAGCCCAGGAGTTAGAGACCAGTCTAAGCAACATAGCAAGATCCCATTTCTATAAAAATTTTTTAAAAATTAGCTGGGCATGGTGGCATGCGCCTCAGTAGGCTGAGGCAAAAGGATCACTTGAGTCCAGGAGCTTGAGGTTGCAGTGAGCTATGATGACGCCACTGCTCTCTAGCCCAGATGACAGAGAGAGGCCCTGTCTCAAAAAAAAAAAAAAAAAGAAAGAAAAAAGAAAAAAAACAATGAAATTAAGAGTTGGTTTTTTGAAAAGATAAACAAAATTGACAAACTTTCAAGTAGACTAAGAAAAACAGAGAGCAGACTCAAATAAATAAAATCAGAAATAAAAGAGGAGATGTTACAACGGATGCCACAGAAATATTATAAAAAGGATTACAAGAGACTACTCTGAACAATTATACACCAACAGACTGGATAACCTAGAAGAAATGGATAAATTCCTAAATGAATATCTTTGTTTACTACTACCAAGTCTGAATCATGTAAAAATAGGAAATCCGAATAGACCTATAACTAGCATGGAGGTTGAATCAGTAACCAAAAACCTCTCAACAAAGAAAAGCCTAGGACCTGATGGCTTCGTTGGAGAATTCTACCAAACATTTAAAGAAAAATTAATGCCAATCCTTCCAAAACTCTCCCCGAAAAATGAAGAGGATGAACACTTCCAAGCTCATTTTATGAGGCCAGTATTAGCCTGATAACAAAGCCAGACAAAGATATTGTAAGAACAGAAAACTACAGGCCAATATCCCTGATGAATATAGATGCAAAAATCTTCAACGAAATATCAGAAAACTGAATTCAACAGCACATAAAAAGGATAATACATCATGACCAACTGGGATTTATCCCTGAGATGCAAGGATGGTTCAACATACGAATGTCAATCAATGTGATACATCACATTAATAGAATGAAACATAAAAATCACATGATCATCTCAATATATGCAGAAAAAACATCTGACTGAATTCAATACTCTTTCATGGTAAAAAAAAAAAACACTCAAAAATCTAGTAATAAAAGGAAATTACCTCAACATAATAAAATCCATATGTGAAAACTCAACATCCCATGTTCATGGATTAGAAGACTTAATATTATTAAAATGTCCACACTACCCAAAGTAATCTACAGATTTAATATAAACCCTATCAAAATCCCAATGGCATTTTTTGCAGAATAGAAAAAACAATCCTAAAATTCATAAGGAAGCACAAAGGACCCTGAATAGCCAAAACAATCTGAAGAAGTAAAAAAAAAAAAAAAAAGCTGAAATCCTTACAGTTTCTGACCTCAAAACATCTTACAAAGCTACTCTAATCAAAACAGTACGATACTGACATAAAGACAGACATATAGACCAAGGGAGCAAAATAGAGCCCAAAAATAAACCCATATATACACAGTGAAATGATATTCAACAACGGTACCAAGACTACACAATGGGGAAAGAATTGTCTCAAAAAGCGATGCTGGGAAAACTAGATATTCACATGCGAAAGGATGAAATTGGATCCTTATCTTACACCATCTACAGAGGGGAAATTTATGATACTATTATACAAACATCAAGTCAAAATGGATTAAAGGACTTAGATGTAAGACGTGAAACTACAAAACTCCTAAGAGAAAACACAGGGGGAAACTTCATAACATTTGTCTTGGCAATGACTTCTTGGATATGGCACCAAATGCACAGGCAACAAAAGCAAAAATAGACAAGTGAGACTACATCAAACAAAAAAGCTTCTGCACAGCAAAGGAAACCATCAACAGAGTGAAAAGGCAACCTACAGGATGGGAGAAAATATTTGCAAACTATCTATCAGAAAACAGGTTGATATCCAAAATGTATAACTCAATAGCAAAAACAAATACTCCAATTAAAAAAATAGACAAAGGACTTGAAGAGACATTTCTCCAAAGAAGACATACAAATGGCCAGCAGGTATATGAAAGGATGTTCAACATCATGAATCATCAGGGAGATGCAAATCAAAACTGCAATGAGATATCACCTCATGCCTGTTAGGATGGCTGTTACCAAAAAGAAAACGAAAAGAGAAGAAAAGCAGAAAATAACAAGTGTTGAAGAGAGTGTATAGAAACAGGAACCCTTGTCCACTGTTGGTCAGAATATAAAATGCTGCAGCTGCTATGGAAAACAGAATAAAGCTTCCTCAAAAAAATTAAAAATACAACTACCATGTGATGCAGCCATCTCACTTCTGGGTATTTACCCAATACAATTGAAAATATGATCTTGAAGAAATATTTGCACTAGCATGTTCATTGCAGCATTGTTCATGATATTCCATTTAGGTGGAAACAACATAAATGTCCATGGATGGATGAATGGAAAACGTGGTATATACGTACAATGGAATATTATTCAGCCTTAAAAAGAAGCAAATCCCGTCACTACAACATGAATGAACCTTGAGGACACTATGCTAAGTGAAATAAGCCAGTCACAGGACAAATACTGCATGATTCTACTTATATGAAGTACCTAAAGTAGTCAAACCCAAGGAAGCAGAAAGTAGAATGGTGGTAGCCAGGCACTTGGGGGAGGAGGAAATAGGTAGTTACTGTTAAATGGGTATAGATTTTCAATCATACAAGATGAAAAATTTCTAGAGATCTGCTGTACAACAATGTCCATATAGTTAATAATATTGTATCATACACTTAAAAATTAGTTAAGAGAGATTTCATGTTATTTTTTCACCACAATTTTTTTAAAGACTCTTATTCCAAACAAGGTCACATTCTGAGATTCTGAGTGGACACATCTTTTTTGGTGGATAACTATTCAACCCACTACACATGTATACATAGCTATGGCTCATGTACCAGATACACAAAAGAGGTGTCTGCTAGGATGACCAGCCATCTTGGTTTGCTTGAGACTACTCCAGTTTTAACACTGAAAGTCCTACATCCCATGCAAACCAGGATGTTTGTTCACCCTAGGGGTGGCTCAGAAAGATTTGGACTTATAATACAGTATTTACAAAAGAAAAATCAAAGTGTTAAATCAGAAACGACTGGAGGATTAGAGGGGATACCTGGACAGAAGGCCCAGACTGGTTCAAATGTCAGATCTAATCCTCTTTGGCTCTGATTGCTGTGTGCTGACTTGCATGTTTGAATGTGAACAGTTATAGTGATCCCAACAGTGCACCCTGGAAATACGGCTTTATGGATGCCCAAAGATGGGAACAGCCCAACTCATGAGATAGGAAAGACGTTCCAAGGTTCACGCTCCTAATCTCCCTCACCCTGCTCTGAAATCCCTACCATTATTGCCACTCTTTAAGGATCTTCATCGTGATGAGGATGAGCTTTTAATTCTTTGTTGAACAATAAAAAGCTTGGCGATAAGAAAGGTCTCAAAATGTATAGGCAACCAACATCAGGCCTCAGGTCTCTTGAATTTATTCTTTAAGCTCACTAAAAGATACCTCCTATACTATCTGTCACCGCAAAACATTTAAGGGGTCAAATTATTTATTCTCACCTGAAAGCCTCAATTTAAGAATTCCTCAGAACCTGCCAAGTCCTTGCAGCAGATAACTCACTTGGAATTGTTGCCTCTTTATCATTTTTCTCCCATTCTGCTGTACATTACTTAGATGTCACCAGTAGTATGTGTTCTTAGCTGATCTTGGCTTTTTAATACATGGCTGAGCACAGCAGTCACATATGCCTGCATTTTCAGGTAACTCCAATTGAGCTTCTCTGCGGGCACTAATATAAAAAATGAGATTTCAGAAAAGAAGTGGAGCCTTAACTCCATCCACACATTAGCCCTCTGCTCTGCAGTGTACTTGGCCATGCTGGGTTTGTAGCTTTCAAGAAGCATTTAAGGCGCCCAGCAATAAAGAAAGCAACACATCCCTTCAATGTAATAACCTTTTGTGTTCTGAATGTGTACCCTACCAGCTAATGGTTGACCCTATGGATGACTTCATTGGAAGAAAACAGCCACAGGGAGTTGAATGCAGTGGGCATGGAATTTCACATGAGAAGAATATTCTGTATCATGGCTTGGAGGTGGCAGGTGGCAAAGAAATTTGTGTAGAATGAAATGCATATAGTAGGAGTTGGGCAGTTAGTGGAGACCCTGCAAATCCAAATAAAACCTAGCATTTTTGTCTACCTACTGTATGTACTACAGGTAGTAACAAAGGAAGATAAGACTAGGTCCACAAGGAGCTTGCCCTTCAGTCACACATTAATAAAAATGGGTACATTTAGTGAGTTTACTATGTGCCATGAATTTTTAGTCACTATGCACAACATTCTCTTACTGTACAGATAAGGGAATTGAGAAAGTCATATGCTTAAGGTCAAATAACTAGAAAATGGTAAAACTTGGATTCAAATCCTGGTCTGACTCCAAAGCTCATTCTCTTTCCACCAGGGTCTATTCCTAGGAGTGGAATAGAACCGTGTACCTGTCACTTAATAATAGAGGTAAGAAAAAATTGCTTTCCAAAGTTGGAATGCCAAGTTTTTTATATATATACATATATATATGTGTATGTATTTATATATATGAATATATATAAATTCTACCAGCTGTGTATGAGAATTTCTACTGACCAACATTCCTCACAAGCACCTAATAATATCAGACTCATATTTGTGCCAATCTGGTTGGTACAAAATGGTATCCCATTATGGCTTTAATTCGCAGTTCCAAATTAGGCACCTTTTCATATGTTTATTAGCTATTCCTGTTTTCTCTGAAATGCCTCTTCAAGTCCTTTGCCCACTTTCTTTTGAATTATCGGTCTTTTCTTATTTATTTCTAATAGTTCTTTATACATTCTAAACACTAATCTTTTTTTAGTTTTCTATATTCCAAATAACTTTTCTAAGTTTGTGGGTCTTTTTTTTTTAACTTTATGGTGTCTTTTGACAAACTTTTGTTCTTTCTTTAATACAGTCAAATCTCTTAGTTCATGGCTTATGCTTTTTGTTTATGCTTCAAAAGGTCATTCCTTACACCAAGGTCATAAAAATATCTTCTTACATTCTTTCCTAAACTGTTTAGAATTTGCTTTTCACATTTACATCTTTAATCTACTTATAATTAATTTTTTGTATACAGTGTTGTTGGGACCTGCCTTTACTGCAAGCCTCTTGAAAATACAATTTTCAAGTTGTCTCAGCAGTATTTATTGAATAATCTTTCCTTCACTTGTCCACAATGCCTATCTGCCCTAAACCAAGTTTTCTTATTTAAGAGTCTGTGTCTAGATCTCTATGTTGTTCCATTGGTCTATTTATTTCTCCCTTTGTTAATACCATACTGATGTAACTATTGATTTATAATAAGTCTCTCTTTATTTCTCAACTCTCATATAAATTTGAGAATCAGCATATCAAATCCCTCTCCCCCAAAATTCCAGTTGTAACTCTGAAATTGCACTGAATCTTTAGATCATCTCGTGGAGAAGTGACATTTTACAATATTGAGTCATCCTATCATGAACATGGTATAGCTTCCATTTATTTATAATTCTTAATGGCTTTTTTTAAAAAAATCATTAATTTCTCCATAGGAGTTTTTGTACATCTTTTGTTAGACTTGTTCATGGGTACCCTCCCATTTTTAAACTGTTTGTGATATAAATAAATACAACATATTTTTTACATTAGTTTTGTAACCAGAAACCTTGACAAACTTTTGTCAAGTCAATAATTTGTTTGTATGTGGGGGGCAGGGACTGTATAAAAAATTTTACCTGTGAATAACAATAGGGATTTTTTTAAGAACAATAATCTGGAACCAGTTAAAGTGAGACTAAGACAAACAGTTTCCATTTTTCTTTTTTTCTGATAACACTTAAATAGTGTTTACAGTGAAAAGATCACAATAAACTCCAGGTCTCTACTTGTGCCAAAAGAAAACAAAGATGCAGTAATGTGAGAAAAGGACCATGTATGTTTAACCATGAATACATCTGTTAGAGTTACTGATAATGACCATAATCAGAATCGGTGAGCATTTGCTATACGCAATGCAGTGCTTTATTTATATTATCACATCTAAGGATATTGGTAAAGACGGAAGAAAGGACAAGAAAAGAAAGCTAGAGAGGCTATCTTTTTAAAATGTCATTTATCTTTAAAATGTCTTTTTAAAAAGAGCTTAGAATTCTGTGGAGATAGACACCATAATATGCATGCCAGGCATTGCTGTTAGAGACACAAGTCTATAATGGAAAACATTTTGAAGAGAGAAACAATACACTATTGTGTCTAGCAAAGTTTTGGTCAAAATCTCAGTTTCGCATGTGTCTGTATTTAGAGAAATAAATCTGTCTTAACAATTCTTTAATCAGTGGCATAATAACTTAGAAGCTGCCATCTGTGAGTTTAATCATCTAAATACTGGAAAAAACTGATGATGATCCTGAGGGAGAACCCTCGGTATAAGAAAGCTAAGCAGACGCACACAGACCGCGACTATAAGATGACAAAAGAGCGAGTCAGCTCATTCGATCAGCCAAACCCGTTCTTTGGCATTTTTATATCTGTTAACTGTGCTTCTCTTTTTCTCAAAAATGAATTTTTTTGGTATCACCCAGACGGGTTAAATGACTGATACTTGACTCTAGGAAGAGAATCCTCCATGACAATTCTTACCTTTTTTTTAGGAAATGGGTCTTACAAGTCCCCTGTCTCCCAAGGGGTCTAGGAAACCTAATAGTCTGTGAGCTCCTGGACCAATTAACCCAAGTCCTGAGGGCAGGATGCAAATGAAATCAGCAGCAGGGACTGCCTTTCATCTCTCTCTCCCCAGTGCCTACCTCGATGCCTGGCACATACTAAGCATTCAATCAACGTTTGTGAGATGTATCTGCGTATCTCTTTGGAAAGTCCATGATGGACACTCTGAAAACGGCTCACTAGAGCATGACAGTTCATCATCCATGCCAACATCATGACTGCCGAGTGAGGAGAGTGCACTAATATGCCAACAGCCCAAACCTAGAGCTCGATACAATGTATATGACAGAGGCATGACTTCAGATACAAGCCTCACCACCCTCTTTCCAGGGTGGAGCAAGCAACTGAGATGTGAACCCCCAGGTGAAGAAGCACAACGGTTAGGGGGCATTAACAGGTCAGAAGAAGGAGCCCATGCACAGGACATTGGCAATCCACCTTTCACTATTAATGCAGTGCCCACCTCCCCGTGTTTCTCCTACCATACTGGGGCTACAAAAGCAGTGACCTCTAAGTCTGCTGCAGGCTTTTGAAGTTCCCTTGTCATGACATTCCTTGTCTGCAGCCTGCCATGAATCACTGAACACAAGGGTGATAGTAATAACAAGGACAATGAATATGTACAGAGTTTTTATGATGTGCTAGGTATGGTTCTGAGTGTTTTAACACACAGATATATGAACTAATGAGGATGAAGATCTCTTTCTAACTAAACCCTAACACTGGCTGAAATGTCACTGTTGTTGAGGTTGCATGTGAATATAGCATCCTGCTTTGTGAAATGAACATCTGTCTTTCACCCTTCTAAAAATTCCATTCTACTTCCAGAGAGACTCCTGAGAGGTCCCATTAGGAAATCATTCCCTCACTGGAGACTCGACCTGGAAAAGAAATTAAAAAGTGAAACACAGGATGATGTTTAGAAGATCCTCCCCATGTCTTCCAATGTCTCTTAAGAGTCAACGAGGAAGTAAAGAAGTAGGTCTCACCAAGGAAATACAATTGTATACAAAGCAAAATTACAAGTAATCAAACGTAGCAGCCCCTGGTCTTTTCCTGAATTAGACAATTGCTTTGATAGGTGGCTGCCTCCTATGCTCTTTACAAGAATGATTCCTGTGCATTTCGGTATATATATGACATATGAGGACAATAAGGCTCTCCAAAGACAAATGCAAAGACATGCCCAGTCTGTCTGTCAGCATGGGAATCAGTGGTAATAATGTACCCCACCTGGTGTATTTCACGCCCCAGTGCAGACAGGATATGTGAAAAATGTTGACAACACTTAGTGACCAAAGGAGCATGAGGCAAACTGCTGTGGAGAAAGATGATTTTAATGTTGGATCCAGAGGCCACTGGTGGCTCCGAGATTTTGCACTTTGCATGTAAAGAGCTGTCATGAAATTCAGAGGTTGACATCCGAGACTGCATCCGTTAGTCAATCAATAAGCCTCTACGAAGAGCTACACTCACAGTCCTGGGCTAGGGGCTGTGGAGGATATAAGTAAGGAAAGTAGAAGACAAGAAGGCGACTGAGCTAATGATCTAATAACAAAGATGTTGCAGCTGAAGTCCACCAACTAAACGATGTGCATCTGCAGCCAGGAGTTTGGGTCTGTGTCTATTTAGGGTGATCACTCACCCTATCCAGGCCCGCTACAAGGGGACACGGG
The DNA here is from genome assembly GCA_023783475.1 of Daubentonia madagascariensis. Classification (NCBI taxonomy): domain Eukaryota; kingdom Metazoa; phylum Chordata; class Mammalia; order Primates; family Daubentoniidae; genus Daubentonia; species Daubentonia madagascariensis. Next base: position 12,284,995 of record JAKFHU010000258.1, on the reverse strand, counting down.
TATGATTAAGATACAGAGGCAGCAGAGAAAAACTCACCCTTTTTAAACAGGTCTTTGTTCAGTTATTATCAACACTGCAAGATGCTTTCTGAACATTATGGAAGGTTTATTACCAGGTTTCCAGGAGGTGAAGTTTGTTTTTAGTGACCAGGCACAACCAGGCCCAGGGCTCTCTTCCCCTGTGTTTTAGTCTTAATGTGCTCACTTCCTTGGGCCTTGCTCTCTAGAATCCTGACAGCTAATCTGACCAGGGTCTTTATGTTCACAGGAACTGGCCCTAACAACCCTTCACAGTAACACTTGTGCCTCCCAGTGATGTAGCCACAGCCCTCGCCATCCAATGGGAACAGGTGTGGTGACAGCCCAGTGGGGCCAAGAAGAGAAGACATTTGAGGCCACATGGAGTCTTTCTCCATTTCTCAAGTCACCACCATGGCAGGCGCTTACCGGCTATGCTCCAACAAATTGGACAACAAATACAGAAGAACCGAGCTGGGAAAGACCTTAAGAAATCATCCACTCCAACGCAGCTTCTTTCAGTGATGAGCAGAATGAGGCTCAGGACCACTGTATAACTCCCCAAACCCACTCAACTAGGGGCACAGCTTGAGGTCTGACATCTGCCCACCCATTGAGCAGGTTCGGCACCTGGGGGGCTGTTGCAGAAATGTGACTGGCACATCTGTTGCATAAAATTAGGGGTGCCTGTGATTTTTATGTAACCTCGCTTTTACTTTTTATGCCAGCAGGCCAATCAGCATGCCAAATACTCAAGAGGGTTCACACACAGGGAAACTGGAGCAGAGACAGGTTGAGTAACCTCCCAGACACACGGTGAGTCAGCAGCCACCACCAGCAACCTCTGCCTCGCAGCCGCTTGTTCTCACCCCCACCTGTGGGTCCTCATGCCTCGCTCCTGTAGCCGCTCTGCTATTGTTATCCTTGGCAAACACCGGTGTATTGTTACCCAGGGCCCTGGGCAGACGCTGTGAGAAGAGCTTGGAACGAGACGCCGCAACTCCGTATGGAGCAGGTAGAATTTGGAAAGGGGCCAGTGGCTAATCACAGTAAGACAAACTTTCATTTTAGTCTCCCTCTATTTTATGATTCCCATTTGTTTACCTGCTCATTTCTGCAGGTTAGCGAGGAATGAGCTTTGATCCTGCTCCAATACCAACACCACTGTTTGCCCACGGTGTTCAGCAAAGGAAGCTCGGTGAGTGGAGCAGGTCAGGAATGAGCCCCTGCTTCGGGGCCCGAGGGGACCCAGAAACTCCTCCCATGTGCACTCTGGCACCTGAAGTTCACATTCCACTTGGCCCCAGAGGCCTAGTATGGTTGTTTATTTTTTTATGTATTGGACTTGCATCTCAGGGGGATGGACAGCAACTTCTGGAAGGCAGGGCTCTGTCTTACAGCTTTGGATGCTGGAGCTTCATGCGTAGTTACTCAATAAACATTGTGGGTGGTGATAATGAGGAGGAAATGACAATGAAAACAAAAAGATGACAAACCCAGCACAGTCTAGAACAGTAGCCAAGCTCCCTGGGACCTCCCAGGCCTGGGCGGCTCTCAATTCACCTCCAGAGAACGTGTGAGGAATGACAAGCCTCTGACCAACAGTCTTCATACCAAATATCTGTCCCCATCCTCTGCCACCTGAACAATGGCCGCTGTGATGTTTCCAGACACTGGAAGCCTTCGATAGGAAGCCTGTTTGTCGTTCCCAGCCTTTCTGCAAGCTGCCATGGAACAAGGCTTTTCACATAATGGGCCCCTAAAGAGCAAATGGATAAGGACAAGAATTTAGGGACAAAGGAAAGAAGGTTCTCTAGTCTCTGCCCACTCATTGAGAGGCAAGCCGAGAATATTTCAGACACCCACCCATGTATTCACTGGGGATGGGAATATAATCTGTCAATACCACATGGGTCCTGTAAAAAGTCAACCAACTTCACCAAAGACTCATCAAGTGGGAGAGGCTGAAAAGTGCTGGCCAGGAGCAAGAAGGACTGACCTCAGCACTGCAGCCCTCCAGGGCTAACCCTGGCCTCAGCTTCCCCATCTGGACAATGAGCTGTTAGGCTGCGGGAAAGTGAAGGCACCTTCCAAATTTAACATTCAACATCTGCCTCCAAGTGTCCTGAGACAATGCGTATGTCTGCTTCACATTTGCAGTTAATACATGTCATGGACCTAGGTTACATTAGGTCAAATCAGGATTTTATGTCCCCAAATGTTGGGAATATTCCTGGTATGCAGCAGTGGTGAACTGGGAGCCCAAATTTTGTCATAAATTCACTGGCCATTTAAAGAGAAGCATCTTAGATTTTACAGATGAGAAATCTGAGACCTTAAGAGGTCAAACAGCTTGCTCAAGGTCACACACTGGGAAGGGCATCCCAAGTGCAGTGGCCTTTCCAGACAGAGCAGATAGGAAGGAGGGAGTGTAAGCAGCAGGCCACCAAGGGCAAAAACAAAAAAAGGAAGAACAACCTCCAGAGAATGACTTTAAGTGACTCATTTAATCTCTAATGCTTCCCCATTTCTACTTCTCAAGGAAGTATTTCAACAATTTGCTAACTTTAAGTACCATGCAGAAATGGGTTATGTGAAACCAAAGAAGGACCATGTCTAACAGTTTAGAAATTGCTACTCTGTGGGCAAAATAAAATGAGAAGAAAACATTAGTGGTCCCTCTTGTTAAAAAGAAAAAAAGGAATTTTTCCATGTCCCCATATTTTTTTAAATGGTTTGTACATGAGATTTTACATATATAATCTGCAGGTGCCTTCAAGAATTTTTTTTTTTTTAACTCACAGAACAGGAATGTCTCAAAAGAAGACAAATTGCTTTTTGAAGAAGAGCTTGGCAACTCTGCCTTCTGGTCCTCCCTTTACAGCACAAAGCCACTGGGTCAGCTCAGGTGTTGGCAGTGGGTTGCAAAAGACAGTGTAATTGCACCAAGCAGGAAACATACAGACTACATGATGTACAAAGTGCTTCTGAGAAAGGGTGTGTGAGGACCAGGGATGGCTCTTTCAAAGGAGAACTCACAAGTCTGACCATGTTTCTGATTTAAATCTAAATGGGTTTCACACAGCTCCAATCAGGAAACTCAACAGGAGTTTTCAGAGACTTCTCCTCCAAAGGACACTGGCCACAGTGAAGCTGGACACTTAACTAATTTTGGCTGGAGGAGGGATGGATGGAGGGTGTCTTAGTCCATTTTGTGCTTCTACAACAGAATACCTGGGACTGGGTAATTTATAAACAGCAAAAAACTTACTTCCTCACAGTTCTGGAGGCTGGAAAGTTCAAGATCAAGGCACTGGCATCTGGTAAGGCCCTTCTTGCTGTGCCATAACATGGCATAAAGCATCACATGAGTGAGTGAGCAAGGTGGCTGAACTCATCTTTTTATAAGAAACCCACACTCATGACAACAAACCTACTCTCAAGATAATGGCATTAATCCACTCATGAAGGCTCTGCTTTCATGTCCTAATCACCTCTTAAAGGTCCCACCTCTCAACAATGTTGCCCTGAGGATTAAGTTTCCAACACATGAGCTTGGGGCACACATTCAAACTACAGCAGAGGGAATGTTTTCAGACCTTTAAAAATGGGAATAGTGTTTTGGGTTTTATTATGAAAATGTAATTGCTATGTCATAAGCAAAGCTCCTAAAGGGTCCACAGTTCGAAACCTGAAACAGGCATGGCACCCTCAAGAGGGCAGCTGTCTCCACAGCTCCCAGTATACAGCACCTCTTAGAATGTGCCGGCAGCAAAGGGCACTAGCCCCATGTAAGCATCAAGAACAGCTCCACAGAAGATTATATGGTACAGCATCAGACCTGAGATCAATAAAAGGGGAAAACATATTTCCTTGCCAGGTTACTCTTCCCCCAGAACTAAGAACCTGCCACTCTTACATGCACTTTTGGAAATCTCTACAAATGTCTTTCAACAGAAATTGCTCAGGCCCAAAATCTGAGCTCATCAGTTCAGGCAGGATGCGTTTCAAAAGTAAGTCATCATTCAAAAAGAATGTGTTATTTTCCCTTTAGCAAAAAGGAAAGCACCCCCTCCTTTGTTAATTTTCATAGAGCTGCCTTTACCCTCACCCTGTGAACCATGAGGAAATTCCAACTTTTTGCTCTGGAAAGTTACAATACCTGGTTAGTTCTGGGTACAATGTCCAGTAGAAATTATTGTATGTTTACTATGTGCCTGGCACTGCTAGTTATGCTATCTTATCTATGTTACATATATATAACTTTATAAAATTCTAGAAATAAAGTTAATCATAAAGAAAAAGCATGGCTAAAGTAAATGCTTTAAAAGTCATCTTTTAAATATTTAATGATGCAGAAATGTCCATAATGTTAGAGGAAAAAAGCAGGACTTAAAATTCTACATACAGTATAATCAAAAAACAATTTTAATCTGTATGTAATTTAAGAACAAATAGAAAAACTGAGTAGTCCTATCATGATTTTTAAAAATTAAATTAGTAGTTAAAAATTGACACACTAATAACCCCTATGTCCAAAGGCCTACAGGCAAATTCTACCAAAGTTTATCAACCCAATCTCATGTAAACTCTTCCAGAGAGGAGAAAAAGAGGAAATTCTTCCAACTCATTTGATAAAGCCAGGATAACTCTGAAAACAAACCAGATAAGGACAACACAAGAAAAGAAAATTACAGGCCATGTTCACTCATGAACACAGATGTAAAACTCCTGAATAAAATTTTAGCAACTCAAACCCAGCAGTGTATTTTAAAATAATAATAATAATAATGACCAAAGCATCTTTAATGCAAATAATATAAGAATAGTTTAACATGAAAAAATCTCTTAATGTGGCTCCCCCATTAACATATTAAGGACAAAAATTATTATCACCTCAATAGATGTGGAGAAAGCATTTCATAAAATTCAATCTGCATTCATGAAATTTAAAAATATTAGAAAATTGGGACAAAAACTTCCTTACTTTGATAAAAAATATGTAGCCATATCACACAGCAAACGTCACATTTAATGGTTAAATGACAGAAGCATTCCCTTACAAAATTTAGAACTGACAAGGATGAACCACCATCACTACTTCTATTCAACATGGTACTAGAGAAACTAGCTAGAAGAGTATGACAAGAAAAATCAGGATGAAGAGTAAGGATTGAAAAGAAAGAGACAAAGGCCATAACTGCAGATACTGTAATATGATAATCTACACAGAGAATTTAAGAGAATCCACGAAGTGTTAGACTTAAGAGACTTTAGTCAGTTTGTTGAATATTTCATTAATATATAAAAAATCTATTTAGGTCAATAGTAATCAATGAGAAAATGTAGTTTTTAGAAAGAACAATCCATTCACAATAACGAAATAGCCCTAAATCACCTAGGAAGTATTCTAACAAAATATGTTAATGCCTTTATGGAGAAAATTACAAACATTTACTGAAAGGCAAGGAAAAAAAACCTAAATAAATGAAGAACTATAATATGTTTATGGATGCAAAGATCAAATATTTTTAAAGATGTGAACTCTATCAATTTAATCTACAAATTCTAAGCAATTCCAATAGAAAAAATTAATATCATTTCTTTTCTTTTTTTTTTTTTTGCAGAACTTGTCAAGCTGGTCATAAGAGCAAGGGGGGCCACATACGCTTTTAAATGTTAAAACTTATAAAGTGATAGTAAAATGGTGTGGAATTTAGTGTAGACCAGTGGAACACAAACTTCACGAGAACTGGGTATGGCAGAGGAAGCAACACAAATCAGTGAGGATAGGATGGACTATTCGATAAACAGTAAAGAAACAATTGGATACTTTAATGCAAAAAGACAAAATGAGATCTATACTTTCCACCAGTCACAAAAATAACTTCCAAATGGATTACAGTCTTAAATACAAAAAGCAATTTCTTAAAACCATCAGAGAAAAATACAAGAAGCCACCTTTATGATTGGGGTAGGCAAGGAATTTTTTAGACATGACATTAAAATTATAAAGCATTGAAGAAAAATATGTTACTGCTGTATGAACAAAAGACAATATAAACACAGATTAGGAGAAGATATTTGAAATGAATGTAACTGTGTAAAAAAAAGTTAACATTAGAAAGGACTGCCTGCAAGCTTGGCCCTTAGCTGACATCTAGGGACTTGGATTTCAGGAGGGTTCCCACCATTCCCAGAACTGATAACAGTGATTCACTGTGCCTAAACTATTTGTACAAATACTGTGGTTTATGCTAAACACCTCCTCTCGTCCTGAGAATCTGTAATTTTAAATTGCTAGGCAGAGGCTGCCTACATGACCAGCCCCGAATAAAAACCCTGGTCACCAAGTCTCTAATGAGTTTCCCTGGTAGACACTTCACACCTGTTGTCAGAATTTGATGCTGGGGAAATTAAGTGTTGTCTGTGACTCCACTGGGAGAAGACTTTTGGAAGCTTGCACTTGGTTTCCTCTGGACTTTGCCCCTTGTGCCTTTTCCTCTTGCTAGTTTTGCTTTGTATTCTTTTGCTGTAGTAAATTTTTGCTGTGAGTATGACTCTAGGCTGAGTCCTGTGGGCCTCCTAGCAAATCACCAAACCAAGGGGTGGTCTTGGGGACTCTGACCCAAAAACCAACAAAAGATTTACATTGAAACCTCCTAAAATTCAATTATAATAATGGATACAAAAAAGACCAGCAATACAACGAGGAAAAAAAATTGGGCAAAGGAAATGAACAGACTACTGTTAAAAGAGAAAAATCCCATGGCCAATAAAACTATGAAAAGATTTTCAATCTCAGATTAGGACAGAGAAACATCCTATCATCCTCACCTGAGGATGGCAGGATTACAGAGTCTGAAAATACAGAGTGGTTAGAAAAACCACTTTGGAGAACAATCTGGCAATATCTAGTTAAGCTGAAGACATAGGTATCCAGCAAACCAGCACATTACATGAGCAAGACAGGTGTGAAGTGTTACATGCACGAGTCTTCTACAAGAATGTTTATTATTAATATATTTAATAGCATTGCTTGTAATATCAAAACGTTAGGAACAACCTCAGTGTCCACCAAAAGAAGAATAGCTAAGTAAATCATGGTATAGTCATTCATTAGAAAGTTATACATTAGTTGAAACAAACTAAATCGACAGATACATCTTGAAACTCAAGTTCTCAACTGCTATGTAGAATATGCTACCATATTGAATAATTTTAAAACATATAAAACACACAGTATTATACTTTACTATTATACAACGCTCCCACCTACAAAGATATGCAGGAAACCATAAAAGCACACATGTGGCTAACTTCAGATCTCTCCGGGCAATAAGAAAAGGCAGTGAAGTGAGGAGGGGGGAGCAAGAGGCCTCCAACAACAATGTTTTATTACATTAAAAAAATACATCTGAAGCAAATACGGCCACATGTGAAATATGGATGAAGGCTACTTGGTCATGTTATATTATTTCCTACAGATTTAAATTTTCGAAATATATTTTGTAATTTTAAAAAGTCAACAGACATTTGGAGGATAATGCGTAACACAGATATTAAACAGGAAAATAGGATTTCTTCGGTTTCACGGTATATAGAAGTATAGATACCCTACGTAAGGTTGCCTTCAGATAAAATGTTAGTATTATTCTAACCTGTCCTGTACGAACTCCAAAACAAAGTGATCCTTCCCAGATCAATTCTAATTCTGAATCCAAATGAGAGTGTATTAACACCTATGTACAAAGCAGGGAGCCAACATACATACATCACTGCTGTGAGACAGGAATTCCATCTTGCCCCTCCCCGGTGTGAGACGCCCCCTCCCCTCCTCCCCCACTTGCTCCTCTTGCCCCCTGACCTCACTAAGCTAAAGCAAAACCACTTCCTCTGTTCTAATTTCAGACCTCTCTCTCTAAGGAAACCTGCAGGAGTTCCCCGGAGATGCAAAATCTCCACAAAGGCTTCTTCAGTAAATAAGAGAATAGAACAAATTACACGTATTCACGTCCCAATGACTAGTTTCCGTTTGGGGGTATAAACTGATTCACACTTGATTTCCTTGATGTGTCTATTTCCATAGGAGAATATATGTCAGAGATATTGGCAGATACCTCAAACAGAAAAGAGGGAATAAACTCACAAATCAAGTTCAGTTTAAACTACTGTGGGAGACAATCCTGCATTAGCTTAAAGAGAGATTTTATGAGGAGGTTTAACCATTAAAGCAACAAAGTGTTGTCTAAGCCTAGATCCCTGCTGTGAAGAGCACATGAGCATTTCAAGTTCATTACAATTTAGTTCTTGGCAGTAACAACTTTCATCATGGCAGGGCATGCAAAAGTGAGAGAATTTCTTTGATAATGATTCATGGTGAATTTGGTAAGTATTGTTCCCAAGTTCAAGAAATAGCCAGAGTTCAGTCTCTGGCCAAACATATGTATCTTCATATGTGAAAAGTTGTTCTGAGACAGTTCTGAAAGTACAATGTGAACCTGGAGGAATCTGAGAAACCTAGAAGCTAACTGTGCCCTCTCACAGGCAGATGGAAGAGTGCCCAATGCCTTTAGTGATTCAGTGCTGAGCACTACGTCTCCCTCTGAAGGCAGCTCCCTCCAAAGGGTCCTCCTACTGCCAAAATAGAACTTCAACTGATATTGCTAAAGTTCCCAAGTAGGTCATAGTGTCTCTATCAATGTGCTCAATTATTTTGGGGTATAAAAGTATACTACCAGCATTTTTAATCACAGGGAGAAAAAAAAGCAGTATCTCTTAGCTGCAAGGCTCAGACTCACCCAGAATGTGAAGAGCACAATGAAGCCATTTGAATGTGCATGGCCGTGTTGGCACTGTCGGTGGTGTGACTAATAGAAGTACTTTTCCCTTACCTTCCCACCCCTCAGTGAGACTGAGGACCAGAACCAGGGCTAACGCAGGCTCTGGTGAGCTGAGGGCATCTGCTGCAACAGCATGGTACATCTGAACATCCCCACAGAGAAGTTCAGAAAGGTACATGGAGCAAACAGAAAAAGGCAAGGATTTGTGCAGAATGTTGCAATAAAATAGTGGTTGAGGCAGGGTCTCCTCCCTCTGTCCTCCTTTCTTCTCCAAAAAAGTAAGTTTTTACTGTTCTGGGGCAAGGAGCCTGCCCTCTAATTTAAGAGATGGCTGATATTTCTTCACTGTGTCATTCTTACTGATTTTCATATGAAATCCAAAATCTAGTGTCCAGCCTTCAGGGTCCTGCAAGTCCCCCTCTATGCCCCTCAAGCCCATTCCCCATTACTCTTGTAAACAACTGCTGCCCAGCTAAACTCACTGCAGTGACAGCCCAGAGCTTAGACCCCCCACCCCACGCCCTGCTCCTCATACAGAATGTCAGCCTCTCTTCTCTCTCCATCAACCTGTCCTGCCTCAAAAATTCAGTGACTTTATATTCCCCCAATCAATTAAAATTTTAAGGATTTACTAAAATCTCATGAAGCCCTAGTGGCAGACACCATAAGGAACAAAGAAAGAAAAGAAAATGGTTTAGACTCTGGAGCAATCTGGTTTCATCTTTACACTCCAGCCCCTCAGCACTGGCATTCTAACATCAGTGTCAATGTGCTGACACGCTGCTTTTTTAAGTTTGTGTGTATGTGTGTAATGTGTGTGTGTGTACAGTGTAATTCCTTTGTTCTCTCACCATAGAAAAGGACCCAAATTTTTGTTTAATGATGTTTTGATATTCACGTCATTTAACAACTTTTGCGGCATGGGCATCACTCAATCAAAATGGATTCCTCTATGACCATGGGAGTGGGGGTCTGGGGGTGTTTATATTCTCCCTGCTAGAATATAAACCAGCCAGACTCCTGAGTAGGGTCCTGGAGACCCGCTGCTGTGTCAGGTGTTAACCCTTTAATTTGTGGGGGGTCCCAGAGATCCTAGAGGCAGGGCCTGGGTGGTGTAGGGGCTCAGACTCACAACAGGAGCTCTTTTTTTTTTTTTTTGCAGAATATTATGGTGGTACAAACACTTTGGTTACATAAATTGCCTTTGCACCACCTGAGTCACAGCTATGAGCATGCCCCTCCCCCAGACAGTGCACACCGCACCCGTTAGGTGTTAATTAGACATCCCCTCATCCCCCTCCCACCTGCCCAACACCCAATGAATGTTACTTCCATATGTGCATATGTCTTGATTGATCAGTGTCAATTTAATGGTGAGTACATGTGGTGCTTGTTTTTCCACTCTTGTGACCACTAGAAAAATGGGCTCCAGCTCCATCCAGGATAATGCAAGAGGTGTTAGTTCACCATTGTTTTTATGGCTGAGTAATACTCCATGGTATACATATACTACATTTTATTAATCCACTCGTGTATTGATGGGCACTTGGGTTGTTTCCACATCTTTGCAATTGTGAATTGTGCTGCTATAAATATTCAAGTGCAGATGTCTTTACTATAGAATGTCTTTTTTTTCTTTGGGTTAATGCCCAGTAGTGGGATTGCTGGATCAAAGGGTAGTTCTACTTTTACTTCTTTGAGGTATCTCCATACTACTTTCCATAGAGGTTGTACTAGTTTGCAGTCCCACCGGCAGTGTATGAGTGTTCCTATCTCTCTGCATCCACACCAACATTTATTGTTTTGGGACTTTTTGATAAAAGCTGTTCTCACTGGAGTTAAGTGAGATCTCATTGTGGTTTTGATTTGCATTTCTCTGATGATTAGAGATGTTGAGCATTTTTTCATATGTTTGTTGGCCATTAGTCTATCTTCTTTGAAAAGTTTCTGTTCATGTCCTTTGCCCACTTTTTAATGGGGTTGTTTGATTTTTTTCTTGCTGATTTTCCTGAGTTCTATATAGATTCTAGTTATAAGCCCTTTATTGGATGTATAGCATGCACATATTTTCTCCCATTCTGTAGGTTGTGTATTTGCTCTAGTGATAGTTTCCTTGGCTGTGCAGAAGCTTTTTAATTTGATCAGGTCCCATTTGTTTATTTTTGTTGTTGCTGTGATTGCTTTTGGGGTCTTTGTCATAAATTCTTTGCCTAGGCCGATGTCTATAAGAGTTTTTCCAACATTTTCTTCTAGAATTCTTATGTTTTCATGCCTTGGGTTTAAGTCTGTTATCCATCGTGAATTGATTTTTGTGAGGCATGCAGATCCTGTTTCAATCTCCTACATGTGGCTATCCAATTTTCCCAGCACCATTTATTGTATAGGGGTTCTTTTCCCCAGTGTATGTTTTTGTCCGCTTTGTCAAAAATCAGATGGCAATATGAGGATGGTTTTATATCTGGGTTCTCTGTCCTGTTCCATTGGTCTATGCCTCTGTTCTTGTGCCAGTACCATGCTGTTTTGGTTACTATACCCTTGTAGTATAGCTTGAAGTCTGGTAAATTGATGCCTCCCAATTTGTTCTTTTTGCTTACGGTTGCTTTGGCTATATGGGGTCTTCTCTGGTTCCATACGAAGTGTAGAATTATTTTTTCTAGATCTGTGAAAAATTATGTTGGTATTTTAATAGGGATTGCACTGAATCTGTAGATCGCTTTGGGTAGGATAGACATTTTAACAATGTTGATTCACAGCAGCAGCTCTTGACCAGCACGTGTGGCAGTGTCTCAATATTTCAACAACCAGTGTGGCTATATGTATGCATAGCAGCTAAATATTAGCCTTGCTACTGATGCTATTGAACATGAGGATGATGAAGACAATGGCATCACACATCCCTGGATGGACTGATGACTCTGAAGAGCACAGTGTTGGGTCAGGTGGCATCAAAGTGGCCTGGGCTAATGCCTAAAAAGTGGAACTTTACTGGGAGGGCATTTTTCAATAGTGACATTTGAAGAGACTAAAATTCCAAGCCTGTATCTTTAAGTCCTTTATTCTACTGTAAATCTCAAATCCACCCATAGTTGATCCAAAAAGCCACGTAGTTACTCTGCAAACCCTTCAGAGGTCGGCAGTCTGGACTGAGCCAGGTGTGTAAATAGAGCCTTATCCTCTGCTGAGAACCATCAACACGATGTTCCAGGAAACCAAACTCCAATCTAGCATCCCCCACCCAGAAAGGTCAATGGCAAGGCCCAGCATTCCCAAAACTCTTCCTCTTGGGACTCAACTGAGGGGTGACAGCAGTACACACAGTCAAGGGCTTTGATAATCAGCAAATCACCTGCTTGGTATCTCAGGGATACAGACTGTGATCGACAGATGAGGCAGCGAGGGACAGAGGCTCAGACAGACACTAGACAAAGCCACGGACGGCTCTGGCGTCTGCAGGCTTTCAGTCGTTCCACTCAGACCCCAACTGTTAAATAGTCAACAATCTCTATCAAGTTGTTATTTTATTCTTAGTCTTTCATCAACCCACTATTGAGGTTCAAGTGCTCCCTGTGTAGAATTCTACAGCTTACACACATTTAAAAAATAAAAAAAGAATCTCAGTACTGCAGTAACTGAAAATTCTTGGAAGTTAAAAAAATTCCATCCTCTTTTCACCTGATTTCACCCCTCTGGCTTAGAAGAACAGAAGGAATCATTCGTAGGAATAACAGAAGGACCAGAAGCATCCAAGTCCAAAGCAAATCACTGTGTGTGTGTATGTGTGTGTGTCCCCTCTCACAAACATTTTTATATTGTTTGGAATCAGGTTATAATGAATATCTAAGATAGCAGTATAAGTTCAGGGTACCGAGAAGACAGGAGTTATATTAGAAGTCAGGGGAGTTATATTAGAAGTCAGGGGCCTCTTGTCATTTCATGGGTCTCCCCTTGTGTTCTGTGATATAAATGTCCCCCTCATTCTCTGTGCCTGCCTTCCTCTGTAACTTGGCTAAGCACAATAGGATTGCTCTGAACTAGGCCAGTGGCCGACAGCAAAAGTCTTCCCCAAATGTGGCTGAAGCTTATGGTGTCATTTCCATAGTCACATAGCTTCAAAAAGCAAAATCTTCATCCTTTCATGGATTTTACTGATTCTATTGTCATAGAACTAGATATCAGGACAATATGCAAGATGGCACTCTGTATTTCTCAAGAAGAGGCTCCAACATGTCTTAGATTGTCAGTAATCAAACAAATGGCCTTTTAGAAAAAAATATAGAAGGATATTTAGGGACATATTTCTTAGTTAAGACACTCAAAAAGCATAAACAATACCAAAGAATAGGGGTAAATTTGACTACATTGAAGTTAAAAACTTTTGTACACGAAAGACTCTTTAAACACAGTGAAAAGACCAACCACAGACTGGGAGGAAAAACATGCCACACACATAGCCAACAAAAGATTATTATTCAGAGTAAATAAAGAACCCCCACATCAGTAGGAACAAGACAGGCATTAACAGAAAAATGGGCAAAGGATATGAACAGGTAGTTTGTCAATGGGAAACCCCGATTGGCAAACACAAAGATGATCAATCGTACTAGGAATCAGGGAAAAGCCAATTAAAACAATGAGACACCACTTCTCTCTCACCCATTTGATTGGCAAATGTTTAAAGTTTGACGAAAACAGTGTTGGCTAGGGAGAAACAAAATGAGAGTGTCCACTGGAACCACCACTTTGGAGAGCAATTTGGCAAATATGAGTAAAAGTGAAAACATGTATAACCTCTGACTTGACAGTTTCTCTCACTCTCTAAGAATACAGACAACTTTCTTATAGTTGCAAAAGAAGACATATACAAGAATACCACTTCTAAAGAAGGAGAACAGGTGTAGTAAAAAGCACACAAAGAGCCTCAGCTAAATCTTTACATTTCAATTTTTTTTTTTTTCCTGTGACAGGGTCTTGCCCTGTCTACCAGGCTGGAGTGCAATGGCATGATCATAGCTCACCGTAACCTCAAACTCCTGGGCTCAAGCGATCCTCCTGCCTCAGCCTCCATGAGTAGTTGGGACTAAAGGCACATGCCACCATGCCCAGCAAATTTTTTTAAATTGTTTGTAGACATGGGGGTCTCACTGTGTTGCCCAGGCCGGTCTCAAACTCCTGGCCTCAAGCAATCCTCCCACCTCAGCTTCCCAAAGTGCTGAGATTACAGGTGTGAGCCATCGAGCTCTTTCAAATTCTTTAAAATAAAATGGGATCTAAAGTAAATATGGTATAGTGTTAAGATCTAATAAAGCTTGTGATGGGCATTCAACATGTTATTCTCCATTCTTATCTATATGTTTGAAATATTTAAAAATAGATGCTATTCTAAATCTAACAGTCAGCACTTTTGTCTTTTGTTTCCCAGGAAAAGACAGATGTCCCAGGCAGAGAAATGGTATGAGGAAAAGCACAGAGGTTCTAGCATACATGCGCATTTCAAGGAATAGCAATTAACCCATGCACCTCCAGTGGCTGGAGATGAGGCTGGGCGAGTCAGGAATGAGCCTTAAAGGCCACCTGAGGAATGTAGCCTGAGCTCGTGCCATGGGCAAAGGGGAGCCACCAGGACCGACTGGCCAAAGCAAGTGCTATCAAGATATTGCTCCTAGCACGGCCGATGCTGCTGCTGTGAAGCACCTGCCTGTAGGAGAGAGCGAGCAGCCACCCAAGAGCTGTCATGGGCCCTGGACAGGGCTGTGTCTGCTGCCGCAGCTGCTGTTCCTCTGGACCTGCATAGTGCCCAGGACTGCACGGGTAGACACAGCGTGGGTCACTGTCTCCTCAGGACATCAGGCTGCAAGGTAAGAGGGTTTAGCTATGACCTGTAAGTGACCTGGGTGCCCTTCTCCCACCTGGGGACCCGGGATTCTGCCAGTCCTGCTTCCTCCCATTCTCTGAGCATGGCAGGGGCAACTGGTGCCTGACCCGAAGTTCCACCTCTTTTCCCACTTAGAACCAGACAACCACGGACCGCAGACTTCCCACCAGCACAGTCGCTGGACAACAGCTGATCCCGCTGACTCCCTTTGGCCAAATGAGTCCCTAAAACCCACAGCTACCCCTCCTCTGCCTGGGTGTCCCCAGGCTTTGTGGGCTTCCCCTGACTCTGGCCACCATGGTCATTCTACCTCCCGGCTCTCTGCTGCTCTCCTTGGGAATGACACCCCCAAATCCTTCAGAGCCACACTCAGGAAATACTGACATTCACTGGTAACGAGGGAAGAAACTCCTGACTACTGATGATTTTCCTGACAGGCGTACTCCAACACAAGGAACAGCTGCATAATAAGGCTCAGTGACATTCTGGTACCCTGTAGGACCCAAGCACAGAAGAGGTGGAGCTCCAGGATCCATGGGAGGTGAGTCTGAGGGCAGGTACCTTGGGTCAGTCTAGAGTCCTCTATCTTGGTGTTCAGGACACAGAGGAAGAAGGTTACTTTCCATCTGGTTCTCCAAGTCATGTGAGGCTCTCTCCCTGGTGGGTTCTGACCCGCCTCCGGCCTCCCTGAGCCACCTGGCCCACAGCCTCCAGCCTTCCTCTAGCAAGTCCCCGTAGCTTTCTGACTTCCTCCCCCAATGGCATCTTCTGCCTGTCCCAGCTTCTCTAAATGCATTATTGCTTTCCACACCTGTGCCCTTCTGGTATGACCATCTCACTAAAACCTCCCTGTTGCTCTTCTCTGCTCCCTCTCCCACTCATCTCCAGCCCTAACAGGGCTTTTGGTGGAAATGTTAATATATCATGAGCTCCCTCTTTTTAAAATTTTCCCTAGAAGGGAAAAGATTAAATATAAATGTAAGAGGCTGAGGAGAGTGGAACTTCTCCACAGTAATTTTATACACATACACAAATATGTTCATACACATAGGAATACATGTACCTTATTCTAAACAAACCCAAGATTTCAAGATTCCAGAATTTATGAAATAGAAAACTAATTCTACAAACCCTAAACTTAACGTTACAATTTTCAGGAATTTCCACGTTAAGGCACATACATTAAGGTGCAACTTGCAACCCAATTCTGCAAGGGCATGACTATGCCCTGCCTTTCCCCTCCCCTAAGGAGAGAAAAATAAAGAAAATGTAGCAATGGAAGCTGCAAAAGTGGACTCAGGAAGTCACTAGGCATCCGAATAATATCTAGGGATGGAGCAGGACAGTGAGGTTTCACAGTAAGTGATTCTTTATACTAATACCAAGGAAAAATGCAGTCAGGAAAGACAACTTCTGGAAGGAAAAACACTAAACCATTCAGAAAATCATTTTACTAACCATAATCTTAATCAGTGCCTCAAAAATGTGTTTTAGTCACCTATTGTGGCATTTCTGCTAAATTTTGGATAAAAATCAATGCAAAGAAAGCATTCACTTTCTAGTAAATCATTAAAATTTAACTCTTCGGGAGAGTCAATCAGATGATCATTTTTATCAGCTCATGACCTCCTTTATTGGCCTCATGTCGATATCTGCTTTTTTGCCATGTGTAATATCATTATTTTCTGCGGGATTGCAGCCTGGCATCTGCATGGATGAAAGAACATGGAGTCATTCTCAGGGGGCGTAACACCACTGCAGCAGGAAGCACAGCACCCCCTTCTGCCCACATCCCTCTTCCATGCGGGGACAAGGCCTCCCGTTGCACAGGCTGTGCTAAGATGGAAGTAAAATAAATGGGCTGGGAGGGGGGAGAGAAGTGAAGCAGAAAATAAAACCTGTTTGGTATGTGGTGGGAAACAAAATTTGAGGTAAATTTTGTCTCCATATCAAGAGCTCTTCAAACTTGGCTGTGTGGACAGTTTACCTGCTGACCACACCCCCCAAAATAAGTATAGGATTTGGGAGTAAGCATTTAGAATCTTGTGCAACAATTGAGTAATTTTATATCCATTGTTCTTAATAATAAAAAAGTTGGGGTTTGCATTTTTTTATGTCTTCTAGGTTTTGGCTTTTTTTTCATTTTTCTATTCATTTTTATTGTCTTTGACAAATTGTTAGTCTGCAACATATTGGAAATTTTAAAAACTGGTCCTTCATCACAGTTTGAGAAGCACTGCTATTAATAGATGAGTCTTCTACATTGAAAAAGGCCAGAGTTTTGTGATTCTCAAATGATGATATTCTTATTTGCACAGAAATTTGCAGAGTCCCTGTAATAATCCAAACTAAAGCTTTTTGTACGAAAGACAGTGTTGCCAGCAAAGAATGGAGGGAAACACGTCCTTGCTTCCAAAAAGCTGAAGGGAGTAAACTAGGAAGTCCCATGAAGGCTTTTTTGCCACAATGTTTATGGACCCCCTGGGCCCCAGTTTCAGTGTTACCATTCACCAGGGTACAGTTTCACTAAGCCAGGGAAGCAGGCTGTACCACGGCTGGGTGATCCCTGGCACCATTACTCACCCAAGGCTTCCTGGGTGCTGGAGAAGCACTTTCCCCAGTTACAAAAACACCATCCAGATGGCCTCTAGGAGCCAACGGTACCTTGAAATTGGTGGCAGGAGGGCAGACTTGCTAACAGAGAAATAGGAATGTGCCATATGTCCAGAGAGAAGGGAGGTTAAACACTCACATCTGCTACAAGTTTTAGTCTAAAGGTGGACTTTAGAGGTGTATGGTATAAAACAAAGCTGTAGGTTACATCTGCCCTGGTGTTGGCAAAGGACACACCACCAGGGGCAACAGCACAGGAAGAAAGGCGGGAAGGAGGGGGAGAAAGAGGGAGGGAAGGAGGGAGGGAGGGAGGAAAGGGAGATGACCAGCTAGCCATTGTGTGACTTAAGACATCCTGATCTGCGTTTCTGAGGAATTCCGTTTTGTGAGCCTTAGAAGCATCACTGACCAGAGGCTCCAGTCCCACATCTGCCTTAGGTCATACTGGACAAGTCACTTCACTTCTCTGTACCCCATGTTTCTATCTGCAAAATGAGGGTGTTGAGCTTTGTGACTTCATTCATTTATTCAAGCAACACATACTTATTAGGCACCTACCATGTGCCAAGTGTGGTACACTGCCCTGGGGATACACAGTAAGCAAGCAGACCTGGTCCCTGCCCTGTGGGGCTCACAGCCCACTGGACTCAGCATTCCTTCCCCTAGCACCAGCACTCTAGGACTCTGTATCAGATACTTTCATTTCTATACTCCAGTGTTTCTAGGTTTAGAGTTTGTTATCAAAAGCAAGAAAGGACAAGGAAAAATCAAGTATTATGCATTATACAAAGCAAGGCAGATATTCTTTAAGAAAACTGACTAAACCAAATTTCTAATTCATAAAGCAAATTTAATTCATAACTGATTGTAAACATCTTGGGCTTAAAAAGGAATTCACTTAAAGGTTCTTTCAAGTGATAAAAATCCTATAGTTCACATACTAATAATTATAAAATTTATTGAGTGTCAGTAATGTCCCAGGCACTGTGCTAAGCTATTTCATATGCACTATCCTTTAATTTTCATAATAAGCCTATGATGGAAGTAACATTTTATTCCTGTTTTACAGTTGAAAAAGTTGAGCCTGAATGAGGTACAGACTAACTTGCACAAAGCCCCATACCCAGTAAATGACAGAACCAAGATATGAACTCAGCACTTACATGCTTAACTTTCTTACCTGTACACACATTGTTCATCAAAACATAAGTGATACTGTGTGTACAAGCAGCTTGTAGTGGTGGTGGTGTTTTGGGAAGATGATAAGCATTTCTTATCTTAACTACTCAAACACCTATCCAAATGACAAACCCAGTATTTCACTCACATGTCTTTTTTTTTTTTTTAATTTATTTTTTTAATTTCAGAATATCATGGGGGTACAACACTTTGGCCATACACATTGCCCCTGTTCTGCCCGTGTCAGAGCCACAATCGTGGCATCCCCCAAACTGTGCTCCCCACATCCATTCAGTGAGAGTTTTTCCCATCCCTTCCACCCCCCTCCCGCCCGCCCACCCTCTGATGAATGTTATTGCCCTGTGTGATGTAAGTGTTCATCAGTTAGTACCAGTTTGATGGTGAGTACCAGTGATGCTTGTTTTTCCAATCCTGTGACACTTCGCTTCGAAAAATGGGTTCTAGCTCCAACCAGGATAATACCAGATGAGTTAATTCACTGTTGTTCCTTATTGCTGAGTAATACTCCATGGTATACATATACCACATTTTATTGATCCACTCATGTATTGATGGGCACCTGGGTTGTTTCCACAACTTTGCAATTGTGAATTGTGCTGCTATGAACATTCGAGAGCAGATGTCTTTATTATAAAATGTCTTTTTTTCTTTTGGATAAATACCCAGTAGTGGGATTGCTGGGTCAAATGGTAATTCTACTTTTAATTCTTTGAGGTATCTCCATATTCTTTTCCATCGAGGTTGTACTAATTTGCAGTCCCACCAGCAGTGTATGAGTGTTCCTATCTGTCCACATCCCCGCCAACATTTGTTATTTGGGGATTTTTTGATATGAGCCAATCTCACTGGAGTTAAGTGGTATCTCATTGTGGTTTTGATTTGCATTTCCCTGATGATTAGAGAAGTTGAGCACTTTTTTATATGTTTGCTGGCCATTATTCTGTCTTCTTTGGAAAAGTTTCTGTTCATGTCCTTTGCCCATTTTTTAATAGGGTTGTTTGATTTTTTCTTGTTGATTTTTCCTAAGTTCTGTATAGATTCTGGTTATCAGCCCTTTATCAGAGGTGTAGCATGCAAATATTTTCTCCCATTCTGTAGGTTGTCTGTTCACTCTAGTGATAGTTTCCTTGGCTGTGCAGAAGCTTTTCAATTTGATCAGGTCCCATGTATTTATTTTTGTTGCTGCTGTGATTGCTTTGGGGGTCTTCTTCATAAATTCTTTGCCTAGGCCAATGTCCATAAGAGTTTTTCCAATGTTTTCTTCGAGAATTCTTATGGTTTCATGTCTTAGGTTTAGATCTGTTATCCATTGTGAATTGATTTTTGTGAGAGGTGAGAGGTGTGGGTCCACTTTCAGTCTTCTACATATGGCCATCCAGTTTTCCCAGCACCATTTGTTGAATAGGGAATCTTTTCCCCAGTGTACGTTTTTCTGGAATTTGTCAAAGATCAGGTGGCTGTATGAGGTTGGTTTTATATTTGGGTTCTCAGTCCTGTTCCATTGGTCTACGTCTCTGTTCTTGTGCCAATACATGCAGTTTTGGTTACTATAGCCTTGTAGTATAGTTTGAAGTCTGGTAGACAGATGCCTCCCAATTTGTTCTTTTTGCTTAAGATTGCTTTGGCTAGACGGGGTCTTCTCTGGTTCCACACGAAGCGTAGAATTATTTTTTCTAGATCGGCAAAAAATGATGTTGGTATTTTGATAGGGATTGCATTGATTCTGTAAATTAATTTAGGTAGCAAAGCCATTTTTACTATGTTGACTCTGCCTATCCAAGAGCATGGTAGGGCTTTCCATCTATTTACGTCCTCTGCAATTTCTTTTCTCACACTCACATGTCTTAAAATTGCACACGTGGTTCCTGCTTAGCACAGTGACTATTTGAGGAGCTTTATACTGTACTCCAGTTGTCTTTATTTAAAATATCATAATACAAAGCCTTCAATACTCTGTGGACTTTTCCTTT
This sequence comes from Daubentonia madagascariensis, assembly GCA_023783475.1. Classification (NCBI taxonomy): domain Eukaryota; kingdom Metazoa; phylum Chordata; class Mammalia; order Primates; family Daubentoniidae; genus Daubentonia; species Daubentonia madagascariensis. The sequence goes on along the minus strand of JAKFHU010000258.1, from coordinate 12,264,479 downwards.
CTATCTATATTCTGAACATATTTCTTAACAGAAATTAAAAAGTGAATCTTACTGAACTAACATAAATTTTCACTTTGAATGACAAAGGAAATTTAAGTAACTGTAGCCTTTGAAGTACAACCTTAAAACATGATCTAATTTACAAAAATCTAACATATACAAATATTTTCCCGAACACATCAACTCTGCAAAGAAAGGCAAGTGGTGCCCCTCCACAGGCAACTAAACCCAGAGCAGCTGGGGAGGGTGGCGGGGGGAAGACACCAAAGGGACAGTGTCAGTTGACACTTCTCAGCTATTTCACTAGACAGGAGGGTGGAGAAGCACAGACTCTGCCTTCTGAAAGACACAGGAGGCCAGGGCGACCTCCTGCAGAGCCAGCCTGTGTGCCACCGGGTGTCCAACAGATTGGCTAGGGGGCCCACTGCTGCTGGTAGAGGGCAAGTCCTTTTAACACAACAGGCTTTTATTCTCTCAGAAACACTTAATAGCAGGCTGGTGTTGCAAGGCCTGGAAAAGGAGCTCCCCTGCTGAGCTCATGCAAGTCAAAAGCTTTCAGTCAAACCAAGGGAATTCACAGCTGAATAAATCAGTGCCCTTCTCCTGGCTTTCCCTCTTTGCAAACCCCTCCCCCCTTACTGCCAAGAGGCAAGAGGACCTTTCCACCTACAGACTGAAGCACCCCGCAGCCAGGAGGCCAAAATGCTGGCCTGTTCCCAACCCAGGCCTGCCCACATGTGGCCCAGAAAACACTGCTATATCACCAGCAACCCTCACCACGCTGGGAAAACTCCCCTGCCCGGTCCTGATGCAATCGCTCTCAGCTCGCAGAAACAAGAGGTGCAGCCAGGTAGCACTGGGTCCTGGGAGAAAGATCTCCAGGAAGTGCTCAACAAAGCCAGGAGCAGCATCCAAGCTCACCCTGGGCTGTCACCCCTGACACATGTGCAATGTGTGTGTGTGAGTACAAGGTACAAGTGTGGGCACCACCCAGCCCTGCAGGGGTGCTTTAGGCACTATATTATTGGGTATTTACTTAAAATATCAAACAAGAGTCCAACAACTATTAATAGAAGGTTCAGAAGTTCCCCTAGGAATAGGTTAGGTTCTGAAAGGCTATTTATAAGCCCCAGTTTTCCATTAAACTAGTATCATTTATATCATTCACAAAGTAACACTTATTTATTAAGCTAGGCACTATACTGAAACCATACATGCATTATCTCAGTAAATTCTCACTGTAATCTAACGGGACAAGTACTAATAGTATTGACATTTTATAATAGTTTCTCCATTTTACAAATAAGAAAACTATGGCAAAGAGAAACTGATATCTGGAATATGTGTCTGTGGTTGGTTAAGAGATTTTTTTTTTAAGCGTGGGTAGGGAGAAAGAAAAGTGTCGGGTGGCAAATAATAGATCTTTGCTCTAACTGAACACTCTAAGAGTCTGCAGTGCTTCTCAAACTTTAATCTACATACAAGTCACCCGGGTATCTTAATAAACTGCAAATTCTGCCTCAGGAGTTCAGGTATGGAGCCTGAGGTTCTGCATTTCTAAAAAGTCCCCAGGTGATGTCTCGCTGCTCATCTTCATACTTTGAGTACCAAGGTACTAAGGATGAAGATAAAAAGAATCACTTTAAATAAGAAATTCTGCATAAAGTTTTGCTTTACCTAAAACTTGAGGTCTATGTGATTCTATGATTTTTCTACAAAGTAGAATATTTTTTCATGATCACCTCAATGTTTGACACAACTTAAAAGTAACACATTCACAAGACAAATTTTTCAGAATCATTCATTTCCTTCTGGGCTCTTAAAGGATAGGACTGCGTCCTAATCATTTTGTTACGCCTGGTGCCTCACATGGTCTTTGTCACTTACTAAGTGACTAATAAATGTTTGCTGAGAAAGTATGTCTGTAATCCCATTAGTTTCCACAAAGGAGATAAAGATGCCAAGTAATCAGGCCACGGACCCTACAATTAGAGAAGGGATAGCAATATATTTCAACTTACAAAAAATGTAGATAGAATGGTGATGGTTGCCTTGTGTGCTATGTTGAGTAAGATTGCGAGGCTTCATTGGAGCTCAGTGAAAAAGAGAACCATTGCTAAGATCAATTATTAATGTCCAACATGACTTTCGAGGAAAGAAGTCAAAGCACATGTGGCATGTATTTGCCACCATTTCTAGGTTAGGATCTTCTCAAGTCTAGCTAACTGAACAAGGTAATGGTGTACAAAGACTTTCTTCATGATCTCTTTAATACAATAAAATATTTTTGACGTTTGTAAGAACTATAAGCCCAAATGCACTTGCGTGCTCCTCTCAATAAAATTTACCAAATTCAAAATTTCTGCTTTTCTTAGAAAATTCTTTTATATACTCCCAAATGTAGTGCTCTGTGTAAGCGCCATTAATTACTTCTACGTTTCCTATCTCTTGCTTTACAAATTTGGCAACCAGAGCTGCCAAAGCCATGTCCTAATCTCTTCAGAGATTCTGGATTTGATGAAAACATCACAAGTTGGCTCCATTATTTTATTATTTAAACTTTCTTAGCAAGTTTCAGGAGGTCTAGTATGGGGCCTGGGATTCTGCATTTTATGGATGAGTATGTCCAATTAATCTCTTAAACCTGAAGTCTTATGTCAAAGTAGCATTGCATCTTGTTTGGTTCTAATCACCAGTTATCTTGGCAAATTTCCCCAGTCTTCCCTCAGTTTGATGGTGCTAGTCCTCTACTACATTCTTCAGGAAGTAGTTGTTATTACAGTATTACCTGACTTCTTGTGTGATTAAACCTTCTTTTTCTATAACCTTGATACTTGGAGGACAGATAGGCCGGAGAGAAAATCTTTGGCCCATATGTTCCTTAAGTTTCTTGACAATACTGTTCCATCACTGTCTTGCTTTGCATGTAGCTGTTGACAAGTCTGATACCAATCTAATTTTCTTACTTTTTTAAGTGACTTTGTATTTTTGACTGGAGGCCCAGAGGGTGGTTTTCTTCTTCTGTAATCTTTAACTGCTAAGTTTATTAGGACATGTCTGGAATTTAAGCATTCTGGGTCAATTTTCCCAGATGTATGTAGAAACTTTCAATATGTAGAGTCACATCTTCTTTTTTCTGGCAAGTGTTCTTGAATTGTAATTTTAGAAGTTAGTTTTATTCCACCTGCTTTTTCTTCAATTATTTGTGTGTTGGACCTTCTTTGCCTACCTTATATATCACTTCTTCTCTGATCCTTTCCACCTCTGTTCGTATCATTTTTGTTGTCTTGACTGGTTTTGTTCCTCTTCTCAATGTCTCTTATTTTTTCAGTAGAATCTAAATGAACACCTTGCAATTTTGTCTTCATTTCTGAGACTTTTTCTTCAATTTCTGTCTTGCATGTCATACTCTTTCATTTTACATCTTCCAGGTTTTTTTGTTTGTTTTTATTCTGAGATTTTCAAATTTCTGATTTCAAGATTTCTTTCATTTCTTCAAATGTTTGTGTAATGATATTCAGTTCATGTGGGAAGTAGTGTTACAGTTTTCACCTTCTTTATGGTTGTTTTAGAGGAAACTATTTCCTCCCTTCTATTCATTTTCTGTTTTCTTTTTATAGTAAATTTTTATGGATATTTCCTGTCATTTTCTGGTCATTCTTAAATAACTTGGATTTTCCTAGACCTATAAGAACAGGTATTTCTAAAATCCTTTGGGTGGCTGAGTTTCTTAATTCAAGAGCACCCTCTTCTGTTGTTAAATTGCGGTATCCTCATAAGTGGTATCCTCTTTTTTGGTGGTGCCTGGGGAGTTGGCTCTGCTGGTTTTGGGTGTTTATTTCCCCAAGTTTGTAGTATTCTCTGTGTCCTTGTTACACCATAGATGTGGGTTATGGGTGGTTTTATTGTCTCTCCTTGTTGATCTTTATATATACCAACAAGAGAATGAATAAAGAAATTTGGAACATAATAGAAATTCAGATTTAGGTGTCAGTCCCTTTGTTTTAATCCCAAGTAATACTTTGTTTACGGAATAATCAAACCTTCCTTTAACTAGTGCTTTCAACAGTCACAGCGCCCATCACTTACAGACTATAACAAGGCTAAAAATATTAGGAAAATATACACAAACACAGTAAGTATACGCCAGATTAATGAACAACAGGATGGCCAAGACCAAAGTTATTATGCACCATCAGTTGGTGGTGGACAGATTGGATTTTGCTCCAGTGTGTAGCTCTGCTCTTACCTATGAAAGTTCACAAGTTGCAAGTTAGCAAGTCATAAGCTCCTTACCTGTAGGATTTATGAACTACAATGTACCTCTTTTAGGAATTGTACCTGTATCACTCTAGGCAAAGAGTATCCTGCTCTGGGAAGGAAAATTAGCCACTTCCCTAAAAATACAGTTTGATAATTTGACAGTATATCCTGTCAGAGAGGTGTGGGTAAAATAAATCTTTCAAGCTAGAATGTAACCATATTTTCTCTTGTTAAAGCCTTCAGGCTACTATTGGGAGACAGTATCATGTGGTGATTGGAGAATGAACTCTGGAGTCAGACAAAGCCGGGCTTCTGTCCCTCTTCTACCACTACTAGGTGTGTAACCTCCAGGAGGGAAGCAACTTTGCTAAATTTCAGCTGTACAACGAGGGTAACATTATCTCCTAGGATTACTATGATGATTAAATGAAATAATAGATGTAAATAACTAAGCACTATTTCCTATACACCGTAAGCACTCAACAATTGTGGGTGGTTTATTGCTACCATTAATGTTATTACTCCTTCCTCTAGTCCTATTTATAACTGGGTAAATTGCCTTGGTTTTTTAATTCAGAACCCATGGGAAGATATAGACCTAGAGATGCCCCTTACATACAAACATCTAGATAAAAAGGTGATTTCAGTTATGGACATGTACAAGTGTAGAGAATTGACAAGGCTTCTAAAAGAGGGCCCTCTAAGAAGATGCTAGAACCATAGAAGGAGCAAGGGAGAGTGAACAGAGATGTCTTCTTGGTGTCCCAATCTGCTTTAGAATCTATGTTATAAGTGGTATGTATGTGACCCTATTAATACAGGTGGCTTTTGAAGACAGGTCTAAGAATTTTATGTCATTGTTTCCACAAGTATATAAATACAATCAAAGTTTTTAAAAAATGACTATGAAAGGATTTTTTGAAAATAACCCAAATATAACAAAGTCTGATACATTTAGTGGCTCAGGAAATAAAGGGCGTAAAAGTTTAACTGTGTTGGTGCCTTCTCCTATCATTATAAATTTTAAATTTCACACACTGGAACAAAGCAGGGAGCAAGTTCAGAGGGCAGTATGAGGAATCCAAGCAGCAGAAAACCATCCTCAAGGCTGATTTTCCATGTGAAAGAAGAGATGGCAATGAGGGAGAAGAGAATGGAGAACGCAGCGTTAGGCCCAGATGTAAAGACACTGCTGAGTTTCCTGGTCATACTGGCTTACCCCATTGATGCATGCCATTGTCACTTGGAAGGTTTTGTTATGCTGTTGATTTTAGCAACATTACAGACTTGAAATCCTCTGGCTGTGGAATGAATGAGTTTTTTTTTTTCTTTGCCATACAGGTAAACAAATGACGACTTAATCCACCACAGAGACATCCTTCCTTCCTTTCTGACCTGTCCATGGCTCAGCTCACCCAGAAATACATGCCGCTCAGCACTGGATCTTGATAATAAGGTCATCTGGTACTGAAAAGGCAATTTTCTTAGAAAATGCCAAAAAATGACACAGGACTGGCCCATGCTAGGGGTAGATTGAGTTCCTAGCCTGCCGTTCCCTATAGTTCATTTACAACATGCTGCCTGTCTTTCAAGAATCTGAAAAATGCCACCTGACAAAGCAGTGACATGGAACTGGATGTCATTCTGCCTGAAGGAAAGCAGAAACTGGTTTTAACTTAGGCCACCTTTATGGGCAAAGGGCAGGCCTGCTGAGCTTTCATATGGCAAATGAGAAGCTTAAGCCCATGAAGAAGAATGATATCATCGTGATAATTACTGGCAGCACGTGGCCCTGCAATAATACCCTTTTCGTTCCAAAACTCAAGGAGATGCACGCTCCACGTGAATGCAGACCGAGGGCTGAGATTCCCAGGCAAGCGTGGCAAAGAGAGAAACCTCGCCCCCTGACGGTCAGGAAGACCGCGTTCAGCCTCTGCCAGACCAAGCTAACAAGACAATGTGCGGTTGGCTCTTTGCAATCTGAGAAGGCCAGCTGATCTGCAGGCCCCAGGTTCATGTCCTCGTTTTCAGTTTCAGCTCCTTCAGGATCAGGGGATTTTAGGAGGAAAAGCTGTCACTTTTAGACAAAGCCCGGCTTCCAGATCTTCCCCCCTTTGCCCAAATTCCTACAGGTAATAAGGGCCCTGAGTTTAGCACTGTTGCTGCCCCTAGTGGGGAACGTGGCTGACTGCTGGGATTGTTGGAAAGATTAAGTGAGATAATGGATATAAATCACTAAGCGCAATTTCCTGCAAACAATAAGCACTCAACAGTTGTAGGACTACTAAGCACCCTCGTTCTATATTTTTTGAACACGATGTGTTCAGCAAAATGCAAAACAAATTTGCGAGGAGCCTGTTCCCTTAATCTTCAACCCCTTGTGCGTTTTAAGGGAAACTAGACCATATGGTTCAGATTTCACTCACAAATAAATCAGCATGATGTTTGTTCAGTAAAAGCTGTTTTATGCTCTTGCTTTTATGGGCCTTTTTATCCCAAGTCCTAAAATAATAATAATAATAAAAGCTAGTTGTGTTTTGCTAAGGGTAAATAAACTCAGGCTTAAATCCTTCTAGACCCATGGACTGGGGCAGGGGGATTGCCTCTGATCATAGCTAAATGAGTCCTCTCTCTGGCCTCAAGCCACCTGCACAGGCCTTGGAAGCTAGAGGAAGAATCCCTAGCAAGGAAAACCAGAAATGCAGATGGGTGAGGGTAGCCCAACAGAAAAGTAGTTGTTCATTCCCAATGGGAATTGTGAGAGGTCTGGAGCGGTAGGCTCGTTCCTCTTCTCTGATGTAGCCAGTGTAAGCATCTGAAGCATGTTTTCCCCATTAGCCCTCCTGCAGAGGGTCACAGACTGCTCTTTGTAGAAATCTGGAGCCTCAGAAGACTTAGATCCACAGAGAACGGACAGTAAAATACAGCCTGTGGCCAGGTTGTTAGCTACAGATACTGACACTCTGGGAAATGGTTTTCTGTCAGAAAGTAACACTCCTGGTATCCCTCTCCTTGGTTTATAAAACAGTGCTTTAACTGACTTTTACAATGCTTTACATCTAGCTATGCAGTACTCTCCCACCCAAGGTTACTGTCATCTCAAATCCTGTGGTCATCACTCCCTTGCTTTCCTTTCTATAGTACTATCTCATCTATATGAATTCTGAAATTACATGTGTGGGTGTGTTTTCATGTTTTAAGTTTATAAAAAGGCTATTATACTCTCCATTGTGGTAGAAATGTAAAATGGTAAAATACTTTGGAAGATCATCTGGAAGTTTCTTACAAATTAAATACAGACACCTATGCTAGGACTAGTCCAATTCAACTTCTAGGTATTCACCCAACAGAAATAAAAATATGTTCAAAAAAAGACTTGTACAAGAAATGTACATAACAGCTTTATTCACGATAGCCAAAATCTGGAAACAGCCCAGATGTCTATCAATAAGAGAATAAACAACCTGTGATATATTCATACAATGGAATACAACTCACAATAAAAAAAAGAACTGATACTCAAAATAACATGAATATGCCTTAAATGTATTATGGAAGTCAGCAGTGCTCAAATTTTTTGGTCTCAGGACCACTTTATACTCTAAAATATTACAGACCCCCAAAAGCTTTTGTGTATGTCGGTTATATTTTATAGTAATGGAAAGTAAAGTGAGAAAATTTCAAAATATGTATTAATTCATTTAAAAATAACAAAGTAAACCCATTACAAATGAACAATATATTTTTGAGAAAAATAACTATATTTTCCCAGGCAAAAAAAAATTAACAAGAATAATGGTGCTTTTTAAAAATTATTTTTGCAAATCTCTTAAATGTTTGGCTTAATATTAATAGATGATCCCTGGGACCTCATATCTGCATGTGCATTCAATCTATTGTAATAAGTTTTTGTGGTTAAAGTATATGAAGAAAATTCAGCCTCATGCAGATATGTAGTGTGAATATGAAGGACTATTTTAATAGCCTTTTCAGCTAATTATAGCTATTCATCTTTGATACAAATGAAAACTTTACAAGTGGTAGTTTCTTAAAGGTTAGTTGCAATGTGGAACCTGAAACCATATCAATAAACTTTTTGTGCTCTGTTACATGAAATTCACTGGTCTATGTCACACTTGGAATAGAACTTTTACCTGTATATGATTGTATAATATCATGCATAGGTCATTTGGAAAATAATAACTCACTGAATTATGTATATCTTGCAAGCATTGATGCATGTCGTTATACAATATTTTTAAAATCGTATTTGTTAATATCACCACAATCTCATCATGACGGGAAGCTATCAAGCTCATGGTAACAAATACAAGTTTTCAAAAATTCTAATTTTTCAGTTGAAAGTTTAAGTTTTATCAACAACAACAAATGCTGTTAGTTGTTTCCTTTGAAGTGACAGGTTTACTCTGCCACATACTCAAGCCTGAATAACCATAGTTTGCCTGTCAGTTGTTCTTCCAGGGTAAAAGTTGTGTCCTATGAAAAAAGCAGCTAGTTCAGCTAGCAACTCAAACCATGTGCTTTTCCTGGAAACAATCATGATACTATGGTATGTAGCAGAAGCACTTTGTATGTACTTCCCATTTCATCACACAGAATATTAAAAGCACACATATTCAGGGGCTAAGATTTAATAAGATTAATCATATGCTCTGCTTCATCTGGGGCATTCTTAAGTGATACTGGCTCCTTTTTCTACAAGTGGGTGGTAGTGAAGAACACAATGACAAATGTACAGTTTGGTGCCACTGTCTCAGTTCATGCTGAGGCACCAGCAATTTTATCCACCACTGCCTTTGCACCATCAATATCAATGTCAGCATGGTGTAAAGGGAGCAAAACAAGTGTCAGAATTATTATGAAAATAGCTGTGACATATGAAGTCCCTTGAAAAAGTTTTGGAGAACCCCAGAGGTCCACAGAACACACTTTAAGGACTGCTGTGCTATATACGTGAAAGAAGTCTCACACAAAAGGGTATGTTATAATTCCATCTCTATGCAATTCTAAAACAGACAAAACTAATCTATGGTGGAAAAAAATTAGAACAGTGGTTGTCTCCCAGGGACAGGAGGCTGAGGGGATTGACCGGGGGTGAGGGGGGCCACGAGGGAACTTTCTAAGGCAATGGTAATGTTCTGTGTCCTGACAGGGGTTTGGGTTACACAGGTGCATGCACAGGCCAAAACTTAGTGAATGTACCCTTAAGATTTCTGCATTTCACTGTATGTAAATTTCACACAGAAAGAAAAGCACTGTAAACAAATAATGAAATCTAGTTAATGACATGCACACTTAAATATTAATACTTAGAAGGAAGTATACTGGTGTATCCAGCTTTCTTTGAAATGCATCAAAAATAAGATGGATTAAAGCAGGGTTTCTCAACCTCAGCACTGCTGAAATTTGGGGCAAGCTAATTCTGCTCATGCAATGCAAAACGCTGAGCAGCATCCCTGGCCTCTCCCCACTAGATGCCAGTAGCACCCCACCCACCCAAAGTTGTGACAACCAAAAATGTCTCCAGACATTGCCAAATGTTCCTGAAAGGCAAAATCAACCCAAGCTGAAGATTACTGAATTAAAGGGAAGATTGGATGGATATGTGATAAAGCAAATATGGTAAAATGTTAATGGTATGAATTAGATGGTGGGTATATAGGTATTCACTGTAAAATTCTTTTAGCTTTACTGGATATTTGAAATTTTTCATATTAAAATGTTGGGTTAAAAATGCTATCGTGTTTTAAGTAATCCTTTTTGTACTTAGTATTATATTATCTTGCAAAGATTTAGCCACAAGATTGTATCTGTCATAGTAGTTCATTAATTTGGGCTGTTGTTTACAAAAATTTTGAAAAAATTGTGTGGAAAAATTCTATAGTTTATCCACTCTCCTCTCACTAGACATTTGGGCTGTTTCAAGGTTTTGCTGTTGTGCTGTTACGAATATTCTTGTGCAAGTAATTTGTAGTTCAATGTATCAGTCTCCTTCATTGGTTTTTCTTCCCTTGCTGTCATGTTTAAATGAGGCATCCCTATTCTGAGATCAGACAGAAATTAACCTATATTTTCTTCTAGTTCTTTCAAAGTTTCATTTTCTACAATTAATTGTGTAAGCTCCCAGGAGTATATGTTGGTCTCCAGCCTTGTTCATTCCAGACCATTTGTTAAGAGAGTCTTCCTCCCCACACTGGGTTGGCATGCAGTGTTTCTTAATTATTTTGATATACCTCTTCCTACACAGATAAAAGAACTGAAGAATATGCTCTTCACAAGGTGGGAAAATGACTATTTACCTTCTCTGTGCCCACATAGCAGTCTTCACATTCTGCATCGTGCATGTCGTGCACTTGTACATGTCTGACTCTACTGATAGATTATAAATTCCAATTAGCTCATAGAACAATCAGACCTAGAACCCAAGGATACTGACTTCCCTATGCTTCAAAGAATAAAAAAAAAATCATTTTAAAGATTTTACTTCAAAACCCAGAATTGAATCTCACAAATATTTGATACGGCTGCTTGAGTTTGTCAAGTGAAAAGTTGAATACAAACACCAAGCGTTAAAGTAAGGAAGAGTAGAAGCTGAACAGGAAAAAATATTTTTATTTCCTTTCAAACTTCAGAGAAAGTCAGACCACCTCTGTCTGAAGGGCCACCGGGCTTGTTATAAATATATTTTCAGCATGTGAGAAACTGTTTCCAAAGATGCTGCTGTTAGTTTTGCTCCTTTATTCTTTCTTTCTTTGGTTTGACCCTAAAAGTTTTTTTGGTGACATTGGCTCCCCTGTTTGCTGTTTCTGTTACTGCTATTTCAAAAATATATGGATATAGGCTGTACATTTTCTATGACTGGAGAGGAAAAAAAATTAATTTCCCATTAACAAACTTATTTATACAATTGCCACTTTGGAACTTAATTGACACCATGTGCCTCCTCTGACACCAGCTGATGGAAGGCAGTCATTAGAGGTCACACCCAATGGGGCTGTCCCGGGTTGATATTTGGTTTTTATGGCCACTGTAATCCATGGGGCCTGCTTCGTCCTGGTCCCCTTCTTTCCCAGGCTTAAACTCCAGCATCCCGCAGATAAAACTGAGGACAGTGGAGCCGTGTGAAATTCACTACCCATGGAGGACAAAACTGCTCAGGCTGTGGTCCTCCCTCCCCAAGCCTGTCCACACCCATCCAGCCCCCAAAACCCACACCCCATACTCTTGGAATTTCCATTGTGTTTGGAAATTCTGTGGCTTTCTGAAACAATGCTGGTGTTTCTGGTAAAGAAAACCAGCTGCAAAACAACTCAAGCTCTTTTTGAAAGAGACAGTATTTCATGCCCCAAAGAACGTATCTCAACCTTGCCTGCCAGCCCCCCACCCCCACACATACTTTATTGGGATATTGTACAGTCACGTGTCTTACTCCTTCGGGGTGCCTGACTAGTGAGGGATACTCTCCATCTTAGCCTGCTGGTCAGTTGGGAAACCTCATCCTCCTGTGGTCATCACAGATGACGCCCCCACCACTCCCCGCTCCAAAGCAACGGGATTACCTATCAAGCAGCGTGTTGAGGCTTCCCAAACCCAAAGCCAGCAGAGAAACGGAAGAAAAAGGAACAGAGGGTGTGAGGACAGGGGACCCTGGATTCCAATCCTTTGGTCACTTAACATCTCCGAGTCCCATTTCCCACATAGGTGGAAAAACAGAGCCAGGAATGATTCTTACCTTGAAACCCCACAGGGCTACTGTAAGAATTAAACATGAACATCCATGGAAGACTTCAGAAACTGGTCGGTATGACTTCCTTTACATTGGTGGTTATTGTTACTATTCATTTAAACTATCAAGGAGCAAACAATTCTCAAGGAGGAAAAACACTAGCTTGTTCTCTTATTTTCTGTTCCCACACCCCCCCAAATCACTCACTGGTCTTCAATGCTAACTGGACAACATGCTGCTGACAGAGAGGCTGTAAACTCCCCTGGGAAGACCTGGCAAGTCGTCCTCCTGAAGGCCCAGTGGTCCCATGGAGACTCACCCCCATCGAGCCTCCTGTGAAGGCAAAGGAAGGAGCACACCAGAGCCTGGGCTGTTCAGAGCTGTTTGGGAGTCAAATAAGGTAGAATCTGCCTCTAGCCCCCAAAGCCTTTTGAGAACTAAGTGGGCAGTTCCAGCCACCCGGGTGGGAGTCACTGCTCTCTCCTGCCACAGCCAACGCCGCCCTGGGAAGCGGGGAGCTGCCAGGAGAAGCAACGATCAGGGTAAGAACTCGGGAAGACACATCTAGTGCTCTGGCTTCTAATATAAATAGGTATTTGGTGCCTCCTGTGATGACAATGCTTTCACCTCTCAGACTGACTCAGAGAAGGAACCCAAGGTCAGAACGAGACACTCATGACTCTGGGAGAAGATGCCTTCCCAGAGAGCAGCTGGGGGCAGAGGCTCCCTCCTGGCACACACGGTCTCAGAAGGGTTGGTGCCAACCGAGATGGCAAGTCAGGAACGCCAACAGGAACCGGTTTCAAGAGCTTGTCACAATGTACAAAAAGCAGGAGTTAAGAGCCAGTAACCTTTTAGTGGTTCATTCTGCTCCAAGCTCCCTTTTAAAAACAGGCTTATCCTGCTTATTAATTCATAGGTTTGCAAACATAAAATCCCCCTACGGCAAGGTACAATGTATATTTATCAAAATTCTTAGCTAGAGAGCACATGTGAAATAGGCGGTGAAACTGCCCGTTCCAAAGCAGTCCCATCTTAGGAAATTCCATGCAGCACCCTGCAGAGCTCCCGGGGTCACCCTGGGCTGGAAATGGGGCAGAAGGGAACACGGGGTTCTTGTTCTTCCATAGATAGTCGATATTCAGATCTCCCGGTGGACTGAGTGAAAACCATGAGGCCCCACACCCAGTACTCTCCTGCTTTTCCTCACTCTGTTCTCCTTTTATCTCTCAGATGGGTGGACAGGTAAACAAGGATGATAAAGAGAGCCATAGAGTTCCCTTCTCGTTTTGACCTGAGCTCTCCCCCTTCTCGTGGTAATAGCTGCTGACGCTCTGCTCATCTTATGCGAACCAGACCAGGAGATGGAACCCCATTGCTGAGGTGACCCCACAAAGAAGGCACAGGCACGGTCTGCCCCGAGGGCCTGGGGTTCACTGCTTGGGTGACATGAACACACAGACAGAAAGCTGGAGGAGCCCCTGGGACTCACAGCCTCAGAGTTCTAGGGGTCCCACCATGGCCTCTGCCTGCTGCCTGCTGCACAGGATATGCATGTGCTGAACAGTGGGTGGGCTCTCTTCAGGGGCACCATACAAAAAGGACAAAGAAAAATGGCCAAACACAGTGTTGCCATATTGGGGCTTTGGAAAAAATGCTGGACTAAGTCCCAGTTCTGCCAGCAGCTGATTAATCTCAGACAGCTCATTTATTCTTGCTGTGCTTCTGGTCTGAATATGTAAAATTAGGGTGATATGAAAACCCAATTGGCAGGGTGGGGATGATCAAACCGGATGGCATGTATAGGTGTGCAACTGCTGGTAGCTGTGACTACTGATACTAAATGTGTATCCCTGAGCAAGTCACAAAGCTGCTCTGAGCTTGAGTTTCCTCATCTGAAAAATGAAGTTAATCTTTACCAGGCAATCACTTGGGATTATAAGGGGAAAAGGAGGCTTCATGAGATTACATAATCAGAAATAATATGTGTGTTGTGGTGTTAAAATAAAACAATCACCACCAAAAAAGAGGTAAGAATCATTTGTTGTCCAAACTCTAAAAGGAAAATTTAACTAAAAGCATCTCTCGTCAACACAAGGTTTCCTGTTTCACAGATAAATTGGGTGGAGGTTTTTGTTGTTGTTGTTTTAACCATCTATACCTTTTTCTCCTTTTAAGTTCCATCAGTTTAGAGTGAATGGGGCCTCAATCAGAGGGGAAATAGACATCATATCTCTGCCCCCAGATGAGCAGACAGTAATAGGGACCTCCCTGGTGAGACAAATATCCTTCTCTGTGGGTGGGATGCCTCTGGGGCTGGGTGAGGAAACAAAGGGGGCTCTCTCAGAACCTCAAGGGACTGCAGTTGGTCGGTTCCCTGCACTCTGTGGCTCCCTCTTTAACAGACACAGTAAGTGGTACAGAGGTCTCAAATATGAAATAAGGCAAAAGTGAAACGATTTTATATTAAACATTTAAAAGAAAACCGTAGTCACAGTTGAGGCAGGAATATAGTCTTCCTTTGAAGGTGGCTAAACCTAGCTACATCTCTCAACACTGTGACTTAGCCCCAAAAAAAAAAACCAATCTGCAAAAGAACCAAGGTCAAATAGGACACCACACATTGCAGAGCCAAGTTATACCTATTTCCAGGGGCAGCAGCTCCCCATCTGACTAAATGAGTTCGTCTTCATTTAAAATCCAAAGATAATTCCAGGGAACATAAAGCATACTTTCCGAAAGGCTACAATAAATCAATTTTTCTTGCCTGCGTACCATCTAGATTTAGCCTCTTAGTTCATCTTAATAAACAAGTTACTCATTCAAAGGAAAATAAATGAAATGTTTTGCCTTGAGGGACAGTTTTATTTTTAATAGTTTGGTGCTACGGTGACAGAAGTAATATTCTGCAATCTGAATTGCCTTTTGTTCTTAGGAACCTCTTGAGGATGGGGTTGGGGAGGGTGGGGTAAAGGATTGCCAGTCTCCTTCTGAGTTTACCCTGTTCACGAACATAAATGCAAGATCTTTCTCCTGCTCTTCGTTTTGATACAGATACATCTGCTCTTGGAAGGAGCTTATTTAAAGAAATGGTAGTTTATCTTCATAAGATATCAATGCAATGTTGGGTGGTTTGAAGTTTTTTTTTTTTAAGCAAGTCATTCCAATAAAAATGGAACTCAAGGAGAAGGAATTTCTCTTAAAGAAATAACGGGTAATACGTACAGCTCTGATGTTAGGGTCTGACTCTTTTATTTGTTGATTTATTAATTAATTTTTATTTTTACTTTTTTAGAGATGGGGGTCTCACTGGGTGTTGCCCAGGCTGGACTCAAACCCCTGGGCTCAAGCGATTCTCCCACCTCGGTCTCCCAAGTAGCTGGGACTACAGGCGCATACCACTGTGTCCAGTTTTGACTCCTTTTAATATGAAATCTTGAAGGGAAGGTTAGGTCATGCCAAAATTGTACCATTCTAAATGGCAGAGAAAGTAGAGACCACATTTTCAAATTATTTAAGCAACTAACGTTACTAGTCCAAAAAGACTCTGATCATGTAATTCTCCAAAGAAACACAGGGATGATACATAGCAGCCCAATTTGTACTATTCCAGCTTTCCAGGTCCACAACGCATCCTTAGAGGACTATAGGTTTCTCTGGACCAGGGACCAGGTTCCATTCGAGCGCAGTGTAAGGCCTGGCACAGAGCTGACATTGAATCAATATACGTTGAATGAATGAATGAGCGAGTGAGTGAGTGAACCAACAAATGAAATGGATCCTCCACAGGAGGAAAAGCGCCGTGGCTTTCAAAAACGGAAGGGAGCGACATTCTCTCTCCACAGGCCCTGAAGAGGAGTATCTGCTTTGTGACCGAACACCACAGTCTCAGAGAGGCATGTTCCCTAATCAGGCAGCTCTGTTCTTCTCAGGATCTGAATCCACTTCACACCAATTCTTCCAAAGATGCTCACAATATCCCAGGGAAGTGAAGTTACTAGGACAATGTCAGGTCGGGGCCCCTGGCTGGGGGGACACCTAGCTGGTCACCAAGGGGACAGGCCCTTAACGTCCGTGACCGCCATTCCTTCCACAGCTGCTGCCACGTGGCACCAAGCCTAAAGCAAACCTGAGGACATCTTACATCACAGCCTGAGACAAGCGAGAGAGTATCGATAGCAGGTGAAGAATTTTAGTCTGGGAAAAAAAAGAGAAATCTTAAGGAAAGGGTTAAGGAAAAAGATTTTAGCCAAAAAAATAAAAAATAAAGGATAATCCTACCAGTTCTTAGTGGTCCAACTTAAATGTCACCTCCTTCATGAAGCTTTTCCTTATTCAGCCCATCAGACATGATGCCATTTTCTCACACCCCGACTGCTCTCATTCTGTGTTCAGCATTTCCCTTTTACTGCCCACCATATTCCGTCTTCAATTATAGTTATTTATGTACTTTCTTTATGCCTTATACTCCCAAGAGACCATAAGCTTCCTAGGGACAGGACTACACCTTACTCATCTTCATATTTTTTGAGAGTTCTTGGCCCAGTGCAGGAACATGAGTGGCATTTAGAAAACAGTTATTGATTTAAATTAAGTTCAAACTGAAAGAAGGACAGAAGCAAATTATAAACTCTAAGGGAGTCCTGGGAAATTCTAGAAAAATTGGATTAAAGCCATACGTCAAAGATTTAAGAAAAGGATAAAAGGAAGATGGGACAACAAAAAGAAATCATCAAGGTAAGATACACCAAAAGAAGAAGAAAAGGATAAAATGAAAATCAAACCAGAAAGTGAAGTATCAATTTTCATGTCAGAATATTATAATACAATAAACCCATAGACACCAATATCAAAGATTTCTAATCTACTTGGCCTCAGAGGCTAGAGAAGAGAGATTTAAAATGACATCTGACAACAGGAAGCAGAGCGACACATTTGCTAATTCAGTAAAACGGTGTCATTTTGATTGGCACCATATGAGCAATACGCATACATGGGTGGAGAAGCTTTTCTCTTAAAATTTCTTTTCAGTTGCTACTCAACGCTGTTCAAATATAACTTGGTTTTGGAGTTCTACCAGGCAGGAAAAACATATTATATTTTGCTCAGAATTAAATGACATATAAGTATTAGTGTAAATGCAAAAAGGTTTTGTGACCACTTGTGTTTTATATTCTTTAAGATTCTTCACTCTATAGAGAGGGTTAAAGAAGAGTCAGCATTTGCTAGGGCATTCTCTTCCCTTAATACAGGGCATTAGCTGCCATATGATGCATGGACAACGGTAAGCCAACCCCTGCAAACTAAGACTATGAAACAGAAATGGTGCTCCTAAATAGAAAGTCTGGCTCCTAACTTAGGCCCAAGTTTTGGAAACCTGTCAGCAAGGTAGATAGAAGATGCACCAGTCTCCAGAAAGAAAAATGGCCAGACCTTTTGGGGATTTAATCATGGCAAATTGATAGCTTTGGTTGGGCCAATTTGGGCACCTGTGGTTGTAACCACTATTGCAAACAGGAGGATTAACTAAGTTTGGAACCACAAGGTATACACCAAGCGGTGTTAAATCCAACTGTAGCCAGGACTATCAACCACTGAAATATCTACCTCAAAGGGTCCTTCCCTTTATCAGGTTTCCACCAAATTATAAATTTAGATGTTTAGGTCCCATCGACACATCCTTCCTTCCTAGTAAAGGATTCCCTGCTAACAAAATTCTAGAAAAACTGGTACTTTTGAAGAAAACCATCTCATGGACAGGAGTTAGGAGACTTGGAGGCTTAACTTTGAAAACTTAGAAAATGACATTCCAGGTATAATGACCTCAATACCCAAGTCGCCCACAGGTCCGTCCTCAATGGAAATTTCACATAGTGGACTAATTGGGGTACCAATCTTATGTATTAAGTAAGGAGGGAGGTCAAAGCGGCGATCAAGGTACGGCTCAGCCACGGTGCATCTACATCTTGAAATTTGAGGGATGAAAGGCTCTGGGGACTCTGAAGGGGATTTATGGCCCAGGGTCCAGCGGATGACAGCCCTGCTCCTAACACAGAAGGGGGCCCGTCTCTGCCTTCCCGCTCTGCACCCTGTCTTTTCCCTTCATGCCCCCATCCCTGCTCCTCCACCTCTGCGTGAGGTCTGTCTGTGGCAGGCACTTCCAGCCCTGAACCCCATCGGTGATCCCTGAGAGTTAGGAGTTTGCTGAATCCTCTTCTCAGGAAAAGAGAGAACGCAGTCTAGTTTCAAAGACACAAAGAGCATGAGAGATGGGAAGACCCTCAGTTAGTGTTGTAGCATGCAGAGTTTATTTAACCAGCCAGCAAGAAAGAAAAGAGGACACTCCCACCAGGGTCTCCATATGAGCAGATGGCCTGAAGTGGTCATGTGGCCCTTCTCCGTGGCCCCCTGTCAGCCTGAGAGTCTGTCTTTTGGGTTAATTGTGGTAACCAAGTCCCCTTAGGGCCTAGTTAATTTCCTTTCCCTCCAGAGGTTCATTCTTAAAAATCTGAAATTGACCTAAATTGTCCTGAACCAAAAGGAAATCAAAACGAATGAGGTTAATTGGAAAAAACAGTGCTCTGGCTACATTAGGGTTTTATTTTTTTCCTCCCTTGGAAAACCACACTGATTTAAAGGATATTGGTCAATAGACCTAAAAACATATTAATGCTGTTTATTAACTTGTGCTTTAAACTAATTGGGTCAACTTCTCACTCAGTGTTAGCTCCAGGGAGAACCCCCATAAATGATGACTGGAATCCTTCTGTAATTACAGTCATGGAAAATGCCAGCTGTAAAATAATTTTATTCAATTCGTGGGCATTAAGTGCTCATTAAGTGGATTGTACTCCACTAAAGAGCGACCCGAGATAAACAGCAACGGGGTAGAGCACACAGCAGACTCAGCCCCGCTACAGTGACACCTCTCAAGGCGATGTCACACACAGTTACATACACCAAGCGTACAGGCTTTGGCTCTAAAACCAAGGGGAAAGTCGCCGCACAGCAGCAGAAAAGCTGAAGTTAGCTGACTGGGCTGCTACTCTTCAATGGTATCAGAAGAGAGATGCAAACCCGGCTCACCCAGTAGGATTTGGGGCGATGCTGTGTCCCGGGGGAGAAGGCGGGAGAAAACCTGCATCCGTTTTTCACTCTGAACTCGCTCCAAGCATCACAACCCATGTGTCCATATGGGGAGGATGGGAGAGGGAAATACAGCTGCTGAGAATAGAGCAGGAGATTAAAAGGAACCTCTCAAGGGTTCGCTTGCATCTACCACAAGTGAGAGAACAGGCTGGCGCAGCAGCAGGGCATCCTGCAGGAACGCAAAATTTCAAATCAAAGCTCTGCCGCTCCCTACTTCCTATTTTATCATGACCAAGCCATTTAATCTTTTTTTTTTTTTTTTTGAGACAGGGTCTTGCTCTGTCACCTGGGCTAGAATGCAGTGGTGTCATCATAGCTTACTGCAAACCTCCAACTCCTGGGCTCAAGAGATCCTCCTGCCTCAGCCTCCTGAGTAGCTGGGACTACAGGCACACGCTATCATGCCCGGCTAATTTTTCTGTTTTTAGTAGAGACGGGGTCTTGTTATTGCCCAGGCTGGTCTCAAACTCCTGACCTCAAGCAATCCTCCCACCTCAGCCTCCAAGAGTGCTAGGATTACAGGCGTGAGCCACCACACCCAGCCCACTTAATCTCTTTAGGCCTCTAATTACTAACCTTTAAAATGGGGATGAACAATAAATATACTTCTCTCCCAAATGGGACTATGAGAAAGTGCTTCTAAGATGGAAGACTGTAACTGTAAAGCTACCAAGCACTGAAACAGAGGCCAGTCCCCACTTCTACCTGGAGCATCCCAGACAGGCTGTCCTGTGTGGGAAGGGCAGGGAGGGGCAGGAACCAGCAGTGTCCCTAGGGCCTGGCTAAGGAGGGCCCCTTCCTCAAGGCTCCAAACTGCCATGCTGGGGTGCAGGGGAGGGAACATCCCTTCTCACCAACCCCAGGCCCTGCCGCTTCTTCCCAGGTCTCACCCACAAAGAACAGCCCTGCACAGCCCACTTCCCTGGTACCCGCTGGATGGAAAACACAAGTGTCTGATCTGGAGTGGGGCCAACTACAAGGCAGACTGCATTTTCCAAGAAACTGGGAAGGAAACAAATACTTTCTTCTTTTTAGCTTTCCCAAGAGAAAACTAAATGGCTCCTGCTAGAAAGTTCTTTCCTTGTAAGGGAAGATGAGGAGAAGAGGGGATTTAATTTTTTTTTCTTTATAAAAAATTATCATGAACTCTTTCAGAAATACAAAGGAGCATAAGGAAGTATGATGAACAACATGCATCCACAATCTGGCCTAAGAAATAAAACACTGCCATCGCATTTGAAGGCCTTTTCCAGAGGGCAAGTCCACAAACAGGCCTCCCACACAGACGCCCAGAGAAGAGCCCCAACTTCAAGCCTAAAATGGGGCAATACAGGACACGATGAAGATGCCCAAGCTCTCCCTCCACGATCACTGCCCCTCTCCCAGGCCTTGAGTTTTCAACGCTGGCCTCCAAAGCCGCTTCATTTTTGGCCCTTTCACAGGGCAGACGGCTAGACAGTGGCGGTGGGCAGGGGCATGAGTCCAACTCTTTGGATCTTCTGTGTCTCTAGCAGGGAGAGACTCTCTATTGCCTTTACTAACTGGGAGAGCCTCAGGCCACACAGGGGCTCAGAGAGATGTCTGGGGATGCTGTGGTGACTGCTCCCGTCCCACGCCCAGCCAAGCCAGATCCCAGTTTGGCTGGAAGCTGGGCCCGTTTATTCACAAGGGAGAACTGCGTTTAGCAACAGTTGGCTAGCCTCTGTCTTTCAGGCCCATCACTGGGAAACATCACAACAAGAAAACACAAAGCCCATATAAACGTTCCCTTGGTGTGAGCTTAAAAATTGCCATACTTCAGCAGGATATATTTTTGGTCTGGAAAAACAAATAAGGCTGTGGTATCCCAAGGAGAACAGAGTATCAGCAGTGGTAAAGCATAAAGGGCGGAGCTGTGGGGAGGTGAACATCTTAGGAAAGGACTTCCTATGTCTGGGGGGTGCCTCTGGGGAAGAAAAAATTACGGAAGACCTGGATGCCATGAACACCTCGTCAGAACAGCTGGCTGAGGACGGGTTTGGGAACACCCTTGGTCCCTGCACTTGTAACCAGCTGAGCTCCCCAAGCAAGGATGGGGCAGCTACAGGCTCCGGGGCTCCCTGGCTCTGTGAATCCAGCTTCTCCTCCTTTGGTGATGACCTCCTCTGGGAACATGCTCATCCTCCAGCTTCAATTCTCACCTGCCCATTGGTAATGCAGCCTCTGGGCCCTCAGAACTGAAAGGAGGTCATGCTGAACCCTGCCAAGGAGAAAACAAAATTCCCCAAACAGAGAAAATTAGATCTTCAAGATGTTACTCTAAGAGTCCTTTTCTCCTGCCTTGCCTAAGGATGATCCTCCTTCCTATGGCTCCTATAATATAAGGGCCACATGGGTATCACATCTCTGCCCCCTTCCATCCTCCCATCCCTTCTGCATCCTAGGTCAAAAACATAACACTTTAGCTTGCATCATTGCAAGAGCCTCTCTCCAGTCCATCTTCCATAAAGCCACCAGCTCAACATCGCCATGTGAATGATCATATTCGAAAATCTCTACTTACTGCCAGTGAATCAAGTCCACCCTTAGGCTGGTGTTCGACACCCCTATGCCTGCCTCCAACCTGCATTTCCCCTTTGATCTCCAACCACTTCCTTGCACACACCTAATGCTCAAGTCAAAGCCAAAGGCACTTGGCATTATTCCTTATATGTGCACAATGTTCTCCAAATTCACCCCTGAAATGCTTGACCTCCACTCTCCCCTCATCAGGATCTCTCACCCCCCATGCCAGCCTCTCCATCATGAAGGCTTCCTGGCTCACCCCAGACAAGAGGGACATCTTTGTCTAAGTTGTACAGCTCTTTCTGTAACCTGTTAGAGCTTCCATTATGTTTTTTTTTTCTTTTCCAGTTCTGCATGTGTGTCTGTACTTGTCTTCTCCCCTCCATTTGATTAATCCACTTGTTAATGTTTTCTAAATGTCTACTGCATTCTAGATTCCATAGAGAATACTAGGACAGAACAGAGAAGACAAGGTCCTTGACCTTGAGGAACTTACAATCTTGTGTGGAGAAAAATAACAAGAGCAGCACCTAACACACCCAAAGGGCATCATTGGTTTCATCTTCATTTTCCCTAAGTGCCCAGCATAGAGCAGATGGCCACACAATGCTAAATCAACACATGAAAGCAGCCGTGGGGTTTCAGCTATGAACACACCAGGAAGACGGGAGCTGGGCCGGCGAGCTCATGGTGATCTCTGGCCCACATGTGTTATATTTTGAGACGCAACACTGAAGGAAACGGTAGCCTAAAGCCCCTTCAGCAAACTCTCCCCCAAATCCTACCTCTACCTGCCCCAGAAACCTTGCTGTGCACCCAAAAAGCAGCTCTACCTAGAGACATTGGGCTCTATGTGGCAGGAAGCAAAGCAAAGCAAAAGAAGTCTCATTTTTGAACTATGGATATTCCCTTTGTCTCCCCAGGCCTCTACCTCAATATCTCCAACCTGAGGACTTTCCGGGCCTGGGCCTTGTCTCCTCGGGAAAGAAAGTAAGTTCCAAGCAGAAGCAGCCAATTGGCTCTCCGGACGAGGCTACATCAATGCCGCTCTCCAGCAAGTCTGTTTATTTTATCTCCTTATAGAGAGAAACACCCCCTGAAGATGCCCACCTTGTGTCAATTACAGAATACAAGGCCTGGTGCTGTCAATGGGAGAAGACAAATGTAAATTACAGCACACACGAACTCCAGTGAATTGGCTGTTAAGTGGGACAATGGGCTAAAAGATGTTGTTTAGAGCACCTCATTAATAAAATGCAAAATTGTTTTCTGCAATTACGTGCAATCATTGGTTATTTCACCCCCAGCCAAGTAGAGTCCCACTGCCAATCTATCCCTTTGGTTTCAATTGCCAAGACAGTTTCCCTGGCACAGAGGTGACAAGAGAAGAGGGATTTGAGGATTTGGATTTGAGGAGCCCTTGATTAGCTAACAGAGAATTATCTGTCAAGAAAAGAAACCTGCTGAAAAAGGAAACCAAGAGTATTTCTCCAAGGTAGTGCCAGGATGCCCAGATGGTTTTGCAGCCAGAAGCAAATGGAAGGTTACTCCGCTCGGATACTCCCTAACAGTGTTTGCACCAGGTGAGGAACACAACAGAACTGCACACATCTCTTCACCAAAAAGGATGATGGTGTGAAAAATGGATGTGTATGTGTGTTTGGGAAGAACTGTGGGAAGCAGGCCATGGAAAGTGGAAACTACCAACCTAGCACAGAGGAGAGAAAAGCTCTCAAAGCCTGTAGAATGTAGACCATCCTATTGTTTCACCCAAAGTGAATGACCCAGAAATTCTATCATGTCTCTTCTGGGGAATCCTGCCTAATTCCATGCATTTTATTCTATTTCTTCCTTCATTCATTCATTCAGCAATGCTCCACTCTACCCTTCTCTGTACCAAGCGCCATTCTAGGCTTCAGGGCCACAGGCTTCTTTCTCCCTCTGAGGACCTGGGCTGAGACTTTCAAAGCAAAACACATCCCATTTAAAAGGCTAAATGCTGATTTAATCATTCAATCCAGTCAAAATAATTTGGACTCTCTTATTTAAAATATAACTTTATCAACTAATTTAAGATATTTAATTTTTTTTTTTTTTTTGAGACAGGGTCTCACTCTGTTGCCCGGGCTAGAGTACAGTATCGCAGTGATAGCTCACTGCAACCTCAAATTCCTGGGTGCAAGCGATCCTCCTGCCTCATCCTCCCAACTAGCCGGGACTACAGGTGTATACCACCATGCCCAGCTAATTTTTCTATTTTTTTTATAGATAGGTTCTTGCTATGTTGCCCAGGCTAGTCTGGAACTTCTGGCCTCAAGCGATCCTCCTGCCTAGGCCTCCCAAAGTGCTGGGATTATAGGCTTGAGCCACTGCATCCAGCCAGATATTTAATTTTTTAAAGAGTAAAGCAAAACAGAACAGAAGTGGCCTGCGGTCAAGGGGGTTCATGAGAATTTGCTGGTCCTACCTAGGACAGTCTGACCTGAGGCACAACAAATTCACACAGCTGCAATAAACAGCAGCATCAAGATCCAGGGTTTGAGCTTATCTGTCCAGACACACTCCCCAATATTCTCATGGTCTCCTTCAATAGAGATGCGTCTTATTCCTCAAAGCAGCCACTGAGGTTAATTCTTCAGATCAATTACTGCCTACATAGCTATGTGCAACTGTGCCTTAGGCTACTCCACAGCCAAAAGTTGTTCTTTTAATGTCAAGAACGTATTACTGTGTGATGAAAACACATTATTTGTTTCAACAACTGTCTCCTCTATTCCTACTCCCCTTCCCTACTCACAAGGAAACTCATTTAAGACATATCACATGAAATGCATTATTCTTTGTGCAAAGATAGTGGAGGGTGCCCAGGACAGATGCAAACAGAAGAGTAAGAGGAGACCACTCTCATTGCGGTTAGAATGACAGCCCAGGCTTCACACCCCATGCCCATACCCAATTACCCCCCTGGAGGCTGAGTAAAAGATTTTCCCAGGATTATGCTTTCAGCCTTTACGGGCAAATGAAGAATAAGAAGGGGTTCCTAATACTTCAGGACATTAAGTCCGAGGAAATATGAGACAGCCCAAGGTATAAGCCAACAAAGAACAACTCTGGGTGCCTCACCTGGTTCTCTGAGCATGGCAAAGACCATCAATCACAAAAGTTTCCTTGGGAAGGCTGCTCTGTTCTGTCAGCCCAGGACAAAATACAACGGTGGATCCATCTTGGAAGTAGTTTTATGTGGGATGATTCGTAGGATGATTCAGTGGCTAGTATACTAGCAATGTTACATGGTTGTTTTGCTTTCCCAACTGAATGGAGCAGTTGTGTAATTATTGTGGAAACGCAGTTTGCAACCACACCATTCTTGTGGTAGTTGGTGTTGCTATTGGAGCACATTATTGCTGTTGTTGCTATTGTGCACCTCAAGCACTATTTCCCCTAGATTCTTATGAGAAGATTCAGTAAGGCAGTATTATTTCTGTGCCCTTTTACTTTTTCCTACAGAATAGGAATTAGTATACTTTCTATGCACCTTAATGACAATACCACTGTGAATTCTAGAAATAATTCTGGCACACAGTATGCTTAGAATAAACTGCCTTTACAAAAACAACAAACTCTATTAATGGTCCTTTTAATGGAATCTGGTACCCTGGTATGCACAAAATCTTGTGCCTCCGGTAGACCGTGCACCAGAAGGTGCTCTAGCGGCTGAATTCACAAAGGATGCTAAATACACATATCGACTCTCTTCACAGCCTTAATCAGGGCTATCAAATGAGCAATTCAGAAACATCACACAAAATAAAGCCCTGTACATGGAAAAGCTAAAAGTTTGAGATTTTAAGGGAATTATTTGTTTGGAGATGGAGATGGAGCCATAAGAGGAATTTAAGAGATCCTTACAACACAGAAGATGCAATTTGATATAGTTTCAAATCAGTATAGTTTCTAGGGCAATGCTCCAAATAGCATTTATACTTAGTGCTGTAGCTGGAAATGCTTCATATGTGAATTATTACCATCCATGAAGCCCCAGCGTTGTTTTTGTTTGTTCCCCTCTCTTATGCATGAAGTACCTTCCAGACCCCTACCCAGTATTTCCCTGCTTCTCCACCACCCGAGCCTTGCGTCACAAGGACCACGGAAGGATTTATGAAATAAACCTAAAACATCTCTGTGTAAAGATGTGAGCTAATTGCGGACTCCCTGTAAGCTGCCCATGCATTAGCCAATACGTGAACAGCCTGGGGATTTATACTTCTCTGGGGAACTGTATCCAGTTCCTAACTACATTCAAGAAGCTCCAGTGGATATCAGTTCCCATGAAAGCTTTATCCTGAAGGTCGTTTACCATCTAAGTTCATGTGGCAGCACTGACTCTCCTCTGTGCTAGCCACTGTAATACGAATGTGGCCACAAAACATCCAGAAAGTTTTCGGATTCACAGGAATACATGACATGAGGAGAGATGCCAAGACACAGGATGCAACAGTCAGGGAGTGAAGAGGGAGCTAGAGTCCTAGGGAAAGGTGCTTTCATGCGGCACCTCCAGGGAGCAGGCAGGAGGAAGCCCAGAATGGAAACTGCATACATGATACAAAAAGTCCACTTCCTGATTCAACATGAACGACAGGTAAGAAAATCTTTAAAACTAGACAAATGCTAGCTGTGTAGTAATTGGGAGTCCCAGTAATGCAACCCACACACAACCACAAATATCTCCCCCATGGTTCTGTTGTGATAGCTTGAAATCTATGCTGTCAGGGCACTTGTCCAGTTAAAACTCAAATGTACCCATCTTGAAACATCACAGGATGATCAATAAATGTTTGTTGAATGAAAACCTATAGGAAAAGTAGGGGAAGGGGAAAATAACGTATAGGTTTCAGACATTTATGAGTCAGAAGCCATCCTCATGGCAACCCAGGCACAAAGCAACTATCACTGTGCCCATTTTTCTTATGGATGCCAAAATCAGCTTCCTGTAACTTCAACCTATTTTCAAATAGAGAAACTGAGGTCCAGAAAAGTGAAGTGACTTTTTCCAAGCTCAAATAGCTAGATCGGGATTTGGACCTATTATCTGTCAGACTTTAAAGCCCATGTTCTTTCTACTAAACCTTATTAGTCTGTGTACTCCAGTGTAAATGAATTTTTTCAATCATTTTCTCGGAAAAAAATTAGTGAAGGTAGAGAATGCACAAAAAGGAGTGTGCTACAGTGAGGATAGTGAGCACGTTGCAAGAGACCAGTGATATAAACTTGAATTGTATGCTGTCTGGGCACTTGCCCAGTTAACACTCAAATGTACCCATCTTGAAACACCATAAGACAATATTTTCCAGGTCTTACTGAATGTGGGTATAATAGTGAGTGGCCCTCATGGAAAGACTTGGGGGCAGATGTGGTACAAAGGGCCCAGTCGTTCAAAATGGGATAATTGAGTACATATGGTCTGCCTAGCAATCCTAAATAAAGCCGCTCTGTAATTCAAATGCCCCAAGGCCAACATAACATAGACCAACAGGCCTCCTGCCTTTAAATATTAAGGCTGACTTATAAAACAGCAACAACCTAAACAAGGGCAACTTTAAAACCCCAACAGGAAATAAAAGGCTTCTCCCTGAAGCATAAAGTCAAGTTACCTCCTCAGACACAATCATACTCCTGTGGTGCCGAATAGCTGGGAGTAAAAAATTATCCCTATTAAAAAAATTCCTACAGAAGCATGGCAAAATTGGAATTGGATCCCCTCACCCCACCCACCCCTAAAAAGGAGGCTTGTTTCCATCTCAGAACCCACTTTAAATAGTAGATAATGACTTCTGGTAATGTTTAGCTTTGATTTCTTCAGGTTGTGAATCTAAGGAAGTAGAAAGCTGGTTTTATGTAAAGCAAAGATCTAAGTCCTGAAATTACAAGTCATTGATCATAGTGATCCTCTGCCTCTAGGTGGTTGTCTTAAAAGTTATAAAGGTGCAATTATCCAGGTGGCTAATAACCTTTTTGAATTCAGAATTCCAATAGTCACAGAAGAAACCATGGCAGGGCTGAAAGTAAGAAGGCAAATGGGATGGATCTGAAAATACCAAGAATTCAGAACCTAGTAGCAACCCTTTATTGGCATTAAAAAGATCTCTGCATCTTCTCTACTAATATATAAATCTTTAAGGCAGGTAACTGTGCTTTCTCTAATATCAGAATTGTTTTCTTTCAAGCATAGTATCATCCACATTACAACTGCTATGTCATTTCAAAATGGAACCGATCTGGCCTATTTGTTGTATGTTTAACTTATAATAACTTAAAAATCAGGAGGTGCGGCAGTAGTGCTCTTGAGAGTGTATTTCACCCAGGCAGGTGATCCAGACCCGGGAGCCAGATCTCAAGCCCAACTCCAATTCTTAGCCGTGTGGCCTTAAGCAAGTTCCTTAGCTGTTGTAATCTTTAACTGTCTCACGTGTAAAAGGAAGATAATGCCTCCTCAGGGTTGTTGTAAAGAGATATTGGGCACATGGTGTGGGCTTGATAAACTTTTTTTAAACCCTGTTACCTTTTCCACAAAACGAGAATAAAGAGGCATGAACAGGGTTAGTACGATGGCCTTCACCCCGTTTGGAAACTGTCCAACACTACAGTGTCATCAACGCAGCCAGTCTTATGCCTATCCCTATACATTATGATTTCAAGAACGTCAGAAAACCCGAAACTTCCAGATCTGCCCTGCCCACATTGGAAATCCAACAATTAGACATTCTTTTGGATTAAAGCTTTGATCTCTGTGAAAAGGTGAGTTCCCCCAAAAGAGGTAACAATAACAATTCAAGCCTTTGTCAGTCATTTACGGTAACAATTTTGTATCCTTTTCTGAAAACAAAGAGAAAAAAATGTATATTAAGGTAACCAGGGACTAGAGAAGGAAAGTAGGGGTTAGTGCCAAATGGGAAGGAGAAACAGAATTTGGAGGCTGGAGAAAATTATGAGTATACATGTACATTTCTACATACAAAGATGTTGACACATTCTCTTGGGATGGAGATCGTGCTGAACAGCATCTGCTGTGTAACCCTTGCATTAATGATATTCAAAAATATTTAGGATTTCAGCCACAATAGTCCTTCCTCAGAGTCCCTAGAGCTGCAGAAGATTTAAATATTTTGTCTAGGAGATTATCAGGGCTCTAGACAAGATCAACCAGACTCAAGAGACCAGAAGGGAAATAAAAAACGGTTCATGAAATTCTGTTCCTCGTTGAACGCAATGTACTGCTGCAATAGTCTCCCTATCCTTCACTGAGCATCTGTGACAATGAGACTGAGGGAGAGAAATGAGATTTGGGAATATCACTGCCCCCAGCTGGGAAATTAAAAACTAACATGCCAGTAAAGAAATAGCCTTGCGGGATCAACAAGAGGGTGCGTTCCTTGTGGGTGTTAGAACCACATCTCGTATTTTTTGAACCCCATAGCACACTGATAGCATGTGAGTGCAGACACATAAATTCCTGGTGATTTATTGCTGATAGACTGTAAACTGCATGAGGGCAGAGACCAGGTTGGTTTGGTTGACCATCAAAAATACCTCTCACAAATGCCTGACTCATAGATGACCTTCAATAAATATTTGTGGATTGCATGAATAAATGAATGAACAAGTGGGTAGATGGATGGGTGAATCGATGGAAAAAGAAACACATGGGTCAAATGATTTAAATCTGGAAACAAAGGAGCAGTCTGAATTCTCCCCTATTCAGCTACCCACTACCATGCAACCTCAACGTCTGAGCCCCACCTCCCCAGAGAAAGGAGGCGGAAAGGAGGAAGGAGGAAAGCATACGTGTGTGTGCACGTGTGTATGTGGGGGAGGATATATTACATACGCTCTTTTGATAGGAGGACCTGCCATGCCCCAGGAACAAGTCTAAGGACATTTCGATTTGCCTTTGATAGAAATTGAAAGTGATGACAGTTTGAGGGGAAAGGATTTTCTAGCATCAAGAGTAAGGAGACTTGTGTCCTGCCTTAGCCCTGTCACCAGCTTTGTGACTTGGATAATGCAAGGATCTTTCTGGGCCTTAGTTTCCTCATCTCCAAAATAAACGAAGTGAACTCAGATGTTGTTAGGCCCCACCTGGTCTAGCCCCGCTTGGGACACCAACCTCAGCTCAGCTCAGCTCGCACACTCTCCCTTCTCCCCCGCCGCATGGGCTTCCTGTCCACCCCCAGCTGCACACGATGCTTCCTTGGCCTCCCAGTCTAAATGAGAACTCCCTGTTACACTCTCATAGCTTCCCTCCTCTTTCTTTTCTAGAACTTACCTCAGTTTATCACTTCATATTTATTTACAATTATTCGCTTAACGCCTGCCCCTATCCTGATTGCAAATCATAACTCATGTTCCCTGAGCACTTACCAAATATTTGAGGCTCTGTTCTAGTCACTACGCATTCTGTTTCTACACCTTATTTACTTTAATCCCTACAATAACCTCTGAGGTAGGTGCTTTTATCATTCCCATTTTACAGGTGAGGAAACTGAGGCCAGAGACACAAGTAACTAGTCTGAGGGCACACAGTGTAGTAAGTACCTCATCTGGACTCAGGCTGTCTGGCTCCACGGACTGCATTGACTCTGGAATCCAGACTTGAACCTCCCTAAAAGGCAGGCACGGGTGGTCTGTTTTGCTCACCACTGTACCCCCTGATGCCCAGCACGATGCCTGAGGAGGCAGCATAAAGTGAGCACTCAATCAATATCTGCCGAAGGAAAGAGGGAAGGAGGGAAGGAAGAAAGGGACAGAACAGGACGATCTCATTACTAAGCCTTTTCTGCCCCATAGCTTGATTAGAGTCTTCTGCTAAAGAGAGTGCTGGCTGAGGCCGGAAACCTCCGGGAAATTCTCAAATGTGAAACTAAAACATATCTGTGAAACTCATGTATGTATGGGAGTGCTAATAATTCTGAGGATGCCAGAAAAACTGTATGTTGATTATCCTGGGTAACAAAACTGGAGCTAATTGTTGTCTATATTGTGAACATGATTTACTTTACTTGTGGGCATTAAGATGTCAAAATATCCCTATATTTCACTTTAAATCATATAAATATACTTCCCCAAGGGTACTTTAACTTTTGACTCTATCTACTTGTGTACTGTTTGCATTGTTTACAATGAGCATCTATTACTCTCATAAATTTTTAAAATCAAGTACTGAAAAATACTAAAAAAAAATACACCTTTTCTCCCTGGCTTGTCCCTGCTTCTCAAATTTTCCCTAAGGGTAACTACACAACCACCATTATTGGCCATAAGAGACTTCTGAAGTGTGTGTGTGTGTGTGTGTGTGTTAAAGAATGAGGCTATTATAATTATATTGAGCTAAAATAAAAGATCGGTCTTCACTGCCCTCTTCAAAGTGCTTTTCTCTGGAAAAGCAATAACCTGAGGATGAAACATGCCCTGCCCCTTCTCAGATCTTTCTGGCTGATGGATACTATTCTTGGCTAAGTGTTGAAGGATAATAAATAGGTTTAAATTATGCCACACACCAGTTCATTAAAAATAATAAATGTTCTCCTAGAAGGCCCACAGTTTATAAGAGGATTACAAGAATAGAAGCAAGAAGGCTATGCAGAGCTTTCTTCTTATTTCTCAGGCCTGCAACATCTTGAGCGTGTAAGGTTGTTATTCATTCAACAAATATTTATTATGGGCCTACTGTGGGCCAGGAATTAGTCAGGTGGTGCAGAGGATTCAAATATGAATAAGACATAATCCCTGCCCTTTGAGAATCTCAAAGCCCTTGCCAAAATCTTTAAATGCAGAACAGAATCAATGAGAAGGAGGGTTTCTTCTCTCAAAATTGTTATTCTACCAAACAGTGATGGAGTTATATTTTGTTCCTCTCAAAGAATGTACCATCCAAAATGGGAAAATATGATGGAATATAAATAACTGTACAACATGGTACCTCTGATGAAAGAGGTAACAGGATTGTGGCCAAAGGAAGGTGTGCTCAGAGCCATTTGGAGGGATTAGCAATCACTTCCTTAAAAAGGTAGCATTGGGAAAAGCTCTAATAGATATGGAAGATTTTGATAAGATTTTGGTAAAAGCCAAGGAGAGTAATCAAAGTGAAAGAAGAAGCACTAAAAAAAATTTCAAGGGAGAATTTTGAGGTCTGTTAAACCCCAATTGTCCAGTTTGGCACAGCAGTGGCTCTCAAGGATCACCTGGAAACCTGTTAGAAATGCAAATTCTCAGGCCCATTCCAGATCTGCTCTGGGGGTGTTTCAATAAGTCTTCCAAGTGATTCTGGAGCAAGCTAAAGTCTAAAAACATTGGACTAGAGCACAGTGTATGTAGGGGATACACCTTGGAAAGGTGGGTTAGGAGACCTGGAGCTCTAAGGAACTTACGCTCAGTTCACCATTCAGTGGACAGCCACTGCAGGGTTTTGAGCAGATCAGTGATATATAAGAGCAATGCTTGAAAGTAAACCTGAAAATATACTTGAAAAAACACAGTGAAAGTTGTTTTCAGAGCCATTAGGAATGGGAAAAAAATGGACTTAGGGAGACCAGGTAGGAGACTAGGGTCCTGAGGTCAGAGACAGGCACTGACATCCTGATCGTTGCAAAATGGGGATCCACAGGATTCAGCCACAGAGTAGCCACTGGGAGGGGAACAAAAAGGCTGTTATATTTTAAATCTTATTTACCAGGAAAATAGTGGTCTTGTTAAACAGGGTCTTTCTATAGGGACAGCAGCTAATCATTGGGTCATTGTATCTGTAACTGATACACAAGGTCCTAAAACTGGACAAAAGAACACTAGAAATAAACAGTTCTGTGATCCTCCTTCCACAGAAAGACATCCTGAAAAACCTAGAAAATAATCTCAGGTCCTAGGCTAGGGCTCCAGTCCCTCTGTTTCCCACAAAGTAGCATGACAAGCCAATGGCCCTTCCCCAGGACACTCTACACAGCCCTGCCTCCTTCCCCCAACACTGAAGGGGAGACCAAGGGGCAAAGAAGAGCCAGCTGTTGCTTAACTGCCCTCTCCTGAGAAGATCAAAGGAAGGATTTAATAAGTGGACATGCAGACACCCCTCCCCCAATCCTAAAAAAAATCACAAGTTCATGTTTATGTGACCCATTTCTCCCAAGAAATTCAAGCCATGTGCAGTTCAAAGACCACAACCCACCTTGCACATCTCACCCTGACAGATGAGAATAAGGTTGCTCACCACCACTACACACCCCCTATTTAAATGATGGTGAAACTGAGGCACAGCAAACAAATAGTGTTATTCCCATCTCAGATAGAAAACAATTCCCCAAAGTGAGTGCCAAATATGCAGTAGAAAAATATAAGCGTAACTTGAAGACACTGCTGGCACAAGTTGTGCTCACTTGAGTAAAAGTCACATGCAACAGTGGATGATCTGCCTGGGTTATAGGTGGAAAAAGGAAACCTACCGGGGATATTCATCAAATCCAAGTATACAAGAATACAATGGGGGCTTTTTAAAGGCAGTGTGTAAAGGAATCTCCCCCGGATCACACTGGTTCCTACATAAAATCCTAGCAGAGCCCATAAAAAGCAACAATGATCGAGGCCTCCCAGTTAGTTGCCTTCATGAAATAGCTGCTTTTTAATTTTTCTCCACATGGTAAATGCCTTGGAGCTTTATATACTATGTTTCGACTATATATTAACCTTGGTCAAACAATGGTTAAAATCTACAATCCTCTCCCAACATACATGCACACACACACACACACACACACACACACACACACAGAGGAAATTGCTGATACTTCTATTACAGCAGATTTTAGCTTTTTGAGAAAACATAATATTTAATTACAAGCATCTTTATTTTTCTGGCTATGCAGGTGTCAGGGCCAATGTTTTCATTTGAGTCAGTTAAACCCTGTTAACACTATCAGGCTAAAATGTCAGATTCAAAAGTAAAAAAACAACGTATTCTTTTGTTTCCATACACTGAGTTTGCAGTGTCACTATTTTACCAATGTCTGTGCAACTCTAATCCCAGGCAACATGCTCAGAGATGGCCTCCCCTTCCATAATCGTCTCCTGCATCAAGAAGTCTATGTAAAATGAAACTCCAAATCAATTCCAAACAAGAGGGGAATTTTACAGATGCATTTATCACAATGATGAGGAATTAGTCCTCTTGAAAGCTAAACTGCAGCAGAAATATGGTTAGAAGGGAAAATAGTGACTGTATGGATGAAACTACCACACACCTTCCTCCAAAATCAAATTTTCCTACAAAAATCAAATTATCAAGTATCCTACATGGAATACTTTAAAAATTATATTAGTATTATCTGGGTATTCTTCTCAAAAGCCAATGGAAAACTCATAAATGCTTGTTTAAAAGCAAAAAGAAACTTTCAAGTGTAGATGTAATTTTCTAGCTCCACATGGTTCAGTTCCTAACAGGATAAATGGACCCAGCTGTATCTCTGCTCCAAATCTTTCTCTGCCATTGATTTGCCAGATGCTTCGTCAGACAGCAGCCTTTGCCAAGAAACTCGGCACAGAGATGGGGAAACTTTGGAGTCAGATTATCTGGGTTTGAACAAGGGCTTCTCCATTCACTTGACTTCCATGTTTCAGTTTCCTCATGTGTAAAACTGGGATAATAACAGTCCCTACATCTCATAGGATTGCTGTGAATATTAAATGATATAGCACATATAAGGTGTTTAGAACAGGACCCGGCTCCTCATAAGCTCTTAATACATACTGTTACTGTATTCCTAAAATGAGAAAAAAATATGAAAAATTTTAAAAAGAATAAAATTTAAAGTGTATGCTTTCCTGTTTACAAAACCAATTGAAATAGACTGTATTGTTTCTGATTGTGAGTTTAGTGAACACAGTGGCATTAAGAAGTCAAGTACAGTAGAGAGAACAATTCACAAACTCTTGCCTAGTGACATATTTTGCTTCCTCTTCCCCAAAAGGAAGGAGTTACTGTGGGCTCTGCAGGCACCTAAAATAAACATAGTCCTTCCCTCCCTCCTGGAAGATTACATTATTTTAAGAAGTCATCAATATAGGTGATCATTTAGCAGAGTTTTACACAGTTTGAAAACTGTAACTTCTTATAGGATGGTTATAAAATAAAGACATTCCTAAGAAAGATATGTGAGAAACAAATTTTTGCAAAATGGACCAAAATTTTAAATGTTTAATGTACACCCTTTGAGAAAACTTTAGAAAACAGTTTACTAGAAAAAATGAGCAGCCATCAATATTGTCCTCTGCTAATATTTTAGCAAACATTTGTTCACATTTTTTCCCCATGAAGTTTTTAATAGCCTAGACCAAAACATACTTATATTCAATGTTGCATCTTGCTTTTTTTCTCACTTAGCATTAGTTATATCATGAGCATTTTCCCTGAAACACTGGAAACTTTATATAGATGTCATTTTAACACATTAACTGCCATGTGAGTTGTATTTAACTCACACTAGTTTTGAGCCTGGGGCTCATGAAGCAAAACCTGGGCAAAATCCTGCAGTTGGTTCGTGAAAATCTTACTTGCTGATGTTCTTACTGTTACAATTAATATTGACAACTGAATTCTAAAAACATGGACTAAATGAATAGAAGTCTATAACAAATTTTTCATTAAATTAGAAAGGATCGTTTTGTTTTCCAAGTTTTTAATCTATTTTCATAATAAAACACCGTGGCCCGGAGGAAAAAAAATTTTTTTCTAGTGTGGCAATGTGTTAATTGACCACACAGTATTTAACCAGGTAGATTGATTATAATTTATTTAACCATTTCCCTAATGCTGAACATGCAACTTCTTTCCAAGTCTTTATAATTATAAATAATGCTTCAGGAAATATTTTTGTACATTAATCCTTGTAGTTATGAATATTCCCTTAAGATAGATTCTCAGAAGTGGAATTACTAGGTCAAGGAGTAGGAATAAGGTTCTTCATACTGCTTTCCAAAATGGTTATATTAGTTTACCCTTCATTATATGAAAGAATATCACATTTTTAAAAATCTTTGCTAAGCTGGATCCAAAATGGTATCTCAACGCTGTTTCAATTTGCATTTACTTGATTACTAATGAAGTCGAACAACTTCTCTAATATTTGCTAGCCATTTGTGTTTCCCCTTTTGAAAAGTCTGCTCATACACTTTGTCTCTTTATCTATTGTGGTCTTAATATTTACATTAGCATCACCATCAAACTGGTACTAACTGATGAACACTTACATCACACAGGGCAATAACATTCATCTGAGGGCGGGCAGGCGGGAGGGGGGTGGAAGGGATGGGAAAAACTCTCACTGAATGGATGTGGGGAGCACAGTTTGGGAGATGACCACAATTGTGGCTCTGACATGGGCAGAACAGGGGCAATGTGTATGGCCAAAGTGTTGTACCCCCATGATATTCTGAAATTTAAAAAATAAATTTAAAAAAAAATTTACATTAGCAATTTGTATAAAAAATTATATGTATATTAAGGATATTAATACTTTGTTATAATTTTTTACATTCTTTGCAGATGGTTGTCTGCCCTTTGATTTTATTTATCAGTGTCCAGATGTTTTCTGATATACAGAGTTTAACTATGTAATCAAACCTGTCCATATTTTCTCTTGTGACACCTTCCATTCTTTTAGGCTTAGAAACTTCTCCATCCATAGATTAATTACCTATATTTCCTCCTAGACTTTAATTATTTTCTTACACTTAATTCTCTTATCTACTTAAAATGTATTTTAGTGTATAGTATTTTAATTATATTTCAAAGACAGTAAGCTCACAATTTAATGGAATCTTAAGATAATTATTAAAGTGATTACATAAATAGTTACTTTGTAAGATTAATCAACAGTGTTTTTAAAAGGACAAATATTGTATGATTCCACTTATATTAGGTACCTAGAATAGGTAAATTCCTAGAGATAAAACGTTACCAGGGTTGGGAGGGAAGGGGTAGTAGACAATTGTTGCTTCATGAGTAGAGAGTTTCAATTTGGAATGATGAAAGTTCTGGAGCTGGATGGTGGTGATGGTTGCCCAGCAGTGTAAATGTACTCAATGCCACTGAACTGTACATTGAAAAGTGGCTAAAATGGTAAATTTTATGTTATATATATTTTACCACAATAAAAAATTTAACTAGCAGAGTTTCATTTAATCTTGGTATAAAGAATTAGAAATGTTAGAATGTCTGGTGATTTATAACTCTCAGCAGGAGTGATAGTCAAAGTACTTTACATATGATGTGTCCTACTGGCTAATTATAATTACAAAAGATGCTCAACCCATCCAAAAAGATGCCCAATAGATCAAGAAGGACAATGACCATTAACAACCGGGAAGGCCACATTGGTACACACCAGCTGGGTATCTGCCCTACTTCTAGGGACACTTTTATTCATATAACCAATTTTCAAGTACCCTCTCCCTTGGAAGTTTTTAAGGCTCACTGAAAAATACCATCTAACTCTCCTTTTTCTTTGTTCAGCCATAGCACGATCAACTCATAGCCACATATTACAACACAATTGAGTTGATTATAAATTTCTATTCCTGGTAATGATATGGTCATATCTTCCAGAAAAATACTCTGGCTCTACAAACTCATCACTGATAAATCATTTCTTAGGAAAGGTTTGATCAGAGGTTTTCTCTGCATAGATGAAATATCATCTATTAGGTATGGATTTTACTACAGGTTGAGCACCCCTAAGCTGAAAATCTGAATCCAAAATGCTCAAAAATCCAAAACTTTTTGAATACTGACACGACACCACAAGTGGAAAATTCCACACCTGACCTCATGTGATGGGTCACAGTTAAAGGCAGTCAAAAATTTGTTTCATGCACAAAATTATTTAAAGTATTGATTACCTTTGGGCTATATGCATAAGGTGTATATAAAACACAAACGAATTTCATGTTTAGACTTGGGTCCCATCCCCAAGATATCTCATTATGTATATGCTAATATTACAAAATCTGAAAAAATCCAAAATCTGAAATACTCCCAGTCCCAAGCATTTCACATAAGGGATACTCAACCTGTATTTTCCATGTTGGAAGATAACTTCTTCCCAATTTTCTTCCCAAATCTTTATGGCATCTTATCACAGGAAAAAACAGATTACAAATGAACAAATATTTATATTTATACATATCTGGTACTTATCACTTATAGGGAGACTGAAGTATCATAAGACTAAGGGAAAATAACCACTTCCTTCAAATCAAATAATGCTTTGCAAAGGTGCTGAGATTTTAGTAGACATCAAAGAAATATGAGAAAACCATTTAGGGAAAACTTACAGGAAAAGACATCCTATATACAAAAGGAAATTGGATACTGGCACAGGAATTAGGAAATGGTGTTCTCAAAACTGGCAGAAGTTGCTCCTGGGGAAATGAGGAACTATTTTCAATGTAGGCATAGTGCTCATGACTGACTATGGGGTGTGCTAACGGACACCTGTCAGGCTGCTGCCCTGTGTCTTCCAATCTAGAACTCAAGCCAAAGACCCAGAAGACAGGCTTAAATGTAAAGATTACAAGCTGAATGGCTTGGTTCTGATAATACCTGGCACAAAAGGAGGAAGGGCTCTTGACAAGGGAGCCCTAGCAATCCAGGCATCTGACTGTGCAGCCCTGAGACTGCCTTCAACTTTTTATTAACACACACTCTCTAAACTCTAGAGAGGAAGGTCCTCTTCCTTGCCGCAAAGAGAAGGTGCAAAGTTCTAACTTCTCAGGTGTCACACAGGTTGTATGGGGTTTACCTTTAGTTTAGGGGCTCCTTGAGAAAGAAAACTTTCAACAGACATCTAGAACAAGAACGCCTCCGCAGCCTGCGTGAACCAAAGCCATGAATGTGTGCCAAACACACACTTACAGCAAGTCCAACTGTTAGTATAAAACCTTCTATAAACATTGCTTCTTTGTGGCTTAAGAATAACAGAGTGAGATAAACTTTAAATTACAGTTTACTGCGTTGTTATGGAAATGTTAGCAAGGTGTGTTTGGCCTAGAAAACATCGTTATCTTTTGTTTTCTTAGAGCAAATGACATTGAAAAGAAAAGGACAACCGTAGTTAACTTTCCAGAACTGGAATAACATAAGAAGAGAATTTTAATCCATATTTTCCAGGATTTCAAAGGAAAAAAATCACCAATGCAAGATAATAAAGCTCATTTTTTTATTGTTGTAAAATATGCATAACAAAATTTACCATCTTAACCATTTTTAAGTATACAGTTCAGTGGCATTAAGTACATTCACACTGTCGTGCAACCATCACCACCATCCATCTTTAGAACTTTTTCATCTTCCCAAACTGAATTTCTGTACTCATTAAACACTAACTCCCCATTCCACCCCCAACCCCAGCCCCTGGCAACCACCATTCTACTTTCCGCCTGAGTTTGATTACTTTATGTACTTCGTATAAGTAAAATCATACAATATTTGTTCTAACGTCTTCCAGGTTCATCCATGTTGTAGCATGTGTCAGAATTTCATTCCTTTTCTGAATAATATTCCATTGTAAGTATATATGCCACATTTTGTCTATCCATTCATCCATTGATAGACACTGGAGTTGTCACTACCTCCTGGCTATTGTGAATAAGGCTGCTATGAACATGGGTGTGCAAATATCTGTTTGAGTCCCTGCTTTCAATTCTTTTGGGTTTATACTCAGAAGAGGAATTGCTGGATCATATGGTAATTCCATGTTTAATTTTTTGAGGAACTGCCATACCATTTTCCATAGCAGCTGCACCACTTTACATTCCCAGCAGCAATGCACACAGTTCAGTTTTAAAGTTTGAACATTTTTGTTTGAACTTACTTAGGAGCTAGTTTCTCAAAACATACCTTGTCATTAGTTTGCAAAGCACAAATGGAAGTTAAAATGTCTCTCTCTCTCTTTTTTTTTTTTTTTGTAATTGAGACAGGGTCTTGCTGTGTCATCCTGGCTAGAGTGCAGTGGCGTTGTCATAGCTCACTGCAACCTCAAATTCCTGGGCTCAAGCAATCCTCCTGCCTCAGCCTCCCAAGTAGCTGGGACTACAGACACGCACCACCACACCTGGCTAATTTTTCTATTTTTTGTAGGGACAGGGTCTCACTCTTGCTCAGGCTGATCTCGATTTCCTGGCCTCAAGCAATCCTCCCACCTCGGCCTCCCAGAGTGCTAGGATTACAGGCGTGAGCCACTGCGCCTGGCCAAATGTCTCTCTTTTAAATTAAGCTATTAAATCAAACCCGTGACAGTATGAAAATAAGACTGGAACAAACAGGGGGTATCAGAGAGAGGAGTATGTTTTGTTTGTTCTTGTACAGGCTTTACTTCCCACCCACATACCTGGCTTCTGGCCACACCTATGTTCTACAGTGTCTAGAATCTGCCCCTTGATTCCTATTTCATTGTTTACCATCCTTATTCAGATTCTCATCATTCAAACATGAATTTCCCCAAGATCAGAAAAATAATCCTCAATCATAATTTTCATCATATCATCTAGAGCTCAAGAACATGAACTAACTCTACAACCTTTGCTTCTTCAAGGTCATTAACCAACTTACTCCTATCATGTGACTAATAAATTTCCTAGTAATTCCTTAATATTATCTCTTATAGGCATGAAAACTGAGTTACCATCTCATCACCCCCCAAAAAAACCTACTCAATCCCACTCACAAAACTGAAAAGCCAAGAGCCTTCTAGTCTACACTCACATAAAGTACAAGTGGGTGTACTGAGCATTTTGTCCAGACAAGAACCTGAATCATCTCTTTTACTCCCTCTCAGGCTGGCCAAAAGGAAGTGACCATAGAAACACTCTTCTGCATTAGCCAAACTACCAGTTATGGCTAATGTCAAAAATCTTGTTCTTTTATTCTAGAGAATTAAATTGTTTAGAAGAATACTGGACATTTTGTCCAACACTACCACAGTTCCTTTGGTGATGATAATGATGATGATATAACAAGACTCTTTTCATTTGATGTCACTTTATTTATTCATTTTTTTTTGACAGGGTCTCACTTTTGCCCGGGCTGAAGTGCAGTAGCACAATCATAGCTCACTGCAGCCTCGAACTCCTGAGCTCAAGGGATCCTCCTGTCTCAGCCTCCTGAATAGCTGGGACACCTAACTAATTTTTTAAATTCATTTATTTATTTTTATTTCAAAATATTACAGGGGTACAAATGTTTAGGTTATATATATTGCCTTTACACCGCCTGAGTCAGAGATACAAGCGTGCCCCTCTCCCAGACAGTGTGCACCACACTCATTAGATGTGAATATAGCCATTCCTTCCTCCCCCCCCAGCTAATTCTTTAAAAATTTTTTGTAGATATGGGGGTCTCACTATGTTGCCCAGGCTGGTCTCAAAGTCCTGGCCTCAAGCGATCCTCCTGCCTCGGCCTCCCAAAGTGCTGGGATTACAGGTGTGAGTCACCATGCCCAGCCTAATGTCACTTAATTTATTAAACACTTCCACTATCTCATTTGATTCTTGTCTGAAAGTAAGCAGGACAGTTATTAAGATTCCCACTTTAAGCTGGGCGCAGTCACAAAGTCACAGCTTTTCCACAATTCTTGGGGATGTTGCCAGCATTTCTAGAACAAACTCAGTCCATGATTTATCAATGGGGGAATTTTGTTTTTGTGACTGTTATTTAGAAAACTGGCACACATGGGAGAAAGGACCACCTGAAGAAAATACAAACATTAGAAATACAAGTGATTATAAGGTGGCAAATGAAATTCTTGATGTCGGTCCTTAAATGACCAAAAGACGGCTCATTTCCATGACACAGACTTGCAATGTACCACCCCCCCCCCAGGCTTTGCAGAGAGAAAAGAGAGGCCACAGTGTTTGCTGATTGAAAACAAAGCTGACTTTCAGAGTAATGAGAACCTCAGAAAGGGTGTATAGATCCACTTAATCCCAACACAACACATCTTTGTGTTTTATCCAGACTCTCCCTCATGCTATTCTTGAAGACCAGAACCATGTTTTATTAATATCTCTACCACCTTAGCACACAGTAGAATCTCAAAAATGTGGGTTGAATTAAATTTGAATTGAATGATTAGCATAATCCCAGAGAAGTAATAAAAAATTTGGCTCTGAAAATTAACTATGGATTTGAGTGTCTTAGATTCCAATCTGGAATCCTCTGGTCTCCCACTGTACTGGGCTGCAAATATCCAGAGAAATGTGTACATAAGTGCTCTGGAAAGACTTTTTCAGTGCAAACAAGACATACTCTCTATCTGCTGCAGCGATAATAAACTTCTATCAACCATCTCAGATTTAGGAGGAAGCAACCAGGCAGCTAAAAACAATCTACCACTCATCACACAGCCTCTGATCCCCAGGAGATAGAAAGTTTGGGTGCACCTCCATACATAATAAAAGAATTCCTGAAAAGTTCATTTCAATTGCACCAAGGAGAAACTGCTCTCTGAAGGCAAACAATGGATAAATTCTTTTGTGATGAGAACTGACGCTCCATATTTAATTTGTTGCATAAACTCAGAATTTAAAATATTGACTCTTTATGCAGGAGAGATCAGTACATTTGATTTTCAATACTTTCCCCCAAGATTTTAAAATCAAATGGCAGATGGAAGAACATTAAATGTGAACCAGGTTCCCCAGAGATTATGAAGACACAATGTGCACCTGTGTGCACAGATGATGATGCACGTGTTTGTGCGCAAGTGCCAAAACCACAGCCTAAAGTCCACCCAGGGTCCACTCTCCATTATCACTCAATTTGCAATAGGGTTGAGCTATTATATTTGTGGCACTATGCCTAACATGTTTTGAGACCTGGCCTGGTGCTCAAGTTACAAAGTCTTAAAGCTCATCTTGACACTGTTCCACTCAATTTGCTATTGCGATTAGTGTTTCAAGAGGGAATATCCTATGAGGTCATTCCACCCAGTCAATTCTACCTTGTGACACACCAGACTTGGATTTTGGCAAAAAATAAGCCAAGCAGCTCACCTCCCCACACTTCTCAAAAGTTTTATTTGATCCTTGGGGGACTTAGAGGAAAACCAGAGGTGTACTTAAGAAAGCTCCTGTGCCTCTTGCAGGAGGTTGGGGGTAGGGTATAGAAAAAAATCCACTAAAAGCAAGAATGTAGTCAAAAAGAGAGAGACAGCTTTATCAAATAACCACATGACAGCACCCCAGCAGAAGACTTGATCACCCTGTCCGCCCTTCTGACAGCTTGCTTGGCAGACTGCCCTGGTGCCGTCATGACTTAATCGTGCCGCCAGGCTCTCTCTGATGGCTCGTTTGCTCAGTTCCCTCTGATGCTGGTGAAGAGGTCAAGCTTTCTTCTGATTAGTGCCAAGGTCCTGAGTCCATCTCGCGCCTGCAGGTTGCTTCTGTGACAGTTCTCCTACACTCATAAGATGTGTTAGAGATTTTGGCAGGACCTCCAACTCCTGCCTGCTCGTGTGCCAAACTCTTACAACAATCTTTGCAATTCTGACTCTACCCAGTATATGATGGCCACTATGTATATTTTGTTAGAAAGTAAAGAACAGAAAACAAAATCCACAATGGTCATTCTATCTTGTTGAAACCTGAATGAGTCTGGGAAAATTTTT
Source organism: Daubentonia madagascariensis (assembly GCA_023783475.1). NCBI lineage: Eukaryota > Metazoa > Chordata > Mammalia > Primates > Daubentoniidae > Daubentonia > Daubentonia madagascariensis. The sequence goes on along the minus strand of JAKFHU010000258.1, from coordinate 12,221,075 downwards.
TACTGCGGGAAAAAGGAATGATCTTAGCTCAAAATGGATCATAGACCTAAATGTTAGAGCTAAAACTATAAAACTCTTAGAAGAAAATACAGGAGTAAATCTTCATGACCTTGTCTAATTCAAGGTCATGAAGAACAAGATCATGAAGATTTACTCCTGTATTTTCTTCGTTATGACACCAAAGGCATGGCAATAAAAGAAAAATTGATAAATTGGACCTCATCAAAAGTAAAATTTTTGTGCTTCAAATAATACCATCAAGAAAGTGAAAAGATAACTTACAGACCAGGAGAAAATACTGGCCAATCATATATCTGATAAGGGACTTATATCCAGTATATATGTGGGACTCTTACAACCCAATAACAACAGCAACAACAAAAATAACCCAATTTTAAAAAAGGACAAAAGATTTGAATAGACATTTTTCCAACAGACATATATGAATAGCCAATAAGCACATGAAAAGATGACCAACCTCATTTGTCAAGCAAATAAAAAACCACCATGTGATATCACTTCACATCCACTAGAATCAAAAGATAGACAATAACAACTCTTGGTGAGCATGTGGAGCAAGGAATCCTCATCTTGCTGGTGGGAATATAAATGGTGCAGCCAATCTAGAAAACAGTTTGGAAATCTCTCAAAATGTTAAACATGGAATTGCCATATCAACTAGCAATCCTACGCCTAGGTAATGAAAACATATGTCCACACAAAGGTTTATACACAAATGTTCATAGCAGCATTATTCTTAATAGCCAAAAACTGGAAATAACCCACATATCCATCAATTAGTATAAGGCTTATTTATACAATGGAATATTATCTGGCAATAAAAAGAAATAAAGTACTGATACATGCTACAACATGGTAAGCCTTGAAAACGTTGTACTAACTGAAAGAAGCCATATACAAAAGACCACATAGTATATGATTCCACTTAGATGAAATGTCCACAATAGGAAAGTCTCTAGAGACAGAAAACAGATTAGTGGTTTCTTACGGCTGGCAATGCGGATGAGTAGGGAGTGACTGGTAATGGGTACATTTCTTTTTGGAGTGATAGAAATGTTTTAAAATTAGATGTTGAGGATGGCTGCAAAACTCTGGAAATATACTAAAACCCACTGAATTGTACATTTAAAACAGGTGAAATTTTATGGCACGTAAATTGTATCTCAATAAAGCTATTAAAAAAACAGAATGATCTCAGAGTCCTAATTCTCCAACAGTTGGGCCCGCACACAACCTGTCTGACCCACAAAACTGGCAATAGCCAGCCCCAGCGGCCAGCATCTCTTCCTCTGCCACCCAACGACTGTCCCTCCCTCCTTCCTCTGTCTCACAAAGCTGAAACTAGAAGGATCTTGCCGTAGCAAATTTACCCAATAGTCTGACCTTTTCCCTAACATCATGATCTCTCAAGAAAATCAGTGCTACAAGGAATGAAAGAAATAAACCACAAACATAAAGAACTTTAAAACCTGTTGCTAGGTTTTCCCCTGCCTCGTAACCAACCCGGCGCCACACACACACACCCCATAGTTTCTTTCAGAACATAGTCAGGTGCAGCCATGTTTATTTTTGCCTGGGCTGTACTACAATGGAAGAAATACTCATTTTCTTTTGTTTTTTTTTCCCTTTAACTTTACTACATTTTTCTCTCCTCAATTCTCCTGAGCTAATGTGATACAATCTTGAAAATTTACACCATAATGAGATCAAGAGGCTTTGGCAAGAGCCTGTGCAGTAAATTGGCATCCGTGCTAATCGATAACCTCCTTTCAAATGAAAAGAGGCAGCCCCAATCCATCCTCTACACCAAGGCTGCCAAGCAACAGAACACGCCGCCTTCTCGGGGTGAGAGCTAATTGCTGCTCTCACAAAGACAGGGGCAATCTTATCCAGGTGATCCATTAGCCAGAAACTACTAGAAAAGGAGCAAGAAAGCAGGGGGGAAAAATCAGGACAGAGAGGTTAAACAGCACAAAAGTGATTTCAAGGGGGAAAAAAGGGTTTAAATTTGTGTGTGAAAGAGATAAAGACAAGAAACTTTAATGCAGAAAGATCGCTGAGAGCTGTGACAAATTCCTCTGGCTACAATAACTGTCGCAGCTCTCAGGCCTCTCAATGTCTGACAGGGTCTGTCACAGGCTGGGACAGGGGAAGAGGCGGGGTAGACCCCCCCCCCCACAATCTTGCCCAAAATAAAGAGGAAAAATCCTACAGCAATGACTCCAGAAGGACCCCAAATCCCACTCTGGTCATGAACAAGTATGTGAATATTTCTTTGGTTTGGTTTCTTTCTGTTTTTCCTCTCTTACCATTTCCATGGTGACCACTGGCCCATGAACTGCACGTCTACCACAAGCAGAAAAATTAACGCAGTACTCTGGATCGCATGAACAGATCTGAACATTTAAAAAAGTAACCACAAATCCCCTCTCTTAGAGCACTGGGTCACATTTAGTAGAGGTTACAGTTCAGGAAATAAAAATTGGCAATGATAGCTACCAGATATTGAGCAATTACTCATGCTGAGTATAAGTGTTTTAACAGAGATAACCTCATTTAATCTTGTCAATAACCCTGAAAGGAAGGTGTTCTCCTCATTTTACAGATGTGGAGGCTGAGGCAAGGACAAAGTTGAGTAAATTGCCCAAACTGGAGCACTATTTAAGAGGACAGCTAGGATTAGAGCCCAGATTCACTGGACTCCAACGCCCATACTCTAAACCCTCCTCACTCCTACCTCCAGGATCTACAGCTGAATGTTCACCCCAAAAAGAGAGAGAGAGACACACACACACAGGAGTCCCTCCCATACTTAGAAATGGGGGAAGATCTGACATGCTCAAAATATTTCATAGGAAAACAAAAGTTCCAGTGAGACCAAATGTTTAAAAAGCAAGATATTCCTTTAAAAGTATCACAATAGCCTCGTGCCTGTCTCCAGCTGTGATCTTGCCACCTTCCAAATCTTCTCCTTGCTGCTGCCAGAGATTACCCCGGGGCACAAGGCTGGTCTCCTGCTTAAAATTCTTCATCAGGATGTAGGTGGGTCCTTGGCCAGGTCCACCAGGCCCTGCACCCTCTGTTTACTCTTGTCTTTGCCACCAGGGCGCATACCACCATGCTCCAGGTGCTCCATGCCTCACTGCCTCTGCTCCTGCAGCTGCAGCTTTCTGGAACACCCTGCCCGCCCTCTGTCATCAAAGCAGACACCTGCTTGTCCTTGCAGCTCAGATGAAGGGTGCACCCCTGGTCTTCATAACAACTCTTTGATTGCCCTCATTCTACCCACCCACACTAGCCCCCCAGGCTTTGTGACAATTTGAGACTTGTTTGCTTGTTTACACGCTTGTGTCCCCTGTTAGTTGGTAAACCTCTGGACACCAAAGTTGGGGTCTCACTTGTTTTTGAATCTGTAGTGTATAACACAGAGAGAGTGGCACACATTAGGAGCTTAACAGATATTTGATAAATGATTATGTGAATGAATGAGGTCATTTGGGTGTTAAGAGCATTCTCTGGAGTGTTTCAAACACTATTTTATTTAAAAATACCTTAGGGCGGGGAGGGAAGAATGGAGAGTTATTTTTTTAATGCATACAGAGATTCAGTTTGAGATGATGAATCTGGAGTTGGATGGTGTGGTGGCTGCCCAACGATGTGAATGTACTTATGGCACTGAACCATACACTTAAAAACGGCTATAGTGGTAAATTTTATGTCATGTATATTTTATAATTATAAAAGAAAAAACTTAGAATAAAGATTATCAAGAGACTGCTGACTAAAGGGATGGCCCAAGAATCCGATCACTGAAAAGACTAAGAAAAAAGCACTTGGACAAAAACCGAAGCCTTAAGGACACCGCTCCATTTATTTTAAAATGCAGCCCCAAACCCATGATAATGGCTCCCAAGTCAAACTCAGTTATTTGGTTCTGCTTGAAAGTTCTGAACTCCCAGCACAGCACCCAACACATAGTAAGTAGGTGCTCCAAATATTTCCTGAATGTGTCGAGAATCGCTTGAGTAAGTGGCTCAACACTCAGGAATCATTTTGATGTACGGGTCTTTTTCCTGTAACAAAGCAGTGACAGTGAGACTTGACTTTTGAGATGTGATACTCTCCTGAGGGACAAAATATCTCTGCCCAGAAACATCACAATCTCACCACCAAAGATAGCTCTACTCACCTACACAAGCCGGCCTCGTCCTTTGTCTTCAGATTTCTCTTTACTAGGTGGAAGCTAATCCTGTACCAACTCCTAATATAACCCCTTTAACTTCTCTCTAAACAAAAAATTGTAATCCCCCCAAGACCAAGTCTTTCATTTTCTCAGCTAAAAACATAGGACCTGAGGCCATTAAACTTGTGATAGAAAAAACCAGGGTTCCAGAGGTTCAGGAGAGCGGTTTTCTCCTAGTCTCATTTGAAGGGTCATTTTACTAATCAGAAACAGGCCCAAACTGCCATCACCATTATCCATCACCAGAAGGCAAGGGGGAAAACACACACACACCCTAAGACAAGTAAAACCAAAACCAAAAGGCAATGAATCCTACCCCTTCATTTCATATATAGTGAGGCAAATAATGGTTCCTTAGAGGCTTCATTCACACAGAGAGCCAAGGATGCTGTGACGGCACCTCGTCTCCCACCCCTTGCTTCTCTGACTTGCTCAGATAAGCCATTCATCAGTGTGAGCCATTTGCACTGTCATGGTAACATGCCCCCACCACAATTTAGGTTCTTCATAAGTTTGACATGCCACAATCCACTCCCCTAAAAAAACCTCTAAACAGGGTTACTTGGCAATACTCTTTCATTAAGAGATAGTGCTATCCTACAGGGAATTAGGAATCAATAAAGACAGAGTTATTTTTTTTAAAAAGTAAGGGAAATGGCCACACCCCTGTGTGTCTATGCTTAATGAGGTTATGGCAAATAGTTGTCCAAGGCTACTGGAGAGCTCTCTGCAAACCATCTATTCACAAAAGAAACAGAGGATGTTAAATGCTTCCTACCAGATTATATTCAGAAGTAAACAGGACCTTTAAAAGTTACAGAAAGACTCATCTGAAAGTCAGAGGCCCCATGACAGGTTAGCCCATCCTCTGGGCCATATTCCTTCCAGGTGAAGGCACAGTTAATAGGAGGCGTTGACCCACCAGGTGTCCCAGAAGCCTTTATACTGGGCATGAAAGAGCTGATAGGTTCCCACGCCCATCCCGCGTCACTGGGGAGCAGCTAACATGCAGTATGTTATACAACGCCCATCAAGGCCTTCAGCAGCTTCCATCCTTCCAACTCCGGGCTTTCTATCAACAGCGCACCGCCAGAGGCATTCGGGATGAGAAAGAAGAGAAGGAAATACATCCCATCATAGACCAATGGACGCACCTTTCCTAATCTTCTCTGGTCCCCTTCCATGGAATATGACATTCTACTTACTAGTAAGTTCCAGTATGACCTTCATAGATCTGACACTATTTCTCCCCACACAAATATTTTTTGAAAAATAAAATGCCAGTGTCTCACAGGGAATCAACATTGAGGTAAAATTTCTCAGAATAAAAATTTACCACCTTTAAATAAAGCCTGTGGCTCTTTTCTTTTAACTCTGGACAAGAAGACAAAACAATCAGAAATGGAACAAACAAAAGAGGCTTCTGAGTAAATATTAATATAATAAAAGAAATCTTAGGACTCGGATTGTGGCTTCTTCGTTATTTTTTAATCATGGCTGGACTCAGTGTCTTTCTACACCTTACCACAAAACTTTATCTCCTAATTTTTTGAACTTGCTTTTTTTTTTTTTTTTTTTTTAAATCTTGAGTTGACAGAACCTCAGAGGATCTCAGCCAACAGAAGTTTGCCCTTGGCTGGCATTTGTGGGGAGAGCTCCCTGAAACCTCAAAATAAATAGGCAACCCTGTCTCCAATTTACTTTCCCTCCTCCAAGCTCCTTGTTCTGGTCCTCTGTGTTCACACCACCACCTTACCTGAATAATCTCACATCATCATGTTCACAGTAAAGGTGACCCCATTAGCCTCCCAAAGTGAACAAGGCTGAACACTGGACCCTGAGATCTGAAAAGGAAGTGAGTTTAAGATTCTTGTTTCAGACCTACATTAATTTTTGGTGGAGCTAAACTATGTAATAAAGATTCCATCCTTTCTCCAAACTATAGCAAGGAAAGGAAAAAAAATGGATCTGAACCTAGTAGTTTGTAATTTATACATATATCCACTATATATGTTCACATATAATAGGTACATAGATTTTAGCTATATGCTGCCTGTGTTCCAGGAATACATGATTACATCTGATATTTTTGTATTAACATTAACTTAAGTAATGCACTTTACAAAAGCATCTCTAGAAATTGAAGCTCCATTCTTAGATTTTCCCATACCTATTTTCAGCTGCTGTCTAGTGTGTATGTCACCTTAGCCTCCTTCCTTTCTCTACTGAAATGCACTGGAGTCTGGAGGCTGAGTGGCTCAGGCTTGTAATGGAATATGTAGCCTTTCACCTCTGGGTCGCAATACTGAATCTGGGCCACGTCAGCGCATCTGAAAGCAGTTACTGTACCATTTACTGGGCTTGCTTAAGACAAAAGCCACTGTTCCAGCTTTTCGCCCTTGTGGGAAGTTTCAACCAGGAAAGGCAGCAAGGAATGAGCAATGGGGCCCAGGAGAAACTCCCAATTAGCTACAGTCCATGAGAATGGTTTGAAGGAGCCCTTTGCAAGAAAAGCTCCAGGGCTTTACAGTCTGACCATGGCACTTCATCTGTGGGCAGAGACTTTGGGTACGTTCCACTATGGTAAAATTCCCTTTCTTTAAGTGGGGAAGTATGAGACACCTATAAAAAGGCAGGTATTTCAATAAGCCCTGAAATCCTACAAGCTCAGAAGGGCCATTCCCCAGAGAAGGAGGAGTAAAGCCAAAAGGGGAGGCAGGAATCTGAGGCTCTGACCTGAGCTCACTGGTGACACTGACCAAGGGTCCAGGGCCTAGACTAGTGACTGGCACAGAGTACATACTGTATAAATAGTTGTTGAATGGGGGAAAAACAAGTTTCTTGGCCTCTCTGTCCTTATCTTTCTTTTACCTATTAAATGATGTTAAGATAGCCCGCCCCATACCCAGCCAGAACATTCCTTAAAGGGGTGCTGTGAGAAAGAAGGGGAAAAAAGTGGCAATGGTCCAGTGCAGCGACCTGAAGAAAGCAGCCATACAACCATGAGGTGGTACTAACTTACCAGATCTTTAAAAGGGTCCATTTGGTCTAACTCCAAAAGAGTCATACACACAAAACGTGTTGGCAAATCTGGAAAAGTTATGCTGCCATTGAACATATTGCCGTCAGGTACCCAAGAGCTAATAAAACATTTTTTTGGAGTTTACGGCAAAATGTGCAATGTAATTATAGCAAGGTATTAATAACTATTATGCAGGGAACCATTTTAATGTGCTGCCCTCACAGAGATTGATTTGCCAGCTTAATGTGTTTCCTCAGCGATGATGACTGCCTGTGGAAAACTTTTCAAACTATTACAGGCACAAATAAAACAGTCGCCTTGTACTGAGTCCTGCAGAACAGAGCAACGTGGGTCCGGCGGCCCATGACCCGCACCATCCCAGGGTGAACGCAGAGGGAGGAGCTGACGGGCCGTGGCCAGTCCTCTGCTCAGGTCAGGGAAGTGAGTGAAGACAGAAAACACGTGGGGGGTCCCTCATCCCTCTCCACCCATCCACCCGGCTCCTTCCCTCCAAGGGGCTGTGGTGAGGCTCACAGGCAGGGGTGGAGGGGTGGGGATGGGGAGCAGCACAGCAGAGTGGGCGGGAAGGGCCATGCAGCAGCAAGTGTGGGGACCACGTCCTGCCTCCGACCACAGCTCCAGGCAGGACCCTGGCCCACGCATCTAACCTTGCCAAGTTTCCTCATCAGTAACATGGGGACAGTGACAGTGCTTACCTCACAGGGTGGCTGTCAGGACCCAGTGTGATATTGCTCATAATGTGCTTAGAAGTACCTGGCGGGTAGAGCAATAAACATTATCATGATTACCCTTCATGAGCCATTACTGGATGCTCAGTCCACAGGGATACTTCCTCCCTCAGAAGACTATCTTGTAACACAACTTGTATTGCTATATAACACACCTGCTATATTTGTGTATGCATGTGTGTGTAAGATAACATAAAATGTGCCATTTTTAATCAATTATCAGTGTACAGCTCAGTGGCATTACGTACATTCCCATTACTGTGCAACCACCAACACCCTCCATATCCAGAACGTTTTTCCTCTTCTCAAATTCTCAGTAACCACCATTCTGCTTTATGTTCCTATGAATTTGACTGCACTGGTTATTTCATAAGAGTAAAATCATACAGTATTTATCTTTTTGTGACTGGCTTAATTCACTTCACATAATGTCCTCAAGGTTCATCCACATTGTAGCATGTGTCAGAATTCCCCTCCTTTTTAAGGCTGAATAATATTCCATTGCATGGATATGCCACACTTTGTTTAGTCATTCATCTGTCAACAGACACTTGGGTAGCTTCCACCTTTTGGCTATTGTAAACAAGGCTGCTATGAACACAGGGATGGTACTGATGTACTTGATGTCTTACCTGGTATCATCATTTGTTAAAATTGATGTATAAAGCTTACATGGTCATTTAATTTCTTCTGAAGGCAACGTGGTGCACCACCCTCTTCGGACACTTTCAGTCTGTCAATACTGCGTTTCTGAGCGTTCCTGCAGACCCGCAAGGCTGTTTCTGGTCTCTGACCATGAGAATCCTCACCTTCCTCAGCCTTCCCTCACTAACTCCTCTGCATCTTTTTAGCCTCCTCCCCACCATCCCTTCCCACGCCATATCCAGCCGAGACATCACTGGAAGGGCTGCTGTAAGAAAGGAGGGAAGGAGGCTGTACCATTGTACTGGGGCTTGGAGCTGTGGCGGCTGCTCCCCGTGTGCCCGCAACTGTGCACTCACCAGCCTGTTTCTGTGCCCACCCCACCCACCAGACTGGGAGGGACTGGAGGGCAGGGGCTGTGTCTTAGTCATCTTTACATCCCAGGCCCATGTCCAGCATCCACACATATATACGATTAAGGCCGAAGAAACGTTGTACAGGTATCTGAGTAGACAGATGGGCAGATGGATGATAAAAAAATGGAACATGAATGAACTGAATGTTAATTATGTAGAATGAACCCTGGGGTTCAGAGGTCACCATCTACCTATGTAAGTTTTACTTTTCTATAAGATGGCAGTTTAGGATGAAAGTTTGGATACTAATGTTTAATGAATGTACCCGACAAGACATGCCTATGAGGCAGCTGTTATTATTAACACCATTATGCAAGTAAGGAAAGACACAGAAAGTGGTTAAGGCCTTCTCTAAATTCCCAGAACTGCAAAGTGGCAGAGCAAAGATTCAAACCCTGTCAGGCTCCAGGAACCATGCTCTTAACCAGAGAATTGTAATGCAATGCTGGACAACCTCTAAGGGTCCTTCTGTGCCATTGTTCTGTGATTATAAAATGCTAATAAATTAAAAAGAATATTCTGAGGTTCCTAGGAGTAAAGGCGATGTATGATGTTAAAAATAAATGACGTTCATTTAAACTGACATATGATAGTCATTTTTGCCCTATGTTAGAATTATCAAAAGAGGGTTTGGGAAGTCTGTGATCCCACTGAAAAGATACCATTGGGTGATCTTAAATAGTATGATGAACACTATTCCATTTCTTTTCAGAAGAACTAGCATGACTCCATTAACATCTGTGGAAAAATCATCCTTCCTCCTTGTTACTCTGCAGTGAAAGACTCAAAAGTAGCCCACTGCCTCTCTCTTCTCACTTCAAACTCCAAGGTAGTCAGAAGCCTTTTTTTAAAGGGAAAGAGATTCCTTCATTATTCCAGACCCTCCTGCACCTGTGCTGTGGTCATGTTTTGTCATCTCACCAAATAACAAGAAGCAGTGCAGAATCAATTACCAGATAAAGGAAAAACATAAACCAAACATGCACACTCTCTGAGGGGCCAGTGTCTGGGTAAGGGGCCTCATGCTTGCTGCAATGGACCAAATGCTTATGTTCCCCAAAAATTCATATGTTGAGACCTAACCCCCAAGGTAATGGTATTAGGAGGCAGGGCCTTTGGGAAGTGAGTAGGTCATGAGGGTGCACTCATAACTGGGATTAGTGCCCTTACAAAAGAGACCCTGAAGAGTTAGCCAGTCCCTTCTACTACGTGAGGAAACAGAAAGAAGGCATCACCTATGAACCAGAAAGTGGGCCCTCACAAGACACCAAATCTGCTGGAGTCTTGACCTCAGAATTCCCAGCCTCCAGAACTGTGAGAAATAAATGTTTCTGTCATTTATAAGCTACCCAGTTTGTGGTATTTTGTTATAGCAGCACAGATAGACTAAGACACTTTCCTGCTCAGTTTAGTTCTGACCAATGATAGTAAGTTTCCTCCCTGGAATACCTGGGACCCATTATAAGCATTCAGTGAGCAATGCCACATTCCCTTATCCTGCAAGAGTAGAAATGAATATAAGGGAATTAGACTCTGCAAAAACAAGGGCACATTGACTAATGAGAAATGCAAGGACCCCCAAACTAGCCAACCCATAGATGCCTAGACAAGGTCCACTGCGGTGAAGGGGCTACTCTCGCTCCTTGCTGTGAATTTCACTCTTTTCTGAAGAACAGGAGGCCACGTCATTGGGATGGCATCATGCCACTCCCTTGGACTGACTCCAAAATCACCCCCCACCCCTCCATACATCACCAACATCCCCTCCTTGGAGAATTCATTTATTCAAAAAAGAATTACTGTCTACTAGGTACACAGGCACCAAACCAAACATAAAATGAATAAGATAGGATCATTAACTACACTCATGGGCTTCAGCGTTAAGAAGGAGATCCACACAGGCGAATAGCAACATAAATAAATTCTATTAAAACCTTGATGGAGATTCAGAAGCCAGAGGTTTTCTGGGTGACCCCGGACAAGCCTCTTAAACATCTTCATCATTCTGTTATCTCCTTCCTGACCACCATAAAGGGGCATTATAGAAACTCACTAATAACTATGAGCACTCTATAAAAAAGGTAAATTAGCACAAACCACCACCACAAAAAGCCCACAATTCAGCAACTTCCTTCCCCCAAGTGGCTGCCTCACACAGGAAGCAGAGACCCTGATTAGGCATATTAAAACCATGCCTTTGTATTACATTTACCACTCCGGCTGCAAAATATGCTCGTAAAGCCATCACGGGCAGACTAGCAGCTGCCAACCGCTTCCTCTACTCTCGGCTGGCTGAGACAGTTAGCCGTCCTTCTCTGCTGAATGCCCTTTTAATTGCACATCCCACTTTATTAGATGCCTTGACCTCCAATAAAATCTTCGGCCTAACAATGTCTGAAACCTGAGACAGGATGTCTACCGTGTTACCAACTTAGATGCTGCCTACAGAGCCTCGACAAAGTGTGTACACACACACACACACATACACACACACACACACAAAATGCCCCGTTAGAAAGTGTTCTCCTTAGAAATTTCAGACCTGATTGCATGGACAAATTTAGGGGCAAAGATTCAAGATGAGTTATAATAAAGGATACAATGTTTGAGGACATAATCAGGGAAAACTTGTGTGGAGTGTTTGCTGTGACAAAGCCAAAACTCTTGAGTTGGGTATGTTTGGCTGCAGGATGTGCTATTCATGCTCCATTCATGTATGTGCAGAGAACTTGGTGGAAGAACTAGGAGTAACAAGTGATATTCCTGCTGCTCCTGCTGCTCTGTGTCTGTTCTGAACTATACCTGCTCCAAAGTCATAATGTGCTCTGGGCTAGTAAAAGCAAAATAAAGATCTGCTTTTAGTATCTATATACCCTAAATTGTATTTAGACTCAAATACAAAACATTATACTTGAAATAAGAGTCAGGGAAACATTCTCCAGGAAGCAGATATTTTAAAGAGGCAACCGGTTAGCGATAAAAGAAAAAAATAAAATCGATGAGAACTGCATGGACCTCATTGACTCAGCAGGCAGCTACCTGCTACATCTTTTCCCAGACCGCAGCATCCAACACTACAGGATCATTAAACCCAAGTCATGTGATATGTAAATACTGGCCTAAACAATTATGGCCCTAACTAGACATTTAAAAGAGCAGAAAAACAGAAAGAGAAATCAAAGGGGGCAAAAAGGTTTTAGCAAAAATTTAGATGGAGAAATTTTTTTAAGAATGATTTTAAAAAAATGTTTAGAGTTCTGGTGTTCCTACGTTGCTATTCAGGATGAACTCATAAATTATTTCTAACTCCTAATCAATATGCATATATTTTTAATGCAAAACAAACTATAAGCAGTTCTTATGTCTAAGGCAATACTTTTCCTCAAACACTCCTTACCAAATTGCTCTTATAAAATCATTTGTCCTTTTGTTTGTCCAAGTTTATTCCTGCTTACAAACACAGGAGACAGTAAAGCAAATAGCTTTATTAAGAAACAGGAAGAACCTTGTCCGTCAGTTTATGATCCAAATTCCAAAGGCAGAAACATCAGCGATGACAGTGCTACCAGTACCTTCACCTGATTGGACAACCAAGGAGGCCACCTTGGCCAGCTGCAGATGGGACATCCTACAGATGTGGCAGCACATGGAACAGCTTCAGGCTCTCAGTTCAACCAGAAATCCATCTAGGATTTGTCAAGCATATCCCTGTAGAACTTGGGTTCAAGAAATGGATTCCATAAACTCTTGGGGCTTTCTCCAGCTTCACAAAGACTCACAGGCTTGGGAGAAATTTAGAGACCACCGACTACCATGCTCTTAGTTTACAAAAGAAAAATAAAGCACAGGTCAGCTAGGTAATGCTCCCAAGATCACAATGCTTATTAGTGCTAGAAGCGGTATTGCACTTCTGTCCTCAGATCTCAGGACAGTCCTTTTTACCTGAATATCTGGGTTTGTAGACAATCTCTGATGCTTGTATCACCCACTTCTTTATTTTCTGTTTCTCTCTCTCTCATCCTTCTCCTCTCCTCTGTCTTAGTCCTCCCCTTTCTATTCTTCTCCCTTCTAACCCTCAGCCCCCATTGCCACGCTGCCTGGCTTGGCGGAGGACCAGCGATGCTCCGGTTCACAGCCATGGGATCACGGAGAAGCCATTCAGCTGCCTGCTCAGGGCTGAGACTTCCCTCTACAGAAACACACACAACTGAACCAGGCAGCTGGATATTTTTCTTAAACAATGGTGGTTGCTAGCTGTTTGCCTGAATTTGACTGTTTATTTTCTGTATAACCATTTGGTTAGATAGCTCAACAGCTTTTGGTTGTTTTTGTTATTGTTGGTTTTGAATCAGTTAATATGTAAGTCTCCTATTGCTGCATGAAATGACCAGTTAGATGGAGTAGGGGTAGGTAGGTAGTGATTATAACTCTAAAGAAAGCAGCCACCATAAATAAAACGATAGTGTTTCATGGGGAAGAGTAGCTGTTCATCACTGCTGATTAAAAGATGGAATTACACCACAGAAAAATCTCAAGCTCTGTAAGTTCCTATGTTATCTTAGAAAAAAAATCATGAATTAGCAGTTACAAATCTCAGACATTATTCCAATTAGACAAAGAATTATTAAAATTAAAGTTTATGCTTGTCACCCTTGTGGTAGAAAAGCAGATTTTAATTTATTTGCAGTTCATGCTTTCAAACAAAAAAAAATTTTTAAATAAAAAGAAATTTTGTGTGTAAGAACCGTCAAAGATTTTAGAATTACGCTGTGTGGAGAGCTAAAATTTTCTCCAAGAACATTTTGTGGTCAGCAACAGTATTGAACTTAAACTCCAATAAGTACAAGAGATGAATAAAAATAGACCCTTAGCTATAACCTAGTTTATAACACTTAAAATATATTGAGATATAGTTCTGCTTATCAAAAGAACTTAGGCTACCCCCAGAGCTTTCTGATACGCTAACCTATACAGCAGCATTCAGAATATCTCCTCTTTTTATCTTAGAGTTTACAAGAACCCTCTCCTCCCAAGTCAACTCCAGCTCCCAGAGCTGAGACGTGTGCAGGAAACACTGCGTGGTGGGGGAGGGCGACTTCTTTATTTCCAGACTTCTTCACAGGGTCTGGTTGGAATCAGATGCGATAGGATCAGCAAAATATAACTGCAAAGAAAACCGTCTAAGAAAGATAAAACTGGATTGGAAGACAGATAAGCCCAAATTCCTGGTGCTGCTCAGATCTGCCCATGGCATGCGCAGTCACTGGAGGAAATCTGCTCTCCTTCACTCAGCAGAGCCCAAATGCCAAATGCTGTATCTGCAACGCTCCCTGGAGGGCCCCTGAGAGGGCAGGCCTTAAAGAAGGGATTTCCATCTGTGACAAAGGATCTCAATCCATATTCATGGCATCTCAACTCAAAGGAGTCGCTATTTTCACCAAGCGAGCTCTCTTAAACTTTTGGTGGAGCCACCCTATGAATGAATAAATAAGTATGGGATGCTCTGTTCACTTGGAGGTGAAGAAACAGAAAAAGAGATGCGCTGAACGGTTTAATTGTCTCTGACTGTTGTTTCTCTATTTTGCTGTCAGACCGCTAGCAAAATAAGAAAGGGAGGGAGGAAGGAAGGACGGAAAGAAGGAAGGAGGCTTTCACAGAATTCAACTTCCTGTGGAAGTCACTGGAATAATAACAGAAAGTGATGGCTGAATATTGTCTCACAGTTTCACCTAATCCTCACAACCACCTGGCGGGCTCCTATCATTACCCTGTTGTACAGACAAGAATAACCAGGTTCAGAAAGGCTAAGTGGCTTCCCCAAGGTCACAAATTAAGTGAGGGAGCCTGGTTTCACACCCAAGTCCGTTAACTCCAAATCTTCATTTTAAGGTCATAACAGCCTCAAAAAATGGATCTCTTGTAACCCTCCTTAGTGTCCCCAACAACTCAAATGCTGCCTGAGATGGCCTCACCTCTCCATCCACTCCCGGACACACTGTCATCGGCTGTCTTTCTCCAGGGCACCAGAAACTCTTCACACATAAACCCCCAGTGACCCCCTGCTTGCCAATTCAATGGAAACCTCCTTGATCTCTCCAAGGTATGAACCTTGTATCACCCCTACCCTCTGAACTCACTCCTCCCTCAGTTTCCATGACACCCGCTTTCTCCTATTTTTTCCTACCTCTCTTCTGGCCTCTCCTTCTTGGTCTACCTTCTTGGCTCCTCGGGCTGCCTGTCCCTTCAAAGTCGCTGGGCTCCACTGCTGCACGCTCAGCTGTCTACTGTCCCACCCTACACATCCGTGGAGTGCTCACACCATCTTTGGATTCCAACACCTTCTTCATGCTGACACCTCCCAGACCCACGTCTCCACCGCTGAACCCACTCCAGAGCCCCAACTGGAGCCCGCTGCACCATTCCACCTTAAGCTCTAGACAGCCCAAACCAATTTCATTACCCACAACGATCCTTGAAAACTGGACTCACAATAACAAATTCTCCACTCAAATAATAGGCAGCACCATCCACACACTTGTCCTGGCCAGAAATCTGGGAGAACACCTCATTTTCCTCTCCCTCCTGCCCCACACCTCAGCAGCCACCCATCATGAGTTTTCTACATATATGCAACATCTGTCAGGTCCAAGCTGCCTCTTCATTCCCTCTGCATCATCTTTCACTCAAGCCACTGCGAGGAGCCTCCGAACTGGACGTGGTGACACCACTCTTCCAGCCCACCTTCTCTCTCGAGATCACGGCAGTCTTTCCCAAACGCCTATCTGATCATTTCACTCCCTTCCTGATCGCCCTGCCCACAGCCTACATGAGAAAGTCCAGATCTCACAGCCTGCAAGGCCCTTCATCCTCTCCCTCCCTGCTTCCCAGCCTGTCACTCACGCGTGCGCACACTGTGTATGGTGACAACGCACCACTTCAGTTCCCCAAGTATACTGGGCGTGCACAACCCCTTTGTGCCTATACCTGCCATTCTCTCTGCCTGGAATGTCTGTGCTTCACCATGTTCCTTGTCTGTCTCTAATACTAGACTGTGAGTTGCTCCAGAGCAGGAATTTTAGTCATTTTTCATATTTTTATTGTAATGTGGCATAGTACTATAGCTGGTATGTGAACGGGAATCAAATATGCTTATTGGTATATGAATCTCAGAGCCAAAACAATAAATGAAATATTAGCAAACTGAATCCAGCAGCATATTTTTTTAAATGCATCATGACCAGAGGAACGACTGCAATGCCGAGCGGAGGAGGCAGGACAGGGAGCGCGAGCAGGAGCAGGGTAGGCACCGTGGCTGGGATCACCACCATCAAGGTGGTGAAGCGCAAGATCCAGGTTCTGCAACAGCAGGCTGATGATGCAGAGGAGAGAGCCGAGCGCCTCCAGTGGGAAGTGGAGGCAGAAAGGCGGGCCCGGGAACAGGCCGAGGCTGAGGTGGCCTCCTTGAACCATAGGCTCCAGTCGGTTGAAGAGGAGCTGGACCGTGCTCAGGAGCGCCTGGCCACTGCCCTGCAAAAGCTGGAGGAAGCGGAAAAAGCTGCTGATGAGAGTGAGAGAGGTAGGAAGGTTATTGAAAACCGGGCCTTAAAAGATGAAGAAAAGATGGAAGTCCAGGAAATCCAACTCAATGAAGCTAAACACATTGCAGAAGAGACAGATAGAAAGTATGAAGAGGTGGGTCGTAAGTTGGTGATTATTGAAGGAGACTTGGAACACACAGAGGAACAAGCCGAGCTGGTTCCTGTTGCCGAGAGATGGATGAGCAGATCAGACTGACAGACCAGAATTTGAAGTGTCTGAGCACTGCTGAAGAAAAGTATTTTCAGAAAGAATACAAATTGGAGGAAGAGATAAAGATTCTTACTGATAAACTCAAGGAGGCAGAGACCCGTGCTGAGTTTGCTGAGAGATCAGTAGCCAAGCTGCAAAAGACAATTGATGATTTGGAAGAGAAACTGAAATGTACCAAAGAGGAGTACCTCTGTACACAAAGGATGCTGGACCAGACTCTGTCTGACCTGAACAAGATGCAAAGCACCCCAGCCCCACCCTGCGCCGCTTCTCCCTCTGACCCTGACTCCACCTGAGGCCAGCCTGCCCCAAGCTGACCTTTAAACTGAGGGTTGATCTCTAACTGGAAGGCTGCTTTCTCCTTCCGCTGTCCCCCTCCATCCTCCACCCCACCTACCACTATGTCTTTTTCGCCAAACTCTCTCTGCCTCTTCCCAGAGATTATAGCTGGGCTAGAGGCTGAGCACCTTTGGGAACAACATTTAAGGGAATGTGAGCACAATGCAAAATGTCTTTAAAAGCATGTTGTGATGTACACATTTTGTCATTACCTTTTTTGTTGTTGTTGTAGCAACCATTTGTAAAACATTCCAAATACTTCCACAGCTCTGATGCAGCAAGCTAATCCCTTTCTCACTTTTGGAAGGTGACTTTGCAGCTTAATACATATTGCCCTCTCCATACAGGAGGGGAAAAGGTATGGGCCTGCCTTACTGAGAACCAGACAGAGCCCAGGGAAAGACTCCACTATGGGAAACCTCATTGCTCTGTACAAAGTACCAGCCAAACCAGAAAGGTGATTCCAGGAGTTAGCCAAAAAAAAAAAACAACAAAAACATGCTGTTCAGGTTTTCAGCTTTAAAGTATCTTTGGACAATTTTTTTAAATTTTTTTCATTAGAAGTGACCAAATTAAGATGATAAGACCTCTGAGACCAAATTTTTGTCCTATCTCTACCCCCTTCCTAACCACTCACAGAATGGATCATGTGCCCCTTACGTTGAGTTGACCACTTAATTGCTCTCCTGCCTCCTTGAAAAAAAGACAATTATGTTTTGCCACTGATTTAGCCATATGAAATTCATCTCATTACCCTTTTCTGGGTCTGAAGCTGCTATCTCTAAAAGCGCCATCTCATTGTGCTTTTGTATCAGTCAGTGCTGGAGAAATCTTGAATAGCTTGTGTACAAAATTTTGAAAATTTTATATTATTTTGAAACTTTGCTTCTTTAGATTTGGGGTACCCTGGCCACCCCATCTGGCTGTGAGAGCTCTCTACGGTTTGTGGGCTGGCAGTGTGCTGATCTTTTAGAGTTTCTTTCTCTGCCCAATCCCCACTTTTTGATGAGGTTTCTGTGAGTTCTGTTAGGTGTACATCCTGCAGGTTATTGGCTTAAAATGTTCTCTCCCTTTGGTCTCTGTGGGGCCGATTGGGAGAAAGAGAAAACCAACAGCGCAACTGTTTTGATACTGAATATTGACAAGTGTCTTTTTGAAATAAAGAACCAGTCCCTCCAATCCTCAGACCTATCTGACTTTTATTTATTAAACCAAATGTGCTTTCTCCACAGAAGTATGAGATTCGTGTTAAAAATCAGATCTTGATGGGTGGTTGCAGTAGGATTCAATGCAGAGCAAACAATTTAGAAGCAGACCAAAACTGAGTTCAAAACTCAGCTCTGAAATTCCTAGTTGATATAAATCATTTAGTTTCATCATCTAAAATGGAGGTAATATGTATCGTTAGGGTAAATGTGAAGATTAGAAATAACACTTAATGTGCCAGGCCTTCTATAGATTACTTAACACCAGCATCTTCAGGCTGAACTATACGTTTTCCTTTACGACCACATTAATTCTCATAAACCACGGACTTATTATGCTCCTCAAACAACTTAAAAAATATGATGTTGATCATACACCTACAAATGTGTACTTTTAATAAGCTGCTCTGAGACAGAAAAAAAATGCATTGTGACCAAGTAAAGTTTATTACGGGAATGCAAGGATGGTTCACTAGTAGGAAATCAATGCTAATAATTCACAATATTAATAGATCTAAGAAGAAAAATCACATAATTTCCTCCCTAAATACTGAAAAGACATTTGGCAAAATACAACACCCATTCCTGACAAAAACACTAAATAAAATAGGAATTGATGGATACTGCCTTAACTTTTAAAAATATATAGAGAACTTAGTCCAAGTGCCAATATGTTAATGGTAAAAAACTACACATATGCCCACTATATCACTAGTATTTAACATTGTAAAGTATTAACCAATGTAACAAACAAGAGAAAACAATTAGAGCATAAAAATAGCAAAGGAAGAGAGTAATGATATCTGTATTTGAAGCAGATAATTTCTTTTGAAATTGTACCAATTTTTAAAAATCAATGAATACATTAGTAGAACTTAGTAAGCCAAAAGGATTTAAAATTAATATGCAAATCAACATCCTTCAAATATATTAATAATTATCAATTAGAAGAGATAATGGAAGTGAAGATTCCATTTATAATAGCAACAAAAGGTATAATACCTAAGATAAATTTAACAAGAAATGTGCAAAGCCTGTATCAGGAAACCCTTAAAAATTGCTGAAAAGTAGACTTGTTCAAATGGAAAGGCATTCTATGTTCTCAGGAAAGATTCAACATCATAAAGATTCCAACTACTCCCCCAGGTTAATATATAAATTTAACATGGTGCCAACTAAAAAAATTTTTTTTGGAATTAGGCTAGTTGATTCTAAAGTTCATATGGGAAAATAGTTAGGAAAGAAAAACCAGGAAACTCCTAGAAAAGAAAAGGCATTGTCTGAGGGAGAGACAGCTAGCACTACCAAACATTAAAACATGCTACAAAGCTTCTATAATTAAATTAGTGTGGAACTGGTACATGAGGAGACAGATAAATATAACGTAATAGAAGGTCCAGTAATAAACCCAAATTCAGCTGAAAATTTGGTTTATGACAATGGTGGTATCTTACATCAGTGGGAGAAAGATGGATGTTTTAATAAAGGGTCTGGGGACAACTGGACAGACACTCAGAAAAAGCTAAAATTGTCCGGGCATATCAGCTCACTCCTGTAATCCCAGCACTTTGGGAAGTCAAGGCAGGAGGATCATTTGAGACCAGGAATTCGAGACCAGCCTGGGCAACATAGAGAGATACTGTCTCTACGAAAAATAAAAAATTAGCTGGAAAAAAGACCTTTTTTAATTTAAAAAATAATTTAAAAAATTAGCCAGGCATGGTGGCGTGCACCTGTAGTCCCAGCTACTCAGGAGGCTGAGGCAGAAATTTGAGGTTACATTGAGCTATAACCACAACACTGCATTCCAGCCTGGGCTACCGAACCAGACTCTTTCTCTTAAAAAATTAATTAAATAAAAATTTTTTAAAAAAGGAAAAAGATAAAATTGACCTATACCTTTCATTATACACCAAAAGAATCTCTCCATGGATTAAAGATCTAAATATTAAAAAGGACCCTATTTAATACTGGAAGAAAACATGGGTGAATTCTTTTAAAACCTAGAAGTGGTGGACAGACATCTTTCTAACAATGACTCAAAATCCAATTTTCTTAGATGGATTCTGCAGCAGTTCCAAAGGCCATGGTAAGTAGATGATAGATACAAACTGATTTGATATTTTGATAAATATTTCAAAAGTAATTTAGGAACACAGATGTATTCCCAGTCCTATTACACCTATATAAGTGTACTTTAAAATGAGATATTTCTAATTGGCACATAGTAGGAAAGATCATTTGGGAACCCATTCTAAATAGTGCTCCTTTGCCACAATAAGACCATACAGGAGGTTAAAAAAGGGAAAGAAAAAATGCTTATGAACAGCTTGTGACTCAAGACAGTGGTAAAAAGGAAATAGTTTTGCATTCCTGAAAAGAGACTGGGAACCCTCACAGACACCAGCCAATTTGCAATCTTTTTGAGGACAGAAGAGAGTAGAAGTCTGGTGGCCCTGCTGACATGGCACTGAAATGTCCAGCTGAAGAACTCTTCCTCGCAGAGGGTCAGGAGGGGCCCTCAGACAGGGTTTTCTGTCCAGGAAGGGCTGGTAACAGTGTCTCAACTAAGTGAATATAAACATAAGAAACTTCCTTCTCCCCCACCCCTCCCCCGTCACATTCCAACCAAGAAAATTACTCAACTCAGAACCCGACAGTCATGTAATTTCCCCCCCACCTCCCCACTCCCCAAAAGTGAAGTTACCATCTGTGAGCCCAGGAGAAATAACAACATTCTCAAGCCAGGGTCTCTCAGTCAGTTCCACTGATAGTGACCCCCCACCAGATTTTTGAGGAAAGTATGCTTTGATTTTTCTGTTCCTTGTCTCTTTTTTCATGCCTCCTTTTGGGATCTTAACCACTTCAAGCACCTGGAATTGCAGGGTAAAGAAAAGAGGTCATATTCATCTTCATGTTGCTATATGAGATTTTATGTGCGCAGGTGTATGTGGCTTAGTACAGTAGTTTCTGTCACGTAAGGACAATAATTGTTAGCCATTTGTTATCATATTACCATCACCATTATTATTAGCTGATGAATGGTACAATCTGTAATATAATGCCAAAGAGCAACTGATGTTGCCTAAATTTTAATTGACTTAATCCTTCCAAATGCTGATAAGCTACCAGCCTCAGCCATTTAAAAATCACATTTCTAACACAATAATCCTATCTACAATGAGTGTGGAAGAAATTATTACAGGTCAGGGATTTTTTTAAAGTGAATTAAGTCACTATAAAAACTGACCATGTTGGTTTACAATTAATAGTCTGGTAGAAGGAAATGCCATTATTTCATAGCTTGCTAAGCCTTAAAGAAAAGATTACTGCTCACATATCTCTACTGGGAATGTTTTTATAAACTCCTAAAGTGTTTCAGAAATTTTTTAATGATAAATGCTGCAGGACTTTTTCATGACTGATATTATCTACTGGCTTCTCCTTTATCTAAAATACTTCTGAAATGAGAAGGACTCCAAGGAAACTTTTTGAGAAGAGCCATGTGTTCTTAGAGGAGAAGTGTTCAGCTAGAATTCCCTCAAAATTAATAAGTATTTAAAATGCAATGTCTGTTTTATCTATAAAGTGTTTTATGATGGCTTTGGGAGGACCTTTTGACTAGAGGTATTTTTTCATATCCCTGTTCTGGAGGCTGGCAAAATATAGAAGTATGTGTGTGAGGAGATATATATATATCCCCAAGTCTAGACTCACTTGGGCTCTGGCTATTTAGAGCCCACGTTTGGTGTTTCTAACCTCTGTGATGCATTCCTTTCTTTCATCTCTGTGATTCCTGGCCCCCCTTCTCAGCATGCCTGGCTAACCTTCCTGATATTTCTGGGGCATAAATGGACTCAAGATACATGACTGAGAAAAAATCAGATAGGAACATAGTTCTGTACCTTTTTTTTTTTTTACATAAAAGAAGATTTTCTTTTATTGATATGGAAATGAACAGATGTCTGATAACCTTTTGCCAACCTGAAGCATTTCTGTTTACTCCAGAGAATTTCTTTGGACTGATGTTTCATAGGACTTACCCAGCCAATTCAAAAGTTCTGTCACAGATATCAGAA
This sequence comes from Daubentonia madagascariensis, assembly GCA_023783475.1. Lineage (NCBI taxonomy): Eukaryota > Metazoa > Chordata > Mammalia > Primates > Daubentoniidae > Daubentonia > Daubentonia madagascariensis. Next base: position 12,198,550 of record JAKFHU010000258.1, on the reverse strand, counting down.
TGATCTCAGCTAACCCAAAAATGGGAGATTCATTTCTTATTTCTGGCTTGGTGCCTCGACTGTCTATAAAACAGGAAAGACACTCTCGCCACTGGACATGAAATGGTTTTATATTTACACACTGGAACACTACCAATGGGTAAAAGGACTGTTCTCACTTAAAATCCCAACACTTTACACATCCACATTGTTTCATCTGACCACTTCCACTTACCAGCACCAGAAGAGAAATGATATAAACCCAGTAAGTACTTTTTTACTGACTGAGGTAATAAAAGTCAATCAGGATGTTTTACAATCTGCCACTAGGCACAAATCTCTACTTGCCCAGGTAAGTTGCTATTGGAAAGGATGCATCCAGAGCATCAGTAATAGAATCATGCAAGCCCACAGTTGTCACGTCTGCATTCCAGTCTTGAAATAGCCAACAACAAACTGTTTTATTACTAAATCTGCCTCCACTCTCCATCTCTTTCTAGAAAACTCACACTCAATGCATGAGAAACCAAACCCATTATCATCCTTCTCTTGGAGCTCCATCCAGTCCTTTGTCTCCTCCTATTTCCTGCCTCAGCCAATACCATCACCACCCTCCTGGTTACATCCAAGTCATGTCACCTTCATCCATGAAGCTCTGTCCTCCTGGGGCCACATGACTACTGAGAGTGCTCAGAATAGGGTTCTCTTCCTCAGGCCACCAGAGCCAGTCACTAGCCTGTGACCAACCAGATATCCCTGCCTGGGCTCTCCAGCACTTTGCCTCCCCTCCTTAACCAACTGTCCTGAAGACACAACTGGGGAAATTCAATGGGATGTGCTACCTCCCAATGAGCTTAGTGTGAGAACTCATATGGCAGTATGATATTTGCAAAATGTACTGATGAAATTAGAACCTGATGTTAGTAATGTTTTGTAAGAAAAATCTTAAATTCTGTAAAACATAAATCTAATAGAATCTTATCTAATTAATAATCATCAGCCCTCTTATCTTCCTCTAAAGAATGGAAGCGCTCTTCAAACTTTACCTTAGATAATTTTTATGATATTCTAACAGTCTGAATCGTTTTTTTCTTAGCATATGAATGGGAAAGTTAAATAATGGAAAGGAAAACTGATTTACTCAATGTCACACAGTAAATCCATAATGGAGAAAGAACTAAAACTAAATCCATCCTAAAAAAATAGGGTTCCTGGATGTGCTATTCTGATTCTGACTTTTAAATATCTACCTGGGAGACTTTTAACATGACCTAGTAGAATTTAATACTCTATTCAAGCAAATATTCCCCAAATGCAGTTAAGCATCTTAAGTGAATTACAAAGGTGATTTTTGCTAATTACCCCTCAAAAACATGTCTTTTCTTCCAGACTTTTACTCTCCAGGGCAAACTACATATTGGAGTCACAATAACATCTCTTATTCTAAAGAAACGTAACTCCTTCTATGCCTGAGGGCTACAAAGGTCCACAGTTTGCTCATAAATCCAGCTCTGGGAAGAAGAAAGGCCTATCATCAAGTTATATGGCCCTGCATCCATGGTGCACCAGAGCACATGGCAACTGTTTGGTTAAAATGTTGCACACCTTAAAGGTATAACAGAAATTATACCTAATTGGAGGGTACAAACGTTTAAAATATACACATACAAACACCCCTAAAATTACTATTCCCAAATACATGCAGAAGATTTCTAGTTAAAATTGAGGCTCCATACCTCATTACTAACAATGAGCTAATCCAAAGCTAAGTCCTGTATACTCCCCTGTGCCAAATGTCATGCTTCATTGTGCTGCTTCACATACAAAACTCAGGCAACCGTGGCACTGTGTGATATTCCTATGTGCACTTAAATGATCCCCTGTGACTCTCCCCATGACTGACAGCTCTTCTCTAGATGTCCTTGGATCACTGTAAGTCACTGTAGAGCAGTAAGGGTCAGCAGATCCAATGCTGCTTCTGGAGCCATCACCTCACTCTGACAATATAATCAGTTTCCCAACTTTGCTTTTATTTCACCAGGTAAATAAAATTGGCATATATATTGAGTTGCCTGCTATAACACTGAATGAATTTTCCAGCCTGCTTCAACAAAAACAAAATTCCGGTTTGTCATGTGACTCCATAAAACATGATGGATGCATTTAAGTTTCAACATGTTTCTTCTTCCTGTAGATTCTCCTTCCTTTCCTCCATTTTAATGAAAAGAGTATATTTTTATTTACCTTTGCACATAAGGTACACTCAAACACCACAAAGAACCTATTATAAGAACAGGTCCTTAAAAATGGCCTAAAATAATTTGGTAGGCTGCAAAAGCTTTAGGACTGCCAAATATCAATTGTTACATCTTTAAGAATCAAGTTTCTTCAAATCTTTATCAGATGGTCCAGTACCATTAAACAATCTTACAGAACCCTGTGCTCCCTCCACAAATGTGAATAAATTATGAACTGTGCATTTTGTGGTTAATGTCTGTATCCTCCATTAGAATGTAAGCTCCATGTGGACAAGGGCTGTATGTACCTGTTATTTTCATTGCTGTGCCTGACACAGTGCCTTGAGTGGGGTAGAAAATCATTGAATATTGATGAATGACCAAAAGAAGAAATAAATCTGTGAGTGAAGAAATGGTGTTAAATCTAGGGGTCTAGCATGCAAGCGCAAAATAAACTTTTTTGATTCCCTGAGATTTATTCTTGGAATGTCATGGCAGATTTATTATCAAACTACAAAAATGGCATAGTGACAACAATCCATGAGTTAATCATTCTTGAGATAAGTTCTGCGTTCATAAAACCAATTCTCCTGGTGGAAATTTCCCCCATTTTAAATGTTATGGCATCTGTGGATATTTGTTTAACTTAACCCTTGCACAGGAAAACATCAACGTGTGTGTTTGGATAAGCAGAAGCGGCAAGCAGATGCAGTTATTCCTAAACTCCACCACTCGAAATCACAATATTTCATTTCCAAAGTCACAGAAATATAAACCAGAAAATGCTATTGAACAGTGTCAGAATCCTCCACAACAATCCACTCTGTTTTCTTGATATTGCTCTCTAAGCACTGATAAAAACTCTTTGAAGTGGAAGAGTAAATATTATCATTTGATAGTACTTGGACCCAACAGTGCAAATACAATTGCATTGTGTTACACTCTGGGGGCTCCGGCCAGTCACACAACTCCTGGCAGGGTTGCTATGGAGGAACCAATGCGCGTAGCGCAGGAGCAGGCCAGGAGGTAGCGCTGCTCGGAGGAGGTACCTACCTCTTAATCTTCCTCGGCTACACAAACAGAATGTTAGGGAGAAAAATGCTAGCTTTTGAATATCTGTTTCTGTTTCTGCAATCCTGGCAAGGAAGGACCACAAATACGCAATGGGAAACGCCAACTCCCGAGTATCAGCTTGCTTTTACAGCTGCCATCGACATTTTTGTAAAGGATCGCAGGTGGGAGTGGGGAGAAAAATCTAACGAGCGGTCTGCAGTCCGGAGTGGGGACCCGGGGACCCGGCAGCAGGGCAAACCACCTGGAGGCATCCCCCGTGCACCTTGAGGCCTGAAGCCACGGGCGCTCCATGGCGCTCGAGAGCCAGCTCCCCTGCCCCACGGCGGCCTGGCTGAGGAAGACGCGTGGGGTCGCCCCGCGTGCCAGAGCCCCGCGGGGTGCGGAGCAGTCCCCAGCGCCGCCAGGGCCCCACGGGCGGCGGCGGGGCGCGAGGTCGCGGCGGGCTGGACAGCTGCCGTGCGCCGCGGAGTCCCCAGAGCCCTCGCCGCTGCCTGCGCGGCGCCTCCCCCGCCCTGGGGCCGCCCTCCCGGCCCGCCCGCGCCGCGGCGCTCACCTTGCCGGGGAAGGGCCCCGGGAGGAGCAGCTTCAGAGCCTGCCTCTTCAGCTCCACCAGGCGGGCGTTGCAGTTCTCGCACCAGACGCCGCGGTCCGAGCCGGGGGAGGAGCCGCCGCCGCTGCCGGAGCCGGGGGAGCCCGTGCCGAAGCCCGGCGAGCCGCCTAGGGAGCCCGGCGAGCTGGTGCCGATGCCCGGGGAGGCGGGGCCCGGGGAGCCCGTGAAGGAACTCGGGGACGAGGTGCCCGAGCCGGGGGACGGGGTCCCCGACGAGCCGAGCGCTGAGCCCGCGCCCTCGGGGGTGGGCCGGCTCCCGGCGCGCGACTCCTCGTACGCTTTCCTGTACCAGCTCTCGGGGGAGAAGGGCGCCGCGGGCTTGGTGGGCGAGCAGACTTCATTCACCTGCGGGGAGACACGCCGGTGTCAGGGGCCGCAGGGCGGCCGGCTCCCGCCCCTCGGAACTGGGCTGGGATGTGGGCACCCACCCGCCCGCCGGGGAACCCGCGCGCCACCAAAGGTCTGGCCGAACGCCCACGGGCGCCCATTTGAGACCGCTCCAACCCCTGCGGCCAAATCGCCCTCCATCTGTCTCGTTAATTGTCCTTAAGTGAGTCCCCACCTCCCGGGTGACCCCTGCGCCAGTTCCCGGGAGCCGGTGGACTCCTCGGGCCAGGAGGATAAGGGCTCGCTCCGGGGTTCTCAACGGTTTCTGCAGGGGGGACCCATAGATTCGGCGCCCCGCGCTTTTCACCCCAGCACCCACCCCAGCAAAAGCCCAGGTCCAACACCCTGGAAGACTCTATCCCGGGAGACCTGGGATTTCAGGGTTTTTATTCATTCGGGGTACAGCCGTCCGGATCCTGCAGGTAAATGAAAGGCTCTCCCGGCTCCAGGGAAACGATCTGCGGAATGGCAGAGCATTCATGGTAAACCCTCCCCTTTGCCTTAACTCTGCCTAGAAGAACTCTGCCTAGAAGTGCAGGAATGCTGCAAAAGTTACGGGTGCGGAGAAAGGAAGGAACAAGAGGACTGAAAAAATTCCGAGAGCAAGGCGAGTGTGCGGAGTCCTCGCGGCAGACCCGCCTCCGCGCACGCACAGCCCCGCCGGCCGGCAGAAGCGCCTCTGCAGCGGGAGGACCGCTCGGGGCCGCGCGCTGGTGGCCGGCTCAGCGGGGCTGCCGGCCCAGGCTGCACGTTCCCGGCCGAGAGGGGTCTGGTAACGCGTCTCCGCATTGTGCCCGTCACAACTTACCCCGTATTTCTTGCCCCTGGTGGAGACCGCAAGCCTCTCTTTATTCCCAGCTACCGAATTCATGGTGGCTTTTCCAGAGGAGAGTATCTAATGTTCCACCAACGCTACATCCAAAAGGTCTTCCAACCCAGAAGCGTCCCCCAGTTGCAGGGGGCTGTCTCTTGGCCCTCAAGTCAAGGTTTCTTAATGGAGGGGCGGGGTAGGGAGATAAAAGCAAATGGACCCCAGAAGTAATAGCACCAATTTGCAGAAAGGGTTGGGGTAGCTGGTTTATTCTTCTTTTCAGATAATGCTTTTCCTCATCCTCTTCTGCCTCTTCCAGTCACACCTTCTCTTTTCACAGTCACGTCCAGATTACTGGCATTATCCTCAGCCAAGCAAGTCCGTTCCCCTCCACGAGGGAAAAGAGGCATACAATCGGGGCACACGGCAGCTGCAGGGAAGGTGGGCGAGCCCTCGTCGAGCCCAGCCAAGCCGGCTGTGGGAACTTGTCTCCTTCACCGAGCTTGGTAACTGAGTTCAAAGAAATTCTCCCAAAATATAAAGATCCAGACTCGGGGAGGAGCCTCGGCGTGTCGCCGAGCCAATATCCGCCGGCCCGTTTCGCCTGACAGTTGCGCGAGAGCAGGGAGAGGGGCGGCTCTGCGTGGCCCGGGAGCCGTCCGCGGTCAGGGCGCGCGTGTGCGCCCGGGCGCAGCGCGCAGCCTGGAGAACCGCGGCCCCGCCGCCCGGGAGCCCGCCGCCTGGCTGCCGCCGCCGCGCCGGCCGGGATCCATTTTATGTTGCGGCGCTCCTGCCTGACAGTGCGAGGCCGAGGGCCGGGGCGGGGAGATCGTAAATCTCGCTCCTTGCGGGGAAGTTCCTGGCGAGTGGCCCGTGTCCGGGGCTCTAATGAAACACCACTGCGCGAGCCTGGAGCTGAGGGCCAGCGCCGGAGCGAGCGTGGCTGGACGGAAATGCTGCGCCCCAGCCTCCCCCGCCCCCAAGTTCTTTCTCTTCCTGGCAAGGCTTGCAGGTCTGCCTTTGAAACGCCGTGTAAAAGGGACTGAGTCACAAACAAGCCCACAAACATGCCGGGTCCTCCCCCCGCCCTTTGTTCTCCGAGACCTGCCCTGCAAACCTTTTCTGGAATTGCCCTACCAACCTCGGGGCAGCCGGGGGGCTACTCTCCCCGACCGCAGCGGGAGGACTGGGGGCCTTCGCCCCCCGCCCGCCCCCCGCAGCCCCAGTCTGTGATGTGCTAAGCCGCCCAGGGCTGGGACAGGTGAGCCTGGGGACCCAGAGGGCCTCTGCTGGGCAGGGGAAACTGAGGGATTCGTCTCGCTGCACACGCGCAGCACAGACGGAGCGGGCCTGGAGAGGGGGGTGTGGCGCGAGCTGGCCTTGGCCTCTCCTGGCGGGGGGTCGGTCCCCTCGCCCCAGCTCCGCCCTTTTCTTCCCGCGCGTGGGCCTCGCGGGGCCTGCGGAGCACCTAGTCATCGCCCCCTCTCCTAGCCCCCACCCCCAAACCCCAGCGCTGCGCCCAGGGAGCGCGGGACGCCGGCATATGCCAGGCTCCACACGTGGCTGCTCCGCGGTATCATTTTTCATTTCCCGGGAGGACATTTCTTCTGGTGAGCCGGTAGGTCTGTTTTGTTGTGACCTTTAATTAACACCCCGCGAGACGCCTCTTGAAGGACTGGCCCAGCGCGGGGATCACGTGAGGTGTAATGGCATCTCCGCGCCCGCGGAGAAACCCGGCCTGGGGGTAGGCCAGGGCGCAAAGGACGTTTAGGGTTTTCCGGTCGCTGGCTTCCTTCTGCGGTACGGACGAGGCAGGAGGGGACAAAATGACAATAACTTGGGGTGCTGGAACCCTGGGGCAACGCCCCCCACCCTGCCTTCCTCGGGGAAAATTCCTTCCATGCCTCCCCTGAGCTGCCACCCCTCCCCCTCCACCCCCCCCCCCGCCGCAGCCCTTGCGTGGGAATATTTCTCAGCCACCAAAGCGAGGTAAAAAGGTCAAAATGAAGATGTCGAGAACAGTGTGGAAGTTTCCATGACGTTCCTACTTCCAATTTAAAAGCGATCGTATCAATAGAGGACCTTAGGGAGCAGGTACGCCTCCAGGCAGCACACGCCAGCTCCCCGCTGCATCTGTATTCTGCGTGGACGCTGCGGAAACTATCACTGCCATTAGCTACGCGCTGCTTATCAGCCAAAAAGCAGCGTGTGGCCAGTTGAAATGGACGAGCCAGTGAAGCCGCGGGTGGGGAATGTGGGGTGTCGAGGGGGAGTATTGGGGAGCTGCGCGATCCACCTTAGAGACTGAGGAGCCCAGAGCTGGTCTGATTTGCATCCCAAAGTAGCTGGGGCCCTAAAGCGTGTTTGGTGGGCTCAGAGCGCCCTCTGTTGATCAAAGTTTATAACCCGAGGCTCCTCAAGAGTTGGAGGCTTTTTAAAGTCGGTGTAAAATGTATATACATACAGTGGAATGCACAAATTTTAAGTGTACAGTTCTATGAATTTTGATAAATTTATACTCCCGGTAGGCTACCATCTCAATCAAGATATAAACTCTTCTCACTGCAGAAAGTTCTCTCCTGCCTTTTCCCAAGCAATCCCCACCCCTCCTAAGCGACTGCTGTTCTGATTTCTGTCACGTAAATTAGTTTTGACTGATCTTGAGTCTTTTTAATTCATAGAATCCATACAATATGTGCTCCTTTGTATTTGTTTTTTTTTTTTTTTCTTTTTGCTTAACGTAGGTTTTTTCGTTTCATGTTGTTGCTAGCATGGGTCTGTTTTCTATTTGTACTCTCTGGGGAGTTTTTTGGAGGTTTTTTGTTGTTTGGTTGGTTGGGTTTTTTAGAGACAGGGTCTTGCTGGGGCTGGAGTGCAGTGGTGTGATCATAGCTCACTGCGACCTGGAACTCCTGGGCTCAAGCGATGCTCCTGCCTCAGCCTCCTGTGGAGCTGGAACTACAGGTGTCCTCTCTGTTTTTCACCTCCAATTCCCCTGACTTCTTTTTGTTAATTGATTTTTTTTTTTTTTTTTTTTTGCTATTCTGCTTTTATCCCTCTATTGGCTTTTTAGCTGTAATGATTTTAATGTGCATCTTTAACATATCATGGGCCACTTGAGAGTTAGCATTGTGCCACTTCACCTAAAATGTAAACTTGCAACTATTCCATTTTACCTGCCTCCTTTATGCTACTATTTTGATATATTTTATATCTACATACATTGTAAGACCCATAATACAGTTTTATCAATTTTACTTTAAACAATCTGTCATCTTTCAGTTAAACTAGAAAATTTTTTTTAAAGTTTTTTATATTTACCTAGTTTTACCATTTCTGGGTCTGTTCGTTTTTTTCTATAGAGCCAAGTTTCCAACTGGGTCGTTTCCTTTAGAGTTTCTTATAGTTAGAGTTTCCTGGCAACAAAATTATCTCAGATTCTGCTTATTTGAAAATATCTTAGTTTCACTTTGGTGTTTGAATAATGTTATAGTTAACTGATGTAGAATTCTAGGTTGCCAGTTATTTTTCTTTCTGCCCTTTAAGGATGTCACTCATTGCCTTCTGGCCTTCATTGCTTCTGATTAGAGGTCAGCAGTAATTCTTATGGACATTCCCTTGTATGTAACGTGTCCTTTTCTCTGGGTTTTTTAAAGATTTTCTCTTTACCTTTGGTTTTCAGTAATTTGACTATGATGTTCCTGGATGTGGTTCTTTTGTATTTATCCTATTTGGGGTTTGCTGAATTTCTAGGAACTGTAAGTTGATCTGTAAGTTTTTCACCAAGTTTGGGGAATTTTCAGCTACTATTTATTCAAATATTTTTTTCTACTCCATTCTCCTTCTTTCCTCTACTTCCGGGATTCCAATTACACATCTGTTATTATGCTGCTTGATAGTGTCCCATAGGTTACTGAAGCTCTTTTCATTGTTTCAATTTTTACCTCTCTGTTCTAAAGACTGAATAGTTTCTATTGATCCTTTATTAAATTCACTAACCCTTGCTTCTGCTGTTTCCAATTTTCTCTTAAGCCTATCCAGTGAATTTTTCATTTCAGATAGGGTGTGTGTGTGTATTTCTATTTCTCTGCTTTTCCTTTAAATCCTTGAACATAGTTATAATAGCTTTAAAGCTCTTGTCTGAGTTTCAAACTCTGACTCATTTTGGAGTCACTTTCTATTAACTTGTTTTTCTCCTGATTCTGAAAATCACATTTTCCTATTTCTTTTCATATACAGTAAATTTTAACCATGTGCTGAATATTGTAGATGCTACATCATAGAGACACTGGATTCTGTTATCTTCCTTGAAGAGTATTGATTGTTCTAGCAGGCAGTTAAGTTACTAGCAGATCACCTTGAACTTGGGGAGGCTTGATTTTATGCTTTGTTAGACTGGTTCTATTTCATTTTTTCCCTAAGATCTAAGACAAATCCCTTAGTCCTGGGACTTGTTCTTTATCCCTAAGGTGTGGTCCTGTGGTTTCAATGGAAAGCCTAACAGGTTTGCCAAGGACCTCAAACTTGGGACTCAAACCCCAAGCTCTGCTCCCCTGCAGTTGGCAGCAGCTGAAATCCCTTTTCAATTCTTTCACCTAGGTGCTGCTTTCCCTGGATTTCTTGTAGCTCTTCTGTCTATTCAGAGTTCAAATATATCAGCCAAAGACTTGAAGGAAATTTAATGCAGATTTCAGGGCTGCCTCACTCTGGCTCTCTCCTTTCCAAGATTTTCCTCCTCCCTTCCCAGCTACTCTTACAGCCCTGAACCCCACCATGTAATGCCTCAAACCAATAAGACTGGCCTTCTTGCGTTCTAGCCACAATGTTCAGCAGACAGGTAAAAGACCCTTCTTTCAAGCATTGAATCCTTGAATCCCCGCCTCCCCCCCCCAGTCTCTGCCTGCTTTGGGCCATTCTCCAGCACCCTTAAATAGGTTTGTTGTTGTTGTTGCCCAGTTTATAAGAGTTTTCTTTGGGAAATTGAATGTTGTATAGACAGTACTCCCTAATTCTAGTTTTAATGGTGGCTTTTTCAAATCTACCTCGTGCTTTTAGAATTTCTATAGTTTCAAAGGTTTTTTTCTGTGAGTTAGCATCTTATAGCCGCTAGCTATAACTTTATTTTCTATTAGACTGGGGAATTCTAATGATGTAACTAAAACCTTACTGATAGGTAGATAGATGATATAGATTATAAATATAGATGTATTTCTCACCTCTTCACATTCAAGGATGTTAGGAGCGTTACTTCAAGATTTAGGTGAAGAAAAGCCACCCATTTTAAGAATGAAAAATTTAGAAAAAAAATTTTAATAATAAAAAATAAAAAGAATGAAAAAATTAGGCCAGGTGCAGTGACTCACACCTATAATTCCAGCACTCAGGGAGGCCAATCAGGAGGTTTGCTTGAGCGCAGGAGTTCAAGACCATCCTGGGCAACATAGCAAGACCCCATCTCTACAAAAAGTTTTTAAAAATTAAAAAAAATTAGCCAGGCATTGTGGCATGCACCTGTAGTCCCAGCTACTCAGGAGGCTGAGGTGGGATGATCACTTGAGCCCAGGAGTTAGAGGTTGCCGGGAGCTACGATGATGCCACTGCACTCTAGCTGGGTGACAGAGCAAGACTCTGTTAAGAAAAAAATGAATTAAAATATTGTATATTGGATTTTAAAAGCCCAGAGCTTCTAAGTATAACAATTTATTGATACTCCTGGGTGAGAAGAAGTATCTCTCTGGTCTCTCTGGTATATGCAGGAGTACAAAGTGAAAAAAAAGTTAAGGTCCATTGCCTGGCTAAGAATGAAACTCTTACTCCGTATTCCTTGTTGTTTAATTATTAAATGAACCATAACTTCTTTGGAAATGTTTCATGGAACTTTTACATTGTCAGAGAATGCAATTTAGCATTCCCCATTGTCTGTACCTAGAGGTGAATAGCTGATAAATTTTATAGCTAAAATACGTTATGTCATTGTGTTTGAAAGTCTAAAAATATAAATCAGAAATAAAAAACGAAAATCAAGCTGGCAACTTCTAATTGCTAAGCAGAATGCAGAATATAGCAGATTCTACTCCTCTTTAATATTTTTCTTTAGAAATAATTTCCATACAGCTCAGGCACCAACATGCCAACGAAGCCAGCGGAGTGCATGTGCTAGAGGCGGCTGTGTTTCTCCTTGAAAGATAATTAAAGCAGCTTACACTGGCCATGTGGTATCTTGATGAATATGCAGACAATATTTGCATATGATCTACTGGTGTTCTGGGGACCATATGATCATGCTTGGGCTGCCAAAGAGTCAGCAGCAAGCTGATAACTTTAATCTGTGTAGTTGGTCACTATTGTAGTATAAGAGGAGTGTTGTTATCCTGCAAGCTAAGCAAGGCTTTCCACTCTTGGAATATCATTTCAGTCATTTTATCCTTATAAATTCCTCTCGTGCTAAATTTCCAAGTCTTGATTTCAGTCTAAAATCGACAGTTCAGATGACAAAGATATATTCATAGAAAAAGAAAGGGTGTGAATCAAATTTGTGTGGCCAGAGTGATAAACTGATAAATTTTTTTGGTTGTTAGTTTTATTTTGCTTTGGGGTTGGGGGAGACAGACTAGTTGTTAAAAAGCATGGGAAGGAACAGAAAATGAGTACTTAGCCCGCTGGTCTTGGGCACCAGATGCTGACAACCTTGGGCTGTGCTGCCACTTAGCACAGGAAGCAACCTGCTTTGAAAAGGGATCACGAAATCCTATGTGTCACTGTTTATAGTAGTGAAGTAAGAAAACCTACATGTGCAACAGTAGGGAATGGGTTTAATAACTTACAGTTGAAGTCAGGCAGGTAGTATGTCCCTGTAGTCCCCGCCACTTGGGAGGCTGGGGCGGGAGGACCACGTGAGCCCAGGATTTCCAGACTGTAGTATGCTATGATCACACCTATAAATAACCACTGCACTCAAGCCTGGGCAACATAGCGAGACCCCATCTCTAAAAAATAATAATAATAATAATAACTTACAGCCTAGTCAGATGGTGGAATACCATGCAGCCCTTAAAGATGTTTTCATAAAAGAATAATGGAATGAAAAGATATTGATGCTATATTAGTGTTAAGTAAAAAATGAAAAATAAAAAAGTATGTACAGTATGATGATGATTGAGTAAAACCAAATGAAAATTATATATGCGTCAGGAAATAAAGACTAGAATTTAACACTAAAATATTAAAAGTATAACAGTTCTCTGGGGGAAGTTGCTAGTTCTATGTTTTCTAGGACAAATTTAGTATTATTATAAGAAAAAGGTTACTAAAGTAAAAAAGGAAATTAAAGCAAGTTTTAGTTTTTCAGAAAGGGATCCCAAGGAGCTAGAGGGTAAAAGACGTGTGTGCTTCACAAAGCAGCCATGGCCAGGCACATCCAGACACACATAAGCACACACACATGCCTGCATGCCTAGCCAAAGCCAGAATACAAACAAGCAAAGCTGGAGAAGGAGCTGAGTCGAGAATGTTGACGATTAAAATAAGTATTTTACAATAAAATAGGATTTCAAAGCATTTGTCAAAAAATAATAATACTACTAACAAAAATAATAATAGAATAATAATAATAATATTTATCTTTATAACTTCCTAAATTTGGACTTAGGAAGAGACCCCAGAGCTCTTTAGAGGCAGGGTAGCTTGCCTAAACCAGCCAGGGAGAGTGCCAGGGAAAACAAAGACCCTTCCTTGGTCCCCAAGCAGGAACCACACACAGCCTCAAGATCAGGCATGCAGGACGTGTGGGTGGCAGGCAGGGCACAGAAATTTGTGAAAGTCCAGGACGTAGAATAAAACAAAATCACTACATATCTGGTTATGACTGCTCCAGTGAACTTACAACAGAACTAGACCAGAATATCATTCTCTGGGGTGGTGCCTGGAAACATTTTTATTTAAAATTTCTAAAACAGCACTCAGCTTACAAGTCAAGCAAACAGGCCAGAGAACAAAGGAAAAAGACAAAAAGTTAGGGAAGGTCAGAGGAAGGGGAGATATTCCCAGTGGAAGGGTCAGGGAAGGAACCTTGGGGAAAGTGGCTTTGAGCTGAGCCTTGCAGGATGGATGAGAGAGGCTAGGATAGGAAAGACACAAGAAACAGTAACTCAGAAGAAAAGGACAAGGAGGTCACAAGTGAGCCGTTTTTCCAGATCTCAGGGTGCCTATGGGAGTATGGAGGGATGCAACCACATCACATATTTTGAACGACAAGTTTAGGAGTTTGAGCTTTAGGCAATGGAGAACACCGAGGGGTTTTGCGTAAGTGAGGGTCAGAGCCAAGGCCATGTGGTAACATTGGTCTGGTAGCAGTTTGTAAGAAAGGTTGAAGCAGTAGTACATAAAAGTAGGCATACCAGGTAGAAGCTAAAAAGTGATGGGAGCATTTAAGGTGAGGGTCTTACAATTCAATAATTAGAAAACAATTAGAAAACAACCTAATCAAAAAATGGCCCAAAGATGTGAACAGATATTTTATCAGAGTAGCTGTACACGTGGCTAGTAAACACATGAAACAACGCTCCACATCATTAGTCATTAAGGAAATGAAAATTAAAACCACACTGAGATGCCACTTCATACCCAGCAGAACAACTATAATCAAAAAGACAATAACAACACTGTTGAGGATGTGGAGAAATTGGAACCCTCATATGTTGCTGGTGGGAATGTAAAATGGTGCGGCCACTTTGGAAAACAATTCGGCAGTTTCTCAAAAAGTTAAATATAAAATCACTGTACTATACATCAACCCCACGCCTAAGTATCTACCCCAAGAAAAATAAAAACATATGTTCACACAAAGACTTGCACACAAAAGTTCACAGTAGCATTATTTATAAATAGCCAAAAAAGTGGAAACAACCTAAATGACCCTCAGTTGGTGAATGGACAGACAAAATGTGGTATTATCTATACAAGGGAATATTATTTGGCAATAAAAAGGAACGAGCTACTGATACATACTACAACACAGATGAACCTCAAAAGCATTACGCTAAGTGAAAGAAACCAAACGTGAGAGATCACACATCATATGATTTTGTTTCTATGATGAGTTCCGGAAAGGCAAATCTATAGAGACAGAAAGTAGCTTAGTGGTTGTCTGGGGCTGGAGGTAGGAACGGGGCTTAGCTATAAATGGGCATGGGATCTTTACTAGGGTGATGAAATGTTCTGAAACTGATGGTGATGGCTGCACCACTTGGTAAATTTACCAAAAAATATTGAACTGTGTACTTGAATAGGGTAAATTTTATCATAGGTAAAATACGTCAATAAAGCTGTTTTTAAAAGAGATGGGAGAGGCAAAAGAGAGGGTGGGAGCAGGGGTCAGTTTCAGAGCCATCGGCACTCAGTGCACTGGGCCTGAAGACGGCGCAGATGTGAGGACAAGCAGGCAGGCGTGATTTTCGGGCATGCGAGCTGGGTGACAGAGATGGAAATAGCGTTTCCTACAAGAAAAAGGGGAGGACGATGATGTGTTTGATTTAGAAAAGATAGAGCCACAATAATCCAATTGTCTTTTCCCTCTGAAGCAAAAGTCCCAGAGTGAGTCAACCTGCGTGCCCATTTCCGGAATCCCAGCACATCCAGCTGGAATCCCACGGGGTCTGTATTCAGGTCGAGCAGAGCGTCTTGGGAAAGTGAACCCCAGCACTGGGAAGGGCGTCAAAAGACACTGGCTGATTGCTGCTGGGAATAGAAAAAAAAAACTGAGAACATGTGCTTAATTTTTAAAAAGTTGTGACATTAGGATGTCTGGAAGGAACTGCTGGAACAAGGTCACCGTGGCTAGAGGGGGGAGGGCTGTCTCCACCTAAGTCGTGTGAGCCTCAGCAGGTGCAGGACTGACTGGGAGCAGCCGTGGGAGTGAGAACTTCCAGAGTCAGCCACAGGCATGACGGGCAGAGAGGTACACGCAGCCCAGAGAAGTGCTTCAAAGGCCATGGTGGAGACTCAGGGAGCCACCCGAGGACCTGTTCAGGGTAGAGAGGGATTTGCAGTGGGTGTGGGAATCCAGGCATCCCTGCAATGGGGGCTTACAATCAAGACCTATTTTTCTAAGCAGTGCTGTTTTTGTGCACACCCTTGATTGCTGTCTCATAGCTGTGTGCTGCCCGAGGCCTGGTACCAGCATGAGAGGCCTGTGGTACTCCTCTGAATTGCTAAAGCCTGGACCATCGCTGCAGCAACAGTCCCTTGGTCACCTCCCCCTTGATCTCACCAGCTGTGCAGAATCTGCTGTCACATCTCCATCACCCAGAGAAGTCCTCTCAGTTCTAAACCTTCGCTAAAAAACCAGCAGTTCCCGTTCTACTCCCTTTGGGCTCATTCAGCTCACGAGCTGGAAATGCAGTGTATCTGGATGGAGGGATGGAGGGATGGAAGACCTATGACCTTGGGGAAAAACAGAAAGGGATCAGGTGAGAGTAGCTGGACAACAAATGTTCCTGGGTGGGGGCTGGTGACTGCTCACACTGTTTCTTACAAAAAGGCTGAGATGGAGGTCAAGTTGTGACCCTCTTGTAACTTTTCTAGTATTTAAAAAAAAAATCCCAAGATTTAAATGTAAAACTTCATTTAAAAACAACAGCATAGATAAGTGTCAGGGAATTCAGGAGGTGTGGTTTCCACAGCAACATTCACGTGACCACCCAACTACTATGAAATAAAGGAAATTAAGCATTTATATTGCCCTTGACATTCAGCCATATGCTAAGCAATCGCTTTATTGGTTTATTATCCCTCACAGCCGCCTGTGAGGGAGGCAGCCTTCTCACTCGCAGGTCAAGGATGCGGAAACCAAGTCCCAGGGGAGCAACGATCTGCCCGGAGAACGCCCGGCTATGTGACCAGCCGGCTAATCCCACCCTCCACGTGACCGCACGCCGCGGGGGGCAATGTCCCTTGCAGCGCTGCACAGACTGCACGAAGACCAGTCGTCATTAAAGGCCTACTGTGCGCTAGGTCCTGCTGGGGAGTTCTTTTCAAACCCCTGCCGGTGAAGACTGAGTCGCAGGCAACTAAAGAAGTCCTCGTAAAAACCAGAGGCCTCAGAGTTCTGAGTGGGCAAGAACAGGAGGTGACAGGATAAGAAGAAAGACCCTGGAGCCTTTTTCAACTGTGTCCTCACGTGGCCAGCTTCGCCGCCTGCACGCGACCAGGAGCGTATACTAGAAGAAAGAAGGGGAGAAAATCCCCCACTGGTTCAGAAGAATGAGGAGCGATACCTACCCGGGTCCTACAGCAAAGACACCGTGCCTCGCGTGCCAGATTACCTTCGGATAGTCCCACTTATTCGACAGATGCAAAGACCCCGCCCGAGGTGAGAGAGACTTATTTTGACAAAGCGTTGACTGTAGAGAATCTTAGCAAACCTCATCTCTGCGATGAACACAGGCGCCTGGATTCAAAGCACAACCGAAGGCTCCGGGCCACAAACTGTGCCACGTGGCCCACAGGCCCGAGGCATGGAGGCCTGAGGCCAGCGGTGGCTCTGGCCTTATCTCTCATCCCAACGAATGATCTCTAGGGAGGAGGAAAGAGCAACAGATGAACTGCAGGAATGAGCTGAACTGAGAGATGTTGCCAGCAGTCCTGCAGAACGTAAAATAAAGTGTGAAAATGAGTCTCAGACATACCAGAGAACCAAAAGCACAAGGGCAAGCCGAAAACATCAAACTTCCCGTGTCAAGGAGATCGCTTCTGAACCTCAGCTGCTGCGTGGCGGACATTTAGAAAGCAGTTCTCCCTAAAGGCGAGGAAGAAATAATGATAGGCTCAGAATTAATATCAACTTTCGCTACGTTACAGCAGGCCCACTTCCTACAGGAAGCTTCTTCCAGTTAGTCCCATTGATCCACAACAATCCCCACAACCCCTCTGGGACTGCAGTCTTACCTCCCCAGCATCCCTAATTACTAACGACATGGCTGTGCTTGAGCTGTACATGGATCTGTTTTCATTTGCCTGATTTTCTCTATGAAATTGATGATTCCTTGTGTTAGTCTGTTTTGTGTTGCTATAAAGGAAGTACCTGAGGCTGGGCAATTTATAAAGAAAAGAGGTTTTATTTGCCTCACAGTTCTGCAGAGTGTGCAAGAAACATGGCACCAGCATCTGCTTCTGGTGAGGGCTTCAGGGAGTGTCCAATCAAGGCAGAAGGTGAAGGGGGATCAGGTGTGTCTCATAGCTAGCGAAGGGGCAAGAGAGAGGAGGAGGTGCCAGGCTCTTTGAACACATTGACTGCCACACTAGAAAAAAAATTTTTTCCCTGGGGCCAAGGTGTTCTATTACGAAAATAGAATAAAAACTTCAAAAACAAAACGATCCTTTCTAAGTTAATGAAAAAGTTGGGTTTATTTATTGTTTTCTGTGCGTGTTATATGCAACTTGAAAAATAGTTCTCACGGCTCCCAAGGTGAAGAGACGTGTGAGTTACATGTGCTTCACGAGGCCCCGGGCTTAAAACTAGTGTGACTTAAATACAACTCACATGGCAGTTAATGTGTTAAACAACCAGCTCTCATGTTAATTAATAGAGAAAACTCACTCATTACCTGGGGGAGGACACCAAGCCATTCATGAGGGATCCACCCCCATGACCCGAACACCTCCCACCTAGGCTCCACCTCCAATATTGGGGATCAAATTTCAACATGAGATTTGGAAGGGCCAAATATCCAAACTATGTCATTCCTAAAGAGTTCTAAAGCCAGTATACAATGCTAAGGTGCAAAATGATTATTAATTACAGAGCCCCAACTGAAGTTTGAGATGTCCATTTAATGGTTCAAAATTATGTGCACAATGCCCATAGACTGTGAACTCTCTGAGGCCAATAGTCAGGTCCTCAGTGTTTATGCCCCTAACACTCAGCATAGCGCTGGGTGTGGCTCTTATCACGTGTATATGGAGGAAATCAATGTGTATTGTGATTCCAATGCTTTGCTTTTCGTGTGAAACTTAATCTAAAATATTGCATTCTGTTCTGAACGTCTTATAGCCTAAAAGATAAATGTAGCGTATGATCACAGTAATTAAAGAACTTAGAAGGGATGGCTTAAAAGTGAAGACTGAGGAAACTAGAATATGTATAAAATCTAAAAATAACTATGGTAAAACAAGACTGTTTTCAGTAAGTCCATTTCTAGGGATGAGAACAAAGACAGAAACACATCTAGTTTAGGAGGTTAAAAAGGAGTGATGGATTTAAATTGAAGTTAAGAAAGTGTAGGCAAGCTTTCAAGGTAAAAATAATGACTGTAAAATCTAGCAGACTGTGAAGTTATCTTCCTTAGTTACGGGAGGCAAGCCCGTCACTGGTGAATTTTGAATGACACCTGGAAGATCCTCTACTGCAATGTTCAATTCTCTGCCAGCATAGAACATTACTCTTGAGCAGTTGGGTCTTCGAATAATCTATACTCAGTGATTAGGATTTCCCCCTATTCTTCTATGGGTAAAGTTAACATAGTTATTTCACTTATAACTGTGAGGAGCCCCAAAACACAAAAAAGCTAAATGATTTGCCCAACATCACAAAAGATGTTGACATGGCAAGGAAAGGGTTAGAATTCCAAACTGCAAAGCACACTTCTCTCTTCTTACCTGTCTCTTTGCTAAGTGAGCATGTAATGTTACTGTTTCAGGATTCCCTGACCCAGAGGGCCTACTCCTGGCTTGTGTTTCAAACTCCCAAGCATTACATTCAGAGAGTCTTTATTTTTATGTTATTGACAAAGATACATAGATTTATAAAAACCCTTCCCTCATGCACATTCGTATAGCTGAGATCCCCAGAGCTGGTGTTTCTTTCTACTCCTTGAGGGTGGAGGGCTATGTAATCTAATGTTTAAGAACTCAAGCTCCAAAGTCAGACAACCTGGGTTCAAATTCTGGCCCCACAGCTTTCTAGCTGTGTATTCTTGGGCAAGTTACTTAGCTTCCATTTTCTCTCTCTTCATCTATAAAATGGGGATGAATAATAATGCTTGCCTCGTGAGGACTAAATTAGGTAATTTATATGAAAGGCTTAGGACAGGGCTTGGCACATAGTATAGCTTGATAAATTTCAGCTATAATCATTACCTTTTGGTAATTTGAGGCAGACATTCCCACCACTTGGGGACACTGAAGTCTGACAGACCTTAATCACTGGAGTATCCGCTCTAGTATACCGCCTTGGTATTGCAGGAGCGGGTACCCTGGGGACCGCATTTCCCAAGTATGCCAACCA
Organism: Daubentonia madagascariensis; assembly: GCA_023783475.1. Lineage (NCBI taxonomy): Eukaryota > Metazoa > Chordata > Mammalia > Primates > Daubentoniidae > Daubentonia > Daubentonia madagascariensis. The sequence continues at coordinate 12,179,171 of JAKFHU010000258.1, read as the reverse complement.
GGAGCATTCCAGGTTAAATTGGCCAATGAGAGGCACCAGAGTGATGGTTGGAAGATGGGAGAGATGCAAGCCTTCCTTTCGCTCCCCCTTCAGCAGCAGGCAAACATGGCAGTTTGAGTTTTGCTCTGGCGTTGGAGCCAGAATCCCACCTCAGTGCTGCAAGCAAATGTGACAATAGCAATGGCTCCTGTGGGTTCTGAAAGTTCCCGTTGCTCTGTGGCTAGCGGTGGGCCTGAGAGCTACACCTGTCTTTCCCCTACCTTTGCACCTTCACCCTTCCAGTGATTTTGCAAACCCCTAACTCCTTGTATTAAATCTCTTCTTGCTCTAAATACCTAGAGAGGTTTCTGTTTTTCTGATTGATTCATTGCCTATGAGGTGGGAAGTCTCAACATATTCATTCAACAACTATTTATTGAGTACCTAAGAGCAAGGCAATGTTCTGGGTGTTAGGAACACAGCAGCAAACCAAACAGAAGACAACCTGTCCTCCTGGAACTTACATTTTAGTAGAAGTAAATGAATAAACTAATATGTTAGGAGCTGATAAGTGCAGGGCAAGGAGGACAGATAGTGTGGGGTGGGGCAAGGGGTATTATTTTATAGCGTCACTGGGGAAGGTTCCTTGCTAAGGTGAAACCTGAGCTGAGACCGGAAGGCAGTGAGGGAGCAGTGGTGCAGCGCAGGCGGCTGTGTGGGGAAGAGTGCCTCAGGCAGAGGGAATGGCAGGAACAAAGGCCCTGAGGCAGGAGTGGGCTTGGCTTGGCCTATTTGAGGAAAAGCAAAGTCAAGAGGCTGTTGTGGCTGCAGAGTCAGAGGAGAACAGTAAGCAGTAACTGCAGAGGGATCCCGGGAGCCCCGGCAGCACCGTGTGGGCCATTGTGAGGGCTTTGGCTTTTCCTCCAAGTGAGGAGAGGCCATATGGAGGTTCTTGAGCAGAGGAGTGACACAACCTGATTTATGTTTTATTCAGATTACTATGACTACTGTGTTGGAAATAGAGTGATGGGCCACAGCAGAAGCAGAGACCAGGTAGGATATCGTTGCAATAATCAAGGTGAAAGATAAACGCAGCCTGGACCAGCCCAGTAGCCATGGAGGTGGTCAGTGCTGGCTATATATATATATTTTTTTTAAATTGTAGTAGAATGCATAAAAATTTGCCATCTCAAGCACTTCTGAGTATACAGTTCAAGTGGCATTAAGTACATTCACCTTGTTGTACAACCATCACCTCCGTCCATGTCCAGAACTCATTTCGTCTTGCAGAACTGACGCTCTGTACCCATTAAACAGCAACTCCCCATTCCCTCCTCCCCTGCCACTGGCATTCACCATCCCACTTTCTGTCTCCATGAATGTGACTTCCCTCAGATAAGTGGAATCATACAAAATTTGTCCTTTTGTGACTGGCTTAGTCCCTTAGCGAAACGTCCTCAAGGCTCATCCCCGTTGGCTGACCGTATGTAGAGGGTAGACTTTGGCAGGTTGGATGAGGAGGGAGAGGGAGAAAGGAAGCAAGGACGATTCCAAGATTTGGGGCCTGAGCTGGGCGAATGGGATGCTTAGTGGGAAGCTGAGCTAATACATCCGTCCACGGGATGTCGATTTCTGGTATGTTCTCCCATCCCTTCCGCAACCCCACCACCGCCCTGCTTCTTGGTGGGCAGAGGAGTCTCCAGGCTCACTGGGGCTCACGCATCAAAAGGGCCTGGTGAAACATTTAAATCTTTCCATCATCCAGATGAAATAAACGAGGGGGATTTGGATATTCATCCTTCCCTCCCCCGGTGTAAGTGAAACAGAAAACAACCTGAGGGGAGAATAATATCGGAACAAATGAGCATCTCGATCACCCATCTGCGCACCCTTGGAATCAGCAGTGCATTGAGACCGCTGTGAGGCAGGAGGCAGAGAGAATCATGTGCACGTTACCTTAACCTGAATAAGGAGGAGCGTCCGGCAGGGAAAGCTTTCGCACTGAATCCAGCCCCCGGCACCGGGCAGTTCAATCCCTGCTTCGCATTGAGCTCTCAGAGCCGCTGCTTTCCGCTTTTCTCTTCCTGCAGCTGTTCTGCTTTGACCAGCAGTCATTTCCCCATAACTGGCGTGAGGGCAGTAGGGTCCTCCGCCTCTGGTCTTTCTCCCTCCCCATTAAGTCTTACAAGGAACTGCAGATGAATCTTCCCTGGAGCCCAGCTAGGCCGTGCCACTGCCTGCTCAGAGCTTTAAAGGTTGCCATTGTCTAGGGCATCAGTTCCGGGGTGGGAAGGATGCCCCAAGGGGCACTTTAGACTTTTTGCTGGAGGAGCTTTTTCCAACTACACCCACTCCCTGGAGATTCTCCCTGGGCTGTGCCTTCTCGCCCAATCTAAGAATTATGGGTCTGCAGAATAAATTTTGCATGACCTTCAAGGCCCTCCCTCAGCTAGCCCCAGCCTAACCTCACCAAGCTTAATCTCCATGACTTTTTTCTACAGACTGCAACATCCAACCAAACTGAACCACTCATTATTCCCAATGAGATCGCTCACTCACGCCTCTGTTTTTGCCTTTGCCTAGAACAGCCTTCCTCCTATCACCACATATTCAGATCCTCCTTCCTACAATGCCCAGTTCCAACGCTACCTCCTCCTGGAAGCCCTCTCTTATTCCTCCCGCTGTATGCACTGCCTTCTTCCCTGAATCCCCGCAGCCATCTCGTGTAGGCTCCTTTCTTGTGGCAGTGATTTCCCAGGAGGTCCTTCTCTCCGATCAGACCGTGACCCCTCCAAGGATGCCTCCCATTCAGCCATATTCCCGTTGGTCCCCCTCACAGGGCCTGATGCATGTGTTTTAGGCTTCACAGTTTGTTAAATCAATGAACAGATGAGATGATTGTATATCTATTTTCAAATACACAATTCGAAAATCATTCAGCATGAGGATTCCTGAAAATAAATCAGGATCATATTTGTTTTCTTGCTATATGCATGCTGCATATCATTTGTATTATCACATGCAAAATCCAAGGAGGTAACAACAGCAAAACATATCTTCACTTCTATCATAGGTTTCTATTAACTTTCAGGTTCTCATTTTCCCTGTGTTTTCTGAGTCATACTACAGATTTTTAATGTGTTCTCATTGGCCTGTTCATTTTTCTTTTTTTGCAAAACAAAAAAAAAAGAACTTTAAATTTTGTCCAGTAGTCCTAAGAAATTCTCCCTCTAGAGAATGTCATTTAAGTCAAAACAAGGGTAAGTTACTGTAGTGAGTTGAATAGTGGCACCCTAAAAGATATACCCAGGTCCTAACCCCCTGTCTTAGTTGATTTGGGTGCTATAACACATACCACAGACTGGGTGGCTTAAAGAACAAATATTTATTTCTCACAGCCTGGAGGCTGAAAGTCCAAGATCAGAGGGCCAGCATGATCAAGTTCTGGGGAGGGCCCACTTTTAAGTCATAGACAACTACCTTCTTCTTGCCACACATGGCAGAAAGAGGGCTGGCTGGGTCTCTGGCCTCTTCTTATAAGGGCACTAATCCCTTTCATGAGGGCTCCACCCTCACGGCCTAATTACCTCCCAACAGCCCCACCTCCAAATACTGTCACGTTGGGATTAGGATTTCAACATATGAATTTGGTGTTGCGGTGAACAAACATTCAGTAAGTTGCAGCCCTAGAACCTGTGAATGTGACCTTATTTGGAAATAGGGTTTTTAGAGATGTGATTGAGTTAAGAATCTGGAGATAAGGTCATCCTGGACTTAGGGTGGTCCCTAAATCCAGTGACTGGTGTCTTTGTAAGAGAGAGGAGAGGGAGATTTGAGACCCACGGGCACGGAGGGGACACACAGGAGAGAAGGCCATGCGAAGACAGAGGCAGAGATCAGTGATGCTGCCGCAAGCCAAGGAACGCCTGAAGCTAGCAGAAGCTGGGAGAGGCAGGGAGGGATCCTCCCCCGGAAACTTTGGCGAGAGCATGGCCCTGCTGTCACCTTGATTTTGGACTTCTAGCCTCCAGAACTGTGAGAAAATAAATTTCTTCTGTTCTGAGCCATCAAGTTTGTCATAACTTGTCCTGGCAGCCTTAGGAAACTAATGCGTTAACGCATTGCCTCAGTCCACAAAACGACACCCAGACTCGCTTCTTGGGCCCTTCCCTTGCCTCCTACCTCCTGTTCCTTCCCATCATTCCCTCTTCCCTCGTCTTACTGGGCTTTACTCTCTCGCACCTCCCACCTTTGGTCCTGTTCTGTTTTCTTCCTGCTTCTCCTTCCCAGCCTCCCCTCGTCATGCCGGAGGGAACCCTGGACCCCATGCTGCTCCCCTAGAGTCCCCCGTGATGAACGCTGGGTTTATGCTTCACACTTCACTGTTGGAGAGCAGGAACCTCTCATTTGAAGCAAAAGCCACAGAAAATAAGCAAATAACTGTGCATCATGTCATTACTGAGTCTTAGCCTGCTTCCACCCTACCCCCCCCCCACCGTCTTTCTCGTTTGGGTCATCATCTCGCCTAATACCCAGTAATTTCAGTCATTTTCTATGTGCATTTCTGTTGCTTTCCTGAGAATTCTCATTTTCTAAAGGAGAAAGGCCATGTCATCTTTCCCCAGCCTGGCTGGTGCAGGGGTTGATGTGCTGGGGGAGATGACAGCGTGATGAGGATGGGTTGGGAACATGTCACCCCATTTTCTACCAATCCTCAGTGGCAGGGAGTGAGCAGAGGAGACAACCTAGGAGAAAGAAGAGATTTCTAATTACTCCCCTCCTGATCACTTTTCTTCCCCTGCAGCCTGTCTTAGTCCCGTCCTTCCTGGGCCCCTGGGTTTTCTCTCACCCAGCCAGAAAAGAGACTGGTGAATAAAAAAATAAGATGTCCTAGCAGTGCATGTAAGGTGTCATTAAACGGTCTCACAGGGCTCTGCAGTCACCCACCAAGCCCCGTTCATAAATCGCCTTCGACAGGAGTGTGTGAGAGTGTGTGTGCACACAAAAGTCCTCTTTTTGTGTCCTTTAAATTTTCTTTATCAAAGAAATACATGTACAATAGTTTAAAAATCAAATAATGTCAAAAGGCTTATTTTTTTCAACCCCCGTCTCAGCCACCCCCTCCCTGCCCGACCATGCCCCTCTCGTCGGAGGTGACCTTGTGAACTTTTTGAGGTATTTACCTCCGTTTTTCTAAATGTGCTTACCCCGCTGTTTCTTGATGTAAACGTCTGAGATATCAGCTCTTTACTCTGCGTTGTGGTGCAGGAAGATTTAGCTCTTACTCACCACGCTCGCTGCTCGCACCCTCTTCCCAGCAATGACATTAATAAAAATAAGACCGGCTCCATATTTATGGGGCTCTCACTAGGCCTCAGTCAGGCCGTGTTATCTGCTGACGCGCTGGTCCCCCCCTTTCCCCACGGACACACTCTGTGCTTCCTCCCTCGGGTCCCTTCCTGGCTGGGCTCCCTGGCAGGGCCCTTCCCTTCTCCTGTCCTTCAGAGGGAGACACCCGGGGCTCGGTCCTCAGGCCTCTTCTCTCCTCCATCTGCTCTCCCCGCGCCCTGGTGGTCTCACCAGCCTCATATCTTCAGCCCTGACCCCTCCCCTGACCCCAGATGCATTTGTCCAACTCTCTTCTTGACAACCCATCTCAAACTTAACACGTCCCGCTGAGCGTCCTGGAAAGCCACTGCCCCACAGTCTTCGCCATCCCTGCCAGTGGCGGTTCTAGCCTGATGGTTGTGCAGACCGAAATTTTAGAGTTATCCTTGGTTCCCCTTTTCTGTCACACCCCACTTTCCAATTCTTCGGGAAATCCCATTGGTTCTACCTTCCAACCATATCCCAAGTGACACCGCGTCTCAGCACCCCCGCCGCCACCGCTCTGGCCCGGGCCCCACCATCTTTCCACCTGGGTCTCTGCGTGCTGCCTTGCCGACCTGCCCTCCACTGCCCGCCTCGCAGCCAGCGGGAACCTTCCGAAATGTACATCAGGCCATTCCTACTCTGCTTAAAATCTTATAATGCCTCCCAGTACCTCTCCGACTGACTCTCTCTCTTCATTTGCTTGGGCTGCCATAACAAAGCTGCGCAGATGGGGTGGCTTCAATGACAGACATGTACTGTCTCACGTATCTGGAGGCTGGAAGCCCAAGAGCATCCAAGATCAATGCCTTCTCAAGGTGTCCACGGGGTTGGTTCCTTCTGAGGGCTGTGAGGGAAGGGTCTGTTCTAGGCCTCTCTCCTTGGCTTGTCATTGGCCATCATCTTAATGTGTCTTCACATCATCTCTCTGTATGTGTCTGTGTCCAAATTTCTCCTTCTTATCAGGACACCAGTCGTATTGGAGTAGGGCCCCCTAATAATGACCTCATTATAACTCAATTACCTCTGTGAAGACCCTTTGTCCAAATAAGTCACATTTTGAGGTAGTGGAGTTAGGGCCTCAGCATAGGAATTTTCAGCCCATAATACTCTCCTTCCAACTCCCCTTTCTTACTTTGCTCTGGTCACACTGGCCTCCTTGCTCTTTCTTGTACATGCCAGAATCTTCCCATCTGTAGACCTCTGCACTGGCCTGTCCCTGCCCGGGACGTTCCTCTGCAGAGGCTGACCCCTTCATACCTTCAGGTCTCTGCCCAAAGGTCACCTGCTTCTTGAGGTCTGTGGCAAGCACCCTATTCAAAATCGTAACCCACCACCCTGCCCTGACAATCAGGATTCCCTTTGCCCTGCTCTGTTTTTCCTTGGCACTTATACCTTCTCATACATTTTATAATTTACATATTCATTATATTTATTGTTTATGAACTGTCTCCCATTGATAGAATACACAAGAGCAGGGAATTATTGCAAGCACACACAACAATGCCTGGCACATAGTAGGTGCTCAATAAATATTAGCTGATTAAATGAATAAGCTCTATACATGAATTGTCTCCTTTCATCCTCACCACAATCCCATGGGGTGGGTACGCTGATTATCCCATTTTACAAATGAGAAAAATTAAGGCACAGAGGAGTTAAGTAACTTGCCTAAGGTCCCACAGCTGGCAGGTGGCAGAGCTGGCAAATATCATTCACTTTTGGAGTATTTCTACCACGAGCTATTTGTGCTATGATTGCATTTTCTTGCTTGTGCAAACATTTCTGTTTTCTAGAGTCAGTGATTTCCTTTTTTCCCCCAATATCATAATTTTCTCCACACTTAGCTTATATTTTCTTGCACATGCTGCCTTAGGTGTCATGCACACTGGCAGTGGTTGGTTTTTAACTGTTCTCTCATATCAGACTGCCTGGCAAGCCCCCCTTTTCCTCAGCCCTCCCACCTCCAGCTCCAGTCGAGTTTAGTTGCTTTCTAAGTCTGCTAGACAGTTGTCACTGAGACGTCCCTTCATTGTTATCCTGACTTAGATCCACCATTTCCTCCATCCCATGGCCTCCTCTTCCTTGATTGTCTCCTTGATTTTATTGGAGTGGCTTCTTCTTAGCTACAGTCAGGGCGGGCACCTGTCTGGGCAAACTTTCTGAGCCCTTGCTCAGCTGAAAATGTTTATACATTATGTTCACACAAGGAATCGGGGCTTAGGTGGGTTTAGAATTTGGGTGGAAAATCATTTTCCTTCAGAATCAAGGAGAATGCTTAATGGTCTTTTGTCCTCAGTGCTGCTGCTAGGAAAAGCCAAGCCATCTGATTCTTCCTCCTCTGTGTGCGCCCAAAGTCACCATCGGCAGGTGGCGCATGGGATGGAATATGGGAATTCTAGCTCTTTCCCCACACTCTGCACCAGGCAGCCCGGTAGGAAATAAGAGAATGAGAGTAATGGGGACAGCCTTAGCTGGAAACAGTCACATTTATTGAATTATTCCCATGGGAATTTTGGCACTGAGCCATACCACTGGATGCCAGCACAGCCACTGCCCCTCAGCACGCCCTGGTTCACCAGGACCTGCTCTCCGGGCAGATTCAGGTCAAAGGATAGACCTCCTCCCCCACATCACCCCTGCCCCAGACCCGACTCCCTACCCCCCACCCACACCCCTCCACCCAGGCCCCAATTCTGAGGCTGTCCCTCTAGAAGACAGAGGCGGCGTGGTGGTGCAGTAAAGTGTGGCCTGGCATATGGAGGTCCTCGTCTAGAACAGGCCCTGCCACCTCCCAGGGCTGTGACCTCCAGTGAGTGATGTCCCTTCTCCAACCCTAAGTGTTGTGCTTTCTCTGTACAAATGGAGGTCCGAGTGCTCTTTCTACCCTGTGGATTTAGTATAAGAATCAAGTCGTGGCAAGAGTTTTGTGAATGGAAATGCCTTACTTTAGTGTAATTAATTGTTCTTATTTCTTTTCGTCCTCCTCCACACTCCCTTTTTTCTCTCCTAATCTGTCCCGTTCTCTCTTCTGTGATCAGCATTTATTTCACAACCGTTTCCTGAGCACCTAGTGCATGGCAGGCACCGCGGGAGACACCAGCAGGGCTCTTGCTCCTGTGTGCTCATCGGTCCTTGTTTTCTTCCCCATTTTCTTGCCGTTTCACTACATCCTGCCCTGACCCCAGTTGTCTCTATTCTTTAATAGGTCCAATTTTATAAATGAAACAGATGTTTTATTTGTTATAGTCTTATTGAAATCCATGTTCCTTTTAAAAAACATGAGTGAACACTGCTTCTTAAAAAAACAATCTTCTTCCCCTAAAGTAAGTTTCTTTTTACAGAAATGTCCCCTTTATTTATTTATTTTGGAGAATCACTGACCCTCTTCAAAAAAAAGGTTCATGACGAATTTGTTTTCATGGATGTAGGCAGATATAAATATTCAGTCCTATTTGTGTCCTCATCAATTTACAAAGTTGTGCAATCCTTGAAATAGTTGACTATCGCTTTCATATATTCCTAAACAAAATTGCAAGCCACAGAATAAAAGCATCCCTAGGAAACCTCCATAAATGTATGAAGAGCTTGTGGTGATAATTATCTCTATGGAGTTGGACGAGAGTCTCTGAGACTGAACTGTCTCTAACCTGAATTTTTACGCTTCTTGTATTTGGGAACATGACTCCATAATGTTATTTTTACTGTGCTAAGTGTGTCCTATAGCCCTGGCTTGGTCAGCTGAGGGCCTTCTTCTCCGATCTGCACAGTCCCACTGTCTGTGGAAGCCCCAGGATCCTGCCAGATTTGTGAGGGCCATCTGGCTTTCTAAGAAACCCACCTTAAAATATGAACCCGGAGCAGAGCATGGTAGCTCGCATATCCCTGGCCACTAACGGGGTGGAACATACTGAGAGGAACGCAGTGTGAGAGCCTTGATATCGTTCCACGTGTTGAAAAAAATAATTGCTATTCCAACTCTGGTTGCTTCTGCCTTTTAGAGTAGATGTCATGATTCGTATGATGTGAAGATTAAAGCTTTGCATTCCCTTTGGCTTAAAAAGATCAGTGATGTAAAATTGAGAGAATTTGATTGAGTTAAAGAATATCATGACCACCAAGTTTGTGCTGGTGCTTGCACGTCGAAGGGGAGGCGTGCAGCATCGGTGGCCCCTTATTGAGTGGAGACTTTAGAAATGCCGCAGGAGGAGGTGGGAGAGTTGAATCACTCTAGGAGGTGGTGGAAGGAGCTGACCTTGAACCAGAGGGGAAGAGGCAAAACCTGGGGGGAGGCTGGGGTACAAAGAAAAGACAGAGCCAGTGAGAAATTCCCCGCAGGAAGTATGGCAAAGACACTTTTTTAAATGGGCTAATGTCACAAATGCTCACAGCAGCATTATTCATGATAGCCAAAAAGTGGAAACAGCACAAATGCTCATTAACTGATGAAGGGATAAACAAAATGTGGCATATGCAAACAATGGGATATTCTTCAGCTTTAAGAAGGAACGAAGTGGCATGGTCCTGTCAGGGGTATGTAGAGCACTGCAAGCATGGCCAGCCACTGCATGTTCAGTAACAGAGCCAAGATGCTTGTCCTGGGGCTGGACACCTGGAAGTCCCCTCTAGGCCAAGGGACAGAGGCTATGAAGTAGGAGGATTTCATCATCATCAACAGGCTATGATGCCCGTACCATGAGCAGAGCTTGGTGAAAGGAGCCTGCCAGAAGATTCTGCAGCCTGAAGCTGGACCACCTGGGCCTCAATTTTATTCACTGGCCAATGGGCTTTAAGCTGGGGAAGAAATTTCTCCCATTGGATGGGGCAGGCAATGTGGTACCTAGCACCGACTTTGTGGACACGTGAGTGGCCATGGAAGAGCTGGTGGATGAAGGGCTAGTGAAAGCTACTAGTGTCTCTAACTTCACCCATTTCCAGGTCAAGGGGATCCTAAAAAAACCTAGCTTAAAATATAAACCTGGAGCAGAGCATGCTAGCTCGCACCTATAGTCCCAGATATCTGGGAGGCTGAGGAAGGAGGATCCCATGAGCTCTGGAGGTGGAGGCTACAGTGAGCTATGATCACACCACTGCACTCTAGCCTGGACAACAGATTGAGACCTCATGTTTAAAAAAATAAAAATAGGACAGGTGTGGTGGCTCACACCTGTAATTCTAGCACTTTGGGAGACCAAGGCGGGAGGATCGCTTGAAGTCAGGATTTCGAGACCAACCTGAGCAAGAGGGAGACCCCGTCTCTACTAAAAATAGAAAAAATTAGCCGGGCGTGGTGGTGCTCACCTATGGTCCCAGCTACTCAGGAGGGGAGGCTGAGGCAGGAGGATCTCTTGAGCCCAGGAGTTTGAGGTTGCTGTGAGCTAGGCTGATGCCATGGCACTCTAGGCCAAGTAACAGATCAAGACTCTGTCTCAAAAAAAAAAATTGTTTTAAATAAATAAAGAAAAGAAAAGAAACTTATTGTTAACCGGATTGAGTGCCACCTGCACCTACCTCTGGAGAAGTTAATCCAGTACTGCCAGTCCAGAAGCCCTGTGGTACTGCCTATAGGGCTATCCTGACAGGCCTCAGACCATGCCCAGGAACCCTCCCCTACTGCCCTGCTGGAGGATCCCAGGATCAAATTGACCACAGCCAGGCACAATAAAACTGCAGCCCAGGTTCTTTGCTCTTCTTCATCATGCAGTTCTCCATGCAGAGGACTTTGGTTTTGATCCCCAAGTCTGTGACCTAAATGCATTGCTGAGAACTTTGAGGTGTTTGACTTTGAACTGAGCAGCCTGGATATGACCACCTTACTCAGCTACAGCAGGAACTGGAGGGTCTGTGCCTTGGTCAGCTGTGCCTCCCACAAGGGTCCCCCCTTCAATGCTGAGTTTTGAAGCTGTGGATTCCTGCTCTTCCCCCAAGTAACTTGCACCTGGTTTTCCTGCCTTGTTTTTCCTTGCAAGTGTAGTAGGGCCTGCATCCCTCAGCGGTGGGCCAGCAACCTGCAGACTGGCCAGCGAGGGCTCGTTCCTCTTGCTGCTGGGGCTGAAGAGCAGTATCAGTAGATTAGAAGTCTCTTCCAGGTTTCTTTGCCCTTCTTTTTGTCCAGCTGGGGAAGGCACATCCTGAATACCCTTTTCTGACCAAGATAAAGCAAAATCTACAGCCAGAATTGTGCCATAGTGCCACTCACAGTTGAGTTTTGACTGCTGGGAACTGTAATCCTTTCCTCCAGACTTCTCCTTGCCTCAAATAAAAAGTGATTTTGTGAGCTTTAAAAAAAGGAATGATATATGGATACATATTACAACGTGGATGAACCTTGAAAACCCCACACTAAATGAAAGAAGCCACATGCAAAAGGCCACATATTGCACAATTCCATTTATATGAAATGTCCAGAATAGGCAGATCGTCAGAGGCGGAAGCAGATTAGCAGTTGCCAGGGGATGGGAAGGAGAGGAACTGCTGTTGGGTGTGGGCTTTCTTTCTAGGATGATGGAAATGGTGCGTAAGTATTAACAGATAGTCGTGATAATTGCACAACACTGTGCATATACTAATGGCCACTGAATTGTACACTTTAAAAGGGTGAATTCTATGGAATATGAATTATATCTGTAAGGCTGTTTTGTTTTAATGGGTTAATATTAAAATTTAAACTGTATACTGTAATGTGCTACTAAGTAACTCCCTCTCATTACTCCACCCTTCAGTTAAGGGGGGCCACTTACACTGCGTTGTGTTAGGGTACTTTGCAGCAAAATAAGGGAAAAGGATGACATTCTATGTTTGGGTGAATATGGAGAGAAGAGAACAGCTAGACAGGCAAGATGCGGAAAGATCAAGAATTACGAAAGCAAAAATTAGATCAAAAAGTAACTAGGGGAAGCTTAAGAGGCCTGTGAGGCTCCTCGAGGTGTTTTTAGTAGGGGTGCCAGAGGAAGGAGTTGATAATTTTCCTCCTGTTAGAGCCGTGAGGACTACAGAAGATATTTGCTAATTTCTACCTGGCATCCAGTCCCTAGTCTGTGCTCAGATAAGTACCTCTCCCCCACTCAGCCCATGTACTTTCTGGAAGGCCAGCCCTGCCTTTGGTTGTAGAGGTGAGGAATTGCCTCAGGCCTAAGCTAATCAGTGATGGTTCCAAAACGGTCTTAGCTTTTCAAGTCAGAATAAAGTCTAAGACTATTGTTCCATGACTAAGGATAGAAACAGTGTTTCCTGGTGAGATATTTCGGCAGGCAGAAGTCCATGAGCTGCCGTCAACCATCTTGATAATATGAGGGAAGGGGTTGCCTGAAAACGGACCCAACCCAAAGAAAGAGATCCAAGAGTTGGATACTGATTATGGCACAATGAGCCCTGGATCAAGCTGCATCTGAAGCCATGTCTGCTATTGGACTGTTCAGTTATCTATGAGGCAGTTAATTTTTTATGGGTTGAGCTTTTTGTAACTTGGAACAACAAAGATCACATCTACAGTTAGGTGATAATGTTGGAAAGTGCATAGACTGTGCAAATGTACCTCGCTATTCCCCGGTTATGCCACTTACTTCTTTGATAGAGGTTTATAAAAAGGGACATAAAACTTCCTGAAAATTCTGTTTATGTAATATTTATGAGTTTCATAATTGATAAAAATACACAAAGGTTTCAAAACTAAAGAAATTAAATAAAAATGTAGTTGACCAAGTTAATTTTGAATTTTATTTACTCTAAATATTTTGAAAATAGAAGTTTATGCCTGACAAATTCAGATTAACCTGGCTTAATGCCATTCCTATCAACACCTCCACCATCTAGTTTTTGTAAAAGGCCAGGTGTCACTGTTTGGAGGTTTAGTGGACTGTAAGTCAAAGTGGGCCAAGCCCAACATTGCTCTTAACTGGTAATCTGCCCATATTGCATTATTCCACATTATTCATGTACCCCTAGCTGCCTTCCCATCTAAAAAATTAGCTCAGAAGCTCTTTATTTAATGTACTAAGTGACAAGTGTCTCTGTATCTAAAATGGAAATTATAGCAATTGCTGGAAATGTCACAATCACTGCTTGGGCATACAAGGGATATACCCAAAATAAAATGCTTGAGACATGTTGAAAATTGAGAGAACAGTTTTGCATACAATCAAGATGGCCAACTAGACATAGGTAGTATGTTCCTCCTCCATGGAGAAGAACCAGAATAGTAAGCAGATTCTCACATTTTGAAGAGATCGTCTAGGAGAGAATGTTAGGATTCACTAGGGAAGTGACAGGAAGCACCAAAAGTGGGTAAGGAAAGAGGTCAGGGCAACTTGCTGGGGACTGGCTAAGAGCCAGGAGAAGCTTCTAGACATGGGAAAACAGTAAGAAAGAAGCCCCCAGGGCTCCACACTCCAAGAAGAGCTTTTATGATCTTGGCTATAAGAGAACCCCCCCAACCCACACAGGTCTCGGACCTAACATAAGGAGCTGCTTAGAGATTGCAAAAATACATTGCTACAGAAAGGGAACCCACATGGAACCCCACAGGCATCCATCCAGTTTGATCTGAGTGCCGTTCTGAGAGCCTAGATACCAGGGAGCTGCAGGTGCACCTGCGGCCACTGTGTGGCTAGAAGGAGGGATAGAGGAGCCCAGGTGCTGCCACACACCCCTGGGAAGGTCCCCATCACCCTGTTGCGGGCTGCTGTTGAGATTGAGATATGAATAAAAAGCATTTTCCAGCTTCTTGCCCACGCTGCTTGCCTGGGTGGGACCCTACCCTCTCCAGTCACAGGCCCAAAGTGCCATTTTGAGAGTTTGACGCTGTGCTGTGCCCTGCCCTCAGGTTGAGTTGGAGCTGGCACCGCTGTAGCCCCTGCCTGGCTGGGGAGGAGCAGGCAAACCAGGCTTTCTACCACGCTTTTGGGACAGTGCCCACAGCTGGCTGCTGTGGGATTGAGTCTTCAGCAAACTGCACTCCCCACAGTTTGCTGCCAGCCCAGCTTGACTGAGAAGGGCCCCACCTTCTCCCATCACAGGCCCATGGTGCCATTTTGGGAGTTTAAAGCTGGGCAGCACCCTGCCCTCAAGCTGAGGTCACACTGAGCAGCTGCAGCTGCTGCCCAGTTGAGGAGGGATGGGGGAGCCCAAGCTCACCTATGTATACCTAGGACAATTCCCACTGCCCTGCTACAGGCTCCTGTGAGACTGAGACACAAGCAGACCACACTCCCCACAGTTTCTTGCCCTTACCACTTGCCTGAAAGGAGCCCTGCCCTCTTTGATTGCAAGCCCACACCTAATGCCATTTTGAGAGTTTAACGCTGGGCCACACTCTGTCCTCAGGCCAAGTTCAAGGTGATGTGGCTGTAGCCACCACCCAGCAAGGAAGGTACAGAGGAGACCAAGCTTTCCTAAGCACATTTAGGACAATACCCACCACCCTGTTACAGCAGCTGTGGGACTGGGGACTATCCTGCCCAATCCACTGTAGCTACTAGTAACACCAACACAGACCACTTGGGTCCTAGTGGATATTCCACCACCACTACTGCCACCTCCCACATCACACCACCTGCTCATGGTCCGGAGAACCCACACACACACCTGACCCTCTGCTCCAAGTATTAACTTCTGAGCAAGCTACCCAGAGGCCCAAGAATTGGCCTTCCAGGACACTAGCACCACTGCCAGTGTAAGCTGCTCTGGGACCTAAAAATCAGTCATATTAAACCCACTGCTTCCACCACTGGGGTCTAAAGACTGGCTCAGCTGGCATTCAAGTCCCACAGCCTCAACTAATAACTGTACCCTAAGCCACCAAGGAAATCACAGATACCACTGGCCTTGTATACTACCTAAGAAATCATACAAAGATCATACTACTGCAGGCATGCAAAATCAAAGCCAAAGTGTCCTACTCAACCAACAACAAAAATGCATCTTAAGGAAAAAATTCTCCCCTTCGAAAGAAATTTCAAAAAATCAGAACGAGCAACTGCTACATCAGATGTGCAGATATCAATGGAAGGACACATAAAACATGAAAAAGCAAGGAAATATGACACCACCAAAGGACCACAATGATTGTCCAGCAATAAATCCCAATCAGAAAGAATTCTTTGTAATGCCAGATAAAGAATTCCAAATATTGATTGTAAAGAAGCTCAATAAGATGCAAGAGAAATCTGAAAACCAATACAAAGAAATCAGAAAATCAATTCAAGATATAAATGAGAAATTTACCAAGGAAATAAATATCCTTGAAAAACGACCAACACATAGGCCGGGCGTGGTGGCTCACACCTGTAATCCTAGCACTCTGGGATGCCAAGGCAGGAGGATCGCTTGAGGTCAGGAGGTTGAGACCAGACTGGGCAAGAGTGAGACCCCCATCTCTAAAAAAGAAAAAAGAAAAAAAATTAAAAAAAAAAAACCAACACAGAAACTCTGAAGCTGAAAAATTCACTGAAGGAAATATAACAAAATACATTCAAAACCTTCAAAACTAGACTAGACCATGCAAAAGAAAGAATTTCAGAACTTGAAGACAGGTCTTTTGAAATAATGCAGTCAAACAAAAATAAGGAAAAAAGAATAAAAAAGAATGAGCAAAACCTTCAGGACATCTGGGACTACACAAAGCAATCAAACTTATGAATTATCAGTACTCCTGAGGGAGAAAAGAGCTCAAAAAGTTTAGGAAACCTATTTAAGGAAATAATTGATGAAAACTTCCCAGAAGTAGCAAGAGAGTTAGACATTCAGATACAGGAGGCCCAACAAACCCCAGGCAAATACATTGCAAAAAGGACTTCACCACAGCATATTATAATCAGAAAGACTAAAGTCTAAGTGAAAGAAAGAATTTTAAAATTGGCAAGAGGAAAGCCTCTAGTCACCTATCAAGGAAATCCCATCAGACGAACAGCAGACCTCTCAGTGGAAACCTTACAGGTCAGAATGGGATGGCATTTTCAAAATGCTGAAAGAAAAAAATTATCAGCCAAGAATTTTGTATCCTGCCAGAATAAGCTTCATAAATGAACAAAGTCTTTCCCAGACAAGCAAATGCTGAGAGAATTCATCACCACTAGACCAGCCTTACAGGAAATGCTCAAAGGTGTCTTAAACATGGAAATGAAAGGTCAATAATCTTCATCATGAAAACACACAAAAATATAAAACTCAGATGTCTAATAGAGCAATCACACAAGGGAGGAAGAGAAAGGAATTAAATGGCAACATTACAAAAGTTCAGCAAACCATAATGACAAAAAGACAGAGAAAAAGAAAGAATTTATAAAACAGTTAGATTTCAATTAACAGTATGACAAGAACAAAGCCTCACATATCTATATTAACCTTGAATGTAAATGGATTAAATGTTCCACTTAAAAGATATAGATTGGCAGAATGGCTTAAAAAAAACATGATCCAACTGTATGCTGCTTATAAGAAATTCACCTTACCCGTAAAGACACATATAGACTGAAATTAAAAGGCTGGAGAAAGATATTCCATGCAAACAGAAACCAAAAGCGAGCAGGAGTAGCTATACTTATATCAGACAAAACAGACTTTAAATCAAAAACAGTAAAAAAAAAAAAAAAAGAAGGTCATTATATAATGATAAAGGGATCAATCTATCAAGAGGATACAATGATCCTAAATATATAGGATCGCAACACCCACATTCACAAAACAAATATTACTAGAACTAAAGAAAGAGACAACAATACCATAATAGTGGAGGACTTCAGTACCTCACTCACATCACTGAACAGATCATCAAGACAAAAAACCAACAAAGAAACATTGGACTTAAATTGGACTTTAGACCAAGTGGACTTAACAGACATTTTCAGAACATTCCACCCAACAACTACAGAGTATGTATTCTTTTCATCAGCACATGGAATATTCTCCAAGGTAGACCACATTTTAGGCCAGAAAACTAATCTTAACAAATTTTTAAAAATTGAAATCATATCAAGTATCTTCTCAGACCACAGTGGAATAAGGCTAAAAATTGATACAAAGAGGAACTTCAAAAACTATACAAATACACGGAAATTAAACAACATGTTCCTGAATGATCACTGGGTCAACAAAGAAATCAAGACAAAAATTTTAAAAAATTTTTAAATGAATGAAAATGAAATCACAACATACCAAAACCTGTGGGATGCAGCAAAAGCAGAGCTAACAGGGAAGTTTATAGGATTAAATGCCTACATTGAAAAGGTAGGAAGATAGCAAATTAACAACCTAACACTGCACCTCAAGGAATTAGAAAAACAAGAACAAACCAAACCCAAAGGTAGCAGAAGAAAAGAAATAACAAAGATCAGAGCAGTACTAAATTAGAGACCAAAAAAAAAGCAATACAAAGAATCAACAAAATGAAAAATAAGTTTTTCAAAAAGATGAACAAGATTGATAACTACTAGCTAGACTTACCAAGCAAAGAAGAGAGAAGATCCAAATAAACACAATCAGATATGAAAAAAGAGACATTACAACTGATACCACGGAAATAAAAAAGAAAGAAAGGGCATCCAAATTGGAAAAGAAGAAGTCACATCATCTCTGTTTGCTGATGATATGATCTCATACCTAAAAAACCCTAAGGACTCCTCCAAAAGATTCATAGATTTTATAAATGAATTCAGCAAAGTCTCAGGTTATAAAATCAATGTACAAAAATCAATAGCATTTCTATACACCAACAACAATCAAGCTGAGAACCAAATCAAGAACTCAATCCCATTTATAATAGTGAGAAAATAATAAATTACCTAGGAATAAATTTAACCAAGGAAGTGAAAGATCTCTACCAGGAGAACTACAAATCACTGATGAAAGAAATCATAGATGACACAAACAAATGGAAAAACATCCCATGCCCATAGATCAGAAGAATCAATATTGTTAAAATGACCATACACCCCAAAGCAATCTATGGATTCAGTACAAGTCCTATTAAAATACCAATGTCATTTTTCACAGAATTAGAAAAAACAATTCTAAAATTCATATGGAACCAAAAATGAGCCTTAATAGCCAAAGCATTCCTAAGCAAAAAGAATAAAACTGGAGGCATCATATTACCTGACTTCAAATTATACTACAAGGCTAGAGTAAAGAAAACAGCATGGTACTGGCATAAAATTTGACACACAGATCAATGGAACAGAATGGAGAACCCAGAAATAAAACCATATACCTGCAACCAACTGATCTTTGACAAAGCAGACAAAAACATACACTGGAGAAAGGACACCCTATTCAATAAATGGTGTTGGAGAAATTGCACGGCCATATACAGAAGAATGAAACTGGATCCCTATCTCTCACCATATACAAAAGTTAACTCAAATGGATTAAAGACTTAAATGTAAGACCTGAAACCATAAAAATTCTAGAGGAAAACCTAGGAAAAAACTCTTCTGAACATTGGTCTAAGCAAAGAATTCATGACTAAGACCACAAAAGCAAATGCAATAAGAACAAAAACAGACAAATATGACTTAATTAAACTAAAAAGCTTCTGCACAGCAAAAGAAATAATCAAAAGAGTAAACAGACACCCTACAAATTGGGAGAAAATATTTGCAAACTATGTGTCCAACAAAGGACTAATATCCAGAATCTACAAGAAACTCAAACTACTCAGCAAGAAAAAAAACCAAACAACCCCATTAAAAAGTGGGTGAATGATATGAACAGGAATTTATCAAAGGAAGATAGACAAATGGCCAACAAATATATGAAAAAATGCTCAACATCACTAATCATCAGAGAAATGCAAATTAAAACCACAGTGAGATACCATCTTACTCTAATTAAAATGGCCATTATTTAAAAGTCAAACAATAGATGTTGGTGTGGATGCAGTGAAAAGGGAATGCTTATACACTATTGGTGGTACTCAATGGAGATCAGTATGGAGATTTCTCAAAGAACTAAAAGATCTACCATTTGATCCTGCAATCCCACTACTGGGTATCTGCCCAGAGGAAAAGAAATCATTATATCAAAAAGATACCTGCACTTGTATGTTTATTGCAGCACAATTCACAATTGCAAAGGTGTGGAATCAGCCTAAGTGCCCATCACCTGATGGGTGGCTAAAGAAAATGTGGCATATATATACCACGGAGTACTACTCAGCAATAAGAAAGAATAAAATAATGTCGTTTGCACAAAGACTGGATGGAACTGGAGGGCATTCTCCTGAGTAAAGTAACTCAGGAACAGAAAAATAAATGCTGCATGTTCTCACTTATAAGTGGGAGCTAAACTATGGCTACACAATGGCACACCACGTTGTATAACAGACACTGGAGACTCACAAGGGGTGAAGGCAGGAGGAGGTGAGGGATGAAAAATTACCTATGGGGTACAATGTACACTACTCGGATGATGGGTACACCAAAAGCCCAGACTTCACCACTATACAATATGTACATGTAATGGAATTCAACTTGTGTACCCTAGATCTATCAAAATTTTTTAAAAAGGGGGAAAAAAAGCACAGGAACAACTAAAAAGAAAGAAAGAAACGTTGAAAATAAAAGGATAAGCAAAAATCTGCCAGGCAAAAGAAAATAAGGAAAAGGCTGGGGTCTAGTTATATATGGACCAGAATGTCTGCGATTTAATTTAGAATTTCTGAAAGATTGAAAACAACCTCAATATTCTTTAAAAGGGGATTGGTTAAATAAAATATGGTGCATTCATGCAATAGAATACCAGAATACCATGCAGATATTGAAATGAATGAGGTAGATATGTATATTTAGGAACTGAACATATAGGATGTGTTGCTTAGTGGAAAAAGTGGGCTGCATAGAGATGCATAAAGGACACTACCAACATGCTTATGCAAGAACTCCCTAGGATCACTGCGTTCAAGAGAGGGGACTGAGTGGTTGAGGGACAAGTTTACAAGGAAGAATTAGTTTTTATTCTGTGAGCCTTTACACCTTTTTAGTTTTGTACCATGTGCGTTTTTATTCATTCAAAAAACAAATTAGGTAATTTATTATTTTTACATTCTTTAGGTTATGATCATCCATCTTACTTTAACTACACAGCCAGAAGCCTCTCTCTGATGCCCCCATGTATCTACTGGGATCAGTTCCTCACTCTTAATGGTCATTTTTATTATGAAAAAGAAATAAACTCTCCAACTTCTTGTATATTGCTCTCTGATGAGGAATTTTGGGTTAAGTACCCCTTAATGTTACATTTCAAATCTGTGATTGGTTATCATTATTACAGTCACCAGAAGTGACAGATTATTATATATTTTTTTTTAGAGACAGCGTCTCACTTTGTTGCCTAGGCTGGTGTTCAGTGGCGCAATCACAGCTCACTGCAGCCTGGAACTCCTGGGCTCAAGCAATTCCTCCCACCTCAGCTTCCTGAGTAGCTGGAACAACAACTAAAAAGAAAGGAAGACAGAAATGTTGTGAATAAAAGGATAAGCACAGCCATAGTTTAGCTCCCACTTATAAGTGAGAACATGCAGCATTTATTTTTCTGTTCCTGAGTTCCTTTACTCAAGAGAATGGCCTCCAGTTCCATCCAAGTTTGTGCAAAAGACATTATTTTATCGCTGAGTAGTACTCCATGGTATATATATACACCACGTTTTCTTTATCAGTTGATGGGCACTTAGGCTGATTCCACACCTTTGCAGTTGCGAACTGTGCCGCAATAAACATACCAGTACAGGCACAGGCGCCACACCTGGCCAGAAGTGAGAAATTATTTTACTGAAAATCACGGCTACGACTTGGTCAAGTGTTCATGCTTTTTTTTCCTATTTGTTCATTAGAAGTACTTACTAGAATAAACTGTAAACCTACCCATGATTTCTATTCTTGTTATTAGTGGTTCTAGCAAACTAGACTACTCCCACCCACCTGGCCCCCACCAATAATAGCCAGAGGCATGAGTTGGGCTCTGCCAACATCTCAGAGCCACCAGTAACCCAGAACACCCAACTCCCCCCACCACGGCCCAGCCCTTCATCAACAGTGAGTGAATCCTTCCGCTCTCCCTAGCTGGGGAGCCTGTCAGCCGCCCATGCAGGCCGAGTTCTCTCTTTATATAATGTCTGCCAGATATCAAAGCATTCCACCAGCTATTACTGTCATTATTTTACAGCATATAGCATCTTCCAGGCAAGGGTTTCTCATTAGTTTCTAAAATGCTCTAGAAGGTGATACAAGGTGTTCTCCCAGTTTTCCAAAGAAACGGCAGGGACGAACTTCCAGGGCATTCAGGAAGCCTCACGACCTGACCTGGCCTCCTCACCAGCCAAGCAGGGCCTACCTGCCCGTATGCTGTTCTGGGCCCCTTCTCTTTCCCTCAGCATTCACTGATGGCTTTCTGGAAGAGACTGAGCTGCAGTTTCAGTCTCGAAAATGCATTATGGGGCTGTGGTTCATTCTATTAATAATTCTCCCCTCGTCTATTTCTCATGGCAGATCTTGGCTATTTTTGACTCTGGGATCTGTCAGTTGTCTATATAATATAAGCATGGAAGAGGGAAGACAGGGCAGGCCCATCCTATAGTTTCAAAATTATTCCAACATTGGTAATTCTCAGGTGCCATAACGGAGGCTTTTGCTTGAGTCACCATCCCACAGCCTGGTAGTCATTATTTCCCATCTGGAGCATGTTTAAAACTAAGTGAATGTGCTTTAATTCCACTATTGTTATTTACCAATAGAACGAAGCTAGATTTAGGAACAACGATCTGAATGGAAATTGCTTAACCCTGGATATCTTTGGGAGCCTCTCAATATGGGTGAAAAGAATGAAGAAAAACAACAATTTTGTTTACAGAGCTTCGAGGCTTTTACATTGATATTTCCGAATGTCAGATAAAATCATTGCTGGCTTTATATGTATTAGCCACAGAAGGGAGAAAAAAACAAAATACTTTGTACCACATAGCACACAACAAAGTGCTAAGAGGCTAGGATTTTATTATACAGTTCTTCTGTGTATTTAGTTGATAAAATATTTCTACAAGACCAGCTTTTATGCTTTGACAACATTAATCGTTGTGTTTATAGTTTAAGACAATAAAAGGTTTTAGCTAGATACTCAAGGTGGCTAAAAGCCTTAGCAAAATATAAATAATGATTTCATATATAGGGCACAAAACAGAAACAAGAAACCCAGGCGCTTTCCTTTTGCCCTGGAGGATTCCTCGTTTTTGATGTCTGCATCTGTTTGATGAGGACTAAGCTAGCTGGCTCTTGTGGTTTTGTGGCCTTGTAGATGCTATCTCTACCTGAAACTTCCTTTCTATCCTTTAAGACACAACTCAGGTATCACTTCCTAATTTTTAGACTCCCCAAGCCAGGGTTGTTGTTTTGTCATGTGCGTTCTTTGTTCATCAGTAGCACTGGCCATCACCTTCTTCTGGCACCGGCCATGGGTGCTGTGACTTCCCCATCCACGCGACTATCTCCCTCACGACACGGCAAGCCCCTTGAGGGCAGACACTGTGGATTATCACTCTTTGAGCCCTGCCACATAGCTCGGTGTGCTTTCCTCACGGAAGAAACTTGCCAATGAACAAATAAATGAATGAGGGTGGTTGAAAGAATGAACAAGGCACACACGTCAAATTTAGCAAACCGAGCTGAGGAGGGAAAAGATGAATCTGTTGTCATCAGGTTCCCCCAATTGCACTTCTCAACCTAAGATCTCAGCCCTGGTATCTCTCATGAGAACTGCCTTCCTGGGCGGAACAGACACTCTTGAGGATCCCTGAAGTAACACCCCTCCTTTCCCATTGCTAGAGTGGGCAATCGTTTGTTTTTTTTTAAGAGATGGGGTCTCACTATGTTGCCCAGGCTGGTCTTGAACTCCTGGGCTCAGGGGATCTTCCTGCCTCAGCCTCCCAAAGTGCTGGGATTACAGGCACGAGCCACTACACCTGGCTTTTTAAAAAAATAAATAAAATAAAATAAATAAATAAATAATTTAAATCACTTGATTGATAGCGTCTCTCTTTAATACACTTTCAAGAAAAAATTCTGCCATATTTCACCAAACAGGCAGCCTGTCCAAGCATCATTGAATTTCCTCTTGAACAAGTCCTCAGCCTGACGTGAAGAATAGCAGGAACAGGCCACTGGCCAACCGCTCAGCTTTGCGTCGTGGTTTCCACGGGGAAATCATACATGAAGGAATCTAGGGACGGCCTAGGAAGGCGATTTTTACAAAAGAACCCTAGCACGCATACCGATGAAGGACTTAGTAGCAGAGACCAAGCGATGGCATTATAAAAACTTCACATCCTCTTTTGGATGCTCTTTTAATAAATTGCTTCCTTTTCATTTTCACTTCAGTGAAAAATAAAAAGTAACAGTAATCAACTCACTTTTATTTCCAGACTGGACATCCTGAGTGATGTCATGGTGTACCAATGGTTGTCCTGACAATGATGGCAAACACAGGCTTGGACCCTGGAGTCAGGCAGCTGGGAGTTAGGGTCCCATTTCATCACATCCTGGCACCATGCCCTCCACCTCTTTGTGTGTCAGCTTTTCCAACTGTAACCTGGGGATTATAATAGTAAGTAATTGTAGGGGTTTTGTGAGGATTAAATGAGATACTGTTAGTAAAGTGCCTAGTGTGGTGTCTGGCACATGATAAATGCTTAATGACTGTTAGGTGTTAATATTATTATTATTTTTATCACTCTAATATATTTCCAGAATTCATTCCAGTTTTCATATTTGAACATGTTAATGTTCATGTTGTATGGTAATAAGTGGCATATTAATTTTAGATTAGAAATTACCATGTTTTCTACAGCCAGCTCTAAAGGAAGGACTGACATGCCCTCCTTCTATTGCATTTTTTCCCAGGAACTGTTGTTCCAGGCAATAACCACATCTCCAACTTTTCTATTTCCCACGATGCTTAGTACAGTGCAGAGCAAACAGTAGGCCTTATAAAATGCTACTGGATTGAATAATGAAAAGACAACAGAGTAATGCAAGGATATAGTCCCTACAGTAGACATAACCTGTGGTCAACAACCTCCATACTAATCGAGTTAAGATCACTGAAAGTTACTCTTAGATAAATTCTTAATAGCTTTTCTCAGAATCCTTATGGAGGAGTACCTGGAAACCTCATAAAATTGGCATTTTCATTGTGTCTTGTTAGTCTGACTCACCTATAAGACACGGGGATGAGCTCTTCAGAGGGAAAAACTTTACCTAAAAAATAATCTTGGAAGCACAGCAGAATGAGCAAGCATATTCTTTAAGGATCAAAGTAAGATGTATCCTGTTTTTCAAAATATAAGATATTATTATAAGAATCACTTAAAAAAAAGTACGAAGAAAGAATGGGGAGTTATTGTTTAATGGGGACAGAGTTTCAGTTTGGAATGATAAAGTTCTGGAGATAGGTGGTGGTGACAGTTGCAGAACAATGTGAATGTACTTAATGCCACTGAACAATATGTATCAAAGTGGTTAAAATGGTATTTTATGTTATATATATTTTACCCCAGTAAAAAAAGAATTATAAAGAAGTTTAAAAGTCACATGCTTTCACACATCTCTCTAAACATATGAAGACACATATATGGTAAAATTTCAATAACCTTTCCTCACTCAGCTGTATACATTAATATCTCTTTTAAACTCCAATAAAGGTGACCCAAAATGAAATAAGTAAAGTAGTAAGGATCATCCATACAAAAAAAAAATAGTGATATCTTCCAGATTATCTGATGTTGACGACAGACAGAAGGCCTTTCCAAAAGTCCCCAGTCCTTGTGTTGTACATCCCCTTAGATGGGCTCAGGTACAAGAGGCATTATGTTGTTTATACAGGAAATTTCAAAGTCAGAAGGAACAAGCTGTCTTTTTTGAATGTAAAGAGAAGATAGACAAAGAAAGTAGGCACTGGGAATATTTTCAAGAGGAAACAAAGAGCCAAATCCATAGGTATCACGAAAGTAAAAGATATTCATGTCACCTTCATTAGTCTATTCATTTTTTCAGCCCTAGAAAAGTCCAAGTGCACTGTAAAGAAAGTGTTCTTTGCTCCATAATTTTTGCAAATAACTTATGGAAGATTTGGGGGTGGAATGGAGGAAGGAAGGAGCCATACTTTTCTTTCACAATCAAACAATTTGCCCTGTGGTCAGCAGGTGGGCAGAGGCTGGGGGCACTGCTGTCCCTGCAGGTCCCCAGCACCAGACCCGCCCACGTGCACTTGATGGTCTCAGCTCAGTGCACACGAGCACAGACCTGGATGAAGAAAGGAGGAGGAAATCTGTCTTCCTGCTACCTTTTTTTAAAAATGTCTTTGCTGCTTTTTATAATTATCCCCTATTGCCCAGAAGTAAATTATAAGGTTAAATTTTAGCAGCAAAGCATGCATTTTTTAGTCTTTGCTTTTCTAGGATATATTTCTTAGCAGATCCAGTATCCTGATTGTGAAGCCACGTTTTTACAAGCTTGCACATTCAGTTGGGTTTTTTGTTTTCTTTTTTGAGATATGGTCTCACTCTGTCACCAGGACTAGAGTACAGTGGCATCATCACAGCTCGCTGCAACCTCAAACTTCCGGGCTCAAGCAATCCTCCTGCCTCAGCCTCCCGAGTAGCTGGGACTACAGATGCGCACCACCACGCCCAGCTAATTTTTCTATCGTTTCTTTTTTGTAGAGACGGAGTCTCACTATATTGCTCAGGCTGGTCTCGAACGCCTGGGCTCAACTAATCCTCTGGCCTCGGCCTCCCAAAGTGCTAGGATTATAGGTGTGAACCACCACACCTGGCCCCACATGCAGTTGTTTTTTATCAAAGGAAAAGTCTCTCTTCTCAACACTCTGTGAGCTGGGTAGAAGTTTCTTCCCAGTAAAAAGCTTTCTTCCCTCCCATTTTATGGTGGATAAGTCTACACTAAAACCTAGCAAACCTCTTTGGCTTTTGGTGTCAATTCAAAATCCCTTTAAGGAACAAAGATGGCAGGGCTCCCTAGGATGAGTTGGCCAATGACATTTCCTCTTAGTGCTTTCTGTGGCTGCAGAGCCACTTACCAGCATGACTTAAACATGACCTATAAATATTCCCCAAATCACAGAGCATGAAGAGCTTTTGGGGATTCTTTTTGTTTTTGTCTTCTATGCATAAACTGGAAAAAAAAATGGACAATTCCTTGATTTGAGAAAAGATTTTGTTCTGGCCCTTGGAGGAGCACTGTTTAGATGGAAAGCCACCTAGTATTAGGCAGGTTTTTGCTAGAACTCGGGCGTGGTCCATTAGAGTTAATGTTCCTGTTTCCTTCCTACCCAGCAGAATATACCCAGAAAAGTCAAACCTGGCACCTGTCTTATTTAAGAAGTCTCATCCTCAGTGTTTGTGTGCACAATATTGAAACAAAGTAAAATTTTAATATTAATTCAACTTAATTCTAATTTTAAAAGTTAACATTAAGTTGACTGATGAGGAGCTTAAAAAAAAGTTATGAAGGCCTTCAGAGTTACACGGTGGGCCAAGCATTGAAGGTTAAAATGAGAAGAGCCCACAGTTTCAAAGGCAAGTCAGGTGAATAAATAATTACGCTACAAGATAACACATGCTAAAAAGAAAGGCATCCAGATAAAAAGGTACAACAGGCTATGAGAAGACAAAGGCGAGAACATCTATTTAGGTTAGAAGGAGTAAGGACAGGCCACTACCAGGCCCCGTCAGGAAGCATAAGGCTCATCTCAGTGGTTAGTGCTGGCACAGGCTTTGGAGCAGAGAGATCTGGGTATCCAAACATGGCCCTGCCACTTGCTAGCTTTGTGCCAGAGGCATTTAGGTAAACTCTCTGAGCCTCCATTTCCTTACTGTAGAATGGGGATAATTTTTTTTAGATAGTTAATTCATATGCTATTATAAGGGTCATGTTAAATAAACTAACATATATAAATGACTCTGCTTGTAGCAATGATATGGTTTGGATATTTGGCGCCTCCAAATCTCATGCTGAAATTTGATCCCCAGTGTTGGAGGTGGAACCTGGTGGGAGGTGTTTGGGTCATGGGGCGGGTCCTTCATGAATGGCTTGGTGCCCTCCACACGGTAAGTTCTCGCTTTGTTAGTTAACACGAGAGCTGGTTGTTTAAAGAAGCTGGCACCACCTCCTCCCTCTCTTTGCTCCTTCTCCCACCGTGTGACACGCTTGCTCCCCACTTCACCTTGCACATTACTTGGAAGCTCCCTGAAGCCCTCACCAGAAGCAGATGCTGGCATGATGCTTTTTGTACAGGCTGCAGAACGGTGAGCCAAATAAACCTCTTTTCTTTATAAATTACCCATCCTCATTCCTTTATAGCAGGGCAAAACGAATATACATATGTAAATGACTCTGCTTGTGGCAGGTGCCCGGTACCTGCAACCAGCATTAGCTGTTAACCTGAAAGAGAAGCGTGGTGCAGAGGAAAGAGCAATGCCTGAGGGCACTTGTCTTCTTCAAGAAAAACCTGAGAACCCTTCTGTGAGTGGAGGGGAAAGTTTGCAGGGAGCAATGAAGGGGAGGAGGCCAGAAAGGCAGGCTGCAGGCAATGGGGACCTGTGGAGATGATCAAGCAGGAGGGAGATGATCAAGCAGGAGGGAGATGATCAAGCAGGAGGGAGATGATCAAGCAGGAGGGAGATGAGGCAGGCACTGTCCGTGCCCCTCCCATAGCCCCTTGGGCCTTAACATTTTAATAGCTGGGTCGGTTTCCACTGCCTGAGGGCTTCACTGGCTCCCTGCCTCCAAGCAGGCAGGAGAGGAATGAATTGCTGCAGAATTAACACCTCTCCATGCCGGATGAGAGCTGGAGTATAAATAACCCAGTTCCATCACCCCTCAGGTGGGATAAACCTGAGGCACGTATTCTACAGGGACTCTAGGAGTTCCCTGGCAGGATTCAGCTCCAGTCACCCGCAGTGGTAACTGGCTCAATCACACAGCCTTCCCTGGCTGGCTTCCCTTATCTTACTTCCCTGCTCCCATACTATTGTTTCCTCCCATATAGAACACGTACACCAGAATCCTTGTCTCAGGGTCTGCTTTTGGCAAAACCTGTACTAAAGCATAAGCCATGACCATATCTATTTATAAAGATACTTCTGGAAGCAGATGAATGATGAACTGGACTGGGAGAGTGTAGAGGCAAAGAATTAGAAGGCTATGGCAACTGTCAAGGAAGGAGGGAATGAGGGCTGGAACCATCTTGTATTCTAGGAGTAGAGTGGAAGGGATGGACCCCAGAGACACTGAGACAGGTCCTCCGTGGCTGATGCATGTGATCTAGGTTGGGCAAAAAAGATAGTCGAGGGAGAGGAGGAATAGGTTTTGCTGCATGTGAAGGACCAGTAAGACACTCAGCTGGAGAATGTCTTAGTGGAAAGTTGGATCAGTGGTTTGGCTCTGAGAGTCCTGGGTTTCTCAGGGGGTAGATGGGGTCACTGGGAGAGAGGACTGAAGGAAGGAGAGCTAAGGCTAGCATCCTGGGGACACTAATATTTAAAGGTGGGAATAGAAAGAGGCACCAGTGAGAAAGAAAGGAGAGAATCCAGAACGAGTGTGTCTTTTAATCCAAGGAAGAATTTCAGCAAGGAAGGGTGACTGATAAGCATCAAATGCCACAGTGAATTCAGAAAAGGCTAAGGACTGGAAACAGGCCGCCGGAACTGGCAGCTGGCATGTTACTGGTGACCTCAGCAGAGTGATGAAGATGGAAGTTAGACTGTGGGAGGCTGAGAAATGGAAGGGAGGTGCGGATGAGCTCAGAGAGCAGAGAACTTTCTTTCCCAATGCCTGGTGGTGAAGGGAGGGAAGGGGGGACCGTGGATAAAGGGGAGGTAAGTCTGAGGGAAGGGATGGGGTAGACCTGGGTAAGACTGTGGTCTGGGAGCAGTACACACGTGGATACAGACAAGGAGAAAGCACAGAGGGAACAGTCGGTGGAGGAAGGTCAGCAAGGAGGCAGCAGGGTGGGCACAACAGCAGAGCAGGAGCTTAGCCTTGAAGAGGGCTACAGACTTCTGGGAGTGGAGGGAAGCGGGGGAGGGATGGATACAAGCACAGGTGAGTTTAGGGATGAGAAGCCCTGCACCCCGCACAATTGCATTTGGAGGGAGTCAGGGCTGGGGTGGGGCTGGCAGTGGAGAGTGTCGTGGATTAGAGGGTAGCTCTGAAAACAGGGCTGCCTTAGGAGCCCAAAGCCTGAGGCAGTGCAGGCCTAGACACCAAGAGGGACTGGGAACCAGGAGAGGGCAATTTGGAGGCAGAGCCATGGCCAAGTGCAAGCAGGATGGGAGTATCAGCAAAAGCAGGCACCGACCCTCCTGTGACAGCCCTCGATGTCAGCTGTAGATGCAGATGACATCCTGTAGGGCAGCGGTCCCCAACTTTTTTGGCACCAGGGACCGGTTTCATGGAAGACAATTTTTCCACAGAAGGGGTGGGGGGAGGAGCTCAGACTGTGATGCAAGAGATGGGGAGCAGCTGTAAATAAAGATGAAGCTTCACTCATTCACTCCCACTGTGTGCCCCCACTTCCTAAGTTTCATGGAAGATAATTTTTCCACGGTCAGGGTAGAGTGTATGGGGGGTGGGGGGGTGGAGGCGGAGCTTGGGGGGTGGAGCTCTGCTGCCGAGTTCCTGGGGGTTGGGGACCACAGCTGTAGGGGACTAGAAGTGCAGCCTTTCTTTGGAGTTATTTAATACATTACAACTGTTTGGAAATAGTCCTATTCCCCATATCATATGAATTCTTAATTCCTAGGTTAAGGAAATTTTGAAATTGTCTGGTTAGTCCTGGTTATTGTAGAAATTACTTCAAATTACCGGACTTACATGTCCAAATTTAATAGTAATCAATACATGTTGTTGAATGACCGAATTTAAAATGGAAGAAACAACAAGGTGCACATCTGAATTGTGTGAACAGTTTTGTTATTTATAAATATACACTATTTTAAATATATAATGTAAATATATTAAATATTAATGTATATTAAAATGTTTGTGTATTAGTTGATTATTTAAGTTTATGTTTTGTTAGAGAAGCATTACATTCAGAATTATTATTAATTTGTGGTGTACTGTTACCATTTATATAAAGAGTTATTCTAAATCTGCGGTTCCCAACCGGGCTATGGACCAGTACCGGTCTGTGGCCTGTTAGGAAGCAGGCCGCAGAGCTCCGCCTCACCCTCCACCCCTATCCATGGAAAAATTGTCTTCCATGAAACTGGTCCCTGGTGACTAAAAGGTTGGGGACCGCTGTTCTAAATCTTCTTTTTCCTTATAACCCTATGATAGTCGTTGAAACCCATTTCATCAATCTGTGATAGCTTCATTACATCAAATCCAAACATTTCACTTCTACCCACATGAGAAACAGACACATTCACTGTGACAGAAATAGTAGCGTAACTGCTAATGCAAACACAGTAAATCACCAGAAAAGAATACGTGAGAAGAATGTTATGTAGAGCAGCAAATTAGGGAATATACTTTTCATAAGGGACATGGGCAATTCAAGGCCCACCTGTGACACACGCAATTATGAAAATAAAATACATGTTTTTAAAAGAAATCAAGAAATATTTAGTTTGAAAAATTAAAGAAAAGAAGCAAACTGCTGTGCCCTTGCTGTACAAACTGCATTTCAAAGAAACCAAAGAATCACTGGCAGAAAATTTTTAATAGAGGAATTCCATTGCATAAATGCAGAAAGAGTGATAGAATCTTTTAAAAGTCACTATTTTGCAGCTCAAATAAAATAATGGTATGGCAAGCACTAGGTGACAGGCTGATGGGAAACTTCATATTGGCTGGATCAGGCTGACAGCAACTGAACCTGAGTAGTAACAAAAGAGACAGTGCAGACATTATGGGGGGGGTCAGGGTGGGGAGAGGAAGCCAATAAAAATTTACCACCTGACCCTGGGACTGGGAGCACTTTGCCCCGGGCCCACCCCCTGCCATTGCCCAGCGGTGTGTGGAGGTGCCTGCCTGCCCTCATCCTGGAGTGTCACCAGTGCCACTGGTGCCCTTCACCTCTGCCACCACCCGGTGGCCACCCTCACTTCCTGCTTGAAAGAGCTAAGCTTGTCTGCTGGGTACCTGTGGTTGGAGCAAAAAAAGTGAGATTTCATCTTTTCTGGAGTAGGAAGACGCCATGCCTTAGTGTGCTTACTCGAAGAAAATGGGTTTACTACTCAGCAAGCAGAAATCATTGTATCTGCATTGGCCAAGCTCATGGATGCCAACATGGATATGGTCTACAAAGATGTGGTCGCCAAGATACAGCAGATCATTCTTCAGCAAACAATGTCTCAGATTGCTAATGTGGAAAAGCATATGATCATTTTGGAGAAGAGTGAATTTTTGGCCCTCAGAGTAAAAAATAAGAAAATTAAACTCGAACTGTTTGGGCCCTCACCCAAACAGACAGGGAGATAGAAACTGAGGTTGCTGGCCTCAAACCCGTGCCCGAGTTGCACAAGCTTGATAATAATATTTAGCAGGGTCTGTATTTATGTACCTAACAGTAGCTCTGGGATTTTATCACCTGTGGATATAATAAACTATATATTTAAAAAGATTTCTATTGTTTTACCTTAAGAATACCAGATTGTTGTCCCTTTTTTCTTGTTTCGAATTTTAACCCTGATTTTGACCATGCATATTATTTATTTTTTTGCAAATTATGGACACACACTTCCTAAAGAAGTCAGGAATTCCTGTCATCATTTCTGCTTCATTGCCTTTAGAACTGATTGGTGGTGGACAGCGCATTGAAGCCTCCACTCAGCTGGACGGTGAACTTGGTCTAACCTGTGGTGCAAACCAGCAGTAAACATTTGTTTACCAACCAAGGATGGGCTACTGTGAGCACCAATGAGAATACTAACTACAGTGGGTTGAAACGTACCAAATAGTCATGAGTTTCTAAGGATACTAAAAAGCAAACAAACAAAAACTACTTGATATGAATGTATTAAATTATCACATGTACCCTGAAAATATGTACATCTGTTATGTATCAATAAAAAAATATAATTAATTTTGAAAAACTACTTGGTTGCTATTAGAGAATACTGCGAAATGACATCATCATTTTGAAAACTGGTAAATAAAGGAAAATACTCAATCATTTATCCTGCCTTTATTATAGACTGTACCACCAGTTAACTAAATAATAGCTAAGGAATATTTTTCTTTAAAGAAGAATTGCAACTAATAAATGAAGAAGAATGATAGAATTAATTTTCATCATTTTGTAACCCCTAATGTATTAAGAGACCTAGCATTCTGCAACAATGGTACTGACATCTCAGACAATCAGAAATCATTTACTTCCTGATGGAAGGACACAACACCCATAAAATAATCTCCCCCCGCATCCAAACCTGAATTTGATCTAGATCCAACTGCCAATTTACCAGTTAGAGAGGACAGATGAATACGTTCAGTTACTATTACCACGGGATGCAACCAGCAAAACCCAGGCTGTGAGAAACTCCATGGGACAAACAATTGGTTTCTTCAATAATTAAATTGCAAGGGGAAAAAAAAAGGCTGGAAGTGAAGACAACACATTAAAGGAAACTTAAAAAAACATGTTAGCCTATCACAATAGTGAATTTTGACTCTTAATTCAAACTGTACATTATTTTTTTTAAAGTCACTTATTATATTTATGGGAAAATTGACCATTTGAACATTGAGTGGATATTTGAGAACATTAAGGAATTATTATTTTTTAGGGATGATTATGGTATTATGGGTATTTTTTAAGAGCCCTTATTTTTTAAATATTCCTACTGAAAAAACTATGGATAAAATGAAATGGTGTCTTGTATTTGTTTCAAAATAATGACACAGGGTGCTGTATGGAGAAGGGGACGTCAGGACTGGCCCTGAGTTGATGGCTGTTGGAGAGGGCGATGTTACATGGAGATTCATTGTACTATTGTCTACTCACTCTCCATAGTAAAACATTTTACAAAAACATGTATACTGAACCTTGAAAATGGGAGAGATTCTTCTCTGCCGGGCAGGATAATTTATGGAGTTATTGCTTTGTGTTTTATTCTTAACTGCTGGTAAAAGAGAAAAAAAAGAAAAAGTAATTCTTCCTCACCTTCTCTTCTCACCACCCGCTTGAGAGGGCAACTGTGCCTTGAGTCCTAGAGAACTAGGGCTTCTCTTGCAAACAGGGCAGAATTATTAATAGGCCTTTGTTTTCAAAAGCCTTTGTACAAACAAACAGCTGAATTGTCGGGGGAGAGCAGGTGGGGTCTCCAGGACAGGGGGTGGGAGGGCTGTTGAGGGGTGACCTGTGACCTCGAGTCCAGGAGGGTGGGCAGGGCTGGCGGCTCTGCTGTTGGCTGGTGGCCGAGTGGGAGGGAAAAAGAACTTCCTGTTTTCTAGGGTTTGGCTTTCGAGAAGCTTTCTCTCCTAGAGTTTCACGGTGGTCTTAACATCCATCATGCCAACATATTCCCTTTAACAATCTGTTGAAAGAGCCCCCGTTAGAGAATGTGCTCAGGTTCCCGTTGGTTCCCTCACAAGGGTCGTTCTAGTTTCCCTTGCAGTGGCCTGAGAAGGGGACGTGACTTCTCAGGTGATGATGAAACCCACTGAGGTTAGTTTTGATGTTCAACAGTGATCCTGTTCTTGGTCAATACTGTTAGGCTTTAGAGCTACCGTGGCAACCCCCAGATCCTTGTGTGATACGAGGTAAACTCAGGCCTCTTCATATTATGATTGGCCAGTTAGGGGCTTGGAGGCAGCCTTGATTTAGAAAAATAAAGTGGTGTTTCTGGAACAAGAGTGTGATGGTTGCATTTCATACCTGAGAGTCACATATTGCCCGTTAATTCCTTTCTGATAGTTTAAAATTAAGAACCCCAAGTCTTTGCAATTACCTTTAAGCACACGCTTTTTGTTAATGGCTTACTTGTGGTAGCCACCGCATCGGCTCAGCTAGATCTAACCCCTTTAATTTGTAATGCAGTTCAAACAATGCCAGTCGGGCCCTGCCTCGACCCACCTCACCCAGATAAGAATAGTCATCAGAACCGAAGATCACAAGAGCTGCAAAGAAACCGGGAAACTGTGGGGGTCATGATCGTTCACTTGGAATGTGACAAGTGGAGATATTCATAGATTCACAGCAACTAAAAAATTTGGTGTTATCATTGAGTCACACACAAAATGCCTGTAGTATTTTCTAATCTAGGCGAGTTTGACTTGTTTCAGGGCATCTGAAGGACCATTGAAGAGAAAGAACTGGGTGATGGAGGCCCTCTGTGGTCCTGAAGAGTGGAGACAGAAGAGGATCTGGGACCGCCCTGATACTGTCTTTGCTCTGTACCTTTTGCCAATCTTTCTCCTTCCCTACCTGTAGCTTTGGGTTGTCCTTAGAGGCCTTCTCTTCCCTACTGACCCTCCCTCTGGACCCTGCCTACCTCTCCCTTCTTAGGTGATCCCATCCAGCCCCGTGGCTTTAAATGTCATCTACACATAGACCACTCCAACCCCAGGTTCTCCTGAGCTCCAGTCTTACATAGCCAACCTGGACGTTTAGTTGGTTTCTCAATGTGAACATGTCTCGAACCACACTCTTGATCTTCCCCTGAACCTTATCTGAGCTAATGGTACCTAGTCCCTCAGACCTAAACCTTGTGGTCATCCTTGACATCTGTCTTTTTCTCCCCTCCTGTCCAATCCATCAGGACATCCTTTTGGTTCTACCTTCCAAATAGATTCCAAATCCAACCACCTCGCACCACCTCCACCATTATGACCCTGGTCTGAGACACCAGCTCTCTAACTGCCCACGAACCGTCAACACCATTCAATGGCTTCTCTTCATGTTTAGCACATATCCGAAGCCCTTTTCCAGGCCTACGGTGCCCTTCCTGCTCTGCCTGCCTCTCCATCTCCATCTCCTGCTTCTCTCTTTTCCCTCAGGCTACCACAGCCTGGTGGGCGCCTTGCTGATCCTTCAGGCTGCCAAACCCTTGATGCTCCCCTACAAGAAGTGCTCTCCCCATGCTCCTTCATTTCCTTCAGGTCACTGCTCAAATATCACCTCCTTAGAGAGGACTTCCCACATTGCCCTAACTAGAACAATACCCCATCACTCTCTTACCCCCTTAACTTGCTTTTTCTTCACAGTGTTTATCCCAACATGGCATGTATTTATTGATGTATTGTCTGCCTCCCCACCAGAATTCAAGTTCCTTAAGGGCAGGGACTTTGTTTTGTTTGCTAGAACAGATTTTAGCACAGAGTATCACTAAATAAATATTTATTGAATGAATGAAGTTAAAATGACATGTACACGCTTTCTATGAAGTCCCTGAGGCCACAAGTTTGGGAAAACAGCGGTCCTTATTCCCAGAAATCCTATAAGTAGCTGGACCCAACCGTGTTATATAATTGAAAAAGATTTACTATACAGAGAAAATATTTATATTCATTCATTCAGCAGATATATACTGAGTGCTTTGTAATGATAGATGACACTTATTGAGCCCTACATGCAGATAGCCCTTAATGCTCAGGGTAACCCTACCAGGTAGACATGATTTCTGCCACTTTACAGCTGTTCAACAGAGGTACAGACACATTGAGTGACTTCTCCCAGGTCACATATCCTGTACCTGGCACAGCTGGAATTCAACATTCTTTCCCCTAAGCCATGCCATAAAGCAATTTTTTGCATTAGCCTCAAGCCATCTGATTCTGGAACATTCCCTCCCACCCAGTGTTGGCAGCAATACTGCCAATGTAAGCATAAAATCATCTGTGGCTCATCTTGTCACTTCCTCTATGAAGTCCTCCGTGAGTCCCACAGGCAGAGCTGAATGCTCTTGCTCTGATCCCAAAGCAGTTTGCCAAGGTTGCTGAACAACTATTTTCCATAATTATTTGTCTTGCTGTCTCTCCCATAAAATTCAAATCTCTCAAGGACAAGGGCTATGTCTCATATTCATTTTGGCATTTCTGGTGCCTAGCACAGTGCCTGGCTGTGCTATTCATTTACTAAATAGTGGGAATTCAATAAATGTTGACTGAAGAGCAAATGAATTGTATTAGGAAACACTTTCACAACCCAGGAAGCTGGTAGTGGAGCAGATGGCCTGCTGGCCCTTCGCTCTGACTTTGCTGATCATTCTTCACTTCTTATTTGCATGCCTATGTGCCCAGTTCCTATTTTATTGCTTGAATATTTGTGACATTTCCTGCTAACTGTTCTGTGCAACAGTGGCTCATTCTCACTAATTACCTCCTCCAAGTAATAATTGTTCAACAAAAAAATTTATCTCTTGAATTTAGATTCTGTCTAATTTTGTGCTTTGTGGAACTCCATTTCGTAGCAGCTGAGGGGTTTGTTGTTTCTGTCTAAGGAAACAATCTGTGAGGCTCAAATTTGGTGCCTCCTGGAGCTAATTGAATTGAATCTTTCAGTACGTTGCCATGGGCCTTTAGAAAGCTCCAGTAATCAACTCAATGCAAATTTTTAAAAAATCAGTGAGATACTACTTTTGCTTATCAAATTGGCAAAATTAAAAACAAATATATGCTGAAGAAGGTTTGGGATATGGGAACAATCTTTCTCCAGGATAGACTGGAAACACATTAACAATAGATTTAAAAATAGGTCCCCATCACTTTAAAGTTGACCTAACAGTTCCACTCCTAGGAATATATTCTAAGCGAACAATTAAATTAAGATTTAACTACTTGGATATTTATCACAATTTATTATAATAGTAACAAATTGAAAATTATTTAAATGACCAAGAGTAAGGAACTAATTCAATAAATCAAGGTACATCTAAACAATTAGATACTATTTAGTCATTAAAAGTTATGTTTTAGGTGAGTATACATTAACATGGAAAGATTGTTCATGATGTATTAATTTAAAATAGAAGATTACATAATAGCATGTGTGGTCTGATCCTGTAGTACATATTTGTTACATTTCTTTATTTCTCCTCCCCAATGGTACCCTGATTTCTTACCAGAATATTTTCTTCCTCCAGTTGGGTATAGTTGGTAGCTGGATGATTTCTAGGATGATTCCTGCCTTCCATGACAGATGCCTAGGGGAAAAGTCCTCCCTCGGCCTGCCCAGGCTGGTCTCAGCTCAGCTCAGCAGGCTGTGTCCCACGACTTGGACCTGAGCCAGCACAAGGCCATCCCCTGTAGTGGCAGCCCCTGACAGAGTGTTCTGGCTATGGGATGGTTGCCATGCTCTTGCCCCCTGCTTCTTTGCCCTTGGAAGCCCCTGTGGCTCCTGTTAGCCCCAGCATGGCCCCCCAGTCTTCTGTAGGCCTGTGAACACCCTTTCCTCAACCCAGGTGCCTTCCAGAGAATCCTCTTTTGCTTCAGTTAGGCCGGCTTGCTTTCTGTCCTTGAGGGCAAGAATCCTAACTGATAGGTTCCAGAGTGATATTCTGAAGAAGTTATAAAGAAATACATACTCTTGGGGAAAGGTTTCAGAAGAGATGAAGCAAAGTGTTAATAGTGGTTAACTTTTGTGGAATTAAGGAGTTTTCCTCTTCTTTTTTGTTTACTGGTATTTTCCAATTTTCCTTTAATATCTGTGTGTTGCTTTACAACTACTGTAGTAATTTTTAGAGTACTTTATACTTTATGTTATTTTTCCAAAAGACCCTTTCCTCTGAAGATTCTCTAAAGTAGTCATCTTGACAGTGAGATGTATGCCCCTGCAGGGTACAAAGATAATTCCTTAGGATGCAGAAAGAAAATTTAAATTTCTGTTTTAATTTATCTTACATGTTTGAATAGATTTCATTGGCATCTTCACTAGGTCCATGCATCACAGATGCATCTGTAAGGGAAGGGAAGCGGGTGTCCTAAAGGCAGTATGGGGGAGCCTCCATTCATGTACGTGTTTTCATCTTGTTTATTTCAAAGCCATTATTAAACTTACAGGTGGCCAGTTGAATGGAGGATTTACAGATGTTATCTAGTTTTAA
Organism: Daubentonia madagascariensis; assembly: GCA_023783475.1. Classification (NCBI taxonomy): domain Eukaryota; kingdom Metazoa; phylum Chordata; class Mammalia; order Primates; family Daubentoniidae; genus Daubentonia; species Daubentonia madagascariensis. The sequence goes on along the minus strand of JAKFHU010000258.1, from coordinate 12,140,773 downwards.
TGAAAATGGCCCTGATATAATAAATCAATAAGAGGCTTAAAAAGTTTCCTACAAAGTAACCTTGAATTGAAGATGATACCAACACTGTAAGCACAGGGGAGTTTCAAGAAAATGGCAGATCTAACAATTCTACTCCTACTATGAGCTCTTTGTCAGCCATGTTACAAGGTCAAAACAATGACAGTCTAACCAGATTTTATAAAAAGTAACTAAAAAATCTTGGAAATTATCAAGAAGACTAGTTGGGAAATAGATTTACCTCTACTATCATTAACAATGAACTTTGCTTAAGTGAATAACATGCCCTGAGCTGGAAACCAGTGTTAGAATGGAACCACCACAGCTAGCAAGACATTTTAAAACTAAATATTCAGAAGATAAAACAAACCTTGACATTTTTTTAAGCTGTATTTAAAGTCATGTAATACTCAATCCATACTTTAATACATTTCATATACTTAATGATAAATGGTTAGAAGTCTCTTTTGAGATTTCTTACTGAATAGCTGAAGACTTAATAGGGAAACAGCAAGATACATTTGGCATTTTGACCTACCACATATATAAAATCATGTCCTGATTTTCATAATGTGCTATTTTATCTTATCTCCCTCTCAAAAAAACTAGAGAGTTGGCCCCAATTTTTCAACTTGTGATTTTTTATTTTAGAAAAATAACACTTTCTTCAAATGATTAAGAATCGTTTCTCCACTAAGTGAGGTAAATAATTCGTGCTGCTCTAAAAGTACTATGACTGATGAAAAATTTTTAAACAAGAAGGGAAAAAAACCTCACCTCTTAAAACCTATTTTCACATTCTAGAAATAAACTTAACATCTTATAATTAATAGTGCCCTGACAGCAAATCTCTGGTATCTCTCCCCAGCACCCCAGCTAGGCTCACCACCGTCATTGATTAATTTTCTATTAGCTACCTGCTTTCCCACACTTTCTGTCCATACCCAGGCAGCAGATCTCTCTCTCTGTCCTCCTTCTCTGTCTCTCTCTCCCTCCCTGCATAGCTGGTTTTCTATAAATAATAATGTGTCACATCTTACCGCTTTTAAAAAATTTTCACTTTTATTATCCCATTTAGTCTTCACACCAACCCTGTAAAATGGGTGTTTTTTCCACTTTACAAATTAAGATGCAAAAGTTCAGCAATATTATTAATAAATGTCTGTGCCAATCATGTAATCAGTATGTGGCACAGCCCAACTCTAAAACCCACACTTTCACAGTGTAATACTGCCCCGGGCAGTGGTTCTTACAGTTAGTGTGCACAAAGCTCCCCTGAGCTATTAATAATCTAGGTTCCTGGGCCCCACCTCTAGGGATTCTGCTCTAGGGAGTCTGGGATGGGGTGCAGGTGCCTGAATTTCTATCAAACACCCCCCTACCAGGTGCTTCTAAAGTAGGTGATTGGCAACTACACTTTCAGAAATACACAGGCCTAGAAGGCAGCCACCATGCCCGGCAAGAGATGGGGCTTGTGTGGCCAGGAGGCTCTGTCTATTTAAGCTGCCCAGGAGGGTAATGCAGTGACATTCATCTTCTTTAAGGAATCGCCCTTATAAACAAGTACTTTCTTCTTATGTAGAAGCAGTTAGAAAAGGGAAAGGACAGAGGACAGGAAGGTAGGAGAAAAAGACCTAAACACATTCCATTCCATAGAAAATAGTCCTGTCCTTAACTACCAGTCATAATCCCAACTAGCCTGCTATCTTGGACTCTCCTTTTCATATCTCTTAGGCATTTGGCACTTGGACGTTGAGTGCCTGCCAAAGAGACTAAATCTCTGCACTGCTTCTGCAGGCGGGAGAAGGACTAGAGTTGGACTCTTTTACAGACAGAGGTGCACAGGAGGTGAAGTGCCTGACCCAGAGTGAGTCACAGATAAAGCCGGGATCAGAGCGCAAGATTGCCAGACTCCCAGGCCCGTGCGCAGGCCCTGAGTCATGCAGCTTCCCCACCTCGTAAGTGTGAGAACAGAGATGGCTTTCCTCTGCCTCAGGCCTGGTGAAGCTGTGGGGTATGGCAGGCTCTGCAGAAGCCAGGAGTCATAAGGATAAGCAAACTTTCTGCACCAGAGACCAAGCACTCTTCTGGTCAGGAAAATGCATTGTGACTTAGATCAGATGGTGAGGGCAAGGTAGGAAAGTTGAAAAGGTAAAATACACATTGAAATGGTTTGAGCGTAAAGAAAAATGTTCCCTTTGGAAACATGGTACATTTATTCTGCAACTAGGAGATAAAATGAGATTGCACTAGGAAGCCTGTGTTGTACTTTCTGGTGACCTTAAAAAAAACAGACAAATTTGTGCTAAAGATAAAAATGAATTGCATTCCATAAAGCCAACTTTATGACTACTAAACAGAGAGGATTCTCTTGAGACAGGATGTAAAGTTTGACATCCAGGCAGAACTTTTGAAAGAATTCTGGAAGGTGGTACTTGGGGGTACTCAATCCTGAGGAATCCTTCTCCTACTGCCTTTTGTATGTGAACTTCTCCTCGCAAAGAGAATATGGTGTCACCACCTGATTATCAAGAGATTGGGGTTAATTCACCAGACTGTATTTCTTTGGCATAACCAGGGTTATGCAGGATAATTGGCTTATGGGAGATAACTCAGAGCTGCCTCCTATGCTGCAAACAAGTCCGTGCCTGGGTTTGTGCATTAGGCACTAGCACGCACTTTATGCTGCATGTTGGTGCCAGCCACTGCTGCCAAATAATATACCCCTGGGTATACGTCCCTCTTGAAGAGTATTTCATGTCTTTGCCACCCTCTTTCCTAGCAGCCATGTGTCACCTATCATAAACAGCCTGTCTGTTAATGTTCTGAGTATCACCACACCCCCTTCCTCCTACTTCCCTGCCCTGACTTAAAGGCATGTGGCTCATTCTCATCTCTGTGTGGTGATTCTAACATGCGTGGCTAAGTAGGTGGCACATCAGTTCTCCATTTAGACTTCACCTTGGGAAAACCTCAGGTAATCCCAGAAAAAATTTATCTTGGGAAACTAGTGAAGGAAGAAATGCCTTCCATTGTTACAGTCATTTTCATGAAGCCTTCCATAAGTGATGATTCCTCACCATTGTTTTTATTCACTATTTTTTGAATGGGACAACCACATAATCATCTAAACTGGGATACTTCTAAGAGTAAAAGGGAGATATATTAATAATTATGCTGGGAAAACTATAGGTGGGACTACCTTGGATAAACCAGGACATACAGTCATCCTACTTGTGAAGCAGATGAGTAGAACAAAGAAGACACAAGAAGCAGAGTCCCAGCTGACCCCAACTGACCCCAGCTGACATAAAACATAAACAAAAAATAACTTTTGTGTTGTAAACCACTGAGATTTGGGGGTTTTGTTATGACAATATAACCTACAAAAAGCTAATACAACCCCTTATTGCTATGTAACTTGTTACCACCTCTGTGGGGGTAACCTAACAGTACCCATATTATTGGGTGGATATGAGGGTTAAATGAGTTAATATATGTAAAGCACTTAGAACAGTGCCTGGCTGTTATAGTGCCTGGCTATAATAGTGAACAGTGAATAAGTGTTAGCTACTCTAATTATAATAGTAACAGGAGAATAAAAGAAATACTCTAAGAAACACAGTGAAGTGAAATTTCAAGCAAAACATATTGTTACTCAGGAAAGGCAGGAAGGAAGACATCCCTTGCTCCTACCACACCAGCTGTTTGCCCTTTTAGAGACACTGAGTCCCCAACCCCTCTCTCAGTCTGTTAGCCCACTCCTACCTGTATCTTGCCCTAATGCGGTAACCCACAAACCACCATTACAACTGCTTCCTCACAGAGTCCTCAGCTCCCTTGACCTCTTTCTTGTTCCTTCCATCCCACTCATGGGACAAAACCTTAATCCTGAACCAATATAACAACCTACCGTTTTTGCTCCTGAGCCTGGGTCCCAATGTAGGCTCTTTCTCAACTCTTTCTCCCATTTCCCATAAGAGATATTTTAAAATCTGACCATTCTCCTCAAGCTCTATAACCTACTACCCTCCTCCCCAAAAGACAATAGAGTTCGTTAGGGAGGGACCACATAAACTGGTTCATTGTTCCTGCCTAAATTCCTTTTTTGCTCTGGAACCGGGCCTCTCCCACCTTCTTAGTGTCTCCAGTCTCTCCCTTGGCTCTCAGCGCTTGGGACATAACTGTGCTCCCACACATCCCTCTTCCAAACGCCCTTCAGCCCATCATCTCTGTCCTTCTCTCCAAAGCCAACGAACCTGCCCTCCATGCTCCCCTTCCTCAATCCGCTGAACTCTCTACCCTGTCGCTTCGCCAGATCTGCTCTGGGAGGTCCTCAATGAACTCTGCGTTGCTAACATCAGTGGATATTTTTCCCGTCATCAATTTACCTCACCTCTCCACGACATTTGACATGGCTACTGCCTCCTTCTTGCGAGTCGCTCCTGCCTTTCCAAAATGCTTTTCTCCGTTCTTCCCTCCTCTCAGGCTTCTCCTTCTCAGTCTCTTTCGTGGGCTCCTCTTCCTCTGCCCTCCCTTAAATGCTGCTGTCCCCCACAGTTCTGCTCCTGCCCCCCTCTTTTCCTTCTAAGGCATAACTACTACATACACGCTGAGAACTCCAAAAACCCAGGTCCCAAGCCACATCTCCCTCCTGTCTATCCGACTGATTATTGAAGGTCTCCCCTTGGGTGTCCCAAGATGTCCACAGCCAAACTCGTCATTTTGCCTGCCAACCCCCCACTTGCTCCTTGGATTTATCTGAGTGAATGGCATTATTAATTACCCATTATCCGAGCCAAAAACCTGGGACTCGTGCTTGACTTTTCCCAGTGCATTTCCTCCCACCAACAAAACAGCCAACTGGGCTCCTCACTTCTAGTCTTGACCCATCAAATCTATTTTCCATGCTGTTTACAAATGATCTTTCTTTCCATATGATCTTCAGAATAAAACCTTAACTCTATACCTAACCTAATATTAATGACACAGCTCTTGTCTACCACTCTAATTTTCTCTCTCATCATGTCTCCCAAATCTCCTACATGCCAAACATACTAAACTACTTTCAATTCCCCAGATTGTTCCATGTTTCATGACACCTCTGGGGCTTTTGTACCTGCTGCTCCCCCTGCTGAAATGCCTGTGCCCTGCCACCCACTTAGTAAACGACTCATTTTCTTTTTCAGAATACACACTTTGGCTATATATATTGCCCATGCACTGCCTGTGTCAGAGCTACAATCGTGGACATCCCCCAAACTGTGCTCCCTGCATCCATTCAGTGAGAGTTTTCCCAACCCCTCCATCCCCCTCCCGCCTGCCCACCCCCTGATGAATGTTATTGCCCTGTGTGATCAAACATATAAAAAACTGCTCAACTTCCCTAATCATCAGGGAAATGCAAATCAAAACCACAATGAGATATCACTTAACTCCACTGACAGCACTCCACTCACTAGCACCTTTCATCTCTCAGAAGACTCCCTCCCCATCAGGGCAGAGTTAGCTGCCTCTGTTAAGCATTTCCATAGTACCCTGAATGTGCCCCTATCTGAAATGTGGTTGCTAATTGACTTGCAGGTCTCCCTCACTAAACCATGACCTGGATTAGGTAGGGACTTATCTTTTAGCTCCAGTTCCTAGCACATTATCTAATGATACTCGTTAAATGTTTCATGAGTGAATGAACAGTGACAAATAGTCTCTTGGGTAGCAGCCCCCTCTCTTGGGGGCAAGACTGCATGCCTTTGAGGAATAATCACCAGCAACCCTAAATATTTATGTATATGTATACACACACATATAGTGGTGAAGCCATCTTTAGAGATCTGTGTGTGTGTGTTAGAGAGAGCTATGAAAGAATATATAGGTTATGGAAAATTGTTCATTTTTCTTTACATTATAAGTTGCCATGTGTTTTTCCATCATGACTTCTTGTGCATGGATAAGTTTATTCTGTTCTTTCAACAGCTGTACCTACTGGGCACCATAAAATTTCTCAATATTCTTACTCAGTAAGGACAGATATTCTGAATAGGTGAGACTTCTAAAGACCAAGAGAGAACTGCCACTACCGTACACTATCAATTTCCATTTAATCTTCTTTTCTCTAGATTCAATTATTTCAACTCCTTTAGCTATTCCATAAATGGTGACATGCTAGATCAGCAAATTAAAATCTTTATACTCAGTTATTATAATCTCAAATGAGATTTGTAATTGGCTTTTAAGGAATCAATTATTAATAAGCATTTCAATAAGGCTCCTTCTACATTCAAATTGCTGAAGTTTGTTGTTGTTTTAAAATGAAGCCTTTGTCATATTGCTACTCATTTTCAATTTGTGGTCATTCTGCCTCCTTCAAGATCTTTACATGCCAAACCTTGGGTCATTACAGTCATTCTTCATTTTGTCAGTTTAATCAATTTGAAGGTAACATGAGTTTTATTGTAAAAAATAAACAACAATCCATTTTAATGTTAAAATGTTTTTAAAATAGTTTTTAAATAAATAGCAATTTGTCAAATCTGTCATTCCATAAGTCTAGACATACTAAAATTTTATGTTTTAAATTGTTATAACCATCTTTAAAGAATAAAATATCTTGAAATGGTTACATCACAAGGTATTAAAATATCAGATATAGGAATTACAAGATAAAATGTGAAATTAACAAGGACAAGCAATTTTTTAAATTGTCCTTTCAATTAGAAATTAGAACATTTAATGTTCATCTATCACCATCATTGTTATATAGTCCCTGTAATGAATTGAATTTGAGTCTGGATCAATTGCAGCAGACAACATCTCTTCCATTTCCTCTTGAGAAAAAGGCTCACCTGGAGGGACAAGAAGGGAAAATCGTCATTTACAATTGTCTGATTCTTTTGTCTTTCTCTTTCCACTAGCCAGCTTAATTGCCATGGAGCCACACAACCCCCCCACTGCGTCACTAGTTACTTTCCCAGGAGCTGTACAGCCATCACATCATGATAGTCCAGAGGTTCAAAGAGCATGCTGTTGATAGGAAAACAAAGTGACTATAGTCAACAATAAGTTCTGGTTTAAAATACCTAAAAGAGTAAAACTGGAATGTTCCTACCACAAAGAAATGATAAATGCCTGAGGTGATTGATACCACAATTACCCTGATTTGATTAATTCACATTGTATGCCTGTATCAAAACATCACATGTACCCTGTAAATATATACAACTATTATGTACCCATAATAATTTTTTTAAAAAAACTTTTTTAAAGAGTATGCTGTTGTACACCCTGGCAGATTTTGGACTTATTTTACCCTGCAGATATCATAGATCAAGCAACTTATATTAATAGAATCCATCCTTTCACCCAAAACAGCAGGAGTATATAAACACATCATGAACAAAGTTGTTTTTAATAACATGATAACAAAGGTAACCTGAACCATTTATGGAGTCATCCTTGTTTAGTAAGAGTTGAGAATTGAAATTGTTCGCTATACAAAATGCTGAGAGCAGATACAGAGATTGAACTGTACTATATCTTTGGATATTTCCTAACCAGGTCTGGTCCACCTAGTGATGCCAGCTGAACCCAGTGAGAGATAATACTCATCAACTGTTTCAAAACTCCTCTTTGTTACAGTTTGGCCCAGTGTTGGTGTCCAGTGAACCCAAAAGTTGGAAAGAAAATCTGTGGGCTTTAGTTGGATTCAGACAATAGCTGAGGGCCATCTTGGAGACTTGTTTCACCAAAATGAGAAGCAAAACTCAGGAAGAAGATTGGAAAGGCTGTAGACCAGGAGTCCCCAACCTATGGTGAGTTGTATAATTATTTCATTATATATTACAACATAATAATAATAGGAATAAAGTGCACAATAAACGTAATGCACTTGAATGATCCAGAAACCATCCCCTCTACCCCCACCCCGACTCCTGCCCCCATCCGTGGAAAAATTGTCTTCCATGAAAATGGTCCCTGGTGCCAAAAAGGTTGGGGACTGCTGCTGTAGACTATTTAGGTTAGAACTTTGTCCCTACATTAAACAAAAATAGAGAAACATCCAAATCATCATCTTATCCCTAAAGAGTCTTATTTAAGCAGGTGAGTTACCAGGGCCTGAGGCTTACCTACCTTAAGTCACCTGCCAATACAAACAGTGCTTTCTAAATTAGAATTCAGTTGCTAATACAGAAATGATTCAAATAGGAATTTTGATGACAATGAAGATAGTGCTATCAAACAAGGGAATGTGCAGAGTTCTTTTGCAATCATGCTTACAACCAAAGAAAAGAAAGAATGCCTAAAGTGCTAAAAAGACAAATTCTGAATCTTTCTTACACCTGATTGCCAAATACTAAATCTACTGCCAAATGAGCTTCTACGTAAATCCTTAAAGAATACTAATAGCAAACATTTATTGAGCAGTACTGTGTGCCAGGCACTCGCCTAAATGCTTCACATATATAAACTAACTTAATCTCCCAACACCTAATGAGAGATAAGAACTGCTGTTATCCCCATTTATAGCTGAGGACACCAGCACACAAAGAAACAAGGCAGCCCACGCCAGCGAGTGGAACTGGGGTCTGAAAGCCAGCAGTCCAGCTCATGGTCCATGAGCTAAACTACCATACCCCACTGCACAAGGCCCTTGCTCACAGTAAAATATAGTCACACTGCTTCCTTGGGCAAGGAAAGAGATAAGTGGTATTTGATTAAGGATGGGAGGAAAATAGCTTAATGGTTAAAAGCACAAGTTGGGAATCCAGTCTGCTTGGGTTCAAATGCTGACTATCTCTTACCAGCTTTAAGATCTTGAGCAAGTCACTTAACTACTCCATGCCTCAGTTTACCTGTCTATAAAAAGGAGATAATAATAATACTACCCATCGCATAGAGTTGTTAGGAGAATTAATGTGTTATTGTTTGAATAGCACTTAGAACAATACCTGGCACATAAGAACAACATGTAAATGTTTGCTTTAAAAAAATTTTTGAGATCTTCCCTGCTGCAAAATACTGTCTGATGCAATACACATTCCTGCACACATGTGGACTTCTATCCTATAGGAACTTGACTCAATATGGTTTATGTTTATCACATGACATCTGGGCATTTAGAATGCATATTCTCAAACTGATTAATGTGTTTGATGCTCTGTGGATGTTGTGAAAAGATTGTGCAAGTAACTTTAATCCATATTGTTAAAAAGCACTGATACGCTTAAAAACACTCCGTAGAATTCTGAGAATCTCAAAGCACCAATTCTTACCAGACTATTTTACTAGACTAGTCAACTGCTATTACACTTAGCTGATGGGTCTGTTATATTAAATAATACCTTAAATTTCTATAGTACTTTACATCTTATAAATCACTATCAAACACATTAGTTCATATAACATGGAAGATATTTAATCATACTTATTGATCATTTGAAACCATGTATATTCTTATCTGAAAATAATTGTTCTACGTTTAGTCCACTGAGATACCTTTAAGTACTATTAATTCTGTAAATATACCTTTTTGGAAATTATCACACAGCATCTCCAAGTAAACCACGTGACTGTACCATCTCTGTATACAGTGCAGTCTGTTCCTGATTTCCCTATTTTAGTCAGTAGCATTACCGTAACACCTGTCATCTAAGTCAAAGCCTTGTTGTTACTTTTCACTCAGCTCCCATCTTTGTCCTCAGCACTCTGCTACCCATCATGACCCATGGATTCTGATGTAGACAGTCCCACTGTAGAAATACTTTCTTTCCATTCCCGTTGCCCTTATCAGTGTACCTTCAAAATGCTGAAATGGCCTTCTGACAGGACTCCCTTGTCTAACCTCTTTCTCATTCATGTAACAAACCCACCAGCACCAGAATAACCTTCCCACAATCACTCTTGCACCTTGTGACTCATCTGCTCAAAATCCTACAATACTTCTCCATTGCCCACAGGATAAATTCTAAAGTCCTGAGACCAAGCTTCCACGATTTAGTCCCAGTAAATCTATCTAAATTAATTTCCTACTGTTTGCCAGCATTACCCTCTGGGTGAGCTGGGCCTGTCTTCTCACAGGCTTCTGAGATACCATGCTCATTCCTACCTCCCAGTTTTGTTCTTACAGTTTTACTCGTCTATAACATCTCCCTCTCAGCAGTCCCTTCACCAGTCTTCATTCATCTGCTCCTTCATTGTTTAATTCCACAAACATCTGTTGAGATCTACTATGTGTGAGGGTATTATAATGCATAAGATTTCACCCCTGCCCTAAACAACTCACGCATATAAATTCCACCATCTTAAGAAAACTATTTTCTCTCTAAGTCTTCCCAGACCAAGCTTTCCAGGCTGATCCAGCCTGCATTGATCTTCTGATATTTATTTTTTTATTGTCCTGTATTGTGAATTATTTGGTAAGTTAGTTTTATTTCCCCAATAAGATTGTAACATCCTTGAAGGAGGAGCAGATTTCAGTATCATTATACCTTACTACACTTCCTAAGTGCTAAACATATGGTAGGTATACAAGATTAATGAAATTGAACTGTTTTGGCCATTTTGACAAAGTTCATCTTGCCTAATATAACCTAGGATTTACTTCCTTTAAAGTTAAACTAATCCTTAGGATTAAGAGGCTGATGTTTTGAAAGTCATAACATTCCCATCAAAATTAATCCCTAAGATTAAGTTTTAACAATGGCATAAGAGTTCTTGGGTGGCAGCTCTGATTGTCACGTCATTCTTACTCTCACTACCTGTATTCCCACCTAATGATGGATCAAGTAAAAATGGTCAAACCAGTTATGCACGTAGATGCAGTCTTAGTCTCCCCTACTCAAAACTACTCACTCTTTGATTCTGTCTCAGTGACTCTGAATCATTGAGGACTCAATTTGTAAACCAGTGAACTGAACAAAGGAGACAGAACTCTAACTTTATATGGGAGGAGAAGCCGTGACCATTATGAGGATGGTTTCAGGAGACTGTCCATCAGGCTGTTGACCTTCAGGGAAAACAAATTTACACATCAGCCTAAGCAGAGAGAATTCCTAAAGGAAATATGTTGGCATATATAATAAGTGTTCAGTTGTTATGCATAAGTGTGTGTGTGTGTATATTCCATGTTCAAAGCAAATATATATGGTTCCATTAATATAAAAAAATGAAATTTTTTGTGTGACTTCATATTAAATTGAGGTTGTTTTATCTGTAACTTCACCAACTGCCAAGCTCTCTAAAAAGGAATTTTTTAGAAAAAGGAATTTTTATATACTCCAATTCAAATCTTCAATCTAGTAACAGGCATTAATTTACGGTGATTGATAGTTCATGTTTTCCAGGTGGCATACCTTTTATTCTAGAGATACCCTGAATGGAATGACTGCAATTTATAGAAGTCATCATTATACTTTACAAAACCCTATGAGGCAACAATCCATCTCCCCTTACCCTACCCTTTGTCTTCTTAACCCTCACAAAACAGAAACCATCCCAAAACCAAAATAATAGGAAGAGTTTCATCCACCTGGGTGACTGAAAACAAAAAAAAATAATAGGAAGAGTAAATAACTCTTTTGAACCAGAATGACTGATTTTAAAGTATCCCCTATAACTTTTCCATAATTATTAAAAATTATTAATTCTGGCTGGGCACGGTGGCTCCCCTTATAATCCTAGCACTCGGGAGGCTGAGGCAGGAGGATTACTTGAGCTCAGGAGTTCAAGACCAGCTTGAGCAAGAGCGACACCCCATCTCTACTAAAAACATAAAAATTAGCTGGGCACCGTGGCATACCTGTAGTCCCAGCTACTTGGGAGGCTGAGGCAGGAGGATCGCTGGGACCCAGGAGTTTGAGGTTGCAGTGAGCTAGGATGATACCATTGCACTCTATCCCAGGTGACAGAGTGAGACTCTGTCTCAAAAAAAAAAATTATTAATTCCTTTACATAAGTCACTATTATAAGTAATAAATCACTCTTACCTTCTTCAGTCATATATTTGATCAGTTCGTCCTTAGTAAGAAATCCACGTTTAGCTGAATCTAAAACCTAAGGGAAAAGAAAAGATAGATATTGTATTTTTTGTTTGGTGAATAAGTTCTACATGATGAATTTTTCATATAAAGAAATAAAAAAAAATATATATATATATATATATATATATATATATATATATATGATCTGTAGCTTACACACCTCAAAAGCTCGAAGAAGGACATCTTCTGGAACTGGTCTGTATCTATAATTATGCAATAAAATGAGTAAATGCCATAGTATTTACCTCAGTCTCTACATAATAAATGACCACATAAAACAAAATAAAAGCTGCTAACATACTGAGATAATAATACTTCCCTCACAGAAATCTTTTTGGATTTCTAGACATGAAAGTTGAAAGTACCACACCCCTACCAGAGATATTTAGTGCAAAATCACTGACATGTTTGATGCTGTCTACAAGCTTTTGGAAATCAATTTATCTGGGCACAAAATCTCTACAATAAACCAACTATGGTAAGCTAAGGCTACACTTTTGCTAGAAAAATAATTTGGATTCTTATTTATCATTGATAATTCAAAACAGAAGATAATAAGAATGTTGATTTATGATATTTGTAGCTTATCTGCCCTTTAATCATGCTTTGCTTGGATTAGTAATAATGTGGTTGATATTTGTAAGTACATACCATCTGGCAGTTCAGAAGCATACTGATAGGTTAGAAGGAAGCTATCCTAAGACTTATTGGTTAAATATAATATACAAAGTGAAAAAGCCAAGTATTTTGAAATTAATGTAATTCTGATTATTTCTTTGCCTTAACAATTGCATTTACTTATTTACCTTTTTTCTAGTAGTATCTCAGTCATCACTGGAAGAAATTTTTCGAATCGAATGTATCCAGTGGGTTCTTCATCCTCCACCTAAACATTCAATAAATAGCCATTTATTCATTCAACAAATGTATTCAGCAACTACTTTTTCCAAGCACTGTGCCAAGTGCTGGGGATTTGACGGTAAGCACACTCGGGCATGATCCCTGCTTGCAGAGCTTATGTTCTGATAGGGGAGACATATATTAATCAGGAAACAACAAAGCGGAGAGACTATAAATTTATGTAACCTGACAGACTATAAATTTATAAATGAAGTAAAGGAGCAAGAGTCTATAAGAGCACATAAGAAAGGAAACTTTTTAGACCAGAAATCAGGTAAGGCATTCATGAGGAAATAACATTTGAGCTGATTTATAAAGGATGAGCAAAAGGTAATGAGACAAAGACAGCAGGGAAGACTCTCACATAGAGGAAATTACATGCACTGAGACTCCGTGGTGACGCACAGGAGGCTATGAGGCTGGAACACAGGGAGCAAGGAGGAGAATGTTTCAAGGTGAGGCTGGAGAGACAGACAGGGATCAGACCTTGCATGGCCTTTTCGCCCATGAAAGTGACTTTGGTTGTTACCTTAAGAACAATGGGAAATCACTGAAGGTCTCATAGATGTGTGCTTTGAAAGATCACAATGGTTGAGGGTGAGGCAGCTTCTTCAGCAGGCTAAGCAGATATGATGAGGGCTTGGATTGCAGTGGTGGCCATGAAGAGAGAAGTGGATGATTTCAAGAAATATTTAAGAAGTAAAATTGATAGGACCTGGTGCTGCATCCATTATGAGTAAGGATGAGAAAAAGAGTGGCATCAAGGATGACTCCCAGGATTCTGACTTGCACACTGGGATAAGGTGATGCCTTTCTCTGAGATGAGGAACATCGAATGGGACCTGGTTAGGGGACCAATCACTATCTCAAAGACCAAACTATATCTCAAATCATTATAATATTTTTTAAATACCTACATGATAAATGGAACTTTGTTTACCAGCACTAAATTAAAAGAACACTGTACCTGAAAAAGAGAATTTTTGGCACTTAGCACTATTAGAGGAGAATGAAACAGATCCCTGCCCATGAGTTCAACTTTGACAGAAAAGCTGAAGAAAACACTATTGACCTTAACTTTCAAGTCAGGCTATTTATAAGGAGCTGTAAATTTTCCGCTCCCTTTCAAAAATCCTATTAAAAGACTCACAGATCCCAATTTAATGGATGAGCTTTTAACAGATTTATTCTCTGAGCAAAAAATTAAGAAATCTATAGGATGCTGCTAAGTGGAACACACTGTCATCCAAATGACAACTATTTTTTAATGTTTATACTAGATTCACATCTAGTGGGAGTGGAACCCTCAGACTATAATATCAACAGAGAAAATTTAATCCATTTAATGACAGAATGATGTGTTCCGGAATTTCTGAGCCCGCCAAAGCATGAACAATTGTCTTCAGCTGCCTCTAGGTCCAAGGTGAGCATTTTGCAAATTAACATTCATATGGCTCTGATGCATTTGAGTAGCACTCTGCAACTCCCGACCCTGGGAGCCTCTTACAAATAAAATGTCAATCTCATGAGATTACCTACGGAGTGATAATTTTAAAATTAAAATCTTGAGTTGCTATTCTGATTATTGCAGAAATTTGCTCCAGAAGCATGAGCAATGGTTGCTTCCCCTTCCTCCACCCCCAGCAAACCACCACAGAGCAGACAGTCTCAACTTTTAAAAGATCAAAACCCCTCTTTATCTTACAAGCATCCTCATCAATCTAAAACTGCTTTTAGTTTTTCCAAAGGAAATCCAGACAGCTCTAGTTATAGATGGTTAGAGACAGCTCTATAATTCTGTCTCCATCATGTAAGAACTCACAAATGACACCTAATATGTGCCTCGTATTGGTTCCCTGGGTTCCCTTACAACTCACAAACTTTCATTGATGTGAACGCTATGGGGAAAACCACAGGTCATTCTTGCCTAATAGATCTTTGTGGAGCCAAATTTACACGAAAGTAAGTTAAAACAAAATATCCAAATAATCAGAATAGCAGAAGAGGCGTAAATTTTCTTTGGCCTCTTTAAAATTTTTTTTTAAGAGGAATAATGAATAAACTGAGGCCTGTGGTTAAAAAGTAAGAAGAGAAATTGTTAAGTCCATCTTCAACCTGGGTAGAAATTGTAAAAATCTTTCTATGATCCAACACTGTCCTCTAGAGGCCATGTCTAATCTGTTCACTCATACAAAAACATGTATAGGCAATGGCATTAAAAATAATATGTGATAATTCTAAATACAGCATTCATGGAATGTTTAGTATGTACCAGACACTATTTTATATTATAAAAGGATTTTTATACTTAAATAACCTTTTTATTTTAGAATAGTTTTAGATATACAGAAAAGTTGCAAAGATAGCACAAAGAGTCCCTGTATACCTCCCCACCCAGTTTCTCCTATTGTTTTTTTTTCCCCAGCTTTATTGAGGTATGATTGATGAATAAAAACTATATATTTAAGGTATACTGCATGATGTTTTGATATACATATACATTGTGAAATGATTACCACAATCAAGCTAATTAACATATCCATCACCTTACTAGTTACCCTTTTTGTATGTGTGGTGAGAACACTTAAGATCTACTCTTAGCAAATTTCAAGTATACAATAATTATAATATTAACTATAGTTACCACAGTGTACATTAGTTCTCTAGAAATTATTCATCTTATAACTGAAAGTTTGTAGCCTTTGACCAACATCTCCCCATTTCCCCCACCCCTGCCCCCTGGTAACCATCTTTCTGCTTTGTTTCTGTGAGTTCGACTTTTTTAGAGTCCACTTATAAGAAAGATCATGCAGTATTTGTCTTTCTGTGACTGGCTTATTTCATTTAACATAACATCCTCCAGGTTCATACATGTTGTCTCAAATTTCCTTTTTTTAAGACCGAATGATATTCCACTTTGTGTGTGTGTATACATACCACATTTTCTTTATCCATTCATTTGTCAACAGACACTTAAGTTGTTTACATATCTTGGCTGTTGTGAATAATGCTGCAATGAACATGGCAATGCAGGTAACTCTTCCAGATTCTAATTTCATTTCCTTTGGGATATGTACCCAGAAGTGGTATTGCTGAATCTTATGGTAATTCTATTTTTAGCTTTTTGAGGAACCTCTATTTTCCATAATGGCTGTACCAATTTACATTCCCACCAACAGTACCTAAGGGTTCCTTTTTCTCCACATCATCACCACCACTTGTTATCTTTTGACTTTTTGATAATAGCCATCCTAACAGGTGTGAGGCTATCTCATTGTGGTTTTGATTTGCATTTCCCTGATGATTAGTGATTTGAGCACATTTTCATCTACCTGTTAGTATGTCTTTTTTGGAAAAATGTCAGGTCCTTTGCCCATTTTTTAATTGGGTTGTTTTTGGTTTTCTAATTGAATTGTATGAGTCCCTTATATATCTTGGATATTAACCCCTTATCAAATGTATGATTTGCAAATATTTTCTCCGATCCCATAGGTTGCCATTTCATTTTTTTTATTGTTTCTTCTGCTGTGCAGAAACTTTTTAATTTGATGTAGTCCCACTTGTTTATTTTTCCTTTTCTTGCCTATGCTTTTGATGTCACCTGTGGTCTCAAGGCCACATGTGGCCCTCCAGATCCCCGAGTGCGGCCCCTTGACCGAATCCAAACTTCACAGAATTCCCTTTATTAAAAGGATTTGTTCTGTAAAATTTGGATTCAATCAAAAGGCCATACTCAAGGATCCAGAAGGCCACATGTGGCCCCAAGGCTGCAGGTTCCCCACCCCTGTATGGTTTCAGGTCTTATGTTTAAATCTTTAATCCATTTTGAGTTGACTTTTGTATATAGTATGAGATGAGAATTCAATTTCATTCTTCTCCATGTAGATATCAGTTTTCCTAACACCATTTATTAAAGAGACTATTCTTTCCACATTGTGTATTATTGGTGCTCTTGTTGAAGATTAGTTGACCACACATGCATGGGTTAATTTCTGGGCTTTCTATTCTGTTCCAATGGTCTATGTGCCTGTTTCTATGCCAGTACCACACTGTTTTGATTACTATTGCTTTGTAACATAATTTGTAATTTAACTTATAATATAATTCCTTCATTATTAACTCTTACATTACTATGGCACATGTGTCACAAATAATGAATCAATATTAATACATTATTTTTCACTAAACTCCAAACTTTATTTGGATTTCATTAGTTTTTCTAAAATGCATTTTTTTTTTTTTTTTGAGACAGGGTCTCACTCTGTCACCTGGCTAGAGTGCAGTGGCACAATCACAGCTCACTGCAACCTCAAACTTCTAGGCTCAACCGGCCGTGGTGGCTCACGCCTGTAATCTTAGCACTCCGGGAGGCCAAGGCGGGAGGATCACTTGAGCTCAGGAGTTCGAGACCAGCCTGAGCAACAGCAAGACCCTGTCCCTATAAAAAAATAAATAAAAATAAACACACTTCTAGGCTCAAGCAATCCTCCTGCCTCAGCCTCCTAAGTAGCTGAGACTACAAGCACGCATCATCATGCCTGGCTAATTTTTCTATTTTCCATAGAGACGGGGTCTCGCTCTTGCTCAGGCTGGTCACAAACTCCTGACCTCAAGCGATCCTCCTGCCTTGGCCTCCGAGAGTGCTGGGATTACAGGCATGCGCCACCACACCTGGCCCTAAAATGTTTTTTAAAAATATAGTATATCCTCTGTCATAAAAGAGAAACAAGCCAGGAGTGGTAGCGCATGCCTATAATCCCAGCACTTTGGGAGGCCCAAGGCAGGAGGATCATTCAAGGCCAGGAGTTTGAGACTAGCCTGGGCAACATAGTGAGACCCCGTCTCTACAAAAAATTAAAAAATTAACTGAGCATGGTGGTGTGTGCCTGTAGTCCCAGCTGTTCTGGAGGCTGAGGCAAAAGGATGGCTTGAGCCTAGGAGTTCAAGGCTGCAGTAAGCAGTTTGGACCACTGCACTCTGGCCTGGGTGATGGCGTGAGACTCCATCTCTTTTAAAAAAATGAGCGAGGGAGAGAGAGAAACAAGAAGACTAGGGTAGAACAGCACTTCTGGGAATCTGGAAACAGGTGGGAAGAGGAGAGGATAGGAGGTGGTTCTATTATTTCTGGTACAGGACAAGCTAGATAACTTTGTAAGAAGACACAAGAACGCTAAAATGTTATACATTGATGGCTTAATGATTATTTAAATCCATGAATTTAAATGCCTTTAGGATTTAAAAAAATATATCAAATATTGAACCATACTCGATTTTATATATATGTGTCCATACCATATATATAGAGAGAGAGAGAGAATGAGGAGAGAGAGCACATTATGGGTTGAATTATGTCCCTCCAAAATTTATATGTTGAAGTCTTTACCCCTGGTACTTCACAATGTGACCTTATTTGGAGACAGGGTATTTACAGAGGTAATCAAGTTAAAATGAAGTCATTAGGGTGGGCCCTAAATCAATATGACTGGCATCCTTATAAAAAGGGGAAATTTGGACACAGGCATGCACACAAGGAGAATGCCAGATGAACATGAACATGGCCATCTACAAACCAAAGAGAAAGGCCTGGAACAGATCCTTCCCTCACAGCCCTCAGAAGGAACTAATCCTGCTGGCATCTTGATCTTCCAGCCTCCAGAACTGTGAGATAATAAATTTCTATTGTTTAAGCCACTTGGTTTGTGGTACACTGTTAAAGTAGCAGCTCTAGTAAACATTATATATATAAAATAAATATTTATCCAAATACTGAATCACTATATCAAGCAGATGTTACTACATCTATAAATTGTAGGTTAACAGAGCAGATATTCAAAATTCAGAAATGTATTTCACACAGTTGATACAGAAAACATGGTACAGTCTAGAACTACTTTCTCCAGGAGAAAACTCAACCAATTTTTAATGCGATGAATTCAAGAAAGATTCTCTAAGTTATATCAGATGTGTTTGAAAAGACTATGATGTCACTGCCATTTCTTCACTTACAGCAAAGTCATACTGGAAAAATCCACTTGACTTCTTTCTGTATTGGATAGGGTCTTTAAAAAATAGATATTGCTCTTCTCATAGAGAAAAATCACAAAAATATATTCCCCATGTTAAACCAAGGATAGTTAAAAATATTTTTATCAAAATTTATCCTCTACAAAAAATTTCTAAAAATTTTAAAATTAAAAAAACTAAAAAAAAATTCATCCTCTAGCTTCAGCATCCTCATTTCTAATATCTACCTTACAGGGTGTTTGTGAAGGTTACATGAGATGTGACAAGAAGACAGTACATGCTTTGTGAACCGTGAGAATCTATTATGATGATGATGATGATGATGATGATGTTTCTACCAGTAGTATACACACCTCTAGTTCTATGACATGTAATGACACTTCTTCCTAAAAGAATTAATCTCTGGGGCTGAAATTTCAGGCTTGTCCTCATTGACCCACCATATAGACCTAACCGTTTATACAGAAGTTTGGCCCTGCCACCTATTTGTTAAATGCCATGTGGAATGTGGCAAGTAAATAAGATAATGTATTAAATTGCTAGGCACATATAATACCTTGTCCCTTGCCCCTCGTTGCCTTGTCCCATGTCTAGAGGACAGGGTATGTGGATGAGCAGTGATGCCTCTACCTCTGCTGTTTCCCTGTATGCCTCTTCAGACTGAAAAAAGATGGAGAATAACAGACATCCACCAAACTCCACATCCCTCCTCTTCAAAAGACAAAAACAAAACAAATATATCCTGTTACTGCAAACATGAATGAGGGAAAGTAAATTAAATCTACTTTGTTTCTTCTAAGAGGAGGATCAATATGCTGAAAAGGAGGTATTATTTTGAAAGTAACCTAAGCAGCATTTATGAATTGTTAAGGGAATAAAACCTCTTTGTGTGAAGATCCCCCACGTGTAGCCCATTAAAAGTACCATTCCCAGTGAATTCACCTTAATAGCGAGCCAGCAGATGTTCGCTTGGATGACCAAGGCCCTGATACACCTGGCTTCTCCTCCTCCAAAGAATTATGGTGGAGCAGGGGACCTGAAGAAAATATACTGCCTTCATTGCCACACAAAGGGGCTCCACATTCTCAAGGCTACCACAGTGCCTTCAGGCATTCCAGTCTCTCTGCATCCTCTTCCCCAACGGAGACGTCTCAATAAATACGTAAACACTGTGTCATTTTTAAAAAATATGAACATTTATCTAAGTCTGAAAGCATGCAGCAAATACTGTTTCTCACTCTACTTTGGTATAAGTCAATTCTCTTAATCTATTTTGAATG
Source organism: Daubentonia madagascariensis (assembly GCA_023783475.1). Taxonomy (NCBI): domain Eukaryota; kingdom Metazoa; phylum Chordata; class Mammalia; order Primates; family Daubentoniidae; genus Daubentonia; species Daubentonia madagascariensis. The sequence goes on along the minus strand of JAKFHU010000258.1, from coordinate 12,120,516 downwards.
TGAGGAAATACAGGCACAGGGAGGTTAGGTGCTTATTTGAGGTCGTCAAAGTCAGTCAGGTGTTTTGATGAGATCACAGCCAAGAGTTCTTTACTGCATTCCTATAGAGAAATCACCAGCCCATCACTTTTCTCATTACAGCATTATTTATTTTAATGCTGAGCCCACTGAATAGGCACAATAAAACACACAGTGAAAATTCATTTCTCCCCAGTGACATAACAATCAGTCAATAAATTAAACTATTTCATGCATCACAAAAAACAAGATAATATCAGTCGTTAAGATGCTTTATAAAGCATCTACATTTCAACTAGTTCCAGGTCACCAAAAAAGAGATACACCATTGTGTATCTCATTTTTTTAACTATTTGTAGTAAAAAATATAAAAACCACAAGATATTTCACGTTAGGCTCTATTTTGACACAAATCATGTTTCAAAACCAAAACATAAATACAATTTAGAAAATATTTTTCTACCTTGGATAGAATAACAAAAATTCACTGGCATTTACCAAAAATATTATCTTTACAAATAAAAATTTTTAAAGCCACCTACTTTAGAAAAATTGTTAATATTTACTCTAAAGTTTCCAGAGGCTGTTGTGCAAAATAGGATATATGATTTTTCTGGATTATAAATTCCTTTCCTATTACTGGAAGTACTAAAAATAGATTGAATCATCTCTTGATTGGACCATCAGAGATTCCAAGAATCAACAGGTGGCTAAACCGGGTAACTGGTAAGGTCCATTCCGACTGTGTTTCTACAATTTGAAGTGATGGGGTGGGGGCGGGGGGGGGTTGAATCAGCGCCTGTCAGGCCATTAATTTCCCCATCTTAATCCTCTGGGGGTGGGGCTCAAGGGGCTCCAGCTACACTAATTGTTTCACCCCCTTCAGCTTTGGTTTCTCTCTGCCTAAATGTGAGTGCCGTCCCTGCCCTAGTAGAGTTCTCTTATATTTGAAGAGTCAGCAGGTGTTGGAGCAATTGTCCCATTAAGGTAACCCTCAACTCTATTTATACCAAAAACAATTGTTTAAAATTGTGTTGCAATAATATTGAAGAAAAAGCTTTATTCTGGGTTGAGATTAATTGTTAGCAACCTAAATGTTTAACAATAGATGAATGGATATGTAAACTATGGAACATTCATCCAATTGAATATTATGCTTCTATTTATTAATATGATGATTACCATATAATTAAATATTAGGAAGCCATTAAACTCTTATTGTAGTAGAATATTAACATGGAAAATATTAATGATATAGTATAGTTGCTCTCAGTATCCATGGAGGATTGATTCCAGAACTCCCTGTGGATACCAAAATCTGCGGGTGCTCAAGTTTCTTACATAAAATGGCATAGTATTCTTACATAAAATAGCATAGTATTTGTATATAACCTATGTGCATCATCCTGTATAATTTAAATCATCTCTAAATTACTTATAATACCTAATACAATGTAAATGCTATGTAAATAGTTGTTATACTATATTGTTTATTTGTATTATTTTTATTGTTGTATTATTTTTTTTCTGAATATTTTCAATCTGTGGTTGGTTGCATCCACAGATGTGGAACCCACAGATAGGAAGAGCTGACTGTACTAAGTAAAAAAATCAGGCTACAAAACAATATGCAAGATATGATCCCATTTTTTAAAAATATGTATGCACATATACACATGTATGTTAATAGAAAATATACTGCAAATCTGTGCTTTTCAGTGTTCTTCAAGTTTTGTGCATAGAATCTATATTCCTTTTGTAATCAACAAAAAAAAGTTAGTTTCTTTTTTACCATCTTAACCATTTTTAAGTGTACAGTACAGTAGTGTTGACTACATGTACATTGTTGTGCAACAGATCTCTAGAACTTTTTCACCTTGTAAAATTGAAACTCTAAACCCATTGAACAGCAACTCCCCTTTTCCTCTCCCCCTACTCCCTGGCAACCACCATTCCACTTTCTGTTTCTATGAGCTTGACTATTTTAAATACCTCAGAAGTGGAATAATGCAGTATTTGTTCATTAATATTTACAACTACAGTTGACCCTTGAACAACATGGGTTTAAAATGTACCAGTCCACTTATCTGTGGATTTTCTTCCTCCTCTGCCACCCCTGAGACAGCAAGACTAACCCCTCCTCTTTTCCTACTCCTCAGCCTACAACGTGATAACAATGAAGATGAGATTTTATGATGATCCACTTCCACATAACGACTAATATATTTTCTCTTCCTTATGATTTTCTTAATAATATTTTCTTTCCTCCATATTACTTTATTGTAAGAATACAGTGTATAATACATATGCCATACAAAATTTGTGTTAATTGACTGTATTATCAGTAAGGCTTCTGGTCAACGGTAGGCTATTAGTAGTTAAGTTTTGGGGAAGTCAAAATTTATACTTGGATTTTGGACTGTGCAATGGTTGACACCCCTAAACTTTGTGTTGTTCCCTTGAACAAATGTGGTTTCATTTATTAAGCATAATATCCTCACATTTCATCCACGTTATAGTATATGACAGGATTTCCTTCTTAAAATGTCAGTTTTTAGAGACTAGATAACAGAATGGAAGAATCATTCTGATGTAAGATTGAGTGAAAAAGGTAAAATACTTCTGGTTGTTTCTGAGTGAGGATACAAGAGAGACCATTCTACTTTTTTCTTGTCCAATTTAATCAGCTTGTATTTTTTATAATAAAAACTTTGTAATAACATGGAGAATGGTTGTGATATAATTAGGTGAAAAAAGCAAGATTCAGAAATTTACATACTAAATTGTACTATAAGATTACAGTCATCTTAAAAACAGGTACAGGAAAATAATATGGCAGGAAGTGCACTAAAATACTAACAATGATTATATTAAGAGTAATGGGATTGTTGGAAAAGATTTTTTCTAATTATTTAAAATTTTTTGTAATGTGAATATTACTTTTACAATAAAAAATTTGAAATAAAAACTGTATTAGTCTATTTTAGTGGTTGTTTGTGCTATATATAAAAATACATTTTATTTATTTAATAGAGGAAAAATCCATTTTTTACAGATTTCCCTGGGTCCTGTTTTCTTGCTGCTAATCACTGCTTTAGCATCATTTACTGTTTTTCTACCAATTACAAACAAGCAATACTCTCAGTATTCTTATTCTTATATTCTTTTTACAACACAACCTCCTCAATCCCCCAAATTTACCTATTTCCACTCAGAAGTAATGGCTGGTAGCCATTACTAGATAACCTCCAAAGTACTACCAGGTCTATAATCATCTAACATTAACAAAAAATTAGAGTAGATCTATTCCATTCTCCTACCTTCCCCAATGCCAGGATGTGTAGGAACAATAACAGATAAAATATTTCATATCATCAACTACTTCAAAATAAGAAAATAATTATCCTCACCCTTTCTCATTCCCCAGGAAGCCTGATATAGTCAAATTCTGAATGATGTGAAATCTCAGGGCTCTTCTAGAACCAGAATGATGTAATTAAGGTACAGGTTGATGGAAATTCCCACTTCACAAGGATGTATATTATGTGGATCTTGTTCTACTAACTAAAAAGCCATTTCAGAAGTTTCAAAGAAAAAAATTCTGAGGATGCTTAAAAATAATGAGAAAGAGTTAAAAATAATGAGAAAGAGTGATTTGAGACCTTTGGGGCTTAAGATATGTCTGCTGTGGTATGATACTTCTCATTCAAGACCAAAAAGTGTAGGATCCATTTTACCCCCAGGGATGTTAAAAAAAAAAAAAAGAAAAGAAAAGAAAAAGTGTAGGAAATGATTCAGCAGAGTCACTACATTGTTTTTACTGGTTACTAGGGAGTATCTATCACACTTTGACATCATAAAGGCTTCGCAACACTATAAATTTAACATTAAATTACAATTAACCATTGTATAGAGATATACAAAACTCTATTGAACATTTATCTGTGGGTTTCTTCATTTAGCTAAATGAATAGTAGTAGGGACTGAATACAATCTCAAATATTTAAATATGTATGTATTGAAAATTTTGCTGTTAACAGTTGTTAAAATGCTGAAAACTATCCTGAGCTGAATTAGCATAGGGATTTTTTTTTCAGCCTCTTTGCCTCTGTATCTATGGTACCAGGCACATAGAAAATGTCAATAATTATTTGTTGAATGAATGAATACCAGCTCATAGTAGATTTAAATTACTTTTACTTACTATAAACTTAGAATTTTGGAGCACATGAGTCAGAGCTATTATAAAACTTCTCACTAAAATAGCCGTATAGTGCTTTGTGAGCCTGGATTTCCATATTTGCTGCTATTCTGGTACCAGATCTTACAAGTAGAATCTAATCATTGTGTTAAACTGTGTTAAGTATTAGAAACAGAAGAGAAAGTGTAAGAAACAATTACTACTAGAATGTGGCTCAGGCATACAAGAAAAAGTATAGCAGGTTATTGGACCAGGATATGTCAGGCTTTGTTCTACATGCTGAGGATACGATGGTGTACAAAACAGATAAACTTACTGCCTTCAGGGAGCTTTTATCCGAGAGGCAAGAGACAGACACATGAATAAATAAGCAAGATAATTTCAGATTGTGTTGAACACTACTGAAATAACACAAAGGGTTGGACTGCCAAATCAGGCTTACCAGAATCTGAGTTCTTACCAAAGTCTTAAACTTTGTTAATAATTTCAAGGATACAGGTAATCACAAGACAAAGGTGAAACATGGAGAAGTTTAACATGTCAATACTACCTCTGAGATCCTTTCTTGCCACGTTAGGACTCACTCTGGCCCAGATCTAACATATAAGGTCTCTAAGTACTATGGGTACCTGAAGAAAAAGCATCCCAAAGTAGGGGTAAGAGAGTAACAAAAACTTTGAATATGAGTATGTTCGACATAGTGTAGAAACAGCCAGGAAACCAGTGTGTGAACAAGAAGCACAATGATGGGCAATGACAGGCCTGATCAGTTAGGGCCCTGCAAGCCCTAGTAAGTGAAAGTACTTCGGATTTTGTTTCTAAGTGAGTTTTTTTTCTAAGTAGGGTTCTGAGCAGTAGAGTGACATGCTCTGACTTAACCTTTTTAAAGGGATCCCTCTTGTCTGTGTGAAGAGCAGACTGCAGGGGGCCAAGAGTGGGAGCAGGGAGAGCAGCTTACAGGCCATTGCAGTAGTTCAAGGAGAAATGACAATGGCTTGGACTAAGGTGATGGGATGTGGAAATGGTGAGAAGGGGTCAGGTTTACAATTTGAAGGTAGAGATGGCAGAATCTGCTGATGCATTATAACACTTTTTTCAGAAGGACAATTTCACAGTCTCTTTTAACTGGTGAGTTCAGTCCAGTTGCATTTATTATGATTATTAGTACCATGATCTTGTGATTCCTATATACCCTGATTTTTCTATGCTTCTTTTCTGCCTTTTTTTGCATTGACTGAATGCTTTTTAATTCTTTTATCTTCTATATCAACTTGGAAATTATGCATTCAATTTTTATTTATTTTTACATTTTTTTAGAGACAGAGTTTTGCTCCATTGCCCAGGCTGGAGTGCAGTGGCATGACAGTAGCTCACTGTAACTCGAACTCCTGGGCTCAAGTGATCCTCTTGCCTCAGCCTCCAGAGCAGCTGGGACTATAGGCATGTGCCACAACATCCAGCTAATTTTTAAAAAATTTTTTTGTAGAGACAAGTTCTTGCTATGTTTCCCAGGCTGGTCTCAAACTCCTGGCATCAAGTGATCCTCCCCATCTCAGCCTCCCAAAATGCTAGGATTACAGGCATGAGCCACCATGCCCAGCTCAGTTTCTATTCTTTTGTAGTTACCCCTAATATTTAAACATGCGTATTTAAACGAACTAACTATAATCCAAAATCTGTATTACATCTTACATGCTATAATTGTCCAGTGTCTTAGTTCCAACATTAAGTAATGCTCTCTTTCAAAGGATTATTACAATATCTCATTTAGATTTTTATTACTTTTCTCTGGAGTACTGTTGCTATTTTCTAATTAATTAATCAAATATCAATGGACTTTCTGGGTCAAGAAGGCAAATTATACATATGCATCTAACCACTCTCTCAAACCTCATTGCAGTAAAGAAATATTTTTTACAACAATCATAAACCTACTTAGACACAGACAATAGGAAAGGATACAACAGGAATAAAATTTTGGAAGCTGGGAAGCAGACGGATGAGTGGCAATGATCTAGCAGACCCAGAAAACTGAACCCCAAGACAGCAGTCAGTAAAGAATCCTCAAAAAGCATCGGTTACTTGTGGAACTGGGGGTGAGGGAGTAAGAACTTAAATTAGGAGCACTAGGGTAAAATATGTTTGATAAGTAAAACTGTAAATCCCTCTCAGTTTTCCCCACTGAGTGACTGCCTCTCTCCATCCCAGCAGGAGTCTAGAGATTTATCCTTTGGAGAGTGTAAAACAGAAGGTGTCTGAACTGGCAGCTAGATGCTTTTGCCTCCCAGGCAGAAGACAGGAAGACTCTATGCTGGGGAATCAAATCTGCACAAGAGAAAATCTCAAAGACTCTGAGATTGGTGATTCCCAGTTTAATCAATAGTGTAACAGAGGGAATGGTCTGGGGGAAAAAAAAAACTGCAAAAATATTTTTCTGTCTCTTTAAAACATCCTCCACTCCTTTTTGAGAAGGAAAACCTGCATCCCTGCCTCAGGCCAGTGGTTGGGAGGGACAGGGTAAGTCTTTTGTTATTTGTGCTAAAGGAGATGGCTCAGCCCTGACCTAGTAAAGGGAGGTCCTGGGTGGAGGTCAGAAGATTGTCTTCAGCAGAGATGGATAATTGCCTGAAGCTGAGAACCCATCCTTTAAAAGCTCCGTATTTCTGCTTATTATTAGGACGTTAGCATTTCAGACAGGAGTCTCCATCGTCCTCCTTTGCTGGCAAAGTAATAAGATTTCTCTTTCCTTCCCCTCAAACCACTCCTTCTTGTTTCTTCTGATGTGGCCTCAAGTACAAGTGGGCCGAGCTTTCAGTAACAACAGTGAAGTTTAAAGTTGCCAAGCTCCATGCATGTGTGTGTTATGAGCTGACAGCCAAGGTTTATCAGTCATTAAGGAAAGCTACTAACAAAACGAATGACCAAAACAAACAAACAAACTCACACTAACTTTGAGGAAACAGATTATGCAAGGAAAAGAAAACTTCAAATAAACTACCACTAATATCTTCAGAGATATGAAACGAGAACAGGATGCTATTTAGAAAGACACATTCAAAGAACAAAAACAAGCTACTGGACGTTAAAAGCACAACAGAAGTGAGAAACTCAATAAAAACATCAGAAAAGAAAGTTCACGTAATCTACCAGAGAGAACAAAGAGATAGAGATAGAAAACAGAACAGTGAAAAATAAGAACATTAGGAGACTAGTCCAAAAACAAATAATATGAGTTCCAAAAGAGAAAACAAAGAAAATGAGTGGGTAGTCAGAAATCATCAACAAAGAAATTGCAAGAAAATTTCCTGGAACCAAAAGATAAAAAAAGTTGCCAAGGCTGAAAAGGCCCACCAGATACCTAACACATTAGATATGGATTCACACCAAGGTAAATCATTGTGAAATTACAAACACTGGAGAAGAAAGACTGTCCAGGCTTCCAGAAAAGAAAAAAAAAATTTTTAAAAAGGTTACATACAAAGGATTGGGAATCAGAATGGATTTGCACTATCTCAATTTCATCACCAGGAGCATGAAGACAAGGAGGAATGCCTTTAAAACTCTTAATGAAGACCTTTAAAAAATCCACATCCATTGAATGTAGAAAAATACACTGAATGTAGAATTCTATAACCAGCTAAACAAAGACTAGCATAATCACTTTCAAACATACAAAATCTCAAAAATTTTACCTCCAAGGCACTCTTTTTCAAGAAGCTATCTAAGAATGTGCCAAAATGCTAGAGGAACTAGAAAGTGGAAAACTTAGAATATAAAGAAATCCAACTCAGAAGAGGGAAAACAGTGATTCCCAGGAATATCATAGAGATCCCAGACCGATAGCTGTGCACCAGATGTAGAGGTCAACCACCCCATATTGAAGTTGGTTGACTAAAGAGACAAGTATGTTGAGGACTATCGTTACCATGATCTACCTGCCATGGTATGATCTTTTTATCTAAGAACAGAATTCCAGGACAAGCTGGCCCAGTTCTTATCCATCACTGACCTCTCTTTACCATGTGCTGGTAAAGTTTTTGCTCACTTTCCATGCCCCACTCCTTGGATCTGATGAGGACCTTCATTTCATTCCTAAGTAGTTTTTTCCTTTGATCTAATCCTGAAAGCTAGGAGCAGGCCATGGTGAGCTCAGAAATAAAAGATACAGAGCAGCCAACTCCTTTTGGTCATATTCTACTGGACATTCAACACCTGGTTCACATTCAGCTCTTCCAGATGACAACTATGGCAGCCATGACAATGCACCTCTTTAATCTCCAATGGCAGGAAACATAATCAAATGATGTCCCCAGTCATCATGTTTGAGCCAATGCCACACTTTCCATGGGCTGCTCCTAGCCAATAAGTGAGGGTTAAATCCCAGCATAATCTGGCTGGGGAAGTACTGGGCCAGACGAGGGAGGAAAGAGACTATACACTGACATGGCAAAAGGAATTAGCTAGCATGGACTAAAAGGAGCTGAGGGAGTATCCCTGAGACTGGATGAGAGTACTTGACCAAGAGGGCTGGAATACAAGACTGGATAAGCAAAAATTCATCAACTCCATGTACTTTCTCAGGACACAAAACCTAATAATCTGGCAAGGACCCTAGGAGATAGGGCAAACTACTGCTAGGGTGACTCTTAGAGACCTGCAACAAGTGATATCAAACACTGAGTGAAGCAGAAAAGCTGAGCTGATAGAAGTGGACAGGCTGGAATGAATATATTTTGAGTCAGAAAACCCACCAGAGGATTATGTTCCATGGGAGGGCTTAGACAATGCACTGTTCACTAACAGCATCAGGCATGTGCTCATGAGAAAGGTACTAGCATCACTAAGTTCTGTGATGGTGTCCTCTGCAGACCAGGGTTGACTAGATTAGGTAATCACAGACCTGGGCTTGTTAAATCTATGGAATGATTTACTTGCCAACTCCCCCCAACCCAGGTAATAAAAGCCAGGCAGAGTTATTTAACCATAGAAGCTAAGAGGCCTCATACAATGACAAGTAAAGTTGAAGAGGGAGCCAAGAGGAATTGTGGAGATGGTTAACAGAGCACAGCATGTTTAGGAGCAAAACAGATGGGTAGCTTAATGTCTACAACCAAAAAAGGGCAAAAATGGGTGAGTGGAGGCTGCAAATGGTCACGCCAATAGAAGTCATAATCTTTGCATAGTTCCTAAGCCTGAGTCAACAATCTTACCAACCTCAAAGATCTTTTAGTTCTCCTTTGTAATTAGTTTAAATTCTCCCTAATTCCACTTAGGTTTGAACTTCAAAGGATGGAGATCTTTAGCTACATAAAGGGTGCTGGGCTCTGCCTCAGAGAGCTCCTCCCAGGCCTGGGGCTTTCTCCCTGGGAGTGGGCAGAACCCCAGGGAAACACTCCACATGGTGAGAGTCCAGGCACAAGCAGAGCAGAGGAGCAACCACTCATCACAGCCCTTTATCAGCTTAGACTAGCTATGCAGGACCCACCTACCAGGTCCTGGGGCCGTCCTCCACTGGAATGCCAAGCTCTGGGCTAGGGGCAGCCTGCCTACAGAACACAGCCTACCCCAAGACCCTGGATCAGGCCTAAAGCAGGAGGGCAGCTGGGAGCACCAGGGCGAGAGGCCCTGTCCCCCCACTGACCAGGCAGGGTAGAGAAGGCCATTCACTACCCTCTGGGGCTGGGCCATGGGCAGTGATGACAGGGGCCAAAGAAGGGGTGCCCCGTCCACCAATCAGTGTGAGAAGGTCACTATTTGTGCAGGTACCACCCCAGTATCTGGCTCACCCCTGTCATGCTCAACACACAAAAGCCCCTACATTCCAGCTTGTCTAGAAGTGTGTGAGGAAGGTCATTGACATAGTACTCACAAAAGTTGTTTCCCAGGATACTTTGCTTTGAGGCCCCTAGATGCTGTATCAGCTGCACATCCCAGTGCTCATCGTCTACCATGGCGGGGCTCATCGCCCACTATGATGGGGCCCACCTCCATGAGGATCATGGTGCTGATGAGCGGGGAGGGCACAGTGCATGCATCCCAGCCAGGCTTCTACCTCGAGGCTCTGGGCTTGGTGCTGACACCAGCCCACATCAGGACTGTGACCCGCCCAAACATACATTTAAATAGTTTGATGTCTGAAACTATTACAGAACATTTAGCAATATGACATTTACCCTTAGATGTTTACTCTCATGGAACTTTGATTTTCTAAATGTATTTAAATGCATTAAAAAAGATTTTTTTTGAGACAGTCTTGCTCTGTTGCCCCGGCTAGAGTGCAGTGGCATGATCATAGCTCACCACAACTTCAAACTCCTGGGCTCAAGCAATCTTCCTGCCTCACACTGCTGGGCCTACAGGAGTGTGCCACCATGCCCGGCTAATTTTTTCTATTTTTAGTAGAGATGGGGTCTCACTCTTGCTCAGGCTGGCCTCAAACTCCTGACCTCAAGCGATACTCCTACCTCGGCCTCCCAAGGTGCTAGGATTACAGGCATGAGCCACTGTGCCCGGCCTAAATGTATTAAATACTAAATGTACTTAAATGTGTACAAGTACAGATTTGTACTTACCAATACAAACTTGATAAATACAAATATGTAATGCTTTTCCCCTCTCATTTATTTGGGAAAGTTCAAAAAGAGTAGTCACACTCAAAGCTGTTTAAGTATATTGCTAGAATTTAATTAGAATAAATTGTGTTGGTACACAAACACAGAAAAAAAAATTTACAGAGCTTAACAGCTCAGTGATCCCCATTGGTCCATAACTGTTCTAAATATCTGTAATTTTCACATGTTGCATCAATGTACCTAAGAAAAGGATAAAAATAAAATAAAACTTTGGGACTTAAGCATCCGCCGTGGCTAAGTCCCAAACCAGTGGGTTATTTTGGTAGAGGGCCACCTGCAGAGCAAGCAAACCCAAATATGTGTTGAGTGCCTACCAAGTAACAGTTTATTCCTCACAGTTATTAAATTTAATCCTCATAAAACACTTGATACTATTATACTCCTTTTGCAGATGTGGAACTAGGCTTTGAAGGATTAAGCAGCTCATCAAGAGCCACATAGCAATAAGTGGTAGCTGTGGGGTTGGAACCCAGATCTTCTGATGCTAGATATGGCATTTGTTTTACTTTGGCATAGAAATCTATAGATTAAGAATTGGAAAACTTTTCTATAAAGGGACAGAGAGTACATATTTTAAGCTTTGCAAGCCTTATGGTCTCTGTTGCAACTATTCAACTCTGCCCTTGCAGTGAGAAAACAGCCATAGATAATATGTAAATAAGGGTTTAACTGTGTTCTAATAAAACTTTATTTACAAACACAGGTGGTGGGCTAAATTTGGCCAGGGGCCATGATTTGCTGACCTCTGATACAGGCTAAAACAAACAAACAAATCAGAAAGCGACTAGGCTCTGAAGATTCTCCTTTTCTGACCTTCAGAGATATTTTTCATTACTGCTCTGCTTACTCTACTGAACATGCAATAATTATGATTTCACTGTAAGTTCATCTTCCAGTTCCTATCTCTTCCACAGTGCCAACCTGCCTCTGCCTAACACCAGTTCCAGTGTTGTGATTAAACACTTTAAGGCAGTGATCAGCAGCTTTTTTTTTTTTAATGTGAGTACCAATTCAGGAAAAATAAGCTTTTCCCCGTACACTTGGTAAAAACAGCTTTATTGAATTCCAAAATGTAAAAACAATGTATTCTTACAACTTAGATTTCTTTATCAAATATTTTCAGTGTCATCTTTCTAATTTTCCATTCTTTAACTTTATATAGTGCTTTAGGATTCAAAACATGTCTTCTAGAGGCCAGGCACAGTAGCTCATGCCTGTAATCCCAGCACTTTGGGAAGCCAAGGTGGGAGGACTGCTTGAGGCCAGGATTTCGAGACCAGCCTGGGCAATGTAGTGAGACCTCCTCTCTACAAAAAAATTTTTTTAAAAGTTAGCCAGGTGTGGTGGTGCATGCCTGTAGTCCCAGCTATGTGAGAGGCTGAGGCAGGAGGATTGCTTGAGCCCAGGAGTTCAAGGCTGCAGTGAGCTATGATCATGCCACTGCACTTCAGCCTGGGCAACAGAGCATCCCTATCTCTAATAACAAAAACAAACCAAAAACATGTCTTCTAGTACATTATCTCATCTATCTTTGAAGCAAACTTTGAAGTAGGTTTTATTATGGAGAAATCTATACTGTATTAATAGAGGTTAAGTGACTCACCCAAAGTCACAATTCCTTCTCTTCAACTTAACATTGAGCAAGCAAGTACTGTGCTAGGTGCAAGGAATAAGAAGATAATTAAAATCCCAATTCCCTGCCTTTCTCCCTTATCCTCTTTGTTAATCCCTGGCCTCCACTAAAACCTATGAGCCTAGATAAGCAATTCTGAAAAGATTCTTCTCCTAGTGGTGGTCCAGGTAGCTTTTTCCCCTTAAGGTCTCTACTTTGTTAAAATGAAAGCTACATTTGAAATTAGATCAGAGACCTTTCTGAAAAGCCAAACAGGGCATGAAGCTCTCTTGTCTTGGGCTGGTCATTTGCTGCTTTATGGAATAATTCTCTCCACGGACTCATCTACACTATTGTAAATAATCATTTTTAAAAATTATTAGATTGATCAATATAAAGTTAGTTCTTATTATTATATTCTGTTTACTACTTGTTCTGAAAGTTAGTTTTATTTCCCCAAATAAATATGAATTCCTTACAGTCTCTGTTTCTATCCCCTTTGAAATGACATTATTTACTATATTCCTTTCATCTGTCAATAGCCACTCTGCATATGGTCAGTCCCTCGTGTCTACTGGCTTTTCTTCAACTAATTTTAAAGAAAGGATACTTTCTAAAGTGGATTCTTTATTTGATCAATTGTGTTACTTGTTCATAGTCATTTCTTCAAGATCTGATCTTAAACCTTTCAGATCCTACTGGTTGGCTAATAGGCATAGCTATACAGCTGTCCTAATATTTTCACTGAGCACATTCAGTGGTTTAGGGTATTTTTAGTTTCAGGGAAGGATTGTCTTTATAATAATTACAAAAAGTAGCTGTCACATAGATAGTCTTCTGAAAGAAACTTTCTTAGCCCTACTTACCTCTGCAATCAGATCATGTAGCTCTCCTTCACTAGGGCAACATCCTAATGACCTGATAATTGTTCCAATCTCTCTGGAAAAAAAAGGTTGTCAATAGCTTTAGAATATAAACTCCGAAAAGGCAAGTGCTTTTTCTCTAAATTACTTCAGAACATATGTATTGTAACAAAGTAAATCACTCAGATATTTGCCTCATGATTATAAAAGATGCTTTCTGGGAAAAGAAAAAGGCAGACAAGTGAACCAAAGATAGATGAAAGAAATGTTTTCATTGACTGGCAAATGCAAGCTCTGCCTGGGCCAAAATAAAAAAGTTCTAGAAAAGGAATACACAGGAAAGGTGGGGGAGCAAGAAAAAGAAATGTCAGCCACTGATCAGCTGATTTTAAGTGTTACTTAACTCTTTTGAGCCTTAGTTTCCACATCTGTAAAATGGGCATGATGATGTCTACCCAGGAGTTTTGAGGTGAAGTTTACATTAGTATCACAGTGCTTAAAAGCATTGCCTCTAATGCCAAACTGGTAAGGTTCAAATCCCAGCTCTGTGACTTGCTAGATTGGGAAGGTTGCCTACCTAATCTCTGTGTACATAAGACTACCTGGTAGGTAACATAGTACCTTCCTTGAAACACTTAGAACTGGACTGGGGGATACACTAAGAGTCAAAAAAGAAAAGCTATCATAATACAAAGCATAATTCTTGGCAGAGTAGCCACTCAATAAATATTAGTTACTCAACTCACCCTGCTCCCTAATAATGCAGTTCAATTCAACAAATAACCTAAAAAAGTATAAATTCTATTCAATACTCTCTAGATACTAAGACCAGAGATTTGTAATACTACATTATTAAATATTTCCATTCAAAATTATTAAATAAAGTTGTAATAGTTGAAGGTTAACTTAATTTCCCAAAAATTCACTTAACTAGAATATTTAATTTCTTTACCATTCTAAATAAGTTTAGTGGAATTATATTTACTACCTATTTTACTGAGAAAGCATTTTAAATAATAATTTTTAAATTCTTCATTTAAAGAGGTTGCAGGATGAGTATCAACTAAAAAGAAAACCCTAAAGTCAATAACTGTGGAAAATAGGATTCTTACTTTTCATTTATTGATTTTCCTTCATAATAAGTGAAGCGCCAACAAAACGTTTAATGTCTTCATGTCACCTATATTTCATACGTCCCTGAGTACATTAATCTCAACATTTCTGCGTTGTTTTTCATGCCTACATCCCTCATCTAGGCAAGATTTGAACATGATAGTGTTACTAGAAACTAAAAACATTTTGTAATATTATACTTTCTCTCAAAAAGTCCCTAGAGTATCCCATGAAATCGAAAAACACCAATGTAGTAAATTAGTTATCATAACACCAGACTGGCTATTGTATACATTAGAATAGTTAATGAGACAGGGACAAAAAAATATGATTTGGAATATGGCTGACCTGAGACAACAACTGCCAGAGCATCTCAGCAAGAAGTACAAGTTTTAGGTGGAAGGAAAAAAAAAGAAACAGACAAACATAGATCGGATGGTCTGAAGGAAGGATGCCAGAACCTTCAAGAGAATCCATGGGAAGAAGTCGTGGAGCAGAACAAGGAGCAAGTATTGGCCACGATCAACCCCCGAGAGACTTGGAGTCCAGCAAGAAGGGTAGGTGGAGCAGTTTGTTTCTCCCTCCCTTGCATCTGTGACCGGGTTCCCAAGCTGCTACAGAGACTTTCTGCCCACACAAGCCCAGAGGGAGCTGCCGCCAGGGAGCTGGGAGCTTCTTGTGGACAGGGCACCAGGCTCCCAGCCCCCTTGGGGCACTTTCTACCCCACAGACCCCAGCCGGGATGGCAAGCTCTATATTGCTTCTCTACCCACTGTCCACCTTTGTCCTCCCCCGGGGGCTTCAACTCCTCGGGTTACATCTTGCTCATTCCCACACAAGACATTTTCCAACTCTGGCCCAGACTGCAGGAGCCACAGGAGTCCAGTGGATCTTGGGTGACCTGCGTGACTTCTGAGCCCGGATATTCCGGGCAGACTGCCTCCTGGAGGGAGGGTCAGAGACGACTACAGTGCTAGCATTCTCCATCCAGACTCTTTTCCTCCCCTTCCCCTCCCCCACCCATGGCTGCTGAGAGAGACAAGTGAGCCCCCACACCGAGGCTTCCACACAGAGTGGGGCTCAGGCCTTTCCTCTTGGGGTCCTACAGCAGACTGAGGGGTGCTCAGTCTTTGAGCTCCCTGCTTGCTGGCGCTCCCTAGTGCTGCTTGCCCAGTAGCTCCATCAGAGCGGGGCATGCCCCAAGGCGGAGGGATGTCCAGCTGGCTCAGGAACCCTGTGGGCGACTCAGGACCAATGCACTCCTTCCTGGCATGGTCAGGGATTGTTCTTCTTGGTCTCAGGAGGCAAAGGAACCCATGTGGCAAATCTGGGGGGGAAGTGCAGTGTGGGTCCTAGCTGCAGCATGCTTGCAGGGCACCCTTTCCCCCACGGGAGGGCCACACTCTCAGCTCAGGCCGGGATCCTGGGCAGGGAACCTCCCCGGCCCACAGCACAGGGGAGCTCAGCTGGCTTGAGCGCCTACCTGCCAGCAGATGCTAGGGGACAGACTGTGGAACAGAGGAGCGGGGAGAGGAGTGAGGCCCACTACTGACTGCCAGACTGTGAATCTCAGACAGCCCCTCCTCCACAAGCAGACTTTCTGATTGGGTGGGGCCACTTCAGCCCCTCCCTGGAGGCTTAGCCCAAAGCTGGGAGCAGACCTTTCACCCCTGCCAAAACAGCTACCTTGCCAGCTTTCGTAGAGCCTGAGGGCAAGCTCACCCAACCCAGCCCTGCCCAGCTGCACTGCCCCAACTGCCTCTGCTGCGGTGGAGAATAAGGACTCACCTGAAGTTCCAGGGCACCACCCACCACTTGGGGCATTCAAGTGCTTCTCCTGAGGGATTGAAGCCAGTCACAGGACCCAAAAACAACATTGCAGCTTGTTCCGTCTGGCAAGCGCCACCTACTGACAGGGAGGCCAATTTGCATGCCCTTTACAGCACTTAACTGACTCAATTTTACAGGATGTGAAGGAGTCCAAGGAGTGGCCATTTGGGGGAGCACCTACCTCTCCCCACAGAAAAACTGTGCTACTGGATAAGGGTGGAAAGAACCTACCCAGGGCCTTAGCATACAAGAGTTTATCCCCCTCCCCCATGAGCAGCTCTCCCAGCTTGGAGAGCTTGTCCTGACCCTCCTACCAGCAGCTCCCCACAGTGGCTGGAAAAGCAACTTCTGAACCCTGCTAAGGCTTTGCAAAATCTTTCAGGCTCCCACAATCTAGCCATGATTTGTCTTGCTCCTGCCCTACCTCAGGGGGAGTAGAGATCAAGCAAACCCTTGGGAGCTACAGGGTCCCTTCTAAAGCCTCAGGCATTCGTATGCCTCACCTGGGGGAAAAAGCTTACCATGAACACAAAAGACCATCTCGGCAGCTGGCTCTTCCACACCAACATCAATCAATGACGGGGGAACAACCCCATAGGTAAACATAGTGCCTCCCAACTCAAGCAAACAGGGAGCAGCTGATTCATACTCACAAGTATCACCCACCATCACTGAGATTAAGGTGAGGGGACCAAACTCACTACACACTGTTGGGAAGAGGTGAAGACAGCAGGTCAGAGGTAACCCAAGAGGTACACCAAACCTGCTAGAACACCCCATAGGCAACTCAGGATCAACACTCCTCTTGCTGGCATGCTCAAAGATTGATCCTTGGGGACCCAGAGACAGGCCCATAAGCCAGGCCTAGCAACCCCAGGTCTCGACCGAGAGACCAGATAAGAAGGAATCATCAAAAGAACTCTGGAAACATGAAAAATCAGAGTGAAAGGACACCCCCAAAAGAAAACAACTCCTTACCAATGGATACCAACCAAAACAAAAAGATTGAAATGACATATGAAGAATTTCGAATATGGATTGTAAGGAAGCTCAGTGAAATAGAAGAAAAAATTGAAACCCAACACAAAGAAACCACAAAAACAATGCAGGAAATGAATGAAAAATTTACTAAGGAAATCAAATTATTAAAAAAATTCACAGGGTAAAAATGGCAGACTAGGAGTGGCATCCTAGCTCACCGCTCCCAGGGAAGGAGGTGAAGAGCATGGATGGCTGCCTGCACGTGGATTGCTCGCTCCAAAAGCAGCACTGTGAATTTACAGAGAAGCAGTGTGAGCCACTCAGTGCAGGAAAAAAGGTGACAGGAAGATACATTCACAGAGATTAGAGAGCGCGATGAGAACAAGAGTGAACAGAACACGGGAAGGCCACGCTCACCCGGCCAGAGCAGTGCGATCTGATCTGCAGGAGGACACCACCCTCACAGACCCCCTACTGGTTGAGACAGGGACACGCCTGGAGCCGGTGCAAAGCCGTTGCACTAGACAACAGGCTCTGTGGAAAGGAGACAATAGTGGAAGCCATCTTGAATTCTGGGGTGCACTGTACCAGGACTGCACCAAGCTGGGGAGGGACTAGACTGAGTTGCGGCTTCCCAGGGCCAGATGCTGGAATTTGGAGACAGGCACCTCACCCCTGGAAAGCAGCCAGACCAGGGCACAGGATTTGAATGGAAAGCAGCAGGAGCTGACCTGAAAAGACTCAGGCAGCCACTTTAGTGGGCTCTGGGCGGGGCGAGGAGAGGTGTGTTCTCTGTGTGGCTGACCTGCATCTGCAGGACCCTGGTGCCTAAGAGGCACTTTACAACCTATTCATCTGGGCCTGCCTGCCCGGTTCTGACCACCTCCTGCCTGCTTGGCCCTAATGCCCGCTCCCAGATCCAGCTGGCTGCCATTTTTAGGCCCCCCCCCCCCACAAAAGGACATGTTTGGAAGCTCGGTTTTGGGCTCTACCCCACCCCCGGCCCATTGGCCCTTGCTCCGGGGTGCAGAAGACTCTGCCCTGTGAGGCCACCAGCAGCTGCTTTGGCAGGTTCTGGGCAGGATGAGGAGAGCTGTGTTCTCTGTGCAGCTGACCTGCATCTGTGGGACTCTGGTGCCTAAGAAGCAGATTACAGCCTATCCACCCAACCCCCTCTTCCAGGTCTTAGCCACCTCCTATCTCCTGGGCCATGAACCTGCCCTCTGGTCACATCAGCCTGCTATCTGCATGCCCCTGAGCAACCAGAGAGTCCTTTTACCCACACAAGTCCAGAGACTGCTGCTGCCAGTGAGCAGGAAGCTTCCTGCGGACAGAACGCCAGGCTCCCAGCCCCTCCGGGGTGCCTCCCATCACACAGACTCAAGTCAGGCAGCAGGTGTCATATTGCTTTTCTATATACCCAGCACCTCTGTCCCCCAAGGGGGCTTCAACTCCCCAGGCTCTGTCCTGCTCATTCCCACACAGTCATTTCTCAACTCTGACCCAGACTGCAACAGCCACAGGGGTCCTGTGGGTCCCAGGGTGTTCTGTGTGACTTCAGAAACCAGTCATTCTCAGTGGACTGCCTTCCAGAGAGAGGATTGGAGATGACCAGAGGGTGGACTTTCCTCGACCCAAATTCTTCTTCTCCCTTTCCCCTACCCCTCCCACGGCTACAGAATGAGACAATTGAACCACCACACAGAGGATCCCACAGGAAGTGGGGCTTAGAACTTCGCTTTAGGGGTCCTGCAGTGGACTGAGGGGTGTTTGGACTATGAGCTCCCTGCTCGCCAGCCCCTTCCTGCTATTGCTTGCCCGACAGCCCCATTAGAACAAGATAGGCCCTGAGTCAGGACATCGAAACCCGTGGGCACCCCATGGGTGACATGGGACCAGCATTCTTCTCCTTGGCATGGTCAGGGATTGATCTCAGGGGCCCCGGGGATGGGCCCACAGGCCAGATCCGGTACACCCAGGTCTCGATCGCATCACCCAGGGGCACAGAGGGGATATTTGTGAATTAATCTTGTGAGGTGTGGGTGCTTGCAGGGGCAGAACAGAGGGGAGAGAGCAGTGTGGGTCCTAGCTGCGGCAACCTAGTGGGGCACCCCTCCTCCCACAGGAGGGTCATGCTCCCAGCTCAGGCCGGGACACTCACCAGGGAACCTCCTTGCCTGCGTCACAGTCATTGGGGAGCTCAGCTGACTTGAGGTCCTGACTGGAGGCAGAGGCCGGGAAAAACTGAGAAATAGGGGAGGGTTGAAAGGAGCGAGGCCTGCCCCAGATTGCGGGATTGTGGGTCACACACAGCCCTGCCTCCATATGCAGACTCTCTGGTTAAGTGGGGCCACTTCAACCCCCTCCCAGGTAGCTTAGCCCAGAGGTGGGGAATGGTCCTTTAACCCCTGCATATCCCTTACCAGCATTTGTGGAGCTGGAGGGCAGGTGCCCCCAATCTAACCCTGCCCAATCTGCCTCTGCTGCGGTGGTGAATAAAGGACTCACCTGGAAGTTCCAGACTCCCACCCACCGCCTGGGGCATAAAGGGGCTTTTCCTGAGAAACTAGAGCTAGTCACAGGATCCAAAAACAACAGCACAACTTGTTCCCTCCAGCAAACACCACCTACTGACAGGGAGGTCAATTTGCACGTCCGTTACAGCATTTACTGACTCAGTCGTAGAGGGTGTGGTTGATTCACACCCATAAGCACTGTCTACTGACTCAGAGATTAAACTGGGCATGTCAGTATCTAAATAAAAGAAAATCCAAAAGTAAGAGGCAACATCTGTTCCACATGAGAAGGAACCAGTGAAAAAACTCTGGAAGTATGAAGAACAGAGCAAAAGGTGATCCACAAAAGGGAATGCCTGCTCCCTAACAATGGATACCAACCAAAAGCAGAATATTGAAATGACAGATGAAGGATTTTGAACATAGATTGTAAGGAAGCTTAATGAAATACAAGATAAAATAGAAACCCAACACAAAGAAACCACAAAAACAATGTAGGAAATGAATGAAAAATTCACTAAAGAAATTGAATTATTAAAGAAAAATCAAACAGAATCTCTGGAAATGAAAAATTCATTCAAGGAATCACAAAACACAGTGGAAAGCCTTACAAACAGGTTAGATCAGGCAGAAGAAAGAATCTCAGAGCTTGAAGACAACACATTTTAACTAAACAAGTCAGTCACAGAGATAGAACAGAGAAATAAGAGGAACGAGCAAAGCCTACAAGAAATGCCAGATTATGTAAAGAGGCCTAACATAATATTCATAGGTATCCCTGAAGGTGAAGAAGAAAATACACAAGGGTTGGATAATTTATTCAAGGGAATAATTGAGGAAAATTTCCCTGGCCTTGCTAAAAATCTAGATATCCAGGTACCAGAAATCTGGGAGATTCAACACAAAGAGGAAAACACCACAGCACATAATCACCAGACTGGCCAAAATAAACACGAAAGAGGCACTCCTATGAGCCATAAGGCAAAAGCAACGGGTAACTTACAAAGGAAAACCCATCGGACTAACTGCAGACTTCTCAACTGAGACCCTATAAGCCAGAAGGGATTGGGGCCCCATTCTGAGTCTTCTCAAACAGAATAATGCCAATTCTGTATCCCGCAAAACTAAGTTTCATATATGAGGGGAAAATAAAGTCTGTCTCAGACAAGCAAACACTGAGGGAATTTGTCAAGACAAGATCTGCCCTGCAGGAAGTACTCAGAACTGCATTATTCATGGATCAGCACAATAAACACTTACCAAGGTAAAATTACCCAAAAGCTAAAGGTTGAAGGCCAGATACCACAATGCCTGAAGAGATAAAACAAAGCAAGAAAGTTCAACTCAACAGGATGAACAGAAACCCAACCCACTTATCAATTCTTTCAATAAATGTGAATGGCTTGAACTGCCCACTGAAGAGACATGGGCTGGCTAAATGGATAAATATACACAAGCTAAGTATCTGCCGTCTTCAGGAAACACATCTGACCCACAAGGACTCATCCAGACTCAAGGTGAAGGGATGGAAAACAATATTCCATGCTAACGGAAACCAAAAGAAACCTGGCATAGCAGTTCTCATATCAGATAATTTAGCCTTCAAACCAACAAAAGTTATGTAAGACAAAGATGGTTATTATATAATGGTAAAGGGAACAATACAACCAGAAGACAGAACAATCTTAAATATTTACACACCTGACACATGAGCATCCAGATTCATAAAGCAAATCCTACTTGATCTAAACAAAATGATAGACAGCAGCACCATAATACCTGGGGATGTCAACACCCCACTGACAGAACTGGACAGATCCTCCAAACATAAAATAAACAAATACACAAGGAACTTAAATAGACCTCTAGAACATATGCAACTAACAGACATTTACACAATATTCTACCCCAAAACCACCAAATATACATTCTTCTCATTAGCTCATGGAACATTCTCTAAGATTGATCACATCCTCAGCCACAAATCCTGTCTCAACAAATTTCTAAAAATAGAAATTATACTATGCATCTTCTCAGACTATAGTGGAATAAAACGAGAAATCAACTCCAACAGAAACACTCATCTCTACACAAAGTCATGGAAACTAAACAACCTACTGTTGAATGATTGGCAGGTCAAAGAGGAAATTATGATGGAAATCAACAGATTCTCTGAACTAAATGATAATGAGGACACAAGTTCTCAAAATCTGTGGGATACAGCTAAAGCAGTCCTGAGAGGAAAATTCGTACCCAAAAATACCTACATCCAAAAGACATAAAGATCACAAATCAAGAATCTAATGAATCATCTCAAAGATAGAAAGAGATGAGCAAACCAATCCCAAACCCAGCAGAAGAAAAATAACCAAGATCAGAGTGGAACTGAATGAAATCGATGACAAAAGAACTATATGGAAGATCAATAAAACAAAAAGTTGCTTCTTTGAAAAGATAAACAAAATTGACATGCCTCTTGCCAGATTAACCAGAAGCAGAAAAGAAAGGACTCAAATAAGCTCAATTAGGAATGAAAAAGGAGAGTGACAACTGATACCACAGTAATACAAAATATCATCTCTGGACACTATAAAAATCTCTGTACACATAAACTTGAAAATGTGGAGGAAATAGACAAATTCTTAGAAACACACAGCCTCCCTAGGCTCATTCAGGAAGATACAGAATTCCTGAACAGACCAATATCAAGTACCGACATTGAAGCAGTAATAAAAAACCTTCCTACAAAAAAAAATTCCAGACCAGATGGTTTCATACCCAAATTCTACCAGGCCTACAAAGAAGAACTGGTGCGTATCCTGCAGAAATTATTCTACAACATCAAGAAGGAAGGAATCCTCCCCAACGTTTTACAAAGCCAGCATCACCCTGATTCCAAAGCCAGGAAAAGACACAACAACAACAAAAAAATTACAGACCAACATCCCTTATGAATATAGATGCAAAAATTCTCAATAAAATCCTAGCAAATAAAATTCAGCTGCTCATCAAAAAAACAATCCATCACAATCAAGTGGGCTTCATCCCAGAGATGCAGGGATAGTTCAACATATGCAAATCTATAAATGTAATTCACCACATAAATAGAAGTAAAAACAAAGACCACATGATTCTCTCAATAGATGGAGAAAAAGCATTTCACAAAATTCAGCATCCTTTTATAAGAACGCATAACAAAACAGGCATAGATGAGACTTATCTCAAAATAATAAAAGCCATATATGACAAACCCACAGCCAACATCATACTGAATGGGGAAAAACTGAAAACATTCCTGCTTAGAACTGGTACCAGACAAGGTTACCCTCTATCACCACTTCTATTCAACATAGTGCTGGAAGTCCTCACCAGAGCAATCAGACGAGAGAAGGAAATCAAGGGAATCCAAATGGGGGCAGAAGAGGTCAAATTATAACTCTTTGCAGACGATATGATCTTATATCTAGAAAACCCCAAAGATTCTGCCAAGAGACTACTGGAATGGATAAATAAGTTCAGCAAATTCTCAGGTTACAAAATCAATGTACACAAATCAGTAGCATTCATATACGCCAACAAGAGTCAAACTGAGAACCAAATCAAAGATTCAATACCTTTCACGACAGCAACAAAGAAAATAAAATACCTAGGAAAATATTTAAATAGGAGATAAAGGACCTCTACAGGGAGAATTACAAAACACTGAGGAAAGAAATAGCAGAGGACATGAACAGATGGAAAACCATACCATGATCATGGATCGGCAGAATCAATATTGTTAAAATGTCTATACTACCCAAAGTGATCTACAGATTCAATGCAATCCCTATTAAAATATCAACATCATTTTTCACAGATCTAGAAAAAATAATTCTATGCTTCATATGGAACCAGGGAAGACCCCATATAGCCAAAGCAACCTTAAGCAAAAAGAACAAATTGGGAGGCATAAATTTACCAGACTTCAAGCTATACTACAAGGCTATAATAACCAAAACAGCATGGTACTGGCACAAGAATAGAGACATAGACCAATGGAACAGTACTGAAAACCCAGACACAAAACCATCCTCGTATAGCCATCTTATCTTTGACAAAGTAGACAAGAACATACACTGGGGAAAAGAATCCCTATTCAGTAAATGGTGCTGGGAAAACTGGATGGCCATATATAGAAGACTGAACAGGATCTGCCCTCTCACCCATCACAAAAATCAACTCACGATGGATAACATACTTGAACCTAAGGCATGAAACCATAAGAATTCCAGAAGAAAATGTTGGAAAAACTGTTATAGACATTAGCCTAGGCAAAGAATTTATGACAAAGACCCCAAAAGCAATCACAGCAACAACTAATATAAACAAATGGGACCTGATCAAATTAAAGAGCTTCTGCACAGCCAAGGAAACTATCATTAGAATGAATAGGCAATCTACAGAATGGGAGAAAATATTTGCATGCTATACATCTGATAAAGGACTGATAACTAGAATCTATATAGAACTCAGGAAAATCAATAAGAAAAAAATCAAACCTCATTAAAAAGTGGGCAAAGGACATGGACAGAAACTTCGCAGAAGACAGACTAATGGCCAAGAAACATATGAAAAAATGCTCAACATCTCTAATCGTCAGGGAAATGCACATCAAAACCACAATCAGGTATCACCTAACTCCAGTAAGAATGGCTTTTATCAAAAAGTCCCAAAACAATAAATGTTGCCATGGATGTGGAGAGACAGGAACACTCATACACTGCTGGTGGGACTGCAAATTAGTACAACCTCTGTGAAAAGTAATATGGACATGCCTCAAAGAACTAAAATAGAACTACCATTTGATCCAGTAATCCCATTATGGGATATCTATCCAAAGGAAAAAAAGTCTTTCTATAATAAAGACATCTGCACTCAAATGTTCATAGCAGCACAATTTACAATTGCAAAGATGTGGAAACAACCCAAGGGCCCATCAATACATGAGTGGATTAATAAAATGTGGTATATGTTTACCCTGGAGTACTACTCAGCCATAAAAAAAAATGGTGCACTAATACCTTTTTTAACAACCTGGACGGAACTGGAGACCATCCTTTTAAGTGAAATATCGCAAGAATAGAAAAACAAACACCACATGTACTCACTACTAAATTGGAACTAATATTCAACACTCATGTGCACATATGGTAGTAAAATTCAACAGAAACAAGCAGAGGGATGGGGGAAAGGAGGGGATGGGTAAATTCACATCTAATGGGTACCATACACACTATCTGGGTGATGTACACACTTATAACTTCGACTCAAACTGCACAAAAGCAATTCATGTAACCAAAACATTTGTACCCCCATAATATTCTGAAATTTAAAAAAATATACGATTTGATAAGTATTCACAGATTTATATCCTCCACAACACTCTAAGCCTTTTGGTATTCAAATCAGAGAACTGCTTAAACTCCAGAATCAGAGAAACAAGGATAAAAGCTGTGTTAACTTACATAACAAAAGGGAAAGCAGGAAAGGGAGGAGGGGAAGAAGGTCCTTGCAGGCAAGAATTTTGAAGGAGAGGGCCAGGCACAGTGGCTCACGCCTGTAATCCTAGCACTCTGGGAGGCCAAGGTGGGGGATCCCTGAGCTCAGGAGTTCAAGACCAGCCTGAGTAAGAGGGAGACCCTGTCACTACTAACAGAAAAATTAGCCGGGTGTTGTGTGCGCCTATAGTCCCAGCTCCTCAGGAGGCTGAGGCAGGAGGATCACTTGAGCCCAGGAGGTTGCAGTGAGCTACAATATTGCCACTGCACTCTACCCAGGGTGACAGAGTGATACTCTGTCTCAAAAAAAAAAAAAAAGAATTTTGAAGGCCAGTAAGACAAATATTTTGTGTTCTCACTCATAGGTGGGAGCTAAAAAAGTGGATCTCACGGAGGTAGAGGGCAGAATGGTGGTTACCAGAGGCTGGGAAGGGAAGGAGTGGGGAGATGAAGAGAAGTTGGTTAATGGGTATAAAAATACAGTTAGATGGAAAGAATAAGTCCTATTTAACAGTACAGTAGGGAAATTACAGTTAACAATAATTTATTGTATGCTCCAAAATAGCTAGAAGAGAAGAATTGTTATATTCTCAATACAAAGAAAAGATAAACGTCTGGGGTGATGGACACCCCAATTACCCTGACTTGATCATTACACGTTGTATACATGTATCAAAATATCACATGTACACCAAAAGTATGTACAACTATGATATAGCAATAAAAAATACATTTAAAAAAAGAATTTTGAAGGATGTGAGATGGGGAAAAGAGTAATTCTAGGCCTGTGCTGTCCAGTACAGTAACCATGAACTATATCTGGCTATTAAGCATCTGAAACATGACTAGTCTGAATTGAAATGTTCAGTAAATATAAAAATACACAGATTCCAAAAACTTAGTATGAAAAAGAAAATGTAAATAGCTCATTAATAATTTTTAATATTGACTGTATGTTGAAATGATAATATTTTAGACATATTGGGTTAAATACAGCATTGTTAAAATTAATTTTACCTGTGTTAAATTAAGTTTAGCCTAGAGCTGCCTCCTTATATATTTTAAGTTCCACCTAAAGGTTTCTCCATACATACTGAATTATAACCTAAATGGACGTGTAAATAGATTGTAACCTATTCTTGTACCCATCACGAGTTTTGGCCAATCACAGGCAGCCAACTGTTCAAACTGTATTCAAATAAGGCAAATGCCAAGCTGTAACAAATCCAGCTGTTTCTGTACCTCATTTCTGTTTTCTATACATCACTTTCTTTTTCTGTCCATAAATATCTGACCATGTGGCAGCTCTGGAGTCGCTCTGAACCTATTCTCGTTCAGGGGGCTGCCTGATTCTCAAATCATTGTTTGCTCAATTAAACTCTGTTAAGTTTAATTTATCTAAAGTTTTTCTTTTAACACCTGTTTCTTTTTTACTTTTAAACAAAATGTGGCTACTAGAAAATTTAAAGTGATATACTATGTAAACTCCTTTCAGATAGTGCTTCATAGGGAATAGCTGCCATCACAAGTCAGATTTTGAGAAGAGAGGCAGATAAAGAGAAAATCAGAATTACACGGTCCTCTGTCAGCAATATAAACCCCCATGTGCCTCTCTGAGAAACTTTAAACAATATTTAAATTGTTTTTTAATGTTTTTGGGATATTGTATTGCAGTTTTTCTCTAATGTTAATACTGGACCCAAGGTAGCCATTTGATATTCTCATTACTTAAGTGCCATGTATGAGATTATGACACAAATTTCCATTCCTCACATTTGCTTAATATTTTATTTGCATAATATTTGGAAAGTACTTTCACATATACCATCTCACTTTTCACAACAGCCCTGTCCTAGTTACCTAGGTATTATTATTCCAATTCACAGATAAACAAACTGAAACTTAGAAAGCATAAATGACTTGCACAAGGTTATACAGCTAGTGAGTGGCAGCACTGAAGTTAAAATGATGCAGATCCCATTCATTCAACAAAACAAATACGAGTGCCTACTGTGTGCCAGAGAGTTGCTAGGTGCTAAGGATACAGTAATGAATAAGCTAAAAATTGCCCTTGCACTCATGGGATTTATGTTGGAACAGAGAATGATAAACAAATGATTGTAATAAAGGAGATAAATTGCAGGGAAGGTGGGCAGTGGCTAGTAAAGGATGTCATGGACACATGGAGAAGAGGCACTAAACCAGACTGGGATTATGGGGACAGGAAAAGCTTCCATCAGAATTAACTTTTAAACTACTTAAAGCTTAAATAGGAAGACAAATGTTTCAAGCAACAGAAATAGCATGTGCAAAGGTCCTGAGGTGAGTGGGATCATGAGACAGTTAAGGAATCAAAAGTTCAGTATGGCTGGAACATAAGGTATAAGAGAAGAAAGAGCAAGAAAGTAAACTGGAATCTTTTGAAGTGGCCAAAATAAATGGGACCTTGAAAATCTTTCTAAGAGCTACAGGGTGACACTGAAGGGCTTTAAGTAGGGTAGTGACATGATCAGACTTAAGTGACAGCTCTATAGTATATATGCAGAAAATGATATGTTCAAAGTTACTCAGTGCAGCATTATTTTTAATAATAATAGCTTAAAAACAAATCAAACGTTCAACAATAAGAAACTGATTAAATAAGTTATGGTTCATCTATGCAATGAAATAACATTCTGAAAACAAGAATGAGGTTCTTTATATTAAGATTTGAAATGATGTCCAAGATTTTATTTTGTGAAAAAAATAAGGTGCAAAATATATTTATAGTTTGTTACTACTTGTGTTAAGTAGAAAACAAGAAGGAAAAAAGAAATGCATCTATCTCTGGAAGGCCACACAAGGAGCTGATAACATTAACTGGAGGGTGGAGAATGCCGTGGATAAAATGGGTGGCAGGGGGAAGGCTGGAGGAAATCTTTTCACCATCTAACTTTTGAATCTTTTGAATTACAAACCAATGAATAAATAAATTTTAAATTAAATAACAGTCCCAGCTACTTGGGAGGAAGGGGTGGGAGGATGGCTTGAGGCCAGAAGTTTGAGGCTACAGTGCCCTATGATCACGCCTGTGAATAACCACTGCACTCCAGCCTCGGCAACATAGTGAGACCCCATTTCTAAAAAAATTAAGAAATTTTTTAAAAATAAAAAATAAAAACTTAATAAAATGAATATTCTGACTGCAGGATAAAAGACTATTGCCTTAAACAAGTAAGAGAAATGCAATTGTCTGACCAAGGGATAGGTAGGGAGGGGCAAGAAGAACAAATAAATCCAAGACACAGTTAGAAGGATTCATCAGACTTCATGAATAATCGAACATGAGGGAGAGAAAGGTCAGAAAAGAGTTACGGATGAGTGACCAATTGATAATGAGTCACCAACACCAAGGATTGTTACCAACCACTGAATTTGGAAAAAGGAAGGAGAAACAAGTTCAGGGGAGAGGGAAATGCAGAGTTCAATTTTGGACATGTTGAATTTCCAACATGCTTGTTCTTGCTGGTTATGCCAAGGATGCAAGACTTTGGCCATTTTTTAGGGTCATATTGCAGTGAGCAACCTTGAGGGATGAGGTAATGTCTCCCTCCAGGTCAAAGAGCAGGCTTGCTTACTGCTTACTATAAAAGCAGTAAATTCCCCATGCTCAGTGTTCCTTTCCTATAATGCCATCCATTGCCTGTGCAGCCATCCATCTGGGCCCATCGCCATGAAAATATGAGGGCGAGGGTAACTGTCACTCACAAGCTGATGCTTGTGCTGCCTGTTGTGCCAAGAGTAATGAAGTCCTTTCTCACTGACCCAGGAGTCTCATGTCTTCTGCTAACATCCACAAAACAGTAACAGGCTAACTTACTAGCTTACAAGTATGGTAAAATCAAACTGCAGACTGACACCTATAAGAGTGTGAAGTTTCCCTTGGGTATCTCTGGAAGGAAAAAAAAAAGTGTGTGAAGTGCAGGAGAAAGATCTGGGCTGGAGAAACAGGAGATTGTTTAAGTTTAAGACCAGAAGTGCGGAAGGTACAACCTAGTCAGCTACACGGTGGGCACAACCTGTATCCCAGTACCGAAGCTGAGCAGAGTTTCGTGGTCAGGGTTCTGGCTGTAGTGCGCTATGCCCATCGGGCGTCTGCACTAAGTTCGGCATCAATATGGTGACCTCCCGGGAGCGGGGGACCACCAGGTTGCCTAAGGAGGCGTGAACTGGCCCAGGTCAGAAATGGAGCAGGTCAAAACTCCCGTGCTGATCAGTAGTGGGATCGCACCTGTGAATAGCCACTGCACTCCAGCCTGGGCAACACAGCGAGACCCTGTCTCTAAAAAAAAAAAAAGAAGAAGAAGACCAGAAAGATGTGAGCATGTTTCAACGTTAATGGAATGAGCCCGTGCAAAGAAGAAGGCTGATCAGGGCATTGTTTACTGAGTTAGTAGGCTTCCTGAGAAGGTGGGAAGGCCTGGGCCAGGCACCTAGTGTTCAGTGTCCGCCCCCATCCTAGGTCCTGCCACCTGCAAGTTGCTAGATGTGAGAGCATGGCCAGTTCTTCCCTATAGACTTAGGAAATTTCACTCTCTCCCTCTTTCCACATCCCCCTGAAGAACATGTCGCCATCCTCTTCTCTTCTGAGCTAATCTAGCTAGATTGTCTCATTTTGCCTAGGTAGATCACACAAAACAAAGTCTATATGATGTCTTCTGGGCATCAAGCAACTTCTTTCTTTCTAGTCCTGAATCCCAAAGGCCTGAATGATATCAGGGGAAAAGGCAAAGATCTTTAGCTGATGGGCCTACAGTGGCCTAAAGAATGATACCATGACTTCCTCTAGAACTGACCCTATACACCTACAAACTGATCTACTAGCTCACCTATCTTTTTCTCTTTTCCTCTACTGACACTGGACAAAGTTTCCTCCTCTCTGGAAAGACAATCTCCTCATTTGAGCTCTGGGGCCCTGTGTCTGAGCGTGGCATAGAGGAAGGGGATGTGGTCCCTGCCTCAGGCCTAGACAGCTTATCAGCACAGTGGTTTTCCTCTCTCCTGTTTCTCCTAAAGAATGCTAGCCTTGGGGTCCCAGTACAGAAAGTCCTTACTTAACATCCTAGATAGGTTCCTGGAAACTGCGACTTTAAAGCGAAAAGATATATAATGAAACCATTTTTTTCCATTAATATTATAATGAAATTATTTAAGGACTTTCTGTACATCGTTTCATTTAAAGTCACAGTTTCCACAGCTTTTGACTTAAAGCGAGAAAAAAAAAAGAAAAGAAAAGAAATAAATCAATAAAGTCACAGTTTCCAAGAACCTATCGACAACATTAAGTGAGAACTTTTTGTACAATATAAGAGAGGAAAAGAAAGAGCCACAAAAACTACTAATCTTGAACTTTTTACTGGTCTTGATAAGTAGGGGAATGGGATTTGATTGGACCCAGAAAGTAAAGAAATGTGACTTATCTGTTACCCCAAGTCTTATCGTGTAGTTCTTATCTGTATCTCTAGTGTGTGTTTTGGAAATGGGATCATGAAGAAACTTGCATATGAAGACTTCTATTTCCTCCGTGTAGTACAAGGCAAGGTCCTCTGCTAAGAGTGAATGGGAAAGGAGAAAAGAGAAGTCTTAGCTCTCTCCACCACTTACCATCACCAGGACTTGCCTCTCCAGGCACATATCTGTCAAGATGGCAAGCCCCATCCTTGCTCTCACATTCCAAAACCTGTACTTCTTCATGTGCTGCATATTTTCTGTGCCCCTCCATTCCTCTCCATCTTGCACAGTTTCCCCAAGGGACTAACCTCGACTTTTGCATCAGGCTCCCTTGCCTCAGGCTTCCTGTTGCACTTAACACAAAGCATAGCATTGCAGTCTTCTATTGCTACATAACGAGCTGCCCAAAACATAGTGGCTTAATCAACAATGATTTATTATCTTTCATGATTCTGTGGGTTGACTGGGTGGTTCTGCCTACGCTCGTGCATGGAGTTATGTTTAGCAGTTAATTAACCTAGACATGGTTGCTCAATACTCTATAGTCAGCCATTTAAAACTGCCATTATCACCATCCTGAACTCTGGGCCCCTTCACCTGCCTGCTCTGTTAATCTATAATCCTGAACATCTCTAATTTTCATTTCCCTTGTTCTTATAAAGCACTGCTAGAAGAAAAAAGTTAGGAAAAAAACATGACCTACCACAAATTCATTCCATCCAACATCAAATGCATCTTGCATGTGGCCTAACAACCCTTTCATTTATCTCCTGTTGATTTCCTAGCAAACTCCCCCAAAACAGCTATTCTGGATCATGTCTTGCCTCAAGCTCCAAAACACTGACTCACTTCATCCCAGAAGAAGTTCTTATCACCTGTTTCAGATGTAAACTGCCTTTCACTGGGCACTACGATTAATCCTCATATCACCTTTACAGCCACGGATTTTGTACCGCTTTAGGTGTATGTGCTCTCAGCCTTGAAGGAATAAAAAGTGCTCTTCCTTAATCAAGCAAACCCCTCTCAGTTTTTCTTAGTTCCAGTTTTGGCTCTTGTTCTTAACACACTTGCCTTTCCCTCTCAGCATCTTCTTTCTTTTCTTTAGTAGCTACTTCCTCTTTTGCCTTATGTTGAAAAAAAAAATTGTTAGGTGCTTCACCACCCCAACCATTCTATTTCCCTGCTTCCTTTCACTAATCACAATACTTTTGTTCCAAATTACTTATCTTGTAACTACCAACTCCATTTTCCACTCATCCACCATAGGCCTAACCCCTTTGCAGAATCCTGCCATCACTACCTCTCCACTAGTCAACTGCTCAGTCCATGTCTCCCTCTCACCCCCCCATTTCCTTCCTCATCTCCCTCTCCCTCTCTTCCTCCTATAACCCCCTCACTGCCCCCTGCCCCCATACCCCTGGTTGCAAGATTATCTCTACGGTTTAAAATATTACAGAAGGCTAGGAGAATAAGCATACAAAAAGAAGATCAGTGATGACATTAATAAGAGCACTTGCAGAGGAGAGGGGAGGAAAAACCCCAAAGAGTGCCAGTGGTAAGAAAATTTAAATCACAAGTATAGAATACGCCATTCAGGAATATGCTATTAAAGAGTATGCACATCATAACAAAGAGCTAATAGTTACACAGCACTTACTATGTGCTAGGCACCATTCTGGCACAGTACATATATTAACTCATTGAATCCTCACAACAGCCTAAGAGGAAGTGCTATTATTATCCCCATTTTAAGGTGAGAAAACTAAAGCCAAAAGACGTTAAATAACTTGCCCAGGATCACATATAACCAATATATTCAAGCAATGACTTCCTCAGGACTAGGGAAATCTAAGTAAGAGCTGGGAAGAAGTCTGACGAAAGGGATGAGTAGAAAATGGGAATGTGTGACTGGGTGCGGTGGCTCACACCTGTAATCCCAGTACTTTGGGAGGCCAAGGCAGGAGGATCCCTTGAGGCCAGTCTGGGCAACATAGTGAGAAAAAAAAAAAATTAGCTGGGCGTGGTGGCACCCACTGTAGTCCCAGATACTTAGGAGGCTGAGGCAGGAGGATGGCTTGAGCCCAGGCTTCAGGGAGCTACGATTACACCACTGCACTCCAGCCTGGGCAACAAAGTGAGACCCTGTCTCAAAAAAAAAGAAAAGAAAAGAAAAGAAAAGTAAATAGGGATGAGAACAGAAACAAAGTTGCTCACAATGTCAGACAAGTAGATTAACTAGCTTTCCGGCTTGGGAATGGACATCTCCTCTAGGCTTCTAAGAGGAGTCCTCACATCTCTCTCATATCCCTTATACCACTATCATGATCCGTATGGATGTGAGAAAAAATATCTTCTGGCTTTGAGGTTAGTATTAGTAGAATACAGTTCTATAGTGTTTTATTATGTGTGCCAGGCTCTGTTTTAAAGTGCTTTAAATATACTTATTCACTTACTCCTCACAAAAGCTCTGTGTGGTAGGTACTATTATTTTACAGATGAGAAAAACTAAACCACAGAAATGTTAAGAAGTTTTCCCAAAACCACAACACTAGTAAATAGTGGAAATGGATTCAAACACACACAGTGTAGAATCCATGCTACTAACCACTGCAACTGTTGCCTCTCACAAATCTCAATCGGGCACTTAGTTAGACTTAAAGGAGAACTTCTTGACTATAACAAGGTGCTTCCAAAGAAAGCTGTGGATATTCCACTCCATGGGAGCTTTGAAGACAGACCCACAGGTCACAGACTGATTACTCAAGGGGCAAACATGGCTCCCAGATAATGCTTTGTTTAGTTTAGGGCATATATACTGGCATGAGTACTGTCCTGTACTCTGATTCACACGTTTATATTATAGACCAGTCCCCGTAAGAATTTGTGTTTATCACTCCTGTAAAATATCAGTTTTGTACAATTTAGGAATTTACCTGCAAGCAGAAGGGGAATGAGCCAAATGACATCCTAACCCAAGTGTTCTGACTCTAACATTATTTTTAAGAACACACGCAGACACTAAACCTGTGGCTTATGTAAAAGAATCTTCTTGTTTTTAGAAGATCCACACAGTGCCAGGCACAGTGGTGTGCATCTGCAGTCTCAGCTAATGGGGAAGCTGAGGTGAGAGGATCACCTCGGCCCAGGAGTTCAAGTCCAGACTGGGCAACATAGCAAGACCGGGTCTCTAAAAAAAAGAAAGAAGATGATCCACACTGGAGCATTTCAGGAAAAGGTTACAATGTTTACAACTTACTATCAAATAGTCCAGCAAAATGGAGATGATGATGATAATAACAACAATAATAATAACATGTATAAATATGTGTGTGTGTGCATTTTATATATATGGAGAAACAGAGAGATAGAGAGAAAAGGAGGGAAGGAGGGAGAGAGAGAGCAAGCAAAACCCAAGTAGCAAATTGTTAATGATTGGTGAATCTAGGTGAAAGCACACAGGAGTTCATGTACCACTCTTAAAATTTATAAGTTTGAAATTTCTTAAAATAAAAAGGTTTTATTTAAAAAAACAAGATAAGCACACTTCATTCTCAGTAATCAAAACCAAAGTAATAACAAGTGATAACAGAAATCCTGCCACATATGAACTATTTATAAAACAATTTACTTTTGTGTTATATTATTTATATCTCTTTGGCTTAAAAAGCTCATTATTAAGGATTTCTTAATCCTCAGTTTCCTAATACAACATATTAGTTACAACATTTTTACTCAGTACCTTAGAAACTTGGCAACAGTGAATAGATCTAAAATATTGTTTCATGAAGTAAAAGTTGAAATGAGGCTGGATATAAGTCTACCATTCCTTGCAGCTAAAAGAAAAGTACAGTTGACCTTTGAACAACATGGGTTTGAACTGTGCAAGTCCACTTATGTGTGGATTTTCTGATCTGCCTCTGCCACCCCAGAGGTAGCAAGACCAAATCCTCCTCTTCCTCCTCGGCCTACTCAATATGACGATAACGAGAATGAAGACCTCGATGATCCACTTCCACTTAATGAACAATAAATATATTTTCCTTATGATTTTCTTAATAACATTTTCTTTTCTCTTGCTTACTTTATTGTAAGAATACAGTATAAAATACATATGACACACAAAATTTGTGTTAATCAACTGTTTAAGTTGATAAGGCTTCTAGTCAACAGTAGGCTATTAGTAGTTAAGTTTTTGGTGAGTCAAAACTTATATATGGATTTTCAACTTCACAAGGGTTCACACCCCTAACCTCCACGTTGTTCAAGAGTCAACTATATGTGGAAAAGATGAAGCCCTTTTCATCCCTCTATAAAGGGATCCCTCTGAAGGCAGTGCTGTGAACTGCTTCCTGCTATTACAGGATAAGAGCTGTTGTTTGTGATTAACTGTTGTTGAGCACTAGGCTCCAGTCATCAGAAGCAGAAATGGCCAGGTCTCTAAAGATGAGCAGCAGTTCCCAGCTGAACGGTCTGACTGACCTCAGGCCCAAGAAGGGAGCCCACTAGGTAGGTGCCATTCAGTGACAATCAGTTGATTGCATTGCCCAGTAAAGGCAATGTAGACAGTGACTGAGAAGAAAATAATAAAGGGGGAAATGAGGCAGGGGAAGGGAGGTGATGTTTAAATACTAATAGCCCCTTCTTCTCAAATGTTCCTTTCCTCAAATGATAATGGAGTAAGATGAATTTATTTCAAGAGTGCTCCCATAATCCTAGAGTTCTTGAGATGACAATAACGGAAAATTATAGCAAAAGTAAAATTGACTCAGAGCTTCTCTTGTTCTCCCATCTCCTGAAATACAGGGCTAGAGGCACAGAACACCAAATGATCCTATGAGCTACTTTCGTGTCATAACTCTGGTGCCAAGAACATGGGAATGCAGCAGAAGGGGCCAGGTGGGCCCTGAAGAACTCCAGATGGTATCTGGATGGAGCTGGGATCCTGGCCATTGTGGAGGAAACCATATTGCTAACAATTCAGCCTTAGGAGTAGTAAGGCTCCTAAAGGTGAGCTAAGAAAAAAAGAGAATGGCAAGAAAGAACATAGGCCAGAAAAAGATCAGGCCATTAATTCTGATAAAGAGATAGAGGTCTATAGATGGAGAGAACTGAAAAGAAAAATGTAAGAAAACACTGAAAGAAGTGAAAATAAAGTTACAGGAGACAGGAAATAAAAACTTCATAGCTTAATGATGAAAATAAAAGAAAGAAGTTCAGAAATAGGAAGAAAAAGTAAGGTATTAAATAAGAACTAGAAAATGAAACAAAAATATAAAATAAGTAATTGATAGAATCACATGTACTATTAAGGTTGATTAATCTATATCTACTAAATGAGATTTTAAATCAAGTGAATTGATTGAAAATTATTTTAAAGTAACCTTCCTTTTAAAATTATTAATATTATATTCATTACAATATTTAAAATTATTAAAGTAAACTTTTCAAAAACCGAAGCCAATGTAGTAAAATAAAATTAAAAGTTTTTTAAAGTGTAATAATTCCTTCTTTTTGTCAAGTTTTTGGAATAGAAAGAAAAGACAAACTCATTTGCATACAGTAGTGTGCTGGTTATCAACTGGCTTCTCAAAGGGAAAAAGTTCTGATTTGTAGCATTTGTTGATTTCCATTGTGTGAATACATCCACCATGACCAATTTCAAGCTACCAACTACCACTTGAGGTCAGTAAAGGTGGAGTCTGGAAGAGATGCACAATAGCTTACCTTCATATGGTATATCCAGCACACATACACTAGACATAAATAACCTCAAGAGCAAAAATAAGTAAAATGTTGTAAAGTAATTAGGAAGTGGGTAAGTTTTGAGTACTTTTTACCTTTCTTTTTTTTCACTGTTAATAAAAACATTTATTTTGCATTTCATACAGAATAACCTGAAAAAAATATGGAATGGCACACGCGTTTATGTGCAGGGGCCATGATAATTTTCTCTATGTCGTTCTGATTTTAGTGTAAGTGCTGTTGAAGAAAGCACCTTTGTTTTTAACAAAATTTAATTAAGTGTATATAATTTATTTCTTAATATAAACTAGTTTTTAACAATGACTTGTAGAATTCCTGAAAATTTAACAATCACCTCTTGTGAGCTAGTACAAGTCAGCACAATCTGGCTCTAGCACACCATTGATGTTGTGAGTCACAATCACTGCATTCAGACAGTTAAAGTGGCCTCTCCCAGGCTGTCTCTATACAGGTTCATCTCTTCAACAACCAGAGTGGTTAGGACCAACTCACTTAGTATTCTACCATGCATACAAAACAGAAATTGAATACAACTTTTGTAAAAAAAAATAATAATAATATTTTTTCTTTTGAAAAATTATTTTCTTCCTTTTAAATCAATTTCATGAGATTTTTTAAAAAATTGCCAACTCCTCAATTTTGTTAGGGTATTCAAGAAAATGAAAATCAACTGTTTCATATAAAGTCTTTAAAATATGAAGAGACATTTCATTTATTTTGTCAAAGTAGATGTCTTATATTGATAAGAAGCACAAACTAACTCCAAAAGCCTTTATGGTTCAGTATAAGAATTTGTTTCTGCACCTGCACCATATATGGAGTAGTGGATATGGGAGTAAAATTATTTCAGAACAAATGAGTCACAATAAGGTGGCCCAATAGTGGCATCATCATTTAATTATATACAGGTTTTGGACCACTTAAAATGTTTGACAGGGTGAAGACTGGTTCTTGGCAGGCTGGCATTCAGTGGGTGTTGTATCACGTTCCTGACACAAGGTGGAGCCAGTGCCATTGAGCTAGGTTAGCGCCAGGCTGTGAGCCTTCAGTTTAAGGGCAGTCTAAGGTCAAAAACATCCCAAAGTAAAGATCTGATTCAGGACATTTGATGCAATTTTAAGAAACAAAGAATAGGCAAAACATTTCACTTCCTCTATAAAATAGCTGATATTATGCTAAGTATTAGAAAACATTTAAAGCAATTAAAAAATTTCTAAGACCAAAGAAGGTTTTAAAAATTATTTTCATTCATTTAACAAATACTTGAACACTACTATGTGCCAAGCACCATTTACAGTACAGTAGAGAATAAAACAAAGAGTTAGTGCTTATGGAGGGCATTTTTCACACATTAGCCTTATTTTGGGAAAGCCATGAAATGAAGCCAAAATAATGACTAAATCTCTTTATTCAGCAGAACTACTCTCTTCAAAAAAGGCCTCTTTTCCCAAGGTCCCTCTAATCCAATGAAGATCATTTTTCCACTGTTAAAATATGGTTCCTGAAAATCTGGTTCTAACTTGTTGCAATATTATTTCTTAGACAGCCCTATGTGCTAGAGTTTGCAGCCTAGATGAATTCTAGATCTCCTGTAAATCAGAGAAAAAAAGCTCTATAAAATACCACACATTATACAGAGTGATATAATAAATAATTTAATGATATAGTCACTTTTACATATGCTATAGCTCAGGCACTGCCCTAGGCACACTGTGATTACTGTGAATTAGACAGAAAAGGTCCCTGGCTCTAAACATGGAACTTATAGTCAGGTGGGAGAAAGCATAAATAAATAAATAAACATAAGCTAATTTTAGGTGGCAGTGATAAATACTATGAAGAAATCATCATCATCATCATTTTCATAACTATATTAGTTTCCTAAGGCTACCATAACAAAATACCACACATTGGGTGGCTTAAACAACAGAAACTTATTTTCTCACAGTTCTGGAGGCTGGAGGTCCAAGATCAAGGCATCAGCAGGTTTGGTTTCTTCTGAGGCCTCTCTCCTTAACTTGCAGAGGGCCACCTTCTCCCTGTGACCTCACATGGTCACCCTTCTGTATGCGAGCATCCCCAGTGTCTCTCTGTGTCCAAACTTCCTCTTCTTATAAGGACACCAGTCAGATTGGATTAGGGCCCACCTTAACAGCCTCACTTCAACTTAATCACCTCTTTAAAGACCTTATCTCCCAATAAGGTCCCATTCTGAAGTAAGGGGGTTAAGACTTCAAAAAATATCAATGTGGGCAGGGGGGAGACACAATTCCACCCATCACAACAATAATAATAATAACATCTTACACCTTACCACCACCAAGCTTGTCTGGCCACCATTCCCTCTTGCCTGGACCACTGCAATAGCATCATGCTGTCATTCTGCCTCTGCTCTTGCCTGCCACCTCAATCCATTCCCACAGCAGCTTGAACAATCTTTTTAAAATGAAAACCATATCATGTAACTCTCCTGCTTAAAATGCTCTGATGGCTTCCCATTGCACTGATAATCTAAACTCCTTTTCATGGCCTGTAATACTCTACATAATTTGGCCCCTGCCAATTTTTTCAACTTGATCTTACATCACTCTCTAACTACATCACAGCTACACTATACTCTGCTTCTCTCCAACATGCTAAACGCCTTCCCCTTCATAGGACCTTTATATTTGCTCTCCCCTACTTCTTCACATGGCTGGCTCCTTCTAATCTTAAAGATCTTGACTCAAAAATCACCTCCAGAGAACCTTTCCCTGACCACAACATCTAAACTGTTCCATCCTGCCTAACCACCCCATCGTTCTCTAATATATTATCCTATTTTATTTTCCTTTGTAGCACATATTGTTATATCATCTTGTTTTATTTACCTTATTACACTTATTAACTATCTGAAATTATATTTATTACTTGTTTACTTGTATATTGCCCATCTTTTTCCTCTAAAATATAAGTCCCATGAGGTCAGAGACCATGCCTGTCTCTTTCACTGCTATATTCCTACACCTAGAAGTAGCTCACACACATTAGGGAATCGATAAATATTTGCTGAATAATTAATGAATTTGTGGAATATGTTATAGCTTGAAAAATGCCTTTTGATTAAAAAGTAGTTTCATATACACTCACTCACTTAATTCTGACATCAATCTATATTATACTCCCCATTTTAAAAATAAGGAAACTAGAACTTTGGGAAGTTATTTGACTCACCCTCTAGTAACATAGCTAATATGGGGCAAAACTGGAAGTTGGTCCCATCCTCTGACTCCTGGCCTTCTGTCTCTCAGCACTTTCTGCAATAACATCTTCTTAGAACAAATCATGGTGATTAATATGATTTGAGGTGAAGGTAGTGTGGTGTTGAACCAATGTTAATTTTTTGGTTTTGATCATTGCGCTGTGGTTATGTAAGATGTGAACATTAGGGAAAACTGAGTGAAGGATACGAGAATGCTATGTACTATTTTTTTTTTTTTTGCATTTCTGTAACTCTAAAATTATTTCAAAATAAAGCATTTCTAAAAACGCTAAAAAGATTAAATTTTAAAATAAGGGCATACTAAATTCCTTTTTTCTCTGTGTTCAAGGAATGGAGATTTCTGGTTAATCAGATATTTTCAAAGGAGTTACCACTTTTATATAACATTAGGGATATTAACCATTTGCAATATATTCTCAAATTGTCATTTATCTCTTGATTTTTAAATTTTTTTGGCTTGAAATTTTATGTGTCAATCTTTTTACTTCTGAATTTTGTTTTGAGTTATTGTGCCTACTCCAAGTTTATGAAGGAATTCATTCATATATTTTTTAATACATACGATTTTATGTTTTAAACCTAGATACTCATCGCACATTAGACTTTATCTTGGTATACAGCATGAAATACAGATTGAATTTTATATTTTTCCAAATAGCTATCCAGTTAAATATATCTGTTTCCCACTTACTGGAGATGTCACCTATATCCTATATTAACTTTCCATATGCACTTGGACTATTTCTGGATTTTCTCTTCTATTTCATTAATCTGTTATGCCATACTCTTTTAACCATAGAGGATTTGTGAAATATTTTGATATCAAATAAAGATAAATTCACCTCCTTGCTCTTCTTTATCAGAGTTTTCTTGGCTGTTCTTATTTATTTTTTCATATAAAAATTGAAATTCACTTGTCTAGCTCCAGAAGAGATCTATTGGTATTTTAATTGAGATTATGTTAAATTTATAAACTATTTTAGGATTATTTGGCATCTTTATGATTTCAAGTTTTCTTATCCCAAAACATGCTATGTCTTTCTATTTGTTCAAGTCTATTTTTGTATCTTTCAGATTACTCTAATGTAGCTTTTGTATATTTTTTGTTACTTTTATGTCTATAAATTTTAGGTCTTTTGTTGCTATTGTAAATGGATCTTATTTTCCATTATATCATCTAACTGGGCATTGTTTGTATAGTTGAAGGCTCTTGATGTCTATATATTAATTTTATTTCCTACTACTTTAGTAAATTTTCTTTTTCTTTGTAGTAGTTTTTCCATTAATTCTCTTGGGTTTTCCAGATATTTTGTCAAATATCTGGAAATACAGGTAGTTCTTCTTCTCTCTTTTCTGCCTTCTGCCATTTAATGTCAAATATTTATGCCTCTGTGATCTAATTGTGTTTGTTAATGCCTCTAGTTAATACTAAATAATAATGGCAAATATGGATATCCTTATCTTATGCCTGACTTTAATGGAAATGCTATTTGTGCTTCCTCATTAAGTAAGAAACCAGATTTTGGGCTGAAACACATATTTCATGCTAAGGATGTTATTTCCTCAATTTCTACTTTATTGAGTCTTTAAAAATTATGAATATATGTTGAATTTTGTCAAATGCCTCTTTTCTATAGAGGTGATCCTATGATTTTTCTTCTCAGATCTATTTATATGACGAATTAGATTAATAAACTTCCCAACATAGAACTATTTTTATATTCCTGGAATAAACCCCGGTTTGTTTAAATTTGCTATTGAATTTTCTTACTAATATTTTATTTACAATTTTTGTAGATTTTCATAAGATTGTTCTATAAGATTATTTTTTTCTGCAATCATTATTAGGGTTTTTTTTGTTTGTTTGTTTTTGTTTTTTTTATAATTTATTTTTTTAATTTCAGAATATCATGGGGGTACAACATTTTGGCCATACACATTGCCCCTGTTCTGCCCGTGTCAGAGCCACAATCGTGGTCGTCTCCCAAACTGTGCTCCCCACATCCATTCAGTGAGAGTTTTTCCCATCCCTTCCACCCCCCTCCCGCCCGCCCGCCCTCTGATGAATGTTATTGCCCTGTGTGATGTAAGTGTTCATCAGTTAGTACCAGTTTGATGGTGAGTACCAGTGATGCTTGTTTTTCCAATCCTGTGACACTTCGCTTCGAAGAATGGGTTCTAGCTCCAACCAGGATAATACCAGATGTGTTAATTCACTGTTGTTCCTTATTGCTGAGTAATACTCACTCCATGGTATACATATACCACATTTTATTGATCCACTCGTGTATTGATGGGCACCTGGGTTGTTTCCACAACTTTGCAATTGTGAATTGTGCTGCTATGAACATTCGAGAGCAGATGTCTTTATTATAAAATGTCTTTTTTTCTTTTGGATAAATACCCAGTAGTCGGATTGCTGGGTCAAATGGTAATTCTACTTTTAATTCTTTGAGGTATCTCCATATTCTTTTCCATAGAGGTTGTACTAATTTGCAGTCCCACCAGCAGTGTATGAGTGTTCCTACCTGTCCACATCCCCGCCAACATTTGTTATTTGGGGATTTTTTGATATGAGCCAATCTCACTGGAGTTAAGTGATATCTCATTGTGGTTTTGATTTGCATTTCCCTGATGATTAGAGAAGTTGAGCACTTTTTATATGTTTGCTGGCCATCATTCTGTCTTCTTTGGAAAAGTTTTTGTTCATGTCCTTTGCCCATTTTTTAATAGGGTTGTTTGATTTTTTCTTGTTGATTTTCCTAAGTTCTGTATAGATTCTGGTTATAAGCCCTTTATCAGAGGTGTAGCATGCAAATATTTTCTCCCATTCTGTAGGTTGTCTGTTCACTCTAGTGATAGTTTCCTTGGCTGTGCAGAAGCTTTTCAATTTGATCAGGTCCCATGTATTTATTTTTGTTGCTGCTGTGATTGCTTTGGGGGTCTTCTTCATAAATTCTTTGCCTAGGCCAATGTCCATAAGAGTTTTTCCAACATTTTCTTCGAGAATTCTTATGGTTTCATGTCTTAGGTTTAGATCTGTTATCCATTGTGAATTGATTTTTGTGAGAGGTGAGAGGTGTGGGTCCACTTTCAGTCTTCTACATATGGCCATCCAATTTTCCCAGCACCATTTGTTGAATAGGGAATCTTTTCCCCAGTGTACGTTTTTCTGGAATTTGTCAAAGATCAGGTGACTGTATGAGGTTGGTTTTATATTTGGGTTCTCAGTCCTGTTCCATTGGTCTACGTCCCTGTTCTTGTGCCAATACCATGCAGTTTTGGTTACTATAGCCTTGTAGTATAGTTTGAAGTCTGGTAGACAGATGCCTCCCAATTTGTTCTTTTTGCTTAAGATTGCTTTGGCTAGACGGGGTCTTCTCTGGTTCCACACGAAGCGTAGAATTATTTTTTCTAGATCGGCAAAAAATGATGTTGGTATTTTGATAGGTATTGCATTGATTCTGTAAATTAATTTAGGTAGCAAAGCCATTTTTACTATGTTGACTCTGCCTATCCAAGAGCATGGTAAGGTTTTCCATCTATTTACATCCTCTGCAATTTCCTTTCTCAGTGTTTCATAATTCTCTCTATATAGGTCTTTGATCTCCTTAGTTAGATATATTCCTAAATATTTAATTTTCTTTGTTGCTATTGCAAAAGGTATAGCATCTTTAATTGTTTCTCGGCTTGATTGTTATTAGCATATATGAAGCTATGGATTTGTGTGTATTAATTTTGTATCCTGAGACTTTGCTGAATTCATTTATCA
The DNA here is from genome assembly GCA_023783475.1 of Daubentonia madagascariensis. NCBI lineage: Eukaryota > Metazoa > Chordata > Mammalia > Primates > Daubentoniidae > Daubentonia > Daubentonia madagascariensis. The sequence continues at coordinate 12,076,926 of JAKFHU010000258.1, read as the reverse complement.
ATTCCAGTAATCTCTTGGTTGAATCCTTGGGGTTTTCTATGTATAATATCATATCGTCTGCGAATAGTGAAAGTTTGACCTCTTCTGCCCCTATCTGGACGCCCCTGATTCCTCTGTCTTGTCTAATTGCTGTGGCCAGGACTTCCAGCACTATGTTGAAAAGAAGTGGAGATAGTGGACACCCTTGTCTGGTGCCAGTTTTAAGGGGGAATGCCTTCAATTTTTCCCCATTCAGTATGATATTGGCTGTGGGTTTATCGTATATGGCTTTAATAGTTTCTAGGAATGAGCCATCTATGCCTATATTGTTAAGAGTTCTTATCATAAAAGGGTGTGGATTTTGTCAAAAGCCTTTTCTGCATCTATTGAAAGGATCATATAATCTTTGTTCTTGCTTTTATTTATATGGTGAATTACATTTATAGATTTGCGTACGTTGAACCATCCCTGCATCTCGGGAATGAAGCCCACCTGATCATGATGGATTGTTTTTTTGATGTACATTTGAATTCGGTTTGCAAGGATTTTATTGAGAATTTTTGCATCTATATTCATAAGGGATATTGGTCTGTAGTTTTCTTTTTTTGTTGTGTCCTTTCCTGGCTTTGGTATCAAGGTGATATTGGCTTCGTAGAATGAGTTTGGGAGGATTCCATCCTTCTGGATATTTTCAAATAATTTCTGCAGTATAGGCACCAGTTCTTCTTTGTAGGCTTGGTAGAATTCAGTGAACCCATCTGGTCCGGGACTTTTTTTTGTGGGTAGATTTTTAATTACTGCTTCAATTTCGGTGCTTGATATTGGTCTGTTTAGAAATTCAGTTTCTTCCTGGTTGAGCCTAGGGAGGTAGTGTGTTTCTAAGAATTTGTCCATTTCCTCCACGTTTTCGTGTTTGTGGGCATAGAGATTTTTGTAGTATTCAAAGATGATGTTTTGTATTTCCATGGTATCAGTTGTGACTTCTCCTTTTTCATTTCTAATTGAGCTTATTAGAGTCCTTTCCTTTCTGCTTCTGGTCAACCTGGCAAGTGGCCTGTCTATTTTGTTTATCTTTTCAAAGAACCAGCTTTTCGTTTCATTGATCTTCTGTATTGTTTTTGTTCTCGATTTCATTTAATTCTGCTCTGATTTTGGTTATTTCTTTTCTTCTGCTGGTTTTAGGATTGCTTTGCTCTTCCTTTTCCATTTCCTTAAGATGATTCATTAGTTTACTGACTTGTGACTTTTCTGTCTTTTGGATGTGGGAATTTAGGGCGATAAGTTTTCCTCTCAGGACTGCTTTTGCTGTATCCCACAGATTTTGATAACTTGTGTCCCCATTATCTTTAGTTTGAAGAATCTTTTGATTTCATTTTGAATCTCCTCTTTGACCCAATAATCATTCATCAATAGATTGTTTAGTTTCCAAGTTTTTGGAGGAAGATGTGAGTTTCTGTTGGAATTGATATCTAATTTTATTCCGCTGTGGTCTGAAAAGATACATGGTATGATTTCTATTTTTTGAATTTGTTTAGATCTGTTTTGTGGCCTAGGATGTGGTCAATTTAGAGAAAGTTCCATGAGCTGATGAGAAGATGTATATTCAGTGTTATTTGGGTGGAGTGTTCTGTAGATATCTGTTAGGCCCAAATGTTCTAGAGTCTGTTTAGGTCTTTTATTTCTCTATTTATTTTGTTTGGAGGATCTGTCCAGTTCCGTCAGTGGGGTGTGAAGTCCCCTGCATTATGGCATTCCTGCTTATTATGTTGTCTAGATCTAGCAGCATTTGCTTTATTGTACCTGGGTGGCTCCTGTGTTGGGTGCATAAATGTTTAGGATTGTTAAATCCTCTTGTGAAATTTTTCCCTTCACCACTATATAGTGTCCATTTTTGTCCTTCTTTACTTTATTGCTTTAAAGTTGATGTCACTGAAATGAGGATGGCTACTCCAGATTTCTTTTGGTTTCCATTAGCCTGAAAATTGTATTCCATCCTTTCACCTTGAGTCTGAATGGTCTTGTGTGTAAGGTGTGGTTTCCTGAAGACAACAGATACTTGGTTTGTATTTTTTAATCATTCAGCCAGCCTATGTCTTCAATGGGCAGTTCAAGCCATTTACATTTATTGAGAGAATTGATATTTGGGGTAAATTTCTGATTATTCTGTTGGGTGGTATCTTTTGTTTTACCTCTTGTCATTGTGGAATCTGGTTTCTGGGGTTTTAGCCTTTGCATAGTTTTACATAGGTGGGTGTCTGTTGCGCTGTGTTAGTGTATAATGCAGGTCTAAGCATTTCTTGCAAGGCCGGTCTGGATTTCGCAAATTCTATCAGTGATTGCTTATCTGGAAAGGTCTTTATTTCTCCCTCATATAAGAAGCTTAGTTTGGCAGGATACAGAATTCTGGGTTGACCTTTGTTTTGTTTTAGGAGATTGATGATGTCTCCCCATTCCCTTCTGGCTTGTAAGGTTCAGCTGAGAAATCTGCAGTTAATCTGATGGGTTTCCCTTTGTAGGTTACCTCCTTTTTTTGTCTTACAGCTCTGAGGAGTGCCTCTTTTGTGTTTACTTTGGTCAGTCTAATAATTATGTTGGCGTGGTGAAGCCTTTTCACGTTGACTCTCCCAGGAGTCCTGTGTGCTTCTTGTACTTGGATGTCGAGATTTCTGGCTAAGCCATGGAAATTTCCTCTATTATTCCTTCAAATAAATTTTCCAGCCCATGCAATTTTCTTCCTCTCCTCAGGGTACCTATGATCCTTATGTTTGGCCTCTTTACATAATCCCACATTTCTTGTATGCTTTTTCCTGTCTCTTGTTTTTGTGTTCTTTCTCTTCAGCTGATTTATTTAGCGCATAGGAGCTGTCTTCTAGCTCTGAAATTCTTTCCTCTGCATGGTCCAGCCATTCTTAAGGCTTTCCACTGTGTTTTGTAGATCCTTGAATGCTTCTTTCATTTCTAGGATTTCTATTGATTTTTCCGTAATATTTCTATTTCTTTGGAGAATTTTTCATTCATTCTTGCATTTTTTTGTGGTTTCTTTGTGCTGGGATTCAATTTTCTCTTGAATTTCATTGAGCTTTCTTATAATCCATAAACGAAATTCCTCTTCTGTCATTCTACCCATTTCATTTGGGTTGGTATCCATTGCTGAGGAACTGATAATTTCTTTTGGGGGTGACTTTTCACTCTGATTTTTCATGTTCCCTGAGTTCTTTCGCTGGTTTTTTCTCATCTGGCCTCTTGGTCGAGAGCTGGGGTGTTTAGAGCTAGTTATGGTCCTGTCACCAGGCCACAATTATTTTTCCTTGGCAAAGCCAGGGAGAGAAGTAGTGGCCTGTTTGCCTTAGGTGTATTTTAGCAAGTTTGTTGGATCTTGAGTAACCTGACCTGTGGTTCTTCTCCTTTCCCAGTGGAGTGTGGTGAGAAACACAATTTCCTTGGCTGCAGTGTGAGAGCTGAGTTGGGAAAATTCTACACAGCTCAGCGGTGCTCACTACCAGTTGGTGCCTTCTGAGCTCCGCGTTTTGGGATCCACCCCACTAGACCTCAAGGCGAGGCAGGTGGCCGTCTCTATCCCCAGCAGTCTCCACCGGGGGGATGTTCCCACGGGGAGGGGGGAGTAGTGGCCGCTGGAAGCGCTCTTGGGTGGCGCGAAATTCCCTATTGAAGTGGGCAGGGTTATGGGGAGCTGCTCTGGTTCAGCCTGTGGCTCTTGAGGTATTTGGTTGTCATGGGAACCAGCAGTTATACCAAATGAGTCACTATGGCCAGCAACCTTCAAAATGAGCGATCTCTGGGGTACAGGAGGGCTGGGACCTGAGGGGCGGGCACTAGGACCGGCACGGAGCGGAGTTGTCGGAGGCCAGAGCCGGGGTAGCAGAACCATATGGACGAGCTGCAAACTGTTTCCAATACTCAAAGGTCCCGCCGCTACAGTTCCGGGATCTCGACCCACCTGGAACCCACGGATGCAGCTGACCCTGGCCACCAAAGGCAAAGCCTGTCTCGCTCCAGCAGAAGAGCCCCGGGCCGGGGCGGGGCGGAGCTAGAGACTCGGCTCACGGCTCCACGTGGGCGGCTGTAAAGATGGCGGCCTCCGCCAGCCTGGCGCACAGCCGGGCTCCGATCGCGCCGGGAGCGCAGTTTTTCTCTGCTGGTAGTTGTTAGCAACCTCTAAGGGTGCGTCCCGCTCTCCGATAAACTCCTGGGCCCAGTCCCGCTGACTTCTAGTGGCACAGTGCCGGCCTGCGGGTTCCCGCGCACTGTCCCGGGAAGCTGAATCTCGGTCCCCGCCCAGTTCCTCCCCAGCCCTCGGCAGTCTCTGTATATTGCAGCTGCGAGTTGTGTTTGGCTCTGGCTACTTCCTCCTCCTCTCCACAGGGCTCGCCGGCCCGAGCAACCGCTCTGTCCCAACTCTGGGCTTGTCCCTGACTGAGTGGATGGGGAGGCGCATAACCGCTTGGGGGGCAGGTCGCGCTGCGCCGACCTGGCGAGCGCGTCCTTCCCGCGCTCTGGGCTCTATTGTGCTCCGTGCGCCCTCCGATCTTCGTGAAAATTTTGTACCTGTTTTCTTGGGCTGGGCGTTCGGCGTTGTTTCTCTGTCATTCACAATGCTGTTTTCGGAGTGAGCGGTCCATGCTCGCAGGCAGCCGCTGGCGTTCTTCACCTCCTTTCCTGGGAGCGGTACGGTGGGCGGACCCTATCACACCGCCATTTTTTCAGGAGTCCTCATTATTAGGTTTTTGGTGTCAACATTATACTTACTTCAGAAAAAGGATCTGGAAGTTTTCTTTCTTTTCCTATATTCTGAAAGATACTAAGTAGCATTAGAAGTAAATGTTTTTTTTTTACTTTGATAGAATTCTCCTATAAAAGCATTTGGATTGAAGTCTTGGTGAGACTCTTTGAAAACTAGCCTATTGATTCTGTGGAAATGAGTGTGTGGTAGATTTTCTGCGTTTACTGGGATCAGTTTGTTTGTTTTGCTTTTTTGTCAATTTATTTTTTTAAGTATATAAACCAGTGGTTTTTTGTGTGTGTGTGTGTGTGTGTATATATTTAGTTTATTCACAAATTTGAGCAACTATCACCATTATTTATCCTAGAACATTTTTATCACCCCATAACAGAATTCCCATATCTGTCAGCAGTCACTGCCCATCCCTCCCACCCTTTACCTCCTTGCAACCACTAATCCACTGTATGTCTCTATGGATTTGTCTATTCCGGACATTTCACATAAATATCATACAACACATGGCTTTTTGTGTCTGGCTTCTTTCATTTAGTATAGTGTTTTCTAGGTTCAGTGGTACTGTAGCATGTATCAGTACTTCATTCCTTTTTACGGATAAATAATATTCCATTGCATGAATTTATCACATTTTGTTTATTCACTCCTCAGTTGCTTGACATTTGAGTTGTTTTTATTTTTGGCTATTATGAATAATGCTGCTATGAACATTCATGTACAAGGTTTTGTGTGGACATAATTTTTCATTTCTCTTGGGTATATACCTATGAATGAAATTGTTGGATCATATGCTAACTCTATATTTAACTTTTTAAGGAACTGCCAAACTGTTTTGTAAAGTGGCTACACATTTCCACCAGCAGTGTATGAAGAGTTCTAAATTCTCCACATCCCCACCACATTTGTTATTTTTCATTTAAAAAATTATAGCTACCCAGCCAGGCGCGGTGGCTCACACCTGTAATCCCAGCACTTTGGGAGGCTGAGGCAGGAGTATCACTTGAGGCTAGGAGTTCAAGACTAGCTTCAGCAACATAGCAAGACCCCATCTCTATGAAAAATAAAAATTAGCTGGGCGTGGTGATGCCGCACCTGTAGTCCCAGCTATTTGGGAGGCCGAGACAGAAGGATGGCTTGAACCCAGGAGTTTAAGGTTGCGGTGAGCTATGATGATGCCATAGCACTCTAGCCTGGGCAACAGAGTGAGACAGTCTCAATAAATAAGTGAATAAATAAATAAATAAATAATCTTTTAAAAAATTATTATCACCCTAGTGGATCTGAAGGAGTATTTTGTTATTTCCCTAATAACTAATGACACTTAGCATATTTTCATGTGATTTTGGACATTAAATATCTTCTTTATGGAAATGTCTATTCAAATACTTTGCCCACTTTTTAACTGGGTTATTTATCTTTTTATTGTTGAGTTGCAAGAGTTCTTTATCTATTCCAGATACCAGACCCTTATCAAATACATAATTTGCAAAAATTTTCTCCCACTCTGTCTTTTTAAGTTCTTGACAGTGTTCTTGGAAGCACAAAAGTTTTTAATTTCGGTAAAATCCAATTTATCTAATGTTTCTTTCTTGGGTTACCTGTGCTTTAGGTGTCATATCTAAGAAACCATTGCCTAATTCAAGGTCACAAAGATTTACACCAATGTTTTCTTCTACGAGTTATATAGTTTTAGCTCTTCATTGGGATCTTTTATCTATTTTCAGTTAATTTTCATATATGGCAAGTGGTAGGGGTCCAATTTCATTCATTTGTAAATGGATATCCAGTTGCCTTAGCACCATTTGTTGAAAAGACTATTCTTTTATTTGGAGACAGTCTTGCTCTGTCGCCACAGCTAGATTGTAGTGGCGTCGTCATAGCTCACTGCAACCTCAAACTCCTGGGCTCAAGCAATCCTCCTGCTTCAGCATCCCGAGTGGCTAGGACTACAGGCACACGCCACCACCCTGGCTAATTTTTCTATTTTTTGTAGAGACAGGGGTCTAGCTCTTGCTCAAACTGGGCTTGAACTCCTGAGCTCAAGTGATCTTCCCACCTCAGCCTCCCAGAGTGCTAGGGTTATAGGCGTGAACCACTCACCATGCCCAGCCTAAAAAGACTATTCTTTTCTATTGAACTGTCTTGCCACCTTTGTTGAAGATCAATTGACCATAAAAGTAAGGGTTTATTTCTAGACTCCCGATTATATTCCATTGATCTATATGTCTAGCTTTATGCCACTATGCCAGTATCACACAGTCTTGATTACTATAGCTTTTTAGTAAATTTTGAAATTGGGAAGTGTAACTTTGTTCTTCTTTTTCAAGATTATTTTGGCTATTCTAGGTCCCTTGCAATTCCATATGAATTTTAGAATCAACCTGTCAATTTCTTTAAAAAAAAAAAAGCAGTTGGGATTTTGATAGAGATTGCATTGAATCTGTTAATCAATTTGGGAAATATTGCCATCTTAAAAATATTAAGTCTTCCAATCTAAGTCACAAGACTGGGATCAGTTTTGACAAATTATATTTTACTAGAAGGCTGCCCGTTTTGGCTAGATTTTCAAATTTGCTTGTAGTCTACAAACTACTCTCATGATATTTTAAAATTTCCTATGTTTTAATGATTATTTCTCCAAGTCATTTGTATATTTGTACTTTCTCAAAAACAAATTGCTAGTGGTTTATTAACCTTTTGCAAAGAACCAGTTTTTCATTTTATTTATTAGGTCCTACTGTTACCCTGTTTTCCAGTCCCATTAATTCTATTTTTATCATCATTAATTCCTCCCTTCTGCTTTCTCTCAGTTTACCTTTTTTCCCTAGCTTTTTGAGTTGGGTGTTCTAATCATTTTTTTATGCTTTCATTTTTCTTGATATAGACATTTAATAAGTCTTGATTTGGTTGTATCTCATAGATTCTGATGTCATTTCCATTTTCAAATTTAATTTCCATTATTGTTATTTTCTTAGACATTTTCAATTTAATTTTCCTAAAATTTTACCTTTGAACTAAGAGTTGTTTACTTAATAGACTTTAAAAAATTTTTCCAGGTTGAGATCCAGATTTGGGTATGGATAAGATTTCCCAGGAAAGGGTGTAAAGTGAAAAGAGGGATGGAGATAGAACTCTGGTAGACATTAATAGGCCAGATAGAAAGATAACTGTCCCAAAAAGGGGTTAAGAAGGAGAAGTCACAGATGTTGGATGAAAACAAAAGATGATTTTATGGGAAATAAGGGAAGAAACAATTAGTGACCTCAGAAAAAACAGTTTGAACGGGAATGGGATGGGGAGATAGAAGACAAATTTACACATTGCGTGTTGAAGAAGGAGCAAAGTGAAGGACATCAATAAGAGCAAACCATTTTTTAAGATTCTTAGCCATGAAGAGAAAGACAATGCTAGGGCATTAGCTGGGAGGGTTTTAGTGGGTGGAAGTTTTTTTTTGTTGTTTGCTGTTTTTTGTTTTTCTTTTATATAAAAGACATTTTTGGGATGGGATATTTTGAAATAATGCTGGAGACTTTTCCATTCATAATTCTTTATACCCTTCCCTCAATGTAGGCAGCCAGGGCATTCTCTGTTCACTGCCTCAGGGAGAGGATAACTCAGCAGAACACAGATATCAGGGTAAGTGCCCAGGAAAGCTTAGTTATGAGAAGGGATAATTACTTGCGAAGGTGTGGCTAAGGCACGTATGTTACCCATATCTGCACCTATGGAGACATCCTTGGTTCATGAAAGTCACCAGGTCTTGTTAGGTTGGAAAGCTCTATGGTGTGCCAAATCTATGCCGCTCTTTTGCATGCAGTTCCAGACTAGCCAGGCTATGCAGCAGCTCTATAAAGCCACCACACAGACACACTGTTAGCCAACATTTCTCCCAAGCTCTAATTTAGATTTCTCTCAGAGTTCTTTTTGCTCCATATCCTTGTTTATACTTGCTATTGGCAGCCTTTGTGCCAATGAAATTTGTTCTTCAAGTCTCCGTTCAAGTCTTTTGCCCATTTTTCTCGTGTGTGTGTGTGTGTGTGTGTGTGTGTGTGTGTGTGTGTTTAGGAACTCTCCAGGTAATTCTAAAGTGAACCCAAAATTAGGAACCATTGCTCTAGTCCACATGCCAACCTACCCACCATCCTACAACTAAAGTTATCTTTCTTTCTTTCTTTCTTTCTTTTTTTTTTCTTGAGATGGGGTCTCACTATGTCCCCCAGGCTGGTGTTAAACTCCTGGGCTCAAGCAATCCTGCCCCAGCCTCCTGAGTTGCTGGGACTACAGGCAAGCACCACTGCACCTGGCTGGAGTTTTTCTTTCTAAAAACCCAAACCCAGTCTTATCACTCCTCTGAAAGTATGGATTTGTATTGCTTACACAATGAAATCCAGGCTCCTTAGGGCAGCAAACAAGATCATTCACTGACTGGCCCCTGGCCCACCTTTACATATACATTCCCAATAACACCACACAACTGGTTACATACCCTCAGCTAATAGTATTAGCACTATATATAGAAAAAAGACAATGTTGCAGCATTACAAAACCCAAATATTAAATACATTTTGTCTTTAGTAAGTTTATAACTTAGGAGAGATAGAAATATAAGCTTTTAGTTAAAAACGTAAGTACCCTTGGAGTTAGGCAAACAAAGGAAAGATGGCCTAAAATGAGCTCTCAGTGGAAGGTTAGAAACTATTACAAAATGCACTCAGTACTTTTCAGAAAAAATAAACATTTGAGTGTCACTTCTCAGTAATTCAAAAAATGAAACAGAAGGTGGCTATGGGTTAGGAGATGGTGTAGCTGCCATGCCTTTAAATTAACCAAAAGCTGACTTCAATTACACACTTACAACCTGGCTTCTGGCCTGGTTTCACTACTGCATGATATAGTGGCACCTCTAAACACTTGTTTCTAATTCCTTCAAAGATAAAAATAATGAATTCCTATGCGACTTGGGACCCTGCTACTGTAACCAAACCTTCTCTCCTTCACAGCCACTTGAAAAACAGCCGTGCCAGTCCTGTCTTTCTTACCTCTCCCATTTAGACATCTTGCCTTACTATACATGAAGACGGAATGGATGAAGTTTCTGTCACTCCCTCTATCTAGAACTACAGGACACTGAATTCTATTGCTGCAACTGACTACAGTAAAGATGGAGTTTACTTGCTCTGGGTATAAAGTGGCACCACAGTTATTAATGCCTACCTCTCTTCTCACTCTTCTTCAGATAAATTTGGGGGTAATTTCAAAAAACTCCTGAACTCTCTCATGCAACTATACAAATGTATCTGATATCCACAACTTGTGATTTGTGGAAGAAGTCTTAAATGGAGACATCATTCTTCATGTCATGCTGAACAAGAACAGCAAAAACGATGATGGCTCTTCTATACTCCATCAGCCCCCTCTGAAGGGGGGCTACCCTGTTAACCAACTTCAGCCTGGGACATAGCTCACCAAGATATCTAGGGACCCCAAACACTTCCGTGGGTCCCTGTGAAGCAAATTCAATAATGCTACTATATAAGAACAATAGTCACTGCTATATCAAATTCCAGCCTCCGGTGGCTTAATTCAATAGTCATGAAGTGGCTCACATTAAATCCAAAATGGATTTTCCTGATCAATGAATGGCTTTCCTTCAAAAAGTCATCCAAGGACCCAGCTCCTTCCGTCTTGTAGTTCCATCATTTTCAACATATAGCTTCCAATGTCACTCTGCTGTATCAAGCTATAAGGGGAGAAAGCCTGAAGAATCACACATGGGAGGTTTTCATGGACCAGGCCTAGGAGTGGCACACATCGCCTCCATCGACATTCCACTGGAAAATTATAGTGTAGCTATGTGCTCAGGAGAAGAGGAAATAGAATTAGACTACCCAATCTCTGCCACAGCTGACCACCATCATGCGATTTACTAGTACTACCCGGGGGGGTGGTAGGGAGTTGTAATAAACCAGTGAGTTTACCACAGAGTTCCAACTGCTGTCCTAGAAATTAGATTGGAACGGCCTAATATTAGGCGCAAACAACCTCATTAGGATTTGGGGGTAACTATATCAGATAGGCAGTAAGGGACCTCCCTGCCAAATCCACAGACCCCTTCTGAAAGTTCTGAGAGTTTCTGAATGTATAGGTTGTTATGCTTTGTACCATTTGATCTGCCTCCCTCAGCACAGCTGCTTGAACCAGAGATGGCTACTTAACCAAAAAATGGCATCTTTCCATAGGCCTACAAAAGAGGGGCCGACGAAGTTGTCTATCATAAGGGCTCTGCTCAACAAAGGCACTCTGTGCTGAATACTGACAAATGACCAAAGCCAACTTTTCTTCTTTCCTCCTTGGGAGTTTTAAAGCAAGACATACAGATAGAAGACAGATGGAAGAGGAATAACGCAGAGAGAGAAGGCAGTAAGCAGAATCATAAGGCATCAGAAGCCATGAGTAAGTAGAAGCAAAGGGGTAGGAGACACACAGCAGTGATGAAATTACTCAGTAGCAAAATAGGAAAAAGAATCTAGAAGAGAAGGAGTAAAAGCAGAATAGTAGAGTCACCAGTATGTTAGATTACTAGAGTTGACATGGAGTCACCAGAGTGACTTCAAATACTAGAGTCCCTGTCTCCCCTTAATGGTAACAAATGTCATTCCAGTACCACCATGAGGCTTGAATGCTACTGTGTGAGTTTTTTGCTATTCTTAATATGTAAGAAATATTAATTATGCCTTATATCATCTGTTTCCAAATATATCCTTACAGTAAACTTGCATTAACTGAGAAAACTTAAAGATTATTTGGTCCCATCCAACCTGACAGAGCATGACCAACAGAATGATGAAAGGGAGCCAGGTTTCCAAACATGTCTGGAGCCATATGAATACACAGTAATGCTTTTTTGATTTGTGTCCCTTCTATCTTTCGAGTCTGATGAAGAAAGTACTATGAACTGTTCTGTTATGCATTTGCATTAAGCCTTCCACATTTAATAGGGCTGATGCTTTTCAAGTGAATCTACTATTATATTTTCTATGTTAAGGAGAATAAGTTGAGGCTGCAGGATATATGAACCTGGAAGCCACAGAGGGTACACATCCAGAGGCCACAGGAATTATATGCCCAGAGGCCCCAGGAAGTACACTCCCTGGGACCACCAATCCTTAGAGAGCCTCTGGCTCCCCATTTTTGTAGCCACACAGCAAAATTTGCACATGATCTAGACAATACAATAAGCACAACAGCCAGATACCTATAATCTAGAGTCAACCAAAGTTGGCCTCCAAAGATACAGAAAGGGTCTTCTTTATTAAAACAGCCAGTTAAAGGCCATGAACATGGTAGCCTGAATCCAAGTGTTATTTTTACATCACAATGCCATCCTATTAACCAGTACATAAAACCTGGAACATAGCCTACTGGGATATCTAGGACCCCACACCCTTTGTGATGCTCTCCAATACACTAAAACTTAGGACATTTATGTACTTAGCCTAAGCTTGAACTGGAAAGCTACATCCATTCCAGAACCCTGAATGCTACTGAGAAGCCATAAAAATGAGCTTCATCAAAGGTTTGACCCCACTCCATGGGAACATTACCACACTATAAGAATACACAACTATTTCAGTAAAAACAGGGGGGTAGAAAATAATATATATGCATTTCCTTGTATATGCATAGAATCTGAAGGGATCCCTAGAAACCAGTCCTTCGCTTGCTGGTACTTTGGAGGGGAACTGGGTGCCTATGGAAAAGTGGTTAGAGAGACTTTTCTTTGTACATTGCTCTCTTTGGATTTTTAACCATGTGGATGTATTTTCTATACTAAATATTTTTTTTAAATTATACTCTCCTTTCCTGATTACTACCTTCATATCCTGTAACTACTTAAGTTCCACTATTCTCTTTCAAATATTACTTCCCCATTTTTAACAAACTCCTCTTCCAATCTCAGTCAGAGTTGGTTTCTTATTTTTCCCACCCACAATCCTACTCTCAGAACTTAATTATAAAGATTGACATACCTCTCAACAAAAAAAAAAAATCTTCCTCTTTAGGAAAACATAAAGAGAAAACAAAATGGGCTTACAGGATTTATTTTTGGCAGTCTAGGAAAGGAATAAGGTCTTTGAACAATCACACATTAATAATTTTAGCCCTGTCACAATTATAGCAGCATCATATTACAAACAACCCAAATTTCCAAAATTAGGAGATATGTTAAATGATAGTATAGTCATACATTGGAATACCTCGCAGCTATTAAAAATGATGGTGTACATTATAAGATGTCATTCAAGTACCAAGTATTCAAGTACAATGCAAATACTTTAAACATAAAAATAACTCAGGCAAAAACATCCAAGAGCACTTTCTGGAAAAAAAAAATTTGACAAGAGAATCTAGACAACAGAAATAAATAAAATAATACAAGGGTGAAAAAATGGGAAGATAACGATTAGCAGTAATTCCACTCAAATATACACACAAAAAAACCCTAAAAATTGTGTGAATACTGAACAAAGTATGGATATTCTATCTTGTCAGTATAAAAATAATAATACATCTAAGATAAATTGGGGGGGAGAGAAAACATGAAAGTAATTTTGAAAGTGTTAATGTCCTCATCTTTCACAGCAAGCAGTCAACTGGTAATTTTTATATTTGAATAGATAGTTTTTTAAAAGAAACACACAAGGACTATAGCCTCTTAATGTTTTTCTCAATATTTTTTCTGAACTTAAAATAAATAATGTCCCTATGGCCAAAAAATTTGAGATTCCACAATTTCTTCAATTTAAATTAATTTTTTTATTTTGGTACGTTCAAGTAAAATTAAAGTAATACTTTTTATTTTTTTAAAAGCAGGACTATTGTGGACAGGTGCAATGGCTCACGCCTGTAATCCCAACACTTTGAGAGGCCAAGGCCATAGGATTGCCTGAGGCTAGGAGTTCTAGATCAGCCTGAGCAACACAGTGAGACCCTGTCTCTACAAAAAATACAAAAACTTAGCTGGATGTGGTGGTACACACCTGTGGTCCCAGCTACTTGGGAGGCTGAGGCAGGAGACTCGCTTGAGCCCAGGAGTTTGAGGTTGTCGTGAGCTATAACGATGCCACTGCACTCTAGCCCAGGCGACAGAGTAAGGCGCTGTTTAAAAAAAAAGGATATGACAAGCAAACCAATTTTTTACAACTGGAAAGTGAGACAGTAAAGACACAAGGTATAAACCACTCTTTAAATAATATTTATTTTTATGTGTAATTGTGAAATATTTCAGACAAAAGTACAAAAAAAAAAACCAAACACTTTAAACATAAAAAAACTCAGGCAAAAACATCCAAGAGCTATATATCCAATACCAACATTTAACAGATGTTAACATTTTGCCACATTTGCTTCAGATTTTTTTTCCTAACAATAAAACGTTGCAAAAACAGCTAAGGTCCCACTCCCCATCCCTCTTCCTCTCATCTTCAGATACAACCACTATTCTGAGGATAATATATATCATTCCCAGGCATATCTTTGTATTCACAAACAATATTTACTAATATTTTGTGTGTTTAGAATTTCCATATATACCTTTGTGTTTTCTTCCCTTTATAATTTTTTAAACTCAACACTGTTTTTGAGCTTTATCCAGGTTACACCTGTACTCTTAGTTCATCATTCACTTCATTCATGTGTGTGAACAATCACTGTATGAATAAGCATACAATTCATTCCATATCAAAGGGTATGTTGGTCCAACAATTCCCATTCCTCTTTTTATAATATGTTTTTCTATTGCACGAATGCAGACCCAGTTACCTATGCAGTTTTTCAAAAGCTCTTTGAGTAGTCTCAAGCATTCTCAGATAATAATTGTCTTGGGGAAATTGTCCATGCAATTTCTACATAGTGCTCACATTTTTTAACTACCTGATAAAAATGAATTATGAAATGTTTTAACATCTCTTCAAAAATAGCACTGATGTGAAGAAGCAGAAGTAATATTTATGGCACCCCCAGTCCTCCTAGGAAGAGGTGTTTCTAATCCTTCACAAATACGTTCTTGTTACCTGCTTCTGAATCCTGAATTTTAGACAGGATCTAATAAACTCAAAAGTTCCTGCCAATTGCTAATGAAACTTTAGTCTCCCTATCAGTGAAAGGGATGAATATTGGATGTCATGAGCCTCAGACTCATGGTGAATTGAAGATGGAAGCAGCGAAAAAAGAGACTTGCTGCATTAGCAAGAGGATACTTGGGGCTGCTGGACTGCAAAATTTGTGTAAAGACTAAGAAAATATTAGGAAATATCTCCTACAGGTGGGGCAGGTATAAGGTAAATACAGAATAGTCTGGAATACTAACAATAAGGTCACACTGTAAGGGCACTGAAGCATAGGAATAGGACAGAGGGAGTGGCTGGGGAAAGGGGAATGACCAGCACTTTTATTCCAGGATTGGATCTATATCATCTTAGCTCAACAAATTCTTAACTATCAATCTGTTCTGAAATTGATTTGAATGGAGTATTTAAAAATATGTAAGTTGATATAACTTTATGATACTTTTCAAAATTCATTCATATTTTTTCATTTGATACTCTTATATACTCTTCTGCTTTTTAAGTGGTACAGGTATTATTATTTCAATTTCATAGATAAGGAAAGTGAAATAAAAAGAGGGTGGCATATAGAAAATCCACAATAGAGCCAGCAACTGACTCTACTGACTTACAGTGTTCTTTTATTCTGTTAGATTCAAAGATGAAAGATTATTTAAAAAAGTAGATTTGTTTGTGAATAAGATTAGAGTTATTTTCAAATTTAATTTATCAGCTACATGGAAAAATTAGCTTCTTTACTTTAGAGATACTCCATGTGAGTGTGTTTTTAATTTTTTTCTTTTTACCAAACTAGCTTTCTGATAACCTAAAATTATTCTATTAAAACTACTCTAAATGACTTTTATTCCCAAAAATTAAATCAATACTCAAAAGATGTGTAATTGGACTAAATTTAAAAAAATTTTTTTATTCATTCTTTTTTTTAAATTTCAAAATATTACAGGGGTACAAATGTTTTTGGTTACATGTATCAATTTTGTTATGTTTGAGTCAGGGTTATATGTGTTCACTGATAGTGTTCATAGATAGTGTTCACTGTACCCGTTAGGTAGGTTTTCGCCCATCTCCTCCTCCCCCTTCCCACCTGCTTGATTTCCACTGTGTTTTACTTCCCTCTGTGCACATGTGTGCTCATCAGTTAGTTACAATTTAATAGCAAATACATGTGGTGTTTGTTTTTCCATTCTTTAGATACTTCACTTAGGAGAATGGTCTCTAGTTCCATCCAAGTTGTTGCAAAAAGCCTTAATTCATCCTTCTTCATGGCTGCATAGTATTCCATAGTATACATATACCACATTTTGTTAATCTACTCATGTATTCATGGACACTTGGGTTGATTCCACATCTTTGCAATTGTAAATTATGCTGCAATAAACATTCGAGTGCAGATGTCTTTTTACAGAATGTCTTTTTTTCCTTTGGGTAAATAGCCAGTAGTGGGATTGCTGGATCAAATGGTAGGTCTACTTTTAGTTCTTTGAGGAATCTCCATACTGCTTTCCATAGATGTTGCACTAATTTGCAGTCCCACCAACAGTGTATAAGTGTTACTTTCTCTCTGCATCCACACCAGCATCTGTTGTTTTTGGGCTTTTTAATAAAAGCCATTCTAACTGTGATAAGGTGATATCTCATTGTGGTTTTAATTTGCATTTCCCTGATGATTAGTGATGTTGAACATTTTTTCATACATTTACAGGCCATTTGTCTATCTTCTTTTGAAAAGCTTCTGCTCATGTCTTTTGCCCACTTTTTAATGGGGTTGTTTGTTTTTTCTTGCTTATTTGCTTGAGTTTTTTGTAGATTCTGGTTAGCCCTTTATTGGATGAATAATCGTAAATATTTTCTCCCATTCTGTAGGTTGTCTATTTGTTCTGTTGATTATTTCCTTAGCTGTGCAGAAGCCTTTTAATTTAATCAAGTTCCATTTATTTATTTTTATTGTTGCTGCAATTGGGGTTTTCTTCATAAATTCTTTGCCTAGGCCAGTATCTAGAAGAGTTTTTCCTACATTTTCTTCTAGAATTCTTATGGTTTCATGCCTTACATTTGAGTCTTTTATCCATCTTGCATTAATTTTTGAGAGTGGTGAAAGATATGGATCCTGTTTCATTCTTCTGCATGTGGCTATCCAATATTTCCAGCACCATTTATTGAATAAGGCTTCTTTTCCCCACTGTGTGTTATTGTCTGCTTTGTCAAAGATCAGTTGGCTATATGTGGATGGTTTTATATCTGGATTCTCTGTTCTGTTCCACTGGTCCAAGTCTCTATTTTTGTGTCAATACCATGTTGTATTGGTTACTATATCCTTGTAGTATAAAGTCTGGTAATGTGATGTCTCCAGATTTGTTCTTTTTGCTTAAGATTGTTGTGGCTATTCGGGCTCTTTTCTGGTTCCAAACGAAGTGTAGAATTGTTTTTTCTAGATCTGTGAAATATGATGTTGGTATTTTGATGGGGATTGCACTGAATCTGTAAATCACTTTGGGTAGCATAGCTATTTTAACAATGTTGATTCTACCGATCCAAGAGGATGGTATGTTTTTCCCTTTGCTTGTATCATCTGCAATTTCTTTCCTCAGTGTTTCATAGTTCTCTTTGTAGAAATCTTTCACCTCCTTGGTTAAGTATATTTCTAGGTATTTTATTTGTAGCTATTGTGAATGGTATTGAGTCTTTAATTTGACTCTCAGCTTGACTGTTATTGGTGTATAGGAATGACCTCCTCTTTCCTGATTTGGATATCCTTTATTTCTTTCTCCTGCCTGATTGCTCTGGCTAGGACTTCCAACACTGTGTTAAATAGAAGTCGTGACAGTGGGCACCCTTGTCTTGCTCCAGTTCTTAGTGGGAATGCTTTCAGCTTTTCCCCATTCAGTATGATGTTGGCTGTGGGTTTGTCATGTATGGCTTTTATAATCCTGAGATATGTTCCTTCTATGCCTAATTTGTTGAGGGTTTTTATATAAAAGGGTGCTGGATTTTGTCAAATGCTTTTTCTGCATCTAAAGAGATGATCATATGGTCTTTGTTTTTGCTTCTGTTTATGTGGTAAATCACATTTATTGATTTACGTATGTTGAACCATCCTTGCGTCCCTGGGATGAAGCCCACTTGGCCATGGTGGATTATTTTTTTGATGCGCTGTTGAATTCGGTTTGCTGGTATTTTATTGAGGATTTTTGCATCTATATTCATAAGGGATATTGATCTATAGTTTTATTTTTTTGTTGTGTCCTTTCCTGGCTTTGGTGTCAGGGTGATACTGGCTTCATATAATGAGTTGGGTAGGATTCCCTCCTTCAATGTTATGGAATAGTTTCTGCAGTATGGGTACCAGCTCTTCTTTGTAAGTCTGGTAAAATTTGGCTGTGAATACATCTGGTCTGGGGTGCTTTTTTTTTGTTGGAAGATTTTTTATTACTGCTTCAATCTCGTTGCTCGTTACTGGTCTGTTCAGGAGTTCTATTTCTTCCTGATTGAGTCTTGGGGGGTTGTGCATTTCCAGAAACTTGTCCACTTCCTCTACATTTGAGTTTATGTGTGTAGAGATTTTCAGAGTATTCACAGATGATATTTTGTATTTCTGTGGTATCAGTTGTAATGTCTCCTTTTTCATTTCTGATTGACCTTATTTGGGTCCTTCCTCTCCTATTCCTGGTTGATATACCAAGAGGTCTATCAGTTTTGTTTATCTTTTCAAAGAAGCAACTTTTTGTTTCATTGATCCTTTGTACTGTTTTTTTGTTTTCCATTTTGTTTAGTTCTGCTCTGACCTTAGCTATTTCTTTTCTTCTGCTGGCTTTTGGTTTGGTTTGCTCTTCCTTTTCTAGTTCCTTGATATATGTCATTCGATTGTTAATTTGTGATCTTTCTGTCTTTTGGATGTAGGCATTTAAGGCTATGAATTTTCCTCTTAGGACTGCTTTTGCTGAATCCCATAGATTTTGATAGCTTGTGTCCCCTTTGTCATTCAGTTTGAGGAATCTTTTGATTCCATATTAATTTCATTATTCACCCAATAATCATTCAGCAGTAGGTTGTTTAATTTCCATGATTTTGTGTAGAATTGAGTGTTTCTCTTGTAGTTTATTTCTAGTTTTATTCCACTATGGTCTGAGATGATACATGGCATGATTTCTATTTTCTTGAATTGGTTGAGACATGTTTTGTGGCCTAAAATAAGATCTATCTTGGAGAATGTTCCATGTGCTGATGTGAAGAATGTATATTCAGTAGTTTTTGGGTGAAATATTCTGTAAATGTCTGTTAGGCCCATTTGTTCTAGAGTCCCATTTAAGTCCAGTATTTATTTATTTATTTATTGTCTGCTTGGGTGATCTGTACAGTTCTGTCAGTGAGGTGTTGAAGTCCCCAGCAATTATAATGCTGCTGTTCATCTCTTTGCTTAGATCTAGTAGGGTCTGCTTTATGAATCTGAGCATTCCTGTGTTAGTTGAATAAATATTTAGGATTATTATGTCTTCTTGTTAAATTGCTCCCTTTACCATTATAAAATGACTGTCTTTGTCTTTCTTTACTAATGTTGAATTAAAGTCAATTTATCCAATATGAGAATGGCTATACCTGCTTTCTTTTAGTTACCATTTGCACGGAATATTTTTTTCCCATCTCTTCACCTTGAGTATGTATGAATCCTTGTGGGTTAGATGTATTTCCTGGAGACAGCAGATACTGGGTTATATTTTTTCAGCCATTCAGCCAGCCTATGTCTCTTGAGTGGGACAGTCAGACCGTTCATGTTGATTGATAGACTTGATATTGCTGTTCTGTTCATCCTGTTGGGTGGCACCTTATTGCTTTGTTTTACCTATTGTTATTGTTTTACATGAGCTCTGAGCTTTAGCTTTTGTTTGGTTTTATACTGGTGGGTGTCTATTGTGCTGATCCGTGTATAATGCAGTTCTGAGTATTTGCTATAGGGCAGGTGTCTGGTTTTGACAAATTCCCTCGTTTGGTTGCCTGGAAAATTCTTTATTACTCATTCATATATGAAACTTAGTTTTCCATGATAAAAATTCTAGGCTGGCAGTTGTTCTGTTTAAGAAGACCGAAAATGGGGCCCCAAGCCCTTCTGGCTTGTAAGGTCTCAGTTGAGAAGTCTGCAGTTAGCCTGATTAGTTTTCCTTTGTAAGTTACTTGATGTTTTCACCTCATGGCTCACAGGAGTTCCTCCTTCATGTTGACTTTGGCCAGTCTGATGTGTCTTGGTAATTGTCTCTTTGAAATGAATCCCCAAGGTGTTCAATGAGCTTCTTGTACCTGGATGTTTAAATCTCTAGCAAAACGAGGGAAGTTTTCCTCAATTATTCCCCCAAATAAGTTTTCCAGCCCTTGTGTGTTTTCTTCTTCACCTTCGAGATGCCTATGATTCTTATATTTGGCCATTTTATATAATCCCATACTTCTTGTAGGCTTTGTTCACTCCTCTTAATTCTATGTTCTTTATTTTTGAATGAATGAGTTTATTTAAAAGAATTGTCTTCGGCCGGGCGCGGTGGCTCACGCCTGTAATCCTAGCACTCTGGGAGGCCAAGGCAGGAGGATCACTTGAGCTCAGGAGTTCGAGACCAGCCTGAGAAAGAGTGAGACCCTGTCTCTATTAAATTTTAAAAAAAAATAAAATAAAAAAAAGAAAAGAAAGAATTGTCTTCAAGCTCTGAGATTCTTTCTTCTACCTGGTCTAGTCTATTCTTAAAACTTTCCACTGTGTTTTGTATTGCCTTAAATGAATTTTTCATTTCCAGTTCTATTTGGTTTTTTTATTATATGTTGATCTCTTTAGTGAATTTTTCATTCATTTCCTGAATTGTTTTTCTGGTTTCTTTGACTTGGTTTTCCACTTTCTCTTGGATTTCATGGAGCTTCCTTACAATTCATATTTGGTATTCTTTATCTGTCATTTCAGTATTTTCATTTTGGTTGGTATCCATGCTAGAGAGCTGGTGTTCCCTTTTGGTGATGTCCTTTCACTCTGATTTTTCATACTTGTGGAGTTCTTTCACTGATTCCTTCTCATGTGGAGCAGCTGTCGCTTCTTATTTTCAGATTGTCTTTTGTTTAGATGGGGCTTCCACCCCCCCAACCCATTCGTAAGGGTGTGTCTTAAGCATACGTTGGATAAGAACCTTTAGCTTTGCTTGTGGGTGCTTTGATGCCAATCTAGGTTCTGGATGGATGCCTTGGTTATAGACATCCTTAGTGTGGTGGTTTTCTCAGTTGCTAGATGTTTATAGACTGTAACAGTGGTGAGCTATGTGTATGGGAAGATTCTTACAAAAATTTCTGAATGAATCTGGGCACAGTGATCCCAGCTACTTGGGAAGCTAAGGTAGGAGGATGTCGTGAGCCCAGGAAGTCAGCCTGGGCAACATATCAAGACCCCAGTCTCTTAAAAAAAAAAAAAGTCTGAATTCCAGAAACCAAAAATAGAGTGAAAAGACAGATGACATACATATCACAGACTAAGGCTAAGAACTTTAATATATAAAAAGATAAATATTTCAATGGGAAAAAGAGGGAAAGGTAATGAATTGCCAGTTCAAATGAAAGGAAATACAAATAGGTTTTAGAGATATGAAAGATGTTCATAATTCAAAAAATGAAAATTAACACTGAGTTCCTATTTTTCACAGATCAGATTAGCAAAAATCCCAAAGTTTTATAATTAAACTTTGTTTAAGAAGGACAGGGGAAACAGGTTCTTTCATATAATGAGAGAGACTATATTGTCAAGATAGCAACATCTAGCAAAAATATTCATGCACTTTGACATATTTCCAAGAATTTATCCTAGAGAAAAATTTTCACTTTTGCAAAATGACATGCATACTAAGATATTCTTCTGCAGCATGGACTATAATAGCAAAAGCCTAGAAACAACTTTAATGCCCATTTGTAGAACATGAATTCAATATATTATGGTTCATCCACACAATGAAATGAGGAAAATCTTTATATACTAATAAAGAATAATCACCAAGATATATTGATAAGTGAAACAGCAGACTGCAGAATGGTTTATATAGTATCTCACCACTTGTGTTAAAAATACACACATATCTTACAATTCAACAAGGAAACAAACCACCTGATTAAAAAATGGGCAAAGATCAGACTAGATATTTCTCCAAAGAAGATGTATAAATGGTCAATAAATACATGAAAAGATGCTCAACATTACTAATCATAGGGGAATGCAAATCAAACCCCAGTGAGATACGACTTTGCACCCATTAGGATGGCTATTACAAAAACAACAACAACACAGCCTGACCCTGTCTGTATAAAAAATAGAAAAATTAGCCAGGCATGGTGGCACGCACCTGGAGTCCCAGCTACTTGGGAGGCTGAGGCAGAAGGATCACTTGAGCCCAGGAGTTTGAGGTTAAAGTGAGCTATGAGAACACCACTGCACTCTAGCCTGGGCAACAATGCCAAGAACTTGTCTCAAAAAAAAAAAAAGAAATAAGTAAAAAGTTCTTATGAAGGTTTTGTTATGTACAATATAACATTGTTCATACAGATTAAAGAGAGGAAAAACAAGTCTGAATTATATAATTCAAGAATATAAAGTAGAACAATTATAACAGCTAATATTGTTCTAAGCTTTATATCCCAGGCTAATTTGTTCCAAGTTAATTTTGTACAGAGAGCTTTAAAAATGTCCCCTGACAAAAGTGGCTCTCAAACTTTTTGGTCTCAGAACTCCTTTTACACTCTTAAAAATTATCAAGGCCCTTAAAGAGCTTTTGTTTATGTGAGTTATATGGATCTATATTTATCATATTAGAAATTAAGCTTTAAATTTAAAAATATACATTAAATTCATTTAGAAATAATAAATCTATTATGTTTACATAAATAATATAATTTTTATTGAAAATAACTGTATTTTCTAAAACAAAAAATAAATTTAGAAGAATGACATTGTTTGACATATTTACAAATCTCTCTAATTTCTGGCTTAGCAGAGGACAGCCGGATTCTCATTTCTAGTTCTGCATTCAATCTGTTGTACTATCGCACGTCATGCAGACTTTGAAAAACTCCAATATACACTCATGGAAAAAATCAGAACAAAAATAGCAAATACTGTCTTAGATTTATTATGAAAATAGGCCGGACACAGTGACTCATACCTATAATCCCAGCACTCTGGGAGGCCAGGACAGGAGGATTGCTTGAGGCCAGGAGTTTGAGACCAGCCTGAGCAAGAGCAAGACCTTGTCTCTACAAAAATATAGAAAAATTAGCTAGGTGTGGTGGTACACACCTGTAGTCCCAGCTACTCGGGAGGCTGAGGCAGGAAGATCCCTTGAGCCCAGGAGTTCGAGGTTGCAGTGAGCTATGATAAGGCTACTGCACTCCAGCCTGGAAGACAGAGTGAGACCCTGTCTTTAAAAAAAAAAGAAAGAAAGAAATAGTTTTAACTTCACAGACCCCTGAACAGGTCTTGAGGACACACAGGGGTCTCCAAACCACACTTTGGGAACTACTTACACTACCAATCCGATGAGGCAAATGTAAAAATGGAGACACGAAGAGAAGAAATAAGTTACTCACAGCCACAGAGCTGGGATTGGAACCCAGGAAGTCTGACTCCAGGCCTCAGGCCTACTTTCTTCTCCAAAGAAAGCAGAAGGAGCCCATTTCATGTTTCAGATAGTGGTGTGCAACCTGCTGGTGGTTGCCCAGCAGTCGTGATACCAGACCTCCTCTCTATATTGTGATAAAATTTCAAATTAAATCTTTCAATTTGTGCAAAGCAGAGATATGGGGAAGGGAGAGTAGCCACCATAAAACTCTTAAGACCTAGGCCTCTAGAGGGCCCAGGTCTGCCCTACAAGGGAAGTAACACCATTCCTCCACCTGTGGGATAAAGCACATTGGGGAAGAACAGCCAATTCCTTGGAGCCTCTCACTGAACAGCTCTCTTCCCTGCCCACACCAAGCCATCATACACCTCTCTGGCACACTCACTTCATTCAAAGACACTTCTTTACACCACTCAATCTTTTTTGTCTCTTTTATTTTGAGTTGACACATAATAATTGTACATATTTATGGGATACAGAGTGATATTTCGATACATGTATATGATCAAATCAGGGTAATTAGCATATCTATCACCTCACACATTCATCATTTCTTTGTGTTGTAAGCATTCAAAATCCTCTCTTCTAGCTTTTTGAAAATATACAATAAATTATAGCTAACCATATTCACCCTATAGTGCTACAGAATGGCAGAACTCATTCCTCCTATCTAGCTGTATTAACAATTTTATATCCATTAATTAACCTTTCCCCATCCTCCCCTCCCCCTCATACCCTTCCCAACCTCTAATACTCACAATTCTATTCTCTATTTCCATGAGCTCAAATTCTTTTTAGCTCCCACATATGAGTGAGAACATGTGGTATTTATCTTTCTGTGCCTGATTTATTTCACTTAATTCCAGGCTCATCCATGTTGTCATGAATGACAGGATTTCATTCTTTTTTATGTACACCACTCAAACTTTACACAGAATACTGCATTCAATCCTTAATTAAAATGTTTAAAAAGAAGAATAATAAAGAAACTAGTTCTGTCAGATATTAAAGCATTTTATAAATTGATAGCAGTTAATATAGTACTAAACTAGTACAAAACTGAAAGGTAAAGCAATACATCAGAATACAACCCTGACTAGCTCCTGTTATATAAAATGTAACATATTATAAAGAAAGCCTAACAATTCAAAAAATAAATAAACTGTTTAGTAATTTGAAAAAAGTATATTTAGACCTTCACTTTTAATAATAAGCCAAAATAAATTCCAGATAGAGTAACTACTTTTACAAATGGAGACAGAGCTGAGGCTGGGAAAGGCAGGACCAGACCGTATTCATTCCAGAGCCTCCCCTGGGGCTGGTACACAGTCTGACCCAAAAGAAGAAACTAATTCGAGTTACAATTTTGCTGCTAACCCATTGTATGATCTTGGGCAAGTGTTTTTGCTTCTCTGTCCTTAATTTCCAATTTATAAAGAGTAGATGATAATGATGCCAGCAGCTTGAGAACACTCTTTATAAACTTCAAAGCACTATACAAAATAATATACAGAGTAGAGATTTAAAAACCACATTCATCCACATTGCTACTCCTCAAATATGCTTAGCATCAATATTTTAAAGCTAAAAACAATGCTAATTTTCTTAGTAACCATCTTTATTTAATAAAGTAGACCATTTAAATTACAAGAATATACACTTTCCCTCAGGGCCTCAGTAAAGTTATTTTAATTTTGAATGGAAAAAAGATGCAGCCCATAAACATGTTTATTTTTCCTGAATTGGCCCTTTTACCAAAAAAGGCCAGGCTTCACTGCTCTAAGGGATTTGGGAGATTTTCTTTTCACTGCTACTGTCAGGAAGCCTAAAGGCAGAAGATAAGCCCATGATGTCCTTGAAGGGTAGGGGTGGGGAGGGTGAGCAATGCAGCACAGCAAAAGACTTGGAATTAGAAAAACCCTGACATGACATGGACCAAACTATTTACCTTCTCCTTGTCTCCAAAAACTGGAGATGCCAGCCCTTACTACACAAATAAAAAGATTAAAATGAGGTAATGCACACAAGGCCCCTAGCACCCAACTACAAGTAGTTTGTCAGATAGCGAGTCCTAAGTAAATGCTGGTTGCTTTCTTCTCTTTCCCCTTCTCTCTCATAAAGCGATACTTTCCCTGATTTCTCTAATAATACCTCTCTCCCCTGCCCCCAGGAGGACAACCCTTCAATGATATGTCTGAGGTCAAGGCACTTGTTATTCATATATTTAGTCATTCAAATTGCAGGGCAGAACTGCATGCTCTGCACCCCCTCCCAGACCTTATCACCCCCACCCCCACCCCCACCCACTCATTTTCCTGCTAGGATACTCACAGTGAAGCCTGGTGCTCCACAGAGTGTCATTCGCATAGAACGTAATGTGACCAGAGCCACCTGCAGTTGTACAGTGCTACAGCCCTGCACGGTACCCTCACTCTTCCTTGGCAAAGGCTGAGCCAAGGCTCACATAAGGCCTGCTACAGTGAAGGTGCTGGGAAGATGAACTTAACTCCATTCTCTACCTTAACCACTGCAGTAAAGCCCATAAACACAGTTGAGGTATAAAACAAAACTTTACAAGGTGTTACTCTAAGGTAATAAAACTAATTGCACTTATCAGTCTTCTACCTTCAGCTGTGAGGAACTAAGGAATACATATAGTTACAACTTGTCATAAATAAAGTCTCTTATTGTTCATTCAGTTTAGTTCAAGTTTAAAGCATTTAGTCCCCTGACTAGTCTGGAAGTGACTGTACTGGTTTATAAGCATCAAATAATTCCTTTCCACTACCATTTTTTTTTCCTTTCTTCCTTCCTTCCTTTCCTTTCTCTCTCTCTCTCTTTTTCTTTCTTTCTTCCTTTCTTTTCTTTCTTTCTGTCTGTCTTTCTTTCTTTCTGAGATGGAGTCTCACTATATTGCCCAGGCTGGCCTCAAACACCTGTGCTCAAGTGATCCTACTGCCTCAGCCTCCTGAGTAGCTGGGACTACAGGCGTGTGTCACCATGCCTGGCTTCCAATACCATTTTAAATCGCTTCTCACTGCTTGCTGACCTCTGTACTAGGTTCTGAGTCTTGAGATTGTAATCCTATCAAATAATTTTCATTTAGCCTGGCCTCCTGGAAGAATGGTTTTATTTCTTTTCTTTGATGTGTATGGCACAGATCCTATAGACAAAATCTACCTTTTGCCTTATTTTTTTGTTAGATCTCAAGCTATTCTTTGTGTCTTGTCCTTCATTCCAGATCTACCCGTATTCATGTCTTTCTCTCATCTTTTTATGTTCTTCTGTTTGGGGTCTTTTTGCTATTTTACTGGGGGAGTGTACCATTGTTCAAGCATTAGTAATCATTCTTTGTAATATCCCATTCGTGACTTGATAATACATATTTATAAATTTTAACATACAAATTCTATTCATTCACTCAACAAATATATACTGAATGCCAACTATGTGCCAAGCACTAAAGCTATAGTAGAGTTCATCTCACTCACAGAGTTTACAATCTACAGGTTGGAATGGGCAATACGAATACAGTATATTCTTTCCACCACACTATGAAGAATAAGAAACAGTATTTATCTGAATCAATAGTTAGCAAAGACCTTTTACAGGGTACAGGAAAATAAATACTCTAAATAGCATAATAAATCCAAACTACAGTGTAAGAATAAGAGAAAAGAGCCCTCTTCTATTTTGTGAGTTGTATCAGTAATTTAGAATTGTAACAAAAAAAGTATTTCCAAACCTCACATCCACTGTAT
Organism: Daubentonia madagascariensis; assembly: GCA_023783475.1. Taxonomy (NCBI): domain Eukaryota; kingdom Metazoa; phylum Chordata; class Mammalia; order Primates; family Daubentoniidae; genus Daubentonia; species Daubentonia madagascariensis. The sequence continues at coordinate 12,049,679 of JAKFHU010000258.1, read as the reverse complement.
TATTCGATTCATGGTCAAACACTTCAAATGCTTCTTTGATTTTTTTGTGAAAATCTGCTACTACAATCTCTACAAAAGATAAAGAAAATAAAAATTATTTTACTTTAATTTTGAATTCAAAACAAAAATTTCAACAACCAAACTAGAAATCTTAATAAGGAAAAACAAGAAGAACTCTTTCCTGATCTTTTTTAAAAATTTTTTTATTTTTAATTATTATGGGTACATAATATTAGATAGTTGTATATCTTCATAGGGTACATGTGATGTTTTGATACAGGCATACAATGTGAACTAATCAAATCAGGGTAACTGGGGTATCCATCACCTCAGGCATTTAACCTTTCCCTGTGTTAGGAACATTCCAATTCCACTCTTTTAGTTATTTTAAAGCATACCCTAACTTATTGTTGATGACAGTCTGGTCTTCTTTATGTATCATTTAGCATGTTTAACTGCCTCTGGAGATGTCAAAGAATAGAACAGACTATCTTTTTTTTTTCATGAGGCATAATACACATATCATAAAGGTATACTAATCTTAAATACACAGATTAATGAGTTTTTATACATGCATATACTTATAGAACCACCCAGATCAAGGTAATAGAATATCCCAGCCTATCTATCTCAAGTCCTTTGAGTAGAGTGCTAGCCTGAGAGGCAGAGTAAATCTGATATAACAGATATTGTTTGCTTACCAATTGTGTGCCCTGCCTACCTTGCCTTATTCTATGCTTGGGGAGGGCTGAAGTTGGGGGATAAAAATCATAAAAACCAATATGTGACACTCCCTCAAAGAGCTTTCAAACTAGTTTTGGGACTAAGACTTATTTATATGAAGAAACAATAATATATTCAATAAATATCATATTTAGTATTTACTATGTGCTAGACACTATTCTAGGTGCTAAAGTTATAGCAAGAAACAAAATAAACAAAAATCCCTGCCTCCATAGAGCTATTTTTATTGGGGAAGACATTGGGGAAGCCTGTACATATTTGGTAAAATATATAAGTCAAATGGTCCTAAAAAATAGAGGGAAAAATAAATCAGGGAAGGGACTTGAGGAGCGCTAAGAATATGGGTGGGGGAGAATGGGGTGATATGGTGGTTTGGGAAGGCCTGCCTCAGTGACAAAGTGACATTGGGCAGACACCTGAAGGACGGGAAAGAGCTAGCCTTGTGAATATCTACAGGAAGTTTTTAGGCAAAGGGAACAGTAAGTGCAGAATAGTAGGAAATAAGACCAGATAGGGAGGATTTTGAGGGTGAGGGACAGATTCTAAAAGGGCCCTATAGGCTACTTTAAGGATCTTGGCTTTTACTCTAAATGAGATGAGAAACCACTGAAGGGTTGTCTAAACAGCAGAGTGACATGGTCTGCTTGTATTCACTTTGGCCATCAAGTCTTGAGAATACACTGGAAAGGAACAAAGGTTGAAGCACAGAGACCAGCCAGGAGGCTACTGCAATATTCCAGGTGAGAGACTTGGGCCAGGATGGTAGCAGTGCAGGTGGTGAGAAATGACAGGATTCTGGATTTATTCTAAAGGGCAGAACCAAGAAGATTTGCTGATAGATTTGCTGTTAGGTGCAGAGAGAAAGAAAAGGGTCAAAGCTGACTGACAGGTGTTTGACTGAGTGAAAGAATAAAGGAAAATAATGTAACCGAGTCTCAAAATTTATCAAACGATAAGTATATTAGGACACCCAAAAAGAGACAGAGAGATTAAGTATGAATTCAGACAATTATTTTAATTATAAATATAATACCACCAAATAAATAGTAGAAAATGGTAAATTTTTAAATCACATTCTCTTCACCCTAACATAACCACTAATCAATTTACTGTATTTTCCTCCAATCTTTCTTCAAACATATCCTTTTATATATAGTACCTAATAACTACCATTCATTCATTCAACAAATATTTACTGAATAAACACTATGTACCAGATTCTGTGTCAGGTGCCTTTTATACATTCACAACCAGAGAGGAAAGTACCTCATTCTTAGGAAAAAAGAAACTGAAGCTCAGAGAGATAAGCAACTTGACCAAGATCACAAAGTTATCAAATGGCAGAGCTGGATTGAACCTAGATTTTCTCACTTAAACAATCCTGCTCATCTCTCCCCAACCCCAACCCACCTGACTGTTAGCACTGCTAGTATAAAAACCTAACTCCTTAATAACTGCATGCAAATATTATATTTTTCCAGGTTGTAACATAATCTACATAACCTTCCATTTTTAATAGTACCAAAATTTATTTAATAGTACCATAAATTATTGATATTATTTTTTCTTTATTATGTTACAAATAACATGGTAGTGAAAAACTTTTGCTAATGAATGTTGCCTCATTATTTAAATTTATACTTTTTTGATTACAAATGAGCCTGAATAATGATCCACATGTTTGTTTACCACCTCTATTTTCTATGTTATGAATTGTCTATTCATGTTCTCTGCTTAACCCTACTGGGATCTTCAATTATTTCTTAACAATTTATATGAGCTCTTTGAATAATAAAGGCTTAACCCTATGTCAAAATTACTGCAAACAATTTTCCAGGTCAGTTGTTTGCATTTGTTTTTCTAAAATGAAAGCATCTCCATTTCCTTTCTGATCATCAAAATCATACATGATTACTAGCAGGGGGAAAAAAAAGAATACAGATGAAAGTTTAAATTAAGTAAAAATTACTTCAAATCCTACCACCCAGAGTTAACTTCTCTTTATGTTGATCTCTAATCTAATTTTTCACTCAACAATAAATTATCTTTCATTCTCAAAAAATATTTATTACATTATCATTTTTAGTGACTGCTTGATATTCCATTATAGAGCTTTATCAAAATTTATTTAACCAACCTCCTAATTATGGATGTTTAGGTTATTTCCAATTTTTCATCATTACAATCAATTATTTAGTGAACAATCTTGCCCAATTCATCTTTGTACATTTGTCTTACCTTACTGAAATTCAATGAGTTAAACACACTGAACTTGTATATTAGGTTCTTATTAGCCACAGTAGTATTCTGGGAAAATCTCACTGGTTACAATATTGCCACTGCACAAAGCTGATGTTTGTGCTTTTTAAATTTACAATCATTTTTTTTTTTAATTTATTTTTTAAATTTCAGAATATCATGGGGGTACAACACTTTGGCCATACACATTGCCCCTGTTCTGCCCGTGTCAGAGCCACAATCGTGGTCGTCTCCCAAACTGTGCTCCCCACATCCATTCAGTGAGAGTTTTTCCCATCCCTTCCACCCCCCTCCCGCCCGCCCGCCCTCAGATGAATGTTATTGCCCTGTGTGATGTAAGTGTTCATCAGTTAGTGCCAGTTTGATGGTGAGTACCAGTGGTGCTTGTTTTTCCAATCCTGTGACACTTTGCTTCGAAGAATGGGTTCTAGCTCCAACCAGGATAATACCAGATGTGTTAATTCACTGTTGTTCCTTATTGCTGAGTAATACTCCATGGTATACATATACCACATTTTATTGATCCACTCGTGTATTGATGGGCACCTGGGTTGTTTCCACAACTTTGCAATTGTGAATTGTGCTGCTATGAACATTCGAGAGCAGATGTCTTTATTATAAAATGTCTTTTTTTCTTTTGGATAAATACCCAGTAGTGGATTGCTGGGTCAAATGGTAATTCTACTTTTAATTCTTTGAGGTATCTCCATATTCTTTTCCATAGAGGTTGTACTAATTTGCAGTCCCACCAGCAGTGTATGAGTGTTCCTATCTGTCCACATCCCCGCCAACATTTGTTATTTGGGGATTTTTTGATATGAGCCAATCTCACTGGAGTTAAGTGATATCTCATTGTGGTTTTGATTTGCATTTCCCTGATGATTAGAGAAGTTGAGCACTTTTTTATATGTTTGCTGGCCATCATTCTGTCTTCTTTGGAAAAGTTTTTATTCATGTCCTTTGCCCATTTTTTAATAGGGTTGTTTGATTTTTTCTTGTTGATTTTCCTAAGTTCTGTATAGATTCTGGTTATAAGCCCTTTATCAGAGGTGTAGCATGCAAATATTTTCTCCCATTCTGTAGGTTGTCTGTTCACTCTAGTGATAGTTTCCTTGGCTGTGCAGAAGCTTTTCAATTTGATCAGGTCCCATGTATTTATTTTTGTTGCTGCTGTGATTGCTTTGGGGGTCTTCTTCATAAATTCTTTGCCTAGGCCAATGTCCATAAGAGTTTTTTCCAACGTTTTCTTCGAGAATTCTTATGGTTTCATGTCTTAGGTTTAGATCTGTTATCCATTGTGAATTGATTTTTGTGAGAGGTGAGAGGTGTGGGTCCACTTTCAGTCTTCTACATATGGCCATCCAATTTTCCCAGCACCATTTGTTGAATAGGGATTCTTTTCCCCAGTGTACGTTTTTCTGGAATTTGTCAAAGATCAGGTGACTGTATGAGGTTGGTTTTATATTTGGGTTCTCAGTCCTGTTCCATTGGTCTACGGTCTGTTCTTGTGCCAATACCATGCAGTTTTGGTTACTATAGCCTTGTAGTATAGTTTGAAGTCTTTTTTAAAGTACATAATCTTTTATTTTTAGGTAGTCACATCTGTCGAGATTTCTTCTCATCCTTTAAAGTTTAGAAACTTATCCTTTGAAAAGACCAAGAGGGAGAAGAAGAATCATCCTTTTTCTAGATTTTCTGAATATTCGATTCTGTTTTCTTCCACAGTTTACAAATATATTTACTCTTTAATCCATGTGAAATTTATTTTGACATGTGATTCAAAGTAGAAAGATTAACTTTTTCTAATTTACTAAGTGCTTGATTTGTTTCCTTCTACTGTATAATATATTATAGTCTTTTATGTCATTGAGACTACTTCTATTGATTGTTTTACCTCCCAACGGAGGGGTTCATTTGCTTGGCGGGTATCAGACCAATAGACACAGCCAAGTTAGTTATAGCAAAGGGGTTTTATTACTTGGCACAAATAAGGAGCACACTGTGGAGAGTTCCCAAAGCAGTGTGTCCCTGAACAAGGGGGTGGGGGTTGGGCTGGTTTTATAGTCAGAGGGTAATGAGGCATCATCTGATAGGATCTTGTGAAGAGGTGATGCCAGGAAGCATGCTCTGACTGGATCCTGCCATGGGGTGATGCCAGGACTCTACCTGATTATTCCATCACAATCATTACCGTACATGGCAGCACACTACATGGCAGTCTGCTTCTTAATTCAGTCCCTGCTTCTCAGTCCAGCCAAGCATCTAGGTTCCACCTATGGTTGCACACTTGATTCATCTGGATATGCTCAGGTTATATGACCTTCAACCTGGGGATCCATGGCAACTGAAAAACAACTTATAACTTTGTTACATAAAAGTTGAGCCGGATTGGTCTGATGCAGTTAGAATTGTCCATTCTATTGATTCCATTCTGATTTGCATTCCTAGTATTATACCATTACTGTACTATTTGATTTATTGCCACTGTATTAGTTTCTTCTTAGGAATGTTTATTAATACCAGTTTATTCTTCCAGATGAAATTTGGCAATCCATATAAAATTTAGAAATTCTAAATAAAATACCATTGAAAGTTTTATTGCTACTGCAATCAGCCATATATTAAGACTTAACATTTTAAAATATTTAGTTTTCACATCTAAGTGATATATAGTTAGATATATATCTATATATATATATCCCTTTTTAGATCTCTAAATTAAACATTGTATATTATGACTTTCCTCATATAAGTCACACACAATTCTCCAAGAGCTGATGCCTGGGTATTTCATGGGTCTGTAGATATTATAAGGGAATCTTTTTTTAAATTGTATAATTTCTGGTATTTGAGGTAAATATTGACTTTTTTACTATTGATCATATATCTATTTACTGATAAATTTTATTAATTAAAATCCTTCAATTGGTTATTTTGTATTTTCTTTTTTTATTTTGTATTTTCTAATAACACATTTTGTATTATTTCCTTATTTTCTTTTCTTTCTTTTTTTTGAGACAGAGTCTTGCTCTGTTGACCCAGCTAGAGTGCAGTGGTATCATAATAGTCATAATAGCTCACTGCAACCTCAAACTCCTAAGCTCAAGAGATCCTCTTGCCTCAGCCTCCCAAGTAGCCTGGACTACAGATGCATGCCACAACACTCTGCTAATTTTTCTATTTTTTGTAGAGACGGAGTCTCACTCTTGCTCAGGCTGGTCTCAAACTCCTGAGCTCAAGCGATCCTCCCACCTTGGCCTCCCAGAGCGCTAGGATTACAGGCGTGAGCCACCGAGCCTGGCCTATCTTGTTATTTCTATGTCATGACTATGGTACTGGCCAGAACTACCAAAGCAATATTAATATGTAAAGTGATAATAATCCTTGTTTTATAAAAAATTATTATTAATAGTCTAGGACACTAGTCTTTTATCAATAAGTATAATGCTGACTTTCATTCTGAAATGGGTAAAACATAATTTAAGGCAGTATCCTTCTATTCCTATGTCTAAGTTTTTATGTTAAGAGCAGGCACTAACTTTTAACAACCTCTTATCAATATTTTCTAAAGCATGTTCTGTTTAACATTCATTCCTTAAGGTGCTTCTCAATAAAACACCTCAATAATAAAAAATGCCTGGAAAACTCTGAATATTATGGTTTATATATATTTATAAACATCATTTCATATGGAGATTTATAGTATATACTAGTATATTAAAGTCTTTGGGATATTCTACAATAAGGAAACTTGTTAACTTTGTTTAACACAGCATTTTCCAGAGTCACTTGATTATGAAACCTCTTTTTCTAATTATCACCTATCAGGAATAATTAATGCCTTAATTGAAATCTGGGACTTCCCTAACTAACTCATCCTCACCCACTGGATACTGGTATCAAGTTGAATATCCCTAATCTGAAAATCCTAAATCAGAAATGCTCCAAAATCCAAAACATTGTGAGGTCCCAAGCATTTTGGATGAGTATTACTCAACCTGTACAGTGTACAGTAACCTTTTAATCAAAACATAGCATCATAGGTAGAAACTGAAAGCCTGCCATTGTTTGTTGTTGCTGTTGTCTAACAGCTGAGACAAGTATACTGGCGATGTTACTGTGCTGCTTAGTTACCCTGAATCCATTATTTTTTTTTTACTGTATTAATGATATGTCACATTTTTTACTACTGTTAAGTACTTATGTGTGAATAAGCATAAGAAAATGATTGCTTATCAATAGCATATAAATTCAGGGTCAGGAATGATGGTGATGCCAAACAACCAGATTGTCCTTAAGGGAGGCTGAGATAGTGACACTATTGCTTTCCAATTGTTCGATATACACAAACATTGTTTCATGCACAAATTATTAAAAATATAGTATAAAATTAACTTCAGCCTATGTGTATAAGGTGTATATGAAACATAAATGAGTTTAACGTTTAAACTTGGGTCCTCTCCCCAAAATATCTCATTAAGTATATGCAAATATTCCAAAATTTGAAAACAATCTGAGATCTGAAATACTTCTGGGCCCAAGCATTTCGGATAAGAGTTACTCAGTCTGTAATGTGAATAGTTTACAGGGGCACCTGAAAATATTGATCCTCTTATCTCTCAATGTAGCTAGACAAGGTCAGGCACCTGAAAGCAGTTTATTCAGGGCTTCCCACAAGGGGTCCACAGCAGGACAGGATCCAATGGCATGCCCATGGTCTGAGCTGTAGTAAGCACAACAAACACCATCAGGCACCCACTGCTCCACACTGCCAAGAAAATAATCAACCACATGGTCTTCTATAATACTTCAGAAGCCAGATATAGAATGCACAATTACCCACCATGGACAAAGCACCCATGGAGCTACTGGAGAAGCTCACGTTCCACATGCCCAAGGAGCATGGTGTTCAATAAAACGTGCAACTAGTTCGAATTGATGGGGCTCATGGCTCTAGGAAGCAGTCCCAAATCCTTATCTTCACATATTATTGGCTCCTTCTGTCCAACAGATTATATAAGTACAATTAAAACTGTTATAAATTTTTTAACGGTTATGAAAAATGCTTTTACATTTCTGCATGAACAAAGTTTCTCATTGGTAGTACACTATCAAAAACGGAGGAGCCCATATTAAAGATTTTTGATCAGGAATTGAGTATAACCATTTCAAGCAGAAAATGTGATATTAAAAAGTAATATTTTGGGAAGCAAGCTCAAGTTCCTCCTTCAAAATTTTAAATATATTTGAAACATTTAAAATAAATTTATCATTTAAAAATTTCCTAATACTCTGTCTTATTTTCTTATAAAATTTTTTTAATGTAATGAATTTTTTTCATCAAGCCCCATATAGATGTCCCAAAGCTCTTCTACTAATAACCCTAGTGTGCCATACAAATATTATTTTCCATGTTTGTGTTTTAAAGTGATAAAAGTTGGGAAGCACTACTCTAAGGTCATCACCTCTCTTTAAGTCCTTTTAAGAACTGGCTGCTCATTCCCCTATAGCTCAACTCTCTCAGGGATTTAAGGAAATGTTAGCACTATACTGCTCCCCATTGCTGCTCATAGCCCCTTACTCCTAACCTGCCATGTTTTTTCAAATTTCTTTAATTAAAATATTCAAACAAACAGAAAAATTGAAAGCTTAATATTATAAATAACTCTATGCCCACCACAGATTGAACTATTAATATTTTGCCATTTTTTAATTCCTTCCTCTGTCTCTGTCTCTAAGCAAATTGCAGATATCAGGATACTTCATCCCTAAATCCTTCAGCATGCACCTCCTAAAAATAAGGACATTCTCCAACATAATCCTAATGTTATTATGACATCTTTAAAAATTAATAAAAATTCACTAAGACCTCTAATGTCTATTCCACATTCAAATGTCTCCATATGTATCTAAATGTCTTATAGTTATTTTTTTCAATCTAAAATCCAATCAAAGATTATGTACTGCATTTGGTGGTTGTATTTTTTTTGTTCTCTTTGAAACTAAAACAGGGCCTGGTACGGTGGCTCACGCCTGTAATCCTAGCACTCTAGGAGGCTGAGGCGGGAGGATAGCTTAAGCTCAAGAGTTCAAGACCAGCCTGAGCAAGAGCGAGACCCCGTCTCTATATATTTTATTAAAAAAAAAAAAGAAAGAAAGAAAAAATTAGAAAAATTAGCTGGTGGCATGTGCCTGTAGGCCCAGCTACTGAGGAAGCTGAGGCAGGAGGTTCACTTGAGCCCAGGAGTTAGAGGTTGCAGTGAGCTATGATGATGCCACTGTCCTCTAACCAGGGAGACAAAGCAAGACTCTGTCTCCAAAAAAAAAAAAGAAACTAAAACAGTCCTCCATCCTTCCCCACCCCTTTCCACCCCCAGGAAATTAGCTTGTTGAAGAGACCAGGCTATATAGTGTTTTACAGAATGTCCTACATTCTGGACCTGTCTGATAGCTTCCTTGTTTTAACCTGATATTACTCCATTAAGGTTTATCCCTTCAGGATACATCAACTAGTACTCCTTCTCATTGATGTCTTCTACTGATTCTCTGATCACTGTCCTCCAAATCTATAATCCCAACTAATTCAGTGTCCAAAAATATATCCTCACAATTCTATTTGATCATCAACACCTTTTAATTCTACTTATCAAACCCTTCTGAAATCCTGTTCCTTCCATTTCCACTGCCACTGCTTAAGTTTAGACGCTCACGTCTTGTAGCCAGATTAATGTAGTCACTTCCTGTCTTTTTGCCTTTAGTCTCCTATCCCTCCCTTCCCATTCCATCCATCAAACCATAGTCCACATTTTGCTAAGATGATCTTTCCTCCAATGGTTCCCAAGGTCTTTCAAAATAACATTCAGACTCCTTAAGCAGGCACACAAAGCCCTTTATGAATTAGGCCCCTGCCTATCTCAAAAATGTGATCTCTTAACACTTTCCCACACAGACCCTCCACCCAGGAAATCTTTGTAGTTTCCCAATGATTATGCTTTTTCACAGTGCCTTTGTGACTGGACTGATACTCCTTCTGCCTAGAATATGGCTTTCCTCCTTCCTAGCTATCTCCTATTCATCATTCAAGTTTAACAGTAACTGACCTTGTGAAGGCTACCTTCCTCCTCTTTTTTAGTTAAGTACCCTCCTATATAATCACATAGCACTCATGGGCATCTCTATTACAATATTATATCAAACCATAATATAATTTGCAGGTTACTTATTTGTCTCCCCTTCTATACTGTAAACATCTTGAGAATAACTTTGACAGTGCCTGGAACATACTAAAAGCTCAATAGATGCTTGTAAATAGTTAATAATTGGATATGAGATAGTTTCCCTTGTTGGTGTTTTGTTGGTATCATTACCAGGGTTATATTTATTTCCTTCATATAATGAAACCAGGTGATGTTTCTTTTTTTTCCATGGTATAGGACAATTTTTCTGGTATAGGAAAATTATCTGTTCTTTAAGAAATTGGCAAGAAAACAATTAAGGTAGTAAAATGAAATGAGAGATAACAAATTGAGCAACATATTAAAATGATCGCATACCATCACTTTGTGAGATTTATCCCAGAAATATAAGATTGGTTCAACATACAAAAATCAAAGTAATACACCACATTAATAGAATGAAAGAAAAAAACCCACATGATCATCATAACTGATGCAGAAAATGCAATTGCCAAAATTCAACATCCTTTTATGATAAAAAACACTCAACAAACTAGGAATAGAAGGAAGTTTCCTCAAGGGCATTTATAATAAACCCACAGCTAACATCATATTCAATAGTGAAAGACTTAAAGCATTTCCTCTAAAATCAGAAAAGAGACAAAGATGCCTGCTTTCACCATTCCTATTCAACATACTATTGGATGTTCTAGACAGAGGATCTGGGCAAGAAAAAGAAATACAAGGTGTCCAAATTAAAAAGGAAGAAGTAAAATTATCTCTGTGTGCAGATGACATGATCTTAAATGTAGAAAACCCTAAAATTCCAAAAAGAAAACTGTTAGAGCTAATAAATAAATAAATGCAGCAAAGCTGCAAGATTAAAATCAACACACAAAAATCAGTTGCATTTCTATACACTAACAATGAACAATCTGAAAAAAAATTAAGAAAACAATTCCATTTATATTAGCATCAACAAATAAAATATTTAGGAATAAATTTAACCAAAGAGGCAAGAGACTTGTGCACTAAAACAATAAAATCATTGGGCAGGTGTCAGTGATCTAAAAAAAAGAAAGAAAGAAAAAACTACAAAATATCTTTGCTCTTCTACCACAGGGGAAAAAAAAAAAAAAAACTACAAAATATTGCTGAAAGAAATAGAGAAGACATAAACAAATGAAAAGACATACCATGTTTGCAAACCAGCGACTTAATATGGTTAAGATAAGAATATTATCTGTTATGGCTTGAGTTGTGACCCCACCCCCTGCCCCCAATTTATATGTTGAAGTCCTAACCCCAAGTACCTCGGAATATGTCCTTATTTCAAAATAGGATCATTGCAGGTGTAAATTATTAAGATGAGGTCATATTGGAGTAGGGTGGGCCTCAATCCAATATGACTAGTGTCCTCATAAAAAGGGGGACAGACATGAGACAGACATGCCCACAAGCAGAATGCCATGTTAAGATGAACGCAGAGATCACAGTGATTCAGCAAAAGCCACAAAACACCAAAAATGACTAGAAAATCACCAGAAGCTAGAAGAGGGGTATGGAACAGATTCTCCTGATGTCAAACTTGTAGCCTTCTAGAACTGCGAGACAACAAATTTTTATTGTGTAAATCACCTAGTTTGTGGAAATTTATTACAGCAACCCTAGCAAACTAATATACTACCAAAAGAGATCTACAGATTTAATGCAATTCTTATCAAGATCTCAATTTTTTGCAGAAATAGAGAAAAGCATCCTAAAATACATATGGAATCTTGAAGGACTTCAAATAGCAAAAACTCTTCAAAAAGAAGAACAAAGCTGCAGGAGTCACACTTCCTGATTCAAAACTTACTACAAAGCTACAGTAATCAAAACACTGTGGTACTGGTATAAGGACCAGAATAGAATAGAAAGCACAGAAATAAACACTAGCGTAAATGCTCAACTGATTTTTGAGAAGAGTGCCAAGAAAAGACAATGGGGAAAAGACAGTCTTTTCAACAAATAGTGCTGAGAAAACTGGATATCCCCACGCAAAAGAATAAAGTTCCACCCTCCCCTTACACCACATACAAAAATTAACTCTAAATGGATCAAAGATGTAAACGTAAAAACTAAAACTCTAAAACTCTAAAACTCTTCTAAGAAATCATAAGGGAACATCTTCATGGTATTGGACTTGGCAATGATTTCTTGGATATAACACCAAAAGCACAGACAAAAGAAAAAATGCATAAGCCAGACTTCATCAAAATTAAAAACAGTTGTGCAACAAAGTACATTATTGAGAGAGTGAAAAGACAACATATAGAATGAAGAAAATATTTGCAAAACATATATCTGATAAGGGATTAATTTCCAGGATATATTTTTTAAAAACTCTTACAATTCAACAATAAGAGAAAAAAAAAAAAAACCTGATTTAAAAAAAAAAATGGGCAAAGGACTTGAACAGACATGTCTCCAAAGAAGTTATACAAAATGACTAATAAGTACATGAAAAGATGCTCAACATCACTGGTCATTAGGGAAATGCAAATAAAAAACATAATGAGATACCACTGTATACCCATTAGGATGGCTATTATCACAAAAATGGAAAATAACAAGTTGCTATGGTTTGAATGTTTGTCTCCTCCAAAACTCATGTTGAAATTTAATTGCCATCGTAACAGTATTAAAAGGTGGAACCTGTAAGTAGCAATTAGGCCATGAGGGCTTCACCCTCATGAATGGATTAATGCTATTATCTCAGGAGTGGGTTTGTTATATCATGGTAAGTTTGTCACCCTCTTGCTCTCTCACCTTCTGCCATGGAATGACAGCAAGAAAGCCCTCACCAGATGCTAGTCCCTTGATCTCAGACTTCCCAGCCTCCAAAACTCTGAGGAAATAAATTTCTGTTCTTTATAAATTACCCAGTCTCAGAAATTTTGTTATTGCAGCACAAATGGACTAAGACACAAGTGTTGGTGCAGATGTAGAGGCACTAGAACCCTTGTCAATTGCTGGTGGGCATGTAAAATGGTGCTGATGCTGTGAAAAACAGTATGGTGGCTCCTCAGAATATTAAACATCAAATTACCACTGATCCAGCAATTCCACTTCTGGGTAGACACCCAAAAGAATTGAAAGCAGGGACTCAAACAGATATTTGTACATCAGTCTTCATAGCAGCATTATTCACAATAGTCAAAAGGTGGAAGCAACCCAAGTGTCCAGCAAAAGATGAACGGATAAACAAAATGTAACATATAAATACAATGGAATATTATTCAGCCTTAAAAAGGAAGGAACTTCTGACACATGACTGTAGCATGGATGAACTGTGAAGACATTATGGTAAGTGAAATAAGTCAGACAGAGAAGGACAAATATTCTTTGATTCCACTTATCTGAGGTACCTAAAATGCTCAAACTCATTAAGACAGAAAGTAGAATGGTGGCTGCCAGGAGCTGGGAGAAAGGAGGAATGGGGAGTTATGGGTACAGAGTTTCAGTTTGGGATGATGAAAAAGTTCTGGAAATGGATAGTGGCAATGGTTGCACGGTATTATGAATGTACTTAATGTCAGTGAATTGTACACTTAAAAATGGTTAAAATGAAAAAAAAGTTCTAAGAATTAAGTGAAAGTTGAAAAAAGAATTAACTATTGTGATAAAAATGTTCTAAAATTGACAAGGTATGAGTGTGCATATCTGTAAATATACTAAAAACATTTGAATTGTACACTTCAAATGGGTGAACTGTGTGGTATGTGAATTATAACTTAATAAATCTGTTATTAAAAAAGAGAATCCTTTTGTAGTTCATAAGCATGATTATTGGAAATCATGTGTGAGATGTGCCTCTCTCAAACCTTGTTATGATGTCAGCACATTATCTGTTTGACGTGAAAATAAAAGAGAAAAAGGCACACTATAATTCTTAGACTCATGGGGAAGATAATTATGTAAACATTTCTCTTATTCTAATGAATAATGTGTATTTTATACAAACAAAAAAGTTATTGAAAAATTAAAAATAAAATATGTCAATCACTTATTGCAAATTTTCTTCCAGAAGAATCCCAATAATACCAATAATACATTAACATTTTTGTAAAGGAAATCTATTTTATTATAGCAATATATATACTGACAAGTATTAAATCAAAGGTATCCTTGGAAGATAAATATTTTATTTGGCAGAATCTTAACAACTCAAGGGTAGATTTCCAGATATTTATTTCCCTGCCAAATGATTTCAATATGAAAATGTGTCCTTAAAATGTTGTAGTGAAATAATGTTTGTTTTAAAGTATTAATATCCAAAAGTTCTCAATGCTATCTATGATAATTTCCTTTAAATTTTACCTTTCCAAAACCAGATTACTTAACTATTGATCAAAAAACCTGTGTGGATTATAGTAATTTACAGGTAGAATAGTCTCAAAAGCATTGGTATAGGAAGAATAGAGTAAAAATTTTCAAAATACTATATGACAAATATGTTGCCATTATTTCGTGCCCTGCCATCATTTGCTATTATACCTGTAGCCAAAGGGAATTCACCATGGGTAAAAATTGCTATAAAACAGCTCAACAAGAGATTTTTATCTATCCGATAATTAATCAGCCAATCGAGAGAAGCAGACTCATCAAAATTCTCTACATGCATTCGAGTCTACCTTCCTAATATTGAAGGGGAAAGCTACATACCATATTGTACACCATGTCTCCATTGTGCTACTTATCATGTAGAATATATTTCTGTGCCATATGCCTCAAATCATAAGTTTTAAAATGCAAACATATATACGGCACTATATCAAAAGTGCACAGATTAAAGAAGAAATAACACTAATCCTTCACAAACTCTTCCCAAAAACTGAACAGAAGGAAACATTTCCCAATTCATTCTATGAAGCCAGTATTAACCTGATTCAAAACAAAACAAAACAAAGACATCAGGAAGAAAACTACAGACCAATATCCATTATAAATATAAATGCAAAAATCCTCAACAGAACACTAGCAAACCATATCCAGCCACCTATAAAGGGGATTATATACCATGACCAAATGGGACTTACCCCATTTTGCAGTTGCAAGATTACTTTAACATATGAAAATCAATCAACATAATATACCAGATTAGTAGAATGAAGTGGGGGAAAAACCACATGATCACCTCAATAGATGCAGAAAAACTATGTGACAATATACAATATCCTTTATTGATAAAAACACTCAGAAAACTAGGAATACTGATTTGATCATTGTACATTGTGTGCACATATCCAAATGTCACACTGTACTCCATAAATATGTACAATTATTATGTGCTGATTAAAAATTTTTTTAAAGAATAAAAAAAAGAAAAACTACGAATAGAAGGGAACTTCTTCAACATGATAAAGGGCATTTATGAAAAACCCACAACTAACATCATATTAATGGAGAAAGGTATTCTGCATGCCCTGAGAATAAGCATGTTTTAGAAGGGAAATGTCTATTATATGTTAATCTGGCACACACATTAACGAGAGCTTCCACTGTATTTCTAAAGCTACTTTGGTCTAAGTCTATAGCATAGATGCCAAAAGTAAGCAGCTTTGGGGAATACTAGAGAAAAAAAACCAATGTATAAAGTATCCTTTTAAGAGGTTTAATTCTAAGTTTTGTAATGAGAGTACTTTGAGTCAGTCTTCTTATTATTGATAACACTATGTTGGTGTCCTTTTGTAGTTGTTGTTCTTTTTGTTTTATAGACTACAAATTGCTAAAGAGTTTCCTGTATACTTAACTAGTACTATTCTGAAAAAGATTTAAGAGTAAGAATTATAACAACTTAGTCATGTAAAAAAAAAAATCAACCCAAAGCCAACACTGTGGCACATGCCTTTAGTTCCAACTACTCTGGAGGCTGAGGTGGGAAGATCGATTGAGCCCAGGAGTTCAAGTCCAGCCTGGAAAACAGAGAGAGACCCTGTCTCTTAAAATTAAAAAAAAAAAAAAAAATCAACTCAAGAAGGGAAATATTCTTAAGAATAAAATATTTGTTTGATATAGTCCAATTCTCAAAACTCCAAATGATGTCTGTCGATCTTTCCCAATTAGGAAAACATTATGTCCCATTGTTGATAAGACTGATACAATATAGGCAGTAAGTAAGTACAGTACACTGGTTAAGAGTACCCTGCCTGGAGCCAGATCACCTTTCAAACCTTGGCTATTCCATGTACTAGCTGTAAGACTTTGGGCAAGTTACTTAGCTTCTCTGTACCCAAGTTTCCCCCATCTGCAAAATGGTGATAAAGATAGTATCTCCTTATAAAACAGTATGGTGATTCCTCATAAAGTTAAACATCAAATTACCATATGATCCAGCAATTCCACTTCTGGGTAAACACCCAAAAGAATTAAAATCCGGAACAGATATTTATATACCAGTGTTCATAGTAGCATTATTCACAACAGCCAAAGGTGGAAACAACCCAAATGTCCATCAACAGATGGATGGGTAAACAAAACACAGCATATACATACAATGGAATAATACTCAGCCTTAAAAAGAAAGGAAAATCTGACACATGACTGTAGTATGGATGAACCTTGAAAACATTATACTCAGTGAAAGAAGTCAGACACAGGAGGACAAATATTGTATGATTCCACTTATCGGAGGTACATAGAATGCTCAAACTCATTGGAACAGAAAGCAGAATGCTGGTTGCCAGGAGCTGGGAGGAGGGGGAAGATGTGTAGTTATTGTCTAATGGGTACAGAGTTTCAGTTTGGAATGAAAAAGTTCTGGAGTTGGATGGTGGTGATGGTTGCAGAACATTGTGAATTAACTTAGCGCAACAGTGCACTGAACTGTACACTTAAAAATGGCTAATATAAAAAATCTCATGTTTAGCTATATTTTACAACAATAAAGAAATTATCTTCTTCATACGTGTTTGGTTGAGGATTATATTAGTTAAAATGTACAGAGACTTTATACTAATGCCTGGTCCATATTAAGAGCTATGTATGTACTAGATTCTAATTATAATGGCTGAATCTGACCTTAAACAAGGTAGTTTCAAAATACAGTATACTATCACAAGATAAAGACTATTCAAATTGATAAACCTACACCATGAATGAATTCTTTTATATATATATATTTTTTATTTTTATTTTTTTGAGAGAGGGTCTCACTCTGTTGCCAGGGATAGAGCGCAGCGGCATCATCACAGCTCACTGCAACCTCAAGCTCCTAAGCTCAAGCCATGCTCCTGCCTCAGTCTCCCAAGTAGCTGGGACTACAGGTGTGCAGCACTATGCCCAGCTAATTTTTCTACGTTATTAAGTATGAAATGTCCGATTTCCTTAAGTACTAACTTTGTCAATTGATATCTCTGACATTTCATTGTGACATTTCTTGTTTTATTTTTATTGTGAAGGAACATCCTCATTCTTTCAAACGCACACTTTGGCTTGTGATTATCTTTCAAATTTTTTTTAGAGCAAGTTTTGTGAAACCATGGATAAGTCAAAAATTCGTGTTATTTTTTAATATGAGTTCCGTCATGGAACCAACGCAGCACAGACAGCTCAAAATACTAATATCAACGAAGTGTGTCGGAAGGATGTGGCTAATGAATACACAGCATGTTGATGTCTTGAGAAGTTCCATTCTAGTGATTTTAATCTTGAAAATGAGCCACGTGGGTGACCTGAGACCAAGGTGGATAATGAGGAGCTGAAAGCTGTAGTGGAAGCGAATCCTTCTCAACCTACAAGTGAATTAGCAGCAAGGTTTGACGTTACTATTCCAACAATATTGGACCATCTGAAATAAGTTGGCAAGGTAAAGAAGCTGCACAGATGGGTTCCACATGAATTAAACAAGCAAGCGTCAGAAGAGAAATTGTCTCAAAGCTTGCCTTTCTTTGCTGTCACGACATAAAGGCAAACCATCTCTATACCATATTGTTACGTGTGATGAAAAACTGGATTCTTTTTGACAACTGCAAGCATTGGGCACAATGGTTGGACAAAGATGAAGTGCCAAAACACAGTCCAAAACCGAATATTCATCAAAAAAAGCTAATGGTGTCTGTTTGGTGGTCCAGCGCTGGTATTATCCACTACAGCTTCATGAAATCTGGTCAGTTGATTACAGCGGATGTTACTGCAACCAACTGGATGAAATGATGAGGATGCTTGCGATTAAGCAGCTGAGATTGGTCAATAGAGACAGGCCAATCCTCTTGCAAGACGACGCTGGACCACATGTCGCACAAACAATGCTGCTCTAACTACAGAAGCTGTACTTGGAAACTCTCTGTCATCCACCATATTCACCAGACCTTGCACCAACTGACTACCACTTCTTCCAGGCTTTGAATCACTTCTTGCGAGGAAAAATATTCAATTCTCAACAAGCTGTGGAAAACACCTTTTGCAATTTCATCGCCACTTGCTCTCCAGGCTTCTTTGCTGCTGGCATAAACAAACTACTGTTAAGATGGCAAAACTGTGTCCATAGTTTAGGCGCATAGTTTGATTAATGGCACTGCTTCTTGTTTGAGATATAATAAACTACACTTTTGATTCAAAATCGGACATTTCATATTAAATGACCTAATTTTTTTTTGGGGGTACAGATGGTGTCTTGCTCTTGCTCGGGCTGGTTTCAAACTCCTGAACTCAAGCAATCCTCCCTCCTTGGCCTCCCAAAGTGCTAGGATTACAGGCGTGAGCCACCACACCCAGCCATGAATGAATTCTCAATGGAGGAAAAGTACTTATTTAAAACTTTCATATAGTCTATTATTTAAATAGATTAAAACTAGCTTGTCTTTTTTAAAAAAATTCAAGTACTTTGACAGACTCCCAGTAGTTATATTGGTACCTGACAATGCTCCCTGTGAGAGTAAGCCCAGAGTTGAAGAAGAAAATATTAATATTAATAGTACCTACAGGATAGGCTACCCTAGTATTCAGAACTAGTAAGAAGAACAGATCTTGAATAGAGTGGACACCACAGTAAATAATTACACTTCATCCTAACTCAAATATATTGTTGATTATAAAAATTAAAGGACACACATATTTTAGATAAGAAAATGGGTTACCAATTCTAATCCTCCTTCTAAATAGTATTATCCAAGGTTCCAGGTAGTTAAACCAACCAGTAAGCCAAAACCAAATTAAAGCATCACTTTCCCCTTCTTGCCTTTTTATGACTAGTGATTATTTTCTTTAAGTATCCCTGATTTCTTTTATTTAACTAAAATTTCTCATCTTAAAAATAAAAAATCGAAGCCAGGTGTGGTGGCTCACACCTGTAATCCCAACACTTTGGGAGGCCAAGGCAGAAGGATCGCTTGAGCCCAGGAGTTTAAAACCAACCTGGGCAACAGAACAAGACCCTGTCTCTACAAAAAATATAAAAATTAGCCAGGCATGGTGGCACACCTGTAGTCCCAGTTACTTGGGAGGTTGAGACAGGAAGATCGCTTGAACGCAGGAATTTGAGGTTGCAGTGAGCTGTGAGAACAGCACTGCACTCTAGCCCAGGCAACAGAGTGAGACTCTATCTCAATTAATTAAAAAAATGAATTAAAAAAATTTAAAAGCCAGATTGTATTTTTTTAAATTTTTAATTGTTTTTCTTTTTTCTTTTTTTTAATATTTTTATCAGTAAAGACAGGGTCTTGCTCTTGCTCAGGTTGGTATTGAACTCCTGACCTCAAGTGATCCTCCCAACTTGGCCTCCCAAAGTGCTAGGATTACAGGCATGAGCCACCTTGCCCAGCCAAAAAAAAAAAAAAAAGCCAGATTGTATTTATTTCTTGCCAAAATATAAGACCTGGTCTCATTGTATTGGCTAAAATACCATAGTAACATGTCAGAAAGTTATATTAACCTATTAACATTTTCATGTAACAACCTAATGAAAGCTTTAGAAAGTTTTGTTGTCGTCAGAAAAAAATAAACTGTTCAGATGAAATGAAAGTATAACAATATGTCTTTGCAATAATGGATGTGAGTGCTTGCAAAAAATATTTAGTAACTTATATATGGCTCAAATCATTTTTTTTCTTTTTTCTTTTTGTTTAATCCTAGCTAGGAAAGGATGTCAAATTGACATTTCAAAATAATAATTAATACCTCTGATTTCAAAATATTTCATTAAAAAATTTTTATCTGAAAAAACCTGATTTAGAACTTAAGGAAATTATTATATTGTAAGAAATACATTTTTTACATATGAGTTTATTAGAATGAAATGTAATGTGATCCATGTATCATCACAAATTTTTTTTTTAATTTGGGTAATCACAGTGCTTCTCTCTATATTTGTGTAAATGTAACATTATTGTAAGTTGGTACTAACTGTAAGCCTATTATGTCTTCATTAGTTATGAAGACATTATAGAGTAAGATTTTATAGAAATTTTGAGAAACTCCCATAACATGTTTGGCTGATAACACATTTAGGTCAGTAAGAAAAAAAAATCAATTAAGAACCTCAGAATCTTAAGAGTTGAAAGAGGATTTAGAAGTCATTCAGCCCTATCTCTCACCTAATAGAAAAATCCCCATCATGCATAGGCAGTCATGAATCAGGGTTTGGTTTATTGTTCTCTACTGTAAAGACTAATAACTTTCTGTTTTTCAGAAGCATTGCACTGACTATGGCTACCACTAATTAAAAATGTACTTACAGAAGTCTTTAAACAACAATAAAAAAACCTATACTCAGTCCCCCTTCACAAGGCACAAAGTCTTATTGAAACTTAACTTTTTGGCCAGGCGCAGTGGCTCATGCCTGTAATCCTAGCACTCTGGGAGGCCGAGGTGGGAGGATTGCTTGAGCTCAGGAGTTCAAGACCTGCCTGAGCAAGAACGAGACCCACCCCATCTCCATTAAAAATAGAAAAATTAGCCAGGTGTCGTGGTGCACGCCTGTAGTCCCAGCTACTCGGGAGGCTGAGGCAGGAGGATCGCTTGAGTCCAGGAGTTGGAGCTTACAGTGAGCTACGATGACGCCACTGCACTCTACTCAGGGTGACAAGGTGAGGCTCTGTCTCAAAAAAAACAAAAAAGACTTAACTTTTTATTAGTCATGTCAATGGAAATGTAAATAAGCCATAATTCATAAATTTGCTTTGGACATACTTAATTTTCTTGTTACAGAACATGTTTAAACTCTTACCTTACCATATATATATAAGAAAATAGTTAGTTGATAATGTAAGTAATTCTATTTAATTAATGATTATATTTAATTCAATACCAGAAATGTTACCTTGAAAATTAAATCAAAATAAATGTAGTATGTATTAACAGAAAAAAAACAAAACTCTGTAAAATAATTCAAAGAGGTTTATTCAGTACCAAATATGTGTGGCCACTGGCCCAAGGAGGCACACCCAAGAAGCCTTGAGTAAGTGGTCCCGACACAGTCAGATTACAGTTTGGTTTTACACATTTTAGGGAGACAAGAATTGAGGGTAAAATCATAAATCAGTATATGGAAGTTATACATTGGTTTGGCCCAAAAAGGCAGGATATCTCAAAGGGTGGGTGGGGGGAAGCCTTATAGGTTATAGGTGGGTTCAAAGATTCTTTGCTTTGTAATTGGTTAAAAAAATAAAACTTTGTCTAAAGACTTGGAGTCAGTAGAAAGGAATGCTTTAGTTAAGATAAGTGGGTCTGTTAATCAGTGAGCAGGCCACAATATACTCAAAGTGATCTGTTAAGCAAATTGATGGCCTACAGGTATGCTTTAACCTTTACCTTGCATGGCCTTAGGTCCTTTTAGTAATTTGGTATCTTAGTGTCACAAAGAGTCTGTTTGATCTCTGTTTTAACACTACTTATGGTTGGCTAATGGTGGTAGCTCACACCTGTAATCCTAGCCCTTTGGGAGGCTCAGGTGGGAGGACTTCTTGGGGCCAGATGTTTGAGACCAGCCTGGGCAACACAGTGTGACCCTATCTCTACAAAAAATACAAAAATTAGTGTCCGCTTTGACAGCATATATACTAAAATTGGAACAATACAGATTAGCATGGCCCCTGAGCAAGTATGACATGCAAATTCGTGAAGTGTTCCATATAAAAAAAAAAAAATTAGCTGGGTTACTGCACTCCAGCCTGAGGACAGAGCAAGACCCTGTCTCGAGGAAAAAAAAAATTAATGCTGGTCAATTGTTGTATCTAAATTCCAAAAGGAAGGTGGTATAATGAAGTGTGTCCAACCTCCCTTCCCTTCATGGCCAGGAACTCAGTTTTAAGGTTTTCCTGGGGTCTCCTTGGCCAAGAGAGGGTCCTCCATTCAGTCAGCAGGGGGCTTAGGATTTTATTTTTAGTTTTCATATGTAAGTTTTCAGTGATGTATAAGCAATTTTGCCAAGCTTGAGGGGAAAATATTAGCAATTATTTATTTAATTTCATGGAAATGGCATGTTAGTAGCTGTTCTAGAATATGTTACTTTTTATAGAGTGCCCACTTCACAAACAATGGAACGACCATATGTGGAAATAAACACTTGTACAAGATGGTCAGATGATGAAACAATACCAGAACTACTAGTTAACAAGACCATTTTTGTAAAAGAACCACTGCAATGTGTGTTTCATTTCAGACTGTCTTATATATTAATACTTTCAAATATATTGTATGTTGACTTAAGATTTATCTATTTTGATAAAATAAGAATCTTAATAGTATTTTTAAGGGTGTTAATAAACAGGAACATTTTTGAATTATTGCATACTCTCCATTCCTCATGCATTCTCATGGGTGTTTATTAGCTACTAATTCATAGGTATGCTTTTTTAAATGATTATCCTTTATATTAACTTGGTTGATTTTTTCTCTTATTTAAAAATAATTCAATATTATTTATAAAAAGCAAAATTCATTCTCAGAAAAGAACTAAAAAGCATGAGGAAAAGTTCAAGCTTTTGCTCCTTAACTTCCCTAGAATGAGATGTAGCAAGAAGACAGAATGCAAGAAGCAAGGTGGGGACAGCCTCAAGTTGTTTTTTTTTTTTTTTTTTTTTTTTTTTACAAGTTGAAAACAGCCTCAAGTTTTTTAATAAGACACATTAAAGGAATCTGGACTTACAGGTAAAGTTATCAACTGAAGATTTCTAAAGTAGGGAGTATCTGGCTAGATGTATAATCAAGGAAGATCACTCTTGCTGCAACAAGGATAACTCAACTGGAGGGGAACAAGGCTGTATGGAGGCAAAGAGGTGGTTAGAAGACTCACACAGTGATAAAAGAAGAGACATGAAGGCACTGTACCCTGTGCTTCCCCATAACACACAAATCGCTTGACTGTCTCCTCCCCCAGCCCGGATTAGACCGTAAAATCAGTAAAGTCAGCCTCCTGTCATCACTGTTATAGCCCCAGGCCTTAGCTTAAAGCATTCACATAGAAGGTACTTAGTGTTCAATAAAATGTGTTATATGAATGATTAAACAATTTAAAAAAATGATCCCAGGTATTTTCATTTCAAGCCAAAATCTGAGAAAGCACTATGCCTGCAAATAACATTCAATAAATCTTTATTAAATAAAAGACCTTAGAGAAGACATAGGGTAATGGAGTGAAAGATAAATTGTAAGGGTGAGGCAGTAAGGAAGAAAACGAGAAGCACTATTTCTTGAACTGATTGAAACCTGAGTATAACTGTTTCTTTCAAGAAATTAGCTAGGAAAAAGAGAAACATACATGATTGAAAGGTTGGCAGGACCAAGAGAAAAAAACATTAGAAGATTTAAGAATGTTTGCAGGCAAAAAGGAAGAAATCAGTCAAGACAGCAATGTGAAGATATAAGTTCTTATTGCTTGCAATCTTGTACCTTCAACTTCATCCTTCACATTGTTGCCAAAATGGTACGCATAAAATGCATGTCTGATTACATCATTTCCCAGCTTAAAAGCTTTCAGAAACTCCCCATCATCTACAGGAGAGAGTTGAAGATCCTTAGCAACACATAGGAAAACCTCCTTGCCTAGGCAGCTATTCCTGCCTTGCTCTTGACACCATATACAATGATTCTCAAGGGTGAGAGAACCAGCATCAGGCCAATTATGTGTGAATCACCCAAGAGCTTGTTAAAAATACGTATCTATAAACGCTGCCCTGGAAATTCTGATTCAGTAGGTCTGAGGTAGGGCAAGGAATTTGTACTTTTACAAAATTCTTCAGGGGATTCTGATGAGCAGCCAAGTTTGGGAACTAATACATTAGTACAACATGGCATTTATAAAGAGAACCGGGCTTTACATCCAGAAAGACTCCAAAACAAATCCCTCCTCTACCCTTTATAGGCTAAGTGGCCTTGGGAAGTTATTTATTTCCCCTAAGGATCACACAGATTTTTCTTTTCTACAATGGGAATAATACCTCACTCAAAGAACACTCTAAGTATTAAATGAGAAAATGTATGTGAAATACTTAGCATATGTACATAAACATATATTAAGTATGTACATAAACACTCAATAGCTGTTAACTGTTAATAACTCTATTTACACCCAACTGTTCAAACCATCTCCACCTCCTCGCCATTGCCTACTTTTGTTCATGCTCCTCTCTCTGCCTGGTACTCTCCCCTCATTTTTTTTTTCCTGCTGGTTCCTGCAATCTCCTCTACCAAGCTTCCACCCACATACCCCGAATCTTCCTTCCCTCATTCTCTAGGCTGGGCCACGTATCTATCCTCTGTGATTCCACAACACCTCTGCTTACCACTCTTCATCCATTCAATAATATTTACTGAGGACCTATTGTGTACTAGACACTGAAGACACAGTGGAGAACAAAAGAGACATGTGCTGACATTCTAATGGAAAATAAGATATCAAACCAATTATACAAATACATTAGTCCTCCCTTATCCATGGTTTTGCTTTCCACGCTTTCAGTTACCTATGATCAACTGTGGTATAAAAATATTAAATGAAAAATTCCAGAAAGGAACAATTCATAAGTTTTCAATTATGCACCATTCTGAAGAGCATGATGAAATCTCACACAATCCAGCTCTGTCCTTTCTTCATCACAAGAAGGGTAAGTATAGCACAATAAAATATTTTGAGAGAGAGAGACTATATTCACATAACTTTTATTATAGCATATAGTTATAATTTTTCTATTTTATCATTAGTTATTGTTAATCTCTTACTGTGTCTAATTTATAAATTAAACTTTATCATAGGTATGTATGCATAGCAAAAAACATATATATACACACAGAGTTTGGTACTATCTGAAGTTTCATGCATCTACTGGGGGTCTTGGAACATATGCCCTGTGGATAAGGGGGGGGACTACTGTAATTATGATTGTGATTAAATCACTGCACTGCAATCAATTATTTGTGTCTCTCTTTCCCCCAATAAATACTAAGTCCTTCAGGCTGGTCCGATGGTAGTGGGTTATCAGAATTTATTAACATTAGTGTCACTAAAGTTGGTATACAACCCCCAACTGCTGAATTTGACTGGCTAAAAAAGCTAAAAAAGAAAAAAAAAAAAATACTAAGTCCTTCAAAGCTACATCAAGTTCATCTTTATATCTCCTGCATTCAGCAGGCTGACATAAAAGGAATATTAATAAATAATCTAACTAAGGAGAAGGAAGGCTTAATTAATGATGGGAGGTTCTGAAGAAGACAAGAGCAGATAGATCATGAATACAAATGGGAAAATTAGCATTGAACAAGAGAAGGAACAACTCTTCTACTAAGATAACTAAAAGAAAGAAGAAAAGGGAAGCATTGATAAAATATGTGTAAAGGTAGAGGCAACAAGTTAAGGGAGTTCAAGCCTAATGGCTACCATTTTTGAAATATGAAACAAGATCACCTACCAAGAATTAGGAGGTTGAAATAGATCAGGAGGCCTAAAGGCACACTTCCCCCCATTCCCAAGCAATTAGTGGGCTAAAGTAGATATCTGCCAGTGCTTCCTCCTCCTCCTCCTCTTCCCCTGCTTTTCTTTCTTCGGCACCCAGGATCCAGATCCTCTTCCTATTTGGGGAAAATCCACATTGTGTACAATATTGGCAGAATACAGTGTCTACCTTCTCACTAAGTAAGCCAGAGAGGATAGATCTTCCCTCTGCCAGCTCCCTGGAGGCAAAGGAACAGACATGTGACCTAGGCTCAGCCAATCAGATGTTCTTATGCAAGATTTTGAATCTTAAGGGGGTAACATAAAAATATAAGGGAAGGGCCAGGTATGGTGGCTCATACCTGTAATCCCAGCACTTTGGGAGGCTGAGGCAGGAGGACTGCTTGAGGCCAGGAGTTTGAGACCAGCCTGAGCAACACCGTGAGACCCCATCTCTACATAAAATAATTTTAAAAATTTAGCCGGGTGTGGTGGCACACACTTGTAGTCCCAGCTATTTGGGAGGCTGAAGCAGGAGGATCAATTGAGCCCAGGAGGTTGAGGTTGCAGTGAGCTATGTTAGCACCACTGCACTCCAGCCTGGGCAACACAGTGAGACCCTATCTCAAAAAAAAAAAAAAAAAAGGGAGAGAAAGAGAGAGAACGAAAAGGAAGAGAGAGAGAGAGAAAAAAAAGGAAGGAAGCAAGGAAGGAATAAATAAATGTAGGGGTAGTTTTAAAATTATGGGACTGGTAGAAGCAATAACAGCAAGAATTTAGTAGCAGTGGCCCAGGGGCAGTGGTACCAGCAGTGGCACATTAGCCAGATTATCCTTATATTAATAGCACAGCATTAGCTGTGGTACATGCTCCTGAGCCTCCTTTGTTCTTACCCACTAACCAAGCTGGTTCTCCATCTTCCCTGTGGATTTGATTTTATGAGTTCCTTGCTATCTTCTAATGTTTGTTTGTTTGTTTAAGAGACACAGATCTTGCTATGTTGCCCACGCTGGAGTACAGTGGCTATCCACAGGCACAATGACAGAGCACTACAATCTTGCACTCCTGGGCTCAAGTGATCCTCCTGCCTCAGCTGGAACTATAAGTATGTGCCACCATGCCCAGCCCTGCTATCTTCTAATAAATTCCTTTCCTATGTCAACGGAAAAGAAGCCAAACTCTGTAAAATAATATAAAGAGGTTTATTCTCAGCCAAATTTGAGGACCATGACCTGGAGCCACACCCAAGAAGCCTTGAGCAAGTGGACTAAAGGCTGTGGCTGGGTTACAGTTTGGTTTTATACATTTCAAGGAGATAGAGATTACAGGTAAAGTCATAAATCAATACATGGGAGGCACACATTGGTTTGGCCCAAAAAGGTGGGCCATCTTGAAGGGTGGGGGGCGTGGCTTACAGGTTATAGGTGGGTTTAAAGACTCCTTGATTTATAATTGGTTAAAGACATGAAGCTTTTGTCTAAAGGCTTGTAATGTTTTAAGATAAGTCTGTTAATCAGAGACAAACTAACAGACATTTGTTGTGTAAATTGAGGACGTGCAGATTTGTCTTGCATAGCCTTAGGCCTGTTAAGGAGTTACAAAGGATATCTCCAAGAAGGGAGGGGGACATGATGAGGCATGTCAGACCTCCCTCTTCGGCGGTAGGCAATTTAGTTTTAGGATATCCCCTTGGCCAGGAGGGGGTCCATTCAGTCAGCCAGTGGTGGTGGGGGGAAGCCTTTTATTTTATTTTAGTTCACACCTATGACATTAGCCAGTATCCATTTTGTTTAATTGATAAACCAGAGAAGGGGGAGTCAAGGAAACTGGAAGTCTTGATAATATCCAACACAGGTATTATTAAATATATATGTAAGGGAGCAGAGCACCACTGGAAAATCTAGGAGATTGTGGTCAGTCAATAAAATAAAGAGTAAAGATAAGTATTTTCTAAACAATACAGTATAACAATTATTTACATAGCATTTACATTGTATTAGGTATTATAAGTAATCTAGAGATGATTTAAGTACACAGGAGGATGTGTATAGGTTATATGCAAAGGCTACTCCATTTTATATCAGGGACTTCAGCATCCATGGATTTTGGCATCCGAAGGAGGTCCTGGAACCAATCCCCAATGAATTCCAAGAGATATCTGTGTGGAGTAGGAAATAAAAGACAGTTGACCAGAGGTGTCCACAGATAAAATGAAAATCAAACAGCTGCTGCTGAAGGTAAGTATAATGAAGAAAATTCATATTTAAATACAAGGACAATAATGCTATGGAATATTTATCTACTCTTTTGCCTAAGGCCTAGGCTTCCAAACTGTTTTTCCCAGACTTAGGTTCAAACCAATGTTATGAGTCTTTGAACAAGTTACCGGATCTCTTTAAGCTTTGGATGGAGGTCACAGTTCCTTTCAGGATTGTAAGTACCAAATGAACAACATGTGACAGTCTAACACAATGCTTAGAACATGTAGGCACTCAATAAATGCTCAGTAGGCTATGAAACTCTTAAAGACAAAGATGTGGACAACGTCCAGATGGCTCCCAATGATTCCTGTCTCCTGGTTTTCACACATTTATATAGTCCCCTTCTACAATATACCAGGGCTGATCCATGGGACCAACAGAATATGGCACAAGTAATGGCATGTCACTTTCAACATAAGGCTTTCATCTTGGTGTGTGTATGTGTCTGTCTGTCTCTCTCTCATCACTAGTCCTTGGGGAAGCCAGCTGCCATGTTGTAAAGGCACTCAAACAGCCTATGGGGAGTCCCATGGAAGCAGATCCCTCACCCTAATCAAGCCTTCAGATGACTGCAGCCCCAGCCAACATCTTGATTTCAACCTCATGAGAGACTCTGAGCGAGAACCACCCAGTTATACAACTTCTAGATTCCTGACCCCTAGAAACGGTGTGAAAGAATAAATGTTTATTATTTTAAGCCACTAAGTTTGGGGGTAATTTGTTACCATAAAATAGATAACTAATAGATAATAATATTAGATAACTAATACAGAATTTTTGTACCATAAAATGGGGTGCTGCCATAGTAAATGCCTAAAAATGTGGGAGCGGCTTTGGAGCCAATCAGGGCTAGCCTTTGAGTAGGATGTAAATTGGAGCTTAAAGGGAAGTAAGGAAAATCAGATTGGAAGTGGCAGAGGGGGACCTTTTTTATGTAATAGTAGAAATTTTGTAACAGTTACCTGTACTAAGTTGGAAAGTAGAAAATATGCCTAATCAACTGGTTGATCTAGATAGAGATTTCCAGGAAAAGTATTAAAGGTACTTCATGGTTTCTTCCAGTTGCATAATAAAATGCAAGAGAAGAAAGATAACCTAAAGGAAAGACCGTAACATAAAAAGAAGCTAGGGCCAGGTGCAGTGGCTCATGCCTGTAATCCTAGCACTTTGGGAGGCGGAGGTGGGGAGAGCGATTAAGGGCAGGAGTTTGAGACCAGCCTGGGCAACACAGTGAGACCCTGTCTCTACAAAAAAATAATAAAAATTAGCTGGATATGGTGGTGTGTGCCTATAGTCCCAGCTATTCAGGAACCTGAAGCAGTAGGATCGCTTGAGCCCAGGAGTTCAAGGCTGTAGTGAGCTATGAGCGTGCCACTGCACTACAGTCTGGGCGGACAGAGTGAAACCCTCTCCCTAAAAAAAAAAAAATGTTTAAATCATCACATTTGGAGGATGTTAGGGAACCGATTTTTTATTTAAAAAAAGAAAAAGAAGAAGAAGCAACAGCCAGGAATTGCTAGTTGTGAAAACTCCCTGCCTCTCCTGATTGCAAAAAATGCTAAGATAAGAAGTGGATCTTGGCAAAGATCAAATTTAGGGCACTGCCAGGAAAACCAAGTCTAAACATAAAACAGAGTATGTGGTTCTAAAATCCTTTTTTAAGACCTCAGAAAAATTAAATGTGGTGCCTCAAGGCAACATTCAGACTAGCAAAAAAATCTCTAAAAGTTTAAGGGTGTGTCTTACATATGCTTTCAATCAAACAATAGGGCTTCCAAAGAAGTTTCATGTATCTCAGCTGTCTCAGGAGAAGCCAAAGATAGAGAATAGCTTATGTCAAATAAATTTGTGTATGTGGCTTTTGTCCATTGAACAGTAAGATTCACAGGAGATCCGCGAAAATTTTTAAAGAATTGTATTTGCAAAAACACCTTCAGCCTGGACTAAAAGGGACAAAGACATTACAAAATGAAAAAAAGTTCTTTGGACTCCCAAAACTTCTATTGACAGGAATCAGGCTTAGTGGCAAACATGTACTACTTCTCATAAAAGGAAGAATGACAGAGGATAAACCAAGAGCCCAGGGGACAGAGCCAAAAGCCACCTAGAATCACTTCTGGTCAGTAAGACTGAGTCCTAATAAAAACAACTTCCAATATTTTCCAAGCTTAATTTTATGAGCCAGTAACTCTTGTGTTCCTCCCATTTCCCTGCTGCCATGCTTTGAATATCCACCAAAAATTCATGTGTTAGAAACTTAATCCCCAGTGCAACAGTGTTGAGAGATGGGACCTTTAAGAGGTGACTAGGCTATGAGGGCTCTGCCCTAATGAATGGATTTATGCCATTATCTCAGGAGTGGGTATGTTATAGTGGGACTGTATTCCTTATAAAGGATGAGTTCAGCCCCTTCCCCCACTGCCCGCTTATGATGCCTTCTGCCATGTTATGATGCAGCAAGAAGGCCCTAACAGGTACTTAACCTTGAACTTTCCAGCCTCCAGAACTGTGAGAAATAAATTCCTGTACTTGATAAATTACCTAGTCTGTGGTAATCTGTTATAGTAGCACAAAACAAATCTAGACACCCTCTTTTTTAATAGAAGTGTCTGTGGATGTTATCCTTTGCCATTGTATGTTGGATGGTAAGGGGCATAATAATGTCTCTTTAGTTCACAGGTCTACAGATCAAGAGAAGCTATACTCAAAGAGCTGTACTTAAGTAACTACAGCCAAGGAACCTCATCTACACCTGGACTTAATTTAGATATGACATTTTGGACTTTGTGCTGATGCTATAAATAGATGGAAAGCCCATTTTGGTGGGCCTTGGGAGAGGGTGAGTGTATTCTACATGTGGGAAGGATGTGAATCATTGGAGACCAGAGGGCAGATTGTGGTAGCCAGTCTCCAAGATGGCTCTCAACGACCCCCACCTCTTGGTATTCACACTATTGTGTAGTCCCCTCCAATATGTTACCAGGGTTAGTTTATGTCACCAATAGGATACAGCAAAAGTAATTGTTTGTCATTTCTGAGATTAGCTTATAAAAGATACTGTGGCTTCTGTCTTGATTTCTCTCTCTCTCTCTCTCTCTCTATGGGATACTAGATGCAATGTTGTGAGAACACTCAAGTGGCCATGTGTCAAGAAACTAAGGTCTCTAGACAACAACCAGTAAGGAACCAAGCCTTCCTGACAACAGCTATGTGAGCAAACCCCAGACTTGTGAGAGACTCTGAGCCAGAATCACCCAGTAAAGCTATGTCCAGAAATTATGGGAGATAATAAGAATTTGTGGTTTTAAGCTGCTAGGTTTGAGGGTAATTGGTTACACAGAAATAGTTAATACAGGGACTATGTCAAATTTATTCTTTATTCAATCCTACTTGTTTAACAAATTTTGCTAAATAGGATTAATTTTCCTTTTCCTTCTCTCTCTCACCTGAATGTGTCACTTTCTCAATTTTATAAAGAACTCAAGGTTTGAAAAACTATTTTGGAGGTAGTATAAAAGAACTTTTCCTCACTAAACATATACTTAATTGTGTTCTACTGCTGCTGTTGTCCATACTTTAAGGAAAATGTGGTCCAACTTAGCTTTAAAATGAGCAGGGTGGGTTTCTGTCTTCTCATAGTTTGCTATTTTACTATAAACAGCTTTTATAAATTTGAAGGAAAGGTTTTCCTTGCTGAAAAAATTATCAAGCCTAAAAACAGTGTGCAATCACAGATATGTCTATAAAAAGATGTCTGTCATCTGCATTTTATAGTTTAGAAGAAAGTTTATTGCAATTTCCAGTTATTCCTATCTATGGTTTTTGGTGTGGTTTAAAACACATACAGTCACAAAATGTTAAAGGTCTTCTGTAAGCCAACTGATTTCTTTTTTAATTAATCAGTCCAGAAAGTCTATTTTAACAGCTTTCTTTAATTTCTACAGTATGAAAACCCCAAAAACCTCTTTTTAAAAGGCCCAAACCACATAAAAATGACTTGAAAGGTATTGAAGTCAAGAAAAAAACATAGTTTCCTTATGAATATTTGTTTACTGATTTTAAATAAATGTCAAGATCTCTACATAATTTTCCAGAAATTTGGAGCTATTAATATAAGATTTTAAAAAGGAGGTAACAACAAAATGCTAACCAAACAGGCCCTTCCTCCCACTAGCCTATTTCTTTACCTTTTTCCTTTTTTTTTTTTTTCTTTTTTTTTTTTTTAGAGACAGGGTCTCACTCTGTCACCCAGGCTGGAGTACAGTAGCTATTCACAGGCATGATTATAGTACACTGAAGCCTTGAACTCCTGGGCTCAAATGATTCTCTCGTCTCAGCTCCCTGAATAGCTGGGATTACAGGTGCATGCCACCATACCGGGCTGGGATCTACTACTTTCAACTGGCAAATAGTGTACTTGCATGGGGAGCAGTCTTGTGGGACTGAGCCCTTAACCTGTGGGGGTCTGCCCTAACTACAGGTAGCTGGTGTCAGAATTGAGTTAAATTATAGGACACCCAGTTGGAGTCCACAGAAAACTGGAGAATTCTTTGGCGTGGAAAACACACACATTTGGTGTCAGAAGTACTGTGAGTAGAAACAGGTCCTAGTAGTAGTAGTAGTAGTAGTAGAAGAAGTACTTAAAAAAAAAAAACCCACATTGATAGGGCTATGTCAAAGGGACATAGGAGCCAAATGAAAGCACTCCTAATGACCAAAGCTGGAACAATTTAAACAAAAAAATTAAGTAGTACTGAATTATAACCCAAAATATAAAATAAATATCCATGAGTCCATACTCACAGAAATAAATGATTGAGTACAGTCCCCCCCGTATCCACAAGGGATACATTCCAAGACCCCCAGTGGATGCCTGAAACCTCCTATTAACATAATAACAAACCCTATATATACTGTTTTTCCCTACATATACAAATGTATTATAAAATTTAACTTATAAATTAGGCACATTAAAAGATTAGCAACAATAACTAATAATAAAATAGTAATAAAAGATTACATTCACATAATAAAAGTTATGTGAATGTAGTCTTTCTCTCTCAAAATATCTTATTGTACTCACCCATCTTCTTGTAATGATGTGAAATGATATGACATGTATGTGATGAGATGATGTGAGATAAATGACATAGGTATTGTGACATAGTGTTAGGCTACCACTGAACTTCTGATGATACGGCAGAAGAAGGATCATCTGTTTTGGGTGATCCTGGTTCATCAAGCCATGATGATGTCGATGGTTGGTTGTCAGGAGCAGATGATGTCAATGACTAAGGGCAGGTAGCATATATAGTGTGGATAAGATGGACAAAGGGATGCTTCATATTCTGGGTGGGACAGAGGGAGATTTCATCACAATACTCAGAAGAGCATGCAATTTAAAATTTACAAATTATTTCTGGAATTTTCCATTTAATATTTTCACACCTCTGTTGACCTCAGGTAATTCAAACCATAGAAAGTCAAACCACGAATAAGGGAGGATGACTGCAACAAATAGATAGGCGAGAAGAGACAAATCTCCTGTGCAGAAGAATTCCAAATAATTCATGTAGATACTCCACCCTCAAGGAGGGGGAGCATAATTCCACATTCCTTAAGTGTAGGCCGCACATAATGACTTCCTTCCAAAGACTACAGTATGGAATGGGGAAACAGAATAACTTTACAGTGGAGAAACCTCACAAACACTACCTTAGCCAGGTGATCAAGGTAAACATCAACAGTGATAAACTATATTGATGGTATTACACTTAATATGATGTGATGAAAATAGCACTTTACCTCTGTGGTCTTCCTCCTAAAATCATGAGATAAACATCAAATTCTAATAGAGGGCATTTTAACCAGTACTCCTCAAAACTGTCAAGGAGGTTATCAAAAACAAGGAAAGTCTAAGAAACTGTCATAGCCAAGGGGAGCCTAAGGAGACATGACAACTAAATTTAATGTGGTATCCTTAAAGGGATCCTGGAACAGAAAAAGAGCATTAGGTAAAAATTAAGAAAATCTGGATAAATTATGGACTTTAGTTAATTTTAATGATTACTTTATTAATATCTTTGAACAAATTTTGCCACTATTTCTAGGTTGCAATACAGAGGTTAAGATCACAGACTCTAGAGCCAGACCACCTGGGTTCAAAGATCAGATTCTGAATTTACTAGCTCTATAATCTTTCAGACAAGTTACTTAGCTGCTCAGACCTTCAATTTTTATCATCTGTAAGGACAATATCAAGAGTATCTCACAAGGTTGTTTTGAGGGGTACTACCTGAACTATAGTAAGTCAATAAAACTTACCCATTGTTGGGCTTACTCAGGGTAGGAATTCGAAAAATGTACGGAGGGGAATGGGGTAGATGAAGAAGTCAGATAAGGGCCCCCAAAGGCTCCGGAGGTTGTAAAGACAACTCTGAATTACAAGGCTGGGATGGAGCCGGCAGAGACTGGCGGCTGTTCCAGGAAGAACTCCCCCTCCCTTTGTCAAGAACGGAACCCCCTCAAGCCTCCCTCCTTAATGAAAATCCCCCTTCCGCCCGGATCTTTGACCCGGCTGACTAACCCCCTCCCTATGCCCCCGAGGACTGGCCCCTCTCAAAAGCCTATGAGAATTCAGCCCCGCCCCCTTGAGAGTCCCCACCGAAAGCCCTTAAAACCCCTCAGCCTATAAGAGCCAGGGTCTCTGTCCCTTTCGGACAAAGGCCCTCCTCAGGTTTCATCATTGAAACCTGTCTTCGCCCGCCAAGCGGCCTTCTGTCTCTATTCTTTTTCTCCCTCTACCTGACACCCATTATCATTACTAATTTTTTCTAATTTAGGGAAATGGCTTAGTATCTCAGGGAAGTTAAGTTATGTAGATTTGATTGAGTTATATTCTTATAACTTTTCTATTACTCACTCACATGAAGCATATATAGAGAGAAAATAAGCAAACGTCCAAAGTCAGTGTTACAGCATTAGTTTTCATGAAGTTACTTTACTGGAATCTGCTGATATTTCACTAATAATATTTTTGAACTGGTAATTACCATAATTTTTATATTGGGTAATTACCATAATTTTATAGATATAGATATAGAAATCATCTTTTCTAAAATAGTAAATAAAATTGTATATTTCATGCTCCTTTAAAATATATTCTTTACCTTATTTTTAGTTGTTTCTACTCTACTAGGTCACAAAAAATACACAGCAGAGTTGCTTATTATAAAATAAATATAACTAAATTAATATGTCAACATAATAATAAAATGTCTTTTAGTTGATGAAATCCCAGTTGAGGCAAGTTATATCATTATATAATAATTCTTTAGCTACTCGGGAGGCTGAGGTGGGAGGATTGCTTAAGCCCACAAGACCTTGTCTATTAAAAAATTTAAAATTCCCTTTCTCTTTAATTCCATATTAGGTATTATTAGGTATATCCAAGCCAATAATTTCACATTGTATTTGTTTTTCAGCAACATAAATGCTAAGAAGGCTAAAAACTATGTATTGTACTAAGTTAAAATCAAACCATAGAAAGAAAAAAAACTTAACTTCAAAAGAAGAAATTAATGATAATAAATACACAAGGAGCAGTCATAACCAAAATAAAAGTCAAATCACCTAAGGATATAAGAGAAGTTTTTAAACAAATAGTGCAGATGAGTTTTTTCTAAAGTGGAGATATCTGTATATATACCTAAACATTTAACTAGGTGCTCAAAACCCCACCTACAGAAATTAAGATAAAATAATAAGCCCTTAGAGGAATACTTACCATGAGAACTGTTTAAAGCATATAACAAAGAAGGTAAAGAAATGCCCTCAAGGTTAATTAACTGGAAGTACAAACAAATGTTATTGTTCTGTTTTACCCAAGTAATGCCAATATGGTATTCCAGACATATACTGTTAAAAAAAAAATAGTCAAGAACCTAATTCTTATTCATATTTTGGGGGAGGGGGACAGTTCTTAGTGTATTCTTATTTCATAAACAACTTGATCCAAAGACAATACACCACCAAAACACTAGGCTTAAAATGAAATACTATGTTAAATGATCAACTAGTTTTACGTTAATTTGTGCTTTCAGTTATCAAATGTTAATTGATCATCTACTATAACTATATTCTAATCTAAAAGGAAAACAGACCAGCTGCAGTAAATTATAACAGATCAGTGCTAAAACTCAGTGAGGTATGTACATAGTACTTACTATAGAAGCACAGGAGTAGGGTCCACCTCAGGCTTGAGGATGGGACTTAGATAAAGACCAGAAGAGTCAGAAGTTGGACTGGAAAGGTGTTAATTCATCCCTAACTCTCTCCTCCAAATCCCCACATCCAGTCACAAAAAAAGTTCAGAATCTCTAGACTCTAAAACCTTCTCTGTCATTTCCTCTGCTGCCACCTAATCTAAGACACCACCATAATCATTTGCTTTTGCCCTGCTGTAATCTTCCACAGTGTAACCAAGTAACGGCCCTCCTTTTTTTTTTCTTGAGACAGGGTCTCACTATGTTGCCCAGGCTAGAGTGCAGTGGCTATTCACAGGTGCAATCATAGCACATTGTAGCCTCGAACTCCTGGCCTGAAGTGATTCTCCTGCCTCAGTCTCCCAAATAGCTGGGACTACAGGTGCACACCATCATGCCCAGCCAAGTGATCTCTTAAAAACATAAAATGAATTGTATTATCTCCCTGTCTAAAAAGGTCTGATGGCCTCCTCCTGCTCTTGGATAGAAGTCAGCCCCCCGACCTCATTTCATACTGCTCTTCCCACCCTCACCTTTCCATTCCAGCTACACTGGCCCTCATTCAATTCCTCTAATGAGCCGTGTTTCTTTCTTGCCTCAGGCTCTTGAATGTGCAGTTTCCTCTGCCAAAAACTAGTAGGTTTTCAGCAAACAGAATGCCACACTCAAAGCCACTGAAGCAAGAAAAAATTAAATCAGATGTCCTTTTCTGGAACCCCGAACTTTTTCGAACTATTTATCCCAAGTGTAGTTAAATAGCTATGAAATTTTTTAATGATTCTCTCCTCTAGAGTAAGTAATCTCCAAAAGGGCAGGGTCCAAATCCATTTTATTCCACAATATCTAGCACAGCATCTAACACAAGAAATAATGATTGATAACATTTACAGAGTTCTTAATGCATGTGAAGTTCTCTATATGCTTTACACCATATGAGACAGATTCTACTATACTCATTTGACATGGGAAGAAATTGGAACAATTAGGTACCTCGCCTAAAGTTATCCAGCTGTTAAAGTAGCAGAGCTAGAATCTGAACCCATGAGGATTTACTATAGATTTCATGTTCTTAACCACTAAGCAATACTAAATGAAACACAGGATGAGGAAACAATATGTGCACAGGCTAGCACTTTCATTACGGGAACAAAAAATAAATTGTTCACTAAGATGAACTATAGAATGCATGGAAGGTGATACTAAACATGTGATCAGAAAAAAAAATCCTGGAGAAATAAGATATCCTAGCTTGTTTTGTTAGAGTTTGGACTATCCTAAGGGTAATGGGAAAACATTAAAGGGTTTTAGGTAGAGAATTCATAATCAGATAACCATATTTTCAGCATGATAAATGAAAACAAGTAAACCAGTTAAGAGGCTTTTGCAATAATCCAGTAGATACAGATAAATCTGTGTCAGGAAATTGAGGGATTTTGTATTTTATGGCTTATATTTTCACTGCCATATAAGAAGAGGTTTGCAGAGTGAATGGAGAGGTGAGGAAATTAGAGGTATGAGGAGATCATGAATTTGTACAGGTAATCCAAACTCCTTCTGAATCAATGTTCAATGTCATGATAGACAAACAAAGACTAAAGTACCACTGTAGATTAAAGAACACTATAGAGACATGACACCTAAATGCAATATGTGATGCTGGACTAAAACCTGTATTAGAGGGGAAAATGCTTAAGACATTATTGACAATTGGGACAATTGACAAAATTGGAATATAGACTGTAGAATTATATAAAAATATATTATCTACGGTAAAGTTCATAGATACTTTACATAAGAGACTATCTTTGTTCTTAGGAAATACACACCAAAGTATTAAGGGATAAAGTGGCACGATTGTATGTAATATACTCTCAAGTAGTTCAAGGGGAAAACTGATAAATATATATAGTTATATACAGAAATAGAAAAAAGAATGATAAAAAATGTGGCAAAAGGTTAA
Source organism: Daubentonia madagascariensis (assembly GCA_023783475.1). Lineage (NCBI taxonomy): Eukaryota > Metazoa > Chordata > Mammalia > Primates > Daubentoniidae > Daubentonia > Daubentonia madagascariensis. The sequence continues at coordinate 12,011,109 of JAKFHU010000258.1, read as the reverse complement.
AATTAAAGAATTTGGATAAAGGAAATGTGGGAATTCTCTGTACATGCTATTCTTGCAATTTTTCTGTAAATTTGAAATTATTTCACATAATTATTAAAATTATTTAAAATAATAAATGTAGAATAAGTTTATACTCTGAGAATGGAACATCTGAATTTAAGATTTCAGAGGTGACACAATCCCAGACAATGGCAATATCCAGTTTGGCCGTGGAAGTGGGTAGCTGAAATGTAATACAGATAAAAGTCATTGAAATTGAGGCCACATTTTAGTTTTCTTCTCGTTTCATTATATAGCAGCAGTCCCCAACCTTTTTGGCACCAGGGACCATTTTCATGGAAGACAATTTTTCCACGGACCAGGGATGATTCAAGCATGTTACATTTATTGTGCACCTTGTTTCTATTATTATTACATTGTAATATATAATGAAATAATTACACCACTCACCATAGGTTGGGGACCCCTGTTACATAGCATAGTTTCATACAAAATTTCATTTTACTTACTGATGTCACCTGAAAATTTTTAATCTCTAAATTTCTTTTCACTTTTCTTTCAAGGCATTTAGTGTTTATAACTATTTTATACTTTAGTTACCAATGCAAACCAACTAACCAACTAAAGAGGTACACAGCTACTCTTCCTCATTACTTCTGAGATCTTAAATAAGAGAATTTCAAATCTCCATTACTCTGACATCTATTAGACATACTACCATTTTTCAGATTTATTTCTTGAATCCTACTCAGAATATTTAATCTATGTGATAATATTGAGTTTTATCCAAATTTTAACAGTATTTCACCTACTACACCAAAGATGGTAATAGTAATAATGGCACATCATCTCCATCATCAGCTGTGCCAAGTATCCCTAACTCGTGAGCCTCTGTGATTTAAAATATTCCGAAAGTAGATCTCCAGCCTTCTCCATGGATGGAAGGGGGTTGGTCACCCGGTTACTCCAGAGGGTGGGAGATATAACCATTTGCCTTATGACTTTCATTCAAACCTCCTAAATTTAGCCTCCCTTTACAGCATGCCTTCAGAGATGGCTGCTGCCTCTAATCCTGAGCCTTTCAAGGGTTATACAAGCTAAAATTGGTTTTTCTTTTTGGCTCTCTCTTCTACAGGCTCACATTTATTTTCTTTGGTTCTGCCAGGTTAGTTGCCCCTAGTGTATCCATTTATTAATAGTAATGTAGTATCTTCTCTCTTTATGTCTTTTTACAAACCACTATTATCACTTCTCCTATTCTGTTTGGTCTATTCCTTTTTTATTCCTTTACTGTCATCTTAGGAGGGTTTCAGGAAGGGTAAAAATTAACATCTGTGTCCAATCACTACGTTGAAGTGGAAGTTCCCTTCTAGGGTTTTTTGGTTTTTGGGTTTTTTTGAGACAGAGCCTCACTCTGTCACCCAGGCTAGAGTGCAGTGGCATCATCATAGCTCAGGGCAACCTCAAACTCCTGGGTTCCAGCAATCCTCCTGCCTCAGCCTCCCAGAGTGCTAGGATTACAGGCGTAAACCATCACACCCGGCCTAGTTTTTTAACTAACAAGGTTGGATTAAATATGTGATTTCCAATCTGAGTGCCTCTGCAAATGTAATGGGGGTAACTCTGAGCTTTTTTCAGTATTTTTAGATTAACAGAAAATTACATTTACCTATAATAAGATCACACAGGGTGACAATTTCTTTACTCAATGTGTCATTCATTCTTTCAACACATATTTATAGTGATCACTATATCCTACACATTTTCTAAATTCCAGGGATTTAGTGCTAAATGAAACAAAGTCTCTGGTTTCATGGAGTTTCCACAACAGGATAGACAGACAATAAGCAAATATGTATCTTACACTGATCATAAGCTCTGATTGGCAATTATATATGTCTTTGATTAATTTCTAAACATTAGAAAGGAATTAATGTAATTAGTACAAAAGGATCACAAGGTACTTACAGAACTTGGAAATTAGATTATCCTCTGTAACTGGTATGAGCCAAAAGAGATGAGATTAAATGAAATTATTTTTCCAAAGAGGGTAGAGGATGGGAATCAAAGCTGGCTCAAAAGATCCTTGTATAAGAACATCCATTGCAGCATTATTTATAACATAGAAAATTTAGAAACAATCTAAATATCCAACAGGGAAAGCTTAAATAAATTATGTCCATAAATAAAATGAATGTAGCTATTATACATGTTTTTATGAAATACGACATGAAAAAATGTTTATAATAGTAAGCGAAAAAAGCCAGACATAAAACTATATTCAATATAATCTCAAATCTGTAAAACAAAACAAAATACAAATCTGCCTAGAAAAAGTCTGGAAGGAAATATACTAAAATGGCAAAATTTACTTTAGATACTAGGTCTATGTTTTTTAACAGCATCTTCATCTTATGGTAACTTGTTAGAAACGCAAATTCTCAGACCTCTACCCCAGACAGATCTACTGGGGGAGGGACTCAGGAAGCTATATTTTAAAAAGCTCTCCAGGTGATTCTGATGCACACTAAAGTTTGACAACTATTGCTCTCAATAATGAGATCATGGGTGAATTTTATTTTCTTCCTTATGTAAATTTCTACTTCTCTGTGTGAAGCATGGAGGACAAGAGCCGTGGCTTTGAAGTCAGGCAGACCTGAAAGTGAGTCCATGCTTCACAAACACTTAATAGCTATGTGCCCTTGGTCAAATTGCTTTACCTATCTTTTGGAAAATTCTTAGCCATCATTTTTTCAAATATTTCTTCTGCTCCACTCTTTCCTTCTTTTCCTTCTGGAATTCTAATGATATGTATTTCACACCTTTTGAAATTGTCCCAGGGTTCTTGGATATTCTGTTTTTTTCATTTTTTTTCTCTTTGCATTTCAGTTTGGAAAGTTTCTATTGACATATCTTTGAGAGCTCAATGATTCTTTCTTCAGCCATGTTGAGTCTATTGACAGGCCCATCAAAGGCATTCTCATTACCATTGTGAATGATTTCAACATCTAGCATTTCCTTTTAGTTCTTTCTTAGAGTTTCCATCTGTCTGCTTACATTACCCATCTGTTCTTGCATGTTGGCTACTTTTTCCATTAGAGCCCTTAACATATTAATCACAGTTCTTTAAATCCCCTGATAATTACAAAGTATGTATCACATACTGAGTCTAGTTTTGAAGCTTGTTTTGTCTCTTCAGACTGTTTTTCTTGCCTTCTAATTTTTTGCTTGAAGCCAGATATGATGCATCAGGTAATAGGAACTGAGCTAAACAACCATCGGTGTGAGGCTTTACGTCAAGCTGGCTAGGAGTAGGGCTGTGTTTAATGTTTGCTGTAGGTGCCAGATTCCTCTAGTGTCCTTATTTTTGTCTCCCTATTATCTTTGGGCTTCCCTAAGAACTTGTCCTTAAATAGAGTCTGCATCTTGCAGGTCACTCAGATGGAATCCACTGTTGTTATACTGTATCCCTGTTGATGGGGTGGCAAGGTGTGGGTGAGGAGAAGCATTCTATAATCTTATGATTAAATCTCAGTTTTTTAGTGGAACTGTGTCTCTGTGCTGTGACCTTCACAAGTGTTTTTTAGCTTCTTCCAATTCTCAGTTACACAAGCAAGAAACCTGAGTCTCATTCTTTCTCTGACCTGATTCAACATTCATATCCAACCCATTATAAAATCTATCAATTCTCTCTAGCCTCTGTCACCTTTTTTCATTCCTGACTTCCCCTACTTTGGTTCAGGATCTTATCTTTCTGGACCACTATATTGGGACTCCAATTTTGTCCCACTCTAATCCATTCAACATACTCACTCAAGTGATTTTTCTAAACAACAAATATGATTCTCTCTCTTGTTAACAATTGTTTAATCCCTCACCAGTGTTTTAAGAATAAAATAAAAAATCCCACCGTACCTCATAACTAATCCTAAATTTCAACCATATTCAATGTCTTAGCACTTACTGGAACTCCTCTTCATGTTTTTAAGCATGTTATTTCCTCTATGCCTGAAATATTCTTTCCCTACTTGTTCCCTGGGCCAACTATTAAACTTTATAAACTTAAGAGTCACCTCCTTCAGAAAGCCAACTTTTACCGAACATTCAGCAAATACTTACTGAGCTCCTGTGTGCCAAGCCCTGGGTATATAAAAACAAAAGCATGATCCCTATCTTCTTAGAACGTAAGAGGCTTGAAGGAAAAGCAGACATCAAACAACACACACACAGGTAATTATAAATTACAATATGAAGAGAGAAAAAAATAACTATGAGAGGGAATAAAAGGGGGCTATAATTTAAGAAGGATGTGTGTGAGTCAGGTAACTCTCCAGGGCACTCAATCATTGTATACTTACAACTATCACAGCACTTATCATATGACTATACCATTATCTCCTCAGCTGCCTGTCTTCGTCATTAGATGGAAATTCTTTGAACTGACGTTCAGAGAAATTAAGTGACATGCACAAGTAAATTCTGAAAAAAGGCAGTGTCCAAATTCTAGCCCAGGTCTTTAGACTCTCAAATGTATTACTGTATTTAAAACATAAATTATCTTAAACACTCAATATCTATACAGTCTATACTAGAGATTTACAAAGTATTTTCAAGTACAGGATCTGGTAAACATGTTTTAACAAATGAGTAAGAATAATCCGTAATTATCATACTAAATAGGCTTTAAAAGTTTTGTAGAAATGACATTAAAATAATGAGACTTTTAAAAATAGGGAAGCACTGTGGTCCCCAACCCCCCAGGCTGAAGACTGGTACTGGTCCACAGCCTGTTAGGAACCAGGCCACACAGCAGGAGGTGAGCTGAGGGCAAGAAAAGGAAACTTCATCTGTTTTTACAGCTGCTCCCCATCACTCCCATCACCGCATATGCTCAGCCTCCTGTCAGATAAGCCATGGCATTAGATTCTCATAGAAGGGTGAACCCTACTGTAAATTGCACATGTAAGGGATCTAAGTTGAACACTCTTTATGAGAATTTAATGCCTGATGATCTGAGGTGGAGCTGAGGTGGTGATGCTAGCACTGGGGAGCAGCGGCAAATAAACATTATTAGCAGAGAGGTTTGCACAATAAATGTAATATGCCTGAATCATCCCGAAACCATCCCCCCACCCCCACCCAGTACATGGAAAAACTGTCTTCCATGAAACTGGTCCCTGGTGCCAAAAAGGTTGAGGACCACTGAGAAAGCAGATATCTAGGAAAGGATTCCACTGAGAATTGATACACGTATATGTTTTTTACGAGCATATTCTAGTGTGAGTAGGCCATTAAGGGAGGATATTCATGAAAGAATACAAGCAACCTGTTATTTAGAACAGCTTCAGTTCTGTAAGGCGCTTGGCCTACATTTTTCTTTGAAATTAGTATACAGTTATAAAATCTTAAATCATCAGTATACAAATTATTCTGTTAGGGGACATGTTTTTGTTCTCTATGTTTCTGTTTCTACTGAGGTAAGAGTTGTATTTGTATAATATCACTGAGATGACCTATTATTACATACTATGTTTTCACTTAACAACTCATTATAAGTGAAGAACAGGTTGGCACAAAATGAATGCCTTTATTCAAAACAAACAAATAAACAAATAACAAATAAATAAAAATAAATGCCCCAAGCTGGGCACGGTGGCTCATGCCTCTAACACCAGCTCTTTGGGAGGTCAAGCCAGAAGGATCTCTTGAGGCCAGGAGTTCAAGACCAGCCTGAGCAACATAGCAAAACCTTGTCTCTACAAAAAAATTTAAAAATTAGCTGGGCTAATAGAAAAAAAAAATTCCCAGAATAGGAAGGCAGGCCTCTATATTCAAAGGGCCTCTCCAGAAAACTGAATGAAAAGAAGATCTACACTAAGTCATATTTTCATAATATCTCAGAATACCACAGATAAAGAGAAATGCTAAAAGTTACTGTAGAAGGAAAAAAATAAGTCTCACATATAAAGATTCTGGAATCAGAATGGCAGTGGAATTCCCAAGAACATCACTGGAAACTGGCAGACAATGGAGCAAGGCCTTCAATATTTCAAGGAAAAATAATCTTTCACCTAGAATTCTCTACCTTACCAAACTATTAACCAAATAGGAGAGTAAAATAAAGACATTTTCACTTCCTGGCCATGCTTACTCTGGAGCCACTAGAGACCATGCTCCACCAAAATGAGAGAGTAATCCAAGAAAGAATAGGATATCAGAGTCAGGAAAAAAGGGATCTGTCACAGGAGAGAGGCAAAAGGAGCCTCAGGACAGCAGCTGCACCTAGACAGTGCCAGTCCAGAAGGCTCCAGTGGGGGTGGGGGTCCAGAGCCAAAGGACACCTATAGGTAGACTACTTGCTGCGTCTGACCATGTAGAAAATCTTATGCCTGGTGTTTTGCAATTCAGTTAGAGTATGGAAAGAAATAGTAATAATGACATGGGAAACTGAGCAAATGTGAAATTAAATATTAATAGTATAAGAGAGGGAATATAATGGGAATGCATTACTTAGCTCAACAGTGAACAAGACTTAAATAGTAATAATAAGGTAAAAAAATAAATATTGGCTTAACCAACATTTTGATATAATTATGTTTGCAGGGTTGAGGAAGTGGGAGGGTAGGATAATATAAGAGTATAACACCATGCCAGGTGCAGTGGCTCATGCCTGTAATCCCAGCACTTTGGGAGGCTAAGGTAGAAGGATCGCTTGAGCCCATGAGTTTGAGACCACCCTTGGCAACAAAGTGAGACCCCATCTCTAAAAAAAAAAAAAAAAAAAATTGCTTGGTGTGGTGGCACACACCTGAAGTCCTAGCTACTCAGGAGGCTGAAGTGGGAGGATTGCTTGAGCCAAGGAGTTCGACGTTGCAGTGTACTATGATGGTGCCACTGTACTCCAGCCTGGGGGACAGAGTGCAACCACTGTCTCCAAAAACAAAACAATGCATGTAAAGTAACAAAGAATATTTAATAGAAACAAAAATAGTAAATCCTAGAGTGAGCTTTGAATATCTGCAGCTTACTAAAAAAGTTGACATACTTTCCAAAGCTCACAAGCCTACCAAAAGTTAAAATTTTATACCTAAGCAGTTTGTTTCCTAGATGTGATTCTAATTACAAACAGAAGATACTCCAAGTCCTATATAAAATTCTCTAGGAGACACAAACAATAAGATTTAAGGATCTAAAGAATCAACAACTGCATCGATTCTCCATTTAAACAAACAAAACAGAAGGAAAAGAAAGAAAAAAACAAAAAATGTTCTGGCTGAGGAAACTCTGGAAAAATGATAAAACTAGAAAAATAATTTTTCCTATCCCATTTCAAGCATTCTTCTTTCAGTTAAAAAAAAAAAATTAAGTGATCTTTAAAAATAACTTGATTCGGTCCCAGTGTGGTGGGTCACGCTGCAGTGAGTTATGATCATGCCACTACACTCCAGCCTGGATGACAGAGGGAGACTGTCTCTAAAAAATAAATGAAATAAATAAAAATAACCTTATTCTAAAATTTTTTTTTTTTAGCTAATACAATTATGTATATGCTTTAATCTAGGAAAAAATAAATTATACTTTGTGAAAGCACAAAAAAGCTACAAATAACAACTTCAATGTATATAATCTTATAGAAAAGTTTTATAAATAGAGCATAATAGCTCCTCTAATAGATTTAGTTAATTTTTCTTACCAATATTTCCAATACTTGTATCAAAGTTAATCTCTAAATGTTAGAGAGGAGCTGGATATGATGGATACCTAGAAACTTATTCCTCCTTTACAACTTTAAAAAATCTCAATGTTAAAGATGAACTATTTAAAACATATGTGTATTACTACAAAGAGGTTTTTGTAGTTGTCATTTTTAAAGACATGCCAATGAATACCTTGGCATTATGAAAAAATGTTTTGTTGAGCCAGATGAAATAGAAACATACAACTTACCTATAAGGAAGAGGGGAAAAAAGACCTAAAACTAGTTTTCTGTACTTTTAGGTATAGATTTTGGGGAAATGGCTAGGAATGCTTTGGTTAAAACATAAGCTATCTTTGATTAATTCAAATTTTCTGAATTCAACAAATATTTATTTAGAACCATGTGCTCAGCACTTTGCAAAACACTCACTATAACAGATCAGAAATGGTCCCTGCCCTTTTGGAACTTACAGAGTAATGGATATATTCTTCAAAACTATCCTCTCTTTTGTGTGATTTCATGCTTATCAAGCAACTTCTGAAATATAAATTAATATTCCCCCAACGTTTAATACTCATAAAACAGTGTATTACATCACCAAAATCAGCTTATTAGTCAATGTATCAACACACTCCTATTTAAATTAATAAATCATTCAGGTTTGTACATCAGTCTTTCATGAGTTTAGTTAGCTTGAGTGAATCCCAAAACTTGATCAATTCTGATTAATAGTTAGATGTAATTTCTGAAACTTCAGAGTTGAGAATCAAATATAGAAATGGAATATGTCCACACAAAGATCTTATCACCAAAGTATTTAATTTATCTTCTGACAAAATACATTTCACCATGCCCTTTAAACTGCATTTATAGTTAATTCATAAAACTATCAAGAATAAATAAGATATACCACATAACACTGTCAAACTTTAATGTACGTAAGGATCACTGGCAGATATGTCAAAACGAAGACTCTCTGATTCAGTAGGTCAGGGGCAGGATCTGAGATTCTTTTCTGATAAGCTCCCAGTGATTTTCAGGCTGTTGTCCACAGACCACAAGGGTATATAACATATACCTAGCACGATGTCTGGCACAAAGGCTGCTCAGCCAACTATTCCCTTCCACTTGTGTATGTCTTCTCTCTCTTACTGATCTCACGTTGGGAGCAAAGGCAATGTCTTTTTTATCTTTGGATCTTCCAAAGTTCTAAGCAGAATATCGTCCATATGATAGGCATTAAATATATGTCAACTGAGTGAATGCCATCCAGCTTTTAACAGTCAGTACTACTACTTTCGTTACAGACAGAACTGTACCTTCCTCTGAACTGATTTATTTTAAATTGAAAAGTATTTTTCAAAAGCTGAAAAATCAGGAAAGCTCTCTAGTTTTTAAAAAAGTAAAGATACTGTATTTGCACCAAACTCCAAGGCGTTTTTTTCTCATGCTGACCTAACCAAATCTTTTTTTAAAAAAAAAACAAATGTGCATAACTGTTAGTTTATCTCCTAATGATTTTCCCTTTTTTTGTAAATAAACATGAGTGTAATAAATAAAAATAAGTCACTGTTTTCTGCGCAGGTTAAAAAATTAATCTTAGTATGTATCTTCCACTTCTAAAATAACACCATAAAATTATAAAGACATCTTAGAAAAGGTAACACCTGTAAAATAATACTGGCTTCTCAGATGAATCGTACTATATAAAAACCATAGTATTCCTGTTATCAATAGGTAGATAGTTGGCACAGTTTCACGTGTTTCCCCCGCTGATTTTGCTATCACCTTAACGAGTGACTAAACACCGCGGGGTTGTTTTCTTCCCTTGTAAATATTAGTTGTTAACCTGACTACACTTTGTCCCATGCTGAGAAAAATGGTAGGGTGTTTTGAGCACTCCAGAAAGAAAACAAAGGAGGAATATTATTTTCGTTTCTTAGACGTTCACCTTTACTGTTTCATGACTTTTTTTGTTTTTGCGGTGAGTCTGCCAATTACCAAACACAAACAATTATTTCTGAGTAACTGAGCAGACGGTGACCACGGATCGGGTTTTAAATCATACCGCCGAATTGAAAACAACGTGAAGGTCTTGCAAATAAACGTGGATAACCAGTTTTTCGCGTCTACGCGCCGGCAACACATGAATCCTTCGGGATCTGGGGACCTCAAGCCTCGAAGCGCAGTCCCCGCTCCGCGGGCGGCCACCCGCGGGGCCGGTGGGTTCCCCCGGGGACCGCGGCAGAGGCCCGGCCGGCGCACAGCGGCTCGACGCGTCTCCGCTCGGTTTTGCTTTTTCGTCTTTATTAAAATTGTTTGGGTGGGGTTTTTTTTGTTTGTTTTGGGGGGTTTTCTTTTTTGTAAGACAAGATACCAAACGGATTGCAGGGTGCGGCACGGCCGCCGGGCAGGAATTCCGGAGGCCTGAGAGGCGCGGAGGGAGCGACTGTGACCTCCAGGCCGTCCTCCCGCTGCCTGAGGAGGCAAAATGGTGGCCAGGGTGGGCCCGGGCGGGGCTTCGGCGCGACCGGAGAGGATCCTGCCAGATTCTGGCGGCCACAACTTGTCCTCACCCAGGCCCACGGCCTGGACAGCTGCCGGCGTGGCGCCTGCGGCACCAAGACCCCGGGCGAGGGTGTGTGGGCGGCGGCTGCTTCCCTGTGACCGTGAACAAGGACGCCATTATCAGCACCCCCACCCCACCCCCCGCCGGCGCCTCCGCCGCAGCCCGCGCGGGAGCCAAAGCTCGGCCTCCGAGGCGCGGGGCGGGGAGGAGGATGCGGTGGGAGGGGGAAGAAGAGGGAGAGAGGCGGGGCTGCGGGGACCGGGGCAGGGCGGCCTCGTCTGCAGGACGGGCCCCTCTTCAGGCAACCCTCTCCCGGCACTGGGGGCTCGAGATGGAGGGTGACTCGCCCCCACCCAGCGCTCCCCCGTGCAGCCTGGGGTCGCGGCGGGCGGCGAGGGCGGGCGTCCCTACCTTACCTTCCCTGTCTTTATCATCCGCCATCTTGGTGCGGAGCCCGTCGCCTGGGAGATGCCTAACGTTAACCTCGGTCGCGTCGTCCTTGCCCGCTCCGGCCCCCTCGGCGAGCCCGGCCTGGAGGAGGGGCCGCTCCGAATCCCGGGGGAGGCAGACCCTTGGGTGGGGGCGGGGAAGGCTCCGAGCGCGCGCCTGGTCCGCGCTGCCCGCCCCGACCCTCGCGGGCGGAAGACCAGAAGCCCCCTCCTGCCGCCCGGGATGCGCGCCACCCGGCCGCCAGTCCTTCCCTCCAGAACCGAGGCCTGAGCCGGGATTTGTCTGGGCCTGGGAGAATTACTGAAATAATAAGGTTCCGAGCCCCTTCTCTCCTTTGTTGCTGATCCATTTGGGGACAGCGCGCACACACAGATACACACACCTCACCCCCTCCCGTCCTGTTTGTACGACGTGGCGTTGCTCGATTTTTGTTTTTAACTGCAGATTTTTTAAAAGCAGCCGGGGAGCTGGGTGAAGAGCTCGGCTCCCAAGGGGGGGATGGAACCGGCCCGCAAGCCAGCCTCCTTCCCGGTCCCGGTCACAGCCCGCCTCGCGCGGGGAAGCGGCCCGAGCTGCTGCAGCCCTCCCGGCTTTCTCCCGTGCAGCCCTCGCCGCCCTCTCCCGGAGAAGGCGACGGCACAGCCTATGACAACTGGAGCTAAAACGGAAAAACTAGGCCGGGTGCAAGAGGAAACCAGAGCCACTCGACTATTATTACTAGAGGGGAGGAATAGCTATAGAAAAAACATGTGCAAAATAGGCGCAAACATTGCGTCGTCAAGGTTGCAATTTCTAATACAAAATAGAAGGTTCTCATAGCAACAAAAACGTGCCCACGTTGTGCTCAGTTTTCTATACATTAAAATGTTGCTAGTTGTGAACTTGGATGTGACCTCCGGTTAAAGTTGCAGTGGAAGTTTTAAACCCATTCCTGAAACTGCAGCTATAGCATGATTTTAAATTTTTGTCTTATTTTAAGGATACGTTTACCGTACTAGAATATTTTCTTTTTAAAGAGCTTCGACTAAAATGCCTAATGTGGTTCAAAGAAGTGTTTTAAAAACTAATCTTAAATGACACTTTAGTGCATATGTCTACTAATTAAACGACTTGATGTTATGTAAAAGCAGTTTATAAACTGTCAACTGTAAATTTTAAGAGGCTTTCGAAATACAAGGTATTAGTATTTGATGATTTTATTAGCAGTGTTTTTAATACTCCTTTTATTAATTATGGTTCTGTAATCTTTCAGGAAACCCTAAAGCAAACTGACTACATATTCCTCTTTGTTTTAAAAAAAGTATTTTTTCTATAGAAGAGGTTTATTTGGTGATGCGATCAGCATTCTATTTGAAACTTAATGTAAACAACTGAACCATCACAAAGTGACTCATGTTAGAAGATAGCTACTTACATAAAATGAATACATTTGTATGCAGTGAATTCTTAACACCCAAAAATACAGAAAAGTAATCATTAGGATTCATTTATATCTAAATTTCATAGTCAATATGGTCTAATTATTTGTTTTTAAAGACTTCTTCTCTCCATATAGATAATGAAGGACTTTGAAGTAAGTGTAGGAAACCCAACTCTGCTCTCAGGCTTAGTATTCATTCACAATGCCTTTTCATATACTGTTTACAGTTTCCTTTTTCTAGAATGCCTTTCCCTGGTCTCACCTTGTCCCCACATTCACCCTCCCACAGACACACATTTGTCCCCTCCTGGTTGTCCTGCAGGAAACCTCCTTGAAGCTTTCCCTCTCAGCCTCTTCTTCTGTGGCCCCATAACTCATATAGCCTCTTGTATGGATTTGCAAAGATTTTGTTCACTTACTTGTTTCCACCTACCAAACCTTAAGCTCTTGAGGACAGGAACTGCTTTCTTCATCCCTATATTCCCAGTGCCTAGAAAAGTTTTTCTGTCTGAAATAATGCATATCTTAAAAATTAATATGACTCAAGGGACATCAACAAAATGAAAAAAAAAATTAAGACAGGAGTTAGTCTTCTCAATGACTTTTTTAAAAAACCCGTATTCAGATTTATTGCAAGTAAGACAGATTTTCCTTTTACATTATATTTTTGTCTCAGTAAAAGTATTGGTAGTTCATGCTAATAAAATGAAATTCTTACATAAACATTTATAAATAAAAACTAAATTATTATTTTAAGAGTTGAACAAATTTCTCTGCAACCTCCCCCGTATTTTTATATGTTTTACTAACTTTATTTAGCAAAGCTTTCTATTATTTAAATTATTTCACACCACATTAATCTCTATTTCTCTGAACTCCTACAGCACATTTAAAACACTACTGTTTCTCTAAGTTTGGGTAAGTAAAAAAAAAATTTAACACGTTAATTAACCCACCCACCCTAGGTTTGAGGATAGGTAGGAGGCTTCACTTTTATATACCCTTTTTTATATACCTATAGTACCTAGCCTAATTGGGGCATATATTAGGTGCTTATACATACTTTTCAACTGCCTAATTTGCTGATTAGACATAAATGTGTATAATTATTCTGGAAAACTTTCCACAAGGTGAAAATGATTATCCAAATAGCAAAATAAAGACCCATGATGCCAATGAGTGAATCATCTGCATTATGCTCTTTGACTTGACTTTCAACTCTCTTTGGTTGTGGAAACTTGACTGCTGATTATTACATTACACTTTAAATTAACTCTTTTTAAATATTGTTAGCTTGCTTTGGACCATGGCAAACTAACTACATTGTTTCTTCCTTAGAATATATTGTGTTTCTGAGCTATAGCTTGAGTAATTTGTAATACTGTATGCTGCTAAAGCATTCTTTCACTTAAGAATCTCATAGTGATTTTCAAAAATTCAGAATCAGAAAGTTATTTTTGATCCCACTCATGGATATTTAGCAAACTTAGTGCTAAATCAGAAAAGCAAGGACATAGTTTTAGACAATGACATGTATTTGATTATTCTATGAGACCAGATAGATATGTACAGGTTATGTCCTTTTGCATGCTTGAATTTATAATGAGTTAAATCTGTTCAGACAGATATCAGTACCATGCCTGTGAGGAACACAAAAATGTTTCTTTTTAATACAATTGACTCAGTTACCTAAGATGTGAGTGAAGTGGAAAGGGTAAGTGGTATGAATAATGCAAAATAATAATCGAAAAAATCCTCATACCATGTCTACTTTCCTAGTATGGAGATAATTGAAATAATAATATTATCAGGAATAATTTTTTTTAAAAAGACTGGATTTTCCTTGGGCATTGCCATATACTGACCTCATGATCCTGGGCAAGTCATGTAATCTCTCTAAAACTTAGTTAACTCAGGAAAATAGAAATAACAATGTCCAAACTTCCTATCTTAGTTTTCATGAGATTCAATTGAGTAACTGAAAGCTTTGAAAAGTTTAAAGAACTTGCAAGGAAATCCACTGTCTTTAAGTGAAATAACCCCCCACTTCCACATAGGAAGGAGCACTTAGAGGTCAAACCCCAACCTCTGTCTTGAGATACAGCTTCCATTTGGAGAGTTTGCTTTTCCAATGCTTCTGACACCAGAGTTTACACAATTCACTACTATAATCTGCTGCTTATATGACATGTGATCTAGTTTACATGATATAGTTTATCATCGTCAGTTCGTGGTTTCCACCTTGTCATTTTTAAACCTTACCGAGCAGGAAAGGCCTTTAAGTGTATCTAGATTCCTTGTGCTCTAGACAGAAGACAATGACAGGGAGGCAGTTACTTCTCTGGTCTAATTCATTTCGTGAGGGTGCATCCCTTCCCTGGGTGACCAGCATTGAGAATGTCCAGCCCTTCAAGGAAAACACCACCCCTCCCCTTAGGTGAGTAGCCTGACCCTGTGATCTTAAACGGAACACTTTATCAGAATACAGCAGAATAAAGATACGGTTTCATTACAGTTATGATAATAAAATAGCTCTTCTTTGTTAAGCTACGTGAGGTACTTTGTATACATTGTCTCTTTTAATCCTTATGAGGTTGATGTTAGCATTCCTGTTTTACAGATGAAAAAACTACATCTTCACATAAATGGCTTGCTTAAGTTCTCACAGCTAGTAAGTAAGAGAACTGGCAAGGAATCTAGTTCTGATTGCAGTCACTGTGCTTTACTGCTTCTATATAACTATAACATATCATTGTTAGATCCTTGCAGTAACCTGAATATTTATCAAAGAATGTTAAGGGCAAAAATTCTCCACAGAATTAGTCACCTCCCTCTCTGCTTTTTTTTTCTTTTTTCTTTTTTACTGCTTTAAAACATCAACCAAAGCATCTGACAGAGACTCTTAGAGACTTTAAAGAAACTAGATAATGGCATGCACTTTGTCCTTGTCTGGACAAAGAGTTTAACTAAATACCTGGCCAGATGCTGACTTTTGGGTGGCAGTAGAGGAGGCGAAAGTTACTCTCCTGCCATGACCGAGCAGACTGCTCACCGGCTCACTTCTCTTTGCTTCCCGCCTTTCTGCAGTTTGAGGTCTCCAGACTCTCAGTCATGAGGAAGAATTGTGTTAAATTCCTGGCCCGGGACAGGAGCACGTTGAGTGCCAGAGCTCCTTCAGGCTTTCCAGGGAGACCTGGTGCAGGAAGCCAGACGGCAGCACTTGTGGGCAGCTTGCAAGTAACTCTTACGTGAAACCACAGCTCTTAAAGCATTTGGGAAAATCACACCCCAGCCCTGTTTCTCTCAAAAGCACATGTTTCTTTCCGTTTCTCTTTAAAACACACATTGACACAGCGAGTCACTATTTAATTCATTACTTAAACATTGCCTGTCCTAAGCAGCACTTTTCAGGGACACCTATGGCCAAGCAACTTTTGCTGAGTTTCTGTTCTTGATTCATCGAAAATAAGACCTTAAAAGTGAAGGGTGGTAACTGACCCAAAGATTCAGCAAATGATTATGATTGCTCACCCAACCTCTTCCCCCTCAAAATGGAAAATACAGGAAAAGTGTAAAATTATGTTCTTAATTGACTTTGGAATATTTTGTTGCTTCCAGCTCCAAAAATAAATCTTTGAAATTAGGTTTCATTTATGTTAACACTTACATCAGGAGATAATGCTGTACAGAAGAACAAGTAAATGGTCGTAGGAGGTAAAAAGATCCAGGGTTAATTCTCAGTCCACTAGTCATTAGCTATATGACTTTGGACATGTTACTTCTTCTCTGTCACCTGTTTCCCCATCTGTAAAATGGAGATAAAGAGATGATTCATCATTTTGGACATGGAGGCGATCTGTGGTTCTCCCCTGACTTGTGGCCTGATTTAGTTTCTTTGGACTATGTCCGTGTGACCCTCTAATGACCCATAGTGGTAATATTTGGAGCATTTACTATGTTCTGGGAAATATGCCAAGCATTTTACATGGACTATCTCACTTAATCATCACAATAGCCCTAAAAGAAATATACTAATATGATTCCCATGTTAAAGTTGAGGAAACCATGAGTTAAGATCGTAAACTCTTGCTTCTCTGAGAGGAGAAACTTCTCTACTGCTCAGCCCCAAAAGCCTCTCCTGAGATTCTCCCTCAGAATCGTACTCTGGATTTTCCTTTTTCTCCCTGTATCAAGCCCGAGGGACTTGGCCTGCTCTCTACCCTCTGAATGGGGGCATCAACCATCCAATGGGGTGACAAGGGGCGCTGTTGAAGGGGCCTGGATCACCCCCATCTTTCTAGCGCCCACTTTTCTTTGCTACCCTTGAAGGCAACCGTGTAGGCATTTTTAAAATTTGAAGAGTTTTACTGCTGATCTATGGGGAAAGAGATAGGATAATAAAGTTAGCAAATAGAAATGTTATAAAGGTTATGGAATCTTAGAAAATTTTTACAGCCCTCATCCCTGATTCAGAAAGTTCTTCACTCTCTCTGAGATGGTAAGAGAGAGTGCCTAGCATTTGGCACATGTGTCTCCTCCATAGTTAATGTTCCTTCCCAGAGTTTACATAGATGAATGGTCCATGGGGCTCTTACAAGACAAAGTAAACATAGCCTGGGGATGAATAAATAAATAGTTATAGGTACATGTATTCAGTATATGGATTTTTTAATTGCTGTATGTAATCAACAAGCAGATAGATACTAAAAAGTGAATCTGTACTATATTTTTTATTATAGACAATTCCAATATCATTTTCAGCTTCAAATTGAGCAGAAAATGACTCAATGCTGTGCCTGACCTTGATTGTGTAGGCCTGGCCTGTGATTATGACCACTTCCTCTTAATAAAATGCCTAAGAATAATGAACAGTTGAGACTATCAAGCTAACTCCTTGATAAAGTTCCATATTACCCAGGCACTGCCCTAGAGCAAGAATCTGCTACTCCATCGCCAACAGAGAATGTCATTGAGCAATAAAAACATACAAAGGTAAAAAACCTTCAAGGTTTTGCTGGGTTTTCCTTTATATTTTCCCACCTCCCACCCCCGCTGCTTTTTTTTCAGGTCAGCTATATTTTCAAGGAGGTAATGGAAGGTGTGAGATTGGAAATGAATAGTGGTGACAGGAGGGAGAGGTTAGAAAAGGAAGTTATTTTTAGGAAGGCTTGGATGGGAAGGGAAAAGTGAGTTGCGCTTGGAGCGTGGGGGTAGAGAGGGGATGCCAATGGAAAACTGGTGAAGGGTTTGCCTAATTCTCTAGTCTCTCTTATTTCTTCTCACATATTTGTAATCCTTCCTCACCAAGTAATAAAAAGAAGGTAGCCGCAGACTCCTGGGGGGCTCTTGTTCATTTCAGCCTCCCTCTCCGTTCCTAGAGGAGGAAGAATCACTCAGCATTCAGGAAATTTTTATGGTGCACCTACTAAGTGCCAGGCAGTCTGTTAGGTACAACAGGGAATACACAAACATGATAGCTGCTCTGTATTTGCTAGATACTTTTAGAGCTGGTAGTTTTAAGCTAACAGTTTGTGTTTTGTTTTAGTTTTTGTCACCCATCCCTTTTTGTCCCAAAGTTTACCAAATCCATGACCCACAGAACTGAAATACTCACCCACCAAAGCTTCATTCTCCTTCAAATGGTGTACAATGTATGCTATATCCTCACCATGGCCACAGCATACCCAGCAAGGGTTCATATCGACAATTTGTGAAAAATAAAAACTGGCAATCCAGAACTCCATAGAAGGAGGTCATTAAGATAGACAAATGGTATCTTTCCCAGGAGACATGTGGTGGGTTATACTTATTTGTAAAGAGCAAGGCATTATGAATTTAAGCAATTTGACTAAGTTTATTCACTAGATTGTTTTATTTTAGTGCTTTAAGTGGGTCTCAAGGCCTTTGAATTCATAGAACTTTAACTAAGTGGAATATTAACTAGAAACTTAGTACTAGTTATGGCTTATTTCAGAGTAAATAAGTAAATTTAGTACTAGTTATTGTATTTGCCCTGATCATACAATGTTTTTCATGTTCTTGTATGATCAGGGCAAATACAAGTTTTAAAAAAAGGTACAACCAAGAATTTAATAAATACTTTTAAAATTAATGGCAATAAGCACAAAACCTTCACTGAATGATCTTAAATAACTATGCCTATACAGAATTAAGGTTCATATATATCTTCTTCTTAATGCCTTTCTCCTTAAAATGTGAGTGCCCAAAATACCATGACCCTGTCCTTCTTCGTATTAGTTATTTTTTAAAAAATGATCACTTTAACAATGAACAACACGATGGGAAAGCCAAGGCTCTAGAATCCTAGATTTTATTTCTATTTTTGGTTTGGTATCATTTAGGAATGTTAGACCTCTATGCCTCTATTTCTTTAATATGGATATAACATTCTTACCACTTAATATTTATGCTTTGAAATATTAGGATGATAATTGTGATCTTTTTCATAATTATCACTTACCTAATAATAACACTAATAGAATTTGAAGATCAAAAAATGTTAAATAGGGTCACTATCTTGATAATGTTAAAGGCAAATTTCATTTCCAGTCCAGGGCCTATACACTTATATGCCCTCCAAGTCTGTTGTACCCTCATCTATTTACAAAATCATAAATGTGGCAAACTGTCCAACCTTGAGCTTTCCTGGCCCTTAATGCTTCTTGATAGTCCCTAGCAAAACACTACTGCTAAAATAAAGTGGATGAGAGAGATCTCAGATAATACAATCCAATTTTTAAACAGTACTATGTCTCAATATCATTCTTTTTATTATTAGACTTTATTTTTTAGAGCAGTTTTATGTTTACAGAAAAATTAAGCAAAAAGTAGAGTTCCCATATATCTCTTTTCAGCACCGCCCAGTTTCCCCTATTATTAACATCTTACCTTAGTGTAACCCATTCTTTTTATTCTATAATTTTTTTTTAAGAGACAGGGTCTCCCTATGTTACCCAGGCTGGTCTTGAACTCCTGGCCTCAAGTGATCCTCTCACCTCGGCCTCCCAAAGGGCTGGAATTACAAGTATGAGCCACACGCCTGACCACATTTTTTTTTTTTTTTACACCACCACACCTGGCTAATTCTTTTTAAATTTTTATTTATTTATTTGAGACAGGATCTCACTCTGTTGCCTGGGCTCCAGTGCAGTGGCATCAGCACAGCTCGCTGCAACCTCAAACTCCTGGGCTCAAGCAATCCTCCTGCCTCAGCTTCCTGAGTAGCCGGGACTACAGGCGCACGCCACCACGCCCAGCTAATTTTTGTACTTTTTGTAGAGATGGAGTCTTGCTATGTTGCTCAGGCTGATCTTGACTCTCATTTTTACATGAGATTTCCTTCCCTCACCTCGAGTATCTAAATAAAGCATGCAGCTCTTTCTTTAATCTACACGTGGAACGTACAAAGCCAAAAAAGAATAATGTGTTTTATTCATCCTTGTAAACCATATACCTTTGTCTAATGCCTGAAACAAATACTTGCTGAGCCAAAAATCTAGATAACTTAATTATGAATAAACCATGATCCACAACTGTTAAAAGACACAGTTAAGGTATCAGTTATATGCAAGTTTCATATGTCAGTTTCTCTGGATATTCCCATGTCCAACCCTTATAAATCAGAAGGCAAAGAATTTGGAGCAAATGTTTCAGTTTCCCAACATGAATTATAATATGGTGCTCTACCCCCTCAGCTCTTTTAAAGAGTGGACAAAAGGCACTTCACTTAATTATTTCTGTGGTGTGCAAAGCTGTCGTTGAAGATACCTATTATTCCATGCACTGTCCTGTATTCAAAGATTCATTTACTAACCTCCTATTTAAGTTTGAATAGTCTTCACTGATCAATGTTTATTGTATCTTTGTCAGAAAGGCAAAAAGAAAATGTTTTTAGCTCTTGGGAAAGTCAGTTCTCAATTATAGTAATCTGCTTATCTCAAGTATTTATTAATATCTATTGCCCCTGTTACTTTTAGAAAATTATATTAATAATAGCTAATATTTAGGATCTTATGTCCTAGGCCCATTATTAACATATGGGACTTTAACACTCACAGTGACTCTATGAAGTATATGCTATGATTATTCCCACTTGACATTTTAGGAAACCGTGGCCCAGAAAAGTGAAACTCATCCAAAAACCCACACTTCGTATTGACCAGAGTCCAAAATCTATACTATTAACCACTCTCCTATGTTTTTATCCCCAGTTCTCGTATTTTGCGTAGTATTTTACAAATAAACCTCTTTCAAACTTTATTAAAAGGAGAATGTATCGCTCCTACATTTATGAATCAGTTTGTGATAAGACCTTCTGTAAGTTTTTTCTGATATTTTGTTTTTGTTATATATGGAATGCTTCATGAATGTATGTCATTTTTGCTCAGGGGCCATGCTAATCTTCCCTGTATCATTCCAATTTTATTATAAGATTGTTTTTAGAGACAGGGTCTCGCTCTGCCACCCAGACTGGCATGCAGTGGTGCGATCATAGCTCACACTGCAGCCTCAAATGCCTAGGCTCAAGCGATCCTCCTGCCCCAGCCTCTTGAGTAGCTGGGACTACAGGCACATGCCACCACACCTGGCTAATTTTTCTTATTTTTTGTAGAGACGAAGTCTCATTATGTTGCCCAGGTTGGTCTTGAACCCCTGGCCTCAAGCAATCCTCCTGCCTTGGCCTCCCAAAATGTGGGGATTACAGGCATGAGCCACCACACCTGGCCTCATTTCAATTTTATATGGAACAATACGTGCTACTGAAGTGAGCACAGTAGTTTTTGTTTTTTTAATTCTTTATATGGTATCCAAAAAATTTATTCCTCAAATGCATCTGCTTTTATATTTGTATTTTTATGGAAAGGTTTGATGTGATATAGCATTACTTGAAGTGACAGTACACACTCATCTGTCATTCTCTTCTTGATGTACATGGAATAAGATTATGTGATTTAAGGCTCATGGCTTCCTCCCTAAATAATCATGCCCACAGCTGAATCACGCTGGCAACTGAGAGAAAAGTGATTGTGTGCTCCAAACAACATGTTAAAAGTAGGAAACTAAAGGAGAACCTCACCTCCATGCCTTTTCCTGAGAGCCACTTGTGATTCTGGGGAAAGTGTCCTTGGCACAGTGATTGGAGTTTTTATCTTGCATACTGGGGTTTCAAATGACAGAATGACAGAGTGTTAACCCAACTTTCTAAGGCTGCCACTATAAATTTACAGAGCACAGAGGAAGTAGTTACGAATGTAGCTCGGTCCCCCATCCTTTCTAGTTATCTACCTGCCTAGCCATGTGTTCATCTGCACCCCAAATATTCCACCTAAAGATTTTAAGAAACAGCATATCATTGTAGTGAATCTAGTATGTGTTAATAAGTACCAAAGACTCAAAATTAATAGGTTTATAAATGATGTTATTGCAGACAAATAGGAATATGTCATCTTAGTTTGTTTATTTGCATATATATGCATATATACATACATATGTGTGTTTTCAGCTGTAGAGAAGGAATAGAATGAACCTGAAATGGAGGTGGATAATTTTATCCAAATGCTTAATCAGTTTGTGAATGCTCTTCTTTTTCTGTTGCAACCACTGTCATTGCTTTCCATGACTTGGTATCTTAGATTGAGTTTCTGCTCTTGCTATGTTTAGAATCTATTTTTAACTTGGCCAACTGATTTACTATGGAACCATGTGAGTGTTGTTATTTTTAAATATATAATAGTCGCCCCTAGAACCCACTATATAAAACCATTGTGTGCCTCTCCCACTCTACTGTACATGTTCCAGGATATAAAATAATGATTTTAAAAAATAAGTATTTTCTGAGTTCTTACTGTATGTCAGACAACAGGCTGTGTGCTTACGTATGTTTTCTTAGTTAATCCTCAAAAAAATCCTGCGTTAGCAGAGACTTCTTGCCTTACCAAGCACATTATAACCCTGTATATAAAGCTGTGTCCTGAGTGCAAAGATCATGGGTATTTATGCCAATCAGTCCTGAATTCAAATCCTTTCTTTGCCACTTGTTAGCTATATGAACTTGAGCAAATTATCTAATCTGAATCTCATTTTTTTATATGTAAAATGACAACAATAATACTTCCTTGCAGATTGTTATGAAAAAATATTAATTGAATTGATGTAGCATATCAGGCACTTCTACAGAGTCTGTTGCAAGCAGCCACACGGGAAAACGTAGTTACTATTATCTTTTATTATTCTGAGTTTTTTCATGTCCTGGAAAAAAAAATTCCAAGAGTTTGGAAGATGTACGTTAGTTAAAGAGTCACTTCACTACTCCTAGAACTCTTTTGACCTGGGCAGTTTCAATTTGAGTTGCTAGAAGTTGCTGCAATAATCCAATGTGGCATTTGAACAAATGCCAGGCCTTTCAGCTGGGGCCTTTTGCCCCTAGGAGTCCTCAGACATCTGCTGGAACCTCGTGAGTGATCCCTGGTTGTTGTTTAACAGAATATTAGCTTTGAACAGGTGTGTCTTTGCCTGATTAATCTCAACACAGTTTATAAAGAAGCACCTCTGCATACACCTACAGGAGAAATCCTTGGCTCTTACATCTGTAACCAACTGGATCTGGATTAAAACCACTTGTGATGATTTCAGAATCCTTGCAATGTTCTTTGGGAGACCAACCAGTTGCTTTCTGGATCAAGGGCCCGCGGAATTTTTCTGGGTGGTCTGAGGTTATGCCTTGTAACTGTGTGTTTTCCCTGAATGCCATATATAACAGATTTGGTCCACCACCTACTGCTGCTCAAGAGGCTCTTTAAGTACAGTCTTCTCTAATGTGTGCTATTGAACTGTCATATTAGGAGACACTGATATAGGTTCTTCAGTTTCAGGGCAGGAGTTAGGAAACCTTGGTTGCTAAGGTTGGTGAAGGAGAAAGAGGTCTGGCATTGGCTGCGTATCTACTATTGTGTCAGGAACTTAACCCAGGGGGGTAATACCATTGCACCAGGTAAATTGTGTGTGGGGGGGGTCCCCTCAACTATGTTTGCTTAGCATCAAATCTCATATGTAGTTTAAAAGCAAATTGATTTATATGAATATTACAAGAAACAAATCATTTTCTTCTGGGTATATGAACAAAGTGAAAAAAATCATAAGTCATTTTCCATTGAGTATCTGCTGATAATCCATGTCTATATAGTATACTTAAGAAATAGTTGCAGAAAGTAATACAAATTTCTGGTTCTGGTACTTTGCAGGTTCTTAAGGACTTTCTCAAGCAGTTATTGTATCCTCAGTGAATCCTTATTCACTCCTCAAGGCAAGGATTTTGGCTTTAATTTTTCTGGCATTTCCCAAATCACCTAATACAATCTCTGTCATAGTGTCTGCTCCATAGCAGTTACTGGGGCAATGAAAATTGCCATGATGTTGTGTAATACCTCAAGACTTAAGCATTTTCTAAATAAGTATTTGCATGAAATTTTACAAACTGAAGGACTCTTGTTTTATATCATAAAACTAAATAATCTAAGAAGTCCTCAGAAATGGTTATTTTTAATATATCTCTCCTGTGTACCATCTTGTTTAGAAAACTCTTGTTTTATCTGCCTTAAATAGGCAGTCAGGGTTTATGTTAATGGTTGATTGTTCATATGATACAATTTTGTCAACAAAAATCAAATATACAATCATGAGAGGTACACAGTTGCCCAAAATATTTTTGAAAAATAGATTTTGATATTTTAATATCTAAATCTACCTTACTATCCAGTTCATTGTACTTTAAAAGTGTCTGTGTTTAAAAATTTGGTGTTCTCAGTAAAGTTTTTGCAATGAATTGGGCATCTTTGTAGAAACAATTTAGTTTTCATTTGAATGCCCAGCAGGCAGAGTTTAGAAATTGTTATGAAGTAAATCTATTTTAATGTGGTTCATTTAACTGGTTTAACTCATATATTATCAGACTTGAATGGGACTTCTCAGGGAATTTAGCTTGCCTTCTTTGTATTCAAGGCTTTGAGATTTTATAAAAAGAAGCTCCCAGTGAAAAGGATAGTGTTATTTAAAATTATTTTTCCACTACTTAAAAAGGATTAACTATTTTTTGAATTGGTAATATACGCACATAGTACAAGACTCAAAAGGTACAAAGGCTATATAGTGAAAAGACAATCTCCCTCCCTTGCCCCACACTTATCCTAATATTCCCCTCTAGATACAGTTAACAGGTTTTTTTCTCTCTACTTTTTAAAAACCAGATGCAAATATTTAAATTCTTTGAGTAGTGTTTGGTTACCTTCCTTTTAAAATAACTAGAAAAATGGCATAGCATATAATCATTCCGGAATCCTATACAAAGTCCTTATTTTACATACAAAGCACAGAGAAAATAAAATTTGCTCATTTTCTCTGGGCCTTGAGAAAGTCTTCTATGGCATATTAATACAGTAATGACAGTAAAGTAAACTGTGCTACAGATTATGAAGGAAATAACTACGATGACTATATTGTATATTTTAAGTAAGTAAAAAACTAGTTTCATTGAAGTTAAAAAAATAATAATAAAATATTTGAAAAATTATTTGATAATCATTTTTGTATATACTATTTCTCTGAGTTGCCAATCCCTGAAGTAAAACTCTCATGAATTTATATAGGATTTGAAAAAAAATCTAATTTCCCCAACTTGAAATCCTACTCTTCCCAATATTTTTTCATTTGCAAGTTCAAAAAGTAGTATGTACTGAATAAGTTAAATATATTATGTCTAATCCTTACAATAACCTTGCAAGATTGGGTTTGTTGCCCTGCTGGACAGGAGGGAACTGAAACTCTGAGAATTGAAGTGACTTGCCACAGGTTCACAGCAATAAGTGCAAAGCTGGGATGCACATTCAACTCAAACGACCCACATCATGTCCCACAATGTTGTTTCAAACACAAAATCTCCTAGTCTAGAAAAAGGTAGGATGCTTGACAATGTGGATCTCATTTTATCAAGGCCTGAAGACACATTCCTAAACAAAATGGAGTCAAGGATGCTAGGTGAAAATAGATTTAGGTGAAATGATAGTGGATAAAATAACCATATTCTCCAAAGTGTTGATTAGCCACCAAAGTATTTCTGGGAGTATTTGCAATAGGGCTCTGTTCTTGGCCCTGTTCTGATCAACATTTTATTAATGCTTGGGACCAGAGAAGTGACCATAATATGGTAGGATTTATAAATACCTACTAAATAAATGAATGAATGAATAAGTATATTTGTATTGTGCTGGTCATATCTTTTAGCTGTCACAAAGTTTCAAGCCACAATAATTATATCAAATAACAAATTGAAGATTAAAAAATTATAATAGGCAAATATGATAGGCCAAGTCTAAAGCAATGAAATTTAACAGGGATAAATGTTAAATATTAAACATAAGCTTCCATAATAAATTGTACAAAGAGAAGATATGGGCATTAAGGCTTGACGTGTGGAAGGAAGGAAGGAAAAAGGAAGGGAAGGGAGGGAAGGAGGGAAGTAGAAAGAAAGCCGGCTTTGTATTTTAGTGGATAAGAACCTCAAAATGAGGCCAGTAATATGATACAGCTACTGAATGAAATTAATAGACAATTAGGGAACAAAATAAGGGAGGGTATTCCTCATATTCGCTCTGCAATAGTTAGACTCCATCTGCAATATGTTTCAAACTCTGGGCCCCATGTGTTAACAGGAACAACAATGATCTATACAGAATCCATAGGAAAGTGACTAGGGTGATGGGTGGAATTAATCCATGATGCATGATGAATAGTTGATGGAACTACGAATTTTAGTTTAGAGAAAACTAATTCGGGGAAGCATAATAGTTGTCTTTGAGAACCTGAATGGCATATAGAAAAGAAATTATATTTACAGGATAGTACTGGACCATAGACGCACAGGCTTTGAAGAATCCTCAGAGCTTATCACACCCCCCTGCCCATCTGCAGCTTGAATTACTACTTATAACTTTTACGAATATCTCAATCAGATTATAACATAGAGTTGTTGATCTGGAACCTAGATGAGTGGTTCTCAGAGTGTGGACCCAAGGCCAGCAGCATCAGAATTACCTGGGATCTTGTCAGGAATATTAATACAAAACTTTTGGACCCCACCCTGGATCTACAGAATCAGAAAAGCCCTCCGGGCGATACTGACACATGCCAAAGTTGAAGAACCATTATGATCATCAGATGCAGGTGTTTAGCCTAAGATCTTGATTGCAGTTATGTCTGAAAACCTACCTTCTCCTCATTGATTCCTATTCATGTGTCCTTTCCATTGGTCCAACCAATAATCCAGCACAGCAGGAGGTGAGCAGCAGGTAAGCCAGCAAATCTTCATCTGATTTTACAGCAGCTCCCCATCGCTCCCATCACCACCTGAGCTCCGCCTCTGTGCAGCACCCCACTACCACCACCCAAGCCCCTGTCCGTGGAAAAATTGTCTTCTGTGAAACTGGTCCCTGGTGCCAAAAAGGTTGGGGATTGCTGCTTTAGTGCACATTCCGTATTCAGCTAGGTCCTCAGTTTATTATTATCTCTGCTTTGGACAATGACAAAAATAGGTAATCAGTAGTGCTGGCTAACATTAGCAAGGAGTTGAAAAAAAGGTTGAAGTTACTAAGCTAGTAATTGGACTCTTGAGCTATTTTTATTCCCTACCATAGTGAATTTTTGGGAGAGATCTCAAATGCTTCCTGGAATAATCCAACACTGCTTGCATTTTGTGGGAACTTCTATTAAATTACCAATGGCTATACCACCATGAACTATTCTAGCCAAAGAAATTGAACTTGAATGTAATCAAGCTTCTAGAGCTAACAGTCATTTACAGGAGGTGGGAGCAGGGAGAGTAAAGGAGGAACAAGTTAAATGACACCAGGAGGAAGCAAACAGGCAAATCCAGATTGTGGGATATTGTTTAGGACAACTAAACTAGCATCTTCCATAAGTCAATAGCATTAAAAATGTAGGTGAGGAGGAAGGAAGGACTCTAGACCAAAAGAAACTTCAGAGGTATAACAGACCAATGCAATGCATACATCTTGTTTGAATTCTGATTCAAACAAACCACTTGTGACGTATGAAGAAGAGTACATTTGCAGGTAACAATATAAAAAGCTCCCTGGGGAGTGAACAGGTCAGTCCCCTTCCTGAGAGTCTGCCTAGCACTACCTGGAGTCCCCATCCCATCCAGCTCCCACCCTGCCCGACTGGTACCCTTCACCTGGTGTTGCGTGGCACATCTCTGAAGGGGCATCCCTAAAGCCTCCCTTAGGATCCATGGGGGCAATCCCAGTGCATGAACATGTTCGGGGTGATACACAATGGCACCATCTTGGCTGGGTTCAGTGGCTCACGCCTGTAATCCTAGCACTCTGGGAGGCCAAGGTGGGAGGATTGCTTGAGCTCAGGAGTTCAAGACCATCCTGAGCAAGAGTGAGACCCATCTATACTAAAAACAGAAAAATTAGCCAGACGTCATGATGAGCACCTGTGGTCCCAGCTACTTGGCAGGCTGAGGCAAGAGTATCACCTGAGCCCAGGAGTTTGAGGTTGCAATGAGCTATGATGACACCACTGCACTCTACCCAGGGCGACAGAGTGAGACTCTGTTGCAAAAAAAAAAGAATGTCAGCATCTCACTGCCCATGGGGTCAGATGGTGGAGGAAGGGCTCTCTAGTTTTAATGAAGGACCAGCTGTGGCTCCTGGGGTGGTGGAATGGAACTTAATGAAAACTATCATAGGGCTGTAAATACTACACTCCCAAATTCAGACATTATCAGTGAGATGGGGTATTTTTTGTTGTTTTTTTTTGTTTTGTTTTGTTTTTTGGAGACAGAGTCTCACTCTGCTGCCCTGGGTAGAGTGCAGTGGCGTCATCATAGCTTATTGCAACCTCAAACTCCTGGGCTCAAGTGATCCTCCTGCCTCAGCCTCCCCAGCAGCTGGGACTATAGCTGCATGCCACCACACCTGGCTAATTTTTTAAAGTTTTTTTGTAGAGATGGAGTCTCACTATGTTACTCAGGCTAGAAGATTTTTTTCTTTTCCTTTCTTTTTGGCCACAGGGTTTTTGGAATGTGAGCATTGAACCAGACCTTGAGGTAGCTGTCAGAAATCTGCTTCAGCCCCAGTCTACCCCTGTGCACCAATCCACCCCAGATATCCAGTGCTTCCACCAAGGCCACTCAGCTTCCATCCAGCTTAAGCCAACCAGAGTGCATACTATCTTTTCCACACTTGCTTTATAACACATTGTTCATTTTT
Organism: Daubentonia madagascariensis; assembly: GCA_023783475.1. Taxonomy (NCBI): domain Eukaryota; kingdom Metazoa; phylum Chordata; class Mammalia; order Primates; family Daubentoniidae; genus Daubentonia; species Daubentonia madagascariensis. The sequence goes on along the minus strand of JAKFHU010000258.1, from coordinate 11,982,661 downwards.
TTATTTAATTGTTTGATATGCTACTTAAAGTACTTTACTACGTGTTCGTGTTCTGACCTCCCAGCTGACTGAGGAGCTTACCATCTCCCTTAGTTCTTTAAAATGGTCCCTAGTGTCTGGCATAGCAGACATTCAATGACTATTGGCTATCAGTGGAATCTGTTCTTATCAGACTCCTCTGGAAATTGAGATCTTTGCCACCAACCTAGGCCACTCCACTCCATAATTTCCAGGTCATCTACTAGCCATAAGATCATCATGGCCACTCTAGCTAGCATGCAAAAGACATAAGGCAACATATGGTCATGATTAAATCGTTGCTGTGCATATTTTATAAAAACAACAACAATAACAATCTCCATGGGATTGTTGTTTATCTGGCAGAACATGGATGTCAAATCCCTGCCTTATAGTCCTGTTTTGGCTGCTTGACCTGTTCTCTGATGATACACTTCCATCCTTCACCTGAGCTATTGGAGGAAAGGCACTTTTGTCTTCATCTGAGTTGGCTTGGATCGCCATCTAAAATGTCTTTTATTTTTTTAACTTTTTTTTTGGAGAAAGAGTCTTGCTCTGTTGCCCCGGCTAGACTAAGAGTGCAGTGGCGTCATCATAGCTCACTGCAACCTCAAACTCCTGGGCTCAAACGAGCCTACTGCCTCAGCCTCCCGAGTAGCTGGGACTACAGGCCTGCACCACCACACCCAGCTAATTTTTTCTATTTTTAGTAGAGACGGGGTCTTGCTCTTGCTCAGGCTGGTCTTGAACTCCAGAGCTCAAGTGATCCTCCTGCCTCGGCCTCCCAGAGTGCTAGGATTACAGGAGTGAGCCACCACACCTGGCCTAAAATGTCTCTCAAATATGAACCCCCTATTCTTCATCCCCTCTACTGCAGCCCAAGTTCAGGCCTCTGTTGTCTGGCCTGCATTAAGAGTGAGCTTCCTAACTGGTCACCCTGCCTTTAGTCCTGCCTCACTTGAATCCATCTTCCCTACTGCTACCTATCATCTTTCTAAATCACAGGCATGATTGAGTCACTTCCCAGTTCAAAAATATTTAACAGTTCTCTATAACCTATAGATAAAGTCTGAAATCCAAAATGCTTTATACTGCATTTTATAATCTTGCATCAATATAATTTTCCAGCTTCCTGCCTCAACCCTTCCTCCCCACCAAAATCTTTAATGAAAAGAAATTCCTTAATGCTTTAAATTCTTGTGGCTTTTCTCACACTGTCCCCTTAACCTGAAATGCCCTCTTCCTCGAATAAAATAAGAACTAACCTTTGTGCAATGCATTGCAATTCACAAAGAGAGGCTTTCTTATAAATACTCATTTTAGAAGGTTCATGTCAGTGATTAAGAGACGTAGCCAGACTCCCATGTTGTAATTCACCACTTATTTGCTATGAAACCATGGACAATTTAACCTCTATAGGTTCCTCATCTTTAAAATGAGGATAATAATAGTATCTTATTTCTCAGGGTTGTTTTGAAGTTTAAATGAGTTAATACATTGCCAGACATGCGGTATACATTAAGTAAGTGTTAGCTGTTATTTGTCCTCACAATACTCCCACTGTTAAGCAACAAACAGCCCAATAGAGACACCATCTATTGTAAAATGCGACCTGATTTCAGAGACATTCATGTGCATCTAAGAATAGATGAAATAAGGTAATCCTTCCCTTAACTGGGTTTAGGTGGCAGGCTGTGCATATCTCTAATAAACACATATTGTACTGCATTATAGTTGGTTGCTATCAGGGCTGCTTTCCCTAGTAGATATGAGTAAATTTAGGATAGGGGATATATCTTACTAAGTTTGATGTTCCAGTGCTTAACATTGTGCTTGGCACAAGACAGATGTTCCATACTTATTTGCTTAATGTAAATTGAAATCTTAGTACATAATATCACATTAGACACTGAGGGGTACATTGAGAGTGAAAGATGTATATAGACTTTGGATAATAATAAATAAAAAATCAATGACCCAGCAGCTCAACCAGATATACTTAGCAAATTGGTCTTCCAGCTTTGAGGTATAGAGAAATAAATGATGTCATGGGTTGCCTTCCATATTGGCACTACTTTCCACAGGAAATAAGGACCTTATCTTGCTTGGAAGTGTTGCAAATACATACACATCTTATATAGGTTTTCAAAAACAGATGGCCCCTTTGTCAGCAAGAAAAGACTAACAATATTCCTAGTGGCCTATAGATATCTACTTTTAAATTAAATGTATTAAAGGACATTTTCATCCTTTCAGAACTTTTGGATGCACCTATTCTTTTGCTTTCTTTCCCTCCTCCTGTAGGGCTTGAATGACCTGCCTTTTAAGATTTAAAAATAGGTGCCCAGACTATGCTTTGAAATATTTCAAGAATCCAGCATCATAGGAATCCCAGATTCTATAAAAATTTTAGCTGCATTTTCTTCTTTACAAATACTGTGACTTTTGTCATCATTTCAAAACTAATAGCACTGTTTTGTTGTTTTGTTTCATTGATCAATTAATCTTTTAGTGAAAAGAAAACTTCGAGTAGTGCAGAAAAGTTGCTTCTAGATTTTACTCTGCTGATCTCGAGCATGCATGATGCAAACTGGTGGTCTGGGGAACACAAACTGACCCACCTGGAAAATGTGATGAAGACAAACCTCCTTTCCACTGAAAAGGACATCTTTAAAAGAGGTTCTTGGCTGGATTTCTTAATGACATAACAACTGTTAGATGAATGTTGATTCTGTTTTCTGTCTTTCTTTTTAAATGTATAACACTAAAGAGAGAAAATAGTAGACGATCTAGGTCATGCTACATGCATGCGCTGCTCATATTTTCCTTCTGAAATGTGGGTGTTCTTTGTGCATGTCACTTTGCTTTGTATCATATAACCCTGTAACCTTGGCCACACGGGACTGTAGTGTGAAACAACCTTACCAAAGCCAACAAGCTATAAAAGGGAGGTATCAACCCATGAAGGTAGCCTAGTATAAGAACCCTATCCAGCAATAGCAATCCAGATTGGATGGTGATGAGCCAACCCGATCAGATCCTTTATCTTAGGGAATTCTGAATGTGAACCACAGAGAAGGCACTAGAAACTGACTCTGAGAAAATGAGTTAGTAGTATGGGCATGACACTAAAGCAGGGTACAAAGGCTTCTGCTTCAGAGGACAGAATATGATAGCCAGGTTATTGAACTGCCATTGCTTCACACAAAGCATTGCTTGGAATTACTGTTTTATATGAAGCCTAGATTTTCTGCTGCTGAGACATTTTCTTGTTTCTTTACTTTCCTGATATTTTTATATATTTAAAAATATAATTTTAAAATTATAAATATGATACATGCTTATTAAACAAATGTCAAACAATAAAGAAATTTGTGTTGGTATAAGTGAAAGTCCAGAGCTGGGTGTGGTGGCTCACACCTGTAATCCCAGCACTTTGGGAGGCCGAGGAGGGAGGATTGCTTGAGGCCAGGAATTCAAGACCAGCCTGAGCAACATAGCAAGACCCCATCTCTACAAAAAATAAGAAAAATTAACCGGGCATGATGGTGTGTGACTGTAGTCCCAGCTACTTGGGAGGCTTAGGTAGGATGAACACTTGAGCCCAGGAATTGGAGCATGCAGTGAGCTATGATTGCAGCACTGCACTCCACCCTGGGTGACACAGTGAGACAGTCTCTAAAAAAAATTTTTTTTAAATAAGTGAAAGTCCATCCTTTCTTCCATTTTAATATTCCAAAGATAACCACTATTAAAAGTTTTGGTGTAATATTCTCACATATTTATTTTAATATTGTATGATCTGTAACTTGCTTTATTCATTCAGCAATAAATCATGGAGAGATATATATATAAAAATTATTCTCTGGAACATCTGCATAGTATTTCATTGTATTGATATACCATATTTTACTTAACTGATTTAATGGTGATGAATGTGAGGGCTATTTTAAATTTTGAAAATAACAACCAACAATACAAAGGTCACCCTTTTCCACACATTTATGTATTTATGCAAACATTCTATACAATAAATTCCTAAAAGAGGGATTCGGAGGATCAAAGAAAACGTGTACTTACAATTTTAATAGATGTTGCCAAACTGCCTCTCTACCACTTGAGACAATCACTTTCGCTTCTTGCCATCTAAAGCACGTAACCAACGTGGATTTGGCTACACTGAAGATCAGTCACTCCATCGCCGTGAAGTTGATTGTGTCCAAGTTAATAACACCTAATGACATCTATTCCCCATCACCTGGGGAGTGAAGGCGTGTCTTGTCACGCTCTCACTCAGTCTGTTTTACAGCGCCTTGCTCCAGTAAGTTACCCTGGAATGAATACCTCATGCATTTTGAGAAGTCCTTGTGGTTGTCATTCAAGAACTGCTCTATGCTGATGTCTGTCCTCATAAAAGGCAACAGTCAAAAAGACACACACATTAATTTCAAATGTATGACTTAGTGCAGTACTGTGCACTGATATCAAGCCTATAGGAAATGAACATTTTATACAAACCTGTGCCAGGCACATTTTATGTATGGAGGCTTAAAGTTAGAAGCCATCTTTGAACTCTGGCCACATCCAGTGATATTCAAATAGACAAAGCAAAAATTGAATTAAGAAGGCTGAGGATATCCTTTTAAAATGTAGCTGACTAAAGTGCTGATAGAGAAGCAAGGTCTAGGCTAAACGGAAAGTCTGCTTCATTCAACATCCATTACTGAGAACCTATAAGGCAGAGTGCCATGTACCAGGGACTCAGAAACAATTAAGACATAGTCCTCAACCTCAGAGACATTTCAGATCTATGAAAACCTGAAATAGGTGCAAAGAGTTGGGGGCAACTAACCAGGCCCGAAGGGCCTGGGGTGGGTTTCACAGAAATGATATCTGAATGGAGACTTGAAAAGTAGGTTGACATTTTCCAAGTGCAAAAAGAAGGGGAAAAGCATTTGAGGCAAAGGGGCAGGAGATGTAAAAGGATCTGGCAAGTCTAGGGAATGTAAGAAATGGGACAAATTCCTTGCTTTTGTAAGACAGTGATAATGCAGGTTTTGTCAGAAGTGCTCCATCTGATGAGCATCTTTTATGAGCCATATGTCGCAAACTGGGTCCTTTATTTCTGTCTTCATTCCCTGTCTGGAATGTGCTGCCCAAAATGGAAGCCACTGGCCACATGTGGCTCCTGAAAACTGGAAATGTGATGCGTGTCATTGAGGAATGGAATTTTAAATTTCATTTTAACTTAAATTTAAAAAGAGATATACACAATATACTCGACTCAGTTGTTAGAGAATTTTTTAGTATGTATAGAATAACTTGGTAATGCAAATCTACTTTTTCAACTATAAATTCTATGCAATCTAAATACAGATCAAGTATTTCTGATGAAATATGAACATCCGGATTGAGATGTGCTGTGTTAAATACCGTACACAGTGCATTTCAATGACAGTACAAAAACAAGGAATGTAAAATATCTTGTTGATAACTCTTTATACTGATTACATGTTGAAATGATAATATTTCGGACATATTGGATAAATAAAATATATCATTAAAATTAATTTTACCTGTTTATTTTTCGTTTTTAAAATGTGGCTACTAAAAAGTTTTAAACGACACCTGTGGCTCACGTTATATTTCTATTGACATTGCTGGTCTGGACCCTCATCATTTCAGGTAGCTTTCTCTTCTAATCCAGCTGAATCTTCCCTTCTCCCTGGTCCCAAACCTCAACTCCATCTTCTGATTTTTACAAGAAAAGCTAAAACCCCAGATTTCTATGTGAAAATTTCTGATTTGCAAAATGTTGACAATTCTGACAGAGACTGCCTACCCAATATCCATTTGCCCCCTTTCCCTTATAGCAGAACCCTGCTTTTAATCTGGGCAGCACGTTTCCCAGGTAAAAGAATACATTTTTCAGCTTCTCTTGCACCTTGGGTAGATAATAAGATAAAAGGGGAAGTTAAAGGGGGCCAACTCAGCTGGCCCCCTTTTGCCCCAGCTTTAGTTTTCTCAACAGAAGAAACTGAGAGATGCCTTCAAAATTCAGGGGAAACATGATTCTCAAACTAAGATCACAATCCTAGCCTGTAGAAGAAAGTAAAATAAAAACATTTTCTGCTATGCTTCTGCACAGCAAAAATTTTATTTGTTCCATGCTTTTTCTCAGCAAGTTACTGGAAGATGTACACCACCCAAAAAAATCAGGATAAGACAAGAAAGATGAAAATATGAGATACAGGAAACAGGAAATCCCCCACAGAAAAGAGTTCAAGAAAATTTCCAAGTTGCTGATGAAGAAAAACCCCAGGACACAGGTGTATGGTGAGTTCAGAGAGCAACCCACCCAGGTTAGAATAGGAGGAAGAGGGTTCTGGTAAGAACATGTCCAAGAAAAAAATAAAACCAATAGGTTATTTAATATATTTCATCAGTTTATATCTTTATTGAAACATTTGGGGTTGATTTAGTAGTAAGTACATAAAAATATGAATTAAATGAAAAAGTGAGACAATTATGAACTAGGAAAAACACATTAAAACATTAAATATTAAAAGTTAAAAAACATTAGGAAAAACAAACAACTATACAGGAAAGAAAATGTAATTAGCTGTGAACTATATTTACACAGTCATAATGATAAATGCTAAATATTGATTTAATAAAAACTGTGAGATGACTATATTGGGAAAATGGGGGGGGGGGAAGGTGGTAGAGAAGAGTTGGGAATTATCCTTCACAAAAGGAAACAAGTAGTTTCAAATAACCAAGAGGTTATTTGAGTTGATTGTGTTTGCCTCAGGGCAGTGGACTGGGGAGGAAGGGCAGGAAATCGCTGGTTTTAATTACACATCTAATGACTCTAAACTAATGTATAACTTCAACTCTTTAACCTAATATATAAAAATTAAATTAAAAAATCATTCTAACTTCTAACTTATGTAAACAATCCTCTGGCTTTTCCAATTGCCTGATGTGTCAAGTCAAATCCTTCAGCCTGACCATAAAATTTCTCCAAAATCTGTCTCCACCCTCTCTATCTGATTTTATCTCTGATTTTTTTTTTCCATCATGCACTCTTGGTTCCAGGCAGGAACTATCCACCTGGCCTTCCTCAACCCCTTCAAAAACATTATCCACCAAGCCTGGGATGTTTTCTCTTCTGTCTGATCCAAAATCCTACCGGTGGATGGAACAAAGCAGCACTAGGGTGGAGGCTGTCCTCTGAGAACAACATTAAGAAGCACCAAAATGTAATGGATGAGGTCAGTAGATTAATGGTTTGATAAGATGAGAAAGAATGAGTTAATAGAAGAGGGACGGTCTGTATGAATCGATGAAAAGTAAGTTACTGAGTTATTCAGCATAAATTCATTAAGTGCCTACCATGTGCCAGGGGCATATTACCCTGGGAGCATATAGTGGAAGGTGGTATAGTTTAACACCAAGAATTCAGAGGGACAAAGGTATTATGGTGAGTCTAAAGGGCTAGAACTTTCTAGGAAAAAAGGGATCAATGAACAACCACAAATGTCTCATCTACTAAGCAGTCACCATCTCTGTAGAGAGGGAGACGACAGACTTGATAATATTAAGAGAATGGTTTATCAAAGTTCCATTTTGTGTCTGGGCTAGGTACTTTATATTCATTATGTCTGAACCACACCACAATCCAGTGTTATATCTATTATTATTTCTGATTTGCAAATGAACAAACTGAGGCTCATAAAAGCTAAGGTCTCACAGCCAGTATCAGAGGTGAGATTTGAATTCTGGTCCAGCTTTAATGACCTTTCTTGTTCCACTACTACATCCTACAGTCTCCGCAGCCAACTAATTATGCCCACCAAGCAACCTTCTAATTTAATTTGACTTCACATGTAGGAAATATGGTTAGTCAATATAACCTTACTTTACTAGGCAGTTAGTAATAATAATAAAAATATTAGATACTAACATATATTGAATATTTGTTTTGTGCCAGGTTTGCACTAAGCACTCAAAATGCATGAATTAGAAACTGTTATCCCTTCTTTACAGATAAGAAAACTAAGGCATAAAGGATGTAAATACCTTGCCTTGTGGTACACAACTAGGAATAGAGTTCTGTGCCACTGAATCATTCTATATATTGCCATTTAACTTACACTGTATAATTATAAATATGATTTATTCATTTAAATAACATTTAGTGAGCACCCACATCACGCTTTGGGGCTTGCTGGGGGAACACCAATGACATATAAGACTTAGTCTCTGTCTTGCAAATATTTACAATTTAAGTGAAGAGGCAAGATACACAAAGTAAAATTGTTAGGTAACAATTGAGCTTTATATAGAATTATGTACTAAATCGATTAGTGCAACCAATAAGGGTGTTGAGATTTCAGAGAAGGGGCACTCATTGAGAGCTGAAGCAGAGATGATGTAAGGGTTGAACAGAAGCCAGCAGGAAAGAGAGAAGATTCTAGGGCAGGAATGAGCATGGTATCCTGAAGGAAAGGAACCAACTGGTCCCAGTGGTGGAACAATAGGATCCATAGGTAACTTCCTTCGGAGACTTACCTCTGGAATTTAAGGTTCAGAAGAGCTGAACCTTCCTGGGCTGATGGTCCAGTGGTCTTTCCAATCCAACTTTAAACAAGGAAGTGCCAACAAGGTAGCATGAGCTTCTAAGTTTAACCCCTTCATCTCCCAAAAAGCTCCTCAGAGTTTCAGGGGCTAGGAGACTGTATGTTACTGGAAGGCAAAACAAAACGTGTCTTGTTCATCACCATTTCCCAGCATCTCTAACACAGACCACCTCTTGCATGTGCTCAATAAATATTTATTAAACAAGGAAGGAAGGAGCCTGCACAGATGGCTCTCAGTTTAGCCGAGAGGAAGTAGGGTGAGGTGGAGCCTGAGTTCCCGGCTTTAAGGCTGGCTCTGCCACTTGCCAGCTGTGTGGTCCTACACAGTCACTTCACCCCTCTGTATCTCAATTTTCTCATCTGTAAAATGGGTTTCATGTGAGTATCTTCCTCATAGGGTTATTGTTGTGAACGATAAATGAATCAATAGACAGAAAGCACTTAAAAAAGGGCTGGCATCTCTTAAGAGCTGTTTATGTTGCTCTTATTAATAGAATGGGGTCCAGAGCCAGACCGTAGGATTCAAAGCCCATCTTTGCTGCTTATCAAATGAGTGGCCTCTCTGAACCTTAGTTTTTCCATTTGTAAAGTGGATATTATTATAATAGTATCAATCTTATAAGGTTATTGCAAGGATTAAATGAATTAAATGCAACCGGGCATGGTGGTACATGCCTGTAGTCCCAACTACTTGGGAGGCTGAGGCGGGAAGATCCCTTGAGCCCAGGAGTTTGAGTCCAGCCTGGGCAACATAGCCAGACCTCATCTCTTAAAAAAAAAAAAAATTGAGTTAAATGCATACAAAGCACCTAGCACAGGCCCAGGACATACGTCAATAATATAAGATAGAATTATTCTCTTTGCTTAGTCACTGGTCCTTTCCTCTTACTCTGCAACTGCAGCTGGCAGGTGGCTAGCACATTTCTGAGTTAGGCAAGACTTTATTTATGGAGTTGGTGTAGTTCTACCATAATCACTTCCTCTTCAGCTTCCTTGTAGGGTAATCTGCATTTTAAAATAAATTTTAAACTTTTTATTATGCAGATTTCAAACATATACAAAACGAGAGAGATGAACATAGTGAACCACTGTGTACCCACACGTATCAGCACGGCTGATTTTATTTCATCATACCACAGCTACTTTCTCCCCCTACCCCAACTAGATTATTTTGAAACAAATTTCAGATACAATTTCATCTATAATATTTCAGCATACATCTTTAAGATATAAATAATTTTATATCTAGACTAGACTATATTCAATAGACTACCAGGGAAAGAATCTTTTTAAATGCAACCACAATCATATTACCACTTCTAAAAATTTTATGGTAATTTCTGAATATCATCAAAAAGCTAGCCAGTGTTTGAATTTCCTTGATTTTCTCATAAATTATTATTTTTAATCAAGGTAAAATATACATAACAAAATTTAACCATCTTAACCATTATTTATTTATTTGATATATAAGAACTGTACATATTTTTGGGGTACATGTGATATTTTGATACCTGTTTATAATGTATAATGATCAGATCAAGATAATTGGGATATCCATTGCCTCAAATATTTAACTTTTCTTTGTGCTGGGAACACACTCTTCTAGCTATTTTGAAATATGTAATAAATTATTATTAACTGTAATTTCCCTACTGTACTGTCAAACATTGGAATTTATTCCTTCTATCTAACTGTATTTTTGTACCCTTAACCACTTTTAAAGTATACAGTTCAGTGGTATTAAACACATTCATGATGTTGTGCAATCATCACCATCATCCATCTCCTTAACTCTTTTTTTTTTACAGTTTTTAAGGAAAAATCAGGATCCAAACAAGGTCCAGATACTACGTTTGTGTACTATCTCTCAGTCTCTTCTAATCCACAGGTTTCACATCCTCCTTCTTTTTCCCCTTGCAATTTATTGTTGAAGAAACTGAATGGTTTGTCCTGTAGAGTTTCTCACACTCTAAATTTTGCTGACTGCTTCTCCATGATGTCATTTAATATGTTCCTCTGACCCACGCATATTGTATTGTATAGTCTCCCACAATGTGTCAAAGATTTCTGGGGTCATGTCAGAAGGGCAAAAGAGCACTGGCTGAAAATGGGATATTTGGGGCATCAAATAAATAAGTAAATAAATACTGCATGTTGAGACACATCAAGTATGATAATATCCACAGGCTCATAGTAATGCTCCAGAAATAGATTCATTGGTCACCTTTAGAGGATGCTAAGGAAACAACTCTTTATTCCAAAAATAAAGAGAAAGAATCAAGCATTTACTCTGCCTCTCCTATATGAACTGTATCTTGGAGTAACCAAATAATTGATAAGAAATGATCCCGCTGATAAATGAAAGAAATGATTAAATTAAAATATTGCCATTTTGCAACTCCAAATGAAATAAAGTATCTAAGCAATGATTATCAGAGTCTGCTAAAACTATAGATGAAAAGCTGATGGGGAACTTTATAATGCACATATCAGGTTGACAGTATCTGAACCCATTGATCAATCTTAACATCACCCAAAGACAGGCCACCAGGTATTATGTGCACTTGCTGTGTTACAGTAGCAAGTTTGCACTTATGAAGTAGTCATGCCAAAAAAGTGATTTTAATCTGATCAAGCTTCTATTAATACATGTACCTCCCAGCTTAAAGGTAGTTTTTACTTTTTCCCAAAGTGAGCTAATACTAAATGAAAGGCCAATAAAAATCATTAGGCACATGTCAAACTGAATGCCTCCTATTGGCGGGTGGGTGAACCGGTCCCAGTTAGTAAATGCAGGCCCCCACAGTTATAAAACCAGCGTAGCTCTGCTTATGACAAGTGGAAATTGTAGAGCAGACTGGGCTTCGGACTTTTGGACGTGCACAGGTATCTTTTCTTTAATCATAATAATCTACAAGACAAATTTGTTTCACACATGACATGGCTTTCAAATACCTGGTGACTGTGTTCAAGAAAATGGTGTGACAGAGGCATCTGACAGCAGAATCATCCGTCAAGAGTCCCTGTGCGTGTGAAAGGCGAGTGGAGGTGGCTCCGACGAGCCCCCACGGCTCGGCCAGCTCCGCGGCCCCCACGCGCACGTGACTCGGGTGTGGGTGTGTGCGCGCGCGGAGCTGCAGGCTGCGCCTGTGCGCTGTTGTCAAGTGGGTTGGTGCCTGTCCCCGCCTGCCTCCCTGGGTCCCGCAGAGCGGCTCCCAGGAAGCGCAGGGCCCGTCGCATACGCTGCTTACCTCGTTATTTCCCGAAGACTGTTCCTATTTATAATTCTATTCCAGAAAACCCAAGCCCCATAGGCTTCCTCCTGTGCTCCAGTATCAAATTCTGTATTCCTGATTAAGGGCACTGCAGATTGGAATATCATTTTGACAGACAACTGAATTACATAGATTTTGAAAACCGCAACTCTCAAAGATTACCAGCTGGCGGGCAGTGCCTAACATATTGCACATTTTGGAGTCGTTTAGTACTCCACTGTCTACTTAAGAACACTGATACTTCTTTTCTAAAAAATCAGAAATCACATGAAAAGAACATGAATTATAAGGAATGAAATTACAATACAAAAATGAGCCCTAGATTCTTACCTTGGGCCGACTATAATAATTTTTAACATGTAGGAAGATCTCAAAGTCCATTGGATTCTTTTCTTTACTTTCTGGTTTTCAAATGCATGAAAGAAATAACCCAATAATACTTGTTAAATAATTTTGAAAAAAGATTATTTGATCCCAAAGAGTAGAATTCACATCTTTTTGTGCTCTTTTAATTTCTGCCACAACCTGGCAAAAGATCCGAGATATATCCTGGCATTTATCTTGGCTCTCTTTGCCAATCTCATGGAAATGTGGTAAATGCAATTCCCTCTTAATGGTAGTATTTAGCTAAGTTCTGTGCATTTTTTTTTTCTTTTTTAAGGAAGTAGAGTGGGATGCACATTGGAGCTGAGTCTGTGCTTTTTTGACTTGTACGTGTTGAATCCGAAAGGAAGTTTCCTTGTGCTGGATGAAAGGTAAAAGCACTGTCTGCTAGTTTACCAAGAGCTCAGGGCAGAATAATTATTCGAGGCCTGACATTTAATACACCAGAGATCACAGATATTGCTACTGAAAGCTTTCTCAACAAAGCAGGAACCAAAGAACCTTACAGCAGTGTCTAACTTTAATGCACAAAAGTGAGGGCGCTGTGAGGGAAGGGTCAACTATCAAGTGTCTCTTCAACTCAAGGGAAAAAACAGCAAAGCAAAGAGAACCATATGCATGTAATAAATATGAGCTTACAGAGTGCGTAGAGCATCCAAATGCAATGTGAAAGTCTGGCTGTGAAGAACTGTTTAAGGTAGGTTATTCTACCCAACCCCGTGGGACCCCACCTCATGGGAATAGTGTCTGTGTTGCAATGGCTAAGCAAAAAAAAATAGACTGGGATGAAGGGAAAGGTCAGATTTCTTTTGTATAGCTGCATATTTTTTTCTTCCTCTAAGTTGCCTTACCCCGATAGCTGTCTTTTATAAGATAGCCTAATAGGATTTTGGGGGAAGGGAAGGAAAATATGATTCTTATAGGTAGCAGCTGTCATTTTCATGTACTTGTCTTTACAGCTTTGTTAGTGGTGCTTGTACCAAAATATTATTAATTCCTTCAACCCACTCAGTATCTTGTTTTTGAATTTGTTTTGACAACCACGAAGGGATATTATGAGGGCTCTGCTTCAGGCCAATACCATGATTGTTAATGTTTGAAGTGTATATTTCATAAGCAACTGCTGCTAAGGAATTTTTGTGTAAAATATAAAAATTATCATTCATTAAGTATCATCCTTATCATGATATCGATATGCTGGATATGGTTTCCATTTTCTCCAGTGCCTGGAGAAGGCCGTGAGCTTCTCAAGGTTGTGGACACCCTCTCCCCTTCCAATGTCCTAACACTCCTAGAACTACAGGATGTGCTCAGAGGATATTTACTAGGTGAATGGCTCATGATTCAACTTAATTCATTTTTTGTTATAAGCAGTGGGTACTACTGAGAAATCATGGAGCACAACTAAAGACAAAGCATTTAAAATTTCAGCTCTGCAGAGAATGTGGGAGGAGAGGAAAGTCCTACCTGGTAAAAGAAAACTTATCTTGAAAATAAATGTAAGGAGAGCTAAAGACTAAAATGGAGAAATGAACTCCACAATGAACTGGTTATCTTAATGGAACATAAGAAGTTAATTTAGCATGCTGATATTCAAAAAACAAACAAACAGTGATTAGCTTAGGTTCCCCTAAAATAATTTGCTTTTAATTACACATAAGTAGATACTTACCATGCTGAATTAATTAATTTTAGAATAAATTAATCTTAATGCATACCAGTACAGGGCATTATTCTGTTTCTGATAATTAACCAGAAAATTTTCTCAGTTATGACAGACTGTGGTACTGCACTGTGCAGTAATGTATGTCTATGTTGGATTCTTCGACATGCAAAGAAGTCATCGACTTTTGGAGCTGGAAGGAATCTTGGAAATCTCATGCTCCAACAGCTTCGATTTATTGAGGAAGGAATTGAGACCCAGAGTGGTGTGAGGACATGCATCAAAACAGTTGATTAAAGTGCAAGGGCCAGAAACTCTAGGTCCTGCCCTAGTCCTGGGCCCAGTTCATTATGCCTCCCTTCACTGGGGCAGAGTCTACATTACTATCCTTTAATTATCTCATCTGGGTTTTTCTGCCTTTCCAAAACTTTTAAGATACAAGTTTTAGAGAATTTCTGATTAATACTAACAACAATAATAAATAGTTATGGAATGTCCTCAAATTTGTAGAAGCATTACACATTATATGCAAAATCATAGTCCCTTATAACAAAGAGATTTCATTTTTTGAGATAGATATATAAAGTAAGAAAAATGTAGAAGGGATTTTATTGCTCAAATCAAGCCTTTTTGAGTTTTAATTATATGCACCAACATAAATGATCAGACTCTATAGTAAGATTAGGACTGAATTTGTTTTGATAATCACAAAGTTGCTAATGAGTGTCAATCAATAATTTTCAAACTTTTATACTTCAAAATATTGTTCAGAACCTTAAAACATGTAACAGATAAAAGTGGAGCTGCTCTGCTTGAAGTTGAAAAAGAAAGTTCCAGCGGCTCAGCCTCCTCTCCTTTCCCTTGTTGGAGGCTGTATGGCACAGTTGGAAAAACCAGTGATTTAAAGGAACTCCTAGCAATGGCCAGAACTAAGCCTAGACAAACAATGGTGAGCAAGTGTGGCTGAGCCGACTATTTCATTTATGTTCACAACCAGGTTAATCACTATAGCATGATGAATTTAGCTTTGCCTCTCTGTGATGGTAAATTCAAATACACTCTTCTCTCTTCTTTTTTTGAAGCTCTGTATGTTTTATTTGTTCTTTCATTCTCTGTGGCAGAGTTTCAAACTGTAAGGTGCGTAAGAATCAGCTGGAAAGCTCATTGAAAATGCAGCTTCCCAGGCTCTGTCCTATGACTTCTTTTTCAGAAGATCTGGGATGCAGCCTATCTGTCTGTACTTCTAACAAGTACTTCAAGTGAATTGGGGCCCCTCTTTGAGAAACACCACTAAAATGCATTACACTTATGGATCATACTTGTGTATATACTTATTTCCTGAATTTAATTTTTACCATATTAATTAAAGAAGGGCTTCATATTTTCAGGTCCTAATGATTATGCAAATTATGACAGTACTAATTGATAATCCAATAATGTATATTAAATTGGAATGAGGTCTACAGGCTTTTGACCAAAATGAGACATGTGGGGCTTTATGGAAAGTACTTTGAATAAGTAGGGATCCTAATACAGTAAAGTAACAAATTGAAAAACCATTAGTAAAGAAAAAGTAGAAGGAATCTTCTTTCATGTGATAGAATTCTTCTATCTGACATCAACAACTAACTGTACTTAGTGGTAAAACCCTACAGATCGTCATTTATAAATCTGAAACAAAAGTGTAAAATGTGTACCCTAACCACCACCGTTATTCAATGTTGTTCTGGTAGTTTTAGCCAGTGTAAAGAGAGTTTAAGATGAACTTAACTATTAGAAAAATGAGATTAAATTATCCTTTTGTTCCCCTTTTTCGCAGTTGCACTGTCTGTGTAGTTAGAAACGTTGAGAGACTCAACTGAAACACTGTTGGAAAGAACAAGAGAATTCATAAAGTGGTTGGTTATAAAATCAATTTAAAAAAAATAGCTTTCCTATGAACCAGTTACAAAATACAATGGGAAAATGTCCAATTCAAAATATCAACCAAAGAGTATATAAGTCTAGGTATAAACAAAATGAGAAATGTAAGAAACCTTTAGGAAGAAAACTAAAAGTCTCCTGAAGCACACAAAAGGCTTGAATAAATGGACACTCATGCCCTGTTCCCAATAGGAAAGATTTAATATTAAAACACCGTCAATTCTTCCCAAATTAATCTACACATATTACCCAATTTCAACAAAAATTCAAAAAGAATTTTATTAGAAGTTAGCAAAATGACTTCAAAGTTAATCTGGAAGAGTAAATACCTGACACTATCCAAGTACAGTAATTAAATTTAGCAAAAGTCTCCTTTAAAAAGAAACGTTAACATTCCTTTTCTCCTTTTCTAACTTTGTAGAGTAAAATTGCCTCCATTTAATCTTCATTTGATAGTTGGGAAACTGAGGCATAGAATAGCTAACCTTTGAAAGGACATGGCCCATGAACCCTCTCCCTGAGTTTGCCATGCTCTGTCCACAAGACCAGTGCTGTCTCCAACGATATTTAATTTTCCCCCATCATTATTTTCGTGACTCTCTTTTTATTTCAATAAAATTTTGATTCAGTACCTGAATCTCCCGTGGAAATAATAAAGCCGGGCCCCAACATCACCGCTAGTGTCTGTTAGGATCATGCAGACTCTTAGTCTATTTCTTTGATAGGAGTTGCATGTGTCCCAGGCACTGTGATTTCTACACAGCTCAACTTGCAACCTATTTTTATAGCCCTCTGCAGACCCAGCCCTGTTTCCACCCTTCCCGCGTGTTCTCCTGGATGGAGAGTGGAATACAGCTTTCCCGTCGGAAGTTCCTTTCGCAGGGATCATGTGCTTCGCCTGTTATTGAGTCACCTCCGTCCTCTCGCCTGTTTCAGTTTTCCCCATGAAATCTGACTCACTGAAATATCCAAATATTTTCTTCCTCTCCAGAGAATTTGGTAATCACCAAGAAAAAGGATTTAGCATCACACGATAATTTAAAAAAATAACATGGTGTTACCCAAAGCACTGAGGTTTCTTAATAGACTTGAATTAAGTGTGAGTTTGTATGTCTTTTACTACTAATAATAATAACAGCAACTAACATTTAAGTGTTCGCTATGTACCAGCAGTTTACTTTAAGCACTTTACGTGCATTAACTCATGTAATCTCAACAACCCTATTCTTCGGTTAAATTTATTGTCTCCATATTACAGATGCAGAAGTTGAAGGACAAAGAGGTATAGCAACTTGCTTATAGTAAAAGGCAAACAAGTAAACAAAAACGACCATAGCCAAAGAATCGCTAAATGACTGAGCTGGATATATTTTTTTTCTTCCTTGCAGATTATAACTGAAGCAGTTAATAGTAAGGACCGCGCACATTTAAGGCAGCAAATTGCCCATTGCAGTTTCTTCAGACCTGTTATTCACCCAAAGTACTATACTAATTTTGCATTTAAAAAACCCATAATTGGAAATTAAGACCCTATTCAATTTGAAAAATATATCTATGTATTATGTGGGACAGAGGTCACCCACTCAGGAGTATGTAAATTCTCCCAAATTGCCTTTCAAATATTAGAATAGCGTGACACAAATATGAAAAGCTTGTCAGGCTTCTTTTTCTTTCCTAGAGAATGATCTTTCCAAATAATTTGCAGTGGAGACCTCTGTTCCCACCTCATGCAAATGCTTGCTCTTTAAAGTCTTTGCTGGCCATGATGTTGGATTTCCACACAGGTGCTGCTTTTGTGACTCTTCAACCTGGCAATGAACCTAGCTATTTTTCTATTTATTAAAATGATACTATGTGCCTCCTATATAGTTACTACTCAGTAATACTTTCCTGCATGGATGGTTGGATGGATGGGTGGAAGGAGGAATAAACAAACCTCATTCTTCATTGTGCACCTTGTGATTCAAGCAGAGGGTTGATCATCAGAATATACGAGAGGAGTGGTCTCTGAGTACAAAGAAGCTGACTTAACTAGGAGACTGTAACAGGAAATGTAGTATTGGAAATGTTGAGCGTACTAAGAAAAGAAAAAACACAAGGTGATATCAATGTCAGCGTATGTGCACGGTGAATTCTGGTATTGATGGACTCCTGTTTCTTGTATTTCTTGTACTCTGCTGCATCCCCCGTTCTCAGGTCAGCTGTGGTGATAAAGCTGTTGTCCTTGTGGACTTATTGTGTTGTTTCTGATTGATGGTGACCCTTTCCCTTTGGTATCTAAAAGAACACTTACTTTGTAACAGTATGAAATCATTCCAAATGGACTGACTTTATGATGTCACAATTTTTGCCCGTGTAAGCAAAATGAAGATCCTGGAAGTAATCTTTCTTAATATCTTTCCTTGGAAGGTTCTTTTAAAAAGTTATTAGAATGGCAACTGGAAAACTGACATCCTTTCCACACATTACATTTGGATGTGGTCTTCCTTCACATTTCTTGTGGGTAGAGTACACACCACTGGACTGTACCCTTAGAAATTGCTAATTTTATGTCATGTGAATTCCACCTCACTAAAAATAATTCACATAACAAAATTCACCATTTTAACCACCTTAAGGTGTACAATTTGGTGGGTTTTTTAAAAAAGCATATTAAATGCTTTTAAAATGCATTAATGCACAATGTTGTACAACCATCACCACTATCTAATTCCAGAATGTTTTCATCATCCCCCCCGCAAAACCCCATACCCATTAAAAGCAGTCAGTCACTCCTCATTCTCCCCCACTGCCAGCCCACGAACCTACTAATCTACTTCTGTCTTTACAGATTTGCCTCTTTTGGACATTTCACATAAATAGAATATGTGGCCTTTTACTTCTGGCTTCTTTCACTTAGCATAATGTTTTCAAGGTCCGTGCACGTTGTAGCATGTGTCAGTACCTCATTCCTTTTCCCAGCTGAATAATATTTCATTGTATGGATATACCACATTTTGTTTATCTGTTCCTCAGCTGATGGACATTTGAGTTGTTTGTACTTTCTGGCTTTTATGAATAATGCTGTTATGAACATTTGTGTACAAGTTTTTGTGCGAATATATGTTTTCAATTCTCTTTCGTATATACCTAGGAGTTAAATTGCTGTGTCATGCGGTAACTCTAGGTTTAACTTTTTGAGGAAATGCGAAACTGTTTTCCACAGCAGCTGCACCATTCTGCATTCCCACAAGCAGTGTATGAGGGTTCCAATTTCTCTATATCCTTGCCAACACTTGTTATTCCTCCTCCCTCTTTTAATTATAGCCATCCTAGTGGGTGTGAAGTGCTATCTCATTGCGGTTTTGATTGGCATTTCCCTAACGACTAATGATGTTAAGCATCTTTCCAAGTGCTTATTGGCCACTTGGTCCCTTCTTATTCTTCAGGTTTCATCTTCTCAAAAAGAACTTTCCTACCAACCTATCAAAAGTAAACCTTCCCCCTCTAATTATGTTCTAGCTTTCTGTTAGCGTCCTTCAGAGTATTGACCACATTTTGTTATGATTTGATCATTTGTTTATTCCACTTTGCCAAGCACAATTTCTGGCACATAGTAGGGGCTCAATATTTATGGAATGAACAAATCAATCAGAAGAGTAAGGAGACCTAAAAATCAAGCAATGTGGTTGCCAAATGGGAAGTGGTAAGAAATACAGGAAATCAGACAGATGAACCCAGATAAGGAGTAACATAGACAAAGTAAAGGGTGGGCATAGAGTTGGTAGGCTAGCTCTCATGAATACTGAGTTAAGTGTGGCAAGCAAGCTTAATGTTGTGGCACAAAACTGGACAAAATATGCTGTTAGTCTTATAAAATATTCATACCTTTTAACTTAGTAGTTCTATTTAGAAATATATCCTGAGAAAATAATCAGAGATGTGGAAATATTTATGCTATGAGGATCTTTATTGTAGCATTTCCCCACAATATCAGAAAGTTGGAGACAACATAAATGCCCCTCCATAGGGAATATTTACGTAAACCCACTGTGGCACCTCCATATGATGAAATAGTATGCTGCCGTTACCAATGAGAATATTTAGTGAAATGGACCAGAACTTGCTAAAATAGCTTTGGGAAGAAAGAAAACAAAAACTAGGATATGAAATGTTCAGAACTATTGATTGTAAAAAAAAATTTTTTAAAGGGGCTAGGGCCAGAAACTCAGCCCTTGGTCTGAAGAAAGATCCTTGGAAAAAATTGAAAGAAAAGAAATAGAGAAAAATTAGGATTTTTGGAGTTAGATGCTAGATAGACACAAGCTGAGTTAATGACGAAGGTATGTACCTGTGTGGCATTTTTAGCCAGAATCAAAACTGGAAGTCCAAACAAGAATGACCTAACTCATCCAGTCAGTCAAATGCTCCATGAGCACCTACTATGTGCTAAATACTGTTAGGTGCTGGGAACATACCACAACAAATACATGGAGGTTAAAGTTAAGTGAGGGAGACAAAAATTAAATTATTACCAATGCTTAGTTAATTACAAGTATGCAAAGTGCTGTGATGAGGAAGTACAGGATGTTACCAGAAAACAACAGATATATCTAAGGATAGGAGGCAGCACTTAAACTGAGACCTAAAGGAGCTACAGGAATTTAAAGGAAATAGGGAAGTGCTATGGTTTGAATGTTTGTGTGCCCCCAAAATTCATACGTTGCAATCTTAACCCCTAAAATGATGGTATTAGGAGGTAGGGCCTTTGGGAGGTGATTAAGTCAAGAGAGTGGAGCCTTCATGAGTAGGATTGGTGTCATTATGAAGAGGCCCCTGAGAGCTCCCTAGTCCCTTCTACCATGTGAGGACACAGTGAGAAGATGCCATCTATGAACCAGAAAGTGGGCCCTTGGAACGTGGCATCTGCTGGTGCCTTCATCTGGGAGTTCCCAGTGCAAACCTGTGAGAAAATAAATTTCTGTTGTTTATGAGCTACTCAGTCTATGGTATTTTGTTATAGCAGCCTAAATAGACTAAGACAGAAAGGGCAAAGATGAGAGGAAGAGCCATGTTCTGGGCAGTGGGAATGGCACATGTGAAAGCCCTGAGGTGCCAAGAAGTCCAATCTGACCGAAAAATGGGCTAGGCATGGGAGGAATGATATAAAGAGAGAGTGGCTAGATGGGCAGGGATAAGATCAGGCCAGGCTGTGTTGGTCATGTTAAGGACTAAGGATTTTGGACTTTACCTTTAGAGCATAAGGATGTCACTAAAAAAATTTTTTTTGTCTTCCTAATAGGTGACATGATAAGAATCCCAATTTTCCCAAAGTACATTTTGGGATGTTTGTCCTGCTGTTAGTATGTCATCTCAACCCCTTAACTGCAGTCTATCGGGCCAGAAGTAGCTCAATCTAAATTTCTGATAGGTTTTTTTTTAAGTAGACTTTACCAGATTGATTTTACAGTCTAAGATGGTTATGTCAAATATTAGCTCTTAATTCTTAAGGAGAGCAAACATTTCCCCTCTATGAACATTTCAAGAACACCTGAACAGAGCCAAACTGCTTTTAGATCTTGAGAAGACATGTGTACAACCCCAAAACAAGGGTTCAAGTATTCTCCTTTAACAGGCATCAGGGAGAAACAATGTCTTCTTTTTCTTTCGACCTTGTAATCTGACTTCTTAATGTACTAGTCCAGTCAAAGGATAATGCAGTTTGTTGTGTGAGGTCAAAAGTCCATGTTCTTGGCCATCCTATAGGTTTCTGCAGCAATTCCTTGATCTTTATACCTTGTCTTGCTTCTCCTTACCAAGCATTTTAGGTGACCAAGTGCTTACCAGAGGTAAGTGACTACATATAAAATATTTTTGAGATTTTCTGGTGAAGTTAAGATGTCCCCTTTAGACCAGTGGTTCTCAATCAGGATAATTTTGCTCCCAGGAGACATTTGGTAATGTCTGAGGCATTCCTGATTATCACAACTTGGGGAGGGTGGTCCTACCCATATAGTGGGTAGAGGCTACGGATGCTGCTAAACATCCTACAATATGCAGGACGGTCCCTCCTAAACAAAGAATTATCGGGTCCAAAATGTCAGTGATGCTGAGGTTGAAGAACCTTGTTATAAAGAATGAGCCAGTGATCTGCCAGCCATGGAAGGGGTGCTATTTCTTTCTTTCTCTCTCTCTCCTTTTACTATCTTTTTATGCAGAAATACCATAAGATTTAACAACAACAACAACAGCAAAAACATTATAAGGATTTCAACTATATGACATTCTGGAAAAGGCAAAACTATGGAAACAGTAAAAAGTTCAGTGGTTGCCAGGGGTTAGCGGGGAGGGAGAGATGTATAGGTGGAACACAGAGTATTTTTAGGGCAGTAAAACTACTCTGTATAACTGCGGTCCCCAACCCCTGGGCCACAGACCGGTACCAATCTGTGGCCTGTTAGGAACTGGGCCGCACAGCAGGAGGTGAGCAGTGGGCAAGGGAGCGAAACTTCATCTGTATTTACAGCCGCTCCCCATCACTCACATCACCACCTGAGCTCCACCTCCTGTCAGATCAGTGGTGGCATTAGATTCTCATGAGGAATGCACAACCTAGATCCCTCTCATGAGCAGTTTACAGTAGGGTTTGTTCTCCTATGAGAATCTAATGCCTGATGATCTGAGGTGGAGCTGAGGCAGTGATGCTAGCCCTGGGGAGCGGCTACAAATACAGATTATCATCAGCATAGAGGTTTGACTGCACAGAGACCATAATAAATCAATTCCTTGCAGAATCATATCAAAACCCTATCAGTGAGTGGCAAGTGACATGTAATAATAATAGAAATAAAGTGCACAATAAATGTAATGTGCTTGAATCATCCCAAAACCATTCCCCTCCCCACCCTACCCCACCCCCTGGTCTGTGGAAAAATTGTCTTTCATGAAACCGGTCCCTGGTGCCAAAAAGTTTGGGGACCACTGCTGTGTAATATTGTAATGGTGGATACATGTCATTATACATTTGTCAAAACCCATAGAATGTACCACACCAAGTATGAATTCTAATGTAAACTATGGACTTTGGGTGATAATGATGTCTCCATGTCTTGATTCTTTGATTATAACAGATGTCCCACATGTCGCAGGATGGCAATAGTGGGGGAGGGTGTAGGGCTGAGAGTGGGGAGGGGTCATATGGGAACTCTACTTTCTGCTCAATTTTGCTCAAATTGCTCTAAAAAATGAAGTCTATTAAAAAAGAAAGCTAATTGTAAAAACAAAACAACATTTCAGAAATGTGGCTTCCACTCTGATATGTTATTTGAGAAAAGGGGATTTAAAAATTCACAACTAATGTTTATGATGACACCTATTTTTCACTATAAAATTCTGAAAACTGTGTCATCACTAAAGGCAAGATTCAAGTGTCAAGGCTGGGGTAGAAAGCAGTTGCCATTTTATGGTCCATGGAACACTACTTCTGCGGTGTTTTAACAGGCCTTATTTGAAGGAGAGTGTTTGGGAAGCCCAGGGGTCATTTTTGTTTTCATCTTTTTTGATTTCAGAACTCTTCAGGGCCTCCCAGAGGCTATTGTTCATCAGGAATCCCTGCGGAGGTTTACTGCATGTGGCATTTCCTAAACTTCTGTCACTATAGAACCCTTTTCTTGAGGGACATCTCAAGGGACTATTTTAGACACCCTAATGAAGATACAGGAGAGTCATTCCAGTTGGTCATTACCGTGGTCTTCATGGTTCGGGCTTTACCTCTGTCCCCTTGTGTCCTTACTTGTAGGTCTCCTTGCTTGCTTGTTTGGGTTGCCACTGTCATTGTTCTCAGTACAAACATCTCTAAACCTTGCCCCCTTCACCTGACCTCTGAGTGCACTGCTCACTGTGAGATATTCCCAGCAGAGGTGATGGCATATGCCTCAGCAATTTCATTGCTGTGTGGCCAAGGGAGTCCTCCTCAAGGGTCTCCCGGCCCCGAGCTTTATGTGCGGCTGGTCCTATCCAAGTAACAAATGCTTACTTATATGCTTCCTGCGAGTTTGTGTACTTACCTTGTGAGCCCTGAGCATGCCTAGCTGCCTCTAAGAAAGAGAGGTGTTGAATTTCATTCTCTTCCCATTATGGATGAAATCCAAATCCTTTTTAATGGTGTTGGGTAAATTTTCCAAGTAAGCTTCACTAAGGGCCAGACGTGGTGGCTCACGCCCGTAATCCTAGCACTCTGGGAGGCTGAGGCAGGAGGATCACTTGAGGTCAGGAGTTTGAGACCAGCCTGAGAAAGAGTGAGGCCCCATCTCTACCAAAAATAGAAAAAATTAGCTGGGCATGGTGGCATGTGCCTGTAGTCCCAACTACTTGGGAGGCTGAGGCAGGAGGATCCCTTGAGCCCAGGAGTTTGAGGTTGCAGTGAGCTATGGTGACGCCACTGCACTCTACCCAGGGTGACAGAGCAAGACCCTGTCTCAAAAAAAAAAAAAACCTTCACTAGGCCTGTCTCCTGACATTCGCCTCCTTGCCTACAGTACAGGGGAGTTCCTGTGTTTTTGTGAGTGGGTGAGCCTGTGCTATTCTGGGTCTCTCTTTCCTGGCTGCCAACAGAGCAGGTGTTTTTCATGGAACACGAGAGCTGCCAGGATCCACGCGGCCTCCCCCTTTGTGCTTAACACTGTGTCTGGGCTGTCTGGTGCTGCCAGAACTGTAGTTTTATTTCTCCATCTTTCTTCTCCCATTGCATGAAAAGATGAAGCAATCTTTCAGACAGATCCACAATTTTCTCCTTTGTCTTTATAGGGGAGAAAGAATTTCCAATCTTTGTTGTCTTAATATTTCAGGTGAAATATCCAGCCAACCCTTTTGGAAGTATTCCTCCAAAAAACTAAAGAATATTTTAATGTGGTTGCCATGTTTCATGTCATCAGACATTTAGGAACTGCCGTATTCCAGGCACTGTGCTAGGCACTGGGGATAAAGAGATGGGTAAGACATGATCCATACCTGCACGGTGCAACAAACAAGAAACAAGGACTTTCTGTAGAGTGAGCTCTGCTATGAGAGCTCGTGCACAGGGACCCATGGGGCACAGGGACAAACAGTCCACTCACCTTAGGGCTTTGGGTGGGTCCCAGGAAGAAGCCCTGAGCTGAATCTGAGAATTTTTTTTAAAAGATGAGGTGTTTCTATGTTGCCCAGGCTGGGCTTGAACTCCTGGGCTCAAGGCATCCTCCCACCCCAGCCTCTTAAGTAGCTGGGTCTACAGGTGCTTGCTACTGTGCCTTCTTTTAAGGGTCTTTTGCCAGAACTCTTAGCATGATACATTTCATTCAGGTTACCAGTTGGTATTGTATTTTCAACTTCTTCTAACACATATAATTGGGAGCATGTTATTTATTTTCATCTTGATTAAAATCTTAAGGATTTTTGCTAGATGGCCAGCTGCCATTGCTGAAGTGCTCATTTTGTCAAAAGTAGCAAGAGGAAATTCACAACAGAAAAATCTATTAATATCTAGGTGTTTTAGGAATCAAATGATAATAAATCACATTTGGACAACATTTTAGAGTTTGCAAAGCACTTTTGCATACTCTTTGATAATATTTGATGCTGACAGTAATCTTACAAAGTATTATAGGTAGGGAGATTGCTAATTAAACATGGCAGAGTGAACATGTATTTATCTCTATGGCCTTCTGAAGCTCTACTAAAATGAAGAAAAGAATAATATGGGTCTGAACCTATAGGGTCAAAGAAAACAGAAGAGAATATAATATTGAATGAGAGATAGCAATACATTTTGTGACTATGGGAATCAGATGAAGCAGGTAACTCCTGTAGAAATGGGAAGCAGATCAGAGGAGGGTACTAATGTGCTCTCACAACCCAGAAAGGCTCAGGACGTGGAGAGGCAGGTTCTGCTGAGTGGGGCTGGAAACAGGGGAATTGGTTCCAAGTCTGTGTAAGATTTCCCATCATGATAACCCCACCTCTGTTCTCAGGTAGAAGAATGAGTCTTCCTTGGAGAAATTATTCTGCTAAAATACTAAATAGCTGGCTGGGCAGGGGTGGCCCTATCACCCTAGAGTGAAGATCAACATTACCAAGTTCACTCATGTTTTCTTTGTGCCTTGTAGTGAGACACTGTTTAATCCTGCAAAGATTGCTGGACATTTGTGTGAGGCCTCCTGTACGAAAGACAGGAATGAAAATTAAAAATAGAGAAAAAAAATTTCAAAAAAGGCAATGCAGAAAATAGACAATAACTTCCAGAAGTAAACAAAATTGGTATCCTCAGAGAGACAAAATGACAGCAAATTTTTTTAAAATGAGGAAATTTCTCACAATATAGAAAAATGGGCAAAAAAGAGAAAAGAGTTTTAAAACTAAAGAATTAATCCAGGTAGTCTAATAGCCAACTAATAGGAATTTAAGCAATAGAACATAGAGAAAAGAAAATTATCAAAGAAATTGTAGAAAAAAAATTCCCAGAATGGGAGGGTAGGCCTCTATATTCAAAGGGCCTATCCAGAAAACTGAATGAAAAGAAGATCTACACTAAGTCATATTTTCATAATATCTCAGAACACCACAGGTAAAGAGAAATGCTAAAAGTTACTGTAGAAGGAAAAAAATAAGTCTCACATATAAAGATTCTGGAATCAGAACAGCAGTGGAATCCCCAAGAACATCACTGGAAACTGGCAGACAATGGAGCAAGGCCTTCAATATTTCAAGGAAAAATAATCTTTCACTTAGAATTCTCTACCTTCCCAAACTATTAACCAAATGGGAGAGTAGAATAAAGACATCTTCACTTCCTGGCCACGCTTACTCTGGAGCCACTAGAGACCATGCTCCACCAAAATGAGACAGTAACCCAAGAAAGAATAGGATATCAGAGTCAGGAAAAAAGGGATCCGTCACAGGAGAGAGGCAAAAGGAGCCTCAGGACAGCAGCTGCACCTAGACAGTGCCAGTCCAGAAGGCTCCAGTGGGGGTGGGGGTCCAGAGCCAAAGGACACCTATAGGTAGACTACTTGCTGCGTCTGACCATGTAGAAAATCTTATGCCTGGTGTTTTGCAATTCAGTTAGAGCGTATGGAAAGAAATAGTAATAATGACATGGGAAACTGAGCAAATGAGAAATTAGATATTAATAGTATAAGAGAGGGAATATAATGGGAATGCATTACTTAGCTCAACAGTGAACAAGACTTAAATAGTAATAATAAGGTAAAAAAATAAATATTGGCTTAACCAACTTTTGGATATAATTACGTTTGTGGGGTTGAGGAAGTGGGACGGTGGGATAATATAAGAGTATAACACCTTCATCGTCCAAAACAGGAAGTCAAATTGTGATATGTCTGAGATGTATAGCAATGTAAGCATATTATTGCTAAATATGGAGTTATGGATAAGGAGGAGAAACAGATAAAAGAATAGAGGCCCAGCCCAGTTGCTCATGCCTATAATCCTAGCACTTCGGGAGGCTGAGGTGGGAGGGAGACGGGAGGATCACTTGAAGCCAGCAGTTTGACACCAGCTTGGGCAATATAGCGAGCCTCCCATCTCTACAAAAAAAAAATTTAAAAATTAGCTGAACGTGGTGGTGCACACCTGTATGCCCACCTACTTGGGCCCAGGAGTTGAAAGCTGCAGTGAGCTGTGATCATGCCACTGCACTCCAGCCTGGGCGACAGAGCAAGACCGTAAAAAAAAAAAGGAATCAAAGGAGGTTGCCCTCAGAAGAGCAAGACTGAGAGATAAGAACTTTCAGGAAATGTTCCGGTTACTATTGTACTATTGTTGTGTAACAGCTCACCCCCAAACTTGGTGGCATTAAACAACAACAATCATTTGATATATTATTGCTTACAGTTTCTGTGGGTCAGGATTTTAGGAAGGGCTCAGCTGGGCAGTTCTGGATGGAGGTCTCCCAGGCTGTTGCTATCAGATACAGGAACTAGAGCTGGAGCTGAGACAGCGAGAGGGGCAGGAGCAGCTCGGGCATGGCCAGGCATCCCTCTGTCTTCATGTAGTCTCAGGGTTTCTCCATGTGGTCCCTCCTGGTAGGCTAACTTCAGCTTTTACGTAGCATGGCGACCTCAAGGCAGTTGAACTGCTAACATGGCAGCTCAGGGTTTGAAAGGTGAGGTCCCAAGAGAACAAGATATTATATGTCATATAACATCTGTGATGGTTAATTTTATGTGTCAACTTGACAGGATCATGGGATGCCCAGATATCAGGTTACACATTATTTCTGGGTGTGTAGGTGAAGGTGTTTCCAGAAGACATTAGCATTTGAATCAGTAGACTGGGTAAAGCTGACGGCCCTCCCCAGTGTGGGTGGGCCTCATCCAATCTTTCGAGGGCCTGAATACAACAAAAAGGTGGGGGAAAGAAGGATTCACTCTCTCTGCCTGATTGCTTGAGCTGGGACATCGATCTTCTGCCCTAGATGCTCCAGGTTCTCAGACCTTCAGACCCAGACTGGAATCTACACCATCAGCTCTCAGGCCTTAGAACTACTCCACTGGCTTTCCTGGGTTCCACCTTGCAGAGGGAAGATCCTGGGACTTCTCAGCCTCCATCATCTCGTGAGCCAATGCCTTATAATAAATCTTATAATGAATCTCTATATATGTAGTTAAATAGATCAATATAGATATAGATAGAGATAATCTCCTATTGGTTCTGTTTCTTCAGAGAACCCTGACTAGTACAGCATCGCTTCTGCCATGCTCTATCAGTCGAAGCAGCCACAAAGATCCACCCAGGTTAATGGGAAGGAAACACAGACCACCTCATCCTATGGGTTGAATGCCAAGGTCTCATTGGAAGAAGAGCGTTGTGAGATGGGATATATCATCGTGGCCCTCTTTGGAAAACACAGTCAGTCACAGGCAGGGAATTGCTGTTTTTTGTAATAAGCCTTATAGTACTATTTGACTATTTAAACAATGGGTGTGTGTTATTTTTATAAAAATACAAATTAAGTGGATGTAGAAGGTATTCTTATCATTCTTTGGCAAAAGAGGAAAATGTTGTCAGAAAGGTTAAGAGAATCCTTGAGATAGGGCTAGGATTTGAATCAAATCCATTGATCTTAGTTGAGAGGTCTTTCCTTTACTGCTAACCAGTATGACCAAAAAGAGTCACTGTCATTTACATTAATGACCACAGCCTGTCTCAATTACAATAGTTAACAAATGGGCTGGCTCTCCAATCTCAGCATTTTAGCCTTATCCATTGGCCTCAATATTAGTATGAACTTTGAATGCAAATGATCAGATCTCAACTAAGCAAGATCAAAGCACAGACACTGGTGCTGTCTAGCATGGTGCTTCAAGAGTCTGAGAATTGAATTTGTTTTTGCAGGCAGTAGATACATCCTGGAATTAGAGTTGCACTTAGTGTCCTTCAGGGTGATTCTGCCTTAGGCCGGGACTTTTTAATGCCAACTTAAAACACACACACACACACAATTGCCAAACGGAAACACAAAACAAAAACAAAAACAGAGGTCTTTTAAATAAGGCTCTGCCTAGCTCAGGAATGCTACCCTTGCCCACTCTCTAAACATTTATCTGCACAAACCACCAAATTTTCCAGGAGAGGACACTGAACTTAGTCCTGTGGTAGTTCAAGGCATGAGCCAAACGTCTCCAAATCCATTCCCTTTGCCAGAATGTTGCATCACTCTGCCGCTGACTCACACATTCTGAGGAGCTACAACTACTCCCAGACCATAGCCAGGGACTAGGATGTAGCTCCTCGGTGGCCAAGTATATTGGTCGAGTTTGAACCTGGTCCATGAAGCAAGAATACCTCATGCAAAAAAACAAAACAAAACAAAACAAAACACCCAACATAAGCTGTAAATTGAAGCAGGAGGAAGAAGAGGAAGAGCTCCCAAATTACACACTTGAAATGTTTAATGGAAGTTGATCCTGCTTGCTTCATTGAAAATGATCTTTATAATTTTCTCATTGGACAGATAATGTATCTGGGAATCTGGATTCAAGCTGTGTGGAGGTGAGTGGGATTTAAGTGACTGTATATAGCAAAGAGTTGAGTAATTCTAAAAGCTGCTTTTAAAGAAAACAAGAGCATAGAGGGAAAAAAAAGGCAAAAGAGTGGAACACAGTATCTCAGAAATTCCATTGCAAATATAAGGGCTCAGAATAGTCTTCAAAAGAGTCCAAGTCAAAAACATCAGAAAGAAGGGAAAGAGAGTTCTGGCTATGCTAGGCAAGCTGAATTGGTGATAGGGCTGTGACAGGTGGAGCAGTTACAACCAAAGAACAAGGGGTGGGTATGTGAGGCTCCGTGTGAAAAGATGTGATTCGGCTTGAGACCAAATTAAGGCATAGCACAGAGCTCAGCCTTGAGATAGGAAAATGGAAGTATAGTACTCAAATAGAAGGATCATAACAGGGGCTTTGAGGTGCACCCGGAAGGAGTTTGTTAGAACTCTGACTCTGTACAAAGCTGAGCGTTAGGAGGTACTATTCTTACTGTTCATCCTTGCCTAATTGTGTTTCTGCAAAATTCACATGTTGACATCTTAACACCAAGGACCTAAGAATGTGACTCTAGTTGAAGATAGGGCCTTTAAAGTGGTAATTAATGTTAAAGGAGGTCATATGGGTGGGTGCTAATCCAATCTCACTGGTGTGCTCATAAGAAGAGGAAATTTGGACGCACAGAGAGACACCAGGGTTGCTTGCACAGGGGGAAGACTGTGTGAGGACACAGGGAGAATACCGCCATCTATAAGTCAAGGAGAGAAGCCTCAGGAGAACCCAACCTTGCTGACAACTGGGTCTTGGACTTTCAGCCTCCAGAAATAAATTTCTGTTGTTTAAGCCACCCAGTATGTGATACTTCGTTATGGAACTCTGTCTCAGGCCGTTTGCATTGCTATAAAGGAAGACCTGAGGCTGGGTAATTTATAAAGAAAAGAGGTTTATTTGGCTCACTGTTCTGCAGGCTGTACAAGAAGCATGGCACCTGCATCTCAGGAAGCCTCCACTCACGGCAGAAGGGAAAGGGGGGGCTGGCATGTCACGTGGCAAGAGAAGGAGCGAGAAGGAGGGGGTGCCAGGCTCTTTCAACAACCAGTTCTCATGGGAACTAAGAGTGAGAGCTCACTCACTTTTGTGAGAATGGCACTAAGCCATGCATGAGGGATCCACCCCCATAATCCTGACACCTCCCTCCAGGCCCCACCTCCAACATCAGGGATCAGATTCCAACATGAGATTTGGAGGGGCCAAACATATAAACTACATTACACCCCTAGCAAACTAATACACTGTTTTACAACTCTAGGTAGTTTGTAATCTGAAATTTCCTCTGGCTGTAGTGAAATTTAATTATACACCTGATCTGACTTTGTAGTTAAACCACAGGGGACACGAAGGAAAAGGCACAATACCAGAGAGGCAGTGAAGACAGGGTCAAGACTGAGGATGCTGGTTCTCCCTGGAGAGAAATGGCCTTTCTTCTCCCCCACCGAACTGCAAAGAAATGCCTTAGACTCCCCAAGAGGCAGGAGCGGGCCAACTTCATGCATTTCTTCATGACTCACATTTTGATGTCAGGTCTAGCAAGACCTTTCAAATGCATAAGTTGATACAAATTTTTGAAGAGGCTTGTTAAAATAAAAGACACAAATAAGGAATACACACTGGTGAATTTGTTTATTTTGCCCAAGCATGGAAAAGAGAGTTATCTTTGCTGCAAATGCCCTAATTAAAAAATAAAGCACAATGTGATTGGACAGCCACAGTAAACTGAGGCCTTAGCTGGGGATGGAGGAAGAGCTGGCTGACTGGCGGGCAGGACACCTTCATTGTGCCATCTTTGGCTTCAAAGAAGCACATTCCTTAAGATAAAAAGAAAAAAAGTTAACCAACTGTAATAAAGTAAGATGGCAAAGTAACTTTATAAATATAATATTCTGAGGGGCCAGAATAGAGAAAATGGCAGCAGAGAAATGTGTCCTCACAGATTTGAACCGGATCATCTCAAGAGCTTTGAATCTCATTCTGAAGACTTATTCTGGAAGCACGTTGAGGTGTCAAAAGTGCCAAGAGGTGATCATATTGGTAGTTTAGAAAGTTAACTCTAAAAGCCAGAGGGAAGGGGCTGTGGGACAGGTGGGGGCCCAGAAGTAGTGAAAGCAGTTAAGAAGTTTTATAGTCCAAGGCAGAGATAAATAGGACCTGAATGAGAGCAAAAGCCAGGAAAATTGGGAACATATATGGATTTTTCCAGAGACACTCAAAGGTAGAAGCAGAAGAACTAGGTGACTTATTAAGTGTGTGGGGCTAGGGAAGAGTTGTCAAAGGTAAAGTCAAGGTTTCTGGCTAAGGTAGTGTATTAGTTTTTTATTGCTGCTGTATCAAATTATCACAAATCTAGTGTCTTAACACAAATTTACTATCTTACAGTTCTGGAGGTCAGAAGTTTGATATCGGTCTCACTGGGCTAAAATCAAGGTATTTCAGGGCTGTGTTTCTTTTTGGAGGCTCTTAGGGAGAATTCGTTTTCTTGCTTTTTCCAGCTTCTAGAGGATGCCTACGTCCCTTGGCTCATGGCCCCCTTCCTCCATGTTCAGAGCCAGAAATGGCAGACTGAGTCCTTCTCACTTTGCACCTCTGGCCCTTTTTCCATGGTCACAACTCTTTCTCTGATCAGAGCCTGGAAAGGTTCTCTGCTTTTAAGAACTCATATGATTAGACTGAGCCCACTTGGATAATACAGGAGAATCTTCACATCACAAGGTCTGTAACCTTAATCACATCTGCAAAGTCCCCTTTGCCATGTAAGGTAACATATTCACAGGTTCCGGGAATTAGGGTGTGGGCATCTTAGGGGGACCTCTCAAAGGTATCAAAGAGCAGAGTTTTTCAAACTGACCCATTAGTGGGTTGTGAAATTAATTTAATAGGGCACCACTATTTTTTAAAAAGAGAAGTAGAAATTAAGGGAATGCAACGCATGTAGTCAGAGTATTATTTTTTGACACTTCAATTTAGTTTTTTTTTTCTTCTTTTTCTTTTCTTTTTTTTTTTTTTGAGACGGCGTCTTGGGTAGAGTGCAGTGGTGTCATCGTTATCGTAGCTCACTGCAAGCTCCAACTCCTGGGGTCAAGCCATCCTCCTGCCTCAGCCTGCCGAGTAGCTGGGACTACAGGCAAGCACCACGACACCTGGCTAGTTTTTCTATTTTTAGTAGAGACGGGATTTCGCTCTTGCTCAGGCTGGTCTCAAACTCCTGAGCTCAAGAAATCCTCCCACCTCGGCCTCCCAGAGTGTTAGGATTACAGGCCAGAGACATCGTGCCCGGCCAATTTAGTTTTTGTGTTTGTGTGTGTGTGTGTGTGTGTACTGGATTGTGATATAAAATGTATTTCTTATTGGAGGTCACAGGCAAAAATGTTTGAAAGCTATTGACTTTGACGAGAGGATGATGAGAGTGTTAAGCAACATAGGACATGACCCTAATAGCTGACATTCACTGAATGCTTGCCACAAGCTATGCCTGTTTTAAGTGCTTCACATGTAATCTTCCCAATAACCCAGTAAGGTAGACACTGCCATTATATCCATGTTGTGAATGAGGACACAGAGAGGTATCGATTGTCTTGCTAAAGTTACACAGTTAGAAAATGGTATAGCTGGCATTCAATCCCAGACAGTCCAGCTCCTTGCTGCCAAGCATGTATATTTAACATCAATCTGTAGTGTCTAGGAGTACCCAGGGCCCTAGGAAGAAGGCAATCCTGCCTCTCTGGTTCATCCAGCTACCCTGAGAAACCTTCGCCCATGCATGGTATCCTATTAATATTTAAAATAGGAAATACCAATCCTGCAGAGCAGAAAACAAACTTCTTACATAATTCCAGGTATAGGTGTATGTTAGGGGAGAAGGGAAAGACCCAATCCAGAGTCTACAGTGAGCTTCCCTCTACAGGCTGACAACCTGAACTTCAGCCTAGAAGTCCAGTGTTTAAGTGTAACATTCACCAATAAGTCTAATATGTGTGAAATTAATGTTGTTTCCTAAAAGTTCTTAGCAATAAAGGACTTAATAATAGATAGATAAACCTTCTTAGAAGACAGACATGCAATATGACACATACCATAAATACACATATACAAACTCTATTTTATTTCCATGGAAGGTATTATATTTATTATCATAGTAATCAAATAACTATGAAGTGATTAACCACCATGTTCTTTGCTATGGTAATAACAAAAAAAGGTGCAGACCCTTTTTCCTTGAGAGTGTAGAAAGAAAAGATATGAAATGCTCATTTTTTTCTTTCTGATCAACTTTGTCCCAAAGCCATTAACTTCACAAAACACTTAGCAAACTTCATTTCTTGACCCGTAAATAAAGGTAATAATACCCACCTCAGAATTGTGAGGATTTGATGAGGTGATATACACCAAAATTGATTTGTAAACTATAAGGTGCTAAGATGTGATTTAACTATATTTTTAATTTTATTTATTTATTAATCATTGATATAATACTTAGGAGCCTGGCATTGTTGTAAGTGCTCTGCAAGTATTAATTTATTTAATGCTCATAAAACTCTATGAGTTATGTCTTATTATTCTCATTTTATAGATGAGGAGGAAACTGAGGCATAGACAGGTTAGGAAACTTGCCTAAGTTCACAAAGGTAGTAAGTAGAAGAAAAGTGATTCCTCCTCTGGCATCCTGGCTCCAGAATCTGTGCTCTTAACCACTGTGCTGCGTGTTGCCTCTGCTAGGAGTATCAGCGTGAGACATCCAAAGCATCAGGCATATGGAAGCCAAATGAGATCTCCAGCTTCTCATACAACTATTGTCACCTCTCTGCTTCTTTCCATTGTGTCTATCTTCTTCTGTTTTGTGTTGCTATAGCAGAATACCCAGACTGGGTAATTTATAAAGAATAGAGATTTATTTCTTACAGTCCCCGAGGCTAGGAAGTCCAAGGTCACGGGGCCTCCATCTGGTGAAGGCCTTCTTGCCGTGTCATCCCATGGTAGAAGACGAAAGGGCAAAAGAGGATGAGAGAGAGGGGGAGAGAGGGAGAGAAAAAGAGAGAAAGGAAGGGGGTCAAATTCATCCTTTTGTCAGGAACCCACTCCTGTGGTGAGGGCATTAATCCACCTCTCAACACTGTTGCATTAGGAATTAAGTTTGCAACACATGAACTTTGGGGGACACACTCAAACCATAGCCTTGCCTATCGTTGAAAACCAAGGTTTAAGGAGGTCTTTCCTCCTGATGGTAACCACCATTTGACATTAAACTTTGAAAATAGCAAATATTCTTTATCACTCTGATTATAACCTCATACTTTTGGTATTCTCTTTTCTTTATGATGCCTCCTCATATTTTATTATACAGTATGCTTCTTATCTACTTCCTTACTTTGTAAAATACTGATGTTTATTCAGTAGAAAATAAAAGAAGAAACCAGAAAACATGACCACCATTCAAACTACAGATAGTGAACAAATGGTGTGTGATTCCTTTATGAAATTAGATGCATAATACTTGCTGTGAAGGATGCCCAGAAGGCTTTGCAACAGGTGGAGTGGTTCTCAGGCTTGGGCATGTTGCCCAGTTCAACTTCTGCTAAACTGACCTTTTTCCCCAGTAATATGTCTACCACCTACCTCAGAGTCAAGCATAACTATTTTCTGGGACTCTTGGGCTTTGTTGAATGGAAAGGTATAATATAGCAAAATTTTCTTAGGCATGAGGGAGGAGAGCTAGAAATGAGCAGTCGAAAATAGTAAGACGAGAATAAAGAAATTGAGGAAGTTGTGTTGATTCTGGCAACAGAAAGTCAGGAAGGGGTGGCTGTTAACATGAAAGAAAGCAAAAAGAGAAGAAAGTGTAAAAGTAAAGGAGTCTTGATGGTAACATGAGCTATTGTTTCTGGAAGCGTTCTGTAGTGGGGAGGGGCCTAAACAAATACTGTATTTTTGTCAATAACCTATTTTTGATTTAGCAAACATTGAGCACATATTAAATGCTAGCTGCCAGGGATATAAAGATAAATAAGACCCTTGTCCATCTAGTTTTTTACACACAAAGGGTGATTGGGTTTGAATTTGAGTGTATTTTATATACTACTAAATTTAAGTCCAAGAGTGCACCTTTATGTCTTACCACAGTAGGTACTCTACGAATATTTATTGAATTGAAATATTAGAGTTGGATAGGACCTGGTTCAAAATTATTTATACATTTATTCAGCACTTTTTTATTGTGGTAAAATATACATAGTGTGACATTTAGTATTTTAACCATTTTTAAGTACACTGTGCAGTGGCACTAAGTATCTTCACACTGTTGTGCAACCATCACTACCATCCATCTCCAGAACTTTCTCATCTTCTCAAAGCGAAACTCTGTACCTATTAAACGATAACTCCCCATCCTCCCCCATTCAACACATTCTTATATATTCCTTCATTCAGTGAGGATTTATTGAGCACCTATGATTCAACCCAGTTCTCATTATGGGAGGTCTGGTTACAGAATGAACAAGAGGGTACAATCTAGGGAGGAAGACAAACATGACCAGTGACAATAGGCAGAATGCTCCTATGTAGCAAGCACTTTGCATTGGCGCCACTCCTTTGAGGTAGGTATATGTTCCTAACAATTCCCAGTACGATAAGCACAGGGAAAAAGGAGGTGTGAGCTGCTATTTGGGACTAAAACTCAGTCTGGAGGACATAACTGGGTCAGGGCAGTCAGGGTCACACTGAGACCTGAAGTGTAACCCTGGAATGACACCAAGGTGGGCTCTGGGAACAGACAGAGGATGAAGCACAGAGAAGCCTGAGAGGGCCCAGGGGAGGGTCCCTGCTCTGTCTCCAGGGTGGCGGAAGCTGCTGAAGAGCTTGAAGCAGAGCCTTAAAAAGATCAATCACTCTGGCGCCTTGTTAACAAGTGATTCATTTCTCTGCCTTCTTTATTATCATGCTGATGGCAAGTACACTAACTTAGAACCACCCATGGTAGAAAAAGCACTAGTATTTACATTGTAAAATCTTTCTGTATTTATGTTTGAAGTTCCTGTTCTGGGAATTCACATTTCTTTAAGTAAATGGTATAAACAAACTCTGAAAAAGATGACAAAGGGAAAAAACTGAAAAATCAGTCTCCTTTTGCAGCCCATCAAACCTCTCCCAAGTTGGGAAGAAATCATACCGCTTCTCTGATTGATACAGTGTATAAGCCTAAAACATAACTGGTCTCTCCCAACTTGTTGATTCATGTCTTCCCTAGGGTAGGGAGACAAATTCCCTCAGTTCCTTCTGGGCAAGCGTAAATTAAGATTCTGTTTACAAAATACTTAATTAGCTTGCCTAGGCGATATTATCAATCATAATTTGAGAGAGAATTCGCTTCAAGCTCATCTGTTGTAGGATTGCACAGGGCTGCCTGAGGACATATGTGATAAAGGCCAGGTTAGGAAGTTCAGTTTCTCGAGGGGAATACATGGATCAGTTATGCACCTCCAAAGTGAAACTCCGTTCTACACCCGGAGCCTGTGCTGCTTGCAGCCGATAGTGCCTTCACGTCAAACCGTGGGTCGCTGAGCAGTCCCAGGTAAGAGTAGATGGCTGTGCAAATTCATCCCCGTTACCGGAAAGAAACCTGTCCCGCTTGATGGGCAGTCAGTGCCTTTGTCTTCAAATTTCAAAGCACTACCCTCTATTTGAACGTTATCAGTTTTAATTTTTTTTTTTTTTTTTTTGAGACAGGGTCTTGCTCTGTCACCCAGGCTAGAGCGCAGTAGCGTCATCATAGCTCACCGCAACCTCAAACTGCTGGGCTTGAGCAATCCTGCCTCAGCCTCCCGAGTAGCTGGGACTATAGGCACATGCCACCATGCCCAGCTAATTTTTCTATCTTTTGTAGAGATGGGGTCTCACTTTTGCTCAGGCTGGTCTCGAACTCCTGGCCTCAGATGATCTTCCTGCCTTGCCCTCCCAAAGTGCTAGGATTACAGGCGTGAGCCACTGTGCCCAGCCAATTTTAATTTTTTTATTATCCACAATAATAACAATGCTTCTGCAGAATTAACATGAACAAGGGACCCAGAGGGTTACCTTTTTCCTTTACCAGGAGCGGTGGTTTTGAACCCTGTGCACAAGACAAGCATTCAAGAGTCAAGAACCTTCTCAAGACCATTTGTTTACATATGGCTTTCATATTCCAGGAGAAAGATGAACTGAGCATGGTCTCACCTCTTAATCAAAAGAGATGTAGCTTATTAAATAGGAAATATTGCTATCTTATTCCTAACGCTATCAAACTTAAGTTGTAAAATCTTTCAATAAGGACTATGTTACCACTCAATTTCAGATTTAGGTAAAAACTTCCTAATTGCTTCTCGGACTTTTGGCTAAGATCAAGTGTAGGTAGATAAAAACTCTCTTTTCCCCAAAAGTCTATGTTTGATGAATAGGTAATAATTAGACAAATACCATACAGCATTTTATAGTTTAGAATTTTCACATATATGATTCTTACCCCTCTGGGGTAGATAGGTCAGTGGTAATTATCATTTCACAGGTTAAAAGACCGAGGTTGAGAAAGGGAAGCAACTTTACCCAGGGTTACCTGGCTGGTAGGGTGCACAGCCATTTGCTGAGCTAGGTCAGATCTACACAGGCTCATGCGTTCCGCACAATCTGTGTCCTGAAGGCTTACCTCCCAGGCGAGGCTAAAGATGGAAAACAAAGTAGACATCCAGCAGTGCCCCCCTTGAGAAGGTCAGTCAGTGGAAGAGACGGACACAGAAACAGATAATGATGAAACTGTGGAGTAAGAACAGCATTGGAGTGTTTGGAAGCTCAGAGGAAGCATACCCAATCCAGGCAGGGGCAGGGAGGGAAGATTTTCCTGGGGGAAACAGGAAAATCTACCTGGAAGAAGTGACACCTAAACTGAATCTTGAAACAGAATAGAATAAGCAAGGCCTAGCCTCATACAATCTCAGAATCATTGTGCCGATGGGATAATGAGATAATATTTATATGTTTAATATATGAAAAGTAATTAATAGATGATACAGCTGGGCAGTGACTCAGGGAGATGGTCAGTAGAGAATAGGGTATCATTACTTCTTGCTAAAAGCAAAGAAGTTGTAAAATTCTCACACATACATTCTCTCTCTCTCTCTCTCTCTCTCTCTCTCTCTCTCTCTCTCGATGCGGTCGTGGAGGTGGCCCACCTCTCGGCAGTTAAGAGCCACCCAATGTGACTCTGCCT
The DNA here is from genome assembly GCA_023783475.1 of Daubentonia madagascariensis. Taxonomy (NCBI): domain Eukaryota; kingdom Metazoa; phylum Chordata; class Mammalia; order Primates; family Daubentoniidae; genus Daubentonia; species Daubentonia madagascariensis. Next base: position 11,943,446 of record JAKFHU010000258.1, on the reverse strand, counting down.
TCCTTCCCTCCACACGCCATCTCCCTTGGGCTACACATTTCCCTTTGTAACTCCACTCCACTTCAGAACTCTCCTTTGGTGTGCAGTTTTATCCTGTTTCAACCATATAAAGATGTAGGGAAGAATGAAAACAATTTCCCGGGCCTTACATGTTGCTAAGGTTTGCTTTGGTTCCTTGACTTAATTCGTGTGCCTCTTAATCTGAATTGGCCAGTTTCTGGGTGATGAGGATGAAAGGAACTGGTTCAAGGTCGAATACCTTCACATACATTTGTCCAAAAAGCCCAAGAAGCTGGGCATTGCACAGCCTTTTTCCTCTTAGTAAAGACTGTGCCTACCCCCCCAAAATATTCCGTCTCCATTCTAATGGCGGCACTGTTTAGAGAATTAACCCAAATGGCTCTATTCTCCAAGACCCGGGGGTCATGTCAGAGTCCAAACAAACATCACTGCGTTTTAAGAAAACCCTAGGAGTCTTAAGCGATCTTTCCTCACAGCCCTTTTACCCTTCCCAAGATGTAACTGATCCATTTGAACTGAGTCAGAGTGGCCTTCATCACTTCTCACCTGTTTAAATAACCTCCTCACTGGTCTTCCTGCCCGTGCCCCCTTCAGGAACCTTTAACCCAGGGCTTAAAAATACTTGACCAAAGATACAGTTTTTTGGCATGCATGGTGTTGGTCATCTGTAAGATTCAGTAGATGTCTATAAAAATAACACATTTTCCAGTTCACTTAAAAAAAAATGAGAGGCCAGGCGCCGTGGCTCACGCCTGTAATCCTAGCTTTTCTGAGAGGCCGAGGTGGGTGGATTGCTTGAGCTCAGGAGTTCGAGACCAGCCTGAGCAAGAGCGAGACCCCATCTCAAGGATAAAAACACCAGCTGGGTGTGGTGGCACCTGCCTGTAGTCCCAGCTACTCGGGAGGCTGAGGCAAGGGGATCAGTTGAGCCCAGGAGCTTGAGGTTGCAGTGAGCTGTGATGACGCCACTGCACTCTAGCCAGGGCGACAGAGCGAGGACTCTGTCTCCACAAAAAAAAAAAAAGAGAGAGAAAAACTAACAATCCTGAGTCCTACTTCCACATAGCCGTAGGTGGTGGCCCCCTTTAAATAGGGTCTTAACTCCACTTCTCCACAATCTCCATCACTCCCTATGATGTCCCGACCTGAAGCCAAGTGTCACTTGTCATGTGTTATCATGACAGCTGTTTTTATTACACCTGTTCCTCTTCATTTATGTTTCCTGTGTGCAACCGGTAGGCTTGTGAGTTTTCAATACCCGATGCCTACATGATCTTTCTAAAATTCAGACCTGATCATGCTGCTTCTCAGCTCAAAATTCCTTAGTGCCCCCACTCCCCATCTCTTTATCAGTGGATGAAGCTCCAACTTTGTAGCTTGTCTGGGTTCTTCTCAATCTGCCTCTTTGTCCACTGTAATCATTTCCTGCTCCTGCCCCTGCAACCTTACCCATTCATGCTGACTTCCAGCCACAGGAGTGAGTCTCACCTCTATGCATTTGTAGAGACTGTTGCTACTGCCTGGAATGCCCTTCCCTCTCTCTCAGCCCTGCTCACTCTTTGAAGACTCAGCTCCAAGACTTTGAAGACTCTTTGGCCCCAAGAACCCTCTTTTTTCCATTTCCCATGCTGAATACATACCTCTGTCATATCACATGTCACTCTTGTAAGATAATTGTTGGTTTGCCTGTCTCTTTCTTCTGTACTATATACTATAAAATCTTGCTGGATCAGAGCATACAATTTTTAACTTTGAAACTCTACTGATTTGAACTTTTTCATGCAGGAGAAAAAGCTTGGGTGTGAAAGTCAGGCAGCCCTGATTTTATATCTCAGCTTTACCACTTCTTAACTTTGGCCAAATTTCTTAATCCCTCTGATTCTCAGTTTCCATATCCATAAATTGAGACTAATAATTCCTACCTTTATGAGGTTGGTATGAGGATGAGAGGCATAAAATGCCCAGCGCAATGGTTGGTACGCAGCAAGCACTCAATCACTGGCAGCTAAAATCACAAATAAACAGATCAGGACACAACATACCAGATTTAAAAGATAGACTATATAAAGTGTGCTTGGATGGAGCAAAGTGAAAACAAGAAAAAGAAGGAAAAGTTATATAGACACAGAGTACGCACAGTGTCTTGGCAATTAGGACCTCACAGGAAGCACTTTTAGTTTGATGTATTTTCCCCTAAACCCCTGACAGCTTTTGATGAAGGACTTGCTTAATTATCAGCTGGCAGAAGTCTGCAAATGATAGGCAGCTCTGTATATAGAATAATGAATATGATATAAGATAATCTTGGCTAATTACTGTTTACTTGCGAATGTCATACAACTGGCTTCTTGAGTGTGTGTGTGGGGGGTTGGTTTTGTTTTGGTTTTGCATGTGTGAATGTTTGTGTGTGGGCAAGCATGTGTACAAACCTATACCACAGAAACCCTCCAGACAATGGCTCAGCAGTTGGTCAAGATGACTGGTTCCCATGAAGCTGCGCTAGTATTCCATAGCATCCTAGTTATAGCTTGTCTTTCTCTCCAAATTGCAAGCTCCTGGAGGCCCAGGATTGTGCCATTCATTTCTGTTTTCCTTGCACATAGCATAATACTCGGTACATAGCAGATGCTCAATAAATATTTGTTATATAATATTTGTTATGTAGATAAATGAATGAATTAGGAGTTAACTATATTCCATATATATATATATATATATATATAAAAATATATATATATCTCACACACTTACTCCCATTTCTGGGGCCAACTTTCCATTTAGTTTGGCTACTGAGTCACATATAAACTAAATAGTTTCCTCCTTGGTATAAGTTATACCTTCAAAACAATCAAAGCAGGGCTGTCCCAAAGAAATTTCTGTGATGACGGAAATATTCTATTCTTCATTATCCAATATGAGACTAATGGCTACGGAGGCACTTGAAATGTGGCTAGTTTGATTGAGGAATTGAATTTTGAATTTTATTTCATTGTAATTTAAATTTACATAGCTACCTGTGTCTAGTGGCCACTGCATTGGTCAGCATGGATCTATAATCTCTTATGTTTGTCATCTGTATGTGCTTTTCCGAATGATAGTCATATGCTAGATCCTAGATGACACTTTTTGATGGTGCATGCATCTGGAGTTGGAAGACTTTCTTAGTGGTCTAATGCTACGTTCTAAATAAAGTCAAAAATATTTATTGAGCATCTGCAACTCAGCAATATTGCTAGGAATTATGGGGAATTAAGAAGTCCCTACCTTTGTGTTGCTACTATCTAACAAGGACACGGATTAGGAAGCAAGAAACATCAAAATAGGGTAATAGATTACACAGTCTCAGGCATGGTTACTCTCAGCATGAGTATGAAATCAGTTTTTGACACAATTCTGCTTAACTAGAAGGGAGCAATTGCACAATACACTGTCAATGTAGAGGGAAGAGTAGTTGAACACATACTTAAATTTATGGGCCATGAAACACTTGTGTAGTAGCTCTAAGAGTTTACTTTGGGACCACTGATAAAAACCTTTAAGGTGTTCACTAATGGTGCCCACAACAATGATAGCCTGTGGAAAGCAGAGCCTAGCAAATATAATTTATTTATTTATTTTGCAAGTATTATGTTAGAAAGGGTTTGGTGAATAAAATTTATTATCAGAGCCTTTTCTCAATTTTGAGACCTCTTTCTGAAAAATTAAGAATTATTCAGTGGACATCAGGGTTATGGTGCAGTGCACACATTTTTAGAGGACATCTTTCATTACTGAGCATCCATCTAGTTCCCAGTGCAGTGCTGGGCTCTCAGGGAATGCTGATGGCAGACACTGCACAGGTACTGCAAAAGTCAAGTTCATCTTGCTCCTTGCCCCCAAGGAACTCAGACCAGCTTCAAGAGAGATGATTGTGGTATAGGTAGAAGATAAGAACTTATGAAGTCAACTCAGTTCAGTCGTTCATATCATTCTCGGTGTCTCGGCTGTGTAACTCAGGATGGTCTAAATATTTTCTTCAGCATTTTTCTTTTCTTTTCTTTCCTTTCTTTTTCTTTTCTTTTCTAGATGAGGTCTCACTCTGTCACCCAGGCCGGATCATAGCTCAATGCAGCCTTGAACTCCTGGGCTCAAGGGATCCTCTCAGCTCAGCCTCCCGAGGAGGTGGGACTATAGGTATGCATCACCACACTGGCTAATTTTTAAAATTTTTTGTAGAGACAAGGTCTCACCATGTCATCCAGGCTGGTTTCGAACTCCTGGCCGCAGGCGATCCTCCCACCTCAGCCTCCCAAAATGCTGTTATTACAGGTCATGAACCACCATGCCTGGCTTCTTCATCCTTTTCTATCAGGTGCTGTCATACCAGCTAGGCACTCATACATGTGATGGTGTAGACTTTATAAACTCCTTATTACTCAATCTGCTACTTCTCATTGAGGATTTCTTCTGAAATCCTATTAGTAGTTGATAAACGCACCATTCTTAACACAATAAAATTGTTTTGAGGAAAAAAACCAATGTGCTTGTGAAGCTTTTTACTCTAGTAAAAAGCCCAGTGTATCAAGCCTCAAAGGTGCTGATTCACTCAGGAATTTACATGCTTCCTCATAGTATTCTGAATCTAAGTTTCTTATGAATAGGTAGCACTTTTCCTCAGTAGGTGTTTTATTGACTTTCTGCTTGTTCACATTGCGGTAAGCATCACAGCATATTTGCCAGTACTGGAGTTGGGAGGTCAGGTAGGATTGAAGTCAGGAAAAGAAGATGTGGTTTATTTGGGCTTAAGAAACATAAACTGAGTAGTTGTGAGGTGCTGGGGGTCAGGGAAGAGTAAGCATGGTCCTATTTTCAAGGAGTTTATAATCTAATGGGGGAGATGGTAACATAAACAGACAATTTGAAAACAACACAGCAAGTATGAAGGCAGTGATATCTCAGAGTGCCTAGTCCTTCCATGGAAGCATTTGCCACAAGTAGGTCATATATGGATACTGGTGAATGTACTAGATGGCTGTGAATCTGATACTCTGTGGATAGTATGGTTATTTCTTTTGTGTAAGGTGAGTTTTGGTGAATGTTATCAGTCTTCACTTGGTAAATATTTTAGTTATCAGAAAAGCCCTGATATCTTACTGTTAGCCACATGATTCTAGTTTCCCAGCAACTTTCTAATTGGCATGTCTTATTCTACAGAAGTTACATAATTTACATGAAGACAGAGATTCATAACATCAAAGACAAGCAGACTCAAATAGATGTCATTTACTTTAAAACTTTTACCCTATTAAGCCAGGTGTTGTGGTGCATGCCTATAGTTCTAGCTACTTGGGAGGCTGATGGGGGAGGATCACTTGAGCCCAGGAGTTTGAGTCCAACCTGGGCAACATAGCAAGACCCTGCCTCTAAAAATAAAAAAAAGTATTTTGTACCATTTAAAATTAAAAACTTATAGTACAGTAGTTCAAGTTTCATGTCTACTAATTACTTGTAAAATGCTTTGAGACTGTAATGCAAAGATTTAAGTATTAACAAGTAAAAGCTGAACATGAATAAACAATTATTTCAAAGTTTAACAATGCTCAACCATTTATAGTCTTCTCCAAGTCAGCAAAAAAACCTCATAGAACCCCTGAGGGTTCTCCATAAACCTAGTCTGTTCTGCTTCATTTATAGATGAGGAAACTAATACCCAGAGAGGTCACGCAATTTGCCAAAGGTGTCGTACAGCTCGTTACCCAGACAGTGCTGGGCCTAGAAGTCAAGTCTGCACACTCATGTTTAGACTTTCTTTCACTTTTTCCCAGATTGACAGCTTACCATGAACAGTCTATTGACAATTTACAAAATATGTATAGTCATAATTTCCTCACTAAGATTTTACTATTAACAATTCAATTATAGATTTTTCTTAATTTCCTTAAATTGCTCAGTGTATCTAATGAAGGTACTACTATTCATTGGACTTTTACTGTGTGCCAAGTACTGTATTTAAGGTTTATATTTATTACCTTGCTGAATTTTTCCAACAACCTCAGGCAGCAAATATCATTCTTATATGTGAGGAAACTCAGGCATAGAGAAATAAATACTTTGTACAAGATTACACAGCTACTACGTGGTACAGCTACGAGTGTCTGATTTAAAAGCTTGCACTTTTTTTTTTTTTTTTTTTGAGACAGGGTCTTGCTCTGTCTCCCCGGTAAGAGTGCAGTGGCATCGTCACAGCTTATGGCACCTTCCAACTCCTGGGCTCAAGCGATCCTCCTGCCTCCGCCTCCCGAGTAGCTGGGACTACAGGCTCATGCCACCACACCCGGCTAACTTTTATATTTTTTGCAGATACGGGGTCTTCCTCTTGCTCAGGCTGGTCTCCAACTCTTGGCCTCAAGCCACCAGAGTGCTAGGATTATAGGCATGAGCCACCCCGCCCAGCCTAAAGCTTGTGATTTAACCAGAACTTGGTACATCATCCCTCCTAATTGGCCTTTCCTGTTTGTCTATGGAAAAATGTCTACTTTTTAATGCTTAATAATTTGGAGCTACTTGTAATTTCTCACACCTTTTGTAAAATACATTGGAAAATGTCTCTTCAGCTCCTTATAAAGGCACTAATCCCATCAATGAGAGCTCCACCTTCATGACCTACTCACCTCCAAAGGCCTCACCTCCTAATACCATCACATGGGAGAATAGGTTTCAACATACGAATTTTGTGGGGACACAAACATTCAGTCCACAGCAGGAAGCAAAAGCCAAAGTCCTAGTAAAACCACGCACTAGCTTGCTAGCAATTTGGATTTCCCCTCTCCCCTTTTGCAGCTCACTTCCTACCATTTCCCCCAGGCTCCTGCCTCTGCTGGTCCCTCCACCTCTTCTAGCTATTTGCTCTAATGTTATGTGATTTCTTTTGTCTTTTTTCCCCCCTAGCTTTATTGAGGTATAATTGGTATACAAAAAAACTACACATAACTAATGTATACAACATGGTGGGTCTGGACAGACATATATACACTCACATTACCATCACCACAATCAGGGTAATTGAACATAACCATTACCTCTAACAGTTTCCTTGTGTCCCTTTTTTCCCTTTTTTGGTTTTTTCCCCTTTTTTGGGGGCAAGAACATTTAACATAAAATCTACACTCTTAACAAAATTTTAAGTGTGCAATATCATATTGTTAATTGTATGCACTATGTTGAACAGCAGATCTCTGGAACTTACTCATCTCATATAACTGTAAAATGTTACCTTATTTCTTAGGCTTCCCTGACCACCCCATTCATAACTGAAAAACTCACCCCGCCCCTCCCCCAGCATGCCCTGCCTCTCTCCTGTTTACTTCTTTTTCTTTTTTTAGTAAGATACCATGAGTGAGATCTCCTGTTTGTTTTTTCCTATAGTATTTGTCATCATCTCTATTTTATTTGCTAGGTCTCCTTAAGAGAATAAAGGCATAATTAGTCACTGCTATATCCCTAGTAGACTTAAAGAAGGTATTCAAAAGATATTTGCTGAGTGAATTGTGTGTCAAAGTATAGCATTTAGGTATGTTCCTCTGCTTCAACCTTAAAATGTAAGTTATATATGTTGAGCACCGTTAACTTTGAAATTACCTCACACGGATCTATTATCCATAGGTAATTCGCTAATCATTTTTTGCTATTGAGAATTAATTTGTCCCCTCTCCCATTCTGTATTCTTGGTAGTCTCTAGGATTTCAAAAAGGGGGAATGTAAAGTTCCTTATAGGTCCCTCAGAGATTTAGAGGAAGTGACCTGCACTTTTACTGGTTTCTGTAGAGCAGGCCTATCATAATAGCATTAAAAATACAAGAAGCAAAAATAATTAGTAAAATTAAGTCACCATTTTTAGTAAAATTAAGTTCTTTCAAGTGGTAACATAAAATACAGAATGGTAGATTTCCCCTGTTTGTAAAAAGGACAAATAGTAACATGATGGTTCTCTGAGCATTCAGAACAACTGTTTTTGTTTCAGATGTCGTCTAAGGCAGCACAATGTAGGCAGGAGCATTGTGGGAATGAGGGTCTCAGCTCTTGGGCTGTAAAATGAGCAGGCTGAAGGTGATCTCTAGGTCTCATTGAGCTCTGAAAGTCTGCAAAGCTCTTGGAAGATAAAGCCATGGAACCATCTCATGTGCATCAAAAGTTATATTTCATGTTTATTATTACAACTGATTCAATGTTCCAAGAACGACTATTATGGATCTATTATACTTAGATATATAAACTTAGTTTTCATAGTTTAATTTTTTCCAGTTAAATGAAAATTGTTTTCATATTACTAATACTTAAAAGTGTAAATAATATCTAAGGACACATAAATTTAAAGAACCATCATAATAATTGTATTTAACTCTGATTCATTAAAGGATTCATTATCCAGTGTGTCAACGTGTAAGTCCCCTGTAACTCTTTCCCATTTTTGAACACGAACAAAGAAGGGTTCAAATTCTAGTTTGTGGCTTGTTCATAAGCTTCAAAGACATTATAATGAAAGGTTAAAATAAGGTCTGGCACTATTTGGAAGTTTCTATTTTGGGGGCTATCCTCACCACTTAACTTGAACTGAGGATTCCACTAACTTGAATTGAGGGTTACCAGTAGTACTGTAATTAACTTCAATTCAAATCATTTCACAAACGTTAATATTTCAACTTTATACATGATTGCACTGTATGATACAATGCTTCTTAAAAGCTATTGAAAAGAAACTAAAAATAAAATTTATTAATCAGTTAGCCTATGGGACAAATTTCACATTTCTATACTTCTAAATTTCAAGTTAATATTGGGGCAGTATTTTTGTGCTAGCTAGAGCACCAAGCAGTGGGTATAACCAATTTCCTCAGTCAGATAGCAGAACACTGGCCGGACACTGCAGATTCTCTGGGGTTTAAGATGTTAACCTCTATCAAAAATCTAAATTCTGGCATCCTTATCTAAGAATTTCAAGAAATACCATACCTTTAATTTATTAAAGAGAAAAATCAAACTTCCAAAATACAACGAAACGACGGATTTTTGTTTCTGAGAATGATAGCCTAATTTTTGCTTTTTTAACAAAATCACAGCCCTTTATTTTTCATGAGCTTTAAGAGTTTCAGCATGATTTTGGTCAAGAGTATTTCTACAGGAATAATAATAAGATCCAAGTGTATGACCTAGCTGGGTCTCATCCTCACCGTTAGCTATCGGGACTTCATAACCAGACGACTAGGTCCTAAATTGGATAGAATAAGGCTTACAGAAGAGCTGTGTTTTTGGTAGGTACAGAAAACTTAGAAATGCAATTCCGAGGCTTATTCCAGGACTATTAATACCATCAGAATAGCTGCTATGAAAAGGCTGGTAAATTACGTTTTGCAGTACGGAGTAGTAAAGAAAGCCTCTAATTCCCAGGCCCTGCACAAGGGGTTGTGGAAGAGACAAAAGAACGGCTCTGCCCTCGCCCTTCTCGAACTTAAAATTCAATTCGCAAGGCATGACTTACAAAAATTAACCTAAATGCAGTATTATGCGGGGAAAAAAAAAAACCCCTCCATATAACATTTGCCAATTTGTGTTATGCAAGTCAAAACTGACATAAAATTTTAAGGAGTTTTAAACGAATAGCTGGAGAAACACACAAGGAAATCTAAGATGGAAGAAAGGGTGGAGGATTCGAGTCGAAATGCCAAGTTGAGGACTGAAGGAAAGCATCTGGGTAAAGCAGCCTCCAGGCTGGAAAAGCAAAGAGCGAAACGAGTATTGCCACCAAAGAACCAGAAAGGCCAATAGACTCTGCAGTGGGCCGGTTTAACTGAAAGGCGGTTTCCTTTTCCTCCATTTGCTCAGTCCCAATTGGAAGCGCAGTGCGCGGCCTGCGCCGCGCTCCAGGCCCGGGGCTCGGCGTGGGGGCGGGGAGGTAAGTACGGTAATGGGCGGGGCCGGGCGCGGGCGCGCTCCGGCTTTCCTCCTGCGCAGAGCTCCCGTCAGCGCAGGGGGCGGGGCGGCTATATTACGTGCGCGGCGCCGCCCCTGCGAGAGGACGTTGCGTGCTCGCTCGCGCCAGGCGAGTCTCCGCGTCTCCCTCGCGAACTCGGTGAAAGGAATTGGCGCCGTTCGACACCAGGCGGATCCGCTCTGCAGCACGAACCCACCTCCAGCCGCAGCCGCAGCCGCCGCCCGGGCCGAGGAGCAGCCGCAGCAGCCGCCACCAGTGGCCGAGCGAGCGGAGCCCAGTTTGAGCCAGCGCCTAGCGGTGAATTGGGGCCCTCACCATGAGTTCCTCGCCTGTTAATGTAAAAAAGCTGAAGGTGTCGGAGCTGAAAGAGGAGCTTAAGAAGCGGCGCCTTTCTGACAAGGGGCTCAAGGCCGAGCTCATGGAGCGACTCCAGGCCGCGCTGGACGACGAGGAGGCCGGGGGCCGCCCCGCCATGGAGCCCGGGAACGGCAGCCTAGACCTGGGCGGAGATTCCGCCGGGCGCTCGGGAGCAGGCCTCGAGCAGGAGGCCGCGACCGGCGGCGATGAAGAGGAGGAGGAGGAGGAAGAGGAGGAGGAAGGGATCGCCGCCCTGGATGGCGACCAGATGGAGATAGGAGAGGAGAACGGGGCCGCGGGGGCGGCCGACTCGGGCCCGATGGAGGAGGAGGCCGCCTCGGAAGACGAGAACGGCGACGATCAGGGTTTCCAGGAAGGGGAGGATGAGCTCGGAGACGAGGAGGAAGGCGCGGGCGACGAGAACGGGCACGGGGAGCAGCAGCCTCAACCGCCGACGACGCCGCAGCAACAGCCCCAACAGCAGCGCGGGGCCACCAAGGAGGCCGCGGGGAAGAGCAGCGGCCCCACCTCGCTTTTCGCGGTGACGGTGGCGCCGCCCGGGGCGAGGCAGGGCCAGCAGCAGGCGGGAGGTAAGAAGAAGGCGGAAGGCGGCGGAGGCGGCGGTCGCCCCGGGGCTCCGGCGGCGGGTGAGTGCTGCGTTGTACGTTGCGCGCGGCGGGAGGCCCGCGCGGGGTGGGGACCGTGCCCCAGGCCTGCCGGAGCCCCGCGGGGGGAGGGAGCCCCCGGGCGGGCGGAGGCCGCTGTGCGGGTGGCGGGCGGAGGCCGGCGGTGGGGGAGGGGGCGCGGGGAATCCCGGATTAGCCGGGAGGCCTCGGGCTCGGTGTGTGTGTGTGACGGTGGTGGCAGCGCCTCCATTATGTGACTCGGGAGCCGGGGGGAGCTGCAGCTGCCGCTGGAGGGGGAGGAGCCGCGGGCGGCGGGAGGGAGCCCCGTCGGCCCGCGGTGGCGCCGTCGCGCTGCGTGCGCGCGGTGCGGGCACATGTCTCGGGGGGAGGGGAGAGGCCCGAGGTCCCGGGGCGGGCGCGCTTTGGCGGCTCTTGGCCGCTGTATTGTGCAAGGAACGCAGGGGCTCGGCGTGACGTCACTTCCGGCGGGAGGAGCCGGGCGGGGAGAGTGGGGCGGAAGATCTGTACAATGCGGCCGCGGGGAGCGCGGGCCCGGATGGGGGAGGGGAGGGCGGCGCGAGCTGGACCCGGCCCCTCCCCCCTTCCTGAACTCTCGTCGGGATGCACGTGGGCTCTGGGCCTGGGCCGCGCTGTTTTTCCTTGAGCTTTCTCGAATAATCGAGTACGCTGGCAAAATTAGTAACGTCTTTAGTCTGCGTCACTAAGTCCAAGCTGATTGTCTTTTGAGTTCACATTTGATTCATCGGTTAAAATCTCATTAAACAGGATAAAATCGACCTGCTTTGCGCCTCAAAAGAGAAAAGGTGGTTTTTTTTTTTTTTTGCGCTTTGGCCTCTTATAGGGGTGTTGTGTGTTATAGGGGACGGCAAAACAGAACAGAAAGGCGGAGATAAAAAGAGAGGTGTTAAGAGACCTCGAGAAGATCATGGCCGTGGATATTTTGAGTACATTGAAGAGAACAAGTATAGCAGGTAGAGGATGCTAACGTAGTTTATTGTCACCCATTATTCATTCGTTGATGGGAGAGCTGTGTCAGGAGAAAATTCTGTCTTTCAGAGCTAAATCTCCTCAGCCACCTGTTGAAGAAGAAGATGAACACTTCGATGACACAGTGGTTTGTCTTGATACTTGTAAGTGAAGCTATTTCTCCCCTTCTCTCACCCAGTTAACAAATGCGGTGGTTTTTTGGTGCCAGAATGTTAAAAAACTTAGTGCAGTATATTGAGCTTAAGTGTGGAAAACTTTTAGTTTTTTAAAAGCAGGGAGATAATGGCTTATGTTCACATTACAGGAGTTTAATATTTTGTTCGGCGTGGGTTGTATTGATTATTTTACAGGTTCTAGCAGTTTTATATTTTTATGACTTGGAAGTTCTCATTCTTGGGAATGTAAAATTAATGCCAATTTTTGACTAGTTAATGGAAACTTGTAAAAATACCTATAGTTCTTATAGGCTTCTACAATAAAGTAATTTTATTTTTTGTAGAACTATATTAAGTGAGCTATTTGGGCTAGTTAAATATTTACTGATGACTTTTCCCATTAGCACACAACTATATTCCCTATCTAAAAGATTGTAATATTATTTTCTCAATAACTGCTCTTTTGTTCTCAATTCCAGTTCAGTAGCTGCTGCTTTAACATAAGTTGATTTCTTCCAAAGACCTGGGGCAGCAGCAATGGGCTATCACTGGGCCACTAGCTTTCTTCAGCAGCGAATGGTATCAATGGCAGCACTGTAAATACTGCTACTTTACCCAGTTGGGTTGCAATTGAGTATGAGGAAGTATTGCAAACCTCTAAATGGGCCTTGGCTGTCAGACTTGTAATTTTTTTTTGTTGAAAAATAGTTGTTGGTTTAGTAATTAGAAAGCACACAACTCTTTCATTGTGATAAATAGAACAAAGGGTAGAAATAAGTGCTTGAAAAATATGAGGTAAGATGTCAATCTGCTCTGTTAGATGTAAGGAGTTGAAGCTTAGATTCTCATGTTTTCTTGTACAAATTTTTTATTCAGATTTGTAAGAGTGTAAATGTAAAACTCTGGATTTCTTATTGAATATTCCTTACAGTTAGTTGAGATAGTCATTTGAGCCTTTTAAAAGAAAAAAGTGCAGGTGGAAAAGTAGTTATTCTGAAAGATTTATGTCAAATTCAGTTGCTTAAATATGGTCACTAGGATTGGCAAGATACCAAAGCAGTGATTCAAGAAGGTAATGCCACTGTTGTAGGTTTTTTAACAGATCAGCTAGGAATATTGATTTGTTGAGTGCAACATTGGGTTCAAACATAGTTTGTTGAATTAGAATTTCTACCAATGATTAGGAATTTTAGGAGCAAAGCTAATTTAATGAAAATTCCAAACTATAGATTGAATTTCCTCTCATCACTAAAAACTCCTAAAGAAAACAGCTTTCTAACTTTAGCTGTCCCTCAAGTGAGAACTCTGAGAAGGGTGCATGCTAATGAGCCAGTGACCCATGGGTAGCTAGGTTAAAGACACTTTGGATTTGGATAATCCGGGAAGTGGTTAATCCCTAATTGTTACTAACAGGCAAACCTGGGGAAAGAGGACCTAGAAAGCTGTAATACTAGCAGCATTAGATGACCAAGTTTGTACTTTGTAGATTTAGGCTGTCTTAACAAGTTTTAGGAAAGAATTAAGGACCTGGACCCTGGGTATTAAGTTACAAAGTGCAGAATCAACAGCTCATACTCTTATTTTAAAATATTTGGTCATGGCCTCCCTTCAGTTTTATTGTGGCACTGGTAAATTCTACCTGGTTCTGGCATGCTTCACTTTGATTTCCTGCTATCCTCTACTGCTTGCCTCTAAATCAAGGTAAAGAGCAGAGCAGGTATGTATTAATGTCACATTGTCTTGATTATTTTCTAAACTTAAAGTACACATGTTAAGCCTTGGTATTAGTTTCATAGGCAGTTTACTCTACATAATGTAAGAGGGACTTCTTGGTGGGAGTGGGGCTTAAACTGAAAATTGGAACAATGGCGTGATGTGTAAAAATGTTTTATGCAGCATTAAGAAATACATGCAAAACTTTAATAACCAAGTTTTGTCTACATAGCAGATATATTTACATTGGATATCAAATGAGTAATATGATATTTGATATAATTACAGATAATTGTGATCTACATTTTAAAATATCAAGAGATCGCCTCAGTGCTTCTTCCCTTACTATGGAGAGTTTTGCTTTTCTTTGGGCTGGAGGAAGGGCATCTTACGGTGTGTCAAAAGGCAAAGTTTGTTTTGAGATGAAGGTAAAAGCAATTTTGTGATTTTTTTTTTTTTTTTTTTTTTTTTAAAGAACCTTTGTGAATTTTCATTTGTCTGACATAGCTAAGCATCACTTGTATCAGGACATGCCGCATAAAGCCAGGTCATTTTATCAGGCACTTGAAATGGGCACCAAGGAGTTAAAAGAAAAATTTGGTTAGATTCCTGTTCTATTAGAAAAACACGTTAAGGTATATTTTAACTGGCTTTAAGTTGAGAATTGAGAACATGTACCTTAAAAATATTAACTGTTCTTTCAAATGTGAATCAGCCAACTATTTAACTCAGACTTTTAAAATTTCAAGTTACAGCACTTACGTCAATTTAAAGTTCTTGTAATTGTTGTGGATAGGGAGGGGGAAAGGTGAGGCAGAGTTGGGCGAGTTAAGGGTTTACCTTCTTTGATTTACAGTTTAGTCATTTAATGATTTGACTTTCAGGTTACAGAGAAGATCCCAGTAAGGCATTTGTATACAAAAGATATTGACATCCATGAAGTTCGGATTGGCTGGTCACTAACCACAAGCGGAATGTTGCTTGGTAAAGTTTCCTTTTTTGACTACTGTGGGTTTATGAATGTTTCGGGTCTGACTCAAGTATTTTAGAATAAAAGGCATTCTAAAACTTTCTGCCTGTTTTTATCCATTCTGTTAATATTTTAGAGGTAGGTAATATTAGCACATAGCAGGCAGACACAGGCTAAATTTTAGTTTTTGTTCCTTCATGGTTGGGTAAGTTTATGACTGATGGTTAAAATAATCTTACCCAAGACACAATTTGTCAACTAATTTTTTTTTATATATATATATATATATGTCTCCTACCTATCTGTCATCAATTCAGTATCTGGTACAGAGGTAGGTAAGTCAAAATATCAGGAGATTATTAAGTTATGTATTCATCATTTCTCTTGCACCCTACACGTTAAGTAGTAAATACAAAGTAGATGGGATTGTTTTAAAAAGTTAATTATTTTCTTAGGTGAAGAAGAATTTTCTTATGGGTATTCTCTAAAAGGAATAAAAACATGCAACTGTGAGACTGAAGATTATGGAGAGAAATTTGATGAAAATGATGTGATTACGTGTTTTGCTGTAAGTTACAGCTAAATTTCTATGTATAAATGGCAAGTTAGTAGCTACATCTAGGAATTTTTAAAAAGCTACGTTGTCGTTAGCCTTCAGTATGTTCTATAAATACATGAACCAGCCCTGGGTTAAAGATTTCATTTAGCGGTTGAACTGGGAGAATACAGAAAATATTTGAGGAAGAAATCACTAAGTCATTTTTGGCTGAAAAGTATTAAACATGAAGTTGACCTGAAAATCTATTCTGTTTTCCAGGACAGTATTGTTTCTGGTTTTGGATATATGTGTGTTTCATTGTTTATAACCATCTGAGATTTCTTAACATTTAACTTAAATACATATTCTACAGGATAAGTTTCCTTATTTGAATTTTAAAGTTTTTTAGAAAGCTTACAGGAAGCAGCTTTAAACTCTTAAATTATTTTTCCTGTTTAACAGAACTTTGAAAGTGATGAAGTAGAACTTTCCTATGCTAAGAATGGACAAGATCTTGGCATTGCCTTCAAAATCAGTAAGGAAGTTCTTGCTGGACGGCCACTCTTCCCACATGTTCTCTGCCATAACTGTGCAGTTGAATTTAATTTTGGTCAGAAGGAAAAGCCATATTTTCCAATACCTGAAGAATATACTTTCATCCAGAATGTTCCCTTAGAGGATCGAGTGAGAGGACCAAAGGGGCCTGAAGAGAAGAAAGATTGTGAAGTAAGTGATTTTTTTTGGAACTGGAATTTGAACATTGCTTTTGCTTGGGAAAAATGGCATTTAGAAGAGCTGGATTAATCCCGTTTTGCTGTGCATATTGCTGAACCAATGATTTTTCTCCGAGTAACTTTTTTCTTTATGTGGAATGTTAAGCTTTATATAAACATAAATTTCATTAGCATAAGGGCTATGAAAATTTAGATACTCATTGTAAGCATTGTAAGCTTTAAAACAATACTTTTAAATATTAGGTGGCCTCTAATGATTAAGCAGTGAAATAACATTTTTTCTTTACACTATAGGTTGTGATGATGATTGGGTTGCCAGGAGCTGGAAAAACTACCTGGGTTACTAAGCATGCAGCAGAAAATCCAGGGAAATACAACATTCTTGGAACAAATACCATTATGGATAAAATGATGGTAAGTAAAATGTTTAGGGTCTGCTGTCAGCCTTTAAAATATACAAGGAAGTATTCTAGGTAAGTAACACTTTTGCCCGTTGTCATTATCCATTTTGTTAATATCTCAGGGATAGGTGTGTGGGTGAAATTAAGTTTTTTACTTAAAGCTCTTTATGTGTAAGGTAAACTGCCTTCTAGTGGCTAGGCTTGTTCTTTTTCTGTAGTTTTTTTTTGAACACGTTAAGTATCTAACAGCTAAAAGGGATTGAATAGCAATAGGGTCTTGTTACATGATTAAGTGTCCCTTTTTCTATAGCAATAATGGACAAAGATAATACCTAAATTGTACGGTATTACCTGTTTTTCATATAGATCTAAGCTGGTACTGAAAGCTTAACTTGAGATTGACAAATTTAAAGGAAAATTTTAACTTTTGAAAATGTAGGTGGCAGGTTTTAAGAAGCAAATGGCAGATACTGGAAAACTGAACACACTGTTGCAGAGAGCCCCACAGTGTCTTGGAAAGTTTATTGAGATTGCTGCCCGCAAGAAGAGAAATTTCATTCTGGATCAGGTAGGCTGTAGCTTTGAAGTTGAAAAATATTAACTGATAATTGGGTTTGTTGTAGAATTAATGTTTAGGGTTTTAAACTTTCAAAAAAAAATTTTTTTTTTTTTTAAAGACAAATGTGTCTGCTGCTGCCCAGAGGAGAAAAATGTGCCTGTTTGCAGGCTTCCAGCGAAAAGCTGTTGTAGTTTGCCCAAAAGATGAAGACTACAAGCAAAGAACACAGAAGAAAGCAGAAGTAGAGGGGAAAGACCTACCAGAACATGCAGTACTCAAAATGAAAGGCATGGAATCTAATTCTAGTTATTATGTTAAATCTGTTTATATGATATAGATCTGAAAAATTAACATTTTTGCCAGCTATACTGTTACAGGAATTAGAATAATTCTTGGTAAATTGGGTTGTGCTTGTTTTGTTTGTTTATTTTTAGTAAAATGTTACTAAGCCATGAGTAGATGTTATAATCTATTCAAAAAATTAAAGCCATTCAAGAATTGGAAGCTTTAGGATGCTTGCTGTGGTGGGATTCTAACTTAATAATTTGACTTTGTTTCCTTCAGGAAACTTTACCCTCCCAGAGGTAGCTGAGTGCTTCGATGAAATAACCTATGTTGAACTTCAGAAGGAGGAAGCCCAAAAACTTTTGGAGCAATATAAGGAAGAAAGCAAAAAGGCTCTTCCACCAGAAAAGAAACAGAACACTGGCTCAAAGAAGAGTAATAAAAACAAGAGTGGCAAGAACCAGTTTAACAGAGGTGGTGGCCATAGAGGACGAGGAGGATTCAATATGCGTGGTGGAAATTTCAGAGGGGGAGGCAAGTTAATTTTGACTGTTATGTATATTTAGTTCAGGATCGAAAAGAAGTGATAGTCTTATAGTCTATGGGATTAGCTAAATTTAGCATAAAAGTTTGTTCCTCGTTGATGCTATGCTGTCGTAATTTAACGTATTCACATGATTTGACATTAAATACACCTGTTAAATGGCTAAAATGAAAGATTACCTTTGTCTTTAAACATTCAATTATGTTTTTTCAAAAATGAAGGAATGGTCCAGAACACTAAATCTCTTTGTAGGTGCAATGCAACAAAACTAAACATTTCTTGTCTTTAGCTCCTGGTAATCGTGGTGGATACAATAGGAGGGGCAATATGCCACAGAGAGGTGGTGGCGGTGGCGGAAGTGGTGGAATCGGCTATCCATACCCTCGTGGCCCTGTTTTTCCCAGCCGAGGTGGTTATTCAAACAGAGGGAACTACAACAGAGGTGGAATGCCCAACAGAGGGAACTACAACCAGGTAATGATTTAAGATCCCTGGAGGGCACTGGTGTATCTGCATAATTTTGTCTGGAAAGTTGTAGGGCCTATGTTGTGGGGTCTCAGTAATTGTAAGGAACGTCGTGTGTATGAATTGGCATTAGGAAAATGTAACTCTAGTGATGGTAAAGTGAGTCCACTTGATTTTGATTTTTCAGGTATACTGACTAGCAATAAGTCAGGTGGATTTCTCATAGTGAATAAAAATTAAAACATTTAAGCCAGCAGAGGGTGCACAGTTTCTATATTCCCCTAAGGTTACTGGCTAGCAACCTGTCCATTTCTGCCCCCTTTTAACCCCCACCAACCTAACAAGCAGTTGGGCTCAGAGCTCCTAAAGAATTTTTCCTTTTTGTAGAACTTCAGAGGACGAGGAAACAATCGTGGCTACAAAAATCAATCTCAGGGCTACAACCAGTGGCAGCAGGGTGTAAGTAGTTTCTTATGTGCTTATGTACATTAATTGTATTTTGAGTTCCTAAGAATCAGTTTTCAAAAAGATCTTGTCCAGACATTAAAGTGTTCAGAAGTGTTAATAGGCAAGGTGTGAACTGTGTTGCAGTTGATAGGTTGGAGTTTGCTATAACTTAATTTTTTTAATAAAGTAATATTTAATACATATGGTTCTTTTTATTACTAGTAATTGTGTAAACTAACCAAGTCATGGTGTGTTTCCTTTTGTAATGTGTATTGATAATAATGGGATATTAAAACTAAATGTGGTTTGATAGAAATCAGAGGTATGACAGGTATAAATTTGTTTCCAGCAGTTACTCTGCATTAGATTCATTGTCATTTCCTAAAAGCAGTTTGAGTGGCTTATTGATGTTTTTTCTTTAAAAAAAAAATTTTCTCTTACAGCAATTCTGGGGTCAGAAGCCATGGAGTCAGCATTATCACCAAGGATATTATTGAATACCCAAATAAAACGAACTGATACATATTTCTCCAAAACCTTCACAAGAAGTCGACTGTTTTCTTTAGTAGGCTAACTTTTTAAACATTCCACAAGAGGAAGTGCCTGCGGGTTCCTTTTTTAGAAGCTTTGTGGGTTGATTTTTTTTCTTTTCTTTTTTGTACATTTTTAATTGCAGTTTTAAAGTGAATCGTAAGAGAACCTCAGCATTGTGCACGATAAGAGAATGTGTCAGTATTTCAGGGTTCTACATTTTATCTGTAAAATGTGACTTTTTTTTTTTTATCACAACAAAAGTAAAATGTTGCTTTGTACCTGGTGTCTTTTATTAAGAATTTACTCCCCCATTTCTCACAGAGAATAACAGTCGGGAGTCATTGTCACAATATAATAGAAATGTTAGCAACCAGATTCATGTAAGGACTAAGTGGTCCTCATGAATTGCATAAGACTCTGTACTGCTCATATTACACTCCATCCTCTCTGTAGTTTGCCGGGTAGTGGAGGGGGTAAGCTAAATAGTTTCTGACAATGACTGGGAAGGCTTTTTCTTGTTAAGTAACAATGGAATTGGCATAATTGGGAATGAAGATTAAAAACTTGGAACTAAGATAGAGAAGATGGAGTGTATGTAGAAGGGCTGTTAAAAATGTAAATCTTGGTTGCATTATTTGTGGAGGCTCAAACTTGTGAAGGTTAAATACCATAATTTTTCCATTTGTTCTGCATTTTGATTCTGAAAAGAAAGCTGGCTTTGCCCATTTCTTATTAAAAAAACTTGTTGTAAATCCAGTTGTCTAATGGGATCTATATGAAGTTAGCTATGTCTGTATGCCCTTCTCCCACAAAATACTGTATAACTAGTGTGCTTGTAGTAGTTAACTCCACCATCTTTGTAAGCTAATGAAATTGTGAGTCACCCATTTATATCTTAATTTTTAATCATGTCAGTTCTTGAATGGGTATCTCCTTAGCCTGCTGATTTCTTTTTCTTTCTAAAGAAAGTGGGTGGAGAAATTAATTTAGACGTTTGTTTGCAATAAAAAGAATTCATTTTACTCTTGTTTTGGGATTCTCGCCATCAAGGTTCAAAATCCCTTTATATAACTCCCAAAGAGGAGAAATTTTAAGTGTGTGCTTTCTGGACAGCTTATTCTTTACTCTGTACTTAGAACATTTAGGTTTTAAAAACTTAAATGTATGCTGACGATTTATAATGATGAAGTGAAGTTGAATTCTTCCCTTCCCCTCCCCCCCAGACAACTTTTAACATTTAATGAGGGGAAAAGGTACTGGCTGGGAGAAGTTAACACTCAGTTTATCATCTTTACAAAATGCTAATGGCTGTCCTCAACTGATTATTTTATATACATATATATGATACATGAAACTCTGGGAACAGATGCTTTTAGAAGCCATCATGCAAGCCAGTCATTGATTTCACTACTACACAACACTGCTAACTTAACTGTAGCTATGTGATAACATTAGATCCCCTAATTGTAATTTTATTGGGTTTGCACAGAACACTTTAATCTTCCCCTCACTATGTGAAGTGAGGAATCAGGAGTCAAACTGTAGAACTAAAATTTGACTTCAGTCTAGTGTGTGTTGGTGTTTTTAGGTTGCTTCTGGTAAGTTTAGGTTTGCTATATTTCTGATTGCTTAGAATTTTGTTGTAGCCTTCTAAAATCAGATTTTTAACTTGAAGTCATATTCCTAGAAAGTTTTTTGCAACAAGCTAGAGTTTTAGATGATGGTGTAGGTTTAGTTGAGAAACTTTTAGGACAAAGGCTAATCCTTAATTACTGTAGGATACTTAACAGTTCAAGGTAGTGTCATGAATTTTTGTCTTTTTAGCAATTAATGCTGGCAACCATTGGCCTGAGCTACTTTTCAGTATATGTTACGTTTAGGATTTCATAGATTTACTCAGAGGAAAAATTTAAACTTGATTCTAATCACTGTTTAGGTGTCCTAAGGTTTTCGTTTGTGCCTATTATAAATTTTGAATATAACTTCTAGTTGAGAATTGCTTATTAAGGAATTCATTTGATAATTGCAACAGGAAAGTAATGGTCAAATAACAACACTAGGTAGGCTATTATGCTTATATAGTCCAGAGAATATTGGGAGGAGAGAGGAAATAGGTAAAAATGCCGTCCAGAAAAATGTTACGATTTTAAGAAGCAATCAAGATTAGAATTAATAATTTTGTCTACACTTATGTGGAACAAATAATCTTAAAAAGTATTTTAAAAATTGAGAAAAGAGGATGCACCAAATAGCAAGCAAAAGGGAGAAAAATAGGTAAGTTAAGAAATGCCAGGTTCTGGCAGGATAAGATCTGTGAATGAGAAACTTGGTTTATTGTTCATCCAGTTGCAGTGCCATCCCCACACCGCCAAATAGCAAGCAAAAATCTGAACAAAGACACAACAGACTTAGTTATGAACAAATTCTGACTATACCCAGAGAAAACTTACTTGTGAGATTGCTGTTGGTTTAAGGGATGCTTTCACTAGGAATTTTTGTAGGTAATGTTACATGCTCAGTAAAAAATTGGATTGGTCAGCTACAGTAGCATGAAAACAGTATAGAGGTTAATGAATAAAGAAAAGTAAAACTTAAAAAATTGCTACAAGGTAGACATGGTGAAGTAAATAAAATTATGTAGAAAGTTTTCCTTGGTGGTAGGTACTCATCTAGCCTTTAAAGGGCTCTAGTTCTAACTAAGAAATCAGTGACCAGCTTCTGGCCTTAATATCCAGATAGCAAGGTGAAATGAAGTGAGTGACAAAAGGAAGCAATATTAAATTTATGAAAACAAGCTGATTTGCCTAGGATATATCCCATCTAAAAATTGTGAATATGAACCTAGATGTCCTGAGCCCTATCTGGCAACAAGGTATTTAAGCTTAAAAGCAATTTCTTTGGAAAAGTATTTCAAAATTTTCCAGGAAATTTAATGGTATTTTAAGGGGTTTTCACCTAGGGGTTTATACTCATGGACTGATACTTTAACATTTGCCTCACGTGTGTGGGAATTGGATGACATGTTTTTCTATAAATTTGTTCATAACATAAATTGGCTTCTTACTTTAGGACCATGTCTATAATGGGTTCCTCTGCAGGAATAAATATAATGAAATATTTTAATAGCTTTTAAGGCAGTGGTATAGACATTATGGATATGAAGACCTAATTGTAGATCTTATAAGAGTATATTTGATTTTTTTTTTTAAAGCCAAAACTAGAATAAATGTAGATTAGTGAGAAAGGCATAAACACCTCTTAGAGCCCTAAAGTGTCTGTTACTGGACATTATAAGTGGATATCTTAGAGTTTACATAAATCCCTTCCTATACATAAATGTATACAATAGTGCATCTGAGTCTAAGCTGTCGTTTACTCATAGTTCTGGAGCTCTGAGATTTTGAGGTGTTCAGAATTTGTGAAAAACTGGGTCTAAGTTTTTACATTTAATAGTAGTTAATGAAAGCAATGATATATATGATAAAGCCTAACAATAGATTGCAATACCTATGCATTGAGACTCAAGCATAAATTTTAAGGGACTGTGAACGTGCTTTGAGCAAGAATCTGTTAATCTGAGGTCTTCAAATAATAATTTGAATTTATTAGTCATAAACCCCAAGTCTGTTCAAATTGTCAGTTGCCTAAACTTACCCTGAAATACTCAGTTAAACTGCAGTACCCTTTGTGGAAAGTCTTTTCCTTAGTTTTTAGCCTTTGAGGTTTTTTTTTTTTTGGCCATAGCTATTCCTTGCCATTTACATTTTTAAAACATGAAGGCGATAGATCTAGTTAGTTTAGTGCTTGAGTTTTTAGTTTCGTAAGCTGCTCTTGAATCATCCCCAAGTTTGTTTGTTTTTTTTAATTTACTATTAGTACTATAGGTCCATGTTTATAAAACAAATAAGCATTAAAAGTACTTTGTCCAGCTTACTCATGTTGGAGTGACCTTTGTCTTATTAACCCTTGCTGGTAACCTTGATCTTTAAGCCCTTTAGAATTTGAAAGTGAGTTACAGTATTTATTGAAGTGATGTGTATCCCTTGAGTACGTTGGAATAGATTAAAAACCAGGGCTCCCCAAGTATCTTGACATTCCACAATTTAAATTATGTGTATGTTTATGAAATAGAACAATTGAAACAACCTACCTTAAGGTGTAGTTTTCATTATGTTTAGCTGCATATGTATGCTAGTTTATTTGGCATCACACTTACATCAGTCTCAAATCACGCAGAACAGCTGGACCTCAGAAAATAAGAGAATTTATGTGGGAAATAGCTAAAACAGATTGTATACTTACATTAAGTTAGGACATCCTTTCACATCCTAGCCAATTGACTAAAAATGTAAGTGATTAAGCTTCATTAGTTGCATCAGGAGCTTCATTTAGTCTGTAAGGGTTAGTAGATGGAAATAGGTGGAACGATTAAAATTCATAATGTTTACTAGAATTATTCAGAAAATGTACTACCTATATAGTGGAATTAATAGTTGGTAGGGAAACAAGTGTTGAAGATCAGTGATAGGCCAGAACCACTAATCACTGCTTGGTTAGGTGAGTTATTAGGACTAGGAACTTTACCATGTGTTTAATTTGTTATCTAATTACTGCCTAGGAATATTGTTTAATTTCTTTTTTTTCATGCCCAGATTCAGCGTATACTTGGATCTTGACAAGGAACAAGGGGTTTTGCTTTCAAACAAAGCTGAATCTGGGCATGAGAAACTGTATACTATAGTTGAAAGTGATGAGGTAAATGACAGTCTAGAAATACCTTCTAGAAAGGTTCGGTTCCTTTTTGTTGTACCGTTACAGTCACTGAGCTGTGCCAATGCCATAGTTACTCATGAGCATGTCCAGCCTGAGTTCCATACTCCCAGAAGTTAATGCAGGGATCATAGGCTGGAGAACTAACATAGCATCTAACTGGTAAATACTGAATTGTTGTTTGTGGCATGTTCTTTACTGCTTTTCCTTTAACAGTACAATTCCATGACCTTATCGGGAAGTAAAATCGTTTTTTTCCAGTAATGTATACTTTGCAAACACTTAAAGCATTGCCACAAATTGGTACCAGTGAAAAAATATTTCAAAGTTTAAAAAGCCACCAAGAACAGAGATTACTGGCGGGTATAGACATATAATTTATAACTGTGACATGCTTTGAAAGTATTAAAGCATACATAGAGAAGATAAGGTTAATACTTCACATGAATGATTGGGGCTTATTTAAGTGGCAACTAAGTGATTTTTTTGAGGTAGCCTGTATCTCAATTGTCTGTAAAGGGAAATGGGAGAGTCATGGTCAAGTACAAGAATACAAGGTTCCAACTTACTTTTTTTTTGACAAGTAATAAAGCAAAAAGAAATGTGCTGATTTAAATTTCATCTCCTTTTCCTTAGTCTGTCCATGTGAATGTGCTGTGTGGAAGAGTTAAAGGGCCCAACTAAATGTGTTCCAGTGATTCCAATAGGTATTCCAAATTAATTGCTGCTTGTACATTTAGCAACTGTATGTTAGGCTTCCAGGATCACCTTAAATAGGACTCTAATTGTTTTAAAAAGATGGGGGGAAAAGTAATTGGTAACCAGATGGACAGATTCTCTGTAACAGAAAAAAAGGTGTTGAATTTCTCTTTTGCATACCTGAAGTATCTCTTAGCAATTGGCAGTCCTCTTGCTTAGGTTTAGGGGAGTATATGCAAATAGACCTGAGTCCTTTCAAGGTTAGATCCATTTTCTTGGTGGCTCAAATTCCTTCTCTTTAACTTTGCAAGACATTTGTTTTAATATCCTCCCTACTTGTAGGGCTTTTTTAAAAAAAAAAATTAGCTGAATTTAAGATTCAGACTTGTAGGGTTTAAGTAAATACTTCCTTACAGTGTTCTAATGTAAAACAATGAGTCTAGGATAGCTTTCTATCCCCAGTTTGCAAAAATCTTTTCTGCATTTATGCTAAATACACAAACACTCCTTTTTACTAGCTTTTGAAAATTTGGAAAATAGGTTGAGGTCCTTTTAGATAATGAAGTGATATAAATTCATGTCTTGAAGTATCTAAAATCAACTAGGAAGTCATTTTAAAATGTAAAGGCTGAAGGAATGGGAAAGCTTGGTGTGAGCTTTGATTATGCCAGTCCCCAGAGCATTTAATTTTCACTTTCCCTGAAAAAGACTTGATAAGCTTAGAGAAAACTTATTTTTCTCACTACATACTCCAGAATAACATCTAGGTAAAATGAGAGGACTTGGGTGCTGTTGTGATTCCAAATGTACCTGTCAGGGTTTGCTTAAGGAAGTATGGCTCTACTCACAAATAAAAAGTGATATAATGGCTTCTGAAGAGCATGCAACTTGAGGTTTCATAGTAGCCAGTTCTGTTCATTTGAGAAAAAAATCCATATAACTAGAAAAGGAAACATTCATTTCAAAAATAAGCTTTGGATATAGATGGTAAGGCTAAGACATGTTTTATTTCACATGACTTGTCTTTATGGTATAGGGGAAGAAACATTTCTGTGGAAACTTAACCTTTAAGAAACCAGTATATGCAGATAGGTTACTTTGATATCCCTTTAGGGCGTGCCATATAATATGTGATTTATAACATACAGGACTTAACTATTCCTAGAAAAAGCAGAACAGATATCAACTGTTACACTGACATAAATTTTAATTGAACAATAGAAACTTCTTAAAATTAGTATTTGTCTATTGTGATATATATGGCCTTCTTAAGGTAAAAATACTCATGTCATCCTTACTCTAGAAAATGGAAGAGTAAGGCGGATGCAATGGTTGAAAAGCACTCAAATATTTGGAACACATTTATGTGTAGTGCTCACATTACAAACTTTAAAATGTAACAGTTTCATGATAAAACTTTTTGTCCCACCTTCCCTTTTAAGGAAAAATTTAAAAACATTTAAAAATGGAACTTAATGTGCAAAAGCAAGGTGTGTAAAATACCAGTATTTGGGTGGTACAGGATATTGGTATATTATATTGACCTGACATGGTGACTACTGGACTATTTTAAGATGCTTCCAGAAAATATTTTATTATAGAGGACCATTAAAAATCAGAATTACAGCAATCGTTTTAATTTTTCTACTTTCCTTGTTAAGGTCTTCTGCTTACCCCAAAAATAGTGTATATCTTAACATGACTGTTAAGGGGTGCCTTGACCCCCATCCCAGATTTTTATCTAGGAATAGAAGGATTCAAACCCTATTTGTTACCTAGCTCTTTGCTGAAAAGTGCATAAACAGGAATCCTGAATTTATTATGTAGACCTCCTCGCATTATATAATCGAAGCAAAGGGAAACCAGCGATGGAGTAGAGGTACGTAGACTAAAGAGATGCTTGCAAATCAAATAATGGTACCAGGGATAGTCAGTTTCTTGTTGACAAAGTCAATATAAATCACAAATCCAGAGGAAACCTAGTTAATTTGAAATTCCCTAAGGTCCTTTTACTGAGATGGAAAAGCAAGTAGTCAAGAAAAGACAAAAGAGGGAGGGGTAAGGGAAGGGGGAAATGCATAAAGCACTAGAAAGATTTTTTAAAAGTAGATACGATAAGCCACAAAAAGTTTTTAAGACTACTAATGACCACAATTCTATTTTAATCAGCTATTTAGCTGGTACCCACTGCTATGTCACCTAGTGTGAAATTTCGGAATTAATGGAACAATGAAGGAAGCAGTGCGCTGTGGAGGCTCCAAGTGGGCGTGGAAGGTAGGTTACTCTTACAGTTTAAGATTTGCAAAGTGTGAAAGTCTAGATGAGAGGGGAACTTGGACTCCATTTGGTGGTGAGCATTAAATCTAACACATTTTTGGACAATTTTGTGCCAGATACTTGGTTGAGAACGTAAAGGTAAAAACAGACAAGGTTCTTGCCAACAAGAAATTTAGGCTGTATGCACTAGTGGTGGTAGCAGACACCAGTGACCAATAAAAGTCAACTGTTACCACATAAAGCACACAGTATTGAGAACTTAAACAAAAAGGTGATTAATCCCTAGAGGTTAGTGAGCAAAAGAATGGAAAGTTACGAAGAAGGTAAGGAAAGGCATTCCAAGTGGAATGAACAAATTGGACTAGAGGCATGGATTAAGGTAAGGTCATGGTGGGCTGAAGTTTCAGCAAAACTTTATAATACAGTTTGGACTTGGAAGTTTTATGGCAGAGTAGAAATTGATTGGAGAGACTGGAAGTGTTGAGACCAATTATGATACACCTTGTAACACCTTAATAGTTCAAGAAGAAAATATAAATTATTAACGATCAATGTAATGACATTTTAAAAGTAATCCAACCAAATAAGTATGTTACACCTTTGTTTTTATCCAGGTCTCCAATTTATACAATCATTCTGCTGTGAAAATGAACTAACCTTGTTATTGGTGAAGGCGTTGGAAATTTTACCAGCTGAGAGGTTTCTCTCTTACTCGGGGTAAGATGTAACTGCAGTATGCTAGAGCTAGAAGGGACTTCAATTACTTAATCCATCTGCCCAATTTTCCATGTTACATACATTAGAACATCAGCCCTCCATATCCTCCAGTTCCATACCCTCGGATTCAACCAACTGCATATTGAAGGTATTGGGGGGAAAACCAAACAACAATGCAACAACAAAAAAATACAAGCTTTAAAAAATACAATATAACAACTATATACATAGCACTAGGTATTATAAGTAACATAGAGATGATTTCAAGTATATGGGAGGCTGGGTACAGCAAACACCTGCAATCCCAGCTGCTCAGGAGGCTGAGGCAGGAGGAGTGCTTGAGTACAGGAGTTAAAAACCAGCCTGGGCAGTAAAGGAAACACTATCTCAAAAAAAAAAAATCTAAAAACTATATGGGAGGTTGTGCGTACTTATATGCAAATACTATTTTATATAAGGGACTTGGGTATGTGCTGCAGATACCAGGGATGACTGCATAACTGAAGCTGAGAGCATAAGTGGTCTGTCTATAACAGTTTGATAAATACCAGATTTAGTGCTCCAGATTACTGATCAGTGCTCATCAGTGTTTTCCCCATTCATGCAATGCTGCCTCTTACAACGGGTGAATGTCACTTGGAATTTTAAAGTTATTTGGTCTTGACCAATTTGAATAATGTAGAGTGCAGTCAACTTTGGTTTGTGCCAGTAAGAGTAGGCAGATCTTGAAAAATTGCATTTTCCTTTCCGTTAACCTTTCCTTAGCAATGTCCAAATCCCTCCTTTGGTGGCTGCCAGATTAGAATCAGTTAAAATTTTCTTGGAACATGTGTATGACAATGTCATTCGCTGGTAGTTAAGGCACTTGGTAAACCACGCAACCTCTGTACCCTAACCCTCCTAGTGACAGCTAAAAGATGGTGGGCGTGGAAGGGAAAATGCTCTCTTGTGAATTGATTTGGAGCAAGCCCCACTTTTCCTTGAAGACTTTTCTTCCTTGCTTATTTCAGTGGCTTGCCATGATACTTCAGAGTAACAGGACCAATAATGGCTATGATCCTGTTGACTGATGTCTTTTTTTTCTCAGTATTTCTTTAGAGCTTCTTAAGCATCTAGCTGTGTTTTGTTGTTTAACAGATTTTCTTGGATGAATAAATACTGAGGATTTACTTGGATGTTGGGTAATTTTATACTTGTATTTTAAAGGTTTTTTAATGGGGGCAGCTGATTGACTTTCACATGGCTTGTTTACATTAATGTAATAAGTATAATTTTACAATTTTTCCATTGTGCCAGTCTACTAAACGAGTTCTGAAAATGCTTTTATATATATTCCATGCACATATTTGAATTCAAAACTAATACAACACATAAGAATGCTACATTGGCAGTAGATAACAAGGCCAGAATGGGCAAGTTTTCATACAAATGTGAACCAAAAAAAGACTACAACTTAGACATACTTTATTTACTTGATTGTAAGCTTATTGTACATAAAATGTTTTATGTGATTAATCTCAGCCTTGTTCACATTGACATCAGGGAGTTGTGTTTGGTTTCTATGCTCAAGATTGCTTAATTGCTGCTGTTACTGTTGGTTTGTTTTCTTTCAGGATCAAGGTGGGTGCTTTCGTATAATATCTTATTTTTAATACCTTCTCTGGCAATTCTTTCCTGGATTCTTTGTTTTGCATAATTATACCTACAGTGGAACCTTGTAAGAAAAGAACATGAAGAAATGATTAATATAAAGTTTCTATAGAAATTAGTTTATGAAATTTAATTATTGCTCTTTATAATCACCCAATTTAAAAATGCTTACACATGACTACCCCGAGACTGAAAATACAAATGTTGTAACTTGGAGTGCTATTTTGGGATGGTTGTCAAAATACCTATGATCACACGTTTTAAAAAATTAAGGTATGTCTACATAAAAAGGATTTCTATCACCTTAGCTTAGTTCACCTGTTAAAGAACTTCATAGATAAATGGAACCATAGAGTATGTACATAATGTACTCTGAGGTCTGGCTTATTTTCATTCATCAGTAGTTGTGAACACATCCTTAACAGTAGCACTTTCAGATGTGATGAATAAGCAGTAATGATACAGACATTAGGGAAAGGGAAAGGTTGAGGCCTTCCTAAATGAAGTGTAGAAACCATAACTTTGCCTTGTTTTAATGGAATGTCTAATGTCATGTATTCATCTGTTCAAGCATTCAGTGCATGATATAAAATATATGGATGTATATTTAAAAGGTAAAGGCATTCCAGCAATGTTGTTTTGTAAGGCAGATTCCATTTAAAAGTCCTTAATCAAGATTTATTCTTCACTGAAGGTGGGACTCTCCCAATGGGAGATAGCTCTGAAAAAAGCATGTATTAGACAACCTGTTACAATCATGGATTTTCTTGAATACCTAGCAAACATACCAGCATCCTAAAGTCACCAAGATAAATCCTCCTACTCCAACATCACATGATCTTCTAATTCTACCTGTCAAAAATAAGCATAACCGCTACAATTAATTAGAATATTAACTACACATTATATACATTATAGATACTCTATTTAGAGAAAAATTATTAACAGAATTTTTTTTAAAACAGAGAAATAAAAAAGATACTCACTAGTTAACAAAAAATGTCCAAGGCCAGCCACAACAGATCCTAATGAACCATATAATACCGAATCCCGTGCACAGGGAATGTTTTCAACATCTAAAATTCCTAGGAGCTTAAATGGCTAGGATAAAAAAAGAAACTGGATTGAACAAGAAAATCGGCAAAGATTACAACACCATTTCCCTTGTTATATTTAAGATATTATTAAACTAGAAGATGTTCCATGTGACAACCTGGAATCAATTTACACTTTGTCCTGCTTTGGTTATACAATCTGAATCTTTAAATTGAAACCGTTGAAGACTTGATCAGAAAGTCCTAGGCAGGATAACTTTGTGTTATATCATAATTTGCTAATCAACTGATTTGGAAATAGGAATATACATATTTTATGAGGTCTTCAAATGAAATTACTTGGGAATTTGGCTATAATTGAAATTAAAAAGGATTGTAATTTGCTTCAGTAATCCCAGTAATTTGAGCCACATTTGCTTATAACATTACTATGCTGTTTTAATTCTATTTTCATGTTTTGTGGGTGTTAACTAGGTGAACAACAGTTGTGGTTGTAAATAACTATTTCACATGAAGATAAACATGGGCAATATATTTATCTCTTTTAGTTTCAGTTTTCTTGCCTGTGAAATAAGGTGAGGTTGCACTTGATTCTGCATGCATAGTACATGGCAGCCACAGCTAGCTGTGGTGGGAAAAGTTGGGAATCCAGAGCTGGGTTTTGTCTCAGCTCTGCCACTAACTTCTGTATCCTTGTGTCCTCAGTCTGTTTTAAGTTCCTTCAAGTACTAAAATGACTTTTTTTATGCCTTTATTGGATTTATGGACTTGTTTTCCCCAGTATGTTTAATTGGGATGTCTGTCACTATAACTGCATTTTAGGGCAGCAGGACAGACATTTAATAGTTAATGTTTAATTGGCATTTCTATTGATTAAAAGAAAAAGGTGAGAAATGATATTTTCTAAAACTTGATTACTGTAAATGTAAGTTTCCAGCGACACTGCTTTCAAGGTTTCATAGTTCTCAAAGCTGGTTAGTAGTGTGTGGGGCAGGACATGAAGCTGGGGGGGGGAAGAGGATTCTATAGGAAGAGGTGATACCTAGAAGAAGGTAATATATTGTAAGGGAAAAGAGATTAGAAGAAATGGGAAAAGACAGTAAAGGCAAGTCAGGTTAAAGGTTGAAACATGAAAATGTTCTCAATTGTATTTTTTGCCTGTATTTGGTTCTTTGGCTCAAGCATCTGCTGGAAAAGACAAAATGTGACTTGGTTCATAATAAAGCAGAAATCATACACTCTTTTGGGTCACTCTATTTCTTTTGCCTCTCTCTGATTCCCTCCCTCCACATGCCTAACAGGGTTGCTTCATTAGCACAGCAGGTGCTCTTAGTTGCTGGCTTTAAAAGCTCTGCAACACTAAGACGTTAGGGGATTTAATTCTGCTTCTAGCCTTTTCATTTAGCAAAGACTTTTTTACCCTATCAGCTCAGAAGCCCAGGGCACTATATGGTTGTATGGGGGTAGCTGCTATGCTGATAAGGAATGCTGGACTTTGCACTCCAGTCCAGAACTAATGCCCTTACTTCTAAACCAGCTTCTTACCCCAGGGGTTGTATGCTGGGGCCAGAGGGTATGGTGGTACTATCAAGTCTTAGATGCAAGTGTGGGAATAGCTCTGATGGCTTTCAAATATTTTGAGTTGGCCACAGACCCCATAGCATGCCAAGCAGTGCACCGCTGCCCCCAGCAAAATAACAAAAGTTCCTTCAAGGCTTCCGAGCTTTCTCTTTTGGATTCCCTTCCAGGATGGTTGAGCACTTGGACAAAATATAAATGTCAGCCCCAGTTATTTACCAAATGTGTTAAAATATACTTGCCAAATACCTGAAACAGTGGTTACAGGCTTTAAAAGATTAAGGAACTCTTCTATCATCATTTTTAAAGCTTAGATTTAGAAAAGCAACTTTACCACCTCACCCTGATGAAACTGAAACCAGCTGGGCAACTAGGTATTTTCTTGAGCTTTTTAGAAAGATTTTGTAGTTCCACCCTCAGATTTTGATTTAGATCTGGGACGGGCCATTGGAATCTATGTTAGAAACATTGCTTTAGGGCCAGGGATGATGGCTCACGCCTGTAATCGTAGAACTGCTTGAGGTCAGAAGTTCGAGACCAGTCTGATCAAGAATGAGACCATCATCTACACTAAAAATAGAAAAAATTAGCTGGGTGTGGTGGCTCCTGCCTGTAGTCCCAGCTAGTTGGGAGGCTGAGGCAGGACAATTGCTTAAGTCCAGGAGTTTGAGGTGGCAGTGAGCTGTGATGATGCCGCTGCACTCTAGCCTGGCTGACAGGGACCCTGTCTCAAAAAACAAACAAACCGCACTGCTTTAGGGAAAAGTAATAAACTTTTTAAAAAAAATTTGCAAATACTGGAAATGATCTCAGACATCTTACAAAAGTTACATATCCTATTTAAAATGGTACCTTCTAAAACCAAGGGAGCCAGCGATGGTGCTGCTAAACACCCTCTAATAGGTACATCAACCCCACACCCAACAAAACTATATGGTCTTTACGATAGCGCCAAGGTTGAGAAACCCTGGTCTAATTAAAACAATCTCATAATTTAGAGCTGGCAGGGGGTTATTAGTGTCAAGCACGCTACATTTTTTTTTCTCCATGTGATCATTGGGAACTGCAGCCTGCGAGGTAACTGGGACTACAGGTGCGCACCATTACACCCAATAATTTTACAACCTCTCTGTGAGATTGTCTCTGAAATAGGCTCAGGAACTTAAAAAGGCAAGTAAGCACTGGCAGGGGTGGAGGTGGAAGTCAGTTTGACCCCTTAAAAGCCTATGTCATACTGCACCAAACAGCATCTTTAACTTTTTGGCTAAATAAGACAAGCAAGGCTTGGGGAGGAGAATTTTCCAATGGTCACATACCTGAAGTGACAGGATAAAGTCAATATATAAATAGATATACCTGCAATTTGTATTAAAACTGGGGAAGAATGTACAAACAATTTTAATGCCACAACACAATTTCCCCTTGGTAGAGAATTCTCAGCCTCCTGGTAAAGTTGGAATTAGACTACTGATGACTTAAAAGCAAGTACATTCGTACAGTAAGCATACTGTAGTGAAGAACCAGCCTTCAGCATATACACTTTAAGATGCTGGGAAATGTAGATGAATAAAGGGTCCAAGGCATACATCCCTTTGAAGTATTCTCTTTATATTTTATACACTTAAGTATTGTGTTTAACATTTTTCTTGTATTCTCTTAAGTAGCCTGCAAATTTAAGGTTTAACTTTTGCTACTAACAAAGTTAAGCCCTTAAACATAAATTAAGGAAATCTTAGAATTTTTTTTGTAGACCATTTTTACAGCTTAGATGTAGAAAAGCAGCTTTACCAGCTCACCTTGATGGAACTAAGGAAAGCTGAAGAGATTTCTAAGCCAGAATGTCAATTTGATGATGTATAGAAAATAAACCAGATGAAATTAGAGCCAGTTCATCTTCCACCACTAACTGTCTGCATCAGTGCTGATATTTGTCGTCTTTTTGCAAAGGATGAACTGCCCTATTCCTATCTAAAACTAGTCTTACCACTTGTGCGCTTGATTCCCCTCTTTACTACTCAGATTCTACAGTTACCCTTTCTTTTGCATTGTTAGTTTTTTCTCTATTATAATTTACTATCAAAACAAAAACCCTCTGTACACACCCCTCCCACCCCCAACTACCATCCCATTTTTCTGCTCCTTTTCATGGCAAAACTACTTGAATTCACTAGGTGTGGTTCTGCACTCGCAAACCTCCCATTCTCCCTTTAACTCACTTCAATGAAGCATTTATCTACTGCACTCTAGAAAAACACCCCAGTCAAGGTCTCTAAAAGACATCCATTTTGCAAACCCCATCCTACTCTACATTTCAGCACATGTGGCATGGATAATCATTTTTGAAACATTTTCTTTACTTGGCTTCAAATACAACATCTCCTGGTTTTCTTTTGATCTCATCGGCCATTCCTTGCAGCTTTGTTGCTGTCCACCTGCCCCCAGCCTCTGAATGTTGAAGTGCCACCCTTAGCCCCTCCAGAATCTAGTCTTGTTCTTTCAATTAAATGCCATTTACATGATACGACTCCAGATTTATAAATCAAACCCTAATCTATCCCAAGCTTCAGTATCATTCATCTGCCTATCGACACCTCTCACATGTCTAATAAGCACTTTGAACCTAGTATTCGCAAAATAGAATTTTTTACCTCCCAACTCGCCTCTTAATGACATCACTACTCAACCTGTTTTTAGGCCAAAAACCCAAGAGTCATCCTTGATTCCTTCCTGTCATTAAATCCATGGCCAAGGTATTAGCAAGTCTGGAAGAAGCTACCTTCAAAATATATTCTGAACCTTCTGTGTGGGCTGAGCAGAAAAAAAACTTTATATATATATATATATATATATATATATAAAATCCTGAACCAAACCACTTTTCACCAACTTTGTTGCTACTACAGGTTGAGCATTCTGAATCTGAAATCCAAAACTTACTGAGCACTGACAGAACACTCTAAGGAAATGCTCATTGGAGGATTTTGGATTTGGGATGCTCAATTGGTGTAATACAAATATACAAAAGTCTGAAACACTTCTGGTTGGTCCCAAGCATTTCAGATGAGGGATACTCAGCCTGCACTACCTACCAAATTACTATATGTCAACAGTATCTTAAATCTTGATTCTACTCTTAAAAATGTGTATCAGATGACTGAGTCATTGTCCTTTAAAAACCCTCCATAGCCTTTGATTATGCTCAGAATAATGCATATACTCCTTACCATTGCTCTGAAGGCCTTACATGATCTAGCACTTCCTTTTGTATCCCACTCTGTACCTTGTCCTCTAGTCTAGGCACACTGGCCTTACCATTTGTCTACCAAGTCTAGGTGGTTACTACCTAACACATGCTGCCTTTTTCCTGGATCTTTGCATGGCTGGCTCAGTAAGTGAAAGTCTTACTTACTGGTTTCCCCTGCCTAGTTTAGTGCCGAATAGTAGGTTCTCTGTAAATATTTTTTGATTAGGAGAATTAACGAATTCAGAATTTTCCTTAATGTGAATTAACCTGCATATACCAAATCTTTATTTTAAAGTTTATTTTTTTTCTTTTTTTCCCCCCTTCTCTACTCTGAAGGAATAGTTTCTCGAAGAACAAGAATGAGGGGGCAAAAGGAGAGAGTTTTTAAGGGCTAGTTCTATCAAGGTATGCTAGCTTGATAACTCCCATTTTTACCTTAGGCTTGCTAATCCTAACAAATAATCCTTTTCCCTGGGTTGTACTAGCATGATCACTGACAAATTCTTTTTAATAACTGCAGGCTTCCTTTTCTGACATTGCCCTCAGCTGATAATCAGTCATAGCTTACGTTGTATTAATTTTGTTATCTCTTTGATGAGCTTTGATAGGTACCACTGTTTGACGAGCAATTTATTTGTAGGTCTTTTTTTTTCTTATTATTCTTGGCCCCCAAAATCTGACAGTGCTGTTTTAAGGGCTTGAAGCTATCCTTCATTTCACTGACTACAACAGTGTTTTGCTACAGATGGGCCAATTAAGTAGGTCAATATTGATCCATTTTTTTCTTTCATTGAGTTCTTTTTTTGATTTCCAATGAATTAGACACCCTTATGACCCTTAAAAGACAGCAGTTATCTCCTGTCAAACGGTCAGTGTATGAGACAGTAAAAACAGGAAAGGCACCAATAGTTTATGAATTAACAAAATTACATATGGAAACAATTTATACAATATTTGTTCACATTAACCATTTGATCTGATGTCTCGGCCAAATTTAGATGGAAATGTCCACAGAAAAGCAACCAAGAAGAAGTGAGCAAAATTTCCAAGCCAAGTAGAGAATAACCTTAAAACTATACATTAGGGTACTGTGGCACTTGCCTATAGTCCCAGCTACTCTGGAGGATCGCTTGAGCCCGGAATTCAAATCCAGCCTGGGCAACATAGCAAGACCCTCTCTAAAAAACAAACAACAAAACATCTACAGATTAGGAGCCATCTAGCACATAGTAGGTCTTCAATAAATATTTGCTCATGATTGATCCACTGTTACTAACTCCACAGTTTACTATTTAGTTGTTTCTTTTTGCATTACCTTTTTTTCTGAACACCTGTTATTGGCTCTGCACTGAAAATATAAGTTGGGTTCCCTGCTGTTAAGGAGCCCGGGCAAAGAGGAAGACAAGATAAATTACTGCCGTCCAACATGACAAATGCTGTAATGATAAAGCTATGTACAAGATACCAGGGAGGATGGGGAAAGAAGCGCCTCAGGTGGCTTTCGGAAGGCAGAGGCGGCCCTTCTAGGGAGACCAGAGAGCCTGGTTTAGCTTTACTACATCAAGAATTTGGGTTTTAAAGAAATGGGCTCCTATAACTGGATTTTAAGCAGAGGCGTGAAAGTGTCCAGTTGGAGCACCTGGATGACGGAGGGCGGCAGCAGCAAGCCAGGGTACCAGCTAGGCAAGCTGCTGGTCACATGCAATGCTGAACACGCCACCTGGTCGAAAGACCTCGTCCCCCCGCTGGCTATAAACTCCCACGTTTTCATACCTCCGCATCCACCTCCACGTTAAATGTGAAGAATACAATATTAAAGACAAGGCACCTGCCCTTTTCATTCTTTGCCTTTACTGTTAACCTTCACCAGCAAATTACAGTGCAATGCGCTTAGCAAAATCTCGCCCAAGGATGCAGTATTTATTGTTAGCTGTTTCATAAAGACCTGCGGTAAGTCATTAGTACTACTGGTCCCCTCCTCCCCTCGCTTTGGCCGGTTTTGTCCTGGCAATTTAGGTAAGAAGGTCGGGGGCGGAGGTGCGGGACCACTAAGTTATGAGTTTCAAGCCCACGAGGAGCGGAGAAGCCAGGGACGCGCGCTCCGGGCCCAGGCGCTCCACCGAGGCCGCGACCTTACACGCCGCCCGCCCCGCTCTTCCCCGGCCCGCCGCGCGCGCCCCGCCGCTGCCGGGTTACCTTCCGCTTCCCGGGCTCGCCGGGCTCCGAAGCGGCGGCCATGAGACGAGTCCGCGCGCCAGCCCCGCCCTGCCACCGCTGAGGGCCGCGGGAGCGGAAACCCGGCCAGCCGCGCCCTCCCCCGCGCGCCGCCCGCCCTCCCCGTCCCCGCGCGTCGGTCGCCATCTTAGGGAACGTTTCTAGTGCGCCGCGGAGGCCTCGCCGGGCCGGCCGGCGCCTCGG
Source organism: Daubentonia madagascariensis (assembly GCA_023783475.1). Classification (NCBI taxonomy): domain Eukaryota; kingdom Metazoa; phylum Chordata; class Mammalia; order Primates; family Daubentoniidae; genus Daubentonia; species Daubentonia madagascariensis. Next base: position 11,905,714 of record JAKFHU010000258.1, on the reverse strand, counting down.
CTGCCGTCTCCTTTGTTCACTCGAACGGGTCACGCTTTCTTCCCAGCCCCGGCCGCTAGCCAGCAGGGCCGGGAGCGTGGGAGGAGGAGGGCTCCTGAAGCCACCCGGCTGCCCGATTCCCGGCAGGGCGGGGGTGGAGCCGAGCCCTGGCACAGCGAGACGACCGCTATTCCCGCCCCAGCCCCCTCTGCCGCCCCAACCGCCATTTCTAACCGTCCTCCGCTCGCGCGCTCGCGCTCACGTGCACGGGCGCCGGGCGCGCGCCGAGGGGCGGTGCCGCCGCTTTGTCCTGTGGGGCGGGCCCATCCCACCCCCTGCCCGAGCCCACCGGCCCGGAAGTAGCCCCGCGCTGGCTGGGCGGCCCTCGTCCCCCGAGTGTCCTTTGTCCTTCCGGCCCGGGGACGAGCCCCTGGTGCCGCGGGCAGCTCTTCTCGGCACCAGCAGCCGTGCAGTCCCTCGCACCAAGCGTGCTCCCAACGCCCGTGCCACCTCCTCCCTTTTTTAGTTTCATTACTCGGTGTTTTTAAAATAGCGCCGCTCGGTTCGCCTAAAGGAGACTGGGGACAAAATGGAGGGAGCAGCTCGCTAATGAACATGCGTCAGGGCGCTTGTGTCCTCCAGTGGGCCTGGGTGGGGCGGGGACGGCGGGGGAGGCGCGGGGGGGCGAAGCGCCTCGGCGTCCGAGAAGAAAAATGCCTTCGCCGTGCATTTCTGATGGTCGGTCGGGCTCTGCGTTGCACTCGTCCCTACGGGTCCGGCATAACGTGAAACACAATCCTGCAGCTTGGCGAGATGGGTTGAGAAGGCGTGATGCTGGTGCTGTGCAGGAAAGGGGTCGAGCCACTTTTTCAGCCCTCAAATAAATACCGTGCAGTTTTCTTTAGTATTTAATTTTTTCTGTTCAACCGTATGCCTCCTTTATTTGTGTACCTTTACATTTAACGTTTAGGCTTTATGTGTTTCAAAGGATATACTGGGAGAATATTTAGGCTTGTAGAGCATGCCATTGTGCAGAGTCATGGTGCGGCCTGGCACACGGTAAATGCTCAGTGTTAGCGCTGATGATTTAATATTAGCAATCATTAATTGAGCATTTTCTTACTCCGTGTAATGACCTTATTTTCATGCTCGTGTAATACCTTTCTTCAATCCCAGTAAAATACCCAATGTATGTTGTGTACTTATGTGTGGCATTTCCAAAAAATGAGTATCTTTTCTGGAAATCAGACAGTTACAAACTACATACTGCTCTAATATTTATTAGGGGATAGAAAAAAGGAACCCTACCGGAGATATCCTGCCGGTTCTGGGTTCCCTGCTGAAATTCTTGTGCTAACTATGCTTTGAACTCTAGGACTGGAAGGTAGTAATATTCCATAAAGGAGTGAGGAATTCTTTAGAAGTAATTGCTAATTATGTTGTAAAGGAAGGAAAACTGGAAAAGTACCAGGTAAAACACCGCGAAGCCATCCTATTTTATTTTTTATTGTGTCTTTGAAAAATTGCTAGGGTACACTTGGGGTTCATTTCATTTGTCTTTGAAAGTATTTTCACATGGATTATTTCTTTATATTAAAAATTTTATTTTCACAAAAATTGCATAATACTTTTATGTTTTATTTTTTTAGTTTATAGAGTGGAAAGTAAAAATCTTTCACTCTCACCCCTTCTGCCCTCTCTAAGGTAGACAGAACTAACAATTTGATGTGTCTCTTTTCTAACAATTTTCTTTTCTCTTCTTTTTCTCAAATATTACACGAATATATATATATATTATATACTATGTGTATATACATATATAATATATACTATGTGTATATACATATATAATATATATAAAAATCATTAAAGTAACCCTGGAATATATGTGGTAAAAAGTGAAAGGCTCTATGCCACACCCACCCCAACACATATGTATACATATGTCTATATGTGATACACACATATCCACATGTGGCACTGCACTGTGTAATTTGCATTCAGTAATTTACTTTTTGCCATTTAACTCTTATCTTGGAAATTTTTCATGTAAGTACCCATAGCTTTACTCATTCATTTTAATGACTGCTTAGTAATCCTTAAACCATTTTCCTTCTGATATTTCTATAGAAAGTTTTTTGTCACTAATCCAAAAAAATGCTTCAGTGAGCACCTTTATGCATATATCTTTGTGTGCATGTTCAAGTATTTTCATAGGATAGATTTCTGGACGTGGAATAACTGATTCAAAGAGGTATACACAATTAGGAATGTTAACACATACTGCTAATTTGTCCTGCAAAAGTTGCTACCAATTTACACTTCCCATCAACAGTATATCAAGCTGGGCCTGGTGGTGCACCCCTGTAGTCCCAGCTACTCTGGAGGCTGAGGCAGGGGTATCCCTTGAGCCCAGGAACAGTGTGCTAAGATTGTGCCACTGCACTCCAGCATGGGTGACAGAGCAAGACCCTATCTCTTAAACAAAACACAGCAAAACAAAAACAGTATATGAGAGTGACTATTTCTGCACAACCTTTTCAACACCATATGTGATCATGTTTTAGAACGTTTGCTGAATCTGATGGGTGAAAAATGGTGTCTTACTGCTTTAAACTTTCTTGATTAGTGGTATGGTTGAGCATTCTTTCAAATGTTTATTGGCCGTTCTTTTTTTAAGAATTAACTTTGTATAGCTTTTGTACATTAAAAATTTGGGTCTCTGTAATTGTCTTACTAGTTTATAGCAGCTCTTTATAATTATAGCTTTTAGCTCTTTCTTATATATGTAACAAATATTTTCTTCTAGTTTACTTATTAATTTTGTTCATGGAGTCTTTCATTTCTTGAACATTTTACCTGTTTTTTGTGGGGTCAAATCTGTCAATGTTTTCTTTTGTGGTTTTCAATCTTGGGTCTTGCTTAAGTAGGCATTCTTGACTCCCATAATCAAGACCTATTTTCATGAATTTGAAAGTAATCTTTATATGATCTCTTTCTCGTTCATCATTTTGATTATTTTTCTTCTTTCTTAAAAGACCAACTTTTGGTTTTATTAACCAAGTCTATTTTTTAATCTCATTTTCTATTTTATATATTTTCTATTTACTTCATGTCTATTCTGTTTTCTTTTTTCTAGCTTTTTGAATTGACTGCATAATTCACTTATTCTCCATCTTTTTTGGTTTCTAATGAATATAGTTATGGCTATAAAATTTGCTCTGAGAATCGTATCATGTGTCATATCATAGATTTTGGCAGATAATGTTCCTATTACCATTCTTCCCTAAATTTTTATAATTGTGGCTTTTATTTTTTCCAAGTGAGTAAGTTTGGATATGCTTTTGTTATTAATTTCTTTTTTCATTTGTTTTATACTGTGGACTACTTCTATTTTTTGGGATTTATTGATTTTGTGTGTGTTTGTGTGTGTGTGTGTGTGGTGTTACCTAAGAGAGATCATTTTTGTACATGTTACATGGGCATTTGGAAAGAATATGCATTCTCTATAACAGTATTATTAGAGTAGGAGACTAGGAGACAGGGCTGAGACGGGGTGCAGGGGCTTGCAGAGTAGGTGCAGGTGTTAAAGTAAACAACCTTCAAACAGAAGCTAACTAGAGGGGCTGATAACTACATGCAAGGACTGGCTTCAATCGGCTTGTCAGCTATCTCTGTCAGCTTACATGAATTTTGGCTAATTACAATACCATTTACATGGCAGTTTTACAATATCTCCACCCTTGAAATCACCATGACAGTTCCAAGACAAACATATAAAGTATGAAAATGGGAGGGAGCCCAATCCTGGGAATTACTACCTAAATTCTTAGTAAAAACCAACCCCTTTGTCTTGACTATTCCTCCCCTCAATTAGTAAAACTACAAAAGATCTAAAACAACTTCCTCCCAGTGCAGCTGCTCTCTTTCAAGCCTGCCTGCTCTCTCTCCTGAGAGTGTACTTTCACTTTCAATAAAAAGCTGTCACTTGCTTGGCTTACATGGTGCATCCTGACATTCCTTCCCCAAGGATCACCAAGAACTTGGAAAAAACCTCCACTCGAAGACTGGTAACAGTAGTAAATCAAGCTTATTAATTGTAATATTATGATATATTATATATTATCATTATATGATATATAAAATTATAAAATATAATAGCATGAAATTAAGATTAACTGTCATTCAACAATCATTTGAGTTTTTCATTGCAAGCAACAGACTGACTCTAGTTAGCTTAAACAAGAAAGAAAGAAATGTATTAGGAAGATGTGGAGAAACTCACTGAATTGAAGAAAAAGTTGAAGAGCCAGGTCTTAAAAAGGACAGCATCCAGGATAGTTCTGGGGCTCTAGATAGCAAGAACTAAATGAGTGGCTCTTCAGGATGACCACAGGGAATCATAACTGGCCTGTTAAATCTTATTCCTACTATTGTGCTTTTTTTTTCTTCCATATTGTCTTGTTGTAAGACTCCCTTTGTGTCTGGTGGTGGATGCAGATTATGATTCCAGAAGCCCTGAATGAGGTGATCCTTGTTTAGCCTAGTGGGTGGAGCAGGGCCAGAAAAATTTTCCTCCAAGGGGTTCCTTCCCTCTTGGTGGCTGTAAGTCCCCTGGCACCCTAGCCAGAATCTCTGCTCTCATTCCCTCGTGTGGAATATATTAGTAATCGCATCCTAGAAAACTATAGTTATCCACTGGCAGCAGGACAGTAAAAGGGAAATTGGGCTATAATTTTAAGGGTTTGAGGGGCTTTATTGACAAAGCTTACTTTTTATGGTTCTCTCTTTGGTTTGTGTGGGTTGTGTTGTAATCTGGTGTATCGTGTTTAGCAATCAGTATGATTCCAATTCTTTTGTATCATCCAGAAATATTTAACAGTCTTGATTTGTTGCCGCTGCATTCTCCTGGCTTTTCAGCAGAGTTATTGATTTATTTTCATATTCCTTTTGTTATTTCAATAGGTTTTGGAAGAAAGAGTGATAAAAGTTTGTTTTCAGGCCAGGCATGGTGGCTCACACATGTAATCCTAGCACTTTTGGAGGCTGAGGAGGGAGGATTGCTTGAGGCCAGGAGTTCGAGGCCAGCCTGGGCAACACAGAGAGAACCCCATCTCTGCTAATTAAAAATTAGCCGGGCATGGTGGCACACACCTGTAGTCCCAGCTACTCAGGAGGCTGGAGCGGGAGGATCACTTGAGCCCAGGAGTTTGAGGTTACAGTGAGCTATGATCACACCACTGCACTCCAGCCTGCCGGATCCTGTCTCTTAAAAAAAAAAATTATGTTCAGCTAACCTTCTATAACTAGAAGTCTGAATTTTACTCCTCTTTTTTTCACCTAAGTAGTGTTTGTGTGAGTGTGTGCATGTGTTTAAGTCTAATAGCATTACAGGACTTATAAAGAAAATCAGGTGTTTTCAGCACACTACTCTCCACTCTGGAGTTCTGCACCCTACAGGCAACAACTTTGATCTCTTTTGGCCCTTTTTTTGCCGGTTTACTGTCCTGTTTCTACATAAAATATTCATTCTGCCATTTCTTGATTTTTCCACTTTTGGCATTATCTGTTGACAATGAAAATTTAGCTCCCTTTTCTGCCTGCTTCCCTGCCCTCATCCTCTCAGTATGATTATGTCACATTTTTAAAAGTTAAACAAGCATTCAGTGTGTACACTGTTGTGACAATGTAAATATTATTACTAGCTGAGTCATGCAGTGTCTTCTTGCTCCAGTCTATAATGGTTGCTTTCTAAGACTGATTCCAAGCTACTGTCCTGAGATTCTCGTAACCTCATGCCTGTGCAGATCACCTGCCTCCTTAATTCCCCATCTTCCTCCTTCTCGGCTTACTCCTTCATTTTGGTTGAAGGTATCCTCCAGTGGCTTCCTTGAAAAAGGTTGCAGAGAAGGTAAATATTTTGAGATTTTGCATGCCCCAAAATATTTGCTTCTGTCAAGTTTGATAAAATTGCATTTCTAGAATTATTCTCCCACTAGAAGTATTATATAATTTATAACAGAATTATAATTAGGATTTATTATAGAAATAAAACAATCTCCTTCATAACCATAATGGCATTATCACACCTAAGAAAATTAGCAATAATTCCAGAATATCATCTAGAATATAGTGCATATTCAAAGTTCCCCAACTGTTCAAAGAAATTTCCCCAATCATCTAAGCTTTTGTTTTTGTTTCATTTTGTTTTGTTTTGATTTTCAAATGCTATATTTGGTTGTTATGTCTCTTTAGTTTCTCTCAGTCTAGGACAATTTCCTCATCTTATTTTTTTTATAACATTGACTTTTTGGAAAGTCAGCTGTCTTATAGTTGTTTTGTAAAATGTCTGGATTGTCTCTTGGTGTTATTTAACTTGTCTGTCTACCATCCCCTTTATTTCCTCTAAACTGGAAGTTAAATCGAGGACTGCACCATGCGATATGGCAGCCACTAGCTACATGTGACTTTTGAGCACAAATGTGGATAATGCAAGTGAGAGACTGAATTTTTAATTCTATTTCATTTTAGTTAATGTGAATTTAAAATTAAAAGCTGATACTCAATTCAGTTATTGGAAAATTTTTAAGTATTAGGAACAACTTGGGTATGCAAACCTACTTTTTCAACTACAAATTTTATGAAATCTAGATACATATCAAATATTGCCAATGAAAATTTAGCATCTGAATTGAAATGTGCTTTAAGTGTAAAAATATATGCTGAATCTTGAAGACAGTACAAAAAAGAATGTAAAATATTTATGTTTTTTGTATTGATTACATGTTGAAATACTAATATTTTGGATATATTGGGTGAAGTAAAGTATATTGTTAAATTAATTTCACCCATGGGTTTTTTGTTTTGTTTTTACTTTTTTAATGTGGTTCCCAGAAAACTTTAAAGTACATATGTGGCTCACATTATATTTCTATTGACATGTGCTGGTCTACCAGCCTGATTAAATTCAGGTGAATCATTTTTGGCAAGAATACTTTTAGATCATGTTGTATTTCAAATTGCATCCCATCAGAGGGTCTATATGTCAGATTGTCCCACTATTAGTGATGCTAACTTTGGTCACTTGGTTAAAGTGGAGACTGCCAGAACTCACCATGGTGAAGATACATTTCTCCTTTGTAATTAAAAATCCATGCAAATATCCTGTTACAAAAAATATGTTCACCTAATGCTTTTAGCATTCTTTGAGTATCCTTGGCTGAATCAATGATTACATTGGATGTTGCCAAATAGTGATTGTCTTAATCTGTCAATCCATTTATTAGCTGGCATTTGTCTGTAAAGAAGAGCTCCTCCCTCCTCTCCTTTTCATGTATATATATGAAATATTTATTTAATGTGTTCCAATCAATTACAGTTATTATTTTTTTAAATCTTTAATCATTATGGCTACATAACAGTTGAATATATTTATAGGGTCCATGTGATGCTCCGATACAGGCATACAGTGTGTGTTAATGAAATCAGGGTAATTAGGGTATCCATTGCTTCAGGCATTTATCATTTCTTTGTGTTAGGAATGTTCCAATTCCACTTTTTTAGTCATTTTAAAGTATACCTTAACTTGTTGACTATAGTCACTTTGTTGTGCTATCAAATATTGTTCATTCTATTTAACTATGTAACTATATTTTTGTACCCATTAACCATCCCTACTTTATCCTCCCCTCCCTGCTACCCTTCTCAGCCTCTGGTAACCATCATTCTACTCTCTGTCTCCATGAGATCAATTGTTTTAATATTTAGCTCCCACATATGAGTGAGAACATGTGAAATTTGTCTTTCTGTGCTTGGCTTATTTCACTTAACATAATGTTCTCCAGTTCCATCCATGTTGTTGCAAATGGCAGGATTTCATTATTTTTATGGTTATATAATACTCCATTGTGTATATGTACCACAATTTCTTTATCCATTCATCCATTGATGGACACTTAGGTTGATTCCAACTCTTGGCTATAATGAATAGTGTTGCAATGAACATGGGAGTGCAGATATCTTTTCGATGTACCTACCAGTGGGATTCCTGGATCATATGGTAGTTCTATTTTTAGTTTTTTGAGGAACATCTGTACTGTTCTCCATAGTGGTTGCACTAATTTACATTCCCACCAACAGTGTCCGAGGGTTCCCCTTTTTCCATGTCCTCGCCAGCATTCGTTACTGCCTGTCTTTTTGATAAAAGCCATTTTAACTAGGGTGAGTTAAATTGTAGTTTTGATTTGCATTTCTCTGATGACTAATGATGTTGAGTACTTTTTCATATGTTTTGGCCATTTGTATGTCTTCTTTTGAGAAATGTCTATTCAAATCCCTTGCCCATTTTTTAATTGGATTATTTGATTTTTTCCTATTGAGTTGTCGGAGCTCCTTATATATTCTAGTTATTAATCCCTTGTCAGATAGGTAGTTTGCAAATATTTTCTCCCATTCTGTGGGTTGTCTCTTCACTTTGTTGATTCTTTCCTTTGCTGTGCAGAAGCTTTTTAGCTCGATGTGATCCCATTTGTCCAAATTTGCTTTGGCTGCCTGTGCTTTGGGGGTATTACTCAAAAACTCCTTGCCCAGACCAATGTCCTGAAACATTTCCCCAATTTTTTCTCTTAGTAGTTTCATAGTTTCAGGTCTTAGATTTAAGTCTTTAAACCATTTTGATTTGATTTTTGTATAGGGAAAGAGATAAGGGTCTAGTTTCATTCTTCTATATATGGATATCCAGTTTTCCAAGCACCATTTATTGAACAGATTGTCCTTTTTCCACTGTATGTCCTTGGCATCTTTGTCGAAGATAAATTCACTATAGATGTGTGAATTTATTTCTGGGTTCTCTGTTCTGTTCCATTGGTCTATGTGCCTGTTTTTATGCCGGTACCATGCTGTATGGTTACTATAGCTCTGTAGTATAGTTTGAAGTCGGGTAATGTGATTCCTTCAGTTTTGTTCTTTTTGCTCAGGATGGCTTTGGCTACTCTGGGTCTGTTGTGGTTCCATATACATTTTAGGATTATTTTTTCTATTTTAATTGGTATTTTGATGGGGATTGCATTGAATCTGTAGATTGCTTTGGATAGTATGGACATTTTAACAATATTGATTCTTCCAATCCATGAGCATGGAATATCTTGCCATTTTTCTGTGTCCTCTTCAATTCCTTTCATGAATGTTTTTATAGTTTTCATTATAGAGCTCTTTCACTTCTTTAGTTAAGTTTATTCCTAGGTATTTTATTTTATTTGCAGCTATTGTGAATGGGACTACTTTATTCATTTCTTTTTCGAATTGTTTACTGTTAGCTTATGAAATGCTACTGATTTTTGTGTGTTGATTTTGTATCCTGCAACTTTACTGAATTTGTTTATCAGTTCTAATAGTTTTTTGTGGAGTCTTTAGGTTTCTCTAGATATAAGATCATATCGCCTGCAAACAAAAACAATTTGACTTCTTCCTTTCCAATTTGGATGCCCTTTATTTCTTTCTCTTGTCTGATTGCTCTAGCTAGAACTTCCATTACTATATTGAATAACAATGATGAAAGTAAGTATCCTTGTCTTGTTCCATATCTTAGAGGAAGGGCTTCCAGTTTTTCCCCATTTGGTTTGATACTAGCTGTGGGTCTGTCATATATGGTTTTTGTCATGTTAAAGTAAGTTCCTTCTAGATTTAAGTCTTTAAACCATTTTGATTTGATTTTTGTATAGGGAAAGAGATAAGGGTCTAGTTTCATTCTTCTGTATATGGAGATCCAGTTTTGTTGAGAGTTTTTTAATCAACAATCCGTTTTTTGAGAGTTTTTTAATCATGAAGGGATGTTGAATTTTATCGAATGCTTTTTCAGCATCAATTGCAATGGTCACATGGTTTTTGTCCTTTGTTCTGTTGATATAATGTATCATATTGATTGATTTACATATGTTGAACCATCCTTGCATCCTTGGGATGAATCCCACTTGATCATGATGAATAATCTTTTTAATGTGTTGTTGTATGGTTATTCTTTTTGATGCTCAAAGCACTTCCTTGCACATTCCCTGCTTTTGTTGGTGATTTTGCTGTTTAAAATGGCCCCCAAGCATACTGTTGAAGTGCTGTCTAGTGTTCTTAGTGCAAGAAGGCTGTCATGTGCCTTACAGAGAAAATATGTGTGATAAGCTTTGTTCAGGCATGAGTTATAGCACTGTTAGCTATGAGTTCAGTGTTCGGGAATCAACAATATATAAGGTGTCTTTAAGCAGAAATACACATAAACAAGGTTGTGTATTGTTTGGCTAACCAAAATGTTGTGACCAGAGGCTTGCAGGAACCTAAGCCCATTTTTCCCCTAAGAGCAATGGTTCAGTATTCATTAACTCAGTGTTCACAGCAACTTTATAGAACATAATTATGGTGAATAATGAGAATTGGCTCATTTGTAACACTTTATGGAGTGGCATCTGGTTGTAGAGGTCAGGAAGAGGAAGTGATGTTTTGAAAAAGACAAAACAAACCCCAATTCATATGAGAACTACTTAGATGTAAACTAAAGTATTACAGTATTTTGTTGTTGGTAAAACCTTAGTTAAATCTCTAAAGCTGTATGATTATTGCTATCTCTAGAATGAGAACATTATGAGAATTTAAAACAGTTATTCTTACTGTCAGTTTCTGATTGTATGCTATAATTTTAGCACTCTTATTCTGTGACCTGTTCTAAGTACAGCCGTATGCTCTCATTGTTAAAATGGGAGATAATTGTAGTCGGGTGGATTGAACACTCAATTTGGAGTAAGAAATTCTGTGGATGAGTCAAAGCTACTTGTATAACCTTAAGCAAATCTCAACGTTTCTGACTCTCAGTTTTCTAATCTGTAAAAATGGAGATAATAGCCAGTTCGCCTAACTCTTACCTTGGGTGCTCTGAGAGCTTTTCATTTAATCCTCACAACACCGTGAGGGAGCCACTAATACCTCATTTTACGGAGTAAGAAACAGAGGCCCAATGAGGTCAAGCGACTGGCTTCAGGTCACACAGCTGGAGAGAGCTGAGGGGGGACTCTGAGCCCAAAGTGCTGGCAAGAGAGGCCCTTACCACCTGCCGTTTCAAACAATGGTATAAATCCCAGGGCTAATCAAATGTAAGGTACTACTATTTTTGTCACTAGGGTTAACATTTTGAATGTTATTATTTCAACGGGAATTTTCCCTTAAAATATGTTGTTTTCAAAGAGTTTGTTGAAATCATTTGGTATGCCTTTATTCATCCAGAGACTTATGTATTTTTTCTTTTTGGTAAGACTCATCTCTAACTTTAAATTGAAAGTGAATTGAAAAAGAGGATTTTAAGTGGACATTTTCCTTACAACAATCCTTTATGGAACTTCTTTTGCATTTAGAATGGAAAAATTGCATTTGTATTTGAGGATGATTTTTCAAAGGCATAAGACGTTAAGTCGCAACCCTGAGAACTGTTTCACGGGCAGCAATGTAAACTAATTAAATTCGAAAAAAGAAAAGACAAAAGGAGAAGAGGGTAAAAAATAGCAGCAGACAATTGGAGAGCCACTGAACTTCTGTGTAAACTAATAAAGCAGCCCTTGGAAACCTGCCCCTCCCTCAAAAAGAAAGTTTCCCACTGAATTGAAACTACAGTTTTCTCTGGTGGGTTTCACTCGCTCACTTGTTAACTCATTCACTGATTTACTTAAAGATATTTTTGGCCGGGCATGGCTCACGCCTATAATCCCAGCACTTTGGGAGGCTAAGGTGGGAGGACTGCTTGAGGCCAGGAGTTCGAGGCTGCAGTGAGCTGTGATGACACCACTGCACTCCAGCCTGGGTGACAGAGCAATACACTGTCTCCAAAAAAAAAAAAAAAGGTATTTTCTGATCATCTGCTATGTGCTTGGCGCTCCTCTAGGCCCAGAGGGTACAGTGATGGACAAGACAGATGCACGCGGCTCCTCCTCTCAGGAAGCTGACTTTTAGTGACAGGTGATGGGGAAAAGAAAGTAAAATAATCTGAGACCGTGGGGAATGCTATGAAATGCCACTGTCTCAGGTGCACGCGTGCTCTCTCTCTCTCTCTCTCCCTTCCCCCTGTCTCTCTTTCTCTTTTAGATCTTTCACTCTGGGGGAAGCAAGGTACCATGCTGTAAGCAGCCCTATGGAGAGGTGCAGGTGGTGAGGAGCGGTAGTCTCCTGCCAACAGACAGCAATGAACTGACGCCTGCCAACAACCACGTGAGGGAGCTTGGAAGCGGCTTCTCCAGCCTGGCCAGCCTGGAGATGGCCCGATCCCCATGACAGACCTTGAGCCAGAGCCATCCAGCTTAGCAGCTCTGAGATTCCTGACCCTCAGAAACTGTGTGAGATGATAAATGCTTGTTTGAAGCTGCTAAATTCTGATGTAATTTGTTATGCAACAGTAAAGAACTACAGTTCCAAGCTCTCTTGTTCAATCATTCTATTCATATCATAAACCTCCAACAACGGGATGGACCTGAGCATTCTTTTATGAGCTCAGAACGAGGCTGCAGAATATTGCTGAAAAACGCCACAGAACAGAGCTTATAGTTGTCATGTTCATCAATGTCATTTTTTTTAAAAAAATTATTTATTTATTTATTTTAATATGACTCACTGGTTGTAACCAATGTCATTTTGATCCTCAACAGTGCCCAACAATGTTTCCCTAGTGAACTCTCTCATTTTCAAATATTCTCTGCTGTTTTTAAACCTCAGTCCTGGCTGGGCATGGTGGCTCATGCCAGTAATATCAGCACTTTGGGAGGCCAAGGTGGGAGGATCGCTTGAGCCCAGGAGTACAAGACCAGCCTGGGCAATATAGCATGACCCCATCTCTAAAAAAAAAAAAATTAGCTGGGCATGGTGGCGCGTGCCTGTAGTCCCAGCTACTCGAGAGGCTGAGGCAGGAGGGTCACTTGAGCCCAGGAGTTAGAGGTTGCAGTGATCTGCACTCAAGCCTGGACAACAGAGCGAGACCCTGTCTCTAAAAAACAAACCAACAAATAAATAAATAACACCATATTCTTTTCCATTCTGTGATGTTACCTGTAAGTAAAAACCCCACAGCATGTATAATATTTAAGTCTGGAACTTAATGTGACAACTTGGGTGAATCTCAGGAATAGAAGGTTAAGCAAAAAAAGCCAGACATTAACGTGTATACACTGTAGGTCACCATTTATATCAAGTTCAGAACCAGATAAATCTGTCCTCTAGAAGTTGGACGGTGGGGTCAGTGAATGGGAGCAGGCAACAGTGCTGGGTGCTGGCAATGTTTTTGACCTGGGTGTTCATTACAGGGGTGTGTTTACTTTGTAAAAAACCATCTAGCTGTACACTTATGACGTGTGCACTTTTCTGTATGTATACTTCATTAAAGATTTACTTTAAAAAAAGATTGAACCTGTGTTGAATCCCATTCCCTTTACTTAAGCTTAATCTCATAATCTATTTTGTTTAGTAATCTTTTTAGCTCTTTTTGTTGTTGTTCTAAGACCTAGACAGTCATGTGCTGCATAACAACGTTTTGGTCAATGATGGATCGCATATACGACAGTGGTCCCATAAGATTACAACACCGTGTTTTTACTGTACCTTTTCTATGTTTAGACATGTTTAGATACACAAATGTTTATCATTGCGTTTATAATTGACTACAGTATTCAGTACAGTAACATGCTGTACGGGTTCGTAGCCTAGGAGCAATAGGCTATACTTTGTAGCCTAGGTGTGCAGTAGGCTATTCCATCTAGGTTTGTGTAAATCACTCTGTGATGTTTCACAGTGACAACATCATCTAGTGATTCATTTCTCAGATCATATCTCTATCCTTAAGAGATACACGACTGTATTTTTATTTTTTTAGGTCAAAGTTCTCTGGAACTTTCCATCAAAAATTTGAGGCAATTCATATAAATTGTTAGTTAACCAATAATTGGTTAAATTATTAGTTTAGCATTCTCTGTGGAGACATCAATGTAGGTATAGAGGGATCTATCAAAAGGGTTAAAACATGGTGTCTATCTTTTAGGAGCTTAAAATCAATTTTTGCCATAATCATCACCATTGAGAAGTGATCACATTCTCTCATGTAAGTACCTCCCGCTAACCGATTGCACCACTGGAGCTCCATCACCACACTCTCTCGCCCAACCATTTAGTCATCAGCGTTTATTGAGAACTTAACATGTCTCTGAGATTTCCTCAACAGCTATACACTCATCTCTCCCACAATGCCATTTAACACGTTGAAAGGCATAGCGCTACTGAGACCTGGAGTAAAGGTGAGAGCTACATTTTACTATTTCCGGGCCAGGAACTACATGGGAGGCTCGGGGGTGGGGGTGGGGGTGCAGGAGGAAGCCTAGAAGTTGGGGACCCCATGGAGTACTTAACAGGTCCAGAACAAAATGTGTTCCTCAAGCTCCTGGGAGTGTCCTTGAAGGAGAAAGGCTGGATTTTGGCTCTGGAGATGAGGTGTGGGATTCCTAGAGCGCACCAGGGCTTACCAAAAACCCCTGGCGCCCACCCAGTGGGGATTTTCTAGCTGCGACCCTCATGGCCCTGTTTGTTCCTCCTCCCCGCTTTCCTTTCTTCACAGTCCATCAGTCCTGCTCCTTGGTGCCACCAAGACACGCGCGTCACAGCAGGAGGGGTATGTGATTCCACGGAGTCGCTAAGGAACTAATACAGGAAATCTCAAAAACAGCCAGAGTGAGTAATTCTAATTCATTTAAACAAATGACCACCCCTGTATATACACGGACACCGTATCACACTTCTGGGCTCGCTGGAAAGGTGTCAAAATGAAATCGTAACAACTGAGCTCAGAAGTTAAGATTTTCTGTTGTATTATTTATTCCAGCCTTGTAGAAAGACTCTAAAACTCAAAACATCTTTTTTTCCCCCCAGCGTGCTAACAATTCCTAAGCTTTTCATTTCCTTGGCAATACAAAGCATTTGGGGTCCAGGATTTATTAACAGAAAGAAGTTGTATCACCTCTTCTTCTGCTTTGAGAAAAGATAATCAGTGATTACAGGAGAGCCTCTTTCTCTCCTAAGATGTGGCCCTGTTGAGCGTAAGCTCCTATCAACATAATTCTGTGAACAGCAGCCCTTTGCACACCGCACACAGGAGAGACGGTTCCTAGATGAGTGGTCACACCTGGCCTCACCGTGGCTCCAAAGCCTGGGCCCTGCCAAGAGCATCTGTCATTCCCCATCGGCCCTCAAAGGCCGGCCCCTGTGGCTCTGTCCATCCAGAGCTGATGTCGTGCTTGAGGAGAGGATCTGAGTAGCTGTCGTGTGTTTCTCTCCCTCCACCCGTGGGCTATCACCTCTTACCAGGAGACCCCTCCGCCACTCCGAAAACTCCTGTCTTCCATCCTCCACACATCAAGTCCCGAGGTTGTGTTATAATAACTTACTAAATAAGTTAAAACTTATTTTAAAAGAGGAGAAAGCTACAGAATTTTCACTGTATGTACATTGTGTGTATGTATTTACACGTTGGACCTAACTTTCCAAATAAAAATTGTTGGTATTAGCACTCACTTACGTAGATTAAAGAACTGTGAATAATCTTGCCTCTATCTTGATACTCAGGTGGCATTACAGAAGCATTTAAAATCCCCCTTTTTCCTCGTTAGTAGAGTGGTGAAAAGAAATCAAACAAATGAAGGAAATTTTTACAAAGTTATAATAAAAAGAAAAAAAGAAAAAAGAATAAAATCCCCCCTTTTCAGTGCAAACACAGATGCTGAGGGCAACAAATTGCGCACCTTAGTGGCCAATCCCAGTAATTACAATCACAATCTTAATTGTAAGCGTAAAAACAGTTACAAAAGCCCAGCGTGTATTTATGTTGCTGTGAGAAGATTCCACACATTTCTGCCATCTACTTTCTTTATATTATTTTTAAACTTTTCGTTGGAAAATGAAACACAAATGCAGAAAATCTCACAAGAACTAATGTATAGCTTAATGAAGGCAAACCCCTTTGTAACTACCATCCAGGTCAAGAAATAGAATTTCACCAGCCACTGAGAAGATGTTCCACACGCCCCAGCCCAATCACGCCCCCCTCTCACTCCCCCAACCCCCAGAGAACAAGTCAGGACACAATCACTTGCTTGTGTTTCTTTATAGTTCTTTTGCCCACGTGAACACCTGGGACTCTACACTTGTCCATTTAAAAATTTCGATATGATTTTAAGTCTCCGAATCTGCAAGTTTCCCCTCCGTTTCTCACTCTTACAATCTATCTGTTGAAAAACCTGAGTCCTTGGACGTGTGAAGTTTCGCACAGTCTGGATGTTACTGACAAAATACTCTTGGTGTAGTTCAACATGTTCTGGATTTCCTACAATTTGGCAGCTAGACCCTAAGGTTTGATAAGACTGAGGTACAGTCCCTTTGGCAAGACTATAGGTCATAATTTGATCTTGAATCAGGAAGCACAAAACGTCTGGTTGACTCTCTTGTTGATGTTAACAGTCGTTGATGCTTAATGCCTAATCCATGAATTCATTGGCAATTACAAAATGGTAATATTCTATCAGTAATTCTATCACTTCCTTTTCATTTATTTGTTGCAACACTTTCATTAAGAGATACCTCCTCTCATCTACCATTTCGTTACCCAGTGGTACAATTCATGTAGGGAAGGCAGAAAAAATGCTTAATTCTTTTCTATTATTTACAAGGTTTTCAAGATAAAAAATTGGTTCCCTCACACCCTTCAAATGTGGTGATTTAAAAAAAAATTTTTTTTTTTGAGACAGGGTCTCACTCTATTGTCCAGGCTAATGTGCAGTGGTGTCATCATAGCTCACTGCAACCTCAAACTCCTGGGCTCAAGCGATCCTCCCCCTCAGCCTCCCTAGTAGCTGGGACTATAGGCACATGCCACCATGCTCAGCTAGTTTAAAAAGTTGTGTTTTTTTGGTAGAGACAGGGTCTTGCTATTGCCCAGGCTGGTCTCAAACTCCTGGCCTCAATTGATCCTCCTGCTTTGGCCTCCCAAAGTGCTAGGATTACAAGCATAAGCCACTGTGCCTGGCCACGACTAGTCTTTGTTTTGACATCTCTCTAGCAAAAGCTCTATTTATGCCAGGCTCATTTTCCCTGTAAAAAGAAGAAGGAAAAACATGTTCACATGGTTTGCATATAGTAAATAACATTTTATAATGCCTACTTAATAAAATTCAACCTGCAACCTCCGTGAACTCTCTTGCACATATGAGTTGGAGAATTTCACATTTATGACCCACTATCCAGTCTTTGTGGTTGTTGTTGATGGTGGTGGTGAGTATAGTAGGGAAAAAGAAGGCTGACTTTCTCCCTTCCCTTAGCCTAGACCAGTTTCTCAACCTCAGCACTGTTGATATTTTGACACCTTTCCAGCGAGCCCGAAAGTGTGATACGGTGTCCGTGTATATACAGGGGTGGTCATTTGTTTAAATGAATTAGAATTACTCACTCTGGCTGTTTTTGAGATTTCCTGTATTAGGTCCTTAGCGACTCCGTGGAATCACATACCCCTCCTGCTGTGACGCGCGTGTCTTGGTGGCACCAAGGAGCAGGACTGATGGACTGTGAAGAAAGGAAAGCGGGGAGGAGGAACAAGCAGGGCCATGAGGGTCGCAGCTAGAAAATCCCCACTGGGTGGGCGCCAGGGGTTTTTGGTAAGCCCTGGTGCGCTCTAGGAATCCCACACCTCATCTCCAGATAATTCTGTGTTGTGGAGGGGCTGTTTGTGCCTTGTAGGATGTTTAGCAGCATCCCTGGACTCTACCTGCTAAATACCAACAGCACTCTTGTTCCTAGTTGTGACAACCAGAAATGTCCCCAAACGTTGCCAGATGTCCCTTGGGGACAAAATCACCCCTGGTTGAGAACCCCTGCCCCAGATATTGCTGTTTTGATCCTCATGGATTGGATATATTGTAATTTTAAGCAGTTAATCTCTAAGTAAAAGGGGTTTGTATTGTAAGGTACAAAGTCCAGACTAATGATGTCTCATCTTCAAGCAGTATTAAAATTCTGTGAAAGGAAATCTGTAGCTGAGAGCTAACTTTGTGACAATTACCTCTATTATAATCATAGCTAATATTTATGATAATAGCCAACATAGTATAACATAAAACTCATGTAATTCACAAAACACTTTTTACTTATACTATGATACTATTAGGTGAACTAAGTAGGGATTATTAAATCTTCCTATTCTATATATGAGAAAGCTGAGGCCCAAAATGGTTAAGTAACTTGTACAAGGTCAGGATAACAGGAAGCAGCAGAATAAATGACACATTGTTAATCAGGCTCTCATCTTAACATCAACTGTGTCTTGGGTCATATCTATCCTTAATGCAAAAGTAGAACCACACACACACACACATGCACGTTCACACATACACCATTTCTTGTTGTTGCTAAACCTTTGGAATGGTTCTTAAAATTTCCATATTGTTTAATTTTATTTCAGGCGTAAACCAGGAATCCGCCATTAGGGGAGGTTCATGATGTTATTGCATATCTTACCACCAGGTGTCGCCACAGTATACATACACATGTTTCTTCCATTGGTGAATTTCTAATTTACTAAATGCTCCAAGGATTGATAGTTGAGCTAATTTAAATAAATGTATCATGCAACTCCAAACAGCCCAAAGAACACAATGAGGATTCAAGAGGTGAAGGGGGTGATGTTATGAGAACACCAGTGAAACAGGAACCATGGTAAAAGGGACTTTTTCCCCCACTTTGTGGTCTACTTTACGTAAGCCAGGAAGGCAGATGCTTGGCCTTTTTTGCCATGATCCTTTTTGGCAAACAGAGTTCATACTATTTTTCCCATTGTGATTTTCAAATGATGCAGATATAAATTTTTTTAAGGCCCTTTAAACATTGCTTTTGAATTCCTAAGTGCTTGACTTTAATTCAGAACAGCGTCCAGAGATGGAGGGTGAGGTCTGGGTGCAAAGAAATGTAAGGCAGTTTCTACTTGCAAGAAGCATATAGTCTACCTGTGGAGATAAAAATACCTTTGTGAAAACAAAGTCTACAAGGCACCTTAGGATCAAGGACCGAATGACTTTTCAGATGATAAGGGCTGTGTTGCAGGCTCTGAGATGAAGGTTGATGTGCACAATGTTTATGAAGGACTGTCCTTGGGATCAGCACCTGTGGAAGGGAGGCGACAGAAGCAAGAGAGGACAGAGGAAGAAGCTGAGCTGTGGTGTAGGCCAATGACAGCCTTGGCCAACCCCCGGGGGGCTCTGCAACAAGAACGGCCCTTCAGAGTCATCTTGAGTTGGGCTGAGATGGCTAGACTTGTATACTCCCTCATTTATCAGCAGTGGATGTGGGCCACCCCGGAAAAGGGGTGGATATTTGAAAGTGAATATTGACATTTTAATACTTAATCAAAACGGCATGCCTTGAGTATTATTGACATTTTAACGCTGGTAAGATAGATGAGTGATCACCGGATCATTGATCAGTCACCAGTTTGTGGAGGCCATAAACATAAATGACATGGAAGCAGGTGATTTGGCCTTTCAAAGGTCAAGACCAAACCAAAGCCAATCAGCAGATTTGGGCCAAATACTGAAATCAAAGACCAACTTGAGTGGGTCTCTAACATTTTGATCTGGAAATCCCACTTATAGGAGTCTATTCTAACTGTAGTGGATGCATGTGGACTGTGTCCACATCCATCCTCATGGGGACAGCAACTCCTTCTCTTGGGAAATTTTCACCTTGGGCAAGGAGGCTTTCTGCTGTAGAGTCCCAGAGCACGCGAGCAGCAGGGACAATAAGTCCTCCCTTGAAGGGGGATTAGGTGGGGGTATTACAGTGTCCCCCATTGGGTACAAGAAGTTGTCACTATGGGAGGGAGGGAGCAAGAGGGCCCGGATGGGGGGGGGGAAGAGGAGGCATCACAGGAGAAGGGGCGGATGCAGAGAGACAGAGGCAGGTGAGGGCAGGGTGTTAGAGGAAGCCTACCGAAGAGGAGCAGTCACGTGCTCAGGCTCTACCCTCTCTTGTCTTGCTCATTCATTTGGAAGGCAGAGGGGTGGATTGAGTTGGCAAGAAGAAGGTGGGAAGAAGGAGGTGGGAAGAGGGGAAGATTGTCACACAGTTTGTCTCCAAGGCTGTCATATCCTCCATGACTCTGGCTGTTGCTACCTCCAGATTCAATCTGACCTTGTAACTGGCCAGTCACAGGAAGCAAGACCCCCACTTGGCTCTCCAGTTTCTCGCTTGCCTTACTTGGGTCCTGTTTTTTTGCTGCTGAAACACCATGGGTAAATGGCATCATGTTTTGCTGTCTTCCCCACTTGAATTAATTGTATAGAATCAGTGATGTCTTAGAGATTGTACTGATTGATCTTAGAAGCAGCCATGGTTTCTGCCATATTGTTTCAGATTATGTGAAGTCACATATACCCCTCTTGGGGTTCAAAGATAATGTACACACTGGAGAAGGTGAAAATGAACTATAAGCATTTATTGCTGCTTTGAAAAGAAACTTGTTTGTTTATTTATTTTCATTTCAGTAGATTTAGGGGGTACAAGTGTTTTTTGTTACACGGATGAATTGTATAATGCTGAAGTCAGGGCTTTTGGTTTACCTGTCACTAGAATAGTGTACATTGTACCTGACAGGTAGATTTTTATCCCTCACCCTCTCCTCCCTACTTCTTAGTTTTCAATGTCCATTACACCACCTTATGGCTATATATACCCCTTGTTTAGCTCCTGCTTAAAAGTGAGAGCATATGGTATTTGTTTTTCCATCCCTGAATTACTTCACTTAGGATAATGGTCTCTAGTTCCATCCAAGTTGCTGCAAAAGACATTATTTCATCCCTTTTTATGGCTGAGCAGTACTCCATGGGGTGTGTGTGTGTGTGTGTGTGTATGTCTCTCACATTTTCTTTATCCACTTATCAATAGATGGGCACTTAGGTTAATTCCATATCTTTGCAATTGTGAATTGTGCTGAGATAAACATTTGGGTACAGGTGTTATTTATATAAAATGACTTCTTTTCATTTGGGTAGATACCCAGTAGTGGGATTTCTGGATACAATGGTAGGTCTACTTTTAGGTCTTTGAGGAATCGCCATACTGTTTTCCATAGAAAACATATTAGTTTACATTCCCACCAATAGTGTACAAGCATTCCCTTTTCACTGCATCTGTGCCAACATCTATTGTTTTATGACTTTTTTTTTCTCTAGAGACAGAGTCTTGCTCTGTCGCCCTGGCTAGAGTGCTGTGGCATCATCATAGCTCACTTCATCGTAGCTCACTGCAACCTCAAACTCCTGGGCTCAAGCGATCCTCTTGCCTCAGCCTCCCAGGTGCATGCCACCATGCCTGGCTAATTTTTTCTATTTTTTGTAGAGACAGAGTCTCGCTCTTGCTCAGGCTGGTCTCGAACTCCTGTATGACTTTTTAATAGTGGCCATTCTGATAGGGGAATGGTGGTATCTCATTGTAGTTTTAATTTGCATTTCCCTGATGATTAGTGATGTTGCACATTTGCTCACATGCTTCTTGGCCATTTGTCTGTCTTTCTCTTTGAAAAAATCTGTTCATGTCTTTAGCCCAGTTTTTGGTGGGGTTATTTAGTTTTTTTCTTGCTGATTTGTTTGAGTTCCTTGTAGATTCTAGATATTAGCCCTTTGTCAGATGTATAGTTTGTGAATATTTTCTCCCATTCTGTAGGCTATTTTGTTGATTATTTTCTTTGCTGTGCAGAAACTTTTTAGTTTAATTAAGTCCCATTTATTTATTTTTGTTTTTGCTGTATTTGCTTTTGAGGTCTTAGTCATAAATTCTTTGCCTAGGCCAATGTCCAGAGGAGTTTATCCTATGTTTTCTTCTAGAATTTTTATAGTGTCAGGTCTTACAATTAGGTCTTTAATCCATCTTCAGCTAATTTTTGTATATGGTGAGAGATAGGGATCCAGTTTCACTCTTCTGCATGTGGCTATCCAGTTTTCCCAGCACCATTTACTGAATAGGATGTCCTTTCCCCAGTGTATGTTTTGTTGAAAATCAGTTGGCAGTAGCTATATGGCTTTATTTCTGGGGTCTCTATTCTGTTGCATTGGTCTGTGTGTCTACCTTTATACCAGTACTGTGCTGTTTTGTTTACTGTAGACTTGTAGTATAATTTGAAGTCAGGTATTGTGATATCTCCAGATTTTTCTTTTTGCTTAGGATTGCTTTGGCTATTTGGGCTCTTTTTTTGGTTTATTTTTTCTAGATCTGTGAAAATGACATTGGTATTTTGATGGGAATTGCATTGAATGTGTAAATCACTTTGGGCAGTATGGACATTTTAACAATGTTGATTTTTCCAATCCATGTTTTTCCATTTGTTTGTGTTACCTATGATTTCTTTTGTCAGTGTTTAGTAGTTCTCCTTGTAGAGATCTTTCACCTCCTTATTAAGTATACTCCTAGGTATTTTATTTTCTTTGAAACTATTGTAAATGGTATTGAGTTCTTGATTTGACTCTCAGCTTGACTGTTATTAGTATATAGAAATGCTACTGATTTGTGTACATTAATTGTTTCCTGAAACTATACTGAATTTGTTTATCAGTTCTAGGAGTCTTTTGGTGGAGTCTTTGGGATTTTCTAGATACAAGATCATATCATCAGCAAAAAGCGACAATTTGACCTCCTCTTTCCTGATTTGGACACCCTTTATTTCTTTCTCTTGACCGATTACTCTGGCTAGGACTTCCAGTACTATATTGAATAGAAGTGGTGACAGTGGGCACCCTTGTCTTGTCCCAGTTCTTAGGGGGAATGCTTTCAACTTTTCCCCATTCAGTATGATGTTGGCTGTGGGTTTGTCATATATGACTTTCATTAATATTATTTTGAGGTATGTTCCTTCTATGCCTAGTTTGTTGAAGGTTTTTATCATGAAGGTTGTTGGATTTTTATTGAGTGTTTTTTCTGCATCTATTGAGGTGATCATATGGTTTTTGTTTTTGCTTCTGTTTATGTGGTGGATCACATTTATTGATTTGCATATGTTGAACCATCCTTGCATCCCTGGGATGAAACCCACTTGATCGTGGTGAATTATCTTTTTGATGTGCTGTTAAATTCGGTTTCCTAGTATTTTATTGAGGATTTTTGCACATATGTTCATCAGGGATATTGGTCTGTAGTTTTTTTTGTTGTATCCTTTCCTGGCTTTGGTGTCAGGGTGACACTGGCTTCATAGAATGAGTTAGGGAGGACTCCCTCCTTCTCAATATTGTGAAACAGTGACAGTAGAATAGGTATAAGTTCTTCCTTGGCAGTCTGGTATAATTCAGCTGTGAATCTGTCTGGTCTGGGGCTTTTTTTTAACTGGGAGATTTTTTATTACTGTTTCAATCTTGCTACTTGTTATTGGCCTGGTCAGGATTTCTATTTCTTCCTGATTCAAGATTGGGAGCTTGTGTGTTTCCAAAAATGTATCCATTTCCTGTAGATTTTCTAGTTTGTGTGCATAGAGGTTTTCATAGTAGCCACAGATGATATTTTTTATTTCTGTGGTATCAATTGTAATTTCTCCTTTTTCACTTCTGAATGAGCTTATTTGAGTCTTTTGTCTTCTTTAATCTCGCTAGTGGTCTATCAGTTTTGTTTATCTTTTCAAAGAACCAATTTTTTGTTTTGTTGATCCTTTGTATTTTTTCATTTTTTTGTTTAGTTCTGCTCTGAGCTTTGTTATTTCTTTTTTTCTTCTAGCTTTGGGTTTGGTTTGTTCTTCTTTTTCTAGTTCTTTGAGGTGTGACATTAGATTGTTAATTTGTGATCTGTCTTTTTGATATAGGCATTTAAGGCTATGAACTGCCCTCTTAACATTGCTTTTGCTATAGCTATATCCCAGAGATTTTTGGAAGCTTGTGTCATCTTAGTTGATCAATTTGAAAAATCTTTTGATTTCCATCTTGATTTCATCATTGACCCAAGAATCGTTCAGCAGAAGTTGGTTTAATTTCCATGTATTTGTGTGGTTTTGAGAGTTCTTGGAATTGATTTCTAGTGTTATTCCACTGTGGCCTGAGAAGTTGCATGGTATGATTTTGATTTTTCTGAATTTGCTGAGACTTGTTTTGTGGCCTAACACATGATCTATCTTGGAAAATGTCCCATGTGCAGATGAGAAAAATGTGTATCCTGCAGTTTTTGGATAGAATGTTTTGTAAATGTCTGTTAGGTCCATTTTTTCTAGAGTCCCATTTAAGTCTACTGTTCCTTTTTTGATTTTCTGCCTCGATGATCTGTCTAGTTCTGGCAGTGGAGTGTTGAAATCCCTGGCTATTATGATGTTGCTTAGATCATAATTCTTTGCTTACATCTAATAGAATTTTTTTTTTGTATGAATCTGGGAGTTCCTATGTTAGGTGCATATGTATGTAGGATTGTTATATCTTCTTGCTGAATTGCTCCCTTCATCATTATATAATGATTGTCTTTGTCTTTTTTTTTTAGCATTGTTGATTTAAAGTCTATTTTATCTGATATGAGAATAACTACTCCTGCTCACTTTTGGTTTCCATGTGCATGGAACATTTTTTCCACCCCTTTACCTTGAGTATATGAGAATCTTTGCAAGTTAAATGGTTTTGTTGGAGATGGCATATATTTGGGTTGTGTTTTTTAATCCATTCAGCCAATCTGTGTCTTTTAAGTGGAGCATTAAGCCTGTTAACATTCAATGTTAGTATTGATATGTGAGATATTGTTCTGTTCATCATGTGCATTGTTATGTAGTTGCTTTGTTTTCTCCCCTGTGTTACTATTTTGTTTTATGAGAAGCTGTGAGTTTTAACTTTCAGGAGTTTTTACTCTGGTGGGCATTGATTGTATTGTTCCATGCATAGAGTACTTTTAAGCATATGTTGTAAGGTAAGTCTAGTGGTGACAAATTCCCTCAGTGTTTGCTTGTCTGGGAGAGACTTTATTTTTCCTCCATTTATGAAACTTAGTTTTTCAGGATACAAAAATTCTTGGCTGGCAGTTATTCTGTTTAAGGAGACTAAAAATGGGACCCCAATCCCTTCTGGCTTGCAAGGTTTCTGCAGAGAAGTCTGCTGTTAGTCTGATGGGTTTTCCTTTGTAAGTTACTTGATGCTTTAGTCTCACAGCTTATAGGATTTTCCCCTTCACTTTGACTTTGGCCAGACTGATGACTATGTTCCTTGGTGATGTCCTATTTGCTCTGAATCTTCCAGGTGTTTGATGACCTTATTATATCTGGATATCTAAATCTCTAGCAACACCAGGGAAATTTTCCTCAATTGTTCCCTCAAATAGATTTTCCATGATTTTTGCTTTTTCTTCTTCTCCCTCAGAGACACCAATGATTCTTATATTTGTCTGCTTCACATAGTCCTATATTTCTCAGAGAGATTGGTCATTCTTCTTGATTCTTTTTTCTACATTTTTGCATTTGAAAGTCTTTTAGTCAAGCTCTGAAATTCTTAATTCTTTCTTCTGTGTGGTCTAGTCTATTGTTAAAACTTTCTGTTGTATTTTGAAATTCCCTAAATGATTCTTTAATTTCCAGAAGTTCTGTTATATTTTTTCTTATATTATCTATCTCTTTAGTGAATTTTTCATTCATGTCCTAAAGTATTTTTTTCATTTCTTTGTGTTGGTTTTCAACTTTCTCATCAATGCCATTGATCTTACTTGCCATCCATATTCTGAGTTCCATATCTGACATTTCAACAATTTCCTTTTGGTTGGAGTCCATTGCTAGAGAGCTATTGTGATCTTTTCCGGGTGTCAAGACAGGCTGCTTATTCATGTTGCCAAGGTTCTTATGTTGGTTCCTTCTTATCTGGAACCTCTTCTCTCAGGTCAAGACAGATAGCTTTGGAGTACACCTCTTCTCCTCCGCTGGAACCTCTGTTGCTTGGGAATAGAGGGATGGGTCCCTGGATGGTGTGCTTGGGTCCTGCTCCAGAGGATTGAGCAGGCAGGAGCAGGGCGAATATGCTGTGAGCCTGTAACACTGTTGTTCTCCTGTGTCTCAGCGTTCATCTGTGGCTGTCATGGGGCTGCTGCAGCAGCAGGGCTGGCCTGCAGTGGGTGGGCACATGGCATTCTGCCCTAGTCTGGCAGTGGTGGCTGCATTGGTGTTCACCCTGCCCATGGACATTGGTCTGTCTGTGGCAGGGCTTCCCAGATGGTGGCAGCAGCAGCTGTGCTACCCAGATGGCAGATGGCAGGCTCTGAGGGCCACCGGTGTGTGTTCCTCCCAGCTTCTGTGGGAAGTGTGGCTGAGTGGGGCCACCCAAGCTATGGCAGCAGGCCCTGGGTCTGTGGGCACCTACCCTTCCCAGGTCCCCCAGCAGTGGGTGGGGAGTGTGGTGCCCACCCATGGGGTGAGTGAGAGCACCCAGCCTCCCCATTCTGTCCCTGGCTCAGTAGAGGAAAGGGGGAGGCAGCAGCTACAGATCTGACCCCTGGGGTAGTCACAATGCTCTGGGCTTGGGACCTCAAAATTGTGCAAGCCT
Source organism: Daubentonia madagascariensis (assembly GCA_023783475.1). Lineage (NCBI taxonomy): Eukaryota > Metazoa > Chordata > Mammalia > Primates > Daubentoniidae > Daubentonia > Daubentonia madagascariensis. Next base: position 11,879,156 of record JAKFHU010000258.1, on the reverse strand, counting down.
CAGTGCCCAGTGTTCGGAAGCCCGCTGTGCCTCCCCTCTGGAGCAGTGACACTGCACAGCCTCCAGCCAGGTCTCTGTATCAGTCCAGAGGCCTGCTGCAGTGGAGGGACCCTCCCTCAGCTCCAGTTGCAGTGCCCACAGCGGAAGCATGGAGCCCTGGAGTTCCCTCCACTGTCCCTTCCCCATGTGTGAGCGCCTTCCCCAGTTACCTCCGATCCTGCTGAGTGGGTCGTCCCACTTCCCTATTCTTCACTTTGGGGGCCTCCCATCGCCTCTCTGTTAATTCCCAATGCTCTTTCTTAGACAAGCGATCTGAAGGTGACGGCCACTCGCCGCTTTCGATCTCTCTGCGAGAGTGCCCTCGTGCAGGCTGCTTCTAGTCTGCCACCTTGGCCCTTCTCCAGAAACTTGTTTATTTTTGAATTCATTGTAAAGATAATATATAGTACCATTTAAAAATTATGACAAGACAGAAAATATAAAGAATAAAATGAAAATCACCAGAAATATTCCATTTTCATATGTGTGTGTATATCCATATATTTCAGTTAGAATCCTAATGTATTTATTATTTTAGTTTTGTACCTTACTTTTTACTTCACAATATATCATAAGCATTTCCATGTCACTGAATATTTGTAAAAAATACAATTTTTAGATATTATATAGAATTCCATCAATAGATAAACCATAATTGATTTTTACTTATTTATTTATTTTGCCTACTATTTCTGAAGTGAATGCCACAATTTGTTTACCTGTTTCCCTTACCAGGTACTTAGGTTTTCTATTTTTCCCATGATATATACCACTATCATGAACATTTTTTTCCCCGCCCAGGCTAGAGTGCGGTGGCATCATCATAGCTCACTGCAACCTCAAACTCCTAGACTCAAGCAAATCCTCCTGCCTCAGTCTCCCGAGTAGCTAGGAGTACAGTGATGCACCACCACACCCAGCTATTTTTTCTATTTTCTGTAGAGATGGGGGTCTTGCTATGTTGCTCAGGCTGGTCTTGAACTCATGACCTCAAGCAATCCTCCTGACTCGGCCTCCTAACGTGCTAGGATTCTAGGCGTGAGCCACTGCATCCAGTCCTTGAACATTCTTCATATGCATCTCTGATCATTTCCTTAGTATATTAATAAGAACCTCTCAGTTTCAAGTGATAGAAATCCAACTCAGACTAGCTTAAGCAAAAAAATGGAATGTATTTGCTCACATTATGGATGGGGGGGGGCACTGCCTCACAGATGACTGGCCCCAAGGGCTCAAACAGAGCCCTCTCTGTCCTCTCCATTTTTCTCTGGGCTTGATCTCATTCTTTCCTACTCTATATAAGCTTCCTATATGAGTTAAGGATATGCCCTGAGGTAGCTCCAGGTTTAAGTTGCCCTAAATTATAAACCCCAGAGGGAAGAAAAGACTTTTATCTCAACTCCAGTACATAAAACTCCCTGGCAAAGGCTCTGATTGCCCTGGCTTGGGCTGTGTGTAGACAACCACTTGGGACCAGAAATTGTGTCCAGGGGGTGAGCACTGTAATCCCATGTAGAACCATGTGGTTCTGGGGAAGGTTTCTGGTGAACCACATGAAGGTTTCACGAGAACCACATGGTTGAAAAGGAGGTGGGAAAATTCCTCAAGGAAAGGGGCTGCTATCCCCACACAGATGGATGCTGGACATAGTCAACATATGTCCATTACAGTTAGACTCCTAGAAGGGGAAATTTCTAGGTCAAAAGGTTAGAAATGCACTCAAGTTGAATTTTAGTTTCAGTATTTGGCCCAAATCTGCTAATTGGCTTTGGTTTGGTCTTGACCTTTGGAAAGCCAAATCACCTAGTCCATGTCATTTACGTTTGCGGTGTCCATGGACTGACCAATGATCCTGTGCTCACTCATCTATCTTACCCACATAAGAATGTTGGTAATACTGAAGGCATGTCATTTTGATATAGTGTTTATATTTTAATATTCACTTTCAAACATAGGTAATATTCCTGATATCACTTGGGGTGAGAATCTCCTTATGCACTTTATGTTGGTATTCTTTCAGTTAATGAAGTACACATGGAACACAGAACCTGTTCTTCAGCTACGGTTATGAGTATGAGAGGGACAGGAGGAAGGGGAGATCCAAAGGGCCTAGGCCTGGCAACAATCTGCCCTTGACCTTGTGTGTTAGGTTCTGTCCATCACTGCTAGCTGTCCGGCCAAGGGCCAACTGGGCTTGAAAGGTAGGGGAAGGCTTTTGCTGAGTAGGGAGAATATTTTAAATTTTACTCCATCTTTTAAGATGACTGTTTAAGATGTTTGCACTGGCCAAATTTCTGTACCTGAGGCAAGTTCCCAATGTCCTTCCGTGGTTATGACTCTGTGAATAGAGCACAGTGCAAAAATAACTGCAGGAAACCAGATTCCGTATCCTGGCATCATCCTGTTTTCATCCAGGTTCTCTGCTAGGTGCATGGCTCAAAGTAAACAACACCGAACAGTCAGAGACAAGAAACCTGGCTTCTACTCTTAATACCACCTCCAACTAGTTGTGCAATGGGAGATGAGCCATTTAACTTCCCTGGGCCACAGCTGCTGTTGTTTCTTTCTGTTGTTTCTTCTTCTTCCTTTTAAAAAAGATGCACTTCTACAAGGAAGTAAAACTCAACCGAAATCAACCGGCGGGGTCGGGGCGGGGTGAGGAAGGGACGGGTGAAAACCTACCTAACGGGCACCATGAACACTATCTGGGTGATGGGCACACTTATAACCATGACTCAAGCATTATAAAAGTGATCCATGTAACCAAAAATATTTGTACCCCCGTAATACTTTGGCAAAAAAAAGATGCACTTCAAATACACAGAAATGGCTTATTCATAATCCTTGCTCATGACATACTTTTCTAGTCATTGGTCAATGCAAAGCTCCTTTTCATTCATTCATTGGTTCGTTTATGATTTAACATGTACAGATACATCACCCAACACAAAAACCAGGTCCCGATATTTGCTCATTATTACCTAGCTGCTGGGTAAACTTCCCCTACCTGCTCCCTGCTCCCCACCACCTCAGGAAACACCCATTCTGAGTCTTACACCCATCGTTACCTTACTTTCCTTTTTATATAATTTTATCACATGTATGTGTATTCCTAAAAGGTATTTTTTTCTGTTCTAGTTGTTTATAATTTTAGAAAAAGGGCATCCTGTGTAGGCAATCTTTTAGTACTTACTTTTTCACTTAAAATTAGAGATTTAGGCCAGGTATAGCGGCTTATGCCTGTAATCTCAGCGCTTTGGGAGGCTGAAGCAGGAAGACCACTTGAGCCTAGGAGTTTGAGACCAGGTAATAGCAAGACTCCGTCTCTACAAAAAATAAAAAAAACTTAGCCAGTCATGGTGGCATGCACCTGCAGCCCCAGCTACTCGGGAGGCTGACACAGGAGGATCGCTTGAGCTCAGGAATTTGAGGGTGCAGTGAGCTATGATGAGGCCCCTGCACTCTAGAGTGGGCTACAGAGTGAGACCCTGTCTCAAAAAAAAAAAAAAAAGGTTGTTACATTTCAATCCAGTTGAATTTTGGGGTAGTTTGCTATACGGCAATAAATAACAGGAAAATATGATTGCATGAAGTTGGTGTATGCTGTTCCATTCTGTGACTGTAGCACAGGTTATTACCCATTCTCCTGTCAGTGGGCTTTTGGGTTGTTTTCATGGTTTTGCTATCATAAATAGTGCTCTTATGAACATTTTGGTGTATATCTCTTGGTGTACAAGCACAAGAGTTTCCTTGGATATATATCTAAAAGTGGAATGCTGGATTGCAGGACGTATAAATGTTTAGCTTGATAAGACTATCTTAAAATGTTTACCAAAATGGCTCTACCCATACATGCTCCCACTAGCAATGGGTGACAGAGCCTGTTGATCCATATCCTAACACTTGGATTGTCAGTCATAATTTTTGTCATTTGGATGCAGTTAAAATGTTATCACCTTGTGGTCTTGATTTGCATTTCCCTGATTGTTAATGAGATTGAATATTTCTATGTATGTTTATTGCCCATATGTGTTTTCTCTTCATGTCTTTTGCCAATTTTTTTAAGCTGGGTTATTTTTCCTTTTTATTGTTGCTGTTTATTGATTTGTTGGAGTTCTTCATATATTCTTAATAATAATCTGTAATGCTTATTTGTTGCAAATATCTTCTCCTAATTTGTAACATGTCTTTTCACTTTAAGATGTCTTTGATGAATAGACATTATTAATTTTAATATAGTCACATTTATCAATTTTTTTGATAGTTGTACTATTTGCACCTTGTTTAAGAAATCCTTCCCTATCCCAAGGTCCAAAATATATTTGCTTATACTTGCCTTTAAATATTATTGACATTTAAGCCCTTAATTGCCCTGGAGTTTATTTTTGCATATGGAGAGAAGTAGGGCTCTAATTTCTTGTGTGTGTGTGTGTGTGTGTGTAACCATTTTCCCCCTAGCTCCATATATTAAATAAAACTCCTTTCCCCACTGATCTGCCACATCACCCTAGTCCCACACTGAAGCTCCATGGCATATGGTTGCCTTTCTGGGTTCTTTGTTCTATCCCATTGGTTAATTGGTCTCTCATTGCATCATACCACACTGTCTTAATAATTATAGACTTATAAGTTTTGGAAGTTTCCTACCCTAAGATGTCTCAACTATTCTTGGCCTTTTTCTTATCTACATAAATTTCAGAATCAGTTTATTAATTTCCGTGAAAACCTGTTGGTATTTTAATTGTAACTATATTAAAGCCATAGATAAATTGGGGAGAATTGACATCTTTATGGTATTAAATCTTCTAATTCATGAGCATGGTATCTCCCTTTATTTACTTAGGCATTTATTTATTTATTTATTTATTTTTAGAGACAGGGTCTCACTATGTCACCCAGGCTGAAGTGCTGGCGTACTGTAGTATGATCATAGCTCACTGTAACCTTGAACTCCTGGGCTCAAGTGATCCGTATGCAACCATGCCTGGCTAATATTTTAATTTTTTGTAAAGACAAGGTCTCACTATGTTGCCCAGGTTGGTCTCGAACTCCTGGCCTCAATTGATCCTCCTACCTCAGCTTCCCAAAGTGCTGGGATTATAGGCATGAGCCACCGCGTCCTGCCTACTTAGGTATTTTTAAAGCCTTTCAATGTTTTGCAATCTTCCTCATCTGGGCCTCTGATTTTTCATCTGTAAACAAAATACCTGAGTCATTTCCAATTATAAATATTACCTGATTCTACATATTCCACTATCTAAACTGAATATTAAATTATGCTATTGCCACTGTTTGTATTTGATTCTGTCACCCTCCTCATGGGGCCCATTTGAGCATTGCCTTTGGCCCATTCTGTTGTGTTCATGTGCATTTCTGGGATGTTATGATACTACCAACATAATTTTAGTGTCGCTGAAATCCCAGGCCCTAGAGACAGCTAAGATGAGCTTAAAGGGATCATGAGCCTTTGGGAATATTTTAATGGTTGCTGTGACATGGTGGCCTTAGGTTGGCAGTACATTTTTCAAGTGAGTTTCTTTAATTTTATTTACTTACTTATTTTTATTTTTAATTGTGGTAAAATACACATAGCATAATATTTACCATCTTAACCATTTTTAAGTATATACAGTTCAGCAGTGTTAAGTATATTCACATTGTTGTGTGACCAATCTCCAGAACTTTTTCATTTTGCAAAACTGGAACTCTCTACCCATTAAACAATAACTCCCTGTTTCTCCCTCTCCCACTCCCTGGCAACCACCATTCTGCTTTCCGTTTCTATGAGTTGACTACCCTAGGTACTTCATATAAGTGGGATCACACAATATTTGCCCTTTTGTGACTGGCTTGTTTCACGTAGCATAATGTCCTCAAGGTTCATCCATGTTGTAGCATGGGTCAGAATTCCCTTCCTTCTTTATGGCTGAATAATATTCCATTATAGGTATATACCACATTTTATATATCTGCTCATCTATCCATGGACACTTGGGTTGCTTCTACCCTTTGGCTGTTGTGAATAATGCTGCAATGAACATGGGAATCAGGTGAATTTATTTTTAACTAATTCTAGAGAATTAATTTTGAGAACTCTTAAAGCCCATCCTGTGAGGGCTAATTTCCCCCTCAGCACTTGTTTGCAGTGAATGATGATTTTTTTTAATAGTGAGAGCCTTTCCTGAGACAGATGAGTTTGAGAAAAATAAGAAAACATAAGAGCCAGCTAATGATTTCTTTTAAAGTAAATACACTACAGTAGACGTCCTCTTCTCCAATGCAACCAGCTTCAATAATTGGTAAGTTAATGAAGTAAAAGTGGGAATTAAAAAGAAAAAGATCTATACCCCAAACACAAAATGAATACTGCTTTGCTGATCTCTTAGTGCAGGGGGCTAAGGCCTTCTCTTTGAGTGCGGATCAGTTGATTGGAGTTCTGGGTACTTTCTTATGTAACCACACTCATAATTCATCATGAACAGCATCCAGTTTTGGTTACATAAGTGGAACAAGAATTTAGACAGATGCTAAATAATCTGAGTGCCAAATCCTTCCAGATTATCACAGATTTTTCCTCTAATTTTTGACAGGCATTTTTCCCATAGATAGCATTTCTAATACTATAAAAAGTATGCATCTATATCTAGTCTTTCTAAAGCTTTCCACTTAGTTTTTATAGAAAATTTTTGCCTTTATGGTTCATTGGTTTACATACTTTTTTTAGGATACATAGTTATAATAAGTGAGGTTAGTATAATATAAATAAATGTGTGAGCAACAAACTTGGATGTTTGCAAGCAAACAATTTACATTGGCCAAGGGTGCGTCTCCCAGTGATGGGGGCAGACATGCAAAGGTCCAGAAGAACAGTCTTGCATCAGGGAGGCTCCACGTGCCTGGCATCCAGGTGATACACATGGTAGCAGGGGATGGTTGGACAAATTGATTAAATTGAGGTTAGTAATGATCACTTGTATTATGTTTGACTAACAGAGCAAATATTTAAATATCCCAAGTACTCCTCTTGATTCACAAAATACAGTAAAAAAGACAAAGTAATATTTAAAGAAGTAGAAAACTAAATACAAAGTGCTTGTTTCGTTTCTTTTTATGATCCAATAACATTTCATTGCATGGATAGACCACATTTTGTTTATCCATTCATCAGTTCTTGGACATTTGGGTTGTTTCCAGTTCCTGGCTGTTATGAACAAGGCTGCTTTGAACATTTATGTTCAAGTAATTGTGTGGATGTTTCAATCTAGGAATGGAATCCCTCAATCATATGGTAACTCTAGGTTTAACATTTTGAGGAGCTGCCCAACTCTTCTCCAAAGTGTCTGTGCCATTTTTACATTCACAGCAGCAGTATATGAGGGTTCCAATTTCTCCACATCCTCACCAACATTTGTTATTTTATTTTATTTTTTTCTTGAGGCAGGGTCTTGCTCTGTCACCTGCAGGCTGGAGTGCAGTGGCACGATCATAGCTCACTGTAACCTTCAATTCCTGGGTTCAAGCGATTTTCCCACCTCAGCCTCCCAAGTAGCTGGGACTACAGGCACACACCACTACATCTGGCTAATTTCTCTTATTTTTTTTGTAGAGATGGGGTTTTGCTATGTTGCCCAGGCTGGTCTTAATCTCCTGGACTCAAGCAATCCTCCCGCCTCTGCTTCACAAAGTGCTGGCGTTACAGGCATGAGCCACCACACCCGGCCGTAAGAACTCTTTATACGTTTGAATACAAGTTCTTTATCAAATATATGAGATGCCAGTATTTTCTTCCAGTCTGTGGGTTGGCTTTTCACTTTCTTGATGGTATCCTTGAAGCAGAAAAGTTTGTAAATTTGATGAAGTCCAAGATATCTATTGTTTTCTCTTGTCATTTTTGCTTTTGGTGTCATATCTAAGAAGGCTTTGCCTAACCTAAGGGCATGAAGCTTTACTCCTGTTTTCTCCTGTGAGCTTGGTAGTTTTAGCTTTCACATTTAGGTCTATGATCCATTTGGAGCTTTTTGGTTATGGTGTAAGGAACAGGATATCCAGTTTTCCCTGTACAACTTGTTGAAAAGACTATTCTTTCCCTGTTGAATTGTCTTGGCACTCTTGTCAAAAATCAATTGACCATTAAAGTTAGGGTTTATTTCTGGACTTTCAATTCTATTCCATTCATCTCTTTATCCTTATGCCAATATCTACCATGCTGTCTTGATTTCTGTACTCTGTACTAAGTTTTGAAACTGAGAAGTGTGAGTCCTCCAACCTTGTTCTTCTTTTTCAAGATTGTTTTGGCTATTCTGGGTTCCTTCCTTCGTATAGAATTCAAATTCCATATGAATTTTAAGATTAGTTTGTAAAAATGTCAGCTGGGATTTTGATAGGGATTGCATTGAATCTGTAGATTAATTTGGGAACTTTTGCCATATTAACAATATTGATTCTTCCAATCCATGAACATAGGATTTTTTCTATTTGTTTAGGTCTTCTTTAATTTCTTTCAGCAATGTGTTGCAATTTTCAGAGTATAAGTTTTGTACTTATTTTGTTACATTTATTCCTAGGTATTTTATTCTTTTTGATGCAATTATAGATTGAATTGTTTTCTTAATTTCATTTTTGTACTGTTCATTGCTAGTGTGTAGAAATACAATTGATTTTTGTATATTAATCTTGTACCCTGCAACCTTGATGAACCTACTTATTAATTCTAGTAGTTTTTTTTAGTGGATTCCTTAGGCTTTTCTATATGCAAGATTGTTATCTTCAAATTGAGACAGTTTTGCTTCTTTCTTTCCAACCAGATGCCTTTTCTTTCTTTTTCTTGCCTAATTGCCCTCCCATCAGATTTTTAGTGGTGTTGTTACCATCTGGATTGGTTCAGTCTTAGACATTCCAAATGTTACACATTTGGAGTCATGGGCTGAGGTTTGGGTTTCTGGGCTGAGCAGAGCTTTTCTTTTAATAAGCCGATGGCCTCTATTAAAGTGGGGGTGTCAGCTTTCCCCCCAAGCTCTGCTAATTAATGCTTCAGTGGAGGAGTGATCTGTGGTCAGTTCCTTCACAGTCAGAGCAGAAAGTCTCACACCTCTGAACCCCCAAAAGCACATATACCCTGCAGTTCCCTTGTGAGGTCTCCCCATCCCTGTCTTTGCCTTCAGCCACCTCAGTCTTCTTTTTTAATACTCTCTACTAATCCCTGCCACTCTACAGTTTGCAAGGGACCAAGCTCCTTTTTTTATGAACACTTAAAACACATTTGAACATTTTAAAAACTTTTTACAGTAGAGAAATGTGGGTGTATTCTCATTTTTAACTCACAGGAAAGATGTAGGATTAGAGAGATGCTGTTATAACTAAGTCTCAATAATGCACGTGAGCGCGCGCGCGCACACACACACACACACACACACACACACACACACGTGGAGTCGAACAAAGAGCAAAAACCTTCCATGACTGTAATGGGAGGAGGAAAGAATGTTATCTTCTGTCATTTCGCTTTCTGCACAGAACTCACTGCTGTGACATGTGCAGGCAGCAGGCCCAGGCCTGGAGGAAGGACTCCCCAGGGAACAGCCTGACAGCCTGGGAGCTGGCACTCCTGGGCCGGCTGCGAGCACAGCAGGCAGGGCAGGCTCCGAGCTGCACTGCCCATGTGGGGAGAGTAGATCAGATCAGAGTGGCCGCCTTGTCCTTCGCTGTTTGGGAATCTTGCCCTCCAGCAAAGCGGCGAGGAATAAACCAAAGGTGGTGATTTTTCTGGCGCTGACAATTGCTGGGGTGAGCAGCGGGCTTCTCTTTATTCAGCTCTCTTGCCAAATAGAATTCAGATCGATATCTCTGAAGTGCCAACACACAGCGCAGAGCAGTTATATTAAACATCAATCACTCACAGCACGCTGGGATCTTCTTTCTCAAGATCAGTGGCGTTCGGTTGTGGGGACGAGTGAGCAGAGGAGCTGCTGATGTGTTTGTTTTCTTGTGGTCCATGGCAAGAGTTTGTTTTCCTGGCCAATCTTCGCAGCTAAGTTGATCACGTTGCAATCTGTAGTTTGACAGAGTGGTGAGCTTTTTATCCAATTTGTATATATAATGATATGAGCACTTGAGGAAGACTTAACTGTTCAGAAAGAAAGAACGTTCACTTCCATCATCAGCCTCATTTCCCCCCAGGTCCTGAATGGTTGATTTGTCTCACAGGGAGTAACTAGAGGAGTCACCCCCCACACCAGTTCCTCCCCGTAAGTGGAATGGCACCTTCTTTCCCCCCTGCATAGGATCTCCCATACACAGGTGTGGTGGGCCTCTGTTTTCCATTAAAGTCCAGGAATAAAACCATATATGGTTGTATGAATTGTCACACTCTTGACTTCTGTGCTAATAGAACTTTCTGCAATGATGGAAGTACTCTGTATCTGCACAGTATAATACGCTTGCCACTAGCCTATGTGGCTATTAAGCACTTGAAAGGTGGCTAGTCATTCTGAAGAATGGAATTTTTAATTTAATTTAATTTAAATTTAAAGAGTGTGGGGCGCGAGTTCTGCGGCCAGCTAGGGTACCGGAGCAGTTCCAGGAACTGGAAGAAGAGGCGAGCAGCGCCAGGCAAATGAGACATACTCTTTATTGTCAGGATGGGGCAACAAGCACAGCAGCAAGTGAGCATGTGTAATGTGGCGAGCACTCATATATATATATATATGGCTCAGAACAACAGTGGCAACGTGCCCAATCAAAGGTGGGCACATATGTCTTTCATAAGAGGTTACATATAGTCACATAAGTGTGGTGACTCATGCTTTACCGGAAGGCCAGGCCAGAAGACACACCGGCAGTCATCTTGGTTTGGCCTAAGAAACCTACTGCCTACACAAACGGGTTTCCCTTACAAAGAGTCATATGTGGTTAGTGGCTACAGCAGTGGACAGCACAGTTCTATATAGAAAACACAGAGACAGACACCAAAGGCCTCCCATGTCAAAGATATGTCTACTCCTGGGACAGTGTTGCAATAAAAAAATGTATCATCTTGAAAAGTTTGAGAGATCTAAATAAATTAAAGTAAGTCTTTTTTTTTTTTTTTTTTGCTAATGAGGATAAAAAGTGTCAATTCCCTTAAAAAAATTTTAACCTCCAAGAAAAGGTCTCATTGCAATGAAAAAAATTCAGAATGTTTAAAAGAAAATAATCTGACTTTTTTTTTTCTAAAAATAGGATCTTAAACAAAATTTTAACACCAAAATAAAAGGGTTTGGGGGATTGTGGAAATAATATATTAAGAGGAATTATAGTTATAAATGGCATAAGAGTTTGGGTTAATCTGAATAGTTTCTTTCTTGGTAATGGAGCTTTCTTTCATTGTCAGGAAAACTCTGACAAATAAAGTGGTAAAACTCTGCTCCAATAACTCACATATATGTTAGTTTGGCCATATCGGTGGTTCTCAGCCCTGGTGGTACATTAGAATCACCTGGGCATCTTTTACTAAAACACTGGTGCCTGGGCCCCATCTCCAGAAATTCTCCTTTAATTCTAATGGGTCCAGGCTGAGCCCAGACCAAACTTTCTAGGTGATTCTAATCATTAATTACTAATCTAGCTAATCACCACCAGGTGATTCTGACATGCAGGCAAGATTGAGAACCCCTGACCTATAAGGCAAAGCTGTGAATCTGCTTATCCTGATCTGCTAACAGTATTGAGATACAGACTCTCAAACTTGTTGAAGTAAAAATTCAAAAGAGTCCTGCATTTTATTTTACCTCCTTGCATGTGGGAGGGGAGGGAAAACAACCCCCTTCTTGCCTAACACAAGAAAACTCGCAAGTGTTTAGAAAACTGAGATGGCGATTTTAATTATATTACTACCAAGGAACAAATTAAATGAGATAATCAGTATTATAAATATTTTAAAGAATAAAGGTTATTTTCAAAACAATCTCTGAAATCTCAGGATCTTATGAGCTCGTTTGCTTAGAAGTAATACTTGCAAGGGTGGTGCTATGGTTTGAACGTCCCCCCCAAAACTCATGTTGAAGCTTAATTGGCATTGTAAGAGTGTTGAGAGGTGGGACCTTTAAGAGCCGATTAGGTGGTGAAGGCTCCACCCTCATGAATGGATTAATGCCATTATCAAGGGAGTGGGTTAGTTATCACAGGAGTTTGGCCCCCTTTTTTTCTCTGTCCCTTGCACACTTGCTCTCTGCCACGTGATGCCTTCCACCAAGTTCTGATGCAGCAAGAAGGCCCTCACCAGATGCAGCCCCTTGATCTTGGAGTTCCCAGCCTCCAGAACTGTGAGATAGTTCTTATATATTACCCAGCCTGTGGTATTGTGTTATAGCAGCAGAAAATGAACTAAGGTGGTTTATGATGCAGGAGAGCATCTACTTTTTCCAACTTCAGCAAAAGAGAGCATGCTTTTCTCCCTCTCATCTTGACATGATTTCTCTCACCAGGCATTAGAAGACCCTGCAGTTTTCAAGGCTAAGTGCTTGCATTCCATCAGGGAGCATTGAGACAGGGGGATAAAAAGCAAGCCGAGATGTTGAAGATTTAAAATATGGATTAAAAAAAAAGGGCAGAGAGGAGTATTAACAAGTGGAGTTTGGGGCTTGCCATATTTTGCAATTGTAGTGTAGACCTGTTAGTTCACAGAGGTCTGATCGGCTTCCCCATTTTGCCATGGAGTTTGCAGCATCTGTGTGGAAGCATCATTTCTGTGGCTGTTTTCCCATCCCACACTTTTCACCCAGAAAGGTCCAGGGAGTCTGTGACTAAATAAACCAGGATATACCCATCTTTAAAGATCTGTATTGATGAGATGTCACAGCTCCTGTGGATAAGTCTGCTTGCATGGTTACTTCCCCTTATAACTGGACAGGTAGAAGATAGGTTAACTTGACCCTTCCTTTGTAGCTAAAGCATATTTTTTTCCCTGTGTTAGCGTCTATGGAGACAGTGAGTGACCAGTCTGCATTCTTTCGATAATAAACAAGCTGCTTTTAAATCACCAGTGAAATTTTTCCCAAGCCAAACACTTGTAACTTTTCTTACTACTAATAAAAATAATTTCAATTCTCCAAGTGCCTACTATGTGTCAGGCATTGTACTAAGTACTTCACACAGACTATTTCATTTAATCCTTCAACAGTCCTATGAACTAGGTAGCATTATTCCCATTTTACTAATTAAGAAACTGAGGTTTAGAAAGATGAAGTTTTTTTTTCCAGCATCAAAATACTAAATGTGCTGGGCATGGTGGCTCATGCCTATAATCCCAGTACTTTGGGAGGCTGAGGCAGGAGGATTCCTTGAAGCCAGGAGTTTAAGACCAGCCTGGGCAACACAGTGAGACCCCTTTCTCTACAAAAAATTTAAAAAAATAATTAGCTGGGCATGGTGGCGTGAACCTGTAGTCCTAGGTACCCAGGATGCTGAGGCAGGAGGGTCACTTGAGCCCAGGAGTTTGAGAGCTATGATTGCACCACTGCACTCCAGCCTGGGCAACAGAGAGAGACCCTGTCTTAAAAAAACAACAAACCAAAACTGTCAGAGGCCAGTATCAGCCCAGGCCTTGCTGACTGCATAGGCATGCTCTCTCTACTGCCTTGCCATGCCTAGGTTCCAAGGATGGGAGGTCAGAGAGGGGTCTCCATTGCAGCCATCTTTTTTTGCAGAACATGAGGGAATGAGCTCTGAAAACCACACTCATATGTGAGTGCAGAGATAGTTAGGCTATGGGATCGCTCCATTTGCTTAAACTTAGACCTTCCTGTGTCTGAAACAGCACACACCTGTGAGCACCCACCACGTGGCTGTGTGAACTTTCCTAGATGTGGGGATATGGCAGTGACCCAAACAGACCAAGATCCCTGCCCCCAAGTGGCATCTTGGAGCAAAGACAGACAATAAACAAGGTATGTAAGTGCAACATATAGTATGTTAGATGGCAGTAAGTGCTAAGGTAAACAGAGATAGCAGGTAAGGGGGCTAAGAAAAGTTGGGGAGGGATGAAATTTTCAGGAGTGGCTTGTCTGGGAGAAGAGCATGCCAGGCAGAGGAAGCAGAAAGTGCCAGCCCTAAAGCCAATGCCTGGCACGTGGTCCAGGAGGCCAGTGTGGCAGCAGCAGAGCAGGTGAGGGCCGACAGGGTACAAGGGGGGAGGTCAAGTGGGGGCCACAGGTCCATATTAAGGTCTATGGCTTTTCTCTAAATGAAATGGAAATGCACTGGAGGGTTTTAAGTAGTGGAGTGCCAGAATTTAACCAGATCATTCTGAAAGCTGTGTTGAGAATAGATTGTAGGGGCACAAGGACAGAGCAGCGGGACCTGTTAGGAGGCTATTGCAATAACTCGGGCAAGGGATGACCATGGTGGCAGTGGGGGGAGATAAAAAATAATTGGGTTTGGGGTATTCATATTTTGAAGGTATAGCCAACAAGATTTCCTAATGAACTGCATGTGTTCATTAGGGGTGAGAGAGAGTTGCAGATGGTAGCAATGTCTTTGGTCTGAGCAACTAGAATTATAAAGTTGCCTCGAACCAAAAAGGGGAAGACTGACAAAGGCCCACTGTGAGTGGAGAATCAGGGGCTCAGTTAATCCTGAGACCCCTGTTAGCCACCCAAGCGAGGGTCAAGGCTGTTGGGTATGTGGGTGTGGAGCTCAGGGGAAAGGTTCTTGCCAAAGATAAAAATTTGAGAATCATTGCCTTATCCATCATACCCGTATACATCTATCAGATTCCTAGTATTTAAAGCCAGAGGGCAAGACAAGATGCCCTCAGCACTGAGTACAGATACGCAGGACAGGAGGTCCAAAGATTGAGCCCTGGAGCATGCTGACAATGAGAGATCAAGGATATGAAAAAGAACCAACAAAAGCACTTGAGAGAGGGTATCTAGAAAGGTAGGGGGAGAACCAGGAGTGTGTGGCATCCTGGAAGCCAAGAGAAGACAGTGGTTCAAGGACAGAGCATCAGTCGCATCACATGTCACTGACAGGCCACGCAAGAAGAGGGCTAGAGCTGGGCTTGGTGGCGCATGCCTGTAACCCCAGATGCTAGGGAGGCTGAGGCGGGAGCATGGCTTGGGTCTGTGTGTTCCAGGCTGTAGTGTGCTATGATCCCACCTGTGAATAAAACTGCACTCCAGCCTGGGCAATGTAGCCAGCCCCCTCTCCGAAGAAGAAGAAGATGGCTGATAGATGACCATGGAATTCACTAGTGACCTGAAGAACTATTTAGTATTCAATTCTTTCAAAGGGGTCTTGCTGTAAAAGAAGAAAGAGATATAAAATGGAAACTGGAGGGGGATGTGAAGAGACTGTTTTTCTTTTTAAGATGGAAGAAATACAGTATGTTTATAAGCTAATGGGACTAATTCAATAGAGACAGAAAACGGTGGCTAGAGCAATGTCCTCAAGTAAGTGAGAGGGGGTGAGACCCCATCCTGCGGAGGGGCTGGCGTGGGCAGGACAGGGTGGCTTGGCCACAGCCACGGGGAGGAAGGAGGCCGTGTGCATTGGCACAGGCTCAGGGAGGTAGGCAGAGTGCTAGTGAGAGCGTGTAGGAGTTCTTTTCTGATTGCTCCAATGTTCTTGGTGACGTAGGAAGCAAGGTTGCTGAAGGGTAGGGTGGGGAGGAGGTGTTGAAAGTTTGGGGAGAGAAGAGAAGGTATGAAATCATCCCCTGGGAGAGTGGGTGGGAGAAAGAAAAGCCTAGATAAGTATAATATATTTGTGGGGTGTCATTCAGGGCCCACTTGACTTTATCACAAATTTAAAGGGTGGCTAGAGAATGTGATTGGATTCTCCAGCCATCGTGAGATGCAGGACCAGAGTAGGCAGAGAGTTAAACATAGCCAGTGTTGGGGTTTCATTAGGAGAGAGCCTTAGAGAGAGAGGGGCAAGGAAATCAAAGGTCTAAGCAAATGAGTGATCGCAATGATTGGGAAGCCGGGGTTGCCCAGGCTGTGCTGACCAGGTGCCTGTGGACCAGTCAGGACCCTGGAGAGCTCCTGGATAGTCTAGGAAGCATTGTGCTCTCTGTATAGGTGCCCGCAGTGTTGCTTCGGGAAGGGGCCCCACAGGTTACCAGTGGGGCATAAAGGACAAGGAGAGACAGGGGAGAGGATCAGAACAAAGAAGAATCTGTTTTTTACATTGGGCACCAAATTTATGATTTTGATTGCTTAACTACATCTTCCACTCTGTGATCATAGGCAACTGATGAGTTATTGTTAAGTGAATGACTGACGTACTCAGTGAGACATTTTGTGTGACCATGCAGCCTTGCAGCCACAACTAGGCTTGAAGCCAGGGCTCGATGAAATGCACTATGCCAGGACAACTAACTTTCCCTTTATTTGACCTCAGGGGAGTTTTCTGGGTTTGTTTTGCAGTAATAACTTGCAGGTGGGGAGCAAAGAGGTGTATATCCAGTTCCAGAATAGGCAGGTGAAGAGGGGGGAGGGGCGTGTGTGTGTATCTTGGGGGGATGGGATAAATAGGTACAACCCCTACCCCATGAGAATAGCTGAGGTGAGCTTCTTTTGTCCACTGGAATCCTCAGTTTGCATAAATGTCCTCCAAGACTGTCCTTTCCTGAGGACCTGCAGACCTGGGCAGATTCTAACCCTGCCTGGGAGTCAGCTGTGCCGTCTCCTGAATGGTACAACCATCTCTGTAAGTTACTGTGCTCTTTGCCATGAAAGAAATTCTATCTGCTTTCGCCATGTCTGTTAGCATTTTACCATCCATCACTCCATCTTCCTGCTGTGATAACCATGCAGGCTGGTGTCCATCGAGCTGATGAAGGATTTGATTTACTTGGTATAAAGAGACATTGGACTTTAGGAAGTCACTTAATCTCTCTTGGGACTAAATTTCCTGATCTGTAGAAATGAGTAATAATTTATATTTTTTAGGGGGGGATAAAGTGGGGATGGTTAATGGGTACAAAAATACAGTTAGGATGAATAAGATCTAGTATTCAGTAAGACAATAGGGTGACTATAGTTAACAATAATTTATCATATATTTTAAGATAACTAAAGGAGTAGAATTGGAATGTTCCTAACACCAAGAAATGATAAATGCTTGAGGTGATGGATACGCCAATTACATTGATTTGATCATTACACATTGTGTGCCTGTATCAAAACATTACATGTACCCCATAAATATATATATATAACTAGATGTACTCATAATCATTAAAAATTTTAAAAATTTAAAAACATTTTTCTAAAAAGCTGCTAAGATGCTCAAATGAGATATTTATGAAAGTGCTTTGTAAACTGTAAAGCTCTAAAAAACGTTACTTATTCTTTTGCTATCTTTGTGGAAATAACAGCAAATGAGTACAAGAAAGGCGAGAGAGAGAGGGAAGGAGAGAGAGCAAGAAAGAGAGAAAAAGAAAACATGAATTACATCTGGGGTAGAAGGAGACCCTAAATAATGTAAGTCCTGGAGGAGCCAGCCATCCTAGACCAGATTCCCATAAAAATCAAACCAGGAAGAAATAAAGAAAAGAAGTTAAAGTTCATTGTTGAAAAAACATGTTTTTCTTTTAGCCCCTGTGGGAGGGGGTTATTATTTTAGTGTGGGAATAGGACTATAATTCATTTTTGCCCAATCAGAGCCTTTTGATGTGTTTCCATGATTCACAGGCTATGACTCACATATTAGAATTCTTACTAGTATATTACTAATAGTTTATATTCCTTAAAAAGGACATAAGATGAAGAAAGATTACATAATTATTTTCATTTCAGCTTATACCTTGGGTTTATCTGACATGATAATTTCAGAAAGAGAAAGTTTCTCTCCTCCTGCAAAGAAAAAAAAATCTCATTACTTTCTTCAGGAATCACATTTCCAAAATGGTTGTTAACTTCAGTACTTTTGTTGTCACACTTTAGAAACTACTGTGTAAGAAATTAATTTTTCTAAGGTCAGCAAGAAAGTTAAATTGATGCAAAACACCCCTTCCACCCCCAAGATTTCTTTACCGTCACTAGTCATTCTAAAACACATTTATTATGTATTTTTGAATTATATTTGTTTTTTGAATTTATGAAGATTTAAAAATCTATCAGTTCATCAAAATGCAATTAAATACATTACTTTCCTACAGCCCACCAAAAGGATCGATCAAATGTAATAAAAACACCAAGCCAGCCACACTAAAGTTATTTGAAAACAAATTTTATTTATTCCATTTTATTGAAGACTTAAGCTTACCTAATCACAAATAGTCTAATCTGATAGATTCAAAACCTGCTGATGACTTGAACCTTGTCTAGATTCTATTAATATTTAAATGTCTGCTGTTGAATGTAAAGCTACAAAATTCCTGCAGAATAAAGGAGTTCATGCACTTTTTTAGTTCAACCACCTTGACTTCATTAGGCCAGGTCTACACTGACTCCACAGGATATTGAAATGATGATGAAGAATGTATATTATTTACCTGAGTAACTGCAGTGGCTTACGCACTTTGCATATATGCATTTATTTTTTTAAGAGAGGGTCTTGCTCTGTCAACAGGCTGGAATGCAGTAACATGATCATAGATCACTGTAACCTCAAACTCCTGGGTTCAAGCAATCCTCCCACCTCAGCCTCCCAAGTGGCTGGGACTACAAGCTCACACCACCACGCCCAGCTAACTTTTTTATTTTAGTTTTTTATAGAGGTCTCGCTATGTTTCCCAGGCTGGTCTTGAACTCCTGGACTCAAGTGATCCTCCCACCTCAGCCTCCCAAAAGGCTGGGATTACAGGTGTGAGCTACCGCACCTGGCCCATATACACATTTTAATCCATCCCACAACACTACAAATTTGAGGAAACAGCCTCAGAGAGGTTAAATAATGTACCAAAGGTCAGTCAACTAGTGGATAGCTGAGCTAAAGACCTAAACCATGTCAACCTCTTTCCAGCATATGACATGATGCCTAAATAAATATTCTACCAAATGAAAGGACAAGCTTTATTTGAAGACTTTTAACAAAGCACTCGATTCAGGCCAAAATTTTAATTTGGAGTCCAGATCATTCAGATAGGCTCTCTGCCTTGGTTAACCTAACCCTGGTTTAGTCAATTTCTATTTCATTGGACACCTGTGGATTTGGGTCTCAAAGAATGTACACTTGGAAGAATTAAGAAGAAAAATTTCCTTTGGACAGTATGCCTTCAAAAAATTAACCGAAGCTCCCTGTTGAGCTGTGGTTCTCCCTCAGAATCAGACACAAATCAGGTCTTAAATCAGTTTCTTTCTTCACTGAACTTTCAAAGCAACAGTGTTTAGAAGGAGACTCAGGGAAACAGGACAGCAACAAAAATGGAAGAAACTTTGACTGCAAGGTCCTTGTGTGATGCTGCTTCACCTTGGTCAGCTTTTCCTAGATTTTCCAGTTGTGGCACCTGACGTGACTGGACTGGACTCCTGTGAGTGCCCCATAGCCAGAGCTCAACATTGTCCTTCCTGTCGGGGACTCCTCCTAAGGCAAAAGAGATGCCTCTCAACCAAACTGGGTTTTAATTTAATAGAATGAAAACCAGGAGGCATGTGACTCAACTTCCTATCCATGAATTCTGAGAGGCTGATGGGTACTAGCCAAGGAAACATAAGTTTCTTGGAAGGAATTTACAGCAGTATTATCTTCTAAGACATTTCAACAGATGTTTCTAATAGACCAAGTACCCACTCCCATCACCCCCTTTAAAATATGTTGAAGCATGAAATACATTCAGAAAAGGGCATAGATCCCAAGTGTATAGCTCAATAAATTTTCACAGTGTGAACATACCTGTATAACCAACATCAAATCTGGAAATAAGACATTACCATTCACCATAAGCCCCTTCAAACCCCTCCCTTTCCCCTCCAGAGTAGACATTCATTCTCCCCACTTTGTTACAGAAGAGATTCATTTTACCTGTTTTTGTACTTTATATAATTGGAATATAATATTGCACCATGTGATGGTTAATCTTACGCATCAACTTGACTGGACCACAGGTGCCCAGACACTTGGTTAAACGCTATTCTGAGTGTGTCTGTGAGGGTGCTTTTGGATGAGATTCACATTTGAATTGGTAGCATGAGTAAAGCAGATGCCCTCCCCATTGTGGGTGGGCCTCATCCAATTAGTTGAAGGCCTGAATAGAACAAAAAGCTGAGCCTCCCAAGAGTAAAAGAGAATTCCTTGGCCTGACTGCCTTTGAGCTGGTATAATTGATTTTTTCCCCCCTGCCTCTGGACTCAAACTCAAACATCAGCTCTTCTTGGGTCTTGAGCTTACCAGCCTTTGGGTTGAAACTACACCATTGGCTCTCCTGGGTCTCCAGTTTGCCAACTGCAGATCTTGGAACTTCTCAGCCTCCACAGTCGCATGAGCCAATTCCTTGCAATAAATCTCTTTAGATATCGATTGCCATGGTTTGAATATTTGTGTCCTCCAAGACTCATGTCGAAATTTAATCCCCAATGCGGCAGCAGTATTGAGAGGTGGGGCCTTTAACAGGTTATCATAGATTAATGGATTAATGGGCTGTCACAGAAGACTGATGGTCCCTGAGCTAGCACGCTCAGTCCCCTCACCTTGTGATACCCTGTGCTGCCTTGGGACTCTGCAGAGAGTCCCCGCCAGCAAGACAGCCCTCACCAGATGCAGCTTCTTGACCTTGGACTCCTCAGCCTCCATAACTGTAAGAAATGAATTCTTTTCTTTATAAATTGCCAGGTTCAGATATTCTTTTATAAGCAACAGAAAATGGACTAAGACATCTGTATCTATATCTATATCGATCTATCTGTCTATCTATCTCTATACCCTCCTGGATCTGTTCCTCTGGAGAACACTAATATATACCCTGCTGCTTTTGCAATATTTTTACTTAATGTAATGAACAAAGTCTTTGTTTGACTTGAACCAAACACTTACGGTATGTGGATTACTTATCTAGCATCTGTCATGTATTATAAATGAAATGTTTATTTTTCCTAGGATTATAACATTGATAAAATTGAAGCATCCAGAGGACTATGCATCCCATTTTCAATGTAGCTGAGATGGCAGAATTCATGCCTCCTCAAATGAGGACAATTAGAAACCACTGAACCAGCAATTGCCAAATTCCACCTATGCCCTGAATGTACCTGAAGAAGCCACCTGAATCCAAACTACTAGCCAGAAATATACTCACTGAATGGATGATTTACCTAATCTTGAGGTGAGCTAAGAACCAGACCCAACCCAGTAAAAAATTTGGAGTGAGTTTTATCTAATAAAGGCTTGTGACTACCTGTCATCCTACAGAGTCCCACTTGGCCTTCACTTTAATACTTCCTCAAATAGGCAGTAGTGGAGTGGAGGATGCAGGAGGAATGTACACCTAGGGCCAGTGAGCCATAGCAAGCATTTCCATGATAATTCTCTACACTGGTCAATCAATCATTGATTGGAATATAATCCAAATGCCAGCCAAGGCCTCCCTGTCCATCTGGCTCCTGCACACATATTATATAATGTCTCAAAACCTCACATTACCCTCCATATAAAACTTGGCCCCTTCCCTGGTTTCCACCAGAAATCCACCCATAACAGCTGTTTTGTGAGTTTCAATAGAATCTTACTGAACGTTATTGGGGCAGGGGCTGGTCATTGTAATACAATGTACAGTGTCCCTGTCTCCCTCCCCATTTCCTTTTTGCTTTCCCATTTTCTCAGAAGCTCCATAAATTATTCTTTTGATCTTATGGATGGTAATTTAGCAAACCTCTTTTGTTGCTTGAGAATGCTCTGGGAGGCCTCACTCTTATCCTCGGTAAGCTTGTCAAAGTGTTTCTTCCAAACTCACACAGCACTTTCCCAGAGAGATCTAACAAAATATAAAAATTTCCTCATCTCATTATAACTTGACATATATACTATGACTTCTATATGCTCAGCATTAGTCTAGGCCCAGGGAGACATATAGGGGAATAGAAGATATTACTATACATTTCACATATAGAGAATGACTATACACGAAATAGTTGGGAAATACTTCAGTGCCAAACTGGGTGATAATGTCTACACAGTAAGGGATGAGAGAAGGGCTAGGTCAGCTCGACTCAGCTGAGGGAAAAGGACTCCAGGTGGATCTTGTGGGATGGGCTGAATTTGATTCGGCTCAGTGGTGGGAGGAGAAGGGTTCAGGGTAAGGACACAGCATCAACAAAGTCATGAATATGGCAAGAAGGAGTGTGTGTGTCTCTACTGGGAGGAGATTGGGCACTTGCCAAGTACTGATGAGAAAAAAGCTGTCTGGGAGGATGCAGTGAAATTATGGAGGGTCTCAAAAGCCAGACAGAGACGTGGACCTTGGGACCAGCAATACTGGAGATTCCCTAGCAGGTTCCTTGAGCATAAAGGAACATATGGGGAACCACATCAAGAAGCCTCGCCTGACAGCCAAGTACAGGATACACTGGAGAGGACTGTATGTCTGCTATAATAAAGCACTTGGGCTGAGGTGTTGAATGTCCGGGTTCGGAGGGGGAAGGGGAAGAGAGACGAAAAGGCAAGTGTGCGAGGAAAGGAAGCATTGTCAGATTCCATCTCCAATCAGCTGCAGGAACACAGGAAAGGGGCTTGGGCTGAGGGAGGCAGCCCCTCTCCGGGTGCCCTGCTTGGAAGTAGAGTGAGGTGGGCACCAGGCTGGGTTCAAGGTGTTTTTTAGTCTAGATGTTTGTCTTTCCCTCCACATCCCTCTCTTCCCCTCCCCCATTGTCACTCTCTCATCTTCTGTGTTAATTCTTACCAAGGTGGCCTCCTGAGACTCAGCTCAGACAAGGGATGAAGGGCTCCTGATGATGGATAAATAATAAGGGAATTAATTGGTCCTGTGTCACGCTGGGAGGGAAATCCTTTCTGAGTTCTGGAGAACCTCGAATTGTTTGCTCTAAGGAAGGGATTCTTTTTTTTTTTTTTGAGACAGGGTCTTGTTCTGTCACCCAGGCTGGAGTGCAGTGGCCTCATCATAGCTCACAGCAGCTTCAAACTCCCGGGCTCAAGCAATCCCCCTGTCTCAGCTTCTCGAGTAGCTGGGACTATAGGTGTGCAGCCCCACGCCTGGCTAATTTTTAATATTTTTTTTGTAGAGATGGGGTTTCACTATCGCCCTGGCTGGTCTCCAATCCCTGGCCTCAAGTGATCCTCCCGCCTCAGCCTCCCAAAGTGCTAGGATTACAGGTGTGAGCCACTGTGCCCAGCCTAGGAAGGGATTCTTAACTTGGGGACTATGGGTAGATTTTAGGAGGTTTCATGGACTTAGATAGGAAATTTACTAACCTCTAAGTGAAATTGAGCATTTCCTTCCATTATAAATGCCAACAACAGACCACAAAAGCATTATTAGTCCTTGTGACTTGGTCACCAACAGAAATCACAGACTTTTTTTTATCACATGACAGTTGTTTCAGGTATCATGAACTATTTTTTGCACTCATTACTACTTCCCAATTTTTAAAAAAGTTTAAAAAATTTTTTTCTTATTTTTTTAGAGATAGGGTCTCACTCTGTTGCTCAGGCTGGTCTTGAATTCCTGGGCTCAAGTGATCCTCCTGCCTCATAGCCTCCCAAAGTGCTGGGATTACAGGTATGAGCCACCGTGCTCCTACTTCACAATTTTGATTGTTAGATTAGACCTGCTGCTCCATCTTGTTATTGAATATGTTAATTTATCACAAATATATTATTTATCACAAATTTCAAATATTTGATATAATTTGTTTCCTTTATAATGCTATGTATTTTACTTTTAATGCATCTAGAAACATTATTCTTAGAAGAGATTCACAGACTTCACCAGACTGGCAAAGGCACAAAAAAGGTTAGGAAACTGGCTAAGGTCTCGTTAGTTTTGGTCTAAGCTGTGCTCCTTTGCATGAAGTTGCTGCAGTTCACCATAAATATGACTCACACATCGAAGAACTGCCAAAACATGGGACTCAATGGAACATGGTTGCCTGGAAACTAAAGCCCTATCAGATTGTTACTTCTTTTTTTTTTTAAAGGAAAGAAAGCACCCGATGCCTATAGAAGGCTGACACTGGTCTCTTTGCTCCCATGTACCTCAAAAGACCACCCCAGGAATCTCCAGCTCCCACCAGAGGTCAGAGGCCACTCTTTCCTCCCCTGCACATCATGGTCTGCTGCTGGGGGTGTGGGAGGGTGGGGATCAGCACACATTGAAATAATCATAATAATCCTCCTTGTCCTCAAATATTTATTAAGTATTTCCTTAAAAAAAGGGCCTCATGCTGGATGCTAATATATTACAATGAGCCTCACTTTCCTCATGAATTCATAGTAATATCTCTTTTCAATGCACTTAACAAAGTACTTTTATACCTCCCATTTAATTCTCACACCTTTGAAATTGATAGTATAATTAATCATCCTTGTTTTATAAATGAAGAAACTGAGGCTCAGAAAAGGGAAGAAACTTCCCCCTGGTAAGTGGCAGAGCCTGGGCTTGAAAACAAGTCCCACACTGCTTGTTTGTACGTTTGGGGTCTTGAGCTATGTCTTGGTGTGGGGTCGACCCCTCTAACCCACCACTGGGACCAGGTTCTCTGACAATCGCCCCCTGTGACTGCATACTCTGACATGGTGGCTGGGGGATGGGTGTGGTTTGTGGCCTCCTAAGGGCCCTGGCTTCCCTAATTAGCCCCATGACAGAGGCCCAGGAATCAGAAGTGACAGTGACAATCTGGCAACTTGGAGAAGCTCATGGGGTGTGTCCTCCCCTGTGCTCCTGAGCATGGCCCTCTTCATAACCTCTGTGGAAATAAATCCTCAACATGCAGCGTGAAGCTACTATCCCAGCCCAACGCCCATTGGCACCTTAGGGTAGAGGGGAATAGCCCTGGCCTCCAGACAGCGCCCCCTGGTGGAAGAGGCACCTTTCTCAGGCCCTACACCAGTCTGGGGCAAATACCCCACATGACCCTCCAATTCCTTTTGCTTCTCAGTTAACCTAATTGCAGTTTTCATTTCCCTGAATGTTAACACCTCAGTTGACTTCTGTAGAAGGATTATCTGTGTCGGTGTTGCTGGATTGGAAGATAATGAATTCAGCCTGGGTCATGTTGAGTTTAAGGAGATTCCCAGGTGAATTGTCCAGTTATGAGACGGATGCTATCACATTGCATGGAAATACGAATGCAGTGCGTTCCTTATAGAAATCCAAGCCGCTAACTCGACACTTTGTTGTGAAAACAATTCTGGTGGTGGCTTTAAAATTTGCATGTCAAGGAAAACCAAATCCTATTTTTTCAGACTTCTCAACACATTTATGCCTGAAAAGACTAAGTGTTAATGATTTAATTTGCAGACCTTGAGGAATATTCCAATTACAAAGTGTTAAGTATTTTACTATGTAGAAGTAAAAATTTTAAAATCTATTTGTGTTACCTTCCAGAAATTCTTTTAAAAAGTACAACCTGAGAAATTGTACTGTTTGTGTCTCTGAGATACCAGGTGAGCAGTTCACACTTGATAGATTCTGTCACAGAGATTTTTCTCTGTTCTTGCGAATGCTTTTGTAGGATTGGAAAGCTAAAAATAGAGCTGAAGAAAACATTCATCACCTAAAATACACATAATTCAAAAGGTCTGCTGGGTACAGTGATTTCAGGGGCTGGCAATTTTCTGTGGAATGCTAGTTGTTTTGATAATCCCCTAGATCTTTCAGGTTACAATGCTGCTTAGTACTCAGCACTGTCAGACATTTTAATTCACATTATCTGGGCAATCGAAGCTGTGTACACGTGCCATTCCAAGGGAGGAAGCATTTTTCGTTCATAGGGTATAAGCTGACTCTGGATTTGTGAAATCTAAATTCCAGTTGGATTTTCTAGTGAGTTTTTTTTTTTTTTGTTTTTTGTTTTTGAGAGAGGGTCTTGCTCTGTCACCCGGGCTAGAGTGTAGTGGCATCATCATAGCTCACTGCAACCTCAAACTCCTAGGCTCAAGTGATCCTTCTGCCTCAGCCTCCTGAGTAGCTGGGGCTACAGGCATATACCACCAAGCCTGGCTAATTTTTCTATTTTTTGTAGAGACGGGGTCTTGCTCTTGCTCAGGCCGGTCTGGAACTCCTGGCCTCAAGCAGTCCTCCCGCCTCAGCCTCCCAAAGTGCTAGGATTACAGGTGTGAACTACCACACCTGGCCCTCTAGTGCGTTATCGAATGACCTTGAGTAATTGCTTCACATGTCTGTTGAAAAATCTTAGTCTGTTCTATCCAATAGAATGAATATTTCTTGCTTGAAAGGGTTTTGAGTACATTGAAGGGATAGATACCTCTGTGTTTTATATGTATATAACATAACATAAATATCCACATCTGTAAAGTTTGGTTGTGTAGGGACCAAGGTTCTTGGCCCCCTAAGGGTTCACTGAAAAATCACTGACATGAGGCAATTGATTAATAGGAGAAAAGACATACAAATTTATTTAATGTGTATACACAGGAACCTTCAGAATGAAGACTCAAAGATACAGGGGAAATTATCCATTTTTTTGCTTAGGTTCAACAGTATGGACAACCATGTAGAAATATGATTGGACAAAAAGGGTATGATCTAAAGTTAATAGACTGAGTGGGAAAACCAGCAAGGCTTGTCTGTCTGGATTTTTCCTGGCCTCTCTGAGCATGCATTCCTTCCTTCTGAGTGTGGGTCAGGACCCTCTCTGGAATGGGGATGTTATGACCTACTGTAAAACAAAGTAGGTCAGATAATTTCTTTACGGCCAGTTTTTACATGGAATAATTTTATGTTTTATAGCTGGCTTTCAGGAAAAGGGGTTCCGGCTTTTATGACCCAGCTTGGGGAGGAGGGATTCTAGTTCCAATGGCTAGCCTCAGGGGAGTGTGGACTGAGAGGCAGGAGGATGGAAGGTCAGAGAAAAACATTCGCTTCTGAGGCTGCTCCTGAAGCCCTCATCCTGGGGAACTGTTCTCTGAGCTCCAACAGGTGCAATGGCAGGTACAATGGTGGGTACAATGGTGTCCTCACCCCCAAGTCAACATGACATTCTGGCTCCTGCACCCACACCTGCCTAGCCAGAATCTCTGTCCTAATTCCCAGTTCCTGGGTGAGAGACTTTCTCTGAGGCAGTTTGGGTTCTGTCCTCTGGCCTGGGAGGAGTGGGGTCACTTAATAGGAAGGCTGAGGGCCTGGGATAATTCTCAGAGGAGGGAGAGTGGGCTGGGCAAGCACCCATATCTGTATCTCCTCTCCCGGGGACATTGTTCCGTCTGAGGTGCGATGCAGGCACCAAGCAGCTCTCCTCCCCAGCTGAGGGAACAGGGCTCCCATAGGCAAGAGAAAGCCTTAACCAGACGGTGCCTTCCAATATCCCACCATCTCCCCGCACCTCCACAGGTGGGAAAGTCTTAAAAATCTACCTGGCCCTAACATTTCAGCGGCCTAAACCACAGAGATTGAAGTCTTTGTTTCTTTTTATAAACAACCTTACCCGCCCAAATATATTCTTTTGAGGCTGTGATGACTGTTTAGTGCTCAATAAGGCAATTGTTGACTGAAACAAACATTTTGGGTTTCCTTAAATAAAACATTTGCCAAAATAAATGCAGCCCCTGGCCAAGCCTCTCTCATCAAAGCTGAGATTGGAATGGAGGCACTTATCCTAGCCTTCCAGAGCTCAGCCCCAGTTTATTGGAATCACCTGGATTTTATGCCCAACCACCTCAGGGTGGGACCTCTTCAGTGTGCACCTCAAAAACTCGGGCTGCTGATGGACTCACGCGGCAAGCCACCCCAGGGCTGGGGAGGTGCCAGGGACCTGTGTGGCTTCATACCATTGTCCAGCTTGCTGCTTTGTACTCATGGCTACACCCAGAGCCTCACAGCTGTCCTGGGAAGGGATCAAATCTGGCTATCCCCGTGTTCATTGTTATTTCACACTTTTTCCACATGCGGAAACTGAGACACCAGGAGGAAAGTAATTTGACTTTATGGTAATCATTTCAACTTTGTGATTTGGAAACTCCAAGTACAATGAGAAAGTCATCCCCTGGTTTCTGGAAGTAGGCTGGCTTGGCCTCCCCAGCCTGTGGGCCTCCTCTGGTGAAATGTGGGGGCACATCCTCCTTCCTCAGACCTTGCCTCTTGGGATTGCCTTTGGGCTACAGATGTTGCCAAATTAGGTGGAAATACCCAGGCAAATCTCTTCCTTCTGAAATGGCTCAGAGTTGAGGAAGGTAGTTTCAACCTTCCGTCAAATCACTGGGAAAAGTGTGTCTATTTTCCACTTCACACCACACTAAGGGGACCCAGCAGCAAACCCTCTTTAGGCTAGCCTCTCCAAACGTCTTTCTTTGAAAATTCCCAAATATGCATAATAGGGAAGACAACAATTCCCGAGTACCCATCACCCCAGCTTTAACAAATCATCTATGTTTTCTCAGGCTTGTGTCACTCGTTGATTTCACCTCCATTGTTTCCTGGATATTTTAAAGTAAATTCCAGACATCATGATGTTTCATGTTTAAATTCTTCAGTATGCACCTAAAAATCTTTTTATTGGAAAAATTATAATGCCATTATCACACCTTATAAAATTATTAATAATGCCTTAGAGCCATCTAATACCAAGTCTATATTCAAAGTCCCCCTTTCACAGTTGATTTATTTAAATCAGTAACCTTACAGGGCCCATTGCATTGGTTGTTACGACCTCAGTTTTGGGTGGTGAACTCAGGGCAGAGGGCAGAGGTATGTGGCTACATTTGTATCCCAGCCCCCTCCACTCTGAATTTCACCTTTCTTTTAGAAATTCTCTCTGGATTCCCTCTGCCATTACCTTACCTGGATACAAGTTGTACACAGTTCCCATTTAAAACTTTGTTCCAGTGCCTATTAAAAAAATTCCCCCTTCTATATCTTCCTAATCATAAGTGAAGTAGGCTGGCGTCATCTAAGCGAATATTACAAAGACAGCAATAGAAAAATTGAAATGAACAAGGCACAGAAAGAACTCCACAGTTTACAACATTATGTTTACAAACTAGAGCTTAATGACCCTACAATAGCTAATGTGATTAACAAGCAAACAGAGCTGTTTCCTTTGTATGCTCTGGTTTAACAGAACTACTTTCTATTCCTGGGTCCCTTCCCTTCCAGCTCCCCATCTGCACAAGGCCAGGGCCTTCCTATTTCCCAGCACAGGACAGCATCTAACTGTGCACCTTGTCCTTCTTACCTAAGAACAATATCAAAACTTCTTCTCTCATAAAAATTCCATATTTTTGCCTATTCAAATCTTACCGACCTCCCTCTACCCCACCCTGCTAGTTCCTGGTGATCCATCTGGGAGAGAAAATCAGATTCCCCCAATTGATCCACAAAGCAGGGATTATATCCACAAGCCTTTCCTAGCTTAGCCTGTCATCTCTGCTTAGCTGTAGAGCATTTGGTGGCAATTTATACTTTAGTGTCCTCACCTGTGAAATGAGATTCTGTTTCTATCGACCTCCTAGACCTGCTGCGAGGCTGGAATGAGGTCGTGCATGTAATGCCCTTGTATTACATAAAATAGCAAGAGCTAATGAATGGTAGCGATGATGGTGGTGCTGGTGGTGATCCTGACTGAAGAATATTCCTCCCTCCTTCCCACTCACCCAACCCACCACCTCTGATCTTACAGGGAAGTCATCCTGCAAAGGTCTACATGATAACAGTAGAAACATACTTAATGTAAGGGGGAGAAGAAGAATTCTTCTTAGGTGGAAACATTTATCTCTAAGAAAATCAGGCACGCTCGAGGCAGGTAAAATCCTGAAGCCAGCCGTCTACAAGTGTCGAGGTAACCGTGGAAGGGGAAGCTCCTTTGCCATGGACAAGGGGAAAGAAATGTTTTTTTCCTTCTTGAAAGGAGGAGGAAAGAAAAGTAGAGAGAAGGGTAGTGACAGGAAGCGGGTTAAAAAGAGCGAGGGAGAGCGAGAGAGGCTGGGGGTTAGCCACCGAGGGTGAGGGCACCTTGAGAACTGTGACACACATTGTTCTTTGGGACGTTGTTTGTATCAATTCCCCTTCCCAAATCTCCATGAAAGTCCATGAATTTCAGAACATTTTATGCTTCATGGGGGAGGGAGTTTTGTGAAGGTCAGAGAGGGGGGCAGAGAGAGAAGAGTATGTGCAGAAAAGGGAATTAGGAGACAAAGGATTTGCAGAGCTCTTGGGGGGAGTGCTTTGGATGTCCACAGGACACGGATTTGGGAAGCTTCCAAGCAGAGGCCCTGTCTGGCATCAAGGTTACATTAACATTTCAGTAGCCTTGACATACTGATGAAAATATCTACCCACACCACGCACAGTAAGGGGGAGAGAACCTGGCTCCCTCACATTAATAGTTGTTATTGTATCATACAAACATTCGAGGGTGTAGTTACCCAATGTCCTTGGATGTAGAATTTACTTTCCCAATACGGGAACCAGGCCTTTCCTGTGATGCATTTATTTCATCAAAATTTTATCTCAAAATATCTAGAGAAAACATTGGGTTCTTATAATAAAAAGCAGTTTTGGAATGTTAACCTTGCAGAGTCTATACACTAGGATGAGGGTGATATCTGTAAAGAGAAGAGGCAAAATCTGTTCTATTTTGTTCCAATTCCACACCCTACTCTGGCCCAGTTATCTGGGTAATGGCAGGTGTCGCCTTGGGTGATCTCATCTCTCACTTTGTGTCTCTGCTTACAAATGTGTCCCTGTTCACATATAGAGATGTCACTGACCCAGCCTTGCTGGGATTGAGCATCGGCTTAATCTCCTAATCCCACGGCTCGGCTGGCGCCGTGCCACCTGTTCCTGGTCGTGTGGTCAGTAGGTGTCTGAGACAGGGCAGGATTAGGATGCAGAGGTGGGGAAGGCTGTCCCACGGGCTGGGTCACATTGGCACCACGCTCCCTCCTGCAGAGCTCACTGACCTTTTGCCGTTCCTACCACCAAAAATACGGAAGCCATCTGCTCTTCTCTATCACATGTCTCCACACCCCAAGTTTTCCTGGGAGAGCTTCCAGGAGCTTGAGCTCACAGAGCCTGTCATCAGCTCTAGGCCCTCAGAAACAAAGGCACTGCTGGGACTCATGTCATGTGAGCAGGCAAAAATGGAGAGATTCCATAGGTGCAGCAGCCACCATTTAGTGAGCACTTGCCTCATGCCAGGCACCGTCTTAAGCCCTCTGTGCCTTGTTTCGTTTGGTCCTTACAACAACACTGTAAGACAGGTAGGCATAGCACCCCATGTTCTGACGAGACGACGGGCTTTAGAGAACTTATTGCAAGGCCGTACCGGTAATTTGGAATCAGGTCTATATACCTCAAAACTTATGCGCTTAAATGTACTATTCTGCCTCTTTTTCTGGATTTTGGGGTACCATGAGCTATGTCCAGATTGCTGTAACTTCTTTAAAATCCTGGGGAGGGGGTATGGGGGTTCCCATACTCCATTATTTTATAGGGTGAGCCCTTCTCAACTTGGGAGACTCTGGGTCTCTGGTGCTACCCTGGGCACCAGGGTATCTTCAGCCCAGGGTATCTTCTGAGGGATGTGAAGGAAAATTCCCCCAAAGGGTCTTTATGGGGAGGGCACTGGACTCTCCTGATGACCCTGGTAAGGTAACCAATAGAAATACAGGATGTCTAGTTAAATTTGAATTTCAGGTAAACAAATATTTCTTTTTAGTATAAGTATGCCTGTGCGATATTTAGGATATACTTATATTAAAACATTATTTCTTGTTTATCTGACATTCAATTTCAACTGGGCATCCTGTATTTTTTCTGGCAGTCTTAGACCCAGGGTCCTCTGCGATTAGCCTGAGCAGCTGTGGATGGTGATAGGTGTCTGAAAGCTCAGATCTCTAAGTCAGGCCTGAGGCTCTGTCTCAGGCTGCCCAGACCTTCACTGGTGGGGCCAGTGGGTGGCCTGAAAGCAGCAGCAGATGCCCAGGCCTGGCAGGAGTTGCACAGAGAGCATCCACACAAGGAACCTTTGCACAGAGGAGCCTGAGCACTGTGGTGCCAAGGAAGTGCCTCCTGCTATCTTGAGGATGGAATAAGAGAGGGGTTTGAGACAAAATAAAATGGGAGGCAAATGCCAGTCAGCCAGTGTATTTATTTACTAGGGCCACCACAATAAAGTACCACAGAATAGGTGCCTTAAACAACTGACATTTTATTTTCTCATAATTCTGGAGGCTGGATGTCCAAGATCAAGGTGTCAGCAGGGCTGACTTTTTCTGAGGCCTCTCTCTTTGACTTGTAGATAGCTGTCTTCTCACTGTGTCCTCACACGCTCTTTCCCCTGTGTCTATGTCCGCATCACCTCTTCCTTTAAGGACACCAGTGGTATTGAATCAGGGCCCAAACTCATGACCTCATTTTAACTTAATTACCTCTTTCAAGGCCCCATCTCCAAATACAGTCACATTCTGAGGTTCTGGGGGTCAACATATGAACTTGGGGGGAGGGTATAATTTAGCCCATAATAGCCAGAGAAAGATTTGGGAAACTTGTGAAGTGGTTTGTGCCGGAGAATAGCACCCTGGAGACCTTGTACAAACCCACATAGGCCAGGCTTGAATTGAAGCTGAATCTAAGTCTGGATCTAACTTAATCACCCTCTGATCCTCTGGGAACATGAGGGCATGGGAAGCTTGTGAAGAGCTGTAAGACCATTTTCCACTTGTCCCCTATCTTCCTAGGAAGAGGTCATGAGTTAGTCTCCTGTCACCTCTCAGGTTTGAGAAAGAAAAAAAAAAAAACTTTTTATTTAAGGAATGTGAGCCCCTTTAAATTATTAGGCCCAGAGAAGCATTTAAAATGTAACAGCACGCACCTCTCACATCCCCTTGATCTAAATAATTATCTTTTGAAGCCACTTGCTATGTGGGCTCTAGACTGTCACCAAGTAGCTATAAAACAACATACACTGGACACCATAACTCATATCCTGTAGTTCAACAATGTGTAGCCAATCACTAATCAATGCTATCTCTGTAAACCAATGAGAATTCCTGTCAAACACCTTTGTATCAGTCCACACCTGGTCCCCTTTACCTTTAAAAATCTGCTTGTAACACAGGCTGACAGAGCACTCCCCAAGGTGGCTTGGAAATGTGTCCCAGGCACCTGTCTTTACTTTAGCTCAAGTAAACTCCTTAAATTGTATTTTGTGCCTCAGCCTCTTCCTTTTAGGTCCATAGGGGATTAGGGTTTCTAGGGGTGGTGGTGGAGACAAATTATGGGAAGGTGAGGGGAGAAAATTTATGGTGAATAAAGGTATGCAGATAAAAGTCGTTCGGGTGATTAAAGTCTTGGAGTAGCTTTCTTCCTGGTACAGATACTTTGACTAATGAAAATTTCTTTTAAAAATGTAAATTTCCTTTATAAAAGAGGAAATTTGTACTTTATTTTAAGAAGTTGAGGGGGAAGTAAAGAGCTTTTCTTGCATTGGCTGGTTCTCAATTTCTTTTAGCTCCAAATGATCACCATGCCAAAGTGGCATATTTCGAGGTGACATTCTGAACCCCTTCATTAACTTTTAAAAGCTATGTTATCTCAGGTAAATGATTTTACCCCTCTAGGCTTCAGTTTTCTCAGTCAGCAAAATAGGAATATCACTTTACTCAGGAACCACTTCACTTGAGTTGTGAGGATTGTGTAATAATAAATTATTCATAAATCATTCACACTTACTATGTGCCAACCACATGCTAAATGCTTCGCATACATTATCTCATCTAATTTTCACAACAGTCCTCTGAGGTAGCTTGTTATCTCAATTTTACAGATGGATAAACTGAGGCACGGAGCGGTTAAGTAACTTGCCCAAAGTTAAAGCTAGTAAATGTTGGAGCCGGAATTCAAACCCAAGAGGACCCACTCCAGAGCCTGCTCACTTGTCAGTGGGCTACAAAATTAAAAAAGTGAAGCAAAATGTTAAGTAGAATGCTTAGCACATAATAGCTATGATACATAGTAGCTATTATTATTTTAACTTTTCCTTACTTGAATTTGAGAAAATTGGCAAGTGCAAAAAAGGATCTAAAGCAGGAAAAAGGGTGTTTTCCAAATTTTCTTCAAAAATCTTACGTTTGCAATCAAGAAAAAAATTATTGGAAAAAAAAAACAATCATAATCCTACAAGGAAGAGAAGAGGCCCTTTGGGGGAGGCTGGATGAAGAAAATCAGGTTTTGAGATCTTGCCTCAAACTCTGGTTCCCTACTGGCAGAAACGTACAGAACACCTGGAACCAGTTCACAAAATATAAATCACCGGGGCAGCGCACGCCTGGGGCTGCAACCCGAGCCCTGACCCAGTGACGGCCGCGCAGCCACCTCCTCGGTAGATGCCTGCTGGGTGAGCAAACGAGGTAAGGCCCTTTCTTGCCCACCTGAGGCCACGTCTGGAAATCACTCAACAGCGAATCTGGCCGACTCACTTATGGACTGAGGTTGAGTCTCTGGATTCTGGTGACTCCCTCGCTGGCAGACGGCGGAGGCCTCTGCTGGGCATTGTGGGGTCACCGTTCGGGTCTCCCTGGCAACCTAAACCTGCGAGCGAGGCCTCTGGGCACATCCCCCGCGGGAGGCCGCAGAGCGGGACGCGAGGGGCCCTTCTGAGTCCTGGAGGCCGCCGCAGGGGCGCGGAGCCCGGCAGTCCCCGAGCCCTGGGCCCCGGCGCGCTCCGAGGGGAGGCCCCAGCGCGGCATGGCGGACTCGCGGCCCGGCGGCCCCCGGCGCGGCGGCGTGCAGCACGAGCTGCTGGAGGAGAGGGCGCGCCCGCAGCGGGGCGGCCCGCAGCGCGGGGAGCCGGAGGCGGTCAGGCGGCGCACGGGCGCCGGCGACGGCGGCTCCTGCTCGGGCTGCTGGTGCTGGCGGCGGCTGTTCCGGCGGGGCGCGGCGCGTGGCCCGCGCAGGAAGAAGGCCAAGTACGCGCGGTCGGGCAAGGCGGCCCAGGAGCGCGGCCTGTGGGGCCGCTCGAGCCTGCAGAGGCTGTTCCAGAGGCTGGCGACGTGGAGGCGGCGCTACCTGCGGCGCGGCGAGCGGCCCGACAGGCTGGAGGAGATCCCGCTGCTGGTGCTGGACCGCGCGCGGAGCGGCGACTAGGCCGCGCTGGGCCGCCGGCGGGGAGCCGGGCTCCGCTCCGCTCCTGTGCACGCTAAGCGTTGGTTTTGTTTTGTAAACAAAGGCGAGAAATGACAATAAACCCACCACCGTATGAATGAATGGATTTTGGGGGACCGTGTATTGCAAGCCAAGGCTGTAGTGCAGCAGACCGGCTCGGGCCTCCTCCGGCGCTGCGCTTAGGCGCGAGGGCCTGGGGCGCTGAGGGCGCGGGGAGCCGGGAGGCAGTGGCCGCCGAGCCCCAGGGCCCTCCCGCTGCCTGGGTCGGGCCCGGATTGTTCCTTCCTAAACGCCCCAGGGAAGAGGGTGGGAGCCGCAGTGGCTTTCAATCCGTGCAATGCCCTTGGAATTTTAAAAAATTTAAAGTGGGATGCTGAGCTGCTCATCCCACTTCCAAGTGAGCGAAATGTACTTTTATCTTCTGTTCACTGGCATTTATGAACCTGTGGTCTAGGGGTGCCCTGTGAGGAGTTTGAAAACTAGTTGAAAGAACAAAGGGAGAGGACTCCAGGGGACTCCTGGATGGGTCTTTAACTTCTTCCTTGTCCTCATGGATAAAACCCCCACTAATGATACTCTGGCTCTACAACTTGTGCGGATGAAAGTAAAGTAAAATAGTACAAGTGAAAGTGCTCTAAGCACTCTGAAAGAGCTGTGCACCTCAGCGGTAGTTATTACACTGTTAAAATTGTCTCTCCTCGGGCTATATCCAGACCACTACCCGCACCTGCCTCATCCGCCAAGGCTGCCCTTTGTACTAGCAAGGCAGAAACGCAAGTTCTCCACTTGATGTTGCTGCTGCTGAAGTGGCCTTGGGGTTCCTGAGGCCTTCCAGTCAATCACTGGGAAGTGGGGGCGTGCAGGGTTCGGTCCATGGTGGGCGAGTGATGACTGATCCCTGGGCAAGAACCTAGGAAGCGGAGAAAAGCAGAAGAAACAAGGCATAGGCCAGAAAGCTGGGGCCAGGAACGGAAACCCTACAGGGCAGAATTCTCCGTAATTCTGTGCCTTGGGGTTAGTTAGGTGTATTTTGTATTTTTACTAGCTGCTTTATTCTTGCCACTGCCCAGATAGATTAAATTATTCTGTAGGTCTGTGATAGAGGAAGGCATTTTTACCAGAAAAGCCATTAAACCTCATAGCCAGTCCTATCTTTATAAGGAAACCAAACCTGCCTGTAGTTGATTGCGCCAGGGATCTCGTGATGCCTGAATTAAAAGCTGTTCCTTAGGTTGCAGTCCAGTTGAATCCTCTTTACTTGGAGAGGTTGACGCTAAGAGGCCAAAGAGGAAGAGACCACTAGAAGAATACCAGATTGCTGAATCCTTAAATAGCAGAATAGAGTTGTGTTAAATAATGTGTAAAAAATCCCAACAATTTAATGTTTCCTGGGTTTGTTTCTTTCAGAAAGGAAAGAGCCAAACTAAAGCACAGTTATTCATAATAATTCTGACCCTTAATTTGAATGTAGCTGTGCCTTTGTGTTCTGACTATGCCATGGCTTCCACAGTACTTCCTCTTCCCTAGGCTGAGCAAATTAGGGGTCTGTGTGGACCCACCTCCACTAACACACACACACATCAGCTCTGTGTATAAGCACGTGGCATAAGGTAAATGCTTAAGTTAGAGAATTTAAGAAGTGGTTTAATGTGTCTCCTCTGTCTTCGTGATTTTACTCTTAGGTGTCCACACAAAGCCTTACATTTTTAGTGCTGCTGCCAGGCTTTGATTGGTTCCTTCTGGTTATTGATTATAATGGATCCCTCCCAGGCCAAGAAGAGCGTGGTAGCTTCTACTGGATTTGGTGGGTTGATACACCAACTGTCTCCCACTGTTGCCCCAATTCAGCAGAAGCATGGTCCTTGGGTGCAGATGCCGCGTCAGAGTGCTGGGATTGAGGACCTGCTGGTGGTCCCCTTCTCCACTGTGCCCCCCACCCCGAGGCTAGGCATTTTAACAGTATTTCACATTGACAACTTTTATCTCTGATCTCCAGGGCTAGAGTAGTGCCAGCATGTGACTTGTTCCTTCTCCTATATCTAGCAGATATTCCTTCTTTCTAGCAGAAAACAAGTCTTTAAAAAAAGTGCCTCATTATTCAGCCATTTTTGGTTGAGTGTTTTTGGTATAGATATTCCAGAAACATGACTCTTGGCCAGATAAGTCAGGTTGAGTTTTTGTGTTAGTGAAGTTCTTTTAGTTGTCTCTTTTGGAGGCTTTTCTATCTAGCCTCAGAGTCCCTTTAAGGTAACGCTGCCTCAGACTACTTCAAGGGGAAAAATGTTTGTTGTTAGGAAACACCGCACTGAAAGGGGAGCTAGATCCTGAGGCAGCTCTGGGACAGGCTCCTCCCTCCGCCTTTCCTGAGCCCCACCCCCAGGTCTGCCCTCTTCCTCAGTCCCCATTCATGTGATAGCCAATTGCTCAGTATTCTCCCAGCCAGATCTGAGGGATGTGGTCTGATTGACTTTGGTTATTACCACCATTGCCATTGGTGAAGCCAGGCTACTTCATGCGTGGACAGTGTCAGCCTGGGGTCTAGCTGCCTTTGCATAGGAGGTCCTACCCCTGGTCCAAACCCCTTGTTAAGAGAAGCCAAGAATTGCTTCCCTGGAAAGGCAGTAGGGGTGGGCTGGGGGCTGCATAGTCTTCATCAGAATAAACTTTTGGGTAAGGCAGGTACTATGACTGACATGTTCAATTTGAATTAGTGAAACCCATGGCTGTCATTGTGTTTAATCCCTGAGGGGGCACAGAGAGGAGGAGGATGTTCTCACTGATTCTGTTGCCTGGTTTCTATGAGATAGGGTTTCTAGAACTGCTTCTGCCCTAACAGGGGGCTTGGACCTTCCCTCTCACTTTCCCTCTTCGTTTAACAATAAATCTTTTGCTTTTCCTTTAACAATGGCAACATTACTCCCATGTTCATTTGGAGTTCTCAGGTGATCTGTATATAGTCTTGTGAATTTGGCAGGGCAGGGAGTCTTACTGCATTTTAAAATAAGAACTACAAGGCTCAGAGAGGTTGTACTAACTTCTAACGGCAAAATAGGGATTTGGAAATATTTCTTATTTCAAGTCCAGTGCAATTTGTAGATCAGAAATGCTGTGATGCTGAAGGACCTTTTTAAATAGAAAATTATAAGTTTCTGGTACATAGTTGGTGTGCTTATTGAGTGAATGAACAAATGAAAGAACCTCAGGGAAAGTGGTAAGCCTTCCTTCCTATGGAAAATCTCTTTCCAAAGGGAGAACGTCATCAACTTCAGCACTTTCCCTCAAGTAACAGAGCTGCTATTGAAGGCAGCTTTTTCTTTTTTTTAAAAAATGACACAGGTTCTCACTATGTTGCCCAGGCTGGTCTTGAACTCTTGGGCTCAAGCTATCCTCCTACCTCAGCCTCCTGAGTAGCTGGGATTACAGGTGCTCACCCCTGTGCCCATGAAGGTGGCTCTTTTTCTATTCTATGTAGAGCAGGGAAGACTCCAAAGGCTACTCTGTACAATTTTGGGAGCCCATTGACTCCACAGACAAAGTGAGGCAAATTGGTACAAGAGGAGTTATTTCCCTTCTCAATATGGTTTACGCTTCTAATCTTGAAGGAAGACAAAAAGCACGTCTGTGCTTAATTAAATAGATCCAGTAAGTCTGTGGCTGGGGATAAATAAAGGAGCTCTGACTAGCAGGATTCTGACTCTCCACTGACCATGGGACCCGGGGCCTGGCATGCCTGCACAATCTGGTCTTGGGGGCCTGAAGGAAGGTGCTGGTGAGGGACAGGGAGGCCCGTCCCATGTCACCCCCCCAGCATCTCCATGATGAGGGATGTCAGCTTCAAGCAGTCAGCTTTGAGCAGGCCAGCACTGTGAGGTCCAGGTGGTGGCTGCCAGCAGAGGGGGCAGCTCATGTGGGGGTGAGGGTGGTAGGGGAAGATCCATGATGCTGGGGGTTCCTTTTGGAGAAGAGAATTCAAGAGATACATTGAATTGCTTTAGTGGGTTAGGGTACCCCCCTCTGAAAAAGAAGGGGAGGGAGGCAGTATATCTGGGTTACTGCTAATGTGCCCACGAGGAGGAGCCTCGGCTCTGCCAATAGGTCAACATGCTGGCTCTGCCGTGGTGCTCCAAGGTGCGTCCACAGGGCTAGATCCAAGTGGTGAGGCAGCCTTCTGCCCCCAGGGGAGAGAGCTAAGATTTAAGATGGCCCCAAAAGATTTTTTTTTAAAATTTTATATAATACTATATTCCTGATAAATGCTATGTGACTGGAATGATTTTTTAAAATAATATTTTTAATTGTGGTAAAATATACATAACATAAAATTTACCATTTTAACCATTTTTAAGTGTACAGTTCAGTGGCATTACATACGTTCACAGTGTTGTGCAACCATCCCCACCTTCCATCTCCAGAACCCACCTTCCCAAACTGAAACGCCACATCCATTAAACAATACCTCCCTATTCCCCTCTCCCCAGCCCCTAGCCACCAGCATTCTACTTTCTGTCTTCATGAATTTGACTACTCTAGGTAATTCATATGAGTGGAATCACATAGTATCTTACTTTTTGTGACTGGCTCATTTAATGTCCTCAAGGTTCATGTTGTAGTATGTGTCAAAATTTCCTTTTTAAGGCTGATAATATTACAGTGTATGTATAGGCCAAATTTTGTTCATCTGTTCATCCATGGATGGACACCTGGGTTGCTTCTACCTTTGGACTCATGTGAATAATGCTCCTGTGAACACGGGTGTGCATATAGGCCCTGCTTTCTTCTGGGTGTATACCCAGAAGTGGGAGTGCTAGCTCATGTAGTAATGCTATTTTTAGTTTTTTGAGAAACTGCCAAACTGTTCTCCACAGCAGCTGCACCATTTTACATTCCCACCAGCAGTGCACAAAGGTTCCAATATCTCCCTATCCCTCACCACTTGTTATTTGTAATGCATTTTTTTTTTTTTTGGTAGTAGCCATCCTAATGGGTGTGAGGTGGTATCATATTGTGGTTTTGATTTGCATTTCCCTAATGATTAGTGATGTTGAGAATCTTTTCATGTACTTATTGGCCATTTGTATATCTTTTCTGAAGAAATGTCTATTCAAGTTCTTTGGCCATTTTTTTTCTTTAAGAAAAAATTTTGTTTTTGTAGATCTAAGGGGTACAAGTGCAGTTTTGTTATGTGGATATTGTGTGTGGTGATGAAGTCTGGGCTTTTAGCGTAACCATCACCCAAATAGTTTACATTGTACCCATTAAGTGGCTTTTCATCCTTCACCCCCTCCTACCCTCCCACCCTCTTACCCTTTTTAGTCTCCAGTGTCTACTATTCTACTCTTTAAGTTCATGTGTACACATTTTTTAGCTTTCACTTATAAGTGAGAGCATGTTGTATTTGACTGTCTATTTCTGAGTTATTTCACTTAAGCATGAACTGGAGGCCATTATCTTAAGACATAATTTCATTCTTTTTTATGGCTGAGTAGTGTTCCTTGGTGTGTGTATTTATGTATGTATATATATATATACACACCATATTTTCATTTTTTTTCTTTTTTCTTTTTTTAAGAGACAGGGTCTCGCTCTGTTGCCCAGGCTGGAGTGCAGTGGCCTGATCATGTTTCACTGTAACCTCAAGTTCCCAGGTTCAAGTGATCCTCCTGCCTCAGCCTCCCAAGTAGCTGGGACTACAGGTACATGCCACCATGCCTGGCTAATTTTTTAAAAAAAATTTTGTAGAGACAGGGGTCTCACTATGTTGCCAAGGCTGGTCTCAAACTCCTGGCCTCAAGCAACCCTCCTGCCTTGGCCTCCCAAAGTGTTGGGATTACAGGCATGAATTATTGTGCGCGGCAAATATTTTCTTTATCCAGTCATCTGTTGATGGACAATTAGGTTGATTATCTTTGCTATAGTGAATAGTGCTTTGATAAACATTCAAGTGCAGGTATCTTTTTGATATAATGATTTCTTTTCCTTTGGATAGATATTCAGTAGTGGCATTGCTGGATTGAATGGTAGTTCTGTTTTTAGTTCTTTGAGAAATCTCCATACTGTTTTCTGTAGAGGTTGTACTAATTTATATTCCCACCAACAGTGTACAAGCGGTCCCTTTTCTCCACACCCTCATCAACATCTGTTATTTTTTTGATTTTTTTTTAATAATAGCCATTCTAACTGGTGTAAGATGGTATTTTAGTTTGCATTTTTCTGATTAGTGATGTTGAACAGCTTTTCATATGCTTATTGGCCATTTGTATGTCTTCTTTTGAAAAATGTTTATGTCCTTTGCCCACTTTTTAATGGGGTTATTTGGGTTTTTTTTTTTTTTTATTGAGTTGTTTGAGTTCCTTGTAGATTCTGGATATTAGTTCTTTGTTGGATGCATAATTTGTGAATATTTTCTCCCATTCTGTAAGTTGTCTGTTTACTCTGTTGATTACTTCTTTTGCTGTATAGGAGCTTTTTAGTTTAATTAAGTCCCATTTGTCTATTTTTGTTTTTGTTGTATTTGCTTTTGAGATTTTACTCATGAATTCTTTGCCTAGGCCAGTGTCCAGAAGAGTTTTTCCTAGGTTTTCTTCTATTAATACAATGTTTATAGTTTCAGGTCTTACATTTAAGTCTTTAATCCATCTTGAGTGAATTTTCATATATGGTGAGAGATAAGGGTCTAGTTTCATTCTTCTGCATATAGCTATTCAGTTTTTCCAGTATCATTTATTGAATAGAATGTCCTTCCCCAGTGTATGTTTTTGTCAATTTTGTTGAAGATCAGTAGGTATGTGGCTTTATTTCTGGGTTCTCTGTGCTGTTCCATTGATCTATTTGTCTATTTTTATACCAGTATCACATTGTTTTGCTTACTATAGCCTTATAGTATAATTTGAAGTCCAGTAATGTGATGCCTCCAGCTTTGTTCTTTATGCTTAGGATTGCTTTGGCTATTTGGGCTCTTTTTTGGTTTCATGTGAATTTTAGGATTGTTTCTAATTCCATGAAAAATGGCATTTTGATAGGATTTACATTGAATCTGTAGATTACTTTGGGAAGTATAACTATTTTAACAATATTGATGCTTCCAATTCATGAGCATGGGATGTTTTTCCATTTGTTTGTGTCATCTACAATTTCTTTCATCAGTGTTTTGTAGTTTTTCTCCTAGAGATCTTTCACCTCTGTAGTTAAATGTATTCCTAGGTATTTTTTTATAGCTATTGTAAATGGAATTGACTTCTTGATTTGCTTCTCAGCTTGATCGTTATTGGTGTATAGAAATGCTACTGATTTTTTTGTATGTTGATTTTGTATCCTGAAACTTTACTGAATTCATTTATCAAATGAATCATATTGTTGGCAAACAGAGATAAATTGGCTTTCTCTTTTCCAATTTGGATGCTCTTTATTTCTTTCTTTTGTCTGATTGCTCTGGCTAGGATTTCCAGTACAGTTGAACAGGAGTGGTGAAAGTGGGCATCCTTGTCTTGTTCCAGTTCTTAGGGGAAATGCTTTCAGTTTTTCCTGTTCAGTATGATGTTGGCTGTGGGTTTATCATATGTGGATTTTATTATTTTGAGGTATGTTCCTTCTATACCTAGTTTGTTGAGGGTTTTTTATCATGAAGTGATGCTGAATTTTATCATATGCTTTTTCTTCATTGAGATGATCTTATGGTTTTTGTTTTTAATTCTGTTTATGTGGTAGATCACATTTATTGATTTGTGTGTATTGAACCATCCTTGCATCTCTGGAATAAAACTCACTTGATTGTAGTATATTATGTCTTTGTGCTGTTGGATTCAGTTTGCTAGTATTTTGTTGAGGACTTTTGCATCTATGTTCATCAGGGATATTTGTCTGTAGTTTGCCTGGCTTTGGTATCAGGGTGATATTGGCTTTGTATAATGGGTTAGGGAGAATTCCCTTCTCCTTGATTTTTTTTTTTTTTTTTTTTTTTGGGAACAGTTTCAGTAAGATTGGTACCAGTTCTTCTTTGTATATCTGTGAATCCATCTGGTCCTGGGCTTTTTTTGTTGGGAGTTTTATTACTGATTCAATCTCCTTGTACATTATTGGTCTGTTCACAATTTCTATTTCTTCCTGGTTCAGTCTTGGGAGGTTGCATGTTTCCAGGAATGTTTCCATTTCCTCTAGGTTTTCCAGTTTATGAGCATAGAGTTGTTCATAGTAGTCTCTGATGAGCTTTTGTATTTCTGTTGTATCTGTTGTAATGTTTTCTTTTTCATTTCTGGTTGTGTTTATTTGAATCTTCTCTCTTCTTTTTCTTGGTTAACCCAGCTAGCAGACTATTGACTTTTTTTTTTTTTTTTGGTTTATCTTGTCAAACAATCAACTTTTTATTTCATTGATCCTTTGAAATTGAGACCAAAAAACCCAATACACTTAGTTTTGCTCTGATCTTTGTTATATCTTTTCTTCTTCTAGCTTTGGGTTTGGTTTGTTCTTGGTTTTTCTAGTTCCTTGAGGTGTGATGTTAGGTTGTTAATTTGTGTTCTGTTTTTTTTTTGGGGGGAGTAGGCATTTAACACTATAAATGCCCCTCTTAGCATTGCTTTTACTGTTTCCCAGAGGTTTTGGTATGTTGTGTCTCCCTTTTCATTTGTTTCAAAAAAAATTTTTTTTTGTCTTAATTTTTTCATTGACTCAAACATAGTTCAGGAGCAGGCTGTTTAATTTCCATGTATTTGTATAGTTTTCAGAGTTCCTCTTGGAATTGATTTCTAGTTTCATTCCACTGTGGTCCAAAAAGATACTTGATATGATTTTGATTTTTAAAAATTTATTGAGACTTTGCTGCCACGTCACTGCAAAGAAATTAAAAAAAATCTATTGAGACTTGTTTTGTGGCCTAACATATGGTCTATTTTGTAGAGTGTTCCATGTGCTGATGAGAAGAATGTATTATATATTATGCAGTTGTTGAATAGAATGTTCTGCAAATCTCTGTGGGTCTATTTGGTCAAAGTTCAATTTAAGTCCAGCGTTTCTTTGCTGATTTTCTGTCTTGATAACGTGTCTAGTGCTGTCAGTGGGGTGTTGAAATCCCCATTGTTGTTGTATTGTTGCCTATCTCTTTTCTTAGGTCTAGTAATACTT
This sequence comes from Daubentonia madagascariensis, assembly GCA_023783475.1. NCBI lineage: Eukaryota > Metazoa > Chordata > Mammalia > Primates > Daubentoniidae > Daubentonia > Daubentonia madagascariensis. Next base: position 11,834,785 of record JAKFHU010000258.1, on the reverse strand, counting down.
GTTTTATGAATCTGGGTATTCTAGTGATGGTACATATAAATTTAGGATTGTTATATCTTCTTGTTGAATCAGTCCCTTTATCATTATACAATGACCTTATCTTTTTTTATTGTTGTTGGTTTAAAGTCTGTTTTATCTGATATAAACATAGCAACTCCTGGTTGCTTTTGGTTTCTGTTTGCAGTGGAGTATCTTTTTCCACCCCTTTACCTTTAGTCTATAAGTGTCTTTACTATTAGTAAGGGGGTTTCCTGTAAGCAGCATATAGTTGTGTCATGCTGGTTTTTTTTTTTTTTTTTAACCATTTTGTCAATCTGTATCTTTTAAGTAGGGCATGTAATCCATTTACATTCAAGGTTAAAATTGCTATGTGAGTTCTTGTTCCTGCCATAATGTTGATTGTTATCTAGTTGCTTTGTAGCCTTATTTGTGTAATTGTTTTATAAGACCTGTGGGTTTTGTAGTTTTGTGTGTTTTTATAATGATGAGTATTGACCTTTTGTTTCCACGTTTAGAACCTCCTTAAGCATTTCTTGTAGGGCTTGTCTAGTGATGACAAATTCCTGCAGCATTTGCTTGTCTGGGAAAGGCTTTATTTCTCCTTCATTTATGAAGCTTATTCCAGCAGGATACAAAATTCATGGTTGACAGTTTTTTTACTTTAAGATGTCTGAAAATAGGACTCCAACCTGGCTTGTAAGATTTCTGCTGAGACGCCCCTGTTAGTATGGTGGGCTTTCCTTTATAGGTGATTGAATGCTTTTCTCTTGCTGAGTTTAGGATCTTTTCCTTCACATTGATGTTAGATAGTCTGATGATCATATGATATAGCAAAGTCCTTCTTGCAATGTATTCCTCTGAGCCTCTTGTGTCTGGATGTCTAAATCTCTAGCAAAACTAGGGAAGCTTTCCTCAATTATTTTCTCAAATAGGTTTTTCAAACTTTTTGCTTTTTCTTGTCTCTTGGGAATACCTATAAATCATAGGTTCAGATGTTTTACATAATCCAATAGTTCTCAAAGGCTTTGTTCATTTTTAAAATTCTTTTTTATTTTTGTTTGGATTAATTTAAAGACCTGTCTTCAAGTTCTGAGATTCTTTCTTCTGCTTGGTCTAGTCTATTGTTAAAGCTTTCAACAGTGTTTTGTAATTCCTTCAATAAAGCTTTCATTTCCAGAAGTTCTGTTTTTCATTTTTTTTTTTTTTAAATAGCTATCTCTTTGGTAAATTTATCATTTCTATCCTGAATTGATTTTCTGATTTATTTGTACTGGTTTTTGTATTTCTCTGGGATCTCACTGAACTTCTTTAAAATCAATATTTTGAATTCTTTATCTGGCATTTCAGAAGTTTCAATTTGGTTAGGACCCATTTCTAAAAAGTTAATGTGATCCTTTGAGGGTGTTCTAACACTGTTTTTTCATACTTCCAGAATTGTTGTGCTGGTTCCCTCTCATCTGAAGAAACTATCTCTTCTTATTTTTGAATCTGCTTTCATTTGGATGGGATTTGGTTTTTTTTTTTTTTCCCTTGAGGATATCCCTATAATGTATGTTGTATAGGATCATTTGGCTTTGCTTCTGGGTGCTTTCAGTGGCAAAGACTCCGTATGAATTCCTTGGTTATAGATAGTCTTAGTGTGGTGGCTTTCTCAAATGTTCATTTTAGATTCACTGCAATGTAGCTGAGAGTCATAAAAGATGCCTGCCCAGTGGCTCACCACTGACATGGCTGTGATGCAAAGCCTCCTCCCTCAGCCCAAGACACGTAGCTCACCAGCTCTCTCTGGCCCTCCTGCTGTCCACTGCCACTTGGTGTGGGGGGTGGGCCCGCCTTTCCTATGAGCTGGGACCCAGTGGCGACACTGCCAGTGGGGACACAGTAATGCCTAACAGCCCCAGAAAGGCAGTCCTCCAGCATCCTTGTGTCAACTTCCCAAGGGAGCAGCCACAGCTGTGTCTGTAGCAGTGGGTGGAGGGGCGAAAGGAAGTTCCCTGTCCATGCCTGGGCCCAAGCACGAAGGCTGCTCAGCTGGTGAGATGGAATTACACTTTTCCCTTGCAGATCTGAGCACAGCATTTGTGTTTCTGTTGGAAGTGGTGCAACCACTCCCAGGGCACAAGTTGGGAGCTCTTGGGCTCAGGAAAGCACGTGCTTTGGTTTCCTTTGTCCCAGGGGATGCTCCCTTGGTGTGCTGCACTCTCCTTTCCCTTAGTAGCAGCACTCCTTGAGAGCTAGACCACTGGGAACCCTGCAGTTCTCCTGGGTCCAGCCAGCTCTGTGTGCTTCCCGCCCTCTAAGTGGGTGCTGGGGAATGTCAGTGGGAGCTCCCGTGATGTGAAGACATGAGAACTGAAGTTCCCTGGGCAGAACACAGTCCTCTGATGGCTGCACCCCAAGTGTGGTGCCCCACCACCACCACTGGGGTCCACTGGGACAGCGAGCAACACGGAGTGAGTTCGAGGTCTTGTACAATGCCTTAAGAAGCCTCCAAATCACTGCCCACACCAGTGTTTGGTTTTGTGGGGGCAGAGGAGCTCTCTGATGGCCAGGATATGTCTGCCACAGGGGCAAGGAGAGCCCAAACACCCCTACCTGCCCTTTCTATGCAATGCCACGTCCCTCGGGCTTCCTAGCCAATCTCTGTCAGCCTCTTGCTTCCTTCTTTTTCTGTGCCCCAGCTTCTTCCTGTGAGTTCTCTCCTATGCTCCAGCACTCTCCCCTTAATGTTGTATTTGAGTTATGATTATTCATTTGTAACTTTGGCTCTTCTTTCTGAGGAGAACTAGCATTCAACATCTCTAGTCAGCCATCTTGAGCCAGACTTCTTTGCCCATTTTTAAATCAGTTTCCTTGTTTTTTTTTTTTTGTTGTTGTTGCTCTTGTTGAGGTTTAGGAATTCTTTATATATTCTGGATGTTAAGCCCCTATCAGATACATGGTTTGCAAATATTTTCTCCTATTCCTATTGCTATTTCATTCCATTGATTGTGTCCTTTGCACAGAAGTTTTAAGTTTTGATGTAGTTCAATTCATCTATGTTTTTCTTTTGTTGCCTGTGCTTTTGATATTATATCCAAGAAATCATTGCCAAATCCAATGTCATGAAGATTTCTCCCTATGTTTTCTTCTAAGAGTTTTATAATTTTAGCTCTTATTTTTAGGTCTTTAACACATTGACTGCCACACTAGAAGAAAAAATTTTCTCCCTGGGGCCACGATGTTTTATTAAAACAAAACGATTCTTTCTAATTTGTTATTTTTTATTGTTTTCTATACGTGAGTTATATGCAATGCAATCCACGTTTTTAGAATTAAATTTTCAATATTAATTGTAACAATAAGAACATCAACATGTAAGATTTTCACCAACCAACTGTAGGGTTTTGCTTCACGAGGCCCTGGGCTCAAAACTAGCTTGAATTAAATACAACTCACATGGCAGTCAGGGTGTTAATCCATTTTGAGTTAATTTTTGTATATGGTGAGAACTTCAAAAAGTCTTGGCATGAACATTCCATTTAAACCTAAGAGACTTGACCAAACCTTAACATGGCTTCCAGTAGCCTAAGGCCAAGTCCCTGGGACAATCCAGTCCCCTTTTGTATTCCTGTCTGGAAAAGGTCAGGGCTGGCAAAAGAATTTACTGTTTGTTCTAGCCAACACCTGAAGATAGTCTGGCCTCCCTTTCTTAGAGCATTTACTAAAAAGGGCTTACAATTGTGAATTCTTCCTGTCCCTTTGAGATGTGTATGTGTCTCCTACAACTCGGGAGTGTCTTGCACAAGGACCTGAAGGTCATTCCTTTGACATGCAATCATCAGGAAGGATAGGGCCTCTGTCTCCCAGTGTCTGCGGGAGGACAGAATCCTAACTTCAGTAATTGCCAGCCAGCAGACCCAGCCGGCCTAAACACATCTATACTGACCAACCCTTTGTAATTTTTCACTTAAGTTCCCACTTGCTCCCTCTCCCTATTCTCTCATTCTCCCTTTATTATATTTTTATGTATTTATTTTAAGAGACAGGGTCTCACTCTGTTGCCCAGGCTGGAGTGCAGTGGCACCATCATTGTTGACTGCAAACTTGAACTCCTGGGCTCAAGTGATCCTCCTGCCTCAGCCTCCCAAAGTGCTGGGATTACAGGCATGAGCCACTGAGTCCAGTTTCATTCTCCCTTTAAAACACTCAGTCACCTCTGTGTAAATTGGAATAGAGGTCAGCTATTCCCCCTACTTTCACTAGTTTCCAAATAAAATTTATTTTCACTGCTTTAACTAATGTCGGGCTTTGTTTATCTTTGATGATGACATAGGTAAGGGTCCATCTTCATTCTTTGGCATGTGGGATATTCAGTTTTCCCAGTACTATTTGTTGATGGAACCATTTTAAAGGTGTAGGGAGCTTGTCATTTAAAGGACTATTGGGTAAACATTTTTGGAAAGTGAGGAATCCTTTCATGTGGCAAATACTTCCCTATTTTTTAAATGCATACCTTCATATACTAGACTCTAAAGTAATGCTCTGTTTTTGCATGGAGGCTCACAGTTTACAAAATGCTTTCCTGTATGTCTCATTTGGCCCTTCTGAGAACCCTGGGAGGTCCTAGTCAAAAGAGATGCTTGGGCCAGGCGCAGTGGTTCATGCCTGTAATCCTAGCACTCTGGAGGTGGAGGCGGGATGATTGCTTGAGCTCAGGAGTTCAAGACCAGCTTGAGCAAGAGAGAGACCCACCCTGTCTCTACTAAAAATAGAAAAATTAGCTGGGTGTGGTGGTGCACGCCTGTAGTCCCAGCTACTCGGGAGGCTGAGGCAGCAGGATCACTTGAGCCTGTGAGTTTGAGGTTGCAGTGAGCTATGATGATGCCACTGCACTCTACCTGGGGCAACAGAGCAAGACTCTATCTCAAAAAAAAAAAAAAAGAGAAGCCTGTCAGCAACACTGTGAAGAGGGGGACACAGTTGTGGTTAATTATGGAGCTGTCGGCTATTGGGATGAGAATCCAGCTGGGTTTGTTGTCCTTGACAGCTGGACTCATCTTTCATAGGCACATGCTTGTTTGCTGCTGAGCATTCATTACTCATGCTGCTTGATGACAGTACTCCACAAATTCTTTTTTTGGAACTCTCCTTTTCTCCAGTCTCAGCCATTAGGTCTGCAAAAAATTGCCCGACCTCCAGATCCAGGGATTGGCTCTGGTTGGTTTACTAGTGGTTCTCAATCCTGGCTCCAGAACAGAATCATCTGAGGAGTTAAAACACTCTGGGCTCCATCCCCAGAGGTTCAGATTTAATTGTTATGGGTAGGGCCTGCACATAGGTTAGTTTGTTGTTTTTTTTTTTTTCCTTTGCATGCTGCTGTAGATTAGTTAGTTTTTTAATAGACTTTAATTTTTAAGGCACTTTTAGGTTCACGGCAAAACTGCGTGGAAAGCATGGAGTTCCCATAAATCCCCTGCCCCTGCACATGCACAACTTCTCCACTATCAATGTGGTACATTTGTTACGATCAATGTACCTGCTTTGACACATCATTATCACCCACAGTCTATAGTTTACATTAGGGTTCACTCTTGGTGTTGTGCATTCTGTGAAATGGATAAATGTATAGTGACACATACCCACCATTATAGTATCATACAGAGTAGTTTTACTGCCCTAGACATCCCCTGTGCTCTGCCTGTTCATCCCTCCCTGCCCCAACCCCTGGCAAGCACTGACCTCTTTATTCTCTACATAGCTTTGTCTTTTCCACATTGTCATATAGTTGAAGTCACTCATCTGTAGCCTTTTCAGACGGGCTTTTCTCACTTAGTAATATGCCTTTTTAAAATGCTCCTGTTTGTTCTGAAACACAGCCCTGTTTGACAGCTTGTCTTAAACCAGACAGCATTTTCCATTTCATGGCTACCATGTTTATTTCAGGGGCGGGCAAGTTTCCCCAGTGGGCCTAGGCAGAGCAAACCCTTAGGACCTTGGTATAGAGGCTCTTTCCTGCTGGCCCCAAATGAGGACACCTGCAGCCTCAAGGAGAGGCCCTGCCTACCCGAGGCTGGAGCCAGGACTGAGGAGGTAGAGCTCAGCCGTGGAGAAGCGTGTGGCCCTGACACGTCACTGAGCCTAGGACAAAGCTGTGCCTGAAGCCAGATCTCCGGGACTGTTTAGATGTATGAGTTAGGATGCTTTTGGCTGCAGGTAATAGAAACCCAACTCAAAGTGGCTCACAAATAAGGACGTTATCTCACAAGAAATCCGCAGGGAGGCCAGCTCTGGTCTGGGTGATCAGCAGCTCACTAAAGCATTCAAGACCCAGGTTTTTCCATCTTATGCTCTGCCATCCTTGGTGTGGTGGCTCTATCTTTAGGTCATTAGTCCCTCAAAAGGGCTGAAAAATGGTTATAGAGGTTCCCGTGTCCCCTATCGGTACGACAGCATCCAAAAGAAGAAGAGGGAACGTATGTTTCAGTCGTCCTCATGAGGGGAGGACACTTCTCTGAGTCCCTCCAGTGGACTCATGTCTCCATGGCCAGAACATGTTCACCTCTAAACCAGACACAGCAAGGGAAGGGGATTACCATTAGTGGCTAAGACTAGCAAGACTTTCCGCTTGCCTGGGGATAAGGTCAACTTCTCACACAGTAGAATAACTGAATAAAATTGAGGTTTTAGAGAATCACAATTCTCTAAAAAGAGACTTTGAGGGAAGGATGAGGGGATGGATGATGGATTGGTAAAGAGTGATCTTTTTTTTTTTTCTGTTCAAACACTAACTTGAACCAGAAAAATTCATCTTAATTGCTTTAATGCCATTCAAGCCAAACATTTTTATAGACTGCCTGACAAAGGGATTGGGGATGGATCTAGTAAGCGCTGTGCAAGGATAAGTGACAAAATTTCCATAAAATTGGAATGATGTGACTCAGATGTCAAGTCCAGCAGGTCCCTGGCACACCCCATGTAATCCGTTAGCAACTGCCCACTTGCTAACTCGTATTATGCTAGTGGAGCATCTGATCCATTGATGGTAGGAGAATCTCCTGACCAACTTTTACCCCCGGGCAGGGCAGTGCAGCGCGGCCATGTCAGACAGTGGGAAGTGGGGGGGGTTTCTCTTTTTGCCAGGCTGTGCCATGCAGCCTTGGAGAAGGTGCCCAGGATCAGCTAAATTGCAAATGAGTTTTCGGGAAAGTGAACACAACCCAGCCAGAGAGTGAAGCAGCATGTGAGGAAGTGGCAGTGGGGCCACACACACCAGGGCTTGCATGACAGCTGGTACCTTGCGAGCTGTTTGACCTTTTATGAGGCCGGCACAAGCTTGAATTCAAAATCAGACAAGGGCATTTTAAGAAAGGAAAATTATAGGCCAATTTTACTGAGAATTTAGAATATCTGTTTGTCCTCCATCTATGGTAAATCCAACAATATGTTAAAAAAGGTATTATGACCAAGTTGGAAATTGGGTTTATGCCAAGTATGCAAGGAATGCAAAGTTGAAAATCAATTATTTAGAAAATCAATTAATATAACTCACCATATTAAAAGATTAAAAGAGACTTCTGATTCTAGCCATTATGGGGGTAATAGAGTCCTAACTTGCTCCCCTGCTGTAGACAACTAAAACACTGGACATAATATGTGAAGCAACTGTTTGTGGACATTGTACAATAGGCAGTGCAGGACTGTGATCCCTGAGAGAGGGGAAAGAAACAAGTGAGGTAAACCTATGATTGCCTTGGCTTTCTGCCCAGAGGTGCATTCTAGACCACGCGGTGTAGGGAGAAGGACCCAAGCAGAGCACGCTGGTGTCACCAAGTTGGTGATAGCGATCCAAGTTCAGAAAGGCAGAGGATGCTGCAAGTTGTAGGGCAGAGTCTCAGGAGAGAGCTACGTAGAAAAAGAGCTCCAGAATTCTCCATAGGGGTCCCCTTGAAACTTTGAATACTAAGCCACAATAGGGTGAGATTCCAGAAGTCTCAGTAAAGAATGACCTGGAAGCTTTAAGCTGAACAATTTCCAGAGCTCCACAGGACAGAGAGATGTCCAAGCTCTGGCCAGCCAGGCCAGAAAGGCCTTGTTAATCACATGGGCTATTCAGTAGCGATTCCCGAAGGGGGTCACACTTTAACAGCAGGACTAAACCATCCCTAGAGCAAAGGCTACTACAAACCTGCCTTAGCAAGCTTACAAACAAGCCTTGGAAAGATCAAGCTGATCTTTAAGTAATTTATCTGACAACCAGAGAAAAGCCCAACATCTTTTACAATCCAGATACCCTGCAATGTAACATTTGAAACATATAGCATCCAATTAAGTCACTCTATTTGTCAGGAAGCAGAAAAACATGACCCAGAACCATAGTAATGCACACTAGCCATACTGAAACACACAAAAAACCCAACAAAGCATTAATCAGTTGTGTGCCGTGAGATAATCTCAAGCAATCTAACACGTGTAACTGGACTTTCAGGAGAGAAGGGGAGGAGGGGAACAGTGCAGAAAATGAATTAGAATAAAGAATAATAGAAATGGTAAACACGTGGGTAGATATAAGACTTTTTTTTGTCTTTAGAACAAAATTTGTTTGACATTTAAAAATTTCTTTAAAAGATAGTAGACTGTTTAAAGCAAAAACAATGACCAAGGATGTGGTTTCCAACGTGTAGAAGTAAAGTGTATGACTACAATAGTAGAAAGAATGGGAGAGAGGAAGTTGAAGTATACCATTTTAAGTTTCTAACAATATACATGAAGTGGTACATTATTTGAATATTGCCAATGATAAGCTAATGATGCATGCTGTAAATCATGAGCTACCGCTAAAAAACCAAAGACATATAATTAAAAAAGTAGATATAATAAATACTAAAATATACTGAATTAATCTAAAAGAATGCAGGAAAAGAGTAACAAAAGAAAATTTGGAACAAATAGGAAAAAATAGCAAAGCAGCAGATTTAGACCCAAATGTATTGATAACTACATTCCAGGTAAACGCTCAAGAACTCCAACTAAAAGGCAGAGATTGTTAGACTGGGATAAAAATGCAAGATCCAAATATGCTGTATATAAAAAATCTACTTTAAATATAATGACACACACATGTTGAAAATTATTAGCTGGGCATGGTAGCATGTGTCTGTAGGCCCAGCTACTTGGGTGGCTGAGGCAGGAGGATCGCTTGAGCCCAGGAGGTTGTAGGGAGCTATGATGACGCCACTGCACTCCAACCTGGGCAACAGAGCAAGACCCTGTCTCAAAAAAAAAAAAAAAAAAAAAGAAAATGGAAAAAAGATTTAAAAAAACACGAATCATAAGGAAGTTGGTATGGCTATATTAATACCAGACAAAGTAGAGACCAGAACAAAGAATAGAACCAGGGATAAAAAAGGAGATTTTCATAATAAAAAAGGGTCAATTTATCAAGAAGACACAATTCTAAATGTGTAGGCATCCAATAACAGAGCTTCAAAATACATGAAGCAAAACTTGACAAAAACTCGAATGCGGAAAACATTCCCTTTAAGATTAAGGCAACATTGTTTGGGAGGTCTTAACCAAAGGCAGAGATAACTTTTCTAAAAATTTTATTTTTTTAATCTGGATTTGAAAGGGAGAAATAGAACTGTCATTATTTGCAGATGATACAACTAAGTAGAAAACTTCAAAGAATCTCAGATATACTACTAGAACTAACGAGAGTTTAGCAAGATGGTTGCATGTTGCTAAGTGGAAGAATCTAGTCTGAAAAGACTACATACTGTGTGATTCCAACAATATGATATTCTGGAAAAGGCAAATCTATAATGACATTAAAAAGATTGGTGGTTTCCAGGGATTGGAGGGGGGAGAGAGATAAATAGAACACAGAGGATTTTTAGGGCAGTGAAACTACTCTGTATGATACTGTGATGGTAGATATGTGAACTATACATTTGTCAAAATCCACAGAACAGTATAGTACAAAGAATAAACTCTGAACTATGGACTTTAGTCAATAATAATGTATGAATATTCATTAATTAACAAATGTACCACACTAATGCAAGATGTCAATAATAGAGGAAACTGTTGGGGAGAGGTAGTATATGGGGACTCTGTACTATCTGTTCAATTTTTCTGTAAACCTATATCTACTCTAAAAAATAGTCTATGAATTTTGTCAAAAATGAAAAGTTGGCTGGGCACACAGTAGCTTACGCCTGTAACCCTAGCACTTTGGGAGGCCGAGGCAGGAGGATCACTTGAGCCCAGGAGTTTGAGGTTGCAGTGAGCTATGACACCGCCACTTCACTCTAGCCTGGGTGAAAGAGTGAGACTTTGTCTCCAAAAAAAAAAAAAAAAGTTAATGAGTCACAAAATATAATTAAGAAGTAAAGATACCATTCACATTAGCAACAAAAATTATGAGGAACCTAAGGATAAATTTAACAAAATATATGAAAGCCCTTTATGGAGAAAGCTATAAAATTTTATTGAAAGACATTAAATATCAGTTTACATGGAGTGATATATATCATGTTCTTGGTTAAAGACTCAGTAAATAAAGATGTTGATTCTTTACAAGTCGATACGTACATTCAATGCAATCCCAATAGGGTGTTGGTGTATGTGTGTGTTTTACTTGAGAAGCTGATTGTAAATTTATATGGAGGAGTAAAAGACCAGGAATAACAAAGAAGAGGTTGGGGGAACTTGTTCTACCACATATTAAAACTTACAAACCTTTAGTAATCAAGAGAGTGTGTCATTGGTCTGGAGACAGTAAATAGAAAAATAGAACTACAGAGAGCCTGGAAAGACAGTCGCATATATATGGAAACTTGACTAACAGAAAAGTAGGAATTGTAGAACAGTAGGTGAGGGACAGACTCCTCAGGGTATTGTGTTGGGAAAAATAGTTATCCATATGGAAAAAAAATTAGATTGGATCCCTACCTCACACACACAAAATCAATTCTGGTTGGATAAAAGACTTAAATGCAAAAGACAAATATTACAATACTTAGAAGAAAATATAGGAGAATATCTTTATGATTTAGGGGGTGAGATTTCTTAAGATACAAAAATTGTTTACCATAGAGAAAAAATACTGATATTTTCGACTACTTCAAAATAAACTTCTGTTTATCAAAACACCTTACAGACAGTGAAAAGACAAGTCTCAAACTGGGAGAAAATATCTGTAGCTATAGAACTGTTAAAGAATAGTAGCCAGAATATGTGAAGAATTCTTACAAATCAGTAAGAAAAATAATCTCATAGAAAAATGGGCAAAATGTAGGACAGACATTTCATAGAAGACAAATAGCCCAGAAATATATACAGGTTCTAAGCCTTATTAATAATCAGCAAAATGTAATCAAAAGCATAGCTAGATGCCAATTTCTGCTTACCAGATTGGTAAACATTAAAGAGTTGGTCAAAATCAAGTGGCGAGGGTTTGGAGCGATGAGAACTGCAATCTGCTGGTGGGAGTGTAAAGTGCTGTAACCACTTTGGAAAACAATTTTCATTACCTTGTGTTGACTAGATGAAACACAAACACTCTGATGATCTGCTAAATAATTTATCTAGCAGGGTGTCAGGGGCTTTGCTTTTTCCATTGTGCACGTAGAAGAAAAGTGCACAGTCCTCTTCTGATCTGTCAGAGAAGTCTTTCAAGTCTGCATAACTTTTAGGAATACTGAGATGTCACTTACAACATTATAACCATAACACAGACTGGGATAAAAGGCATTAAATCATCAAGACAAGCAACTAAATATAGGTTCCTTTTGGAAGTTATTTTCCCACAGTGGTTATGTTTATAAATATTTTAATTAATTAATTTAATTTATTCCCTAAAGTTGTAGGAGTCTAAGGAAACCCAGGGTTGCAAATAGTGATGAATATTCATGTGTCCACTCTACATACGAGAACAACACATTCTACTGAAAGTTCTTAACCAAATCAGATTCTTTGAACTACTTTTGTGATACTGAGTATTATCTTTCCCAGTGGCTGTGTGGGAGTTGGGCATGTTTCTCATCTCTTTGACTCCTTTGGTTAATTATAAAAAAATATTTTTAAGGCCAGGCTGTAGAATTTATTACATGACATTATAAGAGAATAACTAGGTTGTGGAGCTCTATTTGATTAGTAAATGGAGAGAGTGCTGAATAGGATTTTATTTTATAAAAATGTAATAAGAGTATATTTTTTCTACATTACTCAAATTAAACATGCACATCCCCTATAATGTAGCAATTCTATTCCTAGAGAAATCCTTACATCTGCAGCAGGAAATATGCATTATAATATTCATAGAAGTATTGGTCATAATAGCAATAATACTGGCAACAGTCCAAATGCCCATTACAGGTAGAATGTATAAATAAAATTGTGCTATATTTATACAAAAGAAAGCTAGACAGCAGTGAAAATGAACCACAATTATATACATTAATGTGCATAAATTATAAAAATATAGAATTTGAAAAATTACAAGAAAACATATACAATATGATTCCATTTATATAAAGCTCAAAATAGGCACAACCAAATAATATGGCACTGTCTAGGGATGCACATACAGGTAGCAAAGGAGTGATTAATACAAAATTCAGGACAGCGGTTACCCTTCCAGGAAGGGAAGGGGAAGCCATGGGGCAGGGCCCAGCTGTGCCCCTGCAGCCCTGCTGGTGTTCTGTTTTTAAGCCGAATGGTGGGCGCAGGGAAGCGTTCATTTCATCATTCTTTAAATTGCACATGTTCATTCTATACATTCTTTTGTATATATATTTTACGACCAAAGTGTTTTTTAAAATAGTGAATGGGACACAAAAGTGGCAAGAACTTTTGTTGTGGAGAGAAATAGAGAAACGGGTCACTGTAGGGGAGGGAATGTAGGGAGGGTTTGTTTTGGTTTTTAGATGAGAAATCACAGAACGTTGATAGGAATGAGCCACTGGAGAAGGGGACAGCAACTGTTGCAGCCAAGTCCTGGAGAGGGGAGGGGGGATCCAGTGACAAGGCAGGGGTTGGCCGTTGATAGCAGTAGGAACCTCCTCCCAGGGTCACAGGGACAGTGACTCTGGGCACAAACTCAGGTGAATTTGTAGACGGGGGGACTGGAGGTCAACTGCCTAAACTGTCTCTAAGTTTTCACTGAAGCGTGAAGTGAGGCTCTCAGCCGAAACGTGTGTGGGGAACACGTGGGAGATTTGAGGGGAGAGGAGTACGAAGTATCGTCCTGGAGAGTAGGAAGGCAGACTTACGAGGGAACTGTGGGCAGCCAGGGTGTGCTGCTGAGTGCCCTTTTCAGGTTTGCGAACATTAAACTCAAGCCAGTCAGCTCCCTTGTGTGATTCTTCTCCAGCAACATTCAGCTCATCAGGCTCCGAATCAGAGAGGTTTGGTCCCAACAGTGCTGGGTTTGCCGGGCCATCATAATGGGAGAAAGGGGCACAGAGGTGGAGGGTACTGAGAGGGAGACGATGTAATTATTGACCATGGAATCTAGGCTGGGTGAGGAGAGATACGGGGATGGGGGGAGGGAGGTGATGTTAGCGAAACAAATGCTGGCTTCAATGGCTTCAGGATCTTGATAAAGGTAAAGACTTTTTGCAGCGTAGGGTACGACTAGGGTGAATTGGGAAGTTAATGGTTACAGATGCTTGAAATTAAGCTTGTAGAATTGGTTCAGAACATTACTAGTGATGACAAGGCACAAGTTTCAGTGCATGGCTGACATGAGATGAAGAGTTGCTGACAGTGGTTCCCCACTGAGGTCAGGACAGGCTACCCCCTGGGGGGTGAATGTATGGAGACACGGGACATTTGATGTGCCATGACTGCAGAGAGGTAGTACTACAATGGGGGAAGATACCCAAGATTGTGAGTACAGGCGTCACAATGTGCCCCCCCAATACAGGGCCGTTGGAACATGGGGGGGTGTGGATGGGCCATCTGCGTGAATGCAAAGTCACTGAGAATGACAGGAAAAGGCTAGGGAGGAAGACAATAGGAACAGGAAGAGGGCGAGCAGCGATGAGCAGGAGTAGCTGGTAGAACTGGATGGCATGGGTTTCGGTGGGGCTGGAGGTAGCCCCGCTGCTGAATGAAGGAGAACTTACTTGGAAGCAGCAAGTGGGGATGGAGGGGCAAACATGCTGGGGGAGAGAGCTGCTCAAGGGACAGTCAGGTTTCAGGTAACCTCATCCAGGAAATCTTCATTTCTATGAGCAGAGTAGGTTTGCACCTCACAGAACTGAGTCTTATGAAATAGATCAGTGTTTCTCAAACATTAAGGTACTCATGATTCACCTGGAGATCTTGCTAAGATGCTGATTCTGACTCAGTAGGTCTGGGGTGGGCTAGAGATTTGCCATTTCACAAAATCAGTATGTTTGAAAGAGGAGAAGCTGTAGAATTGGCTAAGTTCAAATATGGGCTTTTCCTATGCCATCTATATGGTCTTGGGCTAATAACCTCTCAACTGTCTGTGTAAAGCAGGAATGTCATAGGCTGTTGTGAGAATTAAATGGTGTGTACAAAGCACCCAGCACAGCTCCCAAGCACACAGCAGGGGTAGAGGATTTTCCTTTTATTCCCCTCCATTGTCTGGTCCTCAAAAACCACTCTTTCCAGACTTAAGGTGACATTCTTTTTATATTTTTTGGGACACTGGCCTTTTGTGGATTATCAACTGCTTGTCAGGGGGAAGTGCAGGGGCATGTCTGTGGTGCTCACTCACTGATCACGGTAGAGGAAGAGGAAGGGGTGAGTTTTCTTCAATCTTTGTTTAGGGCTGAGTCTTGCAGCCTACCTCCCTTAGACCTTCTTATTCTGGTTTTTTGATCTGAAAATCCCAGTTCTTATTTGGGTAGATATTCACTGGCGACCTAGACTGAGGGTCCTTGGTAGACCGAATTGCCTTTCCTAGTCTGCTTTGTTCTTCACTCCCTTGTTAAAACGCACATTCATCTTCCAGTGCAGAGTGAGTAAAACGGGCCTCACTTCACTCACTCCACTTTGAGGAGTCTGGCTTAGTGACTTTGGTAACTTTACTCCTGAGTTCTAAGGCTGTAAGAACAGCCTGTTGTATCGCCGGGGCTTCAGAAACACCTAAAGGCTGTCCAGGTATTAAATCCTGCAGATCACCTGGGAGTTTGGGGATGTGAAGGAAACAGTGTGGCAGCCAATGGCTTCAGTAGAACCAGGCAACCGTCCCCAAGGGAGGGGGTCAGGTGTCAGGGAGGAGCCCAAAGTTGGCAGCTCTACTCCAGTCCTCAACAACATATGCGTGGTACATTCTTGATTGGGACCATGAAAACTTCCCACATCGGGGCAGGGCTGCAGAGTACAGGTGGGCTCACTGGGTCCCTGGAAAGTGAATGGCTCCCTGATCAGGTTGGGAGGAGGCTCTTCTTTTCTTTAGCTTTCCTTTTGGCCTTGACAGAAAGGAAACAATTCAAATTCACAGCGTAGGGTCAAGGTATGATCCTCTTTGGGAGGATTTTCCTTTTGGGGAAGGGAGCAAAGGGCCAGGTTCGGGAGGGCTCAGCAGTTCTCAGGGTTTAGAATCCACAAGGAAATAAGTAGCTGTCTGTCACTAATTTACCCTCTTGCAAAGTATAGCAAGAAGCTGTTAATCTTTGCAGAAGTCTGTGCTAATTAATAAAGTTAGAACAGGGCCAATACCTAGGTGATAAGGGGAACTTCAGGCACAGATAACAATGGAAAAAAGGGAACCATTGTCCCTCCACATACTTGGCATCCTTTCTGCGGGCAAGACCCTAAAGTTGCTTTACCACATATGAGTTTGTAACCTCCCCGTTTATAGTCTATCAGGAACCTATGTTAGACTGAGGGGCGAATTCCCCTTTGCTGCTTCTCCTTGAGGTGAGAACAAATGAGTTGCAGGCCGTTCTGATTTGGCAGAGGGTGGCCAGGCACTGACAGACCACAGGACTGCCATTCATTTATCTAACAATACTTCATCCAAGAGGTTTTTGAGTTAGTGGAGGCAAGTATCACTCAGCTAAGTGCAAAGAAACCAGTGCAGGAGAAGGGGGTGGAGGGGGAAATGTGTCAGGCTGGAGGTACCCAGCAGCAGCGGAACAGGTCCCAGGAAAGGAGGAGCCAGTCCCTCAGGTTCCTGCTCGCTTGCTGCTTCCAGATGGGGAGTGTGTGTGTGGGAAGGGGCTTCTCCTCTGCAGGTCTGTCCCCTGCACTCCTGGGGGAGAGTCCTTCCCAGCCTGCCCCAGCCTGCCCCAGCCTGCCTGCATGCCCCAGAAGCCGGTGACCCCTGCTGCCTGTGAGCAGGTGTTACTATGCTCTCTCTGACAGCCAAGGCATTGGCCCATGAGCCTGAGTGCAAGAGGAGCATGTGAGTAAATGCACGTGTGAGTGCAAGAGGAAGATGTGATGGAGAGGGGCTGGCCGTGTTCCTGCAGAGCAGATGGGATTCCTGGGTTTTAAAAATATAGCCAGCCTCGCCCAACACAAATACACAACAGTGTAGTCTCCTGAAGGTCAGAAAGCACTATAAAACATTTCTTATAAAAGTATTTTTTTTAATAAATCAATGTATTTCAATGTTGTAACATGATAGCCCAATGCTATATCAAGGTAGCAAAAGTGAAGATTCCTGGTATTTTTATATAAACACTATGAATGACAGTACATTTGCATTCAACTTCACAAGAAATTATCTTCAGGTCCATGAAGATTCTTTGACAGCTGTAACACCCTTCAAATAGCGAAGATGTGTACTGAACAAGTAGACAAAGTCTAATGATTGAGCTGCACTCTAAAACCAACCATACTGGAGAGAAGGGGATACAATGGCAGTATGGCCAGCTTGATGAACAAAAAACCAAAAATACAGTATATGTCAAAATTACAGAGTATCTTACAGAAATGGAGCCATAAGGAGACACACAGATTAGAACCCTGAAGCAGTGAATGTGTTTCTACCCGTTTTGAGATGGAAAGCAGCCATGGATTTAGAGTCCTGCAGCTGTCTGTCGTGTTGAATCTCCTCACACACCCAATGCTACCAATTGACTAAAACCAGAATTCCCTGCTCTGTATAAATGCTGGTGATGGGTAACTTGCACTATTGCTGTGGGTCAGAGCAATAGTTGGCTGGAGTTCAGGCATCAAGTGGAGGCTAAGATAGTATACCACTGCCTTCTATAGTCCCACAAGTCACACGTTCCAAAGCTGATGCTCCCTTGGAAAGGTTAAAAAAAACCCCAAGGGTATTTAAAACAAACAGCAGAAACCAGAAGCTTCTGACCCTCTAACACTATATTACTGTTCAGCCCACCACGAGAAGTATGTTTCACTTGGTTACAACAAACAGACTCCATCATATCACATGTATATGTATATGACCAGATTTTTGATACAGGATTTTTCTTAAATCAGGTTGAGAACAAGATTCTTTTCCTCCAAGGGCAAGTAAAAGCTGGTTAAATGCTAATTAAATTTATTTTTAATTTTGAACTGTAGAGGAGGCCTGACTTGAATGGGATTTTCTAATGGAAGACATTTATTTCTCAACATCAGGTATAATTAGATTGCAAGGAATCTCATGTCCAGAATTTTATCTGCTGATTGTTAGTATAATAATTGGCCTTAGGACACTATTTCTACTAGAACCCTTTACAGTATTTTTAAACTCTAAATGCTGCAGATGAAAGTAAATACAACAAACTAACAATACAATCATTTGTGTACTGAGTTGCTGCTGGATTCTGGATAAGCACGGATGGGATGTTCTGGGATATTCACCAGGAAGTGTCTAACAATGGCTACTGCTCCTTTGTGTCAGCAGCCTAGGTTTAAATCATGTATGTTTGAATGAACCAGAAAAACTATAATCCACATTATTAAAAATATGCCAAGCAAACTGCAAACACTTTCTACTAACCTGGGTTTTGGTGATAGGACTTCTTTTTTTAGTGAACATCTCACTGCTACAGCCTTAGTGTTTTGTCCCAAATCTCATTTTGAGATCTGAACCAAGTAGACATTTCATAAAGTTTATATAGTCCTTTCTTCTTTCTGTCCCAACTTTTAAAACAAGTGTTCTGCTCCCTAAAGAACTGAGAGGAATTTGTAAAGGCTTTCCTCTCTGGAAACAGGACAGTCAAAAGCATAAATTAGGTTAAGTGGCTTCACTGTCCTCAGGCCAATGCTGTAACCCAAGCTTTATTTTCCCTATGAACAGGGTGTGCTTAAGTTGATAAAATGAACCAAAATCAGCTTATGGAAAAGTTAAAAATGTAGTTTACTGAGAGATATGTATATTCACACAGAGCAATAGCAGACAATCCAATCTAAAAGTTTAAATAAATGTAAATAACTTTAACAATATATATATGAAGCTGAAGTCACTGCCTTGGATAATTTATATACTGCATCCACTATTTTGTGTAGGACATTCATTCTTAAGGCAGAAAAACTGAATGACATGTAATGACTTGGTTCTTACATCCAAGGGTCAAACTGAGAGTTGACTGGAGTGGACAGATTCCTTGCGAATGAGGATTATCTGTGGTTGACAATTTCATTCTTAGAGTATGCTATGTAAGAGACATACATTTGAGAGAACATAAAAAGATGAATTGTAAGACACACAAATATGATTTTAACAAGATGCCCGTAAGACTGAGCATTCTATTATGAGGTGAAACGACTCCCATAACAAATTAACAAGCTCCGACATACTCTGTCTGATACGGTACATAAAAAGTATGAAATATCAAAGAATTACCTGTTGGGAGTGTGTTACTTTAAACTCTGGTTTTCAAGGTCTAGTATAAAAAAGGTAGCCTGAATAGTTAAAAGCAGCTGAATGTCAACTCATACTGCTACTCAGAAGGCTACCCACTTAGGATCTTCCTACACACCACCACCAAAATCCTGTGCAGGGAGGAAATCAAAATAAAAATGAAGCCCCTCCCCCAAAACATGTGCAAAAACACTTGTCAGTTACTAACAAGAATATCTTTCACGAAAAACATAATAATTGTAGAACGAGAAGGCAGCAAAGCCAGAAAGACATAAGAATATACCTCCCTGCCTAGATGGACGGATATTTCAGTTGAAACTAATCGTTCCACGGGCACCTTGGGAGACGTGCTACTCAGAGTGGGAAGGAGTACGAAGAGGAACTGGACTCTGGGTCGCAAGCTCTCGGGGCTGTGTGTGCTCCTTCACCGCAGGCCAGTTTGGCTCTCCGCATCCTGGTGCCAACAACATTAACAGAACAAACATAAATCTAAAAGACAATTCTTAAGCAGGTAATGATGACTATAACTGTGTAAAGTACCTTTTTGTGTGCCTATTATTTATGCCATAGCTCTGGCAATTGTCAGAAGTGTACAAAGATTACCTGCCTAATTTTTGAAGACATGAAGATTTTCTTCTTTCACGGTGGCAGGAGTCCATGCAAGATTTGTAAACAGCGATACAAAATACTGTAAACATAACTTAACAGAGCTTGTATAAAACAGAAGAAGTAAATCCAAATTTACAAGTGGGTAAAAAAAACAGAGGGCAGCTTCATACAAAGTTCTCCCCTCCTGCGCCAAGTGATATTTTTGATTACAAATAGAATCCTGAGCTGAAAAACTGGGATTTGGGGGAGAGCCATCTTTGCATACAAAATATCCAAAGGACGCTTACTGTTTACTTTTCCCTACTGATATTCAACTGCCAGAGACAGTTCTGAAAGTGTGACTTTGGAGACATTTATAGTTTAGTGTGGCGCCCGGGTCTGGAGCCTGCTGCAGTGCTCGCCATGGAAGCGGATGCAGCAGCATCCTCTGCTTCCTCCAGTTCATCCTGGAGCTCTTGGCTGACACTAGACTGCAGGGCGGCAGGAGTGAGCCACTCCTTCGGGAGGCAACTCTGTAGAAAGGGTATACAGGAACTGAAGTAGGCAAGTCGATTGATCCAGCGAGGAATCTCTTTCCCACAAAGAATCTACAGAGGAGAAAGAGTTCTGTATTAGGTAAGAGAGGTTAAGGTTATCTGGTCCACTGCCAAGGAGTGGAGGGAAGGAGGGAGGAGGGATATGGCTGGACAGAAAAGCCACTGTAGACTAGTAAGTAAAGTTAGTATGATAACAGACTCAGTTGTCAGTGTTTGAAGTGTTGGGGGTGAGGAGTGTTGGGCGTCGGGAGTCCTAAGGACTGTTACAAGGATGGGAAGTGGGCAAATTAATCAGCTGGGAGGGATTCTTCCTGGCACCCATTTTGGTGCGGTTACTCCGAGCTTTGACAACAAGCAGCTCCTTAACTCAGGAGCCTGGGGTCCCTACTGTCGGCTCCACTCCTTTCTTTCTGAAGAACCTTGTCAAGCTGTTTACTTTTTACACCTGTAAAATCAAGCTAATTCCACTTCACTCCTCTTTGATCCTTGCAACTCCTTTGAGACGTATAAAAAAGTATCTTTGAACACGCAGAAGATGCTTGTTAATGCAAGATATTATTAGAGTAATAGCAGCTCCAGGCAGTTAGCGCAGTCAGTCTTGGATATCTTCTCATCTGTGAATTCTCCTTTTTCACATTTTCCTTTCTACTTTTCTCCAGTCTCTACCACTCCATTTTTCCCGGCCCTCATTTTGCCCCTTTACTTCTGTCCCTGACCGACTTGTTTTAAGGAGCGTACAGTGGTCCAGAAAGAGGTGTCTCCCCGAATGAGGACCTGGCTCCGTGGCGCCTTTGCAGCAGCAGGCCTATGGTCAGAACAAGGCGTGGAAGCCTGGCCAAGCTTCCGTCTGAAGACTCTATTAAGAGTATAAAGGATGCCAGGAAGAATCCCTCCCAGCTGATTAATTTGCCCACTTCCCATACTTACAACAGTCCTTAGAACTCCTGACATGGCCCCCCACCAACATTTCAAACAGTAACAACTGAGTCTTTTATAATACTAACTTTACTTACTATTTTCTTTTCTGTAAGCAACATTGGGCTTAACTGAGACCATGCCCCACTGCCACTTTGGTGTTTTTGCCTCCAATTATGCCAAAGATAATGATCATGTGACCTGAAAATGCCATCTTAGATATTTACATGTCTTAGTTAATGACTTTGGAAAGAGGTTTCAAAGCATCTTATGTCCAAAAATTAGCTCAAATTGAAGTAAGCTAGCACCTGTAATTATGCAATGTAACTTTTCTCCCCAAAGATTTAGCCCAACCAATAATGGTTACTACATTTATTTTAAATATTATATCTCTGTTTTAACTATAGGAAGAGTGAGATGGTGTTGAGGGAATATAACACATTCTAATCGTTTTTGATTACCCAGCACCTATCCCAGTGCCTGGGAGTAGAGAGAGGTAGACAGGTACTTAAGAATATTTGAAGAACAGGTACAGAATATGAACTAGATCTGGGTGAAAGCTGAGCAATGGCCTTATATGATACCATTCCCATCTGTCTACTCTTAAAAGCATGGGCATACAAATATTACTTTGCACTTTATCCGTGAGACAATTAGGGGTATCTGCATATTTGGAGGTTAACCATGTAAGTTGTGACTAAGAATATTTAGGTTAATATGATAGTCACTGTTGCCTATTCAATAGCTATTTCCTTCATCCTCCTTCCAGAGTCCTAATTTTACTCAGTAATCGACCCCCCCCAATATATCCATATGCTACAGGTGAAGCTGACTTTATCCCAATCCCTGGTGGTGTGGCCTGATTAGCCTAAAACAGAGTTCTGTAATCTACAGTCACCTGTTTTTGTAGATAAATTTTTACTGAAACATAGCCAAGTCTATTGTTTATGTATTGCCTATGGCTCTTAGGCTACAATGGCAGAGCTGGGACCATGAATAGTCTACAAGGCTAAGATATTTACTATCTGGCTCTTAAAAAAAAAAAAAAAAAGTTGTGCCAACCCTTGGTCAAGCCAGTATTTTAAAAACTTTTGAGTCATGAACCTAAGTAGGTCATTTAGCATTGCAACCTGAATTTTTAAAATGAAATAGATCGTAGGTATTAAGGTAACTATGACACTTGTCTTAGTTATGTGTGCGTGTGTGTGTGTGTGTGTATATGTAAAAATTGGGTCACAATGTAAAATGTATTTCTCACTGGTTAGTGGTTAAATAGTATTTGGTTTATATGGTAAAATTACTTTTGCATTTAAGCTTCAATCCAGCCAATACCTCTTCTATACCTGAGATACAGTGGCAAAAAGATGATATATATACAGGGTTATTCACTGCAGCACTTTTTGTAATAGCAAAAGACTATAAAAATAACCCAAGTGCCATTAATAGGTAACTGGTTGAATAAATTATGGTACGTCCACAAAAGGACTATTCAGCTGAGAAAAGAAATGAGAAATATCTCTATGTACTGCTACAGAATGAACAACAGCATACACCATTAAGTGAAAAAAGCAAAGCGGAGAAAAGTGTGTATAGGATGCTCCCAAGATACAACAGTGGGATAGGCACAGAATAACGGCTGTAGACATTCCCATTCCAAAAGGAAGAAAATGGAAGGAAGAAAGGAGTTACCAGTCCCAAGTAGTTCTGAAATCCAACTGGGCAGATTCCATTAGGCTTCAAGGCCTGGCAATAATCCTCTGTGGCCCTGGGCTCTGCCTTCTGGGCCCTTGATTCTATCCTTTTTTCTGCACCTTATTTCCTGCCTATAGAATCTTCAAAGTCCAAAGTCTTTCTTTCATTCTTGTCCTCTCTTTCCATCCAAGCTGGCAGTGTTTCTGCCAATACAACATTCTCAAAAACATGGGACTCAAAAACTGTGCATGTCATGGGACTCACTGCATTAGAAGAGAGGTTCCACCACAGATCTTTCCTGGATAATCCTATCTCTATTCCCGGTTGAGGGGATCTATGAATTGTATTTCATCTCTTCAGCAATAGCAAAAGGTGGTCTAGTCAGAGCCTTGGCTTTCTATAGCATCCTTTCCTAATCATGGAGGCTCCTAACTTCAGCATCTTTTGCAATCTGGATAGGCTGAGAAATTCCCAAGTCATTAATGTTAATTCCTTTCTTTGCTTAACAGTTCTCTCAATTTATCTTTTCTCACATTTTACTAAAAGCAACAAGAAGAAAGCATGCTGCACCTTCTACACTTTGCTTGGAAATCTCCTCAGCTAAAGACCCAAGTTTATTGCTTACAAATTCTCTTTTTCGCATATATCTGTAGGACACAATTCAGCTAAGCGTTCTGCCATTATATAAAAAGGATACCCCTTTGTCCAGTTTCCAATAACGCGTTCCTCATTCCTTCTGAGCCCTGACAAGCAGCACCTTTAATATTCATATTTCTACTAACAGTCTATTCAAGGAATCTAAGCTTTTTCTATGAAACCCCTAAAACTTGCTCCAGCCTTTATCTATCACATAATTCCAAAGTCACTTCCACATTTTTAGGTATTTGTTATAGCAGCACCATAATTGCAGGTATTAATACTTATCCTGGCTCCCTATAGCTGCTGTAACAAATCATCAGAATCTGTGGCTTAAAACACTGCAAATTTATTCTCTCAGTTCTAGAGGTCAAAGAAGAAGGGTAGAGGGGAGTAGAAGAGAAGCCAGACTTCAATGAGTATACTTTGTTTTTTTTAGATTTAACTTTGGAACCATGGAAAGATTTTATATAAGTATAAAAGGAAATTTAAACGAAAAGTCAACCTCTTCAAAATAAAAAAGGAAATATAGGAACCTAATTGTGTACTGAGTTGGTACATGGAAATTCCAGATAACTGTAAAACACATGAATTTGATTATGTATTAAGCCATACTCTAAAGAGAACTACAAAAAAAACTTCAACTTTCCAGTAATCATATTGTTGGTGGCAGTGTGACACTATTATTCTAAAGCTGTTTTAGGTACAGAGGAGTAAAACAAATGAGCAATTACGTTGTTGTGCTGAGAACCTGGATTTTTTGACCAGAGGTAGACAAGCTAAAGATGTACTATTGAAGAAGTTATGAAAAAACCCTGCAGCCTGAATTTGTAGTAGAAACATTACTATGAACCTGTATGTGTATGTGTATATATATGTGTGTGTGTATATATATATAAATATATATATATAAAAAAGTCCTAGCCCTATCTCCTGAGGGGAAAGAAAATCTAGAAATAATCACCAATTTAGTAGCAATCAACAACCCTAATGCCCAGATTAAAGTTTCCAGATATTTCCTATTAGAGAGAAACAGCTCTGTGGTAGAAATATATAGATAAGCCTGGAATATCTTGTCTTACCAGAAAATAAAAAGGCTATCAAAGATTATTAGGGGCCAGGCACCGTGGCTCACACCTGTAATCCTACCACTTTGGGAGGCCGAGGTGCGAGGATTGCTTGAGGTCAGGAGTTTGAGACCAGCCTGAGCAAGACCGAGACCCCATCTTTACAAAAAAAGTAGAAAAAATTAGCCAGGTGTGGTGGTACACACCTATAGTCCCAGCTACTCAGGAGGCTGAGGCAGAAGAATCGCTTGAGCCCAGGAGTGAGGTTGCAGTGAGCTATGACGACACCACTGCACTCTAGCCTGGGGTGACAGAGTGAGACCTGTCTCAAAAAAAAAAAAAAAAGTCAAATCAAAAGACACAGGAGCCAGCTTGAAGAGACTCCTATTGATCAAAGATGGGACGAGAATAGTAACTACACTGATCTGAAATGTATGAAATATTTTTACATCTGGAGAAGAGGGGAAATTTATGATACTAGGTTTTCAAAAAAGTAAAAGAAATATTGGTTGCCTTTGGAGAATGCTAGGGAACTGCGTTGGGATCCCCAAGACCACCTCCAAGTTTGATGATTTGCTAAGAGGTCTCACAGGACTTGGCATATAGTCGTATTCACACATATGATTTATCACAGTGAAAGGACATAAAACAAAATTAGCAAAGGAAAAGGTGCTTGGGCAAAGTCTAGAGGAAACCAGGTTTCCAATCCAGTCTGAAAAATTAGTTGAGTCTGTTTGATAGGGACTATCTGAAGGCAGTCTGTTCCAAACAGTTCTGTTTGTCCCTGACACCAGGTTATCAGCCCAAGTGTGGATGACATCTGTGGGAAATGCAGGAGCTGAGGCCACCCCTTGCTGTCTCATAGTCAGTACTGCCAGGTATGAGCATAGGCTCAGAAGCCTGTTTAAATTCAAAGTGCTTACAGAAGTTTAAAAAGGCAGCATGGGAAGTTTTTCTTTAGGAAGAAGGTAAAGGGAGTATCAAATAAGATTATCAGTCTTCACCCTCCTTTGAGTCTGCCCAGGACCCAGGTTGTTGTTGTTGTTACAAAATCACCTATGTCCCATTTAGCAATCGTAACTTCTTCACATTTTAAAAATTACCCCCTACTCTCATCCAGACCTTTTGTCTGGAAGAGAGGTATTAAAGAGGGACAAACGCTTTCACAGGAAGTATTTTTATATAACTTAACCAGAAAGATATGTCATTTTAGGAATTGGTCAGAATTAAATCCTGAATTTTCAGAAAATTTCAAAATGGGTTTAGAGAGCCTCTCACAGCTTTCATCCTGATCACTTATCTAGTGAGTGACCTACAAAAGATCATTTCAGGCCAGGCGTACTGGCCCACACCTGTAATCCCGATTCCAATACTTTGGGAGGCTGAGGCAGTGGGATCACTTGAGCCCAGGAGTTCAAGATCAGCGTGGGCAACACAGCAAGACCTCATCTCTTAAAAAAAAAAAAAAAAAAATTCGCCAGGAATGGTGGCATACCCTGTAGTCCCAGCTACTTCGGAGGCTGAGTGAGGCAGGAGGACTGCTTGAGCCCAGGAGCTCGAGGCTGCAGTGAGCTATGATTGTGCCACTGCACTCCAGCCTGGGCAATACAGCAAGACCCTGTCTCTTAAAAAAAAAAAATCCATTTCTGGGAACAGCTGCATTGAGTAATCAAACATACCTTTCTAAGGTATGTGTACCAGTAGAAAGGTGGCAGAGCAGAGGTAGGCTGTCAAATCTACTGTTGCAAACTGCAACTAAGCTGGAAAGTCCTAAGTCAACTGTGGTGAAACATCCTTGAGAGGAGTGAAGAGTAAGATCTATCAGGGTCACAGTCCTGTGCTTTCCCCTCAACTTGTAGCTTTTGTCAGTAACTAAAAGTAAGGGATGCAATCAGTCCCTGTATCAGAAATACAGAACTGAACAGCAGCTTGATTTCAGATGGTCCAACCAGAGAAGCCCTTTCCTGTGGACACCTACAAGTAACCCAGACAGTTCGTCAACATCCATGTTTTTATAGTTTAGAGCCCCACAGAATTGTGTCCTAACCCTGCAATGATCCCCAAGTAAAAGTCTTGTTCCCTGAGCCTGTATCTGCTTTCAACTGAACCCAGCCTGGGCTGAGGCTGAAACTGTAGCAGACATTGTCAGGTTTTAGCTTAAGAGCCAAGTGCAGACAATTAGGATCTGTGAATTCAGGATTCAAAAACAAGCCAGGGGCTTTTCTATGGCAGCAGTGAAGCTGCGATGCCGAAGGGCCAGGCAGCCAGGTTTCCAATACCAAGTGACAAGCAAGGCTTTCCCAAGCCCTTTCTAAGACCCACTGAAAAATATGCACTTCAGGCTGGACAATCACCAGCCTCTAAGGGTCAGACAGCGGATTTTACAAGAGCTCACTAACAATCAAAAACTGCTTCAAAAATTTTTTTAAGTTTATTTCCCTGTGAAGATTGCCTCTTTTTTTATGTTGTCTCCCTTTTTTCAGAGGCTCCCGTGGGCAAAAATCATAGGAAAAATCATTAGTTATGAGACTTATTTTGCTTTCAACACTCAAAATTTGATTTAAATTTCCATCTACCCTACGACAGCAAAAAGCAAGGAAGTTGTGTCCCAGTAACACCTTTTCTTTGCAGCACTGCCTGATTGGGATGATCCCTCTACTATTTGCAAAATTACAAGTGTAAAACATTTTACGTCAATTTCTATAATATAACCATAGATGTATTACCTGCAAAGTACAAGGCCATTCACCACCCCTGCCCCCACTTCCTGATTGCAGATATATTCAAACCCTTTGCAGTAAATTCAGCAAAAGGTTTGACATTACAGATGCCTGGGGAGATCCCAGCTGGAATGGGGGTGAGGAGTGCCTCCACAGCAGCTAGGCTGAAGAAAGACTGGAGTACGCCCCCTGCCCTTTTTTACTTTGCTCCAGCCCTGGAAATGGATTCAACCTTTTTTCCTCCTACTTGTGAGGAAAGAGCAACACAATGTTTAACATTTTTGGCCCAATCAAAGCTCATCTTTGGGAATTCTGGGGTCTTTTTTGTTTCCACCTGGAGGAGAGAACAAAAGCCAAACCAATTACCTGGGCCGAGCTTCTTTTTTTTTCCTTCCTCACTGTAGCCAGTATGGCCAAAAGTAGCCAGGGAATCCAATGATTCAGCTCTCCTGGAGTAGGCTTTATCATTTTCAAGATCCTTAAGTAATTTTTACTTTTCACAACAGACAAAAGCTCAGCTGTTATTTCATACTGTGGACAACTCCATAGCCACCCAGGTACCAAAGGTTTGCCACCCCTCCCCCTTCATCCTTTTTCTCATTCATATTTTAGTGAGTCAGGGGGCCCTGACTTGGTGATCTGCTAGGACTCAGGACCCAGCATCTAATCATACTCACGGCTATGACTTATTACAACAAAAAGATACAAAACAAAATCAGAAAAGGGAAAATGTACTTGGGGTGAAGTCAAGAGGAAACCAGGCACAAGCTCTAAGGATCCTCTCCCAGTAGAGTCACACAGGACATGCTTAATTCCCCCAGCAATGAGTTATGACAACATGTGTGAAATGTCTACCAGGGAAGTTCATTACAGACTCAGTACCCACGGTTTTTCCTGGGGGCTGGTCATGTAGGTACCCTCTGCCAAAATTCCAGATTCCCAGAGGGAAAGCAAGTGTTTAGCATAAGCTCAATTATTTGTACAAACAGATTAGGCACAGGGAGCCACTCTTACCAGTGCTAGGAATGGTGAGAACCCTCCTGAAGTCCAGGTTCCCAGGTGGCAGCTGAGGGCCAAACTTGCAATGTTTGTTAACCTGCTATGTTAACTCTTTTCTGCACAGGGACCAACTCATTTTTTGAAAACTTGTAAGTAAAGAGAAAAAAATCAAGCATCTATCCTACCTTTTCTGTGGGGACTGTACCTCACAGTAACCAGCTGTATGAATTTTGTTTATATCTGGATTCAAACTGTTAAAAAGTCATGACAAAGGCCAGGCACAGTGGCTCACGCTTGTAATCCTAGCACTCTGGGAGGCCAAGGCGGGATGATTGCTTGAGCTCAGGAATTCGAGACCAGCCTGAGCAAGAGGGAGACCCCATCTCTACTAAAAATAGAAAAATTAGCCAGGCATGGTGGTGCACACCTGTAGTCCCAGCTACTCGGGAGGCTGAGACAGGAGGATCACTTGAGGCAGGAGTTTGAAGTTGTAGTAAGCTATGATGACGCCACTGCACTCTACCCAGGGCAACAGAGCAAGACTCTATCTCAAAAAAAAAAAAAAGTTATGACAGTTGGAAATTTGAACTTGTATATTTGGATAGTATTAAGAAAGGAATGTTAATTTCTCTTAGGAGTGATAATATATTGTGGTTATGTTAAAGAGAACCTATCTTTTAGAGCTGCAGAGTGAAACATTTATAATTGAAATTAAATGATACTGGGGATTTGTTTCAAAATAATCTGGGGATGGAGTGGCATTCTGGAGTGGGTGCTTATAGATGAAACAAGATTAGTCATGAGTTGAAAACTTTTAAATCTAAGTGATAGGTGTATAGGGGCTCATTATACTATTCTCTCTGCTTTTATACATGTTTTAAATTTTCCACTGACAACCCAGACAGTTTTCTTCTTCCTCTGAATCTGCTAAAATTATTGCAGCTATCTGAAAACCATAAAGGGACCTAGCCTGAGGGCAGAGCCAACATCCTAAAGATGGCAGCTTGGAGAAATGAAAAGACCTTAGATACCTAATGACACTGACAGTTGAGACACTGACCATACTGACTTGGAACTTGCCTTATCCTGGACTTCTTGTTTTGTGAAATGTTTCCTCATTGTTTAAGCCAATTGGAATCAGACTAGAATGAATCTAACCTGTAGAGTTGGCAAACTTTTTCTGTTAAGGGCCAAACATTAAATATTCTGGGCTTTATAGGCCATAGGTCTTTGTTGCAACTACTCAACTCTGTCATTGCAGCCTGAAAGCTGTCAAGATAATAGGTAAACAAATGAGCATGGCTGTGTTCCAATAAAACTTTATGAATACTGAAATTTGGACTTTACATAATTTATGCATATTACCATATATTCCTCTTTTGATTTTTTTCAACTCTTAAAAAAACATAAAAACCATCTTTAGCTTGCAGGCTGTACAAAAAACAGATGGCAGGCTGTTGGTTCACAGGCCGTGGTAGTTTGATAATCCTTGCTGTAGAGGAAGCATCTGAACTGATAACACTATGTTAAATGATGATAATTCTTAGAGTTTTTGGAACAATGTTAACAAGAGTATGTATACCAACAATCAATTATAATTAGCAACTGTTTTGTCTATCTGCAACTGGTTATATGACAATCTCCAAACTATGTTGTCAAAGATGTAAAAGCACATTAGTTTTACTAAATTCCTTAGAGTACCTAATATTAAATTTGTTTGCCTCCATTAGATGGGTTTACTAATATAGGTCCTTACATCCCTTACTATCCAGAATTCTAGTTTCAGCACTGCCATTAACAAGCTGGGTATCCTTGCCTAAGTCACTTAACTTCTGGGTCGTACAGTTTAACAATTCAGCACTCATATGGGGGAAAGCATGAAAATTGTGGCCTAAAAAGATGGCTCCAGGAACATCTAGAATTGCCTTTTGGGCCCCCAACTGTAATACAGTTTTAGGGTTAGGCTAGGGCTGAGGTGGTGATATAGATGCTCAATAAAGTTATTAATTTATTTGGAAGAGAGACTAAATCAGAGCCAGAAAAAGTAATGATAAAGTATAACAAACACTAGACAAAAGTCAGGGTCTAATCTGAGTTCTCCATAACAATCTTTGATAAATCATTTTCCCAATCAGGGCCTGTTTCCTTGCCTATAAAATGAAGAGACTAGAAGCTGTCTAATATCTCTACCAATTTTAACATTCTATGGGTCTTTGAATGCATTCTCTACAAATGTAATGTCTGGGGTCAAGAAAGCTCTTCCCCGAAAATCGACTAGGTCACCTCTATGGTATCTGTGCACCCCCTAGAGTAGTGGTGCTTCTCAAACTTTTATGTTCATATGAATCACCTAGGGATCTTGTTAAAATGAAGTTTCCGATTCACTTGTGATAGAGCAGAGATGATGCATATCTCACAAATTCCTAGGAGATGCTGATGCTACTAGTCTATGAAATAAATACACTTAGAGTAGCATGGTAACAGACCACTGTAGTCCTGTTTGAAAGCTATGTTGTAGAAGCCATGAGGGAAGTGGAAAGGGCTAGGTAGCTAAGCATTTCTGCAGAGGTGGTTACTGAAATAGCAGCTCATTTTCTCCTTCACACCTTTCCCGATGTCTGTGGTACCTTGATGCGACCACTGCAATCACCTGTTAAGGGATCAGAAAGTTGGGAAGCTGTTTTAAATGCTATTTAATTCTCCAGACCTTTTGTTATAATCTTTTTGATTTCTTCCTTCCACTTTCTTTTTATGGTTCTTTAATTTCCATCTAGTTTTGATCTTCTGTTTGGAATTCAAGAATTGAGAAGGCAAATAAGAGCCTGTGTGATATGTTAGCAGAATAAAACTTCAAGATGGAAGAGATGAATTACTTAAGAGCCAGGAAAAAAAATTCAAGTTGGCAACTAAAATTTAGCAAAAGAGAAATCTTAGTGGCTAAGAAGCAAGAGGTCTCTAAGCATCTATTTTTTTTAAAGTGAAAATTTTAGGTTGTAATAAAATAAGAAGAGACAATTATTTGTACTCACTCTCTACCCACAGCAAAGTAATGAACAGAATTACCATTTAAAACTGTGCTGACTCTAAAGTTACCTACCAACTCTGGAAAGGTCATTCATACAAGAGAAAGAAATACAGTATCATATTTTGCACAACATAAAAAGATCAGAAAAAAATGAATCAAGATTGAATACAGTGGGAAAGGAAGTACACTAGTATATGTTATTTACTTTATCAACTTTTAGGATAAAATTTAATTTACCTCTGATAAAGCTGAAGAAAAGTGATTGCAGTTTTTATGCATCAAATGATAAGCATTGCCTTTGTATTCTTTTCCCAGTTCTTCTACAATTTTTTCTATATCATCTTCTAGGAAGTCAGTGCTCCCTAAAACAACAGCTTCTCTTAAAAAACAAAAAGAAAAAAATAAGAAAGAAAAAAGGACACAGCTGTGTGAGTTTCAGTTATTTATAAACAACAGCATGTTTAAAGACTTATTTCCAGGAATATTATGATTGATGTAACAAAGCAGGGTTCATACAATAAGACAAAGAAAAATGAGATACTCTTAAGATCAATTTTAGTTTCTACTTTTCTGCAAACTCTTAAGTACATTACCTCTGAAAAATACAAATGTACAAGTTGTCTTTATGAAGCAATGTATGTTATTATATAAAAAATATAATATCACAGGTATTTTTACAACTATTGTATTAGTAGTTACATTATGAGAGAACCAATTTGTATGCTACAAATTGCAAATATTCCCTCTTAACTGCACTTGCCATTAAAGGGCTGGCCATAATCTCAGAAACAAACTTTCAAGTTATCTGCCAGCACTTTGCAGTGAGAACTGTCAAACTTGAGTAAGTTTTTTTAAAAAAAAAATTATCAAAAAAACCCCACAAACAAACAAAAAACCCCCAAAACTACTACCTTGGAAATGCAATCGACAATATTCAAGGGAAAGTGGAATTTTAGTCAAATACGAGTTAGGCATTCAAGAAAGGTGAATATTATTAGAAAATCATTTTACTGAGTAGTCTTGCCAAAAGGGAGCCCAAAGGAATGGATGCAGGATGGCATTATAGCACCCCTGTGTGTAAAAGTTTCAATTCAGTGACAGGCTGAGAGAACCATGAACTTAGTAGTGTTAATATTATGTAGCCCTATACTGAATTTCAATGTTATAACCTCATCTCACTATTTTTCACTTGGCAGGTTATCTGTTATAGGCCCAGAAGTTTTTTTAAAGCTTCTTGAAACTAAGATTCTAAATATCACTTTAAATACAAACCTTAATTAAGGAATGGAAATTTGATTAACAGATTTTCACTGCTTTTTACTACTCATAAGGCTCCAGAGAACACTTATACCCACACATTTTAGGTCTGTCATTACACGTAATACATGTATGTACCTTAACAATAGTTTCCAGGCTAATCAACTGTTTAGTTATTTCAAATTTATAAACAGTGTCCCTTTCATTGGGAAAATAGTTTTATTTTTATTTTTGAGACAGAGTCTCACTTGGCTGCCCTGAATAGAGTGTAGTAGTGTATCATAGCTCACTGCAACCTCAAACTCCTGGGCTCAAGCGATCCTCCTGCCTCAGCCTCCCGAGTAGCTGGGACTACAGGCGCATGCCACAACGCCCAGCTAATTTTTCTATTTTTAGTAGAGACGGGGTCTCGCTCTTGCTTAGGCTGGTTTTGAACTCCTGAGCTCAAGCAATCCTCCTGGCCTTGGCCTCCAGAGTGCTAGGATTACAGGTGTGAGCCACCGCGCCTGGCCTAAAGAGATTTTTAATAGTGGCAGGTAGGTCACAATAAAACTTTCCTCCTCCTCCTTCCAAACAGGAGATTGAGGGGAAGGAATCATTAGACAAGAAAGTTTTCAAAGGCAGACCTGAAAAAAATATTTTAAAAGTAAACAGAATAACTTATATGGGTCCTGAATAAAAGCAACAGAAAGCTATTTCAGACACTTTATTTGGCTGATTCCCATCTCTACACAACTTAAACAGATTTAATTTTAAAATAAAGTGTCAGCAACAAAAACAAAGTTAAAGAAACATTTTTAACTTCTTAGATTTTAATCTATAGAATGAATTCTGTATGCCTGAAACCAAGCTTTGGCACCTAAGACAGCATAGTAAAAATTATCCTCCCTACTTACTTAAATTTAAATGTTTCTCCTAGTTCAGAAGCATTTCCTGGGGAAATTTCAAATATTCCAGAAAAGGGGTAAGGATGGCCACCATAAGCAAATTCTGAAAAGAGAAAACTCATGATTTTTAGTATTTATCACATAAAATTTAACCAGAATGCTGAATTAGCTTTAATAAATGATGAGGATAATAATGATACCATCTAAATATTTCTCAGTTTATAAAATGCCTTTCATAAACATCTCATTTAGTTATTACTACTACAGAACAGTTTTCACAAAGGGCCTGAAACTCAAATAACATTCAAATAATGGAAGACACTCAAAGGTAATCTTGACTGCCATATTTACTTTGTTTATATTGGCAAAAGGAGAGTGATTAACATGCAAAGGTGAATATAGTCTCTGCATATCTATCATGCCAAACTAAGAAGGTGGTCAGTTCAGTGTTTTGCCACTTTCTAAATTAAAGTGATCTAATTTCAAACTCATATCTTACTGGGGAAACTAATAACTCAGTTTTCACGGTTTCTGGGATGAAGACTCTTGGTTTATCTTTGAGTAAGACTGAAACATCACCAAACCTGAAACACTATTCAATTCCCCTCATTCAAGAAAAAAATGCATTGCCAAATTTTAACATATATACCACTACCTCCCCATCTCCATAACAAATCTTTTAGCTAGGAGGAAACTATCTGTACTACAGTGACTTTTCATCCAGCTCATCAGATATAAACTCTCATCTAGAATTAAAACGGAGAATGGTTTCAAATAAAAAATTTCTGGCTACAATTCTGATATCTCAGATATTTAAGTGGCTAAGTCTTAGTGGACATATTTAAAGAATCCAAACAAATGTATAAATTATCACTTAAAATTTATTAAACATAATCTTAGAAGATGTTAGAACAAAACATTGGAAAGAAAAAGCAGAAACTAAGTTTATTTTCAATTCAGACCTCAGAAAAAAGCAACAATGTAGCTGAGAAAATGTTTAGCATTCAATTTTGAAATTAATTTTTTATTTTTTAATGATGTAATTTTATAAAATATTGTACATAACCAGGTTGGATGGGACAGATTATATTTGCATTCTTAACTTTCTCAATTTTAGTAAGGAAAGTCACAGACCCATTTATTCTTTTATTCAAGAAGCTATCATTCACTTTCAGTAATATATTTGGTTCTAGCTTTGCTAAATTTATGTGGACATGTTTTGAATCATGTTGTAATTATTACTAAATGATTTTATGAAGGGGAGCAATGATTAGGCAGATAACAGAACCATGGACTGCATACAAGAACGCCTGAATGCTTGGATTCAAGCCCTGGCTGTTAATTATCAGCATTATGGCTTTCAGCAGGTTTGGGCGTTGCTTTCTTTATCTGAAAAATGGAGAAAATGCAACAAACCCTTATCTATCTCACAGCATGGGCATGTGGGTCAAAACTTGATGGTACTTTAAAAACTGTAACACATTATACAAATTCAAGTTAAAAGGGAATACACATGCAACTTTGGCAAAAGCCAAATCAACCAAGAAAGCAACCCCACAAACTGTGATCCCACCCATAGCAACACTCCAACCAATGCAACTTTTAGCAAGAGCTCCTCATTGTTTCTTGGGATTATTTGGTAGAAATGGAGCTTAAATTGCAGATTGATTATTTATTATTTCCTCTGTGGGTCAAGCCTTTTTTTCTTGTTTTTAAAATTTAAAAAATTTATTAAAACCAACATTTAATGTGCTAAACTGCACCTGGAAGCAGCCAATATGGAATATAGAAAAGACAGTATAAACACCACACTGACACATTTAAGTAAATGGGCCTTTTTCTTTAATTAGCTACAATTGCTGTGTACTGTTCAGGGATAACCTTGAGTGAGCTGCAATAATAATATATTCTGAAAGGTCACCAAGACTGCCCAGCGGAAGCAAACAAAGACATTTCTGCTATAGGGTGAGTTTATGATTCAAAATGATATACTGCCACAACCCGGATGAAATCAGCAATGATCTGTCTTATGCAGACCATTACTAGTTACAACTTGATCAGGAGTAGATTATATTGCACCAAGAGTGGGAATTAGAACAAAAGAAAAAACTGTTGAAAACACGCTTGGTTTGAGTGGCTCCTGACATGATCATCATAATAAAGGGTAATAAAAGTAACAAGTATGAAAAGGGCTGAGTTAATGACAAAGGCCATCATTCTTGAGCAAAAAGGTAGACGTAATCAACAGCAGGATTTGCTAAGCAATGTTTTTAGACTTTATAAATATATACTTATAAGTCTACAAAAAACAAATTTATTACTGAAATTCCCTCAGGAAATTGGTATTTCAAGTTTCATACTCTATAGCACCAACCCCTTTCCAACGAAAATGATTGTTTTTATCATGCTATTGTTCAAAGTACAAGGTTTCTTAGGAACTCCAATATATATTAGAGCAAAACAAACTGTCATGGTATAATAAATAATATCAAAACGAAAGTATTTTTTAAGACACAGTATTTAAAATAAAAGGTAACTAAATGAATGTGTACTCTTGTATTTTGAGTATTTTCTCCCCAAATCCATTCTACTCTGGGCATTTTTCCAAAACACAGTATAAACAAATATGGGAGATTTTCTTCTACTTTATGTAATAACATATGAAGTGTTTAAAAAAAAAAAAAACTATAATTATCATTTTGAAACTCCTTTAAAGTACAAAATCTTCAGAAAGTATATTTAGACTGTGTGTACACGTACCTCTGCCATATACTTCAATTCCTGAATGAAAAACTCCAATTCCAATGGATGAGGTGTACTCGTTCATCCAGTACTAAGAAAAAAAAAAAAAGATTCAGAATACCTGTTCATTTATAACTCAACTCCACATTATAGGAAGTGACTACTCCCCAAATCTTGCACTGGATATATAGGTTTTTCCAATTCTATTTCTTGGTATTTTTCCTTACAATTCTGAAACTCCCATGATAATGATCCATTTGGTCCTATCTTTGTGCCTTCACTTGTACCACATCCCATCTGGAATGCCTTCCTGGGTCAAAATTAATGCCTCAATTTGAGTATAAAAGCACATTATCTATGGCTTAAAATGTAAGCAATAAAATTAAAAACCTGGTCAGTTCTGGGAAAAAAAATTTTATAAAAGCTCTCCTGTTAGTGATTTTTTTTTAAAACTACACACATAATGTATGCTTTCATATCTATTTTTCTACGCTAAGCTTTTCCTTTCATTCTCTGGTGAGCTTGCTGAAGGCAGAGATATTGTATTCTTTTTCAATAAACATTTATGGCATGCATCATACGTCCTGATTCAGCCCAAAGTTTGACAATGATATTGGGGTGGGGAACCTGTACCCTTCTGATTTCAAGATTGTTCTTTTTAAGCACCAAAGGAGGTAAGAAAAGCTTCATCTTTCTCTGCTACACCCCTTTTAATGCAAGGATTTGTTTTGTAAAATTTGGATTCAGTCAAAAGGCGGCACTTAAGGACCTAGAAGGCCACAGGCCACACGCAGCCCTAAGGCCACAGGTTCCCCACCCAAAGAACAACATTCTTATTGTTAGCATGAAGAAAAAATTCCCAGAAAAGGTAATATCTGAACTGGGTCTTCAGAAACAAATAAAATTTCCCCGGATAGAAAACTGGGCCATGAGAGTGTGTGTGTAGGGTGGTGGTGGTGAGAGAATGGGAAGAAATGCCAAGAAGAAAGAGGATTGTTGATGGAAAACAAACCAAACTCTGTAAAATAAATTTTAAAGGGGTTTATTCTGAGCCAAATTTGAGCACCATGACCCAGAGCCACACCCAAGAAGCCCTGAGCAAGTGGACTTGCTGTGGCTGGGTTACAGTTTGGTTTTATACATTTTAGGGAGATAGGGGTTACAGGTAAAGTCATAAATCAATATTTTGATTTATGACTTTACCAATATTAAAATATAAAAATTAAAATATAATTTTAATTATAATATTAAAATTAAAATATAAAAATGTGTTGACAAGTTAAAATTAAAATATAAAAATGTGTTGACAAGTTGATTATGCATAAATTTCACATATCTAAAAATCATCATATATACTAGAAGAAAATAAAGTATATTTTTAAAAATTGTAGATGGGAAAAGATGACCTAAGTAAAGCAAAAACCTAGAATTTATAGAAGAAAACATCACCAAATATTCAACATAAAAATATACAACTTTTTGTTATGTAAAACTACACAAACAAGATCAAAAGATAACACACAGGAAGAAAAAAATTCTAATAGATATAGCAAAAATTAGTATGAGAATGTAAGTATCTCTCTCTAATCAAATCTTCTGAGTTCCTGATTTTGGACAGCCAGAATCTGGATGGCAAGTTAGGAAAGTGAGGATACTCCTTTATCTGAATCAGTTTGATTTTAGAAGGAGAGCAGTGAGATTACATGCAGCCAGGCTTCCTCAACACATTTACCCAAATCTATTTAATCCCAGAGTTTGGGCAGCAAAAGTTCAGAGAGTTGAGTATATCCATAAATAAAAGCTCCATTTAAAAAAAACCAAAAACCCAAAACCCCACAGACATGTGAGCAATTACAGAAGAAACTAGTGGCCAGCAAACCTGAACTAAAAATCTCACTAGTAGACAGAAAATTACTAATTAAAACAACAAACCACATTCTTTTTTAATCCATCAGATTGGCAAGTATTAAAAATATTGCTAATACTTGGTGTTGGCAAGGGTGTGAGGAAGACACTGCACAAGAGTAAATCAATGACAGTTACTTAACCATTTTACCTCCTAGAATATACTCTACAGAAATACTTGTACTGGGGGCAGTGGCTCATGCCTCTAATCCTAGCCTTCTTGGAGGCTGAGGCAGGAGGATCCCTTGAGGTCAGGAGTTTGAGACCAACCTGAGCAAGAGCAAGACCCTGCCTCTACGAAAAATAGAAAAAATTAGCCAGGTGTGGTGGCATGGGCCTGTAGTCCCAGCCACTGGGGAGGCTGAGGCAGGAGGATCACTTGAGCCCAGGAATTTGAAGTTGCAGTGAGCTATGACAACGCCACTGCACTCTGTCCAGGGTGACAGAGCGAGACTCTGTCTCAAAAAAAAAAAACAAAACAAAAAAAGAAATACTTGTACATATGCAAAGGCACATCCCAGGATATTAACTGTACTTGTCTGTAATACTGAAAAGCTGGAAACAATCTATTATTAAATATTAGTGGAGAAATGGTTAAATAAATTATGGTAAATCCATATTATAAACTATCAAATAATTACAAAAAAGTGTGAACTAAAATTAAATAAAAGGCTTCCCCCCCACCGGCTGACTGAATGGACCGCCTCCTGGCCAAGAGGATATCCTAAAACTAAATTGTCTGCCATGAGGAGGGAGGTCAGACATGCCTCACCATGCCCCCCCTCCCTTCTTGGAGATGTCCTTTGTAACTTACCGACAGGCCTAAGGCTATGCAAGATAAACCTGCAGGTCCCCAAATTTACACAACAAATATAAGTGGTGACTTGTCTCTTCCTTATCTAAAACATTCCAAGCCTTTAGACAAAACTTCATTTTTTTTTAACCAATTACAAGTCAAGGAGTCTTTAAACCCACCTATAACCTGTAAGTGCCCCCCCCTTCAAGATGGCCCACCTTTTCAGGCCAAGCTAATGTATGTCTTCCATGTACTGATTTATGACTTTACCTGTAACCCCTATCTCTAAAACGTATAAAACCAAACTGTAACCCAACCGCAGCAAGTCCACTTGCTCAAGGCTTCTTGGGTGTGGCTCTGGGTCATGGTCCTCAAATTTGGCTCAGAATAAACCTCTTTAAAATTATTTTACAGAGTTCGGCTTCGTTTCTGTTGACAAAAGAATGAGGTAACTCAATGCACATGGACATTAAAAAACCCACATAAAATAAGATCAAGTCATTATCTGTAGCACGATCAAATTTTTATAAAATAAATAAGTCCTGTATGTTTACATGTTAAGTATGGAAAGACAAAATAAAACCACCACCAATTGCAACAGAAGAAAGGTCTGAAGTGTATAGATCAAACTGTTAACAATTTGGGGGAGGAAAGTAGATATGGTTAGGGTGGGAGTGGAGGAGTAGAAAGTGATATTTTCAGCTTTAACTTCATATATTTTGGCATTATTTTTCTAAATTTGATAAAGGGTTACTTTTATAATTGAAAAGGTTATTTTAAAGCAAAATACTATACTCTTAGTTTAGCAGGTTTTCATTTACTTGAATTTTTACACTATGGTAAGAGAATGGGTTGTGCATAACATCATAAGTACAAGGTTATTAATTGCAGCATTATTTGTGTTAGCAAAATACTGGTAACAACCTAAATGTGCATCTATAGGGTACTAGTTGAATAAGCTATGATACATCTATATAATGGCTGCATAGTTGCAGCCAAAAAGAGGGGATGCTCTGGAGGAACTGATAGGAAGTAATTTCCAGGACGTATTTGTTAGGTGAACAAAAGCAAATTGCAAAGTAATATATACTTAATATTGACAAAGACTCTTTGCTTGACCAAACTTTAGACAGGCTCCTGAAACTTCTCCTAGGCCCATCTGTATATGTCCCTGTAAAATCCAGTTTTAGCAAAGAACCCTGCTAAGTCAGTTCTGCAAGAACCCCCCCCCCCACACTATCTGATCACCCTCCATATCTGATCCGGTTCCTCATCTTCCACCATCCCCCAGGTGATGCCTGATCACCCTGGCTTGTCTTCAGTAAGAATCATGTTAGCTTTGTTTATCCACAGTCCCCCTCACCCTTGATGTTTCCTCTCACTAATTTTCCATCCACTTACCCCAAACCTGCTCCTTGGCTACCAATTCCCATTTGCCCATGCTGTGTTTAGAGTTCAGCCCAATCTCTCTAGCCTACTGCAAAATCCCATTGCTGTGGTCCCTATACACACCACAATGGTCCTGAATAAAGTGTGCCATACCATGCTTTTAACAAGTATCCTTGAGTAACTTTTTTGACACTAAACTATGCATATGCTTTTGTAAGAGAATACCTATATTTACCCAAATCCACATCTTAGACCCAGCAAACTACTCCTGCAGATCAAATGTGGCCTACTCCTCCTGTTTTTGCAAAGAAAGTTTTACTGGAACATAGCCATGCCCGTTCATTTGTAA
This sequence comes from Daubentonia madagascariensis, assembly GCA_023783475.1. NCBI lineage: Eukaryota > Metazoa > Chordata > Mammalia > Primates > Daubentoniidae > Daubentonia > Daubentonia madagascariensis. Next base: position 11,794,477 of record JAKFHU010000258.1, on the reverse strand, counting down.
ATTGTCTATGGATGCTTTCATGCTACAATGGCAGAGTTGAGTAGTGTGACAGAAACCTAAAATATTTATTTTCTGGTTCTTTACAGAAAAAGTTTGTGTAAGACCCCTGTCTTATGCAAATATCTATTTGCTTATTTTTGCAAAAAAAGAAAAAGAAGAAAAAATCAAACTCATGAAAAGGGTTACCTATAGGGGATGGGTGAAAGGGAGAGAGATAGGAGACTTCCAGAGATGATCTTTTTATAGTTTTGACATTTGAACCATGTAAACATTTTACACAAAGTGTAAAAACAAAAAAAAGCATACCTTGAAACTGAATTCAAACAAAAACAAATGAACCTAGTTGTGTATCAAATTGATAACATATCCACACAGAAAAGAAAAAAGAATTTAACTTCTAAATATAGTAATCTGCCTATACAACTTTAATGAGATATATTCTAAGGACAGAAAAAAAGAACAAAGAAGTCCTGAGCAGAGTGGTAGTGGTGTAATTCTAAAACTACTTTGTATGTATTGTGGCATACAGCAAGTGAGTAAATATACTCACTTGGTGGGAATGAGAGTTGTCAATGTGGGTGAAGGGAGTTATAAAATATGGAAGAGAGAAGGGTAAGAACGAACCCTGTGATGTTGAATTTTAACTGAAGGCATCTGTATGAACACATGATTTTAAAACACATACATTACCTAGCTTTGCCCACTGAAGTAGAAGCAATGAACATACTGTCCAGACCTTGGTTTTTCTACTAAAAGGAATCAGGACTCCTTGGGGAAACAGTTGACTCCAATTTGGTACAGAAAAAGTGCCAGGTAAGAATTGCTCAAAGACTGATGGAGACATGTCAAAATGATAGAGAAACTGGCCTGAAGGGGCTTCCATTGGCTAACTTTGGGAAAATGTGTTCAAAAAGAATGATGACACTAATGGACTATAGCATATTAAAAAGATAATCTCAGAATCCATAATGATACTTAAAAAAAGTGAAAGGAAGGAAAGCTCTTCTTCATAGAATAAAGCAGCTAATAAAAGTAGGTGTAAGGGCAAAATTAGGTAATCGCCATTTTGCTGCCCTCAGTTGAGTCAGGCAAAGATCATGGATGATTAAAACCATTAGAAGAAAGATTGTTGGAGAATGATATTCACATGGTCTCAGAGTATCACCCCCCTCCACCATTTTCCCTAAATAACAAAGAGAAAGGATACCTTTGCAATGGAAAATATGGTGAATATCACCTTACCCAAGTGATTAAACTGAGTATCATCAATAGTTGGACAAAACTGATGTTATGTGCCTCTGGATGTGATGAAATATTATACAAAGGCTGCAACATGTCCTTTGTTGGTTTTCTTGACAAATATGTTAAACAGAATATAATCACAAGGAAAAATCAGGTAAGTCTGGACTGTGGGTTATATTACAAGAAAACTAGCCTAGTCTTTTAAAAAATATTAGCAATAAAGTCAAAAGAAGGCAGAGGAAGGGTAGCTATTCTTATGACAATTAAATGCAGGTAACAAACCTTGACTGGCTCCTATTTTTTTTTTTTTTTAAAAAGCTAAAAACAACATTATTGGGACAACTAGGGAAAATATCAATATAGACTATTGTGGTGTTATGATATATATATATTGGTTTTTGTCCACGTTCCTAGCTCATAAATCCTATAGCCCTTGTTATAGTCTCTTGTTACAATGTTGGGTGTGCTAGGCCTCAGGAAACAGAATCTCTCTGACCTTCTCCTGCCCTCCCCCTTCACCTGTCCCAAGGCAGGACTCTAATCTTCCCCACCTTTCTGATTGTGACTGGAGGCCAATCATATTTCCATGGTTGTCCATTAAAAATCCAAGAGGACTGGGTTTGGTGAACTTAGATAGCTGAACACATGGAGGTTCCTGGAGGGTGTTGCGCCCAGGGAGGGCAAGGAAGCTCTGCATCCCTTCCCCCATACCTCACACCCTACACATCTCTTCATCTGTGTCCTTTATAATAAACCGGTAAACTGAAGTGTTTCCCTGAGTTCTGTGAGTCGCTTTGGCAAATTAATCGAACTCAAAGAGGGGGTCATGGGAACCCCAACTTGAAGCCAGTTGGTCAGAAGTTCTGGGGGCTCGGGCTTGCAATAGGTGGGAAGGAGGGGGTGGTCTTGTGGAACTGAGCCCTTAACCTGTGGGATCTAAAACCATCTCGGGGTAGACAGTTTAACCAACTTGGAGGATACCCAGTTGGTGTGTTCTGCAGAATTGATTACTTGCTTGGTGGTAGGGAAAACCCTCTGAACCACATTTGATCATAGAAGTCTTCTGTTTTGATGATTGTTGTGGTGTGAGAACAGAGGGAAAAAACGGTCTGAGCGTTTTCCACAAACAACTATATATTAGATGACACTGTATCAGTTAAAAATTTATTGGGTGTTGATAATGGTATTGTGGTTAGGTAGAGAATGTCTTCTTGGGAAATATATACCAAAGTATTTAGAGATGAGTTGCTGTTTGTGACCTACTTTCTATGTGTGAGAGAGAAAGAGAGAAAGAGAAAGAGAGAGAGAGAGAGAGAGAGAGAGAGAGAAGGGTGTAAGAGAAAGCAAATGTGGCAAAATGTTAAAAACTAGTGAATCTAAGTGAAGGGCTCTTCTTTAGACTTTTTTGGGAAGGTTTTATAATTTTCAGAATAAAAAGTAGAAGGAACTAAGAATAGTCTAGTCCTTGCCTCCTTAGAACAGAAGAGATGCCTTTCCAAATTTCTTGCTATCCTCCTTTCTCCCCCTTTTCACAGAAAAAAAGTAGAAAATACAAGGTATCATGCCAGTTTGCATAAAAATTCTGCTAGTCTTTTTCCAGTCAGTGGTTTCCTTGGCAGCCAACTTCTAGGACTTAAATTATGTTTACCAATAGAGAAATTCCATTGTTTATACAGTTGCAACCAATAATTTGGTCTGTATACTGCTGATTTCCTTAAGAACAGCACCAACAGGCTTTTGTTGTAGATGCAGGAAGCTCTATTTTAAAGTGGCCTTTTCTCTTTTTACAGTGTGAGTTTCTCTTTTAAAATAAGGTATTTTCCAAAAAGAGATACACATACATAATGGTTTGGCTACAATAATCAAAACGTTTTAAACTCTTAGTAAATTGAACATTTCCATTTAATAATGTTCAGTATCACTTAATTTTAACAATCTCTCTTTGAGTTGAGCAGTAAATACCCCTCCAAAAGTGCTTTATAGTGAATTTCCATAATGGGAATCCAAATGTTTTATTAAAAAATAGGAAAGGTTTTCATGAGAAAAAAAAAAAAATACACAAATGGTGACTTCTGGCCAAAGGGTTGGGATGGGAATGCACTTGTCAGAGTGGGGATCCTGAACTCAGAAATCTTTTATTTTCTGCCTTTTCACAAATGAAAATAATTTCTTCTATGCTTAGGGATTCTGTGCTTAGAAGTCCTGGGTACAACTGAAATCTAAAATTTCCTTGCATTCAAGACTTCTTACATTCTAAAAAAATTAAAAGGGTATGTTTTGACATATTTTGTAAAGGGGAATATCTATAAAATGAGAGAAACTTAAAAATGAGAGAAATGTACCATCCAAAAATTTGGTCAGTACTTTGGAATTCACTATAATGAGATCTGGCCTAAATAAAGTTTCTAAAGAACTGCTGAGACAGTACAATGAAAAATGAATACCTGATAGCTTTGCAAGTGGTAGTGTTACCTCCATTCTCAGATGGAAAGTTGAACAATCAGGTCAAGTGTTTTTGCTCAAGGTTATAGGAAGCTCACAAGCTACTAGGAAAAGATTTTTAAATATAGGATACTCCTTTGGACAGTATTAAACAGTATAAGTCCACCCCCATTCCTAACATTTTTTTTTGAAGGGTCTGTTTCAATATTCTGTGTCAGGTAGAAATTAATGTTGATGCTGCTTATTCACTGTTAGCAATAATAAGGGACTCAGTAGTTTGATTTTTGTGTTTTGTTGTATTTTCTATCCCTAGAAATGCCCCCAAGTTGAAGAGTTAATTTCTTTGTGAGATAAAAGTAACTGTATTTACTGGTTAGAAATCTATGAAGAAACATCTCTACTGACCTTATCGAAATAAAAGGGATTATAAGGAACACTATGAACAAGTGTATGCCAGCAAGTTATCACTGAGAAGAAATGGACAAATTCCTGGAAAGACACAAACTGCCAAGACTGACTCAAAAACAAACAGAAAATCTGAATAGACCTCTAAGGAGAGAAGAGAATGAATTAGTAGTTTAAAACTACCCACAGAGAAAAGCCCAGGATGAGATGACTTCACTGCTGAATTCTACTAAATAATTAAATAAGAATCAATAACAATTCTTCACAAACTCTTCAAAAATACAGAAAAAAACACTTCCCAACTTATTCTATGAGGCCACAATAATACCTGACACCAAAACAAAGACATCACAAGAAAACAGACTAATATCTCCTATGAACAGAATTAAAAAATCCTCAACAAAATACTAGCAAAGCAAATCCAGCAACATATAAAAAGGATTATACTATGACCAAGGGGGATTTATCCCAGAAATGGATGGTGGGCTTAACATGTATTAAAAAAAATTCAGTTATGTAATATACCATATCAATAGAATAAAGGACAAAATCCACATGATCATCTCAAGAGACACAGAAAAGCATGTAACAAAATCCAACACCCTTTCATGACAAAAAAGCAAAAACGAAAAAAAAATAAACCTCTCAAACCAGGAATACAAGGAAACTTCCCCAACCTGATAAAGGGCATCTATGAGAAACCCCACAGCTAATAACATACTTAATGGTGAAAGACTGAATACTTTCCCTTTAAGATCAGGAGTAAGATCTTAAAACATTATTATCTCTTGCCACTTCTATTTGTTTGCTCTTGCCACTTCTATTAAACACTGCTGGAGATTCTAGCTAGGGAAATTAGAGAAGAAAGAATTAAAGGCATCTAGATTGGAAAAGAAGAAATAAAATTATCTCTATTTGTAGATGAGATGATCTTATATGCAGAAAAATAATAAAGAATCCACTAAAAAATTATTAAAATAAACAAGCTCAACAAGGTTGTAGGGCATAAGATTGATATACAAAAATTATATTTCTATATACTAGCAATAAACAAAAAAATGAAATTAAGAAAACAATTCCATGTATAGTTGCATCAAAAAATAAACTTAGGGATAAATTTAAGAAGTTCCTAACTTGTATCTGAAAACTACAGAACATTATTGAAAGAAATTAAAGACCTAAATAAGTGGAAAGACATTCCCTGCTCATGGACTGGAAGACTTAATATTGTTAAGATAGTAATACTCCCCAAATTAACCTGAAGATTCACTGCAATCCTTACTAAAATTCCAGCTGCCTTTTTATAAAAACAGAAATTGACAAACTAGTCCTAAAATTCATATGGAAATTTGAGGGACCCAGAGTAGCCAAAACAATCTTGAAAAAGTTGGAAGACTCAGACTTCCTGATTTCAAAACTTAGCACGGAGCTCCAGTAATCAAGACAGTGTGTTACTAGCATAAGGACAGACATACAGATAAATGAAACAATTCAGAGTTCAGAAATAAGTCCTTACATTTATGGTCAACAAGACGATCCAATGAGGGAAGAACTCTCTTTTCAACAAATGGAACTGAGACAAGTGGACACCCACGTACAAAGGGAGCTGGAATCCCACCTCACACCACATATAAAAATTAACTCAAAATGGATCAAAGACCTAAATACAAGAGTTTAAACTATAAAACTCTTAGAAGAAAACATAAGGATATTTTCATGATCTTGGATTAGACAATGGTTTCCTAGATATGACACCAAAAGCGAAGCACAAACAACAAAAGTAGATAAACTGGATGTCAGCAAAATTTAGAACTTTTGTGCTTCAAAGGACACTATTAAGAGAGATAAAAAGCAACCCACAAACTGGGAGAAAGACACTGGCAAGTCATATATATGATAAAGGACTTATATCTAGAATATATACAGAACTCTTAGAACTCACACAAGACAATCCAATTAAAATTGGGCAAAGGACCTAAATAAGCATTTCTTCAAAGATATACAAACCAAAATCACCATTATATATCACTTCACATTCACTCAGTTGACTATAATCAAAAAGACATAATAATAAGTGTTAGCAAGGATGTGGAGAAATTAGAACCTTCATACATTACCGGTAGGAATGTAACACCGTACAGCTGCTTTGGACACCATGTGGCAGCTCTTCAAAAGGTTAAACCTAAAGTTACCATATGACTTAGCAAATTCATTCCTAGGCATATACCCAAGACAAATGAAAATATATAGCCACACAAAAACTTGTAATCAATATTCATAGCAATAGCCAAAAAGTAGAAACAACCTCCATGTCCATCAACTGATGAATAAAATGTGGTATTATCCATACAATGCAATATTATTTCTCAAAAAAAGAAAAAAAAGGAATGAGGTATTGATGCATGCTACAGCATGAATGAACTTTCAAAACCTTACGCTAGGTGAAAGAAGCCAATAACAAAGACCACATTGCATAATTCCATTTAAACGAAATGCCCAGAATAGGTAAATCTATACAGATAGAAAACAGATTAGTGGTTACCTATGACTGGGGAGTTTGACAGGATATGGAAAGTGACTTCTAATGGGTACAGGGTTTCTTTCTGGGGTGATGAAAATTTTCTAAAATTGCTTGTAGTGATTATGGCTCCATGACTCTGAGTATACTAAAATCCATTGAATTGTGTATTTTAAATAGGTGAGTTGTATGGTATATGAACTATTCCTCAATAAAGCTGTTAATTAAAAAAAAAGAACATTAAGAATAGAAGTAAAAGATCTACTAACTCACACTAAGTGGCAGAAGAGTATATCGTTTTACAGTTGGCAAACCTAAACGAAAACAATTCTATATATTACCTTGAGAGCCCAAGGATAAGTTTTCCTTCAGATACAAAAACATACTTTGTTCCTTAAAAAATAAAAAAAAATAAAAAAAAAAGGAATTTGACAGTGTAACAAAGTTTTTCATTTGTTAGCAAAATGAGAACCAAGCAACTCATGGAAAAAACCTTTCCATTTCCTTGTCCTTACTATGAGACACGGTCCAATATAAACTTTACTATGAGTGAAATATATAGATTATGGGAGTGGGGCTCTCAATGGAAAAAAAAAAAAGGATAAAGAAAAATACTAGCTGCCCTAAAACATTTTCCAATAACACAAAAGATGGTCCAATTAGTTTCTTGAACTCTTTCTCTCCAATCAAAAACCTTTAAATAGGTTACTTCTTAAATTACAGACTGCATTCCTAATTCTAGCCAGCTGTCTTCTAAAAACATCTGCTTTTAGCCACAAGGAAAACAGGATATAAGAAAGTAATACATCAACAACAGCAGAAAAAACCAATTCTTAATATGTATTCTGGTCAGCCACCTCTTCACATATGAACGGCAGCACATTCCTGAAGAAATTTTTAGAATTCACATTATAAAGTGAGTAAATTAGATGTTTTTCTTTGATGCGACTTTTTTTCTCCTAAATAGAATAAGAAGAAAAGAGGGTAAGACCTTCCAGGGAGAGTTGGTCTGAGAAAGAGATGCCCTCCAAATGTCTCTGCTCCTGTTAGGGAATCCTAGGTCTGTTATTAGAGAACACGCCTGGAAGGCTCAATCGTCACTAACTGGGCAGGCTGCCTGCAGAAGACACAGTTTAATTCAAGGCCAGGATGCCTTATACCAGCGGTCCCCAACATTTTTGGCACCAGGGATTGGTTTCATGGAAGACAATTTTTACACGGACTAGGGGGCAGGTTGGGGGATGATGGTTTCAGGATGATTCAAGCGCATTACATTTATTGTGCAAACCTCTCTGCTAATGATAATCTGTATTTGCAGGTGCTCCCCAGCGCCTCTGCTCTACCTCAGATCATCAGGCATTACATTCTCATAAGGAGCGCGCGCACTAGATCCCTCGCACATGCAGTTGACAATAGGGTTGGCGCTCCTGAGAGAATCTAATGCCGCTGCTGATCTGACAGGAGGCGGAGCTTATGCGGTGACACGAACGATAGGGAGGGGCTATAAATACAGGTGAAGGTTTGCTCGCTTGGCCAGGGCTCACCTCGGGCTGTGAGGCCTGGGTTCCTAACAGACCACAGACTGGTACCAGTCCTCGGCCCAAGGGTTGGGGACCACGGCCTTATACAGTCCTTCTGCCTCACAGTCCTGCCAAGGCTATGCAGATAATACAGATGATGCCTATTTTAAGTGAGGATTTAATGAGATAACTGTAAACAAACAAAAAAGTATATGAGAACTGATCTTTTTTAACTGAATGATTTCAGTAGGGAAACTCCCCTACAATAATGATTTACTGTTGGTAGTTATTCATGCTGAAGTAACTGCTATCCTCTCATAGTGAAATTTTTGAAATTAATAGTGTTTCTCGATGCTTCTCTAACTGGGTTTCCATTCTTTGTCACTACTTTTAAAAATTATTTTACTACCATCAAAATTCATGTCACATAGCATCTCTTGAGTAAAAATCTCCCTATGAAGCTCAACAGAGTTTCTCAAACTTGCTATGAGGAAATTCATGCTTTTGTAGAACACCATATAACAGCGACATGTTTAACTCCATTTTACAAACCAGAAACTTTTTCAAACAGAAATTATAAATATGCAAAAAGAAATCGCAGCCAAGAACATGTATCCATACAGCCATAAAAAACAAACAAACAAAACAAGCTGCTGAGCTAGATATGACTGGATGTTAGCGAGATTTCTGCTGATTTTTGTTGGATATGTCTTCATCGATTTTGTTACCTCAACAGAAGCAGATGCCAAAAGTTTAAAAATGGATAATCCAGGATGTTTTTATCCAAATAAAGTCCCGGAAGTTGGCTTTTTATTTGAATTGGGGAAAGACCACTTTTATTCTTAGAGCTTGGTTCAAGTGTAAGAGTACAGCTAGCATTCAGTAGACTAGTTTAAGAACTATTGTTCTCAGACAACTGCAGAGGTGGGATGAAGAGTTATATATAAGATAATGACACTGGGGGCTAGCCTTGCAGAGAAAGTTTATCACAGAAAGGTGGTGCTGTGCAAGGGAGCAATGACACAGAACATTAGGGGCAGATACACTAAAGGAGGCTATATATTCAAGTTTACCTATGCAGTGCTGACAACTATATAATCCTCTCAGGACTCTATAGATAAGAGGAATCTATATAATGAGAAATCTATTATATAAGAAATCAGACATTTTCATTTGAAAGTTACAGTTTGATTCTTCTTAAACCCTTCCTAACATACCAAAGGAAAACAGTAAAGCAGCCAGAAGCTACCACAAAATAGTACCTCTCAAACCACAAAACGACAGAAGAGTTACCACAACATCCCTATGTCAACCACCTATTTAAACCATTTGTACTGAGGATGTCATTTGGTCAGTTTAATCTAAGGATCTCTTTCCCTTAGGGTCAAACTGGAAAGCCCACAATATTCCTCTAGTTCCAGTTTAGATCACAAGGGTATTTCTTCTATTATATTTGAATTAATCTGAGATTATTGCTTGAATACAAAATGATTATCCAAGTATTACACTAACACAAGTTGAAGCATTTGAACTACAGTGAAAAAGACACCGGATTAAGAGTTGGGAGACTTTGGCGCTTTGCCTTAGTTTGTTCGTTCATATATATTCAATAATTTTTTAAGGTGCTCAATCTGTCTCAAAAAGTGTTTGATCCTAATTCAGATTCCCAGAGCCAGAATGCCTTGGTTCAAATTCACTATCTACTAATTGCGTAGCCTTGGGAAATATACTTAACCTCTTTGTCCTTTCATGTCCTTATTTACAAAATGGGGATAATAAATAGAATCTACCTCAGAGGACTGTTGTGAGGATTAAATGAATGTCTAAAGTACTTAGAAGAGTGCTTGACCCATAGTAAATATTATTGTTAGGTGGAGCAAATACCTGTACTTATTGACAGTATGATCCTTCACTAATATTTTTGTTTTACACATTGGGAAAGGTCGTGTGCATGTGGAAATAAGCAGATCAGTTCTGGTTATCTGTGAATTCTCAAAATTTTCAAGAATTTTCAGAGTTGATGTCAAATTACCAAGAGTGGTGACTCACCAAACTGAATAGCAAACAATGGCAGAGTTAATATGACTCTACTTTAACACTCCTACAAGAATTATTTATATTCTTGACAAGTACAGATTTGAGTAAAAGCCCTCTTTAAGTAAGGCAGTGGTTTTATAGGATGCCTATATATTCGTGAGGGACATAAGCACACCTCTGGAGAACCACATCTCACTTTGGTGCTAGGACTTTACAGCCCTGCACATCCTTAAGTCCATGGAGATGGTAAGTAAACAGAAACGCGCCAAGGAAGACCACTAATACACACCTTACCTCCTCTGATACCAACCAGTGTCACTGGTATCTATATGGCTTTTAAAAAGCATTCTAAAGTATTTATAAAAAAAGAGAAAAAAATTTGTGGGAAAATTTTCTTAAAATATTTGGGAAGGCAATAAATACATAAACAAGTACAATTGCTTTGTTCAATCTTGCCTCAGTGCAAAAAAAGTGGCCTAAACATTTCTATTCATTATTTTAAAGCATTGTTTACAGAAGTGAATTGATTGTGCTATCTTAATGTCATGTCATTCTTCTGACAGAGAACTTTCATTAGACTTCATTTTTGTCAATGATCTGCTTGATTAATTTAATACAATTTTATGCTTCCTGTTTGAAAGCAACATTGACAAATGGTATCTTCCTAGTCTGGAACTTGAAACACTTAATATAACCACTTAGGACCTGGGCATGACTTCTGTAAAAGGCAGTATTATATAATCTGAATAAGCATAAAGTATGATTGTTTATCCCAAAAAACCAGAACCAGTGTTCAAGTTAGATGTTGAATGGATAAAGGTTTGACTTACTTCCCAAAAAGGGGTGCTTAGGGAAGAGAAGACATTTCAAATATTGAGTTAAAAGGCCTCATATAAATTGTGAATAGTGGAGATCATGGGCTAATTACTATACTGCTGTCTCATATAAAACGATCTTTGATGTTCACACTGTTTAACGTAAGAGGTCTTCTTGGTAACAATGGATTGAGTCCAAGATAATCTTCTAGCAAAGGCTATTTAATAGTAAGTCATGTTAAAATGCTATCTATAGTACCTTAGCATCAGGCCAGTCATAGGCAGAGTCCATAAAAACTCACTGAATGAGCTGATCGAGATATTCTAGTATCTTTTTTAGATGAAATCATTAACATCCAAAAAAAAATAAAAAGAAATTATAAACATCTAGGGCTATGTCTGTCTGTTCTGTCTGTTATCTTGCTTTATACTATAAGAACGATGATACCGCATATAGATCCTATTTCACTGTTATTTCTAAGAAAATGTCCAATCTTTCCATTACCAGAGATTTTTAAAAATAAGTGCATCGCTCACTAGGTCTTAGGAAAAAAAACTTTATATAACAAAAACATTTTCATTATAATGTTATTTATACATTACTAATAACTTTTGGTATTAAAAAGCCTCATTCTCTGAAAGTAATTACTCCTAATTACAAAAGATTTGCCAGTAACTTTTAGTTAATAGTGTTTTAAGTTTTGCAAATGTTCTGTAAAGTTTCTCTCCTTTTGAGAATGTAGCCAAACAAACATATGTACTAAAGCTAGGGTGCCATACTTCCTAATTTGCTGTCATAGTCCCAATTTACATCTGTTTCAGCATAATTATTCTGCCCGTACCCTCTTTTACTCTCAAGTCCCAGTTCTGATGATAAATTTGAAGGTTAGCCTACGGCTGGTCTTCTTAAGGACTGTACTTTGAGTCTTAAAAGCTCCTAAGCACTGTACTGAACCCATGAGTCCAAGTGCACAGAGTGACATACTTTCATGACAGCTTAAAACCAAGGAAAATGTGGTGCTATGTATTTTGGATAGAGCTAAAGCTGCCTCTTCTTTATCCAGTACACAAACTAATTTTCAAACACCAATTATCGTGCTTGCCAAATATTGTTTAGGACCCAGAACAAGCTAGACACAGGATCATTGTGAACTATTAAATTATTTAAAAGCAAATAGATTTTTAAAAGTCTACTCATCAGGGAATCAAATGCTCCTTGAATATTTTTAAGAATAAATCTATTTCATATAGCCCACTAGAAGTTTGACTCTTCTAGTGATGAGAAATGGATGGGGCAGAGTACTGTCAACTCTTGGTCCTGACACCACATCTATAGCAGAAAACCAAGTTCTTGGCAAATCTCTCCTATCAGGTGCTTACTTTAGTTTTGTCTATGGCTGGTGTCAAATATTTTGGTAAAATCTTGAAACTTTTTAAAATCCCTACTTGTATTTAACCATCCACCTGGATTAGGTGCTAAACCTGCATGAGGTCAGAGACAGCCTTATTTAATTCTGTATCCTCCATATTGCTTAGTGCATCGTATTACACCTAATAGACCACTCAAATACTTAATGAGCTGAAATGCAGCAAGGAGGATGTAATGTTTTCCCCTGTCCTGTTCTTAAATGTGACCCATGGGAAAGAGCATCTCCATTCTTTCACTCATTCAAATATTTATTGAACACTTATTATGTGCCAAGCACTAGCAACATAGAAGCAAACATGAGCTTGCATTGAGAAATGTCTTTTAAACTGCAGGTTGCAACACATTAGAGAATTCTGAAATTATTTCAGTGGGTTGCACCAGTATTATTTTAAATGAATGAAACATAATGGAATAGACCTTATCAGAGGACATATAGTAAAGTATTTCTTGAACATTTGCTTTTAGTTATGTGTGTGTATAATGAGTGTGACGTAAAATCTATTTCTTAGTTGGTTCAAGATAAAATTGAGAAACGCTATTCTAGAAGGGTCCCCCTTAAATTGCATCTCAGTTTAAATCTCATTTTAAATGTCTACTTACCAGCAAAATTATGAACAAAGCAACTTTATTTAACTAAATATATGTAAATCTCCTATGTTGTGACAGGAACTCTGCTAGACAGTGGGGATACAAAGATGATTAATTCACAGTCCTTGTCCATAAGGAATTTGTTAAGAATGTAAACAATCACAATTTTTTTTTTTTGGTACGGAAGTCATGTCTAAATACAATTTCATAAGCGTTAAAACAGAAACATGTACACATACAGTAAATTAATAACTCATTTTTTGGATGGCACTCTAAAATGTACTTTCAACTTACTCTTTCACAATGATAATAGTCCACGTAAAATACGTAAATTACGTTAGGGATATTCAGGCAAGTGATTTACCCAAGGTCACATAATGAGTGCCTAAGCTGTAAATAAAGCCCAGCGTTCTCAGCCTTTACCTACTGTTTTTTCTATCACACAATTCTACTTCCTAATAGTAGATGTGGCCTTGTGTGGTTTTTTCTTTTCCTTTCCACCACCCCTCATGTGGCCTTGCTTTTTTTTACACGAACTTGAAATATCCTGAACAACTTCAGAATAAGATGGAGGTTATTACTGTTAATTCGCCATTTTCCCTAAAACAGGAAATTATGGAGGCCCCCTCGTGTAGCATCACAAGCTAAAAGAAACTGCTGTTACTTACTATTTGCCTAAACATTGCGTACCGTAGCCACCTCATAGCTAATTTAGTAATGCAGAAACCTCCTATTCTGGGGACTATAATCTAACTTCATATCTGAAGAGAAAAAATCTAGAGGATATATATTCCTTTTGAGAACTAAAATTTCAACTGTATTTCAACCAGACAACTCTTTTCACAATGTTCACTAAGCTAGAATACATACAACAGATTATACTGAGAACTGCTGGAGCCCAGGGCCCCTCGAACCTTTCTCTCCCGTCTCGGGGCCCCTTGCCTTCTCTTGCCCCAGTAACTGCCTGCGTGGACCCAGGAGACCCCAGGCCGTGCCAAACTGCAGTGGACTGGGGGAGAGGGAGTGAGGGTTACAGGGCAGCGAGAATGGTTTGGGGGAAGGGGAGACATGCAAGCAGCTCCCTAGCCAGCTGTTTCAGCTGCTGCTTCCTCTGGCACAGGTCGGGTGGTGCAATATTCCCCCCACCCCCATCTTTCTCACCACTACCTGTCCCTCCAACCCAACCCAACACACACATTCCTCCCACACCTCACAAGAAGCACATCTCCAGCCTGTACCGGGGTAACAGGGAGGAGCTGGCAGGAGGGGGAAGCAAAAAAAAAAAAATGCGTGCTGGAGACAATACGTTAAATTCTTTATCTGATGGTTCTTTTAATGTATTGTTGAACAATGAGCTCGAAATTATAACTACATTATGGAATGTACAAACCAATCTCAAGCTAAGTTGTTTATTTTTTTTTTTACAATTTCCACAAACATTTAAAGACTTACAGATTAGTTCCATTAAGTTCATTTGGCTGAAAGCCTAAAGACCAGATGTCAACTCTAACACATGAGGGGAAAAAAAGGCTATACAACTAACCTCAATTTTATACACATATTATGATGGAGATTTTGGCGCTACTGTCAAACACAAAATCCTGCTTTCCAAATTTTTGTTTATTTAAAGAGACGGCGTCTCATTATGTTGTCCAGGCTGGAGTACAGTGACTATTCACAGGCGTGATCACAACGCTCTACAGGCTGGAACTCCTGGCCTCAAGCAATCCTCCCACCTCAGCTGCCCCAGTAGCTGGGACTACAAACACATACCATGCCCAACCAATCCAGCTTTTAATGCTTCAATTTGGGTAGAACTTTATTCTCTGTACTGTTAACACTCCTTCAGATAGTAAGTGAGGAAATTCCAAAGATCAAGTTACTAAGTGTTGCAACTGCTGAAAGCACACAAATGCAGCTCATTTAGCTTATATAATCCTGCAAATAACAAGGCAATAACAATTGCTAACATTTTCTAGTGCTTATCATGTGCCAGCTTATCATTCTATGCATTTACTTAAAATGACTCATTTGATCCTTACAATAATCCTGTGAACTAGGTACCATTACTTTCCTACATTAGAGAGGAACAAAGAAGTAACTTTCGCAAGGTCACACAGCTAAAAAGCAGAAGATAGGATACAAATCCATGCATCCTGATTCCAGGCTATACCACAAAGACAAAGAACTGCATTATAGTACCTCTTAATCATAACAGATTCCAGATAGCAGCCTTGTCCCCTCCTCAGTCCTAACTCTTCTTCAGTCCTGACTCTTACTCTGTACCAGTACAGATAGCTTAGGGCTCTCACCTGCCACCTGACAGGCTGGGGAGATCCATTAGACCAGCAGAGAGAAGGGGCCTCTACAGGTGAGCAGCCAACCAGCGGGCTGAAAGACATAAGCCACTGCGGGCGCCCAGCAGCGTGCTTCTATTTTATCTTCCCCCAAGCAGCAGCAACGAACAAGACCACACAGTGAGGAAAGGAATCGTTGCAGGCTGACAAGTCCTAGGGGAACTTCAGGCAAGCCCAGCAAAGCTTTGTAAAGCGATTACTATGTACCAAGCTGCAGGGATAAACACTGTATCTGCCCTCAAGGTCACTGCAGAGTGAGAAACTTAAAAACCTATACTGCTATATTATTGTTTGATACCCACTGATAAAAGAGCAACAGGTCAGAATGAATGCGACTGAAATATCACAGTTCTTGCTGCCTTATTTGTTGGACTCTTAAAAGTAATATATTTCTGAAGAAGTTGATTTAAAAAGAGAAACCTCCAGCTTGAGAGCACAGTATAATAAGGTTGACGGTAAATAGAGATAATATTAAAGTATATCACTACTTCTCAGTTTAAATGGATGAGGACTGGAAAATATTATAGCATATTCATTTGCTGATTGGAATGATATAGTAGAGAGAAAAAAACTGAGGCAGAAGAGAGCGGTGATAATTCTGAGAGAAGTCCTTGCGTAGACAGGAGAGGGGATGGGATCTAGTACACAGTGGAAGGTTCCATCTTGGACAGGGACATGGGAAATGCATTCCACGTAAGAGGAGGGAGGGCAGACTCAATAGAACAGTGGTGGAGGAAAGATGAGAAAATTCTCTTCAATTGCCTTTTTTTTTTCTCTTCAGTACTTTGAGTTGCTGCCGTTTTCATCAATTGCTTTTTTCCTTCAGTGAAATAAGCTGTGAGGTCATCTCTGAGACTAAGCTCAGAGTAAGGAATGGGGACAGAGTATGACATATTGTATTACAGTTGTCTTGGACAATGGGAAAGTCAATTGACCAGAGAAATAAGGAAGCACTGCCAGATAGTATTTAGGGCCCTCTTGGGGTTTGTGGTCACAATTTTAAAGTGAGATCAGCCAGTATGGTTGTGTCTTTTTCTCCAGCCTTATTTAGCTGCTGAGGTGTAGAGTAGATGGAGAGTTGATTTTAACTATGGTTGCCAAACAAGTATGACAGAGGGAGTGATTATGATAGACTACAGCAGTGGTCCCCAACCTTTTTGGCAACAGGCACCATTTTCATGGAACACAAATTTTCCATGGACTGGGGGGATGGTTTTGAGATGATTCAAGTGCATTACATTTATTGTGCACTTTATTTCTATTATTATTACATTGTAATATATAATGAAATAATTATACAACTCATCATAAGCTGGGGACCCCCGGACTATAGAATCTAACCTAGATGAAGAGGGGAGTAAGGGTGTGATTATTTTAAGGAATTGGCACACATGACTATGGGGGCTGGTAAATCTGAAATCTGCAGGGCAAGCTGCAGGCTGCAGACCCAGGGAAGAGGTGATGTTGTAGCTCGTCTGGAGCCAAAATTCGTTCTTCCTTGGGGGACCTCCATCTTTTCTCTTAAGGTCTTCAACTGACTGGATGAAGCCCACCTGGAGAGTAATTTGGTTTACTCAAAGTCTATGTATTTAAATGTTAATCACATCTTAAAAATACCTTCACAGGAACATCTAGACTGGTGTTTGACTAAAATTGGGTATGATGGCCTAGGCAAATTGACACATAAAATTAACCATCACATAAATATTCACAGAAAAGGTTTAGGATGTAGGACATTTTTTTGGTCCCTGTCCAAGCATGAGTTCCAGAGAGCACAGCAGAAGTTAGTTGAGGGAGGGGTGTGAAACTAGGACAAATAAAAAGAACCAGCATTTTCCTGGGATAAAGTGCATGAGATGAGGACTGGTTAATAGCACAGATTTTAGTTTCAAGAGCTCTTGGTTCAAGACTGTGCTCTACCACTTATAGCCTGATTCTGAACAAGTTTTCAACTAAGCCTTAGTTTCATCATCTTAAAAAGGGATAATAATATGAGGAAATGGCTTAGTACAGTGGCTGGCATACGGAAAACACTCAAAAATGTTAGCCTTGTCACTAAAGTTGGTATACAACCCCCCACTGCTAAATTTGACAGGCTTAAAAAAAAAAAAGTTAGCCTTTATTATTATGGGAAGATTCAATATTATAAATCTACCAATTCCTTCCCCAAATTATTCATAAATGTAATGTTATTACACTTAAGTCTAAGAAGATGCAGTAGAAAAAAAAATTTCAGTGAGTTTTTTTGATAAAACTGCTTCTAAATTATATTTGAAAAAATGAATGTGTAAGAAAAATATAATTCTGAAAGAAAGAGAAATGCGCATCACTGATATCAAAACTTGCTAGAAGACTACTGCAATTAAACATCTAATAATGGTGCAGGAAGAAGCAACTAAATAAATGAATAGCACAGAAAGTCTTGGAACAGACCTAAATATTCATGACAATTTAGTATAGAATAAATGTATTATAGTACATGCCTCAAATTAACATGGGGAAGTATGGATTATGCAATAAACAGTGTTGGGATAATTGTCATTCCACTTGGGAACAAACATATAGATTACGTCTATAATTTTATGTTAGAGAAAACCTTTCTAGCAAATGACAAGCTGAAAGGTTATAAAAGACTAAAAGTTTTGACCATGTATAACTTAAAATTTCTGTAAGGCAAAGGACACTAAAAATACACTTACCAAGCTTAATAAGGGATTTTTATTTATTTACTGTCATTTCATAACATATGCTTGGTCCTTCTTGTCTTCATTTTTTTATATATATACACACACACACACACACACCCCTCTCTTACCATACAGACTATATTTTCTTTGCTCTTTTCCCTCCATGTCTGATTTTATCCCAACAATACTTACATTTTAATGAAAAAAATTTATATACACTCAAATATAATCTTCCAATACCAACAAGAATCGATTATATTTACCCACTCACCTCCTCGTATATAGGACTATAGATGCTTTTACCTCCTCTCTCTCACCTAAAGTTTGTTCAATTTTTTAAAAAACATGTTTTATTCCCTTTGAAGAGTAATTCTGGATACTGGCTTTGTTTTTAACCACCTTTATAATAAGATTTAGCTATGTTAAATGAATATTGATGCCCATGGCTTTTCCTTTTACACTGAACCACCCCACCATTCTTAAGTTCTTGAATCGTCGTTTAACCTCCAGAATGGTACATGGATATTGCCCATGTCCTTTTGTACATGAGTGACAACTGAAGCAGCTATGGCATTTAGGCATAAATCTTTCCCCTCTCAATGCTCTGTAGATAATGCTCCATTTTATTTAGCCTTTGGTGTCATGAAAGAGAAGTCTGAAAGTAGTCTGACTTTTGTTCTCTTGTAACTTTTTTGCCTTTGTGCATTTGCAGGATTTTTTGCTTTATTAGAATTTGAAAGTTAAACCAGGCTTTGGTTGAATGTTCTTAACTTTTAAAAAATTCTGCCTAGCACTTGATTCTTTTGACCTTTCTAACTGGAGTTCTGACCTTCTAAATCTTGTTACTTTCCCTTTAGTTTCCAATCTAACTCCCTTCCTAGTTTTAAATTAGGCAATGGTGCTTTTCATCTTCGTGGAATCTACCCTACCCTCAGATTGTGCCCTTTCTGGTACTGCTTGTTTTTCTTTTTTAAACCACAACCAAAAGCTTATAATGCTTGTTCTATTTTCAATGATCCTTATGAACCTACTTGAGAACACAAATCAGAAATACCTTAAAAACTTCTTTTGTTTCTTGCTGTACATTTACTTAAGAGGGGGCATGTGGCCTGATTAAGGGCCTTTGTGCTTGCTCGCCCTCTGTATGGAGCACTATCTCTTTTCCGCATGGTATACTTCACCTTTCAGGAATGCCTTCTTGGTGAGGCCTTTCTTAACCATTCTATTTGAAACTGCAACTACACAATCTTGACCTACACTGCCCCTCCCTTTCCCTGCCTCATTTTCCTCTTTCACACTTATCACCACTTAATGTACCATATTTTACTTATTTATTAGCTTTATTCTGTTAATAGATGGCTTAGATACATGAGCTTGGGATTAACTTATTTAACTATTTACATGTATTTTCTGAATAAAAGTTGCAAAAAGCAAACATAAAAAATCCCATTTTATCAATGGGGATATGGGGAGGAACATGATAGAAAAGATATCAATTACTCCCAACTTACAAATTTAGTGGAAGCCCAATTTAAAAAAAAAAAAAAATCCATGGACTTCTGGGTATATATCCAGAAGAACTGAAGGCAGGACTCAGATATTCACACATCCATGTACATAGCAGCATTATTCATAACAGCTAAAAGGTGGAGGAAACCTGCGTCCACCAATGGATGAATGGATAAACAAAATGGGGTACATACATACAGATTATTATTCAGCCCTGCTACAACATGGATAAACCTTGAATTCATTATGCTAAGTGAAATAAGCCAATCACAAAAGGACAAATACTGTATGATTTCACTTATATAAGGTATCCAGTCAAATTCATAGAGACAAAAAGTCGAATGGTGGTTATCATGGGCTGAGGGGAAGAGGGCATGGGGAGTTATCGTTTAATGGGTGGAGCATCAGTTTTGCAAGATGAAAAAGTTCTGGAGATCAGTTGCACGATGATGTGAATATACCTAACACTACTAAACTGAATAGTTAAAAATGGTTAAAATGGTAAATTTTATGTGATGTGCATTTTAACACAACTAAAATAAAACAAAAACCTGTGAAATTTTTTCAGAGAGCCTTATAAAGTACTCCTAGAAAAAGAAATGAAGGCCAAGAAAACCTTGGAATAATAATGAAGAGAAACTGGCCTAGCCAGATTCTAAATATAATATGAAATTATAATAATTAAAATAGTGAGGTAATAAGGCTAGAATCAACAATTCTGTATGGGCAAGAATTTAGTATTATGATAAGGATGACATCACAATTTAGTGAGGAAAGACTTCAAATAAAGTGGAGCCAATTAGTTGACTTTTAAGTTACTGTTTTGAGGGTAGGGAGGAGGGTAGGGAGACCCACATCATATAACAAAATACAACCCAGGTAAGATAAACTGAAGCAGAATTATTTTTATGTATCCCATTTCCCCTTTATTATTTTTTTGCCTTTCTTATAGTTTAAGATCATTTTGGCAGTCTTCCCTTTCCATTCTATTAACCAACTGGTTGACATCTCAACAATAACGTTGCTTTGAAATTCAAATAATCTTGCAGAGAATCTGACAGTCAACAAATGGAAAGTATACGTAATCCCACCTTAAGAAAATCCATTAAACAAACAATTCATCTAAATAGTAGGCTCTCCTTGGTATTTTAAAAATATTTACTTGTTTCAAAAGTTATATTTTGTTAACTTTATTAATCATAAATGTGGCCATGGAAGTGATATACACTATAGTATACCACTGCAGTTTGAAGGGGCTTTAGTCATCAATTGCTGGGACCCTATTAACATCTGAATATTTGCCAATCATAAAAAGTTTCCATGCTTTATTTTCTGAATACTTCAAATTTTCCAATTTAAGTTGCTAGGTTAATATTTATTCCATGCTAAGTCAAAGGACTGCTAAAAGGCAACACTGAACATTTTTGGGCTTATAAAATACCTTTCATAGATGGTATTATAGGCAGAATGACTCCCAAAAACGTCCATTCCCTAGTTCTCAGAACCTGTGCATATGTTATGTAGCAAAGGGACTTTGCAGATGTAATTAAAATTATGGACCTTAATATAGGGAAATTACCTTGGAATATCTGGGTGGGTTCCATGTAATTACAGGCGCCTTTAAAAGAAAAGAACTTTCTCTGGCTGGAGGTAGAATAGATATGGCAGAGGGGAAGTCAGAGATACTTGAAGCAAGAAAAGGATTCAACTCACCATTGCCGGTTTGAAGATGGAGGATTGCAAGACACTTTAAGCAGCTGAGAGAGGCTCCCAGTTGACAGCCAGCAAAGAATGGGACCTCAGACCCACAATCATAAACAACTGAATTCTGTTAACAATTTGAATGAGCTTGGAAGTAGATTAGCCCCCAGAGCCTAACATCTTGATTTTGGGCTTGTGCGAACTGGAGCAGAGGAACCAGGCTAGCCTACCTGGACATCTGACTTACGGAAGTGTGAGATAACAAATTTGTGTTGTTTTAAACTACTAAGTTTTTGGCAATTTGTTATGGTAGCAATAGCAAACAAATACATATGGAGATTAAGTTCTTTTTTCATATATACTAAACTAAAAAAAAAAAAGATAATGCCATGGATAACACAGGAGGGCAGATTTATGATTGTCCTTTTTGCTTAGTTAGAGACTCATGGGTCACTATTTTTATGTTAGGTGGTGGAAGTGGCACTGGTCCAAGAAGCATAGTGGTACAAGAAAATTAAGATTAGTTCCTATCAACTAGTTAATCCATGTTATTATAAAATTCAAGAACTGACAACATTTTTGGAAAGATTATCTTCTAAGGAATGACTAAAATCCAACTTTAGGAAGTAAACAGATTAAAAACATTTCCTCAGGGGCTGGGCATGGTGGCTTACAGCTGTAATCCCAGCTTCCCAGGGCTCTGGGAGGATACCTTGAGGCCAGGAGTTTGAGACCAGCCTGGGCAACACAGCAAGACCCCATCTCTACAAAAAATCTAAAAATTAGCCAAGCATGGTGGTGCACACCTATAGTCCCAGCTACTCAGGAGGCTGAGGCAAGAGATCACTTGAGCCCAGGAGTTTGAGGCTGCAGTGAGCTATGAGCATGCCACTCCAGCCTGGGCGACACAGCGAGACCCTGTCTCTACTAAAAAAAAAAAAAAAATTTCTCAGTCTAGTCCCACAGTACTAAAACACACACACACCAAAAAGTTTTGTCAAAGAAAAATATTTGATTTTTTCTGTCCCATTCCTATGATCCTTCCCTCCTTCATTTGGTCACACATTTCAAAAATCAAAGCTAAAATCTAGCAATGCACTAAAATAAATGTACAAGAGGAAAAAAAACCAGAAATAGGTATTTGGCACAAAAAGAAGGATCACACAATCTTTTCATGCCATTTACATACTGGCACCTCTCCTAATAAAAACTGGCCAATTAAAATCCCACTCATTTAGCAAATATTTATAGAACACCTTCCAGTGACAGGCTCTATTCTAGACACTGGTGACAATATTATGCTATCAAGGAACTTACAGTCTAGTGGGATGCCCAGGATAATATACGCAGTAATTGAGACATGTAGAAAGTACAACTAGGGCACAGAAATTCATCCAAGTCTGGTGACTAAAAGCTAGAAGGAGCAGGAGGCTACTACAGCTGAGCAATGTTGGACTAGTGCATTCCAGGCAGAAGGACCAGCATGTATAAAGATACCAGGATGTGAACTCGTATAGCCTATTTGGATAACTAAAAAATTTCATTGTGAAAACATAAAGTGTGTATGCAGGCGTGGGAGATGGGCCTTTAACTGTCAAGTAGGGGTCACATCATAAAGGGCATTACATTTTATCCTGTAGGTGAATTTTAAGCAGAAGAATGACATAATCACTTAGGTTTCAGAAAGGTTACTTTGGTAACAGAATGGAAGGCGGATTAAAATGAAGTAATACTAGAGATTGAAACTAGTAAGGCTAATATAATTTTAAACGGAGATAATGAGGGCCTGAACTTGAGAACCATCCTTGAAATGGGGATAAAGTAACCCATTTAAAGAATATTCATAAAGTACTCCCTGCCTTCCTTACCCACAACTCACCATAAAGGCTAGAAAAGCCAGATACCTACTCACTTAGCTTCACCACAGTTATACAGGAGCAAATTCTGGATAATCTCTTGGGGAAGGAGCATGGCTCTAGCAAAGCTTTTCCTTTCTGTTAAAAGGAGAGAGGTACATGTAGAGGAAGGCCCCACTTTCTATCTTCCTTCACATCCTGCTGAATGAGGATACCATGTTTGGTGCTAGGGCAGTCATTTACAACTATGAGGGGACAAACCAAGGGCAAAAGCCAACAAGCTGAGGATGGCAGAGTAGAAGGATGCAAAGTCTTCATTCCTGATGACACAGCTAAGCTGCTGAATTAATCCAGGGCCTGCTTATCTCTTAAAACAAGTATCCTTCCAGCTGTTACTTTCAGACAGAATCAACCAAACTACAACAAAGAGATAGGGCCTGGTGATTGACGGGCTTGTAAAAAAGAAGAATTTAGCTTTACTCCCAGGTTTCTGGTTTGGGAAACTAAGTAGAAGAAAGTGGCTAGTTATCAAGATAAAAATCACAACAAAGGTGGTAGTTGTTTGGAAAGAAGAGAAGGAAAGAAGTTTGTTCCTGGACATGTTGATTTAGAGATATGGAATCATTTAGGTGAAGCAATATGTGAGTCTGTACCTTGTTTAAAAAGTCTGAATTAGACCTACTGGTATATGAAAAGTCAGATTTTTCATACCCACATGACCTTATACTCTCTTGGAGGAGTCTCATGGAGACAGGCAGGACAAAAGAATGGAGTCCTGACAAAAACTACCTTATGTGAAGAGTCATAGAAAGTGTTTCTTTTCTATTCTTTTAAGACTCTGAAGATGGGCTGGGCACAGTGGCTCACGCCTTGTAATCCCAGCACTTTGGGATGCCGAAGTGGGAGGACTGCTTGAGGCCAGGAGTTCAAGACCAGCGTGGGCAACACAGCACCACCCTGTCTCTACAAAAAACAAAACAAATAAAACCCCAAAAAAACCCAAACCTCTGACGATGTACAAATAGACAAAAATAGGAAGAAGTTTATTTATAGAATGAATTTACAAACATTAACACCTGCATGTTTTTATTTTATAAAAATTCATTAGTAGCCAAGATAATCTAAAAAGCAAAAAATCTTGATCTATGAAAAATGACGATTGCTAAAGCAGCTACACCAGAGATTTGTCCTAGTATTAGAAAATAATCTGAGTCATCTGCTTTGCTATGTATGCTAGTAAATTAGGAATATTTGAATAACCTCTTTCCCAAGACTCAGAAAATAACTCCAGGACATGTTTTATTGGCGGTAGATTACCCCAAAGTACAAAGAGAAACAGAATCACTGAGAAGACAGCAAACAATAATTTAGGAGCACTGTGCATGATTAAATAACCTTTTGAGGATTATACTATTCCTCCGTAAGAAGGAAGTTAATATAGGTGATCCCAATACAATTATTTTCATATATGTAGCAGACTTATGGAAGAAAAGAAATGATCCGCAGAAGCCCAACCTAGTGAATAGGAAAAATACAGAGCTGACAATCTGACAAAGAGGCACAAGGACACATGGCAAGAGGCCCCTATTAACAGTGATTATTACGGCAAACCTAAGGTTGACTTTCATGTTTATAAAGTTCGAACCAGCCAGCTGATGTACTAAGGCCTGTACAGATGACGGCAATTCTCATCAAAGACATCTATGATGAATTGGAAGTATTACCAAAGATAAAAGGAATTCACCCTTGGCATCAAGCAAAAACGTTTCAAAAACCAAAACTGACGTGAGAAAAATGAGTATAACAGACAAAAATTTGTACCTCAACCTACTGGTCTTCATTCTAAAACACAACTCTGATAATACTGTTCCCCTCCACGAAAACTTAAATGGTTCCCCCAGCTCACAGAGTCCCCTTGGCTCTTTACTCAAGCCCATGACTAATCTAACTGGTGAAGTTCTGATCAAACTTTCCATTTTGTCTCTTCATGCATCCTATACTCTAGTAATACTGGGCTGGTTGATATTTCCTAAATTCAACCTGTGCTTTCCTACTCCTGCCATTTTGTTCATGCTGATCGTTCTCTGCCCTTGCAGATACTATCAATCCTTCACGTTTTGCACCTCTTGTCTTTTAGTGTTCCCTGATCCTACAACACATATAATTTCCTTTACACCCTTTTCTGCTCTTATCAGAATCATGCTGTTCTGTCTTAAATTGTTATTACTGTTTTATCTCCCTTAAAATATTCTAAATTCCTTAAAGAAGACAGGACAATTAACTCATTCTTGTGGCTTCTACGGGATCAAAATTAAATCAGTAATGGTAGGTTGCTGAATTAGTGACATTAATATACCCACAGACCAAAAGCCTTCAAAAGAACATACAATCCTGAATCAAGGACCAGAACAACAACAACAAAAAAACCAAAAACAACCACAGAAGATCAAATTTATTGGAAATCTAATAATTCAACTATTTACCATTTTGATAACCATTCATATGCTTTATCTCCTGTTGATAGGAAAAAGCAATATATAGGAAATAAATACAGGTATTATTCAGTAGAGAAGATAGTGAATCAGATTGTGGTCTAGAAATTCTAGATCCTACTTTTAATTGTCTGGGCAGGTCACTTACCCTTTTCTCTGCCTGCTTCCTCTGTAACTACCTACTTTACACAAGTGATGTGAAGAGTAAGATCTCTGTTAATTAGTTAATATCTTAACACGGTTCAGAACACTCCTCCCTTAAAAAATACTGGTTTGAATATCACCTCTAGCCTATCCCAATTTACCACAACTAGCGATGTATTTTCCTGAATACCTAAAGTGTAAAGCAGCACACTATATGCCTAAGTGCATTTTCAGTTTCTTTTATAAAGCAAAATTCTCTTCCTCTACTCTCATGAATTTCTTTTAGGCTCTGACCCTGTGGCCTCCGGCCACTGCATACTCCTCATTCATAAAGGGGCTTAATAATCTAATTCTAGAAGAAAAGGCACACTGTGCTCTCAATCAAGAGCAGTACATATCCTGAGATGGTTTGTAATAGTCTAAATGAATAAAAAAGAAACCAAATTCAGATGGGGGGAACGCAGAAAAAGTAAAAAGGCAATAAAAAGCCTTGAAAAATAAAGGTGCCCAGTTGAACACAAAAAATTTAAATCTAGAGAATTATTTCTTGACATAGGCGAAAGATCTTCCAAAGTGCCATGCTTTCTAGGATCTCCTGTTCTGATCATTCTTCTTTTTCTATCATGTTCCACTTCTCTCAGTATGTTAAACCATCTACTTTTAACTTCAGGCTCACACCAGAACTCAATAGAGGACTCACTTCAAATCTCAGGTGGTCCCTATACGCTTGCCACAATTCCCAAATACGGCATGAGGAATCCTTTTCTACTCAAGATATTACACTGTAAATTTAGAAACTTATAAACGGTACAAGGGAATAAAAAGTTTAGAAATGTAAGACTCCTGACCTGTAGTATTTCTCTTCTTCTGCATCTTTAAGCCAACAAAAATAACGATGGGCAATTTTTCATTTGTCAGTCAACTTACAAGGAATTTTAAACACCACAGGCAGAGATCACCTTTTACAAAACAAAAACTGATCAACCAAAAGCAAGCCAAACCACCTAAGCATGCACCTAACTGCAACCATAATCCTCTACCGGGTACTTTTTCTGGGTGTATCTCAACTGCAATTATCAGGCAAACCAGTCCTTGGACTTGATTCTGTGTGCTTACAG
This sequence comes from Daubentonia madagascariensis, assembly GCA_023783475.1. Taxonomy (NCBI): domain Eukaryota; kingdom Metazoa; phylum Chordata; class Mammalia; order Primates; family Daubentoniidae; genus Daubentonia; species Daubentonia madagascariensis. The sequence goes on along the minus strand of JAKFHU010000258.1, from coordinate 11,767,617 downwards.
TACTCCAGAGTCGGATGACACAATAAACAAGTTCTTCCGTTGCCTCTCCTGTGGTCACGTCACCTGTTGCATCACCTTGGAAAGTGGTCTTCGGAATCTAGGAAAGGAGCACCACCTGATCTCTGATCAGCTGGGCTATTTTCTTGCTAAATTTTAGCCTCATTCACTTTAATGAGGTTGCCTTTGGAGACGAGGGTGTGTTGGCTCCTGTTCACCTTTTATGAGATTCTAGCGTGGGCATCGACAGCTGTGACTTTGCGGACTTAGAGGGGCTCGGGAGTTTCTGAAGACTTAGGCATGAAGGGAGACGTACGGCTCGGCAGAAGAGGAGCTGGGGCGCAGGCGATCGGGACACGGGAGCGGGGCAGCGGCGGGGCCGGCAGGCAGGGCGTCGGAAACGCGAGCGAAGCTTTGCCGAAAGGACACTGCTAGTCTGCCAAGAGGTCGGGCCCAGAGCCAGGGTCCCGGCCAAGCCGAGGGCATGGGAGAGGTCCAAGCCGACCCGAGCCTCGACCAGAGCCCTGGGCTGAGCAGGCAGCAATGTCAAGAGCACCGACGAATAAGAGAATTAAAAAATACTAATACTCCCTCCTTCCCCACCTCTTCCCGGAGAGGACGACGCTGGAGGCGGAGGCGCGAGGCAGGAAGCGCCGGGGGCCGGGGGCCGAGCCCGCCCCGCGAGGGGAAGCGGCCTGAGCCGGGGCTCGGGGCCGCCAGGGGCCGCACTCACCATGTCGTACACGTTGAGCACCACTAACTGGTTAGCCCCCATCCTCCTCCCCGCGGCCGCCGCCTCGTCCTCAAGCCGCTCCGTCTCCGCGGGGCCCGAGGCCGCTCTCACCCCCGCGGGCGCTTCAGGGGGCCTGAGCCGGGCACTAAGCGCACAGCCCGGCCCGCCGCAGCCGGGGCGGAAGCATCGGGCAGCCCGGCAGCTCCGGGGCGCCGCCGACAGGAGACTCCGTGCGGACAGGGTCGGACCGGCGGCGGGCCCGCTCCGGCTGAGGCGCCTCCTCTAGGCAGCAGACACGTGGGGAAAGGCGGGGCCTGAGCAAGGGGCGGGCGCCAGGCGCCCCGGGGGCGGGGCCGGCCCAGCTCCGGGGCCGAGCCCGCCTGCGCTCTCCTTCTCGGCCGCCGCACCTCGGGACCTAAAATGGCGGCAGTCTTGGCGCCTCTACACCCTGGGGGAACGGGGTCCTGTAAAGACTACAGTTCCCAGCATGCAGTGAGGCTTACTAGAAGTACAGAGGCGGAGTCTCAACAACCCTTGACTACAGCTCCCAGCATGCTGCGGGGCCCCGGCCCTACCAGACCAGGTCTCCCCGGGGGACTACAGTTCCCAGCATGCAGTGCTTTGCATCTGCCGGTTGACCCCTAGCTGTCCGCCCTCGGCGGCGGCGAAGTTTCCCCTCAATCTCTCTTCGCTGGGCATGTTGCAGTTAAATAGTTTATGTCGCTTTGAGCCCGATGACGCCAACAAAATGTGGCAAAAGACCAAAGTGATGACCCTAAGTTTTCCAAACTCCTTTTTTTTTTTTGCAAAGGGAAGGGTGGGGAAATAGAGGAAGCCAAGTTACTGCTGTGGGATGAGGTGTAATATGCATCTAGTTACTCCTCAATACGGAATTTACAATTTATGAAATTATCCTGCTGAAATGAGAAGAGAGTACGGGATCCATAGATTAGCACAATCCGAGGACGTAGTAGGCGCTTTTGCATTAATTCAACAAAATTTATCGTGTGCCTGCCATATGCCAGGCAGTGTTGTAGGCCCTGGGGAATGCCCTGATAAACAGGAGAGGGGCCAAACAAAATATCACTGGTACGTGCTTTGCAGAAAATTAAAATTAGGTGACGTGATTGAGAGTAATCTTAAATTGGTTGCACCGGAAGGTCTCTGTGATGAGATGAGTTTAAAGCTGAAATCTGAATGACAGACGGATAGCTCTGCAAATGTCAGAGGGACAAGTATTCCAGTCAAAAGGAACAGCAGTGCAAAGATCTGAGGCGTAAAGGAGTTTTCTGTATTGAAGGAAACAAAAGACCAATGTTGCTGGAACATGGGGGCAGTGGTATTAGATGAATTGGGCAGGTAGGCAGAGGCCAGATCCTAGAAGGGTTTTTCAATTCATGATAGGGTTTGTGTTTTTAAATGAAGACGTAGGCTTTGGGCCAGGGAGTGAAATGGGTTGCTGTGTGGAAAATGGATTTTAGAGGGGCAAGGGAGGTGGAAACAGGGAGATCAGTGTGGTAGATTGTAAAAATAGCAACAAAATATTCCCAGTCTCCCAAATTATTTACACCTTTTGGCAGTGTCTCCCTCACACTGACTGTGCTAGTCTGTGACTTGCTTTGGACAATGGAACATTAACAAACATAATGCAAGCAGAGGCTTGAAAAGCACTTGCGAGTTGGGGCTTGCCCTCTTGTTGATCTTGGGAACCCTGTTGTGACCACCATCATGTGAATGAGTTTGGGCTAGCCTGATGGATGATGAGGGACAGATGGTCAAGTCATCACCCATAGCCAACTGACATCCAATCAACTGCGAAGCACAATGAAGATCTCCTAGACTACTGTCAATGGAAAAGAACCCAAACTCTGTAAAATAATTTAAAGAGGTTTATTCTGAGCCGAATATGTGTTACCATGTCCTGGAGAGCCACGCCCGAGAAGCCTTGAGCAAGTGGTCCCATCATGGTTGGGTTACAGTTTGGTTTTATACATTTATAGGGAGAGAGGAATTACACATAAAGTCATAAATCAATATATGGAAGGTATTCATTGGTTTGGCTTAAAAAAGCAGGACATCTCGAATGGGGGGACTAACAGGTTATAGGTGGGTTTAAAGATTCTTTGATTTGTAATTGGTTAAAGAAATTAAGCTTTGTTTAAAGGCTTGGAATATTTTAAGATAAGGATGTCTGTTAATCAGAGACAAGCCACAGGATATTTACCAAAACTCAAGTGATCTGTTAAGTAAATTGAAGGCCTGCAGGTGTGGTTTAAGATTTGTCTTGCATGGCCTTAGGCCTGTTATTGATTTAGTATCTTATTGTTACAAAGAATAACTCCAAAAGGGATGGGGCATAACTAGGCATGTCTGACCTTCCTTTTCCTCATGGCTGGCAACTCAGCTTTAAGGTTTTGCTGAGGTCCCCTTGACTAAGAGGGGGCCATTCAGTTGGCTGGGGGGATTAAGATGTTGTTTTAGTTCACACCATCCTTCCTTGGCCAAACCCACCTTCACCAGATGAACTGCCCAGCTCACCCATAGAATATAAGGAATAATTTCTTTTTCGTTTTTTAAAAATTTTTTGCTAACTTTACTCACCCCTATACAAATGAGGAAATAATGTCCTTTTAAGTCACAAAGTTTGGGGGGTGGTTATGTGGCAAAAGTTAATTGATTCAACTAATCGGGACTCTATTCCCCAAGTGCATAGCAGAAGGTGGCTTAGTTGTTACTGATAGTGGAGGAGACTGAGAAAATTAGAGTTTAAATATTTTGGAGGTAGAGTCTGTGGAACTTGCTAATAGATTGGATACTGAGTTTGTTAGGGAGAAAGGATTCAAGAATAACTTCTAGATTTTTGACTTGGGCAACTGGGTGGATGGTCGTGCCACTTAAAAGATGTGAAACATTGTGGGGAAGAGCAGGTTGGAAGGAGGGAAATCAAGAGTTATGGTCTGGTCACGTTAAGTTGGAGAAACCTTTTAGATATCCATGAAATGTCAAGTAGGCATTTGGATAAACAAACCGGAGTCATGGCCATTATAAATAGACTTTAATAGGACTGGTTGGATGACCTAGGAATATGTGTAGCTAAAAAGAAAGAAGAGGGCCAAGAACAAATCTTTAAGACCCTTCACCATTTAGAGGTCAAGTAAGGGAGAAAGAGGAAGCATGGAGGCAGGAGGAAAAACAGAACATGGTAACACAGAAGCCACAAGACGATTGGATTCAGCAATATAGAGATCACTGGTAACCTTGATGTGAGCAGTCTCAGGAAGGAGAGGGATTAAGAACTGCTAGAATGGTTTGAGAAGCAAATGTAAGGTGAGGAAATGGAAACAACTGTAAACTTGGGGCAACAGCTGGATAAGGCCATGTGGTCAATGGAGGGCATTTTGAAGATGGGAGATACTGGGGCATACTTGCACGTAAAGAGAGAGAAACTGGTGATGTAGGAGAGGAGAGATTTGCAAGGGCAAAGAAGGAAGGGGGAGGGATCCAGGGCACTAGTGGAGGGGTTGGCCTTTCATAGGAGGGATGCTTCATCCATAGTGATGGCATAGAAGGCAGATGCAGGTGCATGGTGACAGCATCGAAGGCAAGGAAGACAGAGGTAGGCAAATTAGGAATATTAAAGTGTGGGAAATGAGGGTGTTCTTTTCTGATTTATTTCTATTTTCTCAATGAATGATGAGGCAAGGTTGTCAACAGAGAGAGGAGAGGAGAGGGGGACAGGGAATTTGAAGAGGAGATGTGAAATAGGGAAAATAAATATACGAGGAAAATATGGTTTGATTGCCAGGTGGTGTTGAGGAGCAGCAAATACCGTGTACGTCATTGTTATGTGATTGTCCTTGGGAAGGTCGTGGACAAAGTCCTAAAACTGATTTTGGTGTATCAGCTGCTTTGCTATCCTTTCCCGCTGTGGCATCCCTCCCCACCCAAACCCAATTGAACAAACTACTTAGTGACATATGCTAAGTCCTTTTCCTGTGAAAGGTGGGGAAAAGGCACTATCCTTTCGCACGTCATTTAGCCCAGGCTGCACTACTGTGAAGGCTCAAACTGCTGGTTCTCTTCACCTCTTACTCTACACCCTCTCTTTGCCCTTTGTGAGCTCATCCACCCTCACAGCTGTGACTGTTGCGTGTATGCCGAAGAGTTCCATGTCTTCACCTTCAACATTCTTCTCTCCCCTGAGTGCTAGCCATTGTAACCTGCAGCTATTGGACTTCTCTACCAGGATACATTAGCTTCCTATGGCTGCTGTAACAAATTACCACAAACTTAGTGGTTTAAAATAACACATATTTATTATCTTATGGTTCTAGAGATCAGAAGTCCAAAATGTCCTGGGTCTAAAATCAAGGACTGTGTTCCCTCTGTAGGCTCTTGGGGAGGATCTGCTTCCTTGCTTTTTCTGGCTTCTCGAGGCTGCCCTCCTTCTTTGACTCATGGCCACATCACTCCACTCCAACCTCTGTTTCCATCATCACATCTTTTCTTTCTTTCTTCTTCTTCTTTTTTAATATAGAGAGTTTATTTGAGCCAAGGTTGAGGACTGCAGCCTGGGACACACTTCCAAGTTGCCTTGGGGAGTGTTCCCATCATATCTTTTCTGACTCTCCTGCTTCTCCCTCTGTAGAGATCCTTGTGAATAGATTGGGCCCACCTGGATAATCCAGCATACTCTCCCCATCTCAAGATTCTTTAACTTAATCACATCTGCTAAGTTATTTTTCCTGTGAAAGGTAACATTCACAGGTTCTGGGGATTAAGATGTGAACATCTCTGGTGGGGCTGGTGGTATTCTGCCTATCACACGGGATACTTTGAATTTATGAGGTACAAAAGAGAATTCATCATCATCTGATGGAATGAATTGTATTGGTCATTTAATTCAGGTATTGTTCCATCAATAATGAATCATCCATCATTCATTCATTGAACAAGTATTAAATAAATACCTTTTATGTGTCAGCTGCTGTGTATCACTAATTCATCCATAATAGAACAGACATAATTCCCACCCTCATGAAGCTTACAATCCAGTGAAAGAAAAAATATAAATATATATTCATTTATAATTTTATAATTTAAATTGAAGGAGACAAGTAGTGGTAGAACATAACAGGAAGTCTCTGAGGTGGTTTTTAGGAGACAGATTAACAAAGAATTTAATATAAAGAATTGCAAATTGGGTATTGGAGGCCTGAAAAAACAAAAAGGGAACGCTAAAGTATCAGAGAAGGAGAAGCAGCTATCACCTCTAGGTCTGAAAGAACAAAGAAAAGAGGTTGGAACTTAAACATTTTTGAAGCTTGGAGGAGAGCCCTGTTGAGCTGGAATCCAAAACTCTGAAGAGGGGAACTTCTGGTATTTCTGAAGGGGCACAGTGATGCTGGTCCTGGAAAGTTTTAAAACTCCAGGCTAGAAATAACTGCTGCTACTGAAATGAAGTGCCGCTGCCAGGGTGAAGAAGCCTGACTATGTTCATGCTGACAGGAGGGCAGGAACAAGGAAGTCCTCCCTCCGCCTCCTGCCTTCCAGTTGCCTACCAGTGCCCCTTAGCAGAGGCCCAAGCAATGCAAAGCAAAGCATAGCAAGGTGGTTTGAAACTGAGAGACGGTAGCTTTGATTAAAACTCCCACAGTCACAAATTATTTCTTAGGTGACCTAGAGGGAGATAAAAGCTGCCCAAGCCATTAAAAGGAAAACTAATTTTAAAACTTATGGCTACCTGTATTATAGAGATGAACTGTGTCTTATTAATTGTTGTGTACAAAATTACCCCAAAACGTAGAAGCTTAAAACAAACATTTCATAGTTTCTGAAGGTCAGGAATCCAAGAGCAGTTCGGGTGACTGTTTCTGGCTCAGAGTGTCTCATGGAGCTGCAGTCATCTTATAGCTTGACCAGGGCCTGCAGATCTGCTTCCAAGTTCGCTCATGTAACTGATGCCAGGAGGCTTTGGTTGACCACCACGTGGGCTTCTCTGTAGAGCTGCTCATGACATAGTAGCTGCTTCTCCCAGAGCAATTGATCCAAAACAGTGGGAGCGTGACAAAGAAGAAAGCCACAGTGTCTTATGACCTGATCTCAGAAGTGACCTACCATCACTTCTGCTGTATTCTATTGGTCACACTGACCAACTCTGGAACAATATGAGAGGACACTATGTAAGGGTGTGAATCCCAGGAGGCAGGGATCATTGGAACCCATTCTGAAAGCTGGCACCACAGATGGCTAGGTGAAACTCTGTCACTTCCACTGCAATGGCAGCCAGAGTGAAGAATGGCTTAGTATTCCAGAATACTGCTGGTCTCCTCTATGTTCTATCAGAAATATTTGGGAAGTCATCCTCAGTTCCCCTCCTGCTCCCCCTGCCCCATCCTCTATTGTTATTGGTTGACTACACTGACTACTTCAGTTGGATATGTAATACAGTGTTGAAAGGTGAGCATGTTAATAGATCTTGAAATAGCCCATGTTCCATTTCAAAATTGCCAGCTCCCTGGGAAGATAGCATAGTTGGATAATTCAGGGGATGATGGTGCTCTTTGTTCTTAGATGTCTTTAGTTATGAAGTGACTTTTTATTTAAGCCATTGGTAATTGTACCAGACATGAACTTGGTTTACTGTTTTGGTTATCTAAATGAAGATGTCTACTTGGAAATTCCACAGGATAGGCAGATAATTGAATATTGTTGTCCATGTGAATGTGAACTGTCTCTGATTCTCTTTTCTCACTGGGATGGAAAAGAACACATTTGCCAAGTCTATATCTGCACGCCATATACCCAAGGTCTGATTAATTTGCCCTAGCAGTGATGCTACATCTGGCACACCAGCTGCAATGGGTGCTACTACATGGTTAAATCTGTGGGAGTCGACAGTCAATCTCCAGGCTCCATCCATTTTCTGCAGGAGTTAGACTGGCGATTAAACAAAGATATAACAAGGACCACCAACCCTGCATCTTTTAGGTCTTTAATGGTGGCACTAATCTCTGCTACCCTTCCACCCACCTGGAAAACAAGAATTTTCTCACTTTGTTGGGGTGTGTCTAGGGGGCAGTTTCAGAGGTTTCCATTTGGCCTTCCCCACTATGTCTCCTACTTCACAGACCAGGGACCCAATGTGGGCTTCATTCCCACTGCAAAATATATCAATCCCAATTATGCACTTGGGGACTGGGGAAAGGACCCCCTGGTGGGTGGAGCCTCTGTGGCTCTCATAGGCCCTCACTCTAAAGGGGGGGCTTGATGACACTTTGGGTCTCTGGGTATCAATGCCAACTCAGACCTGTGTGTAGTAGTCCTCAAAATGTCCAGTTATTCCTTTTTCCCAGTGCAGTCACCCAAGTAAATGGCCACAGGTCTCTGGGGGAATTGTCACAGTATATACTTGCCACAGTGTTGCAGGATCCTTCTTCCTAGGGACCTGGCCATCTTTTCAGTCAATGGGTTCTGGATCTGAAAATTTACTCAGGTCTGGGGACTAAGCAAGGGACTATGACTTTTTATTGGGACAATTGCCCTCAGCCTCCTCCTCCATTCTTGTTCATTATTATTACTATAGATGTTACCAAACAGCCTTGTTGGCTGCTGAGCAATTTTCCTGCTAACACCACGTTCTATTAACTTTCTCCACAACGTCCAGTGAGTCGAGCCCCCTTGGCTGCTCCTGGCCTCTCATGATAATGTGGGCTCCTGGCTTCCGGAACTGAAGTGTCAGCACCAGGCCTCTCATACTTTGAGGTCTCATCCTCCCCATGGATGTTAATGAACCCAGCTCTGTGACTGTTGTCCCTAACCTACAGAGGAAGGCTACCACTGAATGTTTTAGTGATGCTGGTATCCCTCTCATCAGGGTGTCCTTGGAGAAAGGTGTGCCATCTGGACCCTTTCATGGGACATAATCCTCTGCTAGGTCTTCTGGCCCCACATAAAGTATCCTTTCCAGCCCCCCACCTCCCTGGGCCATTACCGTCCCTCCCCTACCAACTGCCAGGGCACCCAGGCTTTTTCTACTTACTGAAATGTTGTCCTTTCTTTCCCCCCAGGCTTCTAAGAGCCACTCCAGCAGTGAGTTTGCACCATTCCCTGGGGTCTTTGCTAGGGTGTTTATTAAATCCCAGGTCCTGAGAAAATGCCCCCAAGTCAATGAATTCTTGCCTATCCAGTTTTAAAGAACCCACAGAATCCAATCCCACATATTTCTCTGGCTCATACTGGCATGTACAGATTAGTGTTTGTAATTCTTTCATCCCTTATCAGGCCCCGAATGTCACCGGGTTTTGCTTGGATTTAACCCTAGTTTTCAGCCTAGCAGACCAAGAAAAGGCAGGGGGAACCTGTTGCCCTGTGGGAGAGAGGCTCCTGCAGCATCTTGTAGTACAGCAGAAGGGCTAAGCCTTAGTAGGGAGCAGGGGGCCATCTCTGTATGCCAAGAGGGTGAGTGTGGCAGGGGTCAGGATTGTAGAGTCAACATCTTCATAGGTGTCCATCTAGATGTCCCTGTCACAGTCTTTAGGAGTGAAGGTTTTCCCTACCAGGGCCTCTACCTTCCAATAACAGACCTGCAGTGGCTGTGTTCAAGCATTTCTGAAGCCCTGTGACTACCAGCTCTTCAGTCTACTGTTCAATTGTGTCTGTCCTTCCACTACTGGTGATGACAACTTCTTTATAAGCTACCACTGAGATACTCTGCTTCTTGTACTCGGCCATTAACTGGGATGGCTCTCAGTCTCTCACTAACCTTCTGCAGTTCTTCAATATGTCTTAGCAGTAACCAGCCAACTTCACTGTCTTTGTTATCCCCGTATTTTTCAAATGCCCGCACCACAGCATTTCCCTCCACCAGAACATTTTCCCAGGTCACTACCAATGAAAACGTTAGTAAGCGAACTACCACCTAGAGCCAGGGACTATGGGTGCCCCATATAGCCCTCAGGATGGCTTCCTCGCTGCCTGCCGGATGCTGGGTGAGCCAGTTCTGAATCACCATCTGACTGTGTGATTTCTCAGACCACTCATATTACCACTTGTGTTAATCCAGGTCCTCTGATAGTCACTAATATGGGATTAAATGTGCAAGGATTTTATTAGGGGAAATGCTTGTGTGAAAGGAAATAGGGAGCTATGGAAGATTAGGAGAGTCATCAGATGGGGGCGGTTGGATCGAGATTGGATAGAGGTGTTTTAAACTGCCATGCAATCTAAGGAAGGTTTGGTAAAGCCTTTGGGAGTCCTTGACCCAAGCCCACAGGAGTCGTGTGTTGGGTCTGCCTAAGTGTCCCCACTACACCCAGTCACAGGTGGGGAGCAGCCTGTTGGGGGCATGGGCTTGGTGTAAAGGTGGCGATGAATTTCAGAGGGCAGCTGCTGATGCCCTAGGTCAGTCATATCCTGCAGTGGGAGGTCTGTGAGGAGCAACCTCTCGGCCACCACAAACCACTGATCTTCCTACAGCCTGCCTACGTCAGTACCCATGAACTCTGGCTTCCCTCCTGCAACAGCGGCTGATACGTTCAATTCTTAGTTTTAGCATGGGCGCTTGTCCTCTCTTGCCTACTCAAGGATTTTGATCCAGCAATGACCCTTTTCTTTCCTGTGTCACTAATTTTCCCTAGCTACTGAATTATTTCCACCCACACTCAGTAACATCTTCCTGACCTAACCTGTGCCCCCAGGTGCCCTCCATTTCTTTGCTTCCTGTCGCAGGAAAAAAGGGAACTTCTTGAAATAGTTTTCTATACTTGTCTCCACTTCTTCATTTCCCCATTCTTTTGTTCGTGGTAAAAAGAGTTTTCTTTTTATGATTAATTAAATCTTATAAGTTCAGTGTGGTGGGAAACAATAGCAAGAAAGCAAACATCATCTAGAATCACATCATTTTAAGTTTGGTGTCTATCACCCTTTCAACTGTCTTTACGTACGGACATATGATTTACATAAAGAGAAAATTTTGCATGCTGCTTTTCTATTGTTTCCCTTTCCCCCAGTTTTGAGGGCTTTGTTTATATCCCTCCCCATCTCTTGATACAGCCCCATTCCCCCTCCTGTTGTGTACACACACACACACACATGCTTGCACACGCAGTGTAAACAAAATGGTATGCATACTTCCACACTTTCTTCCATGTCCTCATACAGAGAACATTTGTTTTATTTATATAAAAAGTATCATACTATAGATACTTCTCTGCAGCCTGCTTTTCTCATTTAACAAAACCTTGTGGAGAAATCTTCTAAATCAACTAGTATAGATTATGTGGTCAATGTACAAGTTTTTATTCAACCATTCACCTAATCACTATTGATAGGCATTAACTCTCTTTCTAGAGTTTTGCTATTGCAACCAGTGATGCCATCCGTCTATCTATTTCTACCTATCCATCCATCTGTGTACACACACACACACACACACACACACACAAATATTCTGACATATTCGTCCTCCCCATCCCACCCTATGGATAGATTCCTAACAGTGAGATTGCTGGATCCAAGAGAAATCTGTATTTGATTGATTGACGGATTGATTGTAGAGACAAGGTCTCACTAGGTTGCCCAGGCTGGTCTCGAACTCCTAGTTTCAAGTGATCCTCCCACCTTGACCTCCCAAAGTGCTGGGATTAGGGGTGTGAGCCACTGCATCTGGCCAAGAACGTGTATTTTTAATTTTAATAGATTTTGCCAGATTGCTTTCCAAAACAGCTGTAACAATTCACATTTCCTTCAGAAATACAAGAGAATTTCCTTCCCATCCCTGACCCCTTTTCCTTCTCAAGGGTATTACTCTTTTGAATTTTTACCATCAGGTGAGAAATGCAGGCTCACTGTAACATTGGTTTGTATCTTTCCCACTGCTCGTGAGGTTGTGTCCTTAGTAGATAATCACCTGATTCTGAAGCCAGTCTCCCTGAGTTTGAATTCCAACTTCATCACTTACCAGTTATGTGACCTTAGAAAAATTATTTACCCTCTATGTGCCCGTTTCCTCATCTCTATAATGGGATAATAATAGTTTCCCATCTCATAGGGTTGTTGAGGGGGATTAGTTATTAGAATAGTTCCCGGCATGTAGTAAACACTAAAGAAATAGTTGTTTTAAATATGTTTATTGGCCGTTTGGATATGCTTTTCTGTGTAATGACTATATTCTTTTGCTCATTTTCTATTGGGTAGTTTGTCTTTCTTCCCCCCATCAAGTTTCAGATCTTATTTCACCTGTTTCATTAAATATTTTAAAGTTTTCTTCATGTAGGAATGTACTTTTCCTATTAAATTTATATGATTTGTCACTACAATGGATAGATTACTTTTTATTATTTCTATTGCTAACCGATTATAACTATTAAATAGAAAGGTATTTATTTTTAAATATTTGTGTGGTATTGAGCCATCAAATTCTCTTATTCTGGTAAAACTTGAATGAATGGGTTGAATTTTGAATTTGGGGTTTTCTAGTTATATAAAATTATTTAAAGAAAGGATTTTATCTCTTTTTCTCCAATGCTTACACTGGTTATTTTATTTTTCTCTTTTGATGTCAGAACTTTCAAAACAGTGATGAACTACAGGTGTCCCTGTCTTGTTCTTGATTTTAGTAAAATAAGAAATGCTTTGTGGACAATGGCTTTAGTCTGTGCCCATGGAATTCCATCTTGCTTATGACCTTCCATTCTTGATTGCCTGTGCTGTGGATTTCAGACTTGTTTACCCAGTATCCACAAACGCATAGGCCAATTCTTTTAAAATAAATCTCTTTAGGCATACACATGCATGTGTACACACACACACACACACACACACCCCCCTCTCCTTCTGGTTCTGCTTTTCTGGTTGAACTCTGATACAAATACTAATTGTTTAGAAAGCTGTGATAATATCTGAACAAATTAAGGAGATTATTTTGAATATCAAAATCAAACTTTAAAACTTAGAATTAAAATTTAGAATATCAGCTACTCATTTCCAATACAAGTTTTACATTTCATATGTGAATCTACCATTAGAAAAACTTCTGAAATCTGTTTAAGACAAATTATTTAAATCCACACACTTTTATTAAGTCCTTTATACCTCAATTAACTACAGCCATATAAAGTTTCATATGAAAAGTTTTGTGCAAAATAATAATATTTGACATATTTATACATTTTCAAAAATTTACTTTCATTCTTAGGAGGAACTGTAATAACCAAGTTTAGTTTTTTTTTTAAATGCCATATAAGATTATATAGAGTACCTTTAAAATGAATGCAAACATATTAAGGATTAGCTTAATAACACACAATATATGAGAAAATATTTCTATTTGGGGGTAATTTAAGAACATTTTTCAGATCTTGAATTTGGTGATATATGAGCTTATATTTAGTATTTCTTGGTCAAACACACACTCTCCATATAAGTATATATGCACACTTCCTCCACATACATGTATTCATAATAAACAAACTTTCAGTTTTTCTAACTTCTCTTTGGTTTTCCTGGAGGTTTGTGAAGTGGTTCATAAATATATCGTCTATAAATATTCATATACCGGAAGTAGCTCAAAACAAGAATAGTGAAGACCAGTAGAAACAGGACAAAGAGGAAAGCAGCTACCAGGTAGGCACTTGGTCTGAAATAAGATAAAAAAACAAAAGTCATTAGAAGTCATTGTTCACACTTTGGTTGTTAATTTACTTAGTCAAACAACTTTTGAATAGCTAGCTACTATGCCGTCAACAGAGAACAAGACATGATGATTAATAAGACATGATGTCTACCTTCAGAGTGTTTACCTTCTAGTGTTTGAGGCTGACTAGGGAGGAAAACAGACAGTGTGATCAATATAATGAGAGAAGGAAGCATAAGGTTTTGTGGGAGCCACCATCACGGAAGGCCTTCCAGTGGAAGGGACTCTTGAATTGAGTGTGGGTAGGAGTGCGAAAGGAGTTAGCTGGGACTGGAGGAAGAGACTAAGATGGGAACAGTGTTTTAGGCAAAGGGAGATGTATATACAAAGGCACGGAAGCATGAGAAAACCTCAAGGTCACTCCCAGACGTTCTAGAACTGAAACTAGTATGGTGTGACTAGAGCCCAGGTGCCAGGTGGAGCAGTGAGAGGTGAGGCATGATAGGTGGGCAGGGGCCAGGTGAGAAAGACGGCTTAGACCAAGCTAGAGAGCGTGGGTTTTAGATTAAAGGCAAGAGGGAGTTTCTGAGGCATGATATAGGATGGACATTTTAGAAGGACGATTCTGATGCTAGCGTGAAGAGTGAATGAAAGGGAAGCATAAGTGTGAAGGCAGAAAAACCAGGTGTGAGGTATTTGTGATAATCCAGGTAAGCTATGATGATGGTCTTAACAAAACTGGTGGCTGAAGAAATGGAGAGGAGTGGGTAGGTCAAAGATATGTTTAGAAGTTAGATCTGATTGGTCTTGGTGATTGTTAAGATGTGTGGTTTGAGAAATATGAAGGAATGAAGGATGTCTCCCAAGTTTTGGGGTTAGGTTACTGTGAGCATGGCATTACCATTCACTGATATGGGCAATTCAGAGGGAAGAGTGCTTTTTTGAGGGTGTGTGTAAATATGGTTGGTTTATTTTGGGGCATATTGAATTTGAGGTACCTGAGGGTCAACTAGGTAGGGGTATGTGTGTGTGTGTGTGTGTGTGTACATGTGGACGCCACTTATTAGATGCTACTTTCAGCTGGGTGCCAGACATCTGCCTCTTCACCTGGGACTCTGCATGGGTACCTCCCATCAGAGTGGATTGGTTTCTTAAGCCAGGCACTGTGCTGTTTTCTATTTGGTATCCTTGTATCTGACAGTTTTTGGTTCCCTTTTCAACCAAATATTACAGTTTCTGCAGGTCCCCAGTCCCCATTGTCTGACCTGTCTCCTCTGTGGCTATCAACTTAATTGGGGTCCAGTGAATGGTTTCTTTCTTGGAACTTTATTGAATAACTTAACCATCTTGATATCTGCCAGAATTGTGCAAGGTGCTGGGAATACAATGATGAGTGAAAATAGACATGGTCCCCATCCTTGGGAAACTTTCATTTTAGTGGGGACATAATTAATCAAATAATGAGAAAATAAATATAAAATGCAACTGTGGTAAGAACTAAGAAGGAAAGATATACAATGCAACAAAAGCTTACTACTATGGCAGGATTTAGCCTGGTGAATGGATCAAGAAATGCCTTCGTGAAGAAAAGATCATTATCTTGAAATCCGAAAAATAAATAGAAGTGAAGTTAGTAAAGTAGGCAAAGAAGGGAAGGAAGAGGTTCCAGATGGAGAAAATGGAGTGTGCAAAGGTTCTGCTATGGGACAGAGCAGGGAGAAGGATGGGGACCAAGAGAAGGCTGGTGGGTCCGGAGCTGAGAAAATGTGGGGGATGTGATCCAAGGTGAGACTGGAGAAGTAGGTGGGGCCTTGTAGGCCATGTTAAGGAGTTTTAATTTTAAAGAAAGAAACTTCGTAGTTCCAAGCTACTGAAATTAGCATTTTGGAAAGATTACTTTGGCTCTAGTGAGGAGAATGAATTAGAAGAAAATAGGAATGCATGAGGGGAGATCAGTTAGGGTCTATTGCAGAGGTAATGGTAGCTTGGATTAGGGTGGTGGTGCTGGAGTTAGTAAGAAGTGGATCCATTCAAGGACTATTTAGAGATTAAATGAACAGGAGCCAGTGATGATTTGGATGAGAGAGAGAGAGAGACAGAGACAGAGACAGAGAGAGACGGAGAGAATATGAAATGAAAAGAATGTGAATTTTAGGTTTTTGGTTTTGAGTCCTCATCTGGGAGAAGAAACACTGGAAAACAGGGTCACAGCTGCAGAGGGTACCGTTCCCAGCATAGCCTATGCGAACGGATTCTCCTGGAGCTGTACAAGAATAATCTACATGGCTATGTGAAATTACCCTGACGGATTAGTTTTAAGGTGGGGCAAATAATGGGGTAGAGGAGTGGGTGGTAAGATCACGCGTTCACTTTTGGACATGTCCAGTTTGACTGGTCCTTGAGACGTCTAAGGGAAGAGGTTAAGCAGACAGTGGGATGATGGCTCTGGGCTAGAGATATGATTTGAGAGTCGTGTGTGCATAGATGCTAATTGAAGTCGTGGTTGTAGATGAACTTGCCAGAGAGAGAAGTTGGGAAGACAGGACTGAGCCTCAAGGGAGGTCAACATTTAATGGCTGGTGAAGGAGGGTGAGGCCCTCTTTGCTAGAGAGAGAGGAGGGGCGTGGCCATGGAAGTTTAGGAAAACCAATAGAATTGTACAATAGCCAAACGAAGAATCAATGCTATGAAAGATCAAATAAGATAAGACTGAAAAATATCTTGTTAGCTCAATATAGGCCAAAGCTATTCTAATGAGAACTAATTGGTGGAGTGATAAGATAGAAACCAGACTGGATGGATTGTAGAAAGAAGGCTGGACACAGGGAAATGGGGACTGTGAGTATAGACAAGACTTTTGAGAAGTTTTGTCCTACAGAGGGGAAACCTGAGGGTTATTAAAAACCTATTGGAGGGATCTGGTTGAGAGGGAAAGCTGAAGACACAGAAGAAAGAAGGAATAATTGATTTGAAATCTTCCTTAGAAAGTGGGAAGGGATAAAATACAAAGCCAGGTGGAAGAATTATATTTAAAGAGGAGGAATAACCTTTCCTTTTTTGTAACAGGGTGGAAGGAGGAGAGGATGGGTGTAGATGTTAGTAGACTTTTATGCTTGGAATCAGGAGTAGAAGGAGTTCCTAATTTCTCTGTAAAGGTGAAAACAAGCTCATCTGATGATTGTTAAGCAAAGCAGGCCAGAGGAGGAAGCTAATTAGATAAAGTCTTAAATAGTTGTTGCGGAGTGTAGGCATTGGTTGACCAGAGTAAGATTCCCAGGCAATTTGGTGGCCTGCTTAAAGTTGGTGGCCAATCTGCCCTGTTGGGTAACTTTCTGTACCAGTACTGGGCTGCTCAGGTGTAGTCACAGAGACAGTAGGTAGTTGGGGATTTGCCATACGGGGGACCAAGTCCCAGAGGGGTAAGGGAGCACTGGTAAGTGTTATTGAAATGATGGACTTTGAAATGTAAGGAAATGGAAAGTAAAAAAAAGTGATTGAAAGTAGAGGTGGAGATCCCAGTGCAGATGAAGGAGGGTCGCAGTGGGTTTAGTGGAGTTAACAAGCTGGAAGGACAGGGGCTTGTGCTCAGAGAATGGGATGTCTGAACTGATGCTTCTGGAAGCAGAGAAGTTCCGAGTAATGACAGTGTCCCAGGTGTGACTGTGGGAGTGGATGGCTGAGGTGCAGTAGAGGAGGAGGTCACCAAGGATGAGGAAAGCCATGATGTTGGATGTTGGATGAGGACAACGATGGTGGGGCTTGATGCGCCAAAGTCGTTGATGAGCAAAGGGGAGTTTGGAGAAGACATAGCAATGACGACAGAGAGAGCTGGGGCTGCAGCAGATGCCACGAACCTCAAAGGATCAGGGTATGTTCTGTTTGGATATTTTTGTTTTGTTTTATAAGAATGAGGGTAAATAATGATCTGGATGTGGTAACAGAGCCCTGAGGTACATGGGGGGTGTGTGTGAGCAAATAGCATTACTTGAGAGGGCTGAAGGGGAAGCAGTGTCCTCAGGGGAGATCCTGGCTTTACCTACAGAGAGGGAGGGCTCAGAGGACATTTGAGGATTTAGGTGAGTTTGCTGGTTAAGTGGTGGCAATTACAGAGGGCAGCATGGAAAAATTTGGAAAGTGGTGAAAAAGTTGGGCACTGGGCTAGAAGCAAGGAGTACCAAGCTCTCTGCCTCCTACAAACTGATCTCCAGTCACTGTTCATGAAAAGGGCTGTCTTACTAGGAGGTATTCACCACCAGCTAGCCCTTGTCTGCCTCTGGTACCCTTCAGGGCCCAGGTGTTAACAGAGGCTAACCTACAATCACTAACCTAATGGCCTACCCCCTATGCTGTGCCCATATTCCCTGGCTGCTGGCAGGTGAGGGGGGATAGGTGAGGTCCTCCTCCTCTGCTCTTTCTCCTCTCCTCCCTAACTCACTTGATTCTCTCTTTTGTTGGGAGGTACTTGGGTGGAAATACCTTAATATTCACCTAAATCAAATATACCAGCCTAATGAGGAAGAGAAGTCACTGCAAAAGGGCTATACGTGTTTCCCAAAATTACTTAGAAACAACTCTTCGTTTATCTCATTTGCAGATTATTCACACCATTAACCTTCCATTAGCACAAAAAACCTAGGAGTCAGAAATATTTATAGCAGGGCCATGAGCAACTTACTGGTTTTTCTTCCACTTTTGTTTTTACATTTTACAAAAAGATCCACCAAAACCCAAATCCCAAACACCAGGCCCAGGACAGGGAAGCAAAATCATTTAAGGTCCTAACTTTAGTATTAAGACTTTTTACTCTGTTCTCCAAGGGAACTAGAGCTGAGTCCAGGGACATGCCTTCACCATCTGTGTCCTGGTTGCATCAGAATGATGGTCAGTGGTTGACAGCTGACTCAGGCTTAGAGGAGAGGGCATAGCCACTGTCACCTCCCAACCCCCACTGCTGCATTCTGTAGGTGGAGTTGAGAGATATGTTTGATAGGAAGACAGTGGCTGTTGAGCAGGATGGAACAACAGGGGACTCTTGCTGCTGTAACAATTCTCAGGAATTCCTTCCTGCTCTATCCCTGGTATAATACACATACAATTTTTAGGATGTCTATATAGGGCAGAAGTAAAATAGCAAGTTTCTGTCATTTGGGAAGACGGATTTCATAGATAGTGAAAAAAAAATCTAAACATAAACATATACAAGCCATTGTCTTTGCAATGAACACTTCATACAAGTTGTTTTGTTTTGTTTTGTTTTTGTTTTTATGATTCATTTCCATTACATACCATATAATACTATTTTTTATGATAGATTTAGGCTGGGGACCCTGAAGAGCGATGGCATAGGCTCTGTTTTTAGGAGGCACTGGAGAGAGGTTTTCGTTTTTAGCTGCCACTTGTATCTTTTAGAAATTCCTTCATGAAAGCCTGATAGGCACTGCGCATTACCTGGGAATCACTCCAAAGGTCTCTATTGCAAATACAGCTGTCAGGTTACAGAAACTGCAAATTAGAAAAATAATATTAAAGATTAAATTAAGTACAATATATTTAAAAACTCCCTCCACATCTCTATGGTAACAATCAAATCATATATAATCTTAGTTAAGGTGTCATTTTCTTGAGAAGGGACAGAATAGATACATTTATATAACAGCTGTGATGATTTCTCCACATGTATGTCTTAGGCTTCTTCAAGATTCCTCAGAGCTCACTGTCCTAACAGCCTTACATCATTTTGATAGTGGTTCCCAAGGAAACAGTAATAATGACATTAGTAATAATTAACAATAAGTATTAGCAGAAATACTGCTAATATATAATCAGATATCTAAAGGAATATATATGAAAGCATGGATGTACAATCATATTGTAAATGTTAATAAATTGGAAACCATTTAAGGGTCTCTTAATAATGTAATAATTAAATACATATGTATGCTTATGCTACAATGTTATGGGTCCACTAAAACCCTCTGGAATATATGTAATAACACAGAATAAATTCTCAATATATAATGATTAGTTTTTAAAATAAGATGTTATGCTAAATGAAATAAGCCAGGCACAGAAAGACAAAGACCACATGATCTCACTTATATGTGGAATCTGAAAGAGATGAATTCACAGAAGTGCAGAGTAGAAAGACAGTTACCAGGAACAGAGAAAGAGAAGATATTGGTTAAAGGGTATAAAGTTTCAGTAAGGAGTAGTAAGTTCTGGTGCTGTAGTGCACAGCATGATGTCTGTAGTTAATAATAATGTATTGTATATTTCAAAATTGCTAAGAATTAAATTTCAAATGTTTTTACCATAAAAAAAAAACAAAACAATAAGTATTAGCAGAAATAATAAACAGCTAACATTTATTAAGCATTAATACTTATTGAAAATGAATACTAATTGAGCATTTGTTATGTACCAGGCAGTGTGCCAAATGCTTATGTGTATTATCTTAGTTAATCCTCACAGCCACCCTTCCTTTTAGATGAGGAAACTGAAGCTCAGATAGGTTAAGCAACTTGCAAAAGTTTACACAGTTGTAATTAGCACAGCTGGGATTGGAATTCAGGTTTTTCTGATCCTAGAGCCCATGATGTTCACCTTATGTCGGCTGACTCCTTTAAGAAGCTGAGAGTGTTAGGAACTCGATATATGGAACTGTATTATCATTTCTAAAGTTACCAAGTATCTCTCATAATTTAGCATATTGGTTGGAATAAGGCAAGACATAGCAAAATAAACATTTATGACATGATTTCCCCTACCTTCATGTGGGAGAAGACAGAAAAAAGGAACTTACTTCTATTGAGTATTTGCTATATGCTCATCAAAGTTAGGGACTTTTACCCAGGTGCTTCATTTATCTTCAGAATACTATATGATAAGTATTATTAACCCATTTTACAGATAAAGAAACAGGCCCAAAGAGATTAAGCAATTTGCAGAGTAGTGGCAAAATTAGGATTCAAACCAAAGTAGAGTCTACCATTATACCTACTTGTGGCATTGGCACATAAACATGACATACAAACAACAATACAAGATTCTGTATTATAAATACTAATGAGTGATGTAGACACCTATCACAGGAATTTTCACAGCAAGGTAATTATCAAGGCCTGAGGCTAATCAAAAATGCTTATGTTGTGTCTTAAAGGATGGGTTGGAGTTTAAACAAGCAGAGATGAAGGGCTAGGGCATTCCAGGTATAGGAAGAGATGAGCAAAGACTGGGAAATAGGAATGAATTTGTCAGGTCTAAAGGATAATGAGGAAGTATGTTGGTGCATGTAGAAGAAAGCAGTGGGAGATTGTGTGTGTGTGTGCGATTTTGATATCATTTATTTTCATTATATTCAATCCACAATGTTTTCCAATTTCTCTTGTGACTTTCCTTTTGACCCATATTTAATTTCTTAATATTTGGGGATTTTTTCCAAATATATTTTTGTTATTTATTTCTGGTTTAATTCTGTTGTGGTCAGAGAACATATTTTATGTTTTAACCCTTTGATATTTATTAAGACTTTTATAGCATAGCATATAGTCTACCCTGGATAAAATTCCATTTGATTTGTTCTTTTAAAGAATGTATAATTGGGGCCAAGTGCGGTGGCTTATGCCTATAATCCTAGCACTTTGGGAAGCCAAGATGGGAGGATCACTTAAGGCCAGGAGTTCAAGACCAGCCTGAGCAGGAGTGAGACCCCCTCTCTATAAAAAAAAGAAAACTTAGTTGGGTGTGGTGGCACACACCCGTAGTCCCAGGTACTCAGGAGGCTGAGGCAGGAGGATCACTTGAGCCCAAGGAGTTTGACGTTGCAGTGAGCCATGATAATGCCACTGTGCTCTAGCCTGGGTGACAGAGCAAGACTCTGTCTCAAAAAAAAAAGAAGAATGTATAATTGGGAGTTCTATGATTGTCAAATGTGTTGAGTTAGTTAATAGTGTAGTTTAGGTCCTCTGTAACCTTACCAATTTTCTGTCTACTTGTCCTGAGAGAGGAGTAAGACAAGAGTGTTGAAGTCTCCAACTGAAATTATGGGTTTGTCTATTTCTTGTTTTAGTTCTATCAGTTTTCATTTCACGTATTTTAAAACTTTGTTTAAGGTAGATACATATTTGGGATTATTACATCTCTATCAGTATGTAATGTCCCCCTTTTTACCCTCCTTTGTTCTGAATTCTACTTTGTCTGATATTAATATAGCCAACCAAGCTTTCTTTTGACTAGTATTAGCATGGTATATCTTTTTTATCCTCTTAATCTGTCTGTGTCTTTGTATTTAATGTGGGTTACATGTAGATAGTACATAGTTAGGTCTTGCATTTTCATCCAATCTGACAATCTCTGTTCTTTAGTTGGGATATTTAGACCATTTGTACTTAATGCACTTGTTGATATATTTGGAGTTAAATCTACAATCTTGATATTTGTTTTCTATCTTTTTGTTGTTCCTTTCTCCCCTTTTTTCTGTCCTTTTTTGTATTAATAAAGTATGTTTTATGATTCTGCTTTATTTCTCCAATTGCCTTTTATAGTTGCACATCTTTTTCTGATATGGCTTGTATACAACATACATCATTAATTTATCACGTTTTACTGGCAAACAATATTACTTCATGGATAGTATAAGAACCTTACAACTCTATGCTTCCAATTCCTATCCCTCTGTTTGTGTGATTTTTGTCATCTATTTTATTTCTACATATGTTACAAGCCCTACAATATTTTGTTACTGTTTTTGCTTTAAATAGTTAATTATCATTTAGAGTAATGAAAAATAAGGAAAAAAGTTTTTTAATGTTTATTTTCATTTTTGTCA
This sequence comes from Daubentonia madagascariensis, assembly GCA_023783475.1. Lineage (NCBI taxonomy): Eukaryota > Metazoa > Chordata > Mammalia > Primates > Daubentoniidae > Daubentonia > Daubentonia madagascariensis. The sequence goes on along the minus strand of JAKFHU010000258.1, from coordinate 11,745,426 downwards.
TTTCTGTACACCTTCATTTCTTTGTATAGACCCAATTTTCTGTTTGCTATTATATTCCTTCTTACCTGAATCTTTAACATTTTTGTAGTACAGATCTGCTGGCAATGGAATTCTCTTAGCTTTTGTTTATCTAAAAGTCTTTTTTGCACCCTCATTTTTCAAAGACTTTTTTGTTGTTGAATGTAGAATTCTAGGTTAGCAGTTTCTTTTTCCATTCAGTTCTTTGAAGATGTCTTATTCTTGCTTTTATAATTTCTAATGAGAAGCGTGCTGTATTTTTATATTTGTTCATTTGCACATAATATATCTTTTTGTCTCTGCCTTCATGATTTTACCTTTGGCTTTCAGCAGTTTAAATAGGATGCGTGCAGATGTGTAAGTTCTTGGTATTTAGACTGTTAGGGTTCCCTTAGCTTTTTAGATCTGTAGTTTTGTATTTTTCATTATTTTTGGAAAATCACAGGCTATTATCTCTTAAATATTTCTTCTGCCCTGTTCTATTTCTCATTTCCTTCTGGGGCTCCAATTATCTGTATGTTATACCATTAGACATTGTCTCACAGCTCTTGGATGCTCTGCCTCCCCATGACCCTCATCTACTTTTTTCCTCTCTGTGTTTCATTTTGGGTATGTTTAGCTTTGTGAGCAGCTGCCAAACTGTCTTCCAAAGTGGCTGTACCATCTACATTCCCACTGGCAATGGGTGAGAGTTCATGATGCTCCACATCCTTGTCAGATTTGGTGTTGTCAGTGTTTGGGATTTTGGCCATTCGAATAGGTGTGTAGTGGTGTCCCTTTGTTGTTTTAATTCATAATTCTCTAATGACATACGATGTTGAACATCTTTTCATATGCTTTTTTGCCATCTGTATATCTTCTTTGGTGAGGTGTCCATTCAGGTCTTTTGCCTATTTTTAAATCTGGTTGTTTTCTTATTGTTAAGTTTTAAGAGTTCTTTGTATATTTTGGATGACAATCATTCATTGGATGTGTCTTTTGCAAATATTTTCTCCCAGTCTGTGGCTTGTCTTCTCATTCTTGTCTTTCACAGAGCAGAAGCTTTTAATTTTAATGAAGTCCAACTTATCAATTATTTCTTTCATGGATTGTGCCACTGGTGTTGTATCTAAAAGTTATCACGATATCCAAGGTCACTTCAGTTTTCTCTTATCTTCTATGAGTTTTATAGTTTTGCATTTTACATTTAGGTCTATAATTCCTATATTACTTTTTTCCCCCTAGAGGCAGGTCTCCCTATGTTGCCCAAGCTGGACTTGAACTTGTAGGTCCAAGCAATCCTCCTCCATCAGCCTCCTGAGTAGCCAGAACTATAGGTGGTATCACCATGCCTGGCTATATTACTTTTACAGAGGTGTTTATCTTGCAAGGATAACAAATTCTTATCTTGCTCCGTCTCAACAAACTGCCTTGCTTCTAGACAAATTCAGATCCTACCATGTTCCAGAGAGCAATTTGAAAGTAAAAACCAGAAGAGGAAGAGTTAAATAGAAAAATAATTGCAGAATTTTGCTAACTTATATAAGCAATGCCTTAAGAATATGTGCAGGAATGAATTATGAGTGTTAGACAAAAGAATGTATAAGCATAAATCCAGATCATTTTAATTATTGATATGAATGCATTAAATGGAGTTGATATGCCAGAATCTCTTATTATAACGTATGGGAATAACTCTATCGACTTAGGGAAAGAGGAATGTCAGAGTGAATTTATCAGATGTGAATTACTCATCCACCCTGAGACAGGGCCCAGATGACACTCTGTTCACCATAGTTTTGAGAAGTACATCAGTGACAGAAAGAGTAGCATTTTAAAAAAAGCCTTTTATACGTCTTTTCTAGCCTGAGGTATCAGGAAGGAGAAAATGCCATTGAAATGGGCTCTTTAATTTAAGTAGGAATGAAGTGATCCTATATAATACATAGCAGAGACAAAATGGATTCACTCAAAAATTAAAGATGAAGGAGGCATGGTTACCAGCAGTGAAAACAGGGCTTTAGTACTACCCAAAATGATTAGACTGGGATGAATCTCTGGATGTGTACAGTTGATTATTTGGACTCTAGGGCTGAAATGGGCAGCTCACTAAATTTCTACTTTATTTCTACAACCAAACTAGGTTTGATGCACAAAGGCCTGACATGAACCATTATAATAGAGGATCACATACCTTTACCTAATTCCCATACCTGAGTCTGATAATATTAATATATCTGGAGCCCCTTGAATTAATGGGACTCCAGGTACCCTTGAGAAAGAAACCCATGATAGTGACATATGTGTCTAATCTAAAAATCTTCCTTCTAGTTTTTCCCATGGTAAATGTGCACTGGAAAAGGGAAATGCTCAGCACTTACAGTTTTTATTTTGATATTGGCTCTGAGCTAACAACAATCCCTGAAGATTCCAAAAGCCTCATGTTCTATTGGTCAGAATGTGGGCTTAAGGAAAACAGGTGACAGATGTAGTTTTGACTAAGTTCATCTTATAGTAGGTCCAGTGGTACTCGTCTCATAATTATTTCTTTATTCCTAAATGTAGAATTGGAAAAGATGTATTAAGTGTCTGGTAGAATTCCCCATACTGAATTCTGAAACTATGGAAAAGAGCTATTATGATAGAAATGGCAAGATGGAAACCATTCATGCTCTCCTTGACTGTGAAAAGAGAACATTAAGATCGATACCACATTTCTGGGAGAATTGATTTTGAAAGCTGTATGGATGCCAGTTCCTAGGGAAGTGGATGCTATGTGTGTGTCGCTGTGATCCTGCTCTTTCAAGACTGAAGTACTAAGTCTAGACTGATGTCTGGCAGTTGAGTTCCTCCACAGAACTTGCCCTCAACCAACTTAAGGAGGATTTGGCCTCAATCAAGGTCACACCCTCTTTGGAGAGCAGCCCACCTTCAATGACTGGTTGTTGATTTAGAGGTATAAAAGCCTCTCCCCCAGTACCCCAGAACAACTCTTCAGGACCATTCCAGCTCCCTGTGAAATCAGCTTTATTGGGACTTTACTGGGCCTTATTGGGACTACAGTTCTGCCACTTCTTCCTCTCCCTGGTTTTATTCCCTTCACTTCTCCCAAAGGCGTTAATCCCGTAACACTTCCCAATAAACTTCGTGCATGCTAATCTTCATGTCAAAGTCTACTTCCCAGGGAACCTGACCTGCAGCACCTGGAATATCTCCATTTAAATTATCTGATTGGACTACTCAAAAGATTTGATTGGTTTGGGGGACGGATAGAAGATTATCATGAGATTAATCAATAGTTGCTGTTCTCAATGTAGTCTCATTGCAGAAGCAAATACAACGTCCAGCATCTGATAAGCAGTCATTCTTTTAGTAAATTGTTCCCTTCTCCCCAGCCCCACTAACTCAATAGGCAGAAAGACCAGAAGCAGTTTGCTTTCACCCGGTATATACAGTTGTACACTGTCCTTGCTTCAGGACCACATCCAATCTATGATCCTGTTGTCAGGGAGCTTGTTTTTGTGATCATCTCATAGGACATCATGCTGGTCCACTATATTGATGGTATAAGGCCTGGAGAGCAGGAGGTAGCAGATACTGTAGATATATTGGTAAGATAAGGGAGACAAATCCCATAAGTTGTGGGGAGCATGATATACCCTTGAGAGTAAAAGACAAGTTGCTGCTCCTTGTACTCTCTACCACAAGAAAGGAGTATAATAATTTTTTTGCCTACTTTTTTGTTTTTGTGCCTACTTTGGATTTTGGAGATAACATATATCACATTTGGAGGTGCTTCTCCAAGTATGCAGAGGGACCTGAAAGTCTACCAGAGTGGGATCCAGCATGAAGAAAGCCTCTCCAGATAGTCCAGGTTATCCAAACAGCTGAGATTTGGCTCCTATGACCTAACACATCTCAAGGTGCTTGATGTGTCTATGGGAGATTAAGAAGATGTATGATTGTGGAAGTTCTCATGGGGAATAGCAGCAGATGCCTCTATAGTTTTGAAGCAAATGTAAGCACTCTTGGGCAAGTAACATTTCTTCTGAGAAATGGCTCATGGCTTGGACCTTGGTAGAAATTGAATTTTAACCACAAAACACCAGGTGACCATGAAACCTGGGCTGCCTATTATAATTGAGTGTTATCTCTAACATCATAAAGTCAGAGGCGTGCACTTGAACTCTACCGTTAAGTGCAAGTGATATGTACAGAACTGGTCTTGGAAGGCCTGAATATACAAATAAGTGCACTAATAGTTGATTCATAGCTCCAGTTTGCCTGGACATGGACAGTTCTTCACTGACTGTAAAGAAAAAAATATGAGAAAGATTTACAGATTGCTCTGAATCCAGATGTGGGCAGCTATGGCACTGTAGCTCCGTTCAGGTACAATCCTGAGGGACAATGGAGAAGAAAAAGCCTCCTAGTGTAAAGAACTTTAAGTAGCATATACTATTCAGAAAAAAATATTTCTTTCAAAATATTACTGCTCATTAATAATGCACCTGGTCACTCAAGAGCTCTGACAGAGATGTACAAGGAGATGAATGTTGTTCTCATGCCTGCTAACACAACATCCTTTTTGCAGCCCATGGATCAAGGAGTAATTTCGACTTTCAAATCTTATTATTTAAGAAACACATTTCATAAGGCTATAGCTGCCATAGATATATTCCATTCCATTCTTTGGATGAATCTAGGCAAAGTCAGTTGAAAACCTTCTGGAAAGGATTCACCATCATAGATGCCATTAAGAACATTTGCGATTCATGGGAGGAGGTCAAAATATCAACACTGATATTTTGGAAGAAACTGATTCTAACCCTCAGGGATGACTTTTAGGGGTTCAAGATTTCAGGAATCTGGAGGAAGTAGCTGCAGATGTGGTCTAAGTAGCAAGAGAAATAGAATTAGAAGTGCAGCCTGAAGATGTGACTGAATTGCTGCAATCTCATGATAAAAATTGAACAGATGAGGAGTTGCTTCTTATGGATGAGCAAAAGAAAGTGGTTTCTTGAGATGGAATCTACTTCTGGTGAAGTTGCTGTGAATATCATTGAAATGACAAAGGATTTAGAATATTGCATAAACTTAGTTGATAAAGCAGCAGCAGGGTTTGAGGGGATTGACTCCAATTTTGAAAGAAGTTCTACTGTGGGTAAAATGCTGCCAAACAGCATTGCATGCTACAGAGATCTTTCATGAAATGAAGAGTCCATTGATGCAGCCAACTTCATTGTTGTCTTATTTTAAGAAATTGCCACAGTCACCCCAACCTCTAGCAGCCACCACCCTGATTGGTCAGCAGCCATCAATATCAAGGCAAGACCCCACACCAGCAAAAAGATTATGACTCACTGAAGGCTCATATGATCATTAGCATTTTTTAGCAATGACACATCTTTTAATTAGGTATGTACATTTTTTTTAGACATAATGCTATTGCACACTTAAAAGTCTACAGTATACTATAAACATAACATTTATATGCACTGGGAAACCAAAATATTTGTGTGACTTGCTTTATTGCGATATTCACTTTATTGTGGTGGTCTAGAACTGAACCTGCAATATCTCTGAGGTATGCCTGTATTTGCCAGCAGCAACCAACCATATACCCTCCATAGGTAGATTAATCCAGTGGCATCAGACAGCTACCTGGTACCAGATTGATTATATCATGGAAGGGATAGTGATTTATTCTTCCTGTGACATGTTTGGAATTTGAATTTGCCTTTTCTATATAGCTTTTGCCTGCCAGTACCATACATGGACACACCAAATGTCATATATACTGTCTTGATACCCCATACAATATTGCTTCTAACCAAAGAACTCAATTTTATAGCAAAAGAAGGCACAAGGCTGATATGCATGGAGTTCATTGGCTTCCTAGAATATTAGCATGGATTTTCAAGGATTCTATTTATTATTCATGTAATCATAATTACTGGTTACCTAGGACACTTTTGGTATACATCTGTTGTTCTGGTATGCATATTAATAAAGTTTCATTTTACTCTCAGAAGTGTTCTGGTTTGGATGATAAATTATACAGCAACAAAACCTATAAAGCTAGCAGGAAAGGTCACCTATGAGGTTGGGGAATTCTCCTTAGAATGAAGTAAATACTCTGAGTCAGTGACCAGGATAAGGTGGTGTGTCTCCCACAGCCAGAATACATGAGTTTGAGAATCAGAGTGGTAGAATTAGGAGTGGAATTTCACTTACAACCCCAGGCATGTACAGGTAGGGATTGCTAAGAGCTCATGAAATGAAATGGAATGAAAATTGAGGTTATTCTGCCAGGAAACAAACCTGAAGTGCTGGCTAAAGACATAGGGCGTATAGGTTGGGAAATGGAGTAAGTAAAAATACCAACTATAGCCTCATGACCACATATAGATATTAGGAATATAATGTTTGTACTTATCTTCTACCTTGCTGTCATATGTTTGAATTAATTTTCATTTTTCCCTTCTCCTATTTCCCCTACTCTTTTATATAAGGTGCGTTGATAGTGGTAAACTTTACTGCTGTAAAGTCCATAGGTTACAGAATATGAAGTCAGGATCATGACAAAATTAACGGAGGAATGGATATCATTTAGAGACTCTGGACTTGGAGCTAGATACAATAAGCTGTGATACTTTGATTTGTTCTCTTTTTGGGGATAATAAGTATATTTTTGGTTATTTAGGGATAATTATATTATGATAGGTGAAGGTATTTTGTTGTTATTTGGAAGTTGAAGTTTTTTGGAGAAGTAAGTGGTGACATGGACTGTAGTGGACTACTTTTCTTTTCAGCTGGGTGTAGTCTCTACTTAATCTGTATATGGAGTATTTAAGTTACACTGATTACCTTTTCCATTTCTAGAAGTTTTCTCTGTTTCTTTTCCAGATCTTCTGGTCAGCATGGATAGTTTCTTGTTCTTTCATTATACTTTCAGAGCACTTGTTTTAAAAATTTCAACATTTAAGCATACACATTTTGTATTCTGTATCTAATAAATACAATGTTGGAAGACTTTGCAGGCTGGTTTTGTAGATTGTTGTTTCTGTTGACCCTTGTTCATGGTTTCTTCTTTTCTCATATGTCTTGGAACTTTTCCTCTGGGAATTCTCTGAGGTTTGCGCTTAAAGTGCATTCTTCCAGAGGAGATACACATCTGCTTCTGCTGAGCATACCGGAGGCACTAATAAGCTGAAATCTCTTTAAATTAAATTCCTGGCTAGATTATTATTGTTGATTATTATTATTTTGGACACTAGCTAATATGAAATCTAGCCTCAAATCTGTTGGGCTAGATTCGTAGGGAAGAATTTTCTTTTTTTAACCAGGAGCCAAGATTGATTCAGGAGTATATCTTTAACATCTTCCCCTAAGGGTTTTTACCCTTCAAAGTCTTATGTTCTCTGATATAATCTCTCTTTCCACTAGGGCCCCACACGTGCTCTCCTCTCCCCTATATGTGGCCTTATGATCCAGGTCACTGGGGATAGGCAGGTAACCCTAGGGGGTATATAGTGTCTTTAGATAACTCCAAGAGGACCCAATGAATTTGCACTTTTTTGGAATTTCTGGCCTTCAAGGAATTCCCTTAGTTTCCCACCAAATTGGTAATTCATTTAAAAAGGTGTATGCATTTCATGTTTTAACCAGAATTTTTTAAGTGTGCTGTACAGGAAAGGTTTTCTCTGAACTCCAAATCTGTCTTATTGTTGAAATAAAAGCCTATTTATATTTTTTAGTTTCCAGTGGCCTGTAAATTTAGGTTTTCTCACTTATTAAAATTTTATTTTTGGTTCACTGTAAGATTATTTTAAATTATAATTTCTCTTAGGCATTTGAAAAGAACGTGTATGCTCTATAGGTATTGTAAAATATGGCAGATTCTTCCCACTATCCACTCAATACCGTTACATTCTGGAGTGAATCAGAGATGGGAAACTTGAATCTTCTCTTTTCATAGTTGGTCTTAGTTATGCTGCACCTTTTATGTGTGAACATCTTGCATGACAAATATGATTCTAGTGTTTAAAGAGAAATAGCATCCATTTTTACTGCAACATGGCTTAAAATGCAAATCAAGTATTTCATCTGGGGCAAAATGAAAGAAACACCTATCTGTTCAAATGCTGATGGAAATACTAGCTCTATTGGACTTACTGAGAGATAATATTTAAGTTCCTGGCATGACACCTTTTATGGGAAATCAAAGATAATTTTGACTATTTACAATTTTATCCTTGCATACTGATTTTAGGACCTAATTCCTAGATAAGCTAAGACCTTAGGTATTTCTTGACTCAGGTCAGGTTAATTAATGTTATTCATATTCTGTTTTCTATATGCTTATCTATTTTGTGACTACTTAATTTGTCAAATTCTGAGATAGATATATTAAAATCTTCCAATAAAATTGTGTTTTTGTCATATTCTTACTGTGTTTATAGTTTCTGCCTCATGTATTATCTGGCTTTTTGATGAGTACATAAAATTCATAATATTGTATCTTCCTTAGGATTATACCTTGTATCATTATAAAATATCTTTTTTTAGTCTCATTGAATGTATCTATGCTGTGAATTCTGACTTTTGTGATGTTATTAACACTCCTATTTCCTTTTGATTTTCATTTGCCTGATATATCTTTGTCCAATCCCTTGTTCTTAATCTTTATTTTGTGTTTTTTTTTTTTAATAACCTGGAGACCATTCCTAACGACTGGGCTCCCACATTGATTCATGATTTGCTGCTCTCCAAGTCATTAAAATGTGTCATTCTTATAACAGCTTTATTGAAATATTATTTCCACACCAGAAAATTCACCCTTTTGAAGTGTACAATTCAGTGGCTTTTAGTACATTTACAAAGTTGTGCAACCATCACAGCTAATTCTAGAACATTTTCATCACCCCCAAAAGAAACTCTATAGTCAGCAGTCACTCTCTACTCCCACTTCCTGGTAGCCCTCGGCATCCACTCATTTACTTACTGTTTCTATGGATTTGCCTATTCTGAACATTTTATATAAATGAAATCAGACAATATGCAGTCTTTTGTGTCCAGCTTCTTTTATTTATCATGGTATTTTCAAGGTTCATCCATGCTGTAGCGTGTATATCAGTACTTCATTTCTTTTTATGGCAAATACTCCATTGTATAGATATACTACATATTGTTTATCCATTCATCAGTTGGCGGACATTTGGACTATTTTCACTTTTGGCTATTATGAATAATGCTGCTATGAACATTTGAGTATAAATTTTTTTGTGTACATATGTTTTCATTTTTCTGGGGTACTTACCTAGGAGTGGAATTGCTGGGTCTTATTTTTTGCTAACTCTGGGTTTAACATTTTGAGGAAATGCCAAACTATTTTCCAAAGCTTACCATACCATTTTAAATTCCTACCAGAGGTGTATGAGGGTTTCAATTTCTCTACATTCTTGTCAACACTTGTTTTTATTTGTCTTTTTGATTATAGTCATCTGAGTGTGTATGAAGTGGTATCTAATGGTGGCTTTGACTTGCATTTCCCTAATGACTAATGATGCTGTGTATTTTTCATTTACTTATTGGCCATTTGTATATATTCTTTGGAGAAATGTCTATTCAGATCATTTGTCCATTTTAAAATTGAGTTATTTGTCTTGTTGTTATTGAGTTCTAAGAGTTCTTTATATATTCTGGATACAAGTCTCTTATCACATATATTATTTGCACCTGTTTTTTTCCCCATTCTGTGGCTTATCTTTTCACTTTCTTCATGGTATCCTTTAAGGCAGAAAAAAATTTAATTTTGATTAAGTTCAATATGTCTATTTTTTTCTTTAGTTGCTTGTGCTTTTGATATCATATCTAAGAAATCTTGCCGAATCCAAGGTCATGAAAATTTATATCTATGTTTTTGTTTAAGAGTTTTATAGTTTTAGCTCTTACATTTAGATCTCTCACCCATTTTGAGTAAATTTTTGTATATTGTTCAACTTCACTCTTTTGCATATGGATATCAATTGTTCCATGTGTTGAATGTTGTTTTATTTTAAATATGCTTCTTCTGAAAATAAAATATCTAAATTTTGTATGCAGGCTGAGGGTCATTGGCTTTTAATAGGAGAAATTAATCCTTTAATATTTATCATTCTAACTCTGAATTTTTGAACTGACATCTTATTTTATGTTACCTGATTATTATATTTTCTTGTTATTTTTAAAATTTCTAACTTTTTGGTAATAATAGTTTTGCATTATGCTTTCTTACTTTTATACTCTGGAAATTCTAAATACTATTTCCACTATACTTATTTGAACCTTTATCTATCCATTTAAACAATTCATTACTGTTTATTTTCTTGCCCTCAATTCAGATTAAGACAAGATACTTGGTGCACTTTTATTTACTCTTATTCCTTCTCTGTTTTACATGCCCTGTTAAACTTGTTAAAAATCTTTTTTTCTTCTAATTATTTTATAGGTGATTATTTATATTTCATTCTACATTTGACTGGTATCATTGCTCACTATTCTTTTATCACATTTCATGTATTCCCTATCCTGAACTCTCTGTTCTGATTATCTTTCCATACGGCTGAAAAGATTTCTTCTATAATTTTTTTCATGAAGTGCACATAGGTTGAATGCTTTTTGAAACTTTGCACTTTTAATTCTTCCATTTGACCTCACAGTATAGCTTAGTTAGGTATAATAATTATATGTTATTATCTATAATATATACAATACAACTTAAAGTTATATTATCTATATGGGTCATAATTCTTACTCTTAAGTCTATTTAGCCACGCTTCATTTCTTCTATCATTTAATGCTTCAAAATTTCAGTTCAAAAAGTAGACCTACCATTCGATCCAGCAATCCCACTTCTGGGCGTCTATCCAAAGGAAAAGAAGTCACTGAATCAAAAAGACACTTGCACCCGAATGTTTATTGCAGCACAATTCACAATTGCAAAGATATGGAATCAACCTAAGTGCTCATCAACTGATAAATGGATAAATAAAATGTGGTATATATTTTTATATATACCATGCTCAGCCATAAAAAGGAATGAAATAATGTCTTTTCCAGCAACTTGGATGGAACTACAGACCACTATCCTAAGTGAAGTATTACAGGAATTGAGAAACAAAAAACACATGTTCTCACTTATAAGTGAGAGGTAAATGAGGGGTATTTATGGCCATAAAGTGGTATAATGTACATTGGGAACTAAGAAAGGGGGAGAGTGAGAAGGAGTGAGGGATCAAAAATTATCTATTGGGTACAATGTACACTATTCTGGTGACAGGTACACCGAAAGCCCTGACTTTGCCATTATACAAGTCATCCATGTAACAAAAAACACTTTACCCCCTAAATCTATTGAAATCAAACAAACAAACAAAAACAGAATTGCAGTTCAGCACTAATTTGCTTCATGCTTTTAATTTTTTAAGGTTGAGCTTAGAGATGGACCTTTTTTTTTTTAACATCCTCTCTGGCACTTTAATTCTGAAGGTCTTTTCCTTTTTCCTTGGAAGGTCTTTTTGAGCCCAGAGAAATTTCATCTATTGTTTAATGATTTTTTAGATGCCATCTATTCCTTGCTCAGCTGATGTTCGTTTTATATTGATATTGGATCTATCCTACAAATTTACTTTGCTTTTCTTAATTACACTTCTTTGTCTTTTCACATTCTTTTCTGGAAGAATTCATTCATTCAATTTCCCAAATCAAAAGGTTTAGTTTTGACACTGTACATTGTGCTATTCACTACGTGTAGAGGATTTTAAGTTAATGTAATTGCTTTTTAAAGTTATAAAGAATTACTTCTCAGGCCTGACTTAGAATTTTTACCTCTGGACTCCAATTCTGTTTGAAGAAAAGTAGGATGGCCTGTTTCTTGAAAGTATCATTTAGAATAGTAAAAGAATAGCAAAAATCAGTGACATGGCAGGCCACCCCAGCTGAGGCAGGTGACTATTTTGTAGTGGAAAACAATGGGTGGAAATGATTGTTGTTGTCTTTCTATGAGGACCAGTTGTCAGAGGTATTTCCATACTCCAGCAAGCTGGCTTTGCCAGGCGTAGTTAATTGGCCATACGTTTTTCTGAAGCAAGCTGCAGATGATCTTTTCAGGATACCTCATGCAGGCAGAGGTTAAGCTTTGTCCAGGCAAGTTAATAGAATTAGCTTAGATAATCTGTTTCTTGGAGGATGTGTGTGATATAAAACCTCCCATTGCAGTCACCTTTAGATAATGTCATATTAAACAGGTGCTGGTTGTGGTGGTGTAAGTGGCTTTGGTGGTTATGCTGACTGTGGCAGTAGCTTCCAGGTAAGTCAATAGTTTCCTTACCACCCAGGTTATTCTGGAGGCTGTAGCAGAATTAATCCTCTCCCAGTGGGTGGTCCAGCAAGCTTCAGTGTAGGTTTATTCCACCCCCAACAGGCTTCCTATAAGTGGGAATTGTGTAACTCATCTCTATGCACTTGGCAGTTTCCCTCAGATAAAGTTGGTGGCTGTGTTGGAGATGTGGATGAATAGGTCCCGAGAGTCATGTCATATAGGCTTAGGTGGTTTCCCTTTAGCTAGGGACTTCTAAGGCTTTTCCTGGAGTAAGTGAGCAGTTGAGGACCTATAAACCAGAAAACCTAGTAAAGGAGGAGCTCTTTCTCAGTAGGTGAGAGGGTAGCTTCCTGTACAACAGCTTCTCACTGTGAATAAATGCTACGGTGGACAGGTCGGCAAGTCTTCTTCTGTTCTCATCTGTAAAAATTTCCCGTCACAAAGCTTCAAGTCTGCATTTAGGAGCTTTCTATATTTCTCACCTGTTCTACTATGACAGAGGTTTTTCTTTTACTTTAAGTGTCTTCAATTAGGGAATTAGGAAGGGAAGGGAGTAAAAAACATGGGATTTTTTCACTATCATAACAAAACCCCTCTGGATAACTACTTCTTAACTTCCTACAAACTCGCTCCTACCCCTAACATTTAACCAAAACTCTTTTCTTAGTGGTGACCCTAGACTCTATGACATTGTTGATTCTTCCTACTAGGAATTTTCTTCCCTCTTGACTTCTGGATGTTGCCATGTCTCAGTATAACTCATTTTTGCACTTTGTAGAGTAAAAATTGAAACTTTATTCTATCTCGTCATTATCCCTTTGAACAAATTCTCTGTGGAATTCTTCTTCCTTGCCCCTAGATAAGATATTGGGTAGATCCCAGATTTCAGATATGAATGACAGTTCTATTATAAATTTCCAGGTAATAAAAAGTTTAGTCCAGTCTACTTACAAAGCTTTAGTCTCTAAACATTAAAAAACTTCTTCCTTCCCCAAGGTTGGGCCTGAATCATGCTCAAGCGGTGGCATTGAGAAGAGGGGTATGATCATTTGTCTTCTTTTTATCACTCAACTTCCTCTCCCACTTGGTATTTCTAAACCTCCCAGCGTTGGTCACGTGTAGGAGGAGAGGATCAAAATTTTATGTGGCTATGTTTTTGGTTGAGAGCCTTTGTGTATTGAAAGCTCAAATATTAGCTTTTCCTCTCAAAGGGAGAGAGCAGCATTCCAACATCCAACACACAGAATGGGTTCTTCATACACTCCCATCCTGGAAGTGGGAGATTTTGTCTGATGTTCTAGGATTCAGGTGATGATGCTTTCTCTGTCTGGCTATTTACCAATCACTCCTCAGGTCCTGGCTTCCTATGGTTTTTCCCACACATTCTCTCTCTTTTGGGATCACTTCACCCTTGAGATAGGCAGGGGTGGTCCCTTTCATGATGACACAAGTACTGTTTCCTTTCATGGGGTCCACATTTAAACCCATCTGAAAGTGCACACATTCTCCCCCCTAGTCCCCATTGGTGAGAACCCCATTTCTACCCACCCTATTGCTGTGTAGCCTGCCTATTGCCAGGGTAACTGTAGGCAGCCTCTTACCTTCAAATTTTCTAGATGAGTGTTAGGAATAGCCCTTGTCCCCTCATCCCCAAACCAGAACACCCATGCTAGTTTCTCTGAGTGGTTCTCTGAAGCCCCCCTTACTTCTGAGGAGGCATTCTAGTCCCCATGGGTAGGGAAGGGAAATGCATAGCATTTGGAAAACTATTTTTGAAGAAATCATCACTATTAGCCTTTCTTATGAACTCTGGGCCTTTTTTGAACAGCTTGGAGGCTAATGGGGGAAGGGACCGGTTTTGAGACACCCTCTTTTCAAGTCCTGCATTAATGATCACGATTTTAGAACATGGCAGAAATTAGCTTTGGGGACTCTACTCAAACTGTAAGACAGGGAGAATCACATTTAAATATCATGTTTTGTTGTGCTTTTCTACTAACTTTCTATTTTTTCTCTTCACTTTTTCCTTTATTTGAAGAGCTTACTGCTCTGTTCCTTTTCTTGTCACCCTCAATTCCTTAACGGTGGGTATCTCCCAAAGCTCTTTTTTTCTCTCTTTACAGTCAGTCACTTAATTTATGTATGCTTATGGAATCATTACAGAAGATACCCACATTTGTATTTTCAGCTTTTTATCATCAACTCTTCCCTCCAACTCCAGGCCCAAATTAAAATTTTTAACTATTTATAGGATCTCTTCAGTTAGAAATCTCATTGTCCCCTCAAATTCAAAGTCGGAACTCTTATCTTGATAACTTGCCCACCCAAAAAAGCATCCCATAACCTATACTGGTCAAAGAAAATACCATTATTTTAATCACCAGGTCTAGAAAACTTGAGACCATATCTATTCCTTCGTTTCCTTTATTTGCTACATTAGATCAATGAAATCTCTCATCTCCTGACACATATTCGCGTTAGAATTTTTTTCCTTTCTTTCCATTCTTACCGCCTCTAGGGCTTCCTTTGACCTCTTGCCTTGTTAACATCACTCTTCTCATTTATCTGTGGAGAGTTTATTTTCCTTCTATGCCATTCTTTATGCTATTCTCAGGCTAATTTTCCTAGAATGATGCTTTCGTCAACCATTTCCCTAGTGAGGATACTAAAGAGGCTCTCCAGGACGTGGGTTGAAATTTACTTAAGCATTATGAATTGCCTTAAATTTGTCTCCTTGCATCGTTTTCTACCTTCCTTGCTCGCGGTACTTTACACCTTCCTTCATGACTCCGCAAACTGTAGACAATATGCTAACATTTAGCTCCATTCCATTATTAGTGAGATTTCTTTCACTTGCAGTGTCTAGCTTAGCCCTCTGGCAATAGAAATTCTACTAGTGTAGAATTCCATATTCTCCAGCAAGTTTTTCTCTACCACTCAAAATAGCATGAAACCTTCCTACCTCTGAATTACTATTGTGCCTATCAATAATACTAATGACTATATTTGAGAAATAGCTCATGTATTTTCTCTGATTTAACCTTTGTTGGTTTGTGTGTGTTCCCTGTCATTCTTCCTTTTCCAAGCAGCTTAATTATAAGTACCCTGAAGGCCGAGATTGTGTTTGTATTTGGATCTATCGTGGCAATTGAACATAGTAAAGTATTCAGAATGTAACTGCAAATTGATTAATTTAATTAGCACTTAACATAAAATCTCCTGCCTCCATAGAATGTTTAATGTGATTGCTACAAAATGAAAAAGCAAATATGTAAATAACAAGAATAACAACAACTGGACATCTAGGTGGCATCAAATTAAATTAAAAAAATAAAAATTTAATTTTGAGGAACTAATGCTAAAACTACTATAATAAAACACTTACACTCACCTATAGTTTGGATCCAGGATCTTCACACGAAACACGTACATTCCAGAATGGCCCAGGGGCCAAAATATATGGTTATTATTAGAACTGTTGATAATCTCATACGGTTGTGTTAAGTCTCCTGGTTTTCCAATAGCATAAGAAAAACAGTGTCTATAGTTCTGAACAAGAAACAAAGACAAAAACCTTAAGATCATTTTCTGACTTTAATAAACAAAATTATATTCTCATATATTTGTCCTGAAAAATTATTTAAAGATAGTGGCTATTTCCTTCTATTCTATCATTGCAGTGCTCTATAGCATTTTTAGAGGCTATATTGGCTTAAAATTTGGTAAAAAGAACAGCTTAGTGAAAGCAAATGCTGTATTTATAAACAAATTAGGATGTTGCATGTATTTAAGCATATTATTTTCCTAAATCAAGAAAGCACAAAATCCTCCAAAGATGCTTAATTGGGGACAGAAACTAATATTTTGATCATAAGGTATGGACACAACAGTCAAGATGGTATATCCTTGGATTTTTATCTTCCCCTAGGACTTTTATTTACCCTCATTACCACTACTGTGTCTCTCTGTGGGTCTCAAGATACAAACTATCTCCTGCTCCCCTTTGAAAATGCAAGGATAAAACAAGGCTATATATATATTTTAAAGTTACTTTATTAAAACTAAGAAAATGAAATAAAAAGATTGTTAAAACCTGCAGATATCTGATCCTACTATTACATAGCATTGCTTCTGCATTCTTTTAGGCCCTGTATGCTTTCAAACACTACTTAAATGACTCCCCCTCTACCACTCCTGCTCTCTTGGAAGCTCCTCATTTGAAGGAAACAAGAAGCCTTGTGAGGCAATTACTTTGGATGTGTCTGAGCTTTCATCTATCAACATCCTTCATGTTTGCTATGATTTGAATATGTCCCCCAAAGTTCATGTGTTGGAAACTTGATCCCCAATGTGGAGGTGTTTGGAGGTGGGGCAAAATGGGTCCCATTAGCTGTTTGGATCATAGGATTGATCATGAATGGATTAATGCTGTGGGTTCCTTATAAAAGGAGGAGTTCAGCCTCTCTTGCTTGCCCTTGCCCTTGTTCTTGCCCTTTCTTGCCTTTTGGCAAGATGAGGTGACGCAGCAAGAAGGCCCTCACCAGATGCCAGCCCCTCGATCTTGGACTTCCCAGCCTACAGAATCATGAGCTAACAAATTTCTGTTCATTATAAATTACCCAGTCTCAAGCAGCATAAAACAGACTAAGACAATGGTATTTTTCTTTTTTCTACCTATCTTGAAGTACATCTCTTTCATGAATAACTTCCCAGTCAATAAAACCTTAGGATCAATCAGCTCTTGCACAGTTTCAAAGGGACAGAAGAGACCCTTTGAACTCATGGACAAAAATGTTATCATGATTAGATGGTGATAATGATAAGCTCTAGAAGGAAGCTTATTGCTTATTGTTGTATCCCCAGTCTGGCAAACAGTAGGTGGTCAAATACATTTGTTGAATTAATGTTAAGCCTTAATTTGACATGTTGTTAAAGGTTTTTTTTTTTTTTAATATTTGAGAGCCAGCCGCACTCTCTGTACCCGCAACATCTTTGTCTGTACCTAAGTTGAATGACCTGACAATAGGTGTGTTGGTTTAGTTTATCCACCCACTCAAAAACTTACTAAGAGTTCTATTTCTTTTCTTTTCTTTTTTTTTGAGTCAGGGTCTCACTCTCTTGTCCAGGCTGGAGTGCAGTTAAGTGATCATAGCTCACTGCAGCCAGGACCTCCTGAGCTCAAGCAGTCCTCCTGCCTCAGCCTCCCTAGTAGCTGAGAATATGGGCTTATCAGAGTGTTATTTCTGATCTACTCCTCATTTGTTCATGGCCATTTGGTATGCTAGGCAACCATTCCCTAGCTTCTCTGGAGACCTTTTTATTGACCATATCACCCAAAGAGTTTTGTCTGAAATTTTTCAAAACTGCTTTATTCAGATGTGAGGCACAGTCCTGACTATGCCTATCTTTGCTTCCCTGGATATCATGAAATGGGAGGATATGGACACATCCCACTTACTGCTACTTCCATTCCAATAATCAATTACAGTCATGCACTGCATAATGACTTTCCAGTCAATGACAGATCACAAATATGATGGTGGTCCCATAAGATTATAATGGATCTGAAAAATTCCTATTGCCTAAATACTTACCATTGTGTTACTATTTCCTTACATTATTCAGTACAGTAACATGCTGTACACATTTGTAGCCTCAGAGTAATAGGCTATACTGTCTAGGTTTGTTTAAGTATACTCTATGATGTTTGCACAATGACAAAATTGCCTAGAAGCATTTCTTAGAACACACCACCATTGTTAAGCAATGCATGACTGTATTCTTCATTTCTTCTAGGAGATGAAATTGTCATCAAGGTCTGTAGTTAAGAGTATACTTTTAATTAAATGAGAATTCCAGCATCACCTCTTCTTGAGAGCAGTGTTTGTGGATATTTGCCTTGTTTTTTGGTCTGCCCAGAGTCCATTACCATTCTCAATAGAACCCTGATCCCTTTTGGATATCATCAGAGTAGGAGGGTAATTCCAAGTCCCCACCTTTCATTATAGAAGCTGACAGGCACAGATTCTTTTGCTCCCTACCCTAGGATATAGGTGGGGCCTGATTGGGGCAGCTCATAATCTGAATTCTATCAATCAAAGTTCTCTTCCAGGAATTTGAATTAACAATCAGGGATGCAACAATGGGAGTAATGTTTAGAGATAATTCATCACAGTGGCAGTGCCCTAGCCAGGTTGAAGGAGAATTGTTTGGAGGAATAAAATTTCAGGCTACAAGGCATTTCAGGTAAAAATGCAATGTGTTACAAACTGGATTTAGGCCATCAAGATGAGGAGGAGGATATAATGCTTAATTTATATAATATAATCCCTACCATTTATATTCTGGTAACCACAAGTATAAGTTGAGCCAAGAACACATTTTGACTAAATGGAGCAGAAGGTCTAGTTGATACTCAGCTGTGTATATACCACTGGCTGGTTGCCCTGGCTGTGGGTCTCCTCTTCATGCTAGTAATAGTGTGATGTAAAAGACTAAATGAAGTAAATAGTAATCTGGGGCAGAACACACATATGTTATATTAATAGCTATACTTTGGGAAAGCTCTGGGAAAAGTTTGGAAGGTATTTGTATAATAAAGGATGAAATCACAAGAGGGACAGAATTGGGTTGTACATAGAGAGTGGTATTGACCTGTACTGTCAAGGAATTTTTGGATAAAACATATCATCTGGCTTTAGTTAGAGTCATTGTAAAAAATAAACAACCTAGAGAATGGGAGAAAATATTTGCAAACTATACATTCAGTAAAGGGCTAATATCCAGAATCTACAAAGAACTCAAACAAATCAGCAAGCAAAAAACAAACAACCCCATTACAAAGTGGGCAAAAGACATGAACAGAAGTTTTTCAAAAGAAGATAAACATATGGCCAAGAAACATATGAAAAAATGTTCAACATCACTAATCATCAGGTAAATGCAAATTAAAACCACAATGAATTAGCTGGGCATGGTGGCATGTGCCTGTAGTCCCAGCTATTTGGGAGGCAGACGTAGGAGGATTGCTTGAGGCCAGGCATTTGAGGTTGCTGTAAGCTATGATGATGCCACTGCACTCTACCCTGGGCAATAGAGTAAGACTCTGTCTCAAAACAAAACAAAACAAAACAAAAACAAAATGAGATACCACCTCACCCCTGTCAGAATGGTCATTATTAAAAAGTCAACAAACAACAGATGCTGATATGGATGCAGAGAGAAAGGAACATTTATGCACTGTTGGTGGGACTGCAAATTAGTACAACTCTATGGAAAACAGAAAATAAATGTAGACTTATCATTTGATCCAGCAATCCCACTACTGGGTATCTACCCAAAAGAAAGAAGTCATTTTATCAAAAAGATACCTGCACTCAAATGTTTATCACAGCACAATTCATAATTGCAAAGATATGGAAGCAACCTAAGTGCCCATCAATTCATGAGTGGGCACAAGAAAATGTGGCGTATATATATAGCATGGAGTACTACTCAGCCATAAAAAGGAATAAAATGTCTTTTGCAGCAACTTGGATGGAACTGGAGACCATTATCCTAAGTGAAGTACCTCAGAAATGGGAAGACAAACACCACATGTACTCATTAATAATTGAGAGCTAAATGATGGCCATACACAAGCACAAAGAGTTGTAAAGGACATTGGAAACCTAGAAGGGGGAGTGGGAAAGAGATGAGGGGTAAAAACTACTGGGTACAATGAACACTATTATGGTGACGGCCACACTTAAAGCCCTGACTTAAGTATTATACAAGGTATTCATGTAACAAAAAAATTTGTGCCCCCTGAATATTTTGAAATAAAACAAATAAAATTGAAGATTTTCTATTCAGTAAAAAAAAAATAAAACTGATTGTGGTGATGGTTGCACAGCTTCACCAATATACTAAAAATGATTGTACGCTATAAATGAATGAGTTGTATATATAGTTTATTGAATTTCATCTTTATTGAATTGTATCTCAATAAAGCTTTAAAAAGAAAAAAAAAATAATCCAAATGTTTTGTGCACCCATGTTGCCATACCTGCCTTGTCTGGTGGCAATCTTTCTTGGAAGGAAACCCTAAGGAAGCAGAGTAGGTGACCCAACAACTTGGCTGATGTGCCAGGTGGTGTGAGCTGCAGAAGCTCTGAGAACACAGCCTGAACAACCTGTGCTGAGCTGAGGGGGCTTTCACTGTGTGTTATTCCCTTTTCTGTTGCTTATAATAGAGTACCTGAAAATGGGTAATTTATAAAGAAAAGGAATTTATTTCTTATAGTTATGGAGACTGAGAAGTCCAAGGTCGAGGGGCTGAGGCTGGTGAGGGCTCTCTTTCTGGTGGATATTCTCTGCAGAGTCCCAAGGTGGCACAGGGCATCACATGGCAAGGAGGCTGAGCGTGCTACATCAGGTCTCTCTTCCTCTTCTTATAAAACCACTGGTACCACTCCCATGATAACCCATGAATCCATTAACCCATTAACCCATTAATCCATTGATTGGGGCTCTACTCTCATGATCCAATTACCTCTTAAAGGCCCCACCTCTCAACACTGCCACATTGGGGATTAAATTTCAGCATGAGTTTTGGAGGGGACAAATATTCAAACCACAGCACACCGTAACTGAGAATGCCTGGCACACATAATACTAGAACTGATTAATCATCCAGGGAAGAATTTTTGATGGAATGCTGCATACAGGCTAGTATATCCCTTGTCTGATAGAAAGCCAGGTTTGGGAGTGGGAACCTAGGAACAGGAGCCTCAGTGGGTATAGATGAGGATTAATTATTCTAAGGGGAAGGATAAAGGCTGAAAAGTGGGGGGAACAAGAACAAGGGTTTGCCATGGAAATGGCCATAATAGCAGAGCAACTGTCCAGACTAGCCCATGTGCAAAATGGTTGCAATCTTACATATGTAAGATTGCACCCGAAGAGAGACTGCTGTACTGCTAAAAGGACAGATGTGACTCTCACTCACTTAGAGTGTCATCTACAACTATGCACCTGGTAAATCTCTTTAGGTCTAGAAGTTTGCACTTCATCTATCCTGGATCATGTTGCTCACCTCCCTGTCATGTGTTCTCACTGTGGCCGAAGTCTTTCTGTAGCCTTTGAGTAAGTAGCTGCCACTGGATTTATCCAAGTGGTATTTATTTCTCATTCTTTCCTTTGCACTCTCCCTGCATTATGACGTTTGTCAGTTTAATGGTATTGCAGATACAATATTCTATCTTTACTAGGTTTTGGAGGTAGTCAGGAACACATGATATAGTTCCTATATTTAGCCACACAATCTCTGGTATACACAGCAATCCCTTCTATAGAGCTGTCATTTTATCTTCAGTTATACACTCTTCAGTGTTTACCTTCCTGTTGGTGAATTTTTTGGAAGGTGAATATTGCCTTCATACTAAAAATCCCTCTACTTTCCTTCTTAACAGGTCATTTTCTTTTATGTACGTGAGTCATTCTTTAATTATATTTTAATCATAAGTGCCATCCCTAAAACTCTTTATTAGATTTAATTTAATGAAGCATTATTATATGTCTTGATAAACTGCAAAAATAATTCTGGTCTTTTTAAAATTTCATTTTATTTTTATTTTATTATTTTTCTTTTCACCCCACCCATCATGATGGTGATGGTCTTCTTTTTAAACTCTATGTCTTCTACCATTTCTTGTCTTTGTCTACCTTTCTACCACTGCAATCTCTAGCACATTTATAAAACAATATGTGAAGTGTAGATTAATGAATAACAAGTAAAAGGCTCATTATTTTTTGATGTATCCTAACTTGAAAACACAAAACATTTTATATTTTTCGGTGGAGGGTTCTTATGGGTCAACAATGAACTATGAAATTTCTCGTCCTACCAAGTTAGTCCCTACGTGGGACCATGAACTTAATTGAAAAAAAAATATGTAGCATATGCTAAATATATGCAGGAACTGTACATCACAACAAGCATTGCTAATAAAGACTTATCATTGTATTTTTTAATATATAGATACATGAGAATATTTATAGTTTCTACTTTCCTATTCAGTTGTTTCCTAATGTGAATGATGATACCTACTGACTGTTGCTCCTATTTTTGTGTCACATCTGATATTTCCTGTTATATCATTAGACTCCCCCCTTCTTTCTCGTTTGAAAGCCCACTTGATCAAGTCATCTAGTCTCAGGGAAAACAAGTCTCCCCTAGCCTCATGCACTATACTCAATTTTTAGCCAAGGACTTCTCAATCTAGTATTTTCAGCCATGTCCAGAAACTCACATCCCACCCCGTATTGCATGTTTGCAGCCAGCCACTCGGTACTCATCCTCTCCCTTTCCTTCTCAATCTCCAACATCCACTTGGAAGAACCTGTGAAAACGCCACTTTTGCTTATGAGTCCTTCAGTTGTCTCTGAGAATTTAGTCGCTAGAGCTACTTCCCAGGTTTTTTATGCAAGTGTCATTCATCCCTGTAGAACCAGAAGGACTATGGAGCAATCGGTGCAGCCCCAAGAGTTGGAAGTTTCTCTATTTCATTTCAGGTATATGTTTCAGGAAGAAAGCACCCCTGATTGCCATGCTGAGTTAATATACAATGACACTCTTCAGTCAGAGCAGCCTGATTCACCAGGATATAACTAGTCTTTGCAGGTACCTCCTTTCTGTCATATTCAGACTCCACTCTGAATTTACCCTTTTGGTGGTGAGCTTTGTGTTTCTAGTGCAGTAGAATTGAACATTTAGGCACTGGCATGGGCACTCCAGAATCTTTCTAGAATGTAAGCCATTATTTCAATGGTTCTTAAATACAGTTCCTAGATCACCAGTATCAGTATCACCGGGGAACTTCATAGAAATGCAAATTTTGGGGCCCTACCCCAGATCTGCTGAATCAGAAACTCTGGGGATGGGACTTAGCAATCTATTTTAACAAGCCCTCTTGGTGATTCTGATGTATGCTAAAGTCTGAGAACCACTGTACTATATCATATTGATTCAGGCAAGCTCCGTGATTGTTAATTACCCAGCTGGCTCATTGCTTTTTTGGAGTATGTTGTTTTAGCAGAATCTTAGACATTTAGGTGCCCTTTGTAAGATTTTGGGATGTAGAGTACGTTTATCCTATCCCCAACTCCAGACCCTTGGATGCCCTGCAACAAAAAGTCAGGAGGGTAAGTTTCATTTTAAGTGATTTCACTACTAGTTTAATTCCTTATGATTTTTAAGTAGTGGAATGGTACTCTTTATAACAAGTATATAATCTATAATTAATTAATTAGTTCCACAAATATTTATTGAGCACCCACAATGGATTAGATGCTGGGGATACAGCAGTGAAAAAAACAAATGAAATTCCCATCCCTCAGGGAGCTTACATGAATCAACAGAAGATGAAACAGAAATTAAGGTGAAGCATTTTGAAATACTGTAACATAATTCAATAGAAAAATAGGTTTTGATTTAACAAAACAAATTTAAATCCAAAGTGTTTACATCAACTTTTTGTTAATACCAAATGCCAAATTCATTATCTGAAATAAATAATTTGCAAGGTAAAGTCACACCTTTGCATATCAGAACTTGTGACTATAAAATTGGTTACATATTTTCCTTCTCCATCAGTTATTGCCCATATTTCTGAATTTGCAAGGTAATGTTTTTCTTACCTCAGGTCCCCAGGCTTCTTCTAATGGGAGGTGCTTGTTAAGCTCAATCATTGACTTCCATGTCTGTGCTTCATTTAAACAACCACTCTGTCAAAAGATAGCATGTATGTGGACATGTAGAAGTTTTCATATCAATTTATTCCTAAGTGCTTAAGATATTTTGATGCCTTTGAAAATTTTATGTTTTTAAAAGTTTAATTATTTAAGTGTTTGCTCTTATACAGGGGAACAATTGACTTTTGTATATTGACCTTGTTTCGAGGGAACTTCTTAAACTCACTTAATTCTAATTGTTTCACATGAACATTTGTGTCTCCTGTGAATATGAGTTTTATTTTGTCCTTTCCCATTCTTATACCTTTTATTTATTTTTGTTGTTTATTTTTTGCCTTATTACAAAGATCTTCAGGAACAACATTATATAGAAGTGGTGATAATAGCCACCCTTGTTTTGTTCCTGATTTCAGAGACAAGGCTTTCAAATTCACACCATTAAGTATGTTTGCTGTAATTTTTTTCTATTTATATTTTGTTAGGTTAAGGAAGTTACTATTTATTTATCATTTTCTAAGATTTATTTTTTAAATGTTATGTATATGTGATAAATTTTTAGTCAAATAACTATTCATCAACTATTACAATAATCTTACGCCTTTTCTTCTATATTCTGTTAATATAGTGAATTACTTTGATTTTCAAATAATATACCAACTCTTCATTCATGAAATAGAACTTGGTCTGGATGTATTATTCTTTAATATATTGCTGGGTTTGATGTATTTGATTTTGTTTAGAATCTGTTTATGAGTGAGATCGGCCCATAATTCTCTTCCCTTTTAAGGTCCTTGTAATTCACAAAATGAGTTGGGAAGTCCTACCTTCCGCCCATTCAATTCTTTGGAAGAGTTTTTACAAGGCCAAAGAAAAATTTTGCTTAAATGTTTGGTAGACTTCAGGAAAATCATCTGGGTTTAGAGTTTTCTATTTTTTTCTTGTAACATAAGGAACTTTGGTAAGTTGTGTTTGGTAATGCAGGGAGTGAACCTGAGTCTGGTCAATCCTCTGGATCCAGCTGCCCATTTGGCAGCAGTCTTCCCTTTGGCAAGACTGGTGGTGGTGTGGTCTTTGATCAGGATGCACGTTAATGTCTGATTTTCTCTTAGTGATGTTACCAGCTATTGAGGCTTAATGTCTATATCCATTAATTCACTGGAGTTGTAAAATGGTTATGTTCCAATTTTATCATTTCCTTTTCATTTGTCAACTGGAATAATTTTATAAAGAGATGCTTCCCCTCATCTACTATTTGGTTACCCTGTAGTATAGTTCATATGAAAAAAAAAAAAGATCGCTTTGGGCAGGCACGGTGGCTCATGCCTGTAATCCTAGCACTTTGGGAGGCCGAGGTGGGAGGATTGCTTGAGGCCAGGAGTTCAAAACCATCCTGGGCAATAGCCAGACCCCGTCTCTACCAAAAAAAAAAAAATCGACTGGGTGTGGTGGCTCATGCCTGTAGTCCCAGCTACTAGGGAGGCTGAGGCAGGAGGGTCACCTGAGCCCAGGAGTTGGAAGTTGCAGTGAGCTATGATGATGCCACTGTACTCCAGCCTGGGCAACAGAGTGAGACCCTGCCTAAAAAAAAAAAAAAAAAAGCTTTAAGTCTTTCACCATTGTATATGATGTTCTCTGTGATAATAATCTGATCTTATTTCCCTTGTACACTTTGTGTCTTTGCCTAGATGCCCGATTGGGTTAGTTGTTCTGGTTTGATGTTCTCAGGTACATGATACGCTCTTTCAAAATCTTTTTGAGGAGGGGATGCTTTGTTGAATTACGGTTTTAGTATTGGTTTCATTCCTTTGCTTTGTTTTTCTTTTTCAGGCATTCCACTCATCTGTGGGTTGGATTTTCTTTGCCTATCTTCAGTATTTGTCATTTCCTCTCAAATCCTTTTTATTCAATCATCAATCCTTCATCTCCTTTTACTTTAATTTTTTTCCCTCTTTTAATTTTGTGTATCTTTTAAGGGATTATCTGTTGTTCACTTTCATTTTTTAAAGGCTATCTTCTTCAGTATAGAATTCGAGGTCGAAAATTATTTTCTTTCAGCAGTTTAAAGATTTTTAAAGATATTTCTGTTCAGTTTTCTGGCTGTCATTATTTCTATTGGGAAATCAGCTTTAAATCTTATAGTTACTCTTTGAAAGTAACTTATTTTTTCTCTGGCTGCTTTAAAAATTTTTCTCTTTGTCTTCCAAATATATCATCCCAAATACATGGCTAAAGACATTTTTTTCTTGACTCTGTTAGACTTGAATATATTAGAAGCAAAAGGCTCCAAAGTCCATTAGGACAAAGACCGGAAGAATGATGATTTGATTTTAGAAATTTTATTATAGTGTTTCTGGATGCAGATTACTTTTTTCTGTGGCTTGATGTTTCTCATCAGTTTTGGTAAGGATTGCTTCTGCCTTCCAAACTCACTCTTTTCTTACTAGGCTTCCAATTCTTAGATCTTATCACTGAATCCCCTATGTCCCTTTTGCTTTTTTCTATATTTTATATCATTTTATCTCTTCATGTTAATTATGAATATTTTATTGACATCTCTTTTAGTTGAATAAGTCTCTTGTTAGCCATCACACCCGATAATTGAGTCCCTAATTCCAGTTTATTGCAATTTTAATTTTTTTCTAGACTTGATCAGCAATTCAGATATAGGCATTGAACAACTCAGATATGGGCATAGGTAAGGCAGAAAGAGGAGTGTTTTACGTTGCAATAACAGTAAACAGAAACAGCACTGGGGAAAATGAGACACAGAGATATAGAGAAATAGATATTGGCAAGACAGTGGCAGAAGAACTGAACCCTGGAGCTCAAGCTAGATAGGAAAGGAAGGGAAGGAAAATCAGAGTGATGAGGGAGAAAGCAGAGGGTTCAATACAGTAGATGTCTAGATTACATGAGAAAAAGGGAGAGACTGAGTAGTGGGAATAACAATGAGAGAGCTAAGGAAGTGGGGGTTGAGGTCAGAGGCTGAAATGTTTGAATTTAAATGCAATTTTTAATAGGAGGAGCTGTATTAGTCAAGCTAGTCTCTGTGGTGCTACAATAATAAACCACAACTCTCAGAGGATTTACACAATAAAAATTTAATTCTTGATTGCACATCGTCCAATGCAGATATCCCTGGTTAGATGGTCCTTATGGGTGACTCTCATCAAAACAGCGAATTAGGAATCTAGGCTCTTTTTCTATCTAGTGGCTCCTTGAAGTCCCTGCACTGGATCATTTTCATCCAGCTCTCATCTACTCCATCCTTAATTGTTGCTATAATAAACTGATGTGAGGTAAGAGGGAAAGCATGGGAGTTTGTGTGATTCCTTCCCAAGCACTTCATCTGGAAATGACACATATAACTCCTGCTCATATTCTAGTCATAAGAACTAGTCATATGGCCCCACCTAGATGCAAATGGGTCTGGGAAATGTAGTTCCTGTTTAGAAACCTTCCCAGCAATACCCCTACATGATGGATGGCAGAATTCAGGAGTCAACTGTCATTGTTTTCAGGGCATGAGGAAAAATGATCAAGTTCTGAGTATATGACATCAGCAAGTAGGGATGGGGTAGTTGTTGACTGAATGGCAGGAGCTTCAAACAAAGGGAGTTTTACTTACAGTGAATAGATAATGATCTGGAAATGATACTAGGGATCAAACTGAAATCTCATCCTTAAGTTTATGGGGTGGGAGAAAGAATACCCTTGGTTTGATAGAACTATATGGAAAAGAATATCCTGTGCAGAACTTCTCTTGAAGAAAGATCTAGGAGCATTTACCACTAAGGTATAATGGAAATGTCTGAGAAGGAAGAGAGTAAAGGGAGTCTGGACCAAGGCAGAAGATGGATACAACAGTTCAGGGATGAAACCATGAGGGAGGAAGTAGACCAGAAGAACTTACACATTGGGTGCTGAACAAGTGTAGAAGGCATATGTGATAGGATGGTTTATTTGGTTACACAATTGAAAGACAATTAATTCTTGCACTATTCTGGGGGGTGGCAGGTGGAACTCATTTCTCTTGGCTGCCATCTAGGTGGGTTATACTTCTTGCATAATTAAGTTCTCTGGTAGATAAGAACATTACATTGGAAGGAGACATCCCTGGTTTTGAGAGTGAGATCTCTGGGCAATCTTAGGAATCAATGCTGGTAGCTCCTAGAGAGGCTCCATCATGATGGGAGGCCCTCAGGGCAGAAAGGACCACATAGGGAGGTGAAGTGTGGTGACTGAGTATGGTAAGGACATTCTGCTGTGCCCTATAATGTGAAAGGACAGAAGGGGGATTCACTAAGGAGGCTGAGATCAACCAGTCATGGAGGATGGAAGAAAACCAGGAGAGGGTAGGAACATTGAAGCCAAGTTCAGCAGGGTTAAACGATTCAGAGAAGTCAAGTGAGACCAAGCCTAAAGAGTGTCCATTTGATTTAGCACACGTGTAATAAATGTCCTAAAGCCAAAGGCAGACTCATAAATAATCAAATATTCAATACAGTTTGGAGAGAAAAGAAAATGCTCATATATAATTGCATCATCCTACTATAAACATTATTTTATTTTTTCTGACTCCTTTATGTCTGTTTTATGTGACAATGGCTTCTTTTTTTCATAAATGGATTTTAATAGTTATAGAATTTCATATAGAGGTGATACGTTTTTTCTTCTCATTGTTGCCTGGTTCTATTTTCTTTATATTGTTTGTATATAGTTTTAAGTTTGAAAGACATGTCTAATTGCATGCTAAATTCTGTTAAGTTCAAAGATGTCATACCTGCTTCATAGTATTATTAAAGCTATAGTCATCCCTGCCGTGTATTTCCCACACTATGAAATTTACTCGAATATCTTGAATATAGCCATCATCATCAAATCTGAAAGAAACAGCAAACACAAAAATAATAGCTTAGTGTCAAATAGAGGGGTTAAGAGTTCAGCTTTTGAGTTAAATGGGCTTAAGTTTAAATCCTGTCTTTATCACTAAATAGCTGTGTAACCCTGGGGAGGTTACTTAAACTCTTGAAGTCTCATTTTGCTGATCTGTCAAATAGGAATAGTACCTATTGTATGGTCTATTTTGACAGCTGAATGAAACAACAGATGTCAAAATAGGTGCAATAAATACCTAATAGTAACAAAGTAGAAAATGTTCACTTTTTTAACAGTTGGAACCATATGTTCTCTTCACTTTGATAGGGACCATGTATTGATAAGGTGAGGGTCGCTTGGGCCCTGCTGTTCTGGATGTTAGCTGGCAGAAAGACGAAAGGATGGGATGAATGGCGAAAGGTGTCATTTAACCAACAAATATTCATTCGTTGCTTATTATGTACTAGAGAACAAAACCGCAGAATCACTATGATGAGAACTGAGGTGCTGGCAGATCCCCCAGGGGGAACCAGCGGGACGATGCGGCTGACTCTTAAAGGGTCAGCAGCTTTGGTAGGTTGAGGTGGGGCTGAGAAGCAGTGGCGTGTAAGCTCGCTGGAGCACAGTCAGGCACAGCCCATGCTCACAGGGTGGATGATGACTTCCCCCCCAGTAGACATCCACAGAGAGCGCAACACGGACAGAACACCCCTCCTGCGGTCCTGGGACTGGACACCTAAGCCCCGCTGAGCTTAGAGTATTTACCTCCAACTGAGTGAGTTTTAAAACAGATGTGGCACTTCATGTAAGATTATTTTCTTCCTGCTACCATATGAAAATAGGGGCTTGGGACCAAAACTAAAGTTCAGTGATTGATAAAGTCACACTTTTGCATACCAGAACTTGTGACTGTAAAATTGGTTACGTTTCTTCCTTTTCTATCCGTTATTGCCCTTGTTTCTGAATGCTATTGTCCCCCACACCTCTTGGGAGGAAACGCTCATTTAGGACCTTGGTCTCAGGCACTTGCTGCCAGGCTGCTGACTCTTGGGCTCTTGCCCCACTTTCTTATATAATTTCTTGTTTCACAACTCTGTGTCTACTCATAAAAAAATAATAGGCCCTTTACAGTGTCTTTTTATTCCCTGCCCAGATCTCTGCTTCCCCTTGTAGTAATTGTATCTGGCTTTTCAGGTCTGCTACTGCTTGCTACCATCTAACCCTGGTTATAAAAAGCAGTTATTGTCCCAGTCTCACAAGTTGGGTACAAAAATTTTAAGTGTCAAAAAGTGCTATCTGAGAAGTTATTTTATTTCCATCTTAATTAGTTTTGAGAAATCATGAAGAGATGAACTCAGAAGGTCAGTTCTCAAACAGGCGTGACTAGGTAGGCAGTGGATTATTGGTGCTTGACTTCTTTCTTGGTGGGGGAGGAGGGCCACAGAGAATTCTAAAACTCAAATGAGAGCTCTACACCCTCTCTGCACAGAAAAATGCACACATGTGTGGGCACGCGTACACTTTTGTATATAGTTTCAGAGATTGGGCCAAGCTTTAGCAAAGCCCTAATTCTAGCAGCTTTGGAAGGAGCAGAATGTTTTATTGTATCTTCCAAAAGTCATCAGATTCTTGAATTATGGAATTATTAAGAACTAGTTACAACCCATATGTTTTACTTAAAACAAAACCAAAAACATCTTAATTAAAATGAACTGGCATCTTCCTCGACTCTGACAAGAGAAATAAGCTACAGTGTCATCTAGTGGCAATAAGGATAAATTGCATGACTCATAATTGCTGGGTTTACAATCATCTTCGATAATGTTTTATTTATTTCATTGAAAATATATAACAAAAATACTATCTATGTAAGCATAGTTTATTTTAATTAATGTTCATTAATGTAGGATATAAAACTAATTAAACCTGAGAAATTCAGAAATGTCACTAGTTGGCAACTCTTCCCTACAATTTGTAACTTCTCCACTCTGGCAGTTTCACTTTTGAAACTGGGAAGGAGAGAACTCTCTGTTGATCTACAGATCCATTAGACACAATTCTTGTGGATAGCCCATTGTGTTAACCATGTCTTTTATTTTCTGCATTTTGATGCTTTAACATGTGGGGACTTGCTGACCCTAGAGGGACTGCCTGGGTTAGCCAATTCCTAGAGATAGTAAACAACTCTTCCAGGAGCTCCTTTCATATGGAAACCAGCCAGTCCAGAGCCCATACCCCCAACCACCTCCTTTATGGGCTCTCATACTATGGGCTGCTACCCACCTGCCCTAATCACCCCAGAACCAGATATCAGACAACTAGGGATAGCTCCTATTCCCCAGAGCCCCCTGAAATTATTCAAACTAGCCAATACAAACCTACTTATCCTGCCTCGCCTATTCCTTCCTGCAGAAACTACAATAAGTCTCTTGCCCACATTTTCCCCTCACTCCCTCTGCCTTCTGACCGGCCCTGGTGCTTCCCCATGTGGCCCTGTGTGGCATGCCTTGCCTCCAGTTTCTAGGGATCTGTGTGTATAATAAGCTTCTTCCTTCATGACAGTCATTTCTGTCTGTATGTCTTACCATACCTAATTTAAACAAATCCTGGGTACCCTTAAAACACACATCATACTTGTTCCTGAATGCCCTGCATGGTGACAGAACAATTGTGTCTCGCTCTTTCCTCTGGGGTTGTTTCTGTGGCACCAAATGCTAGTTTGGGATGGGACAATAATAGATTCACCATCAAATGCGAATAAGAGTGAAGCAAGTCCTGGGACTATGATCCAACTGGGATGACTTATGTTCCCTATAAAGGTAAGGCATTTATTGTAATCTGGAGGCCTAGACTATGGACTAATTTCCCAGCAGCCACCTCTGCTGCTGATTCTCAAAGCTTAATTAATTAAAGTCTGCCTGATTCTCAAAGATAATTAATTAGCACCTAAATTCATCTATGATGAATACTCAATTGGATACCCAGTTACCAACTATGTATTGCTATAATTCAATTGAACTGGACACTGAGCCTTATTGATCTGACAGTTCCTCTGTAGTTGGCCTCTAATATTCTATTGATTATCTTAGAATTGGAAGCAAAAGGCTTGATCACGTGATTCCTAGGAGCAGAGATACAAATAAGTTGCCTCTAGAAAAAAGTGCTGTCACAATGATCCAAAGTAGTGCTGCTCCTCTAGTCTACTCTACAACCTCTTCCATCTTCCACATGTCCTCTCATCTGCTCCTGACCGCATAGAGGTTTCCAGTCCCCCATGTCCTCCCTGCTCTCTCTCCAGCCTTTCCCTCCTAGGCTCTCCTCATTCCCCACTTAGCCCAGTCTCAGGGTTGATCATCTGACCCCATCTCTCACCAGCATCCTAGATTCACCCATGTCTTGTTCTTGCATTCAACATCCAACCGGAAACTTGGAGGTTAAAATGAGACTTCTTCACTGGTGCACATACTACTTCAGGAAGTCAGCGTCCGTGGGGGTTGGACCCATTCATGGTATCTTACCTCGGTTGTACCTTTGGTGTTGTCCAGTAATCTTTTTACTAGTCCTTAGCCAGCCCCTTCTCATATTATCCTCAGTGACCTTTGACATCCTCCTCAAGGCCCCTCCTCTACCCCTCCCTTCCCTCGGCTTACAGGTGGCCCTCCTTCTTACTTCCTGTAAGTAAATGGAGGCTGTCAGACATGGTCTTTCTCAACTCCTACATTCCTATTTCCAAGCTAGTCACTTTCTACATTCGTTTCCACTCCTTCCTCCCAAGTCTTAGAGGATGAGTAGTTTTTCCCCTTTTTTGACCTTGCTACCCGGGACTTTGATCCTACTTCCTCAGTTTCTTCATGGACCTTGCTCCTATAGCTTATTTTAATTATGAAATATTTCCAATATGCAGAAGAACACAGAAAAAATGTAAAAATGATTATATTTCATTTCCATCGAGGTTTTGTGCTTTACTTATACATAAATATATCCATAAATCATGTATAGTATTGCTTTATGGAGTGAAAATGTACATACATGATATTATACTGTAAGTATCTTTTGGCAACTTTTTCCCCCTCTCAACATTGGGCTTTGAGATAGATCCATAGGAATTTCCAGTCTCTTGATTTCTGTTTTCCTCATCAGAAGCTCCCTCCTGACCTCTCTCCATTTCTACCCAACCTGAACCTCGTGGTTGATCATCTGATTCCCTCTCTCATAAGCATTCTAGTTCATTCATTTTAACTACGTAGTATACTGTTGTCTAATTACACAATTTATCTATACAGCCTTCCATTAATGGGCGTTTAGATTGTTTCCAAATTTTCACTAAAGTAGTGCCCCCTTATCTGTGGTTTCGCTTTTTGAAGTTTCAGTTACCTGTGGTCAACCATGGTCTGATAACTGGATGATTTCCACTGAGTTATCTTCATTTTTTACTAACCCTTTTATCTGCTTTGCCCAGTTAGTGCTAAGTCCATCCTGTGAATTTTTATTTCTCAATTTCAAATAATGCGTTTTTTAATTCTAGCATTCCAGTTTGTTTCTTTTACATTGTTAGCAATTCTTTGCTGAGAGCCTTTTCTATTCAGCCGTTCTTGCCTACACTTTTCCTGTGAATCCTGAAGCATATTTATAATTGCTGTTTTAAAATCCTTATCTGCTATTGTCAATCAGTGTCTGGGTTATCTGTGGTCTGCTACTATCGACTGCCTTTCCTACTGATTATGGGTCATTTTTCTGCTTCTTTGAATGTCTAGTAATTTTTAATTTTGTACAGAACATTTAAAATTATACATTGATGAAACTCTGGGCTTTGTTATTTTCCTATAATGAGTTTTGGTTTTTGTTTTGGCAGGAAGATGAATAACTGATGGATCTCCCTAACCCTGTTGCAGCTTAGTTTTAGCATTTGTTAGGGAAATCCAGTTTTCCCCTTAATCCCAGGGCACAGCATTTTATCCTTGGCTTCCTTATCAGATGTGGCCCTTCTGTTTCAATGGAAAGCTTAAAGTGTTTTCCAATACCTTTAAGTCGTCAAGTCTTAAACTTCAAACATTGTCTCTCGACATCAGGCAGCTGTTTACATCCCTGCTTCCTAGCAGCTGTTTTCTGCTTGGCTTCTTGGAGCCTCTCCCTGCACATGCACAGTTCAAGAGGTAGCCAAGAATTTTAGGAAAATGTTTTCCATATTTTTGTTGCTCCCCCTATATGACTCTGTCCTTTCCAGGATCTTTCATCAAAATTCACAGCTGCTTTGGCAGTCCCAGACATCAACATCTGTCTCCTGAGTCCAGTACGACTGTCACTTTCTGTTAAAGCCATATTTTCTCATACCCTATCAAACACTGGGAAGTAACCTCAGGAAAATCTTACTTAGAAATCTTTACTTCTTTCAAGAATCATATCCTTTCCAGTTTTTTCTCATCATTGCTTTTAAGTATTTATTTATTACATTTTGTTCACAGCATAAAATTGTTATTGGGTAGAGTGTATGTGAAATAAAATCTATTCTGCCACTTCTAGAACTTGGAAATGATACCTTCATAATACTGAATCTCTTTGTCAAAACATATGATATCGTTCTTCAATTGCTGCAGGCTTCCTTTATGTCTTTTAATAATATTTTTAAAATTTCTCCATAAAGGTTTTATACATCTTTTATTAAAAATATACCTAGTTATTATTTCATTTTTGCTATTGTAAATGGAATAATTTTTCTATTATATATTTAATTAGAATTTACTGATGTATAGAAACATTTTTTGATTTCTTGTCTATTGAACTTAAATTCAGCAAAACTTGCTGATCTCAGGCCCTGACTTCACCACAATGCAATATATCAATGTAACAAAATTGTACTTGTACCCCATGAATATACACAAATAAAAAATAAATGGGAAAAAAAACTTGCTTAACTCTCTTCTGAGGTCTAATTGGGAGTTTTTCTCATAAACTACATATACCTGGATTTCATTAAAAAATGTAATCTTAGAATTACTCTTTTTATTTTTGGTGTTTAGAATTACTGTCTTTTAATAAAAGACTAAGTGATTTAATATTTTTATCATTATTAATATATTTATATGTATTTTCATGTGACTTTATCTTTTTACTCACCCTGTTTTTTATATTTTTTTCCTTTCATCTACAGTATTGATCAGTAGTGTCAGACTCAACTGTTACAACAAACCTTAAAATCTCAGTGAGTTAACATAATAAAGTTTATTTCTTACTCTTTTCATGGTCCAATGTGGGTTGAATTTGGTGGGGTGGAATGCTCTGTGCCATATAGTCCTTTAGGGACTGAGGCTCTTTCCATTTAGTAACCCATAATGTCTCCAAGCCCTTTCTGGATTCTCTGAAATTGATTGGCAGATTAAAGAAGGTAAAAAGAGATAGTTTGGAGGATCATGCAAAAACTTAATTTTTGTGGGGGATAGTCCAAGCCTGGCAGGTCATATGACACTTTGGTCCATATTCCACCGGCCAGAACTCAAGCACATGGTCCCACCTAACTGCCTTGGAGGCTTGGACAGAGTCCACATGGGCGCCCTGGAGGAGAAGGAAATGGGGTTTTGTACACCCATCAGCTTTTCTCCATATCAAGCTTTCTTCTTCACTCACTCTGTTCCTTCTATTATTCTTTTAGTGATTACTTCACTTTAAAAAGTATTTATATCACTTCTAAACAATACGAGGATTTCAGAATAATTTAACTCTACTCATCTTGCTCTCCTTTCACGTGTTAGATTGTACTTCGTTTCCACCCTGTTTTCACACCCATCGAAGATGTTTATTATTCTTATTTCTACAGTTCATCTTTATTTACATTTACCTACAATTTCTTTCCTTACTATCAATTCCTATATCTTACTCCTTTCTTTTAGGGTTTATTTGCCTTCTTATTGAATAAAATCCTTTAGTAGTTTATATTAAGGGTTTTTGGAAACGTAAACTCTTATTTGCGTAGGTATTTATTTCACCCTCACTCTTGAATAAAAGTTTATCTAGGTTTACAATTTAAGATCAACACCCTTTTCCCTCAGCTAAGTGAAAATATCATTCTATTATTTTTATCTTGTTTTTGCTGATGAGAAATCTGTCAATCTAAGTGATATGCCATTGTAGGTAATCGGTCTTATTTGTATGGCGACATACATGATTTTCATTTTTTCTTTGGTGTTTTATGGTTTCATTTTGAGATACTTGAGACTTCATGTCCATCTTCAACCTATTGGCCTTTAATAAGTTCTGAAAAATTTTTATATTTTACTTCATTGAATATTGCCTCCCTTTTGAACTCATTTTCTCTAATTTCCCCTTCTGGAGAAAATTATTAGGCACATGTTGGAATTTGTCATGTTGCTAAAATTATTTCTTAACTTCTTTCTTATTTCTATTATCTCTTTACCTATTTGTGTTGCATTCTGGTTAATTTCCACGTTATCTGTCATTTTCCAGTAATTCTCTCTTCACCTATGTCTAATCTGGCCTGTAATCATCTCTAAAAGTTTGAATTTAATGACCATGTTTTTATGTCTAGAATTTTTATTTCTAAAAAATATGACTACTTTTCTGCAGAGCAGGTTAAAATATGCTTATTTTCTTTTCACAGAGTCATATTCTTTTATTATTATTTCTATTCTATTTTTCATCCTTATTCATTTTGAACATATTTTATGTACTGTTCAGACTGTTCTGTTATTTTTAGGGTTTTTTGGTGTCCATTTTTCAACTTATTTTATCTGCTGACTTTCTCTCATGGTAGTTTATTTCCTTATACAGTTTGTAAATTTTGATTATCAATTATTTGGTGGTGGTAATTTTTCTGGTGGGAGTCTTACATCTCTGGATTTTCTTTTCTAATTGCTTCTGTTGGGGCCTTAGGGGTTTTAGGGCTACTTAATAATTTTAGCTTCATTTTTTCATATGGCAATTTCTGTTACCATAGTCTATTCCTATTAGGTATGTTAAGTTCAGATCCACATCCATATGTGGCCTGAGGTGGACATTTTACATTCTTATAGGAGATATATATATATTTTTTGCCGATAAATTCATGTAGGTGACAACCTTCCTTGCTGCTTCTCTGGGCATTAAGCAGAGTTTTCTAGTCTCTCTTTTTTGGACTAGGCAGCTCTTCATACATCCTGGATTTATGAATGAGACTCCTGGCCACACAGGGGCTTTAAAACCCATCTTCCAATCCCTAGTTCCAGTATACTGGACCAATACTCCTGGACTACATAGGCTGGAGCTCATTGCTCTGGCTTTGAGTTCTCTCTTTACTTCTGGATATTGCTCCTTCTTTCTTTCAAGCTTGGCTATGTATAAAATATTTTTGTTGTATTTTATCCAGGATTATGTATGTCTATTGTGGGTGGGGGATGATTCAAGTTAGCTCAGTCTGCTATATTACTATAATATGAGTGACTAATTTTTAACTTTTCTTTCTTTATCCTCAAACTGTAAGCATGTTCACATATCTTTCCTCTTTAAGAAAAAAAAACAAACAAACAAACCATGATTTTGTACTTCTCTCTATAGGTAAATTCCTGTCTCTTTCCTCCACTTCAACCAAAAGTTGAAAAAGTGTTGACCACATTTTGCCTCTACTTGTAAACCTCTCTAATTCA
The DNA here is from genome assembly GCA_023783475.1 of Daubentonia madagascariensis. NCBI lineage: Eukaryota > Metazoa > Chordata > Mammalia > Primates > Daubentoniidae > Daubentonia > Daubentonia madagascariensis. Next base: position 11,707,821 of record JAKFHU010000258.1, on the reverse strand, counting down.
TTTTGCAAATCCCCTCCCATTTGGCTTCTGTTCTCATCATTTCATGGACACTACTCTTATAAACATCATAAATGATAGCTCGGTGTGGGGGTGCATATTTGTACTCCCAGCTACTTGGGAGGCTAAGGTGGAGGATCATTTGAGCCCAGGAGTTCGAAGCCAGCCTGGGTGATAGAGCGAGACTCTGTCTCTATTAAAAAAAACAAAAACAAAAAACCCCCCCAAAACCAACAAAAAACCAAAGAAATCACAAATGATATTCTAATGTCAAATCCAGTGGACACTTTTCATTTCTTCATTTCTTCTTTTGAAAATTCCTATTCCCTTTGCTTCTGTAATTCCACATTATCTCCGTTGTCCTTGTATTTCTCTGAATAGTCTTTCTGGATCTTATTTCTACACTCCTCTTGCTCTGCTCACTCTTGCATATTGTTTCGTTTTGTTATTTTTGGTTGGATTAATTTTTGACTCACGGTCCTTCTCGCTTTGCATATTGTTATACTTTTGATACTTCCTTTTATGTGGAGGGAACTCAATGAGTAGAACATTCTTGGTCTATCGCTGCCCTGTACTGAGTTTGCCCCACGGGAGATGGGTTGACTTAAATGATTGGTAAATTAAAAAAGAATAAATTTGGCATGCTTGGCTCTGCTTCTCCATTTTTATTCTGGGGAGTGGGTTGTCTTTAGGGTTACAAGTTCTTCTGGCTCCTTTATGTTATGCATTTTACATGGCCCCCAAGAGGAGAGTACAGCAGTGGATCAACAATACCTATGACTGGCGGGACAATTCCTCCCAACTCTGTATGTTGTGGTACTAGTGGTGTAGCGTCAGGAAGTTCACTTTCTGCAAATATAAGCTATATCTGCCAAAATATTTTTTGGCAGCAATAAGCTCTCATCTTCTGATTCCATTGTCATATTATTCAATTCATTCCAGATTTGGGTGGGGAAGAGGGGTGCAACTGGACCTACTAGGCACCCCAACAACTCTTTCTAATAACTATAGCTAGTCTTAATATCACAAAATTGCCATTGACTACCAAATATATATCTCTAGCTCAAATAGTTTACCTGAACTTCAGATGCTTTAATTTACCATTCTCTTGGAGATCTTCTGGATGTCATACAGACTCCTCAAATTCAAGATGTCTAAAACTCCACTAGTCATCTCACCCTACCCCGTCCTTTATTCTCTATTTATATCACAGTTTATGGTATTACTGTTTGTCCAGGTGGGGGAAGCCATAAACCTAAAATTCATGGGTTCACTCAGCAAATACTTACTGATTGCTTACTATGTTCTAGGCACCATTGTAAGTGCTAGAGGATATAGCAGTGAATTAAACATATAAAATCCCCTTTTCTGTGGCACTTACATTATAGTGCCACAGTGTATAGAGCAGGAAACACAATAAACAAACTAAATAAGTAAAAAGTATAATTCATTAGGTGGACTAATAATAATAAGAGCAATAACAATAAATACTATGAACAAAAAGGGCAGGTGAGGTGTGAAGGTGCTGCCGAGGCAGGCTGTGCCATGACATGAACAGACGCCTCATTGAGAAAGTGACATTTGAACAAAGACTCGAGGGAGGTGAGGGAACAAATTATGTGAACATCTGTGGAAAGAGCATTTCAGACACAGCCAACAGCAAGTGCAATGGCCCTGAGGTGGGAGTATGCTTGGCTTACTTGAGGAACAGTGAGAAGGCCATGTGATTTGAATGGAGTGTGTGAGGTGAAGTTTAATAGGAGAAAGGTAACAGATGCAGAAAATCAAATAGAACCTTGTAAGTCATTGCAAGGACTTGGCTTTTACTCAATGATAAGGATTTTGAGCTAAAGAGTAAAGTGCTCTGACTTTGTTTTAAATGATTCACTCTTGCTGCTATACAGATGCAAGAGTGAAAACAGGGAGACTAACAAAAAAACTGTTTTAATAATCCAGGTCAATAATGATGGCTTGGGTCAGTGTGACAGCAGGTACTGATAAATGGTCAGAGTCCTTATGTACTTTGAAGATAGGACCAATAGGATTTACTGTTGGATTGGATGTAGGGTAAATGAGAGAGGGGAGTCAGGGATGATTCCAAAGGTTTGGCCAGACCAACCAGAGGTTGCAGTTGCTATCACTTAAAATGGGGAAGGCTACTGGTGGAGCGGGTTCTAAGGGGAAGATCAGGAGTTCAGTTTTGGACCGGTTGTGTTTGATATATCTATTCAACATCTCAGTAGAAAAGTGATATACATATTCAACATCTCAGTGGATTTATGAGTCCAGGGTTCAGGAATTGTATCTGTTTATATTTTCTAAACCACCTTGCAGTTAGATTTGAGCCATGGGGTTAGGTCCCAGATGATGAGATGTGGGTGGAAGTAATGTAAACCACCTCTAGTCCTGACCCTTTAAAACATCCCGTGCAATCCTCCAATTTTTCCCCCAGACATGATGGTAACCTGGGAGAGGCTATGTCCAGACGATATAGCTAAGGTATATGTCAGATTATGACATGAAAAGAATTAAGCACTGAAATTTTAGGGTTTATTTGTTATTGCAGCATAGCCTAATCATGCTTGACTAATACAAGGGGGCATGTTCAGGCTGGTGATACAGTTTTGGGATTTATCAGTATATTGAGACATTCAGGTCCACGAGACTGGATGGCAACACTAAAAGAGAAAGTTGAGAAGAGAAGAGAGCCCTGAGCCTGGAGGCATTCCAACATTGAGAAGCCAGGGAGAAAAGGAGGAACTAAGAAATTAAGCGGGAGCTACCAGTTAGGTAGCAGGAAAAGCAGGAGAATCAGATATCTTGGGAACCAAATGAAGAAAACATTTCAAGTAGGAGTGAATGATTTACTGTGTCAGTTCTTGTTAATGAGATCAAGGAAGGTGGGACCTGAGCATTGCCTATTGGTTTAGCAAAATGGAGGTCATTGATCATCTTGGCTATCAGTGCCAATGGAGCGGTGGCAGGAAAGCCAGCCTGAGGGAGATTTGGAAGAGAATGAGAGGAGAGTTGATGACAGAGAGTATAGTAGCTGAAGGGGCAGTTGGGGTCAAGAGAGGGAATTTGTGTGTGTGTGAGAGAGAGAGAGAGAAAGAACTACGTATTTGTATGATGATCCAGTAGAGGGGGAAACATTGATGATACAGGAGAAAGACGGAGAACTTCAGGAGCAATGTTCTTAGTTACAAAAGGGGATCTAGTTCATAATGAAGGGACAGGCCTTACACAGATACACAGATAGTTCATCTACGGTAAGAGGAAGGCAGACAGAGATGCTTGAAGGTGGATGGATATGGTGGTGGAAGTTTGTGGAAGATCCCTTCTGACTGATGTTACCTTTGGCTCATTCATCAGCCTCATTCTCTTCCCTTAATGCTCACATATATCAATTATCAAGCCCTGCCTATTATAATCACTAATTTTTCTCATAAACGATTCCCCTTTTTTGTCCTTGCCTTGTTGCTATTTTAGTCATTTGGTTTTTTCCTCCCAGGACTCCCAATACAGTTGACTAGCTGGTCTCCCTACTTAGACTTTTTCCTTGAAATTCATCCTCCACACTTCTCCCGGAGAAAACTAGCTAAAGCAAATATTTGATCATGCCCCTCTATTGCAAGAATGGATAGAAAGCCTTCCATGGTCTGGACACCGAGCTAGCTTCCTGGCCTCTTCCCCTGACACTTCATGACTCACTTTACGCCCCAACAACATCATACTGTTTGAACTATAAATTTTCTTCCTCAAACTATCACTTTGTCTTGAAAGTCTTACCCAGTGGAATTCACCATTATTATTCCCACTTCTCTCCCTCCCTTCTCTGCTTCTAGCTAAATATTCATCATCTTTTAAGACCCAGTGACTCAGTTCAAATGTAAGTTTTCTGGAACATTTTCCAGAGCCCCTCTTCCTTCATAGAGTAGTTAGATTCTTTTCTTTTGTGTTTCAATACCAACCACCCACACTGTTCCTTTCTATCATTCCACTTAGCATATCAACTCACATGTCTCTCTAATTCCTCAGTCTCTTCAGCTTTTGAGGGTAGAAATCCTGCCATTTGGTTTGGAATTCCCAATGCCTAGTACAGTACTTGGTATAAAGTAGGTGTTTAATAATGATGAACTGAATTGAAGAGTACATTCCTCTGGGAGAGAAGATTAAGATTTTTTACCCTTGGGGGATTAAGTACTACATAAACAAACAAACACAAACACAAAAAACAGAAAAAAAATAGGCCTTAGTAGAAGAAGCCTATCCAGGAAAAGCAGTAGCATGATTAGATGTCCAGAAGGAGATCAAAATTAAAGACAACAGCAGATTAGCTTGAGAGCACAGAGAACTCTGACAAAGGGAGTGTAGGAGGGTGATTGAAGAGGGAAAGAGCACAGGGTAGAATCTGAGAAGTGCCATGGGTGAGGGGTAGGGGCAGAACATGCTGGCAGAGGCCTTCAGGATCTCAAAGGGGAAAGTTCTGGTAGCAAAACTAAGTTGGAGCACCTGATTCATTACTTCTACACCTTCCTGCTCTGAGAGATCTTAGAAGTTGTCTGCAGCCTAAGAAGTCCCCAAAAGCTGAAAACCTTGACTAAAATTTTAGTGCTTTAGACATAGGAATTTTACTTCCAGTAATTTATCCTAATGGCATAGGCGGACCAGTGTCTGAATATGTACATAAATAGATATTTTATAATAGCAAAAAATTTAGAAATATGGCTCATTTATCTCTTATGTTTTTTCTATATTTTAAATTTTGTAACAAGCCATGTTACTTTTATAACCATGATCCAAGAATAAAAAAGTCAGAGAGGAAAGCAAACAAATATAAAATTACTTGGAAAAGCCTTCCTAATAGCATTTTATTCATGTTATTATTATTCTAAAATATTGTTTATAAGGATTAAGTCAGGGATGTTATTTTTGAATCTCCTTAATGTACTTATCAGCAATTGAGTTTTTTCCCTTACAAGCTTTCATTTATTATTGGCACAGAGAAAGAAAAATCATGTCACTTAGGGAAAATAGTTTCCACCAAATAGGCAGGGGTGCTGGTGGGAGCTTGGGGAGAGATTTAGAGAGGATAAAGGAAGGGCTCAGATGCTGCCAGCATCCCTGAGAAGGCTCTCAGCTCTCTTACCCACTTATGTCTCAGCTGCTAAATTGTAAACTCCCCCAACACGTGGGGATCATGGTTGCCCAACTTTGTATAACTAGTACTGAAAACCAACATATTAAGTACTCAAAAATTTATTAATAAATGCATGATTAATTAATACTTTTATTTTGAAACTTTCAAAATAAGTTGAAAATTTTGATGAGAATATACTTACAATTGAATAACAGGTTGAAACTTTTCTGTGAACTCAAGTCTTAGTGGGCAGCCATATTCTTCCCAATCATACCTTACTTTCTAGAAAAGGAAAAGTGCTTTAGTTATTTTATATATTTGGTCCATTGACACATTATAATTTTCTTTAAAAATTTTTTTTCTTTAGTGCCCAAAATCCGAAGATAAAAATTTTAATTTTCTTACCAAGTTTTTAGATGGTCTGTGCCTCAGAAATGACCTGTAAAAAAGACATTCTTCATTATTTATTTCTCTTTCCTCTTTTCAAACTTAAAAACTAGAACCATGACTTTGTCTAGGTAAGAAAGTATTACAAAAGTCAAATAGATAAACATAATTATAGAATACTGAGTGCTTACTATGTTTCAGGCACTTTCTTTGTACACATATTTCCACACGTATTAATGCATTCTTACAACAACCAACATGGTGTGAATTATTGTCCTCTGTTTGTAGATATGGTGCCATTCTCAGAAATTGTTCAAAGCTACACAATTTGCTTTACTACTAAGAGGGATGCATGATCATAAAGCCCATGTTCATTGTGCTATTTCAATGCAGTTCATTCAAGAATATTAATGGATGAAAGAATAAGATCCTTCAGAATCGGTAACAATAGATGTATACTTTAATTTAGATTTCTCACTATAATGGAATCCTTCCCTTTCATGAACTCCAGGGTTTATTCCTTCACGTATTTCCTTCACATTATTCCCTCACATATTTCCTGCCTTGTCAGTCCTCAAACTTGAGTCACTGCTATCAGCCACATGCTCCCTATATCTTATCATACTTCAGAGGACAGACTCAAGAAATTCCTGCCATAGAGGATAGGGTCTATTTCAGATTATTACCCTTCAGGCCCAGCTACCACACAGACACTAAAAGGTGGTGCCCTCACCAACTATTAAACATTTTCTTTTCGCCCCTTTTATTTTACCTACTGACTTCACCAAGCATCGCAATCTGGAGCATCTAGGCTCTTCCACCCCTCCACCCGGCCTTAAAGTTTAATAAAATCACTTAAGGGATATGGTTAAACATGCTTTCATTTATTTTAGTTAAATAGAATTAGACAATTTCATACCTTTGCAAAGGCTCTTGTAAATATTTCAGAGGCTATGGCCTTCTATACTTTTGACAGCCTAATATTTTTAAATTTTTAACAAAGATCTTTATCTTACAAAATTAAAAGTCAAATTTTGTTTACTTATATCTTTAATAAATCACACTATTAAAAATAAATATGTATAAGATTATATAAAAAATATAGAAAAAGATGAGTTAGTAGAATATTTGATGTTGGGACTTTCCTGGTAAATTTACAACTTCTAACTAACTTAACTCCAGTCATGTAGAATTTGAGAATTATGGAGGGAAAAAAAAATTCTTGTGTGTCATCCTTAAACTAGAGGGAATAATATAGGATTTGAGATAACACATATGTAAATGAGACTTATTTTGTTTATCCAATTAAATTGAAGGAGGAGACTAGGACTCTCTCTTTCTCTTGCATGTTTCAGAAAAGTTAATTATAGTGTCTACACATTTTGCTTAATGCTAAAACTGACTGTACAGTGTCAAGCCAAACACATGGATGCTAATAGGAATTCAATGAATAAGTACTGACTGTAAATTATTGGCACTACATTAATATAAAACTCAGTCTTAAGTTAAAAAAATTTCTTACTTTTCAATCACATAAGTAAAATCGTGGTGAGGACATCCTTTTTTATTAAATCTACAAAAAATAAAACATAATAAAGTTGTAATATCATCATTCCTTATATATTTGCACAAACATTTAATCATTTAACAAAGTGATTCTCTAACTGGAGAGCATCACAGAGTCATCATTTACGGAATTAGAATCTCCAGGGTTAGTGTGTGGTCCTAGCATTTCTATTTTTTAAAAAATCAGTTTCACAAATGTTTTGGAAGACACCAAAATTTGAAATCTGCTGATTTACCTCTTATATTTGGCACATGTTTATCAAAAATTCATAGAAAAGTGGAGGGTGGGTGGGGAGAGGATGCTTAAAAGATATAAAATTTCAGTTAGATAGGAGGAATAAGTTCAAGAGATCTATTGTACAACATAATGACTATAGTTAATAATATGTTGCATTCTTGAAAAATACTAAAAGAATGGATGTAAAGTGTTCTCACACAAAAATGATAATTATGTGAGGTAATGCATGTGTTAATTAGCTAGAATTAGTCATTCCACAATGTATTTTAAAAGATGATGTTGTACACTGTAATACATACAATTTTATCTGTCAATTTAAAAAACAAAAACAAAAACAAAAAAAACCCAAAACAGAAAGCAACAAGTGTTGGCAAGGATGTGGAAAAATTGGAACCCACATACATTGCTGATGGTAATGTAAAATGTTACAGTGCTGTGGAGAACAGTTTTGTGGTTCCTCAACAAGTTAAACATAGGATTACCATACGACCCAGCAATTCCACTTCTAGGTACATACCCAAAATAAGTGAAAACAGGTGTTCAAACAAAAACTTGTGCACAGATATTCATAGCTGCACTATTCACAAAAGCCAAAAGGTAGAAACATCCAAAATATTCATGACCTGATGAATGGATAAACAAAATATGGTTTATCCATACAATGAAATATTACTCAGCCATAGAAGGGAATGAAGTACTGATACATACCACAACATGAGTGAATCTGAAAAACATGCTAAGTGAAAGAAGGTGGACACAAAAGGTCATATATTGTATGATTCCAGATATATGAAATATCCAGAATAGGCAAATCCATAGAGACAGTAGATTACTGGTTGCCAGGGGTTGGGTGAAAGTGAGTATGGTGAATGACTGCTTACTGGGTACAGAGTTTTCTTTTGGGGTGATGAAAATACTTTGGAACTAGTAGTGGTGCTAGATGAACAATATCATGAAGGTCCTTAATGCCACTGAATTATACACTTTAAAATGGTAAATTTATGTTGTGTGAATTTCATCACAATTTTTAAAAAGTTACCATGCTAACACACACACACACACACACACACACAAATAAAAATTTATAGAAAATCTATCAAAATAAAGACAAATTTTTTTGACTATTTTATTCCACATAAATTTTTTTAAAAAACATATTTCTAGTTGCTACTAGAAACTCAATCATGCAGGTAAGGATTCATATAATTTCTAGTTAGGGTTCATACAGACAGAGGATATATTGGCCTATGAAATTACACAGTTTTTAGTTAAAGTTATCCATTTGGCCACTTTAGCTAGCTGCTTCCAGTGTAACTTAGAAGGAACCCTAGTCACTGCCATTTTTAGATCAATATTGGAGGTCTAGACCATCCTCCACTCTGAACTCAAATTGGACCCCAAGAGGTGACAACTCTTCTTCATTGACAACTCTTCTGAGGTGCCATGGACCCCATACTGTTCCAGGTCTCCTTTGGTGACTATGAAAACCATAGGAACACTGCAACCTGAGTCCAAGATATTAAAGCTTTTTTTAGGGTTCCAGAGCAATGGGGTATTGACTAAGAGGCCCAGAGTAAGGTCTTGAAATCTGTGTTTTTTAAACATGCTCTCCAAGTGATTCTGATGAGCAACTAAACTTGACAGTTACTTTCTGGAGCCCCCCAGAAATAGATTGGTTCAAGCTGCTTTGTATCTCACTTTGGAAGGAAATCAGGGGCCTGAGAAGGAATTCTGCATGCGATGGTACTGGAAATTGATTTTGGTAACATGTTGCTTACAGCAGTTATCCTCAAACATTAATGCCCCTATTAATCTCCTGGAAATTTTTTAAAAATGCAGATTCTGATTTAGCAGGTGTGGGATGAGGCCTGAGATTCTGCATTTATAACAAGTTCCCAGGTGATGCCAGTGCTGGTCCATAGACCAAACTCTGAGTAGCAAAGATGTAAATAATCCCAGAAATAGGATAATAGGATGTACAGGCTGTATACATTAGTTAGCCTTTTTTTTTTTGAAACAGGGTTTTGCTCTGTCACCCAGGCTGGAGTGCAGTGGCGTGATCATAGCTCACTGTAACCTTGAATTCCTGGGCTTGAGTGATCCTCTTGCCTCAGCCTTCTGAGTAGCTGAGACTGCGGGGACGTGCCACCATGCCCAACTAATGTATATGTATAAATATATATACATATAAATGTATATAAATATATATACATACAAAAAATATATAAATATATATACATACATACATATATACACATTTTTTTTTTTTAAGAGAGGGGGTCTCTTTATGTTGCCCAGGCTGGTTTCAAACTCCTAGGCTCAAGCGATCCTTCTGTTTCGGCTTCCCAAAATGCTGGGATTACAGGCGTGAGCCAGTGTGCCCAGCATAGTTAGCCTTTTTGAGTTTCCTGGTAAAGGAATTATGAGTGCAAAGGTGTTAAGAAATGTAAATTTAGCAAATGCTGAATGATATGCAAATATTTAATTATCGATCTAGCAAGTGATTATTACAATTCAGTAATAATCAAAAGATTATCATAATCACAGAGGAACAGACATTTGTTTTGGATGAGAGCAAGCCATTTCATAAATACTCGGATAAGAGTTAATGTTCCCTCATTCTCAACCCCCCTCCTAACCAAAGGAAAGGAATCACAACAAATTGCTATCTCCATTATGCATTCAACTGCAGCTGAACAGATTTATATATATATGCTGCCCTTGATTCTCTCCCATGTAGGAGACAGAGAGCTATGGCAAATGGAAGACACAAAATCCAACGTGCTTCATCGTGAACCATAGTAGGATCAACAAAATTCACACCTTGGGATTCTCTGGAGGAACCACTGGTGGCTCTGTTAGGCTTGCTCTAAAAAATTTCCCATAGAAAATGGTGCAGAAAACTGAGGCTTCTCTGATATGGGGGTAAGCAATTGTCTGACGGAAGTGAAACTGTAAGTGGTTTGAGTAGGACGGAAAACAGAGGTAAGCGTTTCTCCCTCTCATTTCTCTGGGAATGAGCTGTACACTGAAGAGCTGATGAAATGATGAAAGATGGAAACTGGCTTAATAAAAGGAAAGGTGGAGAAAATGCTGGTAACAGAGATAGAGCTTAATTTTTTTCCTTTTTAGTATGATTCAAATGTGTATTTGACTTGGCAAAAATTGAGACTGGACATCAATGTCAATTCGGTTTTGGATTTCACTGTGGATGTGTCCAGTCATTAGGCTAATACTATCACTAATGATTATCATCTAGTTCACCATTTGTTTTAAAGCGGAGAGCGTATAAGACAGGCCAAATGGAAATATACTTGCCCTTGAACTACAAGGTATTTTTTAACATCGCATCCAACAGCTATTTGGAACACCTGAAATGAAGCAATTTAGGTAGTGAGTTCAGTGGTTCTGATTCACATGATCTAAAATGTTATGACAGCTAAAACTAGGTACATTTTGAATTTGAGATAATAACATTTTAAATGTACGGCTCTGTTATGCTACTGCTCTGTGCTGTTTTCTTTCTTCTTTGATCACTTTTTCTTTGCTTCCTTTGTCTTTACTGCTTATGAGGCCCAAAGGTTGGATGTCCGCTTTCTTATGTATCTCAGGGAATCGATCCAAACCCATCTTTTACTCACCTCTACAACCATGACTACTGACTTCATACTTCCAGCTTGTACCTCTGACTCAGCTGGCAGGTTTTAATATCTAGCTAATAACTTGACTTTTTCCCCTACTGTAGTAGACCAATATTTTTTCAGAGTATTGAGTAGCATCATGTAAAATAGCACCTTACTCTTGTTATTCCTGCTTTAAGCAACACTGCCCTGTATTCAAAGGAGCACTGGCACCAGGCCAATTATTAAATACTGGTCCTAGTTCAATGAATATTTATTTTAAACATTACTCACAACTGCTTTTTTAAAGAAAAGCACATTTGTGCTTTGTTTGAAAACAAACTACCTGTGGATACTATAGCACAACATGCAGGACGTTAGAAATTAGTCCACAGTATCTGCCATAGGTGAGATACCATGTTAACACCGCCCATGCTTCTCTGTAAGTAAACTTTGGGGTACAGTGGAGAAAGGCAAGCGCGAAATCCAACAATAGCGTCGCATAGACATGCTGTGTCATAATGCCTTGTTTCACGGGCTGGAAATGCCCAAGAAAGGCATTTGATATGGAAAAGGTTAACATTAAAATAACCAAATAAAATCCCACTGGAGTCCAGTACAATAAGTATATTGCATTTACCTCCAAATACATTTCCACTGTTAGTAGCAATATTTCTTTTCTCTTTTAACAGATTCAATACTTTTGCAGTAAGAACAGAGTAGAATGAATATTACATACAAAAATTAAATTAAAATAGAGTTTTGTGTAGCTTTGCTGAGAAGATAGGTTATATCCGGTAGCTGGAATGTAGCAGGAATTTCAATCTAAAATTGAAAGACTATTAACTTCATTAAATCTCTGTTATTAAGAAAATGAACTGTTGCAAAATGCCAAATGTCTTATGTCTGCCTGTAAATGTTTAGGCATATGTTGCTTAAAATTAATATACAGGTTATATAGAACAAAAATATAATTAATTACTATATAAACATGAAAGGAAGGCTTACAAAGATAGCAAGAGTTAAAAATAAAGTGGATGAATGCTTTAGATTTACTTATAAGAACTGCTAATGTTTTGGTCAGGGGTCATGACTTCTTTCTAACCAGTCCTGGTTCTCCCTCAACTGGATGGCTACTTCTATTTCTACATGGCTCCAGGACCCCTGCCCCCCACTAGGCTAAGTGGGTTCTAGATACTTGCATTCTGCCTTAAACATGTCCCTGTATATTGCACATTTCCACAAGGCAAATCTGGAAGAACCCTAATACTCCCTACCCTATGAGAAAGACTAGAGAGTCAGGAAGGTAGAATGATGTCCAGCCATGTTTGGTGGATATGAAGAGTTGTCCCTGCTAAAGCAAGACCTTTCAGGTTTCATTTCAAAGATATGCTCCACAGTGGGAGTTCATGGATTTTATTTCCTGAATCACCTGCTTTTACACACAGGACCTGATTTGTTCTCTTAACTCTACCCACAGTCCTCACCACCCATTATCATTAAATCTTTGCTTTCCCATCAAATATGTTCAGAAAGATGGGCCTGCTCTTTGTCTTTACTAGATTATCCATATAACATACAGGATTGGCTGAGGCCCTCAAGTCTCTCATAGTCAGGACCCACCATTACTTGATGACCTCATTTTTAATATTTCTTCTCTTCCTAGTCCTAGCTGATGAAAATAACCCCAAGCCTCAGAATCAACAACCATGGCTAGGATTAAAAATATGAGTTGACCTGTAGGTGGATATTGAAAAGGAGTTGTAGGTACAGAGTGTGGGAAGCATAAATAAGCCTATTTTGTAGAGTACCCACTGCTACAGGGCTGACACATGTTCCCCAGGACTGGACACCTAATTAGAGAGATTCTGACACATAGCCTAAATGAAAACATTTCTTGTCAGTGCAGAGGCAGGGCAGGACAGCTCCTGCCTTAGCTGAGAGTCAGACATAGCAAATTCCCTGTAACTGGACAGAATAACTGATCTGAGACAGGGGTTCTAAAGGCCCTCAACACAAATGCTGGTAGATAATGTATTAGACAAGAGTTGTAGTCATCCCTCCCTGGGAAAATTCATCTTGGAAGGAATTAATAAGGCCCTCTGGGGGCTGGACTACATTTCTGCATTTCCAGTTCTTGGTACATGGTTAAAAAGTGAGATGCAGCCTTGTGGGAGCTGCCAGTTCTATTTGCTGCTCTGCTGCAGGCTACGAAGACTAAGTGACAAAGACAGCAGGCTCTTATTCAAATAGCACAATCCATTTCCATTTCATCCAGCAGGTTTAACAAGGGCCTAACTTCCTCCAACTGGAGAAGTTGTCTGTAGGCCATGGTTCTGTGTACACACAAAGCTGGGCCCTGTGTCTCTATAATACTTATCTGGGAGGCTGATGACTTACTCGAGTATGAGAGCACCAAGAAGGGAACCTGCGGTTGAACGCATATCTTGTGGTTATGTACAGGTTTTGATTTCCTTGGCTAATTAGAGGACCTGCTTCTAAAAGGCCACTTTTTCCTGTTGCCTAAAAGGGCTATTGCATATTTCTCCATTCTATTTCAGTTGGTGGGTCATATAAACTACCTGCAGTGGGCCCAGAGGGTGGCTAGATTTGAACTGTCCTTGTCTGAGGGGTGCTAGAGAGGAAAAAGAAAGAAGAAACCAGTAGTATTAGATAATTACTCTGTGACAGTCACTGCTTTGGGTACTTTGCATAAATGATCTCATTTAATACTCTGGACAGCCCATAAGATAGATGTTACATTTCCCTTTTTACAAATGAGACAGCTGAGACTCAGAGTGCTTAAGTAGCTTGCCCAAGCCAGTAGGTGGTGGGGCTTGGATCTGAACTCAAGTTAGATGAACTTGCCTTTGTAATGCCCTTGGCTGGGCAGGATAGAGTCAATAGGGATCCCTAACAAATCTATAGATTAGAAAGGGATAAAGAAAACCATAGTGCTTTAGGAAGGCATCCATAAAGGAATAAGGTCACACAGTTAAAGATAGAAAACCTAGACCTAGGCTAGGGCAGGAACTCCTGAGGCTGCAGTTTTCTTGCTTCCTAAGCAGTCAAGGTGGGTGGGTGGCATGGCAGACAGACAGGAGTTGTTGGTATGCAACTGCAGGCAATTTCCTGGGGAAGCAGTGTGTGTCAGCAGCACTCAAGGATGGATCACGTCCTTAGTTCAAGGCTCCCTCTAAACTCATGGAACCTTGCTCTGGTAGGAACAGGTTCCTTGTGCTGGGGTCCTGGAAAGGAAGGACCAAGTCCTATTTTACTTTGTATTCCCTATGTATAAACACGATACCTGATATACAGTAGGTGCTCAATATATGTTTACTGAATGTTAGGCTGAGAAGGAATAAAGAGAACAGGCATCCCTAAGTGTGGAACATAGACTCAAAGGAGGGGGTTGTTAAGAATTTGTGTTTAATTTCATAATACCCATAGTTACCTGAATACCCTGATGCTATTTTGTACCTCTATGCTTTTGCCTATGCCTTCTCCTGGAATTCCCTTTGCATCTGCCTGCTGAACTTCTACTTATTCTTCAATAGTCATGTTATGCAGCCCTTTCTTTTCACCTTTCCCCACCCAATCAGAATTGCTAACACTTTCCTCTGGGCTATTTGATAACTCTGTATACAACATTCTCTTAAGCTAGCTTATGTTTACCTCTAGGGAAAGTAGTCTGTGTTTTCATCTTTGTAACTCCCGTTACCTGGCATACAGACTGAAACACTGAAATACAGTAGGCATGCAATAAATTGTTTTTGAATGAATGCTATTTTGAATGAATAAATGCAGGATAAATATGGACATGACTGTCAATCTTCTTTGAAAAACCATATCCAACTTAAATTGTTCCCATTAATTTCAGTTTTCCTTTAAACATTTTTATTTGTCATCAAATCTTCAAACACTAATAGTTTTACATTTTTGTATACGTTTATGTATCTCACTTTAGATGATAAAACTCACAAAAGGCAGAAATCTTATCTTCTGTCTTCAAAATTAAATAATGCTATCTTTACAGTGAAACATTATAAAATGTTGCTAAGTATTAGGGGAGTGGTATTGTATGGAGATAATATGAATTATTTAGTTTACCACCTATACATTCTTAAAGTAAATTTTTGGTCTTTACTACCACATCACTTACCTTGTGGGCTCCTACACATGTTTTTGAATATTCACTAGGTCGAAGTTCAATAAGCACAAGACCTGTGTTCTGGTCTCTAGGAAAAACAACCCACATAGGTTATTATAGAATTAGGGGAGCGGTAGACGTGACTCTGCCTTTCTGTAGAGCAAATGAAAAGTCCCACGTACACTATGTGATTGAACCACCATGAGGAAGTCTAGAGGCTTGGTACTGGTGGTAACTGCTCGCTGCTTCTGCTAAGGTGGCTCTGCATTGTAGCCATATGGTAAAGTGGCTCCCACCTCATGGTATCCCATATTTTGGTCACCATTGGATTGGCACAATGCGAAACAGAAACGAGAATTCTATCAGCATTTCCACCACCCTATTTTATAAACAACCTCAGTCCCTGGACAATGGGGCTCTGTTGCTGATATTAATATCTTGACCTATTTGCTTCCTGATGGCATTACAAAGCGGCACACATGGCATGTGTTCTTCCTCAATCCCCGGTAGATTCTCCCCTTCTATCTATAACAACTTTGGAACAATAAAGAGTGAGTTATAAAATCAGTTTTCTGAACCACATTAAGCTGTGTAACAGGATCTGACTGGAATTGAAAGGTGGGTCAGGTGTAATGCCTTTCTCAGCTATGAAGTACACAGGAATCATTTTGTGCTCAGGCAAAATGTGAGGGCTCAAAAATAACAGAAGAAGGAATTTTTAAACTTCGATTCACAACCCACCCCTGCTGAGGTTTTACTTATTGAAAAAACTGGGGAAAGACAAACACAAAAAATATCCTGGACAATTTTATGTGCATTCTATAGCAACGTAAATCTCAGTAAATATCCACCAAACCAAACATCCTCAAAGGAACCCACACCATTAGAAAGATAAAGCGAAAAGTCAATGGATGAAGGGGAAAGGAATGAATTGAGCCTACTCAGCTTAGACTACTGTGTCTAAAGTAGCGTTTTCTCCCTACCCTTCCTGATCAGTCTCTATGACATCAATCTTTTTTTTTAATAGCACTCATCAGTATTTGGAATTATCTTGTTTATTTCATTACATGCTGTCTGCTCCCACTGGAGATGTGTTCCATGACACCAGTACCTTATCTTTCTTGTTCACCATGTATTTTGAACACCTAGAAAGCGCTTGGGATAGAGCGGGTACTCAAACTCACTTGGAGTAGCAGCAAACTAAAGAAAAATAGTTTTTTCTAGAAAGTCTAGAAATTGACTTTTTCCTAGAAAAATAATGCTATTTTCCTGGAAAATATTGCCAGGCTATAATGATAACCATATAAATGCCTTAACACAGGATTCCAAGTAGGTTGTCTTCCTTCAGAAATTAAATGCTTAAGTGCTACCTTATTGCAGGAGTCAAACATGGTGTTTTATCTGACTTTACTCACAGTTAAAGACTTTCTGTGATATTAGAGTTCTTGTTTTTGCTTAATGATAGTATGTAGAAACTTTGAGATGGGGATTAGTGATAGAACATGCTTGAAAATCACTGAGTTAAGAAATAGCCCATTTTTTGCATCTTCATTTGGATGAATGAGAACCTTCAGATAGATCGTGTTTCCATTAAACTACAGGGAGTACTTTACATTTTATACACTCAAATACCAATTTTACATCTATCCAGACATTTAAAGGAATTTGAAATTTGGATATTTAAACAGATATGAGGTTATTTAAATAAATACCTACAAATCAGTAATCTGAGTAGCATATTTAATACTAAGTTCTTTTAAAAGTCATACTTACTGCAATTGGAAGTAATTATCTACTCCCTCATAATTTATATCTTGATAAAATGTTAGTGCCTGAAAAAGAAAATTAAAAAGTTTGTGTAAAGCAGGAAAATTGGGAATAGGGATCTCACTTTAGTAGCATTTGGTTTTCTGTATCTGAACGTATAAAATGCCTTCATTAGGATATGTAATAATGTTGAACACTTGTAAAGCAAGATTGCTTGGTGGATGGATAGATGCATAGATATGTAATAAAGCAAGTATAGTAAAATGTTAATGTAGAATCTAGGTAGAGGTGTTAATTGCAAAATTCTTTCAACTTTCTGTATGCTTGAGGTTTTTCATAATAAAATGTTGTAGAATTATAAATTGAATTTACAGCCTCACCAAGAATCTCACATAAAAGTTAGTAATTCTACCTGATAGAAATGTTTATGTGTGTTTGTCAAGAGGCATATACTAAAATATTCATTGTAACATTATTCAGAATAGCCCCCCAAATAGAAACACCCCAATGTTCATCAACAGTAAAATGAATAAGTATATATTGTAGTACATTCATACAGAGGAATACTATTGAGCAGTGAGTATGAATGAATTATAGCTACACTAAACAACATGGACTATCACAAGCATAATATTCAAAGAAAAAAGCAAGACATAAATACATATATGAGTATATTATGTATGTATGTGTGTTTAACATATATGTAATGATTCCATTCATATGAAGTTCAAAAATAGATAAACCTAAGCTATATTATTTAGTGATGCATACGTATTAATAGATGATGAGACTATTAAGAAAAGCAAGGAAATTATTACCATAAAAGTCAGACTAGTGTTTAGCTTTTGTAACAGGGAGAAGATTATGATCAGGGAAGGCACAAGGGAGCCTTTGGGTGCTTCTAATATTCTATTTTTTTTATTTGAATGGTGATTACATGGGTTTTTTGTTTATAATAATTTGCTAAATTATTCATAAATGTTTTATCCACTTTTGTATATGGGTATTATATTCACTTTTTTTAAAAAAGGAATGATGATGCTTATCATCATACTAGCCAATAATTAGTCTGTGAAGTTATAGTGACCAATTCTGCATCATGCAAGCAAGGTGCTATAATAATAATATCGTGATTCATTAAATCTAAAATGCCATCCTGATTTCAGAGATGTTACCTGCAAAAAAATGTGCCTTAGAATTGATGAAATATGGTGGTGGTAGTGATAGTAGTAGTAATAGTGATAATAGTGGTGGTAGTTGTAATAATGCACACATACAGTGCTTACTATGTGTCAGGTACTTTCCTAAGTCCTTTATGTATATTAACTTGTTTAATCCTCATAAGAACCTTATGAGATAGATACTATCATTGTTATCCCCAATTTACAGATGAGAGAATTAAGGCACAGAGAGATTTAAAAATTTGCTCAATGTCATCAGGCAATAAATGATAGAGCCAGCATTTTATTAAAAATGCAAATTTTGATGTTTCATAGTCATTGGTCATTTATATATCTTGATGGGTAACTAGTATTTTGAGGGGGTGAATTGCAAATGGACAAATATACAGTTGACCCTTGAACAACACTGGTTTGAACTACATCGGTCCACTGACACATGGATTTTTTTCCAATAAATATATTGGAAAGTTTTTTTGATATTTGCAAAAATTTGAAAAAAAACTCACAGAAAAACTGTGGAGCCTAGAAATCATGAAAAAAAAATAAGAAAAAGTTAGGTGTGTCATAAATGCATAAAGTATGTGTAGATACTAGTCTATTTTATCATTTACTACCATAAAATATACACAAATCTATTATAAAAAGCTAAAATGTATCAAAACTTACACATATAAACACAGACCATACATAGTACCATTTGCAGTTGAGAGAAATGTAAACAAATGTAAAAAGATGCAGTATTAAATCATAACTACATAAAATTAACTGGTACATACTGTACTACTGCAATAATTTTGTAGCCATCTCCTATTGCTATTGTGGTGAGCGCAAGTGTTGGGAGTGTCCACTTGAAACAGTGTGTGATGCTAATCATCTCCATGCAAGCAGTTTCTCTCTCCAGTAAATTGAATAAGGCAGTAAAAAGTGATCTCTTGCAGTTCTCGTGTATTTTTCATAGCATGTAGTGCAATATTGTAAGTCTCAAATAACACCATGGGGCTAATACAAAGTACCACTAGTGATGCTGGAAGTGTTCCCAAGAAGCAGAGAAAGTCACGACATCAGAGAAAATGTTAATTGCCTGATATGTACGTACTGCAGATTGAGGTCTGCAGCTGTGGTTGCGCATATTTCAGACAGATGATTCATCTTGTAAACAGACAATGTAAACTTATGATGTTGATAAATACAGTACCTCACATAAATGTATTTTCTCTTTTTTATGATTTTCTTAATAACATGCTCTTTCCTCTAGCTTACTTTATTGTAAGAATACAGTATATAATACAGATAACATACAAAATTTGTGTTAATCAAATGTTTATGGTATTGGTAAGGCTTCTGCTCAACAGTAGACTGTTATTAGTTAAGTTTTTTGGGAGTCAAAAGTTATAAGCAGATTTTCAACTGTGTGGGGTCAGCACTCCTAACTCTCATGTTGTTCAAGGGTCAACTGTACATTGTATATCCAATCCTTGGAAAGAAAACCATGAGTTAAATATATCCCTTTTTTCTTGGCATGCAATCAATCCAGTCTCATTTTATTTATCACATTTTACTTTTTTGCTGTACCTTCTCCCCTCATTTTCTTCCCCCATAGTGGGCAGCCATATCATATATCAAACATACTTGTTTACTTATACATAATTGTATGTTTGATATATGTCTTTAGATATCTTTTTATCCTTGAAAAATGTATAATGCTTTTTTTGCTCGTGATTTGTGTGTACCTGTTTGTAGTATTCATAAATGTTATTATATGATTGTGCTATGGTCTGAATGTTTGTGTTCCCCTGAAATTTATATGTTGAAACCTAATCACCAATATGATGGCATTTTTAGGTGGGGTCTTTGGGAGGTGATTAGGTCATGAGGGCAGAGCCTCATGAATGGGATTAGTATTCTTATAAAAGAGGCCTCAGAAAGTTATCTTGCTGCTTCTGCCATATGAGAACATGGTGAAAAGACATTATCTAGGAGGAATGAGCCCTCACCATACACCAAATCTCCTGGCACCCTGATCTTGGACCTCCTGGCCTCCACATCTGTGAGAAATAAATTTCTATTGTTATAAGCCACCTAGTTTAAGCTATTTTTGCCATAGCAACCCCAAAGGACTAAGATAGATTTCAAATAGTTTCTTATAATTTTCATTCAACACGATATTTTAAGATCTATTCATGATCATGAGACTGTATATAAACCTAAATCAGTTTTGTTTGTTTTCAAACCTGTTTATGCCAGATTATATTATTATTGTAATTAAGTAATTATAATATTAGGTACTGCTAAAATGAGTGTAAACTGAAAGTAGAGTTACTGTTTCCCTGAGAACTAAGTTGATTTCTTTGGAAATTTTTGATAAAACAAGTCACTGAAGAAATTGCTGAATTAAGTATGAGTAAGATAACAGTAAAAGACTGAAAAAATTATAAAAATCTATAACTTCATTTGCTTTGTCAGTGTCTTTAAGTGTTTTTTTTCATTAGCATAAAGAAACTGAAATAGGAACTTGGCAATGATGCATTATGAGTAAGGTTATGCAAGAAAGGAGATGAGGAACCACAGTAAATGGACTTATTTTAAAGAAAAAGCTTTGGTCCTATGCTAAAAGATTGACTAATGAATGTACATTCATTTATTTAAGTTAAAGTAAAATGTTTCACATATATCAGTTTCATTTTTTATGATTCTCTGCTTTAGCTAACTTTGGAATTAACTGAACACTTCATTCCATTGTATCAGACAGGAGGCCCACTATTATATATGCTTAAGGAAGTTGAGTATGGAAAGGGAAGGTGAGGGACAGAAACTGCCACTTGGGTTACACAGTGCTTGAGAAGAAATTGAAGTAACATGTAAAATGTTCATGTTATAATATTAATTGGAAAGGTACTATACAAAATAACATATACAGTATATTTATACCTATTTTTAGATTGTTTGCAGAGATGGCTGCAATGATTTCTCCCAATTCCTGTATGCATGTCCTGTTACAGTGTAACTGTGGTATTTCTCCTTAAGAGGTAGGGTTTATTTCCCCACCCTGTGAATTAGAACTGGCCTTGTGATTTCCTTTGACCAGTAGAATGTGGCCAAACCTAGGCCTCAAGAGGCCTGGGAGCGTTTGCCCTGATCATCTTGGAATACTGCCCTGAGACTGCCATGTGAAGAAGCCAGGTGCAGACTGGAGGATAAGAAGCCACATGGAGCAGGGACAAGTGTTCTGTCTGAGGCCCCTCAGACTAATGAGGCTATCTTAGATGACCCAGTTGCAGATGAATTACCAGATCACCACAGCCATATCAATGAACCCAGATGAAACCAGCAGAACTGCCCAGCTAGTCAGGGCCTAAATTGTTGGCCCTGAATAGAACCAGTTGAACTGGTTGTTGGGTAAAGGAATTAGGTTTTTAGGTAGTTTGTTATACTACAAGAGATAACAGAAGTCTACAGAAAAGCCATGCATTTAAAAAAAAAAAGAAATGAACAATGCAATTGACAATCAAGGAGTTTTGAAGGAATGTGTTTTTAGGTGGCAAAGAGGCCTTGAATATTGAAAGCAAAAATTGTGGCTTGGGAATTAATGGCTTATTATGTTATTATTTATTAAAAACTCACATAGGGGCCAGGCATGGTGGCTCACACCTGTAATCCTAGCACTCTGGGAGGCCAAGGAGGGAGGACTGTTTGAGCTCAGGAGTTTGAGACCAGCCTGAGCAAGAGTGAGACCCCATCTCTACTAAAAATATAAAAAATTAGCTGGGCATGGTGGTGCGTGCCTGTAGTCCCAGCTATTTGGGAGGCTGAGACAGGAGGATTGCTTGAGCCCAGGAGTCTGAGGTTGCTGTGAGCTAGGCTGACGCCACGGCACTCTAGCCTGGGCAACAGAGAGAGGCTCTGTCTCAAAAAAATAAATAAACAAATAAAATAAAAATAAAAAAATAAAAACTCACAAAGTCCTTAACATTTCCCCAGCTGAACCTAGAAGGGAAATTAAATCCATTTATTGAAAATGTTAATATTATACTCTTATATTTATTAAAATCAAATGAAGAAATTTAAATTATTGAATTACCAGAGTTTTAGTGCAGTGTCCAAAGGCAATTTCATAGTGAGTGTACCGTTTCACTTCCAATATTTTTGGGCCATAGAATTCCATAATAATATACAGACCAATATTTTCTGGATAAACTAATTGACTCCACATCATCAGGAACTCTCCCTTGTCCAAAATGTAAAAAGTGCGAGCAATATTATCATGAAATGCAGTGTATGGGCATTTGTCTTTTGTCTTGAACGCTATACTTTCTGCTTCCAGCCTTAAGGGGTATTCCTGTGCATGTATTGTGCCATTGCTGAAAGCACACAGGAGATATATTTGACCAGATGTATTTAAGAGAAAGATTGTTCTTATTGTGCTGTTTACCCATACATGCAGCTTTACTGCATCTCTAATACTAATCTTGAAAAAAAATATTATATTATTTTTCATTTTCACCACAATATTTCCATAATAATCTGGAAAAAAGAGAGAAAAGTTTGTGTTATTCTAACTAACCATAAGTAGTGCTGTTTTATTTAAGTGTACTTTTAACCAAAAGAATTTCTTTTATAATGATTAAGTATTTATATACTTTGAGAAAATTAGAGTGTGCAGGCACAAACCCATAACTTCATACTATATTGGAGAAATTCTCTCTCACTTCATTGTAGAGTATTCAGTTTTCTTATGGAATGCATTTTCTCCTTATATTGACTATATCACTTTTATATACCACATCATTTACATAGAGAAAAGAGCTTGAATAAGGGTATTAAGTAATAATGAGGATGAGCAGCAAAAATAGCATTATTAGAAAGTGTTGGTTATGGACTGAATTGTGTCCCCCTCAAATTTTTATGTTGAAACTCTAATCTTCAATGTGACCATATTTGGAGATAGGGCCTTTAAGGAAGCAATTAAGGTTAAATGAGATTATAAGCAGGGGATGCTAATCCAACAGGACTGGTGTCCTTACAAGAAGAGGAAGAAATATCGGGAATCTCTCTCTCTGGGCACACAGAGAAGAAAGGCCATGTAAGGACACAGTAAGAAGGCAGCCATTTACAAGCTAGGAATAGAGGCCTCACCAGAAATCAATCCTGTTGGTTTCTGGTACCTTAATAAGTACCTTAATCTTGGACTTCTAGCCCTCAGAAATGTGAGAAAATAAATTTCTGTTGTTTAAGTCACCCAGTCTGGTATTTTATTATGGCAGCCCTAGCAGACTAATCTAATTGGGATGAAGAAATGGGTGTGAGGGGGAAGGAGTAGTGTAAAGCACAGCCTACTTCTGCAGGTTCACTCATAGTAGGTAATCAACTCTGTCCACTTAATAGAGTATTCTGCCTAAGTCACAGTGGCTCATAGAGGGCAACTCTCTTAACCTCTTTGGTCTTGTTGCCTTATCTGTAAAACGGACAGTTGGACTAGCTGATTTCATAGCTTCCTTTCAAGACACGACATTCTCTGTGTACATCCTAGGGGGATACCTTCTTTAATTTTCAAAAGACAACACTCAGAGAGGACTGGCTGAAAGGAGGAAGGTGAATTCACAAAGTCGGGAGGTTCAGATTGTGTTGTGCTTACACATCTTACATTTGGAATCTGAATAAATCAGTAACCTTTTTACAAATTCCCATAAATTATGTTCTGCTCAAATTTACCTAATCAGAAATATATGCAAGTAGATCTCAAGGTGGAAGGGGAGAAACATGTGGGTGGAAGACATAATAAAATATAACTCTATGTTGAGTGAAAGCGTCACTGCAAATACGTACAGTGTAATGATATATAAAACGTAAAACCTCATGAAACAAAACAATGTATTGTTTCTGGATTATATATACTGTCCAAATTGCTTCACTGTATGATCTCTCTTTTCTTTACCCAGGTTTATTTCTTGCTACTTTTTGCCTTACACTCTATTATCTGGTCATACTGACCTAATTTCAGTTCCCTGAACTTGCCAGTTTCTCTCCCACCTCCAAATCTGTGCACATGCTGTATTCTCAACTTGGAATGCTACCTCAATCTCCTACCCTAACCAGTGAAATCATTTTTCTAACATATATACTCTACCCCTGGTTTTCAGTTTGGAAGTCATTTCCTCCACACCTATTTTTCTGATCCCATAAATCTGGATTTGATGCTCCTTATATATACTTACATAGCACCTTCTCTTTTGCTGATCACATTGCTGGTTAAAAACATTATTAGACATTATTAAATGATCTTTGGATTAAATATGAAATTAAGACGAAAATTAAGAATGATTTAAGAGATAATGACGGTAAGAACACTATATGTAAAATCTTGTGGGATGCAGCTAAAGACATACAGAGAAAAATTCATAGCCTTATGCTTCTTTATAGCTTTAAATGCTTAGAAAACAAGACCAACTAAAAATAAATGAACTAATCATTTACCTTAAGAAGCAGACAATAGATCACTAAAGTTAGAAAAGGAAAGCAGAAGTGAAGAATCAATAATGACAAAAGCAGAAATTAAGGAATTAAATTAAAAAGTAGATTTGATAAATAAGATTTCTTTTTAAAAGGAAAGGAAAATAAAAACAAAAACAAAAACCCCTAAAAATCATAAACAATCTCTTGCAAGCCAAACTAATGATCGGGTGGGGCACAAACAATATTATAAATGAGAAAGAGAATATAATTACAGGTACATAAGAAATCTAAGAGTTAACAAGGGAAATTTTTGCCAATAAATTAGAAAATATAGATAAAATAAACAATTTCCTAAGAAAATACAAATTTCTAAAATTGACTCAAGAGGGAATGAATAATAAAATCAAGAATAACTACTATTAATTGAAGGTTTACCAACTGTCAAGCATTGTTTAAGCATTTTATATACAATCCCTTATCTAATCAACAGGCCAGTCCTATATTGTAGATTAAAAACTGAAGCTTAGAGATGTTAAATGACTCATTTGTAGATTTGAATATGAATCTATCTAAATCTGCTATGGGGTGAACTATATGTCCCCTCCAAAAGATGTGTTGCAGTTCTAACCCCCAGTACTACCTCAGAATGTGATCTTATTTAGAAATAGGATCATTATAGATGTAGTTAGTTAAGATGAAGTCATATTGGAGTAGGAAAGACCTCTAATCCAATATGACTGGTGTCCCTACAGCAAGTTGGTCATGTAATGATAGAGACACAGAGGGAGAAGGCCATGTAATAACAAGGCAGAGATTGGAATGATGCAGCTGCAAGCCAGGAATGGCAAGGATCGCCAGCAAGCCACCAGAAACTGGGAAGAACCAAAAAAAGATTCCTCTACAGGGTTCAGAGGGAATATGACCCTATCAACACCTTGGTCTCTGACTTCTAGCTTCCAGAACTGTGAAACAATAAATTTCTGTTGTTTTAAGCCACATGGTTTGCGGTACTTTGTTATGGGAGCCCTAGGAAACTAAAACAACAACACAGCACCTCCTACACTGCTGATGCATATATAAGCTGCTTAGTTAGAATCTGCTGATTGACCAAAATGAAACACCAAAAAAAAAAAGAACTTGAGTTTGTCCTTTTGCTATGTGAGATCATGGTTAACATTAGTTGAATTTAAAATCTATTCATTTTTAGGTGGTAAAAACTTCACCTTTAACAATTAAAAGCATTAAATATTGGTGCATTAAAAATTGTTAAATTTTGGTGCATTAAAAATTGTTACATCATTATAAGGAAGATGTCTACAATAAAATCTAGAATAATTTTAGCAGAATGAGAATTATTATGAGAATGGCTTACCTATAAAAACTTCATGAATAGTACTGTCATTTGATAACATTGACAGATTTCCATTTCCTATAGGTGTTTGTAAAACCCCAGTAACAGTGAAATTATGATAACAATAGTAGATCCTATGCTTGTCATATAGTATCAATTCTGGTGTTGCAGAAAATAGAAAACGTGGAACTAAAAAACTGTCAATAGGGACATCAAATGTAAAGTCTTGGCATACCCACTGTTTTGTATCTTCATTATATATCACTATAAGAATCTTTTTGGTAACAGAACATATAAGGCAATAATTTAATAACACGGCAAGTTCCAGAGGGTGTCCTGTATACTCAACATTGTGTATAGTCAGAGTAGTAGATGGTGATATATTTAGAAGATTTTTCAGTTCTGTAGTAGTTATTATTCTGACAAATTTAAGAAGAGGATATCCAAGGTAAACTTCGTTTTCAGTCCAGATTGCTGTCTTGCTTCTTTTTCCTTCATCCTGTGAAAAAATTGAAAGCAATTAGAAAAATCTTTGATTTTAGAGACAAGTCTAACAACTCCTGTCTTCTAATTTGGTATATGTAAAAATAAAAGGTAGTAACTACTAAGGTTAATTTACTTTAGTATATTTTTGAATAAATTCTTCAGTCATAGAAATATATTAAATAGAAACATATCATATTACATATAACCATAAAAATAAATCATGCCAATAATTTTCTTTTCTTTTTGTTTGTTTGTTTTTTGAGACAGGTTCTTGCTCTGTCGTCCAGCTAGAGTGCAGTGGCGTGATCATAGCTCACTGCAACCTCAAACTCCTGGGCTCCAGTGATCCTCCTGCCTCAGCCTCCCAAGTAGCTGGTACTATAGGCACCCGGCACTGCGCCCGGCTAATTTTTCTATTTTTAGTAGAGATGGGGTCTCACTTTTGCTCAGGCTGGTTTTGAACTCCTGATCTCAAGTGATCCTCCTGCCTTGGCCTCCTAGAGTGCTAGGACTACAGGCGTGAGCCACTGTGCCTGGCCAGTAATTTTATTTTTTCATATATTGTTTCTGTCAGCAGGAATAACAAATTTTAATTCCCTTTTAAATCTTTAAAGCACATCATCCTTCTCTTTCCTTACATATTTATCACTCTGGCCAGGATTGCCCCTTTGACCTTGATGTTTACTAAGGTCACGATATAAGGACATCTCAAACATTTACTTATTTTTGGAGTTCTAGATTCCTTGGATATCAAAGAAAAGAGATAACTTAAAACCTGGACAAATCAATACTATCCTTTTATGCACAGACTATTAGAGGGGAAGGGCATTCAGAAACTGCTGTATCTGAAATTTGGTAGGCCTAATTTCTTCTAGAGAGCAAAGGCCCCCTCTTCTCCCTGTCTCCTCTCCCCACCTGTTTCTAATTCTAAGGGATTTTTACTTAAAATGTAACTTCTATGTCCATGACAATCAAAAGGAATTTATTGAGCACATCTTGTCTTCCTCATTTTACTTTACCTACTAATATTTAGTCTATACACAAACAAGATGCAGGCAGATATCAAACTGGTAACCAAAGAAAGAACGAATTTGGTATAAAAAAATCATTTTACTAAATGAAGATTCACTTTGAAGTGTAGAGCTTATGTTGCTGGAAATGAATGTCTGAAACAATCCTTGAAGAGGAAATAGCTTAAAAACAAAACAATGAGCCCTTCACAGAAGGGACCCGCGGCCGTCCTCATTCTTGACAGAGAGATGAGAAGAGAAACATGTCATAAACATGATAGATGAGAACTCCAAGGAGCCCCAGCCATGGAGTGAGTTTTCACTTACCCACAAACTCTTTCCCACAGGTCTTCACTTAGTGCTTGAGCACAGTGATCCAAAGGACGTCAGGCAAGGCAGGGGAGCTGAGACATCCGCCTGAAGGATTGAGGGTCTCTCCCAAATATAGGGCAGTAACCCTCTGATGGCAGAAAGCGGGGCGGGCAGCAGGCAGGAAAGTTGAGAGAAACCCATCTGGACTCTGGATTCTCAGTGCCATGGCTGGGGGTGGGTGAGCTGAGAGTAAGTCTCCCTCTGAGACAGGAAACATGCCCGGGCTTTACTGGGAGTGTGAAACAGCTTCCCTGCCAAGATTGGAGGGAGGGAAATAGAAGAGGGCGTGAGAAAGGAAGACGGAAAGAGGGAGAGAGGGAGAGAGGGAGAGGGAGAAGAAGAGGGGGTTGGGGGGGGGGAGAGAGAGAGAGAGAGAGAGAGAGAGATCCCTTAATGCACCAAAATCCAGAGGCAGATGAAAGAGGAGAGAGAATTACTCAGTGACTAAAAAGCTGGAAGCGAGGCTGTAAAGCAGAGATAGCTCTTCCAGGGTTTGGAAAGTTAGTGGCTCAGCTGCAAAGTATGAAGAGATCTCTGGAATCTTGTCAGTGCTAAGATACCGGGCGTGGCCAAAGAGAAAATAAACTATGATAAAAATGTTGAAGGATCTAGTGGAAAATATGGGCAACGTGAGTAAAGATATGGGGAATTTCAGCCAAGATTTGGAAATGATTTTAAAAAAGAACAAAATGGAAATGCTAGAAATAAAAAATAAATCAGGAATAAAGAAATTATTAGACAGACTTAAGAGCAAACTGGAAAAAACAGAGGAAAAGAGCAGTGAACTTGAAGACAGTGAACTTTATTTCATGTATATAAACTGAAATACAAAGGAAAAAACAGAGTGAAAAAATAATGAACAGGTCATCTGAGATCTATGGGACAATATTAAATGGCCTCATACATGTGTTTTTGGTATCCTAGAAGGAGAGGAAAAAGAGAACAGGGTGGAAGAAATATTTGAAGAGATAATGGCCAAGGACATTCCAAAATTAATGAAAGATACAAGCCTAGAAATCTGGGAAGCTCAACTGAACCTCAAGTAGGATAAATACAAAGGAAAACACATATAGGCACATAATAAAACTTCTGAAAACCAAAGATAAAAAGCAAATCTTAAAAGTAACTAGAGGTAAAAAGACATATTATATACATGAGAACAATGATACAAATAATGTCTGACTTCATACCAAAAATGATGGAATCTATAAGATAATGAAATGATACCTTTATAA
This sequence comes from Daubentonia madagascariensis, assembly GCA_023783475.1. Classification (NCBI taxonomy): domain Eukaryota; kingdom Metazoa; phylum Chordata; class Mammalia; order Primates; family Daubentoniidae; genus Daubentonia; species Daubentonia madagascariensis. The sequence continues at coordinate 11,678,871 of JAKFHU010000258.1, read as the reverse complement.
ATTTCTTTAAAAACAACAAAACAATAGAAGCCATCTGTCATCCTATAATTCTTTATTCAGTGAAAAATATTCTTCAAAAATGAAGGTGAAAAACACTTTTATACAGACAAATGCTGAGAGAACTTGCAATACAAGAAATCTTAAAGAAGTTCTTCAGGCTGAAAGGAAATGAAACTATAAGGAACTCTGAATGTGCACAAAGAAATAAAACATACCCAGGAGGGTATATATAAAGACCTTATTTTGCTATCAGTTTATATCTATATATCTTTATGACAATTGACTATTTAAAGCAAAATATTAACAATGTACTGTGGGATAGCATATTTAGAAGTAAAATATGAGACAATCATACAAAAGATTGGTGGGGTATAAGTGGAATTATATAATTAGAAGGTCTTACACTGTTGTGAAGTAATATAATATTATTTGAAATTAGACTCTGATAAATTACAGATGATTATCATAAAGCCCAGAGCAACCACTAAAAAATAGTTTGATTTTTAAAAAAAAATCAATGCAGGAGACAACAATTAAATACTAAAAAAATGCATGATTCATCCAGAATAAGACAAGAAAGGAGACTCAGAGGAACAAAGAACAAGTGGAATTAATAGAAAACAAATGCCAAAATTGTAGACTTAAATCCAACCATAGCAATAGTTACGTTAAATCTAAGTAGACAAAACAGTGCAATTTAAAGGCAAAGGTTGTCTTCCAGGATAAAAAAGCAATACCCTATATGTGATCTATAAGAAACATACCCTAAATAAAAAGGTATAGAAAGATTGGTAGTAAAAGGTTAGAAAAACATACACCATACAAGCACTAAACACAAGAAAGCTAGTGTGGGTATATTATTATATGTTAATACAACTAAAACCAAAATGAAATACCCCTTCTCACCCACTAAAAGAGTTTAAATAATAAAAGAATGGACACACCAAAGTTTGGTGAAATGTGGAACTACTCTGAAAACATCTTCTATAAATATTTTATAATGTCTTAATTACTGCAGATTTATAATAACTCTTGATGTGTGATAGAAGAAATACTCTACTACGCCATCCCCTCCCAGCCTTCAGCTCTTTATTCTTTCATATACATTTTAGAATCAGTTTTAAGTCCCACAAAGCAACATTGGGATTTTGATTGGAATTGCATCAAATCTATAGATAAATTTGGGAAGAATTGAAAATTTTACAATACTCTGTGTTCCTACCCATGAATGTGATATAGCTACCAATTTATTTAGATCTTCTTTATTGTTTTGATAATATTTTAATTTTATCTCAACCAAGATCTTATACATTTTTAGTGGCATTTATTTCTAGATATTCTTAATTTTTTCTATTTTGAATTTTCATATGAATTTTAGAATCAGATTATCAATTTCTATAAAAATTCCATTGTGATTTTAATTGGTGTTTTGCTGGATTTCTCAAGAATTGATATCTTAACAGTATTGAGTCTTTCCACCCAGGAACATGGTATATTTCTCCATTTATTTGCCTTCTTTTATTTTACTCAGTAATGTTTTGCATTTGTTTAGTGTACAAGTTTGTGAATCTTTTGCCAGCTTATCCTCCAGTATTTCATATTTTTTAATCTATTGTACACAGTATTTTTAAATTTTCAACTTATGATTGCTCATATAGAAATACAATTGATTTTTAAAATATTGATCTTATATCCTGCAATCTTGGTAAACACACTTATAAACCCTGATGGTTTTTTAAATAGATTCCATCAACTTTTCTACATCTAATGGTGTTTGTAACACCATTAGAAGTAAAGACAAGTTTTACTTCAGTCTTTCTAATCTAGATAACTTTTATTTGTTTTCTTGACTTATTGTTCCTGCTAGAAACTCCAGTATAATGTTGAATAGAAGTGGTGTGAGCAGAGAGTCTTGCCTTGTTCCTTATTATAAGCAAGAAAGCATGAGAGAAACAAAGGAACAAAGAACAAGTGAATTTTATACAAATACCTATACCAAAATGGTAGACTTAAAATTAACCACAGTAATAATTACATTAAATTTAGTCTTTTACCATTAAGTGCAATACTAGCTCTAGATATTTTATAAATGTCCTTTGTCAAGTTGAGGAAGATCCCTTTATTCCTAATTTACTTTTTTAAAAAAACAGTTAAGCATATTAGATTTTGTTGAATACTTTTTCTGCATCTATTGAGATACTCATATGGTTTTACTTTTTTAGTTTGCTAATATGGTGAATTATGTTGATTGATTTCTATCGTAAACCACCCTTTCATTCCTGTGTTAAACCCCACTTGGTCATGAGGTATTTTTCTTTTTATCTGTTGTTGAATCTGGCTTGATAAAGTTTTGTTTAGAAGTTTTAAATCTTTGTTTATGAGGGATATTGGTATGTAGACTTATATTTTTGTAGTGTGCTATTCTTGGTTGTGGTATAACATAATGCTGGCCTCATAGGATGAATTGGAAAGTATTACCTCCTTTTCAATTTTCTGGAAGAGTTTGTTTAGAACTGATAAAATTTATTTTTAAAATATATAGTAGAATTCACCAGTGAAATCCTGTTGGCCTAAGAGTTTTCTTTATGGGGAAGTTTTTAATAACAAACTAATTCCTTTAGTTGATATGGGTATTCATGTTATCTATTTCTTCTTGAGTAGGCTTTGGCAGTTTGTGTCTTTCAAAAAATTTGTCCACTTCATTTATGAATTTTATTTAAAATTTGTTTTAACTTTTTATTTAAAGTTGTTCATAACATTCCTTTGTTACCCTTTTAATAACAATAGAATTTGTAGTGATTCTAGTTCTCATAATCTTGATATTGGTAACTTGTGTCTTCTTTCCTTTTATCCTTATCAGTCTAGCTAAAGAGTTAATTTTGTCAATCTTTTCAAAGAACCATCTTTTGGTTTCATTAATTTTCTCTGCAGTTTTTCTATTTTCTATGCCATTAATTTACCCAATGATTTTTATCATTTCCTTTATTCTGCTTACTTTTGGTTTAACTTGTCCTCCATTTTCTAGTTTTTAATGTGAAAGTGAAAGTAATTGATTTGAGACATTTCTTCTTTTCTAATATAGAGGATTAATATTATAAATTTCTCTCTAGGTACTGCTTTAGTAGCATCCCACAAGTTTTGACATGTTTTGTTTTCATTTTCTTTCAGTTCAAAACACTACCCAGTTAGCTTTTAAAGTTTGTCCTTTGATTCATAGGCTATTTGGAAGAGTGTTATTTGGTTTCCTAATATTTTGAGGACATTGCAGATATCTTTTGTTATGGTTTCTAACTTAATTCATTATTGTCAAAGAATATACTTTGTATGACTGGAATACTTTAAAGCATATCAAGACTTGTTTTATGGCCCAGAACATGGTCTATCTTGGTAAATATTTCAAGTTCATTTGAAAAGAATGTGCTGTTGTTGGGTGGCGTGTTCTATAAATGTCAATTTGATCCAGATGGTTAATAGTATTGTTTAAGTCTTCCAAACCTTTACTGATTTTCTGCCTATTTCTTCTATTAATTATTGAGAAGGGGTAATAAAGTATCTGACTATAATTCTGGGTTTTATCAATTTCTCCTTGAAGTTCCATTGCTTTTTGCTTCATGTATTTTGAAGATTTGTCACTAGGTTCATAAATATTTATGTTTTTATGTGCTCTTGATGAATCAACTGCATTATTAATATGAAATGACCCTCTCTATCCCTGGCAATACTCTATGCTCTGAAATATACTTTGATATTAATACAGCCACTCTAGCTTTGTTTTAATTCATGTTATCATGTATAGCTTTGTCCATCCTTTTACATTTATGCTGTTTGTGTTTTCATATTTAAAATGTGTTTCTTTTTTCTTTCTTTCTTTTTTTTTAGCCCTCTTCCAAGTTGTAGAATGTCAACTTCTTGTATCCTCACATGATGGAAAGAGGGTAAAATGTGTTTCTTGCAGGCACCATAAAACTGGGTCTTGATCTTTTTAGTCACTCTGATAATCTCTGCTTTTTAATTGGAGTGTTTAGATCATTTCCATTTAATGTAATTGTTTATATGGTTTGGTTTAAATCTACCATCTTGCTATTTACTTTCTATTTATCCCATCTAGTCTTTGTTTCCTTTTTCTTCTCTTTTTATTTTCTTTTATTTTAATTGAATATTTTTTATGATTATGTAGCTATAACTCTTTGTTATTTTAGTTATTGCTTTAGGGTTTATAGTATATATCTTTAACCTCACACAGATCTTTAAGTAGTATTATGCCATTTCAAATATAGTATAAGAACATTACAAAAGTATGCTTCTACTTCTCTCCCTCCCCGTTTTGTGCTATTTCTGCCATACATTTTATTTTTATATATGTTGTTAACTCCACAGTGCATTGTTACTATTTTTGTTTAAACAGTCTCTTATCTTTTAAAGGGATTTAAATAACAAGAAAAAATATTACTATATGTAACCTGTGGTTACCATTTCTAGTGCTATTCACTTCTTTGTGTAGATTGACATTTCCATTTGGTATCATTTTTCTTCTGCTTAAAGGGCTTCCTTTAACAAATTTCTTCCAGTGTTGTTATGTTGGTGATGAATTATCTCATTTTTTGTATGTCTGAAAAAGTCTTTATTTTGCCTTCATTTTTGACAGATATTTTCCTGGTTGTATAATTTTAGTTTGAAAGGCTTAAAAAATATTTTAAAGATGTCACTTTATTGTCTTCTCACTTGCATTGATTCCAATAAGAACTCTGATGGCATACTTATCTTTGTTCTTTTGTGAGTAACATGGTTTTTTTCCTCTGGCTGATTTAAAAATTTCCTCTTTATCACTAGTTTTGAGCAATTAAATTATGTGCCTTGGCATAGTTTTCTTCATGTTTCTTGTGATTGGGGTTCACTGAGCATCTTAGATATTTACTTTTTATTTTACTTTTTTTAGGTTTATTAAGATATAATTGACAAATAAAATTGTATATATTTAAAATGTACCATGTGATGATTTTATATACATATATATTGTGAAATGATTACCACAGTCACCTTAATTATAACATCTATCACCTCACATAGTTACTTTTTTTTTTTAGTGAAAACACAATCTTTACTCTCTTAGCAAAATTTTAAGTATACAATACAGTATAATTATTAGGTCATTAAATATGAAATGTCCAATTTCAAATAAAAAATGTAGTTTATTATATCTCAAACAAGAAGCAGTACAATTAATCAAAGTATGTGCCTAAACTATCGACATAGTTTTGCTATCTTAACAGTATCTTGTTTATGCCAGCAGTGAAGAATCCTGGAGAGAGAGTGGTAATGAAATTGCAAAAGGTGTTTTCCACAGCTTGTTGAGAATTGAATATTTTTCCTTGCAAGAAGTGATCCAAAGCCTGGAAGAAGTGGTAGTCAGTTGGTGCAAGGTCTGGTGAATATGGTGGATGACAGAGAGTTTCCAAGTCCAGCCCCTGTAGTTTGAGCAGCGTTGTTTGTGTGACATGTGGTCAAGTGTTGTTTTGCAGTAGGATTGGCCTGTCTCTATTGACCAATCTCAGCTGCTTAATCACAACCATCCTCATCATTTCATCCAACTGCTTGCAACAGACATCCACTGTAATTGATTGATCAGGTTTCATGAAGCTGTAGTGGGTAATACCAGTGCTGAACCACCAAACAGACACCATTAGCTTTTTCTGATAAATATTTGGTTTTGGACTGTGTTTCAGCACTTCATCTTTATCCAACCATTGTGCTGAATGCTTGTGATTGTCAAAAAGAATCCATTTTTCATCACACGTAACAATATGGTGTAGAAATGGTTCACCTTTATATCCTGACAGCAAAGAAAGGCAAGCTTTGAGACGATTTCTCTTCTGACACTCATTTAATTCATGCAGTACCCATCTATCCAGCTTCTTAATTTGCCGATTTGTTTCAAATGGTCCAATATTGTTGGAATAGTAACGTCAAACCTTGCTGCTAATTCACATGTAGGTTGAGATGGATTGAATTCCACTACAGCTTTCAGCTCATCATTATCCTCCTTGGTCTCAGGTCACCTACATGGCTCATTTTCAAAATTAAAATCACCAGAATGGAATTTCTCAAACCATCTATGTACTGTGTATAACTATTGCCATATGCTGTAATTTGACCTTCAGGACTGAATTATCTTATAACTGAAAGTTTCTATTCTTTGACCAACATGTTTCCATTTCCTGGCAACCACCAATCTACTCTGTTACTGTAAGTTTAACTTTTTTTTCTTCTATATTCCACATGTAAGTGATACCACATGGTATTTGTCTTTCTCTGCCTGGCTTATTTCACTTAACATAATGCCATCCAGGTTCATCAATGTTGTCACAAATATCAGGATTTCCTTCTTTTTTTATGGCTAAATAATATTTCATTGTGTATACACACACATACACACACATCATATTTTCTTTATCCAGTCATTCATCAATAGACACTTAGGTTGTTTCCGTGTCATAGCTATTGTGAATAATGTCACAATGAACATGGGAGTGCAGATATTTATTTGAGATACTGATTTCCTTTCTTTCAGATATATGCCCAGAAGTGGGATTGCTGGATGACATGATAGTTCTATTTTTAAGTTTTTAGGGAAACTTCATACTATTTTTCATAATGGCTGTACCAGTTTACATTCCCATCAAGAGTGTATAAGGGTTCCCTTTTCCCTGTATGCTCACCAACATTTGTTATCTCTTGTCTTTTTGATAATAACCATTTTAACAGATATGAGGTGATATCTCATTGTGGTTTTGATTTGAATTTCCATGATAATTAGTGATGTTGAGTACCTTTTCATGTACCTGCTGACCATCTGTATATCATCTTAGGAAAAATGTTTATTCAAGTCTTTCATCCATTTTAAAATTAGATTATTTATTTCTTTTGATATTGAGTTGTATGAGTTCCTAATATATTTAAATATTAACTGCTAATCAGACATATGATTTGCCAAAATTTTCTCTTATTCCATAGGTTGCTTTTTCTTTTTGTTGATTGTTTCCTTTGCTGTGCAGAAGCTTTTTGTTTGATATAGTCCCACTTGTTTATTTTGGCTTTTGTAGCCTGTGCTTTTGGTGTCATATCCAAAAAAATTATTGCCAAGACCAATGTCAAGGAGCTTTATTCTTGTTTTCTTCTAGGATTTTGATGGTTTCAGATCTTACATTTAGGTCTTTAATCCATTTTGAGTTAATTTTTATAAATGGTGTAATATAAGGATCCAGTTTCTTTTCTTTTTTTCTTTCTTTTTTTTTGAGTGTGGGTATACAGTTTTCTCAACACCATTTTTTAAAGTGACTATTTTATCCCCATTGCGTGTTCATTGCATTATTGTCAAAAATTGGTTGACCATATATGCATATGTTTACTTCTGGGCTCTCTGTTCTGTTCCATTGGTTTTTGTGTCTATTTTTAGGCCAGTACTATACTGTTTCAATTATTATAGCTTTGTAAAATAGCTTGAAATCAGGAAATGTGAAACCTTAAACTTTGTTCTTCTTTCTCAAGATGGCTTTGGCTACTCAGGGTCTTCTGTGGTTCCATATGAATTTTATAATTGTTTTTTCTATTTCTGTGAAAAACACCATTGGAATTTTGATAAAGATTGCATTGACACTGTAGATCAGAGTCTACAGAAGGTAGTATGAGTAGTATGGGCATTTTAAAAAAATTAATTCTTCTAATCTAAGAATATGAGATATCTTATCATTTCTATGTCTTCTTCAATTTCTTTCATCAATGTCTTATAGTTTTCAGTGTATAGATTTTTCACCTACTTGGTTCAATTTATTCCTAAGTATTTTATTCTTAATAATGATGCTATAATAAATGGAATTGTTTTCTTAATTTCTCTTTTGGGTACTGTGTTGTGTTGTCAGTGTACAGAAATGCAACTGATTTTTGTATATTGATTTTGTATCCTGCAACTTTACTAAATTTATTTATTAGTTCTAATAATTTTTTTTTGGTGGAGTCTAGGGTTTTCTAAATATAAATTTATGTCAACTGCAAACAGAGACAATTTTACTTCTTCCTTTCTTATTTGAACATATTTTATTTCTTTTTCTTGTCTAATTGCTTGGCTAGGACTTCCAGTACTATGCTGAATAGAAGTGGTGAGAGGGGGCATACTTGTCTTGTTCTTGCTATTATTTGAGGAAAGGCTTTCAACTTTTCACCATTGAGTATGATGTTATCTGTGGGCTTGTCATATATGGGCTTTGTTATATTGAGGTATATTCCCTCTACATCTAATTTATTGAGAATTTTTATCATAAAGGAATGTTAAATTTTGTCAAATCCTTTTTCTGCATTTGTTGAAGTGATCATACGATTCTTCTCCTTCATTCTGCTAAGGTGGTGTATCACATTTATTGATTTGTGTATGTTGTACCATCCTTGCAGCTTACGGATAAATCCCATTTGATCATGTTGTATAATCCTTTTACTGTGCTGTTGAATTCAGTTTGCTAGTATTTTGTTGAAGATTTTTGCATCTATGTTCAGCAAAATTATTGGTTTGTAATTTTCTTTCCTTGTAGTGTCTTTTTCTGGCTTTGGTATCAGGGTAATTCTGTCCTTGTAAAATGAATTTGGAAGAATTCACTCTTCTTTGATTTTTTTGGAACAGTTTGAGAAGAATTGGCATTAGTTCTTCTTTAAATGTTTGGTAGATTTTACTAGGAAGCCATCTTTCCTGGGCTTTTATTTGTTGGGAAATTTTTGATTACTGATTCAATCTCCTTACTAGTTATAGGTCTATTCAGCTTTTCTGTTTCTTCGTGATTCAGTCTCGGTAGATTGTATATGCCTAGAAATTTATCTTCTAGAAATTTTTCTTCTAGGTTGTCCAATTTGTTGGCATAGAATTTTTTATAGTAGTCTCTCATGCTCTTATGATTCTTTATATATCTGTGGTATCAGTTATAATGTCTCTGCTTTCATTTTTTATTTTATTTGAGTCTCCTTTTTTTTTTAAGTCTAGCTAAAGGTTTGTCAATTTTGTTTATATTTCCCTCTAAATCTCCCATTCCTTAGTTTTCTTGATTTTTTATATTATTTTTCTAGTTTCTATTTCATTCATTTCTTCTCTGATATTTGTTATTTCCTTCCTCCTGAAAACTTCAGCTTTGTTGTTTTCTTCTTTTTCTAGTTTCTTGAGGTGTACAGTTAGTTTTTCAATTTGAGATCTTTATTGTTGTAGGCATTTATTTCTATAAAATTCCCTCTTAGAACTTCATTTGTTGCATCCCATAAGTTTTAGTATATTGTGTTTTCATTTTTTTTTTTTTATTTCAGAATATTATGGGGGTACAAACACTTTGGTTACATATATTGCCTATGCACTGCCCAAGTCAGAGCTACAATTGTGAACATACCCCAAACTGTGCTCTCCGCATCCATTCAGTGAGAGTTGTCCCATCCCCACCACCTCCCTCCCACCTGCCTGACCCCTGATGAATATTTTTTCCATGTGTGCACCTAAGTATTGATCAGTTAGTACCAATTTGATGCTGAGTACCAGTGGTGCTTGTTTTTCCATTCTTGTGATACTTTGCTTCGAAGAATGGGCTCTAGCTCCATCCAGGATAATTCCAGATGTGTTAATTCACTGTTGTTTTTTATTGCTGAGTAATACTCCATGGTATACAAAGGTTTTTTTTTTTAATTTCTCTTCTGATTTCTTCTTTGATCCATTGATTGTTTAGGGATATGTTGTTTAATTTCCACATATTGAGTTTTCCAGATTTCATATTGTTACTGATTCTAGTTTCATACCATTGTGGTCAGAAAAGATACTTGATATGATTTCAAAATTCTTGAATTTGTTAAGACTTGTATTGTAGACTAACATATGAATCTATTGTAAAGAATGTTCTGTGTGCACTTGAGAAGAAAATGTATTCTGTTGCATGTTGGATGGGATGGTCTGTATACATCTGTTAGGTCCATTTGGTCTGAAGTGTATTTCAAGACCAATATTTTTGTATTAATTTTCTCTCTGGATCCATTTTTGAATGTGGGATATTGAAGTCCCCTACTATTATTGCCTTGTTGTCTATTTCTGCCTTCAGATCTGTTCATATTTACTTAACATATTTTGGTACAGTGATGTTGGGCACACATACATTTATAATGGTTATGTCCTCTGACCCCATTATCAGTATACAATAACCTTTGTTTTGACTTGAAGTCTATTTTGTCTTATGTAAGTATAGCTACTTCTACTGTCTTCTGGTTTCCATACACATGGAATATCTGCTTCCATCCATTTACTTTTAGTCTATGTTTGTCCTTACAGGTGAAGTGGGTTTTTTGTAGGCAGCATATAGTTAGGTTTGTTTTAAAAATTCATTCAGCCACTCTATCTTTTGATTGGAGAATTTAATCCATTTACATTTAAAGTAATTATTGATGGGTAAGGACTTACTATTGTCATCTTGTTAATTGTTTTCTGACTACTTTGTAGTACCTTTGTTTCATTATTCTTCTATTGCTATTTTCCTTTGTGAGTTGATGATTTTTCCTTTTTAGTATGCTTTGATTGCTTTCTTATTCTCTTTTGTATATCTACTATATGTTTTTGCCTTGTGGTTAACATGAGGCTTAGCTATAACTGTCTATTTTAAGCTAATAACTTAACTTCAATTACAAAACTCTACCTTTTTACTCCTCATTTTATGTTTTTGATGTCATTATTCATATCTTTTAATGTTGTGTATCCACTAACAATTATTGTAGCCATAGTTATTTTTAATAGTTTTATCCTTTAACACTTATAATAGAGTTAAAAGTGATTTAAACAATTCCATTACAGTATTAGAGTATTATGAATTTCACTATATATTTACCTTTACCAGTTAGTTTTATACATTGATATATTTTCATGTTACTAATTAGTGTCCTTTCATTTCAGCTTGAATAACCTTCCTACTTGTAAGGCAGGTTTAATTGTGATAAACTTCCTCAGCTTTTGTTTGTCTGTGAAAGTCTGTATTTCTCCTTTATTTCTGCGAGACAGTTTTGCTAGGTAAGGTATTATTGATCGGTAGTTTTTTTTGTTTCAGCACTTTGAATCTATCATTCCACTTTCTCCTGGCCTGCAAGGTTTCTGCTGAGAAACCTGCTGATAGCCTTATGGAGTTCTCTTGTATGAGATCAGTTTCTTTCCTCTTGCTGCTTTTAAAATTCTCTTTGCCTTTGATTTTTGACAATTTTATTATAATGTGTGTTGGTGAAGTCCTCTTTAGGTTGAACTTGTTTGGAGAAGCATGAACTTCATGTACCTGGATGTCCATATCTCTTCCCAAATTTGGGAAGTTTTCAGCCATTATTTCTATAAATAAGCTTTTTGTCTGCCACTTTCTCTCTTTCTTCTCCTTCTGCAACTTTAATAATGGGAATATTATTTAATTTTATGGTATTCCATAATTCACATAGATGTTCTTCACTCTTTTAAAATTCTTTTTTCTTTTTCTCCTCTCACTAGATAATTTCAAATGACCTGTCTTCAAGTCCACAGATTATTCTGCTTGATCAAGTCTGCTGTTGGTGTTCTCTATTGCATTTTTCATTTCATTCATTGTTTTCTTCATCTCCAGAATTTTTGTTTGGTTCTTTTTTATGATTTCTATCTTTCTGCTGAACTTTTCATTTTGTTTGTGTATTGTTTTCCTGGTTTTTGTTGATGTTTTCTCATAGCTTGCTGAGCTTCCTTAAAATAATTATTTTGAATTCTTTTCCCATCAATTTAAAGATCTCCATTTCTTTGGGATGAGTTGCTGGAAGATTATTGTGTTCCTTTGGTATGTTTTCTTGATTTTTTTTTTTTATTTCTTATAGCCTTGTGCTGATGTCTGTTCATTTGATGGGGCAGTTACCTCTTTCAGGCCTTACAGACTGGTTTTGGGGGTAAAGACCTTGAACTGCAGGTGGGTGCCAGGGCATCAGCTGGATGGGATGTAGTAGTTCTGGCTCTGGGAAAGGCCCAGTGGCATAGCATCCATGCAGCTCTATCAGCTATCAGCATTGGTGAAGTTTTCAGTGGTCATCAATGGACAAGGCTGTTGGTGTCCACAATAGTGGCAAGGACTGTTGGGGTCTTTGGTGGTGAAGCCTGCTGGGGACCTCCTGGTCTTTTTTTCTCCCATAGGGAATGTCATGCCCAAGGGGATCCCTTTTGATGCTGGGTCCAGTTGGTGGTGACCTTATGGTAGTGGTGGCACTGGTGTCTACTGTGTGGAGACCCATGGAGTAGCCACATACCTGGGCTCTGGAGGGCAGGTATTGCAGAGTGACAGCTGGCTAGCCTGAAGTAGCAGTGGCTTTGGTGTTTGACATGCAGGTCTGTGCTGAGCAGCCACAGAGCCAGGGTCTGGATCCTAGACATGCACACAGTGACAGCGGTTCTGAGGTCTGGAGCACCAGGTAATCTGCAGTGGTGATGATTCTGGTGCCTGAGAGTTGGGTGCAGGTGGAGCAGCATTACAGCCAGGTCTGGAGCACAGGCATGTGCAGAGCTGCCATGGAGCCATGGCCTGGAGTGTGGGTGCCTTTGGACAGCTGCAGAGCTGGGGTCCAGAGCATGTGAGTGGTTGGGTGATGATAGCAGCCCTGGTGTCAGGGCAGCACATCTCCTTCCAGGGGTGGCAGGGACAGCAGCATCTCCCTCTCCAGAAGGTTTGCTGTGGTGATGGCTGTTGGTTACCTCAGTTGTGAGAGCTGTCCTCTGCAAAGCAGGCTGCTGGGGTCAATGCAAATGAACACTAAGGGTTCCTCCACTGTGAAAGTTGCAGGGAGTCTGCAGTTATCACAGGAGCTGTGGAGGTCCCTCAGTGGCAAAGGCTGCCAGGGTCTTCCACAGAGGAAGGACCGTGATGGCACCTGCCATGTGGCTAATACAGATAGCTCCCACCCTTCTTTTTTCATAGCTGTCTCCAGATCTTTCTGCTAAGCCAATCTCCCCAGTGATCCTTTCTGTGCATTTATTTATTTATTTATTTATTTTTTGCTGTGTTGCTATAGGTTCTTAATTGGACACCTGATCATTCCCAGAGCTATTTTTATTTGTGGATAGCTGTCTAGTTGTTATTTTTTGTGGGGGGAAAGAAGGCTAGTATCTCCTATTCCACCATCTTGCTGACTTTGCTCCCTTTAGGTTTTAGTGTAATCAAATTTGGAACATTTTGGCCATTACTTTTTCAAATTTTTTTTCCTCTCCCTCTTTGCCTCCTTCAGGGATTCCAAGTACATCCGTAATAGGCTGCTTGAAATTGCCCAAGAGCTCATCATGATGTTCTTCAAATATATATATTGGTCCTTTGTCTCTCTGCATTACATTTTGGATAGTTTTTGCTCCTGTTTTCATGTTCACTAATCCTTTCTTCAACAATATCTAGTCACCTGATAATCTCATCCAGTGTCTTAAAACATTTTTTTTTTAAACTCTGAGGCATAGAAGTTTTCATCTACAAGTTTAATTTGGGTATTTCTTAATATGAAATATCCTCCATATCTCTACTTTACATGTTCTTTTTTTTCTGTAGCTTTTTGAATAGGTGAAATATAATAACTTTTAATGTCCTAGTTTGCTAATTCTAACATCTGTGTCAGTTTGGCTTCAATTTTGATTGGTTGAATTTTCTCCTCATTATGGATCATATTTTCTTGTTCTTTCTATGCTTGGCATTTTTGATTGGATACCAGAAATTCTGACTATTCTCTTGTTAAGTGCTGGCTATTTTTATAAATATTTTTGAGTTTTTTTGGGGGGGAACAGCTGGATCCTTTTGGGTCTTGCTTTTGAGATTTATTAGGCTGGATCACAGAAGCATTTAGTCTAGTGATAATTATTCCCGCATACTGAGACAACATTCATCTTAGCACTCTACCCAATGCCCCATTAATCATTATGAGTTTTTCAGTCTGGCTGATTAGAATAGGTACTATTCCCTAATCCTTTCAGTTGTTTCTTTCCCTGAACTTGGTTCCTCACATGCATACACATATTAGTACTGTGATGAAAACATGAGGGGGCGCCCTTTGCAGATCTCTGGAATTCTATCTGTAGAAGCTCTTTCATCTCTAATATTCCCCCTTGCCAGCCACTTTAGTTTCTCCTGACTGTCAGTGCCACCTCCTCAACTCAGGGAATCTGCCGGACTCTGTCCTGGTCTCCCTTGTTACTATTCCATGGTCTGGGAACTCTCTCAGGCATTAATTTGGAGCAATTGAAGGGTTCATCTTGATTTCCAGTGTCTTGAGAAGTATTGTTTCATATTTTTTTCATTTTTTTTGTTTCATGCAAGAAGGTAAATATAGTCCTTGTTAGTTGCTCCATCTTGACTAGAAGATCTTTCCAATATAAGCATTTAATGCTATAAATTTCCCTCTAAGCTCTGCTTTAGCAGCATTCCATAAAATTTGACATCTTATATTCTCATTTTCATTCAGTTCAAAAATTTTGTTTCTCTTGAGATATCCTATTTAACAAATGAGTTATTTAGAAGTGTGTTGTTTGTTTTCCAAGAATTTGGGGGATTTCCAGATATATTTTTGTTATTGATTTCTAGTTTAATTCCATTATGGATAAAGAACATACTTTATATAATTTTATTTTTATCTGTCTACTTATCTATCTATCTATCTATCTATTGATAGACAGGGTCTCTGTTGCCCAAGCTGGAGTGCAGTGCTACAATCATAGCTCACTGCAGCCTTGAATGTCTAGGCTTAAGCAATCTTCCCACCACAGCCTCCCAAGTAGCTGGGACTACAGGTGCATACCACCACACCTGGCTAATTTTAAAATTTTTGGTACAGATGGGTCTCACTATGTTGCCCAGGCTAGTTCTGAATTCCTGGCCTCAAGCGATCTTCCTGCCTTGGCCTCCCAAAGTGCTAGGATTACAGGAGTAAGCTACCACACCCAGCCAATGTGTGTTTTTTAAAGCAATAAACATTGATTAAGTCCCAGGTCCTACGCTAAGTGCTTGGCATAGACACAAGGACAAGCCACAGTCCTTATGTTTGTTAAGCTTTACTAAGGTATAATTAATATATATTTAAAACTGCTTGTATTTAACATACACATTTTGATGAATTTGGACATATGCATACACCTATGATAAATAACATCACCACAATCAAGGTATGAAGGTACTAAGCATATACAATACCTCCAAAAATGTCCTTGTATTCTTGTGTGTGTGTGTGTGTGTTTTGTGGTAAGAACACTTAAAATAAGACCTAACCTCTTAACATATTTTAAAGTGCAAAATACTGTATTGTTAAATATAGGTACTACAGTGTACAGCAGATCTCTCAAACTTACTTATCTTGCATAACTAAAACTTTAGATACATTGAGCAAAAATTCCCTATTTCCTTCTCCCTCAGCCCCTGGCCACCACCATTCTATTCACTGCTTCTGTGAGTTTGACTATTTTAGATACCTTATATAAATGGAATCATGCAATATTTGTCCTTCTGTGACTGACTTATTTCACCGTATAATGTTCTTTTAGTTCATCCATGTTGTAGCAAATGGGGGGATTCCCTTCTTTTTAAAGGCTTAATAATATTCCTTTATATGTACAACCACATTTTCTTTATCCAAACTGGACATTTGGGTTGTTCGCATATCTTGGCTACTGTGAATGATGCTGCAATGAACATAAGGGTATAGGTATCTCTTTGAGACCCTGATTTCAGTTTTTTCTTTTTGATATATACCCAGAAGTGAGATATGGTATATACACAATTAGGTATCATCTCATATTTGTTAGGATGGCTATATACACACACACACACACACACACACACACCCCACATTTTCTTTATCCACTCATCAGTTTGTGGGCACTTAGGTTGATTTCATATCTTTGCAATTATGAATTGTGCTGTGATAAACATTCAGGTGCAGGTATATTTTTCACTAGACTTTTGCTAATTTTAAAATTCTTTCTTCCACTTTGACTTTAGTCATTCTGATTATAATATGCTGTGGTGAAGTCATTTTTGCAATGTATTTGCCTGGGGATTCTTGTGCCTCCTGGATCTGAATGTCTAATGCTCTTCATAGTCCTGGGAAGTTTTCATTGACTATTTCCTTATATAGGTTTTCTAAACTTTTTGATTTCTCTTGCCCCTTGGGAATACTAATAATTCATAAGTTCTGTGGCTTTATGTAGTCTCAGATGTCTCTAAGGCTTTGTTCATTCCTTGTTATTCTTTTTTCCTATTTTTGTCTGACTAGATTATTTCAGAAGACCTGTCTGCCAGTTCTGAGAGTCTTTTTTCTTCTTGGTCTAGTCTATTTTTGAAGTTTTTGAATGTGTTTTGTATTTCCTTCAATGAATTTTTCATTTCCACAATTTGTTTGTTTTTTTCTTTTTTAAGAGGTATCTAGAACATTCTGTTTGTTTTTTAAGGTATCTATCTCCTTGGTAAATTTCTCATTCATGTCCTGAATTGATTTTCTGATTTCTTTGCATTGGTTTTCAGATTCCTCTTGCATCTCATTGAGCTTCTCTAGAATCAATATTTGGAATTCTTTATCTGGCATTATAATGAATTCTTTTTGATTGAGATTCATTGCCAGGCAGTCATTGTGGTCCTTTGGTGCTGTCATATTTCCTTGCTTTTTCATGTTTCCTGTGTCCTTCCATTGATATCTGCACATCTGATGTAGAAGTTGCTTGTTCTGGTTTTTTGAAATTGCTTTTGAATGGGATAATTTTTTCCTGAAGTTGTTTATATGTTGTTGGTTGAGTAAGACACTTTGACTTTGATTTTGGGACCTGCAGTAGTGTGATCTTTATATGACTTCTTAGGCAGTACACAGGGTCAGTGGTATCTGTGATTTCCTGGTGTCTTGGGAACCAGTTATCAGTTAAGGCTGTGGTGAAGTTTTGCTGGGGATTTGAATGCCACAAGGGAGTCCTGGGATTCTAACAAAAGCAATGATTGGTACTCAGCTGGGGAAATCCCAAGGTCATGGGGGTCTCAGGGGGGCAACATCTGAGCCAGAGAGGGAAGCACAGCCTGGGCCTCAGTAGAAGGCATGGTTGGGGCCAATAACATTTTAGGTGTTAAAGAGGCTCTGTTGGAAGGTGCTGTTGAGGGGCCAGAATAAGACATTGTTGGGGCTCCGATGTGGGACATCATAGGGATTCCACTGGAAGCTGAGACTGGCAGCCCATTAGGGGACACCCTTAGATGCCCAGTAAAGATCATGGGTACTCCCATTATATTGGGCTCTCCTAAGGGCATCATCTGGGGCCTCTTGAAAATCATCATCTCTTGCTGGGAGGGAGACACTCCCTGACAGTCAATAACCTGGCAAGGAGTGAGAGTTGCCTGAGGGCCGTAGCTCACACCGTGCTCAGGCAGTGAATGGCCCCACTTAATCCACATTCTGCCTTGGTGCCTCAGCAGACACCAAGGGGGTCCTTGGCATCTCTCTGCTCTCAGGAAAGTGTTGAATGCCTGGTAGGCTATGGTTCAAAGAGGTATGCACTCTACTGATTCCAGAAGTTGGAATAATGTCCAAGATGGACATATAATAATATGTCCAATATGTCCAATAATATCCAATAATGTCCATTGACTTCCTGGGCGGGCTGGTGTGCTGTTGGTCACAGGCTCAGCTCCTCGGTCTCCTGCTCCATCTCAGCCTGGGATCGGCTGCCCATTGGCTGTGTGGGGTCCAGATCAATGTCAGACCAGATGGGAGACTAGCCACCGTGGCGTCACAGGCAGGTGTCTCTGCACTGCCCGGGTCTGTTTTTTTAAATGAAGAAGGAGAGAAACCCCCTTCCAAGGCCTGTTGATCTCTAAAGGCCTTTAATTCAAAATACTCTTTGTACCAAGGAGTCACATTATGAGGTGAAATTTCCTGAGCTCCTTCAATTTCTTTTAGAATAGGTCTCCTGGAAACAAGTTTTCTTAGTTTTATTAGCCTTTGATACCTAGCAATTTTATTATTTTGTATCTAAGTGGGGTTTTCCCCTATATTAATTGGGATTTGTTATTAGTATTTCTGAACTGAGGATTGATTCTCAGCACTTTACCATTCTCTTCTAGTCTCTCATTTTGGAATTCTGGCTAGATATTAAAGTATGTTGGATCTTCCCTTTTCCATTCTTTCCTCCTTGTCTCTTACCCTTTTTTCTTGTTTTCTATAACTTTTTCTCTGAACTTTTTATTCCGTTTAATTGCTTCTTATCTAATTTCCAATGCATTAGTTACTTTTGTTGTATCAAAACTTCTACTTAACCTGACAATTGAAGTTCATGTTTCAATTATTACTATCAGTTTTATCTAAATTAATTACACAAAATGTAATGTTTTAACATTTATTTTTACATCTTTTAAAAATTTCTGAAATATAATCCATATACAGAAAAAGTACAGAAGGAGATCAGGAAATTTCACCCCAGAATATGACTCCTTGGTATAAAGAGTATTTTGAACTAAAGGCCCTTAGAGATTGACGGGCCTTGGAAGGGGCTTCCCCTATATCTGCATTAAACCAGGCGGACCTGCCAAAAAGACAATTGACTTCCCTTCCCCTCCCTGTTATCTCAATATATTGCAGGAAAAAGATCAAGAATGCAACCAGAGCTGGCCCAAATCATCTTAAACATAATACCTTTCTCTCAGGTTAATATAAAAATCAATCTGTTTCCCCCCATCCATTTATTCTCCCAAGTATCTATTCATCCTCTCTAGCAACCATTTATTGCCCTTAAACAGAATTACCTGTACTCCTCATCTCCCTCTCTCCTCTAAAATGAGGGTATATAAATTTCTGGACCCCACTGGGATATGGGGTAAGCACTCTGTGACTCTCCCTCTGTGCACAGTAAATAGACTTCCTTCTCTTTTTAATCTGCCTCAATTGTGAGTTGATCTTTCAGTGAACTTTGAGGGGGGGCGGGAAAGGGGAACTTTCCCCTCACCCTCACAGTACCAAATAGAAATGCATACAGCTCAGATTTATCACAAAGCAAAAGTATGTGTAATGACTACACAGACTAAGATATAGAATATTGTCAGAACTTCCAAACTGCTACTCGTGCCCTCTCCCAATCACTACCTTTCCCTTCTAGGATAACCACTATCCTAAATTTTATAGTAGTAACTTCCTTGCTTTTAGTTTTACTATGTCTTGCCATCTGATAGACTATCTTTTTTCCTTATTTATGTTTTCCATTTTCTTTTTCATTTATTTAAATCTATTAAACACATTTTATGTTCTGTCAATTCTAATACCTGATGTCCTTACAGGAATGATTCTGCTCTTTGTTATTTCTGCTGACTCCCATGGCACCTTGTTTCTTTGCATGTTTTACCATTTTTGAATGTGAGTTCAATTTTGTGAGAACATTCTTTGTAGAAATTCTTCAAAGCCTGGCTTGAAGATTTGTTTTTCCAGACAGGATTTGTGTTTTCTTCTGCTTGGTGCTTGGCTTAATGTTTTTTTGAACCACATAGGTACTGTGAATTTGGGCTCCAAAGTGCATGTGAGTTGGCTTCTGCTCATGAATTCTAAACAGAGACTTCCCCTCTCCCCTTCTAAGAATTAAAGCTGAGATAGACTTAATTGTGTTGGAAACTCTTTGAAAGCCCTTGTTGTATGCAAAAAATTATTATCAGATGCCCTACTTTGCTCAGGCCCAAGGCTTTGTATCCTGGCACCAGAGGTCTAATTACTTGGGATCAGCACATAAGCTGAGGGCAGCTGAGATTCTGGAATTTGCTTGTGTCTTTGGATTAGTGTTCAGCATATCCTCCTTCCTTCCAGGATTTCCCTTACTTTCATAAGAGCCCAGAAATGTACTTAAAAGAAAGTTTAAAATTTTTACATAGCATTTTAGGTGTTTTGTAATAGGAAAGCTTCCAGATACCTTACCCACCACATTATTAGATGTGGAAGACTTAATTAATTTTTGAGAGCTCCTAGGGTCTTTGGGGAAAATAATTTTTGGGGGGCCTGTTGGCCATATTAAGGTAAAACAAAACTCCCATAATATGACAGAACTGCATAATAACATACAAAATTAATTTTATTTTTTGTTGTTGGAGGTGCATCTCTACTATAAAGAGGGCTCTGAGAAGTTGGGTCAGAAAGATAGAACTGTTTATAGCCTTAGGTAAAATAACTGCAAAAGCTACACAGCATAATCTCTGATATATCACTGAATAAATGGTATGGTAAATATATATAAATGTATATGTGTGATATACATACAAATAATCTTTTACTAACCTTGAATAAATATTTGATCCAACACCATTTTCTTGATGTAGTGCCCATAATTCCACCATCAGGAATATTTTCATTTCTTCCCAGTCTTTCAAATGCATGAAAACTTTTTAGGTAAAGAACGCCATTTATTAGAAAAAATATTCCATCCTGCGACAGGGTCACATGAGTCACACTCTGTCTTTCATCATCACTCAGAGTGTTTGGAGGCACTCTGATTCTAGTCCAAGTACGGAATGAATCATTTGTTTGATAGGTCTCCGTATCAGTTACTACAACAGCCAACGAAGGAACACAAGATTTCCAGGAAGCTATTAACTGACTACCAGTTTGTGAAGAGATTGGTAAAAAACCAGGAATTTCAGGTATGGTCAACAAAGGTAAAGTCAGCAGAAAAAAAAAATCTTCAATAAAGCAATCTTGAAAAGTCACTTGGTTTCCTTTAATCTCCTTTAGCACATCATCTGATGTCATTGGTACCGCAATACGCCAGGTCCTAAAAAGAGGGAAAAAAAAAAAAAGAATAAAATGATCTCTCCCTTCTCTGATCCATCTTGCATAGTACTGACATTTATCATCTTTAAAAATTTTTTTTAATCAACATAAACCTGGGTAAAACAAATAAAATAATACTATAATGCTACCACTGCCCAATTTCCTCATTGTTTATTCTGGTCCCAAAGGAAAACAATCTTGACTCTTACAGCTCTTTCTTCTGTGATGTCTCCATATTCTCAAATAAATACTCTTATACTGCTCTTTCTTAATATAGAATTTTTATACATTATCTATAGCCTTCTTATATGGCAGATGACGATGCATCTCTCATATATCATGCCTACCCATACATTTTCTCCCCATCTCTCAAATTAATTATATTAACTTTTTAGTTGAATCAATGGAGTGTTTATATTGTTACAACTATGTAAATATTGCTTACTACTGAGCCAGTTCTACTATGATTATATTTTCTTTTTAAAGTTTTTCCTGGAGTTAATAATTATTTCATTAAAAAATTTTTAGTTTTATTACTCTTTGGGTCTAAGCCACCATTTACTGAATCTCATGCTTTGATTTTTCTTGTTTTGCTAAAGCACATTTCTTCAGTACCTTCCTGTGAAAGGGTATATGAACATACATTTTTTGTGACCCTGAATATCTGAAAATATCTTTATTTTACACACCTGATGGATAGTAGGTTAGGGAGAGGGCGTTTTTTCTAGCTCTTTGATAATCAGAATCAATAATGAGAAAGTCAGATAACAGATTGATTTTTGTTATTATTTAAATGGGTTATCTTTCTATAAGTTTTTAGCATCTTTCATTTTTTTTCTTGTCAATCTAAAATTTGACAAGGCTGAGTCTATTTTTTGAAGTGGAAACACAGTAATTTGTGAAAACAAACATTCTGACCCACATATCTTAGAAGTAATAAAAATTTCTAAGAAGAGTTTCTCAGCAGAGCAATCCAGCAGGTATCAGGCTGAAGGATGTTCAGTAAACACTTCTTGAGCCTCCCGTTTTCTCAGTGAAAACATACTTGGGTTGGTGATGGCATTCTGCCCACTCAGAATCCTCACTCTTGACCTACCTCCTGTAGGTTAAGGGGATCCCATGTTGGGGCAGTCGTGGAATTGTTAAAACCAAATCTCTTATGCCCTAAACGCCGCCATCATGAAACTCAGTGCAATTTCTGCTTTTTGCAAACCATATCACCTAGCTTTAATATTGGTTCCAATTATAATTTCTTAAATCACCAGTACCATTTTGTTACATTGTCCACTGGTTATATGATAATCTCACATACATAGTCACAATACAACTAGGTATTTGTGACTATTTTGTTTGAATGGACACTTGATTATCCATAGGCCTAGACAGGACTCAGCACCCAAGGCCTGGCCAGGGAATACTGCTTGTTTTTAATTTTCTGTAATATGTCACTTTGTTTTCAAATTTTGATTTTTTAAATTGTGACTATACACTTTCAAATTTTTCTCTTGCTTTCCATTTTATAGCATCCTAGTATATATATCTTCTCTTATTTTTGTGAAGATGGTATTCATATCAGCCAGAGTTCTCTAGAGAAATAGAATCAATAGAATATATGGATATACAAAGAAATAGATTTATTATGAGAGGTGGGCTTTCACATGATTATGGAAGCTGAGAAGTCTCATGATCTGCCTGCCATCTGCAAGACTGGAGGCTCAGAAAAGTCAGTGATGTTGTTCCAGTCCAAGCCCAAAGGTTTGAGAACCAGGGGAGCCAATAATGTAAATCCCAGTCTGAGTCCGAAAGCCCAAGAACCAGGGTGCCAGTGGTATGAGCCCTGGTCCAAGTCTGAAGGCTTGAGAACCAGGATTGCCAATATCTGAGTGCAGGAGAAGATGGATGTCCCAGCTCAAGCAGAGTGACTTCACTCTTCCTCTGCCCTTTTATTCCATTCAAGCCCTCAGTGGATTGCATGAGGCCCAATTACATTGGCAAGGGTGATTTTCTTTACTTAGTCTTTGAATTCAAATGCTAATTTCTTCTAGAAAGACCCTCACAGACACACCCAGAAATAATGTTTTACCAGCTATCCAGGAGTCCCTTAGCCCAACTTGGCACCCATATGCATCTCCTTAAACCAAATTTAATTTTCAAATAAAGATAATAACAAGGTCATAATTCCACCTAACATGGTACAGCTATCCTGCCTACAACTGAAACTGCACTACTTCATTCCCCAGAAGAAGAGGTAAAACCCTTGAGTGATGTTCACTCTTCTCCCAATATCCTATAACTTAAAACACTATGGTGTAGAGTTAACAATACTTAAATACAGATATAAAATCAATACATCTTACATTACATAATAAGGAGATAAGAGAGGAAGAAAACAAAGATATTTGCATAATATATGTATATATACATACAAATGTATTCATCACAAAGTAAGGAGGACCTATTCAGGACAATTATAGTCCTCCTTTCTGTAACTGGTCACGTGGTTATGGATGGTATTTATAACTGCCTTCTTCTACTACCCATTTTGTATTCCTTTTGCCTTCCACAAGAACTTCAGCTGGTTGTGGTTCTTTACCTGGTGGGGTGAACCAAACCTTCATTCCTGAAGGGTCTGGGCCATTTGTATCCCGCCTGGATTGGGTTATTATACTTTTCCATTGACCTTAATCACAGGGGATGGTAATACTAGGAGATACATAAGGGATCTCCTGTAATCTAGACATACTCTTCCTTACCTCTACTGTGGAATAGTAGTCCAATTTCCCCTTGGTAGTCTGCATAGATCACCTGAGCCAACACAGTAACACCCTTCTCTGCCTGTTGACTCAGAGGCATGAGGAGCCCAAGGTGGCCCAGGTGGCCGTCTGGTCAGTCTTGGTGGGAGGAAGTCCGTGTTGCTGAGCCTATGAATAACTTCCATTTCTGCTACCATGGCTCTTTCATGAGCCCATTGGGTGATGACTGTGGTGGCTGAGGAAAGAGTCTAACTGATGTCCACAGAATGGGTCATCCTCTCCACTTTATTTTTAAAATCCTCCTCTGCTGAGGTCACCCTTTGGTAATCATTCACATGGGACACAAATATCTTCAGACTTTTTGCCCATTCAGAGAGGTCTAGCCATATACCTCTTCTCCATATTTCTTTGTCACCAATTTTCCAATCATTTTCCTTTGAAGTCCCTGCCCATCCAGCTATACCATTGGATGCAGCGCATGAATCGGTGTATAATCTGGCCGTTTCTTCCTCCATCCCTTCATTTTCAGTCTATATGTGTCCTTACAGATGAAGTGATTCTCTTGTAGGCAGTTTATAGTTGGGTCTTCTTCTTTCATCCATTCAGCCACTCTGTGTCTTTTGACTGAGAAATTAACCCATTTACATTCAAGGTAATTATTGATAGGTAAGAACTTACTATGGCCATTTACAAATTGTTTTTGGTTGTTGCATAGACCCTTTCTTCCTGTTTTATGTCTTTCTTTTGTTAAGTGATTTGCTCTAGTAGTGTGTTTTGATTCCTTCCTTTTTATTTTTTATCCATTGTAGGTTTTTGCTTTGTGGTGACCATGAGGCTTACAAAAATCATCTTATAACAGCTTATTTTAAGCTGATAACAACTTAACTTAGATTGCAAAAACAAACAAAAAACTTATACTTTACTCCATCCCTCCTCAAGTTACATATTTTTATATTGAATATACCTTAACAGATTACTATAGTTATTATTTTAAAAGTTTTGCCTTTTAACCTTTATGCTAAAGATATCAGTGATTTACACATCACCATTACAGCATTAGAATATTCTAAATTTGTGTATTTACTTTTACCAGTGAGTTTTATACTTTCAAGTGTTTTCATGTTACTCATTAGCATCCTTCTCTTTTGGCTTGAATAAATTCTTTTAGAATTTCTTATAGGGCAGGTCTGGTTGTGATGAACTACCTCAGCTTTTGTTTGTCTGTGAAATGAAAGTCTTTCTCTCTCCTTCATTTCTGAAAATGGCTTGCTGGGCACAATATTTTTGGCTGGCAGTTTATTTTTTGGTTCAGCACTTACATCATCCCACTCCCTTCTGGCCTGTAAGATTTCTGTTGAGAAGTCTGCTGCTGGGCATATTGGCACCCCCACCCCCATATGTTATTTGCTTCTTTTCTCTTGCTGCTTTCTGGATCCACTCTTTGTCTTTGATCTTTGACAATGTGATTATAATGTCTTAGGATAGTCTTATTTGCATTGAATCTGATTGGTGACCTTTGACTTTGCTGTATCTGGATATTTATATCTTTCTCTAGATTTGGAAAGTTTTCTGCTATTTCTTTAAATAAGCTTTCTACCCCTTTGTCTTTCTCTATTCCTTCTTGAACCCCAGTGGCTCAATTACTCCTTTGATGCTGTTCCATAAGCCCTGCCAGCTTTTGTAGTTCCTTTTCATTCTTTTTTCATACTCTCATTGTATATTTTCAGTAATCTGTGTTTGAGTTCACAGATTTTTTCCTCTACTTCATCACTTTTGCTGTTGATGCTCTTTACTGCAGTTTTCATTTTGTTCATTTATTTCTCAGCTCCACGATTTAACTTTTTAAAATTATTACAACCATTGTTAAATTTCTCATTCTGTTCATTTATTGTTTTCCTGGTTTGGTGAATTGTTTCTCTGTATTTTCTTGATGTGCACTGAGCTTCCTTAAACAGTTATTTTGAATTCTTTGTCGGACAGTTCATACATCTCTATCTCCTTAGGGTCAATCACAGGAACTTTATTTTATTCATTTCGTGACATCACATTTCCCTAATTGTTCTTGGTCCTTGTGGTCATACCTCATTGTTTGTACATTGAAGGAGTAAGTACTGATTCCAATCTTCACAGTCTGGCTTTGACTGGGAATGCAATTCAACAGTAAGGCTATCCAGAGATTCCAGGTGGGTCATCTGGCATAGTCCCTAAATCTATGACCATTGCAGCCACTGCAGCACTAGGGGGAATCCTAAGCCCAAGACTGCCACAGTTGGTGCAGCACCAAGGTGGAATACTGTGGCTACCAAGGCTGGTGTACTGTTGGGGTGCATCTGAAGCTCACAGTCTCTGAGGCCTGCCTGCTACTGAGGTTTCTCCAAAACCCAAGTCTTCTGTAGTCAGCTAGCAGTGATGCAGACCAGAGATTGAGTCCATTTCCCTTACCATTGTCCTTCAGGGATGTCCCAGAGTGGGGCTGTGGTGCTACAGCTGTCTACTTTCAGGTGGTGCCACATATCATGCAGAAGTATCTGTAAATCAGGCCCAAGTCTTTTTTTCCTGTGACAACTGATTGAAGGGAACTCCCCATGAGGCCATAGGTACCAATTGGGAGAGAGAAGGCAGTGTAGTAGGAGTGGAGACCATCAGAATTTGAGTCACTTTTTCCTAAAACTTGCTTATACCTACAGGACCTGTTAGGACCCAATCACATATATACTACTTTCCTTTGATGATTAAGTGTTGCTTTGCTGTGCATGCCCAACTTTATAGTTCAGTAGGTCAGGTGACACCCAGTTCATGATGGGCAGCTTAGGTTGTATGGTAATTTGGTGGCCCATGGCCAAGCATTCAGTCTCTGCTAAAGCCCAGTAGTAGGCCAAGTGTTGTCTCTCAAAACAAAAGTGGTTATCCCAGGATGATGGCAGGGATCTCCTCCAAAATTCTACAGGCCTGTGGTGCAATTCACCTTTATGAGCCTGCCATAGGCTCTAAACATATTCCTTATCTGCTACTGACAGATCTGCTGGATCATATGGCCCAATGGCAGAGCAGCTTGCACAGCAGCTGGACCTATCGTAGAGCCTTCTTTTGTCCTCAACTCCACTCAAAACTAGCAGCTTTTTGGGTCATTTGGTAAATGGCCCACTATAACACACCCAAATGAGGAATATGTTACCTCCAAAATCCAAGGAGGCCTATCAGGCATTATGCCTCTTTCTGGGTTGTAGGAGGGGCCAGGTGCAACAACTTAACCTTCACCTTAGAAGGGATATCTTGATGTGCCCCACACCACTGGATTGCTAGAAATTTTACTGAGGTAGAAGGCCCCCGAATTTTGATTCGATTTATTCCTCACTCTTTTGGCTCTTTAGACTTAGCAGAAAGTCTAGAGCCATTGCTACTTCTTGCTCACTAGGTCTAATCAGCATAATGTCATCAATGTCATGGACCAGTGTGATATCTTGTGGAAGGGAAAGGTGATCAAGATCCCTGTGAACCAAATTAGGACATAGGGCTGGAGAGTTGATATACCCTTGTGGTAGGATATGAAGGTGTATTGTTGGCTTTGCCTGCTGAAAGAAAACTGCTTCTGGTAGGCCTCATTGACAGGGATGGAGAAAAAATGCATTTGCCAGAACAATAGCTGTACACCATGTGATAGGGGATGTGTTAATTTGCTCAAGCAATGAAACACATCTGGCACAGCAGCTGCAATTGGAGTCACCACCTGGTTAAGCTATGACAATCCACTGTCATTCTCTAAGATCCACCTGTCTTCTGCACAGGCCATATAGAAAAGCTGAATAAGATGTGGTAGGAATCATCACCCCTACATCTTCCAAGCCCTTGATGGTGGCACTAGTCTTTGTAATCCCTCCAGGAATGCAATATTGCTTTTGATTTACTATTTTTCAAGTTAGAGGCAGTTCTAATGGCTTCTGTGTAGCCTTACCCACCACACTTGTCCTCACTCCTCAAAAAATAATGAAATCCTGCCATTTGCAACAACATGGATGGAACTGGAGAACATTACGTTAAGTGAAATAAGCCAAGCACAGAAAGACAAATCGCACATGTTCTCACTTATACGTGGGAGCTAAATATCAAAAACAATTCATCTAAAGGAGAAAGAGAATAGAATGATGGTTATGAGAGGCTGGGAAAGGTAGCAGGGAGTGGGGGATAAAATGGGGATGGTTAATGGGTGCAAAAACATAGATAGTTAGAATGAACTATATTTGATAACACAACAAAGTGATTATAATCAACGATAAGTTAGGGTGTACATTAAAATGACTAAAAGAGTGGAATTGGAATGTTCTTAACACAAAGGAATGATAAGTGCTTGAGGTGATGGATACCCCAATTGCCCTGATTTGATTAACATACATTGTATGCCTGTATCAAAACATGACATGTGCTGTAAAAATACATACAACTATCACGTACCCATAATAATTAAAAATAAATAAATAAATAATTATACCAATGTACTGTTGGGTTTATAGAATATATAGATGTAATATTCATAAAAATTATAGCAAAACAGGGGGAAGGATATAGAGCTATATGGGAGTAACATTCCTATATCTCTCAGGAATTAAGTTAGTAAAAATCTGAAGTAGTTTTTGATAATATGTATATAGTAAACTCTAGAGGAAAAACTAAGAAAATATCTCAAAAAATATAATGAAAAAATCACTAATGGAATTAAAGTGTTACACTGGAAAACATTCACTTAATGCAAAAGAAAACAGTAAAGGGGGAATAGAGAAAAAAAAGAAGTAAAAAATATAGAAAACAAAAAGTCAAATGGCAGACATAAATCCAACTATATTAGTAATAACTTTGAATGTAAATGAATTAAACAGTTCAATCAAATGGCAGAGATTGTCAGGCTTTATAACAAAAGAAGATCCAACTATGTGCTGTCTATGGAGATATATTTTAGATTTGACAATACAAATAGGTTGAAAGTAAAGGATTGAAAAAGATATATCATGCAATAATATGGAAGGGCTATACTAACATGAGACAAAATAGACCTTAAAACAAAAAAAAGTTACAAAAATAAAGAAGGGCATTTTATGATCATAAGATGGTCTATCCATCAAGAAAGTATAACAATTATAAACATACATTAGTTTAACAATATAGAACCAAAATACATGAAGCAAAGACAGAACAAAGGGGGAAATAGACAATTCAACAGTAATAATTGGAGATTCAATATCCCACTTTCAAAAATGGATAGAAAAACTAGCTGAAAATCAGAAAGGAAATAGAAGACTTGAACAATTGTATAAAACAACTAGACCAAACAGACATCTATAGAACACTCCACATAACAACAGCAGTATAGATGGTTTTCACAAGTGTACATGGAACATTCTCTAGGAAAGACCATATATTAGACCATCAGCCTCAATAAATTTAAAAGGATTGAAATTCTACAAAGTATTTTCTCTGACCATAAAGAAATGAAATTAGAAATCAATAAAAAATATGGGAAATTCATATAAATCTGAAAAAGAATCAACACACTTTTAAATAATCAATGGGTCAAAGAAGAAATCACAAGGTAAAACAGAAAATACTTTGAGATGAATGAAAATGAAGACACAACATACCAAAACTTATGGGATGCAGCTAAAGCAGTACATAAAGAGAAATTTATAGTTGTAAATGCCAATATTTAGAAAAAGGAAAGATTCCAAATCAATAACCTAACATTTCACATTAAGACACTGAAAAAATAAGGGCAAATTTAACCTATAGCAAACAGAAGGAAAGGAATAAGAATTAGAACAGAAATTAATAAAACAGAGAATAAAAACAGCAAAAATCAATGAAACCTAAAGTTGGTTCTTATAAAATATCAGCAAAATTGACAATTTTTAACTTGACTGACTGAAAAAGAGAGAATATTCAAATTACTCAAATCAGGAATGAAAGAGGGGACTTTACTACTCACATTACAGAAATAAAAATAATTTTATAGATTGTTATATACAGTAAGGTATATTATGAACAACTGTATGCCAAAGAATTAGATAACATAGATGAAACAAAAAAATTCCTAGAATGACACAAAGTACTGAGACTGGCTCAAGAAGAAAT
The DNA here is from genome assembly GCA_023783475.1 of Daubentonia madagascariensis. Taxonomy (NCBI): domain Eukaryota; kingdom Metazoa; phylum Chordata; class Mammalia; order Primates; family Daubentoniidae; genus Daubentonia; species Daubentonia madagascariensis. Next base: position 11,649,196 of record JAKFHU010000258.1, on the reverse strand, counting down.
GGATGATCTGAATAGACCTATAAGAAATAAAGAAATTTAATCAATAACAATTCTTTTAAAAATACCCACAAAGAAACCCTAAACCCAGATGCCTTTTTGGGTGAATTCTACCAAACATTTAAAGAATTAGTACCAATCCTTCACAAATTCTCCCAAAAAGCAGAGCAAGAGGGAACATTTCCAACCCATTCTATGAGGCCAGCATTACCCTAATACCAAAATCAGACAAAATATCACAAGAGAAGAAAAACTACAAACCAATATCTCTTATGAATATAGATACAAAAATCCTCAACAAAATACCAGCAAATTGAATACAGAAACATATAAAAAGGACTTATATCCAAGACCAAGAGGGATTTATGCCAGGAATGCAATATTGGTTTAATACCCCAAAATTAATTAATGTGAAAAGCAAAGACTGCAAGATCATTTAAGTAGATTTAGAAAAATCATTTGAAATACCAACACCCCTTCATGAAAAAAACACTCAAAAAACTAGGAATAGAAGGGAACTTCCTTAACCTAATAAAAGGAAGCTATGAAAAACCTACAACTAACATCATACTTAATGGTGAAAGACTGAATGTTTTCCCTCTAACATCAGGAACAAAACAAGAATATCTACTTCCATCATTTCTATTCAACATTTGTACTAGAGAGGTTCTAGCCAGGGCAATTAAGGAAGAAAGAGAAATATGCTTGTCTGTTAGGTCCATTTGGTCTACAGTCCAGTTTAAGTCCTAATTTTCTTTGTTGATTTTCTGCCTTGATGATCTGTCTAGCACTGTCAGTGGCATGTTGAAGTCTCCCACTATTATTGTATCATTGTCCCTTTTCTTAGGTCTAGTAGTATTTGTTTTATGAATCTGGGTGTTCCAGTGTTAGGTGCATATATATTTAGGATTGTTAAATCTTCTTGTTGAATTGATCCCTTATCATTATATAGTGACCTTCTTTGTCTTTTTTTACTGTTCTTGATTTAAAGTCAGTTTTATCTGATATAAGAATAGCTATTCCTGCTCGCTTTTGGTTTCCATTTGAATGGAATATTTTTTCCACCCCTTTACCTTGAGTCTATAAAAATTTTTATAAGTTAAGTGGGTCTCTTGAAGGCTGCAGATATTTGGATTGTGGTTTTTTTAATCCATTCTGCCAATCTATATTTTTTAAGTGGGGCATTTAGACCATTTACATTCAAAGTTAATATTGCTATGTGAGATACTGTTCCAGTCATCATGTTGATTATTCCCTAGTTGCTTTGTATTCTCAAATGGGCTCCAGATTGAAAAGGAAGAAGTAAAACTATCTTTATTCAAAAATGACATGATTTTGTATGTAGAAAATCCTAAGGAATCCCAAAATGATTAGAACTACTAAAAAAGTTCATTAGGATTGCAGGATACAAGATTGATATAGAAAAATCAATTGGATTTTTACTCACTTGCAATGAACAATCAGAAATGAAATTAATAAACCAATTCCTGCCCTTTATCAGATGTATAGCATGCAAATATTTTCTCCCATTCTGTAGGTTGTCTATTTGCTCTATTGATTGTGTCCTTGGCTGTGCAGAGATTTTTAATTTGATCAGGTCCCATTTATTTATTTTTGTTGTTGCTGTGATTGCTTTTGGAGTCTTCTTCATAAATTATTTGCTTAGGCCAATATCTATAAGAGTTTGTCCAACATTTTCTAATAGAATTCTTACAGTTCCATGCCTTAGGTTTAAATCTATCATCCATTGTGAATTAATTTTTGTGAGTGGTGAGAGGTGCGGATCCTGTTTCAGCCTTCTACATGTGGCTATCCAATTTTCCCAGCACCATTTATTGAATAGGGATTCTTTACCCCAGTGTATGTTTTTGTCTGCTTTGTCAAAGATAAGATGGCAATATGAGGATGGATTCATTTCTGGGTTCTCTGTTTTGATCCATAGATCTACGTCTCTGTTTTTGTGCCAGTACCATGCTGTTTTGGTTACTTTAGCCTTGCAGTATAGCTTGAAGTCTGGTAAAGTGATTCCCAATTGTTCTTATTATATAAGGTTGCACTGGCTATTTGGGGTCTTTTCTGGTTTCATACAAAACATACAATTATTTTTTCTAGATATACAAAAAATGACATTGGTATTTTAGTGGGGATTGCATTGAATTTGTAAATCATTTTGGGAACTCAAACCAATCAGCAAGAAAAAATCAAACAACCCCATTAAAAAGTGGGCAAAAGACACGAACAGAAACTTTTCAAAAGACGATAGAGCGATGGCCAACAAATACACGAAAAAATGCTCAATGTCTCTAATCATCAAGGAAATGAAAATCAAAACCACAATAAGATATCAACTAACTCCAGTGAGAATGGCTTTTATCAAAAAGTCCCAAAACAACAGATGCTGGCATGGATATGGAGAGAAAGGTACACTTATACACTGTTGGTGGGACTGCAAACTAGTACAACCTCTATGGAAAGTAGTTTGAAGATACCTTAAAGAACTAAAAGTAGACCTACCATTTGATCCAGCAATCCCACTACTAGGTGTTTACCCAAAGGAAAAAAAGACATTTTATAAAAAAGACACTAGCACTTGAATGTTTGTAGCAGCACAATTCACAACAGCAAAAATGTGGACACACTCAAGTGCCCATCAATACATGAGTGGATTAATAAAATGTGGTATATGTATACCATGGAGCACTACTCAGCCATAAAAAAAAGTGGTGATCTAATATCTTCTGTAACAACCTGGATGGAATTGGAGACCATTATTCTTAGTGAAGTATCACAAGAATGCAAAAACAAATGTACCCGATACTAAACTGGAACTAATCGATCAACACTTACGTGCACATATGGAAGTAAAACTCAAGGGAAATCAAGTAGGTGGGAGGGGGGAGAAGGGGATGGGTAAATTTACACCTAATGGGTACAATGCACACTAACTGGGTGAAGGGCACACTTATAATTTTGACTCCAACTGTACAAAAACAAATTATGTAACCAAAACGTGTACAACCGTAAAACTCTGAAATAAAAAAAAAGAAACCAATTCCTTTTTCCACTTCACCAAAAAGAATAAAATAATTATGAATTTAACCAAAGAAGTATAAAACTTATATTCTCAAAACCGTACATTGTTGAAAGAAATTTAAAAAGATTTAAATAAATGGAAAGCTTATGAATGGGAAGACTGAATATTACTAAGATGACAACTCCCCAAATTTATCTATAGATTTGATACAATCCTTTACAAAATTCCAGCTGACTTCTTTGCAGAAATTAATAAGCTGATCCTAATATTCATATAAAAATTTAAGAGACCCAGAAAAGTCAAAACAATCTTGAAAAAGAATAAAGTTGGAAGACAAACACTTCTTAATTTTAAAATTTACTACTAAGCTGCAGTAATCAAGACAATGTGGTACTGGCAAAAGGATAAACATATAGGGTAATGCAATAGAACTGAAAAATCCAGAAATATACTGTCATATTGACTGTTAATTGACTCTCAATGAGTGTCAAAATAATTCAATGGGGGAAACAATAGTCTTTTCAACTAACTGTTCTGGGACAACTACATCTCCAGATATAAAAGAATTCATCTGGACCCCTACTACAAAATGAACTCAATGCAGAAGTGAAATAAAAACAGACGAAAGACTTAATTGTGGGAGCTAAAACTATAAGACTCAGAAGAAAGCACTGTGGTAGATCTTTGTGATCTTGGATTTAGCAATGGTTTCTCATATGACACCAAAAGCACAAGGGACCAAAGAAAAAAATAGATAAATTGGACTTCATAAAAATAAAAAACCTTTGTGCTTCAATGATATCATAAAGAATGCAAAAAGACAATCCCCAGAAAGGGAGAAAATTTTGTAAATCATATATCTGATAAAGGACTCGTATCTAGAATATAAAGAAACTCTTAGAACTCAATAATAAAAAGACAAATAACACAATGATAATATAGGAAAGGAACCAAAAAGAAGATATACAAATGGACAATAAACATATGAAAAGATGTTCAACATCATTAGTCATGAGGGGAATACAAAACCACAAGGAAATATTACTTCACACCCACTTGGATGGCTATAAATGAAAAAAAAAAAAACAGATAATAACAAGTGTTGATTAAGATGTGGAGAGACTGGAACCCTCATACACTGCTGGTGGAAATGTAAAATGGTACAGCTACTTCAGAAAACAGTCTGACAGTTCCTCAAAAGTGAAACGTGGGCATACCACATGACCCAACAATTTCACTCCTAGGTATATAATCAAGGGAAATGAAAACATAAGGCCACACAAAAACTTGCACACAAATGTCCATAGTAGCATTATTCATATTAGCCCCAAAGTGGAAACAATCATTATTCTTCAACTGAAGAATGAATAAATAAAATGTGGTATATCCATATAATAAAATACTATTTGGCAATAGAAAGGAATGAAGTTCTGATGCATGCTACAAGATGGATGAACCTTGAAAACATGATGCTAACTGAAAAAAAGCCAGTTACAAAAGACAATATATTGTATAATTCTCTTGATATGAAATATCCAGAATAGGCAAATCTATAGAGACAAAAAAATAGATTAGTACCAAGGGCTAGGGGTAAGAGGAAATGGGGGTTTCTTTTGGGGGTTGATAAAGATGTTTCAGAATTAGATAGTGGTGATAGTTGCATAATTGTATGAATACACTGAACCCATTGAATTGTATAGTTTAAAAGCGTGAATTGTATGGTATGTAAATTATAGTTCAATAAAGCTGTTAAAAATAGAAAAGAAACAAATGGTATCTATAGCCTTCCTGTCTTCCTGCTAAATCAGAAAAAGAATTTAGTTTGGTTTTATAGTGACTGTTTTTCCTATTCACCTACCTCCTAGCCTCCCAAGTTTTATAAAATCAGAACTTTAGCTTCAGATTATTGTTACTTTTTAAAAAATATTTTATCCCCCTGAATGGCACCCCTTACTCTAATCATGACTTAAACTTTCTTGCATCTCTTAGAATACATCCGTTTTTTTCAGGTTTTGGTTTAAAGGCTCCTGTATACGGTAAGTCCTCAATTATCATAGATAGATTCTTGGAAACTGAGACTTTTAAGTGAAACAATGTATAACGAAACCAATTTTGCCACAGGCTAATTGATATTAACAAGAGTTAAGGTCCAACAGCATATTTCTGGTATCAAAAACATCACCAAATTTCTAAATAAAGACCCCAAACACATCTAATATTAAATATTGAAATAAATATGAGTTACACATACATTTAAGATTAATAAAAACATATAAGATAATTATTTACCCAATTTTTGGTGAATCAGTGAGAGATGGTGATCATAGTAGTGGTGAGTTAAATCAAGAAATAAATGTTTGTAAAGCAAAAATTGTAAGGGGCACCTCCCACCACCATGCAGTTTAAAAACAATCACAAATATGGTGGCTCCTGAGCGCTTTTATACTGCATTGTTTATTGTTGTGCATTCATGATTATTGTATATTTTACATATTTTATTTTATAATAACTTATATTCATTCATTCATTTTCAACCCCACTTATTTCAGTTCAGTGTTGCAGGTGATTGGAGCAGCAGCTGAGGGCTCAAGACAGGAACCAACCCTAGACAGGACACCAGTCCATTGCAGGGCACACTCACACTCACACCCACAATCACTTCAACTAGGACCATTTAGACATGCCAATGAACCTCACATGCACAGCTTTGGGATGTGGGAGGAAATTGGAATACCCAGAGAAAACCCACACAGACATGGGGAGAACAAACAGGCAGATTCCACATAGACAGTGGCCTTGGCTGGAAATCGATTTTTTTCTCCTCAATATTATAAAGAAACAATGTTATTTGAGGACCTGTTTTATGTCACCTCCTCTGCTTGGAATGCTCCCCCAATTGGCTAATTTTTATTTCTTTTCAAGAAGGCAGATATCACCTTTTTAGGAAAGTCCTCCCTGATTCCCTCTCCTCCAAGCCAGGGTTGGTGCACACTCTTGTTCCACTGAACCTTGGGCTCACCTTTATTTGCTTGCTTTTCTCTCACTAGCTATAAGGTCACTGAACACAAGAACTTTATCTTTAGTTATAAGCACCGTGCCCTGTGCCTTGCTGCTCAACAGATTAAGAAAAGCTGGCTACACACCTTGTGATAACCTACCAACTTTAACAGTAATAGATGTTACTTCTCAGGTAGAATTTGTATGTGTGTGAGGGGGGAGTTGAGTGTGTGTGTATGTGCACTGGTGTGGTAGTGATTGAGACATCCATCACACCACTGTAGCTCACTTTTATGAACCAGCAGGAAACATTTTAGGATATTGCCAGGATTGCCACCATCCTGAATGAAGCGTTTAGATTGAGGTTTAAGTATTAACACAAATTGCAAAACTATAATCCAAGAGTCTGATTGCCATTTTCTGAGGTGGTAATTAATTCTGATTATCACAATTTTTTGTATATCATAAAAGAAGGCACTAGGAAATTATATGTAAGATATGTTCCATAAAATTACATAAGGGTCTTAAAATCTCTTTTAAGTTGCTGATTTTTTTTTTGAATTTGAAATCTGAATTTTATATTTGAAATTTAAAAATTAAATACCCATCATTCATGTTACTATCTGGAAAATAAACTTTTCTCCTCAAAATTGTAAATACTGTAGGCTTCTGTCCCAACGTAGCCAGCTGCGTGCTGAGTACTAAGGAATTCTGTAAAAACAAAATAAAATTTTTCTTGTAACTCTTTCCATAGCCAAAAGTATTCTGAAATTACATCATGTGTTATTTTAGTTAAGACATTGTTTATATTTGTAAATTTATCACATTTTCAAGATTCAGCTTTGTTTTTTCTACCACACAGCCTCCTCTCCATTAGAATCTTATGAATTACAAATAAAGCATAATAGTTTCCAACATGCCAAAAACACCATGCATAATCAGAATCCTGAATGATCTGAAATTATGGGAACCCTTAAATAAATAACCCTAGTTTTAATCCCAATTAAATACATAATGGAGTATTAAAAATTAATCTGTTAGAATTCTTTCTATGTGAGCCTGCCTTCAAAATGACCTACTTTTTCAAGGCAGGTTTTAAATGATATCTGGAGGCTTTAAGAATAATTCTCTTAGAATTCAGATAGATCTGAAATGTTTCCTTTTTATCATGAGATACAAGGAGAAGTTGAATTTAGCTGGAATTATTCCTAATAAGGTATTTTTAGAATAGAGTCAACTGTTTCATTCTGAGGAATTCCTAGAATTAAAAAATTACATCATGAGGGCCAGTCTATAATTCCATAGCTTCCTTCTGTCCTAATCCTCTAATACTGCTCTTGTTTACTTTTCTAGAAATATGTCAACCACTCACAAAAGAGCCTTTGAGATTGTTATGGTGAGCGTCAGTAAGGGTGTAGTCATGGGGGTTGTGGTATTATCTAATGGTAGAACCTAACCTATTCTGCACAGTAGGAATGGCGGTCAGGGAAGACCTCCCTGAAGAATATACATTTAATGATTTTTATAGAGAAATATAAGTTTGCCTAGTAAATAATGAATAATATATATTTTAATTTTGTTTCTGAAAATAATCTTATTCACTCTTCAGAATTTTACATACAACTACCTTTCATGTAACTGAAAAAGAAAAGAGTAAAGAAAGCATTCTTAATGTAGCAAAGAATAAGATGTTAATAAAATATAATAAATAACACATACAAAAATATTATGGAAAAATACCATGAAAAAGTTAAGATAATCATATAAACGAGCTTAAAAACATGTTTTTTCCATTAAGAAAGTAATTCACGGGCATTAGAGATAATTTTATAAGTGTGGAAGAATTATCACATAGAAATGATCAAAAAAGACACAAACCACATTTAGTATTAATGTATTTTCTTCAGATTTACCAAGTGTAGGCTACTGTTATGTATTCGTGTTATTACATGTTGTTACAGTCTATATGAACATCATTTTTAATGCCTGCATCATATTCCATTGAGTGGATTGTCATTATTTACTTAACACTTCTCTACTGGATATTTTGTTGGTTTTATTTTTTCACTATTGGTAAATATAATTCCAGTGGACATCAATAAATATACAGTCTTTTCCACAGTTAGGATTATTTCTTTTGATAAGATTGTTGGAAGTGTGATTATTGGGTCAAAAGTTATGAACACTTTAAAAACTCTTCATATTACCAAAATGATTTTGAAACATATTAGACCACTTTATTTTATTACTAGTGATCTATGACAGACCAAGTTTCACTACATTATTGCCAATCTTTGTATTATTATTTTTAATAATATTTTTCTAAATGTGGCATCAACATATGACTATACATGTTGTTAAATTTAATAAACATAATTCTGTTTATCTACCTGATTTTTTAGTAGCATTTGATACATTGGGACAATCTTCCCATTTGAAACACTTTTACTTGGCTTCCATGTTACCATTCCCTCCTGCTCTATTGGAGGTCCCCAGGGTTTGGCTTTAGACCTTCCTCTCTTCTCATTGTATATTCTCTTTCTAGGTGACCTCATATACTCACATGGCTTCAAGTACCATTCAATTCCTATACAACTCCTCAAGTTTTATAGTCCAGATCCCAAATTTTATATCTAGTTCTAGATCCAAGGACCTAATCATATTCTTAATTTTGACTTCTCAGAAGCACTTCAAACCATTATATCCAAAACTAGACTGTTGCCTTGAGGTTTTGCCTCCAAAACCTGCATTTATAAGTATTTGTTGAATGAATAAAGAAAAAAATCTCACCACCCAGAGGAGAGTATAGCTTTCTCACAATACAGCTGTGAGAGGAGCATTCTAGACAAAATGAACAACAGTTACAAAGTCCCTGAGGTGGGAGAGGAATTATTATGCTTGAGGGACTGAAAGGAAGATAATGGCTAGAGCCCAGTAAAAGGGGGAAACTAGTAAGTAAATAAGGTTAGAGAAAAGATAGGTAGGGCCTACATCATGCTAAGCATTGTACACTTTGGAAAATAGTTTGGATTTTATTCTTGGTACAATGGCCAAACATTGAAGAGACTTTTAAATAGGATTATTTAAAATTATTATTTTATTCCAAAATAGGTTGACTCACAAGAAGTTTTCATATACCCTTTCCCTAGCTTTTCCCAATGACAGTAGTTTACATAATCCTAGTGCATTGTCAAAACCAGGAAATTGATGTTGAAAAAACATCATTAACTCAGGTAGAGACCTTATTCAGATTCCACCAATTTGTATAAGCACTCTTAATTTTTTTAATAGTTCTGTGAAAGTTTATCACGTATATGGATAGATTCATGTAACCACCATCACAACTAGAACACCAAACTGAATACATGACAAAGAAGAAACTCCCTCATGTTATCACATAAGAGTCATAACTGCCCACACATCCTAACCCCTGGAAACCACTTATGTGTCTTCCATTACTAAAATTTGTCACCCCTAAAATGTTATATAAATGGAATCATACAGTATGTAACACTTTGGAAGTGGCTTTTAAACCTAGGATCCATCCAAGTTGTTGGGTGTTATCAATAGTTAATTCCTTGAGCTAGGAGCTAAATTCCTAAGAGCTAAAACTATAAAACTCTTAGGTGTTACCAATAGTTAATTATAAAACTGTAAAAATTAGTTAATTATAAAACTATAAAACTCTTTAATTTAATTTAGTTAATTATAAAACTATAAAACTCTTATGTGTTATCAATAGTTAATTCCTTAAGTGTGCTTGCTTCAGCAGCACATATACTAAAATTGGAATGATACAGAGAGGATTAGCATGGCCCCTGTGCAAGGATGACATGCAAATTCGTGAAGCATTCCATATTTTTTCACAGTAATAAATGTTGTCATTAATGTATCTGTGAAAAACATTTTATAGATGTAATGTCCATGTTAGGATCAGATCAAGAGGAAGATATAGATTCAAGTCGTCATTTGGAGACCAGGAAGCAGGAGATGGGAGTTTCTCAGAGAATCTTAAACAGAAGGATCTTGACCATTCATCTGGGGCTGCCAATCAAAAAGGAAAAACTAGAGTAAACAAACAAGGAGAAGACACTTTTAGGCTGTTGAAAAAACAGAATGTAGTTCTTTCATGTGAAAGAATAGCAGAACTTAAAAATCACTGTAAAAAACTTACAGAAAAAATTTAAAGAATGGAAACTAAGGTTAGTGTACTGAAAAAGGAGCTGTCTGAAATAAAAGGAATAAAATCAGAGTTACAGCATCAAAAATCTGAATGGGAACAAGAACTCTGCAGTTTGAGATTCACCTTACAACAATAGGAAGAGAAGAGGAGAAATGATCATATAGTGTCTGAAGAAATTAGGGATTTAAATATAAAATTTAAAGAAAAAAAGAAAAAAAATTCCTTGAGCTAAGAGCTTAATTCCCAGGAGCTAAAACTATAAAACTCTTAGAAGAAAATATAGGGGAAAGTATTCATGACATTGGATTTGGCAGTGATTTCTTGGATATGACACTAAAGGCACAGGCAACAAAAGGAAAAATAGCCTTCATCAAAATTAAAAACCTTTGTGTACCAAAGGACACTATCAACAGAGTAAAAAGAAAACCCACAGGATGAAAGTATATATTTGCAAATCACATATACGATAAGAGATTAATACTCAGAATTTACATTAATAGAAAACTCCAAAAAGTGAACAACAACAAAACAAACAAACCATTTTAAAAAATGGGCCTGGGGGGGCCTGGGGATCAACCTGCCACAACCACCACTGCCAGTGCCAATGCATGCCAACCAGGGTCCTGAGGATGGACCCAACCTATCTACTACCATTGCCATCAGCATCTCAGTGTGAAGTCCGGGGGCCTGGGGATTGATCTGCCCTGCATGTTGCAGCTGGCACCCTCACACACCATCAGGAGGCCTGAGGATAGGCCAGATTTGCCTGCCACCACCCTCATCAGTGCCTGCATGCATTATCTGGGACCTTGGGATCAAACTGCCTCACCTGCTGCCGCCAGTGCCTGTGCATGTTGTCCAGGACCTGGGGATTGGTCTACCCTTGCCTGTCTCCTCTGGTGCTTGTGCACACCTCCTGAGGGCCTGGGAATCGTTCTACCCTGCCTGTCACTGCTGGTGCTCATGCACGCCTTCCAGGGGCCTGAGAACAGGCTCATCTGGCCTGTCACTCCCACCCACACACAGTGGGGACCTGGGGACTGGTGTGCCCAGCCTGCCACCACCACTGTCACTGGTACCTACTCACATGTGCCATGTGGGGGTTTGGGGACTGGCCCGCTCAACCCATTACTGCCACTGTTGGTGCTCATATGTGCCACATGGGGGCCCAAGGGTTGGCCTGCTGCCACTACTGTCACTGTTGACTCCATGCACACTGTCCAGGGGCCCGAGGACCCACCTGCCCATCATGCCCACTGCTGCCACTGCTGACACCCAAGCAAACCACCTTGAAGTCCAAGGACCAGCTTGCCAAGGCCTGCTATCACTGCTGCCTGTGTATACTGAGTGGGTGCCCAAAGACCACCATGCTGGGCCTGCTGTTGCCACCATTGATGCCCAAGGACCAAACTGCCTGCATCCCTGTCCTTAGCAAAGCCTCAACACAGTCTCCACTAACAACCATAGCCTAAGCCACTGAGGAACTCACAGACACCACTAACACTGATTACAGCTGAAGAAATCATACTGAAACTATACCACTGTGCCCACTCAGAATCAAGGCAAAGCAAACTATCAAACCAATACTACAAATACATCTATAGGAATAAGTTTTCCCCCACAAAAGCCAATCCATAAAATTGGAAGAAGCAACTGTTACACAAGATGTACAGATATCAATGTAAGGACACAAGACACATGAAAAAGGAAGGAAATATAAGACTTCCAAAAGAACACAGTAATTCTGCTATATCAGATGTTAATGAAAAGGAATTCTATGACATGTCTGAAGAATAATTCAAAACAATGATATTAAAGAAACTCAGTGAGAAAAAAAAAAAGAAAAGAAACTCAGTGAGATACAAGAGAACAGAGATAAATGATACAAACAAATGAGGAACACAATTCATGATCTGAATGAGAAATTCAACGAAGAGATAGATATCATGAAAAAGAACCTAACAGAAATCCTGGAACTGAAGAATTCAATGAGTGAAATAAAAAATACAACCAAGAGCTTCAACAATAGACTAGATCAAGCAGAAGAATTTCTGAACTTGAGGACAGGACTTTTGAAATAACCCAGTTAAACAAAAAAGAAATTAAAATTAAAAAATGAAGAAAGCCTATATGACATATGCGACACCATAAAGTGACCAAATATTTGAATTTTTGGAGTTCCAGAGGGGAAGAGATGGGCAAAGATATAGAAAACCTATTTATTAAAATAATAACTAAAATTTTGCAAGTCTTGCAAGAGATATAGACAACCAGATACTGGAAGTTCAAAGATCCTCAAATAGATTCAATCCAAAAATGTCTTCACCAAGGCACATTATAGTTAAACTGTCAAAAGTCAAAGGCAAAGACAGAATTCTAAAAACAGCAAGAGAAAAGCATCAAGTGACATATAAGGGAATCTCCATCAGACTAAAAGCAGATTTCTTAGCAGAAACCTTACAGGCTAGGAGTGAATGGGATGATATATTCAAAGTGCTGAAAGAAAAAAATGCAGTCAAGAATGCTATATCCAGCAACTCTATCCTTTCAAAATGAAAAAGAAATAAAGTCTTTCCCAGACAAGCAAAAACTGAGGGAATTAATCACCACTAGATTGACTCTACAAGAAATGCTTAAGGGAGTCCTACATATGGAAGTGAAAGGACGATATCTACCATCATGAAAACACATGATAGTATAAAACTCACTGGTAGAGAAGACACACAAATGAGAAAGAGAAAGGAGTCAAATATTACCACTCCAGAAGACCACCAAACCACAATGATAAACAATAAGAGAAAAAGAAAGGAATAAAGGACATACAAAACAACCAGAAAACCATGAACAGAATGACAGAAATAAGTTCTCACCTATCAATAACAACTTTGAATGTAAACAGATTAATTTTCCCACTAAAAAGATATAGACTGGCTGAATAGATTAAAAGAATGATCCAACTATATGCTGCCTACAAGAAACATACTTTACTTGTAAAGACACATATACACTGATAATTAAGTGATGTAAAAAGATATTCCATGCAAATGGAAACCAAAAATGAACAGGACTATCTATACTCACATAAGACAAAACAGACTTTAAATCAAAATCTGTAAAAAGGTAATTATATAACAATAAAGAGATCAAATCAGCAAGAGAATATAACAATTCTAAATATATAAGCACTCAACACTGGAGCACCTTGATATATAAAGTAAGTAATATTAAATCTAGAGGGAAAGTAGACTCCAATACAATAATTGTTGGGGACTTCAACACCCCACTCTTAGCATTGGACAGATCATCTAGACAGAAAATCAAAAAAGAAACATTGGATTTAAACTGTACTTCAGACCAAATGGACCTAATAGACACTTATAAAACATTTCACCCAACAGCCTCAGAATACACATTCTTTTCATCAGCACATGGAACATTCTCCAGAATTAACCACATGTTAGGACATGAAACAAGGCTTAAAATTAAAAAAAAAATCAAATTCCTATCAAGTATCTTATCTGATTACAATGGAATAAAACTACAAATCAATAACAAGAGGAACATTTGAAACTAGCAAATACATGGAAATTAAACAACATGCTCCTGAATAACCAATGGGTAAAGGAACTAATTAAGAATGAAATTTAAAAATTCCTTGAAACAAATGAAAATAGAAACACATCATACCAAGACCCATGAGATACAACAAAAGCAGTTATAACAGGGAAGTTTATAGCAATAAATGCCTACATGAAAAAAGTAGAAAGATTTCAAATATACAACCTAATGATGCATCTAAAGGCACTAGAAAAGCAAACACAAAACAAACCCAAAATTAGTAGAAGTAAAGAAATAATAATGACCAGAGCAGAATTAAATGAAAGAGACTAAAAAGAAAAAAAAAAGATCAAGAAGTGAAAAGTTGGTTTTTTGAAAAGATAAACAAAATTGACAAACTGCTAGTTAGACTAACCAAGAAAAAAAGAGAAGACATCAACAAGTAAATCAGAAACAAAAAAGGACATATTGCAACTGACACCACAGAAATACAAAGGATCATTAGAGAATACTATGAACAACTATATGCTAACAAATTGGAAAACACAGAGAAAATGGATGAATCCCTGGAAACATACAACCTACCAAGATTAAACCAGAAAGAAATAGAAAATCTGAACAGACCAAAAATGAGTAATGAGATTGAATCAGTGATAAAAAGTTTCCCAAAAAAGAAAAGCCTAGGATCAGATGGCTTTACTGGTGAATTCTACCAAACTTATAAAGAAGAACACCAATTCTTCTCAAACTATTCCAAAAAATTGAAGAAGAGTGAATTCTTCCTAATCCATTCTACAAGGACAGCATTACCATAACACCAAAACCAGACAAGGACACAACAAAAAAGAAAACTACAGGCCAATACCCCTGATGAACATAGATGCAGAAATCCTCAATAAAACTGCATATTGTTTTCCATAATGGCTGTACTAATTTAAATTTCCACCCACAGTTTATAAGAGTTCCTTTATCCTGCAACCTCACCAACATGTTATTTTGTGTCTTTTCATGAAAGCCAATCTAATTGGGGTAAGATAATATCTCATTGTGGTTTTGACTTGCATTGCCCTAATGATTAGTGATGTTGAGCATTTTTTCATATACCTGTTGGCTATTTGTATGTCTTCTTTTGAGAAATATCTATTCAGATCCTTTGCCCACTTTTAAATGAGATTATTTGGGTTTTTTGCTGTTGAGTTGTTTGAGCTCCTTGTATATTCTGGATATTAGTCCCTTGCCAGATGAATAGTTTGCAAATATTTTCTCCCATTCTGTAGGTTGTCTCTTCACTCTTTTGATTGTTTTCTTTGCTGTGCAGAATCTTTTTAGTTTAACATAATCCCATTTGTCTGTATTTGTTTTTATTGCCTATGCTTTAGAAGTCTTAGCCATAAAATCTTTGCAAACTGAACCAAACAACACAACAAAAAGATAATTTGCCACAATTAGGTGGGATTTATCCCAGGGATGCAAGGATGGTTCAACATATACAGATCAATAGATGTGATATGTCACATCAACAGAATGAAGGACAAAAACCATATGATCATCTCAATAGACACAGGAAAAGCATTTGATAAAATTCAACATCCCTTCATAATAAAAACTCTCAAAAAATTAGTCTTAGAAGGAACACACCTCAACATAGTAAAGGCCTTATATGAAAAACCCATAGCTAACATACTGAATGGGGAAAAACTGAAAGCTTTTCCTCTAAAATCTGGAATAAGACAAGGATGCTTACTTTCACCACTCCTATTCAACATAGTACTGGAAGTCCTAGCCAGAGCAATTACACAAGAGAAAAAAAATAAAAGCCATCCAAGTTGGAAAAGAGGAAGTCATATTGTCCCTCTTTGCAGGTGGCATGATCTTATATGTAGAAAATTCTAAAGACTCCACCAAAAAAACCTTTTAGAACTGATAAAAAAAATTCAGTAAAGTTGCAGGATACAAAATCAATATAGAAAAATCAGTAGTGTTTCTAAATACTAGCAATGAAATAGCTGAAAAAGAAATGAAGAAAGCAATCCCATTTATAATAGCTACAAAAAAAAATAGCTAGGAATAAATTTAACTAAGGTGGTAAAAGACCTTTATAAGGAAAACTACAAAACACTGATGTAAGAAATTGAAAAGGGCACAAATGGAAAGACATCTTATGTTCATAGATCAGAAGAATTAGTACTGTTAAAATGACCACACTACCCAAAGCAATCTACAGATTCAACACGATCCCTATCAAAATACCAACGACATTCTTCACAGAAACAGAAAAAATAATCCTAAAGTTTGTGGAACCACAAAAGATCCTGAATAGCCAAAGCAATCCTGAGCAAAAAGAACAAAGCTGGAGATATCACACTACCAGACTCAAAATATACTACAAAGCTACAGTAACAAAAACAGACACATAGACAGAATAGAGAACTCAGAAATGAATACACATATTTATAGCCAACTGATTTTCAACAAAGACACTAAGGACATACATTGGGGAAAGGACACCCTCTTCAATAAATGGTGCTGGGAAAATTGGATATCCATATGCAGGAGAATGAAACTAGACCCCTATCTCTCAACATATACAAAAATCAACTCAAAATGAATTAAAGACTTACATGTAAGACACAAACCTATAAAACTACTAGACGAAAACACAGGAGAAATGCTTCAGGACATTCATCTCAGCAAAGATTTTATGGCTCAGACTTCTAAAGCATAGGCAATAAAAACAAATACAGACAAATGGGATTATGTTAAACTAAAAAGATTCTGCACAGCAAAAGAAACAATCAAAAGAGTGAAGAGACAACCTACAGAATGGGAGAAAATATTTGTAAACTATTCATCTGGCAAGGGACTAATATTCAGAATATACAAGGAGCTCAAACAACTCAACAGCAAAAAACCCAAATAATCTCATTTAAAAGTGGGCAAAGGATCTGAATAGATATTTCTCAAAAGAAGACATACAAATAGCCAACAGGTATATGAAAAAATGCTCAACATCACTAATCATTAGGGCAATGCAAGTCAAAACCACAATGAGATATTATCTCACCCCAATTAGATTGGCTTTTATCAAAAAGACACAAAATAACATGTTGGTGAGGTTGCAGAGAAAAGGAACTCTTATAAACTGTTAGTAGGAATGTAAATTAGTACATCCATTATGGAAAACAATATGCAGGTTTCTCAAAAAACTAAAAATAGAACTACCATATGATCCAGCAATCCAACTACTGGGTATTTATCCAAAGGAAAAGAAATCAGTATATCAAAGGGCTACTTTCACCCTTATGTTTATTGCAATATTCACAATAGCCAAGATATGGAATCAACCTAAGTGTCTAACAATGGATAAATGGGTAAAGAAAATGTGGTATATGTACACAATGGTATACTACTTAGCCACAAAAAAGAATAAAATCCTATAATTTGCAGCAACATAGATGGAACTGGAGGTCATTATGTTAAGCAAAATAAATCAGGCACAGAAAGAGAAATAGCATATGTTCTCACTTATATGTGGGGGCTAGAAAAGTGGATATCATAGACATAGAGAGTAGAATGGTGGTCACCAGAGACTAGGAAGGGTGGTGGTGGAGGGATGAAGAGAGGTTGGTTAATGGGTATAACCATTCAGTTCGATAGAAGGAATAACTTCTGGTGTTTGGTAGCATAGTAGGGTGAGTATAGTTAATCATTTATTGTATACTTCAAAATAGCTAGAAAAGAAGATTTGTAATGTTCCCAGCACAAAGAAAAAATAAATGTTTGAGGTGATGGATATCCCAATTACCCTGTTTTGATCATTACACATTGTATACAGGTATAAAAATATCACATGTACCCCCAAAATATGTACGACTAATATATATCAATTTTTAAAATCTTGTTACTCATTAACAAAACAAAACACTCCCACCTCAAAAAAAAAAAAAAGAAAACAGAGGCTGTGGAGGAATTGGAACATTTGTGCACTGTTTGTAGGAATGTAAGATGGTGCAGGTGCTATGGAAAACAGTATGGCAGTTTCTCAAAACATTAAAAATGGAATTACCATAGGACCCAGCAATTCCATTTCTGAATACATATCCAAAAGTTTTGAAAGCAGGGATATGAGCAGATATTTGTACATCCATGTTCATTAGCAGTATTTTTCACAATAGCCAAAAGGTAGAAGCAGCCCAAATGTCCACTGACGAATGAATGGATAAACAAAATGTGGCATATACATACAATGGAATATTATTCAGCCTTAAAAAAGGAGGAAATTCTGAAACATGTTACAATATGTATGAACCTTGAAGATATGCTAAGTGAAGTAAATCAGTCACAAAAGGACACATATTGTATGATTGCATTTATATGGATTAGCTACAAGTCAAGATGAGAGCTCTTACCAGAAACTGAATCTGCGGGAACACTGATCTTGGACTTCTATCCTTAAGAATTGTGAGAAAATAGATTTCTGTTTTTTAAGCCATGGCATTTTGTTTTAGCAGCCCAAGCTGACTAATACAACATGTATACTGGAAATTAAACAGTTAAGTATATGGATGGCAGGTGGCAAAGGTTGGTTTCAAACTGTTAGTAGATGACAGATAAGCAAGTAAGGAGTCTAGAATGATGATGTGACAATAGATTAGAGTTGAAGTCATCTGTATGAACTCATGTTTAGCTTAATATAAATATAAATATAAATGCAGATACAGAATTACATACAGAAAATTTTATTGATACATGTGTATATATGCATGGATTATTATACACACATTTCCTTGTTCTGACAGCTGAAAGGGGACAACAGCCAAATAGCAATGAGCACACCTAGTACACAGATCTTGGTTTCGAATGCCATTCATTTCTAATTCCATCCTCTAATAAAAGGAATAAAAGGACCCAGAGATCCTAGGAGAAATACTTCATTCTAGGACTAAGTCAGGAAACATACAAGATTAACTTGGAGCATTGTATAGTGCCAGAAAGTGAGGAAGTGTTAAAAACAAACAAACAAAACAACAAAACAAAACCAAAAAACCCACAGTGATGGAAGTATGTCAAAGGGATACAGAAGCTGACTAAAGAGCTCCTAATAAATAAAGGAATATTGGATTGTAACGCAAAACATAAAATAAATATCCATGAGCTCATACTGATATAAATAAATGATTGAATAAATAAATAAATCAGGGATAAGACAAATCTGCCATACAGAAGAATTTCAAAAAAATTTATGTAAATACTCCTTCCTTAAAAAGGTGGAGTATAACTATACAAAGTGACTTACTTCTAAAGAGAACAATATGGAAAAGGAGAATAAAGAGGAACTTTACAGTAGAGGATCACTTACCTCAAGCCAGGTGATGAAGGGTAACATCAACAGTGATATATCATGTTGATAGTATGTACCCTTGATGTGATGTGATAAGAATGTCACTTTACTTCTGTGGTAAAGTAAAACACGTAACTCCAGCATAAGCATGAGAAAAATCTCAGACAAGTCCCAAATTGATTGATATTCTACAAAATACCTGACCAGCAGTCGTCAAAACTGCCAAGGTCACTAAAAACAAGGAAAGTCTGGAAACTGTCACAACCAAGAAGAGCCTAAAGAGACAAGACAACTAAATTTAATTTGCTATTTTGGATGGGATTCTGGAATAGAAAATGGACATTATGGAAAAACTGAGGAAATCTCAATAAAATATGAATTTCAGTTAATAATAATATCATTAACTGAATAATAATATTAATAACTGAAGTTATTAACCAATAATATATCAATATTGATTCAGTAATTATGACAAATATACAAGTGTAAGATATTACTAATGGGGAAACTAAGTGTGAAGTATACAGGAACACTATCTTTGCAATAATTCTGTCAATCTAAAACTATTCTAAAATGAAAAATTTATTTAAAAAGTGAATGAATGCAAGGTGAGGAAATGTAAACCTTGTATTTAATAAACTCTTTCAAAAAGCTTAAATACGAAGTAAGGCAAGTAACATGGCATTGCTGTCAGTATTTCAAGTTTAGATAAATAGTTGGATATTTTCATGCTTCTCTTTTATTCATTAAATACAGTAAAACAGAAGAATATTTAGCTATCTCACACTGGTTTTATATTCTACTATGGTTACTATGCTTAATAAAAAATAAGCATGAAAACATCTCCAGTTAATATTAATAGAAAACTATAAAGTGAAATAGAAGAGTTGTTAAACAAGCAAATAAAATGTCTTACAATAATTGATATGGAGAACTCAACGAGTTGGTTTAATACCAGATTAGAAACAATTAGTGACCTAGAAGTTGGTCAGAAGAAATCTCTGAGCCAAACGTGGCATAGAGAGATAAAAAGGGAGAATATAAAGATAAGAGGGTAAAAGACATGGCACATGAGTCAGACAGCCTAATGTCTATTGAAATGGAATGCCAGAAGGCGCTAGAATGAGAAAATCTAATATGTTATTTGGGACTCCATAGGGAAGGGAGAAAAATGATGAGGCACTACAATATTTGAAAAGAGTGTGAAATATTTTCAGAAGAGTGTGAAAGACCCCAATCCACAGATTCATGAAGTCAAATAATTCCAAGTAGAATAAATATTTTTAAAATCACATTTAGACACATCATAGTAAAACTACAGAGAACAAAAGACAAAGAGAAAAATCTTAAAAGTAGCCAGAGGAGTAAACATAGATTACTTTACTTATTCAACACCTCTTGTAACCTGCCACATATCTTCTACCCTACTTTTTAATCTAGCCATTGCTTTGACAACAAACTTCACACATTTGTAACCTGATAGTGTCTCACTTCAACTGTAATAACATGAACTTCTTTTCTTCCGTAGTCAAGGCACATCTGCCACTTTGTCTTGGGCTGCCCGTGGAAACCTGCACATACACATGCACAACCTGGAAGTGCAATGGAGTTCACAAGCCATGCGGGATGGGAGCCTCTCTGTTCCTTTGTTAGGCTAACTCTGAGGCATATTCTGTTCCTTTGGTGGACAATTTTAAGACACATTCTACATGGCTCCTTGGAGGGGCTCAGTGAGATTGAGCTCCAGTGGCCTCCAGTAGGGATAGCCTAAAAATTGGATTTCCCTTCTTCCCTGTTACACTTTTCCTGGTCCTCCACTCTTATCCCTGGTATCACCTCCAAAAATAAACTATCAGCACATAAACCCTTATCCTGGGATTTGTTTTCTGGGGGAACCCAGGCTAAGACACTTTCAAAGGAGAAACAGGCTGAAAGATGATTTCCTAACACCAACAATGGAGGTGAGGAGGCAGTGAAACAATATCTTTAAAGTGCTGAGAGACAAAAACTGGTAACTGGCAACTAAGGAGAGGAATATAACATAGGGAGAACAAATATAAAGCAAAAAATAAGAATATATCAGTGACTATATTAAATGTACATCAACTTAGTGCTGTAATTAAAGACACATGGTGCCAGTCAAGATGAAAAAATAAAACAAAAACAAAAATTCAACTTTATAGTGTTTATAAAACACACATTAAAAATACAAGGATACAGATAGTCAAAAGGGAAAGCAGGAAATATTTGTACATCTATACAAATATTCATCCAAAAAAATCTGGTTTAGCTATGTTAATATTAGAAAAACAAATTGTAAAGCAAAGCATTTCTAAAGATAAAGGTTATCATCAATTCACTTCATCATTTGTAATAAAAGGTTAAATAATTATAAATCTGTATGTACTTAATCTCAAAATTAAGAAAATTTGAAGGAGAAACAGACAAACCCACAGTAATAAAGAGAAATTTTAACATATCTATTTTAGTTAGTGACTGATAGAACAAACATATGAAAATTGAAAAGGGCATAGAATATTTACACAACATGATTAACAAACTAGAACCAATGGACATATATAGATTTGGATTAAATAAATGCAGAAAATAAATTTTTTTGAGCATACCTGGGTTATTTACCCAAAAAATTGGCTCTATATTGGACTATAGAACAAGTATCAACAAATATTAATGGACTGAACTCAGACAAAGTATACTCTTTGACCACAATGCTATTAAGCCAGAAATCAATAATAAAAAGATAATTAGAAAATTCCCACTTATTTGAAAATTAGAAGTGTACATCTTTACAACTCATGGGTTAAAGAAGAAATCACAAAGGATACTAAATAATATTTTGAACTGAAAGATAATGAAAATATTACATATTAAAACTTGTGAAATGCTGCTGAAGTCATGCTTAGAGGGTAATTTAGAGCCCTAAGAATGTATATTAGAAAATAGTAAAGGCTGAAATTTGAAGAGCTAAGCATCCATATCAAGAAGTTGTGGGGAGAAAAGGCAAAATAAACCCAAAGAAAGCAGAAGAAGGAGTAATAAAAGTAAGAGCAGAACTTCACAAAATTAAAAAAAAAAGAATGTCAATTTTTTCCTTTGAAAAGGCTAGTAAAATTGATAAACCTCTGGCAAGACTGCCCAAGACAACAAAAAGAGAGAAAGCACAATATCCAATATCAGCACGGAAAAAAGAGACAGCAGCACAGACAGGTGCTGCAGACACTAAAAATAAACAAGATTAGGCCAGCATGGTGGCTCACGCCTGTAATCCCAACACTTTGGGAGGCCGAGGCAGGAGGATCGCTTGAGGCCAGGAGTTTGAGACCAGCTTGGGCTCCATAGTGATGCCCCATTTCTAAAAAAAAAATTAGCAGACCGTGGTGGTGTGTGCCTGTAGTCCTAGCTACTTGGTCGGCTGAGGCAAGAGGATCACTTGAACCCAGGAGTCTGAGGTTACAGTGAGCTATGATGTCACCACTGCACTCTAGCCCAAGCAACAGAGTGAGAACCTATCTCAAAAATAAATAAATAAATAAATAAGATTACATTATGAAAAACTTTATACCAAAAATTTGAAAATTTAGTTGGAATGAACAAATTTCTTTTTTAAAAAAAGTAATGTATCAGAATGACTTCAAAAAAAACTACAAAATCCCAGTGCCATTATCCTTAGAATGGACAAATTTCTAAAAACTTACCAAAGTAGCTTACCAAACTGACTCAAGTAGAAATGGAAAATCTGCCTAATCCTACAAGCATTAAAAAGTATAAGAGTTAAGAGTCTATGCTGTTTGTAATGGAGATCCATTGGAAGGTTTTAAGGAAATGATACAGTCATGAATAAACATGGAGACCCAAAAACGTTCAAAGCTTTAAAATTTGTAAACTTTAACAACCCAAATATTCATCAACAATAGAATGGATAAATAATTTGTGGTATATTGAAACAATGAAACACCATACAGCAATGAAAACAAACAAAATATAGGTACATACAATGTGGATAAATCTTATAAAACATAATGTTGACCAAAAAAATAAAAGCAAGACAAGATGTAAACTGTATATAAAACATGATTCCATTTATATAAAGTGAAACAAACAAAAACTCACTAAACTGCATTGCTAGGAATGCATGTGGTAAACTAAAAAGAAAAGTAGAGCAATTATTACCATAAAATTCAGACTAAGTTTACCTCTAGGGTGGAGGTAGAAACTATGTTCATGCAAGCATATGGGACCTTCTGTACTATTGTCAGTGTTTTATTTCTTGATAGTGGTTACATAGCTATTTACTTTATAATTATTCATTAAACTGTATACTTAGCCTTTGTGTTTTTGCTGTAAGATATTATAATTTACAATTAAAATGGCAATAAAAGGAAAAAAACTCAAACAAAATACAGCTCTGAACCTTTTAATATTTTTTAACCAAATTGTACAAAACAGTTATCCTGTAACCCGTCTCTGAGCTGGTACTCATCCCACTGCTGGTCCTCTTTTCCTTGGTGTGAATGTTGGGAACAGGGTGAGGCTCAGAGAGGGAGTTAATGAGATGAAAGACAGGGATGGGTTGAAGTTCAAAGATGGAATAAAATACAGGAATGAGTTAAAGATAAGAGATTATTTAGTGTTCAAAGTCAGGGATAGTTAAGGAAGAGAATAAAGAATGAAGAGTCAGGGATAGAATTAGGGTTTGGGTATCTGTTAAGAACATTACTGGACAATTTACATTTTGCCACAGCTACTTTTTGATGATTGGTCAAAACTGTAGCATCAAAATAACTCCCTCAAACTGCTCACATGAAAAAAATCCTGATTTGGTTATGGCAGGCATCTTGAAGGCAGTGATACCTGACTGGAGACCTAAAATATGAGTAGAAGTTACCTAGATGAAGAACAGGAATGGACAATTGATGTAGAGGGAACAGCATAGGCAAAGGCACAGATGCATGGAATAGCAAGTGTGTGTAGACAGCAGAGTCCAGTTGCTGGAGGCAAGATATGTGGAGAGCTGAGACCACAGAAGATTGGTAATGACAGGTATCAAGGACTTTGTATGCCATGTTAGGAGCCTAGGAGTTAAGAGTCTGCTGTTTGTAATGGGGAGCCATAGAAAGGTTTTAAGGAAATTACATGGTCATGGATAAACATGGAGATGGAAAAAACCAAAGTATTAGATATGCATGCACTAAATAATGTTCAAAGGTGCATATTTTCACTTTAAAGGATTAGATTAAGTTACAATCATGCTTAAAGTATTTAATTACCATTAATTTATTTTATTCCCTCTAAAATTGATTGCCACATAAAAGAATTAATTAATTGCTTGTCATTCTGATTTATCAGTCCATCTCTTGTGAATTTGATTGCCATGAGTCAGGATAACATGCTATTAAAAATCAGACAGATCTTGATTCATTAAGATGTAAACAGTCCCATGAGAAACTAACAGTCAGCTAAATGCTCTTTTTAGATTTATCTTTAATATATTTTAATTGTAACAGAAGACAGAATATAAATCCTGAAAGATGTAAATTTGTAACAAATAAAAGAAAGGACTTATTCACTGTGTTGCACCTTGAGAAAATTGTTTTGTCTCAAGTGATAAAGGAGTCAATCAGGGATTAGACCAACTTTTGAAGGACGGCTTCAATATAGATGCTCAAAGAACATCTTTAAAGTACTTGAATAGTCAGCCCCCTTTTCATAAGTAATGAGGTTCATAGAAAATATGAAATATACTCAATAAGAATTCTAAAGAAAGGTTTATAATTGTAGAGATCGAGCACAAGTTCAAAATCATTATAATGGCTAAACCAAAATGGATAATGAAAATGTATTTAGTTAGCTCTGGGCAGCTTAAAATTCTATCTACTGATTGTAAATTATTCACAGTCCTTAAATAAGAAAGGCATACTATTTTATCTATGACAATAATAATGTTTCCACCTACTCGTGAAGGTTGTTCTGCATTCCCTAGCAACTCATCAGGATCTGCATGTTCTGGATCGTATACCCATATAATGATAACCTATAAAATAAAATGTGTTTGCATTTCTTTACATTTTGTACAAATTTCATTTTTAGTTGTAGCAAAACATAATGATAAAATGTTTTTATTTATTTAAAAATTTTTAATTATCCCATTTTTAAAAATGAAAAGCAATTTTCCGTAAGTGAAACTATTCAAAGACATATGAAGAGTTAATAACATCCCTCTACACCGCTTAAGTAACTAATGTTAAATTTCATATGAATGTTTATATATCTTTCTTTATACCCATAAATAGACACAGTAACTTCCCCCCCCCGCTCATATACTTTTTACAAAAATGAAATCATCCTATACATGTAATTTGTAACTTAACATTTGTCACTTGATGCATGGCCATTTCAATAGATATATTCTTTCTTGTTTATTTTTCCTTGAAAAGATCATTTATTTACATAGTTAAAAACAAATTATATTAAAAATACAGCAAAAATTGTCCCTCCTACCCTGTACTCCTTCACTCAGTTCCACTTGCACCCCACAGGTAACTATTATTAGTAAGTTCTTGCTTGTATTTCTATAAAATTTTTGTGCATAACCAATAAAGAGGTTATTTTTCCTCCCTTTCACACAAATGCTAGCTAGCATGCTGAACACATTTTTTTCTGAATCTTATGTTTTTCACTTAAAGTTAAATCTTACAGATCTTTACACATTCTCATTAATTTTTCTGCTGCATATTATTCCAAGTTATGGAAGAACCATAATTTATTTAACCAGTAACCAACTGGTAACTGTATGTTTCCAGTCCTTTGCCATTATAATCAATCAATGCTACAATGAGCAACTTTGTACAACTTTGAGCATATTGATAGGGCACATTCCTAAAAGTGTAATTGTTGAGTCATAGGGTGAATGCATTTGTAATTTTGATAGATACTGCTAAATTGCTGTCTATAGCAGTTGCACCAATATACCCTCTCACCAGCAATGTATGAGATTTCTTCTTTCCTCATAGCCTTCCCAACATCGTGTGTTATTGTACATTTGGATATTGCCAGTCTGATGGGTGAAAAATGGTACTTTGGTGTAGTTTAAATCTGCAATTCTCTTTTAAGAAAGTTTCAGCATCTTTCCATATGTTCAAGTTCCACTTGTACTTCCTTTGCCCATTTTTCTATCGGGTTGTTAGTCTTTTATTAATATATTTGCAGAAGTTCTTTACGTTTTAAGAAGACATTGGTTTGTTTACTGATTCAAGTTGTATTTTTCCACCTGTATTCCATTTTCTTTTGACCTTTTGATAATTTTTTGCCATATTATCTATCATTTTATTTACCTTTTAGTAAAAATTATCATATGTTTTGGTTTGTTTTCTGGATTTTGTGATAGAGTTTGGAAAGTTTCCAATTTTCCAGTTGTAAGAGAATTCCTCCATGTTTTCTTCAGTTGTTACTGGATTCATTGTATTTGCATAGTCAACCCATTTCAAATTTATTCTGGTGTACTATGTGAGGTATGATGCCAATCTTTTTTTTTTTAATAATTAGATGGCTACCCAGTTATCCCAACATCATTTATTGACTAGTCCATCTTCTCTCCATTGATTTGAGATGCTACCTTCATTATTTAGTAAAGACCTAAGTGTATTTTGGTTATTTCTGGATTTCTATGCAGTTCCATTGATCTTAATTGTCTTTTCAAGAGTTAGTATCTCATAGTTTAAATACAGAGGCTTCATAGTGCATTTTAATGCCTCGTATGACAAGTTCCCGATCTTCATTCTTATTCACCGTTTTTCTGGACACTGTTTGCTTTTGTTTATCCATAGGAACTCTGGAAACACCTTGTCTACTTCTGGAAAAATGTATTTCTTTTATTAAGATGGAACTGCATTTATAAATTAACTTAAAGAAGATTTATATCTTTATGTTGTAGAGTACATTTATCAAGGGAACAGTATGCCTTTCCTTCAGGAGAGTTCTAAAGTTTTGTCATATAGGTCCTGTACATTTTATTCAGTAAAATCTCCATGTGAGAGATTACCAAGTGAAGAGAATTGTCTTTGTTTTGGGACTTTCAGATTCAAATCAGATACACTAGCTCACATGTTTGTCAAAAGTTCAAATGGTCTCACCCCATCTCAGCAAAGTCTATGAATCCCTGGCAAGTTTGTTCATCTGCTCAGCCTTCACCCTTAGCAACTGGTCCTAGGTATGAAAGCATTTTCTAGTTTTTGCTCACCTAGCAAGGTCCTATTCTTCTGGAATATATGGCCTTTAGATTTCATTTTATCCACAGCTCTTTGAGTCTTTAAAGGTTTTAAGAAATTTATCATGTGATTTCTTGTTAAAGTTGGAATGAATGTTTTTTATATCATTCTATATCTGCTTGGAGGTGTTAATTATTTAGCTCAAAATACATTCTAATTTTCAATAACCAAGATCAGAGCAGAATTAAATGAAATCGAGAACAAAAGAACAATACAGAAGATTAATGAAATGAAAAGTTAGTTCTTTGAAAAGATAAACAAAATAGACAGGCCACTTGCCAGGTTGACCAGAAGCAGAAAGGAAAGGACTCTAATAAGCTCAATTAGAAATGAAAAAGGAGAGGTCACAACTGATATCATGGAAATACAAAACATCATCTTCGAATAGTACAAAAATCTCTATGCCCAAAAACACAAAAACGTGGAGGAAATGAACAAATTCTTAGAAACATATTACCTCCCTAGGCTCAACCAGGAAGAAATAGAATTCCTAAACAGACCAATATCAAGCACAAAAATTGAAGCAGTAATAAAAAATCTTCCAACAAAAAAAAGTCCTGGACCAGATGGGTTCACACCTGAATTCTACCAAGCCTACAAAGAAGAACTGGTGCCTATACTGCAGAAATTATTCAAAAACATCCAGAAGGATGGAATCCTCCCAAACTCATTCTATGAAGCCAATATCACCTTGATACCAAAGCCAGGAAAGGACACACAAGAAAACTACAGACCAATATCCCTTATGAATACAGATGCAAAAATTCTCAATAAAATCCTAGCAAACTGAATTCAAATGTACATCAAAAAAATAATTCATCATGATCAGGTGGGCTTCATCCCCAAGATGCAGGGATGGTTCAACATACGCAAATCTATAAATGTAATTCACCATATAAATAAAAGCAAGAACAAAGATTATATGATCCTTCCAACAGATGCAGAAAAGGCTTTTAACAAAATCCAGCACCCTTTTATGATAAGAACTCTTAACAATATAGGCATAGATGGCTCATACCTCAAAATTCTTAAAGCCATATATGATAAACCCACAGCCAATATCATACTGAATGGGGAAAAATTGAAAGCATTCCCTCTTAAAACTGGAACCTGACAAGGTTGCCCACTATCTCCACTTCTATTCAACATAGTGCTGGAAGTCCTTGCCAGAGCAATCAGACAAGAGAGAGGAATCAGGGGTGTCCAAATGGTGGCAGAAGAGGTGAAACTTTCATTATTCGTGGATGATATGATATATCTGGAAAACCCCAAAGATTCAACCAAGAGATTACTGGAATTGATAAATGAATTCAGCAAAGTCTCACGATACAAAATCAATGCACACAAATCAATAGCCTTCATATATGCTAATAACAGTTGAGCCGAGAAACAAATTAAAGATGCAATACCTTTCACAATAGCACCAAAGAAAATTAAATATTTAGGAACATATCTAACTAAGGAGGTGAAAGACCTATATAGAGAGAATTAGGAAACACTGAGAAAAGAAATTGCAGAGGATGTAAACAGATGGAAAACTCTACCACGCTCTTGGATAGGTAAAATCAACATTGTAAAAATGTCTCTGCTACCTAAAGTGATTTACAGAATCAATGCAGTCCCTATCAAAATACCAACACCATTTTTTGTTGATCTAGAAAACATAATTCTACGCTTCGTGTGGAATCAGAGAAGACCCCGTCCAGCCAAAGCAATCTTAAGCAAAAAGAACAAATTGGGAGGCATCTATCTACCAGACTTCAAACTATATTACAAGGCTATAGTAAGCAAAACAGCATGGTACTGGCACAAGAACAGAGACATAGACCAATGGAACAGGACTGAGAACCCAAATATAAAACCAGCCTCATACTGTCATCTGATCTTTGACAAATTCCACAAAAACCCACATATAATATACATACATGAAAAATCGGTCCTCTGTATACATAGGTTTCACATCCTGGGAATACTGTATTTTTCATATAGTTTGCTTGAAAAAAAATCCTTGTATAAGTGGACCAGTGTAGTTCAAACCCGTGTTGTTCAAGGGTCAATTGTATATTCATTAGGTCAAGTTTGTCAATTGTATTTGAATATTTTATTGTTCCTACTGATTTTTATCTGCTTTTTAAAATAGCTTTTAAGTTCTCCTTTCCTGATAATTTGTCTTTTTAAAAACTTCTTTTTGTCTTTGTTCCTCTGCAGCTTTATTATGGTAAGTCTAGTTGTAGACCTCTTTTTATTTACTTTTTATTGTGGTTCTTAGGATCTCCTAAATATGTGGATGGCATCTTCATTTTTGGAAAATCTTAGTCATGATCTCTTAAATATTGTGATATGTTTTATATCCTTTATTTTGATGACATAATAGGTGATACTTACAGGTTTGTTGATATATAACAATTGAGTTATCCCTGGAATACTATTTAATCATAGTGTAGCATTGTTTTGATGTCTTCTGGATACTTATTATTTTATTCAGAATTTTTCCATATATTTCAAAAATAAGGGATGTCAATATTTTTTGAAACCATATCAGGTTTTTGGTTCTAAAGTTATGCTGGATTTGTAAGTTGAAAGAGGAGCTTTCCATAATGTTTTCAATGGGCTGTAATGGTTTTAATAATGAGAGTAGGGACTTTGTGTTGTTCATTGCTGTGTGCCCAGCAGCTAGGCTAAGAGCTGATAGAGATTAAATATTCAGTGTTTGTTGACTGTTGTAACATCATAAGAATTATTTGATCTTTAAAGATTGGCAAGAACTTAGATGAAACCATTTGGTCCTGGTGCCTTTAAAAATATTAACAGTTAAATTGCCTTTCCAATATGTTTGGTGGACTTTGGCCTAGTCAACTGCTCTACTTCTTCTTTGGTCAACTCTGTTAATATATATTACTAGAGAAATCTTCCATTTAGACTTAAAAAAGATACAATACATGAAGATTTGCATGTATTATATCTTTTCCATATCTGTGATTATATCCTCCTTCTCATTCTTAATCTTGTATATTTTCCTTTTATTAGTCTCTTAGAGGCTTATCTATTTCACTGATCCTTTCAAAGATAGTTTTTGCATATATTTATCCTTTGCACTATTTTATTAATTTTAACTTCTATCTGAATGACTTAACCATCTATTTGTTTTGGCTTATTTTCATTGTTCCTTGAGATGAGAACTAAGTGTCTTTAATTTTAGTTTTTTTAAACCTTAAAATAAAATCATTTAGGACTGCAACTTTTTGTCTAAGAGTGACTGTGAAGTATAGTTTTTGATATGAAGTGTTCAAATTTTCATCCATTTCTACATCTGTATATATTTTCCATTATTCTGGTGCAGTGCAATCATGAAGTACATAGGCTTTTGTGTTTGTCTTCTTTTATTTAAACTGCATTTTGAGATTCATGCACATTGTTGTACATATCAATAGTGCATTCCTTTTTATTGCTAACTAGTATTTTATTCTCTGAATATAACACAATTTACCTCTTAATAGACATTTGGGTTGTTTCAAGTTTCTGGCTATTGCAAATAAACCTGGTATGAACAGTCATTTATAAGCCCTTTTGTGGACACATTTTTATTTCTTTTGAGTAAATACCTAGGAGTAGTATCAGTAGGTCATATGGTTTACCTTTAGAAGAAACTGCCAGTTCTCCAGTGTGGTGGTTATATTTTACATACTCATCAGCAATTGGTAAAATTTAATTGCTCCACATCTTTGATAACATTTGGTATTATCAGCTTTTTAAATCTTAATCACTTTCTTGAGTTTAAATCTGCATTTCCCTGATGACTATGTTGAGAACATCTTCATGTGCTTATTGGACACCCTTATATCTTTTTTTGTAATGAGGCCTTTCAAATTGTCCATTTTTGAGTTGTCTTCATATTATTAATGTGTAAGAGTTCATCTCTTGTGTATTTTGCATAAAAGTCCTTTAGCAGTTATATGTATTGAGAATAATTTCTCTCACTCTGTGCTTTACTTTTCATTTTCTTAATGGTGTCTTTTGAAGAGCAAAAGTTTATAGTTTTGATGAAGGCTAGTGTTTAATGTTTTCTATGTCCTAAGAAATCTTTTCCCACTCAACAGTCATGAAGATTTTCTCTTTTCTTCTAGAAGTTTCATAGTTTTACCTTTTACAACTAGGTGTATGATCTATTTCAAGTTAATTTTGTGTTGGTGGAGGGTTGAGGTTTCTTTTTTTCCAGATGAATCAGTTGTTTCATTTAAAAATATTATTATTCCCATCCCCACCAGTGAATAACCTCACACTTTTTCAAAACTTAATTGACCACTTCCTCAAAAAATTAAAAATAGGATTACCATATGGTCCATCAATTCCACTTCTAGGTATATACTCAAAAGATTTGAAAGCAGAGTCTTGAAGAAGTATTTGCATACCCATGTTCACAGCAGCATTATTCACAATAAATGTCTAAGCAACCCAACTGACCCATGATGAGTAAATGGATAAACAAAATGTAGTATATAGAGATAATGGAATATTATTCAGCATTAAAAAGGAAGGAAATTCTGACACACGCTACAACATGGATGAACCTTAAGGACATCATGCTAAGTAAGATAAGCCACTCACGAAAAGCAAACACTGTATGATTCCACTTAAATGAGGTACCTAGAGTAGTCAAGTTCATTGAGAAAGAAAGTAGAATGGGGTTGCCAGAGGCTTGGGGGCAGAGAGGTATGGGGAGTTGTTTAATGACTACAGAATTTTAGTTTTGCAAGATGAAAAGAATTCTGGAGATTGGTTGCACAACAATGTGAATGTACTTAACATTACTGAACTGTACACTTATGAAAGGGTTATGATGATGATGAAGTTCAGGACATGCTACTCCAAAATATGGTAGCTTGGCATGTTGCATATTTTAAGCTGAAGGAGTTTGAGAAATGGCAGGTGCAGGAACTCGCTGACCTTCCTCTGAAGCGAGTCGTAAGGCCATCATGTGAGAGGCGCCCTCCCTTTAGCAAGGAGGAAAGGAGAATCCTTCTCCCTGAAGATGGAGGGATGCCAAGAGGAACCTGAGTGGACAAGCCTTGCCAAGTTCCCCGCAGTTCACTGCCCTTGTCTGATACCCCTCTTGAACTGAGGTAACGTTAAGTCCTCCAACACTGTTTTTCCTTAAAGATTTTTTTTGGCTAGTCTAAACCCTCTCTTTTTCCATAGAAATTTTTGAATTGGGTCATCATTTTCTATAAGAAACCTGCTGAGATTCTGTTTGGGATTGCATTGACTCTACAAATCAACTTGGAGGAGAACTGACATTTTAACAACACTGACTCTTTGTATCTATGAACATTTATTTAGGTCTTCCTTAATTTCTTTTAGTAATGCTTTATAATTTTCAATGAACAGATCAGATACGCAGTTAAAATTTCTCAATGTATTTAATGTATTTTGATGTTTTTATAAGCGGTATTTTTGAATGTTATTTTCCAAATTTTCTTATGGTAGATATATTAAAATTCAATTGATTTTTATATATTGATCTTGTATCCTGCAACCATCTGAAACTTACTTTTAAATTATGGTAATTTTTTTCATTTTTGCGTTTTA
Source organism: Daubentonia madagascariensis (assembly GCA_023783475.1). Classification (NCBI taxonomy): domain Eukaryota; kingdom Metazoa; phylum Chordata; class Mammalia; order Primates; family Daubentoniidae; genus Daubentonia; species Daubentonia madagascariensis. Next base: position 11,616,215 of record JAKFHU010000258.1, on the reverse strand, counting down.
GTAAATGTCTTATAATTTTCTACATACACAATCAGATCACATGCAAATAAAGACAGTTTTACTTCTTTCTATCCAATCTGTATGAATGTTATTTATTTTTATTATGCTGGATAATTTCCAATATGATGTTAAATAAAAGTGGTGAACTGAAAATCCTCATCTTTTTCCCAATCTTAAGTGCCTTCAATCTTCCTGGATTCAATATGGTATCATCTGCCAGTTGTCATAGATGGCTATTATCAAACTGAGTGAGTTATTCTGATTCCTAATTTGGGAGGGATTTTTTTTTTAATTACAGATAGATGTTAAATTTTGTCATACTATTTCTGCATCTAATGAGATATCTTAATCTGTAATGTAGTGAATAGATTGCTTTTTTGAATATTAAGCCAACCTTGCATTTCTGGGATAAACACCACTTGGTCATGTATATTATCCTTTTTATTTATTACTGAATTTGGTTTGCTAAACATTTTGAGGATCTTTGTATCTAAGCCATTGTCTTGTAATATTTTTGGCTTTGGTATCAGGGTAACGCTGGCCTAATTAAGTTAGGAAGTGTTCATTCTTCCTCTGTGTTCTGAAAAATTTGTATAAAAAGCTTCTTTTTACTTAGTGCTTATATGGTATACCTTTTTCTATCCTTTTGTTTTTAACCTATGCATGTCTTTATATATAAAACTTGTTTCTAGAAGACAGCACGTAGCTGGGTCTTTATTTTATTTTTTTAAAATAAATCTGGCAACCTCTTGTTTTAAACTGAAGTGTTTCCATTTATACTGCATGTAATTATTTATGTTTGGATTTAAATCCCCCATATAGCTAGTTGCTTTCTAGTTGTTACATCTGTTCCTCATTTCTATTTTTTTTACTCTTTTCTAACTGCTTTTGGATTAAGTAATTTTTATAATTCCATTTTATTCCTACTAGTGGCTTATTAATCATATCAGTATTTATATTAGGTATATCACCATGTATGCCATTTTACATGTATTGTAAAAACCTCGCAGCAGTATGTTCCCTCCCATCCATTGTGCCATTGTTGTATATTTTACTCATGTTATAATCCCCAAAATACACTGTTACTATTTTGGCTTTAGAATGCCAATTATCTTTTATAGCGACTAAGAAAAACATCTTTTATATTTACTTCCATTTTTACCTTTCCAGAGAAATTTTTCTTAGAAGATCTACAATTGTCTGGTATATTTCTTCTGTCTGAGGAGCTTCCCTTAAGATTTCTTGCAGTACAGCTATGCTGGCAACAAATTCTCTTAGATTTTGTTGGTTTTCAAAATTATGGGTGAAATGTTATATATTTTCTTATGGTTTTAAAATTATCTGCCATCTTTAGTTGTGCCCTCTTTTTATTATTAATATCCATTTGTGAATTAGTATTTTAAAAGTTTTTCCATTTTATTAGTCTCTTCAAAGACATACTTTGAGGGATGATCATCTCTTTCTTAAAATTTTATATTTTTTAACATTTTGCTTCTATCTTTTCATCCTGCTTTCTTTGGATTATCTCTGTTTCATTTTCAACTTATTTATTTTCAATTTTTATTATTTTTAAAAGTAAGTATATTAAAGTCATAATATACTAAATATAATTCTCTTAAGTATGATATTAAATTCTCACAAACTTTGATATTAATTTTGTTATCATTCAGTTCTAAATCTTTTGTAATTTCGAATGTGATTTGTGTCTCTAATCCTAGAGGTATGGCTCTACTTTCAGAAATTTGGTTGTACTTTGAGTTTTGTTGTTTTAATATTATTTCATTTATGTATAATTTAATTTCATTAGGTCAGAAAATATGACCTATGTGATATCAATTTTTGGAAGTTTTGGGAACTTCCCCTTTGGTCCCAGTAGCTACTGCTATTATGTTGTACGAAACTACTACAACTTCATCAACTTTTGTTCTGCTTAATTCAACACATCTTTGTTAGAAAAGTAAAGCCTTAAAAAAAAACTTGCACTGAAAACATTTATCATACCATGTTGGCACAACTAGAGAATTCTCATATATTGTTAGTGGGGGTGCAAAATGCTATGAACCTTTTGAAAAACTGTTCCAAGATTTCATTTCTAGGAAGTTCAAGAACAGGCAAAGCTAATCTTTTATCTCTGAAATAAGAGAGCTGTTAGACTAGGAACTTTCTAGAGTCATGGAAATGTTCTGTTTCTTGATCTGTGTGTGGTGGCTATGTAAATGTGTGTGTGTGTATGTGTAGTGTATGTGAGAAAGAGAGTGGATTCATCAAACTTTATACTTACTTATTTTTCCATATTTAAAAAAGTACTTGTTTTAGGATCATATTATCTCGGTTTTCCCTTGTAATTCTTCCAGTTTCTGCATTGTTTATTTTTAATAAATACAAACTCATTTTTGTGTCTTTAGGCAATCATTACATGGCAGCCTTCTTCATCCTATTAAACCTGTTTGCCTCAGACTATATATTGTCCTTATATATTGTCACACTAGCTTCCTCCTTCCTTCTCTCCCTCCCTCCCTTCCTTTACATTTTCTTATATGTTTGTAAGAACTCTTTGTTTTGTTGGACTTCAGGTACACAGATACAGAATCAGAATAATCACAATTCTTGGTTGATACAGTGTTATTATTGGGCATGACCCTCTTTTATGTAATTATTTAAATTTTAAACTAAAATGAAGACCAGGAACTCACTACACAATGCAAGAACTAAAACCTTACAAATATCTTTCATTCACCTAGGTAACTTAAATTTGATTATTTTTGAACTTGATCATCCCACATATAGCCCCTTAGGAACTGCTTTTTTCTTTCAACATTTATATAACTAGGATTCATTAATGTTATTGCCTATAACTAAGCTCATTCTTTTTCATTGCTATTTAAAATTCATCATATGAATATACTACAAATTTTTCATTGTCCTGGTAATAATGGACACATAGGTCCTTTCTATTTGGGAGGGATGGATTTTATTAGCAGTTCTACTATGAACATTTTCAAAAATGGCTCTTGATGCATGAGTGCAAGAGTTTCTCTTGAGTTTGTACTTAATAGTGTAATTAGTGAATTATAGAGTATGTGTAAATTTACAAGATAATGAGGAATCATTTCTAAAAATGGTTACACCTATTTATATCCTTCCCAGCTCTTTGAAAATAGCTGTTTAATGTCATCTATGTTGTAAAATTTTTTATAGCCCTGTTGTCAAAACTGACTTGTTTATAGTATATTTGCAATATGAAAATTTTTAATTTTTATAGTATCAATTATGACTACATTTTACTTATAGATTCTGGGATTTCCCTAGACTCTATTAATACAAGGTTCTCACGGCTTCAATATTCTTCTGAAAAATTTTTTCTTTTTACTGTTAAGTCTTGTATGCAATTGGAATTTATTTTTTGTATATGGTGTAAGAGAGGACTCCACTATTATTTTCTTCCAAGAGGATAGCTTGTTATGCTATATTACTCCATATAAATGTTAAGATATTTTTATAATTAAAATTGGATATTATGCAATTAAGTCTTATAAACTAGATTTATGTCATTCAATAAGATGTGAGAGTGGTTCTTGATACAGGTTCTATGTTTTTCTTCTTTTTATTTATTGCTACTATAAAGTTGGTAATATTATAAATTTCTCATTCTTGTTTTATTACTAACACAATTATGCTCGACATTAAATAACAATGGTGATAGTAAGCACATATGTCCACTTCCTGATTTTAATTGAATTAGAAGTATTCCATAATTTATAATAATTACTGTTAGATATTTGGGAAATAAATGTTATTTATTAGAATTAAATAGTTCCTTCTAAAATTATTTGACTTAGTGTATTCATTAGGAATGGCTGTGGAAATTTTAATTTACTGACATGATTTTTTTTATTGTGTTGATATAATGGCTATCTTTGTCAGTTTTCCTGATATTGAATCAATGTTGCATTCTTGGCGGCCTGGTCCTTTTGAATTTTTTCTTTTGCTACATTGTTGGATTCCACTTGCTAATATTTTGCACCTATATATACAAGCGTATTGGTCTACAATTTTTTTCATACTTCCTTTCCTCCCTCCCTCCCTCCTTTCCTTCCTGCCTGCCTTCCTTTTTCTTTGCCTACTTTCGGTATTAAAGTTGTGTTGGATTCAGAAAATGAATTGGTGGAACTATCCTTCTTTCTTTATGATTGGGGAGGGATATTGTTATGTGCATCCCAAGTAGCTGGTACTACAGGCTGTCCCACCACACCCGGCTGAGTTTTGTTTTTTTTTGGTAAAGATAGGGTCTTGCTATGTTGCTCAGACTGGTCTTAAACTCCTGGCCCGAAGTGATCCTCCTGCCTCAGCCTCCCAAAGTGCTGGGATTACAGGTGTGAGCCACCATGCCCAGCCCTGCATCCTTTTCTTTCCAAATTTTGTGTTACTCTTTAACTACAGTATGTAACTTTTATAAAAATCAGATTTCTGAAGTTTCTGTCATTTAATAGGCACATTTAATCCAATCACATTGATTTTAATTACTGATTTAATTAAAATGATTTCTTAATTTTTGTGTTCCTATTTCCTATGTTTTTATTTCCCTTCACTTCATTCTTCTTTTTCATTGCCTCCTATAAGATTAGTGGCGTTTTCTTAATTCTTCTTCCAGAATACTACTTTTTAGGAATTACACATTTGTTTCTATTACTTTAATGCACAGCCTTAAATTTTTGCATACACATTTAATATGGCCTAAAGTTAATCAGTATCCTTATCCTGAATATTTACAAGCACTTAGACAGTTTCAAACTCAAATCCCCTCCATTTTCCATTCATTTGTTGTCTAGTATTTTAATTTCACTTTGTTTTAAAAAACAAAACACATTATTAAAATATTTTAATTACTAATGCTTATTTAGATTTACTAAGATACAGTTCATTTGCTCAACATATTGCATCCTGTACTTTAGTTTTTCAGTCTGAAAACTCATGTCTTCAATGTGGAAAACGCTCCATACTTATCTTTTTTAGTATTGTCTCTAATTCTTTTCTTCCTCTTTTGGAACTCCTATTGTATGTATGAACTAATTCTATCCTCTATGTCTCCTAACATTTCTTTGGATATTTTCCATGTCTTCACCTTTATGTGATGCATTCTGAGTGATTCTCATTCCAAATCACTAATTCTCTAATTTTCTCAACTGTATCTAGTCTTCTGTTTAATCTGTTATTGAATTTTGGCTTTTAGATGCTTGCTTTTTTCATTTTAAGACATTTTAATGGGATATTTTTCTATTTCTGAATTTTGTATAGTTGTGAATAAGCCCTGTTTTTGTTTCTATTTCCTCTTTTATCTTTTTGACTGTTTTAAATATGAATTTAATAATCTTTTACATGAATCTTATCATTTGTTTTGAATAGTATGAACTTTCTCCATCTTTGTGTGTCCACTCCAGGAAATTTGTTCCTTTGTGGTTTATACCTTTTATTTTGAGGTTATTTGCAAAGAGTTTGTTTTCTATGAGAATCCTGTATACTCTTGGTTACGGAAATGGGTTTTGCGATTGCTTCTGCCTGGGCTCTATGTGTTTCACTGCTTGCAAAGTTATTTTTGTGTTTATTTCTTGGGTCTAGGTTCTCAAACCTCTTGGACTGTTAAACTAGGATGTCCACCTGAAAATTCTTGCAGGTAACTGCTTGTCTGTTTACAGCCCCAAAGAGATATATTGTTTCTTTGCAATTATCCTAAGCCAGTGAGTAGAGGTTTACTAGTACCCATTTTACAAACACATATAAATTTTACAGACATTTTATAACCCCTAACTTCATATAGGGAGATTATTTTCAGCTCCCCCTACTCCATTAGGCTGAAGGCTTCATTTCCTATTCCCATAAAAACATTAAAACATCACCCCTTATCCACTAGGGCATCTATTCTATGCTAATTCAATATTACAACTCTGGCCTTGAGTTCCTTAAATTATTTCTGATAGCCGTGAAATTCCTTTTCTAGCTTTTAAATTCCATATACACACATGCACCTATATTCACATAAAGGTCTGTGTGGATGTACTAGCATTATACACATATACATATATTTTATATGGGCATTTCTATGTGTTTTGAGTGAGAAAGAAGTTATTCTGCATTATTTGGGTCTGTAATATACATATATTCTACTTCTGGAAGTTCTCTGTTTTCCATCTTAAAATTTCTTATCAACTGATAATATTCTTTCTTGCTTTAGAGTATTATTATAGCCTTAAAAATAATTCAATAATATCAATGGAATTTGGAGTAGGAGGAGTACTTATGGACATAAGGGCTCATTCAACTATCTTGATCCATGATAGGCAGTTTATTAATTTTTTTTACTACCTCTTCTTTCTAGTAAATCATTGCTTTTAAAAAATTGTAATATCTTTATAGAGCTGCAATTTCTAAATATTATCACCTTATTGCTATTTTTAACATTTTGAATATATCGCTCCACCATACTAATCATCCTCTATTCCAATATTTTAAAACTTTTTGATCTCAGGACCCCTTCAATACTCTTAAAAATTATTGGGAATCTGGCTGGGCACGGTGGCTCACGCCTGTAATCCTAGCACTTTGGGAGGCCAAGGCAGGAGGATCGCTGAGGCTAGGAGTCTGGGATGAGCCTGAGCAAGAGTGAGACCCCATCTCTACAAAAAATAGAAAAATTAGCTGGGTGTGGTGGTGCGCACCTGTAGTCCCAGCTACTTGGGAGGCTGAGGCAGGAGGATCGCTCAAGTCCAGGAGTTTAAAGTTGCAGTGAGCTATTACAATGCCACTGCACCCTAGCCTAAGAAACAGAGCCAGACTCTGTCTCAAAAATAAAAAAAAAAAAATTATTGGGAATCCTACAAGGCTATTATTTTATGTTGGTTAGATCTATTGATATTTACCATATAACAAAACTGAGAACATTTAAAGATATTTATTTATTTTCAAAATTTTGATAAACCTATTATACCTTAACTAATGTATTTTTATGAAAAAATAACTGTATTTTCCAAAACAAAAAAAAATTAATAAGAATGGCTGTTTAATCCTTTTAAAAATACCTTTAATATCTGTATTAATAAAAGACAGATGAATAATCATCTCTATTCCTGCATTCAAGTTGTTGGTAGTGTATGTATGATGTTTTCGTGGAAGCATTGGGGAATAAGACATCCTCACACAGATATGTGGTTGGAAAAGGGTGAATATCATTGACCCCCTGAATAAGTCTTATGGAGCCCTAGCGGTCCTCAAAATATACCTTGACTACCACTATTCTAAGCAAATTTTATTGCAAAATTAGTTTGAAAAATTCCTTATCTGGTAAATATGGAAGATAAGAGGGGGAAAATATAGTAGCAATATATGAAGGATACACAAAATTTTAAAAATACTTTACCTGGGTTAAATTTTCAAAGAAATTTCTGTTGGGAAAAAGAGGAAACATTTCAGTAAATAGTATGTTCAATATTAATTGAATATTCTACTTTCAATATACGTGTTTCTAAACTTTTGAATATTCTCTTTATATTCCATAACAGATATGTAAACAATTAAAGGCTAAAGGTAAAAAAAACCCCTACATATGTCTATTTATTTATCAATATATTTATTGATTCTCATTTGTCATCACAGAAGTCTGAGTGGCTTGAATCTGCATGCTTCCTTAACAATGTTGCAAGTTCACATAATCAAAGTTGAATGATATTATCATTCCACATAAAAAAGCCTATTGTGTACATGTTTTAATTTATGTCAAACTCAAATTCATCTTTTAGCACTACAAATCCTTCATTCACCAACCCTGAAAGAAACAATATTCATTTGTATGTTTAGTTATATGTTTTTTAGAAAGTGGTTTTTTCACTTTAAAGTTACTTGTATTTTTTTATCATATATCATCTCTAAAAGTCAATACCTCAGGACTATGTTCTTCCATTTGCTGATTGCTGCACAGCGACTAGTACATTATTATGCACAAAACAAAATGAAAATATTTTTTGAATCAGTAAATGAACATGCAGTGATTTTCTGAAACCATATAATGAACATAATATATCATATGTTCAATCTGATATGCTAGAAAGCTCCTAAAAATAGGTACTATAAATCTTAACAGGTAAACTGTGCCCAGAGTTCAATAAAGTCCAAAGTTGATCAAAAAGACCCCTGGCTCCAGGGCTGATACGTCCCGCCTTGTGTTGTGCTATTTGTCAGAGGTCCAGGAAAGAAAAGAAGTGAGTAACTGAGTGAGTTACCAGTGCATCTGGAAAGGAAAACTTGAAGGCAAAAGGAGAAATGTATAGATAGTAAAAGAAAAGCTTTGGTATTAATACAGTAGCCTTGTAGGGGAGTCAGTATCAGCTGATGTTAAAGTGACAATCTTGATTTCCGTGGAAAGACAACAGTAGCAGCATTCTGCTGCATCTTTATCTGTTTGCTTGGCTTTCTTGAGTTGGTGCATAGAGTAAAGTGCAGGGTGAGAAGAAGGCAAAAGAGAAAACCTGGGATTAAACTGACATTTAAGGTAAGGACAGATGACAAAAAGCCAAAGAAAAAGACTGGGGAAAAATCATTATAGAAATAGAAGATAGTGGTATTAGATGAGTAGTGAAGGAAGGAAAGAATTTCAAGAAGAAATGAGTGATACTCACTATTAAATGTGGTACAGAAGTCAAGTAGTAAGAAGTCCAAAAAAAAAATTCCATTAAATTTAGCAATTAACTTCAGTGACTTCAGATGGATGATAGTGGGATAGAGTGATGAAGTAGAAAAGTGTCACATGAACTTGGGAAAGATGGCAGTTTGAGCATGACCCTGTGGATTCTTCTTTCTTCCTATTCTCTATTCTAACCCTAGGGAAAGAAAGAAGAAAGCAAGAGAGTTTAGATGCTAACATGATACTTGTTGCATAAATTCTCCCTAGCATCAGAACACTGGTTGGGGACAAACAGTCGATAGGTTTAAAGAGCCCAGGGAAAGAGGCAGTGCTCAGAAAGGGCCCTCCCTGTGCTCTGCAGTATTTGTCTTGAAATTCTTAACAAATTTATCTTCCAACTTGTTTTGCAAGTGAAGTGTAATGGGACTTTGGAGCACGCGCTGGGGATGTGAAGCCTTGGCTCATGCACAGCCCTGCCTCGTGCTTCCTCTCTGCCTCCCTGGGACAGATTCTTTACCACCCAGTCCTCCACATTCTGGCACTGTCCTGGTCAGCCTTCCTCTCCTTACCCCCGTCCCACAAACTGCTTCTGCCTTTGACTTGGGCGAGGGCCTAGGCTCAGGTGTGGGGATCGTCAGCTGTGGCCATTCCATTCCTGACTGGTGGCACCATGGTGTGACTGATGGAGGACTCATCTTGGCAGGAGTAAGCCTCTTGCCCACCCCCAATCCAGGCATCTAGCATGTTCCAGTGCAGAGGTTGCAATAACCTTGGGGGTTGCTCACCTGCCATGAGTTGAGGTGGTAGACTCATGAAGGGAAGATACATGATTTAACTACTTCAAACTCCACCACTGGCTGGGGCATGATGTATAGGTCAATTGAAAGGGGAAACCTGTCAGCTGGTGGGCTGTGCACATGCTGAATCACCAGGTGACTATGAGAGTCTGCACTTGGCCCATGAATATTCCTGTGCCCAAGGGAGTATGACATTCAATTGCAAATAAAAAACACCATGGCAGGTAATGAAAGTGACTATAGGAGAAAGAAAAAGCTTTATATTTAATACCTCTAATAGTATTTTTCCCCTGCTTTTTGAGCTTCACACTTTATTTTGCACTGGACGTCACAAATTATGTAGCCAATTTTGGTTGCAATGATGCAGAAATGGCAGAACAGAATAGTATAGTAGTTACCTCTAAGTACTAAGATTTTAGGGATTAAAAAATTTTAGCCACAGATGATGAGAGAATTAGTCAACTGAGAGAAACATTTAAAAATAGTCTAGAATGAATCCCAATGAGACAAGAAGATGGTGAAATATGAACAGGTTTTAAGAGTTAAGAAGGACAGAATGAAAAGGTGGCATATATTCCTATTATAAACATCTAGAAAGAAAAAAGAGAGAGAATGAGGGAGAACCAGTATTTTAAAAGATAATGACTGAATTTTCCAGAATTGAGGAAAGACACCAATCTTCAGGTTCAGGAACTGCAATAAATCACAAGTAAGATAAAGAAAAAGAAATTTACAATAGCAAAACAGCAAAGATAAGGACAAGATCTTAAAACAGCCACAGAGAAAATACCAATTGCCTATAAAGGAAAAATCATTAGAAAGACAGCAGGCTTCTCCACAGAAACAGATGCCATAAGACAATGAAAAATTATCTTAAAACACTGGGAGAAAACAGCAACTAACCTAGAATTGTATCCCCAGAGAAACTATTTTTCCAGAGTGAGGATAAAATAAAGATATTTTCAGAGGCACAAATATGGAGAAATTTTATTCCTAAGAAATCTTGCCTAAAGGAACCTTTAAAGGATATACTTCAGGAAGAGAAAGTAATATGAGAAAGAATATCTTAGATATAAGCAGCATTATTGAACTAAGAAATGGAAGGCCTGTGGGTAAATCTAAATAAATATTGACTGAAAAAAATTTCCAATTTGAAGGATAGAGAAACAACTAGAAAGCACCAAATAATAAAGAAGAGTAAGGCATAAACCAGGAAGGGAATATTTGGAGGTAAAGTTACTTGTATTTTTTCAGTAAGAAGATAAAGGTATTTGTTAATTCTAAAGTTTGCAACACCAATTACAATTGCATCAAAAACATAAAATACTTTAAAATAAATTTTTAAAAAGATGCATAAGACCTCTAATCTGAAATCTATAAAACATTGAACAGGCAAATTAAAGAAGATCCAAGTAAATGAAGAGATATATCATATTCATGAATTAGAAGACTAAATATTGTCAAAATGTCAATTTTCTCCAACTTGATCAATAAATTCAACGGAATAACAAGTGAAATGTCAGCATCCTTTTAGTAGAAATTAATAATCTGATGTTAAAATTTATCTAGAATTACAAAGGACTTACTTAGAATAGCCAAAATAATTCTTAACAAGTAGAACAAAGCTAGAAGACTTACAGTGCCTGATTTTAAAACTTGATAACTAACTGGAATAATTAAGAGAGTACGGTATTGGCATTAATAATACATAAATCAAATGATAAAATAGAGGTCCAGACATAGACCCAGATACAGACCCAGACATAGACAATTGACCTTACAGGGTCAACTGACTTTTTAAAAAGTTATTATTTCAAAATATTAAGGGGGTACAAATGTTTTTGCTACGTGGATACATTTTATATTGCTTAAGTCAGGGCTTTTAGTGTGTCTATCACCCGAACAGTGTTCATTGTACCCGATAGGTAGGTTTTTACCCCTCCCCTCCTCCCCCTCTCCCCTTCGTGACTTCCAATGAACTTTACATCTCTTTGTGCCCATGTGTGCCCACCAAATAGTGCCCATCAATTGACTTTTGACAAGGGTAACAGAGCTATTCTATAGAAAAAGAAGCCTTTTCAACAAATCATGTTGTAAGAAGTATTATATAAACATAAAGAGAAAAATAAAACTTTTGGCCCATCTTTATACCATACACAAAAAATATATTGAGGTGAGTCAGAGAGATAAATTTACAATGTTTCTAGAGGGAAATACAGGAGAATATCTTCATATCTTTGGAGTAGGGAAAGATTTCTTATATAAGATGCAAAAAGTACTGACCTTAAAAGGTAAAATTCACAAATGAAACTTCATCAGACATTAAAACTTCTATTTATCAAAAGATACCATTGAGAAAATGAAAAGGCAAGTCATACACTGGAAGAAAATATTCACAATACATATATCTGACAGAGGACGTGTATAAAGAAATACAACGAATCAATAGTAAAAAGATAACTGAATTAAAAAGTAGGCAAAAGACTAGAACAGATACTTTATTTACAAAAGACCACATAGGAGTGGCCAATAAGCTCATAAAAAGGCACTCAACATCATGTCATCAAGGAAATGCAAATTAAAACCACAATGACATACCATTTAATTCCCACTATAAGGACAAAATTAAATGTTGGCAAAAATATTGCTGGTGGTAAAATAAGGTAATTCAATTGGTTTGGAAAATGATTTGGCTTTTTCTTATAAAGTTTAACCTTTATCTATCCAATGATCCAGCATTCCACCCTGGTATGTACCCAAAAGAAATGAAAATCTGTGTTTGCAAACAGACTTGTACAAGAATATACATAGCTGCTTTATTCATAAAAGCCCCAAACTGAAAAAATCTAAATGTTCAACAAAAGGAGAATGGATAAATAAATTGAAGCATATTTATACAATGATATTACTAAAAAATAAGAAGGAACAAACCACTGATAGGACAACTACATGGAATCATCTCAAAAGTCTTATATTGACTATAGGAAGCCAAATACAAAAGAGTACATACTGTATAATTACATTTACATAAAATTCAAGAATGGGAAAACCAAGATATGGTAATATAAACCAGAAAAGTGGCTGTCTCTGGAGGTAAGGAATTATCTACAAAAGGGCATAAGGAAATTTTCTGAGGTGACTGACATACCCTATATGTTGTTTTTTGTGATGACTATATGGGTATATATAGTTGTCAATCTCAAGCACAAATTATAGTGCTATAACCTCACAAATCATAGTAATTTAGCAAATTTTTAGCAAATGTAGATTATCTAAAAAGCACACACAAGGGAAAAAGACAGATGACCTAGAAAGTAAATGTACTTATCCTGATGACAGGCTTAACATCATGAACACAGTGAAGCAATTGCTTCATAATCTAAGAAAATAACTGTCAAAAAAATTAAAAACATAATAAAAATTAAAAAATAAAAATATAAGGCCAGGCACAGTCGCTCACACCTGTAATACTAACACTTTGGGAGGTCAAGGCAGGTGGACCGCTTGAGATCAGGAGTTTGAGACCAGCCTGAGCAAGAGTGAGATTCCGTTTCTATAAAAAGTAGAAAAATTAGCCGGGCATGGTGGTGCATGCCTGTAGTCCCAGCTACTTGGGAGGCTGAGGCAGGGGGATTTCTTGAGCCCAGGAGTTTGAGGTTGCAGTGAGCTATGACACCACTGCACTCTAGCTGGGGTCTCAGAGCGAGACCCTGTCTCAAAAAACAAAAACCAAAAACAAACAAACAAACAAAAAAGAAAGAAAATAACTGTCAAAGTTGAATTGTCTACCCAGCAAATTTGTCAAGAATAGAATTAAAGGGGTGTGGGGAGAGGAAAAAAAAGAAAAAAAAAGAATAGAATTAAATAAGACACTTTAAGACAAACAAAAACTGAATATTTATTATTGACAGATGACCTTAGCAAAGGAAATTCTAAGTTATGTATTTCATGCAGAAGAAAGTAAACCTAGATAGGACAGAGATATAAAGGGAATTAATACATAAATGTATAATGCAGTAATAATAATGTCAAATTTGAGAGTGTAAAAATGAACTATTACAGAACTAAAATACTGGGCACAATGGCATATAAATTCAAAGAGACAGAATCAGAATGAAGTATTCAAAAGATTCTTGCATTGTTTGAGAGAAGAATAAACATATCAATTAGATGTAGACATGTATGTTAAAATCACTAGAGTATCATGTAAAATAGAGTTTATAATTTCAAAACAAGTATGAAAAAATATTAAATCAGGAAAAAAGACAATAAAGAAGGGTAGAATAACTGACTAGAACTAAAATATCAACCAAGGCATGATTAGAATTAAAACATTCTAAAAGTGTAAAAGGTTTTAAGCAGGTAAATAGAAAGCACATTTATTTCTACCAGAGTTATAAATCCAGATATATTACTATAAGTAATCACGTTAAAGAAAAACGCACTAAATCACTCAATTAAAAAATAAAGATTTCCATACTAAAAAAAAAAAAAGCAAATCCAGTTTTATACCACTTATAAATGATACACCTAAAACATAAGTTTACAGGAAAATTAAAAATCAAAAGATAAAGATGCGCAAATATATTAATATAAGACAAAGCACAACATAAGGCAAAAAGCATTAGAAGTGAGAAACAGGGTCACTACAAATAAAGTTTAAATTTATCAGAAAAGCTTGATAATTCTAACAGTTGTATGCACCTAAAAGATAACCTCAAAATAGAAAGAAAAAGTTTGGGTGTTTACAGGAAAAAGTGACATATCTACCATCATAGTGGGAGATTTTAGCACAGCTCTCTAACTAATTGATAGATCAAGCCAACAGTGAATCAAATAAGTACACAGAAGATTTGAACAGCACACTTACCAAAGCCAATCTACTGAACATAAATAGAAAACTTCACCCAATAACAGGAAAATACTTGTTTTCTATAGGTACATATGGGACATTTATACAAATTTCCCAATATGCTATATGCTAGGCCAAAAATCTGATCCTAACACTTCTCTGATCACAATACAATAGGTTAGAATTCAATAAGAAAATAATAAAAAGACTAATATATTTGTACACTAAAAAATGAATTTCTAATCACTCATTAGTCAAATTGTGGCAGATATTAAGAAATTAGTTCTGAGCAATAAAGAAAAATTCCAATTAAGAGATATTTCCAATATTTATTGAATGCAAAGCTATAGTGTTACCAGAAGAAAATTTATTGCCTTAAGTACATACATTAGGGGGAAAAAAGCCTCAAGCCAAATGAGCTAAATAACCAATTTAATAAGTTTGTAAAAATAAATTCAAAGAAGGAAATAATAAAAAGTAATAGCTGAGATAAAATAGACAGCAATAGGAAAGCTCAACAAACTCAAAAGATGATTACCTGAAAAGACTAATAAAATAGAAATACCTCTAGGAAGAAGAAAAAGGAAAAAGAAGGAAGGCACAAATAAAAATATTAGAAATATTCAAAGGGGGAATAACTACAACTACCTTAGAGATTAAATAAATATGAGGATATTATAAATAACTTTATGGTAATAAAATTGATACTAAAATTTCTAACTGAATACATGGATATATTACTAGAAAAATGCTGCTTATAAAAATAAAATTTACAAGAATTAGAACTCTAAAAGTGTCCTATAATTTTTTTATTTCAAAATATTAAAAGGGTACAAAGGTTTTTGTTATATGGATACATTTTATAATGCTTAAGTTGGGGGCTTTTAGTATGCCCATTACCTGAATAGTGTTCATTGTACCCGATAGACACCCTTCCCCAGATCCCCTCTTCTTGACTTGCAATGACTTTTACATCTCTTTGTGCCCATTTGTGCCCATCGATTAGCTCCCAATTATTAGTGAATACATGTGGTGTTTGTTTTTCCATTCCTGAGATACTTCACTTAGAATAATGATTTCCAGTTCCATCCAAGTTGCTACAAAAGACATTATTTCATGATATATACACCACATTTTCTTTATCCACGTATCAGTTGATGGGCACTTAGGTTGGTCCCATATCTTTGAAATTATGAATTGTGCTGTGAAAAACATATGTGTGCAGGTTTTTTTTTTTTTTTTTTTTGATAAAATGACTGTTTCTTTTGGGTAGATATCCAATAGTGGGATTGCTGGATCGAATGGTAGGTCTACTTTTAGTTCTTTGAGGAATCTCCATACTGTTTTCCATAGAGGTTGTACTAGTTTGTGTTCCCATCAACAGTGTATAAGCGTTCCCTTTGCACATCTGTGCCAACATCTACTGTTTTTTGACTTTTTAATAATTGCTATTCTGACAGGATAATGTGGTACCTCATTATGGTTTTACTTTGAATTTCCCTGATGATTAGTGATGTTGAGCATATTTTCATATTTTTTTTGGCCATTTGTCTATCTTCTTTTGAAAAAAAAAATCCGTTCATGCCTTTTGCCTGCTTTTCAATAGGGTTGTTTTTATCTTGCAGATTTGTTTGAGTTCTTTGTACACTCTGGATATTAGTCCTTTGTTGGATGTATACTTTGCAAATATTTTCTCCCATTCTGTAGGATGTCCATTTACTCTGCTGATTATTTTCTTCCCTGTGTAGAAACTTTTTAGTTTAATTAAGTCCTATTTATTTATTTTTGTTGTTGCTATATTTGTTTTGGGTGTCTTATTCATAAATTCTTTGCCTAGGCCAATATCCAGAAGTTTTTCCTATGTTTTCTTCTAGAATTTTTATGGTTTCATGACTTACATTTAATTCTTTTATACATCTTGAATTAATTTTTTATATAGGGTGGGAGACAGAGGTGTCCTGTTTCATTCTCCTGCATGTGGCTATCTAATTTTCCCAGCACCATTTATTGAATAGGGCTTCCTTTCCCCAGTGTATATTGTTGTCAGCTCTGCCAAAAATCAGTTGGTTGTAGGTAGATGGTTTTATATTTGGGTTCTTTATTATGTTCCATTGGTCTATCTCTCTACTTTTATACCAGTACCATGATGTTTTGGTTACTATAGCCTTGTAGCATAATTTGAAGTCAGGTAATGTGATGCCTCCAGATTTGTTCTTTTTGCTTAAGATTGCTTTGGCTATTTGGGCTCTTTTTTGGTCATAAAAGAAGCATAGAATTATTTTTTCTAGATCTGTGAAACATGACATTTGTATTTTGATGGGGATTGTTTTGAATCTGTAAATCACTTCGGACATTATGACATTTTAAAAATGTTGATTCTACCAATCCATGAGCATGGGATGTTTTTCCATTTGTGTTTGTCATCTGTGATTTCTGTCATTGGTGTTTCATAGTTCTCCTTGTAGAGATCTTTCACCTCCTTGGTTAGTATGTTCCTAGGTATTTTACTTTGTTTGTAGCTATTGTAAATGGCATTACATTCTTGATTTGACTCTTAGCTTGACTGTTATTAGTATATAGAAATGCTACTGATTTGTGTACATTGATTTTGTACCCTGAGACTTTGCTGAATTTATTTATCAATTCCAGGAGTCTTTTGGTGGAGTCTTTGGGATTTTCTAGATACAAGATCATATTGTCAGTGAAAAGTAATAGTTTAGTTTGCACTTCTCTGTCCCAATTTGGATATGCTTTATTTTTTTCTCTTGCCTGACTGCTCTGGCTAGGGCTTCCAGTACTACATCGAATAGAAGTAGTGACAGTGGGCTCCCTTGCCTTGTTGCAATTCTTAGGGGGAATGCTTTTAAACTTTTCCCCATTCAGTATGATGTTGGCTATGGGTTTGTCATTTATGGCTTTTATAATTTTGACATATGTTCCTTCTACCTCTAGTTTGTTGAGGGTTTTTATCATTAAAGGGTGCTAGACTTCATTGAATGATTTTCTGCATCTATTGAAATGATCACATGGTCTTTGTTTTTGCTTCTATTTATGGGGAAAATCATGTTTATTGATTTTCATATGTTGAATCATCCTTGCATCCCTGGGATGAAACCCACTTGATCACGGTGAATTATTTCTTTGATCTACTGTTGAATTCTATTTGCTAGCATTTTTTGAGGATTTTTGAATCTATATTCATAAGGGATACTGGTCTGTAGTTTTCTTCTTTTGTTGTGTCCTTTCCTGGCTATGGTATCAAGGTGATATTGGCTTCATAGAATGATTTAGGGAGGATTCCCTCCTTCTCGATGTTTTGGAATAATTTCTGTAGGAGAGGTATGAGTTCCTCTTTGTAGGTCTGGTAGAATTGTGCTGTGAATCTGTCTGGTCTGGGGCTTTGTTTTTGTCTGTTCAGGATTTCTATCTCTCCCTGATTAATGTTAATGAGGTTATGTGTTTCCAGGAATTTATCCATTTCCTTTACGTTTTCTAGTTTATGTGCATGGAGATTTTCACAGTATTCATGGATGATATTTTGTATTTCTGTGGTATCAGGTGTAATGTCTCCTTATTGGGTCCTTTCTCTGATTGAGTTTACTTGGGTCCTTTCTCTTCTATTTCTGGTTAATCTAGCCAGAGTTCTATTGATTTTGTTTATCTTTTCAAAGAACCAACTTTTTATTTCACTGATCCTTTGTATTTTTTTTTTTTTTGTTTCCATTTCCTTTAATTCTGTTCTGAGCTTTGTTATTTCTTTTCTTCTGCGGGCTTTGGGTTTTGTTTGCTGTTCCTTTTCTAGTTCCTTGAGATGTGACATTAGGTTGTTAATTTGTGATCTTTCTGTCTTTTTGATGTAGGCTTTTAAGGCTATGAATTTTCCCCTTTAGGACTGATTTACTGTATCCCATAGATTTTGGATGCTGTGTCCCCTTTGTTGTTCAGTTCAAGGAATCTTTTGATTTCCATCTTAATTTCATTATTGACCCAAGGATCGTTCAGCAACAGGTTGTTTAATTTCCACAACTTTGTGTAGATACGAGTATTTCCCTTGGAATTGATTTCTAGTTTTATTCCACGGTGGTCTGAGAAGATACATAGTATGATTTCAATTTTTTTGAATTTGCTGAGACATGTTTTGTGGCCTAAGATATGATCCATCTTGGAGAATGTCCCATGTGCTGATGAAAAGAATGTATATTCAGTAGTTTTGGTGTAGAATGTTCTGTAAATGTCTATTAGGTCCATTTATTATAGAGTCCTGTTTAAGTCCAGTGTTTCTATATTAATTTTCTGCTTCAATGATCTGTCCTACTCTGTTAGTGGGGTGTAGAAGTCCCTGGAAATTATTATTCTACTGTTTATTTCTTTGCTTAGATCTAGTAGGATTTGCTTTATGAATCTGGGAGCTCCTGTGTTAGGTGCATATACATTTAGAATTGTTATGTCTTCTTGTTGACTTGCTCCCTTTACCATTATATAATGACCATCTTTTGCCTTTTTTTTTTTTTTACCATTGTTCACTTAAAGTCTATTTTATCTGATATAAAAATGGCTACACCAGCTCTCTTTTGGTTTCTATTTGCATGGAATATTTTTTTCCATCCCTTCTCCTGGAGTCTGTGTGAATCCTTGAGGGTTAGATGTGTTTCCTGATGACAGAATATAATTGGGTTGTGTTTTTTCATCCATTCAGCCAGTCTATGTCTTTTTGGTAAGGTACTCAGACCATTCATGTTGAGTGTTAGTATTGATATGTGGATGCTGTTCTGTTTATCATGTTGGGTGATACCTTATTGTTTTATTTTCCCTCTTGCACTATTGTTTTATAAGAGCTGTGAGCTTTAACTTTTGGGTGTTTTTACACTGGTTGGTATCTATTGTGCTGTTCCATGTATAATGAATGTGCTTTCGAGCATTTCCTGTAGGGCAGGTCTAGTAGTGACAAATTCCTTTAGTGTTTGCTTGTCTGGAGAAGTCTTCATTTCTCCATCATTTATGAAACTTAGTTTTGCAGGATACAGAATTCTTGGCTGACAGTTGTTTTGTTTAAGATGACTAAAAATGGGGCCCCACTCCCTTCTGGCTTATAAGGTCTCCATTGAGAAATCTGCATTTAGCCTAATAGATTTTCCTTTGTAGGTTAGTTGTTGCTTTTGTCTTGCTGCTTGTAGAATTTTTTCCTTCATTTGGACTTTGGCCTAGTTGATGACTATGTGTCTTGGAGGTGTTCCACTTGCTATGAATCTTCCCAGTGTTTGATGACCATCTTGTATCTGGATATCTGAACCTCTGGCTATACCAGGGAAGTTTTCCTCAATAATTCCCTCGAATAGATTTTCCATGCTTTTTGCTTTTTATTCTTCTCCTTCAGGGATACCTATAATTCGTATATCAGTTTGTTTCACGTAGTCCCATATTTCTCTGGATAGTTCATTCTTCTTTATTCTCTTTTCTGTATCTTTGACTGGGTTAGTTCAAGAGCCTTGTCTTCAAGCTCTGAGATTCTTTATTCTTCTTGATTTAGCCTGTTGTTGAAGCTTTCTGCTATATTTTAAAATTCCCTAAATGACTCTTTTATTTCTTTAAGTTCTGTTATATCCTTTCTTATGCTGTCTAGCTCTTTAGTGACTTTTTCATTTTTTTCCTTGATGTCCTGAAATATTTTTTGGCTTCTTTTTGTTTGTTTTCAACTTTCTCTTCCATTCTATTCATCTTATTTGCCACCCATATTGTGAATTCCATTTCTGACATTTCAACAATTTCCTTTTGGTTGGGGTCCATTGCTGTAGCTCCATTATGATCACTTGGGGGTGTTGAACTGTTTTGTTTTTCATGTTACCAGAGTTCTTTTGCTGGTTTCTTCTCATCAGAATCCTCTTCTCTCAGCTCAGGGCTGATAGGTTTGCAGCACACCCATTCTCCTTTGCTGTGAATTCTCCTACTTAGTGCAAAGAAGGAGACATCCCTAGATGGCACTTTTGCATCCTACTCTGGAAGATTGACCTGGCAGGAGAGGGGCAGGCACACTGACAGCCTGTAATATAGCTGTCCTGTTTTGTCCCACTCCCCTGTGATTGTCACAGTTCAAGCTAGTGTTGGACAATCTTCATGCAGAGGGGTGGGTTGTTCCCCAGGCCATTGTTGGAAGCTTGGATTGGAGGCTGGGTGAAACCCTCTCCACAGAGGCTGGCATTGTGGGGGATTGCTATGCCTGGGTCTCCACATCGAGGTGACAGTGGCAGCTGGGTGAGGCTATCTAGGCAGTGATCATGGGTGGCCAGGCTGTGGGCTTTTGCTCCAACCAGGTCCATTTGCAATGGTGGCTCAAAGCTTGCAGGTCCCTGGCACAGCACTGGACCATGGGGGCAGTTCTCATCAGGCAGCAGTGGGAGCCTTGCTGCTAGGACTGAGGGCCCAGTGGCAATGCTGGAGCCTGAGGGGCAGAACCATGGTGCCCTGCAGCAGTGGAGGAGCCTTTGGGGTAGAGCCTTGGGGTCCAGGGGCAGTGCTGTAGCCTCAGGGTTCAGGGTAGCACTGGAGACTCAGGGGCAGAGCTTCAGGGCCCAGGGGCAGGTCTGGAGCATTGGGGGCAGAGCCATAGCCCCGGGGGCAGCAGGAGCCTCTGAGCCAGGGCTGCAGCCTTGAGGCAGGACAGAAGCTGCATGGGCAGGCCCATGAGGTTGGACAAGAGCATGGGAACTGTGGACCTGTAGCCGCATGAGGCCAGGTGTCAGTGGGGGGGTTGTGGGAGTTGGGCTTCTGGGGCCACTGGGTGGCTGGGCCTCTTCCCCTGCCCAGATCCCGCAGAGGCAGTTGCCGTGAGGCTTCTCAGGTGGTGTGTGTGGTGTCAATGGTGCCCATTCTGCTCAAATCCCCTGTTTGGGGGAGGGGTGCTTGGCTTCGCTCCCAATCACAAGACATGGCATGGGAGAGCATCTGCTCTGCCCACTCCTTCCCCAGCCCAGCAGGGGTGATTCAGAGGTGGCTGCAGCAATGCGAGCCCCATGTAGACCTGGCACCCTGGACCTGAGAGCTCAGATTGGTGTCAGTTGAAGTAACCCGAGAATGGAAGCCACCAGGTCCCTTCTGCACCCACTTTCCAGTTCAATGTCACTGCACAGACCCCAAGCAGCTCCCTGATTAGACCAGAGGTCTGTGGTGGCAGTGGGGACCCCCTTAAAGCTCAAGCTGCAGTGCCTGCAGGGGGAGCATGGAGTCCCATGGGGATACCTCCCCCAGGTACCTTCCAATCTTATAGAATGGATCACCCTGTCACCTTCTCCTTCACTACTCTGAATGCTCCCTGTCACTCTTCCAGTCATTCACAATGTTCTTTTCAAGAAGGCCCATCTGTAGGTGGGCATCCACCTACAACTTTTGATCCTCTCCTTGAGAGCAGCGCACATGGGCTGCTTCTAGTCTGCCATCTTGGCCCCCCTTCAATAATCCTATAATTTTTAAAGAAATTAATAGTTAGAAAATCTTCCCCCTTACACACACACACACACAAATCCAGACCCAAGTGGATCTATACAGGATTCCATCAAATATTCAAAGAACACATATTTCCAATCTTTTACAAAATCTCTCAGTGAATAGAAAAGAATGAAGACTCCTAACTTATATTACAAGTCTAGCATAGCCTTGATATCAAAAGTGAAAAAGGACAGTACAAAAGAGTAAAATCACAGGACACTCTCACTCATAAATCTTCACACATAAAAAAAACTAAATAGAATACTAACAAACATAATTTATCAATGTATAAAAAAGATAATTCATCAAGATCAAGTTGGCTTATCCCAGAAATACAAGGTTAGTTTAACAAGGAAATTTAATTATTATCATTCATCAGATTAACATAGTAAAAGAGAAAAACCATATAAACTTTTAAATGAAAGCAGAAATTTTGGAATTAATCTCAACACCAATTCATAAGAAAAATTCACAGTCAATGTAGAATGAAAGGGAACTACGTTAACTGGGTAAAGGGTAACAACCAGAAAATCTGTAACAAATATTATGGAAAATAATGAAATAATGAGAGCCTCTTTCGAGATCAGGAATAAGACAATGAAGCCTGCTGTCACTCTTTCCATAAACATTGTATTTGTTAATTCTAGCCAATGCAGTAAGAAGAAAAGGAATTAAAGGAATATTTATTGGAAAGGAATAAACAAAACCATCATTATTTGTAGGTAGTATGATTTTATAATTCTAAGAAAATATATAAATAAACTACTAAAATTAACATTAAAATTTAGAAAGGTTGCTGAATACAAATATTGATATTCAAAAGTAAATTGTAGGACTTCTGGTTTCTGGCTCTGCACATAAGCATCTTGGAAGTCACCACTCCATCCTAAAAACAAGTAAAAAGCTGAACAAAATGAAAAACCTAAAACTTTTTTTATATCCTTAAGAGAAGAGATGTCACAGGGCAAACTGCTGCCCCTAAAATTGGAGAGACAGAAAGGCAGATATAGAGAATCACAACACACTGGAGCAAAATATCTCCTCAAGAACAAGTGCTGGAGTAAGAAATCCTGAACTGTAATTGATTAATTGTGGAGGCTAGGTGTGGACAAGTTTGAGAATTAAAAACTCCTGAGGACCCATTCATGGGGGGAGGCCCCACGCTTTTGAGAGTTTTATCTCGGAATCTCAACCAGGCTCTCACAGTAAATATCAGAGAAAAATCTCCCCATGCTTCTAGCAGGATAAGATTAAAAGGAACCATTCTGAAATGCCCTAGAGAACTCTGTTCTTAACAAGTTAAGTTCTTAGGAGAAACTAGTTAAGCAGAGCCTAACCTGCTAGGGTTTTATCAGTGCCTAACTGAGCTGGGAGAGGGGAACCATCCAACTGCAGCCCACTCTAGCCATCCTGTCCCACCTAATGTGGGAGAAAAAGCTGACAAACACTTGTGAAGTTCACAGTCCAGAATCACAGGCTCACTGAAAGACTGAGACCTAATCATAGGACTACAGAATGCTTCTCCTTCCCCCATACCTTGCCACCACATTAATAAAGACCTATTTACAGCAGTTCCTTTTACCCAGTACATCATATCCACTTATCGAGAAAAAATAACAAGGCATATTAGAAGACAAAAAACACAGTTTAAAGGGACAGATCAAGCATCAGAACCAGACATAGCAGGGATGTTGGAATTAGGCAGAAAATTAAAAATAATGATGATTAATATGCTAAGGGCTCTAATGAATAAAGGAGACAGCATGCAAGAACAAATGGTTAATATATGCAGAGAGATGGAAAATCTATAAAATAACCACAGAGAAATGCTAGAGATCAAAAACAGTGTAACAAAAATGAAGAATGACTTTGTTGGGCTTATTAGTACACTGGAAATGGCTGAGGAAAAAAATCTCTGAGCTTGAGGATATATCAATAGGAACGTCCATAACTGAAAAGCAAATAGAACAAAGACTGAAAAAGAAAACGTTCTGACTTCCAGAACTATAAGAAAGAAAAAAAATAAAAGAAAAATAAAAGAAAACCAAACAGAATATCCAAGAACTGTGGGATAACTATAAAAGGTGTAACATACATAAAACAGGAATACCAGGAAAAGAAAGACAGAAAGGAACAGAAGAAATATTTGAAAGAATAATGACTGAAAATTTCCCAAAGTTAATGCCAAACATCAAACCACAGATCTAGGAAGCTCGGAGAAGATCAAACAGGATAAATGCCAAAAAAAAAAAAAAAAAAAACCAACCAACCAAACAAACAAAAAACCCCCAAAACAAAACCAAACAAACAAAATTATATCTAGGCATATAATTTTCCAATTAAAGAAAGTCAAAGATTATGAAAAAATCATGAAAGAAGCCCGGGGGTGAGGGAGGGGGGTGTGAACACCATACATGTAGAAAAGCAAAGATAAGAATTACATCCAACTTCTTCTCAGAAACCAGGCAAGCAAGAGGAAAGTGGAGTGAAATATTTAAAGTGTTAAGAGGAAAAAACACCAATCTAGAATTCTGTACCCTGTGAAATTATCATTCAAAAGTTAAGAAGAAAGTTAAGACTTTCTCAGACAAACAAAACTTGAAAGAATTTGTTGCCAGTAGACATGCCTTGCAAGAAATGTTAAAAAAAAGTTTTTTTAGAGAAAAAATAATTTAGGTCAGAAACTTGGGTCTAAGAAATGAATAGCATTGAAGAAGGAATAAGTGAAGTTTTTCCACCTTAGTTTGTTTGAGCTGCTCTAACAAAATACTATAAACTGGGTAGCTTATAAACAACAGAAATTTATTTCTCACAGTTCTGGAGGCTGAGAAGTCCAAGATCAAGGCAGATTCAATGTCTGGTTAAGGTCTACTTTCTGGCTCATAGATAGTACCTTCTTGCTGTGTCCTCACCTAGTGGAAGGGACCAGCTAGCTCTCTGGGGTCTCTTTTATAAGGGCACAAATCTCAAATCTGAAGGTTCCACCCCTATGTCCTAATCACCTCCCAAAGGCCCCACCTCCTAAAATCATCACCTCAGGGGTTAGGATTTTACCATATAAATTTTGGGAAATACAAACATTCAGACCATAGCATGAATGCAAAATAAAAACTTTTATTTTTCTTATTCTTAACTGACCTAACAGAAAATAGTTTGTTCAAAATCATAACATATTTAATTATGCATGCTTTTGCATATATCTTGTGTGTGTGTGTGTGTATATTATATATATACTTATGTATGGTTATATATAAGTAAAAATAATGACAGCCTTGATACAAGGGACAGAAAGGAGGAATTAAGACTATTTTGTTATTATAAAGTATTCACACTACCTGTGAAGCGGTACAGTGTTATTTGAAAATGGGCTTGAATTAGTTGTAAATATATATTACAAACTCTAGTGCAACCACTAACAACAGTAAAAGAAAGAAGTAGAACTAATATGCTAAGAAAATCAAAGATTAAGAAAAAATCATGAAAGAAGCCAGAGAGGGAAAAAACACCTTATGTGTAGAGAGGCAAAGATAAGAATTATATCCAACTTCTCCTCAGAAACCATGCAAGCAAGAACAAAATGGAGTGAGATATTTAAAGTGTTAAGAGAATAAAAACCACCAACCAAGAATTCTGTACCCTGTGAAATTACAAAATGAAGGAAAAATGAAAGGAGATAAAATGAAATCATATAAAATACTCCATTAAAACCAAAAAAGACAGAAGAGTGGAAGACAAAAATAGAAACAAGGCAACAAATAGAAAACTGTAACAACTATGGTAGATATTAATCCAACTACATCAATAGTGAACTTGAACATCAATGGTCTAAATGTACTAATTATGAAACTGATGCACTGCCAGCTGTGCTAAGAAGGCAACTAGTTGCACTAATTAAAAGACAGAGATTGTCAGAATAAATGAAAAAACAAGAACCAACTATATGTTGTCTACAAGAAACCCACTTCAAAAAAACACATAAAAGTAAATGGATGGAGAAAAATATCCCATGATAACACTAACCAAAAGTAAGTAGGAATATCTATATTAATTTCAGACAGAGCAGATTTCAAAGCAAAGAAAGTTATGAGACATAAACAGAGCCATTACATAATGACAATGAGGCCAATTCTCCATGAAGACATAACAATCCTTAACATGTATGTACTGAATAAAAGAGCATTAAAATATATGAGGCAAAAAATTGATAGAACTGCAAGGAGAAACAGATGAATTACTACTATAATTGGAGACTACAAAACCCCCTTTCAAAAATGGAAAGATCCAGCAGGCAGAAAATCAGTAAAGACATAGCTGAACTCAACAATTCTATCAATCAACTGGAATTAATCGACATCTACAGACTACCTATCCAACAAAAGGAAAATACATTTTCTTCTCCAGTTCACATGGAACATTCACCAAGACAGACAACATTCTGGGCCATAAACACACCTTAATAAATTTCAAAGAATAGAAATGATATAAAACCTGCTCTCAGACCACAGTGGAATGAAACTATAAATCAATCACAAAAAAATAACTGGAAAATCCCAAAACACATGAAGATTAAACACACTTCTAAATGACACATGGGTCAAAGAAGAAATCTAAAAAAAAATTAAAAATATTCGAAGTAAATAAAAATGAGAACAAAACTTATAAAAACTGGTGAGATGCAGTGAAAGCAAAGGTTACAGGAAAATTTATAGCATCGAATGCGTAAATTAGAAAAGAAGATCTAAAATCAATCATCTAAGATTTCACCTTAGGAAACTACAAAAAGAAGAGCAAATTAAATCCAAAGTAAGCAGAAAATAAAAAATAATAAAAATTAAAGCAGAAAATCAATGAAATTTAAAACAAGAAAACAAAGAGAACATCAATGAAACTAAAGGTGGTTCTTTGAAAAGATCAATAAACTCAATAAGCCACTAGCCAGGCTAACTAAAAAAGAGAGAGGGCACAAATTACTAATATCAGAAATGAAGGGCCAGGTGCAGTGGCTCACACCTGTAATCCTAGCAGTCTGGGAGGCAGAGGCAGGAAGATTGCTTGAGGTCAGGAGTTCGAGACCAGCCTGAGCAAGAGCAAGACCCTGTCTCTACTAAAAATAGAAAAATTAGCCAGGCATTGTGGCATGCACCTGTAGTTCCAGCTACTCAGAAGGCTGAGACAGGAGGATCTCTTGAGCCCAGGAATTTGAGGTTGCAGTGAGCTACAGTGATGCCACTGCATTCTACCTGGGGCAACAGAGAAAGACTCTGTCTCAACAAAAAAAAAAAAAAAAAAGAAAGAAAGAAAGAAAGAAAAAAAGAAATGAAGGAGGGACATCATTACAGATCCCATGGACAATAAAAAGAACATCAAGGAATACCATGAACAACTCTATGCTCATAAATTTGATAACCTAGATAAAATGGACCAATTCCTTGAAAGACACAATCTGCCAAAACTCACACAAGAAGAAACAGACAGTATGAATAAGGCTATAGCCATTTAAAAAATCCAATCAATAATTAATAACCTTCCAAAACAGAACCAGGCCCAGATGGGTTCTCTGCTGAATTCTACCAAGTATTTAAGGAAGAAATTATACCAATTCACTAAAATCTCTTTCAGAAGATAGAAGCAGGAGGAATACTTCCTAACTCATTCCATGAGGCCAGCATCACTCTAATACTAAAACCAGCCAAAAACATTACAAGATTAGAAACTATAGACCAATATATCTCATGAACATAAATACAAAAATCTTCAACAAAATATTGAAGCAAATCAAATCTAACAATGTACAAAAAGAATTATACATTATGACCAAGTGGGAATTCTTGCAGGTATGCACAACTGGTTCAACACTCAAAACAATTAATGTAATCCATCATATCAACAGACTGAAGGAGAAAAATCACATGATCATATTGATAGATGCAGAAAAAGAATTTGACAAAGTCTAACACCTATTTGTGATTAAAAAAAAAAACTCTCAGTAAACTAGGAATAGAGGCAACTTCTTCAACTTGATCAAAAAAAAACTACAAATATCTACAGCTAATATCAAATTTAATAATGAGAAACCAGAAGCTTTCTCACTAAGATCAGGAAGAAGGCAAATATGTCCCTTCTCACCACTCCTTTTCAACATCATACTGGAAATTCAAGCTAATGCAATATGACAAGAAAATAAAATAAAAGGTATACTGATTGAGAAAGAAGAAATAAAACTTCCTCCATTTGCAGATGACGTGATTTTCCATGTAGAAAATCTATAAGAATCAACAAAACAAAACCTCCTGAAACTAATAAGCAATTATAGCAAGGTTACAGGATACACTGTTAATATACAAAAGTCAATTGTTTTCCTACATGCTAGCAATGAACAAGTGGAATTTGAAATTAAAAACAGAGTATCATTTACATTAGTACTCCAAAAAATGAAATACCTTGGTATAAATCTAACAAAATATATACAAATATAACAAGAACTATATGAGGAAAACTATAAAACTCTAATGAAAGAAATCAAAGAAGAGCTAAATAAATGGAGAGATATTCCATGTTCATGGATAGAAAGACTCAATATTCTCAAGATGTCAGTTCTTCCCAACTTGACTTATACATTCATTGCAGTCCAAATCAAAATCCCAGCAAGTTATTTTGTAGATACCAATAAACTGATTCTAGAGTTTACATGGAGAGGCAAAAGACCCAGTATAGCCAACACAATATTGAAGTAGAACACTGATAGCACCAAATGCTGGCAAGGATGTGAAGCAACAGCAATTCTCATTCATTGCTGGTGGGAATGCAAAATAGTATAGCCATTTTGGAAGACAATGTAGTGGTTTCTTATAAAACCAAACAACCACTCACCATAAAATCATCCAGCAATAGCATTCCTTGGTATTTACCCGAAGGAGTTAAAAATTTATGCCCACTCAAAAATTGACATATGGATATTGGTAGCATCTTCATTCATAATTGCCAAAACTTGGAAGCAACCAAGATCTCCTTCAATAGTTGAATGGATAAATAAATTGTGGTACATCCAGACAATGAAATATTATTCAGCACTAAAATGGAATGAGTGATTAAGCCATGAAAAGGCATGGAGAAAACTTAAAAGCCTATTACTAAGTAAAAGAAGCCAGTACAAAAAGGCCATGTATTATATGGTGCCAATTATATGACATTCTGGAAAAGGCAGAACCATGGAGACAGTAAGAAGATCAGTGGTTGCCAGGAGTTAGGGGAGAGAGAGAGATGAATAGATGGAGCACAGAGGATTTTTAGGGCACTGAAAATAATATACATGATACTAATGGTAGATATATGTCATTATACATTTGTCCAAATGTATAGAAAGTACAACACAAAGAATGAACCCTTATGTAAACTATGAGCTTCAGGTGTTGACGTGTCTGTGTAAGTTGATCAGTTGTAACAAATGTACCACTCTGGTGAGGGATATTGACAATGGAGGAGGCTATGCATATGTGGGGGCAGGAAGTATATGAAATACTTCTCTACCTTCCTCTCAATTTTGCTGTGAACCTAAAAATACTCTTAAAAAAAATAAAATCTTCAAAATACAAGTTAATTATATTCTATACAACAGCAAGAACTAGTTAGAAAATGTTATACTGATAAAGATAATGAAGTATTCATTCAAGTACAGACAAATAGATCATTTGAACTGAATAGCCAGCCCAGAAGGAAGCCCATGCCTATATGGAAAATTGATCTATGAGAGAGAAGACATTGTAGATAAATATATTATTCAATAAATGAGTATGAGAAAATTAATTATTCATGTAGAAAAAATAAAATTGAATCCCTATTAGAAGCTTGTACAAAAACTAATTCCAGGTGGATTAAAGCCTTAATTGTAGAAGGGAAAACTATTAAGAACTTTTAGAAAACAATATAGGAGACTGTCTTTGTGACCTTATAGGTAGGGAAAGATTTCTTAGATTTAAAAAGGCATAAACCCATAAAGGAAAGAATTAATAAATTTATCCACAATAGTAAGGACCTCTATTATCAACAGGGAGGATAGGAAGTAAAAATCCACATAAACTCAGATAAAATAATTTTAATACATATAAATGATAATGGAGTAATTAAAATATATAATAAAATTCTATAAATTATTATAAAAACAAAAACAACTCAAAAATGGATAAACATACCCATTGAACAGAAGAGAGAAGAAAAATTCCTTATGAACAAACAAAATATGCTCAATGCATTAGTAATCAGTGCCATGTAAATAAAAAACACAATGACACAATTTCACACCTACTAGATTGCAAAAATTAAAAAGGCAAACAATTCTAAGTGTTGGTGTAGCAAAATGGGAACTTTTGCACACTGCTAGTATAGATATAAATTTGGACAACCTTTTAAAAAATCATTCAGGCATTAACTAGTAAAGTGGAACAAATACATACCCTACTTTTAGGCAATTGTAGTTTTAGGTCTATACCCTACAGAAATTTTCATTTATATGCATTAGATAAGTACTTCCCCAACTATGATGTACATACAAATAAATTACTATAGCATCTTGTTAAAATGCAGATTGTGATCCAGTAGGTCTGGAATGATGCCTGATATTCTTCAATTCTAACAAATTGCCAGGTGATACCAGTGCTGCTGATCCTTAGACCACACTCTGAGTAGCAAGGCACTATGAGATATGTTCAAGATTGTTCATGGCATCATTTGCTAGTTGCTAATATGTGCATTAGCAGCAGAATGAATAAAAATAGTCATATGATGGAATACCATAAAGCAGTCACAATGGAAGAACAAAGACTGGTGTTTAGATATGGATGGGTCTCAAAAATATAATCTTTTGAGAAAGAATCAAGCCAGAAGAATACATATGATTCAATTTAACTAATGTTCAAGAACTGACAAAACTAAACAATTTATTACAATCAGATATAGTTGGTAAATTATTTTTAAAAAGCAATTAATTATACAATATTCATGATAGTGGTTAACTCTAGAAGGATGAATAGGATGTGACCAGTAGGGACATAAAGAAGATTTTAAGGTACTGGTAATGTTCTATTTCTTGATTTGGGTGATGGATATATGGGTACTGGTTTCATTATTATTCTTTTTTCTTTATGGAATCTTTTAACACATTTATTATTATTCTTTAAATAGTAATTTTATAGGTGATAGACTGAAAATTTTTACAACATATGTAACAGAAAAATACTATACTTAGCCCCTATGGAGTTCTATTTTTTGGGCTAGTATGCCCTCTGGATAGGTGCTTCACCTTTTGTTCTTGCTTTCATGGAGAAAATATATCTGGCTCAGGGAAGCCTGGAGACCCATCTCTTTTAGCCCTAGCTCTTGGGTCAATGTGTATAAGTGAGATTGGTAACCCATCAAATGTTTCTTGGCAGATGTCTAAGTCAGTTTGGGATGCTATAACAAAAATACCATAGACTGGTGGCTTTAACAACAAACATTTATTTCTCATAGTTCTGGTGGTTGCAAAGTCCAGAGATCAAGGTGCTGACAGATTTGGAGTCTGGCGATGGCCCACGTCCTGGTTCATAGATGGCTATCTTTTCACTGGGTCCTCACATGGAAGAAAGGATGGGGAAGCGCTCTGTGGTCTCTTTTCTAAGAGCACAATCCCATTCATGAGGGCTCTACCCTCATGACCTAATCACCTCCCAAAGGCCCCACCTCCAGATACTATCACATTGGGGATTAGCTTTCAACATATAAATTTGGGGGTGGGGGACACAAGCATTCAATCTACTGCAACAGGTTCTCCTCTCTGATTGTTCCCAAGATCTCTACTTGGAGGGAGTAGAAAGTAGCTCATTTGGCCACAAAGGCAGGTCCTATTTTCCAATCCAGATCTACCAGGAATTTTTATCCTCAAATTTTTCTTTGTCTATTTCTCAACTGGTTTGGAACCAATAGAGGGAAAGTTAATGATTGACATTTCTGAAACTGCCAACAAGGGCAGAAGCCTGCCAATTTCATGAGTAGCAGAGACTCAATCCTTGCTTCTCAGTAAGACTCTGGGAAGGTAGTAGCAAATCAGAGAGGAATGACTAAATGTGTGCTCCTTGCTGGGCTTGCTGAAACCTCGTTATCAGGACTTACAGTCTGCCTGAGGATTTCCAATTCAAAAATTGCACATAAAGTACAGAACTATCTGACTTTAAGGGACCATATGGACCTGGATAAGGAAGCTATTAGCAACAACTATGCTTTACTGAAGACATGAGTATTCTGATTGGTTCTGCCTAGGTCATCTGCCAATCCAATTGTATTGGCTATAATAACTATACCCAATGAAGGGTGAGTTTGGAGGGTTAAGACCATAAAAATCACATGAAATTAACAATATTATCATAGAATAGGGAGAAATGGTTTCCCCAAGGGAATGGATGTTAAGTGGATAAAAAGAAATAGGTACATTCCAGTCATTTGGAGGGCAAGAACCAGATAATACAGTTCTTTATATCCTACACAGTGTTTGGGGAATATTGCCTTCACTATGATACTAAAGCATATTCTGATTCATTGACACTTTTTTAACCTATTGAATGATTTTATAATGCAGTTAATTATGTATTCTTGTACCAGTTTTTCCTTCTTACTTATATTCATTCCCTCTCATGTTAAAATGGGTTTGAAGAGCTATTTAATACAAAGAGAGTATTTTTGGAATGTTTAGAATAGACACAGAAGAGCCCTGTAGTGTGAAAAATAAGAGTCAAATCCCAATACTACCTTTTAGTAGCTTTGTATTTTTCTCCAAATTATTTAACATCCAAGCTTATGTTTTGTCACCTGTAAACAATTACACTTACAGAGTTATGAAAATTGAGAAAGACAATGCATATAAAAATATGAACATATATAAGTGCTGCGTGCTAACCAATTATGCCACTGGAACTCCAAAATATGAGCATATAGACAAAGTATTTGTTCAAATAGTGGGTGCTGTTGTTATTTTTACTATTTGTTCTTCAGTTATTTCTTTGGCAATATATTTGGGAATATCTTCGTTGGTGAATGAAAGTTTGTATGGAAACCATAATATAGATAATCCATTTATGGTTAATTAAGAGTTGAAGCTAAATACTCCTTAAATGCATTAATTACCTTTATATTCAACATTGCATTACTTACATAATTCTATAATACCACATAAAGCAAGTATGAGAACTGTCCACAGATAAATAGCGTTCTTCTTCATCCTAAAAGAAAATGCAAAAGAAATTATGATATATTAACTTTAAAATAAATACAAATATGGATATAGACATAAAAGTCACAGAGGAACTAAGTTACTTATCTAATATTAGAGGAACAGGAATAAATAAATTTCAGAATAGAATTTTAAAATATACATATAATACTAATTCAATTCTTTAGCTACTCTCTGTAATTAAGAATGTATTATCATGAGTGACAAATTTAGAAGACATTTTGAAGGCTTGCTATCCTTGTTTCTATTATATTTGTCTTTCTCACTGAAATACAATTCAATTAATTTTCTCATTCATTGGCTCTCAACTTGGGTAATTTTTCTCCAGGACTTGTGACAATGCTTGGAAATGCTTTTGGTCATTACAACTGAGTGCTTTTGAGCATATTTTAAAAGTCAGATGTACCTCCTCAGTTGGTTATAGGATCTGATGACACTGTACATAAATGACAAAATATTCCTACATATACGCATGTATGTGTATTTTTTTATGTAACATTGAACATTTATATGGGCTTTTAACGTAAATAAAAAGGAAAGGAGTCCTTTATTTCCTCGTAAATTGTGTTCTTGAAACTGGTAAATACTAATAGACTCAAAAAGACAAATTCAAATACTTTTCACTCCATAGGGTTTAAAAAATGAATTAATATTCATCTGGCCTCTGCCACATCACTCTGTCTACTTGTGCCTTAAAAATAAAGTTTTTTAATTCAAGAGAAGGCACAAGCCCCAAAGTAAAGGAAGGATTTGTCACATGGAGTCTCTTTAGCAGTATTTTCAGACACACGTGTGTGGGAACATCAGCTTTGAGGCATGTGGCCAGTACTTTGTTACTAATTATTAAAGTGCCAATGGCTTAAAATACTTAGCCTTGGTTTTGGGATTTTGGTTCTCTTTTTTTTTTTTTCCTTTTTGGTAAACTAGAGAGCATTCAACACCACTCTAGTTCATTCGCATTCACATGTTTTCTAGAATTGAAGAAAATGCAGTGGAGTAAAACCAAATCTGCTAGAAATTACTCTTAATCCTGGGTATTGGCATAGGAGTATATGATGTATAAGACCCATTCATCAGGCAGTACTATAATAAGGTGATGGCTATGGACTTTAACATACTTATTAATAAAAAGACTAAGGTAAAAATTGTATATCATTTCATAATTTATAATTTGACATGAGATATATCTAAAAATTGACATACTTTACCATGCAAAGATTCAGACAAAAAAAGAAAAAAAAAGAAAAATTGACATACTGACAATAATTCAAAAATTGTTCTTGTTTATAGTTACCTATTTAAAACAGGTTAAGTTAGGTTGAAAAGCTCAAAAGAAAGGCAAAATAAAATGTAACAGAGATGAGTATTCAAGATTTAGTAACTTATCATTAAAATCAACTTACTGGGCCCGTAACAATTGGTTTTATAGCCTGAATACCAGGAGAAGAACAACGCAATTCTGTTGTGGGTGATCTAGTGTTTAAAAAAATGGGGAAGAAGAAATAATTACAGATGTATACGAGATTAATAAAAATTTCCCTACTATTTTTTAAGCCTAAAAACTTCAATTGAATGCTGATAAGAGAAATTTTAAAATATAACAATATTTTACTTCTATCCTAGTTCAAAGTGATTTTGTCTTTCTTTTCATATCTATTTAAGGAAGGAAATTGACATCAAATCACAGCCTTGAATCTAAATGTCCACTATATGAATGCTTTTTTACATGTAAATATATACATACGTAGATATTCACGGCAAAAATCTTACCTTTTGTCTCGCATAGAACAAGATTCTGGCACACTCCACTCAGAAAATACTGTTCCTTCATACTCTAATTTAATCTGAAAAAGAAAATAAGAGTTCAAACAAAAAATATGCTTCAAAATTTTCCCCTCAGTGTTTAGTTGTAGGGTTCCATTTTCTGCATCCTTATTATTAAACAAACAAAAAAAAGAATAGCTAAAATTCAATTCCTTTGAAATTGTACAAAGTAATACGACAAACAAAAAGTAAATTAACCCTTCTGGGACACTTCAGTAGTCTCTCAAAAAAAAAACTATAAGCCTTTAATTTTACTTTACTTCAAAAATAATCTAGTAGGCATCTAGGAGGTGACTGGCACTCTGGTAGTTCTGGGGATAAAAAAGATGAATGAGACATGATCCTTCACTTAAAAACAAGTCACTTTTAATTCTAAGATTCTATTATTTACATCACTGACTATCATAACTTTCACTGGTCACCTATTTTTTATTTCTAAAGCTATGTTTTTTCCTGCCTCCCCATTCTTTCATTTATAAATTCTTTCTTTCCCCTCCTGAAGTATAATGATCCACTTTTTTTTTTTTTTTTTTTTGAGACAGGGTCTTGCTGTGTTGCCTGGGCTAGAGTGCAGTGGCATCATCATAGCTCACTGCAACCTCAAACTCCTGGGCTCAAGCAATGGTCCTGCCTCAGCCTCTCGAGTAGCTGGTACTACAGGCACCTACCACCACACCCAGCTAATTTTTCTATTTTTTGTAGAGCTGGGGTCTTGCTCTTGCTCAGGCTGGTCTCAAACTCCTGGCCTCAAGGGATCCTCCTGACTCGGCCTCCCAAAGTGCTAGGACTACAGGTGTCAGCCACCACACTTGGCCTGATCCACTTTCTAATATTGTCAGTCTTAGTCTCAGCACTGATCCTCTTCTTCAGCCAGAGTTGGAACCCAATCTCGCCATCTAACAATTGTTACATAAAAATTATGTACATATACATATATATATATTTTTAACCACATCTGTCTGGAAAGTATCCAGCCATGTAACAGGAAAAATAGAGACATTTATTGAAGATGATACAAGATACAAGAAACATTGTACACAGAATAATGACACCTCAGTCCCCTTCCAAGTAGGCACCTTGGGACCTCACACAATTCTCCCAGCGTCTCTTAACCTAACCCATACATGTTCAACATTCTCAGGTGTTCTGCTTGTTGCAGGCCTTCCAGAACATGGATCACTTTCAACAGATTCTTGGCCATCTTTGAAGCATTCATGCCACACTTTTATTTGCACTGTACTCACTGCATCATCCTTGAAAGCCTTCTGAATCATGCGAATAGTTTCCACAGAGCAATGTTCAAGCTTAACACAAAATCTGATGCAGATTCATTGCTGTACTCACTCAGTCATTTTGAATGCTATGGCCACACAGTACACATGCTTACTCAAGGTCTTCTAGTGCCCCACTGACTAGTACAGTGACCTTGTTTATTCATGCATGTGCATTACAGTCCACTCTCCTTGGCTGCCAGGTTACATCAACGTTACGCTAACCCTTCTTGTTATGTTAATATTAACAATGGCTTGATACTTTCTGGACAGATGTCATATACATATATAAATATTTCTTTGGTTTTTTAACTTATAAAATGGGGATTATAATACCACCTATTTCATAGATTTGATACTATAGGATTAATGATACTGTATAAGAAGAAAAAGAGAAAAATTCACCAGAAGATATAACTTTGAAATATATACAGCAAAATTTGATAGAATTACTAGAAGAAATTTTAAAAGCTATAAATATAGTGGTAGATGCTTGCTTTTTTTTACTTTTCTCAAAATTAAAAAATATAATTAAAAAGTTTTATGATACATATGTTAAAACTATATATATTCCTAAAATTAAGCAATGTAAAATATATACATTATTTTCAATCTCACAAAGAACATTTACCAAAATTGATCACATCTACAAAGAAAATCTTAACCAATCTCGAAGAATTATTATCAAATATATCATGCCCTTTGAAATTAGTGAAATAAAATTAGAATTTCTCATAAAGTTAGCCAGGAAAAAATCCTAAGATAGTTATAATCTTAAAAAATAAAAAACAAAAAACTGTACTTCTGAATGATTCACGGAAGCAGAAATCATAATGTAAATTATAAAATATTTAAATAAATAACAAAAGCATTTGACATTATCAAAACTCATGCTATGTAGTATAAGAAATCTCTAGAAGGAAATTTATAGTCTTAAATGTATACAGAAGAAATAAGTTTGAAAGTGAATAAACTCAGTTTTCAGTGTAAGATGATAATAAAAGAACAACAGAGAAAATCTCAAAAAAATGAAAGGAAGGATATAAAAAAGAGAAAAAATGGTAATTTATAAAAGAAAACAAAGGAGAGAGCACTGAGAAGGGGCAGTGGTGATATTTTAAAAATATATTCAAATTGCCTTATAAACACAAAAAGAACAATTAGGATTGTACCAAAAAACACTGGACATCAATAATAAAATTCAGTGACAAGGTATCCCTCAAAACCCCAATATATAAGTGTGGTTGGAGTAAACCACCAAAAACTACCAGACTCATGTAAGATCAGGATAAGGAAGCAAAAGAAAGCAAATAAGCTAAACCTGAGAAGAAGAGAACACCTAAATCAGTGATAAGGATCCAGTGGAGACCATAGCAGGCCTATCTGAGAATAGCAACTCTAATCGAAAGGGATTTTGTACTTTTCAACTCTAGGTAGGTGCAAGAGGTCATCAATAATGTCTGAAAGGACAGGAGAAGCTGGGACCTATGAACTCCAAAGCCGATCAGCCAAAGATACCTTCTTAGGACGAAGATCCATAACGAAGAGACACGCAGGGAGAAGAAACCCAATTGAGCAGAAAAGGGAAAACGAAGGAAAAGAAAAGAGAAGCTACAGATGAATGAGGAAGGGAAGCAGAACCTGAAAGCATTAGCCTTACTTTGTGCACTTTACAAAACAACAGAAGAGAGAATGCTAAAGCCATGAAGTTAGAAAAGTTATTTTGACCCACCCCTCCATCCTTAAAGATCAGGAAAATGAGTTTCATGTAGAAAAATGAGCAACGGAAAAAGGATCACAATCAAATCCCACACAGTTATAAAAAAAAAAAAAAGAAAGAAAGAATACAAGGTAGAATAACATCTCTACCTGGAGAGTGTCCTAAGAGAACACTCCTGAGACTTGCCCAATAAACAAACAGAAACTATAACCTAATGTGAAGGTTAGTTTTATGTGTCAACTTGGCTACACTATAGTACCCAGTTACTTAAGCAAACACGCACCTAGGTATTGCTGTGAAGGTATGTTCTAGATGTGGCTTACATCTACAATCAGTTGACTTTAAGTAAAGGAGAATGCCCTAGATAATGTGGGAGAGGGGGTCTCATCCAAGGAGTTGAAGGCCTTAAGAGCAAAAACTGATGTTTCCTGGAGAAAAAGAAATTCTGCCTCAAGACTCAAGCATTAACGTTTGCTTGAGTTTCTAGCCTGCTAGCCTGACCTGAAAGTTTTAGACTTGTCAGACTCCACAATCACATGAGCCAATTTCTTTAAGTTAATCTCTTAATATACATATGTATAAATTCTATTGGTTCTGTTTTTCTGGAGAACCCTGACTGATAGATCTACTATATCAAAATGAGGTGAAATAAATAAAAATAAGATAGAAGTTATGAAAGAACAATATAAATCAGAATTTGAAACTCATAAATGAGCTAGAACTCAGGAAAAAAATTAGAATTAAAAGGAAAAGTCATTTCAGTAGTAAACTAAATCAGAAGAAACACAACTATAAATAAACATAATAGATAAGTCCTTGAGAGAAATAGAAGGTTAAAAGGAGGAAAAATTTTAAAAATAAAAAAAGAAGAGCTAAAAAGTGATTTAAGAATAAGTGACAAATATAAAAGACAGGCAAAGAAAATTCAATATATGTTATGTCTGGAGATCCTAAAGAAGAAAACCAAAGTGTTTGGAAGAGAACAATAACACTAACTATAATTAAAGAGCAATATGTGAAATTTAAAAACTTGAATGAACATATTAAAAGAGCACCTCTCATACCAAGGAAAAACAATTAAGAATGATTCAAAAAGACATATGTGAAGATGAAGGCAGAGATTGGAGTGCTGCAGTTGCAAGCTAAAGGATGGCAAAGATTGGCAGGAGCCACCAGAAGCTGAAAGAGGCAAGGAAGGATCCTTCCCCAGAGCCTTCAGAGGGAGCACGGCCTGGCTGACACCTCCGTTTCGGACTTTTAGCCTTCAGAACGGTGAGAGAGCAGATCCTGGCAAAAGGAACAAGTCATTCCTAAGGGAAAGAAAATCAAATTTGCACCAGACCTTTCTGAAGCAACAATTCATGCCAGAGACAACACAGTAACATATATAAAAGGAAACAGAACATTAAGCAGTAACTTTTATATCCAGATACACCAACTTTTAGATATAAAGTCCATAAACCCTTACTACCGTAAAATGACTAAGGAAATATTGCTCCCATGAGCCCTTCCTGAGGAATCTACCAGAGAAAAGAGCTTCAGAGCACTGAAATGAATACGGAGACATCAGCATAAAGACTGGTGCTAAGTAATCAATATGAATTTGTCTGTATGACCATGCCCACCCGGTGGCTATATAAAAAGGAATATAGTAGTTAATGGCTATATATATTCTCACAATATATCAAAACATGAGTGTTGGGAGAATTATGATGAGCTCAGGTAATGGTGTCCACATAAGTTCAACTTTCTTCACACATTCTCCTAAAAACTAAACAGATCAACAGATAAATCCAAGCAAATTCTACATTACAGCATAACTAGAAGAGAGAACACTACAAACTTCAAGAAACCTGTTAAGTAGAAAAATAAACACAAATTTTTAGCAGAGCAGCTCTCACTCAAGCTCCTGTCATGATTCTTTGTGGAGAGTAAGGAAGCTCCTGAAAAACTGCAGGCAAGAGAAAACACAGGAGCAAAAGCTTAAGAGTGAATTAAAATCATCCATAGAAAGAGAAAGTACACACCCTAAGGGCAAAAAATACTGCAAAAAGACTCCCGGTGGATCAGAACACTGACCATGGGGAAGAGAAGGTAAAAGTAAAAGTTTGTGAGACTTGAGGGGGGAGCCTCAGAAAGGCATATCTTCTGGAGAAAAGATAAAGGGGAAGGAGAGACAACCTTTGGAAGAGGAATGATGAAGGGACAGGGAACCAAGATGGGGGAATTTAGGATGTTACAAGCCAGGGGGAAAAGAAATCAAAGGAAACACAACACTCTCTTTAAATGCCATCAATAAAAGAAACTGCATTTTATTACAATCACAGAAAGAAAGCAAACTTTAACTAGGAATTTTTTAAACTAACCCAAGTCACCAGCTTGTCCATGAAATTCATGCATGTGAACAGTCTTTATCTAAATAAAGCTTCTATAGGAGAACAGAAAATGAAAATCAAAACATTCCAGCTGATAAAATTGCTTTCAAGAAGCCAACCACAAAACAGAAGAAAACTGGAACCTCACACTCCAAACCGAATGAAATATTCTCAAACAAACATTTGTTGATAAGAGAAAGAAAAATCTTGAATTATAAATTCACAAACTAGGAACAAAAATTCACAGCAATAGAAAGAAATAAAATTAGAGTTGACTGAATTGGGAAAAGAAATGGATGATTATAAAGGAAATGAAGAATAATTAAAAGATAGCCAAGGGAAATTATATCAAATGAAAATTGAATAAAGTGCATTACAAAAAGGCAAAAAAAAAAAAACACCCAAGAGAATGTAAGTGAAATAAATAAAGAAGAAAAAGAACCAGAAAGAAACTGATTGAAATGGGGAGCAAAAATATAAAATTCAAAACCTGTATAGTAGGAGTCCCTGAAGTTGAAAAACAAAACAATGAAACAGAACTAACATTTAAATCTGTAATCCAAGAAAACTTTCCAGAAATTAAAAAAAAAGACCTGAATATATACATAAAAAGGAACAACTGGTACCTAGAAAAATTTACCTTTAAAAGTCAATTCTGAAACATATCTGAGTAAATATGTTAACTTTAAAGATAAAGGAAAATGTTTAGGCCTCCCCCCCAAAAAAAAGATCAAATAAGATAAAATAGCATCAGACATCTCAAAAGCAACATATAAAGCAAAGTAATAAGGAAGTAGCTTTTAAAAATAAACTCAAGAAAACAAAGTATGATCCAAAGATTTTATTTCCAGCCAAACTCTCCTTTAAATATTAAGACCACCAAAAAAATATTTTTAATAGCAAGAATTTAGGGATCTGCCCCCATGACCTAAACATCTCCCATTAGGCCCCACTTCTAACACTGGGGATCAAATATTAACATGAGGTTTGGGAGGGGGAAATATCTAAACTATACTGTATTGGATATTGTTGCCCAGGGAATAGGTGGAAATCAAACGATACATTAAAAAGAGGGAAACCAGATAGTCAAAGAGTAAACAAGAGACCAAGGCATTAAAGGATGGTCAAAAGGTATAAATACAAGGGTAACCACTAAAACAAAAATACAAATCTTCCAAAATACAGAAAGATACTTTCTAAAAAGGGAAAATAATCTGGCTGAGAAAGAAACAGTAAATATAATACACATATTATAAGATAAAATAATATGAGAATTGAGACCAAAGATATCAGTCACATAATTAAACGTGAATGGGCTTAACTCACAAAGCAAGACTCAATACATGCTGCGTACAAGAGAAACACCCAAAGAAAAAAGTGACCAAGAAAATCTAAAGATCCAGTAATGGGAGAAAACCTAGGTGACTTTGGGTTTGGCAATGACTTCTTAGATACAACACAAAAATTTATCCCAAAAAATTGATAAATTGGACTTCATTAACATTAAAAAATTCTGCTTTGTAAAAGTCACTGTTATAAGAATGAAAAGACAAGCCACAGACTGGGAGAAAATATCTGCAAAATTACTCATATCTGATAAAAGACTGGTATCCAAAATATAGCAAAAACTCTTAAGACTCAACAATAGCAAAAACTCAATTTAAAAAATGGGCAAAAAGTCTGAACAGACACCTCACCAAAGAAGATATACAGATGACAAATGAGTATATGAAAAGATGCTCAACATCGTATGTCATCAGGGAATTGCAAATTAAAAAAATGAGATACCATGATACACACCTATTAGACTCACAAAAATCCAAAACACTGACAACACCAAATGCTGACAAGGATATGGAGCAACAGCAACTCTCATTCATTGCTGATGGGAATGCAAAATGGTACACTTACTTTGATAGTTTGGCAGTTTCTTACAAAACATATTCTTAACATATAATCTAGTAATAATGCTCCTTGGTATTTTCCCAAATGAGTTGAAAACTTATGTCTTCACAAACACCTGCACATGAATATTTATAGAAGCTTTATCCATAATTGCCAAAACTTGGAAGCAACCAAGATGACTTTCACTAGGTGAATGGATAAATAAACTATGGCACATCCAGACAATGGAATATTGTTCAGCACTAAAGTGAAATGAACTATCAAGCCATATCAATATGCACATGGAGGATCCTTAAATGCATATTGCTAAGTGAAAAAAGCTTATTTGAAAAGGCAAAACCATGGAGAAAGTATTTAATAAAAAGATCAGTGGTTGCCAGGGGATCAGTGGTTGCCAGGGGTTGGGGGAAGGGAGGGTTGAAAAGGCAGAGCACATAGGATTTTTGGGGCAGTGAAACTATCCTATGTGATACTGTAATGGTAGAAATATGTCATTAAACATTTGTCCAAACACACAGAATGTACAACACAAAGAATGAACTCTAATGTAAACTACGGAGTTTAGTTAATAAGGATGTATCAATATTGGCTTGTCAATTGTAACAAATGTAACACACTAATGCAAGATGTTAATAATAGGGATAACTGGGAAGGTTTTATGGGAGCTCTCTATACTGTCTACCCATTTTTCTGTAAACTTAAAAGTGCTCTAAAAAATAAAGTCTATTAACTGTAAAAAAATGAAAAATTAAGAAAATATAAAGTGATGGGCAAAGGTATACAAGGCAAATGGTCCTGTCAAAAGAAATCAATACACAAGCAGGGATTGTGAGCCTGAAATTAGATAAAGTAGAATTCAAGCCAAAATGTATTAAAGATGCAGAACAATGTGACTATGTTGCTGGTGGGAAAGCAAATGGTACAGCTATTTCAGAAAACATTTGGTAGTTTCTCATTTGATGTAAAAAGATGTCCTTACCTTCTAACACATTAATCCCATTCCTAGGTATTTAACCAAGAGAAATAAAAACATGTGTCCCCACATATGTACGTGAATGTTCGCAGCAGTTTAATTTGAAATAGTTTCAAACTGGAAATAACCCAAATGTCCATCAGCAAGTGAATGTAGCAATTGTGATATATGAATGCGAAGGAATACTACTCAGCAATAAAAAGGAATAAAGTTCTTATAGATGCAACATTATGGATGAATCTGAAAGGACTAAGCCAAGTGAAAGAAAACTGATCAAAAAAGGCTATACACTGTATGATTCCATTTATATGACTACTTAGAAAATGCAAAACTACAGGAACAGGCAACAGATTAGCGGCTGCCAACAGTTGAGGGTGGGGAGGGTAAGGCATGACTGTAAAGGGCATAATGGAACTTTTTGGAGTGAGATAAATATTCTATATCTTCAGTATTGTAGTGATTATGCAACAGTATGCATTGTCAAAACTCATCAAACTATGTCCCTAAAAGGAGTAAATTTTATTGTATGTAAATACTTCAATAAACCTACATTTCACAGAAAGAACTAAAGAAATATATAATCATAATATATAAACCTTATCTGGATCCTGATTTACATAAACAAACAAAAAATGACATTTATAAGAACACTAGTAATTTGAATAGTGACTACATATTTGATGATATTAAGGAATTATTATTAATTTTTTGGTGTGCTAATTAGTATTGTAGTTATGGTTTTTCTAAAACAACTTTATTGAGATATAACTCATATACCATACAATTCACCAATTTAAAGTATACAATTCAATGGTTTTTAGTATCTTCATATAGTTCTACAACCATTGCCACAATCAATTTTAGAACATTTTCAATATTCCACAACAAAAACCCACACTCTTTGGAAGTCACCACCCAAGCCCTACCTCCCAGCCCTAGGTATCAACTAACTTACTTTTTGTCTCTATATAGACATTTCTCTCTAGACATTTCATATGAATGAAATCATATAATATGTGGGTCTTTGTGAAAGGCTTCTTGCACTTAGCATAATGTTTTTATCCATGTTGTAGCATGTATCAGTACTTCATTTTTATTGACAAATAATAATCCACTATATGGATATACTACATTTTATTTATCCACTGATGGACATTTGGGTTGTTTCCACTTTGGGGCTATTATGAATAATGCTTCTATGAACATTCATGTGTGAGTCTTTGTGTGGGCATAATGTTTTCATTTCTCTTGGATGTATACCTAGAAGTGAAATTTGTGGACCATATTGGTAATACTATGTTTAACTGTTTGAAGAACTACCAGACTGTTTTCAAAGTGGCTGCACCATTTGACATTTACAGCAATGTAAGGGTTCTAATTTCTCCACATCCGCACTAACACTTGTTGTCATCTGTCTTTTTGATTATAGCCATCTGAGTGAGTGTGAACCAGTATCTCATTACGGTTTAAATTCCCATTTCCCTGATGAAGAGTTTCCATATTGGCCATTTGG
The DNA here is from genome assembly GCA_023783475.1 of Daubentonia madagascariensis. Lineage (NCBI taxonomy): Eukaryota > Metazoa > Chordata > Mammalia > Primates > Daubentoniidae > Daubentonia > Daubentonia madagascariensis. Next base: position 11,571,578 of record JAKFHU010000258.1, on the reverse strand, counting down.
ATATATTCTTCAGAGAAATGTCTACTCAGATCTTTTGCCTATTTTAAAAATTGGGTTGTTTGTCTTTTTATTACTAAATTATAATTGTTCTTTACATATTCTAAATACAAGTTCTTTGTCAGATATATGATTTCCAAATTTTTCCTCCCATTCTGTGGATTGTCTTTTCCTTTTCTTGATGATGTCCTTAGAAGCACAAAAGATTTTAATTTTATTGATGTCCAATTTATTTTTTCTTTTGTTGCTTGTGCTTTAGGCAGTATATCTGAGAAACCATTGCCTAATCCAAGTCCACAAAGATTTTTCCCTATATATTCTTCTATGAGTTTTATAGTTTTAGCTCTTATATTTAGATCTTTGATCCATTTTGAGTTAATTTTTTAGTATGGGCTGAGGTAGGAGTCCACCTTCATTCTTTTTCATGTGGATATCTAGTTGTTTCAGCACCATTTATTGAAAAGACTATTCGTTTCCCATTGCAATTTCCTTGGCATTATTGTCAAAAATCAATTGACTACAAACATGAGGTTTTATTTCTGGATTCTCAATTCTATTCCACTGATCTATAATCCTACCCTTATGTCAGCATACCATCTCAATTACTACAGCTTTGAAGTAAACTTTGAAATCAGGAACTGTGAGTCCTACAACTTGTCCTGTTTCAAGACTGTCTATTCCGGTGCTCTTGAATTTTCATATGAAGTTCTCTATGAACTTCCATATGAAATTGCTAAACTCATTTATTTGTTCTAATAGTTTTGTAGTGGATTCCTTAGGCTTTCTATACAAAAGATTATGTCATCTGCAAATAGAGACAGTTTACTTTCCAAAGTGGATGCCTTTTATTTCATTTTCTTGCCTAATTGCCATGGCTGTGGTCATTTTTTTTTTTAAAAAAAGGTCTTATCACTTAAAGATACACACTGAAATATTTATGAATGAAAGGATATATCTGGGATAGTTTCAAAATAATACAAGAGTGGAGAAAGTGGGTGTTAGAGTCAATGAAACAAGAACAGCCATGAGTTGGTAATACTGAAGCTGGGTGATGGGTATATAGAGACATATTGTATTAATCTCTATACTTTTGTGTATGTCTAAATTACACTAATTTCTATACTTTTGAGTATATTTAAATGTTTCCATAATAAAATGTTTAAAAAATAAAAGTTCAAAACAGAGAATAAGTTCTATGGAAATTACCAAGCTTATGTATAAATCTCTATAATGATGAGCTTAAATGTAGTCAAGTACCTACAGAATGTTTCCACTGTGCTTACCAACTTTCAGTGTTTTAAGTGATTTGGGGGTATTTAAACAGAAAACTGATACACTGTTTCAGTTCATGTAAAGCGGAGAGGAATTTTTTTTAATGCTTTCCATGAAGAAGAATCATGGAAAGTTTAATCGCTAAATTGTCTTCTGTACATTCAATATCTCTTTCTTAATATCGCTTTCAAGCAAGCTGCAATACCATTGGTTCTGTCATCTTACACTCTTGCCTTTTGTCTACCTTCCTTGCTGATCATCAAACTCTGGCTCCCAATTTGCATTTCTGCAATGACAACTTCACTGTATTAGTGACCAATTATGAATTAAAAATGAACCATTTCTGTCACCTACATAAAAACTTTATTGTTTTTGAGTTAGTTTTTTAGTATGGGCTGAGGTAGGGGTCCACCTTCATTCTTTTCCATGTGGATATCTAGTTGTTTCAGCACCATTTATTGAAAAGACTACTCGTTTCCCATTGAAATTTCCTTGGCATAAAAAAGACGATTCTTTAAAAGACAAATAAAATGGTCAATTATATACCAAAGCTGTACAAGAAGATAAAATGCATAAATAAATCACATTAGAGAAATAAAATAGCTATAAATAGCACACTAACTGCCATGTAAGTTGTATTTAACTCACGCTAGTTTTGAGCCCAGGGCCTCATGAAGCACATGTAACTCACACATCTCTTCACCTTGGGAGCCACGAGAACTATTTTTCAAGTTGCATATAACTCACACAGAGAAAACAATAAAAAATAGCAAATTTTTTATTAAATTAGAAAGGATCGTTTTGTTTTCGAAATTTTTATCCTATTTTCGTAATAAAACACCGTGGCCCCAAGGGAAAAATTTTTTTCTAGTGTAGCAGTCAATGTGATAGAGATTGAAATGGTAAGCAAAAATTATAAAGAAATGGATAGTAATACATCTGAAAACAAATGAAATGCACATTGTAAAAGAACATACAGATTACATAGATTCATTTTGCCTGGTTTTGCATAATATAAAGTTTGTATAGAACATGTTCTTTTATGTATGGCTACTTTCATACGACATTATATTTGTGAGATTCATCCATATTGTTGTGTGTAGACATAGTGCACTCATTTTCACTTGCTGTATAGAATCCCATTATGTGAATATACAGACATGTATTTACCCCTTCAACTATTGATGGACATGCCACTGAGTTGTTTCTATTTTGGGATTATTAGGAATAATGCTGCTGTAAACATTCCTACATAGGTCTTCTGGTGCTGAATGTATACCTAAGAGTGAAACTACTGTGTCATAGGATATGTATATATTCAACATTACTGGATAATGTCAAACAGATTTTCAAAGTGGTTATGCTAATTTGCTTTCCTACCAGCAGTGTATTGCTTTACATCCTCACCAACATTTGTTATATTCAGTATTTTTAATTTTAGTCATTCTGATTGGTTTTTAATTACATCTCCCTCTAATTCTAATTCACACTTCTCTGATTTTTCATAAGTTTACTGGTCATTTATACATCATTTTTTGTGAAATGCCCCTTAAGTCTTTTCCTTTTAATACTTTGGAAAAATTTACACAACATTGAAATTATGCTTTTTAAAGATTTGGTAGGATTCACATACGAAACTATCTGGCCATGGTTCAAATTATCCATATTTATTTTTTATAAAGGGAGCAAAACACTGATAACAAACACAACAAAAATTATGCATAAAATTAACTAAAGACCCCTGATTCTAATTTATACCACACAGTGCTGGGAATTAGTTTCTGAAAATCAGATGTAAATTGGAAATGGTTAGGGAGACAGAAGCCATTCTTCTTCCAAAAGCAGTGGTGGTAAAAGTCCAGGCTTCAAAGACAGGTGGTCTTTGTGAGGGCCTTTACCTTTTCTTTCCACTGAAGTACTGGGAATAGACTTTTGACATGGCAGCAATTTCTTCAAGTTCCTAACCTTTGGTGGCAATAGCAGCTTTTTGAATCACTAGAGATGAACTAAAAATAAGTGGGGGTTCCTAATACCTTTACTTTCCTAGCTCTTCCAACAGTTTTGTGAGCACCTGTAGTAAATACATTTCTTCTTGAAATACACACAGTGGTTACTGCTATCCTCATTGACACCTGACTGCTCCGTGCTTCCTTAAAGGCAGGTATAATATTACAAGTATTTAACAAGTTGTACAGCACAAGCACTGACAATTCCAAGTGGATACCAGGCAGTATGCTATACACGTGCATACTGGCTGAATTCTGCCTTGCTTAGAGGGCATTAAGCAAATATTTTCCTTAAATAAGAGCCCCCCCCCAATTTAAATCATAAGGCAAAAGGATGGGGAAGGGATCTGTCTCATCAAAATTCATCTTTTTTTTTCAGTAAAGTATCCATAAACAAAATTAATAGATGAGAGGCTAGGAAAATTGAAATGTTTGAAACGAACATTTGATTAATATTTAAAATGGAATGTAGATAACACTCTGTAATTCAACAATAAAAAGGCAGAAAGTTAAATGGAAAATGGGCAAAGGCAATTCACAGAAGCAGCAGCGTGCATAAATATGTAAAGCGGTGCTCAAAATCACTAGTCATCAGAGAATTGAAAATTACAACAGCGATAACTATTACTGTATAGTAATGAGATTGGTAAAAAATAGAAAATTTAACAATACCAAATTTTGGTGAAGATGTACATAGAGTGAGAGTATAAGTCATAATTGCCATTCTGGAAATAATCTTGCAGAACTTAGTTAAATTAGATGTCTGTATTTCCTATGTATGGCCAGGCAACTCCACTCTTGGCTACGTATAGCAGAAAAATTATTGCAGAGATACATGAAAGGACTTGTACAGGGCATTCATCACAGTGTTGTTAATGGTAGTAGGAAGTGTCCATCATTAGAGGAATACATAAATAAAATATAATTGCTATACACTAGCAATTAGGCAGCATTAAGAAGAAATGTTCTGTGAAATTAAATGTAGCAAAAAAAAAAAGAAAAGAAGAAATGAACTAGACATAGTGTTGAATCAAAAAAGTAATATAGCAAATGAGGTCTATAGCTTGGGTGACAATACATCCTGAATTGTCTAGGTCAGTGGTCCCCAACTTTTTTTGCACCAGGACTGGTTTCATGAAAGACAATTTTTCCACGGACAGGGGTGGGAGGTGGATGGTTTCAGGATGATTCAAGCACATTACATTTATTGTGCAGTCAAATCTCTCTGCTAATGATAATCTGTATTTGCAGCCACTCCACAGCGCTAGCATCACTACCTCAATTCCACCTCAGATCATCAGGAATTAGATTCTCATGAGGAGCACGCAACCTAGATCCCTTGCATGTGCAGTTTACAGTAGGGTTTGCTTCATGCTCCTTTGAGAATCTAATGCTGCCACTGATCTAACAGGAGGCGGAGCTTATGAGATGATGGGGAGCAACTGTAAATACAGATGAAGCTTCCCTCTCCCACCCACAGCCAGCCACTCACCTCCTGCTGTGCCACCGGGTTCCTAACAGGCCATAGACCAGTACCGGTCCACAGCCTGGGGGTTGGGGACCGCAGGTCTAGATAGTTCCAATTTATACCTGTTGTATAATTATTAATAGCACCCACATTCTCAATAGTTTAGAAGATATATATATATTACCATATATATATGGTAATTCTGTCTACCATATATATATATGGTAATTCTGTCTATAACACTATTTTGTGAATATTAAATCACAAAAACACTCAAAACAACATTTTTTGCTACACACATATTTAAGGACAGGTGTTGACGAGGGGACCTATTAATATATTAGGATGATGAGTGGGATGAAGGAAATGAAATAGAAATAAAAGAGTGATACTGAGCTGTAAAACTGAGTATGATGAACTCTGCTCTCAGGTTCAAAAAATTTAATACTTAACTATAGTTTTTTAAAAAAATTCAACACTTACTGTACTTCTGGTACTAAAAATGCGATAGTTTGGGCTGGTAGTGGAATACCTGTGGAAGAAAAGGCCAAATATTATTATTAAAACTAATTTCTTCTCCAAATATGAGAGATTCTATGTATGGTCAGGGCATATCTGGGCTCCCAAGAGCTTTACCTTTCTGCCAAAGTCCCTTCCTAGAAAGTAAGCTCAGGGCTAAAATTTGGGCTATCAGTGACCTCTACCCACCACTCTAGGTGTGCTAGGGTTTGCTAAGTATCTGAAGACAACAAAATGAGATGAGAAGTAAATACTTTTTACTGTTCTTTTGGTATGTTGAAAACTGTTGAAGAACACTGACTTTAACTCCTTCACTTACAAACTGAGTTAAAATAAGAATAATAAAGATTGGAATTTCAAAAACCAATATTTCCTATTTTAAACACTGAAATAAAGAGCAAATTTCTGTCAGTCCTTGTTCATTATCACTTTTGTACAATTCTCCAAGGTACTTTAATTTCTGTCTATAGGATCCATCTAAAGCAGCACTGTCCAATATAAATATAATACAAGCCATCTATGTAATTACAAATTTTCTAGTAGCCACCAAAAGTGTGAGAATAAATAGGTGAAGTTAACTTTAATAATATATTTTATTCAACATGTAATCAGTATAAAATAATTATTGGTGACATATTTTACATTCTTTTTTTAATACTGAGTCTTTGAAAACTGGTGTGTACATTACACTTACAACACATCTCAATTTAGATCTTTCAAGTACTCAAAAGCCACATATAGCTGGTTACCGTCATAAAGCATCACCTTCAAATTCCTTCACCTTCCCTTTGCCTCAATAATCTATTCCATGTCTACAATGCATACCTAATTGCCATTGTAACTGCTAGATCCCTAACATTTTAAATCAGGGACATTTTTACTGTGTGTGTGTCGGGGGGGGGTTGCTGGGATATCATTATATAATCCCTTTATCAGAATTATGTAAGCCTTAACAGCACTCTGAATTCTATTTTTAACAGATGTCAGTTACCTATATGAAACATATTTTTAATATGTACAGATCAAATGAGAAAATATGTTCATGTATTTTTACATATACCTATAAATCAAAATGAAATATATTTTCATCAAAGGCTTTTTGTCAAGTAAGCGCAAACCATCTCTCACTTCTCATGAATCTAATGTAAGATCCTTTTTATTCTAGAAAGATACAGAAACCTCAGAAGAGAGCAAAATACAAGTGGGAGATTTAGTACTTTAATTTATAAAGTTAAAGTATGCAATTTAATAAAAACTGGTAGCAAAATGATAAAACTACATTTCCTGTCAGGCCTTTTCCTCCCACCTGCTTCATCAGCTTCTAACTCATACTGGGGCTGGGGACAGGGTATGGATGGAACAGTAGCTAAAGAAGTCATATTTAATTTATTAAGTTAGTCCCAGACAGCTATCATAATACCTTCTTATCCTTGCTTTCTTAATTATGTCAAATATTTAATGTTATTGTTGGAAATAAATCTGAGAGACCCATAGGTATAAGGTGTGCATATGGACCATGTGCTATTTTTTAATGAAAAGGGCACTGTCATCTCACTCTTGGACCACTCCTTTTTATGGCTGAGTAGTACTCCATGGGGTGTGTGTGTATGTGTGTGTGTGTATATGTATCACATTTTCTTTATCCATTCATCAGTTGATGCACTTAGGTTGATTTCATATCTATGCAGTTGGACCACAAGACTATATCTTTCCTATTCCCTCTCACTTATTCCCATACTACCAGTTCTTCAATATCTAAGAGCATTCTTGACTTTTACCCCTTCCTTCATTCCCCAATAGATAAGTCCCTGTAAATGACTTCTCTCTACTCAGGCTATAGCCTATAGAATATGTTCTTTGGGGGAAAAAAAACATAGAACATGTTCTTTGGGTAAATCATTTTCTCTCAAATCCCTTACCTACTCATCCTACTATACCTATCCAGGAATTGGTCTTGGTAGGTCATACTCTTAGGCATCTGCCATAAGCATGTGCTAAACCATTTATATAGGACAATCATATATTACAGGAGGCACAGGATTCCCATGGATAGTCCAAGCCCCACTAAACATAAGGTGAGTTATACTAATATAAGACAAAAGACTTTGAAACAAAAAGCATTTTTAGGGACTAAGAAGATCAATCCATTCATTACAAGTTTGACCCAATAGACCTAGTGGACGTCTAGAGAAAACACATTCCTTTTAAGCACACATGGAATATTTATAAAAATTGATCATGTATTAGTCCCTAAAGCAAGTCTCAACAACTTTCAAAGAAGTGGTATCATGTGAACTGTTCTCTTTGATTAAAGTACAATTAATGGAGAGGTTAACAAAAATATAGATCAAAATCCTTGCATATTTGGAGTTAAAAAACAGACCACTAAATAATTCAAGGGTATAGTAGAAATAATAAAGAAAATCAAAACTAACTAGAAGTGAATGATATTGAAAAAATTACATATCAGGTCCTATGGGAAGCAGCAAAGTGATGCTATAAGAGATATTAAAACCTTTATTTGTTTTTTTTTTGATAAAGCTAACTTTTTATTTATTTTTGACAGAACACATAGAGTTTATTGCTTGGGGTTGGGGAGGTACGGAAGGAGTTACAAATAGATAAGATGGAACTTTAAGGGGTGAATAATATGTTCTTTATCTTGACTGTGGTGATAGTGTATACATATGTCAAAACTCATCAAATTGATCCCTTTAAATACATGCAGTTAATTAACTGTTAGGTATATCTTGATAAAACCATAAAAATAATTCATAATTACTGCTGTTCTTTTAATATGATAATAGTGTCCAGTTTCTGTAGGATAAATTCCAAGCTTATTGTCCTCATCCCTAAGACTTTCAAGTATTTTTTTTTTTAATTTCAATAGATTTAGAGAGTATAAGTGTTTTTTGTTACATGGATGAACTGTATAATGCTGAAGTCAGGGCTTTTAGTATACCCATCACCACAATATTGTACATTGTACCCAATAGGTAGATTTTTATCCCTAACTCCCTCCCCACTTCTTAGTTTTCAACGTCCACTACACCACTTTATGACCACATATACCCCTCATTTAGCTCCCACTTATAAGTAAGAACATGTGGTATTTGTTTTTCCATTCCTGAGATACTTCACTTAGGACATTGGTCTCCAGTTCCATCCAAGTTGCTGCAAAAGACATTATTTCATTCCTCTTTATGGCTGAGTAGTGCTCCATGGTATGTGTGTGTGTATATATATATACACACACCACATTTTCCTTACCCACTCATCAGTTGATGGGCACTTATGTTGGTTCCATGTCTTTGCAATTGTGAATTGTGCTATGATAAACATCTGGGTGCAGGTGTCTTTTTGATAGAATTACTTCTTTTCCTTCGGGTAGATACCCAGTAATGGGATTGCTGGATCGAAAGGTAGGTCTACTTTTAGTTCTTTGAGGAATCTCTACACTGTTTTCCATAGAGGCTGTACTATTACAGTGTATAAGCATTTCCTTTTCACTGCATCTGCACCAACATCTATTGTTTTTTGACTTTTTAATAATGACCATTCTGACAGAGTAAGGTTGTATGATGACTAGTGATGCTGAGCATATTTTCATGTTTTTTGGCCGTCTGTCTATCTTCTTTTGAAAAACTCTGTTCATGTCCTTTACCCACTTTTTGATGGGGTTGTTTTTTTCCTGCTGATTTGAGTTCTTTGTAAACTCCGGATATTAGTCCTTTGTTGGGTGTATGGTTTGCAAATATTTTCTCTCATTCTGTAGGTTGTCTGTTTACTCTGTTGATTATTTCCTTTGCTGTGCAGAAACTTTTTAGTTTAATTAAGTCCCATTTATTTGTTTTTGTTGTTGCTGTATTTGTTTTGGAGGTCTTAGTCATAAATTCTTTGACTATGCCAATACCTAAAAGTTTTTCCTATATTTTCTTCTAGAGTTTTTATGGTTTCAGGTCTTACAGTTAAGTCTTTAATCCATCTTGAGTTAATTTTTGTATATAGTAAGAGATAGGACTCCAGCTTCATTCTTTTGCATGAGGCTATCTTATTTTCCCAGCACCATTTATTGAATAGGGCATCTTTTCCCCAGTATATGTTTTTTTCTGCTTTGTCAAAGATTAGTTGGTTGTAGCTATATGGCTTTATTTCTGGGTTCTCTATTCTGTTCCATTGGTCTATGTGTCTATCTTTATACCAGTACCATGCTGTTTTGGTTACTACAGCCTTGTAGTATAATTTGAAGTCAGGTAATGTGATGCCTCCAGATTTATTCTTTTTGCTTAGGATTGCTTTTGCTATTTGGGCTCTTTTTTGATTCCATATGAAATTTAGGGTTGTTTTTTCTAGATCTGTGAAAAATCACATTTGTATTTTTATGGGAATTGAGTTGAATCTGTAAATCACTTTGGGCACTATGAACATTTTAACAATGTTGATTCTTCCAATCCATGAGCATGGGATGTTTTTCCACTTGTTTGTGTTATCTACAATTTCTTTCATCACTGTTTCATAGTTCTCCTTGTAGAGATCTTTCACCTCCTTCATTAAGTATATTCCTAGGTATTTTATTTTCTTTGCAGCTATTGTAAATGGTATTGAGTTCTTGATTTGACTCTCAGCTTTAATTTCTATATTAGTATATAGAAATGCTACTGATTTGTGTACATTAATTTTGTAACCTGAGAGTTTCTGAATTTATCAACTAGGAGTCTTTTTGAGGAGTCTTTAGGGTTTTCTAGATATAAGATCATATTGTCGGCAAACAGTATCATAATAGAAAAGAATCAAGACCAAAAACCATTAGCTAAATGTCTGACTTAACATGTTAAAGAGAGAGAGTATCAGAATAAGCCCAAGGAAAATAGAAGAGATAAGAATGTGAACAGAATCAATAAAATGCAGGTCTGGATGTGGTGCCTCATGCCTATAATTGCAGCACTTTGGGAGGCCGAGGTGGGAGGATTGCTTGAGAGGAGGAGTTCCAGACCAGCCTGAGCAAGAATGAGACCCCGCCTCTACAAAGAATAGAAAAATTAGCTTGGCGTGGTGGTGTGCACCTATAGTCCCAACTACCCGGAAGGCTGAGGCAGGAGGATCGCTTGAGCCCAGAAATTTGAGGTTGCGGTGAGCTATGAAGATGCCACTGTACTCTAACTGGGGCAACAGAGCAAGACCCTGTCTCAAAAAAAAAAAAAAATCAATTAAAAAAAAAATCAAAGATGAGCAAAACTGATAAATTTATCACAAGACTGATCAAGACACAAAAGGCATACTGTCTGTGCAAATGCTGCTAAAAAAAGACATAAAAGGCAAAAAGGTACAATTAAATAATATCAATGAAAATGGACCATAATTACAGGTAAAGTAGAGATTAAAAGATAAGGGTATATTCTCTATTATATGACAATTTTGAAAAATTACACACAATGGGCATATTTATGTTTTACCAAAACTGACTCAAGAAGAAATACAAGGTGTAAATAGTTGTATATCTATTAAAGCCACGGTCCCCACCCCGCGGCTGCTGACCGATAGTGGTCCATGGCATATTAGGGACAGCACCACAGAGCTCCGCCACCCCACCTCCCCTACTTCCATGGAAAAGTTGTCTTCCATGAAACTTAGGAAGGGGGTGGGGGACCGCAGAGCAGGAGTTGAGCGGCAGGCCAGCGAGCGAAGCTTCAGCTGCTCCCCATCGCTTGCATCACTGACTGAAGCCACACACCCCCACACCCCGCCGTCCCCACAAGTCCGTGGAAAAATTGGTCCCTGGTGCCAAAAAGGTTGGGGACTGCTGTACTAAAGGACATGAAGTAGTAGTTTAAAATCTCCCCTTAAAAACTGGGCTCAGGTTTTATGTATGAGTTCTATCAAAACTTTCAAGAAAATTATCCCACTCTTAAACAAACTCTTCCAATGAACTGAAAAAGAGGTAGCAATTTCCAACTTATTTTATAAAGCTAGAGTAACACTAATATTGAAACAAAAAAAATAGATACAAAAATCCTAAGGAAAATATTTGCAAATTGAATATAACAGGATATAAAGAGATAATAAATCATGACTAAGTTGGATTTACCCTATGTATGCAAAGATGGTTTTATTAGAAAATTCTGCAAATGAAACTCACCACACATTTTAATCTAAAGAGGGAAAATATCACACATTTGTTTCAATAGATGAAAAAAATTATAAAATTTCATATAAATTTATAATTTTTTACAGCCTCACTAGCCAAATAAATTCATAATTTAAAAAACTGTAAATCAGAAATGCAAGGAAACTTCCTTATGATAGAATATCTACAGAATACCTAGTACAAACAATGTCCTAAGTGGGGAAACATTAGTACCATTCTCTTAAAAATCTGGAAGGAAAGAAAGATGCCACTATTATCATTTCTATTCAACGCTATATTGAAGGTCCTAGCCAATGCAATAAGAAAAATTAAAAGCATAGAATTAAAAAAGAGAAAACAAAACCCATTTCTGCAGATCTAAATAGAAATTACATAGTGTTCATTGGCTAGGAAGATTTAATATTCATAAAGATGTCATTTCTTCCCAAAGTGTTCTATAGATTCACTTCAATTCCAATAAAAATCCTAAGCTTTTCCTGTTGCTTGATCATCTGATTTTAAAATTTATGTGAAATTATAAAAGTCCAAGAATGACCAGCACACTTCTGAAAAAGAATAGGGAGTGGAAGACTTGCCTTATGAGATATCATGACCTATCATGCAGCTACAGTAATTAAGACATGTGGTACTGGTGCAGCAATAGACAAACTGACCAGTGGAACAGAACATAATAGTAAACCCAGAAGTAGATATATGTCCATATGGAAGTTTTATATAGGACAGAGGTGATATGTCAGATCAATTGAGGAAAAAAGGGACTACTTAATAAATGGAGCTGGAAAAATAGACCTGGATTCATACAGAAAAAGCAGCTGCATTTCTACCTTACATCATTTAGAAAAACCAACTCCATTGGGATTAAGAACTTAAATGTCAAAAACAAAACATTAACACTCTTAGTAAAACAAACAAAAAAAAAGACCTTTGGGCAGGGAAGGATTTCTTAAACAAGAACCTCCCCCCCCAAAAAAAGAGCTAACAATAAAATTGTTTAAAAATCCATTATGTTAAATTAAGAAATGTTTTCCTTTAAAAGAACACCTTATTAAGAAACAAAATTCAGGGAGTCTGTGACTACCGTGAGAAAAAATAATATCTTTGTTTTTACTAACCTCTAATTAAAATTTAGCATTTCCTGCAAGTTAAAACCACAGTGAGATATCACCTCACCCCTGTTGGAATGGCTTTTATTAAAAAGTTCAAAAACAATAGATGCTGGTGTGGATGCAGAGAGAAAGGAATACACTGTTGGTGGGACTACATATTAGTACAACCTCTATGAAAAACAGTATGGATATTTCTCAAAGAACTAAAAGTAGACCTACCATTCCATCCAGCAATCCCACTACTGGGTATCTACCCAAAGGAAAAGAAGTCATTTTATCAAAAAGACACCTGCACTCAAATGTTTATTGCAGCACAACTCACAACTGCAAAGATGTGGAATCAACCCAAGTACCCCTCAGTCCATGAGTGGATTAACAAAATGGGGGGGGGTGTACACACACACACACACACACACACACACACACCATGGAGTACTACTCAACCATAAAAAGAAATGAATTAATGTCTTTTGCAACAATTTGGATGGAACTGGAAACCATTACCCTAAGTGCAGTATCTCAAGAATGGAAAAACAAACACCACATGCACTCTCTAATAATTTGGAACTAATTGGAACTGTGCAGGCATGGGCACAGAAAGTAGTAAAAATCTCTGGAAATCAAGAAGGGGGAGGAGGAAGGGAGGAGGGGGAAGAAGGGGAAGGGTAAAAACCTACCTAACAGGTACAATGAACACTTTTCGGGTGATGGGCACACTTAACAGCACTGGCCAAAGCATTATAAAAGCTATCCATGTAATAAAAACATTTGTACCCCCTTAACATTTTGAAATTTTTTTTAAAAAGAAAGAAATTTAGCATTTCCTTCAATCATGAATATAGACCAGAGTTTGGCAAACTAAGCTCCGCAGGCCAAATTCCACGTGTTTTTGTAAATCAATTTCTATTGGCACACAGCCACACCCATTTGTTTACTATTGTTGGTATGTGCTGTCCCCTACAAGGGCAGAGAGTTGTGTAGTTGCAACACAGATTGTATTGTCTGAAAAGCCTAAAATATTTACTGTCTGGTCCTTTACAGAAAAGTCTGGTGACCTCTGATGTACAACATAAAACTTATAAACTCCCTGAGTTCACAGACCATCTTTAATGATATCAACTATCATTATTTATTGATCCATTGTTTGCATGTGCCAAGAGCTCTAAATATATCACAGCATTTAAGCCTCACAACCACCCCAGGAGACAGATTTTACTATTTCCCTTTCATAAAGAGGAAAATGAAGGCTTACAAAATTGTCAGAATTCAACGATTTGCCTTTCTCACTACTTCACTGACCCACTCCAATGGCTCCTCTTACTCTTTATTTGGCCCCTTCATCTGTCCAGTGAGATGTCCCTTCCCTCTGAAACTTTTACAGTGATTTGATTTATGGTTGGTATTCTGAAATTTTAATGTTAGAGGGTAATAATTATTTCTTATAGCAAAAACAGAATATTCGCAGAATGTGAGTTTCTGGTTAACCACTTGTGTTTTAACCCATGTGGAAAATCTAAAATATTTTGATACTTTCCAATGCAGCAGTTACCGAATACTGAACAAAAATCAAACTTGCACTGACGACCTCTGAGAACTTTAAACGTTTTCATTCCCCACATCAACTCACTTTATTCAGGAATTATATTTCCTTACGTTTGTACGGTGATTTCTCACAAATCACTCAGCTTCAACTACCTAATATAAACCACCAACTAACTAGTTACCCCAGTAAAGTGCCTCCTCCCTGCCAATCTCTGGTGACGACCTTTTGGTTTTCATTTGCTCCTCTACTCTCTGGCAAAAAGATGGGTGCAGTAGGGCGAAGTTGAGTTGAAGAATTCAGAGGGGCTCAGTTGTTCAGAGGACAGCAGTGTGAAGGCACCACGATCCTACTTGGGGAACTGCAACAGAGTAGCCAAGGCTAACAGCATCCCCTCATTTTCCACTTTCATTGGCAGCGCGGGCGGGGGCGGCGGGACGCTGGGGCTGGTGTTGGGGGACCGGAGACCAGGAGGTGCTCTGCAAGGGCGAGGGGCCCCAGCACGCTGGGGGTGGGGAGGCGGGAATAGCGCCCAGCCCGCCGGGCTCCAGAGGCTACCCCCGCCCGGTCCGCCCGCCCGCCCGCGACCGGCGTCTCTCTACCTCCACAGGGCCGAGCCGCAGCAGCTCAGCCACGACAGGAGCACCGCCACCGCCTGGGCAGACATAGCGCCGCCTCCGCCGCCGCCCAACCGCCTCCGCCGCGCCCGCCGGGGACTCGCGCGCTCCCGGGAGAGTCGGCCCGTCGGCGCGTGGGGCCCGGCGCTGCTGGGCGGGGTCGGTCCGAGCACCCGCGAGGGAAAGTGTGTGCGCGCGCGCGTGGGTGTTGGTGTGTGTGCGAGAAAGTGTGTGCGCGTGCGTGTGTGTGTGCGCGCTCGCTCCGCTACCTGGGCTCCCCCGGGGCCCGAAAGTCAGAAGCTGGAGTGTGAAAAGGAAAAACAGATTTCAGGAACGGCAGAACGTGCTTTCCTGGGGTGAGATAGCAAAAACACTTCGAAAAATCCGAGCTGCCTGAATGAAGGTGAAACTTTTAAGTTTATATTTTAGCCCCAATCTTCCTGTGACTGTATATAGACACTGCAATAGCAAATACGTTGTCTGGTAGTGCTTTCCTGGGAGCAGGCACGCCATAAGTGATTTTTTAAAAATCGAACAGAAATGAATAGGAACGTGTGCTTATTGAGTATGCCCAATACTACCTTGGGCACTTGAGTGTAAAGAAATATGACAGCATTCTTGCTTACAAATGGTTTGTAATCTCGTGATAAAGCCAAGATAAACAAACACCAGTTATCATATAGTATTATAATATACTTACTTATCGATAGACCAAATAACCAGCATCCTTGTGGGCTGCAATTGTATCTTTATTCCTCCTATATTATCAGTGCCCAGTACAGCCTTAGTTTGTAGTAAATTCTCAATATTTACTTATTTAACACATTGGATAGAAATAGTGAAATACTAAAATGCGCTCTAGGGACCATTAGGGAACATGACAGTATATACGATTTGGGAGACACATATAATGTCATTCTATTCCCACTTTTTTCCGAAGCAACTTTGATCAGAATTAGACGTCACAGTTAGTTAATTTGTGTTGCGGTTGAAAGAGCATTAGATCAACAGTAGGCACACTCCAGAATCTAGCCACAATTGAAACACTAAGAGAAAGAGTGGAATATACAGCAAGGGCATGGGCTCCGGACTCAGGCTGTCTAGGTACCAATTCAAGCCTCCCTAGAGCACGTTGCCTAGATTTTAAATCCTGTAAAATAAGGACAAGACAGGATCACCTACCTTATACGGTGTGGGGATTAAAAACCCAAGTGCATTACAGTATCTGCCTATATGTCCTATATGACATAGGTAATTCACTCCTCCTCTCTGAGCCTTTGTGTAAATGTTTAAATGAGAAGGGTTAAGATTATACTTGATCTATAGCTTTTCAGGTCTAACGTCCTCTACCTTATTGCCTTACTTTTGAGTTTGTCTTTTTTGATCCCTGTCCCTATCTCTGTTACTTTTAGACCTTTAATCTCCAATTCTAAATTTATACGTTCCAATTCCACCCTGTTTGTATTTTGCAATTCCACACTTTGTATTCTGGACAGGCTATCTCATTCCTTAATAAAAATAAATCTTACAAAAAAATTTTTAAAAACGAACGCTTTCAGAGTCAAACCTGCGGATGGCCGACTCGGTGGCACCAGAATACGTCGCTGCGGTCGGAGCGTTGCATGCCGGGAGTTGTAGTCCGACGCTCGGCACGCAGCTCCGCGCCTCTCCAGTTTGAAAGCGGGAGGGCCACCGGGCAGGCGGGACGTTGAGGGCGAAGCGCGCTCGAAGCCCCGCCCCTGCCCGTTTCCGCTCTCTAGGTTCCCGCTGGAGTGGCGCGCCGGGCCGCGGAAGGGGCGTGGCCTCGGTCCAGGGTGGCGGCGGTTGCCGCCGCCAGGGCTTCTTCCTGCGGGCGGTGCCGCAGAGGCCGGCCTGCTCGGGGCAGTCATGGTCCCCCCTTGAGTGGGCTGCGCGGAGAGCGGGGCGGGGCCTGGCTGGAGGGTGGCGGCCCGGCGGGGCCGGGGGCGGGGCCGGCCTCTGGCTCCTTCTTCCTCCGCATGTGGCTGGCGGCCGCAGAGCAGTTCGGTTCGCGCACTCTTCGCCGACGGTGCCTCCTTCAGGCTGTCCTCGCGTCGCTGGAGCCATGTCGTTCGCCGAGACCAACCCGGCGGCATCCTCCCTGCCCAACGGCGATTGCGGCCGCCCTAGGGCGCGGCCCGGAGGAAACCGGGTGACGGTGGTGCTCGGCGCGCAGTGGGGCGACGAAGGCAAAGGGAAGGTGGTGGATCTGCTGGCGCAGGACGCCGACATCGTGTGCCGCTGCCAGGTGAGGCGACGGCGCTCTGACGGGCAGCCGGGCCTGGGAGCTCCAGCTGCCTGGCTTCTAGTGCCCAGCAACTCGGGGCCAGAACCCGGACCCACCGGCCAAAATGAGGTGTCACCTTGAGGTTCTCTCCTCTTGCTCTGAGCTGCGGCGACGTGGAGAAATGGCGGGAGGTCAGGGACCCCTGACCTGGGGTCTTGGGTGAAGCTTGGGGTGGCTCTGGGGGAAAACGCGGGATGATGGGAGCCTTTGAGAGCTGTGCGATGCCTGGGGAGTTGCAGTTTTCGGTCTGGGGAGCGGTGCTCAGCCCCAGGACTAAGCCAGGGTGGAGGTGGGATGCGGTCAGAGTTTGAGGAGCTACCTCCCGAGGCCTGCGCCCAGCTCTCCTGACTGCGGGCAGAGACCCGGCGCTGCCGCACAACCTGCCCATCACCCACGCACCCAGGGTGGCCGAGTGGGAGTGGATTGTTCCGAAATGCCCTGAAATCTAGACTCGCCACTCCCCCACCTGCAGGCCCGTGGCATGCAGTGCCTTGCCTCCTCCGTTCCACTTTGTTGACATCAGAACCCACCTCTGGGCTTCCGATCTGTTTTAGAGCCCTGTTTATTTCTTTGTTTTTGTTTTGTGTGTTTTTTTTTTTTTTTGTACTCCGTACTCCGTAAATTAGCATTAAAGGGAGATTACTTTCACTCCTTCGACCCAGAGGGAAAAAATCCCAGCTCTGTTAAAAAGAGTGAGGAAAGTAAATACATGGACATCAAATCGGGTATTTGGAAATATTTACATTGTTATGGTCACATTGAAAGTGAACTTTCTTGGGAAATGGGTTGGTAATGGACTTCCTAACGGGAAACACGTGGTTTTCAGTGTACGCTTTCTTCCTATTTGTCGCTTTCTTCCTATTTGTCGTTTACTTTGAAGCAGCCTAGAGGGGAGGCCTTTGTAAAGACTCTCAGATAATTGTCCCCAATTTGAGAATTCGAAATAAATGACCAGTTCAAAACAAAATGTAATATTTGAAGCTAACAGCTGTCTGTTTAGGTTGCAAGAATATTTCTTGTTGTTGAACATACATGGCACAATATGATGATGCCATGCTGTAGATATTCTAAGTTAGCAGGCCCATGTGATTGGAAGCTTTCTACCTAAAATTGAATACCATTTGAGCATGCAGAAACAAGGAAAACACAGGTATGTAAAAACCTAAATGCAAATATTCTCTGACTTTTCTTGTTTTTTGTTGTTTTTGCATGCAGAAATCCACCCTGCCCATTTTTTGGCTAAGATAGCTATTGCATTAATTGCCTCTTAGTACAACCACCAATACCAGCACTGCCACCTCTACCTCCCTTTCCAGACTTCTGTTTCTCCACAACCTCTGGCAGCATACATACTGTACCTTACTTAATAGTACTCCCAAGGGTGTCGCCATTGAATTCCTACCCCACACTGCCTTAGGTGCTGCTCCAGAAATTCATCCTTTACCTTCCTTTTGCCTTAAAATCAGATCTGGCCATGCGATGGGGAAAGACTTATAAGAATACCTAACTCTTGCTGCCTAGAAGGGGAGAGAGGCTGACGCCTTTTTGTCCCCTTTACTCTGTCATTCTTGACATCCTCTTTACTTGGTTGAGCTACATTATGGATTGTAAGAAGGTTTTGGGAACATAACCATTATGGCATTTACTCAATTTTAATATTCCGTTGAAAAATATTAGAACTAGTTTAATATGAACTAGTTACTATTTTACTACATAGTTACTAGTTACTATGTTACTGAGAAAGTAATCTTGAAGGAAGTCATGGACCAATCTGATCTGATGCCCTTGGAAAATCTAGAGAAGTGATTGAGAAGGAGCCAAGTTTTGCTTTAAAATGTTAGCTGAAAATAGTGGAGAGGCAAATGAGGAGTCTTTCCTCACCTATAAGTTTTTGACTTACTACCTTTGTTATAGAACCTTTATATTCTTCTAGTGCCTTTTAAGAGTTCATCATTAGGATTCTTTATTGGTCTTGTTAGTGAAAAGTAGATAAGTAACCAATAGATTTAAGCATATCTGCTTTGTGATTCACCTTGGTAACTTTATATTTGGTCAGCTCTAGTAAGCTGACATCTACTTAACGAAGTTCTCCTAGGTTATAAAATTGAAGAATATGGAATGCTGAAATTCTTAAGTATAGAGAGCTGGAAAAGTCAACATTGAGAAAGACATTTTGAGCTTGAATTGCCTTGTTTGATGTTTCAAGTTTTTTGTGTTATTGAAACTATGTCCTTTGTTAGAGTTTAATGTATTTTTTTGCTGTATTCATGTCATGAACTCAAATTTTATACATCATTGTTTCTCCAGAAGTGGTATATCTATAATATATCAATATTTCAACAGTGGAATCATAAGGAATTTCTCCCAATATAAAATGTGGTTTTAGAAAGAAAAACTGACACATTGCATTTAACTAATGTGTTCTAATATATAAAATGTCTTTTTGGAAAGAATAGATGCAAAGCTACTGGCATTTTCATTATTGTAGCACCTAAGGCCTATGTCTTTCAGATTCAGGATTTGTGAGGAATGTGGTAGATACTCTCAATCCATAAATAAGTATGGAGGGCTTGCATCAAAGAACAACTGCTACTGATGACTGAATTTTAAATCACTATGTCTTTTAAGAAAAAGAAGAATTAAGTACAGGACCAACTCCAGACACAGGTCATTTATCCAATAAACACATATCTACAGGGGACCACTTAGCCCCAGAGCCAAAAAGCTGAAAAAGGCAGGGATTGTGCCCACAAGTTGCTCACAATCTAGTGGAAAACTGCTTTGTAAACAAGTAAAAAGGGTAGGGATGGAGAAGGATACTAGTATAGGTTTTTCTAGAGGAGTTTTGTTGGGAAGCCTATTACTGTTTGTTCCCCCAAATCCTCTCAAAGTAAAATACTATACTTTGTTTTCTTTATTTTATTGAGCAGAAACTACAGAGACTTTTTAACTATAGCAGTTTATACCAGGCTTTAAGCAATTGCTTATTTATTGTTCATGGAGAAAAAAAGTTTGGTGGTCTGGGTACAATGACAGGCATGAAGTTGCCTGTGATTAGGAAATGCTAGAGCAGTAGTCCATTTCTTTGTGGTTTTTTTCAGGATTTTGAAAATATTAACTAAAATTAATCATAAGGGAACCTATACTCTATCACTTGCTACATGTATATAAAAGCTTGCCATAAAAATAAACACAATTAAAAAATGTTACTAATATGTAGCTAGATGCTGGTATCTGCTGAAGGTCTGAAATCAGCTATTAGTAAGTGATAAAGAAGTGAAAAAGACATACCAGCAGCAAACTGAGACTGTCTCCTTGAAATAGAAAAGGTGAAAAATAATTTAAAAGGAAGTAACTTTACTGTTATTTAAGGCCTTGACCTTGTACAGTTAAAATGATCTCCCAGACTACTTCCCATATTAAAGGTAGTAGGTAATTAGCATTTAAGGTAAACCATTCTTCCACGTTTATGGCAATTGCTATTTCTATTTCCTATCAGGGTTGCTTTTATACAGTTTATAACATTCACCTAGTATAAAAGTATATACCAATGTCTAGTATACTATTCTTGGTTAAATCTTGTTCTCTTTGGTTACTGTGCTTTTCCTATTAGAATATAAGTTTTCTCAAAATGGGGACTTGTCCCTTTTTTGTTTTCTTCCATATCACCTAGTACTATATGAGGTGGAAAGAAAATACTCAACAAATGTATTCTGGGTGGCTGGATCACCCCTTTGAAGTTAGTAGTTTAACCCTTTCCTGTCAATTATTTTAACATCTCTCTAGACAGTTTAATTAACTGTTGGCATGAATTTAAGGTGGAATCCCCAGCATTCCTTGGATTAACATTTGTTATTTAGTATTTTAACTAGTATTTTTTACATTTACCGTTATGTTCAAAGGCTTTAATTGTTTATATTAAAGTCTTATATCTATGAGAAAATAGATAACTGATATTTGTGTCTTTTTCATGTATCTCTTCAACATATTTCAGCTGAATGCCATGTCCAGTTCTAGTAACTAGTTTTTCTCTGCTGAGGGCAGTAAATCTCAAAGTTTGGGCAATGAAGATGTCCCAAGTTGTTCACTATTTAAGTCTATTGCAATTAATATATGTGATATGCCATCATCTCTACTTTTGAGGCACGAATTTTTAAATTATATGAGACCATCTCAGTAATATCTGATCAAAATTATTTTTTCTTTAATTTTGGTGGAAATGAGTGGATTTGTTGGATAGATTCAAGTATCTCTAGGAAAAACTGTTGCCTGACCAGTGGTCCCCAACCTTTTTGGCACCAGGGACTGGTTTCATGGAACACAATTTTTCCATCGACTGGGGATGGGGAGGTGGGGTGTCATGGGGGGGATGTGGTGCAGAGCTCAGGCAGTGATGTCCTGTTTTCTAACAGGCTGCCGCCAGGGGGGTTGGGGACCACAGACCTAGAACAAATCTAGAGTGAACCAGTAAATTGATATGTACTTAATAACTTACTTATATTTTAACTGGATACAAATCCAGCTATGTTATCTCTCAGGAACTATGTTCAGATTTTGACACCAAAGATTAGTGTGGATGAGCTGTTACATATTGATAAATGAAAATTAGTGACTTTGATCAATAGAAAAAGGGACATTGAAGTGTTTGATATTGCCTGCTGGAAGCAATGAAAAGAACAACAAATGAAGGGGAGTTCCCATGGCTACTCTGGCTCTAGGGTGAGATGGTTCTTTACATTGAACCAACTTGTAATTATATTTGATTCAATATAATAAAATTCTTTTTGAAAAGGAGGCCCATGAAATTTCTAAAAATGAGATTTTTGTTTATATTAAGCATTTAAAATCCATTTGAAAGGAAGAATCTTATTAGTGATTAAAAAAAACTTTCTCTTGACTTGAGATCTGTAGTTTAATTTCAGTGTGTTATTAAGAAAATACCTTCATGAATATAGTGATTAGATGAATTTTTATCAAGCATTGACAGAGCTGTATAACATCATTGGTTTATATATTTTTTGGTTGCATGTCTCATACTCCCATCTATGATGCTGGTTTAGTGAGTGTGTATACTAGAATGTGGTACCTAGAGTCTAAATCTTCTTAATTAGGATACCTAAGATCCTGCAAGGCAATGCCCCTTTCCACTTTCATTGTGAGAATTTGTTTCATAATGGCAATTTAAGGTATTAATTACAAGGCACCTGAGATTTTCATCATTTGTATGACATTTATGTGTGTATGAAACTGGTCATGCTTTAAAAGGGGCTTTATTAAAAAAGAAAAAAAAAAAAAGAAAGTAGCCATAATAATGTAAGGTAAAGTGGGTATCTTTAAGCCTTTATAAGATGACTGCGCACTGCACTTAGATATTTTTGCTAAAAAGAAATTCAGATACCCTATATATGTTTTCTCTTCCTATCTAGTGCGTCTGGTTACTGCTGAATAGTTTAATTTGATCAATTTACTGGTAGTAACTTAACCTGCTCTATCCTTGTTTATAATTACTTATTGCTGTAGATTGATAAGTGCTTTAGTTTTAGTAAATAGAGAAATGTTTCATCTGGAAGGGAGGAGACACAGGTCTTACAGTCTTTGCCAAGAAAGCACCATAGATAATAAGCATTGACTCAAAAGATTGTTAGGCTCTTAAAAAACTTGAAGACTAGACAAAACATAGCAACCCATTTTTGGTTGCTGGAATAGTTCAAATGCCTGGGGTCTGACGCATTGCTGCTCTCTGCTGTAATTCATAGTGTTAACTCTAACTTCTTGATTGATGTTCAATTTGAGCTCTGTGATTACAGTACATTGCTCATGTATTCAGAGCAAAAAGGACAAAGAGAAGACACACAGACTATTTTAGTGAACTGAGAAATGCCTCTGGGCTATATGCATGAAATTGTTAGTCCTTGACACTTGGGCCTCTACTGTTGCTGAAGAGGAGATACCGTTGTTTCAGGTTTATAACACTGTCAAGAGGTGGGTCACTACCTTCCCCTTCTACCACTGCAGGAACACATTTGGGGAAGTGAAGAAGGGAGTGATTTGGGGAAGGAAAAGGCCTGATAGCAAACCAAGTTAAGAATCAGGAGTCACTTTTGTTGACTAATGTTATTTCATACCCTTCCATACTTTTTTTTTAACCTCACCTGGACCTTTGGAGCTTCTTAATTAGAAACTTACACATATTAACATTTCCTGATCCAAAATTTTATTCTAGAATTGGGCTGAATAGCTTTTGATTCTGAGAAGCCATGGAAAGAAAATTCAAAACACTTGTCTTCTGACTTCCTTAAAGTTAACATCAAATTAGGAAGAAAAGGAATGCATTAAGAAACTGAGAAGTTACAAAATAACTAAATACTATTATATCATTCCTATATCCTGCAGTACCGTGTTTTAAAGTATTGTCCTTGACAGTATAAAATGTTATTGATATTTAGCAGTTCATCATTATTATATTCAGTTATCATTAGTACAAGATGTGAACTCAGGGAGCATGGTGTATACGCACTATATTGTAATAAGTTTGTTTTGTGAATCATTTGGATTCTTTGTTTGCAATCAATGGAAAGAAATTATCTTAAGCAAAATGTGGGATTTGTTTGAAGAAAGAGCAGAATTGCCAAGCCTTAGGGTGGTCTGAGACAAAGGCTGCTTCTGGAATTTCAGCAGCTAGACCTGGCAGCCTTTCTCTTTAGGATGCTTCTGTTAGGTAACATGCATCAGAAACTCCTAACAGCTTTCCTTAATACGCAAAATCAAATTCCCAAGGGAGAGGAGCTGATTGGCTCAGGTTGGATCAGATTTCCGTGTCTAGATCAATTGCAGTGGCCAGGGGGATGATTGCTGTGATTTGCAAAGAAAGGAGAAAGAAGAGGGACCTAACATGCAAAGCTATAACTGACCTGGAGTTAATTTCACATAGGAAAATAAAGTGTGAGGAAACATTCGTTCTGGATTATTCTTATTTGTAAATTGTTTTCTAACAGTCTGATATACTGTAGATCTCTAGTGCTTTTCTAGAGGGAAGAATGGAGTTAAATTGGTTCTTATTATTTTAACCTTAATTAAAACAATGAAGATTAGCTGTATGTTGATTGTAAAAAACTAAAAAGGTAAATCGGAAACTTTGCTTTTCAGCTTTGAGAACATAGACTTTTAGTTCTGCTTTTCTTCTATCATCATGGTCCAGTTTATTTCATAGCTCTGCAATGGGATACACTTTTTTTTGTAATTAAAAGCCTTATTTAATATTTCTTTATATTTAATCTTAGTGTAAGAATAGTAGTCAAAGAAAATTGGTAAAATATTAATATATACTATATTAGGGAATGTTTTGTGACTGTGATGAGAACTAATTGAATTTTCTTTCATATATTCTTCACTTTAATAAAATTAACTTGCATTTATTCTTGGTATTTAATATAAGAAGAACATCATATAAAGCATTGTTTTTCCTCAAAGCAACCTGCCACATAACATGTAGCCACTTTTGGACTCAGACTGTTTTTTTGTTTCTTTTGGTTTTGGGAGGTATATTTCAAAATTAATTGTTAAAAAAATTAAGACATCAAGAATCATTAAGAAATATTTTCCCTACTGATATGATTGATCCAGAAAACAACATTGCAATTCACAGCTCTTTGTTTATGTAACTATTAATTGAACATATTCTGTTTTTCTAGTTAGGTAGTATAGAACATACAGCTGTGATAATTAAAAGTATTTGTTAAATGCTAAATGAGTAACTAGGATTGTGTTATGGGAATTTAGCAAAGCAGCAAGAGGTAATTACATGTAACTATTAATGTGAATATATGATTAGTGCTATTTTGGGGGGATAACATCAAGTTTGGTTTGAGGACAATTTGGATTGAGAAGGGAATAGTATGTCTCTATTAAAAATGGAACAACAACAATAACAACAAAATATCTCTCATCATTTGTTTAGTGCTATCTGGCCTACCCAGAGCTACTTAGGGGAATCATTAAACACAATTAAACAAACATGTCCTTGTTTGCTCATCCTGGCACATGCTACATAGAGTTGCCGATGTGGGAAGCAGCTCTATCTCCACTTATAATTTATAGATGGGAGAGTGAAGTGGTGGTGAGTAAACTGTGCTCATATTTGAAACTCCTGTTTTCCTGCCTGCTACTATGTGTGACCTCTCTTTGAACCAGTGTAATGTGAATTTGAGGACAATTGCCTGAGGTGAATTTTGCATATTTCACACAATATTTAGGTTAGCATCCAAATAGGCACTTCAAATTTATCTTCATCTGTTGCATTTTATAAAATCCAGTATACTAAAACTTAATTCATAAATAGATTACCTCATAAGAAACCCCTTGTGAGTAGCACCTTCTCAGTTCACCTAAGGACCCTTCTGCACAGTGTGTTGCAAGATTAAAAGTTATCATGCCCCAGTTCCCCCACAGGGGACTAGTGACCAAATATAAATAAGCACTTATATTTTCTCCCCTAAGTCCTTCATAGGATAGTCTAGGGTTTTTCTGGGTGTATTTAACCATATTTCCATACTCAATGAAACAATTTAAGTGATATTTAAACTATATAATAATCCTTAAAGTGGCATTGCTTATTGAAAAATGTTGGTTAATATTTGAGTGAACAAGCTTTGCACTAAAGTGATTTCAGGTCTTTTCCAGCTGAACTTTTCCAGCCTGAACTATGTATAAACTTTGATGAACTTAAGGAATTAAGGCAATTTGTACCCCTAAAATTAGTCATTTATCACAACCGTCTGCCTAAAACAGTTTATATATATTTTTATATATATATATATATATATGTATATATATATATATATATATATGGTAGCCATCATCTCTTTATTATGGCTACTTCCATCATTACTGCCTGTCTTGGTAAAGTATTAGCTGAGAGAGTAGGCTTTTGTTACACAAGAACACTATCCTGCACTACCAAGTTAATAATTGTTTCACCAAATGATTATATTAATATATCTATAAAAATAATTTTGTATAAATTAGGAGGCTTACTTTAACGGTCTACTCCAAAAATTACAGAGTAGATAGTTCATTTTTTACATTAAATTGGTGATGGGTTTTAAAAAACTGGTTTTAGCCAGGCATGGTGTCATGCGCCTTTAGTTCCAGCTACTTGAGAGGCAGAGACAGGAAGATTGCTTGAGCCCAGAAGTTCAAGGCCAGCCTAGATAACATAGTGAGACCCCAACTCTTAAAAAATATCTGGTTTTGCTTGGATGATATGTTGTTCGTTGTTTGTCTCAAAGTTACCAATGCTTTATAACAATTAATAAAAATTTATTAAACTTAGTAATTTATAAAAATTTAGAATTAAATGATTATAATAATAACAAATTAGCATTTTCCTGGGGGGCTAAAGAAATTTTAAGGAGCTTCATATTCTTAAAAGATTTTTCCTGAAAGTTTAGGAGGGGTTTCCTAAATCAAAAATATTGTGATAAAAAGGCTAATATTGGCATGAGGGATAAAGAGAAACTAAAATACAGGTAAGAATTGTCCTATGAGTTATTTTAAAAAGACTAAGTTAAGATCACTTTGTTCTTTCGGTATTTAATATATGTCTTAGGACTCTATCAGAAGTGGTGATAAACTTGCACAAGTGTGAGATAATAATAAAACTATATACCAGGAAGTTTAT
The DNA here is from genome assembly GCA_023783475.1 of Daubentonia madagascariensis. Classification (NCBI taxonomy): domain Eukaryota; kingdom Metazoa; phylum Chordata; class Mammalia; order Primates; family Daubentoniidae; genus Daubentonia; species Daubentonia madagascariensis. Next base: position 11,544,924 of record JAKFHU010000258.1, on the reverse strand, counting down.
TGCAACATTGTTTATAATGGCAAAAGATTGGAAACAACCTGAATGCCTCTCATTATGGGGCCAGTTTAACAAATTATTATATGTTTATATATAAAAGAATACAATACAGCTCTTAAAAGAATGAGGTAATTCTGTTTGCAAGGTTATGGAATGAACTCCAAAATTTGTTAACTAAAAAAAAGCAAGCTGCCCAGATGTATATAGTTTGCTACCATTGTATATGTGGAATAAAACAATATATAAATATTGGGTTTTGTATGCATAAATTACCTCAGGAAGAATACCAAAACCTTACAACTGGTTGCCTTGTGGCAAGGGTATGAGAAAGACTTCACATTTTCTGTGCATGCTTCTGTGCCTTTTGGAGTCTGTATCATATGTAGACATTTCCTATTAAAAAATAAATAGTAAAATATATTTGCCTGTTTAAGTAATGACATTAGACCTCAGGCAAAGAGTTCTTTGCTTTATACAGTGTAAAACATGGTAAATTGTTGTTAACTTTTTGAAGGTTTTTTAGCAGGACCTATTTTTCTAGCATTTTTATGAACTCATGATTGGTGATGAATTGGTAAAAAGTAAATAACATTCAGTTTGTCAAAAATAACCTTGGATCAAGTTAAACTAGTCATTCTCAGGAGATATAGTTTTGATTGGTATTTTTTAATGTCACATAAGGATGTTAAAGTTTTTATTTGTTGCAAATATGTTCCTAGTTGTTTACTTTTAAGAGTTTTTTCATATTGTGTGGAAGTTTAAACGTGTATGTAATCAATTGACTTGTGTTCCATGCTTTTTAAACTTAAAAATTAGGGCTGGGTGTAGTGGCTTATGCCTGTAATCCTAGCACTTTGGGAAGCTGAGGTGGGAGGATCACTTGAGGCCAGGAGATTGAGACCAGCCTGGGCAATGTGGTGAGACCCCCATCTCTACAAAAAAGAAAAAGAAAAAAATAAACTTAGAAATTAGAAAAATTATTTGGTCACTTAATATTCAGTTTCCTTTGTACCTAATTTTTATTATTTCATTTTGCATATTTTATTATTTATTTACTACATGGGCACAAGCTTCATAGAGTCAAAGTTTCACCATGAGTTTTTAGTATGATTCTCAGTGTTAGAGGTTCCTTGACCCAGCAGTGTGTTACTTTATCCAGAGATGAACAGGTTCTAAGGATCTGTCACTACCCAACCTCACAAGGCTGATTTATAAATTACAGTCCCAGTATAACCAATATTTGGGGGAGTAGCTTAGGGGAGATTCTAGTTATTGAGTCCATGTAAGAATACAAATTTCAGATCACAAAGTTGTTTGACATACTCTAAAGACAATAGGAATTATATGAATATTTACATCAAGTTAGGGTAACTGGATAGGTTATTCTTATCTATCTTAGAGACATTTTTGTATAGATAAAATATCATGGATAATTAATTAGATTGCTACACATCCTACATACTGCCAAGGACAGACTAACAAACTAATGGCTGTCTGTACTTTTCTCACTTTTCTTTGTCTTTTAAAAAGGAATATGACTTACTGTCTTTCAGAAACCTGAATTCTCCAGTTTCCAGATACTTTACTTTAGGATAATCGCTCAAGTTGTACCGTAGTGTGGAAAGGAGAGAGAAAACTATTATAAAGCCTTTAACAAATCAGTATACATGGCAAACATTTGGGCTTCCTTAAGTTATATTGACATTTTAGCAGGAAATCATTAATTTACTTTGTAAGGAGGTATGTTATTTGTCATATTCATTGTCAGGCTCAATTTTCCCCTATCTTATATTTTAGGGAGGAAATAATGCTGGCCATACAGTTGTTGTAGATTCTGTGGAATATGACTTTCATCTTTTACCTAGTGGAATAATTAATCCAAATGTTACTGCATTCATTGGTAAGTATATAAACTGAACTGCTTGTTGATTTTTCCCCATCTAATTGATCATGGTATTCACTTTTATTATCAAAACCAATTTCTTCTCTCACTGACCAAATGGTTCATTGATCCCTTATTAATTTTGACCTTGATATCTTCTAGAATATGCCTAACTTTGGCTATTTGTAACTCTTAGATCTTTAAGCAGTAATACTTTTTGGAATGATTACTTTGCATTTATATGTGATCATTGTCAATCTTAATTCTATAAAGAAGTATTACGTCATCAAATCAGTTTTCCAGATACTTTTAACTGTGACTCACAGTAAGAAATACAAGAGGTTCATGGATTGATTCTGAACCCTTACATCATGTGATGCAATCTAGTATTTTCTATTCTACTTTTTGATTTTTTAAAATACTAGTCACAACCCACTAAATTGATTTTATGACTACTGATAGGATGTGATTTCCCAATCTAGATCTAGAAGCCAGGCATAGTGGCGCACACTTGTAGTCCCACCTACTTGGGAGGCTGAGGTGGGAGGATGGCTTGAGGCCAGGAGTTTGAGACTGCCGTGCGCTATGATCACGCCTGTGAATAGCCACTACACTCCAGCCTAAGCAACATAGGGAGACCCCATCTCTTTGGGGGGGGGCAGAACCCGCTGATCTAGAGTCTACTGTGAACAGGTTCCATTTGCCTAAAACTACATAACTTTCAAAGTATTTCTTTCAAAATAACATGTTTTACTTTGTTTCAAAGAAATTTCAAATTATGTTGAGTGTAATTTTAGTGTTTTATGTTCTCTGTATTATATTCTATTATATTTTTATGTTATACTACTATTTAAAACTTGGAATCATTTCTGTGGTAACTCCCTGATAACTCAGAGTGTCCTATAAATTATATATGTCTACACTATAATTATAAATGTTTAAGGTTGGAATTTGTCTGTTTTCTTTTAGGAAATGGTGTGGTAATTCATCTACCTGGATTGTTTGAAGAAGCAGAGAAAAATGTTCAAAAAGGAAAAGGTATAAGAGAACGAGTCTGCCCAGTAACCAGTTATTTTTTGTAAAGTTTTATTAGGATCTCATGCCAGACAAACTTAACATTTTTGCTTATACTTTAAAATTTCAGGTTACTATAGGATAAAATTTTAATTTTAGTTATTAAATTTTATTCATCATAATCATTATTTTAAACATGACAAACATGATAATGTCATTTGTAAGTCCTGATTTTTTTACACATAGGTCATCTGCAAACTTTATCTTAAGGTAGTTAGAATTACTATATATTGGTGGCAAAACTCTAGAAAAATTCCTGAGTTGCACCCTGTCAATCTTGTTTCCTAGAGGATCTAGAGCCCTTCCTTGGTTGCTAGAAGCCAGAGGTAAAAAGGGGTTGTTTAAGTCCTTCCTTCTAAATGAGGGAAATACTGCAATATATCCATTCCCATCTCCTTAAAATAAATAACCTTGGATTCTTGCCTTTACTGATCTCTTGGATTTTTAGAGTTCTGTTTACATCCAACTTGGCTACCTCGTTAGGTTATGAGGGGAATTTGACAATATAAATACAGGTTGAACATCCCTAATCCAAAAATCTGAAATACAAAATGCTCTAAAATCCAAAACTTTTTGAACACTGACATGATAGTCATACAACATAGAACTTATTCAGCATCCCCAAGGGACAAAAGACCTTCTCAGCCCCTTTCAGCTGTTACATATCTTTTCTACATACACCCAGATTCCTCCATGCAAGCACAGCCACAAAGGGTGATAAAATGGCATGCGTGCAGGCCGGATGTGCCAACAGCATTAATAAATACAGCTTACAGTAAGCTTTTAATCAAAACAGAGCACCGTAGGTGGAGACTGAAAGCCTGCCGTTTGTTGTTGCTGTTGTTTAACAGCTGATACAGGTATTCTGGTGATGCTACTGTGCTGCTTAGCTACCCTGAACACATTATTTTTTACTGTATTAATGGTATTGTTATATTTTTTACTGTTAAGTACATATGTATGAATAAGTTTGAGAAATTGATTGCTTATTGGTAGCATATATTTAAAGTCGGGGATGACAGTGACACCAAACAACCACAGATTATCGTCCTCATGGGTGATTGAGATAGTACATCTTTGCCTTCTGATGGTTCGATGTACACAAACTTTGTTTCATGCACGAAATTATTTAAAATATTGTGTAAAATTAATTTCAGGCCACATGTATAAGGTGTATGTAAAACATAAAATGAATTTTGTGTTTAGACTTTGGTCTCATCCCCAAGAGATCTCATTACGTATATGATGATATTCCAACATCCAAAATCTGAAATATTTCTGGTCCCAAGCATTTCGGATAAGGGGTACGCAACCTGAAATACACAATTGAGGAAAATCATTAGTATAGTTTCCCCTTAGATTAGCTCAAATTTAACATATTGAATTCTATTACTGTTAAAGTTTACTGTTAAGGTTTAAAAGTAGCAATCTGTCCTCAAGTGTTCATGACAACTAAATCTGACTTTACAGAACCCTGTCTTTGCTACTATCTCTATTATCCTCCCTGCATTTTTACTTATGTTCTAGTCTCTGCTTTTGAAATTGGTCAACTTGAGGTTCCCCTGCTGCTCTCTGCTCCTACTCATCCCCTTTAATATTAATAATTTTGCCCTACTCCCCTTTTTCCTTCTGGCCTATCTGACCCTGCTGAAACCGCTTTACTGAATTTCTTTGTATGATTTTCTTTATAATATCCCCTAAACTAACTTTAGAATAGATATTTACATGTCATAACAACTGTACAGGGGGAGGCTTAATATTCTAGGTTTATCTTTTAGTACATTACCGAAGAGGTTCTCCTCCTTAATCCATAAGGAATAAGTTTTCAAAACAAATCTTTCAATATTATTAAAGGTAACAACTAATTTTTAATATCTGAAGATTAGTTTTGAAAATGTTTGGAGCTTGGTGGTTTATCCTTAGAACTCATGTAGCCTGCTTTAAAGTACTATCTTTAAATAAAAACATCTATTTGCATTCATTTATTCATGCAACAATCATTTTTTTGAACATTTATTGGATAACAGTCCCCATGCTATGAAAATTCACAACCTCTGCTCTCAGGCATTCACAGTTAAATAGAGAGATAGATATATCTCATTACAATGCAGTGTGTAATAAGTGCAGTAATTGACGGTACTTTGCAGGAATTAGTGAGAATATCATTTTTTTAAATCATGTTTTTATAATTATCTTTTGAGAAAGGACACTATTCCTAAAATTAACTCCCTTCTCTCAAATTGCTCCCTGCTAGGTACCTAACTCCCCCTACCCCCAAGAGCAAAAAATGTTATTTTCCTACTGTTTGCTTTTTGGATTCCTAGAAGTATTTTATGTGGTTGTGATTGGTTTGAGTTTGGAGTTTTTTAGAGCAAGACATTTGGAAAGATAGAGTGTGACTGAATATGTATGTAGAATTGATGACAAGTGAGAAAACTCTTCTTTCCTGTGCAGAAGAAAAAATACAAAAGTGATTGCTTTATTAAAAACAATTTCAGATGCTATATTTCTAAAGAAATTAAGATTTCAAAACTGTTATATAAAATATTCAATTAAATATATCTTTTCCCCCTTCCCTCTAGGGCTAGAAGGCTGGGAAAAAAGGCTTATTATATCTGACAGAGCTCATATTGGTAAGGAGGGCATATTGCATTTATTTATAGCTATCTTTTTATCAGAAATTTATCAAATGACAGCGTTTAGTAACCAATTTTGTCTTTTATTTTCGTTTAATGTAAGTAGGATGTATTTATTGTAATACTTGGGTTCCAAATACAAAACAGTCGTATTAATTTTTTTCTTTTTTCTGTTTTAACAAGGGCTAGGCTAAAATTTACCTATTTCTGAACAAAAGGTTAGCTAAGCAAATTTATAATATAAGCAGTATTTCATGAGACACCTCTAATTCTATTAAAAAATAAGCCAATCAAAATGCAAAGAATGTTTATGTGCACATGTAATACTTATGTAAAAGTAAGTCTACCATTTGGCAAATATTTAGAGTGACTCTGTGCCTAAAATGTAATAATTACTGCTTTTTAGTTTTTATTTATTTATTTCAATAGTTTTTCTTAAAGTGCAGTTTTGTTACATGAATATATTATATAGTGGTGAGATCTGGGCTTTTAGTGTACCCATCACCCAAATAGCGTACATTGTACCCAATAGGTAATTTTTCATCCCTCACCCCCTGCCTACCCTCCACTGAAGTCCTCCTTTGGAGTCTTCGATGCCTAGTAATAATTACTGCTTTTTAAATGATTCAGACTTAATTCAGACTACTCTTCTCCTCCATTAGTTAGAGCAAACTGGATTCTAAAATTAATTTCAACCACTACCAATAAATTTGGGGTTTTCTTCCCTATTATCCTATTTCTGGACCTATAGAATGACATGATTAAGGGATAGTTTACTTCAAATAAGTGATTTTATTGGGTTACTAAGATTATGCACAGGAATAACCAGGAAAGAGAAATAAGAAGTATAAACCATGTAGTATAACCATGTAGTATAAACCAGCTATATGATTGATCCGGACTCTTAAATTGTATTTAAATATGTGTGTGTCCTGAGGCAATAGCTGCTCTAGTTTGAGCAATTGACCTCTATTTAAAAGGCAGCCTCCTCAAGGTTCTTACAGTATTTCTCAGCCGAGTACAGAAATTAAATAACAGAGCCTCCAGATAAGAGCCATAGACTTAAATCCTGTGCGTAATCTTAGTAACCCAATAAAATCACTTATTTGAAGTAAACTGTACTGAATTTAACAAAGTTTTTATGTGAAAATGTCCTCTTCATTACATTGTTTGCCACAGGCTTCTTTTTAATCTATAAAATCTGAAAAGAACAATTTTATATTTTCACTGCAAAACATTTTTATATCAGTATATATAATCTTATATATTGTCTGAGTAGACTGGTTATCCTGGAACACAAGACTTTGATAACTGTTTGTTAGTGTGACTGGATAAAACGTGGAATACTTCCATATTTTCCATAAAACAAAGTAGGCTTGTGAGTAGTTTATATTTCACCTGACTGTATTTAAACTACGAAAATATTAATTATCAGTAATACTTTTATTTAAATGGAACATTTTATATTTCCAGAATAACAGCATAGATGCATAATGAAGAAAAAAACAAAAGAAACAAAGAAGCTTTGCAGTCCCAAATAATAACATGCAATTTGAATAAGGACAAAAGGGTTTTGTTTTGCTTTTCAGAGGAAGGAGATTGTCATTTTTGTAGCCTGTTTTACGCTTCTGATTTTAAAAATATTTTTTGGTTATTAGCTTATCTTAGAACTTTTATTTTATACTCATATATCACTATAGTGCTGTGATATAGAAAGCAATATAGTGTTACTATTTTGTTATACCAACAGTCCCTTAGGTATATAAGGAAAAATATTTTTGTGAAGTACTTTTGTAATATTTTTGTCTGTTTACACTCACTACTCATTAACCTTATTCTGTTACCAATAGACATCTTTTCCCTTCATGGTTTTTATGTGTAGCCTTTTGGTATTCATTGCCCCGATTTTGTAGATAAAGTAAGCTATTGTGTTAGATGATAAAAACTACTTCAGCATGTTCTGATGGTCCTTTGTTGTCTGCTCTGTGAAATTCAGTATCTTAATCAGCATACCATAATTTAGGATTACAAAACAGGACAATAACTAATATCTGTCCTTTGCATAACATATAGTCTCAGTGTATATTATCAGATAGTTAGTTTGGCTGTATATAAATATATGCTGATGATATCAGTCTGTTGGAAAGAGCGTTGTGTTAAGAGACATATCTGTGTTCCCATCTGGATTCTCCACCTTCCTTCTTCATTGCAAATGCTTTGGCTGATCACTTGACAGTTTGCATTCTTGGGTACAACATGGTAATTAAGCAAGTTACTTAACTACTTTAGACTACCAAAAAAACAAATAAAATAGTAATACAAAGGGGTCAAAAGGCTCAGAGTAACAGGAAAGTAATGTGGTTTAAACCATAACAAATGTTAATAAATATTATTATTTTATTTATAATTTTTTCTTTAAAAATTATTTTTTCTGTTCCATAAACATATATTCTTAAAGGAAAGTATTTCTGATAGAGGAGAACCGAGCCTAGAGAAGATAAGCTAGACTAAAATTTAAGTGTTAATAGTAACATGTGTAATAATATGTGTGTATGCTTTAAAATGTATATTATTAAAAAGCCTGTAGAAACATGTATTTTGATACATTTGATTCTATAATGGTGAAAAGGAGTAAATAGTGTCATTTAAAAAAATCAAATAACTGGAAGATTGGCTGAGAATCATTGCTGTGAAACCTCTTCAGGGACTCCCTCCCCTCTAACCTGGGACTGAAAGGACGATTCTATAATATAAGCTCCATTGTCATTTATGGCGTTAAAACTCTCATTTCAGAACTGAGCGCAGAGTCTGGTACATAGATGCTTAAAAATATTAATTTCTAAAGATTTAAAAATTTTTCCATAATATCACAAGATTAAGTCTGTATAAAGTGTGGTAGGTGATATGGAATATAGTATAATAGAAAAAATTATAAGCTTTTGAATTTTAGTGATCTGGATCCAAATCTTGATTGTGTATCCTCTGGCAAGTTATTTACCTCCCAGGCATTAGTTCTCCCTCATCAGTAAAACAGAAACATAACACCTCACGTAAGGTTGTGTCTGTGAAGGAAAGAATTTTATGTTTTCTTAATTCATATATATGCCCTGCACCTAACTCAGGTGCCCTTCCCCACTTGGTCAAGATGTACTATGTTTTTTATCCTGAGAGATACTCATCTGTAGTTTTCTTTAGTTTTAGTGCCTTCTGTTTTTATGTATAGGATTGGTAGTATTTCTTCTTTAAATGTTTTCTACAAAATCTTTGTAGGAATGTTTTTTATAAATCCATGAAGGTTATGAATTTCATTTCTTTAATAGATATAAGATATTTAGATTTTTCTATTTTTTTGTCAGTTTTAGTAATTTCTGTTTTTTTAAGGAATGTGTCATTTCATTTAACCTGTCAAATTATTGGTATAAGGTTTTTAATAATTGTGTATTATCCTTTTAACTTTTGTAGAGTCTTCAGTGATGTCTCTCTTTCATTCCTGGTATCCATTTTATTGATTTTTTTTCCCCAAGAAAATAAACATTTGGTTTTGTTGTTGATTTTTCTCAATTGTTTTCTATTTCATTGGTTTTGGCTCTTTCCACTTTCTACTTGGTTTTAATTTGCTCTTTTTCTAGCTTCTTTAGAAACTTAAATTATTAACTTTAGAACTTTCTTTTTTTAATGTAAGCATCTAAAGCTATACATGTTCCTCTAACACTACTTTAGCTACATTCCACAAATATTGACATTTTGTATGTTCGTTTCCATGCAGTTCATTATATTTTATAATTTCTTTGTGATTTCTGTTTTGATCCATAAGTTATTGAGTATGTTTATGTTCCCAAATATTGGAAGATTTTCATGATTTCTCTCTGTTATAATTTATTTCTAATTTAATTTTGTTGTGAAGAGAGAATATACTCTGTGTGCTCTCTATCTCTTTACATTCGTTGAGACTCATTTTGTGGCCCAGTATATGGTCTGTTTTGGTTAATATTCTTCATACACTTAGAATATATGTTATGCTCTTATTGAGTAGAGTGTTCTTTAAATGTGAATTAAATCAAATAGTTTAATAGTGTTCAAATTTTCTATATCTCAGCTGATTTTCTATCTATGTGCTCCATTGATTACTGAGAGAGGAATATTGAAACCTCCAGCAATAATTATGGATTCTTCTATTTCTCTTTTCAAGTTTGTTAGTTTTTGCTTTATGTGCTTTGAAGCTCAATTAGGTGCATTTTTATTTAAAATTCTGATTTTGTTGAATTAACCCCTTCATCATTATGAAATATCCTCTTTATGGTAATATTTCTTACTGTGAAATCTACTTTGATATTAAGATAGCCACTAGAGTCTTCTTAGATTACTATTTGCATGGTATATCTCTTTCCATCCTCTAATCTTTAACCCACATGTGTCTTTAGACTTACGGTGCCTTTCTTGTGGAAAAAATATAGTTGGGTCTTGCATTTTATTCATTGTGACAATCTGCCTTTTAATTGGAATGTTTAGACCATTTACTTTTAGTGTGGTTAATTATCAGTATGATCAAATTTATATCTGCTTTGTTTTCTATATGTTTCATCTCTCCTTGTCTTTTTTTCCTTCTTTTCCTGCTTTCCTTTAGATTGAATATTTTTAATATTATTTCCACTATTAGCTTATTAGCTATACCTCTTACTTTATGAAATTTGGTAGTTGCTTTTGGGTTTATAATATGTATCTTTAATTTAACATGATTTACCTTCAAATAATAATATTTTACTTGTGATATGAGGTTCTTACAATAGAATGCTTCCATTTCTCTTGTCCAGTCCTTTGTGCTATTGTCGTACATTTTACCTCTATGTTGTATTATAAACTCCATGATAACGTTGTTAACATTTTTCCTTAAAACAGTCAATTTTTTTTAGAGAAATTTAAAAGTTGTTGGCCAATTCTTTACATTAACATACTTAAGCAACTATGCAAGAACCTATTGTGTTAATCTTTTGATGAATCTCGTAACTAAATTTGTAATATAAGAGATGCTTATTGAGGGAAAATGACCTGAGAAATAGTTGAGACTATTATAAAAATTTTCTAAATATGAAATCCAGATTTGTTGGGTATCTGTCCTTTCATTCAATAACTATTAAATGCCTTCTCTGCCAGGTATAGTGCTGGACACTAAAGATTCAGCAGTAGAAAAGATAAAAAAAAATCCCTTAATGGAGCTTGCGGTGTAGTAGTGAAAAGAAACAATAAACAAGATAAATATGTAAAATGTAGTGTGCATATAGTGATAAATTCTGAGGAGATACAGTAAATCAGAGAATGGAGCTAGGCAGTGTCAGGCAGTTTGGAAGAGGTGGATGGGGGCCTACGGTTTTAGATAAAGTGGTCAGGGAGGCTTCACTGAGTTGTGACAGTTGAGTAAAAACCTCAGGGAGGTGTGAGAGAGCAAGCAAAGTGGATGTTAAATGTTCTGAGGCTCACACTGAATATGGTATAACATTAATCATGTTAAAACTTAACTGTAATAATAAATAAAGTGGTGGCAATAAAACATTAAAGGTGCCTTTTTTTTTGAGACAGAGTCTTGCTCTGTCGCCCAGGCTGGAGTGCCGTGGTGTCAGCCTAGCTCACAGCAACCTCAGACTCCTGGGCTCAAGCCATCTTCCTGCCTCAGCCTCTGGAGTAGCTGAGACTACAGGCACGCACCACCATGCCCGGCTAATCACAGTTATCTTTAATTTTACAATTAGACTGAACTCCCAAGGCAGCATTTTTTGTTTTCAGTATCTAGGCTGTAGAAAATGGAAGAGAGATATTCAGTGCAACTTCAGAGAAAGACTTTTCTTTCAAAACAGTAATAATGGAGAGATATTAAGGCTCCATGCCACGATGAAGCCTTGTGAAAGTAATTATTCTGATTACCCTGATAGCTTCTGGGGCCTAGAAAAATGTAGGAAAGTGTTAGCTCTCTGACAAGGTACTAAATTAATTTCTAAAAAATATGGTTCGCTTGTTTTCCATCAACCCATTTATTTGTGGTTTGTCAGTTGCCTTTTCAAGTTCTTTGAACATAGAAAATAAAATGAATATTTAAATGCAAATGCCTTTTTATTCACAAGAAATGAAATTACTTACTCCAAGATCTCAATCTTGTCCTAACTGATTTGCAAAATCAGGGTTTAATAAAACAACTCTTAAGAACTATTCTGGCCCCTCAAGTAAACAAGTAAGGCTATTGACTGGGCAACAAAATGGGAACATGATAATAAACTAATCCCTCTAGCATATTATAGCTGTTTATTGGCCAAGGTCTAGAATCTATGTGTTAGAAATAAGTAAACACTTTATTAATACTACATAATACAGCAAAATGCACAAATTTTGCACATTTAATCACTATCTACCTTAAAATGCAGTGCCTTCCTTGTACCCTAAAAAGCTACTCTGATGACCTAGTTGTTATGTACTTACTCCCTTTCACCAAAGGTAATCACTATTCTTACTTCTCTCACCATAGGTTAGTTTTTGGTTGTTTTGAAACTTCTTGTAAAATTTTTTGTAAATATTATGTAATCTTTTGTGTCTGACTTCCACTAAAAATTCTATGAGATTCATTCTTATTGTTACATAGAGCAATATTTTATTCTTTTTCATTCCTATATAGTATCCCATTGTAGGAATATTCCTCAATTTATTTATCCATTGTACCACTGATGAAAATTTGAGTTGTTTCCAATATTGGGTTATTACAAATAATATTGCTCTGAACATTCTTGTAGATGTCTTTTGGTGCACAGTATGCCAATATAATTTTAAAGATGTTACTGTTATTTAGTTCTGTGGCACTGAGACAAATATTAATTTACTAGATAATTTTAAATCACACAATACAAATTTAGCTTCTGTAATATAAATTAGTGTACAAAGTGTCAACACTCCCCTGCTAAGAGCACCAGGGAAAACCTGTTGGTCATACAAAGCTGTGGTTATTAACCTTGCCAAACAGGGGGGAGGACTGCCTTGACAGTTGTAGTCGTGTTTCAAAAGGAGGGAATTAGGGAAGAGCACTGATACGGGTTTATGGGCTAAGGGTTAATTAAAGGGTGGTTTTATCATACTTTTCTATTACAGCTTCACCATCTAGACATTAGTGTTCTAATACTTCTAAATAGTTCCTCTGCAAATGCTACCACTAATTCTAAGAACCTTATATCAGTCTTTCTGTTTAACATCTATACATTTCAACTTAATTATTTGAAAACAATGACATTATTAGTGAAAAGAAGCCATGATTAAATATATTAAAAATTATTGAATTGTGCATTTTAAATGAGTGAATTTTATGGTATGTAAATTATATTCCCATAAAGCTTTTGAAAAACAAAAGAAAACAAAACAAGAAACCTTGGCTAAAAGTTCAGAGACCAAAATTCTAGACCTGCCACTTCTATAAACTAGCTATTTATTCAGTCAGTAAATATTCGAGAACTTGTTGGCACAGGAAATCAGCTAGTAAGCTAAACTGGCATGGTCCTAATACTCATAGAGTATTGTTAGGAGAGAGAGAGTGCGAGCGTGCGTGTAGGTTTAGAGAGAGGCATATTTCATGCAGAAGTATATACCTTGTAGCTAAAGACTGCAAAGAATGCAAGTGTGACCAGAGGGGAGGGAGAGGGGGGCAAAGCATAACATAAGAGGAAAGCACAGATTATGCAAGGAGGCCATATAAAAGAGTTTTGTCTCTTTTTTTAGAGCAATGGAAAACCATTGAGTTTTAAGGGCAGGGGAGTGGTGACATCACATTTCTGTCTTGGAAAGGTAGTTTTGGCTGCATTATTAAAGAATTTGGATTAGACAATATATTAGGTGAGAGATGATGGACGCTTGAGACTAGTGAGAAAGAAGGAGCTGTCACGATGATCCCTAGATTTATGGGACCCAGAACTCCAAGAAAAGAGGATGTCTTTGTAAACTGAGATTTATAGAATTTTAGGGTAGGGTGTTCCAAAATTACCCTTTTATTGACTCATTTTTAAAATAACAGATGGTATTAAACCAGAGTGAAAGATCAGGCATGTTTTCATACTAATTGGCAACATAATCTTCTACCATTATCACTTTTTAAAATTTATTTAATTTTTCATAATGCAATGAGGCTGAATGGATTTATAAATACAATATGATTTGCTTTCCTATATTATCTTTGTTTCAACAACTGCAATTTTGTTTTATTCCCCTCAGTATTTGATTTTCATCAAGCAGCTGATGGTATCCAGGAACAACAGAGACAAGAGCAAGCAGGAAAAAAGTATGTTTTTGTGGCTTTTTTTTTTTTGGAACAGTTTAAGCATATCTTAAACCTTAGACCTTAGACCATATATTTATATCCAGGTTATAAGTTTAAGAAAAATAAGTATTGGAATATCTTGCTTATATTTTAGAGAAAATCGATAGGATTATGAAAATATACTTATAGAAAATAGCATAAACAGAAAATAGTCATATGTAACTTTATTCTTTGTGATGATCTGGTCATGAGACCTACTACTTCTTTCTCATCTAACTCAAAGCTTGTTTTGATTTGTTTTTAAGTTTGGGTACCACAAAAAAGGGCATTGGCCCAGTTTATTCTTCCAAAGCTGCTCGAAGTGGACTTAGGATGTGCGATCTTGTTTCTGACTTTGATGGCTTCTCTGAGAGGTAACTAAGTTGTATTTCAAAGTTGAAAGAACGAATGGATTTCTAGGATGTTTAAAATCCAAGGTGCAAAATGGTAAATCAGTATTCTAGTTAAATAGTGGTGGTTGGCTTTTTTAAAACTTGAAATATTAGTTATTTTTGTTACATTTATTGGTCCATAATTTCAGATTAACTTCATGAAAAATAATAATATGATGATTTAATAGTAGTGTCCTAGGAAGACAAACTCAGAATTATATTTCAGGATTGGATATGGAATGGTTTGCTGAGAAATACAATGATTCCAAGGGGTACGGCAATATTTTGGGATGGTCACTACATTCAGAGTCTTAATCCTTAGATTTTCAGGTCCAAAGACTCCATTATGTCTTCCCATTAGCCTCTCAGGTACTGGTGAATTGTTACATACCAAGCTTACCTTGAAAAATAGAAATGCCACATTGACACATACTTTCTGTATACAAATCTCCATGGGAAACCTCCATGATAATCCATGGAAATCTCCATGGATAATCATCAAAAAGCGAAACAGTGATTTAGTGATAGGGAGTTAGTTGGCTGTGTTTAATAACAAGTTGGCATCAAAGCTGTAATGACATGCTGTATCCCTTTTCAATCAACTGTTTATATTTGTGTGCACTGGCAGGGCAGCTCCACTGAAGAATTATCAGGGATAAACTCTTTTACAAGTATCATATAGACCGTCCTTTTTGTTTTTTATTTGTGTTTGCAGATTACAGTCATTCCATCCTTCTTTCCTCCTACACACACGTCACCCTAATTATATTGTTGATATTCCCAAACTTGAGTAAAAAATATTTTGAGCATATCATTTATTCATATGGCTGATGTCCTTTATTAGATTTTATTTCTTGGAAGGTAACTTTAGTTTCAGGATTAATTTGCTGTTAAGATCATTTATCAGCTACAGAAATCACTTGAATTATATGATATTATTTGACATATTTTTTTTAAAGACAGGTAATGTCTTGATTTATCTGTATTTCTCAGGTTCAAAGTTCTAGCTAACCAATACAAATCTATATACCCCACGTTGGAAATAGACATTGAAGGTGAATTACAAAAACTCAAGGTAATGCTTTCTGACCTCTTTAATGTTCTTTTTAACAGTTTGCCAAAGTGGCATCTAGATCTTTCATTCATTCAGGCTTTGTGTAAGAACTGGGAAAGGACATGTCCTGGACATGGCACATTTGAGTGACTTTACAAAATATGGCTTAGACAAAATTTTGGGTGGGGAACAGGGAGCAGAAGTAATACCTAAAGATAAAAGTAGACAAGAAAGGACCATCATAGGTCTTATGTGCAATGATAGGAAATTTAGCTTTTATCCTGGAGATAATAAAAAGCTATTGGGTAATTTTGAGCAGAAGGAAGACTAGATCTGTATTATATAAAAATCACTGATAGCAATTGGAAGATAGATTAACAAAGAGATGAGTTAAAGATAACTTTTCAAGCTAACCAGCCCACTTAGAAGTGATACCCCATGGGGTCAGTTTCTTCACCACTGTACTCTTAAGAGACAAATAAGGTAATTGGCCAAAGATTAGGCCCACAGTTGGCAACTCTTAGTTGTCAGTGGTGCCTAAGCTAGTCAGCAGTTGAGATTCCTGTCTTCTCCACCCTTCTATTCCCCACAATTTTTGGTGAATCTCAAGCTGTTCCTTGCAAATCTGATTATTACTCCTTCTCATCTATAAACAAATATCAACATCAATTCCACATCTGAATAGAAATCTACAAATCTCATATGCCATTTTAGAATGGTTGCAGACCTTAGGTCTGCCTGCCTACTAAGTTCTAAAAAATAATGACCTCCAAGGAACATTCTAAATGTTAGGTATTTGTATTTCAGTGCATTGATTGTTGCTTAGAATACACTGCCATTTTCTTTTCTTTGTGTTATACAACAAATATTTTAAATTTATTACTAGCCACTTGGAAATATTTATGTGCTGAAGTATAAGTATGGCTTTTTGATTCCATTTTATAAACGTCCCCTGTGAATATAAAGTAGATGAAGAAAAAGAAACAGAATTGGGTGAGAAGATTCTTATAAGCGATACATGTTAACCAGGACCTTAAGGAACAAGGGACGGGATAAATGGTGTGGTCATTTCAAGCATAAAAAAGGACTAAAACAGGAATAAGCAAGTGATTGGAGACTAGAGCCAAGGAGGGACCATACATTCATAAATGGGTATTACATACTGAGGTGGGTTCTTGAGTGGATTCCAGAATTTCCATACTAGTCTAAATATTTAAGCATAGTTGAAACTAGGTTTTATTATAGTTATACACTATAAGGCCTTAGGGGAAGCTCTTGTTTATATTACATTTTAAGTTGAATTCTAAAATTAAGTAGTATTACTAACACTTGAAATTTTTGAAAAATTTTTATAATGCTCATATGTAAAATAGTACTTGATATTATATACTAGTAATACTGTAGAGATATTTCAGTAATGGAATACAATGAAAAAGAATAATACAATCAATCACTGATATTTACATGCTTGGCAGTGTAATTTGTGGCCCTTGCCACATTTTGAGAATCACTCTGATGCAAGTTTCAAAATTCATGGTTACATGGATTGTAAATATAGCTTTTCAGATACCTCACAAAGTTTAAAAGCATAATGTATAGTATACATAGTCACTTCTTTTTATTTTCCTGAACGCTGGTTTACGAAGTATGAGTACTTTTGCATTTGTCAATTTTCAGTCATTATGTTGGGTAATTTATACTTGTACTGGTTATGTTGTAAATTGTTTTTTGTCTTTGTGTATAGGGTTATATGGAAAGGATTAAACCAATGGTGAGAGATGGAGTTTATTTCCTATATGAGGCCCTACATGGGCCACCAAAGAAAATCTTGGTAGAAGGGGCAAATGCAGCACTATTAGATATTGATTTTGGTAAGTGAGATATGATTTACAGTAAAGGGAGCTTAACTGAGCCCGAACTACTTAAGATATAAATAATTAATGTTAGCATTAAGGAGTTTTAAAACAATGCTTTTAGCTTGTGTATTCAGGAATGCTGGAAGTTTGTCATCTTATGCCAATCTTTTTTTAAAGGAATATTATGGAAAACATAATACATATGTTAAGTTTTCTAGTCCATTAGAAAAATGAAATCATTATTTGGGTTCAGGGAGTTTGGGGTTCTATACATTGTGGTTTTCATTGTTTGGTTCATGGTTCAATTCCAGACCTCATTTTCCTGGAACTATAAGATGGTAAGATGAACTCTATGAAAGAATCTTAATCTTTAATTAAATATTCTAAAAATATACATTATTATTGAACATACATATTTTAAGATTTATGAAAGCCCATTTATATTAATTAACTCCCTGGGCATGAGACCCTCTGGATGCATTCAGAGCATTTCCTCCATCTTCAAAAGGTTAATGCTTAACTTCTTCAAACTACTGCCCCATTAGTTTGTTGACCATTTCATCTAAACATGATTTCTCATGATTAATCTGATTCTTCTCAGCTCTTACTGACATTTGATTGGCTTATGGCTCCAAGTAAACCAATTAAAGAAAGTATATTTCTATATAGTAGGTATGTATTTTTGATACCATAATATGCCTAGCCAATCTGGAAAGAAAACATGTCTAATTAGCAGTGTGAATAGTTAAGTATGAAGGGGATCTTTGGGGGCAAAAAATTATGCCACTCTTAAGTTACTTTTGTAATTTGGAGGTTATTTCCTGAATAGAGATTAAAAACTGGGGAAATGTTGAATACCACAAAATTCTTAGTGTATTGCTGTCACTCCAGGTTGCTGCTGTGCCATAAATATTCATGTCAGGGAGTCATCTGTTTTAAACTAACAGGAGATTTAAAATACATAGATGGGTTTTGGCATTAAATTCTTTCATAGTCCATTAAGTGAGTACCTTCCATACAGTGCTGAGTTAGTAACTGTACGTGCACTCAAGTAGCCTCCCCAGTGTAAGCACTTCAATTAAAGCTCTAACCACCTACGCATTTATCTCATTACAGACAAAAATAAAACAGGCTTTGAGAGGGTGGTTACAGTTATGTTCAAGTCTGTCAGATACCTAGAATATACTCAAATGCAGAATTTTAATGGTAATTCTGTTTTAAAATGTGTATGTATGTGAATATTGTAATGTTTGTTTCTATTTTTAGGGACTTATCCTTTTGTAACCTCTTCAAACTGTACTGTTGGAGGTGTTTGTACTGGTTTGGGTATGCCCCCTCAAAATGTTGGGGAAGTGTATGGAGTTGTGAAAGCTTATACAACCAGAGTTGGTATTGGTGCCTTTCCTACAGAGCAAGACAATGTAAGTGTATTTCTCAGTAAATCTAATTTGAAAAGTATTAAAATAAATATTCAAGGCTGTGCACAGTGGCTCACGCCTGTAATCCCAGCACTTTGGGAGGCCAAGACAGTGGGGTGGGGTGGGGGTAGGGGTGGGGGAGGATCGCTTGAGGCCCAGCTTCAAGACCAGCCTGGGCAAGACGCCATCTCTACATTTAAAAAAAAAAAAAAGCCAGGTGTGGTGGTACGGGCCTGAAGACCTAGCTACTCAGGAGGCTGAGGCAGAAGGATCACTTGAGCCCAGGAGCTTGAAGGTTCAGTGAGCTTTGATCGTACCACTGCACTTCAGCCTGGGCAACAGAGCGAAACCCTGTCTCTAAAAAATATAAGTAGATAAATATTCATGATTTTTTTTTTCCTTAATGAATTTTTTTCCTTAATGAATTCTTTTTTTTTTTCCTTAATGAATTCTTATCTCCTATGTCTTTCACTTCATTTGCAAGATTGATCACAACAATATTTTTAAAAATGTATATAATTATAATGATGCCAGAATATAAGAAGTAATGAAATGGTAGCTTTAATAAGAAAGGTGCAAATTAGGGAATAGGTAAATATAGATGGGAAAAATAGGTTGTAGGGAGTGGCTGTAGCTTAGATCTTTGAGCGTTGTTTTCAATCTTACTTTTCTTCTAAGGGGCACTGTGATAGCAGCAGCTCCTTATTAAGTGTGTTTGTCTCATTGCTTTCAGGAAAAAAACTACAGTTCTTGAAAGAATTGGCTGGATTTATCTGTTTTAATAAATACTTGTTAAGAACTTTAATAGGCAGCATTTAATTGTTTTTTATCTGTCAATCTAAATTTTAGGACGTTACCCACATAACATCGTAAAAAATATTGGTTAAAAAAAATGATGAAATAGGTCTGTTAATGAACCTGCAAAGGGGATTTTTTTATTGCTCTTTTGCTTTAACTCATGGCAATTGTTCCTTAATGACCCTTTTTTTTTGTAGTAGGCACATTGATTTTTTTTAATTTTCCATTTCACTAATCTATTCCCTTTTAAATTATTTTTTTTCAAAAATGATAAAACCTCCTTATGGCCACGAAATAACTACAAGGATTTACACCACCTGTTTGTTCAAAAAAGACAAAATAAACAATACCCCACCACAAATCTTGCCCAAAGACCCACTAAACAACCTACTCCCCACATCCCGCTTACATGCAAGACCAAAAAAAAAAAATGGTATTAACCCCTACCTCATTATACTATTAATACTAAAATCTCCACCCTAAAAAACACTTATCTGCCATTTTTTAGTCATACAATATATGTGCCAATATAATTTCTCACTGCACTTAAGCGCCCTACACTCCACCCCAAACATGTAATACTCACTCACTTCATATATTATTCTTTTCACCTCTAAAAAACCCCTGATCCCATCATTCAGAGAGACAGATTTAAGACAGTCTAGTCCTCCCACCTTCTGGTTGACGTCCTCCTCAATAAATTTTCTTTCTTCCTTGACAATCTGCATTGTCTCAATAATTGACTTTCTATACGATGAACAACTAAGCCTAGAAAAATTCCCTTTGTTAGGCTGGGCACGGTGGCTCACACCTGCAATCCTAGCACTCTGGGAGGCCGAGGCGGGAGGATCGGTTGAGCTCAGGATTTCGAGACCAGCCTGAGCAAGAGCGAGACCCTGTCTCTAAAAACAAAAAAAAAAAAAAAAAGAAAAGAAAAATTCCCTTTGTGGTTCATTAACAGATCTATTCCAAATAATGCCTCCCTCAGATAAAATCCATCATCTCTATGGAATTCTATCTTCAGTTTAGTTATTTTCTGAAATATGTTTATCTCAAAGTGGCTTTGATATAATCTCTAGTATAATTCCACTAGATTTGTAGCATTGGTATTCTAATCCTAAAGTTCTATTTTCTGTTCTCTAGGAAATTGGAGAATTATTACAAACAAGAGGTAGAGAGTTTGGTGTAACTACTGGAAGGAAAAGAAGATGTGGCTGGTTGGACCTTGTTTTGCTCAAATATGCTCATATGATCAATGGATTTACTGCGTGAGTATTCTTCAGAAACATTCATTTCAGGAAATCATAGAAAATTCATGACTACAGGTTTAATTTTGTGGAGTGCAAACTTGAGGTAGTACCCTAATAGGAAAATTTCACCCTTTATCCACCAAATTAAAATTGTAGATTCAGGTAGAAGTAGACCAAGGTACAGGGAAAGGGTACACAAGGAGAGGGACCCCAAGTTAGCCTCCTAGACAACTAAGGTAGGTAGGAAAGAATCATGATACTCTTACATGTATATAATTATAGAGGGAGGCAATATAGGTGGGTAGGTGGATGGATGGGTGGGTAGATAGGTAGATAGAGCAAGCACAATGCATATATGGGAGTGGGGGGAAGGAGTAATATAGCATAGTGATTTAGTGCATGGGCTTAATGTCTGAGTTCCTGGATTCAAATCTCAGATCCATGCATTGTGCTTGTGTAGCTGTGTGAGTTAATCATTCTGTGCCTCAGTTTCATCATCTTAAAAATCTAGGTAGTGGTATTACCTACTTCATAGAGGTGTTTTGAAAATTAGCTGAGAAATGTAGTGAGAGCCTATAGCACACTGCCTGGCTCACTGAAAATGCTCCGTAAAAGTTAGTTGTTATTAACACATACATAAATATGTAAATAAATGTATTCATATCTGTATTAATTAGGCTAAGCGTCTAGCAAATAGCAGAATAAAGGATAAAAAAAAAAATTTGTGGATGAGAATCCCAAACCTAGTGTTTTATCTAATTTCCACAGATTTTCCTTTAAAAACCTGTTTTCCAGTCAGTTTATCGGGAAAACTTTGATGTATCATGAAGAGGTCCTTGATGTGGTTTTCTCACTCTTCTTTGACAATCTCTGACCACAAGGGTGGAGGTGATGGTAACCAGAGTGAAGAACTGAGGGATGATGGTGTGTGTGTAAATGTACATATATCTTATGATCATCCGTGTGGAATAGTGAGTTCTGCTGTGTCCCACGGCCACAGAGTGCATCCTTAACTGCAGGCAGCCCTCCCACAAATATGTGTTGTTGATCAGTCACAAGAAAGCTAAGCGAGAGTGTGTGGATCCACCAGTGAAAATCTGTTATAATTACTAGAACAGTAACTCAGTCTTGGTTCAGTTGAGTCCCTTTTTTATTATCAAGAATATACAGCAGTACATTGTCCTCTAGTGTTACATGTGTGGCACGCCTTATAATTTAATTCTAACCAGTTTTCAGAATTGCTTTGGAACTTTTAACTTTGCATGGATTTTTCTTTACTCTCTCATCAATCCAATTAGATGTTAGGGCCTTTAAGTGTTTGCTGTTTTAACAATGCCTTTTCTTCCAAAATTAGGTTGGCACTTACCAAGTTGGATATTTTGGACATGTTTACGGAAATCAAAGTTGGAGTTGCTTACAAGTTAGATGGTGAAATCATACCTCATTTCCCAGGTACTTTTTAGGCATTATCTAAAGGTTATTATAAAGTGAATGTATTAGAGCAATTTCATAAAGCTCTTTGGTATAATTTATGATATATAGGTAGCCACAGGCTTGATATACCCTTTGTGAATAGCTCGGGTATGTTTGCTTATTAGCATTTGGTTCATAGCTGCTATGCATTTTGGTGCTGGGTCACAACAGGCATGTGCTCAAACTCAAAATAGGAAAGAATGAACATGGCACCTCTGAGCACAGCTGTGCTGCTCCTGAGTCGTTTTCCCTATTTTGAAAGTAACTTCCATGGATGTGTTTCTCCCTTCCTGGGGAACACTGGGGTAAGAGAGAAGTGCCCTGCTTGTCATGGTAAGCTGGCTGGCTCTCAATACATTAACCCACTCTATCTCTCAAGCCCCATGAATGATTTTCTCTAACCTCTATTCTGTGCCTAAAGTGGGTGGATGTAGGGAGATTTCCTACTTGAGGCAATGTGTTTTTTCAGGGATATCTTTAGTTATATGATTTCTTCAGTTACTCAGGAAGTTACATAAATGTTTCTAGCTTCCAGTAACAGAGACTAATAATTTTTTAGTTTAGTCATCTAATAAGGACTAGGAATATGCTAAATGAAGGAATATTGACTAGCTTAATGTAACTTGGTGAGCTGGTAGGTTTTGTGACTTCCTAATGACAACTAGTGCTTAGGAATTGAGGATAGCTGTAAGTTCTTAGAAATTAAATGTGTATTATTTTTCCTTTTTACTTACAGAAAAAAGGTATCTGTTGACATCATAGGATAATATTCACTTAGAAAACTGGTTGTTCCAGTATATGTTATGTCCTGGTTCTTAGTTCTATTTACAAAGCTATTTCAAGAGTTATAAACTCAAACACTAAAGAGAATAGTACAACCAAATATAATGACATGGGGCAAGGTCTACCATAGAGAACATTATAGCAAATTCTTTTTAATTAAAATATTAAAAACTAACAAAACAGATAAAACTTGTCAATTCTAAGAATTTATTTTTAAAGCTGAATTAGCTATTTTTGGTCAGGTTCCCCTGAAACACTCTGAGATGGAGATTTGCATCCAAAAAGTTTATTAGAGAATGCTTTCAGCAACATCACTTGTGAAAGGAGCAAAGGTACTAGTTGAAATGTGGTGCAGCCTATTCCATGGGGGGCCATAGATCTAGGATGGCCCTTTAGAGCTGTCCCAAATTGAGGCACATAGTCATAACTTCATACCTCTCAGCAACTAGCCAGTAAATGAGGACTGTCCCTTGGGTGAGGTAGCTCCTTTTGGTCAAGGGCAGTTCCTGGGGGCTGGTTGGGAGGTGGGCAAGTGGTGGAGTGGCACACTGAACTATGAGTCATCAACATGCATTACTCCTCCTAGCAGGGGAGTACCACTGTCTTAAAGGAGGTATTCTGGGTACCACACCATGACACCATGGTGTGGTCCACTCTTGTGCTGGTTGGATTTTTTTGCACTGTAAAATAAGTTGGATCCCATCTGGGAATAGCTCCTGCAGGATTCTGGTTGTTGTCTTTCCTAGGGAAACTTCGAAGAGGAAGGTTAGTGGTATAAATTAAGCCCTACTTTGGCTATCACAATGAGAAAATAGAAGCAAGGGTCCCATTAAACTTTAAGCTGAGGTTCTGCCCTGTGATATTGGATTTCATGTACCAAAAGCCAGAGGGCAAGGAATGGAGTCACTGGAAGAGGTAATTGACTCTGATCGTTGAGAGGAGGTAGGGCCATTGGTCTACAATGTAAGTGGGGAAGGATAGAAGGATATGTTTGGCACCCAGTTGATGCTTGAGCATCTCTTGGTATTCCCTTGCCCTTCACTTACACCAAATGGACTAATGAGTCGGCCAACGCCTGAGGAGGGCATGGGAGCAGACTCAGACCCCTCAGGGTGTGGGTCTGGACCCCCAGTTGATGCTGATTATCTGATTATCTTCCTCTACTACTGATTCTAGATTCGCCTCACCCTCAGCTAACACATCTGCTGGTCCAGGTGGCTTTCCTGGTGAAATGTGTTTTTCAAAGGCTTGTTTTTCTACTATAATAGGCCAAGGAACCAATATGGGGATTCTGGCACCTACCAAGTATGTTTATTCCAGTTTTATATTCAGTGACTGGAGAAATAACTACTGGGTGAATCTGTGAATTCAGTGAACTCATGATGAGCTGGACTTGGGCCAAGATTCATTTATTATCTGGCCCCCATTTGGCTCCATTATTAACACAGGTCCCATTGTATCAGTGTCAACTTGAACTTTGTGTCTAACAGTCCTCAAAATGACTGGGTATTCTCCTTTCCTCGGTATATGGTATGGTATCATTACTGTATACGCTTGCTGTTGTGCACAGTACAATTGCGGAATCTGACTTCCCAGGGATTTAGTCTCTCAGACACTGATACCCAATAGGAAGACTGGTTCAGGTCTGGAAATGAGTTAAGTGGTCATTACTTTTCATTGGGGCATTGCCCTCAGCCCCTTGATAATTCATCCTTGAATTTATTTTGAAACTTACTAAAGTTCATTTATAGATTAAGATCCTTATTGACCACCTGTCTATCCTGCTTCTAACTGGCTCCTTATCTCTCTGGTGGTCAAGCCTTCTTAGCTGTCACTCTGACTGCTGCTACTCATGATGATAATTAAGCCCACCTTGCTTCTGAAGGTTTAAGTGCTACTGTCTGTCCTGAATTCTTTGGGGATCCCGTCATCCCCATTGCTTTCCAGGTATCTCAGTCTTATACTAGCATCTCCTTCCATGAGCCCTGGCGTTTAGAGGATAATCATTGCTTAGCTTTTCAATAATATTGATGCCCTTCTCACCAGTGCAATTCTTAGCACTTTGCTAAAGAGTTCCTTCTAGACACTACCATTTTATTTTGTCAGCTGGTGGGTTTTCTGGCCTTAGTTTCTCACTTTTCTTTTGTTGTATGTATGTTAGACTTTTTGATATCATCCCATCAGTCCTTGAAGTTCATTTTCCTTTCTTGTTTCTCTTTTTTCTTTAGATAATTTCTGTTGATCACTCATTCTTCTACCCTTCTCCAAATATGCTTTTAAACCCATCCAGTGAATTTTTATTTCTAGAATTTCCATTTGGATCTTTTCTGTACTTGCTATTTCTCTACTGAGAAATATGTATCTGTCCACTCATTAATGATCAAATTTTCTGATTTATTTTAGCTACTTTTTTTTTCCTATTAGTCTGACGTCTGGGTCATCTTGAGTTGGGTTTCTCTTGACTATTCTTTTCCTTGATTGTGGATCACTGTTTCTATACCTAATGACTTCTGGCTGAATATTGGACATTGTGGATGATATGTTATAGATACTCAGATCCTGTTATCTCCCTCTGAATATAGTTTTGTTTTAGGGGGACAATTGAATTACTGACTGATCATCTTGAACTTGTATAGCTTGGTACCTCTCCAATTCAGCAGTGTTGGAGCTCCAGTGTATCCTGTCCCTTCCTTTCCACCCACACTGCTTGACTCTAGAGTCTTTATCCCACCCTCAACTGTGTAGCAGCTGATGTCTGATAATCTCCCATAATCCCACTCTTTGCATCTAGGGTCCTGCCTTAGCCATGGGACTCTCATGTGTACTGCTGGCAGGGGAGGGGGCCTCCTCTCTTCACAGCTCCCTCCTCTCTGATACCTGACCCTGCTGATTATAGCTGCTTCAACTTCCCTGAAATCAGATATCCACCTCCCCAGGTCAGGGGAGCTGCCATTCTCTGTTGACTCCAGTGACCTGAAGTGTGGTCAGGAAATTGTCCCTAGGCAGAAAGTCGAGTGGTTTCAGGACATGCTTGTGAGTTTTCTCTCTCAGGGACCATGGTTTTGTGCTGCCTGTAGTCAACTTCCTAAAAAAAAGTTGTCATGTATTTTGAGAGCTAGTCTGGAACTGTTCTGTTTTATCATGACTAGGAATGGAAGGCCCCACTGAGTCTCTTAATTCTTCCTACCATCTATTGTAGCAGTCCTGGCATATCTACTTAGTATGAATCATCACTTTTTCTAAGCTGCCAAGAACATCCCTAGCAGTGTGTCTTCATCATCTCTGTCATGTGTCGTGGTATGCTATACTCCCATACCAGTATACTCTTATTCAACTTGGTTCCACCACCTGCTGCTCGCCTTGATCCAGCACCCCTTAGGATCCGGTTCCATACATACTCTCTTGATGCCTACTGGTAAATGTTGGCTCACTCCTGCAGATCTTTCAGAACATAGTCCCTTTCCTCCCTTAACAGGCCCCGCACTTCCTTAGCCAGGTTATGTTGGGATCTGACCTTAGATACTGTTTGCTGGCGCGGCAGGAAGGTAAAGGTAGATCTGACACGAGCATGTGCTGCCTTGCAAGGCAGAGGCCTCTGCATCATCTTCAAGCAACGGGAGCCTTAGCCTTTAATAGGAAATAGTGGGGCATTCTGCAGACCCAGAGAGTTCAGTGAATCTGAGGACTCAGGATTTTCTAGTGCATCAACCCAGATGTCCCATCCAAAGTCTCAGGGTCCCACTTTTTCCCAAACAGTGCTCTGGCCTTGTCATGGCAGACTTGCTGAATTTGAGAATTCATCATTCTCTGGAGCTCTGCTAAATGTATGATTGAGTTACCATTCTAATCTTCATCTTTTTCTGCTCTCTGCTATAGAAGTTGGGAGTCTCTCTAAATGCTGCCAGGAAGGCCCTCTGACTTTCACACTTTGCTTTAGACTGATGAAAGACTGTTAGTCTTTCATTGTCTTTCTCCAATTAGTGAATGGTATTCAAGAGCCATCCAATTCCAATGTTCCATTGTGCTCATTTCTCAGTGCCTCAGTATTGCCAGTGCCTTACTTTCTACCAGTATGGCATGAAAAGTTTTAGCAATTGTATTTCTACAACATGTCAGAGGCTGTCCATACTCTACCTACCACCAGCTGGCCAGTGATTGAGCCGCTTCCTTCCCATGTTAGAGCCATCTTCCTCAGACACTCCTGGTGCCAGCTGTCTTACATTGAGTTTCCTAGGCAAGACTCTGATGTAGTTGCATAAAAAAGCCTTCAGTTGATCTCATGGGGAACTCTAGAGCTAGAATAGCCCTTCAGAGTTGTCCCAAATTAAGGTAAGTAGTGAGGTTCTTTGTATTCCCACATCAACAAGTTATTGGATATGAGCTGCTCCAGGGTGGCAATCTCTTCAGTGGAGGGTGAGTCCTAGGGAGGCTCTGAACCGTGTGAGTGGTCAGCAGACATAACTCCCACAGCTCTCAGTCTTGAGGAGAAATCTGTACCATGTCCCATAGCATCCACTGTACTGTCTGTCAAAGAAACTGTTCTTAATTATCTACAGTACATTTTCAGTTTCCATTAGGCAATACAGAGAAAATGGTTAAGTGGAATAATGAAGAAAATTTCAATCGAAACAATAGAAGATCTCTCAGAATAGAGCAGGCATATAAGTCTTCTTTCTGTGAGGTTGCTGTTATTATACAGATCCACAATCCCTAATGGATAGTATAGAAATTCAAAAAGCTCTAAAAATGGAAAGGTTTAAGTTTGGTACCAAAACTCATTTGACAGCAAAACCTGACTTGAACTAATGTTAGAATAACATAATCTTTATCCACTTATGGTGAATGATCGTATGTGTTGCTGCAGAAATATGTTTGATTATAGAATACTACCCCAGATGGTATATGCCCTGTTTTGCCTTTCTAAAACCTGAAGAATTCTAAATTCCAAAACACATCTGGCTATAAGGATTTTGATAAGAGATTGTGAACATGTGGTATATCAAAAAGTTGTTTGACAATAGGCAGTACATGCCATGAACAAATATACTCTTTTACTTTTAGCAAACCAAGAAGTCTTAAATAAAGTTGAAGTTCAATATAAGACTCTGCCAGGATGGAACACAGACATATCAAATGCAAGAACGTTTAAAGAACTACCTGTTAATGCACAAAATTATGTTCGATTTATCGAAGATGAGCTTCAAATACCAGGTAAACATAAATACTTTATGAACTGCTATCTTTGCTTTTCTACTGTTAGTTTACCTGTCTGCCTTTGAAAATAGAATAAAGGAAAGATCATTATTACTTTGCAATAATGCTCATGATTTGCATAAATTCCCAGGAAAATATAAAATAATAATTTTATTCCTTAGAGTAACTATAATGTTTGCCTTTAATAGACGGTAATAGATCACCTCTTACCCTTTCTGACCTTGTCTTTAGTTCTGTTAGTCTGTTTCTTACCCTGTGACATTCATTCTCGCTCTTTCTCCTTCTTAGTAACAAATCCTCTTGTATCTTCACCACCACCAGAAATGGTTTATGGACTTTCTCATTTGGGTTAAATCACCCTTGAGAGTTGGGAGGGTTTCTTGAATAGACATTAGGAAATAATAGGTATTTGTGGTTCATTTCAAACATGACTCATGTTTTCTAAACTGCTAGCTGCCCCTCCCAGCTTGATGTCACATTTAGTAAGCATGTTTGCTTACTGCTCTTCGTCAACATTTTTTGAAATATAAACAGCAGTGAGTCTAACAAAGACCTCTTTAAAATACCACAAAGCTTGATCCTAACAGTACCTTATGGAAACCAGTAATTCTGTAAATAATCTGAAACCATGTGATGTGGGTGATAAGATTCCCATAGACTGGTATAGTTGGCAATTTCTAAGGCTACGCAAATTTGAATCATATTCTCTTCTAGATATTTCTACCTTTTTGACATATAAAAATTACAGAGACACTTCAGTATCCTCTTAGCATCATCCATGTACCAAAGAGCTTATCTTTCCTAGTTATCAGGAACTTGATCAAAGGTTCTTTAGGTCTCTGTTTGTTTGGGTCAATATTTTGGTATTCTAGTCACTAGAAATTAGGAAATTGAAAATAGCGTGCAATTAAAACAGGGAACAGTAAGGCAAACTACTCCATTTTAGATCTTGTCTGCACATTCTGTTTAGGAATAGGCACAGTCTGCTAACAGAATAGAAAACAGCAAAAAGGCACATAGGAAAAAGTTAAATGGTGATGCTGAAAAAAGTGGGGGACCACCTATCTTAATCTCAAAAATCGAAAATTATAAATGAATTAATGCTATTCTTATTCTCTTTTTGTTTTATTCTAGTTAAATGGATTGGTGTAGGTAAATCCAGAGAGTCTATGATTCAACTCTTTTAAAGATTGCCAGTAACATAAGAAACACTCCTTGAGAGGAAGGGAAAAGACTTCCTTAAATATTCATTTATGACCTGCAAATTCAAGAATAAAGACATTGAAGTGAGTTTTAAAGCCCTACAGTTGTTTCCAGTCTTAATGGATGGCTCTTGTGGAGATAAACTTTGGCATATTCCAGCGTCGGCTTTTCCTTGGCTGGCATGATTGCCGAATCATTCGTTGCTCCTGCTGCTCATGGTGCCACATTTTCTGTTAATGTTTAGTAATAGGATAATCTATGTTGTTTCAAATCTAAAATAGAATTACTTTTAATGTAGTTTTTCTTCATTATTGTCATTGTGTATTCTTAGGTTTTACCCCTGTTAGATGATAAGAACAATTAATGCAGTTTTGCACATATATTTTTACATTCTGATCATTCAATTCTGTCATTGTATTCTTTGTTGTTAGAAAAATGATGAGAAGATAGGGGTTCTGTAAACTTTTGTAATGCTATAAATTCTGTTTAAATTGTGAGCTGTTTATTTTCTGCTGAGACCATTGCAAAATTGAGCTTTGGCAGGGGCGGGAGAGGAGGGGTTATATTCATGGGTCCTTTAATTTGTACAGAACACAGAACTTATTTCTCTCTGTAAATTATTTAATACATTGGACATTTAATTAAATGTTCAAAGAGAAAAGATGTTCCCCAAAACAGCAATCTTGATGTTAAAAGTAGGTAGTCATTAAAAGATCTGTTGTGATATTTGGTGGATATTTTTCTTTAATTTCAGACATTACCTCTGAAATATGTATCTTTTCTTTTTTATCATACTGTTATTTCTAAATCTAATGGATTGGTTTTTCAACATTGTGCCTGCCGATATGCCTACAAAATCATCTGTAAGTTTCCACATGAACCCAAGTTGTTGGCCATAATTTTGATCATGCCTTTATTTCTCCTTTCCTGAAAAAAAAGGTATTATTTTGACAATTAGGCTTAACATATTGTGTTGTAGATTACCCGTCAATGAACTATTTTAAATGTTTATAATTTAAATTTATTTTATTATACCATCAATAGCTGATTAAAAAGAACCAAATATTTCTAGTATGCATTGTGTATTGCGTTTTTGTTCTAATAAGAGAAAAATAGTCAGTAATACTATTATATAGGAAGGAGCTTTATCTCTGCAGTGTGTGGGGATAAGGTAGGGAAAGATCAAAAATAGAATCTTGGGAAGGATTTAGATATCTTTTATCGTCATTATATGTACTTTTATTAGTACTTGGTTCAAGAAAAATCCTAAAATAGGAGCAGCCTCAGTGGACTCAATAAGTAAAGAACAATAATACAGTTGATCCTACAAGCTCACTACTAATCATTAATGACCTGTATGTAAAAAAAAATTTATATTTACTGTATAATAAATAATTTCTATTCCAATAGAAATTGAGTGGGCTTTTAAAGTCCACATTCTTATCTTCACTATAAGCATTGAATTATTGAAATATATTTTTAGTAATGGTTCAGAAGCAGATATTAAAAACCTATTCTTGGCCAGGCATGGTGGCTCACGCCTGTAATCCTAGCAGTCTGGGAGGCCAAGGCAGGAGGATTGTTTGAGTTCAGGAGTTCGAGACCAGCCTGAGCAAGACCCCGTCTCTACTAAAAATAGAAAAAATTAGCGAGTGTTATGGTATGCACCTATAGTCCCAGCTACTCAGGAGACAGGCAGGAGGATCACTTGAGCCCAGGAGTTTGAGGTTGCTGTGAGCTAGGCTGACGCCATGGCACTCTAGCCTGGGCAACAGAGTAAGACTCTGTCTCAATCAATCAATCCATAAATACATACATACATACATACCCAGTCTTGCTCGGTGCTGTGGCTCATACCTATAATCCCAGCATTTTGGGAGGCTGAAGTGGGAGGATCACTTGAGGCCAGGAGTTCAAGACTAGCCTGAGCAACATAGCGAGATCCTGTCTCTACCAAAAAAAAAAAATTACCCAGGCATCAGGGCATGTACCTGTAGTCCCAGCTACTTGGGAGGCTGAGGCAGGAGGATCACTTGAGCCTAGGAGTTTGAGGCTGCAGTGAGCTATGATTGTACCACTGTACTCCAACCTGGGTGATAGAGTGAGACCCTCTTAAAAAAGAATTTAAAAAATTTTAAAAACCCATTCTCCTTTCCAAATCAGAGGAGTGCTCTTATTTTTTTTAAAAATGTCTCCTATTGATGTTATAGACATTTACTCAACCAGTTTGGGGTAATTCTCTCTGTATCTCTTTAAAATTGACCTGTTTTTAAACTGGATTGGTTAAGACAGAGGGTCTGTTCCTCAGATATCAGCTGTCTTTCAAATCATTGATAACTCTATTAAAATAATAAATTTTTATTGAACAGGTATGTATATGCTAGATTTTATGAGGTATTGGGTATACAGTGGTGACAGGCAAGTACACAGTCTTCCTGAATTTTATTGTAGTGGAGACAGCATGTTAACCAAACATATATTTACAAATGATGTTATGTGCTACAATGGAAAAGTACAAGAGGCAGTGAATGAGAACCTAATCTAAATTTGGAAAGGGTCAGAGAAGGCCTTTAGTGGAAATAATGTTTAAACAAACCAACCGGATGAGTAGTCAGACAGAGGGACATAATGTGCAAGGGCCCAGAGGCTAGAAACAATTTGGAAAGTTGGAGTAACTAAAGAAAATGAACAAGGGGCTGATGAGGCTGATGAGGTTGGCAATAAATTTGAGGAATAAAAACATGTTTCATATGAAAGAAAAGGACTATAGGCTAAAATGTAATACATGCAGTAGAACCACTTTAAATGCAGGGCATATGTTCCAAGACCCCCAGTGGATGCCTGAAACCATGGATAATACTGAACACTATATATACTGTTTTTTCTTATACATGCATACCTATGATAAAGTTTAATTTATAAACAAGGCACAGTAAGAGATTAACAGCTACTAAAAATAGAGCAATTATAATGATATACTATAATAAAAATGTGAGTATGTTCTCTCTCAGAATACCTTATTGTACTGTACTTGCCCTTCTTGTGCTATGAGATGACGCTGTGCCTACGTGATAAGGTAAGTGAGGTGAATGACATGGGCATTGCAACATGGTGTTAGGCTGTTGACCTTCTATGTTCCTGAATCGGTGTGACCATCCCTTTCGCGCAATAAATGGCTTAGTGTCACACGTTTCAGGAGATCCCTTGCTGAAGTCTTCATATAGGCTCAGTGCTTTCTCGAGCAACACATTGCTGTCAATGGAACACGTTTTCTGTTCATGTCTTTCACTCACAAATTTAATGCCTTTTCTATCTTAACAAAGCACTTGTTACGCACTGTGGCCATAATTTTTGCAGTTTGAGGTGGGACAACAAAACTAGCATGAATTTCTTCCTTCTTCACAATTTCACGGATAGAAGATTCATTCTTACTGTAGACCTTAGCAACCTCAGCATATGATTTTTTTTTTTATTAAATTGAAAACTTTCACCTTTTCACTTAACGGAGGCACTTTAATGGCTTCTCTTGGCATGCCCAAATTGCCAGCATCACTACTCTTGCACTTTGGGGCCATTATAAAGTAAAGTAAAGATTAATTGAACACAAGCACTGAGATACCACCAGTCGATCTGGTAACCTAGATGGCTACTAAGTGACTAAGGGCGGATAACGCAGACAGCATGGACATGCTGGGTAAAGGGATGGTTCATGTCCTAGGTGAGACAGCAGTACAGCATGAGATTTCATTATGCTACTCAGAAAGGTGCACAATTTAAAACTTATTGTTCACTTCTGGAATTTAACATTTAATATTTTCTGACTGCATGACTATAGATAACCAAAACCACAGCAAAACCACGGATAAGGGGAGACTACTGTTACGCTTAAGGAGGCGTAATGAGAGCAAAGAAAAATTTCTGAAGAAGAAACATACTCTAAATTTTAAAATTCAGTAGGAGGGAACTAGATGGCAGAACCAGACATTTCAATGGGAAGAGGGCCTATTTAGTATATAATTTTAATATAGTAATTGATTAATATAGTTGAATAGGAATGCAAGAATTTCTAAGGCATTTTTGAAAAGGTAATGTGTTGAGAGAGGAGGTTTTTTTCCCACCAGTTGTTAAAACATAAAGTTACTATAATCAAAATGTATGGCATTGTCATGGGAAAGAACATATACATAAGGGAAATGGAATAGACATTCAAGAAATAGAGGCAAGCATGGCCTTTAATATAGGCTAAAGATGGCATCTCATTTCAGTGGGGAAAAAATACATTAAAGAAATGGTGATAGGCGGGGCACGGTGGCTCACGCCTGTAATCCCAGCACTTTGGGAGGCTGAGGTGGGAGGATCGCTTGAGGCCAGGAGATCAAGACCAGCCTGAGCAAGGGTAAGACCCTGTCTCTACAAAAAATAGAAAAATTAGCCAGATGTGATGGTGCGTGCGCCTGTAGTCCCAGCTACTTGAAGGGCTGAGGCAGGGGGATCTCTCGAGCCCAGGAGTTTGAGGTTGCAGTGAGCTATGATGATGCCACTGCACTCTAGCCCAGGCGACTGAGTGAGACCCTGTCTCAAAAAAATTTTTTTAATTAAAAATGTTTAAAAATAAAATGTAAAAAGATGATAGCACAACTAATTATTATAGACAAAAACAATCTCAACATAAAATATGGATTTCAGAAAGAATTAAAATCTAACTTATGAAAATTTTAAGTAATGAAAAGTAATATAGGAAAATATATAATAGGGAAAACCTTCTTAATAAAAACAGGAAATGCAGAAACCCCACGGAAAAAAAAGTACAGATTTGATCAAATTAAGATTTTTAAAAATGTTATGAACAAAGTTTTTGAGAAAAAAAGAACCCTAGAAAACAAACCAAAAACAACAACAACAAAAAACCTTGGGAAAAAATATTTCAGCACATATCCCTAATATACAAAGAGCTGCCACAAATAAGAAAAGTGGCAACTAATAGAATGGGCAAAAAATCAATATATAGAGTTGCAATCCACAGAAAAATGTAAATGGCCCAAAACATGAAAAGGTGTCCGCCTTCTCCTATAGATAGGAAATGTGAGTTAGCACAATGAGATACCACTTTTCATCTCTCAGACTGTTAAACAAGAAAGATAAAACCAGCGCTACCAAGGATATGGACAAATAGGCTGCTGGTAGGAGTGTGAATTACTACAATTTTTGAGGGAAGTAATTTGGCAATATCTATTAAAATTTGTGCAAATCCTTCGATCCACTAGCAATCACACTACAAAAACAAAAGAAAAGGCAGCCCTATTTTGCATGTAATTGGAAATAACATGAATGTCTGTTAATAGCATGAGATGGTATTCTATGAAATAGAGGAGAGGAGGGAAGAAAAAAATTCAAAATTTTATGGATATATTTTTTGGTCTAAACCAAGGACAAAATATGTAAGGGTATATATCGAATAGTTAACGTCAGTCACTAGGAGAGAATTTTGAGGCTTTTCTTATACATCTTTGTATTTATATTTTAAAAGCATATAATTTTAAGTATTAATATTTTTAAGAAATGAGTTATAGCAATTACTTAGAATAAATTGCTGTTTCAAGTGTACCTGAAAACTGAATATGTTCAGTAATTAATAGCTTCAGAAATCCATAGTATAAATCATAGTCAGTATATCTTTGGAGAAGTATGATTGGGATGTTGGCATTTGACATCCATCCTTTACAGGCCCAGTCTTTAGAAACCATGTGAACATCCACAGTGACACAAATTACAGATATTGTCAATAAAGAATAATGGCTTTCACTAGATACCAGAGTCATATAATATACAAACTAAAAGGCTGCCTGTTTGGAAAATGCTTCCAGAATTTTGGGAAAGAAGAGATTATTGGTTCTGTAACTTGTTTCCCACTATTTTTTCTCTAAAGGTTAAAAAGTATTTTTGTTTGAAACACCAACGACCATTAGCCTAGATGTTCATCTAGAACAGCATCCATCTTTATAGACTCTACTTGAGAAGGAAAGATTTGGATCACCTTATGCACAGCATCCCTCCATCTTCCTTAACCTCAGAGACTTTTTGGTCTGAGCTTGTTTTATTTGTATCAAAGTGAGATGTGTATATTGTTTTTATTTAAACATCTTTATTGAGGTATAATTTATACACCATAAAATTCACCTATTTTAAGTTTTAGTGAATTTATGGAATTGTGCAACTGTCACCACAATGCAATTTTAGAACATTTCCATCACCCCATATATATTCCTTGTGCCCGTTTGCAGTCACTCCCCATTCCCACCCATGACGTCACAAATCTTTCTCTCTCAATGGAGTTGCCTTTTCTGGACATTTCACATAAATGAAATCACAATATGTGGTCATCTGGCTGTTGTCATTTAATGTAATGTTTTGAGACTATACCATGGCCTTCATTTCTTTTCAATGCTGAATAGTATTCTTATATGCATATGCCACATTTTCTTCATTCATTCATCTGTTCATGGACACTAGTTCCTTCTGCTTTTTGGATATTATGAATAACACTGCTATAAACATTTGCATATAAGTCTTTGTGTGGACATATGTTTTCATTTCTCTGGGGTAAATACCTAGGACTGGAATTTCTGGGTCAGATCATACATTTATGTTCAACTTTTAAAAGAAACTTCCAAAGTGACTGCATCACTTTACATTCTTTACATTAGAAGAGCAAAAAGCCCACAGCTGCTTGGGGCAGAGGATTATGTACAGTTGAGGCATACGATACAGAATCTAAAGCCAGGGAGGAAGAACAGGGGAGAGCTTGAGAAATTAGGTCACTCAAAAGTGTATATTGGGGAATATAGAAAGCCATATACATGCCCAGGGCAGGACATATGCCCAAGAAAGACCTGAGAAGATCCTAAGTTTTCATTTTTGGCTCATCTATAGATTCAGTGCAAGGAGAGAAGGCTAAGCCAGAGTTGCAAATGGCTGTGAAGGAATGCCCCAGCACAGAGCCAGTCTGCAAAGACTGGTGTGTGTGTGTGTTAACTCCTGGCATCCTGACATTCACGGAAATCTCTGTCAAAGCACTAGCTGAAAAGCTAAAAAACAGAGACCAGTGACTATTATAACAAGGAATACAGTTTTTTTTTTTTAATTTTGACTTTTTTATTCCAGAATATTATGGGGTACAAACATTGAGGTTACATACATTGCCTGTGCGCTGACCAAGTCATAGCTACAAACATGCCTGAACCCAGACAGTGGGTACCATACCCATTAGGTGTGAATTTACCATCCCCTCCTCCCTCCTCTATCCTGCCTGACCCCCAGTGAATGCTACTTGCATATGTGCAAATAAGTGTTGATCAATCAGTACCAATTTGATGGTGAGTACGTGTGGTGCTTGTTTTTCCACTCTTCAGCTACTTCACTTAAAAGAATGGGCTCCAGCACCATTCAGGATAACACAAGAGGTGTTAGTTCACCATTGTTTTCTGTGGCTGAGTAGTACTCCATCGTATACATGTACCATATTTTATTAATCCACTCATGTATTGATGGGCACTTGGGTTGTTTCCACATCTTTGCAATTGTGAATTGTGCTGCTATAAACATTTGAGAGCAGATGTCTTTGTGGTAGGATGACTTTTTTTCCTTTGCATAGATACCCAGCAGTGGAATTGATGGATCTAAAGGTAGTTCTACTTTTAGTTCTTTGAGGTATCTCCATATTACTTTCCATAGAGGTTGTACTAGTTTGCAGTCCCACCAGCAGTGTATGAGTGTTCCTATCTCTCCACATCCACACCAACATTTGTTGTTTTGGGACTTTTTGATAAAAGCCATTCTCACTGGAGTTAAATGATATCTCACTGTGGTTTTAATTTGCATTTCCCTGATAATTAGAGATGTTGAGCACTTTTTCACATGTTTCTTGGCCATTATTTTATCTTCTTTTCAAAAGTTTCTGTTCATGTCCTTGCCCATTTTTTAATGGAGTTGTTGGATTTTTTCTTACTGATTTTCCTGAGTTCTATATAGATTCTAGTTATCAGCCCTTTATTGGATGTATAGCTTGCAAATATTTTCTCCCATTCTGTAGGTTGTCTATTTGCTCTAGCAATAGTTTCTTTGGCTATGCAGAAGCATCTTAATTTGATCAGGTCCCATTTGTTTATTTTTGTTGTTGCTGTGCTTGCTTTTGGGGTCTTCTTCATAAATTCTTTGCCTAGGCCAATGTCTATAAGAGTTTTTCCAACATTTTCTTCTAGAATTCTTATGGTTTAATGTCTTAGGTTTAAGTCTGTTATCCATTGTGAGTTGATTTTTGTGAGAAGTAAGAGGTGCAGATCCTGTTTCAGTCTTCTACATGTGGCTATCCAATTTTCCCAGCACCATTTATTGAACAGGGATTCTTCTCCCCAGTATATGTTTTTGTCTGCTTTCTCAAATACCAGATGTCTATATAAGGATGGTTTTATGTCTGGGTTCTCAGTCCTGTTCCATTGGTCTATGTCTCTGTTCTATGTACTCTGGCGAGTACCATGCTGTTTTGATTACTATAGCCTTATAGTATAGCTTGAAGTTTGGTAGATTGATGCCTCCCAATTTGTTCTTTTTGATTAAGGTTGCTTTGGCTATACGGGGTCTTCTCTCATTCCATACAAAGCATAGAATTATTTTTTCTACATTTGTGAAATATGCTG
Source organism: Daubentonia madagascariensis (assembly GCA_023783475.1). NCBI lineage: Eukaryota > Metazoa > Chordata > Mammalia > Primates > Daubentoniidae > Daubentonia > Daubentonia madagascariensis. Next base: position 11,506,881 of record JAKFHU010000258.1, on the reverse strand, counting down.
TTCATATTTTGATAGGGATTGTATTGAATCTGTAGATCACTTAGGGTAGTATAGACATTTTAATAATGTTGATTCTGCCAATCCATGAGCATGTTATAGTTTTCCATCTGTTCGCATCCTCTGCTATTTCCTTCTTCAGTGTTTCATAGTTCTCCCTGTAGAGATCCTTCACTTCCCTAATTAAATCTATTCCTAGGTATTTTATTTTCTTTGTTGCTATTGTGAAAGGTATTGAGTCTTTGATTTGGTTCTCAGTTTGACTGTTGTTGGTGTATATGAATGCTACTGATTTGTGTGCATTGATTTTGTATCCTTAGACTTTGCTGAACTTATTTATCAATTCCAGTAATCTCACAATAGAGTCTTTGGGGTTTTCTAGATGTAAGATTATATCATCTGCAAAGAGTGATATTTTGACCTCTTCTGGTCCCATTTGGATTCCCTTGATTTCCTTCTCTTGTCTGATTTCTCTGGCTAGGACTTCCAGCACTATGTTGAATAGAAGTGGTGATAGAGGGCATCCTTGTCTGATGCCAGTTCTAAGCAGGAATGCTTTCAATTTTTCCCCACCCAGTATGATGTTGGCTGTGGGTTTGTCATATATGGCTTTTATCATTTTAAGGTAAGTCCCATCTATGCCTATTTTGTTAAGCGTTCTTATAAAAGGGTGCTGAATTTTGTCAAATGCTTTTTCTGTGTCTATTGAGAGGATCATATGGTTTTTGTTTTTACATTTATTTATGTGATGGATTAAGTTTATAGATTTGCGTATGTTGAATCATCCCTGCATCTCTGGGATGAAGCCCACTTGGTCATGATGGATTTTTTTTTTTTTGGATCAGCTGCTGAATTCAATTTGCTAGTATTTTATTGAGAATTTTTGCATCTATATTCATAAGGGATCTTGGTCTGTAGTCTTTTTTGTAGTCTTTGTTGGGTCCTTACCTGGCTTTGGTATCAGGGTGATGTTGGCTTCATAAGACATACTGGGGAGGATTCCTTCCTTCTCAATGTTGTGGAATAATTTCTACAAGATAGGCACCAAATCTTCTTTGTAGGTCTGGTAGAATTCTGGTGTGAAACAATCTGGTCCGGGGCTTTTTTTTAGGAAGGTTTTTTTATTACTGCTTCAATTTCAGTACTTGATATTCGTCTGTTCAGGAAATCTACATCTTCCAGATTGAGACTAGGGAGGCTGTGTGTTTCTAAGAATTTGTCCATTTCCTCCACATTTTCAAGTTTGTGTGCATAGAGATTTTTATAGTATTCAGAGATGATAATTTGTATTTCTGTGGTATCAGTTGCAATTTCTCCTTTATCATTCTTAATTGAGCTTATTAGAGTCCTTTCTTTTCTGCTTCTGGTTAATCTAGTGAGAGGTGTGTCAATTTTGTTTATCTTTTCAAAGAACCACCTTTTTTTTCCATCCCTGTCCATAAGGCCCACCAGAAGCAGTTTGCTTTCAGTGGGCAAGGCCAGCAATACGCATTTCACTGTCCTATCTCAGGGGTGTATCAACTCTCCAGCTTTATGTCCTAATTTGGTTCACAGGGATCTGAATCACCTTCCCCTTCCACGAGATATCACACTGGTCCATTACACTGATGACATTATGCTGATTGGACCTAGTGATCAAGAAGTAGCAATGACTCTAGACATATTGGTAAGACATTAGCATGCCAAAAAGTGAGGAATATATCCAGCTAAAATTCAGGGGCCTTCTAGCTTAGTGAAATTTCTAGGGGTCCAGTGGTGTGGGGCATGTCAAGATATCCCTTCTAAGGTGAAGGTTAAGTTGTTGCATCTGGCCCCTCCTACAACCCAGAAAGAGGCATAATTCCTAGTGGGCCTCCTTGGATTTTGGAGGCAATATATTCCTTAGTTGGGTGTGTTACACTGGGGCATTTACCAAGTGACCTGAAAAGTTGCTGGTGTTGAGTAGGTCCCAGGACAAGACAAGGCTCTACAAGAGGTCCATCCTGCTGGGCCAGCTGCTCTGCCACTTGGGCCATATGATCCAGCAGATCTGTCAGTGGCAGATAGGGATGCTATTTAGAGCCTTTGGCAGGCCCACATAGGTGAATTGCACCACAGGTCTTTAGAATTTTGGAGCAATTATCCCTGCCATCATCCTCGGATAACTACTCTCCTTTTGAGAAACAACTCTTGGCCCTCCATTGGGCTTTAGCAGAGACTGAATGCTTGACTGTGGGCCACCAACCAAACTGCCCATCATGAAGTGAGTGTTATCTGACTCACCAAGTCATAAAGTTGGATGTGCACAGCAACACAACATTCCATCATCAAACAGAAGTGTTATATACATGATGAGGCACTAACAAGCCCTGAAAGCCCAAGTAAGTTACATGAGGAAGTGGTCCAAATGCCCGTGCTCCCCACTTCTGTTGCACTGCCTTCTCTCTCTCAGCCTGCACCTATGGCCTCATGGCAAGTGCCCTACAATCAGTTGACACAGGAAAAGAAGACTCGGTCCTGGTTTACAGGTGACTCTGCATGATATGTGGGCGCCATCTTAGAGTGAACAGCTGAAGCACTACAGCCCCTCTCTGGGTCATCCCTGAAAGACAATGGTAAGGGAAATGGAAATGAGCTGCAACACCCATCTTCTCCTGTCCTTTGACATCCACATTCCTAGTTCTTGAGCCTTCAAACTTGGACTTGGGACTTACCCCATTGGCCCTCCAGTTCTCAGATCTTTGGACTTGGACTGGGACCATACCACCAGCTTTCATGGGTTTCCAGCTTATAGATGGCAGATCATGGGACTTCTGAGCCTCCACAATCACATGAGCCAATAATTCATCAAAATAAATCCATATATGTATGTGTGTGTGTGTGTGTGTATATATCCATTTCTCTGGAGAACCCTAACTAATACAAGTTGTTTTGTTAGCTTGTTCTATGTTCTTTTGTGTTCCTTGAATTCTGTTTCCTCTGGGGTCATTTCTTCTTTTTATTGTGGTGTTTGGTTTTTTTTTAATTTATTTTATTATTTTAGAGACAGGGTCTTGCTCTGTCACCCAGGGTGGAGTGCAGTGGCACAATCATAGCTCACAGTAACGTCGAACTCCTTGGATCAGGCGATCCTCCCACCTCAGTCTCCCAAGTAGCTAGGGCTACAGGTGCACACCACCACACTTGACTAATATAATTTTTTAAAGTTTTTAATTTTAATTTTTTTTTTGTAGAGACAAGGTCTCGCTTTGTTGCCCAGGCTGGTCTCGAACTCCTGGACTCAAGCAATCCTCCCACCTTGGCTTCCCAAAGTACTGGGATTATAGGCGTGAGTCACCACACCCAGCCTGGTCTTTGTTTTTTATGTTGCATTATTTTTTCAAATATCTGGTGATCAATCATTTGTTGGCCCTTCACATGTAAGACTAAGGCAATGGAAAGCTATATGAAACTCTGCGTTCTTGGGGGAAGTTTATTAACTGATAGGTCTTCCTTTGGAGTGAATGAGTAGAGAGCCAACTAGTATGCTGGAAGGGGGTGTCCCTAGCAGCCAGAATATAAGATCATTTTTTGGGGGATCATTTTGTTTCTTTAGAGAAGACCCTCCTACCTTTTTCCTGAGGAGTTGCTGCCTAGTTGTCAGGCTTTCTTCTTGCCGAGATAGGAGTGTTAACTCTTCTATATACAGACTTTCACTTAATCTTTTTGACCAGTCCCGCATCTCACTACAGCCCTATGCTATACCTTGCTTTCTGCATCCAGAACCCCTTCAGGGTCTGTGGTGTCAATCATATTCCTCCTTGACTCTGTCCCCAAGGTTCTTTTTTTTCTCCCCCCGACAGTGATGCAATTATTAAGCTGATGCAATTCTATTCTTACGTGGCCCCAAATATAACCATTGGACTAAATATAAGATGATTTGCCAGCATTAGCAACAAGACTGGTAGTGGGGCTAAGAACAAATGACAAGTTCTCTTAATGCTGGATCTTGATTCCCTGTTCTAGGCTGACCAACTTAATCCAAAAAGAATTTACAACATGTAAATATTTTAGGATTATGGCCATCTATATACACACTTAGATTAAAAGTAGTTCTGCTACCATTAACTTAGTCTAAATGAGTCACCTAAGAATGCCAAATGTCATTTTGTTTGAATGCCATGATTATTTTAGTTTAAAAGCACGTCTTTCAAAGCTGTTTCTCTGTTCACAGCAGTAGAGCTCTGGCAGCGAATTAAGTGGTCTAGGATTCGATGAAATTGTGGCTAATTTCTGGTCCCAATCTGGAATTTAAAACAAATTAATGATTTATTTTAAGACTACTCACTCTATCCTGTCAGCAATCGTACACAATAACAAAATAATTTATGGGATTTAAGACAAAAGAATGTATTTAAAATATGGAAAAAAGATTTAATTAAAATGTTGTCTCTTTGGTTCAGTTTCTGATAAGAGGCATATTATTGAATTATGCCAAAATGTAAATAAAATGAAATAAATCACATAAATTTGCATTTTGATATCCTAATTCTAGACCTCCAAACCCTTTTAATCCTACATTATCAATGGACCACTCTGTATCATTTTTGTATTAAACTTCACTTTTTGCCATCCCTAAATTCATACCCATTAGAGTTCCCTTTATTTTATAACTTCTTTTCTACAGTCACTAACAGTGCTGTTTATCTAAAAGGTAAGAGTTCAAGGGCTTGAGTTGAATACAATAATCATTGCTCAATGAACCAAAGACCAGTGTATTTCAATGATAGCATTGTTAACAAAACTTTATGTTACTGGGTGCTTTACTTACATTAACATTCACACATTCACAGTAACTCTCAGAGGTACACTGATATGAAATTAATTAATTTGCCCGAGTTTGCATGGCTTGTAAGAAGTGGAGCCCACCTCTGACTCAGAATTAGCGGGCTCCAAAGTCCCTAATCTTTTCACTGTTCTATTCCACCTTCCTTAACACTTCAATAGCATTTCAAAAAATAAGCATTTCTTAATATTAAGAATGGATAACATTTCATTAACCTAGGAAGTATGACTAGAAATGCCATCTCTGGAGGATTTTTAAATTAAATTAAACTTAATTTAATTAAGTGTGATCTTGTCTGTAGTCAGTAACCATATGACTTCTCAAGGTTTATTATCAAGTCAAAGAGCAACTATGGCCTTCTTGAGAATTACATTGTATTTCAGGGAAATGTGTTAATATTGTTTAGAAGTATAAGGAATCCTGTTCAACAGCTCTTAGTGATCCTTGTTGTAGGATTTACAATGGGATTCATTTATACGCATATTTAACCAGGTGAATCCAACAAGAAATGGTCTGAGAATAGCAGGTGTTACCAAGCCTGAAATGTGCTATACAGATTGGGGATACTATGGAAAGAACGTGTGAAATGATTATTTGGATTTCCTTGGCATTCGACAAAGTGCAATTATTGTTCATGTGGATTTGCAGTGGTGACTCCTTCGAAGGTCATTATTGAAAAATAAAATAAAGAATTAATTGAGAACTATGGAGAAACTTGAACCAACTTGCTGAGAATTCCAAATTCTTTATTCTAAATACTTTAATGATTTAATATAATTTAATATCATTACTCTTTAACAGTTTAAGAGATTTTCAAGAATAACTTTGTATTTGGTTTTTACCTTATGCACTGGTTTTAGAAGTTAATCTCAGTGTAAGATGCAATTCCATTGTACTAGTTTTTTACAAATATTTGTTATGGAATATGTTTATTCTTGATCAATAATAATAATAGTAACTTTTTTTGAAGGCTTATTAAGGTTATATATAGGTACAATGCTTAAATTCTTTATATGGATATCTCCAATTCTATGAGATAGCCATGTTAGACAACCTTTTTGCAGATAAGAAAACTGAGGGTCAGAGAGGCTAACGGTCACACTGCTACTAAAAGCATATAGCTCACTTTGGAAGAATGAGTTCTTTGAATTATTTGGCACCAGAGTGTGTAATACAAGGGCAACTCTCTTCTGAGGGGCCATCTCATCCTCCTAGGCTATAAATTCTGTAAGGACAGAGCCTTCTCCATATCCTCCACTGTGTCTTGCACATAGTCAGTGCTTAATAAATGTTTCCTAAATAAATAAAATAACATGTGCTGAGAAAATTTTAAATGAGGAAGAATTTCTTAAGCAATAATCATGATCTATATTGGCCTATATTTAATCAGAAACTTTAGAAAACTGATCATTAAATGCAAATCATTGCTAATCTAGACATACCTTCTGCCCTTAAAATCTTATCTCAAAGACTGGCCAAATGGTTAAGATAAACAATCCAATACTTTGATAATCAGCTTAATATTACTTTCTCTGGTTCTGTGAAACACACTTCACCAAAGACTCTTCCAGGAATCAGTTTCTTGATTTGAACAAGTGTTTGATTCAATCCCTGCTCTGGTTTGTAAGATTTCTCTGTTAGGCTTTTTGCAGACCAGCCTTTTGCCTGCCTGATTGTTGTTTATAAAAATAATTGCCCCCTCAGAATATCTCAAATTCATCTAAATCTCTCTACTGCTACCACTCATCATCTGTTGCCTAAATTACTGGTTCTCAAACTTGGCTGCACAATGGAATTGTCTGGAGAGTTTTATTACAAAAACTATTGATGTCTGGGAGCGCCCCCCCTACACACACACCAAACCAAGAGATTCTGATTTAATTGGCATTGGGTATAGCCTGGGCATCTGGATTTTTAAAAACTCTTCAAGTAATGTAGCCAAGATTAAGGGTCTTTAACCTAAACACTGCAATTTCCCCCTGACTTTTCATATTCAATCTTTGCCACATTCTGCTCCCCAGCCTGCCCCTCCTTTCTCCTCCACAGTTAATATTTTCTAAATGAAATTATCATCATCACCTCTGCCCTCCTTAAAACTTTTCAACAGTTTCGCCTTATTCTCAGGCTAGAGACCAAAAACCTGAATATGGCCTATAAAAGTCTCTCTTACTCTGGTCTTGCTGTCTCTCTGGCCACATCCTGCTCCATGATCCCTCTTGGCTTCTTATTTTTTTAGTTCTTCAAACATGTCATGCTCCTTCCTACCACAGGGCCTTTGCATATGCAGTACTCTCTGTGACACTGTTTCCCCACTGTTTGCCCAGTTAACTTTCAGCTTATCCTTTAGCTCTCAGCTCATTATTTCTTCAGGGAAACCTTCTCTGACCTATTATGTGCTCCTGTAGCACCACATAAACTCTGTTTTGTAGCATTTATGGCAGTTGGAATTTTAGCTTTATTTCTGGTTATTACTGAGTGTAGAAACCTGGTGTCTATTTTTGCTTCATATGATATTGCCAAAACCTAGCACATTGGCACTTAAAATAGACTCTCAAATTATTTACTGAAGGAATAAGTATGAGTGAGTGAAAATGTGCCTGACATCAAATTTATCACCAAGTCAAATTGATGTCACCTCCAAAATATCTCTGGAATCCATTTATTCCTCTTCATCTTCCCTGCTGGTCCCAGCCACCATCATCTCTGGTCTAAACTACTAAATAGCTTCTCAGTAGTCTGCATGCCCTCCCTCTTGTCTCTCTCCAAACAGTGTTTTAACAACAGCCAGAGTGGTCTTTTAAAAATACAGATAAGTCGCTCGTCTGTCCAAAATCCTTCAATGTCTTCCCACTGCTCTTGAAATAAAATCCAATCACCTGATAACCCTCATCCTCACTCATTACCCACCAAACTACACTGGCCTCCTTTCTGTTCCTCAAATATGCCAAGCCCTTTCCAGCTTTCAGGCTTTTGCACTTATTACTCCTTTGCCTGAAATGCTTTTCATATGACTCATTCTTATTTTTCAGGGCTCAGCTAAAATTGCATAGACGTTTTCCCTGACTGTTCTATTTCAAGTAACTTCCGTTAGTGACTCTGCTTATTTCCTTTAAGCACTACCACAATCTATAATTTTTTTAAATATAATATATTTGCTTATGCTATATACCCCCCACCAGAATGTCAGCTCTGTAGAAGCAGGTATCTTGTCTATCTTAGTCACTGTACCCCTGGAAGATAGCAGGTGTCTAGTTCATAATGGATACCCAGTAAATGACTGGATCACACTGTGGATGCCAGCTTCCAAGGTGGACGCCGATGATTCTCACCGTCTAGAATCCATGCCTTGTGTAATCCTCTCCATGCTGCTTTAGGGCTAGCCGTGTATGACTAATAAGATACATCACAAGTGACAGTGTGTGACATTTGAGCCTACATCATAAAAAGCCTGCAGTTTCCACCTTGGTATTAATTGCTCAGTCTAAGGGAAGCTAACTGCTATGCCATTAGGACATTCAAGCAAACCCATGGAGAGTCCCATGTGGAAAGGCACTGAGGCCCTCAACCAACAGCCAGCATCAACTTGGCAATCATGTGAGTGAGTCACCTTGGAGGCGGATCCTCCAGCCCCAGTCAAACTTTCAGGTGAAACCTCAAGACACCCTGAGACAAAATCGCTCAGCTGAGCAGTTCTCAAATTCCTAACCCACAGAAACCATGAGAGAATTAAAAAAAAAAATCATTGATGTTTTTAGCCACTAAGTTTTGGAACGATTTGTTACTCAGCAATAGATAACTAATATACATTCAATCAATGATACTGAACGGAGCAATGAATATCTCAATATAAATTATCTCTAGAATTGGTCAGGCTTCAAACCTCACTAAGTAGGGGACTATCCAAAGCTGTTCCTCATCTTACGTTGCCTTGTCTGCATTTTCTGACACCATATTTTCAATTGTCTGCAGATCCCAACATGGCCACATCACTTCTGCCTAAATCCGTTATTTCTACCAGAGGCATCAACAATTTTGCTGAAGTGAGAGGCTGTGAAGTTATCTTTAATTTCTCTCTTGTGCATTTTTTCTTTTTTCTTTTTTTATTTTTGAGACAGGGTCTTGCTCTGTCACTCCAGCTAGAGTGCAGTGGTGTTATCATAGCTCACTGTAACCTCCAACTCCTGGGCTCAAGGGATCCTCCTGCCTCAGCCTCCTGAGTAGCTGGGACTACAGGCAGGCACCACCATGCCCAGCTAATTTTTCTACTTCTTATAGAGATGGGGTCTTGCTCTTGCTCAGGCTGGTCTTGAACTCCTGACCTCAAGCGATCCTCTGGCCTTGGTCTGCCAGAGGGCTGGGGTTACAGACGTGAGCCACCATGCCGGGCCCTCTTGTGCATTTTCTATTAGTACTGTCCTTTCTCACTCCAAATGCTCTTCCATGTGAGTCTTCTTTCCATCCCCTTCAAACTTCCCTAGCTCAATGTAAGAGCGCGGGCTTTGGTGTGTGACATATCTGGGTTTGGCCTGAACTAATGACTTACCAGACACTTGCTTGAGTGGGTTTTTAAAGTCTTTAAGCCTCAGTTTCCTCTTCTGCTAAATGGAACTAACAATGATAATAATAATACCTACTTCACGGGGACTATTACGACTAATCGCCACAATGAGTGTGTACACACGTGCTCGAGTGTGGCACTTAGCACAGTTCCAGGCACATAACAGATATTTTAAATCCTAACAACTATCCTAAAATGTAGACCTTGATTCCTCATTTCACAGAGGAGCAAGAAGGTTCAGAGAAGCCAAGCATGTTGCCCAACACCATGTAGCTAGAATACACCAGGCCTGCAGTGCTGTGATGCCTGAATCCTGTGCACTACTTTACACTGCTCCATCCTGCATTCGCTGCAACAGTTTGTTAGCTGTTCTTCTTGCCTGTCATCCGTGCCTTCTCCAACCCATCCTGAGCAGAGCTGGCAACTAATATCCTCTAAAGCAGACTGGGTCACTCCCTTGACTATGATCCTACAGTGGTTCTGATTGTGCAGATTTGACTTCCCAAACTCCATCAGCTGCTCTGCAGTTGCGGGCATTCCCTCCTCCTCCTCTGCCAACCTGCATTTTATTTTCCACTTGCCCCTTCTGCCTTGCCCCAGTCAAGTCAGTGTCCACATTGCTGGAGTCCTCCCCACTCTCCTACAAAGCTCTCCATCCCACCCACTGTCCTTAGTTGCAGTGTCCCCCGCCCTGTGCTGTCCTCTGTTTCTTCTCTACTGTGCAAACCCGACCCGTCAAGGCCCAGCTCGGCCCCCATTCATGCACGCCACTCTCCTGACTGTTCCAGGCCCCCATGGTCTCATCTTTCAACTCCTGCTTCTTGACTTGGTATTCAGTCATTCCCTGAGAGGCTGATGTGTCGTGTCTCATCTTCCCAACCTAGCACAATGCTGGATACATGGTAGATGCTAAATATTTAATTGCTTTGCTAAACATTCACTTGGTTCAATAAATTTGGAAAGAATAAGGAACTTCTAAAATAAGCAAGGGGGAACACCTTTGTGTCTGTCTGTCTAACAAGATTTCCTCACTGCAGAGTAACTGCAAAGAAGGTCCTATTTACTGTCATTTTGGAAGTGAGAGGCTCCCCTGGATTCCCTCATGCAAAGGAAACAGAGTCTTGAAAGGACAAACAGCCCAGCCAGTTGTATGAGCACAGAAGCCCCACTGACACTCCCCAACCACCTCTTCTTTGAAGCCCCTCCTCAGCCCCCGCAGTTTCTACTCCCCTGGCCTCACACTTCCTTTAGCCCTAAGCTACGGCCCCCCTAATAACTCCCTTCCTTTACCACAACCCTCCAAGGCCCCCTCTGGAACCCCAGCCCCTACCACCCTGCACTCCTGCCCAGCCCCTCCTTCCCAAGGACTTTAATCTCAGCCCCCAGCCTCCTCCCCCGTCCCTCGGCTCCCTCCCTCTCCCGCTCCAGCCTCCTCTGGCCTTCCAGAACCCAGCTTTGCCCTGCTTGTAACCTCTCATCCCAAACCCCTGCTGTCAGTCTCTGGCCCCCTTCCCAGCCTCGTCTGTTGCCACCCCTACCCTGGCCCAACTCTCCCAAGATCCTCCTGTCTCCCCTGCCTCCGGTCGCACGCTTTGTGGTTTCTGCTGTTTGCTGTTCCCTGGGGACCTGGGGCCCAGGCCACCCCCTCTGGCATTCCTTCTGAGCTGTATTTCCTTTCTCTGGGAAGAGAAGAAGGAAGGTAGATCTTTCTCTTATTTTTTTTTAAAGTAAAAAGAAAGTGACTCGCTGTACAGGTCACAGTCAGCTGTGACAGAGGCAGGGTAGCTTCGGAGTCAAGTAGGTGGGAGCGAAATCCAGTCTGGGTCTGAATTCTGCTTCTCCTACCTCCCAGCTGTGTGATTTGAGGCTAGTGAATGAACTGTCTCTGCAGTTTGGCTTCCCCTACTGTAAAACGGGGAAAGTAACATTAATAGCACCTACCTCAGAGAGCTGCTGTGACAACCAAATCTGTGCCTACCACAGTGTAAGAGCCCCTAAAACGTGGGGTTTGCTCATTTAGAAAGTCTGTCAGTGAAGTAATTCAGTCAAGAACCTAAAATTCAAAGCGCCAATGACTGCAGGAACATAGTGTTTTAAACTGGTGTCTGTGTGTCCGACCCCAGGGTCCTTCCCATCTGTCAGCTGCAGCGTAAAGACACGCTACGAGGTGAACTTAGGGTTTTTGAAACATACCTCCAAATGTCAAGTAATTATCATAAAGTCATTTAAAATCAGAAATAAGAAAAGTACCCTCAACAGTGTGTTTAAAAGCTCAATAATGAATTTGCCATAGGACAAGGGGCTCAGTCAAGAGTGGTCAGACATGAGCCTGCTTCCTAACAAGACCATTTACACATTTTTCATCCCTGAAGTCTCACATGCAGGGCGCTAGGGAAGGAGGAAGGGAGGAACCTCAGGCAGCACTATACATTCTTCCTGCCCCCAGACACACACACAATATCCATACCCCCAGCTTGGCTGGTCCCAGACGCGCTCCCTGAGATGGTGACACGGCAAGCCCACGGGAGATGCTGATCTGTGCCCCAGACGAGGTTAATCTCAGAGAGCTGAGAGCAGTTGGCCCAACTTACCAATCTCGTAAAACGGCAGACAATAGTCTCTTTGGTAAGTGGTTTCTTTGTGCCATGGTTCAGCAGGCTTTGAATGTCTTCGAAAACAAATATATCTAATGAGCGTTTCTTGGTCTAGTTGAAGGCTGACACTGACTTTTTCTCTGGGGTGGAATTGTCAGGTCTATGAGTGGTCTAAATGGAAATAGAAATAGTTTGCTGAACATCCAGTGGGAAAAAAGCATTCCATTTTCTCATCAGCTGAATTGCAGTCCGTGGAAGTGGCCACAAGGCTAACAAGACATAATAGTATTGACAAGACTCCTGTAGCTCCTAAGGCCAGCCCTAGCAATGTTGCAAATAGATGGCTCAGGGATTTCAGTCCCCTGTTTTTCCCTGTAGCATCCCTCCTCCTCCCCAATCACAGGTTATAGAAGGTGACCTGCATCAAAACCTCCACTTGATCTGCCCATGCATGGATACTTCCTGTACTCCAGATCTTCCTGATGCCTTTTCCCACTGTAATTTTCCTAGGGATGTCTGGTTCCTTCAAGGAACCAATGCATTCTTTTGGCCAGACCAGCTACTGTGGTGCATCTTGGGGTTTGATGGACCTGAAATCAGTTATAACCTTCCTGTACCCCTACTCAGATAGGTACCCTTGGAAGATAAAAGTAAAGAGCCAAAATATCTTCATACACTTGTAGCTACGAGTATACTTACATTCACTAGCACAACTTTTTTGAGATGTGAATGTAAGTATACACTCAATGGTACAACTTTGGTGATATATATTAGGACCTTAAAAATGTGCATATATTTTGTCCCAGCAATTCCAGCAAATAGGGATGTCAACAAAGACTTAACTATAAGAATGTTTGCCAAGGTGGTTTTTTGGTTTGTTTGCTTTTTTTTGAGACAGAGTCTCACTCTGTTTCCCTGGCTAGAGTGCAGTGGCATTATCATAGCTCACCACAACCTCAAACTCCTGGGCTCAAACAATCCTCCTGCCTCAGCCTCCCGAGTAGCTGGGACTCCAGGCGCACACCACCACACCAGGCTAATTCTTTTATTTTTTGTAGCGACAGGGTCTTGCTATGTTGCTCAGGCTGGTCTTGAACTCCTCGCTTCAAGCAATCCTCCTGCCTCTGCCTCCCAAAGTTCTGGGATTACAGGAGTGAGCCACCGTGCCTGGCTTTCAAAGCATTTTTATGATAATGAATATTGGAAACAACTTTCTTGCAAAAAAAAAAATAGGGAATTATTTAGACAATGATGCAGATATATACAAGAATATCATGCCACCATCAAAAGTGATTTTGTAGAATTATAACTTTTGAATTGGCAAAAAAGTCCACACTGTATTATTAAGTTTAAACAAAAGTTTCGATTGAATTGTGCACTTTAAATGGATGAATTGTATGCTATGTGAATTATCTCACTAAAGCTGTTACCAAAAAAATTTTTTTTTAAAAAGGCTTCAAAATACTATCCCATCCTATTTGGGTGTAGATCTGGAAGATTCTATGTAATTATCTCTGGGTTAATAACATTATGGGTAATTTTTGATCTTTTCTTTTTTGATGTTTTCTAAATGTTCTAATAAATATGTATTTTAAAACTATAATATAGATGAAGTGAGCTGCTATCAATGCAAAAAATATTAAATGTTGGCTGAGATTTAGGGACATCTAAATCCAATCAGGGTGAGTAGGATGTAGTCTGACATGATTATATCACTGTGACCTAATCATACTTAAAGAGGTGACTACAACTGCTTAATAATAATCAAATATGTTTGCCTGATTGGGTAAAAACTTGATTGTAATATGCCTTCTTTAAGAGAGCATGTTAGCAGAAATGAAGTGGCTCTGACTGAAGTTCAGAAAAAGCAAGAGGGAGAATCTGACCATGCTTGTGGGGTACTGAGCAGGGAGAGATGCTGGATGGGCAGAGGGGTGCTCTGTTGTGGTTAGGCTTGGAGAAGCATCAAGAATACCTACCCACCTCTACTTGTTCTTATTTCATGCTCAAGAGGTACTTTATCTTGTAAAATGGGTGCCTTAAATGGTGGGTGGGATACTCCTTTTCCTACAAAAGTATGTCTCCCGCTGTCAATCAAAACATTAGCTGGTGAATGTGTCAATCTCTTGTGAATTTGGGCTCTGTGTGACCATCACTGTCAGTCTGGTCATTTCTGTGCCACTGACAGCTCTGACTTCTGAACCAGATCCTGGTGACCGCCCCTAGATATACCCATACTGGACTGCCAGCCTGCCTCTGCCTTTGCCTGTGGTATTTCTCTAGAACTGGAATATTCTCCCTGTTCAAAAAATAGGCACCCTTCTGAAGATAAGACTTTCACTCAAAGAAGGACTCTAATACTGAAAACATCAAGTTGGTGGAGGAATATATTTGGGGAGGGTAAGCCATTAGACACCTATCAAGTTACACCAGGACTACAATAACTAAGCTTAGGTCCAGTCCTGAGAACTTCATTATTTCCTGTTTTGGGTTTTGTTTTGTTTTGTTTTTGCTTGTCTTCTTTTTTCTTATTATTCTTAACTAGAAGCTTAATAAGGTCATAGATTGACATTTGCATTTAGTTTTCCTCTTAAGGCTAACCTTTGGCAGGCACAGGTCTTGTCAGAGTCAAGGTTCCCTTGCGCTGTCTTCTGGTAGGGGGACTGATATTTGGGTATTGGGGGGTGGTGGTGGTGAGCAGAGTAGGGCAATTGTCAGAGTTCACGTAGACCACAATGTGGCAGGTGCCCCTATGGCGTTGGGCCATGAGTAGTTCTGGCAGTGGGGTTCTGCCATTCTTTTCTTGTCTTTTCTCTGGCAGAGAACATAGCCCTAATAGTTTAATATAGTATGAATTTGAGTTAGAACAAAGAGCCTTGGACTGGGAATCAGAGAATGTGGATAGATTTAAGCTCAACTTTTATACCAACTGTGTGAGCTCAGGCAAGACATGTCACTTCTCTGGGCTACATTTCTTTCGCCTAATTGGATCAGAATGACTTCTAAAGCTACTTCCAGTTTGATCATCTATTAACATTTGGACTACACGCTGTTTTAAACCATAGATGCCATAGCTCCCTTCTCATTGCATGGAGGATAATAAGGAGTTGACTATATTGAAAGCAATTAAGAGAAAAGAAATTTGTGAAATATACTAAATGATGAACTCAAGTAATAGCAATCATATGTTGAGTGCTTACTATATTCTGGAATTTTACATCAATTATTTTATTTAACAGATAAGGCAACTGATACTCAGAGAAGGAATAAAAATTGCCCAAGATAAAACATTTCGTAAGTGACTCAAATTGCTGCTTTTAACTACTGTGGTTTCCAGCCTCCCCAAACAAGAAAATAAGATGAAAGTGCCTGTGCGTTTTGTTTTTTGTTTTTTGTTTTTTTTTGTTAAAACCACACCTAGAAGAGCAGAAATCATTTAGGCTAAATTTGTAATTTGACTGAGAAAAAAACTGAGTCTCAGTAAGTTTAAGTTACTTGACCAAGTTGAAATTCTAAACTCATGGTGTTTCTTAAATTTCTTTGATGAGTTAATAAAATTCTATATTTGTTGTTGATTGTAAAAATAATATATGCTCTTTACAGAAAGTCTGGAAAATAGAGAAAAAGATTAAAAAATAAAATACAAAATACTAAAAATCTCACCACTCATAAAAAAAGTTATTAACAGTTTGGTGTATTTCCTTTCAAGCCTTTTCTATCCACTAAATACTTATTATTATTGCTGTCATTAGTATTATTACAAATTTTGTATCTCCCCCCCCCCTTTTTTTTCATTTATCATTCTAACTTCAGTAACATTCTTGGAAATTAAGATTTAGGAATGTGTCTCACCTGGGAGCTCTCTTTGCTCTGTAATCAAAATGGAGTCGTGCCAGCTGCCCAGGGTAATAGCCTTGGAGGTCCTTTCCTTGGTGAGCAACGAATATACTAGTGGAGAAAGTGAAGAAGTGAGAAAAAAGTGATTATTACAATTAATTCTTTACAGAAGAATACCACCTTTGGTATGATAAAAAATATATTTGGTCTTTGCCCCCAGTTCCTGGCACTGAGCACCTAAAACCTGTGGAATTTCCTGATAGGGTTGTCTTTTGTTATTCGTGACAAGCCCCTTTCCTGAGTTTACAGATTGGGGGCCTCCCTTCTCCCACCATAACCTCTGGCATCTGTAATAAGATGTCGTTTATTTTGAGGACTCATATGGAAACATTTAACATGTCAGGTATTAGGTTCAAAATATTAAGAAAAAAAAAATTAAGAGGATGTAGAAAAGCATCGGGGCAAATGTTGGTAGTTACTGAAAGGTGGGAATCGTAGATGGGGGCTTATTATACCGTTTTTTTCTATTTTTGATATGTTTACAACATTTCATAACTTCTTTTTTTTAAACAGTAATAACTAAGTACCTAAGGACTTAGAAGCAGCACTGTGATGTCCAAGCACAAGGCTCTTGTAAGCCTGGGAAAAGGACTGTAGTCCTGCCTAGGAAGGCTGGGTTGTTAGGAAGTCCCGAAGTATCAGCATGAATAACAGGAAGGGGTGCTTCTGCGGTGTGAACCTGAGAGGGGTTGGTATGGGTGGGATGCAGCTGGGTGGGGAAGACCAGGCTAGAGGGTAGTGGTGCTCAGAATTTACATTTTGAAATATGTCTTATTTTGGGCTGGGCGTGGTGGCTCATACCTGTAATCCTAACACTCTGCGAGGCCGAGCGGGAGGATTGCTTGAACTCAGGAGTTCGAGACCAGCCTGAGCAAGAGTGAGACTCTATCTCTACCAAAAATAAAAAAAAATTAGCCAGGTGTCGTGATGCTCGCCTGTAGTCCCAGCTACTCAGGAGGCTGAGGCAGGAGGATCGCTTGGGCCCAGGAGTTTGAGGCTGCAGTGAGCTATGATGACACCACTGCCCTCTCCCCAGGGTGACAGAGTGAGACCCTGTCTCAAAAAAAAAAAAAGTCTTATTTTATAGTAAATTACTCTTCCTTTTATAGTATAGTTACAACCCTATATTGCTATTTAAAAATTATGTGTAGTTGGTTTATATTATTTACAGATTTTATTTCAGAAGAGTAGTACAGACATTATAAAATATTTGTTATTTAAAAAAAGGGGTGTTGTGTCTGAAAAATTGAGAACCACTGATGTAGCTAAGATTTTTAAGAAAATTCATGACATGATATAGAAAGATCTTCTCTGATGGCAATGTGGAAAACAAATTTGAGGCCAATCTGGCTAGAAGTAGCAAGACTGGTTAGGAAGCAAGTGTAGCGCTTTCTGTGGGACACCGTGAAGCTCTGAACTCTGTGGTGGAAATGTGGATGGAGGGCAGAGGGCTGATCGAGGATATTTTAGGGGACAGGACTGAGGATAACAGACAAGGAAGTATCCAAGACAAGTCCTAGGCTTCAGGCATCGGGAAGAATCCTACCCTTCCCCAGGAGAGGGAACACGGGAAGGTGACTGTTACTGGGAAGAAGACTTTATATAGAGTTTGTGATGCCTGGATATGTGGGGTCTTTCTGGATCTTTCACAGATTCTGAGTGTTCAGTAGATGCCATAAAAGTTCATAGAAAAGGGGGAGAGTGAGTAGAAAGTAGCAAATAGTTTTGCATAAAGTGTCTCACTAAATATGTTAGATGATGAATGGAAACTTAAACTATGCCTTCAGTTTGACCAATGCTATTGAATGCACACAAGGTACCCTGCGTTCTGCTAGGTTCTGCAGATACGAGCTGACTAGGAAGCAGTGCTTGTCCCCAAAATGCTCTTTACATGCTGAAATAGTGATCTGAATAAAGGGTCAGTGGGGCACAGAAGAGGGAAGGGTGTCTAGAATTTGGGCAGGCAGATGGGATGGGGAAGAGATTCCAAGTGAAGGGGATTGTAGAAGCTAAGACCTGGACAGAGTTGGGTTCAGAGCGGAAAGTGTGAGGGCTGGAGTGGGCCTGGCTGTCTGGTATGAAAGGCAAGTGGTGAGCAGGGCCGGTTCTGTCTCTGTGCAAACAGGACCTCTGGCAGCTTGGATTTTCAGAAAAACCACAGGCTGTCTGGGCCTGCCCAGTGGCTGGGATAATATGACTGAGCCCTGAATAGCAAATAATAGCAGGGGATTAAGTAATAAGAAGAAAGAGGAATTGGCACCATAAGGGGAACAAATGACATTTCTGAATGCATGGAGGTGGGAGACATAGCTTTCTTAGGCACTCATCCAGTTTCTGAAGCAGTACCTTGCAATATCACCCTAGGGCCACATTACAGTTTGTTAAGAATCCACCGAGTTCCAAAAGGACACTCTGGTTTCTCACAGGTGCTGTGCTGTTTGCAGTAGGCTGTGTTGTGACTGTGGCATGCATACAACAAATGCCTGCTGAACACAGGTGAGTAAATGAAGCACTGCTCCCCAGAAACAGTCTGTAAAGGCTGTTTTGAGAATGGAGAAGCCCTTCACCAGCACCAAGTAACACTCCCTGCCTGCACCCCTTGGGAGTGTCTCTTGGCAGGTATTGGCAAGAGTGGAGAGACAGTGAGAAAATGTGTGTAAGGAGGTGGGTGTGGCAGGAGGGCAAGCTGGCCGGAGAAGTGGAGAAGAGAATTTTTACCCCCTAAGGGGAAACGTCTAGCCTGGCCGGAGACTGTACGGTACCCCGCCTCAAGGGATGACCATGAAAACACACGCAGACTCTCCAGGATTGCCCAGGGCTTTGCTCAGACTGATTCTATTGACTTGGCTTTCAAGATTCTGAACCAGCCATGGAAAGCCCCTTCCGTCGCCTTGGGTGGGAGCAGGCAGCCCGGCTGTGTCTGATTCCACCCTGCATTATTTACAAGTCCCCGATAGCTTGGCTCTTTGAGGTGATGCGTTCAGTCCACACGAGAGCACCTGTCCCCTGGGAGGGTGAGTGTAACCGGAGCAGGATCTGGGCTTAGCCTCGGACAAAATTCAATACACACAGGAGAGGTCAGGGGTGTTCATCCCTCCAAAGCCTGGACCCACGACCCAAGGTAGCCCGTGTCACTGTGACTATGCTCTTCTCCGTTACGTCTGTGCTGTGCCTCATGCTTTACAAAGCATTTTTACAGAGATGATCTCATTTAATTTTCACAGTCACCTTGCAAGGTAAATATTATTAACTTTCTGTTTTATAAGAGTAGGCTGAGCCTCAGAGAGGTTAAGTGGACTTTCTAAATATCCCCCAGCTAGTAAATGTCAGAGCCATGAATCAAACCCAGTTCTCTAAACACCGTGTCATATCCACAGTCATTAATGTGTGTGTACGATGATTTTTTTTTCAGAAGAGTTCAGTGCTATTGCTATTTTTGTATGGTGATTCTCCCACTTATGGGCAGACAATAAGTAGACGTCGTATACCAAAAGAATAAGAAAAGCAGTAAACAGCGGTGTTGGTGGTATAGTGGTGAGCATAGCTGCCTTCCAAGAAAAGCAGTAAAGAGACAGCAATGTTAGCTGGAAGACAATTTCAATTTAATAAAAAGTACTTATCGCAAGCTCTGATGTGCATGTGCCTGCAGTATACTAGGTGCTGGGGATACAGTGATGATAAATGTCTTTCTACCCAAGCATTCATAATCTGGTAAGGCAACTAACTAATCAGACAACGTGGTGAGTGCTACATCAGTTAGGAAACTGAGGCTCGAGGGAATAAGTAATTTAACTAAGGACATACATGAGCTAATAAGTACAGAAGATGGGATTAAAGGTGGAGCCAGGAGACCACCAGGCTCACGGCCTTATCTGTCAGGCTCTACTGGCTCCAGGATATCTCCTCAGGGAAGCAGGAAGCCTCAGTTTCCTCATCAATAAAGTAAGAATGAAACTATCATCTCCATTATTGATTACACAAGCGTAAAGGAGACATTTCTACTTGGTGGCTAACATATCCCGTCTGTGTTAGGTGCTGATCTCATTCTAGGCAAGATGAGCTGACCCCACAGCTACCTCTGGATCTTTCAGAGACTGCTCCAATCAAATGTAACAGAAGTAAGGGTCTGAAAAAGGCCAAAATGTATTACAGGTTGTGTCTTTAACCACCCCCCCTACTCTTTTTGGGAATTAAAACCTGCATTTCTGCCCAAGGCCAGTAATCAGAGGGGCTGAGGGGAGTGTCCTTTGTTCTGGCTCAACGGAATTGTTGGGGCAGAGATCACGAGATTGTCTTCACCAGAGATGCTATAGTTAAAACAGCAATAGCCTGAAGCTGAAAACTCCCTTTGAAAGCTCTGTATTATAGATAGGATGGTGGTACTTTAAGACAAGAGTCTACCATCCTCCTCATTTGCCGGCAAATTATTGTTTTTCGTTTAGCTGCAGGGACAAGTACCGAACTTCCACTAACAAAAATGTTAAAATCCATTTAAATTGGACACAGATTCTGTGTCGTTTGTCTTCCACAGCACAATTGAATTAAATCCGCTTGAAGTGATCTTTTCAGGAGCATCCTGGTTGGACTCCACAAACCCATGCAACACTCAGCCCTGCCCCTGAGTGACAGGTCTCCAGTCTGTAGCTTGGGAATGGCACGCAGTTAATACTTGTATCTAATACGATTGTTATTATGAGAATTTTATGTGGTCACTACTACTTGCGAACCATTTAATAGTTACTTTAATTAGGTGCCCCTACTGTTTGTAATTCAGTTTTCCTTAGCATAGCCCTCAGGGTGGGCCATTTAAGGATGAATCGGATAAATGCTCCTGCAGAACAGCAGAAGGGCAGGCCCAGGTACCAACAGTCACCAGGAGGCCAAACCACACATGAATGACAGAAAAATTTTGCCCACTCATTCATTTTAATGTAGTCAGCAACTGTGCATAGAGGGCCTACCAGGAATGGCAATCTGCAGAGATTACGATAGTGAGTTGCACAGAAAGGCAAGCAGGGCCTGCCCCAGGCAGGCTAACCTGGAGATTAGCAAAGTGCGGTGACCACAAGCACAGATGGTGGGGCCGGCCCAGTGCATTCAGGTCCCACCCCTGCCAATCACTAGCTGTGGTTGGTTTAACCACACTGTGCCTTAGTTTCCTCATCCGGGACTCACAGTCATAATGATTAAATGAGTTAATATGCATGTAGAACAGAGCTTGACACACAGTTCCAGCTGCAGAAGTGTTAACTGCTATCATTCCAGTGGGTGAGATAGGCAGGAAATAAACAATAAAATAACTGGAAGTTGTGATAAAGGTTATAAAGGAAATCAAACAGGGTGGGAGAGGGGGAACAACTGAGGTGGGCAGGTGGGCAGAAGGAGAAGACCTCTAGCCGGGGGGTAAAGGAACAGCTCTCTGAGCAGTTGACAACAGAGCCGAGAAGTGCTCCACAAGGCTGGAGGGTGTGGGCGAAGGGAGAAGTCCAGGGAGAAGGAACAGCATGTCCAAAAGGCCTGAGGTACAAAGGAGGCCATGGCAAGGGGGCTGGAGCCAGGAGAAGGTGGGAGAGCTAGGCAAGGTAGTCCCTGTGGGGCTTCGTAGGCCACAGCAGTGAGTTTGGATTTTAGGTTAAATGCAATGGGTTGAAGGGTTTGAGGTTGAAGGGTTTTATGCAATGGAGGGCCATGATCCAATTTACATTTTCTATGAAGCTCGCTCTGGAGAATGAATTTTCAGAGGACAAGAGTGGGGGTTGTTGTAGATGAGCAGGGAGAGGCAATAGTGATCCAGACCACGTGGTGGCAGTGGGAGAGCATTCCTGGAGGGAGAATGCGTGGCACGTGGTGGTGGATTGGACCTCCTCTTGGCAAGGTCAGGAAAGGCAAAGAGCTGCCCCATAGCGAGCACTGCAGGCAGAGGGTGGGGACCCCAAGACGAGTTCGGGTACAAGGAGAGCTGGGGCTATTGCAGCCTCCCCACATGCCTGCGCCTCTGATGACAGGCCCCGGAGAGCTGAGGACAGCCCAGCTTCAGGCCTCCAGGGGGCCCCAGGGCCTGCTGTGCTTGACTTGGTTCCACCCAAACCCCCAGACTCCCCACGGGGCTGGCCCAGGTCAGGCCCTGTGACGGATTTAGCTTCATGGAATGCCAGGTGGGAACAGCCAAGGGAGATTTGTTTCCATTTTCCCCAGGAGATGAGACTACTGTTAAACAGGCCCCACAGTGGACAAAACAGATCTCAAACACACAGAAAGAGCAAAGGGCTTATGGGGAGGGAGGAATCAGGAAGTACTGGAATAACCCCTGTTCCTCTCCAGCCTCTTCCTCCTCCTGGGGGTTTCAGGGAGGGAAGGGTATGCTCTGTACCTTCCCTGAAAAGAGGATTCTTAACGTATCTATAAGGAAACATCCTTCCACTCACTCCTTCAGTAGTTTCTGGGAGCGAAAGGGCTTCTCTTTGTTGACCAAACTCTGTTAAAATAACTAAATACTAAAATAAACGTGAGGCTTGCTCAAATCCACGAAACAAGTGAGGCTGGAAGAGGCTGACCCCAAAAGCAAAGTATAGGGGTTGCAGCCCCCAGGTTCATAACTTCTACATCTCTGCAGATCCCATAGCAGATGGTCATTGCCATAGCAGAGGAGGGTTAGGATTTACAGACTGTCATCTGATATCAAATTTAGCACAATAAAACATGTCTAGTGCCGTAGATGAACTTGGAGAAAGAGTGAAACTCCTCCTTAGTTTCCATCTGTGCAGTCAGCTCCCATATTGCAGGAGCATTAGAGTGGCCTGTTTTACCCCAAGCAGAGTAAAGGGATCCCATCCAAAATATGGGCTTGGGTCCCTCATAATTCACGCTAGAGCCCTTCCCAAGTGAAAAACAATATCCTTTCCATCTTTTGGGAATTTGGAGTGGCCTGTTTGCTTGGATTCTGCAATGAGTGTGGGATTTCTTTTGTAAAAAACTTTCTTTAAACTCAGTGAAGCTTCACTAGAACCCTCTGGCAGTCATCTCTCAATCAGGGAGCAGCTAGGTGAGCAATTCTAATTCCACAGGTGCCTGCCTGACTAGCCTCAGCTCTGGGAGATTCTGCATCTGGCAAAACATTACCTGGGTGGGATCACTGGGCGGCGCTCTATAAATTCTCGTAGTCGGATGGCAGTCATGGTGGATCAGAATCTGCAAAAAAAAAAGCATAGCATGAAGGTTCATGTTGCACGTTTATACATATTCCCAGAAGTGAGCTCTCTAGTACCACTAAGTCCATCTGGAAAGAAATCACAGTAAGAAAAATGACATAGTGGAAGGAGTCTCTAGAGATTCTGCTAGACTATATAGGGAAAGAAATAAAAGACTAGTAAAGGAGCTAGAAGCAATGGCAAGCATAAGCCAAACCCACAGATAAGCTTTTCTTTAAAAACCAAAGGTACCGTGCTCATCATGTTAGCTGGGCAGTCTCCGTTCTAACTTCCTGGTGGGCCTTCCTACTGCACAGGCGTGCAAGCTAAGCACTGCACTTCCCAGAGTCCCTCACAACTGGAGTTCTGGATGTGAACTAGAGTCTGTCAGTCAGCAGTACTTGCTTGGGATTTGGAAGGTGGAAACAAAGCAGAGGCCGTTTCCCGCTGCTTTGACCTTTTCTGCTGGCAAGCAAGGTTGTGAACATACGGTGTTTTTCCACAGCAGAACTCCAATGTCTCAGCTCCACATCTTTGGGGATGTCGGGAAGCAATTGCTTTGCAGTCAATGGCTGAGCTGTATGTCCCACGGTTCCTTTCCCAGGTTCCTGAGTGTGGACAGGGAGCTGCAGTGGCAGTGCCAGTGGCGTTGGGAGTAGGCTGAATCTGTCTGATTTGGGCAGACATAGCTGCATCAGTATCGACCCAAATAAGTGACTGAGGCAAAAATCTCCATCAATAGAGGTTTATTAAGTCAAATTGAGGATGCGCCCGGGAAAAACACGAACCGCAAGCAGACCTGTCACTGTTTCTCTGAAGCGGAATTTGGAAGCTTCAGCATTTAAAGACATACAGAAAAATAGAAAAAAGCAGTGGGGATGGAGTTGGTGAAGAAAAATGGTCACATTCTTGTGAGACCCAGGAAATGTACATTTTACATAAAATAAGGAGAATGTTAGAAGAGAAAAAGGGAGTGAAGGAAGCATCAATTATGCAGATGTCCCTGGGTAGGTGGAAGAAGGTCTGATCCTGTGTGTCCCCTGTTTTGTTACCTGTAAAGATAAACTTGTAACTTATTATTAGTGTGGAGTCAAACAGACTTCAGTTTTAGGTGCTAGACATAGTTACAATTTGCATGACCTTGCTTGTGGGAGGTCAGCAAGGAATTTCCTTAATGAATGATCTGTGGGGCCAGTTCTTCACAGGTGCCTGAGGCATTTACCTTCTCTTTTGTGCAGAGAGTTGGGGGGTGGCCCTGAGATTTTGATTTTCTTTTTACAGCCAGTGATGGGTCAGTTTTGTGGAGGTGTTCTAGAAGCTTCCTGGGGGTCCCGCCCAAGCCTACTCCTCCAGCCCTTCTGATGATTTTGTAAGCACCTCATTCTCTATATTATACCCCTTTCTATTTTCCATACTGACCCTGGATTTAACATATACTATGTATTGTTTCTAGCCTAAAATGTCATATTACATGTGATTATTTACTGGAGAATAGGGCTTGCCATCAGCAAACTACTACATTTAAATATTCACATAAGAAAGAGTCAGCAATGGGGAGGGAAACTGAGTGGTTGGGGGACAGAGGTGGGAGAGAACTGTACTTTGCACCATTTACCTTTTGTGTACCTTACCAATTTTGCACTATGTGTATATATTATGACAACTGGGCCTCTGGTTTGCACAAACGTGGCTAATAGTGCAACAGGGGAACATTGAACTGGGACCTATGTGACCTGTGGCAAGCCATTTCCCCACTCTCTGCACTGATTACAATACTCCCTGGTGGGTTAAATGAGGCAATAACATGTGAGAGAGTGTTCTGCGACTTCAAAAGCACCTTTGAGAAAGGAGAAATATGAGTTCCTATTATGAGCATGCATTATGTGTCAGGTAGCATGGATTAACTCCTATTAGCCTCCCAGCAACCCTACAAAGTTTTATCACTATTTTACTCCAAGAAAACTAAGGTACTAAAAAGTCAAAGTAACATGTACAAGGTCACCAAGGAACCAGGATTCAAACCCGCTGGCTCCAGAAACGTTTGCGTTGACGGCTGTGCTCCACCGAGAAACAATCACAAAGCACCCAGACCATCAGCCCAAACAAAACTAGGACTATTCAAAAGAAGCAGTAACTAGGAGACAGAAAGGACTGGAAAAAAAGTGTGTGATGTCTCCCTCTCTTCCCTTTTATAGTCAAAACTTAACTCATTGCCCACAAGCTGGCTAGCTGCTTTATTTCACCTCTCAGTGGGTTTTCCAAAGCAACTTGAAAATTTTCAACAGCACTACATTGTAACAGAATGATTGGTTATCCAACCAAGCCTGTTCATTATATAATGTATTTTTACTGTTGAGATTATTTAAAAAAGGGAAAGAAAGAAAGAACAAACAAAAGAGAAAAGCTGTGTAAACACAATTCAGCTCTTGCTTAATTTGATGACCCAAACTCAGAAAGCTTTGTGACTGTTGAGACTTTACTTCACTGAAAGTGATATGCTGGAGAGAAGAATGCAAGGTATTCACGACATTTGAGCTCATAACAAAGACAACCCCAGCTATGCCTTTGATGAGAGTGATTGCTCAGTGCCTAGAAATTCTGAATCAGCCTCATAGGGAATAAACAGGTCATGGGTTGTCATGCTTTGGCCTGAGCTCCCAAAATAATCAGAGGACCTTGTCTGTGAGTGGTTACAGATCTTTAGAGAATTTGCTCTACTTATATAAGGGATACCAAATCACACTTGGTGTCATTAGTTATCTCTTGGACACATAAGAAAATGTAGTTTTCAGTAAGATGTATCAGTACTTTTTATTTTCATCAATCTTAAAAAATATAGCCACATACCAATCTGAATGTGATAATTTAAGTATGAACATATGGTAAACTTATCATCATTTCCATATTCACAGCCAATACTATACAACTGTTGTTCTCAGCACCAGCAACAACATAACTTTCATCTCCCTTAAACTACATAATTTTTTAGTTGGCTTAATAGAAGATTCTCACTCAGAAGTGCCCCAAGTAAAATTCTTCCAGAGCAAACAAGAGTTCTGTCTATACCCTTATCCTAATGTTCATTCAATTTCAATTTCAAATTAACCCTAGGATACATTAAAACTTTTTTTTTTTTTTTTTGGAGACAGGGTCTCTCTCTGTCATTGGGGCTAGCGTGCAGTGGTGTCATCCTAGCTCACTGCAACCTCAAACTCCTGGGCTCAAATGATCCTCTTCCCTCAGCCTCCTGAGTAGCTGGGACTACAGGTGCATGCTGTGATGTCTGGCTAATTTTTCTATTTCTGGTAGAGACAGGGTCTTGCTCTTACTCAGGCTAATCTCAAACTCCTGAGCTCAAGCAATTCTCCTGCCTCGGCCTCCCAGAGTGTTAGGATTACAGGCGTGAGCCAGCGTGCCCAGCCGTGGTTTTTATTTAACAACATATCATGAAACTTTTCCCACAATGCTACGGAGTATGCTTAATTCTAATATTTAATGTTCTTTTGCATGTTTGGTGGGACCTACCCATCACCCTATTTAAAATAGGACCCTTCAAAATAAAATAAATTAAAATAGGAACCCACCCCACCCCGACTACTGAACTCTTTATCCCTGTCTATGCCTTATTTTTCTCTAAAACACTTATCACCATTTGCCGTACTGTATGTTTACTTATGTATCTTGTTTATACTTGTCAGCCCCTGCCCCCCAATAGAAAGTAATCTCCATGAAGGCAGGGAGATTTGTCTGTTTTGTTCATTGCTGTAGGTCAAAGATAGTAAGTGGCACATGGGAGATATTTAATACATATTTATTGAATAACTGAATGAGTTATAATTTATGAAACCCAATTCCCTAATTTGGGACATTTTGGTCATGCTGAACATCCCTATGAATATATTTAATTCTATTGAATTTATTTCTTAACGTACATTCCTCAGAGTGGGTCAAGGCTTGGACATCTTCACTGGCCCTTACTTAGGAGGATTTTAGCCACTTCCATTGATTAACATCGGCCCCTAAACCATTGAGGTTAGGCTCCCAGTGCACAGAAATTAAAATTTAATAATAGATCTTTTTATTATGCTTGTGTTCAAAAGGTAAACCAAGGTTAAAAAATTAAAAATGTACATTGCAACAAACTTCCTCGAAGTTAATGTTCAACATGCTGACTTCAGGAACAAATAGGTAAGATTTATTTTGTCAACTTTCTCAGCAAGTTTTTGGTATTATATAACATAGCATGGATTAAACCAGATTTCTACAACACAAATTAACAGAGTGAAAGACTTAATAAAATCCTCCCATTCCTGGTAAAATTTCTTAGTAAAGTATGAGGGAACTTTCTCAACCTGATAAAGAACATCTACAGAAACCCACAGCTAACATTATATTATACATAATGGTGAAAGACTAAATGATTTCTTCCTAAAATTAGGAGGAAATCAAGGATGTTTACTCTCACTATTCTTATTGAACACAGTGCTGGAAGTCCTAGCCAGTATAACAAGGCAAGAAAAGGAAACAAAAAGTATACAGATAGGAAAGGAAGAAAATTGTCCCTATTTGCAAATGACATAATTGTCCATGTGGAAAATCTCAAGGAATCTACAAGTAAAACTAACAACTATGTTTAGCAAGATCACAGGATAGAAGATCACCATGTAACAAACCCCTCATCTTTCTATACTGTAAACAAAAAATTGGAACTGAAATTTAAAACACTACTATTTAAAATTGCTTAAAAAATGAAATATCATGTAAAAATCTAACAAGACACACAGGATCTGTATGCTGAAAACTACAAAATATTGATGAAAGCAATCAAAGATGACCTGAGAGATGTCTGTGTTCATAGATTGGAAGACTCAACATAATAAAGATAATAATTCTCCCCAAATTGATCTGGTTTATCTTATCAAAATCCCAGCAGAATTTTTTGTAGATATAATCAAGTTTATTCTAAAATATATTTGGAAATGCAAGGGAACTAAAATAGATAAAACAATTTTGAAAAAGAGCAACTACTCTCTGATAGAAGAAGAGGTGGGAAAGAACCTCAGCTAACACCCAGTATCTACCAGACATTTCACATATGATTTCATTCAGTCCTCGAAAGAATCCTGCAAGTTGTTTCTTATTGCTTTTTTTTTTTTTTTTTTTTTGAGAGATGGTCCTGTTCTGTCGCCCGGGCTAGAGTGCAGTCGCATCATCCAAGCTCACTGCAACCTCAAACTCCCAGGCTCAAGTGATCCTCCTGCCTCAGCCTCTCAAGTAGCTGGGACTACAGGCTTGTGTCACCACGTCTGGCTAATTTTTAAAATTTTTTGTATAGACAGGGTCTGGCTATGTTGCCCGGGCTGGCCTTGAACTCTTGGCCTCAAGCCATCTTCCTGCCTTGGCCTCCCAAAGTGCTAGGATTACAGTTATGAGCCACCTCACCCAGCCCATTATTACTCTTAATTGTAGAATATGTTAAATAACGTGTTTAAGTTCACACAGCTAGGTCTTTCTGATGCCAAAGCCCAAGCTCCTTCTACTGTAGCACCACTGATTCATTGATTCATTTAACACGTATTTATTGACCAACTACCTTGGCCTGATGCTGTCAGGAACTAGGGGAAAAGGATTTAACAAAAGATACATGATTTCACTATCATGTTGCTTACAGTCTGGTGGAAGAGATGAAGTCAGACATTAATCATAGAGCCACACAAGTGAATATAAAATTAAAGCACAGCAACTGCTAAGACAGAATCCTTTGGCACCAAGTTACCTTTCAGATAATTCGGTGGCTGGGCGTCCCCTCTCTTCTTTCAAAGTTCTAAAGGAAAAGGCTCTAAGAACAGATAGGTCACATTTGCTTCACAATACTTGGACATTTTCCAGATGTAAGCATCTGAGAAGCTTTTGTCACAGAGATGGGTTTTCTGAGGACTTGGTTGAAAAGACATTTTTAAAAAATGGCATCTATTTTTATGTTAGGAACGAATTTAAAATAATATTGTTGAATCAAAGGTTGGGTGCTCCCTATACGATGTCAAGTGGATCTAGTAGCAATTACCTGATAAAATTAATCAACTCATGGGCCCAAATTAAGTGATAACCAGCAAATTATCAATTGATCTGTCCAGAGAAGGGGCAGAGGCAGGTTATTAGAGTCAGGGTCCCAAGACTTTGATGTTATTTATCTAGTAATATTTGGAAAATTCAGGGATTCAATGGAAAATTTTGGAAGAGTCAGAGAGTGGTTTTTTCTTTTTTGAAGTCTCACTATGTTGCCCAGGCTGGCTTTGAACTCCTGGGCTCAAGTGATCGTCCTGCCTCAACCTCCAGAGTAGCTGAGACTACAGGTATACGCTACCTCACCTGGTTTAGTGGCATATTAAAATGCCCTTTTTCTTGGAAGTGTCACAGCTGTGCCCATGGCATTGAAGGAATTTCAGCCACTGGGGAAAGCCAAGTCCTAGTGATCTGACGGTGCATGGGTTGGGTGCTTCTCCAAATTTACATAATTGGGCCAAGTGTGGTGGTTCACACCTTGTAATTTAACATTTTGGGAGGCCAAGGCAGGAGGATTGCTTGAGGTCAGGAGTTCGAGACCAGCCTGGGCAAAATATCAAGACTTGTTACTACAAAAATTTAAACAATTAGCCCCGTGTGGTGGTGCCTGTAGTCCCAGCTACTTGGGAGGCTGAGGCAGGATTGCTTGAGCTCAGGTGTTCAAGGCTATAGTGAGCTATTATTGCACCTCTGCACCCCAGCCTGGGGGACAGAGCAAGACTCTGTCTCAAAAATAAATAAATTAACAATTAATTAGTTTTAAAAAAGGAATTGACATAACTGACATGTCCCACCCTGGCTAAGAGCATGACAGCAGCCTCGTTGGCTGCAGGACTCTTCAGTAGCTGGGATGTCTGCTCCCAGCTGCCTTTGAGCATGTGTGTGGTAAGAGGACGTCTGGAAGAGGGTTTTCAGTAATTGAGTTATTTTGACAGTCCCCTATTGCTTCTGTTTCCTCAGGAAGCCAGCCTTCTCAGTTCAGGAAGGTTGGTTCCCCCCTCCTCCCATACTCACCAATCTTCTCGTGTATTCTGCTGCCTGAATGCTCTTCCCTTTGTCAGTCTCTAGTCTAAAGTCCACCCATTCTTCAGGACCTGATTCAAGTCCTATATAAAGTCCCCCACAAGGCCTTTTTCTCACTTCCAGATGGTCTGTTGCCTGCCTCTGAATTCTCAGAGTCCTTGATAAATTCTACTATGCATTTTGGTTCTGAATCCTTTCCTCTGTGGTTTATTGGTTTCTGAATTAATTTATTCATTCTACTATTTAAGAAAATATTGAGTGACATCTCTGTGCTGGGCCTTGGATAAGGCTCTATAAATTCTTCAAACAACAAGACATCTGTTTCAGAGAGCACCTTGCCTCTTTAGCTAGAATATAAGCTCCCAGTTGTTGGGGACCATAGTGTCTTGCTGGTCGCTATCTTCACCGTCCTTGTCCTTCTCCTATCTCATTGTGTTGCAAAATATTCCCCATCCGAGATGTGCTTGATGCATACTTTGGAATGAATGAATGAAAGAATCAATCAATCAGCCAACTAGGTAACCTGGTAATTTAGTTAACAGTTTAAAACTTTGGTCTTCTTGTATCATAGGGAACTAGATATCTTATCTATATCTGTACCTCATTTCTTAAAAAAAAATGTTGAACTAAAACTATTGCAATAATTCAAAGTTGGAAGGGATGAGATTTCACTTCCTAAAAGAAATTTTGAGTTTTGCCACCAAGTTTCCTTAAATTGTGAGCTCCTGTCTCTAGAACATTCAAAATGCAATCAACTACTTAGTAATACAACCACTAAGTGAGAAGACAGAGAGGTACCTGCAGTCACAAACATACTGGGCCTTACCTGCTTGGGCTGCAGTGGGTAGAGACCTCCTTGTTCTTAAGAGTAGTCCTCTGAGGACAGCAATTATTTCAGCTGCCTCCTGGTGTGGGATGTACTGCAAAGGCACACTGCAGAGTTGTAGGCCTTGATCTCTTTACATCATTCAAAGGGTATTGTGATGCACTGTGGGTTAGGAAGTTTTGCTGGGCAATGGTTTTCAGGTTTTGGGCTTACAAAAAATAGAGATTTTTTTGGTCTCTGTGGATACCCCAGCTGCACATTAAAGAAAGGGCAAACATTGGTGTGAAAAGGAAAATCATGCAGGCAAATAATCCAGACAATCTAATGATTAGAACTTTCTTTTCTGAAAAAGATTGTTCCAAGGACAATATGAGGTCAAAGATCTGGGTGGTGCCATACTAGGGAGTACTGCCCTTTGCAAGCTAGAGTTGAGGAAGTTGGGGTTGGCATGAAGGACAAATGAGGCCAGCTTTGCCTGGTCTGAGACCAGATTAGGCTCCATCCTACTGCTACTGAAGGCATCAAAGGAGGCTTTTAATTGTTAAAAAAAATTTATAGTTCAAACCAACCCGTGGAACATCACAATAGCACTACTATATAGAACAGCAAGTTACAACCTGAGAAGAACAGAGTGGCAAAAATATTTATTCAGACCAACTTTTATCAAATCAAAAACAAAATAAAACAAAACACTGGCATTACCTACAGTAGGCTGTCCTAGATACAGGATACCTCCCAGTTACATAAAATTTGCAAATAGGAAGTAAAGTATTTCCATAAGATTCCAGATGGCACTTAGGAGAGCCCAGGGGCTAGGCTGAGCTCCCACTGGGAGCTTAACCTACATGGAACAGATACCAAATAATTTAATACCAGAGTCTTGGTGACATGGCATTTTGTTGAAAGCAGATAAGCTAGGAAGTATACAAAAACAGAAGCAACATACTGGGCCTACACTAACAGAAATGACAAGTTGTGTGGTATACCATATACCAGGGACAACTACTCAGCCATAAAACGTAATGAAATAATGTCTTTTGCAGCAACTTGGGTGGAACTGGAGTCCATTATCCCAAGTGAAGTATCTCAGGAATGGAAAAACAAATACCACATGTTCTCACTAATAAGTGGGAGCTAAATGATGGGTATGCATGGGCACAAAGAGATGTAAAGGACATTGGAAACTATGGGGAGGGTGGGAGGGAGGTGAGGGATAGAAACTTACCTATCAGGTACAATGAACACTGTCCAGGTGATGTGCACGCTGAAAACCCTGACTTCAGCATTATACAGTATATCTATGTAACAAAAACATTTGTACTCCCTTAATATTTTGAAATTAAAAAAAAAAGAAATGATAAATTGGTTCTCATTTGTTGAGTAAGCGCCTTCAGTCTGCCAGGCATTGTTTTAGCAATTTGACAAACATCATCTGAAATCCCCACCATGACCTTGGAAGGTGAGCATCTTCATTTGAAATGAAGGCTAAGAGAAGCTAAGGAGCTTACCTGAAGTCATACATACAACCAGGCTGTAGTGAATCTAGCATTTTGAATTCAGCTGTTAGACAGTGAAGCCTAGATTGAATTACATTTTAATTAAAATATATTAATTTTTAATTTTAAGGGTAATAACCCATGTTCCTCAAGGAGGAAAGAAACAAGCAAACAAAAAATCCTCATGTTCTTCATGAAAATATACCTAGCAATATAAAAATGTACAAAGAAATTGAAAAATGAACACAAATCTCACTAGTCAGAAATTATTATTGTCCACAATTGGTGACCATCAGTTTGGATGTTATTCTACAAATATAAACAGATTAAGAGTGAAAGAGACAGAAATAATTTTAGAAAACTGGGATCATAGTACACATGCCATGTATATAAAACATAAAAATATAATTTAAGTAAATTTTTAAACATTTAACTAAAAAGTCAAACCAAAAATTGTGTTGCCTAATCTGCACAGTATAAGAGGTTGTGTGGACTGGCCATCAAAAATACCTCAGAACAATAGCGGCTTCTTTTGCATAAAGATGCTCATTGACTAAATTTTTTCAAGCTTGTGCTAAGCTTAGTGACCTCTAAAACATAGTTCTCCATTCCCTTCAGCTTTAAAATGTCTTCCCAATCTCCCCCCTGGGTTTTGTAAATGGCAAGCTAGTGCTTCCTTAGAAGAGCGTTAATGGGATTATCCTGTAAAATGTGATTATAAAACTGTCAGTCTATCTTTCCACTGTGTCATGTTGTCATTTGACTCTCAAAAGGCAAAATATTTCCAGGCCATCCTAATCGCTATCCAGGGAAGCAATGACCACCTTTTTCTTATATTAATAATATCCAAATCTTCAAGTTTGGAAGCACATTCATTAAGTAACTCTTCCCCAGGACCCACTGTTAAACTCGCTGTTTGGGGGTCAGCTTCTGTTCGCTTAATCTCACATTTTTTCCTCTGGTAACATCAGAGAGCTCAGAGACTTTCTTCATCTGCATAGAATCTCTAAATATTCTTTTAAAAATAATACGTGTTCCCATAATTCATAAAATATAGGAAAACATAGGAACATTAAAATAATATGAAATTATTCAATCCAGAGACACTACTATTAATATTTGGGTTTGTTAAACATATCACAGTTATTATTGGGGTAGGGTGCCATGGTATACTTATATTCCCATGAGGAAGCCCTCGCCAGTCAGTTAAAAAGAATTCATTCTAGGACAGAACCACTGTGCTGAGTATTCCTCACCTTCTTTCTTGAACATCCCCTGTACTTGCCACCTTTGAACATGGAGTCAGCCCTACATAGCAGGTTCCCTGTTGTTCCTCTGGTCCCTTTGCTGGCTCCTCTACCTCTCCAGGCTAAAGGTGCCTTTCAAACAAATAAGTCCTCTAGCCACAAAGAGCGCAGGGATCCCTGGAGTGAAGAATGTGGTGACATGCCCAGATTCTACCCTTCAGGACTGAGCTATTTCCACATCTGCTTAGAGTCTCTGTTGCCTCTTGAGAACTCAAAACTGTGTCACTCTCCAAGAGTTGCCCTTGGCCAAAGAAAACTGGTGTCCAAAGTTTATGCGCCTGCCTGCAGGCAGCTCACATCCAGTGATTTGTCAATAAGAAGACTGCAAGGCCCAGCCCCACTTTGCCTTGGTTTGGGAGAACTGTGAAGGATCAACCCAGCTTCAAAGCTCTCTGTAGAGTCAACTGGCTGAGGCAAGGCCTTTGCTGCATCTTAGTTCAATTTCTTCCTCTACTCAACCCTGCTCCCTTCATTCCATTATGGAGCTAGTTCTTAAGAGTATTCCCCCATAAGCCACCGCCACACAAATCTCTGTCTCGGAGTCTATTTCCCAGTGAACTTGATTTGAAGGAATTGGTTCTGGGAGTGGTCCGAGGAAGCAGACTCTAATGTGAATCTTGGGATTCCATCACCCACCAGCAGGATGTCAGTTAGGTCCTCCTCACTGGTGGGAGGTGGAGTAGGGCTAGTCCCTGGCATTCTGTAGGGGAGCAATTGTTAAAACCTTCACTTATGGTACCAAAGTACAAAATATGAGTAGAAGCGAACAGCTGGCAGGTGCAGTTTCTCAGGCATTTGAAGGTTGGAAGAAGAAGTAATTACAAAAGCAATGAAACTGGGTGGCTCTTGATGAGTACAATCTATGCTTTGCAGTAAGACGGCAAATGTAATCATTAACTTAGGTAAAGTGTGAAAGCAGAGCACCCCCTTTGTGGCATATAAAATGACTCTCATTTCCTGCAGTAGGAGAGCAGAAAAAAAAAATAGGACTCAGACCCAGGATTTAAATGTAAGGGTAGTGGAGCCCCCGAGAAGAACCCAGCAAATCTGTTCTGCCAACGTCGGGGCCATGTTTGGAAAGGATTGTTGGACTAAGATTTAGATGAGGAAAAAGGGTCAATGCACTTGACAGCCTTGGAAACTCAGATTTGTCTGAATTCTCTGGAGCTGCAGAAGTGGCCTCCTCCTCTCTGTTCACGTTATTCCTCGCTTGCTTGATGGCGGGAAGATAATGCACAGGCCACCCTCCCCGGCCCCTTCGGAATTTACTTCCAACTCCCCTTCTGGCCACCGGACAGCAATTAGACCAAGTGACAACATAACCCACAGGGGAAGTGCTGGACCTGCTAAGACAGAAAAGAAAAGATGAGTCAAAGGAAAATAACCTGAATTGCAGTCGTAAGGAATGATTAGACAGATTCAAATATTCTACAACTAACAAGTCTGAACACTTTAAAAAATGATAAAGTCAAGGAAGATAAAGAAAGGCTGAAGAACTCTCCTAGATTCAAAAAGACTAAAGACATATGACAAATAAAAGCAATGTGTGATCTTGGCCCGGGTCCTGGCCCAGACTGCGAAGTGCCCTGCAGCAGAGCCACACGGCACCTCCTGGATCCACTCTTGAGGACAGAGGTTCTATTCCCCAACTGAAAGTACTGCCTGCTCACAGGTCATAGTCACTCCCCAAGAATTTGCATCACTCAAGATTACACACCCTTCCTGGAGCAGCCCACATCCAGCGATTGGTTAATGTGGGGTTACAAAAGTCCAGACTTCTTGCTCAAATTTGAGACATCTCTGGAGTTCCATTCTAACTTCAGAGCTCTCTGTGGGATTGGCTGAAGGCTCTGATACAAGTGGCTCACAGTTTAGCTTATCTGTTTGCCAAATGCTGTTCCCTTCATTCCCTTACAGGTACTGCTATGCACATTTCCTTCTCAGAGTGTGTTTCCCAGGAAACCCTGTCTAAGATACCAACCCAAAGCCAAAAGACTTCTCCCTTCAAAAGAACCACAATCCCTGCGTTCTCCATCTGCCTCCAGTCAAATATTGCAATGTCTACACTTGAACATGTACATTGTGTGCATTGGGAATTGAGGGAGGGAATGAGGGAGGCAGTGGCTAAAGAGTACTCCATTAAAAGAGGGCTTTGGTAGGAGGATGGGGGCACACAAAAAAATTTCTTCCCAGTAATTCAAACATTATTCTCAAGTTTTTGGGTGTCCTGAAATCTTATTTAAAAATTCAAATTTCTCAGAATTAATTAACAGAATATTCTCAATAAAAATTTTAGAATATCTCTTTTTCAGACAAATAATACATAATATTAAAGGAGAACCTACCAAGTGCTTGTTCCTGTACTGGCCAGTGAGGAAATCCTAAGAGGCTTGGAGTCAAACACAGGCCAAAATGGCAGCTCTAGACTTTGACTATAAGGTGATAAAACCTACCACATAAGGTTCATTCACCTTAGGATTATAAGACAGAATGTCTGCGACAGCACTTTGATAGTTTGCAAATGTTAGTTATAACTATACAGACAGTTATAAACCTCAAAAACTACATAGAATAGGATGTTTCACTCTAACTCATTGACATAATTCTGTCCTTTAAGACAATTGCATATTGGATATTCTCTTCAAACATTAAAATAAATTTCCCCCATTTTTTATTGCAAACTGACAATTTATAATTGTGTAAACAAACATTTTATTTAGAAAATTTCAAACTTAGAGAAAAGTTGAAAGAAGAATACAATGAACATTCATGTACCTTTGATCTAGTTTCACCAGTTTTTAATATTTTGCCATATTATATAATTTTTAATGAACCATTTGAAATCATGACAGTTAATCCTAAACATTTCAGCATGTATCTCCTAAGAATAGGGATATTTTCTGTTAACCCTAGTATGTTGCCTTAGCTAAGAAAAGTAATACTAATCTTATAATACTATTTCATATACAGTCCAAATTTGAATTTTCACAATTGATCCAAAAATGTTTTTCAAAGCTAATCTTTTTTTTTTTCTTTCTGTCTTTTTTTCAGTGACTCAAGATTAATCACATTATATTGGTTGTTATGGCTCTAGTCTCTTTTAATCTATGACAGTTCCCCCTCATTCTTTTGTTTGCTTTTCATGATAATGCCTTGCTTTAAGAGCCCATACCACTTGTCTTGTAGAATGTCTCACAGTCTATTTTTTTTCTTCATGATTAGATTCTAAGGAAACATTTTTGGCGTGAGTATTGAATATGGGATATTGTGGCATATTGTATACTTTTTAAGACCTAGCCAAGAACCTGGATAAAGTTCTTCTGGTGTTAAGTTACAAAAATGATTACTATTAACTTGATGAAAAAATTAATTTCTTGGGAGGCTATTTATTAGGGTGGACTATAAAGATGAAGGTAGGATGAGAGTCACCAAGCTTCAGGGAGGCAGTACCAGGACAGATCTTGAGACCCCTAAAGCAGGGGTTCGTGGTCCCTCGGGCACTGCCATTGACATGAGTCTGCTTCCATGACACTGTGTGTGTCAGGGGTCAGGATCACATAGCATGGACACAGCCACTGGGGAAATAGGATTGGCAGTCATTCCAGCTGCTTTCTATTTAAGAGATGAGGACATTTACTATTATATGAGGCTTATACAAAAATGCTTTTACTTGCTTTATTTATTTGATTCTCCCAACAGATTAAGAGATAGGAAGTGTCTGAAGAATCCCCCAAACAATAGATCATGTCGTAAGTCATAAAATCAGCCTGCCTGGGACCTACCCACCTGATCTTTTACATCCCTCTCCCACACCTCTGGTCACTGTGTACTGTCTACCTGTGTGCCAGGCCAATTACACCTGATGTTCTCAAGGTTGGCACGTATCTTCTCTTCTTTGTGAAAAGCAGCATAAGTTAGTCAAGTGCAAGAAGTCCAGCCTTAAAGCCCTTGGTTTAAATTTCCTTTTTTTTTTTTTTTTAAAACCTGGGTTTAAATTTTCATTGTGCTACTTTACCAGTTCCACTGTGCATTCCTTACTCTCAAAGCCCTAATTTTCTTATTTGAAAAATAGCAAGATTATTATTATTTAGATAAGTGGTCCCCAACCTTTTTGGCACCAGGGACCGGTTTCATGGAAGATAATTTTTCCATGGACCAGGGGTGGGGTGGGGTGAAGGATGGTTTCAGGATGATTCAAGCACATTACATTTATTGTGCAGTCAAACCTCTCTGCTGATGATAATCTGTATTTGCAGCCACTCCCCAGCGCCAGCATCACCGCCTCAGCTCCACCTCATCAGGCATTAGATTTTCATAAGGAGCACGCAACCTAGATCCCTTGCATGTGCAGTTTACAGTAGGGTTCGCACTCCTGTGAGAAGCTAATGCCGAGGCTGACCTGACAGGAGGCAGAGCTTATGTGGTGATGTGAGTGATGGGTAGTGGCTGTAAATACAGATGGAACTTTTCTCTCTTGCTTGCTGCTCACCTCCTGCTGTGCAGCCCAGTTCCTAACAGGCCACAGACCAGTACCTGTCCAAGGCCCAGGGGTTGGGGACCACAGATCTAGATCATAGGATTAGTCTGGGGAATAAAAAATCAATGCACATTAGTTTAGCACAGTGCCTGATACATGATAACATCTCATCAGTCATTAATTGGTATCATTATTTCTGTCCCTGGCACCTATACAAAATCAGTCACTTACTAGACGGCTGAGCTCTGATTCCTAATTCAGCTCAGGGCTCCTGACTCCAAGTCCAGTGCTCTTTTTACTGGATTGGTGTTTGTAGGCATTAAAGAAGCATACACTTCCTTGCCAGCTCAGGCTCAATGTGCTGCTGTTGTTGACTATGCAGTGACATGTGTGTGTGTCCCATCATGGGACCATTCATTTAGACCCAAATGTCACTTGGCCATCTGACCTCTTGGGATCTAGATCAAATTGTCTCAAACCCACAATATCATTATACAAGTAAGTCCAAAGCCTACTCAAGATTTCAGCAAATTTGGGGCTGAAATGGGAACAGGGGTGTAGTCATATCTCATGTCATTTTTCTACTTTAAACTTCACTTAAAAACATTTTTTCTTCTTTTCTTTTCTGAGATGGGGTCTTGCTATGTTGTCCAGGCTGGTTTCAAACTCCTGGGCTCAAGTGATACTCTCGCCTCAGCCTCCCAGGTAGCTGGGACTACAGGCACATGCCACTATTCCTGGCCCCACGTTTCATTGTTGTTGTTGTTTTTAATCAGTTTATGAGCATGATAGATACTGCTATTTGTCCCACATATCTGTTCTAATCTTATAGAGCCCTCAATTTTTACCTGATCTCAGGAGCAACTCAACTAAAGACTATATTTCTTAGCCTCCCTTTCACTTGTTCAAGAAAAGAATATATACACAGATAGTGCACTGAGTGGGCAAGTTTTATTATTGAGCAAGCAGCCCAAGCTAGCACAGAGTCTAGGCTCTGAGGGATTAGGTTCAGGGAGGCAAAATGCAGTAGGTTTTTTAAAGCCAAGGGACTGAGAACTGCTTCTATCACATATTAGAAAATCACAGTGTCTGAGTGTTGCTGATTGGCTGGCAACATCTGGGTTTCTTGGTTAGGTAAGCATCGGGCTGGCTGGAGGCTGTGCAGCAAATGTAGGGTAACTACTTTGGGTTTGTGGCATCCAGAATCCTCTGCTTTAGTTAGGATTATAGTGCTCTAGGAAGTCTGCACCAGTGTCAGCCAGCTGGGTGGCCAGGTCCATGTGTGTCACATCTAAGTGTGGCTATGTGTCTAATTCTGGCCAACAAAATGCAACTGAAAGTGTTTTGTGCTGTCTCTAAGAGGCATGACCTTCATCCCGTTGGGTGGAAATGCAGATAACATGCTGGGGTTCAAGCAGTCCTGGGTCAGTGTGATGGAAGCCAGGCCTGTAGGGTGGTAGAATAATAAGGTTGAAGAAGGCTGGCTCCCAGATGATCGTAGCGCCACCAAACCAACCCTTGACTGCTTTTCTAGTGACTTCGTTTAGATGAAAGAGCAGTGAGTTTCTATCTTATCTAAGCCCAGCTCTGTAGAGACAAACCTATAAATGTGCTGAGCAAGACAAGCAAGATCCACCTGCCTTAAAGGGAATCTTGTTTTTAAATAGGATTTTTCTACCCCCTCACCCCCTTCATTCATTTATTCATTGAAAAAAATGTTTGGTATTATATACCAATACTTCCTTCACTTTATACTTAGGAAAGAAAAGGAATTCTAGAGAAAAAAAAATGACACTGAGAAAGAGCCAGATGTCATTGTCACTAACATCCTTTTTTAGTTTCCATGCATCTTGTGGCCTCTAGGAAGCCAGGATTGACTAATAGCATGCTTGTTACAACACAGAGTTTACAGTCATGTTTTTAGTGCTAATCATAACCATGGTAGAATATGAATTTGTGTACTGATTTATTGCGGAAACTTGTTTTGTTTCTCTTCCCCCCCTTTTTTTTTTTTTTGCAATACCATGTAGAATGGTGGGCAAGTGAAAATTAGGTCCAGTTTTTCTGATGACAATCACTTGGACTCTGGCTCCTTCATATGGTGTCATTGATAA
Organism: Daubentonia madagascariensis; assembly: GCA_023783475.1. Taxonomy (NCBI): domain Eukaryota; kingdom Metazoa; phylum Chordata; class Mammalia; order Primates; family Daubentoniidae; genus Daubentonia; species Daubentonia madagascariensis. The sequence goes on along the minus strand of JAKFHU010000258.1, from coordinate 11,466,538 downwards.
GTGGCAAGACCCTAGAGAGAAATCCCTGAAATGGGAACCTGGCATGGGGACCACAGTCAAAGTTTATGGAAAATAAAGAAATGTAAAAAAAGGAATTGTTTACATAAGTTTTTGGAACAGGACTCATACTTGCTACATAACTTCCATTTTTTGAGCACTTACTACAAGCCTGGCATGTTGATAAGTACCTTATAAGATTATTTTTCTTAATTCTCACGATATTATAAGGTGGATACTGCAAGATTCAATTTGCAATGGAAGTAACTGAGACCTGGAAACATTCAGCATCTGGCCCATAGTTACACAGGCACAGGCAGTGCAGGAAAGGTAGGCTCTGAACTCAGGTCTGTGTGACCTCAAAGTCCCTTCCTCTATGGAGGGTGCTTCAGACTGCGTGTAGCATAGTGGGAAGAATGTAACTTGGAAGACCTGGGTTAATCCTGGCTTTGCACGCAGCAGCTCCCTGACTGGGTGTGTTCGATCTCTCTAGGCTTCTGTTTCCTCAATTGATAGCATCATGCCCTCCTGTGCCCACCAGCAGCAGGAGATCATTGCCCCATAACCCAGGCATCCTGCTCTGTGGTTTCCTGTCTCATGGGCTCATGTGATGACTAACTCGTGTGGGATAAAACTCTGGGAGGATTTTATTGGGTAACGGAGTAGGCAATGTTGGGGAGGTTCCCACAGAGAGGGAGGAGACTTAAGGTAAACCAGAAATACTATGCGCCTTGCCTGTGGTTCCCCTGCCCTCCCATCTCCCTTGGACCCAATGCAGCCCTTTGTCCCAGGATTGGGTGACTCAGCACTTGCAGGGAGAACCGACTGAGGCTGGAGTTGCCAGAGGAAACCAAACAATTCTTATTTACCAAACTGTCAAAATCCTATCATTGCAATTAAGGAGATAGGCAATTAACTGTGTCTTAATTACAGCAGCTGCCACTTCTTCTGAATGCTGTAATTTACAGAGAGAATGGGAGGAGACTTTACATTAATGTGTGTCTTCAAACAACGAAAAACACTGATGGAGCCTGGAGAACATTGTCAGCAGCGGCGTGAGGCCCCTCCTGAGAAGAGACATTGTTACGGGATGTGCTCACAGAACGCTACGGTTTTTTCCTTTGCCTGTGTTGCCTAATGGCTGCGTTCCTAACAGATGCCAGGATGACATTACTATATCATATTCTGTACACAATACAATTTACTGATTTCAGTAGCAATATCATCTATGAAACTCTCCGCAATTGTCATCTCAGTTTTGTTAGATTTTTTTCTAAAACTCAATTTTAAAACAAAGAGTTTGAAACAATGAGTCTAGACTCATAGAGAAACAAGGTTTTACTTTTTGTTTTCCAAAATGGGGTCTCACTATGTTGCCCAGGCTGGAAACAAGCTTTTAAATTCAGGATTTTAAAGGGTAGTGAGATTTGCATCTGTGCAACTACTTTGTAGGGTAGGTTTTCTCATCACACTTTATAAATGAGGAAACTGAGGCTCAGAGAAACTTAGAAACTTGTTCAGGGTCACAGAACAAGCTAGTAAGTGGCCAAGTCAGTTTCAAGCCAGGTGTGACTCTAGAGTTTGCTTTTTCTCCAAAGGTTGGTTGGCCACATGGGGTGCAAGGTATCACAGTGTGGGACCCCAAACAGGGGAGAGGACAGAGCCATGGCAAATCCAGGAGGAGCAGCACTTAAAAGTCATTGTGTGGCAGGAAAGGTGGCTGGAAGGTACGGGCCCAGACACAGCTGCTTCTTGGAGCTATGCTTCTGTCCCTGGGAAGCTGCAGGTAGAACAGTAATAACATAAAACTTTCACACCAGACACACCAGGCTTCAAACCCCTGCTCCTCCACTTCCCAGCCAGGAGACCTTGGGAAATGTCCTTATTGTCTCTGGGCTTCAATAGCTTCAAAGTTCTTCATTTGTATATTGGGGATTAGATCAGCCTTGCACAACTGCTGTAAGTATATAAAGGGAGAATACACAGCCCAGAGCCTGGAAGAGTGGCTGGTGTGCTGAAGGCACTTGGCAACCCTGGCACATCTCTCCTTTTCCCCAGAAAGGGACTGGGCAGGGCCTTGGATGTAGGAGGCATGGGAGGTGCTGGGCGGTTACCAGAAAAAGGTCTACTGGGGGTGGGGAACCTGTGGCCTTGGGGCCACATGTGGCCTTCTGGATCCTTGAGTGCGGCCTTTTGACTGAATCCAAATTTTACAAAACAAATCCTTTTATTAAAAGGGGTGTGTCAGAGAAAGATGAAGCTTTTCTTGACTCCTTTGGTGCTTAAAAAAGAACAATCTTGAAATCAGAAGGCCACAGTTTCCCCACCCCTGCTGGGATCCCAGAGAGTTGAGTTGGAGGCTATCAGAGGCCTTCTGCTTCAGATCAGAATGAGTCCTAGGACCTGTGCAGGAGACCAAATGGCTTAGTTGTGGGGTTGGGCCGGTTCCAACCCCCAGGGTGCCAGCTGGGTGGCCCTGGGCCTGACCTATCTCTTGGCAAGCCCTCTCTTCTCAGTCCTTGGACTTCTTGTTCTGGCAGCCTGTAGAGAGATTACAACTGCCTGGACCAGACAACTCCGTGAGGGTGGGGCTCAGTGCCCACAAGGCACTCCACCTTAGGCTGGTTCACTTGGGACAATCTCTTGCCTGATTGAACTTTGATCTCTCTTCCAGAAAGACATTAGAATTTTCAATACAATTCATTGATTTAGAGATAAAATTCCATAAAAGTAAAGTAGATGCCTGTCAGTACCTTCACAAGAGAGTTGAAAGCAACCTAACAGTTGCCTGGTTATCTGTGTTAGTACAGATGGGGCCAGCCCAGGGAGATGGGGCCCTCCTCTTCACTCCTCTGACCAAAGTCACCATCTAGGAAAGAAGCTGATATTAGTCGTCTGAATCCTAATGGAGTCTGAGGTTTCTGTAGCCTCTCCCGGGGGAACGTGCATTTTAGCTGAACTGAGTGGAAGTGGTTGGTGACCACAGCTGGGGGTGGGGGGTGTGCTACAGGCATTGTGAGTATCTAACCCCGCCAGAAGAGGCAGCTGCTAACTAGCTCTAAACTATTGGTGCTGTTGTGGGAAAATGGTCCATTATTCTGAGGTCTTCCCATTTTTCAAGAGAAAACAGATTTTTAATGGGATCTTTCTTGAATTCTAGTACACTGAGCAAGCTGAACAATGCATAGAGTTGAATTTATCCTATTAGCCATCAGTGAATTTAAAAATAAAAAAGCTGCTTAGATGCAGCAAACAAAAACAAATTGTTACCTCTCCTCTTTAATCCTATTTTGCCTTTCCTGCAGTGTTACATTCTTTGCTTTAAAAAAGGTCCCTAAGTCAATTATTCAAAATAATGTCATTGAAGTTTTTGATTTACTGGTAGAACTCCATTGGCAAAATCCATTCCACGTGGTACATTAGGGAGGCCTCCAACACCTAAGATACAGGGCCTCAAATGCCGAAGAAAGGCCACCTGGCTGAGAAGTGTGTTTACACTGTCCTTTCCTGCTATTTTCTCCTAAGGCTCCCACATTGTCTCTTTGGCCATGAGAAAGTGTCTAAGAGAGTCTTACCCTTTTCATAGACATCTCTGTGCCCTGGAGCCTGGCACTCCTAGCTAATCGCCAGGACTTCCAGGCCTGGGCTGTGGAGGAAGGCGTGTTGGTGTCCTGGGAGAGGTAACCCTAGGAAACAGGTGTGGCCCTCATCACTCAAGCAGAAGAATGGGACTTGTCCAGGACTTCAAGGGTTTTGAACATTTGCAGAGAGTTAATCCATTCTTTATTTGTGAAGCTAAAAGTATTATTATTATTTTTTAATACCTTTCAGCTGCAGTTGTAGAATTTAGGAAACCCTACTGTGGGGAATTACTTGCTCATAGTCACTCCTTATAAGAAGCAGTGGATGCTTGGAGGCGGCTGCTTCTCTTACTGGCCAGCTGCTCTTCTTTATAGTCATCCCCCTTTTCCATGGGGGTACATTCTGAGACCCCCAGTGGATGCCTGAAACCATGGATACTACTGAACCCTATATATACCATGTATATTTTTTCCTATACATACATACCTATGATAAAGTTTAATTTATAAATGAGGCACAGTAAGAGATTAACAACAGTAACTAATAATAAAACAGATTATAACAATATGTCAGCATCACTACTCTTGCACTTTGAAGCCATCATGAAGTTGAATAAGGGATTACTTGAACACAATCACTCCAATACCACAACAGTTGATCTGACAACCAAGATGGCTAATGGGTGGGTAGTACAGACAGCACAGAAATGCTGGACAAAGGGAAGATTCATGTGCTGGATGGGACACAGTGGGATGGCACGAGATTTCATCACACTACTCAGAACAGCATGCAATTTAAAACTTATGAATTGTTTCTGGAATTTTCTATTTAATATTTTCGGACTGTGGGTTACCGTGAGTAACTGCAGAAACAAAGCCATAGATAAGGCAGGAATACTGCAGCACCTGTTTTTGGGTCCATCATTGTCTGTTGAAGAAGAACCAAACTCCTGGGTCTGACACTGTGGTCCTCAATCAGCTGGCTTCAGTCTTGTCTCCTACTCCAGCTCTCCACAGACACCATGCTCCAAGCACACCAGACTATTTGTAGTTCCTGGAACACATTGTAAAGTTTGTTGCAGTGCCTTTATTGCTCCAACTTGCTATGACCCTTGTTTTATTTTCCACTTGTTAAATTTCACTCATTCACGTACTTCAATAATTATTAAATATTGGGAATGCAAATAAGAACAAATGTGGATCTTGTCCTTAAGGAGTTTAGAATTTAAAAAGGGAGACAGACACATAAACGAGCTCTTCCTGCCTACTTAACTCTTCATTCTCTTTAACATTTCTATATTCCTGTCCTCTGGAAAGCTTTTTTTTTTTTTTTGGAGACAGGGTCTCACTCTGTCACCCAGACTAGAGTGCAGTGGCGTCATCATAGCTCCCTGCAGCCTCAAACTCCTGGGTTCAAGAGATCCTCCTGCCACAGCCTCCTGAGTAGCTGAGACTATGGGTGTGCACCACCACGCCCAGATAATTTTTCTATTTTTTGTAGAGACTCAGTCTCGCTCTTGGTCAGGCTGGTCTCGAACTCCTGGCCTCAAGTGATGATACTCCCACCTTGGCCTCTCAAAGTGCTAGGATTACAGGCGTGAGCCACTGCGCCCGGCCCTTCTGGAAAGCTTTCAATGATCATAATTTTCACGGTAACTACCTGATTTTCTCATCTTTCTCTCCCCATTAGTCTATGAATCTTTTGAGAGAGAACTGTGTCTTAGTCACAATGGTTCCTTTGGTGCTTAGGAAAATGGTTGGTTACTGAATAAATGAATGAATGAATGAACATGTAGACTAGAGGCCAGTGCAGGGTGCTTGGACAGCAAATAGAAGCTACACCTATCCCAGGCCTGAATGTTAGGGAGGATGTCTCAGAGGATGCCTAAGCTGAATTCAGAAGACTGACCAAAAATAAGAATAATTTGTCAATTCTGCTTCCAGGTATGATAACTAACACCCACTGTGTGACTGTCCATGCAGAAAACAATGAGAAAACCTGGACATAACACAAAAATCAACTATCCGAAGGTACTGGAGAGTAAACAGAAGCAGACAGATTCTGGCGGAAAATTGTCTTGGAGAAGGGGAGAAGGGGAGACCAGGAGCTTTGGGGCTTTAGCCTGGGGCTACAGCTGGCCTCCGGAGCCAAAAGAGTGGTTCCAGGAAATGTTGAATGCTAAAGATAGTGGGAATAGGGAATTTTGGAAGGGCAAGAGCCAAAGAGAGGTTCTCCTAAATCAGTCTGTCCACATCTCTGACTGACCCCTGAAGCAGGAATGAGTGGAACAGACTCAAAGCAGCACAGCTAAAAACCAAAGATCTGAATCAAGACCAGAGCTGCTACCTACAAACAAAGTTTGTAATTAAACCCAGCCAAGAATATTACCTGCTAAAACAAAGGAAAGAACACTCACCAGAGGGGGCAAAACAAAATCCAGAATCTCTACAGCTTAACATTCATAATATCCAAGTACAATCCAGAATTCCCTGACATACAAAGAATCCAGAAAATTGAACAGATTCTCAGAAGAAAAGAAAATCAATCAAGTCAGACCTTAGATTAAAAGATGTTGGAATACATAGATAAGGATTTTAAAACTCTATTATAAGTATCATAAATGGAAAAAACCTATGAATGAAAATTTTCATAGAGAAACAAGAAATCTCAGCAAAGATACAGAAATAATAAATAAAAACCAAGTGGAAATTCTAGACTAAAAAATAAAATTTCTGAAACAAAAATTTACTGAATGAATGTAACATCTAAATGGACTTGACAAAGGAAAGAATAAGTGAACATGAGGATAGGTGGATAAAAATTATCCAAGATGTAAAACATAGAATAAAGAAGATAAAAAACCCACAGAGCCTCAGGGGTCTATTAGATGATGTCAAATGATCCTGCATAGATGTAATTGGAATAATTTAAGGAGAGAAAAAAGGGAATGAGACAGAAAAAAATATTTAAAAAGATAATGGCTGAAATTTCCCAAATTTTGTGAAAGATATAAATTTGTAAATACAAGATGCTAAACAAACAAAAAGCCCCCAACACTGCTAACAGACACACACAAAGAAGCCCACACCAAGGCACATCATAATCAAACTGTTGAAAGCCAAAGATAAGAGCAAATTTTCAAAGAAGCAAGAGAACATGATATATTAGATACATAAGAACAATGCTTCAATTAATATCAGGCTTCTCATCAGAAACTCTGGAGGCTAGAATAAAGTGAAACAATGTCACTAAAGTGCTGAAATTAAAAAAAAAGTCAACCCAGAATTTTATATCCAGCAAAACTATTCTTCAAGAATTAGGGTGAAATAAAGATTAAACAAACAAAAAGAGACTTTATCGTCAGTAGAAGTTCTCCATAAGAAATGCTAAAGATTCTTCAGGCTAAATGGAAATAATATCAGAAGAAAAGGTGAATCCTCAGAAATAAAAGAAGAGCCTTGGAAATGGCAAATAATTAGAAAATGTAGAACTATTTTTCTTTTTGCCTTTTTCCTTTTAATTTCTTTAAAAGCTATATACCTGACTACAGCAAAAAAAAAAAAAAATGTAACATTGTCTTTTGGGGTTTAAAATGTATTTATAGATATAATACATGTAATAACTATAACATAAAGGACTGAGAGGAAATATGGACCAACAAAGTTGTAAGATTTCTATATTTTACAGAAAATAGTACATGTTAACAGTAAGAGAACTATGAAAAGTTAAGGATATATATTTTGTAATCCCAAGGGCAACCACTTAAAAAAAAAAGAAGTATTAAAAATCCATACAGAAAATTCAAATGTAATCAACACTTTTTGAGATAACTCCCTCAAAGGAGGGAAGAAATGTGGGAACAAAGGAATAAAGAACAGAAGAGACAAGTAAAAAATAAAGAATAAAACAGTAGATTCAAACTCAACCATATCAATCATTATATTAAATATTAATAGACTAAACACTCCAGTGAAAAGGCAGAGATTATTGAAATGAAAGTATGAGAGGAAAAAACAAACTTTTTTTCCTACTCTATTCCCACAACTCAAATCACTTTTGTGACCTCTGGTCAGCAATCCTTATCAGCAACCAATTCTCTGGCAGATTCTTCAGTGGACACCAGCTGAGTGTCCTCTAATTCAATTCAATTCTGACATTATCTACATAGAGATTACAGCAGACACCACAGGTTGAGGGCTTAGTCCCACAAGATTGTCCCCCACTCCAAATGCCAATCACAAGGAGTCGGTGTCACGTATACAGTCATCTCTTGGTATCTGCAGGGATTGGTTCCAGAACTCTCCCCAAATACCAAAATTTGCGTATACTCAAGTCCCTTATATAAAATGATGTAGTATTTACATGTAACCTATGAACATCTTCCTATATAGTTCAAATCATCTCTAGATTACTTATAATACCTAATACAATGTAAATGCTATCTAACTAGTTGTTATACTGTATTGCTTTTTGAAGTTTGTATTGTTTTTTATTGTTGTGTTGTTATTTTTTATTTTTTTACCCAAATCTTTTCGATCCATGGTTGGTTGAATCCATGAATGTGTAACCCACAGATATGGATGGCTGACTGTATGTCTGATTGATCAGCTACAAATTAGAGTTCCCATGACCTCCTTGGGTCCAATTAATTTGCTAGGACAGCTCACATAACTTAGAGAAACTTATGTGTGTTTATTTGTTTATTATAAAGGATATTACAAAAGAGACAGATGAATAGCCAGATGGAAGAGATGCACAGGGCAAGATATGTGGGAAGGTGTGTGGAGCTTTCATGCCCTCCCCAGGTGCACCACCCTTCAGGAACTGCCACATATTCAACTATCCATAAGCTCTCCAAACCCAGTATTTGTGGGTTTTTGTGGAAGCTTCATTAAGTAAGTATGGTTGATTACATCCTTGGCCAACTCAACCGTCAGCCCTTCTCCCCTCCGCAGCTCTCTAATCACACAATTGGTTCTCCAGGCAACCAGCCCCCATCCTGAGGTTATCCGGAAGTCCCCAGCCGTCAGTTAAATCATTAGCACACAAAAAGACACATCACTTTGGAGACTCCAAGGGTTTTAGGAGTTGTGTGCCAGGAAACAGGGAGGAAGACCAAATATATATTTCACAATATCACAGGAAGAAAAGAGGACTCAACTATATGCTGTTTATAAAAGACTCCCTTCAAATATAAATGCACAAATAGAAAAATTAAAGGATATAAAAAGAAATACCATGACAACAGTTAGCATAATAAGGCTGAAGTGGCTGTATTAATATCAGATAAAATAGATTACAAGCTAAAATTTATTTCCAGAGATAAAGAGGAACCTTCTGGCTGGCTATGGTAGCATGCACTTGTATTCCCAGCTACTTGGGAGGCCAAGGCAGGAGGATCGCTTGAGCCCAGAAGTTCAAGGCTGCAGTGAGCTATGATCACAACTGCACTCCAGCCAGGGTGACTGAGTGAGACCTCATCTCCAAATCAATCAATAAATAAAAATTTTTAGAAAGAGGGAACTTTTGTAGTGATTCATAGTGATTCATTGGGAAAGAAATAAATGCATATGCTCTGAGTAACAGTGCTTCAAATACAGAAAGCAAAAATTGACAGAATGAAAGAGGCAAGTAAACAATTTCATAATCATTGTTAGAAATTTTAATACCTCTTTCTCCTGGTAATTGATAGAAGAACTAGACAAAAAATCAGCAATGACATAGAAGATCTGAACAATACTACAGACCACCTTAATTGATGTTGATAGAAAAATAAACCAAATAAAATTTATATACTATAAATTCAAGTGCAAAGAGTATGTTTACCAGGATAGTCCATATTATAGATCATAAAATAAATTTCAACAATATTCAAAAGATTGAAATCAAACCAAGCATGTTATCTGACCACAACAGAATGAATTACAAAAATAAAATAACTAGAAAAAGCCCAAATGCTTGAAAACTAAACAATATACTTCTAAATAATTATTAGATCAAGGAAGAAATCACAAGATAAATTAAAAAATAGTCTGAATTGAATGAGGATGAATAACACGTCAAAATCTGTGAGATGATGCTAAGGTAGTACTTAGAGGGAAATGTATAGCTTCAAAGGCCTATACTAGAAAAGGCAAAAGGTTTCAAATCAATAATCTAAATTAAAAGCCTAGAAACTAGAAAAAGAAGAACAAATTTGACTCAAAGCGAGCAGAAGGAAGGAAACAATAAAAATTAGAGCATAAATAAATAAAAGAGAAACCAGAATAATAGAGAAAGTCAATAAAACCAAACTTGATTATTTAAAAAGATCAAAAAAAATTGATAAACCTCTGGCCAGACTGATGAAAAAAAAAGGAGAAAAGACACAAATTTCCAATGCTAGAAATGAAACATAGGACATCACTTCAGATCCTACAAATATTTAAAAGATAATAAGAAAATATTAAACAACTTTATGCCAATAAAATTGACAATCTAGATGAAATGGACAAAGTCCTTGAAAAACACAATTACTGAAATTGATCAAAGGAGAAATAGAAAGCTTAAACAGCAATTTATCAATGAAGAAATTGAATTTATAATTAAAGACCTTCCCACAAAGAAAACCCTAGGTGTAGATTGCTTTACCGATGAATTCTTTAAGACAGTTAAGGGAGTGATAATATCAATCCTACACAAACTCTTTCAGAAAACAGAGGAGGGAACACTTTCCAGATTATTTTATGAAACTAATGTTATTCTGATTCCAAAACCAGACAAAGAAATCACAAGAGAACTTTAGAGCAATACTCATCATAAACGTAGATACAAAAATCCTCAAAAATATTACCAAATCAAATCCAATAATATATAAAAAGGATAAAACATCATAACCAAGTGGCATTTATCCTGGGAATGTAAGATTGATTTAACATCTAAAAAATGATGGGGCGTGGTGGTGTGCACCTGTAGTCAAGAAGGAGGATCGCTTGAGTCCAGGAGTTCTGGGCTGTAGTGAGCATACTATGCCAATCAGATGTCTGCACTAAGTTCTGCATCTATATGGTGGCCTCCTGGAGTGGGGGACCACCACGTTGCCTAATGAGGGGTGAACTGGCCCAGGTCAGGATTGGAGCAAGTCAAAATCCCTGTGCTGATCAGTAGTAGGATCGTCCTTGTGAACAGCCACTGTGCTCCAGCCTGGGCAACATAGTTTAGAGACCCCGTCTTTTAAAAAATAAAAATAAAAATAAAAATGATTATGTAATTCATACCATTAATAGAATAAAGGGGAAAAACCATATGATCATTTCAAGAAAGTAAAAAAAAAAGCATGTGACATAGTCAACACCCTTTCAAGATGAAAACTTTAGGAAACTAGGACTATAAAGTACCTTCTTCAACCTAAGAGTATGTATTAAAAGCCTACAGTTGTCGGTGCTTTCTAACTAGAATCAAGAACAAGTCCAGGATATCTGCTCTCACCACTTCTGTTTAACATTGCACTGAATGTCCTAGCCAGTATAATTAGACAAGAAAAAGAAATAAAAAGTATACATATTGGAAATGAAGAAGGTAAATTCTGGTAGGAACACTGAATAATACAACCACTTTGCAAAATTGTATGGCAGTCTTATAAAGTTAAACATAGACTTACCATATGACCTTGCAACTCCACTCCAAGGTATTTACTCAAAAGAAATGACAACATATATCCACACAAAAATGTATATATGAATATTCATAGCAAAATTATCCATAATAGCCAAACACTGGAAGCAATTTAAATGCCCAGCCATTGGTGAATAAATGAACAATTGTAGTATATCTATACTGTGGAATACCGCTCAGCAATAAAAAGGGGCAAAAATTAATACACATGACAATATAAATGAATTTCAAGGACATTAAGCTAAGTGAAAGAAGTCAAATACAAAAGAAAAAGACTACATACTATACGATTTTACTGCAGTGACAGAAATCAGATCAGAGGTTGCTTGAGGGTCAGGAGACATGATCAACTATAAAAGGGACACAAGGAAGCTTTTAGCAAAGGGAATTATTACATATCTTAATAGTGGTGGTGGTTACACGGTTACATGCAGTTATCAAAATTTATCAACCTGCATACTTAAAATGGGTGAGTTGTTTTTTATATAATACTTTCATTTTTAAAAAAAGGTGATTTTTTTTTAAGTGATTGGGCCAAAGGTTGGCCACAACAAACGTGGTTTGACTTATCACTTAAGTCCATGGGAAATTTATTTAACCTCTCCAGGCTCAATTTCCACTTCTATAAAACAGAGATAAGAGGATTCATCTTACAGAGTTATGATGATGAATAAACCGGATAATTAGTGCACCTGCCACCAAATCAATGCTCATTACACATGAGCCATTATGATAAAGGGAGGCCTAAGGGAGTGGTAGGAAGCACATTCCAGAGAGAGCCAACAGCATGTGCAGAGGCGTAGAAGCGAGCAAGCAGGGCCACAAGTTGTCCAGTCTAGCGGGAATGGAGAGACAGGAAATACGAGAAATGAAAACAGCAGCCAGGAGGCTCATGGAAGGTCTCTGCTGCCACACTGATGAGTTTAGATTTTATTCTCAAGTCCTTGGAGAGTTATTAAAGGAGTAGTGCATTGTAGTGCTTAATTGTGTTTAGGAGCCAGACTGGATTTGAATCCTGGTTTTATCATTTATTATTTGTGAAACTTTGGGAAGTTCCTTAAGTTCTCAGTAGTTTCCTCGTCTGTGAAAAAGGAAATCATTTCGCTTGATTGTTATGATGATTAAATGAGTGATGTGTTTCCCATGTCCTCTGGCACATAATAAGCACTCAATCAGTGTGATTAAACTTGGAATTTAGGGTGTGGATGGTGGTTTGTAGGCAGCTGGCCGCAGGGAGACCTGTGAGAAAACTATTTGGTTATCTGAGAGTCGAAAGTGACCTGAGCTAAGGCAATGATAATAAGGACAGAAAAGGAGATGGGCTGGGAAAATGTCCAGGAGGCAGAATCAACACAACTCAGACTGCTTAGATGGTCAGGAGGGCGGGCAGGAACAAGAGCAATGCTCGCTGAGGTTTCTGGTCTTGCGGGTGGGGCCACCGGGCCACCAGGCCACCAGTTCCCACATAAGCACCTCCCTGAAGGAGGTTATTATGCTTGCTCATGACTAAATTTCATTTAAATGACATTTTTCCACCCTACCCCCAAAGTGCCCCAACAAATGCATGTTCCATTGGATTGTTTTTGGTTTTTTCTCCTTATTTTCTTTCTTTATTTTTTTGAGACAGTCTCCTCTGTTGCTCAAGGTAGAGTGCGGTGGCATCATCATAGCTCACTGCAACCTCCAACTCCTGGGCTCAAGCGATCCTCCTGCCTCGGCCTCCCAGAGTGCTAGGATTACAGGCGTGAGCCACTGTGCCCGGCCATTGGATTGTTGATCAGAGGTAAGAGGGGTATCACTATGTCTGGAAGGAGCAGTGGTTTCTGGGTGGACACTGAATAAAGGAAAAGTGATCACATTTAAGACGTAAAAAGAAGGACTGGCTTCACCTTGAGAGGAAGTTTACATCATCTCCCTGTATCTCCTTTGTATTTCCTGTTGTGATTCCAAAAAATACTGACAAGCAATCTAGATGAAAAACACCCCTAGAAAAAAGGAAGGTAATCTTACTATAATACAAAATGAAACCTACAAGTCTTCCCTACTTAGAGGAGAAGAAAACAGTAGACAGGAAACTAGCTCCTTGTGGTCGAGTGTGCTGCACAGAGCACCACAGCAAATGCGTGACGTTCAAATGCCCTGTGGCTTCCTGTGAAGAAATTGACTCATATACATCACATAAATGTCTCATATTAAAATAATTTACGTCTATTACATTACATATTTTTGCTTACATGGCTAAGTTTACTGAAATATTTACTTTTCCTACGTGTACTGATTGCTTTGCAAATAATTTGGGACATCATTCCTCTGCCAACTTGTATTTTATGTCCTGTAATATATCAATTTTACTGATAAAAAAGTACTAAAGTTTAGTTTTTTAAAAAAATGTCCTTAAAATTAGATTGTGATTTATGATCTATGCAACATATATAGCAAGAAATACAATATACTCTAGTGGGGTAGATAGGCATAGTCCCAGTGAGCTAATAATACACATGGACTGTGGTGAGAGCTATTAGTGACATGTTGTATAGAGAACAATAGGAACTGAGTTAATTCTGATTGCAGATATCTGAGCAGGCAATTATGTCATTCTAAATATGGATTGATTTTCCACTGGCAGCAAGGGGGGAGGTCTTTCCAATTAAAGGTTATAGCATTGGTAGAGACACGGAGACGGAAAAATTCAAGTCATGTATAATACAAGTATATTAGTTTGCTAGGGCTGCTGTAACAAAATACCACAGACTGGGAGGCTTCAACACAGACATTTATTGTTTCACAGTTTTGGAGGCTTGAAGTCCTTCTGCGGGCTGTGAGGGAAGGATCTGTTCCACACCTCTGTCCTAGCTTCTGGTGGTTTGCTGGCACTCTTTGGCGTTCCTTGGCTTGTAGAAGCATCACCTTAATCTTTGCCTTCATCTTCACCTGGTGTTTTCCCTGTGTCCCTTCACATTGTCTTCTGTGTGTGTGTCCAAATTTCTGCTATTTATAATAAGTTGTAATGGATTAGGGGCCCACCCTACTGACCTCATCTTAACTAATTACATCTGCAACAACCCCATTTCCAAAGAAGATCACATTTTGACGTACTGGGGGTTACAACTTCAATGTATGAATTTCAGTGGGGAAGAGGGGTTACAACTTAACCCTTAACAGCAAGTACGTGGGGCGTATAGTGCGGCTGATATGTGGGGCCTTCAGTGTGCAGGGTAGGGGTGAGTGAGACCAGAAAGAGAGCTTGGCAAGATTTTCAATAAAATAATAATAATAATAGCAAACATTGGTTGAGCAGGTGTTTCTTCTTTTTCCAATTGATTTCTTCAGTTATCTCATGTGTTTTAGAATATTTAACCGTCATCAATTTTGTAGACGTGGAAATTGAGGCACAGACAGCATGCTTTGCTTAACTTTGAAATTTTCCTGAAATTTCTTTAAAAGGGATTTATTTAAAAAAACAACAAGGAAATGATGTGAAGAAAAGTCACATTTTCTGGGGTGGAGAGAAGCTGCTTTAATCAGGTTTCTGGAAGCCAGATCAATGTGACGCCTCATGAACCAGCCTGAATTGTTTTTTCTCTCCTTAAAGTCAACTGGTCAGGGAGCTTTGAGTCAGGATTGAGTCATAGTTGTGGTATGTTCTCCAACCAGAAAACATACTTTGTTTTTCAAGCCACCAAGGAAATGTTTGAATAAAGTAAATGTACTTCTGTAGGAGTCATCTCTGATTCATTATTTTTTTGAATAGTTTACTTGCAAATGTTATTCTGTTTGCCACAGAGTTTGTACACTGGATGTTCGCCATACTTCGAGGTGGTCTTGTACAGTCTTTCCTTAGTCCGTTCTGCCACCTCTCTTTGAATGTCTTCTCAAAAGCTAATCAAAAATTTACTAATAATTCCAAAGCTGGGCAAACCAGTTCAATGAGGCTTCAGTGCAAGAGGAAAAAGGGATAGAATCCAAGTGGGAAATTATTCTGTTCTGATTATTGATATAAGAGCTATGGTTTTGTACAAATACTGCTTCCACTTTCTCTGAATTGCACCCTAAACCCAAAAAGTCCAACCAGACCTGGGACAGAGAAAATCTAGAGAAGGAAGAGAGGGAGTTCAAAGTCATTTCTGTTAAGGTTTTTTGTTTCTGTTTTCCTGGACCCAAGAACATTACCCAGAGATGTTAATGATAATGACACTGTTTCATATAAAAAGATTGAACAGCTTCCCCCAAATGTAGACCAGGCGATCAGACGATGCACTTTCAGTGATCACAGAATCACAGAATCACACATTAGAAGCAACCTTAGTAATCAGCTGGTCCATCCTCTGTGTGTTAGGAGAGACAGAAGCCATGGAAACAGCTGTGACGTGCCAAGGTCACAAAGCCTTTTCTTCTGTATTAGCTCCTATAGTCTTCTATGCATTGAATGTCTGTGATTAAAAGTCACAGTGGGGTGGGAATTTGCAAACAATAAAAATGTGCTATTTGGAATATACTTCTACCAAAAATTATTCGCTGTTTATCTGAAACTCAAATTTAATTTGAATTAAATTTTGGCACCTGTATTTTTTTTGCTAGATCTTGCCACCCTAAAATACAACTGCCTCTATACCTCAGAGGTGTAACAATGTACAAATGGGGCCCGTGTGCAACTCACAACCTCTGTCTGCCCTTCTTTTCTACCTTCAAAATACAATGTCCTTTCACCGCTGAGAACATTGGCAGTGAGGGAAATAACAAGAGAAGCACCAACAGATTATTACCCTGCTGTATTTATAATAAAACTTAACTGAAAATTTGATTGATTTTTCTTCTGACTTAAAAGCAAAATGGAAAGAAAAAAAAAAAAAAAACAAGCCCAAAAAACCCACAAACGTAGGCCACCTCTTTGGGCTTTCCTACCCACAGGCTGGTGTTAACTGCCACTGAGCACTCTGGAACATCACCCTAACTGCACATGCTGGAATCTCTGTCAATTATAATAGTACCATTGCCACCACACACACATCGTTTCAGTCTTGGGAGTCAAAATGACCCTCGACAGCCTCACAGCCCATGGGTTTAGGCTGAACTCTGAGACAGTTTCTTTTTATTCACATCTGCGATGGCCTAGCTCAAGCGAAACCAAGCAACCTGGACACTCTGATCAGTGGCTATGAAAACATAGGCTAGATTCCTTCAGGGCCAAGACTTTCTGCCAAAAATATCTTTAGGGCCTAGCCTATGATGCTTCACTATTGAGCAATGCCTTTTAATAAGTGCCCTCTGTGCAAAGGAACTACCCCTCCCCATAAAACTTTTCTAAGAACTGAACCAGAATGGTTGAAGGGTGGTTTTGTTTGCTTTTTTTCCCCTAAGAGATGGGTTTTTGCTATGTTGCCCAGGCTGGAGTGCAGTGGCTATTCGCAGGCATGATCACAGTGCATTGCAGCCTTAACTCCTGGGCTCAAGTGATCCTCTAGCCTCAGCCTCCTGAGTAGCTGGGACTACAGGCACACAACACTGTTACAACACTGTGCCCAGCTCATTCACTTTTTACCTACTTTCAGAACCTCAAATGGTAACTAACTTATCAAGTGATTAGCATATCTACGAAGGTGAAATGTAAACTTAATGTAGTGTCACATTGTTCTTCCAGAATCTTGGTGGGTAGGATTTTCTAAAGGTCGTTCTCAAGTACTTCTAATCAAAATGATCAACCTTCTGGACCCTGAACTTCCAGATTCTGTTCCTAAATAAGTGTGAGAAATAGTCCATCTAGGTCTAAAAATATGACCCATGGGGAAATGATGTTCCCTATTCCCATTCCTTGTCTTTTGGGCCCACCACAAATCCTGGTATTTAAAGTCCTTAAGTTAAATAATTCTGCCATGGAAGATGCAATGTAAATACAAGTTAAATAATCATAAAAGAGGGACCATATGTCCAAGCAGACAGCATGCATCTTGATGGGGGGCTGAGCACGTTAAGATAAATCATGTCCAGATTGCAAGGTGTGGGATGGTATCGTGCACCATCCAGACTACCCTGCAGATCTGGACTCTGGGAGTGCTGCTGGCTGAGAGCCTTCACTGCCCGCTCTCTCCAGAAACTGACCTTGGCTGCAGAGATCCCCTTGCCTAAGGTCATGTCCTCTTCCTGGGGCAGCCTGTATCCAAAGACTGTTCATTGCAGGGGTATAAAGGCTCAGACCACTAGCCCCAAATCATGACAACTCTGAAGGGCCATCCCAGTAGCAGAGCTCCCCATGGGATCAGCTGAGGCCTTTGTCGAGACCACAGCACAGTCCAACTTCTCCTTCCGATCATTTCCAGCCCTTTCTCCAGGGGTGTTGATCCCAAGAGCAGTCTAATAAGCTCCCTACATGCTAATCTCCATCTCAGAGTCTGTTTCTCAGGGAATCAACCCATAACTGGTGATAAAAGGAATATTCCAAGAAAGCAGATGCTAAAATGGGATTCTGTAGCTGAATCACCTACTGTTCCTGCTGGCAATGAGGACTTCATAACTGCTGGTAGGTGGGGCACAGCTTAGCCCTGGTAAAACGTAGCAGTGCATCTGTTAAAACTTCTGCCAGTAATGAATTTGGATGGCAAATGAGTGGAAGGAAATACATGAGCAGGTGAAATGAATTAGGCATTTGAGAAATATGGAGGTGCAGATAGGACAATGGAATTGGATGACTGTTGCAGGGGGGCAGTTGATGCTTTGAAAAATGAAAGTCTGACAATGAGCGCACAGCTTACAAGCTAGGTATGAAAACCAGAGACCTTCTTGGCAGCATATAAAATAATCCCAATCTGCAGTAGCCAGAGGGCAAAAAAAGCTGAGGATCAGGCTCAGGAGTTAATCATAAGAGTAGCAGAATTCTAGAAAGGGTTGAACTCTCAGCCTAGGTAAGTCTGCTCTGCCCAGGTCAGGGCTCTGATTAGAAAAAAATGGAAGCTGGAGATAGGAAGTTGGGACATTTGGGTTGATGTGCTTGAAAATCCCAATTCTCTAGAACTGTCTGAGCCTGAGTTATTGGTTTCCTTCTCCCTAGGAAAGGCTGGCACCCACTCCACTTGCTCGAACACAGTGCAGTGGTTCTGTCCCTGCAAGACAGAGGCACCCTCCTCAGGGTCTGCCCTTACCCGCCTTTGTGGCCATTAACTACATTCTATGTCCCAGCTGGGTAAGTGCCAGACCTGGGAAGGGAGAAAAAAGACTCTACACAGGAGAAGCTGCAGGACCACACCAACGTCCACTGCAGAAGCCAGCAGAGTACAAGTGGAGCTGGGTTCTGAGCGTGCTGAATCAGGGAGCGGGGCTTAGGGTGGGAGGTTGGGAGTTGTATTGACTGTTTTTTCTTACTCTTTATGCCCTGGCATTTGGGGCCTTAATCCTGGAGAGACTCCTAGGGCTAGATAATTCCTAGAGATAGCAAGTGACCCCCCTGTGAGCATGCATTTGATATACAAACCAACCAAGCCAGAGCCCCACCCCAAATGATCTCCTTTATCAAACTCTCAGCCAGGGAGGTGGTGAGCACCTGAAGTCCCAGCTACTCAGGGAGCTGAGACAGGAAGATTGCTTGAGCCCAGGAGTTTGAGGCTGTAATGCACAATGCTTGAGCCTGTGAATAGCCATTGCACTCCAGCCTGGGCAACAACAGTGAGATCCCCATCTCTAAAAAATAAAATAAAACTCTCATACACCAAGCTAATATTCCCCCTACCCTAAATCACCCCAGGGCCAGTTACTGGAAAACTGGGATCACCCTTATAGCCCAGAGCCTGATGAAATTATTCAAACTACCCAATCCTGTACTTACTTAGCATACTTCTCCTGCCTCACTCATTCTTTCCTGAGAAAACCCCAATTAAAGGCTCTGGGCCATGTTCTCCCTCTTCTTCTGACTCCTGACCCTCCCTGGTCCTTCCTTACTGGCCCTGCATGGTGCACTGTGCCTCCTGTTTCTAGGGGTCTGTGAGCATAAACTTCTTCCTTCATGAAGATCATTTCCATGTCTGCTATCTTACCATACCTGATTAAAACAAATCCTGGGTGCATTTTTAACACAGGGGTGGAATGTAAAGTCAGGCAAGGGAAATTTTCTTTGAGATGGGATCTTGCTATGATGCCCGGGCTAGTTTCAAACTCCTGGCCTCATTTCAGCCTCCCAAAGTACTG
Organism: Daubentonia madagascariensis; assembly: GCA_023783475.1. Classification (NCBI taxonomy): domain Eukaryota; kingdom Metazoa; phylum Chordata; class Mammalia; order Primates; family Daubentoniidae; genus Daubentonia; species Daubentonia madagascariensis. The sequence goes on along the minus strand of JAKFHU010000258.1, from coordinate 11,447,134 downwards.
GGATTACAGGTGTGAGCCACTGAGCCTGGCCTATCTGTATTTTCTTCTTGTTGTTATTTAAAAAATACATTCAGAATAATATTTATATTGGCCAGTTTTTCCAGGACTGTCATAAGGAGGGAAGGGTGCCTAAGAAAGCCACACATCCAGCATCCTTTTGTACCTTGCCAGGAAGGGAGGTGCTGCAACTTGGAAAAAAGCAGATTAGAAACAGATAGGAAAACAAGTCTTACCTTAGGCCTGACAACTGTGCCTCTGCCAAGACCCTCTCCAAGATTCAGTGCTGATGGGTCAACCATGGGCAAGCCAGGCTGCTGTGACCTCCTTGACCACGTCACCTGGCTCATGATTTATGACCCATCACTAGTGTGGTTTGCTTAACAAAATTTCGCTAGATATTGAAGACCACTGATTTTAAAACACAAAGGATTGGATTATGTAAGACATAAACAATATTTCAGAGAAAATTATAGCCCTGGAGCTGATGAAGTCTTCAAATGCAGGGTGATGATTCTGAGGGCTTCTTTCAATATACTTCAGAGCCACTGTGGGAGCCAGACTGGCAGCTTTGGAGACAGCCCAAGAAGAAAACCTCTTCTGTGTCATCAGCTTTGAACTCCTAACACCCCTAGGACTACCCTTCTTTACAGTCATTGTCAAAGCCAATCACTGTATGAAAGGAGGAAGAAAAGGGAAAGAAAGAAAATTAGAGCAAGCTAATAAAGGGACTATGGAAGTTTGAGGGAAGTTTAAAGGTAAAAGTTAAACATAAGAAAAACCAAATAAAAATGGAGTGAAATCTAGAAAAACAAATAACTCACTAAATCTGAAAGGTAATGAAAAACAGAAGATAAAATGTCTGAGATTTAAAGTGGAAGAAATAAGAGAAAACTATGAAACACTGAGAAAAGAAATTGCAGAGGATGTAAACAGATGGAAAACCCTACCATGCTCTTGGATCAGTAGAATCAACATTGTTAAAATGTCTATACTACCTAAAGTGATTTGCAGAATCAATGCAGTCCCTATCAAAATACGAACATCATTCTTTGCAGATCTAGAAAAAAATAATTCTATGCTTCATGTGGAACCAGAGAAGACCCCGTCTAGCCAAAGCAATCTTAAGTAAAAAGAACAAATTGGGAGGCACCAATCTACCAGACTTCAAACTATACTACAAGGCCATAGTAACCAAAACAGCATGGTATTGGCAGAAGAACAGAGACATAGACCAATGGAACAGGACTGAGAACCCAGATATAAAACCATCCTCATACTGTCATCTGATCTTTGACAAAGCAGACAAAGACATACACTGGGGAAAAGAATCCCTATTAAATAAACGGTGCCTGGAAAATTGGATAGCCACACGTAGAAGACTGAAACTAGATCCACACCTCTCACCTCTCACAAAAATCAACTCACGATGGATAACAGACTTAAACCTAAGATGTGAAACCATAAGAATTCTAGAAGAAAATGTTGGAAAAACTCTTATGGACATTGGCCTAGGCAAAGAATTTATGAAAAAGACCCCAAAGCAATCACAGCAGCAACAAAAATAAATAAACGAGAGCTGATCAAATTAAAAAGCTTCTGCACAGCCAAGGAAACTATCACTAGAGTGAACAGACAACCTACAGAATGGGAGAAAATATTTACATGCTACATATCTGATAAAGGGCTGATAACCAGAACCTATACAGAACTTGGGAAAATCAACAAGAAAAAATCAAACAACCCCATTAAAAAGTGAGCAAAGGACATGAACAGAAATTTTTCAAAAGAAGACAGAATAATGGCCAGCAAACATATAAAAATTACTCAACTTCTGTAATCATCAGGTAAATGCAAATCAAAACCACAATGAGATATCACTTAACTCCAGTGAGATTGGCTCATATCAAAAAGTCCCCAAACAACAAATGGTGGTGGGGATGCAGACAGATAGGAACATTCATACACTGCTGGTGGGACTGCAAATTAGTACAACCTCTATGGAAAGTAATATGGAGAGATACCTCAAAGAACTAAAAGTAGAACTACCATTTGATCCAGCAATCCCACTACTGGATATTTACTCAAAGGAGAAAAAGACATTCTATAATAAAGACATCCGCACACGAATGTTTATAGCAGCACAATTCACAATTGCAAAGATGTGGAAACAACCCAGGTGCCCATCAATACACAAGTGGATTAATAGAATGTGGTATATGTATACCATGGACTTCTACTCAGCAATAAAAAACAATGGTGAATTAACACATCTGGTATTATCCTGGATGGAGCTAGAGCCCATTCTTTGAAGCGAAGTATCACAAGAATGGAAAAACAAGCACCACTGGTACTCACCATCAAATTTGTACTAACTGATCAATACTTATGTCACACATGGAAATAATATTCATCAAGGGGCGGACAGGCGGGGGCGGTGGGGCTAGGAAAACTCTCACTGAATGGGTGTGGGGCGCACAGTTTGGGGGATGTCCACGGTTGTAGCTCTGACTTGGGTAGTGCATAGGCAATATATATAGCCAAAGTGTTGTGCCCCCATAATATTCTGAAATAAAAAAGAAATAAAAAATAAAGTAGAAGAAATAAAAGATGAAACCCTTTTTAAAATTTAATTTATTAGCTAAATTAAAAGGTTAAAAACACGGGGAGACAGATTTTAGATTGAGATTAGAAACGTATGCAAGAGGCAAAAAGGAATTGCATTTTTCTTTCTTTTATAGGAATAAAAAGAGAAGAAAACCCGGGAAGGCAGAGCAAGGATTTGATTTCCCCAGAGCTGACAGCCCTGGCCCTGGCAGCACAGCACTGGGCTCTGAGCTCCGACCTGGACCAGATCCTCCACTTTCAATCCTACAGTTGGCTTGAACAGAGACTCTCATGGTCATGACCAAATTCTAAATCAGTTCCCTCCGAAGATGGATCTCCTCCACCGCAAATCAACATGTGAAGCTCCTGAAGAACACTGACAATGATGCAAGACAGGCATTTAGAGAAGAGGACTGGCAGTTCTCATCTTCCCTCCTGCTCATCGAGGAGGGCCGCCCCCTTGTTTCGTCGCTGAGACAAGGACAGTGGTAGAACCCGTGGAAGTGCAAACATTTGGAATCTTGTCTTATTCTCTCCTATTTCTCCATGAAAACCTTCAAATAAATTTCAAAATTAAAAAAAATTTTTTTAAATGAGTTATTTTGAAATAATTTTAAGTGTACAGCAGAGTTGCAAAAACAGTACTGTTAAATAAAATTTACAGGACGCCATTGGTTTGGACTGAGCTCCTGCACTGGGCCCAACAGACCGAACCAAAATGGAGTCATTCATGCTGAGCGAAGTTCCATACCTCCAAGCCAAAACCAAGTTGTTTATCTGACCTTCTGAGAAATCAGGAGAGAGAGAGAGGGCTAGAATAGTCAAACCTCCAAACAGGCCCGCTTTAGCTGGCATGATAAGGAAGGAAAGTGCCCTCTGCTTCAACCTTTTCAAGGAAAGTAACTTCAAAACCACCAATCCACTCTTTATTCTCTGTTTCTGCTTTCCTCAGCCCTTTTCTGTCTATAAAGCCAAACTTCTCTGCTCAGCTCATGGGAGCCCTCATTCTATTTTATACAATGAGGTGTCGCCTGATTCTAAAATTGTACATAAAAGCTGATTAACATCTTTAAACTAAATTTTGTTTGTATAATTTTGTCTTTTGACAGTACACAAAGAACTCTTGAGTCCCCCATTATCATTTTCTGAACCATTTGAGAGCAAGCTACAAACATAATGCCACATCACCTCTAAACACTCTAGTGTGTATTTTTGGATACAACCTTGTAACGAGTTAAATAGTGTCCCTCCAAAATTCAGGTTCACCTGAAACGTTGGAATGTGACCTTATTTTGAAATAAGGTCTTTGCAGATGTAATTAAAGATCTCAGTTGAGTTCATCCTGGGTTTAGGATGGGCCCTAAATCCAATGGGCTGGTATCCTTATATGAAGAGGAGAGGATGAAGAGAGACACAGAGACATACAGAGAAGATGAGGCAGAGATTAGAGTTATGCGGCCACAAATGGAGGTACCCCAAGAATTGGCCAACATCCACCAAGAGCTAGAAGAGAGGCATGGGTTAGTTTGTCCCTCAGAGTCTCCAGAAGGAACCAACCCTACTGACTGACACCTTGATTTTGGACTTCTAGACTCTAGACCTGCAAGAGAATACATTCCTGTTGTTTTAAGACACCCAGTTTGCGGTAATTTGTTATGGCAGTGCTAGAAAACAAATACAAACCCTGCAAGAAGGAAATCAGCATTGGCACAACACTACCACCCAATCCGTAGACCCCATTTGAATTTTGCCAGCTCAGGTCCCTTTCTGATCCAGGATCCAATCTAGGAACATGTGTTGCATTTAGTTGCCACCATGTCCATATTGAAGGAAGGTGATTTCCTTCAACAGGGAATAGTTTCTCAAATGTTCCCTGCTTCCACATTCTTCAGTTTCAAAGAGTGCAGGTCTTTTATCTGTAGGATGACCCCAGACCTGGTTTCATCTGGTATTTCATTTTGGTCAGACCTCACTGTGCCTTCTTGATAGGAACACTGTGGACAGGATGCTGGGCTCTGCACGTCACAGCACATGATGTCGTCCTATTCCACTACTGGTATTGTTAACCTTGATCGCTTGGTCATGTTGGTGTCTTCCAGATTTCTCCCCCATTGAGTCACCATTTCCCCTTTATAATTGATAAGCATTTTGTGGGGAGATTTTCTGAGACAATGCCAAAATCCTGGTTCTTATCAACTTCCACCCATTAGCCTTAATATTCGTGGATGGTCCTTATCTGAGTAAATCATCACCAAAAGGATGTCATATGGTGGTTTTTTCTTTCTGGTAATCCCTTCTATATTTGTGACTTGGCATTTTACTGTAAGAAAGAGCTTTCATGCCCTGCTCCATTTATTTAGTTGTTTATTCATTTATTTAGCAATATGAATTCCAATTTTATTTAGTACGTTGAAATCTGATACTATCATGTTTATTTTGATGTTTAGATTGTCCCAGATTTAGCCAATGGGATCTCCTTCAAGGTGGTCCCTGTGTCCTTTTGACATGTCCCCATTATTCTTTAAGCATCTCCTTACTTTCTGGCACAAGAAGATATTCCAGGCTCACCTTCTTCCTGTTCCATCTCTGGAATCAGCCATTTCCTGGTTCCTTTTCGTGGAGAAGGGTATTTAGAAACCAAGATTAGATGCTCCATGTGCTCATTGCTACTGGGATGTTATTGCTTCTAGCCTTGCACAGCTGATAGAGCTAGCATTTGTTTGTATATATTCATATACATACCTCCACACACATAGAGTTATATCTGTATGTATATATATCTGAGTGTTTTTATTTATATTTTTATATTTACATATTTCAAAACAGTGAGTTCATGCTATACTTCCAATCATAATTCAATACCTCAAGGTTCTTTCTATCCTTCTTCTTTCTCTCCTGGTCACTTCTCCAACCTGGCTCCCCTTATCCTCTGTAGATTTATTTACTTGCTCAATTTATTTATTTGCTCCATGTAACCAATCTCCAAGCTCGTCACTGCCTCCGTGGGGACACCTCCCACCACCTCTGAGCAGCTCAGCCCCTGGACACACTGACACCTCTGAGAAGGGCATGGAAGGAAAGAGAAAGCTCTGAAGCAGTTTAAAAGAAAAACGCGGAAAAGATAGTGTACAATTGGCTCAACTCTCTTGGAAGCCAGTTGCAGAATGTGAACTTTAATTTTATAGCACATACTTTGCCTTTGATGGAAGAATGAAGTGAAAGACATTACATGATATCCAGTCAGAAGAGAGGCCTGAATTTCTCCCTGATTCCCTAGCTAGGTAGATAGCAAGGAACCACTGACTCTCCTAGGGACAAAAGCGGGTGCCTCGCCTTGGTGCTGCCTAGAGCAATTGCCTGACCTGGGGAAGAAGGACAAAGGCGGCCCCAGTCTTGGTGCTGCCCCACCTTAATCCCGTCTCACAGCAACTGCCACACCTGGGAAGAAGGAGGAACCCCTGCCAATCTGCAAGAGAATGCAGGGAATTCTCCAGGCAGCCCAGGCACAATAGGATCTGGAAACTGACCTAGAGCAACCTAAGGTTAATTAGCATGTCGTTAACTGTCCATCAGAGTGGTTCAGTGGTGAAGTCTGAACCACATGAGGAGGGTCCAATCCAGACACTATAAAACAAGACCCCGGACCACTAGAAGAGCCTGTTGTTATGACAGGGGGCCTGTTCGTCATCTGTGGCGAACGTATCTTGCTCTTCCTCTGTAAATCTATCCTGCTTTTCCTTAGTAAACTTTGTTTCATGCTTGCCTTGCTTTTGGTGTGTCTAGTCATTCTTCCGCCAAGAGCACACCAAGAACCGAGAAGAGACAACTGCCTACCTGACGGTTCCGTTAGAATATCCACAATTAAGTAAAGCCAAATAGAAAAAGAAAGTGGACTGGTACGGGAAGAAAAAAGAAAAAAGAGAGAAGAGACAGATATCAGGGAAGTCAAAGGTCACAGTAGCAGAGCTAAGGCACTTAGACTGGCTTTTCAGAAAGTCCTTGAGGCAAGATTCCTTCCCAGCACCTTCTCCAACCCTGGCCCTGGCCCTACCCCCAACCTCATCCCTCCCTGTAGGCCCAGACCCAACCCATTTTTCATTTACCCCTAGAGATATCACTGCTTTCTTTAACCCTTTGGGTTTCCTCTTCTCAGCCTTCTATGAAGTCAAACTCTGCTAGGTGCTGTAGGAAGCAAGGTGAATCTGTAGTCAGGCAACCCTAGCATTTTAAATACTAGTTTTTCTACTATTTTTTTTTTTTAATCCAGGTTTGTGTAATAGTTTTTCTACTTTTTAGCTTCATCCTAAAGCAGATTATCCTTTGAGCATCTATTTCACCACCTTTAAAATGCACATAACAATACAAACCTCAGGGGTTTGCAGCCAGTGTTAAGTGAGCAAAGTGACTCTTCCTTTCTTATGCAAATTAGGATGCAGGTCTCGGGCTGCTTCTAAATTCCCGTTCCTCCAGCAGCAAAAGTCCAGTGCAGATTTGGCAAAGACTCCCAGAAATGACCTTGTTTGTCTACACGGAAAGACTTTCTTAAGAAAACATTAGGTATTAGGAAGGAGGTAGAGCCAATGGCAAAAATAAATTTAGCCATAATAAACTTCCCATGACTTGGTGACCTTGAGAAAATTGATAAGGAATATAGTTTGCCCCTTTTTTGAAAGAAGAGAGAAACAAATTACATAATATTACAAGAATTACATACTTAAGTATCTAAGTGGATTCTGGCAGAAAGAATCTGGGATTCCGGGGGCTAGTCCTAATTCTCAAAACTGCTTCATTTCAATTTCTCGTTTTCCCTATTTTGTTAATTCCTGGGTTGTGTTGTAAACAACAGGGCCATCAGATAAAAAAAAATACTGGAAAAACCCGGGCAGGCTAACAGGGCAGGCTCTCACTGCCATGCTCACCTGTGACAACCTCTCTCTGGTGTCTCTGTGTGGACACTTTCTCTTTCCAGTGTGACCTGTCACTTGAAACAAGAACTAGTTCTCGGCTGCCTCTGAGAAATGACAAACCTGTATTTTGGCAAAGATGCTGATTTGCAAATCTGTTGTAAAACAGATTTCAGTGGTGGTGGTGGGGTCTCTCCAACCCATCCTAGGAGGTTTTATCACTGAAGAAATTCAAGAACCTCCTTAGAAATCAGTCTCTCCTGAGGGAGGACATGGAGGCCCAGGCCAGTCCTAGCGTCTCAAGCAGGGCCACTTCCCTGAAGCTTTGTTCTTTTCAGCCAAATAAACAGATGACTTTCTGTTTTGCAGGTTTGGTTTCAGAAGGGAGTCGGTCAGCTCTTGGTAAACTGATTCTGTAATTGAGGCTGGCTGCCTCCAGGTGGCACCAGTATGCTATTATCCCACGCAGACTGTGCTCCGGGATAGGGATAGAATTAACAAATTTTGCTCCCGCCCCATTCATTTGAGAACGACTGCCAAGATGAATCTTCCTGACGATTTCTTCTCTGCTCAAAGCCCTTCAGAGGCTTCCTGTTGTCTGCTGGATAAAGCCAAACGATCAGTGGTCTCAGCCTGAGATCAAGCTGAGATCCTAGTCTGAGTCAGCAGGATGGTGGGAGAAGAGGCACCAGGCTTTTGGGTTAGAGTAGAGGGAGGAGATTGTTTGAGCTCCGGGAAAAGAACCGAAACAAAAACAATGAGGTTGAGAAGGGACCCCGATATCCATCTCTGACACCTGTGTCTTTGCAGAGAAGCACTGCAGGCAGACACTGCAAACTTTTCACGCGAGACCCAGAGCCACACCTTGGTGCTCACTACCCAAGTATTTAATAATAAAATGCGACACAGAGGGAGGGGTTTTCTCTTCCACCTCTACAAGAAACACAGCATGACACCGGCCTTGCCACACAGCTGTGACAGTGGCACATAGCAGCCACTAAGAGCCTCCTTATTATAAATCAGCCTTTCCCAGAGACTTGCTAGTTTATGATTAAAAAACAACTTTATTATTATTTTCTTTTCTACCACTGCCTTCAAATATATCTCGTCAGCTATTCTTTCTCCACTCCTGGACAACCTCTTGTGTGGGGCCTACGACTTCTTCAGTCCCAAAAGTCCCAAGCTTTCAGGTATTGAACTAGTCTCACTTTTGAATCTAGGGACAGAGCTTCAGTCTTTCAGGCAATTCAACGCTGTTTTTGCAACCGTATTTTCCATCCATTTCTGAGAGTGACATTCCAGAGTTTGGGCCAAGATGAACTATCTCCCCCCTCTACTCTCAGCCCCCAAAGCTTCCTTGTTCATTGGGAAACTGTGGTAAAATGTGGAGACACAAGACTAGGACGTGGGTGACCTGGGGTGTTCACTCCCAGCTCTGCATCTTATCTGCTGTGTGATTATGAGCACATCAATGCACGCCATGACCGTGGCTTCTTTACTTATAGAAGGGGAATCATGCTCTCTGTCCACAGGTTGTGAGATTAAATGACACAAAATGTGTGAAGGTGTGATGCAAACTTCATGCAGCTATTTGGAGAGTAGGACTCTTCCCTTACCATTTTTTTCTTGTTCTCAGCAATTACCAGAAGAAAAAGAACCATGAAAAGAGCATGGTAAGGATGGGGAAAATGGGGCAAGTATCTGTAGTTTAGGCTCCCTAACTTTGCCCCGGATTCATCAGATGCCTTACATCCCTGTCAGTCAACGTGGGAGGTTTACTTTCTGTACAATGGAAGCGTCTGGAGAGCTCGGTCGGTTGAGTTCAGTGACTCGCCTTAGTACCCACAACAGTACCTGGCATACAGGAGGCGCTCAATAGATACATGTTGATTATATTACACACATGTAGTGTGTAATATAATAATACTAAATATATTGATTATGCTATTCCTTTCCCCATTTCTGATTCCCTGGTCTCCATCTGAGATTCATTGTTGCTGGCTTCCTTCAAAACATATTTGTTGAGCCCTGATTCTGCGCTGGATTCCAGTGGAAGAAGTGAGGAGGGGGCAGATGGAAAGCTGAATAAGAAAGCTCTTGACCTTTAAAAGTTTAAAGTCCTAAAGTAAAGGAAGGATACAAAGGCAAATCAATGAAACCCTTGTCTTTATTACAAGTGCCTTAGTGCTTAGGAAGCACAAACTTCCATGCATTTACTGACCATATTACGTACAAAAATGTAGATTAAATTTTTTTTTTTTTTTTAAGAGGCAGGGTCTTACTCTGCCTCCCAGGCTGGAGTGCAGTGGTGCAATCAAAGCTCACTGCAGCCTCGAACTCGTAGGCTCAAGGGATCCTCCTAACTCAGCCTCCCAAGTAGCTGGAACTTCAGGGATGCGCTACCATGCCCAGCTAATTTTTAAATTTTTCGTAGAGATGGGGTCTCACTATGTTGCCCAGGCTGGTCTCAAACTCCTGGCCTCAATTGATCCTCCCACCTTGGCCTCCCAAACTGCTGGGATTATAGGTGTGAGCCACTGTGCCCAGACCAAAAAAAATTTTTTTAACCCTCCTTTTGAAAGCGTTCAGTTTTGCCTGTTTTTAGTTTTCCTCTTAAAGCCCTGGTTACAACATGTTTCTGGTTTCCTGACAGCAGTCATTCCTGACAATGACATCAGATGCGAGCTTCTTATATTTGCACCCTAGAGATTAATTTGTAGTCAAGTTTCCTTGAAGTTTAAACAGCCATCTAACTCGAAATGGGAATTATGAACAGCCAATTACACTGGCTTCCCTAAGGGGTCCAACCTCCTGTGATGAATAGCTTCTCCTCTCTGACTGTAAAGATTGAATGGATGGAACCTTTTAGGTGAAGACAGGACCGATTTTGTGTGTTAAATGTAAATGCAGGCATTTGTACATGCAAATTCATAATGGGTAAGAAATTGACTGGAAGGAAACAGGACAACTGAGAGCAACAGCTGGCCTGCAGAATAGGTGGGAGCCGTGAAGCGTGAACAACAGCTAAATAAATAACTCGAAATCAGCGGACGAGCTAAGGAGGTAGTAATGGTTTAGAAAAGGAATATTGACAAGTGAGGCAGCTTGGATATTTTGGAAAGAGAGCGATTCAAGAGATGTTGTGGGGGTTGGGGAGGCTCGAGAACATCTAGTTTGGGGTGTCAGGCAGGCAACTGTCTGAGGCGTTTTGGATTCAATCAGGGGACTGAACATAGAGCAGGGCTGGACATAACCTGGCTTTAGACACCTGCGTTTCAGTACTGCCTCTGCTAAATGACATTGAGAGTCATTGTAACTTTTTAGACCCCAGTGTCCTCAGCTGCCTAACAGAGGGTTAGACCAGATCAGTGGTTCTCAGTCATCAATATAGATTAGAACCACCTGGGGAGCTTTGAAACCCCACTGATGCCTGGGCTTTAGCCCCCAGACATTCTGATTTAATTAGGATGGGGTTGGGCACAGGCATGGATGTATTTGAACTTCATTGAGATATAATACACATGCCATAAAATCCACCCTTTGAAAGTGTACAATTCAATGGATTTTAGGCTACTCACAGTTGTGCAAACATCACCTCTATCTAATTTTAGAACATTTTCATCACCTCTGAAAGATACCAAGGTACCTATTAGCAATTATTCCCCATGTCCCCCTCCACCAAGCCCTAGGCAACCACTAATCTACTTTCTGTCTCTATAGATTTGCTTACCCTGGACATTTCATATAAATGGAATCGTATGATATGTGGTTCTCTGTGACTGGCTTCTTTCACTTAGCATGGTGGTTTTGAGTTTCATTTATGTTGTAGCATGTGTCAGTACTTCATTCCTTTTTATGAATATCCAAATAATATTTCCTTCTGTGGATATACCATATTTTAAACATGGATAGTTTTAAAGAATTCCAGGAAGTTCTAATGTGTTGCCATGATTAAGGACCATTACATGGTCATTAAGACCCTGCTGGGCTCCCTAGTCTTGTGGGTGGGATGACAGCATGGATAGAGCCAACAAGAGCCTCTGCCTGGTGAATTCAGTCTCCAACAATATGGTGTACGTTTCTTGATTTACTGGCAAGGAAAGAGTTTGCACCTCTAGGTTGTACCCCCTTGTTTTGTAGTGTGGTGGTTGTTGTACTCAGAGGAGCCGGTGGGTGTGAGGCTGGAAGAAGGAACACAGACAGGGTGGAGGCACTGGCTGGCCAGAGCCCCAGGCTAAAGAGACATCCAGTCCGTCTCTGGTGAGGAGGCCATGAGGTCCCAGGTAAGTCCTGGGAACCATTTTTTGGGTGGGGCAGAAATTGGGGAGGAAGGTGCATCTAAAACCTGAAAATGATTCCATGGAGTTCAAGAAGCACCCTTGTTGTGTGAGAGACAGATTTAGTTGTGAAGGCATCAGCAAATACTCACGGGTGGAGCCCACTTGCTGCTGTGCTGAGGTCCTCTCCTAGTGCCTTTGTTTGGTCCTTTGGCCTGCTGTCCGTTCAGCGGAAGACCCCAACCAGGCTCTTGCCAATGAGACCAGTTGGTGCCAACCCACAGGAATCGCCGTTTGCTGCTTAAGAAAAGATGGTCATGCCTGTTCCCATCCTGTTCAGACCATTAACAGAAAGTGGGCTAATACTTCTGTTGTCCCTGCTTTTTTTTTTTTAAACCTGCAAAGAAACTGAGTGATTTTTTTAACATGATCACAAAGCAAGATAAAGACAGATGAAGGCCCAGAACTCACAAATGCAGCCATGAAGAGATCTCACATATTCTGGGGTTACCAGAAGGGACCCTGCTTTCTCTCCCTATGGCCCCTGCCAAATTCCTCTCCATTCAGCAGCCCTGGTGATCTTTGTAAAATATAATTCAGATAATTCTTTCCCTTCTCCTCACCTTGACACCCCCCAGTGGCTTTCCTATGCTTAGGATGAAATCCAAAGCCCCTTACCTCATGGAAATGCCTCGCAGATCTGACCCAGCCGTCCACAGCCACATCTCCCAGCTGTGCCCCGTCAGTTCCAGCCACATGATAAAGCACACCCAGCTTTTTTCCTACTTCAGGGCCCTTGTACTTGATTTTCTCATCCAATGTATTTGTAACCTTCTGTCTCAGCTTTGGCGTCTTTTCCTTGGAGACACCTTCTCTTTCCCCTCCACCTGCTGCCTAAATGAGGGTCTATTCTTACTTTTTCTCATGACATCCTTTGATTGTCTCATACAGCTCATCACCATTTGTAATTCTACATTTATTGTGTTTGTTTAATATCTGTTCCTCCGCTAGACTGTAAGCTCTATGTTGGATTTATTCCTACTGCATTTCCCTGCGTAGTGCCTGGCTGTGATGTGTACTTAGAAATACTTGTTGAAGAAGTGATTGGATGCATGGGTGGATTCCTGGGAGCCCAGGTCCTGGGTGTGGGGGTACTCTTCAGGGTTGTGATTGCCTGGGAGAGCCGGGGGGGATGGAAGAGCCGTGGGAAGATTCCACGGAAAGGATAGGAGTGAAGCCCAGAGATGTGTTAGTTACCCGTAAACAGTGTATAGAAACAGGAGGCCAAAATCGAGTGGGTGTTTAGGTCCAGGGAAGAAAGGGTCAGACACTGTACAAGTCATCAAGAAAACAGATTCAAGATACAGGTGATGACCTTGCAATCGGAAGGCAGTTCCAATAGGTGGAAAGGGACAGGTGTGTAGGAGGAGGTTGGAGGACCACTGAGGCTCAGGAGAAGCTGAGGGCAGCTCAGTTCTGTCATCCCGGAAGCCAAATGAAAGGTTGGAGGAGACTTATGGATATTAGTGCCATTGGAGTTATAGGAGACCTTCCTCCTTATGTTGAATGCCAGAATGTGAACCTGGCTTTCCAGGGAGCTCCCTCCTAGATAGGCGACTTGGTGCACACAGGATGGTCAGAGGCTGTGGGAGCCCAGGAGCCACAGATTGGCACCCAATGCAAGGAGGGACTGGGAACCTATGGGAGCTCTGCTCTTTTATTATTTTATTATTATTATTTTATTTTCCTTTGGGTTGAATATATTTTCATGATATTGCTTTTTGGGCTGGGGGCTGATCTGTTTTTAAAGCCTTCTCGTAGGCCAGCAGTGTGGGCAAACCCCTGCTCTCGCTCCTGCGTATCTGTCTGGACCCTGGAGGCAGCATGAGGTGTTGAAAGCTGTGGTGCGCAGAATAATGGCCCTTTCCCAGCTGTGGTCAGATGGAGATGTGACTATAGAAGCAGGGACAGAGAGATGCAATGCTGCTGGCTTTGAAGATGGAGGAAGTGGCCACGATCCAAGGAATGTGGGTTCTCTCGAAGCTGGAGAAGGCAAGGAAATGGATTCTCCCTTGGCTCAAAATAAGATATCCGCATCAGGTATTTATAATGGCTTCATAGCTCTTCCCAGTCAAAATGTAATTTACCTATCAGGGACAATTTTACCATATGTGATATTGCCTTGTAATAGAGTTGAGATGACCATTTTATCTGGTTTCCAAGGTGTGGTAGGAAGAGAAATGAATGGCCTCCCAAAGTTATCCAAGTCCTAATCCCCGGAACCTGTGAACACGGTACCTACCATGGCAAAGGGAAATTAAGGTGGCAGATATCATTAAAGTTGTTAATCAACTGACCTTAAAATAGGGAGAGTATCCTGGATTATGTGGACGGGCTCAGTGTAGGCACAAGGATTTGAACATAGATGAGGGAGGCAGTGTGAGACTCGGTTGGCCATTGCTGGCTTTGAAGATGAAAGAGATTCACAAGACAAAGAAGACAGGTGGCCTCTGGAAGCTGGAAAAGGCAAGACAATGGACACTGTCCTAGAGCCTCCAGAAAAGAATGCAGCCCTGCTTTGATTTTAGCTCAGTGAGACCCGTGTTGGACTTCTAACCTACAGAATTGTAAAATAAAAAATGTGTGTTGTTATAGGCTGCTAAATTTCTGATAATTTGTTATAGCAGAATTTAGAAGACTACTACTAAGGCTCCCTGGACTTAGAGTCAGAAAGACTGGGCTAAAATTCCAGCTCAGACGTTCATTCCCATGCTACTGTGAGGAAGTCATTTAAACTTTGAATCAGTTTCCTTTCTCTAAAAATAGGGGTAAATATCCCTATTTTTGGAGGTTGTTCTTAGGATCAAATGGGATGTCGTACGTGAAAAACCCAGTCTGGGGACTGACTCATTGGTGTATAATCTGTATTGTTAAACCTGAAACTGTGATGGTACATTTCTCTTCCCTTCCTTGTCACAGAAAATTAACGGTGACTGACACTGATATGGTGGAATTATTGGCATCATGACGAGTGTGTTATTAAAAGCAAGCAAAAAAATGATACAAGGAATATATAGGCATTATAGAAAAAAAGAGAAGAAAATATAGGTAGCCTGGGCTCAGTAGCTCACGCCTATAATCCCAGCATTTTGGGAGGCTGAAGTGGGAAGATTGCTTGAGGCTAGGAGTTCAAGACCAGCTGGGGCAACATAGCAAGACCCCATCTCTACAAAAAATAGAAAAATTATCCAGGCATGGTGGCTCATGCCTGTAGTCCCAGCTACTTGGGAGGCTGAGGTGGGAGGATCGCTTGAGCCCAGAAGTTCAAGGCTGCAGTGATCTGTGATTGTGCCCAGACGATAGAGCAACACCCTGTCTCTAAAAAGAAAAAAAAAAAAATACAGATAAACAAAAAACATCTGGGGGAATCTTTTCCCTCTCTTCTGGTCTTCCTCCTTTGCATATTCATGTATCCAACATCTATCACGTACAAAGTACCAGGGGTCTTGGGTTCTAAGATGAAAGACAGTCCTTGGACTCAAGGAGCTTGTCATCCAATCGGGAGAGAGAAACAGGGATGACCAGACTGAGTACTCCACTGGAGATATCTGCAGGATGCATGGGGGAAGTGGGGAAGGAGCCTCCAGTGGGGGAGTCAGGTAGAAGCTCCAGAAGAAGCTGGGCTTGGCTGATACCTAAAGAACAAGAGGCACCTGAGGACTGAGATGTGGGGAGCACAGCTGTCCCAAAGGCAGCCAGGAGCCCTTCCTTGCCTGGACCATGTCAGCTGGGACTCGCCCCACCCTTTCTCCCAGCAGAAGGGGCTGCACCCAAGCTCGACTTCCTAGGCAGAGATGCTTCCTCCATCCCCTTGGTCCCTACCTCCCCACCCCACAGGAGGTCTGCCACCTTTCTCAGACAGCTCCTATGAACAACTTGCACCTGCATCTGGCTGCTTGGCCCTAAATGACCTGTGTCAACCTGTGTCCCTTGACAAGGGCTGCTTTCTCAAGCTTCTCAAGCTTGCCCTGTAAAAAGACAGAAGAAAAGGGGCCTGTGTCCCTCCCCTGTGGGCTCTTTGGCACCCAGGCCCTCCCATGCCTCTCAGTGGGAGGGTCAGGGGATCCATGCCTGCCTTTTCTCCAAAGCGTCTATTTCCTTACCCATATCCTGGCACACTGGAATTTTCCCTGAGCCCTGATGCACGGAAACCCAGGAGGGAACCACCTCGCACAACAGGGTCAAGATGGGGAAAAGCATCTCAGACAGAGGAGAATGCACAGGCAAAGGCGAGAATGAGAGAGTGCAAGGCGTGCTTGGGAGCCACAGGTAGTTCCGCATGGGAGCTGAGACCACCATCAGTTTCCAAGTGATGCTGTCTGTGATGCTAAGGGGTTTAGATATTTATCCTGTAGGCCTTTACTTTTCCACTCAGCAAATATTTTTGGAGGACTGTATTAGTTTTCTAAGGCTGCCTGAATAAATTACCACAAATTTGATAGTTTCCAACAACAGAAATTTATTCTCTACAGTTCTGGAGGAGAGAGTTTGGAATCCAGGTGTCAGCAGGGCCATGCTCTCTCTGAACCTTCTAGAGGAGGATTCTTGCCTCTTCCAGCTTTTGGTAGCCTCGGGCCATGGCCCTCTGTCACCAGAAAAGGGCATGATGGAAAAACAAGTGTAAGGAAGGTCTGGTGGCACTCGGGTGGTTTGAGCGGGGGTCAGGGCGGACATCGATACAGGCTTGTTTTCATTAGGTAAAAAGGATGTGAAAGGATGAAAGTCTGTCCCAGAGACCTCACTCTTTCCATGGGCATTGTTTGGGAGAGGGTTGAGTATAAAGAAGCTCATTCTGGAGCTTCAATTAAACTTTTTCCAAAGACTTTTTTGCACTGCCCACTCCCCCTTTATTCTGCTGTCAGGCATAGAATCAAACTGATCATAATCATGAATTCATAGCACAAGGTTATCATTGTCCCTGCAAAGCTTCCCTTCTAGTTTTAAATTAATTATTATTTCCCTCTTAGCCTCCCAGCTCTAATCCTATTGCCCTTCCCCTTCCCTGGCATATCCAGACTTATATATTTAATACATTTCTTTCCAATCCACCTTCCACCACACAGATGTATGTAAATATCCTCCATAATATACAATATTTTATATTTGTTTTAAAATTCTTATAAATGTTATTATGCTATAAATATTTTATTTCTTACATTTTTGGCTTAACATTATGATTTTGAGATTTATACATGTTTTATGGAGTCTAAGTGGTTCCTTCTGTCTATTGCAAAGCATTTCACCAAATACATCTAACTTATTTTGCTTGTCCATTTTCCTGGGAAAGGCCCCTAGGTTGCCTCCATCTCTGCTATACATACAACTCTGCGTGAACCTCTTTGTGCCTGTCTCTTTATGAATTTGTGTGATAATTTCTGCAGCGTATATACCAAGAATGGTTTTCCTGGGGCCTAGGGAATGCCTGTAGAAAATGCTCTTCAAAATGGCTGCACCAGCTCACATTTCAACCAACAATGCTCAAACGTTCACATTTTCCCCTCCTTGCCACCACTTGATATTGTCCAACTTTCCAATTTTTGTCAGCTTCATGTGTGTAAAGTAGTATTTTGTTAATTCAGTAGGATTCTTCCAAAATCCTAGTGTTTGCAGTCATCTTTGCTAAGTTTGAAGAGAATGTAATCACTATATCAATTGCTGCATGGGCTGCATTTCTCTCTCTCTCTCTCTTTTTTTAGATATAGGGTCTTGCTCTGTTGCCCAGGCTGGAGTCCAGTGGTGGACTCCTAGCTCACTGCAGCCTCGAACTCCTGGGCTTAAGCGATCCTCCCACCTCAGCCTCCTAAGTAGCTGGGACTACAGCTGTGCATCATCACACATGGCTAATTTTTAAAAATTTTTACTTTTTTTTTAGAGATGAGGTCTTGCTATGTTGCCCAGGCTGGTCTCAAACTCCTGGGCTCAAGCAATCCTCCCGCCTCAGTCTCCCAAAGTGTTGGAACTACAGGCGTCCGCCACTGCACCCTACCTGAGTTGCATTTCTGTGAGCCCTATAGCCTTTCTTTCCCTGACTTAAATAGTAGTTCATAAGTATATAATAAAAGTGCCTGCCTCAGAGAGCTGTTGTAAGGGTGAGCTGAGTGTCTGGCCCATCTAAGTGCTCAAGAAAGGTAAATTATGGTTATTATTTTTATTGTCATCATTACTGTGAATATAAAGTAATTAGCACAGTGTTTGACACATGGCATTCTACTAGAGTGCAGGCTCCACAAGAAAAGAGAGTTTGTGCTTTTCTTGTTCATGGCTATACCCCCAGCTCCTAGAACAGTGTTTGGCCCATAGCAGGTGCTCAATAAGAATTTGTTGAATGAATGTACAATAACTGTAAGCTGCTATAATGATGGCGATGATGCATATAAAGTGACTAGCACAGTGGATGGAATATAATAAAGGCTCAATAAGTGTTAGCTAATAAATGTTAACTCTTATTATAATTAACTCATGCCACAGAGGCCCTCTGTCTCTGTCTTTGCTAATGCTTAACTCACAGGAAGGAGTTAGGCCACCAGTTCCCAAAATTGGTTGCACTTTGGAATCACCTGAACTTTGGAATCATCATGTTAAAAATAAGTGATGGCTGGCCAATCTCCCACTATGCAACCCACCTCTTACCTCTCACCATACAATATCAATCAATTTACAAAGAAAAAGGGGTAACTTTACAGTGGAGAAGCCTAATGGACACCATCTTAGTCAAGTGACCAAAGTGAATATTATCAGTCATGGGACAAATCAAAATTGTGAGCCAGTCAGTTGGATGCAATGAGAGCACAGCATCATTTCTGTGATGTTTTTGCCAAAGATGAGTAAACAGAATCTAGCTCTAAGAAAAAGTCAAACCAACCCAAATTGAGGAGCAGTCTACAAAATAATCTTCAAGTGTGTCAAGGTCGTGAAAGTCAAGGAAAGACTGAGGAACTGTTCCCAACTGAAGGAGACTTGAAGACACCTGACACCTGCATTGCAATCACGACAACTTGTGATTCTGAACTGGACCTTTTTGCTATAAAGGATGTTATTAGGATGGTTGGTGAAACTTGAATGGAGTCTGAGGGTTAGTGAGTAGAGATACAACAATGTTAACTTCCTGAGTTTGATGTTTGTATTGAGGTTACATAGGAGAACGTCCTTGTTTGTAGAAAATAGACAGTAGAATATGTGAGGAAAGTGATGCATTAGTTTGGCAAATTACTCTCAATGGGTTCAGGAAAAATTTTTTGTATTGTATTTGAAACTTTTCTGTAAATTTGTAATTGTTTGAAAATATGAAATATTATTTAAAAATTCTGATGGTTAGGTCCCAATTACATGTTGATTTAAATGGTAGGGGGTATGTCTTACTCAGTTTGGGCTGAATACCATAGATGGGTGGCTTAAACAACAGAAATTTATTTCTCATAGTAAGTCCAAGATCAGAGGGTCAACATGGTCGGTTTCTGGTGAGGGGCTTCTTCCTGGTTCACAGATGGCCATCATCTTACGGAAGAGCACATGGCAGGGAGCAGAGAGAAAGGAAACAAGCTCTTTTGTGTCTCTTCTTCTAAGGGCACTGATCCCATCATGAGGACTCCACCTTCATGACCTAATCACCTCCAAATACCGTCCCATTGAGGATTATGGTTTCAACATATGAATTTGGGGGGGACCCAGCATGCATTCTATAACAGAGTACAGCCTGGTCTTCAGGATTTTAAAAAAATCTCCCCCCCACCCTTGGCTGGGTGTGGTGGCTCACACCTGTAATCCTAGCACTCTGGGAGGCTGAGGTGGGAGGATTGCTTGAGCTCAGGAGTTTGAGACCAGCCTGAGCAACAGTGAGACCCCATCTCTACTGAAAATAGAAAAATTAGCCAGGTGTGGTGGCATGCACCTGTAGTCCCAGCTACTTGGGAGGCTGAGGCGGGAGGATCGCTTAAGCCCAGGAGTTGGAGGTTGCAGTGAGCTACGATGATGCCACTGCACTCTACCCAGGGCAACAGAGCAAGACTCTGACTCAAAAAAAAATAATAATAAATTTCCCCAGTTGCCCAATGTGTGGCTAAGTTTGAAAACCACTGGGTTAGATAATTTCTGCAAGGTGATCAGTTGATTTTCTATGCCAGGTATTCCCGTCATCTGGAAACTGTGCACTGGGCAGTATTTTCAGAGGGTGGTAGGCCACCTGCCGTCCCTCCCTGTAACCTCATAAAAAGCCAGCCTGCGTGAGTTGGGGGAGTGTGAGCTTCTCTCTCGGGCACGTAGGTGCCAAGGGATGGCTAGGACTGCCTCACACAGACCAGAAATGCCTTGACAGTTGCAGTTGACCCCCTAGATCACAGAGAGGGTCTCAGACAACTAGCAAGCTCATCTGTTAGGTAAGAGTGGGTCTCAAGCCCTAGCTTTGCCACTTGCTAGCCGTGTGACCTGGGTTATTCAGTTCTGGGGCCTCAAATTCATCCCTCATACTTCCTCATAGGATTATTGTGAGGATTAAATGAAGTCATTAGTGCATGAAAATCACCTAGCACAGTGCCCAGAATGGAATAAGCATCCAATTCATGCTAGCTATAATATTATGTAAGAAGAACTATGTGATTTCCTGAAAATATTAATGTCACTAAGAGTCTTTGAGTGTTTGTGTGTATGTGTATGTGTGTGTCCTGGGAGATATTACAGCCGAAGAAGGGGAATGTGCCAACAGCTACATTTTTTTCTTTTTTAAGACAAGGTCTTGCTCTGTATCCAGGCTAGAGTGCAGTGGTGTCATTATAGCTCCCTGAAGCCTCAAACTCCTGGGCTCAAGCGATTCTTCTGCCTCAGCCTCCCAAGCAGCTAGGGCTACAGGCATATGCCACCAGGCATGGCTAATTTTTCTACTTTTTGTAGAGATGGGGTCTTGCTACATTGCTCAGGCTGGTCTCGAACTTCTGGATTCAAGTGATCCTCCCTTCTCAGCCTCCCGAAGTGCTGGGATTATAGGCGTGAGCCACCGCGCCCAGCCTAACAGCTACGTTATTAAAAGAGCTGAGACCCCAAGTGGTTGGGAATAACCTTGCCACCTGCCCTTCATTTCCTACTGGCCAGCCTGGCAAATTCCTGTGAGATGAGCATGGGGTCCTAACTGTGGTCAAACCCCCTTTTGCTACAATCTCTCCATGACCTCTGCATCAGAGAAAATCCTCTCTCTTGGGAGGTTCCAGTGTCAAGAAGGAGTGGGTGAAATTAGTGAGGAAAAAGAGGCAGCAGTGGCAGAAAGAAGCCCCAAGGACAGGTCTCATCTGCCTTCCCATCTGGAGGTTTTGAAGGGTAGCGAGTCCACTTTTGACATTGCATCTTTGGGTTGGATATTGCTAGTAGAAAGCTTCAGAGAACAGTTGTTTGAAGGGGAAAGGAGGTTAATTGTTTTAACTTGAGCAGAGTAAACTTGGAAAGTGAGAAATGCTCCCTATTCCAATAGGTCTCTGGTCCAAAACCACACCTGGCCTCGCATCCTTCTAATGATAATCCCCACAGAGTTCCAGGTGTTCAGCCCAGTGACTGATTGCAAGCCCTGCCGAGTTCAGAGGGACAGGATGGAGGCTATATATAAATCCGACAAAGTTTCAAAAGGTAAAAAGACGCATGACCGATTACAAGAGCTTACATTGCTCTGGGAGAGTGCTGAAGCTTTTATTTCTGCCCTGGCTGACACCTTGCCTTTGTTCCTTCCTGGAAGACAAGAAGGTCCTGTGGCCACGGTTCCCCATCTGTGAAATGGGGTGAGATTATCCATCCTGTGGGAAGTCGTCTGTGCAAGGCACCTTTGAAGGCCCCAGGGTACGGCAGCTCAATGCACTCTGAAGAGCTGGTGCCAGTATTCCCAATGGCAAAGGCACCAGGGCCAGCTGACGCTTCAGGTGGTGTCTGAGAGACCGGTGGGGGAGAGCTGGTGGCAGGCAACACCTGCGAGTCGTTGGGGAGGGTTGCCAGGGAGGGCTGAGACATGGCAGCAGCTGGGGGACAGGTCAGCAGGCAGCCCCTGTGTCAGGCAAGACAGGGCCTCTTGGAAGGTGGTGGCTGGCCTCCAGCGCTGCTCTCAGTCTCTGCTGCAGTCACTGAACCACACGCCTCGACAGAAGGAGGCTAGAGCTCAGTAATGCCAGGAGGAAGTAAACTCAGGAAAGTCACGAAAGGTGAACGCAGAGTTACTCAACGAAATACCAGCTCTAGAATTAGGAGGCACCCGTGCAAGCTGTGCTCTGGGGCAAATTACAGATTTTTTTGGCTTGCTTGTTTGCTTTTTTTGAGACAGGGTCTCACTCTGTTGCCCAGTCTAGAGTGCAGTGGCATCATCATAGCTCACTGTAGCCTCAAACTCCTGGGCTCAAGCGCTCCCCCTGCCTCAGCCTCCTGAGTAACTGGGACTATAGCTGTGCACCACGACGCCCAGCTAATTTTTTTTTGTGGAGATGGGGTCTTACTATTGCCCAGGCTGGTCTTGAACTGGTCGCATATGATCCTCTCACCTCGGCCTCCCAAAGTGCTGGGATTACAGGCATGAGCCACTGTGCCTGGCCAAATCATGGACTTTTAACATAGAAAGTTATGTGACAGACCCCCTTCCTTATTTCCTTTCCTTTATAGACATGGGAACTCAGGCTCAAAGAGTGTTGGTGGCTTGCCCAAAGTCTCACAGCTAAGTAGCAGTCTAATGGCTAGTGGTTTCCTAGTCAAATGCTCTTTTCAATATGACTTAGCTTCCCTAAATGACTAAGCATATGTCAAACTTTTGCAATTTACTTTCTCCAGAGTACAACTGTCTTAGAGGAAATGCGGCGTGGTGGATAGAAAACATATTCTTTGCCATGGCAATTAGTGCAGCAATGAAAAGGTGGAATTAGTCACAAAGTCTTCCCTAGCCCATTAGGGGTGGGAGGTAAGAGATGCACCTCCCCTGAGGAAACAGAGAACTGACCCCGAGTGGGAAGGTGTGTGTCGGTCCTGGAACACAGCCAGGCACCGTGAGGGCTGGGACTCATCTAGTCCTGAAGTGTGACTTTCAGTCAACTTCCCTTCATTCTGGCCTCTGGGGCACACATTTCACAAACAAAACAAGGCTACCTTGGAGTGGGGGTGCCCTGGAGCTGTGGTCACTCTTCATCCAACTTCAAGGCCCACATTGGCAGCAGCTGCAGTGCTGGGGGGTGTTGTCCAAAGAGCTGTGTGGACAAGCCTAGTGGCAGACACAGTGAGAGCTCAGCAGTGCTGCATCAGGGCCTAGAATGACCACAGCGACAAGGTCTGGGTGGTACCTAACCCCACCCCACAGCACCAATGGATCCTCCTGTAGGAGAGGGGTCCCCAAGCATACTGGACCAGGGATCCACAGTTTTGGAGTTAGGCAGTCTGGGTATTGTCTCTTGTCTGTGGCTCACAATGGCTGCATGAGCTTGAGCAAGTCATTTCACCTCCAAGCCGCAAAATGTGTAATAACATCATAGAGTCGTTAGGGTTATTGTAAGAACTAAATGATGTAACATGGTAAAAATGCCTAGAACAGTCCTAGAGCCTCAGGAGTTGCTTAACAAATGGTATTTCTTTCCATTTTCCCCTTAGGATTAAATATCATTGAAATTGTCATCTATGCACTTAGTTATCTTCCATTTGGGCAAGTAAGCATTACGCACACATACGCATGCACATATTCTCCTGTATGTAAATTCCACAATCAAAGAACCATAGACTATTAGTGCTCAAAAGCACCTTAGAAATCCCCTAGTCCTGAGCTCTCCTCCCACAGATGAGGCCCTGGAGGCCTGGAGAGGTGACGTGGATTGGCCAGGGCTATGCAGGCATAAGATTCCAAGTCATGTCCTGATGTCCAAAATTAGTTGTGGGATGTTTTGGGAGTATGATCCTGGTCTTTGGGGGTTTCTATCAAGAAGATCAGCTGTGTCATTGAGAAACCAGAGTCGGGGATGGGGCACTGGTCTGGATGCATTATCTGGCTCAACCAGAATGTCTGATAATAATTTATTCCTCAAATATTTTGGGGATCATGGGATCATAATATGTCAAGTCTGGCCTCACGCAACTCCCTGGCAGCAGGGAGATTTGGAAACTATTACATTATAATCTGCTGAGAACCATGATCAAGGGTTCCTCAATTTTGTGGGGGTTGTTGGGGATGGGGAAGCATTCAGTTGCCCCAGACTACTTGTCCTTACTTATACTAGGTAATTCCTGGAAGGCATAGAAAGGAGGTGTCGCCTCACTCTTGTGTGTGCACTCACACATCAGTTCTGTCTAGCATGAGTGCCCATACAGCCATAATCCAACTTTCACCTCTTTGACTTGGTAAGAGAGAACTAGGAGCACAAAAAAGTGGAATAGAAAGAAACCATCCAATAGTTCAAAGCCCATTTCAGAAGAGCACCTAAACCTACTTTTTCTCTTTTTCCTATCTCTCCCCTTTGTTTATCCTTTCTTTCTCTCTCTTTTTTTTCCTGCCAAGACTGGCGATCCCCTAAAAATGGTAATACCCCTTCTCAGGTCTGCTAAACAAATGTTGTTTCTACCCAAACAGGTACAGTGTAAATAGATCATGACCAAATGGTACTTAAGGGCAACATCTCTCTTGCTCATCTCTCCTGTGTCTTTTTGTGTGTAAAAATTTATTCATTCTTTTTTAAAATAATTTTTATTTCAAAATATTAGGGGTACAAGTGTTCCTGTTACATGGATAAATTGTATAATGCTGAAGTCAGAGCTTTCAGTGTGCCAGTCACCAGAATTGTGTACATTGTACCCAATGGGTAAATTTTTATCCCTCATCCCCCTTCCAACCTCCCCCCTTCTTAGTTTCCAATGTCCTTTGCACTACTTTATGACCATGTGTACCCATCGTTTAGCTCCCACTTACTAGTGAGAACATGTGGTGTTTGTTTTTCCATTCTTGAGATACTTCACTTAGGATAATGGTCTCCAATTTCATCCAAGTTGCTGCAAATGACATTATTTCATTTCTTTTTGTGACTCCATGGTGTGTGTGTGTGTGTCTCTCACATTTTCTTTATCCACTTATCAATTGATTCCACATCTTTGTGATTGTGCATAGTGCTGTGATAAACATTTGGGTACAAGTATCTTTTTGATATAATGACTTCTTTTCCTTTGGGTAGATACCCAGTAGTGGGATTGCTGGATCGAATAGTAGATCTACTCTTAGTTCTTTGAGGACTCTCCATACTGTTTTCCATAGAGGTTGTACTAATTTATAGTCCCACCAACAGCATACAAGCATTCCTTTTTCACCATATCCATGCCAACATCTATTGTTTTTTGATTTTTCAATAATGGCCATTCTGACAGGGGTAAGGTGGTATCTCAGTGTGGTTTTAATTTGCATTTCCCTAATTATTAGTGATGTTGAGCATGTTTTTCATATGTCTGTTGGCCATTTGTATATCTTCTTTTGAAAAAACTCTGTTCATGTCTTTTGCCCACTTTTTGATGGGGTTATTTTTTTTTTCTTTGCTGATTTGTTTGAGTTCTTTGTAGATTCTGGATATTAGCCCTTTGTTGGATGTATACTTTGTGAATATCTCCTCCCATTCTGTAGGTTGTCTATTTACTCTGTTGATTGTTTCCTTTGCCATACATAAACTTTTTAATTTAATTAAGTCTCATATTTTTATTTTTGTTGTTGCTGTATTTGCCTTTGGAGTCTTAATTATAAATTCCTTCCCTAGGCTGATATGTAGAAGAGTTTTTTCTATGGTTTCTTCCAGAATTTTTATGGTTTCAGGGCTTACATTTAGGTCTTTAATCTATCTTGAGTTAATTTTCATATATGGTGAGAGATAGGAATCCTGTTTCATTTTTCTACATGAGGCTATCCTATTTTCCCAGCACTATTTATTGAATAGGGTCTCCTTTCCCCAGTGTATGTTTTTGTCTACTTTGTCAAAAATCAGTTGGCCATAGCTATGTGGTTTTATTTCTAGGTTCTCTATTCTGTTCCATTGGTCTATGACCCTACCTTTAGACCAGTACCATGCTATTTTAGTCACTATATCCTTGTGGTGTAATTTGAAGTCAGGTAATGTGATGCCTCCTGATTTGCTCTTTTTGCTTAAGATTGCTTTGGTTATTTGGGCTCTTTTTCAGTTCCATATGAAGTTTAGGATTATTTTTTCTAGATCTGTGAAAAATGATGTTGGTATTTTGATGGGACTTGCATTGAATCTGTAAATCACTTTGGGCATTATGGACATTTTAACAATGTTGATTCTTCCAATCTGTGAGCATGGGATGTTTTTCCATTTGTTTGGTCATCTATGATTTCTTTCATCAGTGTTTCATAGTTCTCCTTGTAGAGATCTTTCACCTCCTTGATTGGTATATTCCTAGGTATTTTACTTTATTTGTAGCTATTGTAAATGGCATTACATTTTTGATTTGACTCTCAGCTGGACTGCTATTGGTATATAGAAATACTACTGATTTGTGTACATTGATTTTGTAACCTGAGAATTTGCTGAATTTATTTATCAATTCTAGGAGTCTTTTGGTGGAGTCTTTAGGGTTTTCTAGATACAGGATCATACCATTAATGAATAGGGATAATTTGACCTCCTCTTTCCTGATTTGTTTTGTTTTGTTTTAAGAGATGGATGTCTCCCTATGTTATCCAGGCTGGTCCCGAACTGCTGGGCTCAAATGATCTTCCTGCCTCAGCCTCCCTAGGAGGAGGGACTACAGGCATAACTCTAAGTTACTTTTTAGTACACAAATAGAGAGAGTGTTATCCACAGTTTGGCGCTTGTCCCCGAGGCCGCATCCGAAGAATGAGGACAAGTGGTTTGAGGATAAGGAAAGGAAAGTTTATTAATTTGCCAGCAAATGAGGAGGTTGGCAGATTCCCACCTTAAAGTACCAACATCCTCCTCTTTCCTGATTTGGATGCCCTTTTTTTCCTTTCTCTTGCCTGATTGCTCTGGCTAGGACTTGCATTACCATGTTGAATAGAAGTGGCAATAGTGGGCATCCTTGTCTTGTTCCAGCTCTTAGAGGGAATGATTTCAACTTTTCCCCATTCAGTATGATGTTTATGTGGTGAATTGTATTTATTGATTTGCATATGTTGAGCCATCCTTGCATTCCTGGGATGAAACCCATTTGATCATGGTGGATTATCTTTTTGATGTTCTGTTGAATTAGGTTTGCTAGTATTTTGTCAAGGATTTTTGCATCTATGTTCATAAGGGATATTGGTATGTAGTTTTCCTTTTTTCTTGCATCCTTTCCTGGCTTTGGTATCAAGGTGATACTGGCTTCATAGAATGAGTTAGGGAGAGCTCCCTCCATCTCAGAGTTATGGAAAAGTTTCAGTAAAATGGGTGCCAGTTCCTCTTTGTAGGTCTGGTAGAATTCAGCTGTGAATCTGTCTGGCTTGGGGTTTTTTTTTACTGGGAGATTTTTTATTACTGTTTCAACCTCACTACTTATTATTGGTCTGTTCAGGATTTCTATTTCTTCCTGATTCAGGCTTTGGAAGTTGTGTGTTTCCAAGAATTTATCCATTTCCTCTAGGTTTTCTAGTTTGTGTGCATAGAGGATTTCATAATAGTCATGGATGATATTTTGTATTTCTGTGGTATCAGTTGTAATGTCTCCTTTTTAATTTCTGATCTCCTGTGTCTTTGCTAAGTAAACTAACCAAGACAAACAAACTGCACTCCCACTCTTCAAAAGTAATGTTTATTTTTCCTGATTTTAAAATTACTTTACTCATCATGGAGGGTTTGGAAATCATATAGAAATAAAACACAAAAAAAGACAATTCACTTATAATCCCACAAATTCTGGAGTGATCTCTTAAAATTTTAGTCTTCTTTTTAATTCAAGAAAAGAGTACTTATTTTTTTAAAAAAAAACAGAACTAATACCAACAACAACATTCTGAATTTTCCTTCTTTTCTTGATCTTATAGCAAAAGCTTTTCCCCAGTTATTAAATATTCTTTACAAAGAATTAATTTTTAACAGCTACATATTATTTCCTCATTTAGCTCTCCCTTAATTTATTTAACCAGACCTCTGTTGCACATTTAGGTTTTCAATTTTTCAATGTTATATGTAATTCTGTGATAAACATACTTATGCACAAATTCCTGGGTTAATCTCTGATTAACCCTGACTCAATTGAGATTGTGACAATCTAGGTGACATTATCTCCAAACCCCCAATTCTGGAATGGGTGGAAGCCAAAGGAATCCTAAAGGTTTCTACTAACTGATGGGGGAATGGGTCTCCCTCCCTCCCTTGCCTCTGGATCTGGCCTCCCCCTGGGTCTGCCTCAGTCCTAGACCATGTTTATCTTGACATGAAGCTGGGCTCCTTCTTTGGATTTCACAATAAAAAACCACTCACACAAAGCAGTACTGTTTAGAAGACCCTGCTGAAGATTTTTGGAGTCCTGGGATGGTGCCACTTGGAGGTCCTCTTCCTCCTTCCCATTTCTGCTTGACACTGTGACCTCGTCCTTGGCAGGGGTGAGGCTGCTTGGCACCCAGACACTTAAGAGTAGGGCTCACCTTCTACCCAACCATTTACTAACGCATTTTTTCTCATCAAAAAATTCTGGTGCCAGCAGTTAGTTAATTCTTACACTTAGAAGAGACTACAGCATATCAGGAGAATTCCTAGGTCTAACAATATGGACAGTAGGCATTGAAAGTTGTTTAAAGCCAAGTATTGGATGTGGGGATAAGGATATAAATAACAGCACAGTTGTTTGATTGTTAACATTGCCAGACTCCAGAATCACCATTTTAATGTGTGCAGCCGACTTAGTCCTAGGGGCTGGGAGTTACATTTGCCTATTTTAACAACCTGAGAATTTCTCATTAGAAAGAGGTTTATACATGATCTAGAAAACTCAAAGTCTGAAGAGAGTCTGGTCTCTGCCTGAACCCCAGCTCCTAACCCCTCTCCCCTGCTCCCTACTTCTTCTCAAACTTTTGTGAAATCTGATGTAGAGGACAAGTATTTTAACTACTAGGTTATTATATTAATAATATAATATAAAATAAATCTAAAAGAATATCCTAAAAATAAGACTACTTCTCCAAATAAATTAGTTCATTGGTTTGTATTTGAAGCTGGCAGTGCCCCCTTCTCCATTGTTTTGCTGTCACATTTTCCAGACTTATGAGTATACATTTGCCAATCGCGGTTGAGTACGTGTATGTGAAGCTGTCCAGTCTTGCAGCCCATTCCAAGACATCCTAGTTCCCTGGCAGTTGGCAATCTCTTGACCACGTGGCTGGCACTCAGACGCAGATGTCTGAATTTCCAAGGCCTGTCTTTTCCCACATATCACAGAAAACTCTGATAACTTTGTTGGCAGTCTTACTATGCTCATAATCATCTTTGCCCTTGTAAAACCATAGATGCTTCAGCTTAGAAGATTTGGCTGTGATACTTTTAATCCCCACTCTCATTTGGCTCATGTAAGTAGTTTATAAAAGTATATGGAAAAGCTCTGAAGAAAAACCTCACTCTCTTGCACCTTCCTGAGGGGAGACCCTGACTGCTGTCCCTCTCCCGGGGATGAAATGAGGAAGAACCTCCTATATTGAGAGGTGGCCTGAGGAGGAGAGAGTCCCAGCTTCCATCCATAGGTTGGTCTGTTTGGAAGATTCCTGGGCAGCCCAATAATAGTTAGGTGGAGGGAAATGAATGGCTTCTCTGATTTCGGAGTTCTAGCACTTCGCCTCTAGGGGATGAAGGGACACTCACTCTGCAGGGCAGAAGGATACCCTTCCACTCGCCTCTCCCAGACCTGCTGCAGGACCTCCTGTAAATGCAGCCTACTTCCCTCTTTTATATTCCTCACCAGCTAAAACACACAGGGCTGCTGGTGACTCATTCCAGATCCTAAAGGACTCTTCCTGAGGATGGGCCTAGTGAACCAAACTTGGAACGGAAGGTGAGTGTGGAGGTAGCAGAGCCCAGTCTGGAGGGAAGATGGCTTGGAAATCTGAGTCATACGTCTTCACCATTCCCCCAAGGATTTGATGTCCCTTTGGCTGGCATGCTATTTTCTCTTTTCAAAACTATTGATCCTGCTGCCAAATGTACCCTAAGCCTACCTCGTGCATCAGTGAGATGAATGATTAATTAAGTAACTAGAGGATACAAAAAGGGCCAGTGAGTGGGAAGCCTCTTTGAGCTCAGATTAGTGCCTTGGACATTTTATCAGTAGGCCCGGCACTGGCTGGCTCACCGACCCAAACAGAATTGAAATTTTGCAAGAGATGTGAAGACTAGGAAATTTGGGTTTATTCACCAAGTGCCCCCAAGTTTGGCACCAGAAATTCTTGGCTTTCCTCAAACAGCTGCACAGAAGCAGAGGCCAGACCCATCTTGTGTGTGATGAGTCACCTTGCGTCAGCATCGTGCAGCACCAACATCCTATGAGGGCTTCTTTGGCTGCTGTGTCTGGCTTGGGCTTTTTCCAATAGATGAGGTAGCCAAATACCCAAGCCCCAACACTAATGGGCACTTTGTGATTCCATGTAAACAAACTTATTTCACCTCCCAAGACTCATCTACGTTCCTTGTTATACATTCATTGGCCTTATGAAGAAAGGTCAAAGAACTGGCTTGACTTAAATCAGAAAAATGAAAACTGAGAGAATATGGCAGTATGTATATTTAGGAAAGCAGGTGACAGTGTGAAGTCCTCATCTTTCCTTATTCTGAGGTCAGGGCTTCTACTATAGCAAGTTTAGGCATCAACACAGGTTTTGAGTTTCTGAAGTTTTACCAAGTATGATTATAGAAACTACTTCTCTAGGGATTTGTAATGTTTATGTGTATATATCTTTAAAGTTTACAAGCCACTTTTTATGTGCATCATCTCACTTAAACTTCACCAAACTCAAAGAATCAAACTTTTATTATGACCTCCATTTTATAGAGGAGGAAACAGGTTCATGAAAATGAAATGATTCGCTCAAGGATGATGCCACAAATAGTTGACTGGCACTTGAATGTAGAACCAACATCTGACTCCAGATCCCATCCATGTTTTCCCCAAACAATACAATATATCTTTCGGAGATGTCTTAAATGAAAGCCTGTCTAAATATTTTGAAGAACCCTTCAAACGTCATACCTAGCTCTGCGTTTTATGACGCCCAGTTGATTTGATCTGGATTTGCGCATCCCTCACGTGGCCGCAAGATGGCAGGGTCGCCTCGACAAATTGAGAGGTTGGCTTCCTTCCTCGCACCAGCAGAGGGCTGTAGTTCCTTGTTTCAAAAAGTGAGAAATGAAAAACACCACCAAAAAAAAAAAAAAGAAAAGAAAAACAAAACAAAACAAAAAAACCTCTCAGTGTCCACATTGATGAAATAGGATGGTGGGAGGTTTGTTTTTCTTTTCCCTTTTTCTTTTTTAAATTAGGCAGTGAGAGTTCAAACAAACAAGTCTCCATTTTCACCTCTGTGTTTGCTTTTGGAGGCACAGGGTCAGGACTTGGGCCAGCCGCCTAGCCTACATTATTCATCTGTCCAGCTCCAGCCCTGGAACAAATGTGAAGAAATGAAGTAGTTTCAGTCGAGGGAAAACACTGTTGTTATTGTTGCTGGTGACAGTTCTATTTGCCAACAAACATAAAAACATACTTTGGAACTCGAATGAGCTTGTCAGAGGGAACTTTTGTTCCATGTTTGGGCTGGGACGCTTCCAGATAGAAATCAGGCTGGCATTTGAACTTCAGGCGGCAGGGAGAGAGCTGTGCACAGCAGCTACTGACCCGAAAGACCAGGCCATCAGCTGCAGTTTTCATCTGGGTGTTGTTTGACCACAGTCCACTCGGCTCCTGGTTGCCAGCTGGGGTCACTGCCCTGAATGGTATTACAGGGAAGGAGGCTAGGGCATGCAGTCCAGGATGATGGGCTCGCCACAAAAGGGGATTAACAGGCTTTGGATTCTGAGTTTTTGGAAGGTGGTCCTCCCTTTGGGGCTTTGGGATAGTGAAAGCGGTCCCGATTCTGCAGGATTTACTTTCCCATAAGGTCTCAATTATCCCAAGATTGTTGGCAGCACCTTCAGGATCCCTTTGCTACATGGATTAATTACTCTAGGGATAAAGCCATCCTTGCTGTGTCTGCTGGTGAGAGTTTAGGGTATGTAAACTCCCGTTAATGCCAGTCTAAGGAAGCATAATTCAGGAGGCCAATCTGCCTATTCCTGCTACTGTTACATAATTCAAGTTGAAGGTCTCGTCCACAGCTGTCTGAGGGCTGCCTCCTTCCTCTGCAGATGGGAGAAGCTCTCTCAACGGACTGGGCTTACACTAACATCGTATCTATTTGGAAAGAAGAGATCTCGATAAATTACTACCATGGTGAATATCATTAAAACACAATCAACTGAAAGCTCTCTGTGAATTTAGCTCCCGTCGCCTCACATCATCACTCTGCAAGGCTACATACAGTATCACTGAACATTTTAAATTGAGCTCTAAAGCTCGAAAGGCATCTTAGAGATTATCCGGTCCAAATGTCCGCATCTAAGACAGTGAGTTCCCCGCAGGAGGGGTTTGAGAGATGTTCAATGAATGGCTGAGCCCGTATTTCACAAATAAAGTAACAGCTCCCGGGAAATGAAGCAATTGCCCCTATCATATACCTAACTGGTGGCAGACCAGGAACTAGAGCACAGCTGTCTTAACTCTCAGGTTAGTTCTGCTTCTATTCCATTTTGCTGCCTGGCATTTTTAAAACCCTCATTTTGATTTTGCTGTTTTTTTTTAAAAAGCCTTATATTAATCTACAGTTTGCTTTAGAACTATATAGTAATAAGCCAGAGGCAACCCAAAGAGAGGCCTCTTGTTTCCAACCTTCAGATTCATTTGGGTCTCAATTCCAACCACCAGGCTTTGTAAACCTTAACTGACTCTAAGAGCTAAAAAGTGTAATTTCCAGCATTCAGCCTCAGATCTATGGGCACTTATGATAGAGGAATAGAAGGTATTCCATAGACCAGGGGTTGACAAACTTTTAATGGAAAGGGCCAGATAGTCAATATTTTAGGCTTTGCGGGCCATGCAAGCTCTGTCACAACTACTCAATTTTGAGGGTCTAGTAGCCATAGAAAATACATCGAGAACGAGCATGGCTGTGTTCCAATATAACTTCACTTAGAAAAACAGGCAGAAGGGGAAACGGATCTGGTCTTTGGGCCAAAGTTTGCTGAGCTCTGTAATGGAGAACTTGGTCTTTGTTTTTTGTTTTGTTTTATTTTGCTTATTTTTTAAAATATCTTCAGTTGCCTTTGCAGGACTTGGTCTTTGACTTAGTGTTCTTTAGTCAGATCTAAGCAAAGTTATATCTTTTATCTTTGTAGAGTATATCCACATTCCCAGACAGTTGTATCCACCTACCTTAAAAAATAGAATTCTTAATTTTTTCGATAGGGATTTGACAATCCTTATAAGGAAACTAATTTGTATGGTGCTCTTGTGTTTACGTGTTGTGCAATCTGAGTTTGTGAGATAGTGTCTTAGTCAGTTTGGGCTGCTTAACAGAATGCCACAGACTCGGTGGTTTATACAACAGAAATTTCTCAGTTCTGGAGGCTGGGAAGTCTAAGATCAAGGTGCAGACAGATCTGGCGTCTGGTGGGGTCCTTTTCCTGGTTTGCAGGCAGGTCTTTCTCATTGTATCTTCACCTGGCAGAGAAAGAGACTGAGAGAGAGACAGAGAGACAGAGACAGAGAAAGAGCACAAGAGCACACGTTGTCACGTTTCTTCTTATAAGGCATTCATGAGGCTCCACCCTCACACATAAACACAAGAGCACCATACAAATTAATGTCCTTATTAATCACTTCCCAAAGGCCCCACCTCCAAATACGCTCACATTGGAGATTAGGGCTTCAACATATGAATTTAGCGGGGGACACACACATTCAATCCATACCAGATACATAGGTAAAGCCAACATGATAACAAACTTTAGAGATGAGGAAACTGAGGAAGGAGGGGTGGAGATCGGAATCTAACACCTTTCTTGACTGTCTAATGTGTGCCCGACACTGTGTTATGCCAGGCACTGTACTACATCATCTTATTTAATTCTCACAAGACCCAGTAGAGATTTTCATTATTATGCCAACTTTATAGATAAATAGTGAGAGAGATTAAATAACGTGCTCAAGTCTTATTCTAGTAAGCAGCAGAGCTCTGTCTAGAGCTCTAGTCCTGTCAGCTTTAATGCGGTTCTCTTTCCCCTGCACCACGCTCAATGGTTAATTCTTAGGAGTCTTCACCTGTTCCAGGGCAAGGATGGCATATTAATAATCTGTCCATGCTTAACTCCTGGACATTCATTAGGTGCCTGATGTTTGTTGAAAATTCAATAAGTATTTGAAGGGATGACAAGGTCTTTTAATTGTAAATTTTTACCTAATGTTCTCTTCAAAAATAACTATTCACCCCTGTCCCAAGTCAGCCTGATGACCAAATTTGAGTTATTAGCTGCACGATTTCCCCCTTTATTGCACATGATGTTAGGAGACGCCATGGGGGTACTGCAGGAGCCGTCCTCACACCCCATCAGTGTCACGTGGGGTGCTGTGGGGGCAGCCTGGAGAAATAGCTCCTGGTTCCTCACAGAGCTCCTCCCTTCCACTCTGGGTGGGCAGAGGAGAGTCACTGATGGAAACACAAAAGCACCATTTAGAATCTCAGAGACATATTCTTTCTCAAAATTTGTGGTGAATGTAGCCGTTCTCTGATAAACCCGGGGATCTTCAAGTTAGGGCTCTGTTGTTTGGTTTGGTTGGGAATAGTGTCCCATGTCCATGTGACTTTGGAGAAGTCCCTTCTCCTCTCTCAGTTTCACTGTCCTCCTGGGGCTGGGCCAGGCAATCCCCACCACCCCTTCCCATCAGAGGAAGAGAAAGCAGCTACTGACACAATGCGGCTTCTCCATGTGACGCCTGAGGGGGAGTGACATCATTTTAGATAAAAATGTGACAGGGACTGGGCTTCCCCACCCCCCCACCCTCACCCCCTGCCCCAATACAAAGGCCACCCACCCTGTGTGTGGCAAACTCTGGAGATGTGTTTGTACCTGGACTTCTCCTTTTTTGGGGACAGACCTCAATCCATCCTCAAAGAGGAATCTGAAATAGCAGAAAGAATTTCAAACAGGACAGGAATTTGGGTTGGGGGAAGATCCAGGAAGATGTATGGTGTGAGGATTTCAGTGGAGGTAATGGAGGGGTGGGTGGTAAACTGCTGACTTCTAGCCCCCCCCCCTTTCAGGAGGCCTTGGAAGGACAGGCAACAGTCAGAACAGGTAGCTTGTGTGACTCGCCATCTTTGTGTCCATTTTCTACTCAATAAAATAAGGATATAGGATGATAACTTCAAAGGTGTATTCTACACTCCAAAGGGTCTGGGGCTGAATGGAAAGTCAAGGCTATTTTTTTTTAAATCAGTTTTGAGTACTTTATAATATAAAGGATTTGATCCTTTGTCATATTTGGTGCTAAACTATTGTCCAGTTTTTGTTTACCTTTTAATTTTGTTTACTTTTTAACATACAGAGAATTTAATGTAGTTAATTCTAGAAATCCTTTCTTTTATGATTTTTTTCACATTGTTTTTATGCTTACAAAGTTTTTTCTTTCTCATATGGAGATCAGGTATTTATGTACTATTTCGAATGGTCTTACTCTTTGCATTTAACTTTTTGGTTTTAAAATCTGAAATTAATACATACCCATTTAAAAAATTCAAGTAGCGCATGTATATAGGTATGTATGTGTAATTTTTCACAAAAAATTTAAACGCCACATTTCCATTACCTTCCCCAGAGGCAACTACTGTTAACAAATTTTTTTTTTTTTTTTTTTTGAGACAGGGTCTCGCATTGTCACCCAGGCTGGAGTGCAGTGATATCATCATAGCTCACTGTAAACTCGAACTCCTGGGCTCAAGAGATCCTCCTGCCTCCCAAGTAGCTGGGACTACAGGCACACGACACTACGCCCAGTTAATTTCTAAATTTTTTGTAGAGATGGGGGTCTCACTAGGTTGCCTAGGCTGGTCTCAAATTAACAACTGATATATGAATTCTTCAGGCTTTCTCTAAATTTGAGGCATACGTGTGTGTGCACACATGTGCATGTATGTGTCATGTATTTTTACATAAGTAAGATACATATACATATAGTATGTATCATTAGAGAGCTTGGTTTTCTTCAGATGACACTAGCTGTTGGACATCTTTCAATGCCAGTGCACATAGCTTTACCTTATTCTTCTTAATTGCACAATATTACACATTTTACATGTATTGTGATTTATACTTGCTTTTAAAGTCATCCAAAATTTGTGTCTGTAAATTGTGTGAGATGGGGATCCCAGTGGATTTCCCTCCCCTAAACAGCCAATTTGCCCAACAATAATCCTTTCCCTTGTGCCGAGGTAGGGGGAATGTTTTATTTCATAGTCTGCCTTTTAAGGCAGCACAGTAGATAACACATTTTATAAAGAAGGATAGCGAAATTTACATGCCACTCTGCAATGTAGCAAGTGCTGTCCCATATGTAATCCCATTGAATCTCACCAAGACTCTATGACACGTGAAGTCTTGTTTTTCCTATTTTACACCTGAGCAGGTGAGGTGTCACGTGGGAGGTGGGCACCCAGGTTACACAACTAAGAGTGGAGCTTGGGCTGGAATTCAGGTCTCCTGACTTCCAAGTCCAGGCTTTCTCTGTACCACGACCAAGAACTTAAGGAATTTCACCAGTAAAGAAACAGAGTCTCTTCCTTTCTCCCTTCCACCTGTTCTTTCTTCCTTCCTTCTTTGAACAATTATTTATTGAGCTGCCACTGTGTGGCAGGCACTGCTCTAGGGTTTGCCATAAAAAAGCTTCATGACTTTCAGAGGACAATTATTCTCAACTTCAGCTTCCTCATCTGTATAATGACCCATGAGGTACACGTAAGCTCTAAGATTCGTCCAGTTAACCAGGAAATTAAATCCACCAAATCACCAGTTGCCTTGAGCATTTTGCTTAAAATCAAGGATTTACTGTATTATTTGGAGAACTTTCATAGGATCCTACCACTGGAAAGGATTCTGTACAATCAGTTGGTCGGCCTGCTCTCTTGCCTTGGACAAGTGCATGATAAATTTTTTAGGAGAGACACTGTCTAGTCTTTCTGTTTCTTTTTATTGTTGTTATTGTTGGCTTAAAACAACAAAATTTATTCTCTCACAGTCTCTGTGCGTCAGGAATCCAGGCGTGGCTTGGCTGGGTCCCTCTGGCTCAGGGTCTCTTGCCCAGATGCCATCAAAGGTGGCTCTGGGATGGAGTCATCGTGAGGCTGGGCTGGGGGAGGATCCACTTCCTAGCTTACTCACTGGCTGTTAGGAGGATTGGTGGGCAGGACTCAGTTCCTTGCCGGCTGCTGGCTGGAGACATTATTAGTTCCTTGCTATGTGGGCTTCTTTATAGGGCAGCTCACAACAACATGGGAACTGGCTCCCTCAACAACAAGTGAGGAAGAGAAGATGTGCTAAGATGGGAGTCACAGTCCTTTGGCACCTTCTCCTGCAAGTGAGGGCCCATCACCTCTGCCACAGGAGGCGGGGACTGTTGAGGCTGCCGACCACAGTAGGAATTGCTGTGTCCCTCAGCTGAAGCATGGAGAGGCCAAGGAACTTCGCGAAAGTTGCGCAAGTGGCAGCGGAAGAGCTGGGTGACAACCCAGGCAGTCTGGCTCCGGAAGTTGCTCTCATTACTACCATTCTGTCCTGTACTGTGATATGCCTTGCAGTTAGAATGCCAGTGGATGGATCCCCTGAACTTAGAGGACTATGGGGCGTGGGCTATACCGTGAAAGGTCAGCCCAGGGCAGGGCATCGGAGCCTGTTCCTTGGCACTGCAACTATCGTGAAATATGATTAGAGGAGAAGCTACCGCCTACTTAATTATAGTTGGCTATCTGGTGTCTTTCTTTTGTCTTAAAGTTTAAAACACATGCAAATAATAATGGTCTGCAAGGCAAAAAGATACAGAGAAAAGTGTACCTGCCACACATCCTTTCTCAGCATTTCACTCCCCTCCTCAGAAGAGCCCCCTGTACCAGTTTCATGCATGTCCTTCCGGAGACAGTCTATGCACGTACAAGCTTGTGAGATCAGCCGCTTTTGTTTTTTTAAACACACACATAAGAGTAAAAAGGCAACCCACAGAGTGGGAGAAGATAAGGACTTTCAGTATTTATTAAAAACAAACAAAAATCCTACAAATCAAGAAGAAAGAGACCGAAGACCCAACAAGAAAGTGGACAGCAGACATTTTACCAAAGAAGAAAGTCAAATGGCCACTTGATACATCATAAGTGCCAGATCTCACTAGTCATCAGGGAAACATACACAACAGCAGTGAGATGCCCCCACAACACACAGGGACAGCAAAAACACAGAGGGTGGAAAATGCCAAGAGCTGGTGCCCACCGGCAGTGTATGAGTGAGCCGGTTTCTTCACAACCTCGTCAACGAGTAGAATTGTTGAATATATTTTGTCTCAGTCACTCTTATAGGCAAGTGGTGATATCCTGTTGTGGTTCCAGCATGCTTTTTCCTAATAGGTAATGAAGCCTAGTGTCCCTTCGCACACTCACATGCTGTCTGTAGATCCTTCTCTGTGAAATGTCTGTCGTCTTTCTTCCCTTATTTAATTAGATTATCTGTCTTTTCACTGTTGAGTTTTAAGAGTTCTTTATATATTCTAGGTTGTTCCTTTTTTTTAAGTGTCCCTACGGAAATTTTTTGAAAAGCAATGAATATATTCTATATTATGTGAAATTTCTGTTTGTGAGAATAAAGCAGATTCAGTCTGAGCACTTTAATTTCAACAATGATCTAAAAACAGTATAATTTACCTTTTTGTTATGAAATATTTCAAATATTCAGAAATGAACAGAGAATAATATAGGGGCTTACATAAAGATTTATCAATCTTAATGACAGATGTAACAACTCATCTGACATCTCATTTGCTAAGACCACCTCAGCTTAGCTCCGTCCTTTTTTCTTTGGGGAGTAAGAACCCTGTAGTGAGCGAGCATTTTGCTTGTTTCTCTAGGACAGGTTTGGTTTTGGCTGGAGGTTCTGTTAAATTAAGGTTGCAGTAAGTAGCACTCATTCCTGACCCCAGAGAAAAAGTTTCAACATTTTCCCATTAAGAATGATGTTTCCTGTAGGTTTTTGGTAGATACCTTTTATCAGTTTTAGGTAGAGTCCTTGTATTTCATTCCTGATATTTTTCTTTGTGCCTTCTCTCTTTTTTTCTTGATTAGTCTTACTATGGATTTATTAATTTTATTAGTCTTTCCCAATAACCAACTTTTAGCCTTGCTGATTCTCTCATATATTTTGCTTTCTGTTTTATTAACTTCTTTCCTTATATTTTCATGTTCTTCATTTTGCTTTCTTTGGGTTTATTTGCCACTCCCCCTGCTAATTTCTTGAAATAGATGCTTAAAACACTGATTTTCAGTCTTCCTTCTTTTCTAATATATGCACTTAAGACTATAAATTGTCCTTGAAGAGTGCACTTGAAAAGAATGTGTATTCTTTAGTTCATGGACGAGAAGACACATATCATAAAGGTGCCAATTCTCTACAAACTGTCTGTAATTATCTAAATCTGACTTCCATAAGTTTTGATATGTAGTATTTATCATAATTTCAAAATTCTTTCTAATTTTTATTGTGATTTTTTCTTTGACTCTTAAATAATGTAACAGTGTATTACTTCATTTCTAAATATATATGGCAGTTTTCTAGATTCTATGTGGTTGACTTCCAGTTTAATTTTACTGTACTAAGAAAATATACTCTTTATGATTTTTACACTTTAAAAATTTTTAAGACTTGCTTTATGGTCAATATTAGTAAAGGATGCAGTTGTGCTTGAAAAGAATGTGTATTCTTTAGTTCTTGGGTACAGTGTTCGAAATATGTTAATTATGGCAAGTTTGTGAATTATATCGTTCAACTCTTTTATACTCTTACCAATTTTTTTGGTCTTCCTTATTAGCTCCTGAAAGAAGTGTGTTAATATTTCTCTCTAGGATTTTCGAGTTGACTATTTCTCCTTTTGTTATGTCCATTTTTGTTTTATATACTTTTGGTCTATGTTATAAGCTACATACAAATTTAGAATTATTATGCCTTCCTGATGAATGAACCTTTTATATATGGCTGAAAAATTCTAATCTGATCATCTTTGCTTTTTGTATTAT
This sequence comes from Daubentonia madagascariensis, assembly GCA_023783475.1. Lineage (NCBI taxonomy): Eukaryota > Metazoa > Chordata > Mammalia > Primates > Daubentoniidae > Daubentonia > Daubentonia madagascariensis. The sequence goes on along the minus strand of JAKFHU010000258.1, from coordinate 11,406,962 downwards.
TTAATCAGATTTCATATGTGTGATATATTGTGACTTATTGTTTCCAATATTTTTCTTTAAGCGTCTGTTAGGCACCGTTTTTTTCTTGATTCCTTTTGGGATGTTGATTCCCTTCACCCCACCCTCCCCACCCCAAGATTCTCCCCTTCACCATTTTGTTCCTGTCTTGGTTTGGAATTCTTCAAATACCCATTGATCACAATGACATCTACCTTCTTTTTTGCTATAATTGTAAACAACTTCAGCTTTACCTTAATAAAAAACTAGATTTTATTTGTATTTTCTACTCTCCATAGTTAAATATAATTGTTATTCTACCAATTTCCATACTCACTTTTTTTTTTTGTTCCTTGCATACCACAGTTTCTTTTCGGGTTTAGGGGTTTTCTGTGTTTTTTTGTGTTTTTTTTTTTTTTTTTAATAGAGGGTCTGGCTCTGTTACCCAGGCTGGAGCGCAGTGGCACAATCATAGCTCGCTGCAGCCTCAAACCCCTGGCCTCAAGCGATCCTCCCACCTCAGCCTCCCAAAGAGCTGGGATTACAGGCATGAGCCACTGTACCTGGTTGGTTTAATCTTTTGTTTTTGTTTTTCCCTTGCTAAGGGACATCTTATAGTGAGAGTCTATAGACGTGTAAATAGCCTGAATCTTTGTACGTCTGAGGACATCTTTATATCACTCTCACTGTTAAATGGTAGCTTAACTCAGTATAAAATTCTAGGTTGACAGTTATTTGTGATCAGCATTTTGAAGCTATTACTCCATTGTCTTCTGACCTCTGTTGGGGCTGATATGAAATTTGCTGGGAAAAAAAAATATAAATGTATTTATTACCGCTGAATGTACACCTAAAAATGGTAATGATGGCAAATTATATAGTATTACATAGTATATTTTACCTCAATAAAAAATAAATTAAAAAATAAATAATAAAATAAAATCCCAGGCAGAATTCTATGATGGGGAAAGAAAAAAGAAATTTGCTGAGTCCCTAATTTTTATTAATATTTCTTTGTAAATAATTTGTCATTTCTCTCTTGTAACTTATCAGATTTTCTCTTTGTGTAGTTCTGTAGTTTCACTATGATGGCTCTAGATGTGGATTTACACTAGAGAGTTGGAGAACACTTTTCTCTAAGATTTCATGTCTTTCTTGATTATGGAAAATTCTTAATTTTTTGCATTACAAATATTACTTCTCGGCCATTCCCAGCAGTCACTTGTTTTTGAAATCATATTAAATGAATCTGGGAGTTTCTTAATCTAGTCCCTCTATCTCTTAACTGCTTGTGTGTATATACATAGATATTTTTTCAATATCATATATATGTGTATGTACACACAAATACATATACACAGTTACTTTTTTTTTCTGTACTGTGTTCTGTATTCTGTGTTCTTCAGTATTCCCTTCTAATTAGCATATTCTTTCTTTAACTATATCCAGTGTGGCTTGATCTCATATTGAATTTTTCAAAATGAGTCTAGTTTTATATTTCAAGCTTTCTAGTTGATTCTTTTGCATATATTTGGTCCTTTATTTTTTCCCATCTCCACATTTTCTTGGTCTCTTAAAAGATATTATTTTATTTATGTCTTTTTGTGTTATAAATGTTCTTTTTTTAAAAAGATTTTTCTAGGCTGTTCCACAAAATTGGTTTAATCAGAAATCAATTCACATTCAGATTCTTAATTTTATTCTCATTGGATTTCTTCATGTTTTGGGATTTTGGTTTGTGCACTTATTGTGAGTGGGAGATTTTTGTCTGTGTTTTTTCTCTCTCACTCCATCTCTCCCCTCCTCCCAGTATATTCCTCTCCTTACCAGTGATTTTCCAGTTGCTTAGAGCTGTTGCCATCCAGGTCTCTAATCCTGAGCCATGTCTACTATTTCAGGGCTTCCCTCCTGCATTATTAGTCAGAGTTCACCAGAGAAAAAGAACCAATAGGATATATATATATGAGTTATGTAGATTTATTATGGGAATTGGCTCATGCAATTATGGAGACTGAGAAGTCCCATGATCTTCTATCTGCAAACTGGAGAACCAGGAAAGCAGGTGGTATAATTTAGTCTGAGTCTGAAGGCCTGAGAAGAGGGTGGTGGTAGTGGGGTGGGCACTGGTATAAATCCTGGAGTCCAAAAGCCCAAGAACCAGGAACTCTCAGGCCCGAGAGAAGGAGAAGATGGATGTCTCAGCTGAAAAAGAAAGTGAGCTCACCCACTTCCTCTGCCTTTTTGTTCTATTTGGGCCCTCACTGGACTGGATGATGCCCACCCACATGGGTGAGTATGATCTCTTTTATTCAGTCTGCTGATTGAAATGCTAATCTGTTACAGAAACACCCTCACAGACATACCCAGAAATGATGTTTTACCAGCTATGTGGGCAACCCTTAGCCCTGTCAAGTTGACACATAAAACTAACCCTCAGATCTACCATAGTCATATTGGGGATATCACATTCATAGTCACCAAAGTTGATTGAGGTTCTTTGTCACAAAGACTTTTCCTTGTCCTCCAGTCTCTCTAGGTTGTAAAGCTAAAGCCCCAGATACTACCTTGTCAGCAGCTTAATTTTTCAGATTTCTTTCATGAAGAAGACCCAGCTCATCCCTGCCTTCATCAATGAAAATTACTCCCACTCCCCTCTCATATGGAGCACTAGTAATTCCCCTGCTCTGCAGGAGTCAAATTCTAGACTGTCCTGCCTACAGACCTGTAGTTTCGGCCACTGCATACCACTTTTTGTTTCTATTGCAGAGGTGATTATTTTGAGCCCAGTTATTTTGCTTTTATTTTGTTTCTTACCTATTATTGCTATGTCTTTCCAGTAAAGGGTTGTGAGACAAAGTCAGTGCACAGGCTTCATCAGGATTCTCGCTTCTTTTTGAAGAGCTCCTCATCCTTCTTCCTCCACTGAATGTGTATTATTATCTTTCAGGTAGTTCTGAGTATAGCCTTGATGCTGGGCCTGGGCAAACATACAGGGCTCCTCCTTCCATGCTCAGCTCCCAAAGGGATGTCTTGAGTTATATCTCAGGGACAGGAAAGTGTAAGAGGTTATCAGCTGCAGAGACCATAAGCCTTCATTATAAGGGTGGTGCTAGAGGAGAGGGGATAGAGAGTTAGGGGGGCTTGTTCTGCCTTGTTCCTGCCACCAAATTTCCTAGAGAAAACCAAAATTTTCACTGCCAGAAACATAGATATGGAGAAGTTGAAAGAACAAGAAATTAGCAGCCTAAATTGTGTCACTTTTTAAAATATTTCTTATGAAACTCTAAAAAAATAAAAATTTTTGATGTAATTGATTATAATATGGAATAAAATTGGAATTTAAAATTTCTACTGTAGTTATTTTATATTACTTATTCTTAATAAATTTTCTTTAAGGGATATTTGACAATAATTAGCATATTTAAATTACTTAATCTTGGATATTAATTAATTCCTGATATTTCTTAAATAAAAGATTCCTAGTGAGTTTGAGTTTTAACTAAATCTATACATTGTGTAAAACTCTTGAATTGGAACAAATCTAGAAGATGAAATTTTTTTCCAGTATAAAGCTGAATACAACAGCTCACTCAGTGTGAATTTTCCCTTTACAGCCTGTTAAACAACACAACTATAGAGGCACATTCAGTTTTGTGTACATGTGTAGGTGACTATAAGGGGTTAAAATCTCAGGTTCTCTTAATTCTGTGAGCATGTGGTGGCCAGCCCAGAGCCAGATTGAGCCATGTTAATTTCCCAAAAGATTTCAAAGAATTATCTTTTGAAAAGGGGAAGTTTGGGCTAATAAAAACCAGGATAACCTCCGGCAGTCACATGGAAAAGAATAGAAACAAATTACTCCTGATTTGTTCGACATTGTTGCTGGAGGCTTTCTCTAGCCAAACCAGACTGCTTTGTTTTTCTTTATTCCAAAGAGAGAAGTTATTTCAGTAATGTCCTAGGAAAGGTAAGAGCAGCAAGGTTGTGCCAAATGCTCATCTGTGTTCTCTTGCTTAGGTTCAGCTTTTCCAGAAAGGCATTGTAAGGACTGCAAGGGCTTTGGCATCATCTGGCTGTGGGTTTGGATTCCTGTTTTGCCACTTTTGGGAAGTTTATGTTTCCACTCTGAGCTTTGATTTCACCAACTATTAAAGAAGATAATTAACCTCATGGCCATGATGTTGAAGATTTGGATATGATAAGATCTGTAATGTGCCTGGCATATAGGAATGCCTGGATTACCCTTATCAGGTCAGCTCTGCAATCTCTGATAGCTACTGAAATCTTGCCTCTTTTATAAGTATCTTTTTGCAGGTTGTGGCTAGATGATTGATAGAGGTTTTGTATGAAAATTAAGGAGTTTTAAAATAAAATATCTGTTACCTATTGGCTGTATGACAAATTACTCCCAAAATTAGTATCTTAAAACAACCATTTTATTATCCTCCCAGATTCTACGGGTCAGGAATTCAAAAAGAGGATAGCTCTATGATGTTTTATGGCCTCAGCTGGGAGAACTGAAAGGCTGGGGGTGATTCACCAGCTGAGGGATGAAATCATTTATAGGTACGTTCATGCAAAATTCCTGGCTATCAGTTAGGACCTCACATTAGGAACACATGCGCATGGCGTCTCCATGTGGCTTGGGCTTACTCTCAATATGGCAGCCTTGTACTTGTATGGCAAGTAGGGTCTGAAGGCAAGTTTCCCAAGAGAACCAGGCAAAAATGGTACTACTTTTTAGGTCCTAACCTTGGAAGAAGTCATATAGCATCACTTCTCAAGCCCCTCCAGGTTCAAGGGCAGGGAATGTAAACTCCACCTCTTGATGGGAGAAATGTCAAAATCATATCATGAGAGCACATGAAATTGGAGATATTGTTGTAGCATCTTTGGAAAATACAATCTGCCACAGGGTGAATCAATAAGAAGTCCTCAAAATATTTGATCAGGTCTGGCAGGAGTGTAAAAAATAGATCTGAGAATAGCTAAAAAGCCATTGTCACACTGATTCAGGTGGAGATAATGAAGGCCTGAAAAAAGCAGTGACAGAGACAACAGAGAGGAGATGGATGTCAGAGTTAGCATTGGGATAGAATCAATCTCATGTAGCAAGGGAATAAGAAAATCAAAAGCTCTGAGTTGACCTGGTCCAGCAGGTGGGCTGCAATCAGAATAGGGAGTCAGAGGAAAGACTCTCTTCCTGTTTACACCACGCTGCCCTTTCCAGAACTAATGCATGACAGTCTAACTTTGCAGCTGTCTTGCTTCACAGATCTGCCGTTAGTCACTGCGGGCCTCAGTAACCTTAAAGGTCTGGGTAGACTCTTAAGAATGACCAAAAGGCTGTGCATGGAAGGAAACGTTATGACTGATTGAGTCAAATCTGTGTTGATAGCTTACCTGTGACTAAGAATCAGGAAGAAAGTTGACTGTGAGCTTTTGGAAAATATTTCAATACCATCATGAAAAGGTATGATCCAAACATTGCCTGGTGAAGGATCTCAAGTTCCTTTTTTTATGGCACTTGGAGTTCAGGCCCTTAGGACTCCATACTTGATCATGTTTTCTTTATCTTTTCTTTTGAGACAGAGTGTCGCTCTGTCACCTTGGCTAGAGTGCAGTGGCGCCATCATAGCTCACTGTAACCTCAAACTCCTGGGTTCAAGTGATCCTCCTGCCTCAGCCTTCTGAGTGGCTGGGACTACAGGCATGCACCACTGCTCCTGGCTAATTTTTCTGTTTTTAGAAGAGATGGGGGTCTTGCTTTTGCCAGGCTGGTCTTGACCTCCTGAGCTCAAGTGATCCTCCCGCCTTGGCCTCCCAGAGTGCTAGGATTACAGGCATGAGCCACTGTGCCCAGCCGGTCATGTTTTCTTGACTTCACTGGCAGTATCCTCTTCCACCTTGGTCTCTGCTTGAGTACATGGCTTCATTTCTGTTCACTCCAGAAACTTTTGGGTTCACAAGAGCAATTACAATGAAGATAGAAGATCATTTAAAAACAGTCCAAATGGATGCTATCCTTCTCCTAGTGGTATGTAGACAGAGACAAAGTAATTATTCCAATGAAACTGTCATTGCTCAAACATTTCAGGAACTGGCCTTTCGGAATTGCTTTTAGAATCATCCTGTGAACCATCATCACTATATAACTTGTATTCGACTCCAAATTGCCTTACTCACTGTATAAGTCAGGGATGTTTTATTTGCAAGTGACAGGAATTAACATAAGTGAAAAAGCAAATTAACTGGCTCACATACCAGGAAGTCTGGAGCAATCTCGAATCAGGTATGATCCAGGAGTTCAGGTGACGTCATTGCATCTCCTCCCTTTTTCGCTTCTTTCTGTAAGTTCAACTCATTCTCTGTCACTGCCAGTGGGCTTCTTGCATGTGCCAAGGAAAATGGCTACCAGCAACCCCAAGACTATGGCATCCCAGTGTAGTAATCTGAGGAAAAGAGAGCCTGCTCCCACTTCCCCACCCTTACCACCATCCACATATCATCCCTGGGCAGGACCCTGATTGTTCCAAGCTAAGCTGTGTGCACATTGCTGTGGCTAGAAGAAAAAGACTTGTTACTAGGGAAAACAAAAAATAGGGAAAAAGCACATGTTCTGGGCAGACAAAAATAGTGGTGCCCAGTGGCTACCTCACCTACTTTGGTCATCATCCTTGATGCTGATTAGCCTTTAACTATCTCTGAAACCTATCCTGGTAGTTTGTTAGAAATGCCGATTATCAAGCCCCTTCCCAGCCTTACTGAGTCAGGACCTGCAGTTTAACAAGATCCCCAGGTGATTCTTATATACTTTGAAGTTTGCAATGGCTTGGAAGGAGCTCTCCAAAGAGGAGTTGGAGAAGGGTCTGTGTGTGGCAGCATGATTGTAGCAGGCAACCAGCCTACCCAGGTTAACAGCACAAAGAAGGCACCAGGGCTGGGCACTGCATGGATACCCCCAGGCAGGGACTCAGAGGCCAGAACCGGGGCACACAGTCACAGCCAGGCCAAGTGAAGGTGATGATGCTGGTTCTGCTCAACTACTGAGTGCGTAGACAGGCTGCTGGAGCCTGGGTGGGCTGGGTCTATGGGAGGTGTCTTCAGTGGCTTCTGCAGAGTAGAGAAGAAAGCATTGAGGCTAGGAGAATCCATTCCCAGAGTTATTATAATGTAGGCAAAAGGTGACATGACTTCTCTCTTTTTTTTTTCAATGAACCTTTACTACAGTTGGTTGTTGGAGTGATTCTGAAATTTGGATCTTGTCTAGTTGCAAATAGAGCCACTTCATGTATAAGAGTTTATGCAAATCACAATCATACCTAGATAGACCTTGCCTGTTCCCAGGCGAATTTAGTCATAGGAGTTAGATGTGGAAATCAGAGAAATTCTCAGTTGATTCCATCAGTTCGCATCTCTTTTATTTATTTATTTTAAAGTATTCCTGTAAGAAGGGCTGCAGAAAGGAAAGCCAATGGAAGTTTAATTAGATAGAAAGGCTTGGAGGCCTAGAGGTCTGGATCAAAGATTGAAATTACTTCCTGCTGCTTGGCTCAAGGCTCTGGGGCCTTTGCAAAGACAACATTGGAACACAACACAGGCTATAATCCAAAGTGGTGGGGGGCAGATTCCACCTGGGCCTCACACATGCATGTGTCTTCTTAGGACTGCCCCATAGTCATGTGAGCTTGGAAGATGCTTTTGCTTCCAATATACTCCCAAGCCCTAAAGTGTGGGGGTTAAGGGCACAGGTTCTGGAATCAGACCTACTGGGTTTGAATCCTTTTTTGTCACTTATTAGATGCATGGTGTTGGCAAAGTTTACACAACTTTGGTCTCCTCAACTATAAAGTAGGATTAGTGATAGTACCGTTAGGAGGATCTTATGAGATAATGTGTATGAAGTGAGAAGGGAGAGGTTGTGTCTTTTTCCTAATCATATTCTAAGCACTTGGCATAGCATTTAGCTGAATGATAAAGCACTCAGCTCCATGCTCAGAACATGCTAAGCACTTAATTAATAGTAGCTGTTATTATTCCTTAACCTTTGTTCACTTTTGCATGATGCCTTCCTTCAAGATGCTGCATGGTAAGCACACACATTCCATTCACATATGATGAATAGGAATTAACATTAATTTAGTCTTGAGAATTGTATGACATTCCTTTCTTGAGATAATTGGAGACATCCTGAGGTTTTGGAGAAATGTGGAGTCCTGAAAGAATTTACAATTCACAATATGCACTTATTGGTCTTGATCCCCTTAATAATAAGAAGAGACTGCCACTCCCCACTCATCTTTTTGATTCCTGTGGCTCCTCTGGTAAAAGATCTCTTCTCATGCACAACTGACTCGGGGGACCTGAGTTAACGATTCCTTTATTCCCTTTGTCATTTTTAGAACTAGTCTCACGCTCACACGCAACAAGTATGTTGGTTCCTGGCTTGGGTTCATTTTTCCTGTATTCATTCAGCACGGTTGTTGAGAACCTTGCTGGTGTAAGGCAGGGTGCTGTGCACTGAAGGGGAGGCAAAAAGGCCGGTTTTACATTATTACTTTCTCTTCCACGCCTCTGCCTGGACACTCTCCCTCGGCCACACTTGGGAAGCTAGCATCCAGGATACCACTCATCTTTCCTGGACTTTGCACGATCTTACCCCTTTAAGCCTTCCTCTACTGCTTGAAAGCCAATGATTCTACAATCTGTATCTTTAGTCCAGAACTCTTGCCAGGACTCAAATGTTCAAGTCCCATGGAAGAATTCACAGGACGTTGGCTGAGCCTCAGTCTCAGGTGCCTTTTGTGTATCTTTGTGTACATCGACCAGTTTGGGTCCATCAGATTTCTGAAGGGCCGTGAAGATCTTGGTTTGGGTGTGTTTGTTTATTTGTTTCTTCACTGGCAGTTTTTCCCGAGTATGCCTTGGACCTTTCTTTTTAATGATTTGCCCAAGCAGATCTCTTCCTCTAGAACGTTCTGCTTCTCTGGCTTCCCTGCCCTCATCTGTTTAATAATGTGACCCATCCTAAAAGGTTGTGTTCAAAATGTTTCTCTGAGAAGTCTTTTTGGCACAGCCCTGCCCAAACCGGAATAATCTCCTCTTGTTTAACTCCCTGGAGTGTGCATGGCCTGAATCACCCAAAGATCGGGGCTCTCAGTGTTTGTGTTGGGGTTACCTGAGCTTGTTCAGGCCCCTTTACAGATGGCAAGCTCCAAGAGAGCAGGGAACATTCTGCATCTTCTGTCTCACAAAACCTCTAGCAAACTTTTCATTAGCTGGATGACTTGAGGCAAATTACTTGCCCTCTCTTCATCTGTGAAAAGGGGATCTTATTACCCAACTCACAGAATAATTAATCTAACAACCTGGCTCAGTGCCCCACACATACTTGGCATTTGATGCATTTTTACTTTCCTTCTTTACTCTTTGTGCTTCTTAGATGTTCAGTAAGTATTTTCTGAATGACTGAGTTAATGAATAAATACACACATGGAATGTTTTTCTATTTCAAAGCACTCAAAGCCCTGTTGATGTTTTTCTTCGTCGATGCTGATGACATTATTACGTAAAAGACAATGGTAACTCTGAACTATTTCTCCCTCTCGGTATTGTTTAGGGTTTGAGGTAGGATAAAAGAGTAATTCAACCTATGTAAACACTGGCTATTATTCTTTGAGACTTCTGTAAGCCTGGTAGAAGAAAAAGGCTATTCCATTGTTGTTTTAATTTGTGTTTCTCTGATTACCAGTGATTTGAAGCACTTAATAAAAAACAATAGAAATATGCTTTTTAAACCACTTGAAGGCTACTGAGTACTTCCATGAGACACCAGGCAAGGGATTCAGAATGGCTGAACACATACAAATGTGCCCCAAGTTCCAAGTTCTTCACTGTCATTTCTGGTAGTGATTCTGGTAGCCAGGCAGGAAGAAACCAAGGTTGTATCAGAACTGGATTCAGAACACCTCCCAGGCAGGTTATCATCTGACAAGTGAGGACTACACCTGCTCATCCTGCTTGTACTAGAATAACGCAGACAAAGGAACCTTCAGCCAAAGGCAAAGGCCTCAAGGATTGCTATCAGCCTAGCACTGTCCTTGCCTCTCTCTTTCAGGGGCTTGCTATATAGCAAATCAATCAATAAGCGTTTATCAAGTGTCTGTGAAGAAGAAGCAGGCACTGACTTGGACTCTGAGAGAAATACAAAAAAGAAAAAAAGCTAAACTTTATCTCATGTAGAAAGAGAACTGCTAGAATGTATTTAATAACTCATATCCTGTAGGGTAGTAAAGTGTGGCCAACACCTTACAACACCTTTGTGACAGAAGCACGATGACCTCAGATCACTAATTGCCTGAGGCGGTTTAATGCAGTAATGAACTGCCCGGGTGAAATTCTGGCTGTGCTACTCACTAGCTGAGTGACCTTGGGCACATTGCTTGACAGACAAGAAGGATATTAATAAATGACATGCAAATTTCTTAATTTCACTTTGGCTGGCTATGTGATTGCTACTTCTGAGATACAGGCTGGTGGGGGAGCTTCTTTTTTATAAAAAGATTCCTTGAACTCCCAGTATATGTTGGGTTGTCCAGCCAAACTTGGCTGGTAGGTCGGGGCAGAAGCATTCTGACCCGAGACGGGTAAGATGAGGACATCTCCCAATGAAAATGGGCCCTAAATAAAAAGTTGAGAGTTTAATTTTGAGACTGTTTCTTGGGTGGATATATTGCAAAGGTTTGACTGAAAAGCTGCTTAAAGTTCTTTTTATAGCTCTGTTGCTCACACATGAGAAAGCGATTTCACTGATTGGCCTTTTCACACAACTTTTGTGGTGTTGTTTTTCTATTTCTCCCTCAATTCCACATGTTGATGGGTGGGATCCACTCCCCACTGTCCCAGCTTGGGTGTTCTGGGCTGTTCATTTCAATTAACGCTTCCTTCTCCTAAGAACAGGTATGAAGGCCCCTCCTTATCACCTTGTGAGACACCCAGGGCTGTCCTTTGGTCTCGGTGTTGGCCTGTGTGATGTATGGTGAGAACCCCACAGTAGAGTGGTCAAGGAGATGAGTTCTGGAACAAGACTACCTGGACTCAAAACCCGCTTTCACTCCTTACTGTTGGTTCCCCTTTTCTCAAGAGCAGGGAGGAACCAGTCATTCAAGTATGCCATTCTCTCATATTTACCCCTTGGAGAAGACTTTGAGAAGATAGTTTCATTTACTTGGGAAAAGATTGTTCTTCCCCAAGAATAAGTGAATCATTTTCTTGTATGATGAAGAAAAGTAGCAACTACAAATTGAGGGCAAATTTTTTTTTTTTGGAGACAGAGTCTCACTCTGTCGCCCCAGCTAGAGTACAGTACCTTCATCATAGCTCACAGCAACTTAAAATTATTGGGCTTAAGGGATCCCCCTGCCTCAGCCTCCTGAGTAGTTGGGAGTACAGGCACACGCCACCATGTCCAGTTAATTTTTTCTATTTTTAGTAGAGATGGGGTCTCGCTCTTGCTCAGGCTGGTCTTGAACTCCTGACCTCAAGCGATCCTCCCACTTCAGCCTCCCAGAGTGCTAGGATTACAGGCATGAGCCACAACACCCAGTGTAGGATGAGTATTAATACAACATGACCATTTGTGTCCTGCTAGGTGTTCTTAACTGCCTGGTTTACTTGGTTTTGGCAGAGGAATTCAACTTTTACCTCTGCCTCTTTTAGTAGACATGTTTTCTCTTGCCTGTGGATTTTGTGTACTTAGAATCAAAAATCATCATATCCCAGTTTTCAGATAGAAAAATGACTGGTTCTGTAGAGGAGCATTTTTATAAGATCTGGAGGTCCTAAACCAAGTATAAACCAAATACAATTTGATTGTGCAAAGCTATTATTTTAAAAGTAGCTCAGCACTTATAAATCCCAGAGGTGGATTTATAAGTCATACTGTGCAATCTTTCATAAATTTAAAATAATACCATCAGCTATAAGCAAATCATGAGCTTTGAATAATCCATAAAATAGTGTTTGTAGATGCCAGTACTAACTTTGAAATATGTAAATATTGAACCTTAAACCCTAGCCTATTGACATTGTTTAGAAGTCTACTGAGCTAACTGGTCCTGAACAAATAGGAGGATAACAAGCAGTGCTGGGCACAATTCTAGATAGTTCTTTAAGCAGGTCAGGAGAATACAAATGTTTTAAAAGGTTGAGCGCTGGGAAGAAGTGCTGAGAGGAGCCGTCACTTATTTAAATCATTGGAAAAAGGGAATTTAAGTAGTCTTGTGGAACATTCAGCCTGGGAAAAAGGAAAAGTAAACGGTAGGGAAAATGACTCTCTTCCCCCACTTCACTGTAAATGAAAGCCATGCATTCAAACGTGAGCCACGTGAATGAGCCCCCTCATTGTAATGCATGCTAATGATTTCATTAAGCACCAGTAGGATTAAATAAGAGGACACAGCTATAATCTCATTGTTTTTCCTGATTCAAAACCACAGCCATCATAGACCTTGGGACTTGGTTGTCCTTGTTCAGATGCTATGTTACTGTAGCCACCAGTTGGCTGTGAACCCAGTGGAAAACCACTCAAATTGTGTTTGGTAGGATTGATCCTGACTTTTATACAGGTACCAAGATTTGCCAGGCACGGTGGCGCACACCTGTAATCCTAGCACTTTGGGAGGCTGAGGCAGGAGGATCGCTTGAGGCCAGGAGTTCGAGACCAGAATTCCTTGCCAGGTCCCAGCCACTGTGACAGACACTGCTAATTGTTCACTCAACATCTCTGTTTCCCTCAGGCTTCCTTACTTAGAAGAGCCCCAGTTTTGTATGGGATAGCAATATAGCTAAGAGTCCTGCTTTACTCAGCCTTTTACAGCTGATGGAATCCATTTAGCACAGTTCTGGTCGTGGACTTATGGGAAGAAGTTCTTGGAGAGCGTGTACTTTTTAAGTAAAAAGGCAAGCCTTTAACAAGAGAAAGCTCTCTTTTTACCCTTTGCTCTTCCTTCCTGGAATGCAGATGTGGAAAGATACAGGTTACATTCAGCAAATAAGCATCAAAGGCTGACCACGTTAAGAATGGAGTAGAAAGATGAGAGAACCTGAGCGCCTGAGAGCATCACTGAGTAACTGCGCCTGCCCTGAGTGCAACCTCCACACTTCCCGTCATGGGAGAGAAAGCAAGCCCTACTTCTTTTAGCCACTATAGCAATGTTTTCTGTTACTTGTAGTCAAACGCATTCTGAACCAAAGAAATGTTCTTCCAGAAAACCTGAGCCAAAGTCACTTAGTGATCTATTAGCCTCTTTTAGAAAACAGCACATTTTCAGCCTCAAAAAAAATCCAGTTTAAAGAAAACTTTTTCTGTTTCTTTTTTTTTTTTTCTTTTCAGACCAGGTGATTCCGGATATCAATAATATTTCAAGTGTGTGAGGAGCAGCAGTTCTGTGCTGCTGACAATGTGTTACCTCCATCCTTCTATTATCACTGTCTTAATGAAAAAAAGCAAGTTGACTGCAATATTTCTGCTTTGTGTCTCTGCTCTCTCCCTGCTGCCAGAGCCCTTTTGTATTGACTGCTAAACAATCCAGCACCCAAAAAAGGTCACATTACTTTAGTTTGTATAGCATGACCTTGACTACATGTCAGGTAGAAGAAAAGCATAAGGAACAGCACTAGACGTCCCCATGTATGTTTTATTTATTTATTTTAAAATTTATTTATTTAATTAACAAATAAAAATCAACTGTGCATGTTTTAATGGCCTTCATGGAGACTTAACCAAGCAACTATAAGGGAAATTTGCTTGTGCTCAGGTGCCCAGCAACATCTTAAGCTATACTCAAATGAAATGATTATTTGTGTCAAAGTCCATGATAACTTGCCTGAGTCATTCCCCCATAAAAATGGGCCAAAGCCAGTTTTTTTTTTCAATCTAAACAGTTAAATCATGTTGTCAGATATAAGAAGAGAACTGGAGAGGAGACCGGAATATTTTTATGGGCACCGAATAAACTTTTCTAAGTATGTTAATGGCGAGATAACCCCTAATGTGGGATGAATATCACCTGAAAATAGAGTATAGTTGATTATTCCTGAAGTCATACACCATAAAGTACAGCGCTATGCATTGACCACGGTTTGACGAAAGCTAAGGTCATGAGCCAGTCTGTGCTGCGTCTTGGCCATTGTCAGGGTGTCAGCTGTCAGTCTCAAGGTGGCTCATCTGGGCCAGAAGAGCTTAAAACTAGGGTCGTATGACTGGTCAAACAGGCTTTGCAGGTCCTGAAAAGCCAGAAAATAGAACAAAAGCCAAGAAACACAAATCCTTAGTCCGAGGGCCAAAGGCATGTTTGAGTTATCTATAGGACCTCATCAAGGATTGGAATGGAATTATAACTCAGCACATCTTTCCTAGAGTTTGCAAGTAGTTTCCTGAGCAACTCTAGCTGAAGAATTCTGAGACCTTTTTAAGAAAGCCCACGTCAAGCTTACCTGACTAGCACTTCCAGATCTAAAGAGCCCTGCCTCCCTTGCCAGGGGGCTTTCTCCAGTCTGATTTGGGCCCACTGTCACCTCCTTGCTGCTCAGAGAGGCCCTCGTCCTAGAAGTTCTGACAGTCCACCCTGGGCACATGGAGAGCCACAGGATAAACCTGGAATATTTTCCTGGAGCATTCATTCTGCTTGATGATAAATAACCAAGAACACTTTTATGCTTAAACAATATATTGTGGAGTATAATACAAAACTTGCATGACTTCTAAGGAATAACACAAGCCTTCGAAGAAGTCGCCTTTTTGTTGAGTTATATTAGGCACTCAGATTGACTTTTTTCCACGCCAGTAGGAGGGCTCTGGGGGAAAAGTGTTGAAAGCAGTAAATCAGTGATGGTGCTTCAAAGGTAGGTGCAGGACTCTATATAGATGCTGTCTTTAGACAGCAGCTCCTTGAGAACAGGAATGTATGTTGTTTATCATTCTCACCCTAGCTTTTTCCAAACAATATAGGAGAGAACAAGGAAAAAGAAAAAATAATCACTCAAGATCTCATCCTCTAAAGAAAGCCACACATGACATTTTGGTGAACATCTTTCAGGTACCTCTCAATGCATATATACAATGTGTGGATTCCCTTTTATGTAAAGGGGATCATATTTGTCTGTGTGCTTCTATAAACACACAGAAAACTTAAAAAATTTTCAGATCAGCTTGATTTAAGTTAACTCTAATAAATTAAGATTTTCAGATACCCACTCATAGCAAACAAGGTCACATACCTTGGTATGGTACATCATACCAAGGTCACATACCAATGTGAATAGACAAAGCCTTTTACATTTATTAAGATGCAATAAATATCATCTCTCTCTTTTTATTTTCTTTTTAACAGCAACAACAAGAAAGAGGACTTATAGGTGCTCAATAAATGATTGGTGGATGTGTTTCCAAGGCTGGAAGTTAAATGGTGGCTCATGCCTATAATCCCAGCACTTTGGGAGGCTGAGGCGGGAGGATCACTTGAGCCTAGGAATTTGAGACCGGCCTGGGCAACATAATGAGACTTCGTCTCTACAAAAAATAAGAAAAATTAGCCAGGCATTGTGGCACGTGCCTGTAGTCCCAGCTACTCAGGAGGCTGAGGCAGGAGGATCACTTGAGCCCAGGAGTTAGAGGTTACAGTGAGATATGATATATGATGGTGCCACTGCACTCCAGCCCGGTGACAGAGTGAGACCCTGTCTCTAAAAAAAAAAAAAGATGCCATTATCCTTCAGGTCAGAAAGAAACAGTAGAAAGGAAAGGGCTTTCAAATCCTTTTGGTTGTGAAGCCTGGACCTCCTGGAGCATCACTTTCCAGGGTCTTGGTGCTTTCACTATCACTGACTTTCTCCTGTGAGCCTTCAGTGGTGGGATGGGATCCTGGAAGATGAACCTGGAGAGCTAAGCCCATCTGCTGATACTGACAGTCCTCAATGTGACACGAGCCTGCTGGGGTGGACATGTGCCCAGAGTGGCCAACAGCAGGCAGTCCCACGCATGATGCAGTGAGCCCAAATGAGTGAAGTGGGACAGGGAGGCAGAAAAGTTCCTTTACAGAGGTCCTGGGGACAGCTGCTGCCTGCATGGCCTGGGCACCTGTGCCATGAAACCCAGTCTCAAACACATCTGCCTAGCCTGAGGGCATGGGCTGCTTTGAGCAAAAGCTTTGTTCTGAGGGCGACTTTACAAGGTGGTTCTATAAATAGTGGCAGAACTTCAGATGGGATAATAACCCCAAACCCCTCTTCTCTGTGTGCACTGCTGGAGGTGGGGGTGGAGGCTGAGCCTGCACACACACACACACACACACACACACACTCTCTCTCTCTCTCTCTCTCTCTCTCACACACACACACAGCTTATATTACCCTGAGTATATTTTGAATACATGGAAATTCTGAAGTGCACATCAGATTAAGACACTGGCTTTTGAATCAACCTGGATAGGGCCATAGCTCTTACATCTCTAAGCTTTAAGACCCTGGCCAAGTTCCTTAACTTGTCTGTAAAAGGGAGAAACCAGCTCCCAGGGTAGTGAGGACTAGACACACTAATGTATAGCAAGCACCTCACAGAGTGCCTGGGTCAGAGTGAATGCTCAACAGGTGGCAGCTTTACTTTACTTCAGGGCTCACCTTACCAAGCTCCAGACTTCCTGGAGCTGGGAACCGAGTTGCCGTGAGGTGTCCAAATACAGTAATACTTTCTGTTCCAATGGAAGAAGGTCTTATTCCTAGTTGGCCTATGCCGAGTGTAGACACACACACATCGGCACACATGCATGCACGCTGTTCGGAGGCTCCAACATGAGTAACGATGAATGACCCTTGATGTCTTGGCCCCTGCTCCACTTCCTTCGGGGGTCTGGGCACTCCTGCATTTATAGCCCCAGCTACACTCTTTAGCACTTCATTCTCTCCTTTTGATTCTCTGTGTTGGTTTTGGCCCTCCACTAGCCTTTAAACTCAAGCAACCAGGGTTTATACTTGCATATCACTGTTGGAATTCAGCACTGCACATTGATTAGTGGACAATGCTATATTAGGGGCAGTGTAGCTTACTGGCTAAGAACACAGGGTTTACATTCGGGCAGAAATGGATTTAAATTCCAGCTTTGCTACTAACCACCTATGAAAGCGGGCACAAGATTTTTAGCTTTCTTGGATCTCAATTTCCTGAACAGTAAAATGAGGGTGATAATAGCATCTAAGGGTTCTTACAACAATTCAATCAGTAACGTTTGCAACATTTGTAAAGCATCTGGTAGACACCTAATAAACATTCGCTATTGTTAATTTTATTGCTAAAAATAAAACATGACAGGACTGGTGGTTTTGGACTTACATGAAAGCCGCAGCTCCTTATCCTTTGCACAAGCCAAGGGTCCACCTCAGGCTCATTCTTATTTTTAAGGTAGGTACAGAGAAAGGAGAAGGAAATGCCCTCGATTCTGGCAAAAAAGGAGGGACAAGTTCCCTATTACTCATAGGGACTTAACTGCTTTGCTCAAAGCTCCTATTGTTGTCTTGTGGCAAGTTCTGCTTTCTAAGACCATTGGCTGAATACTGTTTATGATGCTTTTTGGGGAAAGGCATGGGATTCACACAAGGTAAGTAGAACTACTGTTATGCAAAGGTGGAAACCCACAGCAGTGTTCATAGTCTTTTTGGACAGCATACATATTCATTTCTCTCTCTCTTTTTTAAGTTATTAAAAAAAATTTTTTTTTTTTTTTGGTAAAGATGGGGTTTCATGTTACCTAGGCTGGTCTCTCTTTCTTTTTAAAAATTATGACCCTTAATTTTTACTTGTTTGGTATCATTTTTTCTTTTCTCTATTGTTTCTAGAAAAAAAATGCAGTCTACAGGATGTTAGATCATGTAACTGCTTAAAACTCTCCTAGTGTTTCCCACACCACTCAGGATGCAAACCCAAGTCCTTACAATAGCCCGCAGAACCCTGCAGGACCTGGCCTCTCCCCCCCGGCCCACCTCCTTCTCACCTGCTCTTCTTGGTTGCTCCATTTCAGCCACACTCATTTGCTTGTGGTTCCTGGAATACATTGAGCAAACTCTCCGGCAGGGCCTTTGCACGTACTGTTCCCCTGCCTGGAATGTTCTTTCCTCAGGTGTCTTCATGGCTCATTCCCTCACTCCTCTCAGGTCTCTGTTCGGAGGTCATCTTATGCAAGGGGACTTTCCTGACAACTCTATCTAACACCAGCCACCCTATCCTTCTGTCTCCTTACCCCATCTTGTCTTTCTGCACAACAAATGTGTGTTGTGTATATTTGATTGTCCAATGTCTCCCACTAGAATATAAGCTCCATGAGGGCAGAGATTGTATTTTTTTTTTTTGAGACAGGGTCTTGCTCTGTCACCTTGGGTAGGGTGCAGTGGCATCATCATAGTTCATTGCAACCTCAAACTCCTGGGCTCGAGAGATCCTCCTGCCTCAGCCTCCCGAGTAGCTGGGACTACAGGCACGCCCGGCTAATTTTTAGATTTTTGGTAGAGACGGAGTCTCGCTCTTGCTCAGGCTGGTGTCGAACTCCTGAGCTCAAGCGATCCTCCCACATTGTCCTCCCAGAGTGCTAAGATTATGGGTGTGAGCCACCACACCCAGCCAGAGATTGTATTTTGTTCACTGCCGTAGACCCAGCAGCTAGCACCATCCTGACACACAGTGGGCACTTAGTGAATATTGAGTGAATGACTATGGAATGAATGATGGTGACGTGTCTTGACATTTGCTTGTGAGCACAGAGCAGGGATTACTCTTGCAAATGCACTTTGCCGTGAGAGGCTTCAGAAGCTCTGTAGTCAGTGCCGACTCACTTCACGGACAGGAAGACCCTGCGTGGGTAGCAGGCCACCTTCCTCCACTGTGACCTTGGCCTCTGTGACTATTTTGGGTAATGGGCCTGACACAAAGGATGGGCAGCAGATGAGGCAGTGAATTCCCAAAAGAAGGTCTTACGGATCCCACCTGCTCAATACCAGTTTGAATGAAAAGTATTAAAGAAAAATGGGGAGGACGTGGCTTTGTAGAAACAGAACTCATGAGATATGTGTTTGTTTTCTTTGCAAGAGGGTTGAAAAAGAGGATTTGTTGGAGTCAAGGGAGGTACTTTTGGTGGCATCTTACCTTCTGTCCCTTCTCCCCAGGGTTTTGTGCGATATTAGGAAATCAGAGATGGCTTTATTCTCTATTCATCATGGCATATCTTGGAAGATCAGGAAGATGGTCAATGCCTTTCTCACTATTTAATCATGAATTTCCACCAAGATAAAGAGATGAGATTTATTTCTTATACAGATAGATTTTTCATAGTGCCTTTTTTTAAAGTAAGTGCTCTTTGTAAGTAAAGGAAAATCAAATAATACAGAAGAGAACAAGAAAGAAAAGCCATCACTCAAGATCTCATCCCCTGAAGAAGCCACAGACAACATTTTGGGGAACATCTTTCAGGGTACCTCTCAATGCGTATATGCAACATAGACGTGTGGATTCCCTCTCGCCTAAATAGGATCATATTAAACATTTTATATAAACTGCTTTCTTCACCAAATCCTATATTTTGGGGGCACCTTTCTATGTCAAAATATATAAATATTTAACATATTTTTTCTTTAACATATTTTTAATAGCTTTTAATGGAACAATGGTTTTCCATTGTATGTAAACCTAGACAGTGTTCTACTGACAGACATTTAGGTTGTTTCCAACTTCTTGTTATTAGATAAGGTTACATAAGCAGGCTACTCCATGGGTGTTATCTCAGTGGCCTTAAATATCTCCTTTCCTTTGTTTTGGGGCATGGGAGGAGCACAGGCTTGAAATAATAAACTTCAGTGTTATGTGATTTTGCTTTTTAAATTTCCTCTCTTTTTGTCCCATCATTGAACTTGTTAGGGTGGCTTCTCTTGGCTAAACCCTGCTGCACTGGGTCAAAGCGTGCCTCACTATTATTAACCTGTCCGACAGCTGAGGACGCTGAAGCACTAGAAGCTACGTGACCCGCCCAGGATCATGTGTCAGCGGCCGAGAGTCCTGGGACTCGCTCTTCTCGTGGCGGGCTCTGCCCTTGGCTCAGGAAGAGCTGTCGCTGGGCATGGAGCAGTAGCAGCAGCAGCAGCAGCAGCGAGGGAGGCCGGTTCACGTTACAGGATGAGGTCTCAGGCTGGGGGCTGTTCTTTCTCTCGGTTCAATGTCAAAGCAACCATGGAAGGAGGTGTGGAGGAACCCTTGGTAGTTTGTTTTAGAGGGTTTCTAGTCACAAAGTCTGGAGATTGGCAGTGACATTTTCATCGTGGGTGGATTAGGAGGTCCCAGGGTAGGTAACTGAATAGTTCACTGTGGCCCTCCACTGACAACACTATGTACTGAAGGGTATCAGCTGTTCAGCCTAAATTATAGGGAAAGAGGGGGCGGGGGCAGGCAGGAAGGAAGCTAACCCTATTTGAGAGTCTACTCTGAGCCAGGCATCATGCTGGGCACCTTCAAGTAAATTGTTTCATTTATTCCTCATATCAACTTTTGAGAACTCAATCAACAACCTCAACTTCTCCTCCTTTGGGTTGAAGAAATAAGATGATTAGAGCTGCTAAGTGGAAAGTAGCTATTATATGATGGAGACAGGATTTTAACTCTTTTAGGTCTTGATTCCAAAGTTAAGCTTTTCCCTGTTACTACACCGCTGGTCAGTAGTGTTACAGCCTTACCAGGTTCATTGCCTGCTGTTCAAGAGGAAGCCAATACTCTGAGACAGCAGAGATTACAGCAGACGAAGAGTTTAACATTGCAGGCGCCATGCAAGGAGATGGGAGGAAGTTCTCAAATCTGTCTCCTTGACAATTTGGGAGAAAGGGTTTTTAAAGATAGTTTGGCAGGCAAAAGGCTAGGCAATTGGCCGATCAGCTGAGTTTAGGGTGGAACCATAGGGGTGTAGAAATTGTCTTCTTATGCTGAGTCAGTTCCTGGGTGGGGGTTGCAAGACCAGTTGAGTTAGTTCCTTGGTATGGGCCACTGGCTTGAGTGGGTCAGCCGGTCCACTGGAATGCAGGGCCTAGAAGATATCTCACAAACTAGTGGTAGGTTTTACAAGGGCAATGTTATCTATGGGAGTAATTAAGGAAGTTAAGAATCTTTATGACTATCAGCTATAAGACTCCTGAGTAGTAAGCTATTATAGGAAAGCAAGCTAGGGGACAATGGTTGGTTATATGTACATTTTAACTATGCCTATACCTTTGCAGAGTTCAGGCCCCTCCCACAGTTCCCACCATGCGGCCCTTTATTCATTTCATAAAGGGTGGTTTCAGTAGTGCCCCAGGCCAGGTTGAATTTTGCACTGAGTCTCTTTGGAGTGAGACCCCTCCCTGTGAGGCAGCACTGCTAAACCTCAGTCAGATGTATCACACCCTCTTTGCTTCCTCTCCCATCTGATATGTCGTCTGAGGAGAACGATGTCAAGAGTTGGTGTTTTTCCCTGAAACTCTTGGTGAGTCTCCCTCCAGACTGTGGCTGGCTCAGGGGCATCATTTTGGCTGTAATCCCACAGAGTTTCATTTTCACTTTTTTATTGAAAAATCGAAATCTGGGGAATTAGAACCTTTCCATATTGATCTTCCAGGGGCAAGTGAAAATTGCATTCTGTACAGGACCAAGAAAGTGCCACCTTCAGTGGTGACAGGGCTGACGATAGAGATGACGTGCAGGAAGGGGAAACAACGGGGCAAACAGATGTAGCCTCTGTGTAATTTTTCAACGGGACAAAAGCAAAACCTAATTTGTAATGCACATTCTGGAATTAGAATTTTACTTCGTTTCGTTTTTATCACTAGTTGAAAGGAAAGTTGAGGCAAGAGAAGCGAGAAGCACTTTGGAAAATGTGACTCTGAAGTTTTTCCTTTAAGCATGTCAGGGGTGGAGGGTCAACCTACACTTGGCCCCCCGACCTCACCCAAGCCTGGTATTTTAGGACGATGTGGAGAACCAACCAGAGTTCTAGCTCATTCTTTCACTTCGAGGCCCAGATCTCAGTTCTGGTCTCGGATCTTGCTCTGCCAACTTACTACTTGGATGGCCTTTTGCAAATTGCTTAATTTCCTGAGCCTTGGTTTTTTCATCTGTGAATTGGGGATAATAATACAAACTACTGCATGAGGTTATAGTGAGGATTTATTGAATAAATATTAGTTGACTGAATGAATAAACAAGGTCATCCGTGTGAAGCACGGGTAAGTTTTATAAGACAGGTGTCTGTTATGCGCAATGACAACCTCCCGTTTTCTGGCTGGGCCAAACCCCCAAGAAGTTTGAAGGATTACGGAGCTCACAGCATTCAGGGTGGGTGGGCATATGTGAGGTGTGTGCTCCCATTTTGGATTTTATTTTCTCTTTTCTGCTCCATCAGGGCAAATGCCACCTAGCTGGTTGTGGGTGAAAACCTATTTTCCTTCTGCAAAGCCACCTTCTGGGGAAAGACATTCTGTGAGTTAATATCGAGAAACAATTGGTTCTTTTCTTCTCCTCTCCTCCCTCGGAGGCTCTTTAGCACCTGTAAAGTGTCCTATCTTTTCCCTTTTCCATATGCAGGCTAATTGTTAACATCAACCAGAGCCCTGAAAGTGATTCTGGTAGAAAATGAACATGTCTCTGCAAAGCAGGTAAGGAGCCTGGGACTTTGGAATAGAGCATGTCACAGGCAGGGGTTGAGAAGACCCCACCAGGCAGGAGGTGCTGACCCGAAACCACAGGATGGCTCTTGGGGGTCCCCTAAGCTCCCCAGCTTTGAAGGTAACCCACGGACCCGGGATCCACAAACGTTTCAGCCACATGTACAGCCCTTGGAGCAAGTAGTTAAACAACTGTTTTGAAGAAGAAGAGCCCTCAGAGCTCGCTAAATAGCTTTATTATTGCTGTGTAGTGTGTGTCACTATGCAGAGGCATCAACTCCCAGCACTGTCACTGTTCTGGAGTTAGTGAAAGGCAAACTCAGCCAGAGGAAGTGCCTAGTGCCAAAAAGGAGAAGAGAATAAAATGCTGGGGGTGGGAGGAAGGGGATGGTATGGGTGCCTGTGCTTTGAAATTCTGCCACGGAAAGTTCTCTTCCGTGGATCCTCTTCCAACCTGCCTGAGTACAACTGGACGCGGCATGTGACAGGCACTGCAGACGGATCACGTTTCACACATGCAGCTGTAATATCTGGCACACAGGTGTTTGGTTCTGCGTTTGCCAGCTGCTCTGCAGCGTCCTGCTACTATGGATGGGGCGGAGGGGAGGGGAACCCTCACACTTGTTGCTGCCAAAAGGGAGGAGGGGGCTGGAGATTCTTGCCCCTGGCCAGGAGTGCTCAGCGTTGGAGTCTGCGCGGGACCGCCCCTGTGCCTGCCTTTGAGGGTCCCAGGGACTCTGCTTACAGGCTCACCCAGGACAGGGCTGTGATTGCAGGGGAGGGCAGGCAGGCTGGCCAGGGCCCCAGGAAGCCCAGTAGGGAGGCAGCGTGCCTGGGGATATGAGGCCGCTGGGCTCCTGAGTCAGGTTCCAACTCCCTGTCCTAGCAATTGTGAAACCTCGGCCAGGTTTCTTACCCTGCTGGGTCTCATTATCCTAATCTATAAAGGGGAGTATGTAACACCTGGTTCCTGGGCCCTTCAGAGGACGTGAGACAGTGCGGGAAGTGCTTAGGGAAGCAGGGGGACCTGGCAGGGATCGCCAGGCTCCTTGGCTATAGCCCTGCACCCCTGTTATTCAAGCCTGGCCCAGCAGTTCTGGGTCTCAGGCCCAGACATCACCAGCATCCAGACACAAATAATTGGTTTCCTGCTCTTTCTCCTTCCTCAGGGAGGAAGAAGGCTCCCCATTCAGGACCCTAAAGTCACGCAGGAAAGGGGAAACAGGGGAGTTTGGGGTTGGACTCCCCAACCCATGCCCTTTGGCAGTTGCCTCTCCTTTCCCTTCTTAGCACTTGCCAGTCGGAGATTGTACGTGGCTGTTACTGGTGTTTGGAGCTCCCCCACCCCGACCTCCGCCCTGGACCGTCTGCTTTGCCCACCATCCTGTCCCCAGCACGTTGTCTGCATGCAGTGAAGACTTGATAAATGTCTGCTAAGGCAGGGAAGCAGTGAGTGGGTGAATGAGTGGGAAGTTTTTCTCACTGTCTCAGCGGCTCCTAGCCCTATTTTAAGGACAGGACAGGGAATATGCATGTTCAAAGGGCGGATACGTGGTCACACGTTCAGCCCTCATCCCTCCCCAGCCTCGGACTTGTCCCCTCCACCCTCTCCGCCCGCATCTCCCAGCTCTCCTGCCCTGCTTGGCCACTCGGCTCCCCGCCACTTGCCTATGCCTCGTCTTTTCTTCCACGCGTCTCCCTCTCCGTCCCCGCTGCCACCCCCTCCCTGCCCTCGTCTCTCCTGAGACTGGGAGATGGGGCTGCCCGGTCAGAGCAAGGATTAGGAGGAAGAGAACAGGGAGGGCCCAGGGGCAGGCCCAGGCCAAGCTCTGTGCTTTGGACATGGAGACTGATGGTCGTCTTTCTGGGTTTGCTTCGGGGGTGTTGCAAACTTTGTTGAATGAGCATCCTCTGCTCTGTCCCTGCTGTGCATATTTTTAAAGAAATCACCACAGTCTCACTTCTTTAAAGAAGTTCGGTCCCCTCTAGTTGGGCTGGGGAGGTGGGGTCCCCCTCGCTGCTGGGCCTTGTTTGTGCTGGACCTGTGCATGCTAAGCCACAGGTCTCTCCCAGAAGGGCCTCCTCTCTCGCTAAAACCCTCTGTGATTATTGCCAATGTCCAATTTATTTTCCCTTGCAGGCCCTCCAAGGAAACTGATGTGCATTTGCCACCTGCTATGTGCCAGACACTGTGCGAAGCACCTTATAATCAGTAAGTCATTAAAGTGGGTGCGATTACTCTCTCCACTTTACAGATAAGAAAACTGAGGAACAGAGATGTGAAAACTCTCCCAACATCACACAGTTGGTAAATGGCACAACTGGAATTTGAATCCTGGTCTGTAGGATTCCTAAGTCTTTGTTCTTTCCGGGCCATTCAGCATCACTAGACAACTTTGGGGGTGAACTAACAGCCATGGGCTGCATTCTTTCTTTCCAGGTTAACAGTGTCCTCTTAGGAGATAATGCCATTTATTTGTTTAGTCATTCAACCAACAAGTAAATATTGGGCACCTACTGTGTACCAGGCTCTGTTATTGTAGCTGGAGATAAACTGGCTATGCTGGAGATAGACAGTCTCCCTCCTCAAAAAGCCTAAAATGGAGACACAACTTAATGAATTGGTTGATTATACTTGTATTAAGTGCTATGAAAACAAAGTATACTATGTTGGGGGAAGCTTGTCTGAGGGAATCAGGCAGGCTTCCTTAAGGAAGAGACAATATCCTCATCTTTGCTGGCAACCAGGCAAGTGTCTTGAAGGGTAGTAACTTTGGGCAAAGACAGTGTCCCAGCAGACCGGGGGCAGGGAGAAGGGCCCAGATTGTTCCATTTTAAAGAGACGTTGGCCTATCAGGCATCATCCAAGTCCTCATGTTCAGCTCTGAAAGGAGTAACAAGCATGTTTTAAAATACCTAAGGGAGGAAAAGCCCACAGCAGAACAGAATCAGTGATGTTTTGGCCCTAGCTGGCCCACGGGCAGACACTGCTTCTGTTTGGGTCTGTATTTTTCCTGGTGCCTGAGGGATTGTCTCAGTGACCCTCACAGGCCACTCCACCAGGAATGGAAAATCACTTGTTGAAAACATAAACAGAGCATATAATAATTGGCAAGACGCAGGCAGCTAATCACCATTGTCTCTTCTCTTGCCCTTCCTCTGATCCTGTTTATGAGACATATTCTCCGTGTTTTCTATCACATGCTTGCTTTTCTCTTGAAAACAGACAGAACAGCTCTTATAAGCTCTTGACTTAATCCAGGTAGAATCTCCCTGTGGGCGTAGGCTGCAGCCCAGGCAGGCCTCAGTCCGGAGTCTGCAGAGCCCCCTCGGTGATGAGACAGACCACAGAGAAGGCAGAGCAAAGGGACAAGCCCAGGCACCTCCCGCCTCTCCCTCCTTCCCTGAAAACTTTGGTTTCTGATGGTGTAGAATGAGGCCCTCCCCCAACTCAGGTCCCTCATCATCCAAACAAAACTACAAAGATTCCTCTACTGCTGCATTCTGAAACTTCCCCCAGAGTTGTTTTGGGCAAGCTGGACATCAGATCTCTACTGATTTTTTTCCCTTTCAAGCATGGATCAGCCAGGGAGACACACGGGATGCTTAGCCCACCTTTCCTGCTAATGAGGTATTTGGGGTACTCTGGGCTTCATAAAAGGAAACAGTGAGATATTTTCCATACAACCCCAGAAAGGAGCAGTAGCTTCCAATCTTGTCCTTACTCAGCTGGGTATGCAGTGAGCCTGGCATACACAGGGACATACATGCTCTCCCCAGACCTCTCCAGGATGGCAGGGACTCAGGAAAACGAAAGCCACTCCTTCCCACAAAGAGTCTGGGTTTTCGGGGTCTTGACTTCCAAGCAGCCAAGCCTTTGGCTGAATTACAGTTTGGCCCCTGCAAAGGAACAGGAAACTCAGGTTGGGAAATGGGCTCTCGGTTCCTGGAAGATCTTGTGGTGAGCTTAGCAGACTTAGATGCTTCTTTACCTGGTTGAAAAACAAATGGTGAATCCACTGGCTTGTTGTGCCCACATGATGCAAAACAACCAGCTGAATTGTTTTGTTTTCCAGTGCCTTGACTTGAGTAGGTGTTTTGGCTTTGGAACACAGCCTTAGTCAGAACACCTGTCTTTTCTTTCTGGCTTGGATACTTGTTCACTGTTCAACTTTTAGCAATCTTTCTAGCCTGTAAGCCTCAACATCCATAGCTATAAGTTAGGTTTTCCCCTGAAGAAGAATGAGTTTCTAGATGTGTTGACTTTTGATTTGAAAGGCATAAAGACCGCCTGGTCCTCTGTTCCAGCAGTTATATTGTTGCTGACTCCAGTTTCCTTGGGACCATTTCTCCATAACTCAAGGGGCTTTCTTTCTTCCTGCTGATTCTGCAGATGAGGGGTCGGTGGGGATGGGACAGGGGGAGTCTCATGACATCTTAAGACTGGAAGAGTTGATGGGAGGTTGTCTGACCCATGCCCCCTGCATACTCTCAAATCATCCCAAGTTTTAAGCAACTATCTAACGTCATCTCATCCCTCATGATCTGGAGGTCTGCAAGGAAAATTGCTTTTTAGTGGGGGACTAAGTCTCCTATTTTCCTTTGCTTTCTATACCTGGTCAATACAGTCTATGGTCTGTAGCAGCCAAGAAGAGCTCTAGAAGTCTGTTTACAGATCCTTCCTTCTTTTAAAAAGGGAGTGTGTGTGTGTTTGTGAATGATCATATATATTTGACTAATTTATTAGTGTGGCAATTGATGATCCCAAACAACAAACAGCATAATACCCTTGAGCTGATTCACGAAGCTCCCCATCCCCTGGGCCCTTTCCAGCTCCCAATGAGAAGATGTCTGTGAAGAGCAGATTTTTGGTTTCACCCAGTCCCTTTGGATATGAAGATTTAGAATTTGGAAATTGACCTATCATTTTCCTGAGAAAAATGAAGTGGACCACTCTAAAGACTCCATGTCAAGGAAAGACGCTGAACACATTCAAGTACTAAAAGACTTTTCTTGAAGTGGGCATGTGCATCTTCTTTTCTTCTCTAACATTGGCCATATTATGCATTTGAGATCACTGTGGACATCTACCCTCTTTTTGCCTGGGAAAGTTAAGAAGAGCTTCTAGGCTGGGAGCAGTGGCTGACACCTGTAATCCTAGCACTTTGAGGGGCTGAGGCAGGAGGACTGCTTGAGGCCAGGAGTTCAAGACCAGCCTGAGCAAGAGCAAGACCTCATCTCTACAAAAAATAGAAAAATTAGCCAGGCGTGGTGGTACACACCTGTAGTCCCAGCTACTCAGGAGGCTGAGGCAGGAGGATGGATCACTTGAGCCCAGGAGTTTGGGGTTGCAGCGAGCTATGATGACTCTAGCTGGGTGACACAGCAAGACCTGTCTCAAAAAAAAAAAAAGCTGCAGTCTATTGAAATACAGGTAGAATTGATTTATAATCAACTCCCAGCAATAGACAGATCTGCACTATTATTATTATCAACTCTCTGAGAGTTGCCACAGATGCCAGGAGTTTTCTTTAGCTCAGTGAAAACTGAGCCCAAGTCTGTCATTTCTTAAATAGACTTTATTTTTTAGAGCAGCATTACGTTCACAGCAATTTCCCATATGCCCTTTGCCTCCACACGTGTGTGGCCTCCTCCGGTATCAGCGTCCCTCACCAGAGTGGTACATCTGTTACAACTGATGAAACTGCATCGACACACCGTTATCACCCAGAGTGCACAGTACTGTATCATTCTGACCGCTTGTTGTGGATCCACTCC
This sequence comes from Daubentonia madagascariensis, assembly GCA_023783475.1. Classification (NCBI taxonomy): domain Eukaryota; kingdom Metazoa; phylum Chordata; class Mammalia; order Primates; family Daubentoniidae; genus Daubentonia; species Daubentonia madagascariensis. The sequence continues at coordinate 11,378,465 of JAKFHU010000258.1, read as the reverse complement.
TCAGAGCTGCAGAGAGTTAGCCCTCTTCCTCTTTCCCATGACTGCCCCTGGGTACTGGAGACAGTCATCGTGTCTTTAAAACCCATGCACTCTTCTCCAGGAAGGCTGTCAACCACTGGATCCAAACCACTTAGAAAGGGCTCCTTCCAATTTCTATCCTGACCAAGAGCTCTTACTGCCGGCAGGGCTGGCCTGGCCCCAGAATCTCCTCTGTGACTCCAGCCCTGCCGAGCAGACTTCCTGCAGTCCTCTGCCACCAGCGCTAATGCTTCCTTTCCTTGTTGCACGTAATTGAGAATTGATTATACCACCTTAACGACGGGTCTATTTGGAGGCCTGGGGTTCTCAGCTCTATCTCTGGATTGCTGTGAAAAAGTTCAATTAGGGTAAAATTATTAAGCAGAAATGTGAATGCAGGAAGACAGAAGTGGATGTACACTCTCCTGGGTCATGACGCAATGCCTAAGTAAGGAAAAGAAGAAATACAGGGGCAAACTTGGTCCACAGAGTTGGTAGATAGGAGAATAGAGTGGTAATAGCTTTATTGAGGAATATGGCAAAAGTTCTACTGACACAAAACCTCACAAATTGAGGCCCTCAACCAAGGAGGTTCTTGAGAAAAGGGCAGTTCCACATTAACACGAGACCAAGGGCTGGATTATTACTTGCCCTCCAAAGCATACTCCTCAGCATCCTAATTACTCTTCAATAACAAGTCATCACAGTTATTAAAATATGCAGTTTTCTCACCAAAACTGCTTCTATTTTTGACTTGTACAACCACTGGAGAGAAAGAGTTGCATGTATTTAATGGGCAGATTTCATTCTACTTCTGGGCTTTGTCAACTTTTTGGGTAGTAGGTAGTATTTTCTGAGTGTTCCTAATAAAAATTTTAATAAAATAAAGTTTTATAATAAAAATAATTAAAGAGGACACAGGCACTGAATCATGGAACTCACCATTGGCAGAGGCATCATGCTTGCTGGAGGTGACAGGAACTGCCCAGGTCAATGGGGACTGGGGGATGGGGCCCAGTGGAGCATGTTCATGTTCCCTCCTTCCCACTGCCATGGATCAGATCACACCTTCACACTGAGACTACTATCTGTGCTCCTTTCCGATGTCCCTGTTTCTGTTCTTCCCAATCCATCCTTCCTAGTGGGCAAATTACTCTTCTTAAAGCCTTGCTTTGTGCCTGTCACACCTTTCCTCAAAGGACCATTAGTTTATAGCAGCATTTCTCATACCCTGTAAGGATTAATAGGTATTCCATGAAAAAAAGGATTTTGTAGACCAAATAAAATTAAAGGGTCTCTTGACTGCAGGACTTTTTGGAGCCTTAAGATGCTAATAAGCATTGCAAATTTCTAAGCATGTCCCCCAAATTTACTTGACTAGGATCCTGGCAGGAAACAGATGGCTCATTGCAAGGAGTAATTGTGGGGACTGTTAACAAAAGTGTGAACACATTAAGAAAACCAGCAAGGGGATGATGAAGCACAGGGACTACCACCAGAGGGAAGCTGCTTCCACCTGAGGCTTTGGGAGAAGGGAAGAGATCAGAGTCCAGGAAAGGTAAGGGCTTGGGAGAGGCAGTGCCTGACAGGAGCCGAAACCCTAAGTCACGTGCCGCTGGCAAACACAGCGTGGCAGGAGGGAGCCCAAGGAGTACATACCCTGGCCTCTTCCTCTCTCAATCCATGCACCGACTGAACCCAACCCAAAGGCAAAGGGTACAGGAGTCCAGATCATACAAGAAGGGTGGAAAAGGGGATCCAGCCCCAACACCCCCTATGGAACATCTGTTAACATCTGGTAGCACGCTATGTTTTTCAGACACCATCTAGACAATGCCAGCATGAACCATCACGTCTGCACCCCTAGGCTGGGCATTCGAGGCCCCACATCATTGGTTCACACCAAGCTCCCCCAGCTCTTCACCCCCCACCCACTCCTGTGCCACCCACCCCCCGCCTCTAGGTGGCCTCAGGAACACGCTCTGCTCTCAGCTTTCAGGCCACAGCCTCTGGCCCACATCACTCTCCCTGTTGAGAGACCCCATCATTTGCAACTCCTCAGCTAACACTCCTCCCCTTTCCCTCCTCCTCTAGGGGAATTCTCTTCACTCTTACTGCCCTTGGCGACTGGGACCCCAGTTTCCAAATTAGAATAGTCACTGTCTGAAAAATGATTTCGGGCGGTTTCCAGAAGCGACAGGCAATCTGCGAGATAGTGTTAGGTGCTTCGAAGTATCAGAAACATTGGAACATTTCAGTGGCTTATGGGGACAGAATATTTGAGATCAGGGCTGACCTGGGTGACTCAGAAGCATTGGCCACTGGGCTTTTTGCACTTTCGACCCAGGCTGCTGATTTTTGCACTTATACTGATTTGTCCTTACACCGGGATTCCACTTCATTGTTCCCAGTGTTCCGTCTCTGGTCTCTACGAGAAGCTCTGTGATCCTTGAGTCCACAGACGCTTGTCATTTTTCTCCTTGCCCTGAGCTGTCACAGTAGCATGAGTACAGAGTGGGTGCCCCAGTGACATCGGGGGTGGCTAGTGAAGAAAGAGCAAGTAACTCATTAGTGAGCTGCTGCTGAGAAAAGAGATGCCATTTCTGTCTGGGGAGTTCATTTTCCTGGTGGCCAGGCTGCAGGGGTGCCTCGGATCTCCCCAGATCATGTGTGCCGCCTGGATCGCACGGGAGTGTGGGGGGTCTGGGAGGGCAGTGCTCCAAGTGCAGCGGGAGGGTCCGTGGAGCCTTGACCACATCCCCCAGTTCTCCTACCTTCCTCCTCACTCGGGGTTAGAAGCTGGAACAACGGCTCTCTTTCACAGCCAGCTGACTCCCCCACACCACTCTGTTCTCTTGTCTGAGTTTCAGTCTAAATGGATGGCAGGCAAAAGAACCTCTGGCCGCCGCCACCTCCCTATTCAGCACCAGGCTATTTGGGGGAGAGTGTGACATTTCGTGGGAACTGAGGATTCAGGCATATTAATCTCCCTTCCCCGATACTTATGTAAACACACTGACTTCAGTGTTCCCATAATTCCCACATTATCTCAGCTTTTCCGAATTGTCTGATTGGCATTGTGCAAGGCATTTTTGATCTGGTGCAAAACAGCTGGAAAGACACCTCCCGGCAAAGGGCTCCGGTGCCTTTGAGGTGAGGCTCGGCCACAGGTTTTAAATGTTAAGGGAATCAGTGAAAAGAATTGCATTCTTTGCAGCATAAAGCTTTGATGAGCTTTAGGCCTCAGCTCTTCCTGGCTGTTTGGGAAGCTGTCCTCTCCATCACAATCTCGATGTGTCTGAGGGAAGACACTTTGCTTTGCAGTGAATTAACTGTGTGTGGTGTGTGCGTGCGTGTGTGTGTGCACGCACGTGATATTGATGTCAGGGGATGGACAGACAAGGGTAATCCAGAATAACTGTTGTTGTTCCAGGGCTTAATTTTCACCATTGACACTCAGAAGTGAGTCCTCGCTACTTTTCCACCTCCTCTTCAAATGCCCCCCTTTCCCTTTCGAAGGGTGAGGTTAAGAAGAAACAAAGAGATGCTGGGTATGATTGTTCACCTTCCCCAACCTGCCTCCTGGGCAGCACTTCCACCTTTGGTTGGGAGCAGAGGCTTCCTGCCCCCGCGTGGTCCCTCTTGCTGTGGACTGAGGGCAGGAGCTGCTGCCATCTGTGTGTCCTGCTGGGCTGCCTGGGAACCCTGGAGTAGGAGAGGAAATGGGAAGAAGAACAGATCAGTGACAGTGCACAGGTATCTTCCTGCTGCCATCCTGGAGGTTCCAGAGCATCGCAGGAAACAGCAGCAGCTCTCTGTTCTCCTGCACTCTCTACACACACCCCAGGGTCCTACCACCAGCCCCTGCAGACAGGGGGCCACTGGTCAAGCAGTCCAGCCATTCAGGCTCCTCTCTGTGTCTGGGCAGTGGGTTCCCAGTAAGAGTGATGCTTCCTCTTCCCATCCTGCTGGGAGTTGGGAGTGGCACCTTCTTTCCTTCTTTGGCTACAGCACAGGAAGCCCTGGCCCCCAGATGCCTGGTGAGCTCTTCCTCCCGGCCTGGGCACCAAAGGAGCCATCTCTCCTGGAAGTGGTGTTTCCCTGGCCCAGCCCTGCCCTGCCTGCCCCTCTCCCCAGGCAGAGATGTGATTTCTCCTCCTTCCCTTTCCTTGTCCTCAGCATAAGCCTGCTTTTCCCAGCACTGGGCCTGCCAAGGAGCCCCTTCCCTTTTAATTTTGCATTTTCACATTACAGTGTTAGTACTTTAATCCAAAGGAAAAACCTAAGAACCCTGGGCCCTAGTGAAAGGACTCCAGATTCTGTTAACCATTTCCCAGTAGCCTATTTAGTTTTCACTAACTCAGTCGTATCGTGGTATTTTGCAAGATGGGCAGGAGAGCAGCATGGAGGCTATTTCTGTAACCTATTCCTAGTCCTTTACCATTTATTAAATAACATATGTTTTGAGTGTCGGTCATTTACAATGCTCTGAACTCAGAACTTCAGGGAGCCCAAAATGCTTAAGACACAGTCCCTGCTCTCAAGGAGTCTGACATTTAGATGGGCTCAGCTTATAAGATAAACATTACCCCCAGGCAAGGCAGACCAGGGTAGGCGGCCCCAGCAAGGGTCAGTTCCAGGTCCAACGATGCGAGTCTGAGCCAGCCTGGCAGGGGCCTTGGTGAGGTATTGATGGGTCCAGGGAGAGAGTCAGCCACCTTTTCCTAGACAAGTTCTGCTAGCTAGACCTGGAACTGCAAATTGGAGTGTTCTTTAATTCTGTGGTTCCCCAACTCCCAAGATTTTTCCTGCTCATTACAATCCAAGACAATGGGATGGGCCCACGGCTGTCTGGGGGAAAGTTCTGGATCTGAGACAGATCCTCAGAACTTCTTCCTTAAAGCTGGATTTGTCAGGAATATTTCACTCTGTACATTAAGTGACATATAGTCCCTTCAGAATTTCTGTTTTCCTGGGAAACACCACTGGTAACCCAGAAACTCTTTTGATAACGAGAGATGAACAAGTTGAGAAATAAGAGCTTCTCTTTTCTTTTTCCTTATTGGCTGTATCTTCTCTCTCTGCTTAACAAGCACAGCGATGCAGGTGAGATAGCTTTTCATTTTTTTCTACGGAGTTACTGTTTCTCACATCTTCCCTCTGGCCTCTCTCTTTAATTTGACAAAGAATCTCAATGAAGCAAATTACCTGATGTGGGGCAGGCTGAGAGACAGCACTTACTCAGGACATTCCCCAGCTGCCAGTCTGCAACGCTGGAAAGATTTCGCCTGCCAGCTCCTCCCCGCCCCTGCCACATCCAGCCTCCAGATCACAAAGGCACACGCTGTATCCCCTGACAGACTGCCGTGGCCTGATAGGCACCTCTCACAGTTAGCACTTTGTGCTTCTCCCTCCAGACAATTGGCAGGGGCAGTCAATAGGCACCCGGACTCCTGGGAGCCGTCCCTTGCTGCATTCCAGCCACACTGGAGCCTCCCCACCCAGCACTGCCAAGGGTCCTCCTTGGAGGGCAGGGTCAGCACCACCCCTGGGTGAGGAGGGGTGAGAGGGAGGGTTCTGAAGTCACAGTGTTGACAAAAGCAGTAGGAAGAGATGGATCCATTCCCCTAACTCTGTGATTGGAAAGCAAAGAAAGGGGAAAAAAAAAAGTCATGAACATGCAAGGGGGCTTTGATTTATTTTATTTTGATTATTTGGCTAAGAAAGAACTATTGACCAGAGGGAGATGAACATCCTCACTGTGAAATATCTAGTAACCAGATGTGAAGGAGGGCAAGGGCAGAGGTGCTGATGCCTGAGCAAGCCCCGTGCCCTCCTTTCTGGGGCCTGGTGCTGAGACACTCCAAGCTGCTTCCCAAACTGCTCTCCCACCGGCACCTGCCCACGTGCTGTTGACAGTGCTTCATGGCATAGAATTTCACATTATGTAAGAACATGTATTATTGGACATTCTTGCTACCAACATCCAGCCCACATTTAAACTCCAGATCTTTTTGGAATCATTCAAATTTAAAACTCAAAGTAAAACAAAATTGATTTTGAAAACTTTTTGAGAATTTTGGTACTCGCTCATCCCATAATGACTAGATCCTCCTGCCCACTGGTGTCATGGTCCAAAGGCTGGGAATCCCTCCTCCAGGAGGGCACTGAGGGACCCCCGTCTGCTGCTACAGCATTCCTAGCTTGACTGTTACAGGCTGGAGATGTGCTGCTTTTGTGTGTTTTAATGTTGCTCCTGTGTTAGTAGCAAAAATATGAGCCAACTTGCTAGCGTCCTTGTGGCGTGCAAGTCTCTGAAAGAAGTGCACATGTGCAATGCTGTACTGATTTCCAAAGCCTCACAACTTGTGTGTGCATACACACACACACACACACACACACAGAGACAATCATATTGGATCCTTACAAGAGCCTGTGAGGTTTACAGAGCTGATGCACTTGTCCTCATAGTCAAATTAGGAAAGTCAGGGCTGCTGGAGCTAAGGGGTCCGAAGTCCTTTCCTGAGTTACAGCAGAGTTGCCACCAGAACCTTGATCTCCCATTTGCTTATCTTACCCCTTTTTAGTGGGCACCGTGCTTCCAGGGCCTACTCTTTAGATGGGAGGTCAAGAGCAGAGCAGAGGAAAGTGAAAAACACAATGGAGAATTTCTGCGCAGAGAAATATGTCCTATATCATGTTGTGGGAGGAGATTGCTAGGGGCATAGTTGGGACAGGGTCGTTTTGCTAGAGAAAAAAAATCCTGCTCCTCCTTCCTTCAGCTGTTTGGACTTGAGTTGCTTCTCTCCTGAGGGCCTGGGAACTCCCTAGCCAGTGACAGGAAGGCCGAGAAAAGCAGGCGTCTGTCACGGAGGCATTCCTCAGCCCGTGACTGTCCCTGGGCCTGCAGGAGCCTCCTCCCCTCCCAGGCTCCAGCCACTGCCTGATCCTTCCTTCTCCTGCAGACTTGGAGGACATAGGTGTGACTTACTGACGGTGTTCCTTGCGGCACTTTAGCTACTGGTTCCCGATGGATTCTCCCCTCCCAGCAAGCGCCCAAGCCTACCTGGTCAATGAAAAGGGCTCTCTCTTCGTGGACTGGTGGTCTGAGGCAGGGAAGCCAATGTTTACCAGGTGAGCCCCTTATCGGAGAAGGGCTGTCCTTTCATGTTGTTTTTGCTGTTTCTGAAAACAGAAACTAGAGGCTAGAACTGCTGCCAAGATTTTTTAAGGGGAGAATCCATCGGGAACCAGTAGCTAAAGTGCCGCAAGGAACAACGTCAGTAAGTCACACCTGTGTCCTCCAAGTCTGCAGGAGAAGGAAGGATCAGGCAGTGGCTGGAGCCTGGGAGGGGAGGAGGCTCCTGCAGGCCCAGGGACAGTCACGGGCTGAGGAATGCCTCCGTGACAGACGCCTGCTTTTCTCGGCCTTCCTGTCACTGGCTAGGGAGTTCCCAGGCCCTCAGGAGAGAAGCAACTCAAGTCCAAACAGCTGAAGGAAGGAGGAGCAGGATTTTTTTTCTCTAGCAAAACGACCCTGTCCTAACTATGCCACCCCTTCCTTAGCCCATAGCTTCCCCTGCGCTGTGTCTCCTCTGCCGACCCTGCCTAGGCTCTCCGCAAATTTGTGGCCCAATATATATTAATATATAAAGGCTGTATATAATTATATATGTATATATACACTTATCTACATATACATATACACATATACGGTACATATACAGACACCTATATATGTAATGCATCGGTGTGTGTATATAAGCATATACATATATAGATATATGTATAAATACACATATGGGTATATATGTATGCATATATATGTAAATAAATACATATGTATATTCCTATCTTTTATTAGTGCTTGGTATGCACCCTTGCTATGGACTATGCTAAATATTTTACTTATTTTATTCTCATGCCAACTCTGTGAAGTAGGGATGGGCCATTCCACAGATGAAGAAACTGAGGCTAGGAGACATTAGTTAGCTACCTGGGGTTACATGGCTAGTAAGTAGCAGAGCAGGGATTGAATCCAGTGCCTCTTTGCTTCAAGGACTGTGCTCTACTCTGTGTCGTTCCTTAGCCTTTCATGGCCCACTGTGCCCCTGGGATGACACCCTCAACCCTCCAGGGCACCAGACAAGTGCTGGCTCGGATTCCCTTTGGGGTAAACCAATGTGGCCCTGTTCTTGCTCTTTTCCCAGATCTGAACTGTTTTCCTTCCTATTCTCTAATGTTATCAAAACAAACAGAGAGCATGGTTTATGGTGCACGGGGCTTAATTTGACTTAATATATAGACCGCACATATTCCTCAGGAATCCATTAAGTTTAATGGAGTGCAGGCTGTAGACCACGTCTGAGGAAGGGCCTGGGTTCATCCACAGTTCACGTGGCAGAAATGAGTGAGTCACTCATCAATGGCACAGCCAGGGCTGGATTACCCTGCAGCTTCCTTCCTTAAATGGACAGAGATTCCAACTGCTGCGTGAATAACAAAGACCTTAATGTCCCACTGGCCAATGGAGACCAGGCCAGCTAGCAAAGGAACCACAGCAGCTGTTTTTTTCCAGAGTGCTGAAGGCTGCAATCTTAGCCCCGCTCAGCTGTCACGGTGAAGCCTTGTGGGGTCCGGTGGAGAGAGCACAGATGGCCCAGAGCCATTGGCCCCACCCCTGGAAAACCACAATTGGAATCTGTGTCCTGTGGACAGGGGTCCCCCAGTATGCTTTGTGGCCAGCTCCCTGCCAGGGAAGTGTTGCTCTTTTACTTGAAGGGCAACAGCATTACTTGGCAATACTTTTGGCATGGGAAGAACAGTATTTAAGAATGCACAGGACAGCAAACTTTATCTTCTCTCTCAGACCTTGAGTGGCCTATCTACTCTCCTCACGTTCTCTTTCAGGCCTTTTTATTCTTAACTCTTCATTTGTGTCTGTCTTTGGAGGACTGGCTAAGTATTAAATAAATACTCAACGTTAAATAGTTGTCATGCAATGTACTTCCTTGTTAATCAAGCAAAATAGAGGAATAAAAAAGGTTGCATCTATGTGAAGGTCACCCCCATCCCAACTTCTGGTTCTTTCCTGTAGGAAGTGTAAGTCTATGAAAAACTAAGATTTCCCATTCATTATAATCACCTATAAAGACTCATCACTCTTCTGATGAAAAGGGGAAAAGGATCAAAACCAAACATAAAGAACCCTAGAAAGGGATTTAGGACCAGAATAGCATAGAGGTTAAGAACATGGGTTGTGGAACCAATGCACGGGGCTTTGAATGCTAACTCTGACACTTTCTTGGGGGACCCTGGGCAGGTCCCTTAAACAATCTGAAGCTCAGCTTTCTCATTTGTGAAATAGGAACAATAATACGGAGGCTATTACAAAGATTACATGTGGTAACGTGGGATGCTCTGTAGTTAGCAAGAGCTCAGGAAACGTGAGCTCCCTTTCCCTCCTTTTCCTTGCCCCCTAAAGTATTGATATTTTCTAGCTAGAGTGCAAACAACACTTGGATAGGCTTTGGCAGATCATTTAAGGCAAGTTGGCTGCCCAAAAGAATTTGCTCCAATCCCAAGGCCTCTTCATATTAATAGGACTGATTGTGTTAAAGCTGATGGAGTCTTTGGTTCCTGGCCAGGATGCAGAGGCATGAGGGCCTCTTTCATGCTTCTGAATGACTGGGTTTGGTGAGCTTCTTTGATGAGCTTTCTTTGTCCATATTCAAGGGAATGGGGTCAGTGTCTCTTCCCTAGAAACACTGTACTCACATCTTTGCCCCTTAAAGAGGCTGCTTTGTTGTTGCTGCTGTTGTTCTATCTAAACTTTCTTTAAATTGACCCCCTTTCTCCACATTATATGCTAAAATAATTGGCCTCCGACCAAATGTTTCTGAAAGGAGCCCTAATCCCTTTGGTTAAATGACAAATAAACAAGTCTCCAACTGGGACAGGGTGCTCTTCTGACAGAACCAAAGCCTTGCAGACATGGGTCACTGTACTCTCCGCAGATGGCAAGAATTCCTAGGGTCTGTCCCTTGGAGAAAGACCAACATGGTGCCTGCCCTTCCCTGTTGGAGCGCCATCTTCCTGCTTTGTCTGTCTCCGCTACACGCCCACCCCGTCTTCTGGCTCGGCCACTGGTCCAGGATCAACAAACATGTTGACTTACAGTAAGTCCTCAAGTCCTCTTGGGTCCCCCATTCCTGCTCCCTCCCAGTGCCCAAAGCTATGACATGGAATTAAAATGTGGTCGAGCACCCAATGAAGCTACTGTGGTTTGAACCCAGTGAGCATGACCTGACACTCCACAAGGCTGGTTGGGTTTCAGTGGCTAAAACTGTCCAGTGTGCTCAGAGTTATTTCTTGACACAGATTTCACTCTCTAAAATGGCCTCACAAATAAGGATTGTGAGCACTATGATCCCATTTTGAGGATGAGCTTGAGAAAGAAAGAGTAATCTGGAAGAATGCAAACCAAAATGTTAGCACAATTTACATCTCCATCATGGGATTATAGTTCATTTTGTTTTTATTTTTATTTTTATTTTGTCACTTAGCTGTATTTTCTAAATTTTCCCTAATAGTCATGTTTCAGTTCTCATCATAAAGTATAAAAATTTATATTTTAAAGTAAATATTACTAAAACAGTAGCCCATAAATACATCATTTTTTCCTCTAGGATGAGCCAAATGCTGACAGTTTTCCCTTTTTTCCCCGAGGTATAAATCACTATTTGCTCTGTGTGAGTTGGTGAGTGCTATTTACAAGGCTATTTTAAACTAACAAGCTTATTTTGGAAGGTTATGATAGACTTAGAGGGAATTACAGGATTTGAGTTGGGCAACGTCTTGGATGCAGTGCCTGTTTTGATGGACAAGAGAAGAAATGACTAAGTGCCTCTTTGGCTGAGAGGAAGCAGGAGCAGGCCACTTTCGGGTTCAATGGATTCAAGTAATTACCTTTTCTACATATGTCAGTTAAAAAATCCAGCACCCGCTAAAGAGGCTAAGCATGGATCTTGTCTTTCTTTACACTTTTTTTTCCCGAGACTATTTGGCTAAATAAGGAATTTGGCATGAGTAGAACCCGTAGTGCTTGCTGAGGTTCCGTGGTGAGGAGTTAACCCACGTGGCAGAACAAGAAGGCAGCATTTGTCACGTAAAAGAGACACGCAGGATGACTTTGTGGCGAAGGGGAAGCTCCGGCCTCAGGTGTTCTAGTTGTGCCTCGCGATGCGCGGACGTGCTCATGACCTGCACTGCAGCCTGCAGAAGGAAGACGGCGCTGTCGTCGGGGTTCCCACTTGGTCCCCACGTCCGCCGTCTGGACGGTGCCTGTTCTTTCAGCTCCTTTGCTTCCTCTCCGTCCCTGAGTAATGGGACTTGCTGATGCAGTGTTTCACTGAGTGTTTGCCTTCTGCCTCCCCGTGCCCCGGACAGAGGCAGGCTGGGCAGCGCCGAGGGCCTGTGTGCACAGACTGGCTGCTGGAGGCCGCTGTGGAGCGGCTGGCACCACCGGGCGGACCGGGAGCCGCAGTGCCCGAGCCACGGTGTGGTGTACAGAGTCTCAACAGAGCCGATCGTGCTTGCTGGACTCTGGTTCTGAGCAGGCAGGGTGAGCCCTCCATTATGGAAAAGCTTAGGAGGTGTTGGAAAAATTTGGCAAGGTTCAGGCCTGCTAGAGAGAATCGGTGCTTGGATTTGGTGAAGACTTTATAGGCATAGGAGGCTGGTGCCAGGATTATGGCTAAAGAGACTTCCAGAATATTCCTGGGGCTAACCTGAGGGAGAGCTGCTGCAGAAGAGCTCCCAGGGTGGCTAGGAAGGGAGCCTTTGATGTTTTCCTAGGAAATTATCATTTCCTCTGGGCAAAAAGCATGCGTGCGATCTTCTTACTGTTACAGGTTGCGAATGGTTTTGTGTGCACAGCCAATGGGAGGGCTTGGGGTCTAGTGTTGAGAAGAATCATAACCCCGCTATACTGAAGAGAGCATTTAGTAAGAGGCGCTGGGAAATCGGATCAAACATGAAGTTAGTTCCAATATCTGGCCCAACATGGCACACTGGTGGAACTTTGCTTTGTATAATAGGAGTTCCCATCAAAGTTGTTTATAAATTGTTTTGTGAAGCTGTGAGCTAGGCAGTTGGTAGTGCAAATCCCGTTTTCTTATTGACTCACATTGCAGGTTCATGGAGTGCCAAAATTACAAAAATAAATCTTAATTTGGGCCATTATAAGTTCAGAATCTGTGATAACTCAAATGTGAATCTATAAAGGTGTATCCTTATCTACTCAGTTAGCGGTTTCTTTTTAGAGAATACAAATTAATAGGACAAAAAACCCCCAATGAACAATGTTTAAAATCACTGTTGGAAGAAACTATTTCCAAACAGCCACAAATATTTTAGAAGACCCAATTACAGAAAAGTTACCATTGTGCTAAATAAACACACATGTATATTGTAACATGGTCACCATGGGTTGAGATGGGGATAAAGATGTAAAGAGAAACAAGACAGTCTCTGCTCTCAGCTTTTAAAGCCAATGCTGAGGGCTCGGATAAATTGAATACAAGACAGACTGCTTTAAATATATCTCTTTCATTCCCTATCTTCTTAAAAGGGGAAATTACGTTTCTTGCTGTCCCTCCTGTGCCTTATTCATACTCAAGCCTCAAACCAATGAGGCCTGCCTTCTAATCCTACCAATCGACTAAATTATTTAGAGTTCACAAATCAATAGACAATCAATAGTTCATCTTCACTTCTCTTCTTGCTTAAAATTTTTTGCAGCATTTGATGCTATTGATTGTTTCTGACTTCTTGGTACACTATAATCCCGACATTCTTTCTGCTTTTTGGTTTCCATCCCACCTCTGTGAATATTCCTTTTGAGGCTCTTACTAACTCTTCTGCCCATCTTACAAAGCCACTGTTTTCCCAGGGTTTCATTCCTGTGTTTTCTCTTCTTATGCTCGATGCTTTCCCTGAACAAGCTCATAAGCTCCCATTGCTTCAGCCACAAGTTACATATACCATAATTCAAAAATCTCCCCTGAACACAGACCTCTCCATAGACAAGTATAAGCCACCTAAAGCTCCTGAGCACTAAGTGACATAAAAAGAGGAAGATTTTTATCTTGCCAGTGTGAGGAATGGATGAGATGGGGGTACAGAGAAGGCATGTGGGTTAGGAGACTTCTGTGTCTGGGTGAGAGGTTACAAGGTGCTTTACACATCTTGATCTATTGCACATTTGCTTTACTTCCGTATGCCTTTTGCCACAACACCTTGAGTTATGTGTTTATGTGCCTGCCTCCTTTACCAGGCTGTGAGATATTTGAGGGGAGGGACTATGACTTTCATCTTTTTCTCTTGAGTCCATAATAAATATTGTAGTATGAGTTATTATACCAGTTGGGCAGCAGTGGGATTGGAAAAGGGGGAAGACATTTTGGATGTTGATGGTACTTGTTGAAGGTACTTATTGACCAGTTGGCTGTGGAACTTGAAGGGGTGGGAGGCATCGAGGAGGACCAAGAGAAGGCACAAAGAAAAAAAGGGGCAGTGGAGCCAGTGTGTTGGGTTTTGGATGCAGGGAGTTTGGGGCACAGTGGATTTCGGATGTGGAAATGTTCAGGAGGCAGATGGAAGCACAAAACTGTGTCGATCTACTGTGAGTTATTCCGTGAAACTGAAAGCATCAAAACTGGGAATTTAAAAATTAAGTTACTCATTGAATAATGGCATGTCAGAGTTTAGAAAGGCCCATAAAAATCATCTAGTCCAATTGTTTATCGAGTGCCTGAATCCTCTGTACAACTTTCCACTGACCTTCCTGCACTTTGGTCTCGGCTGGCAAGCACTCCCTGTTTTTCCAGCACGTTTCCTTTTTGATTTACCTTCAAAGACTTCAAAGTCACTTTTACTTCCAGTTTTAGGTTTCTCAGGCCTTTTTCTCATAACACATTCTTATCAGTCATCTTTTTAGAGAAATCTTTTAGTGAACATTTATTTACCTGGCTTGGGTGTCCACAATTTTACTATTGGGCTCTCTGAACAGAGGGTTTGTTCTGGACTCTGGAGGAGAAGCTTTAGGTGAACCAGGAGACAAAAAGTAAGAACTGGCTTAGCTCACAGCAACTGACTCTTAACATCTCCAAGGTTTCCACTCTTGGATTTGCTAACTCTTCGGGAAGCTGGAAGCAGACCGCCTGGGTGTGGCTCTTGGCTGCACTACCCAGCTCAGAGATGTAGGGTGGGCTACTCAAGCACTCGGAACTTTGGTTCCTTCTGGTAAATGGAGATACTGATGGTACTAATCTCATACGGTTGTTGGGAGGATTGAATGTGCTTCAACAGTCTCTGCCATGGAGTGAATCTTCGTAATAAACATTAGCTCTTCCTATAACTCTCCCAGACACACCCGTCCACAAAGAGAGTAATCACCACCAGGGGACACGTGGTGGAATGAGGACAGATGGCAGAGGTAGTCCTCGCCTCATCTAATGACAAAGAAAGGAAGTGACTAGAACTGACGAGGTCTAAAAGGGACGGAGAGGAAGCTTCAGCCGTGAGCCAGGAGTCACTCTGCTCACAGTTCTCCAAGGGAGAGAATTACGGGAAGATGCAGCCTCCGGCATTTAGAAGTGAGAATATTTTCATCATCATTGCGAAGCCTATTTTAAATAGTTTGGCTAATTAGGTGATGATTAAATTGCATTGCTCCCGTATGTTTGGCTTTCTTCTATGCGGAATATATCTGCCTGAAAAGTTGCAGGTAAATTTTGTGTTCACGAGTAGTTCTTTGATACTTTGTACATAGAAAGCACTTGAGTGTATTGGATGGTAAATTATTTTATAAAGCCAATTATAGTAATAATGATACAAACAGCAGCTAACGTGTTCGAGCACTTACCGTGTGCTTCACATGTTACCTCATTTAATCTTACGAGGTTGGTACTGTTACTGTTTCCAACTAACTTCTGAAGAGACTGAAGTCTAGAGAGCAGCAAATCCTTGGTGTGGTCAAGATCTCCTTGTTGTTTCTTTGTTGGCATGTTTGGATTTGTTTGCATGTTGGGTATTCTTAGAACAGAATGCACCTGCAGGAGAAGTGATAGAAATGACTTTCAATGGATCTCTAAATAGGCGTGGCTGCTAAAGAATCAGGAGGGATGTTATATGGCTAAGCTGAAGATAGGCGCTTCATGGAGATGGCGTGGTGGCTGTCAGAGTGTGATGGACATAGAAAGGGTGAGGAAGAGGGACAATGAGGAGCGAGCTGAAGCCACCCATGAAAGCAGACTTGGGCAGAGCAATTTCGCAGAAGCCTGAAAAATGCTGCCTTCTCTTCCCCGAAGACTATACTGGCCCATGGTAAAGGACCCTAGTCGGCCTGTCCAGCCTTGTCTGTTATTTCCTTCTTTCAAGGCCTCCTTTCCCAATACAGCTGACTACTTTCTGCTGCCCAAACATACTATTTCTTTTCACGTGTCTCTGTTTTTTATACATGGTGTATCCTCTATATGAAATGTCCATCTTCATAGCCCCAGCTGGTGAATTTAATAAAGCCACCACTTATTTTGTGCCCATTCCTTTGCCAAACATTTAACACAGATTTTCTGTAATTCTTATTACAATTCTGCAAGGTAGACATTATTGTTTCCATTTTGCAGATGGAGAAACATAGGCCCGCTGAAGCTAAATAATGAATGCAAGTTTATACAATTACGTCTAGGGCTAGAATGCAGGTTTGGCTGATTTTAAAGACTGTCACTTTCTCCTTTTCCCATTCCTGTCAAAATTCCCAGTCACCTTGCAAGACTCAGCCCTAATGCCATTTCCTCTGTGAAACCTTAATAGAATTCCTCAGATAATTGCATATTCCTCTATAGTCCTGTAATACTCTGTATGCACCTACAAAAACAGCATTTATTATAATAATGTTGTATTCTAGTTAGATGTCTATGTGGCTCCCCCAGTATGGGTTTCATAAAGATAGAAAGGGGTTATACCTTTATAGGTCTTTATAACCAATCCGTCTTCCAATGAAGATTTTCACATTGCTTGTCATATAATATAACCTTAATAAATTATTGTGGAATTAATGAATAAATTAATTAATGCTAAGGAGCTCATTTGTAAAGCTGTGAACTCCTTCCTCTCTGCCAGATTATTGATTTTGCTTCTAAGTATGTTCTCTGTCTGCATCCCACACTAGAGTGATGAGCATTAACCAGATGGCTAGCCATGGAGATGTCCACCCTTGGAACCCAAAGCCTGCATCCCAAGCCAGTGTGCTGAGAACTATTGGAGACCATACCAGGCCCTTGGCTACCTTCTCTGTGGCCCCCAAAACAGCAATAGCAGCAGCACTACGAAATTTAATGGCCAGTTGAAACTCTGGATTAACCCTTAAGGATCTGACCTGGCAGCAGGAGTCTTTGGCTTCTCTAATCCAAACCCATCTTATAGCATTTGCTGAGTTACCTCACATCAACATTTTTCAGCACAGAAATGCGACACATGCTCCTTCAGTGGTTGCTTTGGCCAATGCTTTTTCCAAATGTTTGCTGTAGCCAAATGTCCAAGCCCCAGCACTAATCCGTAGTTTATGTTTTAATATAAGCAGAATCACTTAACCTTTGAGAGGTTCATGCACATTTCTTGTCAATCATTCCCTGGCCTCTGTCAATCTTTGACCCACTTTCTTTTAGATTCCATCCGCCTCTCCTCCTTCAAAACACAATGTGACTTATTTCCAGAATAGTTCTCTAGAAACTGAGATTGTTGGAAAATGGACTAAGCCAGCCTCCATCACTGAAAGGGTTTACCCACCCTCATAGTGACTGACCAAAGCCGAGTTGCCATCCAACAGATAGTGACGTGCCTGTACAGTCAAAATAGTGCAACAGTGGGCACTCCAAGTCCTAAGGAGGCATTTTCACTAATGTCTTGGTCGTAATGTGCAATGGCAGTAAGTCATTTAACTTTGATTCTCAGAGGTGTTCTACAAGAAACATAAACTTCACATCATGCACGCCCCTCCTTGCTGGAGGGACCAGCCATCTGGTTTATGCCAGTTGTCCCAGTGTCACACTGTCAGGTTTGCATAGTCACAGACAGAAGTGTCTAGGTTTGGAAGGTAAAGGTTTCCCCTCTCCTTGCTGTCTCCTCATCCTACCCCAGCCCACTAATAGGATGCAAGTCCAGCTATGCATTAACTGTATGTGGCAAGAGAGCAATTGTGGTATGCATCTGGGTGTGGGAAGAAACCCAGCCAAGAAAGGACAGGTGACCAGGCAGACATGTGCACACAATTGGGGATCTCGTCCAGTCAAGTAGACCCGGGCCCAGGCACAGGCAGTGCAGCCTCCTGTCGGGGCTTAGATTCTCCAAAAGACAGCCCTTGTCACTGGACATGGCAAGCTCCCACCAGAGGCACTTTCTAGGAGCCTTCGGGAGATCATGAATTTTTTTCTGGCTAAGGACATTATGCAAATGCTTAGGGAAGAGCCTTTAACTGATTAACAGATGAGTATAAATTAGCTTGTATGATTAAGTGATTAATACCTATTGTGAATTAGCAAAGCCCAAAAAGAATAGAGTCTGATGAAATGAGATTAAATATTTTGCCTATGCTATTACAAGGTTTTTAGGTAGATGTGTGGCATCTTCTTTTGATGTGATTTCTTCTATTGTATCACAAGGGAAGAAGAAATGATGAAGGGTGGGGGACCCAATCTTTAGTAAAGCTAGACATATTGTCCACATTGTCACGTTGATCCTCCCAGCAGCCGCATAAGGAAAGGCTGTCGTCCCCACTTTACAGACAAGGCGATGGGGCTTGGACCAGCCGAGCAAACTGTTCAAGGTGGCAGAAGCAGAACTGAGCAGGATGGACCCCGAATCTCATCACCTCTCCACAGGACCAGCCTTCCCCTGATGGTCAGAAGTTTAAAGGCAAAGCATGGCTTGCTCTTGGGTGAGGTGTAGGAGTTAGTGATGATTATGACAATGATGATAAAGAGGAGGGTGTGAAATTGGTGATGGTGACGACCACGTCAAATACTGAGTGTCAGGCACCCTGTAAACTTTTCACATTTATTATTTTATTTAATCCTTATAAAATGCCTATGGAGTAGATGTTATGAACCTCTTTTTGCAAATGAGAAAATTGAGGCTCAGAGACAGTAACCTGGTGGTTGTACCAGAATTCGAGCCCAGCTGTGTCCGATGATAAAACCTGTGCTCCCAGCCCTTGGTCTGCTGGAGCAGGACCGAAGGATAGATGAAAACTCCTAATTAGATCTTTTTTTTTTTTTTTTTTGAGACAGTGTCTCACTCTGTCACCCTGGCTAGCGTGCAGTGGCGTCATGACAGCTCACTGCAACCTCAAACTCCTGGGCTCAAGCCATCCTCCTGCCTCAGCCTCCCAAGTAGCTGGGACTACAGGCATGGGCCACTATGCCCAGTTAATTTTTCTATTTTTTTTTTAGTAGAGACCGGATCTTGGTCTTGTTTAGGCTGGTCTCGAACTCCTGAGCTTAGGCGATCCTCCCGCCTCAACCTCCCAGAGTACTAGGATTACAGGTGTAAGCCACTATGCCTGGCCCCCAAGTAATTTAATACTAAAAAAAAAAAAAAAAAAAAAGGCTCTAGCATTAAATTGTGTAAAATAATTAAATATTAGCTAGAAAGGTATAGAAATTTTATACTCTATATTATTTTTGTAAGTACAGATTATCAGTCACATTTAGCTAATTTAATTGATTGCTATCAAAATAGGGAAAAATCACTCAACCCTTTTAAGGTCTATTATGGGAAGAGATTGAATATCCAATGGACAGTATAAGGCCTTTGGGTGCTCAGGGCTGGGAATCCAGGAAAAGACTGAGGGTGAGGCTGGGTGCTGAAATAGAATTTGTTTCTTTCCAAAATTGCCAAAACCAAATTCAGGGTGTTTTACTTGGGAAAAGCGAATCAACTGCATGAATACAAAATAATACAGTATTAACTTCACTTAAGTGATAACAAAAACTGATCTGGAGATCGTAGTCATCAGCAGATCCGTGTTAGCAAGGTTGTCAGGAAGCAGGGAAAATTTCCTTCCATTCTTCCCCATTCTGGTTTTCCGAATTCCTTCTCCTGAGGTTCCAGGGGTACTAGAACTGCTTCTGGAGATCCTAGAAGCCTCGATGTGGGAGGATGTGGCCCTTGCCTCACACTTTTCCCTCCCATCAGACACTGAACTTCTGTCTTGGGGACAGTTTTCAGGTCAATTCATCAGATGGACAAACCCATGCAGATCCTTAGCAAGTGGTTATTAAACTTCAACCATTGTGTGTGCTACTAATGCTGAACATTTTAGGGACTAGGGCAAGGAGGGTAGGAGCTACTTAGGAGGTTTCCTGCAGGGCTGCTCTGTGCAAGCCTAGGTGGGTTCTCAGTGAGGAACTGTGCAGCCTGACCTGAGCAGGGACAAGTGGGCCATGGACAGGACAAGTGGCCACAGGCCACAAGCAGGGGCAGCGGAGGACACCATAGCAGAGGTCACGTGGGAGAGAGTCCCTGGCCATCAGGACCCCACCTGTACCCAGACTCTGACCTCAGACAAGTCACTTGCTAATTCTAGCCTTCTTTTCCCCCAAATCATTTATGTCAGAACCCATTTGGATAAGGGCTCAACAGAGCCCTTTAGCAGGGGTTGCCCCAAATCCCTGAGCTTCCTGAAAACAAGACAGCATCTTACCCCATGTAAAGCCAGCACCTTGCTCATGCAGGTGTTGATTAATGTCACTAACACTAGTGAGGAAGAAAGCGTTCAGAAATCATCTGTCCCTAACCAGTTTAAGCATCTGTATTCTTTGTGACTCAACTGTGTTCTCTGAGTAAACCTATGATCCACGTATATGATGCCAGATTTTTCCTGCTGTTCTAAATGTGCTGTCTCTGATTTTGCATGGATCTCTCTCTATTTTTTTTTTGCATTTTATCACATATATTCTTGTAAATCCACTCATGAAATAAGCCGATGTGCAAATAGACCAATAAATGAAGTGCTTATATTTATAGGAATATCACAAGCTATTACCTGGCCATATTTTTTAAAAAAACCCTTTTAAGAAACATGGCAATATTATGTCAGACTGTTTGCTGCCCAGAGCCTCTGAATGATCTTTTTCTGGATCTCCTCTTTGCACCATTATATCAGAATAAGAGACCGTCTAGATGTCCATATGCTGTGTACACATTCTCCTGACATCCCCTACATCTAGTGCTTATTTTCTGCACTTAATGCCTTAGGAAATCTCTACTGAAGTCCTCTGACAAATGTTAGTGCTCTGAATGCCACAAATGCATTTCAGCTTTGAATTTTTCAATATTTGTAAATAAGGTTGAAAGATTGCTTACCCCAAGGGACAGGGGCATCAATTCTGTGGAAAACTGGGGCACAACAGCATTAGGGGACCTGGTCCCAGAATCCCTGGAGCAGGAACTCAGGTAAATCAGAGCCCAGTTTGTGCCCAGTGTTGGCCGCGCTGTCCCTGTCACTGTGGTTGGGAGGCAGCTGAAGCCAGGTGGGCGAGGAGCAGAGCGGCTGTGATCTCTCTAAGGCGGCCAGATGGCAGGGAGCAGCCTGCTGGGCATGGTAATGGCCAACCTAGGCATGGGCACTTTTTGCTGGAATTTGCTCTCCGTTATCAGGGCGCCAGGTGACATGGGTCATCTTCCGCTTCAAGCCAAGTTCCAGGACAACAGGAGAAATCTACCACCTGGCCGAGACACCTCGGTGAACAGCTCTCACATGGGCTGAGCTGCAAGTTGATCCTCAGAAAACAAAACTCTTTCTCCTTTGGTCCTAAAGGGCTTGCCTGTCCAGTGCTATGCACGGGGTTGGCCACCTGCAGGCCTTTGAGGGCTGAACTTGAAGTTCATTTACCTGCTGAACCTTTGGTCTGACCCTGAGGGGTCTCCCTGTTGTTGTGCAGTTCATAGCTCCATCCCCACCCTGTGCCCGACTCTCTGTCCCCTCTCCCCGACCCGTCTGTTTTCTTGAATGCTGCTTATTTAAGGAATGTTAGTAGCAATTGATTTAGCAGGGGTTGAACAAAATGACTTTACAAAGAAAAACAACTTTATATATTAATAAAAATAATGGCTTAGAAAAGAGAAGGTCAGGTGTTAAGGTCACTGTGTCATAACAGAAAAAAGCATTCAACAGAGGCTGGCTAGCTGCTCTAGCCTGGGAATAGGGCTTGGTGGTTTGAACCAGGTAAGATCGCCTGTATAGCTAAATTGTCCTTCAAGATCAAAAACCTATACTCCTTTTTACTGCTCCTCAAAAGCCACGTTACTTCTCAGTGACTGGCAGGTGCTATAAATAGCATCAGAATCATAAAACTGGAAGAGGATCTTTCAGCTTCTTAGGCCAATCCCCTCCCTTTAGGAAACCAAGGTACAGAGTGTCAGGTGTTTAGAATGGGATTTTTCCCCCACAGATTTGTTAACATTTATTAGTGTTCACATACATTTTTGGGCCCCCCTCCCTCCCCACCCCTGCCATTAATTTGAGAAACCCCTTGTGATATGCAAATCATGGCAGAGTAAAAGGATGGCCAAGTCCCCATAAAGGGAATTGTGAACTTCATCTGACCAGAACTCCAAGTGGTAGGCAACAAACCTTCCACAATGAGATTGAGAACTTTGGCTTAGGAGAATGATCTTGATTCTTAGTCCTGTCAGGTCAGTTCTCTGCTTTTTGTAAACACATCTTTAAGCATCTGAAGGATAAATGCTGACTTGGGGGCCTCCGGTAAAGAACCTTTATGAGTGTTAATCAATCCAGGAATGACACTAAAAATGGGGACAATCCGAGGTCCCCTTTGGGGATTGTCCTGCTTGGGACTAACGAGACTCGTAAGGGGCAGCAGAGAGATGGGAACCTGGAGACCAGAGAGCTGCAGGAGCTCGAGGAATCTTCCAAGGAGGGCCAGGGTGCAAGAGTGAGTCCCTGCGGCACCAGCAGGGCACGTGTCCTGCGTGCACACACCTGAGCATCCTCACACGTGTGCGCTGCTGAGAGTTTCCTGTCCCGAAACTGAAGAAGGGTGAATGCACAGATGAGGTGGCTGAGGTGGGGAGGGGCCAGCGGATGAAGGAGAATGCTCCCCGCTGGGTGGCTTGTGCTGGCGCTCAGAGCCCTGCTCTGGGTCATGTCAGCTGCCACCTAAAGGTGTCTGGCGGTGGACCTGGCGGCACCAGGAAATTTCTGCTGCATTGCGAGGACAGGGGAAGAGCCTCGAGGAGACAGCCACGGACTCGGGAAAGAGAGAGGAAGGTGCTAAAACACATGGGGAATGTTCACGTTCCTCTCCTCCGTCCACCCTGCCCTTCCGCCTCTACCCACCTCACTCCCCTCTCGGACACACTGTGCTGTTGTGACTTCTC
Source organism: Daubentonia madagascariensis (assembly GCA_023783475.1). Lineage (NCBI taxonomy): Eukaryota > Metazoa > Chordata > Mammalia > Primates > Daubentoniidae > Daubentonia > Daubentonia madagascariensis. The sequence goes on along the minus strand of JAKFHU010000258.1, from coordinate 11,355,986 downwards.
TTCCCCACCTATTTGCCATTCATGTTCACTTTAATCTAGTTTCCCTTTTTGCATTTTGGGGCTGGGTGGAAGTCCAGAATGAGGTGATTCTTGGGTCCTTGGAAGGAGAATTCCATGGTCTGTCTCATCCTACCCAGCCTGCAGGGAGGTGCTGGCCAGGGCAAGGCCAGTGGCAAGAAGGCCCTAAGGGACAGGCCAAAGGGTTTTCAGCAGCCCAGAGGTGGGGGGAGGAGTAACAAAACAGGACTACCTTTCTACCCTGCACCTCTGTCTTCCCCCCAGATCACTCTTGCCCAATCCTGACCTTCATTCCATAACAACAAAATCGGTGAGGGTCTCCAGAAAGGTTATGTGAGATAAAGATCCCCCTAGGTTCAGTGTGCAATTGCTTGGAGGCCGAAGAGGGACAGAGTCCGTGCTTCTGAAACATTAACATCCACTTGCGCCACTTAGGAGGTGTAAAAGCCCAGATAGGAAGTCAGTAGTAGGCTGGAGCAGGCAGGGATTTCACATTTTCAGCCAGCCCCGGGCGGTGCCATTCTACAGGTTGGAGACCCACACTTTAAGCAACGAAGAGCTCTACAACCTCTTTGGGTGCCTCTCGGGCCTGAGAACGGATACTCTCACCTGGGGATTTTCTGAGGGCTAAGAAGCCCCGCACAGCTTTTCTGACATGTTGGGGCTCCAGGATGGTTGCCCACGAGAAAGGAAATACTAGGCCCAGCCTGAGCCGCCACTTCAGTGCTGAAGCCAGATGAACCCCAGGAAGCTATGACAACTTCACAGGCACCCGCAGTGCCTGGGGATAATGTGCAACAGGCTCAGGAGTGGGGCCAGCTGGGGCAAACCCTGAAGTGGGTGTTCACCTAGGGGACGCCTGGCTCACTCATCGTTTTTCTTTTGCTTCACCTCCCAAAAGCCTCTCCAGTTTTCTAGTATTCTTATCTTTCTTCCCTTCTAGCTATGAAAATCCTCTTCTTCTATAAACAACTCTATAAGTTCATTTATACTGGTGTATACATGACTGAGAAGTCTTACACATTCTAGACAGATTGATATTTCAAGAAAGGCAGGGTCAATGAAATGGCCTGAACACATCACGTGTGCGTACAGTCTGGCATGTTCAAGGTGGTCCTCGCAGGTGCCAGCATTGACCTAGACCGAAGGAGGGTGATTCTGAACCCTCTATGGAGGCGATGGGCCTGACACTTTAGAGGTGGGGCTATGTTGTGTGGGGTGATGGAAGAAACACGGGACTGGCGGTCAGAACACCTCCCGCTCAAGGTTTCCGTTCTTAACTGTAAAGTGAGCAGTTTGGCCCCAGTAGAGGACATTTAAGAACTCTCCAGTTCTTGAAGAAGATAATTTTCCTCACCGTGTAGGAATCTACCATCCTGAACCAGAAGAACCTTGTATGCTAGATTGGGTGGCATCTAGACAATTATCCACATCAGAATGTTCCATAGAGGAATTGGAGTCTTTCAAAGTACTGTCAACATGATGCTCACACCTGGAGGTCTCTTTTCAAAGGAAGAGGGAGGAGGACGTGGAGGTAAACACCAGGCAAGGGGTAATTTCTGTGGCTCTGAGCACTGACCCCAGGCCAAGGCCAGCCTAGAAGGGTTGGCATCAGTGATGTAAAGCTTGAAGCTCGATCCTTTCCCAGGGAACAGAATGGGGGTGAGGTTCCTGAGAAACCAGACTGAACAGAAATTAGCCTTCGCCAGCTGCTCCTATAATTACATTTAAATTCACTTAAACTAATTTCTTACACTTGATAAAAGCAGTTGTCTTTGTAAATTACCCTCAGACTCTTCTATTCCAAACACAATATGAATACGTTATGGCCAGGTGAGAAGGGTCTTTCTCTGCGGGTCTCTCTCTCACCCTTGTTGGCACTTTCCTGGGATGCAGTTTATTGTCGAGAGCTCAGAGAGCTGAACTGCCCTATTAGCATAAGATCCTGTGACTCATTGACTCACAGATTGTAAATCAGACTAACATTGGATTTTAATTAATTATATTAATTTTAGGGGAAACAACAAAACTGAAAAGTCTGCAGTGCTTCATTTACTGAGAAACTCTGAAATGTCTTTTATTTTTAGCAAGAGCCATAAAAACATCTCATACTGAAATAATGTAAAAATCAAGGAAGGGTTGTATTACTCAGCGTGATCGCGCCCTTTAAAAGGCTTTGACATTTTCTTTATTTTTGTAAGTTTTTTTAGAAATAAAAAAAATATATATGAGATATTACGTACACATCCACACATGCATACTCTACACCAGACCCTCTCTGTAACACTATTCACTATCGACTATAATTCAGTATAAGGTGTTTCTGTCTTATGTCCTCTCAAAGGGAGATTAATTACTGAATTATCATAAAGAACTTGCAATTAGTCACCTGCATTTAAGTGACTTCCCCATGGTAAGAAACGCTCAAATACTTGTAAACACACACAATACATTTCTTATTTATTTAATTTGCATTTATTCATCCACTCCAGCTAACATATGTTAGCACCTACTGTGTGCCTGGCACTCAGCAGGTGCTGAGAGCATAAAGGAGCTTTAGGAGACCACAGTCTAGAAGGGAAGTAAAGAGGTTCTGACATGGTTTAGTGGCGTAATAGAATTAAGGACAGAGAGCTATGGAGCAGAGAGGGAGCACGTAGGAGAAATGCAAAAGTCTTCCCAGACGTGCTGACATGAAGGAAAGCCAATAGTGAAGGTGTAGAGTTTTTAGGTCAGGGAATAACTATTACCGGCCTTCTAGTGCCAGGCACTGGCTAGATACACTGGGAAATCCAGCGGTAAACAAGCTAGACGTAGTTGCACCCTTTTGGAGTTTACAATATAGTAGGGAGATTATTATTAATCAAATAATAACACAGGAATTAAATTGCTGTTGTGGTAAGAGCTTTTAAGGAAAAGTTCAGGTACTTTAATAGTATACTTTCTGGGGAGCTAAGCAATATGGCAAAAGTAAGAATAGGCTTCCCTGAGAAAGTGACGTTTGAGCAGAGACCTGACAGACAAGTAGGAGTGGCCAGCCAGGAGGAGGGAGGGTAGAAAGCATTCCAGGCAGAAGAAACAGATATGCAAAGCACTAATGGAAGAGAAAGCTTGGAGTTTTCTAGAAACCGAAAAGAAGCCAGACAGGAACCTGGCAAAGCAGGTAAGAGTGTTTTAAGACCAGGGCTGGATAGGCGGGCAGGGGCCAGATCATATAAAATTTAGGCTTTAAGACGAGATCAATAGTAGCATAATAACACACACAAACACACTCACACGGAATTTGTTTGAGGAGGAGAATTATGAATTTTAAAGTGCCCTATGCTGTGCCTGAGGCATAAGAAAATTATTTATTCTCCCTCCTTCTGTACCCAGCTTAGGTCCTTCCACTTGGCTAGTCTATGTAGTCTGCACCTTCATCTTGGTCTATAGGGGTGTTTTCTGTCCTGCTGGTTCTGATTTTGACTCCTAACCTAGGTTTTCAACTTGTCCCCTGCCTCTGTGACAACTTGTGATTTCTGTTATAATTAGCCATCTGGATGATGGAATAGCTCGTTCATTCAACTATCTATTCAACAAATGCTTACTGAACACCACTTCTGTGCAAAGATCCATTCCTCATTGAGCTTACGGTATTGCAAATGTATAAGGTACATGCATAAAAATTATAACAGTGAACATTGTGGTAGAGACCCTAGATAGTGAGCTAAGGCAAAGGAAAAAAAAAGATAAGATTGTGTTCATAGGAAATCCAAAATAATTTTCAGGCAAATTACTAGAATTAATAAAGGACTTTACCAAGGTAGCTGGATATAATAGCAGTATACAAAACTCAGTTATATTCCCATAAATCAGCAACAAAATATATAAAAAATAAGAAACAACTAACATAAATATTTTAAAAGATATGCAAGACCTCTATGGACAAAATTTTAAAATTGTATTGAGACATATTAAAGAAAACCTAAATAATATACCATACTGAATAATATACCATATTTGTGGATGGAAAGACCAAATATTGGAAAGATACTTATTTTCCCAAATTGATTTATGGATTTGTATATCCCATGTATCCTAATCCTAATGAAAATCTTAGTAAGTTTTTTGATAGAATTTGACAAGTTGATTATAAAATTTTTATGTAAATACAAAGAATACCTCAGACTCTCTTAAAAAAAAATATTGAAGTAGGAGGACTTGCTCTACCAGACACTAAGATTTGTTTTAAATTATAGGATAGACAATTACCCCAGAGGTAGACAAATAGACCAGTGGAGCAGAATACAGAGTACAGAAAAAGGATAAGCATATATCTGGACACTTGATATATAATAGATGTCCATGGCAGGCCAGTGGGGAAAGGAATGCCTTTTCAATGATGAAGTCCAGGTAGATTAAAGATCTGTATGTTAAAGGCAAAACTATAAGCTTTTAGGTGATAATATAGAATATCTTCATATATGCAATCTCTCCTAAACATTTGAAAATGAAACATGCATGAATTTGGCTACATTAAAATTAAGAACTTGTGTTCATCAAAAGATGTAATAAAAATAATAAAAGTTCAAACCACAAGGTGGGATAAGAAATAAATGTGATGTTACAAATACTGCAATAAATTGAGAACATATGAAGAACCACTCCAAATCAATGAGGAAAAACTCAATCCAATAGAAAAATGTGCAAAACCTAGCAAATTACCAAAGGAAAAAATCCACATGGCCAATAAATAGGTGTAAAAGCACTTTATTAGTAATGAGGGAAATGCAAATTAAAACCACAGAGACAACACTAGAGATAACATAAAGAGGTAACACAAAGAGATACCACAAAGATTAACACCCATCACATTGGCAAGAATGGATTTGACAATAATATTTGCCAGAATCTATTGGCAAAGATGTATAATAATGGGAAGTCTCATTCACTGTTGGTGAGGGGAGGGTGTAAATTGATATAACTTCTTTGGAAAGCAAATTGGCATTATCCACTACAGCTGAAGATTTACATCGCTTAAAACTCAATTCTCTACCACTACTCCTAGAGAAACTCATGTATGTGTACATGAGGATATATGTACCAGAATGTTTAAGGCAGAATTGTTTATAATAACTGGAACCAAGTCAACAAACAATGGATAAATAAATCGGATATTCCTTCAAAGGAAAACCAATTGTTAATAAAAATAGATTCAGCTATTTGCAACATGAATGACTCTCAGTGTTGAACTAAAGATATAAGACAGAAGAATACATGTAATATGATTTTCATTGATATAAAATTTAAAAACAAGTAAATCCAAACCATATTGTTTATGAAGACACACCAAAGTGGCAAAACTATAAAGTAAAGCCAGAAAAGGATTATCACAAAATTCAGAACAGTAGTTTCTTCGAGGGTAGAAGGAGAAGGATATGATTAAGAAAGGGTATCTGGGGAGCTTCAACTGCTGGCAACCTTCTAATTCTTGACCTGGGTAATGGGTACAATAGGTTTACTTTATTATTAATAATATTTGTTAAACTATACATTGTACATGTGTACTTTTTATTTTTTCTGAATGAATATCATATTTTATGACAAAATTTTAAAAACATTGCAAGGATGATTTGAATGCTCCCAAGGATTCACAATTTTCTGGACTCACTCTTCCCTTTAACACCCTAAAAAGAAAAATGAGTCTCCATCACGTGTGACTGTGGGGCGTCTAGTCCCCATCACATGAAATGCTTTCAAGTCTCCTGATTATTTAAATGCCACTTCACTCCAAACTGCTACCCCAGGCTGCATCTGGACCACCTGACCACTGCCGTCCCTTGCAATGACGCTGCTGCAACAAGGTGGGCCCAGAACATAAGATTGTGTGCTCTCCACCACCCTTGTTCCAAGCAGCGACTCAGCAGTCACCAAACTTTTTTGATCATCAACTTATCAGTGAAATATTTTTGAATGTGTGCAAATCTATAAATATTTACTTATAATTTTTATCCGTGTACTACCATTATTAGTTAATATTTCAAGTGGATGTAAATCCATATTTCAAAAATGTTGACTTTCTTGGTCAACATCTTGACAGATATGATTCATCGCATTATTATTTTTTTCCTTAAAATGTATTTGATGAGGAGCCATTTTCTTGGGGTTTGGTTTGTTTGCATTATCAGCATTAACTTCCATCTCCATCTAGTTTCTTTGCAGGAATCTTTTAAAACCACTTGCTCATTTTTTGTGAGGGTGAATTTAGTAAAAACTAGATGATATAATCCTTAAACTGACTCAACTGCTCATGTATAAATTACAATACATCTCAACAGGTCAGAAGTAATGACTAACGCTATAGTAGTTATTTATTGCAGGGTAACAAATTACTCTCAAAAACTTAAAACAACAAACATTTATTATCTCACAGTTACTGTGTGTCAGAAATATAGGCATTGATTAGCTGAGTGCCTCTGAATCAAAGTCTCTCATGAGGTTGAAAGTATCATCCAGGGCTACAATGCCTTCTGAAAGCTTGTCGAGATCAGGAAAGGGGTAGGGAAGAAGGGGTTATCTGCTTCCAAATTCACTCATGTGATGGTTGGGAAGCCTCAGTCCCTTGCCATGTAGCCTCTCCATGGGTTGCCTTATATTATAACATTCCCAGGTGAACAATTCAAGAGAGAATAACAGAGAGAATTCAAGACAGAAGTCACAATTTGACCACAGGTATGGGCCCCCAGCCACAGCCAGCTCCATGGGCATATGGCCTGTGCAGTCACACAGGGCCCTGTGCTTAAAAGAGGCCTCCACATTTGATTTAATGCTCTGCTGCATCATCCTGAAATTCTTAATAACTTTTGAACAGGTGCCCCCACATTTTCATTTTGTATCAAACCCTACAAATTATGTAGCCTCTGGAGGTCATGATTTTGCTAAATATCACTGACCTCAGGTTACAGCCGGATTTCACCAGGGGAGGACAACTAACTTGAGAGCAATCAGATTCTCTCTCAGGAATTTCCTCTAGAGTTGGAAATTGGGAATAGAAATCAAGTCCAAAAAATGGTGGAAGTCTGAACAGAAGGTTCAGAAAATGCCACTTTTGAGGTCACCAAAAGAAGACATTGGTGCTTCCCAAGTCCTGTTCATTCAGCTCTTCCTTGGGCTTCGTGATATATCCCAGGCTCTTGCAGATAAATTTCTCTTTTTATTTACTCTAACTATGTTTGAGTTCTGTTCCTTGTAACCAAAGAATCTTAAAGAATTCAACCAACTTGGTTGATTTCTGTGGTGGAAATCAACCACAGAATAGTGGTTTGGCTAGGACTGTTCACATCTATAAATTTCCTAATCAAATATTCTATTCGTGAAAGCAGGAAATCAGACATATCCATTCAACAGCAGAGAAAACTCACCTAGCTACCTGGAAACAAATCAAGATACTCCCCTCTCCTTAATTATAAACAGACAAGCAAAGTTAACCAGATCTCAGAATAAAATGAGTAGCATGAAAACAGAACAGAATGAAACACAAGCTGACCCTGAAAAAAAAAAAAGAGATAATTAAGGTCACACAAGATGAAATTGAAGATCAAATAAATAAACAACACGATAGGTTCCTGTCTAATCAGTGGTGTCCCAGTGGTGGCTCACACACACTTTCGAGAGTCAATTTTGTGCTTCTCTCCCCAACTCCAAGTTCAATGATGCCCTATAGGTAGCTTGAAATCCACCATGGTGGGAATATTTACACCACAGAAATCAGCAAATACTGCAAATCAGGAATCCCACTCACTGCAGAGAGCCTGCTGTTAAACATTTGCCAGCTCACTACTGGACACATTCCTCCTTTAGGATACAATGAGCAAGTTACATGGGACTGGGCTCTGTCAGAATGAGGCAGGGAAAAAAACAGACAGGTCTCAAACGTAATGAAAAAATCCAAACCCTTCAAACTCGTGGTGTCCTGGTTGCCTCAAGGTAGTCTCTCCAGCCCACAATGACGCTCTTTCTTGCCACCTGGTTGCCTTTAGCAACCACGATCCCTTCCCATCCCCAGCTTATTAGACCAAGGGTGAACCCAACATCTGAGTTAGACCAATCAGATTCTCCCTCTTGGAATTTGAAATTAGGCTTCAGTAATTTCCTGTTCAAGATGGCAGAATGAGAACAAATATTTGTTTCTCCTCCCTCCTGAGACGCCAATAGAATGTAAAAAATAAATCCACAAATAAGCAGATAATCAGTTGCAGGCAAGATATTTCAACCAATTTCTGGACTATGAAGAGAGTCTGGAAGCCTATTGACAGGCAAAACAGAGTGTGGAAGGATCAGGCCAGACAACACAGGAGGCTACTACAACAGAAAGTCCAATTTGCCCAACATAAGCCCTGGAAAGACTCCAAGCTCAGTTGGTAGGTACAAAATTCTACTTACAGAATGACTACATCAATTGTTCCTCCACGCATCCCTGCCCTGTCCTATCCACCATTCCTAGGAAGGCAGCCCAGTTCTTTACCCACAGGCAAAACAACAAGGGGCCCAGCCTAAAGAGAATTAGGACTGCTAGGGTGGATGTCAGTGTGCCAGAGGAAAGACCTCTCCATTTTTGCACTTGGAGGCCCTCCCAGCCCCAAATCTGGTACCCCCACCTGGCCAACTCCTCCTTTGCTTATTCTGAAGTGAAACCTGCCATTTGTTGAGCCCTGCTCACAGCTATAAATTTCCTAATCAAATATTCTATTCATGAAAGAGCAGGAAATCAGACATATCCATACAACAGCAGAGAAAACTCACCTAGCTACGTGGAAACAAATCAAGACACTATCCTATCCTTAATTATAAGCAAAGTTAACCATATCTCAGAATAAAATGAGGAGCATGAAAATAAAGCAGGATGAAACGCAAACTGACTCTGAAAAAAAGAGATGATTAAGGTCACACAAGATAAAGTTGAAGATCAAATAAAGAAACAACACAAACATCTAATTAGAATCCTAAGTGAGAGATGAAAACTATCAAATTCATATAACAAGAACAGGATGCTTTGAGAAAGGAACAAAGCAAACAAACTGCAGATAAGGCAACAAGAAAGAGCTGAGGCATGTTAAACACATGATTGCCAAGGTGAAATTGTATCAAAGGTGGATGTTTTCTCCATGGGATGGAATTATGGGACATTTTGAACTCAGGAGCTGGGTCTACCATCTGCTTTCACATGTCCCGCTTGTGAAAGCAGCAGCAGAGAAAGCCAAACTTTGGAGAAGAGCAAAAAAGCAAAGTAAACAGTAAACACAGAGGAAAAACAAATAGAGCAAGAACACAGCCTAAATTCCTGGTATCCTTCCAGTTCCTAGGTTGTTCTCCTGGAGAGGCCCCACTGCCTTTGGGTTCTTTGAGATACTTCAGTAACTTTTTAATAAATTCCCCTCTTGGTTCAAACTAGGTCAAGTTGGTTTTTGTTAGAAAGAAGACAAAAGAGTCTAAACTAAGACAAAAGGGCTGGGAAACTGGAAGGAGATCAAGTCTCAAGTCCCTTAGGATCAAATGTGACTAAATGGAGTTTCAGAAGAATCAACTCCAGCGAGAATCTTGTGTCCTTGTTCTTACCGTTAACTTTTCCTAAATATTACACTGACATTCAAATTATAAAGTTGGACAGCAGATGCCCCACATGCAGTGTTTCCTGCATTTACATTTATTTTCTTAACATCTTGAAAGAAAGATGGGGCTTAGCCTGCCAAATCTCTAAGCACCTTATAATAACCTATTCAGACATCATATGGAAGGATTAATTTAGCCACTGCACACATTAATACAGTAGCAAATAAACTAACCTACCTTCTCATGTATCCAAGGCAGTCTGGGAATTTTAAATGCAACTGTGGCTTTACCTGAAAATAATATATTTTTATCCTTAAAGCCAGACTTGGGGAAAAAACAAAACAAGACAACTCTGGAGAGAGAGCACTCTAAATTAGCATTTCCAATGAGAGACCATTACATCAGCCTCTTCTTCTTTTCCTTCTTTCTCTAGATGTTTTCCCCAAATGTCCTTCCTTCACACTGCCTTCTGGAAGGCATTGGAAATAGGTGCAAAAGGGCCAATGATAAGGAAACCTTGGTGTGCTCTGATGTGGGAAGAATGTACCTGGCCCTGGTATGATGCTGCTGCAGGAGAGAAATACAGCTATGGTGGGAATAAAGGAGAAAGAAAAGTCATCAAGAAAATCATCTCATAAAATGAAAGATTCAGGTATTGGGCGAGATGGGCTTCCTTATCCTAAAACCAGCTTTGCCTTTTTCAAATGCACAGAAACTTTTATTTTCCTTTGTTGATTTTGGTCTTATTTGTTTGTTTGTTTGTATTCCAGGCTTGAGACAAGTTGCCTTCTCAACCCAGCCGTAGTCTATGAATTCGTTGTTTAACCCAAATCCAATTGAGGGTTGCAGCAAAGGGGAGAGGAAACATCTCACACCCAAGTGGCCCACACCATAAACAAAGGGGAGTCTCGCTGTGCCAGCTCTTGGCTTCAGCGAGGCCCAGCAGGAAGCCGATGTCCCCGTGCCAGGGCTAGGGCAGTCGCCGAAGCAGATGCTGGGCCACTGAGAAGAACGATTGATTTCAGAAGCTCAAATTCCTCAGGGTGGCCGTCCTCCTCCTCCTCCTCCTCCTCTTGGTGGGAGGGCAGAGGTGGCTGGGAGCTGTGTTGTCCACTGCTGGCTGCCACCGCAGGTCGAGCCGGGAGAGCTGTCACCACTCTCAGGCTGCAGGCAGGAGGTTTGTTGGGGATCAGCATTGTCTACTTATGAAGATTTATGGAGACGCCAACGAACATTAGGCTTCGAAGCAGAACTCAGGTGAGCTCTCTCCCCTACATGGAGGATTCAGGAAGGCAGTTTGGATGATCAAGAATAATTTCCTCTCCCCTCTGGTGCCCATTGGTTTTCCAAGCCTGGGCCTGGCCCAGGAGAGAAAGCAAGAGAGAAGCATGGCTTTCTGGCTCTACTCATTCTTCTTCAGAGAGAAAGAGAGAGACTGGCACTTTTTGTGGCATTTCACACGGAGGGGGAAAGGCCAAGATAAATGGATAGTTTCAAGGTCATTAGCTTCCTGAGCTCGCGGTGTGCTTGTCTCTGCCAGAGGACTGCTTGGAGAGGTTATAAATGTTTTGCGGCTGGACCAGGGGAGCCCATTGTTGGATCTGGGGCCCTGGGACCTGCTGCCAGTGGCAAATCTGGACTCTGGGGTTGTGGAGTGTGCCTTCTCTCCCTTCACACACTTGCCGTGAAAGAGCCTGGGCCACAAAATGAGGAGTTGGAGCTCTTGGAAAGCTCTGGAGCCCCCAGCATAGACGGCTGGCCTGTGTAGAAAGGACGTGGGAAGGAAAGACAGGCCAGGGAAGAACTCAGAAAGGCTCCACTGGCATTCTGTCTTTCTAACCCAAGAGAAAAAAAAGACAGAAATTAGAAATGCAAACCTTTAAAAAGAAGATGAGGTGGAGTTGGTGGCATCCTGACAGTGAGTGGGGTGGAGGCCAGGAAGGCGGGGCAGGTGGGAAGGAGATGGGGTGAGGACAGGGATCCCCATTCTTGCTCCACTGTGATTGGGGTTTTAGTTTTGTTTCTCGTAATCGCTTTCTGGGCCCTCTAAGTTATCTTTGACTATAACATATCCTTGCTTCTCTTTTTAAATTCAGAATGTCTATTGTGCCTTTAAATATTGGACAGGAAAAAAAGAGGTTCAAGTTTCATCTTTTTAAATTTATCTCTGAGCCTTTAAGTTGCACATGTACACAATTTTACATCAGTGTGTGCATACTATGTTGTGTTCTGCTTTGTTCACATAACATAATTTTTATGTACGTGTATCTATCCATATATTACCATAGACTCCATTCTTATCTCTTAAGTGACCATAGACTAGGTCACTGTAGTGATATCTCAGGATCATGGTCATTCCACTATTCCTGGATATTAAGGTTGAATATCTGTGTCTGTACATCTACATCTACAATTTCAGCCCAAGATGTCTACATCCCAGACCAGAGCAGTACATTTGTTACAACTGATGGACCTACATTGACACATCATTATCACCTAAGGTCCACAGTTTACATTAGGATTCACTCTTGGTGTTGTACATTCTATGGGTTTGGACAAATGTCTAATGACATGTATCCACTGCTATAGTATCATACAGAGTAGTGTCACTACCCTAAAAATCCTGTGTGTATTTGGGCTGGATATTTATATATCTGTATGTTTAATTTCATCCCAACATGAAATTTAAAGCCTATATGTGAGATATGTATTTTTAAAATTTTTTCATCTTTGATTAGAGTCTGTCCTTTTCTTTTTTTTTTTGTATTTAATATTACTTCTCTGGGTTATATTCTTAGAAGTTCAATTACCAGGTCAAAAAATATACATCTTTCATAGTCCCTATTACATACTACCACCTGGTTCTCCAAGAAACAGAAACCAAACCCTGATAATGCAGTGTTGGTAGCAGTGTCCCAATGAAGAAGTTTCCTCTCATCACAGTCAAGATTGATTTTTATTATTATTTATTTACTTTTGCAAAGTGTGCCTTCTTCCATTCCTTTTTTGCTTTAGTTGTCTTTTTTCCAACTGAGTTCAGTAAATCCTGTTTTCTCTCCTCACAACTTGTCATGTAGTAAAGCATCCAGCACCCTGTGTGGTTGGCAAATGACTGGCCCCTACACACCTGCAGCCCAATAGAATGGCCTAGAAAGGTACTTGCTAGCAGCCAGTTAAACAAGCACCTTTCTTTTGAGGGTTTGACCTTCAGATGCATTTCCAGGCATGAGGGCCTCCTCACTTCTGTGGTGTGCTGAGCCTGGATGTTTTCCAAGCTGGTGGATGTAGAAGGGGAGGCACGAACTACAGCCCATGCTGTCCACCTGGTTCAGCTTTCTGGATGTGGGAAGGCAGGGGGGCAAGCATGATGTGATCTCCAGAAGGATCTGGGGTTTGCTGCTCAGAAAAGATTCTGGAGGCTAGATGGACCCTGCCGATGACTGTCCTTCCCCCCCATCTAAGGCACGGCATGCTGCTTCCATCAAGACGAATAGGAATGGGTAGCTCCTCACACATTCTACAGGCCTGAAAAAGTGCACCAGCATGGTTTGTTTTTAGGGAGGAGGAGTAGAGTTTAGGGGCTTGGAGAGAGCATTCAAACCAGAGATTTCTTGCAATGTGGTGACACCCCTGGCTTCTAGATTTCCTAAGGACATCCTTCATTCACAGAGTTGATCAGTTTGAGATTTAACCACTGAGCAGGCGTGGATAAAGTAAAAAGCAAGAACAAAAACAAAAGCTACAAATGTCATTTCCTGGTCCTTGGTACCTGTTGGTACCTGTATATTGCTTGGATCTGTCTGTCGCTGTGGGTTTATTATGTCCATAAATGTGCTCTCTGAGCAATTTAATTTGTGGGTGCTGTATGAAAAAGCAGCAGAGACTTCTAAAGCAGATGATGTGAGTAGCATTTAAAGGATCTGCAGAGTTTCATTTGGAGCAGAACCTGTCTCTTCCTTGGAGAGCATCTTCTCGGATCTGCCCACACTCTGTGCCCTATGCAGGGTGGGTGGCAGAGGAGGCTGCAATAAGCAGGTGTTGAACAATGAATGAGCAATGATGCGCTTATTGCCCTCATTTGAGTGATGAGGGGACCTCAATCAAAAAAAAAGTTCAGTGGGGGTTTTCACCAGGGAACATGGGTACTTACCCAGAAAGCTGCCCTCTATCCTGGCTTTTCCCACTTTCCTGTCTTATGAGGTGGTGATAACTAATTTTTGCTCATGCTTTTGCAGGACCAAATTTGAGTAATTAAGTTAAAGCAATATAAAGAAGAACTTATTCACCCTCTGGGTAGCAAAGTATCAGCCTGCGGCAGGGGCAAATTTTGGAATCCCTCTGCCAGGAGAGATTTTTTTTTTAAAAGAAAGAACAGGCCAATCATCTGTTCTAGAGAGTATTACCCAATCACTTGGTGTTTGTGTAGCCTTATGCTGTACACAGAGTATTTGCATTTCCGTGGCCTCATTTGATTCTCATAACAACTCCATCGCTGTTGGTGGTGGTGTCGAATTTACTGATGAGGAAACAAGGCAGACGGCTGTGTTCTCCCTGTGATCACACAGCTAGCCAGAGGCTGAGCAAGATCAGAATATCCAGTATTTCCTGTAAGCAGTCAACACTAGGGCCACTACAGTCCTGGGGACCATTATAATCACTAACTTAAGGGCTAATGTCGCTAGTGTGCCATATGATAACACCCCTGATTCTCACAGCAGCCTTATGAAATGGGTACCACCCTCATTTTTCAGATGAGAAAACTGAGGCACAAAGAAAATAATAACTTGTTCAAGGTCATCCCGTTGGTAAGTCGCAGAGGCAGAACTTGAACCCAGAAGGTTCACCTCTAACCACACGTCTCCAAGGAGAAGTGACGATGTTGCGATCATGGTTATCACGTGGCACCCGGAGGGTCTGTTTGTTTATTCAAGGACAGTGGCAAAGTGTGCCTCTGTGGGCCTCAGAAAGCAGGGGAATACCTCACCCACAGAGGAACTGATCTCACATGTCAGAAGCCTTTGCCACTTTAAGTCCCGAACTCCCCAGAACAGAGAGGAGCAGCAGCATTTAAAACTGAACCAAAATATGAGAGAATTAACTGGGGAAGTGTGTCCCTACTGCTCAGCCCCAGAAGACAATCGGGGCTTCTCAAAGGGCACAGAGCTGCATGAGCAGCACCCCAGAAATGTGCACCGTGGCTTAGCAGGTCCTGAGGCTGGACATGGGCCTGTGGGGTGTCCTTAAGAGGCAGCCCTACAAAACTACAGAAACCTGTCCCTAACTGACACATCAATAGTGAGCTAGTAACCCTGCCACAGTGGGGGGGCTCCCTTTGCCCAAAGAAAAGGAATGGCTTTTGCATTTTTCTTTGAAACTACTTGCTGTGGGCTGGGAACTGCCATCCCCCAAATGTCAGAGAGGGGACAGGGGTCTGGAGAGCTGCTGGATGAAATGACTTGGCCCTTGTAGCAGAAGGTAAATTGGCATTGCTCCGTGAGGCCTGGGCTGCTGAGGTAACACGCATGACTGCTCCCGGCAGCAGCATGGGCTCTGACACCAAGCCCGGGGAGGCCTGGCGGCTCGGAGATTGGGAATTGGCTCCGAGAGCCCTGGAGTTGGACAATTGGACTGCTCACAGTTGGGCCACCGTGGGCTGCTGCTAGTTCCGGCTTTTGCTGCATGCTGTTGTTCCTTTTCAGAATCCTCTCCATTCTCGGTTTCCGTACCTTCCCTTCTGTTTCCATCCTCATCCTACATAAAGGATGAAGCTACATTTTCAAAGGCCCCCTTCCCCACTATCTAGTCGATTAACTCATTTATTTATTAATTCATCCATTAATCAGTTATGATTATTTATTCCATCATTTACTGGCTCCAACTATATGCCAAGCCCTGTGCCAGACCCTGTATACACAGCGCAAATATAAGTGAAACACGGTACCTCCCCTCGAGGAGTTTCTAGACTTAATCTGGGAGGTCAAAAGCAGAAATCAGTTTCAGCAAGAAAATAATGAAGCAAGGAACTGTGAACCACTGTAACTATTAGAGCCAGATGAGAGAGCTGATTCTAGTCACTTAATAGTCCCTAGGAAAACAGTCCCTGGTTGCTGTCCCATAATGTGACCATCCTCATACTTCCCTATGTCTTTGGAGAGGCAACAGGGGTTGAAATTGGAGCAGACAGGAGTCTGGTTCCCTGGCTATCCTACTGGCTTCAACCTGAGGCTTTTCCAGCTTTTCTAATCTACCTAAGGACCTCAGAGAGAAGCAAGATTTGGAAGGCCAGCCCATCCGGGTCTCCCCAGTAAGGAAGAACGCAGGCAGGGGACAGTAACAACTGCCCAGGAGGGGGCATTTCTTTAAAAAGAAATCTCCTCAGTGAGAATACGTTTATGAAGGATTTTATATCCTTTGTCCATAATCTTTGAACGAACCTGCAAGGTGGGCACTGTTATCTCCACTCTGCACGAGGCCCAGAGAGGTTAAATAATCCACTCCTGGTCCACAGAGAGTTAGAGACATAGCAAGTATCTGAACTCACATAGCAGAGATTCTCCCCAAAATAGACAGGAGGTTCTAGTCAGCTGTTCCACTGATGACCATATAACTGGACCACCAAGACTTGGGCAAAAAGACTCAACAAATAATTTGCACAGACAGATCAGCCGGCTGAACTGAGAATCTTGAGGAATGATTATGCTGAGTTTTTTGTTGTTGTTTTTGGGTTTCTGGTTTTTGTTCATTTATTTAAAGGGAGTGTATGGAGACCCAGAGCTTTGCCCTACATTCCTGGACCTGGGAAATGACTTGAAACTGTAGCAAGCTTGCACGGTGATAGCTGAGCTGCTACAGCTGGGGTTAGTTTTTTAGATTTGCCTGATAAGTCACAGAGCAAGTACCTGAAGAAAGGATGTGTAAACTATGACAGGGACAGAGGAAGGGCCTGCCTGAGAGGGCAAACCCTGAAGGAAGGAGTGTACTGAAGGGGGTGAGGGATATTCCTAATATAGGGTGAGAGGACAGTGCTGGAAGCTTTTGGCAGCTTCACGGTTGGCTTAGAGCTTGTTCAGGAGGGAATGAGGTGGCAGGGCGTGTCCCACTCACAGATCACAGAGTTTAAGTCCTTGAGAGAAACTTTGAGAACATATAGGCCACCTCTCTTGTTTTACAGAGAAAGAAACAGGAAGGTAAAATGACTTGTCTAAAGCTACAGAGGTAATTAGAGGTATAGCTGGGTCTTGACTGCTGA
Source organism: Daubentonia madagascariensis (assembly GCA_023783475.1). Classification (NCBI taxonomy): domain Eukaryota; kingdom Metazoa; phylum Chordata; class Mammalia; order Primates; family Daubentoniidae; genus Daubentonia; species Daubentonia madagascariensis. The sequence continues at coordinate 11,339,131 of JAKFHU010000258.1, read as the reverse complement.
TTTCTCAACTCCCTGTCAGGAGCTATTTCTATCACATGTTACTCTAGACCAGAGGTCAGCAAACTCTGTAAAGGGCCAAATAGTGAATATTGTAGACTTTGTGGGCCATACACCTTCTGTGGCTACTACTCAACTCTGCTGTTGTGGCCCTTAAGCAGCCACTGATAGTACCTAGACAAATGTGCATGGTCGTGTCCCAATAAAACTTTATTTAAAAAATAGGTGGCAGGCCCAATTTGGTCCACAAGCCATAGTTTGATGACCGTTGCTCTAGATATTTCTCTTCCTCAGACATACCTCAGACATGGTAAGGAAATGGTCACCATTTAGAGCCAGTGATTGGTGGTTTAGAGGACAAAACTTCATCTCCCAAAATTCAGGGCACTAGAGCAGCCAAGGCTCTGTGCTGCATCCTTAAAAGAGCAAAAAAAAATAGGATGGCAATTTTGTGAACTTGAACAAAAAGAGATTATTTAAGGAAAGGAAGGGTGAGAGGTAACCCTGACAATTAATACTTTCCACCTCAAAAAGAATCACTAATGAGGGATGATGTCCAACTATGAGGCAGGGGTCATGCATGTCAACTTTCCATTAACCCCAGGAAGCCTCCCCTTGGTTTTAGAAGGGGTTCAGATTATAGTTGATTGAAGAACTAAAACAGATAGATAATTGTTACTCAGACCCATCTCCCTCACCCCCTTAAAGGCAAAGGGATTTTAAAAAACTCAGTCAACAGCTTGAAGATTTCTGGCCATGTTACAACTCAGCCCAAGGGCAAGGGGAAAGGGGAATCTTCAGGGAGAAGTAGTGTGAACCCAAGGAGTCCTTTACTCAACACAGTTGTATATTAAATAAAAGGAAAAAGACTCCTAAAGAGCCTGCAATATGGGTTCATATGAGTTTCCAAGTTTGGAATCTCAGGATTCTTGATTCTTGAAATCTCCAAAGCAGTGATTTTCTTTAAAGGCATCTTTTTGTCTTCAGAATTCATATCTCTCTGGTGGATGGTATCTCCTCTCCTTCATAAGAGGATTGGTCTTTAAAACTCAAAGATTCAAGATTTCCTAATGAAAATACAGCAAAATGCTCCTAGTCTCATGGTGTTTGGCTCACTTGAAAATATCTAGAAGTTAAAGAGTAATAGAAATAAACTTGATCACCCCTTCCAGTTCTGAAACTAAAGTCTATATAATTCCAGCCTCTCCCAACTTCCTGTTTTCCCACCAGGGAGGTTACTAAGAGTTCTTGAAGTCTGGAAGACATGAAACTCCCTTCGCATCTTCCAGCCCTTGTCACTACATCCAGGAGCAGGGAGGTGAGTGGTGGCCTCCAACTGTGGCTTTGGGTATTTTAGAATTGCTTATCAGGTTCCTTAGATGTGCCACTTAATGTAATACAAGGATAGCTTTACAAATAGGTTCAAAACAAATCATTTTGCATGACTCTTTCAAGAGCTTAGGGGAAAAGGGACTGATGATAGCTACTATTACAAGCATCTATCTAAGAAGCACCTATCTGAGAAGCATGGTGCTACTGGTGTTGGCTATAACTAAGTTTTTAAATCAGCTCACGCCCAGAGGCCATAATCACTCAGGCTTTTAGCCTTCGAGTCTATGCTGCTCCTGGGAACACCTCTAGCACTCACTTTATATGTTCCCTATCTTCCTTTTGGAACATTTTGGGACTACTCTGAGTAAAAATGGTTGCTTATCCTAACCCAGTTAGGTTGTCTCAACTTAATTTTGGATTCTGTGAAGTAAATTTTGATTGCTAGGAGCTGATTACTTTTTATCCAAGTAGAAAGAATATGGAAACATTTCTGCCTTGCCCTTCACATTTGATTGATACTTTTCACTTTGAAAGCTAATTATATCTGACGTGAAGGAAAGATGGAATTCAGAAATATGGGTGTTCTTTTCAGAATTTTCACTCTGAAATTTCAGGTCATCTGTTCAGTTTTCTCATGCCTCAGTTTACTAATCTACCAGCCAAGGTAATATTCCTGGTCCTCTAAGAAGAGTGAGTTATGGAAGTGGTCCCCAAGCTTTTTGGCACCAGGGACCAGTTTCATGGAAGACAATTTTTCCATGGATGGGGGTGGGGTGTGGGCAGCAGAGCTCTGTGGCCTGGTCCCTAACAGGCCATGGACTGGTACTGGTCTGTGGCCCAGGGGTTGGGGACAGCAGAGTTATGGAGCTGATTCATTATAATGCATAGCCCACAGAGTCTCAGTCCAGGAAGGGTCCCCAAGGTCACCCTGTCTGAACCTTAGCTCATTGCAGGGATACTCTCACAGTGTCCCTGACAGGTGATACTCAGCCCAGGAGTAACTCTTCCAGGGACCAGAGCCCTCCTTATTCAGGGCAACCATTTCATTTCTGAATAGGTCTAATTGTTAGAACATCTTCCTTCTACTCACCTTCCTAAGGTATCTACCTATTGGTTTTAGTTCTGCCTTTTGAAGCAAAGCAAAACAGATGGATCTTTTCCACGTTTCAACTCTTCCAGTTTGACTTCTTTTTCATAGACATATTTGTAAGTTGCTTGAGGTGCACTGTAGAAGAGCATTTTGACAAAATAAATGTATGGTTACATGGTTACATGACACTCCTGTTACAAGCGAACTCCCAATTAAACAAAGGTGTGTCCTGGTGAAGTGGGAAGCCTATTGGGTGTGCTTGTTCAATACACTAGACTTCTGAGACGTAGGGGACCCAATCTCCATACCACACATCACTAAACCCTGCCTGGATGATAACTTTTCTCTCGTCGGCAATGTTTACACAGCTAATGAGATGGCTGCATTTTAAGAGTGTGACCCAGGAAGTAAGTAAACTCTGACCTGAGAGTTTTCATAAGGCTTTCAGATGAGGCACCTTGGATATGTTAATAAATGGTAGTATTTAACATCCAGAGACTACAGTACCAGTTAGGAGAGGTTTCTATTTAAGCCTCTACCTTAGGGGCTGGAAGAAGTATTGTTCATTTCTTTGTTCAACAAATATTTGTTGAGTGTCTATTATGTGCCATGAAATGTTCCAGATGTTTGTATTACATCAGAGAAGCAGACAAAAGTCCCTGTTCTTGTAAAGCTTACATTCTGGTGTGAGGACTTTAAAAATGTGCGTTACAACATTGTAATAAATAAATAAATTACTTGTACTTTAAAAGATAGTAAACTCTTTAAAGAAAAAAAACAGAACAAGGTTAGGATCAGGAACACTGGGAGGATCAGGGTGGAGGTGGCAATTGTAAACAGGGTGTCAGGGTGGGCCTCTGGGAGAATGTGGCAGCTGGACAAAGAGACTTACTAGGAATGACTGGGAGGTAGGAAGAAAACCAAGAGAAAGTAAAATACAAAACTGCTGTCTTGATTTTTTAGAAGTCATAGTAGAAATTATGGAGGGTTTGCCTTTAAGATGCTACATGTGATTTGGCCACTGTAAACCGTAGCTTTGTGAAAGGAGATGGGGTGAGTGTGGTTTTTCAGGCAGAGAGGGCAAAGGTGAGGTTTCGAGTGGGCTGAGTGTGGACGATGCCCAGAGGGTAGAGTGACACAATGCTAAAAGGTGATTTGTGAACTCTGGAAGATAGGAGGGGCAAACCTACAATCCAAATGAACTGCGTAAGGCAAGAAGGAGGATGATGATCCCAGATGGCACCTCCACAGCGCAGGACGGGAGAAAGAACCCCACTGGCATAACCAAAGACAAGAAAAAGGCAGAAAAAAGAATTCCTAGTCCTTCCTATTTTAACTGAGGGGGTAGTTAAAATATACATCACAGGCTATACCTCTCTGAACTAGTCTGAAAGCAGATTAAATCAGAGAGTTAAATCAGGGAGGCATCACTCCCCCCCCCCCACACAGACACCCTCCCCAAAGTAAGCTGAGAAGGAGGTGTTTGCACATTCTCTCGGTTTCTATCGTGGTTAGAAATGTTGGAAAGGGTGTGCCTAGGTCTTAAATCCTAAGGAAACTTACTGCTGAGCCAATAGACAGAACGTAAATTCAAAAGCATGCCTTGGGTCTAGAAATAGAAAAGATGGAGTCTTTGTCAGAAGAAACCATCATATCAAGGGTTAAAGGTCTATTGAAAGGAGATCAAAAATCAGGAACACATAAAAGGGACTGTCTTGTTCTTTGAGTCTTTGGAGCCATCCTTGTGACAGATCTCTGCTGTGGACTATGGACTGCCCTGATGTTCCCTCCAACCACAGGACAGCTTTCTTGGGCACCTCAATGAGTTTTGTGTGCTCTATTGTGAAGGAACTACAGAGAAACCAGAGAGCTGGGGGGACTTAGGTCATAGGGACGCAGGGTTTAATGAACAGAATCCCTGCACCGTTCCCCCCCACACACGATGCTTTTACTCCTGAGGACTTGGCACAGCTGATTCCAGCCATTACGCACAAGGTTCTTAGGGGCCTATGAAAATATGTGAGAATTGGAAAAATTTATTGGCCCCCAAAGAAAACTATAAAATTGAAATTAATAAATATTTCATTTGCAGAAAGGGCATTATGATGACTTCAACTGCTAAATTTAGTATTAATAAAAAGTGACACTGCACTTGAAAACAATGTATAGATTTTCTCTCTTGCAAGAATTCCTAAGTAGGCACAAGAACTTGCCAGGAAACCACTGCCAATCATGATTTAAATTATTCATAGCCAAAAAATTTCAAAAGCAAAATTATGATTTTAAAATTTATTTTTATAGCAAAAAAAAATCCCCTCTGTATTTAATGTGGGATGTGGGTACATTTTAATGTGCATGATATGGAGTGGGGTTAGGACCTCCAAAAGTAAGAGAGTCTAGGACTGAGAAGTGGTGAACATAGTCCTGACCTGAGGTTATATGTTGTATGTCAAAGGAACAAGCGTCCATTTAATTTGTATAGTTGGGAAGCCAAAGGTATATGAGGATAAAATAGCAGTTCCATTATAGCCTTTAAAGAAAAGGTCTCCAGTTCACATGCCAGCGTTCTGGGTTAGCAAAGCCACTTTGCTGCAGCTTCCTGGGGGCCAGCTCTGCCCAGCCTCCCACCCTCACCCCTACCTCCCTCCTCTCTCCATAACATGGCCTCATTCATTTACTTCAGTAGCTCCTTTCTGGAACACATTCTCACATAGCAATCCTTTCCAGAATGCTACAGTAACAGAGTTCTCAAAGGCTTTGATTGATGGGGTTTGAAACACTCTTTCTTTTTGGAAATATTTATATTTGATCCCTTTTGGACAGACTGCACATAACTAGAGCTTATCACATTGCTGGAAATTATGGGCAGACTCTAAGAGACAGGAACCCTGAGTCGGCCGAGCCCTGGGAGAGCAAAGATTAATATCCATTTGTGCTTTGCTGTCCTCAACCCCTGATAACTGTAAATAACGTTTGGAAAAGATCGGGGTGCATCATGATCTATTACACGGTGGCGACGATTCTGGTTGTTATGTCTTCGACAGTGATTTATCATTCTCTGCAGTGACACAAATCATGGTCCTTGCCTGACACTCTGGAATGTATGATCTGCTGACTGTAACAGTGATGAATTTGTGTTTATATCATAACATTTTTAACCTGAGCTAGACCTGACCTCCTGCTCCAATTTGGAAATGTACTGAAAATATATTTTTTTGTGAATCCCTTTGGTTTTGCTGGTGTTATAGTAAGAAACACTTTTCTACTTTTTGGGGTGGGGGGACTAATAAGTGATACAAGTGGTGAGGTCAGATTTTAGATCAAAAAGTTTTCTCAACTGTTTTCTTACCTGTTATCCTTTTACCATGAATAACATATTGAGTAAGAGATCAGCACAGTCTTGCCTTGTCCTAGCAGTCAACATCCTCAGAGCTATTAAGCGGAAGAAGGCCTTGGTAGTTTGCTTTTTCAAGATCTGAGAACCAAGAAGCATCCACTAATCTCTCCCTGGGTCTTTATTTGAAGTGTGTGTGGGCTCTCGTGGGCAAGTGTTTGTGTCTGTGAGGATATACACTTGTCCCATGAGTGGGGCAGACAATTGACTTTTCACCTTGCCCTTTAATGGAATCATTTTCTCTGAAACAGGGTCCAGGGACTTAATAAGATCTTTGGGAGGTTCTACATGAAAACTCTGTATTTGTTTTGGACCACATTCCTTTCTGTGAAGTGTGGGAGCTGTACGAAATACATAAAATAAAAATAAAAAATAAAATTGAGACTTTCATCATTTCCGTCTGAAATGATCTTTGTATTCTATTCAACTTGATTGCCTTTTTTATTCATATGAGGAACCCAGGGATCTTGGACTAAGGAATAATATTGGAGTTGCAACTATTCATATTTACATGGGTAACTCAGAAAACAAATGCATTTTTCGACCAAAACTTTTTTTTAAAAGTATTTGTCCTATATTCTCAGTTTCAAGACAGAAAATGCAATAATGCTCCAACCTTGGCAAAGCAGCGGAGAAGGATGAATTTTTTTCCTAGTGTCCCACCTTGATCAGAGCATTGCCCCCTCAACCCCTCCCTGGGTACCGGCTCCAAGCTTGCTTTATCTGATGCCCTCATGGTCTCCTTCTCACTCACAAATTGTCCCCTATTTTCAGATGCCTGTCAACGAGCTCAGATGACAAATTTGCTTGCGCTAATGTGCTGAAGCAATATGCATTTTAGCTGAAGCCTCCTGGAATCCACTCTTGTGCTGCCGGAAGCCGGCAGTGACTTGGAGGGTGGAATTTCAGGTGAGTACGAACACAGGGTAAAGTGAAAGCACACCAACATCAGTTGTGTCCCTCATCTCCCCTCACAGAGAAGACACAACTTCTTGTCCTGCCTTGTTTTTCTAATTTTTAGATGTAGAATTCCGAGCCACTCTCAAAACAATAAAAATTTCACAAGTATCCCAAATGACATGGATTTGCTTATTTCAAACCCAGAGGAGGAGAAATGACAATGAATTTTCAATACATACCAGTCCTTTGCACAGTACTTTGTCACATACAGTGGGTTATTAATACCACCCTGGAGGCTTGGCACACACAGCTCTTCACTACATTCTACTTTTTCATAAACATCTTTATCTCATCCAACCTAACATAACTCCTAATACTTTACAGAACCATGAATTCAACACTCCACCTTCACTGGATAGTTCTTCTTTTTCAAAGCCCAATCTTTCTTAAACTCACTTTATATTACAACAACATTAATTGCTATTTTATGCACATACACAGACTTCTTCACAACTTTACTTCTCGGTAACTTACAAGTGCACTGGTTGACAGCGTTCTCAATTAGCAGAGTCATTTCCATATCCTGGACATATACATTGATCAGAAAAGATGACAATTTATTTTTAGACAGACGCAGACTGCATAATTTAAATATATTTCCCATTTGGCAAAAATGGTGTTGTAGCTAATGTATGTACAATATTTCCAAAAACATTGGTACTTTCCCATAAATATCTTCCATATTTTTTTTCAGTGAGTAATAAAAAAGGTTGAGGTGGGATGTGTTTTATCCCACCACATTATATCATTCCTATTTTTCCTCTTTGTTGGATGGCAATCAGGGGCCCTGATGCCAAGCTTTGGAAGCAACAGCATCTGGCTCCTTGGCAGATCCTGCAGGCAGACTTGTTGCCAGCCTCTAAGCTGTGTCTGGGTCTGTTGCATGGTTTGGCTGCAGATGGACTCTCTGGGTTGCCTCGTGCTTCTGGAAGCCAGTCCTGGCTTTCCTTTGATTCTGAGGACTTTACTCATTTTTATTCATTTGTGAAGAAGAGCCCATCCAAATGCTTTATGAAACCAACACTGGAGAACATTAATGGTTCAAATTTTGCCTTTGAAAAGGCAGAGGTCAGTGTGTATTTGGGCAGGAGACATGGCATCCTGAGGATGGGTCTACACATGTGCATGCTTCTTTCCATGAACTTCTATTCTGAGGAGCTTGGAAGGAGGCCAGTTATGTGCTATCATTTCTCTTTCCCCCCGGATGAGGCTGTGTGGTTACCTGGAAAGACAGAAACATGGGAGAGGTCAGACTTCCTCAGATTAGTAAAACCTCCTATTTCTTTTGTCTTTTCAATGAATCAGATGCTGAGGAAGTGAACACACATATAGAAGTCCCTCTCTTCTTCTCTCCTGTACCATATTATTGTCCATATGAGTATGGGATTACACCACAGCTAGAAAGAAGGGTGGACATTAAGTCTTTTTATTTTTTTATTTTTTTTATTAAGGCCACTCCCCAAGACATTAAGTCTTAGTTTAGTCTGAACTAAGCACACACATCAAAGCCAGATCACTTCCATTAGTGTTCCCTGAGACTCTGGCCTCTAGGGAAAGGCTTTACAATTTTCTTAGAATCATGAAACCCTATCACCATTATTTTATCATTCCAACCCACTAAAAAAACTCTATGCCCTGCACACACACGTACACACCCATATCTTAATTAAAATATAATTAATTTTTTTCTGAGGATTATTATAAATTTCATGATTTTTTTGAGTGCATTCACTCTCTCCTTGATTTGCTTATTAGCAGCTATTTACTGGATACCTTGTTATTTGCTGAACACAAAATCCTGCTCTTAAGGAGTTTACTTTCTACTAGTGAATGCTGGGAAATAAAACAATTGTCAAATCAATTAACAAGATAATTTTAAATAGTGGTAGTGCTATTAGAAAAATTAAATAGTAATTTGATGAAGAGTGTTTGTAGGAGAGCTATTAAAGATTGATTGTTCCCTCTTCTTGGTATATATCCAAAGGAAATCAAATCACTACCTTGAAGAGATATCTGCTCTCCCATGTTCATTGCAGCATTATTCACAATAGTCAAGATATGGAAACAACCTGTGCCCATCAATGAATGAATGGATAAAGAAACTGTGGCATATACATACAATGGAATATTATTCAGCCTTAAAAAAGAAGGAAATCTTGCCTTTTGCAACCACATGAATGAACCTGGAAGACATTACACTAAATGAAATAAGCCAGACTCAGAAAGACAAATACTGTATGATCTCATTTATATGACTTTTCTATAGCCTAAAAAAGTCAAATTCATAGAAACAGAGTAGGAGAGTAGTTACCAGCAGTTGGGGGTTGGGGAAAATGGAGAGATGTTGGTCAAAGGGTACAAACTTGCAGTTATAAGATGAAGACTTTAGGTCTGGAGACCTAATGTACAGCAATGATGACTATAGTTAATAATAATGTATTGCCCGGTTGAAACTTGCTAAGAGAGTAGATCTTAAGTATTCTCATCACACACACAAAAAGGTAACTATGTGAGGTCATAGATATGTTAATTAGTTTGATTGTGGCAATCACTTCACAATGTATATGTGTATCAAAACATCATGTTGTATACATGTTGTACACCTTGAATACATACAATTTTTATTTGTCCATTATACATCAGTAAAACTTGGGGTAGGGAGAGAATATTAATGAGGAAGGATTGTTCAAGGAAATAACATTAGATCTAAGACCTAAACTATAGAAAGGTGCCAGCAATGATCTGGGAGGACCTGGAAGAGGAAATAACAAAGGCAAAGGCACCATTGTGGAATAATCTTGGCACATGTGAGGCGCAGAAAGACATTAGCTATTGTGTTAGTGGGGAGAAGAGTGGTAAGGATGCTGTTAGAGAGGCAGGCCAGGGCTAGATCACGTAGAGCATGCTCCATCAGCGTGCGTCATGGTAAAAGCCTTGGAGTTTATTCTAAGAGCGATGGGAAGCCACTGGTAGTTTTAGGTAGGGGAATGACATGATTAATTTATATGTTTAAAAAAGGTCACTTTGGCTACTCTCTAGAGGAGTAAGAATAGAAGCAGGGAACCAGCTGGAAAGTTGTTATTAATACAATAGCGCAAAAGTTGGTTTCAGATAATAATGATGATAATACCAATATTTATTGAGCGCTTACTGAGTGTTAGGGACTGCGCATGCTTTATCTTAGGTGATCTTCACGCTTCATACTTCTTCAAAATTCTGTCACTTGGTTTTCGTCAGTTGAAAATGTCCCGTCAGTTTAAGATCTTGTGGAATTGTCATTACAGCTTATTATTGGAATATAGCTGGTTTCGCATCCTTATGATCACAGACATCAGGATTTAGACATAATGACCTTGAGATTCCTCATTTAAGCATGAGCAGTGACTATTACTACTCTAACAAAAATACTACAAAACAATAAGCAATGAACAATAAGCAATAAACAATAAACAATGGTTTTGAAGATGGAATGGTCTGTTCCCTTTGCTAAATGGGCTTAGAATCTTTCTAGAACATTTCACTTTTTGGCCTCAAACCTACTAGCTTCTGGGTTTCTTCTCTTTCATATGGAGTTCTTTGAGTTAGGGTGATTAGGACCAATTCCACGAGAGGGGTCAGCTCCGAGAGGTGGCTCAGGGCCTCCAGCATCCCACGGGCAGCCTTCGTGGCAGCCTTCACCTGGCAATGTTCGGAGGACATGTTTTCCCTACTCTCTCAAATGGAAGCTGTTTTTATTCTGTATCTGGCATAGCCCACGACCTAGAGGAGCTATGGTGTCCTGGCTCCCTCTGCAGCATCCTCTTTCCATCCTCAAAACCCTCCTTTGACAAGCGTCACCGACTGCTTCGCTACTCATCGTACCTCCTCTTTACTTGAATCTGCTGGCCTCTCAGCTTCTCTCGGTCATTCAGGGATGGCTTTGGCACCTTTGCTCACTGATGCCCCCTTCCCATGCCTTCATTCATGGGCACTTCATCCTCCATGTGGATGATCCAGCTCCCATCCTGGCCTCTTAGTTCCTTAACTGGTTGCCTTTGCTCTAAAGATCTTTTCCTCTAGAGATCGGCTACACACTCCCATGGCTGTGCCCTAGACTTTGTCATTGACAATGGACGGCCAACCTCCCAAATCTCAAGTTCAGCCATCTCATTCTTTGACTACCATCTCCTATCTTTCCTTTTAATTTCTTATTATCCCCTTGCAGGGATGGGGAACCTGCAGCCTCAAGGCCACACGCTAGTACTACTGGGCACTAGCGTGACTGACAATCCATCAGCCCACCTCTACTTTTTACAATCTGTTACCCCACCACCCTCCCACTCCATCCCTCCCCAACACATATATTCTCACTTCCTTTCTTAGCTTAGATTCCTGCCCCAGCCCTGTAGACACTCCTTTGCAAATGCCCTTGACAATTGGACCTCTTCGTCTCTCCATCATACATATACTTGTTATAACTCCAACTCTTGCCCAACCTATCTATCCACTTATTTCTTGTAGGGGCTTGAGAGCTGAAAGTTGCTGAACTGAAATCTCTTTGGCTCTTTTTTTTTTTTTTTTTTTTGAGACAGGGTCCAGGCTGGAATGCAGTGGCCTCACCATAGCTCATGGTAGCCTCCAGCTCCTGGGCTCAAGTGATCCTCCTGCCTCAGCCTCCTGAGTAGCTGGGACTACAGGCATGTGCCTCCATGCCTGGCTAATTTTTTCTTTTTTTTTTTTTTTTTTTTGGTAGAGATGGGGTCTCGCTCTTGCTCAGGCTGGTCTCAAACTCCTGGCCTTAAGCGATCCTCCTGCCTTGGCCTCCCAAGGTGCTAGGATTATAGGCGTGAGCCACTGTGCCTGGCCACTTTGCCTCCTTTTAAATGGACGTGTACCTGCTTCTTTCTAAGGCCAACTCCTCCACTTATAACCCAGGTCTCATCCACTGTGCTCTTCTCAAGGACTTTGCTCCTGCAATTATTTCCTCTCTTTCTTTCTTCCTTAATTTCTCTGTCTTACATTCATTTCAATCAGCAAACACAAACCAACATCATCCATGTTAAAAACAAAGTCTCTTGACACCTCTTCCCAGCCCAGATTTAACCTCATTTCTGTGTTTCCCTTCATTGAAAAAGCTTTGAAATGATGGTTATTACTCATTGTTTCCATTTTCTTACCTCTCAGTATCTCCTAAAACCAGTCCAATCAAGCCTTTGTCCCTGCTATTGCACAAAAAGGGCTTTGATGACCAATGCCAAAGCCAAGCATCAACTCTCTGTGCTCCTCCTACTAGACCTCTCAGCAGTGCTTGGAATGGGTCACTACCCCCTCATTCTGGAAATACTTTCTTCCCTGGGCTTCCTGGATGCCTCCCTAGCTTGGTTGTCCTCCTGCCTCACTGGCTCTGTGTTCAGCTCCTCTGATGCCTGGTCCCATTCGCTTCTCTCCAAGTGTTGGGCTACCCCAGGACTCTGTTCTTAACTTTCTAACCTGTCTCCATTGTCCCAAGGTGGTCTGATGCAGTCCCATAGACTTAAGACATATTTTGATGCTATTGACCATCACATTTATTTAGCCAGCCCTGACATTCCTTTGAGCACCAGATTCAAACACTCAACTACCTACTCAGCATTCTCTCTTAGATGACTAAGTGGGGGCACCTCATGATCAAGTGTCAACAATGAACCTTTGAATTTTTTTCCTCCCCTTAAATCACTTCCTCCCCATGCCAACTGAGCTTACTCCCTTTCCAGTATAAGGCATCACTGTCTACCCCATCGCTCAGACTAAACACCTTGGAGTAACTATGATTCCTCTCTTTCCCTTGAACTCCACATCCAATCCATGAGTAAGTCCTGTTGGCGCTACTTCCAAAATATATGCCCAAACTGTCTGCATCACTCCATCCCTGCTGCAACAACCGTCATCTCAGGTCCTGTCATCTCTCACACGAACTGTCGCTCCTAACCTGCTTTCCTGCCTCTCCCTTGCCTCCGACCGTCTATCTTGCACAGGGCAGATGGAGTGATTTTTCTGAAGCATAAATCAGATGCTGTCACTCCCCTGCCTAAAGCTCTCCGATGTCTCTCAGTTATATACTTAAAATAAAATTCAAAGTGGCCGCCATGCTCTGGATCCTGCCCTGCCCTCAAACTTCCCCAGGGACCCCCGTCCCTATTGCTCTATTCTTACTGTCCTTTTAGCCACAGCCATTCTCATCTTAAGGCCATCGCACCTGCCACCCTGACCACCTGGAGCACACCTTCCTCAGGCCTTTGAGTGCCTCCTCCCTCTTGTGCAGGCCTGGTTCAAATGACGCCTTACTCCCCGGCATCAGCAGGGAGATGCCTTCCATCCCACGCCCCGGGTTCTCTCTCCTATAGTGCCCCAGTTTATCTCCTCAGGTACTCAGAAATACCTAAAATGACAGCATTGGTTTGTTTCTTTGTTTTATGTTTGTTCCTTATCTCCCACAATTAGAAATGTAAGATTATGATATCTTATGGACTAAAAGCCAAGATTATGTTTCTTTCCACCTACCACAGAAAAAGTGTTGTAAGTTTTAATAAAATGAATGTACCTCTTTAATGGAATCATTATCATCAGCAATACTCATGAAAATGTCAAAAAATACCCAGTGCACTACCGTACAATGCTCAGGGTGAACTATTAATAGGTGGTCGACATGCCTATATATATGTGTCTAATTGATATCACTCATGATGATTAATCATCAAGAACAGGTGTTTGGGGCATAGTGACTACCTTTTTGAGAGGCTTTAGTAGGGTCTAAAGTCTCACTCAACGTCAATCATGGGAGAATACTGCCACCATGAATGTAGGGTTAGGATGGGTTAGAGTTCCGTGACTCTATAATTGTGCTCACTGTCCAAGGTAGCTTTGTGAGCTGATCTGTGTATAATACCTCCTCGAAGGCACAAAAGCACCCGTTCGGGGTACTCTAAAGGACTGGTGCCCCAGTGGGAGTAGGGAGCCTGGAGGATTGCCTAAAATGCACGTGTCCCTCATGCAGGAGACAACCAACCTTGCACAGGTCAATTATTAGAAATGGGGACACCTCAGGGGAAGGCAAAGGCATGATCATGCAAAAACTATGAGATGGTGTCATGTATCCTAGAAACATCCTACCTAGAATATTAGAAATATACGAGAGGGCTTGCAAAGCACCCAAACACTGGGAGAAGAAGGAACATGTGGCATTTTAACCTGAAAGCATGAAGAGACTTAGTAATTTATATCCTTGGGCTTTAAAAAATTCTCAGATTCTTTTTCACGTTCCATTGCTGAATCCTAGGAAAGGTATCTCCTGAAGGGTCTTTAGGGGAGCCTATCTATGGGGGAGGAACAGATCTGGTGCCACCCTCTGAAAGACAGACACACTCTGGGCAGCCCAAGAGGGGCCCCTTTAAGCTGTTTCTGATGTACCTAGGGCCTTTCTGGGGAGCTGGCAGCAGTTTGAGAACTATGCCTTATCCTATCTTGTTAGAACATAAAACTGATGCTGGATATGGATATGGTGCATTTAGGCAGGTGGTCTGTAGTTTACCTGCTACTTAAAATTCCTGAAGCCACCTACAGTAAATGCTTGAAATAAATTGTGGGAAATCACTTGAATAATCTTGCAAACATCCATGTAATGCTTAAACAAAGGCCACCCAAGACCAGGAAAAGGCTGCCAGGAGCCAGGGTGCAGTTTACCTGAGAAGCCCCAGGGAGCAGTGTGGGGAAGACACAAGGGAAATGGCCCACCTGGGCTTCAAGCAAATCCCATTAATTTTATTCTCTTTTCTCAGAATATTTCCCCCAACCTAATCTCAGACTCATTCTCAGAAACTGGGGAAGAACATCTTTTCCTTTTTCACAAAGTAACCAATTAAAATACCTCCGTGAGCAATGGGGGGTTCTATTCAAAGAGTAAACTCTGAATACACCATTTCCATCTGGCCTGTGGAGGGTCTCGATGTGAATGATTCTGCCATTTGGCATGAAATTCTCATGTGAACCATTGATGGCCTTGGAGGAGGGAAGGGTCCTGATGCCATGGCTCATCTCCTTACAAGGGAAATGGCAAACTAACTGTACAAGCAAGCAAACAAACCAACATGTCCCTGGGCAAACAGCAGCTCAACCAACCATAGGCCATCAGAAGCAGCAAGATGCCCTTCTGCCCACCTCCCAGCTGCCTAGCAAGGGTACTCCCAGGTCCATCTCTCAGACCTCCTGGCTAGACTTTCAGTTGTTCCTTACATACTTTCAAGGGATGACCAGAAGCTATTTAGTACCCTAATGGGTTCAGAGTCTTGATAGAGACTATCAACTGGAAAGATTATTTCATTGTGATTTAGCAGTATTTATTTGATACTTTTTCAATAATCACTTACTCATTCTCTAGGGGTTAGCCCTGTGGAATCTCTAGGGATCCAGAGAAAGAAAAGAGAGTTCCTGCTCTTAAGGACCTCATGGCCAGTGAGAAACAGACCAGCAAGTCACAATGGTGATTCTGTGGGCCTTGCTGGCTATGAGGCGTGTAGAGCATGTCAGGGGTTACAGATCAGGGTAGAGGAGCGGCATCTAATTCAGCCTCAAGGGACGCCAAAAGGAAATGCTTTGGGAGGAAAACATGCTTAAGGTGAGTTTTCAAGAAGAAATAGTAGTTAACCAAGAGAAGAGGAAGAGAAAACACACGCTCAGACAAGGGGCAACTGAGGCTGAGGCACGGTTCGGATGTGAAAGGAGCAAGGCCCTTTCAGACACCTGGCTGCAGGGAAGGATGGGTGTGGGCACCTGGGGAAACTGAGGGAAGCAGGGATCAAGACATGAAGATTCTTCCAGGCTAAGGATGTTGCCATTTACTCCAAAGGCGGTGGAGAACCTAGCATGATCAGGCTTATATTGCAGAGAATTTATTCTGGCAGCAGCACAGAGGACAGATTGGAGAGGTGTGAGACTAGAGGTGTAGGATGAGGATGAAAGTGTGGATCGAATGATACTTCATCAATAGAAGTGAGCAGCGTTGTGACCCACTGTATATAAGAGATGGTGGGGGAAGGAGTCGGGGGTGAAACCTGCACAGGTTTCCGATTTAGACAAGCCAACCTTTGCTTATAAATGCAACATTGATATGTTTTAAAGGTGAAGAAACTTTAAAAGTTCCCAAAATAAATATTTTAAAGTTTCTAAGATAAACTCAAGTTATCTTAATTCAACACGCTTATTCTAGGTTTCCCTTTGACTCTGAATCAAGAGGCAGAGCTCTAAGCACCCAGGAGGAATCTGGATTGCAGAGTTGAGTTATGATGGCTTGATGTTCTCAGGGTATATTACAATGCTCACTTAAATGGGGTGTGACCTTGAATACACAAAGGATGAGGATCCCAAGAATAGAGATTCTGCTGCCATGCAAGCAAGATATATAAATATGAATGTCAAGCCACTCCAATGCATGAAAGGCTTTTAAAATGCCTGAGAGTTCCAAAGTGCACTGGGCCTCACATAAGCACAATGAAATGATAATGAAGACAACCAGTAGCAGCGACCACCCACCAGCGGTTTTATTGCTGTAACTAGGAATGAAGGGTCTCCCTGGAACTATTGACACTGGATGGCATTGTCATTTTTAGCACATGCTAAAGCTGTGATTGTGAAAGGAATTGTCTCTGTTAAACCAAAGCCAGACTATTTATGGACATCCCTGCTCCCACTACATTCTTGTGCCATGGCCATAGGTAAGAAAAATGGAAAATGGCCTCTTGGTTGCCACACATTTTCCCATAAATTCCCTGTCCGTGCTTAATTAACTGAGGAAGAAATAAGCATCAGAGGCCTCTTTTTGGAGGGCCTTGAGCTCAAGTTCAGCCCAGGCCTCTACCTTGCTATTTATTTCCTTGCTGTCTGCAGACCTTAGGTCACAGTCCTCACTCAGGCCACCCACAATGCTATAGGTCAGGGGATTGCACTTAACCCTGGTTGCTTTCTCCAACTATCAAAAGAGACAAAACCACTTGATTTAGTGTCTGGAATGCAAATATTAGGCAATAATAACTTCATTGTCTCTGCTTTAGAAACACTCACACATGCACACAAGCACACACACACACATGCACACACTCACGTACAAAATGCTCTGGCATTCTACAGTGTAGGAAGTAAGTGCAAAGAAATGGTTTTTGTGCCCATCTTTTCATTATTCCATAGTTAAGAAGACTCCATGTATGTAGAGTGCCAGGAGGCTTTAGTGGGTTTCACGTCCTTCCTTCTTGGTTTTCAACTCCACAATCGAAGCAGATGGGCGGGCAGGAAGGCTGAGTGGAGAAAGCTAAGCCATCAGTTTTGGTCTCTCTCAGAGGTCAGCACAGTCTTGGAGCAGGTCTAGGAAAAGGACTTTGGAGACAAGTAAGTTTAGGCATTTTCTTCTACTCTATGAAGTATGTTTTCTTTCATCCCACGTGCTCCATTCCACTGGACATCTGGCTCTTTATTTTTAATTTTATTTTTTTGCCTACTGCCTATCAGGTGGCTTCTAGAAGGAAGAATTCATTTGTTCAAGAAACTTTATGTGCCAGACACTGGAGGGAGTGAGGGCTGACAGGGCCGACACAGTGTGGATTCCCTTTACAGCACTGGTAGGGGTGTCTCATGCCACGGAATTCTGTGGGGGCTGACAGATCCTTGGTAAGTCACCAGGACCAGGAGAACTTGCAAAGACAGACACGTCTCTGTTCTGAAGAACAGAAGTGTGTCTTGTGTCTCTGTGTTCTAACAACACACTGTTAACCTACTCCTCACAAAATAGGCTCAGGGTCCCCAGAGAGTGAACTAGACACGGGCATAGAGGTGAAGTAAGATGTTCCCGAAACTTTCCATAGTATGGCTGAGAACAAAAGGCCAAGGGCAGAGGGTGGGGGCAGGGGTCTTAAAACAAAGGGAGAGTGACAGTGGCAAACAAAATGAATGAGGAAACTAGTTGTGGAATAACATTAGCAAAGCTGTGCGTAGACTAGCCCCCTCTAGCTCATACATGTTTTTCTCAATCCCTTGGGGAGAAGCTGAAAATCTTTTCTTCCTTTTGAACATCTAGTGCTGTTTTGTTTTCATGTTTGTTTTTAAAATACCACTAAACAATTAGTGTATTAGTCTCTCCTAAACATTCATTCTTAGTGATCAAATTATGTCTACAATGTGGCCGACCCAATTTTCTCTAAAAGTTCATGGTGGATGAGCCCTCTAAACTTGCAAGACATTGCTGTGGAACGGCTCAAGATCATCAGCTTGGTTGAGCAAAATCGGAATAATGTAGAAAAAAGTTCTTCAATGTGAGAAATACGCCTCCAACTACTGTTGGTGCTGGTCCCTTGGAGATGGTGTCAACGAAGAACATAGCTTGAGGAGCTGAGAGAAAAGGTCCAATGGGCTTTCAGAATAGTAGCGAGCCCCCCCATCTAACATCAGGCAGTTCATTCTGGGGGATACAGTGCTGGGTGTTGACATAAATAGCATGGCAACAATCAAGATGTAGAGTGGGTACCCATTTAGAGAGAACTAATAAAACTTAATCAGTAAGTTTTCAGTAGTGGAGCACCTATGTGCCTTATTTCTACAAACTTCCACCATCCACCATAAGATAGAAAGAAAGGCAATAAACACAGGTCTGTCTACGTTGCCCATTCCCCAGGAGGCATTGGCTTTGGGGAAAGAAACAGGAATGTAGTCAAGTGGAGTTACACAGTGGGAGAGCTCGAGAATGGTATATAACCAGGCTCTATATTTAGGTTGGTAACTACACAGCTAGGGTCCTATCAGTGGTCGTTAACAGCACAAGAGGACCATGCAGATTTGGAAAGCATTCTAATGGAGTCACTTAGAACTGGAACATAGCAAAATTGCCTGTACACCCATCACAGATACAATCTGATGGGATTTTAGAGATGTCCCTTACTCTGAGCTGAGAAAACGCCTGTGGGACCAGAGGCCCCTGTCCATGATTCGCATGTAAAGATCACTTTTGGCTAGCGGTTGCAGCTGCTGTTGACAGAGCTTTGTGCAACTCTGCCTGCTGGCCTGCTCTGCACAATAGAGAGTCATTCCATCCCTCACCACCAAAGGCCCAGCTCAGGCGGTCCATTTGTTGCTACTGCTGCTGCTGCTGCTGCTGTTTCTCAGCTGTCCGCAGCAAGGACGTGTGTTTGAAGTTGGGCACAGTGTGCCTTTGAGGTGGCTCTTTGGCCCATTCATTGCAGCTGTCCCACTTGTGCTGGCACAGAGCAGCTGCCGGCCCCCTGCACACATCCTGCCCACAAAGCCCAGCATGGGCCGTGTGCCCTTCGGTCCTAAGAAGCTGCTGAAGTCACGCCTTGCTGTCTACTGTGAATCGTGCCCTATGTCCAGCTCCAGTGGATACTTTTCTGCCAGTTGTTTAGCATTACCTGGGCCCATATCATAAGTCTGACGTCCAGATTTATGATACCTACCTGGGCTGGTAGTTGTGTATACTTGTTCTGTGACTCCCGAAGTCTCAACTAACCAGAACCTCATAAATGTGAGCCTCTGGTTGATTGCACGGGAGAGGAGACAAGAAAGCATGGATGAACTGATGGAAAGGTGTCACTCCTGCTGTAAAAACAACACAGAATTTGCTCTCCGTGAATGATAGATTGGTAGGAGCCCCAGTATTTCTGAGGGAGCACAGTTGCCTCACCACCTCCCTACTGACGTTCAGTGGCCAGATGAGGTCTGATGTTCATCTTTAAATGCAGTCCTGCCTCAATTAAAGGTCCTTCCTCTTAGTCAGCAACTTGTTGGCCTGCACAACAAAATTTATTGATAGCTTAAAGTCTTACATAATTTGTGTAAATCATTGGCTATATGGGACATTTCATTGAAGAGGGCTGGAAGATGACCTCAGTGGGGTTTTTTCTTTTTTTTTTTCTTTTTTTGCCTAATCCAGCATACTGACCTGAATTTATAAAGTAGATAAAAATAATGTCCATGGACTCTGTCTATTAAAGACACCAGCACATACACTGTTCCTACAGGATTGTCTCAAGCACTAAAAATTATATTTATAGCATATTGAATTGATAATATTTCCCACAAGTTCTGAGCCAAAACTTTAAACAAGCTCGTTTTTAAGACACTGGTGTCTTACAGCCTGCCTTAATAAAATAAGAAAAATGATAGTAACTTAAGATTCGATCTTGCTCTATATAAATGCAGATGAAAACAGGAGGTGAGCCAGTTGTGAAAGAGGTGAAACAGTTGATGAAAAAGCCATATTAATCAAAAAATTATCATTTCAGTGAGCCTTGACCCTCATTTTCAAGGTACCCCCAGCATAAAGGAGAAGGTTGGTAAACCACTCCTTGGATAACTGCAATTCTCAACTTGAATTTTTCTGGTCCTTGCAGGAAATTTCTGGGCTTAAAAATTAATACTTGATTTATCAAAATTATAAATTCACAAGCTCAAAAACCTAATTTTTCCTTAAGTTTCAGGTTCAACTCATAAATCTTATTATTTTATTTATACATTCAATAAAGTTTTACAACCACTTTTAAGAAACCTTTTACTACTTAATTAAATTCCTTTAAATATTTTAAACTGTATTTATAAAAATAATATACCCAACTTCTTTTTTAAGTCCTTCAATTTTCTGATTAATAAACAAAAGTTTCCCAAGTATCTACACTGCTCTCTTAAATCTAATAAAAAGGAAGCTTATTCATATGATGAACCTTAAGCTCTTAATATTCTCTATACTTTTCAACTTAGAATCATAAGTCAAATGAACTCAACTTCACATTTTAAATTGAAATGTGAAATTAGAATGATATTCTGTTACATATTAAAGTGTGCCCATTTCTCTTAAGCATTCCAAAATTCAAATATAGCAAATATACACTTACTATGCCCAGATTTAACCTAAAATCTTAATATATTGGTTTGATTTATTTTAAAATTTAAATATTTAATGCTATATCTTCCTTGAGTTTAAAAATTAAAAAAAACTTACCCACTTAAAAAAAAAATTTTTCTCATCCCAACCCAACCGAGCATATGAAGGTTTCTTAAAGACCTAGAGATAGTCCCAGAACTTGATTCTTCCTGCAACCATGATGAGACACAATGAGGTCTCTTTATTGTCACAATAACAGGTACAACAAAACTTGATAAAGGGATTGGTCTTTTGTCCATGTCCCAAGACTTAAATCCTATCTTTACTTAATTTTCTGTCCACTCTCTGAAATCTTCAGTCCTCACTAAGATATAACTAACTTCCTCCACTACCTCAGTTGGATCTGTCTTTCTTTGATGCTTGAGCTATGTGAATATCATCTTACTGGATTTTGAATATTTCCCAAATCTTTTCCTGCCTGACCCTGTGCTTACAACCAAAACAATGATAATGGCACCAATGTGTCCCTTTAAAGGCAATGAAAGAAATAAGCAGAGATATATAGATGAAGGACACCTCACCCAGCCTGACGAGTAGGAACTAGCAAAATATGGAAACCACTTGGTTAAATCCAGGTTTCACAGAGAGAACCCAGACAGCAGTGGGAACAATTTATTCGACAAGACTGAAGGCAGGGAGGTAGTTGCAAAAATCCTGGCAAGAGATGATGTTAGGCAGTGAGAAGTTATACACAAATGAGTGGGACAAATAGTGATAGATTGGAGGGGACAGAAAAGAAGTTTGTATGTTTCAAAATCCAATGTCTTACGCAAGCTTCAAAAACAGTTGCTTTTTGGCTGAATTTTTTTTTTAACAAATATCTGTAGGTAGATATTCCATGCTGTTGCATGAAGTGAGAACAGAAATTTCTTAATGACAGCTGTGTTAGGGTTGGGTAGGAGGACAAAGCTGTCATTTCATTATGAATATTCAAGAGCCAGATTTGTGTTCACATTCCTTCTGCAGGTCATCTCCTTTAGCTTAAAGATCACTTCTTCAGGAGGGACTTCCGTGTTCTCTCAGACTCAAGGAAGGTGCCCTTTCATACACTGTCACAGCACTGTGCACTTATTCCTTAAATTATATATCCAAGTTTGTAATTAGGTAATTATTTGTGTAATTACTTGGACAATATCTGTCTCTCCCACTCTACAAGAATTGGAACCAGGTCTGTCGTGCTCATTGATAAATTTCTAGCACCAAGCAGTGTCCAGCATCTAAAAGGTGCTCAATAACTGTTGAATGAATGAATGAATACATGAATGCGTGAAAGACTATAGGAATGATTGAATGAATTAATGAATGAATTAATTAAAGTAATAGTACAGGTCCCTGCTGGAGACAATCCAATATGTTTCTCTCAATGGTGCTCTGGATGTTCTTCAAGCACACGTGGAGCACTGTGTGAGAGTGGTTAAGAGCATTGGCTTCAGTGTCATATCTATCCTGGGTGATCTCAAACAATTCATGCAACCTCTTAAGGCTTTAGTTTTCTCATTTGTAAAATGGGGATAATTATAGCACAGTATAGTGTGTGTGTGTGTGTGTGTGCATGTATGTGTATTCGGTTATATTTCAAATAGCAGAGGATTATATATGAAATAATTTTAAGCAAAGCAAATGCCTCAAAATCAGCTATTCAGTATTGTCCTTTATCTTACTTTGCCTTATCTATAAAGGTATAGAACCTTATAGGGGATACAATTTGTCTCCTGTCCTTGGACATCAGAACTCCAGGTTCTTTGGCTTTTGGATTCCAGGACTTACACCAGCAACCCCCTGGGTTCTCAGGGCTTCAGCCTCAGACTAAGAGTTACACCATCAGCATCCCTGGTTCTGAGGCCTACGGATTTGGACTGAGCCACGTTACTGGAATCCCAGGGTCTCCTACTTGCAGATGGCTTGTCGTGGGACTTCTCAACCTCTATAATCGTATGAGCCAATTCCCCCCCCAAAAAATCCCCCCTCATATATCTATCTTTTTTAAAAAGAACATTCTAGAATGTAGGCAAGGGTGTTAGTTTAAAAACTATCATAGGAGGAAGGATATTGGGAGAGGGCAGCCTTTATACCTGAGATCCTAGGCAACTCTTAGAACTGCGGTTCCCAACCCCTGGGCCACAGACCGGTACCGGTCCATGGCCTGTTAGGGACCAGGCCACAGAGCTCCTCTGCACACAGCCCCCCCAACCCCCACTCCATGGAAAAATTGTCTTCCATGAAACTTAGGAACCGGGGGCTGCACTGCAGGAGGTGAGCGGCAGGTGAGCAAGCAAAGCTTCATCTGTATTTACAGCTGCTCCCCATCACTCACATCACCACCTGAGCTCCACCTGTCCCCCCACCCCATGTCTGTGGAAAAATTGTCTTCCATGAAACTGGTCCCTGGTGCCAAAAAGGTTGGGGACTGCTCTCTTAGAATGTTATGTGCGGCTCCCTAAACAATAAGAAGAAAAATAATTCCTTTGTGAGTTATGTTAACCAAATGATTAAAAGTAATACTAAGTTGGAAACATTTCAAATGGTATTATATTGTAGGGCCTATGAGTAATTTAACTGTAATGTTTCATGTAAACATTTGTCACAATAACATTCAGCATAATAATTACTTTGGATATTATATCTTAAAAATACAAATTGTAGAAAAATACTTTTTTTTATTACTGGGTAATTCTGACTCCAATCCTTACAGAAGAAGCTTCTCAAGTTTATTGCCAGGTTTATGATGCTCTGATTTATAGTAACTGCAAAGGTTACTATAAGGCATTCTGTTTTTTATCATAATCATCTTTGAATGTTTATTTATGATCATGTTAATATTGTGCTTTAGTATTATTGTGCTTCTGACAATTTTATGGCCCACAAGAAAAGAATCCATGGGGCATCTGCTTGGCCAATAATCCCCGGCCTTTGAGAAGTAACTGATCTCATCAGAATTCACTGAAGTGATACTATTACTTCACATGAGACAATAATGTGGGGCTGTAGAGTTTTTAAAATTAAGTAGCTCTAAGCCAATGACTAATTCCATAAAACACATTCAGATATTACTACAAATATTAAGAGTAAATCGGAATCTGAAATCAATGGCTCCACCAGGTTTTGAGAGCCCTGTATTTTAGAGCCTCACCAAATGGAGCCAGGGTGCCCAAGGGATCCCTGAACTCCTTTACACCCTCAATTTGGCACTGAGTTCTCTTCCCATTCTAGCTGGAACGGTCCACATGGAAGCCATTTCTGGGAGGCAAGGGAGCCTGACCACTGGAAAGAACCTACCCAATGTGAAAGTTCCGGAAAGTTCTGCATGTACTCTCCACATGCATAAAAATATTTATTTGGGCCAAGATGTGAATTAAAACCAATGGCCATTCCCCACTAGCCTTGTGAAAAAGCAAACAAAACTCAGAATTCATGACGTTCCCTCGCTCTCTGCATCCTTAGTTAAAGGAGAAAAGAGTCTTTTTTGCCATTTCCTCGGAAGTATGGGCTTTCAAAGGTATGGCAATCGGTTCACTTTCATATATATATATGTATATATATTTGTTTAGTCATACTAAAGAGGAGTTGGGTTTTGAAATGTCAAGGCACTGGCCTCAAGGAAGTGGGCTGGTTCTCATTTGTACAGCACAGAATTTCAGGACATAGGGCTATGAGTGTATGTTAAGGTGGAAGCCCTACCTGTTGTCTCTAACCCTCATGAGGAAATTGGTGGTTTTACAGATAATCTGATAAGTAAGCAAAGCACAGAAAACCCACAAGTCTGCTGTGTCTTTAAGGAGGTGTGATCCCTGATCTTAAAGTCAGCTTCTGGAGTTCCCCTCCCCCCCAACCCCGTGTGCCCTGGAGGTAAATGCACAATCCAAGCTCTCTGTTTGCCTTTCAGAGTGGTGCATAAGAAGAGTGTTAAGTGTATTCACACTCAATCAAATGGGGCAGCTGGGTTGGCAGGCTAGCCATAGGCTAGAAATTCAAAGTCTGTGGATTTTAATCCCTGCTGTGCTCTGTATGACCCCAGGGTGAGCCTCTTAACATTCATTCTGTTTCAGTGTAAGCACAGGTAAAACAGGAGGACAGGCCCCACAGCTGGGAAATATTAGCAACATGTTGCTATTGAACTAATGGATGGGAGCCCCTCAGAGCTCTGTCACCTTCTCCTTCGAGGATGGGGAAGGTTTCCAAGACGTTAATCTGTCAAATGCTTTGTTAGATCCTCCACATAAATTCCCCATCCCATTTCTAGATAAAACCTCACCTTATCCCTCCACTCTTGGGAACCTCTGGCAGAGCAGTGTTCTTGCTGCAGTTGCCTTTGGGTGCCAGAGATAGGCTGAAATCACAAGGGAGAGTCTGAAGAGGTGGGGAAAATGGGAAGGTCAGAGACAGAAGAGAGACAGAAAATAAAGCTATGCCCAAGCTACAGGGGCTCAATGTCTTAGGGACACCATGGGACTCAGAGTCAGACAGACCTGGGTTGAAATCCCCCATGCAGCCATGACTTAACTGCCCTACACCTCATTTTCTCCATCAATAAAATGAAGGTTTTACTTTATCAGAGTGTTGCTGTGCACCCACAGCTCTTAGCACGCGGTGGGCACTCAACAAGTGATAGCTATTATGATTAGTACTGTGTTCAATCTAATGCTACTGCTAAAATGTGGAGGGCTTTTAATTTTTATTTATCGTCCTACCTTTTTCTGTATATGGCTCATGGCCTAAATCGAGATCTAGCTGGGAGAGGGAGGCCTGGATTTATTGTGCGTTCTATATGGCACATCGGGAAGTTGCCTACCTTCCCAGTATTTGAATGTCGCCTACCCGCTCACAGTAAAGCATCGGCTCCTGCTTTAAGGGAGCTGATTTCCTTCGAAGAGGCACTGAATGTAGTTAAAGCGGCCTTTAGAAGCAGCTGGGCATAAGTTCGATGCATTATGGAGAGGACATGTGCCTGGAGGAGCCTACAGGGAGACAGCCCATCACATGACACTATGGTTGTTTGTTTGTGTCCCTCTCCAAGTTGTCAAATCCTTATAGGCTGGGATCCTGCTTCCCAGGTGTTTCAAAGAGGTAATGCATGTAAAACACTTAGCACAATGAATGGCACATAGTTCTCATGAAATGGTACCTATTCAAAATTCAAATGCTGCTGCTAATTATGATGTTTATATTCTCCATCTTTGGCTTTTAGGAGACACTCAATAAATGTTTGCCAAACTTGAAAAAGTTTGTGATGATGATTTACAGAGTCTTTTCCCGTACTGCCTAGGTGGTTTGACATTCTCCAGCCTACAAAGTAAAAAATGATGGAAAAAATTCTATTTTGTCTGAAACTCCAGGAAATGTTGTGGCTAAATCTAGGGAAATGGTTTTCCTTCATTCAAGACGGAAGGGCAAACACATAGGAAAGTTCTCACAACTTCCCCTAAGTCACCTAGTGTCTGAAACATCCAAAAGCATTCACTCTCAGCAAAGTGAGAGTTTAAAAGTTGTTTTAGTTTTGAATGAATGTTGCTCTTCTTTATCCATTAATGTTACATTGAACCATTTCAACCTTCTACATTTTTGTAGGTCAAAGATGGTCAAATATTGACATCATAATAATAGAGATGACTTTCACATTTATTGCATTGAAATAAAAGAATAATATCGATGGGTTTCAGTGTCCGTTTTGTCAAATGAGAATCTTGCAAAAGGTCAACAATTCCATTCCAAATGCATGAAGTTGTGACCAAAATGAACTACATTTCCTTTTCTTCAACAGCCTGTACACATGTTTAAAAGACTTTAGGCTTAGTTTTATGATTCATTTTTTTCTCAGGCTTACTCTGGGAATTACATTATCATTGAACAACAACAACAAAAAAATTTAATTTAACAAAGACCCAGACAGAGCTCATGATGTGCTAGGCACTGTTCTAAGCACTTTATACACATTAACTCATTTTATCCTCCCAAAAATTCTAATCAGATAGGTACGATTATTATTCATGCTTTACAAATGGGGGGAGTGAGGCATAAAGAGGTTAAAGAAGCTTGCCCAAGGTCACACAGCTATTAAATAATCGAGGCAGGCTACACTTCTTTTCACTACTATACTGTCACTTCATGCCAAAGATGGGCTCTAAAATAAAAGCTAGCTTTTCTCAACAGAATTTCTTGCCTGAATCTTCCCCATCTTCTTGGCTATTACTATGGTTTTTTTCTTTAATCTTTTGTTAATGGTTTGGGATATTATTCCTATGCTTTTATAACAAGCTACTGAAAGCAACCACCACCCTCTTTTTTAAGATGCTCATGGTATATAAATAATTAAATAGCAATTTCGGCTCCTAATACAGATGAGCCTAAGAGACGTTGTACAGTTCAGGCCTTTGTATTTATTCATCCCCTCCCTTCATTCTTTGAAAGTGTTGGTTTTCAGGATACTTATGTAGAACTCACATTTCACTATGCATTTACTTAGCTGGCTGGACACATTTACATTCATTGGTTTCTGCCTGCATATATAGCCCAGGTTTTTCAATAGTGCTATTGAGTATTTAAATGAATTCTTTACGAATACATTTAGGTATGCTTACATTTGCATTTAATATAGACACAAATCATTGTTTGGAAGATTGCATTTTAGCCTGTGGTGAGTTATAGACTCGTAATGAATAGTAGTAATAGCATGAAAGGTAAATTTTCAAATTTATGTACAGGTAGCCAATGCTGAAATCATACATTAAGAGTCAAGAAGTAACAAAAGTAGTCATCCAAACTCTCTGTTTGCTTTCAACCAAAACCCCAAACTATATCAGAATAAAGAGTATATCTAATCAAGTCATGAAGCTTTCTAGAGAACCAGCCCCTGCATCTAACAAGACACCAATTTCTGAACAGCTTAATTGAATTAACGAGAAGATTATTCACTTGGCAGGATGTTGTGTGTGTGTGGTGGGGGGCGGTGGTTGTTGATCACAGAGCAGCCAGATTCAGGCACAATTGGCTACTGCTGTCAATTTAATTAGTAATATAGATCCTGTCTGAAATAGTTCTTCATTCCAGTATTTGCTGTTAAAAGAAGTATCAATCATCCTTGGTCTATTTGGTTGCGTGCATAAGTTACTTCTCTGCTTTTTAAAGACACTGTGTCCTCACTCAACAATGAGCACCTGCTATGTAGCTAGGAACTGGGGCTACAAGATGATGCAGAACCTTAAAAGGTAGAAAAATTGAGACCATTTAGGTGGACTTGAAGGAAACCTCCTTACTTTGCCTCCAAAGAGAGTTCTTTATGGATAATTTTGGGTTTTATTTTGAAAATGTGTGAATAACAACTTATTAAAATGTTAATGTCAGAGTTTTAGGATTTGAAAAACAATTGTTTAAACCTCTAGTTTGTGGCATTTAAAATTATGTTTCCTGAAATGCTGTGAGTTATGTATTTTCCAGATTGTCTTTTCACACAGTAGGTGATAGATTTGGGATTTCTCGATGGAATGATTCCACAGAGCAGGCATGGGACACTGAGCTGGTGCTGGCCAGGTTGGCCTGATGCAAAGAGGTTCTAGGCACAGCTCTCTAGTCCCCAAATCCCCCCACCTCTCACCTGACTTTTCACTGCTATCGCATAATAATTTGGGGTCTCAGAGGCTGAGGTAACATCAGGAATCCCCTTTTAAATGAGAAATCTATAGGACAGCAAGACTGGGATAGAGGCACCTGGGGTGGAGCGGGGAGAAGGACCCTGAAAAGGACAGGAACAGAGGAGCTGGAAGGGGCACCTGGGTACGTACTCCGGAGCACCCACCACCTGGCCTATGCTATTGTCTCATCCAGGATGTTGAGAGAGGAGGATAGAAGTAAGGCATGTGGCTTCCCCTCCCCCCCCATTTTTTTTTTGCAAGAGAGGGGCTGCCCTTCCTGATTCTGGTTAGGTGTCTAAGGGTTGTTAGCACCCCTGGAGTGAAGACTCCCTGACAACCTGCTATTTTGTGACCACCACAACACATGTGAGCATCAGCTCTAGAAATGAGCCTTCTTCTTGGGTGGTGAGCTGAGCATACTTGTTTCCAGGGCCAACCTCTGTGCTGCCAGCAAATTGGCTAAGAGCAGAAACAGGTGGGTGAATGGGGCCCAAAGCCACAGGGACTGCTCTTTGTGATAGCGAATAAATATTTGATGAAGTATAGAGTTGAGCCTCACCCATTGCTCGGGAAGCCCAGGTAGGAACCTTGCACCCACATGCTGCTCTTCCAATGCTACTACAATAGCCTCTTAGGTACCTGCAAAAATAATTTTATGAATGTCCTATATGTAGGTTTTGCCCCATAATTTTAGTGTCTTCAAGTATACATGTTCTCATATTCAATGGTCCTTAGTTACAATGAACATCTTTCTTTGTATGTAGTAACTGATAAGAGTAATTTGCTTCAAAATAGAAGTTACGATTTATGGGACAGTCTATGTGCTTAAAACATTCTGGAAATGTCATAAGTAAGCTATTAAAAGGATGTCATATGGGAGAATGTCTTATTTGTGAAAATGTATAATAGGAGCCATATACATACCATTCTTTTAAATGTTTAAAGGATAAGTACTAGCATGTAAAAGTGATTTATACAATAATGTCAATTCCTTAAACAGAAGGTGTCCTGGTTATCTATTGCTGTGTAACAAACCATCCATTAGTGGCATAAAACACCAACAGGGATCATTTATTCTTGTCTGTTCCAGGTTTGGGAGGCTGGCAGGGTTCAGGTAGACAGTTCTCACACGGAGTCTCTCAGGCAGCTGTAGTCAGACTGCAGTGACTGGGGCTGGGGTCATCTCAAAGGCTTCCTCGTTCACATGGCAGGCAGTTGATGCTGACGGTCAATGGGCGTGTTAAGTATATCTTTCTATTCTGATGCTTTGACATCTGGGGCCTTACTGATTCTAGAGGGGTTGCCTCTCCCAGGGCTAGCAAATTCCTAGAGACAGCAAATGACCTTCATAGGCAAACCATCTAATCCAGTGGCCCATACGCCAACCACCTCCTTCACTGGGCTCTCCCAGGGTTCTCCCAGTCTGGGCCACTGTCTACCTCCCCTAATCACTGCAGGACCAGGGACCAGACAACCGGAGACAACGCCCATATCTGAGAGAGCACTGAAATTACTCAAACAAGCCGATCCTAAACCAGCTTACCCTGCCTCCTTTGTTTCTTCCTGCAGAAACCACCATAAAGCCTTTTGCCCACATTTGCCCCTCACTCCCTCTGCCTCCTGACCCAACTTGGTGCTTCCCCCATGGTCCCTCATGGTGCAGTGTACCCTCTGTTTCTAGGGGTCTGTCAGTGTAAAAACTTCTTCCTTCGTGAGAGTCATTTCTGTGTCTGTGAATCTGACCATATCTCATTTAAACAAATACTTGGCACATTTAAAAACAGCTGGGACATCAGCTATTGGCTGGATCATCTACCTATGGCATCTCCATGTGGCTTGGGCTTCCTCACGTTATGGTTGCTGGAATCCAGGGGCGAGCATCCTAGGAGAGAGCAAGCTAGATAGAAGTGGTATTGCCCTTCTAATAGAGGCTCACAAGTCTTCCTGTCATGTTCTCTTTGTTAGAAGCTAGACAGTAAAGCCACCCCATATTCCAGGGCAAAGGAATTAGATTCCACCTCTCAATGGGAAGAGTGACGAGGAATTTGCAGCCATGCTTTAAAACCACCACAGATGGATTTCATTTATGATCTAGGCCCAGGTCCTTAAGTAACTAATGAGCTCAGTTTAGGAGGAACCGTTTTGCTTAATTCAGATATTTCCACATGGGGAGGTCAGGTTCAGTTTCCTCAGTGCTGTTTTTGTCACCCTCATTTCACTATTTCATCATGGCAATATACATATTTTTAAAATCGTACCTCTTTTGATATTTTATGACTCTGATGTTGTGATCTTTAATGCCTTAAATAGTGCTAAGTTATTTCAAATAATCTGAAATGATTGTGAGTTCCAATTTGAAGCTTACTTTTTGTCTTCCTGTCAAGCCGCTACCTTAACACAATTTGGAGGACAGTATTTGCGAAGAGAACTGATTGTGGGCCAAAATTAAAAACAAAAACAAGCATTTAAAAATCAATCAATTAAAATATAAAAATTAGGCTGTATGGAACATGGAAAGTGGTGATTAGAATTTTAGCTGTAGTGTTCCTTGACTGACAAGAATTGTTTTCTTAATCTAATTGTTGCTTTTATTTTTGTTAATTTATTTGAGAAAAAGAATTTGAAGAAGATGGTAGAGAGAATGTTCAATCTGCTGATGCTTAAGTGACTAATTCAAAATTGTTAATGACCTTTTTTAAGACAATAAATAGGGAGAGAGGAAGGTTGTTATGTCACATAGTGGTTTGGTTTCACTGTCCAATAAGGCCAGAAGAGATGAATCTTCTTCAAGAAATATGATAAAGGCATTAGAAGGGTCTGCCTCAGCATGAGGAAAAGGAAAAACCCTTAAAAATAACCCAATTTAAATGAGCTTTAGGATTTGGAATGAAGGAGGACAAAATAGCCATAAAAACATACAGATAAATCAAGAAAACCAAAGCAAGAAGGGAGACATAATTTAGTGAAGCCTGAGGAGAGATAGAAAACTCTCTTCAAGGAAACATGCATGAGAAAAGGTAGAGAAAACCCCTTTCTCATTTTTAGATGGGTCGTATGGGCAGAAGACACAGAAAAGGCAAGGGTTTTTTTGTAACTACTTGGTACTCATTTAGACAAAGGGATTAATTTAAGACCTACATCTGAAGGCTTCACCCCTTAAGGAATTTTTTGGATCATTGTAGAGGTAATCACTGTCGTTTTTGTGACTTGATGAAGTGGAAAATAATTACAGAGGCATTAACACCGTATTTGATAACACCAAAGAAAATGAAAGCAGAAAGTCTCTTAGAAAGTCCGTCCCCTGAGCTCCAGGAAGGTCACATGCAAACTCAGCTGGCTCAGTTGATGTCCTGTCCTCCTTTTAAAGGCTGCAAAGAACACAGCCAGAGTTGATGACAGGAAGAACCTTGCTCATGTCTCTTCTATGGCAGGCAAGGAGAATGTGTTGTCTTTTCTTCATTCAGTGAAATAATGTGTTTTTTAAGCTCTTCTTTATTAGAAACCCTCTCTTCATTTCCATTTGTAAAATGAAGTGTCTCAATTTCTTCCAATTTTCCCTTAAGTTATGAAGACCAACCCTCATCTTTATAGTCCTGATTCCCTCACGGCTTATATTTGCTGAACTCTCCTTGTTTAAGCATACAAGCATCAGGCTCTTTGTTTAAACTGTAGGGCTCCTTGCTGATTATGTCTCCCTGGGACACTCTGACCCTCAAGATCTTTTTCTATCCTATCCCAAAATAATAATAACCACTTCCACATCTTTTCTTGTCTTTATGCATGGAGCTTCTGTCCCCAATTTTAAAATGCTATAATTACAAAGTAATTCAAAGTAAATGACACTACGTTCTACTTTGCATTAGAGGTTTTTTTTGTGTACATGTCTTTTCTATTAATTAAAGCTCCTAATGGGCAGGAACTATTTATTACTTATTATTATATCGTTCATAGTATTTAATCAAGAGCCTTGCACAAACTTTTATCAATAGTACATAATGTTGAAGCTATGTGTATACTACATATCCATCATACCATAGTGTAATCATTACTTATACTTTCCTATCTTCCTAGATTGTGTTTCATATGACTTTGTACACCAATAACCGTCACTTAGGATGCATGCAGAAATTTTTTTGAAAGAGGTGTTGGTTGAATAAACTTTTATTAGATGGATGGATGGATGGATGTATTGATGGAACATCAGCTTGTAATACTAACCAAAAACTTATGCAGAATAAATTTGAACTTACGCAAGTTTACTCTTCTGTCTTCCTTTTAGGCAACCTTAAATCTGGTCAAATGGTTATCTTAAGTTAACTTCTAAAAGTTATGAAAAATTTCAGAAACCTTTTCACTTACAAATAATTAGGGAGGGTAGGGGGAGAGGATGTGTTGGAGTGAGGGTGAATGCTGGGGCTCCCTTCACTCTACAGCATGCATGCCCACAGTGCCAGCGCTCAGGTAGTCAGATGCCGCAAGTCTGTGAGCACTAAAACACACCCACAGAAATCCATTGCTTCTGTGTTAGTTGTTTTCCAAATAACTGCAGCAGAATGCTTTGGGAAGAGGTCGTGAGCTGCTTGGAGGAGGAAGCCGATCTGAAATGCCTGAGGAGGTGGAGAAGGAAAGCTAGAGAGAGCTGAAAGACCTCGAGGGGAGAGGACTGGAGCGGCCAGGGACGAGAGAGAACCCAGCGCCCCGCTGCCACCTGCGCCACGCCGTGGCATCGCGCTGAGCCTCAGTTCCCTCATTAGAAAAATCGGGGGGTTGAACTGCTTCGTTTTTTGGAGTTCCTTCCAGCTCTAAAATGTCTTGATTGTATGCAAGCCAAAATAAACAAAAAATGATATCACTTTATGCATATGTTCTTCTAAATACCCCAGTGGGAAAGCATGAAGCCTGTGTTTCCAGCTCGCTGCTTCGGAGATGCCAGTTCACAAGTCGTTCTTTAATCTCAGGGACATTATCTGAATTCCTTATGAAAGTGAGTCTTAGTTGTGTATGGGCCAGCGGGTGTGTGTGTGTGTGTGAGAGAGAGAGAGAGAGAGAAAGAGACACATGTAGGTCCTTGATATTTGGACTATGATCCCTACTACAAGAGAGCACTGCTCTCAACGCTGCCATTCATGATCCGGTTCACTCGGTAATTTTCAAACCTCTACAATATTTTAGATACAAACATTTCCAAAACATTGCCTCTCCCAATTTCTTTTAACGAGGAAGGAAGAATTATCGGCAGTCGTATAACACTCCATTCCACTGTGTTCTTCACCTCTTTTTTCTTAATCCCACAGTGTCAGAGAGATGCCTGCATTGTGTTGTTGTCATCTTTGTTTTTAAAGTGTCTTAAAATACAAGTAAAGGAAAAGTGATCAACAGATTCAAAGAGAGAGGGAGATGCAGTTAACACCGAAACTGCTTTTTTTGGGGAGTACTTACAAGTCTAAAATAAGAATCTTAAGTGCCATTTGCCTGGAAAAGAGAGTAGCAGGGAGACAGATGTTTCTCTCATTATTTTTGTTCGGAGACACCACTGCTGCTATGACATGTCACCATCCGAGAGGGCTACCAGCAAAGAGCAGGGCAGCTGTGTATTACCTATCCTATGAGTTCCACCAGGGCCCAGGGGAGGAATCTGATTGTACCTTGCAGTTTTTAAAAAAATTTAGAAGCCATGGCTTTTAGAATAAAGATATTGAGCAATCATCTGTTCCTAATGTCACGAGCCAGACCTCACTTTCCTCTTTTTGCAACTAGTATCTTATCCTGTGGTTCTTGGTGAGTAGGAATTTTTTAAGATGCTAAACACTAAGCAGGGAAAATGGGCTAAGTGAGGGTCAGATGTATATATCTCTCTCTTCTTTTAGTCACTTTTTTTTTTTTTATCCTAAAAACCCAACTACCTCATGCTGGGGCTTTGCTGCACATTAGCATCTTGGACATGGGTAATGATTTTCAGGTTTTCTTATTCAGTGAGAACGTGAGCATCTTTTTCCAGATTTACTCAAGCCCACCCTTGAGAACCAGGCCTGAGCTGCTGACGGTCCAGGAAATGCTCCATTCTTGTGTGTTGTTGGGCAGGATTTCCTGCAAAGGGTCAAGAAAACATACTTTCCCATTGTCTTGGTATAAACTGTAGAAAGTCCTATGTCCAACTGGAGACCCTGTTAGTCACTGTCATGGTAACTAAGGAAGATGGGCAGGCCACTCTTTGGCTCTGTACACAAAACCCTGATGGTCACTTTCATAACAAAAGCAAACAGGAAGACAAGGTGTTTCTGAATCAGCCCCCGGCTCACCACGCCCTGAACCTCTCCATTCACCCACTTTGTAAAAAGGGAAAAATGCAGCTGGAACCAAATGGAAGGAACAAGATATGAACCCATACACTGGAGGTGCCGTTTGGTTTATTAGCACTCTTGCTTAATAGCATTTTTATGATCTATCTCTTTATAAATAATAGGAAAGCGTATCAATGTGTAGAAAAAGGGGAGAAAAGGGCCAGAAATAACCCTGCGAATCTTGAAGTGATAGTCTCAATGTCTCGCCTATAAGAGATTAAGTTCCAAAGTGGGTAGTGGGGGGAGCCAGCAGATGGATTAATGACCTAGAATGTGGGATGTCAGGCTCAGGTCTGGTACGGCGTCTAACATTGAGTTGGCAACAATAAAAATAACAATAGAAGCCGCGAACAGAAAGTCTTGGATATTGCTCTCAAGCTCAACAGATCTGAAGCTCTGCCCACCACAACCTGAAGCTGCTGGCTTCCTGTTACTGCAGGCATCTGTCAGCTGGATCTCTCTTATTATTCAACCACCAGTCTTCCTACTCCCTCAATGCCCTTTAAGCAGCTTGTACTGCCGTGACTTTGCGGGATTTGTTTGTGGCTATGTGGAGGTGGACATCCACAGTGAATACACCAGGGTTATTTGCTAGGTCAGTGCTTCCCGGAATGGCTCCATTAGGAAGCTACATTTCAAGGGCTTCTTTCCTTATCTCTCAGAACAACCCATTTGCTGTGGTCCTGAGTGCACAGTAGAGGTCAATGCCTACCAGAGTACCGGGGATTGAGAAGAGTTATAAAACGGCTGAAAATGAAAGTAAGCGATATAGAAAAATAGTCTCAGTAGAGTTGCACGTTGGTTTTTGAGAAAGGACTTGCCTGACTGGCAACAAGACGATGGTGGTACTGTGTCAAACAAACAAACAAAAAAGGGAAAACAGAATAGGAAATGGGTGTAAGGATCGTTCTATAGTGTTATGGCAGCTGAGTGTTTTCTAAGTTGGAGAGAAAAATAAACCACCTGCCACACACTCACTAATGGGACCCTGTGACACCGTTCTCTTGTCAATCAATGAAGCAACCAGAAGGAAACTACAGGGCTAAGAATGGTGTTGCAGATAAACTCAAAAGGTCAGCCATAAGTTAACTCCAGTCTGGTGAACACTCCATTAATACTATTAGGATGGAAAAAAAAAAAACTTATTTTTTTATTCACATGAACATTTTCAGAAATGCTGGTCAAATTAGGCAGTGATAAATTGACCCAGAATAATTTTACTCACCCAAGCATGTGCACGCACACACACACACATACTCACACAGAGTGGTGTCTAGGAATTATGACTAGAACAGAAAAATAGATCCCCATTCTCAGACAAGTTCATGGTAAGGTCTTAAGTCCACATCTCCATGAGCTTGGGTGAATTGAATAGGTTTAGGAACACCGAGTTTGATGTATTCTGTCTAAGGCATTGTTCCAGATTCTGCCTTTTTTTACCAGGAAGTTACATAAAGGAACTTGCATTCTTGTCATTGAAAACACACACACAAAATGTATAAAATACAGCAATCCAAGCAGTACATCATAAATGCCTAAAGATAAAAATGGCATTATTTCATTTATATAAAGTACAAAACAGTCAGAACTAATCTATGCTGTTAGAAGTCAGGATAGTAACTATCCTTATTTGGGGGATGGAGATTAGTGATTCTAAGGGGTTTCTGAGGTGCTGGTAGCACTCTGGTTTTTTTTATCTGGATGCTGGTTACACAAGTATATTCAGTTGTAATAATGTAAACTTAGGCACACTTTTTTGTATGCATGTTATACTTCAATAAAATTTTATTTAAGTGATCATAGGTGATACAGAATTTAGCACAGAAGTCCAGAGGGCCACACGTCAGGGTCCAGCCTGCTTTATGGAGACAGTGAGATGGAAGCTCGGCTTAGAGGGATGAGAAAGATTTGAGTTAGTGGAGCCAACTCACATCTGGAACACCTAACAATTCTCAGCACATAGCAGGCTCTTAATAAATAGTTGTTCAATGAGTGAATGAATTAATAAATTAAATATGCACGTTTTCCAAACAAAAGATTTAATAACGCTGATGTATGGATCAGCCAGGTGATGCTTTTAACATGTCATGTTCTAAACCTCCTTCTCAGTAACTGCATCATAGTAGGTCAATTTAGTGCTGTGATGCAATTTTTATAAAGTCTAGGAAATCCCACATGTGGGATGTGCTAATATACATGCATGTACGTCTATACACGTAAATATACACATCGTGTCTCACTCTAGGCCAGTTTTTGTTTGGTGGGTTCCATGCAGGATGTGAACTGGGCAGACACCTAACAGGCTGTCCAAACTTCAACATATACAAGTACTTCCTAGAGTGTGGACTCCTCAAGGGAAAGGACCCTGTTTTTTCCATCTTTAATTACTAGGACCTAACACAGATTGGCAAACGATTGATGCTTATTGAATTTCTACTGAACAAATGAGTGAACCCAAGACAGTTGTCAAGGCTGAGTCTATCATGGGCAATTTTTTCTATCTACTTTGTGGGCTTGATAACTATAGACAAATTATTATATATATATATATATATATTTTTTTTTTTTTTTTTTTTAAGGG
Organism: Daubentonia madagascariensis; assembly: GCA_023783475.1. Classification (NCBI taxonomy): domain Eukaryota; kingdom Metazoa; phylum Chordata; class Mammalia; order Primates; family Daubentoniidae; genus Daubentonia; species Daubentonia madagascariensis. The sequence goes on along the minus strand of JAKFHU010000258.1, from coordinate 11,301,860 downwards.
TTTGAAGATGGAGAGTGAAGGACAGAGAAAAATACTGGCTGATTGCTTGAGTCTGAGCCTTAGGAGTAGTAGTCACCACAAGTGCAGGTCTGGTCCTCAATTTTGTAGTCAAGAAAGTTGACTATTTCACATTAGTTCATGCAGGAGTGACAACTTCTAGAAAATAACTCATAATAATCAAACAAACACACACACACATACACTCATTTTAAAAATGATTTTTAAGCAAAGAATTATATGGAGACATAGTTGCACTTAAAATGAGAACATTGCATCATTTCATTAGTACTTTTCATTTTTAATCAAAAGTTTTCTCAAGAAATTAAGTTAGCATGGGAAGTAGCGTGTTTGGTGAATGTAGTCAGAGTAAAGGAAGTTGGCTGATCATGTTGAATATGTATTTAGATTTTACTGAGCACCTACTATATGTCGGACAATGTGATAGGGCTTACGTACTTTCAAATGTTATTTCGTTTAACCATATTTAATCCTCATAGTAATCTTGTAAAATTCATATTAATGTTCTCATGCTACAGATGAGTTAATCAAGACCCAAAAAGGTTAGCATCGTGATTGGGCATAACTAGACAAACAACCAGTGCTTACGGAATGAATGAGTGAATTAAGGATCAGAAACCTATTTCCCAGCAAGTGAGTAGTGGAGACGCAATTTGAACCCGGTCCTCTGATTCCAAGTTCATCATCCTTGAGATTTTGATGGCCTGACATACTTACGGACAATATAAAAGATTGTCTGCCAGTTAGACTGGAATATCTCTGTCAAGGGACTCTCTTCCTTAGACAGAGATACTTAGACGAGTTATTTTTCTCAGGGTTGTATTCATTCATTTCTTCAACAAATTTTTAATGAGCATACACTATGGGGCTGGCACTGTTAGCTAATTGCTCTGGGATTTATATAGGTGGCACATAAAGCATAGTAAGTAATTTCTACCTTACATGGTTAGCATAAGAAATAATTCTGTGGGGACAAAGAGATTAAAGCCCACAAGGAACTCAGTCTAGTAGAGAAAAGATAAGAAACCAAATGAATCTGGCAAGGTTTCCTAGGGAATTCATGGGTGAGCCTTGGGAGGATATTATTTTTGTCTGAATTGCATTTCCATTACTTTGATAATTTCTTTCATTTAAAAAATAGTGTTTAATATCAACCACATTATTATAGAATCATTTTGCTTCAAACAAGTGCACGAGGTGCTATTGTACATGGTCAGGTAAGGCCAAAATAATCATTACCATGAGATGGCACTTAGATTAGTTTCCTATAGATACTAATAAAAGAAAATATGACCTGGACTTTCTACCTCTTTACATAGGTCCAAGTTCAGCTGGGGGAGATGTCATGGAAAAGAAACAAATGATAAATCTTCTGTGTCTTTGTCTCTACTTTCTTTCACTATTGAAATCATGAGATGCAAAAGCCATAGTGTTCTTGTGTGGCCCAGGTCCTCCTTGTGGAAACAAAAATCCAACAAAACTGTCCGTCCTCCCAACACATCAGGCAAGGTAGACATTTTTAGTTGTGCCCGTACCAAAATGCAGCTTTGCTTCAACACAAAGACTTTGGTCTCATACATCTCTTAAAGATGCTTATAATATTCCTAGGGAGAATAATTCACACACAATCGTGAAACCACATGTCCTGGAAAATAGTCAAAAGACTTGTAGTTTGGATCAAAGAAGGCATATTGAAACAGTAACTGTCAAATAAGGCCATCCACTCGAGAATCACCAGCATTTCTTTCAATCATTTGATGAAGGTCATGAAAGAATTGACGAATAAGCCATTTCTCCTGAAGATACTTATTGACATTTTTCAGTGCATCTGGCTCTTGGTTTTTGTGCAGTAGGTGCACACTCATACTATTTTCTTTTTTAGAGACCTCAAAGGCCATTGACATCCCCCAAATCATAAAAGAGTTGCCAAACAAAAGTCTGACTTGGACACAAAATCTTGATACCTGAACTTACGAAGCACATGCTAATGCTTGACGCCAACGCACCTGGTTTTGCTTCCCTGGTACATAAAGAAGCACAATATCACATCGTGTCTCCTTGCTTTTGACGTTGGCATGCACTCACATCTAAGACTTGGCCAACAATTTTGAAATTGTGTCCGCTGCTGCTTAACTTTTGTCAATTTCATCAGCGTCAGAGCCTTAAATTATCCATTAACTATATAAGGGACTTTTGTCAATGATGTAAGAGACTATGACATTTTTCCTCAATCCATATAAGTTCAGTGAATTTCCAAATGGCAAGTCTTGAAGTATTTGTTTTAACCTCAAGCAGAAGGTGACTTGTTGTTTGCTTGTTTGTATTGAGAAAAAAGAAAAGCTCTCTCTTAGAACGATGAAGAGATTATTTATAGGCTTGACTTACTTGGTGGATAATTTTTCCTGTAAAGATGACATTAATCTTTCCATTCAAGGCCCCACCATCATGATTATGGGTGCTGCTACTCTGGAAGAAAAGAATGAGGGTAGACAATTAGGTAAATGTTCCAGTTCTGAAGGAAGTGCTTTGGCAGCTTGAAGTCAAAAGGTCTAAACCTTACCAGTGTCTTTGAAGGAAAACAATCCATTGTGTAGTAGTCAGCCTCTAAAATGGTTCTCTGTGATTCTCACCTCTTAGTATTCATTCCCCTATGTAGTCCCTGCCTATAATAAACAGTGGTGACCGGTGCTACCAATAGGATATCACAGAAATGATGGTGCATAATTTCTGAGGACAGGTCATCAAAGACATTCAGCTTCCATATTCAGTTATGTTGATTTTAATTGCTTCCATTTCTAAGTGTACTATTTTATAAAGATATACCCCCCCATTCAGGCGGTGTATCTTTTCTGAGGCCTATAGCTCCCAGTGGTGCATCTGGAATCCACTAGAAGGCAATCAGAGTAATCAGCAAAGGGGTTGGGGAAAACAAGAGGCAGCTACAGTGACTCTGCCTAGTGATATGTGGGAATTTCTTCTGTCTGGTTTGAGGTTGCCTAATTCTGCCTGACCCTCAGTTAGGGAGAAAATCTATTTAAAAAGAATCACTGAGATTAAGATTTAGGGTCAGGATTTTATAAGTCTACTTTTTGGGTAAAACATGAACAAATTTTGTCTAGGTATGAGGTAAATAATTTTTCGTCTTTCTCCCAGACTGAAAAGTATTCAGATATATTCAAGCTTTGCATTTTACTTTCCTTTGTTAATTAGTGGGGACATCTGCATTAACACAGGATCATTAATTTATGATCTAGTAGGTCTTTTCCACCTCTAACTTCCCTGATGAAAGAGAAAGAAACAAACAGGAACTGTTTGATCAAGACCTCTCCCACAGATTTAAAAGCTGGCCCTTGAATAACATTAAAGATACTGTTTTTGCTGTTGTCTATTTAGACTGTTGTGAGATAAACATATTAACCAAAAATGGGGGCATTAAAATTCAGATTTTGTATTACTGTCTGCTAAATCATTAACATGAAAGCATATTGTCATTCTCTTTAAATTCTAAATAAAACCAAATGTCAGTAATGCCAACCCAAGGTGTACCATTTCTTGAAACTAAAATCACAGCTTCCTCTGAGGCACTGTCAGAAAATATAATTGCAATGGTAAATAGTTTTGCTACACTTCCTCATTTAGGTCACATCCTCATCCTTCCATGTCCCTTTTCTTCTCTGCCTCAGTTTGAGTCTTGGTGAGTTTTCCTGATACAACATGTTCTGGAGGCAATCTGAGTCATTAATTCCAAATAGAATCCTCAGAAACAAAAATTCAAATGTATCACAAGTGGATTAGTTTCCTACTGCTGCTGTAACAAATGAACACAAACTTAGTGGCTTAAAGCAAAAACACACTTATTGTTTTACTGTTCCAGAGGACAGGTCTCACTGAGCTAAAATCATGGTGTCCACAAAGCTCTGTTCCTTTCTGGAAGCTTTAGTAGGGAGTCCATTTCCTGGCCTTTTCCAGTTTCTAGAGGCTGCCCACATTCCTTGGTCTATGACCCCCTTTCTCCACTTTCAGAGCCAGCAACCATGAGTCAAGTCCTTCTCACATCACATCACTCTGATTGTTCTTCTGTAGTCACATCTCCTTCTGACTCCTCTTCTGCTCCCCCCGCTACTTTTAAGGACTTTTGTGATTACATTGGGCCACCTAGATAATCCAGGATCATCTCAGAACCTTTAATCACATCTGCAAAATCTCTTTTGCTATGTAAGGTAACACATTCACCTGTTCAGAGATTAAGATGCAGACATCTTTGGTGGTGGTGGTGGGGGAGATGTTATTCTGCCTACTACAATAATTTTTAGGGTATCTAAAGATAATATTCTTTAGGATGCAGTGCATTCTTCCTCCTGTAAAACTGTGTTTTGTAAGTTATAAGAAGCAAATGAAAAAGAAATCAAGAAAACAATGCCATTTGCAATAGCTACAAAAAATACACTTGGGAATAAACTTAACAAAGGAGGTGAAAGATCTCTACACTAAAAACTATAAAACATTGGTGAAAGAAATTGAAGAAGGCACAAATAAATGGAAAGATATCCTGTGTTCATGGATTTGAAGAATAAATATTGTTAAAATGCCCTTGCTACCCAAAGCAATCTACAAATTCAATGCAATTCCTATCAAAATACCAGTGACATTCTTCACACAAATAGAAAAAACAATCCTAAAATTCATATGGAGTTACAAAAGACCTTGAATAGTCAAAGCAATCTTGAACAAAAAGAACAAAGCTGGACACTATGTGACTTCAAAATGTACCACAAAACTGTAGTAACCAAAACAGAATGGTACTGGCACACAAACAGACACATAGACCAAAGGAACAGAATAGAAAACCCAGAAGTAAATCCATGCACTTATGGCCAACTGATTTTTGACAAAGGTGCCAAGAACACACAATGGGAAAAAGATAGTCTCTAAATAGTGTTGGGCAAAAGCTGAGTATCCACATACAGAAGAACAAAGTTAGACAAGGCCTTATCTCTTACCATACAGAAATCAACTCAAAATGAATTAAAGACTTAAATGTAGGACCCCAAATAATGAAACTACTAGAAGAAAACATAAGGAAATAGCTCCATGACAATGGTCTGGGCAATGATCTTTTGCATATGGCCTCAAAAGCACAGGCAACAAAAGCAAAAATAGACAAATGAGATCACATCAAGTAAAAAGCTTCTGCACAGCAAAGAAAACAATCAACAGAGTGAAGATACAGCCTATAGAATGGGAGAAAATATTTGTAAACTATACTTCTAAGGAGTTAATATCCAAAATATATAAGGAACTCAATCAACTCAATAGCAAGAAAACAAACAACCCAATTTTAAAAATAGGCAAAAGACCTGAATAGACATTTCCCAAAAGAAGATGTACAAATAGCCAACAGGTATATGAAAAGGTGCTCAACATCACTAATCATCAGGGAAATGCAAACCAAAACCACAATGAGATATCACCTACTCCTGTTAGAATGGCTATTATAAAAAAGACAAGATAACAAATGCTGGCAAGGATGTGGAGAAAAGGGAACACTTACACACTGTTAGTGGGAATGTAAATTAGTACAGCCATTATGGAAAATAGTATGAAGGTTCCTCAAAATATTAAAAGTAGAACTACCATATGATCTAGCAATCCTACTACTGTATATATATGCAAAGGAAATGAAATCAGTATGTCAAAGAGATGTCTGTACTCCATGTTTATTGCAGCACTATTCACAATAGCCAAGATATGGAATCAGCCTAAGTGTTCATCAGCGGATGAATGGATAAAGAAAATGTGGTACGTACACACAATGGAATATTATTCAGCTATAAAAAGAATGAAATCCTGTCTTTTGGGACAACATGGATGAACCTGGAAAACATAATGCTAAGTAAAATAAGCCAGCCACAGAAAGACAAACACTGTGTGTTCTCACTCATATGTAGTATCTAAAAAAAGTTGATCTCCTAGAAGTAGAGAGTAAAATGGTGGTAACCAGGGGCTGGGGTGGTTGGGCGGGGGGATGGGGAGATGTTGGTTAAAGGATACATATTTGCAGTTAGGTAGGAGGAGTGAGTTCAAGAGCTCTATTGCACAGCATGGTGACTATAGTTAATGACAATATATTGTATTCTTGAAAAATGCTGAGAGTGGATAGTGTTCTCACACCAAAATGATTAACTGTGAGGTGACGTGTTTGTTAATGAGCTGGATTTAACCATTCCGCAATGCATATATACTTCATAATATCACGTTGTACATGATAAAAACATACAATGTCATGTCAATTTAAGTAAAATAAATACATTTGGGAAAAAAAAAGAATGGAGAGAAAAAAGAAGCAAATAAATCCCCCCAGGTCTGTACATAGTAGAACACCATATAGACAGATCACAGCAGTCAACAGCAGGGCTACCTGCTTTCTTTACCGTGAACTTCCTGATCACCTGACCATAAAAAGAGAAACAGAAAATGCACAGTCCATGAAACAGCTCTCTGTATCTCTGTAGAGAGGGGCCATGCATTTTCCAGTGTTATTGCTACTGATGTTGATAAGATTCCACGGAGGTATCAAGCATTAGTCCTACAAGTGTTACTGTTATATTTAGAAATTTTTATTTTTAAGAATATTTGATCCATAGGGAAGAAATATATGTCTTAAATTTGTTACACATAAAAGAAATAAGGAGGACAGCCAATATTTCTTTCTATTTGACATTATTCTAGACTCTCTCCCCAAGAGGCAGGCACATCATGGACCCATATTTTGGATTATGTTAGCCATTTTCTTCCAGCAGTTATTATTTATAGACTTGAGCAAGCAATACATTTCCTAACTGTACCCTTTTTCTACTAATACTTATAACATGTTTTCTTGTTGCAATTCATGTTTTCTTATTTGCATGATATATCATTGGTATGTTGTGAAATCGAGATGGTTGCATAACTCTGACAGTTCGGTATGTGCTTAGTAATTTAATACATATATGAAATTCATCTAATTTTGATCAGATTAGGAAAAATAGATGAAAAAGAAATAGCTACAATTACAAAGAATACATGTTTCAGCAGCTAAAGGTTTGTCAAATATATATTCCATATGTGAGTTTGATATACCTGAAAAGGCTACCTGGAATTCCAAACATGAAATAAGATGAAACAGTGTCCATTTGGGTTTCTTAGATAGGAACCAGGACAAACGTGAGTAAAGGAAGATTTATTTCTCCTCTGGGCAAACGGCACAGATTTCCTTTTGATGGTCAACTGTTTCCAACACAGAAGGAGCCCTGGTGTTGCAAACTCCACCCTTGATCATAAACATACGTAAAGTTACAGTAAGGATAAATGTAAGACATGTGCAGCCCACATTTTCCTTCCTATTAAAGCATCTTGGACAAATGAGAGGGAAAGATGGCGTGTTTTTTTAAATCCTACAGGTGGTTGCAGTTACTTGATATGTTTGTCTAATTGCTCAAATATTACCTACACAATATTGAGAGCAAATAATCTTTTGTAAAGTTTCTTAAGCAGTGTCTGAATCGTGCCCGCGCTCTCTTTAGCATAAATCCCCTTTTCTGCATGCAAAAGCTGAAATACGCCGTGTTCTTGTCTTACCCTTTGCCATCCAGTTTCAAGAAGCTACATCTGACAAGGATAGCATTTAAAAAAAAAATGGGGGGGGGCGCATGGGACTGCCACCAGCTGTTGCTAATAAAACAACTGCAGCCCCTGCAGTGGTAGCTTCCTCCTCTAACTTCATAGTGTTGGCAGTAATTGGGAGGGGGGTTATGGGGGCATTTCTCTCTCAAGGGAGACAATAAGAATATTAATATTAATGTAATATCTGCTCCTTCGGATGGGAATGGATAAGATGAAATGATTTAAAGAAGGCTTGATCAATCATTCTGTTTCTTGGCAAGAAAATGATGCCTCTGCATTTAAGAAAGAACATCTGGGTAGAATCACAGTGGTTAAAAGAATTGGGTGGTTGGCAACCCAATATTCACCTTGATGGAATTGGATTCCAACCCCCCCCACCCTGTCCCCCGGGATTTCTGGCGCTGCTGGGGGCAAAAGCAAAACTTTGAAATGCTTTCCTTGAAAATCTGTGCTTACATTTCGGCACTTTTTTTGTGACCTCACTGCTCACTGATTTATTAGCAGAGTCTAGGAAGGCATCTGGGGTAGCTGGTCAACTTGTCTGATTCTGAAGAAAGGGTGACTGCCCTGAGAACCTCTCCGACTCTGTGACCCCACGTCTGGCCCATGAAGCTCTTTCTGCTCCCAGGGTGGCTTGAGAAGTGTCTGCAGCCTAGAGCTCTTTAGAGTGATGTGGACAGTGAGTCAAACCTTTCCAAGTCTGGGAGAGTCAAGAGGTGGCTGCCTGCTTACGACCAGGGCACCAGCAAGGCTGCGGCACGAAAGGACCTTGCACATGGCAGATAGACACAGGTTTCTTAAGACATTAAGTATTTCAAGGTTTTGCTACTGAAAGCACAAGTGAAGTCTTGTGTAGTAGACAAAGATGTGTGGCCTCGGGGAGAGGGGGGGACACTCTGATCCTTTTACTGTTCTCTGTCTGAATAGTGACGGGCCCAGCATGGAGACATTTGTGACCTGCGTTCCCCTTGCCAGATGCCAGACGGCCATTAGTTAACCAGAGAGGTGACCTTTTCAGTGACATTCCCGCCACCCGTTCACTCCCCCAAGAAGGCTTTGGGAGTCGGAGCTGGGGATACAGAGCAAGGTGTGGCTGATCAGGGCAAAATCAGCACACAAAACAAATTTAGAGGATTACAGGGAGCCAAAGGCACCCAATTTGGTCCAAGTCAAAATAAAAAGGAGGTAGTAATTCAAAGAGAATCTTCCAACCTAATAGGAGTTTTAAAGATCATAGTCGCATCCTAAGAAATATACTCCCTTTTCCAGAAGAGTGTTCCCTCACACAGAACTCATTTGCCCAGTCTTTATATTTATCTATGATACCATAACTGTCCAAACCTCCTAAAACACCCTTCCCTACCTTTAGTACAGTGAGGTTCGTCCTGAATCTACTCCTCAGTATCCCTGGCAGAGCAACCTGGGAATCACCTGTCAGTTACCACTGTTCCTAGTCCTCTCTCCTCTTTTCCCTTATTCCCTACCTTTTTAATATGTTATTCGACCATGCTGTGCTCTTGCAAAGGATTTAAAACATCACTAACATCACCAAGGAGCCCTTTTATATGCACATTTGCACGTGATGTGACATTATTGTTTAAAGAGAATTTTCTTGTTTCCCCCTTAGAATGTAAGTTCCTTAATGTCACTGAGTCCTCACAGCCTAGAATTGTACCCAGCATATAATAGGTGCTTAATAAATATTTGTTGACAAAATGAATTAATGAATGAATATAGATCTATTCTCTATCCTCTGAGAGCACAGCGTCTAACAATGTACTACATGGATGACCAAAAGTAGAAGGCTGACAGTGTTTAGGCAGTAAAATACTGGCCACGTTTCATTTCATGAGATGATGATTGATTCGATTACTATTGTTGTTCCATTTTGGGACCACAAGCAGGTGAGATGCTTCAGAGCCCTTCGTGGGAACGTGCATCCATACACGTGGTTTCTAAAGAAACACCATTCTACTCTTTAGTACATTATGTTATTGCTATGGAAACAGCGATATTTTAAAGAAGAACACTGGAACTTTCCAAATACAGTATTTATTCTCCTTGTACTAGCAAAATAATGTGTTTCGCCTAAGAACTTGTTAGGTGGCCTGCAGCTAAATATAAAGAAACAGATTCTCATCATGTGTAAGTCTATGGGAAAATTTGGACCACCAGCTTCTCGAGATAGATTTTAAAATAAACTCAGTGCAAAACTCTAGACATAATTGGGGCCTCCGATGAAACACTTAATATGTTAGATTTGTTTTTGTGCTAGGAAAACTATTTATATTTGAACCCCAGAAACACCCTCTGCAGAGCTATAAGCTGGCATTGCCTTTGGATTTTCTGAGGAACCAACTTTGTCACTTTGTCCTTACTTCATTAATACCTTAATCAATGTTCAGCCGGCTTTGTGGCCCTAGCTTTCCTGTACAGATGTCACATTTTAAAAAGAGTGTATAAGACAAAGCATGAACACGTATCCAGGCTCTAATAGCAAATGAGAAGAGGAACCAAACAGGATGGGATGAGTGTTATCAAAGAGCCTCTTTGCTCTGGTTCACACGTGTGGAGGTTCAGTATCAATTGATAATACCCACTGGTACAATTTTGCCTTTCTTACTGATCTGTTTTTAAAGCAAACCTATATAGATGCATTTTTTTCAAACCTTTCTAAAAAATTAGGAGCAATTTGTTAAGATGTACATTCCCAGCCTTATAGTGATCATAATTTCTTCCTGCTATTATGTGCAAAATTGATGGTGTTTTAACATTTGTTTTTAGTTTTAGTTTTTCATGTGCTTCTTCTTCCCTAGTGAGGGAAAGAAAACAGACTTGAAGCCAGCGAGACCTAAAAAAGGTTTGCCTTCCACCTTTTCCACGTGTGAGCTGCTTGCTCTTGAGCAAAGTTCCATCTTTTTCAGCCTCCCTCAGTTCCCCGTCTTACAGGGTTGCCTTGAGGACAAATGAGAACACACATAAAGGACCTAACACAGGTCTCAGTAAACATGAATCCTCTTCTTTTCTCTGATAATATAAAATAAACATTGCATTTCTTTTTATTTTTGTCAGCCTGTTAAAGTGCAAGGGTCTTTAAAGCTTTCAGCATTTGAAAGATATTAGAATCATGTTTCCATGGACATAGTTCACTTTAACCAAACATTTCTCCTGACAGTAATTTAGTTCAGGTAAAAAATAAACACTCATTTGACAAAATATATTGCTCATATTATTATAATTTGTAATGATATGTCATCTATGCAAGAGCTGAAAGGGCTTTACAAATAAAAAAATACTTGCAATCTATAGGAATGTGGTTAACTATTGTATTTCATTGATAAGTAAACAAACTTCTATATTTTATCTACACTTCATGAATGGTAAGTGTGTGGCAAAGGTACCCCACTCTCCTCTTCTGCAAGCTTATCAGCCATCACAAATTGACAATAGCACTGTTTAATGTTGATCCCCCAAATTTTCAACCCAGCACTCCAAGCAACCACCACCAAGCAGGAGGAGTTGGTTTATTCGTTTAAATCTATTTGCATTCCTTGAGTTAGACTATTTTCCAAGTGTGGGCTACATTAAAGATGCATTTACATAATGGAGCACAAAGGTTTATTTGCATAATTCCTCCCTAATATATTTTAATGTTCACTAAAAAAATCCTTGAAAATTTACTTTCCTGTGATTTTTAATTGGATCCGGCACAATTGAATTCCCAACACATGAACCCTCTGAGAGAGAAGATTTGCTGAAAATCCTCCCTCTCTCCTAATCAGAAAAAATAATATCCATCCAGTTCCCCAAGACTTCCCTTGACCCCCACCCTAGGCCACATCCTTTCTACTTAGTGTATTTTACTGTAAATCCTGTCTCCTTCTGCCTGTTCCATGACCTGGTTCCGTCAAGTTTCCACTTTCTGTCTTCTATCTTTAGTGTCTCTTTCTCTTGGTTCTTCTCCTACTCAGATTTTTAGGGGAAATCACCATCCTGTCTGGCTCCAGTGCAAGCACATGATTCCCGATTTCAGCTGGGCCCTCAGGGCTGCTCAGCAATTCTGCATAACCACAGTTGGCCCCTTTCCCCGTCCATTTCATCAGAGCTTCTAGATCTTCATCAGTCTTCTCAGCCTCCACCTCCTGGCTCCTTTGACTCAACAGATGCCAACCTGTCACAGAGAGCACAGATGCCATTAGGCATGGACAACCCCAGCATCCCAGAGTTCTCCCAGCATATACTAGTCTTGGGGTGGCCTCACCTTCTTTCTTCATGATGCCCACTTCTCCCTTTGGTCCTGTGCCCCACACCTGATCCAGGATTATTTTTTCCCACCCCTCCCCCAACACACTTTTAAAATCTTTTCTTGGATGCATTCCCTTGAGCCTAGAAATGAGACCAAGAGAAGTCCCCACAAAAATAAACTAGCAAGCAAGCAATCAACAACAAAACAGCAAAAAAAAAAAAAAAACTAAAACAAAAACAGAACTTAAGCCTGCCAAAGTGCTTGGAGTTTTACGTTAAATACCGGTGCTTCATCTCACCTCTGTGCTTTTCCTTTTGCTCCTGCTGCCTGCAGTAAAATTCTGTCTCTTTCTGTACCTCCAAATCCTTCCCACTCTTTAAGACCCGAGTCAAATCTGTTTTTCTTCCCGAGATCCCCAAATGCAAACAGTCACCTGCTTCCTTGGACTTTGGTAGCAACCGGTGCCTCTCTTACCAGTGTGATTTTCATGCCTTTCTTCTTCATTGTGTCACAAGTGTGTCTGATCTCTTAACTCCTGAAAGTTAAATAGGGTGAGAATCTGTGTCGGATTTATCTTTGGATTCCCAAAAGTGCCCAACATGTGATTGTATATAGTAAGTACTTACTTAGGGCCATTTTAGAGAGGTGAAGAATCTGAGGTTCATAGGTCTTAGTGACATGCCCTAAATCAGAAAGCCTGTAAGTGGCAAGCTTGCCGCCAATTTTAGTGTTCTTCCAATTCCTTACACACAGTCTTGTATTCTTAAAAATCTTGCTTCGGTCGGATCCTAGTTATACCATTTTTGTGGTCTGGAACAAGTTTCTTTGAATGTCTGTTTTCTGAAGGCTTTTCAAACACATTTATTTCGTGTTGCACGTAGTAGGAGCTAAATCAATGTTGAATGAATAAATAAGTGAATAAGTTTTGGATGATGATATCCATAAAGCTTAAATTTGTTAAGGGTGAAAAGCAGAAGTGTTTTGGCAAGAGGGAACACCAGGGGAGGGATAACACTGCTTTCTGCTGGCAGCATGCTCGCCAAGTGCGCTCTTTGCTGCAGACTATGGGTTTGCTAGTAAAGACCAGAGTTGCCCCTTGGGCCAACCATGGGGTTCCATTCTTTGTGTTTTGCTACATTTCCATGTTTAGGATTTTGACAATTTAACATATTTTAAAAAATTATAACATAAATGTCATTCCCCCCCACCCCAAATCCAGCCATCAAATTCTGATTCTTAAGGTGAAAGATAAAAGTATTATCAGTCATAAGGAGGATATTAGGAGATGATTTATTTCTGCTCCCAAATTTCATACCAAGGCAGCATCTACAAATGTTGAGCCAGAAGATCAATTCCAGATGATTAAAGAAAATAAAATTGGTCAAAAACATTATATTGTCCACTTTCTGTAAGGTCAGGGGGAATATAAGTTCCAAAATGTGTACAGTTGGAGACAACTCTGCTGAAGAGAATTTGGGGCCTTTGCTGCTTTTTGTGTTATCTACAGTAACTAATGTTCACCTGGATCTAAGTTTTATTATATTTGACAATGATAGGATTATGTAAAAATCCCATGGCACCATAGGTATTTTGGGGAGATCAAAGTACAACCCTTGGGTAATAAGCAGTTTTCAGTGCTGAGGAATGTACACTTTGTTATTGGATGGGAGACTCTGTGACTCTGAATAGGTCTGGTAAAAACACTCACTTGAACCCAGAAGAGTCTATTATCCAAAGAATGTAAGAACTCTATTGCATCTAAAAAAAAAAAATGTTTAGTAGCAGATAACCACACTCCGGCAAGAAAGGGAGAGTATTAGCCCTCAGCAGAATTTTTCAGTAATCACTTCCCTGAAAAGGCTCTAAATAGAGTGATCACGTAAAGGTAAACTTAATGATATAAAGAAATGATCGAAAATATTTAGGTGGGACAACTAAAGCCTGGATGTATTTGTTTTTCATTCCTCACTGAAAGGCAGGAGCTGTGTTTCATATCTGTGGGAAGGAGCCATAGGATTGAAAACAGTTTAAAATACATCATAATCGCTTTAGTCAAATGAGCAGACTTTTTATATAAAAGAGACCGGTAAGCATAATTTAGACGGAGTTTTGCATGGAAATGAAGTATCGGTTACAACTCCAGTTTCCAACTACCTTACACAACTTGTCTCCCCAAAATGGATATTTTAATCTCTAATTTATTAAAAGATGAAATGTTGGAACATTGGCTAGATTGAAATCATTTGTCAGATCACGAAGTCCTCATAACATTTCTCAGCCTTAATAACACATCTGCTCTTAGAATGTGGTCTCTTGATAATAGCTGTCTGAAAGTGTCTGAATTTAGGGATTATTTGAGACAACAGATTTCCTTCTATTTGGAATTGAATAAGGCATCTGCTCCCTCACCGTTAGCTTTGTGTGATTGTCTCAAGGCATTCATAAAAGGGCAGATCATTTTGAAAATTATTAGAAGGAAAAAAGACCTCTGCTGATAATATGAGATTCAGAAAGAGGAATTAAGAACCTTTAAGGGTAGTATTTTATGTTTAAAAATATTATTCCAGAGTTAATTTTCCAATCTGGGAAGAACACGGTAGCTAGAACTAAAGGAGTAATATAGAACTCCATAACCAACAATTTAGGGAAGACCTTGATAGAACGCTAAGTAGAAATTCACAAAATTTTATCTGATTTGATTCAGTACAACCAACAGAATTCAGTGGAAATGGACAACGATGTTCATTCCAAAGACCATATGCCAAATTACATGTCCAACTGTAAGACTAGACTAAACAGAATGAAAAATAATACAAAAAAATTACCTTCTCCATTTCACTTCCAAGAGAGAATACTCTAAAAGATGAAACCATAACACAACCCTGTGCAAGTTCAAGGATAAACTATCTATACCAAGAAATGCAGGCCAAGAGCTCAAATATCTTTGAAGGTGCTTGACTAATAAGGAAGAAACTGGTATCAGCTTCTTAACATTTAATTATAAAAAATTACCATTTATATTTGGGCAGGTTTATTTTTAAATGATTGTGTTACCCTTTTGTTTCCACACCACACCCACAAAAATATTCTTTACATTTAGAAAAAAGTAAAAGGAAAATTTGCAAAGGAAAAAAAAATGTCATCCTACAGATAGCTTCACAGATGGCATTAGTGGATATATAACCACAATGAGATAACATTTTTGCTTATAAAACCACACACTTCCATGAATTAGCCCATATTACATGCACATATACAAACATATACACAAATAGTACATATATTAAATACATGGCATTTTTAATGGGGCTAGATTTTCGGCTTGTATAACCGTGTGAACGTGGGTATAACAATGAAGCATAAAAATTAAGCCCTGCCTGAAAAAATACAGCTGTCCTATCACTGACCATATAGGACAACACCTAAGTGTTTTCGAGTAACTGAAGGTGTGATGAGAAACAACTCACCAATTGTCTTCTGTTTTTTCAGGGTCCTTATTCATTGAGCTTTCTGTTACATTTGACACCATTGATTACCCTCCCTTTGGGAACCTTTTTGCCTTTGGATTTTCTGCCACATGGTTATCTCTTGGTGTCTCTGGGTATCTCTTGAACAACTCTTTCCCTGAATCCGGCTTCTCTTCTTCCCCAGAGGACGTCTCCACGGGCCTGGGTTGGAAGGGTCAGAAACCACATCATGGGGTGGGGTGGGGTGGGGTGGGGGGAGTTTGGATATGTGTGGGGCCTTTTCCAGTTGTCCCAATGATTGGGAGGTGCTTCTGGCATTTAATGGGGGAGAGAAGATGGGGAGAGGGGAGAGGAACAAAACTTAAATTGTTCTATGGGATACACAGAGCAGTTCCACATGACAAAGGCTTGTTACGCCAAAATGCAAACAGCGCTGCACTTTTGAGAAACACCGAAAACCAAATTCTTATCCTTTCGTTCATTATTTCTGAGCCCCTACTCTTGAGCTCTTTGCTTCAACTAGGGTCAAATCTCCCATATACACAAGACCCCCAAATGTGCCTCTCCCACCTCGTCCTTTAGGGCTACTCTGGGCCCTTTGTGACAGTCGCTGCCGAAGATCAGTAACTGGATAGTTTAGACTGATATCCACCCAGAAGGCAGGCAGATGTCTAGTCTTTTCTGCTTCTTTCTCCTTTATTCCCACATCCAAATGACTGTGTTCTGCCCATGCTTTTTATCCACAACGTCATTTGGAAACGTTTCTTTTCCAATGCCACAGCTACTTCTGTTCAACCCATATCTATCCTCACCGGCTTCCCTAAAGGAAATCCCTGCCCTTTTCAATCCGTCCTACACACTGTGGCTACAGTTATTTTTGTGGAACACTTCCCATCGTTTTCGACAACCCCCTATGACGAATCTTGCCTATTAGCTCTCATCGCGACTCTTTATCCTACTCTCTATGACCTCCACATCTCTTCCCCCATTTTGCCTTTTATCTTTTATATCCCCTCACCTAGATCTCTGTCCCGGCCAACCTTATCTGCCTCACAGAATTATGTGAATTTTGCATTCTTTTATCAATACCCTCATAACTCTCACGAATGCTGACACCACCTCCTCTCCCTCCCCACTTGCAGGCTCCACGTGGAGCCCTCTCAGAGCCTGAGAAAAACAGGAAAAATCAGTAATACCGATCCTGTCTTTCTTTAACATTCTGACATTTTGTTCATTATTAATTTTTCACGTTAGTTGTGATTTAAAAAAATATATTGCATTCAAATATGCTTTGTCTTGACTTTATCTTGAGTTTTTTTGGCACCCCCTTAAATTGTGCACCAGAGGCACGTGTCTCCCTTGCCTCTTTCTGGTCCTAGTCTTGCTGCGTGGTTTCCTCTCCTCCTCTTCTACTCCTCCTGGAAGGTGTCCCTGATGAAGACTTTCTCGGTGCTGACAGCGCCCTTGATCTGCATTTTTAGCATTGATCTAATCTTTGTCTGCCATCAAGGATACTGTGGGTGTACATTGTCATGAGAGAGTTCTTGCAGGGTTGGGGTATTTGGCCCCTCTCTAGGATCAAGGCTCCTGTGCTGTGCTCTCCACAAGGCTAAATACCCTGCCTAAGTGGATGCTTAATAAAGAAATCCATGCACATCACAGAATACAAGAGCTGCACAGTGATTGAAACTTCAGCTATCAGGATGCAATAATAGGAATGTCGACCTTAGAGAACACAAGAGAAACAGACAAACAAAAAAATCCTTGCATTATTCCACTGTTATTTTGCCTTGAAAATTACCTATGAATAGGTTAAGTTTAGCTCATCAAGAATCCTGGAGGCACATAAACAGGAAAGTGAAACAGGCATTGGCATCGTTACTGGGTTATGGGCTCTGGGAGGTGAGTCTGAGCACCCTCTGGGTTGTGCTGGGCTGCAGCCCGTTAGTTACTTTACAACTGTCACTCCCAACCGCAGGGGACCCTCTCCGTTCAAACAGTCCATCTCTTTCAGAGCGAAAAAGAGGAGAGACAGCTCTTCCTTCCGCAGCGCAGAAACACATGGCTATCAAATAACAAGGTTAAGTATTTCTGAAGCACGTGGCAGCATAAATTAGTCTCATCTCACTAGAGAAAGAAGACGTATCACGTTTGAAGACAGGCACGTGTGAATCTGAAGGTGGGGCTTTAGGAACTGAACAGGACCGGGTGATAGAGTTTTGAAAATGAGTAGAATCAGATATTAGGACTCTTGCACTTCACGCTCCCGAAAGTTCTGTTCCCTGCCCCTCCCCCGACAGCATTTCAACGAGTTCTGATATTCACAGAATGGGCAGCTGCGAATCTGGGTCAAAGCTGCTTCCTTTCTCCTCTGGGCACCCTTCTCTGTGGCCCGTTTCTTCTCCTCACTCACTTCCCTTTCGGCTACGTCTCTCTCCTTTCCCACCCAGATCCCCTCCTCACACCCAGATATGGTGAACGGCCCTAACAGTGCAAGGGCAAAAATTAAGTAAACTTGGTGGTAATAAATTATCCCTGTGTGCATATACCTTTTGAGATCATTTCAATGTATGATATTTTTATGCACAGCAGACACATAAATTATACAGGGGCTGTTTCAGACTTTTCTAAAATGCATTAACTTTTCTAAGACTTGATTATTTTGAACATTAGACAGGTGGCAACAAGAAATACCTTTTTCAACTAAAGAAGAACAAGAAAAAGAGATATAAGTGAACAGGAATTCTCTGTTGCTGTTGCATTGGGACCCACCCAACCACCCAGTTCTGATAGGGTTATTCAAAAGAGGCATTAAATTGTCCATCCTGCATAAAAGGCAGCAGATTTAGGCAAGTTCCCTCGGGGCTGTGCAGAATGCTGAAGGGAAGATGTTCAGGAGCTGCAGAGAAGCCCTCCCTGGGTGCTCTCCTTCCAGAAAGGCCTCTCCGCTGAGCGATTGGCTCGCTGTGTCTACTGGCATCAATAGAGCTTCTAGCACAAAAAATTTTAATTTACTGAACAATAGATCTCCTATTTTAAGAATAACTGGTAAGCATTCATGTACCATCAATATTTGAGAAGCCAAGAAGAACGACATTTGAAAATCATTATATATCCGTCCAAACAATGTTTTATATTTTCTGACCTCTAGATGATGACATTCAAAGAGACTAACATGAAGCATGGATATCAGTTTGACAAGCTTGGATGTTATAAGAAAACATGGGGAATGTGTTTTATAGAAACATAAATAATATTTATATAGATGAAAAGGAAGGAGGAGCATACAACCCAAGGAGATTACAAAAGAGTTTAAGGAACATCTGAGAATAATGTGAGGGAGTTTATTCGTTTCCTGTGGCTGCTGTGACAAATTCCCATCAACTTGGTGGCTTAAAACAACAGTAATTTATTTGCTCACAGTTCTGGGGGCCAGAAGCCCAAAATCAGTATCACTGTGCAGAAACTGAGGTGTCGATAGAGGCCATGCTCCCTCCACAGGCTTTAGGGGACAATCCATCCTTTGCCTCTTCCAGTTTTGGGTGGCTACTGCCTTGCACCTGTATCCATCACCTTGCACCTGCATCACACCAATCTGCCTCCATGGTCACATTGCCTCATCTTCTTCCACCTGTGCCAAGTCTCCCTCTGCCTCCTTCTTATAAGGACACTTGTGATCACATTTAGGGCCTACCCAGATAATCTCACCATCTCAAGATCCTTAACTTAATCACACTTGCAAAGTCCCTTTTCCCATATAAAGTAACATTTATAGGTTCCAGGGATTAGGACCTGATGCTTTTGTGGGCCATTTATTTAGCCCACTACAGGAGGCTGAGACACAGGATGAGTTTGTAGAAAGCTCAGAGGATGACAGAAATAGAAAGAGAAGAGGAACAAAGAAGGGATAGGTTTATTTCTTAGGGATGAAAAAAATGGAGCTATTTACCTCTATTTTGCTTCTAGTTTTCCCAAGAGGGAGAATGTTCTTCACATTTGAAATGATTGAATGCATTCCATCGATAATCAGAGATCAGGTTGAGTGAGGAACTACTAAACGTGTGCTTAGCCATTTCTGTGTGTGAATTCAGATTTGCGTGGAAAAGTGGCAGATGTGATCTCAGAACTCCACTGCCAAAAGCCTTCCTGCGTTGCATGATTCCTCATTCTTCAGGTCATGGCTTTAACGTTATTTCTTCAAAGAGTGGTCCCTGACCACCCTAAGGATTTATCTGCTCTCCCACTGGCCCGTGAACTCCACAGGGCAAGAGTTGTTTTCCTTGGTCACCCATGCATACCCAGCACCTGGCACAGTCCTTGGTACATAGGAATTGCTTAATCGATACTTGCCAAATGAATAAAAATAGCTAACATTTTTGAGTACTTCGTACGTAGCAAGCACTCTTCCCACTGCTTTACATTGATTAACGCACTTAGGAAGGAAAGACAGAAGGAAGGGAAAACAGAGGGAGGGAAGAAGAGAGAAAATTAGAATAAGAGAGAAGACAGATTGACGAATGTTTCCATTTTCAAAAGGGGGGAATAACAAGATGTGGAAAAACTAAAAATTGGTAAGCCAGATGTTTATTCCCGATAAAAATCTTGAATGAATTATTAAACAGAGAGAGGTTTTGAATAATGTGAGACCACATCAAGCTTAGAGGGGATCTATAAAAAGGCTTGCTTTTAGGTTCCTCCAAACCTGTCATACAAGTACAGGGTAAATCAAAATATATGTGAAGCAAAATAAAAATGAAAACCTAAAGCCTTGAGCCTACTACAAGCTTGATATAAGTTAGCATTATACTCCAACAAATGGAAAATTTTGTCACCATCTCATGTTCCAATCCTAGAAGTAGAGTGTCCCAATTACAGGAATAATAGAAATTATGGGAAACATGGGTCGAGTTGACCTCGGCAACATAAGCAAATTACTTAAAATGTCTAAGGTTTTCTATACTTCCGTATATAATACATGCCTAAAAGAGTTAGTATGAGGATTAAAATAAATACAGAATCAAGGGCCTGGCACATGGCAAGTTTTAAATAATGTGAGTTCACTTCCTCCTTTCTCCTCCTTTCATTTCTACTGTACTTTGTAAAAGGTTGATAATGGGTAAACAGTGAATTAATTTCATTCTGGTCACTCCATTTTTAAGGAACACAGTGATAAACTGTAAGTACAGCCAGAGGAAAGGTACTAGGTTGTTGAAATGGCTGGAAGCTATGGCTTCTTGTGATAATAATATCTTATGTTTTCATAACATCTGACCATTTTCAGAGAGTTGGATCCCCTAAAACAATGGTACCAGGTAAACAGACAAGTGTTAATATGCCGTTTTGTACATGAATCTATAAATAACCAGAGCGATTAAGTGGCCCATCAAAGGCCGCAACACTCATCCGCAACGGAGGGACCCAATGCAAGTTTACTGAGCACTCACCTAGCCATCACCTCTTTCTTACGCCACCTCCCTTACAAGCCATGGTTGAAGGGACTGGGGAATATTATTCTGGAAAGGCCTAAGGGAAGATGATAACCGTCTTAATATATTAGAAGGATTATCTTGTAGTAAAGGGAATAGACTATTCCCTCCAAAGTACAGACCAGGATTAATGGGTGGAAATTACAGTCAAACTTTGACTAAACATCAGGGAGACCTTTGGAACCATTAGAGATAAGTGGTCACAGTGAGATATTCGGAGGTGTGGAGAAGGGATGTCTGCACTGGCATACCAGTTAAACTAGATCCATTCATTAATCTCATTGGTAAACACATCATGATTGTGCAAAACACTGTGCTAAGCATTGTGGGAGTTAGAGAGATAATTAAGACGTTGTGCCTGACTATGTGGATCACCTCAAATGCCCTCCGAAACTTTAGAAATCATATGAGTGTTTGACATTTTTATTTAAACAGATTTTTAAGACATTTGTGAAAACACAATTGGCATCAACAGTGGAGACTTCAACAACTGACAAGAGTGATGCTTATACCCACCTAAATGTTGCTTTATTTTTTGGTATTGAATGGACATATGAACAAGTGGGAAGGGCCCTGAGAGCATTGTAGTCATCTTTCTAAATTAGAAATGGACACTGTGACAGACTGACAAGTGTCTTTTCTCTCTCTCTATCCTCCTTCTGAGAGAAATCATTCTACTTATTCTTGTACAATCTAGAATGGTCGCTGTAATTTGGAGGGAGGTCAGGTCAGTTTATCTAATTCCGCATGCCTTTGAAAATTTTAAAATGTAACCATGTGCTATTCCAAAGCATTTCAATATTTGCATTTCTAATTCCTATAAATTATAAGCATTTATTTTATGAAACTTGGACAGATTACTATTTGTCTCAAATTATACCAGTTTTGCCGGCATCACACCAGAACACAGAATTGTAGAACAAATGAGATAAAAACCTGACACTCAGTTCTCTGAGATGTGTTAAACAGAGAAAGAAAAATTGCACTGCTGTATAAAAAGCTGGATAATCGGTCTCAAATCAATAAAGAAAACAATGGAAAAGGTACATTCAAATCAGAACCTCTGAAGAGAGTCCAAGGGACGTAATGGAGAGTTGAGTAGTGAAATAAAAGCAAACACTCTTAAACTGCTGTTGAATTTATTATCTGGATCAAAAATGGATTTTGCTCAATTCCATAGCTCATGTATATTTCTCTTAAAATAGTGTGCTGGAGTATGTTTTGGTTGTTAGGAAATTGTTGTTTCTTAAAAAAAAACAAAGACTCTTGCATTTAATGGCACATGGCGAATAATATTTTCTATGATGGAAAGTAAAGAAAAAAGATCATGATAATCTTTTCCAGTAAATTAGTTATAAAAGCTACTAGTCCATAAGCAGTTTCCAGCCCACCAGATTTTCCCAGACCTTTCCACATTTATGAGTGTCAAAATAATGATGCATCTGGTGGCAGCATGCCATCAGAGCCTTAAGAAATCACCAAAAAACAGTTCCGTGGATCAGAGTTCCAAATCAAAATTCCTACTTCCCATAGACTGGTTTATCAATGATATGATCTTCCCAGACCTCCTATCTCTCCCAAAAGAACCCAGACCTACGATGAATCACTAATTAAAGCAGATCTTGAATGCCTGATTCAACTGCCACATGCAAAGAGATTTTTTTTCTTTGATTAACGGTTAACTACTTTTAAAAGTAAAGATTAAAAACATTCATTGTTTCAAAAAGCTACTACTTTGTTTCTTTAGTGCTCAAAATGAGCTACTAATTGGAGGGCCCATGAATGATTGAAAAATTTGCCTCCCCTATAGGAGATATAAAAAGGGAGATTTTTTCCATCTTTTCAATGGCTTTGCATGATCCGGTCTTGTACCTCCAGAATAGGAAAGAGACTGATCTCATTGTGTTTGATTAACAAATAGGAAACCAGGATAAAATCCTCTAACTTGATGCATGCCCTTCCCTTCAGCACTCATTCCTCATCTAAACCGGAATCTTTAGGTTCAGAATGATGGAATCTCATCCAATTTTGACTTCTTAGCTTCTCTTTCTGGGGTCTGCAAACATTTGGCCACCATAATCTCCAATGACTTACTGCTAAAAGAATGCAACACCAGCAGACTATTTAGAACCACATGATGGCGACTGAGTCCTGGAGGGAAAGAGTCCCAGATTCTTCCTGTGGATCTTCTCCACTTCCGTTCAAAAGAAAATCTATCCCACCTTTTAAAGGGCTCCACTGAAAGAGATTCTGTCATTTTCCTCAAAGACACATTCCTGTGTCTCACAATTCTCTATATGGGAAAATACTTTATATATTTAACCTAAATCCTTCATATTCCAGCAAATATCCATTTATTCCTCTCCTTGGAGCAGTTTAAGAATAGTATGTTCCTATCCTCTGCATGAGACCGTTGTGCCCATGAAGACTAGAATCACACAGCCCTTCAGGCTTCTCTTCTCCACATCATTTCATCTCCCCCACTGTCCTGAGCAAACGCCCCCATTATGGAGGATTTGCTTCAAAGTCTATATTCCTCAATTAACTACTGTAAGAAATCTGAACTAAATATTTTCATGTTTAGCATAGTGATACTATTTTAGGTGTCAGGCCCGGGTCCCTTTTCTGACTGTGACTTTATTAGCTGTCTGATCATGGGCAAGTTGCTGACAAAAGTGGAACTAGTAACACCTTCCACAGAAGTTAATTGAGAAAATTCAGTGAGACAATGCATAGAAAATGCTTAGTTCATTGTCTTGTACAAGATAAGCCCTCAACAGATGTTAGTTTAATACCACTTCAATAATTTATCTACTTGATTATTAAATACATAGACTTGCCATGGGCTGGAAAGTTGGCCTCATCTATGTGTCTTCAAAATCCATGCAATATCTAGGTGGACATTTAATATTGTTTCACATCAGGCCTGATTCTTTTGGTACCTGGGGCACTTCCTAATAACTTTATAAGCACCAATAGTAGCTTGGAAAGGTTTAAGTGGACAGAGGTTAAAATGATCCCAGAGACAGCTTATCCATAATGAATTTTATTTGCAGATGAATATTTGGACTTTCTAGGCTAAGCCCAGTGTTTGTTTGTTTTCTTTATTATTTAAAGCAAATGTTTGATTTATTTATTGATAAATGTTAAACATTTTCTTTCACCCATCTAGGGGAGGGTAAGATGAGAGAGTGTTCCTGACCAAATCGAGTGGTGAAAAACGTAAAGTAAGGGCCTTGAGAGAAGAGACTACTAAGACGTCATCCAAAATGCAAGGTGCAAAGAAAGGGTCGATATGGCAGGAGCGTCGTCCAGTGAGATGGCGTTCAGGACGAAGGGGAGACTCATTGCTGTGAGCAACCTGACCTTGAGTTGGGTCCTGATTGTGCAGGGAGTACTCAGAAATGCGGACGGGTTAATGGGATGCAAGAAGACAGAGACTCAGGAACACAATCACAGGCATCCTTCCTGTTGGGGAAAGCGTGGCTTACACCCGCATCTCGGAGAGGGCTTTGCTCAGAGAAGGTGTGCTATTGTATGCTGAGCTGGGGGTGGGGCTGAGCTGGGGATGGGAAAGTATTGGCCTAAATTACACTTCTACTTTCCAAAGCATCAGCTACCCAGTGATATTTTTATAAGACTCTCTAGGCTACTTCCCATAATTGGGGCACAATACTTTTAGTGTGCTAGGAAAGCACCTTAGTTCCCCATATTGTTGAAGTTCCTGCAGCATCTAAGTACAGCAGTACTAATGGAGTCTGTCCCCCACACGGGGACCACGGGTTCTTGCTCGTACGTGCATGAATGTGGCTAAGAGCCATCAGCCGTGCCTTTCTGTCTTTCCTCACTCTCCCCCTCCCTCCTTCCTCTTTCTCTCCTTTCCTCATGCAAACACCAGGCCATTTCACTCATCCTTCAGTTCTGGATCCTCTCCAGACTTTCAAGTATATCTGAAATGCATCCCAATGATGAAAATCTTATCAACGCAAAATACTTAATGGGATATTTATTGAAACATGATGAAAAGGAGGTTTCCTAATTATATTTTTAAAATGGTATAAAATGTATGTATGTAAGTCTGTAGATAGACAAATAGAAAGAAAGAATTATGGGTTGATCTAACTGTAGCTATAGATTCAGAAAGAAAAAATTTCATTTTTAGAGTGGTTTCTCAGAATAAGCCTTAAACTTTGTAGTATTCACCAACAAAGCAGACAAAATTTTGATGTTGACCTTTTTTTCCCCCAATCTATTGCCTCTCACTCTGTAAGTGTTGCCAAAAAAGGAAAAATGTTGGTTTCAAACTTTCAGAAAAAGCTATTTCTGAAGGGAAATTGAACTTTAAATGATTATTAGATGTTCTTCCTAGAGAAACTTTGGCAAATGGGGCAAAATTACTGTGTTTTGCAGTTAAGATACCAAAAGGATAGAAGCCTGAATTACCTACTCACCAGCACCAAATTTTAGTTTTGGTGAAAGGGTCTTTTCAAAATCTCAGGGTCCCACATCCTAGAGTCAGAGAGTATCTGTCAAAGCTGCAAGGATGTTGAGTGTTCACTGGTCCCAACCTCTAGCTTTACACTGGGGACCCCTAGTGAGGTAGGTGACTTGTACGAGATCCCCAGTTAGTAATTAGCAGAGTCAAGCCTGAAAGGGCGGTCTCTTGAGTCCCAGTTTGATGTGTTTTCAACTACAACATTGCATCTTCTTTTGACAGAAATGGAACCTGCATCGGAAGTCTCGTGAGAGATGCCATGTGGGTTTTTTTTTTTTAAGTGTGATGCATTTTTTAATCCACTTTGAACAAAATGCTGCCAAACTATTCTCTCGGGAGTAGAGCTTCTATAAGGAGAGGAGGGCTTTCATGCTTGGAGATCACAATGAATAATCATTCCTTTAACACCTAGATTGCGCCCCAAAGGCCACAACCACCCTGGGGAAAATGATCAGATGGAGAGCATCTGAATTGGGTGAGGGAGAAAAAGACAGAGAAAAGTGGAGGAACTTCTGCCGTGAGGGGATGTTGGGGTAGAATTGAAAAGTGAGCAAGACTAGAGAATGGAAGAGCTATAGGTAGAAGAAGAGAAGCTCAAATCATCTCTGTCTCATGTAAAAATAATATTATCTTTATACATATAACATATAAAATATCTTTTCTTTATAGAAGTAGATAAATTGCCTTTTGTCTATGCTGGGGGGTGGGAATCCAGCATCTTTCTATGTGTGTGTGCTTTTTAAATTCATTAAACCCTTGGGGAGCAGGAGAAAGTGTGGGAGAATAAAGGAGTCTGGTTGGGGTCAGAGAAAAAGAAAAGCGTCAGGAGATGAATAGAATTGAAACATAATGGCTGGATGGGACAAGCACAAAGTGTTTTGTGACCAGCTCAGTGGTGAAATGGTGGTCAGTTTCCTTAAGACAGATAAATTCTGAGGATTTCCCCCTTTGTTTTTGAATAATTTCAATTCGATTGCTTTTATTTTATCAAAAAAACGGTTTTAAATTAATCTAAGCCTGCCCACAGGATGAGTCTAGGAATTCAATTGGTACACCAAAGTCCCTGATAGAACTTTTAAAAATTATTTTATTTTGTAGATGGTATTCGTTATTACCATGCCTAGCAATTTCTTCACCTATAGTAGGTGCTGAATACATACTGGTTTAGAAGCCATCCAATTGTTTGTTAACAGATTTTAAGATAGTACATGTGTAATACCAAGTTACTGGTATGTGTATATTCAGGAAGCACCCCTCCTATGTTTTCTTCACTAAAGGTAGTCTCAGAGTATAATAAATCTGATGTGATCTCACGTCTAATTGATTTTGCTTTTCTTTCTTTTTCCACCGATGTTGAGAAGAATCTTTTCAGTTATTCCTACAAATCACGAGGTTTGACACTTCTTAAATTTTTCTCTACACCACCTGAGCACAAATCAATGCAAAGATGGAAAAAAACACATTCTTCCCTTGATCCAAGTTTACATTTATTCTGAGAGCAAGACTTCAGGGACTTGCATGTGACCCTAACGATGAATCCAAAGACCATGTAAGAGGAAATAAAAGACAGGTCTTACTCAAGGGTCTTTCTCACATTTTAGTGTCTGAATGCACACTGTCCGGGTGCGAGAACTGCCTGCTGTCTGCTGCTAAGAGGAGAGCTTCAGCAACCAGAAGTGCTTGCACGTTCTTCAGACTTCCAGAGTGTTCCAGGGAAGGGCCTTGGAGTGTCATTGTGCCCTAGAAGAGCAGTCTTGAGTTCTAACTAAATTTTCAGTTATGACTTCTTCAAAAGAGAGCATCTGAAAAAAAGAAGAAAAAAAAAAACATTTCCACTTACATGAAAATACATTCAACAGAAAAAAAAATTTTAAATCTCTATTCAGATAAGTATTTAATTTCCATTATATATTCAACAAACCCGTCAACACTGGCAGGTGGCTTGTGAGGACAAGGCCCCAGGCTGAGACAAGCAAATGCCTGGGATTTAAAAAGTGACCACACCCTCTCACAGTGAGGAATTTTCTAGAAAAGAAATGCAAAGCGGCATCATAGTTCATCCACAAGAAATAGGATTCTAGGCAAAAATTTTTGTTATTTAAAATTCACCTATGATGAATTTTACTTTGTTACTTTTATTTCTAATATGTAGTTTTGAACAGAAAATTTATATTTTTCAAATATAGCCTTTTATACAGTCCTAACAGTTCTTCTCACATTATTATTATTATTATTTTAAATTTAAGGAATTATATGTCCATGTTGTTTATTTGAAACAGCTTAAATCTGGAACGTCCTTGAAAACACTGCTATGTTTTGTGATCCATTTGAATTAAAGTGCTTAAAATTCAGTATCAACAAGCAGCAAATGACCTTTTTAAATACACCTAATTTACTGAGTCCATTAGGTTTATGATAATAAATAAAACCTCTGCAATGCTTCATAATAACAATAATGCTTTTCAAATGATTCTTTGCTTAATGGCCAATTTTAGAGCATTAAATGTTGTTAACAATCAATTTACAAGATATTATTGTGCTTCAGTTTATCAATATCAAATTATATAGGTCATAGCGTTACCTTTGTAGACCAGTTGCAGGATTTATATTGATGCTTTGTAGAATAATTGCCAGACATTTTACCACAATGATTTTTTTAAAGAATCTGATTCTCGGCAGGTTCCTAGGCTTTTGCACTGACACTTTTCTCTAACTTTTTCCCCCTCAGGATCAGGTAATTAAAAGGGTATTGATGCAAAGGGAAGCCGAGCACCACATGGCTTGGCAAAGTGTTTCCATAAAGTTCTGTCCTGTAGCTGTGGATACAAACTCAAGCTGGTCATGTGCAGAACTCCAGCATGTTGAGCCCACTACCCCTCGGCACAGCCAAATGTTTCAGCAGCTGCCCTTTTGTCCTGTTTCTTAAATAAACAAAGAACAGATACAAATTAATGACCTAAATTTATGGCAAAACACACTGCCTTCCCAGAGCAAATAGCCTTAAAAGAACAGATGCTAAAATAACATTTCTTACTCACAGACCCCCAGACAAGATACTTCTGTGAGCATGTCAGTTTATATTCTATAGAAACTAATAATTTGTAGAAATGTAATCATATTGTGGAATGTCACGCTTACACCGATTTCACAAGCTTCCAGGCGTGGGCAGAGGGCACCCATGGTTTGTTGCATGATCTGCTGGCCCATTCTGCTCCACGGTCTTAATAGCTTTATTTCACCATTGCATTTTATTTGACATTTTTGCTAAGATCAAAAGATCATTTTTCTAGGATTTTAAATAATACCTAATGATTGGATTTGGTTGGCATCATCACCACTGTGGTTTCTAAAGAATGTCAGGAATGTCAGGAAATCTTCTTTGTTCTACTCTGAACCACACCGCAGGATGGAATTGTATGAAAATGGGGTTGTTTCTGTCAAACTCGGTTAAAAATTTGCTTTCTGCTTTTTTTTTCTTGGTTTTTGTTTTAGCCAACGCCAACTACACATAACAAAACCTGATGGGAACGATGAAAACCTGGCTGCCGACTTTCCATCCAGGGACTTAGCAGTGGCTTCA
Organism: Daubentonia madagascariensis; assembly: GCA_023783475.1. Lineage (NCBI taxonomy): Eukaryota > Metazoa > Chordata > Mammalia > Primates > Daubentoniidae > Daubentonia > Daubentonia madagascariensis. Next base: position 11,272,906 of record JAKFHU010000258.1, on the reverse strand, counting down.
TAATTTACGGCACATGGGAATGAAGCTAGGTCACCTCCAGGCAGGCATTGTAATGAAAAGGTACAGTATGTTCATTGGCCACACGTTGTGCATTCTCTTTATCCCACACTGTACAATATTTCCAATCTTATTCAATAATTTAATATACATTTTCTTGTCAAGCTTCTTGGCAGCAGGCTATGCAGCTTGCAAGATGGACTAAGAATGCCACAGGTGGGCTGATTAGCGGGTGGCATTTCTGAATTCTAACAAGCTGTTAGCATTATGTCTGTTTGCTTTAGGTACAGATGTGAAATGATTTGACAGTAGATTTCAGAAGTGTGTGAGTACATTTTTGTATGTCAAACTATGGAAATATGGGTTTTTAAAAATTTCACACATCGATGATATGTATTGTATTTATTAATTTCGGAAAGTATATGCCACTGACATGGCACAAAAATTAAAAAGCAGTATCTGTAATGTATAAAACGAACAGATTGGATAAACATCCCACCCCCAGTTAATCAGAAAGTCTTATCTCGTGCTTCAGAAAAAGTCAGAGGTTGGAATAGCTCAGCCAGGAAATAAGAGTCTTTGAAAAGTTTGTTTTAATTGGTTTTATAGTTTGATGGTGATTTTTAAAGAGGAGGAAAAAACAAAAAAAGAAGCAAAAGGGAAAAACAACGACCACACACAACAAATGGCAAGTAGAACACTTGCCGGTCACGTTAAGTGACATCTGCCCTTGTCTAAAATTTCAAAGATGATTTCAGGATGTATAAAGGAAAGTCTGCTTGACATACGGATAGGGAATTTAGAATAAGTCTTAGAAATTTAAATTTTGGTATATGCGAAGGCTACAATACAGACATGAAAACTGAGAGACGTGCACAAGCTAGAGAGCAGACTGGAGGACACCTAAAGGTCATTCCAGGTAACTCGGGGGAACTCGGGGAAGGAGGAAGCCTTTCTTCCTTTCTGAGGATGGCTTAGCCGTGGTGCAGGAGGAGTTCAAAGGGAGAATATTTGTGCCTGGACTTACGGGGACAATTTTGCTTTGAGGCTATGGTAGATGATCAGGGTGGCTCCACCAAACTCAATGTGTTGTCTTCCCCAGTCCTTGGAGAATCCATCACGGTGAAATTCATCCCCACGTCTACCTATGGCAGAGCCTCACAGTAGCTGTCCACGGAGGGATGCCTCAGTCCTTCTTCGGGAGGATCAGAGAAGGAAAACCAAAGCATAGCAGGCACCCAACTTAATCCCATTGCATACATAGGGAGCTCTTGTTGTACACCAGGGAACGTAAGAAGCAGGAAGCCCCCAGAGGAACATGGGTCAGAATTCTGTCCCCATCAGGCACAAGAGATGAAGACTTCAGAATGGAAGTGTTGGTCAGTGAATCTGAGAAGTCATCATAACAAGTACCAGGCAACATGAAAGAGGCTTGGATTGTTGTCTCCATCATTGCCATGGACCTTAAGAGGACTAAAGGATTTTAAAGACTAGCTAATATGACACTCTGATTTTATAGATGAAAAACCATGGCTCAGAGACGGAACGTGTCAAATCACTTTACAAGCAGCGTTTTGTTTGTTCATCCCAGCAGTGCAGTGAGGTGAGCAGAGAAAGCATGCTTCCCAGGTGAGAAAATAGACTTAGGGTGAGCCATTTGCTCATGGTCACACAGCTGGGCTTCTAAACTCTGAGTCTGCTGCTGCAAAGTGGTCACTAAAGTACCTTTTTGATAATCATATTCATCCAACAAATATTTATTGGGCTCCAACTTTGGAGCTTTGTTCCAGGAGCTGAGAAAAAGCAGGGAATAAAATAGACAAAATTCCTGTCCATGGGGGCTTAACTTCTGGTGGAAGAGACCAACAATAAACAAAATAAGTAAGTGTCTTGTGTAGTATTTAAGAAGGTGAAAGGGCTATGGAGCAAAAGAAAAATGAAGCAGCCAAGGGCGAGTCGGAGGGTGGAGGGTTGAGATGACTGTGGTCAGGGAAGACCTCCCTGGGGGAGGAGAGGCCATGAGCCACACAGAGATTGACCAGTCGCCATCATTCCAGGCAGAGGGAACCAGTGCAAAGTCCTGAGGTGGGAGTAGCCCAGCAAGATCTGGGCACAACGAGTCAATGTGGCTGGAACAGCGGGAGCTGGGGGGAGCCACTGACATGAGGTGACAGGTGGGGTGTGGGGCCTCGAGGCCATTACAGAGACGCAGAGCATTTCCAAGGGTCATCGGGGAGGAGACTCACTATTGTGAAAATGCCTTATATTCTTGTGAGACCGAGCAGTCCAAATTCCACATGACAGACCTCCAAGTCAGCTTTTGGAGTCTAACTCATTTAAAAATGGGAGCCTGCCTGTAAATATGAAACAGGCCAGAAACAACACTGTCCCATCTTGGGTTCAAGCACTTTGCACACAAAACTGGAACATTCTCTCCTACAAAATGGACCTTTCAGTTTTTGCCATGGTTTTCCCCCAGTGCATCGTGTCTCCTCTTCTATCCACATAAAGACATGTTCCCTAGATATTTCCATCCATTTCAACAAGGAACAATTTTGAAAAATAATCATAATCCTAGCTCCTAGAACTTAGAGACTATATTTTCCTTTCATTTTGTGAATTAGCTTTTCTCATAATAGGCCTTTGGCTAAAAAGACATTCTACAACCTCAAATAGAATAGTAATAAGAAAAAGAGTATAATATGGAGCCCATATGGAAATGCTTTATGACCCAACCCAACCTGAGGATCTATGTCATCACCCCTTATTCTCAGTGCCTGGTGTATTGTAGGTGCTTAACCTAAATCTGTTGACTATTGAAAGGCATTTTAATCAGAAAAAGAAAGTTGATAGATAGCAAAGGAAAATTGTTTTTAATTTTACCTTCTCAATACAATTGGAATGTGGATTGTTTCCTCCTCCCTCATACAACCTACTTCCAGAAATAGCAAGTGCAGAAGGAAGGTGACTCCATGCTCAGAGGGCTTGGAGCTAACAGAGGACCTGTCTCTGCTGAGTCAGTGTCTTGGAAAGGGGGTTTATACACAGAACACCCACTGGGTGTTATTCCTGGGTGCAGGGCTTTGATGTGCCCTACCATCCAGGGATGCCTAGGGAGAAGTCAGCGTCCACAAACACGGCCTGACCTCTTGCGTTTGTGCAGCTGCTGCGGGTTGTTTCGGCCTCCCCGCTGAAGCCCAGCTGCTTCGTGCTGCCATTGCGTGCCTGACATCACTCACCCTAATGGTCAGATCCTAGGACCCAGCAAGTTGTCCTTAGGACTTGAAGCTTCCTCCTTCCCACCCCCAATATCACTGTACATGATATCTTTAAAAAGCCTGAGTCATGAAAAAGATACCAGTCGACATTTATTTTCAGCACCAGAAAAAAAAAAAGGTCTTCTTTAAAAACCAACACCAATATTTTTAAAGAACATTTCTGTATTGCAGAGTGCCATCTCTGCAAAGAAAGAATGCTGCTGGTTTGTCATGTGGAGGACCGGCACTTGAGTGATGCGTTCGGAGAGATGATGGATTTGCACTGATCCATCCCCACTCCCAGCTTGCCTGGTCCCCTCTGTGACCAATGGCGGCATTTGCGAGACAGCTGGCGGGGTGAGGGGTGCAGGCTGAGGCTGTGCTACGGGCTCATTGGCCTCTGCACGGATCAAAGACTCATTAGCATCCCGCTCTCACCAAATCAACTTATTGGCTCAGACAATCTGTATTGCTTTAAACCTTTAGACAGTTGTAAAATTTATTTGTCAACTAGGCAGGGTTAGGATTTGATTTTTGACAGTTCTTATCCAAAGATAAAAAAAAGTACACATTCCCAAAGCCACACGTATTGCATATGTTGTAATTCTGGTTTTTTGGCAAATACAAATTAAAAATTATTTCTCAAAGTACTAAAATCATAACTGGGTTATAAAATATGAAAAATCGGCCACAAGAAAATGAAGAAAATATCTCACCTGGAAGATGTGATGGCAAACCACTCAAAATGTGACTTTATGGTTTATGATGTCTCAAGGATTTCCTGAAAGATTTATAAGATTGTAGAATTTACAGTGTGGCATTGCATGATTTCTAGTCTATTGAATATTATTTTTTGTGTGGCTCAATGGACAAAATGAAAGTTGAAAACTCAAAAGACATTGAGTTCTAATTTAGATTCTACCACTGACTGACTATGTGACTAATAGAAAGTTATTTTACTCTTCTATCTCCTAAGTTTCCCAGACATAAAATGGCAATTATAACAGTTATTTACCCTTTGGGTAAACTGTGGAAAGAAGAATTTTTAAAAATTGAAAGACGTCTGTATGAAATATGAAGGTCTAGCTACAGGATAATGAGAATTACTTTAATTTATAAGGGCAGATTTCGTGTGGATGTGGAAAACTTTACATTTTGGCTCTGCGTGTTTGCCCGTTCTGACGATGCTCTGTGTAGGCTGTCCAGTCTGCTGGAAATAGCAAAGGCACCAATCTTTCTGCTGTTCATTTTCTCGTAAGAATCCTCCAGTTCCCATTATGTTATTGCCTGGAAGGAAAGGAAGGCAGCAGCCTGTTTTCCAGTTGGAGCTTGATGCTGTCTGCGTGGTTCCCGGGTACTGAGAGCACAGAAAAGATGCAGGCTTTGTGACTCTCACCCTCCGGCATGGCTCCAGTGGCAATGTCAGCCGTGGAGCTGGCACCATGTTGAGGGCTGATAGGGCTGTGGCCCTTTGTGGCTTGGGTCTACCTGTCCAGTTCTCTGAGATGTTAACCCTGGGACGGCCAGACTCTTGGTTTGGTGGTGTCAAATATAGTCATGGGGGAGGAGGGAAGAAGAGCAGTCGTTTAGTTAGCTCCCAAAAGGAAATCATGAAAACTATATAAACATCTTTTTTTTATAAAGGCTTAAAAAAGCCTCACGTTGCATGGAGCAAGCAGGAAACAGCTGTTGAGTGGAGGGGGTAATGGATGGCGGGTCTGGTGAGCAGCTCGGAGAAGATGGCTCTGTGGTCCTGGGCAGGGGCGAGGATGCTCTTGCCAGGGGAAGAGAGAGAGTAGGGGCAATCAATCAAGTCAGGAATTCCAACCACCGGGTTTGCAGCGAGGATTTGCTTCCCAGTGGGTTGCATTTTCTCACTCATAACTCTCTTCAGTGGAAAAAGAGAAAGGAAAGAGGGACACTTTAGGACCATTTATATTGTGGAGGGGGGTCACATCGAATAAAACTCTTCCCATTTTAAAGCCAACGTGTAATGAAGGTCCTTCTGCCTTTTCCTCTTTGCTAAGGCACTTGAATTCCTAACCACACTATATAGGCTACATAATGGGTGTACAGTTGTTTACATGACTTAAAATTGACTTTAAAACTGGAGATGCTCAGTTTATGAGTCCTTAGGTGTTTTTTGAGCCTGGATGTTTCAGATCTCCATCCTGGCATTCCTGCCCTTTTATGCAGTGACTCCCTGTATAGTATTCTAAGCAAATTAAATAGTATATCTACAAGCATATGAGCATTTTTAATAGTTTAAAATCTTTCACTCCAGTATCTATAAATTAGATTTTTCAGATGCCTTGCCGTGTATTTGGTACTTACTTATACAAGGTTAAATTTCTATTAGACTAAAAAGCCAGTTCATTTCTTAAATGATATTAATAAAATATGTATAAGGGTTTTTAGCTAACAACGTGGTTTCATATCCAGATTTAGCATGCTATTAGTGTTGGGTTGGTTTTTTTTTTAAATCCTATACATTTTACTAAAAATAGTTTACCAAAAGAAAAGTCTGCTTTAATTTAATTGTGCTTTAAAAAATCCATCATCTGCCAGGAATCAGTTACAGTAATGTTAGCATTTGAAACCATAGTCAGCAAAAGAAAACCTCCAAATAAAAGAAATTTTAACCGTCAGGATGCAAAAATGCATCCATTTACTGGTCTTTTCACCTTCCTTTCCTGTGCTGGGTATTTCATGGTTAATGTGAAAAGAAAGGATTTGTAGACAACCTGGTGCTCTGCTAGGTGGGGTGGAGGCTTTGCTGGGCACCATGGGATGACGGCATCCTCTTGACGTTGATATAGAGAGAAGGGTCATAGCCATGCCAGGACAGTGACAGCAGGGGCAGCTGCCACCCCCACTGGCACATGCTGCTTGACTCGGTGCCTAAAGATAACAAAACAGAGCCATAGGAAAACAGAAGAATTCCATTAGCCGGAGCATTCATCCTCTGGGAGAGGTGAGCAGGCTTCAACCTGCCAAAGTTCCGTGAGTAATGAACTCAGCCCCGGAAAATTCATGGATTCCACAGTTTTCCACCACCCTACAAGGTTTTTCTATGCCTATCAGCAATTTTAAATGTATGCTTCTCTGTTGCCTCCCCAACTGCCATGCTGAATTGGCAGCTTGGAAAGCCAAACCTCCTCTTTCCTGGAGGGGCTATTTTCCTCACTGAGAAGAGCTGTGTTAAACATTTAGGAGAGAAAAGGAGAGAAAATGGAAAAAGGAATAACATAAATAAAGGTATCGGGGATGCAAAGAGAGAAAAAGTTTGAAATACTGAAGTTAGGCTAGTGCAGTGCAAAGGAGTAGACGATAGGCAATCAGCACAGTACCTGCCTTCTTCATGAGAGGTGCCTGGCTTGCTTGTTCAGAAAAAAATATGAAAAGTGGAAATCAAGAAATACAAAGAAAAATAATCCTCCAAGCAAAGAAGAGTGACTATGGCACTAAGATAAAAATTTGAAGTGCACCAATGTCAGAAGATTTGAGATACAGCGAGGAAACACCATAGGAAGGGTAACCTAGATATCTAAATATATAAACCTGGAAGTCAAGGGACAATAGGAAAAGCAAGGAAAAGGAATTTAAATCTTAATTAATCTGAATTATTTGGCAATGTCATCTTCAGCTTACCTGAACTTCTGGATTATTCAAGGTTAACCTGGAAACCCCTAACAGTCCTGGTTAAGCACAGATGACCACACATAGTTAACTCTTTCCTTAACGACTGAGGAATTCTCCTTGACGTCAAGTCATCATGAACTTCAATTCTTATTTTTACTAGAATTTCATTTTCTCTAGTTGAATGTAGTGTTGAAGAGCATGGGCTCTGGCATGAATTTGGATTCAAATGCTAGTTTTGTTCCTGAACAGTTGTAGGACTTGGGCAGGTTGCATAAAACTCACCTGTACAAGGAGGATGCATAATAATAGTAATTTATTCATAGGATTGTTGTCATTGTGAAATGAGCTAACAGATGTAAATCACTTAGCACAGTGTCTGGCACACAATTAGCACTCTATAAATCTTAATTGTTTTATTATTATTGCGATCTCTATTCTGTATGAGGAGATAGAAAAAGATCTGTCCATTAGTCTGAATATGTTTATCACATCACCTATTGCTGTCATAAGTTCGTTTTCTAGGGCTCAAGTGTCTCTGCCTTTAAAATGGAATGTATTAGGAGATGGGTTAGGCAGGCCAGCAGGGGAGGGGAAATTTGATCAATTGAAGATTCCAGAGAGGTGGGCCACAGTTAATTAAGTTTCGTTGATGTCTCCAATTTGATGAATTATAATGTATTTAGGCACAAAGTCATATTTGTAAATTTTCTGCCATTGCCCTAATCATAAAATGGAAATCCACTACTACCTTCTGTTTTCTGTCTCCCCACACTGGGGTTCTAGTTTAAATTAACACCACATGTAGCCAATTAACTCAGGCAGTTCATGAAATTCTTAAATTATTTTTAAAACATTGTTTAGCCTTAAATTACTTTCTAAAAATAATACAAAAACAAAGTAAACAAACAAACAAAACCCTAAAGCACTAATTTTCATGGTCCACCAACTCAGGGGCAACTCCAACAAGCTTCATAAGGATCTAGGAGTCCCCTGCCCTGCAGCCACCAGAGAATGGAGTTTAGCATGTGGGTACTCCACAAGGGCCAAGAAACCCAAAGTTGTGGAGCACACAGTGAACAGGAAGTTTTCTGAGGAAATCAGAGACTTGTGTGAACTGAATGTAAATACGTGTGGGATAGGAAACTGACTACCCGCCTCAAAAAGGATCTCAGGGAAATCTGCTGGGTGAGTCTTAGAAAATATATATGTTTGCAGTCCCCATTTTATGCTTCTTTTAGGAAATGGTTTTTAACAGCCCAGAGACTTCTCCCATAATGCGAGGAGCATGCACCATCTGAACCCTTCAGGTACATCTTCCTTCCCCACGACCGACCCTACTTAGCATTGAGGAGTTGACAAAATCACAGCCCAAGATGGTATAACAGCAGTTTGATTAATAACGATTATCACAGCAGATGGAAAACTGTAGACAAAACTTTCCATAGAATGAATCTACCACAACATTTCTTGATGAGACAGAAGGATGGTTAGCTACCACAGAATTATTCCTTACTTCACAGAATTAAATTGCTGAATTTCTACTCACCCCTTTTGATAATTTTCACAAATCTCCAGTGGCTTACATTTGAGATTCAGACCCCTCATTCACGTGTGAAATGTACTGCTTACTATGCAGACGTGTGATACTTCTTGGGGCAGCGAATTGCACGTTCCTCTTTAAATGTATGCATGTGCATGTGTCTCTGAGAAAAAGTGACTACATAGGTATTCTGCTCAGCAGTTCCGCTTTCCAGTGGGTACACATACTTGGACCTCTGCTGCTGACAGAAAGCGAGTTTTACACCCACCACCAGAATGTTTTTTGATCACTTGGGTTGTTTTGCTTCATCCCTGCTTTTTGTTGTTTAATTTCGTTTACAGTGCAAATAGCCTCAGCAGACGCTAACCATTAATTCTGGAAAACTGAGCCAACGTGTCTTTTTATTCCCTCCCTCCCCCTACGGCCGAGCTCAGCCTGGAATGGAAGGGACTTTGCCCTCCTCCTTTTGCCTCTGCTGGAAGGAGAAAGAGCCCTTCGTCCCCTCACGTCTGCAGTAGGACAGAAGGCCCATGAGGGCCACTAGCACACTGCCTGTGAGACAGAGGAGGTGACCAGCGCCAGGGCAGCAAGAGGCAAGGAAAAGCTCCTCTCTCGGATCCAAAGAGCCTCCCAGTGCTGGGTAAAGATGCCAGTCGGTGTGTGTGTCTTCAAATGCTGCTCTGTTCTCCCTTCCCCATACCACGGCGAGCCCCCTCCAGCAACTTTGCTTAATTAACCTGTTCTGAGAAGCTAGAAAACCTCCTCAGCTGAATAGTCTGCAAACTGAGCCTGAACTGCCAGCAGACTCCTGTCATGTATACTATGCAGAGTATTAATTATACCACTGAACACTCTGTGTTCCTGCCCCACTACGAAAGAACCGAAATCAATAGGATAATGCATTTATTTGCTCAGAAAACCTGAACACACGAACCATATCAGGGAGAGGCTTTAGGCAGGGGAAGATGGGGACCCAATGCATTTCTGTACCATGGAGTTTTAAACTACTCGCCACCAAATGGTCCTGGGTGAAGACCAAGGGGCTGAACCAGAAGAACCCTGAGCTGGAGGTTTGAAGGTCTGGGTTCCAGATCCAGCCTCCTCTTGTTCCCTGCCTGTCTGCCCTTGGACGAGTCACTCATCCTCCCGCAGTTTCCCATCTGTAAAATTTTGTAAAAGGTGGACCTGAATTCCTACAAGGTAACAAAAGTGGGAGCAATTTATAAACCCCAAGGGGTTAGACAAACTTAAGGTTCCTGGGCATGTCTAAATTGCACGACTGTATTTCCTTCGTCGTGAACCAATAGGATTGAGGAGCAGGTCAGGGATGGAGGTACCCTCTCAGGCTCAGGCCATCCCCTCTGGGATCCGTGTGTCTGCCTACCTGGCCCCATTGACAGTGAGACGACTAAGGCTGGCTCTGTGAAAAAAATAGGGCAGTGTGTGTTTCATACTAAATAGGGAAATATGGTCTGGTCCAGATTCAGTGCAGGAGTTTGGGGGTCAGAGAGACAGGGTTCAAACTCCTTCTCTGCCCCTTCCTGTACGACATCAGACAAGTTATTTAACCTCATTAAGCCTCCATTTCCTCAACTGTAAAATGGGGAATATGATGACATTCCCCTTCATACAGTTGTCGTAATAATTAAATGAGAGAATGCATATTAAACATTTGTCCCAGCATCTGGCACATGGTCAGGTCAATAAATGTTACCCAACCTTTGTACCGTGCATTTCAGAGCACACATCCAGACTATTCACTTTGTGAATACGGTAGGCATTGTGCAGATTGACAGTGTTCAGCCATTCATTTGAGCTACTTTCTCAAGACATCCAAGGCTTTATTCAAATGTTAACACTTCCATAAAATCTCTCTTGATCCAGTCCCAAAACCTGCTTCCCCAGGTTGTACTGATCTAAGTGTTAGGGTCAGAGCCAGCTTCACAGGCATGGGAACCCTGCAGTGGTAAAGTGCCCCCACTCCCAAAGGCCCCACACTTGGTTTCACACTCTGCTATTGTTGTCTTTTTGATCAAAGGACCTTGCATTTTCATTTTGCATTGGGCCCTGCAAATTATGTCACTGGTCTAGGTTATAATATTTCATTTTTGCCCCAATTCTGTGTTGTGAATTTTATAATTTATTGTTACCATGCCTTTTAGAATACACAATTTGTCGTCATTATTCATAAGTTCCGTAATTGTGAATTTGTCCACTTGCTGAATTTATGTAACCCCCAAATCAAAACCCGTGGTGCTCTCACAGGCACCCGCAGACATGGGCAGACTGATGAAAAATTTGAATCACCCCACATGCATGTTCCCAGCTGAGGTCAAACCAGGTGAAGCTCTGCTTCCTTGTTTCAACTTCCAAACTGTAAACAAGTGTCTTTTTTGTGATACACTCAGTGCCACATTTTTTGCACTTTTGTGCTTTTTGTTGATAATACCGCTATTTAAAATGCCCCCAAGGGTAGTGCTCCTAAGTGCAAGAAGACTTTAATATGCTCCGTGGAGAAAATGCATGTGTTATACAAGTTTTGTTCAGCCATGAGTTATAGTGCTGTTGTCCATGAGCTCAATGTTATTCAATAATATATATTAAATAAGGTATCTGTAAACAGAAACACACATTAAAACAAGGTTATGAACTGATAAATTGACAAAAATGTTGTGAACAGAGGCTCACAGGAACCTAATCCTGTATTCCCCCTAGGAGGAATAGTTCAGGATTCACTTAATTCAGCGTTCACAGCAACTTTATAAAATATGACTCCCACTAATAACAGGAATTGCCTGTAACTCCTTCGAGAGCAGTATTTATTTATTTTCTCATTTTCCCACCATCACCTTTGCCCCTCCTCCCAGTGCCTAGTGGAGTGTTATGAACATAGTGGAATTTTTTAAAAGTTAACCGAATTAAGTTACGATTCTGTCTTTGAAGAAGCATTAACAGCTGCGTGTCAATTCTGAGAGTTTCATATGAAATTGAAGTCTCCTTGTGATACTGCAGTTATATGAAAGACTCCTCTACAATCAAAGGGTGTAGGCTACTCTCAACTTTTTCCTTGGCGAAATGAAAAACTACATCAGCAAATGATCATGGACTAATACACCTATATTCTTTACAGTCCTCAGACAAAATACTGAAGACTTAGACTTGACATTTGTTAGGGAGAAAGTTGTCATAGAGTTCTAAAGGAATTGCATAGCAAACTAAGTGGTCTGTATTTTGAGGAAAATTCTGGATACGGAAGAGAAGCTATTCTGAGTCCCTCTCAAATGAACCGTTTATAAGGGTTAGCTGGAATAAATAGACTGGCGAGAAATGGCATCCACTACTTAGGATAGGAGTTAAAGACTTCCAGAATAAGTAACCTACTTATCATCTATTTAAAGCAGATGGGATTACTGGATCCCAGGCTGGGAGTGCCCTAGAGTCTGCAAAATGCAGAAATGGATGAAACAATTTTCTCAGTTGCCAGTGGGATGATGGTAATGCCCATTCTATCATAGGTGAGCCTGTGGTGAGCCAGAGGTGAACATATTTACTAAATATGAAAAATGTCCATTCTGCATTGGCTGAGTCCAAAAGCTCCTGCTGAGATCTGTTATGATCCTCTTGGGGAAGAAAGTAATTTGACTTAGTCATTTTATTCAAGGCATTTGAGGAATAACAGGTGTACCTAAAGGGGTTCAAAGGAATGAGCACCTGGCTCCCGGACACAGTTGTTCCTCCCATACCACCTCCATGCTCTTGGCCCTGGCTTCTGGCTCTGTCCCTCCCTCCTCAGCTGCCCCTCCTTCCGTAGAAACATGTCCACAGCTAGATAGGTTTCTTCAAAATTGGCCCTCTTCAAAAGTAACTGGCACAGACTATCAAGTAAATAAGTAAGGCTGAGACAGAGCTGTCTCCAAGAAAGACGAAGTTCATATTTGACAGACAACGCATTGATGAAACAGACATAAAAGCAGAGCAGGTAATAAAGAAACTATTGTTGTGTCCCCACAGCTGATGAGTATAATGTGTTAGACAATGTGTCTTTGGAGAAGAGACATTAAAAGAACCTCACCACCCCCATTGACGTGTCACTTTAGCATTGACTAACAAAAAGCAATAAGCTTATATGAATTGGAAGGCAGGCAAGAAGAGAGGAGGTTCCAGCCGAAGGGCACAGTAGTCCATAAAGGCCTGCAAGGAGGGAAGAGCAGGTAATACGTGGAACTATAAACAGTGCCCTTGGGTTAGAGTGTACAGTGTGAAGTTGAATGTGGGATGGGAGGAGGGAATAAAATCTAAATGATAAAAGCCCCATGAATTCAAGGTAAAGGGGTATGTATGCCAGCAGGCAACGGGGGTCCACCGAACATCTTCCAGCAGGAGGATGATATACTTAGAACTGCAATTAGAAAAAGTGAAAGCAACGGTGGTGCACAGACGACTGGAGAAAGACAAGAGCAGGCAAAGAGACTGGCAAGGAGGCTTGGCAGGGAAGAAGGGAGTTGGGTACCAGTGGGCATAAGGAAAGCATTGAGCTTGTGGTCTTGAAGACGGAGTAGAGGGGGTGGGGGAGAGAGGCACAGGGAGAAGGAGGATTCAAAGATGGAGTTTTGAAGCCCGGTGACTAGGAAGCAGAGGTGTTTGGTGAGTGAGGCGGATAGAAGATTTTGGCATGGTGTTTAAGATGCTGGAAGCAATTGAAAATTGGCAGAGTCTAGACCTGACTCCATCCGAATTGCATTTCGATTTTAACTCACCAACCGTTCTGACTTTATTTCTCTGTTACCCACCAATATTTCTCAAAGCAAATACGTCCAGTCCTGATTTCTCAGACCTGGGGTCATCTAGGCAGAGTTTAGCCTGGTTCTGATATACCAGTATGTGTTAAAGGAGATGTTTCCCCCAGAAGACTCTGAGTGGAGATTATAACATCTTTAGATTTCAGGCTACTTATCTTATTCCTTTTGACCCCCTCCCCCTCCCCCAATCTTGCTCTTCCAATTACACGTGCGCGCGCGCGCACACACACACACACACTTGAGTTTCTGTTATGCCAAGCTCAGTGTTAGCAAGTGTGAAGGACAGATACAGAGGCAAAAAAGACACTGTGCTGTCTTCAAAAGAGCTTACAATCTGGTGAGCACTCCAAAGGTTGGCTATATTTATGATTACTGAGCCCCCACTGTGCACTGGATGCTGAGTTAGGAGGCACTAAGAGGCAAAGTGGACTACTGCTTAGGCATGGATTGCAGGGGTTAATGTGTAGGCCCTGGAGCCAGATTACCTGGGCGCAAAGTTTTGCTGTACTATGTATTCATTGGGAACACTTCAATTAAATTTTTAAAGATCCTAGTGCCTCAGTTTCCTTATGTGTAAAATGGGAGTAATAGTAATTACTTCATAGGGTTTTATGAAGATTAAATAAATTAATAAATATAATCGACCATATTATGTGCTAGGAACATGTACGAGCTCCTAGCACATGACAAGCACTCAATAAATGTTATTATTAGGCAGCACTTTCATAAATACTATTTTATTTAATCCTTGTAACAGTTCTGTAAAAACGTATTATTTTCCACATTCGTGAATGAGGACCTCAAGGCTCAGAAAGAATAGTTGATTTGCCCCAGGTTGCCATGGAGTGAATCACTGTAAGTCAGTCCAGCACTTGTTCAACAACGTTGCAATACATCTTGTTACAAGGTACAGTGAATTAAAGAAGGATGCTTATAAATCTCAATCTGATCTATAATCTCCAAACTGGAGACAATTTTTAAATGGTTGATTTATAATGGACATTGGAGACTCACAAAGGGGTAGAGTGGGAGGGAGTGAGGGATAAAAAATTATCCATGGGGTATAATGTATGTATACTGCTTAGGTGATGGGTACACCAAAAGCCCAGACTTCACCAGTATACAATATATACACATAGCAGAATTCAATGTGTACCCTCTAAATCTATTAAAATTTTAAAAAAGGAAAGAAATAAAAATGGTTCATAATTAAATAATCAACAATGATTAGAGCTGCTAATATAATTCCCTAATTTCAGTTTATCCCCCAAATAGCCATTTAACATTATTTGATTGTGATAATGGATTAAATTGATCAGGTATTTTCCTCTTTGATTTTGTGAACTATCCCTGGAGACATGGCTTATTGAAAAATTAGCTTCTAATTTCCTGTGGCTGAAACCAGTGTGCTATAATTAATAAATAAACTGATGGATTTTTAGAAGATCTCATGTTATAGTCAGGCATCTGAAGGCTCTGTATGAACGTTACAAAAAGGTGCATATACACAGAGGCGCATGAGGTCAGCTATGAAGCTGCAAGGGTGAGCTCTGTGTTGCATGCAAATGAATCACAACATAGGGGTTGGCTGCTTTCTGCCCACCAAGCCAATGTAGTAGAGTCTAGGCCAGGCCAGCTTTCCCTGGGCTGTCCATAGCACTCTTCCATCCTTCCTTGGAGGTGCTTTTCAATCTTTACCTTCAATTTGCCATCTGGTCAACTGCTAAAGATTAAGCTTGGATCAAGCTCTTGCTCAGACTAGGTCAGGTAAGATGTTTGCCTAGAGTGGCCCCCAGATCACATAATCCAATGGGAAAATATCAACCCTAGCCAAAAATGAGAGCCAGAGGTCAGTACAAATAGAGTTGTACCAAGCACCAAGGTAGAGAGACAAAAGAAAGACTACAAATGAAAAATGGGAGATAAATCTGAAATCAAAAAGATTTCGAATGGCCCAAGAGAGAATGCTGTGTGTGTTACAGGGAAGACATTCCTTCCATGCAGGAGAATTCCAGGCCCATTTTAATTGTGTACTGGCTTGGATCTGGATAGGAGGGTAGCTATTTATATGTGCGTCTTCTCTACACTAAGCTGTAAGCCTTTTGAAAGGCTTATTGTATGTCTTGTCATTTTTGTGTCCTCCATAGAGTCTGGGATATGGCAGACACTTAGAAAATACTAGTTAAGTGAATGAAGGAATGATGAATATAGTGGAGAATGCTTCTTACTACCAGCAATACTCTTACCTCAGCCACTAATAATACCTATCACTGCTTGAATATTTGCTACGTGCCCAAATTGTGCTAAGCACTTGACATATATATTTTTTATTTAATCCTCACAAAAACTTTACAATGCAAACTATATTCTAGCCCATTTTATGAATGAGTAAACTGAGGCTTAGAGAAAGCCTTCAAAATTGCACAACTAACAGGTGACCGAAATAGCAAATCTGTCAGACCCCTCTGTCCATGAACTTGACCATTCGATTGTACTGTTTTTGGAAGCCCAACCTAGTTTAAACTTGAATTGGATCCCAAAGGTTGTATAAGAGACTTTCCTATCCTCCCCTTCAACCCCCACCACCCTAACTGAGTTCGTTGCCCCTCTTGCCTACTCTTTGGACATGTCTCCACCAGCACACTCAATACATTGCCAAAAAATTATCTGTTTAGATGAGCATCTTGACAGCAGGGACTCTTGTTCACTTATGTTCTCCCATTGTGAATAGCATAATGCCTGGAATACCATAAGTGCTAAATAAATGTTTGTGGAGTTGATTGATTATTGAACTCTGAATAAACAATGGTTGCTTACAGGATTATGCTCACTGGAGACTTTTTTGATTTTGATTCATGGATTCCCTCACGTAAGGCCTGAATGGTCTGAGAGATAAGATAACAAAGCTGTTTCAGCACCTCTCAGCAGCTACCCTTGGGGCTGGATTTATTGCCCTCTTGCGTGAAATGCTGGCCCTCAATTTTGTTGAGCTGTCAAGAGCAGTGATTTTAGGTGAGGGGGCTGTTAACTGCCCCACACGCTAACCTTTTAAGCCAAAAGTACCACCTGGCACTGAAATGGGAGGTTGGTTATGAGGTGTTAACGGGACCTCTGGGCCTCCAAGGAGGTGGGGCAGGGGAAGCCAGGAGAAACAGGGAACAGCCTGTTCCCAACTTTTAAATTATAATAGTAAAATAAGGGAAGAAATTTGAAACTATAAAAAATGTAAAGATTTTAGTAAAAAAAAAAAAAAGAACATCCTAGAGTAGTGGTTAATGGAGCAGGCTTTAGAGTTAAAGAAACTGGTTTCAAATTCTGATTCCTCTTAATACCTTTGTTATATAGGGCAACTTACTGATTGTAAGCCTCGGCTATCTCGTCTGTAAAATGGTGACATCTACTCCATATGGTAAGCATTAGATAATGCACGTGAAGTATTTAAAACAGCATCAACTGTATAGCAAAGGCTCGATAAAACTTCATTGGTATTCAAAGAGTTAAAGTTTATTCATGTACTTAATAAATATTAATATTTGTTCAGCACCTACTGCATGCCAGGACGTGGACTGGTGTGCAAATATGTGCAGGGTCTGTGTCCTCATAGAGACTCATGGTAAATTATAAAAGTAACCACAGGCAGTTCCCCTCTATATTCACACCCCTGTGTGCCCTTTTGGTGCCTTCTCACTTTGACTCTGAACTCAGCCATGTGCCTGGCTTTGACCAACAGATGTTAACCAATATGATACAAATGGAGGCCTAAATATGTTTGTGCTTTGTCCTGCACAGAACCCTCGACACCACTGCCATGTGAGGAAGCCCAAGCTAGCCTGCTGCATGGTGAGAGACACATGGCCAATGGCCAATGGCTAGTGTCTTGCTGGCCAACAGCTACCAACTTCTAAAGTGTGAGTGAGGCCACCCTAGCACCACTGCCTGCACTTAACCCACCAGCTGACCGTAAACACAGCAGAGAGCCAGCAGAAATCAGCTGATCGGGTACAGACCAGAGAAGGTACCTGGCTAGCCCATAGAACTGTGAGATAAACAATTAAGTTTTGGGTGGTTTCTTACACAGTCAAAGCTAACTGATACAAGCATAAAGGCTAGCACAGGGTCCAAAAATCTTTTTCTGTAAAGGACCAGTTAGTAAATATTTCAGCTTTGCAAGCCATCAGCTCTTTGTTGAAACTACCCAGCTCTGGCATTGTAGCTCAAAAGGAGCCACAGAAAATACAGAAATGCATAGTCATGGGTGGATTTGCCTTATGGCTGTTGTTTGCTGACCCTGGCTCTAGCACAAGAAACAGACATTGCTCAAATAATCACAAAAAGAAATGTGTGCCTATGAGCTGCAATAGCATCTGTGCCGCCAAGGCTCATAATGCTACTGGGAAGAATAGTCAGAGAACCTGTCCCAGGCTTGTCATTTAGACAAGGCATCTTGGTTAGATTTCCCCTGAAGCAGACCCTGGGATAAGGCCTTGAGTATAAGCGGACTCTTCAGGAGCTGATCTCAAGAGCAAGTTAGGGGAGTGGAGAAATGAGACAGAGAAGAAATCCAATGTGGAGGAAGTGAATGAGCAGGTTACCCATGGGCGAGGGAGGCTGAGTCCACTGGGGCCGCTGGGAGATGGTTTACATGTTCTCCAACTCCCATCCACTGTGAGATGTCAGTTCTCCGCTGTTCTCATCTGCCCCCACACGCTCCTGCAGCCAGAGAAAGCACTCGGGCAGAGAGAGCAGCTTGCAGTGAGAAGCTGAACAGGGAGCGAGGCGTGCCAAGGGGATGTGGGTGGGCGCCGGCAGCATCTGCCGCAGAAGGCTTCCCTGTGGGAGGAAGGTCTGAGCTGCGCTCCAAGAGATGGGGAGGTTTACAGGTGAGAGAAGCCACGGCTGGAGCGTAGATGTGGAGGAGGTCGCCCGGGGAGGAAGATGCGTGGAGAAATGAATAGAAGTCTAGAACGAAGCGTTTAGGAAAACCCACATGTAACGTAGGTTGAGCCTGGAAGGGGACTATATTGGTTTCACAGGGTTGCCGTAACAAAGGACCACAAACGTGGTGGTTTAAAACACCAGAAATCTATTCTCTCACACTTCTGGAGGCCAGAAGTCAGAAATCAAGGTGTTGGCAGGGGTGTGCTTTCTTCCATGGCGCTAGGGGATGCTCCTTCCTCACCTCTTCCAGCTTCTGGTGGCTCCCGGCGGTCCGTACCATTCCTTGTTTTGTGGACGCATCACTCCAATCTCTGCCTCTGTCATCACAGGACCATCTGCCCTCTGTGTGTGTCTGTGTTCAAATTTTCCTCTTCTTTTAAGGACACCGGTCATTGGATGGGGGCCCACCCTAATGCAGCATGACCTCATCTTAACTTGATTACATCTGCAAAGACTATTTCCAAATAAGGCCACATGGACAGGTACCAGGAGTTAGGATGTGAACATACCTTTTTGGGGGGACACAATTGAACCCATAATAGAGGCCAATAAGGATCAGCCACACGTAGGAGGGAAATCAGGAGAGTGTGCTGTCATGGACACCCCCAGGAAAGCAGAGCCTGGAGGAAGAGAAAGCCATCATCGTACATAGGATGCAGATGAGAAAGTGCTCAGTGGATTTAGGAGCATGGACACCGTGATCCTTACCAAGAGTTGATTCTGTGGAGAAACGGAAGAAAAACAGCAGTGAATAAGAAATGAGGAAAAGGAGGTAGGGAGTATTCAACTCCACCAAAACGCCGGGCAGTGCAAGGGAAGAAATAGGGAGATAGAGACAAGAGTTTATGGGGTTGAGGGAGGATGTTTTTTAAGATGGCAGAGACTGAGCCTAACCGTGGAGAGGACCCAGTTGTGAGGGAGATGGTGGATATAGAGGCAACAAGCATGGTGTGGGGTCCCGTGACAGTGTAGACGGGGGGGATGGGCTCCTGGGACCAGGATTCCCTGGAAGAGGAAGGAAGGAGGGAAGTATGAGTGTAGGCCCTGGAATTCCCTCCTCTATGCTTTGTATTCCAATCTTTCCCCCAGATGGTCTCATTGGCCGGTCTTAGAATAATCCACCTGGTAACAGCTGCCAACTGATCTGTCCCCAGGGAGAGCTATTGCTCCACATCTTCCTGGTGTTTCCCTTTTTTGTGTGACCCTTCACCCATGTTCATCCATAAATGGCTTTTGTGTCTACCAATGCCCCTGCCTAAAAAGATTGTACTAGGAGGAGGAAGCATACGGGTTCAGGGCTTTGGTAGATACATGCATTATCCTATTGATCTTGAAAGCATCCTCACAAGGAAGGCAGAACAGAATTATTATCTTCACTCTACATAAGAGGAAACGGAGACTTCAAGGAGTCAAGCTTTAGGTAAGATCCCGTGGATCTAAACCCACATCCTCAGATATCTTGTTGGGGCTTTTTCCACTGGAAAAAAGAAAAGCTGCCTTTCTCAATGTAATATTAAGGACAGTTTAGAAGTTACATCAGAACAGGAATATTCTGGTTTCCAGAGGGAAATGGGTCATTTTTTTCAAGATTTATAGAGTAACAAGGAATTTTTATGGCCTTGATGTCCTACGAATAATAAAAGGGGCTGGTGTTGGGACTAAATTTACCTCCCTTAGGAAGACCATGCAACCAAAGGATCCAGATGAAATGATACGAGAACTATTTTCCCATCATCTGAGAGCATTATCTATCCAGAAAACATTTCCTGAGCTCCTACTAGGTGCCAGAATTGTTCTCAGGACTGAGGGGGTAAAAATGAGTCAGGCATCATCTCTGTTCTCAGGGACCCCAGCATCTGAGGAATATGCACACACACACGTGGCTCATACCACGTGGTACAGGATCCCCTGGTCACGTGGAACAATGGGGCCTGGGAACACACTCATGTGTTTGGGACATAATGATACTTCAAGGAAATTTATGGGATATAGAGTCTGTGAGTAGAGAGTAGAGGAGGAAAGATAAGGGCAGGAAGGCAATAATAACAGTGACAATAAAGAATATTTACGTGGCATTTACGGTTTACAAAGCACTTTTACATAATCTTTTTTTTCACTTAATTTTCACAACAGCCCTTTGAGAAGTAAACAGAAAAGCACTTTCCCCCATGCGGGTAGCTCTGGGACATGAGCTCTCCCTAAGCAGCAATATATTCAAAATGAATAAAGTAAGAAATCTACCCATATTATACTACATATTCATTAGACTTGTCTTCCTGAATTGCATTTGACAGCTTTTGCCTAGTTTGGGGGTACTCTAATTTATCATGCTTAGCCCAAGCAATGATCCAACACAGACTATCTTGTGTTGAAGGTTCCTAATCCTATCAACTACACCCTGAAAGTTGTTGAAATCTCCAGCCCTGACTTCTCCACATTCTCCTTCCTTGGCCAAATGTGTGTTATCTGCTGCGACACAGCTGCAGTCCTTCCTGTTCTTTTGTTAACTGATCCCCATCAACGTGGGCACCAAGAATTGATAGCTTCAACTGGAAAACTCATTTAGGTGGAGTTCTGAGCAAATCCCCTAACAATGAACTTCCTTCTTAATGAAGTGATTTGTACACCACGATTCCTTCATCCACCCATTCATTCAATAAACTTATTGAACACCAACTCTATGCAAGACACACAGATGGATCTTATAAAGGACTTGAAAATAAGAAGATATGCTCAAAGTATTTGGGGTCTAATAGGAAAGATAAGATGAGAACACAGACAACTGACATGTAGGTCAAAGTGAATGGGGAGTTTGGTTCATATATTCCTTTATTTTTTCAATAAGCATTTGTTAAACAACAATTACGGGAAAGGAACTATGCCCGATTCTGTCCCGTATGCTACCTTATTTAATCCTCACAACACAAAGGTACATGCTCTTACTCCATCTTCCAGATGGGGAAGCCAAGGCCTTCCCTCCTTACTTCCTTCCAATTGGAGGGACTTCCTAGAAGCAGCTTTTGATTTGTTTGTGTTGGGGTTTCTTTCTTTGTTTTATTTTGTGTGTTGTTTGAAGTTTGGGTAGGATTTTAACATTTTGAATCCAGGAAGACTTAACATGAAGCTAATGACACTTCACCTCCAGGCTTCCCAGCTCACACGGATCCCTTTCGAGGTCCTAGGAAGGGCCACAGAAATGTGTTCACATCTTCGTGTGTTTTTGTAAAATTTACCAAAGTAATATATTTTAGCATGCTTTTTCTTAAAGAGGCTGTCCCAAATTGTGTACACTGCAGGTCCCACAAAATCCGCGTTTAAAGGTGGAATGAAGGGCATTCAGAAGGAGGAAACTGCCGAGCACATGCAGGGAGTGGAGTGGAGAATGGGCGGCATGCGTGGCAAGGAGCACGTGTGGAACCTTTTGCACGGGACCAACTCAAGGTGAGGAGGTGACTTTACCCATGCCTGGCCCCGAAGCCCAGGCTCATTGGCATCTGGCCTTATGGAGGGGCACGGGGAGGGTGGAAGCCCTTTTTTGGAGATTGGCCCTCTCCCGGCCCAATTCTTTTCTTTTCCTCCACCATTCTTGGCTAAGGTCCTTCACTTCCTGCTTCCACGGTCTCACCTCTGATGACTCCTCAACCCACTGCAACCTGGGTTCTCCCCATGCCACCACCGACTCCTCTCACGCTGCTCTCGTCAAGGTCCTCAACAACCTCGTGGCTCAGGACAACCAATAAGCACTTTTCCTTCCTTATTTTATTTGGTGTCCTGACTTGCACGAGCCAATTCCCCAGGTTTTCCTCCTACCTCTGTGCCTCTTCCTTCTCAGTCTGTTATGCAGGCTTTGCTTCAATGCTGGTGTCCCTCAGGCTTCTGTCTTAGGCTCTCTGTTTTTCTCAATCTCGACAAAGACTTTTCCTGGTATGTCTCACAGGCACCGACTCTCAATGTGTCCACACCTGAACTCACTGTCTCATGCACCCCCCCCCCACCCAGACCCCAGACCTGCCCGTCCTAGGCTCCCATCCCAGAAAATGGCACCACCACCCACGCTGTTGTCCAAGCCAGATACCTGCAACACGGGCTTGTCACCTCCTTCTCTCTAACCCTTTACATCAAATACTTGCCAAGACCTGCCCACTCAACATCTCAAATACCTCTTACATCTGTACTCTTTCTACATAATGGCCACCAATGCTACAGTCACCCCCTGCCTGCACCCCTGCAAGGGCTTCCTATCTCCCTGCCTCTCTTCTCCCTCTCTCCAATCCTTTCTCCAAACTGCAGACAGAAGGATCTTCCTAAAATGCAACTCTATTCATATTACTCTCCTGCTCAAACCCGTTCATGGCCTCCCACTGCTCAGGTTTTCCCAGCCTGTTGTAATCTGGACCCACTTCCTCCTGCCTTCACTTTCCCTCTCCCAGGCTATGGCCATGTTGACCTGCTCATGTTCTCTTACCTCTGGGTCTTGCACCCTCTTCTCTTCCCTGTCCACCCCACTCCCACCCCACCTTTACGTGGCTCCCTCCTATGCTTTCTGTAAGTGACTTCAAGTGACTTTTTCCAGGAAGCCTTCCCTGACCTCACAGGGAGTGCAGCTCTGTGTGTCCATAGCACCCTGGCTATGAACCCCTCTATACACTAAGATCCTTGAGAGAAGGCACCAGGACTTCATTTGCCAGCATTGTGTGCACAGGGGGGATCCCAACGCCTGGCACATGGAGGAATTCAGTGGACACGTGTGGAATAAGTAGTGAATGAAAGATTGGATGGAACTGGCTCACCACGTGCATTGCATGCCAGGCTGGGGAATTTGTGCTTCATTCTGTAAGTGAAATGGAGCCACTGAAGGATTTGGAACAAGGGAGTTTGTTGACCTCACCCATGCTTTTAAAAGTTCTCTCTGGTTTCCTGGAAACCCAGGTAGGAGGCTCTTGCGATGGTCCACGCAGGAAGCAATGAGGCACAGGCAGGGAGAAGACATAGGGGAGAAATGATCCAGAAATCACATTGATGGATCCCATCAACTGACTAGATTGGGGTTAGGGGAAATGAAAGGCAAGAGCAGAGCAGAGGAAATGGATGCAGGTGACTCTGGAATGTGAATCTGTAATGACCAGGGGATGGTCACTCCCCTACCACCGACCAACAGAGGAATCTTTGCATAATTTATATCAGAAACTTTCCAGGAACCCCTCAGCTTCTGCCTGGAGCTTCCCTGAGACCTGTTCTCTTTGTTCTCTGAAGTTTCAGGATATGAGAGTTCATGTATTTGCCCCAAACCCTCACATGGAAAGCAGATGTTTTCACAGGATTGGGTTATTATTGTTTTTGTGGTTATTTATCCAAACAGACCCTGAATTATAAAATTGACAGCGACTTGCCCTGATACCTCTTCATACCCACAGAATATAACTTCAACCCCATGAGGACTTTAAAGAATATCTACAGCAGAGGATTGTGGGTTTGGCTTTTCATTCTGTTTTTCAGTCTTTAGAACTTTCTTCTTATTGCTCCCCCTCCGTGGAGCTGTCTCCCTGTTCCCTTTTCCCGGTTGGCTGCACTGGTGATCACAGTGTGGGACATCATGCCACAGCTGGCTTGGGAATGGCAGCCACCATGCTGGCCAGAAGCGGGACCACAGTCGGGAAGCCTGGCAGGCTCTCCACTGGGTGGAATTGGCAAAAAGCTCACATCCTCTCTGCCACTTCCCACCAAAGGCAACCTTCAGGGCACAAGGTTAATTTGAACATGATTTGTCATCATCTGGCATAGACTGACTGGGGTTCCCGTGTTCAGCAGTTTCACCGAGCTCAATATTTCTGAAGCATGTATCCATGTTGGACAAGCAGTTACTGATGAAAGCTGGAAGAACAAAGATGGGAATATTTTCTCTGAGTTAAATGGGACCATGTTACACTCACAGGTAATGGCTCAGGACACGCACATCTGTAATGGTCACAGTGAAGAGTGTGGACTTGGAGGTCAGAGCACCTGGAATCGAAGCCCAGCTTTGCCACTTACTAGTGTTGTGACCTTGGGCAGCACCATTTAACCTCTCTGTACCTCAGTTTCCTCATCTGTGAAATGGGTATCATAAAAACAACTATACCCAGAGTTATTGTGAGCATTACATGAAATCATCCACGTAAAGCACTTAGCATTCAGCACACTGTAACCCTTAGATAGTGTGATTTCTCAACTTGCAGACCCCTTCAGTAGAGTAAATAAGTCTAACGGCCATCTGATTCCTATGCCAGGTTTTTAGGGTCCCCATTCCCATAGATTTCTTATTCTTTTTTTGCATTCATGAAGTTTTATTCTTTCTTTAAAAGAACTTCCTTAATGTAACTGTCCCTGGAAATGCTTAGTAATAGCTTTTTCTTGTCTTGCCCTTTTTTTTTATTGGTACATCTTTTATTGTGGTAAAATACAAATAATATAAAATTTACCATTAGCGACATTTAGCGCATTCACAATGTTGTGCAACCATCACTACTATCTAGTTCCAGAACATTTTCATCTCCCAAAAAGGGAATCCCGCACCCATCAGCAGTCACTCCACATCCACTACCCTCCACCCCCAGCCCCTGGCAACCGCAAATCCGTTTTCTGTCTCTGTGGATTTGTCGATTCTGGATATTTCATATAAATGGGATGCTTGTTGTATTTTTAAGACAAAGTTTCTTTTCCACCTTGTAGCAGTAAGCTCAGTGGTCAACAGCACACCTTGGGAGTCAGCCCCACCTGGGTCTAAGCCCCAGCTGTGCCACTATTGACCATGCAGTAGCAGGTGAGTTCTTTCACATTTCTACAACTTGGTTTCCTCCTCTGGAAAACAAGGATGATCATCTCAGGATCCTTGCCCAAGGTTGTGTGAGGCACAAATGAGATGACACATGTCTAGTGCACTGTCAGTGATTATTAATCTTATTTTTAATTATAGCACACAAGTAGTGCAGGCTCATTGAAAAAGATTTAGAAAACACAGAAATGTGTAACTAAGGAAAGAAAATCGTCCATGTGCCCCAACTACATTGCTGGTTGAAAGTGTGGCCACAGCCCACCTTAGCGCTATCCAGTGGCAGCTGCAGCAAGTGCCAGAGGTATGTGGCAAGAGCACAGGCTTTGGACCTGGGCGGACCCGAGCCTGCCTCTCTGTCCTGTCCCTCCACGACGACCTTGGACAAGTCACTTCACTTTGCTGAGCCCTATTTCTTCATCCGTCACAGTCGATGGGAAACATCTCCTTCCTAAGATCAATGTGACAATTGAAAAGAGAGTTCAATTTCAAATGCCCGACACACAGCAGGGTCTCAACAGCCATGGGCTGGAGTGGACCCCCGGGAAGGCAGCCCTCTAGAAGAGCCATTCAAGTCATAGGCACTAATGGCAGAGGCTATGCAGCAGTGAGAGAGAAGGCAGAGCCCTCAAGGGCAGTTAGGGTTTCCAGAGTCAGAGGTGCAAGGAGGGACTCTGCAGGCAGGGAGAAGACGCTGAGTACGTGGGCTGTGTCAGTCCCTCCCTGACCTTCACACTTGATCGCTCCCACCCCACTACCTCATTCACTCGTCAGGTCCCTGTGCTCGCAGGAAGGTGGCCTGTGGGTGGTGCAGAAGACACAGAAGTCGTGAGAACAGCAACAACAATAGCAATAGTAATCGCTGGCATTTTTATGGAGGGTTGCTGTGTGCCAGGCGTCCAGCCAAGCCCTTTCTCACTTCCTCCTCAACTCCAAGGGGGTGTGGAGGGGCCGAGGGAAGTTCTGCTGTGAGGGCGGGGACAGCAGCGGGCTGCCGGGGAGGCACGCCTGTCTCCACCAGCCCCGGGCGCTCCCAGCCACGCCACCCTGGAATCTGGGGAACTACACACCTCTGGGACAGGAACAACAAAGAAGAAGGCAAACACGTAGAGTTTTGTGTTCAATTCAGAAAGACTCTGGAGAGTAATAGGCCAGTTTCCCTCAGGTACCGGAACCTACTCTGTGACACTCAAACTCACAGGCCAAAGCTGCGTGCTTTTTTCAGAAGGCCAAAACAAGGCCACCTGGGCTCAGAATGTGCCAAACTTCAATTAAATATAAAAGGCTCCCTTAATGCACAGAGGAGATGAAACAGGGCTGAGGTTGCTCGCTGCGTTTAATCCACATGTCACCAGGGAAGTCTGACTCCTGGCTGTGGGTGTCCCAGAGCATGTAAACCATTGGAAATAACGACACTACAGTTTGTGCCATCAAATAAGAGGTGACTATGATCACTCCTAGCACTTCTGTGAGCCCCAGGTGACAGATGGGGTAGAGCCAGAGATGGGGTAGAGCCATCTCTTTTACCATGATGAGTAGTGCTAGATGGCAGAAAGAGAACTGGGCAAAACCAAGTCTCGTCTCCCCACCACTAACTCGCTGTGTGATCTCATGCCAGTCGCTCACCCTCTCTTGGTCTCAATTTCCATATCTGTATAATGAGAGATTTGGCTGAGAGAATCTAAATTCCCCCGGCTCTAAAATCCCTCTTCAGGCCTTCTCACGTGAACTTCTGGAATCGGCAAACGAGGCCGAAAGAAACTGTGGCCATGTGCTCTTCTAGATTGAGCAACAAATACCTCAGGAGGCAAAGCCTCAGGCAACACACCAGGGTATTCCTGAAATTTATGGAGGTAAATCAGCTGATTGAAAACTATATCACAAAAGTTCTCCAGTCACTTTAAATTTAAAAGAGTAAAGGACTGGATTCTGTTGGAAAAGGAAGAATACTTTTGTAAAGCCCCAAATTCCCTTTCCTCTGTTTTTTAACTTGAATTTTCACAGGTGGACTTAATAGGCTTCGGAATCAGCAGATCGAGGTTGGAACCCTGGTTCCTGGAGAGGTTACTCTCTGAACTTCAGTTTCCTCATCTGTAAAATGGGTATCAACACCTACCATGAAACACTGTTGGAGAGATCAGCAGGAATTTACGTCGAGTGACGCAGAGTGCATTCAACACGAGGTGCCCACAAGATGCCAGCTTTTTTGTGCCATTCTCAATGCAAGACACATGTACCTGTGAACTTGCCTTTTTTTCTCTGGTCTCTTTTAGGTCCTCTGGGACAGGGACAATTTCTTATTCTTGGTAAACCCCATAGTACCTTACACAATAGTTAGTGGAATAAATGAGTTACTCAATTCATGAAATTACCCTTTTGTTTTTTCCTAAGGTTCTGCCTTCCAGAGTTCACATCATTTCACACTTCATTGTTCCTCCCTCACAACCAGCATCCCTTCGAGGTGGCGAGTTTCAACCAGTGCCTCATAACCATTACTGTAAGTCTTAGAGACTGTCCCTTTCTGAAGAGGATTCCTGACATTTGCATGTCACATGAGAACACATGCATTTGCAAATGAGTCTCCACTGAGAACCCAAGGCTCCAGAGAGCCTGAGGGGGACAGCAGAGGCCCCCCCACTCAAAAGGGCAAGCCAAGCCTCCCCCATTAGGGTAGAATGTGGCAGACCCTTACACCCTGTGCATGTCCAGTCCCAGGAAACCCCACATAGGTTTTTATGTTCATGCTCCCAAAACATCGTTGTAAGCAAATTAAATTTTAGTTCTGCCCTCTCAGCATACCAGACTAAGAGCAATGAGTATGAATGGAGGGAGGTGGTGAGAAACGGGGTGGAGAAGAATGTCGCAAATGAGGACAGTAATGTGTCTGAGAGGTAGGACAGGGAGGATAAGCTTAGGCTCTGTCCTACATCCTGGGACTCTGCTTGTGTTTTCACGTGTCCTTATCCCGGGAGGAGACTGAAGAATCTAACTTATGCTTCTCCTGGCTCTGCCCTCACTTAACCTGTGCACTTTTTTTTTTCCTTTTATTTCAGAATATTATGGGGGTACAACACTTTGGCTATGTATATTGCCCATGCACTGCCCGTGTCAGAGCTACAATCATGGACATTCCCCAAACTGTGCTCCCCGCACTGATTCAGTGAGAGTTTTCCCATCCCCTCCACCCCCCACCTGCCTGCCCACCCCCTGATGAATATTATTGCCATGTGTGACATAAATATTGATCAGTTAGTACCAATTTGATGGTGAGTACCAGTGGTGCTTGTTTTTCCATTCTTGTGATACTTTGCTTCATAGAATGGGCTCTAGCTCCATCCAGGATGATACCAGATGTGTTAATTCACTGTTGTTTTTTATTCCTGAGTAATACTCCATTGTACACATATACCACATTTTACTAATCCACTCGTGTATGATGGGCACCTGGGTTGCTTCCACATCTTTGCAATTGTGAATTGTGCTGCTATAAACATTCGCATGCAGATGTCTTTATTACAGAATGTCTTTTTTACCTTTGGGTAAATACCCAGTAGTGGGATTGCTGGATCAAATGGTAGTTCTACTTTTAGTTCTTTGAGGTATCTCCATATTACTTTCCATAGAGGTTGTACTAATTTGCAGTCCCACCAGCAGTGTATGAGTGTTCCTATCTGTCCACATCCCCACCAACATACATTGTTTTGGGACTTTTTGACATGAGCAAATCTCACTGGAGTTAAGTGATATCTCATTGTGGTTTTGATTTGCATTTCCCTGATGATTAGAGAAGTTGAGCAATTTTTTATATGTTTGCTGGCCATTATGCTGTCTTCTTTGGAAAAGTTTCTGTTCATGTCCTTTGCCCATTTTTTAATAGGGTTGTTTGATTTTTTCTTGTTGATTTTCCTAAGTTCTGTATAGATTTTTGTTATCAGCCCTTTATCAGAGGTGTAGCATGCAAATATTTTCTCCCATTCTGTAGGTTGTCTGTTCACTCTCGTGACAGTCTCCTTGGCTGTGGAGAAGCTTTTCAATTTGATCAGGTTCCACTTCTTTATTTTGTTGCTGCTGTGATTACTTTGGGGGTCTTCTTCATAAATTCTTTGCCTCGGCCAATGTCCATAAGAGATTTTCCAACGTTTTCTTCTAGAATTCTTATGGTTTCACATCTTAGGTTTAAATCTGTTATCCATCGTGAGTTGATTTTTGTGAGAGGTAAGAGGTGTGGATCTGGTTTCAGTCTTCTATATGTGGCCATCCAGTTTTCCCAGCACCATTTATTGAATAGGAAATCTTTTCCCCAGTGTATGTTTTTGTCTGCTTTGTCAAAGACCAGATGACAGTATGAGAATGGTTTTATATTTGGGTTCTCAGTCCTGTTCCGTTGGTCTATGTCTCTGTTCTTGTGCCAGCACCATGCTGTTTTGGTTACTATAGCCTTGTAGTATAGTTTGAAGTCTGGTAGATTGATACCTCCCAGTTTGTTCTTTTTGCTTAAGATTGCTTTGGCTAGACGGGGTCTCCTCTGGTTCCACACGAAGCATAGAATTACTTTTTCTAGATCAGTAAAAAATGATGTTGGTATTTTGATAGGGACTGCATTGATTCTGTAAATCACTTTAGGTAGCAAAGACATTTTTACAATGTTGATTCTACCTATCCAAGAGCATGGTAGGGTTTTCCATCTGTTTACATCCTCTGCAATTTCTTTTCTCAGTGTTTTGTAATTCTCTCTATATAGGTCTTTCACCTCCTTAGTTAGATATGTTCCTAAATATTTAATTTTCTTTGGTGCTATTGTGAAAGGTATTGTGTCTTTAATTTGTTTCTCAGCTCGACTGCTATTGGCATATATGAAGGCTACTGATCTGTGTGTGTTGATTTTATATCCTGAGACTTTGCTGAATTCATTTATCAATTCCAGTAATCTCTTGGTTGAATCTTTGGGGTTTTCTAGATATAATATGATATCATCCATGAATAGTGAAAGTTTGACCTCTTCTGCCCCCATTTGGACACCCTGATTCTTCTCTCTTGTCTGATTGCTCTGGCAAGGACTTCCAGCACTATGTTGAATAGAAGTTGAGATAGTGGGCAACCTTGTCTGGTTCCAGTTTTAAGGGGGAATGCTTTCAATTTTCCCCCATTCAGTATGATATTGGCTGTGGGTTTATCATATATGGCTTTAATAATTTTGAGGTATGAGCCATCTATGCTTATTATATTGTTAAGAGTTCTTATCATAAAAGGATGCTGGATTTTGTCAAAAGCCTTTTCTGCATCTATTGAAAGGATCATATAATCTTTGTTCTTGCTTTTATTCATATGGTGAATTACATTTATAGATTTGCATATGTTGAACCATCCCTGCATCTCGGGGATGAAGCCCACCTGATCGTGATGGATTATTTTTTTGATGTACATTTGAATTCGGTTTGCTATGATTTTGTTGAGAATTTTTACATCTATATTCATAAGGAATATTGGTCTGTAGTTTTCTTTTCTTGTTGTGTCCTTTCCTGGCTTTGGTATCAAGGTGATATTGGCTTCGTAGAATGAGTTTGGGAGGATTCCATCCTTCTCGATGTTACGGAGTAATTTCTGCAGTATAGACAGTAGTTCTTCTTTGTAGGTTTGGTAGTATTCAAGTGTGAACCCATCTGGTCCAGGACTTTTTTTTGTTGGAAGATTTTTTATTACTGCTTCAATTTCAGTGCTTGATATTGGTCTGTTTAGGAATTCTATTTCTTCCTGGTTGAGCCTAGGGAGGTAATATGTTTCTAAGAATTTGTCCATTTCCTCCACATTTTCGTGTTTTGGGGCACAGACATTTTTGTAGTATTCGAAGATGATGTTTTGTATTTCCATGATATCAGTTGTGACCTCTCCTTTTTCATTTCTAATTGAGCTTATTAGAGTCTAATTGAGCTTCTGGTCAACTTGGCAAGTGGCCTTTCTATTTTGTTTTAAATAACCAACTTTTCATTTTATTAATCTTCTGTATTGTTCTTTTGTTCTCAATTTCATTTAAGTCTGCTCTGATCTTTGTTATTTCTTTTCTTCTGCCTGCTTTAGGATTGGTTTGCTCTTCCTTTTCCATTTCCTTAAGATGATTCATTAGTTTACTGATTTGTGACCTTTCTGTCTTTTGGATGTGGGCATTTAAGGTGATAAGTTTTCCTCTCAGGACTGCTTTTGCTGTATCCCACAGATTTGTATAACTTGTGTCCCCTTTATCATTTAGTTTGAAGAATCTTTTGATTTCCATTTGAATCTCCTCCTTGATCCAATAGCCATTCAGTAACAGATTGTTTAATTTCCATGTTTTTGGATGAAGATGTGAGTTTCTGTTGGAATTGATTTCTAATTTTATTCCACTATGGTCTGAAAAGATACATGGTATGATTTCTATTTTTTTGAATTTGTTGAGATCTGTTTTGTGGCCTAGGATGTGACCAATTTTAGAGAAAGATCCATGAGCTGATGAGAAGAATGTATATTCAGTGTTATTTGGGTGGAGTGTTCTATAGATGTCTGTTAGGCCCAAATGTTCTAGAGTCCTATTTAGGTCCATTGTTTCTTTGCTTATTTTCTGTTTGGAGGATCTGTCCAATTCCATCAGTGGGGTGTTGAAGACCCCTGCTATTAGGGCATTGCCATTTATTATGTTGTCTAGATCCAGCAGTATTTGCTTTACATATCTGGGTGCTCCTGTGTTGGGTGCATAAATGTTTAGGATTGTTAAATCTTCTTGTAAGATTTTTCCGTTCACCACTATATAGTGTCCATCTTTGTCCTTCTTTACTTTTGTTGCTTTAAAGTTTATATCATCTGAAATAAGGATGGCTACTCCAGATTTCTTTTGGTTTCCATTAGCCTGGAAAATTGTATTCCATCCTTTCACCTTGAGTCAGCATAAGTCCTTGTGTGTAAGATGTGTTTCCTGGAGACAGCAGATACTTGGCTTGTATTTTTTAATCCATTCAGCCAGCCTATGTCTCTTCAATGGGCAATTCAAGCCATTCACATTTATTGAGAGAATTGATATTTGGGGTAGATTTCTGTTTATTCTGTTGGGTAGTTTCTTGTTCTATTTTACCTCTTGGGTCATTGTGAAATCTGGGTTCTGGAGTTTTAGCTTTGGGTAGTTTTACATTGGTGGGTGTCTGTTGTGCTGGTTAGTGTACAACGCAGGTCTAAGCACTTCTTGCAAGGCTGGTCTGGACTTTGCAAATTCTATGAGTGATTGCTTGTCTGGAAAAGTCTTTATTTCTCCCTCATATAAGAAGCTTAGTTTGGCAGGATACAGAATTCTGGGTTGGCCTTTATTTTGTTTTAGAAGACCAAGAATTGGTCCCCAGTCGCTTCTGGCTTGTAAGGTTTCAGCCGAGAAATCTGCAGTTAATCTGATAGGTTTCTCTTTGTAGGTTACCTGCTCTTTTTGCCTCACAGCTCTGAGGAGTGTCTCTTTTGTGTTTACGTTGGTCAGTCTAATAATTATGTGGTGTGGTGAATGCTTTTTCACGTTGCATCTCCCAGGAGTCCTGTGTGCTTCTTGTACTTGTATATCAAGATTTCTGGCTAGGCCATGGAAATTTTCCTCTATTATTCCCTCAGATAGATTTTCCAGCCCATGTGAATTTTCTTCCTCTCCCTCAGGGATGCCTATGATCCTTATGTTTGGCCTCTTTATATAATCCCACATTTCTTGTATGCTTTGTTCATGCCTCTTGTTTTTGTGTTCTTTCTCTTCGACTGATTTATTTAGCACATAGTAGTTATCTTCGAGCTCTGAGATTCTTTCCTCTGTATGGTCCAGCCTATTCTTAAGGCTTTCCACTGTGTTTTGTAAATCCTTGAATGCCTGTTTCATTTCTAGAATTTCTATTTGATTTTTCCATAATACTTCTTTTTCTTTAGAAAATTTTTCATTCATTTCTTGCATTTTTCTTGTGGTTTCTTTGTGCTGGGATTCAATTTTCTCTTGAATTTCATTGAGCTTTCTTATAATCCATACACAAAATTCCTCTTCTGTCATTCTACCCATTTCATTTGAGTTGGTATCCATTGCTGAGGAACTAATTATTTCTTTTGGGGGTGACTTTTCACTCTGATTTTTCATGTTTCCTGAGTTCTTTCGCTGATTTTTTCCCATCTGGCATCTTGGTCAAGAGCTGGGGGTGTTAGGGCTAGTTTATGGCCCTGTGTCCAAGCCCCTGAGGTTTGTTCCTTGGCAGAGCCAGGAAGAGGAGTAGTGGTCTGTATTGTCTTAGGTGTATATTAGCAAGTTTGGTGGATCTTGGGTTACCTCTGACCTGTTGTTTTCTCCTCTTCCTGGTGGAATGTAGTGAGATTGTCCTCCCAGCTTGAGCTCTAAGCTGGTGGATTGTACTTGAGGGTATGAATCCACAGCTCCCTAATAGCTAGATATTCTGTTGTGTCCATGGCAGACTCTGATCCCCCAGGTGGGGTATGCGAAAGCCCCATGCTTTGGGAAGGGCCTTGTAGCTCCTAGGGGTTACTTTGACCCTGCTCCTCCGAGGTGCAGGAAGAAACACAATTGCTTTTGGCTGCAGAGTGAGAGCTGAATTAGAAAAATTCTACACAGTTCAGAGGTTCCTTATCCAGCTGTGTGTGTCTGGCCCTCTGACCTGCGTCTCCATGTGACACTGGCTGATAGGGGGATCTCCAATTGCGCACCCCTTTTCCACCACTAGACCCCAAGATGAGGTGAGTGGGCATCTCTATCCCCAAAAGTCTCTGCCAGGGTGATGTTCGGGGTTGGGGGGGAATATTGGCCACTGGAAGCGCTCTTGGATGGTGCGATATTCCCTAATGAAGTGGGCAGGGTTATGGGGAGCTGCTCTGGTTCAGCCTGTGGCTCTTGAGGTATTGGGTTGTCATGAGAACCAGCAGTTATACCAAATGAGTCACTATAGCCAGCAACCTTCAAAATGAGCGATCTCTGGGGTACAGCAGGGCTGGGACCCGAAGGGCGGGCACTAGGACCAGCACGGAGCGGACTTGTCAGAGGCCAGAGCCGGGGTAGCAGAACCAGATGGATGAGCTGCAAACTGTTTCCAATACCCAAAGGTCCTGCCGCTACAGTTCCGGGATCTCGTCCCACCTGGAACTCATGGATGCGGCTGTCCCTGGCCACCAAAGGCAAAGCTTGTCTTGCCCCAGCAGAAGAGCCCCGGGCCGGGCCGGGCCGGAGCTAGAGACGCGGCTCACAGCTCCCCGCGGGCGGCTGTAAAGAAGGTGGCCGCCGCCAGCCTGGCGCTCAGCCGGGCTCTGATCGCGCCAGGAGCGCAGCATTTCTCCGCCGGCCGCGGCGGCAGTTGCCAGCGGCCTCTAAGGGCGTGTCCCGCTCTCCGTTAAACTCCTGGGCCCAGTCCCGCTGACTTCTAGTGGCGCAGTGGCGGCCTGCGTGTTCCCGCGCACTGTCCCAGGAAGCTGAATCTCGGTCCCCGCCCGGTTCCTCCCCAGCCCTCGGCAGTCTCTGTATACTGCAGCTGCGAGTTGTGTCTGGCTCTCGAAACTTCCTCCTCTCCACAGGGCTCGCCGTCCCTAGCAACCGCTCTGTCCCAACTCTGGGCTTGTCCCTGACTGAGTGGATGGGGAGGCGCGTAACCGCTTGGGGGGCAGGTCGCGCCGCGTGGACCTGGCGAGCGCGTCCTTCCCGCGCTCTGGGCTCTATTGTGCTCCGTGCGCCCTCCGATCTTTGTGAAAATTTTGTACCTGTTTTCTTGGGCTGGGCGTTCTGTGTTGTTTCTCTGTAATTCACAATGCTGTTTTCGGAGTGAGTGATCTGGGCACACAGGCAGCCGATGGCATTTTTCACCTCCTTCCCTGGGAGCGGTGAGGTGGGAGGACTCTATCAGACTGCCATTTTTTCTCGATGTCACCTGTGGACATTTTAAAGCCAGAGAATGAGGTCATTAAACCAGTGTATCTGGAAAAATCCATGAGCAGAGATACGGTTGGATGCCTGGTAGAATTAGGAAACTGCTTGAGGTGGGAACCACAGTTACATTTGGCTTGGTGCTCCCAGGGCGAGACAATGCCTGGCCCACTCTGAACGTTTGCTGAGTGCATAGATGGGGACCTGCAGGAACAAATGAGTTAAGGAGCGAATTGCAGCAGGGACGAAACAAAGCCAGCACTTGAGGTTCCTCTTCAAGGCGCTAAGACTACCCATTTCGCAGCTTGTGGCTTCCACAGCTTGTGCTATGTAGGAGTAACAAGTGAGAGGACATGTGTTGAAGGTTCCAGGACAGTGGAGAGGGCAATCTGTGGGCAGGTCCCAGGAGAGAAAGGCCGCAGGTGGGGTGGAGCCAGCTGCCCAGGAAGCAGATGGGAGGGCAGTCAGAGGTGGGTGCGGCTGAACGATTGGGGGAAGTACTGGTGGGAAAGAGGTTTGGTCAGGCAAGGGGAGGGAGGGGGAACTAACACATCTGGGGTCCCCCTGGGCCCAGTACCCTGCATGCGCCACCATTTAATTCTTTCAAGCCCTACAAAGTCTGTATTATTACCTCCATTTTATGGAGGAGAAAACTGAAGCTCAGAGGAAATAAGAAATATAATCAAGGTCAAGAAGCTGGAAAGTGGTACTGTTGGGATTTGAACCCAGGTTTTGCCAATTCCAAAGCCAACCTTCTTTCCATGTCCCATTGCTGTCTCCCGGGAAGACTTAATGTGGGGGATACGCATCACAGTGAGATACATCATCCATGAGAACCTCTCGGCCCCTGCCCTGCTGCCAGCCACCCCACCCCAGTCAATCCCTGAGTACTGTGGGCTTGTTTTCCTGAGCAGATCTAGGGTCCAAACACTTCTTGCCATCCCTTGCTTGGCCACTATCTTAGCCCAGCCCCCAGCCCCGCTCACCTGGATCACAGCAGCAGTCTTCTGATGGACTGGCCACCCTGCCACCATCTCACATTGCACTTCCACAAAACAACCAGAGTGTTCTTTTTGGAATGCAAATTGAAATGATGCTGGCCTGCTCTAGGATGAGGTCCAGTTCCCATAGGACCTGGCTTTGCCGATCAGCCCAATGTGTCTCTTGCTACTCCCTCTTCTGAAGTGGATTGGGTGCTGGTCCCCGAAAAGATATGGTCACATCCTAACAACCAGACCCTTTGAATATGAACTTATTTGGGAAAAGGGTCTTTGCAGATGTAATTAAGTTAAATATCTTGATATGAGGGGATCATTCTTGATTATCCAGGTGTGTCCTAAATCCAATGACAAGTGTCCCTTAGTAGGCAGAAGAGGAGAAGATACAGACACAGAGTAGGAGGCCACGTGAAGACAGAGGCAGAAATTGGAGTGATGCAGCCACAAGAAGCAGTTGCAACCACCAGAAGCTGGGATTTAAGGGGCAATGGGCATGGGCTCCATTCTCCTGTGGAGCCTCTGGAGGGAGCATGGCCCTGCCAACATCTTAATTTTGGACCTCTCACCCTCAGAGCAGTGAGAGAATACGTTTCTGTTGTTTTAAGCCACTGAGTTTGTTGGCATTTGTTATGACAGCCCTGGGAAACTAATATACCTGTCCCACAGTGCTCCAGTCAGACTGACTAGACAGAGAAAGATCTAGCAGGTTCCTCAAATCTGCCTGGTTCCCTTTCTGGTCCTTCACACATACTGATCCCTCTGCCCAGAACACTGTTCCACTCCCTTATAGGCTAACTCCTATTCTCCTGTCACTTCCTCCAAAAAGTCTTCTCCAACTCATCATGCGATTGGACCCCACTTACAGTGTGGTCCTACTTGCTGTATACTTTGCTTTTATAACACTTGTGATACTTTATGATAATTTTTTGTTTCATTGTTTCATTAGCCGGTAAGAAGTTACATGAGGGCAGAGACTGCTGTGTCTCCCGGGGTCAAGTGCAGTAATCACTTAAATACTTGCCCTCCACCATATCACTATTTTCCTACCCTCCCACACCCACCTCAAATTTGCTTTCCCTAGGCAGGAACCCAGGAATAGAACCTATTGTTGACTTGCTGGTAAAATCTCCCTCTCCTGTGTTTCAGCTCCTCAAAGCTCTCTCTCATCCTATTTCTGCCTCTGGCAGGCTTCCCCCATCATATGAAGAAAGACCATTTCCAACGGGAAATACAGAAGTAAACCTATGAAGATGGGAAGGAGACAGGAAACAGAAGTTGAGAGAACTTAACGTCATCACCTGAGTCCCTGTATCCATTCATCCCCGAGGCCATTGACACTCCTGGACTTCCTGGTTACATGAGTTCATAAATTCCCTTCTTTTTTCAAGCTAGTCTGAGGCCGTTTTCTGTCACCTGAAAGGCATCAACTCACCAGTCCTCATGGCCCTTCCCAAAGGGAGTTGCTGAAATCTCTATTTTAGTGAGGGACTG
Organism: Daubentonia madagascariensis; assembly: GCA_023783475.1. Lineage (NCBI taxonomy): Eukaryota > Metazoa > Chordata > Mammalia > Primates > Daubentoniidae > Daubentonia > Daubentonia madagascariensis. The sequence goes on along the minus strand of JAKFHU010000258.1, from coordinate 11,235,532 downwards.
AGGCTCAAGGGAGTCTGTCGCATGCCCAATCTCTCACAGCCGCGAAGTGGCAAGGCCAGGACCTGAACCCAGTCCATGAGGCAGGCAGGAGGAGGGGAAGATCAACAAAGGCTGAAAAGGAGACAGCATCCTTTGTCAGTCCCCAAAACCCCCCGAATACAAATCACAATAATTTGAGCACAAAAAGCAAGAACAAAATCTATGGTGCCCAAAATATCCATCTTTGTTTCCTACCGTCTGTGACACCCTGAATCAATGCTTCTTCACCTGGACCTTGGGGACCTAACTCTAATCAGGAGCTTCTTTCAATCTCTTACACGTCTTTCTCCTGATTATTTTGCATCTGTAGCAATGGGACAATGAGTACCTAAGGAGTCATGAGCCACACACCCGCACAGCCTGTGTCTGCCATTTAAAACAAACCATGTGGTTTTTTGCCCTCAGCTGTGCAGAGCCAGATCTCCCGGGGGCTCAACCTCTCCTTCCAAGAGACAGGTGCATTTCAGGACTGTGGCGCTGAAGCACATGAGAGGGTTAGTGCAGCTTCGTTAGTAGCTAATACCCTTGTTGATGATCTGTAGGTGCTCAGGCTCTGAAGGCCCTGTTCACATTAACCAACCTCAGCGCTCTTGCCTCACGGATTCCTGTGTCCCCAGGTGAACAGCGCATTTCACACCTGCTACAATGCAGAGCTCTTCATTAACACAGTCTCCTTCATAGGTCCCAAACAAGGAGAAAATGTCTTCTTTGTTTGTGTGTTCTGTTTTCCGACCACCCCCTGGGCGCCTGGACCCACCCACAGGGCACCTGGATCAGTATTAAATAGCTGAGAGGTGAGCTCAGCTATTGAGTCCCATAGCCTCTGCCAGGTAAGGATTTCAGAGAAATGTATATGAACATGCCCCAAGATTATAAGATGACAAGGGAGGAAGACTTTTTGGAGGAAGATTTCATTTAACCAAGTTAAATGAAAATTCATTAAAATTTTACAGTACTTTACAATATACATTATTATTTCACTTAACCATTTGGCCATGGGTTAGAAATTAACTGATGTTAGACCACGGGGAGAATATATTATTTTCACTTCCAAGTAAATAATATTTTCCCATGGCTTCCCTTTCATCCTGGTTGAGAAATGTAATGGGCCCCTATTATTTTGTCAGCTCAGCACCAGCCTCGTTTCAGGGAACCGTCTCCCCGTCTCCTGGGAACTGCTCCCCTGGCCGCTCGGCCCCTGTGCACACACATGTGCCCTCAACGTACATGGGGCACCACAGGGTATTGCCTGTAGGTATAATGGGCCTTGCCCTTGGCACCAACCATTGGTCAAGGGGGGGGCACCTGATCCAAACAGGCCAATCGGAGCCCTCGCCCGGGATTTGGGAACTGCAACTGACAAAAGAAGTCAGTCTCTCTCCGGGTGTCTGAAAATGAAGACATGTAAATGCAGAAGCAGTTGGCAGCCCTGTTCCACCATGTGGACTGAGGAATAGAAAATGCCAATCAGCAGAAAGAGAATCAGAAGCAAGGAGAGGAGAGCACATCCAGACAGCCTTTGAGCTCCTACTTCTAGCTGCTCGAGAGGCCTATCCATATTCCTCTTTTGGATTCCCTGGAATCCAAGTAGCCTTATAATAAAATTCTTTTTTGGCTTAAACTTGCTTAAGTTGGATTTCTCTTCCTTGCAACCAAAGATTTTTAACTAATATGAGAACATAGTCCTATTTCAGTCTCACTTACATGCTAATCTTGAATTCCTCAACCATTTTACTTTGTGACTTCAGCATGAAAAAATTAAAGTGAAAATATTTGAGTTAGACTCTTATGCAAATTAGCCCGCAATCATTCTCTTGGACGGTTTCTTCACAGAACACTGGTAGAGTTTTCCTTCATACTGGAATGGATTAAGTACATGCTGGAAGTACAGGGAAGGACTAGGTCAGTGGTCTGGCTACCAATGGTGGATCATGGCATTTTTATGATTGCCACTAAGAATTTGGTCTTCTCTAATTTTAACGTTCATTGGCAAGTGTGATGTGTTCTCTTTGGATGCTCTACCTTATTCAAATGATTTCTGATCTTTAGGCCTGTCAGCAATCCCTTTGGACACTCCAAATCCAATGACCCACATCCACAAGCAAGGGTCTTTGGTGTGCCCCTTCCTATTGAAGCTGCCTTTCTACCAGAATTAGCCTTGTCACAGGCAAGGCCCTGTCGTGGAAGGTGGCAGGGAGCTGTCCAACTGAGACTGTGAAGGAGCTGAACAGACAGAAAACCACTTTGCTAATAGGACTAATAGGAATGACTCCTTAGCTAGGAGCCCTCTCCACTCGTTCTTTGCTAGTTAAAAGGTGATATTGTCCCCATCACCTTTCTTAACAGTGGGTGTCTAGCGTTTTTAAAAACCATGGAACTAAGTAAGCTCTTGCCTATTGTCTATTTAGGATCTCTCAGGTTTCTCCTACTAAAAATAGAAATTAACCCAAAACCCACTGGACTTGACCAAAGACAAGGAAGCATGTGTCTAGCACATGGCTAACATGCGCAGGCATAAATGTAGTTAGATATTAAAACCCAAAGGTTGGTGGAAGTGCTCACCAGCCTGGCCCATGCCCTCCCTTATCAGAGTGAGTGTGCCTTTGATCACAAGGAGCCTCAGAAGCCTGAGCAACATATTAGTCACCATTTCTACTCTAATTGGAAAATATTTCTTTGTTCCCAGCCCAAGTTCAATCAGCATTTCAGTTAAACAGGTTAAAAAAAAAAAATTCCCAAGAATTTAGAGCTGGAAAGAACCTCAGAGTCATTTGGCCCAAAAGGTTTATTTTAAAGATGAAGAGATGAAGTCACTTGTTCAAGAATGCACAGCTAGTTAGCAGAGGACGTGAGGGCAGAAAGCATGTCACCCCCTCACTCCTAGTTCCAGGCTCTAAGAAACAAGCACTTTTCAGAACGCTCCCGAGCCCTCACTCTGACCCTCGCTGCTCCTGGACAGCCCTGCCTGTGTTGAGGCTGCAGATGTCCAAGACGTCAAGGGCACTGGCTCCTCTACATCTTTCACGGAGAAAGTTCCAAGGCACTGGGGGCCAGTGTGGCAGGGTTTTCAAAGGCCTGCAGCGGGAGCCCTGCTCGCAGGGATGCAGTCCAGATGTCCTCATGTCCCCTCTGCACATGCAAGCCTCACATCGCTGTAGTCCACCCCCTCAAATCCCCACCCACCCCATGCAGCAGCAGAGCCTCACGAGGCTTCCCCAAGCCCCGGGCACACATTCAAAACATACCTAGGAATGCCGCCGAGAACTCCTGCCTAAAAGGACAGGCAGCCCACTGCAGGGCTGTAAGATGGATGCAGGGGCCTGTCCCTCTCTCTTATCAGCAGGCTGCCCCCCCTCCCACCGTGGTCATTTGCTGTGGGAAGGCAAAAGAAAGCAATGAAATTGCAGGGCACATGGAAGTCAAACTGACACATAACCACACTCAGAAGAGACGGCCCAATTGCTAAGCAGCTTGAGTGGGAAAGTGAGAAAATGATGGGGTTTTCACAGAGCAGGTGGAGTTCAGTGCAAACAATCCAAGCGGCTTGCTAATCATTAGAGATGGCACCTTTGTTCAATTTCAAGAAGTGCAGTTTCAGGGGCATTTTTCCTCCTTGAAAAAGAGACTATAAAGACAATATAAATTTGTTTAAGCTCAAGATGTGAAACAAACTGATGTTGTGCTTCCTCAGCTTTCCGGGTTAGGGATGGCGGTATAATTTAGCATCACCTGAAGTCGAGACTCACCTGAGTGGAATTCTGGCTTGTCGGTGAATCCCACCCACATCTCCAGAGATGAGTCGGGTTCCTCTAGATTCACACACACATAAAGAAATTGTTATATCCTTCTCCTTGCTCCTGCTCTTCCATTGAACAATAGGCACGCCCAGGATATGTGGGTTTTGGAGCATCTATCAGGGAGAACATGGGGAAGATTTCTTGACTCCTATTATTTCACTGTCTGTGTATGGTTTATGTGTCCGTTGCTACCTGAACAGAGGTAGAAATTCCATATAGGCTGGCTAAGAGAAGAAAACTGTTCTCACTCAGATTCTATAAATTACCCATATTCTCACTTTAATATCAAGTATGATATGTATTAGAGTGCATGGTTTGGGCTAGAATCAATTTGGAAGGCTGTCAAATAAAACACAAAATAGGGAAATAAATCCAAAGTAAAATTTATGACATGATTTTACTCCCATTACATTCCATTTAACAAATGCATATGTTTTACAATATCTTTAATAATAATTATTAAACATAGTAAAATACTTCCAAACTTGGCTCATTGCATAATTGTACTTCGAGTGAAAAAAAAAATTATCTGAAGCCTTGTCAATATGCCACTTCCTCCTCCCCCAGCTTTTAACAGAAGCAGCCTCCAGTGGAATAATCCAAGCTGTGTTCAAGAAGTTGGCAAGTAGGTCCAATTAAATGTGGTTTTACTGTATTCTGGCGTTTGCATATCTAGTTTGCCAAGAAGTAATCTTTCACAAAAAAAAAAAAAAAAGAAAAAGAGAAAAAAATCTGTACAGACACAGCCAGGATGGTGCAATGCATCACATAACTTTACCCCATGACTAAGATAATCTTTTTTTCTTAAATAGCTGTACAAAACATATCATACATCCATCATATTCCTATATGAATCACAATACACCATCCTTTATGGAGCTTCTTACATTTATACATGACAAACTGAAATTCATCTTAATAGCTCTGTTTATTTTAATTATTAAACTCAAAAAGGGTTAGCTTTTAGCCACCTGAGCTTGATGTATTTATTCAGGTGTACTCCAGTCGGATTATCTGAATGAGGCTATAAATGATCCTATTGACTATTAAATACCGATCTGTCAAAGCTGCAGTCATACACATTCACAAACCTGGGTTCCTGAAACTCAGAGAGTAAAATGCTTCTCTGAGCTTTGCAGATGAAATCCCAGACAGTTCCTTTTACTGATGTTTTACACACTCTTGATCCCTTGCAGAGGAGCTGACTTGCGTAGCACCTTCCAGCTAACCAAGGCTCTACGCGAACGATCAGCCGTATCCAAAGTCCAGATGGAAAGCTGTCAACAGAGAGACTCCTTCCCCTCTGCCCACTGCATGATTCATCCCTGGCATGAAGACAGGCCCAGAGATGCCCCCAACACCTCGGCTCCCATAGGTGAGACAGGAGGGAAGCACAGGTGCCCACTCCCCAAGTCAGCAGGGAGGAATCAGGTCACAAAATGCTGTAAAACACACAACCTGGTCTTTGTTATAAACCATCATGAGCTCATTAAAAACACATGCAGAAATGGTTAAACAAAATCCCAAACCTTTTACAAAATTGCCAGTCTATTAGAAGGACTGAGCTCACAGCAAACTCTCCCTTCCAATGTGTGCAATGGAGCAGCTAATGTCCTTTGGACTCTCGTCTATGGCACCAAGCAGAGGGAAGTTTTGGGGGGGGCTTGTTTGTTTTTGGTTCTTGTTTTTGAACTTTTTTTAAAAGCCAAACTGTTAAATATACCAACCAAAAGAACTATGTCCCCAAACATATATCGTTATAGTCATTGCCTTAAAAAAAACTTATGAAAATTATAAAATAGAAAGGCAGATGTGTGTCATTATAGCAAGGGGAGAAAGAAGGAAAAGAAATAGATGACTGTGGCTCGAATGCTTTTGTGAAATGGCACTGCATCAAAGAGCGAAGTGGACACGCTGAATGGGGATTCTGAAGACATCTACTACTTGGCCCTGTTACGTGAAAAAGTTGGATCATAAGTTTGATCTGTGCAATATTTGTTCAAAGTTTCCTTACAAGCAGCATCGTGCGTGGCAGTGTTGCATTCCGTTGCATTGTAGACTTTCACCAGGTGCATCTTCCTCCAGATGGATTTATTTGCTATGATACAATATAACCATAGATTCATACTGCACCACAATGTGGCTGTAACAACACAAAATAGCACATAGATGAAGGGAAGTCTGAGATTGAGACGCTCTGAGCTCCGATCTGGCATGTGCCCCCTTCTCCTGGTGAGATCGGAGTAAATCATTTAAATCTCTAGGTAAATCATTTTAATATGTGTGCTTCCCTGGGGACTTGTGCCTGTTTGTTATTATATATATTAATCATACTGTTTTTTACAAAACAGTAAAAATGAACCAAATCTTTCAGTCTTGGTTTCTTCGGACTTAACAGAAAAAAAAAAATCTGTATCCCACTTAGGCTTTTGGACTAGATTAATCAGATAGAGATTCAAAAGGGCTTTGGGAAATTTGAGATCTGCGAAAGGAACCAAAAGTATGATATGTTATATGAGATTTGCATACCTAAATATGTACACACCTACAAAACCCACCTGAGAATGTGAACTCTTTTTCATTACTATGATACTTTAATTTTCACATTTCATGTAGAAATTGCTTTCCTCGGGGCCTGCTTAAAACTGAAGTAAAATTGAAATTCTTAGTGTTTGATGAATTTAAATCCTAAAAATCCACATAGAAAAAAACCCCACATTGGTAAGAAGGCTTTGGGATAAGGAAAAATTTCATCATGGCGTAAAAAATAATTATTATTATAATAGAGATGTCACCTCAAATTTATGTAGCATCTTTTCTCTGAGAGCTTAATGCTTTTGCATGTTCATTTTCACATTATTCTAAGGAAGAAGGTGAGATGGGTATTACTCTCCTGGTCTTACAAATGGAGAATGAAGGTATCAGGGTAGGATTCCTTGGGTGTTGCATTGATAGATCTTCCCTAACTTTCTCTTGAGCCTTCTTTCCAGTCGATGATGTTGACAGGAGGTGAGAAACATTCTCAAAAATCAAGGCCGATTTTCCGATTAAGTGGAAAAATATTCAATTCTCCCATTTCAGCAGCAAACAGGTTTTGAGGTCCCTGTTTCTTCTTTCCCTCCTTCACGTCCAACAACAGCTCTGACAACCCTACAGTTACCAGGCTGCAAGGAGCAGTGCCTCGTTGTGGTTGAACAAATAACATGTTTTGGAAACCCAAGCAACCCTTTCGTAGCTGGGAACAGAGAGGGAGAGCATGTCAGTCAGTAGAATACTGACAGGGTTTCAGGTCTTGCTGAGCCCGGAAGAAGAGGGATGAAAACATGTCCTTCCTCTGACACCTTCAGAGAATGTTCTGCTGTATATATTTTTTAACTAGATGATAGGATCAAAGTCAGAAAAAGAAATAGTATCGTTTCAATCTTAGATTCAATTGGTAAATATATGTAGCAGACAATGGTAAATGTAATCATGGTAAATATATATTTGCATGATGCAAATTTTATTACTTAGGCACAAACAGAATGTTGATTTCAGATTCAGACTTGATCAAAGATTTGCCCGGATCGAGGAATTCAAAGTTTGTGTGCCTCCAAAGACAGAAAAGCCTGATCTCTAAAATGATAGATACCAAAGGTTTGGGGAATGTCTGAAATGTTTGCAAAGAACTTTGAACTCCTTCTCTCCATGCCTAGCCCTGTCCACTTTTAGGACGAATGAACTTGAGTCACTTTTGCTCCTTCCAGCTCTAAGTTTTTGTGATTTTAGATTAGCTCTGTGGAAGAACATGGGACGCAGCAATCTGTAAGGGGAGAATATCAGACACCCACTGGAGGTCTTCAAATAATGAAGAATAACTGGGCTATTCTGGCCATTAGATTTTTATACTTTGAATAACAAAATTAGTTCATTATTTCAAAAGCAACCAGTCCAGAATGCAAATTTTAAAATTGAAGATACAGACGTAAGCTTGGAATTGTTTTTGTTTATAAGGCTTAAAAGTTATGTTATTTTAGGAGAGATTAAAAAAATGATATATGTATTACTAAATAAGAATAACAATGTGAGGTTTGATTGCCTTAGTCTTTGAGGGTGTTATTTGACTGACTTTTAAACAGAAACACTTCAATCACTTAAAATCCTTCCATGCTGGTCAAGCCTACTAACCGCCTGTCGTATTTAAAGTATTATTTTTACTGCAAGATAAGCACCTATACAAAGCAAACTGAATAAATGATGACAAGCCCTCCCTCTCTCCCTATTTTGCACAGAAGCGATTCTAGTACTGGTTTGAGGCATCCCTCAAGTAAAATAACATAAAAATAGAATGTGAGAAATCACCACATTTTCTAGACTTCACACTTACCATAAAAAGCAAAACTTCATTGTGACCCAACATATTCCCTAAATTTTTTTTTTCTTTTAACCTAAGGATTTCATCTAGTTCAATGTTGTTTATTGTCATGAGCCCCCAGAAATGTCTCAGCTCCTTCATCTGCATGCTTAGTCCTCCCTTAGTGGAAATATGTGGTTTGCTGGTGCAGAGTGGTACGTAGGGCCAATCTCCAATGCAGTTTTCATTTTAAATTTGTTTCAATTTTTTCAGAATGGTAGAAATTCAGACACAAAACAACTTGGCTGGAAAATTCAGTTGTGCAATGGTGTCAAAATCACTCGATGCCTAAAGTTTACCCTCCTATAGTAAATAAAAGGACATTGAGAAAAATAGAGAGCAGACTATAAAGTACGGATTTGAGTTTGATTCTCAACAAAAATCGGAACCTAAAGGAATATTTCATCTGCCAGACTTCGGTTTCTTTCGGTTTATTCAGTTGCAAAATCTTGAGGATTTTGAAGAGATCTTAAACAAATTTGACACTAAGGGCTCGTCTATAATGACTATGCTTTAAATATAAACCTCTACCATTTCTCCCTCCTGTCACATGCTTAAGCATGAGACCTTCTTTCTCAAAGCCAGGTAGTTATAAATACAACTTTTATAAATTAGGTTTCTTGGGATATGGGTTCTATGCTCAAATTTCTTCTACTTGATGAGGATTTTAAGTGACAGAGAAACCATTATAAATTTTTAAAAAAGTGGATTTTTTTACACTAAATACAAATAGATGGCACTAACTTCTATGGCAGCTATGGCTCACAAGCAATGAATACTTTCCTTAAATGTTTTAATTATCTATTATTGCACTATTGTACTTTTCCAAAAATTGCCCAAATAGACATCCTTAGGAAGCATTGCTGTCTAGTAAACACACAATTGGCATTTCAATATTACCAAACAGCTCATTTACATGATAGAGTTCCAAAGAAATGGTCCACAGAAAAGGTATACATATATTTTGAGTCTGTTTTTAAAAACAAGGTTTAAGAGATTCAGATGAAGAACTTAAATGCTCTTACTTTGATCAAAGATCATTTCAAAGCATTAGACATACAAAATGTTAGGGTCTTTGTAATAATCCCCTCAAAGGTAAACTGCATTAAGTATGATTTTTAAAATAAAATGAATATGTCCTCTTTTATAGTTTTAAGTACTATATATTAATATTAATAAATCATACATGATTAAGATACATCCTTTTAAACTCTGTCACATAGCAAAAGTTAGCTCTGGTTTGGCATAGTACGTATATAAGGTTATGGTATTCTTTTGAGTTCAGTATTATTGTATATGCATTGTGTATTGAAACAAAAGATTTAATCTGTCCTATATATGTTTACCAATATTCGAACACATTTTTCCTACTCTACTTCATATTAACTACAAATACATCTTTTGCAAACTTGAATATTTGGGGCGATACGACTTTTTAAAATTCCTATGTATTCATATAACCATGCATATTGACATTTAATAAAAGCTACTTGATTTAATGATTAACTACAGAGATTATAACAAACTGTAAATAAGTCATTTCCGTGAATGGACTCTCTATGGGTGTCACACGGCCTCTCAAAGCCACTCTAAATATCCTCACTGAAACTGTTACTGACTAATGTGCTACATTTTAAAGCCAAATTGGGTTTTCACTCCTCTCCTGCCAAACTAACTAGAGAGAATGCCTCCTATAGCAAATTGCAAGTTTAACTGCAAACCCATTCCTAAAGATTAGAAAAGGAGAAACCTTATTTGGCAAAAGTGCCCAAAATTCAAGAAAAATTTTGGGCTTGAAAGGATTTTTTTTGTAAACTACCCTTCAGCCAGAGAAAAGTACCATGTTCACATAAACCTAGGAATTATTAAAAAAGTTACCTGGATAATTCATCCAACCTTAAAAAAATTGCTAATTTCTTTCAAGTGCTTGAATATTTTAGAAAAACTGTTCTATGAGTCTGAAATATCTGGATAATTAATTCAACAATTTATTTAGTGTAAGCAGACACATTTATAAGGTATTTGGGCTTAGGGTAAAAAACAACTTTTCATGCCGTTGCTTCATTTCTCTGACCTCACCCTTTAGAATGTTTTAAATTTGGAGTTCAGCTTCTTTCACAAGACATTACAAAAGTTATTAAAAATTTTTTAAGGCATTGGTTTGCAAAAATAGTAAAAGTTTCATTTCTAAAGTATCTCTGAATATGAATTAGTATTTCTCAAAACCTCCAGCATCATCCATAGAATCTGACTGCTGTAGTGATCATTTTATAATATTAAGAAAATTTAAGCAGGAGTGAGGGAGCTAGAAACATGAAATGTTTCTTATTATGGAACTAACTTGACTTGAAATCAAAAGATAAGTGGTTCTACATTTTAAACCAAAGGATCACATACAGAGATATTTTGCTGTGTTTCTGCAGGCAAAAGGTAGAAAAATTTTAACGTAAGGGGCAAAATCCTGTCAGTGCAATAAACTTGGACTATAGCCAAAATAAAACTCCTAAAAGCTATTTGCTTTAAAAAATAAAACTATTGCGTTATTTTTAAGGATGGTATCTTTTAACATTTTAATGGCAAATGACTTAACAGAAAAGGATGGAGCTTTTCTCTTCTGCATTTCAAAATTCACACTTACTCAATTCACTGTACCTGATCAGCAATTTCAAACATTGCAACAAATATTTATGACAAAAATTTAGATCACTATCTATAAATTAAAATCTAAAATTTTCTGAATTTTCTATCCAGAGGCATGTAAAAGTTTCCCTCATTATATTAGAAATCAAAGAATGTTTTAAGCTTTATAGGAACGAAATAGTCAAGCAATGCAGGAAATTTTGAGATCTTGAGACCATTTTTTAAAAATTCTTATCTGTACAATGGGATTTCTTAAGTCAAGTTTTTGTATACTTTGTGTATGTTTTATACAAAAAAAACTTGGAAATTCAAGATTGTTTAAGTAGTGTCAATTCTTGGGCAAAAAACAAAATAACTTCTCTGATGGTAGTTCAAAACAAAAGATTTACTTGGAAAATGAATATTGTGGACATCTTATTGTGAGTTATATAATTTTAATATAGTGTTCACCTTGTACTAACCTTTCAATAACCTGTTTGTAGATAGTCATGACAAGTCTGTTAAAGAAAAACTGTATTTGACTCACCTATTAATCTGACAGCATGATTAACCAGAAAGAAAATCCAAAATTAGTATCCTTAACATTTTATACTTCTTGGATATTCCCTAGGATACGCCTAGTACACACTGCTGGGCCCACATCAATCCAGAGTATAATTGATTATCTAAAAGAAACAGATGTTTTGAAAAGTAAATAAAACCACATATGTAAAATGTACTTATGTATCAGCCAGATGTCAAAAGAGGAGGAATCAATTTTAATTGTTTCCAATGTGATACATGACAAATTAATTTCCTTTTTTAAGTGTAGCGAATAAACTGGTTCCTTCATTTCGCTTATCAAATGTGATAATTTGTGCAATTAATATTCTGGTCTAGTTTCACAAAGAATGTTTTAAGAAGTTATTTCCTCTACGTTACACGTCAAAATATTGCTTTTTAAGTATATCCAGTTAAGCTTGTTAAAATAATGTTCCTCATTTAAAATTAGATGTTAGGGGAACTAAATTATAAACTCTCAGCATTTTCAGGAAGCTTTGAGATACTGACCAGTTACTACAGGAAATGAAAATAAAAAGTCTCCCCTTTTTTATAAGCTTGTAAGTGGACAAAAAATTATTTTGTGGAGGTCAAGTGTACTTTCCCTTTGCAGGTGAAACAATGTTTGGCTGATTAAAACCAAGTGTGAGTTGCATATTCTAGAAATTCTGCTTCAACAAAAAAGAAATATAGGATTCCAAATTGTAAATTATTGATTGTTCTTAACGATAAAATCTTTGTACTCCATCAAGGAGCTCATAAATGGTACATTTTCAAATTTCAGACCTTACATATCCTACTTCTATAGAGGTTAAAAATATATTAACCTTACTATAGGGCCATTTAATACAAAGGTATTTTACTTAATTTTGAGTAGTAATGTAATTAGTAAGTAACTTAATTTAGTAACGTAAAACTGTATTTTCACATGTATCTTTAAGGTTGGAAGTTATGGACCATTACAGATTTCAGGATTTACAAAACCTCTGGGTGTCTGGCCCTGCTTGCACTTAGGGCTGTTTGTGACAATTCCTCTACAGTACCGCCACACGTGGCGCATTCTGTCAATTCCGTAGGTCAACCGGCAACGCTTCTCACCCTGACGTGTACCCAACTAGGCAAGCACGAAGTTGGGATGACCACAAAAAGTAGGGAACAGAGTTCTTTTAATGGTGCATGTATTTAATTACATTTCAAAATTAAAATTTGAGAATTAAAACTTGGGAACTTTCAAGTTCTCCCAGCAACAAAAAGTATGTATATAGCTAATCTTGAACGATCACATTCCTGCTAATTCAATTGCCTAGAACTCCAGTCATTAGCCAAGCAGTCTTCCAAATTAAGACATCCGGTCTCCTCCAATTTTCCACTTAAACCAGAACACAGGAGAATAGATTTGACCAATCAACTTAGGATAAAATTACACATGAAAAGTGATTTACAGTGTATGGATTAGTAGTTGTACAGCTGTATTATGAAAAACTTATGCTGCCACTTAAAAGTTTCATGGATTCACAAGCTTCTAGGGAATTACCTCAATATTCTTGATCTAGATTGTAGAAAATGGGTCACGTTTTAAAAATGTGCATTTAATATCTTCTTAAATGACTAGAATGTTTACACATTTCCATTTGAGTGATTTCATTTCATAAACTCAACAGAATTGATATTAAAGATGTCATGTATAATACATATTTAGAATCTATATAACACATAATCACAATAAAACTACACACGAGATTCTCAGTTCATATAATTTATTGCAGTTAGCACACAGTTTAAAAATTCACCAACACACCAATAGTACAAAACTAAACAGCATTATAAGTTATTCCCCCCTCAGGAAAATAAAACATACTATGATTGTCAAAGCTAGATGTCAGTCTAAGTTTTAGAACAAAGGAAGAATGTGAAACTAAGAAAAGGAAAAAGCAATCACTCACAATGACCACAAAAAGAAAATCCAAAAGAAAGTCCGTTTTCTCACAGACATTGATTGTCTTTCTCTAAATTAATAAAAATTATTTTAACATAAACTGTATTTAAAAAAAACTAGAAACTCTTCAAGTAACTAAAGATAATGCTCCAAGGCCATTTTCACAGCTTTTTTTGTTTGTTTGTTTGCTTTAAATGCCATTACAGCCAAATTAACACACATTTGACCAAATATTTCCAAAACAGTCCAGCAACACACAATGGAGTTTTCCATTCAGTATCTTAAGCACAAAAATAGGCTATGTTTACAGTAGTTAAGGCGATCAAATTTTAAACAAAAGCAATTAAAAAAAAAAAAGGGAAAAACAGCAAACGTTTTCCATGCTACTCCCATAGACCTTATTTGTAAGTGCAAGACAGGAAAACAAACACTGTGCAAAATGCTTTTGCCCTGCGTGCTGGTCATTAAAACCACACGTTGGGCTGCAGCCTCTGCTGCCGCGATACACATAGTCTACTAACCCCCTTCCCCATGTCAATCAAGGCAGTCCAGTCCTTTCAGCCTGGGGCTTTTTCAGTCCATAGAATCTTTTCATGAGTAGGGGGTGAGGGGGTGAGGGTAGGGGGAGGAAGGGAGGGAGGGTAAGGAAGAAGGGGAGAAAAAGAAAAGGGGAGCAAACAAAAAAAAAAAAAGAGAGAATGACCTATTGTCAATTTGTGCAGTAGTTATTCTAAAACTGCTCAACTGGGTAAATGTGTACACCTAAACTCTGAGCTGGCATGGGTTTTGTGCAATTAGAAGTTTGTTATAAATGCACACTGCACATGCAAATCTTTAAGCTGTTTGTAAACATTTATATTTTCCTTGTTATGTAGCGAAGTTATCAATTTGCAGCTTAAGTTTTTATTCAGCTTAACAGTTTCAACTTAAAGACAGTGGGAAAGTCAATTTAAATTATATAAAATAAAAATAAAAACAGTGCATTTACGTTCTTCATAACACCAGTTTTTTTTCCAAATGGTGCTATTTTTCTAAGGAAATTAAATAATTTTAAACTCACTTGTTAAAGTTATACAATGCAAACAAAGACAAAAAATATATTGAAACTCATGCATTTCTGTAGCGTTAATATTTACTTTTCAAGACTCAACTAAGAGCATCAACACAACCTGTCAAGTTCTTTGACACCCCCCCCAGCCCATGTAATCAATTACAGTATACAATAACAGTAATTCACATTTTTAAACACACAGTTCAACACTGCTGAAGCTGCAATATCCTTTTTCATCCCAAGCAAACCTTCACAAGACAGTGTCCCAGTGATCCCAGTGTACTTTCAGAATTTCTCTCACTGGGAACCGTCAGAAAACCAGAAGTTGCCACAGAAAGTTTTAAGTCAACTGCTTGTTTAAAAATAGATAATCCAGCATTTCAGAAATTTTCCATTTGGGTCTAAAAGCATTCAGGTTTCCAACAGCCAGAAAAGATTCATGCAATTTGAGACATATAAAGAGGCTAATAAAACTGGAGGGAATTTCTACTTTAAAAAAAAAAAAAATTGTTGGGGGGGAAAAAAAAGAGCTCAAAAGACAATGCAGAGCTGACAAAATGAAGCCATATGAAAGCATTTTGTGATAGGACGATTTGTTTAAAAGGTTCTTATTGGCTTACTTCCCCTACCCCCTCAAAGGAAAAACACCTCTCTATTCTCTGACTTCTCTAAAAGTTTCTTTTATCAGAATGCTAAATTAGTGAGATTCTCATGCTATTCTAAAGTGCAAAAACAAGTTAATATCCCAACTTTTTAGTTCCAGGAAACAAGACTGCTTTTAGACCGTACCACAACTATATAGAGATCTATTTATATATATATATATTATTTATATATATATAAAATTATTTCCAAAGTTCTTGAGAGCTATCTTCTAAGGTCCAGTCTCTGACAGTAGGCAAGCTCAGTGCTTCGCTTTTGACAGACAAGGAGTTCACCAACTCACAGTGGAACTTGCGAATGTGTCTGTACAGGTCTCCGGACTGCGTGAACCTGCGCTCGCACCACTTGCAGGCGTGCGGCTTCTCGCGGGTGTGCACCACGGCGTGGCGGCTCAGGTTGTGCGAGTACTGGAAGCTCTTGCCGCACTGGGTGCACGTGTAGGGCTTCTCCCCCGAGTGAGTCCTCTCGTGGCGCTTGAGGGTGTACATGCAAGAGAAAGTCTTCCCACACAGCGAGCACGTGGGCACGTTGACATCGGTGGCAGGCTTGCTGCGGATCCCGTCCTGCTCACGGAAGTGTGTGCTCAGGTGGATCTGCAGGATGTGGGGGCTGGGGAAGACTTTGTTGCACAGAGGGCACATGAAGATCTGGCCCGCGGGGCTCAGGATGTTGGAGACGTAAGGGAGCAGGCTGCTCTCCATGCCCCCCTCCACCTGCACACGCTCGTTCTCCGGGGTCATCATTTCATCGTCGCTGGCTTTGTCGTCCCGATCCAGCTCCCTCAAGACCGAGTCCTCCCTCAGAGGAGCCAGATGGGCCGGCTCATACTGTACCCTGTTATTAGTGCTCACACTTTCTTTCACAGTGCTATGTTCCATGTCATAGTCATTAGTGCCAACATCACTCTCATCACAGGAAGCCTCTTTCTCCACCTTCACCTGCACCAGGTTGCTTCTCAGCACGTCCTGTGAAGAGAAATAAGAGCTGTTCAGATTTTCAACTCCTGAAAGGCTGGACTTGACAGACAGGTCCAGCACACAGTCAACATCTGCTGAATCCCTCACGGAGGTGACAGACCTCTGGGACAAAGACTCTGTTGAGCTGCAGGGGCTGGCTACTGTTTTTCCAGCTGCTGTGGCGTGTGGCTCTGCCTCTCCGCCAGCCTGGGGGATGCCTGCTGAGTCTGAGGGCAGTCGCATCCACATGTTCCCAGACTCAGCTGCCAAGTCCCTTTTGCTGGGCAGGATGTTCAATTTTTCATCTTCTCCTTCATCTTCATCACTGGGCAAATCGCCTGCCATGTGGCTGCTGCCATCAGAGAGACTCTCGACTTTGTCCGAACAACTTGAAGCATCTTCTTCCTTTTTGGTGCTGTCTGCCTCCGTGGTGGCTTTCTCTTTCAGCTTCTTTTTGCAGACTTTGACAATGTCATACATGTGGAGATAACTGGCAGCTGCCAGCACGTCTTCAATGGGCAAGTCTTTGAACTGGAGTTTCCCTTCATACATGAATTCAAGCAGGAGAGCGAAAGCGGGGGCTGTAACAATGTCGCTGTTCAGATGAACAATGTCTCTTTTGTCCAGCTGGTCCTTGTAAAAGAGGTGGAAATACATGCTGCATGAAGCCAGTACAGCTCGGTGCGCTCGGAACTGGGCATCTCCCACCAGAACAGTGCAGTCACAAAGAAAACCTTGGTGTCTCTGCTCGCTCAGACACTGCAGCAAATGTCTACTATGGTCTGGAAACTCCATACTGTCTTCATACCCTGGGAAGAAAGGAATTTCTCATTAGATCCTGGTCAGGAACAACTTTTCAGCACTCTAGTCCCCATATAAAAAATAATTCCGCTTTGGCCGCCGAGGTACATGTCCCTGAATTTTAATCAGGCTTATGACTCAAACACTACCAAATCACACGCACAAGACCTAAACGCGAGAAGAAAGATGTAGACTTTGCGAACTTCTTCACCCCAAACAGGCTCTGCTGTATCTCCACCTTCCCTGAACTTTTAGTCAAGTTTCTAAAGCCTTCATTTAACTACAGTTTCTTACTAAGAAGAATTTAGATCTCTTTCAGAAGAAATTTAATTAACTCTACTCCTCAAATTATGTCCTGCAAAACCTACAAAACAGCTTTCATTTCAGAGCGAACAACTCATATAATGAACAAAGAAAAATCCCAAACATATTCTGGAAGATTCAAGAAAACTTGTTCAAACACCTTTTTTTCTTTTATTACTTTTGATACTTAACTGTACTTAGCACAGTTTAAACACACACATTTGGGTGAATCAAGAAAAAAAATGAAATCGCATAATTAGTCCAGAAATTAGCAAACAACTTACTTTTAAAGTCAGAGTGTTACAACAACAAAAGCCCTGTGTATAAAAACAGATGTTAATGCCTTAAGATTTGCAGGTATAGCACACATGTACGAGATCAGAAGGAACTACACCAACAGATGGAAAAGATCATCTTTACTATGAACAAATCCAACGATTTTTTTAAATGAACTGAGGAAAAAAATGGTTATATTTCTTTGTAGACTCTGTACTTCTAGAATATTAGGAACCAGAGGGGCTTTATTTAACTCTGAAAATTCTCATCTAAACTTTGATCCATTGCAAGGCAAAATGAGTTCCATATTAAAATTAATTCAAGCTTTTCAAAATAAAGGCATACCATACTTAAATAAAACTCAAAAGTTTTACAGGTTCGACATTAAAAAAAAAAAGCCATTCAAGAGGAAGAAAGTATTTTTTTTTTTCTGGCTCTGCCTTACCTCTGTCAACAGAAAATACTTTGTTTCAACATAATTTGATATATTTTGTTTTCCCACTAGCTTCTATTCTTTCAAATATGCATAGTTGCCCTTGTCTTCTGGTGAGGGAGGGTGAAACGGAGGGAGAGGAAAGGCAAAGATGTGCAAAGGGTCAAAATTCAAGAACAGTGGGTAAACTCCGTAAAAATAAAGAAAACCCGACTTCCCCTTTCCTGTGACCAGAAGCAAGCCTCCACACCATCCATCTCAGCAAGTGCATTTTGGGAATGGATACACTTAATTTGATATTCAGAAATTACTTCCCTTCTTCTTCTACACTTTGCCCAAGACAGACTAAAACTTTCATCCTAACCCCAAACACATTCTGCAAGATACCACTGCTAGAATAAACTAAGATTTACAATACAATCACTTTAAGTGCCCCACAGCTAACATCAATCCTAATCCTTGAGAGGGCTAAAAATAAAGATTGGAGGGCAGCTCACAAGGTAGCCGTGATCAAATTAGGAGGCTGAGAGGACAGAGAGGGACGAAGAAGGAAGCTTATAAACATCTGATCCAGCTGACTGTGGCCATATGGCAGCTGCTGCCCAGATAAAGAGATTAAGAATAGAGTAGTGCGATTACAGCTGTCTGGCCAATTCAGTCAGCTCGAATCTACAAGTTCTAAATTAGTCGCTAACACAAAAACTCCTGCAAATAATTATTGTTATGCTGAAATAAAAGATCTCTTAAATATATATTTGAAAGAGAAATGAGGAAACCAGTCAAACTATTCTCCTGGGGACAAAAGTTTGCTTTTTTTTTTCCTTCTTAAAAAATCTTCAGTTTCAAAAGCACTACAGCTGCGTGTTTCAGTAGTGCTGCTGAATGTTTTGAAGAATAAAGTTTCACAGTGGAATTAATCACACAACAATCTAGCTTCTTAACTAGAATAATCTCCTCATATAAGTTTGAATGCTGGATTCCAGACAGTTTACTATTTCTTCCCCCACCCCCAAAGCAAAAGGAATCTCAATAGCAGTGAACAACAATAACAACAAAAAAACCCCATTTTAATCCAAAGTGATCTCAAAAAGCAATATTTCAAAGCCTTTCTTAACATTTCAAAACTTGAATATTTCTGTGTTTTAAAGTTATTTACTTGCTCAAGTAAAAGGGATAAAAATTAAAACTAAACAAGCTTAAGACTTTTAACTCCAGTAAGATGTTCATTTAAGACTCAATTTCATATATTATTCCTAAACTGGGTTAGAAAAGTAATGTGATTTTTTTAAATTAAATAAACAAAACACCAAAACAGAAATATGCTCCATCTAATCTCCTGCTACTCCTACCTTTAGGACACATAAACCTGATTAAGTCCTTTCCTCTGAGTCTTGCTGGCTCCAGGTCTGTTACATCGGTGGAAAAAAAGCAGACTAAGAGAGACAGATGCAAAGTGGAGATGATGTTAGAGAGGAACGAGATACCTTCTCCACCACAGATCCGCACACACTAACTCCCTGTCTGTGTGTTAGAATAAAAGGCTGAGGGATGGCAGGCTGTCAGCTGCTCTGACATCATGTTCAGATGGAAATGCTACCTCCAGCTGTGCTCCTTTTAATGCCATATGCTACTCCTCTACACTCCTGCCACCAGCTTTTTCTTAGGAGAACTTTTCTCTTCTGTTAGTATAAACAAAATACTTCAAAGTCTTCCTTTTTTTCCAAACTTTCTAACAGAAGAAATTGAAAAACTCAGCATATGGAGTTCTACTGTATTTATGGAATAGCAACACTTCTGTCTTAAGTTGGTGGACTGGCTTACATACTGACAGCACACTCAAGCCACGGTGCTATTCAGGAAATCCAGATTCACTTTTATTTAACTCCAACGTTTAGTTTCAAAGGCAGTTTAGGGATATTTTTAAACCAACCCATTTGACATCTCCAGTCCCATTTCAACATTATTACCGCACTTTTTTTTCTGCTGAGATAATGGTATACATGCCTCAGAAATGGTGGCAGACTCATTCAGAACTATTACTTCTGCCTGGTTCACCTTATTATTTCACTCTTATTTAACTACTTATCTACAACTACCTTCTTGGTAAAATTTCTCACACTGCCACAGTTAATGCAAATTTCAATTCTCAGTACCAACAAGCTGAAACCGCACTTTCTGAAATCCTGGAAAGTACTTCAGTTCAATGAGACCAATTAATAAACTGATACAACCTGCTACAGTCACTTAAAATGAATGCTGCACTTGCCTATCTGATTTTGCTGCTCAGAAAAAGCTGAACCTTGCCTTCCCCTTGATCTATGTCCCATAACAATCTTTTCTTGGGTCACTCTGTAATGTTTATGATCACAAGAAAATCTTTCAGAGGGAACGTAAAAAAGCCACGTCCAGTAAGTTGGGGAACTTTTTAGTTGGAGTTTATGGATCTTTTCTAATGGCTGATGAAACTGTAAAATAATCCGGCTGGGCTGACCACTGCCGTGCAGGGTGCTGCGACATCTCGTCTATGAATGTCAAATACATCTCCACACACTCTTGGAAGGGCGAGAAGTAGAAAAGGAGCTGGGGCCTGGGGCACTAGCGTCCTAGCCCAGGTGATAACCACTCCGTTCCCATTAGAAAGCCGTGGAAAAGAGTTAAAGAGTAACAAAACCCAGCGACTCTGTCCTGTCCTTCTCGCTTTCCCTAAGTCACAAACCTAACTTTCTCTAACTTTGCAGTGAATGACATAATTATGAATGCCTCTTTGGGAGGCACTCTTTGAAAATAAATTTCTTCCCAGCCACACAACCTATTCTCCACAAACGCCCTCGCCCCGTTCCAATATATCAGGCATTAATCACCCCATTTACCCAGTGGGGTGGGGGGTGAGTGACAGTTTAATGAGTCCCAAGCACCGCAATGGGCCAGCGACTCCCACTCCACAAATCAACCCCTTCACGTCTTGCTACCGCGGATCCATAGAGGTTTTGTGATGGGGGGGTTGTTTTTCAAAGAGGTAGGGGCGGGGGCACCGAGTGGGGAGTGGGGTTAGAAATGCAAATCTTTACTTAGTTCGCTGTGCATAAAACACACGGGGAAAGAGGAAGGTTAAAACCACAGGGAAGGAGGTGGAGGGCGTAGAGCCGGTGCAGCAGGAAAACACCTTAAACAACAGACGACAAAACAGACCCGGGTCACGGCAACAACAAAAGAAAAGTCGTAAGAAGAAGCCAGCCGGAGGAGGGTGGTTGCTACCGCTTCCCCGACGCCACAGCGCGCGAGCCCCCGGGGCCTCCGGGCAACTGCACCAGCCCGGGAGGGGCCCCCTCCCCCTCCGGCCCCCTCCCCCCGGGCGCCACTGCAGCTGCACCGGTCCCCGGAGCAGCGGCCGTCCCGGGCGCCACTGCAGCTGCGGCGGCTCCCAAGCCCCCCCCCCAGCCCGCCGCCCTCCGCACCCGAGAGGCGCCACCACAGCTGCACCGGCCGGGAGCCCGCCCCGCGCCGCAGCTGCACCGGCCCGGGGGTGGGTGGGGGGGCCGCGGCGCAGAGCCGGCGAGCCCGCTCCCCGCCCGACCCCGCAGCTGCAGCGGCCCCGTCCCCGCGCCCGGGCCTCCCGCAGCTGCGCCGCCCCCCGCCGCCCCAACAGCTCCAACCACACAAACTAACTCCACTCGCGGGCGCCCCCGGCCCGGCCCGCCCTCCGCCCGCGCGCCCCGCCGGCCGGGGCGCCCCCGGCCCGGCCCGCCCTCCGCCAGGGGGCCGGGGAGCGGAGGGGGCGCCGGGTCAGGGGCCGGGGGCCGGCGCCGGGACTCACACGGAGCGGCCCTAAGTCACTGCGTCCCCGCCGCCGCCGCCGCGTCCTCCGCCTCCTCCTCCTCCTCCCTCCTCCTCCCCCCCGGCCGCCGCCGCCGCCGCCGGACTTGGTGGGCTTCCTCCTCCTCTTGCCCCCCTCCCTCCCGGCCCCCCCACCCCCCAATCCCGGCTCCGTCGCCCGCTCCCCCCCGCCCCTCCCTCCCACCCACCCCCGCTGGCAGCCGGAGGAGCGCGGCGGAGCGAAGAGGGCCCCACTCTCAACGGCTCCCCATGGCAGCAGCCCAGCGGCGGCCGCAGCCTGCCAGACACAGCGAGGGAGCGAGCGAGGGAGCGAGCGCGGAGCCGCCGGGCCGGGTGGGGGGGGGCGGGGGGCGGGGGACGGGGGAGGGGGAGGGGAGGGGGCGGGAGGACGCACCACGCACGCACGCGGCGGCGCCGGCCAGATGTTCCCCCCGCCTCAGTCCGCCCCTCTCCTCCCCCTGCCTCCCTCCCTCCGGGCGTTGGGCTTCTGCGATTGACCGAAAGCGGCTGGACCGGCGCTCCCCGCCCGCCCCCAGTCCTCAGACTCCTCCAATAGGAGGGCGGCTTTTCAGGATGGCGGAGGGGGTGGTGGGCAATCGTCGGACTGACGAGGGGGTTCAGCCAATGGGAGAGGAGAACCGGCGCCGCCGCCTGCGCGTGCCAATCGCAGGCAGCAACTGTTGGGGTGGGCGGGGCCCGGGCGGGCGGGGGCCGGTAGCGAAGCGGCGCGGGGCGGAGTCCTCGGGCGCAGCGGCGGTGGCAGCAGCGGCGCCCCTCTGGGTGACTTGGCCGTGAGAAAGTGAAAGGAGCCCGCAGGCGGCGGCGACAGCTGCGCTGGGAGGGGCTTGTTTCCAGGCTCAGAGGCCCCGCGCACTCTGGGAGTGCGGAGCAAGCTTTTCGGTGTGCTCCGTGACAACCACAAATACACTTTTAAACGTAGGGAGGCTGGGCTGCGCTAAGTTACGCAGGTATCCTCGGGAGGCAGTGCACCCGGGACACAGATGACTCGAGTCCGGCGTTAGGTGGCTCCCTCCCGTGGGCGTGGCGACGCCCAGGTCCTCGCCTGCCCCAGCGCAGGAGAGTAGGACTAAGGAACGTTCTTGCTGCGTCCTGCAGTGTCCGGCGTCCAGGTGCACATCGGGGCGCTGAGGACGAGAGCAACTCAAGAGAGGTGCAGCTTCTGGGCGTCGTTCCGACGTCGTCATGTCCCAGGCAGGGCAGAGCGCCTGCTCTTCTCGCAGAACCCTCATGTCCCACACTTTACAAGTAAAGACATCCCCAAGTGACCAAATTTTAGAGTATTGCAGTAAAATTGATACTTGTAGATGCCTTAGCTTGATTCCTTAATTGGTACGTATCTAGCCACAACTTTAAACTACCAAGGGCAGTTTACACACCGTTAAGACGGGTGTATCGCTGTTCCCTCCCTTCAAATAAATTTTTTACTAGCTACCTGTTTTTTGCAATTAAATTGTGTCGATCACCGCCACGGCCGCGAAGAGATGTAGAAATTCTGCCCTCAAGAAATTGGAAATCTTACTGAGGCAAGAATTACAAGGAAAGAGTTGAATAGCAAGTGGGAAAAAAAATGATCCAAGAAAATAAAATCGAAAACTGCATAGTGAGGAAGTCAGTACACCGGTAATTGTCTAATGAAAGGTGTTTATTCTTTGCTAACCGAACCCGGACTGGCAAGCCTGTTGCTAACCAACTTGCCAGGAGACCTTTCAACTGGGCAAAATGTGCTTTCACTTTGTTCCAGGTCAAATGGGTAAAGTAAGTTGAAAGTATTGTGTGGGCAAATCAGACATGTTGAATTGCTAATGAAGTGAAAACAGGAGCACACAAAATTCCTGGAACTGAAATGGCATTGGAATAGCCTGTTAGAAACAGTAGTGATGTTCTCTCCTCTTTCCTCTGTCCTTCTGTGCCCTCAGGATTGATCACTGGGTCAAGGCTGTCCTATGATAACTAGAGTTTTTTATTCCATTAAGTCTATTGTTGTATCTGTGCTTTTGATGAATTCTAGGTCTTTTCGGTCTTTTGGTAGAAGGCCCAATTTCAGTCTGACCTGTTGCAAGTTACAGCAGTTTATAAATGCTATTGATGAGTGAAACATACACAGACACAGACACACACACAAACACACGAGATGTAAAAAGGGGTTATATGTTTCACCAACAAATTCAGGAAAAAAAATGTTTGCATTCTCAAAGCTGTTTCTCACCTACTAAAAGTTAAAAATAAGGAAAGCAACAGATCTCTGGATGAATAGACATAAAGTAATTGATAGTGTCAGGATATTAAACAGTAAATTCATGAGAAAATTAGAACATTCAGATTATCCACCAAAAACTTTGAAATTCAGCTCTATGGCATCTAGAGCCGAGTTGAAGTTCTAATAAAAGGTTTTGCAGAATGTACCTACAAGTATTTAATAGAGTAACAGTCCCAGAGATGTGTAGGGGGAGACACTGATACATCAGAAGTTGTAACCATTGTGTTTTTCTTCTAATAGTCATTACTAGAATCCATTTTGAAAGCTGAGTTGTGTGGCCAGGAAATACAGATTAACTGGATATTTAAGGAAGCAAGTATGTCACCCCTCAATTGCTACAACCATTTTATCCCTGGTCCCTGGTGTGACTGTATTTTCTCTGCCCTTTTTTTATATTAAAAAAATTTTTTTGACTCTCTGACTTTATTTTAAACTGTCTTATAGATTTATGATACAAATGTTACTTTTAATCCTTTGTAAAGTCATCACCATACAAATTGTAAACAAAAATAGAACTGATGTCCCAGATGTCATAACACAGAATGATTCCTATTTTTATTCAACGCCCATTGGAACCATGGAAGGTAATAAGAGTCTAAATACCCCCCTCAAGTAAGTTCCTCAAAGTACGGTCTGCTTACCACCATACAACAGGCTTAGCAAATTACTGTGATACAAAGCTATTTGACAGAGTTGGTTTTTCATTTTGTTTTGTTTTGTTTTTTAGCCAATAATCTGTTTTATTTTTCTCCCACACTGGGGGAAAAAAAGGGCAAAAAGTACAGACTCCAAGCTTTCGGAAAAATATACCATTGCTTTCTCTCTGGAGGAATCCCAGTCCAGTCCAGTTCCAATTAATCCATACTTTTCTAGGCGTCTTGAAATTAAAAGTGATACAAGTGAATCTTTCTTGCCAGGAAACAAGTTTTATGTTTTAATAACACATGCATTTCAACAATAACAATTTAACAGTATAAAATGTTGATGGACCAAATATAATTTAATTGCATAAGCAACTCCACAAAATGAATGTCTGACTCTTAAATGTGAACCACAGGTCAAATCTCAGAAAAATATCAGTGTTTTTACTACACTGTATGCAATAGGTCACATTGAAAAAGTTATCGATGAAATTAGTTTTTGAATATTGACTTTTTATAAACTTACCAATTTCATGTATAATTGGAATTTTTCCTTAATAACTTAGGGAGGCAAACAATAATAAAAGACCAGATATTCTAAGATATAGTATTTATAATATAATAACTGTAAAACGTAACAAAATGTGATTAGAGGTTAGCCTGATTTTGAATCTAGAGAGAAAAAAACACTAAAATGAAAAGTTTGTTCAAGCTTCTATTAAGGCCACTCGTTTTCAATAGCATAGCATACATGAAACTCTATTAACTTATTTAGAATTTTTTTTCCCCTCTGTGTCTCTCTCTGTCTTGTGGCTTTTAGAAATGAATAGGTGGATATGGCCTAAAGGGAGGGGGAAACAGAAACACAGCTGAGACAATGATGATTTAAAAAAAAAGAGTAAATGAGCAAACTAGAACACTCACCACAATAATGAAATGGACAGGGAGCGTATTTTGTACACCATGGTTCTTTAAAATATTTATATTTATAATTCTGCAAAGCATATTATATACCAAATCATTCCCTAGGTTATAAATTCTGTGACACTTGAATCTATTTATTAAGTTAAGTCCTAAATTGGAGGTAATTCAGCCTGATTCTCAGCCCTAAAGACAGAAATAATGTTATCATAAACTCTTTAAAAATGGTCCTTAGCAGATTTGCGCAAGGCATTGGGGGTATACCCTATACTGAAAGCATAATGAGCCTACACCAGTAATTCAAACCTGTTGAGGGTTAAGAGCAGAGAGGAGCAAAAAATATAATGTTTCCAAAACTGTTTTTCCTGTGTAGTCAGTTTTCAGTTGCTTATTATAAATCAGTGCTTTTACAGACAGCATAATGGCTGAAGGAGGTCAATAATTCAGGCTTGGTTGGTACTCAGACTGGCCATTTCAGAGAATTTAGGAAGAAAGGAAAGAGGTATTTCAGTAGCCACCCAACCCGTGCCCCCCTCCACCCCCTCCACCACTTCTTTCTCTCTCCCCTCCATCTTCTCCAGTCACCACCATAAAACATCATAAAATGCAATATACCTTATGACATATGGAAGGAAAAAAACGCATACAATGACGCATTTTCGGGTTAACTTTGTGCTATAAATATATTCATCATTCATCTTGTATATAATCCCAGGCACCTTTGGAACCCCTGGCTAGCTCTCTTCCTTGCTCCACAGAATGCCTTCCTGCCATCCATTGATGGGAGTTCAATCAGCTAAATTATTTAAATGCTATCCTAAACAAAACAAATTTGTATAGACAAGTCTACCATCCTTGAAAATCACACACCTCCAAAAACCAGATGTTGGAGTTTATTTGTTGTGTTAAAGGTTGCATTAATTTGGATAATTAAAAGATGTATTTATTTCATCCTTGGGCTTTTTCAGATTTGATTTTTAAAATAATCTAACTAAATATATGACTTTTCCAGTTGACTAAGTTCTGTTAAAGAAAGTTTAATGTTGAACCTATGATATTCATGACCCCCCCTTTTTCAATAATGTAAGTCTTTAAGGGGTATTGATTGTTCTAAAATTCTGCAAAATATATAGTAAATAGAAGTAGTTTGTTTTGTTCAAAATGAAAGAATAAAACTTCTAAATATTTAAATGCTAATATTCTTACATTGAGTTGCTTAAATCGGAGTCTGTAGAAATTCGGGGTGCAAATGAACTTAGAAAAGGTGAAGTAAAGACAGCAAGAGAGATTACCAGTAGATATTGACGCTGCATACCTATGTGTCAGGTACTCTGCTTCTGACTGAAAGATAGAAACATTGTCTATCTGCCTGCATTCCGATATAGGGAGAGGTTTTTCCCTTTCTTTTATGCTTGCTCCACTCTTGAATGCAGTACCTTCTTGGACTTTAAACCAGCAGAAAGGAAAATGATACATCTAGAAATTATTTACTGAGAACTTAACAATACGTTGGAGAAATAGGGAACTGTATAATCATGGTTCTTGTTGTGAAATTTCCACCATGTGCTAGGTACCAACAATACATGAAATGATATCATTTCCCCTTATATTTATAACTTCATTATGTACAAACATCATTATGAACCCACTGGATAAAGATAAATTTCATTTTTCTTTCAGTGGCTAATATATTGTTGGTGCCTAATAAATGTTTACCAATCCCAACTACGGTAATAAAATAAAATTGTCTTAATAAAAATCTTTGGTTATAAAGAAATTCTATAAATTTAACACAAAAGTCTTGATACATACCAAATTCAAACTATTCCCAGTAAAAAGAGCAGACAGAAGGTTAAATCTCGCTCCAGAAATTTACTTCGCCCTTAGCGATAACATGCAACTCAGGAAGTTACTTCCCTTACAAAGAACTCGCATTTATGCTTAAGACTAAAATGATTATTTTTAAAGTACCCATTTTACAATGCAAATGTGTATCTAAATTAAACTCAGTAAAAATAAGCATTTTAAATTGAAGCTGCAGTAATAGCTTTATGGGAGACAATAGGAAAAGTGGTTCTTGAATATGAACTCAGAGGAAACACATTTCAAATTCCTTTTAGGGGTCTTGAAGCTTTCTTTGTTCTCTGTCTCTGTACATTAATATATTGGCACATGTTTAACTGAGAACCCATTGCTCTGAAGTTGTTTTACAAAACTGAGGCGGTTCAGTAAGGTCATATAAAAAAAAAAAAGGTTGGGTCAAAACAAAAACAAAAATAAAAACAGACTGACAACTGGTCTACAATGCCAAGCCATGCCTTAGCTCTTGAATACGGGACAGATGCAGGAACACAGGCTCCCTAAGACACAACAGCAACAAGAGACTGTGTAACAAAGACACATGCACAATAGGGCATTTTAGACAGAGATAAATGACAGACGGAGGAGAGCAATATAAGGGACAATAGCTTTACAGGGGAGGGGAAGGGCTCTAAAGAACAGTGAGAAGATGGTGACAGTATAGAAGAAGGGTAATTGAAGAGAGGCAAAGAGAAAGAAGGATCCCAAGGGGAAGTGGTCTGTGGTGGAGGCCGCGGTGGTAGAGCTGGTGGTGGCAGCAGCAAGGTAAATACGGCAGAGATGTTAGTACTCCTTCCTGGGCTCTGCTGATCTATGCCATTACTTTTTGTCAAACAATGTCTTGCTAATTATCCTTAAATAATGCTTCATGAAATAGCTAGCCCGAAAGTAAAGAGGACTAAAATATACTCAGTATTTAACTCTTTCCAGATATGACATTGCCACAATAAGGGCAACTGTGCGAGAGGTGTGTACGTGTGTGTGTACGTGTGTGTGTGCGCGCACGGGCACCTAGGTCACTAGTTTGGCTGGTTTTTCTGGTGAGACCTGCTTGATACGAACTAGATTTTTCTTAATATAGAGTCAGAGTTTCATAGCACACTCAATAAGTAGTTTTAGATTGACTTTATAGGGAACTTGTGGGGATATATTGACATTTCATTGAGGAATATGACCTATTTGTTAACCTAACTCATCACATTTCAGAGATAAATCCATTCATTCAGTCGTCACCGAACCCCTAACAGACACAGGGCCTGGTATTAGGCACATTAGTCTCTGCACAAAACATCTGGCCCGGCTCATACCTAGATGAATGAATTAGCATTGGAAAGAAAAACTACTGTGATAAAGTGAACCAGGAAAATTCCCATTACCGAAGATACTGACTCTATTTTTGCTTTCCTGTCTTCCTTGGTGAGATATAAGTTCCATCAGGATGGGGATTTTTTTCTATGATATTAATAGCTATATCCTTAGCATCTAGAATGATGCTTGGCACATAATAAGCATTCAAGAAATAGGAATCCTTATAGGAAGGAAGGGAGGGAGGGAGAGATGGAAAGTAGGAACAAAGGAAGAAGGTGGAAGGGAAGGAAAACAAGAGAAGATATGGAAAGAAATAACTTATACTTTTGCATTTTTCCAGAGGCTGGAGGTAATAGAAGTGCTTTACGTATTCAGCTGCTCCCCTCAAACTTGGGACGAAGTGAGAAGTAGAGCTTATCGTGTAGACTACCAGAAAAGTGTCCACTTAGTTTCTTAGGGGTACTCTGGCCCAACATGGAAATATCCCGGATGGACATGGTAGAGACTCCATTCTTTTAGAATCATAGCAATTCTCTAGTATATGTAAAGAGTATTTCATTCTTGAGGCATTTTGGGAATGTTATTCCTCAAAACATCTCTTACAGGCATAAAAGGTGTTGTTATTTTCATTACATGGAGGAGAGTATTGAAATGGGATGGTGAAGTGACTTGTCCAAGGCCCCACATTAGGATCGGTGAGCTGCAGAGTTAGTTCGTCATCAATTCACTACGTCATTGTTCTTCAGATATTTAGGTCACTCTGAAATCAAAAGAAAAAACTCAATTGTTTCTAAACAAATTAGAATCTGCCATGCTTTGAAAACATACAGTCATCCAGGTCTTCATCCTTAAGGAAAAAGTCCATGATCTCAATTGAGCCACACAGACAAGCTAAAAAAATATAATGAAAGGAATTATTCCTGACTTTTCAAGTGTAGCTTCAACTAAAGACATATGCCACTGGTGGATATAAATGAAGATGCCTCTAAGCAAAAGATGTTTTCCCTCTCTGTAGATCCTATTAAGACAGTAGGGTCCTCATAGCAGTAAATCTGGTGCAGAGGAATCGGTAAAATTGTATATATGGGTGCATCCAGTGACTATGAGAGATAAAAGATTATATTTTCATTTGCATGGTTTGCTGGGTTTTATTTGGCAGACATAATAACACAGGCTACGCAGAGCCCATAAAACAAAGTGAGAACAGCAGCTCATTTGGTGACAGAATGTAATGGTTACAGCTAAAGGGCTTACATAATTCATCTCAAACTCTTATGCCTATATTTATTGTTGTTTAAATGAAAATTAAACTCTCACAGCCATAAGGAGGGATCTGGTCAGAAATTTGATTGAGATCCTTTCTTCTTACACAGCTTCTGAGATGATCAGTCTGTTACATTTAAAAACAGCTACAGAAATATCCAAGAATGAACATACTTCACCTAAGCCCATTAGTACTTCATTCCTCCAATCCTGTTTTTCTAAACAACTCTAAAGCTCCTGTAAAATGAGAGTGAATGTGGAGAGAGGCCCTGTTCATCATTCTGCCTTGGAATTTCTAGTTAGATTGAGAGCAACTGTAGGGTATGGGTAAGAGATAATCAGATAATGTTTAGTACAAGAAAATACTTTGGGGGTGCTGGAGTGACAATACAAAAGAAGGGCAGAGGCATGTGATATTGGCCCAAAGCATTTCACACAAGTATAGTCCCTTTTAGTATTATTAAAAGTATTTCTATTATATCATATTGCTAAAAGAAGATTTTTAAGTTCCTGATTTTTAATCACTTTATTCTTATAAGAGTGAAAATTTTGACTCTCAATTGTGAATGCTCAAGACTATGGATGTTGCTATTTTGGGGGAGGAATTTTTTTTTAAAAGAATCAGACCTGAAGTATAGTTTGCTAAAGAGAAATCTTTATCATAGTATTAAATGCACATCTGGAAAAGATTTTAAAATATCAATGATTATCACACCAATTTAGTGAAAATGGAATTATATGGCTTAAAACAGGTGTGTAAAATAGCATATTCTTATTTTCCACAGATCTCATGGAAGAAACATATAATATTAATATATAAACATGTATTTTATAATGTCAGTCAAAATTAACATTAAAATTATATAGAAATGTTTAAAATTTGGGGGCTATTATAATTATTTGTAACTAAAGTAGTCTTAAAATAAAAGCAATGAATTAACCTTTAATCATTTTTTAAATGACCAGCATACCCTCTTCATACAAGTTAAATAGATATGAAAATAAATAAAAACATATGGCCTAAATTTTACCCACCATGAGCAAGTACACAAGTGGCTATTTTTAAAACTGGGTTATCTCTCTTGATTTTAGAACTTCTTCATTATTTTTAGGTAAAGCAATATGGATATTAAAGTGATTAACTCGTACTTTCCAAATTTGAAAATTTTATGCCGTTTAGGTTGTTACTATATACATACATGAACCAATTTAGTGGGAAAGACAAACACAAAAAGAAAGTTATTTTAAACCACTATTAAATGCAAGTAAATAACTAATTTTCTAAATAATGAGATAATTGACAGAATTCATCCTGCTTTGGTAGTAAGCCCAAGCAGTTTGTGTGTGCGTGTGTGTGTGTGTGTGTGTGTGTGTGTGAGAGAGAGAGAAGACATAGCTTTAATTGTATATTCTTCAAGTTTAATAGGAATCAGCTAGAAGCAAAAAAAAATCAAAGAACATTAAAAACAAATAGAATATTATACCTTTTCATTTGAAACAAAAATGATATTGTCATGAATCTATTATGGCCTGTGTATTTACTCTATTCAGGAAGATGTTTCTTTGCTAATCCATGTTCATCTTTCAATCAGCTGGTTTTGATGGCCTTCCAGTGGCTACAGGGAAGACCTGACCTGACAAGTGGAAAGAAAAAAAAAACGGTAAGCTAACACTGATTTAGAGAATTTCAGAAAGAAAGAGAAGATCAAAAGGAGGGGGAGAAAAGAAAGGAAAATGGAGAGAACCAAATAAAATTAGGCAAAGTTTTAGAAATAAAACAATTACACAAGTTTTCAGTTAGTTCATTTTTCCCCAATACATAATAAATTTTTTTAATTGGTAATATACCCTAACATTTTAACTTTCAAAAAAATTTCCCCTCACTAAACGAAAAACAAGGGACCTAATACTTAGTAAACTTGAATATTCAGTATCTAAAATCTTGATAGCTAAAGGATACTGTGCTACTAAGCAGGGCTGCCACTCTACTGAGAGATGTGCAGACTTCTTAAGCAAGAGAGAACCGAGTAAGAGAACAAAGATTTTTTTTTTTCTTTTAAAGACATTCTAGCACGAAGAAGCATCACTTTCAGAACTGCCTGTTATCTTATCAAGGCAAGTAGATGTTAGTTTGGTCAGAGTGAATATCCAGAATCTATTATCCTAAATGAGAGAATGGAATGATTTATGTTTTTTTCTCTACCTCCATGCCACGTGCTCACCTCCATTCCAACTGTTTTTCTTTACACTTTTTACTTTTGAGTTCTTAAAGCATATTATTATTATTTTTTATTTTTAGTGTTGCAATCTCCAATAGTCCTTATTTTCACTCACAATTACAATACAGGGGACTATGGCCAATGCTATGCAGATGGCCAAATAGATAATAAAGACTCAGTTCATGAATAATATCCACTCAGAAAGAGGACAAAAGCAACAGGAAAAAAGAGCCCAAATTGGACAAAATGTGCGTGCTATATTTAAAAAAAAACACACGCGATCATTGTCAGAGATCATTAAGGGTGCCCTGTAGTTTTAATTATATGCCAGTGGCACCAATTTGATGTGACTGTTTGCTCTTATAGTCAATAAAAAAAGTCATAACTGCCATCAAATTTAAATTTAATTTATTTTCTACACAGCCTTTTCTGTTTTCCTTGGGATTTTTTTCTTTTATAACATTAACACTTTTTTTGTTAAAAAATGTGTGAAAGATTAATTTGTAGAATGAGGGGAGCTGTGGGTGCACAGCACAGGACAGATGGAGTGGGTGGGACATGACAGTTTTCGTCTGTGGCATCATTTTGTTGTTGCTATTGCAAGTGAGCAAAATAAAGCTACTGCTACCACGATCGTTTCTTTTGGGGCCCCTCAGATAAGGTGTGTCGCTTTTCCCTCATGCCCAGCCCTGCTGCTTGGGGTTGCAGTCGCCTTCTACCCTATATAACCAACCAGCCCACTTACCAGCATTGTTTGTAAGCCTGAGAGCACTTTAATTTTAAAATTGCATGTACGTAGAATTCCACCCGACTTTTGTACAAAGCAGAGTGAAACATCCTTTTTCTTGGTAAGCTGACTATGTTGAAATGAATTAATGATCTATCCTCTCTGAGATCCTGTAGGGTAAACCCAAACGTGTGAAACTCTGGATGCAAAAAAAAAAAATTAATTTTTCAAAAATTTTTTGTTCTTTTTTTTGGCACAAGACAAAAATTCTACTCACATTCAAGGGAAATTTTTTAAATTTGTCAAAAACGACGACGATGTGCAAGTTTCAATTTTTGCCTTGGAACAGCCCTAATTTACACATAAGTATTGTAGGAGTTCGCTATTGTAAAGGTTCTTATTGAAGAATAAAGCAATTACCACAGAAAATCACTGTCATATGGCACACACAGACATTCTGAGAAAAAGTAAAACTTTGAGAAGGAAAAGGGGAATTCAGGACAGCTTGTGGGAGGGAAGAAGGGAGTTCTTTTTATGCACAAAGAGATCCATTAACAATATCTTTATCAGTTTCCTTCTTCCTTGCTAACTGAACCAACTTTCAGTGCCCAGAATATGTGAACGTGATTGCAAATAAATGACTGGGGGTTGGGGGTGGGGGAATGAGTGAGTGTACATGAAAATGGTTGGTGGTTAATTCACGGCAAGGCACAATTCGCCTGAAGTAAAACCTCCACAAAACCTTTGCCTCAAACTAGTGCGTCTGTCACAGCAAGGCAAAGCGGTCAACAAAACTATGTCAGCAGCCGCAGAGTTGAACCCCCTGCCCCCCAATTCTTAATTCTGCAGTCATGAGGCTGCTTCAGCCTGGAGATCAGTGGGTTCTTGCGGATAGGGTGTCCGGTATTCAAGTCATTTTATATTATTATGTTATTTTCCTAATTAGACTATAGGCTTTCCCAGGGAGGGACTGTGTCTTTGAGCAGAGCATGCTGTATAAGGCAGTGCTCCACCAATGTGCCTGGTTCACAAAGCAGCTCTATGGGGACCCTGGATATCGTAAGGGGCCATGAGGAAGGCAGCATGGCACTGTGATTAAAATCCTGGGCTTCGGGGGCAGACCATCTGCATTGTGCATCAGGCTGCCCCTAGCTAGTAACTGTAACCGTTCCTTTAACATACCCACACCTTAGTTTCCACTTCTGTAAAAACAAGGATGACAACAATATCGTGTACTTTCATTATAGGGTTAGTGGGGAGTTAAGAGGTAGTCCTTTGTAATGCATTGAGCCGGTGCCTGGCAGGTACTTAATTAGCCCTAGTTTCCTAGAAATCACTTTTTGGAGGCCCCCAACACCTAATCCCTGAGGGTCCTCAAAATCCCAAATCTTCGGTATGAAATATTTTTTATTCTGTTTTAATCAGGGGTAGCACGGGCAAATATGGTGTTGGAATGTACACGGGTGGGTGGGGAATGAGGGAGAAGGATAGATACAATTTTAAAATCAAATAAAACGATATTACAGACCAGGCGCGGTGGCTCATGCCTAGTAATCCTAGCACTTTGGGAGGCCAAGATGGGAGGATCGCTTGAGGCTAGAAGTTTGAGACAAGCCTGGGCAACATAGTGAGACCAGGTCCCTACAAAAAAATTTAAAAATCAGCCAGGCATGGCGGTGTGCGCCTGTAGTCTCACCTACTCAGGAGGCTGAGGCAGGAGGATGGCTTCAGCCCAGGAGTTTGAGGTTGCAGGGATCTATGATGCCACTGTACTGTAGCCTGGGTAACAGAGTGAGACTCTGTCTTAAAAAAAAATATATATATATATATATATATATATATTTTTTTTTTTTTTTTTTACATTGTGTTGGGGGGGTTGTCACTGATGTCATAGGAAATAGGGGGGAAATCTGGTATATATGTTATGTGCCTGTAAAATAGAGTACGCAGACAGGAAACATGACAAAGAAAGGTATGTCTACCACATATACAATTTAAAGAGAGTTATCTATTTTATATTTATTCTACCAGAATTTGTCCATAATTCTATGTGGTAGTAGGTATTGTAGAAATGAAAGATACACAAGTACTGACATAAACAAAGTCAGAATAGTGAATATCTATCCATAAATCAATACAATGAACACAATACTAGGCTTGCTTATATTGAAACAATGGCAGAGCCTGTTATTTATACTCATATGTTCATGTAATTACTTACAGTCATGTGTCATTTAACAACAGGGATAGGTTCTGAGAAATGCATAGTTAAGCAATTTCTTCGTTGTGCAAACGTCATAATGTACTAACCCAAACCTAGATGGTATAGCCTACTATACCCCTGGGCTATATGATATAGACTATTGCTCTTAGGCTACAAACCTGTACAGCTAAATACTGTAGGCAATTGTAACATAATGGTAAGTATTTGTGTATCTAAACATATCTAAACATAGAAAAGGTACAGTAAAAATATGGTATAAAAGATAAAAAATGGCCCACCTGTATAGGACACTTACTATGAATGGAGCTTGCAGGACTGGGAATTGCTCTGGGTGAGTCAGCGAGTGAGTGGTGAGTGAATGTGAAGGCCTAGGACATCATTGTATGCTACTCTAGACTTTATAAACACTGTATACTTAGGCTACACTAAACTTATTAACAATTTTTTTTCTTCAGTAATAAATTAACCTTAGCTTACTGTAACATTTTTACTTTATGTATTTTTAAATTTTTAAAAACTTTTTGACTTTTATAGTAATACTTAGCTTAAAACACAAACATATCATACAGCTATACAAAATATTTTCTTTATATCCTTATTCTATATGTTTTTTCCTATTTTTAAAATTTATTTTTTACTTTTTAAACTTTTTTGTTAAAAACAAAGACACAAGCACACACATTAGCCTAGGCCTACACAGGGTCATGATCATCAATATCACTGTCTTCCACCTCCATATCTTGTCCCACTGGAAGGTCTTTGGGGCAATAACATCCATGAAGCTGTCATCTCCTATGATAACAATGCCTTCTTCTGGAATATTTCCTGATGGACCTGCCTGAGGCAGTTTTACAGTTAGCTTTTTTTTTCAATAAGTAGAAGGAGTACACTCTAAAATAATGATAAAAAGTATAGTATAGTAAATACATAGACCAGTGACGGTCATTTATTATCATTATCAAGTATTATGTACTGTACATTGTATGTGCTATATTTTATACAACTGGCAGCACAGTAGGTGTGTTTACACCAGCATCACCACAAACACGTGAATAATGCATTGTGCTATGACATTCAGACAGCTATGTCAGTTTTAGTGATAAAACTCCATTACCTTATGGGACCACCGTCATATATGCAGTTCATGGGTGACCAAAACGTCATTATTCAGTGCATGACTTACTATGCATGCTGATACACAAAATGTAAAGTACCATTATTCTTCTTTTGCTGTCTAATGCAGTTATATTTATGCCCAAAACACTGGAGAATAGTTAATTCACTGAGGAATTCTGATAGGCTAAGACTGGAGTGAAAATGGTAAGGTATATACATTATATATTTTTAAACATAAACAAAAAAGTGTATATATGTACACAGATGTGTCTAAAATTGCATTGTGCATAAGCCAATATTTCCTTCACAGTAAGAAGTTTGCACTTATTAACTGCAGTAAAATCTGGTCATCTACCCCAATAGCTGTTCTCCCTTCCTTCTTTAGTGATAAAACTCTCAGTTTGTACAAAGCACATGACTGCCCAAAATAAAAACTACATTTCCCAGCTTCCTTTACAGCTCGCTATATCCATATGACAAATTCTGAACAATGAAATAGAATTGGAAGTGTTTTGTGTAGGAAAACACTTACAGGAAGACTCCTTAAAAGATAGTTAATATGTCTTTTGACCCCCTTCTTGTCTGTGGCATTCTAATGTCTGGAATATGGATATGATGGGTGGAGCTTGGGCTGATATAATGGACCACGAGGATGAGAGCCACACTGTCAGGACGCTGGTGAGTAGGAAGAAGCTTCTGAATTTAATGACTTCCTAAAGTCACCATACCTGCCCAGGACTGCCTACTTCCCAACTTTGTTTCTATAAGAAATAGATCATGTTGGTGGAAGTGTAAATTGGTACAGCCATTATGGAAAATGGTATGGGAGGTTCCTCAAAAACTTCAAAATAGAACTACCATATTATCCAGCAATCCCACTTCTGTGTATATAACCAAAGGAAATGAAATCAGTATGTTGAAAAGATATCTTCCCTCTCATGTTTATTGCAGCATTATTCACAATAGTCCAAATATGGAATCAACCTAAGTGTCCATCAACAGATAAATAGATAAAGAAAATGTAGTATATGTAAAATGGAATACTATTCAACCTTTAAAAAGTAGGAAAACCTGTCATTTGTAATATGGATGTGCCTAGAGGACATTATGTTAAGTGAAATAAGACAGACACAGAAAGACAAATACTGCATGATCTTACTCATATGTGAAATCTAAAAAGGTTGAATGCACAGAAGCAGAGAGCAGAATGGTGGTTACCAGGGGTGGACAGAATGAGGACATGTTGGTCAAAAGGCAGAAAATTGCAATTGTGTAGGATGAATAAGTTCTAGAGATCTATTGTACAACATGGGGGCTATAATTAATAATACTGTATTGTATACTTGAAATTTGATAAGAAAGTAGATCTTATGTGTTCTTACCACAAAAAAATGGTAACTGTATGAAGAGATGGATATGTTAATTAGCTTGACGGTAGTAATCAGTTCACTATGTTTTTGTATATCAAAACAGCATGTTGTATACCTTAAATATATACCATTTTTATTTTAAAAAGTTTAAGAAGCAAAGGGAAAAAACCAGTAAGCAAGTATGACAATTTATTAGTTCTAGATGATGAGAATATGAATGATGTTTGGTTTTCTTTGTTCTTTTCTGCATTTTTAAAATAAAAATAGTTATTAGTTGTTGATTAAAAAAAAGAAATAAATCATATCTATTGTCATTTGGAGTTTCTTTACCCGCAGCTGAATGTAATTCCAACTGATGCTTTATATATGCCTTTTAAAGCCCAGGGAAGATAAAATATTTATCACCACCAAGGTTCGCACCTTTAAATGGAATATAATATCATGTAAGTACAGCAACATAACAAAGGCTATATTTAAATAGCAGATGTTAATATACTTACAAGAACATGTATTCGATACATGTAGCCTTAGGGTAAGTAATGCTAGTTGTTGGAACAACCAACCACCCCCAACCTTAGTGGCTTCATAAACAAAATTTTATTTCTGACGTAATAGACTAATGTGGGCTGGTTGGATGGGGGAAGAATGTGGGAACCTCTGTCCCATGCAGTTATTCAGGGACCAGGTCTTTTTCTACCTTGGCTGTTAGCAGCTCAGAGCATCTTCCATATGTGGCATCCCAAGTCCCCACAGAATAGGCTTAGAGAGATGGACGATCACACAAAAGAGATTTTACATGGTCCAAGCCTAGAGTGGCATTTGACATTTCTGCCGGTATTCTACTGGCCAGAACTCAGTCATATGGCCCCAAACTAACTGCAAGAGAGCCTAAGAAATTTAGTTTAGCTGTATTCCCAGAAAGAGGAAAAGAAACAAGACCACTAGCTTTTTCTTACCCAACAAATAAACAGAAAATAGAATTTACAATATCCCTGTTTTTAACTTCCTTTTCTAAAGGCTCACTTAAGGGCCACATGCTCAAAGATACATCTCATTATGTCACAAAATAGTCTTCTTGGGTCACCTTAATATTGAAACATCTAAGATTCAAAATTTCTGATAATGGAAGATGAACTCCCCAAAATGGTGTGGGTTTCATGACAAGCTCTGGCCAACTGCTGTTCTTTTTGTTCCTGCTGTTGCTCTTTCTCCTTGTTTGTGTGCTTTTCCCACGATGAGGGTAATTTTTTAACATCTATACAGAACATAAAGAAAAGCTTCCATAGGGCTTTATATTGTTAAAAATGCATTTAAGGGGTAGTCTGGGAGTATATTGCTAGAGACAACAATGGATCGTTGAGGCAGATAGAGCTTTTTCATTTCCTTTGATTCTACTTTTGTATATTTTATAGGCTATTGTGGTTATGAGCTACCTGATATTTGTGCAAAATAAGATCATTTAGGGTACTTTTAATAGGGTTACGCATCCCCAAAACACATGGATGGATGGATAGACAGATAAATAGACAGAATGGACTCCATAGTCATCTGAGAATCAATCATGATAGTTTGATTGAACCAATGTTTCCCTCAAATTCTGGGCAATTAACAAAGACAATCCATTTGAGGAAACATGATTGGGATAAAAAATAACACATTCAAGAGGAATAATGTCTAAGGTTCCATTTCAGCTTAATAACGAGTTTGTGGCTTGCATCATAAGATAAGTTATTGTCCATCACATTTTATCCTGAGTCTCTTTCCTGCATTTTTATAAAAATTTTACAACCTCTATTTTCAGAACTGTCCAGAAGATGTTGTTACTTTTAACTGTTATTTCCTTCAATGGTTTGATTTCTGAATTTCAGCTCTCTTCCGGAGGTTTGAGGCATACGAGAGGCAGAAGGTAAATTTTAGAGTATTTGTCTATTTCCTAAGTGAAAAATAAAGCAAGTCTTAATGTTTTGGCTTATTCACTAAAAATGTAAAAATGAATTTAAAATTTTTGTATTAATTACATAAATCTGAAGTATTTATATTTATATAGGGTAAAAGAGGCAATTGTACAAAAATGCTTTTGTAAAACCAGGAAGAAGTTTAAGTTAAAAATGAAAAGACTTTTCACGTGATTTCTGTATGTTTCAAGGAAGCCCCATATTGGGATTATTGGGTTTAGGATTACTGGGGTCACACTTGTAACAAGGCTGGCACATAGTGGGCACTCAGATAGTTTTCGAATGATGAGTGTGAGTGAACGGGACCCCAGAGGACTGGGAGAAGAGGACAGTGAATAGTGGGACTTGAGCATCAGGAGTGGCCTTCATTTTCAGTGAGAAACGAGAGGTTGCCCGAGATTGCCTGGTCCTGTAACCACAGGGAACTCCAGTATCTCTAAAGAGATGTAGAGAAAAAGGTTTCTAACATGGAATGGGGCAATTATTCCACTCTTGCCTACCACGAGGAAATCACTAAGCATCTGCCAGAGTTTTGTGGCTTGGGGAAGGAGGAGGGATTTCTCAGCTGCCTGACCATGGCTCTGAGCTACAGAAAAAACATCAGGAATTCTTCAGCCTGCTTGTGCTTTCTGGTGTGGAGCCATAAATGGACTAATCTCTTCATTCCCCCAAATCTTTCTTCATGTATCCAGGCTTGGAGATCTGACCACGGGCCTAGGTCACTAATTCATGACCTTTAATGCTCATCAGAATCACCTGGGGGCTTTTCTGAAAATACTGTTACCAGGGTCCCACCTCAGACTTACTTAATCCAAATCTCCAAGGGTAGGGTCTGGACACGGCATCTGAGGATATGTGCTTTTAAAAGGCTCCCTGCTGAATCTGTTACTTGCCAAAGATCCAGAAGTCCTGGCCTGGCTTACCTCTGCAGTAGAATGAAACACATTGTTACTTGGGGCTTTGAATGCAGATGTGACAGCCCTTGGTTACCAGCTTTATCTCAAAGGACTAAAAGCATGCCCTCACTCACCAGCGACTGAGTGATCGTGAGTAAAACGCTTAACCTCACTGCAGTCTCTGTCCCCACCTCTAGGAAGCAAGGATTAGTCTGGGTGTCTGTATAATGTGCCACCGTCTTAAATAACTTATCCAACTCCTAACCATTTGGACTGAGTTCCTGTGAACATATGAACACTCAAAAAAAAAGAAA
The DNA here is from genome assembly GCA_023783475.1 of Daubentonia madagascariensis. Classification (NCBI taxonomy): domain Eukaryota; kingdom Metazoa; phylum Chordata; class Mammalia; order Primates; family Daubentoniidae; genus Daubentonia; species Daubentonia madagascariensis. Next base: position 11,194,778 of record JAKFHU010000258.1, on the reverse strand, counting down.
CATTGAATAAGTGCAGGTGGACTATTAACAATTAGAAAACCGTAACTGACAATCTGGATGCTCATTTAACACCATTAAAAGAATTAATGCATTTCTTAGGAAATAAGTGGCTAGAGTATGATGAAATATGATTAATTTTTTTTTTCATTTAGAAAACCCAGAAAGTAGATCATATCCAGTTAAGAACAATCTGGTCTATAACCAAAGATGCTTTCAAACAAGAGGCCAAAGTCAAAATATTGTATTACAGTTATGAGGCTATCATATAACTCAAAAATTGGATCGTCATTTTTCAGGTCCCTTTATTATTGCTGGTGCTCTAATAAAAAACAGACAGAAAGAAAAAAGACTACTTGGGATTAATGTTGTATGCTATTTTTTATTTAGCCTGCTGTCTTTTTGAAATACCTATTTCCATCTATTCTGAGTCTTTTGATGTAGATCAGTTAAACTTGAATGAACAGAGAGTCTTCATCTAGTTTGCCTTATCCTAATAACAAGAATGGAGTGTGCTGTTTTCCCCTTCAATGGTTTATAAATAGTCCATGTAAAACTGCCCATTACCTTTTCATACACACTAAGCTCATTATTGAAAAATTACTCCTCCTCACACCTCTAGGCCTTTCTGCATCTAAATGAAACTCTTTGCACTTAAATGTGTATGTCAGGAAAAATCAGCAAATACTAATGTTCAAACCCCCAGGGGGCAGCCTGCACACAGATGAAAATATGACCATGCACATACACAGTTTTTGTTGCATGACACCAGGCCTAGAGGAGAAAACCAAAGCCTGACTATAAGATTTCACTAGAAGAAGTAAAAGAACCCAGTACTCTGGTGTATTCAAATTCATGTGTAAACTCAAAAAGGTCAGTAGAAATCCTGACATTGTTTCGAACCACAGCATAAGATTAACAGTGCATAAACCACAGCACATTTTTGTTAAATTCACATTTACTTAATAATACATATCACCAACTTTGCAGTCAGATGTTGAGGCAGCAGGCAAAACAAGTCATGTTTAGGAGTCTGGCCAAGGACCATTTGCTCATTCATGACAGTGTGTTCTAAGAAGTCCAAAGCCAAAATATCAAGATAGGCCATTATCTGGGCAATGGCTGCAGGGCCAAACCACCTCACAAGGAGAGTGCCATCAACCACCCAGGGAACTAGAGGAGAGACAACATGTGGTTAACATAAGGCCCATTACTACTATGAGAAAAATAACAAAGAACATAAATGCTGATGGTGGTCAGAGCATTTTATGGCTTACTGATTGGTTTGGCTAAAGATTTGGCCAAAGGGTCTAGCATGCAAAATTTATCTGAAGACTAATTTGCTTCTTAGGAAAGAGATTCAAGTAAGGGACAAACTATAGTGGCAATTCCATCTAAAACAGAAATAAATGCACCTTACTTGTTTTCTAATTTTTCCTAACTGCTACCAGAGCTGCAAGACCATAGCTTCTAGTTCTCAAGATGAACTACATCAAGTCAGAGCGACTTGGGGCTTATAGAATGCCTTTTGGATGTGACATAACTAGAGTGTGCCAGGAAAGAGTAGCAATAAGAAACACCTTGTGAAGTTAAGGATATAGAATACCTTGTTCATTCATTTAGTTGTTCAACAAGGCTTTGTTGAACTCCTTCCACACACCACGTACTGTGCCAGCTATGAGGGATACCAAGACACATACACCACCACACTGCCTTCTAGCACTTAAATTCATCCTGTCATTAATGAATAATAATAGTGCAAACAAATACACCACGAACACTATGGTTCCCTGAGTTTCCCCTAAGAGAAAAGGCCTGGAACCTATTCGTTTTTGCATAAATTATTCTCATTTTGATGAGTGCGATGGTTTTGCCCGCCACACTTCCCCTTGGTGGAGCCATGTGACTAATTCTGTCTGATGGACAGTGAACCTGTGAATCTCACAGGTCAAAATGCAGAAGAGGCAGCACCCAGCCCTCCAGGTGTCTCATCCCTTGTTCAAAGTAGTCAAGGAGGCCTCCTGTCGAGATGGCAGAGCGCACAATCAGCCTTGATTGCCACATTACAGCTTGGAGAAGAGACACCTGGGAGGGCAACCATCCCATAGCAGATGTCATAGTGAGAAATAGACCAGGGTGGCGTTAAGTCACTGAGATGTGTGGTTGTTTTTTTTACTGCCATATAACATAACCTATCCTGTCTGATACCATTAATAAATGTCTGTTTTGCCTAGGACTTTTAGAGGAGACAAGAAATCACAGACTCTGTAGAGATGAAAGGAGCTTTACGGATTAATACACTCATCCAGTGCAGATAAATCTCCCAGTGGAAAGAGATCAACTTCTCCACCTGTGTTTTTTCCTCTCGATCAGTGGGGCCGTCACTCTGGCTCTTCCCAAGATGCAAAGATGTTCAGGCTGCTGTGTCCCTCATGCCTGCCACCTTGGGATGCCCAGATGCCTTCAGGTATTCCAGCCTCAGTGTGTCCACATCTCTTCTCAGTTTAGTGCGGGCAAGATTGGGATTTTCCAAGCAAAACTTTATTACTAATAAATGAAAATAAAATAAGTACAAATGTATGGAAACAGACAGATTTGCTGAGTATGGATTTCTTATCAAAGTGTATTTGATTTTCCTCTTCCCTAACATTGGGAAGATATTTTTTGACCCTTGCATCCTGAATGCATTCAGTTAAAATGTACCTAAAACAGAAAAGGGAGATCTGAAATACCTCATGACTTGACCAGATACTGGCTTTGCTTATCCACCGAAAATTATAACAACATATAAAACATGGTCTTCTCTATGGAACAAACATATTCTCTATGAACAATATAACTCTTCAAGAGCAATGTTATCATTAACAATTAATTTGTGACTTTAGAGCACTTTGTGTATTCAAAGTAATAGCTATAATAGTCTGAACAATAATAGTCATCACCATATTTTAAGCTTATTCATACACAGAAGAGAGTAAGGAAGTTCTTTATAATGTAAATGACTCCTAAGTTCTAGAAATTCAGTTTACCTTTATAAATATTACTTCATTTCAAATTCTTCTATTAAAATATATAATTGTTGGGGCAACAAGCTCCATATTTAATTGTCAATTCTTTAAAAATGAAGACTCTATACTGAATCTTACTTTGAGTTAGAGGAAAATGACCACAGATGGAAAGTTAATGCTTTCAAGGCATCGTTTAACTCTCTGGAAGAAGTAAATCATATTTATTTCTTGCTTAAAAAAATTAAAGTGCCTTTCTTCTTGTGTGCATCATGTTTTACCCTACTATAAACCCAGTGTTTAATAGGGGAATGTGATATAGCGGTTAAGAATATAGACTCTGAAGTTAGACTCATGGGTTTTAACTCCTCCTCCACCACTTTACTAGCTACAGGATCTTGAGCAATTTCCTTAACACTCCTGGGCATCACCTTACCTGTAAAATGAGGATTATAATTGTCCCTATCTTAAAGTAGTACCTGACATAGTACATGCAGTTAAAGTGCTCGTTGAATAAAAACGAATTCATAAACTAGCTGGGAAATCAAGCACAAGAAGAATATCAATTCTTGATTCTCCTTAATACTCCAAGGTAGAATCCAAAAAATAAAATTTCCCAGGCCAACCCCCATAAAAGCCACCAAAAAGCAATGGATATAGAAACTGGCTCTTTGGGGAACTCAAAATCAGAGGACGCTCAGAGAATTTGGCTAACTACAGAATGGCAAATTACTTCCTCAAATATGTGAAAGTTGGAATAAAGTTTTTCTAGGGCTAGCAGGATCTGCCGGGGCAATGCTGGTGGGAGTAAACCCCACACTGGCAAGCCCAGCTCAGGTGAGCACTGAGTCCCGGTGTTGGTAGTGCAGATGCACACTCACACTCATTCCCGAACTCCCTCCGCAGTTAGGGAATCCAGCAGCTCTGACAACCACGGGGCTTCATTTGTTTGTTTGTTTGAATAAGAGAAGAATAAACTCATTTGGCATCAAAACTTGTCCTGAACTGAAACGAGGCTGTTTGTAGTATTTATTTATCCTACTCTGTATGAATCTTCATACCTTTTGAAACAGAAACATTAATGTGTTTGCTTATGAGTGCTGCCCCAGACCTTGTTGGGATGTCATGTTATATTATTTATGCACCATGTTATTTTTCTAAAATCTGAAAAGTCTTGAATTCCAAATACCATCTGGCCCCAAGAATTTCAGATGAGGGGCTATGGACCTGTGCCTTCTTACATGTGATGCTTTTGTTTGGGAATGGGAAGGTCATTGATGACTCAATGCTGTCTCCAGTATTGGGAATGTGAGCTCCACAGAATCTTTTCTCTTGCCACCTCAAGGCCAGAAGGTGGAAAAAAGAATGGAGCCTCCAATGAGAGAGAGAGAAAGAGAGAGGGAGAGAGAGAGAGGGAGGAAGTCTTTTGTCCCAGGAACTGCTGCCATGAGGCTTGCTGTAGATTTACAAGAGATGACTGGATAGGGACTAGGACACAGAAGGCGTGGAGGATCAAACCTTAGAGTCTCAGCAACAGCAATATTCCCTCCCTCAATAAACTGTGGGCTGAGAGTTAGCCCCAAGGAGTAAGAGGGCCAATTCCAGGGATGAGTGTGTGAACACCAGCTGTACACAGGAGCTGTATAGGCCACAGGTGGTCTAACAGAAAGGCTCTGCTGCCACCCACACCATGTTTATGTTTGTGTTTGATCACTAAGTTCTTCTCCAATCTCATCCATCTTGCTTACTCGGAGCATCCCAGAAGGCAGCCAATAGTAGTTAAAGTGATAGGTGGCCAAGGCCTCCTGGTCATCATGGAGTTTGAGTCCTGTCATTGCTGATCTTTCTTAGGGGTTGGACCAGTTGTCCTTTAAACTTTTCACCCATAAACTTACAACCCCTACAAAACGATGTAACCTGGATGGCTGCAGGGGCACTGCTATCTCTTGAAAGTTAGATGATTTAGGTTCAGAGCCCCAAATCCTCACCCTGTAGAAGTCAAAACCTCTCCCCAAGAAATCTATAAATTCCTGTTGGAGAAAGCCTGTCTTTCTCGTGATAACCTTTTCCACAAGTGTTGTCTCTGCCCTGTACCAGGGACCCACATGTGAAACTTAATTTCTGCTCCCAGAAAATGCACTCACATGGAACTAGTTAAGTATGTAATAGATTTACATAAAGATCTGGAGGGAGGCAAAAGAAAAGAATCATCCACTCTGTTATAGGGACATATTTATCTGGTCTTTTTCATCTTACTAATAACTCTAACCCAGCACTGTTCAACAGAAAAATAATCCACATATGCAATTTAATATTTTCTGGTAGTCATATTAAAACATTAATTTACTAAATGTAACAAATCTTATTTAACCCAATATTTTTTCTGGGAATTCAAATTTCAAGATGTAAAGTATTAATGAAAAATTTGTTTACATTCTTTTTTTAATAAAATCTTATAACACAGTGTGTATTTTATACACACTGAGCTCATTTCAAGAGCTCGGTAGCCAAATGTGGCTCATGGCTGCCATTTTGGCCAGCCTGGACTTCCCTCCACCCAACCTCCCTCCTGAGCTCTTCCTTACCATCCTCACAGATAGTCCCAGGGAACTCTAAATTCCTCTTGATTATACACGCTCCTCCCCAGTTTCAGCTCCTATATCCTAGGCCTGTTTCCATTTAGTCAACTTCTATTTTAAAAGGGCCATTCTCCTTAGCAGTAAGTTGGGCATTCAAGAATGATTTCTCTTCTCCTCTTACAGTAGGAACTATTATTATCATCACCATCCAACAGAGGGAAAACTTGAGCCCCAAAGTTAAAGACATCACAGACACACCGTAAGACCATGGCAAGTGCAAGGTGAGCCCACGACTCCTCAAGAGTTGTCTTTCAGTTCCAAAACGTAAAAAGCACAGGGCCCAGAGCTGCAGGCTGGCTGACTCCTTCACCTGATTTCTTCTCTGGGTTCATCCCTAGCCTCTGTTGGGCTTCCTACGTCCTGAGCTCAGCTGGGCTTTTGCTCCTTTATCTCCCTACACCCTCTCTAGGGATGAAATCTTCACTCCAACCTTCAGTCTCACATTCCCAGCTGCCTACTAGACACGTCTCAAAATATGCATCTAAAACAGAATTCCCCCTTCCCCCTACCCCCGCCCACCTTGCTATGTACAACACCAGCTCCTTGCAGGACATCGTCTCTCTTAACCTGTCTCTTGGGCTCTGCGTCCCACTGACTACAACTGTAAAAGTGTCATTTTGAGATGTGTAACTGGTAAGTTGAATGTTAGGAGAAAATTTTACCAACTTTGTAAACACTGTTAGAATATTCGACACAACTTGAGAGTCACAATATTCATAACTCCCAATTCACCAGATTTACAAAACTTTAAAATCATTGGAAGGTTCTGCTTGATAGGGTCATTAATTTAAGCCAGATCAGACATTTGAGTTGCTTAGAAAGCACGTTAAGTGTATTAAATTTATCACCGTGGTTTAAAATGCTTGAAGAAAACTAATAATGTAAATGACACTAATAGTCTAAGGCTGGGTCCCCAAGCCCTGAGCCGCAGACGGCCACAGGTCCCACCTGGACCCACAGCTCCTCCCCATCGCTCGCATCACTGCCCAAGCCCTGTCCCCGTCAGATCAGCGGTGGCATCAGACCCTCATAGGAGCGTGAACCCCTCTGCAAACTGCCCATGCAAGGGATCCAGGTTGTGTGCTCCCCATGAAAATCCAACGCCTAATGATCTGAGGTGGAGCCAAGGCGACGAGGACCCCCCACCCTCCGATGTCCAAAGGAAAAACCGTCTTCCACGAAACCAGTCCCTGGTGTCAAAAAGGTTGGAGACAGCTTGTCTAAGCGGAAATTTAGTCCTTTCAACTCGAGCCAATCAGAATTTACCAGATTTATAAATAGAATAACTCAACGTGTAACATAAGCTTAAAGTCTTTAGGAGACTGGGCTTTTAAATGTGTCATTTTAATAAACTGAGTATTACTTTAATACCCCCAGGTCTATTGTGTCCCTTAAATGGGTGGGGGTTGGGAAGTGGCTTCTCAACACTTTAAGCATCCCTGAGGTCCCCTGTTGGGCCTCTACACAGCTGAGCTTGTCAAAGAAGACTACAGTTAGGAGATTTCCCAGGAGGAATGATGGCTTGGTGACGCTATGGGAGGCATGGAAAGGGGCAGATGGGGCAGGAAGTACCGGGGGAGCAGAGAAGGCCGGCTACCTATCCTCCACACCTTCAACTTTGAGGGAAGCTGGAGCCCCTGAAAACGGAAGAGCTCTTTCCACACATGCTTGGGCTTGGTGCTGTTTTCAGAGCTCTTTTGAGGAAGGTACCTTCTCTTCTGCTCTCAAGCGTACTCATTATCCCCAATTGTTCAGGGTTGGTGACACACTCAAGTCCCAGGCCCACAGGCAGCAGAAGCTGAGCTGGCCTCCGTGCCTCCTGGCTCCTGTTTCTCACGTTGTCGTCATTACACTCCACCGTCTAGAGAAACCAAGCACAAACTCTGGGAGAAGCAGAGGGGTCCTATCCAGCAAATCAATCAAATCTGTAAGCGTATATTACATGACTATCTTGAGATAAGGCCTGAAAAATACTTGCCATGGCTTTTATGCTTCTATTTAGTGAATGTGACTATTGTCTCTCTCAGTGGACTCCATTTTAATGACACAGCACTGTCCCCAGCAGGAGACTGTCTGGTGAATGCAAGTAGGGCCAGCAGTATTTAAATCACATTCGACATCACAGACACTCCAAGATGGAAGGAGAATTCCCTAATTAAGGTTTTGTTAGATGGCTGTCTTAACTGTTATTAATTTTATCAAAGCAGGGCTTCCCTGTAGCGATTCAGGGACACCATATTCACAGTTAAAATTCTGCTTTTGAGGAAAATGGGGGGAGAGGGGGACACAGCTCAGAGTAAATGGTACTTCACAGATGCTTAATGAAATAAGAAGCAGAAAAGAAAATAAAGCAGTTAACTCATTCATGTTTTCACTTGTTTCAAACCAATTATAATTAGAAGACAAAATAGAAGTTTAATATATCAGACCCATTATCAGTTGTCATTTTAGTCTTCAAGCCATATGCCCATCGTGCCTCTTTGATAATAGCCCAACACAAAAAATGGGACAAGAATGAAGAATTGCTGGGTACTGGGGAAAAAAAGTTCCTCCTCTCCCATAGACTAACTTTTGTCACTTATTTGCGTGATAAAAACAATAATGTTATATGTAGCATTGTTAAATTTAGCAAATAAAATACAGGACAGCCAGTGTCTTAGTCCATTTCATGTTGCTATAAAGGAATACCTGAGTTTGGGTAATTTATAAAGAAAAAAGGTTTATTTGGCTCACGATTCTGATGGCTGAAAGTTCAAGAATGGACATCTGTATCTGGTGAGGGCCTCAGGCTGCTTCCACTCATGGCAGAAGGTGAAGGGGAGCTGGTGTGTGCAGAGATCACATGGTGAGAGAAGAAGCAAGAGATAGGGAGAGGGGAGGTGCCAGGGGCCAGGCTCTTTTGAACAACCAGCTCTCATGGGAACTAATAGAGTGAGAATTCACTCACCCCCTCCCCAGGGAGGGAATTAATATATTCATGAGGGATCCGCCCCCATGACCTAAACACCATTAGGCCCCACCTCCAACATTGGGGATCAAATTTCAACATGAGGTTTGGAGGAGACAAACACCCAAACCATAGCACCCAGTTAAATTTGAATTTCAGATAGACAATAAAAAAAATTTTTCATATAAGTATGTTCCAAATATTGTATGGGACATAATGCAATATTTAGGACATACTTATACTGAAAAAAGTGTTATCAAAATTTTTCATTGTTTATGTTAAATTCAAATTTAATCGGGTGTCCTGTATTTTACCTGGCAACCCTAGTTGTATGGTCATTGTGCTTATGTATGTGTAATATGTATCTTTTAAAGTAGTATTAATAGAAAAAAAAATAAACATGTAACACAAGTACAGCCTTCTTTAGCTCCTGTTTCACTGTTGGATAAAGAGGTCTTTCTTAACCTTGTAGAGTTTCCATCTCAGAGAAGTGGCATAAGGAGGAATGTGACCGGGGTCACCCAGCTGAAGTGCAGTGGAGCAGAATCCAGATCCAGGTCTGGATCTGTGGGAGTCCAAAGCCAGTTCTTGATCATGACCCTGCATCACCTCTCAGACACTGAGTTAATAATGCAGGCAGCCATTGCTTTTTTAAAAATTTGTGGTAAAATACACTTAACAAAATTTACTGCCTTAACCATTTTTAACTGTACAGTTCATTAAGTGTTAAGTACACTCAATTACTGTGCAACCAATTTCCAGAACTCTTTTCATCTTGCAACACTGAAACTACGTTCCATTAAACAACAACTCCCCATACTTCCTCCCCTTAGTCTCTGGCAGCCACCATTCTACTTCCTGTCTCTGTAAACTTGGCTACTCTAGATTCCTCATAGAAGTGAAATCATGCAGCATTTGTCCTTTGGTGACTGGCTTATTTCACTTAGCATAATGTCTTTGAGGTTCATCCATGTTGTAGCGTGTGTCCTTTTTAAGGCTGAATAATATTCCATTGTATGTATATACTACATTTTATTTTACCCATTTATCCATCAGTGGATAAACATTTGGGTTGCTTCCAACTTTTGGCTATTGTGAATGATTTTGCTATGAATATGGGTGTACAAATATCTGTTCAAGACCCCCGCTTTCAATTCTTTGGGGTGTATATTTAGAAGTGGAATTGCTGGATCATATAATAATTCCATTTTTAATTTTTTGAGACACAATTATGCTGTATTTTATAGTGGCTACACCATTTTACATTCCCACCAACAGTGCACTTGGGTTCCAATACTCCACATCCTCGCCAACACTTGTTATTTTCTGTTTTGTTTTTTTCCCTTATAGTAGCCCTCCTAATGGATCTGAAAAACCGTTGTTTTCTGTCCCCATGACAAAATCAAATAAGCCATTTTAGTGTGATTTTTTATGCTGATCTGACTAATTGTTTTGTTGGAATCTGAAGAGATTATTTTACAAAGTTATTTATTCTATTAACTATTATAATTAACACTAACATCGGTCGTTGTTAATAATAATGACCAGCATGCACTGAGCACTTGCTGGAACCAGGCCTTCACTGAGTACTACACAACCATTCTCATTCAGTCTGCACAAAAACCCTACAAAGTGGATACTTACCAGTAGTGCTCCCATGTGACAGATGAGGAAAGAGATGGTTAGAGAGAGGTTAAATAACTTGTCCAATGTTACAAAACTTGTAAAGCTGGGATTTAAATCCAAATATTCTGACTCCTACACATGACCTTATCTTTTCATGGAGCTTGATAAGAAAAACACCGCCTTCTGAATCAAGTTGACCCATTTGAGGGGAATTATAAATTTGTTGTAGCATGGGACCTTTTGAACACGACTCCTTTTGGAGAACGTTAAAGCTTATTTTTAAAAACAACTTTATTGAGATATAATTCACCTACCATAAAATTCACCCATTTAAAGTTCACAATTCAGTGGTTTTTAGTATGTTCACAGACATTTGCTATCACAGTCAATTTTAGTACATTTTCATTACCTAAAAAAGCAACTTTGTACCTTTTAGCTATTACCCTTTATCCCTGTTTCCTTTCCAGCCCTAAGCAACCACTAATATACTTTCTGCTCCATCGATTTCCCTATTCTGGACTTACATATGAATGGGATCATATAGTTTTTCGTGACTGACTTCTTACACTAGCATAATGTTTTCAAGGTTCATCCACGTTGTAGCATGTGTCAATACTTCTTTCTTTTTAATAGCTAAATGAAATTCCACTGTATGGATATACTGCATTTTTGTTTATCCATCCATCCATTGGTGAGTATTTGGGTTGTTTCCATCTTTTGGCTATCATGAATAATGCTGCTATGAAAGTTCATGTACAAATTTTTGTGTGGACATGTATTTCTATTTCTCTTGGATGTATGTCTTTGTCTGTTTGGGCTGCTATAACAAAATGCCATAAACTGGGTGGCATATAAACAACAGATATTTATTTCTCACAGTGCTAGAGGCTGGGAATTCCAAGATCAAGGTGCTGGCAGATTTGATGTCTGGTGAAGGCCAACTTCCTGGTTCATAGACGGCTGTCTTCTTACTGTAAATTCACATGGCAGAAAGGGATGGGAACTTACTGGGTCTATTTTATAATGGCAGTAATTCTATTCATGAGGGCTCTGCTCTCATGACCTAGTCACTTCCCAAAGGCCCCAACTCCAAATATTGGGCATTAGGATTTAACATGAATTTTATTTATTTATTTTTTTTAATTTATTTTTTTAATTTCAGAATATCATGGGGGTACAACACTTTGGCCATACACATTGCCCCTGTTCTGCCCGTGTCAGAGCCACAATCGTGGTCGTCTCCCAAACTGTGCTCCCCACATCCATTCAGTGAGAGTTTTTCCCATCCCTTCCACCCCCCTCCCGCCCGCCCACCCTCTGATGAATGTTATTGCCCTGTGTGATGTAAGTGTTCATCAGTTAGTACCAGTTTGATGGTGAGTACCAGTGGTGCTTGTTTTTCCAATCCTGTGACACTTCGCTTCGAAGAATGGGTTCTAGCTCCAACCAGAATAATACCAGATGTGTTAATTCACTGTTGTTCCTTATTGCTGAGTAATACTCCATGGTATACATATACCACATTTTATTGATCCACTCGTGTATTGATGGGCACCTGGGTTGTTTCCACAACTTTGCAATTGTGAATTGTGCTGCTATGAACATTCGAGAGCAGATGTCTTTATTATAAAATGTCTTTTTTTCTTTTGGATAAATACCCAGTAGTGGGATTGCTGGGTCAAATGGTAATTCTACTTTTAATTCTTTGAGGTATCTCCATATTCTTTTCCATAGAGGTTGTACTAATTTGCAGTCCCACCAGCAGTGTATGAGTGTTCCTACCTGTCCACATCCCCGCCAACATTTGTTATTTGGGGATTTTTTGATATGAGCCAATCTCACTGGAGTTAAATGATATCTCATTGTGGTTTTGATTTGCATTTCCCTGATGATTAGAGAAGTTGAGCACCTTTTTATATGTTTGCTGGCCATCATTCTGTCTTCTTTGGAAAAGTTTTTGTTCATGTCCTTTGCCCATTTTTTAATAGGGTTATTTGATTTTTTCTTGTTGATTTTCCTAAGTTCTGTATAGATTCTGGTTATAAGCCCTTTATCAGAGGTGTAGCATGCAAATATTTTCTCCCATTCGGTAGGTTGTCTGTTCACTCTAGTGATAGTTTCCTTGGCTGTGCAGAAGCTTTTCAATTTGATCAGGTCCCATGTATTTATTTTTGTTGCTGCTGTGATTGCTTTGGGGGTCTTCTTCATAAATTCTTTGCCTAGGCCAATGTCCACAAGAGTTTTTCCAACGTTTTCTTCGAGAATTCTTATGGTTTCATGTCTTAGGTTTAGATCTGTTATCCATTGTGAATTGGTTTTTGTGAGAGGTGAGAGGTGTGGGTCCACTTTCAGTCTTCTACATATGGCCATCCAATTTTCCCAGCACCATTTGTTGAATAGGGAATCTTTTCCCCAGTGTACGTTTTTCTGGAATTTGTCAAAGATCAGGTGACTGTATGAGGTTGGTTTTATATTTGGGTTCTCAGTCCTGTTCCATTGGTCTACGTGTCTGTTCTTGTGCCAATACCAAGGATTTAACATGAATTTTAACATATTAACATTGTCTACAGCATGTACCTAGGCGTGGAATTACTGAATTGTGTGGTAACTGTATGTTTAATCAGTTGAAAAGCTGCCAGACTTTTCCAAAGCAACTGAACCATTTTACATTCCCACCAGAAATATATGAGGGTTCTGAATTTCCCACATCCTTTCCACCCCTTGTTGTTACCTGACTTCTTTTATTTATTTATTTATTTTTTGAGACAGAGTCTCTCTCTCTTGCCCTGGCTAAAGTGCAGTGGCATGATCATAGCTCACTGCAACCTCCAACTCCTGGGCTCAAGTGATCCTCCTGCCTCAGCCTCCCAAGTAGCTGAGACTACAGGCACACGCCGTCACTCCTGGCTAATTTTTTCTTTTTTTTTTTTTGGTAGAGACGGGGTCTTGCTCTTGCTCAGGCTGGTCTTTAACTCCTGATCTCAAGCGATCCTCCCACCTTGGCCTCCCTGAGTGCTAGGATTACAGGTGCCATGAGCCACTGCACCTGGCCTGTTATCCTTTTTAATTCTAGTCATCCTAGTGGGTGTGAAGTAGTATCTTGTGGTTTTGATTTGCATTTCCCTGATGACTAATGACAAAAGCCATGGCATTATAATACTTCTCTGTGAAATCCTGCAGACTCTCCTTGCCTCTTGCTGCAGTGACGGTCTTGGGTTTAAGTCTGAGCTCATCACTTAAAAGTATGAGATTAGGCAAGTTACTTAATCTCTGTGTCAAGGTTTTCTTCGGTAAAATGAGAAAAGGCATGTAAAGGCATTCACATATAGATGTGCATCTAGCAAATAGCAAGCAGTCAATACATATTAGCTATTATTATTACAGGAGGGTGAGATAATAACATACAAGAGAGTGATTTTGTGTAAAACACTTCAAATGCCTTCTCCTTCTCATTGCCTACAGAGTAAAACCCAAGGGCCTCAGTATAGCCCACAGGGCACAAGTCTGATTTGTATCTACATCTCCAGTTTAATCCCTCCACAATCCACCTTGAGCTCTAGGATTTATTAACACCACACCATCATAGTTTTTCCAAACACCATGTCTTTTCATATCTCCGTGACTTTGCTCATGCATTCCTTCTGTCTGGAAGCTCTCTCTAGTTTTCTTGGCCCAAATAACATGTAAAAATCCTTTAGGACTCAAAGAGGTTGGGATAGGGGCCTCTCCTATTGACTTTTATTGCTTGTCTACCTACTGTTTTATATTGAAATTATCTGTGTAGTTGTCTGTCTTCACCAATAAGCAGAAAACACCTACTATGTGCCAGATACTGGGCTATGCTTTGAAGGTATAATGGAAGAATGACATATATGGTTCCCGTCCCCACTAAGCAAAGTTTGAAGGCAAGGAGGGATCATATCTTTTGAATCTTCAAAGCATAGTGCATGCTTAGCACATAGTAGGTGCTTTAAAATGTCAAACCAACTTGAATCTAACATGTAGAGAAAGGACAGTCTAGCCCAGTACTGAACTTCCTGCTACCACGTGTGGTTTGTTGAGTGTTTCAAAGGAGGAATTGGTGCCAATGGGCAGGAAGAATTCCAGGTATAATTACGTATTAATGTCTCTTAGGCTCCAGGCTCACATCCACCCTTTAAGCTTTCTCTAGTACTATGTAGGGCCACCAGTCCTCAGATACTCAGCATTGTCTTAGCTACCCATGGGCTCCTACCTCCTTCTTCCATCACAATTATTTTCTCCCTTCTGTTGCAAAGCAATGGATAGAAATGACTTGACTAAATAAATTAATTCCTTTCGGATTACGCAAAGACTCATTTAACACTTTATAGCCTAAAATTTAGCCTAGGTTCCTTTCTCTATAATGTCAACCTTTCTGATATAGAAGTACAAATGTGAAATTCTCCTCTCATATACAGAAGAAGGAGCTCTTGCTGTCTGGGACACCCAGATGATACTACTTCAGGTAGAGACCTAGCCATTAGGCCAGTGCAGAAGCAACATCTAGCCTGGCAAATTTCTACCAGAAGTCCTAATGATTTAAAGTTAATCTGGTTAATATAAAGTCAAACTGGTTAAAGGGATAAGCTCCTTAAAGAAGATTCATTTAAGAGGGAATTTTAATGCTGACAATTTCCACAAGGCCATATGGAGAGACATTCTGGGGAGCTGAGGAACTTTTCAGTATTCTCAATTATAGCTAATTTGTGTTTTTCCTGGATGGACATCAGTAGGTCAATTTATATACATAATGTTATATCAGATATGCAATAATATGCAATATTATATTTCATAATGTATTCTGACTAATAAAATTCAGGAGTTTAGTCCAACAAATAGATAAGCTTACTTCATAATGACTATAGCCACATGACACCCAACCTCTGGGTTTTTCCCAGTATACAGCCTAAGATCACTATCAGGAACAAGTGTGTGCCTTGTTGAATAAAGGTGCATGACTGTTTCCCACTACAGCATGAATTCCACAAAGGCAGGGCCTCTGGCTCACCCATCTCTGGTTCTCCAGTGCCTAATAGGGTACTTGTCCCAGAGAAAGAACCCAGAAATTCTTGTTGAATGGGACAAGGAAGAGTCTGGGAAAGAGGGAAAGGGATAAAATGGAACCAAGAGTTACCCATAGGGCCATAGATGGCCACTATCCAGGGACTTAGAAACTTAGGAACAGTAGGTGGTATCGTCCATGCCAACAAACTACAAATGGGATTCCCTTTGGCCAAAAAGTACAATAGTTGAATTAAATTAGTTTTACCAAGAGTTCTGTTGTTTCATTTAATTATCTCTTCAGAATTTGCATAGTCTTTTTATCAACTACAGGAGCAATGAACACTGTTATGACTGAAAAAGTTGTCATAATAACCCCCTCAGTTGTTCATAACTTTCTAAAATTTCAGTGTTTTGGTTAGAGTTTTCCCCATTTGCTATCAGTCCAAAGGCAACTTTTGGAAGTTTGAGAAATAACTCTCTCATTATTTTTAATTTGGGAAAAATTAAATCCTCATTATTTGCCCCTTACAATAAGCCACAAAATAGAAATAAAGTATAGAACCAAATATTTTCCCAGGGTGACTCAACAAGAATTTGGGGGTCGAGTTAGGAAATATTAATTATTCTCTTTTTTTCTGAGTCTTTAAAAAATAACATTTTTATTACAAATATTACTTTGCCTTTTTATACAGGCACAATATATTTTACCTTTGAACAACCCGAAGCCCCAGTGCAAAATTATGTTTTCCTTCAAGGAGGATATAATTTCATGTTTTACCAGCACAGCAATTTCAGGCTCACCAATTAAGTCTGTAGAAGGAATTATCACCCTTCCAGTTTTAATCCCTCTTACCTAGCAAAAACCAGAGAATGAAATTGGAAGGCCCACAAAAAGGTTAGGGAAGCAATCCAGGAAAGTAAGTGAACGTGGATGCTAACTTATGAGAGCACCATTAATACTTGCTGTGCTTTGCACTAATAATTAGTACAGTATTCCTGCATGGAGAGGAGAGATTTCCAAACCTGGACTTTTGCATTGATTACATTTAGAGTTCAATTTTGCCTCTTACTCTTTGTCAGTGCTGGCACTGAGCTTGCTCTTATATGGCTGGCTCTATCGAACAATAAAAGTAACCATTTGAAAAGTCAAACAACAGGAGTGGTTTTTAGAAAACCAGCAGCCAAACTGATTCACCGTGTTGGCCTCCTTCCCAGGGATAGAGATAATGCTAGCTAGTTGTAGTAGCGGTTATCGAGGACAAGAGCAGAATGATTACACTCAGGATTCCCGACTGCATGGCTGGCCAGGCGAGTTAAAGAATGTCTAGGATGAGAGCAATAATGGAGGTGACTCTGGGCTGGAGCAAGCCCTGAATGAAGTTGGTACATTCAAAGTTGCCATAGAAACCCTGCCTGAATGTCCTCACTTCTGCAGAATTGATTTTATGTTTAAATGTTAATATGCCTTCTTATATGATACATGAAATAGAAAGCAGATGAATATGGAAGAAAAGAAACATACTCTAATGTCTGAAATACTTAAGACATTGAATAATTTCCCAATAATAAGTCACCCTTTTAAACTGATTGACCAAAGAAGAGGGAGCGTGGGTTGCCTCAACTGGAAGCTGTTCAGGAAAGTATGCCTTTACGTCAAATGCCGCAGCACTCTGAAAGGCACTGCTGTAATTCAGCGAACCCAGCTTGTACTTGAAGCCAAATGAAATGCAAAGTTGCCTTTCAATAGCAAACCTCACTGAGGAAATGCCAGTTAGCAATTGTGAGAAGTTTCAGAGACTGTATTTTCACAGATTGCATTTTACCACTAAATGTCCGTGAGAAAACATTTGGAGGCTCTTTAAAAATGGTTACATTATCAATTAATCTATAGTATGTTTTAAATAAATATTTCTATTAAATGTAACAAAAACCAGCATTTGTATTGCTTGCACCTAAATTATCATCATCATTGCAAAGCAGATGCGGAATGCAAGACGAGGTGAACAATCGGCACTGTAATTTGCCCAGTAACATTGTTTTAGATCTAATTAGTGCTTATGCAGATCCTTTACAAAAATGTGAAAACTGCACCAGGATGTAATTGTTTAATGAATTTAGTGCAAAGCACATCTGCATAAATTCCATTTTAGCTGAAAAAACTAAGTTCAACTGCTATTTGCTCCAGAGCCAAAACATTGTGAATTGTGCCCACTCTGCTTTAGCCTTGCTCTGCTGGCATGGATATTTCAAATAAATACTACAAAGTTAAAGCCTCCAGCTGCAGACCAACCCATCTGTAGATGTTTGTTATATTTGGCAGTATTGTAGAATGATTGTGCCTTCCTGCTGGAAAAAAAAAAAAAAAGAGAGAGAAGGGGGAAAAAACAAGGTTTTGTCAGCAAAAAAAAAAAAAAAAGTTTGAAATATTCATCACCCAAGAAAAGTTTTGAATCTGAACCTAGCTTACCTAGCAGTGAATTTTAAACACCTGTTCACATTGAGCCTACTACATAAACCAGAATAATAAACTCTTTCCCTGTTCTCCCCCAAATTCAATTTCTGTTCAAATCACAGAAGATTGAATTGGACACAAGTTTACTAAAATTGGAATTTAAGCCTTTCCTTTAACTTTTCAGAGCCTTTACTAGTCCCTTTTTGTGGTGTTTAGGTACAAACACTCATAACTTCTACAAAAAGAGATCAGTTAATTGTGGATGTTTACATGACTGGCTGGAAAGGGAACACTTCTCAGTGTTTATTTTTTTCTTTTTCCTTTTTCTTTCTGTTTTAGCTTCTGCTCTTTTGGTGCAGCACAAATAAACTGCTGAACCAAAAAAGTTTGTTCTATTAAATGGCTCCTGTACAAAAGAGGGTGGGTGGCTGGGTGGCAGGGCTTGAGGATGGGTAATGTGGAAATGTGTGGGCCTGAGTTATAAGAATTCTGTAAAATGATAAACTGCAAGTATCATTCTTCAACATTCACCTGAAGGTTCCAATTTTGTTCCAATTGACCGAGAAGTTGCTGTCCTGTGTCTGTTAGTTATCCATGGTAGATCCAGTCTCAAGCAGTCTTAGGTTAAGGTTCCCTGGGAAACAGACTCAGGCAGAGATGTGCCTGCTGCACATTCATGCGGGCCTGCTGGCCAGCCACACCTGTGAGAGAGGGAGGGCGCAAGACTGGGCAGAAGTTGACTTTTGGTGCTGTTGCAACAGAGGCCTCAACCAGCCACACGGGGAGCTCTAGAGCTGGGGTGTCCCGTTAGTGTTGGATTGAACCGAGGCAAGCAGGCTGGGCCTTTTCGCCCCTACACCAATCAGGCATTGGGTGCGAGCTGCCCCTGGGGAGGGGCATAGGCCGGGATGGGGCAGTTCCCTTTGGCTGGGGGACGTCTATGAGCTGACTGCAGCCAACACTCCTGACAGCTGGGGAAACGGTGCCTGGTCCCAGGTGGGGGTCTTGGCAGTGAATCACCACACCCACTCCTGTTCAGTCCTTGCATGCTTGCTCGGGTCCACTTTGTATAACTTTACCCCATCCAGGAACTGGGCCTCCAGGATTCTTGTTGCCTCTTTTCCTGGAGGAACTTCAAAAGGACAGTTAGTGGGACAAATTACAGTCCCTGTGGCTATAGCTGATCTTGGAACTACGACTGCTCCCCATTACCCCGACCCCCACCCCTACCCATCCCATATTCCCCTCACCCTCAGCTAGCACAGATGGCTTACCTGGTGGGGTGAGCCTGAGCCTCATCCCTTAGACCCTAGTCACCCTGTGCTTCTCGGGCTGTGCCCACTTCGCTTGTCTGTGTATCATCACAATTTGCCAGGGGAGACCAATAGACGCCAACATAGATGACCCCTGCCCTGTTGTATAGCAGCAGCCCCACCACCTCCTGACAGCCAGAGCCAATTGTTCCCGCCAGGAGGGCAACTCCTTTCCTAGCCTGATAGTCTCTGGGCACAAGGGGCTTGGAAAACCCGGTGGCAGCTATGGCTTAAAGTTTAATGAGACCCTTGCTCTGTGCCCAGGTGGAAGCATTTGCCTTCCCCTTCTTGGAACCAAACCCTCTAGCCCCACAGAATTCAGAGTAGAAGGTGGGAAGCACAAATTCCCCAAGAGGACCACTGGGAGTGATGGAGAGCAGGGCTATTCCTCCTTTCACTCTTTGGTTCCCAGACCCATGTATTCTACTTACTGCGGACACATACTATATAATAGTCATTGACTTAGGGTCCTAAGAGGATGGTGTCCCATCCATGCAGGGTATCATCTTCAAGCCAGTACTTAAACTGCCCCTTTACAAGCCGGTTTGTTCCATTAGGCCAGCAGCTTCTAAGTGGCACAACATTTGATAGGACTAGGAGAGTCCTCTGTCAAATACTTGCTGTGGCATCTCCTTTGCTGTAAAGTGGATTGCTTGGTCCAGTACAATGTTGTATGGACTCCTATGTCAGTAGAACACTCTGTGGGCCTTCAGATAGTAGCTTAGGCCCTGCAGGCAGGAAAACTAAACCCATACCTGCCATATGTACCAATTCTAATCGAGATAAATCACTTCCCCTTCTAGAGTGGAAAGGGTGCAACATAACCAACTTCCCACTTAGTGGCTGGTTGGGTCTCTTTGATAGATGGTGCTCTGTCTGGGGCTCAGCATTTATCTCTGTGGCTTGCAGGTAGAACATTTAGCAGTGGGAATGACTAAGTTAGCCTTTATTTTATTTTTTATTTTTATTTTTGGAGACAAAGTCTTGCCCTTTCACCGAGGATGGAGGGCAGTGGTGTGATCATAGCTCACTGTAGCCTCAAACTCCTGGGCTTAAGAGATCCTCCCACCTCAGCCTCCCAAGTTGCTGGGACTACAGGCACACACCCCCACACCCAGCTAAATCAGCTTTAATGAGTGGGAGCCCATGCTGTTGAGCCCAAGCAGACCTTCCATCCCTGAGGTAGTAGGCATCATGTTTATGCACCACTTGTACCAGCGCTTAGGTGACCAGTGATAGAGGCTAGCTGACATCAGCGGGTGAATCATTTTGCCTGTTTGGTTGTCCAGTGCCTCTCCTGTAGTAGATGCTCTCTGGTGGGTGTTAAAAGGTAACGTGAAGCCCTTTGCTCTCAATGCCTGCTCTCATAGTTCTATCCACATGCCTCGTCCCCACAGTCCTTGTCCCTGAGATTTCCAGCCTTTGCCATTGCCCACAAATCTCTGTGCAGGCACTTCTTTTTCCTCAAAAGTGGATGGTCAAGTACATAGTCCAAATATCCTTCTACTGGGAGGAAGTTTTCCCCTTACCTCTGTCCTTCAAGGCCACTCCTAGGAGGGGCTACAAGGCAGTCGCTGGCCATTTTTTACTTGTACCCACAAGCTAACCTGACTCTTCCATAAACTAAACATGGCTTTTTTCCTCCTCCGACAGTGGATCAATAAGAGGCTATGCAGCCCTCACGATCCTACAGGTGATCGTCATAGCTGTGAACTGAGGGAGAACAGCTGATGCAATGGTGGTGGGTGACATGAGGGTCCGGCCACCTGCCTGTGCAGCTTCCACGTGCCCACTTGCCCTGCTCATGCCTGATCCTCGATGTACCACTTCTATCTTATGCTGGATTGCTCCTAGGCCTGTCTGACCTTATGACTTGGTGGGTTGAACAGAACCCAGACCATCAGGAGCAGGATGGCTGCACGGTTACTTGATGTCCCATGGTTAGGCACTCCATCTCAACCAGGGCCCATTAACATGCCAGGAGCTATTCTTTCAAATGGTATGTAATTCTCCACTGCAGATGGTATGGCCTTGCTCCAGAACCCTAGGGGTCTACGTTGTGACTCTCCTATTGGGTTTGCCATAAACTCCACATGGCATATTTTCCTACCACAGATACCTCTAATAACAGAGGGTCTGTTAGTCATATGGTTTAAGCAGCAGGGCTGCTTGCATCACAACTTAGACCTGACACAGAGCCTTTTCCCGCCCTGGGCCCTACTCAAAACTGACAGCCTTCCATGTCAGTTGGTAAATGTATCAGAGCAGTATTTCCAAGTAGGGAAGTGCTGCCTCTGGAATTCAAAGAGGCTTACCAGGTGATGTGCTTTCTTCTGAGTGAAGGGAAGTATAAAATGCAATAACTTGTTCTTTACCAAATATTCATAGGTATGATGGACTCCTGAATCTTTGTAGAGTTTATCTTGTACTCTCTGGAGTGCGTGTGTTAGCAAGGGCTCTAATTACTTGCCACATCTTGTTCACATGAACCTATTAACTTGATGTCATCAAATCAGTGGACCAATGTGATGTTCTTCAAATGTCCAGACAGGTTTGGGGCAAGATGGTAAATGTATACTGTTGTCCACTCCGTGTGAATGTAAACTGCTGGTACTCTCTTCCAACAGGGATGGAAAAGAATACAATTGCCGAATCAAGGCCATACACCATGTACCCAAGGTTGTGTTTCTCAGTTCTAGCAAAAACAACAACAGCAGCAAAACTGTATCTGTAATAATAGCAGGAATTGGGACTACTACTTGGTTGAGTTTGAGTTTGCAGTAGTTCACATCCTCCAGAATCTGTCTGGTTTGGTAACACTAATCTCTACCATTCTCCTTAGGCTGCAATATTGATTTCCTTTTCATTTACCCTTTTGGACGGTGGTGGGGGTGGGGGCAGTATCAGAGTCTTCCTATTTGACCTTCTCTACTATAATAGTTATTACTCCACAACCTCACAAACCAAGAAATCAATGTGGGGTTCTGCCAAAACAAAATATGTCCATTCCAGTGATACATTTACAGACTAAGGAAATGACCATTTAGTGGGTTCATGGACCCAGGTTACCCACTGTGAATCAGTCCAGGTCCAGGTCTCTATTCATTACCAGATACCCATATGCCCTTTTCTAACAGGAGGAGCATGATGATGCTTCAGATCCTCAGGTGTTAATGTGAACTCAGATCTTGTGTCCAACAATCCTGGAAATGTCCAGGTATCCTCCTTTTCCCACCATATGATTACCCGAGTAAAAGGCTATAGGTCCCTTTGGGGGAAATATTGGGAAAATCATTATCATATATAATTGCTATGGTGATGCAGGATCCTTCCTGCCCAAGACCCAGGTTGCCCTTGGGTTAATGGATTCCAGGTCTGAAAACTGGCCAAGGTATAGAAACTACACAAGGAGTCATGGTGTTTTACCAGGATGACTGCTCTTGGCCTTCTGATCATTCATCCTTGATTTCTATTGATGTATAGATTGAGCAATACCCTTGTCAGCCGCCATTTATCTTGCTCCTAAGAATACCAACCTCTGTCAACCTTTACCATAGCTCTCTGCAGAGCATCCCCCTCCCAACTCTGTCCTTGATGCTCATGATAAAAATTGTACCCACCTGGATTCTGACGATTAACCCTACCACTTGTCTTCTATTATTTGGGGATATTATTATCCTCAATGCTATGAGGGAGCACAGCTCTGTAACATCATCTCTTACCATGAGCCACAGCCTGCAGAAGAAAGCCTATACTGAACTTCTCAACCACACTGAAGCCCTGTTCATCAGCGCATTCCATATTGCTCTGGAGGGGATGTCCTGGCATGGCTCAGAGTATTGGACCCTTATATATTCATTGGTGTGGCTCTGGATCTGCATGGAATTTATCTCTCACCTTCTGTAGTGTCCTCCAAGGCCTCCCATGTGACATAGTGTGCTGGTGGATTCTCTGGATTTTCATAGTATATCTAGTCTAGCATGTCACTTTTCTGAGACTTTTGATTCCTTCCTCCATCATTTTCCGTGGGAGTTCTGGTAGTTCTGCTTCACTTGGTCCTATAGCTTATCACATTGCTATGCTTCTGAGAGCCAACCGACCAGTATATTCCCAGGTGTAGTCTTCCAGGGTTTTTGCCAGGGTGTATAATTCTGCAGCATGTGGGAGAGCTTCCATAACAACAAACTCTCCCTTATACAATTTTATAATTCTTTCCCCCTTGACCTAGCACTTTCAGGATCCAGTCTCATACATACTTTCCTGACTTTTGCTATTGCACATTTGCTAGTTCCTGCAGCTTCTTCAGCATATAGTTCCCTTCCTTACTTACCAGGCCCAACACTTCCCCAATCAAGTTGTTGATCTGATAGGAAGTGGACGTGGGGATAGACCCTGAGGTGGAGAGGGGGCATATGTTGTCTTGCAAAGTGGATACTCTCTATCATCCTCATGGAAGCAAGGAGTACTAGCTTCTAACAGGGAAGAGTGGGTCACTTCTGCAAGCCCTAGGATTCAGGGGAATCCAGGTTTTTAGGGCTCACTCAAGAGAGATCAACCCAGCTATCCCCATCCCAAGTCTCAGATTCCCACTTCCTCCCAACTAGGGCCATCATTTGGGTGCAGAAAACCTGCTGGCATTGAGAATTCCATCTTCTTTGGAGCTCTACTGACCTTATAATTAAGTCCTAGATCTGATCCTTAACTTTTTATTTTTTATTTATTTTATTTTTATTATTGTTATTTACCTCTGACTACAGGAGGTGAGAACTCTTCATATACTGCCAACAAAGTCCTCTAACTTTTGCACTTTGCCATAAATTGGTGATTATTTACTCATAGCCTTTCATTGTCTTTCCCCCATGCATTGGTGGCACTCAGCAAGAGCTATCCGAGGTCACTATGCTTTTAATTACTACTTTCCCTGTACCCTTAACTCCTCAAACACCTGAGAACATCCCAACTCACCACTGGTGAAAATTTTAACAGCTGCCCACTACATTATGCCAGGAGATTGCAAAGCCCATT
Organism: Daubentonia madagascariensis; assembly: GCA_023783475.1. Lineage (NCBI taxonomy): Eukaryota > Metazoa > Chordata > Mammalia > Primates > Daubentoniidae > Daubentonia > Daubentonia madagascariensis. Next base: position 11,170,749 of record JAKFHU010000258.1, on the reverse strand, counting down.
TTAGAGTAGGTACACTAAGACCTGCATCCTGGCACTGTCTTAGGTCAGGTAATAGATTCCGAGGCATATCTACATGCAAGAAGTTTAGTAGGGAGTGCCCAATGAACAACACCTGGGAGGGATTGAGAGACGAGCAGGATTCTCTTAGTCTCACCTGCTCCTCGGTAATGAGGCACCTGCTGATTCCTAGCACTTCCCGTATCTTTAAGTCGTCCTGTCGTCTTCATCTTGCACCCTTTGCAGAGGTGATACAGGCTCCTGTGAAGTAGCTTCTAGATGAGATGGGAATCAGATCACTCTGGCTTAAAGCATTCTCCTTTCAAATCAGGTAAGTACAGATGTCCTGTAGTTTCTGTCTCTCTCCCTCTCCTGCCTCTTCAGCCACACACACAAGCATAGACACGCACACACATGCACACACACATACCCCCCCTACTCTCTCGGAACAAGTCCCTCAGCTGTCATAACTCATGCCCACACCATTGCCTCTCTAGGGATTTGGGTAAGAGAAAGAGGTATAGAAGTCTCAGAAATGTTCGTTAGATAATTGTTCATGTGCTTGTTTTAATTCTTGCTCGTTGTCTACGTGGACAGATAAGGAGAGAAGTAAGAGGTGATGGGGGCTGGGAGGAAGCAGCAATTTTATTGCAGTGGTTTTCTCAAGTTCATATTCCTTCACCAGATTCGGCGTACACTCTTCACCAGGAAATGATATGGTTTTCAATGTCTGTTTTTGTTTTGTGTTTTGCTCTTGAGCAAAGTCTTCTCTGAATAGAATCCTCTTTCTCAGGTGTGTAGCCTGACTTCACAACCCGGTGGGTTCATTTTACCATGAGGCTTGCCACTCTCTGACAGCGCACTTGCAGAATGCAGGTCTTCAACTAGCTCTCATTCTCACCCTTGCTTGCCTTTTCTTGGTTTTTGGAGAGAAAGCAACTGTGGTTTCTGTCGATGGTTGTCCTCATTTGAACATGTGAAAGGTTTACCCATTTTATTTTTAAGGATTTTCTCCTACCCCACATCTGAAAAAAGACTATGGGACCCAGATTACAGATTATAATTATTCACAAAAATTATTCCATGACCTATTAGAAAACACATTACTACAAGCAGAAAATCTAGCATCTTAGCTTAATAGCATTTGCCACCATTTAGAGAACCTGAAATTGACAGGCTGCAGTAGTGTAATAGGATTGAGGCATCGGGAAGATGTTTAGGGACTCTGATGGAGGATCTGTTATATGCACATGTCATCTACATTTTTCTGATGAAAAGCAGGGGGAAAATGTTTTCCTTATCAGAGCTCCATATGAGCCCTGAAAATAGAGTACAGATATGAGAGCACTGCAAATAAGTGCCTCCAAACTAACCCAAAGCAGGGAACTGAGCCAAGCAGCTTTCCCTATTCAGTTTGAGACAAGCAGAGTTATAGTGAGTAGTAAAGCCATTAAGCAGCCACTGAAAAGAAACGAGAAAAATAATGTGCCCACAGTTTAATATAGAATATTTAAGGATTAACCTTCAAAATGACTTGCACCAATTGGAGAAATGGACACACAAAGAGGATGGAGCTTATTAGGGACCAGAGTGGTGTGTTCAACCTGGGAAAGCAGACATAACCCCAACCCAAGTAGGAAAGTCATTGGCTTTGCTTCAGCGTGTAAAGCAGCTTGACCATTTGCTCAACTAAAGTTATTCAGATATCCTTAGTTTTACCGAATGTCCTTTTTCTGTTCTAGGATCCCATCTAGGACACCACATTACATTTGGTTGTCATGTGTCCTTAGGCTCCTCTGGGCTGTGACAGTTTCTTAGATTTACCTTGACAGTTTTGAGAAGTACTGGAAAAGTATTTTGTAGGATACCCCTCTACTGGGATTTATCTGATGTTTTTCTCATGGTTGTACTGGGGTTATAGGTACTCTTTGGAAAAAAGTCACTATGGGCAGCCCACACTCAAGAAGTGGTGAGCGATGCTCCACCTCCTTGAGAGCAGAGTATTTACATAAATTTGGAATTCTTCTGCAAAAGAGATTAGTCTCTTCTCCCTCATTTATTTATTTATTCAATCATTTATTTATGTCAGTATGGACTCACGGATATTTATTTTATACTTTGTGTTCTAATCCAATACTACTTTATTTATTTTGTTGTTAAAATTGTTCCAACTTTGGCCATAGGGAGAGATAAAGTTTTTTAAAGCTATATTCAGTTGGGTTTTCTGGTTTTTGTAGCCAAAAACGTCCTTATGGATGTAGCTTCCCAAAAGAAGATCTTGCTAGATTGCAAGTTAGCAATAAGTTAGTGCTACTAAAACTTTGTATCAAGGTGCATACAAACAAGCACATTGCATGAAAACCTCACATTTACCCCTCTTGCTGTACCATTCAGCCCGATCCAATTAGAAAAAAACAAACAGATCATCCTACTCAGGAAATGAGTACTGGTCTTTGATCTACTACTAACTGGCTGAGTGACATCGTAAATACAGTGGTCAAATTAATGAGACCAAAAATTGGGACACCATAGTCAACTACACTATAAATATTGAATCACACATGTAGATACCATTGGTAATGAATCACTTTTGTTAAAAAGAGTGAAATCACAGGAAAAGTAAGATCATACACACAATTCAGTGAAAATACTTGTCAGCTAATACCATATTTTGGTATTTGATGTCCGAATTTCTTTGGAGACCTTCATGTGTACGACCCTCAGCATCATCAAGCAAGTCTCTGAGTTTTTCTGACTGGAGTTTTCAAATCTGTTAAAAAGGGATGATATTTCACTACCGGAGCCACAGGGTTTATTTGTAAAATTAAAAATAAAGTGATAACTACAAAAATGTTTTAAAATACTTAGGTACTTTATAAATCCAAGGTGCAATTCAGTACAGTTAACTGTCAATTATGGAAATTTGTGGACTAATTAGGGTATAATATAATTGAGCATATACCACTTTTTTAGTCCTGTTCACAGCATTGGAAATCCCAGACACATCATGTTTCTTATACAGGTAAAATCAAGTAAACATGAACATCAAGAAAAGGTGAGAAGAAGGAAACAAGTCAGGACATGGCAGTTCTGTGTGTGTCTGCATATGAGTCTGTGTGTGGATATGAGTGTCCATGTGTGGATGTGTGTGTGGGCCTGTGTATCTGTATGTCTCTGTGTGTGGATTTGTGTGGATATGTATGTATTTTTCTGTGTGTGTGTGAGAGAGACAGAGAGAGAGTCTGGGTGTGGGTGTGTGTCTATGTGCCTGTGTGTGTGTATGTATGGATGTGCCTATGTGTGTGTCCCTGTGTCTATGTGTGGATGTGTGTGTGTGTCTCTCTCTGTGTGGATGTGTGTAGATGTGTCTGTGTGTGCCTCTGTGTGTGTCTCTTTGTGTCTGTGTGTGTGTGTGTATGTATGTACATGGATGTGTGCATGTTGTGTGTCTCTATGTGAGTGTGTCTCTGTGTGTGTCTGAGTCTATGTGTGTATGTGTGTGTCTGTGTATATGTCTGTGTGTAGATGTGTCTGTGTGTGTGTCTCTGTGTGTGTGTGAGTCTGTGTGTAGATATGTGTGTGTGTGTGTGTGTGCGTAACATGGGACAAGCCTGTATCCAGCCTATCCTGGTTCTGGCAGTCACTGTGGAGGTGATGAACTAACAATGACAGAAGGGACAGTGACAGGTGGTGAGGGAGAAGTGGACATACGGAGACTGGAATTTAGCTGCTCTTTTTTCCTCCAGCCTCAACGGGCAGAGCCCCCTCTTTCCTGACCTCCAACTCCCTCCTCAGTCACTGTCTACAGGCCAGTGGCAAAGTGTGGGGCCACCAGCAATTTGTCCCCGTTCACTCTTTCCCAGGAAGAGTTCTGGTCCTAGTGCCTGAAATGACCAGTAGGAGAGGGGCAGGGCTCCCCCACTAGGTACTTACCAGGCTACTAGTGTACCTTGAAAAACTCTGGGCCAGCTACTAAGGAAGTAAGAGGTGGGGTGAAAATCAGTGTGGCTTAATCACACTTTAATGGAAGCAAATTTGGTGAAAGCATAGGTAAAGCATGGCCAAAAGAATTTCTAGATGCTATGGGACATTTATAGGCTTTAGGAAGGAGTGATCTTAAATTTTTTAAATAATTGACCATGTCTACAACTGCAACATTTCACACTAAAATCTAGATTTCTGGCTTCTCTTGGAAGTGCACAATCTGGCAGTTCTGCTGCTGAAATCTCTCATAGGGACCCTCAGCTGGAGCTGAATAGTGGCAGCTTCTCCTTAGTCAAGGGGTCTTCAGTTTCCCAGAGTTCATGTGCACCCCCTTTGTTTCCCTTCTGTTGTTCCCAACCTATTCACTTATTTAAAATACCTGTCTGGCCTCAATTAGCCTTTTGAGCTTACAACCCCTGTTTTAAGGAGACGAACGAAAACAGTGACGAGAGGTCAGAGGAAAAGGTACTAAGGGAGTTCACCAAGGGAAATGGGCTTGCAAAAGATCAAGCTGAACGGCTAAAGAAAGGAAAATAGTCTTTTAAAAGATAAAAATCTATTGGATAAATAATACAAATTAGATATTGGGAAATAATCTTGACTAAAGATTTTTGAGAAAAAATTTTGGGAAATCCAACACACATCTTTCTGTGGTAGTTAAACATAGCTGCTATAGAGAATGAGCTAGATGTGCTTTATAATGAAGGATTTTGTAAAGTGCACATTTACAACATTTAATTACAGCTCAGGATTCTGAGAAATTCTGGAACAACAATTCCCCTTACTTTGGGATATTATAAAAAGTCTTTTTAAATTTCCCTGAGACCATTTTCCTATGCACAGGTCAGCAGTAGATTCAAATCAATTGAGTGTATTTCAATTTCTGAAAGAAGAAAGAATCCATTGGGTGTGTCCTTAAAAAAAGTGACCAAGTGCAAGTCCTGGGTATTAGAATTATAAAAGAAAGAATATAACGGGGGAAATGAGCATATATGGAGGTATCTAAGTAAAATAGCATAATTTGATTTAAAATATTCCACATATGCCCCCAAAGCTCTCAATATTTTGGAATAAAATTACTGCAAATGAACTGGAGCCACATGTGGCCAGAGAGGCTGACAGAGAAATCAGCAAGAAACTGCTTATTCAGCCTCTTCAAACAAAAATGAATTGTTTTGATGAATGAGAATTCTTTAATGAATTACCATGTGACATGCCAGTAATTTTTTCAATGTCAAGCAGAGAAAGTTTTCATTTGTCTTTTGTTCAACCACAGCTACTTAAAAATAATGGAAGGTCATGGCCACTGATACAACACGTTCATTATGGCCTTTGAGAGGCAGGATGTGCCTACACTGAACCCAAAGGGAAGGGGGTGGGGTGGGGAGGGTTCTCCTTGAATCTCTAAGTCTCAGCCTTATTTTTATTTTTCCTACATAGAGATGTGTGGTGGCATTTTATGAATCCAATAGATGATATTTGGATACCAGCAGAATCATGTATAGATATTTCATACATTCTAAACTGTCAGTGCAAGTATTGGGTGGTCACACTTGAAACTCTAGACACATGGGTCAGAGATAGTGTGTGAAAAACTTGGGGGATATTGTGTGAGTAGGGGGTGGATATTAAAGCTAGAATTGGAAAGGAGGGCACTGAGGGCCACAGTAGAAAGAAAACTACTCTGTTATCTCTATACTCACACTTCTGACACCAAATGGGAGGGGGATTTTCCCACACTAACCAATTGTCCAATTATTGGTGAACACCGACTGTTTGTGCTACAGTTTAACTGAATTCTGACACTAACTGCCAGGAGTTATCACAGACCCCACAGGTTAAGGGCTCAGTCCTACAAGACTGTCCCCACCGCTGATGCCAGTCGCTAGACCTGTCTGGGCATACCAAACTTCTGATTGACTGGCTATAGAAACCAGGTGTTCCCATGACCCCCCCTCCTTAGGCTTGATAATTTGCTAGAATGGTTCACAAAAATCAGGGAAACATTTACTTATGTTTACTGGTTTATTATTAAGGATAAAACGCAACAATAGCCAGATGGAAGAGATGCACAGGGCAAGGTATGGGAAAAAGGGCACCGAACTCCCATGCCCTATCTGGGCACACCATCCTCTCAGCACCTCCATGTGTTCACCAACATGGAAGCTCTCCAAATCCCAAGGTTTGGGGTTTTTATGGATGTTCAATTACCTCCATTATGTAGGCATGATTGATGAAATCATTGTCCATTGGTGATTAAGTCAACCTGCAGTTCTCCTTTTCCTGAGGGGTAGGGCCAAAAACTCCACCCTCTAATCACATGGTTGGTTTCCCTGGCAACCAGCCCCCATCCTTAGGGGTTTTCTAGAAGTCATCTCATTAACATAATCTCAGGTGTGGTTGAAAGGGACTTGTTATGAATAACAAAAGATGCACCTCTCACCCTTATCTCTCAGGAAATTCCAAGGGTTTTAGGGGCTGTATCCAGGAACTGGGAACAAAGACCAAATATATATTAATACTTCTTATTACATCACAATATCATACATGGCAAGGATGCAAGTGGAAGAGCACCATCAAAACCAAAGATCTTGTTGTAGGACCACCAGGTTCTTTGCCAACTGTACAAGAATCAGACCCATACACTAGACAGCAGGGGTTACATCAGAGAAAGAGTTTAATTATCGTTGGGTAGTCAAACAAGGAGGAACCCCTCAAATCTACCTCCCTGAATAGTTCTGGGCTGGAGTTTTTAAGGGAATTTTGGTGGGCAGGGGGCTAGAGAAGTGGCATTCCTGATTGGCTATGTCAGGAGGGATGAAATTATAGGGCTGTAAGAACTGCATTTTTGCACTGAGTCAGTTCCTCGGCAGGGGTCACAGGACCAGCTGGCATCAGTGGGCCCATTGGAATGCAGGGTCTGAAAAATATCTCAGAAAACAGTCTTAGGATTAACATTGAAGATGTTATCTATGGAAGCAATTAAGGGAAGTTATAGGACTTTGCAACAAAGGCTACGTGACTCTTAAGCAGTAAATAGCTATAAGAGAGTGGGCAATGGGACAAACTGGCTAACATTTGATTGTGCTTTTTCAAGACACATGTCATTGTTAAAATCCCAGCAACTTAGTTTTAATTAATTTTATGAGGACAGTTTTAGTCTAGAGCCGAGAGGACAACATGCACCTGACATGCCCAACCAGGAGCTTCCTGGGGACTCCAGTGAGCCCAGACTCAGTGTCCAGGCACACACAACATTGACAGACTTGTGGGGAGCATTCTGCTCAGGCCTGACCTTTGAAAGGCATCAACCTTGGCCCCTCTGCAGTGCTTGAGCGGACGTTTGTGGCCTTTCCTGCCCCATATGTACCCCGTCCTCACTCTCAGCCTACCAGGGACACCAGCCCCAACCCTGGCTCACAGGGTGGACATGAGGTCCAAGATATTCCTGTAGAGCACCACATGCCACAGCCACAGTGACATCTGGGCCGCCAGGCTATCCAGGCCAGGTCAATTAGAACAAGCAGGACTCAATTCCAAGACTTTTATTGGAACTGTCAGGGAAGGGAAATTCTTTCTGCTGAACATCCGGAAAAGGTGAGACTTGGTAAGGTCATAGCTACGGACAGCCATCCGCCACCGTGAGCAGAGCGCTTGCCCAGAACTGAGCTGACCCACGGGGACTGCGAGAGGGATTCTTAGGAGATGAGCAGGGCTCTGGGGCCAGTCAGACCAGACAGCGACCCTCCCCTCTATGAACCCTGAATTCCCATCTTTGCTCCAGTCATTTTGAGTTGGTATTTCATCCACTTGCAACTAAGAGTCCTGGCTTATACTGATTTTAAAGCTGTGGAGTTCTAGGCATGATTCAGGAAACAGTACTAGATAAAAAGAGGGAAATTAATAGTGAGTTTGAGAGAAGAGATAGAAACACATGTTTTGGGTGCCACACTGCCATCTCAGCGAGTCTGCCTTTCTGCCAGAGGGAGTCTTTATGGCTGCACCCCCTTTACAAAACCCTTGCTCTACACATCATTAGGCTGATCAGATCACTTTAAACCTATCAGCTTTAACAGCAGATCTGCATGTTATAAAGGTTAATGAGAAATGGCCACAACAGAACAAGACAAAGCCGTGAATTATTTTCTCATTTGTTAGAAACAAAGTAACTATTTAACCAGATTGGTGTTCTGGCTAATAAAATATACTGATTAATAGGATGTTAGAGATTACTATCCAGTAAAATACCCTTGAACTGGACTTGAGTACACAATTCAGTATCTCTGATTTGTTTTTATTTTTTCCATGTATTCAATAAATATTTATTAAAAACATATTATGTGAAAGGCATTATTCAAGGAGCTAGAGATACAGTGAAGAAAAAACAATAGGTAATTCCTCTGCCCTCAGGAAGCTTATATTCTAGTGGGAGGAGATGGGTGATAAACAATTTAAAAATTGTTTAATGCTACGTACAGAATTAAAATCAGTCAATGGTATAGAAAGTGACTAAATGACAGTAAGATTTTTTTTGGTAGAAATTGACAAGTTGATTTAAATGAAAATACAAAGGAAACATTTTGACAAGAAATAAAATGTAAGGCCTTTACTAAATTTCAAGAGTTTTTCTTTCTGGTTGTCTAATTTCACACAGAAATAGTACTTGGAGAAATAAATATTTTTCCCCCTGTATCACTTGGAAGGGCTTTTTAGAAAGTGTAGCTTCCTGAACTCCACCCCAAAACTACTAAATCAGAATCTCTGGAAATGGGGCCAAAACATGCATTTACACAAACTCCCTCAATGTTTCTGATGCTCAGTATAGTTTGTGCATAACAATGTGCACAAGAATGTAAACATGTTGATTAACTTGCCTCTCAAATATCAGAAGTTCATAGGGAACCCTGGTGGTTCCTGGTTTTCATTAACTCTTGAATAAATTTCTAACCACTGACTTGATGCAAAGATTTGGTGGTATTGGTTAGAATGAGAACCATATGCCTTAAAACCAGATGTGAGGGAGGCAAAGTTGTCATTCTGTTGTGAAAGTTTAAGACTAAGATGTATGTTTTCACCAAGACAGAAGTCCAACCTCTTGCATGAGCTGGGAACCTGTGGGAAGAGCCAGTATCCCTGAGAGAAAAGCCCTTACTCGTCCTTAAGTACTTGCACTAGTTCTTGGTCAGCATCCACAGCACACCTTGTAAAAGAGATATCTAATGGGTCTACCCCAGTGGTTCTCAACAGAAGGTGATTTTTGCCCCTAGGGGACATTTGGTAATGTCTAAAGACACGTTTGGTTGTCACAACTGGAAGAGGGGTGCTACTGGCATCTGGTAGGTAGAGGCCAGGGATGCTGCTACAATGCACAGGACAGTCCCCTCACCCCCAGCAAAGAATTGTCAGATCCAAACTGTCAATAATGGTGCTGCTGAGAACCCCCCTGAATGTGCTAATTCAAAAGCACACCTGCAGGGAGACGAGCGGACTGACACGGTGATGGGTCGCACCTCCTCCGACGCTGGGAAGCCCGGGGGTCATGGTGGGACGTGAAAGAGAAGGGAGGGAACCAGTGGTCTCCCAGGGCGTGTTGTGTGGTCTTGCTGCGTGTGTGTTTTCCCCACTGAGTAACAAGCTCTCATTCAATTTCCTTCATCTCCAAATCCCCGTAGTTGTTTGTTCATTCAAAGAATATTTGTTGTATGCCTATTTTGTGTTAGATGCTAGAAACCCAACCATAAACAGTGCTTAGCTTATAGTCTGCCATCTATAAAATTTTGTTAAGTGCTTTTCCCATTACATTGGAAAATTTTTGTTGGGTAAGAATACGTGATGGGTAAGGCGCCATAGGATAAATACGGGATTTTGTTCTGCGGCAGCATAGATGTTTATGATGTAGAAGATGTAGGTGAATGTGTACTGATGCAACTAGAGCTGACAAACAAACAAAACCGGGAAGTGTCTTTTAAGAATCCAGGCAAGTGTCTTAAACCGACGTGTGAGCAGGTACCAGGAGTGAGTCCAGGGCCACTGGGCCCACTGCCATTTCTTGCCCCCTGAACCTCGCCCTCACTCTTTTACCCCCACCCCAGGAAGCATAGCCCCAGGCAGCTTAAAATATGACGTCTCATGTGGCAGCTACAGACATGGTCACAGCCTCTGAGAACCTCAGTGACGCCTAGGGCCATCACGTGTAAACAAAGGAGGGTGACATCCAAGGGAGGGACAGGGATGGAGCATAATGATAGGAAGACTTAGCTTGGGAAGAGAGGTGTAGTGACTCCAAACCCCTTGAACAGACATCTGATCTGCCCTCAATATCCACTTTCCCCTTTTTCCTTTTAATAGCCAAACTCCCCAAATTTTAGCTGGGCAATGGCTAGCTAGTTAAGGGTTTTATTTCCCCCACTCTCTGGCAACAGATGTGGCCATAGGAGCAGATTCTGACCAATGGGATGTGGGTGAAAGTGACACCTGCCACGTCTGGTTTACATTGGTCAAAGGAAGCTGCTTGCCACACTTTATTTTCCCCTCCTCTGGGCTGGAACCCTGATGTGGTTTAGATCATGTGGGTGGAGACAGCATCCCAAGAGATGGCAGGTAACAAGGGAGAAGTAGCCTGGGTCTCTGGGATAACACTGCAGAGCAGAGCCATTGTGCCACTCTGGACGCCCTACCACCTCAGACTCTTGTATAAAGGAGAAATAAATTTACTGTCTGGTTAATCCTCTGTTTTTCATCTCTGTTAAAAACAGCCAAGCCAAATATACTAACTAATAAAAAAGTTCAAGCTATAAGTAAAATAAAAGTGCACACAAATTCCAGGTGACCCACCCCACTTCTAGCCTTTATACAGAGCGGGTTTGCACAGCATTGTAGAAGTCAGCAATGGTTTCCAAATAGCCCACAAATCATTGATCAGCCACGTCAGAATCAGCCACAGCCAAGGAGCTTTTTAGAAAATGTGTTCCTTGGCCCCCAACTCTGTAGTTTCTTATTCAGTAACATTTGGAAGGGCTCTGACATCTATCATTTTATCCAGATCATTCTGATGTGCAGGTCCTGGACCATAATACTCATCTCAGGTATTTGCTACCTCCCTGCTCTCAGCTCCCTGCTGTACAGGCCACCACTTAACATCTGCATCTTCTCCTCTCTTTTGGGCTCTGTTCAGGCTCTTTTCTCTGGCTTATCATCTTGGCTTTCTACCTGCTTCTCAATAAGTGCACATCTTCCCCACATGTGGGGTCAAAAACCCCTTCAAATAGGAGGCCTCCCACCAGCAGCCTTGGCCTGGAGGAGCTCTCACCAGAGCAGCTTACTGTCCCCCACAGCTCGAGCTCCCCTTTCAGGAAGAGGACTCAGATGCAGCAGGGAATGTGACAAAGAAAGCCCAGGTTGGACTGCCCTGCAATGGTGAGGGGAAACCTGGTCGACCTATTTTATAAGGCTCAGAGAAAACCAAGGCTAGATTGCCTGTGAGATGAAAACCTCCAGGAGGTTTTCCTACATTGCCAGGCAAAGATTGCAGTCACGGCCACGCCCTGATGGTCACCACTCTCCAGCCCAGCTCCTTAAGTGATGTAGAAGTACCAGAAGCATAGAACCTTTTACAGTCCCCCAGGAAATGAGCTGCCATCCATGGATAGTTGAACCATGGAGAGTTCTTGGTCACTTCCTTGAATTACTCCAGGGTACTTCTTGGAGGTGTCCTAGTAAAGATCCCCAGGGAATCCCTCTAAGTCACTGGTTTCCTAACAATCTCTTGGAGGGCTTGTTACAACACAGATTGCTAGGCCCCATCCCAGAGTTTCATATTTAGTAGTTGCCACAGACTGAATGTTTATGCCCCCCCACACACAATCATATGTTGAATTCCTAACCCCCAATGTGATGGTATTAGGTGAAGACTTTGGGGGGTGATTAGGTCATGAGGGTGGAGCTCTCATGAATGGGATTAGTACCCTTATAAAAGAGATACCAGAGAGCTTTCTTGCCTCTTCTGCCATGTGAGAACACAGCAAGAAGGCGCCATGTATGAACCAGGAAGCGAGCCCTCACCAGACACTGAATCTGCGGCGCCTTGATTTTGGACTTTCCAGCCTCTAGAAGTGTGAGCAATAAGTGTCTGTTGTTTATAAGCTATCCAGTCTATAATATTCTGCTATAGCAGCCTGAAGGCACCTAAAACAGAAGTCCTGGGGTAAGGCCTGAGAATTTGCTTGTCTAACAAGTTGCAGGTGATGCTGAGGCTGGAACTTCCCAATGTGGCTCACAGAATTCAGGACGAGTGATTCTGTCCAAGTGAAAGAAAGAACAAAGTGTAGAAAGGGAACTGAGAACAGGAGACAACACAATATCACAGATGATGGAATCTGACAGAAATCTTGGATCTGGTTCTGTGTGACCAATGCCTCTGAACCTTTATTTTCTCTTCTGTATAACTGGGGATACAATACTTAGTTGATAGGGTTGTTGTGACAATAAAGTGAATAACATCTAGGAAGCTCCTGCAGTGTCTGACTCAGGTACACCGCGCACGGCCAGGAAATAGTATTCCAAGCCCCTGCTTCAGTTTCCTACAATTGTTCCCCATACAGTTTTATGACGTTTTCCAGAAAACATCTCAGGGGTCACTGGACCCCATGTGTGGATTGACTCCTTTAATATTTCTGAGTCCTAAAGTGACAGAGAGCCCTTACCTTCTTAATTGACACCGTAACATTCTGTAAACATTTTCTACTCTATTAGAATAGTTTTGTGTGATCAACTCAACCACTAGACAGAGGGAATGAATTTCATTTTCTCTGAAATTACACGTAAAGAGAATCGGAGGGATGTTTTCCAGGACGATGTTCTTATAACTTTTGTGATTTACACCAGCAGCTCACTTGCCCGAGAGGGAGAATTAGTGGTCCCTTCCACTGAAACAGTGAAAGGAGGAAGTGGTCAAAGTCTATAAAACCCTAGCATCAATAGCCCCACTCACTTCCAGTGCCTGCCAGCCCTCCTTTCTATAATAATATGTGTATATGTACACCATGGAGTACTACTCAGCCATAAAAACAGATGAATTAATGCCTTTTGCAACAATCTGGATGGAATTGGAGATCATTCTCCTAAGTGAAATATCTCAAGAATGGAAAAACAAATACCACATGTACTCATTATTAAATTAGAACTAACTGATGAGCACACATGTGTACAGAGGGACGTAAGACTCAGGGGAAAGCAACCAGGGGGGAGGGGGTCTGAGGGGAAGGGAATAAATCAACCTAATGGGTACTATGAATGCTGTTTGGGTGATGGGCACACCTATAGCCAGACTCAAGCATTACAAAAGCAATCCCTGTAACCTAAAACATTTGTACCCCCTTAATATTTTGAAATAAAATAAAATAATAAAGCCAGGGGCTCAATCACCTCTCTCTGCTGAGCTCCCAGCTTCTGTACAGGAACCTCCTGAAAATCAACCATGCCTTCTTCAATTTTTCAAGAGTTGATTGTATAAATTGTGAATGACCCACATGTTTTGCTTCTACCTTTTCTTTCCTTGGGAGTCATTTCTTTTTCTTAACCTTTTCAAACACAGTGGGCTCAATAAATATTGCTGTCTGGCTGAGTAATGTCTTCTTCCTGCCTTTTTGACATTTTTCTGTTCATAAGCTCCAGAGGAGTCAGAAAAAACTAAAAGAAAAACAGGCAGTGCTTGTTAGCCAACACTAATAAATGTATGGAAAGGGTTGTGTGGGGATAGGAAGTGGAGAAGGGCTTATGAAAGCCAGAAAGTTTGATGCTAGTGGCTTAGTAACCCTATTGAAGAATTTCCAAGACTGAACCATCCAGGTTCTTCCCTTCTCACTGTTGCCAGGGTAGGACTTGGTATTTTCATATCTTCTCCCAGTTATTTTATCTAACAGCCTTCCCCCTACGGGTCACCAACTTGTTTAGAAAACATTTTCCTCTAGAGCAGGGCTCTGAGCCCTGAGTCAGTGCTCTGGGGAGGTAACCAAAGTGAAGCATTTGGAGTACATGGAGGCAATCAGAGTGATCTATTAGTACAACAGGAGGGAAGAAATAACCAGAGGAAGTGGCTTGACTGTGAACACCACACTCCATAGCCTATCTTCTTCCAGAGTTCCCCATCTATTGCAGTGGATACCAGCACCATCCATACAGTTGTTCAAGCCAGGAATCCAGGAGTGGTTTCGGGCCCTCCCCCTCCCTCAGACCCTCCCTTCTCCCATATTCAATGCAGCTGCATGTCCTACCAATCCAATTTTACCACTTAACTATCTCTCACACCTGTCTATTTTCCATTACCTGTGCACCACCCCAGTCCAAGCCATGGCCCCTCATCTGGAACCTGCGATGGGCTCCCATCTGGCCCACCTGTGGCCATGCAATCTCCCCCTACACTGTGACCGACTGGCCCTTCCACATGACATCTGGTTGTGTTCCATCTCTTCTTAAAATAGTTCAATAACTTCCATTTGCTTTTAGGATAAAGACAAAACTTCACCTGACCCTGGGCAGTCCAGCCTCTGCCTACCTCTCCAGTCTGACCATGAACACAGTGCCTGGTACCCAGGAGACCCTCGATACTTTTGGAGTAATGAATATGCCACATCTAGCTGTTGATTAAATGAATAAATGAATGAACAAATGGATGAATGAGTATGCCTTAGGACTTCCCCATAGGACTTTGCAAAATGTCTCCAGCCACCAATGGAATCTTGAAGGGGTCTTCATGCCATAACAATAGACACATGCTCTAAGTAAAAGTCAAGTGCCACTGTGGCCCAGTGTTCTGGATCTCGGTTCACAAAGCACCCTCTTCCCACATCTCATGCCTAACTCTTGGATTTCTTTTCATAACCCACCCTGGCAATGATTTTATCACATCATTAATTTATTTTGATATGTGATCCTATTTCTCAAAACTTAGGACCTCAGCTGCCTTCTGAATTTGTTTTTATTGTCTATTATGGCTCCTGTGCAGCCCCGGTGTTGCCCACCCCTTGGAGCCCTCCTTTCCTTTCTCCCATGTGGGCAGCCCCCACCTGGCCCTCTGTAAGCTCACAGGAAAGACCCACATGTAGCCAAGGTCCTGAACTTTTCAGATGTCTGGATCCGACAACCCCAAAGACACTACAAGTTCAGCGTCTCTTGGAAGGATTCCAGAATCTGCATTTTAACTAGCTCTACAGATAATGTATTATGCTGCATCTGGGCCATAGCACCTACCCCAGGTGTTTGCCTAGGAGTGCCCTCTGCTGATTCTCTACTTCAGCTCCCTGTGTCTGCAGGCCAGATGCTATCTTTTTCTACACCATAGTCTGAAAGGGATAGCCTGAAGAAATAGCCCTCCCTCCAATACAGTATTTCTAGAACCATCAAAGTACTATTGAACTACAGTTTCATGGATAACATAGTCTGAACTTTATTCAGGACCAGAGCTTTAATAGAACAAGAAGACAATAGGACTCTTTCTTCAGACTGTATGCTCATTATCATGAAACATGTGGTCAGTTTATACTTTAAAATTCTCAGTGTCCCTCACATAAAAGAATATCTTATGAAGATCTTAGCATAAATTCTGGCACAATGTAGATGCTCAATAAATATTCTTTGAATGAAGAAATGATTCAGATTTACTCTCCCCCACCAAAAAACACCCTCTCTAATAGTTATGTTAATGGATTGCCTTTGAAATCAGGGCTGGCAATTGTACAGACAGGTGTCCTCATGAGCACTTTTCCATTTTCTATATTTAGAAATTGAGGGTCAAACACCAACCAACTGAATCTTATCTGCCTGAAAGCAGAGTTACTGGTCGGGCTCAGTGTCTTGGCTTCTACTGAGATGAAATGTTAATCAGATCATCGATTGTGTTTTGAAACTATCTCTTTTTGTATAGAAAAGCTACTAAAGTGCACTTGAGATCCCATGGCGTTCACATTTTACTCTGAATGCTCTACTGATCAAATGCTGGAATAGCCTTGGCTTAAGTGAAATTATTAATAATATTTCTTTCATACTTGGAAAGACAAATGATAATATATTAAGACTGAAAAATAGCAAAGTAGCATGAAATGCCAACTCCCTCCCCTGAATCTAACCTGGAGACGCTGCAGAAGAGGCGGGAGGCTCAGGTTGGAGGACCACAGAGCCAAGCTCAGCAACTAACATGGTGGAGTGTGGTCTGGAGTGAGAAGGCAGCCAGAGTCACTGGATTCCTTCCTTCCTATTGTTTCCTTTTCCCTCTGTTGCATCTGCCTAGGGAGATAATTTTGTGCAGGAACACTAGCCCGGCACCTAGGAAAGGTGGAGCTGGAAAGGTAACATGAGGGCAATGTCAGTGTCTGCTGGAATAGGAAACATGGCAGGGAGGTAGGGAGGGTAGGGAGGAGGAAGAGACAACAACCACACTGTCTTAGTCCATTTTCTGTTGCTTATAACAGAATACCTGAAACTGGGTAATTTATAAAGAAAAGGAATTTATTTCTCATAGTTCTGGAGACTAAGAAGCCCAAGGTCAAGGGGCCACATCTGGTGAGAGCCTTATTGCTGGTGGGCACTCTCTGCAAAGTCCCAGGGTGGTGCAAGTTATCATCACATGGTAAGGGGCTGAGCATGCTAACATGCTAGCCCAGGTCTCTCTTCTCTCTATAGGCTTCACCAGCTTTGAATGATTCCCACAGTAGCCTCTTCCCACTAAGCATTGTTTCTCTGTGCAGAAGGCACATCCAGATTCCCCCAAATTCTACCCCATCCCATCCACATAAAAATTCCTGTCAACACCCTACTGAGAGGGTTAGAGCCATGGAGACAAACAGATCAGCATGTCGAGGGTAGAGGACTCAGATAAAGCACAGCCTCTGGGGACTGAGTAGCAGTACTTTATCCACAGCTCAAGCCGAACAGAAGCCAGCCTTAGATAATAGTGACTCTGTCCTAGGGCTTCCTATAGGGATGAATGAGAAAACATATTTAAAGTGCCCAAAGGTGTCTGGCATGTTGTCAGCCATCAATAAACAACTGATAAATGGACAAAGAATGACTGTGCCTAGTCCAGTGTCTGACTCATGCTTGTCATTCAGTTGAAGGCAGCTCTTAGGGGAAGAGAGAAACAGACACAAGTTTGAAAAGAGAAGGGCCAAGAACAGCAAGAAACTGCTGAGGGTTCTCAACAACATCCGTAAAAATAAATTTGTATAAAATAAATTCATTTGGGGAATCTCTTTATTTGATAAAGTGGTCCCTTACTTGATAAAATATTTATCATAGAATTGCTTTAAAAAGTAAATATTTTTCAAGATATTATTCCACATCTCAGAAATATACTTACACCCCACTTCCCTGAGCAAATCTGTTACTTGGAGTGAGTCACATCTGTATTAATATTTTAATAATATTAAAAATGGTGAATGAATGCTTACTACTTCACTGGGAAAAATAAGAAGAAATTAGCTTAATTACAATAGAAAGGGTTCAGTGTAGGCATGAAGGAAAGCATATTGATATTAAGGGCAGCCACAAACACAAAGAAATTCCCAATTAGATTTGTTATGTGAATACTTTCACATAAATCATTAAAGACACCAAAGTAGCCCTCTGACTTTAGCAGGCTATTTTGGAATCAAGGGAGTCAATTAGTGGTATTGATATCCACAATTCCTATGTTTTACAAATTCACATCCAGTCTGGTTATTGCAAATTTTCAGAATGGAAAGGGATCTGAAGGGTCATTTCATTGAATCCTGTCATTTTCACAAGTGGAATCTGAGACCCCAGAAGTTGAGCTGATTTGGCAAAGGTTGCACACAGTTGACTGGGCACTTGGGACAGGAGATGTTCTCTCTACCACGTTGTGTTATTACCATGCTTTTATTCTCTTTCATGGCTATTCTTTTAAGTCTTTATTCATTCAGCTGCATCCTCTATATTAAATCCGAATTGAACCCCAAGCACCTTTGCTTCTTGAGCTTTGTTAGTCAGTGTCAGTGGTCCACCAGGGCTCAGTACATTTTTCATTTTACTTTGTTGAGACCATAATCTTACCGGGTAAGGGCTACATCTCCTCCAATATTACATCTGGTGGGAATTATATTCAACATGTTTAATAACAATATTCATGATATTCGATCCTGGTAATGAAGTATTATGGGTGTAACTTATGACTTTCACCATTGAAATCATAATTTATAGAAATGGGAAGAGTAATGTGAGAAAATATTCTCACCACTGGTGAAAAATCACGTTTTCACAGGGTTTGCAAACAGGGAAATATTTGTGGTTTTGTCTCATATGTTTTGCTTTTTTTGGCAAAAGCAAAAGGCAGTTTTCTTTGCAATGAAAACGGCCTTTCGTTTTCGCCAATGCTTCACATCCATTTTTGCCAAGCAAAAAGCTGTTTTCCCAGGAGAAAACAGCTCAAGCTGAAATAAAAGTGAAGCACAATTTGTAAAATTTCCCTCTTTGAAAACAAAAATCACTCCAATCAATGCAAATGCCACCTGAGGGCCCTTGCACGAAGAGAAGGGGGGAGTTGTGGTTAAAACATACATATAAACAAGCTTATCTAGAAGATTTTAAAAAATAAGTCCAATGTCTCATGGGTGGCAGTTTTTATATCGTGCCCAGAATTGAAAATGAGTCCAGTCCTCACCTCTGTGTTCTAAATGTGCCTCAAGGATAACTCTTAAAATGCTATTTGTGGGTTCCCCTACATCATTTACTCTGGATGGCTTCTGATTAAAAAGAACATTTTCCATTTTATTATTATACCATGATGCATTCTGATACTCAACAAAATCGTGCAGATTAGGAAGAGAAGGCATCATCTCCATTTTATGTAAGTTCACTGCACATTTAATGGAGAGGAGACTGAAGTTCACTAGGGTTCTGGGTTACTTTGCCAAGGTGATTCAATGCTAAAATCTGGACTAGAACCCAGATGTTCTGATTCCTTGTTCCTTTGTGCTTTACCCTAGCACTTTTTTTTTTAAGAGACAGGGTCTGGCTCTGTCACCCAGGTTAGAGGTCAGTGGTACAATCATAGCTCACTGCAACCTGTAATTCCTGAGCCCAAGGGATCCTCCTGCCTCAACGTCTGGAGTAGTTAAGACTACAGGCATGCGCCACCATGCTGGGCTAATTTTTTAAAAATTTATTTTCTGTAGAGACGAGGTCTCTCTATGTTGCCCAGGTTAGTCTCAAACTCCTGGGCTCAAGCAGTCCTCCTGCCTCAGCCTCCTAAAGTGCTGGGATTACAGGCATGAGCCATGACACCCGGCCCTTAGCACTCTTTAAAATAAACTCTGATCAGAATTTTCCGATGTGGTCACGGAATTTATTTTTATTTTCATTCTATTTTGGTTTTCTTTGCATTTCCCTTAGGATGATACCTACATACCTTTGGACATATCATAGTATATGCTTTAGCAGGTCATCTCTGCTGTTAGAAAGATAACCTCTGTAGAAATTCTAGTTTTGAAAAAAATCAGATAGCCATGCCAATTGCAAATAGATGATAGAGCAACCATCACCTTTATAGAAGTGGGTCATTTATTACACAGAAAAATAAAAACATTGAAACCAGTTTTGGTTAATAGCAATATACAATGAGCTATTCTTTGAGACAGCTATTATGGAATTTTTTTTACTCCATGTATTAAAACAAAAGCTGTAACCAGAATGCAAAATGACCTTCAAGTTCTTAATTTGTTTAAAATAAGGTTTTTGATTCTAAATTGCCACATTTATCAGAATTGTTGTTTTATAATTCATTATTTCGCATTCAAGGAGCCACAAAAGATAACAGCAAATGTTTTGCATAAATTTCAACCTAGATGAGGACATTCAGATAAATCTTCTTGGTGTGCCATGAACATGCCTTAGCTTTGCCCCCTATCTATCCCAGTCCTAGCCATCCTCTTTGACTAAGAGCTCAAATCAATTTGTGGCTGCTGTGATTGCTTTGGGAATCTTCTTCACAAATTCTTTGCCTAGACCAATGTCTATAAGAGTTTTTCCAATGTTTTCTTCTAGAATTCTTATGGTTTCACGTCTTAGGTTTAAGACTGTTATCTGTCGTGAGTTGATTTTTGTGAGAGGTGAGAGGTGTGGATCTAGTTTCAGTCTTCTACATGTGGCTATCCAATTTTCCCAGCACCATTTATTGAATAGGGATTCTTTCCCCCAGTGTATGTTTTTGTCTGCTTTGTCAAAGATCAGATGACAGTACGAGGATGGTTTTATATTTGGGTTCTCAATCCTGTTCCATTGGTCTATGTCTCTGTTCATGTGCCAGTACCATGCTGTTTTGGTTACTATAGCCTTATAGTATAGTTTGAAGTCTGGTAGATTGATGCCTCCTAGTTTGTTCTTTTTGCTTAAGATTGCTTTGGCTAGACGGGGTCTCCTCTGGTTCCACACGAAGCATAGAATTACTTTTTCTAGATCAGTAAAAAATGATGTTGGTATTTTGATAGGGACTGCATTGATTCTGTAAATCACTTTAGGTAGCAAAGACATTTTTACACTGTTGATTCTACCTATCCAAGAGCATGGTAGGGTTTTCCATCTGTTTATATCCTCTGTAATTTCTTTTCTCAGTGTTTTGTAATTCTCTCTATATAAGTCTTTCACCTCCTTAGTTAGATATGTTCCTAAATATTTAATTTTCTTCGGTGCTATTTTGAAAGGTATTGTGTCTTTAATTTGTTTCTCAGCTCGACTGTTATTGGCATATATGAAGGCTACTGATTTGTGTGTATTGATTTTGTATCCTGAGACTTTGCTGAATTCATTTATCAATTCCATTAGTCTCTTGGTTGAATCTTTGGGGTTTTCTGGATATAATAGCATATCATCCACGAAGAGTGAAAGTTTGATCTCTTCTGCCCCAATTTGGACACCCCTGATTCCTCTCTCTTGTCTGATTGCTCTGGCAAGGACTTCCAGCACTAGATTGAATAGAAGTGGAGATAGTGGGCAACCTTGTCTGGTTCCAGTTTTAAGGGGGAATGCTTTCAATTTTTCCCCATTCAGTATGATATTGGCTGTGGGTTTATCATATATGGCTTTAACAATTTTGAGGTATGAGCCATCTATGCCTATACTGTTAAGAGTTCTTATCATAAAAGGGTGCTAGATTTTGTCAAAAGCCTTTTCTGCATCTATTGAAAGGATCATATAGTCTTTGTTCTTGCTTTTATTCATATGGTGAATTACATTTATAGATTTGCATATGTTGAACCATCCCTGCATCTCAGGGATGAAGCCCACCTGATCATGATGGATTATTTTTTTGATGTACATTTGAATTTGGTTTGGTAGGATTTTGCTGAGAATTTTTGCATCTATATTCATAAGGGATATTGGTCTGTAGTTTTCTTTTCTTGTGTCCTTTCCTGGCTTTCGTATCAAGGTGATATTGGCTTTGTAGAATGAGTTTGGGAGGATTCCATCCTTCTTGATGTTATGGAATAATTTCTGCAGTATAGGCACAGGTTCTTCTTTGTAGGTTTGGTAGAATTCAGGTGTGAACCTACCTGGTCCAGGACTTTTTTTGTTGGAGGATTTTTTATTACTGCTTCAATTTCTATGCTTGATGTTGGTCTCTTTAAGAATTCTATTTATTCCTGATTGAGCCTAGGGAGATGCTGTGTTTCTAAGAATTTGTCCATTTCCTCCACATTTTCGTGTATTTGGGCGTAGAGATTTTTGTAGTATTTGAAGCTGATGTTTTGTATTTCCATGATATCAGTTGTGACCTCTCCTTTTTCATTTCTAATTGAGCTTATTAGAGTCCTTTCCTTTCTGCTTCTGGTCAACCTGGCAAGTGGCCTATTTTGTTTATCTTTGCAAAGAACCAACTTTTCATTTAATTAATCTTCTGTATTGTTCTTTTGTTCTCAATTTTATTTAATTCTGCTCTGATCTTCGTTATTTCTTTTCTTCTGCTGGGTTTAGGATTGCTTTGCTCTTCCTTTTCCATTTCCTTGAGATGATCCATTAGTTTACTGGTTTGTGAACTTTCTGTCTTTTGGATGTGGGCATTTAAGGTGATAAGTTTTCCTCTCAGGACTGCTTTTGCTCTATACCACAGATTTTGATAACTTATGTCCCCATTATCATTTAGTTTGAAGAATCTTTTGATTTCCATCTGAATCTCCTCATTGATCCAATAGTCAAGCAGCAACAAAAATAAATAAATGGGACCTGATCAAATTAAAAAGCTTCTGCACAGCCAAGGAAACTATCACTAGAGCAAACAGACAACCTACAGAATGGGAGAAAATATTTGCATGCTACACATCTGATAAAGGGCTGATAACCAAAATCTATACAGAACTTAGGAAAATCAACAAGAAAAAGTCAAACAACCCCATTAAAAAATGGGCAAAGGACATGAACAGAAACTTTTCAAAAGAAGACAGAATAATGGCCAGCAAACATATAAAAAATTGCTCAACTTCTCTAATCATCAGGGAAATACAAATCAAAACCAAAATGAGATATCACTTAACTCCAGTGAGATTGGCTCATCTCAAAAAGTCCCAAAACAACGTATGTTGGCAGGGATGCAGACAGATAGGAACACTCATACACTGCTGGTGGGACTGCAAATTAGCACAACGTCTATGGAAGGTAATATGGAGATACCTCAAAGAACTGAAAGTAGAACTACCATTTGATCCAGCAATCTCACTACCGGATATTTATCCAAAGGAAAAAAAGACATTCTATAATAAAGACATCTGCACACGAATGTTTATAGCAGCACAATTCACAACTGCAAAGATGTACAAGCAACCCTGGTGCCCATCAATACACGAGTGGATTAATAAAATGTGGTGTATGTATACAATGGAGTATTACTCAGCAATAAAAAAACAACAGTGAATTAACACATCTGGTATTATCCTGGATGGACCCAGAGCCCATTCTTTGAAGTAAAGAATTCCACAAGAATGGAAAAACAAGCACCACTGGTACTCACCATCAAATTGGTACTAACTGATCAATATTTATGTCACACATGGAAATAATATTCAGCAGGGGTCAGGCAGGTGGGAGGGGGGTGGAGGGGATAGGAAAATTCTCACCTAATGGGTGTGGGGCGCACAGTTTGGGGGATGTCCACAATTGTAGCTCTGACTTGGGCAGTGCATGGGCAATATGTATAACCAAAGTGTTGTACTCCCATAATATTCTGAAATAAAAAAAAATTTTTTAAATAAAAATAATAAATAAATAAATAATTTTTTTAAAAAGTCTAAAAAAAGGTAATGGGGGAAAGGTGAGGAACTATCAGATCTGGAAAAGAAGAAAAAGGCCTTAGAATTTGACCCATTTTAATTCTAGCCTTGCACATTTATTTATTCATTCTACGAACATATTGAGCACCCACTGTGTGGTAGGCACATGACCTGGTCTCTGTTCAAAATATATATGAAAAAGCTAAAAAAAAAAAGCTCAAATCAAAATTCCTTGGAGATCATCAGACTTCTCCGACCTTCCACCTTTCCCAATTTCTTCATCCATGCTAGTCTGCACTACAAAATTTGCCACTTATGCCACAGACCTGTACCCTTAAAAATGGTAAAGTTTTGTGGTAAATTTTATATGTATACTTACTCTGACAAAAAAATATTAGAAAAATATGTATGGGTTTATTTTAATCAAGGCCATGCTTAAGTCTAAAGAGCTTAAAAACAAACCATTTATGCAATTTTTTTGCCTTAAAAAATGCACCACTTAACTGCACATTGCTTGGATTGCTTCACATGTTTACATCATCTTCCTAACTAGATTGACGGAAACTTACTGGAAGCTTAAACTATGTCTAAACATTTTCTCAGTCTCTCTCAAGACTCATAACCATGCTAATAGTGCTGTGACACAGCAGATCATAAATCAATAATTATTGATTGATTAGGAAGAATTTTCATGTAGTTAAACATACCTCAATTTGATGCTTCCCTTAAAATTTTAAATAAATACGGGGAAGACGGCCTCATGGAAAGTCACAAAATCTCATTTTACTACATTTTATCTCTAAACTCTCAATTAATACTACTTAACCACTTTATTCTTTATCCATCATTATCCTTCATATTTGTAAGGAAGAGATTTCGCAGAAGCAAAAATAGAGCATACCTTCTGGTAGTAGACAGCAATTTGCGGTAACTAACTCTGATACCTTGGACAGCGCCTTGGCACATTGTTTGATTCAACACACTCGACTGACTGAGTGGGATATTTGATTAAGTGAGCCTTCAGAAAGCAAACAACTAGGAGAAAAGGAGTGGGCAGGGATGGAAGCTGCATGAAAGACAGCAAAGCAATGATACTCAATTAGTGCATTAGTGCACTTCAGAAACCCCTAGGGCATCACTTGGAAGTCTTAGACTTCCTTTCTCCTAGTATATCATGGGAGGCCAGGGGCTCCCCAGAGTCTACATGAGCCAGATGATGGCAGGACATCTGGAACATGTCTGCTGGTTCTGAGTTGTCCCTACACTGACAAGGGAAGAGGAGGGTGGAGCCAGCTCCAGTCCACGTGACTCTAACGCGTGTAAGATGCTTGCCCTCCAGCATGCTCAGTGGAAAGGCCTGCAGTTCAGCCAGGGCAGGATTGGTGTCTGACCCCCTTCCCTCTCCAAAGCGAATGTTAAGGTGCTGACATCTATCAAAATGAACAATCACCTGCTGCCTGAGGCTTGTGCCTTGAATAAGGACACAGAGAAGAGCATCTAGAGAGTCTGTGATGAGAATCAGGGGCTCTTGGTATTGAGTACCTCCAAACACAAGTTTTCACTGGCATGGTGCATGGCATTTGTTACAACCAGCTGTACCCCCGCAAGGAGGGAATCCTTGTTTCCATGCTCTTTCTTTGGGGAGAGAGAGATAAGAAAAAACGTGCAGGTTTCTTCTTGAGGTATGTCCCAGAGTCTCAGCCTCTTGTTTTTTATTTCTCATATACAGCAGTTCATTTATATTCCACTGGGCTTCTGCACATAAAATTCATCTCTGTGTGGGTGGAAGTAGCCCCAACTTACTTCCGTGCTGTTCACAGAGTTATTTTCATTATTGGTACATTATGTGCTATCTCTGTAACTCACTGTACTTGGAGAAGCAAGTGTTGGACTCTGGAGGGATAGAATCCAGTTTAATTGCCTTAACTCTCTTGTTGCCATCAGGGTAAGCATTGTTCTCCCTCACCCTCCATCAAATGCCTGTATCACTAAACCTGGGTCTGTACCTTCAATAATAAAATTGGTATGATAACAATGTACAACTATTATGTACCCATAATAATTAAAAATTTAAAAAAAAACTGGCATGGGTTGCAGTGACTTAGAATTCAAATTGTGCTCAATGTTCTCCATTTCTATCATACAAATGCAAATTCGTAAACTAATTTGGCATCTTCCATATACCCTGCTGAAAAACTTAATCAGGCACCATGCAAGATCTTAAACACAATTTCAATTGTCTACAGGTGAGGGTTTGGTCTGGTTTGGGAAAGGGAGTGTTAACATTTATTGCTTGCCATGTGCTAGACATTTTCACAGGTCTTATTTCAAATTATGCCCACGATAGCTCTGGAAGGTGAGTCTTGCTAACCTTATCTTGTGGGAGACAGAAGGGAGACAGAGAGAGGTGAAACAACTTGCCAATTGTCCTGCCGCTAATAAGTGACAGAGCCAGGATTTGAATCCAGGACTGTCTCTTTCCACGTCCACATCCTTTCTGCTCTGCTCTGCAGCCTCTCCCAGGCAGGACCTGTGGGACAGGTGCTGAGATCAAGCATCACTCGAAAGTGCAGCAGAAGAGAAGGCCCAGTGGCCCCTGTTCAGGACGTCATAACTGCGTCCCATTCTGCCCTGCACGTGACGCCGCGCCACTCGGTGAAAGCAGCCTCCTCTGCGTCAGGCTCCTTTGGAGGCAGCTGATGTACAGCTGGATCACCACACACTCTTTCCATCATGTTCTCAGGCATTCTAAGACATGATTAGCCTTAACTTACTCCTTCATATCTGACTCTGGTTTTCCTGCTTCTGGAGATAACAGGACATACCTGAGACGGCTGGAAAAAAACAATCATTCCTCCTAACAAGTAAGAGCTCAGACTGAAGAGCATAAGGCTTCTCAATCTCCACAGGCTCTAGAGGCAGCTGGTCTAGATTCAAATATGGGCTCTGCCACTTCCTAGCTGATTGATCTTGGGCAAATTGCTTCCCCTTTCCATGTTTCCTCATCCGTAAAAACGGAAATAACAACAGTACATATTTCACTGGGTTGTGGTGGGGATTTCATGAGTTAATATACGTGCAGCACTTAGATGATACCTGACCCTTAGAAAGGGCCTGTAGGGCTGGGCACAGTGGCTCACATCTGCAATCCTAGCACTTTGGGAGGCCAAGGTGGGAGGATCACTTGAGGCCAGGAATTCAAGACCAGCCCGCACAACATAGCGAGACCCCATCTCTACAAAAAAATGTAAAAATTAGCTGGGTGTGGTGTTGCACACCTGTAGTCCCAGCTACTCGGGAGGCTGAAGCAGGAGGATCACTTGAGCCCAAGAGTTGGAGGCAGCAGTGAGCTATGATGACGCCATTGCACTCTAGCTGGGGCAACAGAGTGAGACTCTGTCTCAAAAAAAAAAAAAAAAAAGAAAGGAAAGAAAGAGCCTGCAGATTTTTCCCCTGGTCCTTGTGGCAATGACCCTGGGAGAGATTTCTTTGCTTCCTCTAGAACTATGGCATGGCTGAGCAGGAGTCCTTATGAGCACTTAGACTTACTGGGCTTAGGAGATGCAGTTTTTGTTTTCTGTTCAAAAAACCATTGCAAATAGGCCTAGGTTCTTTCCTTTGTATCCATGGATTTATTCCTCCTTCCGGGCTTCTGTTATCTGGGAAAGGCAAGGGGGCTATTCCTGGTGGCTTGTGCTGGTCCTGCTCTTTGGCTGACAACGGAATCTATGTCACATCCTTCCATTGGCCCTTCCCTGGCACCTATCTTGACAATTTCATTTCACCGCATCTCCTAGGCTGTGTATGTCTTCTATGTCCTATAATTGCTTTAGAGCATCCAAAAGAATTATTAAAATGGAGGCTTTTGGCCTCAAGGACCTTCCAGACCATATCCTTTTGTTAGTCCTTCAATTTCCTTTGCATCTACAAAAAGCCAACCTATTGACTTGTATTTCTGGTAGTAGTAGCCTGGCATCCGTGTATATATTCAGGCGAGCTTGCTAAAGTGGGCAATGTGTATTACACCCTGATAGCTTCATGCAGCTGTCGTTGAGAAACACGCCTGAGTGTATTCTAAGACCATTATTTTTAATGTCTTTCTCCTCCATTTCTACAAGTAGAAATGTTTGAAAAATGTCTAATGAGATGTTTCTTTAAAATCTTGTCCAACATTTAAAGACTATTGGCCCATCTGTTGGGGCCAAGCGTTGTTCTTAGCACTGGAGAAAATGTGAAGAACAAAGCAGACAGATCCTCTGCTGTCATGGAACATGCATTCTAGAGGAGGAGACGCCAATAAACAGGTGACCAAACAAGCGGGATCATTTGTGTTGAGTGCTATGAGGGAGAAAGGAGGAGGAAGAGGCAGAGGAGAAAGCGGGAGAGGGGAGGAACAGGGTGATATGACAGAGAATAAGTTGTCGAAAAGGTGGCAGCACCAGGGCTATTTGAGACTGAGTATGTGGGAAAGCCCTTTTTGAAGCAGTGGTATTGCAAGTTGAAAGAGAGGGGAAAGCCAGCACTTAAGATTTAGGGGAAGCGCATTCCGGGTAGTAGGAACAACAAGGACAAAATTCCTGAGGCCGAAAAGAACATGATATTCAAGCCAGAGCAAGCATGTGTGTGACCGAACCTGGGAGGGCAGTGGTACAGCACAAGAGTAGCCATGTGGACAGCTGTCATATTAGGCAGGGCCTTGGGGGCCATGGTAAGGAGTTTGAATTTTATGATGAAAACGTGTCTAACATGTTAGCAACTTGTATTGCAGGCTAGGCTCTGCACAAAGATCCTTCCTTCCTTTCATATGGCAGACACTTCCTCCAACTTTAACAACAATTGGCTACACCAGAAGTTTTCAACAATGCTAAATTAAAGAAGAAAAAGCAGAGGAAGGAAGCAAGTTTTCAAGAAACTTTGCCAATCTAAATGGAAAGGGGAAAAAAATAAATCTTTAGTCCCAGTACTCCTATTTTTAAAGCTGTGGTGGCTCTCATCTGGTGTGTTAAGAAGACAAAGATTGGTCAGTGAGCAGCAGTTTAAGTTTCTTTGAGTAACGATTTTAATTGCTTTAATGTGAATTGTTGGTATCAGAAAGGGAAAATTTTATCTGTTATAGACTCATTCAAAATCCCAGACATAATTTATCAATTCTTTCATGTAAATAACATAGCTTTTTCCTTGTTCCATGATCTGAACTTAAATTGAGATACGCCTGCTGCAGTTAATTTCTCTGCTATGTGCTGCAAAATCAGAGTCCAGTGTTAAGAAGCAAAAGCTAGAGCAAAAAGATGGCATAAATCCCTTAGATAAACTAGATATTAAATACTTTAGCTCTATACTGTTAGTGTAGGCATTAAATGTTATTGCCCCATTAAGAGAGTATCTATTTCTTGTAGAATGTGGTCCAAACTGTTATTTTAAGTAGCTGATCAAACAATACTTAGAAAATTAATGCCATTTAGTTTTTAAGGTCTTTTCTTTTATTATTTGCTTTGATTTATCCCAAGACCCTGCTCTGCTCTCTGCAACATTCAAAACGAAAAGAATAAAAAACCTTCTTCTATAGGAAGACCACATGACAATGTTCACTTGCCCTACCACAGTGAATAGAGGGGAAAAAACCCTTGATTTAGGAATAAGGACTTTCTCTCAGGCAGATTTAATTGAACATCTCACTTTCTTTTCTTTCTTATAAAACTAATGTTAATCATTGTCCTTCCATGTATTTGAAGCCAGGAAGTAAAGATCTCCCCAAATTTAGAGAATAATATCACTTTTCTAACAGTTCCTCTTAGAATGGGCTCCAAATTGCAAAATAAAAATTACAGCATATATCTCTTCTCCGTTATTTATATCTTCTGTATTTACATCAGAAGTGAATTTTAATTTAAGGAGCACGGCAACTTGTATTTTAAGAACAAATTAGCCTCATTAGTTAGTACAAAATGCTGCTCCTCCAGCTATCATTTTGAGATCCTTAAAAACCTGATTTAGCTTTCCTTTGCCATCAGAAGCCAATCCTCAGATTAAATGACAGCCTCTAGCCACACGTAGCGATAATACGGCAGATCAATGGTTGCTTTTGGTCACTGCCTTTGCAGATAACCGAGCACCAAAAAAGGAAAAGCCAAGCGGTTTGACACGTGCATTTGTCTGAGGAGTGTACTAAAACCGAATTTTAAAATGCTCACTTCTGAGTGGAACTTTGCAGAGGAGCAAGCAACCGGGAAGATTTCTGGGGTTCTGGCAGAGGAGCAGTTTCACTTAATTCTTCAGTGCTGAAGGGTCATGGTCAGGGTAAATTTAATGGCTTTGGAATGAACAGTATGATAACAATGCAAAAGCATATTTTTTTCAGCATGGCTGTTCTTTCGCTCCTCTAAAAAGATGCTTTACTAATCTCATATTTTTTATTCTTAAGAAGTTTTCCTTCTTGTAAATTTTAGTCCTCCATTTTAAACTACAGTATATACTTTTATGCTAATTACACTTTAATAATTCTTGGGTCTTATAAGTAAAAGGTCAGGAAAATACTCTTACATTTAAATGCTCCATTCTTACTATTCTTTTAAGCCAAATCACACAGTCCATTTTTCTCATAAATCAGCCCACCAAGTGTTAATCACTTTTGTTGCTTTATGCTGATTTCCCTCTAGTTCCTCTCTGTCTGTCTGCTCCCAAGATAGGCAGACCTGAACACAATATTCCAGGTGTGTTTTTGCCAAATGCACTAAATTACTCCACCTCTCCCTCATGACGTGATGTCTCTACACGTTCAGCCCCAAATCACATTAGCTTCCGTGGCATATTGCAAACACGTCTAGTTTGTCGTCCACTTTCCCCCGGGTCTCTCTGGCATTACTGTTTTCTGGATATTTCCCTCTTGCTGCTTACTTTTATAGCCTTTTTCCCCCCCTCCACAGCATTGGGGTTAAACCTGTCTGACTTAATTCTCATTTCGTTTGATCCTTTCCATATTTTTAACCTCAGAAACCCTGTGTAGCATTTCTCTTTATGCACTGATGTGTTTCCAGTGCTTCCTGATTTAATTTCATCTGCAAATCTAATTAACATGCTGTTTACTACGTTTTCTTCCAGGTTACAAATGGACATGCTCAGAAAAAATAGCACTAACAGGGATTCCCGGGGCCCTTCTCAGCGCCTCTCCTACTGGGATAGCCTCAGAAAGTGCAATTAACTTTCCCCAGCTCAGGGGATGGCTGTTTCAGCCACTTTACACCATTTTGATGGACAGCTGTGTCTCTCCCCTAATCAGCCAATTTGGAGATAGAACAATTACAAAAGACAGCAATTACTGGATGCAGTCTGTCATTGTGAAGGTGGAGGCTGAGAGTAGGAAGAGGAAAGAAGAAATAGCCCAAATTTAGAGTCAGATGCTAAAAAGATCTCAACCCTATTGAGGGAGTGGGCCCAAATGGGGGACTCTGAAAAGCAAAGAGGTTTCTGGATTCAAAAAGGTAAAACGCAGACCTGCTTTTCCAGCAAACCTCCAGCCCATCTCTCAGACTTCTAGTAATCCAAGACCAATGATTGCTCTTTGTTATTTTTATAGTTCTTCAAGATTCCAAGAGTTTCGTAAAATCATGCTTTGATATTTTGGAGGTATTTCTTTATAGCTCTCTGATTTTTTTGTTATAATTTAAATGTTTCACTTTGTTTTTTAAAGTGAATAAAATGACTGGCAAGATCTGTTTTATAACGATTACAAACATGGGGCTTTGAAGAGATGTCCTTTCACTGTTTCTTCTTTGAGCTCAGTAATTCCAAGTTCTTGATCTTCCCCTAAATTCACTTTAGCAATTGTCTGTCTCAAAAGCACCATATACTTTCTCCAAATCCAGTGAAAAGACCCCAAAATGGGATATGAATCAGTGAGAAAATATTATTTCCCAGTCTTAACGGTCATAGTCTTATCATAACATTAGAAAAACATCATAAGAAAAACAATATGTATCTCCATTTAAATATGTATTTAATTTGAATCCTTTCTAATTAAATGTATTTTTTAATACGGAAGCAGGAGAACAAGAAAGGCAATATGTTTTTTAAAAAATCAGGTCTCTGGCAGAAGTCATGTTGGGAACTTGTGGAGCTTAATAAAGAAATTCTTCCCAACATAGATTGTACAAACATCAG
The DNA here is from genome assembly GCA_023783475.1 of Daubentonia madagascariensis. Lineage (NCBI taxonomy): Eukaryota > Metazoa > Chordata > Mammalia > Primates > Daubentoniidae > Daubentonia > Daubentonia madagascariensis. Next base: position 11,139,343 of record JAKFHU010000258.1, on the reverse strand, counting down.
GAAGGAGAGAGAAACGAACTAAAAGGATGGTTGCCAGGAGAAACTTTTTCATATCTTGGGGGGAGAGAATCACATTAGAGGATCTAACGAATATTTTATATAAGTCTTCTAACTTGCCTCTCTCCAACTTTTTTCTAGTCTCGTAAAAGAAGAAAAATGAAGTGGGAAACTACACAAAAACCCAGCTTTCCTGTGAGTACGAAAAGGAGAGAAAGTGTCATGGATGGAGATGCCCGAGAGAGACGAGAATTATGAAGGCCACCAAATGTTCTCTGTCAGGTGCATTGAAAATAGATTGTGGAAAGCTTTTGACACCAAAGCTTCCTGGAACCCCGAAGCAGGTGGAGTGTGCTCAAACTGGAAGCTTCCACAATGCCTTGGACAGGCTCAGGCTTCAGAATATCTGTAAGTGAAAGCAAGTTAAGTATTTTCTCAAGAATAAAAAGTGGTAAGTCCAAGTTGGATGGAGCATTGACCCTGTTACTGGCTTTGTCCTTTATTGGTTTTGTGGCCTTGCACAAGACATTTGATCTCTCCCTGTCTCAGCTTTCTTGTCTGTTCAAATATCCTCTCCCATCAGGTTGTAGTAATGATCAAATGAAATGACAGAAGTGCAACCTCAGACTTCATACACAAATAAGACATTTCTCCTAATTAGGATTTCACAAAGCCTTGCAATGTTTTATTGTTACTGAGAGTGTTTATGGTTACTATTAATCACCACTGGAAAAACATTCAATTTTATGTTCATTCATCCAAGACCATTGATATTAACACTTTTCTTTTCAAACAGACAAGGAAACAGATAAGAATTTAAAATATTAAAATATTTGAAATGTCTATTAAATACTTAATTGCATATAATTCTGATTCTATTTATTCAGTAACAATCTATTTGAAACAATCAAATCCAGTATGCATTTTTTCATAGGATTTCAACTTTGAATGTTTATATTGTAGAAATATTCTGTTATTTACTACTTCTAAATATTTCGCTCTATTTCCACTCATTCTATTTCTTTACCAGGGATGTGAAGTAAAAAGCAAGTCACATAATATATACCACATTTAAATTATCAAGCATTTGGTAATCATAGTTGGTGACTTACCAAGCAATGAATAATATAGTAAGATAGTTAAATATAAATATAGCCATTTGGATTCCTGAAACAACTGGATCAAGATTGGTTACATATCAACAGTTGACCAAATTTGGTTGCAAATATGACTGCAATTAACCAGATTAAAAATATGTACTTTGATTGCGGCAATTGCTAAGTGATCATTCATTGATCCAGCCTATTATTCATTGGTCAACCTGCAAATAGCTTATGTGTTTGGACACACAAAGCATGTTATAATTTGGATATAGCTTCCAATGATGTACAAGCAAGAAAAAGACATGTAAAATACGCTATGGAAAAAACCACAGATATATGTGTATGTGTGTATGTGTGTATGTGTACATATGGAAAGTTGATATTGCCCATTGGCAGTTCGCTAATAAAATGAATGTCAAAGAATATTTGTTAACAATTGAAGGACTCCCTGGTGATTACACAAAGATATTGAGATAAAATTAGTAATATCCACATGTGAAAAGAAGCTTGAAAACAAATGAATACAGTCTTAAAGATCAAGAATATATACCGCCTGATCTTACTCAGTAGTCTTTGCCCTACTCCAGATAACATATGCCCCATAATGTGATATAATAGAAAAGTAAGTACCCAGCACTACCTATGAAGTGCTCTTGCCTAAAAATTGAATCTGAACCTAATCAAGCCTAGAGATCTAAATACCAGTTTACAGGAAATACAGGGATGGAAGGCTAGGTTAAATGTCTTTATAAGCAAATATTGGCCAAACTCAGAATGTAGGACAATGTAAGGATAAGTGACCTGGCTTAACCAACTAATCTGTGAAATGAAAAAAGAGCAAAAACAAAATAAACAGAAGAGACTACCTTGTTTGGGTCCTGATTTGAGCAAACCAACTGTATAAACACACCTCTGAGACAAATAGAACTCTGAAAAAGAATTAGGAACTAGATGATGTTGAAGAAATGTTGTTATTTTGGGTCATTGAGTTTTTAAAAATTGCCCTTTCCATTAGGAATAAATATTGAAGTATTTCAGGGTAAAATGGCATTTTGAATTTGCTTTAAAATAATCCAGGGAAGGGGAGAGAAAGTGTATGTATGGATGGAAGGGGAAAGATGAAACAAAATTAGCAAAATGTTAATAATTATTGAACCTAAGTGATGGTCCCCTGAGTCTACTATCTACTTCTTTTGTATGTTTTAAATTTTTTCACACTGAAATATCTTTTAAAAAGTAAATGTGTCTACACTCCATTTAATTATTTACATAACACAGTGACAGATATCAGCACAGTAGGTTTGGGGAATAGATTACAGCTTAAATCTTGATTTGCTTGCAAGTTCTAAATCACAAATCACCAATGATAAGCTCAATTCTAAGTTGCAATGAAACAATAGCCCAATAACCTCCATACAAGACTACCCTGGTTTTCATTTTAAAAAAAGAAAAAAACCCCACTAATTCTTACCTGTCTTGCCTTTCCTCTTTGCCCACTTCCAACAGACTAACAAGAATGGGTTGCTTTATAGCTATGTGATTGCATCTTGATAATCATCATACAGCCCTCCATGGTGGGGCTGGGGAGGGAAAACATTGCCTTCACACAAACAAGTTCATGGCTAACACACCTTGGTGCTGTATCCAATGCATGAGTCAATGCGTATCGCTGCCAAGAGGAGCTGGGGCAGGGGTCTTGTCAGGGTTCTGTAGCTGATGCATCAGGAAAATGCAGAGAAGATGAAAGGAGATGATGTCTTAAAATTAATGTATAAATTTCCCTTCAATTTTTGTTTTGCATTTGTAAATGGTTTCATTTTAGGTGGATGGGCTTTATTTTTGTTCACCACCTCTCCAACATAACAAATATTTTTTAAGCCTAGGAAAATAACGTATCCCAGGTTGCCATGCGCAGAGAAGAGAAGCTGCCCCATCTGAAAGAGCCCCATTCACACCCCATCCCCGTAATTCCCAGCTCGCACAGCACTCCAAAGCCCTCCAGGAACACAGAGAGGCATAATGTGGAACAACTGTTTGAAGGGTGGAAGAAAAGCACATCCTGATGTCTTGGAGCTAAGAGAAGGAAAAGGACATTTACATAAGAGGAGACGCCAATAAATTGGAAAGTCCAATGTGCTTAGAAATAGACAGAGGCTGGGACAATGATAGAGGAACAAAATTGCTGCAGCAGATTGCATCTTTCATGTTTAATTTTCATGTAATTCCTGAGGAAGGCAGAGGCTCAAAGGAATGACTCACCCTCACCCTCATTCCTCAGAAAAACTTTTGCTGACCCCTCAAATGCCAAGACCTGGAAATACCCCTATTTGTGGCTCCCACGAATTGATCATTTTCCATAAAGTACTTATTGATTAGAAGCAATGTTCATTTGTGTTTCAGCTACAAAGTGGTGTTTCAGACCAAGTGAAGATGTATAGGGTGGACATTTCCAGCCTATTCACTGAAACTGATTCATCTGTCATCATCTTTGTGCCCAAAGGGAACAGTAAGTCCTCTTACCTCCTCCTGCATCTCTTAGTTGCTCTCTGTCACAAAAGTACAGTTAACATATTAATGTATTTTATCTGTTTTAAGCAGAAACATTTTTGTCAGCTCAGTCAAGAAATGAACTAAAGTGAAATGAAAAAACTAAAGTTCTGAATAATAAGAATAGTTTGGTTGAGTTCAACATGAGGTTGTAACAAAGTAGGAGCAATGGAGAAATTGAAAGCAGATATGTTTAAATGTCTTTAAACTGTTGTTTTTATTAAACATAGGTAACAATATGCAGGGCCGTCTGGAAACAAAGACAGCATGTTTTTAATGGTCATGAACTTGACCTCCAGTAAGAATTAATTAACCCTTATTGTAGTGGTTTCCCAAAAGTCTCAAAACACATCTAAAACATTCACTGTGCTGCATTGATTATGAATAGAAGCTGATTTACTATGTTGATATTAGTTCAATATAAACTGGAAAACCTAAACAATTCTGGATTTACTTGAGGACATAAAGTAGGTGATATCCAACTAGTTTTTCTCATCTATAATTTACCTTGGGAGAAAGAAGTTGGCTAAAATGTGTACATAAAATTCGAGGCTTTAAGGAAGACTGAGGCTTGATTTGCTTTGTTTCTTCCTAATTGAAGATTAGTTATTAATACCGAGGGTGATTATTGGTTTTTAAAAAGTTCTGAATATTGGTATTTCTTAGACTATAGGTTCATGTTTTCAATACGAATTTATGGAGCACTTATTATGTTCAACAGAATGTGCTTATAGATTTAAGAATCCATGATTTAATCCTTTGTTGTGTTTTTATTATTTTATAACTAGGTAGTAGTTTTGGCTTTCCCATGATATGAACAGACTCTAGTTACCACAAAAATATTAGAAGAAAATAATGATTTCTAGCCACTAACAAACGAGTTGCATTGTTCTTTCAACTTTTCATCTGGTATTAAATGTCGTTGCCCAGATGATTATACTATATATTGTATTTTTAATTCACGCCCAAATTATAGCATTTTAGATGAAATTAAAGCCAAGTCCCATTGGTATTTGAAAGTGGCAATATCATGATTTCTCCGTATTTTGTATTCCAGTATTTTTTCTTTTCCCAACCTGTTCTGTAGACAAGTTTCCAATTCCGTACCATATCTTCAAGTGTGATTCTACAGGAAATTTTATACAACTGAGAAATAGTCATGATACTTTAGAAACAAATAACCCTCTAATTTGATAACAAATAAATTTTGGTTTAAATGCAAAGTATACTTTCATTTCCAAAAATCTGATCTTTATTTCCCACAAACTCCTATGAAGAGATTCCATTCATGAATTTTATCTAAATCAGAACAAAAATGTCTAATTGCCTCTTCTATGAAATCTGTATTTATCAATTATGACTTTCTCGGGGAAATTCTAATTTGCAAAAATGCTCCATATTCCAAGCTTTAACAGTTGGAGGTGGATGTCCTTAAGGATGGAGGGGAAAAAGTTCTTTTTTAAATGGCACATTTACTAATTATAAAATGCTCTTATCTCTGTGCAGCCAAAGCCAAAATGAACATGTGCCTTGTACTAAGAAATCCCAGGATTGTCACAACTTGTGCCAGCTGTTGAGGTTATGACACCTGTGCCAGCATCGCCAGCTCTGCCCACTGTCATCTGTTCCAACTGTTCCATCTGCACTGTTTGTACCAATTCTCCCATTTCTGCATCTGTACCTTCTGCAGAAACGTTTCCAACAATGCCAGCTGTGTCATTGGTGCCAAATATGCCAGATGTTCTATTTGTCCACCCTGGGCCAAATCAATGCAGTTTTGTGCTCATTAGTTTTAGCTGGTAGATTCTATTTTACAATTTTTTGAGACGTATTTAGATCAAATCCAGGCTAAATCCCCCTTACAACGATTTTGCATCTATCTATCCATCTTTTTGCAACCCAACTTTATATCTGACAACATGAAGTTGGTCAATGTTATTCTGATCCTATTAAGCCAATGAACAATAACCAGGTCAATATTAATTGTGGTAGAGGATTTCCTACAATGTAAAACTATAGATTGCAAAGGCCGTGGAATATAGCAATAAGTTGGCAAAGTAATTAAAAAAGAATAAACTTGGTTCGGATAAACAAATTGAGAATGCTCAGAAATCAATATGTTGAGCCGATTAGAGTAATCTATGGCATAATGTCCTATTAAGCTGTCTGTTTACTGGTCTTTTAATTGACAGAGTTATACATGTGGATTAATGTTTATGTCATATACTCCCATTTTCTGGGTTCTGCTTTAGAGAGTATTAACCAAGGGTGCACCCGGATGGTAGGGCCAAACCTACTGCACTTGCTGCTTCCTGGTAGAACTAAGCAAGCTCAGGATCTGGTCCTCCGGCTAGAAGCTAGCTTCTCTCTCCTCTCCCAAATGTCAACTCTGCGGCTGCCAGCACAAACCATTCTCGTTCATATGCTCTTCCAGCTTTAAAGTTGAAAAAAAAAAAAAAAGTATTTCATACTCACAACCTTAATATTCCACATCACCACAAACCAAAAAAACAGTATTTTTCTCTTTTCTTTTCTCATTCAGGAAAGTCTTTTTGAGGAGCTCTAACACTTAATCTCTAAATTTTAACCCAAATTCTTTCCTCTCAAATCATTTTCAGATGTGGAGAAGGAGCTCAGCATTTGCCATTTGAAAACTGATGGCTTACCAGGAATGTGAGGTCCAGAAGACATGAGGCTACCTCCTATTTACTCACCCTGGATTTTTTAACTTGCCCTTTCCAATGGTGAAAGTTACGACTATGCACTAACGCTTGAAAGTGTTAATGATGAAACACTTGATGATGGATAATATGTCAGCTCACAATCGTGTCCAAAGATTTGCACTCAGTCTACACATGTGATGAGATACAGTGAGGAAATGTCTCAACAGCTTTATTAGGTTTTCAAAATCCACACAGAAAACACTTAATTTCCACAGCGAATCACTAAAATTACTTTAAAACTAATGAATTTGTCTAGGTCTTAGGCTAAAAATCCTGACGATGTCTTATCTCCCAGACAAGGGTCTGTATGCTGAGGCACCAGACCACAAGGGCAATGGTCTCAGTGCATGCCAGTATTCCTGCATGAGTACAACACCTTCCATTCAATCATACTCTTCCTTTATAGGGTCACTGATTATCTCTTAATAGCCCAAGTCCTTCACTCTTCTACCCAGGTTTTATCTGTTTCTGATCCTTTCACTCTGGTTAGGAAAAGTCCTAATCTTCTCTGAACATGGAAAGGAGATTGAATAAATATCAATTAATTAAAATGGTGGCTTTCTATCAAAATATGCCCAGCTCCCAGCTTGAGGAATCTAATCCGAGTCTGCTGACCCTACTTCTAGAAATGCCACAGACTTTTTGATTCTAATTCCCTACGTTACAAGATGCCAGGAGGGAACATCCTTAATTAGGATTAAAATAGTTTAGTGACTCGTTGGGAGTGCACCCTGTACCTTCTCGGTACATTTTAATTAATATCACTTCTGCTCCCTGCTGACAAAGATGTTTCCGATGGTGTTTTGGCCCAACATATTTACCGCCTTCATTGATGTGAGTCATTTGAATACTTGGAGGAATCACAAACTTCGTGGTTTCATGTAAAATACAGAATTGAGTGTTAGAAGTGCCAGGTAGGCATACACAATTGAGAATATTTTTCGTCATCTGTCTGGCCTCTTTTATATAAGTTTTTAATATGGTGACCATGAGAGCCTTCAGATTTACAAACAAAATAGGAAATGACACATTTCAAAGTTCCAATGCAAAGCAGACAAAAAGGTCTGAGTATTTTAGAAATTTGCTGTCCTTACGTTGATATCATCCCTTGTGATGGTTGTTTTTCTGGAATGAATAATTCACCCTGGAGAAAAATACTGTCCATTTGGAGTAAACAGAAAACCTCTGTCCTCTTAAGTTTCTTGAGTATTTTTCTACCTGCTTCCCTAATCTCACTAGTCAAACTTTCAACTTTGGAAGGAGAATGGAAAATTTTAACTTTTTAGTTGCATCATTATTGGGTATATTAATATACTATAAGTACCATTCTTTAAATCGCAAGTATAGTAGCAGCTGTAGGATTAACAGTCATGAAAATAGCATGAAAGTTAGCAATAACTTATACCAAGATGCCATGACCCAACCGGTACTTCAGTTACTACGGTTGTCATTTTCATCATTTTCTCGTTCATTTCTATACTGTGTTATTTTCAGGCAAATGACACTACTTGACTAACTAATGTTCCAGGATTTGTATTTGACTCCTAAACGGCAGTCCTCAAACACCAGTGTTGATATATGTAGATAAACTATGTACCTCTAGAAGTAAAGTCTGTCAAAATGTAGATGAGTTTGAGGGAGCAGGAGCAGAGGTTAATAGAAAACAAAGTAGGGCAAGTACATTAAAAGAATGAATCACTGCACCAAATCAATAAGATAGATGGGCAGAAGTGGGTTGTTTTGGTTAAACGAAACAAAGAGATCACAGGTCATTAGGAACAAATGAATCACAAAGTTACTGAACCACCAAGTAGAAAGGAGTTGTAGTGATTCATTCATCCAACCAGAAAACTAAGATCCTGAAAGGGTACGTGGTATATACAAACTCACATAGCTAATTAATGATGAGATCAAGTCTAGAACCAATGTCTCTGTGCCTCAGTTTCTTCATCTGTAAAATGGAGATGATAATAATAGTACATAACCCACAGAGTTTTTATGAAGATTAAATGAGTTAATGGGTTTAAAGCGCTTAGATGAGGGTCTGACAGATAATAAACACTATGAGTTAGCTATTATCATCATCATTGTCATCATCATCGTTGTTACTAGGATACTTGAACCTGTGTGATTTTAACTACTCTAGGATCATGTTAACTGAATCTTGCAAATCTCAGCATCAATTTAAAGTCCTCCATTTATCCTGGAATGTAGGATCATGTCGTTTCCATGATTTTATTTTGACTATCAAATTTGTCATATAAAAGAAGAGGTTGGAATGTGAGTCTGGAATTAAGCAATGGCCCAGTGACTTTTGTATACTCCCTGGCACACAATGCAGACATTCAGTCAACGCAGGGAACTCCAAGGTGCCCAAGCTAAGGAAGCAAAGGCATGATTAATCTACGCTGATAAATGACACAAAACAGTATTACTTTGCTTCAGAAAGAAAGAAAGCACACTCTCAACCAGTATCACCCTCACATGTACTCACACAGATACTTTCCAGGTACCTCTTTTGTGCTAACCACAGGTACGCGTGTCCTTGCTGAGCAATAGAAAGAATGAAGCCGCAGAAATTCCAGGAAGAAACCAAAAACCAAAAAAACTCCACTCAAAATAGAATGAGTTAACCATGTTGAGAAATTAGGAGAAGACGACAGAAAGGAAATTATAGTAGCTACATCATAAAACTAATTTCTCATATTTGTAAAGCCCTTTATACTTCTCAGTTTTTTACTATCATCTGATTCTAGGCCTCAGTATTTGGTGGTACATTAGAATCACCTGGATGGGGGGGGCTTTGAAAAATGCCAGACCAATTGAGGCACAAAACTCCTGGGGATGAAGACCAGGTACCTGTGTTTTTAAGAAACTCACCAGGCTATTCTGATGTACTAGGAGGGTTAAGAAACCTCTTTGTTAAGCCCAGTCAGCATTCTTTCCTCTTTATTAGAGCAGCCTCCTAATAGAGAAATTTAAATAAATTTAAATAAATTATTTAGAACTTCAGAATTTTGAGCTTTAAACATGAAATGTTACTTCGTTAAAACAGTTTGGATCAAACTGGGTTAACTCTTCCTTTCTAGGCTTCTGTTTTCAGATTCATTTCTTGCCTATTCTCAATCCATTCAAGTTGGACTGAGTCACAAAAGCCAGAGATAGAACATTAGCTCCTGAGTTTGCTCCATATGGTCCTGTAGGAGTTTGCCTCATTGTTAACCTTGTTACAACTCAAGAGTGATGATACAGACGGAAACATGTTAGAGAGATGGGTCACTGTGCTGGTATCTAGTGCTATCACAAATACACAGTGGTACCTAAACCATATTCATAGTATCGACGTATGAATCCATAGTGTGTGGGACATATTCAGTGGTCCCCAACCTTTTTGGCACCAGGGACCTGTTTCATGGAAGACAATTTTTCCATGGATGGGGTGGGGGGATGGGAGGGCAGAGTTCAGGCCATGATGCGAGTGATGGGGAGGGGAGCGGCTATAAATACAGATGAAGCTTCCCTCGCTAGCCCACCACTCCCCTCCTGCTGTGCAGTACCACCCCTCTTCCTAAGTTTCATGGAAGACAAGTTTTCCATGGATGGGGTGGGGCAGTGGAGCTGTGAGCCCGGTCTCTAATGGGCTGCAGACCAGTATGGGGTTGGGGACCACAGTACTAGATAGCTTTTTTCAAGCAAATGTTTCAAATCATGATTAAAGGTCTCAGCACTCTTGTGCATGGAAGTAGAGATTCCCAACCTGTGGATCATGGCACACTTTCGTGGCCCAGATGGCTCATGGGGGAGGGAGATGCCAAGATAGTGACCCCTTCATCCTGGGGGCAGCCAGAGCTTCTGGGCTAGTCGCCTTCAGACATTAGCAGTCTCATCTCATTGGCCATACAAATATTAACATATTTTGTACACACCATGCCATGAAGAATGTTGGAGAACACTGAATAGCACAGCCAAGCACTGGAGCAACACTCAGTAGGCATCTATTAATAGATTTCTGGACCAGTAACATTCTTAAAAGGAGGAGGAAGAGGAGGAAACAGCAGCAATGTGGGGTTCCCAAGTTTTTATTTTGGATATTAACACAAAGCAACTGTCACCTGTGACTATAATTTTGTAAAAGAAAGGGGAGTGTTATGTTGTTTGTTTCTAAAATGTTTCATTTTAAAATTGTTTACATCATGCAAAAGAGTGCATCCCAAACATAGTACCAACAAAATATTTTATCAAGAGGAATTGAATCTTTTCTTCCTGATTTTTATTTTGAAAAATATCCATCCTATTGAAAAGCTGAAATAATATCACAATAAATACCAATGTGTCCTTTACCTATATTCACAAATTGTTTACATTTGACCACATTTGCTGTATCTCAAATTTTTCTTTCTGCCGAACCATTCAAAAGTTGCAGATAACATGCAACTTCATCCCTAAATACTTTCTCATGCATCTCTAAGGGAAAAAAATTCTCCAAAACCACCACGATACTGCTGGCCTACCTAAGAAAATTAGCATAAATTCTAATAACCTAATAAACAGTTTATATTTGAATTTCTCCAGTTGTTTCAAAAATGTCCTTTGTAGACCCTTTTCCATCCAAGATTTAATCCAGTTGCATTCATTATACTTGGTGGTTGTATCTCTTTAGTATCTTTAATCGAGAATTGTCCCCACACATTTTTTTTAAATTTGTTTTTCATAACGTTGACTCTTTTGAAGAAAGAGAAGTTGTTTTGTAGAATGTTCTACATTCTGGACTTATTTGTTTACTCATGCTTACATTCAGGTAGAAAGGCCATTTTTTTTTAAAACTCTAGAATACAAAGTTCAGATATAATCTCAGACTAAGTGAATACATTGAATTTAATGGAAAAATTCCCTCCATAATCTCTATTATACTCACTATAGAGTGTCAATAACTTATTCGCAGAATGGCACTTTCCACAGACCATCATTAGGGAACCACTATCCTGAAGAATAAAAATGATTCCACCACCGTCCATCTTCCAACCAGTGGTGTCACTGGAATAAACACCCAGGTCTCCAGAGGACAGGCCCAAGATTTTGCCAGGGTTCACTTATGTAGGCGCTAGTGGAGTTATGCCTTCCAATAAATTTGTTAGGCTGAAATGGTCTTATCTTGCCCTGGATGTTGTCGTGATCAAAGTAAAATACGCCGAGGCTCAAGGTCTACTAAACAGTTAACAAAAAGAGACTAGAAGGCAGCACCCACCGACTTGTGGAAAAGCCCCAACCTCTGATGATGTCCCACAGCTCCCGGGACACTCTGGAGGACTGGATCAAGGCTTGCAAGTGCAGCAGGGCAGAGAGGCTCGGCATGCCACATCGCCCACTTGCCTGCTTCATGAACTTGCTCGGTGCCAGGAATGTCCAAATTATCATATGCCCCATTTATTGCAGAGCTCTCCAGTCCTGGACGATAAAATAGAAGCACATTCAAGCATGAGCAAAGCTCCATCATGCACCCTGACTTTCATCAAGGGACTTTTTAGTTATGCTGATTAGGAGTATGGCTCGTGACCACAGAACCCAGGACAGAGACAGACTCCAGGCAGGGCCATTGTTCCTCCTGGGGTCAGAGGGCCCCCAGACCCATCCACCAGTACTTGTGGGATGCCAACTGTCTTTCTCCCAGGAGTGGGACCACGGCCCTTGGGATGCTGCTCTCCACTCCATCTGGAGCCTTCCCTCTACCCTACAAAGGTGCATTCAGTGGCCCGGGAAGAAGAAAGAGTGGGAGCTGCCTGTCTTTTAATGGCCGGTCACTCCACTCCACTCCTGAATCTGCACCGACAGTGCACACCCAAGTGTCACAATTCAGATACCAATTTCTTTTAAATGGGCACTCATCTGCTTCTCATTGTGGATTACAACAGATACCCCTCGCCTCAGTGACTCCACTCCCAGCCGGCTGCTCCTGCATCTGCTTTGCGCCATCCCTGAACTCAGTACTTCTCCACTACCTTGGTGGCTGTGCCTCAGACCAGGTTCAGCCAGAGACAGCACAGACTGCGCTTGGTGTCTCCATCACGCCCCCTCACCCGGCACATTGTCCTTCCTATCATTTTACCAGCATGTCCTCCTCACCTGCCGTGTCTCAACAGGATGGAGACTGAGCACTGGGTATTTAGAGGCGAGTAACATAGGGCTTCTGGTTGAGGAGGTTTTAATCAGGCTGGGAGACACACAATAATGACGTTGAAGTTTGTGAGTGTTTTAACAGAGGGAGGGATTTGAGCTGCCTGGAGGAAGTGGAGAAGGCTTCTCCCGGTCAGGCCATGCACTTAGGAGCCACCAGGCCCTCACATTTCAGGCAGACTAGGTGGTGTGTGGTTTTTTCAGGGAATGGTAAGCAGATAATTGGCTTGATATAGTGATCAATGGGATAGTGGGGCAGTGTCAGAGGGAAGAATCAATTGACTTAGAGGTTTCTGGCTTGACAACTTAATCTAATATTGGTGACATTAATTAATAAAAGAAATTCTGAGCAATTTATTCTTTTTTTTAATGCCCTGGATACACTAAGAGAGCCATTGATTCATTTATCTTTCAAAAATATGGCTTTAGCACCTTCTGTGTGCTAGGAACTGTGCTAGTGTTGGACATACTGATTTTGAGGTACCATCAGAATACCTAGGTGAAATGTTATTATAATTTAACTCATTTTAAATGTGAATCAAGCTCAAAAGAGCAACTGAAGATGGAGATATCCATTAAGAAGTCATCAGTGTTCCTCCCGGGAACAAACTCTGCTTCTTTGAACCCTATTTGCTATTTTGACTATATCCTTTCTGTGGACACATTGTCTCTTTAGCTGGATCGCTGTATATTTATTTAGCATATTCAGTCATTGTGTAGCCCCTGTTCTGTGAGCCTGGGAGAAAGTCTGCATCTTATTATAGCTTACGTTCTGAGTTCTAGAGATGTCCTTCCATCCTAGCTTATACTGTCCAAATTCATAACAGGTTAAAAGAAAAACAAAACAAAACAGAGTCTCATTATAAGACTGAGACTTAAATAAATACATCATGCTTAGCAATCTGCTCTATAAAAAGATTCAACTGTACAGAGGAGTTTATTTTCTTATCACCTGCTATAAGGTTATCACTGTGATACTTTATGGCCAGTATGCTTATCTGTTTTAATAACAGCTAATTTTGCAAAATAAAACAAAATATGGCTGTCATCTAGATTTTGGACAAAACTCATGGGTTATCATTTCAATGGTGAGATAAGACACCACCAGCCATCATGTGGTAGCCTATCCTAACTGCAGGGAAATTTCCTGGGGGATAAGGAGTACACAAAAAGTCTCCTGACTGTTAAAAACTTGCAAACCACAAATTATAAAATGATAAAATTATACCAAATGCCACCATCTCCTTTACAGAACTCATTCAACCCATGGTTAAATCAAGGAGCTACATTTCTTGAAGATAAACCTTTGTCGTCATTACTTAATTGAACTCAAATCCTTTGCTGGTATCCTAAGATGATCAGATCCCTTGTCATGGAAATTCCCAAGGTATTAACAACACAGCAGCACAACTTTCTGAGCCTAAGTTCTCAACTTTGGTAACAAACAACATTTGTAATCTTCCCTGACTCATCCCTTAGGCTGTTTCACTAAGGCCCAGTAAACTGAGACTTTGGCTTTTGGCTGCTAAAATTCCTCTGGGATTCTGTGTGCCCCACAAGACAAGAAGTCATTTGTAAGATCCAACTGGCTCAGAAATAAGCACAGGTGTTCATAAACCCTTCAAAAGGCAAACACTGCATTAGGGACCCAATATCTAATATACAAGTTTAGGGGAAGGAAGGAGTGTTCGTTTCCTAGGGCTGCTGTAATAAAGTTACCACAAGCTGGGTGGCTTAAAACAGCAGAAATTTATCCTCTCACAGTTCTGGAAGCTTGAAGTGCCAATTCCTAACCTGCAGGTGACTGTAGGGCCATGCTTCTCCTGAAGGCTCTAAGGCAGGATCCTTCCCTGCCTTTCTATTAATAGCTTCTGGTAGTTTCCAGCAACCCTTGGCATTCCTTGGTTTGTGGCCTTGTGTGTCTGTGTCTGTGTCCAAATTTCCTTCTTCTTATAAGGACACCAGTCATTGGATTAGAGCCCATCCTAACCCAGTACAACCTCTTTCTTCTTAACTTTATTATATTTGCAAAGACACAACTTCTAAATAAGGTCACATTCACAGGTATCAGGGGTTAGGCCTTGAACACATCTTTTTGGGGGATACATTTCAACCCACAATAGAAAGAAACTGCAGCTTTTTGGCCTTTGTTCTCTGTAATAAAAGGAAACATAAAAATGTTTGTTTTTTTTAAATAAATCCAAATTTTCTTTTAAAAATGTTTTAAAGTTACATGAAATAAAGAGGTATTTTATTATAACTTTAAGATATATCCTAAAAATTAAAAGATTTACACATTTGAAAATGTTATTAGCATTATTTTATTTTACTTTGAACTTTTAACATGTGAATCAAACATGCGAATAGACTGATGAAGACTTACAGAGACAGAAACACTACTTGGTAGCAGTTGGGTAGATAACTGTGCAGACATGAAAGTGGAAATAAGAACAACTCTTTGGGCCCCCAAAGGTTAGCCATTGGCAGTAATGCTTTTAGCACCTCCATATACAATCAGTGTATTTTAAATATACCAATAAATACACTATCAGTATATTTTAAACATTTAAGGCTCCCATTGCAGAAACACGGCACATAAAGTCAGGAAACTAAGGTTATACAGATATTTGCAACCTAGTAACCGTCCTAGTGTCAAGAATGAGAAATGCAGTAGGTGCCCCACATAACCAAACACTGGGCCGACCAGATTTGTGATCTGAATTAGCAAAGACAGCAAATTCTAATCACCAACAGGGTAGGATGAAGGGTTGGGGTGGGGAAGGCTGGCCCCTAAGGCCAACTGAGGGCACTGGGGACCTGGAAAGGTGGGGCCCTGGCAACAAGCATCTCTCCACTTTCATAAGTGACTTAAGTCCATTTCTACTATTGCTCTCTTCAGCAGGTCAGGCTAGTTCAGGATGAAGGGATTTTAACATGCATTGTTCTCTGTGGAGCCTAAGGCATACCTGTCACAGGTTAATCACCAACAATGACGACAATCCCTTTTTAGGGTGAAGCTAACCAAAGGACCTAAGTCAAGAAAGCATCCTTGCTGCCAGGGAGCAGAGGAGAAAGAAGACCCAGCACTTGTCAGGCTTCGTTCATTCTCTTCATCCCTTCTGCGCAGCAGCCATATTTCAGTTTTGCCTCTGTGGCCTCTCTGACAGTTAACTCCTACCTATCTGGTTCTACTTTCTCCCAATTCTCTCTCTACCACCACAGCAGGGACTCAACATGTGATCCAAGTTTGGTGCCTTTTTTCTATGCTGAGTAAAGTCAAGTCACATGGCCTTGGATGAGGGGTCTTGCACACAGGCAGAGGTGCCGTGACGTGAATGAAGTTTAAGATTCGGGGTCCCTCATTTGCCCAGGACTCTTCTGAGGCTCAGGAAGGGTCCTTGCATTCGTCCTTGTGTAATGATCTTCACATATGTGTAAACACAGACATACACACATATACATACATTCTATAAACTTTGGCCCCACACAATGATATGTCCCTGGCCTTGCAGGAAAGCTCTTCTCAGACTAACAACACTGTCAGGCAGCCTGACCTGGCCTAGAAAATTCCATTCCCCCAAATCCAATCCCTTAGGCTTTTCACAGGCCCCACCACCAACAACAGCCCTCTATGTCTCCACATCTGTTTATCACAGATTACTGCCTCTGATCTCCCTGAGCTTTTCTTGACCAGAATCTGGGGTTGTGCAGATAAGAGCTTTGTCTCTGTCTTGGCTCGCTTCTGTGTTTTTTCTAAGACTTCCTCTTTCTAGTCATATTGTTTTGGGTGATTTTTTTTTGCCACGGAGAATACAGTTCTCTCCTGTTTTTAAAGGCACATGTCATGATACAAAATTGAATTCCATTTGGCAGTAGAAATCACAGCACTACTGAAAGTCTTAATGTAAAACTAGGCAGAAGAATTCAAGGTCAGTGTGTTAAGACAGACTCCTGAGTGTTTTTACCTCCCTTTGAAATGATAACTTGGATTAAACTCCAGATTGCTAGTTAACTTCAGTTTTTCAATTAGTCCATCTTCACCTGGGCATTTCTCCTGCCACTGAGTGATATTAGGGAAGCGGCTTTTATGACTTCATCTCAGAGAAGCCGTCTTTAAGTTCGTCAAAGGAGTAAGCTCTTTCCTGCCCCAGGACATTTGAACTCACTTTTCCCTCAACCCAAAGCACTCTTATCCCACACTCATGAGTAGGCTGATTCCTTCTCTTCCTTTCTTACTCAGTATTAAATGTCACCTCTTAAAAGCAGTCTTCCCTATGAAAAGTAAATTTGCTGTCATTCTCTACATGCACATTTATTTCCTTCCTAGAATATGTAATTATATATGTATTTGTTTGTTTCTTTCTTTCTTTTTCTGAGTCTTTCTTCAAACTATAAGCTCCATGAAGGTAAGAAACACGGCCATCTTTTTCTCGTTGTATCCACAGCACAAAGCCCAGCCCCTAGCCCAGTATAAGCACCCTCCCTCCATATCTGAGGAAGGGTTGCTATTGCCATGACAACAGTCCAGATCATTTCACTTGTGCTGGCTTTTCTCACCGTCCAGACAAGAGAGGCATAGAACGTTTGTCCCAGGTTCATGGCAGAGCTCTCCCTAAACGGGCAGGAACAAGGTTGCTTGGTTATCATCATCCTCTCCTTCACAGTTCAGTTTTCCTCTGTGGGGTTACTGGTGTTGGTGTGGCATCTCCAAGGCCTCTATCTTCTGTCCTGCCCACAACTTCCCCAACAGGTTAGCTCTCCAGTGCTTGCTTACTGACTCAGAAAGGGTGGGTCAAGGGCAAAGCACACCGTTATCAGACTAAATGGTCTTACCAAGTTCCATCAGGGCTCCCCTCCACTTAGGACAATGGAGTTCCCAGAGACACAGGCCTTATTTACATATCTTTCCCCCACAGAGGAGACAGGTGCTTCAACACCAAGGACAGCTCTTCTGAGCCTGAGGGAGGCTGGGAGACTTCTTCCACCCTGGTGCTGGGCAAGCTTTCTGGGATTCAGCCCTCCCCTGCCTCTCCTCTGTTTCGGCTTTGAGCCACTCTTCCTCTGTAATAACCTCAGAGGTTCAGAGGGCCCTTAGAAGGTGATATCGGGTTCAAGGCCAGGCTTCACTCAGCCCCAGAGATCAGGGACTTACCCTTGGAATCCAATTACTCAGACTTACACCTGAGTACATGGAGAATATGGCATAGGTGGAGTGTAGGAGGATGGGTGGGGGAGGGGAATCCCAACTTCTTCCATCAGGAATTCATAGTCTGGTCCAGTCTGGGTTAGTCTTGGCAAACTATTAACTTGGAAGTTATTTGTTCTGGCTACCGTTTCCTTCTGTTCATTCCTACAGAATGGGATATTTATATGAGTGCTGGCTCAGGATATCTTAGAAGCTGGAACTTGCTTCTAAGATTAATGGGAGCAAAGTCGGGTCTTCAGATGTCTTAGAAATCTCTAGGACCCCATCCTCTATTAGCCTTTAAGGATATGGACATCCTCAGAAACTCAAATTCAAAACAAGGCTCAGGACCAGGAACTGTTCCCTCTGGAACATTCACTGCAAGGCAGTCATGACATGGTTAATTGTTCTGAGGCCAGTACAACTCTGCAGTCAATTTGCCTTGAGACAGTTATAGAGATAGTTCAGGAGGGGTGAACCCTGACACCCCTGCCTATTGTAGCTGGCAGCAAAAACCTCCAGCAAAGGTTCATACTTAATGCAGAATGAACTGTTTCTTAGGAGTTTTGCTACTGCAGGCAGAGTACTGCAACCCAAGGGAGTTAGCAGGTCAGCGAGAGCAGGTTAGTGCAGAAAATGACCGCTAAAGAGGCCTTCGCTGGACTTCAACATTGTCCTGTGTTGTATTTTTGGCATCCACTGATCGAGAAGATACACAGTGACAAAAAAAGATGCTATGAATACAGTAATGCTTTTAAATGGATCTGTGTCTAATTAAATTAGATGCAGAAGCAACAACATGCATTTTCAAAACATAATGAATATATTTCTATAAGACATTCCACACATGAGGCTTGCTAGATACATGGACGCCTGGATGCTTTGCAACACCTCAGCACTATCCAGGCATCTACAGCCCTCGTCTTCTAACCAGTGTGCTAAGATACTATATCCAAGGGCCTAGCCCCTCAGGCATGATGCAGACTGCATCAGTATGGTTTGTTCCATGTGGTGAGAAACCCAGGCAGTAGGCATGCCCTTGGGAATCAGAAACCAGGCAGAGTTTGAGACTTTTGACCATGTGGAGGGAGGCACAGGGCACGGATCAGCTCCAGGAAGAAAGGCTAGTGAGAGCCACTTACAGTGGAAGAAATCCATCCAGCAGCCTGGGGCTCAGGGCAGGACTCAGCTTAGTAGAGGCTATTAGATGTAGGAGTGCTAGAACAAGGCAGGCAGTGTTCGACGGATGGAGCATCACAGGGCAAAGTGGGATGCAGCAATTCAAGGGGCATGCAGGAGATCAGGGCTTACCCTTGGAGGGGGTTGGCAGCAAAGGACATTGGCAGGCACAGAAAGTTAGCAGACGTGGCACAGCATGGCATTCTAAGTCTGCAGGGGCATTCGATTTAATTCTCAGAGCAACTGGATGGTGGATAGGGCTGAGGTTGCAAAAGTTTTTCTATCATCAGGATCGCTTCTAGGACCTAGGGCCAGACTGAGCCAGCCAGAGAGGGCGTCAGAACATTCAGCCAGGGTGCCTGAAGACAGCAGCATCAGAGGCAACAGGGTGCTGCTGCTGACAAGCCTGAGAAGATGGCAGAACACCCCAGCCTCATAAAACAATATCACCCAGACTCCCAACACAGCAGCACACACTCCCAAAGATTCTGAGAACTCAAGTGAGTTATTCAGGAAAAAAAAAAAAAAAGTGGAGACACGGAATAATTTCTGAGTCTCCCCTCTTTTTGCACTCCACATACATAATTGCATTCAGTGGGGGAAAACATTAATACTTGGGGCCTCGCTTCCAAAAAAAGAATATGAGAGTGAAACAGCTTTATGGGCAGAATCTCTGTGGGCTCTCTTGATTCAAACCCTTATTGTAATTCAGGAGCCAGAAGCTTTTCCACACCGCCCCCACAACTCAGACTGAAGCTGCCTCTCCAGACTGGAAGAAACAGCTCCCAGAAACAGCCCTCTCCCCAAGCCCTACAGAAACAGTTCCACATCCTTTGTCTATGCATCAAAAACAGGATGATTAATGTAGATGATGGTGGTGCTTAAAAAAGGATCACTGAGACCCAGGGATGTTATCTAACTGCAAGTTTCTCAAAAATGCTTTTCACAAACCTCCAAAGCACTCCCCCTATCAAACACACCCAACAGAGCAGCCTCGGAAGGCCAGGACAATCAACCGAGATGAGTAGTGTTCAGAATAGTAAAAAGTTCTAGGAATGGCCTAAAGTCAAGACACTGCATCATGGTGTGGAGGGAATTCTGCCCTGAGAATTCAGGGATGGAAACAAATAAAAACTTCAGTAAGAAGGAAAAAAGCAGGACCCAGGAAAAAGGCAAGCACACAGCTGGTTGGGAGTCTCATTATTACTCTGATATGTCACCCACGTTGCAAACCCCACCTGGAAAGGATGACTTTTTGGCAAGAGAGGATTATTAGTTAATTCAAGAGGGAATTTTCAGGTGAAGTCCCTAATCTTCCTTCTTTTCTGTGCTGACACAAAAATCCCTCTGAAGCAATAAGGATTCCTTCTCAGGCTGGGTTTCCACACAACTCATGCCCCAAGGTAGGTACCCAGTTCCATTGTGACCCCGGCACAGGCACCTCTCTGCAAAGCAGATGGGGTAGCCTCCTTTATTTCCTTTCCTTCTGGCTACTGTCATCACAGGACAGAGTTTCCACAGGCAGGAGGAATCAAGGCTGGTCCACTTCCCACCTCATCCCCTCTGTCCCCAACACAAGTAAAGTTCAAAAGGTATAGTTCATCCTGTAAGTCACTAGGGCTTAATAAATAGTAATAAGAACAGAACCCAGAGCTGGTCATTTACTATCTACCTCATACGGGTTCTGCGCCATGTGCTTTACCTATGAACGTTACCACCTAATGGTTTCTGGTGTGGGGGATACATTTGGTTGCCTACCCAACCCATGCACTCCTCCCTTCTTTCACCCTAAGGGAACCCTGATAAGCCTCTCCTCCATGAAACTCACATGGGAAATTGACTCTATCCCCCTCTCCAGAGCTAGGTGTTGATGGGCCTAAACGAATCATAGAGAGCCCGCTCTCCTTGCCAGAGATGGGCTCAGGAATGCAGACACAAGCTTATGGCCTTCCTTTACCAACTGTTTCTAGCCTAGAGGCATGCATGTGACCTAAGTTGACCAATCAGCCTGAAGGGGAAGACTTCCAGTGCATTCTTTCTCTCTCCCTCTCTTTCCATCTGGATGTAAACAAAGAAGCATATTGCCTCTGTCGCTGCTGGTAGTCATCTCAGTACCACGAGGGAAGCCACTCCGAGAACGCAGCTGACACGTGGACACAGGTTGGGTCAGGAATCACCGAGAGGTAGAGCCAGAGGTCTAATCATCTATACCTGGAGCCTGCCCTGCCTCAGGACTTCTTGATGTCTGAGATTGATAAATGCCCTTATTATTTAAGCCAGTTTGAGTCAAATGTTACTTGCAGCCAAAAGTCTCCTAACTGACACATCTGCACTGACTTCCTTCCTTCCTTCTTTTCCTTCTTTCTTTCTAAAAAGGCAGTCTAGCTGTGCTGCTTTTCCAGCTGTGTGACCTTGGGCAAATCCTTCCGCTTCCTGGTCTTCATTGTCCTCATATGTAATGAAGGAGCTGGACTAGCATTTGAGCTGTAAGATCCCTTCAAATGCTAACATTTATAATAAAAAGATTATTTAGTATAATACTTCTACTAAAAAGACAAGTGTCATATTAAATAGGTAAACCACTGAAATTAGGTCAAACCAGTTCAAGCCAAAAGCAGAGAGTTGCCAAGACAGTAAAAAAGATGACTTAAGAAGACAAGAGGCAACCTCCCATAAACAGCAGGCTTCAAGTCAGTGAACACAGAAGATCAATGAGGTGAAAACCATGGACCCCTGAGAATGAATGAAGTGAAAATAAATTGACCACAAAATTGTATATTCCTTTTTATACTCAGCCAAATATATACTATATTCCCAGTCATTCTATTGTTGCTCCAGGCTATGTCTACCGAAAGAAGACAAGGAGAAAGGGCCCTGATGCCTTATTCATGAGAAAAGAACAGCAGGAAACACTGGAATGATTGGAGAAAGAAGGAATATTATATAGGTCAAGAGGCTCTGAGACTCGATCTTAGAGTCATTCTTTTTCCCTTCTACATTCATGTGGGTGTTCTGTTCACTTTGAGTCTCCAGTTATTGTGTGCTGCAATGACCAAAGACTGTTTCAGCTCAGAGTAGTTTTGCACCAAGAAAGAATGTTTAGGGAGGCTTCTGCCTCTACTTACCTACTAGCTCCAATAAGATAGGGATATAGTAAAGAAATATGAGCACAAGTAATTGGGTGGCAGTTAATTTGGGGATAAGAATGGGGGAATAGTATCCTTAAGAACCCAGGGACAAGCAAGGCATTCTATGTCCCAGATTGTGACAGCAGTGAGAGCTTGGGAGCAGTGCCTTTGGGACCCGAATCAGGAAGGGAAGAGGATGCTTATTCACCTTGTCTGGATCCCCTACAGAGGCCCTCCATCATTTAGCACGGTCCTGGCATAAAAAGAAGTTCTACAAATAGTTGTTGCACTGATGACTAAATTGGGTAAAAAAAAAAAAAAAAAAAAAAAAAACTCAAAAAACAAAAATCAAATAAACAAACAAACAAAAAATATATAAACAAACAAATAAAAAACATCTGCAGTGGCTCACACCTGTAATCCTAGCACTCTGGGAGGCTGAGGCAGGAGGATCACTTGAGGCCAGGAGTTTGAGACCGGCCTGAGCAACAGCAAGACCCTGTCTCTACAAAAAATAGAAAAATTAGCTGGGCATGGTGGTGTATACCTGGAGTACCAGCTGCTCGGGAGGCTGAGGCAGGAGGATTGCTTGAGCCCAGGAGTTGGAGGTTGCAGTGAGCTATGATGACACCACTGCACTCTAGCCCGGGCAACAGAGCAAGACGCTGTCTTAAAAAATAAAAAATCTAAGTGAGTGAAGATACTTTATGGCAACAAGGTATAGGGGAAATTGAACAAAGATAGGAGCAGTGGGGATTGTGCCTGAAAAGAATAATAGATAGGGGTCCAGTGTAGCAGCAAAATATTTACACTAGTGGTTCTCAACCCTGGTTGCCCTTAGAATCACCTGAGGAGATTAAAAAATAATAGCCATGATGCTTAAACCTCACCCCAAGAAATTTTTATTCAGCTGGTCTACAGTGGGGCTCAGTCTTGGAGTCACTGGAGGAGGTAAAAGCATGGTTCAAATTGGTTCTTACTACTGACTCTTCAAGTGCACAGAGTTTTGGCAAGCAGTTGGTAGGGTGCTTTTCATGATAGGAGCATATCTCTGCTTTTGTCTCTGCTCACCATCACCAGAACCGTCTTCCCAAAGCCCTCTCCTCCACAACCTACTTGCAGGTAGAAAATCCTGGAACAAATGAATGGCTTTCTTATGCCTGCCTTATTTGTGACTCATCAACGGCAGCACCATCCTTCACACATAGACATGTCCCAGAGAAATTTCTGAACTCCAAAAATGAAGATTAAAGAGAAAAACTTTTCAGAAAATGGAGTTATGAGTACTTGTCAAAGTTTTTCCTTCAAACGTGATCCAGAGGAAGAGTCCAGGAACAGACCAACTTAAAGATTCCTCTTTCAGCAGACACATTTATAGGGAAAAAGGAGGTGCTAGGAGAGACCTGGTTAAAGATCATTAGATTCTTGACTGACAGTCAACTGGGTGGGTGGGAAGCTAATTTCCCAGAGGTGGGCTCTCTCTAAGCTCATTAAAGTTTATTTTTAAATTGCTTATGCATTTTATCAGAAATATTCATTTCTTCCCAGAAGAAAGTTGAGAAATACATCATGCAAAAAGTTTTCTCCAGACCGGGTTCGGGACAATTTTTCCTTTAGAGTGAAAATCTTACAACTCTCAGACAAGAGAGCACTCCCCTTTTAAAGCAAACAAAGTCATTCTGGCACCATCCCATACTCAACCCTAAAATCAGTGAGCAATGTTTTCAGGCTTTCTAGAAAAAGAGCTGTCTGATCCAAGATTTCTATACCTGACAATAAATTCTCCATAACGTGAGAGCAAACTAAAAATATTTTTTTTATGCAAGGATTCTAAATGTATTCCACTTTATTCTCTCTCTGAAAAACTCACTCAAGGAAGTCCTTTTGCAAAACAAAAATTAAATGTGAACAAAAATTTCTAGAAAGAGGGAAGCAAACTGTATAAGAATTACGTTGAGTAACTGATTAGGGAAAATTTAGAGTTAAATAGGTGACAGTAATATTGTTGTAAAATAGGAAATAAGACCTATTAAAATAGAAGATTAAAAAAAAAAAAGCAGCACCACCCCTCCAGTCTCTTCTGTGACATCCATTCCCTCTCTGTTTTGCAGTGTGGCACAAGGGAGTATGGAGGTGAGAGGCCCAAGAGTCTTCTGCCTGGTTGACTGAATTCTTTTTTACATACTGATCTTAGCTTATAGCAAAACACCGTTTCCCTCAAACAGCACCAACGCTTGAGATGTTCTGAGCTTACTCCTAAACATGGCAATCCTTAGGAATAGCCCTAAAAAGATATGCAATAAATAAAGCAAGAGATTATAGTAAGAGTTATAAGTACGAAAATGGCCAGCATCCTGGAGTTTTGCCTCCTAATCTCAAAGCAGAGAGCAAATTTCAACTCTTCTAAAATACCTTCTATAAAGAGGCCAAAGGAGGAATTACCTGGTACACAGTAAGCAATTCAGACATGTTTTTGTTTGTTTGTTTGTTGGAAAGGAAGTAAATAGAACCTATTTAGCTGATTTACCTTTCCACTACAGTAATTTAAAAGAATATGTTTTGGAGGTTGAGAAACCCTGCAAAAAACAAGCAAAAAAAGAATATAAGCAATTATTAAGATATCATATCACCTGGTTTGTCAGAAGTCAAATCATAAGATTTGAGGGCAATGACTATATTCCTGACTACATATTTGTGGGCTCTAGAAAGCCATCATGAACCCTAAGGACACTTAATGAACCAAAAAAGGAATCCTACCCATATATTATGCGGTGTAGAGCATGGGTGGCTTGGGAGTGGTAAGGCTTTTGCTTCATGAGATTGTGTTTTCAAATATATTCACCCAGTGGAACAAAGTACAATTGGCCTTCCAATATTCATGGATTCTGCATCTGTAGATTCAACGAACGGAGGGTCAAAAATATTTGTAAAAAAAAAATTGCATCTGTACTGAACATGTACAGACTTTTTTCTTGTCATTATTCCCTAAACAATACAGTATACCAACTGTTTACATAACATTTACATTGTATTAGGTATTATAAGTAATCTAGAGACTATTTAAAGTATACGGGAGGATGTGCATAGGTTACACGCAAATCCTACACCATTTTATATCAGGGACTTGAGCATCCACAGATGTTGGTATTGCAGGAGGTCCTGGAACCAATCCCCCATGGATACTGAGGGGCAACTCTAGTATGTTTTGTTCAAACACAATTCACTTAACAAGTGCTTGTTGAAGCTTTAGGGAGTGCAAGCCCAGTGCGGGGCACTCAGTCTCTACATTTTCTGAATTATTTTTTTATTCCTTCTCATCTTATCATCACAAAAGCCTGTGAAGACAGCATGGATTATTATCACCATTTTACAGAAGAAGGAACTGAGATCCAGCAGAGTTAACTATCTTATCCAGAGTTAACATTGTAGCACCAGGATTGAAAGGTGGATCTTTTGACACATAGTCCGATTATTGGAAGAAAAAGTGATCTAGCTACCTAATGATCCAGAAGAGCTGTAATGAGCACAAAATGTGTGTACCCACTTGCAAGTCTCCAGCCATCAGCCATGCAGCCCTCCCAGAATCTAATTATACTTGGTAGTTCATCATATAAAACATGCCAGGCACAATACCAAGCAGTTTCATGTGCATTTTAAAATTTAAACTAATAATCTCTGTAAGCCCATGTGGTTTCCTTTCCCTTAAACGTCTCAAGCCCTCTCCCACTTTAAACTTTTTTTCTCATGTTCCCTTTTGCAGAATACTCTTCCTCTGTGTCTCAGCAGATATCACCCCCTCAGAAAGGCCCCCCCAAATACCTCATTTCAAGATTCTCAATACTTTGATATTTTAATCTTAAAAAAAAGAGAAAGGGACAGGAGAGAGAGAGATTTTGTTGTGTGGATTATATTCATCAGTATTACTATGTTATGAATTAAAACTGAGAAATTTTTATAATTTTCTTAATTCATTTAAAATAACAATAACAAATTCATTATGTGCCAATATAAATCACATATTTTTATGGGAAATGACTAGACTTGTCCAAAACAATTAGAGTGGCATTGGTTTATAGTTTTGCTACTCTCTTTAATGGCTAGCCTAAGAGAAAACAATTAGATTCCCATACACCATACAGAATCTCTTTCACCATTCAATCTGTTGGGATATATTGTTTTGGTTGAAGTGATATGCAGAAAATTTGGCCTTGTGCAATTATGTAGTTGTAAAAAGGAGTATGTTAATAGCCTTTTCATATAGTTATGCATATATTCTTCTTTGATATTATACCAACACTTGATATGTGGTAGTTTCTAAACTAGTGGCAACGTGGAATCTGAAATTGTATCAATGAACTTTTCTACTCTATTACATTAAAATCCCTTGGTACACGTGCACTTAGAAAGGATCTTTTCCCCATTCGTGATTTTGTAACATTGTGCATTGATGATTTGAAAAATAGTGGTTCACCAAGTTATGCAGATCTCTCATATGTTGACACATTTCATTACACAAAGTCAAAAAAATCACATTCATTAATATCAACATTGATCTCCTCAGAAAAGTGTTTAAGCACCAAGAATCTATCAAGCTCAAGGTGGAAGACACAAGTTTTCCAAAATTCTAATTTTCACTTGAGAGTTCAAACTTCATTATTGGCAACAAATATTGTCCGTTATTTTCCTTGAAGTGACAGGCTCACTTCGTTCTTTTTTTTGTTGGTTTTTTTGGGAGAAAATGTGTACCAATTATCCAAGTCTGTATAACAATCATCTTTCTGTCAATCATCTTTTAAGTCAAAGTGGTATTCCATGAAAACAGCAGCTAGTTTAGCTAGCAACTCAAACAATTGCACAAATGCCTTTCCTCACGATAACTATAGCATTTTGATATGTAGCAGGAGGGCTTTACGCATAATTCCCATTTTCCTACAAAATATTTTAAAAATGTGTATTCAAGCATTGAGATTTAATAAAATCAGTAATTTTTGCTGCTTCATCAAAAATACTCATATGTGAAACTGGCATACTATTTATTTATTTGTTTATTTTTACAAGTGTGTGGTGGTAAAGAATACAATCACCACTAGTATGGTTTGGTGCCTTTGCTTGGTACTTGCTGAGGTACAATCGGTTTTACCCACCAGGGCTTTTACCTGATCAGCGCAAATGTCAACACAATGAAAAAAGGAAAGTAACATCTTGGTATTATTATGAAAATGACCTTGACTTTGTGGACTCCCTGAAAGCGTTTCAGCCCTTACCTTCACTCCCTGCCAAGGGTCTGCAGATCACATTTTGAGAACTGCTGCTCTTTCCAAAAGGGTCTCCTTTGGTTGCAGCTCTCCATCTCCCTTGCCATAGTCACTTTCATTATCATACTTACCATAATACGTAATTCTCATTGTGTTTCTTATTTATTATGTTTCCTCCATTTGAATATAAGTTCCGTGGGCGTACTACATCTCCAGGCTTAGTAACTGCCACATTGTACGTTTTCAATTCTTTTTTATTGATCAATGAACTTTCCTCATTTTCCATATAAAGAAGGCAAGACTAGAGGGGTTGGTGACTCGTCCAAGGTTATGGTGAGAGGAAAAGGCAGGGCTAAGGTTTGGAACTAAGCCTTCCGCTGATTCTTCTGCACTAATGTTCAACAAGAGAAAGTTAATTAGAAAGGAGCTTCCACAAAATAGTATTTTATTCTTGGCTATAACAAAGAATAGATTTCCATGTGTGCAAGACCTAAAGGATGACTTTCTGGCTTCTGTTTCGTTCGGCTGGTTTTATTGCAGGAAATGATACCGTCATGCCCCGCTGGAACCCTGGCCTTCAGTAGTAGGAGTGTTCTACTCCTTACCTGTAAGCTTGGAACAGAGAGGTTTGGATGAGGAGTGCCAGGTGGGAAGGGACTGTTCATGTTCCAAAGGATGGGGGAGGGGTTACATGTCCAGCCATAAACAGTTCAGTCTTAGCCCCTCCTGGCTACACACTTCCAGCCACTCCCTGCCGCCCTGCCCTCTCTCTAGCCAAAGGGAATTTGAAATTCAAAGGTCCACTGGAATACAGCAGCAGTTGGAAGTTACCAACTTATCTTTCTTCACACCGCTCACAGATATTTAAAATGTTAAGCTAAGAACCCTATTCCTCACATAGACACACACCTTCTCTCTCTCCCGTCCACTCCTGCCTTCTCCTACATTTGGACTTCAAAATCCCACTCCAACATTCTGAATGACCAAAGGCTACATTGACAGAGGTGCAAAAGGATCTGAGGCCATGTGGCTCAGAGTGACCAGCCTTCCAGTTCACCTACTTTAGCAGGCATAACCGAAAGCCAGAGACCCAGGTTCTAATCCTAGTCATCCCTGTAGTCATTTTCTCAACTTCTTACCTGTAAACTGACAGGTAATGGACATATAAGGCCAAGCACCAAATGTTGCTTCCATTCTAAGGTAAGTCATTGAAAGGTCTGCAAGAGAGCAAAACCACTATCTCATCAGATCTGAATCAGCATTTTAAGAAAATTGAAATATATGCTTGATGTTTTCTCTTTTGCAAGTCATCTACCTTTTTCAGAAACAGTCTCTCTTTAACCATGGCAGTTTGGCCATATGCTGTGTAGCTGGCCGGGGCAGTAAGCATTACAAAGAACCCAGGAATGAGCATAGCAATCCCCTTTACTTGGAATCACAAGAAGGGCCTGAGGGGGCTAAAATGGGAGGTGCTGCGGGTAGTCACCAGCCCTGGAGGCTGGACTGGAGGCGTTGGGCCTCCAGGGTGCCAAGCCTGGCTCCAGGGTGCACATGGGCGCAGGGAAGGGCTTAGCCGACTGCAGGTGGGGCCTGCCTGGGGCTGCTAGGTGCGAGTCCCTGGATCTGGGTTGTGTTCGCTCTGCCCGTTGCACGGAAATCTTCAAAGGCATGAGAGGAATGAGCCAAGGTTACAGGAGCGCATTATCAGCCGACTGGCCCCCTTTCATCGCTAGGGCCATAATCCCCTCTTTGTGCTCTCAGCAGGCTCCGAGTCATTTGTAATTCCTCTCCCTTTTCCAGGTCCAAAGGCACTCAGGAGACCAGCCTGGTTCATTAAGGCCCTCTCTGTCGTGTACAGGGTGGCTCTGAGCCGGGTGGCAGAGATTCCAGCGAGTTCCTCGGCCCACAGAGCCCCGGGCAGCTCTTCCCACACTCTCCGGCCTGGGGGTGGCGATGCATTCCGATGAGGAGAGCAAGTGGCCAGGTCCTGGGGCCTGAAAGGGGAATTGATGCCTCTCACCCAAGCCCTCTAAGGAAAGTAATCCCCGGGCCCCTTAAAAGTGAAAGTGGCTCTGCTCAAAAAAATAAAAATAAAAATAAAGGAATCCATGCTAAAAGGTCCCAGGGGAAACAATTAGAATGAGCCCTCTCTTTCAGATTTACATATTGCTTAGGATGCTAGGAATTGGTCCAAAATTCCAGGGGTAGGAGTAACAGGAGAGCTGAGATTGAATTTTCTACCCCTGGGATGACTCTTGGTCTCTAGTGTTCCATAGGATGCTACAGGATAAGATTTAGAAAAAGAAAGGCCTGCAAAAGAGAGGGAGAAAGAAAGAGACTCAGGAAGGTGGAGGTCACCAACCAGTGAGGAAAAACGGTCACAAACCCACACTGAACACTATCGAGATGCCAGGTACTGTTCTAAACTGCGAAAACACAATGTATCCTTTAATCTCACCACAATTCTATGAGTACGAGGTAGAAAAGGTTATTTCCCATTTTGCAGATAAGGACACTAAAGCACAGAGAGGTATTAACAAACCGGGGACTGAATGGAGGAACTCCCCTGAGGCCCCTTTTCTGTTTTGCAAAACCAGGCTAGTTGGCAGGCCCTTGGGAATTTACCTGGTTTTAGGTAAATTCTAGCTCCACAGCTTAGACAAGTCACTTAATGTCTCTGAGCCCCAGTTACTTTAACAGGAAGGAGGGCAAGAATTGTTGACTTTTCAGGAATGTTGTGAAAATCAAGCGAGATAATGTGTTTGCATAAACTTTGCAAAGTAGAAAGCACTTACCAAATATAAAATAACTTTACGTTGTCCTAGACCATCCCTGGAGGGAAAGCCTTAAACATATCTGCTGAGAAGGGCACCCATGTGCACTCATCACTCCTCAGAGAAACTTCTGCCTCTACTATTGGTTATATGGACATTGGAAAAACCTCTATTCCAGGAAGGCCTCTTTCTTCTTTAACAGAACTGTTTCTTCAGGATGTTGAATATACTACTGAATTTAGGTTGCTTCCCGCAGGTATTTCCTTGTAACTTAGAAACAAATTACTAGGCATCCTGTTGGTTATATAGTTAATAACCTGGTCTAGTGGGGGAAAAAAGGCCTGGTTTCTCTTTTAAGCCTGGGGGCTGAGCAAAGGAAGCCACTGGCTATTTCTTTATTCACTGTCCAGGGCACATCTCTACAATTATTGTGGTGAGGTTTTCTCAGGCCCACTCCCGCTTTTTAAATCCTGTATGAGGGAGTGTCTGAAAAAAATCAGTCAGGAAAGTTTGGTGGAGATCTCTCTGGAAAGGAAAAGGGAGCATGCAAAATTCTGCACATAGCTGGCCTGAAAATGGGGTGTGTCCTTTGAACATAATTGAAAGCAAATGCTTCCCTAGAACTCTAGAACTGACACACAAAGATCTGACCCCAAACAATAGAGTGCTTCTGGAAGAAATGGCTTCTGTGAGGGGGTTTCACTGTGGTGCAGACTCACGGGTGTACGTCAGTTACTTGCGGATATTGCTCTGTGCAAGGTAGGAAGCCTGTTACTGTGTTTATTATTAAGGTTGTAGCCTGTTGCCTATTACATGAGTATCCATGGCCTATGAAGATGCATGCCAGAACTCTTATCAAAGCCCGAGAGTCATGAAAAATTTGCATCTTTTAAAAAGTGCAAAAAATATTTTTCTTAATTTTACAATTTACCATATTTCCCATTTTCCTCTGGGAACCAGGAAACTTAGGTCCAAATTTGTCAGTCCACCTTAGCAGAAGTGTAAGACTTTATGATTCCTGGATTGCGGTCTTCCAATCCTATCCATATTTCCTATAGCCCTGATTCAATATTTTCTGTTATTATACAACATATATTCTAGATACTGTATCCAGTCCATCATGGAACATGGTAAGGAACATAAATAAATAAATAAATAAATTTTTCTAAAACCCTTTAACTGGGACCTAAGCACTAACAAACATCCAAAGAAGAGCTGCTGGTGCTGTGAGCCTGGCTCTTCCATTTACCTGTGATGACACTGACTTACAGGAATTCAATGAGAATTAATGGCATAGCTCCTCCAGAGAACCTTAAGCTACTTCAGAAGCAGAGAATTTATCAAAGCCACAACCATCAAGAAAGTTAATATTCTTCTGCAACCAAGTAATGGTCCAGCTCTCAATGAATATTGTCTTTCCCCAACTCCTGCCCTGCCCTGTTCCTTCCCACCCACCTCACCCCAGGGGCTCCTGTTACTTTATTTTCACGAGGTTGTTTTTGGTTTGTTTGCTTGTTTAATTGTTTTTCAGATAACTTACAAAATTATCCCTTGGTGTTCTGAATTCAGAATACCCAGTGGCAAAGCAAAATCCAAATGATAAGACACAATACTGTCTATTATTATCATTATTTGATATTTTTGCAGAGTCTGCTGCTGTTTCACAATGGAGG
Organism: Daubentonia madagascariensis; assembly: GCA_023783475.1. Classification (NCBI taxonomy): domain Eukaryota; kingdom Metazoa; phylum Chordata; class Mammalia; order Primates; family Daubentoniidae; genus Daubentonia; species Daubentonia madagascariensis. Next base: position 11,107,608 of record JAKFHU010000258.1, on the reverse strand, counting down.
ACAGGAAAGTAAGGTACTGCTGTCCAAATATTTTCCATTAAGGTAGCAGGAGATCAGACAGCACCAGGGATGGTGCCACCTGAAGCTAAATTATCACTTAATATACATAGTGAGCAGCTGATGTCCAGAAGTTAGCATGAAGCTTCTTGCTAACATGATGAGCAATGGCCATCTGTCCCCACAAAGCCAGGCAGCGTGACCTTCAGTCCCAGGCGTTGCTAGTATGGCTTTTCCCCATGATGAAGGAAGAAAGAAAGAGCTGCTTTAATAATTTTCTGTTATAACAACAACAAAAACAGAAGCGATTATCCCTGTTTTTATTACACATTTTCTGCTTAAAAAAAAAATAGAAAAAGAATCAACAGGAGCCTGGACGGCAAGTTAGAGCTTAGAGCTGTGTGATTCTATTTTCTTAGAAGGAAGATGTATGCATATAATTAATATGCAATCAAAGAGCAAAGCAGAGCACATGCATTATACTAGAAATTCCTTCATGTTTTATTAATTTGAACTACATGAAAATATCTAGCTGGAACAAAAGCCACAGCTCAAAACCTCAGGCCACTAAACCTCTATTGACAAACAGCAATAGTCACTCTAATCTGTGACTACTGTTGTTGTCATAGAGAAAGTAAACAATCATAGAAGTAGGTGAGAACAAATCACTACAAAGATATAACCTTGCCAGTGAGCGGTCTGTAATCTAGATTGACTCATTAAATTCTTATGTGAATTGAATGCACTCCCCCATTTGTCTCCTGCATTCTTTTCTGTGTCTGTCATACAAGGGATCGGATAGTTAGAATCATCAAAACAAAAAAAGGGGGGGGAGAGTAAGCGGCTGCCTCTCAGTGGGAATCTATCATTTGACAGAGAGCAAGATAACCATGTCCAAGATCAACAACACCAGACATTATAAAATGTTGCTCTAAGCCTGAGCGGTTCTCACAATATCAAATATGTATGCAGTGTGTTATTTTTGTAAAGAATTCTATTTTTCCATAACCTTTCACTTAGCTCTCAGGATTTTTTTAAAAGGTTATTTTTTTTAAGAAAAATGTATGTCATTTCCTAAGAACTTGGTTTAATAGACTGTTTAAAGAAACAGGAAACTCATAACAGGAGTTGGTTGGTATATTCCCTTCATATGTGTTACATCATGAGGAAGAAAACAATGAAGCATGGTTGAAGCCATAGGACTATTAATTGCTGCCCTCACAAGTGTTGGAGGGGTGGGTGGGTGTAAGGTAGTTCAGCAGCTCAAGGGTCCCCTCCTGGGACTGTTTCCATTCCTCTGCTCCACCATGTTCTGTGGATTGGTTTTTCATTCTAATATTTGTCAGCTCAGAGTCTCAAGTTAGCTAACAAAGCTTCAGGCATCATATTCTCTCACTGGCATCCCAGCAAGCAAGAAAGAGGCAGAGATAAAAAGTTTTGTGCTTGCTAGGCTCCCTTTCCATTCAGGGAGGGAAGCCCTCTGTACACTTGCCCTCATGTCTTACTGGCAGCCCTGGGTCTGATGTCCATCCCTAGACCAATCACTAATAATAAAATGAAAACAAGTTGAGGCCAATCATGCTTCACTCTTGGAATGAAATCTCTCTGCCCAATACCTGCCAGTGGAGAAAATGTGGGCAAATGGCTACTGGGTAGGCAAGGAACACCATCCCAGTGTCTATCCCAAGAGGCCCGGTCTCCTCCTCCTCCGCATTCTCTGAAACCTCTACCTTCACATGGAGTTTCCTTGGACCTTATCAAGAATGGCCCATGTAAAATAGCTCACACCAGATGGGATATTATATTCAAAATCGGTTTCCTTTGTGTCTTTCCAGGCATTTTTCTATTATTTTTCATTCTTCTGTTGGTCTGTGTGTGTAATTTTTCTTCTACAAGCATCTGTTAAGTATCTTATGTTTGTCTCAGAGCCTCCTCTCCTGTCACCTCCCGTGTTTGAATAACCTTGTACTTGTACATCTGCTCATCCACGTCTATAAAAATAAAAAACACAGGTGAGACCTACTGCTTGTAGTTCCAATATTCAGGGTTATATTGTTCAAGCTGTGACTTCAGTCTCTGGGATCAGAGCTGCCAACAGCAAGTCAAGTTCCCCGGGCAAGTGCTCTCGATGGCAACAGAGAGGAAGCCAGGAGGCCAGAGATCAGGACACACTGAGGGTCTTGGGCCTGGGCTGTGCAGTCCGTAATCCCCTTAGGCACGAGTGTCCCCGCCTCATTTATCTTCCATGAGCAGCCACCAGACGCATTTACTTGAAACACACATACACACACACACACAATCTTCTTTGAAAGAAGGGTTCCTGTCAGACCGACCAGTCAGCAGCGGTGGCCTTCTGTCCTCCCCCAGGGCAGGGCCCACCTCCACACCAGGTCTCAGGGACAGACCTGACCTGAAGCAGGACATGCTCAGACATCTCCACTCCCACACTCTGGTTCTTATTGCTGATCTAATCCTAATAGAACACTACAAGGAAACTACTGGTTTCCTAAAAACAAAAGAAAAATTAAAAAAACAAAAGAATAAAGAAAGACACAGAGATCTGCCTTGGTTCACGAAGAAGGGAGATTCTCCCTGTAAGAAGAGCTGGCGGGAATCTGAAGCCCAGATTGTTGTTCCTTGTGAACACTCACGAATTATCAACCTCCCCGCAACCCAGGCTGGCCTTGCCAGGGCAGGTCAGCGGAGGGGACTGCACTCCCTCCCCAAGGCCCGAGTGCGGCCACCACCACACGCCTCCTGACCCGGGCGCTATGGCTGAGGCGAGGTTGCAACACATAAACGAGACATTTCTAGAGAGACAAGAAGGAAAGGAACAGAAATGATTACAACATAGCTTCCTCCAATCTTCCTGTGGGCCAGCCCGGCTCACTTTAGATCAGAAATCATCTGCCACAGAATCATAAAAGGGGGCTCTGTGGGATACCAAAGGCTGAGGGCTGAGAGCAGCTCAAGACACTAAAGCAGTGCTTCTCAACCAGGGGCGATTTTGCCCCCCAGGGGACATTTTGCAATGTCTGGAGACATTTTTGGTTGTTACAACTGGGAGAGGAGGTGCCATTGGAACCTAGGAGGTAGAGGCCGGGATGTTGCTAAACATCTTGCAATGCACAGGACAGGCCTTGTAGCAAGGAATTATTTGATCCAAAATGTCAATAGTGCTGTGGTTGAAAAACCTGGCCCTGGAGGAAGACACTAGCCCACCTTTGAAGGAAAAACCGGGGACTGTGGACCTGCTTCTGCCAGCATCAGCCCATCACCAACCTGGAGGCTCCTAAGGGAGAAAAGAGGTACAAAGGACTATGTATTAGGAGGTCACTGGTGATCTCTGCAGCTCAAGGGAGAGGCAGGGTGAGCTTCTCCCCACTTTAAGCCTGAGTAAGAGGAGACTTCAAGAAACCCACCTCGCTAGCTTAATATGGGTCCTCTGGATATTAGGGGGGGAAGGAGCTGGTGTCTGGCTCTTCGGGGATGCAAATCTAAACACACGAGGCTGACTAGTGCTAGCATAGCAAGGAGAGAAAGGGCTGCATAGGGAGGAAGCTACACTTCTACCCACAGCACAAAAGGGCTGGCCTGGAGCTGTCATTAAAAAAAAGGGAGGCCGAGGCAGGAGGATCACTTGAGTCTGGGAGTTTGAGACCAGCCTGGGCAACATAGCAAGACCCCATCTCTACAAAAAATAAATTTTAAAAAATTAGCTAGACATGGTGTTGTACACCTGTAGTCCCAACTACTTGGGAGGCTGGGGTGGGAGGATTGCTTAAGCCCAGGAGTTTGAGGCTGTAGTGAGCTGTGATGATGCCACTGCACTCCAGCCTGGGCCACAGAACGAGATCCTGTCTCTTAAAAAAAAAAAAAGACCCTACCTACAAGGACCCGTTGGAGGAACAGACTTCCCCTGCACAGGGACAGACTGCTAGGGTCCCAGGGACTGAGCAAGACCTACCAGCAAGCAGCCAGAGGAAAGGCATTGCCAGAGACAGATTCCAAGAAGGGATTTCTGAGAGACTCACAAAGTCTAGGAGAGAAGTCATTTTGGACATCAGTCCCACCCCTGGGGGACCAGGGCCAGATATCTGCTGTGTCTCCCAGCCCACTTGGTGCCTGACTCCCAGGGGCCAAAACAGCAGCCAATGAGTATGAGAAGAGGGAAGGCCAGGAGCAGGAGAATGAGTTGGCTGTGTCCCTTTCCAGCAGGTTTCTAAGGAGGAAGAAGGCCCAAGCTGCAGAGGACAGAAGCTGTTGTATGACAAAAACATTTTGAAATTGCACCAGGCTGAACTAGAGATTGTTAGACTGGACTGGGGTTTTGGTTATCTAAGAAAAACCATCCAGGAATGTAAAATGGTATAGTCATTCATGGTGGAAAACATTATGGAGATTTCTCAGAAATTTAAAAATAGAATTACTATATGATTCAGCAATTCCACTTCTGGGTCTCTACCCAAATGAATTGAAATCAGGGACTTGAAAAGATATTTTTACACCCATGTTCATAGCAGCATTATTCACAGTAGCCAAAAAGATGGAAACAACTCAGGTATCCATCATAGATCAAAGGATAAACAAAATGCAGTATATACATACAACGAAATAGTTATCAGCATAAAAAAGGAAGGAAATTCTAGCAACACTACAACATGGATGAACCTTGAGGACATTATGCTAAGTGAAATAAGCCAGGTGTAAAAGGACAAACATTGTATGATTCCACTTATATGAGGTATGTAGTCCAATTCATATAGACAGAGAGTGGTGGTTGCCAAGGGCTGGGGGTAGGGGAGAATGGAGAACTAGTATTTAATGGGCACAGAGTTTCAGTTTGGGAAGATGGAAAAGTTCTGAAGATGGGTGGTAGTAATGGTTGCACAAAAATGGGAATGTATTATACTTACTGCCACTGAACTGCACACTTAAAAATGATTAAAAATGGGCCGGGAGTGGTGGCTCACACCTGTAATCCTAGCACTCTGGGAGGCTGAGGCAGGAGGATCGCTTAAGCCCAGGAGTTTGAGGTTGCAGTGAGCTATGATGAGGCCGCCGCACTCTAGCTGGGGTGACACAGCAAGACTCTGCCTCAAAAAAAAAATGGTTAAAATAGTAAATTTTATGTTATGTATATTTTACCATAATTTTTAAAAATATTGGAAACAAAGTATAACCCTCAAGTTTATGTGATCTGACCAAGACTTCTTCCAAAAGGCAAGCAAGAGAGAGGCCACAGAGTAAGTTTAAAGGGGTCATTGGTAAAAAATGAAGTCCGTTGCTACCTGTATCTGAAGAAGTTCTGACCTATGAAATAAACTAATTACTTCTCTTTAACTTCCTGCCACTTGACAACACCCAAGACTCTAAGCATCCCTTTGCTGCTGGCCTCCCAACCTGTTTTTCTGAGCTCTACTTTGTGACCAGGACTTACATGTCCTTGGATACTTGTCACTGGTGGTGTTGAGCTAAGGGAAAAAAACATCCACATTTCTTTTCCCAGGGCTAAGGCCTTGCTGTCTGGACTCAGCAGGACAACTATATACTATTATAGCCTAGCAAGCCTGGTATTCATACTCGTAGAGTAGCACACACCCCTTTGCAATGACCCAGCTTGACTTTCTCTTTACATAAAGTAAAATTATTATTCTTTTTTGGTATATAGTTCTATGAGTTTTAACACATACAACAGCTGTATTTTTAAAGTCACAATAATAGCCCTTGCAGTTACAGAGTGAGGAATCAAGAAGAATACCTAACTCACAAAGTGGCAAAGAAGAGCCCCATAGCTCATTCCTATGGCTGCAGTTCCCAGTACTTTCCCTCAGGACATCCAGGCTCAAAACCCTTCACCTGCCTTGCCTATTCCTATACTTGCCCCCACATTAGAGGCTGCAGCACAGGTAAGGCAGACTGTAGAACGGGCACAATTTTCTGGGGGCTGCAGAGAGCACCAATATTTTCCCTCCCACAGCAGAAAGTGAATACACTGGAATGTAAGTTCATGAGAGTGATGTTACATAGGCATAGCCTTGAATCTGCCCCGATGCATTTCTTTTTCATTTTGGTGCTTTGTTATTAGTAATAAATTGCTTATGGTTATGCCATACAACAGATATCAACAATCTGACAATTGAGAGCCATGCCAGCTACTAAAAAGAACTTTGACCTGATTTCACATCCTGGCTCTACTACTTACTAGCAGGGCCTTGCACTTGAAATCTTCGCGCTTCAGATTTTTCATCTGTGAAGTAGGTCTACAGTTGTTTGGGGCATTAATAAAATAAAGCACTTAGCACAGAATAGTTGTTCAATAAATGGCAGCCTTCTGCGGATGTGGATGTGACCTAAAATGGAATTGCAACAAATAGGACTTTTCTCTAATTCTACTTGGGCTCTTATAGAAAAAAATTGTAAGACTCTTTCTGCTCCTATCACCAGACTAATGTCACAGTGCTTCCCAGGACTACATGTATCTGTTAGGATATTTTCAGTTACAAGAACAGAAAACCCAACGAAAAGTACCCTACACCATAGAGCACTTGTTATCTCATATAACAAGCCTATAGGTGGAACAATTATAGGGTTAGTCAGTAACTAGACCCAGACCTGTGTAATCAGGGATCCAGAATCTTTCCTTCTTTTTGCTTTCCTATTCTCAGCATAGTGAGTTTTGACCTCAGGATTATTGCCTCATGGTCCCAAGATGGCTGCAGTAGCTCCAAGCATTTTATCCTTATACAATAACATACAGAAGTAGGAAAATGAGTTTCTCTAATGTTTTCTTTTGAAAAACAAAAAGTCCTTTCACAGAAGATCACTCACTGTTCAGCAATCTTCCTCTCACATCTAATTGGCCAGAATTAGGAAATGTATGGCATGCCCACGTTTAACCAATCACTAGCAAAAGGAATGAAACCAGCAGGAAAAGCATGGACCAATCAAGATTCACCCCAGGAATGAGATGGGGTCTCTTGCCTGAGTACAAGGGCACTGGAAAATGAGTAGACCAACAATTATGTCTGCTACACACCCAAAATAAATCTCCTTGAGGGCAGGGACCAAATGTAATGCTGCATTTTTGCTTAGCAGAGGGCCGAGCACTGAATATATGCTCAATAGATGATAGTTGAAACAGCCACGCACAGAGCCATGCACAGACTGGTATAAAAGATTTTAAAGGCACAGGCATATCCCTACCTACTAATCACAGATAGCAAATGTCTGCCGAGCTCCCGCACATCCTTTGGTAGAAAAGCGTATCTCCTGGCCTCTTGCAAGGAGATGATCTAACACCAGAAACTAGAAGATAATTGGATCTTTTTCGGTGGCACCAAGCGAAGAAATTTACAAATTTTAATGCAGAAAGTTATTGGTCTATGGAAGGATGGTATTTTCAATTTATGAAAATCCATGTTTATTCACTAATTTGACAAATATTATTGAGCAATTACTATGTGCTAGATTCTGGGGATACACTGCTGAACTTGATGCATATGGTCTCTGTCATCAGGAGTTTAAGGGGGTGAAAAAGACAGACATTAGACAAATAAATACGATTTTGATGGGTAACTCAAGAGACGAATTGCAAGCGCTAATGGAGGCCAGGATCAGAGAAAGCCTAATTGGTCCAAGGACCAGAAAAGGCTTTACTGAGGAAGGGCTATGCAACCTAACAGCTGAAGAGGGAGTAGAAGTTCCCTTAATTAAATTAGAAAAAGTTCCACTGGAAGATTAGATTTAAGGAAATCTTTGCATGCAGGTGTGGAGTTAAATGTTAATGCAGACAGAAGGAATGACTTATTTAAAACATTTAGCAATAAATTAAGGATAAGGAAGAGAAAAATAACCAGAGGTGACATGTATTGCCATAGTATTTTTCAGAAGACTTGAAGCTTTAATTATGAAGCAGAAAATCAAGTTTGGATAGCTCCTTAGTTGAGAAAATTTAATAAATCACTCCATTCTTATACTTCAACAGTCTATATCATTGGCTAGTTATAAGGCTTAAAATAGAAAGGGTCAGTTGTTTACAATCCAGTTCTGTACAATAACTTTTCCCCATGAGCATCTTGAAGGCTTTTTCTGTCACTGCTGATTAAATGAAAAATCTTTATGTCTACATATTTTATAATGCATCTGCAAAATAAATTATTTACTTATAAATATTCACATGTCTAGTTTTTAAAAATAAGAATTTACCTTCTATTTAAGACTGTGCATCAGATATTTCACAATTGTCAGAAAAACAAGTATCTCTCATTATATTAACTAGATACATTTCAGCAGTGAATGCGTGTGTGTGCCCACATGCACTTTCTCTCATATGTGTTGCTGAAGGGGGATCCTAAATCAAGTACACCACGTCCTGGAATAACATCATTTCATTATAACACTGATGAGAAAAAAAAATCTATTCCTGGCCAGGACCACAGTCTGTGGTGTTTGCACATTTTCCCCATGGGTATTCCCAGGTACTCTGGTTTCCTCCCACATCCCAAAGCTGTGCCCATAGGGTGAATTGGCGTGTTTACATGGTCCCAGTCTGAGTGTGGGTGTGGGTGTGAGTGTGCCCTACAATGGGATGGGCGTTCTGTCCAGAGTTGGTTCCCAGCTGGAGCCCTGAGCTGCCATGATGGGCACTGGCCACCTGCAACTGGAATAAGCAGTTATTTATAAGCAATTATTTATAAATAAATAATTATCTTACTTGTTTTTATTAATCTTTCTTAAATGTGTATATAGCTCACATATATTTCAGTGTTTAATATTAGAAGTATTTTGGTCTTTATTTAGAAGTTTGGTGATTTTTTATGACCAGAAATATACCATAGGAACTTAACTCTTGTTTATATCAATTAGCCTATGGTAAAATTGGTTTCATTATACATTGTGTTACTTAAAGCTGCAGTGTCCAAGAACCTATCAATGACGTTAGGTGAGGACTTTACTATGTTTTTTTTTACCCCATTGATTTCTATGAGGGTAATAAAATTGTCAAGCTAACGGAACAAAAAAATTCTACAATAAAGGCTTTCTACATAATTGTTGCAGAGATACCGACTACTATATGCTTTTGGAACAAATGGTTTAGCTACTCACCATTAGCCAAATAAGGTTTGTCTCACTTCTGTTCTTTTGGACATGCTGTTCCATTAGCCCCAACCATCTCCCCCCTACCCACCACTGTTATTCATGCTTTAAATGGGACCTAAGGCTCAGCTGACCACCATAGAAACAGCTAATTGGCTTGTCAAAATACAGGTTCCCTGCCACACTCTCAGAGATTCTAACTCAGAAGGGGAGGGGGGACAGGGAATATGAATTTTTGTCCCCTCCCTAAGTCATTCCAAAGCATGGGCAAATTGGGAATCATTGGTAACGCCCTCTTCAGATGCCACGTGCTCTTGGAAGCCTTGGCTAATCTCCTCTGTTCTTCTGAGCAGCGTATGCTTGTAACCTGTACCTTAGTGCTCAGCATACTGTAAGCGTGTACTTCCCTGCCCCTTCCCCCCTTCTCCTTACAAACCCCTCCAAAACAGGATCTCCATCATATTACTCTTTCCTATTCCTAGCACAAGGCTCAGAATCTTTTAATCATTTATACATGTGTACCCATCCCCCAGATAGTGTGCATTGTACCCGTTAGACATGAGTTTACCCATCCCCTCCTCCCCCCACACCTGTTTGATTTCCGATAAATGTTATTTCCATATGTGCACATAAGTGTTGATTGATTAGTTCCAATTTAATGGTGAGTACCTGTGGTGTTTGTTTTTCCATTCTTGTGATACTTCTCTTAGAAGAATGGTCTCCAGTTCCATACAGGTTAATACAACTTATAACTTTAACTCAAACGGTACAAAAGCCATTTATGTAACCAAAACGTTTGTACCCCCATAATATTCTGAAATTAAAGAAAAAAGAAAAAGAAAAAAGATTTCATATTGCAATAGAAACTACAGAAACACACATGTCTTCCCTTGGTAAACCATTTCCTGTTCATTGATGTTATTCCACTAAGCAATGGGGCATTTTACCACCTGTAAGAGTTCACGAACTTTTATAATGAAATGGAGGTTCACGATCACATAAGATTTGGATCCTGCATCAGAACTTCTAGGATCTAGGTTTTGCGTTTTCTGAAGCTTATGCTTTTTCCTCTGCCCTGGGATCAAAGGACACAAGCCAGAGGGGTTACTCCATGTGCATAATGACTCACTTAGTGGCAGTACTGTGTAAACGAAAATAAAACCTACCCATCCAAAAAAAACCAAATCATTCATACATGGTTGTGGAATGAATCAATAAATGAACAAATCACGAAAAACGTGTTCACTATATTTTGAGGATAAAAAGGTTAGGATGACAGCGGGTCCTCTGGTACTTGGGTGTGTCTGCTAGAACTCTCTATACTCCTCCTTCCTGGGGCTCTCATCTCCAGCAGCAGGTCATTCCCCTGCAGTCCCACGGTGACGGCCCTTCTTCTGGGAGCTCTCACTTAAGGCTGGACTCTAGGATGTTTTTTCTTTCCTTTGACTAGGAGTGGGGTTACAACATTAAACTTCACCAACAACAAGCATTTAATTGCACAAATTGCAGACTTGAGATTCCAGGTTCCGCAAGGTATCAACTTCGAATGAAAGAGAAACATGTGTGATTTGGGAGAGAATTCTGAGTACATTTTAGTAGGGTCCTTCCAATTAACTTATCTCCTGGCTTCCACCAACACCGTAATAAACTTGTCATTTTCTGAGAATTAACTGTTCAATTAGACGTGTCTGGGCAATTACCTATCAACAGTCTTCTGCAATGCTGACAATAACAGGAGGGCAAAGTGGTTCAACGAAGACAGACTAAATAAAACAGGGAAAAGCAGCCTTGGGCGCTCTTCTGCGGCAGCACTTGCGCTGTGCTGCAGTGAGGGGCCTGAATAAACGGGAGGCAACACAGTCCCTTCCAAAAACAAAAAAACAAAATGAAAAAGCAACCAGAGGACGTAGCCGTTTAGGAATGCCCGCGTCGCGCTTGTGATTCACCACGGCAGAGCTTAAGCCTCGCTGCCTACGCGTTCACAATATAAACAGGAAGGATTAGAGTGACCCCACGTCCCCAAAAGCCCGAAGCAGGCCGGGGAAAGCTCCGGTTACCTTGCATCCCGAGCAGCCTGCCCCTTGATGACAAATGTCCCAGATTCGGGCATTCTTTTGTAGTTCATGGGAAAGCATGACTGATCCGTGCGAGCGCGCAGGCATCTCAGCGCTATTCAGCTCGCTCGCGCGACGCGCCGGCCCAGCGCCCGGGCGCAGGGGACCCGCTCGGCTCCCCCTCCACGTGCGCGCGGGCCTCCAGGTCCGCCGTGCAGAAGCGGCTGGAGGGGGAGCGGGGAAGTCAGAAAGAAAAGTGCTGGCTGCCTGGGGAAAAGAGAAAAACAAGACGGGTCAGGTTGGTCTTTTCCGCCAGCCAGGTCTTGCTCACTTCGCCTCTGCTCTACACAGGATTCCCCCTACTTTTTAAACCCTCCCTCCTCCGCTCCCCTCTCCTTTTCCGCTCGCTTAGCACTATCAATGCGCCAGATTCTGAGAGCCTTAGGGGAGTGACTGAAATGTCTTAACAACCCTGTGAAGTAGGTACGTTTTACAGATAAGGAAACTGAGGCACAGATGAGCCCAGGGGACACTGGACGTGGGACCAGGCCTCCAGAGCGCGCATTCGTCACCGCTAAACTACAGGTTGCTGCTGTCACTAGTACAGAACTTCTCTGTAACCTGCACCGGGAGTCACCCTGACATAAACACGTCTATGTTTCTGTCGCAGCTGCCTCCTTTGGAGAGAGCAATGGGTCACACGCCAGTCAAAAGGCAAAGAGGTGGAGGACACGATTCACGGTTTGTCAAAGCGTTTTTCACCAGCAAAGCCTGGCCCGGATGGAAGTTCTCGGGCTTCTGTAAGGGTGCAGGTTGAATGAGGGCTCCCACCCCCACCAGCCTCAGTTTCCCCTAAAGGAGTTGAGGAAGAGTCTCTACCTCCGAGAAGGGGGTTTAAAAACCAAGCTGTAAAAAGCATGGATTGTCTGCCTCAGCCATTTTTCAGTAAGCTGGATGAAAGGGGGGTGGTCACAGGGATTTATTAACAGGTGACGAGTGATCTCCTTGGTATCCTGGAAAGTGCCTGAAATAGCATGCTATGTACCTGGGAATAACATAATAAGTCAGAAAACAAGGCAGTTAACAAAATCCAGAAAGTTCAGGCAGATTTGTTAAGATTTTGGAGCATATTAGTTAGAAAACTGTGCTGAATATGTTGGGGCAGGGGGAGGGGAGAGTTTCAGTTTCATTAGTGATTAAAGAAGTGAAATTAAACAGCAAAGCCATGCTGAATTTTACCTCTTATGCTGGGGGAGAAAAAAATAATACCTGATTATATAGAATGTGCCATCTCATATATTGCAAGTGACACTGCAAATTGGACCTCCCTTATAAGAGATGACTGGCAAATACTTATCAACAGCCCTAAAATGTGTATATTTTTGACCTAACAGTTCTGCTTATGGAGTTTTATCTTAAGGTAATAATTTAAAATATGCCAAATAATTTGGATAGAAGAAGAGTCAATATGATATTGCTCATAGTACCAAAAGAATGGAAACAGAAGTAAATGTCCATCAATAGGAGACTGCTTAATAAGTTATGGTAATCCATACAAAGGAAAACTGTTAAGAACACATTGATAACAGAAACAGAGCAAACTTTAAAGGATTGTGCATATCATAGTGCCTTTTTGGAAAAAAAAATATAGAATTATGACTGGAAGGGCATACAAAATGTTAACTCTGCTTCATGTTCAATGGCTGTGAATGAGTTTTATGTTCTCTTGTTTTTTCATTTTTTTTTAATGTATCCTCAGTGAATAAATATTATGTGAATAATAAAGAAAAACAAAACATTTATTTTTAAGGAAAAAACAAATTTCTTTCTTTCCCCTTAATGATAAAATGAGAGCAGCCTCTGACTCAAAGGTGGGATGGTCTTCCAAGTAGGCGAGAATACTCATCAGGTTTTATGACTTTCGTAATGGAATGTGAATCTTGCCACATGGGTGTCTGGTACCCAAGCAGAAGCATGGCTTCCAATCAACAGCACAGAGTACATGGTCTTAGGTTTACACCAGGGAATTTAACTGAAAAGTGTGGTTATTCAGTACGTGGCAAATGCCCATCCAGGAGGAGTGATATTCAAAGAAGGCAGTCCAAGAGGCTGGCTCCTGTAGGTACGCTAGTGCGATGTTACTGTGCAGCAGTTAGATCATCAGCCCCACAAAAACCTCACTCAGTAAGCACTCCACAGAAATGCCTTTGCTCAATTATGTTTTTGTATTTTACCCTTGGCTTCTTTCTGGGCTTAAAATGAAGTGATCATATGAAGATTACCTTTCCTATAAATCCTTTGCTGCAGATTTTTTGTTATTTTGTGTAATGTCTTTGTGTACCGACCACCGCCCCCCCATAAAATCGCTCCAGAGCAGTGGTGTTTAAACTGAGCTCCCAAGAGCTGCTGAGGGGGCTGAGAGACCAACCCCCTTTTCCACTGGGGAACTCTACTTTTACTTGTTCAACCAAAGGTGCCAAATACATGGATATTTCACCCTTCTCCAAAATGAACCCTCAGGAAAGAAGAATTCCTCCTGTATTTGAACCCTTAAAAACTCTCTCATATTACAAGGTATTGAACAAATTACTTTTAACTAGAAAGTATCATTTAGGAAAGACACAGTCTGATACCACCTCAATCAAAGCTAGTTTTGGATGCTTGAAAAGAGGGCAAAGAAATTCAACACAGATTTAAGTCTCTGTTTCTGGAGGTATAGACCTCACAATTGGAAGTTTCTGGATGCCATTGAAACAAGCTTTTTAAAGGTCATTTTTTAAAAAGCAATAAATGATAATATAAAGATCACAAACATATACTTGTATTTGTTTCCTAGGACTGTTGTAACAAAGTACTACAAAGTGAGTGGCTTAAAAAAACAGAAATGTATTGTCTCAAGATTCTGGAGGCTAGTAGGGTGTTGGCAAGGCCATGCTAACCTGAAACCTTTACGGGAGGATCCGTCCTTGCCTCTTCTAGTTTCTGGTGTTTGTTGGCAGTCCTTGGCATTCTTTGGCTTGTAGATACTTCATTTCAATCTCTGCCTCCGTCACCACATGACTGTCATTTCCTGTTTCTCTGCTTTTCTTATAAGGACACCAGTCATAATGAATTAAGGGCCTATCCTCAAGTATGACCTCATCTTAACTAATTACAACTGCAAGGACCCTACTCCAAATAAGGTCACATTCTGAGGGACTAGGGATTAGGAATTCAACATATCTTTTGGGGGCACATAATTTAACCCATAACATATACCTACAGGACTAACTTTTTAAAACCAACTGTCTGGTCTTGTGTAAATGATACCTGTGTCTTGAGATAAAATTCTGGTGACTACATCACACATACATACATTCAAAAACTGCTCTATCCAAAATAAATTGGATGAAAAGACAAAATTCTCTAAAGAAATGTTGTAGATGACTCAACAAAGTAATTCCATTTGATGATGACACTAATATTAAAAATTCATTTGAGTTTGGGTAAAATTATTTCTTAATATGGGTGAGGTTGAAAAAGCACATGTTCTATATTATTAATATTCTATTTTAAATATTCAGAAGCCCTTCATTTACAACATACATTGAGCTTCCAGGTGATATTTCACTTGAAAAAGGATTCTAAATTTTTTTAACTATGAGAATAATCCTTGACTCTTGGCTTTGGATCTTAGTGTATAGTTTCCTCCCATTCTACCTAATTTTTCCTTTTTTTTTTTTTTTAGGAACCCTATTAATTGGATACTTACTATATATACAAAAATACTGTGCTAGGTACGAAGGAAGTAGTCATGAATAAAGCAGACATGCTTCCTATGCCTATGGAGTCTCCATTATGTTTATTGAAAATTACCTTTAATTCTGTTAAAAGTGGATAAATTAACACATAAAGGGCAATGAGGGAGAAATAATAAGAAAAGATTGTGAAAAGAAGGGACAATTCAAGAAGGGATTTTTGGTAAATGATAATCGGCATCCCCAAATTGTTAATCTTTAGAAATCAATGTCTGGTTTCCTCATATCTAACCTGGACAGAGATGGACTAGAATAAGAAAAAAGAAAGCAAAAGAAGAGTGTGCTTACAATCAATCCATTAAAAGAAACTCCAAAGACATGACTATGAACACAGAGGTGGAGCAATCCCAGGATTGTGAGACTCATTATTTTGGGTCCTAGAGCCCATGGTCTATCCATTTTATAGCTCGCTGGGCAAATCCACAATTTTTTCTCATCTTCTTCCCCATCCACTTCCACAGACCTGCTCTTCCACTATTCTCCTTGATGGAAAATGGCACCACCACCTAGTAGATTCCTCAAACAAATCAATCTTGACTCCTTCCTCTCCATCTGCCTCTCAAATTAATCTCCAAGACTTGCCAGTTCTCCCTCGTAAGTATCTTTTGAACCCATGCACTTATTTCCATAACCACTGCTGCAACCCTAGTACTAAAAATGAAGATTCGCATTTAGTGCACACTTAGCTTATCTCAAGCACAATTCAAGCTTTTTATTTGTATTAACAGTTTTAACTCTGACTATAACTCTATGTGGTAGATACACTTATTATCCTGATTCTAAAGATGAGGATATGAAAGCATATAGACATTAAGTAGCATTTTCTGGGTCATACAGTGAAAAATGACAGAGGCTGGACTCAAAGATGACTGCCTTCTGAACCCACATACATACTTAGTGGCAGTCCTACACAACCCAGCAAACCTACTATTCTTCCCTAAAAGTTGGCTTCCCTCTATCAGAGCTGAGTATTTTATTCCTCCCCCTCCTTACCCCTTTTCTTTCTCCCTGCTCTCAGCTGATGACCTTGCCTTCCTAGAAAATCTAGAAGCCACCCAGTCTATAAACCAGCATTCACCAGTACCCATCTTTTCTATTGCCCCAGTTATAGTGAAAGAATTCTCTTTCCTTGCTCTTATAAAATACAGATTTTTAACTTGGGGTCCACAGACTCATGAGGATTTCATGGAGAGAATTCTGAAGTTCTGTTAACTTAGCTGGGAAAAATATTACATCTCTATTTTCGCTAATCCAACAAACCACCGTGGTATTAGCAAGACTTTTACCTCTATCAGGAATAGAAATCACAGGTGTTTTGATATTACACTACAGTTTTGCAGATATCTCCAAAAAGCATTTAGGCTTCATCACAATTTCAAAATTACACCAATTACTAGACCCACTGCTAATACAGTAGTTGACCCATACATACCCATACATATTACTATATAACAAACTTACGTCTTTTTTTTTCTTTTGCTATTTTACTATCAATCCCCTTCCCCAAGCTCCAGATTCATAAAGCCAACTGCCTCCTATCGTCTCTAGTTGAGTGTCTAATAAATATCTCAAAGTTAATTTATCTGAAACAGAACTCTGGATTTTCTTCCCCAAACCTGTTGCTTCCTTAGTCACCCATGTCTCAGGAGATGGCTCCATCATCCACTCAGTTGCTTACAACAAAACCTAGGAGTTCTTCATTCCTTCCTCCCTTTCTCTCAACCCCTATTACCAAGTTTTATAAGTTACACCTGCCAACCTCTTAGTCCACCCCCTGGGAGCCTGCTCTAGCCCTGACCACTCCACTCAGACTCATGGGACTTCTTTCCGTCCCTGAACACTCCAGGCTTGCTGTCCTTTCAGGGTCATTGCACTGCTGCTTCCCTTTGCCTCTCCCAATTCACACGGCTTTCACTTCCTTATCCTCTGGGCAGCAGTTCAAATGTCACCAACAGCGTATTTTCCAACCTGTAACTCATACTACCATGGTTCTTGCTTGTTTCTTGTGTGTCTGCCTCACTAGAAAGTGAGCCCCTTAAGGGCAAGAATCTTGTCTGTCTCATTCATTGCCCACATAATAGAGCAATACAAATGTATTGAATGAATAAATGCTTAATCAACCACTTAATATGTGGTTCTTTTGAAGAGTAATTAAAATAATGCAAGTTCAACTCTTAGAGCTGTCCTACCTCATAGGAAGTGCTCAGTATTCCCGCCGTGACGCCTTCACTTTCTCATAACACAACCACTGCAGAGATGATTCAAGGTTGGTCTGACAAATGCATTCTCCTGATGACACAAACATAAAGCTGGAATTCAGTTTAAGTCACAGAAGAGGACACTGCCTGCACGAATAGAAATGCCTTTGAGCAAAATGAAATTAAATGCAGAGTCCATTTAGTAAAATAAATGCCAGGCCAGGCATGGTGGATCACGCCTGTAATCCTAGCACTTTGGGAAGACAAGGAGGGAGGATCTCTTGAGGCCAGGCGTTGGAGACCAGCCTGTGCAACGCAGCAAGACCCCATCTCTACAAAAAATTTTTAAAAATTAGCCAGGTGTGGTGACACATGCCTGTAGTCCCAGCTTCTTGGGAGGCTGAGGCGGGAGGATCACTTGAGCCCAGGAGTTCAAGGCTACCGTGAGCTATGATAGCACCACTACACTCCAGCCTGGGCGACAGAGCAAGACCCTATCTCTAAATAAATAATAAATAAATGGATTAATTAACTAAAATAAATGGGAACCAGGAAGAGTAGAGATTTTGGAGGGAGGTGGTCCTGCCTGGGGTCAAGTCCCTATGCCATTCCTTCCTATCGTTGTATATTGGCAATTTATTCAATGTCTCTGAGCCTCAATGTCCTTAGCTGCACACAAGGGTAATGATATCTACCTTACAGGCTGTGAAAGCTGGGTGAGATAACAGACTTAGAGTATTGGACACATAGCAGACTCTCTCTATGGTATGATTTTCATTTGTCAATATAGCAAGTCCCCTAAAAAAGCAAGCACTTACGAGTTGCAAGGAACCTTACAGAGCTCCCAATTCATCTTATTTTATGGTATTTAATGTCAGACATGATGAATTTTTTTTTTAATCCATACACTTCGCAGAATGGGTTGTTGCAAACAAGGAGAATTTACCAAGTATTTCTTTATGCCATAAAAAAATTTTTTTCTTTCTCGCCAGCATCACATTTGAATGAATCCTTTCCCCAGCAGTCATGCTGACTTGGATTCATATCTGTATTCAGCTTAGACTCCCACTGTTCTTTAGGGGTAATTTTCAAATCTTTCTACACAAGTCGACACGCAGTTCCCATTGATAAATAACAGCCTCGGCGCTTTTACCTCCTGCACACTATTTTGACAGATCACCACCCTGAAGAAGTTTTTGTGTTTAAGAAAAGTAATTTGTCTAAAGGAAGAGGATATTTTCAAACCACACTTCTAAAAAATGTCAACTAACAGGCATAAAGGAAGAAATGAGCTTTGGAGTAAAAGAGATAGCATCTGGATAAAAGAAATCTCAAAATAAAAGGAATAAAAAGATCAAGAGATGATAACATAAAAAAGAAAATAGGAATCTAAACATTTATTAGAAGTGGAAAATGAAAGTGTAACTGTATTCTTATCCAGTTGTTTAAATGACATGAAAATGTTAATGAAACAGGAAAAGCAATATTTCAAACCAGTGGCTTCACCCTTTGAAAAACTCTTTTTTTAGAATTTCAGGATAATGAGAACCAATTGCTGGAGTTAATACACAGACACACATTCCTTCATTGTAGGTGATTTTCCATTAGTAATTTTAATAAAAATTATTACAATTTCAAATAAATATAGGTAAGAGTTCAAGGTATAGTCTAAAGCCTACCGGTACAAAAATTACTATGGCATTCTGTTTAGTGAAGTACCAAATAATTTATTTGTGATCAGAGGTAAAAATTGTAAGCCCCACCACAATTATTCCTACATAATTTTGACCTGCAACCTCCTTTATTTGCTCGATAGTAGAGTTTTGTTAAAGAACCCCAAACAGCTGTTGACTTTAGAAGGGAGTTTCATATTGACCAAAGCTCTTGAAACCAGTATCTTAATTAAATGGGAACCCTTTTCTCCGGGAACTTATAACTTAGCAACCCGTCATAGTTCATGTGCATGTATCCTGAAGTCTCTCACTTTTTAAAAACCCACTTGCCATTCTACTCCTCAGTGTTTGGTTCTGTTGTGAGTACTGTTCCACACTCCATCTCCCTGCTCTAAAGAATAAATTACCTTTCCTATTAGGAACACCTTCACATGAGCAGCAAGCTAGGACTTTCATTCCAAGCAACCCGTTCCTGCAGCTGTTTAAGTCTTCATGTTCTAGGTTTGTTTGTCCATATTAGGGGCTTTTACTAATCAAGCTTTTTTGGTTTGGTGGTTAGTTATGGAAAAGAGGTTAATTTGAGCGAAGACTATTGGGTACCCAATAGGACTCATATCCCTTTGGATTCTTCCAGGTTAATTAATACTCTAGTTATTTTGCCTCAAGTCAAGGCATTTATAGAACTTCCAAAATGTTTTAGCAGAATTACTTAGATAACTATGCACAACTCACTACTGCTATATAGATTGTAGAATTAAATAATACAGAAAAAACAGCAGTCATGTCAAACCATAAATCAATAATTTGCATTCACGTTTGGAATTTTTTTAAAAAGAATATCAAAAGATAAAAAAAAAGAATATCAAAAGATGCTAGCTTCGAGTAAAATGTTATCATATTAATTCTATCTCTATATTTGTTATGGTTCTCATAAAGAAATGTCCCAAAAGACTAACCTTTATTGGTCTAAGCTGATTTTGACCATAAATAGTACAAAGCATGTTGGTTCTACTAACTATAAAAAGACTTCACTGGGACATAAGACACAAGTTCCTGATGAGAAAGGCACAAAAATAATTAGAGGCTACCACAGGAGCACCTGGAACAACAGTAAGTTGTTGGGCACTCAATTCTTTTGGGGAAATGTTCTGAAAATTATAAATGGAGACATTTACAAACAGGAGAGGCAAACTTGAATTCTGAATGTTTGGGACCATACTAGCTATTCACAAGAGCTTGTCAGAGATGATTTTTTGAGGGCCCTTATTCCTCAGGATTCTATATCTGTATATATGTGTTGCTTAAATATCAAGTTGTATTTTAAAGATTCAATAAATCATTCTGATGTATTTTCTATTTGAGGTTTTAAAAAAACAGGTATCTGGAAGCTGTGAACACAGAAAGAAATTAAAGTTTACTGGCCTAAAGCTTGCCTTCCTACTTATAGCACAATCATATTCTCAATCACTGAAATAATTTAAACTAAATTTGGTCATTTTCTTTCCCATTTGAGTAGCATATGTTACACTCAAGAGGTTTTGCCCACAAGTTTTGCCATCTTCCTGTATTTTCATGTCCCCATGACTTTTTAAACATGTTAATATGAGCTAACATATATTGTACACTTACTGTATTCCAGATATGATATAAGTACTTTATATACACTCTTTCACCTGCTACAGTGTCCATTTTACAGATAAGAGGCCTGAGGCTTATAGAGAATAAGTCACTTGTTCAAGGTCTTTCAAGTATGGATCTGGGATTTGAGTCTCTGATGAAGCTGTCAAGATTCTTAGCTGCAAAAATAGAAACTGACTAGCTAGTTTTAGCAAAAAGAAAAAATTATTAAAAAGATCATATGGAATGTCCAGGACAGCTACAAAAACAGCAGCTCACGTAGGGGTGGAGAACCTGCAGCCTTGGGGCCACATATGGCCTTCTGGATCGTGGAGTGCAGCCTTTTGACTGAATCCAAATTTTACAGAAAAAATCTTTTTAATAAAGGGATTTGTTCTGTGAAATTTGGATTCAGTCGAGGGGCTGCACTTGGGGATCTGGAAGGCCACATGTGGCCTTGAGACCGCAAGTTCCCCACTCCCACCAGCACCAATAATGCTAGCACTGGGTGCCAGACTGTTCTTGGAGCCCCTGGAAATTGCAGCTACCACTGCTGCCACCAGAAAGAATCTTTCACTTTACCTGCCTCTTTGGATCACTAGGTCCTGATCAGTAGTCTGAGGCAGGTAAGTCTAATTGACTGAGTCCAGGTCCCATGCCTGGGCAGTAGCTGCCAGGAAGACTAAGAAGTGAGTAGTCTGACCCTTTTAGCTTCTCAATAGTGAGAGTGGGCCCTAATTTGCACCAAGGTTCCTACAGTGAAAAATTTCTTCCTAAGAAGAAAAAGACCACGTCATTTTATACATCACCATCTCTCAAGCATTTAGCATAAAACCTAGCACTAAGTAGATGTTGAATTAATATATGTGAAATGAACAAATGAAGGTATGATCCATTTGTCTCTGGGAGGCACAGAAGGAAAAGAAGAAAAACACTACCAAGAGCTGATAACACTATTGACATGGGCAAGCAGGTAAACCACACCCAAGTGAAAGTTCTGGATAGTGGATGAGTTCGAATGGAGCCCCTACTCCAGAACACGAAGCTGAAATTGACAAGGCTAGGAGTGGGCTGCTGCCTTACTTCCTGGGTATGTCATCTCCCGTGGGGTTCCAGATCTTCCCCCACCCCGCCCACAGCAAGAAGACAAATCTGAAGAGCTCTAAACCCTCACTACTGGTGACTACAGCTGTTGTCAACTAGGTCAGAAACAACTCATTTGAAAGCACGGAGAAAGCAGTGAGGGCCTGCTAAGCGCTAAAGGTTTTACAGGCGTTATCTCATGTAATCAGAACTTCAACCCTGTGAAGTAGCTACTATTTGCAGCTCCATTTTACAGATGAGAAGAGCTAAGGCTTCGGGAGCTCGGCTTGCCTAAGGTTATGGAACTAGGAATTGGTGGAATCTGGCTTTGAATCATGTCTTCTTGTCTCCACATCATCCTCTTAAGCCCTACACCACACTATACAACGGAAACTTAAACTATAAAAATAGGTCATTGAGGGAGACACTTCTGTTACAGATTTACTAGCTTCACTGTCAATTTATCTCATTACTTCTTATTTCACATTTTTACAGGAGAAATCAGCCTACACTTGAGCTGGCTCCAGTGAGGGAAATGGAGGGCTGAGCTTGATGCTCTCCAAGGTTCTGAAAAACCAATGTTTGAAATTTAAAATTTAACTGCCAGAGTAAAGGTAGCATCATTTTATATTGGCTCTTCAATTTTTACACCCAGGGCAAAGCCATCTGTGAGCGGATGAAAATGAAATAATTATGAAATTTAGGCAGTTCTTAAGAAACTAAGTTTTCAACACACCCACATCCATTCACTAAAATTAAGGGATATGAACTCTGAAAACAGACTTCCTTTATACATTTTTGGCTTTCCTCCACAGTTATGAAAGTCAATCCATGCCAGTAATGTCTAAAATCACGATGGGAATTTTTTGAGTGCCGCAGCAAATATATTCTCCTAGATATGCATCATCAGCCCTGGAACGTTGCTGAGGCCAGAGTAAGCATCTGGAACCAGGGTACCTGGTGGCATAGGCAAGAAACAGCCAGTGGGGTGAGGATCGGAATCAGAATTGGCAGGCAGAGAGTCTGGAATAAGAAAAGAAATCAAAAGGAAAGGAGGGGAGTAAAGATGTGAAATAGAGAGAAAAAACTGAAAGTTTGAATAGGGCCAGCCAGAAAGGAGACGAGGCTGTGGCCAGTGGCAAGTCATGGCTTTCAATTCACGGGGAGAAAGGTATCATCTGCTGTCTCTTTACTCCTAATACCAACTGCAGCGAAGCTGTTTCTTTCCAAGTCTTTCTACATAGCTCCACGGGGGTTGACATTGGGCTGGACTGACATCTGCTGCTACTTCTTGCTGCATTCTGTGCTATTTGGAGATATTCTATTGATATCATCCTTCTTTGACCTTGCTTCACTCTTCCCCCTCCCAACTCTCCTTCCGCTGTCCTATTTGTAGCAACTGCTTTAGTCCACTAACAAGGGCTCTTTTATCTATTGGTCCTGCTCTTGCTTTTGTTTCTCTTGTCTATTTGGAGTTCGCTTCTTGATAGAAAGCCAACACGAATTCTCCCTTGTCCTTGAGAAACTGTTGAACATAGCCGACTTGCTAGAACCAGCAGGTAAAAGTATAAGCTAATTGTATATTTCACAATAGTCTGTTTAGCAGCCTTAAACTTTGGCTAAGCAAATAACCATTTTCCTCTGCAGAAATTGTCATCCTGCCCTTATAATCACAATCCCAAGCCACTGAGTTGCAGAGACCACATGTGTTTAGAATAAATAAATAAAAAGAACTGAGCTCCTGTCATATGGATTCTGGCTTAAGCTGTTTGGATCCTGCCATTGCAGCTGAAGATGGGTTGCTGCTTACAGAATACTAATTGCTATTACTATTCTGAACTGATCTCTCTTGTGAAAGGAAAAATATGAGAGAAAAGCTTATTTTGGGTTGGTCACTCAAAATCATAAGCTGAGTTGGGAGAAATTCTATGTGCCACTAATATATATACACACACAAATGTAAATATAAATGTATATAAACACACACACACACACACACATCTCTCCAGAATTTTTACCGAGATGCTTTTGGGTTTGTACCAAGTCAGAAGTATCACAACTTTCTAGTTATCATTTAAGTTTTGTGTGCTAACTTTGTCACAGCAGTCTGTCAGCATTATTGACTGAGGGCTCATGTGTACACAGAACAGTAGAAGGCTGATCTTATTGTTTGTTTGACTCTATTTAGATAGAACAAATTGACCTAAAAGTCTGTTTACCAGAGATTCACTATTGATCATATATTCTTTGATATACCTTCTCTTTAGTGGATTTAACATCAGATATTAGCAAACTTGAAGGTAAGAGGAAAAGTATTAATTCTTGTACCTGGATAGAGGCTTTTTCCCCTGGGTTGAGGGGAAAGCTGTGGATTTGGAATCAGGAGACCTAGAATTGAACCCTGGCCCTGTTAACGTACAAGTTGCTGGAGCATAAGCAAACCACTTACCATTTTTGAACTCTAGTTTACCATCCCCAAAATAAAGGTAAAAACCCTGCCCTTATCACAGGATTATCATAAGGATTAAGCAAGACTATAATGTGAACCAGCTTTGTAAACTGTAAAATACTCTACAATGTAGGGGATTAGTAACTATGATAATAATTTAACACAGTGGCTATGAAATGGCACAAGCTGTCAAGATTAAAGATCACAGTTCACAGGATGGCCACTTTAAATTATTGTCAACCTATTTTCCCAAGCACCAGTTAATACCATTATAATAAATTCAAAATACGCTTCAATTTTCTCCTGCTGGGAATTCATTCCATTGGATGAATTGTTCAAAACTGAAAAATCATTAGAAGGGGAAGGAAGTAATTTGGTTCAACAAAGATCTTTTCATTTTAACAATATTCTTTATAATGCACATACTATAAAGGGGATCATTAAAATCACCTAGAATATATCTGAAAAAGCCTCACCAGAAAAATGAAACAGTTCTGCATATTTTCTGGTTAATTACCTCCTCCCAGGTACCAAATTCATAATAGAACCATTAGGGGAATTTCTAGAGAGAGAAATTCTCGATGAAGAAAGAGCATTCAAATGTTCTACGAGACATTAAAGAGCATTCTGAGAGTGTTCTCTTCAAATGCACGCTCTCCAGGAGATGGCATGTTCCCCGTTCCTGGCAAAGCCTAAATGAATTTACCACAGAAGAACTGAGGAGGGGATTCAAATGCTAACTAGAGATCTGAGCTAGAACAGTAGTTCCCAACATTTTCCCCCAATTTTAGGGCTCCCAACTTTTCCCCCTAAGTTCAAAAAAAATCAGCTATCACCATAATCTCATTTTTAAAAAACGAAGAGAGTTATCTTAACACCAAAAAAGTGGGATAGCTGTAATCCCAAGATCAAGAACAGTCCTGCAAATACAGACAGTCCCTGACTTAATGGTGGTTCTATTTTACAACGATATGAAAGTGATACCCACTCAGTAGAAATCTTACTTTGAATACCCATACAACTATTCTGTTTTTCACTTTCTGTATAGTTCTCAGTAAATTGCATGAGTTATTCAACACTTTATTATAAAATAGGCTTTGTATTAGATGATTTTGCCCAACTGTAGGCCAGTGTAAATACTCCGAGCGTGTTTAAGGTAGGCTAGGCTACCTTATAATGTTCAGTAGGTTGGGTGTATTAAATACATTTTCAACTTAAAACATTTTCAACTTACAATGGGTTTATCAGGCTGGATCCCATCATAAGTCAAGGAGCATCTGCATAACTATTCAGCTTATTGAAGAACTCACTGCATTGTCTTTAAGAGTTCTCATTTTATTGTGACCCGGAAAAAATTCCTCTGAGGCCAGCGCCAATTATTGTTGGGCCGATACTTGGTAGTAGTCTGGAAGACCTTTCAACCTAGAGACACTATGAGTACATAAACACATTTAAACAAAATTATTTATTATTCTCCTTACACAAAGCAATACTTTTCAGTTAGAGTATGTGAGCAGCTATTTGTAAGGCTATGGATAATTTCAAATTTTGACAGCCTCTGTTAACATTTAGAGTTTTGATGAAAAATGGTTTGATTCTTTCATCACCTAATTCTGACCATTCACCATCATACAATGAAGTCACTTAAATAGCGGACAGAAAAAATAGGAAAAGAAAATAAACTAGAGGAAAAAATCTGTTGCAGATTTTCTCTATTGATAAGATTGCACAAGCTGTTCAGATATTGTAACAGAGGACATTTGATATTTTCCCCCAGGTGTAAGGAGGTGGCAGGTTCAATTTCTCAGGATTGTTGCACCAATGATTTCAGTTGCTCTTTGCCAGGGGTGTGGGATTCATCTGCTGTTTTCTGTTTCTATTAGCTGTGAGTTTCTCTGCACTCAAGTTCCATCTGAGAACCTGACTAAACTTAGCTCATTCCAGAGAGAACGGCTCCCACTGGGCAGGTGTCACTGGATAAAGTCTCATGACCTAGGTGTCTAAGAAATACAAGCTCTGCAGTGTTGTTCATTATGAAAGAGAAAAAATATATTAAAATATCTGACTTTGTTTTTCCTAACCATCATCAGATATTTACTAAGCTGAACCGTTTTATAGGGAAGCACAAGAATCAGGATAAATTGTTTCTTAACAGAACAAAGAATTTTTCGAAACAACTGAGGTATCTCCTATAAACAGAATGAACAAGATTATGGCTGTGTGATAATATTTCAAAACTTTATAAATGTGCTGTACATAGCATTTTTATTTAGTGTTTCAGGCATTCTCTGCACAGTAGAGTGGCTGAAATGCATAATAATTGTTTCTGTCTAAATCAGGTTTCCTTTTTTAAAGCTCCTGGAGGGACCAAGTTGATTTCTTGTCCTTATTTTCTCCCTGTATCACAGCCTACCCTGAACATCAGCAAATGTAGGATAATGAGTTCAGGGAAAATTAACCCCTGCTACACTAATACTCATGCATTCATTCACTCATTTATTCTATGAGCATTTGCTGAATGTCTACCCCACACAAGGCACTATGCTAAATTCTGGGATTACCAAGATGAAAAAAAGATTTCAAAAAGTGTGGTAGGATCTAACTTAGCATGTTATCAACCCAAAAGTGATTGGGTCAGGGTTTCTCAAAATCAAAACTTTTTTCTTTTAACTACAATCTACAGTTAGAAACTTTATAGTCCTAACCCGGTATTCATATACACAAATATACACACCTTCATGCACACATACATGTACAAACACACATGCACCCAACACTCAACTGAAACAAAATATTCACAAAGCAAACTTACTCTTTTTTTTGTTTTTAAGAGATGGGGTCTTACTCTCTCGCCCAGGTTGGAGTGCAGTGGTACAGTCACAGCTCACTGCAACCTCTAACCCCTGGGCTTAAGTAAACCTCCTGCCTCAGCCTCCCAAGTAGCTAGGACTACAGGCATACAACACCACGCCTGGCTAATTTTTTGGTAGAAATGGGGTTTTGCTATGTTGTCTAGGCTAGTCTGGAACTCCTGGCCTCAAGCCGTCCTCCTGCCTCAGCTTCCCAAAGTGCTGTGATTACAGATGTAAGCCACTGTGCCCAGCCCAAACTTAGTCTTTCTACATGTGATATACTGTAATATTTTCAATTCTATTTCATTTAAGTTTTTTAAAGACTACATGGCCAACTAAATTGATTTCACAGCCCATTAATGGGTCACGATTTGCAATGTGAAAAACAGTGGTCTGGAAATCTTTTGCTATAGCTCAGTATGAAGCTAAAATATCCAAAAAATTGTCAAGAAGGATATTGGAAGTAAAAACAAAAAACATTACTAAGCTAATGTTAGAGTACTTAGGCTGATTTACCTCATGATATCGCCCACAAAAAATATGGGACATTCTTTGACCTGGAAGTGGTAAGCTTAGATCTACTTAAGTAACACTTTATAAAGGGTAGCAAATTTAAGGCCTTTATTATGTAGCAAGTGATGGACACCGAGCACTGGGCCATGAGCGGAAGCATGCTATCTGCACAATACCACGACCTGAGGGCAAGAGACAACTCAGAGAATTCCTGGGAGCAGCAGGCTTCTGCCGGATCTGGATCCCTGGGTTTTTGTTGATAGCCAAACCTTTGTATGAAGCCTTGCAGGGACCTGAGGGGCAGTCAATCAAGTGGACAGACCAGCGAGAGGAGGCATTCAAAGCCATAAAAGACCTGCTACAAAGGGCCCCTGCGCTGGGACTGCCAGATCTGACCAAAGACTACAATCCCTTTGTGCATGAAAGGCAACATGTTGCAGTGGGGGTCCTGACCCAGACCATAGGACCCTGGCAGAGACCTGTGGCCTCTCTGTCTAAGCATCTGGACCCGGTAGCCTCTGGATGGCCCCCCTGCCCACGGGCACTGGCAGCCACACTCCTGTTGGTCAAAGAGGCAGATAAACTCACATATGGCCAAAAGCTCTCTGTACGCATACCACATGCGGTTCTCCACCTCCTTAATAGCATGGGACATTGGTGGCTCTCTAACAGTGGACTGGCTCAGTACCAGGGGTTGTTGTATGAGAATCCCCAGGTTACTCTAGAGACTGTGCGGACCCTGAATCCTGCTACCCTCCTGCCTGTTGAACCGGGGCCACTGCATCATGAATGTAGAGAGGTGATGGAAGAAATCTATGCAGGTAGACCAGACCTGAAAGACACACCTCTGATGACCCCAGACCTAGAACTGTTTACGGATGGCAGCAGTTACGTTCAGAGTGGGAAACAGTTCGTAGGTTATGCAGTTACCACGGCCAGTAAGTCATCCTAGGAGGGCCTTTGCCTCACGGGTGGTCCACACAGAGAGCTGAACTTTGGGCCTTAATCCAAGCCCTCAGAATAACTAAAGACAAGAAAGTAAATATCTACACTGATTCCAGATACGCTTTTGCCACCATCCATGTTCACGGGGCCATTTATAAGGAAAGAGGATGGCTGACTGCAGGGAGTAAAGGGATAAAGAACCAGGAAGAAATCCTCCAGTTGTTAGAAGCTGTGTGGGAACCCAAAAAGGTAGCAGTCATTCATTGCCGAGGACACCAGAAAGGAACAACTGCAGTAGCTACAGGAAATCGTCTGGCAGACCAAGCTGCTAAACAAGCAGCAACCCAGGAGCAAGAGACCAAGGGTGAGCTGTTGGCCTCCAGTAAAATCCTCCTAGCCCCAGAGTGGCCAGACAGGCCGCGTTATACAATTGAAGAGGACCAGTGGGCAAGACAAGAGCAGGCCAGAAAGAGTGACGATGGGTGGTGGCATCTACAAGACAGCAGAACCTTTATCCCAGGAAACACAGCCTATTTGGTCGTTACCCAACACCATAACTTAGGCCACATGGGGAAAACTGCACTCGCCCACCTACTCGCCAAGGTCTATTACACAGCCAAACTCCCAACTCTGGCTGCAACAGTGTGCGCCCGATGTGACACATGTGCCTGAAATAATGCCACAACACAGCCAGAGCCTGTACCCGGTGTGCAGTACTCAGAGGCCAACACCCTTTGAAGATGTTGAAATAGATTTCACCAAAGTGAAGCCCTGTTGGGGATACAAGTACTTATTAGTAATGATCTGCACTTACTCAGGGTGGGTAGAGGCTGTCCCCACCAGAACAGAGAAGGCTTGGGAGGTGGTAAAGGCTCTCCCAAAAGAAATAATTCCTCAGTATGGCCTACCGTCTCATTTGGAAGTGACCACGGACCTAGTTTCGTGGCAGAAATAATTCAAACTATAGCCAAGACACTTGGAATAAAATGGAAACTTCATGCTGCATACTGGCCACAAAGTTCAGGGAAAGTGGAACGTATGAACCAGACCCTTAAGAACACCCTAGCCAAGCTATGTCAAGAGACAAACCTACCATGGATAGACATGCTCAGTTTAGCACTTCTTAAAGCCAGATGCACACCAGGGCTAACGGGGTACTCACCCTTCAAGACCTTATACGGAAGACCCCCCCATCACCAGAGGCCTCAAAGGGGATGTTAGGCAGGTAGGAGAAATTAACTTACAAGGTCAGCTTATACAGGTATCAAAGATGCCACAGCAGATTAGCCAAACAGTATTAGAATGGGCCCCCTTGGCCCTGGGGGCCCCAGTACACCCCCACGAGCCTGGAGACCTGGTATGGGTTAAGGATTGGAAGAAGATACCCCTAGAGCCCACCTGGACAGGACCACATACTGTTGTACTAGTTACACCAACTGCTGTTAAAGTTTCAGGTCTCATGCCGTGGGTTCACCACACACGAGTAAAGAAGGTTGTGCCAGAGGACCAACAAAGTCCATGGATGGTATAACCAGTCCAAGACAGCCCCCTGAAGCTCTGCCTATGCTGAACTGGGACAGACGGAGGTGCCCTGGACTGATGAACCAGTTAGGACCGGGCAATTCCAGACTTGTTGAGCCTGGACTCTTTGGACTCCTGGCCCTATTACTGGGCATTGGACTCTGGG
Organism: Daubentonia madagascariensis; assembly: GCA_023783475.1. Taxonomy (NCBI): domain Eukaryota; kingdom Metazoa; phylum Chordata; class Mammalia; order Primates; family Daubentoniidae; genus Daubentonia; species Daubentonia madagascariensis. The sequence continues at coordinate 11,077,644 of JAKFHU010000258.1, read as the reverse complement.
CCGTAACACCAGGAGAATGGCCATGGGTTTACAAGCGGGTTTCATCCTGCTCTATTGGGGTACTGTATTATGTTTATACTGCTTGTTGTCAATCTGACCATACTGACCCCACACCCCTAGAACAGGACGCCCAGGTTTTAGCTACCACATTTAACAAATAGCCAGACAAGCAACAGCAAAACAGATGCTAATAAGGGGCTACCACCCCCTACACCCTCTAGAAGAGTATATAGAGATAGATGGAACACAGGACGTGATGCATCATTAAAGATTTTTAAGATGAGCATCAAAAGGGGGGAATGATGGGGAAATGGAAAATTCCGCTGTCCTTCAAACTGCTTAACGAGTGAGACTCTCACTTCTGTAATCAGCTTTCAGCAGCTCCCTTGCAGCAACTTCCTTATTTGTACATTACAGTAACCTCCTTATCTGTACACTTCCTGGTATAGACCTCTATAAAAGGTCATTACATCTAAAGTTCGATGCTCAGAATTTGGAAGCAGAACCCCCTCTGAGCCCGCCGGTGTAAAATAAACCTGTTCTCTCTACGTCCTCGTGTGTTGCTCGGTGTGTTCCCGGTCTATCTGATTTCGGTTGCCATAACAGCGGGAGGATCGCTTGAGCTCAGGAGACCAGCCTGAGCAAGAGGAAGACCCCCTCTCTACTAGCCAGCATGGGCGTGTGCCTGTATTCCCAGCTGCTTGGGAGCTGAGGCAAGAGGATCGCTTGAGGCCAGGAGTTTGAGGTTGCAGTGAGCTACGATGATGCTATACCCTGGGCAACAGAGCAAGACTCTATCTCAAAAACAAAACAAAACAAAACAAAATGAAACAAAACAAAACTCTAAAGAGCCTAACACTGTTGGGTATGTGGTCTTTACCCCGAGGGAAGGTTTGCAAAACCAGAAAAGGGGATGGGAGGGAGGAGGGGAGATAAAAGGCAGCTGAGCAGGCAAAACGGGGAAGGTTTGCAAGCCGAAAAGGGGGATGTGACTAAAAACAAAGACAACTCAAGGACTAGCTGCTGCTACGTCACAACCTCCTCCCAAACATCAGGGACTTGCTGTATACTGCAATTATTGTTTAATTTCCCCCCAACTCTACTCCCTCCTCCCAACCCTCTATGAAAAACTCACTAGACCCCATTTTGGGGTGGACACCCTCTTCAGCCTCCACCCACCTGCACCCAGATGCCAAAAATAAATGGCATTTTACCATGCCCCAGGCATGAATGTTTTCCTCTCAGCTCCGGCCTAACAAACACGGCTCACCTTTTCCGGTCCATCTCCTACATGGTTACAAATGATTCTCCAGAATACGAATGTGGGGTGCACTCCTGCCTCACAATTCTTTAAAGCTTCTCCTTCCCTATAGGACAAAAATCTCAAGTTCTGAGCATGTCATGATATCCAGCGCTCCCTTTGGTCCCTGGGCCTCGGCCTTTGCCTACACCCTAGCCCAGGTGGACTCCAGCCCGTGCTGAGCTCTCTCCCGTGCCTGACTCTCTGTGCACACTTCCCTCTGCCTCCATCCCACCCTCCTGTCCACCTGACAAACTCATTCATTTGTCAAGTTTCAGCTCTCACACTCTTCTCTCAATAATGCCTTTTCTGTCTCCCAGACAGTGCCTTCTACAAACTTCCATGACGGCAATCATCACGTGTATCGTAAACCTTCACAAGCTGCATCTAGTCTGTCTCCAGCTAAAACGGGAAGACAGGTCTTTCCTTGGTAATTCCTAGCAGTCTTTAATTCTTTCCCCTATTAAGCAAACACTTATTGGACACCTACATGCATGAGCCTTTGAAGATACAACTATAAGCAAGACAGACACAGTCCTGACTTTCCCAGAGTGTATGGCATGGCAGGGACGATCAGCATTCAGTAACACAATTGGGTGGGTTTTCTGTCAAAGGCAGAGCAGGGCACCTTGGTAGGCAACAGCACAGTTGGGGAAGGCCTTGCAGGGCTCTGCAGGAAAGAGTTTTGACGAAAGGAGGAAAGGAGAAAAGGTAAAGGAAGATATTAGCAGGGCAAAACCCCCAGCATATGTAAAGCCATCAAGGTAAGAGAAAGCTTGGTGTGTTCATAGAAAAAATAAGTTCTGTGGAGCTTACAGTGTCCGACAGTGAGCTGCAGGCTATGAGATGGGAGAGTGGGTAGCGGGCAGCTCACTGAGGGCTGTGTGGTTGCAATAACAGAATTTCAAAATAAAAAGGACCCAACCAAAAGCCTCTTTAATGCATTTTAAGGATCCTGTGCAATAAAACTCTAAAGCATCAGGTTTTCTTCTTCTTCAAAATATAGTAAATATTAAAAAATGTTGAATAGTTGAGAAGCAAATTTAGTGTGTTAGATCATAATAATAGCAGGTAGTTTGCCAGTTGCTTATGGATAACCCAACTTTCTAATAGTTTTCATAAATTACTAGAACACAAGTTTTATTAAACCTATAAAAATTATATCAACTTTTACATTTAATAAAGGTAATATTTTCCTCTCTAGCTCCAATTAGACCTTTGATATTCTCATGACATTCACCCTACCACTCTCCCAGATTAAGAGAACACAAGAATCTGTTTTTACAAACGTTCTCTAAAGATCTCTCCCAAAGACAGATGCTCACGACAATGAAAAATGGAGTAAGGAGAGAAGGAGATTATGTCTTGACTTCATTTATACCCACTAACCTATTTTTCCCCCGTTAAAATTTATTTGTTTTTTAAACTGGCAAATAAAAAATGCATATATTTACAGTGTACAACATGATAATTTCTATGTGTACACAGTGGAATGATTAAATCAAGCTAATTAACATATCCATCACCTCACATACTTATCATTTTTTTGTGGCGAGAACATTTAAAATCTACTGTCTAAGCAATTTTGAAGTATACACTGTATTATTACTGACTAGAGTCACCATGCTGTACCATAGATGCCCAGGACTTATTCTTCTGTCTAACTGAAACTTTGTACCCTTCGATCAACATCTCCCTATTCCCCACGCCCTCTAATCTGTTTTTATCATGTGTGTCTGATGCCATTTTTAAAAACTGTGCCTTGAATTCTTTTAGATCTCAGACCTTTGGATTATGGTGCTCCTTTTTCAAATGACAACAATAGCTTGACAACCTGTCCAAATTATTATGTCTTTCAAAATGTGCTTGTTATTCTAAGGGAATAATATACACTTGGAGAGCCTATCTTATTACAAAAATGCTCTCAAGATTTCCTCCACTGCTCTATTTGTGCATACCCAATTTCGATATTAGGATTCCAATATAAAAATAACCCACCCAAAAAACTCTTTGATACATTTTAAAAATTCTATGCAATAAAAATCTTAAGGCTTAGGTTTCCTTCCATAATCTTTTGTGGAGTGGAAGTATTACATGATCTCAATATCCTTCATAATAGATAGTTAACTCTCACTACTCTGCATGAGATAGATCAATATTCAGTTCTCATATTTTTCAGGGAAGAAGGAAGACACAGAAGTTAGGTGATATATGGTAACATAGTAAGCAGCTATGCCAAAACTAGAATTTACAACTTTTAATTCTCAATACCCAGGGTATTCAAGCCACAGTCCTGCAAAGCCTGCTTTCCCAGCAATAAATGTCAACAATATTATATATCTGAATTGTAAAATGAAGTCTACCATAGAATTCTGTTTACCGTTTTAACTAGAAAATTGAAAAATACAATCCAGGAGAACACGAATATTAAAACAGTAGATAATCATTCTACAAATTGGTAACAGCTTAATTAAACCAACAGAGCAGGTAAGACAATTCTGTTATTTAATGACAACCCTCAGCTGTTTAAAATAACCACCTTAATAATCAATACCATGTTGAGACTTTCACCTAGCATTTATTTTAAGGGATGTCTTGTTTTGAACAATCATTTTAAATCCTAGTAAACTGAAGAATTAATTAGCAAGCACGGAGGCTCAGCAAACTAATGCTTTAGTCTGTCAAACCATCTGCTCAGGAGCACCCTTCTCAAATCTTGGCATTATTGAGGATGGGGGAGCATAGTACTTTTGATGCTTATGCTGGTAGACAAGTTGCTCCTTGATATTTAACCATTCCATCTTCCAAATACACAGGAAGAAATTCAATCTCAGAAACAAGCTCGTAAAAGTTCTGGCTCCTCTTATACTTACAGTTACAACAACAGTAAAGCCAAGCTTTCTCTAAGGGCAAAGACTACATCTTGAGATGGCTTATTACACAAATGAGTATTGTCCCTCTCAAAATAGGTGCTTTGGAGGTTCTATTCTTAATCCAGTAATTCTTCTATTCAGATCCTTTTTAAAATTCCATTTTTGGAATTTTCTTTTGCATTGTTTTGCACAGCGTTTTGCATATTTTTTTCTCAAACAGTGGGAAAGAATCCTAATCTATTTAATCTAATCTATTTAATATGGTTGGATATTTCATGCAAAAATGTCACATAACTGTAAACGAATGACAAATATTTTATTTTATTTTATGTTGAGACAGAGTCTAGCTCTGTTGCCCAGACTGCAGTGCAGTGGCATGATCACAGCTTATTGCAACCTTGAACTTCTAAGCTCAAGCAATCCTCCTGTCTCAGCCTGTCAAGTAGCTAGGACTATAGGCACGTACCACCACACCCAGCTATTTTCTTAATTTTTTTGTAGAGATGGGGTCTCGCTGTGTTGCCCAGGCTGGTCTCAAACTCCTGGGCTCAAGTGACCCTCCCGCCTCAGCCTCTCAAAGTGCTGGCATTACAGGCATGAGCCACCACGCCTGGCCTGGGCTAAGAGAATTTAAACCAGGAATCAATCCTGACATATTTTACTTTCCCTGTGTGTTATAGCTTTCCCTTTGCCACAGAGATCAGCAGCCCTCCAGGTCTTTCTGGCAGGATGTTTCTTGGGCTATCATAAAAGATACTCCTGGTATATAATATCTCAGAGTAGTAAACCCATTACAGGCCGTTTTTCTCTAAAAATTTGATCAATACATCTGTTTCCCCAGGGGTAGAGAAAGTATAAACAGCGAGTCCTAATAAACCTTCTCCAGCATTGCTCATTTCCTCAAAAGCTATACATGGAACACACTTATTACTTTAGTCCTCTGCTATTAATAAGTCCTTCTTGAGGAAAAACTAAAAGCTCTAATTCCATCCAGATGCAAGCAGCATGCAACACCAAGCACCTCTTCCCTGATGTTCTAGCAGAATTACTAAGAACACATCATGACTCATACGTTCTCAAGCATTCCTCTCTGTCCTAAAATCTGAAACCAGGGAACTTGGAGCAAGTTGCCTCTTGGCAATTGACCTTTCAGCTGCTTTAACTCATACCATAGCTCTGCAATATATTATCTCTCCTCACAGAGAAAGGCAGTTACCATTGAAAATTTCACTCAAGAGTTCAGTTCAACATCCTTAAAGTCCCTCAGAGGAAAATTACAATGCAACTCACTTCCAACCCAGAGCATCATCAAAAGAAGATTTGTAAATAAGCCCTTTGCTGCAGACTCCATAATACTACCACTCCACAAGCAAGGAGTCCAAAAAGCATGACTGTGTCAGGCCCGATGGAAAGAAATGAGCAGGCACCAAGCAGGCTTTCATATGTTGAACAGAATCCTCAGACACAATGCAATAATGTACCTAGGATTTTCATCTGTTCCTTTTTCTGCTAGAAATACAATTTCTGGGTCCCTAGTTGCTCTGTGAAACTTACCTCTTTGTTCTTTTTCTCTCTGCTCCCTTCCATAGTGATATTTTGGATAGTAAGTGCTTCTGAGAGTCAGCAGCATTGGATAGCTTTAGTAAATTTTTCAAGAAGAGTATTCTGGAACCCTTGTGATAGAAAGTTTAGGGAAAAATATTTTGATCATTAAAACTTTTATATGAAGAGCTTAGCTAGATCCCACCTCACTCTGTCCCATGTCACTCCCAAGTAAGCCTACATTAAGGGGAATACCTGTTCAGAAGAAAAGTAAGTATGTGGGAAACTAATGCTTCTGTCTTGGAATAATCACTGGATGTTTGAATAAGATTATGGCTAGAAGAGGAAGATTGAAAAGGACAGGGTTTTTCTAGAACAGTCCTTTCCCTATTAATTCTATTTTGGAGAAGGCAAGTAAGGGGAGGAGATAACAGTTTTACTAAAAGAATGGATGTTGATACAAAATGTTATTAAGGAAAACATAGCTTAGTTTAAAAAGTTACTTCTTATTCTTGAATTTATTTCAAATACAACTCTCTTTAAGATCTTTGAAAGAAATTTGTACACATCACACTAATAGTTAGTTTGAGTTTTCTTTTGTCATTATGTAATTTCCAACTTTGAGGAAAATACTAGTATTGATAGGTAGTATTCACAAATTATGCAAATCGAAAATATAAGAAAGCTTTAGTTGCAATGTTCACATCACCACCCAGAGTGACTAATTTTTTCAAATTAGTAAAGGAAGTTAGAACTATGAGTCAGTGAGTGGATCACCCTAATGAATAAAAATAAAATTTATGATTCTCCCAGGTGGACTGTATTTTTAAAATATTTATTAAGATTTATTAGTTTTGTGCCTGAATTTTGTTAATAGCTTTTCTCCATATGCATTTCAACTCTTCAGTAAGCTATAGTGTTTATACATGCACAATCTAATATTAAGTCACAGACATCAGATGAACTTTGATAGATAATACAGACACACAAATAGTATAATATATTTTGACTCACTCAGAACTGCAGACAGGCCACCAATTTCTATTGCCACACTTGAGAACAATTTCAATATTTAACACAAGCTTTAAGACAGAGAGAAAGTCTGTGCTGCTCATCTAAATACCATCTACTAAACTATAAATACAGTGATGGAGCCATTTATATGTCTATTCTTTAGACCTTGTGAAATTTTACATGTACTTTACAGATTTGTGTAGCAGGTCTTACTCTATGTTAAGGAAATAGTCTTCTTATAGATGGCAGCAAGTATGAATATACTTGAGCATTGCTTCTTTATTTATTCCGCAAAACTTCTTGGGCACCTACTATATGTCTGGCACTGTCCTAGGTGCTGTGGTGACCGAAGAGAAAGATGCAGCCTCTGCCTTCAGGGAGGTGCATCCAGTATAGAGGGGGCCATGTAAACAAATGTGCTATGGAAGCACCATGGGAAAGGCTTTCTAAAAATATGAAGAACAGCCACTAAGTGACTTGGGCACAAACTAGAAATTATAAGGCTCTAGTTTTAAAAGGCAAAGACTTAAGACCAAGAGAAGCATTTGGGCCAATGATAAATGTCCTTTTAACATAAAAGAAAAGCACCAAGTTTCTTGTGACTGACATGTGGAGACTAATAGTGTGGCCACAATCTTTTCATGAAGATAAAAGTTGAGGTTTGAAGGGAAAGATGATAAAAATCTACAAGGAATCACTTCAGTAGCAAAGTGATGTGGGGGCCAAGAGCATATAACAAGTGCTATGAGAGTCTACAGGGCCTTCAACACCCAAGTTCAGGAGCTGTGTACAAGCCCAAGTATGTTTAACGCAGACGTAAGTAGATGAGCGTAGTGGAATCAAAGAGAATAGTAAAGTCACCCCTTAATTAGGGTAACTGAGTCTTGTAGCCCAGAAACCTTTTAATGCCAAGCTGGCTTAAAGTCTCAGAACCCTTGTAGAAATGTTCTGACTCCAAAAGAAATTGAGAATAAGCTTGATTTCTTTCCTTCTATTGGTTGTTGTTGAATTCTAAAGGAAAATTGGGGCTGAAAGAAATAGTGATTACAAATAGATTAATTATAAAGGTGCTATATTTGCCTGGGTATTTGTATCTCACTCTGTCACCCAGGCTAGAGTACAGTGGCATCATCTTAACTCACTGCAGCTTTGAACTCCTGGGTTCAATTGATCCTCCCACCTTAGCCTCCTGAGTAGCTGGGACTGCAGGCTTATGCCACCATGCCCAGCTAATTTTTTTATTTTTATTTTTTGTAGAGATGGTGTCTCTCTATATTACCTAGACTGGTCTTGAACTCCTAGCCTCAAGTGATCCTCCCATTTCATCCTCTTAAAGTGCTGGGATTACAAGTGTGAGCCACTGCACCTGCGCCTATTTCTTTAAATTTTACTCTAGTGTAGTCCAATTGACCATACTCTTCTTTAACATGTGTGCGAAGCCATTGCAATAAAAAAAATCTGTATAAAAATATATGCAATTGAAATTAATAATCTTTTTTAACCCAGTTTAACCCTTATGGGATACTTGGATCTTTGGAGGCTAGAGTACCATAAATCTGTACTCCCTCCACACAAATACCTGTAAAGGGAGCTTATCTTACATGCAGACAAGGTGAAATAACAGGAACAGCTAACATCTGTTGATTTTTGCTATATGGCAGGCACTATGTTAATTATTTTTCATGTTGTATTTAATTATTCTTTCAACTACCTCAGAATGTAGGAACCATAATTATCACCATCTTACATATGAGGAAACTAAGAAGAAATTTGCACAAGTTTGCACAGTTGGCAAGTAGCAGAGCCAGAATTTCAGGCCAGAGGAGATCTGACCCCAGAACCCACTCTGTCCAGCACCACATGATACGAATTTGTCTCCTTTTTAGAGGTATAAGCAGCAAGTAGGTACTGTCTTCTGAGGAGCAGAAAAGAGAGAAAACTGATATGGGTTAGGAGCATGAAAGTGGAAGATGAACGAAAGTTCTGAAGAACAGAGAGACCAAGAACAGAGATCAAAAAAGGCACATAGCAAAAATGTCACTAAAAATAATTATAGTGAGGACTTCCCTGTGTTAGGGTTCTTCAAAGAAACAGAACCAATAGGAGATAGATGATAGATAGATAGATAGATAGAGATTTATTATGAGGGATTTGTTCAGGTCATTATGGGGGCTGACATGTCCCACAATCTGCTGTCTGCAAGGTGGAGGCCCAGAAAACTGGGTGGTATAGCTCCAATCCAAACCCAAAGGCCTGAGAACCAGGGCAGCCAATGTTTGTAAGTCCCAGTCCAAGCCCCAAGGCCAAAGAATCAGGAGGGCCAATGTCCAAGGGCAGGAGAAGATGGATGTCTCTGCTTAAGAAGAGAGAATGAATTTGCCTTTCCTCCATCTTTTTGTTCCATTGGGTTTTCAGCAGATTGGATGATGCCCACTCACATTGTTGAAGGTGAATCTTCTTTACTCAGTCTACTGATTCAAATGCTAATCTCTTCCAGAAACACCCTCACAGACACACCCAGAAATAATGTTTTACTAGCCAACTGGGCATTCTTTAGCTCAATTAAGTTGACACATAAAATTAACCATTTCATTCCATGACCACCTTGCTCCCTTCCCATCTTGTTCCCCGTCATTGAACTCTATTTCATTCAAAACACTTATTACAGTCTGTATTTTTTCTTTATTTTTAATCTTGATGGTCTCCCACACTAGAAAGTCTGTTTTCCCCCAATGTACATATAGCACAAAGCAATGCCTGGCACATAATCAGCAAGCAAGAAGCATTTATTGAATTAGCAATTGAATCAATTAATTAAATAATATTTTCAAAACTAGAGGGTAAGTGCTCAATAATTTTTTTTTTTTTTACCAGTCGACGAAGAATTATGTTTGCTCTTCTCTGACAACAGGAGATACACTACCTAACACATATTCTCATGGGCTTTGTCTTTGCCTCTTGGGCTCATAATTCCTATTTGCTTAGCAGTCAAGACCCAGGGACATATGGAAAAGAGGAGATTGTGCTTAAGGAGGGAAGTATGGATCTCTTTGAGATCAAAGAGAGATCACTTTGATTAGCAGATTCTGTGCTGTTTAAATTTGTCATTAAAATAGTTTCAGAATCACCTTCCCAGAACAGGCGAGATTTTTTTTGAAGGAATATGTAGGAAAAAGGTGATGTCAAATGGATAAGAGAATTGTGTTTCCACCATACAGGGCCATGTGGACGCACATGAGGAGGTGGAAGTATAAAGGAAGAGTAGGAGTGTTAAGCAGTTGTGATTTAGGAGAGTGGAGGTAGCAAATGTGGGAAGAGGAGGAAATGACAGCACTCAGTTGAGCAGTGGGCTTAGCAATCTGGCAATAAATTGGGAGCTAACAAGGCCCACCTGGAGCGGTTAGTGACAAAAGAAACATTTGCTGCTCACCGAGAAGATTTAATTGAGGAGAAAATAATATGATGTTTGGCTAGCATGAGACTCATGCTGTATCTTGGACCCATCTTCTTTTGGAATCTTGAAATGGGCAAGAAATGACTGACATGTTTGTGCTTCTGGACTGAAAACTTGTTTCTTTGGTGATATTTTAGCACCCATGCCAGTATTATCGTTATCTGCTCCCTGGTGATTTTGCCTTGACTCTCATGTTTCTTAATATGAGACATTTCATTACTACTTTCTTCCTTATTAAAGTTGTTTTATTTTATTCTTTGATTAACTTCTTGGCACAGATGTACTTTTTGATGCTAATCATAGATTTGTGCCTTTTAACTTTTTATTTTCAATCTTTTTCATGATACTTCAACTTTGCTAAGTTTTTTTTTTTTTGCTGTATACTTATAAAACCTGTCTTCCATATTTAGTCATAAAAGATTCATTCACCTTAGAGATTCCAATATTCATTTTTTTAAAGCCTACAGTCCATCTGTTACCATCTCCTCAGATATTAAATTTTATTACCCTTTGTTGTTTCCTCCAACTTTTGGCAGAAGAGACTATTCGCCAATAAGCCCACTTACTTCATATGGCAAGAAATGTCTCAAGTTTTTGTCAGCTTTCTGCTAAAGACGATTTATTAAGCATGTCCAAAAATGTTTATATTTACCACTTGTTTATGTCATTGGTGCAATATTAAGGGTGGGGGAGAAGTAGATCACTGATGTAAAGTCATGGAAGTTGAAGTGCTCTATTGCTTTTCTATTGCACTATAACAAATTACTACAAACAGTGGCTTAAAACAACGTGTATTTATTTCTCTAGGTCAGGAGTCCAGGCACAGCTTAGCTGAGTCCTCTCCTCAGGGTCTCATAAGGCAACAATCAAGGTATCAGCTGGGGTGCATTCTTTTCTGGAACTCAGGGTCCTCTTCTAAGTTCATTTGGTTGTTGGCAGAATTCAGTTCCTTGCAGCTATGGGACTGAGGTCCCCTTTCTCTTGCTGGCTTTCAGCAAAGCCACTCTTGACTCCTAGAGAACATGTACAGTTCCTTGCCACGTGGCCCCCTCACAGGCCCTCTCACGACATGATACTTTGCCTCTCAAGGGCAGCAGGGAAATCTCACCCATTCTGATAAGGCAGAGTCCCATATAAACTAACGTCATCACGAGAGTAACTATCCCTATCACCTTTCTTGATGCTGGGAGTAATGGAGACCACCCCTACGTGGCGGAAGGAGATGCTCCTCCCTTTCTCCTCTGGGGTTATATCAGAGGGGCCTAGAGGAGATTCAGGACATCCACAACCATCCATCATGCTCTGGACTGAATTATGTCCCCCCAAAATTCATATGTTGAAGCCCTAATGCCCAATGTGACTGTATTTAGAGAAAGGGCCTATAAGAAGGTAGTTAAAGTTAAATGAGGTGATAGGGCAGGTGCCTGATAGGAGAGGACTAGTGTCTTTATAAAAAGGGACACTAGAGAGCTAGAGCACTCTCTTTCTCTCTCTCCATCTCTCTCCCCCTTCTTTGCCCTTGCCATGTGGGGACACAGCGAGAAAGCAGCCATCTGTAAGTCAAGAGGAGAGCCCTCACCAGCACCCAAGCCCTGCCAGAACCTTAATCGTAAACTCCTAGCCTCCTTAAATTTCTGCTGTTTAAGCCTCCCAGTTTATGGTATTTTTTTTATGGCAGCCCGAGCAATCTAAGACACATCAGTAACAAGACCAACCTCCCTAACCCTGTGGTGTCAATGGAGGCCAGATGGGGAGCAATAATGAGACACCCTGGCCCGCCTAGCCATGGTGTATAAGAGGTGGCCTAGTGGGTGGGGAGTTCCACAGTAACTCAGCAGAAATGAGGAACCCCTCCCCTAACAAATGAAAGTAATAGGAAGTCTAAGAAAAGACACTGAAAATCTCAGTAAAGAAATTAAAAATATAGGCAGGGCACAGTGGCTCACACCTGTAATCCTAGCAGTCTGGGAGGCTGATGTGGGAAGATCGCTTGAGCTCAGGAGTTCAAGACCAAATGCAAGAGTGAGACCCGGTCTCTGCTAAAAATAGAAAAATTAGCTGGGTGTGGTGGTGCACGCCTGTAGTCCCAGCTTCTTGGGAGGCTGAGGCAGGAGGATCACTTGAGCCAGGAGTTTGAGGTTGTTGTGAGCTAGGCTGATGCCATGGCACTCTAGCCCAGGTGACAGAGCAAGACTCTTTCTCAAAACAAACAAACAAAAAAAAAAAAAATTTAAAATATAGAGAAGAAACAAACAGAGATTTTTGAAATGAAAAATACAATTACTGAAATAAAATAAGTGATGGGCTCAACAACAGAATGGAGGGGACAGAGGAATAAATTAGTGGACTCGAACATAGAACAATAAAAATTAACCAATCTGAACAATGAAGAGAGCATATACTGAAATATTAAAAAATGAATAGAGCCTCAGGGACCTGTGGGACTATAGTAAAAGATTTAATATTTACATCTTTAGAGTTCATACTTTATCAAAATTAAAATTATTTATTCTGTGCCAGACACTGTTAAGAGGATGAAAAGATAAGTTACAGACTGGAAGAAAATATTTTCAAATCACATATCTGACAAAGGACTAGTATCTAGAGTATATAAAGAACTCTCAGTTCTTTAAAAACTCAACTGTTAAAAACAAAACAACAACAAAAAAATCCAATTAGAAAGTGGGAAAAAGACAAGACTTTTCACTGAAGAGGACATATGGGTGACATTATGCACATGAAAAGATAGTCAACATCACTAACTATTAAAGAAATGCAAATTAAGACCACAATGAGCAATTACTATACATCTATTAGACTGGCTAAAATTAAAATAGTGACAACATCAAATGCTGATAAGGATACAGAGAAGGTGGATCTTTCATACGTTGCTGATGGGAATGTAAAATAGTACAACCATTCTGAAAAATAGTTTGGCAATTCTTTGAAAACTAAACATACATTTGCTCTGTGACTCAGCAATTGCCTTCCTGGGCATTTATCCCAGAGAAATAAAACTCATGTCCACACAAAGACCTATGCATGATTATTCATAGCTGCTTTATTTGTAATAGCCCCAAACTGAAAACAACCAAAACGTCCTACAATAGATGAAGAGTCCAATAAACTGTGATACATCCATACCATGGGATACTATTCAGCAATAAAAAGGAACAAACTATTAATACATGCAACAACTTGGATAGATCTCAAAAGCATTATGCTGAGTGAAAAAAAAGCTAATCTCAAAAGGTCACATACTTCATGATTCCTTTTATGTAATATTGTTAAAATGAAAAACAATTATAGAGATGAAGAACAAATTAATTGTTAACAGGGTTATGGATAGTGAGGATGGGGTGTTTATGTGACTATAAACAGCACAAGGGAGATCTTTGTGGTAATGGAATAGATCTTTGTCTTGGTTGTGATGGTGGTTATATGAATCTACACATTTGATAAAATGACATGGAACTATATATGCACACTATGACTGTGTCAATTTCCTGGTTTTGATATTGTACTATTGTTACACAAGATGTAACCAATGGGGAAACTGGGTGAAGAATACAGAGGACCCCTCTGTACTATCATGGCAATTTGCTGTGACTCTGTAATTATTCCAAAATAAAAAGTTTCAAAATTTGAAAATATATGTGTGTATTTATGTGTGTGTATATATATATTAATATTTATTTACTGTTAAAATCACTATAATTTTCAGATGCTCTGTTTTGCTTTTTACCAATTTTTAAAGCCACTAATTTAGGACAAGAATATTTCCAGACCTTTACCATGTTACCTAGTCTGTGTATTGGTGGGATGACCTTGAGTAAACTCCCTGAACCTCTGTTTCTGTCGTTGTAGACTTGGAATAATTATACTCATTCCATATGCCCACTGGGTTTTCCTAAGGATCAAATAAGGTAACATATGTGAAAACCCTAACCCTGTACCTGACAATGATAGACACTCAGTTATCATTAATTTCTTTCCTTCCTTCTTGCTTTCCTTTCACTTTGTATTACACTACTTTATGAATCCTTATTTTCAGTTTGGTTTCAAGTACAACTCTGGCTCCATCATGTCATATTGTTCCCCTTCTTTCTGATATATTTCCTTGATCAGGATATGGTGGCCTTACTAAGAGAGTTTCTACAATTTTGAAACTTCCTGGAGAGGACTTGCTTAGGTTTTTAAAGATAATGATCTATAGCCTAGATAGGTAAACTTAATGTAAAACTCCTATTGATAAAACTGATTAAAGCTCCTTGCAGAAAAGTTCATTCAAAGTCTGGGGCAGAAGATGTCTAAGATAAGCTTTGAATGTCTTTTTGTGCCATAAAGTAAGAAAATTATCAAGAACTTATGGGATCATGTCTAAAGGAAACAGAAGCCAAATTGAATGCACTTCCACTGGTCTAAAATGACACAAACTGAGCATCGGAAAGAATGAGCAAGAAGGAGGCAGCTGAGGCAGTATAGTTTTAATCCCCCTGAATTCCCCTAAAAACATAAAGAGCAACTAGGATGGCAAAACAAAAGACCCATGGGTGATCTCTAACAATAAATTTAGATGACAAGTGATACCTCCAGTACACAACACCCCGACCTGTAAGACCTGAGCAGTATCAGCATTTGCATTGGAGGAAAAAGCGTAATGACAAATGAGCCTCTGACGGCCCTGAGATCCCCTGAGATCGTGACAACTACAAAAATCACCATGTGGTACTCACTGCAAAGCTCAGGCCAATCTGAGAACAATGGCTGAACTTGGAAGGAGGTTCTGGAGGATAAAATTCATGGGCGAGTTCAAAGGGATCATGTTGTAATAAGGTCTAATGATATATTAAATAATAAGGTCCAACAGAGCACTCTGGGGCCTATAAACTCTCAAAATTAACAAATTGAATCTCCCCTGGAAGACAAAGTCCCCCACTGAGGATAAACTGCTGAAAGGAGAATCCAAATTGAGCAGAATTTGAACTATAAGGGCAAATAAAGAGAAGATCTAAGTAACAGTTGGGAAGGAAAGTAAGGAGACAAATCTCAGAAATTACTTTTAGTCACTTTGGAGGAAAAAAAAAACCCACTACAGATTTTCTAGATCTATAAAGCAAGAAAATCTCTTCTGCTCTTCTCCTGAAAGTACAGGAAAAAAAGATTATAGTTGAATTTCATACAAAGTTATTATAAGAGAATAAGACTAGAATAACATCCCTACAGACAATAAAATCACACCAGAAAAATAAGCCCACAAAAAAACCATGAAAATTATGATTTAATATTTGTAAGAACTAAAGAAATAAAAGCATGGTAGAAATTATGAGATAACAACATGTATCAAAATTAGAAAAATTCAGCTGGGTGCAGTAGCTCATACCTGTAGTCCCAGCTATTTGGGAAGCTGAGGCAGAAGGATCACCTGAGGCCTGGGCAACATAGTGAGATCCCATCTCTTAAAAAATTTTTTTAAAATTCAGAAATCAGGTGATTATTGAAAATAAATATTTTAAAAGACAGAGGAAAAAACTCAAGAAAATCAGAAAAAATAAAAATAGTAAAAATAGTTTTAGACATAAAAACAAAACCAGAAGGAACACACAATGGATAATGCTTTAAGATAAATAGAAAATGGAGACATGGAAGTTTTATAAAATAAAAAAGACTTGAAGGAAAGGACAACAAAGATTTGAAGGAAAGAGACAGGTATAGGAGATTGACCAAAAAAATAGCCAATATACGTATAATAGGAACCCAAAGGAGAAAACCAAAGCAATGGAACAGAACAAATATTAAAAATTATAATTCAAGAAAACTTTCTTGAAATAAAAGATTCCATGAAACTATATAGTGAAAAAGCACACTACATTCTGGGAAAACCAACCCCCAACGGCACACCAAAATACATTCTAGTAAAAATGTTGGACTTTTTTGAAAAAAACAATACCTAGTCCTTAGAACATCTAGCAAAGAACTGAGACTCTTGTAAGGAAGAATAAAAGGCAGATTGTCATCACACTTTTCTACAGCAGAAAATGTAAATCATGGATTTAAAATCCATACAAAATTAATTTTAAGTAGGAAAGTAGTAAGAACTCTTACAAAAATGCAAGAACTTTGGTCGGGGGCCGTGGCTCATGCCAGTAATCCTGGCAATTTGGGAGGCTGAGGTGGGAGGATCACTTGAGGCCAGGATTTCGAGACCAGCCTGAGCCAGACCCTGTCTTTACAAAAATTAGAAAAATTAGCTGAATGTAGTAGTCCCAGCTACTTGGGAGGCTGAGGCAGGAGGATTGCTTGAGCCCAGCAGTTTGAGGTTGCAATGAGGTATGATGATGCCACTGCACTCTAGCTCAAGGGACAAAGCAAGACCCTGTCTCCAAAAAAAAAAAAAAAAAAGCAAGAACTTCTACCAGAGCTTCAAAGAATCAAGAATCAAAAAGACTAGAGAGACATCAAAACAAGGACTAGTGTTGAACATTGTATAAATAAATACTCACACGTAGAACCGAGACTAAATGATAAGGGTCCACAGTTGTGATATCTGACAAGGTCAAATTCAGAACAAACAGTTTAAAAAGAGATTTTAGGAAGCACTTTAAAATGTTAAAGGCTGGCCAGGCATAGTGGCTCACACCTGTAATCCCAGCAATTTGGGAGGCCAAGGCAGGAGGATTCCTTGAGGCCAGGAGTTCAAGACCAGCTTGGCAACATAGTGAGGCACTCTACAAAAAAGTTTTAAAAATAATCCAGGCATGGTGGTCACAGCTACTTGGGAGGCTGACATAGGAGGATCCTGGGAGGCTAAGGCGGGAGAATCACTTGGGCCCAGGACTTGGAGGCTCAGTGAGCTATGATCCCCCTACTGCATTCAGCCTGGGCGACAGAGTGAGACCCTGTCTCTAAAAAATAAAAGAAAAAAAAAAAAAGAAAAAACCTTTTGTTCATGCTTATCCTCCATTTCTAGACTACAGGACTCTTAAAAGCAGGATTTGTTTCTTTTTTGTCTTTGTGTCTCCAGTGCCCAGCAAAGTGTCTATTATAAAGTAAAAGGTTAATATGGGTTTGTTGAGTAAATTTGGTATAACTATATTTTCATAGGATTGCTTCCATGTCATTTTTGCTTTTCTTTCCCAAACTAATTATTGTGGATCTAATGAGTGTGTATTACATTTGCTTAATATTAAAACTGTAAAAGCAGTTCCTAAGCCCTAAAAAAGAGCTCAAGCAGTGGAGGGATTCTATCTATAATGGCAATTTAGTGGAGAAGGAGGATAAACACATTGGTGATCTAATACCATCATTATTAATCTAATTTTTAAGCTAACATTGGTATAAGACTCTACAGTAGGGGTTCCAAACTCAGTTACCTATAGGAGGTAGCAGGTAACACACATGAGTGAAAGGCTGTGGCAAAATGAAGAAACTGTGCTGCTTCTGCAGGGGACAGTCACTTACTCATCTCCAAGGGATGGATGCCATTTGGAAATAATGACTTATAACTAATAAAAGAATAGTGGAGAAAAAATAAAATACTAAAAATTTCTTAAGTTATCAAAAAAATAGAACTAACAGAAACAAAAAATAGATGAGACAAATAGTAAACAAACAGCAAGATATTTACTATAAGATGTCTTAAACTCAACCATATAGATAATTACATTACAGTCCAAATTATGAAAATTGTGGTCTCAGGTCCCTTTGCCCTAACAAAAATTATTGAAGATGATAAAGAGTTTTTATTCACATAAGAGATATATTTATCATATTAGTTATTTTAAATGAGATAAATGCTTAATATATATACATAATCATTCATTTAAAATAACACAACCTACTTTTTGGAATAATAACTATAATTTTCAAAAAATATTTAGTGATTTAGTGAGAAGAGTAACATTGTTTCACATTTTTGCAAACTTCTTTAATGTCTGGCTTAATAGAAGATAGTTGGGTACTCCTATCTGTTTCTATATTCAATCTGCTACAATATGTTGTTTTGGTTGAACTATATGAGGAGAATCTGGCTTCACATAGTTAGGGAGGTGGAAAAAAGATCTATATGTTAATAGCTTTTTCGTATACTTGTGGATATTCATCTTTGATGCTACACTAAAATTTGACAAGTGGTAGGTGCTTAAAGGTCAGTTACAATGTGGAAAATGAAATCATATCAATGAACTTTTTAATTGTCAAGTACACTAACATCCATTTGTCTATCTAGCACTTTGAATGTATCTTTTACCCACATGGCACCATGCGTTAATCATTTGCAAAGTATTGGTTCACTGAGTTTTACAGATCTTCCAAATGTTGACACATTTCAACATATAATATTGAAAAAATTACAATTGTTTTATCATTATTGATCTCATCTATTGTAAGCTGTCAAGTTCATGGTCACAAGCACAAGTTTTCCAAAATTCTGATTTTTACTTGAGAGCTCAAATGTTATCATTGGCAAAATAATACAGCAGTAGTATTTCTTGAAGTAACAGGATCATTACATTTATTTTTGAGAAAAATCACTGCCAAATATCCAAGTTTGTAGTACCATATTTTGTTAGTTGTTCTTTCAAATAAAAGCAGTGTTCCATTTAAAAAGTGGCTAATTCAGTTTGCAACTAAAATAATCCCACAAGTACTTAGGACATTATACTTCAATATGTAGCAGAAGTGCCTTATATGTATTTCCAATTCAAAAAACAGAATATTTAAATGATATGTATTTAATTAAATTAATGCATTTTACTCCTTGATCAAGAAAGTTCTTAAGTGAAATTTGAATTTTCTTTTTATGAGTACATTTTGAATGCCAATGACTACACTATAGTTTGTTGCCAATGCCTTGATTCATGCTGAGGTGGTTTTATCCACTATGGCTTTTGCACAATTAGTGCAAATGTCCCTACATGAAAAAGGAAAATAATATTCTAGCATTATTATGAAAATAGTTTTGATCTCACAAAACCCCTGAAAGGCCCTTAGATACTTCCAGGGGTCCATAGACCACACATTAAAGACCACTGGTCTAAACTCTCCAATTAAAAGGCAAAGGTTATCATACTGGGTAAAAAAACAAGACCAAACTATATGCTGTCTACAAGAAACACTTTAAATATAAAAACACAAATTGGTTAAGTAGAAGAATAATAAAAATATGCCATGCAAATACTGATACTAAGGCAGCTGGAGTGGCTATATTAATATCAGATGAAATAGACATCATGAAAAAGCATATTCTCATGAATAAAAAGGGACATTTCATAATGAAAAAGGGTCAATTTCTTAAGAAGACATTGTAATCCTGAATGAGTATGCACCCAATAGCAAAGATACTAAAGATATAAAGAAATATGGCATAATTATAAGGAGAAATAGTCAAATCCATAATTACATTTGGAAATTTCAACACTCCTCTCTCAACAAGTGATAAAACAAGTAGATAGAAAATTTGTAAGTAGATAGAAGACTTGAATAACATTAACAACAAACCTGACCTAATTGACATTTATGAAACACCGTATCCAATGACAGCAAAATATGCATTCTTTTTAAGTGAATAGGAAATAGTCAACAAGATAGATCATATACTGAATCATGAAACAATTATCAATATGCTTAAAAGGATTAAACTTATACAGAGTATGATATATACTCACAATGGATTTAAATTACAAATTAATAACACAATATCTGGAAAATCCAAAAATATGTAGAAATTAAACAAGACATATCTTAATAAACCATGGTCAAAAAGTAAACATAACAGAAATTATAAAATATTGACTGATAATATAAAATACTGACTGATAATGAAAACATAACACACCAAAATATGTGTTAGAGGGAAGTTTAAATGCTTAGTTTAGAAAAAAGAATAGTAGTGTTTTAACCTTCCATCATAGGAAACTGAAACAAATTAAACTCAAATCAATGAGAAGGAAGAAAATAATAAAGATGACTAGAAATCAATAAAACAGAAAACAGAAGTAATAGAGAAAATGAATGAAATCAAAAGCTGTTTCTAAGGAAAGGTAAAAAAGTTTTTTTTTTTTGAGACAGAGTCTTGCTCTGTTGCCCTGGGCAGAGTGCAGTGGCATCATCATAGCTCACTGCAGTCTCAAGCTTCTGGACTCAAGCAATCCTGCCTCACCCTCCCAAGTAGATGGGACTATAGGTGTGCTCCACCATGCTCAGCTAATTTTTCTATTTTTAGTAGAGAGGAGGTCTTGCTCTTGTTCAGGCTGGTCTCAAACTCCTGAGCTCAAGCAATTCTCTTGCCTTGGCCTTCCAGAGTGCTAGGCTTACAGGTGTGAGCCACTACGCCTGGCCAAAAAAGATTTTTATGAAAAGATTTTTATTAAAATTAATATACCTCTAGCTCAAGTGATTAAAAAATAAATAAGACTCAAATTACCAATATCAGGAATGAAAGAAGGGCCATCACTATAAACCTATACACTTTACAAGTATTGAAAAATTATGATTAACCTTAATCCAACAATTTACTTGAAATGGAAAAATTCATTAAAAGACATGAAATGCCAAAACTGACACAAGATGAAATAGAAAATCTGAGTACTCTCATATCTATTAAAGAAAAGAAACTGATTTTTTAAAAAGCCTTCCTGTGGGGGAAACTCCAGGCGTAGGGTGCTTTACTTATGAATAATACCATTTCTACACAAGATCTTTAATAAAATAGAGTAAAAGAAACACTTTGCAATTCATTTTATGAGGACAACATAACCCTGAAAACAAGGCAAGATATTATAAGAAAAGAATGCTATGGACCAATATCTTTTATGAATAGAGATACAAAATTCTTTTAAAGAATAGCAACATATATATATATATATATATGTATGTATCTCCTATTGGTTCTGTTTCTCTGGAGAACCTTGGCTAACACACTTGGTAAGCTGCAAAGCAGAATTCTGGATCACAGATGTATTACTTTAGTTTTTTTCTAAAAGTTTTAATTAGCTGTCACATTTTTAAAATTTGGATTTCCAGCTTCTTATTTTAAAATAATCAACTTTATTCAGGCATTATTTATATAAAATAAAATAATCTATTTTAAATGTACAATTCCAGGAGATTTGTACAAATGTATAGACCTGTGTAACAACCACAGTAAAAATAAAGAACATTTCCATCACTGAACAAGATTCCCTTGTGCGTTTTTGCGGTCAACCCCCCCCCACCCATATCCACAGTCCTAGGGAACTATTTACCTGCTTTCAGTAACTATGGCTTTTTTTGTCCTTCCAATCACTCCAGGAGAAGGGTAAAGGCATTAACTTTAGGCTTTGAAATTTTAATTTTAAATGTTGTAATTCTAAAGTAATTACTAAAATAATAGACCAAGAGATTAATCGCCAAAACCACAGAGGACAAAAAAATGATAAAAAATAATCAGCCAAAAATAAGGTAAGAAAGGTGTTGGGCTAAGGGACATATGCACATATACCACTAGCATGACAGGACACAAAATGCAATGTCAGCTTTATTAGGAAAACTTATAAATACCACCCAGGCCCCATTTCTCATTATCACATAGACAGGCATGCCTGAGGAGTAGAGCTCCAGTAGAAGGATCCTGTCCTGCACGATTCTGTATGTTTATGAGGAATTTGGAAGGAGAACTTCCTGATCAAGAAAATGTTCCTATTAAAAGAAGTTTTGTGTTTTTCCACTGACCTAGGATCTTCCAAATGAGCTTCTTGTTAAGCTATAGAAAGTGAAGGTGGGAATCAGGGCCATCTCTTTTAAAGGAGAGAAAAAGAAGTCTAGAACAGGCAGAACAAATAGAAACTATCAAATAGAATAGTATTTTTTTTAAAACACAGTTTTGTCAATTGTTATATTAAATGTAAATGAACTAAATCCTCTGATTAGAAGACAAAATTATTAGACTTCACTTAAAAAAATACATACAAAGCATAAGTGTACAAAAAGGTTTAAAATAAAAGGATAAAAAGGGATGCTTTATGTAAATACTAACCAAAAGAAAGCTGATATAGCCATATACACACATACACACACAGATACACAGGATATATGTGTATATTACTCATACATGCATATATGATTTTATATATACGTAACCAAATATGTATATGTGTGTGTATATAACTCTATAGTGCCCTCTGTCTTTTCTCTCTCTTTATACACACACACACACACACACAGAGGCATGCATTGCTTAACGACAGGGATATGTTCTGAGAAATGCATTGTTATTTTGTCATTGTGCAAACATCATAGATTATACTTACCCAAACCTAGATGATATAGCCTACTGCATGTCTAGGCTATAAGGTATAGCCAGCGTATTGCTCCTAGGCTACAAACCTGTACAACATGTTACTGTACTGAGTACTGTAGGCAATTGTAACACAATGGTAAGTATTTGTGTATCTTAACACACCTAAACATGGAAAAGGTATAGTAAAAATACAGCACTATAATCTTATGGGACCATTGTCATATATGTGGTCTGTTGTTGACCAAAATGTCATTACATGGCATGTGACTGTGTGTACGTATATATATAGTTTTTGTATAAGACAAAATAGATATTATGGTCAAAAGCATTATTAGAGATAAAGAGAGTCTCTAGTATGTTTCTAACAACATGGACTTGAAATATGTGGATCAAAAATTGACAAAACTTCAAGAAAAATAGACAAATTCACATCGGAGTGGCAGATTTTTCACATTCCTCTCTTAGTAATTGATAGACCATGGAGACCAAAAAATAATCAGTGAAGATATAAAAGATTTTAACAACATGATTTTTAAAAATGTCACAATGGACATATATAGAACACCTCGTAATTGCAGAATACATATTCTTTTCAAGCACACATGTGGAGCATTTACAAAAATTGACAAAAAACTGAGACATAAAGCAAGCCTTAATAAATTTTAAAGGATTAAAATCATACAAACTATATTCCCATATTTTGGGGAATTGAGAAATATAATTCTAAGAAGAAATCATAACACAAAAATGATTTTGAACCAAAAGATAACAAAAATATGACATCTCAACATATGAGATATCACTAAAGACATCATTAGAGAAAAATGTATAGACATACATTCATGTATTGAAAAGGAAGAAAGACCAAAAATGAATGAGCTATTCATCCATCTCAACAAGTTAGAAAAAGAACAGCAAAATAAAACCAAAGAAAGTAGAAGAAAGAAAATAATAAAATTAGTAGCAATTAATGAATTACAAAACAAGTATAAAATAAAGATAATCAACTAACCACAAAGTTGTATTTTTGAAAACATTGGTAAATATGTCAAACCTCTGGTGAGAATCAACCGGGAGAAAGAGAGGGAGAAAGAACAGAGAGAGAGAACATAAATAATCAATATCAGGAATGAAAAAGAGGATAGTATAGATTCTTAGACATTAAAAAGAAAATAAGGAGATATTATAAAAACTTTATGTTAATAAATTTGAGTTTAGATGAAATAGAAAAACTCCTAAAATAATCATGAAGTATTCATGCAATGGAATTTCATACAGCAGTAAAACGAAAAAAATATGGCTAATCACAACAATACGGATGAATCTTAAATACATATTATTGAGAACAAGGAGAAAGTCAAACAAAAATAAACTTGTTTATTGACTGATACATTGGAGGGAGCACCATAATGAAAACCAAGGAAACGATTATCCCAAAAGACAGGGTAGTGGTTACTCTTGAGGGAAGAGGGGCTATGATTGGAGAAGAACACACTGGATTCTGGGGTGCAGCTTATGTTCTGTTTTCTGGACCTGGATGGTATGACACAGATGTTTGCTTTACAATTATCAGTCAATCTACATATATATGTTTTGTGTACTTTCTGCATAAATATTATATTTCACAATTTAAAAAATGATAAAAATTAATACAGGACTAAAGAGAAAGTCATATGTGCATTCGTCATTTCACACTTTTTTTTTTTTAAAGAGATGGGGTCTCGCTATGTTGCCCAGGCCGGCCTCAAACTCCTGGGCTCAAGTGATCCTCCTGCCTCAGCTGTACAATTAGCTAGAACTACAGACATGTGGCACCATACCCAGTTCATTTCATGCATATTCATATTTTTTCTTGTTTTTTCCTGTCTCTCAGATATAGTTTGTTGCACACTAACTGAATAAAGCATTCTTTTCTAAGGTGTTAACTTACACAATTATGGGGACTTAGACATCCCACAATTTGCCCCCTGCCAGCTGGAGACCCAGGAAGGCCAGTGGTATAGTTTGAAGGCCTGAGAATGAAGAGCTGATGATAAAATTCTAGTCCTAGTCTGAAGGCCTGAGACCAGGAGTATCAAGGGCAGTTCTAGTATATCAGTCAGGCAGAGAGTGAGAGATTCCTCCTTTCCTCCACCCTTTTGTTCTATTCAGGCCTTCAATGGGTTGGGAGATGCCCACCCTCATTGGGGAAGGCCATCTGCCTTACTCAGTCTGCTGATTCAAATGTTAATCTCTTCCAGAAACAACCTCACAGACACACCCAGAAGTAATGTTTACTGGATATCTGGGTACCCCTTAGCCCAGTCAAGTTGACACATAAAATTAAGTATCACAGCAGTTGAGCTGATTTTGTCTCCTCTTGAAATTAGAACTTTGATTGCCATAATAAAGTAGCATATATCCTATATATATATTTATTGAAGGCAGTCCTGTGAATTAAAAGTTTATGAAGACAACAAAAGAATCAGAAGTCACTTTAAGCATATATAAATATTGCTATAAATTGCAAACAGTAGAGTTTTGATGTTAAATTCCAATTTCTCTTCACTAAGGAGTTGGTGAAAACTCTTAGCCAGCAGGGCTAAAATAAAATCCTTTTTTAGAGTCCAGTCTGTGGAACTCTTCTCTTTGTGTCAAGGTTCTGCTGATGCTCTTCTAATGTCCCACACTCTTACTGGTCTACACCTCCATCACTTTCTTATGTTTGGGTCTTTGTTACTCTTTGTGGGAAATGCTCCCTATTTTTGTAACTGCTCAAAGATCACTCACTTTAAAAATCTTTCTGGCAGGAAAAAAATAGCTTTTTAGGTAAAGAAAATGCTTTTCTGCTGGATATAAATGTTGTCACCGTGACATCCTGGCCCATCATCATCCCTCTCCTCTAGGCTTCTTATGTAACCTTTTCATTTCCACTATGTTGTAGGCTCTGCCACAGCAAACTTAACTGATAATTTGGGGCTTGTTTTTACACGTATTAGTTGGATATTAAGTATCAGTTGAATTGGAGCAAAGCATCAGGTTACTCATGAAGAAAATTGAGAGAGAACATGTAAGTTGATCTAAAAAGAAGCTTTGAATTTGAATATGTTATATTGTTGAGATGTGTCCTTTAAGTCTGAATTGAAGGATAGGCCTCCATTTTGTGGCAAATAGTGTTTTATTTTGTTTTCAAAGTCAGGATATTAACCATGTAACTGGTAAATGGATTTAAAAAATACTCTTGGGTTGGACTTAAAGAAAGGCTTTTGGTGAACATAGAAACAAAGAAAGATAAAGTGAGGGGAAGAACCGAGTCCCTGTTGTAAATATGACGCTTTGGGAAAGAGCTGAGAGTAGTTAGGGTGGCAACCTTCTAGGCAGTCATCAGGCAGCCAGGAGTGGGGGTCTGAAGGTACATCTTGACAATTGAAGGTAATTCTGGAATTCACAGTAAGGTACTTAATGGGAAACAGACTTGCCTCCTGTTGTTTTCACAGCACAGGGATCTTCATTTAAGGATAATTGGCAATAGAATAATTATTATTTAATTTATAATGATTTTATTACAGTGATTTGGGTTGACCAATAACTTGTATATTTTAAAAATTACCTCTTCCTTTTTCTGGAGTTATGATATTATGATTTGAAAAGACATTGATTGAATCCAGGGCAGTACTCAAACACAACCAGATTCAAACGCTGAATGGATGGGTTGACAAATGAGGACACTGTTACCAGTTTAATCCCCATATGGGCCAATTAGTTTCACATAGAGAAGAACTCTGTTCCAAAGCCACAGATTGCACCATTAACCCCAGTCAGCCATCTCCAAATTGAGTGTCATTGATCACAAGAGGCCCAGGTATGAGTGTCGATGGCTCAGCACAAACCCATCATCGCCTCTGAGGGAAGAGCCACCTCTTGTCTCACACATCCTTCCCCTCAGATATGCCAGAGAATATTACAGTAGGATGGAGAAGTTGAAGGCTCCTTTTCCCCCCCACTTCCTGCACCCCACAGTCTTATTATAAAAGGTGAAAATTACAGTTGCATAGCTTCCATTTTTGTATGAAGTCTGCATGCTTTAGAGGAAACTAATAATAGCATTATTGAAAGCAATATGACTGGCAAGCAACAAATGACTCATGGATTCATTTCATCAATACCTAATAGATCCCTAAAAATTCTAACATTGACCCAAACAATTCAATGTATAGAAAAATCGGCAAATCAAATATTGGTCATCCTTAATAACTTCTGCAAACTGTATAATTGTTGATAATGGATTCATTTAAGATAATCTGAGTAATAAATGTAATTAAGTCATGCTTAACACGATTTTAGCAAAACCTGATGCAGATGTTTTTTTGTTACAGAGCAACACTCTTGTCTTGTAATCTATTGTAATTAAGCCAAAAATTTGGAATTAAGGAAAAGATAAATTATGACTAGAGCTGGTAATTGCCATTTGTGTTACTCCTCAGCAACCACTTTTGCTAAGATAGAGTTCATGGAATTTTCTAAATGTGAATACGTGTATTTCATTTTATTCCCAGCAGTTATTTTCCATTCCTATGGCTACTCTCTATTTTCTATTTACTCTATTTACTAGCCACCCAAACACTGATTATGTTTTCACTCCCTTCAACTCTTAAGGGTAATGTTCTCGGAAGACAAACCTCCCTGTCTCCCCTTTATTCATCCAAACTTAAGGATAAATCTAAGGATGGGTAAATAATCCCATATCAGCTTTACATTGTTAGAATGGATTGAGAATTCATAGGCCAGACAAGTGGCTTGCTAAAAACTTGATCTGGAAATCAACACCATGCCACAGGGTAGGCCCTTTGGTTGCTAGGGAAGCTTTGGAGCAACTTTCCCCAAGCAGGAGCCCGGATGGGCTAAGTCCCCAGTACTTCCCCCCACACTCCCCCATCTAGTAAGTCTCTGGGGAGGAAGGAGTAAGGGATGGGAGAGGTCAGGAGTGTAACTTTAATCCACAGGGAAACAAGAGGACAGGAAGAAAGGAAGTTGTCACCAACAGCGTTCATGCCTAAACGGGGTTTAGCAATGCCACGCTTCCAAGGGACCTGTGCTCTCATAAGGTTGATGTGTTTTCCCAAGTTGAATTCCCAGTAAAACAGACTCTGAGATGGAAGTTGGGCTGCAGGAAGTTTGTGGGGAGCACTGTCAGGGTAAACACCCATGGATGAGTGAAGGAGGCAGGATTGGGCAGGGGGAAAGTGCAGTGCAGTCACAACCAAGACCTCAGCTGATCCCCTGCTGGGGGTGGGGGTGGTGGGCTGGGAGAGAGGGGCTGCAGTGTGGGGACATAGATGGGCCTGCAGATTCAGCCTGAACTGAAGCAAGGGGGCTGGACCTTACACCCCCAGAACATACAGTCATTGGGAAGGAGGCATAATCTGATGTAAAGTGGCTCTCTCAGTAGAGGGCAATTCCTGGAAAGGGGACTCAAGAGGTGTCAGTGGCCAACGGTCCCAGCAAGTAAGGGAAACAGCTGCTTCCATCCTGAAAGGAGGGGGTTGCAGATCTGGGCAGTGACTGCAGCATCCAGTACTACATTGAAGGAACCCAAATGCAAGACATATACCACATTATGTTCAAGGAACTGAAATGTAAAGTGTTAGGATTCAGTCTTCATCCTAAATATATCCAACAAGCATCCAACAAGCACTGCCACTTGGCCCTTCCTCCTTCATGCCATGAAGCATGAAAGCTGTCAAATTTCTCCCAGCTGTCTACAAAATTTCTATCTATGCACATCCATTTTCACATTCACTTTTATCTTGTAGAGGTACCCACCTTCCCTTCAAGGTCTATCCCTTTCTGTTTATTCTCCTTTATCCTTTAGACTCAACCCTCACTAAGTAATCCACTTTTTCCTTCATTTTCAAGCTCTCTTTCTGAACTGGCTCTTTCTCTTTCCCCATTTATATTGTCTAGTTTCTCTCATCCTGAATTTTAAAAAAGTCTCATCACCCTGGATGCCCTTCTGGCTATCACTCATTTCCCAAATTCAGGTGGGTAGGAAATGCGACATTATTTCTAGAACTCAACTTCATTTCTATTTGGAGGCTCCATTTTTCTGGGTGGATGGAAACCTCCTTTCTGCCCGGGAAACCTCCTTTCTGCCCGGGATTGTGTTGTAGCTCTGGAGGGAAGGCAGTGGCTTACGTGGTAGCAATTCATCTGGATGGAGAATGGCTGTTGATTTTGGTTGTCCATGCACACTGGCATCCTCCGAGATGTCAGTCATCTCAATTGCCTCTTGGTTGTTAGTCCTTGAAAGTTCCTACTGATCTGTCCCTCAGTCCCTTCATTTCCGTTTTGCTAGTGCGCTGGAACTGCAATGCTGATCCTACAGCATTGTAGGGGTGGGAATCTCAGAAGTCTGCCTAAAGCCCCGTGCAGGCTCACAGATCCTAGTCACACAGGAATCATAGTGTTGCTGCCCAGGTCACGCTGGGCCCCAGGAAGCCCTGAGGAGCCTGAATGCCTTCATTAACCCTGGGGACATGTCTGCCCCTGGCACTTCCTTCCATCCAGGCTCTCACAAGGAAAGGAAGCACAATTTTCCTCTTCTGTTGGAATCCTGAAGCCTGTCAGGTTGTTGACTCATTTTGCCATTCATGCTGACCCCATGGGGCAGGTTATAGGACTTCCCCAGACACTCACCCATTTACTCCTGTACTCTGTTCCTCCTGCTGGCCTGAGGATCTTTTCTGGTGCTGTTGGTGGTGTACAAGTGGGCATAACACTTTGTTCTTACAGCCTCACCACATTCTCCCTAGTCTACTGTTTTAAGCTCAGAGTCATTTCTATTTCCCACTGAGGGCTGGGTTTTTGAAACTAAAAGGCCAGGAGAGAACTCCTTTCCTTATCTTTCTGCTCTGTCATCTCTTTCCTGAGGCAAGGATCTTCTAGATCACTGAATGGCCAGTAAGAACTAAGGAGAATAGGAAACCAGAGAACAACAGTTAATATTTCAAAATACTATAGTGTCCTGCCACATTTAGGCAAAGTGCCCATACAGAACTTGGCTCCCAGGAAGTCTCAATAAATATCAATTTCTCCCCCTCATCGCTCCCCTCTTCCTCAATTTGCCATTTTCTCTTTAACTCAGTTCAATGAAGCTTTCAACCCCATTACACCATGAAGTGACTTCAACCAAGGTAATCAATGACTTCCCAAT
Organism: Daubentonia madagascariensis; assembly: GCA_023783475.1. Lineage (NCBI taxonomy): Eukaryota > Metazoa > Chordata > Mammalia > Primates > Daubentoniidae > Daubentonia > Daubentonia madagascariensis. The sequence goes on along the minus strand of JAKFHU010000258.1, from coordinate 11,047,992 downwards.
TGTAAAATTCAGTAGGCATTTATCAGATTTTATCTTTTATTTTACTTCTGTGCAGCATTCACACTGCCAAACACTGCCCCCTTTTTGAAACTCTCTCCTACCTTGGCTTTCATAACTCATTCTGTTTCTCTTCTTACCCATTGGCTATTTTTTCTCCATCTCCTTCTGCCCTCCAGTGTTGGTGCTTCCCAAGGTTCGGTTCTTATATCACATTGCTGCTAGGAGCCACTTACCCCATACTCTGATGTGGACCTAGATCTTCAGACCAGGTCTTTTGTTCAGGCCTTCTTTTTTCCATATCCCCAAATGCCTCTGATATTAGGTCACTAGAGTGCTAGGCATGGAGTGAAAACGCAATCGTGTTAGCTATTGTGTTTATTACTGTATCTACCTGGAAGTCTCACAGGTGTGCTTGCATTTTAACATGTCTGAAATAGCTCATTTTCTTTTTTCTTCACAACCCTGCCTCTTGACAACCCTCTGCTCCAAAATAAGCAATAACAGCCATAGTGTGTGCATGCTCACACATGCTCTCTCTCTCACACACACACACACGCACGTGTGCACTCCAAGCCTCCTCCCAGTGCTGGGAGGGAAGAATTCTGGGCATCATCCTTCATTACTTCTATTCACCACCCCTCTGCCCACCATCTGATCACTCATTCCTGTTGATTCCACACCATAAATTTTTCTGGAGACTCTTCCTTCTTTTTCCTCTCCACTGTTCCTGCATTCAATAGAATTTTCTCTCCTCTCACAATTATTCTTCAAGTCTAACTCAAACGTCTTCATGTCACTGAAACCTTCCCTGCACCCATTTTCTTTTCTCAGACTCCCTGATGTTACTCTCTCTTGCTGCTTTTGGTGCACTTTTCACTGTCTGGAATGTCCCCCTCCCCCTGTCTGATCAACTTCTGATTTCATTTTAACACTCAGCTAAAATGTCATTAACCTCTTTTTAGGTTGACCTGACTTATTCCCCCTCATTCCGCTACTAATTGCTTCCCATGGTGTGTTCTCATATCCCTTTATAGATATGTTTATTGTAGCAGTTATTTGTGTTATGGTTGCTTGTTTATGTTGGTTCAGATAGACGGAGCATCTTGAAAGTAGGCTCCATGTTGCACTTGTATCTATCTCTAGACCTTTGTCTGTATAGACAGTCAACAAATGCTTACGGAATTAAGTTGAAGTGAATGTTAAATTGTGAACTGTATAATCTGAGGTTTAAAACATTTTATCAGGGAAGACAATGGGAGTAGGTAAATATGCAAATAAGTTTTATGAAATCCTGACTCGAGATTTAAGAAAAAGAGGTTATGATAACCTGTCATTAAGGAGAAAGTACATGAAGAGCAACAAGAGTTGGAGACTTTGCCCTTTTTCTCACTCTTTGTAAGTTTCTCCTAATGGACTATCTAAAGAAGCTTCTGCTTATAAATAACATTTCATGTAACTCAAGGACTTTCTCAGATATTTGGAAGGAGAAAGCTATAAGGAAGTAACTTACAAGAAGATGAGGGGTGGAAAGAGACCTAATGTAGACAAATATGATATGACACGTGCGTTTAGCAAATTGTTATTCTTTGAACATTGTATACTCAAGGATCCCAATGGCCCTTTGAATGGAGCAAGAAAAAAGTTGAGTTTAAACTAGACGCCAAAGTCCAATTGTTTTCTGAATTTTTAATACCTTGATGTAGAACAACCGAGGAAGGCAACTCCTCTTTGGTAATCATAGACTTTAAAGGAAAATCAAGGCAGTCTAACATTGTGTTAGAAGAAATCCATCTGATTTGTGATTCATGACTGTATCTAGGGGTTTTCATGGCTCAACATAACCTTCGTCTGTCCAAGTGACTGACTCTCATACAAATTGTACTTCTAACTTTTTATTCTTGATTTTGTGGCATCTACATCATAGGATCTTCAGAGATAAAATTCCCAAGTGTTCAACTTTAAATTTTTTAAGAAAAAATTTTGAGAAATTAACCAAGGGCAAGAGTTTCTAAAAATATTTAATATTAATGTAGGTAATAATGTATGAAAAAGGCAATTTGTTAGAACACACTTGTCAAACAGAAACACAAACAAATGTAGAGAAGATACTATTTTAATTAATTTTGTGCCTTGAACACCTGTTAACCTAAATATATTTTATTTGGTAATAACTGATAATTTTTTATACTTGTAAGCACACATCTAAATAAGAAACAGAGAAAATAGTTATGCCACAGACAGGCTACGCTTTTTAAATAGGAATTTGAAATTGAAGTTTCAGTTGAGATCACAAGATACAAAAAATATGAAATTTCAAGCCAGGTCCCTATTATGAAGGAAATAGTTCAAAACTTAGTCTATGACTCAAATGCTCTCATCCACTTAAAAAATATAAAATAGTGGAGAAAATTCGAGATAGAGGAGATTTGTGAAGGGTAGAGTCGTGCTCACCACCTCCAATGGAGAGGAGGTGAGGATGTTTCCTTTACTCATGCCAGGGGGCTTCCATGGGATCATGTGGAGAGCTTGGAACGTGTTCCCTACCATGGGTGGGTGGGGGAGTCAGATCTCAGTTCTGCGGACTGGGTTCTGACTCACATTCAGAAAATTGGGAAACAGCCTGCCCAACTGCTTCTGTGGCAGAACCAAGGGGGACAGAATGGTTTGCCAGGCAAAGGATGTTTGAATGTTTCCTGTGACCCAGATAAAGTCCCATGGGAGAGAGAACTGCCCTGGGGCCATCTGGAGTTCTGCTTAGGAGGCCTTCTGCCAGAGGGTGAGAGGACTCCAACAGGGTTGAGGAAACAGAAGCTCAGGGGTGATCAGGAGTAGCCGGCTGAGGAAGCAGGTGCAGCACCCATGTCACAGGGGTCGCAGTTAGAGTAACCCAGAAGCAACTCTCCAAAGAACCCCTGGACAGCTAGCCTGAAGCATATGCCAGCAGGTGCATGGGCATGTGACCTGTACGGTGTATGGGGTCTTGTAATTGGTTTAATGCTCTGATCGCATAGTCTTGCAATTCTTAATTCTTCTCCAACAAGGGGCCTGGCATTTTCATCATGCACTGGGCCCTGCCAATCATGTAGCTGGTTTTTGTGCTAGGCCAAGAGAATGCAAAGCTGGCTGACAATGGTACCAGCTGGGTAAGAACTGTTTTGTCCTTCATCCACAGATTGACTTGTGGATTGGAAGAGGAAAATGAGATAGAGAAATAGAGCAGCTGAGCCTGCTTGCTTTTTCCCCTTCAGCCTAAAGAAGGTTTGAATTCTAAATCAAATTCAGAGCTTTGATTAAAATCTAATTATTGAATCAAGATAGTGTTTGCAACTTAAAATGGTCATAGTTCTGTCTAGACAACAATCTGAGACTGGATTTCCTCCTACTATAAAAAGCAAACCAATATTATTTAATGAAATAGTACAGAATCAACAATTGAAGGTTAAAAAAATGAGGTGTAGTTCTGAAACTTTACAGTTGATTCTGAAGGTATTCTCATTAGCAGAAGAAATTGTGTTTTAAAATGGATGGGGAAACTTTCTGGAACAGTACTGTATGTACATGAGATAACTGAGGAAGGAGTTGAAGTAATTATCCAGGTGAAGGTTGGAAATTTACTGTTATTATTTTCACTGCTAGCTGTTGTGTTGGAAAGTTCAATCCCCATAGAGCAGATTCTGAAACAACTAGAAATGCACACCACCTCAGGAAGTTAAAATTATACACCAAAATGAGGCTCAGAAATTACAATATGTATGTATTAGTTTTATTGTGTACCATGATTCTCCTGCACAGCCAGGAATAATAATTATGTATGCCTGTTGCTTTGGAATTAGAACATGAATTCTAGCTCGATGCCCCACAGCAGTTATTTAATTGTGGTCAGTAACTTTCTGTGACCTGAGAGTCCTGAAATATTAAATGTAATGTCCAGAGATTGCTTAAGTTGCTAACAGATTCAGCTGTCAGAGAGAAAGTGAGAATATGAATGAAAAAATTTTTCATTCATACTGTAATAACATAGCAGGAAAAAAAATCTGACAATGAAATAAGAGGGAAGTTTCCACAGGGCTTTAAGTATCCCAGTTTCATGTGGCACCACATTACTGGTATCTCAGGTCCTCAGGTATGCTCGTATGTTCCTATACAGGCACCTGGCCTGTGCCTTAAGAAAGACATCTGTAAAAAAGAGAAAAAGACAAATAGTACTGACAACTATTGCAACGGACTCTATGTCTTAGTTCAGGCTGTTTTAAAAAAATACCTGAGACTGGGAGGCTTAAGCAACAGATTTTTATTTTTCACAGTTCTGGAGGCTGGGAAGTCCAAGATCAAGTTGCTGGCTCATTCAGTGTCCAGTGAGGGCCTGCTGCCTGGTTTGCAGATGTCTGTCTTCTTGTTGTATCCTTCCATGGTGGAGAGCAGAGAGAGAGGAAGCAAGCTGTTGTGGCTTTTCTTATAAAGGCACTAATCCTATTCATGAGGGCTCCATCCTCATACCTATTTACTTCCCAAAGGCCCCACCTCCTAATACCATCACATTGGAGGTTAGGATTTCAACATGTGAATTGTGGGGGGGCATATTGCCTATACCTCTATTTAAGTTATACTCTTTCAGAAATTGCTCCATTAATCATCTAGGATATTCACTAATTCAGCTGTAGAATTAACATGGTTATTTCAGAAACCAACTGTGGCAGAGTGTGGCTGGCTGCTCATCAAATCTATTTATTTTTCTTCCTGAGCCAGACTCCCTTTCGTGGCTTGCCTTATAGTTAAATGGCTTGGGGGAGTTTTAACTCATGGAATGTGAGTGCAAGGATCTGCCACGTTTTTCCCCTTTCTGCCAATCTGATTTTGTGATTATATGGTGAACATGTCAGAGCTCTAACATGGAAGAAACTTGAGCCCACAAATTAAAACTCAGCAGAAACTTGCCTGCTATTCAGGACTTTACAAAGATGAGAAATTTACTTCTATTGTTTTGTGCCCATGTAGATTTTTGAGTTTGTTTATAGCAGCTATGTAGCAGCTAGTGTCCCATTAATATAAATATATTCAAATTTATGGTAAAGGAATTTTACCTTGTTGACTACTATGTTTTAGGTACTAATATTTCATAAAATTTAATTTGCATAAATTGTTGAAATAGTTGTAATTCCCATTTCACAAATGAGGAAATTAAGGCTTAAAAAAATTAAGCAACTTGCCTGTGATGAGACAAAGTATGCAGAGAGGGGATTTGAACTCAGGTCTGCAAGTCTCCACAGAGTGTTTATGTTCTTTCCAATAAACTATTTTGTGTCCCAAGAGGAAAACTTGTTTACCATATAAACTGCGCATAGTGCACAGATTTATTTGTGCATTTGTTTGTTCATTCATTAATTTATTCAACAAATATTTATCTGTGCCTACTTTGTTCCATGTCCTGTCCTAGGACAAGACACCAATTCTGTTAAGATAGAGAAACAGTTAACTTAATTTTTGTTACCTGATCCTCTGGTCTGAATGTTTGCGTTCCCCCAAAATTCATATGTTGAAATCCTAACCCCCAAGGTATTTTAGGAGGTGGGGCCTGTGGGAGGTGATGACGTCATGGGGGTGAAGCCCTCAAGAATGGGATTAGTGTCCTCATAAAAGAGGCTCAAGAGAGCTCCTTCACTCCTTTCAATGTGTGAAGACACAGTAAGAAGGCACCATCTATGAAACAGGAAACTGGACCCTCACGAGACACCAAACTTGCCTGTGCCTTGATCTTGGACTTTCCAGCCTCTAAAACTGTGAGAGAGAAATTTCTGTTGTTTACAAGCTATCTAGTCTATGGTATTTTGTTATAGCAGTCTGAACAGACTAAAATACCTGATGTCCTGAAATTCTAAATGTCCTTCCAGTTTCAGTAACTCCCAAGAAATGGTAGAAGTACTAAGAAATAGCTCTCAGTATCTAATTTACCCATTTGTAGCAAAGAAGAGTGAACATTTTTCTTAAAATACATAAATAACTACTACTGAGAAATACTAGTCTTAAGAATATCTGGCTTAATAAAGAATGAGGGCTTTCTCTCCAAAATTTAGGAGGGACATACCTACGGATGAACATGCTGGCTGTACCCCATATTGTTGGGATGCAATAACAAGGGGAGAAATCTAGCATGTGCTTTGTATGGAGTATCATCATACCACAACTGATAGATTCTTCCAAATTCCCATAAGGCACAGTCTAAGAGAAAGAACAATGCTACTTAAATAAATAATAGTTCTAAATAATAATTCTGTAATAAAAACTAACATGCTTTTATTACAGAAATTTATTAAACTCATATAGTGGAACAGCAAAAACAGAGCAGAAATAAAAGTTTACAATTTTTCAAATACATGAAGCCCAGAGTATGTAATCCATTCTAGTTTCTACAGTACTTATTTTTAGGGTTTAATCCATCTAAGATTTAATACAGCTGATGAGACCAGGAGAAATATTTTGAGGCAGAATGGCTCATAAGACAAATCCAGTTCTCTTAAATGTGTTGATATAAAAATAGGAAACAAAAAAAATTTCATGGGTAACAGATATCCAGTAATTCAGTAACTCCGAATACCACAACTCTAAAAGTGTTGAAAAAAGCTTGAGACACTCTTTATCGCTGGTGTCATAAGGGACTATTTTCTTAAAAATAAAAAGTGGGTTGGGCTACTATGGAATAAAAATCTGACCCATGTTTGTGGTTTACAGCAAGAAACCTGTAACAGAATAGTTTTGCCAACAGTGACTATTAGAGGTCTGATAATTATGGGAATAAATTATGTATATTTTATACCTAGATACACTGAATAGAATTAGGATGCAGTCTTATGTTTTTTACAGCTCATGGCGTGCTGGGAAATATGGGGAAAGTAGAAAGGCAGCAATGGAGTCTCAGATGGACTGTGTATTTTAAAATGCAAATTTTGTTCTAGGATGGTCAGGAAACAAGTTTCTTTTACAAATGGAGAAAACTGAATTTTAAAAAAACCCCTCTTGTTTCTTATTACGTTTCCTACTCCTGCCCACAATTCCAAGGGACGTGCATTTCATAAGAGAAAAGATGTGAACATAGATGTACAAATACAACAAACTACATAAATATCAGGGGGATATAGTATAAAAGATGACTAACATCAGAGAGTTGTCAGGACATGGAAAAGCAGAGAATGAAGTGTATATCAGTAGGAGCTCTTCTACAGAAAGAAGTCAAAGGCATTAGCAAGAATCTTGCAATGGGAGAAAATAACAGGTATATCAACATGGCTAGAGACGCGTGACAGTAATTGTAATTTTTGCCGGGTGTTTCCAGAAGCGACAAAATGGTCTCAGAAAAAGTAAACTTATTTTGTAACTTTCTGGATGTATGGTAAAACATGGTCATTCTGCAAAAACGGTCTCCATTTCAATTATTCTCAGAAGTCATGAACTTCAAAAGAAAGAAACGGTATCTTCGTCGTGAATGTAATCCCTCAAGGCTTTCCCAAAGTCACTGAAAACTAATGTCCCAAAAGGGTGTGATCTCAAGAGTGCATTACGATCCCACCGCAATCTGTATGCCGCGTGTGGATGGCCGTTCGGAGAGGTGGTGTTGGACTGACGGCAGGCTCCCGGGAGGGTCAGGAATGGTTCGTGTTTTGGACTGACCGGGACCCCTCTTCCCCGAGGTGCAGGGGGGTGGGGTCCGTCGCAGTCTGTCTCCACACTCCCTGGTTTCCTTCCTCAGTGGGCACCGCCCACCTCGGGGGCTTCCAGGTGCGGGCCCTCCCGCTCCGCCCTACCTCCCCGAGGGGCCGCGGTGGGCGGGAGATGCCCGGGGCCGGGCCGCACGCGGGTCCGCAGCCCGGTCGGGTGGGTGCGCGGAAGAAACGGCCGGGAGGGGAGCCTCCGCTCCCGGGCCTCGGGTGCCCGCCAAAGGCCACGCGGGCGCGGGGGAAACCCAGAACTTCCCGCCCGGGAACGACTGCCCCCGCTCCCGGCTCTGGCTGGCTGGGGGGGATGTTCTCGCGAGAGGAGAGGGGGCGCGGGGCGCCGCGGGTTTGGGGGCGCGGGGAAGCCTGAGGACTAGGGCCCGGCAGGGAGGGGAGCAGAGGCGGCGGGCAGGGCCGGGGACGCGGGGAAGCCGCTCCCGCCAGTCGCCGAGAGCCAGCCCCTGACGTCAGGAGTTTTCCTCAAAGTCAACAACAAGCCCGGCGGCGGCGAGAACCGATCGGCGGCGGCCCCAAGAGGGAGGAAGGAGGGGGCGGGGAGGCGGCGGGGGGCCCCCCCCAAGCGAGGCGAAGCCCACGAGAGGAGGCCGCAGACCCCCGCCCCGCGCCGGGCGCGCTCCGGGGCCCAGAGCCGCCGCCCCGCCGGCGTGACCCGGCCCCCGCCGGAGCGGTGTTTTCTGGTGATGAATTGAATTTGTAGCCGATATCCGATTCCCATGTAGAGTCTCCGCCTCCTCCTCCCCCCGCCGCCGCCCTCCCTCCTCCCTCTTCCCTCCCCCTCCCGCCGCCGCCGCCGCCGCCTCCCGCTCCAGCTCCGCGGCCCGGCCCGGCCGGCTCCCTCCCTCCCTCCCTCCCCTGTAGCCCTTCGCCTGCCCTCCTGCTGGCCGCACCGGGCTCCAGGGGGCCAGAGGCTCTGTGGGGTGGGGGGAGGACAGGAGGGGAGGAGGAGGGAGGGGGGACCCCCGAGTCGCCCCCTCTCCTCCCCCCGCCCCCCCAGCTCCATCCTCCGCCGCCGCCCGAGCAGCTGCGGGGCAGCAGCCGCCGCCGCCTTTGCAGGTAACAGCCACCGCCCCCCACTCTCGTCCCCCTCCCCGCCTCGCCTCCACTCCCTCCGGGCCCCGATCCTCCCTCCCTGTCTCCTTCTGGCTTGGTGGGGGGGACGGGTGGTGGCGGCCGGGTGGGGTGAGGCGGGGGCTTCTGGGTTGTCACCGCGCCGGGGGCGTGGGCGGGGGCTGGGTCACCGGAGGCTTTGAGTATGGGTGTGGAGGCCCGGGGATGCCCGGTGCGGGTGACACCAACGCCCCCCACTTTTCGGGGGTAGCTGGGGGGCGGCGGTGCGCAGGGGGCCGGGGGAGGGGTGTTCCCGGCCTAGCGGTACCGTCTGTGTCTGGGCTGCCCCGGCCCGGCGCCTCCAGTCTCTGCGCAACTATCGCTCCTTCCCTTCGCCCCTCCCCGCCCGGGCCGCGCGGCGTGGGGAGGGGGCGCCCGCTTGGACTGGGGGTGGCGGCGAGGTTATATAACGCGTGGAGCGCCCGGTGTCAGTGTTTGGGTGGGGGGGAGGGGGCTGTCTGCCGCGCGCCGTGGCGCTGGGGCTGTCTGTGCGCGTGGGGTGGGGTGAAGGCGAGGATGCACAGGCGTCCCCCGGGGTCTCCTTCCTTCCCCCACCCCAACCCGCCACCCGCGCGCAGGAAAAGACGGCAGTGGTGGGGTGGGGGGTGTGTGTGGGAGGTGGGTAACGTGCTTGTCAGTGTTTTTAATAGTAGTGGGGTTTTGATCCGCTTGGGAGTTGTGTGCTAAGAATAGAAATGTGCGGAAGATGCTGGGTTTGGCTGCTCCAGTGATGCTGTCGCTGCTGGCGGCGGCGGCGGCGGCGGCGGCGGCGGCTCTGGCTGCAAGTAAACAAACCAGCCTCTTCCTCGTCCACCTCCTCCTCCTGCGCATCGGTCTGCATCAGCCATGATGCTGGTGGGGCCCTCAGTGCCCAAAGTTGAAGCCTGGCTGGTTGCTGTGTTCACCCTGACGCCCAGGCGGGGTCACCCCTTGTTTGGGATTTCCCGAGATTCTACAGTTAGGCTAGAGATACTGAATCTCTTTGGGGCCAGGTTTTTCCAATACCGGTTATTTACTGTTTATCTTCTGAAAGCAGAGGAAACGCTTACCCATAAGTCAAAGCTGGGATGCTCACATTTTTTCCATCAAAATAATGTTGCGAAAATAAAACCAACTCATTTCACCAGTGTGGTATTTTGGTTGAAAGCGCAGTAGGTTGCAATTGATAAAGTTTCAAAGTACAAATTCAACGATGAAGTCTATGTATCTATATTGATTAATTTCTAGTTCTAATAAAATGTTCACACTTTCTTTTTAGTTCATCTTGAGGATAAAATAATGACTTTTTGCGGTTAATACATTGCCAGTTGTCTCAAATCATCAGTTTAGACATATGTTACATATTTGGTAAAGCATGGTCATATTTATCTTTTAGTAGAACTGTTATCACTAGAAAACCACTGGGTTTTTGGTAGAAACTCATTAGATTAAGTAATATATTCACTTTAGAAAAAAGTTGGAAAGGCCAAAGGTGGGCGAGTACAATAAAAATGGTTTAGGAAGTGAAGATTAGTTTTCAGAACTTGAGTATCACTTGCAAAATATGTATAAATAAATATGAATATTCCAGGAGGTGGTTATCTAAAACATGAAAATATTTTAAATTAAAATATCTACTTATTAGTAAACAACTGGTTTTCCAAAGTGTATGCCTGAATACATACGCAAGATATATATCAGGACTGTAAATTTTTTTCTGTTTTGCCAATACATAATCTTGACTTTGAAAGTTTACCAAGGAGATTGTACTTGAAGATCTGCTTTTTGTTTTTTTTGCTAGGGTTGACCCCAATATCTTTGATTGGCTTCAGCTTCTAATTTTAAAGTGAGGGAGTGCATATATTACATGAATGAGACAGTGCTGGAATTGAGATGAATGTAGGGTTTTAGTTTTCAGTTATATGTTTGTATTGTGTATTTGCAGTAGTTTTTCACAGCATTTAAAAAATACCTAGTCTAAAGTAATTCTGCAAAAAAAATTTATGAAACTGTTATTTGGTTCCCTTTCCATAATGATTAGTGAATTATTTACCAGCTTATAATTACTTTAACTTTTAGTTTGATAATCTTGACATTGACTTTTAAAGTTGTGTATGTCAGAGTACTTTAAGGTTCTGCTTTGGACTTTTGTTTTTGTAAATATTTTGTAGCCATAATATTTTAAATAAGGTTTCATTGATTTAACAAATGGTAGAGTATGAACTGTGTCTGGTTTGATTAAAAACTTTTAATATTTACATTTCATTCAGAAGATCACTATCATTAGAGAATTTGTTTTCAGAATTACTGCAAATCTAAATAAACGTGTTGATTAAACTTATCAAGGAACAAACATACTTAGCATAGAGTCTTGTGGAAAGTAGGGACTTAGGATTTTTTTAAATGGTAGCTTTTGATTTAAACATACAAGAAATTTTCTTGCAAAAATTCAGTGGAAATTTCCTACTGTCTGGGTTTCTTTAAAATGGGGAACCTGTCTTACAGATTGATTTTGTGTTGTGGAAGTTTTAGCCTTTGCTTAAACTTTGCATATTTTTGTGAAAACATAACTACGCTTTTTGTTGTTATACTTTTCAGTTCAAGAATTTGTCCTTGGGAAGATAAGGCAATTACTGTTAACAACATGTTAATTGGATTTTTAGCATGATTTGATAGGAGCATGTCTTTATAGTGTGATTGTTTGAAGCGTTAAAAAAGTAATTTAAAACCATTTTAAATTTGAACAACAAAATGCAAGAACAGAAAAACCATTTTCATTTTTTTTGACCAAATCAGTCTTGTAATTTGACTTGCATTTTAAAGTTAATATAAATTGATAATGTACATAATTAATTTTTGTAGAAGATTTGTGTTAAAATATTTAAATCTTTTAAAGTAGCTCCATTCTTAACTCCAGGTTTCAGCATGTGCATCAGTATTTTAAATCCTGATTTCACACAGCGTACACTTTTTTGGAAAGAGAATCCTGAATCATCTGATGTTAATAAATATTTTGTCACGGTCTTTTACATATGATAGCACTAGATTCAGTTGAGACCTAGTGTTAACCAATGTCTGGTGAGCACATGCCATGTGCCAGGGACTGTTATGTGTGCTTTACTTGTGTTATTTCACTTAATCTTCACAACAATCCCTGCTACACTTTTGAAAGTGATTTTCACGTGAGGAAAACTTACTATGGCATTATAAAAATGTTTCATTTTAACTTTCCTAATTCTGCAATACCTTTTCTTTTAGTGTTTTTCCTAACTTGTTTGTACCTATTATTAGAGTTCACAGTAACAATGATAAATTTGGATAATAAAGGACAATATTTCCACAGAATCAAGTTAAATAAAAAAGAAGTGTAGTGATTGACCCATTAATAGTCCTTTTCATTTCATTTGTTTCAAATGCCAAACTAAATGCCTCAAATGTATATATATTTGTTATGTCATAGTCTTTCATCAAATTAGATGTAAACTCATTTCCTTTGCCAGGTAATCTTCAAGTACTAATTAGTAGATAAATTAATATATGAATTAATATATGCCTCTTGACCTGTAGATGTGCTTTTTAGTTCTGTTTCTTTGCAATACTATTTATATGTATTTATCACCAACTGCAGATATTTCACATTTCTAAATATTCCAAGGGGAAAGTAAAAAAGACTTACTAGAAGAAAACACTGGAAGATTTTCAAATGAGAATTTTTCTTTTTTTCCTCCCCTATATTAAGAAAGCCTCTGACTATATTTGGGGGGCTGGGGGATGGGAGGGTAAGGAAGATAGTGTTTTGCTAATAACGGAGCGTAGCCCAAATTTTATCTCAGTTGAATTGCTGTTTGAGTGTTTTATCTTCCCAACTATATATTAAACTTCTGAGGTCATGAGCTATGTATTATCATGATACTTCCACCTATAGTGCCGTCTATCTACAAAGTAGATACTCAGTAGATTTTTAACTTGAAGAATCATAAATATTAGCTCTGGAAGAGCTATAGAGCTATGTAGAGTTCATCTAATGCTACACTTTTATTTTATGGCTAAGGAAACTGAGGCACAGAATTAAAGTGAGCTTGTACAGCATCACTCTGGGTGGGCCAGAGTTGGGAACAGAGACCCAAGTTTCTTGGTCTGTCCTATGCTCTTTCTGATTCATCAATGTGATGAACTTTGTTGTAGGATTCCATCCCTATTGGTAAGCTCTCAGTTTAATCTGGCATAATGTCTATCAAGCTGATTCTTGGCATTTAATGGACCATTTATCCATTGTGTTTCATGTGTATGGATGTAAAATTAGAATTTTATAATTAAGGAGGTCCCCAAGACAGATTTTTTTAGAAGGATTTTTTGTGTGTGTATTAGAAAAATATGGCCAGCTGTGCAACTGAAATTCTTCAGTAGCAGTCCTCAACCTATCCATGTTGTTATAGGTGCCTTTACATAGAGACAACTCACACTTTGCATGGGAAATGGGGGGCGTAATTTGTCAATAGCTTGTTCAGTGGTTTAGGCAAAAGAGGGGAATCTAATAAGCACATCTCCTAGTAGTTTCAAATTAGGATATTAAATACATCACCCAGCCCAACCTCCTTTTTTGTTTTTAATAATGGATGTGTTGGTTGAAATAGCACTCAAATGCCTTAAACTGGGGTAGGGAAAAAGGAAAATGCTTCATGTTTTTGTAAATATATTTTAAAGTTTATGAAGTTGATTTTTAAGAATTGGCAGTTTGGAAGAATTGATACTTTGTCTGAAAGTTAGAAACTTTGCCTATATAATTCAGGTATCTTGCCATATTCTGAAACTCAGTGAAGATATCTATAGAAAGGGCTTTAGAAAATCCCACAAAATGTATTATTGTACTATGAAGAGAGAAAAGTATCCCAAATACACAGTTTATGTGGCTCACTACTCTATATAATGTGTTTTTTAACAGAGAAACTACTTTTAAAATAGGAACAGACTGCCTTAGAGTTACTGAAGTATAGAGCGTGTTGCCTTGAATTTCCTTTCCACTTTAGTATGTTTCCTCTCCCGCAAATCCTTTTAAAAGTTTCATATAGCCATATATATTTATTATGGTATGTATTAGTTTCACCCACTTCTTGAAATCAGAAAATGCCACACAATTATATTGTGGCTACCCTTGACCATTATTTGTATTTCAAAGTAGCAACATGCTATTTGAACTTTAGTTGTCCTTCATTAATTTAGTTTGGGCAGCATATATAAAGTATATAAAAAATTGTGGTGTGGAACAAGTACATTCTACACAGGATTAATTATAGTCAAAGTTTATCTATAGTTTAGAGAAGATTGTATTATTGAATTGTATTCTGGCTTTTTAACTTAGAAATTGACATAGGAAATTATTAACCTATGAAATTTCTTATTTCTAAAAAAGAGAATTGCTATGTGCCTTTTAACTTTGTTATTTTTAATTTATTTTAAAAGATTTTGCCTCATTAAGGACTTTTGAAAAGTAATTTGATACTGAAAAAGTATTCAGAACTATTTGCAAATGTTAATTACATATTTTTAAGAGTTCATATTGTGTTATTTGATGGAAAGCATACCAGACTCATAGAAGACCTTGATAGTAGGTAGTCACTCTTGTTACTTGTTGCTAACTTGTTATGGTAACTTTAGGGAAATAATGTGATCATTATTGGTTAATCAGTTTTCTTAGGTTCAAAATTGTGGATGTAGAGCTATTATACAGATTTGTTTTTTAGAGTCACTTGAGGTGATATATGTGAAAGCTCTTTGATAACAAATTATAAGTTTGGAAAAGATTTTAAAAAATACTTTGTTTTACTTGCCTCCCTGTAACTCAGTATAGTCCTTGTTACAGAGTAGACAATCAGTACATAGTTGTTGACTGAATAAATATATATATTATATATTTTTGAGTCAATATTTTTAAAAGATATTTGAAGTTTAATTATTGCTTAAAATTGAATGGCTAGTTACTGTAAGTAAATAAATATCTTTTACAAATTCTTAAAAGTAGTATTAAGAAAATATGCCATTCTTTCCTTTTTTCTTCCCATAATGATAATTTTGGGTAGTATTGATGCTTGTTTTGTTTAGAGTTGAAACTTGATGATCTCAACAAAAATTTTCAGAAACTGTCAAGAAGAAAAGGATAATTTTAATGTGTTCCAGTCCTTGCAATTAATGGAGGCCTATAGGAAACATACTTTAACAAATAGGGAAGAGTATTTATTATAATTTTATTATATATAGGTGCTTCCATAATGTTTTAATTCAGTTTTTTTTTAAAGATGGCTTAATACCATTCTGGGTTGACTTACAATATTTATTTGCATAGCCTATTCTTTATTAGTTATCTAAAGCTACATCTTCATTTCTTCATTCATCCACTCATTCATTTATTCTGTATTTCTTGAGCATGTCTTAAGTGCTAGGCACTGTCAAACTGCTTTACTAAATTATAATGTGATTGAATGAAGTAAAAGATGCAAAATGTTGTAAATTGTAAAATGACATTCAGATGCAATTATTATCATCAAATTCTCAAGTAGTTCTGAATGAAGATACCTTTAGTGTAACTGCTCTGTGTAAATTCTAAATTGAATCTGTCACGAATTTTGTGTGAAACTTTTTTGAAGGATGGGAAAAATTAGATTATCCATCAATGAAATGTTTAATGCAATAGGCTTAAAAGAAAAATAAACCAAGTTTTGTCTGTTATAGCTCATTGGATAGAACACATTTCTAGAGAAGTTAGGACTATAGATGGAGGTAAAATTTGCTGTACCCTAGGAAACAGATGACAAAGTTCCAGCTCATCTTCTGGATTAGCGTTTTTTAGTAATGTGGAAGATTGAGTGGGAAAGTGTAGATGCCTTAGTGCAAGAGCGTTGATGCTGTGGGAAAATTAAATCAAAGAACATGGTTTATCATTTAAAACAGTCAGCAGTATTGTTTTTATATACAAAAGACAGCATTTTTTCTAACTTACTGATCATAATTGTAGAATAATATACCTGTGACTGATGTTCAAAGAATGTATCGTTTTAGCTAGTAGAGACGCAGGAGGAATTTTTGAAGTTGAAAGTTACGATTGTAGGTAGCATTTGATAACAGTTTAAGTGCAAATAGATAAAGCCGTCTGTACAATGCTTCGGTTCACTGGCCCTGATAAGGATTGTAAATTTTGTTCTGTTGATTTAACATACATTTTAACAGTTTAATCTTAAACATATGAGCACTGATAAAGTTTTTATCTAAAAAACAAGTTTTTAGAAACAACTTCATTATAAAACAAAATTCATTGAACTTGGGTTGTCTGGATATTTCAGTGTATTGTTTTATACTGAAGAGGCAATGCAAGTTGAAAGAGCATATGCTTAGATGTCTGGTCTTGGTTCTGCCATATAGTGGCTGTGTGATCTTGGACAAGTTACTTGATCTGTCTTGGCCTCTGTTTCTTCAACTGTAAAATGAAGGGTCTCTCTAGCTTTCAGATTCTGATAATAGGAAGGGAGAGACAAGATGGCTGACCAGAGACACCAGCAGCCAGATCGTCTCAGAAAGAATGAAAAGTTTGAGATGAAAAAACAAACAAACAATCATAGATTGGGTGTAATTCCGAGGGAAAAGTGCCAGAACCTATAAGAGATTCCACTGGAAGAAGTTGCAGAGCAGGACAAGAAGGAGCAAGATACCAAGACACCAGCAAGGACAACCCCCAAGAGGCTTGGATTCCAGTGAAAAGGATGGGCGTAGTGGTTTGTTTCTTCCTCTCTCACATCTCTGGCAGTCAGCAGGCTCCTGAGCTGCTGGAGAGCCTTTCTACCCTCACAAGCCCAAAAGCTGCTGCTGCCAGTGAACTGGGAGCTTCTTGAAGGACAAAGCACCAGCCTGCCAGCCCCTTTGGGGTTGCTTCCTGTCACCCCAGACATAAGCCGAGATAGCAGGCACCATATTGCTTCTCTACCCACCGTGTTTGTCCTCCCCAGGGGGCTTCAACCCCTCAGTTTTCGTCTAGCTCAATACCACACAAACATTTCCCAACTCTGGCCCAGACTGCAGGAGTGACAGGGGGCTGGTGGGTTCCAGGGGCTCTGCATGACTCCCAAGCCTGGACATTCTGGGTGGGCTGCCTTCCAGAGAGAGGAACAGAGACTACCAGAGTGCTAGCTTTCCTCTATCCAAACTCCTTTCCTCCCTTTCCTCTCCCCTGCCTGTAGCTGCTGAGACAGACGATTGAGCCAGGGCTCTAAGGAGCTGCTGCTTGCCCCTTATTGGTGCATACACCACACCAGGGCTTCCACAGAGAGAGGGGCTCAAACATTTCCTCTTAAATACCAGCAGAGGACTAAGGGTTGCTTGGACTGTGAGCTCCTTGCTCACAGGCCCTCCCCAATGCTGCTTGCCTGGCTGCTCCATCACAGCAGGGCACATCCCAAAGTGGAGGGACATCAAACCTGCCTGAGCACCCCATAGGCAACTTGGGACCAGCATGATTTTCCCTGGTATGGTCAAGGATTGATATTCAGGGACCTGAGGACAGGCCTGCAGGCTAGATCCCATACCCCCAGGACTCAATCATGTTGCTTGGGGGCATGGCGGGGAGATTGGTGAACTAATCTTGGGAGGCGAGGGAGCCCATATGGGCAGAACTTAAAAGAGCACAGTGTGGGTCCTAGGCGCAGGGCACTCATGGAGTACCCCTCCACCCACAGGAAAGCCATGCTCTCAGCTCAGTGCAGGATACTGGACAGGAAGGCTCCCAGCCCACAGTGCCGTCACTGGGGAGCTCAGCTAGTTTGAACTCCTGCCTGCTGGCAGATGCCGGGGCGGGGGGAGAACAGGGGGTTGGGGGAAGAGAGAAACCAGTTCCTGACAGCCCGATTGTGAATTTCAGATGGCCCCACCTCCACAAGCAGACTTTCTGGCTAGGTGCACCCACTTTAGTCCCTCCCTGGAGGCTTTCCTCAGAAGCTGGGAGCAGACCATTGACCCCTGCTGTAACAGCTACCTTATCAGCTTTTGTGGAGGCTGAGGGCAAGCTCACCGAACCGAGCCCTGTCTAGCCTCATTCCCACACCTGCCTCTGCTGTTGGGGAGAATAAGGACTCACCTGGAAGTTTCAGGGCTCCACCCACCACCTGGGGTATTTGAGTGCTTCTTCTGAGGGGCTAGAGCTAGTCACAGGTCCCAGAAACAACACTGCAGCTTGTCCCTTCCAGCATGCGCCACCCACTGACAGGGAGGTCAGTTTGCACAGCCGTTTACAGTATTTACTGACTCAATCATACAGAGTGTGGTTGATTCTTACCCACAAGCACCCCCTACTGTGTAAGAGATTAAACTGAGTGTGCCAATACAGTTCACACTGTTAAGAAGACCACAGGGTGCGAAAGGATTTCTAAGACCTCCATCCTTCCTGATCAAAGAGACATAGGGAATCTGCCCCCACACATAGGTCACCAGTGCTACAGCCTACAAACAACTAGCAAGTGAGAAAACGACCACACTAAGGATATCTATAACCAAGTCATCTATCCAGAACCTAGATAACCATCAAAGCATGCACAAGCAAAGCTAAAATTTCTTACACAACATATGCTACAAACACTCCTGCAAGCCATGAGGCGAAAACATCAAGTAACATACAAAGGAAAACCTATCAGCCTAACTGCAGACTTCTGAACTAAGACCTTACAAGCCAGAAGGGATTGGGGCCCCATCTTCAGTCTTATTAAACAGGACAAATGCCAGCCTGGAATTTTGTATCCTGAAAAACTAAGTTTCATATATGAAGGAGAAATAAAGACTTTTCCAGACAAGCAAACATTGAGGGAATTTGTCAAGACCAGACATGCCCTGCAGGAAATACTCAGAACTACATTATACAGGGATCAGCACAGTAGACACCCACCAGAGTAAAACCACCCAAAACCCAAAGCTCAGAGCTCTTGTAAAACAGTAGCACAAGAGGTAAAACAAAGCAATAAAGTACTACCCAGCAGATGAACAGAACAGCATCCCACATATCAATTCTATCAATCAATGTGAGTGATCTGAATGCTCCACTCAAGAGACATAGGCTGGTTGAATGGATGAAAACATACAAGCCAAGTATCTGCTGTCTCCAGGAAACACATCCAACCCACAAGGTTTCATACAGATTCAAGGTGAAGGGGTGGAAAAAAATATTCCATGCAAAATGGAAACCCAAAGAAAGGTGGTGTGGCCATTTTCCTATCAGATAAAATTGACATTAAATCAACAATAGTAAAGAAAGACAAAGATGGTCATTATATAATCGTAAAAGGAGCAATTCAACAAGAAGACATAACAATCCTAAATATTTGTGCACCTAACACAGGAGCACCCAGATTCATAAAGCAAACCTCACTAGATCTAATCAAGGAGATAAACAGCAGCATCATAATTGCCGGGGACTTCAACACCCCACAGACAGAACTGGACAGATCATCCAAGCAGAAAATAAATAAACACCGGACTTAAATGAGACTCTAGAACAAATGTGCCTAACAAACATTTACAGAACATTTTACCCAAAAACTACTGAATATACATTATTTTCATCAGCACATGGAACATTCTCCAAGATTGATCATATCTTAGGCTACAAAACGTGTCTCAACCAATTAAAAACAAAAAGAAATCATGCCATATATCTTCTCAGACCACAGTGGAATAAAACTAGAAATCAATTTCAAGAGAAACACTGAATCCTACACAAAGTCGTGGAAATTAAACAACCTGTTGCTGAACAATTATTGGGTCAATAATGAAATTAAGATGGAAATCAAAAGATTCCTTGAACTGAATGACAAAGGGGACGCAAGCTGTCAAAATATGTGGGATTCAGCAAAAGCATTCCTAAGGGGCAAATTCATAGCCTTAAATGCCTACATCAAAAAGACAGAAAGATCACAAATCAACAATCTGTTGACATGTCTCAGGGATTAGAAAAGGAAGAGCAAACCAAAACCAAAGCCAACAGAAGAAAAGAAATAACTAGGGTTAGAGTAGAACTTAACAAAATGGAAAACAAAGAAAACAACACAAAGGATCAATGAAACAAAAACTTGTTTCTTTGAAAAGATAAATAAAGCTGATAGAACTCTTGCTAGATTAAGCAGGAATAGAAGAGAAAGGACCCAAATAAGCTCAATCGGAAAAGAAAAAGGAGATGTTACAACTGATACCACAAAATATAAAATATTGCCTGTGAATAATGTAAAAATCTCTGCATACATAACCTTGAAAATGTAAAAGAAATGGACAAATCCCTCTAAAGACACAACCTCCCAAGACTCAGTCAGGAAGAAATAGAACTCCTGAACAGGCCAATAGTGAGCAATGAGATTGAAGCAGTAATAAAAAAACTTCCAACAACAAAAAAGAAGCCCCGGACCAGATAGCTTCACAGCTGAATTTTACCAGACCTATAGGAAAGAGCTGGTACCCACACTGCAGAAATTATTCCAAAGCATCGAGAACGAGGGAATTCTCCCTAACTCATTTTATGAAACCTGTATCACCTTGATACCAAAGCCAGGAAAGAACACAACAAAAAAAGAAAACTACAGACCAATTTCTCTTATGAATGTAGATGCAAAAATTATTGATAAAATACTAGCAAACCAAATTCAACAGCACATCAAAAAAAAAAAAAAATTACCATGACCAAGTGGGCTTCATCCCAGGGATGCAAGGATGGTTCAACATAAGGAAATCAATAAATGTGATTCACCACATAAATAGAAGTAAAAACAAAGACCACATGGTAATCTCACTAGATGCAGGAAAACATTTGACAAAATCTACCACCCTTTCATGATAAAAACTCTCAACAAACTAGGCACAGAAGGAACATATCTCAGAATTATAAAAAGCCATATATGACAAACCCACGGCCAACATCATCCTGAATGGGGAAAAGTTGAAAGCATTGCCACTAAGAACTGGAACAAGACAAGGGTGACCACTGTCACCACTTCTGTTTAACGTAGTGGTGGGAGTCCTAGCCAGAGCAGTCAGGCAAGAGAGAGAAATAAAGGGTATCCAAATGAGGAAAGAGGAGGTCAAACTATTGCTTTTTGCTCATGATATGATCTTATATTTAGAAAACCCCAAAGACTCCTCGAAGAGACTCCTGGAATTGACAAATAAATTCAGCAAATTCTCAGGATATAAAATCAGTGTACACAAATCAGTAGCATTCCTATACATCAATAACAGTCAAGCTCAGGTTCAAATCAAAGATTCAATACCATTTTCAATAGCCACAAAGAAAATAAAATACCTAGCAATATACTTCACCAAGAAGGTGAAAGATCTCTACAAATAGAACTATGAAACATTGGGGAAACAGATCGCTGATTACACACACAAATGGAAAAACACATCATGCTCATGTATAAGTAGAATCAACATTGTTAAAATGTATGTACTACCCAAAGTGATTTACAGATTCAAGGCAATTTCCATCAATATGCCAATGTCATATTTCAGAGATCTAGAAGAAATAATTCTACACTTCGTTTGGAACCACAAAAGAACCCAAATAGGCAGAGCTATATTAAGCAAAAAGAACAAATCTGGGGGCATCATGTTACCTGATTTCAAATTATACTGCAAGGCTATAGTAACCAAAACAGCTTGGCATTGGTACAAAAATAGAGACATAGACCAATGGAACAGAACAGAGAACCCAGATATAAAACCACCCACGTACAGCCAACTGATCTTTGCCAAAGCAGACAATATACACTGGGGAAAGGAAGCCCTATTCAATAAATGGTTCTGGGAGAATTGCATAGCCACATGCAGAAGAATGAAACAGGATCCATATCTCTCACCACTCACAAAAATTGATTCATGGTGGATAAAAGACTTAAATGTAAGGCATGAAACCATAAGAATGCTAGAAGAAAATATCGGAAAAACTCTTCTAGATATTGGCCTTGGCAAAGAATTTATGAAGAAGACCCCCATGGCAATCACAGCAACAACAAAAATAAATAAATGGGACTTGATTAAACTAAAAAGGTTCTCCACAGCTAAGGAAATAATCAACAGAGCAAATAGAAGAACTACAGAATTGGAGAAGATATTTGCAAGCTATACATTCGATAGCGGGCTTATAACCAGAATCTACAAGGAAATCAAGGAAGTCAGTAAGAAAAAACAAACAACCTCATTAAAAAGTTGGTAAAAGATATGAACAGAAGCTTCTCAAAAGAAGATAGACAAATGGTGAATAAACATATGAAAGAGTGCTCAATGTCACTAGTCATCAAGGTATTGCAAATTAAAACCACAGTGAGGTATCACCTTACCCCAGTTATAATGGCTTTCCTTAAAAAATCCAGAAGCAGTAGATGCTGGTGTGGATGCAGAGAGAAAGGAACACTTAGGCATTGTTGGTGGGACTGCAAGTTAGTACAACCTCTATGGAAAACAGTGTAGAGATTCCTCAAAGAACTAAATGTAGACCTACCATTTGATCCAGCAATCCCACTACTGGGTATTTACCCAAAGGAAAAGAAGTCATTTTATCAAAAAGACACCTGCACTTGAATGTTTATTGCAGCACAATTCACAGTTGCAAAGATATGAAATCAACCCAAATGCCCATCAATTCATGAGTGGATTAACAAAATGTGTTATACGTATACTATGGAATACCACTTAGCCATGAAGAAGGATGAATTAAGACCTTTTGCAACAATTTAGATGGAACTGGAGACTATTATCCTAAGTGAAGTATCTAAGGAATTGGAAAACAAACACCACATGTAGTCGCTGTTAAATTGGAACTAACCGATGAGCATACATGTGCACAGAGGGAAGTAAAACTCAGTGGAAATCAAGCAGGGGGGAGGGAGAGGAAGGGATGGGTGAAAACCTACCTAACATGTACAATGAACTCTGTCCGGGTAATGGGCACACCAATAACCCTGACTGAAGCATAGCAAAAGCAATCCATGTAACCAAAAACATTTGTACCCCCATAATATTTTGAAATAAAAAAAAGATTCTGATAATGTCCACTTCTATAAACAATCAGTTTTGAAAATATTTTGTTTTTCTAGTGTTCTTTATAAGGATGGTGTGATGTAAGTTATTTTAATAGGAAAGTATATATTTTATATATGTTTATTGGATATGTATTATTTTTTATTTTTACTAAGTATGACTACTCTGCTCTCTCTTCCATTTCCATGCCTAGGAACAGTAAGATATGAATTCTCTTTTACCCAGATTATATAGTTTTATAGCAAGAAACAAGAATGGCCTTAATAGATGTTGAGCCCCTTGCCA
This sequence comes from Daubentonia madagascariensis, assembly GCA_023783475.1. NCBI lineage: Eukaryota > Metazoa > Chordata > Mammalia > Primates > Daubentoniidae > Daubentonia > Daubentonia madagascariensis. Next base: position 11,024,839 of record JAKFHU010000258.1, on the reverse strand, counting down.
TAAATACTACCAAAGAGAAGGGCTACAGTGCAGCTCTTCAAAAGATACCTTGCACTAGTGACCCCCAATATTTAACTTACAATTCTTTAGGTCCTATAAGGAGTTAACCCTGTCAGTTACCTAGTTCTATATTATGTAGACAGTTGAGCATATTGAGCTCTTCAGGATATTGCATCAATCAAATTAAAAAGATGTTAGGAATCTTCACTGAAGTTTTTTTTGGGGGGCCTGTTTTTAATGGTGAAATACATCTTGTCTTGAATAATGTGGCCGTTTTCTTTGGCAGTAATAAGTTTAGGCTTTGCTGAGATAAATAAGTTACACATATTTCTTTATTTTAGAATCTTTAATATGCTCATAGTTACATTTCAAGAGGACATGGTTTATAGAATTTTCCAAACTTATTTGGCCATAGAATTTTTCTTTTTTATCTTTTAATTGTTTTTCCAGAATTTCTCTAATTTAGTATTCTGTCAAACAAACATATTTTGGGAAAATACATCCACATTCTAATGTCCCTTTTTGACTCTCTACAGCAGCAGATGTTTATGATGATGATTTTGAGGAGTCCTGGCTTTATCTGTAGGTATTGCTGTCAGCCCCATGACAGATGAGGGGGTGGTCTTCTATCCAGTCACACAGCCTTTGTCAGGCTGTTAAGAGGATGTTTAGTCTTGACTCCTGACTGGTAAATGATTAGGCTCTGCACTTAATTTGCATTGGAGAAAGACCTGTAATCTAGTTCAGTACTAGCTAGGGAGTCTAACCTTGAATTTACTGCTATGTGTTATTTATCAAAACCCAAGTGTAGAGAGTATGGTTGTGTAATCCATTCATCCATTTTTCTGGTTATCTAAAGTTTATACCTGTGTTTCTGGGACACATATTTTGATCCCTTTCTGTGCAATTGCTTTTAATTAATTTTATGTTGGCATTTTCCTTTATAGTTTAAGAGGGACGATAAGAAATAACTCTGTAAAACTCATTGCTGTATATGCGAGGATGTTTTTTGAGGACTTTATTATACTATAAGTTGTTTTATGAAGACTCATGGAATAAATTTGATTTTGTCCCAGGAAGAGTTGTATTTCTTCTGAGCATCTTCCTTTTTTCTTTTTTAAAAAGATTTATGGGTACTGTAAATATTAAGACTTATTGTGTTTCCTTATTTGCATTGTCTTCTTGAAAGGTTTGTGCCAAATTTGTGGCTCATCTTTCACAAATATGTAGACTTTTACTCCGGCTTCCTTTTATCTTAATGCAGTGTAGTTTTGGAATTAAGAATGCAGGCTCTGGAGTCAGACAGCCTGGGTTCAGATCTTGCCTCCATCATTTATTAGCTGTGTTAAAATCAGGCAAACTGCTTAATCTCTGTGAGCTTCAGTTCCCTACCTGTGAATTTGAGTTAATAGTACCCTAATAGGGTTATAGTTAAGATTACCTAAGAATAATAGATCTAAGCACCTATAACAATTCTTGGCACATCTTGAGTACTCAATAATTTTTCTACTTTCATATTTCCTTTGTTTCATTTTCTTTATCTACTATAAAAATAATTGATTTTATATTATGTACTTATTGTAATCTAACAAAAGTACTTTGTGGAAGAGGGCAGAGTAAGAATACATAAATGTTGATTTCTTGTTACGTTGTATTTTACATAAAATACAGCTATTAAAAATATTCCCAGTAGCTTTGCCATAGCTATTTCTCAAATTACAGGGATTTAGGTCACTTAACTTTCATTTTCTTCCCTCTTCACTTTAAACACATTATTGAACAAATTTTCTATATTATTTGGATAGGTGTGACTGGTTTTCTTAAGACATTTTTTATTGCAACCTCTTAGGTTAAAGGTTTCACTATCATTTAAAATCTGTCATAAGACCAGGGAAGTGCATTCATTATAGAACTATTTAATAAATAAGTTCCCCAGTTTGAAGAGCTAGACTTTTATGTGAGGTCAGGCCAGTTGAAGACATTTACAAAGAATTAGTTGTTTGTTATTGCTATGTGAGTTGCAAGAATGGAAAAAAAAGAAATTCTTTCTTCAATACTTCCTTCCAGGCTGAGTCATCACTAGAGAGTGGGAAGGGCAGCAGCAGCAGAGAATCCAGACCCTAAAGCTGATATCACAAAGTACCATTTCTCCAAGTTGGGGGCTCAGAGAGGAGCCATCATGAGCGATGTTACCATTGTGAAAGAAGGTTGGGTTCAGAAGAGGGGTAAGTGCTCCACAAAACTGAAAATAATATCATTGGTAAGAGTGCTGCACAGTGAGTGGTGTCTTGGAAGTTGATCTTTTTTCTGATACTGTTAAAGTAAACTGTGACATGCTATGTCTAGTAGGAGAAGGATAATATTTAACACGTGTTAGGAATTTTCTTGCTATTTAGGAATTTCTTTATAATTCTTGATTTTGGTCGTTTATTTTCTAGTTATGAGGTTAGGTTTAACTTTCTCTTTTGTTATGTGTATGCATGTTACAGAAATTTAGTGTATTTTTCTGTGGTGTCCACAGATTCTACACTTTGGAGAGCTGCCTTTAGAATCATTTAATATCTAGAAAAGTTCTATCTTGTATGCATTTAATGATATGTAAATATGTAAATAAAAGAATTCAATAAAGCCAGTTTGGATGGTAGCGAGGGAAGGGCTTAAAGTAGTAAAGGGGAAAGGGTTCACCCACAAACTCATGGATTAATCCCATAAATTGGGTAAGTAAAGTTCTTATGTAAAAGGCCAAAATGAAGACAAGAATTTTTTTTGTGTATATGCTTATGTTTAATTTCATATTTTTATTTTTTCATTATATACTTTTAGTATTTCTTATTCACTCCTACTTTAGATAAATAACTTAAATGCCTTATTATGTTTTATTATTAAAGGAAGAACTCTTCAAAGTAAACCTTAGTTTATCATCTGTGAGATCACCTGTTTATGTGGTCAATGTGTTTATTAGAAATGCAGAGTTTAGACTAATTGCTAGGCAACTACTGTTTACCCACATGGCCAAGTTGAGTAGGATGAGGACTGTTCCTTCCCTTCTCAGGACTTTTTAGTTCCTGTATATCTACTTTCTGGTTAAAAGTTACCTCTTAAATGTTGATTTTAATATTTAATTCCTTGAAGTCCTATAGTTAATATCTATGCAGAAAAGCTGTTGTCAGTAGTTAAATGTGATTATGTATTATTGAGTTTTTAAATTAGCCTTATCGAGTTGTAATTTACATACAGTAAAATTAAACAATTTTAAGTTACAATTTGATGAGTTTTGCCAAATATATACAGTGATGTAACAAACACTATGATTGTGATATATAGAACATTTCCACTACCCCAAAAAGTTCCTTTGTGCCCCTTTGCAGTCCAGTCCTTGTCCTTGAACCCTGGCAACCACTTATCTGCTGTTGCTATAATTTAGCTTTTCTAGAATTTCATGTAAATGGAATCATGCAATAGGTAGTCTTTTGTGTCTCGTTTCTTTCACATAGCGTATACTTTTAAGATTCATTTTTGTGTTGTGTGTATCATTAGTTTGTTCCTTTTTATTGTTGAGTAGTATTCCATGGTCTGGATATATCACAGTTTATCTGTTCAACAGCTGATGGACATTTGGGCTGTTTCTAGTTTTTGGCTAATATGAGTAAAGCTACTGTGAGTATTTGAGTGCATATTTTTGTATGGTCTGTTTTCGTTTGTCTTGGGTAAGAACCTAGGAATGAGATTGCTGGGTCATATGGTAAGTGTGTGTTTCACTTTCTAAAACCTGCTGAACTGTTTTCCAAAGTGGCTGACCATTTGTATTGTTAAGTTTAATTTCTTTCATGTTATTCTAATGTTATAAATTTGGACAGCATTTTCAAATTTCAGTGCTTTATGAAGGTGATTGTTTTTTGTTTTTTAACTTGCTTATTATATTTGTATCATTTTCCCTACTTTGTTTTTTTGGGGGATAGCAAATCCTTTAAACCTTTCGGAGTTTTACTGTACTACTCTTGAAAACAATATTCTTGTGAGGATTAAATAAGATAATAGATGTGGATGTATTTTGACAGTTTTAACACAAATGTAAGCTATTGCTATCTCCATATGTTTATCAAGGCTTTAGAGCGGTTCTTGACTGCTTAATTAATTGTATCTTCTCTGAAATACCATAATGGAAGGTTAGTATTTGTGCATGGAATATAGAAAAAAGAAAAAATGAATAAGAATTTCTTAGTGTTTTTCTCACAGTAGTTAGGGAAGGAAGGTTCTAATGATTGTGTGTGTGTGTGTGTGTGTGTATATTTTAAGAAGTAGTAGTCATATAAACATAAGAATTTGAATAATATACAAAAGGTATCAAATGAAAAGTAAAAATCTTTCCACCCTCTACATCTTCCAACTAGTTTCTCTCCTCAGAGGTTATCATTTTAGACCTTTTTTTTTTTTAATCTTCTGCTGATCATTATGCCCATTTTATATATAATACACTAAACTTTATTTTACGGCTAACCAATCTTAAGTAATCTAGTGTCTGCCCATTGTGAAAAATGGGAGAACTTTTAATACCTATTCTACCATATTCAATTTTTTTTGGTTGACTTTATGGTTAAACTTACAGCTGTTGGAGAGTTAACTTTAGAAAGTATTTAGACGTTATGTTTAAACTTGCCACTTTATAAGCTGTGAAAAATTAGCACCCTCATCATCTTTCCCTTAAATTCGTCACATTCCCTTCCCAATTTATGTCAACTATAACATTTATTTTATATTGTCAAGGCTTATAATAGTTAAATTTGTTGATTCTGAAAAGCAGTGAACAATATTATGATTATATAAATAATACTCACTGCTAAATAAAGTGGTATGATGGGATCCCTAAAGAACAAATAGATTTCTTACACTCTTTTGGTACTCAAGATCCTGTCATACTTTAATTTGGCTTTTAGTTTGGACCATGGCTGTTTTTCCTGGATTTTCTAGTTGCCATGTTTCCCCTCTATTGGGAGAAGAGTGCATGCCTTCTTCATCATATGGCTTGGTTATCCAGTGTTTTAATTATACTATGTGTTGAAGTTCTAACGTGAAGTGACTTCTTTCTGTGCACAATTCTCCGCTGAAATCATGTTATTTGATTTAATTCTCAAACTCTATGCTTTCTTAGATCTCGTGTCTTTCCTCTTTTTGTTTTAGATTTATTTTATAGTTTTTTAGAGTACCTCCTGAAGTAATTTTTTCAGGAGAAATATGCATCTGTGCTTGTCAGCATGTTTGAAAGTGTCTTTTTCACTTTCATACCTGATACATATGTTGGGTCGGTATAGAATTCAAATTTAAAATCATTTTCCTTTAGAATTTTGAAGGTTGCATTCCAGTGCCTTTTAGTAACCAGTTTTACTGATAAGAGGTTTGATGCTAGTATGAATCATTTCTTTGTGGATAGCCTGTTTTTGTTCTCTGGAAGCTTTTTGTGTTGAGACCCCTTTATCCTTGGAATTATGAAATTTAAGGAGGATGAGTTATAGTTCTTTAAATTTTTAAAATTTTATTTATTTATTTTTATTTAAATTTTTCTTTTTTTAGAGACAGGCTCTCCAAATGTTGCCTAGGCTGTGTTTGAACTCCTGAGTTCTAGTAATCCTCCCACCCCAGCCTCCCGAGTAGCTGGGACTACAGGCTATAGTCTTTTTTTATTAACCCTGTAAAATGTTTGGTGAACCCTTTGAATACGAAGGTTTAGGTCTTTCTTTCGTTCTGGGAAATCGTCTGTCTTTCTTTGGTTATTTCTTCCCTTGTATGTTCTCTGCATTCATTTATGCATTCATTCATTTATTAATTTACTTTCTTCTGTTTCAAAATTTTTCTTTCATTTTCCATGTCTTTCTTTCCCCTCTTTTTTTTCTGAGACATTTCCTTGACTTTTTCTTCCAGCCCTTTATTGAATTATTTATTTCAGCTATTACTTTATATTTCTGGGAACTCTTTGTAGTTCACAGTCATCTGCTGTTATAAATATAATCTTTAATCTTAGGACACTACATAAATTTTATCTTTAAGTTTTTCTCCTCTTTGATTAACTCTTTCAGTTTGTTTATTATCGTTTCTTTTTGGTGGTGTTAGTTTTCTTCAGGTGTTTGGTGATCTCTGTTTGATCTCTGTTTGCCTATACATTTGTGAAAGAACTGGATTTACTGGGAGTACCCACTATTATTTCTCCCTTTATTTATGATGCATTAGATTCATTGAATGAAGATTTGTGATGGTAGTAATTAACTGTATTCTTGAAAGCATTAGTTGAAATACTAGGGGAAACCAAATTGAGCATTTTTTTCTTCCACTATTCTTAATTTATTCCTTCAGAGATTTTCAGTATTATTTTAGTGATAATTTTGTGTTTTACTCAAGTAAATTTCATTATATAGTCCGTTGACTTTTGGCTATATTTTGGTTCGAAGAATTTCTTCCAAAAGAGCAATATTATTTATTGCCTGTTTACCCTGGGTAGAATATTATCACCTGAAATTTGGTGTACTCATTTGAAAATAAATGTAATAATATCTGCTTTCTCTATCTCACAGTGTGGTTGTAAGCATTATGAAATAATGTGCATAGAGGAATGTTTTAAAATTATGTACTCTATCAATAAAAAGTATTGATATAAAAAAGTTAGAGTCATTTACTTTGAATATTAGTCTTTTTTCTCAAGCTTGTATTTATGAATCAGTTTTTGTTAGCTCCTTTCCAGATATAATCTGATTTGTACTTTTAATGTGAATAAGTTGCTTTTCAGTAAATACCTTCTTAGAAAAGGAAAAATAAAGGATTTCAAGATAAATATTGATATTATGTAGGATAAATGCTTTCTTAACCTTGGTTATTAGTGGTATATCAATAGTAAAACCATTTTTTTCCTGTACTTTTCTGGACAGTTGAAAAATGATGATATTAATTGAAATAACACATTAACATAATTTTGTTGGTGTTAGAAATGACAATAAATGAAACATCATGTAGCAAACACGGAATAAAGTATTATCTGCATTTTCCTCCTTGATGGACCTAGGAGAGCTCTTTACAGCTTAGTTGCACATCAGTGTAAGAGGCACCTGTGTATATGTTAAACACTTATTAAATTATCTTGTTCAAAAACCAGCCTTTAGTTATGTTCTAGGTGACTCTAAATCTCTAAACTAGATTTGAAAAGTTTTGTTTTAGTTTGTTACATTATAGCTAGTGGTAATATTTGCTATGAAGAAACTTAGTGTATTAATAAAGTAGGAAATTTAACCAGTTTAAAAGGCCTAAATTATAGAATTAAGTACATTGCAATAACATTAATCAAGGGCTTATTGTATTTTATAAAATTTCATTTGCTTAATAATACTGTTTCTTAAAAACCTAAGTAGTCTCTTATAAATGTGGAAAGTCATTTCCTTGCTAATAAGTTAAAATCTAATGTATGATTAGTTAATTATAATGTTACTATTTTGAGACTGGTACAAATCTAAGAGTTGGTTTTATCATTAAGAACATTTTCATTGATGAAAATGCTGCATGTATGTGTTAATTTCTTACACTTTTTGTTGTATTAATATCTAACAAATTGAACTTTCATGTTGTCTTTTGTATGTGTAACCAGTTTTTTGTACTTTCAAATAACTTTTTCCCTTAGTTTCAATTCAGGGATATCCATAAACTTTGTCCTTTGTATGATATTTATCTTATATTCTATGAAATGGTTTATGTAGATGAACTGGAGTGTTAGTATTTGGTAATTCCAAGCTAAAAATTTTTTGTCTGTGAGTTATCTCACAAGATAGCTTAATCCTGTCATGCAAAATATACTTTAGTAACATAAAGATTGTGAGTTGGCTTATGTTGTAATGTGTGGTTGTTGTGATCTAGTCAAATTTAACAAGTTGTTATAGGAAACAAAACACTTTTTTTTGGGTGGTTATCTAAGTCCAGAGGCCTTTTCTTCTTTACTTTGTATGTACTTGTGTTTCTTTTGTTCATGTTTTATTCACAAAGTGACTTTAGAAATAAATTATAAAGTGATTAAGGAGAAAGAAAATGACAGTATGATTTCCTGTTTACTACCTAGCAGCAAGCTTTTTCCATAGAGAGTAAAGAGCTGTGGTAGTCACTGTGTAAACCACATGGTAGATTAGAGAAGCTCACTTTGACTGTTGAGGTTACAAATGGGGAATAAACATAGGAAAATTAAATTTATTTTCTAATGGCATTGAAACTCTGAGATTTAACTAATGTGTTTACAATAATGTGAAATTTGTTTTTCTTGTAGTTTCAATGTATTTGTTTTGAAAGTTTTAACCAATAGAACCAAATGGAGAGAACCATCAAATGATAAGCTTTCATACACATTCTAGAGTTATTCATAGAATTGTAAAGTTGCTGTTCCATACACACACTTGCCCTTTCCCAGTCAACAATTTCAGTTTTTTATATTGACTTTGTAACCTGCAGCCTCATTAAATTCACTTAGTAATGTTACTTTTAATATTTTCTACTTAGATGGTCAAGTCACCTGCAAAGAGCCACAGTTCTGCTTCTTTCTATCCAATCTTTATGCCTTTAATTTCTTTTTCTGGTCATATTTCACTGGATAGGACCTACAGTACAATGTTGAGTGAAAGTGGTAAGAGTGGATATTTTTGTCTAATTGCTTGTCTTATCGGGAAAGCATTAATGTTGCCACTGAATATTAAATGAGTTGTTGCTTTTCCACTGCTGCCCTTTACCAGGTTGAGAAAGTTCCATTCTATTCCTAGTTTGCTGAGAGTTTTTATCATGAGTGGTTTTTCAGTTTTTTCAAAAGATTTTACTGCATTTACTGAAGTGACCATTTGATTTTTCTTTTTATTCTGTTAATATGGTGAATTACTTTCATTTCTGGAATAAATCTCATTTGGTCATGATGCATTTTTATAAATACATTAGCAGTTTGGATTTATTAATATTTTGCTAAGGATCTTATTTTGCATTTACAAGAGTATTGATCTGTAATTTTCATTTCAGGTTTTGGTATTATTGTTATGCTGGATTCATAAAATAGATTGGGAAATATTTGTTTCTCCTTTTATTTTTGAAGGAATTTGCATAAAATGGGTTGTATTTCTTGCTGAAATGTTTGATTAAATGTATCAGTGAAGCCATGTGGGTTGGCACTTTCTTTGTGGGAAGATTTTTGATAATAAATTCAATTTCTTTAATAGGTAGAGGGCTATTCATGTTTTCTATTTCATCTTGTATCAGTTTTGGTAAATTGTATTTTTTAAGGATTGTCCATTTCATCCAAATTGTTCATCTAAGTTATTGGATGTAAAGTTATTTTTGATACTCACTTATCCTTTTAATGTCTGCAGTAGCTTAATGATATCCCCTTATTATATCCTGATATTGGTAAATTATGTTCTCTCTCTCTTTTTTCCTTTGATAATCTTGCTAGGAGTTTATTCATTTTAACGATTTTTTCCAAGAGCCAACTTTTTGCTTTGTTGATTTTCTTTATGCTTTGTTTTCTATGTCATTGTTTTGCTCTTTATTATTTTAATTTGCATATCTTTTTCTGGCTTCCTAAGGTAGAAACTTAAATGATTAATTTTGAACTTTTAAATATAAGCACTTAAAGCTTACTATAGTGCTTAGCTGTATCCCACAATTTATTTTTTTCTTTTGAGACAGAGTCTCCCTCTGTCGCCTGGGCTAGATTGGAGTGGCATCATCATAGCTCACTGCAACCTCAGACTCCTGGGCTCAGGGGATCCTCTGCCTCAGCCTCCCAATTAGCTGGGACTATGGGTGTGTGCCACCATGCCTGGCTAAATTTTTTCTATTTTTGGTAGAGATGGGGTCTCGCTCTTGCTCAGGCTGGTCTCGAGCTCCTGGCCTCAAGTGATCCTCCTGCCTCGGCCTCCCATAGTGCTAGAATTATAGGCATGAGCCACCATGCCTGGCCACAAGTTTTGATACATTGTTATTTTTATTATCATTTAGTGTAAAATGTTTTCTGACTTCCCTTTTGATTTCTTCTTTGAACTATGGGTTATTTAGAAGATTGTTGTTTAATTTCAAACTATATAGGGGTGGGGTTATCTTAGTATTATTGATTTCTGTTTTACAGTTGATTGTAATTACAAAATACTTTGTAAGATTTCAGTTATCTGAACTTTCTTATGATTTTTGTTATGGTCCACCATATGGTCTATCTTGATTTTTTTGCTGTTGTAGTTATAGTATTTTATAAATATCTGGTCAAGATGGTTGATAGTGAGTCATATCTTCTATATCTTTACTGACTGATTTTTTTTTTCTCTAGTTCTGTCACTTTCCAAGAGGGTGCTACAATCTCCAACTATGATTGTGAATTTATATTTCTTTCTTTAGTTCTGTTCGGATTTATATATTTTGAAGCTCTGTTATTAGGTGTATCCACATTTATGATTATTATATCTTCTTGATGTATTGCTTCTTTTATCCTTATGAAATGTTCTTATTTATCTCAGGTAATATTTTTTTTCTTAGAATTCAGTATGTCTGATATTACCACTCCAATTTTTTTATGATTTATGTTGCATCATATATATATATTTTAAATATCCTTTTACATTTAGTCTGTCTGTGTTTTGTATTTAAACTGTCTGTCTTGTAGACAGCAAGTGTTTGGGAGCTTGCTTTTTATTTTTTTAATCTAATTTAATAACATTTATCTTTTAATTGGAGGTTTTTAGACTATTCATATTTAATGTAATTATTGATATTGAGTTTTCCATTTGTGCCCTATATTCTTTGTTCCTTTTCCCTATTTTCTTGCCTTCTTTTGAATTTAGTATCTTTTTAATATTTTTTTATCTCCACCATTGGCTTGTTAGTTATACTTCTTATTAATATTTAAAAATAATTTTTAATGTTATTGTTGGTATGATTGAATTTAGGTCTTTTTTTATTTATTTCTTATTTGTTCCTTTCTAAAAAAATTCCTCTGTTCATACCTTTTTGCCTTGTTCTGAGTAAATTGATTTTTTAAAAAATATTGTATTTATAATAATTTCTCTGTCAGTATACATTGTCAGTGGGGGTGATAGTTCCCCCAAAGGACAATAATTGGTTCTTGGAGGAGGGTGCAAAAAATCATTAGATATTACAATTATTTGTGGCTCTCCAATGGGCCACATTATGGAAACACATATAAATATATCTGTGGTATTAAAATTTCATGGAAGGGCAGAGTGATTAGAGCAAAAAGTCTAAAGAAGCTCTTTAGGTGAGCCAAGGAAAAGACTTTGAGAAACACAGCTCTGTCATCATTTTAGCTTGAATTATGTTTTTACTGGTTGTTTTAGGGTAGTGGTTTTCAACCAGGGTGATTTTGGTCCCCAGGGGACATTTGGCAATGTCTGGAGACATTTTTCATTGACATGATTTGGGGGTGGGATTGCTACTGGCATCTGGTAGGTAGAGGCTACAGATGCTGCTACATGTTCTATTATGCACAGAACAGTCCCCCACAACAAAAAATTTTCCATTTCAAAATGTTGGCAGTGCTGAAGTTGAGGAAACTCTGCTCTTGAGATAACAATATTCTTACTTTATCACAGTCTATATAGGGTTAATATTTGACTATTCTACATAAAATATAATGCCTTGCAATAGTATAGTTGTATTTATTCCCACCCGAGTGCCTCGTACTGTTGTTCTCATATATCTATGTATGTTATAAACTCCATGATATAATGTTCTATTTTTTGCTTTAGTCATGTCTTTTAAAGAAGAGCAGGAAAATTATGGTCTTTTATGTTTATATACTTATTTACAGTTTTTAAAATTTCTTCCTGTAGATTTCAGTTCCTGTCTGATTTTATTTTCCTTCTGCCTGAAGAAATTTCCTTAGCATTTCTTTTAGATCATTCATATCTGTTGGTCACCAATATGCTTATTTTTTGTTTATCATAAAATGTCTTCATTTCATCTTCATTTTTGAAAGATTTTTTCCTTGTATGTAGAATTATGATTTGATAGTTTTGTTTCTTTCATCACTTTAAAGATGTCATTTCATTTTCTTCTGGTCACCATTATTTCTAATGAGAAGTCATCTGTTATTTTGTGTTGTTGTTTCCCTATATATAGTCATTTGCCACATAATGACGGTTTGATTAATGACAAATTGCATATATGACAGTGGTCCCATGAGATTATAATATTGTATTTTTACTGTACCTTTTCTATGTTTAGATACACAAATACTTATCTTTGTGTTACCACTGCCTGCAGTATTCAGTACAGTAACATGTTGTACAGGTTTGTAACCTAGGAACAATAGGCTATACCATGTAGCCTTGGTGTGAGGTAGGCTGTACCAACTAAGTTTGTATGTAAGTACACTCTGTGATGTTTGCACAATAACAAAATCACCAAATGATAGCATTTCTCAGAAGATATCCCTGTCATTAAGCCATGCATGACTGTATGTATCATTTATCTCTGGATGCTTTTGAGATTTTTCTATCTTTGATTTTTAGCAGTAGTATGATGTGCCTAGATGTTGTTTTCTTTGTATTTATCCTGTCAGGGATTTGTTGAGCTTTCTTGATGTATAACTTCATGTTTTTCACCAAACTTGGGAAGTTGTCGGTCATTACTTTTTCAGAACATTTTTTGCTCTTTTCTCTCCTCTGCTTCTGAGACTCCTGTTACACCTATGTAGATCACTGGACAATGTTCCACACATCAGTGAGGCTTTGTTCATTTTTTAAAATCTTTTTTCTCTTATTTCTTCAGACTGTACAATTTCTATTAATCTGTTAAATTCACTGACTCTTCTGCCATCTCTAGACTTTTAACCCATAGCCGTCGGTGAATTTTTCCATTTGGTTCTTCATAGATTCTGTTTCTTTGCTGTGATTCTCCATCTCTTCATTTATTATGACCATATGTTTTTGTTAAGTGATTGGTTATTTTTATAGTAGCTGCTTTAAAGTCCTTGTCTGCTAATTCCAATATTAGGATTTTCTTGGAGTTGGTTTCTGTTGACTGCTTTTTTCCTTTGCCTATGATTACATTTTTCTTTTTTGTCATATGTGTGGTAATTTTCAGCTGTATACAGTTCATTGTGATGATGTATTGTGCAGACTCTGAATTTGTTGACAAGACTTGGTTTTTGTTCTAGCTGGTATGTACCTTGATTCTATTAATATTCCACACTTTATTTCTCCTGTATTGAAAAGCAACTGAAATATCTGCTTTTTCCTCCACATTTTGCTTTCTGTTTTGGGCTCACTGGAGTCTTTCTATGCATGCACGTTTCAGGGGTTGCCAAGATTTGGACGAGTTTATATGTAGATTTTATGGCTCCATTTTTCTGTCTTCCTCTTCTGTAGGATATCCCTCTGACTTTCCAGCTATTTTGGCAGCTCTAAACTCCATCATCTGATTCTTCAAGATAGGAAGGTCTGTGACTTTCTGAGTTCTAGCCATTCCACCCTAATCCCAAGGAATAGAGCCCCTCACACAAATAGAGCCATATAAATGCAATTCTCACCTGGTGTAGCTCCCTTCTTTCAGGGGTTAGCTTCCTTCAAGTTTCTGTCTGCTTTTGCTGCTTTCCACTGCCTTCAAATAGTTGTTCTTTATATTTTGTGTAGAGTTTATAATTTTATATATAGGTGGGTTAGTCTGTTACAGGTTACTCTGTTACTACTGAAAGTGGAACTCTGCTAGGTATGTTTTCATGTATAGATACAAAAATTTGTTTAAGCTTTATAATTCACATAGTGTGGCTGTTTTCCAGTTTAATGCTTATAACGAGTTATGAGGAGTAGGAGTACAATTTATAAAAATTTATCACACATTTATGAGGAATACAAGTTAGGAGAAGTATCAAATTAATGTTTTAAACTAGCTGAGTTCCAGTCACTTACCTGGAAATATAGCTGACACTTTTTTTTTTCCAAGCACATTTGTAGAATTTTAAGCTAGAAGAGACTTTGAAAGTTGTCTTGTCTAATAACCATTTATTTTACAGATTGGAAAACTGAGGTCATATTTTGAGTTAGGGATAGAGCCAGGATCAGAACCTGAGATTTCTTCATTGCCGATCTTTGATGCTTCTTCCTATTTTGCTTCTTTCTTGACATTTAAGAATGTATTAGAATTCTTTTTAAAAAATCTGTTCTTAGTACCTGATTGGGGAGTGGCTTTGAACTTTTGGGTAGGAGGATTGAAAACCCTCTGAGAATGGAAAAGGGTTAGTATCTCCCATCTGGTAGAATCCTCATGTTATTTGAGTAATATCATCTGCTGCCTTACATTCCAGTGGGGAATGCAGAGAAGCTGTACCTCTTGAACTTGTGTTATCTCTCTTTGAGTAACTGTCTACATCATTTCTATATCCTTTGCCATAGAGTAACTTTCTTTAATTATCTATTGGTATTCTATAATCAATCACATTACCTTCCGATGTGACAACCCTGCGCCTACCACTGTATTTTCTTCTATGTTTTAGCTTATGCTAGTTTCTTCCCCTCTGTCTTTGTCAATGAAAATCTCCTCTGTCCTTCAAGGCTAAATTCTAATATCACCTCAGTATTTTCCCAGATCACAGTTTACAAAGTTAGAATGATTTCTCTCGTGTGTAATGTTACAGAAATTTCTTGTCTTGACTTCCTTATGGCTTTATATTGACTAGTTATTATGCAGGTCCATTATTTATCCTTTCCATTGTAAACTCACTGAAGGCAGGAACTGTGTCTAATACAACTGTTTTTCTTTCCAGTATAGGGTCCACCAGTACCTTGAACATAGTAGTCTCTTAATCAGTATTCAATGAATGAATGGGGAAGAAAATAACAGTTCTAGAAATTCAAATACCTGCATGTCACAGGTATTAGGGCAAGGAACTAGAACTGGGACACCTGAGGCAAGGCAGGAAACACAGAATAGATCAGTTATGAAAGCAGCCTATATCCAGGATAGGGTTTTGTTAAGGGCAGTGCTGGAATTCTATAACCATGTTGTATGTCTGCCGCGTTTTTGTGTGTAGCAGAATGGAACTAACAGGGTAGGAATTGGTAGAATTGACTGAATTCTACCAATGGTTATTCCTGGCAAAGGTGGCTGGGCAGTACCCTGATGGTGTCAGAATGGACTAGTATATAGGGCATCTAAGTCAGGCAAGTGGGACACTAGAGTGGGAGTATGGTAGTGTTTGTGGTTATGGAAGATTGATGCATATTTTAAGGATAATTTTTGCTTTACTCTTATAACTGTAAAGTACTTCTGATTTCATGAAACCTAACTGTCCAAGCCTTAAGAGGAATTTTTTCTACTGTGTTTCTGATGGTTCACTCATCTCAAATATTACGGGCAACTAAAATATCACTATATAAATCACATCTGTTTCATTATTTAATAGTTTTGAGCACTAGTGGTCTTTTTTTGCCGTCTTGAACAATATAAAAGAAGTTCTGTTTTCCATTTGATAGGCCTTCAGGTATTTCAAGATTGCTATGATGTCTTCTCTCAAATCCTCTTTTAAACAAAATGTTCTCAATTCTTTAATTTGTTTATTATAAGATGTGGTTTCCAGCCCTTTCAAACATAGTACAGTTGTCCCTTGCTATCCATGGGAGATTGGTTCCAGGACTGCTCGAAGATAACCAAAATTTACTGATGCTCAAGTCCCTTGTATAAAATGGTGTAGTATTTGCATATAACATACGCGTATCCTCCCATGTATTTTAAATCATTTAAGACTTACTTGTAATACCTAATACAATGTAAATGCTATGTAAATACTTGTTTTACTGTACTGTTTAGGGAATGACAAGAAAAAAGGTCTGTACATGTTTAGTTCAGATGCCTCTTTAAAAAATATTTTCAATCTGCAGTTGGCTGAATCTACATTTGTGGAACCCACGGATAGGAAGGCTGATTGTATTGTTGACCCTACTGTTGAAATATCTGTTTGTCAATGTTGCTCTTACAATGTGGTGCCCAGAGTGAATGTAGTACTGCAGATGTGGTCAGTGCAGGGAAGAGTGTGATGGGACTGTTAGACTCTTCTTACAGCCTATCACTGTAGGGGCCATCAATGCAATTGAAGGTTACAGTCACATTTTTCAGTTTCCCTTTAGAGGAATTTATGATATTTTGATTATACCAAGCATTTAACATATGTCAATGTGTTGTCCATATGTTACCAGTTTACATTCCTAGCACTAGTGTATGTGGGTTTCTACTTTCTTACACCGTAGCCACCACTGGGTGTTATTCTTTTGAGTTTTTGCCATTATGTTGCTGTTTTATTTTATGTTTCTTTGTTAAAATTAATTGATTGCTCTTATCCTTAGTCAATTTTTATATATGAGGCAAGTTTATAAATTTTATATGTTCTTATTTATTTGTAAGAGCTTTTTGTATATTGAGAATAACTTTATTTAATTAATCTTTTTTGTTGTTGCAAATATTTTTCTAGTTTGAATACACCTTTTAACGTTAAGATATATTTTTGCCTTGCAAAACTTTTTAGTCGTTATATAGTTTAACATATCAAACTTTTTCCCTCCCAAGGAGGTCATGATGTCATATTTAGAAACTCTTTCCCTGTTTTCTTTGAGCATAATTATAATTAAGAAAATTTGTATTATCTAAGTAATATATGAATTCCCCTTTGTAAAAGATTCAAACAGTAAATATACAGAGTATGATGTGATTGCTCTACTCCCATTTTCCATCTCAGAAATAACCACTGTCAAGTGTGATGTGCCAATATAAAGCCAAAATTTTTCTTAAGTATTTAAGAACCAGAAAAATATACACCATACTATAAGTAGTATTTACCTGTTGTCAGGAGATTGGGATTGAAGAGATTAGGAAAGGGGATAATTAAAGAAATAAGAATTTTACACTTTATTCTATATGAACATTTGCATCTTTTCTGTTTTGTCTCACTTTACATAAATGACATCATAATCACTTAATATACCATAGAGATTTGTCCATGCTATTGCAAAATGGTAACTCAGAAAAGAAAAAGTGACTAGTTTGAGTTAACTTGCCCCTAGTGAATCTGTTATTACTTCTTGTCCATCTACTTTAAAAATTTTTAAGTATGTTGACTGTTGAACAACTTGGGGTTAGGGACACTGACACCTTGTGCAGTCGAAAATCCACATAAAACTTTTGGCTATCCAGAACCTTAACTACTAATAGCCTACTGTTGACCAGAAGCCCTACTGATAACATAAACAATCAATTAACACATATTTTGTAAGTTATATGTATTATACACTGTATTTTTACAATAAAGTAAGCTAGAGAAAAGAAAATGTTATTTAAGAAAGTCATAAGCAATAGAAAATATTTATTATTCATTAAGTGGAAGTGGATTATCATAAAGGTCTTTATCCTTGTTGTCTTCACATTGAGTAGGCTGAGGAGGAGGAGGAAGAGGAAGGGGATTGGTCTTGCTGTTTCAGGGGTGGCAGAGATGGAAGAAAATCCACATATACGTAGACCTATGTAGTGTAAACCCATTTTGTTCAAGGGACAGCTGTATTCGCATGTATTAGTTTAGTGCGGTGGTTAAGTGGATGGAACTTAATTTCAAGTCCTGGCTTTGCCATTTATTAGTGTCTATGGGCAAAATATTTAATCTACCTTAAATTTCTCCTCTGTAAAATGGAGATGATACTAGTGTCTATTTTATATGAGTGTATGAATCAAGGATCATATATGATTAGCTCTTATCACAGTACATGGGACATTAAATAGTAAACAGCTGTTATTATTAATAATCTGTTATAGAATATTACTAGGTTTGACATCAGGTTTACTAATATTTAGTATTTAGACTCACCCATTGTTTTTGTCTATATGGACAGTCAAGATACTTGCACTTTTAAGGTTTTTTTTTTAAACACCTTTCTGATGATTCACATTGCTCAAAGATTATTGTTGCTAACTAGAACTCAAAGTGGCAAGTCACTTGTTAAGTATCTTCTCAGCAGCTTTTGTCATCAGTGTTTTCATTATGATGTTTCTCTTTGGAGGAGACTAGCGTAAAAGAGGAGTTAATCAGTATTCCTTTTCTGTCATCTGGCCTGAATATTGTGCTCTCTTCCTCAGGCCTCATCTTTTGTAATTTTAAGATTCGTGTTTGTCTGTAGCAATTTCTTTTTAAATTCATTATAGGATTTCTGAGTTCTAATAGTTGTTTTCTGTATTTGTTTTTCATTTTGCTACTTTATCTTTTCCAACACTTTTTCTTAAATAAATTAGTGTTATAGCAACAAGTCTATACATACATTTTTTGTTCCTCATTCATGATTGGTTAAGGCTATGTGGTAGTCATATTTTAATTCTGTGGTTAAACTTTATGACTAACAATATTTTCAGTATAAGAACACTAATTTCCTTATCTTACACGGTTTGGAGCTAAGACATTTTATCTAAAATTCACAGGTGGAGAAGTAGACGCTTAAGTGTGTTTTTTAGTGTAAAATATCAACCAATAGAAAAACTAAAGATGAAAATAAAAGTAACAGAAATTAGGAAGAAAGGGCAGAAGGGAGCTTAATTTCTCAACTTTTACAGTGGGAAGTCAGTTGATGTGGTTATAGGTGATAAATCAAGAAACAGGCATAGTGCCAGAAGTATTAAAAGTGGCTGTTTTTGAGAAGTGGGATGGAGAACGAGGGTGTGTATTTATGTGTATATGCACGTGTGTGTGGGAATGGTGGAAGAGACACTTTTATTTTTAAGTCTTACATGCTTTCACGTACTATGGAGTTACTTCTTTATGAATATATTAGTTAATAAAATATATCCTACATATCCCCAATTTATGAAGATAAGCATAATTTTATATATTGATATATGTATAAGAATTGATTGGATGGAAATATACCAAAATATTAAAGGTGGTTTTCTCTGGGTAGTGAGATTTTTTCTTCATTATATTATTTTATATATTGTAAAATTTCTAAAGTGAATATACTATTTTTATTAATATATTTTATAGAAATAATTAAGAGAAAATGTTTAGGACCTCCTGAATTTAATTTGTCACACTTATTTGGCATCAGTATGACTTTACTTTTTATTTATACAAGTCCTAGAACTTTTTTTTTAATTAAAAGAATTATACAGTATATTCTTTGAATGTTTGTATATTAAATGTATTAGCAAAGTTGGCAGTCTGCTGAAAATAACACAAACCCAGCCAACAGTAACAAAAAAACCAAAGAAAATACTGTCTTTTCTTTTTTCACTTAAGGGTAAAGGTGGGTAGTTATTGGTCAGTTAGTAGATCAGGATAGAATCATCAAAGATTCAAGCTCACTCTTTCTGGTTCATCACCTTTAACTTGGCTTTTCATTCTTATACTTGTTGCTTCAAGGTTTCAAGATGGCTGTAGTAACAAGAGTTATATCTCTGTTCAAAGCAGACAGATGGGAGATGGTCAGATGGTATGTCAAACTGGACAGCCACACTGTGCCTCATATTAGGAAAGCAAAAGCTTTCCCAGAAGCTCACTATAAGATTTCCTTTTATGTCCTATTGTCCAGAACTGGGTTACGTGCCACCCCTAGCTGTGAGAAAGTGAGTATTTGGCTTTCAATTTTTGTAGTGGGAGATAGCAAGAGTAAAGGGTTTGGTAATTGATGTGTTAACCAACCAACAGTGTCTGCCACAAAAATTTTTAGTGAATGTAACTATAATTTTTGTACTTCAGTTTTCAATCAGATTTCCAGGAAAGACAATAACCTTTCTAGAGATCAGATTGAAAATTTGGCACATAAACATTCTCTAAAATTTACTTTTGTGGAAATTATTCTAAAATGCAGCCATTTTGTCTGGTCCTAGGAATACTAGGTTTATGCTTTGTTCTTACAAAGGGGATAGTTTGGTACTCTGAAGTTGTAGTGATAGGGTAAGTTTGTAAAATGATCCCTAAATTGGCTTTATTCTCCTTGCAGAATCCAAATTTCAATGTCTAGCTAGTTATCTGAGGATTGTGGGTTTTTAGCGTATCAAGTCAATTATGTAAGGGTTTTCATTTTTGTTTTTGTTTTTAAGTCAGAGTAGGCAATGAAACTGGTAGTCCCAGATTTTATAGCTTATGATTCCAATTCTACCAACCCAAATAATATTGGGTCAGCCCAAAATATCCAAATTACATAGTTTGAAGTATTTGGTATTATATTCACTTGGATTTTCTTAAATCCACATATTTTAATGGGTATTATCCCTTTCTTTTTTATTCCCTGGTCACTGACTTTAAAAAAAAATTTATAATGCAGATTTGTATAGTTGTCACTGTGATGTTTATGGACTTCACCATTAAAATGGTGCTGAGTAAAATCACAACAACAAATTAGACTTTTAAAGAAAGTTATATCCTAATAGCTGTGTTTGTCGTTTAGTTGGTAAACTTTTATGTTAATTTTTCTTACCAGTTAGAGATACTGTGTGTTTAGCACCAAACGATTTTTTCTTAGAGCGAAAGGGTGTTATTGCCTTATACTTTTGAGGAGTGAAAAATTATTCACTTGTATAAAGTAAACAAACATATTCATATCTAGTGTTTGGACAAAATAGTTTCTGGCATAGAGAAAGATATTATGTGCCAGAAACTGGGGAGGATACTAAGATGAAGAGGCAGGTCACCTGCCCTCATGGAGTCTAGAGTCTAGTGGGAGAAAAAAAGACTCATTAAGATGAGTCAATTTCCTTATTGTAAAATTGGGGTAATGATATTACTTACCTACCTCATGAAGGTTGTTGTAAGGATTAACTGAGTTAAATTATATAAAAGGCTTAGAATTTTGCCAGGTACATATTAGGTGCTCCATAAAGGTTAGCTACTGTTACTGTTGTTATTTCTACAAAATAGAGATTTGTACAAACTGCTTTGGAAGCACAGACTAGGCAGGGATTGACTTTCTGGAAAATTAGGGGAATGATGATATTTTAACTTGCTCTCAATTCTGCTTCATAGTTTCCTTGTTCAGCTTTGCCACTCTAATACCTAGTGCATAGTAGGTCTTCAAAAACTATTGAATGAATGAATGAATCAAAGAATGAGAATATACTTATACAAGTGGGATTTTCAAGACCGTTTCTTAAAACTTATTAAAGTAGACATCAGTAAAATTTGAAAATGTAATATTAAAATTTAACAGAAAATCTTCCATACCTGACTTAATCCATGGATAGGATTTAGAATATTTTTTCAAGTAAGTAAATAATAAAAGATAGTTTAAGAAATGGAAAAGCTATTACTTTCAGCCAGGCTTTTGAAACAAACTGGTTTTTCAAACAGTTTAAAATAATATTTTCTAGCAAGGTCTTGGGATGTAAGTATCTTACAAGATACTTGTACAGGATACAAGATATAGCAGACTACAGATGTATCCATATATTTTGGCAGTATTGTGTTGTTGAAGACCAGTATAACTACATCAGTTATCTTCAGCATAATGGACCACCACCACATTTACTTAAAAGAATAATTTGTTATTTCTCATGATTCTGTGGTTTGACCCCATGGTTCTTTTGGTGATCTCACCTAGGATCACACATATAGCTGCACTTAGAAGGTAGCTGGACTGCACTGGGAGATCCTGGTATGCCTTGCTCCCATATTTGGGTCCTTGGCACTGAGTGTTGGTTCAGAGTGCCTCAGTTCTTCTCCATGTTGCCTTTCTCTAGCAGGACAGCTTGGATCACTTTAGAGCATGTGACTGGCTTCTAAGAGTAGAAGCTACCAGCCCTCCTTAAGACTACTTCCAGAAGTAGCACCGCACTGTTCCAATACATTTTATTGTTTTAAAAAGTCACAAGATTCATTATCTGAGATCAAGAAATAGAATCCATCTCTTGATAGGAAGATTGGTAAAGAATTTGTGGACTTTAATCTATCATAGAAACATAACAGTGTATTATCTTTGATTGGATATTTGCAGCCTATCCTCCATATCTGTCATCTCTCCCCTTATAAGTTTTATCTTTTTCCTTTTTTCCTTCGTTCTCAATGAATATTTGTTGTTTGTCTTCTGTTTCACTGATGCAAATTTCTCTTCTTTTGATACAAACTGTTTCTTTCTACAATGTGGATTTTCATTCTGCCCTTGTGTTTCTTTACTTTGTGTGCTTTTCTTATCTTTTCCAGTTTTCTTTTCTTGTCATGTATCCTACATTTTCGATACCTTTTCTTTATATCTTTTTTCTAATTTTATGGAATCTAATAAAAATTTCCATTTAGAAGATAAATCATAGGTGCAATAGTAGCACTAAAGGTAGTGTCAGAAACAGTAGGGTGGTGCCTACCATATTATGTTATTGACTTGAAGACCCTGAGTCTTTGGTTTAGGGATCTAGTGGGAAATGACCATATATCCCCTTTTGACTGAGATCTCCTCAGCTTTTGATAATCACTGCTGAGTTTTTACTTGTTTTCAGGGAAACTATGAATTGCTCGAATCTTGTGATTTAAAACTTGAAAGATAAGCTATTGATATGCTAATTCAGAAAGCAATTCAATCTGATGTGAGACCTGGGGAAAAACAACCCAAGCCATGTAAAAGTGGAGTGGCCAGTAAGCTATTTTTCCTACTAAGAATGGAATTATAAGTGAAAAGCCATCATGACTTTTTCAGCCATGTGAGCAAGCCATCTTGTAAGCAAACCCAACCCAAGTAGGGTCTTCTGATGACTGCAGCCCTGGCTAACGTTGTCTGCAATTTCATGAGAGACCCTGGTCCAGAACTACCCAGCTAAGCTACGCCTGCCCCAGAGAAACTGTGCAGTGAAAGTTTATTGTATTTGAAGTGCTAACTTTTGGGGTAATTTGTTATGTAGCAATAGATAATATAGATTTTGGTATCAATGGTTTTGTTTTGTTGTAACAAAAGCGTAGGACTGTCTTTGGGATTCAGAAGTGGGTACAAACTGGAAGGACTGTGAGGCATTAGTGAAAGCCTGAAGAGCCTTGAATTGACTGTTAGTAGAAGTTTGGCCTTTGAGAAGGCTTTGGGTGATATCTTAAAGGAAAGTGAGAAAAATGTTACTGGAAGCTTGAGGAAGGGGGATCCTTGTTCTCTAGTGGCAGAAATTTAGCAACTCTGTCACCTGCAATAACATGGGAAGTAGAAAAATGTATGCAATGAATTAAGTGATCCAGCTAAGGAGATTTCTTAGCAGAATGTTGAAGAAGCTACCTGCTTTCTTCTTGCTGTGAAATGTAAAAGGAGGGAGATAAACTAGTATGGAGCAAGGAAGTGTTGGGCTTGAAATTTTCCTGCCTCTCCATATGACCAATGATACTAAAATTACAAAATGGATTTTGGGAAAGATCCAGGACACTCATGGAAAAACCTGGTCTACAGATCAAGCTGAAGGTGTGACTTTAAAGTCCTTTAAGACCTCAGAAAGATCCAAGGTGTTGCCTCAAAGAAGTGTTAGTCAAACAGTAAGTGTTCTAAGAACCTTACCCACGATACAGAAGGGCTTATCTTGAAGAAATTCGTGGGCATGGTCTTTGTCTAGTGGAATAAGCTGCAAGATTCACAGGAGACCCACAGAGTTTTTTCTTTTCACTTTCTTTTTAAAAAAGAATTGAATTGGCAGAAACACTGCTAGCCTGGACTGAACGAAACAGAGGTAGTACAAATTAAAAGCAGTCTTTGGACCCCTGAATCTCTAAACATGCTGAAAAAATGACACAGCTTCAAACACGGGCCACCCTTCGTGGAAAAGGAAGGATGATTCAGAAAGCATAATCAAGAGCCCATAGTACAGAACCAGGCCTTGAATTCTAATCAGGAGTTGCCTGTGTCCTGCTGGATTTCAGAACTGCCATGGACCAGTGACTCCCATGCACCTCCTGTTTTTCCTCTGTTTGAACAGGAGTGCTGATGGTAGTTTTCCTATGCCTTTTGCATCATTGGTCTTGAATTTCTGACCATCAGAAACTGAGATAATAAAGGTTTACTGTTATTTTAAAGCACCAAGTTTTGTAGTAATCTGTTCTGCAGTGATAGGTAACTAATGCAGTGACAATTAAGTTGAATTTGGAAGGCTGAGATGACAATCCTGCAAAAAAGGAAAGCAGTGGAATTGGGAAGAACATTTAATGCAGAGGAAAAAGAAGATCTCTGATTTTAAATGTCATGAACTGTTAGGATCATGGGATGATTATATGTCATTGGAAGATGATGTAAACTCAAGAATATTCATGAATATATATTCTGTTAAACATTGGGGAAAGGAGTCATCTGACCAATAATTATTGCTAAGAACTACCAAGTTTTATGTAAAATGAGCAAGACCCTTTTCTGTTTGCTTTACATTTAGTTTCATCATTTAGCCTCATTGCTTAGTAAGTGATGTTTACATAATTTATATTTTCAGAAGTTAATTTATTTATTTTGTAAAAGTATTTAAAGTAAATGTTAGATACAGTATGGTTCTATACTTAATCTGAACTGAATCTCTTCTTCAAGATAATCCCTTTTGTATCTTGAGTAAGCTTCTATCAATTAACTTATGTTTCAGGTGAATGCAAAAATGGGGAAATTAATTTTCACGCTTAACTTTTTATGTTGAAGATTTTAAATATATAGGAAAGCTGAAAGTATAGTGTTAATGAACACACAAACATCCTTAACATTTTGCCACATTTGCTTTACATATACTTTTAAAATTTTGATTGAACCATTTGAAAGTAGGTTGCAGATATTGCTCCATCTCTAAGTTCTTCTAGTCTAAACTTCCGAGAATATTCATAACCACAATATCATTTACACCATTAAGGAAATTAGCACATTCCATAATCACATCTAACATGTTAGTCCAAAAATAGTTTATAAATTTTTAAAAATCCAGGATGCATACAGTATATTTGATTATGTCTCTTTAGTTCTGTTTATTCTAGAATAATAAAAATCTTGACATTATATTGCTTTCTATGACAATTCTAATTTTTTTTTTTGAGGATTTTATGTCATTTGCTTTGTAGAATGCCCCACATTCTGGCATTGTCCAATTTTTCCTCATTATTAGATTCAGGTTGAGCCTTTTTTTGGTGAGAATACTACATAAATGGTGTGTACTGGACCAAGAAGGTGACTGTTGGATCTCTTGATCATAAAGATATATTTTTTCCATTTATACATCTGGGTGATTATTCCCAATAGCCTTTTACTTTGGTTTTAACTGCTATTGATGATACTTGCCTGAATTAATTTTTACATTATGGATTATAGGGAAATTGCTTTTCAATGGCCTTATGTAATCCACATTTGCGAGGAAAGATACCTTACCTCTACTGTAAGAACCCACTCTTGCTTTTTCTTTTTAAAAGTTAAGATATTGTTTGGATCATGGATTTGAGGATATTTGTTGTTTGAGTTCCATGTATGCTTATTTTCCTTAAGGAGTAATTTTGAAAAACTTTGAATTAATTTAAAACAATAATAACAGATCTATCAGATAGTTTTAGAATTGGTAACAGTGATTCTCATCAAACAGTCATGTGTTGTTTATTGAGTGTCTGCTCAAGTGCAAGGACTCACACCAAATAATACAACATACTTAACATTAAAAGTTGTAGCCCACTTATCCAGTTAAGAAGGTAAGATACATACTTACGCATGTAAAGATGGAAGAGTATTTACAGCAGGAAACCAAAATTTAAGTGACTAGTATAGTCAACTAGTGCTTTTAGTGTTTAGAAAGCTAGCACTTTGAACTTTGACATGTGCAAAGCAGTGCAGGTGTATGGAGGGTCTTAATGAGGTCATTGACATTCTGAACCGGGACTTTTCATGCATTCTTTCCAATAAACACTTACCAAGTGCCTACGATGTTATAGCAACTAAAGAAACAAAAGGATTAAAACATGAACCTTGCCCCTGGGACATAGTTATTGGGTGAGCAGAAAAACACAGGAATCTATACTATACAAAATCATGAAAAAGTGCTAAAATAAAGTTATCTACTTAGTGCCATGACTACGTAGAAGAGAAAACTACGAAGTCATGCTGATAGGGGGATGGTGTGTGACAGGAAAGGCCTCATAGAGGAAGTGACATTTGAGGCTGATAGGAATTCTTGAGGTTGAGAATGGAAGAAGGGTATTCTAGGCAATGGAAGATGGCCAACATGCTGATAAGTGATTAGGCATGCCATGGTTTTAGGAGACAAGTGGTACTATTTTCAGAAAATAGAAAATTCAGGAGTAGTCCTGATTTGGGATGGAAAATGGTTATTAAGCCTTTTTTTTGTTTGTTTGTTTTTTTTGGAGACAGAGTCTATCTTTGTTGCCAGGGCTAGAGTGCAGTGGTGTCATCAAAGCTCATTGCAACCTCAAACTCCTAGGCTCAAGTAATTCTCCTGCCTCAGCCTCCTGAGTAGTTGGGACTACACGCACGTACCACTATGCCTGGCTAATTTTTCTACTTTTTGTAGAGATGGGGTCTCGCTCTTACTCAGGCTGATCTTGAGCTCCTGACCTCAAGCAGTCCTCCCACCTCGGCCTCCCAGAGTGCTGGGATTACAGGTGTGAGCCACTGCACCTGGCTGGCTATTAAGCCGTGTGTGTGTGTGTGTGTGTGTGTGCGCGCATACGTGTGTGTGTGTAATTTTTCCTCATACAGGAGAACAATGCATTTGGAGTTGTAAAGGTACATAATAATTTTTCAGAAAAAGTATATGGAAAGATAAGCACTGGACTGAAGAATGAATCTGAGAAACACTTACTTTACTAACAGAATGAGAGGAAAAGGAGAACTCTTTAGAGAAATACAAAAGGAGTAAGGAATAGAGCTAAAATAGTAATGTCACTAGAACCAATGGATAAGAGATTTTACAAGGGCGTAGTTAATAATGCTACATACAACAGTGTACACAAGGAAATGAAATTAAAAAAGGGCCGCCGGATTTGAAGATAAAAGAATGTCATGAATTCAGTTTTAGTGATTTTAGTGGGGGTGGTGGAAGCCAGATTTCTGGGGAATAAGGAAAGAATGATGCTTACATATCAGATTTAAGCCATTGGAAAAATTGGGCAGTGCAAAGTGGGATAGCGATAAAATGAGGGCAGCTTGGTCAAGTGAAATTTTTTTTAAAAGAGAAAATCTAGTATATATATATATGTGATGGGAAACATGATAGTGGGATAGGAAATACTTTAATTGCCAGAGAAAGAATAATTGATGGAGCGAAGAGTTGGGAAGAGAACATAGGTGAAGGGGTTAGTCTTTGAAAGGAGGAAAGGCAAACTTCTAGTTAGTCCAGAGGGGAGGGGAGCATGAAGAAAGAGCAGAGGGAAGGAAGAATTATTAAAGAGGAAAGAAGAAGGAACTTATATATGATGGCTGTGATGTTCTCTATGAATTAGGAGAGAGGAAAATCATCGTGGGTCAGAACTTCCTCTTCTATTTATATATCCCAGGAGCATGAATGGAGGAAGTCCCCACCCATCCAGCATAATCTATAGTTGGTGAGTGGCATGGCAGAAGGCTGAAAGGGCTAGGAAGTAGAGACATAGTATGTTCTTCCATTAGAAAGATTATAATACAAAGAAAATATCAAACACCAAAATACTCTAATATTATTTAAAAATGCAATTATCATACAGCATGGTGACTATAGTTAATGACGATACATGGTATTTTTGAAAAATGCAAGGGTAGTAGATGTTAGGTGTTCTCACCATAAAAATGATATGCATTTGTTAGTTACCTAGATTTAACTATTCTGCCATGTGTATATACTTCAGAACATCATGTTGTATGTGATGAATGCATGCAATCTTATCTTTCAGTTAAAAAAATGCATTTATTGCTAATACGTAAAGATTTAAAATAATCTTATTTAGGAACACTAAATATATTACTGGGTTTAATTTTTAAAGTTTTGTTATTGTATAAATTAAAATATATTCTATAAAGGTAAAATTACTAATTGACCTAATTTTTAAATGTTTAAAATTTTGCAGTGTATTTTTTAACTGAGGACTCTGTGTGAGAATAGTTAGGACTTTTAAAATTTTAAGCAACAAGAACCCAACTCAAGCTTAAGCAACGAAGCAAAAATTAAAAGAGAGGGTGGATTTATTAGATTAAGTAAATGGAACTCCAAGATAGCCTGATCTCAGGTGTGCCTGGGTGTAGGAACCCTAGTGATGATGTCAAGGGTTCTTTCTTCCACTCCTTTGGTTCGCTCTGCTTCCATCTATGATGTCCTCCTTCTCAAGCAGGCTTCTGCTCTGTGGTTACCGACAGCCTCAGGGCAACATCATCACTGCTTACTTTCTGAAAGGAAGATAGACTCCTTCCCACCAGGCATATAGTAAATATCAGAGTAGACTCTGTTTGTGTTCCTCCTTGTGTCATTTTTCTATCCCTAATCTGTCACTGTAGCCAGGAGCCAGGGGCACAGCTTGCTCTGATAGTCTAGAAGCCTGGGTTATATGCTCATTTCTTGAAGGAGGCCACCATGATTGTGAGTTGGAGGAGTGGTGGCTCTTTAAATTTTGGCACATTTCCTTCCAGACTTATCTATGCATGTCTCTGTGTGTGTGTGTGTGTGTGTGTGTATGTGTATGTATGTATGTATTGTGTTTGTATTAATACATATTCTATAACAAACCAAGTAGTCTAATGAAAGCCTTGTGTTGAAATCAAATTCCTTAGGAAGGAATTAGCCTTTGATTGCTTATATAAGTGAGTCTTAACAGCTTTTTTAGTTTATAGTTTCATAAAGATAACTTTAAAAACCTTTTTTTCCCCATAAGTAAAAGTGTTTTCCATGTACATATCACAATATTTTTAGGTGTTCACAAAAATGGAGCAACTGTACAAGGGTCAATTTCAGTAGTAGCTAAAACAAACACACAAAAAGAAACAAAACAGCCATCACCACACACACACAGAAAAATATACACATATCCACACACAGAGACATATACAGATACACAGGTTAACTTAGCTCCTGGATCCAATGGAATCAATAAATATTAATGTTCTTCAATTTTACCCTTCTGTGGTATGTGTTAGGTCAGAGCTGAGAGGAAGATGCTCAAACCTGAGATGTAGCAAAACACCATTTATTTGGGGCACCTGGGTGCAGGTGGGTGGAGGATGAAACACCGAGGAGGGGAGAGTGGCAAGCTGTGGCTGTTGTTTCATCCTCCTTGTGGTCCTTATCTGTGTTCTTTATCTACCCCATTCTGTTCCATACATTTTTCAAGTTCCCGCCCTAAGCAAGCCCAACGTAGGTATGTGGTAAGAGGGAGCATTATTTTTCTAGAGCCAAAGTCAAGTGCAGTTCAGTTGAAGGTGTATAAAATTTTTGAAATGAGATCCCTATGTTTTAAAATTCTGCCTTATTTATTTGCACCACGTGTGTTCCTTGTCATTTGATATGTTTGCCACTGAATGCTGGTAGAAAGAGCATAAGGAGTGGACTGAAGTGATCCAGGCTCAAGGCAACCTGTACTGCAAACTAGGTATATGTTGTTGTATGTGCTACTTCCTCACTGTGGGTTTCATTTCTGATTTGCAAAGTAAAAGTGTTTTATTATAACATGATTTCTAAAAGTTTGTCTCAGTTCTAACATTACCTGATCCTGGGATCTGAAGGCATCTTTTTTGTGACACAGGGTTATATGGAATGTTGAGGCTTGTGATACATTTACTGTTATAAATTCAGCTTAATATGTATGGAGGACTTGAGAAGCTTGTAGACTACAAGACTGATAGCTAGTGTTTGGTTTTCTCATTGAAAATAGTTCTAGCTATGAAACCTGTTTTTAAGTGGAAATATACTAGGAGGGTCCATTGCTTTTCTTCCTACAGAGATAAGTGATCTCTTGGTGTTGTTCACATAAAACTATCACCTTTATTTTCAAATTCATATAGATTTCACCCTTGCTCTTATAAACCCTTCTTCTCCCCGCCATGATTGTAAACATTCTTATTGTTAGGATGATTTGGAGTGTGTGTGTGTGTGTGTGTGTGTTGTATGTGTGTGTTTTAAGTTGTGTTTAATGATTGCAAAGCAAATATCAGCTCAGTTGTCACTGCTAAAGGAATCCTTCTCTGACCTCCAGGCTAAATCATGTTATATGCTTTCATGGTGTGTTTCTCTTTGCATAGTTAGGGATATATATATATATATATATATATATTTAGCTAGACTGAAATTTCTGGGAGGGCAGTGACTATATCTCTTTTGCTGACTTTTATCTATAATGTCAGGCACATAATTGACATTCATGATATATTTTTGAATAAATTCATAAATTAATAGTTTCTTCACAAATAATAAATGAATAGAAATATAATGGTAAATAAACTCAAAATGCTTAGTAGAGTTACGATTGTAGCCTTTGCTGTTACCAAACAGTGAATTTAAAAGGAAAGCATAATCAAGGTGGTTGTATAAATGACTTTTATTATTGTTTGTGCAAGAACAGTGTACAATCCATAGTACAGGAAGCAACTTTTAAAAACTGCTGGCAGAACCAAGAAGTCAGACTGTCCTTGACCCTTAGAGCAAATGTTTTAGAGCCTGAGTTTCCTTAAATCTTCTTCATTTGAGAATAAACATTTTGACACAATGGAAGATTTATTCTATTAATTTTTGGTCTGCATAAACAAAGAGCCTAACAAAATTTGCTAAAAAAAAAACTTTCTAATTTTTACTAGCTCCATTTTTAAAAAGTTTGTTTCCTTTCAAGTACATAACACTGCAAAATGAGCTCAGCTGTATTAGTAGATAAACATGTTGATTCATTCCGCCCAAAGCTACTGAATGAAGCCTGGAGGGGCACAGTTTGTTCTTTACCCTGCCCAGTGGCAAATGTTTTTCTTCCTCTTCTTCCTATTGAGGGAAGGGGACTGGAATAAGTGACTCCCCTTATTTAGGTTTGCTTGAATTGTTTAAGGAGGGAAGGGAAAAAGATCTCTTCACCATGTACTTATACTTTGTCTTGTTTTAATTCTTGTCATTAATATAAATTATATGCACTCATACTGTAATGCACATGTTAAATTATTAGTTTATTGTCATATATTCACAGTTTTACAAAGCCATTTTACTTAATGCTCTGTTTTGAGTAATCTGTTGTTTAAAGGCATATTAAGAGGTGTCTTCAGGCATGTTGCATTTTGAGTATGCACTTAATTTTGGAAGCAATGAGAAATATGCTATATCCAGTGGAGTTGAGGTAATAGATATACAATTGGCTCTTCATATCCCTTCATGTTTTCCACATCCATGGATTCAGCCAATGGTGGATCAAAAATATTGAAAAAAAAAAAAGACAAGGGTGCCCACTGTCACCATTTCTATTCAACATAGTACTGGAAGTCCTAGCCAGAGCGATCAGGCAAGAGAAAGAAATAAAGGGTATCCAAATTGGGCAAGAGGAGGTCAACCTATCTCTGTTGGCTGACAATATGATCTTGTATCTAGAAAACCCTAAAGACTTCACCAAAAGACTCCTAGAATTGATTGATAAATTCAGCAAAATCTCAGGTTACAAAATCAATGTACACAAATCAGTAGCATTTCTATATACTAATAATGGCAAGCTGAGAGTCAAATCAGGGACTCAATACCATTTACAATAGCTACAAAGAAAATAAAATAACTAGGAATATACTTAATCAAGGAGGTGAAAGATCTCTACAAGGAGAACTATGAGACACTGATGAAAGAAATCATAGGTGACACAAACAAATGGAAAAACATCCCATGCTCATGGATTGGTAGACTCAATATTGTTAAAATGTCCATACTGCCCAAAGTGATTAATAGATTCAATGCACTCCCCATCACAATACCAGTGTCATATTTCACAGATCTAGAAAAAATAATTCTGTGCTTCATTTGGAACCTAAAAAGACCCCTAATAGACAAAGCAATCCTAAGCAAAAAGAACAAATCTAGACATATCACATTCTCTGACTTCAAGTTATACTACAGGGCTATAGTAACCAAAACAGCATGGTACTGGTGTGAAAATAGAGACATAGACCAATGGAACAGGATAGAGAACACAGATATAAAACCATCTATGTACAACCAACTGATCTTGAACAAAGCATACAACAACATACACTGGGGAAAGGAAGCCCTATTCTATAAATGGTGCTCGGAAAACTGGATAGCCACAAGTGGAAGAATGAAACAGGACCCCTATCTCTCGACATATACAAAAATTAATTCAAGATGGATAAAAGACTTAAATGTAAGGCATTAGGAAAAACTCTTCATGACATCAACCTATGCAAAAAATTTATGACTAAGACCCCAAAGGCAAGTACAGCAGTAACAAAAATAAATAAATGGAACTTAATTAAATTAAAAAGCTTCTGCACAGTGAAGGAAATAATCAACAGAGTAAATAGACAACCCACAGAATGGGAGAAAATATCTGCAAACTATACATTTGATAAAGGGCTGATATCCAGAATCTACAAAGAACTCAAATTAGCATGAGAAAAACAAATAACCCCATTAAAAAGTGGGCAAAAGACATGAACAGATGTTTTTCAAAAGAAGATAGACAAGTGACCAACAAACATATGAAAAAATGCTTAACATTACTAATCATCAGGGAAGTGCAAACTAAAACCACGATGAGATACATTCTGACGTACCACTGTCAGAATGACTATTATTAAAAAGTCAAAAAAAAAATAGATGCTGGTGTGGATGCAGAGAGAAAGGAATGCTTATACACTGTTGATAGGACTACAAATTAATACAACCTCTGTGGAAAACATTATAGAGATTCCTCAAAGAAATAAATGTAGACTTACATTTGATCCAGCAGTCCCACTACTGAGTATTTACCCAAAGGAAAAGAAGTCATTTTGTCAAAAAGACACCTGCCCTCAAATGTTTATTGCAGCACAATTCACAATTGCAAAGATGTGGAATCAACCTAAGTGCCCATCAATTCATGAGTGGATAAAGAAAATATGGTGTATATATACCATGGAGTACTACTGAGCCGTAAAAAGGAATGAAATAGTGTCTTTTGCAGCAACATTGAATGGAACTGGAAGACCATTATCCTAAGTGAAGTATCTTAGGAACGGAAAGACAAACACTGCATGTGCTCGTTAATAATTGGGAGCTAAACAATGGGCACATATGGGCACAAAGAAATGCAAAGGACATTGGAAACCAAGAAAGGGGGAGGGTGAGAGGGGGATGAGGGGTTAAAAACTTAACCTACCAGGTACAGTGAACACTATTCTGGTGACAGGCATACTAAAAGCCCCACCTGAAGCATTATACAAGGTATCCCTGTATTAAAATAAAAAAAATTCATACTCCCTAAATATTGAAATAAATGGTTATGTCTGTACTGAACATGTACAGACTTTTCCCCTTGTCATTATTCCTTAACCAAAAAGTATAACAACTATTTACATACTATTTACATTGCATTAGGTATTATAAATAATCTAGAGATGATTTAAAGTACAGGCATACCTTGTTTTATTGCTCATTGCTGATACTGCATTTTTTTTTTTTTTTTTTACGAATTGAAGCTTTGTGGCAACCCTGTATTGAGCTAGTCTATTAGCACCATTTTTCCAGTTTGAGCATGTGCTCATTTCATGTCTCTATGTCACATTTTGGTAATTCTTGCAGTATTTCAAATTTTTGCATTATTTTATTTCTTATGGTGATCTTTGATGTTACTATTATAATTGTTTTGAGGTGCCACCAGCTGTGCCCATTTAAGATGGTGTACTTGATAAATGTTGTGTGTATTCTGACTGTTCCACCAACTGGCTATTCCCTATCTCTCTGTCTCCTGAGACACAACAATGTTGAAATTAGGCCATTTAATAACTCTACAACAGCCTCTAAGTGTTCAAGTGAAAAAAGGAGTTCATGTCTCTCACTTTAAGTCAAAAGCTAGAGATGAGTAAGCTTAGTGAGGAAGGCATGTTGAAAGCTGAGCTAGGCCAAAAGCTAGGCCTCTTGTGCCAGTTAGCCAAAATGTGAATGCAAAGGAAAATTTCTTGAAGGAAATGCAAAGTGTTACTCCAGTAAACACATGAATCATAAGAAAGCAAAACAGCCTTATTGCTAATATGGAGAACATTTGGATGGTCTAGATAGAAGACCACCCACGACATTCCCTAAAGCCAAAGCCTAATCCAGAGCAAGCCCTAATTCTCAACAATCTGAAGGCTGAGAGAGGTGAGGAAGCTGTAGAAGAAAAGTTTGAAACGAACAGAGGTTGATTCATGAAGTTTAAGGAAAGAAGCCATTTCCATAACATAAAGAACATACAGGTACAATGTGAAGCAGTAAGTGCTGATATAGAAGCTGCAGCAAGTGATCCTAGATAAATGATGAAGGTAGCTATACTAAAGAACAGATTTTCCATGTAGGTGAAACAGCCTTCTATTGGAAGACGATGTCATACAGGACTTTCATAGCTAGAAAGGAGAAGTCAGTGTCTGGCTTCAAAACTTCAAAGGACAGGCCAACTCTCTTGTTAGGGGCTAGTGCAGCTGGTGACTTTTAAGTTGGAAGCCAATGTTCATTTACCATTCCCGAAATCCTAGGGCCCTTAAGAATGATGCTAAATCTACTCTGCCTGTGCTCTAGAAATGGAATAACAAAGCCTGAATGACAGCACATCTAGTCACAGCATGGTTTACTAAATATTTTAAGCCCACTGTGGAGACCTGCTGCTTAGAAAAAAAGATTCCTTTAAAAATACTAATCTCATTGACAATGCACCTGGTCACCCAAGAGCTCTGATGGAGATGTACAATGAGATAGACGTTTTCATGCCTGCTAACACAACATCCATTCTGCAGCCCATGGATCAAGGAGTAATTTGACTTTCAAGTCTTATTATTTAAGAAATACATTTCATAAGGGTGTAGCTGCTGCTAGAGGTAGTGATTCTGATGGATCTGGGCAAAGTAAATTGAAACCTTCTCAAAAGGATTCACTATTCTAGATGCCATTAAGAACACTCATGATTCATGGGAGGAAGTCTAAATATCAGCATTAATAGGAGTTTGAAAGAAGTTGAATGCAACCTTCACAGATGACTTTGAGGGGTTCAAGACTTCAGTGGAGGAAGTAACTGCAGATGGGATGGAAATAGCAAGAGAAGGAGCATTAGAAATGGAGTCTGAAGATGGGACTGAATTGCTGCAGTCTCATCATAAAACATTAGTGGATGAGGATTTGCTTCTTATGAATGAGCAAAGAAAGTGGTTTCTTGAGATGGAATCTACTTCTTGAGAGGATTCTGTGAACACTGTTGAAATGATGACGAAGAATTTAGAATATTATATAAACTTAATTGATAAAGCAGTGGCAGGGTTTGAGAGGATTGAGTCCAGTTTTGAAGAAAGTTCTGTAGGTAAAATGCTGTCAAACAGCATGGCATGCTACAGAGAAATCTTTCATGAAGGAAAGAATTGACTCTGTAGCATGCAATGTAGCAAACTTTGTTGTTGTCTTATTTTAAGAAATTGCCACAGCCACCCCAACCTTCAGCAACCACCAGCTTGATCAGCCAGCAGCCATCAACATCAAGACAACATCCTCCACCAACAAAAAGATTACAACTTGCTGAAGTCTCAGATGATCCTTAGCCTTTTTTGGCTAAAATAAATATTTTATTATATCCTTAAATTAAGGTATGGACATTTTTTAGACATAATACTATTGTACACAATAGATTACAGTATAGTGTAAACATAACTTTTATATGTGCTGGGAAACCACGAAATTCATGTGACTTGCTTTATTGTGATATTTGCTTTATTGTGGTGGTCTGGAACTAAACCAGCAATATCTCTGAGGTATGCATGTATACGAGAGGATGTATGTAGGTTATATGCATTTTATACTACACCATTTTATGTAAGAGACTTGAGTATCTGTGGGGAGTCCTGGAACCAATCTCCCATGGATACCCAGGGATAACTACACTCACATGTAATGAATTTATGGTGGAGATTTTATGAAATATATATAGAAATGTTAAAATATCCCTAGGATGATCTTTGGTATTTTGGAATAGCTTTTAGAATATAGCCAAGATATGTTGCATCTACTATTACGTAAACCCTGTGTTTCAGCATACGTTGTTTCCTACATTTTGTACTATGTTAAGTGCCATGAATTTGCAAAGATTAATAAGATATCTTCCTTGCCCTCAAGTAGCTTACCATCTGTATACCATTGCCCAAAGTGTACATCGTTAGCGGGTAGGTTTTCCTTAAAAATAGTGTTTAATTAAGTTTCAGATATACCTTGACTAAACAAATTGAAGGTTTCCTTAGTATAGAGTTCCCAAAGGTGTATATTATGGAATTCCAAAAAGTGATTATACTTTGCAAGGTTTTCTAGACTTCATTGATGCAATTTTTTTTTCATGAAACTTCTGGGATGGGATCTAAGGGGAATAGAGGTTAGAAGAGATAGTGGCAGTAGCATGTTTAGGAAGAGAATGATTAATGTGCCATGGAACACAGTTTGGGAAACATTGCACTAATGTAATATTCTTATCTAGCCCATGCCTCTGAATGTTGTCTCAAAAGTCTAGCATTTGCTGCAGAATCTCTATTTATGCTTCTTAATCCTTTATAGGTGGGATGAGGACCTTGGATCTTTTGATTGAATTAAATTGAAGACAGAGATTAGTAAATATGAAAAGTGGCACCTGTCATCTCAAATTCAGCCTTTCTCAAAGAAGACTAGTCACTTATTCCAAAGCAGTTATACCATTTAACTTTTCTATTTTGATTATGCTGTTTTTCCCCTTTCTAGGCACTTAGGTTTGAAAACAGTCATTGAATTTTTCTTTTGTGTTACTCAACCCTACCCTCATCTCCTATAACCCCATACTGCCTAATTTTTCCTTAAAATTCATCAGTTTTTTTTTTCTTTTCCTTCTGCTGGTCATCTAGCTTAGGTTCACATGAAGTGGGTGATCAGTAAATATTTGTCAAATGATTGAATCTGGACTGCTATAATGTATGCTTCTAGGTTCTCCCTATGCTTTTCAGTCCTGTACCACTTTTCTGTTTTGCTGTGTGATTTATGTTGCATTTCTGCTCTAAGCCCTTAGTAGCTCTCTGTTGCTTAGGAAAATTGTCCAAATGTCCTAACCTGGCATTATTGTCTAGCACCAATCTACCATTCTAGCCTTAGACTTCACTACTTTTTGATTTATAGCATATGCTCTCTCCAAATGATGCTACTGCTTACCATTTCCCATGAAATCTATCATCCCTTCTGCTTGTAATGCTTATTCTTTTTTTGCCACATAATTAATTATCCAAATCTCACCACCAAAATTCACTTAAATGCTAATACCTCCATAATCTCCAGCTGAGAGTGCTATTGTTTTTCTCTGAACATAAAACTTTTCTCTGTGAATGTAACTTTGTACTATTCTTTTGGTGCTGCTCGTATATGTTATGACAGATATGCATATCCTTGGCTTTTCTCCTCTAAGCTTTTATGTTTCTTGAGGCAGTGTAGTATTGAGGTTGACTGCTGTAACCTCCACATCTCAGTGAATTAGTATAATTTGAATTTTGTTTCTTGCTCAGTAAAGTTCAAACCAAGCACAGTATTCCTGATTGGTGGACTTCTTCTATCTTCCACCATCTTCATCAAATGGTTCCTAACAACATGTGCTCATCTGCATGAAGCTGGTAAGGCAAAGAACATAGAAGAACAGGGGATTTTTTAGTGGGCTAGGACTGAAAGTGGCACTCCTCATTTCTGACATTTCATTAGCTAGAACTCAGTCAAATGGCCATATTTGACTGCAAGGGAGACTGGGAAGCGTGTGCCTGGGAAGGGGTTTTTGTGAATACATGGCAGTTTGTCCAAGTGCTTAGAAACTTGTACTCTGAATTTTAATTCTGGATTAACCTGGGTTTTAATTCTGGTTGTTATCATTTACCAGCAATGTGATCTTGAACAAGTTACTTATTTTCTCATCTGTGAAATTTAAGTAATAAATGTGGGTAGAGTGCTTGGCATATAATAAGTACTCATTGTTAGCTGTCATCATCATCCTCAGTGCCTTGTACCTTTGTGCGTAGATGCTTATTAAATAAATGTTAAATGAATTTAAACATAGCTGCTTGAAGGAATTTCTTAATTCTTTTTCTTTAGTTAATATCATTATGGTGAGAACTATCGAGATCTATCTATACCAGAACTTATAAATTTTATTATAAATTATGTTATTCTTACCAAATTGAGTATTTCATAAACATACTTTAAAAAGAAGAACAAACACTATTTTTGGCAAGATTAGATGCAGTTGAAAATCTCCAGGAGGTAGAGTAAAAAGAAAGAGATGGAAAATAGGAGGGAAAAAAGCTAAGAAAATTAAGGGATAACTAAAGAGGTTTCCAATATCAGAATTACAGACTTTCAGAAAGAAATCATAAGAAATGGGGGCAAAAATCACTAATGAAATAAATCAAAATGTTCTAGAACTGAAGGACGTGATTTTCAAATTGAAAGGGCACATGAGATACCCTGCACAATGGCTGTTGATAGACCCACAAGAAGGCACATTGTTGTGAAATTTATGAAGTAGACCTACATAAAAAGGATCAGGACTCTGAATGGCTTTAGACTTCTCAGCAATAATAGAAGCAGGAGGACAATGGAGCAGCAGTGCCTTCAAAATTCTGAAGAAAAATTGTATCCAAACTAGTCTAACTCAACTATTAATGTGGTTTGAGAGTGGAGTAAAGATATTTTCAGAAAGGCAAGGTTTCAAAAAATTCATCTCCCACAAACCCTTCCTCAGGAAGCTAGGGAATATAGTCCATCAAAATGAGAGGAACATCTGGGAGCGAGGAAATAAGACTTTCCTCAGAATTAGGGGAGGGGTGAGAGGAACACCCAGGACGGTAGCTGTGCACCTGGCTCAGGCTCGTCAATCCAGATGGTAATAAGTCTGAGACGGAGAGACTTCTTCCAGAAGATGAAAGTGATAGAAAACTGAGCCAAATGAATATATTCGATGGAGCTTTGTAAGACTGGAGAGTTTGGGGTGAATTAGGGATAAATATATGGTAGATAAGTATATAGGGATAAGTATGTAGAAAACTAAATGAGAAACCAATTATTAATTCCAAGGAAAACAAAATGTTATGCAGGAAAAGAAAGGTAATTATTGTTTACTGCTTGGCTCAGCTCTGAACACCCTATGTAGTCATAGTGATATAAGTTTTAAATATTGATCTAACCAAAGTTAGGGTAAAACTCTGTTGAGATGCTGGGGGTGGGAAGTATGGAGAGAGCCAGAAGTAGGAAACAGAGCTACATCTTAAACTTCCTCAACTGGCAGTCACTGGACAAAGGAAGCTTTTGGGAAAAGGAAATATCATAGAGGGGGCCGGAGACTAATTTTTCTTAACAAACATTGTAGATCTAGTTGATTTTTAAAAACTCTGTGCATGCGTGACATTTATTTTTACCTTTAGCAGACTATCTTTTTCTAGATCAGAATTTTTTTGATTGTTTTAGCTCACTTAAATGTTGTCTTATTAGGTTAAAGTTTTGATAGTGTGTAATCGGCTTTGAAACATGTAAATCTACCTTGTTGTTTTTATTATTTAGCTACAGAGATCTTACTTTTGGATGAGGCGATGGATGGCAGTTCTTCCACACCAGCCATTCTAGGACCAAGGTTTCCCAGATTAATCTAATCCTGCAATGCTTTTTTTTTTTCTTTTCTTTCCTTTTCTTTTTTTAAAGATGGGGTCTTGATGTTTTGCCCAGGCTGGGCTTAAATTTGCAATCCTCCCACCTCAGTCTCCTGAGTAGCTGGGACTACAGAGGTGTGCCACTGTGCTCAGCTATAGTTCTTTTATTTTGTTCCTCACTCCTAAATTTAAACATTCTATCTGTATTATGCTTTTCTGTGCATGTTACATAATGATGTGTTCGCAAATCAATTCTTATATCAACCCCTCCCCCCCCTTTTTTTTTTGCCTTGTTTAATTTCCTTCTCTTTGTAGCTTCTTTTCTTTAGTGTTTCAGTAGCAGGGATAACTTTTTGTGGTGAGAAGCTGCTGTGCTTCTCTCATGACACCTCTTCCCAGGCGTGGCTTGAACTGCAGAATAGGAGACCTGTGGGTGAGTTACAAGGGCTGAGGAATGCTGTCACTCTCCAGCATTTCTGGTTCAGCAGCTTTTAATCATTTTTGCCATCTCTACCCCTAATGCTTTTAATAAATTCAGGGTTCACGATTGGCTGGTTTACTATTATTTGCTTATTGCATACTTATCTGTAAGATCTAAAGTTCTTCATTGTTTGTAAAAACGAAGTTACTAGTTAAATTTTGCTAATTTAAGTGGAAAGTGGATTAATTCAAGACATTGGGGATCTCTCTGAATCTATGGACAGGCCAAGCTGTCAAAATTGGGGCTACACAGCTAGGAACAGTGCCCCTATTTCTAAAATAGCCATAGAAGAACACTCAGTAACTGAGTATCCTGCTTTTCTTTATTACATTAATTTTGCTGTTATACTCCTTAATGATAAACTTGTAGGTTGGGAAATTATTACTTTTATTTTCAAGTAGAGGTCATTGGGAGGAAAATGACCAGATGATTGAATTTGTACATCTTGGGATTTTAAATCCAGAGAAAGGGAAAAAGAGGAAACCCAGATTTTCAGGAGAGGAAAGTATAACTTTGTTCTACTTTGTGCTTGAATACCCCCTTTTGAGCAGGGTTAGAGGATATAGCCTTAGGTCAGGTCATTTCTCAGCGTGTTCTTGTTAAACCTTAGTTCAGATCCCTTGATTAAAACCCTCCACTGGTTTCTTGTCTCATGGAGAGGAAAAAATCCAAACTGTTCTTAATGATCTCTGAGGCTCAGAGTGATCTGGACAGAGGTAGATTTACCATGAAGCTAATAAAGCTTAAGGCCTCTCACTTGCACAAGACCTTTTTGAAGCTTGATCTAAATTGGTTAAGGCCACTGTAGTTTTCTACTTGGACTTCCTCCCTGTCACACATCCTGTCCTTTCAGGTTGTGTTGGAGTGGACACAGGCAATTTTGGAGTCCTAAGGAGAGGATGAGTGGAATAAACTTATGTGACATGCAGTCACTTTCATGTAAAGTTTAGTTGTTGCTGACCCAGTGTAAGAACACCTCCTAAGAATCTTACGGCTGTCCACTCTGCCAGCTCAGCTGGCATCATCACATGAAAGTGCTTGGCCAGAGGTTGCATGGCAATATGAACTTGTCCCACAGCACCCAGTCAACACTGGAAGAATGTGGGTAATGGAGGAGAAACCAAGATTGACTATTTGCAAGTTTGTTGAACATTATTCTTATCTTGTGTGAAAGAAATGTGAAAGAGGTTTTTACAGATTCAGTAATTTGAACCATGGCATCATCAATAGTCAATTGTGAAGCTGAAAGATACTTTTCTAAGCTATCAGTAATAAAAAAAATTTTCATTCTCTATTCTAAATGAAAGACCAAACTATTTTCTCTGGTCTCTCTATAGAAAATTATATTACAAAATCATTGTCATATGAAAAGACAATCAAATACTATATAGCCAGGACAGGTAGGAAAAGTGCGCCGGGGAGTTAATTATCAAAAATAT
The DNA here is from genome assembly GCA_023783475.1 of Daubentonia madagascariensis. Taxonomy (NCBI): domain Eukaryota; kingdom Metazoa; phylum Chordata; class Mammalia; order Primates; family Daubentoniidae; genus Daubentonia; species Daubentonia madagascariensis. The sequence goes on along the minus strand of JAKFHU010000258.1, from coordinate 10,983,164 downwards.
TATGGTATTATTTACGATTTTTTGATGTGATTGACAACTTCTAAAAATCTTCCATTTTCATTCTAAATAAATATTTAATTTAGAACCTAATTTTGTTTTCATAATTTTGTAGTACTTTTTCTTAAGAGGGCTCTTCCCCCAGTTGTATAAGCTTAAAATTCCATTAAAACCTGGATTCACTCCTAAATTTCCTCTTGTCTGCCTCTTTAACCCTGTCTCATACTCACCCCATCACTCACTGCAGTCTAGGCACTTTAGTCTTTCTGTTCTGCAAATGGATCATGCTTGTTTTCGTGTCAGGCTTTTTACACTTGCCTGGTGTACTCTTTCCTTAGCTTTTTGAATAGTTTTCATTATGTACTTCTCAGGACAGTTGTCTTTTCAAGTCTCTGAACACCCAATCAAAAGTATCTTTTTCTTCCTCCCCTTCTCTACCACATCACCCATTTTGTTTTTGTAGCATTTACCAACATCTTACTTTTTATATTTGTTTATATTTTTGTTGACTGCCTCCACCTTTTAGAATATAAGCTCAATGTATGAGAGCTGTATTTTTCACTGCTGTCTTCCCAGAGCTTAGAATAATGCCTGGACCATATTAGGCACTCAATAGATATTTGTTGTATGAAAAATTACTAATGAGCTTGAGCTTCTATATTTTGCCATGTGTTTGTTTACTAGTACAATTTCTTATTTTGTTAATTGCTTGTGTGTGATGCTGGTTTGTCTTACCAAATTATATAAACTCTTTTGATCTTTTTGGCTGCAAATATTGGTTGTCTATTATTTACCATTTATTTTGGTTAAAAGTATTATTATAGCATATTCAAGTAATCAGAGAACTATAAAGAATAATAAAATGAGTGCCCAAGTACCCATTCCCTAGCTTTGCCATATTTTACCATCAGATTCTTGTTTTTTAAATTAAGATACACTTGACGTTTATGCATCCGTCCCTAATCTTACTTCCTCTCCTTTACCTCTATTTGTCCAGAGATACACCTAGTTCAGTATTTTATCATTCCCATGCATTTATATTTCAAAAATTTTAATGTATAGATGCATTTATAAACAATAGGACAACAGAACTAGTGTGTTTTCAAACAATATAAATGGTATCATACTGTACATATTCTCTGCAACCTTTTTTTTAATATTATGTTTTAAGATGTATTTATTATTGATACATGGAGTTCTAATTTCTTCATTTTTGCTGCTGTGTGGTATTGCATGAATAAACCGCAATTTATTTTCCTGTTGAGGAGCCTTTAGGTGGTTGCCAATTTTTTCCCTGTTACAAACAATGGTACAATGAATGTTTTTATATATGCCAGATATGTATATGTGAAATTTTTTTCTAGGATTATTATGAATAGAAAATTTCCCAATAATAGGGTATGCTCATCCCTTACCTTTCCTGGATTTTGTACATTGCTTTTTAAAGTGGTTGTTACAGTTTAGTTCCAACAGCAGTTTATGAGACTTGTCATTTGTTTTGTCATGCATAATTTTTGTCAGTTTGATATATGAGAAATAGTATTATGTTTTAAATGTGCATCTCTGTGGTTACTAATGGAGTTTCCAGTTCTCTTTTTACGTTTATTGTTATTTAATTTCTCCTGTAAATTGCTTTTTCTATCCTTTGTACCCCACCCCCCTTTTTGTACTAGGTGGTTTGTCTTTTTCTTATTCATTTGTAGGAATCCTTCAGGTATTGTGGATATTAATCATTTATTATTTGAATAGCAAATATCTTCTTTCTGTTTGTGGCTTTTCTTTTTAGTTGTGTTTGTATTTTCTTTGTACCAAAATTTTTCATTTTAATATAGATACATATACCAAACTTTTCCTTTATGGTTTTGCTTCTGGTCATATTTAAGAACCTCCTTCCCTATATTAAGGCTATAATGCTAATCTTTTAATTAATTATTTATTGCTACATAAATTACTACCAAAACTTATTTGATGAAAACAAACTATAAACACTCATTCCTGTCCGTTTCTGTGGGTCAGGAATATGGGACCAGTGTGGCTGGGTGGTCCTGGTCCTGGTGTCTCATGAGGTTGCAGTCAGTATGTCAGACAGGGCTGCAGTCATCTCAAAGTTTAGCTGGGGCTAAAGGACTTGCTTTTCAGGATAGTTTACTCACATGGCTGGCAAGTTAGGTCTCCTCTTTTACATGGTCTTTTACTAGGGTTGCTTGAGTGTCCCCATGATATGAAGGCTGGCTTCTCCTGAGTGATTGATCCAAGGGAACAAGGCAGAAACTAATGTCTTTTATGATCTAGCCTTTGAAGTCATTCAGTCACTCAGCTCTATTTCACTGTGGGAGGAGACAATACTGGGGCTCTGCTGTTAACTGTTTCCACATACAGAACACTTCTGATACCAAATGTGTGGGGTTTTTCCCCCTGTACCAACCAATTCTCCAATTGTCTGGACACCAACTGGATATCCTATGATTCAGTTCAGTTCTGACAGTAACTACCCAGTTAGTGCAGACTCCATAGGTTGAGGGCTCAGTCCCACAAGACTGCCCCCCAGCCCAGACCCTGATTGCCAATCTGGGCCACCCATACTTTTGACCTACGGGCTATAAGTTTGGGGTTTCCACCACTCCCTCCACAGGTTCAGTAATTTTCTAGAATGGTTTACCGTACTCAGGAAAGCACTTTACTTATGTTTATTGATTTATTATAAAGGATATTATAGTGGATACAGATGAACAGCCAGATGAAGGCATAGGGTGAGGTACAGAAGGGTTCTGAGTGCAGGAGCTTCTGTTCTGTGGAGTTAGGATGTGCTACCCTGCCAGCACGTGGATGCTTTCACCAACTCAGAAGCTCTCCAAATCCCAGAGTGTAGGTTTTTACACGTAGCCATGATTGACTAAATCATTGGCCATTGGTGATTAACTCAATTTCTGGCCCCTCTCCCCTTCCCAGAAGTTGGGGGTAGGAGTGGAGCTGAAAGTTCCAACCTTCTAATATGCCTTGGTCTTTCATGCCACCACCCTTTATCATGAAGCTATCTAGGGACCTCCACCACCAGTGATCTCGTTAGCATACGAAAGACATTCTTGTCACTCTGAAGATTCCAAGGGACTTAGAAACTCTTGTGTTAGGAACCAGGGACTAAGACCAAATATTATAACAAAAGATACTCTTTTACCCCTATCACTCAGGAAATGACAAGGATTTTAGGAGCTCTGTGCCAGGAACCCAGGAGCTGGGGATGAAGACCAAATATATATTTCTTTTAATATCACAGGATCACAGGCTTGAATATCTGGGTGTCAGGATCACTGAAGGCCATCTTGGAGGCTAGCTAACAAAGTATTCTATATTTTCTTATAAGATACCTAAAGTTCTTTCACATTTAGGTCTTCTTTAATCCACCTGGAATGCTTAGTGTGTGTGTGTATGTGTGTAAGAAGGGAATCTAATCTAATATTATTCTTCCAAAGGTATAATAATTGTCCCAATTCCATTTATTGAATAATCCATCACCATTGTTCCATTACCATTTATATGTGGGTTTATTTTTGGGCTCTCTGTGCTTCTGCTATGGTCTGAATGTTTGTGTATTCCCTCTCAAAATTCATATCTTGAAACATAATCCCCAATGTGATAGTATTAAGAGGTGGGGCTTTGGGGAGGTGATTAGGTCATGAGGGCTTTGCCCTCATAAATGGGATTAGTACCCTTACAAAAGAGACCCCAATGAGCTAGCTAGTTCCTTCCACCATGGGAGGACACAGCCAGAAGGCACCATCTATGAAGAATGGGCCCTCACCTGACACTAAATTCGCTGATGCCTTGATCTTGGTCTTTGCAGCCTCCAGAACTGTGAGAAATAAATATGTTTTTTCCTGTGTTTATAAGGCACTTAGTTTATGGTATTTATGTTCTAGCTGCCTGAACAGACCTAAGACATTCTCCTTTAGCCTATTTTTCTGTTCTCATTTCAGTGCCACTTTATAATGAGTGTTGATCTCTCTAAGGCAAGTCTCACCCTTTTTGTTCTTCATGTTTGGCTTGGTTCTCTTGTCTCCAAAGGGCCATTAAGAGAGGAGTGGTTAAATAAATCCATCAATTCATCTGAATTTTAGAATCAGTTTTCCCAGTTCCATGAAAAATCCTGTTTGAATTTTGCTTATTTTAAGGAGTATAAAAATGTGACCCTTTTTCATTAAAAAAAGATGATCACTAAAGATTTGTGAAATATAGATACATAAACAAACCTTCAAAAAAAAAACCATCCACAGTCCCATCCCCCAAACATCACCATTATTGTGGTATTAGGAATCTGTAAAGATTTGATATTGTAAAAAATGAAATTCTTTTTATAACAAAGGGTATCATATACTGTGAAAAAATAAGGGTTAATATTCTTATTATACAATGTGCTTATATAAATCATTAAGGCAAAGATAAATGACCCAATAAAAAAATGGACAAAGAATCTAAACAGGCATTTGACAGAGGAGGGAAGTACAAATGGCTACGAACAAACGAACAGTAGGAAACTACTGTTTCAATAAAACAAAAATGAACCAGCATTTCCTTATCCTTATAGCATTGTATATGCAAAGAAAAAAAATGGATACAATCTTTTAAGTATGCACTGAAAAAGGAATGAATTTCTACTGTGGAATTTTAAGCAGCCATTAAAAAAAATAGATTCACTTCACATGGTCCCATATATCTCTCAATGATTGCTCGGACTTTTTTATACTCTTCTCCGCCTCTTGAAATGACTGGGTTATCTCGAGAGCCTTGTCTTCAAGCTCTGAGATTCTTTCTTCTCCTTGGTTTAGCCTGTTGTTAAAGCTTTCTGCTGCATTTTGAAATTCCCTAAATGACTCTTTCATTTCTTCAAGTTCAGTTATTTCCTTTCTTATGTTGTCTAGCTCTCTAGTGACATTTTCATTTTTTTCATTGATTTCCTGAAATATTTTATTGACTTCTTTTTGTTGGTTTTCAACTTTCTCTTCAATTCCCTTTATCTTATTTGCCATCCATATTCTGAATTCTGTCATTTCGGCAATTTCCTTGTGGGTGGAGTACTCTACTGTAGCTCCGTTGTGTTCCCTTTGTTTTTTCATGTTGCCAGTGTTCTTTTGCTGGGTTCTTCTCATTTGGCTCCTCTTCTCTCAGCTCTGGGTTGATAGGATTGCAGGGCACCTGCTCTGTTTTGCTGGGGACTCTCTTAGAGCAAGTCCAGGAGTGACAGCTGCTCAGGGTTGGGGGGTCCTGAGTGAAGTGTTGGACCTTAGGGAGCTTCTGCCAGTCCATTGGTAGTGGTGGGGACTCAGTTGTGTGGTATTGGGGACTAGTCACCACTGTGGAGTCTCAGGGGTGGAATTGCAGGCCTGCTTTGCAGGCCTGCTGGGGACCCAGGAGCTACAGGGGCAGAGCCTTGGACATGACCACGGCGAGAGCTCCAGAGCTGGCTCTGGGAATTGCAGTGGCAGAGCTGCCTATATGGGGGGCTATTCCACCAGCATGGGGATTGCTGATGTCCAGTCATGCAGGTAGGGATTTGTCTCAGCGGCCCAGGGTCCATGTAGGTGGGCCAGAGCTGTTGGTTGGCTAAGGTTCTTCCCCTACTCCTAGGACCTACGGAGGCAGTTGCCCCAGGCTTCTCAAGTGTTGTCTGTGGTGTCTGAGGCTTCTCCTCTGTTTGGCTTTCATGCCGGAGAGGAGTTGTGCTTGCCCTCAGTCACAGGGCACAACACGGGGGAGCATCTGTTCTCTCCCTGGCCTGGGTAGAGTGATGCAAATGTTATTGCTAGATGGCTGGGTCCTAAGTGGACCTGGCTCTAAAGTGTATAACATTCGAATTACAGGTATCCCTGAGGGAGAAGAAGAAAGAGCTAAAAGCATGGAAAAATTTTCCTTATTGAGGAAAACTTCCTGGCTATTGCCAGAATTCCAGACATACAGATACAAGATGGACATAGAACGCTGGGAAGATTCATAGCAAATAGGTCATCTCTAAGACACATAGTAATCAAACTGGCTAAAGTAAAAGTGAAGGAGAAAATTCTGCAAGCAACAAGATGAAAGCATCAAATAACCTACAAAGGAAAACCTATCAGGCTAACTATAGACTTCTCAGTGGAAACCTTACAAGCCAGAAGGGATTGGGGCCCCCATCTTCAATCAACTCAAACAGAACAACTGCCAACCTAGAATTTTGTATCCTGCAAAACTAAGTTTCACAATAGACAGAGAAATTAAGTCTTTTCCAGACAAGCAAACACTGAGGGAATTTGCCATGACCAGACCTCCTGTGCATGAAATACTCAGAACAGCACTATACACAAACCAGCACAACAGATACCCACCAGCATATATTCATCTAAAAACAAACAAACAAAAAAACAAGAACCCCTAAACTCACAACTACATAGAACAATAGAACAAAAGGTAAAACAAAGCAATAAGAGACTACCCAGCAGGATGAACAGACCAGTATCCCACGTATCAATGCTGTCAATTAATGTGAACAGACTGAATGCTCCTCTCAGAAGACATAGGCTGGCTGAATGGATGAAGAAAACAACCCAAATATCTGCTGTCTCCAGGAAACACATCTAAACCACAAGGATACACACAGACTCAACATGAAAGGATGGAAAAAAAATATTCCACACAAATGGAAACCAGAAGAGAGCAGATATAGCCATCCTCATATCAGATAAAATTGGCTTTAAGCCAACAAAGGTAAAGGACGAGAAGATCATTATATAATGGTAAAGGGACCTATCCAACAAGAAGACATAACAATCCTAAACATACATGTGCCCAACACAGGAGCTCCCAGATACATAAAGCAAATCTTACTAGAGCTAAGCAAAGAAATAAACAGTATGATCAGTAATCGCTGGGGACCTCAACACCCCATTGTCAAAGCTCGACAAATCATCAAGCAAAATAAATAAATAAATAATGAACTTAAACCAAACTCTAAATCAAATGGATCTAACAGACATTTACAGAACATTCTACCCCCAAACTACAGAATACACATTCTTCTCAGCAGCACATGGGACATTATCCAAGACTGATCATATCTTAGGCCACAAAACAGGTCTCAACAAATTCAAAAAAATTAAAATTATACCATGTACCTTCTCAGACCACAGTGGTATAAAACTGGAAGTCAATCACAAGAGAAACACACAAAACTACACAAAGTCATGGAAATTGAACAACCTGCTGCTGACTGTTGGGTCAAGAATGAAATTAAAATGGAAATCAAAAAATTCTTTGAGCTGAATGACAAAGGGGACACAGGTTATCAAAATCTTTTGGACATAGCAAAAGCATTCCTAAGGGGAAAATTCATAGCCTTAAATACCTATATCAAAAAAACAGAAAGATCACAAATTAACAACCTATTGTCACACCTCAAGAAACTGGAAAAGGAAGAACAAACCAAACCCAAAACTGGCAGAGGAAAAGAAGTATTATGAAGGTCAGAGCAGAATTGAATGAATTGGAAAACAAAAAAACAATACAAAAGATTAATGAAACAAAAAGTTGGTTCTTCGAAAAGATAAACAAAATTGACAGACCTCATGCTAGACTAACCAAGAACCAAAGAGAAAGGACCCAAATAAGCTCAATCAGAAATGAAAAAGGTGACAGTACAACTGATACTGCCAAAATACAAAACATCATCCATAAATACTATGTAAATTTCTATGAGTATAAACTAGACAATGTAGAGGAAAGGGCAAGTTCCTGGAAACACACAACCACCCAAGACTCAAGCAGGAAGAAGCAGAACTACTGAACAGATCAATAATGAACAGTGAGATTAAATCAGTAGTAAAATAATCTCCCAACAAAAAAAAGCCCTGGACCAGATGGATTCACAGCTGAATTCTATCAGAAGACCTGGTCCCCATAATACAGAAATTATTCCATAAAATTGAGAAGGAGGAACCCTCCCAAACTCATTTTATGAAGCCAGTGTCACCTTGATAGCAAAGCCAGGAAATGACGCAACAAAAAAGAAAACTACAGACCAGTATCCTTTATGAATATAGATGCAAAAATCCTCAATACAATACTAGCAAACCGAATTCAACAGCATATCAAAAAAAAAAAAATGTGCTATGACCAAGTGGGCTTCATCCCAGAGTTGCAAGAATGGTTCAACATACATAAATCAATAGATGTAATTCACCACATAAACAGAAGCAAAAGCAAAGACCATATGATCATCTCACTAGATGTAGAAAAAGCATTTGACAAAATCCATCACCCTTTTGTGATAAAAAACTCTCAACAAACTGGGCCTAGAAGGAACATATCTCAGAATTATAAAAGCCATACATGACAAACGCACAGCCCACATCGTACTGAATGGAGAAAAGTTGAAAGCATTCACCCTAAGAACTGGAACAAGACAAGGACATCCTCTGTCACCACTTCTGTTCACCATAGTGCTGGAAGTTTTAGCCAGGGCAATCAGGCAAGATAAGAATATTAAGGGTGTCCAAATGGGGAAAGAAAAGGTCAAACTAGTGCTCTTCGCTGATGATACGATCTTGTGTCTAGAAAACTCCATAGATTTCACAAAGAGACTCCTGGAATTGACAAATTCATCAAAGTCTCAGGATACAAAATTAATACACATAAATTAGTAGCATTTTCATATACTAATAACAGTCAAGCTGAGAGTCAAATAAAAGACTCAATACCATTCACAATAGTCACAAAGACAATAAAATACCTAGGAATATGCCTAACCAAGGAGGTGAAAGATCTCTACACAGAGAACTGTGAAACTCTGATGAAAGAAATTGCAGAGGATAGAAACAAATGGAAGAACATATCATGCTCGTGGATAGGTAGAATCAACATTGTTAAAATGTCCATACTACCCAAAGTGATTTGCAAATTCAATGCAGTTACCATTAGATTACCAAAGTCTTACTTCAAAGGTCTAGAAAAAATAATTCTGTGCTTCATTTGGAACCAGAAAAGAGCCTGAATAGCCAAAGCAATCTTAAGCAAAAAGAGCAAATCTAGAGGCATCACATTACCAGACTTCAAAGTATACTCCAAAGCTATAGTAACCAAAACAGCATGGTAATAGAGACATAGACCTATGGAACAAAATAGAGAACCCAACCATAAAACTATCTACCTACAACCAACTGATCTTTGACAAAGCAGACAACAATGTACATTGGGTAGAAGCCCTATTCAGTAAATGGTGCTGGGAGAATTGGATAGCCACATGCAGAAGAATAAAGCAGGACCCCTACCTCTTACCACTCACAAAAATCAATTCAAGATGGATAAAAGACTTAGATCTAAGGCATGACACTATAAGAATTCTAGAGGAAAATGTTGGAAAAACTCTTCTAGACATCAGCCTAGGGAAAGAACTTATTACTAAGACCCCAATGGCAATCATGGCAACCACAAAAATTAATAAATGGGACTTGATTAAACTAAAAAGCTGTGCACAGCTAAGGAGGTAATGAACAGGGCACATAGACAACCTACAGAACAGGAGAAAATATTTGCATCCTACATGTCTGATAAAGGGCTAATAACCAGAATTTACAAAGAACACAAGTCAATCAATGAGAAAAAAACAAGCAACCTGATTAAAAAGTGGGCAGAAGATATGAACAGAAGCTTCTCAAAAAAAGAAAGACAAATGGCCAATAAACATATGAAAAAATGCTCAATGTCACTAATCATCAGGGAAATGCAAATTAAAACCACAGTGAGATATCACCTTATCCTAGTTAGAATGGCTTTTATTAAAAAGTTTAAGAACAATAGATGCAGAGATAAAGGATTGCTTATACACTGTTGGTGGGACTGCGTATTAGTACAACCTGTATGGAAAACAGTATGAAGATTCCTCAAAGAACTAAAAGTAGACCCACCATTCGATCCAGCAATCCCACTATTGGGTATCTACTCAAAGGAAAAGAAAACTTTTCATCAAAAAGTCACCTGCACTGGAATGTTATTGCAGTACAATTCACAGTTGCAAAGATGTGGAATCAACCCAAATGCCCATCAATTCCTGAGTGGATTAATAAAATATGGTATATATATACCATGGAGTACTACTCAGTCATAAAAAAGGTGAAATAATACCTTTTGCAACCATCTGGATGGAATTGGAGACAATTCTCCTAAGTAAAGTAACTCAAGAATGGAAAAACAAACAGCACATGTACTCAGTATTAAACTGGAACTAACCAAAGAGCACACATCTGCACAGAGGGAAGTGAAACTCAGTGGAAATTAACCAGGGGTGGGGGGAGGAGTGGATGGGAATAAATCGACCTTATGGGTAATATGAATACTATTTGGGTGACGGGCATACCTATAGCTGAGTCTCAAACATTGTAAAAAAATATCCATGTAACCTAAAACATTTGTACCCCCTTAATATTTTGAAAATAAAAAATAAAAAAAAGAATGCACCAAAATATACATAAACAAAAAAAAATAAAAAAGATTGCTCCATTATGTGCTAACATGAAAGAATATCTAAGGCATAATGTTGAGTTTAAAAATGTAAAGTAAAACAATAGTTTATATAATGTGGTATCATGTTTATAAAGAAAATATATACCCATTTATTTCTTTGTCCATAGAAAAAAATTTTAGAAGGCTATATAGGCCTATTAAGAGTAGTTAGTCAAGAGTGTAGGAGTATGTCAGAGAGGAGATTTTAACTCTGTATTATTTGGATTTTTTGAATCATTTATTAATGATTCATGGTGATTCTCAAATTCCATCGTTCTTTTTTCATTTTAGTTGGCTTTGTACTATAAGGATGAATTTTATTTCTCTCTCATGAGTTCTGTTTTATTCAGTGGGTTATAATCTTTTCCTATTGTTATTTATTTTGAAATGCTCAAATGATCTCAGATTGGGCCCATGAAAGCCCCTTCAGGCTAGCGCTATTCTTTTGACATGTCTCCATCAATTTTTGAGGACTTTCTCAGACAAGAAAATGTTCTAGGCTCAGGCTCATTGTATAATTTCCCTTTCCCAGCTCTAGAAACAGCCATTTCTCTGGGGAGCTCTGGTTGCTCTTAGTGGAGAATGGTATTATCTTTCCTTTATTTTTATTATTAATTACCTTTGTTCTTCATATTTTTTTCTTATGCTTTCCTGATCCATTCTACTTTCCATGAGTACCATACTACTTTAATTAAGTTTCGTATTTTAATCATTTAATTATCTTATTACATCTGTCTGCTATATATTTGACACTGGTGAGCAGCCACCCTTCCTTGTCCTCTAGAACCCCGTAATCTCCTATTTTTTCTTGACCTCTTTGAATGTTCATACCATTATTCTTTTGGATTCTTCTTCCTTGATGAGGTTTTTAAAGGGTAGTGTTCCCCAGGATTCTGCCCTGGCTTTGGGGAACCAGGCATTGTCACTGCTAAGACGTTGTTGGAGGGGAGTCTACATTGGTTTTCTATTCCTCTGGGGACAGTTTTGCAATATGTATCAAAATTTCAAATATATCTTCCAACTACTGGAAATGGATCCTATAGGTGTACTTATGACTATTCATAACAATATATATACAAGCTTATTAATACAAGTATTGTATGGAACAGTAAAAGATCCAAAGATTACCCACAATAATCTGAAAAGTTTATTAACATTTTTCTCCCCTTTTCTACTCAAATCTGCATGAGGCTGGATTTTTTTCATATATGTGAAAACAACATATTGCCAGAGAGTAGGAAAAAGCCCAAATATCAATTCGTAATAGGAACTTGGCTAAGTAAATCATGGTACAGCAATGTAGTGGAATATTATGCAGTTGAGAAAGAACAGGAAGAATTGTGTTTATATGGAAAATCATGGAAAAATCACCTCAATTAAAAAGAAAAAGAGCACTTTTTGTGTATGTAAAGGAGAGGAAATAAGATTAAATAGTTGTATTTGTTTATGTTGTCATGAAGGAGCTCTGGAAGGAAAAATAAGAAATTAATACTTTATTCTAGGAAGCAGGGTATAAACTGAGCAAATGACAGGGTATGATGAGACTTCTTACTGTATACCTTTTTAATGTTTGATATTTGACATGTGAATGTACTACCTGTTTAATTCAGTTTTCAAAATGACTTCCAGTATAACTTAAACCTAGTTTTTACACAGCACACATTTACACACATTTATACTTTGTAGGTTGAAACCACTGGCCCACACCAGGATGTTTTAACACCATAAGTAAAGCCCTTTGTCTGTCTGTATAGGATCATACTTTGCCACTTCCAGCTTCATACTTTGCATTCTAGTGACATCGATTTTCTTGTAGTTCTTCTCCACACATGCCACCATTTTATATTTGTGTATGTTTTACCTATATCTTCTTCATATTCATCTTTCAAGAATTAGTTTGTGTCATCTTCTTTGGGAAGCTGTCCTGAACCTCTGCAAGGCTGAATTAGGTGATTCTCTCATAATGCTCTGTGTATTTGTCTATTATTGCTCTTATTATATTGCATTGTAATGATTAGCTTCTTCATAGTACCTAGACAGACACACACAGATTTACTTTAATGTATTTTCTTTGTTATCTTTGCCTGTAGGGTAGGTGTCATCTCTCAAATAGTTTACAGTCTTTAATGGAGACAGACACATAGGAATGTAACTAACATAAGGTAGAATGTAATGAGTGAGGTAATAGGCAGTATACTTTCAAAGGAAGTCTTTGACGTGAATCTTGAAGATGGCTCCAAAGTCCAGATGGATACGTTTTAATGGAGCCTGTTTAGGAACAGCAATAATCTGGGGTAGCTTCAGCATAAAGGATTTGTGATTCAAGGTGAATCAGGGAGAAAAGAAAAATCAGGGACAGATTGTGAGAGATCTAACATTCCAGGCTAAGGAATTTAAATATTATTGTGTAGGCGGAGTAGGACTATTGAATGTTTTTGAACAAGGAATCGATGTGATCATATCTGTGCTTCAAGGTGATTACTTTTATACATTGTGTAGAGTCCTTTGAAAAAGAAGATGAGAGATGGGCATTTGATATATTTTATATTATAAACTACAGTATTGAATATGGGATGAAAAAAGGAACAGCCAGCCACATTTTCTAATTCCATGTTGTTTTTCCATACAGTCCCTTCAACCTAGAATTACCTCTCATTCCAACAGTGAGATTCTATTCATCTTTGAAGAGACAGCTTCAAAGGGATTAATAATCTCTGATAAATTCCTTCTAAATGTAATTAACTGTCCCTGTTTTGGCTGCATTACATTTATTTCTTTTATAACTTTCTCATACTCTACCTGTCTTACAGCGGTTGCCTCAATTGCCCCTGCAGTTGTTTTCCTCCTGGAAACCCTTGTTTTAATTTGTTTTACCCACTGATATAACATTTATTACATTGTATTATTTTTTGATGGTTTTTCAGTTTATTTCAATAAACATTTCTTAGGTGCCAGATATCAAGGAAGTCATTCTTTGGCAGTTCATGTGATTGTCTATACTATATGATTAGATGTAGGAATTCCTTAAGGGCACCTTATTTTTATTTCTTGCACTTAGCATAGTTGGTGATACATTAGGCACTCAATCATATAAGAGACACCAGTGGAACAGTATTGGTTAAAAGTTGGATTTAAATCCTGGCTCTACCACTGTCTCCTGGATCCACTACAGAGAGGTTATTTAGCCTGTCTAAGCTGTAATTTTCTCATGTGTAAAATGGGGAAATAATCATACCTATCTGTATTAGTCTGTTCAGGCTACCATAATAAAATTTCACAGACTAGGTGGCTTAAGCAGCAGAAATTTGTTTTCTCACAGTTCTGGAGGCTGGATGTCCAAGATTAAGGTGTCAACATGGTGGGGTTCTGGTGAAGGCTGTCTTTATGGCTTCTTGCTGTGTCCTCACATGGTGGAGAGAGAGAGCACAAGCTCTTCTTACAAGGGCACTAAGCACATCATGGGGTGAGGACCCCATCCTCATGGCTTCATCTAATCTTAATCTCCTCCCAAAGGCCTCATCTCCAAATATCATCACACTGGGGGTCAGGCTTCAACACATGAATTTTGGGGGGACATAAACATTTAGTCCACAATACTATCTTATATTGCAGTTATGAGAATTCAATAATTTATGGAAAGCATTCAGCACTGTGCCTCTAACATACAATAAAAAATGTTATGTTTATTTAACCTGTTATCATCATCATTTTGACTTGGCATAAATTTTGCACATATTTATATCGAGGATATAAAGGAAAATTAGAATTAATTTGGTGATTTTGTTCTTCATTGATGGGGAGAATATGTGATAACATTAATTAAGAAGAGAAATGTAGGAAGAAGGGCAAGGTTGCAGGCATGCTGTGGAGAGAAGCTTCCTTCACTATATCGGTAGAGAGAAAGATGGATGCCAACATCAGGTTTATAGATGGAGTCTAACTATGCTAAGAGTAGAAGAAAAGAGAGGCTTTAATGTTCTTTATATGTATGTATCCTTTAAAATGTAGTTCTTTAATGTGTTTTTATTCAAACTTTTATTTTTTTTTATTTCATTGATAGGTTGGGTTTTTCTGTGAGCCTGAGAAAGCTGAGGTACCATTTAGATCTTTATCTGTAAATAATAATAAATTAATTTTGCTAGATTTTGCAAAGTTCTATTTCAGACATTTTGGATCTTAAACATATTTTGATATATTAAAACTAGAGTATAAATTATTCCTACTCTCTAGCCTTTGGAGTTAGACTTTCTTCTCTCTAAGTTAATGAATCCAGAACTGATTTTCCTACCTTTTCTGGAACTATTAACAATCATCATTCTTTCATTTTTGGCAATAATTGTCTCCACATTTACTTTATAGAGTCCTCTTTGGTGGATCCCACAGGCGAAAAGAAAGCACAGGATTCATAAGATGGCGGGCGGGTGAGTGACTGAGAATTTGGGCTAGAATTTGCGAGAAAAAAGTGATAGTTGTTGCTCCTTAATAATAGTAATAAAATGTAAAGGGTAAGTTTGGACATTACATTGTCTTGGTGAGGTCTATAAAGACAATATAATGGTTTTGAGTTTTTTCTGTATGTAAATTTTATTAATAATTTCTATGGCATAGCTGCCATGCCATCTGTACTAGGATGTTATCAAAATTCACAGTGACTCAGCATTCAGTTGACAGTTTGGGGAAACATAAAGCAAATAGTATATCCCAAAGTAGATTTTTCTTTGGCAATAGTGTCTAAGATATATCATTAAATTGGGGTTTGGGGCTTTTCTTTTTTATTTTAACAACAAAAATTTCAACTCAACAATAAATACTATTTTAATTGTGATAAACAGGTAGATATGGTTCTGCAACCACAGAAATCAAACTTGAGAGAAAGAAAATACCAACAAATATAGAGAGACAGTCTCTAGTTAATATGAACATAAAATAAGCATCAAATGACAAGCATTTTTATTCAGGAGAAAAATGATCTGTGCCCAAGATCAACTTTGTTAGACATTATATAAACTCAAAGTGGTGATTTTATACAACAAAATTAGTGTTGCAGCAATAGTATAAACAAAGGAAAAAAGGCAGTAAATCGTTGTCATGAAAGGAGTGGAGCCTGTAAAAGTGGAACCATGTAAAAAAAGAAAAGTCTATGGTGGCTGTATCTATGGTAGGTGTTTATATTTCACAATATAAAAATAAACTTAAATTGATATATTGATTTACTAATGAATTTATGGATTTTCTGTGTATTTATGTACTCTTCCTTCTACACACCTCCATTATTATAATTATTATAGTGTATTTTAATAGTTAACCTCATGTTTGTCTCCCTTCTAAACTATCGTCTCATTGAGGGCCAAGACCATGTGTTTTCAGTGTTGTATTCAGTGCAGAATCTAACAAAATCCTGGCATGTGGGAAGCACTTTATATGTCTTTGTTGAATGAATATTTTCAAACTGTTTGTAATACTGAATACATCTGTTCAAAAATGTCAATAACAAGAAATTTGTTAATTATTGCTGTGATAATTCCCAAACATTACAGTTCACACATAACTCGCCAGTACTTTCTTACTCTAAGTACAAACTTCAGAGTTAGCTTATCTACTTAAAAAACAAACAAACAAACAAAAAACCACACACAAAAAACTAACCCGATATATTTAGAATTGAATGTTGTAGTTGTCGGTCATCTCTGCTAAAAAGGCATTTCTATACTCCTAGCCAAAAACACACAAAAAAGGTTCAAGTAAGACTAATCAACAACAAGCAGCATGATCTAGTGTGGTAATTCACAGAGGAACTGGAGAATCACCTCCCTAGAGATATATAAAGGAACTCTTAAGTAAAGATACTGTCATGTTCACCAATTATGAGTAAAACAAAATAATAAAATGACTATGAGATACTGGCTTCGTGATAAAGGCAAAGGCTTTGGAGTCTGAACATCCTGATTTGAAGATGTGCTTCCACTGTGACCTCTTTAGGAAGATCACTTTATCTCTTTGTGTCTTTTAGTTCATCGCTTATAAAATGTAACTAAGAATGTCAATCTCACAAGCTCACTGTGAGAATCAAATGATATTGTGTAGATAAAGGGCTTAGGACAGATATCCAGATACTAGCATATGACAGGTCTATAACAGTGTTAATTCCCTTCCTACCTAGCAACAAGTTGTGATTTAAGGGGCAGACTCAAAAAACTTCTCTAAAAATATCTCCCCAACAGATGTCAATATTTGATGTTTTACCATGAGGAAATTCTGTTTGAATTTTCAAGAGCACCAGTTAAATGTAAAATAATCCATCATTGCTTTAGTGTGTCTGTTCATCTTTTTGAAGATAATTTATCAAGGCTCACTCCTGTAATCACAGCACTTTGGGAGGCTGAGACAGGAGGATCACTTGAGGCCAGGAGTTTGAGATTAGCCTGGGCAACATGGCGAGACCCTGTCTCTACAAAGAAAAAAAAAATAAAATTAGCTGGGTATGGTGGTGTGTGCCTGTAGTCCTAGCTACTCAGGAGGCCAAGGTGGGAGGATCACTTGAGCCCAGGAGTTAGAGGTTACAGTGAGCTATGACCACACCACTGCAGTCCAGTCTGGGTGGCAGGGGGACGGAGAATGATGGAATAGAATTAGGAGTCCAGAAATAAAACCATACATCTGTGGCCAATTGATTTTTGACAAGAGTGGCAAGGCCATTCAATGGGAAGAATAGTCTTTTCAACGAATGATGGGGCAACTGGATTTTCACATGCAAAAAAATGAATTTGGACCCCTGCTTCATACTATATACAAAAATTAATGGAAAATGGATCAAAAACCTGAATATAAGATCTAAAACTATAAAATTTAGAAAAAAACATAGGGGTAAATCGTTATGACTTTGGATTAGACATTGGTTTATTAAATTTGACACCAAAAGCACAGGTAATCAATGAAAAATAGATAAAGTAGACTTCATCAAAATTTAAAACTTTTGTGTCAAAGAACACTGTCAAGAAAGTGAAAAGAATACCCACAGAATGGGAGAAAATATTTGCAAATCATGTATCTGATTAGGGTCTAGTATCCAGAATATATTGAGAATTCTTATAACTCAACAATGAAAAGACAAAAAACCCAAATTTGAAAATGGGCAGAAGATCTGGGTAGACGTTTCTCCAAAGAAGATACCCAAATAGCCAGTAATGCATGAAAAGATGTTTAACATCATAAGCCATCAGAGAAATGCAAATCAAAATCACATGAGATATCAGTTCACACCCACTAGGATGGCTATAGTAAAAAAGACAGATAATAAAATGTTTGGGTTAGGATACAGAGAAATTGGAATCCTCATGGACTGCTCGTGGGATTGCAGCTGCTTTGAAAAACAGTTTGGCAGTTCCTCAAATCTTAAACATGGAGGCATATGGCTCATTCCACACCTGGGTATAGATACCAGGGAATCAAATCAGATGTTTGTATAAAACTTGTATGTGAATGTTCAGAGTAACATTATTCATAATAGCCCCCCAAAACTCAAATGTCCAATCAACTGTTGGATGGACAAGAAAATTATGGTATATTCATAAAATGGAGGATTATTCAGCCAGAAAAGAAATGAAATACAGACACATGCTGTAACATGTAACCTTGAAGACCTCATGCTAAGTGAAAAAGACCACATAGTATATGATTTCATTTATATGAAATGTCCAAAATAGGCAAATCTAAAGGGACAGAAAGTGGTTTAGTAGTTGCCAGGGGTTGAGGGGAGGAGGGAATGGGGAGTGACCACTCATGAGTTCAGGGTTTCTTTTTGGGGTGATAAAAAGTTCTGGAATTAGTGGTGATGTTTGTACAGCCTTGTGAATATACTAAAAACCATGGCCTGTATACTTTAAAATGGTGGTTTTTATGGCATATGAATTATATGTCAGTTTAAGAAAAGAAATGGCACTTAACTGTTAGCAATGGAAATGAGGAAACATAGATGAATATATTAGTTAAAAATTAAAAGCTTAAAGTGGATTTTAGCTATAACAGGTATAAATTATGTAAGATTATTAAAGACCTTTTGCCTTAAGTAATTTAATTATCTATCCCATGTAGAACCAAAGCAATATAATAATATTTATTGTGAAAATAATATATAGCCCAGCTGCTGAGGAAAACAGGGCATTTATTTTTCATTATTTGATTCAAAATATTTTAAAATATTAGTCTGTGGCATTTTATAATTTTAAATTTCCATAAAACCAGAGCTAAATTCTAGAATTTATTTATGCTAGGTATTTTTCTCTCCATTCTCTCTATTTTATAAGCCAAATTTCTAACCTTTTGTCTTATAGAAACTCTACTATTTTCAGTCCTTTTGACAATTAGAGGTTAATTTCAGAACCCTGTAAGCAAATACAGTAAATATTAATAATTACTATAAATTAGGAAAAATCTAAATATTTATTTCTGTTAGCTGTTAGGTTATAAAACATTTTATTGAGAAAAAAATTTGAAAATGTACAAAAGTAGAGAGAATAGTATAATCAACACCCATGTAATTGTCATCAGTTTTCAAAAATTTTCAACTCATGGTCAATCTTATTTGATGTACGTATCCACTTACTCCTTTGTGTCCTGGATTATTTTGAAGCAAATCTCAGACATTGTATTGTTCATATGTGTTTTACTTCTCTCTAAATGACAATAATTCTTTTTATTAGGTTATTAACTATGAAATGTCCGATTTCCTTAAGTATTAAGTTTGACAGTTAATATCTGTGACATTTCACTTTGACATATCTTGTTTTATTTTTATTGTAAAGGTACGTCCTCATTCTTTCAAACACACATTTTGGTTTGTGATTATCTTTCAAATTTTTTAGAAAAATTTTTGTATAACCATAGATAAGTCAAAAATTCTTATTATTTTCAAATATGAATTCCATCATAAAACCAATACAATACAGACAGCTCAAAATATCAACAAAGTGTTTGGAAAGGATGTGGCTAATGAACACACAGTACATCGATAGTTTAAAAAGTTCTGTTCTGGTAATTTTAATCTTAAAAATGAGGCACATGGACAACCTGAGACCAAGGTGGATAATGATAAACTAAAAACTGTAGTGGAGGCAAACTCATATCAACCTGTGCATAAATTAACTACAAGGTTTGACGTTACTACTCCAACAATATTAGACCATTTAAAACAAATCAACAAGGTAAAGAGGCCAGATAGCTGGGTACTACATAAACAAACGTCAAAAGAAAAATCGTCTTGAAGCTTGCCTTTCTTTGCTGTCACGACACAAAGGGGAATCATTTCTACACCATGTTGTTACATGTGGTAAAAAATAGATTGTTTTTGACAATCACAAACATTTGGCACAATGACTGGATAAAGATAAAGTGCTGAAACACAGTCCCAAACCAAATATTCATCAAAAAAAGCTAATGGTGTCTGTTTGGTGGTCCAGCACTGGTATTATCCACTACAGCTTCATAAACCCTAGTCAGTCAATTACAGCGGATGTCTACTGCAACCATTTGGACGAAATGATGAAGATGCTTGTGATTAAACAGCTGAGATTGGTCAATAGGGAGAGGTCAATCCTCTTAAAAGACAATGCTTGACCACATGTCACACAAACAACGCTGTTCAAACTACAGGGACTGGGCTTAGAAACTCTCTGCCATCCACCTTATTCACCATACCTTACACCAACTGACTACCACTTCTTGCAGACTTTGGGCCACTTCTTATAAGAAAAAATATTCAATTCTCAACAAGCTATGAAAAATGCCTTTTGCGATTTCATCGCCACTAGCTCTCCAGGCTTCTTCACTGCTGGCATAAACAAGCTACCTACCATTAAGATGACAAAACTGTGTCTTGTAGTTTAGACACATACTTTGATTAATTGTACTGCTTCCTGTTTGAGATATAATAAACTAAACTTTTGATTCAAAATCGGACATTTCATATTTAATGACAAAACTATATACTATTTGGTTTTAACTTGGAAATTTTTTTTCTTATGAAAATAAGATTATTTAAAAAGTTATTAATGGAAATAAGGTTACTCTGTTATTTATATAATTTTTATTTGCTTACATATCCATTTTTTCTAATAAGTGTTAGATATGCTTATAAAAATAATAAAATTGATGTTATGAGAATATGGTTCATATATATTAGTCTTTTTGTTCATCTTTGTGATTAATTATCATTAACTAGGACTTAGGCATGATGAAACTCTTCTCTACAGCTAGGAATTATCTCTTTGTACCATATTCAATGGTCTTTACTCTGTTTTACCTTCTGGGTGTGTCTATCATTTAATATTATTGATTACCCACTCCTTATTGAAACATACATCTCCCTTGGCTTCCCTGATGCTTGGCTTTCCTAGTTCTTTCCTGTATTGGAGTGCTCTTTTACTGACACATTTTATTTTGATATCCACAAAATGTGACTATATCTCATCCTTACTCTGTTGTTAAGCCTCTTCTGCCCTCTGCAAATTCTTACCTCTTCTGCTGTCATGGCTACAAATCTTATCTGTGTATCAGTGAATTCCAAATGTTTATTAAACTAGCACATGAAAGAACTTTTCTTTGGTGTTCTAGTTGAATATTTAAAACTTCCCCATGGATATCCTGTTGTCATCATAAATTCAGATCTTTAAAACTGAGACCATCTTTTTTGATTAATACCAATTTCCCTTCAGCTTTCCTTTACTGACAAATCACTAGGCTGCTTCTTCAAATCACTAGGCTAGAAATATTCATATTTTCTACCTCTTTCAATCCCCTATGCACATGTTATTATCTTGTACTGTTAATGATTCCTTCAAAATATATATTATTTGCATTTTCATTATTATTGTCTATTCTAGGCATTTTCTTCTTCTAGGAAACTTTTCCTCACTCCCTCTAGGTTGACTAAGTGTACTTTTCTGTGATTCCATAAACCCCATGTATTTGCCACAGTCAAGATGATATATTTACATGTCTTTCCCTTGTTAGAATTGAAGGTCTTGAGTGGCTGAGATTGGGTTATATTAATGTTTGCACCACAGTACATAAGACATTTTGACATTCATTAAGTGTTAATTGAATTGAATTCCTAATCTCTTTACCTGTATTACTGCAATATCTACCTAAGGTCTTGCCTTTCCCTTTTGGTACATCCTATATAAAGTAATCGTAACCCTTTGAGAATCTAATGAAGGCAATAGAGTCTCCATCAAAGTACCCTGTATGTTTCTATCATAAAACTAACTGCAATTTAAAATTATTTTTTTTCCTTTTTATTTTGGTTTCTCCCTCTAGAATATATCCTCTATGATGGTAGCCTTACACACAGTAGGACCTTTAAAAATATTTATTGAGTATGAATGGCTATTCTCCCACCTCCCCAGTTGAGAGCAATGCACATATACATAATACAAATAATTTCACAACTGTTACAAACCTTAGATTTTGAGTCTTTGCTCTATTGCTACCAGACTGATCTTTTTAAAGCAGTACTTTTATTAATGAAAAGTTCAGTCAAACTCCTTCTGTGCCAGATTTATGATAGGTTTTGGGAATACAAAGATAAATAAGAATGTCATTACTGCTTTTTATGGAATTTAGAATGAAGAAGAAATGCTTACGTTTCCTTGGACAAGCCAAGAAAAGCTTCCTAGAGACATGTGGTATCTTTAAGGTTCTTTTCAGCTATAAAATTATATAATTCACAGGTGCCATTTCTGTGGCAGTAGGCAAAAACCTAGGTAGCTACAAAGAGAGGACTGATACCTACCGGCAGGGTATTTTTGGCTGTTCCTGAGGCTGCCCTCATTCTGATGAATTTGGACATTTACTTCAGCCTGAGTTGTAACTTTGGAATTTAAATATAATTCCTTACTAGATAGAGATTATTTTTAGATTATCCATTATTTTGTTAAGTAATTGAAAAGAGAATTCAGTAGTGTTCTACATGGCTCTACTGAAGCCAGTACAAGCTTTGTTTATGGTTTGATTTTTGTTTGGTTAATAAGGGAATCAGGAGACATTAGTACTTAGCACAACTAATATACTGTATGACTTATTTATCATGTTTATTTTCTCTTTTATTACCACTAGAATGTAAGCTCTATAAGAGGATTTTAGTCTAAGTTGTTCATTGCTCAATAAATATTTGTGGAATGAATCTTTAGAAAGTCATTGGTAGCCTAAATAGAGTAGTTTAAATACAATGGTGGAGATAGAAGCTGGTTTGCTGGTTTACATGGTTGAGGATAGCCTGGGCTTGTGATTCAAAATCAATAGGAATAGTTTACTTTTTTTTTCCTTTTGAAAAGTTTGGGGATAAAGAGGATATTTATGAAAATTCTCTTCTTAGTTACTTTTGTTTCATTTTACTGCTGGTAGCTTGTAAAGTCTTTTAAAATTAACATATCCTCTTAGGTTTCTTTTTTTTAATTTAAATAAGTTTTATAAATCATTAAATTTATTACTATAAGTCACATAGTCACAACTACTTATGACTTTTTAGATTTCTAGAGACAGTAAAAATTTTAAGTATTTTCCTCTTTAACCTAAATACAGCTGTGAAATGATCTATCAGTAAGTAGTTTTAGACCTTAGATTAATTTTAATTTTTAAAATTACTAAGCAAATATGCACCAAAAGTAAATATATGTGTAAATGAGTTTACATTATTCAAGATTCTAGAATTAGACATCTGTTTAATGAATGCTGTTCTAAATGTTGCTAAATGATTAATAGTGATTAAAAGGTTAAATATAAGCTGAAGAAAGCTTTGAATTTTGAAATGTTTGCAACAGCTAGTACCCTGACTGATGCAGACGTTTTTGTCAAAGTTGAAAAAGTTAGAGCTAATTAATTTCTTGGGAGACATATGATGAAATTGTAGGTGTGATAACATATTTGAGTAACATATGGTAGTTATGGGGCACCTTTCTAATGACTGAGCAGCCAGTTAAATATAGACTTTTTTAGTTTCTTTTCTTTCATTACCATTCTTTGTTACTGTGTATTTTTAAACTAATTTTGTTTTCTAGAGGTCACTATTCAGGGTTTAACACTTTATATTTAAAATGTTAATGTGAATATGTAATTCTCTTCTAAATTGGCATGAATTTTGGTAAAAGTTTTCTTAAGAATACAGCTATTTCCCCCAGCATACATGTGTATTACATTTATTTGATTAAATAAATCAAATGTATGGGGAATGATACTCTCCATACTCTCACAGTTTCACACAGATTGCCCTTGAATGAGGACTTAAAAAATGTTATCTTTGTTATATAGCACAAATGTATTTTTCTTTCACAAGGGTTCATTATTTGCATTTTGACTAATTTTCTTCCAGTCCCTTTCCCTTTATAGAGTTACAATCTCAGTTTCTGAATATTCTTTGGTAATGATAACAGATTAAAAAAGGAATTAAAATTACTTTTATACCATTCTTTTATTAAAATAGTATCTACCTCCTTGGTAGAGGAAATTTTGAAATAAGAATTTTTCAAATAGAGGCATAAAGTAGTGACTTACAGTTTATCTTTTCATTTTTTAAAGATTAGATTTTTGCCAAAATTTACATGATTATATTCTGGTGTAAAAGTCTAAAGTTTTCTATTTATCATTCAAAAATATCCATAGTGAAATAAGAGTTCAGGGTGAAAATGCTTCTGTTGTGCTGCAGAGCCAGCCACTGGAGGGTGTTCATGTTAACTTCTGTTAGTGTCAATATTCTGCTGATTAGATTTATGAAATGAAAAAGTAAGTGAAGGCTGTGCATTTATAAGTCTTCTGAAATTAAATCAAAACAAAAGTAGTATTTGTGTCTAAAATTGAAAGAAATGGGAAGTGAATATAATTTTAAACCTTAAAGGAAAGATATATAAATGCTAGAATTAGTAAGCAAATAACTAACATTCCTTTGGTTTCTACTCTAAAACACTAGTCAGAATATTACTGTATTTTTGAATATACTTAAAAATTTTGTGTGCAGTTATGAGGTTCTACCAAGTCTAGAAAGCTCCCGAATTAATTTACTAAACTTTTTAGATATTACTGTAATTGTTTTCATTTAAATTTGAATATCCTATGAAGAATTTTGATATGTATATCTGTTCTATGAATACTTCCTTATTTTAAATCTGTTGCAAAATTTCCCTTATCAATTGACATGCTTTTAGCCAATGGTGCTAAAGACAAATATCCTTGAGGTGCTGGTAGTGTATTTTGTCCTGAGTGGGCTTTGAACTCAAGCCTTAAGGTTAATAATTAAGGTGGACTTTCAAGTGATTCACAGGAAAGCACAAGCTACTCAGTCATTTAATAAGATTTGTAAAATTTGGATCATTACATAATTATCTGTTAATTCTCAGTTTTAAAGATAGCAGGATTCTTGGAAATAGAACTTCCCAGTTTGAAAAATGACTTTAGGGATTTAGTCTGAGGCTATAAATTTTAAAAATTTCTAATTGATAAGATTGTTCTAATGATTAGAATCTTCAGAAACAAAAAATCTTGCTGAATTATTTACTTCTTAAAAACTTATGGGAGTTTCAGTAGAGTAAAATGATTTTGAAATTGACTGGTTTTAGTTTATTAATTATCAACAGTAATAAAATAAACTTTATATCATTTTTCTTTATTAGAATAATAAGCCATACAGTTCTGTGCAGCTAGTAGGCAATCTTTAATGAAGAATGGAAAGATAACTTTTTGTCCAGTAAGAAAATTTGATATTTGATTTGATTTCAGAGTTGGGTAATTATACTTAGAAATATCGTTTTTTTGCTTTCATAAGTTGTTAAAATATTTTCTACTTAGATAAGTCTGTCTTTACGTCATAAAGTAAGTAAATGACAGATATCAGATCTATAAGCCAACATTAAGATTCACTATAATATGCTTGGCCGCAATCCTGAAAGCTATGGTTCATTCTAGAAATGTTTCTGGAACAGTGAGTAAATGATTTTGGAAGATTAGAAGATTTACATTTTAAATACAGTGTCAATAATCTGTACCTTGCCATGCATAATTTGCATTGCCAGATGTGCCGAGGTCAGTGTTTTAACCATTTACATCTTATTTATTTTTTGAAATTACTTAGTAAGTCTTGAAGGGACTTATGATTGAAAAGAAGGGTTTGAGAGAGAAAGTATGTTAATAGTCTTATTAATAGTATGGAAAACAGTCCATTTTGTGGAGCATGATGCACTCTGTCACATAGAAACAGTTTTTTGGATGTTTTCATAGCCATCTGTAGAGGGTGGATCATTGATTATACATCAGTCAGATAAAAAAGGTAATTTTGACATTATCTCTCCTTCCCTAAATACCTTGCTTCTATAAAATGTTGTGTTAGCTTGATCAAATCATTATAAAGGTGTTTCAAAGGGGGCAATTAATAAACATATTACATAGTTAAATTTATTGCCTATGATTTTATTTTAGTATTTTCTGTTGACATAAAAATTTTAAGAACAGATGATAAGCAGCCTAGCCTGAGAATAAATGATTATTTTCCCCCTCTAGTAATGAAAGATTAATTTTAATAAACATATTTTAAATCTATCCATTTCACATGATTTAGTCACTAAATAACATGTTGAAATTTCTCAGACACTCATAATTACTATGAAGATATTAAACTTATTCTTCAGAAATTTGAGGGTAACTATAGTTGCTTTTGTACATTTGCCAGATAGCCCAACCAAAATCTGTCATTTTGACTTTTAGAAATTGTCTTAGCATCATAATTTCTTATGAGATGCTGAGTTTGGATTAGTGACAGTAGTTGAGACAACAAGAGAGATTCCAGGATAAAGGAACCAAAATTCTATACATTTTTGCTTCAACAACAAAATACTTACTACATTTCTTAATATGCATACATATTGTATTTTTTAAGTACATTCATATTTTCCTTAAAATTAATGTCTTTAAGTTAACTGGTATTTCTTCCCAGCTAACATTTATTCTTTATTATATATCAGACATAATGCTATGTGCTTTGCATATAGTTGTCATTTAATGTGTTTAAATGGTTAAGGGTAAGGTACCTCATATAAATGGAATTATATAGTATTTGTTGTTTTATGACTGGCTATTTCACTTGGCATAATGTTTTCAAGGCTCACCCATGTTGTAGCATGTGTCAGAATTTTATTTTTAAGGCTATGTAATGTTTTACTATATGTATATACCACATTTTGGTTTTCTGTTCATCTATTGATGTCTTTTAGTTTTTATTTGTATGAAAATGTATTTATTTTGCTTACATTTTTAAAGGATATTTTTATTGAGCAGGAGAGTTCTAGGTTGGGGTTTATTTTCTTTTACTCACTGAAGATGCCATTCCTCTGTCTTTGAGCTTCTACTATAACTACTGAAATGTTGGCTGTTAGTGTAACTATTAATATTACATCTTGGAAGGTAATGTCTTTTTTCCTCTGGATACTTATACAATTTTTTCTTTTTTTCTTTGCATAGGGGAAGGTTTCTTTTTATCCTGGCTCAGTATTCATTAGCTATCTTGAATATATAGATTAATGTCTTTCATCAGTTCAGGAAAATTCTTAGCCATTAACCCTTCCAATAATTCCTTTGACCTTTGTTCTCTCTGATCTTCTAGGATGCCAATTACAAACTTGAAAAATCTTCTGTATGTGTATTCTGTGTATCTTACCCCTTTCTGTATTCTTCATCCTTTTGTCTTTTTTTGTGCTTTGTTCTAGGCAGTTTCTTTTGACAGTTTCCCAGTTCACTATTTCTCTTTCTTGGTGTCCAATATGATAGTAAACTTGTCCATTGAGTTCTTGTTTTTGGTCATTGTATTTGTCAGTTCTCAAATTTCTATTTGTTTCTCTTTCATATTAGCCATGTCACTTGTATGGTTTTATATTTCACTGATGAAAATTTCAAGTTTGACTTCTATTTTCTTGAACATAGAGTGAACATCATTTGATTTATGCTGTATGTCTGATACTTTTCAGTATCTGAAATCCCTGTAGGTCTGTTTCTATAATTTGTTCTTTCTGTTCTTGCTTCTGGTGTCTTGGCTCATCAGGTGCTGGTTATAAATACTGTTGATTCTTGTTATTCATGGTAGCTATGTCACACAAAGTGGCCACAAATACTGAACCATTGCTTCTAGGAGAAATATGGGGTTAGGTTCATGCAAGATTCTGGTCACAACATTTTCATGAACTGATCAATACATAATCTTGTCTTACATGTGTTTTTGTTTAAGGACACCTTATTTAATGAATATTATTACTATTATTATTTTTAGAGATAGAGTCTCGTTCTGTCACCCAGGCTGGAGGGCAGTGGCACAGTCATAGCTCATTGCAGCCTCGAACTCCTGGGCTCAAGTGATCTTCCCACCTCAGCCTCCCGATTAGCTGGGACTATGGGTGCACACCACCACGACCCAGTTAATTTTTTTTGTTATCTTAGAGACAGGGTCTCACTATGTTGCCCAGGCTGGTCTTGAACTTTTGGCCTCAAGCAATCCTCCTGCCTCAGCCTCCTGAGATTACAGATGTGAGCCACTGCACCTGGCCTTAATAAATATTATTTATTCATTAACACTGAACTCATGGCCAACAGCACTATAACTCATGCCTGAATGAAGCTTATTTAAAAACATATATATTCTCTGTAAAGCACATTATAGCCTCCTTATGCTGAGGAACACTAGACAGCAATACATTTGGGGGCCAGCCATCTTAAATAGCGAAATCACCAACAGAAAGCGCAAAAATGTGAAAAACAGCATGGCACTAAATATACTGCAGAAAAGGCAATTGTTTATAGTAGGCAAGCTGAAGCAAGAAGGCTGAGCAACACCTTGTTCAGCCTCATTTGGGAACATTAGGTGTCAGATGATTAAAATTTTTTGCCATTCTGCCCATATCTGCAAATGACCACAAAAGCACCTACGGTATTGATTTTTGGTTACAAATAATTTTTAGTGAATAGGTGAATTTACAAATACAGAATCTGTGAAAAATGAGAATTGAATATGTATGCTGGATGTGGTATTTGAAAATTATTTGTAGAAATATGAAACCTTGAATAAAGTTATCTTCCCCTGTAGGGATTTTATTTTGTATCTGCCAGATGCTTTGGAGGCATTAGCAATCCAGGAGTGCCCTAATCCGAGTTTAAAGCCTGAGGTTTCCTTGTCCACTCAGATGACATGAATCTAGGCTGCAGATCTGTGTAAGATTTAGTTATTTTTTTGGTTCCTCATTAACATCAGAAAATAGCCCTTTGTGATTCCAGCTTTTAATATGGGAGTTAGTGTATCAAAGTACTCATTTTGTCTAACATTTTAAATTGTTCTCAGTGGAGTATCCACCTGAGTTACCTAATCTGACATTTCTTACAGAAGTAGAACCAACCTTCCTTTTTCCCTTCTTAATTTTAATTCCTTCTGCCTTCTCATGATTTTCACATTACTAACTCCTCTCTTTCCTTCCTTTATTTCCTTTGTTTTTTGAAGCATTTACTGTAATTGTTATACGATAAAATAACTGTTCTCAGTAAAGTACATTTCTTAGACTTACACTAAGATGTGGCCTTCAGATTACTTTAGTAATATGAGTAATAAATTCACGGATTTTTTTTTTAAAAGGAAACCTGGAAGTTGGAATAAGACCCTGAACTTTTTATTCTGTTTTTTCTTTTTAATTCATAAAGTTATTCATAAGCCTTCCTATTATTTTGGAAAAGTATAGGATAAAACATGATTTCTTAATTTAGCTGTCATGTTAGATTTTATTGTATTTTATAATATGGGAGTGGCTATCATGGAGAAGTTAAATTTGGTGGATATTATCCTCTTTTCTTACCAAGTCTGTCCTTGTCCCTCTTTATTCTATTTTCTAGGTGGCAGTCCCAATGATCCTATTACAACTTAAGTCAGATGATTTGGCTTGTCTGCTCAGAAACCTCCTATATAGCTTCCCATCTCATTCAATAAAAACCAAAGTCCTTTTTGGGATCTTTAGGCTCTGGCTGATCTGGCTTCTCATGACCTCTTTGATCGAGTTGCTACTAGTTGCTCCCTGTTCTTCATGCTTTAATCATTTCAGCTTTTTTGTCTTCCCGGAATATGTGACGCATTTTCCCATCCTAAAGCTTTGATGGTTCTCTATGTCAAGAAAGCTCTTCCCCCCAGATATCTGCATCTAGCTTCCTTACATCATTTTAATTTTCCTTAAAAGTTGCCTTCTCAATGAGACTTCTCTTGATTATCTTACCTAAAACTTTAGTCCTCCTCCCAAAGCATTGCATTCCCTCCTTTCCTGTTTTGTTTTTCTCCTTAGCAGTTATCATACTATATACTCTACTTTTTTTCTCCCCCATCAAAATATAAACTCCATGAAAACAGTGATTTTTGTCTGCTTTTTCCTAGTATGCTCCCAATGCTTTTCAAAGAAAAGGGTATACTATTGAATGAATAATGAATGAATGAAATTTGTTACCAAAAGCTGTTAAGAGCCTTAATTGTTAATTAGATAAATCTATATCAAAGTGCAAATAGAGAATATAAATGTGAGAACTTTCACATTGTATTTATTTTTAATTTTTATTTTGAAATAATTCAAACTTACAGAAAAGTTGTAAGAATAACACTTTTTTTGTGATGCATTTGAGAGTTAGATGTTTCATTACCCCCAAATACTTTGGCACATTTTTCTGACAAACAAGGACATTTTTTTCTATAAGAAGAGTGTAACTATTAAGTCAAGAAATTGATACTGATACATCAATCACTACCATCTAATCATCAGACTCCTTTAGATTTTGTGAGGTCTTCCAGTAATGTCTTTTATTGCAAAGTTTCTAATTCAGGATCTTGCATCGCATTTGGTTGTCAGGGCTCGGTTGTCTCTTTTTGTCTGGAATGGCTTCACAGTCTTTACTTTTATGACGTTGATGCTTTTGAAGATTACATGCCAGTTATTTTGTAGAATGTCCCATAATTTGGGTTTGTCTGATGTTTCTTCATGATTAGATGTAGGTCGTATATTTTTGGCAGCAGTATCACAGAAACGATGCTTTGTTTTTATTGTATTCTATACGTTGATACTCAGTTTTGGTTTATACCATTACTACTGATGTTAACTTTGATCACTTGATGAATGTAGTGACTGCTAGTTTTCTCCACCATAAAGGTTTCCCCTTTGTCATTATTTTCTAAAGAGATAATTTGAAACAATTTGAAACTATGTAAACATTATGTTCTCCTCAAACCTTTACCCATTAGTTTTAGCATTTATTGATGTTTCTTGGCTGATTTAATTGTGACTAAGATGGGAGTCAGGTGATGCTTTTCTAATTTGTTATTTTTTCTACATTCATTAGTTGGGATTCTGCTATAGGGAATCTCCCCATTCATAGATTCATTTATTTATTAATATTTATATCAGTATGGGCTTATGAATTCTTGTTTTACTCAATGAATGAGTCATAGTTCTTTAGTCTTATATATTTTGGTGTGCAAATTGTCTCAGATTTGGCAAGTGGTATTCTATTCAAATTTCTGTGTGCTTTAACACGTCTCCTTCATTCTTTGAGCACCTTCTGTCTCTGGCACAATAAGATGTTCCAGGCTTATCTTACAATATCCCTGCCCCACCCCTGGAATCAGTTATTTTCCAGGGAATCATGATTCCATTTTGTGTAGAGAATGATATTTAGAACCCCAAATCTGGGTACTAATTGTGTTCTTTGTGTTGAGTGTCACTGTTCTCAGGCCCTTTCAATAAAAAAAATTGGGAAATATATGTATGTATGTATGTACACTTTTACACTTATATTAATTTTTGCATCTATATATTGAAAACTGAGTTTGCACTGATACCTTCACTCCTGACACCAAAGGGTTCATTCTAGCTTCACCCTTTCTATGTTTGTAACTTCCAGTGAGAAAATGGAGTCCAATTATCTACAATATATTATATATATGATCAATCTCCTGTATGTAACCAGTCTTTCAATCTTGCTGGCCACTACTCCTTGTGGTCACTTCCTTGATTAGACTTGACCCCTTTGCTAGCTGCTTCCTATAGTGCCTGAAGATTCCTAACTCCTTTGACCATGCCTTAATGACTTAAGGAAGGAAAGAAGGGCCTTCACATTTTAATGCATACTTTGGGATTCTTTAACCTCATGCTTTGAGCTTTTTGGTGAAAATGACTTACAATAAGGAGTTCTTTTTGTGTTTTAGTAACTGTCCATCTTTGATGATGTGGGTAAGTCTTAGACTTTTATTCTGGTCTTTATGAACATGGTTTCCTGTGTTCTGTCTGACCTTATCTAATAGCTAACTTAAAGCAAAACTTGTTAGAATAAAATTGTGCTCTTAAGAAAAGAGTTTGGAGAATCCTGAGAATTTTCTTTGTAACTTAATTTAATTTAAAATTCTGTTAACATAGAGAACATGATTAACATGAAGTTCACTTAGCTAATAGTTTTGCTTTCTTATCAGCTAATCTATCAATATACTAGTAATTGGAACATTTCAAAAATACACTTTTAACCCTTAATTTCTGGTGTTTCAGATGGGTTTGCAAATGGGACAAAAGGCAGGCAAGGAGCAAGAAGGCATAGTATGAGAAGAATTAAAAGGATCTTGAATGATGTATTTATTTATTAATTTAGCAAATATTTACTGATTATTTCGTACATATTAAGCTGTTCTGCTAGGAAGATTGTGAGTCAAAATAGACAGGGTTCTTGCCCTCATGGAGTAGAGTTTCTTAACCTCAGCATTTTTGAACCAGGTAATACTTGTTATAGGAGGCTGTCCTGTGCATTTTAAGATGTTTAGCAGCATCCCTGGCTTCTATTACTAGATGACAGCAGCACCCACTCCCCCATCCCCATTTGCAGTAACCAAAAATGTCTGCATATATTGTCAGATGTTCACCAGGAGTCTGGAGCAAAATCACCACTCCCGATTGAGTACCACTGCACAAGTAAAATCCAATGCAGATACAGACATTCAACAGCTAATCATTTGGTGTAATTGTCAACTGTGATAAATGCTAATTATGAAAAGTACAGAGAGCCATGAGACTGTGACCTAGAAAATAATGACTCCATAATGAATTTGGAGTTCAGTTAAACACATCAAAGTTCTTATTGAGTGTACAGTAGGTACTTGATGTGAGCAAAGAAACTTAAGACATAGGCTTATACTTTAAGGATAGACTGACTGTATAATATAGCATCCCAACCAGTACCCTTTTGATAATGAAAGAGTGAACTATTAATAACTAAGCTGTGACACTAGACACAAATGAGGCAAATCCTACCTAAGGACTTCCATAATCTACTTCTATGCTTCCATTGTCTACTCAGGGAACAAGACCAATATATAAAACATATAGAGAATAATTCAAGAAAGCATGTAAATTAAGTGCTAAACTATGTCACATTGTTAGTATGAGAGAGGGATTATTGTTATTTATCTTGACTTTATAGAAGGCTTCATGGAGAAAGATGGCATTGCAGCTCTTCAACTTAGTTCTAGAGGTTTACCATA
This sequence comes from Daubentonia madagascariensis, assembly GCA_023783475.1. Taxonomy (NCBI): domain Eukaryota; kingdom Metazoa; phylum Chordata; class Mammalia; order Primates; family Daubentoniidae; genus Daubentonia; species Daubentonia madagascariensis. Next base: position 10,950,073 of record JAKFHU010000258.1, on the reverse strand, counting down.
AAATGTCTCAATGTTCCTATTCAGTTATTACACTCTACTGCTTAACCACCTAGCCCATTGAAGAGTTTGAACTTGATGTAACAGACGAAAGAGAACAACTGGAGAATCTTGATGAGGAATATATCATATTGAAATGGTTACATCTTCTGGAAGAAACCATTTATTTCTACCCCATACTTGATACTGCCAACATTGGCTTACAAAAGAACAATATTATGCAGCTGTCAAATATATATACCAAAAGAAAATTTCTTTCTTAAATTAAACCAAATATATATGTCTCTTATCAAAACCTGATTTCCTAGGATCATTTATATACCCTAAGTGGATATTGTTGTAAATTTCTCTTGCAATTTTTAGGGTCAATTATGAAGTTACTAGGAGATGTTGAGAATCTGTATGTTTAGGAAGAAAGAAGGGAAGAAACTGTAGGAAAGCAAAAAAGCTTACTGCTTTCTGGTCAGTGCTAGTCTGCTTATGTAGGCACCTTATGTATCCAAATACTTTTCTTATACTCCCTGCCTTTCTTTTAAAAATGTTACTTTTATTTTAATTTCATATACTACTTAAGCTCCCATAAATTATAAATTTATTTGTTAGTAGGCATGCTATTTAAAAATTTTAACTACTTTTAAAAAGGTTTAGACATGTCCTTTTATTTATTTCTTTGAAACAGGTTACGTTCTTCTTGTTGCCTGCTGAGATCAGATGGTGGTGCAGGGAAGATTTTAAATTTTGAAATATGGGACATTTGGGGAAGTTAAGGCAGATCAAGATGGTATGACACAACGGAAGAAGCAAGAAGACCTTAAAACTGGTAGAAATAACAAAAAGAGTATATATTGGGAAAGGAGGGTAGGAATTATGCCAAAGGTCCATTTGCTCATTTCAGATATCTATTTAGGGCCAATTCTGTGCCTGGGAAGAAGGATGAAAGCTTTAACTTTCTTTCCCCTACTCTTTCATTCCAAGGGCCTAGAGTCAAAGCTGGTTTAGCTGATACTAACTAGTACTATTTAACTGAGGTAATAGAGCTTTGTGATGACATCCTCAAATTTAACTATTTATAGCATTATTATCTGGAACAAAGCATTCAGAGTACCCAAAAGTTACTAGTGAGTTTAAAGAGTACAGACTACTTACAAATCAAGGTACTACCTGAAAAGTGTTTGTTATTTAAAAATTTAAAGTCTATTTGAGTTTGAAAAAATAAAATGAAAAGTTGAAGATACCAAATCTAAGACTTGTGTAAAATGGAACTTGACAAGTGATTAATCCTTAAAAAAGAGTAATTGTTTTATCTATTTTAGGGAAAAATTAATTTAACAAACCTATTATTATGTGAAATTTAGGTAATGAACATGGGCAGTACATAATTTCCGTAACATTTATAGCATCAACCACAAAAAAGGCTGAATTAGTATCATCAAATACAAAGAATGTTTATTTCAGAATTAGAGCAATTCGGAAAGCACTGCTCATGGTTACTATAACTCAGCATTTCAAGACTATTTAAAATCGCTATGCCATATCAGTTTGATAGACATACCTTTCAGATACCTATATGCTTGATTTTTGGATAGGTATCATACTTTTTGTATTTTTCAATATTGAGATTTTTTTCTTAGTTGAAAATGTTCTTTCATCCAATGACTTCTGGTTTCATATCAAAAGTAAAGAAACTTTGAGTTATGTTAAGTAATAAAATAGAGGTCTCCCAACCTGCACTGTTTTGGACCCTGTAGACAGACAGCATTAACCCAGCTCAGCAGCTGACTGTGATTGACTAGCCAGACTTCGGTAGTTTCCCCCATATTTCCCTGGAGCTAGTAGAGTTTTGGTTGGATGGGGTATCAATGCGAATAGCAAATTGGCTAACTAAAGTGGTTTTAGATAGTTGGAGGCTCCAGAGCTGAAGTTCTTGGAGGCCATCCAATCTCCCAACACCCCCGATACCTAAGAACTCAGCCTTGAGTAGCTATGTCATGCTTTTCTGTCTCTCTCCCCCACTGCCCTGTTCCCCTGTGGACTGGGTCCTGTTTCAGCTCTTCCGTGCATGTCTCAGGCCTATTCCTGTAGACAAAGGTCCATTCAGCAATAAATGTTTCTGTCTTCTCCATTTTGCATTTCTGAATCAGAGTCTCCATGTACCTCCCAGATCAAAGTGCCTCTCCCCCCACAACAGTGGACAAAATTTGCCAGGGCCTCATAGAAGAATATCCTGACCCCCTTTTTACTAGACTAAGGAGAAAAAGAAAACAACAAAATAAGAACAAAGAATTTATCATTTTAAAAGAATATAGCATTCCTCCCCTCCAGGCCAAAAGAAATGAGAGACTATTTCATATGTAAAATTTAGATACAGTTGCATTTCTTACAGGAGTACTCATTAAAGCTTTCTTAATACTTAAATCCAAATCAAAGCATTTGGCAAGAATGTCCACTTCATTTATCATTGCCTTGGAAATGCTTTAAAGAGTCTGTCACAGCTGGTCTACGAAAGGATTTTTGCACACACTAAAACTTGTATTGTGGCAAATGTCTTCATATTATAAAACTTCTATAGATGCTTAAAATGTTGTTCTTCATGATTTTGTGCTGATAACTTTCTAGAAGTTCTTCCCTCTCATATTCTTTTTTTTTGAGAAGCATTTAAAAATTGGCATAAATTAGAGTTTTGACAAATTATATTATAGAGCAATTTTCATAAGTAAAATTAGGCCAGGTAGCTCAGAATTAGAAAATTAATCTTTTTCCAAAGTATTATGTGTTTAGAGCCTAATAGTAGAACCAACAGCTAAAACTGTTTTCTTTCTTTTTAAAAAATATGATTTTATCATTTCTTTTTAATGAATTGACAGTCATGTGTTAGATAGTCTTAATCACCAAACATTTACTAAGAACCTACTGTGTAAAGAGGAGTGTGTTCAGATTCAAAGCATTTTGAAGAAATACCCAGAATTGGAGGACAAAGGTATTGAGCTTTCTGTCCTGGTAAAATACAATGCATGTGTTTGTGTGTGAGTTGAGAGAGAGAGAAGGAGAGGGAGACAGAAAAGAAAACAATGTAAAATTTGATTCATTACAGACAGTGAATTAAGATTGGAAATAATCAGAGAAAATTTAAACAAAGTAGGATTAAAGCATTATTTTGAAGGAAGGGGGAGGGCAGATTAGTAGAATGTAAATTTGGGGTAAATTCACAGGCAAATCAATTTCCACTTACTAACCTAACCTCTTTCTTCCATAGAACCAGAACTTTGCCTTTTTATTTTACTGAAGTATATATGAGGCCATATTGCATTTAGGCCGTATGAAAAAGAGAAGTAGTCAGAGAAGGAATTATGAAGGAGATAGGAACAGAATGAAAAGATCAGTGTACTATAGAAGCTAAGTGAGAGCAATTATCACAACATCATATAAGGATTTAAGGAGAATGAGGCTGGTAAAGAGGCCACTGATAGCCTCATTGGTGACTCTCTAGAGATCAGTTCTAGTAGAGTAGTGATGATAAAAAGCAAGTTATCAGGAGTTGAAGAGTGAGTAGATATTGAAGAAATGGAGAAAGTCATTATAGATTTTTCTTTTTAGTTTTTTTTTTTGATAAAAGGAAAGAAAATAGATTGCAGCAGACCAAAGAAAGGTGATTTTTGGATGGGGTGTGTTGAGCATGTTCCTAGGTTGAAGGAAAAGAGTAAAAAATGCAGAGGGAGATTGAAGAGAGACATAACCATAGAATTAACCAAATCATAGAGATAACAGTAAAAATGGGATACAAGAAAAGGAATTCTTGAAAAGGAGGGTAGTATATGTCTTCCTTTGACATAAGAAAAGCGGGTATTCCAAATAAAGGGACTTTCAAATGGAGAGCTGGGAAGGTAAGTTTGTTTGCATTTAGTGGTTTCCATGTTTTCTAGGAAGTAAAGTTATTATAAAATGAGAGATGGAGTTCGGGGAAGAGGGGTTTGAACAGGATAAAGAAGATGTGGCATGATTGCTTTGGAAAATAATCATATGCTCAAATCAACTAGAGATGAATGAAATAATTTCCCAGGGTTGCGTGAATTATGATAGATTCATTTGGCTTAGTTTTATGATTTAATATAGCAATACTCAGAAGAGTTATACGTAAAATATGTAATATACCTGGGATAGAGATTGATAAAATGTGTGCAATGAAAGAAAAAATAGATGAGAAAAGTATAGGCTGTGGATTCCATAGAGAATGAGACAAGTAGAAGGGAACTTTTGGACTGAGAAAATGGAGAAATGAAGGACTAGAGATGGTAAGGAAAAGGAAGGAGGAAGTTCAGTAGAAGTGAGGAAATTGGAATATTAACTTAAAATATTAAAGTTAGTGTATCTGTGCAACAATATTTGAGGGCCTATCATGTGCTAAGTACTGTTCATTTGTGTTTACATCAGATGAAGTACCAAGTACATATTGTTCAATGCAGTTGCCACTAGATGTCACTCTGACTCATGTGGTAAGACTAGCCTTGACACATACTCAAGATTCAGTGCCTTCAAAGTCAGACATACAAACAGGCAGTCAGTCTTTAAGGGCTTATGCAGATCAAGTGTGTATTATCCAGATATCTTATTTGTATAATTACTTTTGAGAAAATATATGCGTTAGAACAAAAGCATACCCTCAAATTTGAAAAGTTCATGTGATTAATACTCTTTGCATTGGTGATTTATTTGTACCGTGTTAATCACACTAAATAGTAGTATTCCTCCAGTGAATTTTAAAATATTCTGAAATTCTACATCAAAATTTGTGAAGTTATTTTCTTTCCTTAATAGTGTTTTCGTTATTTGTCTGTTAAATTGGTTCTGGTTTTATAGGGACTAATGAATTTTTATAAGCACTAATAAAGCTGCTTATTTCTAAGTGGTCAGGATTGTGTATGTCAACTTCAAAGCTGTGAGTGCAAAGTTTTACTCTATGTGACCTTTCTGTCCTCAACTAGAAGGAAGGACTTGGTATCTATCCAACTTTTTTTTTTTATCCCATTCTTGTTTTCTGTCTAATGAGTATAGTTTTTATAATTAGTATAAAACTAATGAGTATAGTTTTGCTTCTTTATTTTCATGTTTAGAAAGATTGTCAGACTTCCTGCCTATCCACAACTTTTTCCAACTTGGTTCTTTCAAAACTTCAGAACACTTTTGGACAGCTTTGTAATATATTTATTAGCAAACATGCAAAAAGCAGAAAACCCAACAAACCATATTGACTTCCCCAGAAACATATATAAATAACACCCAGCTACGCTATGTATTTTATAAGATATATTTATATTTGTATGTTTTCATTTATGTTAATTTTTCTTCATTTGACAGAAGAGAGATGTAAGATTATACAGCTTTGCTAGAACCGTTGGATCTCAATGTAAAACAATTTACAGATCATTATGGTGGAAAAAGCATAGCATCACGTTTTCTGCATGTGATATGCCTAACTGTATATCCCACTGCTTTCCACAGACCTCATTTCATTGCTCACTCTTACTTAGCTTGTGAGATTCGTTATGATCTTAAATCATTTTTAGCCTTATTTACAAAAAACCTATACTGTGTCTTAAGTGAACTGTCTTAAATTTATCCCTTTTGAATTTTATTATGTTTATGGACAAAGTCAGTTTATATTGTAATGTAAATATAAATTACATGGGAGGTACAACTTTCAGTGGTACCTCCCATGTAATACTAGCACTTGCATTTGGAAAGGTACCTGTTTGCTAACATCATTATAATCTATGTAAAAAGAAATACAATTTAGGAAAGCTCTTTGCATTAAGTGGCCAGGAACAGAACCTGTGGCACAAACTTGGTAAGCAACAATGAGGGAAAAAAATACGTTATTTGGAATAACTGGCAGAAGATGCCACTGCAACTTGCTTTGAGAATTGTTAGACTTTCCTTGACTGGGGAAAAAACTTTCTAATGCATTTTTAAGACTGCATATTGTTAAGTAATATTTTTGGTCTATTCGTTGAAGATCTCTTCCTTTAATCTCTTCATTGTCTCTTGGGAAAAAAATAATTTTGCTTTGAACAAGTGAACATGAACATGCTGCATTTGCTGAGGTGTACTGGGTAGAATGCTAAAAGCAAAAGAAGAGGTCAGTAACAACTTCCCAGCAGTGGCATCATAATTCTCCTTTCCCAAAATTGTTTTGAAGCAGTCTTTATGAATTACAGACTTGATGATAAAAAGCATTAAAATATAATGCAAAAATGCTTTATTAATGAAATTTCCCTTGAAATTATTCTGTAATTCTTTTTATACTCAGATTCACTGTGCCATATAACTTTCAAAGTGAAGCTTCTTTCTGACTTTTTTGTTTGTTCTAGAAAAAGTATTCATTTCATTTCTTTGCAGTTTTATAGTGAAAATACTATATATTTCTTTTTAGGAATATATTCCTTTGTTGTGCTAGGAACAGTAAGTTTATTTAGATAATAGCCATCTACACTCTCTATCTGTAATCCCCAAATGCCTTAACCTCCATTAGTAACAAATGTAGATTTTTGTTTGCTTCAAATAGCTTCCTGAGCATGTAAAAACCCTTTTGACATCATTATTTAGGGGCTCCCATCCTCCCAGTGGAATCACAGCCTAATACAAAAACTTTGCAGCTGGTGAGCTCCCAAAGCCCCTTTTGATGATTGTTGTTAAACTCAGCATGGCAGTTTGCAGTTGTTGCTTTCCTGTACTGGCTCACCCCACCCCCATGTTCATGTTCTTCATGGCAATAAGAATTCTCCAGAGAGGTAAAGCACAGGCCTGAAGATTTCTGATGCCTTCTTCGTCCTCTGTTCCTCCTAATTCATTTCCATTCTAAGCATATTCATAAAGCTTACTAGAAATTATCGAGGGAAAGATTCTCTCTCCCTCCCCTTCCTTCACAATCTCTAATAAAACTCATTTCTTAAAAAACAAAACAATCTTTTGAATATCAAAGCATTAAATGTGCAGAGGTTATAGGACTTCGCATCTTTTCTGTAGAGTATGTTAGTTTTTAGATAGACTAGAAATCAGAGTTTCAGTCTGCAGTTCTGTTTGTGACCTAATTCTTCAAACTTGGAAGTTTCTTCATCTCTTACTAGGTTCTCTGTTGGTAAAAAAAGGGGTACAGATAACCCAAGCAAGTAGAAATCAATGATTTATTAACTCAATGACACATTGGTTTATAAGAAATTTTTTCTAAAGTTTTTGTTTTAACTTTAGCATTATCAATTATAGGTTTATATTGGTATTATTTAGACGAAAAAACATTTACTCATAAGATAAAGCATATTTAGCTCATTGAAATGTAAAGATAGAATACATTTTAGTTGAACAATTGAGAAGGATATGATTTAGATATTATGAAAATGAAAAACAACTGTAATTAAAGAAGATCTGGAAAGACATGGGACTGATAGACCAAGTTGGAGATGGATGTTAAATTACTGGAAAAATATGTAGAGAGAAACAGGTTAGGAAATAAAGTACTACCAATATTTGAGTTTAGTAAAATAAGTATTGAAATAGGGATAAATGGAAATAAAAACAAAACAAAGTAAAAAATTGCCTAATGTACCTGAAAGATCTTTTCATTTTGATTTCACATAGGGAAATTTTGTTTTTGAAGTTTGTTGATAATTGCATTAAAGTTGTGTCTAGAGTTAATGCAGATTTTGCTAAATTAATTTTTTTGAAGTTCTGAATGCATTGGTTTTTAGAAACTGTTTTCAAGTTGAATACTAATGGCACTGTAGATGCTCACTTTATGTAATTATGTGTCTTGAATTAATTAAATCCAACTTCAAAGGCATGTTGTAGTGTAGGAAATTCCTTTGCATAGTAAAACCCCCATTCCTAGTGCCTGTGATGAAATAGGCAGCAGAATGGTTTAGAGGGAAGAGTGATAAATTCTTGTTCTGGAGAGCTGAGTACTAATATCATTTATTACCAGCTACTTTTGTGACCCCAGGAAAAGCACTTTACCTGTTTTTTGTGAAATAAGAGGGATTGACCTAAATCATCTCTAAAATCCCTACATGTTTTAGAATGCCGTGATACTTTAAAATCAATTATTATGATATCATATCTCATTCTCTTAAAAATTGATATGCCCAATTCTTGTATTTTAGAACTGAGACCTTCAATAAGATCATTACAAGAAATTTTAAAATCTCCCGCATTAATTGTAAAAGAACATCTTCTTGAGAAATTAATGAACAAATATTTTTTAATGGACAAGGAATCAAGAGTACAGTTAACCACAAATGATATTCCCTCATGGTGATGAGAATAGCTATTTCAAAAATTACCATTGAACATAGTAAAGAATACTGGAACTAACAGATTGTGGTACAAAATATGATAAAACAAGAGATTCTATTTCTGTTACCAGTAGTAATTTTTTAAGGTAAACCTTTTCTTTAAGCGTAAGATACATACAAAAAAAGTAAAAGAATCATAAGAATACTGGCCTGTGAGTTACAACATGTAACTAACACCTATGTATTAAAAAAACCCCAGAATATTACCACTACCTCATAAGCCTTTACTTCCTCTAACCCTCCAATCACTATGCCCCACTAAGATAACAGGATGACTTATACATCATAAATTACTTTTGCCTGCTTTTGAATATAGAATCATAGGGATTTTTTTCCCCAACATTGTTTGTGGGATTTGTTCATGTTGTGTTTACTAACTATTCATTTATGCCTGTTGCTATATTATATTTCCATTGTATGACTAGACCACAATTTGTTTATTTGTTCTACTGTTGGATATTTGAGTTGTTTTTACTTTTTGACTGTATGTCTTTGGATGTGAGTACATACCCATTTCTGTTGGTTATATACCTAGAAGTGGGACTACTGGATCATAGAATGTGCGTATGTTCAGTTTTTGTAGATACTGCGAGGTGCATTCCTGAAGTGTTGTTGGTTGTCTACATTTCTACCAGCAGTTTATGAATTTCATTTGTATCTTCACCAACACTTGAGGTTATCTTTTTCGTTAGCTGTTCAGGTATATGTGTAGTGATATGGTATTGTGATTTTAATTTACATTCTCCTGATTAGTAATGAGGTCAAGCATTTCTCATATATTTGCTATTCATTTGGAGTACTAAAATAATTTTTATGACACTTGTATTTTTAAAAATTTCTTAAGAAGAGACATTGTAAATATTATCTAAAACATGTTGACGTAATCACTTGTTCTATCTCTGTATTTGATAAATTGTGAAATTCTTTGAAAATTTTTCTGACTTAATGAAACTACTCTCTGTATTTCAAACCATAAAATTGATTTCAAATGTTATCTTTTAAGTGTTATTAATACTAATTATTGATATTTTTTAGAAACAAAACTTAAAATTAATCAGTTTAAACAAATAGTGTAAGTTTTTTTTTCTTTTCGGCCAGGAAAAAATTACTAGACATTATAGAGAGTATAATTTAAAGTTGATCTGCCTAATTAATTTTAATTTTAGTGGTTGACTACAACCTTATCTTTTAACACCGAGTTTGGAATTCTCTTGAGCAATATTTTAGAGCTTGCTTAGTGTTTCTGAGGTAGAGACCAACTTTTCCTTGTGTTCTTTCCATGTCATTACATTGGATCCATGTGACTAGTTTCTGGTCAGTGGACTGTGAATGAAAATATTATATGTCACTGTGGGCTGAGGCAGTTAAGAGCTGGTGTACCTCCTCCCTGACCTCTTCTCTTGCCATGGTGAACATGTTCATGTTCTAAAGTTTATGTATCAAGCTAATGTTCATCCGTTATAGCAGTCAATGTTAAGTAACCTAACACAGTTTCAGTAAATGGTCTACACATTTTTCGAAAAAAAGATACCCTGGGGACGCTGAAATATTTTTCTGCCCATGATTTTTGTGAGCAGTGTTGCCTTTCTTAAAGACTAGGCTTTGGAGAATATGTTTATGAGGAGAAATAGGTTTATAATGGGAAAATACAAAAACACAAAAGTTTGTTTTGCTGTTCTAGCAAATGAGAAGAAAACTTTAAAAATAAATGTTTAGGGTTTCTGATTACCAAAGAGTTATGTTTTTTATCTACATAGAATCCTGTCACTTTCATAACATTAAAAATGATTTTAACTAGGTTGCTTTTTAAAAAGATTTTTCAATTTAGGAAGGTGACAACTATCAGGGAGGGAGGCATATGGCACAGACTACAGTTGTCTGGTGTTCTTGGAGGATTGGTTCTAGGACCCCTGCAGTTACCAAAATCTGAGGATGCTGAAGTCCCTTATATAAAATGGCATAGTATTTGCATATATTGTTGTATTGTTATTTTTTATTGTTTTTTCTTCCTCCAAATATTTTTGATCTGTGGTTGGTTGAATCCTTGGATGTAGAACCTGTGGACATAGAGGGCTGACTATACACTGAGGATTATGAAAAAAATTATAGTTTACAGGTTTTTGGTTTTTTTTTAATAAAAGACAAGAGTCTTGCTCTTTCACCCCAGGTAGAGTGCAGTGACATCATCATAGCTCACTGCAACCTCAAACTCCTGGGCTCAAGCGATCCTCCTGCCTCAGCCTCCCGAGTAGCTGGGACTGTAGGCGTGCCGCAATACCTGGCTAATTTTTCTATTTTTAGTAGAGATGGGGTCTCGCTCTTGCTCAGGGTGGTCTGGAACTACTGGCCTCAAGGGATCCTCCTGCCTCAGCCTCCCAGAGTGCTAGGATTACAAATGTGAGCCACCACACCTGGCCAACAAGTGTTTTTTGAATACTGTGAATACAAAATACTCGTAGCAGCCTAATTGTAATGAAAAATATTTAGAAATATAAAGTTCTTTTCATCTTCAGTTTCTCTCATTTTTAATTCTTTGCACAAAAGTAATTTGTTTGAAAAGCTTTGTTTCTTATACTTGGTTTTGTTTTAGAAAGAATTCCCAGCAACCAAAAATAAACCTGAGTTAATATTAAGGTAGGAAGTATTTTATATTTCATCATATAGGCTACTCTTCTTGTATTAATTACTTAAGCATTTTTAGAAAACTTAATGGAAGTAGCACAAAGAATATCTAATAAGAAAGTGGTAAGAATGAAATGAAACTGATGAATATGCACTCCATGACCTATTAATAGCTATATAGTATGTGGACGTCCTATAAACTTACAAGGAATGCCTTGATTCTCTCTGTTTAACCTCCCCATAGTTATTGTCAAGATTAATATTCTTGCATGTATTTCAGGTGTATATAAATGCACTGTAAAAAAAAAATTATCCTGGAAGACCATTTCCAAAAACATTAAAATGCAGGCAGGTGCAGCCGTAGTCCGCACTTGAGGCAGCGAGGTTGCTGACCGAATTGAGGCTGCAGTGAGCCATGATGACGCCATTGCACTCCAGCCCTGGCAATGGAGTGAGACCCTGTCTAAAAAAAAAAGCTTTTAGTTTAAAAAAAGTCAGTTTGAGAAAAAAGATGTATGCGCCTTAATAAATTATTTGAATAATTTTTTATTGGTATTATTGGACATAGGTGATTTAGTGCCACCTTTTGCATAATATTGATTTGTTTTGAGAGAAGGATACAAGACAGAAGCTTTCAAGGAGACAAAAATCACTAATGTCCAAAGACTAACAGATTTCTGCAGAAATACAGATACATGTTTTCGTGAAACAAGACCTAACATAAAAACACTAAAAGTCTTTGAAGAACTAGGCTGGAATTTATACTGCTAATGTTCTTTATTGGTGATATAAGGACTTACAGTTATATGTGTGGTGAAGTTAACATTAATGATGTAAATTTCCTAGACACAGGGCTAACACTTCTTCAAAAAAACAGATTTCCAGGTACTTCACTATTTGAACAAGTATTTGACCAAGACCTCTCCCCTCAAATTTCATACCCTAGAACTTAATAAATATGCATGGAAATTTTACATAGATAAAAGTGTTGGGTTTCTACAGGACATGGTGTAAGTAATCACTCTTTCCTACTTGGCCTTCTTTACAATATTCAATACAAAATGATGAGTAAAGATGGAGGCCAAATACATCTACTAATGATGAAGGTTAGATTGGTGGTCTGAGTTTGAGAGCCAAATGATATACTGATTGAACTGCAGAATTAGGTGGACTTTCCCAAGCTTGTTTTAGGCAGTGAAAGTAAGACAATGCCATAGAGCAGGAGTCTTTTTCTGTAAAGGGCTAGATAGTAAATATCTTTGCAGGCTATATAATTTTTGTTGGAATTGCAGCTGTTCAGTGCTGTGATTGTAGGGCAAGAAAGCAGCCACAGATAACACATAAACTAATGGGCATGGCTGTGTTCCAATAAAACTTTATTTAGAAAAATAGGTTTCAGCCTTATGTAGTTTGCTGTTCTCTTGCATAGAGGAACAAAGGCAAATGTTCATTTCCTTTTTTTTTTTTTTTTTTGGTTCTCAGTGTAAACATTTCCTCCTCTTATTTATTTTTTTAATTTCAGAATATTATGGGGGTACAAACGTTTAGGTTACACATATTGCCTTTGCACCTCCTGAGTCAGAGCTACAAGTGTGCCCCTCCCCCAGACAGTGCACACTGCACCCATTAGGTGTGAATATACCCATCCCCTCCTCCCCCTTCCCACCTGCCCAACACCCAATGAATGTTACTTTCATATGTACACATAAGTATTGATCAATTGGTACCAATTTGATGGTGAGTATATGTGGTGCTTGTTTTTCCATTCTTGTGATACTTCAGTTAGGAGGATGGGCTCCAGCTCCAGCCAGGATAATACAAGAAGTTTTTGTTCACCATTGTTTTTTGTGGCTGAGTAGTACTCCATGATATACATATACCACATTTTATTAATCCACTCATGTATTGATGAGCACTTGGGTTGTTTCCACATCTTTGCAATTGTGAGTTGTGCTGCTATAAAGCTTCAAGTGCAGATGTCTTTATTATAGAACATCTTTTATTCCTTTGAGTAGATGCCCAGTAGTGGGATTGCTGGATCAAATGGTAGTTCTACTTTTAGTTCTTTGAGTTATTTCCATATTACATTCCATAGAGGTTGTACTAGTTTGCAGTCCCATTGGCAGTGTATGAGTGTTCCTATCTCTCCACTAAACATTTGTTGTTTTGGGACTTTTTGATAAAAGCCAATCTCACTGGGGTTAAGTGATACCTCATTGTGGTTTTGATTTGCATTTCCCTGATAATTAGAGATGTTGAGCATTTTTTCATGTGTTTCGTGGCCATTAGTCTATCTTCTTTTGAAAAGTTTCTGTTCATGTCCTTTGCCCACTTCTTAATGGGGTTGTTTGATTTTTTTCTTGCTGATTTTCCTGAGTTCTATATAGACTCTAGTTAGCCTTTTATCAGATGTATAGCATGCAAATATTTTCTCCCATTCTGTAGGTTGTCTGTTTGCTCTAGTGATAGTTTCAAATCAGAGACTCAATACCTTTCACAGTAGCAACAAAGAAAATAAAATACCTAGGAGTATATTTAACCAAGGAGGTTAAAGACCTCTAAGGGAGAATTATGAAACATAAGAAAGGAAATAGCAGAGGATGTAAACAGATGGAAAACCATACCATGCTCATGGATCAGCAGAATCAACATCGTTAAAATGTCTGTGCTACCCAAAGTGATCTACAGATTCGATGCAGTTGCTATTAAAATACCAACATCATTTTTTGCAGATCTAGAAAAAATAATTCTACGATTTATATGGAACCAGAAAAGACCCCATGTACCTAAAACAACCATAAGCAAAAAGAACAAATTGGGAGGCAGCAGTTTACCAGACTTCAAGCTATACTACGAGGCTATAATAACCAAAACAGCATGGTACTGGCATAAGAACAGAGACGTAGATGAATGGAACAGGATTGAGAACCCAGATATAAAACCATCCTCATATTGCCATCTGATCTTTGACAAAGCAGACAAAAACATATACTGGGGAAAAGAATCCCTATTCAATAAATGGTGCTGGGAAAATTGGATAGGCACATGTAGAAGATTAAAACAGGACCCACACCTCTCACCTCTCACAAAAATCAACTCACGATGGATAACAGACTTAAACCTAAGACATGAAACCATAAGAATTCTAGAAGAAAACATTGGAAAAATTCTATTTATAGACATCGGCCTAGACAAAGAATTTATGAAGAAGACCCCAAAAGCAATCACAGCATCAACAAAAATAAATAAATGGGACCTGATCAAATCAAAAAGCTTCTGCACAGCCAAATTTGCATTTTCTGTGCAGACTACTAGCTTCAGAAGGAAGAATAGGGGCTGAACTGAATTCTACATATCAGCGTTTCCCCCCTCAATTTATTCATCAGATGAAATACTCTATTTCACCATAATTAGAGTGGATAAAAGGAGAGAAAGAAACCTGAAATTATCCAAATGAGCTCTCCTTACAAGAACTGGGAGAAAAGCTTTCCTCACCAGTCCCTTTACCTTAGAGTTTACCCTGATCTTCAGGTACTCTGCCCTTCCAGTGGACTCACAAGAATCTATGAGCACAAAGTGTTACTTTGTAGTACATTTTCCAACTTTGAAAGTCTCAAGAGTTTCGGTGTTAATTTTGGCATAGTTTCCCTTATGGTCAGTCTATTTTTGGTTAGTGATAGTAAGACCATGTAATGAGCTCCCAGCAGGACCCTTGTCTTCCTGCCACATGTGGCAACATGAAGACTTGCTTTTAGCACACTTAAGGGTAGCTCAGATTACTCTGTGGATTGACTCATATTTTTGAGTGCCTGCAAAGTGCCAGGTATTTTAATAAATGCTGAGGATACAACAGTGAACAAGAGTGACTTGGTTCCTGCCCTCACAAGAGCTTGTGTGGTAACAGAAAGGGCTTTAAGAAGAAAAGGTGATCTGTAAGTTGAAACCTGAAGGTAATAGCTGGGGAATACAGCTTGGCATGTTCTAGAATCTGCAAGAAGTATTGTTTTCCTGGACTACAGGGTGTACAGGGAAAAGTGGAGATAGCTGAGGCTGGAAGTAGAAGAGGAAGGCAATGTTGCAAGACCTCTGTAAGAGCTTGGGGCTTGTCAGGAAATCAGTGAGAAGTGGACTAAGGGCTTTTAAAGGGTAGGATGATGTGAATGATTTGCATTTTTTAATATGTTGAGTTTGGGTTAGAAGAGGCAAAAATCAAAGAACTGCAGTTGCGCTGTCCAGCAAGGTAGCCAAGATCTAATGTGATTGTTGAGCATTTGAAATGTAGCTAGTATGACTGAGGAACAAGTCTTATATTTTATTTAATTTTAATTTAAAAATTGAAGCAATGTAAAATATTTTTCCTATTACTCTGTTTTGATAGGATTCCATTTCACTTAAGTTGTAGAAAATTCAGAGTCCAAATTGCGCTGTGCTGTAGGTATAAAATACACTCTGGATTTTGAATTCATGATGTGAAAAAAAAGAACTTAAAATACCTGTTTTTTCTATTGATTACAGGTTTTTTAAAGATATATTTGGTTAAATAAAATATATTATCTAAATTTATTTTACCTGTTTTTAACCTTTTTTTTTGAGACATGATCTCGCTCTGTCACCCAGGCTGGAGTGCAGTGGTGCTATCATAGCTTACTATAGTGTTGAACTCCTGGGCTTGAGTGATCTTTCCACCTCATCCTTCCGAGAAGCTTGGACTACAGGTGTGCACCACCACACTTGGCTAATTAAAAGATTTTTTTTTGTAGGTGTGGGATCTCACTATGTTGCCCAGGCTGCTCTTGAATTCCTGGGGTCAAACGATCCTCCCACCTTGGCTTCTCAAATTGCTGGGATTAAAGCTGTGAGATGGCATGCTTGGCCTTTTTTTTTTTTCCCCCCTATTTATGGCTTTTAGAAAATTTAAAATTACATAGATGTATGGAATTATGTATCTTATTGGATTACTCTGGAGAAATCAGTTAAGAGGCTAGGCTTTCACAGGAATCTGGATGAAAGATCATCATGATCTGTGCTGGGGTTGTGGCACCAGGGTAAGGTGGATGAATTTGAGAGCTATCTAGGAGGTAAAACAGATAGGCTTTGGCATTTGATTAAATAAGAAAGTTGATGAATTAGTTATAAGGAAGAAAAAGGGAGCCTCCAAGCACACAAATATAAAGAAATGTATAGTGGCTGAACAGCAAATTCAGACATGTAAACAAACAAAAACAATGTATGTTATTTTTCATTGACAATTTAACAAATTACGTAGTTAAAACGCTGTTATTCTGCTTCTACCATTAGATTTTTTTTTAGCATTTCTAATACTTGCTGTTTAGTAGGTATGACCTACTAACTACTTCTTCAGAGTTATATAATTTTGCGTTTCTTAGGTTGTAGCTGAATGCTAAATTTTACAATATAATGGTTTACCGTCTTTATTTTCTGTCATTATCTATTCCTCCCCTTCAACCAATTACCAAGTGGGAAGTGGAACCAGATACTTTTATATACTTTTGAGCATGGAAATTCTCTAAACATTTTAAAATTTGATAATATAAAATTTATTTACATTTTTTCTTGAAGATTAAGCTTATTCCTACTTAAAAGAACAAGTACTTTATTTACATGTGAAGGTTTACCCCTCCCTGAAGTTGAAGCCCTAAAGTATCTGATGCATGTTAAATGTTTAATACTTTTCCACTATTGTCCTCCAAAGAAATAAGATGCATTTCTAGCTTCATTTTCCAGTCTCTTAAGCTTATGAAAGTAGTCGAGACAGTTTGTTGACCCCAAGGAGACCTTTTAGTCTCTGGCTTGTTAGACAACAAGGTCTGTACTCTTCATTGGCATTCAGATCACAGGCAGCCACTGGGCTCAGTGCAAAGCCAAGCACAGCTTTAGGATTCAGACAAAGCCACTCTGGCAAAGGAACCCAGTTGTCAGGGTAGCTGGCTGTATTGTAAAGAACTGTTGCATAATGGGGGGACCAAGTAGAACTATTAGGATGCAAATGTGAAAAAAATGGTGGAGCTAACCTGCAAAAACAAACATTTCTTTTTTGGTGAAGAGTCTAGTCATTGTTACTTTCTTCTATTAATGTTTAACTTCTCTGGGCCATAGATGTAGGTGGTGCAATTTGAGTATATTAGTTATCTTAATCTCTGGTCATAATGCTACTCTATATTGCTTTAATATGAACAGTTAATTTATAGGAAGAAACCAAAGTACTTTAGTGTTTCTGAATATTTCCATAATTTACAAGTATGTCCTACTTTAGCCTAGATCAGTTTTATATGTGATTATTCCCAGATTAGATGGGAAATCCTTTTTGCCCTTCATTTTATTTCATCTGATTTATAACACAATATTATTCTCATCATTGTTATCCAATGACTTCTCCCAGTGGACTCTCATAGTTGTCTTATTTAGTGTAGAATCTTTGTAGGCTCAAGAAGAAAGCTGTTGAAGTCCTTAAAACAGGAATTAAGTTTTATTTCACTAGTGTCTTAAGAAAATCTACCCTTTCCCTTTTCTCTTTTTCACTCCTTTTTTTGTTTGTTCATCCCTGTATTGAGATGAACGCTTTTCCTTTTGCTTTCTACTTTTTTCTTAGTTCTTATTTTTCTGTTTGTACTTTTCATCTTCCTTAGCAAAACATAATAGGATTCATACTTCAGTAAATGCTGTGCTAGGGAAAGGGAAATAACAATAATAGTAAGAAATAGTAGTAGTGAAAGGGGCTCTTAACCTGGATTTAGGGGTCAGGGGATAACAATGATACCCATGCTTTATTGAGCAGTGACTACATGCCAACCACTATTTTAGGTGCTTTATGTGAATTACCTCATTTAATTCTCGCAACAACTTTATGAGGTAAGCACTATTATCATCCCTGTTTTTCAGATTAGCATACTGAAACACAGAGAAATAAAATGTCTTGTCCAAGCTCATACATTTTGTATGTGATAGAACCAAGAAAGTCTTTCTAGAGGCTGTGAAGGTGAAGCTGAGACCTGAAGGTGGAGTAAGGTTTACCTACTACAATGTGAATGGAAGTAGGTTATGGGAAGAGGGACCAGCAAAATTGTGACAAAAAGTCATCTCACACTTTTCTGGAAGTGAAAGTAGATCTGTAGGGCTGGAGGTAGCGTGTGAGGAAGGGACTGGTGAGAAATGATGCTGAAGAGATTACTCTGTAAAACTCTGTAAATCTCTGAAGAGATTTTACATATGCCGTTTGTGTGTGCCATAGTTTATTTGGCAAATACTTGTAAGTGTCTATGAAGTGCCAGTTACATGGATGTTATCTATTGGGAAGGTAGAAAGAAAATAGAATATGGGTGGCATCCATCTGAATGGAATTAGCTGGACTTTGAGGTTTTTTAAAGTAAATGAATCTTGAGCAAAGTCTTGGTACATCTCTCTGTTTTGTTTGGTTTTAAATCAGTATATGCCCTGACTTTCTCATTTTATAGTTAAGCTTCCATTTCTTTATCTTAGCACTTAGTATTTTCCAACGCTCCTAATTTCTTTAAGATTGTCCTGTAATACTGTATTTTCCATTCTTTTGTTTTGCCTTTGAAATAGCTTTAAGAACAAAATAGCTCTATAGCTGTTGTTTTCCTGACTTTGAAACCTTTACCCGTAGAGCTGTTTTCTTCCTGATTCTTGCTTTTCATTTTCTTCCAGAACTTTCAGCCTTTTTTAGTACCTTTCTTTTCTAGTAAATTCTGTTTACATTGTGCATCAAATACAACTGTTTGAGGCCTTTTGTTGTTTCCTTGACCTCAATTTTTTGGATTCTGAACATTGATTATTATAGCTGATAATGATTGGTGATTGTAATTTCTAGCATAAGTTGACTTTTTACTACAGTATGTGCCAGGCACTATGCTAATTGAGCTTGCGCGCATGCGCTCTCTCTCTCTTTCGCTCTCTGTATGTGTGTAAAGTATGTGTGTGTAAAATAACTTACACCTTATGACAACTTTACGTGGTGGGCATTATAATATTATTACCCAATCTTATAGTGAAATAAATGGAGTTTCAGAGGAATTAATGTTATTGAGGTTACATGGATAATAAGTGGCAGAGTCAGAATTCGAATTCAGGTATCTGGCTACAGAGCACACACTTTTTACCCCCACCTCAAGCCTTCTGTCTGGCACTTGCATTTTCTTATTTTTACAGATTTTTTTTTTAATATGTGGCAGATGGTTTGGGCTAAATATAACTGAAGCTAAATGTATCTTCCTCTAAATTACTTACCATTATACCTAATATTTATTTAGGGCATATTTTGTGTTTAGCACTAGCAAAAGGAAGTAATTTCGCTTTTTAATAATATTTGAAATATTTACTTTCAACTTCAGATTCATTCTCCCATTCTGTTTATTTCCCGTGGCCCTATTTCAGATAACTGTCATTTTCTTAGCTCTTTCCCAGTACTTCTAACGTGAACCCTTTAGTTGGATTTACATTTTGTTTTCCACATGTGTGTCAAACATGCATCTGCTTATGCAGCTCAATCTAGTAAAAAAAGGATGAAAATGGTTGGAAAACTAGTAATAATGACAACTGTGAGGACAATAATGATAAGAAGACCCGGCTACTCATATGCTAAAGTTTATTGCTGGGTATGCTATAGTAGTCTCTAATAATGAAGAAAAATGGTAAAAAATGTTATGAGGGGAAACACAAGAAAATATTTTTCTGGCTGTAAAGTGATGTTACTAATTATTTGCAGTATGAGTAGCCTGTTACAAAAGTTTCAAATATCTTACTAAAGTGATATTTTTACAAATATTTTTAAATACAGTCACATGTCACAGATGACGTTTTAATCGATGATGGACCACATATACGACAGTGGTCCCATAGGATTATAATGGAGCAGAAAAGTTCCTAGTGCCTAGTGCCATCATAATGTTGTAGCACAACACATCACATGTTTTGACGACGCTGCTGACGTAAACAAACCTGTTGCGTTGCCAGTCGTACGTAAGTATAGCACATAGAATTATGTATGGTGTATAATACTTGATGATGATTATAAATGACGGTTACTGGTTTATGTATTTACTATACTAGTTATTTTAGAGTGTGCTCTTTCTACTTCAAAAAAGTTAACTGTAAAACTGCTTCAGGCAGGTCCCTCAGGAGGTATTCCAGAAGAAGGCGTTGTTATCATAGGAGATGACAGCTGCATGTGTGTTATTGCCCCTGAAGACCTTCCAGTGGGACAAGATGTGGAGGTGGAAGACAGTGATATTGATGGTCCTGACCCTGTGTAGGCCTAGGCTAATGTATGTGTTTGTGTCTCAGTTTTTAACAAAAAAAGTTTAAAAGGTAAAAAAATAAAAATTAAAAAATTTTAAAAGTAGAAAAAAGCTTATAAAATAAGGATATAGAGAAAAAATATTTGGACAGAAAATGTTTTTTAATGTGTTTGTGTTTTAAGCTAACTGTTATTACAGAAGAGTCAAAAAATTTTTAAAAAATTAGTAAGTTTATAAGGAAAAAAGTTAAAGTAAGCTAAGGTTAATTTATTATTGAAGAAAGCAAAATATTTTTTATGAATTTAGTGCAACCTAAGTGTACAGTGTTTATAAAATCTTTAGTAGTGTACAGTAATGTCCTAGGCCTTCACATTCATTCACCACTCCCTCACTGACTCACCCAGAGCAACTTCCAGTCCTGCGAGCTCCATTTAGTTGCCTACAGGACTCAGCATAGTAACATGCTGTATACACAGGTTTGTAGCCTAGGAGCAGTAGGCTTTATCATATAGCATAGGTATGTAGTAGCCTATACCATCTAGGTTTGTGTAAGTACACTGTATGATGTTCCATAATGAGAAAGTGTCCTAACAATGCATTTCTCAGAATGTATCTCCATCGTTAAGTGATGCATGACTGTAATGGAATAATATGATCTGGGTTTTTTTCCTTTTTATAGTTCATGCTATATTTCACTATATTTTTGTCAGCACTCAATATTTCAGCATTTCAATTTAGCTGTGAACTTTGATTTTTGCACTCATTCACATACTCACATATTCATTCATTCACTCATTCTTTATTGATCAAATACTGTTTACTCAAGGTGCTGGCTAGGTACAGGAGATATAGTGGCACACAGAGCTGACACAGTCGTGGCCCTCATGGACTTAACAGTGTATCTATCACTGGATTGGATTTAAGAGAATCAGCCCAGCCAAATTTTTCCTGTTGAGAGGTCCTGCTGTATTTGACTTTTGTATTTTCTGGGCTTTGTATTAATACATTTGAAAATCTTGACTTTAGAATTATGTTTATGGTTACAGACATACCTCATTTTATTGTGCTTTGCGTTTTTTGCACTTCACACATACTGCATTTTTTTACAGATTGAAGGTTTATGGCAATCTTGTGTTGAGCAAGTCTGTCAGCACCATTTATCCAACAGCATGTGCTCACTTCATGAACATTTTTTAACAAAGTATTTTTAAATTAAGATATGTGCATTGTTTTTTAGACATAATGCTATTGCACACTTATAGACCATAGTGTAGTATAAACATAACTTTTGTATGCATTGGGAAACCAAAAAAATTCATGTGACTCACTTTAGTGCAATATTCCCTTTACTTCGGTGGTCTGTAACTGAACCTGAAATATCTCAGAGGTATGCCTGTATATAGATTTTGATTTAGTTACTACATATTTTTTATGATGGTTAGCTTTTACTTCTTGGCATTTTGAAATTTCCTGTTTTTCACATAGTGTTTTTTCACTATTATGTTTTTGTGCCCTGTCCATACAGTGTGGTTACAGCTATACCTATTGGTAGGCCATGCATTTTAACTGCTGTATAGTATTCCATTTGAATATATAGCACCACATTTTATTTATTCCTCTTTTTTTTAGAGATGGGGTCTCACTATCTTGCCCAGGCTGGTTGATGGATTTTTAGAATATTTCCCCTTTTTCCTTTCCATTCGGTTAGTACCACAATAATTTGGGTCTCTTGTAAGTCAGAACTTTAAACAACTTTTGAAAAAGAATTCTTTTGTCTCAATGTATGTTTTAAAACAGAAGTATTGTGTTTTGCCTTTTGTATTTTTGATTGAGCTGTTTTGCAGAAAGTTCCAGTTAAATTAGTTTAAATTGAGTCTAGTTTATCTGCTTTTCATACCTTAAAAGAGAAAGTCCTGAACTGGTCATGGTACTTAGAGTGTACGAATTGGCATAGCCCAGTACTGGACAGGTAAAAGGAAACAAAGTATAGGAAAGCAGCTAATTATAGTAATTGCAGCTGCTTTCAAAGTACTTATAACAGTTTGTGCATAATGCTTACTTGAAAGCATCAAATGGGTGCTAGTTGTGAAATAGAACACCTGTTTGTTGTTGAGCATGTGTTTATGCAGATGATTGTTGTTGTCAAAGCACCTTGATGTAGAGTAGTCCTGTTTACATTTACATTCTCCCCAAAGGATTAACAGTGTTCTCTCAATAAATTTGCAGTCTATTCTCCTCTCAAAGGCTGCTGTTTAGAGGGTGGTGTGAAAGGCAACAAGTGCTTGCTAATCACTTGAATATACATAATTAGCTACAGTCTGGTGCACTGGATTCTTTGTAGAACCGTAACAATACTGATTGGCAAATGCACGTAACAATAGGTATGTCACCATATAGTTGTTGAGAGTATTTGTTATTTGTTCATTGGTATTTTTTTTTTCTGAACTTAAGTTTTTATTATCAGTACACAAACTCTTTTCCTGTTCTTTTTAATGAACCAGTGTTAGTTATATAACACTCTTTAAAGTCACCACTAAGAAGTAGTGTTGCAAATTTCTAGACTAACTAGAATCTGAGGTTATTATTTAAAAACACATTTAATGTATTTAGTAATTCCAAAGATTAAGAAACATCCAAGTTTATTGGATGGCTCAACTCAATCCACACTGGAGGATGCATAGATTAATTAAATTTAAAAATAAAACTGTAAGTTTAGGATGTATAGATCTATAACAAAGAAACAAAATACATTCTCTTATTTGCTAATGTTTTAGCTTTATACCAGGTTGTTGGATGGCCCAGTTGTATGAATATTTAGATCTCAAACTTTGCATGTTGAAGTATGGATGCAAATGGTGTTCACGGGCCTTCCATAAAAGCTGTTAAGTTATGGTCATTGTTGTTTTTTCCCACTTCACACCACACTTAGATCCACTCAGGCTTCCATGCCTGATCCCGATAAAGTTGTGCACAGATGGTCACTCACTAACTTAGAATTCTAGAGGTCTAAGTGTATGGTTTTCTTTCCTCTGAAAAACATTCTGATAGCACTATCAGACTTTAGAAATTCTGATTTAAAAGTGTTAATAAAGAAGGCACTTTTTATATAGATTAGAAAGGAAGCTTGCTAACTTTATCTCGCTAGGAGGTAATATTGTTGGCTTATTGCACTGAGAATCCTACAAATGGCCAGCCAACAATCTTGTCTGTAACCTAAGTGCAATGCGGCATTTCCCAAAGTGTGACATTTGAGATTATTTTAGGTGATACAAAATGGGGTAATATTTTAAGTTTTTCAGTTATTTATTTTTATATATTAGGAGAGGATGACTAGCCTGTCAAACCTGTCCTTTCATGTGTGGAAATCACCACAGACCACCCAAATGAGGACAAAGACTGTGTATTCAGAGCTTGCATAGCAAGGGAGTCAACCAACCACCATCACTTCCTTTTGGTAGACTCAAAGGTAAGCAGGGGAGTGGGAAAGCTTTATAGTGGAAAAAAAGGAATGCTTTAGGTATACTCTGATTGGAGGCTGTTGGCATGGGGAAGATGGAGGTTGGTATTTTATGTGACTGGTTTGGGGAGCATCTTTAGCTTTCTCTGGTTAGTCCTGGGTTAGAAGCAGGGGCAAATATTAGGGAAGCTGGTCATCATTGCCCAAGTCCTGACTGTTCTGGGCTCTTTGCTGCAGACCTTATGGTTTGGCATCCTGGGCTGGTTGCAAAGGCTATGGGTCAGAATTCCATGGTCATATATGGTCTGACTGTTGTCTATTTTTATATTCAGCCTCCCAGTGGGTAGTGTCGTTAAGATGAGGCTAAATTTGTTTAGGAAAAAAATATGTAAACCTATATGAAGAAGAGTGTTAAGTAAATCATTCAGATGGCATGTGGATATGACAAAAATTGTGAAGGTGGTAAATGAATGAAATTAGGAGGAGGAAACTAAAAACTGTTCAATTGTAATTACATATCAGGCATTTCACTAGGTGTTCTCTGATTTCTAAGTAATTATTTCATCCTCTTAACAGCTCTACAAGTAGGATAGTATATATTTTTTTAATTTTTATTTTTAATTATAATTTTTAAATTTTTTTAAGAGACAAGGTCTCACTCTGCCACCAAGGCTGGAGTGCAGTGTTGTGATCATAGCTCACTGCAGCCACAAACTCTTGAGCTCAAGCCATCCTCCCACCTCAGCCTCCTGACTAGCTGGGACCATAGGCACACACCACCATACCATACCCCACTAATTAAAAAAAATTTTTGCAGAGATGGGGTCTTGCTGTGTTGCCCAGGCTGGTCTCAAACTCCTGGCCTCAAGCAGTCCTCCCACTTTGGCCCCCCAAAGTGCTGGGATTATAGGTGTGAGCCACTGCACCCAGACTACCGGTAGGATATTATAATCCCAAAATTTAAAATGAGGATCTTAAGGATAGTGAAGTAATTGGTTTATGGTTATACAGTTAGTGAACAGACAGGCTAGAATTCTAACCCAGAGCCTTCTGACTCAAATGATGTTACTCTAAAGAGAGGCACAAATCCTTAGTTTACAAGTGTGGTAATTCTGTAAGCTGAGATATTTGGCTATGTAAAAATTATCTTTCAGTGTTTCACTTCCAGTGCCTTCTTTTTTCTCTTCTTCACAGAATACTCTTTTTGGATAAAGAAGGCTTAAAAAATAATTGCTCTATTGATTTTGAAATAGCTGTGGCTGCTACTTTCCAAGTCTGTACCTCCTTATTTGAAGTTGGCCTTGCTATGTGCATAGAGGAAACTTTGGCTCACTCTTGTTACTGTTGCTCTACTGTGATCATCCAGTAAGAGTGACTCAGACCATGCCTCTTAGCGCTTCTTCTTGCCGCCTCAGTTCTTGTTGCTACGTCAAGGCAAGTGTTCTCTAAATTCTTGTAGACTTGTGTGTTCTCTATTGCCTTATTATTGGAGATATTGTCATGCCATTTTTACTTAAAAGTATGAATGGTAGAAAACATGAATGAACTGCTACAGCTACATAGTATTAAATATGTATCTATGGCGGGGTATTAACATTCTTTTGCTTTTATTTTGGGTTGGGGTGGTTAGCTTTTAATGTCCCAGATACATATAAATTTTTATGCTATAAACAGAAATAATCTAAAGATATCTCTGAAACATACAAATATTTAATACTCTTAGGAAGGAGTCAGTATAGAGGGAGACACTGAAAGTACAGGCAAGATGGAAGTAAATTATTTTATTCTGGTATTAAAAATGACCTATTCTCATTGGGGAAAATGAAAAGTATACATAAAGAAGATAATTATAATCTATAATTTTATGATCCAGAGATAAGTTATTAATATTTTGTGTTTCCTTCATCTTCTGTCTATGCACATATTTTTATGTATTTGAAATTCAACATTTGGAATTTTGTATCCTACTTTTTTCTCTTAATACTATAAACTTTTTCCCATATCATTAAGGACTTTTCATAAGTATTTTATAATTATTTACTTATCAGTTCTCCTTAATCATTAGATAGTTAAGATAGATTTCAGATTTTTTTTTTTTTAGGTAGATTTTTACAAGTGAAATTACTGGCCCAAAGGATATGGTTATTTTCATGACTCTTAATAATCTATAAGGCAGTTGATTTTTTTCTGGAAAGGTTGTACCATTTTATGTTTCCATCATATTCTGCTGCTTTAAACTCAGTGCATATGTTCTTTTCACTTGTATTTTGGATGCTATCCCTTCTCGTCTTCTTAGAGACATCTCAATTTGAGTCATTCCCTGTCTTGTATCACCTGTCTCTCCCTCACTACTTTATCATTTACATTGGCATATAAACTTGCAGTGGTGTCTTCCATCCTGAAAAGGAAAGTCCTCACTTTATACCTTGCTTCCCATTCCACTACTGCCTCTCTTTCTGCTTACCCTTTTAATAAAATTTATTGAATAATTTATCCACACTGCCAGCTTACGTTTTCTCACCTCATGGTTAGTTTTCTGCTTTCTAAATTATAGTCTACTTACATTTCTTACTATTCCACTGAAAAGACTCTAGTCAAAATCATTAATGACATCCATGTGAACATTTTTCTCTTTATCTTTCTCCATCTTTTAATATCATTCAGCATAATTAGCAACTCAGTTCTTGAAATTTTATCTTGGTTTCTCCTGACTCATTGGCTATTCCTTTCCGATCTTTTACTGGCTCTTGACACACTTACTACCTGTTGCCTAAATATTAGAGGGCTATGTGAGTCAATTTAGGACTCCTTTTTCTAAAGAAAAACTAGATTTCCCTTAGCTATTTTCCACAACAACTCCTTTCTTCTTGGAAGTATGGCATGACTCTTGCCTTAGAGTCTATAGACAGTAAATAGGTTTGGAATTTTAGTGATATATACCTTAAACTTACTGATCTTAGCTTTAAGGTTTTAGTTTTTTTAAAGTTTTCTTTCAACTGGTTGTTCTCTGAAATCTTGAAGAACTGATAACAGATGACCAGAACAGTTTTTCCAAAAGAGCATTGTGATTGCCTATCTAGTCCTATCTGCTCTCATAAAGTTTTAAGTAAAATAAGAAGTTTTATGATTTAAATTCACAATTGCTAGTATGATGCATTAGCCAGCTATAAGTTCACAAGAACCCCTTAAAATTTTTCCTGAATTATCAGAATTTATAACTGGCACTGTGTCAAGTACTGCCTCCCTAAATATTTCCCTCACAACCTGTAGATAAGACAAAGCTGAGTTTATTGCCTGTCATAGAAAGAGACAACACCACCTGGACAGCTTTGGCAATGTCTTAGAGGGAAGAAGGCAAGGTCAACATGTACTAAGAACCAAAGTTTGGTTGAGAGTGAGTCAATACAAAGGGGTGTATATGTGTGTGTGTATGTGTGTGTTTGATTAGGATTGGATAAGGATTATGATATAACAGCAAGGGATTCAAAGAATCTTACAAACTGTTGATACTTTCCATTGAATAGTTGATGGGTGTTTTAGGAAGTTGCTGTAATGAGCAATCAAAGCATTTGCCAGGATATGGGTCTCTTGGAATAGTAAAATCATGTGAATGTACACCGTAAGTCGTTTAGGGAATTGGTAGTTTCAGTCTTCAGGTTGTGTGTGGTTTCCATTAAACTATTAATGTCATGGGATTATAACATGTTATTTCAAGCTGTTGCGTTGGTGATTTTTCATTTATTTTAGAGAGATATAGCTGAGTGTCATATAGTCAGATCAATTCTTACAAAATGTCAACGTCCCCCTACAGCTAACTATCAAAGCAGTATTATAATTCTATTTTTTTTTAACTACTCAGATGAGATCTATTAAATTTTTGAGTTTGATGCTTATAAAATAGTTAGGATGCTTATTTTCTTTGCACTTTTTTTTTCTTTGCTAGAAATACTTTGAAATATAAGGGTGGAGGTTCCTTTTTCTGTAGACTAAGAGGATGTGAAACTTGGTTTCATGAGTTCTAAATACCCCTAAGCTATTGTTTCAAGAAGAATAGCGTTTTCAACTTTGCATATTTCAACCTATAAATCACAATTAAGAGCAAGAATCCTTATAATAATAAACTTTTGGTATCGTAGGCTGATTTATGAAGACTGACGCTAGGATTAAATGTTGGCCGTTGTCTGCCCTTTATTTTTCCTCCCTGAACAGATGTCAGGTTGAGCTGCCTTGTCCTCATTTTGACCAGTAATGTGTATTCAGCCTCAGTACATATTATGTAGGTTGGGCTCCTTTTAAATGTTAATGTGTTCACATTTATACTTGTGTGAATTGCTCATTTTCTGTCATAACCTGGGGGTGTGGAAGAAGTCTGTTGAAGACTGATGAGACAGGTTTTACCATAATACTGACATCTCTCTTCTCAGCTCAGTCAGGAGCCTTGGCTAGGCCACCTATTGCAACTGCCTAAATAGGAGGTGATTGGCACAATCTTATCTGCTTTGGTTTGATTTTATATTGCTAAAGTTTGTTGAAGGATGCCAGGTGTTTGGGTAACACAAGTTCCTTTTTGCTTTCCTTTCTGTACCTATTCCTACCAAATCCTTACCTGCTTTTTCATGAGGATACCCTGACTTTCAAGGGCTGTGACAACAATAAAAGAGGACAAATTTGACTCTTAATGTGAGCATTCTGACACATTTTCAACCTTACACCCTTGGTCCATTTTTCTTCTGTGTTGTTTTGACAGCTCCTTTATGGCTGTGGGACTGAGTGCTTGTTCACAGAGAAAGAACTTTTTCTCAGTTGAGAAAGAGACTATTGGTTAATAAGTTGAGCAACCAACCACAGACTAAGTTTTTCAGGAAAATTGATAGCTGTTATTTTGAGAAATTACTGTTGTTTAAGTTATTGTAGAAACTGAACTGAGACATTGCTAAATTACCATATTAATATTTTCTGTATTTTTGGGTTGTTACCTGCGCTGTGTTCACTTTGTAGGTGTAAAATTTTTTTACGTTCAGTAGGTAGATCAAATGATATTAACTCTACTTTTTTTTCCAGAGATTAAAAAAACACCTGAATCTTAATCCATGGAATTTTTCCAGATTTTACTACTGGAATTTACTTAAGCATCTTCTAACACATATATAATCAATCTTGTTCTGTTATTTTCTGACTTTCATAAATAACTGAAATGGATTTGGCTGTTCAGTGGATATTGGGGAGTTATTCTCCAGTTGGAACTCCGAATTTATCAAACTTAAGATCCATTATAATGCCTAGCAACGGAGTAATCCAAACAGACTTGAAAAGACTGTTAGTACTCACCAGCATAATAGATACATTAATGTTGGAGGTGTTAAACTCCAGATCTGCCCAGTACTAGGCCTTTATGACCACTAACCTTTTAAAAAGGGCAATAGCTTTCCCAGTCTTCTACTAAGTGTCTGATAAATGGGTGAACAAAATAACCACCTTCCTATGCATACTTTTAGCTATTGCTTTGAAAATGGTAATAAAGTGTGTATTGCTTATCTGGTTTGAATCAATTGTGACACATACATGTGGCATGTATATCCTTTTCATTAATGTACCCAAATCATATAAGCCAATTACCACTTTTACTAATTTTTCTTGGCAGTGGTGTTTTAGAAGAAGTAAATATATTTGGATTGTATATTGAATAAGCCTAAGTGACCTTCAAAAAGAATGTAAAGATACATGGTTTCTTAAACATATTATTTTATCTCATTTAGTTGCCATGAGGACCTTATTTTGGTGGTCATGTCCCCACCCTCAATCCTTGCAAATCTCTGTGTGCACTGAGCACTGTTACCGTTTGGAGTTTATTCTTGTCTCTGAAGTAGTGACAGAAAAAAGGCTGAGTTCTACTGCTCTGTTATCCAGCCAGATTGATCACCTATTCCCATAGAATGGCATGTAATTTCTTTGCCCTGCACCTTTGAAGTAGCACTGTACCCTCACGGAGTACTTCCTTCATTCTAGTCACTGGTGAAATCCCACCCATCAATCCTTCAGTGTGTAACTCAAGTTTCACCTTTTTTGTTCAGGCTTTCTTTGCCTCCATAGGAAAATAAGCTCTTCCTTCTGGAACTCTGTCAGTACTTTTCCACAACTTAATTGTAATTATCACAGTTTCTTATTTGGTACATGATCTCCCCTTCTATATTATAAGATGTTTTAGAACAGTAATTGCCTTTTCTTCATCTTTTTCCCCCCCAGCACCTTATAAATATTTTGTTGACCAGGGATTTGCTGAATGATATAAGCATGGATTTAATTTAAAATTCAAGCTTCTTTTCCCAAGAGAAATTTAGCTCTTAAGTTAGTATTTCTTAAAGGGTGGGCTGTAGTCCACCTGTATGGCTACAGTCTAATCCCCTGGGATGCTTGTTAAAAGTACAATTTTCAGAAACTAGAATTAGAATTTTCAGGTCTGGAATCCTGGAATATGGATACATTTGTATTAAATACCCCTGGTAAGTCATATTTGTACTAAAATTTAAGATTGATCTCTTAAATTATGATGGAAATTAATAAGAAAATATATTTCAGCATAGAAATGTTCATACATAATTTTGTCAAAAATATAATTAAGGTATCATAAGTTATATAATGTAGAAAAATTTTCCTCACTTTTATATTTGAAACAATTATGCCTTTGGGAACTAATTTCCTTATTGATTCTCAGTTTTTGGTCTTGATTACTGATTTGCACACACAATAGTTCTCTAATGTATATCGGTTTATAAAACTAAAAATAGAGATATAACTAATCGAACTTGTTACTGTGTAAAGTAAAAAATATAATAGTACAGCTGAACAGTCAGTAAGGGGTAGTCTTACCTTTCTCTGAATTCTTTGGGTTTTTTTTTTTCCTTATTTTTTCTTGATTTTTGTCCTGCTTTGTATTGTCTCAGTTGTTTACTTTTTCTTTTGAGGACATCAGGGACTAGGGCCCTGTCTTCCTCTCCTGTCTCACACAGCCTTGTTATAATGATTCAGAAAAGCATTTCTGAGTAGATTGAGGACTTTTTTTTTTTTTTTTTTGAGATAGGGTCTCACTCTATTGCCCCAGGTACAGTGCAGTGGCATCATCATAGCTTACTGCAACCTCCCACTCCTGGGCTCAAGCGATCCTCCTGCCTCAGCCTCCTGAGTAGCTGGGACCACAGGTGCGTACCACTATGCCTGGCTAATTTTTTCTATTTTTTTTTTTTTTGGTAGAGACGGGGTCTCGCTCTTGCTCAGGCTGGTGTTGAACTCCTGACCTCAAGCGATCCTCCTGCCTCGGCCTCCCAGAGTGCTAGGATCGCAGGTGTGAGCCACTGCACCCAGCAGGATTCTTTATATGTTTGTTAAAAAATGGAATTTATTGTATCTGACTTTTAAAATAAGGATGTACATTTTGTAGGAATCAATTTTAAATGAAATTTCTTAAGAGGGACAACTTTAACTTGAATTTTGCAGTGTTATCTAAAAAGAAGCCAGTGAAAACATGCTATCCCTTGTTGTGCTATTTTACATAGGATTTGATGACTGGATTGTACTTTCAGGTTGTGAAAGTAATGGCAAGGTAGAGGCTTTTGAGTATAGGGATCAGATCCTTTAATCAGTAGTAATATAATCCAACATATAAATTATCTATAGTTTCTAGAGAACATTTAACTTGCATTCTCAGATCTGGAGATGGAGGGGCAGTTGATTGGGTGTAGACTGGCTTCAAAGTGATAAAGTCTATATTCACCTCTACCAGGGCATATAGAAAAAAACAAAATAGCTTTGAAAGTATGGCTTGCTCTTTCTCTTTCTCTCTCTCTCTCTCTCTTTCTCTCTCTCTCTCTCTCTCTCTCTTTCTCTCTCTCTCTCTCCCCCCTTCCTTCCTTCCTTCTTTCTTTTTCTTTTCTTTTCTTTCTTTTCTGTCTGAATAGTGACAGGCATCTATGAATAGTGATGAATTCAGGAAAACTCCTAGGGTAGACGGTATCTTGACAGTTGGTGGACAGATGCTCCTGATTTGAGTGTGAGACTGAGGTATTCAGAAAGCACTTCAAAACACTCTCCTATGCCAGCTAACATTATTTTTGTTATATTGTGATTGAGTTTTTAGTTGCTTTGTAATAATGCTTCTTGGTAAAGGACCTGGTAAGAGCAGGGTAAAATATTTATGGTTTATTTTGAGCATATAAACATCTAGTCATTTTTATAAATTATTTTTCAGACCTTATTATTACTTGTAAACTAACATATTAGAAAAAAAGAACAATACATATTAACAATTTCATGATGAGTATTTTAAATGAAAATAATAAACGTTGAATGAAAAGAAGCTTTGATAATTTTGAAAATGGGTATCCATTTCTTGAGAAAGATTAATTACTTCTTAGACAAGGTACCTATAGTGATATTTGTTTTTATATTGCTTATGTCTAATACAATATTTGAAGTATAATTTACCATGATATTTCTTTTTTGAGTTAGTTGATGTTTTATTGAAGACATGAATCTTTACATCATTTCTCTGCATTTTGGAAGAAATTTTCCATCTTTTCCAGTGGGGATTGGGCAGGTCATTCTCATGAAAGAATGACCTGCCCAATTTCTTATTTAGGAATTTCTTCTTCCTGTTAATCTGAAAGAATTTGTTGACATTCCACGTGTATTGTAAGGGCCTTTTTTGACTTTATTTAGGCTTTGGTTTGGCAGTATGATGGTCACTGAAAATGATGAAGTTATATGATGGGGGAATGCCTTCTGTAAAACAAATGTTGGTAATTGGTTATTTTTTTCCTTAGCATTTTATTCATATGCATGTACTCAGAAGCATGCGTGGAATGTGTTTTAGAAATATTAAAATTTTGATGGAGCTACTTAAATGGAATTATGACTTTATGTTGTAAATTTAGATTGTTGCTATTTCAATATCTTTTTCTAAAGTTTTATATTATAGTGTTTCTTTTTTATGATAACCAGTTCAAATGTAAGCATAATATAAACAAAAACTTAAGCCAGCATTCTAGTGTTTGTAACATGAATATAGCAGATGTATCAAAATATATGAATTATTCTTAATGTTAAACATTTTCATTAGAATAACATAACACCTACTGTGACCTTTTAAGCTGTTTAAATTTTAGTGACTCTAAAATTGAAATGTATTTATTTTCAAAAGGTGTTTAGAAATTATTTGGAATGTTTTATTCTTGGCTCTTTTAGAGATTTTATTATATAATATGTAGAAATTTAAATCTGATGTAAAAATTGAAAATTATAATGTCTAGGTTACTTTTATCTTTTAAAGAAAAAGTTATCTCACTTCTGATGTGCCTGGTATGGGAGCCACAGAAGCATTATCTAATACTACACTGATATGTTTCCTTTTAGCAGGGATATTCTTTAATTCTATAGATATATTGATACCTTCTTAAATAAGGTATCAAATAGACAGGATTACACTGGAATAATAAATTTCCCAGGGTAATTAATTCCCTTTTCTCTCCATGATATAAGAAATAGTAAGAAAATATAAGAATTATAAGAGTACTACTTATAATACTTATTTGGTGGTATAGGGGCAGAAAGCGGGTAATTCCGTTCCTCCCCATCATAAGGGTTATGGCCAGCATTTTTATAACGTAATACAGATTAACAAGAGAAAAGCACAGCAAATTCATCGTAGTTTTACACGACATGGGAAACTTCAGAATGAAGATCCCAAAGATACAGGGACAACTATCCATTTTTATGCTTAGGTTCGATGAAGAGTGGACAGCCATGTAGAAATATGACTGGACAAAAAGGGTATGATCTAATGCTAATAGACTGAGTGGAGAAACCCAGCAAGGCCTGTCTGTTCAGATTCTTCTTGGCCTCTCTGTTGTAACATTTATTCCTCCTGGGTATGGGGCAGGACCCCTGTGGAATGAGGGTTTTACAACTTGCCATCGGACAAGGGTAGGTGAGAGGATTTCTTTATGGCTAGTTCCTAGACAGAAAGGTGCAGGAAGGTTAGAGTAATGATTCTAGTTTTTATGGCTGGTTTTGGGGAAGAGAAGTTCTAGTTTTTATGACCTGCATTGGGGAAGAGGAATTCTGGTTTCTTTGACTAGCTTTAGAGGAATGAGGAGCAAGAGACAGAAGGGCAGGAGGTGGTCAGAGACCTTGGTTCTGGAGGCTACTTCTGAGGCCTTGTAATGTCCTTTAGTTCAAAGTACTCAGCATGCCAAAGTGCCATATTTTGGGGTATTGTTTCTGAACCCCAGCATTAACTCTATTTGCCAATGGAATGCACTGTAGCATATACTTTAAAAGAATGGTTGATGTGCTTATTTTTCTAAAAAATACACTGAGCTATTGGGAATAGAACATCCAGGAAGATGTAAAAAATAAAAAGGAGAAAGACAAGAGGTGATTGCATTTTGATTGGCCCCAAATTGCATTGACCCTTAATGATTATCTACTTTATAATTTTAAAAGCTATTCATATTTGAGAATACCTCTTTAACTGGTTTAACTCTTGAATTAAGGCAATATTGTGATATTACCAAGTCTGTTTTTTTCTCCTAACATCTTTTAGACCAGAGCAACTAGGCCAAGCCAGGCTGAGACCCTATTTAGAATAAAAATCATAGAACTCTATGCAGTATGGTAAAGGACATGAAGATTATACTTATCTTTTACTTATATACTATATTTTGATACTTGCTCATATTTGATTTAGTACTTTTTTTATATTGAAAATGTTTTTTACTGTTTCTTTCATATGTCTCTATATTTGGTCTCACCAAAAGATTTCAAGCTTTTTCTTTTATTTTGGTAAAATATACATAACATAAAATTTACCATTTTAATCATTTTTAGATGTATAGTTGCTTTCATTTCTTATCTGTCTCCCGTAACATTAAGGCAGTCAAGGAAGAATTCATTTAAGAACCTACAATAGGTGTTCAACATAGCAGAGATTGGCTAGTTGTATACTAAATCCATTTGCACATGTCACCCCTACCCACATCCCTGCCCCAGCACAAATCTAGACTATATTTACCAGCTGCCTTGAAGTTATATATGGCCATAAGACTGAGTTCTGGCCACTGAAATATAAGCAGAATTAATGCATGCCAGTTCTAGGTTTGGCTCATAAACATCTCCTGTGTTCAGTCCTCTTTGACTTTTCCCTTCTGATGGCAATCATGAAACCAAGGAGATGGCAGAGCATCTAGAAGGAAGGAGTCTGGGGGCTCCCTGGATTACTGCCTGGAGGAGAACCACTCACTGAAAAGGAACATGTGTTTTGACTTTACATGAGCCAAAAATAAAGTTTTCATTATGCAAAACCATCAAGATCTCATGATTTATCTTTTTCAGCAGCCAGCATTACCTTCACTAATATATTCAACAATGATTAGAGTAAATAATTTAGTTTACTTGAAAGTTAATTCTCACTTATTAAGAATTGGAATTGGAACTCAAGAAAATTAAAGTTGCACCGGGGAGTGAGAAATTTGGTGTGACTCCAATTGGAGGAGGAGTTAGTGTGGAACTCAAGGAGAGAAGATGAATAAAGGATAGTGAGAAAAGTTTGGAATGTTGTTTTAGGGAATTGATACAAAAAACTTGCAGATAGCAGGGAGTTATAGTGTAAACAAATTAGGAGAGCAATTCTTAGGAGTTGGAGGATAGGAGGCATTATGAAATAAGAAAATCAAGTCTATGGCCATACCATCCTGATCACGCCCGATCTCATCTGAAATAAGAAAATCAAGTCTCTGAGAGTTGGATAGGATTTTTTTTTGTTTTCTTTTTTTTTTTTTTTTTGGAGACAGTGTCTCTCTCTCTTACCTGGGCTTAAATGCAGTGGTGTCATCATAGCTCACTGTAACTGCAAACCCTTGGACTCAAGAAATTCTCCTGCCCCAGCCTCCCAAGTAGCTGGGACTGCAGGGGCATGCCACCATGCCTGGCTAATTTTTCTATTTTTTGTAGAGATGGGGTCTCACTATGTTGCTCAGTGTGGTCTCAAACTCCTGCCCTCAAGCAATCCTCCTGTCTCTGCCTCCCAAAGTGCTAGGATTACAGGCCTGAGCCAGATAGGATTTTAAGCACTATTGATTTTTTTTTAAAAAGGAATTCTGCCACATTACCCATGCAGTTTGCAAGTGTTTTTTGCTTATTGCAATGGCTATCTTAACATACATGATATTCAGAAAAAGGTGGAATGTTTAAATGAACAGAGTTGCAAACCTACATGTCTTGTGTGTTAGATTCATTACTTGAATTATTTCTCTAATGAGTCATTCTCTTAGGTACATGAAAATAGTTGGGTTATGGCTGTTTTGTACATCCATAAAATCCAGTGTATTGTATTTCTACAATGCCTAAATATAGGTGAAATTTACCTTGTGTTTTGGACATGTAAAATATTGGATAGAATATTTAAGAAGGAAAACTCATCAATTTGCTTTACTAGCATTTACTCTTCATATTTGAAGTTGATACCATTTAACCTTTTGGGTCTTAAAACTGAATTTTGTCAGACACTAAAAAAAATTAGATTGGTAAAATGTTTGTGGTTTTAAAAAAGCTTTAAAATGAATTAATCATTGCTATAAATTTAAAATATACTACATGACTAACATGATGTTTCCAATTTTCATTGCCTATGTAAATGATAAAGAAAATGTGTACAATCATTGACTTATGAACACCCATGTCTCAAGTTGTGTGTTTGTTGGCAATGGCTATAAGATGTGGAGATTTTCTTACCAACTGTACATAACTGCTTCAACTGCAGATGAAATTCCTTTTTAAGCAAGTGGTAAGAGACCATCTCAAATGAGCCTTGGTGGTTGTTTTGGAAGGTATTGCTACCTCTAATTGAAGAGGAAAGGTCCTCTATCTTCCTGTGCTTGGCATCTAGTATAAAAAGAATATAGCTCTCTTTTACCCCACACTTACTTCCATGCTTTATTAGGTGTAGAGAATCATAGATATGTTTTATATTCAGCATAACTGGATTCTAATTTATAATTCATTTAAAAAATAGAAGTGCTGTTAAAGGTGACTGGAGATTCCCAGATATACTTAGAAGTATAATGTGGAATGTATGCTTTATGATCTAAATTAGCTAGAGCAGCACTAGACTTCAAATCGCAAGAACTGGTCCATGGGCACGTCTCTTAACAACTTTAAATCTTGGCTTCCTAATCACAGAATCATAATATCCTAGAATGTCGGTATTGAAAGTGACCAAAGGTGCAATTTGGCACCACCTTTCACTCAAAACTCAAATTTCTTTTATAATATCTTTGCTACATGGCCATCCAATGATAGGAAGCTCAATATCTCATTTCTTTCATCAGGTACTTACAGCTTTGAAAGTCTTGAGCAAAACATCTCCCCATTATTCTTTGTAGATTGTGTACCATCTACAGGAGCATTGAATACCGATGGGAATATTAATGCCTGACTCGTCTGTCTTGTGGGTTATGGGGAGGATCAGATGAAGTAAGGGGAGTGAAAGCAAACTGATGTATTTATTGTAAAATATCAAGTAATATTTTTATTGTGGGCGGTGCTTTATAAACTAATGACCTATGTAGACATTAGCTATCATTTGTATTAATATTTTTCTATGATTAGCTAAATTTTAAATCTCTGACAAAGTAAATAACCTTTGGAACCCCACCTGTTTGTTAGGTGGAGTCTGCCTGTGCTTCCAGTATTTTTGATACTACCTAGTCCTTGAAAATTAAAAATCTTGACCCACAATCTAAAAACCACTGGGCAAGACTTTTCTTGGGAAGACATTTAGATTACCTAGTGTACAATAAGCATAACAAAAAGACTTTAATACAAATTGGGATTATATGGAAGTCATGTATACACTTCTGGAATAACACTAAACCACAGGATTAGTTTCATTTTCAAATATGTTATGTGAAAACCATTCACTAGTATAAAAACATGACATGTTTTTTGTACTAACAGTGAATGACAGACTCAAATGACTTTTGCCTGGATGCCTTGATGGTTCTGTCTAGTGGTCATACAAAACGTTAAATCAGTTTTTTGGTAAGTTTTTTTTTTTTTTAACATATTTAGTGACTCATTCCACAAAGCTTTTAATTATTAGTAGTTTTCCCACTTGCTAAGGTTAATCTAGTAAACCAGAAATCTGTTTCTTGAATCTAAATCCCAACCCCCCTACCATCCCCCAGCATGGCTACATGTACTGGAGATGCCAGTGATTTATTGTTACATCTGTAACCCTTTCTAAGAGACACTGGTCTACCTTCCTCTCTTGTTGTTTGGGGTAGACACCCCTGCCTCTGGTTAAGCTGATTGGTGGACATCTGACTCAAGAGCTCCTGGAAGGAATTGGGGAAGTGAAATATTGAAGTAGCTAAGAGATGGAGAAGTGAAGCCATAACATTGTGTCAGGGGTAGAATTGCCCCTAAGGGGTAACAGCAAGCTGAGTTTATAAGGGAACAAAACCTGTAAGCAAGCTGAGGAGCTGGTGGATAGAAAGAGTTCAGAAAATGCAGCAGACATGCTGAGAGGGACGTATCCAGGTTTGGGACGGGGACGGGGAAAGGGAAAGACAAGAGACAGAGACAGAGGCCAAACCTCCTACAATCCCTGATCGAGACAAAGGGCAGTGATTTTATCACTTTCCAGATGTAACTTGCACAAGGTCTACCTGTACAGTCATTTCTTTGGATGAGGTGTTGGTGTTATTACAGTGAACAACCCTTTACTTATATTAGCTTCAGTGAGTCTTTGTTCCTTGCAACTGAAAGAGCTCTGATAGAGCACTAAGATGAAAGACAAGTATCAGGGGTACATCTTTGGCTGAGGCCTGCTTCTGAATGCTGTTCTAGACGTGATGTCTCCTCTTTCCATTCTTTTCCACATCATCAGTATAAAATCCTAAGTAATCATTTTATTTTTAATTTCTTGGCTCTCTGAGTTTGGAGTTCTATGATAGGTATTCTTACTGCTTGATTTGCTTTTATTATAGAAATGAAAAGTTTTTGTAAACTAATGCATTGCTTGAATTTCTACTGAGGAAGTTCATATGATTTTTTTTTTTTTTTTTTTTTTTTTGCTTCTTGATGTCTTGGATCAGGTTTTAGCATCATTGCTAGTGAATCAATAGACCATTGCAACATTTTCTTAGTAGTATGTCATCCTTTGACCAAATATTTGCAAGAATTTAAAAGTACCCCATACATTATGAATTATATTTGGTACCTATTAAACCTTTTGTGAGGACTTCAATTATTCACATTTAATAAGAAAACATCAACTTGTTACTTTTGTGACAAATACAAGCTCTTAAAAGATACATTGTAGGTAAATCAAAATAATGCTTAGCAGACCTATTAGTATCATTTGGTTCTTTAATTCTAATTTATAAACATTTTCTTACAAACTTTATTTGATCTGAATTTAGTTCTCCCCATCCCCCCTTAGGGTAAAGGATATCAGAATTATGATTACACGTAGGAAGTATTCTTCTTAAAAAGATTCCTCAAAGAACTAAAAGTAGACCTACCATTTAATCCAGCAATCCCACTACTGGGTATTTACCCAAAGGAAAAAAAGTCATTTTATCAAAAAGACACTTGCACTCGAATGTTTATAGCAGCACAATTTACAATCGCAAAGATGTGGAATCAACCCAAGTGCCCATCAGTTCATGAATGGATTAATAAAATGTGGTATGTGTATACCATGGAGTTCTACTCAGCCATAAAAAAAAAATGAATTCATTTTGTAACATTCTGGGTGTAACTGAAGACCATTCTCCTTAGTGAAGTATGGCAAGAATGGAAAAACAAACACCACATGTACTCACTATTAAATTGGAACTAACCGAACAGCACTCTTGTGCACAGATGGAAGTAAAACTCAACTGAGATCATGCAGGTGGGAGGGAGGAGGAGAGGATGGGTGAAATCATACCTAATGGGTACAATGTACACTATCTGGGTGATGGGCACACTTATAACTTTATCTCAAGCAGTACATAAGCAACCCATGTAACCAAAACATTTGTACCTCTGTAATATTCTGAATAAAAGTTAAAAAAAATTGTATTCTTGGCAAATGCTTCTTATTAGAAGCTTTTAAAAGAGTCACTTTTTTCCTACAGTTAAATTTTTCGCATTGTTTTCATTGACATAATGCAAAATGGTTTCGGATAGTTTAGAAATTGTTGATAGATTTAGCTAAGAAAAACCGTTGATCCCATGCTGTAACAACACTTTTTCTGACGTCAAGCCCATCATTATTCCATTACCTTTTCAGATCTTACAGTCACATCCCATTCACCCTAAGTATTATAACTAAATGGAACGTTCAGCTTAACAAACACATCCTCAACTTGATTTTCCTCTTTAGAAACAAGTTCTTGTTTCTCCACTAAGAATGGCTTTTTATTGTTATGTGATGAAGAGATCAGTCATTTGGTCACCTTTGAACCTATTTTCTAAATGTTATTCTCTTTTTTCTTTTCCTCACTTAATTAACAAGAATAGTTATTATATAATGTTTCTCTGCACATTTTTAGAAAAAGAATGATTTTTCCCTCTCTGTAGATTGATCCTTTTTTTGTTTAACACCAGATAGTGTCATGACCTTGTTAATGCAATAGGATTCACCTGGTTTGAAAATATACAGAATCAGACGTGTTGCTGGTCACATATTTGTCAAAACATCTGCATATGTCAAATCAAAGCTGATCCAGCATAATGAGGTTTTAAGACCCATATTAATATTTGAAAATGTTTAGTAAACTGTAAAGCAGTATACAAAAGTTGAGTATTTTTATCTAAGGTAAATTGGTCATATGGCCCAATACTAGTAGCATATAAAGGGAAGCTACTATATTAGTAGTGGGTGATAAAGTTTATTTCGTTTAAGCCAAGATAGAGATTTATTATAGAAAATTATTTGTGGCACTTCGAAGGGGCCATTCCTTCTGAATGTAATTACGCCGAATTTCCTGCATGGGGTCACAATCTTCTAGTATTAGTAGGAAATTATTACCACGGATATATGTTTCTTGAAGACAGATTATTTCAAGCTTTAATAGGGACTCTAAGTTCTGTGTTAAGCTAATAATTTCTTAAAATATTTTGCTTTTTCATGTCCCAAAAATATTGTTCAAAAGGATACTTGTGGTCACATGTAAATTGTAGAAATTCAGAGCAATGATTTTACTCCACTTAAAATTTCAAGGATTCATATGCGTCCTAGTAGAGTATGTCAGAGTGTTAACAACATAGTTTATAGCAGGTAAACACAATGTTTTTATCTAAAGGGGCATAAAGCTGGCATTAAAACAAATTTACTTGTGATTAAACTGATCTTACAATTATTTCTATACAGTTTTTTGGTCAGAAAAATGTCATTTTGATATATATCGTGCCTTGATAAGCAATGTTCTAATGTTATTGAAGTCTTTTTTCAAAGTAGGCAGAGTTTTATAAGATTTTGAAGTAGACAAACAAAAATGTTAGTCTATGCTTAGTTTTTTTTTTAAACAAATGTGAAAACTTTTCCATATATATATTCTCTCCTGGTCCCTAGCATGGTGCTTGGCACGTAGTACTTAATAATTATTTAATAATTGACAGAATTTCTTGAAAAAAATTTTAAGGCACAAGGAAATTCTGTTGCATTTAGGTTTACTGATATATATGAAGAAGAGTTACATCTATGTCAGTGAAATATAGAATTAAACTGGATGATCTTACTGAAAGGTCATTCTCAGTGTGATATAGTATCTTTGAAATTGGTCGGTAGAAATCTTATCAACAGCCATAGTTTATTCTGTTGGAATTTTCAAAATATACTGTACCTTAACTTAGAAACACTCCAATGAACCAATATTCATTAGTTTTTTATTGAGTTAAAGAAAAAACATTTTACAAAGTGGACATGTTTAATTTTGTTTTGCATTTTACTAGATTGTAGTGCAAGGCCAATAAATTAAAC
This sequence comes from Daubentonia madagascariensis, assembly GCA_023783475.1. Taxonomy (NCBI): domain Eukaryota; kingdom Metazoa; phylum Chordata; class Mammalia; order Primates; family Daubentoniidae; genus Daubentonia; species Daubentonia madagascariensis. Next base: position 10,908,355 of record JAKFHU010000258.1, on the reverse strand, counting down.
CTAGGCAATTCTGTTGCTAATTACACACAACTTCTCTTGAGTATCAGATATTCAAATCCATTTTATGAATATGGTAGAGAGAATAACAACTGTAAAACAAAGCAGTATGCATGTAAGTGACTGTTAGCATGCATTTCAGAAAGGATAAATGCTCACCATATGGTACAATTACTGTGTCCAAGTTTTCAAATTAGCTTCTCTCATCCTCCTTATTACTGTCTTTAAAAAGAGAGGAAAAAACCCAACATGATTTATCTACTCTACAGCAGAACTCTTGACGCAAAACAGCAGCCCAGTTCTGTCCAGTTTTTTTTTTCTCTTAGCATAATAGAGGCTGTCGGACTTTTTTATACTAATTACTGTGTGAGCCTCAGATGAACCCCCTTCAATTCACAGGGCTTTGTTAAGGGAGGAGCTGTCAATGTGTCTGCCCGTTTGCAGCTGTGCTGTGGCTTTAGCTTGCTTAACATTATGCTGCTTTTTAGACTTGACAGAAGGGATTTTTTTTTTTTTTTATTAAGGCAAAGCAGCCTTGTAGCGAAATGGTTTAAGCAGCTGCATTGTAGGGAAGCACAAAGAAGTTATTATTGTGTCTGTTTAGGGGGGTAGGATGGAGGGGGAGATATTCGGCTGCTGTTGATGCCGATTGTTGACTTGCCATCTGCCAGATAGGGAGAAGAAAAAAATGACAGCTCCAGCAGGGTGTTCAAGAGGTTGTTTGGAGAGACGCATAAACATGTGCAGATGTCGAACTGAATAATGGCTAGAACTTGAGACGGTTTATGATGCTGCTGATGTTTGTGCATATACAGAATGAATGTATGTGTGGATTTGGTTAACCAAGGGTACATACTAATTATCATTGTTTTCCTGCATGCCCCCCTCCCCTTATTTTGTTAATTAGTTTAGGGGTTCAATACTTCCTCTTCCCTCCCTTGTTCATGTCTAGTTTTAGAAAGCAACTCCTTCTTTAAGTGGCAATACAAAGTTTTCTTCTCCATAGATGATAGCTAACCTATTTGGTTAATGTTAGGTGTAAACTGTTAACTGACAACAGGAGCTTTTGATGAAGAAATCAGTCAGGTGAATTGCTATGATCTTAATGCATACATTAACAGTTTAATACTAGTTAGTACTTAAACTATTATTTGAAACAATTGATTTTATAGCCTACCACTAGGGGTGAGATAGAGAATACTCAATTTGTTTTACTAAGTATTTCCATAGTACTTTGAACTTAGATGTTCCTAGTTGTGAGACAAAGTTATGTAGTAACCCAGCCTTTTTTGATTAATACTCTTTTTCTCTTGGTGGTTGTTGATTGTATAAATGACGGGCATGTATTTTCATCAAGTATTAATGACTTGGTTGTATATTTCCTTCTGATCCATTCTTGTCATTAGGTATTAGAGATTTGCTGTATCTGGAATGTTTTCAAATGCTGCAATAACATTCATATTTAGGCAGACGGGAGTATGTTTGTTTAAATGTCTGTTTTAATACTTTGACTTTAAACAATTGGGAAGAAACAGTAATGTTAGGTAAAATTTTTCAATGGTAATTATATTCTAGAACACCTAAAATTTTTGTAAAATTTCAAAACCAATCACAATATGAATGGAATGACTAGAAAACAAAAAGAGAAGCCCTGACTTTCCTTTCCTTTTTCCTTTTTTTTTTAATTTGGATTTATATTTTAAAAAATACATGGAGAATTAAAGAGTGTTTATTTTGACTCTTGGTAAACTCATGGTTTCCTAAAACATTAAAGTTTTGTTGCATAGTTATTAAGCAGAAATGCCTAAAGTGTGGTTGATAGGCTAGTGTACTGACAGATCTTTGTGTCTAGAATAATGTCTTTCAGAAAGGATTAAAGGAAGGTTATCTGTTATTTTCTACTCTTCATTAAAAAATAGAGGTCAGTTCTATCTAAAAACTTTCTATCTCACTGTCAATTTTTCTGCAAGTTACTCTAATCCATATTTGCTGAGAAGGTGTAGAGAATCATCAACTACACTGGACCTTTCCTTTGTCTTTTGTATTTATTTTTCTTGTATATGGATGGCCATGAATGTATCCATATTTTTGTATGTAGAATTATGTACATATATTTATAGTTTTCATATGCAGTCCTAATATCCATACTAAGTTTAGGGGCAAGCGACATGCCATTTTCCAGGTAGAGGTATTACTAAAGTGAGAGCGTGGTTTGCCAGTGGTCATGATGTCAATGAGTGGCTGACAAAAGCAAGCTTTAGGTCTGTGCTTTATTAATCATATATTACTTCTCATTTCTTCAGAGCCATTTGCTAAATCTTAGTAGTACAGGCAAGTATACATATTCAGGTGATTGAAATATTAAAGGCAGAGTGTCTTTGAAGTTATGCAGATCAAATTTAAATATCACTTAACTTAGATGAGTGAATTTTATGAAAGTCACTTAAACTATATAAGCGTGAATTTCTTCATCTGCTAAAAGAAGGAAACAATAACAAACAATAAATAACTGCTATTCAAGGATCTTGTGAGGACTAAATGAGATTATATATATAGAATATCCTGAAAGAATTCAATATTAGCTGTTAGTAATGTTTTATTTGTGATAGGTGTTATATGCAAGTTCTAGAGGTCTGTAGGTATTTCAATTGGAGTATTTATATAATGCTCTGACTATTGCAAATTGAGAGTACAAAGTTCTAGAGGCCATTTAAGAGAATGGTCACAGATATAAGGTTGTTTTCTTGGAACCTTATATTTATTTAATGATTTATGATTGTTTCATAAATCTAGAGGGAAATCAGTTGTGTAAAGAGAATGTAAAGACTGTTGAATATAAATAATTTGGAGGTGTGGTATTAGTGGTTATTCAGTGATGACTTCATATTTTGTCCTCTAAAGTATATTTCTACTTAAAAATTCAGTATGACATTGCTGAAGAATTGTTACTCATGCCTTTAATTCAGCATTAATCTGAAATTATTTTGGAGCTGAATTTTTTGGTGCTATAGCTAATACTTTAGCTGTATTTCCATTATAATTATTTTTAAAAATAAGATTTTGGAACACTTATAGTTAATAAATATAATGATTATAATGTCCAAACAGCACTGAAAATAATGTTTCATTTCATGGAATTTTAAAGCATTATTTGATTGTCATGACTCTTTATTTTGTAAATGAAGAAACTGATCAAGTTCATGTAGGGATGAATGTGGTGGGATAAGCGTAAGTGTTTTCTTAGAGGAGTAAAGAGGAAATGGCTTTTGTTGACTTGAGGGAGTCAGTAAATTCAGTAGAGTATGATTAATTCCCACACAGATATAGGTGGTGGTTCTTTAAAGTTTTTCTTTTCAAATTGTTGTTTCTGTCAGTATTCTCTTAAGTAAGTATTTCTCAGTAATTCGGGACAAAGAGTCAAGGGATGTTGCACCTGGGAGAGCAGCCTAATTCAGTATCTAAGAGTGCTTCATAGGACTAGGTATAGTGACTGAGGACTTCTGTTTTGGTTTGAAAGAATAAATTGATTACACTAGAAAAATAAACCTCCCTTTGAATGCAAGAATGCTATGCTTGCTTCATATAAGGATATTTTAATGCTTAATGGTACATGGTGATGGATGCCAGTATTTATACATAGAGAGTTAAGTGTTAAACATCTAATTTTTTTTAATGGTATGTTTACCAAAAACAACTTATAGTACCAAATTGGTGGAAATATCCATAGTGGTATCACAGATAAGGATGAAACTATTTAATTATGAGGACATTTTCACAAATGAGTGAAACTCTACTTGGTATATTTTCAGGATAATTCAGAAAACTTTAGGAACTTCTAGCTTTAATGTGTATTTGAATTGTGCCTCATAAAAATCCTGCATGAATAGTAATTTTTAAAAATATTGGCCAGTATGTTGAAAACAGAAGAGTATTTTGCTGTCTGACATATTCTTTAAGGCATCTTGCTAAATGTTTTGGCTTAAAATTTTTAATGTGTTTTAGTTTCAAGAAAATCTGATTAAAGATGTTGGTAAACTTGGTAGCACTTTTTAGAACAGAAGATGATTAAGATACAAAGGCAGGAAAGGCGTAAACCGTGAAGTTTGTGTATTTTTTTGGCTAAGCAAGTCACTTATTTGCTTGAGACTGGAACATAGCATCAAAGTTCATATTTTATACTTTTAAGTGAAAGCACATAGAACAACAGCTGTTGTTTCCTGGCATCTTTCTGAGGAGATATTTAAACTTAAGTATATATATTTATTATAGAAAAGAATTTTATAAAATGACCTTCTGTCCCTTCTCTGCATTTGAAGTGTGTTCAAGTGACTCTGTTAAGATAATTCATTGTACTTTTTGTTTTAGTAAAAAAGGATTTGAAATATAATTTAAATTTTTTTCTTTGACCTTAAAATATCCATGGCATTATATACTTTAGAAAGAATAAAACTGTTTAATTCTAATAGTACAAATTTTAAAACCTAATTTACTCAAAGTTAGACCAGATAATGGCATAGTTCATGAGTAGAGAATTATACCTTAAGTTATAAAAGCAAGAACTTTCCTTAAAAGTAAACACAAAATCTAAATAAAAGAACATTTCTGCTAAATGGCAAGCAGTGTCAACCATGTGAGATCTTGCTGTGTAAAAGTAAATTTGCTATTTACCTGCTTGTAATATTTTTTATCTCCCTTCAAGAGGTCACTCACTATAGATAACTCTTTTTTAGGTTTTTCTTTTGAGGGGTGGGCAGGGTGAGTGGTGTGAAGTTTAGACTTGGATAATTACTAATTAACTTATACGTAAAACTTACACATAAAACTCTGACATGAAGATTAGCACTTACTCTTAAATTAAAGGTCTGCCATATCACTGGATTATGTGGGGTTACTCAGTGTTTTGTACATCCAAAAAAATCTTTAATAAGTGAATGCCAGAAAACTTTTCCCCTACTTTTTGTGAGGTAGGAAAAGAAAACACCCAATGCACATTGACTTAGATACTAGAATTGATAATCCTTATGCTATGTAAAGATTTTTACAATTTCACAATCAGTTATGAAAACTAAGTGGGTAATTTGACCCTACATTGCCAAGTTGTCATTTATATTATATTTTATTAATAAATGAGTGATTTGTAACAAATGAGGCTATTGGTATTGGCTGCTTTTAAGAAGAAACCTTGTGAATGAATGTTAATTTCTTTGAATCACTTTATCTTTACTGAAAGATTATATGTTTCAATGTCCTCCAATTTTTAAAAAACATTATTCTACAGAGAACATTCCATTCGGAACTTAATAGAGTATTTACACAATGTAGAATCACTATATAATTTTTTATTTTATTGTATTTTGGATGACTTCCATGATACTGAGGTTTCAGGGCATTTTCCTTCCTGATGGCTTGGTTTTAAGAAAATTTTTCCTTTTAGAGTTACTAGAGACATTTGAAAACAGATTATTATGCTTGTAGAGGTGCAGATAATGATGAGTAAAGAAATATTCAGGTATAGTGAGCAAATATACCCATTTCATTTTTAAAATTTTATTTTTATTAGAGTGGTAAGTAAAGATTGTTTTCTGAAATTTCTATGTGTTAGGTAATACTGCCCTCAGAGGGCCAAGGTAAGTAAATTCATTTTTAACATTAAGAAGGAGCTATTCTGGTATTTATCTGATCTATAAGCTTGCTTTTAGGAGGAAAATGGACTTACTTGAATAATTGAATAGTATTTGATTTGTGGCTGCATTTCTTTGATTTGTTCTGCTCTTTTAAAATGTTAGCTGTGTCTGTGTACTTCAATTTGATGACAACATTTAAGCACATTCAGTTCTTTTGTAAGAAAAGGATAACAGATGACTGGCCACAAATTGCCAAATTATATTGGTTTGCAAAGAGGGTAAGAAAATTACCTGGGAAGTTAAGATGGTTTTACTTGGGTGTGTTTTACTTTTTGTGTCTTTGATAGCAGATTTTCTAGTATTCAAAATTATTTGAAGCTACACTTTGGAATATAGAGGAGGATTCATTGAAATGGACGCATATATTCTCTTCAGTTTTATAAACTTAACCATAATCACATCTTTAAATATGGTATAAATCAAGAATAATTTACTTCACTGACTATGCAATGGTTATATATGAATATAAATATACCAGGAGTTGAAATATACTGTTATTCCTAAGCACTTATAAAAGCCTGATGTTGATGTGTGGTTTAACATCTCTGAATTCAGAGTATTTGAGATTAAATGATGATTAACTTGTGTAATAAGAAGAGAAGAGTGGGGAAGGCATGATGTCAAAATGATGAGGCATGTCCTTTCCCTTTTTTTCTTTTTGTGTATGGTAACTTTCTTATGAGATAATTTGAAAGAAACATTGAAATGTTTAGTGGTAAATTCAGTGGGGTACTTTTGATTTTCTTTTTCCCCTGGAGTTACTTGATATTGAATAAGTAAGATGATTTCTTTGACAGTATTGTTGGTTTTTAACTAGAGATTTCAATTGATTAAACATAAGTGATATGTAATGCATTATTATCAATAATAATGGGGGACGAGAACAGGACATAAGCAAAGTGAATATCAAAAATTTAAATTTTATCCACAAAAAATCAGCACCTGCTTTGCTAAACTTAGGTGGAATAATGACAGTCTGGACAAATGAAATTAACAAATGCCATTTTATTTTAAACACCTTATTTCCTTTGCGTAGTCTAACATATTGTACATATTAGGCACTCACCAAATCTCTTTTAATTGGTTTCTTTAGCCATACACTAAGATGATTTAGTCAGTTAACGAATACTTGGGTAATGCTTACTATGAGCCAAATATTCTATGTGCTTTACAAATACTAATTTATTTCTCTGTAATTATTGTCCCCATCTTCCAGAAGAGGAGGCTGAGGCACAGAGAGATGAAACGACATGCCCCTCTGTGATTCACACAGTTACTGAGTGACAGAACTGGCATTTGAACCCAGGCAGTCTAGTCTCACTGTGTGTGCTCCCAACCACTGTAATATACCACTTCATTCTGAAAGCTTGACCACTGTGGTATAGTAGGATTTTGTCCATTTAAGTACATCTCTTTTTGAATCTCAACTCTGCCCTTTACCAACTGTTCCCAGTGTCTCAGAGCTTCAGCATGCCTATCTGTGAAAAGTGAGGATACTGCAGCACCAGTCTCTCAGTGTTGCTGTGAAGAGGTCCTTTGTGGGTAAAGCCTGAGCACAATCTTGGCACAGGCCTCCTCCTGATGATGAGCAAGTACTACAGCCTTCTCTGCAAACTCCCAATTACTGCCATAGTGAGACACTGTCATTGTATGCATATTCATCAGGCATGTTCTAACAGAAAAATGGATTGACCTTTACAAGGTTGTGGGAGAGCTTTTTTGACATAAATATAGTCTTTATTTTGAATAGTGGTAGGTTTATTTATCCATTCAATTAATGGTATTTGCCCACCTGTTCTGTGATAGTTCCTAGAGATACATGGTAAGTAGGTTTGCATTATGGACTCACTGCTTTCATATTTGATACTCATTGAGGTTATTTGCTGTGGTATATATACAATGTAGGATGTTGCATTGACTTAAATATTTAGATAGTATGGTGTGGTAAAGTGGAAAATACTTAGAGTAAGGAAGTTATAAAATTTCTAATGAAAGTATCTTTTTTAATTGGTCTATTTGTAATAGTTTAAAATTCTATGACTATATTTACTTTGTGAAAATAGAACAAGAAAGACTTTGTGTTCAGTGCAGTGTGTGGAATTGGAGACTTTGCTATAATGCAGAAAGCAGATTAAAAAGAAAGCTCTGCTTTCACAATCTACAAGGGTGTAAATGTAAGCAAAATAATAATTTAGCTCACATTTAACCCAGCAGGAAGCGGAGTGTAGATTGAGTAATTTGAGTAATTCTCCACAACATATCTACTGCTATGTAAACTAATCTCACAGTTTATTCTTCATTAAATTGCTGAGATGCTATTTTTCTGTTGGCTAGTTTGTTTAGATGCTTTGTTTTCTCTCTCTTTTTCTCTTTCCCTCCCTTCTTCCTTCCCTCCCTCCTAAGTCACCTTTTCTCTTTAGAGTAAAACTTGATACTATTACTCTATGCAGATGTTCTTGTGTTTAAAAGAATAATTTAAAAGTGTCACTCTTTGGTTTAAAGTGTAGTGTTTCCTCAAAACAAAGGGAACCAGGATTTGATTAACTAATTTAAAGAATATCATGAAAGAAATACCAGAATGCTTAAAGGTAGATGATAATTATGCAGTCTTTTGGAAAACAAAAGAAAATTATAAAGCAGATAAACAGAACAGTCGTACTGAGATCTTAGAGAAGTTGGTGTTCTAACATCTTGTGGTATTCAGTGCATAGGTATTTTTCTCATCATTGCTTCAGCTTCAAAGCAAAACATGGACCGCAGCTTTCTTTAGGAAGTAGATATGAAAACTATACTTAATATAAAAATGACAAGTTCATGCATTATGCAGTGGAAGAAAAATTTCTTAACTATAGTATACTTTTCAAAATAATCATGAAGGAGCATATGTGGTAAAGCAGAGGGATGTGGGTACATCTGGAAAGCTTTAAAGGCATCTTGGAAACACAACACATCACTAAAATTGTAAGCACCTTCCATGTGGCCAGTTGCGGTGGTAACACTGACCAGTCCAAGAGCAGATAAACATCTCAGTGACCTATGCATGACCCAGATTTCACCTGGGTGAAGTCATCATAAAGAGAAATTGGAATGTTTTGAAATATGACCTCAATCAATACTATGCAGAAATCAATGAGAGAAAAAGACAAGAATGGATAGTGTCTTAGAATCTGAAAGGTGAAGATGTGTCATATATGGTAATATTATTCTAGGTGAAAGTGGCATCAGAAACTCTTACTACTGTGCTTCTGCTTTTGCTGTCGTGAGGCTTCAAAGAGGAACGGGTGCAGTGCCTCATCTTGGAATCAACATAGCAGCAAACCAGAGTTCTCTCACGTGAAATACCGAAGAAGCATATGCTGATATTCCTCCCAGTCCCGTCCCCCACAGTTGTGCATCAAACCAGCAAATATTATTGAGCACCTTTTTCTCAAGTTACATAGGATGCTATTTGGAAATGCCAAGGAATAGGAGATGTTGCCATCCCTCAGTATGACATTCTGGATCACTAAAGAATATTTAAAGAAATGGGAGAATTTTTCATTTTGAATTTTAATTGCTCAGCTCATCCCTTTTTCTCCAGTTCTCCATTCTCACAGCTGCTTACTAGACTTAAAAATCCGTGAGGGCAGGGACAATGCCTGTACCATTTATTGCTGCATTATTAGAGCTTGTACATATCTGGGCACTCACTAAGTATTTTTGAATGAATGAAACTCTTAGAAGCCCATTTTCCCCAATTCTATAATAAATAAAAATGTTTACAGCAGGTTAGTCTTCGATCTGTGGTGCTCTTGAGCAGTCCTTAAAATGAATGAGCTGGGCAGGAGTTCGTAATACTTTTGGCATGTTTTGTAGACGTTGCCCAATTTTCAGAGACTATCAACACACATCCAAAGCTGGTTGATGACAAATGATCAAAGACATTGCATAGATATCACAATAGAATTTAACACTTTTAATTTGCCTGAGGGCAAGGAAAGAACATATTTGAAAAATTCAATAAAAGGGAAATGATAACCTAAAAATCTAGGTTTACAGGAGCTGGAAAATCTAATCAATATATATTTAATAAGCACCTGCAATATGCAAAAACACTTTCATTTTTAAAAAATTAAATTTCATATTGTCCCTGTACAGTTGAAAATTATTGTGCTAATTCATTGTAATGTAAGTAATATAAACAAAATTCTTCAGGGTTATTTTTAAGACATCTATAAAATAGGATGATCCTAAGTTCAGTGAGAAATACATAGCTTTTCCTCCCTGAGAGACATTAATAGGCTTCCACTTAGAACTAATTGGGCTTCTCTATACAAAAATGTAATAGGCAGTTTTAAAGACTGCAAATGTTATATTAGATTTATCATCATGCATTTCTTCAGTATATTTGGTTTTGAGATATTTAAGACATATCACACAATTATGAATTATATATTCAGTATTTGTTCATGGTGCTAATATTTATTTATGAAATCCACTAGTGGAAAAAAGATTCTGCCATATTTTCTTTTAGGTAGTTCATATGTATAAATTTGGTTGGCATCCGTCAACAAGCAACTGAATGTTTACTATATTGTGATTCATGAAATGAAATAGATATTTTACTGAAAATTAAACTGCTTTTTGCCTTAAGTAAATATTGACCCATGAAGACTTTTATTTAAGAGTATTGCTAAAGATAGTTTCTTAAAGCATTTAAATTTATTTTTACTGAAAGCTGCCATTTGGTTTAAAGCTATTCTTTGAAAATTCTTTAAATATTTGTATTTTTATGGTACCGTACATTTGTGTATATCATTTATAAAAATAAGGCTGGGCGTGGTGGCTCGCACCTGTAATCCCAGTACTTTGGGAGGCTGAGGTGGGAGGATCGCTTGAAGCCAGATGTTTGAGACCAGCCTGGACAACAAAGTGAGACCCTTTCTCTACAAAAGATGAAAAAAATATCTGGGTGTGGTGGCCCGTGCCTGTAGTCCTAGCTGCTCAGGAGGCTGAGGTGGGAGGCTCACCTGAGCTCAGGAGTTCAAGGCTGCAGTGAGCTAAGATCGCACCACTGCACTCCAGTCTGGGTGACAGTGTGCGATCCTGTCTCTAAAATAATAATAATAGTAATTCAAAGAGATCTAAGACTTTTGTTCTTTTCTTTGGAAGACTAGTTACCCCTCTGATAGCCTACCTTCTTAAAAAAGAAGTGAAAGTATTAATCAAATTAATTCTATGTTTAGATATTAGCCTTTTCATTTTTTTACATAAAATATATATTTTATATACCTGACACTTAACAATAGCCAAAGAGCCTTTTTTTTTCCTGACAGGGTAAATTTATTATTAATTATTGCCTCATTGATGTAAATATTTCTGAATAAGTGTAATTATGATTAGTAGAAAATTTAATGTGTGGTTTGTAGATGGATTATAAATTATATTATCACAAATGGTAATGGTTCCATGTAATAATACCAAAATCTAACACTTGTTATATGCTAGGTAGTGCTCTAAGTGCTTTTACATTATGTCCTTACAAAAACCCTTTAAGTGGGGACTGTTACGATTTCCGTTTTTCAGATCAGGAAAACTGAGGTGCAGGATTTGAACCCAATCTGTGTGGCTCCAGAATCCTTGCTCTTAACCATGGCATTGTTTTACCTAGAGGATTTTAATGATGAGGTAGAGTAGGAAAGAAGCTGAAGCCTAATTTGAGAAGTTTATTGACCACATATTGATCATACTGATCACAACTATTTGTTTTACCTTTTATTACACAACACAGCATTTGTTTGAAATAAAGTTTCATTTGTTCTGAAAATGTGGCCACGTGCCTTATCACAGTGACAGTATGGCCAGCTTCCTTTATGTATAAATACTAATGGCTCTCTTCTTCTGTAAATAATGAAGGTTGTAAAAGATGTTATTTTTTTCATTAATGTATACATTAAGTGTAGATGCCATTGATTCTTTTTTTCCTCAGAGATATATAAATAATAATTCATGTCAAAAACTTGGATTGTGATTAAACATGGAAATAAAATACAAAAAAACTTGGTATTCTCAGGAAAGCTAAGCATATGATTGTATTAGCTTTATGATAAAACAGTAATGTTTCTTCCTGACATACTCTGAGAATGCTTCCATTCCCTTCCTTATGGAGTGATTAGCTTTGAAGCCTATGGTATAACAAGTATGAGTGGCCATTCATAACATAAAAAGCTGTATCATCTTTATCTATTAGAAAAATCAGAATCTCAGTTTGCTGTACAACTGTTGGCAAGTAGGGTCTTTTATTTTCTTTGTGTTTTATCTTAGGTAAGTTGCATATTTTTAAAATGGTGATTAAGTGTTGCATCTAGTTGAATTCTAATGATCATGGTTTTATGGGATTTGTGAAAAACAGTGCTATGGTTACATAGATTTCTTTTTAATTGGATTGTGTCTGTATTGTCTTAATAACATCTCAGTTAATCCACCTAATTGTGTTTTTACCATAATACATGGCAGTTGAAGGTTGGCCTCCAATAGATAAATGAATATTTCCACAGCATCATCAACCAGGATCTACTTCACCTCACATTCTAATTTTCTACCTCTTATGAAGTTAGAATTAGGACTAGGTTCTAGAACACAGCCTAGCCTTAAAATGGAATCAAATATTTATCAGCATAATCAATTTGTGAGGCCGCAAGGCTTAATTATTTCTAAAGGTCTTTTCTTTTTGTGTGTCTGAACAAATCTATTATAGATATTCCCTAGTTATTTTAGATGAAAGACCATTTGCACATTTAATCAATCAATTTTTAGTCCATAGACAAAATACCCTTAGCTTCTGCTTTGGCACTTTCTGATGACTTCAGCTTTTAAAAAATCAAAATGTGCTTCTCAGTAAAGTGTTAATGAGTAATGAAATAAAGTTTTTATGTATGGACTATTAATAGTTTATTTTGAAGATTATTAAATAAAAATGCAGTTTGACATTAAACAGTAGGAAATGAGCACTGTCAACTTTGTTGGGGAATCCTAAATTGAATGCATATCATCCCTGATAAAGATGATCCATTTGAATATCCTATTAAAATTTTTTAGGTAGAAAGTGAGTATGAATCTAAACTTGTACAATGTCCCATCTCAGGTTGCTATTAAAGTATAAGCCTGAGAGCCAAGATAAGATATTATTTGCATTCAGCTGTGGAAGTTCAGAATGTTTTATATGGCCAACATTCATTCAAAACCATTGAGATTATTTGTTTGTTTCTTTTAACAAGTTACAGGAAATAAATTATTAGGTAAAATAAGAAAGTTGATAAAGGTCCAGAATCTGAAGTTATTATAACTAAGTAAAACTGTGAACTCTAGTTTTAGTGGCTAAATAGCCGCTTCCAGCCTCACAATTCACAAATAGGATTCTCTACCATTTATAGGAGTAATGTGGAATTTTCCCTTTGCATTCAGAAGGTATTAACTATGGGTCTGTGTACCTCCCATGCCAAGAACTTAATGAATCAGTAGTATTTTTTGGTTCTATAAACAAGCCATTTGTTATAGTGCTTAGAAGCTGAATTAGTTTCCTAGGGCTGCTGTAACAAATTACAACAAAGTGGGTGGCTTAAAAAAACAAAAGTTTATTCTGTCACAGTTCTGGAGGCCAGAAGTTAGAAATCAAGGTGTCAGCAGGTTCACACTCCTTTGGAAGGCTCTAGGGGAGAATCCATTTCTTGCCTCTTCTGGTTATTCCAGGCATTCCTTGGCTTTCGGTGCTTCATTTTAATCTTTGCCTCGTGGTCACATTCCCTCCTCCTTTTCTCTACGTCCAGTTCACTCTCACAAGGACTTTTGTAATTGGATTTAAGCCTCACCTGGGTAATCCTAGAGAAGCCCCTCTTCTCAAAATCCTTAATTATTAATCACGTGTTTTGCCATATAAGGTTATATTCATCCTTTTTTACCATATAAAGTAAAATTCACAGGTTCCTGGGATTAGGGTATATACATCATTTGAGGGTCTACCATTCAGCTCACTACAGAAGCCAAAATACCAGAATTCTTGTTGGGAAATACATGTGTTGTGGTATTGGTAACAGCATACTTCAAAGTAGATATAGCCTTTAGCCAAAGAGTATGAGAAAGAAATAGAAGCACCCATTAAGGTAAGTAAAAAGTTGGGCAGAGGTTATGTTGGAAATCTAACCAGTTGTGATTATAGTGCTTGCTGAAAGTTTTTCGTGATAAGGCATACAAATTTTGGATGTATATCAGTGGGTTGTCCATAGAACAATCTCTTTGGAAGACATGGTAGCCCATAATTTTTTTTTTTTTTTTTAAGAGATGGGGTCTCACTATGTTACCTGGGCAGGAGTGTAGTGACGCTATCACAGCTCACTGCAGCCTTGAACTCCTGGGCTCAAGCAGTGCTCCTGACTGAACCTCCCTGACTGGGACTAGAGGCATGTGCCATCACACCCAGCTAATTTTTCTATTTTTTGTAGAGACAGGGTCTCACTAGCTTGCCTAGGCTGCTCTCTTACTCCTGGCCTCAAGCTATCCTTCCGCCTCAGCCTCCTAAAGTGCTGGGATTCACAGGCGTGAGCCACTGTGCTGGGCCTAAGTATTTCTTTTTTGGCAAGACTTTCTATTATAACTAGGCCGTCTTTTAAATTATAGTAGTGGAAATCTATGGCCCATAAATATAAAAACATGATGCAATTTGGTTTAATGTATCAAATATAAACTTAGGTACAAATGCTATGTGTAAAATTTAAGATTGTGGTTGACTTTTAGCAGTCTGTCTTAAAAGGATTGGTGGTAGGGAGGGTACCTTTGTTCTGGGCGTGTAGCCCCATAAAAGTCAGGACTTTTTATCTCGATCTTCAGAACAGCCTAAGAACGTGTGCCTTATCTGAACTCTCACTGCCTCAACTACTGAGCTAGTGATGAAACTGTTCAGTTCCTTTTCTGTGCCCAGCTGGGCAAGTTCCAGTTGGGAACCCCGAGGCAGCAGAAACAATTCTACCCCCTTACTTTGCAATCAGAATACACAGTGTCCTGCCAAAGTGTCATGAACAACTATAACGTTTTTGGGCTAGGAATCTCCTCCTCCTCACATACTGGCAATAAAGCTTGCTTTTTTGTTTTATTCATAGCTTGTCAGATTGTGTACTCTGTAAAGCCAATTCCTTTAGAGGTAAAACAACTTCCTCATTCCACTTTTGGAACTAGAAAATGAATATTCAATTAGGCCAACACATCAGCTATTACATGAACTTTACTTCAGAATTTTAATGGGAACCTATAAAAGAGGTTCTTCTTTGAGGAAATATTTTGTGCCCTTCTCCAAATGTTTGTGGGGCACCTAAAATCTGACGTAATACTGGAATAGATTCCATGAAGTTAGAGACCTTGCACCCCTTTTGGAGTCTACTATTGTGTCCCCAGCATCTAGAAAAAATTAATACATTAATGAATTCACTCTAAGCATCTTCTCAGAAAGTCTATTCATATCATAGGTGAAAAATGACAAGAAAACAAAATGGACTCAGGAGTCTTCATTGAAAATTTGAGATCCACTTCTATTGTTGTATGGCAGTGTAAATATTGATTAATTTAACTGAATTAATTGAAAATTATTAATAAAATTTTGTGAGAAATAATACCTTTTTTACCAAGAAGGGAAATTTAAATTTTTTAATTTTTCTTCTTGTGAATGAGTTTCTCCCTGTTGGTATATAATGTATTATGTTTAAGGGATGCATAATTTATTTTTAAAGAGTTTTTTGGCAACCAGAAGTCCTGCTATAGACCACATAAGATATTTTAAATTTTAAATTTTAGATTTGTTTAATAAAAAAGATATATGATATGTGATGATGATGTTTTTGTCTCTTTCATCAGAGGGTATAAATACTTATAGACTAAAGGGAAATTATGCTTAGAAGTGAAAATTTGATTTTTATTTCTTTTGATTTCACATTCCTTGAATAAGTATATTCAGTACTATTTTAAAATAAGAAGAAATTGTGTTACTCCATGTTTTCTTCTTTTGTATTTTTCAAATGGATTTGTTTCATTATATACATTATTAAACTGTCAAACTATTGTTATTTACCTTGACAGAACTACAGCATATTGTACCAGTATAAACCTAAATATTTGTCATTAATAGGGGAATTAATACCTAATGATTTTAAATTTCATATATGAATACATAAGTCAAAATGGAAAAATAAAATAATAAGGGCAATCAAGCAAGGAACTATTTCATTTTTTAAAATGGGAATTGTGAATTTAAGCATTCTAGTTTTATATATTTGGCTTGTTAAGTCATGTGTTCGTTGATATTAGGGCCATATTTTTTGGAGTAAAGCAAAAGTGAGGAGCATCACATTCTTTTTCTTTGTCTTTAAGTTTCTTCTATACACTTATATACTAGTGGGGAAGATGTTTATATACATATCCTCCATTCATTTAATAAATTATAATTGATCATTGATCAAGTGGTAGGCACTAGATTAGGCATGTAGAGTGTATCACTGCAAGGAAAAAACACTGACAGTATTTCCTGGCAATGATGAAAATCAAGCTTTTAAGCAAAGATTAAATTTTGGCAAACTTGTGTAAAAGATTCATTCAAAGTGCAGTATAGATCAATGGATTTTTACATAACAGTACAGAAAGTTCATTGATAAAGTTTCTTTTTTATTATTATTATTTTAAAATACTATGGGGGTACAAATGTTTTTGGTTAGATGGATTGCTTTTGTTATGCTTGAGTCAGGGTTATAAGTGTGCCCATCACCCAGATAGTGTTCATTGTACCTGTTAGGGAGGTTTTTGCCCATCCCCTCCGCCTCCTTTCCCCTTGCTTGATTTCCACTGAGTTTTACTTCCCTCTGTGCACATGTGTGCTCATCGGTTAGTACCAATTGGATAGCAAGTACATGTGGTGTTTGTTTTTCCATTCTTTAGACACTTCACTTAGGATAATGGTCTCAGTTCTACCCAAATTATTGCAAAAGGACTTAATTCATACTTCTTCATGGCAGAATAGTATTCCACAATATACATATACCCCATTTTGTTAATTCATTCATAAATTGATGGGCGCTTGGGTTGATTCCACATCTTTGCAATTGTGAATTGTGCTGCAATGAACATTCAAGTGCAGGTGTCTTTTTGATAAAATGGCTTCTTTTCCTTTGGATAAATACCCAGTAGTGGGATTGCTGGATCAAATGGTGGGTCTACTTTTAGTTCTTTGAGGAATCTCCATACTGTTTCCATAGAGGTTGTACTAATTTGCAGTCCCATCAACGGTGTATAATCGTTCCTTTTCTCTCTGCATCCACGTCAGCATCTATTGTTCTTGGAATTATTAATAACAGCCATTCTAACTGGGGTTAGGTGATATCTCATTGTGGTTTTAATCTGCATTTCCCTGACGATTAGTGACATTGAGCATTTTTTCATATGTTTATTTGCCATTCGTCTATCTGCTTTTGCAAAGCTTCTGTTCATATCTTTTGCCCACTTTTTAATAGGGTTTTTTAATAGGGTTGTTTGTTATTTTCTTGCTGATTTGCTTGAGTTCTTTATAGATTCTGGTTGTTAGCCCTTTATCGGATGTATTTCTTATGAATAATTTCTCCCCTTCTGTAGATTGTCTATTTGCTCTGTTGATTATTTCCTTAGCTGTGCAGAAGCCTTTTAATTTAATCAAATCCCATTTATTTATTTTTGTTGAAGCTGTGATTGCCATTGGGGGTCTTCTTCATAAATTCTTTGCCTAGGCTGATATATAGAAGAGTTTTTCCAGAATTTTCTTCTAGAATTCTTAATGGTTTCATACCTTACATTTAAGTCTTTTATCCACCATGAATTAATTTTTGTGAGTGGTGAGAGATGTGGATCCTGTTTCATTCTTCTGCATGTGGCTATGCGATTCTCGCAGCACCATTTATTGAATAGAGCTTCCTTTCCCCAGTGTATATTGTTGTCTACTTTGGCAAAGATCAGTTGGCTGTTTGTGGATGGTTTTATATCTGGGTTCTCTGTTCTGTTCCATTGATCTATGTCTCTATTTTTGTGCCAATATTATGCTGTTTGGTTATTGTAGCCTTGTAGTATAGTTTGAAGTCTGGTAATGTGATACCTCCAGATTTGTTCTTTTTGCTTAAGATTACTCTGGCTATTCGGGCTCTTTTCTGGTTCCAAATGAAGCATAGGATTATTTTTTCTAGATCTGTGAAATATGACATTGGTATTTTGATGGGGATTACATTGAATGTGTAAATCACTTTGGGTAGTATGTACATTTTAAAAATGTTGATTGCACTGATCCATGATCATGATATGTTTTTCCATTTGTTTGTGTCATCTGCCATTTCTTTCTTCAGTGTTTCATAGTTGTCTTTGCAGAGATCTTTCAACTCCTTGGTTAAGTATATTTCCTAGGTATTTTATTTTCTTTGTGGCTATTGTGAATGGTATTGAGTCTTTGATTTGACTCTCATCTTGACTGTTATTGGTGTATAGAAATGCTACTGATTTGTGTGCTCTGATTTTGTAACCTGAGACTTTGGTGAATTTATCTATTGATTCCCGGAGTTTCTTTGAGGAGTCTTTGTGGTTTTGTAGATACAAGATCATATTCTCAGCAAAAAGTGATAGTTTGACCTCCTCTTTCCTGATTTGGATACCATTTATTTCTTTCTCTTGCCTGATTGCTCTGGCTAGGCCTTCTAGCACTATGTTGAATAGAAGTGGTGACAGTGGGCACCCTTGTCTTGTTCCAGTTTTTAGTGGGAATGTTTTCAACTCTTCCCCATTCAGGATGATGTTGGCTGTGGGTTTGTCACACATGGCTTTTATAATTTTGAGATATGTTCCTTCTATGCCTAGTTTCTTGAGGATTTTTATCATGAAAGGGTGCTGAATTTTGTCGAATGCTTTTTCTGCATCTATTGAGATGATCATATGGTGTTAGTTTTTTATTCTGTTTATGTAGTGAATCACATTTATTGATCTGTGTATGTTGAACCATCCTTGCATCCCTGGGATGAAGCCCACTTGGACATGGTGGATTATTTTTTTGATGTGCTGTTGAATTTGGTTTGCTAGTATTCTATTGAAGATTTTTGCATCTATATTCATAAGGGATATTGGTCTGTAGTTTTCTTTTTTTGTTGTGTCCTTTCCTGGCTTTGGTGTCAAGGTGATACAGGCTTCATAGAATGAGTTGGGGAGAATTCCCTCCTTCTTGATGCTTTGGAATAATTTCTGCAGTATGGGTACTAGCTCTTCTTTGTAGGTCTTGTAAAATTCAGCCGTGAATCCATATGGTCTGGGGCTTTTTTTTTGTTGGAAGCTTTTTTATTACTGCTTCAATCTTTTTGCTCATTATTGGTCTGTTCAGGAGTTCTGTTTCTTCCTGAATGAGTCTTGGGAGGTTGTGCATTTCCAGTGATTTGTCCATTTTCTCTCTGTTTTTGATAGTATGTGCGTAGAGATTTTCATAGATTCACAGACGATATTTTGTGTTTCTGTGGTATCACTTGTAATATCTCCATTTTCTTTTCTGATTGAGCTTATTTGGGTCCTTTCTCTTCTGTTCCTGCTTAAGCTAGCAAGAGGTCCATCAATTTTACTTATCTTTTCAAAGAGCCAACTTTTGGTTTCATTGATCCTTTGTATTGTTTTCTTTGTTTTCCATTTCACTTAATTCTGCTCTGACCTTAGTTATTTCTTTTCTTCTGCTGGCTTTGGTTTTGGTTTGCTCTTTTCTACTTCCTTGAGACGTTTCAATAGAGTGTTGACTTGTGATCTTTCTGTCTTTTCGATGTAGGCATTTTAAGGCTATGAATTTTCCCCATAGGACTGCTTTTGCTGAATCCCATAGATTTTGATAGCTTGTGTCCCCTTTGTCATTCAGTTCAAGGGATCTTTTTATTTCCATATTGATTTCATTATTGACCCAATAATTGCTCAGCAGTAGGTTGTTTAATTTCCCTGACTTTGTGTAGAATTAAGTGTTTCTCTTGGAGTTGATTTCTAGTTTTATTCCACTGTGGTCTGAGAAGATGACATGGTATTATTTCTATTTTTTTGAATTTGTTGAGATATGTTTTGTGGCCTAAGATATGATCAGTCTTGGAGAATGTTCCAGGTCCTGATGAAAACAATATATATTCAGTAGGTTTGGGGTCAAATGTTCTGTAAATGTCTGTTAGGCCCATTTGTTCTAGACGCCCATTTAAGTCCAGTGTTTCTTTATTCTGCTTGGATGATCTGTCCAGTTCTGTCAGTGTGGTGTTGAAGTCCTTGGCATTTATGATGCTGGTGTTTATCTCTTTGGGTAGATCTAGTAGGGTTTGCTTTATGAATCTGGGCACTCCCGTTTTAGGTACATGAACATTTAGGATTGTTATGTCTTCTTGTTAAATTGTTCCCTTTACCGTTATATAATAACCATCTTTGTCTTTCTTTACTATTATTGATTTAAACTCAGTTTTATCTGATATGAGAATGGCCACACCACCTTTCTTTTGGTTTCCATTTGCATGGAATATATTTTTTTCATCCCTTCATGAATCCATATGAGTCCTTGTGGGTTAGATGTGTTTCTAGAGACAGCAGATACTTAGGTTGTATTTTTTCATCCATTCAACCAGCCTATGTCTCTTGAATGGGGAATTGAAATGATTCACATTGATTGATAGAATTGATATGTGGGATGCTGTTCTTTTCATTCTGTTGGGTAATACTTTATTGCTTTGCTTTACCTTTTGTTGTACCTATTGTACTGTTATTTTATATGAGCTCTGAGCTTTAGCTTCTGGATGATTTTACTCTGATGGGTAACTATTGTGCTGATCCATGTATAATACAGTTCTGGGTATTTCCTGCAGGGCATGTCAAGACAGGGCATGTCTTGACAAATTCCCTCAGTGTTTGTTTGTCTGGAAAAGTCTTCATTTCCCCTTCATGTATGAAACTTAAGTTTAGCAGTATACAAAATTCTAGGCTGGCAATTGTTCTGTATGAAGACTAAAGATGGGGCACAATCCCCTCTGGCTTCTAAGGTCTCAGTTGAGAAGTCTGCAGTTAGCCTGATGAGCTTTCCTTTGTATGTTACTTGATATTTTCGCCTCATGGCTCGCAGGAGTTCCTCCTCCTTCATGTTGACTTTGGCCAGTCTGATGACTATGTGTCCAGTGATTGCCTCTTTTCGATGAATTTCCCAGATGTTCATTGAGCTTCTTGTGCCTGGATATCTAAATCTCTATCTAGCAAGACCAGGGAAGTTTGTCTCAGTTATTCCCTGAAATAGTTTTTCCCCCCTTTGTGCGTTTTCTTCTTCACCCTCAGGGTTGCCTATGATTCTTACATTTGGCCATTTTTCATAATCCCATATTTCTTGTAGGGCTTTGTTCATTCCTCTTAATTCTCTGTTCTTTATTTTTGACTGACATTTAATTTGAAAGAGGTGTCTTCAAGCTCTGAGATTCTTTCTCCTGCCTTGTCTAGTCTATTCTTAAATTTTCCACTGTATTTTGTATTTCCTTAAATGAACTTTTCATTTCCAGAAGTTCTGTTTGTTTTTTTTTTAATATGTCAATCTCTTTAGTGAATTTTTCATTCATTTCATGAATTGTTTTCCTGTTTGAGTTCATTTTCCATTTTCTCTTGGATTTCATTGAGCTTCCTTACAATCCATATTTGGAATTCTTTTTCTGTCATTTCATTGTTTTCATTTTGGTTGGTATCCATTGCTAGAGAGCTGGTGTTCTCTTTTGAGGGTGTCCTTTTGCTCTGATTTTTCATACTCCCAGAGTTCTTTCGCTGATTCCTTCTCATCTGGGGGAGCTGTCACTTCTTATTTTTGGATTTTCTTATGTTTAGATGGTGCTTTCCATGCCCCCCCCCACTTGTAAAGGAGTGTCTTAAGCATGTTTTGGGTAAGAACTTTGGTTTTGGCAGTGGGTGCTTTGATTGCAATCTAGGTTCTGGATGGATGCCTTGGTTGTAGATATCCTTAGTGTGGTGTTTCTCAGTTGGTAGTTGTTTGTAGGCTATAGCAGTGGTGTTGGCAGATTCCCTGTTTCTTTTCGATGAGGGAAGATGGAGGTCTTTGAAATCCTTTCTCTTTCCCCAGTCCTGTGGTCTTCCTAGCAGTGTGAATTGTACTGGCATGCCCAATTTAATCTCTGAGACAGTAGCTGGTGCTTATGGATAAGAATCAGCCACCTCCTATGCAAATTGACCTCCCTATCAGTAAGTGGCACTTGCCAGAAGGAACACGCTGCAGTGTGTTTTTTGAGACCTGTGACTGGCTCCAGCCCCTTAGGAGAAGCACTTGAATGCCCCAGGTGAAAGGTAGGGCCTTGAAACTTCCAGGTGAATCCCTATTTTCCACCATAACAGAGGCAGGTGGGGGAGTGAGGCTGGGCGGGGATGGGTTAGGTGAGCTTGCCCTCAGGCTCCACAAAAGCTGGTAAGGTAGCTGTTTTGGCAGGGGTCAAAGGTCTGCTCCCAGCTTCTGGGGAAAGCCACCAGGGAGGTGCTGTAGTGGCTCCACCCAACCAGAAAATCTGCTTGTGGAGGTGGGGCC
Source organism: Daubentonia madagascariensis (assembly GCA_023783475.1). Lineage (NCBI taxonomy): Eukaryota > Metazoa > Chordata > Mammalia > Primates > Daubentoniidae > Daubentonia > Daubentonia madagascariensis. The sequence continues at coordinate 10,886,080 of JAKFHU010000258.1, read as the reverse complement.
ATCTGAGATTCACAATCTGGCTGTCAGAATCTGGCTTCTTTCTTCTACCTCGTCCCTTGCTCCGTGGTCTCCCTCCAACATCTACCAGCAAGCAGCACCTCAGATGGCTGAGCTCCTCCATGATGGCACTGTGGGCTGGGAGCTTCTCTATCCAGGATCCCACCGTGGGCTCAGAGCATAGCCTTCCTGTGGGGTGAGGGGTGCTCTGCGAGTGCACTGTGGCCTTTCCCTGGGTCCCTGAAGATCAATCACTGACCATGCCAAGGGGAAGCGTGCTCTTCCTGAGTTGCCTATGGGGTGCTAAAGCAGGTTTGATGTCCCTCTGCTTTGGGGTGTGCCCTGCTGTGATGGAGCAGCTGGGAAAGCAGCACCGGGGAGGGCCTGTGAGCAGGGAGCTCACAGTCCAAGCACCACTTAGTCTTCTGCAGGTGTTTAAGAGGAAAGTTTGAGCCCCTCTTTCTTTGGAAGGCCCAGTGTGGTGTAAGCTGACCAATAGGCCCTGGCTCAAACATCTCTCTCCACCGTAGGAGGGGAAGGGGAAGGGGAAGAAAAGCATCTGGATGCAGGAAAGGTACCACTCTGGTCATCTTTGTCCCTCTCTCTGGAAGGCAGCCCACCCAGAATGTCCAGGCTGTGGGGTCATGCATATCCCCTGGAACCCACCAGCTCCCTGTGGCTCCTGCAATCTAGGCCAGAGTTCAGAAATGTTTGCGTAGGAACGAGCAAGATGAAAACTGTGGCTGAAGCCCCCTGGGTGGGACAAAGGTGCACAGTGGGTGGAGAAGCAATATGGCACCTCCTGTCTCGGCTCAGGTCTGTGGTGACAGGAAGTGCCCCAAGAGGGCTGGCAGGCTGGTACTTTGTCCTCAAGAAGCTCCCAGTTCACTGGTGGCAGCAGCTGTTGTGCTTGTGAGGGTAGAAAGTGTCTCCAGTAGCTCGGGAGCCTGCTGACTACCAGAGATGTGAGGGAGGAAGAAACAAACTGCTCCACCTACCCTTTTCACTGGACTCTTTCACAACCCTTTCAGGGGTTGTCATCTGCCAATATCTTGCTCCTTCTTGTTTTGCTCCACAGCTTCTTCCCGTGGAATCTCTTGTACGTTCTGGCCCTTTTCCCTCAGAATTATACCTGATCTATGATTGATTGTTTGTTTTTTTCTTTTTCATCTAAAGCCTTTCCTTCTTTCTGAGTCGACCTGGCAGCTGGTGTCTCTGGTCAGCCATCTTATCTCTCTATTGATAAAGTTTCAAATTCCACACTGCAACTAACCTTTTAGAAGCTATCCCTTGTCAAATTCTAGTGTAGTATCAAAGAAGGGTATCTATAACTGAACTAATATTTTTCCCTTTTTCAGCTACCTGTTTGAGCCAGATTTTTTTCCCAGTAATTCAACCAAAATAACATTCTGCAGCAGTTTGAAGGCAGGAGCAGATAAGAGAATCCAGCTGTCTTCTGTTAAGCCAGACATTAAAGAGATTTGCAAACATGCAAAGCAGTGCTATTTTCCTCACTATTTTTTTGTTTCAGAAAACTATTTTTTATAAAAATATGTTATTTATGTTGCATGCAATGAGTTTATTATTATTTGTAAAGGATTAATAAAAAATTTTAAATTTTCTTATTTTCAATTCCTAATATAGTAAACATTATAGATACAATCTACACAAACAAAAGCTTGTTGGGGTTCTCAGTAATATTTAAGGGTGTAAAGAAGTTCTGAGATAAGAGGTTTGAGAATTGCCAATTTTGAGGAATGATTCCACATCTGAAATATATGCTTGGGTGAGATTGTCTTTTATTGTAAGAGACTTGGACTTTACGTTTTATGGTAAGAGTAGACAGTAAACAGTAAAGAGTCATAGAATATTTTTGAGCAGAAAAGTGATAAAATGAAAGTGGTACACACTACACACACACATAAGATTAATCTGGAGGTGATAGATACATTAGGATGGAAGGGCAATTGAGTGGAATGGGGGAAAGCAGTCATTGAGTATCAGCGGAAGGGCAGATGTAAGGTATTAAGGGCCCAGTTTAGGGCTATATCAGAGAGACTCGTGAAGGCAGTGTTGACCTAGCTGCTGATAGGATAAGGAGAGAGAGTAGTCAAATGTTAGGTTTGATCTTGAGTCAAGAGAAGAAGCTGATTTGTAAGGAAACTTGAACTGTTTTCAATTTTTTCTAGTTCTGTGACTAAGCATTTGAGATTTAATAACCAGGTAGAAATATCCGGGAAAGAACTGAAAAATGAGACCAGATAGCCTTCCAGCTCTAGTGGTATCATGGAGCACCTCTGTTGCTTAATATTAGGAAGAGTCCTTTATTAGGTAAGCAAATGGTAATCTGGTTGCTAAAAATGTGTACTTCGGTGGTTAGGTGGTAGCTTATGTCGAAGTCTAATAATGTGTACATTTATTGAGTATTATGTATTTGGCATTGTACCATATGTTCTTAACAGTTATTATGTTTGTGTGTGTATGTATGAGTTTGTGTATGGTTTTAAACCCTGTTAACCTATGTTCTTTCATTTTTACAGCATTGTGCAAAAGGTTATTTTCCTGTGAACAATAAAATGTTTAAACAAGTTATAGTTAAGATTCAATAATGAAAATACTTTTTCTTTTTTTAAAAAAATGACACAATTAGTACTTGATACATGGAAGAGAAACATTTATTTCATACCCCTCCTATGATAAGTGTTTTTCATCAAAATTCACTGATATTGTGTGGATGATTTACCAAGGCTTTTTAAAACGGCTGAAAATATGCTCTAACAACCATCTGATAATATGAAAAACTGAACAAAATGTGTACTCAGATGAATGATTCTCTGAAGGAATAATGGTGCAAATGAATTATCAAAGTGTGAAATCATTAAAAACAAAACATGTTTGGGTTTTTATTGAATCTTAATTGTAGGCTTATGTATTTTCTTTTGTAAGCCAAGTTAAAAGAAAATTGCCTAACTAAATTTTTGGAGGCCAGTGTTGTAGGACATATATTGTACCATAATTTATTTTTTGCATAAAAGCTGCTGTTCATTTTTTTTTCAGCATTAACATGCGTGCTTTCCTCATGTAGGAGAATATATAAAAAACTGGAGGCCAAGATATTTCCTTTTGAAGACAGATGGCTCATTCATAGGATATAAAGAGAAACCTCAAGATGTGGATTTACCTTATCCCCTCAACAACTTTTCAGTGGCAAGTAAGTTAATTATAATTGTTGATTCACCTTGTATTTATTTATTTGTATAATTTTATGTGTCCGACATCTTAGGATTTTTGAGAATCCTGTGAAAAAAGTTTGGGTTTATATTGAATAGCAGAGAAATTTTCAGCTTTGATAGAATTTCAGTTCCTTAGCATAGGGATTATCGATAACATGTGGTCTTATCCAGTGCAGTATAGTTTAATATTTTTTATGTTTTGAACTTGAATGTGATAAATACAATTCCCCAAATATGTACCTCAAGTTTTTCTTTATCAAATGTAAACAAAGACCTTTGAACTTGATTGCCAGACTGAACTTGGTTGTAAGATGTTGCAATACTTAGTGCATTTCTAATCAAAGTTTCGTATGATAATCTTAGCTCTTTTGATTGATTGTATGAGGAGAGAAACAAATGATTTACGTTAGAAATAATTTTTCTGGGAAGATTTTATGCTTGTAGTTAAATTTTTTCTTACAAATATCTTACAGAAATGACTATAACTTATCTAGAAATTATGTATTTGCTTGAACATAGCACAAAATAAAGTGAAAGATGATGATAATGAGAATGATCATTGTTGTGTTATGGGTAGGCTCTTCAGACTGTTCAAATTTACTGATTAATCAATGAAAGAGGCTTTCTGTGTTAATTTAGAAGTGAAGCATTTTAAGTTACGGTAAGTTAAAATAAACTACAAGAGCTAGCTAGTTTGTATCATTGAGATAAAAATCTTTAACTAGATGATATCCTTAATTTTTATTTTGGTTATATGTTATCAGCCACATTTGGAAAAGATATGAGGGAAAATTGAAGCTAAAAAATGCATAAAATAACAACAAAAAATCCAAGAAAACAAAAATCCCGGAATGTTATAAAATTCATTTTACCCTTAGAAGAACCCCAGTCTTTTTTTGCCCCTATTGTTTTATTCAAGTTAACCCTTCCTAGTAGATTAAAATGGATATTTTATTTCTTTTAAAGAAAAAGATAAAACAGTAAATCAAAGGGTTAAAGTGTTTGTGAAGTCATTTGAATGACAAGGATACTAACTTTAAAAAATCAAAACCAAAAGCCCTCTCTATTTATATCTGTGGATTCTTACGTAAGGATTTTAATTTTTTTTTAGGATGAGACCATTTTTTATATATATATGTATGTATTAGTTGAGGAAAACATCTTTTCCCCTACCAAAATGCTCATTAGATAATAATGGCTTTCTTCCAGTAGAAAATTATTTGTTTTAAATCCTATTGTCAGTTGAAAGAATATTTTGTATTAAGAACATATTTTCATTGTAAAATCCTTTGGGTGAACATTTGCTTTAAAGTGATAGAAATTAGATTTTAAAACATAAGCAGCATATATTATCATGCCCTACCTAAAGCCAGTATAGTTTCTGAGTTTGTCCATCTTACTAGCAAATGCTATTGGTTTGTCTGAAATAATTTATAAAAGTACAGAATTCCTAGTATCTGCTGATCAAAATGCAGCATTTTTTGACCTTATGAAATTTCACACCCCAACAAGTTTTAAAGACATACTGTATGTCACAGTCTGCCAACATCTGCTCCAACACTTCCACTGGCAGAGGCTGAAATAAATGCTGCACTCTTGGGGAGAGATCCTATTTAGTGACTGACAGTCAGCTTATTTATCGATGAAATAAATATTCGACATCTGTAATCTTTACTCACATAATTGAGTAGTTGTAGGTAATTGATTCAAAGTAACAAGTAAAGTTGTAAACCAGTTCTTTAGTTTTCGGAAGTATGATTAACATGGACCTTGCACTAAATAAATTATTTTCAGTTGATTATTCTTAAAGCTTGACTTATTGCAGTGTGAAATTCTATAAATAATAATTACCTGGGGAAATAATGAGTGTAGTGAAATGGGCACTAGTTGAAGAAATGGTTCAAATTCAGCTTTGCCATAAGCTATGAGCAGTATTACCTTGGGCAGGTTATTCTCTGAAACACTCTGGTCTTTATTTAGTTCATTCATCAGCATCATAGAAACACTTGGATTCAGTGGATTTGTAAGGCCCTTTTTGTCCCTAACATTCTGTGATTCTGTGAGATGGACTTTGAGCAGGCCCTTGAAGAGTGCGTGTGAGTTAAGCAAATTAAAATAGAGTAGAAGGATATTTGAGGCAGAGGGTGACAAAGAGTGTTTTTTATGAGGCATTAAGAGAAGAAACAGTTGGAGCAAGAGAGGGTTACTTCACCAATAGTTTACATTTTGCCTTGACCCTCTTTGGTATATTTTAAAAAGATTATTTTACAGGATATTTCTAAGGTATGTTGGGAAATGTTATATACACATATATCCCTTTGATAGCTACAATTTGAGTCCCCTATTATTCAGATAATTCAAAATGTTACTTCAAATTTAATATATGGGGATTTGAATAAAGTTTTACTAAAATAGGCTTTTTATCCCTATGAAAAAAATAGAGATGAGAACTGGAACTTTAGAATTGATCCTTCCAATCTTCATTAAATTTCAGATTCCTTCCATTTTGATTTAAATTTTTCAGAAAGATAGTTTTATACTCGTTGTTTCCACTTTGTAATCCACTGCAGTCTAGCTTCCTCCCTTAATCACTTGATTGAAACCACTTAATTGCTAATATAGAAGAAAAGAAGTATCTTTTCTTTCCATCTTAGGTTTATGGCTGAGGCCCCTATAACAAAAGGAAGATTAACAAGAGAAAAACATACCAATTTATTTAATATAAATTTTAAGTGATATGGGAGCTTTCAGAAATAAATACCCAAAGAAACTCATAAAACTTGTGTATTTTTATGCTTAGGGTTTGATGAAGAGATAGTCATGAGGAAGCATGATTGGACAAAGCGGGGGAATGATCTAATGGTAATAAACTGGGGAAACTTAGCAAGGCCTGTTTATTCAGATTCTTCTCTGTGTCCTGTCCTTGTGTCTTCAGAGATAAGGATGCTCCTTTCCTGTAGGTATAGAGTGGGCAACTTTCAAATGAGGATCTTACAACCTGCTTCAGGGGAAGGTCAGAAAATTCTTGCTGGGTTTTATAACCTGCCTCAGAGAAGAACAATGGGGAGAGGGTGAAAGTGACCTTCCTGTTTCTGTTGTTTACTCGAATGCCAAGGTTCCATATTTTGGGGGAGCATGTTCTGAACCCCATCATTAAGTCTAGTAGACTTTTTCAGTTCTTATTTTTTCCTGGATTTACATCTGAGCTGTATTTTACTGTTGATCACCATCTCCTTCTTGAGGCAACCACTCCAATTGTGTTCTGGGGTGCTTCTCCTATTTTTTACTCCTTTGCCTAGTGCATAATTTTGGTATTTAACAGAGTCTGGCTGAGGATTCTTCACACTTTGTACACACACCTTGAGTGGCCACATTGACTTTTCAGGTTTCAGTTACAGCTTATATGTAGCTTAATTCCCACACTCATATCTCTTCAGGCCGGGCCTCTCTCCTGAACATTAGGTTATTTTGTTCAGTTGGCTGTTGGACATCTCTACCTAGATACTTTTTGGACTCAACAACATGTCCTAAGCTGAATTCAAGATAATTTTGTCTATTCCTTCCTTTATATTCGGTATCTCAGTTCAGTCTCTGTATGAGCAGAAACCTGGATCCATTCCATGCCTTTTTTCCCCTTCACATGTTCACCCCAGTCCCAATCTGCTTCTAGTCCTGCTGGTTATGTTTCTTATTTCTTGAACCTATTATCCTTTCCTATCATCACTCTAGAATGAGCCCTCATCATCTGTACTGTAGATTCTTAACTAGATTCTCTGTCTCTGGTTTGTTTCATTCATAGTCTTCTTCACATGCCTGTCAAAGCGATCTTTCTAAAGTTGCATCCTAACTATGCCATTCCCCATGAAAACCCTGCCTTGAATCCTCATTGCCTACTGGATAAAGTCCATCTTCCTTAATATATCATACAAAGATCTCTTCGATCTGGCCTCTACTTTCAACTCTTGCTTTATCTCTCTTCTGCCCTGCAGTTGTGCTTGGGCAGTACTAAACTATAATCCCTCATACAGCCTATGCTGCTTTTTAACTCAGAGCCTTTGCTGATGCTGTTCCTCTGATTGGAATGTCCTTTGGTCCTCTGTTTTCCTGGATAATTTTCTTTCATGTAATACTTGATTCAGATTTAAATTCCCATCCCCATTCCTTGCTAAATTACTCCTCTCTGCCCTTCTCGAAGCTGTTACCTTTTGTTGTTACCACATTGTTTCTGGATATGTCTGTACATGTCTCATCCACTAATCTTTGAGTTATTTTAGGGAAAAAAGCTTAGTCTTATTTATCTTATATCTCCTAGTGCTTACATTTTATGGCTTAATGTTAATAACTATTTTTGACTGCATGTCTAAAGACATCTAGTCCTTTTTTAGATGAGAAAAATGAGGCCTTTAGAAATTCAGTGATCTGTTGGATTGTCTTACTAGGTAGTGGTAGTTAAGTATCAAGATTAAAACTCAGATCTCTCTACTATCATTTAAATATTATTCTCCTCCTCCAACCCCATACCATGACATTTTCCCTAGATTTAGAGTGATGATACCTGATTTTGGGCCCCAATTCCAACACTTAAATTGCTAGGTATCCTTTGGCATGCCCTATAGAATGTGGATAATAATATTTGACCTTCGTCCTTTGGATGAATCAAATATGAACTATATGCAAAGGTGCCTTCTAATATAGTGCCATAGAAATGTAAGTAAAAATAAGTTTTTTCCAAGCGAAGTATATCTCTAATCCCAATTATGGTTTGATGGATTTCTAGTGATTGTGGATTGAGATCATCTGTACATAAGAAACATATATTTTGACTGAAAAATAATATAGGATACACACATTATTGCAAGGCTGCATTTAAAGTACTTGGAGTAAAATAGTTTGTCAATCCAGTAGTCACGGTCTCTAACATTTGGACAATTACCAGCTTCTCTCATATTCACTAGCTTGCTCAATTCTAAAGTGGAAATAATTCCTCTATGGAGGACTTGAGCATTTGCCCATATGTCTTTGGGGCCCATCTTACTTCTGATTGGTTCCTTCTTACTCTTTGTGGAGAGAAGGGAGAACTGTCAGCCTGTGTCCCAACAAGTACCTCCTAGAATTCTGCCTTATTCTATGCTGCAAATATTGACCCATCTGACAATATTCCTTTCTTCTCTGAAACCGTCAATCCCTTCTATAAAAAAATAGGTCAGTCTGCATTTCTTAGCCCAATTTTTAAAGATGAAATGACATGTTTTCTCTCTAACCTATTTTTCTGTCTCTTTGAAAGAAAGAAGGAAATTATGGGGCTTAAACCTATCAAAAACATCTTTATGTCTGAATAAATATTAGAGTCAGAGATTTTAAATAACTAGAAAAATCAGTTGATTCCTATTAATCCTTCCACTGGACATGCATGGGGATAGAAAAAAGCTTTTAACTTGATTCTTAGTCTTGTATAATAGGTAATATGACCTAGAATAAACCCTATAAATCTAGAAAAACCATAAACTGTATAAATATATATTATATAAATATACATGGATTATGAGAGATCTGAATAATTCACTTGTGAAGGGTTGATTGATCATTATACCCAGACTAGATGGTAAAATGAGTATATAATACAACTGTTGTATGTAAGAATCTATCATTGACTCTGGAGGACGTGCACATAGAACATACAGCAATAGGAGGAAAATGGGATTAATTGCCAAAATGAATTTTATAGAAAATAAATGCTGTAGAAGTTGAGAGAAGCAATAGGTAAAGGTTAGCTAGGGTGACTAAGTAAGAATTTATTCATGAAATGAGGTTAACATGAGCCCTGAAGAATAGGATTTGATTAAGTTTTGGGGATGAGGACATTCTCAGTGATGTTAACAAAATAAACAAATGAGTCAGAAATTAAGGAGTAGCTTGTTTTGTGAATAGTGTAGGCAATATCCTAGATGGATAGAGAATTTACATTGGAGGAAAAAAAGCTAAGATTAGTTTGTGGAAGGTCTTGAATACCAGTGTGATGTTTTTAATAGAAAACAGTTGAAAACCATTAGAATTGTTTGAACATTGGGTTTCCAAATCAGTATTTGATTTTTTTTAAAAAAAGGACCTATCTGGTTATAAGGTGCAGTGGAAGGGATACATCCTTAGACAAACAGGCTGTGAGTCAATCAGAAAGGGATCGTCTATAACTTCCTTTTCAATCTCACTGCTACAACCCTAGCTCAATTCTTCAACAGAATTTATTAAAGTAATCCATCCTGGATTATTTTAAGTCTCCTAATCAATTTCTTGCCTTCAAATATTCTCTTTTCTGGAATATTTGAAAGCAATACATAGGATAGATCTATCTTTTAAAAAAGTTTCTTTGCAAATATCATCTCCTTGCTTAGAAAACTCTCATGTGTTCCCCATTCTTCACAAGGAGAAGCTGAATTGTTATTTTTTGGTGTATTATGTATCTACAATCAAACACTTGCCAAAATCGTAACTATGTTTATGCCCTATATCTTTTCAGTTTTTTTTCCTCTATTACTCCTTAGTGTTACATACATTTTATTTTTGACATAAATTGCTACATTCTGTTAGGTTTAATTACATACAAAATTCCTAACCCTATTGTTTTGAGTGATTTTTAGACCATTTAATGTACTGGATCATTTGAAGATTTGGTGCTTTTTAAAAATTTACTTTATTTATATTTTATTGATATACATTAGAGGTACATATTTTTCGGGTACATGTGATAATTTGGTACATTCATATAATGAAATCAGGGTAATTGGGATATTCATCACCTTAAATATTTATCTTTTCTTTACACTATTAGATTTTTAGACAAATGGAAAGTTATATCTGGTAATAGCTGTATCTCACTAACAGATGCCTAATTTAAAAATCTGTCATAAAGTGAATTACAGTAAATTTAATCAAATTTTTCTTCTAGCCTCCATTATCATAGGTGGTGTTATGTTCATAAATTTGCAAAATTTAACTCATAAACCAAGCTTAGAATTGGAAATGGAGAAAACCTTTGTAAAAATCATTTTAAAAGGAGATAGTTTTTTAGAAAATTATAGGATAACAATGCCGTATTTAGCCACATATTTCCTTCCTCACACTGCAATTCAAATTACACTCCAATTTGACAAGAAAAAAAATTTCCACAGAATTTCCACTCTTCCCTCCTTTTCCCCCTACATTACACAACAAATGAGCAAAAAAAAGAAAAAGTATAATCCCATTTTAATGGAAATGACTGTGGCAGTCTAGAGTATCAAATCTAGCTGCCAGGGGTGAATGCAACCCTCTGCATCTCTGAAAGATTTCATCAGTTTTACATCTTTTACAAGCACAAATTTACGTGTGTGTCATTTGAGTTTCCTATTAAATAATCTATTTATATACTGTTTTTAATACTTCCTTCATTATAACACTACAGGAGATCTGCTCCGATTTCTGTTTTAGAGCCTGTCTCTTCCCTAGCGGCTTCTATGCTCTCCCACTCCTCTTCCCTGATGTGCTCTGAAGCCAGTCTTTTTAGTTGCGGTCTTTACTTTCTGGGCCCCGTTCATCAGAATATAAAGGAATAAGGGTGATTATGTAGAATCAAAGGGAGTGATAAGCTTCTAGAAGACGGTGACTGTGTATATTCATTTAAAAAAATCCTGCAGCATTTATTACAATATCTGGTATACTGGAAGATCACTGGACTTGTAGCAGAAGACCTGGGTCTTGGTTCTACTACTTTACTAGCTAGCTGTGTGACCTTAGGCAAATCACATAACTTCTCTGATCTTCATTTTTCTCAGCTTTGAACAATGGGGATAATAATACCTACTTCTCAGGCTTAACAGTGAGGATTAAATGAGATAATATATGTGAAAGCACTTTGTAAATTTTTAAATTCTATGCAAATGAAAGTATTAACTGAAGTTAGAAGATGCTCATTAATAATTGGTGAATTGAGTTAACTGGCAGTCATTCTTCCTTCTTTAGCTAAATTTCATTGGAGTGGGGAGGAAACTGCTTTAATGAGTTTTCCTTAAAGACCCTTACAGGTTTTAAGGAGAACCTGTTCACAACAATCTCTTACAATGGAGGCCAGCTGCTATTGCTTGGTTGTGGGATAAAATCCTGGCTTTGTTTAATGCCAAGGACTTTGATTAGTAGGCGTTAGTCCTTCTTACGACTAAGCAGAGTGAGATTGAGTCCCAAACCCTGCTCATGACTTCCTTCTGGCTAAAAAAGAGGACATCACTGTGGCTCAAAGGGCAGCACCAATGGATTGGACTTGGGGTTTTGGGTGAGAGAGGAACTGGCTGCAGACCAAATTCTTCAAACCCTGGCCTTTGAAAGACAGAGCGTCTGCAGGCTGAGGAAGGCCCATGTGACTATTGCAATACCCCCTTTTTTAGTAAGAAGTTGCTTTTGTTTGTTAAAAAATAATAATAAAATCCTCAAATCCAAGAGGACCCCTTAGTTACCATCCATTGGGGTAAAAATTAAAATTAATTTGCTTCCTAGATTACTGCTTTTTTGTAAGGTGGAGAATGCAGTGCTTTTAGGGGAAGGCAGGCAAGTAGTGATCAGCTTCAGTAGTTTACATCAAGTGATATGAGGACGTAAAAGAGATTCCAGCATAACCAGTCTTCCTTCATTCCTTTCTTTTTCCCTCCCTCCTTTCTGCTCTCTCTGCTTCTCTTCCTCACTCATCTTCTCCTAAGGTCAACAATCAACTGTCACCTGTCCAAAGATGCTTAAGTAAAAGAACACCCTACATGTAATTATTGTCACTCAATTATTTTTAAATACTTTTACCTCTGAGACTCCTCCTTGACCTTCTTTTCTAGTTGTCTGAGATAACAACCTTACGTACTTACTCTGCTTTGAAATTTCCTACCGTGTGCGAGGGTTTGTGTGTAACTTAATGTAACACAATTTGGAAACATAGGAGTTATCAAAATGAATATTTAAGTATATTTTAGGCAGTCTAAATTCTAATGACTATTTAGAAAGTTTTTATTGAGGGTTATTGTGTTCTCAACATTGTACCAGGTACTGAGGGGAAAAAGGAAGGAAATAAGGAAGGAAACCACCCTTTCTTTGAGCGTTACTATGTACCAAGCCCTTTCACATATGTTATCTCATTTAATCTTCACAACAACAGTGTGAGGTAAGTATTATGTTCCCCATTTAAAAGAGACTCAGGGAGGTTATGTGACTTGCTTTAGGTCACTTATCTGGCAAATGGCAGAGGCAGAATATGAACTCCTATCTAACGAAATGCTAACTTAGAATCCTGTGTTCATTTCATTATTCCACAGATATGTGATATAGCTTTTGGCTTTGAAGAATTTGTAGTCTAGTAGCAAAAATCTGCCACAAACCCTGTAATTGGTACTTTGAGATGTTTTATGGCTAAGTTCTGAAGTAAGTTTTGCGATTGGTATATGCAGTTAGAGTTTACGAAAAGGAGGTATCATTAAAGACTATATAATCAAGAAAAGAATCCTTGGAAATAGAGACTGTTAGGAGAAATAGTAAGATTTCAAAAGATAAAGTACATTCCAGGTAACAAGAATAGCATTAATTTGAAAAATTATTTCTGAGAAACTTTGGCTGAATTTCTTCTTGTTGAATTAGATGGGTATGAAATCCTCAGAAATGAATGAAAGCTCCAGATGGTATGTTATTTCCCTATCCCTGTATAAAGTGAAAAATATCGAATGAGGAAAAAGGATAAACGATAGGATTAAATATGGCACTTGAAATATTTAGCAGAATGCCCTAATCAGACCAGACACTTTGTTTTCTCAGGGTCTCAGTTAGGCACTGGGTACCCTGTTTGTGAGCTTACTTGGTGTTTTATGTGCAGTTTCAGTAGTAACATTGCTGTTCATCTCTTCTAGTAGAATATAAAATAATTTTATTCATGTAAATAAACACTTCATTTTAAAATCCCACCTTAAGAGCAATTTTTTTTTCGCTAAAAAGGTTTTAAACTATACTCAGAAAAGAGCATATTATCTCTTAATTTGTTTATTTAAAAAATGTGCCTCCTTTTATGTAGGAAAGGTCGGGGTGGTGTGATGGGAAGTGGAGGGTAGGAGTGGGGTGGGAGCTCACCACTTGCAACCTGTGTATGATAAGCCAAGTGTGGTAGATTTGATGTAGAATTTTTTTTGCATTAAATTATTAATAGGTCAATATATCTCATTTTTTCAGGTAAAAATTTACTTAGTGTAATACCACCCAACACCAGCCAGCCTTTGATGCTGAGCTAAGTATCCTTGTACTGTTGTTTTATCTAGTTACTGTTCCCAGCATTCTCCTCCATGACATCCTTCCATATTTGAAGGGTAAAAATAATTCTTTTTGCGTGCCTTTCTGACAACATTCATTTATGACCTAATTGAATTTATAGATCATTTTTAGTTAAATGTAGATACCTACCTGATTTATTTTTTGGATATTTATTTTAGCATGTCATTTTTTAACTTAAATTTTTAGTTTCTAGGAAGAAGATTGTATGTGATTAGTTTTTAAAATTGTAATAAGAAAAATGATTGTGTGCCCATTGTATTTGCTGCTTTAATCCCATCTTATAACTAATATATAGAGAATTAGGGGAGAATTGGAGTTTAAGGAAGTAAGGGAAGAGAATTGACATTTTCAAAAAGCCTACTATGTTCTAGGGTGCTTTATGTGATCACATTTGTCATTACAAGAACAACATGAAATAAATATTAATACTTTTTTAAAAAAAGACTAGATAATGAATCTGAGACCTAGGAAGATTGAAAAACTTTCCCAGAGTCTCAAAGCAAGTAAATGGCAGAACTATGATTTGAACTCTGGTCTAATACCTGGCTTGAATGCATTTAATCATATATGGGATTCAGAGATGACAACTCTCTTCAAGTAATGTTTAGTCAGCAGCCATAGAAATTTTGTGATATGCCAAGTGTTATACACAGTGGTTTAATAGTGGACTCTCATTGTCAAGAGGTGTATTTTATGTAACAGTGACACTTGTTTGTGCTAGAGCAGAGGGACAAATATAAACATTGTAGCCAGGGGCCTGATTATTTGAAAGTAATTGATTATGTAATGTTGAGCTGGTCACATAACCATCCAGGGACTCAGAGTTTTGTCATCTGTAGAGTGAGGAAATTAAACTGAAGGATCTCTAAAGTCCTTTCTTCTAAATTCAATGATTTGCCTATCAGCAGCAGATGATTTCTTAAAACATTGAGTCTACTGAGACGTAATAATAATAAATTACCACTTGTTGAGCACCTTTGTGCTAGGTACTTTACATATATATTGTTAATCCTGCTAACGTCCTTGTAGGGTAAATAATTTTTCTATTTTATAGCTTGGAAAACTAGGCTCATGGGATTTCCCAGGGGCAAGGTATCTCTTAAGTGATGGAGCTGGGAGATAAGCCCGTAGCTTTCAGGTTTTGAGACCAGTGCTTTTTCCAGACGTCTCCTTAACTAAAAGCAACTCTGACTGCCTTAGGGCCTTGAGGTGAGAGGTCTTTTAGTGTGGGCAGTTCAGAAGATATGAGCATTCCATGCCTCTAGACTAGTTTGTCAGTATCATGGATCAAATCTTGTCATTCTTCACTAGTGCATGAAGAGCTTTTGGATACTTCCATTTAAGGAAAATGAAGCTTAATTGATGCGGATCATAGTATATGAATTAGCTTGTCTTAATGAAGTATGGATATTTTGGCGAATAATGATATGCTAAATTTTACTGATTAAATTGACTGAGCATGTTTTTGTTCCTCGATTATATGTGCTAAATACGCCTTGTCTCCACCGTATTGTAATAAAGCATTATTTGAGTAAGTAAATGAGGCAAGGCAAAGTGGGGAAGACCTTTAACCTTGATTAGGAAGTATAGAAGCATTCTTTTGGGTTGGAAATAATACATAATCAAGCAGATGCTAATGAAAAAATGAAATGCAGGGGAAGAGAAAAGAGACTAGGGTGCCTGTTTGGAAGTTTTGTAGAGGAGAGTACATTGCCCCTTTATTACAATAATGTTTCTGCACTATAATAAGGTCTTTCATTGCAAGTTCAGCTTTTTTCATTCATTTGTTTTGTGCTCTGCTTCCTCTGTTACTAATTGTCAGCACAATAGTCTTCCAACTATGAAGTCTCAGTGTCCTTTTGGACCAATTTGTCATTGTCTTTCTCCCTCACCCCCCAACCCATGCACTCAGAATCTATTACTATGGTTGCATTTTTAGACATTTTTTATGTTTTAAAATGGCAATGCTTTTGAAACCCACCAGAATAGTTCATGATAATTGAATCATCCAACCAGCAACAGTTATTGCTTCCAAAAGCACACTGATAAAGTTTCTGTCTCTATAGAGTATTCTTATAGGGTAATTAAAAATAAACATATAATACTCTTCTTATAGCATTGTTTCATATGCTTCGTTTCCTTTGAACTTCACAATAGTCCTGTGAAAATAGGACATTTTGTTGAAATATTTTTGTTAAACTGTATTATTTACAGATTTACTGTTACCTCATAAATTCTTTGAAATTTCTATGACTTTAGGAAGTTATGTCTCTATTCTTTTCCTATTAATGACTCTTTATTCTCATATATAGACTATTTTAATATTTTAAATATGCTCCCAGCCTTGTTCCAATAATCTGATATTGACAGAAAGACATTTTACAAATGTAATTTCTATAAAGAAATCCTGAAGCAGTATAATAACACTTGGCAGTTTATCTATCACTTAGAATTCACTATCATAATCATGTGATCAGAGTTCATTGGTGCTTTTAAATATAATATCCTCGATGTAGGTGGCAATTATTTTTAATGCATGAATACTAAATAACAAGATTGGTCAATTTTCTCTGGGGTACACATTTGTTTCTACCCATTTATTTGCATAAGACTAGAAAGTAAAGTACAGTTGACCCTTGAACAACACAAGGGTTAAGGGTGCCAATCCCCCCAAGCAGACCAAAATCTGTGTATAACTTTTGACTCCCCCAAAACTTAACTACTAGTAGCCTACTGTTGACTGGAAGCCTTACCAATAACATAAAGTCAATTTTGAGACATATTTTGTATGTTATATGTATTATATACTGTATTCTTACAATAAAGTAAGCTAGAGAAAAATGTTAAGAAAATTGTAAGGAAGAGAAAATATATTTACTTTTTATTAAGTGGAAGTGGATCATCATAAAGATCTTCATCCTCATCTTCATAAGGAGGAGGAGGGAGAGGAGGGGTTGATTTTGCTATTTCAGGGGTGGCAGAAGTGGAGGAACTAGAAGGGGAGGCCAGGCACACTTGGTGTACCTTTTATTGAAAGAAATCCGTGTATAAGTGGACCCACATAGTTCAAAACCATGTTGTTCAAGGGTCAACTATATTTAAAGCTTATTATAAGGAAATAAAACTTTACTTCCTCTCTTTTGAGCAACCAACATTCCTAAAACAGTATGTGATATAAAAAGAAGAGCCAAGAATTTAGAGCTAGAAAACCTGGATTTGAGACTCAGTTTTACCACTTTAATGGCTTGATGATTTTGAACAAGCGACTTAAAAATCAAACAGCTTCCTTTTATAAATTTGTTAACTGGAAATAATAAAAATACTTTAGGACTTTATTGGGAGGATTAAGTGAGAAATAACATTAAGTGAAATCTTATATGCAAAAATGATTACTTAGTTAATTATTTAAAAAATTTTTGGACAAGGATATAATGGACAGTGAAGTTTTCCTACTAACTTGAATGGTCAAAGATTTAAGATGAGATTTTTTTTCCCTATTCTTCTAGAAATGAATGAATGAACTGATTAATCTAATAGGTTCTTCATTTGGCTTACTATGCATCAGTTAGACCAGATTTTAAAATGAAGTGTTATTTTGCTATAATAAAGACCCAGAAACCTCTTTATGGCTTTGGTCAGCACCTTTTAAAGCCAGGATACTTTATTTGGAGTTAGAATTCCTGAATGGAAATAAAAAACATCTGTACCTTCTACCTAAAGTTTCGAGAAGTTACAGGGTGCTTTCCAGAGAGGTCAGATTCTAATAATGACTGTTTGGCTATCTTCATGTATGATTTTAATGAAATTATTGGGTTTTGTTGTTTATAATCTTCCAAAATTTGTTTATTTGGACAATTCTGTGCTTTACTCTGGATGGTAGTCTTAGCTTTTACTTTCTATTTGTCTCCAAGGTGAAAAAAATCCTTTATTCTATAAATCGAATCCTTTCTACTACTTTCCATAGGTAAAGATGGATATCTCTTAAGTGTTATGGCTGTTACTCTGAAATTAAAAATGTGACTAGGGTTTAAATATATAATTTTCTTCAAATTGATATTATTAGGATTCATTTAAACATATATGTATATGCTTAAAACATGTATTTTTCTTCTAGAATATTTATTACTAAAGTTCTCAGAGGTGGTCTAAACTGGAAAATTTAGGTTTTTAAGATGTAAGTATCTCAGGTTTTGGGTGGAAAGAGATCATAAAGTAAATTTTGTTTCTAAAAGAGTGTGAACTTTAAAATATTGAAGTTTTTTGTGAGAAAAAGAGTTAAGTTGTGGTAAGTTATATTGTGTCTGAAATGTTTCCTGAAGCTTTTCTTAAAATTCAGTCTGTATGTAATACTTAGATTGTGATAAATAGAAAAGAACTGTGAGAAGTATTCCAGATTCCCTGAAGCTTACAATATAGTTGAGGAGACTCACTTGAAACAGTCAAATCACAGCATATGATAAAGTACCAGCATAAGGGATATAAATATTAAGGGTAGTAGATCTTCAGGGTTAGGGAGTATGGATTGGAATAATTAGAAAAGATCCCGAATGACTAGACTCTAGGTGAAAAGGAAGGAAAGTGTTTCAGGTGAGGGAAACAGCATGAGTTAAATCCAGAATTAATAATAATCAGGCAATGTTTAGGGGACAATGGAGAGATGTATTTATCAGCAAAAAGTACTGATAGTTTTAGTGGAGAAGAATAAAGTTTGTTTTTTCTTCAAGAATGGAGCTTGCTTATGAATAGCTTTGAAAGTCAGCCTAAGAAATGTAAACATTGTCCTATAGAGTGTAGAATATTTTTGAGGAGAATGATGTGTGGAATAAGAATTTGAGTAAGGCTAATCTGGCCAGTAGGATGTAGGACGACTTAAAGAGGAAGAAGGCTGGAGAAAGGGAGACCACCTGGGAGGCCATTTTAGGGATGGAAGTTTTCGTTGTAAGTTCCTGGGTTGGGTCAGCAGTGAAAAGAAGGGATGGTTGCAAGAGATACAACATAAGAACTGTTAACATGAATGTTGTTGGCTTAGCCATGAGGGTTGAAAGAGATGGGTGGGTCAAAGATTAACTGAGGAAGTGTTTCTTGGGTGATTAGGAAAATGATACAGAAATAAAATGAATAGAAAAACTGTACTGTTATAGTAGTTTTCAACTTGGAAGATAAAACAAAAAACAAAACCCTTTTGGATATGTTGAAAATGAGGTAATAGTAGGGTCTCAGAAGGGTTCCTATTATGCCAGTTTTACCAGACAGGGTAGAGCTTGATGAGAAGGGCTGGAACTGGAGGAGCAGGTTTGAGAGTCATCAGACAATGGGTGATAATTGAAGCAAGGCCACTAGAGTGCCTGCCTACAATTAAATCCAAAATCCTTACCAATGCAATGAGGATGTTTCTAGTGTCCTCTGCTACCATTTCCCTAACTTACTTTATTCCAGTCACACTGGGCTCCTTGCTGTTTCTCAAACACATCTGTGGACCCCCACCAGCTGTGGGTCTTTGCACTTACTGTCCCTTCCGCCTAGATCACTCTTCTCACAGATACCTGCATTGGCCTCTCATTTCAGTGAGAGACAACCTTGGTAACTATTCTTTCTAAAATAGTGCCACTTCACTGTCACTCTAACTTGTTGCCCAGCCTAATTTTTCTTCATAGTACTTACAAGCACCTACTATGTTATAAAATTGTTTTGCTTGCTTATTGCTAGACCACTTATCCCCTCAACAAAATACAACCTTTACGAAAGATAAGGACTTTGTTTTGTTCACTGCTGTTTTCCCAATGCCTAAGTTGTTGCCTGGCATACTGCAGGTGCATAATAAATACAGTTTAATGAATGTCTAAATTTACTAAGGGCAAAATTATCATAAAGTAAAAGCATAACACAAAGATCTGAGCCTATGGGAGCAGCTCCATTTGGAAGAAGAGGCCCTAAGAAAGGCTAATGAGTGGTCAGAGATGGTGGTAAAACCAGGCAAGTCAGTGTCATGGAAGTCAAGGGAGAGGGACTCAAAGGGTAGGGAGCCAAGAACATCAAATGCAGCAAAGAAATGAAAATGAGAACAAGGAAAAAAATGTCCGATAAGAGGGATATTTCAGGAGAGTGATAGAAACCACAATGTAGCTAATTGGTTAAGGAATAGGAAACAAAGGCCACTCTTGTAGATAATGATTTTGTGTAATTTACTAGTGAAATGAAGGAGAGGAAAAAGGTCATGGGGGGCAGCATTCAGTGTAGGTGCTTTACAGATGGACTTTGAGTCTGCATCTTCGTCTGTGTGTATATTATTATTTCACTCTGGTATGCACTGATAAGCAACTTTGAAGGTACGTGAGTAGGAATTATCCCATTAATACAGGTGGAAACTTGAGGCATTGAAGTTGTAAATTAGAGTCAATATAAAATAAACTAATTCCTCCGACAGTGATACCTTTAAACTTCAGTGGTCAATGAAATATTCTGAAGCTTAATTTGACTTAAATGAGTTTCATTAACTAGAGGTATCTCTTAGTCTATACATTTTATTTTTAAAAAATAATTTCCTTTTCCACGTCTAATGGTTTAAACCTTCTTTAGTTTATTTTATTATACACTTTGAGGAAAGAATTTAATATTTAGGGGAGGGGGTTTCTGTTTTTGACTTTTTAATAATGAAAATTTTCAAACATACAGATGAATAGAGAAAATAGCTCATTGAACTCTCATATGCCCATTACTTAGATTTAACAGTTAACATTTTACCATATTTGCATCACCTTTTTGTTAAAATATTTAAAATTATGATATCATGACATCTTTATCCCACAATTCTTCCACATGAATCTCTAAAAAGTAAGGACATTTTCCTACATAATTAACAGTACCACAATAACACCTAATAAAACTTATAAATCTTCAACATTATCTAATATGAATTCATGTTCAGATTTCCCAGTTGTTGCCTAAACTGGTTTGTTTAAACCAGCATACATTAAGAACCACACATTGCATTTAGTTATTATGTCTCTTAAGTCTCTTCTAGTCTAGCAGAGTTGTGTCCCCTGTCTGACTTCCTTCCTCACCCCACTTTTGGTACATTCACTTATTAAAGAGACCAGGCTATTTGTCCTACAGAAAGTCCTCTCTTCTGGAATTCTCTGATTATTTCTACCAGGTATTGTTTAACTTTTTCCTCTACCTCTGTATTTGCTGTGAAATCAAAGTTAGATCTAAAGATTCCATTAGATTCATATTCAGTATTTTTATCAAGACTATTTTCTTTGGTGAGTCTATGTACTCCATATTGGATCATGTCAGGAGGTACCTAATATTTGGTTGACCAACTATTAGTGATGCTATCACTGTTCACTGGGTTAAGGTGGAGGCAGCTTCATCTCTTCATTATACAGTTAATCAATTACTTTATTAGGGATAGATTATCTTTCATCTGTTTTTTAAAATGTGATTTTAATTAGCCAAGGCACACATTTATTACTAAATTGGGATAGTGTTAGTCATTCTGTTTATTTATTTGAGACTAGCTCTGTTAGGCATAATACTAGATAATCAAATAGTATAGACTTTGTCCTCAGAGAATTCAATCTAATGTACATTCTCATTGTTTTAAAATTTTGTTACTAGATCCCAGCGTCATCGTGTTTCAGATATAAATAGCTTTTCTCATTTAATTAAAACAAAAATTGTGCTCACAATTATTTTTCAGATTTTAACATGTTACTCAATAGCATGTTATGTGATGAATGGTTAGATATCCTGTGTACATCTGAATAATTCACTTCTATTTATTTCATGCATTATGATTTTAAATAAACTGTTTATTCTGTTATGTGAGTACAATGGAGTTTTATGCCACCATTAAATATGTAGATCTTTACTTATTGAAATGGAAAATATCTACAACCTATTATATGTCCAAAGCATACTTACATAATATAGTCATAATGGTCTCATTTTTATTTTTTAAAAATGCTTAGAAAGGGTCTAAAAGAATATATATTAAAACATTAACAAGTGTTATACCTGAGTGGTAGGATTATAGGTATTTTTCTTTTAATTTTGCCTATACTTATTTATGAATTTTCCTATATTAAGCATGGATGATTTGTACAGTGAAAGTAAAGAAGTATGTTTAAAAACCAACTTGCCTATACATCAATGTGACTTTATTAATGTCACAAAACTGTACACTTAAACATGGTTAAAATGGTAAATTTTATGTTATTATATTTTACCACAATTTTTTAAAACCCATGACTATTATATTGCAAAAACCAAAAACCAATGTGTCTGATCTCATATTTTGAGCCCACTAGGTATTTACATGCCTATTTTAACTCTCTGTTAGTAAATGCCTCATGTCATCTTCATATCTTAATTATTGTTCCAAAATGACCACAGTGTATTTTTACTTGAAATTTCAAGTAGGCAGAGAGTATGCAGAGAACAGTTGTTCTAGGAGATTCTGGAGGTGTGTTTGTTTAATTAGAGGCAGGATTTGGTGGGCAAACAAGATAGAGAAATGTTGATGGAGAAAATACTGGCTCTGAAAATGTGCTTTTGGTAAATGGTAGTATCTGTGGTGACCATATTCATTAAAGAAAAATGTGTTAGGAGAAGTTCACATTAACAGATCATAATCTCAAGTTCAATTTAAATCCACAAATAGTATTTCATGTTAATACCAAAGTAGTAAAGTTTATGATAATGAAATGTCAGAATTTGGAATATGGGTCATAAAGTGAAAAACATCTTTTAGAGCGGAATGTAATGTTAATAACCCAATCTTATTCCCCTCATTTATCAAACCCCATATGTTATAAAATAAAATATAAGAACTTCTTTTTCTCTCCTATTTCCTTATGTGGAGAAAGATATGTTGAGTCTGGGTGGTAAATACGCAAATGGTTCAGACAAAAATAACTAGAACCATGGAGCTGGATTGATGCAAGTCAAGGGATCACTTTTCCATCGTTAGTAATTGAAAATTTTTATTATCATTAACTTCATTGGTATGGTGTGAGATCCGGCAGTGAAAGAACCCAGAGGCTCTGCTGCTTTCCTTTCTGCCATCCTTACTACCTTCTGTCCCTTCAGCTCCTCATTCTAAACCACCTCCTACTACACTCCTACCTGGAGAAACAAGAGATGCCAGGGATCAGGATCCTGCTAGGGGATAATCCTCATCCCTGTTCATCCCTACACTGTGGTCAGAGCCAGGAGCAAACACATGGGGCCTCAAACATTGTTATCGGGTGAATTTAACCTGGATTTCCTTATAGGAGAAAAGGTGTCACAGACGGGAGAAGGATCAGGCACAGGGAAGGTGTGGGAAGAGGTAGAAGAGGGAACAGACAGTCCTGTCACTTTGACAGATGATTACTGATTTTTAAGGCAGTGTTCTAGCAGTATATTCTGAGCATGGGATTTGGATTCTGATAGACCTGAGATAAATCCTTTACAGTGACTCACAAGCTGTGTGTTTTGGGGTAAGTTATTTAGCTTGTCTGAGTCTTGTAAATTTGTTCATTTATAAAATGGAAGATAATAACACTTTTTAGGTTTGTCCTTTGGATTAAATGGGTAACATTTATGCACCACTCAGTGAGTACAGTGCTTTGCACGTAGTGATCGCTTAACAGTTATCCTCTGCTGGAATTTCTCTCTACCACAGCACCTGCCTCACCTAAGACAACTCCCCCTCAGTGGATTAAATGAGTCTCTTTAAGGTTGATGTGTTGAGGCTTAAATGGGCATTATGGTTTCTTGCCTCTACATGATGAAAACAAGAGAAAAAAATGCTTTCTTCCCCTTTGGAAGAATATCCACAGTAGTATTATATTTAGGAGCTTAAAAATAAATTTGATTTATGGTCATCGTAAAACAGCCAGCATCAGTTCATTATGTGATTTAATTGTAAATGTAATCTGTTATTATGCCTTGTTTTTCATATTGAGTGTTAGTAGAATTTATTTTAAAAAGCATAAAATTAGTATTTAAAGCGTTAAAGAGGTTGAAATAAAATCTTAAACTTTTTAATAAAATCTGAACAGATGATCTCCAAAAAATTTCTTTTTGGGGGATATGTGTGTGTGTGTATATATTTTCTTTTTCTTTTTCTTTTTTTTTTTTTTGAGGCAGAGTCTCATCCTGTTGCCCTTGCTAGAGTGTTACGGCATCAGCCTAGCTCACAGCAACCTCAAACTCCTAGGCTCAAGCATCTGGCTAAGTCTTTCTATTTTCAGTAGAGATTGGGTGGCATGGGGTGGGCGGGTCCGCTCTTGCTCAGGCTGTCTTGAACTCCTGACCTGAAGCAATCCTCCTGCCTCTGCCTCTCAGAGTGCTAGGATTACAGGTGTGAGCCACCGTGCCTTGCCAGTATATATATTTTTTGATGTGGCATGTTGTAGTCCGTCTAATTTGGCTTTCAGGTTTTGCAAAGTAATTACAGCTGCAAACAAACTTTGTCATTTGTGGTTCAGAATGGTATAAAGTAAGCAGAACATTTGAAATTCAGCTTCTAGTTTAAGTTGCTCAGGAGAGTTTAGCTAGTATAACTAACTAATATGTATACCAGTGTAACAAATAATTTACTGAAAAGTATTGTGTTATAATATAATAAAAGTTAGCTACCTGGCATTTTATATAAGAACATTTACTTATTTGATGTGTATTAAATGATTCTAGAAATCATAAATAATCATTTGGTGAATAGATTTTTAGAATCTCTGTCCAAAGTTTCCATTTCTGTTTTTAAAATTTAAATTTCCCTGGCATTACATAACTAAAATGAAAATATTCTTCTAAAGAAATATTGGCTGGTCTATTAACCACCATCCCCTTTAAGAATCTTCCTTAAAAATGGGTCCCCTTGGACTCACATTTGAAAATAAGAATTTTCAGGTCATGAACCAATGTGATCTAAACACTCAGAACTTTTATGGCATATTTTTCTTCATTTTATAGAGAGCTACAGGTGTGTTCATGATTCCTCATCATGGCTCACATATAAGAGTTCAAAGTTTTTGTGTGTACTGAATCACTGGTTTTAGCTTGGCAATCTAAATTTCAACTGTTTTGAATTTGGATTTAGCTCTTTTAATTACACTTGTTTGTGTACAGCAGCAAGACCCTAAGACAGTGTGGCAGAGTGTTTTCTTCTCGTGGTAGTGAGCCAGCTACCACTTGACTGTCTTTGTAGCTGCTTCTCTTTTCTACACTCTCAGTCTAATGGGCGTTATTTAGAGATTGGATTTGTTTGTAGAGTATTTCACACTGAGACCTATAAAATATAGGTTTATTTCTCTTATACTACTTGTTTGTGATTATAATACATGCAACATTTTTGTTGGGCTGGAGGGTTCACAAGGACCTAAGTAAAACCTTTATAGCATTAGTGAAATATTACTTTATAATTACATTGTAAAACGATTAATAATGGAGTATGGTGTGTGCTGTGAGCTCACAGAGTTTCTTACTGATT
Source organism: Daubentonia madagascariensis (assembly GCA_023783475.1). Taxonomy (NCBI): domain Eukaryota; kingdom Metazoa; phylum Chordata; class Mammalia; order Primates; family Daubentoniidae; genus Daubentonia; species Daubentonia madagascariensis. The sequence continues at coordinate 10,861,048 of JAKFHU010000258.1, read as the reverse complement.
TTTGTGTGTCCGGAATCTTGCATAGTGCTCGGTCCATAATTGACATTTCATATATGTTGCTTGGTTTGAGAATACTTAGCAAATTGTGCATAATTACTTAGGTCATTATATTACTGATATTTTTCCAAACCACTCCGTACGTAAATACAAATAGTTTATTCTTTTCTAAACACTTCCTTTTTAGAGGTCTGCTTGAGAATGGTAATTAAAGTAATATCTTTTATTGTCATTTTTAGAGACTTCTGAGTTACAGTAATTGATAATCACTTGGAATTTGATAATATAGTACTTCAAGTGACTTTCAAAGTCTAAGTGTTGCGAAGTTCTTTAAATTATAACATTTAAACTTGATTTAGGTATGGTGTTGAAAATATGCTCTTTTAAAAGTTTTACTTTAATTCCTGATAGTGCTTTTAAAGATAGGGAACCTGGGGGCTTAGAGATATAAAGTACTTTGACCAGGATCACACACCTGATAGTGTGTGATAGAGCCTGGATTTGAATCTGGTATTCTCATTTCAAAGTCTATTATCTTCATTACCTTGATATTACCACAATGGGAACCTTAAGTAAAACTGAAATAGGTGAACCTTAGATTGGGTATTCTTTCTTTCCTTCCCTGTTCTTCCTATTTCTCTTGCTTCATAGTTCCTTCTTGAGTATTTCTGTCAGGCCTGCCCCTCTTTTAAGCGTCTGTCTTCCATTCTTTACATTAAAGTCCAGTCCGTCAGTTGCTCAGTCATCAAATATTTAATGTGTATCCTTATGGGCTATAACCATCCTAGGTGATGTAGGAAGAATTGTGCATGTAATTCCTAACTTTTAAGTAATTTATCTGGCTAAGAGATCAAATTAACATATATTAAACACATATAGGACAGTGTAGTGAACTGTTGGATGGAAATTTAATAGGAATTTCGAAAAGAAGGAAATGAGAAAGAACAATGGGCTTCAAAGAGAATCACACTGATGGGCAGAGTAAATCATAGGAATTAGGTGGCTCTTTATTGGTATAAAGTTTTTGGTATTTTAAAACTTTCATATTTCAAGTAAACAATATTTTTCAACCAGGTAGAAATATTTACTGTGCATTTAGACACGTGTGTCTTACAGTAGAAATCCAAAATGGAAAGAAGTTTGGATTTTGATATTGGTAAACTGAGAGATGACTGCTGAAAACATAAAAGCTTGGTAGAAAAGTGAAGAAAACTAAGCAGAGGCCCTTGGGTCTCTTTGGGTCTCTTCCAGTGTAAAAGGTCAATAAAGAGTTATTCTAATGTGAGTAATGACTTGGACCTATAAAGACGTAGAAATGGTAGTTGATAGTTGCAAATGATGGAGATAGAACGAAACAGGTAAGCACTGGGAAAAGATTGTTGAAATTGTCAACTTGGGTAAATTAGTTTCTTTCAAAAGAGCAGTCAGTATTCAACCCAGCTCTTCTTTCTCTTGTTGTCCAATACCACTTATTCTTTAAAGTCCAGCTCCGATATATACCCAGTAATAATAGCTGATGCTTATTGAAAGCTGTCTCACATTATGCTATTATATGAATTTATTGTTAATCCCCACATCACCTCTATGATGTAGATACTGTCATTGTTTCCCATTGAACTGTTGAAGACCAGAGAGATTAATAAACTTGTCCAAGTTTGTATAGTTAATGGTAGAAAAAAATAATTGAATTCAGGGACACTAGTGTCAGAATCCATACTTTTAGGCACTACATTGTGCTCCTTTTCTTTGAAGTCTTCCTAGATGTTCCCTGACAGAACTTAATCACTTTTAGACTGACTGGCTCTACGGGCTGTGGGTGCTAAAAGTTACAGGCAGTTTATACTGTCAAAAGGCTCATATTCTAGATAGGGATAAGGATACTTTCTTAAAGTGCTAATCCTGTAAGATAGTTTATGCTAAGTGAAAAATGAGGGATATGGTAGTAAGTAATGAGAATATAGAGGAGGAAATGGACAGTCTAAGACCAGGTATTTTATTTATTTATATATAAACACACACACACAGACACACTTTTTTTTTTTTTTTTTGAGACAGAGTCTCACTCTGTCACTCTAGGTAGGGTGCAGTGGCGTCATCGTAGCTCACTGCAACCTCAAACTCCTGGGCTCAAAGGATCCTCCTGCCTCAGCCTCCCGAGTAGCTGGGACTACGGGTGCATGCCACCATGCCCACCTAATTTTTCTACTTTTTGTAGAGATGGGGTCTCGCTCTTGTTCAGGCTGGCCTCGAACTCCTGAGCTCAAGCAATCCTCTCGCCTCAGCCTCCCAGAGTGCTAGGATTACAGGTGTGAGCCACTGCGCCCGGCTTAGGTATTATATTAATAAAAGGATCCATGGAAGGAATAAGATTTGATCTGGAGTTCAAGAGCCAGTATTATTTTGACTGTTGGTGATGCATATGGATAGGGATAAAACAAATGGAAGGCATTGCAGATACCAAAAATAGCTGGAGCAAAGGTATAAATATAGGAAAGAGCAAAGGTGTGTCTGGGGAAAATTAAATAGTCTAGTTTAGCTGGTTAATGTGGCCAGAATGGGTAAAGGATTGGAAAGGAATTCTGAGTTCAGGTTGTGAATGACCTTGAATGGAGATCTGTAGAAAGCTGTGAGGTTATAGTGGGTTTTGTTTAGAATAGAACTCTATAGTTTGCAGCTATTTACTTCTTGGTTTAAATATATGTATATTTAAAGAGACATTTTATTTTATTTCTAGAATGCCAGTTAATGAAAACAGAACGACCAAAGCCAAACACATTTATAATCAGATGTCTCCAGTGGACCACTGTTATAGAAAGAACATTTCATGTAGATACTCCAGAGGAAAGGTAAGAAATTCGTTTAAAAAGCAGCAATCAATCTAAAAATGTATTTGTATCTGACTTTATCATTAGTAAATACATAAAAATATATTTATAAAATGCTATAGTTTCTTAATTGTTCTATTTCTGGTATAATACATGAATAATAGGAGCTTGCAAAATAATGAATCAGAACTTCCAGGCATGCTATGAGATATACTTCTTCAGAGAAAATAGAACATTTAAAGGTTAAAATATAAATTTATGGGACATTTTTATAACCAAACTACCTCATTTTCTAAGTTGTAGAATAGATTGTATTCATATTTGAAATTCTGCGGCCAGTTATAGCAAGAAGTTTCAGGTGGTATGCCATTATAGATTAATTGCAAGTGGCTGCCTGGAATATGATGTTGAGGAGGATTCTGAGATTGGGTCTAAACTCAAGGGGTGGTGGTGGGGGGTTGATTAGCATTGATTGTTGTCATTGCTAAAGAGGGTAGTGGCAACACCTTGGTAACTAGCTCACCAACTTCATCAGAGTCACATTTACATCTCCTGATCTACCAATTTTTGCAGCCACCTCCTTGCCTCCCAATTCTACCTTAATACTCTTTTATCCAGTGGCCTGATACTGAGTTAGGTCCAGTGACCATAATCAGAAAATCATTTTCCTGCACATATGTTATCATATTTGATCCTAATCAGCAACTTTGTTGAGTTAAATATTATTAGCCTAATTTTCCAAATGAAAAAATTAACTTTTAACAAGCTTATCTAATATTTTAATAAAAACAAAATGGTAAAGTATTATCTTAATACTTTTGAGCCGAGTGTGGTGGTGTGTGCGTGTAGTCCCCGCTACTTGGGAGGCTGAGGCAAGAGGATCACTTTAGCTCAGGCATTCAAGACCAGCCTGGGTGATATAGTGAGACCCTGTCTCAAAAAAAAAAAAAAAATTTTTTTTTTTTTAATCAATAGAGTAGATGATAATGTGTGATTACTTTAGATAGAAAAGAAAGAAAAATATAGAGAACTAGAAATTGCTCATAATTCTAATTCTATAATGATAGTTAAGCACTGATAATATTTTCTTTTATACACTTCGTCTTTTTCTGTACAGATATACGTAAGTCTTTAGTATACATATAATTTTGTATACATTTTTAGTATACAATTTTAGTATACATTCCTACTCTGCCTACCCACCCACGCCCACCCCCACCTCCCCAGGCTCTTTTCTCCCTGAGAACTTATACTGAATTCTCAGTTTGTTTATACCTTCACACATAACCGTGGATAGGCTGATTCCTATGTATCTCTCAGATCTGAGCTTCAAATGTCACTTTTCCTACAAAACCTTCTCTTATTCTTGTAGACTAGGTAGGTTCCCCTGTTGTATACTTTGTATTTTTTATATCAAGTGTATCACGATCGTAATCCTTGTGTGCCTTTCTCACTGAACTATAAGATGCTTGACAGCAAGGATCATGTTTTCCTCGCCCATTATTTAAATCTTCAGCATATAGTCCGGGGTCCAGCGCAGTATTTGTTGACTGACTGAATGAATTGAACTTTTCCCATGTCCATATATATCCTTTGACAATATTATTCTTAGTGGATTTATAACATCGCATTAAAGCATGATTCATTTTGCCATTTGTGTTTACAAAACTAGAGATTTAAGCCAGATCTTTAGACTCTTAAATCCTTTGCTGTTCCTGCACCAGTATCATACTACTCCACTGAACAATCAGTTTTCATTTGCATTTATGACTATAAGAAAAAACAATTTCAGTAAAAATTAAAAACAGTATATTTGTATTGAAGTGTGCTTTTCATGGGAAAACTCTCGCTGAATGGGTGTGGGGCACACAGTTTCGGGGATGTCCACGATTGTAGCTCTGACTTGGGCAGTGCGTAGGCAATATATATAACCAAAGTGTTGTACCCCCATAATATTATGAAATCAAAAAAAAATGTGCTTTTCTATATTCATCTCAAATCTCGTGTTTGGAGATTTTATATGACTTTAATGTTATTGAAGACTTAGGGAAGCTTAGTAAGAGTTAGGAAAACTCCTTATTTTTGATACTCTGCCCTTAGTCTAAAATCCTTACCTGTTATAAACTAAATATATATCTCTAAATTATCTTATATTTATTTCAGTGCATGATATAAGGTTGGGCTCTGTCTGTTTTTCAAAATGGTGAGCCCATTGTCTCAGCTTCATTTATTGAATAATTCATTTTTTTCTCACTGATCACGGATAGCACATATACATAAATACTTGGGCTTTTAGGTTTTCATTTTGTTTTTTCCCCTTGATCTTTCTGTATTCTGGCACTAACACCACATGACTTTAATTAGAGACATTTTATAAAACTTTTAACTTCTAATGTAGCAACATTTCCCTTATTTTTTAATAAAAATTTGCTTAGCTATTTTAGTGCAGTCTTTTTTTTTTAAATTGTAGTAGAAAAACACATAACATGAAGTCTATCCTCTTAAATTTTTAAGTATATAATACTATATTATATAATACTGTATTACAATATAATATAAGTACATAATACAGTATATATTGTTAATTATATGCACATTGTTCTACAGCATATCTTTAGAACTTTTTCATCTTGCATGACTGAAACTCTGATCCCATTGGACAGCACCTCTCCATTTCCTCCTCCCCCTAGCTACCTGCAACCGCCATCCTACTTTCTGTTTCTATGAGTTCAACTACTTTAGATACCTCATATAAGTAGAATCATGCAGTATGTGCCCTGTTACTGGCTTATTTCAGTTAGCATAATGTCCTCAAAGTTAATCCATGTTGTAGCATATGACAGGACTTTTTTCCTTTTTAGGGCTGAAGAAAATTCCATTGTGTGCATTATGTATATCACCTTTTTTTTTTTTTTTTTTTTTTGAGACATAATCTTGCTTTGTTTCCCTGGGTAGAGTGCAGTGGCGTCATCATAGCTCACTGCAACCTCACACTCCTGGGTTCAAGCAATCCTCCCGCCTCAGCCTCCCGAGTAGCTGGGACTACAGTTCACACCCCACTGCGCCCAGCTAATTTTTTTCTATTTTTGGTAGAGATGGGGTCTCGCTCTGCTCAGGCTGGTCTTGAACTCCTGACCTCAAGCAATCCTCCCATCTCAGCATCCCAGAGTGTTAGGATTACGGGCGTGAGCCACCGAGCCTGGCCTTACCAACTTTTCTTTATCCATTCATCCAACAATGGGTATTTAGGTTGTTTCCACCTCTTGGCTATTGTGCGGAAGTGAACCAGGGAGGGCAAATATTTAAATTCCTCATTTCAGTTCTTTTGGATAAATACCCAGAAGTGGAATTGCTGGGTCAGATGGTAGTTCTATTTTTAATTTTTTGAGGAACATCTATACTGTTTTCCATAGCGGCTACATCATTTTACATTCCCACCAACAGTGCACAGGGTAGCAATCTCTCTGCATCCTTGCTAACACTTGTTATTTTTTGTTTTTGTTTTTAGTAATGGCCTTTCTAACAGGAAGGAGGTGATATCTCATTGTGGTTTTGACTTGCATTAGTAATGCTGAGCATTTTTCATATACCCATTGGTCATTGGTGTGTCTTCTTGGGAGAAATGTCTATTCAAGTCTTTTGCCCATTTTTTAATTGGGTTTTTTGTTGTTTTGCCATTGAGTTGTAGGAGTTCTGTATGTATTTTGACTATTAACCAGGTATCTGCAAACCATATATCTGGAAATACCCAGTTATATGGTTTGCAAATATTTCCTCCCATTCTCTAGTTTGCCTTTTCATTTTGTTGGTTGTTTCTGCTGTGTAGAAGCTTTTCAGTTTGATACAGTCCTACTCATCTGTTACTGCTTTTGTAGCACATGCTTTTAGTGTCATAGTCAAGAATTCATTGCCAAGACCAAGTTATGGAGCTTTTCCTCTCTGTTTTCTTCTAGGAGTTTATAGTTTCAGGTCTTATACTTAAGTGTCTAATCCATTTTGAATTGATTTTGATGGTATAAAATAAGACTCCAATTTCATTCTTTTGAATGTTGATATACAGTTTTCAAAGCACCATTTGTTGAAGAGAGACTCCTTTTCACTTTGCATAGTTGTGGCACCCTTGTCAACAATCATTTGACCATGTATGCATGGTTTTATTTCTGATCTTTCTATTATATCCCATTGTTTTATATGTCTGTCTTTATGCCAGTACCATGCTAATTTAATTACTGTAGCTTTAGAATGTGTTTTGAAGTCAGGAAGTGTGAAACCCTCACCTTTCTCCTTCTTTCTCTGAAGCAGGTTAGAGGCAAAAATAAAAAACAAACAAAAATAAAACAAACAAAAAAAGAATCATCTTTCTCCTTTGATCCTCATTACAAACTTAGCATTTCTTTTGTTAGAATACCACTGTACTTGGTGTATACTTGTATCATTTTACCTATAACACTTTATTATACTTATTTACAATACCAAGGTTTCCCCTATCAGTAAGTCCTTCTTAAGCCATTGCTTATTTGAGCTTTAATAGTACATATATATTAGACATTTAATTAAATATTTATTAGTAAATAAATGATTGGTTGAGAAAATTGTTTGGTTTTTGTATAAGTAGTGTATGTACTTTAAAAAGATTAATTTGCTTGTTTCATAGGGATCTCCGTTCTGTTTTTCAAATTGATTGCATTTTCCAACATTAGCTAGGAATTAGAAGATTGGATGCTGTCTTTCAGTTAGTGAGATACTTTGGGCCAATACTCTTTTGCGGGCATTCCTCCCCTCACCCCCCCAAATGGTTCATAGAAGATGCCTTCTTCAGTTATTGTGAATTATGGCAAATTAGGTAATTTGGGTCAGTAGTCCAGTGAGAACTACTAGTAAAGCTGGACAAAATGTTTAAAAAAAAAAAAAAAGGCATCAGAGAGCCAATATGGCTGAAGATTTATGGGCCAAAAATTCACTGAAGAAAGAAACCCAGAGTGTGAGCCCACTTTTCCCCTAGGGATACCTGCCAATTCTAGAAGTATCTAAGATGGTGAGATTTTGAGTAGCTCCTAGAACTGGGGGTGATATTCTGGAATCCAGGGCCTGCCAAAGAGGAGGCATGGTAAACCACTACATTTCAGGGTTGGTACCTTAAAGGACTATATATACCCTATAAGGAAGAATAAACTGGATATAGATTTACCTTTGGAGGATTGAATACTTTAAATTGTTTAAATTGTTTCAGTCCTGAAATTGGGTTAAAGTGATGCAGTTCTGCTTATTTCCTAGGATCCTTCTAAAAGCAAATGTAAATACTCTCTAAAAGAGGATTATATTTTCCTAGGCCTCAAATTACCTAATGTTTCATGTATGATGTCCAGGATTCACTCAAAAATAGCACAAAATTTCAAGACAATGCGGCCAAAGTCACAGAGAAAAAACAGTCAATAGCATAAGATTCATAGGCATTCCAGATAATGGAGTGACCAGACAGTGATTAAAAGAATTGTGTGGTAGTATGTTCAAGTATGTTAAAGCAGGGTAATTCAGCAGAGAGATAGAAACTATAAAAAAGAACCAAATGGAAATTCTAAAATTGAAAATATATTTAAAATGATTAGTGTTTGTGGATGATTTTAACAGTAAATTAGCCCTCACATTAGGGGAAATTAGTGAGCTCAATGGTAGGTCAGAATAGAATATCTGGAGTGAAACATGCAGAGATAAAAGGATAGAAAATAAAAATATATAAAAACAGAATGTAAGACAAAAATAATGCAGTGAGAACATCTTACATATACATATTTAGAGTTTCAAAAGGAGAGGAGTGAGAAATGGGGCAGAAAGTATTTGAAAAGATAATGATTGAAAATTTTCTAAAATGACTAGAGATATCAAACCATAGTTTCAAAATTCCTGTAAATCCCAAGCAGGAAAAATACAGAGAAAATCCCTAGTCCCATTAGACTATTGAAAACCAAAGACAGAAAATCCTCAGTGCACAAAAAGAAAAAAATATACTTTGCTTTCAAAGGAGCAACAATTAGACCAAAAGGTGACATATCAATATATGCAATGAAATGATATTTGGAGATGATGGAATGATATCCTCAAAGTGCTGAAAGAAAATAAGTACTAAGAAACAAATATTTTCTGAGAATAAAAATAAAATGAAAATACTTTTGGTGAAAAATCAATATAATTTGTCACCAGTATAAGTGTAATAACTAATTGAATATTCTTTAGATAGAATAAGAGTAATTCCATATGGAAGGATAGATGCAGGAAGGAATGAAAAACAATTAAAATGTCAAATAAATTCAAATAAGTATTGCTTTTATAAATAATAATGTATTTTGTGTTTTAATTATATCAAGAATGAAACATATCTGCAGTAATAATATAAATTGAGGTTGAGGCAAAAATGGAGTTAATTTCTTCCGAGATTGCTGTATTTTCTGGAAAAAATTAAAGGTATGGACATACTAGATTTTGATAAGTCATGGATAAATATTATAATTTCTGGGATAACTACTAAAGGGATAGTGAGAGTATGAACTACCAATCCATTAATTTTATTATATTATTTATTATTTATTATATATATTTATTATATATTATATTATTTATTTATTATTTTATTATAAAAATAAAGGGATTGAAAAATATGTATCATGGAAATAAAAAGCATAAAGAATATGGATTTGCTGTATTATATCAGATTTCAAATTAAATGTATTACCAGAGGTTACCAGGACACTTTATAATGAGAAAAGTGTCAATTGGACAGGAAGATATAATAGGCATCAACATGTTTGCTTGCAACAAGAGAATTAAAGGTAGAAAAATGGACAATTCCACAACCATATTTGGAGATTTTAAAATTCTTCTCAGCAATTGGTAGAGCAGCTATAGAACAAATTAAGACATAGGATAACACTATCAACCACCTTGATGTATTTGATATTTACAGAATGCTACACCTAAAAGTGGCAGAATACACATTATTTTTAAGTGCACATGGTACATTTCCAGGACAGGACATATTCTTGGTCATAAAACAATTCTCAACACATTTTGAAAGATTGGAATTAGACAATGTATGTTCTCTAGCCACAGTAGAATTAATAAGAAATCAGTAACAATGAGACAACAGAAAAAATACCAAATATCTGAAATTAAACAAAATAATTCTTTATAGTCCTTGCATCAAAAAAAGAATTCATAAGAGCCATTAGAAAATAGTTTTAAATGAATGATATTAATAATGAAAACAAAACATATCAAAATTTGTGGGGGGTAGCCAAATGAGTATTTAGAGGGAAATATGTAGCCCTAAATGCCTGTATTTGAAAAGAAGAAAGTTCTCAAGTCAATAACCTAAGCTTCTGTCTTAAGAAACTAGGAAACTAAATTAAACTCAAAGCAAACAGAAAGAAGAAAACAATAGCAATCAGAAATCAATGAAATAGGAAGCCGAAAAACTATAGAGAATAATCCATAAAACCAAAGCTAGTTCTTTCAAAAAAAATTAATAGAATTGAAAAACATCTTGGGATATTGTTAGAGGGAAAATAAAAAGAGGGAAGATACAAATTACCAATAGTGACCCAAGAAAACATTAGAAAACTAGACTAGCTCAATATCAATGAACAGAATTGAATTATTAAGTAAGAACCTTTCCTCAAAGAAAACTCCAAGCTCAGATGGCTTCATTGGTGAATTCAGTCAAACATTTAAAAAAGAAGTTTGGCCAATCCAGAAAGTAACAGAGAAGGGAACATTTCCCAACTCATTTAATAAGGTCGCTGTCAACCTCATTCCAAAAAAAACCAGACAAAACTATCGTAAGGAAAGACAACTGTAGACCAAATATTAACAAGTCAAATTCAACAATATGTAAAAAAGATAATACATCATGACCAAATGGAGCTTATCCCAAGAATTCAAAGTTGCATTAACATCTGAAAATCAGTCAACTAAATTAACATTAGTAGGATAAAGGAGAAAAACTTTATGATCATTTCAGCAGATATAGAAAAATCATTTGACAAAATTCAACAGCCTTTCAGAACAAAAAGATGCATCTGGCTAGAAATAGATGAGAACTTACTCAATTGATTAAGGTTATATATAAAAAACCTACACCCTTAGTCAAGGGCGAAAGGCTCAATGCTTCCTTCCTAACTTTTGAAACAAAGGAAGGATGCTACTCTCTACTTTTATTTAACATTGTACTGAAGGTCTGATCTAGGGCAGTTGGGCAAAAAAAAAAGATTTAAAAGGCATAGAGATCGGAAAGAAAGACATAAAACTGCTCTTATGTGCAGAGAATGTGGTTGTGTGAGTAGAAAATCCAGAAAAATTAAAAGCTACTAGAACTAATAAATGAATTTAGTAAGGCCACAGTATACAAAGTCAATATACAAAAATCAACTATATTTCTAAATACTAGTAAGAAAAATTAGAAAGTGAAATTTTAAAAAATCCTCCACAATAGCATAAAAGAATACAGTTGTGTCATTTAATGACAGGGTTGCATTTTGAGAAATGCATCATTGGGTGATTTTATTGGTGTGCAAATGTCATAGAGTGTACTTAGACAAACCTAAGTGTTACAGCCTACTACACACCTAGGCTATATGGGATAGCCTGTTGCTTCTAGGCTACAAACTTCTACAGCGTGTTACTGTACTAAATATTGTAGGCAATTGTAACACAATGATAAGTACTTCTATATCTAAACATATTTAAGCATAGAAAAGGTACGGTGAATATACAGTATCATAATCTTATGGGACCACCATCTTATATACGTTCTGTCATTGACTGAAACATCATTATGCAGCACATGACAGTACTTAGTAATAAATTCAGTTAAAGATGTGCACGACCTTTACATATAAAATTATGAACATTGCCTTGGGAAATTAAAGACCTAAATAAATGGACAACTATACCATGTTCATGGATTAGAAGACTTAATTTGATCTAAAGATTTAATGCAATTCCAATTAAAATTCTAACAGGCTTTATTTTAAGAACTAGACAAGCTGATTTTAAAATCTACATAGAAAAAAAAAGATCCTTGATCTAATAGCACAAATGTCAAAAAATAAAAGCTTGATACAGGTGATCCTGGGACTTATTCTTTAAACTACAATCTGTGCCTATCATTTTTGTTTTTATTTTTTAAAGAAATTTTCCATGATCTGGGAACAATGAAAAGTTTTGGCTTTGAAAACTTTTTCTTGGAACTTCTGTTGGACCACATAAAATTCTTGAGGAGTCAATAATGGACTTACAGTGACTAAACAAAACGTTTTTAAAAACTGCAGCAAACCTTTGGGGGTCAATTTACTTAATAGGTAGGATATGTACAGACAAATAAAATTTAACCGTACATTTAAATGATTTTAACTGGAGTTTTCAATAATTTTTCTTTCCTTTTTTTCTTTAATATACCTCCAAATAAATGCTACCTAAAGGCCTGCAATGAAATGCTTTTAGGATTATTTTTATCTTGAGGTGATGGTGGAAGAGTGTGTGTGTATGTGTGTGTGTGTGTGTTTTACCCTGGAATAGACTATATTTCTGTTGATTTCATATTTTATAAAAGGAAACTATTTGAATCATTTACTATCTTCTATTAATGGGAAATTTTACTTATTTTTATAGGGAAGAATGGACAGAAGCTATCCAGGCTGTAGCAGACAGACTGCAGAGACAAGAAGAGGAGAGAATGAATTGTAGTCCAACTTCACAAATTGACAATATAGGGGAGGAAGAGATGGATGCTTCTACAACCCATCATAAAAGAAAGGTAGAAAATAATAACTTATTCCCCTACCCTGTACAATGTTTATTTGTCTGGGAGAAATTTACTAAAAACTGCCATTCAGAGAAAGATACAGCCAATTTTCCTATGATATGTAAATATATTGGTGGGTGTTATCCATGTGAATCTGAAATACCTGTTGTAGTTTAAAACCAAATAGTTGAATATCACTTCATTTCAGTGGTTCAGCACTTTAGCACTGAATGCTGATAGGGCTCGTGAGGGAGTTGTGACTGACGTGCCATCATACTACTTTATAATTTGCATTTTTCCCTTATTTTTAATACCATTTTAGAAATTTGGAAATAAAATGTTTTCCCCAATGATTTAATCAGTTTCCATTGGCATTCCATGTTCTCCAGAAAGCAAAAGCAGAAATGGCTCTGGTGTTCTTCCTAGTTGGTGCCCTCAGCCTCACTAAAGTCATTAGGAAAGTGAACAATCTTGGAAATAATGGCTTTTATTTTAATGGCTGCTCTTGAGCCAATGAAGGAAACAGACTTTTCTTTCCCTCAGTGCTCCAGAATAATAAGTACTGATTTATATTTTGGTGGGAATTATACATATGTTTTTCACTGCTATAGAAAATTGAAAAGAAACTTCTTTATGTAAAAAATGATATTTTAAGATGAATCTAAAGTTAGAGGTGTTGAAAAGAGATGAACATGCTGTTTATCATTTTAGAATATATTTGGTATAACAGGTTGTAAATTAACCTTCAGGTAGGAAAACACAACCTTTCAAGGTATTATCTGTTAAGTTTGGTATGAGCACAGTGATTAAGAACTCTTTGGAATTAGGCTGCCTGTGTTCAGATCCTCCCTTTTCCACATGTTGAACATGTGAACTTGGTGAAGTTATACAGTCCCAACTTAGAGTTAATTATCCTTTCCTTATGTGAAATTTCTGTTCTGATAATATTATGTGCTTGATTTGTGCCAAATGTCTGAAAACCCTTTCTGTCTTCCTTGCAGACTTAGTCTCTATTTGTTGGTTGAACTGAATCCCTCTTTTCTTTTATGACAGTTTAACCTGCCTTGTTCCTCAGTCATTGCAAAAAGAGAAACAGTCTAGCTTTACCCACTCACTCAGAGATAAGAAATCTCCTTTTGCATGTGTGTAAATTACTTCCTTTAAAATGAAATGAAATCAAGAAGAACAGGGTAAATCAGGTATGGTTAAGACATTGAACCCCAAATAAAATGAAAATACTCCTATCAGTTTTTCATTTTGGACACTTAGTTTCAATTACTTTAGGGTGATGTTTATGTTTATCTTTATGTGTACAAAGTAAAATATTAGCTAACATTAACAGCTAATATCTATTGAGCATTTATGTAAGCACTTTACACATATTCCCTCATTTTGAACCTCACAGCTATGTGAGTTAAGGACCACTATTATCCCCCTTTTGTAGATGTGGGGACTAAAGGATGAAAGAATTAAGAAATTTTCCCCACAATTACACACATGGTGGGAGCCAGGACTTAAACTCAGGCAGTAGGGCTCCAAAGTCTTCACTTTTTAGCACTGTTTTATAATATTAAAATTCTACTGATTTTTCCAAGAGTGCCTTATTATAAAACAAAATTAGTATCCAAGCATTGTATAAGTACAACAGTTTGCCATGTTTTGAGAAACAGAGTATAATCATAAGAGAGAATATCTGCTTAATTTTGTTTCTAATATAACTTGGTTATGAGTATAACAACTGTAGAGATTATAGAGGCTCAAGAAACATGAACTAAGGAAAAGAAATAAGTTGTATATTTAAGTTGTACAGTGTATAATTAAAAGAAGATCTTATGTTTGAGGTCCTAGTATCTTTCTTGAAATAATTTAAAGTAGTTTTAAGTTGTTGCAGAACCTAGTGCAGAAAACATTTGTATCACTACTTACTCCATAATGGTCCTAATGACTTAGTTAAAAGTGGTAAAATATTACCGTTACTTTTGTAAGATAAATGACTCTAGAACTGTATCCTTTACGTATATCACTTATGAAAAGAATTGCAGAAGCTTGGATTATTTTAAATTTAAGACTCTAAACCCCTATTCTGAAATAAGAATATCCTTCTCATAATTTACAGAATGCATTTTCTTCTTAGTTCACTTTTTGCAAAATGAACAATAGGATTAAGAGAACAGCTACTGATTGTGGTAGCTAAAGTGAGAGTGGTTTTATCTGCTATCTCTTGCATGAAGCAGATAAGTGGTTACCTCCCTTGGTAGAGTATTGCCATAGTGTCTGCTTTGCCAGTTAAAAACTCTCTTGGAAAAGGAAGAATATTGGGGTGGTGGAGAAAGAGGCAGGGGCCTCACAACCAGATTTAAGTGCTGTTCTGTGTTTGAATTAAAAGATGGTGTTTCGAAGGAACTTGATTAGAGGACTCAGAAGTGCCTAATCTTGGTCTGCCAAGCTGCTATTCTCATATACCCTCCCAGGTATGTGAAGGGGCACAGCATAAAAGGATAAAAAGCCAAATGAGAATCAAAATTCTACTTAATTTTTAACTGACTAGTACAGGCCTCTCTGGGAGCAGCTGGTTATAATCTCATGATTTAGGTTTACATAAGCAGTGCTTCCTACTTCCCATTAAATCTGACTCCAGTTCTTAGGATTCTATCACCTAATACCTTGCTACAGTAACTCAACGCAATGGCTAGTATACAGAGAAAAAGAGAAGGAAAAAAGAAGAGATGTTTGGACCTGCTGAGATCACACACTCTCACATTGCTTGGGTCTGCCTATTCGAGAGGGAGGGGTGGTATAATCAGTGTTGTAGAAGGTGTCTAGTCAGGTTACCTCCTCCTCTTGCTGTGAGAAAGAGCACCAGAGGAGGTGGCCAGAGATGTAGGCAGAGGGGTAAACTTCACCAGAGCTCTTCTCTCTCTTTTATTTACTTGGTTTTACTCTGAATTGTAAATGTATCTGGAATTTATCTTTTTTGACCAAATATGCTAATACTTCTGTATTCTTTCCTGAGAAGTTCCTTATATTCCTCATTGATTATATATTCATTTTTAATCTAATTTGTGGGCTAGACAATGTCGTTTTTTTATATTCTCATGTGTGTTATATATGCACATGAATCTCTTAACCTAAAATAGCCACATTAGCATGTAAAGGAAAGAGTGTAACTATGTAAAATATTTCCCTAATAAATTCTTAGGATTGGGTTTTGGAGGATTAATTTTTCTGGAGAATATTCATGCTCCCATTTTTTGTTAAAGACTTATTGTATCATTTCCCATCATCCAAAAGAAGAAAACATTTTGTAATAGTTACATTTCATTTGTAAAGATTAGATAATTACTATGTATACCACTCTGAACATGAGTTAAAAAGTTACCTTTTTAATTTTCTGAAATTTTGTCAACAGATAATGAAAATCTGTTTCTGATTTTACCACGTAGAATGCTTTCTAACTAATACTAATTTCCATGCAAATTCCTTTTTTTTTTTAAGGTTGACAGTCAAACTGACAGAAGCTGTGAAATTCAGAGTTAAGGCTGTCATACTTTTTTTTAAAACCTCATTGTCCCTAAGAATTGCGATTCTTAAGGAATACAGTAATATTTTATAATTACATATTGCTTTTCATCTGTAAATGTCATAAAACAATTTACAAATTATTTTCCCATTTTTACCCCCAAGAATTCAGTTTTATTTTCGATGATATTTAGTAATCACACACACAGCAAATACCATTTTCTAGTGCTTTTAGATGATAATTGAGGAAGATACTGTTCAAATGAAACTTTGAGCAGTAAAATGGCATTTTGTCCTGGTTATAAGAATAATGTCTCTCAGTTACTTATTGCATGGAACAAACTACCCCAAATTTAATGTCTTAAAACAATAGCAGTGTATTATTTCTCATGATTTTGTAGTTTGAGCAATTCTGGTGATCTCACTTGGATGGATCTCGAGCAGCTGCCTTTAGCTGGTACATGAGCTGGGCTGGAAAATCGAAGAAAACCTTTCTCACGTGTCTAGGGCCTTAGTGCTGACTGTTGGCTATGGTGCCTTGGTTCTTCTCTGTATGTTCTCTCTCTCTTTGTGGTATTTTACCTTGTAGTACATGGCCTCATTCTCCTGCAGGGTAACCTGGACTTCCTTACTGCATGAGAGCTGGCTTTCTAGTTCTGAAGAGGGAGAAAGCATAAACTGGCAGGCTTAAAGGCTATGTCTAGAACTGGCATAGGATCAGTTTGGTAATATTTTGTGTTCAAAGCAAGATACAAGGCTAGCCCAGGTAGAAGGAAAGTTAAGTCCACCTATTCAGGGGAAGAGTGGAATGTGCATACAAGGGTGGGGGGTGGGAAATCGAGGCATCTTGAGAGACTGCCTAGCACAAATAGCTTTGTGTTATATAATATCCCCTGATTTCTTTTTTCACTCTATTAATGAAATTAAATCTACCCAATATTACCTGTTATTTGTTCAACCAACACTAGTTTTATTACTATATTTCAGATATTTAGAGCCCCATGTTTGATTTTTAGTTGAATTAGTAAATGTATTTTGTTATTTTCCCTGCTATCTCTTTGCTACTTATCTTTTCCGTTGAATTAGAGATATTATTGAATGGTTAAAACATTATAACTTGACATTTGGGGAATATTAGCAAAATTATAGCCAGCAGATGTTGTTGAAAATAAATGTAGGCATTCATTTCTAAAACTTTTAGAATTTTTACATATATGTACATGAGGAATATTGGTCTGTAGTTTTCTTGCAATGTGTTCATCTGGTTTCGGTATCAGATGATGGTGGCCTCAGAATGAATGGGAAGTATTTTCTTGTTTAAACTTTCAGGTAGAGTTTGTATAGAATTGGTATCATTTCTTCTTTAAATGTTTGTAGAATTCACCAGTTAAACCATCTGGGCCTGGAGTTCTCTTTGTTGAAAGGTTTTTGGCCACAAACTCAATTTTCTTAATAAATATAGGGCTATTCAAGTTATCTGTTTCTTTTAGAGTGAGCTTTCTTAGTTTGAGACTTTCAAGCAGTTCGTTCATTTCATCTAAAGTATTGATTTTATTGGCATAAAGCTGTTTATAATATTCTCTTGTATTTCTTTTATTATCTATAGAATCTATAGTGATGTCACCTCTGTCATTCCTGATACTGATAATTTGTGTCTTCTGTCTTTATTTTCTTGACCAATCTGCCTAGAAGTTTATCAGTTTTTATTGATTTTTCTCAAAGAACCAGCTTTTGGTTTCATTGATTTTTCTCTATTCTTTTTCATCATTTTTAAATTTCAATTGATTTCTGCTTTGATATTTTTCATTTTCTTTCATCTAATTCTTTTGGGTTTAATTTGCTTTTTGCTTTTTTCCCCCCTAGTTTTTGAAAGTAGAAGTTGAATTCATTGATCTGAGACATTTCTCACATTTATTTCAGATGAATGGTAAACAGAAAAAAAATCATAAAAGCCATTAAAATCTTTAAGTACTTCTGATTGTAGAATAAAACCCAAATACTTAATTTGTTATTCATAAACCTTTAAACTAAGTTTAAATTTAAGAAAGTAAACTGAGCATATATAATTATCTCTCTTTTGTCTAAAAACCCATTAAAATGATAGTAAAGGAATTTCGTAAGGGGATAAGTTCACAAAAATGAAGAGCTGAGTGGGGGAGGGGCCTTAGTAGACAATGATTAGTAGACAAGTGAAAATTTTGGAAGTTTGTGGAAGAATGTTGATAGATAAAGCGGAGCAGGAGAAGTGCACACCAAGGGGACTGTAAAGAATAAGTGGTAGGTCTGCCTGGCAAGTCCTAGGAATCACCTGTCTTAGAAATAGGAATGAGAAAAGAAACCAAAAACAGGCTGATTAATTAAAAACATTCTTAGGGCTCCCTGCCTTCCTGTTCTGAATTGCCCCAATTGCTTTCTCAGAAGTTACAACTGCTGTCTTTCTTAGATTTCTTTTCACTGAGTTCTCCAGGGTAGTTCTCAACGTGTCTTATAAATATATCTTTCTCTTTGTTGGATTCCATCATTATTTTGCTGGAGTACATTCTCAAATAGCTCCTTCCAAAGTACTGCTCCCTTAGGCATATTTGGAAATGTGTGGGATATTTTTGATTATCACATTGTCTAGGGGTAACAGCACTACTAAATCCTTGAAAACTTGAGTCCTTGAGAATGAGTGAAAATGATTTTTTCCCCCTTTGCCATTTCACTTGACTGATAATTTGACTGGCTGAGGAATTCTAGGTTCAAAATCATTTTCTTCAATATCTGAGAACTGCTTAAAGTATTGTCAGCATCCACGATCGCTGATGAGACAGCCAGTGCCAATCTTATTCTTTTTCATTTAAGAGTGCTTAGAAATTTGTAAAATTTGTTTTTGAATGAATATTGCAAACATACATATATGCTAACAAATAAATTGCATCAAATACTTCATATTATATGTTTTAATTTGTATTTTTCAGACAATGAATGATTTTGACTATTTGAAACTACTAGGTAAAGGCACTTTTGGGAAAGTTATTTTGGTTCGAGAGAAGGCAAGTGGGAAATATTATGCTATGAAGATTCTGAAGAAAGAAGTCATTATTGCAAAGGTAACTGATTACTAGAGTTGGTTACTAAATTTTATTTGCAGTGTGCACATGTATATGCATTTACATGCTAAAATGTAGAAATTTCATTAAAAAACCAAAATATGATTGTAGGCTACTGCTACAGTAATTTGTATATTAATATTTATAATCTTAAAGGTTTTCAAAAATTTATAATATCTGAATATTAAATATTAAAGCTATTTTGTTCTCTTGAGGGAATAGAGATATTTATTCTATTTTTATGTGTTTGGGACAATGTTTTTACTTTATATTTGTAATCCCTATCATTAGTTACACTAGTGTTGCTTTTTAATATTTTCTCCCAGTGTTCTGAATTTCTTACCAAATAAAAGATTGATTAGAGTAGTGCAGATGATTTTGTACTCATAAATTGTAAAGTTTATATAACATTGGATGGAAAAGTATCCTAAATAGATTTGAAAATACTGGAATGGTGAAACTAAAAGAAATGATAGTCTGAAATTCTTTTAGGCAGCTTTAACCCCCACCCCCATACCTTTATTCAGCTTAGATGTTTACAAATGATTAACATATTAATGATGCCAGGTCTCACTCAGAGTTCTGAATTGAATCTCAAGTCCCTCAGTAGACAAATTGGATATACTTTACAATTGGCCTATGCTTTGTGTCTTACTTAATTTAACAAATGACATATATTATTGTTATACTTTCTAGACTACTTTAACTTTCAGCTATTTGCTACCATAGTGTCCTCACCTGAAGTGTATTGCTCCATATTCTTTGTGAAAGTGTGTTCTCCCTGTCTTTGTACCTTTGTTTCAGTCTCAGCTCTCCTATTGGGAAGAACATTGACTTTGGAGTCATACAAGCCTAAGTTCACATCCCACCTAATAACCTTTCACAGCCAGTGTTTCTGGGGAGTACTGCTCCCTGAGGAGCATTTGGAAATGTTGGGTGGTACTTGCTTATCACAGTGACTCAGGGGGAGGGGCATTTCTGACAATTACCAGGTAGAAGCCACACATGCTAAATATCCTGCCATGTGTTGGACAGCCTATCAAAGCCTTAGTTTTTTTATTTGCAAAATTGGTAGAATAAACCTTTGGAAAGGAATATTTTGAAGAATAGGATATATAAAGTATTTAGCACAGTACCTGGCTGGCACTTATTAATAATTAAACTGATATTTTCTGGGAGGTAGTACAGTATAGTAGGCTCTGCCACTTAGTAAATGATCCCAAATAAATTACTCAACTTTTTATGCCTTTATTTTCTCATCTGCAAAATGGGGCTAAAAATAGTACCTGCCTCATAGGATTATTGTCAGGGTTAAATGAATAAATAAATGTAATAATATTTGCCATCATTAGTGAATAAGTTTAACAAATTAAATTACATATTAAATAAAATTACATTAAAAATAGTATTAAATGGAAATACATTATTGTTATAAATATTTGCTGCTATTATTATTACCATCCACTATATATCAAGCATCAGTAAATATACCAGTTCCATTCTATTTTTTCTGTTAAATACTAGCCTCACTTGGACCCCATTATTTAATTTCTGTTCAATAGACTTGAGAATATTTTACTAGAAACTGTTTTTATCTCACTAATTACTTACACTTTCCTGAGTAATTGTACAGAATTTGGTGTATTTCACAAATGATGGAATATTCTGATTGATACAGTTCCTTTCTGCTTTCCCCCAATAAATCCATTTATTAATGTCTTGAAAGATAATATGCTTGTTGAGAAGGACTTTGACAAGTCCTTGAAAAAAAAGAAAGAAAAAAAACCTTAAATTTAAAAAAAGAAAATATGCTTGTTTATAGTAAAATGATTAACACTGTGAAGTTTTGGAGTCTGACAAGACCTGGGGTTTGGATCCTGATGATCAGGGAGTAAATAATGTTCATAGGTCTTTTTATTGGTGACATTAACTGATCACGTGATTAAATGGTGTCTACTGAGTTTCTCCACTGTAAAATTACTATTTTTTCCATTTGTAATTAATATATGTCTTAGAGGAAATACTCTGAGACTATGTGAATATCCTGTTTCTTCTTAAACTTTCATCTTCTAATTTTAACAGTAGTTTTTGTCTACAATAATTATTACTGTGTTGTTCTAATGGTGATGTTCTGTTTCCCTCATTCCTAATGCATTTATTCTTAGTCCATCTAGTTAAGCTTTGTCAATTTTGTTAATCTTTTCAAGGAACCAAGTTTTGTTGATCTTCTGTTTTCTTTTCTCAGTTTTTTAAATCTTTGATTTAATCTTTACTTTTTTCCTTCCTTCTGCTTGCTTTGGGTTTTTTCCCCCTAATTTCCTTAAGTTATAAAGTTAGGTTGTTGATTTGAGATCTTTTTAATTTTTTAACGTAAGCATTTATAGCTATAAATTTCTCCCTTAGCACTGCTTTTTCTGCATCACATAAGGTTTGGTAATGTATTTTTGTTTTCATTCATCTCTGAGTATTTTCAATTTCTCTTGTGATTTCTTCTTCAATTCATTGGTTATTTAAGAGTCTGTTTAATTTCCATAAATTTGTGAATTTTCTAGTTTTCTTTTTATTATTTATTTCTACTTTATCCCATTGTAGTTGGAGAATATACTTGTATTTGTCTTTTTAAATGTATTGAGACTTAATTTATGACCTAACATATAGTCTATCCTGGAGAATGTCTCATGTACACTTGAGAAGAATGTGCATTCTGTTGTTCTTAGGTAGAATATTTTGTGTACATCTGTTAGATCTAGTTGCTTTATTGTGTTGTTCAAGACTTCTATTGCCTTATCTTCTGTCTGGTTGTTCTATCTATTATTGAGAGTATGGGGTATTGAAATCTCCAACTATTATTGTAGAATGGTCTATTTCTTTCTTCAGTTATATCAATTTTTACTTCATATATTTTATGGTCTGTTACTAGTTATATAAATGTTTGTAATTGTTATATCCTCTTATTGTATTGGACCTTTTATCAGTAATGTCTTTTTTGTCTCTTGTTACCTTTTCCATTTAAAGTCTATTTTGTCTGATATTAGTATAGCTACCCCTGCTCTCTTTGGGTTACTCAAGTTGCCCCCCTCTCCATCTGCAGTTTTGCTTTCTGCGAGTTAAGTTACCTGCAGTCAGCCGTGGTCCAAAAATAGATGAATACAGGAAAATAAGATATTTTGTGAAAGACAGAGAGATACCATATTCATAGAAGTTTTATTACAGTGTATTCTTATAATTGTTCTATTTCATTATTAGTTATTGTTGTTAATCTAATTTTAACATCCATTCGTAATGGATATGTCTAATTTATAAATTACATTTTATCATAGGTATGTATGTGTCGGAAAAAACATAACATAAACATAACATGTACAGTCAGCCTTTCATAACTGTGGGTTCTTCATCCACAGATTCAACCAACCAAGGATTAAAAATATTTTTTAAAAAATTAAAAAATAATACAATAATAAAAATAATACAAATACCAATATAATATAACAACTATTAACATTGTATTAGGTCTTATAAATAGTCTAGAGATGATTTAAATTATCTGGGAGGTTGTGTGTAGGTTATATGCAAACACTATGCCATTTTATATGAGAGTCTCAAGCATCTGTGGATTTTGGTATCTGCAGGGGGTTTTGGAACCAATCCCCTGCAGATACCAAGGGATGACTATGTGGGGTTTGGCACTATCCATGGCTTTAGGCATCTACTTGGGGGTGTTGAAATGTAACTCCTGCTGATAAGGGGGACTGTATTTGCATGGAATATCTTTTTTTTCCCTTTTACTTTTAACCTGTTTGTCTCCTTGGACCTAAAGTAAGTCTCTTGCAGGTAGCATTGAGTTGGATCATATTTTTTGTGTGTTTATTTAATTCATTCTTCTGATCTCTGTCTTTTGATTGGAGAATTTAATCCACTTACATTTAAAGTAATTCCTGATAGGGAAGGACTTTTGTCATTTTGCTATTTATTTTCTATATGTCTTATAGCTTTTGTGTCCCTCATCTCCTGCATTACTGTCTTCTTTTGGGTTTAGTTGTTTTTTCGGTGAAACATTTTAATTTCCTCGTCATTTTCTATAGCTATTGTCTTTGTGGATGCCACAGAGATTGTATTTAATATCCTAAAGTTGTAATACTCTAATTTGAATTTATACTGCCTTAACTTTAATAACATACAAAACTGCTTCTTTACAGCTCTGTCCTCACCTCTTTTCAGTTGTTGGTGTATTAAAATGACATCATTGTGTATTTTGTGTCCAAAAACATAGACTATTAATGTTTTAATGCATATTTCTTAAAATATGTAGAAAACAAAAAGTGGCATTATAACCCAAACTTACAATAATGCTACCTTTTATAATTGTTCAGGTATTTATCTTTACTAGGGATATTTTACTTCATATGGCTTCAAGGTACTATCTAGTATACCTTCATTTCAACTGGAAGGGACTCTCTTTAGCATTGCTTACAGGACAGGTCTAGTGGTAATGAACTCCGTCAGCTTCTGTTTATCTGTGATAGTGTTTAATTTCTTCCTTATTTTTGAAGGACAGTTTTGCTGGATATAGGATTCCTGGTTGACTATTTTTCCTTCAGCACTTTGAATGTATCAAACTGTTTCCTTCTAGCCTCCAAAGTTTCTAATGAAAAATCTGCTGATAATCTGATTGGGGATCCCTTGTATGTGATGACTTGCTTTGCTCTTGCTGCCTTCAAGATTCTTTCTTTGTTGTTGGCTTTCAACCATGTTATTATAATGCCCCTCAGTCCGGGTCTCTTTGCGTTTATCCTGCTTGGAGTTCATTGAGCTTCTTGGGTATTTAAATTCATATCTTTCATCAAATCTGGGAAGGTTTCAGCCATTGTTTCTTCAAATAATTACTCTTCTCCTTTCTTCTCCTCCTTCTGGGATTCCCACAATGTGTATTTGGCCCATTTGATGGTGTTCTACACCAGCCTTAGGCTCTGTTCACTTTTCTGCAATCTTTTTTCTTTCTGTCCCTCAGACTCAATAATTTCAATAGTCTTATCTTCACGTTTGCTGATTCTTTATTCTGCCTGCTCAAATCTGCTTTTGAAGCCTTCTAGTGAATTTTAAATTTCAGTTATTATACTTTTTAGCTCTAGAGTTGTTTTGGTTTCTTTTAATGTTTTCTATCTCTTTATTGATATTTCCATTTTGCTCATACATTGTTTTCTTGACTTTGTCCACATCTTTTAGCTCTTTGGCCACCTTTAAGATGGTCATTTTCACGTCTTTGTCTAGTAGGTCCTCCATCTGGTCTTCCACAGGGACAGTTTCTATTTTTTTCCCCTGTGAATAGATCTTAATTTCCTGTTTCTTTGGTATGCCTTATGATTTTTTTGTTGAAAACTGAACATTTGAATCTGATAATGTGGTAACTCTGGAGATCACATTCTCTCCCTGTCTTCTTCCCTAGGGTTTGCTGATATCCATCTGAGGTATAAACATCAGATCTTCTTAGGTTTTATTCTGAGCCTGTGCCTTTCTCTGGGCATGTACAGTAACTTTCTGAATTCCCTGTATGTGTGGTTGCTTTTGAATGTTGTAATTGGTGATTACAACACAGATTCTTAATATTTGTAAAGGAAGGCCCTTATTGCCTACCATGGTCTCACAAATAGTATTCAAGCTGCTCCAGGAACATACATACAGCTGTCTGTCTGTCTTTAGGCTGGGTGTGGGGAATGGGGAGCCACTACCCAGCTGAGAGCTGAAATTGACCAAAATTAAGCACAGTTCACCATCCACACCTTCTCTTGGAAGTTGCAAGCCTTCAGTACTCTGCAGAGTTCCCAAATAGTTACCTCAGATAGATTCTGCCAATGCAGTTGGTCTCTAGGTGGGGAGACGCATTCCTGGTGTTTCCTATTTTGCTAGAGTATACTTTCTCCCTCATTTCTTTATTCAATTATTTATTTATTTTTATTTTAGAGACAGGGTCTCCCTCTGTTGCCCAGGCTGGAGTACAGTGGCTGTATCATAGCTCACTGTAGCCTTGAGCTCCTGGGTTCAGGCGATCCTTCTGCCTCAGCCTCCTGAGTAACTGGGACTGCAGGTGTGCACCACCATACTCAGCTAAATTTTAATTTCCTTTTTTGTAGAGATGGGGTCTCACTCTGTTGCCCAGGCTTGTCTTGAGCTTCTGGCCTCAAGTAATCCTCCCACCTCAGCCTCCCAAAATGCTGGGATTATAGGCATGAGCCACTGCGTCCAGCCTATTTATTTAATTATTTATGTTGGCACAGAGTCATGGACATTCATGGATATTTATTTTATTCTATACATGGTAATGCAATACTATCATTTATTTTATTGCTAAAATTATTCTCGCTTTGGCCATTGAGAGCCTTCAAGTTGTTCCTGTGCCCTTTTGACATATCCTTATTTTTATTTTAACATCTCTTCACTTTCTGGCACCGCAAGATTCTCCATGCACCTCTTGTATTTCTCCTCCTCCAGCCTTGGAATCAATCATTTCTCCAAGGATCCTTGGTTTGAATTCCTTAATTTTACAGCATAAGTACATTTTTGAAGTTATGGCAATTAAAAGCAATTGGTATATTGGTAACATAACTATAGTAGAGGATATCGCAGGCCAGAACAGGGAAAAGAAAGGAATATAGCTGAAGTGGGATTCCTTCTACCTGATAGAGCCCCACACAGAGGCCCAATATCTTTTTAGCATATCCTGAGGAGGAGGAATGTATAATAAAGCAGTGTACAAGTTTTAACTTGCTTTGGTTAGAACAGGTGGGTCAGTCTAATCCCACTTATTTCCCCAGCTGGAGTGACTGAGTATAGTGTTTATATCATCAGAATAAAAACAGCTTCCCTTATTATTGTTATTGAGTAGTCTGTTTTGGAAAGGCGAGGATCCCAGGTGTGGCGCTTGGCACCCTCTTTTACTGGACATCTCTGGAGGTCAGAGAGGAGTAGTCAAATGAACATCCAGTTCCCCACCTCACACTTGTAAAATGAAGTGTGCTAGCAAATGTTTTCTAATCCATGTAGGAGAATTTATGGTTAGTTTTCTCATCTAGTAAGGAAACCAATACTCAACTAATTCACTTCGTTTATCATTCAAGAATGTGAACAGACTACTGAGGGTCACCAAACAGATGAGGAAAATCTAAAGAACATAAAAGAGAAACAGCAAAAGGAACAAAAGAAGAGTTGATCCTGGTGAAAACAGAGACAAAACAGAGAACAGAAAATAAGTTAACAATCTCCAGTTATAGTACGTGTACAAAGATAAAAAAAGATACTGCTGTATAAAACAAATTGACTGAAAAAAAGTAGAGCACAAGAAAGAGTAATTGTAAGTTTAATGTATGATTACTAAAATAAAAAAATTTAATAGAAGGATTAGAAATAAATTGGGGGGAATATCTGAGAATGCAGCAAAAATAAAGAGATGGAAAATATTGAGAGAATAGTTAGTACGTGAAAGCTCAATCAGAGGAAACTGACATTTATAAGAACTTAAAGGATTTAAAAAAAAGATTAGAAAAACTAATCAAAGAAATAAAATTTGTTAGACCTGA
Organism: Daubentonia madagascariensis; assembly: GCA_023783475.1. NCBI lineage: Eukaryota > Metazoa > Chordata > Mammalia > Primates > Daubentoniidae > Daubentonia > Daubentonia madagascariensis. The sequence continues at coordinate 10,834,248 of JAKFHU010000258.1, read as the reverse complement.
AGAAGTCTTCAGACTAAAGGGTCTACTGCATGCTGAAAAAGGAAAGAGGACCCCCTATGCATTCTTTTACATCTTCAGGAAATTTCTGAACATCAAGGCTAAAAAGATCAGCTTAAAAGCTTTCAGACAGCAAGAAACAGATTGCCTCCCAATAAAGGAATGACAACCAAACTGTGTGATGCTTATTTTTAGCAAAACTTAGAAGGAAATTCAAGAAAGAGTCAGGGATGGGATCCATGAAATGTTAGAACTAAAACTCAGTGCAATAAAAGGAAATCCCAAGCTGACAGATGAGTAAATAGTTCATATTAGATTATGTGACTTAAATTGGCTACTGGTAGAATAAAAGAGGAGGGAAAAATAATTTAGAAACTTCAAGAAAACAAATATTTGTTCAAGAAGGACATAGTCCATACATGAAGCAAAGTGAAATATGGAATGATTATGAGCAATGAATGGAGTACAGGCAAATGTCATTGCACTTGGCAGATATTGCATTTTTTATAAATTAACAGCCTGTAGCAAGGCTGCATCAGTGCTATTTTTCCAACAGCATGTGCTCACTTTGTGTCTCTCGTGTCACGTTTTGGTAATTCTCGCGACATTTCAAACTTTTTCATTATTATTATATCCTTTATGTTGATCTGTGATCAGTCATCTTTGTTGTTACTATTGTATAATAATTGTTTTGGGGCGCCAAATCGCACCCATATGTGAAGGCGAACTTAATCGATGAATACTGTCTGTTTGCACTGTTTCACCAACCATCCATATCTCTCTTTGCCTCTCCTCTCAGTCCTCCCCATTTACTGAAACACAGCAATATTGAAAGTAGGCCAATTAATAACCTTACAATTTGGCCTCTAAGTGTTCACGTAAACGGAAGAGCTGCATGTGTCTCACTTTAAATCAAGAGCTAGAAATGATGAAGCTTACTGAGGAAGGCCTGTCCAAAGCCTGAGACAGGCTAAAAGCTGTGCCTCTTGTGCCAAACACTTAGCCAGGTTGTGAATGCAAAGGAGAATTTCTTGAAGGGAATGAAAAGTGCTGCTCCAGTAAATACATGAATGATAAGAAAGCGAAACAGCTTTATTGCTGATATGGAGAAGGTTTCAGTGGTCTGAATAGAAGATCAGACCAGCCACAACATTCCCTTATGCTAGAGCTTCATCAAGAGCAAGGCCCTAACTCTCTTTAGTTCCATAAAGGCAGAGAGATTTGACGAAGCTGCGGAAGAATAGTTGGAAGCTAGCAGAGGTTGGTTCATGACGTTTAGGAAAGAACCTGTCTTCATAACACAGAAGTGCAAGGTGAAGCAGTAAGTGCTGCTTTGGAAGCTGCTGCAAGTTATCCAGAAGATCTAAGATAACTGATGAAAGTAGCTATATTAAATAGATTTTTCCATGTAGAGGAAACAGCCTTATATCAGAAGAAGATGCCATCTAAGACTTTTCATAGCTAGAGAGGAGAAGCCAATGCCTGGCTGCAAAGGATAGGCAGCTCTCTTGTTGGCAGCTAATGCAGCTGGTGACTTTAAGTTGGAAGCCAATGCTCATTTACCATATCATTAAGAATGATGCTAAATCTACTCTGCCTATGTTCTAGAAATGGGATAACAAAGCCTGGATGACAGTACATCTGTTTACAGCATGGTTTACTGAATATTTTAAGCCCACTGTGGAGACCTACTGCTCAGAAAAAAAGATTCCTTTAAAAATATTACTGCTCATTGACAATGCACCTGGTCACCCAAGAGCTCTGATGGAGATATCCTAAGAGATTAATGTTGCTTTCATACCTGCTAACTCAATATACATTCTGCATCCCTGTAGATCAAGAAATAGTTTTGACTTTCCAGTCTTACTATTTAAGAAATACATGTGGTAAGTCTGTAGCTGCCATAGGTACTGATTCCTCTGATGGATCTGGGCAAAGACAATTGAAAATCTTCTGGAAATGATTCACCATTCTAGATGCCATTGAGATCATTCATGATTCTTGGGAACAAATCAGAATATCAACATGAACAGGAGTTTTGGAGAAGCTGATTACAAACCTCTTGAATGACTTTGAGGGGCTCAAACCTTCAGTGGAGGAAGTAACTGCAGATGTGGTGGAAATAACAAGTGACTTAAAATTAGACGTGGAGCCTGAAGATGAGAACGAATTGCGGCAGTCACACGATAAAACATTAATGGATGAGGAGTTGCTTCTTATGGATGAGAAAACAAAGGTTTCTTGAGATGAAATCTACTCCTGGTGAAGAATCTGTGAACATTATTGAAATAACAAAGAATGTAGACTATTAAATGAACATAGTTGATAAAGCAGCAGCAGGGTTTGAGAGGATTGACTCCAATTTTGAAGGAAGTTCTACTGTGGGTAAAATGCTATCAAACAGCATTGCATGCCACAGAGAAATCTTTCATGAGAGGAAGAGTCACTTGATGCAGCAAACTTTATTTTTGTCTTATTTTAAGAAATTGCTACAGCCACCCCAACCTTCTGTAACCACCCTGATCAGCCAGCAGCCATCAACATCAAGACAAGATCCTTCACCGACAAAAAGATTACAACTTGCTGAAGGCTCAGATGATCCTTGGCCTTTTTTTGGCTAAAATAAATATTTTATTATTTTTTTAAATTAAGGTATGTACACTTTTAAGACATAATGCTATTGCACACCTAATAGACTACAATATAGTGTAAATATACTTTTTATACACACTGGGAAACCAAAAAAATTGTGTGACTCACTTTGTTGCGATGCTGGAACCTAACTCATAATATCTCCTAAGTATGCCTGTATAAGAAAAGAGGCTATTTGTCTGATATACATGAAGCATTGTCCTTTGAGGAGCCCAGGTTTATTGATGTGGGGTGACCTTTCCTTCATTACAGGTCTAACCATACTATTCGGTTCTCTCGTGAATGATATTTACTGTTGCAAACACCAAATCGGTGTTTAGTTTTTAGAATCTATCAGTGGATAAAATACAGAAGACTTAATTATAGTTAAGTGAAAGTGTTATAAACCCTGTCAGTATAAAAGAAATAATGTAAAGAAAAAGGAAGAAGGACTCTGAGGGCAGGGGCCAATCACTGCAAAGGCAGAAGTTGACAGAGCCACCAGGGACTGAGTGGCCTATGGAACCATGATGGGCTTAGAGGATGGAAGTGCAAATTACAGAGGGTTAGTCTCAGACCTTGAAATCTAATAGAATTTTCCCTACTGGGTTTAGAACTTGCTTGGGATCAGTGACATCTTTATTCCTTCAATTTCTCCCTTTCTGAATGGCGGTATCTGTCTTATGCCTGTTACCTCATTTTATTTTAGAAGCAAAATAACTTGTTTTCTAATTTAGGCAGTCCACAGTTACAGAGGAATTTTGCCCCAGGATAAATCATATCCTCAGTCTCACTCATGTGATTTAGATGATGAGATTTGGGACTTTTGAGCAAATGATATTTAATTGAGATTTTGGACTTAGAGTTGATACTGTAATGGGTTGAGAGTTTGGGGGATGTTGGGATGGGGTGAACATTGGGATGGAGTGACCTGTAGTGGGTTGAATGGTGGCCCCCTAAATAATGTGTCTACATCCTAATCCTTGGAATGTTAATGTTGTCTTATTTGGAAAAGGTATATGCAGATACATTTATGCAGATATAATTAATAGAGTCTTGAGATAAGGAGATCATCTTTGATAATCTGGGGAGGACCTAAATCCAATGACAAGTGTCCTTATTGGAGTGAGACAGAGGGAGATTTGACCCACACAGGAGAAGGTGATACAAAGATAGAGGCAGAGATTGGACTGATGCGGCTCCAAGCCAAGGAATGCTAAGGACTGCCAGCAGCTACAGAAGCTAGGAGAAAGGCATGGAATGGATTCTTCTCCACAGCCTCTCGAGGGAGTGTGGCTCTGACAATCTTGATTTTGTACTTCTGGTCTCTAGAACTATGAGAGAATAAATTTTTGTTGTTTAAAACCATCATGTTTGGTGGTTATTTTCTTACAGCAGCCACAAGAAACTAATACAGTTAGATACCTCAAAATATGAACTTTTCCACCCTTGAAAGGGATGTGCTGTACCAAATTGCCTACAGCAATAGTAGTCTACCAAGTGCTTTTCCCTCAAATCCATTCCCATTCATAAAGGATTGAGTTATGTAGTTACAGATCTAGTGAACTGTCTTTACCACTAGCCAGTACAGCTGCATTCACTGTCAACCCCAGTTTTCCTAGAAGGGATGAAGGCACAATCCATCCCATTAAGCCCTTAGGAATTCCAGCATAATGGTTTAAAAGTATAATTACAATTTCTTGCTTAGGGATCATCCCTGCTTCTGGCACCCACAGTTGTGGCCCTGCTCCCAGGGCCTTTGCATTGGGTAGGAAAAAGGAAAGTTGAGGTCATGTAGGGAAGCGCCAGCTGCTGTATCATACCATGATCAAAGGTTTATCGTCTGCCTTGTCATCCACTTCAGCATCCAAGGTTTATCGTCTGCCTTGTCATCCTTCCTTTTTCCAGACAATGCCATGTTTTAGTGAGTCAGGGTTGTTCTAACTAATCCTACTTCAGATGCCAACTGTGTCAGGGATGCCAAAGACCACTCTCAGTCTCACTGATTCATAACTCACAAGACTCAGAAAAGCTGTTATATACATTGTTACGGTTTATTATAGTGAAAAGATATAGATAAAATCAGCAAAGGTAAGGCCACGTGGTATAAAGTTCAGGAGAAACCAGGTACAAGCTTCAAAGTGTCCTCTCCCAGTGAAGTCACATGGATGCTGTATTATAGTGGAGTCAGTGTTATCTAGAGAGACAGAATGAATAGGATACATATATAGATACAAATATTTGAGAGGGGACTTATTAGGGGAATTGGCTTACACGATTATGGAGGCAGAGAATTCCTATAACAGGCTGTCTGCAAGCTGGAAACTTTGGGATGCCAGTGTCTTATAATTAATAAGTCTTAGTCCAAGTCCAAAAACCTTAGAACCAGGGAAGCTGATGGTATAATTCTTAGTCTGAGGCTGAAGGCCTGAGAACCTAGGGGGGGCACTGGTATAAGTCCTAGAGTTAAAAGGCCAGGGAGCCTAGAGATCTGATGTCCACAGGCAGGAGAAGAAGAGTGTCCCAGCTCCAGGTGAGAACATTTTCTCTGCCTTTTTTGTTCCATCCAGGCTTCCAGCTGATTGGATGGTGACTGCCCACATTAAGGTCACATCTTCCCCACTCAGTCCATTGACTCAAATGCCAATCTCCTCTGAAAACACACTCACAGACATACCCAGAAATAATGCTCTACCAGTTCTGTAGATACTCCTTCAACCAGTCAAGTTAACACCTAAAATTAACCATCATAAATGCACTTAATTCTTCCAGCAGCAATGGGTCACAACACTTGTGAAATGTTGTCTCCCAATGAAGCTCACTTGAGCCTTGGTGTCCAGAGTTTTTATTGGAGGTCATTTATGTAGGCAAGCAGCACCTGCATGACTGCCTGAGCTGCTCAGATTCCAGCCTCCCAGAGCAATATCAGGCCTAAAGCACTCATCATTCATCCTGTTGTTTGCATAAACTATCTAGTGAAACTGATAAAATATGGCCCAAGATCTCCGGCATGCAAAAATACTTTTATCATGCAGAGTATTCCAGAGCATCAGAGTTCATTTCCCAGGAGCTGGCCAAAGGCCAATCCTGAAGACTGGCTTTTTTGGGTGTGTACAGGGTTTGAGCAACCCAAACCTGATAAGTTAACTCTTTTCTGCACATATGTCCATTAAAATAGCAACCCAATGCTTTGGCTTGACCATGGGTATCTCCATTTCCTTGGACTCTTAAATTATTAGTGGTGGACCCTAACCAAAAGCTCTGAACATAATCTGCCAGCTACTTTGGTCTGTTCTTTCAGATTCTCTTGAAACACTGTATTAAACATTGCATCAGTGATTGTGGTTTATTGTAGGAAGCAGATAATGGTTTGATCTGGTGTACCTTCATCTGCTGTCATTGTACGATTGGTATGATTTTGTTGATTTATATTCTGGAGTTATTTCTTGCAGTTCATGAAGTTCCATCATTTTCAGCAGTGTGTACCAAGGTTATCACTCATTATTTATTTATTAATTCACTCATTCATTTCGTTCATTCTTTAAACAAGTATACATTGAACACCTAATTATTTGCTAGGTGCTACTCTAAGCACTGGCACCATGTGAATGAAAAAAACTGACGAACTCCTCTCCTTTGGGAAATCATATTCTAATGAAGAAACAGACAATAACCAATATACATAATAAATGAGGAAGTCATATAGTATCTAAGAAAATAATACATACTATGGAGAAAAAGGAAGTAAGGTAGGGAAATTAGGAATAATGGCGATAGTGATTTGGGAAACTTTTGCAGTTTTAAGTAGAATGATTATAAAAGGCCTCAATGAAAACTTGAAATGTCAGTGAGCATTTGAAGGAGGTGAGGAAGCAAGCCTTTCAGACAGTGTGGAGGAAGAATGGTACAGACACAACAAACGGCAATGAGGAAGGGCATACTTATTATGCTCTTTAAAGAGCTAGGAGTCTAGTGTGGCTGGTGTAGGGCAAGAATGGTGTAGGATTGTTTAGATAAATTTGTAGACATTATAAGGATATTGGTTTTTACTCTGAAGTAGGAAGCCATTGGAAACTTTTAAGCAGTGTAGTCACATGATCTGGTTTTCATTTTAATATCACTTTGGCTGCAGTGTTGAGAATAGACTGTGGGTTGGAAGCAGGGAGATTATTAGGAGTTAATTGTGATAATCCAGGTAATTGATGATAGTGGCTTACACCGGGGTAGTAGCAGTGGAGGTGATGATACATAATCAGACCCTGAGTGTATTTTGTTGTAGAGCCAACGGGATTGCCTGACAGATTGAATGTAGGGTGTGAGAGAAAGAAAGGAGTTGAAGATCATTGTAAGGTTTTTGGCCTGAGCAACTGAAAGGATGGTGGTGTCATTCACTGTGATGGGGATGATTGTGGGAGAAACAAGTTTTTTGAAGGCAGACTAGGAATTAAGTTTTGGACATATCAAATTTGGTATTTCTGTTAGGTACCTGAGTTTGTCATCAATTAGACATCTATGCCAAATAGGCATTTTTTGAGTTTAGGAAAGAAGTCTAGGTTTGAGGTATAAATTTGGAAGTCCATAAGGTTATAGCCTATAGCTAGAACCATACTCTGCATGAGTTCACCAAGGACATGAATGTACCTAATGAAAAGAATAGGTCTGAGGTCTGAGTCCTGGGGGGCACATACAGAATAAGAGTTCAGAGAAAAGGAACCAACAAGAGACTGAGGAAAGGCATCCACTGAAGAGGAAGAAAATTAAGTGATTATGATGTCCTGGAACCCAAGAGAAGAACATACTTTCAGGAGGAGGGAGTGATCAAGTGTGTTAAATGTTATTCAAAGCTTATCTTCTGAGTAGTAGGTAAGACCACCTTTTGAAAGTATGAAGGAATGAGGTTTAGATAAAGAGAGACAACTTAATGAAAAGCTCCTGGATTTGAAAATCAGGATAGACCTGGGGTCCAATCTCCTCTCAGTAGTTTAACTAGGTGAGGTAACCTGTCAGGTTGGTGTGTACATTTCAGCACGCATGCCAGGCAAGGAAGGTGGCCTGAGAACGATTTGAAACAACCATCCCAAGGAATGGAGGAGTGACCTAAGCAGGGATGAGTGAAAAGACCTCAGAAGATGCAGCTGAGATTGGACAGGGGATTGCAATGGTGCTAGTATGTTTATGTAATTTTTCTCTTTAGATTTGTAATACAGAGGTGAGAGAGTAGAGACTGTCTTGTCCTAATCCAGGGAATTGAGAGAGGCAGAAGAAAGACTGGAGTCTAAAGTGATTATATCATGATGGAAGTCAAAGGAGTTAATGTAGCCCTCCATGTAAGTCATATTTGGAACAGGAGCATCAAGAACAAAGTATCAAATATGATACTTGAGAAAGGTGATACAGTGTTTGTAGATAACAGAACAATTGTGCTTTCATTTTCTCCATCAAAGTGAAAAATCTTCAAAAGGAATAGAAACCAAGGAACAGTGAAAAGATAGGATGACAATTGGAAAATGGAAGAAGTGTTAGAAGTCAGCATCTGGGCCAATGTTCAATCTTTCAAGAGGGGAAAGTTAGAACCCAAAATTTAGAGCTTGATAAGTGTAACATCTCTCCTCTGGGGGTAAAAAAAAAAGTATGGGTTGCTAACACATGGCTTGCAGAGACAGTGAAAAAGTAAATAATGATCACTTGGAATCGTTGTGGTTTAATTGAAAATAAGTGTGCCATTTCACAATCATCAGGGAAATGCAAATCAGAACCACAGTGAGATATCAACCCAGTTTAAATGGCTTTTATCAAAAAGACAAAAAATAATGGATGCTGATAAGGATGTGGAGAAAAGGAAACCCTCGTACACTGTTGGGAATGTAAATTAATATAGCCACTGTGGAAAACAAAGTGATGATTCCTCAAAAAACTACAAATAGAACTACCATATGATCCAGCAATCCCACTGCTAGGTATGCATCCAAAAGAAAGGAAATCAGTATAATGAAGAGACATTTGCACCTCCATGTTTATGGGAGCACTATTCACTATAGCCAAAACATAGAATCAACCTAAGTGTCCATCAGCTATGAATGGGATAAAGAAAATGTGTGTGTGTGTGTGTGTGTGTGTGTGTGTGTGTGTGTGTGTGTATGTATAATGGAATATTATTTGGCCATAAAAAAGAATGAAATCCTGTCATTTGCAACAACATGGATGGAATTGAAGTTCATATTAAGTTAAATAAGCCAGGCACAGAAAGGCAAATATTACATGTTCTCACTCATATGTGGGAGCTAAAAAAGCGGATCTCATGAATATAGAGAGTAGACTGGTGGTTCGGTTTCTAGCGGCTGAAAAAGGTAGGGGGAGAGGGAGATAAAGAAGTTGGAGTACAAAAATGCAGTTAGAAGGAATAAGATCTAATGTTCAGTAGTTCAGTAGGGTGTCTATAGTTAACAATAATCTATTGTATATTTTAAAATAACTAGAAGAGAAGAATGCCCCCAGCATAAAGAAAAAATAAATGTTTGAAGTGATGGATATCCTAATTACCCTGATTTAATCATTATACATTATATGAATGTATCAAAATATAATATGTATCCTGAATATATGCACAACGATTATGTATCAGTTTTTTTAAAAAGTATGCCAGGGTAACACCTTACCTCTTCTCCTGTTTCCCACCCGCTGCATGTCCTCCTCTAGGTCTCACTGATAGCTCTGGGTGGATGCAGGAAATGCTTTAGACAGTGTATCTTGACTTCAGCCAGCTTCTGATAGAGTCAGTCACTATGGACTTGTCAAGATGGAGAAAATAAAGTAAACAGAGTAATAGTACCTGAGCTAAATACATACTAGGCTGTTTGAAGATGGGAGGCAGTCTTGTGAAGTGGAAATGACCTTTAATGTTGGACTTAGATGTGAAATTGATACGTTTTCACCTGCTGCTTGAGGAATTTAACTTCTGTGAACCCCAGTTTCCTCATGTCAAATGGGAATAATAAAACCTAACTTGCCAAGTTGGTACAGGGACTAAAGAGGATGACACCCTTGGTGTCCTTAATAATGGAGTGGAGATGTTCTCTTTCTCCTCCTCTTTGCCGTCTCCTTCTCCTTGTCCCCCTCAAAAAACCTAACAACCACAATATAGTGCGTGGGGCACATGTAAGGAGAATTAGGTCATGTGCAGGAGAGGGTGAGTGATAAATCAGAGAGGATTGGGGAAAGAAATACGAGAAGGAGGGCTGTTCTGCCTCATGTGAGTCCTCAAGAAATAAAATCCCATTTTCCCTAAAGCTTCTTTCTGTGAAAGAAATAAGATTTTAAAATTCTTTATTTAGTATTTCACCATGGATGAATATATGTGAACCTGTATTTCAAAAGCTTTCTTCTGAAAAAAAATTCTTATATTGTATACCCAAGCATTTCTAGAACTCTTCATTTATAATTATGATTAACGAATGGAGTTTTAAAAAGCATCACATTGTTTTAGCCACTAAGTTTTATCACTGTTATTTTTAACTTTTAGTTTTGACATGTTGCTTTTAACTGTAATTAAAAATTATTGGCATCTGTGTTTACTTTTTAGCTTGTGCATACCTTATCTTCAAAGCAGAAACTAATTAGTATGTGAAATACAGTACTATTAAATATGCATTAATGGGAAAAATTTTGTTTGATCAGATGTAAAATGTGGTAGAAAATGTATTTTAATATCTGAAAGATATGTACATGGTATTAATTCCAGTTTCATTCTTTAACAAAGAAATATTGTTTTAGCTTTTGTCCCCATACATCTTTACTGGCTCCTTTGATGTGTTCAGACAGATTACAGAATTTAAAAAAAAGTCTTCTCTCATGAAACTTACCAAGTGATTTAGAAAAATAACTATTAAATGTGATGGGCTTGTTTTAACAAAATAAAATGAAATACCCCACAGAAATATTATTCGAAGCACTAGAATATCTTTTCTAGTCCCAAATGATTTTCATACTTACTTTTCTTTAGTGTTTTCCTGTTTTACTGACCCAGATCACTTAACATCCTACACCATAACAATTAAGTGTTAGCTCTCTGTGATTATCTTTCTGACTACCTATAAAGAAGTATTTCTTTTGATTCACCCTCATGCTAGAGTCGTATAACTTTTATATTATTACTGTTAATTTTATATCCCAAAACTGTCCCCCTTTTTCCTATTCCTGCTGCCACCATTGTAGTCAAAGCCATCCACATTTCTCTTCTCGAGTACTGTAATAGTCTCCTGATTTTTGCTGTTCTTCTCAGAAGAACATGAGTAGACTTTTTAAAACATAAATCAAATTGTGTTACTCCCCACTCCCTCCATCTCGTGCACCATCACATTATCAAACTTACGCTCTTCCAATGGTATTGGTTTTCCTTTACAACCTCATTTCCAAAACTTCAAACCTCCATTTTTTCCTTAATACCACTTATCAGAATTAGTATAATAATTATTTATGTTGTATATTTACTTGTCTTCTCACTAGCCTATGAATTCCATGAGCAAAGGGATCTTATCTTTTTTATTAAACCACTTTATACCTGCACTGTTCTTAGCATTTAGTGAGTGCATGTCAGTGATTTTATTTTTTTTAATGAGTGTGTTTCGTTCTGAATATCACCAAATAGCTATTTGTGTAATGCTTAATGTATTTCTATTCATTATATGATGCACATTAACTGCAGTGTCCCCTCCTTTGCTTTTTTTTTCCGTTAACACTGACATCATCTGACCAACTAGAATGAAAACTCCATGAGAGCAGAGATGTTTGTTTTCTGTCTCTGATGTGTAGAACAATACCCAAAACATACTTGTTGCATATGTGTTGAAGGAGTGAGTAGATGAATGAATGAACTCCCACACACCTGACATCTTGGAATTCATTCCTATGATAAGCAGTTCCGTTCAACAGACATTTATTAAGTATCTGCTGTATGCTAACCATTATACTAGGCACCGTGGGTATAGAAATCAGTAAGTTCTGGTATCATTTCTGCTTCTGATTTAATTCGTATTAAAATGTTTGCTATTATTCTAATTGATTTAGGCATTATAGTATGATATGACAGTGGCTTTCAAATTGTTTGAGCACTTAAAACTGGCTCCTATAAAACAAGACTGTAGTGGTCTCATGCTTATGCTTTGTTTCACTAGTTTTACATACTGTGTTGTTAATTAACTTTACTTTCTGTTGAGACATAATTGGTCTGAACCTCTTGGAACAGTTTTGGGATCTTAACTTCTTTGATTAATCAATTTCTCATTTATCTTCTAGGTCTAACTAAGGTCAAATGATTTTATAAAGATAATAAATATATTGCAGTGTCCTGATGTTTTGCTCTTCATGTCTGTCTGTCTTATAATCTAATTTTGATTTGCTGACAGTGTTAAGAAACAGATCCAGCAAGGGCTTTGTTTAGAATCTTGCTGCAAGCAAAGAACAGAGATGCTGTGTTAGTTTTAGCAGTTTCCTTTCCTTTCTTCAAGATGGTGTTACTTCTGAAATATGAAACATTTTTTCCGTGTCTTTGTACGTTGAAGAAAATCTTTCCCAGTTTGCTTTTGATGTCAAGATAAGATTTATGTACAAAATTGGGGAAATATACTATCAGTTTATTTTTGGTTTGAAATACAGCCATATTTTATAATTGTCACCTAGAGTATGAGAGTCGTGACCTTTTTTTAAAGAAGCACATTAAACCTGTAGTCCTAGCTACTTGGGTGGCTAAGGTGAGAGGATCGCTTCAGCCCAGGAGTTCGAGGCCAGCCTGGGTAACAGAGAAAGACCCTGTCTCTAAATAAATAAAGAAATGATTGTTTTTTAAAAAAAATTAAAGAAGCACATTAAAAAGCCACAAGCAAAAGATACATTTTTATACTCTGTTCCTTTCTATTTATAAAATGTATAATTGAGAAATAAATATTATAGTTGTATTCTGTGTTCTTCTCTTTAATAACTGATTTTTTTAAAGTAGGAGACTTACAGATTCTATGATCTTTATTGTGAACTATATTCTTTATATCCCATGGAATAAAATTTATTACAAACCTGGAAATACTAATTACCTCATGCTGAAATATTAGCTGATAAGGCGTTCCCTCTGAGGAGAAATGCTTAGTATTTAATTTTCTGTGTCCCTGATAATTTTTTGGTTGATTTTTGTATCATTATTGATATACTTTGAGTAAGTATGAGTGAGAATATATGAGTTTCTACCTTACCCGTCTAATTAAATCATTAATTTTATTTTTGTTTTGTTTTGTTTTTTTGGTGGAGGGGAAGCTGAACAATAAAGGAAGCATGCCACTCTGTTTTTAAATCCTTTTCTATCGCTGAGTTTAATCTCTTCTGATTTTAGAGAAATAGTGAAATTTTTGTATCGTCAGTGCTCGGAACATATATTAAACATTTGCTTTTTTATTTTGTAGGATGAAGTGGCACACACTCTAACTGAAAGCAGAGTGTTAAAGAACACTAGACATCCCTTTTTGACAGTAAGTGACTAGAAGACAGATGTAATAATCATAACATTTTAAATTTAAGGGGATTTTGTTATAGACACTAAACTATGAAAAATAACATTTTAAATAACATTCATTTAGATATGCCGTTTTCTTTGTGGAAAGACCGTAAGTCAAATTTCCTTGAAGTTATTGGAATGTATGGATTTTTACAGTATGTATGCATTTGTAATCCCTCCCATTATCCATTTGTTACCTTTTTGAGACTTTTTTTTCCTCCCATGAGTCTCATTCCCATTAAAAAAAATAAAAACAAACCATAGAACTAATAGATTACCTGTGGCATTTTAAGGAGACCATTGAGAAAATGGTAATATTAAATGTAAAGATGTTATGTTTCTTTTGTTTATTAGCTTCTGATAAATACTTAAATGATCAGGTAGCGTTTTTTCAAATATGAAAAGAAGAAATCTTTATCGTATGTGTTTTATAAGACTCATTATAGAAATGAGACTTCTTTGAGGGATACGGTACTATAAGAAATATAGGAATACTGAATATATTGGAGATAGGATAAGTCATGATAACGTTTTTTTCACTAGACAAAGTATAAACTGTGATTTATATGTAAACTATGATTATAATTTAGGTGTTTTGAAACAAACTGATTTTTTTAGTCCTGTTCTTAGATTCCTTGTAATAGAGGGATAATTTGTAAAGTTTCTGTATGTTCCTGGTTCCAATAAAGTATATAGAGATTAAAAATAACAGCTAGACTTTCAAAAGTGGAACCCTTTAAATTGTTAGGATTGTCTAAAGTAGACATTTTCAGACTTACCTCTAGATATAATACCTAGATTTACTTTGTTAGTTTTTTATGTTTATTGCCTAGTAATAAGATAGCATTTTTTATATCTTTTTATAACCTATAAAATTACATGAACCAACCCTGTTCATGTTATGCATCCAGTATGCAAAAAGTGATATTGAAATTGTATTAGAAATCTGAATATAATAACTGTAACTATATTCCTAAGGAACTTCAACTAGAATAATTTGTAGGCCATACTTTGAGGTTGCATGGATTAGAACTTTGAGGACCAACACAGTTTCAAACAGATGGAGCAGTAGATTGAGGAAGTACTCATCAGAATTACCAAGTTTACTTTTACTTAAAATTTTCATTTTAATTTTTCTTATAATAATTACCTATTGCTGAGCTAAACAAAATTTGTTTTATGTTTCTCATAAACTCTTACTTAAGCATTCTTGAGTAAATAGATTCTTAAAGGAACAATAAATACATTTCATTAATCATGCTTACTATTTCTAAATGTTCTATTTTTGGTACCATTATAGTGATAAGAATGTAGGATTATAATATAACATTTTTTCTTTTTCATTTCAAGTCCTTGAAATATTCCTTCCAGACAAAAGACCGTTTGTGTTTTGTGATGGAATATGTTAATGGGGGAGAGGTGAGTCAAGAAGTAAATCCAGCATTTGCATGGTAGTGTTTTCATTATTTTAAAAACATTCCTTAATAATGCAAGTTATAATATAGCAGTTCTCCATTTCTTTATAGGGATTTGTATAGCTCTTTCTACTCTTGAGTAGGTGGGAACTGAATAATTTCTAATGAGATGTAATGATTATTTTTATATAACTACTTTTATATATTTGAAAGCATAATCATATTCTCCGTTTTTCTATATGTTTAAATGTAAAAAGTTTTACCACAAGTATGATTTTGAAGTCATGTGATTAAATTTTAAAAACCACAAATATAACGTGTATTATGTTTTATAAAGTTCTTCATCAAGTAGGCTTTCTGTGAAAGTTGTGAAAGTTATTTTACCCATTTTAAGTACCATGACTGTATTTAAGAGATTTAAGTTTCTTAAATACAGATCTTAAAGTTTTGAAATTTAATCATTTTAGTAGTATATTTCACCTATTCCTTTATTCCTTTCCTCATTTTTGGTCAAAATCAATGTGAGGGAAAGTGAAATTTGCTGGAGTAGTGAACTGGAAATATTTTACATTGTGGGCTTTCTAAAATAAATTTAATTATTAAATAGGGGCTTGTATCTCATAGACTTTAAAATATTCTTATTTTGAAAAATAAATAAATTAAACATCCTCTATAGAATTTTTTTCCTATAGAGTTATCTGGCTTGTAGAAATTAGTTGATTGCAAAATTTTATTCATTTATTTGGTAAACACATTTCAAGTGCCTAGGCGGTATAAGTTTATCAAAATGTGTTAAGACATTATCCTTACTATGAAGTATATAATTTATCTTTTAAGTGCATTATAAATTAGAATGTGTAGTGAAAGACCTAAGTGCTAATAAATTCATAAAAGAAAATGCTTTATGGATGATCTAGTATTTAGGGAAGGCTTAATGATATTTCAACTAGGGAACTGATTTAAGAAGATATTTCAAACTGAGAGGAGGATGTGAGCAGAATCACTGGGGGGTGAGCAAGGGCAAGAAGAACTTGAATAGTTAAATAATAATAATCCAGGCACGCAGAACTAGAGCCTTGAAGTCAATGTCTGAGAAACGACAAAGAAGATGGATGTTGTGAAACTGTAGGATTGGTACATTGTAATGATCAATTAATTGGATGTGGGTAGAAACAAATAATGATTTTTGGTTGGAATCAGAGAGACTTTACAGATACAGTGAAGTTATGAAGAACATGTTGAGGGTGAGACTATAAATTTGGTTTTGAAAAGGTTTTTCCCAAGGTTCTAAGGAAATATGTATGTGAAAATATCACAGACAGTAAATGTTATAACTTTTGGATTACATGGATAATTCATACAGATACAGTTTTGGGAGCCATTCCCTTAAAGGTTATAATTTAAGTTACAGAGGTAGAAATGAAATTGATGAAACCTCTCTGTCAGTATCTGTCAAAATTTAAAATGCGCATATTCCGGTACTCAGCAATTTCACTTCTAAGAATTTATCCTATAGACATACAAATATACCACAAAATGATATATGGATAAATATATTCACTGTAGCACTATAGTACCTTAAATGAACATTCAGTAAGAAGTCTACTTAAATAAATTGTATTACATCTGTGCAGTGGAATCTCTGTATCCATTAAAAAAATGAGGCAGCCCAGTATGGGCTGATACAGAAGTAAAATTTAAAAAGCAAGGTACAGAGTATAAAGCATGCTACTCTTGTGCTAAAATAAAATTAAACCATATACCTGTGTACCTATGTTTGTCTGTTCATTGAGTATCTCTGGAATTATGCACTGGATATTAGTGCTTGCCTTTGGGAAGGTAAACTGAGTGTCTGGGGATAGAATAGGAGGAAAACTTGTTTTTACTTATGTATTCTTCTGTAGCTTTTGTATTTTGTTCCACACACATATATTATCTATTTAATACTTGAAAATAGATGGATAGATGGATGACCAGGGGGACAATAATATAGGGAAAATGATAATTTGCAGACAAAAACTCAGAGAAACACTCTTAAGTGTCTCTTATTTTTTACACAGTATCATGTATTCACACCTATTGTAACACTCATCATGTTGTTTTATAGTTACCTATTTATTTGTCTATCTTTCCTCCTAAACTTTTAACTTCCTAAGAGGCTTATTTACCGGTATAACCCTAGCACCTTACACACTACCTGGCACATAGTAGGTACTTGGCAAATATTTATTGGATTATTTGAATGAGTAAATAAACAAATGGATGAACAAATTCCCTCAGGGGGCAGTGATGAGAGATGTTAGCAAAAGTGGTAAAATAGGCCGGGCGTGGTGGCTCATGCCTTTAATCCTACCACTTTGGGAGGCTGAGGTAGGAGGATTGCTTGAGAACAGAAGTTCAAGACCAGCCTGAGCAAAAGCAAGACCCTGTCTCTACCAAAAATAGAAAAAATTAGCTGGGCGTGGTGGTACATACCTATAGTCCCAGCTGCTTGAGAGGCTGAGGCGGAAGAATCGCTTGAGGCCAGGAGTTCAAGGGTACAGTGAGCTATGATGGTACCACCACACTCTAGCTGGGGTAACAGGTGGTAAATAAGAACTACTGAGAAGTAGGAAGAAAAATAGAATTTGTAATGTAGCAAATAGTTTATTTTGGAAAAAAAGCTGAAAATGTAAATTCAGGAGAATGTATCTTTGTATTTATAAAATAAAATACATATTTAAGTCTTCGTGCAAAGCACTCTGATAGATATTGTAGGGCATACAAATCTGAATTAAACATAGATCCTACTCTCAAAGAGTTTATGGTCTAGTGGGGAAGATAAGATACACAAATTATACTAAATGTAAAGTGATAATTATCACTTGTATCAGAAGTACAGTTGAAAGGCTGTGGGACTGCAGAGTATAGAAAGGAGATTTCTGTATGGTAGAATGAAGAAAGCTTCCTAGAAGGAGCTAGCTGGCATCTGCACTTTTATTCTAAACCTAAAGTACTTATGAGATTAATTAATTGATGATTTTTGAAAAAATTGTACACACAAAAGCAGATTTTCAGATTAACCGGATGGTTTTCTTTAGCATGTATACTCCTACATTATTTCTCTTGTTTGGCATGTCGTCTTTTTTTTTTTTTTTTTCAGAATTTTTGTTTTGGAATTGGGCTTATAGATAAGGACTAAATTTAATGTTTGAAGCAGGTGGACTGATTCTGTATGTGATGTATATAATTTTAAAATGCATAGGTAATTACAACATTGCTATATATACGGAGAAAGCAAAAATGAAAAATTATTTATGTTTAGCAATTTTAGTAAAAATGGGGTTTTTGTATATTTACTATCCCAATGTTTTATTCTTTTAAATTATCAGATGTACTTTAAAATAGTTATTTAGCCCTTAGAACATAATAGGGTTATTTTAATTTTTGATTTATCATTGCTGGGGAGGAAATCTATGATCAGTATATATATACATCCTTATGGTGACTTATTTAAATTTGGTTTTGCTTTACACTCACCTTGCCATTATTCTACCCAGGGATGCTTTTGTAAAATTTTGTAATGAATATTTTGTAAATAAAGGTACATTTAGCTACATTTTCCCATTTTCCCTATGAATGGTGACTTTTGGGACATCCTGTAAAACAATTGAGAAAGGAGTTAGCATGCTCTTGGCCGTGCTTGCTATATCTTTGCCAATATTACATTCATGTGCTGGATAACATTTCTGTCAATGACAAACAGCATATACGATGGTGGTCCCATAAGGCAGTAACATGCTATAGAGGTTTGCGGTCTAGGAGCAACAGGCTATACCATATAGCCTAGATGTGTAGTAGGCTATACCATCTAGGTTTGTGTAAGTACACTCTGTGATGTTCTCACAATGATGAAATCATCAAATGACAATTTTTCAGAATGTGTCTTTGTCATTAAGCAACACGTGACTGTATTTAAAGTACTAAAAAATCTCGATGGAAGTGGATTGTGAGAGAAACACTCGTTGTGAAAAACCAACACTGACTTCTTATGGGCATATCAGTGCAATGGAATCACATCATAATTGCATATAATTTATTTATATAAATTAAAAGAAATGGGCTCAGCAAGATATAGCTGAGATAGATTGATTACTTAATTGATTTAAATAATATAATGATTCTGCCATTCTTGTCAATGAGTGTATTCACAGAGTGACCTCAAGATGAGAGTAATGATACATTATAGTATCATTATTGCTATGATAATACTGGTGCTGTGGGACACAGAGAATGAGCACTTGAATTAATCTAGAAGGAAGAGAGGGAAGGAAAACAGATGCCAGGGTAGGAAACTCTTCTTAAAGTGGTTGCTAAGCTAAGACTGAAGGATAACTATAACTTAAGGATAAGTTGTATCAGTAAGGATTGGAAGGAGGGCATTCCTACGCAAATAAAATAGAACATGTAGAATGTGCAGGAGAATGCAAGTCCCACTGCCCAATATAGCACAGTATGGATAACGCATAACGTTCTGCAAAAGAAGCCCAGAAGAGTCTGAACGGGTAGTCAGGGTCACATTAGGAGAGATCTTCATTGCCAAGTCATTTAGATTTTGTCCTGAAGGCAGTGGAGCATCATGGAAGAATTCCCATGAAGACATATTAGAATAATACTTTACAACAGTGCAAAGCTTGAATTGGAGAGGATAAAGTGGAAGCAAGGAAGATACTTGGGAGGCTGCTATAGTCAGGAGGTTTTCAGTCATTCAGTTATAAAAATGGTGAGGTCATTAACTGAGGTAGTTTAAGTGAGAAGGAATCAAATTCTAGTGATATTTAGATTCTAGAATCACCATGATCTAATGACTAAATATACAGAGAAATATTTAATTTTTAATTTGCTGCTTAGGGAATTATGGATACTGGGCTATTCATAACAATAGGAAACACAGAAGAAGGTGCTCTTGGGGATCGTAGTTTTTTGAGGTGCCTGGGGGATATCAAGGAGGTGGGAGAGTTAGGTCAGAGATACAGATAGGTGTCATCAGCAAGGCTAAAACCAAGGAAGTGAACAAAGGTATTTAGAATTGGAACATCAGTGGCCAAGAGTGGTGCCTGGAGATGTGACAGTAAGACATGTTGGTGATAAGAGAAGCCTAAGGAAGGTCCTAGGCAGCAGGAGCCAGACCAGAGAAGCTTTAGACATTAAGGAGAGATTAAGTATAAGAGAGTATAGTAAATCCTGTAAGATAACAACTGAGAAATGTCCACTGGATTTGACATCTAGCAGTTCCTAAACAGAGTATCACGGATTCTTTCCTTTTTTGGATTGGTGCAAGGTATGCACCTTGGCTTAGTACAGAATGTACAAGGGTTGGTTTGGAGCCTGGTAGAACAGGTTATGAGTGCGAGTTCAGTGCAACTTTGGTGGACAGTAAGTTAGCATTAGTAGAACTGATTGTAAAATCTGTCTGCTAATGTGACCAATAACACTGCTGCTAATATATCCAGGTCACTCTCTTTTTACACCTTAGGTGTTAGTAAATTTACATGAGAAGCAGGAAAATGTCCTGGGAAAAAAGGTAAACTGAAAATTGACTAAGGTGGTGGAGTTTAGTTTGGTTACAGTCTTAGGACTCTTACCCAAAATCTTACTCATAGCTTTATTTCTTTCAGGCCTGTTTTGGACCTCTGAAATTTCTCACAAGGCTGAAATTTCCTGGAAGTTAGAGATTCATTAGGGGGGAGTAGAGGAAAATCATCATGTAGAAATGCTATTCATCTGATAAATTCTTCACATTTCTCTATTTTCTTTATGTAGGTACTGATGAACCTAACAGTTTGGTTATTTTACTATTGTTGTACGTACTTGGTTCATGGTACATTCTATATTAATTTCTTTCATAAAATTTATTTTTTGTATATCACTTTTAGTTTCATGCCATTTTGAGATCCTCTCATACTTATTCAGATTTCTTACTATTTGCCTGGCATTTTGGAACCAAAGTCATCTCATCTTAAATTCATGTAAGACAAAAGTACTAGCAGTCAGCATTCTAGTTCTCCTTACTAATTTATGGAGGTGTGATTTGGGTAATTTTTTAATTAAAGGTATCATTTCATATTCATAATGATTTTATAAATTTTATAAAGTTTTTAAATGTATAGATATCTTTACTGTCTGACAAGCTAATTTCTTTGCTGACTATTTTAGTTATTAGTATATTATATAGGTTATATCAGAATTCTGTTGCTTTCACCCAAAGCTTTTTCAAAGATTCCCAAGACAGTAAAAATGCATTTCATATTCACATTAGCATCTAAAGTTCGAGGCAAAATAAAGTTGAAAGTATTCTTTCTTTCTTTTTTTTTTTGTGCAGGAGTGGGGTGGGAGGTAAGAGAGAGTAGAGAGTATTTTAGTATATAATTTTGTAGTATTTCAAGGCCAGTTTCCTAAAGTGAATCATTAAACGAATATCTCACTGCATCTGAAGTAATCATCAGAAGACTGGACTAGCCTTAACATCTAAAATGCTTACTTACAAATCTAAAATCTCAGGAGAGGTGACTAAAGCTGCAGGGGCTGACCAGGCGTCTGTTTCCATGATTCCTCTCCATGTGGTTATGGCACAGCATGGCAGTTTCAAGGTAGTTAGACTTCATACACCAAGGCTGGCTTAACCCAGAGTGAGCTTTTCAAGAGGGTAAAACCAGAAGTAATATATGTATAATTCAAGACCCTGAGGAAGAAAAACGGGAGGGTGACACAAAACAACATTTAAATATCAAAAACTAGAATAGAAAAATACAGGATATAGTCTTTGTGTTCTGCATTTTTCAATTAGCACAATACTTTTTAAATTCATCCATATTGTTTCATATATCACTAGTTTGTTTCTATGGCTTTACTCCATTGTATGGATGTACCGTAATATGTTTATATGATCACCACTAGATAGACGTTTGGGTTCTTTGCAACTTGTGCCTCTTAGGAAAAAGGCTCTAGTGAATATTTCGGTACAAATCTTTGTGTGAACATATGTTTTTTAATTATCTTGGGTAAATACTTAGAAATGCAATTTCTGTGTCATTTGGTATGTTCAACTTCATAAGAAACTGCCAGACTGTTTTCCAAATTGACTATTCCATTTTTTGCATTCCCAGGATGTTATTTAACATCATCGTTGCACTTGGCATGGTGGTATTTTTAAATTTTGCCCATTCTAGTGGATATATAATAGTATCTTATAGCCTTAATTTGAATTTCTCAAATAACTAGCGATGTTGGACATCTTTTCTTGTTCTAATTTTCCATTTGTGTATCTTCTTTTTTAAAGTATTTGTTAAAATCTTTTGTCTGTTTTTTAAATTAGTTTTTTTCTTAATATTGAGTTATCAGACTTCTTTATATATTTTATGTAAGTGCTTAATTATACATATGTTTTGTAATTATTTTCTTCCATTTTGTAGTTTGCCTTTTCATTTCATAAGAGGAATTTTTTTTCCTGTGTATATTTCTGTTTAAATCTATTATTAGCATTGTATGCATAACTTACATTCAATAAAATTCATCAATTTTGATTGTACAATTCAGGAAGTTTTGACAGATGTATAAAGTAGTTACTATCACCATAGTCATGATGTAGAATGTTTCTATCACAGTAAGTCTTTCATGCCCCTTTACAGTCAATTCCCTCCCATCACTCCCATCTTGGAAACCACTGACAGGCTTTTTAACCAGTATCTTTTGAAGGTCAGACTTTTAAATTAGATGAAATATTAATACAATTTATCAATTTTTTTCTTTTATGATTTATAAATTTTGTGTTTAATTTAAAAACATCATTTCCTAACTCACGTTTATTAAGATTTTCCCCTTTGCTTTGTTCTAGAAGCGTTAGTAGTTTTAACTCTTACATTTAGGTCTGTGATCCATTTCAAGTTAATTTTCATGTATAGTGCTATATAAGGGTCAAGGTTTTTCTCTATTTTTTGGCAAATGGATATCTAATTGTTCCTGCATATTTGTTGAAAAACTGTCTTTCTCCCGTTGAATTACCCTGACACCTTGTCAAAAATCAACCATATATGTGTAGGTTGATTTCTGGATTCCATTTTGTTGCACTGATCCATCCTTACACTTACACCACACTGTCTTCAGTTTACCACACTTTTGCTTTAGAATAAGTATTAAAATCATGTATCTTTTGTTTCTTTTGCATTTCCATATAAATTATAGAATAAGCCTGTTGATTTTTTACATAAAGGCCTACTGGATTTTCATTGTGATTGTGTTAAATCTATTGATCAATTTGGGGAGAATTGACATGTTAACAATGTTGTCTTCTGATCCATGAGCATGGTATATCTTTTCCCATTATTTAGGCCTTTAGTTTCTTCCAACAATATTATGTAGTTTTTATTGTATAGTCTTGAACATTTTTTGTTACATTTTTCCTTAAGAATAATTTATAATTATGATTCATAATTATTTTGTTTCTTCTAAATGATTTATCATTGTTAAAAATTTTAATTTCTAATTGTTTCTTGCTAATATATAGGAATACAATTGATGTTTACTTATTAGCCTTGTATCATGCATCCTTGCTAAACTCACTTACTGGTTTGAGTAGTCTTTTATAAATATGGTGGGTTTCTCTGTATAGATGATCATGTCATGACAAGATGTTAAATTTTGTCAAAGAATTTTTCTGTATCTATTGTGATGGTCTTTTTTTTTTTTCTGCTAGTATTTTGAATTGATTTTTTCATTTTTGGAATGTTAACCTTGCATTTCTTGGATACATCCCACTTGGTTATGATATGTCATCCTTTTGATGTATTGTTAGATTCAGTTTGCTAAAATTTTGTTAGAATTTTAAATCTTTGTTCATTAGGAATATTATTCTGTAGGTTCCTTCCCCCCACCCCACTCCCCAAGTAATGTGTCCAGGCTTGGATTCAGGGTAATGCTGACAACTTAAAATTAGTTGGGAAGCGTTGCTTCCTATTCTGTTTTCTGGTGGCTTTCACCAGTCAAATTTTGGGACCAAGAGTTTTCTTTGTGGAAAGATTTTTAACAATAAATTGAAATTTAAAAAATGGATAGCCATGCATTTCATCTGTTTTTTCTTGAGTTAACTTTGGTAGTTTGTGTGTTTCCAAGAATTTGTCCATTTCATCTAAATTTTAAAATTTATTTTCAAAATATTGTTAATAATGTTCCTTTATTATCCTGTTAATGCTTGTAGACTCTGTAGTTGTCTTCTCTCTTTTTAATTTCTGATAAGTGTTTAAAGGTTAAAAATTTTTATGAATATTTTTAAAAAAACAGCTTTAGGTTTTATTGATTTTTTTTCCCTATCAATTTTGAATTGTCTATTTCATTGAGTTCTACTCTGATTTTTATTATTTCCTTCCTTCTGATTACTTTGGATTTAATTTGGTTTTCTTTTCCTAGTTTCTTAATGTGCAAATTTATAGCATTTACTTAAGCCCTTTTTTCTTTTCCAATACAAGTATTTAATGTTACAAACTTCCCTCTAGACACCAATTTTCATGTTATTTTGATATATGTTAATATTTGTAGCATATTTTAAATGTTATATTTTTAACATGTAATTTTGTATCTCTTAAATCTGTTATTCTTTTCCCAAATTTACTGATTTCTGTTGTCACTTTTTCTATGACCAATGGACTACTGAAAGGTGTGTTAATTTACAAATAATTGGGGATTTCCGTATATCTTTCTTTTTTGGATTTATAGTTTAATTTACCTGTTGTGAGAGAAACATACTCTATATGGTTTACATCCTTTTAAATTTGTTGAGCCTTGTTTTTTGGGTCAGAATATGTTCTGTCTGGTGAAGGTGCTGTCTGAGCTGAGAAAGAATATGTATTCTCAGTGTTGGGGAGAGTGTTCTATAAATACCAATTAGGTCAAATTGATGATGTAATGTTTAAATGTTCTATACCCTTACTAATTTTCTGTCTGCTTTATCAAACATTGAGAGAGTAGGGTTGAAATCTGCAACCACAATTATGGATTTATCTATTTCTCCTTTCAGTTTCTTTTATACAGCCTGTAGTTAGGTCATACAAATCCAAGCTGATCAGTTCTGCCTTTTTTATTTAGAGTGTTTAGAATATATACCATGAATATGTATGGTTTAGGTTAAATATTGCTATTTCTTTTATTTAGCCTATTTGTTCTTTGTTCCTGTTTAAAAAATCTCTTCCTACCTTCTTTTGCATTAATTGACTATCTTCATATTATTCTATTTATATTCACTATTGTATTAGCTGTGCTTCTTTGTTTTGTTTTTATTTGTTTTTACTTGTTTTTTATTTTTTTAAATTTTTATTTGTTTTGTTTTTATAGTGGTAGCTTTGGAGTTTAGAATATATATTTCTTCTCATGATAGTCAACTTTCAAACAATATGATATTACTTGTTAAGAACCTTACGAGGGCATACATCTATTTCCCTACTTTTTGTCTTTGGTGCTATTGTTCTTAGACATTTTACTTCTACCTACATTGTAACCTGTATAATACACTGTTGTTATTTTTGCTTTCAGCAATCAATTATCTTTCAAAGTAAAAATTTTTTAAATGAGAAAAGATGTTTTATACTTACCATATGGTGATCATTTCAAGTACTCTTCATTCTTTTGTGTAGATGCACATTTTCATCTATTATGTTTTCCTTTTGAGTGAAGAACTTCCTTCAACATTTTTCTGTGGTGTGGGTCTGATTGCCATACTTTTCTTAGCTTTTGTTTGAGAAAATCTTTATTTTGTCTTAATATGTCTTCCTTCCTTTAAAACAACTTTACTGAAATATAATGAGAAATTATAAATAAATTACACACATTTAAAAATATACAATTTGATAACTTGTGACCCACGAAATCCTCACCACAATAAAGGTAATGAACATATCTGTCATCCCACAAGTGTTCTCCTGTACGGAAGATGTTTAGATAGAGAGGTACCTTTGAACTACGTCTTTAAGAATAGATGTTAAATATGTTCTCCAAATAAGGTTAGTTTATTCATTCAAAAATGTTTATTGAACGCTTACCATGTCCTAGTCATAGAGTTCATTAAGGTGAATAAAAGTCATGACTCCTAGAAGTGGATGCATATTATAAAATAATAAAATAACAAAGCAAAAATAAACCTGATAAATGTATTGTAATAGTGATGAACAGAGTGCTGTGGTGTAAGAGAGAATAATGGAGAACTATTATAAATTGAGTTATCTCTTTGAGGAAATAGTATTTAGGTTGAGACTTGAAGGATGTGAGGGAAGGAACTGCCTGTGCTCTGATGAGAGAAACCTATTGGGAATGAGACCTTAGCACATAACTATAGACACATTCATCTTTTCACAAGGATGGGTTGAATACCTGCCTACTTCTAGGCCCTGGGAAGATAGCTGCACTCTAGTACAGTTCTTACTAGGCTATTATGAGAGAGACTTATGGAGAAAATATCTTCTTAATGGAATGATTTATACATTTATCATCTCAAATTAATAGAAACTGTACAAGTATAATACAAAGATGATATACTTTACAGTCAGTTAACCTAACTTTGAATCCCTGTTCTGCCACTTACTTTCTGTGTGATACTGGGCAAGTTTTGCAACATATGTAAGGCTTAGTTTTCTCCCCTACGTGATGAAGATCATGATAGTGCCTATCTTATGAGATTGTTTTGAGGATTACATGATAGTTTGTAAATACTTAGCATAGTGCCAAGGAAAATAGCAGCACTCAAAAAATAGTGCTTACTGTAACAGGAATAATAATATTAATTTATATTTATTATAATTAATCTGTAATATGGAGATAGCATGTAGCTTTTATGATTGTTGTTAGCCTTTCATGTCCTTAATGCTCAAAAATGGTAGTGTTTATTATTTTTATTGTATTGGTATTGAACATATTTCATTAATAGCCAGATATTAGATATATTTCATAATAGATTTAAATATTTTTAAATAATTACCTTAAGAATTTTTGCCCTTTTAAAAGTACATTTTATTCTCCAAGTGAAGAATCTATTAACATTTAAAGTGGTAGAACTGAGCAATCTCTTCTTTAATCTTTTTAATATAGTTTTCAAGAAATATGATAATGTAAATTGTTTTAATTATAGAAATAGATTGGGAATTTAAAATTATTTTCTTTAAAACGACTTTTTTGTACTTACCACATTATTAAATATTTTTATGAGGTGGCATTTTAATCCCAGAAAATTTACTTAACTTTTCTTGCCTTGCATTGCTTCTTTAAAAATTGCTAGCTTACAAACTAGTTTTTCTAGTATCATGCACCTAGTTGGTGATCTATAATTCTGGTTACATTTCAGACTTGTTAATAAAAAAGGAGAGAAGTAGAGAAATAGAGCTTGAGGCATTTAGCCTATAATTTATAGTTAACACAATTACCACTAAACAGCTGTTTCAAAGCAACTTTTACTTTAGATGCTTTTCAGTTCTCTTATAGCATCTTAGGGGTTTAATTTATATTTTAAAGAAATTTTATTTTGAACCATGTAATTAAGAGATGGCGTTTTCATATTTGCATCTCATGTCTATATCACTGTCATTTCTAAAACAGCCTTACTTCAAAAACTAAATGTAATTAGCTTTGCATTAATTTTTCTGTAAATAACGCATGTACACTAAGTGCAAATTGTGAAAAAGATAAGCATTATCTGGAAGATGATTAATAAGAATTACTGTTACATGTAAGAATATAATACTTTAATTCTATAAAAGTAGATTAATGTTTATTTTATAGTGTAACTCATACTATTTCAATTATGTGGCATAGTATTTTTGATTAATTTCCCTGTAGGTGAGCTAGAGCCATTCTTTTTCTCTTGGGTCTTTTTGTATACCCACGGGATGTGTTAATCAGCATTATTGCACAGACTGCCATGTCTTATTGCTTAATTAATTCATTGTCTTTAGGTTATTCAGGTTCCAAGCTCCATCAATATTATGATAAGGAATCTAATCATTGAAATTAATGAGACCCATATTAAGCATATTTTGTTATTCTCCAGATAGCCAATCTTTTACAATTACCAAAGAATGACTAAAGTTATATAGGTATTATTTGCAAGGAAAAAGATAATTGAGTTTAAAACATTAGGTTGCAGTGATAATTCTTAGGACATTTTTAAGTCCAAATCTTTATTTTTGGGAAAATTTGTTGCATTAAAGATGTAACAGTTTTTTAAAATACAGCAGTTTATTTTCAAAATAAGCATTCTAGGTTTGTGATAAAATACTTGTATATTTAGTAGTTTGAGATAATGCATTTACATTACTGTATTCCTAAAGCATGGATAAGCACAACACAGAAAAAAAAAATATGTAGTCTTTGCCTAAAGGAACTTAAATTTCTAAAGATATGCTCCCTGCTTGAGCAACAAATAACTCATTTTCCTTTTTGAACAAAAGCAAAATTATTCAATTATTATATATGATTTTTTATATGTCTAATAAAAATACTTTACCTTCAAAACTTTAAGCCTGATTCACCTATTCTAAAATGTCATAGAAATGGAATCATACAATATATACTCTTTAGTGTCTACTTTTGCTCAGCATAATGTTTTGGGGATTGTCCATTTCTTTGCATTTCTCAGTAGTTTATTCCTTTTATTACTAAGTCATTATCCATTGCATAGCTATACTACTGTTTATTAATCCTACTGGTGATGTGCATTTGGATTAATTGTCTAATATGAATAAAGCTGATATGCCTGTTCATGTACAAGTTTTTTTTTCTCTTGGATAATACTGAGGAATATGATTGTTGGGTTTATGGTAAGCATATGCTTACACTTTAAGAAACTCCAATACTGTTTTCCAGAGTAGTTATATCATTTTGCAATCCCAGAACCATTGTATGAAAGTTCTAGTTGTTCTACATCCTCACCAACATTTGGCATGGTCAATCTTTTTCATTTTTAGTCATCTAACAAGTATGTAGAAGTATGTTATTGTAGTTTTAAATTGCATATCTCTGATAACTGATGATATTAAATATCTTTTCACATACTTTTGGACATTTTTATATATTTTTTGTGACCTGTTTGTGCAAATATTTCACCTGTCTATCAATTGGGTTGTTTATCATCTTATTGAATTATAAGAGTTCTTTATATATTCTGGTTACAAGTAGTTTGCCAAATGTATGTATCAAATTTTGTCTTTCATGGTTTTTACCTTTTTGTGTAGTAAGAAATCTTTATCTACTCTAGGTCACAAATATTTTTTCCTATTTGTTACGTGTCATGAGCCACATAACAGTGTTTTGGTCAATGATGGACAGCATGTACAACTGTGGTCATATAAGATTATAATGGAGCTAAAAAATTCCTGTCGCCTAGTGATAGCCATCATGACATCTTAGAGCAATGCATTACTCCTGTGTTTGTGGTGATGCTGGTATAAAGAAACCTACTGTGCTACCAGTGGTATAAAAGTCCAGCACATACAATTATGTACAGTATATAATACTTGATAATAATAAATGACTATATTATTGGTTTATGTATTTACTCTACTTTTTTATTGTTACTTTAGAGTGTATTCCCTCTACTTATATATATTATTATATATGTATATAATATTTATATATATATGCTTTTATATATTTTTTTATATATGCTTTTTTATATATATATATTTATATATATGTAAAGTTAATTGTGAAACAGCCTCAGGTGAGTCCTTTAGGAGATATTCCAAAAGAAGGCATTATCATAGGAGCAACATCTGTGTGTGTTATCACCCTTGAAAGACCATCCAGTGGGACAAGATATGGAGGTGGAAGATGGTGATATTGATGATCATGACCCTGTGTAGGCCTAGGCTAATGGGTGTGCTTGTGTCGTCATTTTTAACAAAAACATTTAAAAAGTTTAAAAAAAAGTTTTAAAAATAGAAAAAAGTTTATAGAATACAGATATAAAGAAAATATTTTTGTACAGCTGTGAAATGTGTTTGTTTTAAGCTAAGTGTTATTACAAAGAGTGAAAAAGTTAAAAAAAAAACATTTATAAAGTTAAAAAGTTACAGCAAGCTAAGATTAATTTATTACTGAAGAAAGAAAAATATTTTTTATAAATTTAGTGTAGGGTAAGTTTACAGTGTTTATAAAGTCTACAGTAGTGTACAGTGATGTCCTAGGCCTTCACATTCACTCACCACTCAGTCACTGACTCACCCACGGCAACTTCAGCCTGGCAAGCTCCTTTCATGGTAAGTGCCCTACACAGGTATACCATTTTTTATCTGTTGTATCATATTTTTACTGTACCTCTTCTATGTTTAGATACACAAATATTTATCATTGTGTTACAGTTGCTTAGTATTCAGTACAGTAACATGCTGTATAGTTTTGTAGGTTAGAAGCAATGCCATCTAGGTTTGTGTAAGTAAACTCTGTGGTGTTCGAGCAATGGTGATATTACCTAAAGATACATTTCTCAGAATGTATTCCCGTTATTAAGTGGCGTGTTTCTTCTAGAACTTTTTCAGTTGTACCTACTACATTTAGGTCTGTCATACATTTTAAATTAATTTTTATACATACTGTAAGCTATGAGTTAAGGAGATTTTTTGTTTTGTTTTGTTTATTTTCATACGGACATCTGGTTATTTCAGTATCTTTTGTTGAAAAGGCTATCCTTTGCCCCATTGAAAAACCTGGGCACCTTTGTTGAAAATTAGTTTGTCGTGTGTGTAGGTCAATTTCTGCATTCTCTATTCTGTTTCATACATATATGAGCCTCTCTTTATACCAGTACCACACTGACTTGATTATGGTAGCTTTAGAGAATATTTTGAAATAAGGAAGAACTTTGTTCTTTTTTCAGAATTGTTTTGACTCTTCTATGCCTTTTGCATTTCTATTTAAATTTAGTATCACCTTGTTAATTTTTACAAAAAAAGCCTTCTGGAACTTTGATTGTGATTGCATTGAGTCTATAGATCAATTTGGGGAGAACTGACATCTTAATAAAATTGAGTCTTCTAATCCATAAATATAATATGTCTGTTTACTTATGGTCTTCTCTAATGTCTATTGAAACACTTTGTAGTTTTCAGTATATGGGTCTTATACAATTTTTTTTCAATTTTCCTTTAGGTATTCCTTTTTTTCCCAATTGTTTGTTGCTAGCGTGTAAAAATACAATTGATTTTTGTGTATTGACTTTGTATTCAATAAGCCTTCCTAAGCTCACTTGTTACTTCTGGTAACCTATTTCATAAATTTCTTTGAAATGTCCATGTAGAAAGTCTTACTTTCTGTGAATAATGGCAATTTTACATTATGCCAGTCTGTATGGCATTTATATATTTGTCTGTCTGTCTATCTGTCTATGCCTCTGTCACTGGCTAGGAACTTTAATACAATGTTGAATAAAAGTGAGCATCCCTGTTGTGTTCCCTATGTTAGACGGAAAAGATTCAGTCTTTCATCATTAAGGGGGATGTTAGCTATAAGTTTTTCACATATGCCCTTTATCAGGTTGAGGAAATTCTCTCCTGTTCCTGAGAGACTTAACCGTCAGTGGACATGGACTTTTCTTAAAAGCTTTTTGTGCCTCAATTGAGAATGATTATGTAGTTTTTCCTTTTAGCTTATTTATTTGCTAAATTACATTGATTTTCAAGTGTTAAACCAGCCTTTCATTTTTGAGATTAACTCTGTCTTAGTCATGCTATCTTATTATCCTTAGTAATTTGTTGGATTTGATTTGGTAAAGTTTTGCTAAGATTTTTACATGTATGATTATGAGGGATATTGATCTGTATTCATCTTTTCATGTATTATCTTTGGCCTCATTCCCTCCTCTTTGATTTTCTGGAAATATTTGATAAAATTGTTATTATTTCTTTTTTGAAGAGATGGTAGAATTTACCAGTTAGTTTTTTTGGAACTGCAAATTTCATTGTGGGATAGTTGTTAACTACACACTCATATTTAAATTTCCCCATTTTATGTTCAACTTATATTATACCATTTCACATATATCCTAAGATCCTTTCACCTGTACACTTTGATTTCCTCTTTTGAGCCTTTGTGTGTTGTTGTAATACATCTACTTTTGTATATGTTACAAATGCCATATGCATTTTGTTTTAAACAATTATCTTTTAAAGAGATTTAAAACATAAGAAAAATTGATTTCTCTTCACCCGCATAGTTACCATGTCTAGTCATTTCTTTAGGTATAGATCCCATTTTCCTTCTGGTGTAATTATCCTTCAGCCTGAAGCGTTTTCTTGAATATTTATAGTACAGTGTCTCTGGTGATGAATTCTACAACCTTCTACATGTCTGAATAAAGAATTTATTTTGATCTCAGTTTGGAAATATATTTTAGCTGTGCACAAAATTCTGATTTGCCAATTATATGTTTCATTGCTATAAAAACGTCACTCCACTTTCTTCTGGCTTACATAGTTTCTGACAGGAAGTCTGCTCTCATTCTTGTCTCTGTTCCTTTGTGCTTGACGTGTCGTCTTTTCTAGTTGCTTTTAAGCTTTTCTCTTTATCACTTCCTCTCGGCTATTTGATTATGATGTGCCTGGGTGTGGTTTGCTTAACATTTCTTTGCTTAAGAGTTTTTTTTTAAGTCTTTGTGGATCTATAGGCATGTAATTTTCATTCACTTCATAAAATTTTTAGACATTCTTCTTTAACTATTTTTTTTCTGTTCTCTCATTTCTCTTGTGCTATACTGAGAATCCACTCATGTATATTATACAACTTAATGTTGTCTCACTGTTTACTGATAATGTCCTATTCATTTTTTTCAGTCTATGTCTTTAATTTTGGATTTTTCCCTTGTCTTTAAGCTTACTAATATGTTCTTATCCAGTGTTTAACATGGAATGTCTAATACCCATCCAGTATATTTTTCATCTCAGACATTTTTCATCTCTCGGAGTTTGATTTGGGACTCTTTGCTGCATCTTTCATTTATTATGTTTCCCTCTACCTTTTGAACTGTTCAGCTATATTTTTAATAGCTGTTTTATTGTGGTGTTCTAATTCTATCATCTGTGTCATTTTCTCTTCATTGATTATGTCTGTTTCTCTTCATTGATTATCCTTTTTGATAATTATAGTGATAAAAATATAGGTTATATTTTTCTGTTTCTTTTTATGCCTGATAATTTTTTATTAGATGCCAGACATTGAATTTTACATTGTTGGATGCTGGAATATTTGGAATTAAAAAATACATTTTTAGGCATTGTTCTTACGTATAAACGGTGTGATCCCATCTCCTATCAAGGATTGCTTTTAAGCTTAGTTAGACTGGTCTGGAATAGCCTTTGCTGTAGCACTAATATTGCTGCACCACTGAGGCAGTATATTTGAAGACTTTATTGGATGCCATATTTTTTAGGAGATCTTTTCATTTTGCCTGGTGAGGACATGAAATATTTTTGCCTCTGTAAGCCTAGTGATTGTTTCACCTGATCCTTTCCAGTGGCTCTTTCCCTAGACTTAGTATTTTCCTCACGTACATGTGCTGCTCAATAAGACTCCAAGGCAGTCCACTGCGGGTCTCTGGAGTTCTCTTCTCTATAGTTATCTGTCTCATGAATTACAGATACATTGGTGTCCCAAATCTCTGAACTCAGTGTTATGAAATTAAGGATCCTAGTAGGCTCTTTTTTGGTTTTCCCTGCCTGTGTTACAGCCTGGATATTCTTTCCAGGCAGCAAGCCAGGGCAATCATAGCTATTACCTTATCGTTTCCCTTTTTTCTGGAGCCACTGTATTCTGAAGCTTTTGTATGGTTTTCTAGTTGTTGAAGAATAGAGTGTAAATCAGGTCTCTCTTACTTAATCATGGTCAGAGCAGAAGTCTCTTGCATTCGTATTTTATGGATATCTTCACAGGATACAGAATTTTATGATGCCATTTTTTTCTTTAAAAAATTTTTACATATTGTTCCATTGTCGTCTTTCTTATATAGTTTCTAAGGAGAGGTCTGGGGAAATTTTCTATTTGTTCCTCACTATGTAATGTGGGGTTTTTTTCTCAGAATGTTTTAAAGATTTTCTCTTTATCACTGATTTTTCAGCAATTTCAGTGTGCTATGATTTCTTATGTTTTGAGCTTTCATGCATGTATGTGAATTTTTATCTTGTTAGGGTTCATTGAGATACTTAGATCTGTGCATTTATTGTTTTTAATCCAAGTTTGGAAAATTTCAGGCATTATTTTTCAAATTCCTTTCTTCTTTCAAGGACTTCTATTACACATATGTTTGACTCCTGGATACTGTAAAGAGGTCACTGAGGCTTTTTTTTTCAGTTGTAATGTATATAGTTTCTTTTGCTATGATTTCATGTTCATTGGTCTTTTATCTTGCAGTATCTAATGTATTGTTAATACTGTCCAGTGAATTTCTTACTTCAGATATTACTTATCTCTGTAGTCTCATTTGGTTCTATTTTCATTTCCCTTTATCTCTTCTTTATGTTCATGTACTGTTTCAAAGTCAATGTCTATTAATTCCATCCTCTCTATAATTTTTAGGTATGTTTCTAATGACTGATTTTTCTCTTGGTTATTAGTCATATTTTCCTGCATCTTTTCATGTTTAGTAATTGTTGATTGGATGCCAGATCATTTGCTTTGAGGGGGTTTTTTGTTTTTGTGTTTTTTCCCCACCTTTATTGAGGTATAATGAACAAATGAAATCGTATGCAGTGATATTTGAGAGAGATATATATGTATTATGAAATGAATGATTGCCACAATCAAATTCGTTAATACATCTGTCACCTCAGTTACCTTTGTGTGTGTGCGTGATGAGAATACTTAAGATCTACTCTCTTAGCAAATTTTAAATACACAATACAGTATTTTTAACTGTAGTCACCAAGCTGTACGTTAGATCCCGAGAACTTACTCATCTTCTAACTGGAAGTTTGTACCCTTTGACTAATATCTCCCCATTTTACCCAGTCCCCAACTCCTGGTAACCACCATTCAACTCTCTATTTCTATGAGTTTAACTCTTTTAGATTCCACATATAAGTAGAATCATGCAGTATTTGTCTTTATCTGTCCGACTTATGTTACTTAACATCATGTCCTCAGGGTTCATCCATGTTGTTGCAAATGGTAGGATTTTCTTTTTTATGGCTGAATAATATTCGTGTGTGTGTGTGTGTGTGTGTGTATACCATATTTTCTTTATCCACTCATCTGTCAATAGATGTTTAGGCTGTTTCCACCTCTTAGAATAGAGATACTTGGACTCCCACCTTCATTGCAGCAAATAATGCTACAGTGAACATGGGAGTACAGATATCTCTTGGGATATTGATTTCACTTCCTTCAGATATATACCCAGAAGTGGGGTTGCTGGATCATATGGTAGTTCTATTTTTAATTTTTTGAGGACCCTGCATACTTTTTTCCATGATGGCTGTACCAATTTACATTCTCACCAATAGTACACAAAGGTTCCCTTCTCTCCAAATCCTCACCAACACTTGTTATCTCTGTCTTTTTGATAATAGGCATCCATCCTAAGAGATGTGAAGTATTATCTCAGTGTGGTTTTGATTTGCATTTCCTTGATGATTAGTGATCTTGAGTACCTTTTCATGTACCTGTGGCCATTTGTATGTCCTCTTTGAAAAAAAAGGTCAGGTTCAGGTCCTTTGCCTGTTTTTTGATCTCTCGCTCGCTCTCTTTTTTTGGCTGTTAAGTTGTAGGAGTTTCTTGTATATTTTTCATATTAACCCCTTATCAGATACATGGTTTGCAAATATTTTCTGCCATTCCATAGGTTGCCTTTTCACTCCGCTGATTATTTTCTTTGCTGCACAGAAGCTTTTTTAGTTTGATATAGTCCTACTTATTTATTTTTGCTTTTGTTGCTTGTACTTTTGGTGTCTTATCCAAAAAACCATTGCCAAAACCAGTGTCAAGCAGTTTTTTTCTATATGTTTTCTTCTAGAACTTTTATAGTTTCAGGTCTTATGTTTAAGTC
Source organism: Daubentonia madagascariensis (assembly GCA_023783475.1). NCBI lineage: Eukaryota > Metazoa > Chordata > Mammalia > Primates > Daubentoniidae > Daubentonia > Daubentonia madagascariensis. The sequence continues at coordinate 10,798,622 of JAKFHU010000258.1, read as the reverse complement.
TTTAATCCATTTTGAGTTGGTTTTTGGATATGGTAAAAGATAATGCTACAATTTTATTCTTTGCATGTGGATAGCCAGTTTTCCCAGCATCATTTATTGAAGAGACCATCTGTTCCCCATTGTGTATTCTTGGTGCCCTTGTCAAATTTTGTTTACCATATATGCATGGGTTTATTTCTGTGTTTTTGATTCTGTTTCATTGGTTAGATAATTTGAATTTTCTGGATTTTGTTGTCATCCTTCGAAGAGTGTTAGACCTTGTTCTGCAAATGTGATTGATATTTTACAATCTTGTTGTTAGCTTTGTTAGTGTAGGTTTAGCTTTTACTTTGATTCTTTTGAGATATCTGCTGAATGCCTGAGTGTTCAGTAATGATTGTCCTCTGACTGCTTAAAATTGAATGTCTCTTAGCTCTCTGTGAGCTCTAGGAATTATTAGGTATACCGCTCCCCATTCCTTCTCTGCTTGTCCTCATAGAGTTAACCTTATACATGCATTGCTTAGTATTCAGCAGCAGATTCAACTATGCAGGTTCTGTATAGCTTCCTCTTCGCTGGTATTCTTTCCTGCAGATCTGCCTCACCAGCCTCAAAATCTGATATTTATGTGTCCAACAGTGAAACCTCTGAGTTATGCTTAGGATTTTTCTTCCTGAATAATGGGCCAGAAAGTAACCACAGGCAGAAGGAGGGTAATCATATGGCTCACCTCATTTGTTTCTGTTCTCACAGGAGTCATAATCCCACACAGCCTGTTGTCCAGTATCGAATGAGAGTTCTGTCATATATTTTCCCAGGTTTCATTTTTTGTTGTTTTATCTGTTTCTGTCAGTTGTTTAGGGCAGTTGGGTCAGTTCAGTCCCACTGAACTTTTCATTCACATTTTCTAGTTTTTAAAATTAATTTCATATTTTTAATTTAAGTATTAATTACATCTGAAATGTATTTTGTTATGGTGTGAGATAAAAATCTACTTTTACTTTTCTTCAACATGGTTGGAAGGCTGTTTTCACATTTTTGTCAATGTATATACTTCTGCAAAGAATATCACTGTGTAGAAGATAGCTTCTGTGTTTCTTTTTTTTAAAGGAAATTTCTAGAAGAGGAACTACTGAACTTTAGAAATTATCTTGGTATTACTGCCAAACTGTTTTGCAAAGAGTTTCTGTTTACTTACCAGCCACCAATGTATAAAGATGCTTATCTCACCACACTTTCCACTGACAATGTATTAAAAATTATCCTTTTTAAGTTTTTGTCTCTACTGCATTGATTATTATAAGGTGGTATGTTTTCATATACTTTAATAATTTGTATTTCCCTTATATTGTCTATGTCCTTAACCCATTTTTCTTTGTGTTTTAGTCTTTCGATTTTTCATATGATTTCTTTATTAAGTATATGAACTTTGTCATATTTGTTATGAATATTCCATTTTATTTCTAACTTAGCCATTTTATGTAGTGAATTCTACTAGGTTTTCCTTTTATTATTTGTTCCATTTCTTTTATGCTTAGAAAATCCTTCATCCTGAGATCAGATAACTATATTTTCTAGTTTTTTATTAATTTTATATTTTATATTTTATACATCTAAAATTTATTTTGTTATGATGTAAGATGAAAAGCAAAATTGATTCTTCTCCAGTGATTGTGGTGCCATTTATTACATACTCGTTTTTTCTGCATAGTTTATTGTATGTTGTCATCAAGTTATCCTATAACTCTTATAACCTAAAATAACCTGTTTCTGGCTGCCTGGTTTCATTGGGCTTTTAATTTGTGTGCCTATCCCATATGAATTATAGCCATATAATCTCTCTCCATTCTTTAGGCGAAAGTTTTCCTGAAAGCACTATTTGATATGTTGCACCAGAAGTCTTCTGGTTCAGTGTATCTTGGCTTTGGCTCATGTCATTCACTTTCTGAAGGAGCAGCATCCCACTCCTACCTTCCCCTCACATTCTCTTCCCAGCCCGAAAGGCAACAAATGACCTAATTCCTAAGTCCAGTAAGTGTAACTTTCCTCCTGAAACTTTCTTTTCTCCTCACTTCTTCAGATATTATCTTCTTGTTTCCTTTTGTATTTCTCTGAGTCATCCATCTCGATATCCTGTCCTGCTTCTTTTTCTTGTCCTGTGTGTAGTAGTACCCTAAGATTCTGCCTTTAACTCCCTTTGCAGTTTTTACTGAATTCCTGGGCTATATTTTGCTTTCTTGGTCTTAACAATATCCTCTCTGTAAGTGACTTCTGTAAATAACTCTATAACTTTGGGACCCACAGTTGCAAAGCTCTGTTATCAAATGCTTGTTTAGATATCAGCATGTCAAAAAAAAACCCATTGTTCCTCTGTCCCCATCCCCATTCTTTTCTTCTACAGCAGCATCTACTCAGCCAGCCATAGGGAAGCCTCAACATTGTTGATCTCTGCTTTGGTCCAAGTGGTACAAGCTAGTTCCCTCTAGAATATTGATTCTCTTGAAATGTCTCTTACTACCACTCTAGGTGACGTCCCTCAGAAGCTCTCATCCAGCTCAAATAAAACTTCTGATATTAGCAAACATACTTATCCCTTAAATTCTTCTCTGCTTCATAATAATTACCATATTTTTAGTAGAATAGTGTATACATCTGGCTACCATAACCAGATAGTGATATCCTTATGCATTGGTACCATTTCTTCTCTTTGTGTCTGCAGCTTTTCACAACAGCTAGTACTAAATAGGTGATTAATCACTTTTTGTTGCACTTTATGAATTGTTTACCTAACTGTAGTCTAAGATCTTTTTAACTGATTCTCCAGTTGCTGCCAGAGTTGTCTTTTTTAAATTATGCTAATTTTTTTAACCTAAAACTCTTTCACAATCCTTATCTATAGAATGAATTTCACATCATGGCAGTCAAGATCCTAAAGAATCTGGCCTCGTGTATTTTTTTTTTTTTTGGCTTAAATTCTATCATTGCTCTGAATGTGTATTATTTTTCAGCTGTCCTTTTTCTTTAACACTAATGCTTTCTACAGATGCTAATTAATTACCTACAGTGTGCAGATACTATGTATGCTAGGCTGTGTTAGAAATACAGAGATGGATAAAACTCGAGTAGCAATTTTTTGTAGTTTTCCCTTACATTTTTCATTTGTGAAAAATTCCATCCTTCAAAACTTAAGTGAAATATTACCTTATCTGTGAAGTCTCCCCAGATCATCCTAGTGCAGATTAATCACTCTTTACCTTCAAAGTATTTTTAATGTCTGAATTACAAAGTTTATCACAGCCCTCTTGTTTTTTTTAATCAATGTATGCATCTCCTTCATTGGGTTAGAATTGCTTAGTAGCAGAGATTCTTTTTTTTAAAACTACTTTATTGAGGCATGATGATACAAAATGCTGCACATTTTTAATGGGTACAACTTGATGAGTTTGGAGATAAGTGTACACTCATGAGAACATCACCACAATCAGTGCTGTAAACATAAGAGATTATGTCTTAATCATCATTGTATGCCCTCTTTCTTTTCCAAGTTCCCAACACAGTGACTTTAAAATAATTGATGCTCACTAAATGAATACTGAATTAGAAAGTTGGTTCAGAGCCAACGTGGGAACTGAGAAGGACTCCAGAGAGTTAGGAAGAAAATTAGGAGAGAGTTGTATTACCAAAGCCAAGGAATGTGTTTCAAGAAAGAGAGGTCAGTAGGTGATGTCCTAAGCTCCAGAACAGGAAGAAGGGGTGCAGACTTTAAATAGATTGTTGGATTTGGCAATTAAGAGGTTGTTGGTTAACTTAACAAGAATAAGTTCCATAAAGTAGTAAGGGTACACATCAGATAGCAGCAGATTGAGAAATAGAATTCTTCCTCTGAAATATAATTTTTAGCTCATATTTTTATAGAAATTGGCTGGCAGACAAATTGAAGATATGTGGTCTAAATAAAGATCTAGAATCCTGCATATATTATATTGATTTAGGGAGGATCCATATCTCTTGTAAAGTAGATGAGTGAGTAGTAGGCTTGACATTCTTTTAAGAAAACTTAGAAACCTAATCATTATTTTCATTCCATAGAAGACTACCACAACTCCACATAGAGATCACAGGAGTCCTTCCTCAAAGTTAGTGATATTTTGCATGGCAGAAATTATTTTGACCTGGAAATTTTTCAGAATGGTTTTATTGATGATCCCTACTTCTTTCTGCTCCCTGTCCTTGTTAGGATGGTGATGCATTGATAATATTTAATACATATGTGCCTATATAAAATGAATGAATTTTTAAAAATATCCCTGAGTAATTATGTAAATTGATTAGATTTCTGACGTACTGTATTTGATCGTTTGTAAGATGCATTTAATATTTCTGTAATCAGAATGCCTTTTATAGTAGATGGTGTGTCATAGTTTTAATTAACAACTTTCTTTTCTTTCCTGGTGTTACATAAAATGATGATGCAGTCCCAATTAGTAGCATCTTAGATTTGATAAAATATGACAATATGCTAGGCAACATTAAAGTTTAGAAACTCTCTGCCAAATATTTCAGTTTCAATATTACTAGTATTGTGCCAGTCTTTGTGTTTGGCGATAGTTAGATATTTTCTCTTTTCTTCTTTTCTCTTCTCTCTCGCGCTCTCTTTTCTACCTCCCCCCCATGCCAATTAGTCATGCATAATATTTATCTTAAAACAATAATAGCCTGTTAAGTGGGGGTGGGAAAGGGGAAGAACGAGTCTGTAGGGAACCCACTTTATGTTACCTGAGATTATGATTTGTTGTGTGCACAACAAATCTTGGTTAACCATAATTCTCATCAATTTTGTAGAAGCAGTAAGAGTCAGTGATCCATGTGAAGGAATGATTTCTGATCTTGCAGTCAAGGGCGCATTGACTGGTTGGTTCATTTCTGTCATCACAGACATGTATTGAGCATCTACGAAGATACCTGGCAATGTGCTCAGCACTGTAAATAATCTTTAATTGTTCTTGGTGGATTTCAACAACAAAGGTCAATAGTCAATTCACAGTGCCTGAAACCTGCTCCTTCTTCATGTATGTTGTTTAACTGAGAGATGAGATTTGTAGTTTCTTAAATGAAGAGCTGGCCTGTTGGAGAGCTGGGTGCTTGGTCACAGTAAATCCTAGTAAATATTTGTGGACTATTGAATGGTGTATTTTTTAAGTGGTTAACTAGGAAATAGATAGGCTTAGTTTTATGTGATTATATGAGAAAAAGTTGGCATCATAGTTCATTATTATTGAAAATAGAAAGAATATACATTGAGAACTATAACAGGAATAATGGAAACTTCTCAGTCCATTTTGGGCATTGCTAAAATAAGTTAAAAATTTAAAGCCTTAAAATTTCTCACCATAGAAAATATTGATTTGAACTTTGAAAATATTTTTAGAGATATGATAGATCAAAAATTGTGTTATAGAATGTAATAAGTTTAAATAAATCAGTTTCAGCAAATCTGCAGTCCTTTCTTTGAAATCAAATGTAAATCAAATAATTAAGTAAAAATATTATGTCTGTGCTTGTGTTCATTTATTTTAGTAATGTCTCAATACTTAATCCTTGAAAGAGTGAAGCAGCAGTATAGTGAGGGGGAAATTGCATTCTGATGATGCATACTTTTTTCCTCTGGTAACTGAAGGTTAAATGGGTAGCAAGCAGAATGCCTTAAACAAGATTGGTATATTGATTAAAACGCTGATTTAACAGCTCGCAGTTTCCCCTTGGAAACCTGGAAAAGATAAGCCAGCTGCTGTCTAAGAGTGCTCAGTGTCCACTGAGAGTACACTATCTATCATCACAATATGGTGATGAGAGGTGTTTTATGTTTGTGTTAATTTCCCCCACTAAATCAGTAATTATTACAATCCTGTCCCTGCTGTTTACCCTGCAGCTGTTTTTCCATTTGTCGAGAGAGCGGGTGTTCTCTGAGGACCGCACACGTTTCTATGGTGCAGAAATTGTCTCTGCCTTGGACTATCTACATTCCGGAAAGATTGTGTACCGTGATCTCAAGGTAAAAAAAAAAAAAAAAAGTAATCAAAATTTGTTTTTGCAGAGACTATAGGGATAAACAGAAAGTAATTACAAAGTTACACAGTTTTCAGAAAAGCAGATTTAGTTCAGAAAAAAAGCACTCTGTTTAAGAATATAGTTCACTACGTTTGAAAGGAAATTTCATTCACTAATATGTATGTAGTTGCTTTATGTCTGAGTTTTTGATGTATATAATAATTTCTGCTTGACTACTCTGAACAAATATGATCTACCAATAATAGTTTCATTTTTATATAAATGTTATAATTAGAAAAATTTTAAACATCTGATTAAGAGTCAAATAATCTTGCCAATGACATTGTAAAACAAGTTTTATTATATTCTAACATAATATAATGTTTTATGAAGAAATTTTTATAATAAATAAGACTACTGGATGGAAAATACTCATTTTGATTTTAGTATTAACATTCTGGTGGGTTTAAATACATGAAGTGTTTCAATATAGTTTTTTATTAATTTGTTTAGTTTTCCATTTATAAAAGCACTATATTTATTTTACTGGTAGTAGTGCCTTGACTTCTCTAAGTTCCTTTATGATGAGACTCTTAGGATAGCTTAGAATTGGCAAACTTTCCGTAAAGGGCAGATAGTAAATACTTTAGGCTTTGCTGCCCATATAGTCTCTTTTGCAAACTCCACCATTGTAGGGTAAAAGCAGCCACAGACAATCTGTAAGTGAATGTGTTTGGCTGTATTCCAATAAAACTTTATTTACAAAAACAGGCAGTGGGCTCAATTTGGCCCACAGACAATAAATAGTTTGCTGATTCCTGGAGTAGGTCATACAAGGTAATAATAATTGTCATGGCACTATTGTGAATTAGGTTGGCTATGTTAAGGAAATTTGTACTATGACACATTTTGAACAACTTCTAAATGTTACAATCATGTTTCCTTAAAAAGTAAATCATGTAGTAATCTTGACCTATTAAAATTTGACACAGAATTGCTTTATTGGTCAAGTACTACTTCATTTAAGATATAGTTTGATTTGTAGAAATGGAAGTTACATGGGGCTTTGTTGAAATTCCGTTTTGTATGTATGAAATGAGGTGTAGGTATCTATGTATCACCACATGCAGAAGAAATCCCACCTGTTGTCACACTCCGTTCTCACTCCATTTCCGACCTGTGATTCTTAAATTATCTAATTATTTAAGCAGTTGTCTAGATTATTTCAAGATGTTTGTATTATGTGCCTTTAGATAATGAATAACCCTAACGAGTAACTACTCTCATAAAATATTATTTTACACAATGAGAGTGAAGTGTACTATGTATGTTATAGAGTATATTATTATATTTATTTAAAAGAAGCTGTTAGATACTGTATTTAGGAAAAAATGAACTATGCAGCTATAAAACATCTAGATCAGAGATGACCAACTATCTTATGCATCCAAATGGACTGGAGATTAATACAAATCAACAATATAATTGTATTTAGCCTGAATCTTTTTTATAGCAAATTATATCTTTATTAAAGGCTATTTCTATACATAAAATTCATACATTTTAAATATAGTTATTGACTTTTGGCAAATATATATATTATATTGTATAACTGTTGTTACCACAACCATTGTATAAAACTTTTCCATCAGCCCTGGAACTTCCTTGTGCACCTTACTATCAATCTCCCTCCACCCCCTGCCCCAGGCAACTACTAGTGTGGTTTGTATCACCATAATTAGTTCAGTCTCTTCTAAAATTTCATATATAAGGAGTAATAAAGTGTGTTTTCTTTTATAAATGACTTCTTTTGCAATGTCTTGTGAGATTCATCCATGTTGTTTAATTTAGCAGGACTGAATCTTTTTTATATAACTAGGAATGTGACAGAATTCAGCAATCTTGTGCCTGAGGTCTGCATGGCCAAATAATCCTATAATATTTAAATGTCTTGCACATAGATGTTTTTTAAATAAATTAGTTATATAACATGACAAAATATGTATTTATTTTCCAAATATACTTAGAAATACTTAGCTCTTCTCTTCCTGAATCCACTCCTTCTGCTCCCACTTCATGTTTTGTGAATCTGATTGTAGGGAAGAAGGAGGGGAGGGAAAAAGGGGAGCGGCCTGGGTTTAAGGAGATGAGAATAATTTTGAAGTAATAGGTAGCATCTAGAATGCTTAAAGCCAGAAGATTGAATCATTAGCTTAAAGAAACCTAAAGAAAAAAAGTTCAGTTGATTACAGCATTGATTTTGGAATGATGTAACTAGAATGGTCTTGATCAATATTCTCCTTTAATTATTTCTTGTCAAATGAATCAATATATTGGTAAATTGAGGTTCATTAAATGAGTTCTACTGCCACATCCATTCTGATGATGGAATTAGACTAAATTTGTTAAACTGCAATATAAAGTACCTACTTTATATATGAATACCAGCCATGTAGTTACCATATACACATACCACTAATTCTACAAGATGGTTAAGTGGTCTCTGCTCTCTAAGTTTTTTTTTTTTTTAATATAGCCTTAACTTAAAGGTCTAAGTGAATATATAGCATAGGTCAGAAAGTATATGACTGTGCACCAAGAAAAACCTATATAGTGTAAGAAACTAAATATTCAAAACGTGTTATTTGTATCCATAGTACACAGGATTATATATAATAGAATGAGATATTTTAGGTAGGATCACAAAAATATAGAGCTGGTCCATATTTTATAGGTGATGTCTTTCAAGCCTAGAAGCCCAGTCAGTGACTTATGAAAAGTAATAGACTAAATTGGTGACATAGTCAAGACTCTTGGAACTCATGACTCCTAGCTCTTCATCTAATGTTCTTGTCACTACATCATTCTGCCTTCTAAAATCGAAATGAAATCTGGATGGGAGATTCATTGGATTAATTCTGGGAGATCTTTGTAAACCTAAAATTCAAATTAAGCTATGGAAGATACGAGAATGAATGTTTCAAATGTATTTATACCAGGTGTATTAAAAACAGCATCATCAAGAACTGATTTAGCTCTTTGATTGATCAGTCTTAGATTTGTCTCTAGTCTCATTACTAATAACTATGATTTCATTCAAATGCAAATCCATTTGCAATGCCTATGATAGCTGCTCTTCTCAAGTAAATTGATAAAAGTTTGCCACTGTCCCATTCAGCATTGGAGGCAGAGCCTTATATCCTGTGCAAATTAACTTAAGATATTTTATCAGTTCTTATTAATAACTCAGTGTTCATAGCAACAGATAAATTATTGAAACTTTTGCTGCACATTAGAAAGTTTGCTTAATTTATCAATACATGTCATTATATGAAATACTGTATTTTTAAAGACACAAGTTAATTGTGATTACTTACAAAAAACTGATGTTGCTTCATAATAGCATAAAAATTCTAAGAAATCTCTTCAGACTTCTTCAGTAGTGCAAATTATGTTAAAAACTTCTGTTCTGCTTAGATCTGATTTTGCAAGTGCAACCTTTATTTTCAATGACCATGGCCATCCAAGTACCGAGTAGGCTGAATACCTATTTGCAAGGTGACTGGAATGCTACTGGAATTCGTTAAGAATTAATTTCTCTTGGGAGAGGAAAAAAATGGTGGTCTGAAAGAGATCTCCCACCTCACCGCTCCCAGGGAAGGAGGTGAAAAATGCCGTCGGCTGTCTGTGCGCTGATCACTCACTCCAATAACGGCATTGTGAAATTACAGAGAAACATCGTGGGACACTCAGCCCAAGAAAACAGGTGACTGGAAGATACATTCACAAATATTGGAGAGCGCAGGGAATAAAATAGAGACCAGAGCGTGGGAAGGACGTGCTCACCAAGTCAGCACAGTGTGACCTGACCTACAGGTGGTCACGTACCATCCCAACAGACTTCTCATCCACTCAGTCAGGGACAAGCCCAGAGTTGGTGCAAAGCTGTTACTCAAGACAGCAGGCTCTGTGGAGAGGAAGCAATTGTGAGAGCCATACGGAACTCTCAGGTGCACTGTACAGGGACTGCTCACAGCCGGGTAGGGACTGGGCTGAGATACAGCTTCCCAGGACAGTGTGCGGGAATCTGCAGACAGGCACCTCACCACTGGAAGTCAGTGGAACCAGGGCACAGGAGTTGAATGGAGAGCAATGGGATACGCCCTTAGGGGCTGCCAGCAATTGCCGCCATGGGACCCAGGCTGGTTGAGAAGAGCTGCATTCATGGGCACGATCTAAGCCCTGGTGTATGCCAGACTGGCAGTCAGCAGCCATTGTTAAGGTCTCCCGCCTGGAGCTGACTGTTAGATAGGTCTCTGGCTTCCCCCCACCTCTAGCCTGGGGGCTCTTCGGCCTGAGCGCAACACGCTATGCCTTTGGTGACCATGGGCATCTACCTCCATGGGTTCTAGGTGGGGCGAGATCCCAGATCTGTATTGGCAGGAGCTTTGTGTATTCGAAACAGTTCGCAGCCTGTCCATCCGGTCCTGCTTCCCTAGCTCTGGGAATGTGCCCGCTACGTGCTGGTCCTAGTGCCCCCTCTTCAGGTCCCAGCCCTCGTGGACCCCAGAGATCGGTCATGTTGAAGGTTCCTTGCCATAGTGACTAATTTTGTATAAGTACCGGTTCTCATGGCAACCGAATGCTTCAAATGCCACAGGCTGAACCAGAGCAGCTCCCCCTAACCCTTCCCACTTTATTAGAGAATTTTGCTCCATCCAAGAGTACCTCCAGCTGCCACTATTCCCCCCGGTGGGAACATCCCCCTGGCAGAGACTTCTGGAGATAGAGATGCCCACCCCCCTTGCCTTGGGGTCTACTGGTGGAAAAGGGATGCACAATTGGAGATACCCCTATCAGCCAGTGACACATGGAGATGAATGTCAGAGGGCCAGAAACACAAACTGTGGGAAAACTCGAGAGCACACTAGTGGTCCGGAGGGGAAAGTGCCTAAACTTGTGGATGGGGATGAAAAAACCTGCTAGAGACCTCAGCAATCCCACCAGCGGGCCCCTCCCATCAGAAGCAGCCCCCCAAGCCTGGAGAGAGAGAGCTCTGAACTCCATAGCATCAGCACCCCCTAGCAGCCGGATAAGCTGGGTAGAATTTTCCCAATTGAGCCCTCTCACTGCAGCTGCCAGCTATTTTGTTTCTACCCACACCTCAGGAGGGGCAGGGTCAAAGTAACCCCTGGAAGGCCCCTCCCAAAACTTGGGGCTTTTTTATACCCCACCTGGGGGACCAGAGCCTGCTACGAGCACAACAGAATACCTAGGTAACTGGCTACTCCACACAAACTACAATCAACGACAGTGGGAACAACCCCACAGCTAAAAATATTGCCTTCCATCTCAAGCTATTAGGGAGCAGTGGATTCGTACCCTCAAGTACAATCCACCAGCTTAGAGCTCAAGCTGGGAGGACAGTCTGTCTGCATTCCACCGGGAAGAGGAGAAGACAACAGGTCAGAGGTAACCCAAGAGGTCCTCCAAATTTGCTAGAATACACCTAAGGCAATACAGACCAGTACTCTTCTCCCTGGCTCTGCCAAGGAACAATGGTTAGGGGCTTGGAGACAGGGCCATAAACTAGCTCTAACACCCCAGCTCTCGACCAAGATGCCAGATGAGAAAGAATCAGCAAAAGAACTCAGGAACCATGACAAATCAGAGCAAAAAGTCACTCCCAAAAGAAATCATTAGTTCCTCAGCAACGGATACCAATTCAAATGAAATGGGTAGAATGACAGAAGAGGAATTTTGTTTATGGATTATAAGAAGCTCAATTAAATTCAAAATAAAATTGAATCCCAGCACAAAGAAACCACAAGAAAAATGCAAGAAATGAGTGAAAAATTTTCTAAAGAAAAAGAAGTATTACAGAAAAATCAAATAGAAATGAAAGAAGCATTCAAGGACCTACAAAACACAGTGGAAAGCCTTAAGAATAGGCTGGATCATTCAGAGGAAAGAATCTCAGAGCTGGAAGATAACTCCTATACACTAAATAAATCAGTCAAAGAGAAAGGACACAAAAATGAGAGGCATGAACAAAGCATAGAAGAAATGTGGGATTATGTAAAGAGGCCAAACAAAAGAATCATAGGCATCCCTGAGGGTGAGGACGAAAATTCCCATGGGCTGGAAAATCTATTTGAAGGAATAATAGAGGAAAATTTCCATGGCCTAGCCAGAAATCTCGATATCCAAATACAAGAAGCACACAGGACTCCTGGGAGACTCAACATGAGAAGGCATTCACCACACCACATAACTATTAGGCTGCCCAAAGTAAACACGAAAGAGGCACTCCTTCATGCAGTAAGGCAAATAGAGCAGGTAACAAACAAAGGGAAACCTATTAACTGCAGATTTCTCAACTGAAACCTTATAAGCCAGAAGGGACTGGGGACCCATCCTCAGTCTTCTAAAACAAAATAATGGCCAACCCAGAATTCTTTATCCTGCAAAACTAAGCTTCATATATGAGGGAGAAATAAAGACTTTTCCAGACAAGCAATCACTGATAGAATTTGTGAAGACAAGACCAGCCCTGCAAGAAGTGCTTAGACCTGCATTGTACACTAACCAGTGCAACAGACACCCACCAGTGTAAAACTACCCAAAAGGTAAAACTCCAGAAACCAGATTTCACAATGGCTCAAGAGGTAAAACAAAACAAGAGTCTACCCAACAGGATAAACAGAAATCCACCCCAAATATCAATTCTCTCAATAAATGTGAATGGCTTGAATTGCCCATTGAAGAGACATAGGCTTGCTGAATGGATTTAAAAAACACAAGCCAAGTATCTGCTGTCTTCAGGAAATTCATCTTACACACAAGGACTCATTCAGACTCAAGGTGAAAGAATGGCGTACAATTTTCCAGGCAAATGGAAACGAAAAGAAATCTGGGGTAGCCATTCTTATATCAGATATAAACTTTAAAGCAACAAAAGTAAAGAAAGACAAAGATGGTCACTATATAGTGGTGATGGGAAAAATCTTGCAAGAAAACTTAACAATCTTAAATATTTATGCAACCAACACAGGAGCACCTAGATACATAAAGCAAATACTGCTTCATCTAGACAATATAATAAGTAGCAATGCAATAATAACCGGGACTTCAACACCCCACTGACAGAACTGGACAGATCCTCCAAACAGAAAATAAGCAAAGAAACAATGGACCTAAACAGGACTCTAGAACATTTGGGCCTAACAGACATCTACAGAGCACTCCACCCAAATAACACTGAATATACATTCTTGTCATTAGCTCTTGGAACTTTCTCTAAAATTGATCACATCCTAGGCCACAAAACAGATCTCAACAAATTTATGAAAATAGAAATCATACCATGCATCTTTTCAGACCACAGCAGAATAAAATTATAAATCAGAACACACAGAAACACACATCTCTATCCAAAAACATGGAAATTAAACAATCATTTCTCAATGACTATTGGGTCAAAGAGGAGATTCAGATGGAAATCAAAAGATTTTTCTAACTAAATGATAATGGAGACACAAGTTATCAAAATCTGTGGGATACTGCAAAAGCAGTACTGAGAGGAAAACTTATTGCCTTAAATGCCCACATCCAAAAGACAGTAAGTTCACAAATCAGTAAACTAATGAATCATCTCAAGGAAATGGAAAAGGAAGAGCAAACCAATCCAAAACCCAGCAGAAGAAAAGAAATAACCAAGATCAGAGCAGAATTAAAGGAAATTGAGAACAAAAGAACAATACAAAAGATTAATAAAACTAAAAGTTGGTTCCTTGAAAAGATAAACAAAATAGACAGGCCACTTGCCAGGTTGACCAGAAACAGAAAGGAAAGGACTCTAATAAGCTCAATTAGAAATGAAAAAGGAGAGGTCACAACTAATATCACAGAAATACAAAACTTTGACTACTACAAAAATCTATATGCCCAAAAACATGAAAACATGGAGGAAATGGACAAATTCTTAGAAACACACTACCTCCCTAGGCTCAATCAGGAATAAATAGAATTCTTACAGAGACCAACATCAAGCATAGAAATTGAAGCAGTAATAAAAAATCCTCCAACAAAAAAAGTCCTGGACCAGGTAGGTTCACACCTGAATTCTACCAAACCTACAAAGAAGAACTGGTGCCTATACTGCAGAAATTATTCCATAACATCAAGAAGGATGGAATCCTCCCAAACTCATTCTACGAAGCCAATATCACCTTGATACCAAAGCCAGGAAATGACACAACAAGAAAAGAAAATTACAGACCAATATCCCTTATGAATATAGATGCAAAATTTCTCAATAAAATCCTAGCAAACCGAATTCAAATGTACATCAAAAAAATAATTCATCACGATCAGGTGGGCTTCATCCCCAAGATACAGGGATGGTTTAACATATGCAAATCTATAAATGTAATTCACCATATGAATAAAAGCAAGAACAAAGACTATACAATCCTTCAATAGATGCAGAAAAGGCTTTTGACAAAATCCAGCACCCTTTTATGATAAGAACTCTTAACAATATAGGCATAGATGGCTCATACCTCAAAATTATTAAAGCCATATGTGATAAACCCACAGCCAATATCATACTGAACCAGGAAAAATTGAAAGCATTCCCCCTTAAAACTGGAACTGGACAAGGTTGCCCACTATCTCCACTTCTATTCAAAATAGTGCTGGAAGTCCTTGCCAGAGCAATCAGACAAGAGAGAGGAATCAGGGATGTCCAAATGGGGGCAGAAGGGATTAAACTTTCACTCTTTGTGGACAACATGATATTATGTAGAAAACCCCAAAGATTCAACCAAGAGACTACTGGAATTGATAAGTGAATTCAGCAAAGTCTCAGGATACAAAATCAATGCACACAAATCAATAGCCTTCATATACGCCAATAACAGTCGAGCTGAGAAACAAATAAAAAATGCATTACCTTTCACAATACCACCAAAGAAAATTAAATGTTTAGGAACATGTCTAACTAAGGAGGTGAGAGACCTATATAGAGAGAATTACAAAACACTGAGAAAAGAAATTGCAGAGGATGTAAACAGATGGAAAACCCTACCATGCTCTTGGATCAGTAGAATCAGCATTGTTAAAATATCTATACTACCTAACATGATTTACAGAATCAGTGCAGTCCCTATCAAAATACCAGCATCATTTTTTGCAGATCTAGAAAAAGTAATTCTGCACTTCGTGTGGAACCAGAGAAGACCCTGAGTAGTCAAAGCAATCTTAAGCAAAAAGAACAAATTGGGAGGCATCAATCTACCAGACTTCAAACTATTCTACAAGACTGTAGTAACCAAAACAGCATTATACTGGCCCAAGAACAGAGACATAGACCAATGGAACAGGACTGAAAACCCAGATATAAAGCCATCCTCATACTGTCATCTGATCTTTGACAAAGTAGACAAAAACATACACTGAGGAAAAGAATCTCTGGTCAATAAATGGTGCTGGGAAAACTGGATGGCCACATGTAGAAGACTGAAACTACATCCACACCTCTCACCTCTCACAAAAGTCAACTCAGGATGCATAACTGACTTAAATCTAAGACATGAAACCCTAAGAATTCTAGAATAAAACGTTGGAAAAACTTTTATAGGCATTGGCCTAGGCAAAGAATTTATGAAGAAGACCCCCAAAGCAATCACAGCAGCAACAAAAATAAATAAAGGGGACCTGATCAAATTAAAAAGCTTCTGCACAGCTAAGGAAACTATCACTAGAGCTAACAGACAACCCACAGAACAGGAGAAAATATTTGCATGCTATACATCTGATAAAGGGCTGGTAACCAGAATTTATACAGAACTTTGGAAAATCAAGAAGAGACAAATCAAACAACCCCATTAAAAAGTGGGCAAAGGATGTGAACAGAAACTTTTCAAGAGAAGACAGAATAATGGCCAACAAACATAAAAAGTTGCTCAACTTCTCTAATCATCAGGGAAATACAAATCAAAACCACAATGAAATGTCACTTAACTCCAGCTAGATTGGCTTATATCAACAAGTCCCAAAACAACAAATGTTGGCATGGATGTGGACAGATAGGAACACTCATACACTGCTGGTGGGACTGCAAACTAGTACAACCTCTATGGAAAGTAATAATTGAGATACCTCCAAGAACTAAAAGTAGAACTACCATTTGATCCAGCAATCCCACTACTGGGTATTTACTCAAAGGAAAAAAAGACATTCTATAATAAAGACATCTGCACTTGAATGTTTAGAGCAGCACAATTCACAATTGCAAAGATATGGAAACAACCCAAGTGCCCATCAGTACATAAGTGGATTAATAAAATGTTGTATATGTATACGTGGAGTACTACTCAGCCATAAAAATCAATGGTGATTTAATTCCTCTGGTATTATCCTGGATGGAGCTAGAGCCCATTCTTTGAAGTGACATACCACAAGAATGGAAAAACAAGCACCACCGGTACTCAGCATCAAATTGGTATTAACTGATCAATATTATGTGCACACACAGAAATAATACTCATTGGGTATTGGGCAGTGGGAGCGGGATGGGTGGGGGTGGGTAAACTCACACCTAATCATTGTGGGTCACATTGTCTGGGGGATGGGCACACTTGTAGCTCTGACTTGGGCAGTTCATAGGCAATATATGTAACTAAAGTTTTTGTACCCCCATAATATTCTGAAATTTTAAAAAGTTATTTATGGGGTTTCAATCCTGAACTTCTTTCTTTCCTTTAAAATGCAGTGTTGTCTAGAAGAGCCCACACCATTTTGCTAATTTACAAATTAGCCATTAAACTCTCCATGTTTGAAGAAATGATCAATTCATTTATGAATGCTTATAGTGTTACGTTCTGCATTCAACATCTCATTCAAGTCTCAGATCCATCACATTGGATTATTACTGTTATTTACCTTTTTTTATAGATGAAATTGAAGCACATAGAAGTTAATAATATGCGCAAGGTCACACAATGAGTAAGGGGTAAAGCTCAAATTTAAACACAAACCTGAATCGAACCCATAGTCTTACACATTTTGGTCTTTACTGCCTCTTCTACAATATACTACTTTGCACTATCGCCATGACCCTTACCTTCTTACAGTCATCCCTTGCGCTTACCTTATTTCTTCCTGTATCACTGTAACTTTTTTAAGCTGATTTATAAAAGAAGTAGGGTGACCAAACTTGCCTTGATTTTCCCAGGACTGCCCAGTTATAGCACTTAGATGTCCTGCATCCTGTGAAACCCCTCTGTTCTGGGTAAACTGGGATGGTTATTCACCCTCTACCTATTCCTTACCCAACCCTATCCTTGCATCTCATTTCATTCTTCACCCCACATCCTGTGGTGCAAGGCTCAGAGATGAGAGACGAGAATTAGGTGCTAGTCTCTCTCTCTCTCTCTCCTCTCACACACACACACACACACACACACACATATAGTGCTTGGGATTAAAAAACGGTGTTTATACATTTTACTTCTTCTTTATCCAGCCACTTCAAAATAGCTGTGTCAAAACGTAGAGAAGTAGTGCATGCTGTCACGTTTCCACGTGTACTTCCCCATGTGTATAAAGCATCCGAAGGGGATTGACTTGGCACACACTAAACTGGATGGGAGTGGGAATGGATTGGGGTAGAAAGTGCATTCACATTTTGTTTAATAATGTTATATATTATTTAAAGTTGTTTAAGTATTTTTATGTATTATGTTAGTAAAAGATTAATATTCATTGAAGATATTACAGCATTTTTATGTATTATAATATATTCATATATTAAAACAAGCATATTTTTAAAAATTAAGAATAGGGCATATACATTTTTATTTAACAAAACAACAGAAGTTTCTGTGTATACTTCTCTTTCTTATTATGGCAAGTTAGGGGCGAAAGAAGAAGAGGTGTTTTTTGAAAGAGATGGAAAAAAGAGAGAAACTACTGGTCATGTAGAATAGAAAGACCAAGGCGGAGACAATAAGAAAAAAGAGATGTAGAAAGAGAGACTTTTTCTTGCATTGGTTTTGGCATTCAGGACTTACTGTCATTTGCAAATTAGGCTTGATTTCTAGGTTCTGAATTGTAGAGAAGCATTAGGAGGATGCAAGATATCTGAATTTGGATAAAATTAAAACTTTTATTTTAAAATGGTTCAATATATTTATGGTTCATTCAGCTTTCTATAGACAAGTTGAAGATAGACAGACTTCTGTGAAGTATGCTATACATGAAACATGTATTGAACGTTTAGTTCAGTTGGGAAGCACATTGATCTACTATAAAACAGGACTTATGTCTATTCTGATCTTGGCTTCAGTGAACACAACTTGCTTAACTCTATTAAGTGTCTTATTTGTAAGACATTTGATAATATGGCAGAGGGTTTGATGTCCTTACATTTTATATGACTGGTATCTGTACATGTTCTTATGTGGAGTTCTGTTTGAAATTTGGTATTAACTTCAGAGTCCAGGTAAGCCCTGTCAAATGTCATTTCATTGAGGAGTAGAATAAGTATTTACTTCTTAAATAAAAGTTTGTTATCATTCATCATGCTAATATATTTTTCAAATTTTGTGTATTTCTTCTGTGTGACAGGAGAAGTACCTGTAGGTTGTATCTACATGACTGGGTGATTATGGGCCCCAACTATATAAGGCTGTATGTTCACAATTCAGAACTCATATGTATCTTTGTGTGATGATAATCATAACCTTGGGTTCAAAATGGGGGGGGATTGGTCTGTTATATTGTTATTTTTAATTGTGCTGGCTTTGCACAAACTCTTCCCCTCACATTTCATAATTTTCACTTGAGACAGATGATCATGTTACTTGGTTAAAAGTCTAAGTTTCTCTTTGGTGTTTTTGAATTAATGGTTTCAAAGAGATTCCAACTTTATAATATTTGTGCTATATATTTTTATTAACTGTTGAATGTTTGACTTTGATATTCTTTTTCTTTTTATGTTTAAAAGGGTTGGTATTTCTTTATTACAAAGAACTGCAAAAGAGGATATCGCCTTACCTTACAAAATAAGATTTAGGTTTGATTTACAACCACCACCAAAAAACATTTCTGTAAGTGAATATTTTATAATAGCAATAGATTCCCAAGAGAACTTGTTGAAAGCCATCTGTATATATCTAGAAGAAGATGCTCATCTCTTTGGGATTGTTTAGATCACATTTTATTTAAAAAAAAAAAGAGGATTGATAATTGCTTTGAAAAGTTAATTAGGCTTTAATTCTCAGAACTTACACAATAATGGCTCTTAAAGCCATAGCACTCTTTCCCATTGGTTTAAAAATCAATAATTTTATCATCATGAAGTATTTTATAAAACATGTTTCTTTTTACACATGAAGCTACAGGGTTTGTAAGTATTGAAATTTCTTTAACTACAACTCTGTCCTCTTTCCAAAATACCTTACTCAGCTTTCAATAATTTTTCAAAACAGTATTTTCCTGTTGTTGGAGACTATAGAACAAATTATGTCATTTTTCTTAATACACAGTTGGAGAATTTGATGCTGGATAAAGATGGCCACATAAAAATTACAGATTTTGGACTTTGCAAGGAAGGGATCACAGATGCAGCCACCATGAAGACATTCTGTGGTACACCAGAATATCTTGCACCAGAGGTAGGCTTCAGTTCCGTTCATAGGAAAGATAACATTGACATAATATTTTGCAAAGTAAACCATTTAAGCATTAAAAATCATTGCAAATACCTATTACTTTTACCTGTATTTCAGCCTGAATCAAATTTATTTTGCTCTCACTTGTTTTAATGTGGTATTGTAGAGTCAAGGATATATAGAAATTAAATTTTATAAACTTTATAAGTAGAAAGGAGCTAACTAAAGTAGATTAAATCAATGTTTATTTCTTGGCCATATACCTTTTATTTTTTATACACATTTTGATTGATCTATTTAAAATAGAATAATTGACTTCAGCAAGAATATTTACATTTTTATAAATCATCTTGGACTTTCTTTAGAAACAAAGAAACAGTGATTATTGGAGTTACAGTATTGTGGGGGTTTGTACTTAATTAAAGAAAATTATTTTATTGGGAAAGTTATTGAAATGACAGTAGCTACATTTTGGAATTTACATCAAAGGAAGCTTCAAACTGGTGACCTCTCTTTGCTGAGGGTTCTACAATAATTTATTAATTTGTTTATTCAATAAATATTAATATTTATTGTGTATCTACTATATATTGGGTATTTTCTGGGTGATACAGTTATGGGAACAAGACAGAAAAGGACCCTACTCTCAGGGAATTTGCGTCTAGTGGAGGTAGTCAGAATAAAAATAAATAAATAACATAATGTCTTAAGTTCCATGAAGGAAAAAAAAAGCAAGATAAAGGGAAGGGTGTGGTGTGGCTATCGTAGACAGTTACTCCTGGTGTGTAACAAACTACCCCAGTACTTAGTGGTAAAAAACAACCATTTGGTATGATTGTGGATTTTCTGAGTCAGGAATGCAGATGGGATAACAGGGATGGCTAATTTATGCCACACCGTGTATGAGGCCTCAGCTGGAGAGACTTTACAGTGAGGGGGTGATTCTATGGCTGGAGGCTGGAGTCATCTGGAAGCATCGTCACATATGTCTGACTGTTTTGCTGGCCGTCCACTGGTACCTTATTTGGGCTGTTGGCAGGAGCTCTTATATTCAGCTTTTCCATGTGGCCTGGGCTTCCTCATAGTGACAACTTCAGAGTAGTCAGGCTTAGGAGACAAGTTAGAAAGTGCATTGCTCTTTTTTTTTCTACTTGGTAAACCATCAAAAGTTTATTAACTTTTTAAAAATTTATTTTCATAGTGTATTTTTTATAATTGGAATACAATTCATATAACCATAAAATTCACCCTTTTAAAGTGTACAGTTCAGTGGTTTTTAGTACGTTCACAGAATTGTGCAACCATGACAGCTATCTAATTCCAAAATATTTTCATCACCCCAACAAGAAACCGCATACCCTTTAGCTCACCATTTCCCTTCCTCCCAGGCAACTACTAACCTACTTTCTCTGCCTGTAGATTTACCTATTCTGGACATTTCATATAAATAGAATCATACAAAATGCAGTCTCTGTAACTGGCTTCTTTCACTTAACATAATGTTTTCAATGCCCATCCATGTCTTAGCATGTTATTGCTACTGCATTCCTTTTTATGGCTGGATAATATTCCATTGTATGGATAGACCACATTTTGTTTATTCATTCAACAGCTGATGGGCATTTGGGTTGCATCCATTTTTTGGCTATTATGAATAATGCAGCTGTGAACATTTGTGTATGCATCTCCTTTTATGGCCTAGTTTCAGAAGTCACACAACATCTTTACTGTCATATGCTTATTCCTTGAAGCAGTTGTAAGCCTGCACAGATTTAAGGGGCACTACACCATCTCTCCACTATAGAAGAGCAGCTGAGATGGGAGATAGTACTACAGCCATCTTTGGAAAATAACCTCTTCCACAGGTAGGATATTCAGGGAAAGTGATGTTTGCCCAAAGATCTAAATGATAAGAAGGGGGCATCTATTGCAAAGATGTAGGGAAGGAGCTTTCCAAACACAGAGAGCAGCTAGTGTGAAAACCCTGAGGCAAGAATAAGCTCAGTTTTCCCTTCAAACTCTAATAAGGTTGGTGTGGCTAGAGTCAAATAGGAAGTTGTTAATCTTTGATGGGTGAGGATTACTATTTAATGAGCATCTACTATGCATCATGTGCTATATAAGTGCATTGTATCTATTATTTACTATTTGGAATAATCTTTGGTAATAGGTAGCAAAAGTGATTTTTGTTAAAGGTGAGGGAACATAGAATCAGGATTTATTAATGTGATCTGTACACAACTAGGAGGTGGTGAAGGTATAATCAGTATTCTGACTAGGTTATCTACCTACAAAGCCCACTTTTACTTTTTTAACTACATATGTCATGGCCCCCAAAAGTCACAGTTTTACAACTACTTGTGGATGTAAATAATTGTAATTTTTTAAATGGATGCTTTCTAAATGCTCAATAGGAAAAGATAATCAAAAGAAATTTTGAATTAGAATAAATTCACAATGATACTAGCATTCCTTATACATACAGTAACTCATGCTGGTTTATTATTATAATAGTTCTTTTCAACTAGGGATTAAATTTACATTTCAAAAATGTTGACTTATTGTAAATAAGTGCTAACATTTAAAATACAGTATATTTCCAAGTATTATTTTCTTGCCAAAAATATCATTTTTTGCTACAAAATCTGGAGTTTAAAATTCTCTATTTCTGTGGTTGAATTAGGTAAAATTTTAGAAACACTGTTTCTTGTTTATTCAAATAAAAAATTATATTTTCTAGAATAGGATTGTTTTTGTGAATGTCATGAAAAACAAATTTTTTGTTTCTCTAGAGTTCAATTACCCCTGCTATACATTTGCCGTGGAAGATGATATCCCATATTTAGAATAACAAAATTAGTTGAGTCACAATTAGAGGAAATTATTTCTGAAGAAGATAAATACATCTCATTTCAGAAGCAGATGATCTCCTAAGAAACAAAGATATTGTTTTCTATGCAAATGTCATCAACTGAAGAACAAAACCAAGATTAATACAAGAAGAGTGCAGTTGTTTCTAAATAAAAAGTTTATAGTTCACAAGAAATTATCTATTTCTTTTTAAAGACAAGAAAATATTTCTGGATACCTTTTTTAATTTTTCAAAAATCTAGTCTTTAAAGCAGTTTATATACCCATCTATGGTTGATACATGACGATTCATAATTAAAGTCTTGACATCTTATTTTTATAGGAAAGGATGATTATTGTAGTTACTATTCGAGTACGACAAATCTCAAAACAACTAACTTCTCATGAAATTTTAATTCTTATATTTTAAATATTGTGTCATATGCCACATATTTGTAACTTTGTATGTGTTTACCTTTATTTTGAAAAATGAGGATTTAATTCCTTTATTCTGGTCTCCACTGTGGACTGTTTCACTGAATAACACTCATTTATTCATTAAAGAAATTTATTGAATTACTTTGACTCAAATGGTAGAAAAGCAGTTTATGTAGCCAAAACATTTGTACCCTTGTAATATTCTGAAATAATAATAAAAAAAGAAATATTTATTGAATATTTTGTTAGGTATCAGGCATTATATTAGGTTCCGGGAATATAAAGATAGTAAGAAATGGTTTTTGTCCTCAAATAGTTTGCTGTTTACTAAAGTGATAATAGATGGAAAATAATTATTGTGCAAGAAAATAACTACTTTACTGGAATTACATACAGTAGAGTGGAAGAAAAAGTGCTTGAGCCTGCAGGGAGGGTCCAGCAGTAGGAAAGAGGAAGCAGGAAGAGAGGAGGCTGGACACATAGGTAGAGACTGGAATGCAAAGGAGTTTAGGTCTGATTCCGTGGGTAAGGGAGAGTCACCTGTGAATTGAGAGGAAGGTGATAATTTGATCAGGTTTACATGGTCAGTGTTAGGGAGGGATTAGCACAAGCTGAAAAAACCAGCTTCTTTTATTTCAGGCGGTGTCTCTCATTTTTGTTTGAACCTTAGAATTTCTAGTACATACCATTATTAATGCTAGTCTTTTCTTGATAGTAATATAAGTAGTAGTTGCATATTAGATCTGTAATATGTTCATGACTACAACTCTTGTGAATGACTGTCAATATTTTCCCTTCCCCTGTTCTTGTAGACTGGTTTACACAATATATAGCGATCTTGTTGCAACCTATACTTCATCTAGCAGTGGTATTCCTTTACTTTTTAAATTTTTTAGCCTGGTAGAAATGGTTTGCTTTTTAAAGGTAGATAAAGAATATATTTCAAAGATACTTCAAAAGGAGTGTTAGAAATCAATTCAAAGCCAGTTTATTAAATGTACTATATGTCAGACTCATAGCAAGTTTTTAAATAAACTCAAGATTTCAATGAACTTAATTTGTTTCTTGTGGCAAAGACAATCAGAAAAGATAAGTCTTATAGTAAAAATATGCCATTCTTTGAAAAAAGAGTATTTTAAAAAATATTCATTCTCTTATCTCTTTGATGAAGAGTGGGGCTACAATGCAGTTTTCCAACTTGGGAAGCATTTGAGAATCTTTATTTTTACAGAAAAAAATTAAATTTCTTGTTTTGTTTTGTTCTTTTAAGAGATTACACAGATACAGTCCTAGAAGGCATATAAACTGCATTTAGTGTGCTACAACTCTAAAAAATGCATTTGTATGTAGATAAATGAGTGTGTTTTTGCTCTTTCTTACATTAGGAAGAAATAAACTTGTAGTAAATTATGGACTGTAAGATATCTTGAGGGGATTTTGGTTTTGTAATACATACTGTATTTTGACACCTAGAAATTATAAAAGAAATTAAAAATCACATATAAACTCTTACTGTTAAATTTTATTATTTGATTTGGCTCCTATTGAATCCAAACCGTTTTATGCAGTGCTAATTATTTAGAGTCTCAGCTTTGCTCTTGAGTTAGCAGTACCTGATCAACTTTCCAACTGTAAAACAGTTTGAAAATCAAATGTAGCTTACATGCAAGACCCAACAAAATTAAAAGTGTTAAGTGCATTTTGGCAGTTCACTTTTATTATGCCCAGTCCTCAAATGTACCAGCAGATAATCATCTGAATGTTAGTTATTTTTCACATGCTTATGTGATCACACAAAAAGTACATGCTAAAAAGAAGCAGATGGTGACAGATGGGGAAGGTTGAATAAGGTGGTTTTGGAAACCTAGAGAAATGCACTTCTGTAATAGTGTAAAAATAAAAATTATTTGATAATCAAGTTAGAACTAACAAAAAGATTGCAAAAAATGACTTGATTGTTTGGAAATATATAATATTTAGCTGTGGTTGCTACTGAGGAAAAAAGTATACAATTTTATTTCATCTAAATGTAAAATGATTTTTTCCCAGTGGCTGAAAATGCAGTTTTTGATGCATTCTTCTTAGTTTTCATTTTTATGGAACATTTACTTGCTATAATTTTACTTATTCTTCTTTTGAAACCTACTATCTTTAATATCTCTTATATAATGTAATGTAATGAAAACATCTGAAATAGATCAGTTTGATAACTATTTTGTTACAAAGATTTGTTCAAAATTATTGTGATAGAGTATTGCACAGATGGAAATTAAATTCTATATAAATTTAAAGTCAAAGTATACATTAATTTGGAAGGAAGTTAGTAAGGGCTGTTGTAAAGGCAGTCCTAGCACAGAATAATATAGGTGGGGGAAGTAGAAGCTAACTTACATGAAATTTATTAAGTGGAATTTTATTTATTTATTTTAAATCCAACAAAGAATAAAATGTACAAGATGTCATTTCATGGGCTCTGTCAATATTGTTTTTAGGAGCTCTTAAGAGAAATGAATGAGGCTAAAGTAACATATGTTTGCATATTTAATCTGTAGGTAAAGATAGTAGCACATGTAGTTCCATTCTGATTAGCCCTTGGATAAAGTTCTACTGTATTCCAACAGAGTGTAAAACCAGTCTTAGAACTTTTAAGCATTTTATGAAAAGAGAGACTTGTTTTAGTAGGCTTTCTATAACATTTAATTTTATTTTATTATTAATAATTGATATAACACCTGTCCTCCTTAGGTATTTTTTAAAACTTTTATCCTTCTAGTAGTCCTGAAAGGGTCTCATCACCAATATTAAAGGGAAAATTAAGTAAAGGAGCACAGTGACTCTTTCAGATAGAAGTTATCTGATCTATACTTAGAATTCATATTTAAGAACTTCCATCATATGCATTGGCTTACTATTTAATTGAATATATTTGATTTCTTTCTGTACTATGGTGCTATTTTATACTGTTTCTGGATAATATAAAAATCCATCCCATTTTGTCCCATAATTGGATATTGTTTAAATATGAACTAAAATGGAATTAATGCCTCTCAATGTTTATAAGTGGTGGCTTTTACCTACTTAGAGATCTGTCAGTCTTTATACTAGCTATTTTTCACCTAAACTTCTTTTCATTGTTATATGATTTTTGTGGCTTTAACAGAATATTTGCATTCAGTACTTTGATATGATTCTAGTTTAAGCAGAAGTTTAATTTTAAAAATCTCTGAAGCATGAGAATATATATAAAACTAACTCTAAGAACACTAGTGATTACCTATAGTATTTTGCTATGGCTGTTGTTACTTGGGTTACAAAGACCCAGTTTCTTAGAATCCCATAGTGTCTATTGCTTCATAATAAAAAGGAAGTGTAGAAACCTTCGGAAGATATGTGTTAGTATGATTTAATCACCATTATTGTGTCCAGTTAGCTCTTGTTGAGGGTTTTTTCCTGTGCTAGCCAGAGTTTGCTTTTGAACATACAATGTTAGCTATATGCAAGTATTTGTGTGTGCATGCTGGGAGATGGCCATAAAGTTTACAGCATTCCAATTCATAGCAAATGGCATTTACAGTTGCTGTCGCATGAGAATTATTAGAGCAGTTGAGAACTAGTTTTCCTGACAAATGTATATTTTATATATACTTCCGAAGCTGCAATTCATTTTAAAAATGAAGATTTATAGGTCTTTTTTTTTGAGCAAATACCTGTGATGTTAAGAATATATAAAGGGCTCCCTTTTAGATATAAAACACATATATCTGTTACCTGAAGTGTTAAAGCTACAGAAAAAAAAATTTTTTTTTGAATTAGCGGTAAATTGGTTCATCCAAGTTCGCAGTTTACTTTCACAACATAGGTGTGCAGACAGTTTGTTTAGATGTTTAATTTTTCCCCCCATCTGTTCTGTCAGGATTATTGATTGAGCAGTAAGCCACTCCAGGGCATACATAGCCTCCTTATAATTGCTTGCCTTGGGTGCATTGTGTGGCCTGGCTAACAAGAGGAGAGAGATGTCCCTTTAAGCTCCCAGTAAATCATAATTGGTAAAAGAATATTGGAATGAATGTGTTTTCTGATAATGCCCACTAGCCAAATAAATATTTACATTGGGAATTTTAATTGATAGTATTATTTTAAAATACATAGTTTCTTATTTAATATCATTCTTTGAAATTAATAACGATTCAAGAGCTATTCATGGTGTTTTTTAAACTCATCTAGTTGTTTTATAAATGCAAGTGTCCTCATCAAATATTACCCAAACATTAATCAAATATTACCAGAATATTTAACATTAATTGGTACCTAATGTGACTTCCTTGAATCTTAGGTTTTGTTATATCAGAAAGTAAAGTAATCTCTGGTTCTGGGTAGAAAAATTGAAACTAAGCCTTCTCTCCTAGTTTGTGTTCTGTTTGGGTTTTGATTTGATGTGACCTTTCATCATTTTTTAACATTACATTTCTTGTAATGTTCCAGATCCCTTCTTGTCCTTTATATCTGTTTGGGCATTTGTGTTAAATGTAGGTATAAAGTACAACTACATCTATGATTATAGAAGACTAGAGGGATATAAGGAAATAACAAATGTCTACGTTCATATTTAAACTTTGAGTTTCATTTAAAAGTCAGTAACATTGATTTTATGGAAAAAAGACGTTTTAGATTAATTCTTTAAGATAATTGTTTTACTGGATTATTTCAGGAGCATGTTTTGATCTACATTTATATCCAAATTATATAAGAAATGACATTTTAATGGAGTTGAAATGTACTTTTCCCATTGTCATAGCTGCAGTTTACATCACCATTTATCATACCCTTGGATCAGCCCTCACAATAAACATGAAATAAATCAGCCTTTTTGCTAGAAAAAAATTATCAGAAGTAGCCAGAAAGAATTTTGAACCCTTAGATTAAAGAATGTATTTATAGTACATATTTTAGAAGTAAGTATTTAAGTAGGAGAAAATTATTCAAAAATAATCTAAAAGAGGCTGTTGGATTTGAATTATTTAATTTGACTTTGGGGATTTCCAGAGTATTCCAAAGTATTTTGTTTTGAAATAAGTTAGATTTAAGGAGGAAAAAGGAGGATATGTTTGAATAGTGGACTGTTTTATCTACATCTGCACAGTAATATTGCAATTATTTTTAATTTCTTGTATGTTTCATCTTACAGCTGTTTGGAGGTTGGAGATGAACAAAAATCTTTCTTCTTAAATGATAGTGAAGTTTCTTAGGTAAAGAGGGATGGCTTAGTTGCTGGAGTGTTTTCTCCTCAGCATTGCTTTAAGTTTACATGTCGATAAGACAATACGTTACATCAATTTTGTTCAGTACAAAGTGATACAGCAAACATTTCTAATTATAGCATTATGTATCTGTATATCAGTTAAAGCACGTATGTTCAGAAGCAAAACCACTTATTTTGAGACTCATAGTGTTCATTTTACAAAGCTAAATAAAATATATTTTATTTTATCAAACATTTTTTTACAATGCAGTTTTATTTCTTGCTTTTCTTCAATAAAATCCTCTTTTATGTACTCACTTCCCTCGGCTGCAAACCAGGTATTTAAACAAAAATAAAGGATTGCCAGTTTTGCCAGCTGGGGATGAGAACCCGGCTGGTGAAATGTGGGTTCGGGAGGCAGTTAATCCAGCTTTTATGCTTTTTATGGTTTTATGAAAAAAGAGGTTAAAAACCACATTTGGCTCCTTTTCGTGTATCCCACTGTTTTGTTGGTGTTGTAGGAATGCAGTTAAAGGTTCTTAGAGTTAAAATTTTTTTGTTATTAGGTAAAATCCTGTGTTGGTTAGATAAAGGCCCCACTAACAGTGCATTCTACTAATTGGCCATGAGATAGATCCTTGAATCATCAAAAGTCACTGTCACATATTTTAAAATTATGTATACAGCATTTCTTTAAACTTAAGTACATATGTAAGTAGAATTCCTTCTGCTTCTTTAGGTTATTTCTTGTTATCTATTTTTTCTCATATTACTCATTTCAAGCAAGTAGAAATTTGAAATTTTTCTTTTTGGCTAATGATGAAAACTAGAATTTATTCTTCCAGAAAATATTTTCCTTAGTTTATGATTTACAAAAGATTTCTGGAAAAATCATACAAACTGGACTTGTGTTCATATCTTACCAATGAAGTTTTCCATGTTATTTAGCTATGAAACAAACATTGATACAATTGAATGAAAAAGCTTTTCATAGTATTCCAAAAATACTGAATAGATCTTTAAGTAACATAATTTTTTTCTTGAAATTATACCCTTCATCTTTAAATACTCTGTCTACCAAAGTGCCTTTCATAGTATTTATAGGTAATCATAAGGTAACCGTCAAAAATATCATCTGCAATTCTATGAAATGATTGGGAAATTTTAAATAAAAGTCACATAGGAGTAATTTTCAAAAAAATATTTAATTAATTCAAACCAAGAACGTTTGGAACATGAGTACTACTTTGTTCTTACCAAATTTTCTCTTACATAGTCAGTTATAAGTTTTTTGTTTAATTGATAAAATTCATGTAATGTGGTTTTCTTGATCTGGTTTTCCCAAACCTGAGAGGATCAAATGAAGTAAGCCTTAAGATTATTCAAGTATAGTTATTTAAAATAAAATATTGAAAGTTGCATATAGATGAGGAATATTTTATTGGATGAGGACAAATCTGATAAAAAGATAAGACCAGATTTTTCCTGGGACAAATGGTAAGTTACCACGTTCCAGTTTGAACAGGTTGTTCTAACATAGCCAAACTGATACTTTCATATCATTTCTTACTAAATTTATTTTGCATGTAATGTATTTTGGGATACAAATTTAAGGACATATACTATACAGACATAAAGGCCATGATTTTTGCTGTGTTTAACAGAAATTTTTGTTGTGAGGTACTAAAGCTTTGGATACTAAAATTTATGCCAACTCAAACAGTAAACCTTTATATTCACTTCGTTAATTAAATATTTCCAGAAAGAGTTTAAATATATGTAGGGGCTCCCAAAAGCTTTCAAATTTATTGTAATGGTTATCATTCCCTGACAACCATTACATTGAGTTTGTTTACTCTTATCTTTCACTGTTCGATTACTTAGTTCTTCCTAAAGCAAGAATGTGTAAAGCACATTATATGCTCTATAATCAGCATGGCCTAGCTCTAAGTTCTTATTTAAAGTCCACATTAGTGGAACCAGAATGAAAAAGTAAGTAGGCCTAAGAGAAAATATGCAAATATACTAGCTAATGTTTTTCTTTTGATCCTTACATAAATTCATTTTCTAGGGATTTTTTTGTATGACCTGTCCCCTTTTTTGTACACTGACCATTTCTGGATATTTAATATAGTGAATTTTCCACATACTTGATGTGATTTATATCTTTTGTTAGGATGCTTTGTAGTTTAAATATCAAGATCTCAGAATATACTACCTAGGCTTTGAAAGTTAAGATTCATTTTTATGTAAAAATCTTATGTTTTATGAATAATCCTTTTAAAGTTAATGTGTAATAATTAACCTTCTTACTGGTTTCACTTTTAGGTGTTAGAAGATAATGACTACGGCCGAGCAGTAGATTGGTGGGGCCTAGGGGTTGTCATGTATGAAATGATGTGTGGGAGGTTACCTTTCTACAACCAGGATCATGAGAAACTTTTTGAACTAATACTAATGGAAGACATTAAATTTCCTCGAACACTCTCTTCAGATGCAAAATCATTGCTTTCAGGGCTCTTGATAAAGGATCCAAATAAACGGTAAGCCTCAACACTCAGTGAGTTACTGATGAATGTGGTTAAAAATTGTGGTATGGAAATTAATTCAAATATAACTAACTCCAAGAAGCAATGTATTTGGTATAGACATCTTTTCACTGAGATACTGACTTATTTTTAACTGTGTAATATAGAACATTTTAAAAATTTCTTCAACTCTTTCCTAACTTGGAAATTTTGTGCAGTTTTACCAAATAAGGATTTTGAGAGTTCCATTATCTATATTATGAGTGAACAATTTCTTAATTGCCCTGTTGCTTGATATTGTGGGGATGAGAGGATCCCTTTTCCTTTCATTCTCTGGGCCTTTATATTTCTTATAAAAAGAATAGAACTGTTTCTCTATACTCTCCTCCCACCCCCAACCTATGTTAACATATCTAACTGCTTTTTTGTTTGTAATTTGAAAATTTTCTTTTCCATGCATAGCTGAAAGGATTGATAGCAAAAAAATCTTTATACATTTTATATTTCTGTTTTTGTAGCTATAGCTATGACCTGAAGAATCCTATAGCCCTTGCTGCTTTGCTCAATGTGCCACAGTATTTTTTTGTTCATGTTTATATGTTCATTCACACATACATTTTATAAATCATACATGAAGTGACTATTAATTTTTAAATGTTCCTTAATATGTGTGTTTTATATGTGTATATATCTACCCTTCCATCTAGGTGCCTATGCATATCAGTATTTCTCTGAAACTCTATTAGATTTTAAGTATCTGGAGGTTAGATGATTTTATATATTGTTGAGTCTTTTATAATATCTTACATGCTTTATTACAATGTTTTGTTTATAGTTGATGCTCAATATGTATTTATTGACAGACTGGATTAGTGAGTGAAGGAATAAATGCATCCTAACATTTGTGCTTTGTCTACCTTAGAAATGGTTTCCATTGCATGCTTATAGCTTTTAAATTTATAAGGAACATGATTTTTACCTTCAGCAGAAATAAGCAAACGTAATAAAAGAGATACCATCTTTTTGCTTTGGGAAGAACCATTCAAAAATATATTTTGTAATCCTAGTAACAGATATTACTTTGTAAAGTGATTTTGTTTTAATTTTTTAGAACATTTTCGCATCTATTTTCTCCCTTGCTTTTTAAGTAACCTTGTAGGGTACATAAAGTAGATAATATTCTCATTTCCACTTGATTGAGATGAAAACAAAGGCCCAGGAGGGTTAGGTGATTTATTCTAGGTCTTAGAGAAAATTCATGCAGGACAAGAGTAGAAATCAAGTTTCTCAATGCCTATTTGGTATTTCTCATCTGTCTTATTTACAGTGCAACAATTTCTCAGTTCAGGTTTTGAAATGTGTTCCATTTAATATGGTTATTTTATAATCATGTGATGAAGCAGCACTTGGTGATAGGTAATCTTTAAATAGAGCTATGA
The DNA here is from genome assembly GCA_023783475.1 of Daubentonia madagascariensis. NCBI lineage: Eukaryota > Metazoa > Chordata > Mammalia > Primates > Daubentoniidae > Daubentonia > Daubentonia madagascariensis. Next base: position 10,766,422 of record JAKFHU010000258.1, on the reverse strand, counting down.
CTTCCATTTCATCTGTTTGATTTTGGGATCTACTGTTTGGCTTGGTTTCAAGGCAGTGAATTTTTATCCCATCCTTTCCTGACTCCTACAGGTAATTCTGACCACCCTTTTTTTGTGTGCGGCCCTCTCTCATAAATGGTTGGTAGAACAAAGTTGTACTTGCGGATTGCGTGTCTATGTCTCATTCATTTTTTTCAGCCTCCTCTACCCCATGGATAGCATGTAGTAGGTACTCAGGAACTGTTGAGTGAATATGAGGTAAATCTTCAGAATGTTAGTGGCCTGGTATGTAGGACAACTGTTTATAGTTTGTTCACCCAGAGGTTGGTATTGATCTAAAGAGAAGATGCATATTTTCAATTATCTGATACTTTATTTTATGATAGATATGTCAAGCCCCTCCACTGTTGCATTAAAATATTGGGAAGGCAAGGATGAACAAGATGAACAAGTCTGTGCTTGTTCACAGAATAATGTGGGGCACAAAATATATACTCACAGATGCTGAGGCCACACTACGTACAAAGTGCTGTTGAAATTATTAGCCCTGTCTGGGGGATTGGAGGACTCGAGCTGGCTCATGAAGGAATTGGAGTTTGCAGTGGCACTGAAGCAGAGAAATTTACATGTAAGGTACAGCTAAAATTGCAAATGAACATGGTATTTGAGAAGTTCAGTGACTAGAGTGTAGAACATGAGCTGGGTAACATTGGGAAATGAAGCTGATATGTTGGATTGTAAGGATCTTATGTTACTTAGAAAATATTTAATCATTAGTCAGAAGGGGATGAAAATTTAAAGCAGTGGATGGTATAATCAGATTTGTGTTATGAAAAGGTAACTCTGGCAGCTTTGTCGTGGACAGATCAGAAGAGTAAAGAGCCAGGAGCAGGCAGGCAGAGCAGTTAAGAATATTTATGGAATTGTCCAGATAAGAGAAGGGGTCCTTCCTAAAGCATTGGTGAACAAGCCATAAGTAGAGCTTTGTGAATGATTAAATAGAAATGGTGAGCATGTTGGAGGAGTCAGGGATGCCTCTGAGGTTTCCAAGTCAGGTGACTAGATTAAAGAATGGGGTATTACTAACAGGGAATACAAGCAAAGGAAGAGGGCTCGATGGTGTGGATGTAGATACTAACTTTGGATATATTGAGTCTGAGGTTTCTATAGATAACCAAGATGGAAATGTCAAGTAATCAACTGGAAATAATAGTACTAATGCTTAAAGGAAACACAGTGGATTGGGAACCATAGACATCTAGGACATAGCTAGAGCCAAGACAATGGTGGCAAGGGTAGAATATAAAGAGAAGAGGGCCTAGGACAGAAGCCTGGGAAACATTATATTTAATAATTTAAGAGATAGAAGAAAAGCCAACAAAGGACCCTGAAAAGTCTTTGGAAACATAATTAAAGATAGCATTATACTATATCTCTTATTTTTTCTATTCACTTATTTTAAATACTACCTGAATTTTTCTGGTATGCTGTATTGAATTGCTGTCAGTTCTGTCGGAGGGTCAACTATCATTTTGCTTTCATTTCTTATTCTCCATGACTTTATAATCATTCTGTTAGTCCTTCCTTTATCCTCCTGTGCAGAGTTTATAGGAAAAGCATGACCTTGTGTTACAGTCAATTAACACTAGGAAAATATGAATTCTGTAGTGTTCCTAATAGTAAAGAATTCACAGTAACTGAGGATTTAGTTTGGCATTCTGATATTGGAGTTTAGTACTCTAGACATAAATATCTCAGTTCAAAGCATATTTTGTTATTATTTTGAAGTCTTAAATTGTGCATTAGAGAGTCACTGACATTGAAATTTTTGACAGTTTCACACTTTGAGGAAGCTTGTGTTAAAGAATTTCTCCCAGCTTCTAAAATGGCAGTCTAAGATTGTATTCTTAGACTTTGCATAGTATTCATGGCTGATATTTTAGTTTTATATGTATTTGATAAATATAGAATAAATGCTGGCTATGTCCAAAGCCAAGCTATTGCTAGAGAACTTGAGGGGTTACACAAAAATGAGTAACCAAAGCTGGATTAAAACCTTTTATTTACAAAATGATTATGATTCTCCATTCCAACTCCCATCTCATGTATAATCTCAAGTACAATTCAAATGAAAACAGTATTGAAATAAACTATAAGTGTAAGAAAATACCATGGAGTTCTGATTTTTCTCATGCAGACTACCTTGATGCATACTTTGAAATATTAAATTCTTTTCAGAAACATGTGTTTTGATGCTTTTGAGTTTCTGGTTCCCTAAGTACAAGAATGCCTTACGAACATTCTTTGTAAGGCATTACGAAGATCTCTGCCCTCAAAGGAGTTTGCAGTCTCTGGGGAGAGAGATGTACACAACTTGAAATAGAGTGAAAAAGAGTGAGGGCAGGGACTGGAGTCCTGAGCATTCACTAAATACAGAACTTCCAGTTTCAGGGTCCCAAATGCAAACATTCAGCCTTGCTGTTATGATCTGATCCAATCTAAAAGTCCCCTCTCTGGGATGTGGTTCATTTAGAGAATTCTCTGTGGATCTGGGAATAGGAGACCCAGTGGTGGGAACCATTTATCATCACTAAAGATGTTCGGGTATCACCTGATTGTTTTATTTTCCATTCTGACAGTTTGTCGGAGGATCCGAGGTTCTTCCTAATCGTGTGTTTCTTATACCTGATAACCAGAATTCATTGGAATGGTATAATTACAAGCCAGGCATGGTAGCAGGTGCCTGTAGTCCCAGCTACTCACGAGGCTGAGGCAGGAGGAGCGCTTGAGCCCAGCAGTAGTTTGAAGCTGCAGCGAGCTATGATTGCACCACTGAACTCCAGCCTGGGTGACAGAGCAAAACCCCATCTCTTGAAAAAAAAAAAAAACAAAGAGGAATTATATAATTATAGACATTACAGACGGTCCCAGACATGATGGTTCAAATTTATGATGATGTGAAAGTGGTCGTATTCAGATGCTCCTTGACTTACCGTGGGTTACATCTGGATAAACCCATGTTAAGTTGAAATATGGATTTATCTGGAGGTAATCCCATTGTTAAGTCCAGGAGCATCTGTATTTGTTTTCCATGACCTACTTGGTTTTCTTCCCACCCAGTGATGTGTTGGAATTGGCATATAACCAACTCAGAACCAATTGTTAAATTTTCAGCAATTTTGTGAGATGGTTGTTTAATATAGTCATTATTAAAAATTAAATATAAACTTTCAAATTAAGAATAGGACAAGCAAAGATAATAAATACTCAAAACTCATCACCCCTTAATAATTTCATTACATTTTACTATTATTTGTGTTTTTGAGGTTATTTATATCTGTTGTATCTGTATGGAAATAATATATAATGGTTTGCTACCATGCATGTCTTCCCACTTCTACGTTGAGTGACATCATATTGGTAGCTTGAAATTGGCCATGGTGGGAGTATTTACACCACCAAAATTAGCAAATATAAGTCGGGGCTTGACTTAATGTTTTGTTGATTGTTTAGACTTAAGAAAGGGATGGTAAAAATGTTAATAATGCAGATTAAATTTAAAAGTTGTTTGTGTTTGTATCATTACATTGTAAATAGCACAAAAAATGGAGTAAATACTCTTTTGTTCCAAAACTATTAACCATTCAGCAAATAAGTCACAATAACTGTCAAATGAAGTTCATGTGTATGTCTCTGTGGTATCACTTTCATCTTTGACTTTAACATAAACAAAAATGTCAACCAATATTCATGTCAGAACTAATCTAAGTCATTTGCATACATAGGCTGCTTTGGAGTTCGGCAAAACTTAACAAGTTTTCTCGGAGAATCAATTGACTAATTTACGACAGAGAACATTGCATATTTTATTATTTTTTGCAAATTTTATGCTTACATTCTTTATATCAGTAAAACTTACAACAAACGTGTGTGTGTGTGTGTGCGCGCACACACGCGTGCATGGTCTCCCCCGGAGAGCTGGTTGTTAAGCTTTTACCAGCACACATCATTTCTAACCATGAACAAATTCAAATAAAGGCTGCTATATTAAATTCAAATTTAAACAGGTTTACTTTACTTACTTTTCATCCTTTTTTCTTGTTTTTTTTCTCTCCTCCTTCCCTCCTGCCCTTCCTACCTCCCTCTCTTCTCTCTTTCTTTTTCTTATTGACTAGTATGTACTATATTAAACTGAGGAAGCCAGAAAACACCTGAACTTCATATTGTGTCTGGTATTGGCTAAATAAGAATACCTTTAAAAATGGAGGGGATATATTTTTAAATTTTTAATTTATATTGCAAGTTACATAGCAAATTACATTGTAATGATAGTTTATAGATTAATACCATTTCTGTGGAATTCATTTCAGATATGAAAATGGTCCATGGGTTCTTTCTATAGAAATATATCACAGATTATTTTTCCTAACCAATTATTTAATTATTTCAGAATTTATATTAACTAGTGTACATTTTGGCTTGTGTCACTCTAAAAGAAATTTGGTTTATAGAATTGACAGTGAAGCTGGGTGTGGTGGCTCATGCCTGTAATCCCAGCACTTTAGGAGGCTGAGGTGGGAGGGTCGCTTGGAGTTCAAGATTGTAGTGAGCTATGATCACACCACTGCACTCTAGCCTGGGTGACCAAGCAAGCCCCTGTCTCTAAAAAAAAAAAAGAAAGAAAGAAAGGAGAGAGAATTGACAGTGATGAAGTCTACCATTTATTTTGCTAGGCACTTACCTATGTTATTTCTGACCCTTGCAATAACTCACCAGTCAAGTATTACCTCCACTCTACAGATTAGAAAACTGAGGTTAAGCCATTTTTTTATTGTCACACATCTCATAACTGCCTTTTTCAGGTCTGTCTCCAAAGCCTCTGCTCTTTTCCAAATAGTACTGTTCGGAAGCTAGTTCTTATTAATAGCATATTGGGAAAATTAGATCTTACAAGCAAAAGCTTTTTATTTTTATGGCTATTTATCCCAAGAACTATTTATTACACAGAAAATTACACTTTGACAAAAACTTTTTTTGTTATGCTTTGGGCTTATGTAAATGTTTTATACTCATTTAATTTTATTTCTGTCCTCATAGCCTTGGTGGAGGACCAGATGATGCAAAAGAAATTATGAGACACAGTTTCTTTTCTGGAGTAAACTGGCAAGATGTATATGATAAAAAGGTAGGATATCTTTATGGGATAGTATGTATATATTTTGGCTATTCTGCTAAAATGAATTTATGCCAAATAATTTTAAAATGAATAAAATTTAATGGTGTAATATTTTCCATTTTACTCTGACATTTATGTGATTATTGAACTTCTGAACACAAAATTTTATGTATAATCTTGACTCCCCAAATGCCTCTTGAAACTGTATTCAACGTGGTCAAAAAATTTATTTTTCTCTTTTTTTCATAATAACTTGTTAGTTTGTCTTTCATTATTTCTTTAATTGAAAAAAAAAGACACCCAAAATTATGTTTTTCTTTAGGAAAACTAGTTAAAAAAAACCCATAATTTAAAAATTTGCCCATATGTCTTTAATTTTAAAGTGAACACTTCAGATTCATTTATACAGATCCTTATTTTAAAAGGAATTTAAAGAAATTTAGTTGTAATATTTAACAAAGTAATAAATTTATTGTCTTATTTCAGACTTCTCTGTTATTTGAAACAGAACTTCATTGCCTACAAAATGGATACCACTAATTATGTTTATTGTAATCTTATTTTTAATATTGTAATTTTTACATAAATTCAGGAACAGGAAATTATAGTGTCTATTCTGTCTTTTTTTTTTTTTTTTACTACTTCAGATATTGTTAGTACAAACATTGGTTTTGATATTTTGATTTTCAAATGCTTGTATAAAATTTTTACTGTGAAATTTTTATGTAATTCAGTAATTTGCTTAGAATTTTTGTCTAATTATTTTGTTTGGTTAGTCCATCCATTTCAGTTTATTCCAGATTTTATTTGTTTTCTCTGAAACATTTATCAATCAACATTTATGTAGGGTCTTGTTTTGTGCCTACTATTCTTCTCTGTTAACACCTAAGGTAAAGATAGAATTATATGAGTTATGAGGAAATAACAAAAGTACTTCATTTCTGTATTATGTTCTGTATTATGTTATCGGTAATAGGGAGTATGGTGATTTTCTATCTATTTCTTCTAATTAGGAGTTTAAAATAGATGCATTAGATTAAACTGCTCTACTCACGCTTCAGTTCAGTTAAACTCGCATATCTTGAGTTTCTACCATGTATAAGACACTGTGTTAAGTATTGGATCCTCACAACCATGTAACCATTCTTAAATGCCCTAAATGTTTACTAACTTCCTATAGACAATTTTACATCCATTTTATATCATTGATGATGATCCTTATGAGTTGCATGCATGTATAGGAAGGCCCCTGATGAGCTATGTATGGTTTTTATCATGCCAGTACACTACAAAAGAACTCAAAAAAGATCAAGGTCTTGCTGTGTCTACCAGAAATATACATAGTCAGAGGTTTTCTTTGACACACAAAACTATAAGCTACAAATAATATCCTCTCACTATACCCTGTCCAGGAAGGACTCATTCAAAAAGAAACAAAAGAAAGAAAGAAAGAAAGAAAGAAAACATGTCTTTAAGAGACAATGGTCAGGGCACCAGTGTCGCCCTGTTAACTTAAAGAAGGGCCAAAACATGGGCTTTGTTCAGTCCTGTGAAGAGATTTAGATATGCGACAGAGGTTTCCTTATCTCAGTGTTCAGCTATTCATGGTTAAATGGTAGTTTGACATCACCTGGAGAAAGCTCTGAGAGCCCAGCCAGCATACTGGTGAAGAAGCAAGGGTCAGCCTGTCTCTGCTCCAGTGGGCTAGACATACCCAGAGTAAGGGTGGTATTAAGGTACTCAGGCAGCTACCGTGTGTGAATGGAATTAGAGGAGCCAGCAAGTCGAGCAGGGAGAAAAAGCTTCCAAAACATAACTCTAGATGGTCTATGTAGAGAAATTAGTATAAATTGTTATAATTAACTTAAAAAATGGATGCCACTTAATTTGAGCAAAGGTATTAAGCATCTTGTGCCACAAAAATGACATTTCCATAAACCATAAGTTGGTCATGGACTGATGCCTCTGCAGGCTTACTCTTGGTGTCCTGTGTAACCAATGCAGATCTGGTGTTCTCAGCCACCCGTACATACTTGAAGGAGCAACATCATTACAGCAGCACTTTTAAATTTGAGTCTCTTTCTAAAAGGCTATGAAAATGTGTTGGGTCTATTTGAGTTTGTATTATATCCTATCACAGATAAGCAATTATGGGAACCAGCCGGATGGCAGTAGCTATTTTAATGAATTCGGTTAAAATTCTAGTGCTTTGAAGAGTATGAATTATTAAATAATTTATAAAATCAAACATTTTTTATGGAATCCTTATATTTATTCATAAGAGTTCAGTTCATCTGTAAGATCAGATATTTTTTATTATGTTTTCATTAGTAAGTTTTGGGAGATTTATTATTTTTGTTAATTTAATATTATATAATTATTGACCATTTTTCTATATGTTATGGCAAGTCTAGAGATGAAGGCACATCTAGAGATGCTAGTATCTTTATGGGAGATCTAAATCTCACCCTATGCAAGTGAAAAGTGAACTAATCCTAATTACGAGTAGCATGATGCATGTACCACTCTAAAGAGCATAGTGCTGAAATGTGGAAGAACTGGGCCCTGGTCCTGGATTTGATTCTTGCTTTCTTTGCAGAAATGGCCACATCATTTTACTCGTGCATAAAATTATGACCCTTTAAGTACCTTCAGCCTTTAAGATTCTCTGGCAGGCCTTTTATTAATATAATACCTGGGCTGAACACGGTGGCTCACGCCTGTAATCCTAGCACTCTGGGAGGCCCAGGCGGGAGGATCACTTGAGTTCAGGAGTTTGAGACCAGCCTGAGCAAGAGTAAGACCCTGTCTCTACTAAAAACAGGAAAATTAGCCAGGCGTGGTGGCACACCTGTAGTCCCAGCTACTTGGGAGGCTAAGGCAGGAGGATCGCTTAAGCCCAGGAGTTGGAGGTTGCAGTGAGCTGTGATGACACCACTGCACTCTAGCCCAGGCAACAGAGTGAGACTCTGTCTCAAAAAGAAAAAAAAAAAAGAAAAGATTCTCTGACAGGCTATTTTATAGTATGAATTTATCTAGATAAATTTGTGTATGGATTTCTATATAGATTTTTATACTCAGTTTCTCAGTCTGCTAGGATTTTGTGAGGTAAATTTGGGGAGAATTGGCATCTTAACAGGGAGTCTTCAGATCCATGAACACAGTATATTTCTCCATTTATACAGGTGGTCTTTAATTTCTCTTAGTAATGTTTCATAATTTTCAGTATTTAGGTCTTACGCATATTTTGTTAGATTTATCCTTAAGTACTTCATGTCTTTTGATGTAAATGCTATTTTAAAATTTCATCTTTACTTTTTTTGCTGCCAGTATATAGAAATAGAAATAAAATTGATTTTTTCAATATTGACCTTATATTCTATAAGCTTGCAAGAATTAGTTGTAGTAACCTTTTTGTGGATAACTTACAGTTTTCTGCATAGACAATTGTATTAAATAAAAATTTTTACTTCATTTCTAATCTGTATACATTTTATGTTGTTTCTTCTTTTGCTTTGTTGTGTTGGCTAAGACCTTCATTACAATGTTGAACAGAAGTGGTGAAATCAGACATCCTGACTTTGTTCCTCATCTTAGGGAGAAAAACATCTCTTTTACCATTAAATATGATGTTAATGAGCACATCTAGCAGCCAGATCTGGGTTTCTAAATATTAATATTATTCTCCAATAAAAGGAAAACCAAGGCTCCTTGGAAAAGTGGTTGATTTCAGGAATGGTATGGGGAAAATAAAAGATGAGCCTGGAGTATATTGTGGTGCCAGAAAATAAGGAGCTTTAAAAAAAAGAAAGAAAAAAAGACAGATAGAAAGAAGCCAACCTTGAATAGTTCCCTGTGGCAAAAACTGGAACAATTTCAGTAACAAAATAAATACAGTATTGGATTATGACCCAAATACATATCCATGAGTCCATACTGCATAAATAAATGATTGAATAAATAAATAAAGTGCTGAGAAGGGACGTGTCTTCCTTACAGATGAATTCTAATTAATAAACGTAGAAGGGGTGAGGGAAGCAGAAAATCACCATTAGAGCACTAGAGTAAAAATTGCTCATGCAAGATCCACCAATGAATGCTAAAATTATTGGGCAAAAGTTTAAGAAAGAATATTTTCATAGTCTCAAGCTATCTCACCCCCCCCAATAAAAAACATTTATCATTTACAAAGGTAAAAAGAATAACTTTATGGTGGAGAAACCTGTCGGAGACACTGTCTTAATCAAGTGATTAGGGTTACCATCACTAGTAAGCGGGACATACTGACATCATGTACCCCATGATATGATGCTCTGAGAAGGGCATGTCACTTTTGAAATGTTCTTCCTTAAAATACATATGAAAGAAAGAAGAAATACCAGCCCTGAGGATGAGTAGCTTGGGCTTTTTATTGGGGTTGTAAAGGATAAAGTAGTTGTTGTAAAATGATAACAAGAGGTAGTTGGGTTTTTTTCCTTCTCTGTTAGGCTGGCTTTATCAGACTTCTAGGAATGTGATCTGGCAGATGTAGAGGAGCGCTATGTGCCTTTTCTGTCAGTTCAGTACTTTTCAAGTTCTGTAAACAAATTTTTAAAGAAAACAAATTAAGCCACAGGTGGTTAAACATACAAAGGGGTGTTGTGGGTAGTGATTTTTTCTTATTTTAGATGGTTTACTAACAATGCTGTTCTTTCAATCCCCCCTTCCTTTGGTTAGAATCCTTATTCTTATCAATGGACTTGGAGACTGGGGTATTTGGACAATGGTCAGTTCTTCTGTAACTACTTTCTGTTGCCTTAGGGCCATAGAGTTGTCCCTGCCTGAGAATCCAATTGAGGGTCGTTAACAAGGAGAGGCTGAAATTGGACGGTCTTAAAAGCCAGAGTAGAGGTGGGATAGGGATTTCATTGGAGGAAAATGGCAAGGGCTCAAATTCGGTTTTGTACGAATGCCATTAAGTAGCGAAAAATGTAAGGTCCAAAAATGAGTGGTAAAAGCAGAGCCACTAGGGGTCCTAAGAGAAGTCCAGTGTCTTTCATTGTGTCCTATTATATAAGAAAACAGATTTTTATTGAATTTATGTAAATAACAATATTGTCATAAATTAAGAATACTCACAAATAGTTTTTAAACTATTGGAGAGAGAGAGAAAAAATAAATGTTTCAAAGTTTGTTTACAAATATATACTTTGTTGTAAGATATAAATAGCTCAATAGAAGTAGAAAGTTTTCTTGATTTGTGGAAAACAAAACACAAAAAGAATCAGCCATGTCACCATCAAATTGGTACTAACTGATCAACGCTTACATCACACATGGCAATAATATTCATCAGGGGGCGGGCAGGCAGGAGCGGGGTGTGGAGGGGATGGGAAAACTCTCACTGAATGGATGCGGGGAGCACAGTTTGGGGGATGTCCATGATTGTAGCTCTGACACGGGCAGTGCATGGGTAATATATGTAGCCAAAGTGTTGTACCCCCATAATATTCTGAAATAAAAAAATTTAAAAAATAAAAGAATCAGCAATGTTTCAAACAAAGAGTCATAAAAAATTAGGTCAAAATTTTAAGTTTAGTTTTTTAGTTAGTCAAAAACCTTATAAAGACAACACTGGGATTATCTTGATAAAGCATAAATCTTTGGTTTTTTTAGGCGAGTTACTAAAAAGATATAAACCTTCTGTAGTGTAATTTTTAAACTGAAAAAAAGAAACAGATTATAGAATTAAAATTAATATACCATGTAATTTTATTAAGAGTAAATTAATATTTTAAGGAAACTTTCTTGTTTTAACCAAAATTTCTTTTTTAATTATAGCCAACTGGATCACGTACAAAATATTTTTATAAATTTTCTCTTATGAACTCTATCCTAACTTGTATAGACCATCTATAACATATTTCTGGTTAATTTTTTTTACTTCACTAGTTACTTTCTATCTTATTTTTTTCCTAAAACTGTATTTTGAATCAACATTTAAATAACCTCTGAATTAGACAAAATTACATATATATCTTTAATAACACATTTTAGGCTTTTTTATAATTTTTTTATTAAAAACATATTCTTTGGTATATTTTACATATAGAATCACAGGTATTGACTAGAATTTTGATTTTTAGTTAACTTTAAATTTTAGTGAAAACCTAGGAAGCAGGAAAGCATGAATTGTCTGTCATAAGACACTTGTTGTCAAGAAACAGAATCACAGGTTACTATAAAACTATAATCATTCACTTAGCCAAACTGATAATTAAAAGATTTTATAAGCAAGAATCTTACTCTTTGATAGAGAAGAGACTCAGTTTTTTAATCATAAGACTTAATATAGACAAACTGAAAGACAAGAAGGCAAACTGAATCTATCCTTTTATCTAGTAGTTTTAATATCATATATTAATCATAATGTCAACTCTCAGAAAAACCTAGGTAGTTAAAGTAACCTTGACCTGTTATTAGTCCAATTTTATTAGCACTCCTAAATATATTTAGTTTTTATTATGTAAAAATAAGATGTCAAAGTATATAAACTTAAACTTACATTTAACAATTAATGCTTTAGTATTTTATCTTATAAATGACTCAGATATTTTATGATTATCGTCTTTAACTTAACATAACATGACTTTCAGATGTTAAGTTACTGAAAAGAATTTTTAAACTACAAAATAAGGTACCATCCCTAATGTCTTTTCTGGTCCTCCTAGGTCTCATGTAGTAGCCATGTGGCATCAAAGATGGCTATAAAGGACAGGGCCTATCTCTGTTCTCAATTTATATACCAGGTGTAGAATTCAAGACAGAAAATAGGATGCCTGGAGGATCTAATTCTTCCCAGAATCACCAGGAGGCAAAGCTGGGGCAGGGAAGAAAGGACCACATTGGGCTAGATTGTGCCTTGTAGCTGCTGGTCGAAGCACATGTCCCCAGGCCTCACCATGGCCACCTATCCAGACCCCAGAATCCAGAGGCTCAAAACCAAAAACGTAAGCTTCCAGTCAAATCTAGCAAAATTTAAAAATATTACAGAAGCAGCAGTTTTATGACTTTAAAACATCTAAACTTTAATAACAATTTTAAAACTAGTTTTATTTACCAAAGGTTGTCAGTGTCACATGAACTAAAAGGCATTTGAGTTCTTTCCTATTTTTCTGATAAAATATTTGATTTAAGCAGTTCCTTTTTTTTAAGCCACTAATTAGAGTTCTTTTACATATTTTGGTAGTGAAATACCACATACACATGACATATATAGACACACAAACATATAGACATACAGGCAGAAGCAGATACTTGTAGGTGAAACAAGGCAGAAAATTTATATTTTGAAAGTACAGAGCTAAGACTTTAGGCCTAAATATTGTACCATCATTTGCTCATACCAAGGAGAAAAAAAAAGGTTGTATGTAAAAGCCTAGTTAAGTCTCTCCCAAGAGGCCAAGAAAGGAAGTCTGAAGTGTTAAAAAAAAAAAAAAAAAAAAGGAGCTGGGTGCTTAACTTAACTGTAAGATCTCTTCCCAGTAAGGGGGTAGGGCAATTGGGAAGTACTAAAAAGAAATGAGCAAAGACCTGATCTCCCAGCAAGCAGGGGAGCCTCAGAGTCATTAAAGGAGTTTGGACATTACCTTCTACATCGATTATGGAAATAGGAGAGGGGAACGGGGGTCCCAAAAATTCAGGAAGAGCAGAATAAGTGGCTCCCATGTTGATCAGAAAATTGACCTGCTTGCCTGTGACAGAGTTACCCGAGGCTTAGCCATCTCGATGTTGCAAAGTAGAGCCGGTTTTGAAGTCAAGGCCCATCAGTCAGACTGAAGAAGTCCTGGAAGGCCTGTGGGTAGGGAGGATGTCGGCTCGGGGGCCGCCAGCTCCAAAAGGCGAGTGTTGTCCTCTGTCTTGAGGGAAGCACTTCTGCTTCCAGTGCCCCTCCCTTCTACAGAGAGCGCAGTCCCGCCGGAGCCTGCTTCTGGGGCGTTTCTTCCTCCATTGACCCAGCTGGTTGCAGTTGCTGGAGAAGCGCATGCTCCTTGTGTCTTGTGCCTGAGCCCCTCCGGTAATTTTGTCTCTGAAAAGCTCCTGCTATTGCGAGAGCCACCATTTGGAAAACTTCTTTCTGTTCTCGGCCCATTGCTGGTCATTGAAGGCCCAATCTGAAAGTCCGCTTGTGGAGTTTGAGGCCCCTTTTTAAGTTTTTGGAGTGTCCCTGAATGTCGGGGGCGGACTAGGAGATGAAGCGCTCTGCTAAGATGGCTTGTCCCTCCCTCGAGTCGGGATCTAAGCTCGTAAAGAGGCGAATGGCCTCAGACAGTCGTGAAAGGAAAAGGGGCCGGATTTTCATTCTGGCCTTGAGTCATTTCTTTAACTTTATCATGGGATCAGCCGAGCAGCCGTCAAGTTTGGTTTCTATGTGAGGCGAATCAGACAGAGAGAAATGGAGTCGGGCTTGGTTAATGCCTTTTGAACCAGCAACCTCCTGACGGGGGAGCTGATGTGCAGGCGGGGAGGGAGTTTGAGGCGGCGCGAGGGCGGTGACGGAGAAGAGGAAGACGCGGCGGCTGAAGTGAGCCGAAGTGGAGATGGTGGGGTTAAAGGGTTTGATGGTGGCACCAAAGGAGGGAGGCGTCGTGGAGGGGGGACAGGAGGAGCCAAAAGGGAAACATCCGCATCAGGAGAGGGTGGTGGGAGAGACGTAGGAGTAGGAAGTAGCAAGCTCGAAGAACGCCTGAAAGTAGGGGACTTCAGGCCACTTGACAAGACGGTGGCCACACAGGTCTACTTGGAGAATGGTATTAGGATTAAGAGATCCATTCTCAGGCCGAACCTCCTGGTCATCTGATTTATTAATATATTGTAGATTACAATAGAAAACCAAACGCTTTGGCTGGAGGTTGGTAAGTCCCAAAGTTTTCAAATTCTTGAGACATCCCCAATGGGGAAGTCTTTAGGTGGGGCTAATTAAACATTGCCCATGACAATAGAAAGAAAAGGAAAGGACTTTTTCAGGGACAGTCATATGTCAAAGGAAAAGAGTACAAAAGGGGAGTCCCCGACTCAGACGACTTTCAAGGATCGCATCAGATTATCAGGCATCCCCGAGATATGAGTCAGACCAAGACCTAGAAAGCGGGTGTCCCTGGGTTCTGACCCAGACCAAACCCCAGAGATCTTCCCCAAAGCCAGGCATGCTGGGTCTGGGTGAAGACTGAGAGAGGTGGTTGGTAAGTGTCCTTTCAAGGTACCCCTCAAGAGTGGTAGACCCAGTACTGGGTTTTTCCATCCTAGACCAAAACAAAAAGCCTAGAGCATATAACCATTCCCATAGCCCAAGATGCTCACCGAGTTCTGAATAGTATTGAGGGCGCCAAGAAGGATGTCCTGGGAGCTGTGCAGAAGAGAAAGAAGCAGTCTCCAGACAGAGGTAGAAAAGTAAGTCCTCATACAGGCCACCAAAATGTTAGGGAGGGGGGTTTATACCACGGGCTGAGAGAGAATTCTCCACTCAAATATTAGGATAGGTTTTGAAGCAAGAAGTTTATTTTACTTTCCAAGGGAGGAAAGGGCATGGTATGAAAGAAAGAAGAAGTACCAGCCCCGAGGATGAGTGGCGCTTGTGCTTTTTATTGGGGTTGTGAAGGATAGAGTAGGTATTGTTACAAAATCATAAAGGGAGGTGGTTTCTCTTTTTTTGTTGTTGTTGTTCTTCTCTTTAGGCTGGCTTTATTGGACTTCTAGGAATGTGGGCTGGCAGATGTGGAGGAGGGCTATGTGCCCTTTTCTGTCTGTCCTGTACTTTTCAAGTTCTGTAAAACAAATTTTTAAAGAAAACAAGTTAAGCCACAGGTGGTTAAGCAAACAAAGGAGCGTTGTGTGTCGTGATTTTTTTTTATGTTAGATGGTTTACTAACAATGCCATTCTTTCAATAATCATGAGAAAATCAGAAGAATCCACATGGAGGGACATTCCTCAAAATACCTGGTCAGACAACTTCAAAAGTGTCAACTTTTGACATGTGATAGACAAAGAATGATGGTTGAACTTTCAGATTGGAGGAGACTAAGGTGCCATGATGACTAAATGCAGTGTGGGATCCTAGGTTGGGTCCTGAAATAGAAAATGGGCATTAATAAAAAAAGAAAAGAGGTGAAATCTTAATGAAGTTGGTAGTTTAGTTAATAGTATTTTACTGATGTTAGTTTCTTGGTTTGAACATTTGTGCTATGGCTATGTAAGTTGTTAATATTAGAGGGCGGTGGGTAAAGGGTATATGGTAATTGTGTGTACATTTTTATGTTTTCTCTAAGCCTAAAATTATTTCAGTATAACAAGTTATAAAAATATGATGTTAATGTAGGTTTTTTATGCCTCCTTTATCAGGTTGAGAAAGTTTTCTCCCTAGTTTACTGAGCGTTTTTATCATGAATGGGTGCTTAATTTTATTAAAAGCTTGTTCTGTATTTATTGCAGTGATCATATGGCTTTTCTCCTTTATGTTCTATTAAAATGGTGAATTAACATTGATTGATTTTTCCAACCTTAAATGAATCTTGCATTCCTGGGGAAAAACCCACCTGTTCATGATGTGTTATTATGTATTGCTGGATTTGGTACAATGTATCTTTTAAGGATTTTTGAATCCTTAAATTTTGAGTGATATTGTGATGTCATCTTCTTTTCCTAAAATGTCTTTGTATAATTTTCATTTCAGGATCATGTTTGCCTTTTTACAACAGGTGGGAAGTACTTCTTCCTCTTCAATTTTATGGAATTGTGTGTGTAGAATTGATATTATTTGTTAATTAAATATTTGGTAGAGTTTATCAGTGAAGCTACTACCTGGGCCTGGAATTTTGTCTTTTTTGGGAGGTTTTTAACTGTGAATTCAATTTCTTGAATTGTTATGGGCCTGTTGTGGTTATCTGTTTCTTCTCCAGTGAGTTTTGTTATTTTTTGTCTTTCAAGGAATTTGTCATCTAAGTTAAGTTCCTCTCTAAGGACTGTTAGTCATGCTTTGCAAATTTCAATATGTTGTGTTTTTATTTCAAAAGATTTTTAATTCTCCTTTTGATTTCTTCTTAACTCAAGGGTTATTTATAACTGTGTTGTTTAATTTCCAAATATATGGATTTTTCAGGTATCTTTCTGTAATTGATTCCTAGCTTAATTCTCTTGTGGTTGGAAGACCTACTTTATATGATTTTAATCCTTTTAAACTTAGCAAGATTTGTTTATAGCCCAGAAAATGGTTTATGTTACACTTGAAAAAAATCTATACAGTAGACACTTGAACAACACAGGGGTTAGAGATGCCAACCCTGCCCCCGTTCAGTCAAAAATCCATGTATAACTTTTGACTCCCTAAAAACGTAATTACTAATAGCCTACCATTGACCTGACACGTTACCAATAACATAAACAGTTGAATAACACATATTTTGTATGTTATATGTATCATATACTGTGTACTTACAATAAAGTAAGCTAGAGAAGAGAAAATTTATTAAGAAAATCATAAGGAAGAGAAAATATATTTACTATTTATTAAATAAATTGGATCATGATAAAGATCTTCATCCTCATCATCTTTACATTGAGTAAGCTGAGGAGGAGGAGGAAGGGGGGGTTGTCATGCTGTTTCAGGGGTGGCAAAGGTGGAAGAAAATCCACATATGAGTGGGCACAAGTCCATTTGTTCAAATTTTTGTTGTTCAGGGGTCAACTTTATTCTGCATTTATTGTATAATATATTCTATCAGTGTCCATTAGGTCAAGATGGTTGATAGTGTTGTTTATGTAGCCTATAATATATTCTTACTGATTTTCTGTCTACTTTTCTATCAGTTACTGAAAAAAGATTGTTGAAATCAACTATAATTGTGGATTTGTTTATCTTTTCAGTTTTGCTTCATGTATTTTGAAGCCTCATTGTTAGCTGCATATACATTCATTTTTTTATTTGTACAAATTTATGGGATACATGTGCAATTTTGTTACTTGCGTATATTGTGTAGTGGTCAAGTCAGGGCTTTTAGGAAATATATCACCCAAGTAACATCTATTGGACTCATTAACTAATTTCTCATCCTCCACCCTGCAACCCCTTCATCCTTCTAAGTCTCCACTGTCTATCTTTCCACTCTCTATGTCCACGTACGTGTACACATTTTTTTGGCACTCACTTGCAAGTGAGAACATGCAATATTTGACTTTCTGTGCCTGCCTTGTTTCACTTAAGGTAATAGCCTTCAGTTCCATCCACATTGCTGCAAAAGACATGATTTCTTTCTTTGTAATGGCTGAATAGTATTCCCTTGTGTAAATATACCACATTTTCTTTATCCATTTCTCCATTGATGGACACTTAGATTGATTCCATATCTTTGCTATTGTGAATAGTGATGCGATAAATATACAAGTGCTGGTGTCTTTTTGATATGTAGATTTCTTTTCCTTTAGTATTTTAAGGAAAAGGTATCCCAAAGCAAGATACCCAGTAGTGGAATTGCTGGACTGAATGGTAGTTACATTTTTAGTTCTTTGAGAAATCTCCATACTGTTTTCCATAGAGGTTGTGCTGATTTACATTTCCAGCAAAAGCGTATAAGAGTTCCCTTTTCTCCACATCCTCACCAACATCTGTTATTTTTTGTCTTTTTAAAAATAGCCATACTGGCTGGTGTAAGATAGTATCTCACTATAGTTTTAATTTGCATTTCTCTGATGATTAGTGATGTTGGGCATTAAATTTTTTTATTTTTGATTATTATAGGTGCATAATAGTTGAATGTATTTATGGGGGGGGTACATGTGATGTTTTGATACAGGCATATAATGTATTGAATTGACTTGATTATTACAATGTATCAATGTAATAATCAAATCAGGGTAATTGGGGTATACATCATCTCAGACATTTATTATTTGTTTGTGTTGGGAACATTCCACTTCCATTCTTTTAGTTATTTTAAAGTACACCCTAACTTATTGTTGACTGTAGTCACTTTGTTGTGCTAACAAATATTGTTCATTCTATCTATTTATATTTTTGCACCCATTAACCATCCCCACTTTATCCCCTGCCCCTGCTACCCTTTCCAGCCTCTGGTAACCATCATTCTACTCTCTGTCTCCATTAGATCAATTATATCCATCTTTAGCTCCCACATATGAGTGAGAACATGCAAGTTTTGTCTTTCTGTGCTTGGATTATTTCATTTAACATAAGGTTCTCCAGTTCCATCCATGTTGTTGCAAATGACAGGATTTTATTCCTTTTTAGGCTGAATAATATTCCATTGTGTATATGTACCACATTTTCTTTATCCATTCACAGTTAATGGACACTTAGGTTGATTCGAAATTTTGGCTATTGTGAATAGTGCTGCAATAAACATGGGAGTGCAGATATCTTTTTGATATACTGATTTCCTTTCTTTTGGATATATACCTAGCAGTAGGGTTGTTGGATCTATTTTTAGTTCTACTTTTAGTTTTTGAGGAACACTTATACTGTTCTCCATAGTGATTGTACTAATTTACATTCCCACCAACAGTGTACAAGGGTTCCCCTTTTTCCACATCCTCACCAGCATTCATTATTGCCTGTCTTTTTGATAAAAGCCATTTTAACTGGGGTGAAATGGTATCTCATTGGAATTTGATTTGCATTTCTCCGATTATTAATTATGTTGAACACTTTTTCATATACTTGTTCACCATTTGTATGTCTTCTTTTGAGAAATGTCTATTCATGTCCTTGATCACTTTTTAATGGGATTATTTGGGGGTTTTTTGTTGCGTTGTTTGAGTTCCTTGTATATTCTAGATATTGGTTCCTTATTGGATAAATCATTTGCAGATATTTCCTCCCATTCTACAGGTTGTTTGTTCACTCTGTTGATTATTTCTTTTGCTGTGCAGCAGCTTTTTGGTTTAATTAAGTCCCATTTGTCTATTTTTGGTTTTCTTGCCTGTGCTTTTGAGATCTTAGATTTAGGATTATATCTTCTTGGTGAATTTACCTCCCTATCTCTCTTTTTTTCCTAAAAGACGGGGTCTCGCTATGTTGCCTAGGCTGGCCTAGAACTCCTGGGCTTAAGCGATCTTTCCACCTCAGCCTTCCACACAGCTGGGACTACAGGCACGCACCACCACACCCAGCTTTACCTCCTTATCATTGTGAAACATTCCTCTGTATCCATGGCATTAATCTTTGTTTTGAAATCTACTTTCTCTGATATTAATACAAGTACTCCAGCTCTCCTTTGCTATTGTGTACTGTATCTTTTCCCATCATTTTACTTTTAACCTGTGTCAATTATATTTAAGTGGATTTCATTGTAGACAGCATATAGTTGATTGTTGCTTTTTTCTTATTCATTAGATAATATTGACTTTTAATGGAATGTGTACCCCATTTCCATTTAATGCTCTTATTGATATAGTAACATCTTGCAATTTGTTTTTTATTTGTTCTGTGTTCCTTTCTTTCTGTTTGTCTACCTCTTTTTGGATTTATGTAATTTTTTAGTCTATTTTATCTCTGCTGTTTTCATACTAGCTGTATGTCTGTTTTATTGTTTTAAGAATTTCTAGAATTTGCAATATACATGTTTAACTTATCACAGTCTACCACTGAGTGTTCACATACAACAGCCTATTTCTGTTGTCTCCTTCCATTCTTTATGCTATCATCTTCTATTTTACTTCCACATATGTTAATAAACATCACAAAACATGGTACTTATATTTTGCTTTAGATAATTATGTTTTAAAGTGATTAAAAATGCTACATATTTACCATCATTAGCACCTTCCATTCCTTTATATAGATCCATGCTTCTACTTGGTATCATTTTTTTTCTTTATTGTTTTTCTTTAGCCTTTATTCTAAGGTTAATTTAGCTCCACTTCTAAGGTATGATCTCTCTGGGTTTGGAAAGATTCATGGAAAGGAATATATTTGAAGGAAATATATGATTGGAAATGATGGAAACATGACATTTCAGACGGAGAAAACAATGTGAAAAAAAATAAAGTAGGGATGAGAGAAGTGCATTAAGCTATGCTGACTGGAGGAACCAGGAATCCATTGCGGAGAGAAACTAGATGTAAAAAATGGAGAGGTGGCCTGTTAATATAGTGTGGCTTCTTTGAAGTTTAGCTCATATGTGTGTGTGATCCACTTACCAGAATTACAGGTCCTGAATTAAAGAAATGACATAAGGTAATTGGACCTCTTCAAGTTTTGTTTTAGGGAGAAGAGAATCTCATTAAGAGACTACTGCAATGACATAGTGTTAAGTGACAGAGACCTCACTAAAGCAGAAGAATGGCAACAAGGAAGGAAAAGAAGTGTGAATTCCATAGATATTAAAGAAGTGAAAACTCATACTGTATTCTGACAATACTGGGGAAAATACTGAGGGAAAGTTTATGAAGAAGGATTGTAGCTGGCTTTGATAATATTTAATTCCAGATGGAATTGTTTAAGGGCTAGAAACAGCACTAACATCTGGGAGTGAGGGCAGGAATGAATGTGGATATCTGGATATTCAGAGTTTAATTAGAGTTGTGAAAATGGATTATTACCTCTATAAGGAGGAGAGAGGGATGAGAACATGGATAGGTGAGAGGGAAAAAGGAGTTTGGGAGGGAGGAAAGGAAGGAAGGAAGGAATAAGAACATGGAGGGCTGGAATCGAGTATTGGAAAAGAAGTTGGTTTGAGGACACATTTTTGCAAAGTGTATCAAGATCCTTTGTGAAGTGTCATACAAATGTTGCAGCAGAACATTTCTGACTAAATCATGACTTTCTATTTCCTGGTTGAAAAATTCAGCCTGAACAGTTTGGTGATTGACGGCAGTTATGTAGGTGTTAATGGTTGTTACTGCTTTCACAAGTGAAGCAAGGCCAGAAGAGTGTAACAGGAACACTAACAAAGGAGAGAGATGAAAGGCTAAAAATAGATTTCTAGGTAGCTTCACGTTGATATTCTCCTTATCACACTCAAGTGATGGCCCATTTTTAAACTTCAGGTCAAAGAAAGATATGTTCCAAATATCTAGTAGACATTCTGATGGTTAAACATTATAATTACTGTCTTCCTTTGGTCATGAGGATTTGTACTGAGGATATAAAAGAACACAGACAGCTGCCAAAACCACCGTTACTTATGGCATGAAATATAAATAGTTTAAGCTTTAAAAGCCCTCAAATTGGGTTAAAAAACATAACTAGGTGTTCCTTACAGGAATCTCACCTAGAACAAAATTACACAGAAAATTGGAAAAAATAAGAATAAGCAGAGATTTTGCGGTCAAATGTCACAAGAAGTAAACAGAGGCAGCAACAATAATTTGGGGCTAAATAGATTTCAGTACAGAGATATTAAATGTGATAAGTGGGTCATTTTTTGGCATAAATTACAATAGTATAATCATCAATGAAAAATAAATTTTTGCACAAAATAACATCATCTACTTGCACAAAACAAACTGTTAAAAATGCAATCGGAGCTGATAGAAATATACTTATTTAACATGTCTAGAGGTTTATCAATTTTATTGATCTTTTCAAAGATCCAGCTTTTGCATTTGCTGATTTTTTTCTATTGATTTTCTGTTCTCAGTTTCATTGATTTCTGCTCTAACTTTTATTATTTCTTTTCTTCTCCTTTGGATTTCTACATAGATGATCATGTCATCTATTTTCAATCTCTTGGCTTTCTCGTCTTTTCTTTCTTTCTCTTTCTTTTCTTTCTTCTCTTTCTTTCCTCCCCTTTTCCCCTTTCCCCTTTCCCCTTTCCCCTTTCTCCTTTTCCCCTTTCCCCTTTCCCCTTTTCCCCTTTTCCCCTTTTCCGCTTTCCCCTTTGCCTTTTCCCCTTTTCCCCTTTGCCCTTTCCCCTTTCCCTTTCGTGCCTTATTGTACTGCCCAGGATCCCCAGAACAACAATGCTGTGTAGAAATGGTGAAATCAAACATTTCGTTATTCATAATCTTAGAAAGACAGTGCCCTTATTTCCCCATTGAATATAATATTAACTGAGGTGTTTGATACATGCCATCTCTCAGGTTGACAAAACTTTCCATTCCTAGTTTTTTGAGCATTTTTATTATGAATGGGTGCTGGATTTTGTCAAATGCATTTTCTACATTTGAAATAATCATGTGTTATTTATATTTTAGTTTGTTAATATGGGACATCACATTTATTACTTTTTGAATACTATATCAATCTTGTATATCTAGAATAAACCCAACACAGTCATAGAATATTATCTTTTTTATATACTCTAAAATAAATGTGGTTTGTTAATATTTTGTTGAGGATTTTGTATCTATATTCATGAGAGATGTTGGGCTGTATTTTTCTTGTACCATATGTCTGATTTTAGAATCACAATAATGCTAGACACCTAAAATGAGTGGTGTACCCCTCTATTCTATTTAGTGGAAGAGTTTGCATGGAATTGGTATATTTCTTCTTTACATGTTTGACAGAATTCTCCTGTGAAGCCATCTGGGTCAAGACTAAAGAAACTTAGTTTCTTTAGTGAATATAGGGAAATTCTAGTTATCTGTTTCTTTTGAATGAAATTTGGCAGCCTGTGTTTTGAGGAATTTTAAATTTTTATATAATTGTTGAATTTATTGGAATTAAATTGATTGAATTTATTATTTTCAAAGACCTGGACTTCATTTTCATTGATTTTGTTTTTGTTTTATATTTTCCTGATTTTTTCCCAAATGTTTTCTGCCCTTTATTTATCTCTTTTTCTAGTTTGAGTTGTAAACTATATTTGAGTTCTTTCTTCTTTTTTAATGTAAGCATATGGTGCTATATGTTTACCTTTAAGCACTGCTCTAGCTGCATCCTGTAAGTTTTGATATGTTGTGTTTTGATTTAATTTTATTTCAAAATGCTTCTAATTTCCTTTACAATTGCATTTTGACCCTTGGACTTATTGAAATGTGTTGTTTGATTTATAATACATAGAGATTTTTCAGCTGTATTTCTGTTTTTGATCCCTAGTTTATTTTTGTTGTTGTTAGAAAACATACTTTGTATAATTTCAGATCTTTTCAATTTATTGAGATTTCCTTTAAGACCCCACATGTGGTTTACATTGATAAATCATGTGAACTTGAAAAGAATGCGTATTCTGTTCTTGTGCAGAATGCTCTATAAATGTCAGTCAGGTCCAGTGAGTCGATAGTGTTAGGTCTTCTACATAATGATTGCTTAACTGCTTACTTACTCTTACCAGTTACTAAGAGAGAAGTGAAATCTTCAACTGTAATTGTGGCTTTGACTGTTTCTCCTTTTATTCTATCAGTCTTGGTTTTTTTCCTTTTTTAGTTTTGTTTTTAGGTGCATCCAAATTTAGGATTGTTACATCTTTTTAGCAGTTTTACCTCTTTATCATTTATCTAGGTTAACCAATTTATTGGCATAAAAATTACAATGGAAATAAATAGAGAATTGAAAAACAATAGAGAAAAATGAATGAAACCAAAAGTTGGTTATTTGAAAATATCAACAAAATTGACAAAGCTTTAGACCAGCGGTCTGCAACATTTTTGGCACCAGGGACTGGTTTTATGGAAGACAATTTTTCCACGGACTGGGCAGGGGCAGGGGATGGTTTTGGGATGATTCAAGCACATTACATTTATTGTGCAGTCAAATCTCTCTGCTAATGATAATGTGTATTTGCAGCCACTCCCCAGCACTAGCATCACTGCCTCAGCTCCACCTCAGATCATCAGGCATTAGATTCTCATAAGGAGCATGCAACCTAGATCCCTTGCATGCGCAGTTTACAGTAGGGTTTCCGCTCCTATGAGAATCTAATGATCGGACAGGAGGTGGAGGTTATGCGGTGATGCGAGTGACAGGTAGTGGCTGTAAATACAGATGAAGTTTTGCCGCTGCTCACCTTCTGCTGTGTGGCCCAGTTCCTAGCAAGCCACAGACCAGTACCAGTTCACGGCTCAGGAGTTGGGGACTACAGCTTTAGACAGATTGACTAAGGGGAAAAAAATAGAGAAAAATGAAATACTAAAATCAGAAATGAAGAAGGGACGTTACTACTGACTTTACAGAAATAAAAAGGATTGTAGGAGAACACTATGAGCAACTGTATGCCATCAAGTTGGATAACCTAGACGAAATGGACACATTCCTAGAAATACACAAACCACCAAAATGACTCAAGAATAAATGGAAAATCTGAATAGACCTATAACTCTTAAGGAGATTAAATCAGTAATCAAAAACCTCCAAACAAAGAAAAACCTTCAACAAAGAAAAGCTCAGAAGAAAAACGCTTCATTGGAGAAATCTACCTAACATTTAAAGAAAAATCAGTGACAGCCCTTCTCAAACTCTTCCAAAAAATTGAAGAGGAGTGAACACTTCCTAACTCATTCTGTGAGGTGAGCATTATTCTGATACCAAAGACACTACAAGAAAACTACAGACCAATATCCCTAATCAACATAGATGAAAAATTCCTTAACAAAATACTAGCAAAACATTCAAAAGTATAATTGAAGAATTATGCACCATAACCAAGTTGGATTTTATTCCAAGAATGCAAGGATGTTTCAACATACAAAAATTAATCAATGTAATATCCTACATTAATAAAATAAGATGATCAAACAGTCATCTCAAGTGATGTAAGAAGAGCATTTGACAAAATTCATACACCCATTCATGACAAAAACACTCAAAAAACTACGAATAGATGGAAACTTCCTCAATATGATAAAGGCCATATACAGAAAAAAAAAAAGACAAGGTCTCACTCTGTTGCCCAGGTAGTGCAGTGGTGTCATCATAGCTCACTGCAACCTCCAACTCCCAGGCTCAAGCGATGCTCCAGCCTCTGCTCTTGAGTAGCTGCAACTACAGGTGCATGCCGTCAGGCCCAGCTAATTTTTTTTTTTTTTCATTTTTTGTAGAAACAGTCTCATTATGTTGCCCAGGCTGGTCTTGAATTCCTGGGCTCAAGTGATCCTCCCTTCTTGGCCTCCCAAAGTGCTAGGATTACAAGCATGAGCCACCATGCCGGGCCACGGATCATTTCTACAGTTTGGAAAACTCTCAGCTAACATTATTATACTAAATGTTGAAAGACTGAAAGCTTTTCCCCCTAAGATAAGGAAAAAAACAAGGATATCTACTTTCAACACTTCTGTTCAACATAATAGTGGAAGCTGTAAAGCCAGAGCAGTTAGATAAGAATAGGAAATAAAAAGCGATCAAATTGGAAAGGAAGAAGTAAAACTGTCTCTATTCACAGATGACATGAATCTTATAAGTAGAAAATCCTAAAGAATACACACACACACACACACACACACACACCCAGAGAAAGAACTCTCTTAGAGCTTATAAACAAATTCAGTAAAGTGGTAGGATGCAAAATCAATATAGAAAATGCATTGTATTTCTATATACTAGCTATAAACAATCCAAAAATGAAATTAAGAAAAACAAATTGCATTTAAAATAGCATCAAAAAGAATAAAATATGTAGGAATAATTTAACCAAGGAGGCATAAGATTTGTACACTGTAGACTAAATAAAACATTGATGAAAGAAATTAAAGATGACATAAATAAATGGAAAGCTATCTCATGTTTATGGACTGAATACTTAATATTGTTAAGATGATAGTACTACTCAAAATGACAATATAGATTAAATGCAAAATTTTTTCTTGGTCTTACAGTGGAATGCTATTTAAGAGTAAACAATGAATAACTTGGATTTATACCTATCAATAGTGATAAATCTCAGAAATATAAACACAAGAACAAGTTACTAAGAATATTTAGAGAATGATGATACCACATTACAAAAACTGAAAATGGGGAATGGTTAATGGGTGCAAAAGTATAGTTAGATAGATAGAATGAACAATGTTTGATAGCATAGCAAAATGACTATAATCAACAATAAGTTAGGGTATACTTTAAAATAACTAAAAGAGTAGCATTGGAATATTCCTAACACAAAGAAATAATAAATGTCTGAGGTGATTGATACTCCAATTACTCTGATTTGATTAATTCACATTGTGTGCATGTATCAAAACATCACATGTACCCTATAAAGATATGCAACTATTATGTACCTATAATAATTCAAAATTAAAAATAAGAAACACAATTAGCTAAAGAAAGCATTATATTTATGACCATATATATATGGGAGAAAAATGTAAAAACTTGCATGCAAATGATACAAAGTAACACCTGGACAATATTTGTTTGAATCTTAGGTAATTGTCATTCTCACAGATTAAAAATGGTTGAACATTAGCGAGGGGAAAAGGAATGAGTATTTAGCTGTATCTATTTTATGTCTTAGAAAAACAAAAGTTTGAAAGTACACATGGCACAATGTTAACATCGGTTAGGTCTGATTGTCTTTTTATATTTTCTATTCTTTCCTTAATGCTTAAAATAGTTCTTTTTTTTTATTTTTAAGTCAAGTCAAAGGTAAAAGAAATAGAAATACCAAGCTTGGGCTACTCAAGAAAATCGAAGAGTAAAGAAAAAAGGAGAAATAGCTGAAGTGAACACAGCCTTAAAATGGGTGATATTTGTTTGTTTTGCTCACATACTTAGGGGAAAGATCCAATGAGGAGTATGAAAGTGAAGATATATAGGACAAAGTAATATTTACAATTAAAACATATAGATAGTAAGATGTAAGGTCAAAAAATATAGGAAAAAAAGTAAGATAAATAAGAAAAAAGCAAGATCTCTGAAGCATAGCTAAAGGGATTAGTCCACACAAAGGAGGCAGGATACCTCTGTAGTGACATCAATTGGAAAGAAATAAGATGCTCACCAAAGCAAAAGTATCTTTAGCCATTTGGGCGAAGTTACAGCAGTTCCTGTCTGAAGGCCCCACTGTCTTCATGTTAGGAGTCCTGCCTTCTTACTCAGAGAAGAACATGTGTGGTTGATGTTAGAAGCTTGAGGACAGTGACTGTCTTATGTAGGGAGAGGTTCAGAGGGAGCTGGGGGAAACCCACTTAGGGACCTGCAGAGGGGTCGATTGCCGGAGGGCCCAGCTGAGGTTGAAGATTTCAGAGGCCAACTTTATGCTGACTGTCAAAGCTTCGTTCCTTGAAGAGAAACAAATAACCACTATAAGACATAATTACAGGATAATTATAAAACATAACATAAAACAGTAAATACGACCAAGAAGTATTTAGGGAAGTTTGATTTGGAATGTTTGGCTTATTTTGAGATGGATCTTAATACTTACTACGTTTCTACTTATTTTTCGGAGATTTCCTTCAGAAAAGAAGAAAAAAACTTGCTTCTAAGAGTGGTTTGGGTACTTCATAGTTTATTTTGGTCACTTGGTTGATACTGATTTCAGTGGGATGAAACTGATTCAATACGTAGTGTCTACCCTATCACATGCAGAGGGAGGCCTCAGTGAGATGTCTCCTCTGAAAGGGTCTGAGTGAATCTTCCAGACCTTACTGTATTAATTTTAAGTCTTTTGGTTTATTCATTAAACATCTGTGTTTCTATTTGAAAATTAATCTTCATCTCTGTCCCAGATTCCAAGTTAGGACTTTTAGTAACCGTTCTTTTCCTAAATTTCCATTTACAATGCTCTTCTTTTTTAAATTGATCTTTTGCTGAGATATAATTCACCCTTTAAAGTATGCACTTCAGTGGTTTCTAGGACATTCACACACTTGTGCAGCCATCACCACTGTCTGATTTCAGGACACTTTCATTTCTTCATTTCTACTCGAAGATCCAAATTTCTTTCTGGTATCATTCCCCTTCAGCTAAAGAATTTCCTTTATCATTTCTTGTAATGCAGCTGGCAAAAAAAAATTCTTATGGGATAATGTCTTTATTTTGCCTTTATTCTTGAAGGATATTTTCACTGAATATAAAATCGTGAGTTGATAGTTCAGTGAGTTTGTTTAAGTATTTGTTCCCTACTAAGTTATGTGTTATGTTTTACTGGCCATTTTGGAGATATTTTTGTTCATGTTATGGCTTAGTGATGTGTCAGTTGACTAGGCCGAGCTGCATACATTTCCCTTTGCTATGTGAGACTCTCACATGGGAGATTTGGAGGACGGATGTGAAGCAGCAGCCATTTCGTAGCTCGTCCGTGTTGTTTATGGTAGCGCATCTCATTGGCATGAGTCAGAGGCCAGGCGTGCGTCTGTTCCACCTCCCCCTGGATCCACTTTCAGCCTTTCCTGCCACTGGGCTGGGCTATATGTTTAGCTGCATGATGAAGGTCCGCAGCTTCTGCAGGATGTCCACACCAGCAAGGTCAGAGACAGTGAGAATTGACACAGTTCAGTCTGTCCTTGTGGGCTCCAGCTTGTGCTTCTAGGTTCCGTTTCATTTTTCCTCTCCCCACTTTACATGTATCTTTCCTTCTCAACTTAGTGTCCTGTGGACATGAAGCCCCAGCAGTAAACTTGAAGACAATAGCCTTACCGAGACTGATAACCAGCTCCCACAGGGATTTGAATCAAGGAAGGTCATATCCCTGCAATCCCTTTACACACACACACACACACACACACAGAGTTTTGCTTCTCTCATGGAACCCCAGCAGACTTTGGTTTTCAGCTTCTTGACTATAATGTGTTTAGGTGAGATTTTCTTTGTGATTATTCTTCTTGGGGTTCTTTGAGCTTTTTGCATTGCCTCCATATCCTTTATTCACTTTGGAAAATTTTTAGCCATTATTTCTTGAAATATTTTTTCTGCTGTATTGTCTGTCTACTCTCCTTCTGTAATTCCAAGTACATATACATTAGACCTTTTGATATTGTCCCCCAGGTCCCTGAAGTTCTGTTCATTTTTTTCACATTTTTTTCTATGACACTTAGATTGGATAATCTCTACTGATGTATCTTCAAGCTTACTGACTCTCATATAATCTTCAATCTGCTGTAAACCCATACAGTGAATTTCTTCCTTCAAATATTATATTTTTTCCATGTGGTCCTTTTATTAACAGTTTCTGTTTCACTGCTGAGCTTTCTCACCTGTTTTACTCATTACGAACATGTTTTACTTTACATCATGGAGCGTAGTTATAAAGTTGCTTTAAAATCCTTGTCTGCTAATTCCAACATCAGGTCATCCCAGCATCAGTCTCCATTGATGTCTTTTTTTGGTGTATGGGCTCTTTTTCCTTTTTTTTTTTTTTAAATGCTGAGTCATTTTAGAGCATATCCTGGGTATTGTGACTGATACGTTATTGTGCCTCTGAATTCGGTCAAAGAATATTGAATTTTTTGTTTTAGCAGGCAAGTTATCATGAATGAACTCAAACTGCAAACTCTGTCTTCTCTCCAGCGGGTTAAAATTTCAGGTCAGTTTATTTAGACTTCACTAGGGGTTTGGAGTCTGCCCTGTGCATGAATGGTTCACGAGTCAACCAGAGATGTGGGCAGACTTGAGATACAGAATTTAGAGCTCCCTCCCTTTGGCGTTCTCGTTTCTGGTATTTTCCCTCCCTCACTTTAAAGCTGCTGTGCTTATCCAAACTCTGTCCTCTGTTTCTTCATGGCAGTAGGACTGTGGATTTCTAATTTAAGTTTTTTGCCCTGTGCGGCATAACGTGGGGCCCACCTTCAGGCAAAAAGCCATAAAAATTGGAAATACATACAGTGCCATTTCTTTATTCCTAGTGTCCACCTCCCCTTCAGTATCCACCTGTTTTCAGTTGCTTCCCAGAATCTTCAGATAGTTTTTCATATTTCTTCCAGAGTTTATAATTATGGGCAGGAGGGTTCAATAGGAGCTGTTTGGCTATTATCAGAAGCAAAACTTAGTATTTGTTCTTAATTATGCATTATTGCATACCAAATGTAAACCTTTTCTTCATGTGACATGGTAATGTTTTCTATTCATGCAAAGAAGCACCTCACAAATT
The DNA here is from genome assembly GCA_023783475.1 of Daubentonia madagascariensis. NCBI lineage: Eukaryota > Metazoa > Chordata > Mammalia > Primates > Daubentoniidae > Daubentonia > Daubentonia madagascariensis. The sequence goes on along the minus strand of JAKFHU010000258.1, from coordinate 10,736,283 downwards.
CACATTTGTGCAATATTCTAAAGAGCTTGTATAAGTGAAAGAGCTTATGTAAACTACTGAATGTTATGGTTAGTTCAAAACACACCACAGGATAATTCAAGGCTGTTCCCTTTCTCCTTTGTCCCAATTCTCGGGACAAATTCAGACTATTTTAGAGAATGTGTAATTGTCATTGCCTTTTGGTGGTGAGTAGGCATCAATGGCTAAAAAACCAAAAAACCTCCTATGAATATTTTCTGGTGTATATTTAGTGATATTTAGTGCTTATCTACAGTCATGCACTGCATGTGCCATTTCAGTCAACGACAGACTGCATATATGACGGTGGTCCCATAAGATTATAATACCATATTTCTACTGTGCCTTTTCTATGTTTAGATATGTTTAGATACACAAATGCCTACCACTGTGTTACAGTTGCCTACACTATACAGCACAGTAACATGCTGTATGGGTTTGTAGCCTAGGAGCAATAGGCTATACCACACATGTTTATGTAAGTCACTCTATGATGTTCTACAGTGACAAAATCAGCTAACAGTGTATTTCTCAGAATATATCCCTGTTGTTAATGGACATATGACTGTACTTTGTATTAAGTGTTATAGTAAGTGCTAGCCTTGTAAACATAACTAAGGTAAGGTTCCTGTCCTCAAATTGTTTGCAGTTTAATAGACGAGACAGATAAATAAGCAGACTATTTACATTTCCGTGGGATGGGTGCTGTGTTTCAGAGGTGGTAGGAATATTTCAAAGGACACCCAGGCTTTAAGTGTAAAGGACCTGTTATAGAGCCTGCACTTAAGATTGGATTAAAACTAATTGGAATTTTATTCATATTGTGATGCTGTAGGATGATGTTAGTATGAAAATTTAGGGCCTCAGTGTTTCATTTTAAAATGAGGGGATTGGACTAGATCCATAAGGTTCTATTCTATCATTCAGTTTAAAAACACATTGAAAAGAAGAAATGCTCAAAAACCTTTCTACTTTTTAGGGAATAAAGTACTTCAGATAAGTCCTGTTTAAACGAGATTTTGTCAGGTTAACAGTAGATGTTCCTTGTCATTTCTTTGCCTTTTACCACGTTGATGTTCAGCTGTCTGGTACACACCTGCAAGGTGAAGCTTGCATGTCCAGTTGGGTTATGAAAGGGGAGTGTGTGTGTCTGTGTCTGTGTGTGTGTATGTTTAGAACCTCTTCTGCTCTCTTGCCATTCTTTTACACTTTTTTGGAGCCAGAGCCCTCAAAACTTAGCTTGCATCTTCTGGGTCCTTCATAAAATTCCAGTTGGTTTCCAACATTCAGTTAATTAGTACAGCGCCTGGGCATAAATACAGTTCTTTGTTCTCAGTAGCTTCCTTGCCTGTCATAGAAACTGCTGTCTGCCCATCTGCCTTAAATTGAACTTCTGCATCTTCTGCCTCAGCTTTCCTTCTCACCAAATATTTTATCCCCCACCCAGATGCTCCCTATCACTGTATCCTCTTTAGGGCTGGCCTGATGTGGTATTAAGAGAGTGGCTGTGGCTGTGACTATCAGTGCTAAAACTTGGGCAGAAGGAGATAGGTTCTTGGTCATCTTCACAGAAACATAATATGAATGTCTCTAAAAAATAATATCATAAATACTTGTTGGAAGGATTAATATTATTATTATTATTTTTAGAGACAGCGTCTCACTAGGTTGCCCAGGCTGGTCTCAAACTCCTGGGCTCAAGTGATCCTCCTACCTTGGCCTCCCAAAACTCTGGGATTATAGGCATGAGCCACCATTCCTTGACTAATATTATTAATGTTGCATTTTTCCCCTGTATTTTAGGTTTAATAGAACCTAATGTTACTGCCTGGGAGCTTACCTACATTATATAGTGGTTTTAGGATTTTGGTCTTTTTTTTTTTTTTTTTTTTTTTAATGGAACCAGGTGATACATGGTCATTTTTCTTTTTGGTCTATTGAAATTGGTCCCACATTTTCTCCAACTTACATGCAGGTTTTTATAACAAAACAGGCTTATATGCTGGAAACTGCCTATGTGTCATTTCTACCCAATTTACATACTCATTCAGCTTTTGCTCATGTTCTTAAACATTTCTAATCAGAAATAGTGATTAATGGTTGTCATACTGCTGATATTGGATAGTGCATGTGAAATCAGCTAAAGGAAAAAGAAAGAATTGATTGTTCACCAGGTTTTTAGTGAAGTCCTGAGAGTTATAATACATGCAGCGTGTCCATACACACTACCATAGAAGCAAATTCTTTTTATTACCCTCTCCTGCCTTTCAGAAAGGCTCCCAGTGTTTCAATAATGAGAGCCCTTTTACTTTTATAAGTGAATCCTCTCCAAGTATAACTGAGCTCTTCAAATAATGTAATATACGTATGGATGTTTGTGAATAGCATCACCTGTCCACAGACCTACAGCCAGTGAAATGAATAGAGCTTGTGAAGTTCTTTTTAGGTGAGAAAATGTATCAAGGAAAAGAAAATAGGAGTTCAAATTTCTGGGGATTACCTGTAAAACCATTGCAAATCACCAATATCATGTGTTAACAAGCTCTTCAAAATTCCTACAGGGAAAGCAGATGTACTAATTAAACATTTAATGTTTGTTATAGCTAAAATATTCATATTTGCAGGTTCAATTTATGATACAATAGTTATATATTAATGTGGCACATGCCTTGGGCCTCTTGGTGTAATTTTTATAGGATCAAGGTTAATAGTATGAACTTCAATTACTATTGTACGGTTTTGTAAAAATGAAATATAGTAATTTTAGTTTCTAGTTTTGTGTCAAGAAGGATTCATTGGTATTGCAAAGCTTAGCATATAAAGTAATACATATATGCCATATATCTAGTAGTTAGAAATAAATCCTCTTTCCATACTCCTGCTTTTCCAATACATGTACACATGAAGCCAGTTTTTCATAGAGATTAAATAAAACAGAATCACCACCTGAGCTTGGCTACTCTCTCATGTTTCAAAGAAGTAAAAATTATAGCACCAGCTTACTGTCTGTAGCAAATGTAAGCATTTGATAGTGTTGGCAATTTTTACTGCAAATATCTATGTTCCAGTATTTTGATTCATATATGCCAACACAGAGTGGTGGAAATAACCACAGATTTTAAGGCAATTAAGATACCGTAATCACTGTCTACGTCAGCTATCCCAGAAAGTTTCAGGTCTTGCTCTCTATTTCTTAAGCATGTAGAAGTGACAATAGAAGAAAGAATATAGATACCTTCCTCAGCTAGTGATTTGTTGCTGAGAAAGGTCTGGGGAGAGTTAGCTTCAAAGACTTTGGTGTTCATACTACACTGATGCTGTCATTCCAGTCATACCAGAAATACTGAATGTGACTTATTCTAAAAAGCTTAAGAAAAATCCTTCTCTCTCTGTCCTTTCACTTACACTGTAAAGAAACACACAAATATTTACTTTTAGAAGATAGCAAATGGTAGAGTGATTTGATACATTTAAAATTTGGTAGAGGATCAGTGTGGAAAGGATTTAGGGAACTTCAACTTTGCTGCTGCCACATGGACTTAAGATTGCACAAGTAAACCCAACTCTAAACATGCCTTTTCAGTAAAATGAAATTGGTGTCTTGAACTCACAACCTTGATCTTCCTGTTTAGATCATTGGAAACTATATTTTCTGAAAACAAATTAGCTTTCAAAGAAACATTTGTTCCAAGCTTAGGGCATTTGTCAGGAAAGTATGTTAAGTTTGCAGTTAATAACACCATAGCTATTCATTGAGTTAATTACATAAAAGTACCTGAGATTTACAGATGAATACTTCTGACTTTGTCAGTACTTTATCATTTCTAAATGGGAGTTTACATTGTGTCAATTGATACAGCAGTGTTTTGAGAGATGTATCCAAAGGAAAAGAAAGAAGAGACAAAGATACTGGTTTAAAGTCAAAGTAGAAAATGAATGTTGTAGTGTGTTAGGGCTGCTATAACAAAATATCACAGACTGGGTGGTTCCAACAACAGGAATTCATTTTTTCATATTTCTGGAGGATGGAAGTCCAAGGTCAAGGTGCTGGCAGGGCTGGTTTCTTCTGAGGCCTCTCTCTTTGTCTTGCAGATGGCCATCTTCTCCCTGTGTCTTCATATGGTCTTTCCTCAGTATCCCCTTGTGTGTCCAAATTCCCTCTTCATAAAAGGATATCAGTTAGATTGGATTAAGGCCCACCCTGATACCTCATTTAATGCAGTCATCTCTTTAAAGTTCTTGTCTCCAAATACAGTAATATTCTGAGGTACTAGGGGTTAGCACATTTCATAGATACAATACATATACTAATAGTATTTGAAATTTGTTTGACTGTTGTTTAAAGTAAATATGTACTCTAGAAATGTGGAATGAAATCCAAAATTGAGGTGTCACTGATGATTTCTGTGGGAATGCCTCCATTCAATTACTGTAGCAATGTTTCACAAGCCCTACCCCACAACTTTCCCCATGTATATAATGTTTATATTTCCCTCTACAGATGTTTATATTTCACTGAGTTGTCTTCTCCTGCTTCAGGTGTTGGGAGAGGCAAAGGGGGAATAATGCCTCCCAGCATAAATATCTTGACTTTGACTAATGTCTAGCAAAGGCAATCAAAAGCAAAAGCTATTTTCATCCAAAGTCTTCATATTGTAACGGCCATAGTGAAAAGACTTTGCAAATAGGAGACCTAGGTTTTTACTGCTCCAGTTGCTATTTGTATAACATTTGGCAAACCATTTCACCAATGTCAGGTTTAATTTCCTCATCTCTAAAAAGGTAGACTACATGCCCACTGACATCCCACTCAGCTCTATGATTGAATGATTTATTTGTTTATTCAGCAAATATTGTTGAATGCTTCCATGTGGCAGGCACTGTTTTAGGAATTGAGGATATAGCATTAGTGCAACACAAAGTCCCAGATGGGACAAGTAGGAAATAAATAGGAAGAGATGGTAGATTTAATCTCAGCCATATCAGTAATCATACTAAATGTAAATGATCTACACACCACAATTGAAAGACAGAGATTGGACTGGATAAAAAGCAGGAACCATATATATGCTGCTTACAAGAAACCAACTTTAAATGTAAGATACAAGTAGATTAACATATTGACTGCCACAGTAGAAAAAAATATTTTTTCCTTGGGGTCACAGTGTTTTATTACAAAAATAGAATAAAAAATTCAAAAACAAAACGATCCTTTCTAATTTAATGAAAAATTTATTATTTTTTATTGTTTTCTGTGTGTGAGTTATATGCAACTTGAAAAATAGTTCTCCCAGCTCCCAAGGTGAAGAGATGTGTGAGTTACATATGCTTCACGAGGCCCCGGGCTCAAAACTAGCATAAGTGAAATACAACTCACGTGGCAGTTAATGTGTTAAGAAAAAGAGTGGACAATTGTATACCATGCTCACACTAATCAAAAGAAAACTGGAGTGTCTGTATTAATATCATATAAAATATATTTCCAAGTAATATTACTGGACATAACTAGGGTCATTTCATCAAAAAGGGAACTAACAATCTTAATCAGTTATGCATCTGATAACAAAACTTCAAAATACATGAAGTAAAAACAAATAGAACTATAAGGAAAAATAGACAAATCCACAATTGCAGTTGGATATTTTAATACCCATCTTCAAATAATTGATAGAAAAAGTAGAGAGAAATTGGTAATTTATAGAAAACTTGAGCAGTACTATCAGCCAACTTGATTTGATTGACATTTATAGAACATTTCACTCAACAGTGTGAGAACACTCATTCTTTTCAAGGTCACACAGAATGTTTACCACAATGTACCATATTTTGAACAAAACAATTCTATAAATTTTAAAGTATTCAAATAATTCCAAGCATGTTCTCTTTGAATGAAATGAAATTAAAAATGAAAACAGAAAGATACATGGGAAAGTTTCCAAGTATTTGAAAACTAAGTATAATTTTAAATAATACATGGGTCAGAGAAGAAACCAAAAGGGAAGTTAGAAAGTATTTTGAACTGACTAGAAATTAAAATAAAACATGTTTATCTGTGAGATACAACTAAAGCAATACTTCAAGGAAAATTTATAGTACAAAATAACTATATTAGAAAAAAAAAAGATCTAATCTCAATGACCTTAGCTTCTATTTTTTTTTTTTTTTTTTTTGGAGACAGAGTCTCGCTCTCTCGCCTCAGATAGAGTGCCGTGGCATCATCACAGCTCACTGCAACCTCAAACTCCTGGGCTCAAGTGATCCTCTTGCCTCAGCCTCCCAAGTAGCTGGGACTACAGGGGCCCGCCATGATGCCCGGCTAATTTTTCTAATTTTAGTAGACACGGGGTCTCGCTCTTGCTCTGGCTGATCTTGAACTCCTGAGCTCCAGTGATCCTCCCGCCTCGGCTTCCCAGAGTGCTAGGATTACAGCTTAGCCTCTATCTTAAGAAACTAGAAAAAGAGGAACAAATTAAGCCCAACATAAATGGAACAAAGGAAGTACTATGGATTGGGACAGCGATCAATGAAATTTAAAAAAAAGAAAGTGATAGAGAATATTGATGAAAGGAAAACAGGTTCTTTGAGATCATTAAAATTGATGCCATTTCTAACCTGACTGAACAGGAAAGGTGAGAAGACAAATTATCAATATCATGAATGAGAGAGATGACACTCCTACAGATTCCTATAGATATTAAGTGGATAATACAGAAACATTATAACTTTTTGCCAATAAATTCAACAATTTAGCTGAAATGGGCAAACTCCTTGAAAGATAAAAATTACTGAGAAGAAATAGATGTCATGAATAGCCTTATTCTGCTACAGAAATTACATTTGTAGTTAAAGTCCTTCTCACAAAGACGACTTCAGACCCATATGACTTTACTGATGAATTATACCAAGCCATTCCTTAAAATCTACCAATTCTATACAAATTTGTCCAAAAAATTAGAGATGAAGGAATACTTCTCAGTCTGTGAGGTTAGCATTAACCTGATTCCAAATGGCAAAGATATTATAAAAAAAACTATATACCAATTTTCTTAATGAACATATATGCAAAAGTTATTAACATAATTTTAGCAAATCAAATCTAACAATAGATACAAAGAATAGCACATCACTACCAAGAAGGGGTTATTCTGGGAATACAAGGTTACAGAAATTCTTAACATAACTTTAGCAAATCAAATTCGACAATAGATACCAGTGTGGTTTATTCCAGGAATATAAGGTAGGTTAAACATTCAAAAACCAATCACTATCATCCACCTTAATTAACACACTATGAAAGAAATGATTATCTCAATAGATGCAGGAAAAAAGCATTCAAGAAAATCTGTCCATCATTTGATATAAACAAAACAAAAACAAACAAAATAGTCTGAGTAAATTAGGAATAGGAAATTTTTTTAAACCAGATAAAGGGAAACAGTTTGGCAGTTTCTTGAAAAGTTAAATATATACCTACCATGTGACCCAACCATTCTACTCCTTGGTATTTGTCCAAAATAAATTAAATCTTATGTCTACACAAAGACTTGGACATAAAGGTTCATAGCTCCTTTATTTGTAATAGCCACAAACTAGAAGCAACCCATATGTCCATTGACTTGGTGAATGGATGAATTGTGGAACATCTGTCAACTGGAATATTATCCAGCAGTAAAATGGATAAACTATTGATACATGCAGTGACGTGGATGAATGTCAAAGTAATCATGCTGAATGAAAGAAGCCAAACAAAGAGTACATACTATATGATTCCATTTACATTAAATTCTAAAAAAACAAACATATCTATCATGGCAGAAAGCATGTCAGTCATGGCCTGCAGGGTGATGGGAGAGAGGCCAGGATTACACAGGGGCACAAGAAAACATTTGCAAGTGATAGATATGTTCACCATCTTGATTGTGGTAACAGTTTCATGGGTGTATATGTATGTCAAAACTTATCAAATTGTACACACTTAGTATGTGCAGTTTGATGTATTTTTTTTTAATCCAGTGTATGTTAATCATGCCTCCATAATGCTGTTTTTTGGCCGGGCGTAGTGGCTGACACCTGTAATCCCAGTGCTTTGGAAGGCCGAGGGGAGAGGATCGCTTGAGGCCAGGATCACTTCATGATTAGCCTGGGCAACATAGCAAGATCCCATCTCTATAAAAATAAAAAAATTAGCAGTGTATGGTGGTCCAGGCCTGTAGTCCCAGCTACTCGGGAGGCTGAGGCAGGAGGATCACTTTAGCCCAGGAGTTTGAGGTTACAGTGAGCTATGATCGTACCCCTGGACTCTAGACTGGGCCACAGAGTGACACCCTGTCTCTTAAAAAGAAAAAAGCTATTTTTTAAAAAAGTCCTTGCCCCCATGGAACTTATATTTTATTGGGGGTGAGGTATAATGATGGTGACAGTAAACAAATACATGTGTTTTATGTGTGTGTATGTGTACGTGTCTGTGTATCAGATGTTGAAAAGTCTTTTGAAGAAAAACAAAGCAGTGTGAGGATGGAAGGTGATGGGGAGGGTAACTGATATAGGAAGGTCAGGAAAGACCTTGGTAATAAAGTGACTTTTGGAACAGAGACTATTTTGAGCTCACTGGTAATCTTTTGAAAACTGTTTTACGATATGTTTCAGTTTTTTAAAGTTACAGATGACCATTGTCTCTCCCGTTTAAAAGGACGGGAGCTTTCCCCTAACTTGAAGGCAGATTTAAATTTTTGGAAGCAAATGGTAAAGGTGGGGCCGAAGTAAGCAGAACCCTCCTCCCAGTGCCCAAGAGAAGCCCATTTCAGCCAAAAGAACTTCTTGTGGTTAACTTTTGATTGGCAAGATGAAGACCTATTTTGTGAACATCTGTAGAATAGTGAGTCAGAGGGAAAATCCCAACCAGAACCCCAGTCTCCCAATTTCCTGCCAGGTAAGAAGGAAATTGCTCCCTAAGTTTTCTAAAAAGGAAACAAAAACTGTTCTGTCGGTATCACCTCTAGTGTTCTGTGTGCATGTGTATGATGCTGGTGAAAAGAATGCACTTACTCCTGAGTGGAAGAGGGAGGATGTCCGTCAGTGGAGTGACATGCTTATGTCCAGTGATCCTAACAGAGCGGCTAGAGGTTCCTCCTCACTGCTGGCAGAGGAACTTGTTCCAGGTGGGGGATTAAAGAGGCTGAGAGAGGAGCCATATTGTTCTTCAGTAGCCACTCCCAGCTGATAAATGGAACTTAGAGTTGGTTCATCCCCAAAAGAGTGCTTGCTAATAATGGAGACCTTAGAATAGCTGAATGATAAAAAGAGATTAAAAATGTTTTGTATCAGGTGACACAAACTGATATGTGGTGCTTTATTTTGACAGCATGCATTTCACTCTGCTCATCCCCTCATTTTTTAAAAATATAGTGTGTCTAGAGAATAATTTAAAGATTTTTGCCTTATTATTTAATATAAATTTGGTGACAGTAAGAGTGGGAAAATGTATTGATCTAAGGTCAATTGTGTATTTCTGTTTCTGTAAAATTTTGATAAAACATACTAATTTCTGTCATCCTATTTTCCACTTCCTATCCCTGTAAGAATTGTATTCCAAAAGCAGCATCTCCTGTTCTGACTGGTACTCATCAGAGCAGGTACTCTGTCTCCAGGCCCTGGGACTGGGCACTGCTTGTTCCTTGAGGCCAGAGCCCCAATAAGCACCTTCCCATGCCCACTGCCTCCCAGCCAGAGAAGGCTCACAGGGCTCAGGCTGCAGCAACCCAACACCCCTCCCACCCCCACACTCGAGGCAGGACCTGCACACGAGTCCAGCTCTGTCAGTCCTAGAGTAGTTACTCTTAATCTCTTTTGGGTCTTGGTCCCTTTTGAAAATCTGATGAAAGCTGTGGACAAAATTTTTTTGTGTAATTTCAGAGGCTGCCAAGAATCCCTGTCCCAGAGCAGGGGCAGGTATTAATGCCTATCTCAAATAAGCAGAGTTCTTTGCAAAGTATAAAGGTACAGTTCTTATGACACGCAAAGGCAACACTCTGTCTGTGACCTAGAGAATAACTGTATTATCAAGTTGTATTTTTAATAATAACCTCTTCAGCCAGGCACTAGGAAGAGCCTACAACTTGACGCAGCAGTCTATATCCATAGGGTTTTGCGTGTATGTTTGTTATTGGGGGGAAAACAGGACAGATTTCTTAATATCCCCCTCCTGCCCTATTCTGTGGTTCTCCTTTGTTGTTTCACGTAATCTGTCAAATTTTATATAGAACAAGTAAGTTATTTACCATGTTGTATTTAGAATGTTGACTGGGAAGCCAAATACCAGGCCCACCTTACACAGTGACTCAGCATTGGAGACTTTTGTAGTGTTCATTTAGTTACTTGCTCACTCTAGTTTTATCCTAGAAATGAATGTTCCTAAATTGAAATCAATTAACAGAATTCTTTTTCTTTCTTTTGACAGCTTGTACCTCCTTTTAAGCCTCAAGTAACATCTGAGACAGATACCAGGTATTTCGATGAAGAATTTACAGCTCAAACGATTACAATAACACCGCCTGAAAAATGTAAGTAAATATAGAAGGCAATTGATTACATTCTAATATGGTTGAAGAAAACAGTCTTTTTTTTTTTTTAATCATTTGATATTTTCAAGATCAAATTCTACAGTGACTTAGCCCATTCCATTTTAAAATGCAGAGTTTCCAATTTGGAAATACCAAAAGACAGGTAGCTGCAAGAAAAGCTTTTCTGGGTAGGAAAAATTATAGAGAGAGAAATTGTAGATGAAATTTACAGACTAGCCCTTCCTTACTGTTCTCCAACAGTGAATTTTAAAACTATTAAGTAGCAGTCCGGAATTGGCAAAATTATGAAGGTAGTATATGAATGTACAAGGTCTGGGAAATATTCTCATGCTGACAAAGGTCTGTATCTGTCATCATTAATTTAGGAATGAGGATAAGATTGAGTTTTGGGGTGGTATTTAGATAGCTAAAAATTCTTCAAGTCACACATCTTTTCGTTCACACAATAACGTCATGTTAGTTTTTCTCCTTTTCTTTTCCTTTATTTCCTTTCCTGAATTTCTTCTCTTCTCATTTCTTTTTAAAAGGCAGATAGTTGACGGTGCTGAGGTACACTGAGGGTCCACGAGAGGGAAGATGGAAGCGAAGTGCTAGTCCGACTGTTGTTGCAGTCAACAGATGTTAGTCTCGAAAGGCAAACTAGCAGTCATCTAGGACAAAAAGTCTTAATCTGGGGTTCATGGCCTAGTAGCAAAGGGACTGCAAATACCCTGAAATTAAATATATCACTATGTGGGCATATATGCTCTTTTTTTCTTTCTTTTCCTTCTTTGTTTCGATTTGCAAGAAGTTAAGAACCTCCTAAATTTCATTTTATAAGTGATCAAAGTGAAACCCAGAGGGAAGTTGAGCTTGCTCAAGGTCCTGTAGTTAGCATCAGCCATAGTCAGGAGCAGGGCTTACCAGCTTGGCTGAAGCCCAGGCTGAGTTGTGAAAGATCACGATGTTGAGGTGGGGTACTCGCAGTGTATCACCTGTGGTAGGGCAGGGGATGTCCACTCTGTCTTGTGCCACTGCTAGAATTTTAGAATCCCTAAGAGTCAAAGACAGTGGCCCATGGAGTCATGGGCAAGTAACTAAGGGCTGTCTGAGTAGAAACAATGGGCACAGGCCTTGACCTCTGGCCCCAGCCTGGACTCTGTGGCATTATAATTGTCCTAACTGCTGGGTAACACCAACAAGTTGTTCGATTGGCTCATGGGCAGTTCCCGCCATCCCCATCATTTGGTTATAACCCTAATTGTAATCAGACCACATCATTCCTCTGCTTAAAAACTTCCAGTGGCTTACTGTTGCACTCTAAATCCAAATTACTCAATTGTCTTGCACAACCCCATCTGACCTAGGCCCCATCCACCCCTCCGACTTCTTCCTGTTCCATCTTCCCCTACTATCGCAGTGTTCCAGCCATGCCTTGAATATGCCATGTTTCACCGTGCCTTGGGACTTTGGTACAGCATTTACTGTTCTCTCTGCCTAGAATGGTCTTCTTCCCAGATATTTGCATGAATGGCTCTTTCTTATTCATCAGATCTGAACTTAAGTGTCACTTTATCAGAGAGCCTTCTTTGATCTCCTAGTCTAAAGAATAGTACAGTCTGACAACACTGCCTCCCACTCTTAATTCTCTGTATTGGCACCTTTCCTTGCCAATATTTTTCTGGTTAATCTGTTTCTTTGTTTACTGTTTCTGCCACTAGAACGTAATATATCTCTGAGAGGAAGGATCTTGTTTGTCGTATTTGCTGCTAGCCCTAGCTCCTAGCTAGCTGTCTGGCCCAGTGTAGGCACTCAATAATACTTAACCACATGAATGAATAAGCAGAATATGGCAAGGACCTGGGAGCTTCAGGGCCAAGAGGAGGCCCAGGCTTGCCTCCCCACTCAATATCCACAGTGGGCATTGGGATAGGAAGGTCCCAACATATCTCTGTCCGCCTCTTTGAGTCAGTTTCCTTTCTTTTATTCTTTTATTTATTTAATTTTTTTTTTTTTTTTGAGACAGGGTCTTGCTCTGTAATCCAGCCTGGAGTACAGTGGCATAATCATAGCTCACTGCAGCTTTGCTGAAACTCCTGGGCTCAAGCACTCCTCCTGCCTCAGCCTCCAGAGTAGCTGGGACTACAGGCACGTGTCACCACATGGCCTGGCTAATTTTTCTTATTTTTTGTAGAGACAAGGTTTCACTATGTTGCCCAGGCTGGTCTTGAACTCCTGGTCTCACCCAGTCCTCCCACCTCAGCCTCCCAAAGTGCTCGGATTACAGGCGTGACACCGCACCCGGCCCCATTTCCTTTCTTAAATAGAGCCTCTGGCATCTGTAGACTCTTTTTGGTACAATGAAACACGTTATTTTGGATGTCATGGAAACAGGTAGGCTCTGTAAAGGCAAAGCCATGAGGAGATATTTTACTTCAGAATGCTAAACACAAAATCCCAATTTGGGAGACAGAGTGAGGTTGAAATAGCTGGGGCTCAGACCTGAGGAACCTGCTTCTACCACTTACGAGCTCTGGGACATGGCAGGCCACTTTGTCCTCTGGAAAAGGGGAGTGCAAGGCTGGATATTCCCTGAGAGCCTGTCTTTGCCCTGCTGTGTACCTGAGAAGCCATCTCTTTAGGAAAGGCACCTAGAGTTCTATAGGTTTGAATCACCCTGTTTTCAATTTTATTCAAGCACCAGATTAACCACTCCGTAGTGTTACCTTGTGCTGTGATCCACTCCATGAAGGGTGACAATAGGCCCGATACAGCAAACACCTAGCTGAAAGGAGTGGGCATGAGTGTGCGGGGGGACAGGGCTGACTGAATATGGTGCTTGCAAATGTGAGACTAGAAAGATCACAGCAAAACAGTTTCGAAACTGCTTTGGTTATAAATATTTAGAAACGGTTATATATGTCTCCTTAGCTCATCAGTTGTTTTTTCATGATTGGCTTGAATTTCAAAGCCTTACCTGTCAAGGACCATTCGAATCTCTTCAAAATTCTTCTTACCTGCCTTATCCCTAACTCCACACCCTGTTCTGATGAGAATTTGTCATTAATGTACATTTTATGGCTCAATTTCTAGAACTTCTAAAATGAGACTGAAATGTTAGAAGGTGTTTTAAGTACCCCAGCACAGTTTCTAGAACATAATTTGAACCTAGTTCTTCAGCTTCACTGATCAACAATATAAAAGCCATCAAGAGTGTTTTTCCTGGCATGTCATATTTTATCACTAACAGCAGCTGCATTCTTAAAAGAACATATGTCATTTCAGATGTGGGTCATGTAGTAGAAGCCACAAGACCTCAGTGCCTTTAAAGGATAATAGGTCCATGTCTAGATTGAGCCGTTGTAGTAACTTCCAAGGTGTGGTTATCCGAATCCACTTGCAGTTGTGGGCCCATGAAAGTCTGGCTTTTGTGGGTGTCAAAAGCAGGATGTGTCCCTGCCCTGCCACTTGACCCTGGATGGTACAGAAACAAGACCCCAGCAATGTCATCTGTGTCTGACAGGGCACATCACAGTCTAGGGGTAGGGAGAGCCTGTGGACTTGCTGTCTTACATCCCTATTCAGGATGTCTAGAAAGGAAGTCAGATGAAAGAGCTCAGCACAATGTGGCAGGGCAGAGGCAGGCACCTCTGTTCAGCAGCCTCTCCTGCCACTCAGCAGTGCTCAGCCGGGTGCCGTGGGGCCCTTCCCCCCTGCTGCAGGGGAGGGCCTCAGGGCTGTGCACTGCAGCTCCTGGGTTCTTTCAGGGCACAGGGGCAGTATTTTTAGTTTGACAGTCCCTGGATATACGCTAGATTCCCTTAATGGGCAGATAAAAGGAGAATCAGTGAAACCTTGAACTGTGATTACATTTAACATAATCTTTTCTTCTCGCAGCTTTGGACAGCGGTGCTGTTAAGAAACTGCTGCAGCTCCCTAACTGCTAACACACAAAGGTTTTGTTCATAAAAGTCCACAGTAGTACCATTCGTTAGCAATTGTCTTCCCACTTGCCACCTTGCTTTATAAAACAGAATTGAGTTATTTTTTTTAGAACAAATCAGCAGTTAGAAAGGCAAAATGTTCCATTTTCTATGAACAGCTGCAGTAACATGCCAGATTGTCCTCACTGGTGTTAATTAATTGAACAGATTTTGGAATGTGTCGTCTTTCGTTTTATCCATTAATGGTCCTCTGCCTTCCTCTTATGGAAAAAGAGATTTTTCTTTGAGATCTGGTAGCTTTTACTGCCATATAATTACATTTGTTAAATGCTCTAAGAAAATTAGATAACTATGCTCCTTGGATCTGTGGATTCAGATGTAACATGCAGGGTTAATCCTTTAGTTTTCTTTTTCCAGATGTGTTTTTTTAAACATAGTTCATGTTCATTATCATCTTTGAACCCCATGAATGTCCTTTCATAGCGGGAACTGACTGATATATGTTGCCTGGGTGCAACAGGCTCTGACTGGGAGTCAGCTGCAGTGTCAGCTGCCACCTCCTCTAGCTCCTCTCCCACTGCACCTCTGCCTAGGCTGGCAGGCAGCTCCTTTTTAGGCCATAATCAGATATTTGCGCCTCACTGTTACCAAACCTGACAACAGAGGGGAGCTAGAGTGATTGCGGGTGATTGAGAGATCATTGGCTTTAAAGAATATCAAGGTGTGGGGCCCTCACAGGGTTATCTGTGAAATTTAGATTTCTTCATATTCAGAAATGTGATGAATTTGTTACTGAAGTGACAGAGTGAAAGCTCTTTTTAATTCTCAGCTGACATCCAGCAAGAGCTCCTGCTCCTCCAAAAGGAAGTCCAGCACCTGCCCCTGTTGAGAGCCTGGCTAACCTGGGCACCAGGCTGCACTTGCCAGGCTTGTGCCCCAGGGGGCCAGGGCAGCTTCTGTCCCTCACTGGCTGAGGCAGGACAGCACCAGTCTTCCCATGCATGCTGTCCAGGGCTTGCTGCACGTTTGCTGTGCAGAAACACTCAGCAAAACAAAGCTGTTAGTGGGGAAAACTGTTTCTTTGAAATGTGATTGACACATGTCAGAATCTGAACATTTAAGATTTCAGCTGCCTTTTCTCGAGAGAGTTTTTATACTCTGTGGCTCAACAGCAGATATGCCTTCCTTCCCCAGCTCCTTACATCTTTAGTGTAGCTAAAAATAACTGCTGAAGGTATTTGATCTAAAAGATGCATGTGACTTGCTTGGTAGAAATACTGGAACCAATATTTTATAAGGAGGCAGAGATTTCCCTAAACTTCAACACTCTGTAGAAATGTTGACTATAGTTACAGTGGTTGTGTTTGCAGAGGGAGGGAGGCCCTCAGTTCAGTGTCTTACATGGGCCAGGGAGCCACAAATGCTTCTTGATGGATTGATTCCTACCTAAAACAGGGATATTTTCTGGTAAATTAAAGGTCAAAAATTCTCATTAATGGCTCCTTGATCCCATTTCTTAGAATCTTCTGCATTAAGAATCAAATACTAAAAAAAAGAACAAAAAGAAAAGAAAAGAAAAGCTGCTTATTCTTCAGACGAAGGGGAAGGCAAAGCATCCTCCTTTGTTGGGTGACAGGGTCAGTGCCTCAGTGCAGCGGGATCTGGCCTGTACACTTCTTTCATTACACACAATTGATGCTCCCTGGAGAGGCTGGAAAATTATTAAACAAAAGAATTGGTAATATACTTCCAATGTGGATTTGAGGAAATGATTTTTTTTTTTGCATGAAGGAAAAGGTTGAGTATTTGAAAGACTCATTTACAGCATATGATTAAACGAGCTTAGAGTAGAGCAGGAGAGATTTAAAACGGGCGGCCTCGAGAGCTGTGTTCAGAGCTCTGTCTGCGGCTGGGGCCTGAACAGTGCTGGGCTGGAGCAGATGCACGGGGAGCCACGCGTGGGCTGCATGACTGAACGTACAGCCACGCATAAGGAAGCGTGTCCTGACGGTGCAGGACCGCAACCACGGGACAGCTACGAGAAGAGGGCGTGGGATCATTGGTGACCTTTTAGATACAGGAAAACAGAAGCTGAAGTGGGGAGCACCTTAATTGTAAGCAGCCTCCTCAGGGCCTTTCACGAGCCTCCTCCCCGTTTGTCTCTTGATGAACTGGCACTTAGATGCTGGCACCTTCCTCTCTTGTTCTCTCACTCAGTCTCGTGATTCCAGTTTAAAGTGTTATCACAGGAAAATTGGGAACAGTGAGTAAAGCCAGAAGTTAGATGTTGAATAAAATTTCACAGGAAGCTTTATTTTATAATCACACCTAAAGCATTGTGAAGAAAAAATACAGGCACTTGAAGACAATTGATAATGGAGTCTATATAGATAGTTTGGGTGCTGTAGATGTCACTGCCTTCTGTGATTTTGACATACATGGTTTCATGAAAGGTTATTGAAGATTGTTCCTTCTCATTTAAAAAACCCTGGTTTCTTTAATAGTAATTTTTCCTAATATCATTGAGCCTTGAAATTTCGATGTCTTAGAGATGATTTTATAGTATTATTTCTTAATAGACGATGTGTTTATGAAACTTGGATAATTTTTGAAGTGTAATTACTATATGTTTTACTGACAAACACAGGTTTACAGGAGTTATTGCCTCTGTTAATCTGTCCTATCTTCAGAGTTTTAAATACAGACCAGAGATAATGTTGCAAAAAATAAGCATAAAATTAAAATAGCTGTTTCCTGCCCACAGATGATGAGGATGGTATGGACTGCATGGACAATGAGAGGCGACCACATTTCCCTCAATTTTCCTACTCTGCAAGTGGACGAGAATAAGTCTCTTTCATTCTGCTACTTCACTGTCATCTTAGATTTGTTACTGAAAATGATTCCTGGACATCACCACCAGTCCTAGCTCTCGCAGGTAGCAGGGGCACCTTCTGACATCCCAGACCAGCCAAGGGTCTCCACCCCTCACCACCTTTCACCCACATGAAAACACACATATACGCAAACACACTCCAATTTTTGTTTTTGCATGAAATTGTATCTCAGTCTAAGGTCTCATGCTGTTGCTGCTACTGTCTTACTATTATAGCAACTTTAAGAAGTAATTTTACAATCTCTGGAAGTCATGAGCCCACCATTGTTCATTTGTGCACCAATAGTCATCTTTTGACCTTTTAGTTTTTGTTTTTCCCTAACAGTGAAGGCTAAATGAGATACACTGATTCTAGGTACATTTTTTAACTTTCTAGAAGATAAATCAAAAACTAATTAGACTAAGAAGATTTAGTTTATAATTAAGAACAAGCAATTGTGGAAGGGTGGTGATGTGCATATGCAAAGCTTTAGTAATGCATATCAGATCAAGGCATAAAGTAGGCATATATCACTAAGATTTGGCTGGAATTTATTAGGAAGCATTTGAGAGAAGGACTGAACAACTGTTGAGAGAGAGATATATATATATTTTTAATTCCTGGTGGATACTGCAGAGGAAGCCCGGTATCCCACGTGGACACCAAGACTTCACGGGCAATCGTGGGCAAATGAACATTGTTCTACCAAGAAATGAAGGCATATGCACAGTCAAAGTCACTTAAATAAGAGTCTTATGATACAATTTGCGCCAGAGAGCATTTTTTCCCCTGTGCTTGGAAATCTTTTTCCTTCTTGATATTTATCACCTCTGATGGCTGAAGAATGTAGACAGGTATAATGATCCTGCTTTTCACCAAAATTTGTACACCAAGGTAAACAGGTGTTTGCCTTATTTGTTTTAATTTTTTACTTTCAGTTCTACGTGAATTAGCTTTTCAAACTCAGATGTTAAAACTTTGAATGTCCTTTTATGATTTTGTTTATATTGCAGTAGTATTTATTTTTTAGTGATGAGAATTGTATGTCATGTTAGCAAATGCAGCTCCGACTTACATAAAATAGACTTACTGCAGTTTCTTTTGACCCATGTGCAAGGAATGTACACGCCGATGAGAATCATGCACTTTTTCTCCTATGTGAAAAAAAAAAATTGATAAGGCTCTGAAATGGTTTATATTAGTTAGAATTTGGCTTTGGGAGAAGACATGCTATCATTCAACCCCTTGGTGCTAAAAATGAGAAAATCCCCAATTATCCATGCCAAGGGGTTAATGAAACAAATTGATGTTGAGCAAAACTGATGTTTGCTCATTTGAGAATTGAAACATTATGACGGCCTGGCAACATAACGTAATGAAGAAAATTGAAACCTGAATAATGATAAGAAATGAACTTTACTTGGCAAAATGAACACATCTTGATATTTAGGAAGTAGTCAGTAAAGGTTAAGAACCTGGTGTGTTTATTGTGATCATGGTACATTTATCACTGAATTAAGCCATCAGGGAAAAAAACAAAACAAAAAGAGAACACCTCCAGCTTTTCTTTTTCTGTATATATTCATGTCCCCAAATTCCAACATTTCTCACTGAAAGGGGACATGTATGCAAACCTCATCTTTCTCCATTAATGATGATCTTCAGATTAAACCCTTTGGTGCTAGGAGCTGACATTTTTCCAAAGCAGTCTATGAAGTCCAAGGAGCTGGGGGCCATTCTTATGGCAAACAGAAGGCCTTCCCACTCCGTGGAGTGATCATGGAAATGTATTTTAGTTAAACTATCTGACAGCTCCCAAATGGAAGACTACAGCATGACGTAGTATTATGATTGCATTGTATGAAAGAGCAAGTGACTTTCTAAGTAGGATGAATCATATTCATATGCAGATGTCTTAGCCTCTTGACGCTGGAAGTGTGGATTTATAGCTATGAAACCACTGCTGGCGGTGGGTGGGCCACTGGGACTGACGGGGGTTAAAGGGCATTTTACTAAGGCAGCTAAGACATATTTAGACATAGATTTTATCCTAATTTTTCATATTTCTACCTGAGTGAAGTTCATCCTTAGTACTGAATAGGAAGTTACAGTTAAATGGTAGTTCATTCTGACTTAACACATAGCTCACCTTTTTTTTTTTTTCACTTGGAATTATGTTGACTGTTTCACTTTGACAAGAAAGTAGACTAGCAGGTATGTCTTTTAAGTTGTCTTGCATCCATTATATAAGGAAGAGGCGAGAGGAAGAGAAGGAAGCTAAGACTGGCTGATGTTCAGAGCACTTAATTCTTTTAGAGGGAAAGCATGACACCGTACACTAAGCACATAGCTTTTTGTTGTTTTGGTTTTTTCCCCCAATTCTTAAGGTGATTTCCATGACCTTGGCCAAGGACACTTCCTAAAGATTAATGATCAGCACTGACAGTGCCCCAGGCTGGCCACTCCTCACAGCTGGTGCTCAGCTCCCAGCCATGCCCGGGGTTCAGTCGCCTCTCCCCTCTGGGACGCAGTTGGTATCACACAAGGTGTTTTCTTGGCTTCGATTTTGAGAATCCCTTACTTTCACTCCTAGATCTGTCAGCTGACATGGAGGAACAATAGAAAAACAGAAGTGTGCAGAGAGAGAGATTTCTGAAACTTCCCTTGTGTTGCCCATAGCTGTAGTTTTGCGTTCTGGCAGGTGGAACGGCTGAAACCTGGAATCAGTCTATGAGAGTGCAGTTCAGACTTTGCAGACTCCAGCTGGTACTGTCATGAAGTTTGAACTCTTGTCACAGTGCAGCCATCTTGGAGGAAATTGGCCATTTCCGCTTGGATTGTTGGCAGGGTCGCTCTCAGCTTTGCTTTCTACACTAATTACGTAGTATTATTCCAGTATTGTTTTCCATTTTCCATACCTGATTTCCGGCTTCTTAAAGCTGACTGTTCTTGCAGGGGCCACTTGCTTCTCCTAGAGTACAAAAGTAAGGGCCTTCCTTACTAACTGCAGGGTCTATATATTACACCTCAATGTACACACTTTGCTGCTACTGTTTGTACTGTCTACAGTAGAATTTCCTTATCTTGCTCCTGGTAGTGCATTACAGGCAAGCATGAAATGTAAAGTATTTATTTAAATAAAAAGAAAACCTCTAAATTGGTAATTGAATTACCTCCCTGTAGCTTTATAGTTTGTGACATTTCTTGACCTTGCTAGTTCTTTCATTAGATCCATGCAAGATCTAGTCATCTGGTTAAGGATTTTAAGCAGACGCAAATATGAACCCAAGAAACTGTATTACTATTACTGTTGGTCATACTAAAACTGTTTATTTCCTTAAGTATATGACCCACAAGGATGTGAAATAACTACAAGAAACTGTTTTTGTACACTGTACATCCTTAGTATTTTTACACGTATATGATAGGGATGCACATTATTTTCCTTCGTACAGACAGCTTAAATAAAGCACTGTGTCAATCTGCTACTTCTCTGTTTGTTGTTGTTGGATGTGGTTCTGTAATCTCAGAAAATTACTCTTTTCTGAAAAAAAAATTTTCATAGTCCCACCTGGCATTAATCTATCCTGTATAAAATGTGATAGGAAAATATGTAAACTCCTTATAGCTCAAAACACGCAAGGGATTATTTTTACGTCAATAAAATGGAAATAGTGCTGTTGTACAAATTCTGATGAAAGGCTACTTCCAAAGGGGAGATGCTGACCTCTCAGCATTGGGTTTAGGACAGATCTACTGTGAAGCCAGGGACGGAGTAGGTCTCAGACCTTGGAGATCGTTCAGATCTAAAAGTCTTTACAACAAATGGTTTGGACCCAGAATTCTTAAGGAATGTAGCTCATCATCAATGTCTTCCTGATAATGTACTGCTCTGCATACTTCCTTTCCTAGAGTGTATTTCTAACACTTCATTGCAAATTAACAAAAACTTACTTAGACATAGGAAATAGAGAGTAGGATGGCTGGACTGCAGTCTGATTTATGTTGAATCATTTTGGATGGGGCCTTTTTCTGATTTTACCTCATAAAGCTACTATTGTAGAAACTTGGCTTTGCTCCTGTGACTAAGCCAGATAGAGGAAGGGCTTTCGGGACCAGAGTTCGTCCAGCATGTACATGTATGTCAGTCACACGGCCACATTTGAGGGCATTCTTACATGTGCTCGCCTCTCAAAACCACTGGGCTTGACAGAGCCAGGAGGCTAAAATAAAGTGACCTCTATAGTTCTTAAAGGTGCTATTTTTAGAATATTGTATAATTTATTCACAGTATACCTAAAACAGAATTAAGGACAATTAAAATCTTATGTGACAGCCTTTATGCCTAGCACATTTGACAAAATCAAAACCTTCTGAATCTGAGTAGAAGTTCTGTTTCAGGCTTGAACTTTTTACATGCTCAAGAGACTCGAATGGTCTCTTGTGTGTGTATCATGTCACCGCCTCCAAAGCCTAATCCACATTGCTTCTGAGCGGCAAGGCTGAACATATGGTAACATTCGACCTGTGTTGAGAGGATGATAATGGCTCACGGGCCAGGAGAATAGCCTAAGGTCAGGGACCTGCCCCAACTGCAGCCTTGCCTTTAGTGTTTCATTGTCCTCAAATATAACACAAAACTTTCAGTGTCCATTTTTATTACTTTAAAGCATTTGAGGGCTTAACTGTGTATAGTAGAAATACTATTTTAGACTAAAATAAGGATCTGTGTACAGATGATATTTGATATACTCTAAAAGTAAATTTTCCAATTTCACTAAGTATGTTTTTAGGCTCCTCTCAAATACTGCATACTGAAGAAAAAATCTGACACCACCAAGCCAAAGATGCTTTTTTTGTCTGTTTTTGTTGCTAACAGAATGGAAAGAATAATAGTAGTGCTTCCTGGTGTCTCCTGATTGATTGTACCCAAATTAGCAGGATGCTTAATAACAATGGAATCTTACAGGATGTTGATTAAAGGCAAATAAAGCTGAAAGATGCTATCTAGCTCATGTAAAGAGAAAGAAAAATGAATGGCAGGGAAAAGTTTCCTCCTTAATACACTTTGGCCTAGTTAAAATATGTGCCTTTTCAGTGTGTTTTGTTCATCACTACAAGGTAATAAGGAAACATACAAGTCTTTAAAAACTTCATTTATTGAAATTCATATGTACCACCTAGCATACAAATGAGCACATTTAAAAACATACTAACTTCAAGCCATTTCTGAAAACATACACCAGGAGCTCTCCTCATCTAGTGTCAGACTTCAACTCCAGCCTGTCCTTGGTGCCGGGACAACAAATGTGGAGATGAGGAACAGCCCCACTGCAGTCTGAGGTGGTGTCACCCTGGGAAGGTCGCGGTGCATTGTGGCATATCAAGTATAAATCAGATGAATGTAAATATCTCTTTGTAAATCATTTATTTCACTCTGTTCCATCCAGGTCAGCAATCAGATTGTGGCATGCTGGGTAACTGGAAAAAATGATAATAAAAAAGTAAGTTTAAATAGATCATGTTCTTCAATGTGATTTTTCTTTTCTTTACCTTTTAGGACTAAATTTTTGGAGACAAAAAGTTTCTCTTGCTAAAAATGTGGAAATTACACATAACCCATTGTATGAAAAGCTGTGCCTCATCTTGACCAGACATCCAAACCTTTGTCACAATGAATATAAGGCTGTTTTAATGCTTCAAATTTGAATACAACCTGTATTCAGACATCTGTGTGCCTCTTAAATAAGGACAGTCTGATGTTAGGACATGGCCAGAGAGCCGTCTCTTCCCCTGTCCAGGAAAGGAGACATTGATTTGTGCCAGAATCTGCTCATGGAAAATTCATACGACCTTATCGCGGGAAAATCTAGAACAAAAACAGGGTGTTAGGCCAAGTGCCCCTAAGAAATTGCTGGTGAAATGATAACAAGCTGAAACCTCCAATCTTTTAGCTGCAGACAATTTACTGTAACATATGTAAAGGCATTTTCACATGGAAATCTCTCATAGGCCGAGAGAGGAGATTTGGTGTACTGTGATCTCTTAGTTTTTCAATAGATGTAAGTGTTTAAAAGACACTTCATGCAAATTGGGTTGAGGGGAGAACCCCAAGTTAGGGAAGTAGCGTCAGAAACCACTGGAAATAGTTCCATTCCACAGAAAAATGTCTTCAGTACCTACTATGCACTACATGGAAAGATGACTAAAACACAGTCCCTTCCCTCTAGGACTGCAAAGTCCAGAGAAGAGCCAAGGTGTTCTTTTCCAAATCCCAGTTTTCACGTCAGTAGATAAATCAGAATGTGGTGCAGGGCCAGGGTCCAATCTAGTCACTGCTTAGCCACGAACCATCTTCATGAAAGAGAAGAGAACCTGGCACTCCCCAGTGCAGATTTGACAAGCTAGACTCCAACGGAGGGCTCTTGTCAACCCAATTTACACCATATTTACTTGCTGGGGGTTTCCAAGACAGGACAATGAGTGAAACCGAAGTCAGAATTCACACAAGAGAAATATATATCAAAGTCAATCTGTTGCCTTTTTTTAAAACCAAGAAAAGGTAATGTTTACATTTCAAGTAGATTTCCCAGTGTGTGTGAGACACTGATGATGACTTTTTAATGAACAGGTCTGTGAGTAGTAGAATGGTTTTGACAGGGTAATGAGAATATTATGTGTGTGCAGCCCGACCTCACAGTGAATGCAGGTGGGGGCTGCAGCAGGAGGCCGTGCTCCATCCCGAGTAAACTTGTGGTTCCATGTGCACAGCCCTCTCAGGGCTGGGAGGTGGGTGGGCCACAGGGAGTCTACCTGCTCTGGAGCCCTGTCCTCGCTGCAGGGGCTTCCTTCTGTCCTCAGTGGAACATCCCCATCACAGAGGCTGCCACCAACTCAATGTGACCACCAAACACAGGCTTCTACCTAGACCTGACCTGCCTTCCAGTCTTGACTGAACTGACCAGCGCAGTTCTGCCAAGTGACTGGTTTGAATGACCCTCCCTCCCTGCTCCATGGTTTGGCCATGTCAGGCCAGCAGCCTGGTAGCCTGGTTGCTCTTGAGACAGTGGCTTACTTCCTAACCTCAGAAATTCCAGGATGACTCTGAACGCAAAAGTAAGCATAAACTACAACAGGCACGTTTCAGAAGAAAAATTTAGCTAAACTTTGGGTAAAAAACACACTTACCCATCCACACATGATACAGAATAGTGGTAAAGACCTGAAGTAGAAGTAAAATGTGCTGCAGAATTGTTCTTAAACCAAGCTCCAGGAAACTGGCATTTCTCATAATTAGGCTCTGTAGTACACGTTTGCTCCAAGGCCATCTACTATAATAATTTATCCTTTGAGCCATTCCCTGCCAGCATTCAGACCGCTCTCCTGAAACGAGTGACCTCCTGTGGGCCCACACAGAGGTGACACAGATGTGAGGTCCTCAGCATGAACAAATGGAAGTCAACCTGAATTTCTCTCCTGTGGCAAATCTGCTATCACTATTCACATTGGTTTTATATTTTATCTGGGGTAGGTAAGAAGCCCTATATTCATCCTCACTTTTACATTATAGTACTTATTGTTCACTGCTGGATCCCCAGTGCCTACAACTGTGCCTGACCCACGATAAGCACTCAATAGGTATTTGATGGAATGAATAATTTATCCTATGACATCGCTGTTGTCTCGCTTCAGTTTGCTGACTCTCTAGTGACGCGTATTTCTCAGTGCTTCCCCCTCTGATCCTGTAGCATGTCCAGAGACACAGAAGCTTTAGATACTGCCCAAATGTGGCTCATCTGCCATCACTTCTTAGGGATATCAGTGATGCTTATTTCCAGAAAATCATTCCCATCGTCCACACCACAGTGGCCATGGTCTCGCTGTCCAGGAGAGATGACCTTGCACGTGCCGGTGGGACATGGCCCTCCTGGGGTGTGTGACCACATCTGAAGTTGTCTCTGGCCACCCTCCAGATCAGAAGATGGGGTGCCCTGGCCACTGCTCCGCTGCTATCCTGTCCACAGGTAGAAACGCTCCCACCTGCAAGCCCACTATTGCTAACCCATTTTCTTTGTTCTCATTTTAAATCCCAACAGAGCCTTCTCGTCATGAACCCTGACTTTCGTGCCTAATTTATTTCTGAAGTTTGACTTTAAATTTTGATTTTAAAAAATGAGTTTGTCTGGGTGACCTGAATTGTTCCCCAGGCAACCAGGCTATGGGGTCCGGCCAGCCTTTGCTGCTGCTGTGTTCCCAAGCCAGCCTGACCCTCAGGAGATGGTGGCACCACCTTGCCCCTGCTCACGGGAGACCTCCATGCTTAAAGCCTCAGGTCTGCCCTGGGTTTCCATTTGAATCTCTTCTCGTGCATCTCCACCCCAGCCTCCCAGCAGCCGTTCTAAAGGCATCACCCCTTCCTCCTCACTCTCTACCGTGCTCATGGGCACAGTGTCTGCGTGGCCAGGTCGACAAATGGTCCTGTTCCTGTAGCTCTGGCAATAAAGCCTCTACTTGCAACTCAAGAGGGCAGATGCCCTCCCTGCCTCCATCTGGGGCATTTCAAAGCTTGCCCCAAGTTGGCAGAGCTCAGGCAGTGGCCCTCCTCCCGGAGGCTCCCCTCCGCCTGTGTTCCGGGAGCCGGACTCTCCCCCCTCGCCCCGAGGACACCTGCCCCATCTCCCCAGCCTGTGGCCCAGGTCTCCCAAGAAGTTCGTTTCCCTGCCCGTCCAGTTCCCAAACTCCACTCACCTCACTTGTCATCCCTCCAGGCTTTTTCTATCTGCACAACACGGATATTAAATTATTTGTCTCAAATGGCCCTTTCAAGCCTACAATAATCTCAGTACTGATCCTGTTGGTTTCATAATCATCTGTGCTGGGCTCTCTGTAATTTGAGGAGCTCCCTTTTAAAGGGAAGCTAGTTCTTTTTTTTTTTTGGCCAGAAAATGAGTAATACGGAAACTAAAAAATTTACCTGAAGTGGCACAGAGCTGAGATTTGAACCCAGACAGTTTGACCTCTGAGTCCAGATTTTCTCTTGCTAGGCTCTCCTGCCTGTTCTGGCCAGGTTAGTGAAAGAGCGCCTGAGCAACCCGGTTTGCTATCTGCGGAGTTAAGAAGTCAGATTTGGAAGGCAACCTGAATAAACAAGCCACGTGAGCTCTGCTGGTCACCGACTGGAGAGAGGCACCCTCACACCGCTCTGCAGAACTTTGTGGAAAGGCGGCCTTCAAGCATGACTGCTCACCTGCTGGAAGGGAGCGCTCCTCGGCAGAGCCCATGGGCAGCGGCAGCCTCCAGCCCTGCAGCCCTGGCTCTCCCCAGCACGAGTGAGCAAAGCTCTAGCAGAGGGCCTCGGCCCCTCCCGGTCGGCAGGGCCAGCTGCAAAGCGGGGCAGGAGTTCACAGCAAGGTCAGGCACAGCCATTCTTCCCTCATAGCTGCCCAGCTGGGCCTCTGACCACGGCAGTCCTGCAGCAATCAGAGTTCAAAGCCCTGGTTCCCTTCTGCTGCGGGGCCTGGCTTTGCTGCCTCTGGGCTCCAAGAAAGGAACAGAACCATAGAAACCAGAGAAAAATGGAATGCAAGGCAACAGACAAGAAGATGGGGCTTTCTGTAAAATAGCGCCTCGAGGTGGCCTGGGACGCCTGTGCACACACAGGAGGGGGCAGGGTGGAGGGGCTGGCGTTTGTGGGGCCCTCTCTCCTTCCAGAGCACACTCAAAACACAGTGTTCCTTCCGCAACCTGTGGGATCCGAGTTTGTAATCTTCCAGCTTTCTTGAGTCCCGTAAGTCATGAGAACTTCCTCTGCACATGGGCAGGTCTGTGTTTTATATGAACCATGTTTCCATGGTAAATAGATTTTAAGAATTTCCAAAGGACAGACAGTGTCACCAACAGCAGAGAGTGGAGCCTCTGGCTGCCTCATGTTTGAAAGCGTTAAAAATAAAGACAACATTGACATTTGGGGTTGTAATGTGACGGAATTACAGTCTTTTAAAGGCAAGAACCACTTATCTACACTACATGTAATATTCAGTGTTTTGTTCACTTGTCTAATTGGATTAAAATATTTAGCTCCCTTTAAAATCTTGATTGTGAATTTATATTGCAAAATGTAATGTCTGACTCAGGAAGCAATAAGTAGAGCAAATGTAGCTGAAGCAATATAAAGTTCAATTTATTTTTCTTCCATGATTCTTAGTCTGAAAGTGTTCACTCTTGGACAAATCAAACTGTTAACGGAAGAGCGAATCTGGCTTAAACGGAGCTCTATGTGCTTTTCAATATTAATTGCACACAGAGAGCTCAGTTACAAAACAGAAAGTTGAACTGCATGCTATTGGAGTTGCTTGGGAAGTTTCTCTGAGGGTCGTAAGACGCTTATGTTAGAAATGCAGCACCCGGGGTCTTGTGTCATTCCTTGAAAACACTCAGGCAGCAGGGAGTTAATGACATTTTAGCTGCATATGTTCAAGTTTATTTAAAAAAATATGCAAGTCACTTTGGTTGACAGTGTCTTGTACACAGTTTTGAAAGAATCAGGGCAAACTTTAACAGAGTCAGTTTTTATTTGAAAAATATTTTCTGGGAATGTATCAGTGTTTATTTTTGAGACTGACAATTCGGGTGAAAATCAGGATAAAAACAAAAAAACAACAATTTGGTTGAAATCAAATTGTTTGTTTTCATCTATTTAGAATTCTTTCCAAAAAATCTTGGTTCCGGAGGAGGCTTTTTAATTTATTTTATTCAGTGTATTTGCTATTCTATTCAAGCACCATCTGTCTTGCAGGTAGCTAACTCTGTGGAAGCTCCTATGTCAGCTGGGCAAAGCCCCCAGGGCTCCAGGAAGGACCACGGCAAACTGGGTGACCACCTGCAAGTCCCCACTTGGGTGACCTGCACCAACTGCAGGCTCCCTCCTCAGCTGTCAAACCCTCTCGCCCCCACTTGGGCTGCCACGTTTCTAGGGCTCCCTCCTCCCTTTGCTTCCGGTCACAACAGGCCTTTCCTCCCTGCATCCTCATCTGCGTCTCTGCATCCTGTGCTTGTTTTCAGCTCTCTTCCATGAGTCCTTTGGTGTAATGAGATAATGTCGATGATCTTGAATATAATCACATATGGCTGCTGGATCCATGCACAAGTTTAAATCAAATTAGAAAGTAAATTCACTGCCAAGAATGCTTAAAAGTCATAGGGCCAACTGACTAACCACTGACAAGTCAGTTTCAGACTCTGTTTTCTAAACTGTAAGTGATTCATAGGAAGGGACCAAAAGGGAATCACTCTCCAGACTGAACACCGAGGACGGAAACAACAGCCTGTTTAGGACGCCAGCTATCAGAAAACACAAGTCAGTTGAAACCGTATTCATTAGCAAATAAGTATACAGACACACAAAATTATCTTGATGGTTAAGGTAATCCTCTAAGTGGACAGCTAATTTCTGTTTTTCCCTCTCCCAGATGCCATTCTCCCCAAGACAAGACTCGTATTTCCTCACCAGCTGGCTCCACCCTTCCTGGCCAGATGTTAGAGCCTCCAGGCTCTGGGTTCCAGACCCCTGACCTGCTCCAAGCTGTCAGGCCTTGCCCAGATTCCCCAGGGACCCATGCCCCTCACCCCAGATGCCACCACCATGCCACCACTACCGAGGTTTCGGCCTCCCCCAGCCAAGGCCTGCCTCCCAAGAAGGGCGAGAGCACTACTGCCCAGCCCTCAAATAAAAGGCAGGCGACAATGTCTGTCTGATTCACAGTACCCAAATAGAGAACGGACAGGAACTGTGTTTGGCCCAGAGCTGTGTTGGTGCTTCAATGTCTCCATTTCTCCACAAGGACCGGCACAGCCATGTCATGACATGTAGAAAGCCGTTTTCTAGAAGTATTTTTCCCCCAGAGTGAGGCAGGAGATTGACAAAGCCGTTGTTTTTAGTGAGTCCTAAACTAAACACAAGAAACAAGCCTGGACCTTAGCGGTCAGCGCCCTGAAGCCTGGGCTCACGGCACCACCGTGCTGTGGAAGGGGAAGATGGGGATTCTCACGGCAAAGCGTCATCGTGGCATAGTTACCATTATGATCAGCTCCGTCTGCCAGACATGTTGTGCGTGTTTCAGAATTTAAGCAGAAACAATTTAGAATAATAAAGCTTTCTGAACAGGCTAGATGTTTCCTGTCAGAGGCCACAGGCCAACCGCAAGCCCCATCATCCATCACCTGCTTCAGGGCAGCAGGGCTCAGAACACGGGAGCAAATCAAAGGGATATGACTCAGCTTCAGAGCAGCTGCCCGAACCAGAAAATATCCATTCTCTTTTGGGTATTAAGTGGACAAAGATTTTTAGAGTTTGACGTGCCCAATTAAGTTATGCTTAATTCATCCAGGCTGAGAAAAATGGAAGCCTTTAGCTAAACCATCCATAAACCAGAGATGAAGGCAGCTCTCATCATCAGATGCCCATGAGCTGGTCCCAGAGGACTCTGTCCAGGAAAACAGAGAGGGTAGTTGATCACTCTGGAACCCTCAGGAGGCAGCGTCCTCCAAAATACCTGCTCATGGTCAAAAGCAGCCTTACTCACTTCAAGGGTTCAGCTGAAGCTGCCTAACTCACAGGTCAAGTTTATTCCATGGCAAAAATGCATCACAGAGGTCCAAGTCCACTGAGAGCCCCTACCTAGAGGCTAATGCAACACTTACGAAGAAAGAACAGGCTCTCGGTTTAGACATTCAGCAGGGAGCTTGCAAAACAATCCCCGCCTCCTCCATGACCACTAGCACTTGCTACTGAAAGCCAACATTTCCTCTACCAAATTTCTTTTGTCATGTTCATATTAAAGTAACTCCAAGTGTAATATTTGAACCTGAAAGGCCTCTTTAGAGATGAGCCAGATGGGCCAGTATCAGATAGCACAGGTTGGGCAAATCATTTCTATTGCTTCAGGCAAGGGAAGAAAGGCTTGCTAGTTTTTCTGAGGATTTTTTGAGGTTTGGGGCTTTTTAATTCATTTTGTGAAAATTTTGCAATTCATTTGGCAATTACCAGAATTTTAAAGGCCTGGAAGAGGCTTCTAAGCATCGATGGTCCATGTTAGGATCTGAGTGTGCTGTAGAGGAAGCAGATGGGGAGTTAAAAGGCAAAGCCCACATTATAATGATGCAGTTCAGAACTCAGAGGAAACTGCCATGTGCTCTGCGCTTCTATAGAAGACTCTCCACAACCCGAGTTCTGAAAGAGTTCTTGGGTTTAGAGGCCAAAAGATTCACTCATGCCATGAAGTCATGGCCTCTCTATCATATGTGGCAGGAGCCTGGTCACCTGCAGGTGACCTGGCAGCCCCAGAGGCCCTGACCTTTGGCTGCCCAGGCCTAAAGCTGGCACCACCGGGGCCCTCCCTGCACAGCTGTGTTCCAGCCTGGGTCACGTGGAGGACGAGGGACTCATCCAAGAAGCAGGGCAGAGAGGAGTGAAGCTGGTCCTTTTGCTGCGGGCTCCACAAGTCTTCTGCCTTCCCTGTGCTTCTCTCTGGTCGGTCACCTCCCAGGGCCACTTCAAGATGAAGGGAGAAAGGAAAAAAATAACCTGACATTTCCTCAGTCTACTACATGCCTGAGATCTGCCAAGCATCTCACAGCTGCACTCATTTAACGCTCCCACTGTCCCTTTGATTTAGGTGGGCATAATGCCCACTGTGCAGATGGGGAAATTGAGGCTCAGAAGAGACTTAAGTGACTTGTCCAAGGCTTAACCACAGTGACAGTCTGGAATTATTCTCTGTTCCTTCTGGCCCCAAACACTCAGGAGGTTCTTAAACTTTCGTGTCCTCCAGAATCACCCCACAGCTTGTTGAAATGCAGGTTCCTGGGCTCTGCTCCCAGACACACTGCACGGGGGTGTGCAGTGAGGCCCTGGCATCCCAGGTGACTATGGCCATGCCGTGTGTGGCTCTGACTTTAAGTGGCACTCCCGCCTCCCCGTGAGTGGTCTCGGAGCACAGGGGGACAGTAGAGGTGGGTGTCCATCTCCAGCCTTAGCTCAGTGACAGCAGCCAGTTGTGCTCACTTATTAGTTGTGGAAAAAAAGGATGCTTTGCAGAGGGATTCGGTGGGCTGAGTGGGAAAAGTCAGTGTTTGCAGGTTCCTGGATAACCCTCCAGCACAGGGTCATTCTGAAAGGGGAATGAGAGGCAGCGCCTCTTCACCTTCACTTCCAGATGCATTTTCCCATTAATCCTTCCAAGCACTTCCGGCAGGAAGTCCCCCGGGCGCTCACGGAGCACCTGGGTGCAAACCTAATTAAACACGGAGGCCACAGCCAGCCACGAACCACCTCATTATCCTAACGAACTGCTTGATGGGGCAGAAAGTACAGCCTCTCTGACAGGAAGAGAAGCAATTTAGAAAAAAAAGGTTTCATCCCATACTCCACACTCACCTGTACACTTTCTTTCCTCCATTATCCCTGCTGGTGGCCCCAGATCTAATCCGGGAAAGCCTGGGCTGTGGAGTCAGTCTCAGGTTCCATTTGCGGTGTCCCTCCTTGCTAGCTGTATACACTTGTCTTAAGCCTCAGTTTCCCTATCTGTAGACTGGAGACAATAATGTGTATCTTGCCAGCTTGTTCAAGGGTAAAGAAGTTAAACACTGCCAGGCGCTCTGCAAGCACTCCAGATATTTGCCCGATTATCAGGCAGCTAATTTAGGACAAGACTCCTGCATTCCATTCACAATGACTTCCTTAATTGCCAACACCTCTTTCCTCAACCAATTGAAACCACGCACATCCTTCCGAGGAAGTTCAAGGCTGCCCTCCTCCAAAAAGCCTGCCCTGACCACTGCCATCCTCCCTCCTTGGCTCCCTCAGCAATGCGGCTGCATGGTGGGGCCCAGCACTCGGTGTGGCTTGTTGACTCACGGGCATGGGTCAGTTTACCTGCGTGGACTTAAGCTAACTCATGAGGATAGGCCCACGGCTCACACTTTTCTGCGTCCCCCACTGTGCCTGGCACGGTCTTCAGGATCTCCCTCCCAGCTTACTGCCTGGCCAGTGTGATCAGTGGGTATTTTAGCCTGTTAAGATATCTGCAAAAGACCCATGTGCAGAATGCCAAGTGTCCTCTGGGGGCCGAGCCCACCCTTGCACTGGGTTTTGCATGGTACCTGGGTTCGTAGATGGTCCACTTCTTCCGACAGGCTCTGTCTTTCCAGGAGAAGCTGGTTCTGCTTGTTGAGGAGCTGCACCAGCTGCTGGGCTGTGGCCTGGCTGTGCTTATCCAGCTGCCTTAGCCTGGAGAAAAATCCACCACAGCATTAGAGATGGGGCCTGAGAAGCAGGGGCTGCAGAGAGCAGAGGGGACAACAGCAGACTTCAGCCTTTCAACCTGCTCCATTGCCGTGCGTACCTGGGGGCAGCTCCTGAAAGTGAACTATGAGGTGGAAGTCTACGGTGGCCCTGAGGTGCGAGGCTCTGGCTAGCGGTGGGCCCTTGGTAAGCACCTGTGAAGGTGACTGGCACTATATCAAGTGTGCATGGGATCTGGGAGCATTCTCAATACACTGCCAGTTAGAAAACATGCAGATAAGTTGGGTAAGTAGAAGAAAAACTGAAACCTTAAACTCACAAGCAGAGGTCAAAGACGAGGAGCCTAAATACCTCCATTGTTCAGCTGGAACCGTCTCTAGCAGGCCAAGCAGACGGCCAGCCCTGGCTGGAGAAGTGGGTAAGGGACATGGAAACACTGAACTAAGGGTTTTCCATTATTAATCACTCAGTCAATCACGAGCGCTGGCATCGCTGACCAGATGTCTTTAAAGATCCTAAATTTGTCATTCTGCTGATGGGCCCTCCTCTGCAGACTTGCTAATTCACTCAAACTATTATGCTCATCTGTCCACAGTCGGCTTCCTACAGCCAGTAGCACACTCACCAGGTGGAAATGTTGGCTTTGGATTAAATTTAGAGTTGAACGACTACTCAGAACTGTTCCGGGGAAAAAAAGTTAGATGTGTGCCCTTCCTCACCGACCAAGAGCACCAACAGGCAAATTAACTCGCATTCTCACCAGGACAAGATTTTAAAAGTTCAAGGTGCATTTCAAACTCCAAGCTATACTGCATAAAAGGCCTTGCAGACTGTCCTGCAGACTCCCGCCTCGGGCTGCTCTCATTTCAAGCTCTCCTGGTTGGCATTTCTGATGAACTCTGAGCACAACCAAACATTAACAAGGCCAAAGATTCAGGCCTTAAGGTTGGGGCGGGTTGCTTTACCAAAAAAACGATGCAGCATTTGGGCACTTGGTAAAACTGCACTGTGGGAAACTTAGCAATATTCTAGTACTTTCCTCACACTTCCCCCGCCCCCTACTCTCCTGCAAAGCACAACCCTCTTCATTTCCCAGACTGCTCCTCCCGCCTTGCCCCACCCGCCCTACTCTGCCTGGGACAGATATGGCGGGAGTTCCTGCTCAAGGGGGCCTAAGCCCTAGCCCTGTCCCCTCCTCAGAACACTCCGTGGGCTCCCTGTTTGCAGTCACACCCAGCATGGTGCCACTCCTCACCTGGGCTGCCCTACCTGGGCAGGAGCGAAGCTGGGGACAGGAGAGGCCTAAGTGCAGGCAGACCCTCCGCCTGGGTGCGCTCTGCCCGACCACGCCCCGCACGCCTGCCCACGGCCTCCTGCTTCCTGCTGGTTCTGGTCAAAGTGGAAGGACTTAGCGGATGACCTAGAGCCGCCTTCCATGGCCCTGCCCAGCCCCCCCGGATCAGGCTGGGGCTGAACAGATCAACAAGGTCTCCCACCCAAGTATGAGTGTTTTCCTGGTCTAGGCTGTATAAATGAGAATGACGCTCCCCCACCCCACCTCCCCATCCTTCCTCTGATCTTGGAGGAAAATGTTTCCTTGTGCTTTGGGAAGCCTCATCTGCCCTCACCCCTCCCCCGTCACGCTGGTACTTGAGGCCAATTTTTCCTGAGTGCTAGTCTCAAAGCCACCCCACGGGGGCACACCAAACAAGCTTTCGTGCAGGGAGCAGCTGGGAGAGACAAGGACTCCCGAGCCAGCGGGCTGGTGGGTCTGCCCAGGCCAACCCACGGACACGTGCAACCGGTCACCATTCATTTGACCACCTACTCTGAAGTGAAGCACTGGAGAGGGTCCCCTTGAAGAGACATTTGATAACAGCCTCTTTCCTAGGGAAGCAATCTGCTTCCATATTTAAATTAGGTGAAAAGCCAATTAAGACCTGGGTGTGGGGAAAGCCACAGGCTAAGAGCTCATTGGCTGCCCGCTAGCTGGAAAGGAATGGAACAGAAACGTGATAAGTAAGTGACACCACTAAAGCTCAATGGCAAGAAGGTGCCAGGAGTAGACATTGTCCATGTGGTCCCTCGCCCTGTGCTTGGATCAAATGGGATCCCGGTCCTGCAGACCGATGGGTTCAGTATGTGTTTTGGAACTCCTGAAAAAGGATGGCTGCCCCACCCAGGGCGAGGGGCAGAACCAAGGCCTGCTTTCGCAGCGTAACAAGCCAGCCCTGGCCAGGCCACACGGCCTTGGCCTCCAGAGATGGGGCCAGCGCCAGCTCCTGCCTACACCTTCCTCCTATGGAGTCCTTAGAACCTGAATGAGGCTCAGTTTGGGGAGTTTTGCAAACTGGGGGCCTCAGACTGCTGCAGCAGTTACTGAGGTGAGGAGGGGAGACCCCAGCCAGACTGGCTGAATCACGTGCCTGGGTGTGAGCTGCATACCAGCTGCTCAGGGGTTTCCACGGAAGCACCCTGCTGAGCGGAGTAAGATCCCTGAGAAAGTGCAGCCCTCCCTTTACAGCCGAGGCGCTAACGATGGATCGGAATTGCCTCATTTGTCAAATCAACTTGAACAATCCAAGCAGTTCCTCTCAGGATTGTTTTTTCCTTGTAAAAAATGTCCCCTCTTTTTTGGGGGTCAGCCTCTATTCTGTCACCCCACATACAGCAATGAAGCCCATCACAAGCTTGGGAAAGATAAAACAAGCCCAAACCCACATCTATTTTTCAAAAAAACCAGAACTTAGATAAAAGGGACTTTGTTAAGGAAATACATTTCTGTGGCAGCTCTTTCAAGGGCTATTATGAATGCTGGGAAAACAGGTTTTTTTAATTAAAAAGATATTTTCGGAAAAGCCCCAAACATTGCACAACCCAGCCTACACTCTGTGAATGGATATTTCATTACCATCAGTTAGCGATTTCTTGGGGTATCCTATGGACACATAAGTGGTATTTTATCTTCCATGGTGGTTAATGATCTCATTTTTTCTGTCCTCCTAAGTTCACCTTCTTCAGCCAACCACAGCTGCATCTACCACCATTGACAACAGCTAACATCCGCTATTATCTAATTAAACTGATAATTGATTAAATTAATCAAGAAGATAATCTAATAGATAGTTTCTATTAGAAGTAATAATAGATTATTTATTATTGCAATCCTAGGAGGTACATCCTAGCATTATCATCCCATTTTACAGATGAGAACACTGAAGGTGAGAGGTTAGTTAACTTGCACAAAGTCACACAAGTAACTGGTAAAGCTTGGTGCCAAAGCCAGGCAGTGCCCAGGTGTTCTTAACCATTGTTAACAGTTGGTTAACTTATTGAATTAATTCACCAAAGCAACCAACCCTTGGTAAACACTTCTTAAGAGTCAAGTATTAAGGTAGATACTGGGGATACATCAAGGATGACAAACAGTCCATGCCCCCTGGGGGTCCCCTGCCAATTGAAGAGAGACTGACTTGGAAACAGGTGCTGAATTCAAAAACAGGATACTGTGAAGGTATAAAGACAAGTGGTCACTAGTGTGGATGAGAGGTCTTGGAAGGCTTGTGCCTACTTAGGAGATAGCTTATCATCATCACATACTGAGCACTTACTATGTGCCAGGCACTGTGCTAAGTGCTTATCATTTATTAACTTTAGTGCTCACAATTCCATGAGGCAAGAACTAATTATTATGACCCTTTAAGGATGAGGAAATTGAGGCACAGACAAGATAAATGACTAGTACAAAGTCACTCAGTGAGTAAGCTGGGTGTGGAAAGATGAGTGGGTGCTGGTCAGGCAGGGACCAGGGGCAGGGCCTTCCCACGTGGGAGCAGCACTGTAAAGGCTACAGTGTGTCTGGACCAGAGGCTGCAGGCTGCTCAGAGGGAGGTAACACTGGACCCAGTAAAGCTTTTTAGCCAAACTAACAAATACAGACTTTGTCTTGCAGGCAATGGTGATGCCATTTACCAACAGAGGATGGCAGGAGGGACAGGCCTGGGGTAGAAGAGAAGTTTTGCAGTCAGGGTGCGTCTGAGGTTCCGGGGACATGCACCCACTAAGCAGCTATGCAGCTTGGGGCCTAAGAAGGAATGGGCAAACCAAACCTGCTGAGGGGTGAGGCCATGAACAAATGTGGGGCAAGATTTGCCAGGAAAAGGCTGGTGGAGATTTTTAACTGGGGCAGTTAGTTAAAAATGCAGCTATCCAAGCCCCAACAACCTGCTAGCTGAGAACCTCTGCTGCAGTGGGAAGGGAAGAGCAGCCAGGACAGGGCCTGGGTGGGAACAGCCACATGCAACAGCTGGCAGAGCATGAGAAGGTAGGGGAGACTAGGGAAGAGGATGAACCTGGAGGTGCCGGGAGGGGAGGTGTCAAGGGGGAGGGGCCAGTTTGTGTGAAATGCCACCTGGTGGCGGTGCACACGTGGAGGTCCCTGGATGAGGCAGAAGCCTGCTTTAGAAGGACTGGCAGAGGG
Source organism: Daubentonia madagascariensis (assembly GCA_023783475.1). NCBI lineage: Eukaryota > Metazoa > Chordata > Mammalia > Primates > Daubentoniidae > Daubentonia > Daubentonia madagascariensis. The sequence goes on along the minus strand of JAKFHU010000258.1, from coordinate 10,699,105 downwards.
CGGCTATTTGGGTGAAGGGACAGTGGCAGGGGATGGGAGCGACTTGGGCCACTGGGAAGGAGGCAGTGGAGGAGAGAGGGGGCTTCCCAGGGAAGCAGGCGCCTTGGGCAGAAGACTGGGCCACCCTCCCTGAGGCAGGAGAGAAGGCGCCCCAGGCAAGCCTGGAAGGGAGCTCATGCCCAGCAGCAGGAGCCCAGGTAGAGGGCTTGACTGCTGAAAAAAGAGGCAGCAGGGAGGTGGTGTGGGAGCTGCTACAGAGGACCAGGGCACTGGCCAGGGGCAGGGACATGTAGCCAAGCTGAGGGGGTGCCCTCTTAGGAAGACACAGGCCCCGACCTCACCTTTGGGTGACCCCCTCCTCCTCCCTGCCAGCCAGGGCTCAGGCCCTCCAGCTCCCTCCCCACCCCTGTGACCTTCACACCTGCCTGCCCTGGCCTGTGGGGTGGTACAGCACTTACTCTTCATCTTCAACAAGGCTGGAAACCTTTTCAGTGTCAGGGCTCTGGGTAACTGTTGTTTTGAGAGTGCAATTTCTTGTTCTGTTTGAGGCTCTTGTTTTAGCTGGTTCCCCTACAAGGCATTAAATAATGAAAGGAGCAAGGGGGGGCTGCCGCCATGGGGCCTGCAGGAGGCTTAAGCAGCAGCCCTTCCTGCAAGAAGAAGCACCCCCCTCCCCAGCCTGCAAAGCACACACAGGCTCCATGCAGCAGGAAAGAGACAGAATTGCCAGATTTCAGAGCTTACTCCTAATTCCTACCTTTTTCCTCCCAGGTCTATATCTCATCTCTGCAACTGGCAGGGATACCATCTTGTCCCGGAGACCCCCAGTACATAGCTGGTATCTACACCGTGCTGTCATGGGACCCCATCAGGGGCAGAAAGCCATTCCTTCTCCCACAAAGCACCTGTGCTCCCCTGCCCTCACAGGCATGGTGGGGTGAGCTGGTCCATGAGGAAGGACACTTCCAGGAAGCACTGAGCCCAGGCTGGTGTCACTGGCTAATCTCAGGCACAGGGCCCATGTCCTTCAGGACCTGCAAGTACACAACTGCCACCCTGGGCAGGACTGGGGACTCCTGGGGGAGAAGGGCAGCTGTCCCATACTGGGGTAGAGTAGTCAGCACGGGCTCCCCTTCCATGCAAAGGCATCACCAGGAATTTCAGGCATGTAAGGGGCAGCAGTTACCATGGGAACACACAGGCCCAGGTTTGTAAAGGCACAGAAGCAGATAAAATCTCCAGGGACTCCTAAGTGTGCTGGGCCCGGGCAATCTCTATTGGTCCAACAGCGATCCTAGCAGCCACACCCTGCAAGCATTATCAGAACCAGCATTCTTTAAAAATATGCAAGACTTCAAGATAAGATGGAGCAAGTGGTGAAATACAAAACAACTTTATAGAGCTGAGTGGGCTGGGGAAAATATCTTATGCAAAACAGAAGTGGTGCAAGCTGCCAGCTCTGGTCCTGTGCTTCAGACACTCATTTGCTATGAATACTGTGAAAGCAAGTGAATACATATATTTAAATTTTTTAATGTTGTATGTGATACATACAAAATATATGCAATGTATAAATAAGTTATGAGGTATAATAACCAAATGAACACTTGTCAACCTAGCACCAGTACCACAGGGCCACTACCAGTGGATTTCTTCTTCAGGTCAGCTCCCTTCTTCCCAGGGGTGGCCAGTAGCCTCATGCATATATGTTTTTCAATTAGAGGTTTTAGTTTCACTCAACAACTTCACCTGGGAGCTTCCTACAGACCACTGTGAGGTTTTTGTGTTTGGGGTTTTTTTCTTTTGGCAGTGGTAGTAAACTGTCTTTTGTTCTGAAATGTTTTCAGACCAGAGCCCCTTCTGTGTGGTCATTCTGACTACAGCAAAGACCCACAATTTCCCTGGGAGAGGTGGCCTCTTCATGGAAATGAAGAACATTTTTCAAACAACATATGGATTAAAAAGGTACAAATATGTTAACTGTAAAATATGCCCTCACTTTTCTACTACTCCCAGTCCTATGCTCTAATATTTACTGAGCATTTACTAAATGCCCAAGTTTGTAAGCATTTTACATTCATTAACTAATTTAATCTTCATAACAGTACTACACAATAGGTGTTATCAGCATCTGTATTTTGTGCCTAAGAAAAAGCAAGGCGCAGAGAAGTGAGTCATTTGCCCAGGCTCACACACCTAAAGGTAGAGCCAGGGTTACCTAAGCCACCAAGGACACCCAACACAATGGTCCTCGGTGCGACTCATCATTGTCCTTTGACTCTGTTCTGGTCTGTCACTTCCCTATCCTGTGGCCCCACCTTCTCAGGTATCTCCTTCTCCTCCATCAGACCTTCAAATGCTGGTGTGACCCAGGGCTGGGCTCAGCTCTCTCCTTACTTGAAACATTCTGCCTGCGTGATTTTTTTAAACCTACACTCGTGGCTCCAAGTGGAGAGGCCGAGGCTGCTCAGCACTTGATCTGGGCCTCAGGCCTCTCCCCCTCAAACTCACCGCATGGCACACTGGACTCATCTGCCAAAGCTCCTCCCACTGTGCCCCTCTCACGTGGGTGAGGCCACCCCAGTCGCAGTCTCTCAGCTCTGGCTCTACAGGTCCGCCCTCTAAACCCCGGAACCTCCCCAGCCCTTTCCATCCGGCCCGCTCCATCTTCACTCCTCCAAGTCGGATTATCAGCATTCCTCATCCAGCTTCTTGCAAAGCCTTCTCCTGGGGTTGTCTGCTTCCACTTGGCCCCCTCAGATCCATTCTCCCCACAACAGCTAGACTAGAAGGATCTTTCTGAAACAAAACTCTGATCATGGCTGTCTCTTTTATGGCTACCTGTGGCTCTAATCCTAAAACCAAACTCCTTTGCAATGGTGACCAGGCCCTTCACTATTGGCCCCGGCCACAATCCCCCACCCCCCACACCCCGTATCCCAGCCGGTCTAAACCACTCTGCAGAAATGCCCCACTGCCTCCTGCCACCATGCTCATGTTGTACACTCCACCTGGAATGCCTTCTCTCCTAGTCCTTGTGGCTGGCTTCTCTCCGTCCTGATTGCCCCATCCTTGCAACGTTCCCCCCAGGCCCCTCCTCTGCACTTCTCTGTAACTTTATGCATCTTCCTCCAGGGCACCCGTCCACATTTGCCACCATAATTGCTTGTCTGCCTCTGCCACTGAGCTCTGCGCTCCCTAAGGGCAGGCGTGAGATCCTGTTCAGCTCTCCCTCCCCAGCACTCAGCGAGGTGCCTGACACTTACACTGTTAGAATGAGCACACCACTTACCAGTGCATGATATATATTTATGCTAAATATAAAACCTGTCACTTCATCTAGAGTATAAATATGCTTTAATATGTAATGACCTTGTTCCTGAAAAAGTACAACATATAAAATAATTTTAAGCACGCTACTGGAATTTGCTGTTTCATTAAAAGCATCTTAGAATGGGTGAATGAGGGCCGGATGAGGGCTTGCTTCAAAGTCCTGTCACAAACGAGGAATTTTCCCAGGAGCAGAAGCTTGATCTCTCTCAACCTCAGGTTCTCCATTTGTAAAACTGAGAAAACAAAACCTCCAGAACTCCTGAATCAGAAACTCTGAGGGTGGGGCCCAGCAGTATGTGTTTTAATAAGCCCTCTGGGTGACTCCAAGGAATTTTCAAGTGTAAGAACCACTGGTACGTTATAATTCACAGTATTAATCACACATACATAAAGGGTTCTTCTGGAGAATAATTTTTGTGTGTCTTCATTTTTGATCATCCAGACAACCCACTGTCTAGATGAAAACTATCCCAGTCTCCTCCTAAAATGTTTTGGTGTCATTCATGAGAACTTGAGCAAATCCTGTGATCACTTTGAATGTCAGCGTCCTCACATGTGAGACGGGAGGATAAAGCTGGAGGTGAGGTCAGCGAACTTCAGACCACAGGCCAAATCCAGCCTGGCCCACTCCACTGCCTGTTTCTGTACAATCTGCCAGTTGAGAATGGTTTTTACATTTTGAAATGATTGGAAAAAAATCAAAAAGAGAATAATATGTGAACGCTGTATGATATTCAACTTGCAGTGCCCCTAAATAAACTTTCATTGAAACACAGCCATGCCCATTCATTCACGTATTGTCTGTGGCTGCTTTTGCAACTATAACGGCTGAGTAGCTACAACAGAGACCATATGGCCACAGAGCCTAAAATATTTATTACTTGACCTTTTAAAGTTTGCCAGCCTTGGGGCTAGAAGATGACTAAGTTCTCTTCCAGCTCCACATTTGTATAATAGTATCACTTTACAGAATTTTACTATGTTCCTATCTTCAAACACCACCAGCTATATAGTCACAACAGTATACCTAGGTCATTTTGAAAACCCAATTACCTTAATCACAGCTCTAGGTCATTAATTTTGGTGAATAAACATGTTAATGTAAAGTTGTATTCTTTGTTCCAATACTTAAAAATTGCTGCCACATTTTGCATAATTCCATCTCATTAACGTGGTAATACTGAATCAGTGAGAATAAACAGTGTGCTTAGGAATCTGGAACACATTCCAGCCTGTTATCCTCACTCAGAAAGTTAAGGCACTTTTTTTTAGAGACAGGGTCTTGCTCTGTAACCCAGGTTGGAGTGTGCTGTGGCCCGATCATAGTTCACTGTAATCTCAAACACCTGGGCTAAAGGATTCTCCTGCCTCAGCCTCCCAAGGACTACAGGCGGGTGTCCCTACACCCAGCTAATTTTTTTTGTTTCTTTTGTAGAGATGGGGTCTCACTATATTGCTCAGGCTGGTCTCGAACTCCTGGCCTCAAGCGATCCTCCTGCCTGAGCCTCCCAAGGTGCTGGGATTGCAGGTGTGAGCCACTGTGCCCAGCCAGTTAAGGCAATTTTAATGGCTGCTTTGCCATTTGAATTTCCTTTGCCCAAATCCACCATATTCAATAATGATTTCAATAGAGTAATTCTTCCTGAGGATCATGCAGTTCTGGGGAAAGTTTACACCTTCCGTAAAGAAAATTTAAATTTATGTTCCTGTGCTGGCCCTTCCATTTTTCTTTCTCTCAAATTCCCAATTAGCCTTGGATTCCTGCAGGATAGAACAGGGGGCTGCTTGAGGGCAGTGACAAGAAAAGAGATCCTTGCTCTTCTTTTTTTTTTTGTTTTAAGATTTTTTTTCTTAAATCTCCTTATCTTCTAAGAGATCCATGCCCTGCTTGACAAAAGAATCCTGTCATGTTAGAACTGAGGGGCACCTTAGAGGTCATTCAGTTCAGCCCATTATGGTGGCACTGAGGCCCAGAAGGTACAAGGGACTTGCCTAAGGTCACGTAGCCTGTCTGTGGTACATCTAGGGCTGGAACCCACGGCTCCTGACTCCAAATCCAATGATCTTTGCAGCATTTCAAAATCCTTTCTTAAAAGCCCTGAAAAAGTCTTCTATTCCATACTAAAACCTAAGAATTTAAGGGAAGGACCTTGAGAAAGGTGACACTAGGCAACTTTCTGGGAAACAGCTGACACAGGCTCATTTTCCGAGGCCTGGGGGCGTGGGAAGAGGGGGAAACCCCCAGACCAGTGCTTCTCCAACTAGCGCAGTGAAGAGAACCACATTTGGCTTTGTTTTTATTCTTTTTCAATTTCTAATCTATTGCAGACTGATGGTTTTGTCAAGTGCAATAAAAATGAGGTAGCATTGTCTTAATTGCTATAAAAGTTTCCAAACACTCTCGATTTCAGTTCTTGTCTTGTCACAGACCTGCAGCAGACAGTTTGAGGACTGGCCATAGCCTGGAAACCGCATTTTGAGCAGCACTGACCTCCACAGACTGGTGTTGGCACGAAGGATGCAAAAACAGGAGGCGGAAGCTTGGAAGACCACCTTGGGAAACGTGTTGCTGGTGGGCTCCCACGGTGCCCCAGGGGCCCTCAGTGAACCCTCAGCAAATGGGAGAATGGCCAAGGCCACACATTTGGCTCTTCAGGCTACAGTGCCTCTGTCTCCAGCAGGATCCTGAAGCCTCTGATAATGTCACCAGGGCTCTTAGCAGACCACCGCTTAAAACAGTGCTTCTACCAAAAACGAGGCCCAGTTTCATCTTAAGGCAATTAGCAATATGTGTTGCATCGCCACCTTGTAACCTTCTTAAAAATGTAAGTGCTATCTGGCTAAGGCTCAGCCTGTAAACCTTTGTAGGACTGGGCGTGAAAATGCAGGATCCTGACACCATGAAAGAACAGGAACAGGAGTTGATATGACAAGAATCTTAGACTTTGAAGAACCTAGAAAGACCATTTGCCTCAAGCCTGAGTTAGCTTAACCAGCTCTTTTTTAATCCAAAGCAGAGTCATGGGGAACGCAGCCCCATTATGCAAAGAAAATGGGACAGAGAAATGAAAATGGTTGAAAATCAGAATCTTTGCAGAGTAGAATCCAGGCTGCATCCAGCTCAAGGCCATACAGAAGCACTAACAGGAAAACCTACACTGCCTCTCATACCAGACCCTACCTCACTCGAAACTTAAGCACCATTCTTTAAAAAAATGGTTTATTTGGGAATAATGTCCGACTTATAAAAAGTTGCAAGAATATTACAAAGAAAACCACCATATTCATCTATTGTGATAATTTTGCCCCATTTGAACTATTACATATTCTTTCTCTCTGTATATATAATATTTTTTCTGAACTATTTGATAGTAAGTTGCATGCACCATTGCCCTTTTTTCCTATGTGCTGCAGGGTATATTTCCTAAGGATAAAGATATTCTCTTATAGAACCACAGTATATTATCAACCACAGTAAATTTAATATTAATAAAATACCTTCATCTAACCTACTGAATTTCAATTTGTCAATTGACCCAATAATGTCCTTTTCCCCCTCCAGAACAGATCCCTTGCACTTAGTTGTCATGTCTTTTTTGATTTATTTAATGTGGAACAATTAAAGACCAGTTTTATTTTGATGAATGCTATTTGCAATCAAAGAACCGATATAATCTTAAAGGAGGACATGGAACTATCAGATTCATGGGGGTACTGCTCAGTTGCCATCTTGGGTTTTGAGGGCACCGTGTTGTGTTTTCAGAAGATTCTGTTTTAACGAGATCCTCCTGGTGCTCCCAGAGACTAAAACCTTCCTGGTATGGTCCTGGAGTATATCAGGTTCCACACTGTAGTGAGGTCCTCCTCTGTTTCCTTCATATTTGACCAACCTTGGGGTAGCCAAATTGGCCACAGAGATATGATGGAATAGGAGCGAGCCCACAGCAGCTAAGTAACCAGATTCAATCACTACAGCGCACTTATTGGCACACATCTTAATTAGGTTTTAATGCAAGTAATTTGATAACAACTCCTGGCCATCCACTACAGAACTGTCAATGCCGAAAGCTTTTTATTTAGTTCCTCTTCTGTCTATACCAAGGCAGCTTCCCTGCTGACCCTTGTCAAAGAACCCCATCTGCTGGTTGCCACGGTAACTGAAGGCGACCAATTGAGCTGAACAGAGTGACTCAGAAATAAAATCTGCAGCCAAAGGAATTCTGCAAAGAGTAATAAATCATTTAGTAAAAGGGGGTCCTCCACACCGTGATGAGAGTTGGGATAATATGATGGCATAACTCTTCCAGCTAGAAGGTCCATGACAGATCAGAGTGATTAGGCCTGCTGGAGGGCTCATTTGGTTTCGAGTGGGCTCCAGCAGCAAGAGAGACGGAGCCTGCCCAGTGGTGTGCCACTGTGGGGGAGAACGAATGAGCTAAGTCAGTTTTTTAATATTTGGGCTACAAAATTTGATTTTTAAGGAGTGGCAAGAGAACCAGTCTAGGCTTCCAACATTCCCTACTCTATTTTTTTAAAGTGGCACAAGTTAACAGGATGCCTCATGTAGCCCAGGAAACCACCGTGGCCTTGAGGAAGGTGGCAAACAACAAATATTAAGATTGTTCTGGAATATGCCAATTTAACACATCTCTCTGTCATCAATCAACTTTTGGGGGTTCCAACCAGAAACCATCTATATGCACAAGACTTGCAGTCATTGAGATAGCTTGGACTTCAACCTAGAGGGCCCAGAGTATCACTGGAGGATGGTATGCAGGGGCTTTCTCTCTCCACAGGACTTGGTGAGTGTTCCTTACAAAGCAAAATACACATCTTTCCTAAATTAAGATTTCCTGAATAAGAGGGGCAGAAGGGAAAGGGAAGGAGGGAGCTTTCTTGGGGCTGCTCTGGGTGACAGCAGGCAGCACACAGCTGCCCTGAGCCCCTCATAGCACAGGCAGTTCTCAGTCATGGCCCAGACTCCTAGTGAGCACCTTACTGTGTAGACAAGGAAACCCCGGCAGGCAATAGTGCCCAGATTTTAAGAAGAAACCCCCCCAGACATTCTAAATCACCCACACAGTATTTAATGCCTATATGCCATTTCCCTGGGTGTTGTGTTGGGAGAAGCAAAGCTCAGCAGCAGTAGAAACAATTGCCCTGATAGCAAATGACAACAGGAGAGAGGCTATAGGACAGAGGCCTTAGGCCCTGTGTGTTTGGAGGCAGCCTACCCTGCCAGCGCCCCTCCCCCCAGACGGAATGCCACCTTCTTAAGAGGTGCGTGAGAAAGAATCTGACGTTTTCCCAACCCCTGACCCACATGGCAATGACAGTACCCTGTGTACTAAGTCAGCCCCAGAGATAATTTTCTGCTTCAGAAAGGAGCAACTGCCAAACAGAAGGTAGATTTTTTTCCCCATCCTAAATGCTGCCAATAAAATGCTTCAGTCTTAGTTTCAGTGAAATTCCGTTGACGGAGTTAGGGAGCGGCTGTGTGCGCTCAGGACGAACCTCTCCCCATCTCCCCGCACGGGAGGGTTCCGAGAGCTCTGCACGCGGAGCCCCGCAGCGCCGCGCCCCGGAACTCCCGCCCGTCTCCCGCCCATGCTGGGCAGTTGTGCTTCTGCAGGTGGGACCGACACCGACGGCAGGGCTCCACGTGCGCCTCCCGCACGCCAGCACCTGCTCTCGGGCCACCTCGGGGCGCGCTCCGGGCGGGAGGCGCCGCTTCCCCTCAGCGGGCACGGTGGCCTCGGGCGCCAGCTCCGCGCGCCGCGGCGCGGGGCACCGGCCTCCACGCCCACCCGGCCTCCCGGCTTCGCCTCTGGACACACGGCCCGGCTCGGCCGAGCTTCCCGCAGCCCCGCGGGAGGGCCTGGAGCCCCGCACCTGGAGGGCGGCGGGCGCGGGCGGGGGCCGGCTGGGTGCGGAGCATCTGGCTCCGGAGGCTCCACCGGGACTCGCGGGGCCTCTGGACTTTGGCAGAAGGAGAGGATTAAACCGAGATGGCGGTTGAGAGCAGGAGATGGGTGAAAGCTTCATTAACTCCATGCTCACGTCCCAAGTTCTTTCCCCTGAGAAGCAGCGAGAAAAAAGGTTGATTTCCCCGTGATGGGAAAGGTGCTGCCTGATTGTATTTGCTTTTCTTACCTTTTAATTCCTTATTTGTAAACAAAGAAATGAATCATTGTTTGTTGATGATCATGGAGGACTCAAATTTTAATTAAACAGGAAAAAAAATCTTGGCTGATAGGCCAAAGAAATATTGCAACCCGTTTTAATGTCTATGTTAGTGATTAAGCTTCTTATGTGACTTAATTGGAACTGGCAAGGATCTTAAGAACTCTAGGAAGTGAACATAAAAAGGTGCTGGGTATCTCCCCTTCATCCCCCATAACCAAACTGATTTTTAAGATCAATCCCAAAAGGTGCCATGGAAAACAGGACTTCCTGATTCCACAAAAATATTTTCAGTGAGTACTGCGTCCTCACACAATTATTCCTACTTGGATTTCCTCCCCCTCCTTACAAAGTTACCATTAGTTTCACTTCTAAGCCCTACTTCCAACTCTTTGTCTCCGCTCACTCTCCCGATTTCGCCTCCATATTTCAATTCCCAGACACTCTTGAACTTTTGCACACGCTGCCAGTTTGAGCCTGCACAGAATAATCAGTATATTAATTCCACTCGGAGACAGTGAGATTTTTCTAACACAATCTGCCCAACCTGAACTCTTTCCTTCAGAAACACTTTGCCTTTAAAAAGAAACTCCCAGCATGAACCTCATAAGAAGCGACATGTAACAGACAGTGCATGTGGTGCTGGGCATGCAGCTCAGAATTAAAAGAGAATTTTTTACTTTGTTTCTTCAGTGCCATGTGCATAATGTACATGTGGATGAAACTGACATCAGACATTTAAAGCAAAAAGGGGGAGGGGGAGAGGGATGTGATGGTGGCGGGAAAGAGAGAAAATATGTTGATAAAAACAGTAACTTCTGTTAATCTACATTTTTCAGTCACTGTCTTAATTAAGAATGTTAGGAAATATGTTACAGTTTAATTGCATTGTTTCAAGAAATTCTAAGGCTGACAAATTTGGGACCATGTACACTTGGAAAGTAAAAGGGATTAAAGTGGTAATTTCTCCCAATTGGTAGATAACAATCAAAATTATGCTTTCCATAGACACCCCACCCCCACCCGCACACAGATACTAAACTCAGAAGACAAAGTAAGAATATCCTAACACTTAACATGTTCAGCATGAAATAAGCTCTGTAAAAAAAAAAAAGAAAAATGTTTTAAACCTATGTATATAAGAATAAGATTTTAATTACAAATACAAAGGATGCACAAAAATGAAATAGTACTTTATCTGAAATTTCTGCGTCACATCTTATTCTTGTAGGAAATAGTTATTTACGAAGGAAGCTGGTAACAGTCTTCAAATGATTTTCAGATGACCTTGTTTAAGATAGTAAAAATCGTTTGCCTGAGCCACAAGTCCATAAAAATGATGACAGTTTGAAGACACATTCAGATTTCTAGACTCTGTGCCCTTTTCTCCTACTGGACCCCAGTAACACACTCTCTAGGTTTCATTTCTCCTTTTAAGAAGGACTTTGCATTGTTATGCAGCAAATAAATTAAAATGTATTTTCATTGCTCAAACAAAGTACCTTTGATGGAAGGTGTAATTGGTGTGATAGCTTCTTATTTCCTACAGTTGACCACAGATAACTCATTTTTAACCTGGATGCTGCATTTCTTTACTTGATCCCGTTTTGGGGTCTGGGCAGTTGGGGTCACTGCCTGTGAGAAGGTAGGTAGTAACTCAAATGCTCCCATAGTGTGCAGCATAAACCAGACACTGACCTCTTCCTCCGTCCCTCCACTTAAAAACAAACAAACAAACAAAAACCACACCAGGTAATGACCAACTACTCTCACTGACTCAAACTGACTCCTTAAGTCAAACTAGTTTGATGATTTAGTCAGATAAATTGACCGGTTCTTTGACTGAATCAACTAGCCATTTTATCTTCCATTAATCACAATGTATGATGCACCTGGAGCCTCAGAGATAGTTATCTATCCCCGTGAGGACGCAGACCTAACTTTTCTAGCAGCTAAAGATATTGCATTGGATGTGCAGTGGCCCTGAAACGACAACAAAATAAGATCTGTTTGCCCTAAAATATAGCTGAAATGTCCAAAGAGCTTTCCTAAGAGAACAAACTTGCCAGATCTGTTCTAGCTGGGAGGTCTCACCACTTCTGCCTCCAGCCTCTCACAACAAGAATAGTCTGAGAACTTGACCACAGCTGAAATATTTCCGATGTGATGCTAGTATGACAGTGTTTCAATTCTTAAACTTATATAGTATTTAAATTTTGTAGAGAGTAGAATCCTGAGATCTCAAATTGCTGGCAAATGGCACGTGTGACCTCATAGTTCAGTAAATTCACTGCTATGGAATTAGTGTGTGTGTATATATATATATATTTTTTTAAATGCCACACAGGAGGTTTAAAATAATGAAAGGATATATCTCTCATATGCTCAACACTTGGGACCACATAAAACTCTCAGCTGATTCACTAAGAAATAACAGATTTTCATCTCCTGGGGTTTCAGGGAATTCTGGTCAGTGGACACATCCCTCCCGATAGCTGCGCAACCTTCTTGAAAAAGGAAAAAGGCCTTTGTCTGGAGGCAGGGAAGGTTGGTGTGCTGAGCCTGGACCCCTGGGGAGGGCCACGGGAGGGGCTGCTGAGGAGGACCCCAGCATTATTCACCACCAGGTTAGGGAGAGAGAGAGGAGAGTTCAGGCAGACAGAAACCACGAGCATAATTATAAGTTGAAAAGTTCTGAGTCAAGTCTCAGAGTTTGAAGAACATTAAAAGAAGAATATATAATACTGGGGAAAAAGGGAAGCAGTACCCGCCCGAGGGCCAATTGCCTCTCCAGCAGTGGCAAGGCTGTTCCCCGGCTCACAGGACCATTTGTTCCATTACACAATCTCCTGAAGCCATTTAGAGAGAGCTCAAACAACTGCCTGTACCAACACGACACATGGCTTCCCATCCCGACTCTTTGCTAATCCAGACGCTCCAACCATCTTTCCTTAAGATGCCATATGGTTGGCAGAAGCCTGTAGATCTAGCAGCACATCTGCTTGTACGTTTCTTCTTCCCTCCATCCCCCCAACAAAAGGGGGATAGAGAGACAGACCGAGAGGAGAGCATGCTTGTATACCTCTGCCTACATAGCTATCTGTTTCTTCTAACAAAACAAAATGATTAAAAGGCTGACTGGGAATTACTCCGGGCTCGATCATTTTTAACTAGACAACATGATGATTTTTTTCCTTGTTGATTTAAAACAGGATTAGAAAAACAAAGGGTGGATAGTCTCCTTTCTCCAAAGGATGATTACTTTAAAACCACTACAAAGCTCTCTCTCTGGGAATCCTTGTGATGCTTTCTTGCCACAGGAGAGGGACAGCATCCTGGCCTGAAGCAATTTCTTCTCTTCTTTTCGGTCAAGGAAGACCGACAAGCTGAGAAACTAGCAGATACCCAGAGCCTGCTTTGTTAGCAAGCACAGCACGGCTGTATGCTAATGAGTCGGCACCGACACAGGGCTTTTTTGGTATGATGAGCAAAGATTGTTGACACTGTTGAAATCCTGGCTCTCCTGGCCTGTGAGCACACGGGCTGCCTCCTTGGAATCTGGCCCCCAGTGAGACAGGCTGCAAAAAAATAATACATTCTACTCTCCTGATGACTGAAATCTGGCCATTTTAACTTAGAGCAGTTGGGGGTTGGGGGGGCATAAGAAAAATACTCTATCAGGCCACGGATCAAAAAGACACAGGTGAAAATTATGGGTTTCTTACAAACTAAAAGAACTAAAAATTAAACCTGGTAGACACATGTGAGTGGTGAAGGCTGGGATGATGGCTTTAAGAGCAAAAACCCAAAACGTGGGGTGGGGGGATTATTATGGCCTCAGCCACATCAGGGGCAGCTGGGACATTTGCTCCACATCTGGGCTGATGGCTCTCTGCAGATGGGACAGCCTCATTGGTGGGCTCATCTTAGTCATAGGTGGAAAGCTAAGTGTCTGATCTCCTTGTAAATTTGTTTGTACGTTGTGTTGGTCAACGAGACGTAGTTTACCACAAGTATGGAAATATGGTACAGCAAAAAAGCAAAGCAAATATTCTACTATTGCAAAAGTAGACTTTTTTTTTTAAGACAAAGAAAGGTGGAATGGGAAGTTACACGTTTGGAGTATTGTGCACACTATCTGAAATATCCCTTTATTTGCCCAGAAACTCTCAGAGATAGGTTCTATTATTCCAAGTTAATAGATGAGGAGACTGAGGCTTAAAGGTTAAAAAAAGAAAAAAAAAAAAAGCTTTAGCAAAGCCGTGCAGCTAGGAAGCAACTAAACTGAAAAGCCCATGTTTATCTCCCTACAGTACACCAGGTCCCAGATGCACACGTCCACTTGTACTCAGATACACCACTTCATGAATATGCCCAGGGTCCAATATGCCAATCTGAGCAGATCACTGTTAGCTGGTGAGCAATAAGCTAGTTATCATTAGTATGCAGGCAGGGGCATCAAATTGTAAATTCAGTTTATTTGTAATCCACAATATGAATGAAAATTCATGTAAGTGAAATGTAAAAACATGAGGAGTGACTTAAAAAGCATTGAAAATTATAATAAAAAATCAGAATCTATCCATTCAAAAGAGTATGCCCTTCAAATTATTCACCTTGAGCAGCATATGTATTTCAGCCACACTGCCATTGCCTAGGACATTGCTGACATGTTCTTTTTTGGGAGGGAAACTGCCTTCATAGCCTAGGGCTTAGTGGTGCAAATATCTATCTTTTGTGGGTAGATACACATGCAAGTTTGTGAATGAGTATGTATTAAGTACATTTCATCAAAATCATACATTTTAATATAAAATACATGCTATACGATGGATGCTATACTACTCAAAGCTAACATATCAGCCCAAACTAGATAATATGAGCCCAATTCTATCATCAATAATGTCTGCAAACTATTATTAATGATTCTCAAGGTTATCATCATTGAGATGTGACTATGCAGAATGTCAAATTTGAGTTTAAAATAAAACAGATCTGGGTCGAAATCTAAGCATTATCCTAAGCAAATTCTTGTAAGCCTATTTCTTCAGCTGCAATATAAAATAATACTACCTACCTCACAGGATTGTTGTGAGAACTAGAGATAGTATGTAAAGTGACTGGCACTTAGTAGGTCCTCAGTAAATGAATATACAATCATCATTATTTTAATAGAGTGCTTCAGAGCATGTACAAAGTCCTTTTCACATATGTTAGCTCATTCAACTCTGGAACACAGCTCTGTAATATAGGGAGTGTTTCTTCTAGCCAATATATTAGGTAATTGAGTTTCAATAATAAAAATAACTAAGGCAATAAACAATATGTACTGAGCCCTTTCTATGTGCAGTTACTGTACTAAGCACTTTTCGAGCCATTTTTAAATCTTAACATCAACCCTTTGAAGAAGGCATTATTGATATTATTATGATCCTCACTTTATGGACAAGGAAACTGAGGCAAAGAGATGCTACCAATATCTTGCCAAGTTCACATAGGTAGTAAGTGGCAAACCTGGAACACAATCCCAGGTCTGTCTTCTAAACCCATTTTATAGCAATGGGTATAAAATAGCGAAGACAAGACAAAAAGGCAGATTTCTCTGTTTAAAATCCTGTGCCCTTTTGTCTAGACCACAATGTTCTGGGTGGAACTTACCTAAAGCTACTAAGCGTTTGACAAGAAAGTTTTCTAGCACAAAATCTTTGTCCTTAACAAATTTCTGTGTATGCTACCAAATTATATAGAGTTCATCATTCAAGTATCATATATGTTGTTTACACATACTCATATATACCCTGAATGCTGGGTGCTCCCCATAGCATAGTTAAAAATTAAGACACTGTTCTTTATAAGATGGCAGGACACAACATATGCATTTGAATGCATCACACACATAAATATACACCAACAAAGCTGTTATTATATATTTGGAATCTGATTTAACACCACTAAAATTGTCAGAAATTTCTTAACAAGAGAATAGTCTTTCAATAAAAATGAACTATCAATAGAAGGCTTCCAAATCAAAATTATTTGCAAGGGATGCTAAAACATTTGGAGGTTGCTGATCAGATGCTGACATGAAGAAATGTAAATGGGTGCAACTAAAATCTGGATTTGTGGTGCACATATGTGCTTAACCAGACAACTCTCTGCAAATAAAGCCACCGAGCTTCTCTCGTGAACTTTCCTCTTGCTTTATCTAATGTAAGGAGACAAAGATGCTGTAATCTCAGGTCGGTTTTTCTCTATCCCTCTGTTCTCTCCCTCCCTGCAGCTCCCTTCTCTGATTGCAGCTGAATTGATTTCCACAAGCCAAGTCCCTCTCACCGGTTCTCCCCTCTGTCCCACAGTTTTCAGGCTCCTGATTTCACTGCTGACTTCAATCCAGTTCAGAGTGGAACGTGGAACAGGATTTAAAACAAAGAGACAAACAAACAGATGAAAGCCTTTGCTATCACCCCAATGCTTCCAAATTCATAAATTTTTGATCACATTATCAGTCAATGGTCAATAGCACTTTCCAGGAGGCTCTAAGCACAAAAGATTGTGAATGGAGATACGTTACTTCAAATTTAGTGCTGTTTAAGCACAAGGTGCCCCATGGGTTTTAAACTTTAACGGTATAAATCTTGAAGGCTTCTAGAGAGTATTCTGGAATGCATCATTATGAAGCAGCACCCTTACCTATCAGGAGTGGAGACCTTCATATTAACTGTTCCACTGAGAGTGAGACTCCGTTCCCCAGTGACAGGCATTTTAAATTATTTGTCTTTCATTAATTTCACAGGGTGTGGTAGTCCTGGGTTGTACCAGGATAGCTAGAATACTGTGTTATTCTAACTTTGCTAACAGTATGGGTAGAATGGATGTTCCCTAACAGACTTGAGTGTGCTTTCCTTAGCCAGTTTGTCCACTCTGAATAGGATCTGTTTAACATTCACCTCCTGGAGCAAAATACAAATTCTGATTTCCTATTACATGTCATTTCCTGTGCTGAGCACTTTAAACAACTCACATAGCTGGTGTCTGTTGAATACTTACTCTGTGCCAGCCACCGTTCTTAACATTTCTGTGTAATAACTCATTCAACCCTCTGAAGATCCCTGTGACATAGATAACACAATTGTTAAAATTTTACAGATGAGGAAGTTTAGGCTCATGTTAAGTAGCTTGCCCCAAATCACACAGCACAGAAGTGGTAGAGCCAGGATTTGAACCCAAACCGTCTGGGTTCAGAACCCACACTCTTGCCTACTTTTCCCTCCAGTGAATCTCAGAAGCATTAAGTAGGAAAGAGTGTGAGGCCCAGCCTACCAGCCATGGCAATTTGTGACATTTACCTTCCCTGAGCCTGAATTTCTTCAAAGTAAAATGAAATTTTAACAATATTTCTCCCACCTATCTCACAAGGTTGTTAGAAGATCATATATATCATATATATCAAATATTGATATATATCAAATGTTAGTTATCACCATTTTCATCAGCCTCATAAACTGCCATCCTTTGGGTGCTAATTGAGGCCCCCAAAATGGAAAACTAAGGATTCTTTGCCTTGCCAATTAAAGACAGGCGCAAAGACTTGTTCATACTGCATTTGGCATTTAAATGCTTTTACCAAAATTGTCTCAGATGAACTGCAAAGGCAGTGAAGTTAGCCAGCCAGATAGGAAGTGATGGTCTGGCCTAGAATAGACTAAGGCTAACCGAGTGGCATCTTCTTTTCTGGAAGCCCCTGTGGTCATGCTAGTCGTCTGCCATGGGGCACAGGAGACAATACCATGACAACAGACCAAACACAGCCAGCATGATGAAGAGGGAGATGAGATTATATGTAAAAGGAAATGCTGCCTTTCTTCCAGAGACAGAGAGAATTGTTAATACAAATGAACAGCTGTTTGGGAAGAAAACATTATTTCCAAAACCCAGACAAAGCTCTATTTATTACATTTCAGAGACATTTAAATTACAGTGTCTGAAAACTATCCTATCATGGGTAACTGTGACACCTAAATTATCTGAAAATCTGAAAGGTTAAGCCAAAATAGAGACTTTACTGTGACAAAGACTTACATAGAGAAAGTTCTTTATCCTCAAAGGATCAGGTGAATAAATCCTTTGTGTAGGATAACCCCAAATGAGTACTAAGTTCCATGACAAAACTTTTCAGAAATCCAAAATAGTAAATTCAAAACTTATTCAAGGATGTTAATATATGCTACTTTAAAATTCTAAATGCAAAATTCACTACTCCCATTGGCTTGTTGATATTCTTGTGTTCACAGTGGTTGTCTTGGCACTCCAATGCCTCAAGCTCCAGGAGCCCTATAGAAGTGCTAGTCAGTTCTCTGTGCTCACTGTGCCCGGCCAGGTCTACCATGAGAGGTGCTGGGCATGGCACCCACTGAAGCAGGCCTGGGTGTGAATTTGTTCCCACCAGCACTGAACCTCCCGGAAAAGACCAGGGCTCACCCGTGTCTTTCCCAGTGACTAGCATGTACCTCACCATTTCTAGGCATTTCCAAAGAATAAACTATCACACTTTGGTAAAAACTTCTCACTAAGGAAAAAGAAAGAAAATTATATTTAGCTGGACCTAGGTAAAGTTAAACAATGGATCAAATGACCACATTAGGAGTCACTGTCATAGCCCAGTGTGGACTTAACTCTGTATCTTTGTCCAGTCAATTCAATTAAAAGTAAAATACAGATTTCAGATTGTAAAAACAACATAAAGAAGAATCCAAAAGTCCATAATCACCTGTGCAATATAGTGAGTACTGTCAATATATGTTTCCTCACTATGGGGTGACATGAGCTTGAATGCCAAGGGGCCATCCAGCAGGAGTCTTGGCTCACCCTGTGCAAGCACACTTGCCTTTCTTCCTTCATCAACTTCTTGTTTATTGTTCTACCTTACTTCCTACACACCTCCCAGGGTGTTGTGCAGCTTAGTTAGTTTGCAAAGGCTTGAGATTTTTCTAATGAAAGGTGTTATGGTGTTATGTAAATACACAGTATTATTTTGTCTTTATTCCAGCATTACTGGTTTGAAATAGTTCAATGTGTGTAAATATTAATATGTTTAATGATGTGTATTAATTTGATTTTTTTTAGTAACTCCTTGGCATCCCAGTTAACTTAAGTGGTAGCAGCCCTACTTGCACAATGAAATATTAAATACAGTCTCAGACAACTATTAATTGGTATTTGTCCCTTTCAAATCATATGCTAGCCAGATTAGTCCACTAAGCACTTGTAATCATTTGCTTGGATACTAGACAGAGTCACTAAGTTGTGACCTCCCATGAAAATAAACAGGGGCAGATGCAAATGTTAAAGTTCACAACATAGCAACTAGCCCACCCCAGAGGATGGGAACAAGTATGTAAGCTCCCTGTAAACAATTAGCATAACTCAAAAGCCTAAGTGTAGAACATTCGGAATTTTTTTTTTTTTTTTGAGACAGTCTCGCTCTGTCACCTGGGCTAGAGTGTAGTGGTGTCATCATAGCTCACTGCAACCTCAAACTCCTGGTCTCAAGCGATCCTCCTGCCTCAGCCTTCCAAGTAGCTGGGACTACAGGCATGCACCACCACGCCTGGCTAATTTTCCTATTTTTTTGTAGAGACAGGGTCTTGCTCTTACTCAAGCTGATCTTGAACTCAGAGCCTCAAGCGATCCTCCCACCCAGGCCTCCCAGAGTGCTAGGATTACAGGTGTGAGCCACCACGCCTGGCCTCATTTTAGCTCTTGATAACCACTTTTGTTCCCCCTCTATACCACTTCGTGCAACCATGTTAACAATTTTGGGTCAAGAGGACCTGACCACGGCAACCTAACTTTCTACACAAGGCTTGATAAAGGGTCATAGGACCACTGAGAGTTCACATCAATTACTTGCACAGGTATTTCCAGGCAATCATTATTTAAATAGCCTAGGTGGGCATGTACTCGTCCGGCAAAATCGTCAGAGTACTTCCTATGCAAATACAGTCAAAGGCATAGGCTCTATCATAAGGATAGGGAGAAGATGTCAGTGGATTATTGAAAAAACTAATCAAATGGTGAATTTAAAGACTAACATTACCATAGATAACTTTTTAAATAATGTATATTATTTTTTCCCTCCCAAGATAAAAAAATCTGCCTACAGACCCACACTGTGATTGGAGTATGCTGTACAGGTGTTATAAGAAGTGGCTTGAGTCAGGATGGTCTTGAAGCTGGATGGCCACAGGGGCACTCCAGGCTGGCTGGCTGGGTAGTCATGAGGTCCAACAAGGCACAGAACCATGTCATGATATCAGGGATATATTATAAGAACTGTCAACCAGAATTAATGTGCTTCTTCTCATCGTGGGTCTTAAGTCTAAAGTGGTTTTCTAAAATGTACAATCCAAAGAATATCATATGAGAAAGTGCCTTATTCTACTCTGCATACACTCTTATCTCCTTAGGAGTCAAGTGTCATTCCTCTACAGAGATTTTTCTGGTCTCCTCATACTTGCTTGTTCCTTCTCCAGTGTTCCACATTATGGCTCTTATCACAGTGCATCATGACTGTCTGCCTCCTGCCTAAAATGTTCCTCCTTGAGAGCAAGGGCTGAATCTTGCTGGTACCCACAGCATCCAGCACAGTGTCTGACACATTCAGGTGTTGAGTAAAAGAATGAATTTTAATGACAGCATCAGTGGACTTGACTGTGCTTTTAAAGCACCTACTGGATCTGATGGCATCACAGGGGAAATGTAAAGATTTGCTTATCTTTTTTATATAGATGGCTTTCAAAGAACCACTGACAGAAGCTGCCATGTCCACCTTCGGTTGAAATACAATTGGTTGCATTTGTGGCAGACATATATTTTTGCCTTCCAAATAGCCTGAGCTGGCCAGGCATGGTGGTTCATGCCTGTAATCCTAGCACTCTGAGAGGCCAAGGCAAGGGGATGATTGGGCCCAGGAGTTTGAGACCAGCCTGGGCAACATAGTGAGACTACATCTCTACAAAAAATAAAATAAAATTAGCAAGGCATGGTGGTGCACACCTGTGGTCCCAGCTACACAGGAGGCTGAGGCAGGAAGATTGCTCGAGCCCAGGACTTTGAACTTGCAGTGAGTTATGATGGTGCCACTGCACCAAGCCTGGGTAACAGAGCAAGACCCTGTCTCAAAAATAAAAACAAAAAAAGACAGAGCCCGGGGTTTTTTTTTTTGTTTTTTGGTTTTTTTTTTTTTTGCAAGAAGAAAACTAGATGAGAGAGGGTAATGTCTTGGTGCAGAAAAGGCCTTGGGGACTTTCTAGGGAAATAATTTCACTGGCAGCAGCTGGAGACCCAGCAGCACTCTACGATTTTGCTAAAGCAAAATTGTTATTGTTTAAATGCAATACACACGTGGATTTTTTTTTAGCTGACCAAAAGGCAGCAATTTTAAGGCAATGTGAAGTAAATACAATATTAATTTGTTCTATTATTCACTTATTCATTTGTTCAACAAATATTTTCTGAACACCTACTTCTCTACTTCTTCTCTACTGGGTATCCAGATACAGTGCAGAACAAGACAGATAAGATTTCACTCCAAGGAGGTTGTGTGGTTGATAAGAGGATCCACATTTTTGGTGATTTTTCAAAGATGCATCTGTGGAAGTGTTAGGAGAGAAATCTCACTGGCCACTATCCTCACCTTAATAGCCACACAGCCCCTTACCCAAAAAGATAATGCTTCCTGTCATGCCTCTCTATATGCTTGAGTTGTCTTTTGCTATCATTTGTTTATTGAGGGTTGTTTCTGGGGTTGATGGGCAGAGAATGCTAGAGCTCACCACTTTGCAGGTTTTTCCTCTTCTAGATCACATATCCCAGCTCCTCACAGTGAGTGGAGCCATGTGACTGAGTTCAGGCAAGTGGAGTAGGGCAGAAAGTGGTGGGCCTCACTCCTCGCCTGGCCTCCACACCACTCCTACAACCCTCTTCATTCCCTCTTTGCTACACTGACGCAGGGTTGAGAAGTGCTGGAGACGAGGTAAGGTAAAGCTAAACCTTAGACTAAGGAATCGTTAATGGGATAAGACCTCATCCCAAAGATGTTGTGTTTCTGTCACCTTTGTTTAAACAGAAATCCAAGTACACCTGATGCACTCTGGCCACAGTGGCTACTAAAATATATTAGATATTGGCCCCTCCCCTCAAAGAGGTCATCACCTAGAAACGACCTTTGCACATGGAAAAAGAAAGCAGTAAATATTTGGGTGAGGGGAGTGGTCCAGGTGGGAGTGAGTAGTCGTAGAATTCAGAAGAGAAATTCATTCAAGAAAACATCTCCATTGATTCTAAAGCATTATGTATAATTGATTAAAAAAATAAGTACCACAGTCCATTTTGACGCACCAATAGTCCAGAAATAAGCAATGGGATGAAAGTGAAATAGACTGTGTCATTCGTAACAAAGGTTCCATGTAATACAGTTCAGAAATCGGCAAAATGGTGATGTAGCTCAACTCTGGCTGTGCCAAAGAGGAGAAAACGCTTCCCATTAATGCAATTTTTTTTGGAGATTAAGAAGGTGGACTTCTAAAGCCTCTTAAAGACTCTGCAAGTCATGCCACAGACAGTTAACAAGGAACTGGTAACTCTTGAAAACCAGGATTAAAACAAAGACTTCAGATGCCACTCTCCTCAAACAGAATTTATGAGGACCATGATGAGGTCAGAGACACCTTTCAGAGCACACACTGGAATAGTCAGACTGACCCAATGTACTTTCTTTTTGATCAACCTTATATTTGACTGTATTTTAGTAAATTATCCATGTAGTTGTATTTTGACAGCTCTCTTTACAGCAGTAAAACAAAATGTGTGCATCGCAAATGGCAAAGATTCAAATTTCAGCTATGTTTATCCAAAATAGCACTGAACTGCTTCTGTACTTATGCTATACTGCCTACAGCTTTACGGAAGGGAAGACAGATGGGATGAATTTAGCAGGGAAACAGCTGTGGCTTGAAGAAGAGACAAGCAAAAGTTTTGCTATCAGGCTTCGTTATATATCAAGGTACCAGTAAAATGTGTATCCGTAAGGCAGCCAAAAAAGTGTTTTTCATTCGACTAGTGATAATTACCTTTTCTCGACAGCTGACAATGTTCTAAGTAGTATTAAATAGGTATAATAATTAAGCAGTAAGATACAACAGTCAGTGCCTTGCTGGGAATTGTGGTTCCCTTCAGGTGTGCTGGGAGGCGCAGGGTAAGGGGCTGCGGACTTCAACCACCTGAGAAATGGAGCCGGCCCAACACGCTACGCGGGAAGTGCGCACAAATAGGAAGAAGCAGAAAAAATATTCAGGGACACTGGGAGTTGGGAACTTATTTGTGTGACCATAACATTACTGAAAAAAAGTTAAGTAAAGTTAAGTAAGTGTGACCTCCAGCATTTTCACCTTTCTTAGTAATAAACATGCCTCATTCACACTTTGCCCCCCTCAACTGGAGCTGCAATACCTTTAGCTTGCAAAAATCAAAAGCTGGGCTTTTTGTTTTCAGAATCATCTTCATCCATGTTAAAATGTCCAATCAGATGTTCTTCAAGACTGACCTGTTCCAACTTTCTGAGAACAGGAAATGTCCAGTTTTTTACACTGTTGAGGTGGCGATCAGTCACTGTGCCAGTTAGGCGCACTCTGAGTGACCATTCCTGGCTGGCACCTATTCCATTCCCGCAGGTTGCAGGAGAGAAAACTGATAAACATGCCACTGGAATCCTTCCATACCCCCTAGATAAAAGCGCTCACTATACACACTTTGTGTTTAAAATAAGAAAACATCTGTTTTGTAAAAGAAAAAATTATGCCTATTTATTAATTACTTTAAGTAGAGGCCTCTATATTGAGTGACCAAAAAAAATAATAAAATGTATGAGTATTACTAACACCTGATAAATTGCTCCACTAAATAGATTCTTTATAAATCTAATCTATGCCACATGGGTAAGTAACATCATGTTCCACCCAGATCCATAACATTAATATTGCCATGGTAACAGAAAGGAGAAAGGCAGAAAAAGCCTTAAAGAAGAGCAAACAAAATAAGACATATATGCAATAAACCCTCGTGTGACAGTTTGGTAGTACGAAGTTTTCCTAATCAGTTTGATGTTACCATTGAGTGGTAATAAATGAAAAGCATTAGCATACTCAAAAGCATGTGCAAATTGATTAGAAACTTATTAGCTTCCTAAATATTTTACTATCACCTTCCACTCCCACTCTTTCAAAAGCTTGTACGTTTTCTTTCCATTTATGTACAATTATTTTTCCCTCTTAGCCTTTTATTATTTTATTTTACACTTTAGACATGAGGTGTCGTTATGTTGCCCAGGCTGGTCTCAAACTCTTGGCTTCAAGCAATCCTCCTGCCTTGACCTCCTGAGTAGCTGGGATTACAGGCACAAGCCACCGTGCCTGGCTTCCCCGCTAGCCTTTCTGTAATGTTCCTCTAATTTTTCAGTGACTTGTTCCTGGCAACACTTGCTGAGCCTCAGGCTTCCATCTGATTGTGCCTTGACAAGCCCTACAACAGCCACTGATTCTCTGGGTCCTACGGGACCATCTTCTCTTTAGAGGCAGAAAGATAGTATGGTGGCGTAGTGACAGCACAAGCTTTGCAGTCAGGCAAACCTGTTTAAATTCTAGCTTCACCTCTTATGGACCACACAACTGTGGTCCCATTTCCTTCCCGTGAGCCTCAGTTTCCTCAAATGTAAGTTGGAGTAAACCTTGGAGAGCTGTGGTAGAGCACCTAATAAAATGCTAGAGTGCATTGTCAGCAACTAAGGATTACTTTTTTCATTATGGGAAGAAAAGATTTTCCTGAATTGCCATTTCTGACATTCTTCTATTTCAAATTATTACTTCTTTTTCTTCTCACTCTCCATTGATCTGCCTCAAATTTAAGGTAACATAAACATATTTGAAACTGTTAATATTTTACTACCTCCACCACATTTTACTCCATCTATCAGAACATAAGAATTTCACACATAGAGGATGATCATGCTGAAAATATGTATGCAACAGCTTAAGGCATGTATGTTGGGACTTAATTCAGAAACTGATCAGATGCTCCTTGTACGATAACAGTAGTGGTTTAATGGTGGGAATGCAGCTCAGAGAGCACAGAGAAGGGGAACATAAAACAAGGCCATATCTGATTGGAACTACAGGAGGAGCTTTTTAAAAAAAAATTTGCTATTATGGGAGCTAAAATATTCCAAAGATTCTTCACATCAGCATCCCTTCTTCATAGACTTGGCAGCAACACTACCTGGGTTCAAGTTCAGTGTCTGTCACGTAGTAGCTGTGTGACCTTGAGCCAGTCACTTAACCTCACAGTGCCTCAGTTTTCTCCTTGGTAATATGGGGATAATGGGTTTAAAAGGTAAGTGCTTAGAACAGTGTCTTGTACACAGTAAGCACTATCTAAAGTTAACTGCTGCTATCATAATGATAATAATGATAATATTATATATTTATTGTATGATGTATAAATATGTCATAATTATATATCATATGATTCATAATTATATATCATGTAATAATTGTTATTGTTAGGGGTGTCAGGAAATTTTTACTTGGTAGAAAGAGGTTTAATACAATGTTCAATGCCATGAAACTATAGAAACTAGGGAATCAAGAAAAGGGCCAGGAACCAAGAAACCTTGAAGCACAAAATGAGAGCAAGTCACAGTCCCGGGCCAGGGAGGCTGAAGGTACAGCTGAGCTTCTTACAGCAAAGATCTCAAGATCGTGTGTGCTGAATAATCATACGTCTTCATAAAAATGCTCCTAAAATTAGTAACTTGCTCTGACCCTAACAAAAATCAAGATCAGAGAGAACTTTGTCTTGTGCCGCCTGAGCCTTCATTTCAGGATGGGTCCCAAAGGTTCCTACAGGATCTCTATCCATACCAGGACACTTGATGACTATATTTCTGACAGAGAGAGACACCTTGGATATTGCAGCCAAATTTTTTCATATATTTAGAAAAAACAAGAAAACACATAAGAACAGACTAGCAGCAATGCTGTCTCACAGTGTAAGTCAATAAAATCCCTGTCTCTTGGTTTCCTCATATTCCAAACGGTAATAACCACCCTTGATAACCACTTAACAGAGAGGCTGGAGAATGCCAAGTGAAATTCGTAAAGCACACTTGAGATTGCAATTATGTAAACACAGAAATGATCTCTCTTTTAAGAACCAATTTTGAGTGACTTAAATCAATGTGTTAAGGACAAAAGCTTTATGAACTAATGAAAAATTGGACTTGGATACTATACTTTGACATCAACCCATCAGCATTACAAATGTCATGTTTGTACAAGGATTGTTACCAGCAGAAAGTTCAGAAATAAATACACTGTATTTGAAAAACTGCATTCTTAATGCATGATGCCAGTTAATAATGGGAAGCCATTGCAAATATGGAAACTGGTAAGCCAAGCAAAGCAAATATATGTTTACTTAAAGGATGGATTCTTCCTGTATATTTTCTATAGGGCTCCTATAGTCATTTAAAATGATCAGTTCTGAATGATCAACTTAAAAAGCAAGAACTGTGCTTTGGATCTAAAACCAATTATTAAACAATGTGGACATTTAAATGAATTATTTTTGGTTTTGTGATAATTTTCACTGTTCATATGAACAGTGAAATAAAACTTCTTGTATGGCTTCAGGACCCACAGCATAGACACATGGTATTCTGAATATGAATATTTATAAGATTTTTTCCATAAAGAAAAATTATGAAATAATCAATAAATTAAGTTTTTACAAAGTAGGATGCATCTGGCGAAAAGAGAATAGAAGAACCATTTACTACTTGATAAGCATTAATGTTTCTAGCATGTGTGATAAATACCTAGGATTCTTCCACCCATTTTCCTTTTTGGAAGTTCGTCACTGTATATTCTGTGACAATCTGCTCCCCTAGAATTTGGAATTTGAATAAAACAGATTTGGTTGCTTTTTTCTCAGATGAATGCACAAAGACCCTTAAAAAACAAATGTTCTTTAAAAGACAGTGTGATGAGTGCATTTAACATTTATTAAAGATATAACATCTACCAACAGATTTTCATGCTGAACTCTAGCTCTCCCGGCCCAATTCTACAATAGAAAATTAAATATGATCAGAATACAAGGTCCAGGAAAAGCATAATCAGAAAGAAGAGATAAGGATGGAAGATTGCCCCCCACATAAAAAGAAACATAAACCTAACCACCACCA
Source organism: Daubentonia madagascariensis (assembly GCA_023783475.1). NCBI lineage: Eukaryota > Metazoa > Chordata > Mammalia > Primates > Daubentoniidae > Daubentonia > Daubentonia madagascariensis. The sequence goes on along the minus strand of JAKFHU010000258.1, from coordinate 10,672,290 downwards.
AAAACAAGTAAATTATCCCCCCACCCTTTTAATGCTGGGAACGATCCACTTTGACCTAGGCATATTGGTATAAAAACAAAAGACTAGATTTCCTTATGTATTCATATGAAAATAACTATAGGCACAGCTACTAGCACATTCTAATTTCTCTTACCACGTTTTCTCTAAACAGATTCTCCCATACTGGTTTATCATTACATTTGTAGGCATCCACTTTTAAAAAATACTATTTATTCTGTCACTATATCCCCAAATTTGTCATCTGACTATATTTGTGCAGCTTCATTAAACTAATCCCCTGAAGTAACCCACGTCTTTTAGCTTTCAATAACCTGAACAGCCCAGTGACTTTGGGTCACCTTCATGACCCGGGCCGGCCACAGAGGTAAATAAATGAATTTCCCCACTGGCCAGGGCAGGATCAAGGATGAGAACAGAACCTGATGACTCTTCTCAGATCTAATTACGTCAGGCTTTCCCTTTCGGTGAACCAAACCAAAGAGAGAAAGCTGAGGAGCAGAGCTTTCTACCAAGACAAATTCTTCATGCTCCTGGTTCATTCAGTGAATAGGAGTTGGAAGACATGGAAAACTAGAATGATGAACACTAAAGAAGGGAGCCCATGCTCTGAGCTCTAGCATGGCGCTCGCCCCACACCACCAGCCTGTGCTCCTGGAACATGCATCCCTTGAGTGCAGAGACCATTCTGACCCATTTATTTGTTTTTTCAGGGGCCAGGACAGTGCCCAACCAAATATTTGGACAAAAGAGAAACCACTAGTTTGTTGGGTAACATTTTCAAATGTACTTTGCACTTGAAATGTGGTGCACAGAGAGGGTTCTAATAAACTGAATCACATTTATATGCATTACAAAGGGAACTTACTACATAAAATTATATTGCTAAGTGAAGAATGACCACTTAACTAATCCATTTTGTAAATTTGGATTTAATATATTGGGTTTGCTTAAAGTGAGATATAGTGACAACAGCCTGGCTTTCTATCAAGCTGAATTTGGAGTAAGACATTTTGAATTAGGGTCATTTATTAAATTTCAGAGCCTCCAGTCTCTTAGCACAATCAAGTGTGATCAAGATAGACGGAAGTAAAGCAATTAAGTTTAGCAACTGGCCCACTTTTCATGTTAGGGTGAAATAAAACCTCAAGATTCCCTAGGAATTTTTCTGTTAAACCTTTTAGAACTTTTCATTCCTTCATTCTGAAATAGATTCCCTCCTTTTAAATCTGTGGTCCTTTTCTTTTAAAATGTGCACTAGATTTTTCTGGTCTTATGAATTATGGCGTTTTTATCCTAAGTAGTGTATGTAATTTTAAAATTAATCCTGATTTTGTTATTGAAACCAAAGTGAACAGTTAGCAAGTTATGTGATGGTGTATTCTATTCATTTTATCAAACATTTTATTTCCACCTCTTCTAAGTTTTCTCTGAACACCCTAGACACCTAGCACAGTAAATGGCACATTTGTTATGTTTACTGAGATTTTAATTAGATGAATGGCCCACCCGATGTGAAGTGCTGCGTTGTTCACTGTGCAAGATGCAGGGACAAATAAAAAGATTCTTCTCTCTAGCTGTTCACAATCAAGTGGGGAATACAGGTGTGTGATCAGGAGGATGGTGTGCGTTATAGAAAGAGCATGGGCTTTAGATATCTCAGTTGTTAATTTACTCCAGTTAATTTACTCAGTTGAATAATTTACTCCAAGTCTCATTTTGTTCCTTTGGGGAATACGTTTATTATTAATAATAACAATAAATGAGATTCCATACTATACTTAGCTGGAGCCAAAATCCATATATTAGCCACTCAAAAAATACTACCTCTTTTCTTACTCATACTTGTTTTAACACCCCCTCCCCCAATGGGTACAGTAATGTAGACAATGGTGCACTGGGACGACAGGGTAAGGAAAAATGCATTTAGAGTGGATGCATCACCTCCCACAGTGCCAAGGTAACCAAACATGAATGAGGCCTCTCTGCTCAGCTGATCAGGTGTGAGCCCTGTGAACAGGAAACTCTGAATTTTAGTCCCATGGAAATTAGTTCTCAGATGCTTTGCTTGGCCTCTGTGTGTCAGATTCATAGTTTCAAAAGGAAGACAATACTAATAATCCATCTTGCACAGTATATATGAAAAGAAGTATCTATTTCATATTTTAAAGGTCATTGAATATATAACAGCTAGATAGTTAAAGCAAAATACCATATTCATCAGTGAAATAGAAAAGTTTAGCAGCATTCATCTGTTCTCATTTTAAATTTACCACAGTATGTAAATTAGAGGATTTAAAAAAGCATCAGGCAAAAATCTGAGCTAGGTGCGAATGAAAAGCACAATCAGAAGCAAATTTGTGACTGCTTGAAGTGTAAGAGTTTGCCAAATGGGATGGTACTTAGATTTTACTACTAATCTGAGTGTATGTAAAGCCAATAGAAAGATCCCAATTATTGTTAAATACCCAGAGTAGGAATTTGCTGCTAAACTGCTGTATAGTATCGGTCTCAGGTTGGCTTTTGTAAACATCTTATTTTATGTGCTGAAATTATCACAGGAATACCACACACAAAGCTGAACTTTAAACACACAGTCCCAGTCATATATATATAGTCTGAAGAAAATAAACCAAATACAATTTGGATTAGAGGCTGCATTACCTGATTTTAAAAATATTTTGCTGTAGTTGAGAGAATCTATTTAGCCAGAAACAGCAGTTATTCTACCAACTTAACATTTCAAAATACGATTGATAGCAAAATGAGATAACCTGATCATTCTTAACAGGATTTTCTTACATCCAGAACATTCACACTATATCAGAAATGTACAGAGGCGGTTTTGTGATTCACACTCTTGTAGAGCTCAGTGGGCCAATATGTTACATTGAGACATCAGCCTACTATTTAAACAACACCCTGTCTGGTTTCTATGGAACAAACTACCTTCAAAAACAAAATGAACCATATAAAATGAAGCCAAAGGGAAAGTCAAACTCAGGAGTGCTGCCATAGTCTCTACTCCAAGAGTCAGGAGACCTGGGCTTTTATACTGCTCTGACCCTGCAGAATTGGCTGGGGCCTCGAGCCAACTAAGAACAGTGTAATTTAGAGTCAGAAAGGGGCCAGGCGACCACAGAGTGCAGCCGTGGGACAAGGAGACAGACGCCCACTTGGGTGCCAAATTGAAATCTGCTCCAAGACCAATTTTGCAATTCCCAAGTCTGAATTCCCAGAGTCTTCGAATACTTTTGATTACTTCCTGCTCCCTCAAGTAACAGAATGATATTTAATCAACTCTGGAAAATGGGAGTAATAAAATAAATGTATTTTCTACCTCATAATTCCTAATCATTCAAAACACTACACTTTTTGCATGCCTACTATGTTCCAGGCACTAGGAAATCGGTGACAAGCAAGATAGACAAGGTCCTTGCCTCGTGGTACTTGCATTCTAGAGAAAGAAAACAAAAGGGTTGAGTTCTCTATAGAACAGTGGTTCGGGAATTCTTAAAGGTTTTGAGAGGCTGATGAAAGATCAGATTGAGAACCTGGCACAATGGAGGTACTCACAAAACAACTGGATCTGCTTCCCAGAAAAGAAATGAATAAACATTAAATTTTGCACACATCTTCTTTTCTTTCCTTTTAAAATTTATTTATTTTTTATTTAGAGATGGGATCACACTCTGTCACGAAGGCTGGAGTACAGTTGCATGATCACAGCTCACTGTAACCTCAAACTCCTGGTCTCAAGTGATCCTTCCGCCTCAGCCTCCCAAAGTGCTAGGATTATAGATGTAAGTCACCAGGTCAGGCTAAATTTTGTATACATTTTCTGAAGGTTCACAGCCCATCTATGGATTTCAGCTTGAGAATCCTGTTGCACAGAGAAAGGAGAAGAGGTCTATGACAGTGATGAACCAAACGAACTGAGGAGGAAGGGTCTGACAGCTGAGAGGAAAACATGATAAAAACAAATCATCATATGGCAACGATATAAGTTCAGGGCTACAGAGAAGTCACAAGGGCCAAATGGAGAAACAGACAATGGGATTTAATCCTGTTTGCAAGGGTTAATCAGAGAAAGTTTCTTAAAAGAGGCAGAACCTGATCTGAGCCTGTTTTTTACTGTTTATACATTTCCTTTTATAAAAGTAACACATGCTCAGTGCAGAAAACTTAGAAATTATTGCAAAGTGCAATGGAAGAAAACATACCAATAATCCCAGTGCCTAGAGACAGCTAATGTGTTACATTCTGCCATATGTCCTACTGTGTGTGTGTGTGTGTTAGACACACATGTGTGCCTGTATGTGCATGTGTATGTACACTCAGGTGTAACAAGATGGAAATCATTTTATTCAGCAGGTGTTTGGAAGAAATAATTTGATAATCTGTTAAGTAAGATTCCAAGGGGGCATGCTGAGGTTTTGTGGTTGTTAGAGGGCCTTCAATAGAAGACTTTTTCAAACTCTGGGTCATGACCCCTTAGTAGGTCATAAAATCAATTTCATGGGCCACGATCAACTTTTTAAAAAAGAAAAGAAAAAATAGAAAATATAGATTGCAGAATCCATAGTAAAGATAAGTACTGTTTCATTAAACTTTTTTTTAGTATATATGTATATGTGTGCATGTGCCTCGTACAAGGTTGCAATGTTAAATTTACTTCTTACTCGAGATCCAGGCTAATTTGAATATATGCACATTTGAGGCAAGAGCTGTGGCAAAATTGGATTATTCTGCATAACAGAGGGGAGCAGGGAATTTGTGGTTCCCAGGAATATGAGAAGACAAAGAATTAGAAAATTATAGGGAGTGGGGGGAGCAGGAGATAGGGAAAAACGTTCCAGAGTGGGAAATACAGCCTGGAAAGGACTGTGCAGGAGAGAACTAAGAACAATGGAGACTGTTACGTCATTTCTGAGGAATGTTTGGTGTAAATGTTCCCCATCTTCTTATAACACTGTCAGTAAAATCCTGTTCAGCAGTGCTTTTGTGCATATGAAGTCTTTTGGGCAACTCAAGGAGAGTTTTATGCGCAAACTGGCATGGGGCAAAATTTGAGTCTACATGTGTGAGATATACAAGTTAGAATATGAAAAAAATATGACATTTTGGGTACACATCTACCTATACCTATATCTATATACATTTTGTGTGTGTAAAGAATGGAATCATATAATATATACTACCTTTATCCTATTTCCCCTTGGAGATATATTTTGAATATTTTGTCATATCAATAAACACTTTTTGTCAACAAGTGATTTTAGTGGCATTTTAGAATTCCATTGTAGGGAATTTATATAATCTGTTTAAGTAACTTATCTCCTGATGTTGGATATTTTGATTATTTGACTTAATATTTTGATTTCTTTTCAATGTTCTTCTCTTAGAAATATTACTACTGCTTGGAGTCATAATTAGTAGGACTAGCCAAACAGAAGTACTATTATTTACAGTATAGATATCTAAATATATAATAATATGTGTTATTACCTATTTAGGTGTTTGTCCTGTAAAGTAGGACTCTTTTATCTAGTACCAAAGACAGTGCTAGGCATATAATAACCGCATTACTGCATAATGAACTGAGCAGATGAAAAATGCCATCCCAGTGCAGGGAGAAGAGATCAGCCCTACTGGGTGGTGAAGGAATGCTATTTGTGGGCAGTGTTGGGAGTCAGAGGCAGCACAGACAATGAGTCAGATGCAATCTCTCTCCTGATACAATTCTTCACAGCCATTTCTTGGGGTTTAAAATACTTATTGTAGAAACTATAAGTCATGTTTGACTGGTCATAGAAATAAGGGATATATAAATTTAAAATTAAAAATGCAGACTTGCTTCAGGAAAATTTAAACGAAATGAAGACATGACCAACAAATGTCATTTTAAAATCCTTGTCATTTAAAAATTCTTGGCTTTAAAGACACTCTGTAGGTTCATTCCCAGGGTAGGAATTAGACCAAAGGCACAGGTACCAACAGTACTAGTTAGGAGAAAAGTCACGAATCCCTGCCTTAGCCTCACCTCTCACAGCCCATCACTTGCTAGCCAATTTTACCTCTTAAATATTCCTCCAGTCCACCTCATCCCTTCCTCTTCATCCCTATTTTAGGCATCGCTCATTTCCTACCTAGTTTCCCTGTCTGGCTCCCTAAAATCCATCCTTCATGCTGCCCCAGGGTGAGCTGTTTGAAATAATGTGAACCTGCTATTATGCCCTGTTTAAAACCCTTCCTTGGCTCCTCCACACCTACAGGAGCAAGAGCCAGATGCCTGCTGTGGATCCCAATGCACTCCTGCTTCCCTCCTTCCACTCCACTAGCTCTGACCTTTGGAGTCCCTCCTCAACACGATGCCAGCTCTCTCCTCCAGAGCTGTTCTCCCATTTTCCTCTCTGCCAGGCATGCATCCTTGTACATCCTCTGAAGTTAAATTCTGGCATTCCTTCCTCCAGGAAGTTCCCCAACATATCCCAGGCTGGGTTTTTGCCTGTCTTTAGCGATCCTGTGCTGCTCCATGTGTATCTCTACTAAAGTAGGGGCTAGTGGGACTAAAATGAAGGCTTTCCACCTCTTTTCTTCCACCAGAACAAGAATCCCTGGAAGTCAGTGATTGTTTATCTTCTATATATCCAAGGCCTGCAGAGATCCTATCATGTAATGGGTATTCAATCACTTTTGGGTTTGCTTGTTTTTTGTTTTGAATGGACCAAACTACACTGCAGCTTAAATAGCTAATAAAGCCAAGTCAGTTCCATTCCTAAAGGCCTGGTCTAAAGAACTGAGGACACATATGGAATCAGCCTATATTAATCCTAACTATTACCTAACAACTTTTAAATTAAAACAATGTCAGCTCCTGGAGAATTATTCATTAATTCAACATATTTTTATATACTGGAACTTCAGAGATTGATAACACATGGTTCACATTGAAGACCTCACAAGCTAATGAGGAGAGAAGGACATCAAATGCCATGAATACAATGCTCTAAGCTAGAAAATGGAGACATTTACTGTAGAAACAAGAGGGAGTGCCTAACTGCTTAGAATTAGGGAATGTTGGCCTCTAGAGAGAGCTCAAGTTTTTGTTAACCTTGCCCCCAACCAACCTCAAAAATTCCACCCTGAAAGAGTAGTTCTCATGTGAGATATTTGGCGATCAGGTCCAAACACATTTTCAAGCCTTTCCATGGAGTCATTTATTAAAGTGGGAGATCTAGAATCCCAAGAGGAGAGCACGGACCTATGGGAAAAGGGCCAAGGGGCTGCCTGTGCTGCCTCATTTGCAGTCACTGAGGCCCCCTGCTGTAGGCAAAAAGCCAAAAGGAGTCCAGGACCCCATGATCCTGTCAGGCCAAGTCAGAGATAACCCTGCCAGTGAAGACAGTGGCATAATTCAAAATAAAAAATATGAAATGCAACACTAATGCCATGAGGGAAAACTGAAGCACTTCCAGACATCGGTCACAAAAATGATTATTTTAAAGTGGAAGACATACAGAAATTAAGTATATTTGGTTTGAACAAGAAATGATAATCTCTTTCCAAGGATAGTCTTCCAAGGGCTGTTCTGCCTATGTGAAAGAAGAAAAGCATTTCTCAGCCTCAATTCCATATTATCTACTTCATCTATGATGCAGAAATCACTAGCATTATGTAAAAAGCCAAATTTAGCTGATTTTTAAAAACTGTCACAAATTTTGCAGCTTAACAATCATTCTTTAATATATCAGGCCACTGAGGAAACCAAAAGCTTGGAAAATATATAACTCATTCCAAATGGCTATCGTAAAATTTGTGAAATCAAAGTCATTTATGTAACACTAACAACCTTAGCAAGTAGCTCCATTAAACATGACCTACAAACCTTGAAAAATAAGGACCAACTAATAATACAATGAGTTCTAAATGGCCTAAATAGAGCAAGGGAGCCATTCCAGTTTTAATGAGACCAAAGCACATTTAATAGTTGTGATTAATATTTATTGAGTGCCCACTGGATACACATCATCATACAATAAAACTTTAGATTTACATTACTTAATGATCATGATTAGACAAACATATATTGAGTAGGTTTTCCAAATGTGAGGATATAGAGGAGAGGCTATAAAATATTTTTAAAATATTGTACATACACATCAAGCTCTGCTTTTGTCTCATTTTTACCCTTGTACAATTTTGGGAGATTAAAAGTTATAAAAATATGATAATAAATGGTTAAAAAAAGGCTGTAAATTCATTTAGTGAGTGCCTTTCAAGTGCCAGGCACTGTGCTACATGAAAGAGGTGCAAAGATGACTAGGGTATGGTTCCTGTTCTTAAGGAATTCGTTATCCAATGAGTCAGACAAAGAATAATTATAATGTTCCGTATGTTTGATCAAACTGTTGTTTGAACAAAGTGCTGAGTAATGCAGAAAGTGGAGCTAAGGAAGGCTGCCCTGGAGATGATACTGAGCTGGGTCTTATGAAATAAGAGGTTTCTAGGAGTGAAGGAAAAGGCATTCCAGGTTATGGGAAGCGCAGACAAGAGCACCTGGACTGTGACTTCTCAAAGACAAGGATTAAGTCTTGCGTATCTTTTCAATCCCTAAGCCTACCACAGGTCCCTGTTGCCATTGTTGGAATTTAATAAATATCTGAAGTGTATATATAAGTAGTGAAAGAACAAATAAATAAATGAAAAAACACCAATCTTCTCTCTATTTATATTCAGAAATGATTCTAGATTCCCTAGAAGAAGGAAGAATATAGCAACAACAGAAAAATCCCTTTTGAGAGCCCATGAACTGTGGGGAAAAAAAAAAGATGTTTACCCTCCTTGCTCATCACAGCCAGATAGGTGGTAATAGAGACGACCAGGTTCTCCAGGACCTATTTATGCCTAAATCTATGCCTTGATACAGTCCCAGTAGCCTGGATTAATCACATCTCAAGCTTCACCTGTGGACAACAGACTTCCATTGTTTGGCAGTGGGAGTCAGGCAGGAACTACCTCTACGAAATGCCACAGGGTGTCATTTGCACTCTTAGTATGGTGCCATTTTCCCAACAACAGCTCCACAGGGCAGTTTGTTGCCCTTTATGCCATATCCTCTTATCTTTCTCTGTAAAGTTTTAAATTTTCACAAACATTTTTATTTATATTATTATTTTAACTAAAACTAATTTAAACTTTAAAAGTGGTTAATAATTCCTAAGACTTATCAAGGCTTTTAATATGCTAATATACATTTTTACTCTCTAAAAAGTGGATAGTTTACACAATATGTCCCTAAACTGAAAAATCATGCAATCCTTTCTTCAAAGACCATCTTTGAAGAACTGATTGTCCACAGAATGCCTTTGAAAAAATGCTGCCCCACCCCTTTGGGCTACAGCAAGCATAGCAAAGGAGTAAAGAGGCAGTTGCACAGCATTTTTTTTTTTTTTTTTTTGGTGAAGCAGCTGTGTGCTATAATCATCATCTTGATAAACACTAAGACCTAATTAAGGAAGAAAAATGTTTTGGATGTTCAGATTCTCCCCTCCCCCCAAATAAAAGGAAAAGTGGAAGGATTATATTCGCCCAATTTAGAGAGAGAATAGTTGTTCATTACCTATAGATTTATTCATTCATTATGCAGGAATGAGATTTAATGCATTCATAATACCCTTTAAGAACCAGGCATGGGTTCTTAATCCAAGAATTTATCTAAACCCATTTTGAAACCATTTGCATTTTCAGCAGAACAACCTCCTAAAAAAGTAGTCCTTCCATCAATTTATGCAAGGAGTAAGTTCAGCTCCCTGAGAAAGCATGGCTGCAGCCCCAAGCAGCCCCAGCTGGCAGCAGGTCACCTGAAAACCCGCACATGAGTGTATTCTCTAGGCTGAACAGTGGCCACTGGTTTTACTGCTGGGCAGCTGTGGAGAGTTTGTTTGGTATAAGAATGCTCTCTACTGGCCCAGTTTCTGGGTGGGGTGAGGCTGGCATTCTTAACTCAGGGACAGAGAAAGCAGGAAGGGAACAGACAAAGTTCCCTTTCTTCTGCCTCCAGGTTGGCCTCTGTTTGATACCAAGGGAGAGATTGTGCATGGAGAATGCAATGGAGATTCTTCTTATAAAACCAGTTATGTTGTACATCTTCACTTGTCTGATTCCAACAGTTCCTTCCAAAGTACAGTAGAAGCTGTCTGAATGGACCACCACTTACCCTGATCACTTAATGAACCAACACTTTCCTTTTCTCTGTCAAAAATATTGAATGATGTCCACAGCACACTCAATACTGTGGCCAATGACTGCTGCTCTCCAGCACAAATGGGCACTTCTGCTCCCACCAGTTGTGTTATACTTCCCAAAGTCAGCTGTGTTTCTTCCCAAGCCTGTTTATGCTGCTTAAATAAATGTAATTTAATGTTTAGTGAACTCAGAAGTATGATTGTTTAAAAAAAAGAGTTGCTGATTCCATGAAAAAAAAGTGGAATGATTTAGAAAGATTCAACAAAGCTGAATCCTCGCCACCCCCCTTCCCCAATCTGTCAAATTAGGTGTGCCTGAAATAAATGTAAAAGACTTGGTGGGGAGAGGGTCATTAAAAATAGCATATTCTGTGAGGAGGCTGCTTCCTAAGTGTCTTTATGTCCTCAGCTGGTTTAGCAAAACCAAAAGATCCATTTGGGGTGTGGTTTATACAGGGAAAACAATGTGGCACTCCAAATCAGGTGACCCATACCCAAAGAAAATGTCTCAGCCCAACATATACATGACTTGTTATGATTTTCTGATAAAATGAGATCTAAGTTAACAAAATTGATAATTGGTATCCTTATAATTTGAGAATGAGAAAAGATCTACAGGATGTTACACCTTAAACATTCATGTTTTCCATAATAAAAATACTTTTGGAAAAAACTGTTCTTATTAATTTATAGTTCCAAAGTGGATTATAAACAAAACTGTTCTTCTTCCCAAAACTGTAATTCTGGGAATAACATGCAATATAAAATAAAATAATTTCCAGTATTAATTTTAATTTCACACATACAAACTAAAAACAATTATTGACTGGAGAAAAATTACCCAAAGAAACAAATGCTACCTTCTTCAAAATCTTTAGCTCTGCAACAGAAATAAAATAAAGTTAAGCCCAAGACTTAGTCTGTCACACCTGAATGGCTTTACCAGTAACATGGCTTGTAAAAAATATGTATTTCTAGATAAAAAGGAAATTATTGGAGCACACTGCTTAACATTATTTTGATACTTCTTTCATTTTAAATATTAATTAAAATGGTATCTGAATTACCTTCTGCACCACAAAAATTATACAAACTAGGCTCATATACAAAGTTAAAAGATTTAAATCTAAGTACATATCATCTTTTAAAATAACCACTTGCCATTTGTCAATGGGAAAAATAACACAAGTGTAATATTCAGTTTGTATGCTCCCTCGGAGTCTATATCAATTTCAAGTTTTCTTTATGATTCAGCTATTCCAAGAGTTCTAAGAGTCTGAAAATATTTCATTAAAAATTAATGTGTTATCCACACAAATGGCAAATATTGAAAACTAGGAATATAAATAAAAAATAATAAAAATAGTAAGTCTACTAATACTGAAGAGGAAGGAAGATGGGGGGGAGGGAGCACGTGAAAAGGAGAGAGATTTTAAACATCCGGTTTCTATTCTGGACCATTATGGAAACAGACAGACACAGCAAGAGGAAGCCAAATATATTCTCAGGCTCTGACAGGATTTGTTTTCTATCTTGTCATTATTTTTACTATAGTCTTCCTAATAATATTTCTCCAGTATTCTAGATTTCCTGACCGACAATACCAGTCTCATTAAGAGCTTACACATGAGAATTGCGGAGGACTCAGGCACATTCATGGAGTCCGGCTGCCTCGTGAGGCAACTCACTGGGGGTTTGAAGCTTTCCCAGGAACTCTTCAGCACAAAGGCACACAACCATGGCAACTTCACCCCCATCCTAAGAATCCTTCCCAAATCCCTTTGAGCGATTTTCCTAGGATCCAACACACAATCCCTGGCAGAGAAATAGGTACCTGGTCTATTACAAAAAGGTAAAGATGAATGAATGATGCCCATTTCACTAATGCTGGCACAAAGGCAAAGGACTCAACATGCATCCTCTTTGTTTTCCCTTTTTACAAGAATTATTCCATGTTAAATAGCAAGTAAGTACCTACCTTATTCTATCTCAACCCTTTCAATTTAAATGCCACTGGGAGAAAGTCACACTGCTTATCAAACATGCAGCCAGGGACACACACTTGTTTCTACATCAAAATAAAACACAATAGAGCTCTTCTACACCAAAGATAATGAGGGAACTATTTTGAAAATATGAAAGATCTGTTTAATGCAGACTATAAAAACACCCCTTTGCATCAAAATAAGTGTCCCTCTTTATTGCACACTGATTATTTTCTATAGAATTTAAATTGTACATAAAATTATATTTGTGCCTTGTTTAATGTAAATTGATTGTCTCAATTATTGGGAAAGGATTTGAATGTTAATGGACTATTTTGCTGGAGATATGCCAAGCAAATCAGCAAAAACTCTAATAGCTCTAACTGGAGGTACACAGCCAAACATTTATATAAATCAGGAAGAAGATGTGGTCTCACATCTTAGAATTGATTCTAAAACAGTCCAAAAGGTTAGTAAGCTTTTCTCCATGAAGAGGAGAACAGCTTTAACTTTCAACGTTAGAAGATTCTGTGCCTGTGAGGCTGTAATTTGGTTTCTCTCTGAAAAATTGGTAAGATCTACACACTAGTGGAAAGGATTTTTGTAGCTACACTTTTAAAAAATGTTCTTTCTTTCTACAGATTAGATTGTCTATGAAGATCAGAGCTTTACTCTGAAGGTAGAATTGACATAAAATCCAGTGGCACTGTATCATGCAAGCACTAAGACACACTTAAGTGCTACACTTCAGTATCTCTGGGAAGGCCACCCCAGGAAGTTGGCTATAGACGCATCCCGGCTGCATGCCACATAGTTATTGCTTGACATATCTCCTTTTTATAAATCCAATGTCTATGAAGTCAAACAAATCTCCTCCACACTTATAATCACAGGCAAGAGCAGACTTTAGCCGTTTTGCTACCCAGATGGTTGCAACATTTTTATAGTTAAATTACAATCAGTGATGCCGGAGGTATAGATACACATCTGCCCAAAACTGCCAGACTTCTACGGAGATCTTTTTCACAATCCCTTAGTCTCAGAAAGACTGTGGATATAGGTGTAAAAAACACCTCTGGGTATAATATGATGATCTGTTTACTACACAGCCAAATTTATACCTCATCTATTAACCATTATGGATTTATATTAACTGCTATCAATTTGAGATATTTAGGAATTGAAAATACAAAGTTTTAATAATTTCAGTCTTTAAATAGCCTCTTTTGCCATGGACAACTGACAGTATTAACCTAGACATACATATAGATATTATGTACAGAGTATAAATTAAGATTTGGGCCAGCAAATAAAGATTTCTTCTGTTATTCATCAAACTTTCCTGAATGAATTGTTATGATACTAAAGAATCAAACTGAATATAAGGCATTTCTTTCTATAACAATGTTCAGAAAGTCTAGAAAGAGGCATAAATTATGATCAATGACAGTGGTGATTGATTTTTTCCTAAGTGCTGATCTGGCTTATATAAAACAACCTCAATGTTAAGACAGTTCAAAGTCCACATGATATATCTATATTTATATATATATATATATTTTTTTTTAAAGAATCCAGAGTTTTCTGGTAGCTAAATGTTTGTGTAAGTTTCATAATTAGTAAGTCTCAGATTTTGGATAATGAAGCCGAACAGCGTGAATTTTAATAAAATGCTACTCCTGAGGCATACCAGTTTACTGTAGAAGAGAATGCAATCTGACCACAGATTTCATTCTAGAAATGAAGTGTGTATTCTAGAAATGAAGAGGCAAAGCAACATAATCACGAAAAGAGACAGGGAAAGTAATGTAAAAGTGAGGAGAGTATCAGACAAAGAAGGAGAAGATGAAGAAACAGCAGACAAGTAGCACTGGCTGGTTAGAAAACAATTCAGCATGAACAGCACATTTGGCATCTTAATACCCATCCACCCTCTGTACCCACATTTGCAGAGGACTGTATGAGCTTCACTTAGCAGCCGGAGTCAGCAATATATCAGCTAGATGGATGCCTACTTTCCTTTAATGACATTTGCCTAGCATATAAACATTAAAATTTACATTTAGTGGAAAAGAGTGACTCAAAAGCCACTTTAATGCTGTTTTTCTATATTTATACAAAATGCCTTTCAAATACCTGCTCTTTAAGCTGCTGTATATTTTCCATGGATAATAAGGAGAAAATGGTTCTGCCCATGTTCATTTACAAAATAATTACTTCATGGATAATGACCATTTTTAAACCAATTAATTTCTAGAAAACAAAAGCCTAGAAAATATCATTGTATATCATCAAGTTATTATCATGAAACCAATCATTCTCTTTAATCTGTTAAATTTCCATCACCAGCAGACTGCATGTTACACACGGCCAAAACAATGCATGAAATTGCTTTTTTCCCCCTAAATATAGGCATTCAACTAAACAAAGGAAAACACTTTTTAAAAGCAATAAAGGCATTGCTCTCCTCATATAATCACCTCAGAAGTTACTTTGTTCAAAATTACCACAGAAATGTCAAAAAACCATGGTATCCCACGAAGTAGTTACTTCATTACGGTTGGTTAAATCTAGATTTCAATCCTCTGTGCGACATCAAAGGGCCAAAAGTGCACAATGGAGCACTGCTGCCTACAGGGCCGCACACACAGCTTCAGCCCATGGCAAGGCCTTCTAGCCATGCCCAGAATTCTGGGAATTCTTCCTGGAACTGACCCATAGGCGCTCTGACAGGTAGTTTGCCTTGGGAACCGCCCTTTCCAAGTTGGGTGAAAAAGGTCTCCCTCAGAACAAATCTCCACAAAAGCCCCCTAAAACTGAGTATTTCCTGAGAGAAAAGTGAGGATTTTGCAATCCTATCAATGAAGCTTATTTAGTTTTAAAGGAAATCCTGCCATGTTGTGTTTTTCTTTTCCGTTGGTTTATTTTTTATTTAATAATGATATTCTATTAAGTTTGAATTGCAAAATAAAACCCAAGAACTTATTATTTTATTTAACAAAAACATACATTGTTTTCCATGTGCCAGGCAGACTCTAAACTCGTTTAAGCCTCATAATAATAACCCTATGAGGTGGGAATTATTCTTTTCCTCCTTCTATACATGAAGCAGCTGACTCATTGAGAGGGGAAGTAACTTGCCCAAGGTCAACAGCAGGTTTAGTGGTGGAGCTGAGATTAGAACCAGGCAGAAAGGCTCCAGAAACTGCATATTCTTAACCACTACACACCATTAGCAATTAATAAGTCTTTTTAAAAGCTGATTTAGTCTTGCTAGAACCTGGGGAGATCTCTAAGGCACATTAGCCTGAAAAGCCCCTCGCAGAAAATTTGACTCTGAGATGTAATACTGTCACTAGCAAGTTGGAATGGGAAAATCTGTTGGGAAGCTTCAGAGACTGGGACTCTGGGGACCTGGAGTTCAAGCCTGACTCAGATGCTGGCTTGCTGGAGAAGCTCGGATAGGCACTGCAGCACAGTAGTTAAAAGCATGGGCTCTGGAATCAGACAGCCCTGCATTGCTAGACTTGCAATGCCACGTATTAGCTATGTGACCTTGGGTAAGTTACATAACCTCTTTGAACCTCAGTTTCCCCCTCTGAAAACAGAAGACAATAATACTATCTCAATAGAATTGCTCTGATGATGAAAATGGCTTCTCTGCTACAGATTCTTCACTTATCAAAGTGCAGTCTTGTGTTAGAGATCACAAGGTCCCATTTATCCAAAAAATATTGTGATGCCATGATGCTATGACTTTTAGACAGTTGATTATAATAATAATAATAATATTGTAATATATATAACACATTTGTCCAAGATTTTTTGCACACATGATCTGTTTTGATCCTCATAACTATTCTGCATGGTGTTTAATCCCCATTTTATGGATAAGAAAATTGAGGCTGAAAGAGTTTATTTGGCCTGCTCAAGATCATATGGTTAGCAGGTGACATGGTTGCTCCACAAACCCTGAGTTTTTGTTCCTTATCCAAAGTTCTTTCCTTATAATAACTTGCTATGTTTCCACAAAAGACATGATACCTGCTTGCAATAAGCTTACAATATAAATAGAAAAAGTAGAATAATATGAAAAAATAGAAATAAATACTAATTTCTCTGAGATCTTGGAGAGAATGGAGAAGCTATCTCTGGTTGGGGTGTGTCAGGCAGCTTATACCAACGGGGAGTCTCAGGCATGGAGTACAGCACCCAACCTTGGAGCTGAGAAGAAGCCAAGGTAGAGATTCCAGGAGCAGAATGAAGAAAATGAGATAGGGAAACATTTACCAAAGACACGCGTGCAGAAATGCTCAGAGCCAATGAAGGATAATCGACGGCTCTGGAAGGGAAGAGAAGTGGAGAGTAGAGAGGATAGGGGTGCATATAATGAAGTATGTGGGGCTGACATTTAATGTGATTATCCATGACAGGTGTATCAGGGTCAGTCAGCACCATCCTATCTCCTAGGTCCTTGATTCTTTGCTGCTGCTGTTGAGCTCACTGGTTCCATGGTGGCCTTCTTGGTTCTGCCACCTGAGGCTCATTGCACATACTTCAAGTCTTGGGCTCCTCCTGCCACCTGGAGTTCAATGACATGCCAAACCCTAGAATTTAGGATTTGGCTTCTGAAGCACTTCTAAAACAACTGGTTAATGAAATCTGAAGTACAGGGGAATTATCTCCCATGGGGAAAATTTGGGACCCATGAGATGAGAGGAAGCTGGGCAGATAAATTCCCTCTCCTTTTCTCCCTCCAGTGAGCTATTTAGAGGCATAATTGCTCATACAGCCTGTCCAGAAACATCCGTGTGGCTGTGTCACTGTGGCTTAGCAAGAAGCAGTGGCCAGTATGGTAACACATTATCTCACAGTTTCCCACTCTTCTAGGCCTCACCTTCCTTTCCCTCTCTCTCAATGCCCTGGGACAGCAGCTGAAATAAACATTAGTACTTAATCCTTGCGCAGGTTCTAAAACAACGGGAATGAAGGATTGGCAAAATCTTCATTGAAATCACCCACTTGGTTAATTAACATATCTTAAAACAGATATAGAAAGATGTAAACCAGAGAAATAAGTCATAGGAATGGAAGTAGTCTGATAATGCAAGCAAAATGGTGAAAAAGTCAGTAAACCAAGGGATTGAAACAAACTATAAAGGTAGAAGTTGGGACATGATAAGCCAAAAGCTATCAGGGACCCACTCTGGCTCACCAAGGATGAGGAAAGCATCCTGGTGTTAGAAAGGCTAATGTCACAGAAATGTCTCTTCCCTGCTTGAAACCCTTCAAAGGCTCCCTTCATGTAATAAATCCTAAGCACTTTTACATGATTCAAGAGAAAGACTTTCAGTTCTAACTTCTGAGAGTCCTACCTCCTATTAGGATATAGGAAGCCCCCACACACACACAAACACACACAAATCACTCCCACCTTAACAATGAAAAAAAGCCAGATAATCTCAAAAATCGTATTTTTTCTTGAGCCAATCAGAGAGCTAAGGTTGCAAGACAACCAGGTAAACTAAATTCCAAAAGTTGTTGTGCCTCTCTGAAGAGAGTCAGAACACTTGAACTGTTTTATCTTTGGTAGAGAAAGGAAAGGAGAAATGGCCACTATAAAAGTAGGTAAGAGGAAAGTAGCCAAAATGTTCATGGATTCTTTTCTTAGAGTGTGCCATTTTAATGGATTCTTAGAGGGCTAGTGTGCCAGTCTAGAATCCCTGGAAATCCCCGACACAAGAGGACAAGAGAAGCCTGCACTCATTCTTAAGCTCTATTCCATGGGCTTCCTTCCACCGGATGCTCACAAGAAAGATTAGGGGCAGGGCAAGAAGCCAGAGAACAGCTCCTCTACCCCAAGGTGGGGCACAAGCACAAAACCCTGCCCACCTACTAGACTCTATTTTTTCACATGAAGTAAAAGCCTCAAGCTTCTGGAGGAGGAGTAAAAAAGCTTCTAGGAAAAGGCTCACTGCCTCTGGGGGAAGGTGAGAAGCAAAAGCTATCTTCCCCTGGGAGATGGGTGGAAACCTCTTGCCTCTGGTTGTAGGAAAAGGTAAACTTTTACTGAGGGAAGGGTAGAACCAAAATAAAAAATCCATCAGTGGTGTGATGGTAAATGTTTAAACATCAGCTCTCTGGGGAAAAAGAAGTCCTGATTCATAATGTCTGCCAATTTCTGTGATGTACATACTTCTTCCATGGCCAATTTTAAACTATCAATGTGATATCAAATGGCTCACATGTTTCTAAAAATTTAACAATCAGCTCCAGCACACCATGGCATCTGACGCTAAGGAAGCAGCAGGAAATCCCATCCCCACCCCCATCGTAGGCCATGATAAGAGTCAAATAGAAATGCTAAAAATAAAAAAAACAAAAATACAACATCAGAAATTAAAAAACTCCTTTAATAGGTCTATAAGCAGAATGTACCCAGGAGATGGGGGAAAAAATTAAATTTGAAGATTGGCCAATAGAAATTATCCAAAATGAAATACAAAGAAGAGAAAAAAAAGTTGGGGTTGGGAGTGGGGAAAGAGACTAGAACAATATGTCTAAGAGCTGTAGGTCAATACCAAGTGGTCTAACCAATGCATAACTGGAGTTCCAGAAGGAGAACAGAGAGAAAAGAATAGAGAAGATGAAGCTCCTGCTTATTGACTCTGCCTCATCTATTGTCTATCTCCCTTTATATTTTAAAGCCATAGCATCAGTTCTTGAAGAGATAATGTTCCCCTTGATCTCCAGACCTTCAAACATATATTCTTTTTTTTCTATTAAGAGTATTCCTACTTCTTTTCAGGATTTGATTAGGTATTATTTCTCTAAAGAATTGTACCCTGTACCTCCAAACCTGGATAAGGTGCTGGTGTGATATATACCCAGAGCATCCTGGGTTTACTGTTAACATAGTATATTATACCTGTATGATTACTATGTACCTCACCAACTGAATTAAAAGCTTCTTAAGGGTAGATAGTATGTCTCTTTTCCTTTTGTGCCCAGTGCTTAATACATGTTAATGAATATAGGGATATATTAATAACCTAGAAGATGTAAAATGGAGCACAAGTCACGCAATCTAGTTTAGGTTTTCACATTTAATACTCAATGTTTAAAACTATACAGCGTCTCAGGCAAAGCAACAAACATGATTACAGAAATGAAAAATAAACCTTATTTAACCTCAAAGTGCTAAGTTAAATTTTAAATTTTAAGGGTTAAGATAATTAGAATCTACCTAAATATAAACCAAAGGGAGAAATTTAGCTTTAAAGAGTCAACTGACTGAAAGAGGTTTACATTGAATAGATGGAAGAAAATTTTCAGTAATTTTCAGCACAGAAATACAGTTTTTCCCTTCTAATATAAGAACAGAAATTTACCTTCTCTGTCTTTTTAGTAAAAGACCTTTCTAAAGATAGATAATTCAATGCTCATAGCCTCTTGTGGTTCTTTGTACAATTCTAATATATATTTAGCAATTATTATTAATTGAATATTTTTATTATCCAGACTTTAATGTAAAAAAGCAAAAATAATAAACATCATAAAAATATTAAAATTGGCTGGTTATAGATGACTTTTTTAGAATGTTTGCATACAAATAGGTATTAGTTATCTCCTCGTAACTTATATTCTTAAAGTTTTTTCTTTTTAATTTTTAAATATTATGATATTTTTCCTCCCCAAATGGACATTAAACTCTGGTAGCCTTTTTGTTTGTTTGTTTGTTTCTAAGGAAAAAACTTAATGGATGAAGTTACAATTGGGAATTAAAAAATAGTGCTCCTTCCCCATAAATATAGTCAACAGATCTTTGACAAAGAGCAAAGGTAATACAATAGAGCAAAGATCGTCTTTTCAACAAATGGTGCTGGAACAACTGGATAGCCACATGTAAAAAAATGAATCTAGACACAGACTTTATACCCTTCACAAAAATTAACTCAAAATGGATCCTAGACCTAAATGTAAAACTATAAAACTCACAGAAGATAACATAGGAGAAAACCTAGATGACCATAGGTATGGCAATAACTTTTTAGATACAACACCAAAGGCATGTCCATGAAAGAAATAATTGATAAACTACATTTCATTAAAATTAAAAATTACTATTCTGCAAAAGACAATGTCAAAAGAATGCAAAGATAAGCCATAGACTGGGAGAAAATATTTGCAAAGGACACATCTGATAAAGGACTGTCATCCATTATACAAAGAATTCTTAAAACTCGACAGTAAGAAAACAAAACTCAATTAAAAAATGGGCAAAGACCTTAACAGATACTTCACAAAAGGAATATACAAATGGTAAATCAGCATTTTCAAAAAGGATGTTCCACATCATTTGTCATCAGGGAAATGCAAATTAAAACAACAATGAGATACCAGTACACACCTATTAGAATAGCCAAAATGCAGAACGCTGACAACACCAAAAGTTGACAAGGATGTGGAACAACAGCAACTCTCATTCAGTGCTGGTGGGAATGCAAAATGGAACAGCAACTTTGCAAGACAGTTTTGTTTCCCACAAAACTAAACAAGCTCTTAACATAGATCCAGCAATAATGCTCTTTGGAAAGAACATGAAAAAGTTGAAAACTTATATATGTAATAAAACTTGCACATAAATATTTATAGCAACTTTATTCAAAATTACCAAAACTCGGAAACAACCAAAATGTCCTTCAGTAGGTGAATATATAAATAAACTGTGGCACATCCACACAATGGAGTATTATTCAGCACTAAAAAGAAATGAGCTATGAAGCCATGAAAAGACATGGAGGAACCTTAAATGCATATTACTAAGTGAAGGAACCCCAATCTGAGAAAGCTATATACTGTACAATTCCAACTATACGGCATTCTCAAAAAGGCAAAACCATGACGACGGTAAAAAGATCAGTGGTTGCCAGGGGTTTGGGTTGGGGAGGGATGAATAGGCAGAGCACAGAGAGCTTTTAGGGCAGTGAAAATGCTCTGTGTGATACTATAATGATGGATGTATGTCATCATACATTTATTCAAACCCATAGCATGTACAAAATCAAGGTTGAACCCTAAGGTACACTATGTACTTTGGGTGATTATGATGTACCAATGCAGGTTTATCAATTGTAACAATTGTACCACTCTGGTGGGGGGATGTTGATAATGGGGTAGGCTATGCATGGGGGAGTAGATATGGGATATATGAGAAATCTCTTTACCTTTCTCTAAATTTTGCTGTGAACCTAAAACTTCTTTTAAAAAATAAAGTCTTTTTTTTTAAAAAAGTGCTCCTCATTCCTAGGTATGCCAAAAATATAACTTTTTAAAAACAACTAGGTAAATATACCCCTCTTGAAATTTTATTTCAATTTTATTTGGGGCTTATCCTGAAAACTTTCACCACTGAACAGAGGACACACACAAACATACACACACACTCACTCACACACTCACAAACCCTTAGAATGTCATAGGCATATCCCAAGTATGGTCCAAAATGTTGTTCCATAAATTAGTCAGTGAAAATTCAAACGGAATTTTCCCTTAAAGAGCATTATATAAACATGGCATTTTGGTTCACAGACTAACTCACAAGAGTCAATTTAAGCCATAACGTAAATAAACAAGCATCTAGAATGTAAGCCTCTGAAGTTCCTGCTGCATCCCCAGAATCTAGAACAGAGCCAGCATAAATACGTTGAATGAAGGATATTGAATGAATAGCAGTGTGAAACATTTGTTGAGCACTAACTCTGTGCCAGGCACTGTTCTGAAGACTTTTTA
Source organism: Daubentonia madagascariensis (assembly GCA_023783475.1). Lineage (NCBI taxonomy): Eukaryota > Metazoa > Chordata > Mammalia > Primates > Daubentoniidae > Daubentonia > Daubentonia madagascariensis. The sequence goes on along the minus strand of JAKFHU010000258.1, from coordinate 10,650,248 downwards.
TGGATTATTTTAGGCCATTTTCACAACTCTACAAGGTAGCATTTTGCAGATAAAGAAAGTGACAAAGCGAGGAAGATGAAGTTTAAGATTAAGGAATTTGCTCATGATCACGTGGCTAGAAAGTAATAAACTGAGGACAACCCAGAGAGCCTGGTTCTAGGGTGCATCCTGTCTCTCTACTTTGGGTTTTAGGTCTTAAAAACAGAGGACCGGAACCTGAAGATAGCTTAAAGAAGATAAGTTCCATAGAGGCAGGAATGTCTGCTTGTCCTGTGATGTATCCCAAGCACATCAGTAGCACATAGTAAGTACTCAATAAATATTTGATGAATAAGTGAAAATGAATCTTTTTCTTTTTCCTGGGTTTTGGGCCTATTCTAGGCAAAAGTGTAAATTATATAAACATGTTTTTGGCATTTTCCTAACTTTCTTTTTGTTGGGTCCCTTTCCCATTTAATGTTCCCCCAGGTGGTCAGTTCCTACTTTGTTCCACCTAAGGTAACTGCACAGGCTACTTTAAATAACTTATTCTCTATTCCCAGATCAAAATTCTAACTCCCATAGGATGGGAAATCTTCTGTTTTATTGGGAAAGCAGCAATCTGATTTCAGGTCTTCCCAATAAATTATAATCAAACAGAGCTTCCAGTCCTCTTAGCAATTTATCAATAATGCATAGAACAACTGGTTTTTAAAGAGATTGCTTGTCATCCCCAATTGGCTGATAGTCTCGGTATAACTTGAAAAAGAATAAACTTTTCTAAGCTGTTACTGGTTTTCATAGCTTCCTCCTTTCCTCTACATAATACTCTCAGATTGTTTATCATTGGACACCTCAGGTGAGACAAACCTACCTAATCCACACATTTCCATGGTCCAGTGAAACAAATTCTACTGATAACAAAGGAAAATTTCAAAATAAACAAGTTGTAATAAGCTTCTTTTCTAGCAACATATAAATCACTTACCATTTTCTTCATAAAAAATATAATTTTATATTATAAAATGGCACACAAATCTAAAATAACACAGCAATTTTGTTAATTTGCTTTTAATAGTATGTTGCCAGTTATTTAAAAACAGATCTGCAAGCAGTATATCACCAAAGGAGTGCCTCTCTGCAGCAAATTGGTGGGGTATTGGTGGGAGGTGGGGATTACACATATGTATACCTGCTTTAGCAAAAGCAATATGGATAATTCACTTCTGAATTATAATTCACACAGGACTTGAAATGTTGTACCATTACACTGCTGATGCAAGTATACAATACTGCACTGTAGGGCATTAACAAAACAATCTAAAACAAACTAAATTATTACAATGAAGCTAAATTAACAGCAATTTATAATTAAAAGCAAGAATGGCAGCATTTAAAAACCAAGATGACCTCAGTACAACACTGATAATCTAGTAATAACTAAAGGTCCTTCCCTGAAATCACTGGAAGTCGAACTATCAGAGCTTGTGCTACATCATACAAGCTCTGCAAGGGGTGGAGGAAGCCAGCGGAATATTGCATTAGCATTCTCTATAAGTTGTTTTGGCTTATAAAAACCAAATTTCAATACTTTTAAAACTTTTACTTAATAGGTTTTGAAACTGTCTATAAGAATTGACAAAAAGACCTATAATTCTGGGTCAGCCTTCTGGCCACCACTACTCAGGGAGCTTGGGTCGACACATTGATCACTTTTCTAAATAAGGGATAATCAACTCAAGAAATTGCCTCAGGGACAGGGAAGTTTTTTGACCATACTCCCTAAATCTAATATCAACAACAGACTTTTGGTTTATATAAAACAGAGAGAACAGAGGATAAAAAAAAGCCTTAAGGGCAACCAACTTCTTTCCAGCCTGCCAAGGGAAGTTGGTCCCCTAGAACATCCTTCCTCTTTGCTTCTGGGGTTTCTGGAAGTACTGGGGCAGCCCAGAGTGACCTCCCAGGAGATAGCAGGTGGCGTCATGGCTACTCTGCATTGCAGGCTCACAATACTTTGGCCCAGATATCGAGGGAGACTACAACCATGGGATTGGGGCAGAATAGATCCCTTACATACTTGTATTAATATCTCTGGGCCTAGCACAGTGACCAGTACAAAACAGATGCCAAATAAACACAGAAACAACTAAATCTGGCCTCAGTTCACCTTCCCAGAACCATATTCATAAACATGCATTTATCAGATATGTCCTCTTTTCCACCACAGCTGTTGCAACATAGGAGGTAACCCTCCCCAGTCCAAGATTATTCTCTTTCCTATGGTTAGTGCCCCAACCCACCTCTCTTCTCAGGAACCTTATAACATCGCCCCTTTGTCTACCTCAACATCTCCAAATTCCTTTTGACTCTCACACCCCCTTCACAGAAACATATAGTTACATGAACCCCCTTAGGAATTTATTAAGTCATTTCATTATTACTGTATGACATGACAAAAAGAAAAATTTTAAGTAGAAATGTTTTATTTAAAATAAGTATAAATTTAAAGATAATATAAAATTTATTTCAAAAGTAATTGTCCTATGTAATAATGCTATTTCATTTACATAAATTAAATCCTTAATGAATTAATTATGTAAGAAAAAGGCACAATTGGCCAATATCATAATAAGTTTTAGCACGAAAATATACTTTAAAATGTGGATTTAAAATTAAATCTATGTTATAGAATCAAAAACAAATAAAAACAGTTTCATGATATTTTTTGGAATTTTTGTTTTTTGAATGTAAAATTCAGTTGTTATTCTTACAGCTTTCTTTTTTAGTTTTTAAATGATGAAATAAGGATTAAGATTTCAGACTTCTATTTTCAAATACTTCTATGAAAATAATGAATATTCTTAATTCCCCAAAATTAAAATGTCAAATTAGATAAAAGGCAATATTATATTTCCTATTTTTAACACTGGCTTTTGAAGAATAAAATTTATATTAGAAAAACTGAATTCAAGGATTTGGTAAAGATCAGACTGAGGCTAATTTGTAGAATTATCAAATTTAAACTCATTACTAGTTTGTTATATTTCAATCAGAAGCTTCATGTCTTTAGACAATGGTTTTTATGTATATAATTTGAACAACACATTACTATACAAAAGGAAAAAAAACTATGTAAAACTGTACAACTGAAAAAACACACAGTATTATGGGGAGTTGGTGACACAGTACACAACGAAATGAGAGAACACAAGCGCCAATGGAGCTCCACCGACTCTGGGGCTCTCTGTATACACTGAGTTCTATTTTCTAGGGGGAAACATGTGAATTGACACTTATTCTGTGCTCTGAAATGCCCTTCCCAATACATCCCCCACCATCAGTGTCTTTCTTGCTTCCTGCTTTCCCTTGCAGCCAAAACTCATGAAAAAGTGGTTTAAATTAGCTATTTCAGATTTTCATCTCATACTAATTTTTCAATCCACCCTAATTTGGTTTCTACACCCACTCTTCAACTAAAATTGTTTCTGTTAATATGACCAGCAATGTCCATGTCACTACTTCCAATGGGTACTTTTCAGTCTTATTTAATCCCTCAGCAGCATCTGGTTGTTCACTTCCTCTTTCCTGAGGCATTTCCATCCTTTGGCATGGGTGATGATAACATGCTCTACTACTTTCCACTTACTTCTCAGACTGCTTTGCCTCACTCTCCTTTGCCCACCTCTACTTACCTTTAACAACGTTGGTGTTCTTTAGCATGCAGTAAGCCCTCCTTCCTTCTTACTCCGTTTTTTTCTCTAGGTATCCTCGTTCACACTCCCAAGGTTTCAAATATCCTCTATAGGCCAGTGGAGATTTCTATCTCCAGTCCAGACCTATCTCCGGAGCTTAGCCCATTACATCCACCTGCTTACTCAACATATCCACTGGAACATTAAATTCAACACGGCAAAAACTTAACACTTGGTCTCATGCCAAACCCAGGCCAACTCAACCACAAAGCTGCTTCTTTGGAGTGTTCTCTAGTTCTCAATAAGTAGCACGACTAGGCACCCACTGCTCATGCCAGAAATATGGTGTCATCCTTGACATGCTCCCCTTCTTTACCCAACACTGCCAATCAATTAAATTCTTTTGATTTTACCCCTTTTATATTTCACCACTCCATTTACTTCTCTCTATCACCATTATTATCACTCCAGTCCAAGCCACCATCATTGCTTGACTACTCCCTAGTGGGTCCTGGGTAAACACTAGGGCTCTGCCCCAATCCATTATCTACTCTGGAGTTGGAATGCTTTTTTTTTTTTTTTTTTTTTTTGGTGAGACAGGGTCTTGCTCTGTTGCCCAGACCGGAGTGCAATGGCATGATCATAGCTCACTGCAACTTCCAACTCCCAGGCTCAAGCAGCCCTCCTGGCCCAGCCTCCTAAGTAGCTAGGACTACAAGCACATGCCACCATGCCCAGCTCATTTTTAAATTGTTTTTAGAGAGAGAGCCTCGCTGTGTTGCCCAGGCTGGCCTCAAACTCCTGGCCTCAAGCAATCCTCCCTCCTGAGCCTCCCAAAGTGCTAGGATTACAGGTATGAGTCACTGCACCTAGCCTAGAATGCTATTTCTAAAATGCAAATCTGATCACATCACTCCTCTGTTTTTAACAAACCTTTTGATTTCTTCCCATTAATAACAGGGTAAAATAAAAGGTCCTTGATAAAAACTTAAAGACCCTGCCTTGAGGTCTGGCCCTTGCCTACCTCTCCAACCTCACATGCCACTCTTTCCCTTATCTTTATGTTAAACACATAGTTCTTTCTCTTTCTCAAAAATACCATGCTTTTCTACCTCAGGACTGTCAATTTTACAGTTTCCCTTCTCTAGAACAGAAGTTGGCAAACGTTTTTAGGAGAGGGCCAGCCAATAAATATATTGGCTGCGTGGGCCAAGAGGCCACAGTCTCTGACTCGACTGCTCAACTCTGACGTTGTGGCATGAAAGCAGCCACAGACAATATGTAACAAACGATCATGACTACGTTCCTGGGCCATAAAAAATGGGCTGTGGACTGGGGCACAGTTTGCCAACTCCTGTTCTAGAAGGCTAATGATCCCTAACCTCATTACTTACAGATTGAAGTGCCGTGTTCTTATTGAAGCTTTTCCTGATCAGGATAAATCCCCTTATTAAATGTACTTATATCACAAAGTATATGTCTCTTTCCTAGAACTGATAATTATTGTAGAGTTGACCCTTGAATAATGTGGGGGTTAGGGGCACAGACCCCCCCCATGCAGTCAAAAATTTACATATAACTTTTGACTCCCCCAAACTTAACTACTAATAGCTTACTGTTAACTAGAAGCCTTACTGATAATATAAATAGTTGATTAACATGTTTTGTATGTTATATGTATTATATACTATATTCTTACAATAAAGTAAACTAGAGAAAAAATGTTATTGAGAAAATCATAAAGAAGAGAAAATACATTTACAGTATTATACTGTTATTTATTGATGCCTGACTCTAGCAATACTATCAGTGCAACCTCTGATAGAGATTTAATCTCTTTGGGTCTACTACATGTTTTATCTTAAAAAAGGCACAAAAAATCTAATTTCTACAAAATATATCTTGAAATTCCTCCATATTACAATATTACCAATTTATACCTTAAAGGGTGATGGTTTTCCTCCACTGTTCTAGATTAAATCTAATTCTCTATCTTTAGAGAATAGCAAAAAGGGGATGTGCTGTCCTCTTTGCATCTAATAACAACAACCTAAAAGTATTAGGTTTTGAGAATGTCTCTGGAGTTGCATAATGATCATGAATTCTATTTATTTCACAGCAATTCCCCATCTATTTATAAGCCAAACACATTCCATATATGGCACATCAGGTGATTATTAAACCTTTATTACCTTTGCTTCATTGTCTCATGTACTCTCCCATGCTGGACACACTGTTGCTCCAATTCATCATTTCTTCTCTGTAACTTTTCTAGTTTGTCATATGTATATCTTTTTTCTTGACTGAGCTGAGCTATTTCAGATCTAGAGAGGTGAAAACACAGAAATAATAGATGTTACAGGTTCTTACTATTAGAGTATATTTTTACCATATAACCTTACCCTTATCTTATATTTCATACTTAAATGTAACAGTATAACAAAAATTATTTTATGTAAAAGAAAATACTTCAGAAATTACAAAATACCTAGAGATACATATGCATTGTAGGGACTCAAGTGTTAGATAAACAAATAACAACTTACTCTAATAGAAATGGCTTTTCTAAGGAACAAGACAAAGATGGTAATGATCAAATCTCTTTTTAAAAAGACTATCATTCATTTAACAAATGCTTACTGAGCGTTTAATATAGGCCAGTCACCAGGTTTTAAAGAAACAGCCCCAGGCCTAATCTCTGTAACAGAGAATTTCTTTCAATTAACATAGCCAATTTAATGGCACATGGTTAAAATCAAATAGTTCTGTGATAGATAATTTTATATGTCAACTTGGCTGGGCCACAGTGCCCAGATATTTGGCCAAACATTATTCTGGATGTTTCTGTGAAGGCATCTTTTAGACGAGATTAACATTTAAGTCGGTGGACTTCAAGTAAAGCAGATTGCCCTCCGTGTAGGTGGGCCTTGTCCAATCAGTAGAAGGCATTAATAGAACAAAGACTGACCTCCCTGAGCAAGAAGGATTTCTACCTCCAGACTGCCTTTGGACTTAAACTGCAACTCTTCCCTAGTTTTCCAGCCTGCCTACCCTGAAGATTTTGTACTTACTAAGCCTCCACAATCACAGCAGCCAATTCCTTAAAATAAATCTCTGTGTCTATCTGTATTTAGATCTAGATATATTGATAGATAGATCAATCAGTAGATAGATATCCTGTTGGTTCTGTTTCTCCTGAAGAACACTTAACAAGTTCTAAAAGGCATAATAATCTAAAGCAGAAGACTCCTGTCTCCTGACCTCCAGTCCAGCTAAACAGTGACAAATACTTTCAATTTTTGTAAAGCTATTTCTTCTGGTATTTACCTCCATATTTTTAAATATGTTCATCCACTACCTCTTGTTCCATCAATTAAGAAATTTCTACTGACTTATTATGGTAAACGAAGATTAAACTCTTCTATATGCCTCATTCTCCTTCTTTCATCTCCAGCTTGTCAATATAATTACCAGTATTTCAGTTTGGGGTTCAATTAATATCAGTGTTTCTTTATAATGACTACTTAAATATTGGTCCTTGCTATCCAAGTAGTAGATTATGATTACATTTGCATTTATGTACATTAATTTTCTCCAAACTAGTGGGCTCTAGCATTGGGTGACTGAGTGGCAAGCCATCTTTTCTGATGGGAGATTCTCAAATATCAGTATCCGTCATCATTTTGTCTGTGGACATTCTGTGGCTCGGGAGAAGGATCTTTCAGTTTCCTGCTGTTGTGTACAATCTTGACTACCAGCAACCTAGAAGCTGGGTGGAAACAGGGGGTGAGGATCTCACCTTTCAGACTACAGTCTTTCTCTTAATCCCTCTATTCTACCTTCTGTGCCCCTGTTTTAACCAGAGCTCTCTGGTTTAATCTCTTCAGAGAGGAAGCCCCTAGTCCTCTGGCTGCAAGAGGTGGAGTAGAAATAGTCAATTTTTCTTTCAAGATTTTCCGGAATTCTGAGAACAGATCAGCTTGCTTCATATATCCATACCCCACTCTGTGGACACTGAAGATTAACCATTCTCCATTCTGCTAAGTCAGGTACCATTTTTCCAACCTTCTCTCTGCCTTCATATATTTCACTTGGGATCATGGATATCTCCTTGGGTGATGGCTGATGTCCCTCAGGAAATATGCTGTCTTTAGTGTCTTAGATAACAATCTCAAGTCTCAAAATTTGAAGATCAGAAAGATATCTTTCCAGGAAAAGTTCCCCTGTCCTTGTTTTAATTAAACTCTAAACTGTTGACCACTGCCCCCATCTCCTCATGCCCTACTGCCTCATCAGGTACAAGTGAAAGCTTAAAACTCTTGCAGATTATAAAATAAGTAGCTTCCAGGTTAACGATTGGTTTGTTTCCTGAAGTTTAAGTAAGACTCTAGTTGTAAAATTAATTCCCTCCAAAGAAACTGTTCTTTCATTAGGCAAGATAGACTTTTCTTCCTGGTCAGGAAAGGATTTGGATTTGCTAAGGGAAATCTCACCTTCCAAATCGTTCTTTCCAAGGACCAAGCTGCTCACATGTTTGGAGCAATCTCTTGCTTTTAGTTCACCTCATTCCTCATTTTGTTTTTATCTTGGTTTAAGTGTCATCCCAAAGGAAGCTTGCCTTGATTAATACCTTGCAGTTCTCAATATGGCAGCATATTTTTGAAACTACCTCTAGCCTTTACACATACATTAGCTTATAATTTATTCTTTTGAATAGTGCTTTATTCCTTCTCTTTCTTACTAGATTATACATGAGAGCATGGGTTACCTCATTTTTAAGCTCAGATCAAGTGCTCAATCTACATTTGCTTCTCCTAATAAGAATTTACCCATATTTGAAATAGTACAAAACACGTTAATAATGACTTATGTTTCTCCTTTCAAAATTGAATATAATATAAAAGAAATTAGAGGTAGTTATAATAAATTTTTAATTTAGTACTTCTTCCAAGATTAGTGTCTCCTATCATACCATGCACTAAAATTAATTCCAAAAAAAAAAGAAAAAAATCCTTAAACTATGTTAGAAAAAAATGCAGGAGAACATTTATCTATTCAGGTACTGAAGCAAAAAGGCATTTTTTAAAAGAAAAATCACAAAGAAAAAATCAATTTTATAAAGCTTCTATTCTTACAAGTCATGTTTGGAAAAAATTGTATGTTTGTGTGAAAATATTCATTACAGCATTATTTCTAGAAATAACCTTACTATGCAATCCAGTATTTGGAAACTTAACCCAGAAATCTATCATCAGGAGATTGGTTACACTACTTATTCAATGGAATATCAAGATATTATTCTGAAAATGTGGCTATTTATTAATGTTCTTTATTGACCTAAAACTATGACATATTGGTAAGAAAAGGAAAACACTACAAATCAGCATGTATAATGTGATTCCATTTCATAATTTTAAAAAATATTTTGACATGTATACCAAATATTAATATTAATATTGATTATTTCTGCATGGTAGGATCAGGAGTGTTTTCTCTTTTCTTTATTCATCCTTTTCCATGCTTTATAAATTTTATATATGGATATGTATTGTATTTTTTTAAAAAATAAAGTCATTTTGATTTTGAAAAAGTTCATTATAAAACAAAATGCAGAAGTCAATAGTGGAGGATTTGGGGAGGGGACAGAGAATATATGGGAACTCTCAGTACTTTCTCCTCAGTTTTGCTGTGAACCTAAAACTGCTCTAAAAATAAAGTTTATTAATTAAAAAAATGTAAAGAACTAGGAAAACATTTATAAGAAACAGGACTGATGAAGATTAAAAGCATCGTTAAATAAAGTACTAACTCCACTCTCCAATTAAGAAAAGTACAAGGAATATGAAAAATATCCACAGAAGAAACAATAAACATTTATAAAATATTCAATTTCACTATTATTCAAAGAAATACATAACGAAACCAGATACTACTATCAAATATTTCTTGCATGTCTACTCCATAACAAATAGGGGAGTCCATCCTTTACATTAATGATCTCAGTTAATCCTACAAGGTACTCGTGTTTCTTTCTTCTTCTCTGTGAGGTAATTATGAAGTTTAATGATTTGCCTACGATCACCCAAAGGGTGGACGGCCAAGCCCACATACTAATACTAATCCTCCAATTCTTAAGGGGTAGTCTACCCACTGTGCAATACTGCCTCCCCCTTTGTTTTCTTTACCTTCCACTTCTTATTAATGTCACATACTGATATGGGTATATACATACTGAGCAGAGTTTAGTACGGTACTTAAGCAAAGGAAAACACATTAAGAGCCTCAAAAGAATTCACAGTCTTTGGACCAACAATCCCTTTTTAGCCACCTCTACTAAGGGAATCATCAAAAATTCAGATTTGTGTACACAGTTATTATCATATTATTCACAATGGTTAAAAATTAGAAACATCTTAAATGTCTAATGAATTATTACGCATATAAATGATTCAATTAAAATTTTGTTTTCAGAGTATTTACGGATGTAGAAAAACGCTCATTAGATGAGATGATATTAAGTGAAAAAGCAGATGTAAAACTATATATATACTATAATCTCAGTCACAATGTAAATATATGCATACATACACATGGAAAATGACTGAAAGGAAATATGTAAAAGGTAACAATAGTTATCTCTGGATGGTAATGTCACAGAAAATTTTTTCCTTAATTCTTCTTTGTATTTTTCAAATTCCACACAGTAAGGATCTCTTACATAATCACAAAAATGTAAACATTATTTGTAATGTACATGCTACTCCCAAGTGTGTTATTGCAACAATCTTTTTTTTCTGCTTTGCATATTTTTGGATTTTTCTTTATTTATAATGGTAATTTGCTTACCAACTTCCATTGTTCAAGAAAAACTGGGTACATGTGCAGGCACATCATCCTTTTTCTGTCTAGAGCTCACAATATATTCATAGAACCAGTAGTTTGCAAAGCTCAAACAGTAAACTTACAAGTTTCTATGTTAGTTTTGAGATACATTTGTGGCATGGTTATGCTAGTGTCATATAAAAGGATAACTGACTCTAATCCATTTTCATAGAAAATTTGGGTAATTTCTGGCTTTACAGAAGCATGAACTTTCCCCTGGATTTTTATATACCAGTTATATTGTGTAATTGCATTTACATGAAATAGAAGATATTTTACTACTATAATTCAGATTAAAATGATTGCATTTAAAGGAAAACATGACACTAATTTTTTTATTCTTTTAGATTCTGGTTTGACTTTTGGTAACAATTAGCAGAAGCCAGTATCAGTCTCCTCTTGTAGAATATAATATTTGTAGTATCCTAACCTAACATCATCTAAACATGCAAGGGAAAAAAAATAGTTCAACCGGGTGTGTGTTCTTCACTTCAATTAAACTCACACAGTTGGATACCTACTGTTGCCAAAGCAGTAATATAATTTATACATTATAGTCCACACAGTAAAACTACACTAAAAGTCATTTAACAATATTTATAACATCATAAAATACAGTGTTAAAATATATGAACTGCAATATGTACCAAAATTATAAAATTTGTTTCTCATCATCAGTGATTAAAACCAGGATCATTGCTCTAGCCTCAATACTCACAACCCTGGTGACAGATTAGAATTCAAATCTTAATGATCAATTTACAATTAACAAGATAGAAGTGAAACAAATTAAACCAACCATTATATATAACGAGACCCCATGGACTCCCATTGTTCCTCTTAATTACAAAACGCAAATCACAAATACACAATGGGCAGTGTTAGACATCAATCCACAAGCCTAGCAACCCAGAAAGTGACAATGACAGAAAAGAAAGAAGAGAAGCAAAACCACGTAGACCGGGTTCTGTGCTCTATCCTGCTCTTTTCAAAGTGCAAGTGGTGAAAGGCTAAAACCTAGCACATACTAGATCTCCACTCTGCACGGGAAGTGCCCAACCTTCCCCAGCTCTTCCCAGGCCAGGTGTCAGATAACACTGCAAATTGCACTGCAGCGTTTTACTGCTGATTCATCTAAGCGTCTAGGGAGAGGGAACACTTCCCTCACTTTGATAAAGAAAAATCACAGTTGTTCCAATGATCTTTAAATTCTCCATTTACCTCCCTCAAAAACAACCCCATAACTGTAATAAGCTCTCAGAGTACTGGGGAATACAGAAGGAAGGGTAGCGAAAGTTTATGTGAGCTTCAACTAAAATCAGCCAGAATGTCTGCCTGGTGCCAATTAAAAGCAAAATGGAATTAATTCTCTTGCCTGATGGTCAAAAACAAGCTATATAAAATGCACAGAATCGGCAGTTCATTTTTAGTTTTAAAATGGGACGTGCCATTCACAAACCCTGGGGTTACAGACACCACTACGTGCAGTGTGGAATACACACAGTGCGCAAAGTACAGTGCTAATCTCTATGGAGGCTTCCAGAGAACAGAAGCAGTCGTCACTGCCATAATGCGACTTACGGTCTACTTGGGGAGAAAACACATACACAGACATACACACACAGAGGTACCATTTCAAAACATTTTCACAGAGCAGCCTAGCATGAGGCTGGGGCAGAGAGTAAGAGTATACAGGCACAGCGAGCCCAGATTGTCAGCTTTCCTTGTGATTCTGCATGGGCTCTAGTCAAATGACTAGATCTGTGAGTAAAAGAGCTTTTTTTAAATGGTATGAATCCATTTGTTTAGTTTGGCATTTTGAATAACGTAAAACTCTTAGAGAAATGTTGCTAGTAAAGACAGGAGAGCAAAAAAATGTGTTTTAATTATTGATCAATGCAAAATAAATATACTTACTTTCAGGAAAATTTTTACTGTAGTACTCTGAGAAAAATCTGGACCAAAATTACCATATGGATTACACAATTATTTTGGAGACTGAGTTTCCACAATGACAAAACTTCAGAAACTCCAAGACTTCTGTCATCTAAAAGCACAGGGGAAATTATTTATCCCCAAAATTTAGTATAGGGTGAGCAGAGGCAAACTCCTGGAGGGTTTCCACAGGCTTCATTATGTTTATAATTTTTATTTAAAAAGAAACACTCTGCGCCCTTCAAGTTTTATAGGTGGTTTCAAAGCAGAAGGTAACGTCAAAATGGAATGTTAAATTTGGCATGAATGAGTTGTTGAAAATGTCATAAGTAGGAAGGAGTCAAGGAGAAATGAGACAGGATCTCACACAAACAACCCTAAAATCACAATTTGTCCTACCTACCACTTTCTTGTGAGGCACATAAATGCACCTTTGGTAAACTCTAAGGGCTCTTAAAAGTTTTAAAAGTAATAAGTAACAATTTATTGCGTGTTTACTACTTGCCAGGCCTTAGTTTTGAATCAAATTGTAAAGTTACAGTAGGTTCCCATTTTAATTCTTCAGATTTACAAAACTCAACCAGATCCACATTGTCCTGATCCTGCTTTGCCCTTAAAAAGGTTTTCATTGTGGTACAGACTTTATGTTTATCAGACATAATAACAAAGGCAATAATAGCTTGGTAAAGTGATATCCATATTACCAGTCAACACTCTTAAAACAATGCTATCAATGCAACAATAGCAGCTACTGTGTATTACTATGTGTCAAATATTATGCTAGGCACTTCATATATGTATGCTTTTACATATATATAGAGAGAGTTCTGATTCACACAACAATCCTGCAACATGGCTTTAGAAATGTTTTTACAGATGGAGAAGCTGAGGTTTGGGGAGATTAGGCAATGTGCCCAAGGTTACAGTAGCTAAGTGGCAGAATGAGATTCAAACCTAGTTCTTTTAGAATTCTGAGGTATTCTTTATTGCACACTGTCTGTCATCAACAAAGGAACAGGCTGGAATCAGAAGTCAGATCAGGATGTGGGGGTAGCACCATACTTGTTTGTTTATTAATTCATCATCCATTCATTCAATAAATATGTATTAAGGGCCAGCTATGTGTCTGATATAAAGGAACACATTCAATTTACAAAGTAGTGGTCAGGAGCTAGGGGAATCAGAAGCAAGAGGGGCTGGAGAGATGCTGAATTTCACATTCACTAGACAAGTACCGGGTGAGCTGATAGATCTAGTGGGAGAAAGAGAGGGCCTATGGGCACAAAGTACTGGTTAATCCAGGCTTGCAGGTTAACCCTCACATGCCAAGTATACTTCTCCACGTGAATTTAAAAATTAATTTTTCCTTCTCAAACTTTGCTATCCTAACTACCGTGGCCTGAATTTTCTTTAGTAGTAGACATACAATATTGTAATTATTTGGAACCAGAAATACCTAGGTTAGAAACCTAACTCTCCCACTTACCAGTTATTTAGACAGTTTTGGTTTTCTTAGCTGTAAATGAAGATACTAAATCCTGTCTCAAGTTGTTGTGGGAATTAAATAATATATACCAAGCACCTTTGTCTCTCTCTCTTTTTTTTTTAGACAAGGTCTTGCTCTGTTGCCCAGGCTAGAGTGTAGTGGCCTGATCACAGCTCACTGCAGCCTTGAACTTTTGGCCTCAGGTGATCCTTCTGCCTTGGCTTCCCAAACTGCTGGGATTACAGACGTGAGCCACAGCACCCGGCTCTTTGTCTCTTTCATATACTTCAATTATCTTGCCACCTTAGAGAGCAAGATAATTAATCAATAATCATCCACAAACCAATCTTAGACATAACCCAATAATATAAATTCCAGATTATTATCATTTTTTCCTACATTATATAAATCTAGTTTGTTTTTAACAAATTATTTACTTTTGGATTTATGTGGGACAAATCAAATATTTCTGGTTAGGAATAGCCACTGTTGATATTTCATGAGGGTTTCTTTCATGACAAAATCATTTGGTTTTCTTGGTCAAATTTCCCGAAAATATCTGGTATTTTGGCACCCTGAGGTTTTCCTCCACCAAAATAAGTTATTTAATTAGTATATGCTAAGAAGATGTGCATGTGCAGAGCACATTCTGGTTGGTTTTAGGAGCCTCTGCCTTCCTGTGAGCAGAAAGAATTGGACTCATAACCCCTCTGATTCCTCAAAAGATTCAGGGATGAGGATTCTATTAGCTGACACAGCTGGTTGATGCAAGAACCCAGGATGGAGCTCAGAGTAATCAGATATGCTCTGATCCTCCTGGAAATCATTTCTGAATGAAATACCTAAGTCAGTAGTTTGTTTGCTGAAGCATATTTCTTGCTCTGTGTAGATGTAAAGTGATATTTGACATCTAGATAGTTATGTGAATATTGCCTTTTATAATTCAGTTCAAAGTGATTATGTCCAATGTCATTCATTTATAAAAGAAGAAACTACCATCCAAGTAGGTCAAATAAATTTGTCCAAGATTACACAGTTACTGTAAGAGCTGAGATGAGGACCTGGGCTTCTTGCAATTTAGAATATAAAGTAATTTATTCACTGAGATAATCTGACTAGAAAATGTGCAGAAAAAAGTCATTAAGATTCCGATAAATGGATTTATAAAAGAGCAATGTACCTATAAAATAAATGATGGCTGTTCTATTAAAACAAAACAATTTTCGGAGAAGGAAAGGATGGTTTTGGTTTGTTTATTTCAAGGTATCATCTACTTTCATTTTTATATTTACAAATTTCACCTATTATCATTTGACCTAAAGATAGCTTTTATGTGTTCATGGAGAACTGTGATAATAGATTAAAACGTGTTAACTGTATCAACATAAGATTTTAAAACTGCTTATTTATCTGCATCCTCATATTATTATCACTTTGACCTTTGTTTTCTGAAATTTCATAGTTTTCAATCCTAAACATTAAAAAATAATAGTACATATACACGGTCATGAAAAAAACACAAAAGTGTCTGTACTGACAATTAAGAAAATGTCCATACAGAGAAACTATTTTCACAGAAAACTTGTACTAACAGATACCTAATTTTGATATTAGACCATAAAATAGTGGAAATGCCATTTTTAAAGGAAAAATTACAGTAATCACACAAATAGTGCTCTGAAAGTATTGTATAACATTACCTACCTGCTTTTTTGAGAGATTTGTTCCAGTTTCTTGGCTAATGTACAGCATTCTTCTTTTAATTTTGTCAAAAATGTATTCTGGGAGATCAGCAATGAATACTGTTCATTTTCTAGAAATAACAATAAACCCCCACCAATGTAAGATGTTTATCATACTGTTCAGTGCTTCCATATGTAGAGTGGGTAAAGTGCTTAGACCACTACACATTTCCTATAAGCCACTAGGTCACTTTCAATGTCCTAAGTCAAACAACCTATCATCTGGCAAGACCCTAAATCTTGTGAGTCATTTATTTTCATAATAATTACACACCAGAAACATTTTTTATCATACCAGCTTGGTGTAATGTTTTAACATTTTAATAAATTGTCAAATACCTCAAGTGGAGTCATAGATGCTTAGATCTTTGTAATATGGAAAATATTATATTTTTATTTTGACAATTTTACTATAAACAGAGTGTCAAAAATTCTCACAACCAGATAATTCAAAACTGAAATCATCAAGGAACTCTCTTCTACCCTGTAATTCATGCTTTGTTTCATATTTGTGCACATAGTTTACTACCCCCCCCATCTTGCATATACTTCTCTAATTATGAAGGTGACATGCGTGATTTTTCCTTAGAATTTTGATTTCACTGTCAACAGCATGAGCTTCACTGGATATTTGGTCAAAGAAATTGAAGGGTGTGATTTTTTTGTGTGTGCAAAATAAAAGGAAGTGTTCTTAAGGTGGTTTTAACAATTAAATAATCTGGCACTCAGATTCTGCCCAAGACTCTGATCAGGAGGATCCTGCTGGGGGTTTGGTGGGGGCAAATGATAATTTATCCTATAAACTTCCTCTTTTTGTTAGTGGAAAAATATCTTCTAAACCTGGTGAATTTTCATTTCTTCTGGCCAAATGCTGTTAGAAGAAAATCTCTACTGAAAGTGCTGGAGGGAATTATGTGAGTCAATATGATATTTGCGTCTTTATAAGTAGATTATTTAATGAATTTCACGTTAGTAATTTTTCAACTATAAGATAAAAGATTTTTTACTGCATCATCAAATACAATGTACATTAAATCATGTGAAAATTACCTGTAAGTGTAAGTTTTAATAGGCCCTTTATTTCTTTTCAATTTTAGCTAATGATTGGCAAAAAGCATATAGCGTACAAATCAAAATAAATCAGGCACTAAAACTAAGCAACATTTTTCTGGAAGAGACAGGATCAATTAAACTTTTGTTTTAATAGTACAATCAGGGTGGAGTATGTGGTGTGGAATTATAATGACTGACACTGTCTTGTTTTGACTAACACTGTCTGTGAACACACAACTCAAAAGTGAAAGAAACTACATAATGTTCTGACTGAACAAATCAAACTGCCTATTTTCAAAGTGCATTTTACTTTCAAATTAAAGGTAAAGAGTTACTGGCCAACTCAGTCTGCAGAATAGTGCCAATGTGATGAAAGATGGCAATTTTTAGCCAAGCTGCCAGCTGTGGTCAATGCCTTGTATTAGTGAATTTTAACAGCAGTTGTGAGAACTTGAAGAATGCAAAGGATTAAACATCACTCTAGATTGGGTTGGGGGAGGTGGGGAAATCATACAAATGCTAAAAATGTTCGAAGCTGCAAAGATTAAATAAAGGAACATATCAATTTGGAGCCACTGAATTACATCCAGCTGCGACAGTGAATTAAGAACCGATTAATGGTTAAAGCTTTTCTCCAGTTTGGATGCTGAAGCAAACTCATTAGGCTTTTAGAGTAGCTATAATGTGTGTACTGTGGGAACTGTTCAGTGCTATTCAGGAGACTCTAACTGTAAGCTCAGAGCATTTCCCGCAGAGCTTCTGATGCTATTTTCTTTATATAACATGTGTGCCTGAAAACCCAGCCAAAAACAAGCCCTTTGTTTTTCTACTTTGTTGTGGTCTCTCTCAGCTTTACGTTTCTTGAACACAGGTAAATAAACTCATAATCCAGATGGTGCAACAGATGTGAGAGCAGCACTCTGAAATCAACAGACAGTGGGCAATACTTTCCATTTTCTCTTTTAAACGCTAACTAATATGTAATTCGGAATCTCCGGTGTAGTTAGCATCTGCTCCCTTCGGCCAGCCAAAGGTTACAGGTGTTCCTGATGTCATTTCACAGTAAGGCGTGGGCCTGGCTTGTGAGTAAGTGCCCAGGCTCTAATCTTTCCCTACCACCTACCAGTTTTGTCATGCTGGGCCTCCATTTGCTGTATCTTCTGTGTCAGCTCCTGCTCTCTTTGCTGGGCCTGAAGGGCTTGGGCCTTTGCTTCGTTGCTAAAGCTCTGCTGAATGCTATCTTTTTCCAGTCTGCAAAACAGAGAGGAGACATACAGAAATTTAATCTACAGATGCACAGACCCCCATCATTTCCCCTACAGACCACAGAGAGCTGATATGCAGTAAATTGTTAAGCATAAGACGACAACAATCTTTCTACAGACACTCCCCACCTATAGGGGGAAAACCCAAAGGACTTTTCATACAATGTTAAATACATGCCATAAATCCAAATGGACTAAAGTATGCACCTTTAAAAATAAAAAAATCATGACAGCTGAATAATGGTATTTTGTAACTTTAAAGCAGACACCTTTTTTTCTACAACATTCTTCATGTTTTGCACTACCAATTAATATTTCACCTTCTGAATGGCCAATATTTCCTAAACATACTGGAATTCTCAGAACAGCAAGACTTAATTCTTAAATTAAACAATGCCTAAATCCTTAAAAATAAGCTTTGTAGACCGCTTCTATTTCTCCTCTGAAACTTAAAATGGAATCAAGTTTAATGAAGGAGACTATCTAGCGGCAAGTAAATTGTTCTGTAGCACCACATACATGTTTTCATTAAATATTTTCACACATCAGGCCATATAATGTGAATATAAATATGAATATGAAAATATTCACTTCATAAAAAAATCCCTCTTCATAAAAAAATCCCTCTTGTGTCATGTTGAAAGAAATTGTTGATGAAAAACTTCCGTAGTCAAAGACAACATCCTATCCCACTGTGACAGGACACTGACCTATCCCATTGGGTAGCCAATTACAGCGGCTTCTAAAGAGAGAAACTTCCTAAACAATTAGAACCTGAGGAATGTGAAGGACCTTATTGCTGGCAGCATTATGGATACTGATACTGTGTGTGTGCCACACACATAGGCACACACGTACACACACACACACACACTCGCTTGGTTCTTCAAATTCTAAATATAGGTGATATGAGGGTTTCCTTTAGTTAACTGACTTAGTTATTTCCAACTCCTGATCTCCTTGTGGGCATTTCTCATCCATGCTGCTTTAGTTTACTAATTGAGATACTTACTGCCTAGCCTTTGCCAAACTAAAAATAAACAATTCCATAAAGCTATCACTACTCGTCTATGTACCGCTGTGGAACTTCAACTCACTGGCTTCTAATTATAAAGCAACATAAGGAAAGCCTGTATTAAAACTGGTCAATGCATGTGGTAATGTTGTAGTGTAACATTCCGGAATGAAAATACACCCACACCTCCCTCAAATGGAATCATCAGGGGTCCATGCTAAATGTGAAATAAAGTCCCTTCTGGTACTTCTAATAACAACACCCCCCCTGGCTGTGGTCCAAGGTCTTGCCTCACACTCAATTCCAAACTAGTATATTGCAACAAATGGAGAGTCAGACTAGGCTACTTTTTGCCTCCCCAGTCACACCACGTACTTTCTGGCCATGGATCATTGCACATGTCTCTTCTTCTTCCTAGAATGCCTCCCTCCCGCCCAATCCCCCTGCAAGACATATACTACTCCTTTAAGGCCTAGCTCAAAATTCTTCCCCTCTCCTTCCTCTCTCTCCTAAATTAACTATTCTTTCTACAGTGACCTCAATATATGTTATGTACACCCTACAAAGATAGCATTTATATTGTTTTACATGTCTGTCTCCTTTTGTCATCTTTGTCTTTCTATACCCTGAGCCCAGCACAGTACTTGGCACATAGGAAGTGGGTAGTGAATGTTTAATGATTGGATGTTCTTATATCCTTGCCATAAGGACAAGGAAGGCTGCAATCTTTAAGTGTAGCTGGAGAATCTACTTAAGTCTTATATGAGGAGGCAAAAACTTTTCAGACATGTTAGAAAACATGCCTGGAAAAGAATGGCTCTAAGGCCTTGCCAGCTGGAGACCAAGCTTCTGAAGGAGCCAATTTGAAAAGAGCCCTGTGGACTCTCAATGAGTAACCATCCCCAAGTCAGACCCCCAGCTAGACTGGGAGATACAGGTAGGGAGACCTGGGGCTCTAAGATCCCTAACAATTTGGTGACTATAAATGCATTGTCCAAAACCAATACCCATTTGGGGGCGAATAGGGGCCCTATTAATAATTATGCCAAGACAGGCTGGGTGCGGTACCTCACACCTGTAACCTCAGCACTTTGGAAGGCCGAGGTGAGAGCATCACTTGAGCCCAGGAGTTTGAGACCAGACTGGGCAACACAGCAAAACCCCATCTCTACAAAAAATAAGAAAAATTAGTCAGGCATGATGGTGCATGCCTATAGTCCCAGCTAGTTGGGAGACTGAGGCAGAAGGACTGCTTGAGCCCAGGAGTTCAAGGTTGCAGTGAGCTATGATCATGCTGCTGCACTCCAGCCCAGGCAACAGAGTGAGACTCTGTCTCTAAAAAAATTTTTTTTAATAATAATTATACCAAGATAATAGTCATAACTGAAACTACCCATTGCAAACTGGGACTTATAGTTCCCCAACGTAAAGGGGTTGCCAATCTCACCATCGATTTTTAGAATAAGAAGCTAATTATTGATATTCTAAATTGACTATAGAAAAGAACTGCTGTCTTAATTGTAGACATCCTTATAAAACAATTTAAAAGAACTCTACCAACAAATGTTGAGTTACACATCAACTTAGGTTTCTTGAGTCTTTCCCCAATTTCACTCTATTTGAGAAACTACACATGTTATTTTTCATTGCACAAAAACATGGCACATTCTTGCTTTCCTACCTCCCTCCCCTTTCTCCTTTCCTATGCTGGCTTCTCCTCTTACAGGTTCTTTCTGACTTGGTAGGCTTTTTTTAAAATCTCAGAATGTTAGAACTGAAAGGGAACCTCAAATGTCTTTCATCAAACTCTCTCGCTTTATAGCTGAAAAAAAAAAAACACAAAAAAAACCCCCCTGAGGTCACAAAGAATTTGGAATCTGCTCATAGGTTACATAGGGAATGATTTAAAGGCAGAGGTAGGATTAAAAATATTTTTATTTAGGGAAACTTATTTTATAACACTCTAGAGGTAATGCAATAATGGATTGAAAGAATTAATAAAAACTACTTAGGTATCCAAGAAGGGACTAGGGAAAAATCCAAATCAATTCATTAAATATTTATCATAATTCTATTATGTGAAAGACACTCTCCTAAGCACTGGGTCAAATAAATATGAATAAGACATAGTCCTTGCCCCTAGTAGGGAGTTCAAAATGGAAAAAAAGATGGTAGATGGTAAAATACTTCATAAGAAAGGTACAAGGGAAAAAAACAACCAGAGCATAAACAAAGAGAGGTCACTTCCTGGGTGCAAGAGCATCGTGAAGGATAGTCAAGCCAGTCTCCCCAGCAGGTTTTCTTTCAGTTCCCATTCAAAACACTGATGATCTCCTTTAACCAAACTTGCACTTAGCCCTATTTTACAAGTTGGAGTAAAAGCAATGGCGGTGAAGAAGAATTTCTTGGTAGTTATTAAAATGGAGCCAAAGGAGTTATTCACAAGAGCTCAAAACTGGAAACAACCTAAATGTCCATCAACTGCTAAATGGATAAACAAATCGTGGTACAAGCCTCACAATGGAGTAATGGGCATGCTTGCAAGAAAAAGGAACAAGTTACTGTTACATACAACACCTAGATGAACTTCAAAAGCAGTGCACTTAAAGAAGCCAGACACCAAAGACACACTTTAGATGTCATTTACATGACATTCTAGAAAAGTAAACACTAAGTGACAGAAAGGTAAGGAGATGCATGAGGGAACAGAAAGGCACAAGAGAACTTTTTGAGTTGGTGGAAATGTTCTGTATCATGATTATGATGATTCCACAACTGTATACATTTGTCAAAACACATTTAACTGTATGTAAAGTTGGTGACTTTTATTATATTTAAATTTACCCCAAGAAAGCTGATTTTAAAAAGGAACAAATGCTCTGGAATAGGAACATCCATTTTTATTCTCCAAATTATCCACGTCACCTGTAATCTATGCATGTGTGGGCCACATCAATGTTTTCTTGGTAAAAACTCTGAATTAAGGAGTGAACAAGTACTACTGGCTAGGCCTCAAACATAGACTAAGCATACATTGAGGGTTAAGTCACTCCTTTTTTCCAATTATACTTATGGTTGATTGTATTTTCTAACAATGGCCACAATAATATTTACCATTCCATTTTTAAAAAATGGGACTGAAGAATTAACTTTACTTTTCTGATCCTCAATTTTTTCATATCATTTATTATTTTAAATCTTGCTATTTTAAAAACATCCATCTCACAGAGCAAAAATGATTTGTTAAATAGATTTTTAAAAAGCACGTTTTCAATTTAGAGCTAGAGTAAGGGAGCAAGAGTTTCTAATGATCCTAAAGCTGAACAATGAACCAGGGACAGAGACCATGAAAGCCTCAAGTCTGAGAACAAGAATTTGGCAGTAGCGGGATTGAGGCCCCAATCCCATCTGCCATGTTTCTATTCACCTGTTCACTGATGTCTGAAGCTCCAGTATTACATATACAACCTTTTTGGTTAAAAGGTGTTTTCCTTTAAAAGTACAACATCGAGAGCTTTGTGACAGTAGCATATTGGTGTGACAAAACTCATTTATAACGTGCTTACTAGCTGAAAATCATTCTTGAAGGAATATAGATAGAAACAGCAGGGAGGCGCTGGGTGCTGTTGTGAGTTCAGACACAAGATGTACATTTGTCCCAATATTGGTGGTATTAGCTTTGATCACTTGGTTAATACCATTCGTGCAATGGAAAATGTTTAACAACTGGTCTCCGGGATTGGGAAATCCTTCATTTGTAGTGTTTACCAATTTTTAGTATAGATGCTTCCACCATGGTCTATTTTAAGCTACCAAAATTACATCACTGTACACCAACTTGGGGAGAAATACACACAATCGGCTTTCATGGGTTGACATGAGCCAGCCCCAGCACACCACTGGTGAGGCGAGCTCTCCCAGGCTTCTCCACTGTAAAGTTACTGTTTTCCCCTTTGAAATTAACAGGTAATTTGTTGGGAGCTGCTGAGACTATGTAAATATCTTTTTCCTTATCAAACTCTCACCTACTAGGTTTAACATACTATGATGACTTTTCTACTCCATCATTCTTTCCCAATTTATTAGTTAACACTGTGTTATAAGGAAGAGTTTTCCCTTCTCTCTCATTTATTAATTTATTGATGTCAGCATGGAGTTGTGGATGATTCTTATTTTATTCATTGGGTTATAACCCCTTATGACCATTATTTTTATGCTCAGCTCATCTTGGTTTTGGCCGGTGGGGACCCCTTAAGGTGGCTGCTGTGTGACATGTCTTCATTATTCTTCCGCACTTCTTGGCCTTCTATCCCCACAAGATGTTGCAGGCTCATCTTGTACTGTCCTTGTACCAGTCTTAGAATCAGCATTTGTCTAGGGGCCCTTTTCATGCCTTTTAGTGGAGAATGGTATTTAGAAACCAAGATCTGTCACTAGGTGGTACTCATAGTTACTGCAAAGTCATTGATTCTAGGTCACCTTAGTAGACAAAGTCAGGACACGAATATACATAAAAATGTATAAGTATGAATATAAATATAAATATTTGCCTATATGTGTCTATATGAATATATACATACACATTCATACTGATATTTCAATTATCCATATGTGTACGTGTCATTTAATACCTACATTATCCATCTTGACAGCCAAGTCCCAAGCTAGTTCTCCTTCTCCTTTCTCCTTTGTCCCATGTGCTATTGGATTACTTCCTCCTACAACGACACCATCATTTAGTTGTATCCTCCTCAAAAAAAAATAGTGACCTTTGCAAAAATATTGAAAGGCACCACAAACACATCTCCTGCCTCAAGCTAGTTACAGACTCCTAAGAGAGATAAGACATGTACATCTATCTGGAATGGAAATCCATGGAAAACAGGAACCTTTGTTTTGCTCACTAATTTATTCCCCAAACCTGGAATAGTAACTGGTATACAGTTGTGTGGTCAACACGTATTTGATGAGTGAATAAACAAATGAATGGATGAATAAATGAATGAACAACTGTTAAGAGGTAGAAAGTACTAAGTATTCTCACAGGTGTAAGTATTGTCCTATCTACTGACTAGAAGATGAAAATGTGAAAAAATAATCCCTATTTTGGCCAAGAATTTAATTTAGTTTTATTATTATTATTCACAATAATAACAAAACCAAAACAATAATAAAATTAGTAGACAGCATGATGTCTTCCATATGTTTAAGAAGAACTAAAAACCTCATGCTTGTTTATGGGAGGTAATGGGGCTATGTTCTCATATTTGAGCAAATGTAGAACTACTAAAAGGGAAAATACAGAGGAACAGGATTCTGTAAACCCCTACTTCCTTAAGTACGCAAAAAACTTAATGGCATCATACATATTTCCTAGAGTAAATTACTTCTATTTTCTTCAGTGCAAACTATGTTAGAACTTTCAGTGCAATGTTGAAAGGTAACTTATCAGATCAGAGCATGAGTCACTTCTGAGAAAGAAAGCAGAAAGAGAAAGGAGGTCACCTTCTTTCAAAGAAATACACACAAAGGAAATGAAATATTTAACAGGAACTTCCCTAAAAATAATTTTCCCTCCAAAAACATTCTTACAGTATCTACAAAATAATTTTAAAACTTTATCTACAAAATTTTAATTTTGAGGCCAAAGAGGGTATTCTTGACTAGATATTGCCTGCTTCTGTTACACCTGCACAACTTGTATTTACTTAAAACAAAACCACAGACTCTTACTATGGCATCATCCTTTGCATGTCTGTGTTTTCTGTTTTACAAGGCACACTCAAAAGCATTGACCTCTCTATTCTTCATAACAATTCTGTAAGGCATATATAAGGAATATATGGAGCATATATTCCTGCTTGACAGATTAAGGCATCTCAAGCTCAGGGAATTAAGAGATCTTTCTCCAAGGCACACAGCTAGTAAGTGGCAAAGCTGGAGCCAGAACCTATCTTCTTACTCCAAGTCCAGTGTTCTTTCTATTCCATGGCACTGCCTCACATGAGGGGTTTATTTCCTTAAACAGTATATTGCTCATACATTGAACAAATACATAAGTGACTACTTTGTGCCAAGCACAAAAGTATGAGGATGCATCAGCATATAAGACACAGACTATGCCCTCAGAGAGTTTATGGCCTAGTGAATAAAGTAAACAATATTGACAAAAAACAAAAAAGAATAACTGAAATAGTATGATAAAAATTAAAATAGGGCTAAATTCCTGCTACCATACAGGTGGATAGGACAGGAGTTGGGGAGTGGCTAGGAACAGTGAGGAAGGATTTCAGGAAGCTTAAAAAATTAGAGGCTTAAAATATGAGTAGTAATCAGCCATGCAAAGAATGAGAAGAAAATTGTTACAAGTGAAGTGGACAATGTGTGCGAAGACCTAGGGAGGGGAGATAACCAGGTGCCTTTGGAAAATTACAAATAGTCTTGACATGACCGGAGGCTGGAGTATGTATGTTGTGGGGTGGCAGTGAGCAGTTGGTGGAGGGGAGATTGCTGAAGAAGGAGGAGACTGGAGATGTAGGCAAAAGCCAGAACATGGAGCTATTTTTAAGGCCCTCATCCTGAGGGAAATAGGGAGCCAATGTAGGGTTTTAAGCAGGGGAGTGTTGTGATCACACTCGTGCTTTAGAAAGATCACGCTGGCTGCAATGTGGGGAACAGATGGGGAAAGGACAACATTAGAAGCATGGAAGGCACTTATTACTATAGCAATAGTAAGAGCAATTTCTGTAATGGTTTCTTTAGATGTGGTGGATACCATAGGTAGGTACTGAGATTGACTGAACAGTCCCATCAAAGGCACATTTCACTAATTTTCAGCCTTAAAATGTTTTCAGTTAGTTCAGGGGTGCCTGATGCATTAAGTGACTGTAGGGGACAAAGTTCCTGTGAGATAGTAAAGCACTCCCTTATCCTATTTTACAATACCATGTGCCAAATCGACCAAAGAATAAAGACAAATTTGCCGTTATATAAAATACACTAGATCATGATTTTGCCTTTGTATCTTCATGTTGTCAAAAATTCATATTTTCCATTTCTGATTTGTCTGTGTAAACTAATAACTTTGATTCATTCTCACTTTTCTTCTCTGAAAAGTATTCTCAGTGATTAATCCCTGTGAAGAGTAACTTCAAATCAGGTATCAGTCGGATCAATATATATTATAATGGCATTTCTATAACCTGTCAATAGATATGCATCATTATCAAATTGTGGTACAACTGATTGAAGAGCTTCTATTCTATTACTAAAATGTTTTATAAATTAATTTCTCGGATCTATTATTAAATGGGGAACATGTTGGTTCCTTTGCAGCTATAAAATTTATTTAGAAATATGTTATAATGGTAAGAATTATAACTATTAAATATATTTTTATAATATCTTATCTTTCAAGTATGATGGAGTAATGCTTCATTTATCTGGCATGTTGGGAAAAGAGGTGTTCCACATGAGAGAATTTTCCAGGTATTAGATCCATAGAATTCTGACCATTTGTAGTACAAATATGTCTATAATATATTAATTATGGCTCTGCTTTCTTAAGCAAACTATACCAAATACAACACACTCTTCTTGAAAATTATGGATCATAATTTAAAATAAGGTAGGCCTACTTACTGCTGCTATTCCCTCTGCTAGGAAGCTGCTAGGGATCATTGCTCATTGCTATATCTTAAGTGCCTAACACTAGCGGGAAACAGAAGGCACTCAATAATATTTGTTGCAAAAAAGGTCCCAGATGTTATTCTAAAGAACAAAAATGCAAATTGATCTACTCTTATAATTTTTTATTGGTTGTTTTGCTACAATGTGCTGCCATATTTTTTGTTTTGTTTTTAATGTTTTTTGTTTTTCAACATCTAAAAGTGATGTCTTAGGATAGTTCCATTGATCCTGCACAGAAAAATGCAAAGGCTTCATGATAGTTATTTGGTTCTTAAAAGTGTTTTTAAATTTATATCTGTTTATAGCTATGTTTCAAATGACTGCACTAGCCTGAAGTCTGAGTAAGTGGGGAACTTCTGTAATAAAGACAGTAGGATTTTCGTGATTGCTGAGATGGTGTGCCTTTGGTCAGATACCCAACATGCGTGGATGTAGAAATGAGGGTTGTGTTCTATTGACTACTGACCTTGGCCTGGTAACAAAACCATGGTAGATCATTTTTTTTTTACTACACATGAATATTAAGTGAAGTCGTTCATTTTTAAGGCTTTGCTGAGATCTCTGTAACTTCTCTGTCTTTGCGTACAATTCTGCAGCTGAAAAGTAATACATTTACAGAAAAGAAAACTGACCTGAGACCAGGTTTTCAGATTTCTACTCCAGTAGAAATTCTCATTCTTCTAAATGAGAAAATCATTGTTCTTGCCACAGCAATTAGGTCATTTTCTTCATCAAAACATTTTGCTTTTTAATCATGCTATGATTTAACATTATTTCTGTTTGACTTTGTAATACTTGCTTGTAACTATTCTTATGTCATTCTTCACTGTTTCCTCTGCTTCAGTAACTTAAGTAACATCTTCCTCTTCCTCTAGCCAGTCTTTACACTCACCATTCCTGTAGTTACGTACCTGCCCTTTCCATTCCTGAAGACCTGTTTTTCCTTTATTCTAAATCTATCTTCAAACTCATTTCCACACGGTAGCCTGTGCTGAGCCTACCCATACCAGAGGAAGTTGTGTTCTGAGAAACTAAATACAGGGAGCTGAAATCCTAAGATAACTCCACAAACAATGGCGTACTTTTGGCCTTTATCCCTTAGCACCTAAGCTCCACTGCCAGCAAGGCTGGGCCATCCATTTGTAAACAAGGAGACCAAAGCTGAGAGAACAGGCTTTGGGGTCCACCTGACTTGGCATCAGAGTCCCAATTCCTCCACTCCTAGGTGTATGCCCGAGCGAGTCACATACCCTATGACACAGTTTCCTTGAATGAAAAATAGAGTTAGTTACAGTACCGCTCCTTATAGGATTCTGAGGATATTGTAGGTGAAGTATTCTTAGTATAGTACTGACACATAGTAAGTTCCAAAATATTAATTAGTACCATTATTTTTGTTATCATTATTATTTTCTAGAAGATGACTAATCAAAGTGAAACAATCGCTATAACGATCTCACAGACAAACAACCTTCAGGAAAGAATGAAAATTTTCCTCAATTTACTAATAAAAGCTACACAGGGGGAGGTGGTATTGCGCAGTGGGTGTGAGCTTGGGCTTTGGACACACACATGGTGAGGCTTGAGCCCTGGCTCTACCACGTACCAGCTGTGTCATGTCACAGCAGAACTTCAGCTTCAGGTTTACTCAGTTTTCTCATTGATGAGATGGTATTAACAGGATTATGTGAGAAGCTCCACATAAAGCAACCAGCAATATCCAGCCCAGATCACCATTTGAAAGGTGTCTAAATTCAATGAACAGATTAGCATCTAGTTCTTTAATTGTCAAATTTATTTTCAACAACTCAACATGTAAAGGCAAAGATGAGACAGTAAGACATAGAAGAACTTCTTACAATGTGATGCTGGTAGAGTCAATTGTTCATTTGCTTTTCAAGAAATGAGCAGTGCAGTTTCCTCTATCTTCCTCCTCCTCCGCCTCAAAGTGGCAGTTCTACAGAAAAGGACTAATCAAAGTGAGTCCTTGTTACTGCCTCCAAAGTTAAAGAAAAAGCTGACATGATCTTCTTGTTTTAATAAAATTATTCCCATTATTTCAGAAATAGAATTCAAGGGTTAAGCCCATGAGAATCTAACTACATCTACATTGGGCACTGTGGGAAAGCTGGGAAAATGAGTAACGAAAGTCTAGGGCTGTGACATCTGGTATGGTAGTCACTGGGCACATGTGGCTAGGGAGCACTTGAAATATGGCTAGAGTGAATTGACATGTGCAGTGAGTGTAAAATACACACCAGAGTGTGAAGACTTAGGGGGAAAAAAGCCAAAAATATCTCATTAATAATTTGTTATATTTATTACATATTGAAATGATACTATTTTCCATATATTGGGTTAAATAAACTATGTTATTAAAATTAATTTCACCTGTTTCCTTTTAATTTTTAAAATGTGGCTATTTGAAATTTCAAAATTACATATGTGGTTTACATGTGGTTTACATTTTGTGGCTCCCATTGTATTTCTATTGGACAGCACTGGTCTGAGGAGCATCACTCCTTTACCTACCTCCCTACAGCAAAACATCATTTTTAATCCCGATTCCACAAATAAAAATAATCATATTGGCAAAAACTACTAAATATAAATGTCTCACGAAGATATCAAAGCTCAAAAACTATTAAAATGACTTTTTTTTACCTTGATAAGTTTTCCATTTAAGTCAGCCACTCATCATTATTTAAAAGGAAAAACAAAGGAGAAGAATTCTGATAGAACACTGAGAACAGCTGAAGAAGCAGTCACCATATTATACAATTTATTATTGTCTAAAAAGTTTATATACAAAAGCATCCATAATAACATCTTATTCTATGAAATCTTATTCAAAAATGATACTTTTTTTTTTTTTTGGTAAATCAGATCTGGTTTGAAGCAACTCCCAAAACACATATTCACATTTAAAATTAAATTACAAAGCATATGAAAAAGTTAATCCATATAGCCAAGCTGGCAAATTATTTTTAAAAAGTCCAGTTATGTAAATGGATTGCAGATTCCTGATAAGTTAATGTACATTTAATTGAAAAATATTCATTACTTGATAGTCTTTCTATAATACAATTTTAAAATGGGAAATAGAGTCACTGAGATTTCCCCCATGGATTTCTTTCCTCAGTGTCCGGCAATCGTCCCCATAGCATTCGTTACTTGTTTCTACTAAGACACTAACACTTTCAAAGGTAATCAAAGGGATCATGTAGTCCTATTAGTCAATCAATCTGTCAGCCAGTTTAGTAAACTATCCCACTGCCTGGTGAGTTAATCTGTTGCCTTTGTAGTTTTCACTTATTCCAAAACATTTTCTGCACCTTGAGGAATACAAATAAGCTAGTGAATGGTTTCAAACTTCTACAAAAATTGCTGGAGTTTATTTGTTGGGAGAAATATAATTCGAGAACCCTGAAGAGGGATGTGTGGGAAAGCCAGGACTACACATACTAAGTCTCCGTGAGAATCACAATTCCAGTGATCGTAATCATCCCAAGATTGTTATTTATAGAAAATCTCACCGGTAGAAATGTCTTGAAATAATTATAAATTATAGGCACCTCCAAGTATATTTACAGAAAAATTAACACATTATGAGTGCTAAACTTCTCAACTCCTAGAGCTCACTGCCCATGAGTTGCTCCATTTCTTCACAGCACAGGAAAGGAAACACATAGAAGGATGAACATTGGCATACCAAGGGTTGAAGGAAAATGAAATCTACTGCAGAGTCTGACTTGGGGGCCCATACTTTAATCTGTGCCAATAATTCCTGGCAGGAGATTGTCTAAAAAGTTTATATGCAAAAGCATCCATAATAACATCTTATTCTATGAAATCTTATTCAAAGGGGCATGCTTTTAATGGTGGCTCACGTCAATTAACTGACTGGTATCTAGTTATTAATTGTCACATTTATTTTCAGGAACTATTAACACATAAAGGCAAAGTTGGGACACTAAGATACAGAAGAACTTATTGTAATGTGACTATGTCCCAGCTAACTGTTCAGCTATTCTTGAAGTAATATGCCACCACCCCACACTCCCATTTCAGAGGTCTGACTAAATCTAAATGGAAAGTTACCTACCTATCTACTCTCTTCATGAACCCTATGTGTTATAATGAAAATGAAGTGGGGGGGGTATGATGTTTCAGAGGTACATCATAACAAAATAATCCCCATATGATAATTTTCAGTTGTCCTACGACAAATTAATTTAGGTTAGCTTTTCCCCAAGTGTATTCCCAAAACTCTGACTCCTGGGAGATGTGTACATATTTAATACAAATGTTTCCATAAGTCATATAAATTTGGGAAACTGAAAACTAAATTTCTTTCTATGAGATTCACAATATGCACTAACATATAAAAGGCTCTGAGAAGCCCTACTGTCAAGAACCCTGGTTAGTCTGTTTTAATAGCACTTTCTACAGGAAATTGACCATGGAACCTATTTTTCACAACATCCACCATCAGAGGCCACATAGTACAATGGATAAAACTGTAGTCTGGAGCCTAACTGCTTAGGCTTGAGTCTTACTCCACCACCCAGTAGTGCTATCACCTTGGTCAAGGTATTAACCTCTGAATATCTGTTTCCTTATCCGTAAAATGGGGCTTATAGCAGAATCTGCCTAGTAGGGTCATGTGGGGATTAAGCAAGTTAATGTGTGTAATGTGCCTATCACAGAGTAAGCAGTGTATGTGAGGGAGCTGTCATTACTAACCACTCCCAGATGAAGTGTTCTAAGGAGTGCATTTGGTAATTGCTGTTTGTAAGCTAAAGCACCTTTGCTTTTTTTGTTTCAAGAACTATTAATAGTAACTGTGTGCCAAAATCCAAAAAGAAAATATTTTTCCTTTCTGCAACAGGTTGTGAAATAACTTGTACTGAAGGACTTTTAATGGAGTTATTTAGACAAGTCATATTATCAATGAGTACAAAGGAGTAGAATGTGGGACATGGGAAGAGATGGAGAGTCTACTTTTTATTGTCACTAAACAACTGTTGCCTTGGGCAAATCACTTAGATTCTCTGCACCTCAGTTCACATATATTATAATGAGTGTTGGACTAGATGAATAGGTTCATTAATTCATTCATGTAAGATGATCTTGAGTTAAAGAAAG
Source organism: Daubentonia madagascariensis (assembly GCA_023783475.1). Classification (NCBI taxonomy): domain Eukaryota; kingdom Metazoa; phylum Chordata; class Mammalia; order Primates; family Daubentoniidae; genus Daubentonia; species Daubentonia madagascariensis. The sequence continues at coordinate 10,618,359 of JAKFHU010000258.1, read as the reverse complement.
TTTATAAATCTATATGTTGTTTTCTAGATTTTATACACACACAGACATACACACGTATGTATGTAATTACCTAAACCTCGTCTGCTAGGTTGCAGAATACCTGTAAAGAAAGATCATGGCCTCTTCATTTTTAAACTTTACACGGTGTCCAGTACAGCTGAACAGAACATGTGCTCAATAAATTAATAAATATCTGCTGAACAGCAATCAACTCGTTATTCCTTCATTCAAGAGAATTCAAAACTCCTATAATAAAAGACACAATACTGAGTAGAACTAAGTTTACATATTTCTGGGAAGCTATTAGTTCTACCTATAAAGAGCTTGCAATTTAATTTGTGGTGTGAATGTCAAATGACAACACTAATTGCTGCAGTTTCTTTTTACTATCTTTCAATTTAAATCCCATAGTTCAGGTAAGTTTTATGTTATTATTTTACACAGCAGCACCAGGCTAGTAGCATTATTATATAAATGTATTCAGTAACTATGATGCAAGAGATGGCAAAATCAGTACCCTACATTACAACTAAAGCAAGTATGCTTTAATTGATTTTAAGTAAAATTTTAGATTATTACCATAGTTACTGGATGAAAATTTCTTAACAAGTAGGAGAGAAGGCACATTTTAGAGGTGATTTTAAAATACAGGTTATGAATTTCCTTTTATTAGAAGAAATAATTTTTCCTTCAAAATATAGTTGTATATAGCTTCACCCAAACTAAAAAAAAAAAAAAAAAAAAGACCAAAAGTTTTGATCTCCATAAACAACACAGGAGTAAATAAACATATTCTGTAATTACTAATCAAATTTCAGTTCTTTATATTTACTGACAAAAACATGCTATGGATCATAGGCATTATCTCTAAGTTCAAAATGTCCCAAAACATCTAGCCTAATTCAAGTATAATCTATTTGATCCAAGCTGCTCTGAAACAGGGCACATGAATACAGTACTCATTTAACTTTCTCTGTGCATTTAAATCTTTGTGAAAAGTGTGCAGAGACTTTTGTGGATGAATTATTAGATTTTTAAAACCTCAAAATAATTGTGCATTTTCATCATTTTGCCTAGCGATTGCTTCCTAACAGCTCCTCCTCTCTTGGTGTCTCTTTGTTGGTAATGTAATGTAGGAAACTTTTCAAGGATAACTGTGGCAGACAAGGGCCCACATAAATGGCATGCATGATGTGACCAGACAAAGTATTAGCAAGCATGTCTTTGGTTTGCAGAGGAGAAAGGTTAATTTTAATAGGTCTAAGAAAATGAGAAAGTCCCCTTTTCTTGTCCCACTCTATATATACTGTTCCTTTTGTAAATGGTACTTGAGTTTGCAGGTGTCTGCCTGAAGGCAGGTCACTGAAAGTCAGTGAAAATCAGGACAACTTCAGCAGCAGAAATTAACCTGCAGATCACGGCAGGCAAATATATATTTTAAAGAGTAGTATTCCTACTGAAACAATCCAACTGGACTTCACAAAATGAACAGAAACTCAAAACAACAAAAGCAACCAACAGCATCTATTCTAACATTGCAAATTTCTTAGATATTACAGATGTCACCCAACAGTGCCATGCATTTGCTTCCCATATGTGAACAAAACTGAGGCATCACAAGATAAATTTGAATGGAATGTTAACCTTCACTTTAAATTTTTTTCTTTTCTTAGCTGACGACACAATTTTAGTATTATCATAACGGAGCTTCTGGCTGGAAAAAATTAAATTAATGGATGGATTAAAAAAAGCTTAGAAACTTAAAAAAATAAACAACTTTCAAATATCTATACTTGATGGTGTCAAGAGCCAAGATGAATGTATTTCAATTGCAACTTCCAAACTAAACTCACAAATTACTACCATTATGCTAAGTGTTAGCTACCCCACTGTGCAGTTTTGCTTTGTGAATTTTTACCTTCCTCTATGAACACTTTTAGCCACTGATCACACAGCCTTTCAATGTTTTCTGCCTTTTCCTTTAAATAAACTGGCTCTGGCTCCTTCCATCTGGTTCCCCTTCCGTCAGCAACCCTGCACCTGTTCACACCTCCTCTCCTGTTGGATTCCACTGAACATTTCCTCCTCTGCCAGGGCTATTCTGGCACTCGCAACCTTTCTGTCATTCAATCCATCTGTCAGAAGTGAACTTTGTTTACCGCAAGCTTCTGCTTTCTTCTTCAAGAAGCAAAGCCCCTCAAGGTCATTGTCAAATGAACTGTCGGCATGGATTTAAATCCTCTACTGCTAACCAGCAGAAGATGAAGTTCTGTTGTGTAATGTACTTGTGAAAATTACTTTTGGGTTCGGGAAGACAATAATTTGGAGTCAAAGTAGTAAGACATGGTGTTTTAATGATCATTTGTAAAACTAGACAGCTGATATGTATTTTCTTCATGTGTGTCTGCACTTCTCATTATATTGAGTATGAACTATATGTTACAAGAAGCAAAATAAAAGTTTTAAAGTGAAATCAAAATATCACAAACAAGTTTACACTATGTAAAAATTGCTTCATACTATATAGCATTAACTTGAGGAATAAATATTTTCACTAATGAATTAGCCAAGGGAGAGAGTATTCCAATTAAGAAATTTTACACTGAAAGGCTTAAAATGTACAAATACGTACCATTTCAATTATAAGCTATATATTAACACACAGCTCTATTACTGCTTTGAAAAACTTAACCCATAATACACAAATCAATTCATGTATACTTTAAATTCCATCATTTAAAAAACAAAGTTCTGTTTAAATAATGTTCAAATATATGCTGTCAAACAAACACAATCTATCTAGAGAAATATAAGTTGCATGAATAGACTAGTGCTGTGAAAAAATAAACTCATAGAAATTAGGTGGGAATTATACTCTCGGTTGAATTTATTCTGTGTCATCTATAGCTATGGAGTATTTACTCTCCCTTCAGAAGTCGGACATGAAATCACTTAATGTTGAGTTATTTACCATTATTTCAGATAATCATGTTCTTTAGGAAAAGGGCAAACAAATGACTCAATTCAAATTTCTTAGAAAAGGAAAGACCATTTTTTAGGAGAAAATATAGGACCAAAAAAAAAACCCACTGTCACAAATGCGAACCTAAATGGCACTTTATTCATATGACTGCTTTAATATTTTGAAGGATTATCCCAAGATTTAATTTTATTGCATATGCTTACATTAAGTAAAATCAATCAAGTCTGTAAAATGTTCTAAATCCTTTTTAGAAAAAATAAAAATTAAAGCTTTTTTCATTGACATAAAATTGAAAGCAGGTTTTAATACAGGCAGTCCAGAAAACATGGAATTTAAATTTTAAATCTTAAAGTTGTGATTGATTAATCAGATTTATATTTGTAAAATACAAATAATATAAAAATATTTATAATTTATAAAAAAGACTTTATCAAAGCAATTTTTTGACATGCTAAAGAAAATTAGTATAAGGCTAAATAGAAAAATGAAAACAAAAAAGACAGCTTAAAATCTAAGTGCAGAGTCATTCTTTTTTAGCTATAATTTCAGTTTTTATTACTAACCTTCAAAATACCAAGTATCACATAAATCGTTCTTATGTAATATATAATGTAATATATGGATTTTGAACTCAAAATACGAATTCTAGGAGGCATTTTCTTTTTCATCTCCCTAAAATACAATTTCTAAATAATTTCATGTGGAGAAAATTTCAAAAATATTATCTAAGTTTACACATCAAGTTTGTTCATACTTTTCTGGATACTTTTTCCCTTTAGTGTAATCTGTGCTTGATAGTAGTTTGGTCACCTGGATCCCTGCTTCTGAATAGCACTGAAAGAGTACTGGTAATTTGATCACTTCCATGGTCTGATTTGCTATATAAAAGAAAGAAGCATTAGCAAAATGCTAGGTTAATAGAGGCTGTTTAAATCACCGTGAAGGAGCTCTTCATTCTTACTAAACCACGTTTCAAAAACACAATAGTAGCCCTCTTCTGCAAAATTTGTATGGTAAGAACACAAACAAATGAAAAAACAGTCAGTTTTAACATCAATACAGTCACACACAGATGCATAAATGCACATACACACACACTTTTCCCTTCCACAAATACATAAGAAAAAGAAAAAGGAAATGATATTATGATTCTTTTTACAAATGGACTAATTTAGGAATTCAGAGAATACTGCTAATATTTATTGCTTAATGAGTAATATGCTTATTTTATTTCTTAAATAGAAAAACAAGGAAAAAGTTTAGATAGTTTGATACCAACACCTGAAACATAAATTTTACAGAACAGAAAAAAAAAAAAGAGGAATTGAAGCAACGTTGCCAGATCACACTACAGAAGAGTAAAGCCGTTTCTAAGGGCACTGCTAGGTGAAGACGAAGAGCTGATGTTGTTCACATTCTTTAATATCAGTTTTCTTAAAACAGCATATGGACGTAGGATGGAAGGTAAAATATTTAAGCTACTTAATAAAGAACTGACCTTAATTTATCTACATTCTGAATGAGACTAGCAGTTCTGCTTTTCTAAGAACTGCAAATGATGAAAATACTATTATTTTTCTCTGGTTTATTGATTTTTTTCTGCTTATATAGTTATGAAGACTTTTAACAACAGAGGATATTCATTTTTCCACCCCCTTCCTCAATTACCTTAAGGCAAGAACTTCTTTCAGATGTGGACATATTTGCAGGACTGCAGGACAAAGAACTGAGATATTTTCATAGAGTTGATCAAGGGGGAAAAATGGATTTGTGAGATTCTGTTAAGAGTAAGAAGAGACTAAATGACAACTTTAAATCTGCCACAATCATTTACTAATGTGCTGCTATATCAAATAAGTCTAATTTTTTGACAGCACCAAATTAGATTTATTGCAGAAACTGCTGCATAAATAGCATATGGCTATGTTATACCACCTATTTCAAATCCTGGTAATGTTTCCCCCTCCCCCTTCAAAATGAATAAATTGAGCCAAGCTATAAACCTTCTGCAAAAAAAGAAATATACAAGTTCAAAAGCAGATGTAGGAGATCTGGATTTCTTTGTTAAAGTCATAGTTTTAACACGAATGTCCCAACTCTATATTTAAAGATCCATGACTCCTTAATAAGTTATCAAATTTAACAGGTCAGTTCTCTTTCATTTCTTGCAGAATGATTTAATTTGATTTTTGTTTTAAGGTTTTTGGCTCTGATTTATGCTATATTTTGATGTTCAATCCACAGTTACACGGGGGAAAAATGAAGGGCAAGTGGTTCTGAATCAATATAGCCTAAATTAGGTTATGAAAAATTATTAAGTAGAAATGCATGTATCACGTGGTTGTTTTTAGTTTTCATTTTGTGAAAGACATATGTGGTAGAAATCATATCAAAAAAGTCTTCTAATTTTAACTATAGCCTTGATACTGCAAACTCTTTGATGCATAAAATATATAAAGTGATCATTCCATGTGCCACACTGTATACATTAGAACGGCAGAACCATACAAACAGCAGAAATCAAAGTTCCATGGAGGCTGGGATAGAAAACTCAGACAACAAATTCAGAGATGGACAATTCTTCCTTTCTTCATCTTTACCCCAACACCCACTCCCACCCTCCAAGTTTGACTCCAATTCAGCTCAATTTTTCATTTTGAACAAAGTTTCAGTTCTTCTGTAGATGGGAAAGACATTGCAAGGTCTTATCTCAGACCAATGGGCACACCACTGCAAACATCATGGCACTCAGCTACCCTGCAGACTCCCTCTCTGTGGTCAGTCTTCCCAGCTGCCCTATCTGTTACTGTCTGATTAGTTCTGCTAAGGAGCCCCTCCCCTGCCAGCTTTCGGTGCCATCTGTTCTACACAAGATGGCTGCTGCCCAGCAACCTAACACTGCCCTCCTACCTGGCACCCGGCTACCATCCTTACCCCAAAGTGCTAACACAGGTTCTCACTGCTGGCAGAGTCAGGATTTCATTACTACTACTTTGACAAGTGCAGGGTTGTTTGTAATTTCTCTTTTATCCTGATTTTGATTGTACAACCACCTCCCACTGATTCAGTTTGCTTCAGTTTTGTTGCTCACAGATTTTACTCTCCACATTAATCTCCCTCTGGCATGTTACTGCATCTGTTCCCTTTTTTATTATTAATTTTCAAATTCCCACCATTTTTGACAAAAAGGAGGTAATCTACACTCTGTTTCTGCCCATTTCATTTTCTTTAATTTGGAAGATAAGTATGAAATCATGCCAAAGAAGTTAATTCTCCGTTAACAGTTTATTTTCTGGCATCCCTAAGCCTTTGTATATGAAAAACAGATAGGAATAAATGGTGACTGAATCACAACAACATAGTCGCAACCATTCCTGAGTTTAATGAAAAGCAAACATATGAAACAGCATCTAAAAAGTTTATTAGTTACATGAGTTGTCTCATGCTGTCATTCTCTCTTCCACTTTTAACAGATAATTCTTTGTGCAAATCAGTTTGAGTGCAGGATCTGAATTTGGGTTCCTCGACAGTTCTGAAATGGGCTCTATTTTCAGTGTAGATGAATTATATTATTCCTTAATACAATTATCATCTTTCCTCAAACCAAATGTTGTTGACTAATTCAATAGCGAATAATGCTGAATAAATGCCTGATTTCAGAGATAGGTTAAGAATAGAGAATTGCCATTAGTTCAACAAAGCAGAACTTAAAGAGCCCCTAGGTTACAGAGCTGCTTCCATTAGATATTGTTTTGACAAAGAGTTAATATCAGGAATAGCAATATGGTTTACCCTCTAAAGACTAAGAGGACCATTTAAGATTTAGAAAGTCGGAAATAATATATTTAACAATATACTCTCTGTGTCCCTAATTTGTCAACACCACAGCCTTGCCAAAAAGGGCTTCAGTAATTTGATCATGCCCTCAATTGCTCTGAACTTTTCTAGATTGATCAATGCATTGTGACTGTTAGTTAATTTATTTTACATGAATTCATATTAAAAGCATAGGAGTCTTTGAATAGATAAGCAACACCTCTGATTTACAAAACCCCAAATGAGTTAAAATGATTTTGTACACTCATAAATATCCTCATAAAATCACAGTTAAGATCTGTAGGAAATAAAGTACAGTACAAGATTTTTTCCAAGGTGATGAAAAAAAATCAGAAACAGAACTAGGACAAGTGTCAAGATCAAGCAATGCTCCAGGCTGGTAAACCACACTTCAGATCGGCTATTGGAAAATGGGCAAATCTTGAACAATGCCCAAATCCACTTTTAATGCCTCATTTTGAACACCCTCCACTTCCACTCCTTGCATATATTCCAATAGTGACTTATTACTTTATTCTGTATACTTCTTTTGTGGGTACAGTTCTATTTATAATAGTTACTTCCTCAACACTGGGTACATTCGTTTAGTAAATTTCTCCTGGTCAGAAATGGGTTTCTTGAAAGTAGACAGGAAAGGTGTCAGAGGGACACACTGCTTATTCATTGGTGACCACCCTGGAGAAGGAATCCCTTCCACACACTGAAGCCCAAGCAGCTTGTGGCTCCCCCCTCCTACTGCGCATCCTCCCCACCCGCAACCAGCCCCACAGCTTGGTCAAGGCAGGAGAGGCTCAGCCTACTCATAGGTGACTGTGTGCCTGCGGGAGAGAGGGCCACGCAGGGCCAAGTTGGAGCAGTCTTCCCCTCAGCTCAATGTTGGCTTTACAGTCTGTTTCCAAACATTTTCTGACCTATTTGGTACCTACTCTGAGTTCCTGAGATTGACCAGTATCCTCTGCTTAACAGATCTAACAGAGCATTAGCATAATAAAAATGTGTTTACTTGAAGAGGGCCCTGGTCCCCCTGAGACACGGCTTGAGAGGGGGCATTGAGGAGACTGAATATTTTCCAAGCCTCTTTCTTTCTCAGGCTCCTTAAAATGAACTTGGATTCCAGGATTTATCAATCAATGAATCACCCTATAATATACTTGTGGGTATCAGGGAAACATGAAATAACAAGTGAGTAATGCCTAATAATTGACCTAATGAACACATGCAATTAAGAGGAGGTGTTTAAGAAGAAATTAAACATCAAGTTGAGGGTTTTCTTCATACACCTTTTACTTTAAAATAATACTGGAGACCAGAACTTTCTTTTAGAAAAATACTCTGATTTAGGGCTACTATGATAACAATTCTATGTTTTTGCTTTTTCTCCCCTCCTATTTTCATCAAACTTGATGCTCCTTGTTGAGTCAGGCAAGTGGTGTGGGCAATACATTCTCGGTTTCCTCTGGGCTTCTTCAGAAAATGAGTTGGCTGCCGCTGCCACCATGCTCCAGGCTGTGGGCCTGTGTGGCAGGGGAGAGGAGTGCATCCCCAGAGTAGATTTTCATTGCACACACATTGGGCTTTGCAAAACTGAGAGGAGCCAGCCAGGGAACGTTAAGCAGAACCTGCAAACACACATTTCCTGGCAGCGTCTGACGCTCTAACCTCTCCCGCCCTGGGCCACGCTGAGACCAGGGTTCTTACCCCTTCGAACAGGTGGAGCAGAGCAGGCACAGGCAGTGTGGTGTCCACCAGAGCAAAATGAAATGCCTTTTCTTCCCTGGCTCTCTGACAGCCTGTTTTCTCTGATACTGGGTGGGGGAAGGAAAAGAGGGCGCAATTTAAAACAGCACCAAGGCCATCTATTTCAAGCCTTGAAGATGTTGGTTGCACATATATCCATTTAAAATTATTTTTGACACATTCTCTGCTTAATTTATTCATGAAAGGAGTACAAGAAAAAAATGAGCTTAACTTTTAAATGGAAACTTTAGGCTAAAAATTCTTGAATAAAACTCAGGAGGAAAAAAAAGAATAAAGTTCACTGTAAAATAGCAAGAAGATGCATCAATGTTTTACTATCCTCTTCAAATGAACAGAGGATGAAAGCTTGATTTTTTGACCTAAGCTTGTTGTCACCTTAAGATGAGTGCAGTTCCTTCTTAATTTTCCCAACAATAAAGAGCAGAGGCAACTTTATTCAATGTTTATAGAGAACCTGCTAAATGCCTGACGCCAGACTTGGTGCTGGGGATGCAGAGATGAAAGAGGCCTGGTTCCTGGTTGGTGAGCTAAGATCTTACAACCCAAAAAGTATTTCTATCTAGTTCTGAAATATGTATTTGCACTTACTTGTGACTATGGCATCTGATGGACCCAGTTCAAACTGTGCCTACACTCCTTCCTCCTGGCTGCATGATTTCAACCTTCACCTTCTGAGACTCCCTTCCTCATCTATAAAGAACTGTTCTTCCTTATGCTTGCTGTAAGCATTGAGAAGCAGAGCACCTCAAACTTCTTGTGGTAAAAGATCCATGTGTTTGTTTTACTTTCCAATCCATTGCAAAGCATTGGTTTTGTAAAATATAATAAAAATGAATTACTAGAAAACTTTTTAAAAATTCCACTGATCATGTTCTTGGGAACTGTGGCAATTTAAAATTGACATAAAAGTTTTCAAACACTTATTCTCAATTTTTGTACTTATATTGTCACAGACTAGTAACAACCAGCCTGCCATGGACCATACTCGGTGTAGCACTGCTATAGGGAACAGGCACACTGCATGGCCTGTGCTAGATATTTATCTATCCATCCTTTACATCTATCTTTTTATATTCTAAGAGTTCTCTAAATAAAAGAACAAAGAGACCCTGTGAAAAACTGATGATGCCTCCTTGGACTTAAAGATGTTGGCAATGGAGAATATCATCCTCAAACCACCATTAACAGAGATATACTCTTCTTTCCCTTCTTTCCACTTCAAACTATTTCTTAGTTAAATTCAAGTTCTAAATTCTGTGGAAAATAAACAAAAGAAGGCTTCCTGTAGCAGTTCCCCTCCAGATCAGATATAAGAAAAAGATGCAGGATTCGAAAGAATGTGTTTCAATACATAGACAAAAGGTATGGGGAAGACTGCCTCAGGAAGTAGTTAGTAAAAAAATTAGAGGTTGTATTTTTAAAAAGACAACAGGGGCATCAGAGCAGACACCTGGTGTTTTACTTGCCCAGGATCCCTGATACCTTCCCCTAGCTGGAGCACCTCCCCTTGCTCAGTGCATCTCTCTTCCCTCACTCCATGTGGTTCTGCTGGGGCTGCAGCCATAGCACCCGAAAGGGCATGTGTGTACATGACTCACTTGTCTCCAAGGGGTGATCCTAAACTGAAGGTTTTGAAGTTGGAAGTGGAGGAGCTAGGAAGTTATATTCTTACAGTTTGAAATCAGGGGCATCTCCTTTACCTTCAGTTTCAGACTGAAGGATGTGACTCCATGGTGTGGAAGAATCTGAAAGAATGAGCCAAAATTCAGACAGAAGTTGAGCCCTGCCATGGAAAGTTAGAATATGATGTCACACTGCTGCCTCCTTGAGTTCCTGCTCCAGGAAACTCTGAGGCCAGTTGCACCTGGTCTCTACATGGTCTAGTTATAAAAACTAATCGATTCCCCTTTTTTGGGTTTCTGTCAACTCAACCGGAAAGTCCTGAGTCATATTGGTAGTCTGAGAGGTCAAACAATTAATTCAAGAAGATACCTGTACAAGTTACTATGTGGAAACTGAATGCCCTGGAAAGGAAGCCTTAATCACCTCTCCCCAAGTAATCTATCCATCAAAATGGAGTAACCTGCTGACTCCTCTCTGCTGTGCCCTTTCTCACTTTCAAAAAGGTACCAATTCTACAGTTCAAGTTGCTGTCTCTCCAGGTCACAGGTCAGATCTTCCCATTTGGAACACAAAAGTAGGTCACAGCATAATACTTATTTGATGGACTCTCACTTAGATTCCTGCTCTGAGAAATTCTTTAAAGTACATACATACCATTGAAAACATCCTTTATGTGAAAAGAGAAATAAGAATTTTAAAGGTAGCCATGCTGATATAAGCTGGATTCTGCAAGTTGAACGGCAAGTCGGTTTCTCTTTTGTATTTAGGGCAATTCAAGTTCTAAATTTTGTGGAAAATAAACAAAAGAAGGCTTCTTGCAGCAGTTCCCCTCCAGATCAGATATGAGAAAAAGATGCAGGATTCGAAAGAATGTGTTTCAATACATAGACAAAAGGTATGGGGAAGACTGCCTCAGGAAGTAGTTAATAACAGCCACGTAAACATTCAGAAGTGGTTGCTTTAGCAAGCCATATCATAAGTTAACATTCCCACATGCACGCAAATGGTAGTCTTATGAGAGGGATTGAAATCCTATAGCTCTTTAAAGATGTTTGGACATGTCAAAAACAAATATGTGAAGGAATTTCCACTTTTTTAAATAAAAGCCTCTCTCGCCTCTTAGGTAAAAATGAAGCAAAGAAATAAAGGAGAATGACACTTGTATTATAAAATGTTTAGATGAGTAAGACAAATAATGAGCCAAAGAAACAATGTATCTTAGGAAAAGCCCAAGCCAAGACTAAAATTCTCTGGTATGTATTGATATCAGTGCATAAGGGAGCAGATAATACTTATTTCTATTATAAATTTATACTACTGATTTTCTAAGTTGTCTTTTTGGGAACATTTGCATTAGTCCATTTCCCTAGTAATTTACATAGCATTACAGCCTAATGGATAAGGGTATAAGCTTTGCAGGCAAATTACTGAGGTTCAAAACTTGCTTCTATAACGTATCAGCTGTGTGACCTTAGATGACTCATTTTACTTCTCTGTGCCGTAGTTTCCTCAGCTATAAAATAGAGAAAATAAAGAGTCTGTAGAGCTATTGGGAAGACTAAATGAAAGCACCCAGCTCAGTTCCTGGAACACAGTAGGGGCTCAGTAAATGTTAGCCACTGTTGTTAGCTACTGCCTGTATTATTTTTTAAAGAGCTACTACATGCAGCACTGTACCGGGCAGATACTAAGATGAATATATTCTTAACCTCCATGCCACTTACTAAGCATTGGTTTCAAACACTGCCATATATTTTTTTTAAAAGATGGGGTCTCGCTATGTTGTCTAGGCTGGACTTGAACTGCTGCACTCAAGTGATACTCCTGCCTCAGCCTCCTGAGTATCTGGGACTACAGGCATGTGCCACTGCACCTGGCTTTCATTGTCATCTTTTAATTATGGAGAACTCTAGTTTAAAATTGTGGGGGGGGGGTCAAATGAGTGCATTTAAGTGAAAGGCATGTTACACTTTACCAAACCTATCTGCATTGTTAGATTATCATTTGATTCTGCTATACTTAAACATATATGTGTACACAAAGTTAAAAATGAAAAAAAACTGTTACAAAATCATAATATATAGTATCACATGGACATGTAAAATTTTCAGTTAAAAAATTCAGCCATATCTCCCTCTCATACTTTTTACCCTGATATGTGTGACTCTCTCTCTCTATGTATATATATTTCTCTTTTTAATTTTTTTAGAGACAGGTCTCACTCTGTTGCCCAGTCTGGAGTGCAGTGGTGTGATCATAGCTCACTGTAACCTCGAACTCCTGGGCTCAAGCAATCCTCCTGCCTCAGCCTCCCAAGTAGCTAGGACCAGAGGTGTGTGCCACCACACCCCACTAATTTTTTTTATTTTGTAGAGATGGGGTCTTGCTATGTTGCCCAGGTTGGTCTCAAACTCCTGGGCTTAAGCAATCCTCCCACCTCCTCCTCTCAAGACAATGGGATTACAGATGTGAGCCACCACACCCAGCCCATATATTTACTTATATAGCAGTATTGGGTTTGAAACAACCATCATAAATTTGTAATATATTAGCCATTTCTATAATAAAGACTTACTGAGCCCCAACTCTTTGCAAAATGCTGAGCTAGGTGCTCTGAGAAATATAATATTAATAATACCTCTCCTCCCACTTGAAGAATAATACATTCCAGAAGAGAAATATTAGCAAATATACAAAAAACTGCATGTATTAATTCATTTTTTTCAGATTTTGTTTTTGTCTCCTTTGAGTTATACATTTAGTATGTAGCAAATGCCATCAGCTCAAAGTGGGAAGAAGGATTCAGAGGAAGAAATGCTCCCTTCTGACAGGAGTCATCAAGGAGGGCTGCAGTAGAAAAATCAGTATTTCGGGGAGACCTTGAAAAGAAGGCAAGATTATAATAGGGCTAGAGAAGGTCAAAGGGCGTATTCTAAAGTGTAGAGAACTGCAAAAGGGGAGAAAAGCCTCCAAAAAGTACAAGAGGAGCTGTGTGTACTTACATTTGGCTGGAAGTCAGCACGTGATAGGACTGGTAGGGATGAAATAAGACTGGAAGACTGGGAGCCTTTCGGGACAACCTAAAATGCCATGCTGAGTGATTTGGACCTTCTGTAATAGTCAGTGTGGCACCATGGAAGGTTTTGAGAGTAGGGCGACAGAGTCAAGGCAATGGTTTATGAATATTCACTGGGCAATGGCTAGAGTTAAGGCAGTGGCTTATGAATATTCACTGGGCAGTAGTTAGCAAAAGAGATTGGAAGGGCATTAGGAGACAATTTTCATAACCTTGTGAGAGATCAACAGAACCTAAGTTATGATGAATTGAAGTGGCGGGACAGTTCAGTGAAATCTCTGAAGTTCAAACTAACGAAACGTCTTAAACAAAGGATCATCCAAGCAATTTAAATGCCTGATGTCCAGAAATAGGAACTTAATAATGGGTTATCTTAAATCATTGTTGGAATTATTGACTATCAGAGTTGGAAGGAAACTTATAAATCATCTAGTCTCACCTCATTTTACAGGTAGGTAAGCAGGCCCCAAGAGTTATGTAATTTGTGAAAAGTTGCAAAGATAGTGAATGCCTGGGGAAGATGCTATAACTCAGGTCTCCTCAATCCTAGGCTACCAGGGGACCTCCCCTAAGAAAAGCATATGGTTTTAATGGTTACTTCACCACAGCACTCTTCAAATCTTTCTTCTTTATTCTTTTCTTATATATCTGAAGGCCCCATTTCAGTCTCCTTGGCTGGTGGCTCCTTCATTGTTCTTTAAAAACATGGTCCTCTCTACATGTTTTCATTCACTCCCTTGGCTACAACTAATACGTTTATGTAAAAGCATCCAGATCTAAGCTTGTAGTCATGACCTTTCTCTTGATACCAAACCCACATTGGGCATCTCTGCTTGAGTTTCAAAATAAAATGTATTGTTTTCCTCTGCTACCTATTTTAAGTTTCCTAGCTGCCATAATAGATCATCTAGTCAACTTAGGCTAGAAACCTTAGAGTCACCTTTAATTCTGTCCTTTCTTATTTACTACTCTAAATGCCTCTTGAAGATGCTACTTCCTTTCCATTTTACTGGGACAACCATAGCCCAGGACCTTATTACTCTCCCCCTGGACTATTGTGCTTATATTCTAATTGGGGTGCCTGTCAGGCATCTCTTCCTCAACCCATCCATTTTCACGATGCCTTTCAAGTACTTTCTTTAAACACACATTTCCATCTGTCACAGTTCAGGCTCTCTTGACTCCTTACTTGAACAGCCTCCTAAGTGAGGGATTGGTAAACTTTTTCTGTAAAAGGCCAGATAGCAGATATTTGAGGCTTTGAGGATCATGTTCAGCTCTGGTGTGGTAGTACCATACATAATACATAAAGGGTAACCATGGCTATGTCTATAAAACTTTATTTATGATGTATAATATTTATATATTGCAAAGTATTATTTTTCCTTTTTTTAAAACACAAAAAATATAACAACGCTTCTTAGCTCATGGGTCATACAAAAACAGATGATGGGCCAGATTAGACTCAGAGGCTGTAATTGCTGGCCCTGCCCTAACTGGTGTTCCTGTGTCCTATATCAACTCTCAAAGTTCACTCTCCACACTGCTGTCTGAATCAGAGTCCCAACCCAGAGAGTTGATCATGTTGACAGCCCTGCTTAAAATGCATCAAGAGTGACCCATTACTCTCAGAATCACCAAAGCTCCAGAGTTCGGCCCACAAGGCTCTTCCTCCCCTTTCCAGTGTTCTTTCCTACCAAACGCCTAACCTGACCGTAGAGTTTATGTTTTCTCTCATCTTTATGTCTTTGCATATATTGGTCCCTCTACCTGGAGTACCCACCCTACCATTTTCCACTTTGAGAACTCCTATTCATGAACTTATTAATCAAGATTGCTGCCAAACCTCCTCCTCTTTAACTATCACCTTGCACTATCCCCTTTCATGATCAGCTTTCCCTGACTATCACCTTCACCTCCGTGCAGAGTGAGCCAATTCTCCTTCTGGTGTGCTCCTGTGGTGATCTTTACTTCTATCACTGCACTATTGTCATTCTCTATTATAATTGCATATACAGATCTGGCTTCTTTAGTAGAGTGCAAGCAACCGAAGGGTAGAAACAGTCTTATTTTTCTCTCTATGCCTAGGGCCAAGCAAAATACTTAAAAGATAGTAGGTGTTCAATAAATATTTGTTGACTAAGGGAATGTTACACTCACCAACTGGGTCCTTCAATGAATGCTGAATTTCTATTTTCCATTTTTAAATCCAATTTAAATTCAATAAGGAGAAACACCAAAAAAGTAGTAGACTGTTTTTTTTTCAAATTGATCTACAGATTTCTACTCCAGTTTTTAAATTTTCTTTGCCCCTGAAGATTTGGATCCTTATTTCATCATTACTTTATAACACGGTTTTCATATTCAATTTTAAACTTTGTTTAGAATATGCTATTTGAAATTTTTAAGTTGAGACTGAAGGGTAAGGTGCTATCATGTGGGAGTTATGTATTTCAGCTGGTCTACACTGAAAAAGAAAGACACAATGTTTCTTAGTCACACACCTGAGTATACTGAATCAACAAAGAATGGCAAGGGGTAGCAAACTTAACAAAAAAAAGGTAATGTATATCAGAAATAGTAAACCCAATGACCAAGTCAAATTTTCAGTGCAAAAGAGAGGTATACACAGTTTCTTGCATTTCTAATTGTCATCTTTAAATTTATGAATGTAGATTTTATAAAATATGAACATAGACTAAGCATAAATTACTTACAAAAGAGTACTGTGCTCAGAAAATAGGTAATTAAGTTTATTTCCTATAAAACTAGGTTTAAATTTTCATAGAATTGGTGTAAATAAAGATCAGAAAAAAAGCTTTGTGCAGAACCAAGCAAAACCGTTTTTCTTAAGAACAAAGGAATTAGTTACCACTCGTCCATTTTCAGCAGTTACTGCATCTTAATATGCTCTACTTGCAAGAAATTCATCTTGTCAAACACTACAAATTGATACTGCACAGGAAAACTCTCTACAGACTTTGACTTCAGAAATTAACTCTCTGAATAAGACAGAATGGCAAAAGGGGCAAAACCAGCATTAATATTTATTTACTGAAGCTAAGCCACACTGAGATGTTAAAAGCTGTCCTATTTCTATGGTATAGTAGTGCTTAGCACAAAAATCGTTAGTTCTGAATAGAAGTCTGACTGAAAAGAAAAACTATTAACATCATCATGATGAAGCTAAATTCTGAAACTTCTGAGATTAAACAACCTAGGAACTATGTTAACATTATGTTCTCAGTTCTACAATTACAATAATTGGGCATTAAAAGAATAGTTATTATTCTGCAGTATTAAGCATTTTTTCTCATAAAAGTGTTTCATCTATTGGGATTTTTCCCAGATATCATACATGTATAAATGAGTTATTTTCTTTTCTTCCTTTCTCTCTCTCTTTCTTTCCTCTGTTTTTCTTTCATTGTTTAAAAAGGATGGTGTCAAATCATTTGGAATATTATCATAACAAAATGTTTTTAACAAAGTTTGATTTTAACAGAACCAGAGGCATCTTAACACTAACCCAAAACTTTGGGAGGTTCACCAACCTCCAGAATATTTTTTTTTCCAAATGCAGGCTGTTCAAGTGGTGCTTTTCTCCATCTGTTATCATACCGTGCTCAGAATTACATTGTCATATTTAATGTAAAAGGGATCAGTCCCCTTTCATAGTTTAAACTCAACATATTACTCTGATTGGGAGCCCAGTGTTTTTCTAATTTATAAACCAAACCAAATATCATAAGCTTACATGTTTATTTAGACAAAGTTCTCTCTAAAATCTCTAAGAACTGAAAAAACTCAAAGGCTTGATCTGAAAATCGAAAAATCGTACAAAAACTCAAAATAAGAAGAAATCACTTATAAGTTATTATAAGTGGTAAAGTGAAATATCTACTACAGTGAAAAATATCTACTATCTCTATTTGAATTCTTCTCTGTGTGTATGTATTTGTGTGTATGTGTGTGTGTGTGTGTGTGTGTGTGCGTGTGTGTGTTTCCAATACAGCAAATTCACAATGGTGGTAACCTACAGAGTCTTACTGTAATTTAGGGTTTAGCTATATGTTTACTAAAGTTTATGACATTGATGATCACATGACAATATCTCAGGATGGAAACAAACTAATTTGAACTTTAATGGTGTAAGCCTGGTTATAATGATGATTTGAACATGAACAATGCCAATCAATTTCATCTCTAAATTTTACACCTCCTTAGGACGCAGATTCCTTATTTTGTATCAGTTCCATTTCAATTTGCATCTTAGGTTTTCTTTTACTTTGTCTCTTTAACCACTGAACAGTATTTTATTATTGTCCTACATAAATTCCTCAGATACTTCAGTTCAACATTTGTATTAGACATAGAATTAATAGGAGAGGTAGTGGTGGTGGTAGGAGAAATATGTCATTTTGCTTATAGTGATAGAGAATCACCTAAATATTTGAGCATTGTAGATGAAAGGTTTTGTGATACATCAGTAATTCCCTGCCACACTTATCATTCACATGTCTGGGTGTTTTGCTTACCACATCTCCACTTTTCTTAATATGCCTGAAAGCTGTTTGTGAATTGAATGACTAAGACCAACTCTAACAACTGTTTGGAAGCCTGTGGCAAAAATCAGTGGAATGAAATGGTGCTATGGCGCATGATGGGATTAGGGAGTACCTGGTGAGGTGCAGTTGGCGTTCAGATTCGCCCAGCAGTTCTGTTAGTTTCAGGCACTCCTCTCTGGCCCGCGCTGCCTTCTGCTGCTCCTGTTCCAAGTGCTGCTTGCTTCCGCTCAGCTCCATTCTCAATTTCTCCATTTCCTTAGGTAGAGAGAAGAGGGAAAAGCATCCATATAAAATATATGCCCTGGAATGCAAAATTAGCTCATTTTTATTTTTGCCATGAATTTTAATGTGATGAAAAATTATTAGAAAATTTAGGCTAGCTTCCATTTTATGACAAAGGGAATTAGCACATCCAAAAATGCACATTAGTGAGGTTTTTTGGATTATAAAATGAAGTCTAATTTTAAAAATAAAATGATTATATGAAAGTAGTCAAAATGGATAATTGCACTTTCATTCTGAGACTCATTCCCTTTAAAATGCCACTACCTTAAAAATGTAACATTTTTGTTTGAGATTTAATCGGACACATGCAGTGATTTACATCAAATATGTCACTTTTTATTCTGAAAGATAGATTTACGGTTTCATTTAGATGTTTTGAAAACCAAATTAAAGGTTAAAATAATTTGAGATATCTTTTAGAAAAATATAAGGTATAAAATATGGCATCATTATGATGTTCAATATTATTTGGAAAAAATAATTCAGGAAAAAATACATCATTAGAACTTTTAAGCATTAAGAGTGTATGAGATTTCTGAGCTAAAATAATATTACATTAAAATTTGCATTTTAAAAAAACAAAAGCCCTCTAAGACTAATAAATATGAACATCTAAAATATACAAAATTTATGACAGTTTATTCTTTGGTTTCAGGATGAAATTATCCTTATCGTACTGAAACTCAAATATTTCAAAGCAAAAATACCTTATATAGAACATAGTTTTAAACAATTTATTTCTTAAAGTAGAAATAGTTATTTATCACAGAAAATCTATAAAATTAAGCAAAAAAAATAAACATTTAAAAAATATTTAGTCTACTAAAAGAAGAAAAACAAAAAAAGAAGAAATGGCAGAAACATTTTCAAATTCAGCAGAAAGCAAGAAGCAATTTTGATACACAAAAATGCAATCTCTGTTTGAAAAACAAAATCATATCTAAGTAGAGTGCTTTAAACTTAAACACATTTTCAAATTTCCTCATGTCATTACTAGATATCCTGAGCCATTTCCAGCTATATTTATAACATCATGCAAAATAAATAATTCATTTATATTTTTCTTGTATTTGTAACACTATAAATATTCAATTTATCCTCATCAAAACCATACATTACCAACAATATAATTTATTACAAGTTCTCAAATATTGTTTTTTAAAACCTATGTAATAATAAATATATCACTTTCATTCAGAGTAGATTTTCTATATCTTTCAGATTGGAATGCTAAAGTTATAACAATATATTTCCATTATCATAATTAAATACGATTAAAGAAATTAAAAACAATAGAAAAGTCTAATAAATTTTTCTTATCTAACATTTACAAAATTAACAAAAACAAAGAAGTATAGAATTAGAATTATATGTTGACTTTAAAACTTCAAAAATTCATTCATTAATTTTTTTACACAGTGCTATATGCAGGAAACTGTGCTAAATAATATTATGGACTCAGAGAATTTCCATCTCTACACTCAGGAGTTAACAATTCATCTTGGTAAATGAGATATATACACACAAAAAGACTATCAAAATACAAAGCATATAAAAATACCAAATGAATTGTAGAGAAAATTCATGCCTCAGTAGCCAGATGAGAGATATATTATCGTGGGCAAGAAAAGTGAGAAAGAAGGTAAGGGCACAAAAACTCATGGAATGATAGATTAGATCACATTATGAAAGGTCTTGAATTGCAGATTAATAAAGCTATACTTTCCTTATAGGTAATGGGGAGACATTAACACTTTAAACAGGTATGCAATATAAGAGAAGTTGAGGTTAAAAAAACTGGATCAATGTGTACAATCAATTTAAGGGGGCAAAGGATGGCAGAAGGGAGACCGTGAAAAGATAGTTGCAGTATTCTAAACATGAGGAGTGGAGGGACTTAAAACAGAAATATAAAGAGAACATGATGCTTTTATGGAAATAAAAGGAGAAGAATCAGACGACCAAAGAATCAGACTCCAGAATTTTGAATTGAGCGAATACAAAAGAATGACAGAAATAGAAAGTAAATTCCAAACTTTTTTTAAAAGAAAAGATAGAATTTTTATAAGCACTATGCAACAGCAACGTGTGTACCTTACCCTGTTAATTCGGTTTTAAGTATAAATCAGCTACTTGTTTATTCTCATGTAATAAAAAGTCAGAGGTTGCATTGAAAAATAGTCAAATATAAAGGTAAAGAAGAACATGGGTCCAAGAGTCAACACAAATAAGGGCTTCAGACACAGCTCTGACATTTTTCTGTGACCTTGGAGAAGTCACTGGACTATTACACAGTTTCTTTAGTCTAAAATGGGAGTGATAACTGTAGCAAGCTGCTAAGACTATTGTGAAGATTACATTAGATGATGAATACTTAGCAGAGTGCCTAGCATATAGTAAGAGATGAATAAAAGACAGCTAGTATCATCATTATTACTGATTTTTTCCCTCTATCTTTTAACAACAGCAAAGTGATAAGAAAAAATGACCTAAGAATATATGACTATCCCTAAAGAGTTCTTGATTTAATTCAATAAAATTTCCCCCTTCTCAATAAAGCAGCATTTTGGTGAAAAGTGAATAAAACTTTATCCATTATATTATAAAAATGTAAAAACCATTTTGTTAGGAAGATGGAAAATTACTGCCTGCTTCTGATTATCCGTGCCAGCAAAAGAGCTTATTGGTGCAGATAATCAAAATCAACAAATAATCTAACCAGCTGGCCCAGGGTGCCACACTTACTCCCTGAGTCAGGAAAATCTGCCATGGCACCAAGTCCAACAGTTAAAAGAGAAATCTCTTGCCAGAAATGTCATGCTCCCACTGGCAGGATAACCCTTTGCCTCACCCAAGTAGGTCAGGACTGCTTCCTTGGCTGTATGAGTGGCTCGGGGATGAAAGACCAACAACAGTCATAGGCCAATTGTACATTCCTCTCAAAGTACACTATTAACCTGCATGTCTACAATGCAGTTTGATGTGGCCATCTTTTGGCTAACTGGGCAAAGGCAGGTCCAGATAACTTTATACCTTACCAAAAGATATACTTCAAGCCATGAACATAAGTGCCAGAACAACCAAAGGTAGAAACTGTTAAAAGTGGTTACCTCAAGAGAATAGTTCTAGGGATGGAATATGGAGAAAGGGAGACTCGTTACTGTTTATTTATATCCCTCTACACTGTAGAAGTTTTTTTCTTCATCATGGACATATGTAACTTTACTTTTACTACTGATTAAGTTTTCTTGTCAAAGTAATGCACCTAATTTAAGCCAAATGTACTAAATGGCTCACAACAAGGAAGAGCAGTGCCCATGCTCCACCATTCATTCATCTCCAAACCTAATCCCCAATGGCACACACTATCAACTGTTCTGATGTTTATCTTCATATTTTTAAATAACAAACTTATATTGCTATTTCCTGATTTTGCAATATTAGACTTTATCTATGGACTTCCTATGTTATGAAAGGTAACGATTTAGGTCTCTTATACCACTCACCCTACATACCTACCTCATGCTCCCATGTAATTATTTTGGTTAAATCACTAGCTAGTAGTCCATTTACATTATAATGATTATAGAAAATTTGTTCAAGATTGAGACAAGCAATATCTTCTTCAAATTAATTTTCCTATACATTCTTTTATTATTTCCAGAATTAATTGCCTGATTTTTTAATAGTTTATTTTTCTAGGTAACTGACATTTTCCCATAAGTATTCAAACAGATCTGTCAAACACCCATCAATAATATTTTTTCAAATAATGAAACACATCAGATAAATTATAAGTTTAATTATAAATTAAAAATGTTTTTTCCTGCATATATCCTTTTTGGTGCCTTACATCTGGCCTGGTTGATCTCTGTCTTGTGGCAAGACTTCCCCATGCTCCTTTACAGTTCTCTGTTTTCTGGATCATAACTCATCCTATTTCTCAATTTATTCCTATTTTTGGTTCAAGTATAATCACCAGGTAGCTTTCATAAGAAAAGGCACATGGAAAATACATATTTTTTTTAGTATTTGCGTGCCTGAAAATGCTGTTAATCTACGCATACACTCAATAATTTGGCTAGGTATAAAACTCTATTTTGAAATTCATTTTCACTCAGGATTTCTAAGGGACTACTCCACTGTCTTCAAGATTCTAATATTACAACTGAAAAGCCCTATACCATTCTGATGCCTAATACTTGGTCTATTATTTGCTTTTTTTCTTTCTGGAAACTTTTGTAATCATCTCTTTTTCCCTGTCATTTTGAAATTTTACAGTGTTGGACCTTAAAACGGGGACTTTTAAAATCTTTGTGCTGAGTGTTCGGTGAGCCCTTTTCAATCTGGAGGCTTGTTTTCTTTAGTTTGAGGATATTTTCTTGTATTACTATTTTAAAATATTTTGATGCCATACATTTTAATATTTCCTCTTCCTGGAACTCCTGGACATTAGTCATTGGCTCTGATGGATTTATTATCTAATTTCCTTATATTTTCCATCTCTTTATCTTCTGATTCTAACTTCTGAAAGACTTCCTTTACTTCATCTTCTAAGCCTATTGAATTTAAGAAAAAAAATTTCTACCATGTTTTTCATTTCTATGAACTATTTCTTGTTTCCATTGACCCTTTTAAACAGCATGCTAATTTTATTTTATGGATACCAGATCTCATCTATTAGAATATATAGTATTTTAAATCTTCTCCTCTGCTTGTACTATGTTGCCTCAGTTTCCCCCAGTTTCCTTTTTTTTTCTGTTTGTCTGTTTTAGATGCTTCATTATGTTGTAGGCATTCCTCAAACACATGCTAATAATTGGCTGTCCTTTTATATTTGAGAATGAGGCTGTTAACAAAGGTGCAGATTTAATGGTTTGGGGGTAATAGCTTAGATTATTATTCAGCAAATATTCACTCCTACCCACCTTCCACTGACAATGGAATACACTGTCTCCCCTCATTGACTTTGGGCTTAGCCATACGATTTAATTTGGCTGATGGAATTTGCATGGCTATAATGTAAGCAGAAATCATAAATATGTTTATGCAGTATAGCTTTGCTTTCATTTTCTGGTGATTCTCCGTGAGAATAGAATGCCCTTAGGTGGCTGCTGCCCTTCAGCCTAGACGACAGAATGAATATATGTGGAACAGAACCAAAACCACACGACAGCCCAAACAACCTACAACCTGAAGCAGAAACACCCAAATGCAGCATAGATCAGCCAAATCTCATTTGACCTGCAGACTCATAAATGTGAACACAAATGATTGCTGGTGTAAGCCACTGAGTTTTGTCAATATAAAATTATTGACTTTAAAGGAATAAGGAGCATTACAACTATACATCACCTTAGAATTTTATTTGATCTTTGAAACAACTACATGAAACATACAGGTCAGGTATGCCTGTTTATACATATAAGAAATTGATGATCAAAGATATTAAATAATTGTCCAAAGAAAAATATCCAATACTTGAACCAGATCTTCTGACTTTACTGCCTCCTCCACTGCATAATACCTTGAATTATGCAATGGGTTTCAAACTTTTTTTTTAGCAAAATCCATAGTAAGAAATCCATTTTACATCACAATTCAGAGACACACACACTCTTACATACACATGTACAGATGTAACAAGCACTGCATGAAACAATATTAATCCTTACAATGTGTGATATACTCTAATATTTCCTATTTCTTCTTATCCTATTCTACTTCTTCAAAAAAATTTTCTGGCTTCAATCTAGAAAATTGATTTCACAATCCTGCAATTTGAAAAGCATTCTCTACTTCAGGTAACTAAAAAATAAATATTTTTACAAAAATTAAGTAGAACCAAATAGTTTCTTTAAGAGAAATTCTATCATACATTTCTTTTGACTTCCTAAGAAAAAATATCCAAATAAATGAATGCAAAACCCATTTTAAAAATTATATATCATCTTAATCCAAAAGGATAACTTGGCCTGGAAAGAAAAAGAGGCATACAGAAACTATTAATATAATAACTCAATGGTAGTCCTTGCAAGTTAGAAGGAAGAACTTGTGGTTTTGAAGCTGACAGATTTTGACAATGTGAATTTATCACTCAGAAACCAATGAACGAATTTGTAGAATATATTATGAAAAGTAAGGTAATACATAATACTGAAAATTGAATCATAACAACAATCTATCACTTGGGAGGGAAATAATAGTTTCTATCAAGTTCTGTGTGGGTAAAAAAATGTACTCATCGGACATTTAGTATTCACCAGTAGATACTTTTATTAACTTGTAGATGTTGAGATTGATTTTATCAAATCATTGATACATTTTTTTCCTAGAGCTACACTAGCTACCTTTGGCTATTTAAATTTAAGCTAAGTAAAATGAAAAATTTAATTCCTTGACTGCATTAATCATAGTATAAATGCTCAATAGCCATGGTGATCATGGCTACCATATTGGACAGTACAGATATAAAATATTTTTATCATCACAGAAAATTCTATTGGATAGCACTGGTATAGAATATACCAAAATTATTTCTAAGACTCACTCTCCAAACTAGACTCTTGGGGAACCAGCCTATGTGAATAAAAGGCTATTATAAGTAAAAGTCATTTTAGAAATGGCCGAAAATGTTTGTCCTCTTTACTGTGGTAGATGTAGAAGATTGTTGATACCATTCTAGAAATCCTTTTCATGGTTATTATTGTTGATGGCACATAACATTGATTTAATATGTTTTTATTGTGGGCCTAATAGTAACACTGATACCAGCTATCATTTTTGAGTGCTTACCATGTGCCAGGCACTGTCTTAGCATTTTATAGTTTAAAATTTCATTTTGTGTTCATGACAACCTTGTAAAACTAAGTATCCTATTCCCGCTTTACAGATGAGAAAACTGAAGCTCACAGATGTTAGGTAACTTACAAAAGATTACACAGTAGCAGAGCTGGGATTCAAAATGAAATTAGTCTGATTTCAAGTCCCATAATCTTTCCACTATACCATATTGTCTCCCTAAACAAACCTAGATGTAACAGGTAATGAAGAAATGACACGGTCTGTTTTCTATAATCTCCTTATAATTTGACATCGATAGAAGACACAAATAACACAGAGACATTAGGAGAAGATATAATTCAGATGACATGGATCAAATATCATACTACCCAACACAAGGATCTCAATTTGCAAAGCCCTGGGCACCATTCAGTCTAAAGAAGCATTTCTCCATGAGACTTTAAGGTTAGTGACTTGAAGAAGTCCTTATGTTTGGATTTGCTTAGCCTCAAGTCCTACAGTCTATATCTTTTACAATATGATCAACTCCAGCATAAGAATCAATGTGGAACTTGACCTTTTAACCTTCCCTATAAAATATGGAACATTTTTGTGAAACTTTCCAGTTTTCCAATTGCTTCTAATGTGGCCATTGAATCAATCCTTACTCTAAGCAAATATTATTTAAAGAATTTTAAGAAACTTTTTTTCCTTTGTACAATGTTAAGTGGCATCCACTGATCACTTAAATTCAGAAGCACTTCCTCAGAGCTAAAGTAGCTCTTGGCCAAAACCAGTGTTCAAAACAGATGAGATGGGACTATGATAGGAAAGAAGCGCCTTTCTAAAAGTATGTGTCTAAAGAAGAGAAGAATTTAAGACATTTGATATCAAGCTGATTCTATTACATTGAGAAAACATAGCAGACTTTTTGGTTAAGCCAAGCTTACATCACTGTTCTGTCCTGCTAGGAGATTCAGGGGCAAAAATAAGAATCATTGTAGCTCTGTGGTCAATTTACAAAAAAGAGTTCAGGTGATATCTCTACTTTTTTGGCTTGGTTTAGTAAATACTTCATGTTTGCTAAACATGGACAAAGGGCTTGCTTTCAGGCCATTCATAAAGGAAGCAATTTTTTTCTTTAAGATATTGAGGTACCTTTTTTGCCCCTAAATCTATCACACTCTTTCAGCATTCTGAAAGGGTAAAATATTAACCATGTTCAAGGCATT
This sequence comes from Daubentonia madagascariensis, assembly GCA_023783475.1. Taxonomy (NCBI): domain Eukaryota; kingdom Metazoa; phylum Chordata; class Mammalia; order Primates; family Daubentoniidae; genus Daubentonia; species Daubentonia madagascariensis. The sequence goes on along the minus strand of JAKFHU010000258.1, from coordinate 10,592,217 downwards.
GTATGCTTACATATTCACATTGTAAACAACATGGATGGAAGGATCTTGACCTTTTATGTCTGCTAATGTTACGATTTTAGTATTGTTGGCAATATAAACGAACATTAAGATAATCCTGGATGAGGGAAAATCTGAAATAAGATGTGATTGTTAGAGAGTCATAAAAAAAGAGGTGATACATTTTTCAAATGATGCATTGCAAAAGAGTTGTTAAGGTATTGTGAACATGACTAAGAGTGATTGGGAGAGGCAAGTTCAGATCACAGACTGAAATGGATAAAGACAACCCAAAATTGTGATTAAAAAAGGAAAAGTTAAAGAAGACAAACGCTGAAATAAATAGAAAATTCTTAAAATAATGGAGTAAAATATATAAATCTCCTGGTTGTTGACCATACCAGTTATCATCTGCTAATGGTGCGGAGTTTTAAAATTGTCTGAGAATAAATTTTGCATTGGTCCAATACCAGAAAATGTATCAATGGCGGAACTATAAACGACAGCCATGAATCACAATGTTAAGAAAGAACCTACCGCTTCAGAAGCACACCTGCCTCCTGCCCAGGTTGTAGCCTTCATTTTCTACCTTAAAGGTCCCCTGTTTCTGCTGTAGAGTTTGATGCCAACGGCTCTCAGGAGATGCAATATCATATCACCCTGCTATGTGGTACATTTCATCCTGTGTTTCGTCATTATGATCACAGAATCAGATGGTTCATGGTTAATATTACTCAATAGGACTACATAGTGGAGTTGCAACGTGCAACAGCAAGAGAGAAATGGGAGAACTGTGGGTGACTCTGCCCACCATTCAACTCAATGAGTGAACACCTTGGAGTGAGTATGAAGAGTGGGACGTGAATCTGCTGAACTCTTGGTCAGTCACAATACATGTGTACCTCTCAAGGTCTGAGCATGCTACCACATTATGTGTAATTTCATCTAAGAAACAGGTGTATTTTTCAAACAAGAGCACTCCCAAACACAAGCCAATTTATTTATCTAGTCCCTGTCTGAATACCAACAATCTATCCCAATAGTGGAAGGAAAATTATATAAGTTAAAATTTTTGAGAAAGGATATGAATGTCTCCAAATGTGGTCGGAGTATATTGCTCTAAATGAACATAAAATCAATATATATATATCAGCTGGGCACGGTGGCTCACACCCGTAATCCTGGCACTCTGGGAGGCTGAGGTGGGAGGATCGCTTGAGGTCAGGAGTTCAAGACCAGCCTGAGCAAGATTGAGACCCCGTCTCTACAAAAAATAGGAAAATTAGCCAGGTGTGGTAGCGCATGCCTGTAGTCCCAGCTACTCGGGAGGCTGAGGCGGGAGAGTTGCTTGAGCCCAGGAGTTTGAGGTTGCAGTGAGGTATGAGGATGCCACTGCACTGTAGCCGGGCAACAGAGCAAGATCCTGTTTTAGAAAAAAAAAAAAAAATCAATACATATAAATCCATGTAGACTCTTAAATTATGAACAATTTATGAAATTTTCCAGAGTAATTTTGATAATTTTGATCATATGGAATATTTGCCTTTCAAACTGAATTTAGAACATAACCCCCTCCTGAAATGTCACTCTACTAGAATGAAATATACTGAGTTTATTTTAGTAGTAGGATTTATTTCAGTAGCTTCACAAATATCACAGATAATTTTTGTTTTATGTTCACAAACATTTTAGAGGTTGAAGGGGTCAGTTATACTTTACTACATTTAATGTGAGGAATTAATTGCTTTTGCTATCATTTGTGAAGATCTTAGATTTGTCCCCACAAATGTTAAGGGTCTTATGCAACTGCAAAGATGTGAAAAGAGGTTCTTAACACCACCTCTCCCTCTCACCCAACTGGGGATTGACTGTATCAGTAATAACTGACTACTGGAAGACTACTAAAATCTATAAGTAAAAACATCCTAGGAATGGTGCTCAATCATATACAAATCCACCTAAGTGAATTATCATCCAAGAGAATATTTCTATTTTTGTTCATAGCTATATCACAAAAGCTACGTTAATGGAGTTAATAAGCTCAAGACACTTTGGATCTTTGGCAGTTCCTTGCTTTAAAAAACTGGTAATCCTATGGTATCCATTCTGCACATACTATAAAATGCTATATTGGGACATTTAAATATAATAGTCTTATAACATTGTTTGTGGAGAGAATATAACTAAAAACACTAATGTAGACCTACATTCCTTTGCTCAGTGTACATATAAAGGGATTCCCCTTTAACATGCTATAACCACCTTACATTATAACTTTTAAAACAAAGAAAGGCTCAGAAAAGTTAACATTTGGTTACTTATTTTCTGGAAGGAAATTTATGTCAGCAATATACTTGACATTCCAATTTAATAAAAGAAGACATCATTTTCCACTTAAGATGTTAATATAGCAGATTTTTATATACATGTATATTTATATGAATATTTAAATATATACATATATTTTGCAATATATTATATATGATAGTACATTTTATATCAATGTATGCATATATTAAATATGTGTAATATATTCAAATTAACTTCTAATGCAATATAATAAAATCGCCCTTGGGACATTAGTAAAAAAAAGAGCAAAGGAGAAAACTGAATCCTTCCATTCTTCCCTGAGAATGAGCCATGATCCTCTGGCGGAGGAGCAGGAGAGGGTGTCTGGTGAAGATAACCCCACTCTTTCTGGGGTAAAAGTCGCCAATGCAAAAGAGTCTTTGACCCGTGTTTGCCAACAAATTAGCATAATTCTTTTTAAAATTTTTATAGCAACTCTAAATTTACTTCATGTCAAAAAAAAAAGTTACACCTAAGCCTGACCTAATCCTTTTGAAGGCACTTCACAAGTATTTTGCTTGCTACAACACCACATTCAAAAGAAAAATGAACCTGGAGTTGTTTTTCTCAAAATGAACTGCAGTAAAAACAGGAAGATCTCTTTTCTGGTGGGACATCCCCATATAAAAAGAATGGTCTTTTCAAAGACGAAGAAATTGTTTAATATGCTTTTCTCTCTTATTAAAGAGGAACAATCTAACAAGTACAAGAGCTAGTAGATAAAAGAATTGTCAAAGAAAAACAATCTATAAATAGTTACCCCAAATGCAGGAAAACATATCACAGCATAATAAAGGGAATGCTCATTACAGTTGTTGAATTTTATCACCATTTGAAAACAGTTTTATTACCAGCTGAGAAAATCATCCAAAGCAAAAATTAAATATAATAAATTTATTTCAATCTAGGAAAGAAAACTTAATTTATTCCCTCAAACAATTCCTTCCCAAGTCCTCAATTCAACAAAATAAATATATTTGAGTACATACTATGTGCCTATGTGCCAGACATATTTTATATATACACACACACATATAATCCAGATGGCCAGATAATTTTATATTTATACATATATACACACACCTACACATACACACACACACTATGTATATATCATATCCAATCTATCTCATTCTTCTCTTCACTGGCTTTCTTGTCCTTCATAACTATTAAAATATAAACTGATTCCCTATCATTTTGATAAAAAAAGCAAGTCTGATGATTCATCTAATTTTCTTTTATATTTATTTATTTATTTATTTTTGAGGAAGGAGAGAGAGGGAGAGGGAAGGAGGGAGAAATTCTTCTAATTTATCACATTATTTCCTCCTCAAATTTAAAATTATCTGGGCTACAGTAAATAACAGAAATTATTATAATACTCTCATATAGTTCTTATAAAAATTTATAGCAGGAAATGTCTTATAACCATTAATATTAAGGCTCCAGGATTCTTGTTAAATGAAGTCTAACCATCTTTTTCCACATTATGTTACTATATTTTAGAATAATTTTGTTCATTTTATGTTTATACATTAAAGCTCTTAATATTTTCCAATAGAACAATTCAATTGAAAATATACTGAAATACAAAATAACTTTGGTCATATTGCCCACTACTAATTACAGTGTTGTTTCTACTGCAGCATTCCCCATGTGTAGAAATATGACTAAACACCAATAAGAAACAACACTAAATATAAAAACCACACTAAAACAATTCTAATAAATGAGAGGCTAAAAAGCATTTTCATGGAAGATAAAGATGCTTTCACTATATATAAAAATAAAGAAAATTTAAATTAACTGCAAATATTGCTCTTCCTAAAGTTATAACTGATTTTGCCTTAGAAAAACTTTATAAGTAAATTTAAACATATGAAGTTTATTATTTATTTCCAGTTTAGAAAATACATTTTTTATTATTAAATGTACTTACAATGCTTTCAAGTTCTCATTATGAGATTGAAAATATTTAAAATATAACAAGTGCATAGGCAATATAAGTAACCAAAGTGTTTGTACCCCCATAATATTCTGAAATTAAAAAAATATATATATAACAAGGATACTATTCATAATCCTAAATTAAATAAATAGTTTTTTTAAAAGTTTGTTCAAAATTGACACTATTTCCTTAAATTAGGAGCAGCCTAAAAAGTCATTGCAATATGGAATTTCAACAATTTCCTGTATTTTCCATTTATGCTTCAAATGTAATATTTTCTCAGATATTATATACATGCAGGTATACTTTTCAAAGACAAAAATTTTTTAGTGTAGATATAAAAGTACTGACAACTACAAAATCACAATTTCCAAAGTTTAGATAATTAGTCTGCTACCATTCCAATAGTAAGCATAGATTTACAGTAATAGTTATTAAAAGTTATTGTGTAAAAAAAAAATTGGCCAATCTAGTCTCAACCAGAACAACAGACAATTTTGGCAAAACTGTTTTGTCTCTTAGACAATGCGCAAATTTTTATTCCTTTTCTACTACCACAAATTAAGATTCTTATACTCAATATTACTTTTATATGAGTTCTCTGGAAAATAATCAGTTAAATCTGATTCCTAAAGGGAATATACGAGGAAACTTAAGCATTATTTTGGACCTAACTTTCAAGACTTCAATGTACAGTTTTTAATTTAGCAAATACAATTCCTCGTCCTTAAATACTGTGTTGTTTATATTTTTTTCTAAAGTGTGCTCCTATCTAAAAGGTACAAAAAACATTTGGGAGTAAACTCCCCTGTGTATTTCAAGATTTTCTTTGTTAAAAAAAAAACACAGGCTATACAGTTAGAGATAGATGACACTTTAGTTATCATCTTAATCTATCCTCTCACTTTGCAGATGAGAACACTGGAACTGGCGAAATTAAACTGCTCACTGAAGCCCACTCAACTGTACTAGAACCCAGGCTCCAGACTCTTCGTTGACACACATTTCCCTTCAAATGTGGAATAATGCCAAAACCACAACGCTAACTCTGTTACGAGCATAAACAAGCTTCTATTGGCAATAATTAATTTTTAAATGCAATAAAGAAAACACATCATCTGTTTCTCCTCTGACAACTGTTATTCAACAAGAGGTTTTTCTTTTTACTCTGTGTATTCTCTTATTAGTTAAATTCTGTCAATCTTTGACAATCAGAACAAATTTAAGACTCAGACTCCTTTTTTTATAATTAGCATCCTAAGACTATATATATTATCTGTTAATTTAGAGAAAAAATACATCTTCTTAGGGTTGATATTTATAAATATTAGTGTTTGGTACAGGTGCTAGGACAAAATAAAATATTTCTCTTCTCTCAAACCAAGAAAACTCAAACGTTTGTACGCATTCAAGATCTCCCAGCCTTTCACTTCAAACTGAATGATTTTATTTTATAGGAAATCATATTTCAATCTTTCACTAAACCAACTTCAAACAACTGAGCAAAGTAAACCTCATTTATGCAGTCTGGATCACTCAACAGTAAAAACAATGGAATACAGCTCCTCTTCTTCCCTATACAAATATACTGGACCTCTCTGAGGTCACCTCTCTTTCTACCTTCCTATCTACCCAGTTTCTGTTACTCTTTGGTGTACCTGACTACAAAGAACATCAATATCAATGCTCTGGCTCTTAAAGTCCTAAAGAAAGTAGGAGAGGTAGAGAATTACAAAAGTATACCTAAAGCATTCACATCTACAGGCGGTTACCTAACTTAACAAGCCTTATGCTTGGATTCAAAATATTCTGACCACCTAAACAGCATGTCTGTGTTCAACTTACCTCTTAGCTGTTACTCTGCTCATTGGTAACACAAAATGGTTCCTCTTCCACTGGAAAACTGGACAATTTAACCTTATTTTGTTAGAAGGTTTTCACCAAAATTAATGAGATGTTCTTATGTGAAGAGGAAACAGCAAATTTTAACAACAAAACTAGGTCTATTTATAGAGACATAACTGATTGAAAAAAAAAATCCTTCTGTACTGAGACATGATGTACAAGATCTCACCTTACGGGGAATTTTTAGAAAATTCACTTTAGCTGTGGGTTATATAAATATTTCTGTAAAATTCTATTTGAGGAACTTAAGAATTTATTGTACTTCATTTTAGCTAAAAAATAACCTATATTTTCTAACTAATTTTAGTAAGCAGCTCCCAAATGTGAAATAGATGCTTTAGTTAATAAATATTTGAGTGTAGGTCTTTTAAATGAACAGCCTCCACATAAGAAGGAGTAAATTCACATCTCTTCAATTTATTGACCATCTATTCAATCCTAATAGTCCTATGTACGTATGCAGCTTTTCATAGTTTAGAAAACACTTTCATATACATTACTGAATTTATATGCTGTGACAACTAGAAAACTAACAATTCTTGCTTTTACCCATTTACGTAAAAAAAAAATTAGGCATAGAACAGATAGATATAGGGTAATGATTAGGAAAGAACACTTTTAAATGGAAAGCACATCAATAGAATGAATAGAAGAAATCTCAAAAAATGATTTTTATAGACTCTGATTACTCAAATTTCCAATTTAGCCTATTTATCCAGATTATTTAGATGAACAAACTGGAATTTCAGGCAGGCCCATTTCAATTTTCCCCTTCCATTGGGAGTTTCCCAACACAGGTTTAAATCCTGCCAACTACAAATCTGCTCCATATTTACAAAGGCACTTTGATTTCTTAGCCACCCATGCCTAATTTCTTCATTATCTGCCATCAATGTAAGTTTCTCTCACATGGCTCAAATGGTACCTAAGCACACTACTTATACATAGTAGGTACAAAAATAAATGTTTTTTGATTTGATTAGAATTATTTTGAAGAAGAAAATGAGCTGGTTCTTAAACAGGAAAACAAACATGGTCTGGTTCTTAAACATTGATTAAAACAAATCATATGGAACAGCAGTCCCCAATCTTTTTGGCACCAGGGACCAGTTTCATGGAAGACATTTATTCCATGGACAGCGGGGGGTCAGCGGAGTTCTGCAGCCCAGTCTGTACTGGTCCACGGCCCAAGGGTTGAGGACCACAGATATGGAAGACAGAATAGAAAATATCAAGCTATATATCAGCTGCAGATCATAGGACTCTGTGATGCTCTTTGTGCTATACTGTTTAAGTCACTAACTTTAAAGAGGGCACCACTGATGTGCTGATCAAATTTGCTTGTGACATAAACCGGAGACGAATAATTTTTTATGGTGATATGTCATAAACAGAATCCAAAAGGGTTCGTACAAGCTGACACAATAGGCCCAAACCAAAATGACCAAGTTTCAGAGAGGTAAATGCAAATACCTATATTTACTGCCCAATTGTAGGTCAGCAGATACGTGCTATTAGGGATTTTAATTGAACTCATGCTCAATAAGAATTCACAATGATTCATATTTGATAAACAATAACCCAAACAATAACTGGCTCTGAAGGTAGATTAATATAATCTTAGCTGATAGCCCCATTTTTATGTACTGGTCAGGTCATATCAAAAGTGTCATATTCAGTTATCATCATGACACTGGAAAGGAACTAGATAAAATGGAACACAGTCGGGAGAGAGAGAAATGAGGATGGAGAATTTGAATAAGAATCATAACATTAGTAAAATAATAGTTATTAACATTTATTGAACAATTTTATTATATGTCATGCATTATGCCATGAGATTAACATAGATTACCTCAAATTTTACAAAACTCTATAGAGCATGAATTGTTAACCATCCTCATTTTACAGAGAACAAGACTGAGGCTTGAACATATTAAGTAACTTGTTCAAATTCACCAGGTAGTAGGTAGTAAAATGAGAATGCTACCTCAGGCAGTCTACTTTCAAAGCCTGAACTCTTGGCCACCTGTTCACCTAACCTGTCCATTCAATTACTATAAACCTAACTGCATGCTAGGCACTGGAGCACTGGAATACCAAAGTGAATAAGACAATTAAGTCTCTGCCCTCAAATAACTTACATTCCAATGGAAGACACAGATTTTTAAAAGTAAACAAATAATGAAATAATACAAAATTACAATAAGTTTCATGAAGGAAAGAAACAAGGGACTACGAGAGAATAACAGAGGTGGAATATATGTTAGTAGTTAGCAAAGCAGAGACACAGAAGTGGAAACCAAAAGAAAGAGAAAGAGCTGGTAAGCAAAGGAAGAGTGGGGAAGACATAAGGTACACATATACCCACATAAAAGGTAAATGTTTGTCCAAAGGCCCTGGCATGTCTGAGAAGTTAAAGGAAAACCATGGAGACTCCAGTGAATGGAAACAGAGGAAGAGTGGGTGATAGAGGGCAGAAAGACAGGCAGTGGGCACATTTTGCAGGGCCTTGTAAAGTATGGAAAGGAGTTTGGATTTGCATTTCTAAATGCAGGTTGTTAAATGGAAGAACAATGCAATTTAATTCACATTTTGCTTTTGCTAACGTGTCAAGTATGGACTAAAGAGGACATGCCTCCATGAAGCTAATATTGTGATGAGGGAAGACAGATTATAAACAAAATAAATGAGCAAAATATGGAGTAAAATAAAGCAGAAAAGGGATAAGGAGTACTGGGGAAATGGTGCACAATTTAAAACAAGGTGGTCAAGGAAAGGCTGACAGAGGAGATGATATCTGAGCAATGACTTGAAGGCATTAATCTAGTGATCCATAAGGTTACTCTGGGGAAGTGTTCCAGGCAAAGAGAACAGCAAGTCCAAAGGCCCAGAAGTGGGAGTGTAGCTGAGGTGTTTGAGGACCAGCAAGAAAGCCAGTGTAGTCAGAGCAGAGAGATAGTGGCCAGAGGCAGGAGATGAGGGCAGGGAGGTAACAGGAGGGCCAGACTGTTTAGCACCTTGTAAATCATTGTAAGGACTTTTGCCTTTGACCTTGACTGTGGTAGGAACTGATGTGGATTTAACAGGATCCCCCTAGTTCTTATGCTGTGAAGGGGCTAAATGGGAGAAGCAGGGGGGCCAGTTAAGAGACTGTTGCAATAACACAGTGACAATGACAGTACCTTTAACTCAATGGTAGCAGTGGATATACATGAAGAAGATAAACAGATAGCAAATAAGCACCTGAAAAGCTATTTAATATCATTCATCACTAGGGACATGAAAATTAAAACCACAATGAGATACCATTACACACTTGTTAGAATGGCTAAATATAAAAAAGACTGATCAAACATTTTCAACAAATATAATTGCTAAAATATGAATATCATTACACAAGAAGTTATTTTCATCTTGATTCTAAAACTTTCTGTCTGATGTAGAACAACAAAGATTAAACTAGGAGTTAGATCTGTCATCTAGTTTAGGTACTATTACTAATTGTTTAAAGCTCATTCTTTAGCTCACTATGCATTCACTCACTCATTCATTCAATCAACAGATAAATATTTGTGGTAGGCCTTCTACGTGCTGAGTACTAGAGATACAAGGAAGAATAAGAATGGACCCTGACTTCAAGTACTTTACAGCTACTTCTGGGAGCTAAATTCAGTTTTCTGGGGCTCTGTGTTTCCTTCCTCATCTGTCCCACCTCCTTTTGCCCTCCGGGTATACATGGAACAGTATCGTGGCTGATTCTGGCCCTTTTTGCCTGAATGGCCTTTGCTTCCCTCCCTCTGCTCCCTCTAGACTAGATTAAAATATGATTTTTATGGTAGAATATTTTTTCTAAATTAACAGCTTTATTGACATAATTCACACACCATAGAATTCATCCATTTAAAGTATACAATTGAATGGTTTTTAGTATAATCACAGAGTTGTGCAACTATCACAATCAATTTTAGAACATTTTATCATCCCAAAAGAAACTCTGTTCCCATTAGCGGTCACTCCCATGTGCCTCCAACCCCCTTAGCCCCAGGAAATCACTAATCTTTCTGTTTCGAGAGATTTGCCTATTCTGGACATTTCATATAAATAGAATCATACAATATGTGGCCTTTTGTGACTGGCTTCTTTTGCTTAGCATATTGTTTTCAAGGTTCACCTATGCTGTAGAATGTATCAGTACTTCTTTTGCACACACCGCATTTTTTTATCCATTCATCAGTTGATAGACATTTGGGTTGTTACTAGTTTTTGGTTCTTATGAATAAAGCTGCTTTGAAAATTCATGTACAAGTTTTTGTGTGGGCATGTTTTCATTTCTCTTGGGTATATACCTACGAGTGGAATTGCTAGGGTCATATGATAACTCGATGTTGAACATTTTGAAAAACCGCCTGTTTTCCAGACTGTATTACTTTACAATGTTATCAGCAATGTATGGGGGTTCCAATTTCTCCACATCTTTGCTGATACTTATTATTATCTATCTTTTTGATTATAGTCATCCTAGTAAGTGTGAAGCAGTATCTCATTTTGGTTTTGGTTTGCATTTCCCTGATAGCTAATAATATTGAGCATCTTTTCATGTGCTTATTCACTATTTGTGTATCTTTTTTGAAAAAATGTCTATTCATATGTTTTCCCATTTTAAAACTGAAGTGTCTTTTTACTATTAATTTTTTTTTTTCAAGACAGGGTCTCACTCTGTCGCCTGGGCTAGAATACATCATAGCTCACTGAAACCTCAAACTCCTGGGCTCAAGCAATCTTCCTGCCTCAGCCTCCTAAGTAGTTGGGAATACAGGCGTATGTCACCAAACCCTGATAATTTTTCTACTTTTTATAGAGACAGGGGTCTCACTGTTGCTCAGGGTGGTCTCGAACTCCTGTTCTCAAACAATCCTCCCACCTTGGCCTCCCAAAGTGCTAGGATTACAGGTGTGAGCCACTGCACCTGGACATTTTACTATTAAATTTTAAGTGTACTTTATATATCCTAGATACAGGATATATCCTAAATACAGTCCCTTATCAGATATTTGACTTACAAAAATTTGTCTTCCATTTTGTGGTGTGTCTTTTTTTTTCCCCCCGAGGCAGTGTCTGGTTCCGTTGCCTGGGCTAGAGTGCAGCGATGTTGTCGTAGCTCACTGCAACCTCAAACTCTTGGGTTCAAGCAATACCCCTGCCTCAGCCTCCCGAGTAGCTGGGACTACAGGCATGTAACACCACGCTTGGCTAATTTTTTCTATTCTTTGTAGAGATGGGGTCTCGCTCTTGCTCAGGCTGGTCTCGAACTCCTGAGCTCACGTGATCCTCCTGCCTCCTGCCTTGGCTTCCCAGAGTGCTAGGTTTACAGGCATGAGCCACCGTGCCTGGGCCCTGTGGGTTATCTTTTCACTTTCTTGATAGTGTCCTTTGAAGCTCAAAAGTTTTTAATTTTGATGATGTTCAATTTATCTATTTTTTTCTATTGTTCCTTATTTTTTTGGTGTCATATCTAAGAAACCATTACCTAATCCAAGGTCATGAAGACTTATGCCTATGTTTTCTTCTAAGAGTTTTACAAGTTCAGCTCTTAAATTTAGGTCTTTCATCCATTTTGAGTTAATTTTTGTCTATGGTATAAGGTAGGAACCCAATGTCATTCTTTTACATGTGAGTGTCCAGTTTTCCCAGCACCATTTGTTGAAGACTGTTCTTTCCCTACTGAATTTTCTTACTATCCTTGTTGAAAATCAACTGACTGTAAATGTGTAGAATCTTTCCGGACCCTCTCCCACCACAGTAGGCCACTCTCTCCCTCCACTGAGCCCTCATTACATTTAACTTACTCACCAGACAATAAGAGTTGTAAGAGCAGTAAATACATTTTATTTTTCATTGCAACCCCTGTGCCCATTATGTTTGTAACACATAATAGGTTATCAATACCTATTAGCTAAATAAATGTATGCATGGAAATAAAGTGATTAGTCTCAGCTCACTCACAGTCTAATCATCTACAAAATGAAGGGGAAGGACTTAAGTCATTAAAGTCTTTTTGGCTCTCGGTGCCCACCAAGCCATTGCTTCTCATTATCTGAGTTCCTCCCTTTGATCCTTTACGTGTGACCACGTAAGGAAGACTAGAGATAAATGTTGCCTTCATAAATTTTATTGCCATGTGTTTAGAAAGCATCTTCTGAAAAATGCCAAGCTACATGAAGTTATTCTTAACAATTAGCAATGGTTATAGGGAAGAAGGGGGTTATCATACCAATCATAGTTAAAAAAAATCCATTATTGTGGTTCCCTTCTGAAAATACTGATGCATTATACTGATGGATCTGTGGTCATGTTTGCCTCCTCTGAGTTATAGTTTAATGTGAAGTTGTGTAAATAGAGGCAAAAGCCCAATCCTTCTTCGTGTAAATGCCTTTAAATGTCTTCTAAAATATTTCCCATTTTCTCTTCCTATAATACTTTTCTTTCCCTTTCCTCTATACTTCTTTTCTCTTATTGTTTTCATAGCCAGGACAATTCTAGGATCCTGGCCACTGAGGTAAGTCTGAGGCATGCTAAATTCAGCATTTGGATACTTCAGAAAAGTATCCAAATTTTCTCTCTCCAGAAAATTCATCAGTAAGTCACACTCAGTTTATAGATTAGTAAAATACATAGAAAGATATATATCCACATATAGGTTTTAAAATATAGGTATAAATAGATACTTGATCCATTCATTAGTCTGTGTTGACTCCTCCTTTAAACTAAAACAAGTTTGGTTCTTGTTATATAAACCCCTGTATGGCTTAAATCACTATCCATACAGTGGACCTTCAGTAAATGAGGGAAGAAACACTGACCCCCTGACAGTCATATTATTCTGTGATAAACTAAGTTGTAGAGACAAGTTGAAAATGATATCCTAAAATTTCTAATGCAAACTAATGCATGACGATCACCTCTCAGTATGAGTGAATTTAGATTTCTATGTAGAAAATTCTAAGCAAGCTAAATAAGAGTCAATAGTAAAGATATCACTTGCAACGATGGTACAGTATTTCAAGTAGAACAATTCTTTCTCTTCCATCTTCTTAAGATCTCCCTAAAAGTTTACTTTTACCTCCCCTTTTTCCTTGGCTGCCACTCTCTCTAAGAAAAGACATGAGCCTTCCCTTGTATTTTAATGGGAACTTTCAATGACAACTTGACTCATGAAGACAGGCTAATGCTACTACTTGCATGATTTATTACCATGGAGAAAGAGAGGATATCAGAACTTCAGTTGTAAGTAGAAAGATTCTATTGAAAGAATTTTCCATTCCCCTAGGGAACTACAGAAATTGTCAGGGATGGCAGAAGGCAGGCCAGAAATAAAGACCCTGCAGCTTTCTTGTCTTTTCCCTAAATGTTATTATAGTAGAGCTAATTCACTTAAGTACAGATGTTAAAAAGGGTTAAATTAACTTGACCATCTGTTAAGAAGAGTAATATGAAAATCTAAACACCTTGCAACTTATTAACAATCATGAGCAGTCTAGAGTTATATCTAGAATAGTTGTCTGGAGCAATCTGCCCCACACTGGACTCCAGCGAGGCTCAGGGAAATATGCTGGAGATCTGTGAAATCTCTTAAGAGAATTTAAAAATTTTTAGTTTTCATTTTGATGATTTAAAAAAAAACACCAAAACCAAAAACTTAATATGATCATATTCTGGGTCATCTGTGTCCTGAAATGCCACAGCATTTCATTCCATAGCTGCATTTATGAGGGTACCAAGTAAAAACAGAAAGTGAAAGCATTAACTGTTAATGCCGTGTTTCTCAAACAGGAATCCACCAATATATTCCCAATGATCATGAGTTCACACACAGAAGAAACTCTGGCCAAGGATATTTAATTTCACAGGTTTTGTAAAAGCTGGCTACTCCCCCAAAATACTACCTTTGACAGTTTCCTGGTACCTAAAACCTTCCCAGTAGAACTGAAATTTTAATTCAGAGTGGGGCTTTAATCCTTATTGCAAATTAAATGATGTCTGTCTTGTAATTAAATTCAACTGTTTAAAAGGCTAGGCATTTTATTGTTCTATTACTAATCATAATAAAATACCTAAAATTGCTGATGACAGTAAAAATTCATTTTTACAATCTTAACATTAGTGTCATTTTTACAAAATGAAAGTGAATAACTGGAAAAATAGGGAACGAAAGTTGAAACTCCACGTAATTTTTATTGATTCTATAATACTTAATTCAGAATTAAGAGGGGCAGAGAAATAGTTCCTATGTTTTCAGAAGTATAAGAATTGAGAGCCAGAGAAAACCTTAGCTATCACTTATCCAAGCTTCTCACTTCACGGGAAAGAAACTGAGGATCCAGAAGGTTTGCTCAGGAAGTTCGCTGAAAAGCGGAATCAGGAAGTCAGGTCTCTGGACCGTGGCCCTTAGGTAAAGTAGTGCTGGTGTATTCTGCGTTTCACCTTTCATCGCAAGTCACGTGGTAATCCTCCATAAACTATTAAGATAGCTGTGAATTCCTTATTTCTAGGAAACTAATCTTACTTGACTCTAACACTATTAATAAAGTGACATTTTATCCTACCTTATCTGAAATTTGAAAATCTTGAAATTTTTCCATTACATAGAAAATACTACAAAGGAAATGGAAAACATACGCAAACACTCCCAAAATGTGACTTCTGTGCCTGACTGCAGGGCATGCAGTATGTTATAAGTAGGCAATTATACCGGGATTCTGAGTGTTATAGAAGCTCATTTTCTATGGGCAATCTATTAAAACAGAGAAGTGGCACTTGAAATATTGAGGTCAGTTATATAAAAATGCTATGGAATCAAAATACACATATGTTCCTTGAATGTATCCTCCTTTCTCATCCCTGTTCCTTCACTCAAACTGCCATGTTGGACCTTCTAACCAAATGCCTTCCTCTCCTATCTATGCTGGGCAACATCCTAACCATCCTGCAAGATGTCATCTTTCCTTCTAAATCCCCACACTTTTGTAGTTTGCTGATAGCTACCATGTTCTCTTTGACATATGTTTATTTGCATACCTGTCTTACATACTCCCTTTTGACAGAAATTCACTATAAGTCAGTCTGGTGACACAATATATGGTTACTGAATTAAAGCAACAAGCTCAGGACAAAATTTGTAATAGTGGCTGTTTTCTTCAAAATCTGACAAACTATCATTTTCCTTTAAAAGTATATGTAAATGGCTGTATTAAAGTGATCACTATGAAGAATAAGGAGCAACATAGAAAAATGCTTGGATAATGTTAAGTGAAAAAAGCCAAAATTATATCTAGGCTATGTGTACTAATTGCAAATATTATATATGCATATGGACAAAAAGTGGAAGGTAAAACAGAATAATGAAAACAATTTGCTCTATTGGGTGATAGAATTATCGGCTTCTCCTGATGTGCTTATGTTGCTATAATAAACATTGTTTAAAAATGTATACATATGTAGTAATTAGTAATATTCATAGTGGATATTGGTACTAATATTTCTGGACTATTGAAAAAAAGCATATGTAGCTGTCTTATGTCTAATCCCTCCCAGCTTGCTAGCCTGCACAGACACATGCAAAGAACTGCTTCCACCTGGTAGCTACCAGAACTGCAGACATGGTACCTGAGAGGACACTCTGCAAGGCTGGCAGATTGGCCTGGTGAGTCGACTTTTAGAGTCAAAATAAGCATGCAAAAAATCTTTAAAGAACCAAAATATATACCATTCACTGAAAATGAAAATACAGCAGAAATTACATTCTTTAGGACTATAGCAGATGAACCTTATGAGTTTCTTAAAAGACAAAAATATTCCTTGAATTCTGTTTACAGTTTTATATTCCTATCCAAGTGCAAAAATTTATTTCTAAATGTTTATTCCATAAGGCATATTATTTCTAAGACAGCATATTTTATTTCCTATTTGCACTCTTATCTTCTAAATAGCCCTGACTTGCTATTTTCCGATATATTGTTTCTGCTTACACATTAGATTTTTAAAAATAAATTATTATGGTGAATAGCATTATCATCTTTGTTGGAAAATCAAATGACAAGTAAAAATAGGCTCTTTTTTGAGCATATGAATTTAATTCACAGTGTTTCTATGAATGAAGTATACGTATACTGCCACAGAAAACAACTGCCCAAATCATTAACAAAGTTACTAAATGCTAAATGCCCCAAGGATTTCTGACTTGGTATTATTCACTGGATTGATGTGGAACTGTTCTTTTATGCCAAAAAATTGAATTTACTTTTTATTGCTCATTTTGTGACTTTACTAACATAATGATGATTTAAAATGAAGAAAGTAATTTGGCATGGTGTTTTAGAAAAATAATAAGTCTAATCAATAACTTAAGACTTACTAAATGGAGATATTTTAAATTATTTGCATAATCCAATAAATCCTTTTTGTCCCATTCAAGCATCACCCAGGACAAGAACAAAAGAGGCTGAGTTATTAGACATATGCGAGGCTGAAGAATTTTCTCAGAATTCTTGGTTAGGCTGTGATAAGAACACAAATTTATCTAACTATGCTGAACAATGCTTTAGGGCATACTTAGAGAAGATACTATAAAAAAAGCTTTATTGCATCACACACATGGAACCAGATTCTCCCTCTCATGGGCTGTAGCCAGCATGAAGTTCACACTACATTAATTTGCACTTGTCGATATGCTGCTTTGCAAGTATTCTTAAGGCATGTTCAAATGTGTACTCTGACTCCTCAAGTAGAATATAAACTCCCTAAGGGCAGGACCTGGGTCTTTTAGTTATTATCCCCACAGAGTCTAGTATACTGGTCTGGGTAAGCCAACCCCTTAGGAACTGCTGTTGTCTTAGTGAGGAGCAAGGACGGGAAAGTGCTAAGCCTACAGCATCGAAAGACGGTGTGAAGAACACTGGAGAGCAACTCTGTCATCACCAGGACCGAGTAATTACATGTGCCAAAGGCATGCCCAAATGGCCCCTCTCCCAGTCATTTCTTAGAGGAAGAAGCGAGCCTGCAGGTGGTAGCTGCATAAGTCTCTGAAGTCTGGCTCTCGAGAAGTCATCCATTATCTTAGCATATTCCCCAAAAGCCTTCTGAAGAGAGCACATAGCTTTACAGACATAAAGCAGAAAAGAGAACTGAATAGGATTTTACTTTAATCTGTAGGTGCTAGCCTTCAAGTAGAAAAGACCAACACTGCTGTTATCCACTTTTAACAGATACAATGCTGTATTTCCAGGATGCTTCCAGAATCAAATAGAAGACAGTGGACCTCAGAGGTCCATTAGCTGGGTCTTCAGGTAAATCATATTGCTGCTAATATTTTAAACTAAAAATTTCATGGAAAAGTTTCCATGGTCTGTTGCAGCAATCTATTTCAATTTTCGTACTGTCAGAAAATTCTCATTTCAGGCTATTGTGATTTCTAGTTGCTGTAATTAAATTGCTTTGTTCTTGTTCTTTCCATATTGAAGATTCAAATTAGGTGTTTAACTTTCCCCTTGAACTAATCTGTCAAATCCTTGAAGTCAGAGAAACAATATTTCAGTCTTCTCTAAGTAAAAATGTACAATTCTTCAACTTTTCTTTACTGCTTTTATATTTCTCTGGTGTTAAATAGGACAGACTTTAAGGACTTGCAGGGCTTTCTCTCATCTTTACATAAAGCCATACAAAGTAGATACAGTTCTTCCAAAAGTCTAACTAAGTCAATTGAATTTAGGAAATAATTCCTGCATTGATACACTTCATACTTAATGTTAGTATTCAAGTGCTGCATAATACCGCTGTAGATATGAGTAACCCTCAAATCCTTCTTTTGCCTTAATTTTTCTAGCCAAAATTTTCTGATCTATTTCTTTTGTATATGTGCTCCACCCTAAATATTTGTTTTGATTACTTCATTAAGGTCATTTTGAACTTAAATGCTTCCTGCTTCATAGTGGCCACAACTCCAAAGTTATAACTTATACAATACTGGTAAGAAAAGCTTTCTATATCACTCTTCTTATCTCTGAAAAATAAAATTGATACTAACCTAAAAACAAAATTGTAAATATAAAATAATATTGTATTTATACTCCCATCCAAGCCATTATTATTATTATTATTATTATTAAGCCATGCATAACTAATAAGACAATGACATGATAGCCAGTGATATACTCACTTGGCAATGCCATTAGATGATTAAGAGACCAAGGATGTGACACTTTTGTTATACTGCAAAATACTCAAAAAACATTAAGTTATAATTTGAGATTAATGGGTCTTTTTTCTCAAAGCTCTGCATTCTAGTAAGACAAAGGAAACTTTAAAAATACAGTTGTATTTCTATACACTGGGTAGGGGTTGGCAAACTTTTTCCATAAAGAGTCAGATGGTAAAGATTTTAGGTTTTGTGGGTTATATGGTCTCTGCCACAACTCCTCAACTCTGCTGTTGTAACAGGAAAGCAGCAGATATATAAACAAATAGGTGTGGCTGTGTTCTAGTAAGACTTTATTTGCCAGATTTGGACAATGGACTATAGTTGGCTAACCCTCTTTTACAGATATAGGGTACACAGGCATGTTAAATATGCATATGTGTCTGTATGTATAAATGGGAGTACATATATGTGTATTAGCACAGCAAATCTGTTTGCCTATCCCCATAGTCATGGCAGATTCACAGGCACATGATCAGTGCAGTCACACAGGTGGTGTTTAGAAGGGCTCTGCACTTGAAATTTAAAGCTCTGTGATCAATGTCATGAAATTCTTAATGATCCAATCTTGAAATTTGTGTTTTGTAAATGCAGTCTGATGGACCAGTGGAGCCTGGGCTCACACATGTTGTCTTCCCACTGCCTCACTGCAGCCGTGGGGCAGTTCTCAGAAATGTGTTCCCCTCCAGCTTCCTCTTTCCTGACCCTGCCTTGCTACCGTTGCTGCCCTCCACCCAGGGTGGGACCAGGTCATGTCAGAGGTGTGTGTTCTGCTGTTGTCCTTTGCTCCAGGAAGGATACTGGATGTGAGTCTAGGGAGGGTTGGGTTGATTGTGTTTATCCCTGGCATCTCAGGGCAGGACATAAGAGGTGACCATCCCTGCCTGGCAGCACCACAGCACATTCAGTGGACTCAGTGTGGAGCCTCTTTTCCACCCCGATCCAGGTACCAAGTGTGTTCCAGTGTAGAGGTTGCAATCTCTTGGGGGTTGCCTGTCTGACCTCCTTGGGATGGGGGAGAATGATCCCCCCTGCCACTCTGCACTGGGGAATAGTATGTGCACACCCAGTCATGGGGCACCTGTGGGATCTGCACTCCCCTATAAGTATCCCTGTTCTGGGGGAGGCCCAACACCAAATAGCAAATAAAAAACACTATGACCAGTCTGCGGTAGGGGAGAAGACAGCCAGACAGCCAGAGAGACTGAAGAAGGACAAAAAGTTTTATATTTTAGAACCTTTGACATCACATCTTTCCTGCTTTCTCAACAAAGGGTCTTATATTTTCATTTTACACTGGGCCCTAATCAAAGGTTAGGGGCAGTAAAAAATCATCTTCTGAGATTCATCTACCAAAATGGGAGATGACAAAATGCCACTTATGCATCAGTCATTTTAGGTCGGCTAACCCTTGTAATGCCAGGGCTACCTGCAGCATTTCTAAATCTTACATAGAAGGTGCTGACATTAATTAGGTATTTTGGGTTTCAGACTCTAAGGAGCTCCTTTTGGGATATGATGATCAGGAATGCTGCATGGTAGCCACTTCCCTCAAATAACGTGCTACAGGATTAATTCATATTTCTTTAGAATGATGATGAAGCCTTTTATGCATGTAAAGCACAATCAAAACATTATGTATGAAAATTTAATAGACAACAACAGACAAAGGAAGATGATATTTTACTAAGATTTCCCTTTATTTCCTGTTAAAAAGAGGTAATACCAGAGCATTCTAACACACAAAGATATATCTGTTTTCCTGATTTGAATAAACAAACAGTAAAACAAAGGTTTTTGAGACAAAGAAATTTGAATATAGGCTAGGCATCATTTGATATTAAAGAATTATTGTTAATATTGTTAGATATGACAATGACAGATAATTGTATAAAGATATCCTTCATGGATCCACATGGGTATTTATGGGTGAAATACTATAATGTCTGAAATTTGTTTGAAGTACTTCTGCAAAAGGAGAAGCAGAAGTGGAGGAAGAAGACAGATAAGAAGAGGAAGATGAAGAAGAGAAGATGGAGAAGAAAACGACAAAAAAGATGAAGAAGGTGACAAGTGAAGACAGAAGGAGTTGAGAGGAAAAAATGTGACAGATGGCATAGGACTGGCAAAATGGTGAGCATGGGTGATAGAGATGTGGGGGTTCATTATAATAGTCCCTTTACCCTCATATGTGTTTTAAAATTCCCATGATGGAGTATGTGTGTGTGTGTGTGTGTGCGCGTGTGTGTATGTACTTACTGCCTACAAAAAATTTAACAAAAATCGAGGCACAGATTTCACATTCTCCTCCATTCCAAATGCTTTCTTTCTTTCTTCTTCTTCTTTTTTTTTTTTTTTTTGGTGCAAGAAGCATCCTGTGAGGCTGACAGGAGTCCTCTAAACTGAAAAGATCCAAAGGAATTGATGGGAAGGATAATCTGCCCATCAGTTCCTGACACAATATAAAGAAGAAAAGAAGAAAGTGGGTGGAAGAGACTGTCATTGTTACTTTCCTAACCTTCCCTTCTAATTATGCCAGAGTCAAGGCTCAGGTCACGAGGAAAATTATTTTGGTGGTCAACCATTTGCCCTATTTTGTATACATCAAAAAAGCTCTTGTTCTCTCCACATTCCAATCTCACAGTTTCCCACCTACTTTAAAAATACATCAAGTGGTCATATTAAATAAAATAAGAATAAAGTGACTATATTATGAAGAACACCTTGTTTGCAAACCAAGAGATACCCTTCTTGTGATGCTGAATTTTTAAATTCACTTTAAAAATTAATATACTTTATATTATTGTAGGCCTTTCAGATAAATGCTCAACATGCCCCGCTTTTAAAAGTTAAATGTAAATTTCTCTCTTGAGTGCAGATGGTGGCCAAGCAAAGTAGCTCTTTGGTCTTACAGACAGAAGGTCAGGTCATGGCTGAAAGACCA
This sequence comes from Daubentonia madagascariensis, assembly GCA_023783475.1. Lineage (NCBI taxonomy): Eukaryota > Metazoa > Chordata > Mammalia > Primates > Daubentoniidae > Daubentonia > Daubentonia madagascariensis. The sequence goes on along the minus strand of JAKFHU010000258.1, from coordinate 10,570,821 downwards.
AAGAACAATTGCTGCTTTGCTACTCCAAATCATCCATGGAATGAGACACCACTACTCTCTTTTCTGAAACTGTCTGTTCAATACAAAAGAGTTACAAAGAGTACCTATAAGATTTCCTCACATTCTGTCCAAGAAAAAATGGTAACAAGCACATCACATCACAAACATCTTGTAACTGCTTAGAGGTTTTATTTCTAAGCTATGATCTCCTAAAGGTACATCTCTATCTAAAAATTTATCACTAAAAATTACTACAAAAATTGTTAATGATTCGCTATTATAAGGAAATGTTTACAAGCGAAAATTTCTTTTAAAATTCTGCAACTTTAGCTTCCATACCATTAGAGGTTAATTAAAATGAGATATAATGCTAAAAGAAAAATATAGCAAATACTTCTAAACAAGTTCATTTACAAGAGATATTATACTCTAATTGTTCTTATAATTTTTTTTTCCTCTAGAACATTATAATGGAATTTTAAATAACTCAGAATCTCTTTCCTGCTATATTTGTCCAGTTAGTCCAAAATATTATGCTGGCAGAATGCTGTGAATAATATAAAAGGTATATAATAATGCTAGTGAGCACGCAAATATACCTTTTTAAAAAAATTATAATACATTAGGAAAGAAAACTTATCTGTGATTGACTTAGTAGTCCAAGGCCTTTGGTCCCTGATAGAAAGAATTTTCCATTCCACTATCAGGCACGCCCCCAACTGGATGAAATAAAATAGTTTCATTATTTGTACATGTTAATAATGAAAAATCTTCTGAAAATTTAAAGCTTATTGTAACACTTTGAATATCGTGGTACAAAAGCAGAATTTTACTTTGGCTGTCAGGATTTTAATTTAGCACTAAGGATTTCAGTTATGACTTCAAAACTTTTTGTACTAAATTTCGTATTACTTTCATTTTTAAGACTTTTCCCAACTGTCTTTGCATCATTTCTTATAAAGAGTTGATTGGGTTGAAATGGAAAATATGTTGGAAAATACAATAAAAATACTTGAATTAGAAATATATTTGAAAAAAAATTTACTTGGAGCTACCCACTTCTAAATTCTAAAGTGGTTTCCTTAAAATATTGACACTAAGAATTCAGCCTTATTATTTTAATTGAATTAGATTAAACAATCTGCTTTCATTGAATATCAAGAATGTGAGCCTTCAAGGTCCTGTACTGTAATGTAAAAATAGAAAATCAAAGTCAGCCTATGAGGACTGCCTCTCTAAAAACTTTATCCATGTTGTCAATTAAAACTGAAGTATCTACTTGATCTCAACAGAGATATAAAACATCTGCTCAGACTGAAATTGAACTAAGCAGTTTTTCTCCCCCCAACATTTCTAATGTCACTGTATTTAGGCTTCCTGAGCAAACGTATTCATGGTTATCTTAGTTAACACTGGTTTCACTCTGCCAACAATCAATTTGATTGACATATTTACATATCAACTCATCTCATCTTACGAATTTTAAACTTTTTCATTTAAAATTGGATTCAAGTTGGCATCTTTCAAGAACTTTATGTATGTATATTTTAGGTTCAAACTGTGCATTAGAACATTTTTTTTTTACTTTTGTAAGTAATAGATCCACATATCCAAATGTATATTTATGACCTGTCAGACTGGAATTTTATATGCACGCTGTTGTATTCTCACCACTTCATGTGAAAGGTGATAATTTTAGGCAACTATAAATGAAATTCTTTTAATAGTATAAACTGGATCATTCCATTAGTTAGAAACAATATAATGAAAATAAATAACTTAGGAATAAAACCACATCAACTTCAGAAAGAACATCAGTCATATCTTCAATCGCTGCAGTTTTGCTTGTGTATCTCTTACCTGATCTTTAATTTCAAGATCCCTGTTAGTTTTTGCTCTGTACTCTCTGAGCGCCTTTTCTGCTTCATCCTTCTCCATTTGAGTTTTATTCAGCTGGTACCGCATTTCTCCACACACCTGTTAGATTGTTAAAACTAGATCAGTAGCTGCTGGAATCTACCAGGCAATGCCTGCAATTAGATCTTTTGGTGCCCCCTAGAGGTACAATAGATAAAATACAGTAGAGGTTTTCTAAGAATGGCATGTCCCATTAGAATATTCAATACAGTCAGTTAAGATTTGGAAGCAACATCAGCAATTATTGAGTCTAACAGTCTGAAATTACAGATAAGGAAATGCATATAACTAAGGAATTTAAGAAATGTTCCCAAGATTATTTTATGTAAACTAACAGTTTTAATTGCATATTATCATCTAAATTTTAACTAAGTAAAAATAGTAATTAAAATATTAAGCTATGTTATTATTCATTCAAATTGTTATGGTTAAATATTCACTCTATATTATAAAATTTTCCTTTAAGAATTTCATCAGTTAGGCTTTTATTTAAGGTAACCCATAAAGGAATTTTCCTCTCTGTTAATAGACATATTATTGATATTTAGGTTTATAGTACCTAGTATTTACTGTAAGCTTTATAGATAATATCAATCTTATCATGCACAATGCTATGTATGCAAGTTAAGGAAGATTTTCTGGCAAAATTCATAGACTGGAACTAAGCACACTCTATACTTATAACTGTAACATTTAATATAAAAGGAAAATATGCACTGGAGTGAAATAATTTTAATATATCATTAAATAATGAATATACATAGTATCATAAATGTGATGTGTACCATCCTTTATACTTGACACTAAGAACTTTGTTTTATTTCTTTTTCCAATCAAGGGCTACTACAGATACAGAAATATATTTGGAAAATATAATTGGCAGATAAATCTGAACAAGGAAATTATGGGCCTTTTGAGATAACTAACAAACTGTAGACAGATCAATTAAGACACAAGTCTGCTAAGTCTGCTTCTAATTTACAAATACAGGTTTTTAAAACTCATATATTATCTCATGGTTTTATTTGCTTTAAACATTTCAATTTTGTTATTCCTCCAAAAGTAGCAATTTTTGAAACATTAAAAATTATCTTTATTATTACTAAGCTATCAGAATATACTAAGGTATAAAACCAATATGCATTTAAGGCAGGCACAGTAGTGTGTGCCTATGGTCCCAGCCACTCAGGAGGCTAAGGCAAGAGGACTGCTTGAGCCCAGGAATTCGAGGCTGTAGTCCACTATAATCACACCTGTGACTAGCCACTAACCTGCAGCCTAGGCAAGAGAGTGAGACCCCATCTCTAAAAAAACAAACAATCAAAACTGAACCCAAAAAAACACTTTAAAAATAAACTAATCTGGGCTTAAAAGTTATAGTGACAAGACAGAAGAAACAGTCGATAAGCTTCTCCCCGGTGGCCCCATGAGAAGGCTAGAACAAGAATGAAATTACTAAAAATTCTACTTGAAATTCAAATGCCTTCAACGTGTGAGAGTTGATTCTTCCCATTTCAAAAAATTATAAATTTACAAAAGCTATTTTTTTAAGCTAAATACAATTTAAAAATTAAGAATGGAAAAAAATGAGAGGAACCCTAATTTATTTTCTTTCTTAAATCTTCAGGATGCCAATCTATTTGATTTACGTCTATGAATAAGATACAAAAAATACAAATTGATAATATCAGAAAATAATAATTATACAACCATGATGTTTAAAATCCAACACCAGTACAAACTTGTTACATAACAAATGTCTAAGCATCAGGTTCTAGTTAAAATTATTTTATTCCTTAATTTTACTTTTAAAGTTCCCTTGCCTTACTACTTTCAGTTTAGCACTTGCTAACTTTATCCATAACACTTAAGTTCCATTTAAAATAAATTAACAAATTAAATTGAATTAGAATTATATTATCTCAGGCTGGAAGCAACCTCAAGTTAATTTAGTCTAATCACTCTTACAATGCTTGAGTCCTTTTGGATAGTTCTAGAGACAGAGAACTCATTCTTTACTGTACCACATTTCAACAAAAAGTTTTCTCCCTATAATAAATTGAAAACTATTTCACCATAGCTTTCACTCATAAGTCTAAGTCAAGCATTTCCATCCCTCTGCACCCATTCCCTTACTTCTACCCCATCTCCACATAAACACATCAGGTATATTGGCAAATATGAGCTTCTTAAACTTCTATATTAGCTGGCTTGAATTTTAGAAAGCAAATGGAGAATTATGGAAATTCAAGAAAAAAAGGAAAAAATGGCTTCCTTTCCTAATATATAAGTTAAAATTAATTTTTATTACTGAATTACAGAGTAAAAATGGCATTAAAATATGTGAATATTTAGGAAAATATATTGAGGAGTAAAAGGCAATACAGAATGGGTATATATTAATATTTTAAACAAATTATCTGTATTTAGTGGTGAAAAATAAATTGATTTCATTTATTACATTATACATGCCATCGTTCCTTAGTTTTAAAGCAATTGATTATTGAAATCTAGATGGACTTCTAGTATTTCATAAAATATGTACCTTACTTATTAACCACAGCTAGTAAAGACCATTAATCATTTTAGTTCTTGATTCACAAGTTAGTGATGCCTACAGCACAGACAACGCAGTATTTTAAAGAATAAATTTAAGCACCAATAAAATAATACCCTGTAGAATTAGAATCTTTATTTTAGTGACTAAGTCTGAAAAGGAATGGGAGGTGAAGGATTTTTTTGGTGTTAAGCACACTTTTCAAGTTGTAAATATATGTCTTTGACAATTATTGTGAAGCCTAACCCTATGCTATCTATGGCAAAAAAAAAAAATCACTCCTAATTAACTAATTTACAAATATAAGCTTTATCAAATATTGAATGATTAAAGTAATGTTAACTCTTATTTACAAGTCTGTCTCTGTCACTTAAGCCTTAAAGTTCTTCAAAGATATTATTTGTGTCTGACTCATCTTGGTATTTACAGTTAGGTAGACTTTTATTATTCTTGAACTAACAAAACTTTTGTATTCCAAACGTCTTCCTGATAATAGTAAGAGCTGTACATTAAAAATTTTTTCAAATAAAATATTTACTTAAATAACTATTAAACTAAAATCTCTTTTTCTACCTTTGAGACATCCATTTCCCGAGAAGCAAGCTGTTTTTGAATTTCCTCTAGTTGATTAATAGCTGAAATCTTCTCCCTTGTAACTTTTTCCACCTGGGCCTCCAGTTGGGCAATATTCTCAGACAGGATCAACATCTGTAAAAGGAAATAAAAGTCCTAAACAATATTGCCATTTGAGAAAACAAATACTAAATCTTTCTTGAATTAACAGTTTCTCAGCACAGTCACTGGGCTCTATCTGTAAGTCATTGCTCTGTGGATTGGGTATGTCCATTTCTCTACCTCTTTGACTCATCTATCCCTCATGACTTGAAATATGTACTTACCTCCTATTCATTCCCCTGGTCTCTAACCTCATTTTGGAAAACGTATGACAAGATGATAAAATCATAGTTTTGGTTGAAACCCTAAGGTGACAGATATCAGACACCCAAGTAAATTATGGAATAGACTGCCATAAATAAATTTCAGAAGAGGTGTGAAGGAATCAGACAACTCTTAAATCCTTCTCCCACGTGGAGGGCATAAAAGAATTGATTGGGAGAGTTAAAAAGATATGTTTAGAGAGAGCTACTGGTCTGCTGCGACTCCCGCTCCCCTTCTCCCAACACCAACAAAAAGGAGGCTCTGTGCAGTTGCCTTTTGTTGGCAAAATACCACTTGCTCTCCCATTATCTAGCTCTCCCCTATTTCTCCCACAGGATTCAGCTCAGCCATTATCTCCCCTTCTCCAGGAAGTCTTCCTTGACCCCCAGCCCCCAGCACAAAATAGGTGCCCCTTTACATACTCAAGATTAATATTCAGCTATTGTCCACTGGGACAGTCCTGCCTATTGTTTGTAGCCCTCATCCATTCCCATTGATTGTTCCTCATGCTGTATTGATTGCTTAATATTTGAATACCACTCCGGCCTGTGCTCCTACAACAACCTCAGTGTATGTACCATCATCACACCCCAACCTCTGTATACCTCTACCACAGTACTTATACACTGTTTTTAGTTGTTTCTTTGTTTTCTCATTAGACTAGAAGTTCCTCAAGAGCATGTTCCTCAAGAAGTACCAAATATTTGATGAATGAATGAATAATCAGAATAAATGGCTTTTCTGAGGAACCCTATGGATATTAGGTTTTTAGTTTTTCTTCTCAGGATTAGAAATGCTTTCTAGATCTTACACTTATCTTTTGTAGTTTTTTGTTTGTAATTATGTTTTGCTCTGCTCCAGCAAAGTCAAACTTTTCTAGGCTCTTACTCTTTTACTGGTATTAGCAGTTTTGAAATGAAGAAGTGCTACCTTAACCCAGAGCAAAACATACAGGAATATCTGTCAGTTTTTATCTGTTAAAACAAGAACTGGTAACAAATTTCAAATAGTGATATTTGAAATTTACCATTGTACACTGTGTGTAAATTCAGTTTTATAACTGAAATCAGTAACTAACATTTTATGATAAAAATAAACACTGAACCAAAGTTTTAGGTAATTAAGAATCTTACATCAATAAAACCAAGATAGGTGTCTGCCTTTGAATTATATAACTAGCTAAAGTTGACCCATATAAAAATAATGAGCCCGGATAGCCATTTTCTAATTTAGGCAGATGTATTAGTTAACTTTTCTGAAGATTGTGAAGAATTATATATTTGACTTATGGTTGTTTACGTGTCCTTATTATTAAAAGATTGCCTACAAATCTAATTTGCATATAAAATTAGTTTTACTTATAATAAACTACAAAGTATCCTTGTGTACATTACAATTTGACTTAAAACTGATGGTCAAAAAAAGTTAAATATAGCAAATCAAAAATATCAATTGAACTTCCTGAATTAAAAATTCAAGTTCATGAGTATACATATTATGAAAGTATAATTATAGCTTTTCTGGAACAATCCAATAACAACAAATATTAATTACCAGCTACTAAAAGTCATATATTATTTATGTGGAGATTTATCTGATGGTAAACATTAACATTGTGTGGTTTTTGAAGTAAATAGGCAGACATTTATTTTTCTAACTGTAAATTCTAGTCCATTTCTATTATAAGGCATGTAACAAATCTCTCCCCTTCCTTCTGTTTCTGTCCCTCTGCCACCCATCACTTCCTTCCTTTGCCCACTACCTGTCTACTACCTCCTGTCACCCACTTTCTGAGGTCTCCCCTCCTGTTGTCACACCTTCTTTTTCCCCATGCCCACCATCTGGAAGTCAACATTACACTGCAGGAGCTTCTCCATCCACATCTGTTGCAGAGCCAGAAGTAACACAGACACAGCTGCAACACGGCTGGATGTCCAGGACGTTGACATCAGGTAAGTCCTTTAAACTTTGACAGGGGCAAGGAAGAGACAAGGACACCCAGGTTGGGAGAGCTTGATAGAAATTTCTGCAGTACAGTCCCTAGTATATTGAACATAGTATGAAGCAGTACTACCTATATAAGAGATACAAGAATTAAGGATTCTAGCAATAGACAATTATCAAGGAAAGAAACTGAGAAAATGTGTGGACCATAGGGGTGCTCAATAAATATATGATCAATGACTGAATGAACTAACAAACGTGAGTGACTCAGCGCAACCCTGGACCATTACTGAAGACAACAAACAAATTCACAGCAAGTACTGTTCATGAAGAAATGATTCAAACCTGTTTAGGTAGAAGGCATCTGCTCTCCTATACCTTCCCACACAAATGGAATTTTTTAAAAAAAAGAAAGAAAAGGAAAGAAGAAAAAACATAAAAAGAAAGAAAGAAAATCTATAAGTCCCACAAGTATTCCTACTGTTAGGAAAGCAGGGATGCTTGCTCTAGTACTCATAATGTGACGATAATTGATCAGTCTCCCTACTAGATTATGCCCTTGTACTAGGCATTGTGATATGCATTATCTCTTTAAATTCCTTTAGAGAAAAAATTATATTGAATTAGTTTTCAGTTGAAAAAATGAGATTCAGAAAACTAAGTAACTTGCCCAAGTTCAAGCTGGGCTTTATAGTCACGCCTATCTGCCTTTACTAACATGAAGGTCCAAGAAATCTAACCAGTAAGCCTACTTTTCTCTTTCTCTAAAATAATAATGAAAATAGCCACAAGCTAGAATTTATTAAATGCTCATAGTAAGCCAGACATTACATTAGATATTTTCAAAACATTATCTAATTTAATCCTATCTATTCCTTGAAGTATTATCAACTTTATTCTGTACTTCTCTGAAACTTAGAGGTTAAGTGAATTGTTCAAGGTCACAGAAAGGTCAGGTTGGATCCAACCCTTTTACTCCAAAGCCACTTTGTGCCATTTCCTGGTGAGAGCACTTGCCTCAGTGCCAGGACCACTGTAAGCAATTTATTCAAACATCTTCTGTTTAGGACACGACTTTGAGATCAAATGTCAGCCAAGGCTTACTGGGGGCAAAATAAACTTAAATGACTAAGGCTCAGAAATGCACTGTATTTCCATTGCCACCTTTATTCATGAAATAACTTCAGTATAAGAGCGGGTTCTGTTACATATGAAAGCACCTGGAATACTGCCAGACACATTGCAGTCTTCTTTTTTCCTTTCTTATCATGAATTCTCATCAACATACTTTTATATGGTAGAACTAGTCAGCAAGGCAAATGGTTGCCACTGAACAAACCAAATCTCCTAGGTGTGAACAACAGCTGGTCTTTGCTATTGACACTACTCTCTCTCACACACAACACTCAACTCACAACTTCACCTCCCTCCATGCCTTATTCATGTTGGTTATAGGCAGTTGTACTCTGCATTTCTATATCTTACCTATTCTTCCAAGCTCAGTTAAAATGCCATCTTACTCACAAAGCCTTCCATGAGCTCTTGTAGACAGCGAATCAGTTCTGATCCTTTGAACTCTCAGCATTTTAGTCACACCTTGTCCAATGGCACAGGAACTTTTTCCTTTTCCTTGTATTTCATCCATTCATCAAATATATATTGAGCACATTTTATGTGAGAGGAATGTACTAAGCAATGAGGAGGTTAATAGACCATACATACAAGGACTCGTATTGAGTTAGGCAAGGCAAACTATTCAACAAGCATCTGCAGTAAACGGAGTTACGGGAGCCCATATGGGAGGATCCCAATTCAGCTGTGGGAGGCTCTCAGAGGAGGTGGTATCAAGAACTCTGAAGGATCAGTCAGAGAGGGCAAAAGAAGATCCCTCTTCCTTTGCAGTGGGCAAAGCACTTCCTTTGCAGCGGGCAATCAGGCAGTGGGCAAAGCACACACAACATCCTGAAGTGAAAAGACAGTAAGGCAGATGGACACATCTGCATGCTTGAGGAAGCGCACATCAGTCTGTACAGTGGGGGTACAAGGAAGAAAAACAAAGGGAGGTAAGACTGGTGAGCCAAAGAGAGGAAGACTATTGTAGAGTCTTTCTGCTGTGCCAAGGGATCCTACATTTTATCCAAGGTTGCAGGGAGACAGAAAGAATTTTAAAGCAAGAGACTGGCATTTTAGAAAGACCATCCCACCTGTGGTTTAGAGAACAGATGGCAAGGAGGTGAGACTGGAGGCAAGGACACCACAGGGGCTGTACAACTCATCCAAGGGTGAGATATGGATAGCAGTGGATGGAGAGACAGGGAAATGTAAAATGCTTAGGGACCTAAATCTGTAGAGTTTGGTGACAATGATCTGTGTGGAGGGAGGGAGAGGGAGGAGAAAAGGATGACAAGATTTTCGTGTTGGGCAACTGGATGAGTAGTGAGTGCACTGGGATAGGGAAGATGGAAAGTAAAGCTGGTTTGGGAGCTCAGCAGATAGTTAAAGATTTAGGAATCAATACCATAAGTGTGGAATTAAGGCCACAGTAGTGCTAAAGACACCTAAATCTATAGCTCTATGCTAAATTCTCGAACCTTCTATCATGTTGCTTTCTGGATGTGCTCCTCCATTGTCTCAAAGGCACTTTAAACTCAGAGTAACCGAAAAGGCACACATCATCATTCTCCCAAGTCAACAATGTAGATTCAAAGAAATCACAGAAAGAGAACATTTTAAGGAGAAAAAGAACTAAAAAAATTCATTAAATATAGCACAAGCGGGTCTTCAGCGAACATAGCAATAGTAATTTCTTTGGCTGTGGGCACAGAAGCTGAAATGCAGTGGGCTGAAGAACAGATGGGATGTGACAAAGTAGGGATATGTATGGGCAAATCTTTCAAGAAACTTGACCACTAAGAGAAAGAGTAACTTTGACTCAAACGTACAAAAGCAATTTATGTAACCAAAACGTTTGTAAGCTATAATGTTCTGGGGGAAAAAAAAGAGGGAGAGAAAGAGCAAGGATGGATACGGGACTGCTGAAGTGGCAATGCTGGCTGCACATTCTGATCACCTGGGAACTTTAAGAAGCACTGACACCTGGGTCCTACTCTCAGACATTGTGATCTAATTGGTTTGAGGTGCAGTTTGAGCAATGAGATTTTGAGGACTTCTTGTGTAGCAAAGATTGAGAACCACTAGATTAGGAGAAAGATTGTTTCTTTCAACAGGTGAGAGAAATTTGAGGTATTTTCGTGATGACGAGAAAGAGGCTGTAGTTAAGGAAAGGTTGAAGATTGGGGGTGTTGGGGGAGACAACAAAAGGAACGAGCTCATTGAGGTGCTGAGAGAAGATGGGACCCATGGGAAAGGGAAAGAATTAGGATTAAACCTTTCTCATTCTGACTGGGTTGAGATGTAGGTGAAAATTTATTTTAAGGCAGAGGTGAGGGGAAAGATAAATAGTTGAGGTCGTTACCACCTAATGCCTTCAGTTTTCTTTGTTCGGTAAATAACGCTCTCTACTGAGAATGAGGGGTAAAGTGGTATGGTAGAGAATTTGAGAAGAATAAAGTGATTTGAAATAGTCTTTGGAAAATGGGTCCAAGATACTGTCACTTACCACCTGGACAAATAAAATTACCTCCCACCTGATCTCTGGGCATCTATTCTGGTTCTCCTTCTAATCTATTGAAAAAATGATTTTTCTCCCATATAAGTGGCATCATGACACTGTCCAATTTAAAGTCATTCAATGCCTTTCCATCACTTTTTGGATAACATTTAAAATCCTTCACATAGATTTTAAGGCCATTCATGATTCAGTCCCAGTGTACTTCTCCAAACTCATCCCCCAGTACTCTGTCCCTCATTCTCTATGCTCCAGCCATCTGGGCCTTCTCTGTATTCCCAGAAAGTATAACACGATGTTTTCTAGCTTCAGAGTCTTGGGTGTGTTGCTTTCCTAGGCCTGAGCCTCTCTTCCCCTCAACTTTTCACCTGACCACTCTTTCTCTACCCTTTCAGGTCTCATTTTTCAAATCTCTTTCTCAGGAAAGTCTTTCATGACTGCCTAGACTAGGTCAAACTCCCCTGTTACATGTTTTCCTGGTACCCTATACTGAACCTTTATGGTTTTATCACAATGATCATTAAAAACTCATTTATGAAAATATTTGTTTAATGTCTGCCTCTCCTACTAGTCTGTAAGCTTCATGAGGGAATTACACTGGTCCTGTGATTACCACATCCCAAGTTCCTCCAATTAATATCCGTTGAGTGCTGAAGGAATGGGAGAGAGAGGAACGCACAGGGGAGCTGCCGGAAAGCACTGGAAGAACATGGACACTGAAGGCCCTGAGTGTGCAGCAGTGCCAGCTGCAAGGCTGTAGGATTTTCACCAGCTGAGATCACCAAGCCAGGGCAGAGAAGGTAGGCAATAGACTGACCTATAGTAGAATTTTGACAGACACAACTTTTTAAAAAGGATAAGAAGACAAGGGAGTTTATAGTAAATGCCTCAGTTTACCCAAAAGACTCAAAACACACTGAGCAGAAGTTGTGACTTTTCTCTTTACATATCCTTATGCCTGCACACTGCCTTGCACACAGCAGATACTCGGTAGATATTTGCTGAATGAGTTAATTATCACACATTGGAATAGTGTAACAACACAGCATTTGGAGTACAAGCTATGAGTCCACTTTTTAAAGAAAACATGTAACACAGTTGTTGTGATTACCTAATGGACCACATCTTGCTTAATTTTACTCTATTTAGCAACTTTAAAGCTAGGTTCCACTAAACTCTATATTCCAGTCTCTTACTGTTTTTGAAACCCTGTCCATTTCATGTTATCTGTTCCTTTTGCCCTTAATTTCTCCCTTCATCTGGTGGTTGTCATTATTCGCCACATAATCTGTCAGAATTGATTTCATATAGAGTGTATAATTACTGGGTTTTTAAAATTTGGTTTCTTACAAGTGTTTTAACTTCTGCATGTTTAATTTGGGGGTAGGAGCCTGAGCAACATAACGAGACCCAGTCTCTACAAAAAATAGAAAAATTAGCCGAGTGTGGTGATGTGTACTCATAGTCCCAGCTACTTGGGAGGCTGAAGCAGGAGGATCGCTTGAGCCTGGGATTTTGAGGCTGCAGTGAGCTGTGGTCACACCACTGCACTCCAGACTGGGCATCAGAGCGAGAAACTGTCTCAGAAAAACAAAAAAAAATGGGGATTAGGGGATAAAGTTAGGGACTTACTTCTCTTTGGTTTAGCCAAGGTTGAAAGAAAATCTAGGTATCTTCAGAGTATCTGCTCTCCTCTGGTAAACATGAGGAGAGGGAATCAAACAGAATGGCAGGATTAAAGTAAATTTCACAGTTTCATAATATGGAATCTAATTGATTATTTTATTTGAAAAGATCACAGAATAAGCTTTATTGAGAAATACATGGAAAAATAGAATACTTTTATGAACTCTAAATTATATGAAATTTGACTACTTATTATAAAGGTTTTAAAATTTAAAGTTCATTCAAGAACTTGCAGCTTGTAGAGTCATCAGTGACATCACAACAAACATTTCCTCTGCATTGTGGATAACAGCAGAGTCCTTAAGTACCTTTGATCCCATGTCCTCCCTTTCTTTTGTTATTTCTTTTCTCATCATCTCTTTTGCAAAGGCCCTTTTCTCTTGCTGAGATGCAAGTTCTTTTTCAAGTCGCTCTCTCTGCCTCTCCAGCTCACTCTTCAACTGCTCACACTGGATTAAAGCCTGCCAGAATAAAACAGAATAAAAGGGGAGTTTAGAATTTGGAAAAAATAGGGGAAAAATGAGATAATTAAGATTTAATTTTATTTAAAATATTTAAAACTCACTATTAAGTCCATTGGAATAATTTTCTATTTGTTTATCAATACCACTTTCTGATCTTTAGATAGTATCCAAATGTTACATTTATTCACATATTTCAATTTTCACAATTAAGGCTACATTAACTAATCAACTATAAAATTCAGGTAATGAATCTTGATGAGGGCCACAGATGAGTCAAAATTTTGAAAAGGGGGATCAGAAAAACCAAGTGCTCTAGTATTTTCAATTATATATTATGTTTATACTACATGAAATGTATAAGTATCCGACTTAACTAATTTCTTATTTGCTCAGTTAAAAATTATTTGAATACTTTAAATGATGAACAGATCAAAATTTTAAAATGAGATGTTGAATATATCATTACATATAGGCATCTATATAATAATCACATTTCCTTAAATATAACTAAAATAAGATTGAGTTAACTCCTCTTACATACAAAGTAAACTAAAAATTACATAATAATCAAAAGTCAAAATAAAGAAAGACTCAAAACAGAATTCACCTAGTTTTATGAGGATCATCGTCCTCCAGTTCTAGTAAAAGTCCATAATTGTCCTTTAGTCTAAAATTTCCAAATATAAAATCTAAGTTCCTTTTGGCCACATTTCCAATATCTTTATGCATGATAACCAATAATAAAATATGACTTCAAAATCTCAATTTTTAAAAATCCAAATAAAATTAAGGTACTATGGTATCTTACTTAGTCTTTTCCCAATGGTTTTTATCTACTATATCCACCTTACCCACCCTCTCTCTTCCTCTGAATTGGGAGAAAGAAACCCAAGTCTCTTATGACTTCCACACTGCATGATGATAAATCTGATAGTCAATTTGATGTTAATGGAGACAGGAATGGTCTCCGCAAGCACTGTGAGTTTTATGCATAGCTACGCTTCCCTCTGGTGAGAGCTGTGATAAATACAGACAACAAATATCTAGGATATGTGAATTCTCCTCTCTTCATCTGGAAAGAGTTAAACTTCAATTTCTTTTGATCTCTTCTGAAAAGTTTCTGTAAACCCAGGCATAACATATGAGGGAAAAATTCAATTGTCTTAAATTAGCTGATAAACAAATACAATGACTAAAAAATGATTCTCCTAGGGCGTTAGTCCCAAGTCCAGTTCTAGTTGAGAATGCCTGGGAACGGAAATTTTACATTGGATTTTAAAAGTAATGAAAAAGCATAATTTTTCTATAGTTTAAGCCCTTGGAGCTTGAAGTATTATGAATTAGTGACTTTTGTGCTTCAAAATGCAATTGCTCTTGTGAAAAATATTTTATATGAATCTAATAAAAATTGAACAAAAACTCAGGAGTCAACATCATTACATACAGAAACAGTGGAAGAGACTGCTGGAGCTCTAAAAATCAGGCTACCATGAAGAGCAACGGAAGAATCAATTCAAAGAACTCAATCAACTCAGGAACAAGGAACACTAAATGATCCCGACAGGATAAGAGGCCTAATGCCAAGATAAGATGATATAGCAAAAAGTACAAAGTAAGAAGTTGTGAACCACTGCTGAAGCCTTGGTTTTGTGGATGGCCTTCTATTAGGACCAGCCACCACCACCAGGTGATGAGTAAGCATGAAAGCAGCAATGAAACACTGAATAAAAACATTAGGATAAAAACTAGTTATTGACGTCTCTTGGTGGGTAGCCAATAATTACACATTACAAAATAGCTTTTACTTTTATTTGCTTTGATTTTAACATATATGCCTGGTCACAATGAAGAAAATATTAAGGCTTAGCAACACTTAGAATTAGAAAAGTGATTTAATCTTTCTAAAGATAATCTCTCTTACAATGGACTTCACATACTAAAAGATTTGGGTCTACTAAACAGATATTTATACACTATTTCCATTAAAGCTTTCTCTTTTAATTCTAGGCCTCCCTCGTGTAGTTTCCTGAATCCCAGCTGATTTGGGTACCCTCTGATTATATTCACCTAACCATTCGGTAAAGGTGTAATAACTGAATTCTCAAAGGCTAGGTCAGTGAACAATCAAACATGATTAAACAATATACCTTCTTAGGTTACCAAGTTAATTTGGGGCCTGCAGCTGTTGTCTCTCCCAGTAGTTCCTAAGGTGGTGGCTTCTCTCTTTCCCTGAGCACAACCCCTTTCTGGGTGGAAATGGCTGTAGGTCTTGGGGAGCTGGGGAATTACACTTTCCCCCCACCCAGCAGAGTCAATCCTCAAGGGACCTTTACTTTTCTGGGATATTTTATTTGTGGTCATTCTATGCTGAGCACATTAACACTTTTTTCAAAACATAATTTATTGAACTTGATATTCCAGGTCCTGGTTTTATTAAACCAAAGGGTATTATGCACTACTATCTTAATAGAGTCAAAACATTTTCCATAACAAAATTTACATCTAGTCAACTAAACTATTAAAACAGGAAACCTATTATAGGACATATAAAAGTCCTTCTTAACTGCTAGGGTTAGTTTTCTAGAAATCCTTGTGATAGGAGTAATCATGACTAAATAATTAAGATCTTATGAGATTTTAGAGCATTTCAGGTTGCTAAAAAAAATCTTATGAGAAATATAGACTTCACACTTTTGAACATGAACTTTAAAACTCATGAATGTGTTTTCATTTTTATGAAATAAAGCCCATAAAATAGAAATTATTAACACATTTTAAGCATTTAACTTATAAATAATGTAAACTATTGATTTTAATTTATAAACCCTTGCTTACCAGAAACTTATCAGTCTATCCCTATCTGCCATTTTCAAGATATTTATAATTTGTTTTCGTTTTACAACAGATAATGTGCATATCAAGAAGCATTATTTTCCATGTGACTACAACCAAATGCTCAATGCTTTTCTGATTTTCTTTTTACTTCAGGTTTCTAATTCCTGCCTTTCTGATTTACTGTAATCCAAGAAACAGAATAATTTTGATATGTGAAAATGGCAGAAAAAGTTTTTAGAAACATTTATTTAATCTACTGGGTTGGCATTTTTAAAAAAATCTTCCTTTAGAGGGTAATCTCATTTCAGATATACTCGTGGTAACTTCATGCCAAAGCCTGTGCCTCAGGCCCTCCCACACACCTCTTAATAATTTCCCTTGCCATACAAGCAGGCAGGTCTAAGGCCTGGTTAACCTTTTCACATGCTTCCTGTAGCATTGCCAGGGTGTCACTGCAAACGCCTCCACTTTTCCACCCTCATTTATCCCCAGATTAATTTTTTTCTCTTTTAAAATTATCCCCAGTTGTAATAACTTGCAATTTTCAAACAAAAACATTTATTGAGCACTTACTTACTATGGGCTAGATATTTTGCTAAGTGGCTACATAGATTAATTCATTTAACCCCCTCAATAAATTTTAAGTGGTTCTTATCACTCAGTTGAAGAAACTGGGCCTTTGGGACATTTAGTTACTTGCCCAAATCACAGACCTAGAAAGTAGAAGAGTAATGACCCAAGGTAGTTCCATACTAGAATCTCTGCATGGCATTGAAATTTTCTTATATTACATATTCCTTTTCTTATAAAATCCTCAGGCATTTTCACTGCCACTATGAATGTAAACATATAATATAAAATAATTCCTTCTATTTACTTAGGATGCAATATGCAAATGGCACACTAGATGGCAACAAATGTCAAGGAACTAAAGAACAAAGTAACCATTTCATAGTTCCGTAATAAAAGCAGTTGTTTTTTAAATTAAAATATGTATGCCATCTGATTTTTGAATACTCTCAGAAGGCAAAAATCCTAATGTGTTTTAACACACCTTTTAGATAAAAATTACTAAACCCGCATTACATTTTGTAAAGTGCTTAATAATCAACCCTTGCATTGATTATTCCTAATTTATTGAAAATGATATCGATTCATAATACACAATAGCCTTGCTTGTTCTTAACTGTTAAATTTTAAAAAGCATTATTTATGAAACTTCACATTAACATTTAAAACTAATAATTGACTTAATTCAATTCAACAAACATTTATTGTGCAACTAAGATATAAACGGTCATGTGAATAATAAAATGATAGATGTCACAGACCTGACTTTCAAGGTCTTTTGGCAGAGAGAACTATGTAAACAGCCACCACAATTACATACAACATCAAGAGAAATACAGAGGAAAAAGAGATTAATTCAAACAAGAAGGGGCTGGGTAAAACTTCTGGGAAGACTCCCACCTGAGTTGAGCCTCATAGGTTGAATAGATATTTCACAGAAGAATACAGGGCAGAAAAGTATAGGACAATCAAATTCATGAAAATGGTCAATGTGGGTCATATTCTGGAAACAGCACAGCTTATATGAAAGAGTGCAGAGTCTAGGAAAGTTAGAGTGGGGCCAGATTGTGAAAGATCTGAAAGGTTATGCTAAGGAATTTGTATTTTATTCTACTGCAAGAGGAGAGCTACCTGAATAGGGAGTTTTATAATTCAGGAAGACTATAGCACCATTGTGAAAGATATACTGCAATTGGAAGAAATCTGATGGAAGTCAATTAGAAAGCTATTGCAGTAGTCTGCACAGGCTGCATAAGACTATGTGAAGACTTGAACCAGGGCAGTAGTATAGCAATGGAAAGGTGGGCATAGTTAAACAGGGGACTCTGAAGAGAGAGATAGAGCTTGGCAACTGATTGGATGTCAAAGACAGAGTGATGGGGAAGAGCCAATATATTTAAAGGATGCAAGCCAGAGCTGTTGTTAAGATGGTGATGCCACTATTTGAAAAGTTAATACAGAAAATGGTAGAAGGAAAAGGAGTGGTACAGTGAATTAATAATTTGGTTGTGTAGAGTTTCAGATGCTAGTAGAATATCATCCATATAAAGAGATCTAGCAGCAGCAAGAAATGTAGGGCTGAAGCTCAGGAGCTAAAGGAGCTAAAGGTTAGAGCTAAAGGTGCAATGTGGGGGTGTTCAAATGAAGGTAATGTTCGGCTATGAAAGGACGTTTGAATCCCATGAAGTCAGGGCAACGTGGCTAGGAACTAACTCTGAGGAATGTCTACGTTTAATGCTTGCGGGAAACAAGTTAAAAGAAACTTAAGAGGAGCGATACAATGTGGACCTATGAGAGTAAAATATCAGCTAAGTCAAGGGAAAGGGAAGATATGTTAGGGTAGGACAGTTAACGGCTTCCAAAGCCATAGTTTGAGTCAAATGAAGATTGAGATGAGGTCACTGGGGTTGGTAATCAGGAAGCGGGTGGTGACTACTAAGTGAGCAATTCAGCAGCATGAAATCACACTACAATCTGTTCAAAGCCTGCCTGCAATGTGTTCGGAAGTGAAAGTAAAGCTACCAGGGTAGACAACTGTTTTGAAAAGTCTGCCTGTGAAATGATGGACAGAAGGTAGTAAATTCAGTGGAAGACAATCATGTGAGGGCTGCCTTTTGTTTGTTTAAACAGCAATAACAGCTGTAGATGGGATGAGGGAGGAAAGCAGTGGAGATAAAAGGAAGGACAGAGGATGCAAGATGTGATGGCAAATAGCTCAGGGGGGTCCCTGACACCCTAGAAGTAGCAGACATCAAGAACCCAGAGAAAGAGATTCACCTTAGGAAAAAAGAGGGCCAGAAAAGCAAGGAAAGAAAATGAATAGAAGAGACATTTGAGGGAGGAGAAGATGTTGAGGAGGCTGTGGTCAGTTGGTCCTAATCTCAGTAAAGTGAGAAGTGGGTCGTCTGTTCAGAGTGAGGTGCTAGCAGTGGAGGTGGGGAAGAGAGGAAAGTGGAGTTCCTGGGTAGAGTATATAAGGTAGTAAACTGCAGAGAAAAGAATTGTTCAACTGGACTTACAACCACTGAAGGTGACCAGTATTAGTCCGGTGGAACTCATTCAGTGGCTTTCTTAAGTGACTTTCTTCAGCAATGCTTGGTAGGCTAAAAGTAGCAATAGGAAAAAAAATGTATGATTGGGCTTAATTTTCACTGGGTACTGGCAAAGTAGGTAAACTGGAAAGATAAGAATAATGGGATTCTAGGGTGCTAGTGAGAATAGAATTACAATCCCCTTCATCAATAGATGTTTACTGAGTACCTATTATGTGCCAAGCACTACACAGGATGCTAGATAAGTTCCTTACTGTCAGAGATTTTAAAGTTTAATGAAGGATACAGACAAATAAGCCATAACAATTCATTTTGATAAATACTGTAATACATAGTGGTTCTCAACTGGGGGCAAATTTGTCCTCCTGAGCAATGATGTCTGGAGACATCTCTGGTTGTCATAACTTGGGGGATGCTACTGGAATCTAGTAGGTAGAGGCCAGAAATGCTGCTAAACATCCTACAATGTGCAGAACAGCCTCCAAAATAAAGAATTATGTAGCCCAAAATGTCAACAGTGCCAAGGTTGAGAAACCCTGCTATAAAGGTACATAAGAGGTACATCAAATCTAGACATGGGAGATCAGAGATTTTCGAGAGAGAGTACCATATAAGCTAAGACATGTATGGATGGAGAAAATATGCAGGCAGTGGAGTAGAGAAAAATTTGCATGGCATGTACAAAGACCCAGAAGCTGGAAAGAGCATAGGATAATCAGCAGGATTATAACCATTACCACCACTATTTATTGAGGAAATATTTTGTGCTAGACTTTCTACAAGACAACTGACATACATTTTAAAATGTAGTCCTTATTAACAATCCTGTGAGTCATATATTTCTCCATTTTACAGATGAGGAAAAACTGAGGCACAGAGAAGTTAAATAACTTGTCCAAGGTCACACAGCCAGTGAATGGTGGGGCCAGAAGTTGAATCTAGGTCTGGCTAACTCTAACAAGCCCATGTTTAATCACTAAACTCTCCTGCCTTTGATGATGGCTGAGTCTGCTGGGGGACAGGGTGTGAAAGGAGAGAGTAAGAAGCAACACTGGAGGGGAAAAGGAAGCCACATTCTGCTAGACCTCTTAAGCATGTGAAGGAATCTGGAGATCATCCTCAAGGTAGTGGAAATTCACTGAAGGGTTTTAAATCAGAGAATCGCATGATCAAATCTATCTTTAAGAAAGATCACTTCTAAGCCGCCTGCCCGGAGCTGTGAGCCCCATCTCTAGCTCCGCCCCGCCCCGGCCCGGGGCTCTTCTGCTGGGGCGAGACAGGCTTTGCCTGTGGTGGCCAGGGACAGCTGCATCCATGGGTTCCAGGTGGGACGAGATCCCGGAAATGTAGCGGCGGGACCTTTGGGTATTGGAAACAGTTTGCAGCTCATCCATCTGGTTCCGCTACCCCGGCTCTGGCCTCCGACAAGTCCGCTACGTGCTGGTCCTAGTGCCCGCCCTTCAGGTCCCAGCCCTCCAGTACCCCAGAGATCGCTCATCTTGAAGGTTGCTGGCTATAGTGACTCATTTGGTATAACTTCTGGTTCCCATGACAACCAAATACCTCAAGAGCCACAGGCTGAACCAGAGCAGCTCCCCATAATCCTGCCCACTTCAATAGGGAATTTCGCGCCATCCAAGAGCGCTTCCAGCGGCCACTACTCCCCCCTCCCCATGGGAACATCCCCCCTGGTGGAGACTGCTGGGGATAGAGACGGCCACCCGCCTCGCCTTGGGGTCTAGTGGTGGAAAAGGGGTGCACAATTGGAGATCCCCCTATCAACCAGAAAATACGTGGGACACACATCAAAAGGGCGGACAATGGCTAATGAGCAACCTCAGCTGTGTAAAATTTTTTCCCAACTTAGCTCTCACACTGCAGCCAAAAAAAAATTTGGTTTTGTTTCTACCCAACCTACCTGCGAGGAGCAGGGTCAAAGAAACCCCCTGGGGCTAAAAGGCCCCCTCCCAAACCGGGGCTTCGCATACCCCAATGGGGAAATCAAAGAGTCGCCACGGGGCTTTAACAGAATACCTAGCTAATAGGGGGAGGGAGGACTAATCTAAAAGACAAATGGGGGGGCCGGGGTTTTAAAAAACCCCCCAAAAAAAAAAAAGGGGGCCCAAAAAAAAAAAAAAAAAAAAAAAAAAGGCCCCCAAAAAGGGGGGTTTCCCCCCAAAAAACCTCTTTTTTGGGGGGGAAAGGGAAAAAAAAAAAAAGGGGAAAAAAAAAATTTTTTTAAAAAGGGAAAAAAAAAAAATTTCCCCATTTTGCCCCCAAAAAAAAACCCGGGCCCCAAAAAGGGCCCCCCCCCCCCCCCCAAAAAGGGGAAAACCCCCAAAAAACCGGGGAAAAAGAAAAAAACCCCCCGGGCCCCCGGGGGGGGGAAAAAAAAAAAAGGGGGAAAATTTCCCCCTTAAAAAAAAAATTTTTGGGTTTTCCGGGGGGGAAAAAAACCCGGGGGGTTTGGGGGGGTTTAAACCCCCCTTTTTTCCCCCCCAAAAAAAAAAGGGCCCTTCCCCCTGAAAAAAAAGGGGGTTTAAATTCCCCCAAAAAAAAAAAAAAGGGGGGGCCCCCCGGGGGGAAAAAAAAACCCCCCCCAAAAAAAAAAAAAGGGGGGGGGGGCCCCAAAAAAAAAACCCCCCCAAAAAAACCGGGCAAAAAAAAAAAAAGGGAAAAAACCCCGGGGGCCAAAAAAAAAAAACCAAACCCCAAAAAAAATTAAAAAAAAATTAAAATAAAAAAATTTTTTTAAAAGGAAAATTTTTTGGGGGGGGGGCCCCGGGGTTTAAAAAAAAAAAAAAGGGGGGGCCGGGAAAAAAAAAAAAAAAACCCCCCAAAAAAAAAAAAAAATTTTTTTTAAAAAAAAAAAAAAAAAGGGGTTAAAAAAATTTTCCCGGGGGGAAAAAAATTTTAAAAAAAAAAAATTTTAAAAGAAAAAAAAAAAAAATCAAAAATTTACCCCCCTAAATTAACCAAAAAGACAAAAATAAAAAAGTAAAAAGAAAAAGGGAAAAAGGAAAAAAGGGAAACAACCAAAAAAAGGAAAAAAAAAATTTAACCAAAAATGGGGGAAGTTTTAAAGAAAAGAAACAAAAAAAAAACAGAAATAGAAAAAAAAACTTTGAAAAAGCCCAAAATGGACAGGCCATTGCAATCAAAAAAGGGAAGGATTAATTGCCAACAAAAATAAAAAAGGAAAAAAACCCCCGAACTTTTAAAAAAAACCGAAACTAAAAAATCTATCCCAAAAACCCCCAAAAATGTAAAAGGGAAAACAAAACCACAATTTGGAAAGGGAAGAAAAAAAAAATTTCAAAAACAAAATACAAAACCAAATTAACGAAATTTTAAAAACCCCAAAAAAAAAGCCCAAGAGGGGCAACCTGAATTCACAAAAGAAAAAAAAGGGGTTTTTATGAAAAATTTTAAAAAAAAGGGATGGAATCCCCCCAAAAAAATTTAAAAAATTTAAACCCCAAACCCGGAAAAGGCAAAAAAAAAGAAAAATTTAAAATCCCAGATAAGATAAAAAATTTTTTTAAACCCAAAAAAATTCAAATCATAAAAAAAAAAAACCCCTTTTGTTTTCCAAAAAAAAACCAACTGGGCCCCCAAAAAAACCCCTATAAAAAAACCCAAAACAGGAACCAGAGAAGACCCCGTCTAGCCAAAGCAATCTTAAGCAAAAAGAACAAATTGGGAGGCATCTGTCTACCAGACTTCAAACTATGCTACAAGGCTATAGTAACCAAAACTGCATGGTATTGGCACAAGAACAGACACATAGACCAATGGAACAGGACTGAGAACCCAAATATAAAACAAACCTCATACAGTCACCTGATCTTTGACAAATTCCAGAAAAACGTACACTGGGGAAAAGATTCCCTATTCAACAAATGGTGCTGGGAAACTGGATGGCCATATGTAGAAGACTGAAAGTGGACCCACACCTCTCACCTCTCACAAAAATCAATTCACAATGGATAACAGATCTAAACCTAAGACATGAAACCATAAGAATTCTCCAAGAAAACGTTGGAAAAACTCTTATGGACATTTGCCTAGGCAAAGAATTTATGAAGAAGACCCCCCAAAGCAATCACAGCAGCAACAAAAATAAATACATGGGACCTGATCAAATTATAAAGCTTCTGCACAGCCAAGGAAACTATCACTAGAGTGAACAGACAACCTACAGAATGGGAGAAAATATTTGCATGCTACCCCTCTGATAAAGGGCTGATAACCAGAATCTACACAGAACTTAGGAAAATCAACAAGAAAAAATCAAACAACCCTATTAAAAAATGGGCAAAGGACATGAACAGAAACTTTTCCAAAGAAGACAGAATAATGGCCAGCAAACATATAAAAAAGTGCTCAACTTCTCTAATCATCAGGGAAATGCAAATCAAAACCACAATGAGATATCACTTAACTCCAGTGAGATTGGCTCATATCAAAAAATCCCCAAATAACAAATGTTGGCGGGGATGTGGACAGATAGGAACACTCATACACTGCTGGTGGGACTGCAAATTAGTACAACCTCGATGGAAAAGAATATGGAGATACCTCAAAGAATTAAAAGTAGAATTACCATTTGACCCAGCAATCCCACTACTGGGTATTTATCCAAAAGAAAAAAAGACATCTTATAATAAAGACATCTGCTCTCGAATGTTCATAGCAGCACAATTCACAATTGCAAAGTTGTGGAAACAACCAAGGTGCCCATCAATACACGAGTGGATCAATAAAATGTGGTATATGTATACCATGGAGTATTACTCAGCAATAAGGAACAACAGTGAATTAACACATCTGGTATTATTCTGGTTGGAGCTAGAACCCATTCTTCGAAGCAAAGTGTCACAGGATTGGAAAAACAAGCACCACTGGTACTCACCATCAAACTGGTACTAACTGATGAACACTTACATCACACAGGGCAATAACATTCCTCTGAAGGTGGGCGGGTGGGAGGGGGGTGGAAGGGATGGGAAAAACTCTCACTGAATGGATGTGGGGAGCACAGTTTGGGAGATGACCACGATTGTGGCTCTGACACAGGCAGAACAGGGCAATGTGTATGGCCAAAGTGTTGTACCCCCATGATATTCTGAAATTTAAAAAATAAATTAAAAAAAAAAAAAAGAAAGATCACTTCTGGCTGCAGTGTAGAGAAAGGAGTGAAGGAAGGGAGGCAAGTTAGGAGGCTGTTGTAACATATAAATCCAGAAATTGCTGTAGCCTGAACAAGGAAAGTGTTAGTGAGGAAAAAATTGCAGAAAACTTCAGATTTGCACTTAGTAACTGGCTAAAAGTTAGGGGTGAAGGAGAAAATGACATCCACTTTTCTGATCAGAGCATGTTAGGGGACAAAGGTGCCATTCATTGAGTTAGAGACACAGACGGGGCAGCAGATTTGGGGGAGTGAATATAATGAGTTCAGTTTGAGACTGGAAAATTCATATCCAACTGGGAAGGAAAGAAGATGAGGATAGAAACAACAGAAAAAATGAGAGAGAAAAAGAGACAATGGCTAAGAGGCAAGAATGAGGACACAGAGCAGATTTAACTTTGATAGGGAGGGAAGAAGAGAAAACGCTCTCGTCAGAGAGAGCAGCTTCAGAGGTTGAAATCTTAGGGGCACTTCAGTTCATGTGGGAGTTACAGTAGAGCAGGGGGAAAATATTAGGGTTAAGGAGGCCAAAGAGTGTTGGTGCTGCATATGTTAACAATGTAGATGTTGAAACCTTTAAGGATGATGAAAGGAGATAGGGCAGAGGGGGAAGGGTCAGATGCTAAAGTTCTTAAAAAGTGTCAAAGAGTGCCTTCTAGATTGAGAATTTTTATTGATTAAGATTAGGGAAAAGAGAGGCGACACTGATTTCTAAGAATGGTAACTGAAAGTAGGTGCCAAAACAAAGCCCTGGGAATGGCAGTAAGGAGTGAAGTAAATGCTGATTCCTCCACCACAGCCACATGAGATGACATGAAGGGCAAAAGGGCCTTTGCTGGAGGTTTCAAGGGTCATGATATAATCAAGGGACTACCAGAGTCCAGAACAAATGAAGAAATAGCAGAAGTGTTTGAGGAAACAAAGTATGTTAGGGAGCTTGGTCAGAACTGAACCAGTTTCAGAAGGCAGAGAGGCATTAGTGATGAATGAGGGTCAAATGGTCTGGGAAGAGTCAGGGATGAACTGGATAGAGACAAATGGATGAGGCAATGGCTGCCAAGAGGCTTAATATAGAATTGAACAGCCTTAATATTGTAATAAAATACTGAAATTACTATAAGGCATAGACCACTGCTATCCAATAGAACTTTTCATGATAATGAAAATGTTCTATATCTGCACTATCTAATATGGTAATCTCACTAGCTACATGTGGACATTAAGCACTTGAGGTATAGCTAGTGTGTCTAGGGAAAATACATAGCAACTTTAATGGATGAAGGTATGGTCCCCAAACACAGCAATGAATCAACAGTAAATTATTCAAAGTGCCTAGAACACTGATCACCGTTAATTATTATTGTTGCCATTGTTAAGTATGTTTGAGTTAGCTTACAATGAATCCATACTCATAGATAAAGATGGTATTATATACACATATATTATCGTCTTTGGCATATTTGAATGTTCTCAAAATTTCCCATGTATAGAGGAAAAACATTTGTCTTTAGTCATATGAACATATACAAACTAATGGCTGGGTGTTAAGATTTTCCCGGCATTGAAAATTATCAGCAAATAAAAACATTAAGCATACAAGTCTCTCAAAGTATGCTACCATATGGTACTACATTCTCCGAACAGTGATATAACAAGAGTATTTGTAGAGGAATAAGAATTCTCCAAATAGCAAATTTGTTTAATTTAGAAAAGTCAATATTAACAGATTGGTATTCACTTTGTGTTTGGAAAAGAGAGTTTAGTTATGGAAGAATAACCAAAGAAATACTTAGGAAAAAAAAGAGCGATTCTCCGATGTCTTTATTTGCATGTTATTAGACTTGCCTTGGTTTTTTCAAAATTGGCTTCCTCGGTCATTTGCACAGCTTGTTTCACCTGTTCATAAGCACTTGCTTCTCTTTGCTGCACATCTGCCAAGCTGCTCCTTACGGAAACTAGTGCAGACATCAAGTCATCTCTTTCTCTGTCAGCACAAAAGAACATTCAAAACAAGGAATGATCAAACGACCATGTACTCATAAGTCAGGAAGGAAAAAGTATTCATATGTATTAGAAGAGCCAGGGTGGGCCAGCTCAGCACATATTAAATAAAGCATACCCCAGAAAAAGACCCTCTGTCCTTACTTGGACAGCAGCAAGCAGAGTAGCCAGAAAGGCTGACAACATTCATGGCAGGACTGCATCTGTGTGGGACAATAACCTATTGTGGAGAGGGCTGCAGAGTAAATCCCAAGGAAAGAGCAAATTAGTTTAAAAAAGGGAGGAGAAGGATGCTAAAAGGGGAAAATGCAACAAAGCAGGGGGGGTAGGGATTGCACCTCAAAGTAGAAGTCAACATTCTAAGAAGGAACTAAGGCTTTGTTCATGCTGCTGATTCTTCTTTCACTTACTTGAACAAATATACGTCCCTTCCTTTCTGTCTTTCTCTGTAATTCTTTTTTCCCACCTGCCCTTCTCTTTCAATTAAATTCTTTCACCTACTTAGGAACACATTCTTTTCTTTCAATGGGTAGTACTCTGAACTCCTCAAATCCCTTGGTTACGCATATAACATTCACAATTTAACACAATCTTATTCCAGTGGGGTTAATCATTGCCAAGCCCCACCTCCTCCTCAGCAATTCTCAGAAGTACCCTAAGCTAAGCTGTTTATTGGGAGTAGAAGTGAACCCCATGCCAAAATGCTCTGGCATGTAAAATAGCAAGGATCCAATCTCACAGGCCTACATAGATCCCATACAAAATATTCCAGGATATTTGAAATTTATCAACCAAATAAAAATGTCCAGTAGACCAAAGAGAAAGTGAGGTGGGAAACTTTCCATACAGACAAAGCAAAAAAATGTTTGTTGGATTGTCACATATGCTATTCCATGCTTTGTTAAAGAGCTCAAGTTTTAAACTGTGGTTTCAAATTTATTTGAAATAAATGCTTGCAGTTTCCTTTTCATTGCCAAGTTCTAAACTATCAGAAAAGAGCCAAATGTGATTTTTTTTTAAAAATAAAGTTTTAAAGAGTCATAGTTTAGAAGATTATAAACTCTGAGTCTGAATTACTTTCAGAATTAACCAATGACTCTATTAAAAAACATCTCTTAAAGGTAAAATAATTTAAACTATTTGTGGTATTTGGAAAGCATCCACATTTTAAGAAACATTTAATACTGAACAAAGCTACAATTATTAGGAGTTTCATAAGAGCTCTTTTTGTTTAAAATAAGAATAAATCACCACAAATATCATGAAATTCATGAGAGCATGGTGATATTCACTTTAGAATTTCCTGATTTGTTTTAAATTGATAAAAATAATTTACTTTAATTTTTTTATTCTAAAAGAAATGAAGAAAGTAAATTGTTTTGATCAAATATAATCAAGCACAATGATTATGTGAAAAAGTAGAAGAATCAAAGCAAGATTAAATTATTCTAGTAAAGTAAAAAATAAATTAAATTCAAGCAAAATTGAAGTTGTATTTATTTGCATTTTCAAAAATGCCCTATAACGTAAAAGGGGACTAGCTTTATCGAGGCTATGTAATCCAACTAGGACCTGTGATTCTAGAAGAAAAGAAAAATTCACTCTTTAAGGATAGCAAGTCAATATAGGCATCATATAGTACCCTTTCTTAAATTTCTAAGACCTACAGAAAAGCAAAAGTTGCTATTCAATGATATTCTTATCTGTTCCTGATACCATGCCATCACCAAAGCCAAAGTTCCAAATAAAAAGAGTGAACAAAAAAAGCTCAGTATTTATCAGCATGCAAACAAATTACAACAGGATCAAAATCTAACAAATTTGCTTCTTATTTGAGACTTATGTTTAATACACTTAATCTCTTTTCAGGTTATCCTCTTGCCAAGAGTAGTGTTTGTCACACAGCAGATGCTCAATGAAATAAATGACAAAAGAACAAATAAATAAATAAGGAATTTGCTACAGGAAGACATCAAAAATGGTAAAGTAAAGCTTCATCCCCGTTCTAATATGTTATGGTCTAAACTGGAAAGCCATCTGACTATTTAGAATTCAAAAATAAATAGTTGCTCTGGTTCAAAAAGTTTTCAGAATATAAGCTCACCAACTTCAGACTATTTAACCACAGAAGATCATCAAAGACAAACCCCAAAATATGGATGTCTTGTTAAGCTCATAATTACCAGTGAGACCACAAAATATCATATTAAAAATCTGTATAACCACTGGACTGATACACTCCAACTTTCCCTAAGACAAATAAATGCACTATGTGCTTCAAGGTGGCCCTCAGCCCATGTGGGAAGTCTGCAGATAGCTATTTTGGCAATTTAGGATTATCTACTTAGTTGCTACATTTTGATGGTTTTGTTTTAACTCAGCCAGCCAATATACCAAATAGCAAACATTCAAAGGGGAAAAAAAAAAAAAAAAAAAAGCCCGGGGCTGGCGGCCCTTCTCTCAACACAAGGCCTTGCTTCCTGCTCTGTTCTGATGTTCATCTGGCTGTCACCTTCTTGACTGAACTCCCATATTTCAGCCCCACACTTGTTCCCTGGGTCTAACACTGCTACTCATGATCTGCCCTTTAAAAACTGTCAATTCCAGCCACCCAGGGTAACTGCCCAGTCAGTTGTGGTCCTGCTTCAGCCCCCAGTTCACAGGGCCAGCCCACAGCCAGGCCTGAGTGAGGCTCTCACAAGGGGAAGTTGTACAGACACAAGTGACATATCAATGTGAGAGTGAGAGGGCAGTTCTCCAAATTACCATCTTCCATGGCAAAAGTTCTGTGAGTGCTTGAAAACACCATGTGAATATTTTCATGAAAGTAATCAAGGAGTTTCTTGAAGCAAAGCCAGCAACAAAGCATTAACCCTGCAACATTCCAGGATCCAGATGAAAAAGCAGCTGAGGCAGAAAGATGACATAAAGAGTATGAAGTCAGTTCTGGGATGAAGAAGCATGTACGTACACACACTCACTAGCATGTAATATTTAAGGAACTTAGTGCAACAATCAGAGCCAAAAGGACTGAGAAAGTCCCTGAATAATCTTGGCCAAGTGTTTAAAATAAGCAAAAAAGAGACTTGGTCTGATATATATGCATGATCTTTATCTTGAAATATGGAGTGCCTAAGAAATGCCCTATAATTCCTAAATTATTCCAGAGTTATTATCAATTTGAAGCATTATTAAGCATTATTGGTAAGCATTATTACTACTGTTTTTAAAAAGAATGCCTGGAAGGCTGACTACAACATTTCTTTGTTCCTCATTTCTGGGAAGTTCCTGCTGTAGTCTTTCAAAGCCAACCATACAGAGCACTGCCAGTGATCCACCCCAAAATCACAAGCTGGACTAAAGTCCCAGAATAGTACCCTGATAATCATTTCTCTTTTTTGAAAAGAACACTGAAACTTTTCCAAGGTACTGTGAGCTACAGAAAGGAATTTAATATAAAGCAGTTCCATCGTGATCACCATTCGAAGGTATTTTGATTATTAAGCAAGAAAAAGAGGTTACAGTTACTCTTACCTACCCCATGGCAAAAAGAGGCCCAAGTGAAAGGCAGAAGTTCAAAAACAATAAGAAGACTTCAAATCAACTTTAAAAATATATCAAATATCATCAACGGTTGTTAAGTATACACCCCAAAGTCCCTGAGGTCTTAATAAAACATCACAAACACATAAGTAGTCTGGTCTCCAAATCATGCCTGATCTTCTCCTTGTCAACTGCACAAGTCATTCTTGTGTCATATATTCAAAACAGTACACGCTAAGGGATGCAACAAGGGAGCTTAAAGCTGGCGTCAACAATACCACATTTCCAAAATAGACCAAGAAATTGTTTGATTTATCATATATAAGGTATATATATTTTAAATTATATATTAAAATCATGCAGGAAATATTATGATAATGGCTTATTGAGGGGTCAGGCTTCTAAGTGTACACAAAACTAGAAATCCAAACCTAAAAAGTGCTAGACACTCTTCAAAGTCAGCAAAACACTCAATATTCAGCATGCTGCATTAATAAATTGAAAGAAACTGAACACCAGCTTGGGCCAACGGAATCATACAGACAAAAATTTTCATTGACAATAAAAGCAGAAACCTTTTACTGTTTTCTATTATTAAAGCAGAATAGGATATGATATGCTGACAAAGCAGAAAATTGAACTAAGTGGGTTGACATTTACTTTAAGAAGCTAAAAGCTCAAATTTAGGATAGAGACAAAGGAATACATAACTGAGCAAGAATCTAATTTCTAAATGACTGCCAGACTTGGAATCAATATAAACATTATAGCTTCCTTTTAAAATATTTTTCTCATGATATAGGAGGATAATATGAAAGGCAATATAATGGGGGGGAACCCTGTTTTTTATTTGTTGGTTAGTTTTGCTGGACTACCTAGTTTTAAACTTCTCCTTTTTTTATCTGTGTGACTTTGATTATGCTTTTTTTCTTTTTTAAACTAATTTTTTCATTTCATTCTCCTTGCAAAATGAGTTACCAATATGGTTAAAGGCCTATTTAATTTCAATTTCAATGCCTTCTTCCACTTCAATGGTAATCACTGTTAAATATTTGGTGTTTATTCTTTCAAATATTTTTCTACCTAGAGAAAAAAAATGTGTAGTATGGTTGTATATGGACTTAAAAAATATAAATGGTTTCATACTGGATATATCTTTAGCCATTTTGTTTTGTTTTTGTTTTCTTTCAATAATATATTTTGGAGATAGTCCCACATTAATACACATATATCTACTTCATTCTTTTTTTATACGGTGCACAAAATTTTGTCTAAACCATAGTTTAGTTACTTTCCTTTATATTGAGGTTGTTCACATCATTACAAACAATGCTACAAAAAGCATTCCCTATAAATACCTCATTAGGCATGTACATGAGCTCTTTTTCTCTAGGATAGATTTTGAAATGCACAATTTAAATATTAATAGATAGTGCTCAAGTACCCTCTAAAGTAGTCTTACCAATTTATAGTTCCACCAGCAGGGTATGAAAATACTCAGTCACTCGTGACCTCACCAACATTTGTAATTATCAGTCTTTTTAAATTTTTGCCAATCTGATGGGTTAGTTTTTTTATTTTTTAATTTAATTTCCGTGAATACTAACATAATTAATACCTTCTAATATTTTGGCATCTTCTTCTTTTATTGCTCACCAATTTCCATTCTTTACCCATTTTGCAACTGGGCAGTTTGTCTTTTTTGTTTGATTCAAAGGAAATTCTTTATATATGGTATCAATCTTTTGTTATGTATGGTTGAATGGGAAATATTTTTTCCCAGCCTTTTAACTTAATTTGTAATATTTTATTGTAAGGGAATTTGTTTTATAATGGAGTCATATGTATCATTTTTTCCTTTATAACTTGTACTTTTCGTGTCACGTCTAGTACTATAGTGAGCCCAAGGCCATTAAGATATTTTTTATATTTACTTCTAATGTTTTTATAGTCTGAATTATACCTGAACCTTTAAGCTATTTTGAATTTATTTTTGTAAGGTACAGTTGTATTCTTTTTTTTTCAAATATAAACAGGCAAATTTTTAACTTCTCTGAGGCTCAGTTTCTCTAAGCTGTAAAATGGGGATAATAATATCTACCTCACAAATGCTTTATTAAGATTAAAAAAGATTATATTTTTAAATTGCCTGGCACGGTCCTTGGCATATAATAAATGTTCATTACATGTTTGTTGGATCTGAAAATATATTTAATAGTTACATCATATTTATATGTATAATTTAATGACATATTTAATAATTAATATAATACTTAATGAAAAATAGACTACCAGTACAGATCATAAAAACTGCCAGTCAGTCCATACTGGAGATCCAACTTTTATATAATAACCAGTAGGTTAGTCATGTGTGGAAACCACAGCTACCAGACATATTGATCATTCCTGGAGTATGGAAGGCACAGAAGAGTTTTAACATTTATTGAGCATTTACTATATGTCCGGAAGTGTTTTATACACTACACAAGTTTTCTCTCAATGACCCCTCAAAATAACCCTATAAGTTAGGTTCTTTCATCGCCTAGAGGTGAGTATTATTCCTCCAAACAATGGAAGCCTCCAGGCTCAGAGAAGTAATTTGTTGAAGGTCAAGACGTAGAGCAAAATTGATCTGACTTTAATGACCACAGTCATTCCACTCCTCCATATCAGTTCCAACCGGAGGATCTCCGGCTGTTAAGCAGTAAATGCCAAAATGCCTTATCATACGAACAGGAAACATTTACTGTCTCCTACAGGCCAGGCACTCTGCTGGGAACAAGGGGCTACAGAAATAAACAACACACAGCTGCTGCCTCCATGTGTACACTATATATTTTAAAATCACAGAAGAAAGAAATCTAAGTTAGTTGAGGACAAAATTGGGCAGGGCTGGCAAGAGACTACTTCTTAAAGGAAGTGATGTTTGGGCTATTTAAATGGACACAGCAGACAGAGAGAGGTGACCTTGAGCATAGAGGAAAGTAGGGGACATGGAAGAACACACACTATAAAACACCACTGAATTCTATATTAAATAATAATTCTCAACTTCCATTGAATAAAATTTTCACAGGGAAAGGCTTCCTCTGGAATAGCAAAAAGAGAACAAAAGAGATACACACAGAGAATTGTAGCATTTCAGCCTAGATGAAAACTTTGACAACATAAAAGCTCAATTTTAACTTGTCCCTAGTCAACTTTCAAATATTAATACCGGGAGACAGTGGGTCTTTCTTCCAGTACACTCATAATATTCTTTACAACAGACACGTGATGAAGACGTGATAATAACTCACTCTACCTAAACTACAGCAGGGAAATCTACGATATGGCAAAATCAAAGGAATTCCTACCACGCTGTTTTGTTAAGAATAATGCTGTATTTGTAATCTGTCCTAGAACTGGACAGATCTGTAGAGATTATCCAGTTCAGTTCTCTCACTTGAAGATGAAACTGAAACCAAGAGATAAAATTATTTGCTTAAAGTGACATGATTACCCACAGTTGGCAGAACCTACCCATTTTGTTTCTGAGGAAGCTATAATGAAGGAATCTTTTAAAATCCATTTTATTTGAAGCTTAACATTAATCACATGTTATTTAGCATGGGGATAAAAGAACACAATGCCCCTTTAAAGACACAATTTTCCATGTTGCCAGAGATTGTGCATAGAAGCATACTTACTTAGTCAGTCTTTCAATGGTCTGCATGTGAACATTATTATGGGTTTGGGAAAGAACAGCTTCATGCTGAGCACATTTCAAACAAAGACCACCAACACGGTTAGAAATATTAGCAGCAAGAAGAGATTCTTTATGCTTTAGTCGCTCTTTAAGATCTTCACAAGTTTTCTCATATTCAGCTAAATCTTTCCTAAAAAGAAGGGAAAAAAATTCTAGGAAATGGCCAGGCGAAAGTGTACTACTTTCAAATAAATCATCATAATGATAACTATTACTATCATTTATGGGTGTTTACCTTATGCTTTACATACAATACCTTATTAATTTACCACAACCCTGAAACTTAGATGTGATTATCCTAATTGACATGTTGAATATAATGAGACTTGAATATATTAAATAATTAACTCAGGTTCTTGTAAGATTTTAATACACATTAGAGTCTGCCTCTGACACTGGTTCTCTTTCGACCTTCATTAACATCATATTACCCACAAAACAAAAATAAAAGTCCAAATATAAATCCTAAATAGTTTCTGTTAATAAAGGGATGGGGCAATATAATACAACACACTTGAAATGAGAAAACTACCCTATTTCGAGTATTAACTCCTTAAAATTTATAGAGTACCTTACAAGTTCACAGAAAGAACATGGCTTTTATCAATGACTAATTTATTATTATTGCCCAGTTTTCTTCAGGCAGAAAACATAAAAAATTATCTAACCACAAGGGTCTACAAAGACCTGTTTCAAAAGAAAGTGGGTTACGGAAAGAAGTTCTATAGAATTTGCCAGTCATACTATTTCAAAAGTAGCAGCTATAAGCTGGAAACATGTAGCTTGCTAAAGAAAGGGCTGGAGAATGGTGTCCCTCTGTGTGTGTGTGTGTGTTTGGGGGGTGTGTGTGTGTGTGTGTATAGTTTTTGTTTGTTTGTTTTTACTTTATGGGCTTGCCCCTGGATGAGGTTTTTCTCCAAGTTGACTTTTTAAGCATTAAGTGACTAGTATATGGGTTGTATTTTCTGCCTCCCCACCAAAACTGTCGTAAAGTCAACTTGGCAACTGAGCTCCTTTGCCTAGATGTCCCTTTCCTACTATATCTATTTTTTAAAAAAACAACTTCCAGCTCAAAAAGGAGATTACTGAAGACTGGTACTTTATCTCCAGCCCAGTCTACTCCCTGTTGTCAGAGTTTCTATGCTCAGGATCTATAGCTATCTTAACTTACTATCACAGCCAACAACCAAGACACCTGGCTGTCATACACTACTTCAATGTTGGGATTTTCAAGCAGCCCAGGGGAGGTGGAAAAGATCCATAGGCAATCTAAGTTTAAAAAAAAAAAAAAGCTAATCTAATGACAGTCTGAAGTTGATAGTTGGGGGATGGGGTGGCGGGTGGGAAGGGGAAGAGCCAAGGAGCTATTTTTGTCCTATCCCTAAAATAATATCTCCAACATAATAAGTGTTTTTCAACATCATGTGGAGAAAGTCTGACTTTCCAAGGCTTTATAAAAAGAACTTTGGAAGCACATTCCAAAGTCAAGGGGTCCTCATAACTAATATCTGTCAGGTCCGAACTCAAAACACTCAAGTAGATTTGGTTACTGGAAATGGAAAAAGAGAATGTTAAAAAGAAATAGCTACCTTACAGCCAGAGATTCTAAGAAGAGTGATTTTATTTCTTTCTTTAAGAAAATGCCTCTTTAAATAATCTTAAATTATGCTAAAAGAAAATTTAGAAACAGAAGGATGCAGGGAACAAAGTCTAGAGTTCATTGCAAGTTGTTATTTTAATGTAATTAAAGATGGCATATTTAAATTCTGAATGAGACAAAATAAGTCACATTCTTATAAGTATAATGACCTAGAAAAACATTACTTCAAAAACTAAAAAATCAAATCACACTAGAAATCAAGTAAGATAAAAAGGAAGAAAGTAAGACCATTTTAAAAATGTTAGGTTTCTTTGTGAAAAAGTAAAACTCTCTATAGAAATCCTAAAACTAGTCAGGGTAATGTATCGGCAAAGCATAAAAATATTTTTAAAATAAATGAACAACAACATTTGTAGTGAAAGCCATGAGGTCTGGTTCTTAGTGTTACTCTAGTTATGTCCCTAGATAGTATATGGTCTGGAAGATTTTAAAACTTATTTCAAATTGAACTTATTAAAATAAAATTATAAAATATTTTCAAGTTTATTTGATTTGAAAATACTTCATTACCACTATATTAAAATAACCTTTAACAAAAAAGTTTATTAATTCCTGGTGTCATTTTCTAGTCGATATACATAAATCACTAATGGTTAATTTATAATGTATAGGTTTTATTGGAACCTATAATATATAGATTTTACAAAAAGTATGTGAACATTCATCATGTATACTCAAATTCATCATGCACACAAATACTCAAAGTATTATATCATTGTGGAAATTTAAAAATTAGGTGAAGAATATTTACAGAGAAAAAACATTGCTTGTAATTTGAAAACTGGAGTGCTTTATTTTCACAATCTATTTTACTTTAGAAACATAATTTTCTATAAGAGCAGTTAGTGATTCTTACTTCTATGAGAAAACACAAATATTTTACAACTGATGAAGGGATAAAATTTATAAATTAGCTCATAGAAATGAGATTTGGAAAAGGACTTAAAATTTTATGCTCCTTTAACCTTTAATAACCTGAGGAAATTTTTTATATTGCAAATAAAATGTCATCAAGTAATCCTGATATTGATTAAAACTGGCATTTCAGCAAACATTCAAATATATTTCAAGATTACTATGGATTTGGTATGACCATAAATGGATGAGTTCACTTTACCTCAAAAACTTCAGTTGAGATTCCAGGATTTCACTCTTTTCCTCATAGGTAAATTTCAACCTCTCCTATAGAAAAGAAAAAAAAATACATTTTCTCCATGTCCTGTGCTTTATAAGTAAATTTTAATTATTAATATTAAGCTCATTTTTTTCTTTTACCCAAGAGAAAAAACAACGTGTCTTCTCAGGAAACATTTTCCCTAGCCCACCCCAAATTTTCTATTTTTACTGGATGAATGCCTGCAAAGAACTACTGAGTCATAAATGGTGATTACTAACAATTTTTTTTCTTTCAAAATTGCATACATGAGGTCTTATCCCTAAAAGTGTGACTCTGGGAAAAACCAATTGTAATCTATAAGGTCCACGAGGGCAAAGATCAAATCTTATTAGAATCCCCCATTATGGCTACTGCATATTTGACATACAATAAATATGTGTTGGATGAATGATAAAAAGTGAAGTTATGAATCATATGATGACAGACCAAACTGATAAACTATCTAAAGCCTCTGCTTGTATCTAATTCTTCTTTCATTCAAGTTTTTTTGTTTTTTTTTTTTGGCTCTCCTCTTCTCCCTCCCATTCAACAAATATTTATGGTGTATCCAAGATGAAGGTGCCTTGAACCTCAAGGAACTTATACAATATTCTAGAAAGGAGTAGAAAGACAGACAAACAATTTCAATTACAATTGACCCTTCTATAACACAGGGGTTCAGGGTACTGACCCCCACACAGTTGGAAATCTGTATATAACCTTTGACACCCCCAAAAGTTAATTACTAATTGCCTACTATTGACCGAAGCCTTATCAATAACAAACAGTTAACACATATTTTATATGTTATATGTATATATACTATATTTTTTATAATAAAGTAAGCTAGAGAAAAGAAAATGTTATTAAGAAAACCATAAGAAAGAGAAAATATATTTCTTATTTATTAAGTGAAAGTGGATTATTGTAAAGGTCTTCGTCTGCATTGTTTTCATGTTGAGGCAGCTGAGGAGGAGGAAAAAGACAAGGAGAAAGAAGAGGAGTTGGTCTTGCTGTCTCAGGAGTGGCAGAGGCAGAAGAAGTGGAGGAGGTGGAAGGGGAGGCAGGCATACTCAGTGCAACTTTATGGAAATGTGTCGTAATTTCTGTCCTTTTTGCTTTTTCATTTCTCTTAGAATGTTTCTATTAATATATGGTACCAATCCTTCTTCTACCATTTGCTTTAGTTTCAGTGCCCATATCATAGAAGGGTCCACGTTGTAACAGATCAAAAGCAGTCTTGAATAATTGGAAACTTCCTGCCAGATTTGTCTAATGTCAATTTGTTTTCTGGCACTGATTCTTCTATGTCTTCTTCCTCATTGTCTGGCACTAGTTTAGAAGCATTCACCTCCATCAAGTCATCTTCTGTTAATTCCTTTGGTGTAGTGTCTATTAGCTTTTGAATTTCTCCAAGATCCATATCTTGAAACCCTTCACCACTACCCTCACCTTTTTTTGCCATATCCATGATCTTTTTCCTGATTTCCTTGATTGACCCTGTTGTAAATCCTATGAAGTCATGTCCAGTCATGGACAAAGTTTTCTCCAGCAGGAATTCATTGTTTTGGACTTGATGGCTTTCCAGCTTTTTTCTATAACAACAATGTATCTTCAATGGCGTAACCCTTCCAGACTTTCATTATGTTCTGTTGGGGTTTTTGTACATAGCATTGACAATCCTTTCCATTGAGTACTCTATGTAATGAGCCTTAAAGGTCCTTATGACCCCCTGGATCTAGAGGCTGAATTAGAGACATTGTGTTTGGGGGCAAGTAGACCACTTCAATGCCCTCAGTGTTGAACTTATGGGATTCTGGGTGGCCAGGGGCATTGTCCAATATAAAAAAAAAAAAAACTTTAAAAGGCAGTCCCTTACTGGCAAGGTACTTCCTGACTGTAGGGACAAAGCATCAATGGAATCAATCCAGAAAAATGGTTCTTGTTGTCCAGGCCCTCTTGTTGTATAACCAAAAGGCTAGCAGCTGGTGTTTATCTTTTCCCTTCAAGGCTTGAGGGTTAGCAGCTTTATAGAGAAGGGCAGTCCTGATCATAAACCTAGCTGCATTTTCACAAAACAGTAGAGTTAGCCTATCCCTTCCTGCCTTAAATCCTGGTGCTCACTTTTCCTCCTTATTAATAAACGTCCTTTCTGGTGGTATTTTTTTTCCAGAATGGGGCACTTTTGTCTGCATTAAGAACCTGATCAGGCAGATGCTGCTGGTTTGCTAGCAAAACCCCAAAAAACAACAACAAAAAAACCTGATCAGGCAGATATCCTTTCCCCACAATGGTTTTCTTTATGGCATCTGGGAACTCCTCTGCTGCCTTTTGGTCAGCAGAGGGCTACTTCCCCTGTCATTTTGACATTTTTTAAGCCACATCTCTTTCTAAAATTATCAAACCATCCTTGCTGGAATTAAATTCTCTAGCTTTACTGCTCTAACAATAAAAGCATAATGTAAAATTAGTTAGATCTTGCAAGTCTGCAGACATGCTCTTGGAACAGAACTCACAGCCTTTTCAGACTCTTTCCCCTCTTCCTTTAGCAATGCTGTACCTTGAGCCATTAATAATTTTGGGGTTTTTTAAATCCAGAAGTTATACAGAAACCTTTTCAGATTTTTCATCTGATCTGTTCATGCAGATGTACTTCTATCAAATACCTTATTTTACCTTACAGATACTTGTTGCATAGACAGATACTGCTGTATTTAGAAATTTCTATTTCAGTTCATTAAAAACTGCAAAACAAATCTGTATCATATACCAAACTGATTTAAAATAAATTTACATGTTTACTGAAACAAAATTCTTTGGTTTAAGATCCTTCTTCACCTTCCTTTTAAGTAGTCATAAAATGACTTTGTTTTTTCCTCAAATTATATTGGAGTATACAAGTATGCCTTTCTTATAGCAATCCTGCACCCACATAAAAGCTACCTTTTTAATATGAGATAAAAGGGTATTTTGTAAAAAGTGG
This sequence comes from Daubentonia madagascariensis, assembly GCA_023783475.1. Lineage (NCBI taxonomy): Eukaryota > Metazoa > Chordata > Mammalia > Primates > Daubentoniidae > Daubentonia > Daubentonia madagascariensis. The sequence continues at coordinate 10,531,447 of JAKFHU010000258.1, read as the reverse complement.
AAGGTTTTTATGCCTACTGGCATGGCTGCAGCAATGACTTTATGAATTTCCTTTTCTGTTTTTACAATGGTCCTTATGCTGGATTCATTTATCTTGAAATGGCAGGCTACCTACGACAGCTGCAGACCATGGTACATATCAAGCAATTTTACTTTTTCTTGTAATGTCATGACTCTTCTCTGCTTATTGGGAGCACTTCCAGCATCACTAGTGGTGCTTTATATAGGTCCCATGATGTTATTCAAGGTTTATAGTATTGCAGTAAACACAATGAAAACTACATGAGAACCATGAGAGATCACTTCTTACTGTGATATGCAATTTACTGGCTAGACAAACTGTTAACACAATTGATTAGTGTCAAGCAGATACTTGAAACACTTGAACTCCTACAACAGCAACAGGAGGCGGCTACAAAATTATTAAAATAGTATACTATCTACTACAGTTAATTTTATGCAGTTATGATTTAATACTGCATCTTCATGTTTGTTTACATTTCTCTCAGCTGTGAATGGCACCGTGTATAGTCTGTAAGTCTTTGTGTGTATAGTTTTGGTAAATTTTAACTTCTTATATTAATAGATTTTGTATATTTTATGGTATTAAATGATAAAATGGACTAGTATCTACATATATTTTATGCATTCATGACATACTTACTTTTTCTCAATTCTTTTGATATTTCTAGGCTATGTGGTTCATCTGCAAGTTTTATCAAATTGTCACAAATCTCCAAAAAGATTTCCAATATATTTATTTTAAAAATACACAAATAAGTGAACCTGCACAGTTCAAACCCATGTTGTTCAAAGGTCAACTGTACATATAATTGCTCTAGTGAGGCACACAGAAGGTAAAATGAAATGAGAGAGGCAGGAACTCCTAATTCAGATAAAGAGAAATAAAGAAGGCTTCACAGAGGATGCTAAGACTTGAAGGGTAATTTCCAGAAGAGCAAAAGGCACAGAGGCTAAAGAAAGCATGCGATATGTTTGGACAGTAAGTAGATCAGTATCACTAGGATATAAACTGCTAGGTGGAGGAGCAGTTGGAGATGGGCCAAACAGGTAAGGTTGGGCCATGAGAAGACTAAAAATATTAAGATCTTTATTTGGTATACATGACACAAGTAGTCACCCTGTAGAAGAGGCACTGGATAACTTTTTATCAGTATTGAATCTTAAATCACTCTTGAACTATGGAGAAAGGAAAACCAGTAAAGAAGTCATTGCAAATACATAGGTGAGAGATAAGCATGCAAACAAAAGCAATCAAGTAGTGAGAATCAAAAAGAAAAGATTTAGTATAGAGATATTTAAGAGTAAAACTGACAGAATTTTATGATTGAATAGTTACAGGGGAGAAAAAGACACTAAAAATAACCCTGGGTTTGTGAACTGAGCAAGCAAGTGAATGCTGGTGCTAAAGATTTTGTTTTCAGACCAATAAAAGGAGATAAAAGGGAATCATAAAAATACTCAATTTATTTAAAGAAGACAGAAAAAGAGAAAAAAGAGAACAAATAATAGATGGGTAAAAAAGAAGCCAAATAGCAAGATGGTAGATTTAAACTCAATTGTATAAGTAATCACATTAAATGTTGATGATATAGATACCTAAATTAAAAGGCAAATATTGTCAGATTAGATAAAAAAGCAAAACCCATCTATATGCTTTATATAAGAAACCCACTTTAAATATAAAGATACAAATAGATTAAAGGGTAAAAGGAGAGAAAAGATACACCATGCTAACACTAATAAAAAGAAAGTGGGAGTTAGTCAAAATACAAAAATCATGTGCTTTTCTCTATCCCAGCAATGAGGGGTTAGAAAAGGAAAATTTGAAAAATATATACCATTTATGATAACAGCAAAAATAACAAGTTAGGATTAATTCTAATGAAAGGTGTACAAGACCTTTACTCAGAGAACTATAAAGGGACAAAAATTAAAGATATGACCTAAATAAATGGAGTGATATGCAATTTACAAGTATTAGATGGGATAATACATAAAGATACTAATCCTCAAATGACCCATAATTTAAAGGCAATCTTAATGAAAACCACATAATGACTTTCAGAACTTGACAATTCTAAAATGTATTTGGAAATGCTAAAGCCCAGAAAGAGTCAGACACTCTCGAGGACAAAGAATGACATTGGGATACTTGAACTACAAGATTTCAGGCTATAACGATCAAGATAGTACAGTATTAGCACAATGAAATAAAACACAAAGCCCAGAAACAGATTCACATATATGTGGATACCTGATTTACGACAAAGGTCCTGTCATAAGGTAAAGGACTGTCTTGTCACTTGGCTATAGAGATAAACATATAGGAAAAGAATAAAACATGACCCCTACACTTTACATAATATACAAAAATAAATTCCAGGTAGGTTGTAGATATAAATGTAAAAAGCAAAACTATAGTTTCTAGAAGATAGTACAGGAGAGTATCTTCATGACTGTGGCGTAGAAAAAGACTCTTTAAAAAGGACACAAAAAACACTACACAATTAAGGGATCAAAACTGAAATTCTAGTTATCAAAGCAAGCAAATTATCAAGAAAGTTACAAGGCAAGCCACAGAGTAGGAATACATATTTATAGTACATATACTGACAAAGGGCTTGCATCCAGAATATATAACTTCCCCCCAAATCAATGTCAGATACTTCAAAAAAATAAGCAGGATATTTTAACAGGTACCTCACAAAAGAGGCACCAAATGGACAATAAATATATGAAAAGATACTAAATTACACTAGTAATCATGGAAATGCAAATGAAAACCACAAGACAGCACTTTAAGTCCTGTCTTTCAGAAAATATTGTATTGTATTGTTTGTATTTATATATTGTATTGTATTGTATTTTTTCAGAAAAATTGACAATACCATTTATTGGCAAGGACATGGAGCAACAGTATCACTCTTATACTGCTAGAAGGAGTGTAAGCTGATAAAACCACATTGGAAGGTTGTCATTACCTAGTCAAGTTGAAAATAGACATATTCTAAGACCAACTATTCTACTCCAAGGTACATATATAACATAAATGTGTGCAATGCATACCAATAGACATATAAAAGAATGTTTATAGCAGCACTGCTCACAATAGCTCCAAACAGAAAACAACACAAATATTCATCAACAGGAGATGGATGAATAAAATGTGATATATTCATACAGAAGACCCACCAATGAAAATGAACAAACTTCTGCAACAACATGGATGAATCTAAAATATATAATGGTGAACAAAAGAAGCCAGATACAAAAGAACACATACTATACAATTCTACTTACATAACATTAAAAAAACAGACAGAACCCAATTAGAGTGTTTAGGGATGCATACTTGGGTATTTTTCATAAAAGTCAGGATAGGAAGGGGACATAAAGAGGGCTTGTGGAGCATAGTAAATTATATATCTTACTCAGGTGATAATTACATGGGTGTTCATTTAGAGATAAATCACAAAGCTACAAATTTTTGCTTTGTGCGCTTTATTGAATGCATGTTAAATTGTGTCATTAGAAAATATAAAGGAGGAGGACATGGTCAACTCATGTATATGTTATAGAAAGCTGCTCTAAGGTTTAGGAAGATGAAGACTGATATGTGGAGGTCATTAATGACCTTTAAAAGATCAGTTTGAGTGAACTATAGGGGGTTGAAGATCAAAGGAAGCATAGTAAAGCAAGAATGGGAGAGAAATGGAGACATGAACATAGACAACTGTTTGGTATAAAGAAGAGCAAAGATAGAGGGTCATAGTTGGGAATGTAGGGTCAAAAGAATATATTTTGTGATCATTTGCTTTAAGACAGGAGCTCTTAAAGAACATATTCTGTTGAGAATAAACCAGTCAAGAGGGAGAAAAGATATAAGAGAAAGAAGAGATAAGTGCAAGAGAGAAACCCTTGGAAAAAGTAAGAAACATTTGGGATGTAGAGCACACAAATGCAGAGATGGACCTTTGACATAAACAGGAAAAGAAGATGAATCCATAACAGTTATAAATACAATATTAGGGGAAGACATAAAGGAAAAAGGAATTATAATGCAGGAAAAGGAAGAGAGGAAGCATGCAGTCAGGGAAAGTGGAATAAGAGAGGGCATAAGCCTTGCAGACTGGAAATATTTCAATAGGTAGAGGATAAGAAGGAAACATTTTAGGTAGGGGAGATTACATAAACCAAAGCTAGTTCTTCAAAGACAAAAGAAAGTGGGTAATAAGTTTATGAAGTAGCAACTAGTGAGTGGTCTGTGTGCCTACAGATAGGATTTGTAAGAGTGACAGGAGAAGAGCGAGAAATAAGTCTGGAAAAGGTAGTGTGAGACAAATTGCCGATGGCTTGGGAGACTGGTCTTTACCTTGTGGGTGTTAAGTAGCCCCATAAATTATTCAGATGGAGAAAAAGAGATATAATTCACTTAGTCTTTCAAAAAATTTTTTAAAAGAAAGGTACTCTTTCCTAAATAAAGTTTGGATTAGGTACTGAGAAAGGGGAGGGAGACTGGGGGCAGAAAGAGCCTTTAGAAAACTGTAACAATAACATCTGTAGATGATAATGAGAATCTGAACTATGATTCATTCTATCTTCCCCTGGAACACTTCTTACAGTGTTATTCTTACTCTTTTATCATTGTTGATCAACTCTGACATGTCGAATTTAATGCAAAGAAGACTTCCAGTTAGCAAGAAAAGAAAAAAGGTCTGTTACACAGATCAAAGGATTGAAAAGTATCATTGGTCTTAAAACAGAATATTTTAAACTCTTGGGGAAATTAGGCCATTCAAAAGCAGCTGTGTATATAGGGGAATTTACAAAGCCACAAGCATGCCTAGGGAAGATTCATGCTCAGAAAATTCCTGAGAAGACCTTAAGCTTTCACATATGGCTGACCCCTAAGTTCACAGCAAGCCTAGCTAAATGGTGAAAGAATGCTCCAGCACAGAGCCCATGGGCAGACTGGGAGAGGTGGTTGTTCCTTCCCTCTCTCTCCTTCGTTCTCTCTCTCTCTCTCTCTCTCTCTCTCTTTGTTGGGGGAGGGGGAGATGTTTGTTTCTTTGTTTCAGCTACTGGCATTCAAGGAAATCTTTGTCAAATATTAGCTGAGCTAACAGAGACTTCAGTAATCACACGTGACATGGAATAGTCTGCAAAAATAGTTTGGAAAAGTCTCAAAACCAAAAGGACTACTGTAGCCTTCAACAACAGTAACAACAAAAAGACAGCAAATCCTGGCAAAGAAGGGGTATCTGACTTCCTGAATTACCATATTATGATAGTGAAATGCTCAATTTTCAACAAAAAAAACACGGAATACAAGGAATGGAAAACATGGTCACCCAAAGGAATAGGGTAAGTTGAGAGAAACTATCCTGGAGAAAGCACAGATATCAGACTTATTAGGTAAAGACATTATTTTACTGGCAGTCCAGATAAACAAGTATATAAAGGAAATATTAAATTTTTCTTTTGGCAGAAGTCAAGATAAACTGTGCAGATTAACCTGAAGAAATGGTTTTGAATCATACAAATTTTTAAGAAGAAAAATAAAGACTGTCCAAAGGGATTCTCCTAGTTTATAACACATTTCCAGAATAATTCTTAAAAAAATTCAAAAATACTCATTAATTACCTTAAAAATATGTCAATACCATATGGGTTTATGAAATAACTTCTAACATTTAATTTTTTTAATTTAAAAAGGATCCCAAGTTTTAAATACACTGCTAGTGACATCATTTTCTTCACTTAAAAGTACATATCTCTGAGGGTGGGACATACACACTTTTTGAACAAATAATGATTTTTATAAATTAACACACAAAAAAACCACTTAAAATATTTTAAGGGGGAAAAGAGTTTTCATCAAAACTCATCTTTAAATAGACTATAGTAGATGACCTTTCTCCTTTTTTTTTTCTTTTTATACCATCAGAATTCTCAGTGAGATCCTTTGGCAGTTTTAAGACATATCACAGTCTCTACCAAGAGACACTGATATTAGTGATGTCCATGGTGATGGCAATTCCCTCGAAGGCTCAGTTTAAATAAATACAACGTTACTGGGCTGGTTCACCAAATCAGAGGCAAAGGTGCTCTCCTCTCTTACATCAAGAGTGTGTTCAACTGAAGCTGCAGGGGGTGGAATATTATGTACAGTTTTGTTGGCATTATTCAAGTTGCTAGTAAGTGTGGTAATATCACACAGGACACAAAATTCATCTTCTATCGTAACTACATCTTTAGTTTCAAATGGTTCCAAGGAAGGAGCCAAAAACTCATTTTACAGAGGGTGTTGAGGCCCATTATTGTCATATTCTGCATCTTCTTTTACTTCAGAATCCTTATCACTATCACTGCCAATGGTAATTACAACTGGGGAAACTGAAGTACTATTTCCATGGTGTTTCTCATTGCTTCTTGTTGTGTTTCTTCTTTTTGTTTTTATGATGTTTGGTTGTTATCGGTAGCTTTTCCTTTATAAACTATCTCTACACTCACGCTCCGGGTCCTCCTTTTTCTCCTCTTGTGTTTTGTCTCTCTGTCTGATGATCGGCTGTCTGAAAAGCTGTCACTGTCACTTTTGTAGTTTCCATCCAATTTTGATGAAGATTTTTGGTAATGACTGTTCTTTACCATAAAAGCAAATTCACGGGATGGTTGAGCCACTTTGTTAGTGCCCTCCAAATGCTGTGTTTTGGCCTTTCATTTCTCACCTGTTCAGGCCCTGTAGATGCAGTCCTTGATCTATTATTAGACAGGCTCCTTGATCTGTGCCTTTCATAGTAGTAATATTTCCTTTCACTGTGATTATTTTTTTTCTGTAGCATTTGTTCTTTCAGAAAAGGACTAAATTCTAAATTCTGGACTTGAAGATTGTCTGGACTAATGAGCTCTGGACAGAGTCCTCCTCCTTTAAGATGATTCATAGCTATTCCCTGTCCTTGTTTCCACTATAATAAGTATACTCCCACTTTTATCTGCTTCCATAATTATATCTTAAATAGTAACGATCTCTATTTCTGCTCCATGATCTTCTTTTACCATGTTCACTGCTACAAGACCTTGATCTGCTTGTGCTTTCACTACTTAGAGTGTGGCTTCTTCTTGACCAAATACTATCCCTAGTTCTTGATCTCTTTTTGTCTCTTCTCCCTCTAGGTCTGCTACTCTCCCTGCTTCTGGATCTTTTGCTTTTCATTCTTTTCTTCCCATGATACTTCCTATAATTTTTCTGATCATGCCCATTTCTACTCTGGGAACATGAATCTGAACTTCTGGATCCTCCCCTCTTCCTGTGTCTATGGCTATATGGAGAATATACTCTGTCTCCTCTCATAGATGAGCTCAGGTCTCTGGGAGATGACAATGATGTAGATCGTTTCTCTTCCTTCTTTGATTTGATTCTTGTACCAGAATCACAATGACCTTTATTTATTTGCTCATCCTTTCCAAGGACAGAGCGTGGAGATGAACATCTGCTAATATCACTATCACCAGAACTGTAAAATTGGCCTTGTTCTTGTGTCTTCACTATTTCTATTTTCTCATAAGTGCCTAATTTCTCAGAATCAGAGGACAGTTCAACAAGTTCTAGGGTCCTCTCAGCTAGTGGTTTAACAATCCAAACAATGACAATTTTCTGAAAAAGAATCACTGTCATTATTTAAGCCCTTACTGGTTTGTATTCTTTGTATCCAAAACATGGTTCCTTCTGTGACAAGTTCTTCATACGAACTGTTGGAAGTATTTAAAAAGGAAGATATAGCAACATGTACCTGCTCTGAGCTTGAGTAAGATGGTCCTGGAGTTTCATAATCCCATGGTGCCTGACTAACAGTGGCTACATTAATATCTAGCTCTTGGGTCTCAGCCCCACCAGGAGATATTGTTATGACTGAACAATCAGAATGGCTGCCTTCTTCATATGAAAGAGCAGGGCAACCATAATTAGCATGCTGGTCAAAGGCTGCCATGTTAAAACGAGATCCAGCAAAACTGATAAAGTTATGTACAACATGCTCAGTTCGATTAAGTAAAAATGGTCTTAAATCAGACACAAATGCCTGACTCTTGAAATCATAGTGATAACTTTCATGATGAGTCTGGATGATATTCACCAAGATCCATAAGCTCCAAAAAGAACTGTAAGTTCACGTTTTAATCAGGGCACTAATCTATGATGGTAAGCTGGATTTCTATGGAAAAATTCAGCTGAAATATCCCTATAGTGGCCACCATCTTCAATATTTCTAACTCGAGCACCAGCATAATATAGAATTCATTTAAAATTGATAATATCTTTTCTGAATTTTCACAAGACCTTTATTTCTAAGTTTGCCTCCTTATTGCAATTTGTCTCATAAACTGAGGATTTTCAACATCTCTAGGTATTGTTGAAATGCCTAACCCTTCAAACAGTTCTCCACTATATGGTAGAATTGTTGTTCTTCTATTCATAGTACTACTAGGTGAATAAACAGAAGTATTCCATTCCCCTGCCCATTCCCTAGCAAAATCGCGGAATATCAGGGGTGGCAAAAGAACCATTATATGAAAGCCTTAGGACATACTCCTTGAAGTCATCTGCTGCCCTCACTGAACACGGAACCAAAGGGCTGTTTACATAGTGGAAATTCAGCTTTGTTTTTTGACCATTCCTGTACACAGTGAAAACAGAACTTATGTAAGCATCGCTCTAAGAAGACACATTATCAAATCTATCCAAGCATATAGGACACTTAGAAGCAGGAGATACATCAGCTGGTACTGTCTGTTTCAATTTGCTTGTGCCAGCTTTAAGTGAAAAGTTGTCCATTTTAAATTTGGCGGCTGATGCCATTATCTCAGAGGATGCCAGAGGAGACTCAGCTAATGCCTCGTGGCAAGCTTCTGAAAGCTCAAAAATCTAGGTCAGTGGCAGCAGGATCTGCGAAGGTGTACCCAGTAACTTCTCGCCTACCCTCATAAGTGGGAGCAGGTGGGGGTGCTTCACCCTCCTTGCAAGACAGGAGAGACCCCAGTGGCTGCTGCGACCCCATGAAGGCAGTGAGTTGCCACTTTAGACTGGATTTATTCAGTGGTAGGTCCTGGGTCTGGCAGGGCTCCGTGGTGTCAACTGCCTGGGCCTGCAAGCAAAAGGGCCCTATTTCTTCAGTACCCAGAAACTCTAAAATCCATTCCTGAATTAAGCATTTCACCCTCTCCTAGGCAAAGACTTTAAATTAACTGTCTTGGCCAGGTGAAGTGGCTCACACCTGTAATCCCAGCACTTTGGAAGGCCTAGGCAGGAGGATCGCTTGAGGCCAGTAGTTCGAGACCAACCTGAGCAACATGGTGTGACCCCTGTGTCTACAAAAAATAGGAAAAAACTTAGCTGGGCATGGTGCTGCACATCTGTAATCCCAGCTATTTGAAAGTCTGAGGCAGGAGGATCGCTTGAGCCCAGGAGTTTGAGGTTGCAGTGAGATATGACGACACCACTGCACTCTAGCCGAGGAAACACAGTGAGACCCTTTCTCAAAAAATAAAGTAAAATAAATTGAAAAACAAAACAAAAAACAAAACAAAACACTGCTTAAGTACTCTCAAAGAGCTAAGAGAAAAACACAGACAAAGAACTAAAGGAAATCAGGAAAACAAATTCTAAAGGGGATCAAACAGAAATTCTGGAACAGAAAAGTACAATAACAGAAATAAAAATTTACTAGAGAGGTTCAAGAGCAGATTTGAACAGGCAGAACAAAACATCAGTGAACTTGGAGATAGGACAAAAGAATTGAAAGTAGGGACTCAGATACCTGCACACCAATGTTCATAGTATAATTGCCAAAAGATAGAAACAATGCACATGTCCATCAGGTGAATGGATAAATAAAGTATGGTACATACATACAATATTATTTTCAACCTTAAAAAGAAGTGAAATTCTGACACATGCTACAACTTGGATGAACCTTGAAAACACTATGCTAAGTGAAATAAGCCAGACACAAAAACCAAGTATTGTTTAATTCCACTTATGTGAGGTACCAAGAATAGGTAAATTCATAGAGATGAAAAGGTAGAATAGAGGTTTGCAGAGGTCAGGGGGAGAGGGGAATGGAAAGTTATTGTTTAATGGGCACAGAGTTTTTGTTTGAGATAATGAAAAAGTTCTGAAAATGGATAGAGTTGATGATTGCACAACATTGTGAGTGTACTTAATGCAGATTAATTTTACACTTAAAAATGGTTAAACGGTAAATTTTATGTTATGTACATTTTGCCAGAATTTTAAAAAAGTACAAAAAAGAAAAAAACAGATCTATAAAAGTACCCAAATACTCACCAGTTCTATCTTCCATTTTTCAGCCTCACCAGCAGATGCATCTTTGCCAGTATCTGCATTGCCGTGGGAAAATGGTTTCTTGGCAGCTTCATCCACCTCAGAATCTTCAGCTGTCGTAATCCAAGAATTCTGCATGTTTCCCTAAAACAAAATGTGCCAGTAATTGCAATTGATATTCAACTTTAAATAAACATGCATACTTTACAAATAGAATACTGATTCTTACCCATAATGAAAAGAAAAAAAAAACATATGCTTCTAAACTACAAGTCAAGAATTATTTTACATTCTCAGACTGTTAAGATCATATTCTACAATTGGTGCTACAAAATCAAATTCCTACAGGTATAGGCAATAATTTAAATATGAGCAAAGAGGGCTGGATGTCAGTGTATTCAACAAATGGCATTATCCGTTACTCCTCTAAAGATACATATTCATGAAACATATAGCCCTCTCTTAGTTTGTCTTTCATTTCCTACATTTCATAGAGGTATGGCTAATAGTAATAATACTTGCTAACACATATAGTGCTTTCTATGTGCCAGACACCGTTTTATTTGTGTTTCACATATATTAACTCATTTAATCCTCACAACAATTCTATGAGATAGGTTCTATTGTCGTCTCCATTTTATACATGAGGAAACTGAGTCACATAGAGTAACTAGCTAAAGATCACAGAGGTAGGAAGTAGCTAATAAGCGGCAGAACTAGGATCTGAATGCTGGCAATCTGGCTTCAGAGTCCATGTCTCTGAAATAATAAGAAACATATATTTGGTCTCTGCCCCCAGTTCCTGACACAGAGCTCCCACAACTCTTGTAATTTCCTGAGTGGCAGGGGTCATTGGAGCATCTTTTGTTATACTTGGTCTTAGTCCCCAGTTCCTGACACAAGAGCTTCTAAGATCCTTCGAATCTCCAGAATGATAAGAGTATCTTTTTTATGCTAATGAGATGACTTGTGGCTAGGGTCCCTAGACAGCTTCAGGATGGGAGCTGGTCACCAGAAAGACTAAGGCATGATTAGAGGACTGGAACTTTTAACCCCACTTCCCAACCTCCAGGGAGGAGAGAAGGACTAGAGATTGACAATCACCAATTGCCAATGATTTAATCAATCATGCCTATGTAAGGAAGCCTCCACAAAAATCCTTTCTGATGGGGTTAAGAGAATTTCTGGGTTGGTGAATGCATCCACATGCCAGGAGGGTGGTACACCCCAACTCCACAAATAGAAGCTCCTATCCTTGGGACCTTCCTGGACCTTGCCCTATGTACCCCTTCATTTATTTGGCTGTTCATTTGTATCCCGTATAATATCCTTTATAATAAACCAGTAATAGCAAGTAAAGTGTTTCCCTAAATTTTGTGAGCCGTTACAGCAAATTATCAAATATGAGGAAGGAGTTGTGGGAACCCTCAATTAGTAGCCAAGTCAGATAGAATTGTGGGTAACCTGGAGACCCACTACTTGTGATTGATATCTGAAATGGGGGCAGTCTTGTGGGACTGAGCCCTTAACCTGTGGGTCTGATCCTAACTCTGGGTAGCTAGTGTCAGAATTGAGTTGAATCACTGGACACCCAGTTGGTATACACAGAGAAATGGAGAATGGCTTGGTGTGGGGGGAAAAAAATCCCAAACATTTGGTGTCACAAGTGTTATGAGTAGAGAAAAAGGAACAGTTTTTTTCCTTTAATGCCCTACTCCATTATGCTCTTCTGTCTTTCCAGAAAAATATTTATCTTCAATAAGAAAAACAGTACACATGTGGTGATAAACAGAGCTGACATGCAACATGCATGTCAGGGATTCAAAAAGGAATGGTAGGGACCATGACAAAACATAGAAATGTGTCCCATCCAAAGAAAGCAGCCACTACTTAGTTCTAGTCAACCACTGCCATGTGGGAATAAAAATTCTTATTACTAGAAAATCTTTTCATTTTTTAAAAAAGGTAAGCCAGATATCTTGTTCTTCATTTGAAATATTGTTAAATATTGGCTCAAAATTTGTCAAACAAATCAAACATGTCTGTGGGTTGAATTTTGTGTACCCATTGTCAGTTTGCAACCTCTGCCTCCCTCTCAACAGTCAAGGTAATAAGTAGCCCAAAGATCTGGGTAATACTTATATTAATTTGATTTAACAAATAATTATTGAGCTGTGGCTAAGGGCCAAAGGATATGGTAGTATTTATCCGGGAGGATAGGTCTCCAAACATAGAACTACACTGCAGTGTCATATCATACATTCATTCAAAGTAGTATTCTGAGATTCTATTCCATATTCTTCAGGAAGTCCAGTTTAGTGCAAACATTTGAGTAGCACCTACTATGTTCAGACACTGTGCTAAGAGCTTGGAGGACAAAAAAAGCAAGATCAACCTTAGGTCCAAGGAATTTACGGTCTAAGGAGGGAGACACACATCTAGGCAAATAATTTCAATTTAATGAAGTAAGTGCTAGGCCAGAGGAGTGCGTGGGGGACTATGCCAGAATAGAGGAAGGATACTAAGAGCAACCAGAAATTCAAGGAAGGTTTTCTGGAGAAGTTTTGATACTTGTGCAATATCTTGAAGGATGAATAAGAGTTACCTAGATGGCAAAGGCATTCTAGGAAGAGGGAACCTCATGAGAAAAGTCACAGAGGTGTGAAATATTAATAGCATGGTGCCTGAAGCAGGATCTTAGGCAATTCAACATTACTAGAGGTGAAAGTACAAGGCAATGCATATCAGAAGATAAGCTAGAGAATCAAATAAGACACTTGAAAGTATAGCATGCCACACTAGTGAGCTTGTACTTGATTCTCTAGGTAGGGCTGAATCCCCCAAGATCTGATTACATTTAAAGTTACTTTTGAGACCAGTGAAAGAGGGTGGTACTAATTTCCTACAGAGAATTTAGAGAAAGCATGCAGACCACAGATCTCTGACTTAAGATGTATCATTCTTTGGAAAGAAGTGCTAGTTTAATGGACACTTTATTTTTTCAGATAGCTTTAAAAAACTTGAATGGTGGCTGGGCACAGTGGTGGTGGCTCATGCCTGTAATTCTAGCACTCTGGGAGGCCGAGGTGGGAGGATTGCTTGAACTCAGGAGTTTGAGACCAGCCTAAGCAAGAGCAAGACCCCCCTCTCTACTAAAAATAGAGAAAAATTAGCCAGGCGTCACGGCGCGCACCCATGGTCCCGGATACTTGAGAGGCTGAGGCAGGAGGATCTCTTGAGCTCAGGAGTCTGAGGTTGCAGTGAGCTATGATGATGCCACTTCACTCCAGCCAAGGTGACAGAGTGAGACTCTGTCTTAAAAAAAACCAAAAAACCCAACTTGAATGGTATTTAACCAAGATCAAAAAAAAAAAATCTAAGCCCCTGAAGATCACTCAAAACCTTTGATTTCTTAATTCAAGGGAAGGTTGATAGAAGGGATGAGAACAAACATGGAAAGAAATGGCTCTCTCTGAAAATTCCTAGATCTCTGAAATGAGTACACATGCCAACATTTCTAATAAATAACATGTTTTAATATTATCATAATTTTTTGAACTCTAGAGAAAAGCTTTCCATGAAAAGAAATTTTATAAGAAAGAAAAATGATGAAAAATGAAGACAGAAATGAAATATACTTTGAATGGGTTTAGTTTTTACAAAATCATTTTCTTGCGTCTTCAACTTCTAGGTCATAAACTAGGCCAAAAGCTGAAAGTCTTGCAGGCTACCATCCAAGTCCAGGGCTAAAAGTGAGAGACAATGAAAAGGAGGTTCTTTTTTTTTTCTGCTGGGGAAAACTTCTATCCCCCACAAACAAAGATGGTTTAATTCAATACTGACAAGCTTTTCCTAATTTATGCAGAAAGGCAGTACAATTTAAGGTTAGGTGGACGGACTTGGGGAGTTAAACAATCTTGGGTTTGAGTCCTTGCTTTGCAATTTTCTAGCTCTGTGATATTAGATCAGTTATTTAGTTTACTTAACTGCTGTATACCTTAATTTACTTCTCTGAAAACAGAGATAATAACACCTGCCTTGTGTGGCTATTGTAAAATTGAAATAATATAATGGAAATAAAGTGCTTGATGCAGTGCCTGACACATTATAACCATGTAGTCATCAATAAATGTTAGCTATTACTATTTAACTGTTTCAATTATTTTTTAAAAGAAGGCATTATGAAGCACTGAAAATCTATATTCAAATCAGCAAATAGCTTTGACAAGGTCTAGCATCAACATTTTAATTGACTCATTAAAAAAGTTCCCTCCCAAAAAAGAAGATACTATCTATTGATCTATTTATATTTAAGATATTCTAAAAAGTTTTATTCACATTTAAACTCCTGATACAGCACCATTCATGCATTGCTGAAATGCCTCAATTCACCTACACAGGTTACAAAGTGGGGGTAACAATTCTGTAAAAACAAATAACAGAAGACCAACATTAAAATAGATATCAAGGTCACCTGACACATCCACAATAATAATTTCAATATTTGCATTACATTTTAGCTCATGTGAATGTTAAAAAAAAAAAACCTCTCTATAACCTTGTCCTTTCTATTATGACTATAGTTTTCTTTAGCAAATTTCCTTTGCTCATACTGCAAACATGTGTGCTTTTACCATCATTTCCTTCCTCTTTTGCATCACTCATTTCTCTTGCCCTCTGATTCACTAGTCTGCCTAATTTCCTCTCACTTCACTTCCCCTTCTTCCACTTTGCCATCGTATAAATATCGAAGACTATGAAAAATTGAGTCACAGCTTGCTAAGTTACTACATATTTGGAAGAAAAGCAAAAGAGCTACTTCTAAGTACTTTCTATATGGTGCTATCTTCTTCAAATTGACATTAAAATAATAAGCAATGAAGATAGAATTTTTAACCACTAATATTAATAATTACATAAATCTTCAGAAAAAAGTTATATTATGAAGGGAAAATAACTGATTACAGTCTTAAATGTAATTGCAGAACTATAAACTAAAGAGCTCATCGGCCCACTTTCTTTTTCAGAGTTAACACAACCAGATGCTTCTCAATAGCAAATTCTAACACATACAACTCAAGGATTACAAATAAAATATCAAGTCAAGTAAAAAAAGAAAAAAAGATTTCGAAAACAAAGATTTGAGAATATCTAGGTACAACATCAAGACTCTCATACTTTTTCTTAACAATTGATTTACTAATTACAACAATGTCAAAACCACCAAAGTAAATTGCAAAGTAAAACTGAACAGGCAAATTTTAAAACTTCCCCACGGAAAGTTGAATTTGTCTCAAAAAGCAGAACAAGCTGTGATTAACCATCCCTTGCAGCAAAAGAATGAAAAATTTTTAAGGCAGAAGTACTCTGAGAAGTCATAAGAAGATAGTAAATTTGAATACAATTTAAATATCACCACAATGATTTTGTGTCACAGAATTATAGAGATCATTTGATCCACTATTCTTCAAACTGTGAGCCACTGATACTAGGATCGCTTAGGCAGCTTGATAAAAGGTAATATTCGTAGGACCCAACCAGACTAACTGAATCAGACTCTCAGAGCATACAGCCCAGGAATTTACATGGTCAGCTCCTGATATAGGTTAATCTTTGCAAATTACCAATAAAGAAATAGAGGACCCAAAGGGTTAAGCCACACAAAGGCCTGTGAAATTACCTGCTAAACACCCAGCTTCTTAGGAACAATGGAAAGATTAACATTTTGATTCTTGGACCCTCAGGCCAACCTTCTTTCTGCTATACCAGGCTGCTAATTAGACTTACTAGATTTCAGAGCTCAAGGAAAATTTAGAGAAATCCAATGGGAATCTAAGCTAAGGTTGTGAACAGTTTATATATAACACACTTCCTGCTTTTAGATCTGCTCTTTCCATATGGAAAAAGCATACATGGTATGCTCAGAGAGGAAACCAGAATAAATATTAGGCATCACTACATCATTTCATTTGAGGATTCATTCCACCACAGTGAATTTTGATTTTTGAGGCCTCAAGCAAATACAAGCATAGTACTTTGGCCAAACTTCAAGGAAAAAATCTAATCAGTTAAGAAGGTTGGGGGAGAGGGAAGGAGGGAACATTCCAACTAAAATGAAATTGGTGAGTTTAAAAAATGCTTACAGATGCATCTGGTAGTGTTTGTTCCCTCATTGTCTCCTCTTGTATTTGAGATTTCAGCTGTTGCTGGAGCCTTTCATTTTCAAGCACAACTACTTGTACTCTATTTTTCATTCCAGAGAGTTCCTCCTACAAAAAGCAGAAACCAAATACATTAAGCATTTTTAAGCAGTGCTTTTATTTGCCAATTATTAAAGATTCCAGCATGATATAAAGTGTAGAACACAAGTTCTCAATCCATTTCCTGAAATATTATAATCATATTTAGATAAAGAAGGCACCCTAAACATTAGCTAACAAGGAGAAGGCTGGGAGTGTACAATAGAGGACCTGCTGATGACCATATTACAAAAGTATATAGTTTTTGACAATTTTTTTCTCCAAGGAACCAAAGCTCATAGAAAGGCCTTAATTAAAAGAGTTATTTGTCTTATTTTTAAAATTTATTTATATATTTTATTTATTTAAGAGATTTTGAAGAATGGGGTAGACTGCTGAAAAATAAGGTGAGAAATATTATTACTCAGGATCAAATGTCAATAACTTGTTGAAAACTTATGGAAAATTAAATAGAAGCTCTGAGATAGAAAGATATAGAAAGGCACAATGATTATCTATGGATTGATAGCCAAACGGAAGGGAATTGTGAGTAAAACAGTTGGATAGAGAGTTCTGAAAGAGTGTTTCCTTGGCCTTGCAGGGTGATATAAAAAATTACAGATAAATAACAACCAGAATAGCTATGGAGTGGCATCTCACTCTCTGAAAAAAAATGTCAAAAATATCAATATATCACAATTATACAATACTTAGCCTAATATTCATTACTAGTGTGATCAAAAGCTATTGTGCAACATGTACAAATTCCTCTCAATTATTTTATTTAAAAAAACCCCAAAGCTGTAATAGAAAGTGGTAATTTAAAAAATATTGCAGACTATCAATTTTTAATCTGGAATGTGATAAGCTTGGAAGACATCACTCCCATCTTTACAACAAGAAAAAAGTTGAACAAGCTGAAAATCAACAACTCCTTAGATCCATCAGAGAATTGAGGTCATAGGGAAAACTGTTGCCCCAAAATTGGAGAGAGAGGTGAATACTGAGACACACAACTTACTGGAGCAGAAGAGAAACCTCTGTAGGAATAAGTGTCCAGGTAGGAAAATCTAAACTGTAATTGATGAATTGCTGGAAGCTCAGTGTAGACAAGTTTGAGAGTTAAAAATTCCAGGGAAACCCAGTCTTAAGAGGACCCTCACAATTTTATTTCCAAGACACTAACAGATTTTCACAGTAAAGACTAGAGAAAAATCCCCTTATGCTGCCTACAAGGGGAGGGGACAAGGAGCCATTTTGAAATATGCCCAGAACATTGTGTTCCTTGAGGCCACTCAAGGGAAACTATTTTACCAGGGCCTAACCAGTTGGGATTTTGCTGGAACCTTACTGACTTAGAGGAAGGGAAATGCTCAACTCCATCATCCTCTAGCCTTCTATGTGGGAGAAGGAAACTCTGGCTCCCTCTAGCTCTCCTGTCTAACTTGAAGAGGAGGGGGAGACTGAGAAACACTTATAAAGGTCACAGCCCAGGGGCACAGGCTCCCTAAAAGACTGAGATCTAATTATAGGACTACTGAATGCTTCCTCTACTCCCACACCTTACTACTACATCAATAGGGCTCCTATATACTAACAGGGAAGCTCAACAGAAAGAACTGCATATCTCAGACTGTATTTAAGAAGAATTCTCTAGGGAAACCCAAAGATAATAGAAGAGACAAAAACCAGCACACTGAAGGAAATTTTAGCCTCTGACACCTATAGTAAGAGCAAACACACCCTAACTCCTAGCCAAATAAACGTAAAATTACACTCAATCACTGCCTGAAGAGACTGAGCAAGTCTCTTTCCATTATGCATATTTTACACTGATTACAAATAGTTGTAATTAAAAAAATATTGCAGACTTTCAATTTTCATTCTGGAAGGTGATAAGCTTGGAAGACATCACTCCCATCTTTCTTGTAATCAACAAGAAAAAATTTGATTACACAGATTACAAATAACGTAATATATGCATAATGGGAATACAAAAAAGAGAAGAAAGGACAGAAGAAATATTTGAATCAATAATGACTATGAATTTTCCTAAATTAATGATAAGCAATAAAACACAGATCCAGGAAGCTCAGAGAACACTAAGCAGGACAAATACCAAAAAATATACATCTGGAAATATATTCAAATTTCAGAAAATAAAAGACAAGAAGAAAATCTGGACAGCAGCCAGAGTAAAAAACAAAACAAAACAATAACCGTACCTATAGAGAAGCAAGGATAAGAATAACATGGGACTACTTTTCAGAAACCACATGAGCAAGAAGAGAGAAAAATGAATATAATATTTAAAGTGTTGAAAGAGGCCAGGTGTGGTGGCACACACCTGTAGTCCCAGCCGCTCGGGAGGCTGAGGTGGGAGGATCGCTTGTGCTCAGGAGTTCAAGGTTACAGTGAGCTATGTTCACTGCACTCCAACCTGGGCAACAGAGCGAGACTCTGTCTCTAAAAAAAACAAAAAATAAAAAACCAAAGTGTTAAAAGAAAAAAACCCACCAACATAGAATTCTGTAATCAGCAAAATTAACCTTCAAAAGGGAAGGAAAAATACTTTCTCAGACAAACAACAATTGAGAGAATTTGTCACTAGCAGACTGCCTTGTAAGAAATACTAAAAGAAGTTCTTCAGAAAGCATGAAAATGATATAGGTCAGAAACTGCCATCTACATAAAGAAAGAAAGAGCCTTAAAGAAGGAATAAATGGAAAAAAAATAAAATCTCTTCTTTTCTTACTAATTTATCTAATAGATGACAGTTTGTTTACCATGATAATAGCAACAGTGTATGTAGTAATTATGGCTTATGGATAACTGAAATAAATGACAGCAATGTTATAAAGGATAGGAAGGAGGGTTTGGTTCTTCTGTTATAAGGAATTTATATTATCCAAGAAGTGGCATAGTGTTATTTGAAAGTAGACTTGGATTAGTTGTAAATATATATTGCAATCTTTAGTACAACCACTAAAAAAAGCAAAAAGAAAAAAAAGAAAAGAAGTACAATTTTATGCTAATGTTATGTTAAGACAGTAGAAAAAAATGCTCAATTAAAACCAGTGAAGGCAGCCTAGTGGGGTGGCTTATGCCTGTAATCCTAGCACTTTGGGAGGCTGAGGCAGGAGGATCACTTGAGCCCAGGAGTTGGAGGTTACAATGAGCTATGATCACACCACTGCACTCTAGCCAGGGTGACAGAGCAAGACCCTGTCTCAAATAAATAAATAAATAAAACCAGTGAAGGCAGAAAAAGAATGAAAAAATTTTTAAAAAGAAACAAAGAATAAGGGCAATGAAAAGAAGAGTAACAAATATGTTAGATATTAATCCAATTTATATCAGTAATCTCTTTAAAAGTAATGGTTTGAATAGACCAACTAAAAGACAGAGACTGTCAAAGTGGATTAAAAAAAGCCAAGGCCCAACTATATATTGTCTACAAGAAGCCTACTATAAATATAAAGACACGGATAGATTAAAAGTAAGTGAGGTCGGGCAGGGTGACTCACGTCTATAATCTTAGTACTCTGGGAGGCCAAGGCAGGAGGATCGCTTGAGCTCTGGAGTTAGAGACCAGCTTGAGCAAGAGCAAGACCCAATCTCTACTAAAAAATAGAAAAAATTAGCCAAGCATGGTGGTGCGTGCCTGTAGTCCCAGCTGCTCGGGAGGCTGAGGCAGGAGGATCACTTGAGCCCGGGAGTTTGAGGTTGCAGTGAGCTATGATGACACCACTGCACTCTAGCCTTCTAGCCAGGGCAACAGAGTGAGATTCTGTCTCCAAAAAAACACAAAAAAGTTAAAAAAAAAACACACCAAAAGTAAGTGGGTGGAGAAAGACATATAATGCTAACACTAATAAAAAGAAAGCTGGAGTAGTTACATTAATTTTAGACAAAGCAGACTTCAGAGCAATGAAAATTACCAGTGATAAAGACAGGCATTCCATAAAGATAAAGGGGTCAAATCCATCAAGAGAGCATCAAAATACCTGAGGCAAGGGGAAATAGATGAATCTGCTATTACAATTGGAGACTTCAACATCCTCAGAAAGGACATAATTGAACTGAACAGCACCATCATTCAACTGAATCTAACTGACATTTATAGACTACTTTGTCCAAGAACAACAATATACACATTTTCCTCAAATTCACACACGACACTCACCAAAACAGACTACATTCTGCACACCTTAACAAATTTAAAAGCATAGAAATGTATGCTCTCAGACCATGATAGAATTAAACTAGATATCAATAACAGAAAGATAGCTGGAAAACTCCCAAAGTACTTGATGATTAAACAACAGTCTTCTAAATAACACACAAGTCAAAGAAGTCTCAAGAGAAATTTAAAAACATTGTAAGGCTGGGTATGGTGGCTCACACCTGTAAACCCAGCAATTTGGGAGGCTGAAGCGGGAGGATCACTTAAGGCCAGGAGTTCAAGACCAGCCTGGGCAACATAGTGAGACCCTGTTTCTACAAACAATAAAAAAAAAGTGGCCTGGTGTGGTGGTGCATGCCTATAGTACTAGCTACTTGGGAGGCTGAGGCAGGAGGACCTCCTGAGCCCAGGAGTTTGAGTGAGCTATTATGGTGCCACTGCACTCCAGCCTCGGTGACAAAGCAAGACCCTGTTTCTAAGAAAACAAATTAATTAAGTTAATAAAATAAACAAATAAATACAGTAAAATAAAAATATTTTGAACTAAATAAAATTGCAACTTATCAAATTTTGTGGGATGCAGCAAAACAGTGCAAAAACATTAGAAAAGAAGAAAGATTTCAAATTGATAATCTGAACTTCTGTCTTAGAAATTAGAAAGAGAAGAGCAAATTAATTCTACAGTAAGCAGAAGAAAAGATATAATAAAAATTAGACTGAAAATCAATGAAACTGAAAACAGAAAATCAATAGGGAAAAGCAACACACTCAAAAGCTGGGTCTTTGAAAAAAATCAATAAAATTGATAAGACTCTACACAGGTTAACTAAGAAAAAAGAAAGAAGAGAACACAAATTAGACTCTATTTATTAGGTACAATATCAGAAATGAAAGAAGGGCCATGACTGCTGATCCCATGAACATTAAAAGGATAATAAAGAAATAACTCTATGAATTACTCTATGCCCACAAATTTGGTAACCTAGATGAAACTGACCAATTCCTTAAAAGATACAATCTACCAAAACTCACAAAGGAGAAATAGATAATTTGAATAGGCCTATATCTATCAAGGAAATTGAATCAATAATTAGTTAACTTTTAAAACAGAAAGCACGAGGCCCATTTAGGTTCACTGGTAAATTCTACCAAATATTTAAGGAAGAAATTATACCAATTCTCTACAATATCTTCCACAAAATGCTACAGGAAATACTTCCTAATTCATTCTATGAAGCCAGCATTAACCTAATACCCAAACCAGGTGAAAACATTGCAAGAGTGGAAAACTACAGACCAATATCTCCCACAAACATAAATGCAAAAATACTCAACAATATATTAGAAAATCAAATCCAACAATGTATAAAGAATTATACACCAGAATCAAGTGGGATTTATTCTAGGTATACAACAGCAGTGCAACATTTGAAAATCAATTAATGTAATCCCTCACATCAACAATGTAGAGAAGAAAAATCATATAATTATATCAGTAGATACAGAAAAAGCATTTGACAAAATGCAGCAGCCATTCATGATAAATACAGATGGTTCCTGACTTTGGTCAAAATTGACTTACAATTTTTCTTAACTTTATGATGATATGAAAGCAATATGCACTCAGTAAAAACCATAATTCAAGTTTCAAATTTTGATCTTTTCCTGGGCTAGTGATATGCAACACAATACTCTCTTGCGATGCTGGGCAGTGACAGCACACGAGGGCAAGAAACCAATACTCTATAGTGTATTAAATATATTTTCAAATTCCATGAGTTTATCAGGCCACAACCCCATCATAAACCAAGGAGCATCTGTACTCTTAACAAACTAGGAATAGAGGGAAACATCCTCAACTTGATAAAGAACATCTACAAATAACCTATAGCCAATCCCACTAAGATCAGAAACAAGGCAAGGATGTCCCCTGTCACACCTACTCAATATCATTCTGGAAGTCTTAGCTAATGCAATAAAACAAGAAAAGAAAATAGGCGCTATATATATTGTGAAGGAAGAAATAAGACTATCTTTGTTCATAGATGCCATGATTGTCTATGAAGAAAATCCTGAAGAATCAACAAAAAAATGCTAGAACTAATAAGTGATTTACAGCAAAGTTGCAGAACAGAAGGTTAATATACAAAGTCAATTATTTTCTTCTATGTTAACAATGAATAATTGGAATTTGAAATCAAAAACAATGCCCTTTACATTAACACCAAAAAATGAAATACTTGGGTATAAATCTCATAAAATATGTAGACGATCTATATGAGGAAAACTACAAACAAACAAATGAACAAAGAAATCAAAGATCTAAATAAATGTAGTGATATTCCACATACTTGGGTAAGAAGACTCAATATTGTCAAAACGTCAGTTCTTTGCAACTTGATCCATAGATTCAAACCAATTCCAATCAAAATTCTATTTTGTGGACATCAACAAACTGATTCTAAAGTTATACAGAGAGGCAAAAGACCCAGAATGCCCATTACAATATTGAAGGAAAAGAACAAAATTGGAGTACTGACATTACCTGACTTCAAGCCTTAATATAAGCTACAGTAAGGAAGATAGTATGATATTGGCAAAAGAATAGGCAAATAAGTCAATAGAACAGGATAGCCCAGAAATAGACCCACACAAATATCAACTACCCTTTCACAAAGGAGCAAACGCAATTCAATGGAGATAGTCTTTCCAAGAAATGGTGTTGAAACAACTGAACATCCACAAGAAAAAAAAAAAACTAGACACAAATCTTACACCTTACGCAAAAATTAACTCAAAATGGAACATAGATCTAAATGTAAAATACAAAATTATAAAACACCCAGAAGAAGAAAGGAGAAAATATAGGTGACCTTGGGTTCGGTAGTGATTTTCTAGATACAACATCAAAAGTACGATCTATGAAAGAAAAAAATTGATAAGCTAAACTTAATGAAAATTAAAAATTTCTTCTCTGTGGAAGATAGTGTTAAGAGAATCAAAAGACAAGCCACAGACTGGGAGAAAATATTTGCAAAAGACATATCTGATAAAGGATTGGTATCCAAAATATACAAAGAATTCTATAACTCAACAACAAGAAAATGAACAACCTGATTAAAAAAATGGGTGAAAGACCTGAACAAACACCTCACCAAATAAGATATATAGATGGAATATAAGCATATGAAAAGATGCTCAACATCACATGTCATCAGGGAATTGAAAATAAAACAACAATGAGATTCCACTACACATCTATTAGAATGGCTAAAATCTAAAACACAACACCAAATGTCAATAAGGATATGGAGTATCAGGAACTCTTGTTCATTGCTGGTGGCAATACATAATGGTACAGCCACCTTGGAAAATAGTTAGGCAGTTTCTTACAAAGTTAAACATACTCTTACCATACAATCCAGCAATTGAGATTCTTGGTATTTACCCAAATGAGTTAGAAACATATGTCCATACAAAAACTGACATACAAATGCTTATAGCAGCTTTACTCATAATTGCCAAAACTTGGGAGCAATCAAAATCTCCTTCAATAGGTGCATGGATAAACAAGGTATGGTATATCCATACAATGGAATATTATTCAGTAATAAAAAGAAATGAGCCATCATGTTATGAAAAGACATGAAGGAGCATTAAATTCACATTACTAAGTAAAAGAAGCCAGTCTGAAAAGGCTACATACTGTATGATTCCAACTATTCGACATTCTGGAAAAGATAAAACTATGGCGACAGCAAAAATATCAGAGGTTGCCAGGGGCTTGGAGGAATAGGGATGAATAGGTAAAGCACAGAGGATGTTTAGGGCAGTGAAACTACTCTGTATGATACTGTAATGGTGGATACATGTCACTATACATTCATCAAAATTCATAGAATGTACAACACAAACCATGAGCTCTAATGTAAACTGGGCGATTTAGATAATAACAATGTAACAATATTGGTTTATCAATTATAACAAATGTATCACACTGATGCAAGATAATAACAGGGGAAACTATGGGGTGGGGGATACAATTGAGAGGAGTATATGGGAACTCTACGTATTTTCCATTCAATTTTTCTGTAAACCTAAAATGGATATAAATAATTAAGTCTATTAATTAAAC
Source organism: Daubentonia madagascariensis (assembly GCA_023783475.1). Taxonomy (NCBI): domain Eukaryota; kingdom Metazoa; phylum Chordata; class Mammalia; order Primates; family Daubentoniidae; genus Daubentonia; species Daubentonia madagascariensis. The sequence continues at coordinate 10,506,525 of JAKFHU010000258.1, read as the reverse complement.
AAACAAAATCTTTCTAAGCCACTTAAATATTACTTTCATTCCATTCCTCCCTTGTTAAAATGTATCAAATTTATACTCTGTCTGACTTTCAAGCTTCTATAATCTTCCATTTTACCAGTTCAGCATTATTTTCATTATTTCTACAAGACATTCTCCATTGTGGGAAGATAAAATAGATGCCTTATGGCCCCCATAAACAAACCATGTTCATCTTGAATATATCCTTTCATTGTTGCTGTTGTCTTTACGAAAGTCATCTCCCTTCTGCTGATCTAAAATTCCTTTAAGACTGGTTTAAGATCTTCCTCTCTCACAAAAACATCCCCAAAGACACTAGCTTTCCATGACCTTCTCCTCTTATTATAATTATAGTTTATACCATGGAGTAAAGGCCAACACTGTACTCTCTATTGTGCTGCTCATAGGTAATAGTCTGTTTTCTCAACTACATGGTAAAGTTATTCTGCTTTATATCTTTTAAGTTTTATCCACAGCATCTTAGGGATTAATAGATTCTTGTTAATGGAATTGTTCCTAGGGTATTATTTCAGCTTTACTCGTAATCCAAGAATACGTATATATTAACAACTGTATCTTCTAAGAAAAAACAGAAAACTCCCAGTTAAGATCAGGGACTCCTGGTAAAATCAAGACAATGAAACATCTAAAGGCTTCTTAAGTTACATACTAGCCTTGCACCTTAAAAGAGTACCCACGATGTTAAAAATATAATATATGATACAAAAGATACCAGTAATTCCTATAAAAATATCACAAGATCTGATACACTGAAACTGGGAAAAACGAAGAAAGAAGCAAACTAACTAAAACACTGACATACGTTGAGGAGGCAGAAAGGCTCCAGTGGCATTAATGACATCAATAAACTGCATATAGTTCAGCACATAACCTCCCAGTATTACAAGCTATAGGTGATGTATTTGGTTTCTTGATTATTAATATCAGTAGCCTATGAACCATTCTTATCATTCAAAGTCAAGAACAGAGCCTTAATACTGAAAATGGAGTAGATTGGGTCTTCCAGTTTAGAATCCCCAATAATTGCGCCACAGCTCCAACAGGATAACAAGCATGGGAGAATGATTGGTATTTGTATTCCAAAGCATTTGCTATCTCCTGAGCTAAAGTAAATGGGGCAGGAAGGAAAACTTCTAAAATATGAGAGCATATTATGAAATTATTAGACATAGTGATGGACTACTGGGAAATCAAGCAATCAGAAATGGCATGGTTAAGAGTATCATTCCCAAGTCTGACAAGCTCCTGTAACACATCAGTCTCTCAATAATATGAGAACAGCAATTGTCAATGTATCACTACAAACATGAAGACTAACCATAGCAAATTTTTATACAAGGTATAATTAATATAGACTTTAATTTATTTAGGTTTAAATTAATGAGAAACTTACCTTGCAGAACTTGACTTCTGCCTCTAAATGATGAATATATTGAGACTGGTCATTAATAATAGGAACAAGGTTGTGCACAGTAGGCATATTGGTTTCCTCATATTCTGATGAGCCCTAAGGGAAAAAGCCAAATTAAGCATGCTTTCATTTAGCAAAGAATCCGTTGATACTTTCTTCATACTCAATTTAGCAATGATGTGATATAAACATAGAATAGATCAGAATGTAGCTAACAGTATTTATTTCTCTATCCTATAAATTCCACAAATATACAAGATTCAGGGATGTGAATATCATTTTTTAAAGATGGACAGTGCAAGTGGTTATAAAAAGCACATAGCAAATGGAAACATGCTGGAGTAGTATAAGTGACTTGGAATGAACTGCCTATTTAAACTATCTGAAAATGTGACATTCCATTCAGTAATCCTGAGATACAAGGAACAACTCTCTCCAAGAAACTGCCATGGAAGAGGATTGCTAGCAAAACTGCAAATCAGCTCCTTGAAGGGCAGATTCTTTAGAAAAGTATTTGATGCCAAGTGTGTGTAAAATTCCATCTCAAAATGGGTACATTAGCAAAATGTAGTTTTTGATTTTGACCCTAGTATTCAAGGCAATCCAAGAGTATGCTGCTCTGGAACACAGAACCTCCAAGACTAGAGCCCTAAAGCAGAGATAGATTGCACTGAGGAGTCCAGTGAAGAGATTTCAGAAAAAGTGCTGATACTATTTAGCTCTGGAGCATTCCTGGAACTGACTTTTAGTGTATATTTTAGCTTATCTTAAAATGATTGTGAAATGGTTTATAAAATCATATACCATGATATTAAAAAATGGTTTATAAAATCATACATCCTACCATGATATTTTTTTAAAAAGATGAGGAAATCAGGAAAAGGGAAAATGAGGGTCAACCAATTAAACAAATCCAGAGGAAAGCTTGAGATGAGACATAGTCTCTGCTTGTCAGTCATTTTGTTTCTCAGCCCAGCAGAAGTTGTAAACAATGATGAAGGTTTTAGGTCAGCATAATTAAATATAGCTTTGCTTTTTGGTATATTTAAGAAATTTAAAAACCAAAGTAATTTTAATTAAATGAATTATCTTTGTTGAGTAGAAATCAATTAACTATAATCATTTTACATGAATAGAAATGGGTCTAGAAGGTAGGCAAATATAAATTATTACTTAATACTTAAGTAATATAGGGGTAAGTCAATGTGAAAAATAAACTCAAGCTAATACTGTGTGAAAAAATGTTCATATGAAATCATTTGTGTATACTTTGAAGGACTTATTATAGTTGGGTATCTACCTTTTAAAATAATAAGTTAATACCTAGATATATTTTCCATCTTAATGGTGCCTCAGTTTCACTCTAAATATATTCACATATTTCTGATATGTCATATTGGCTGTGAAAGTGCATTTTAAGGGAACAATCTTAAAAAGCTAATTATTATTATTATGGCTTATAATTATTACATGCAGGCTGTATACATTTGGAGTCTAAGTTCCACTGTTTTCCATAGCTCCATGTGCTTAGACTTGTATAAAGTATACTTTGTATGTACTAAAATCATGCTCTTGAAGAACGTCTTCCTGCCTATATTGATCCAATAAGCTCCATAATATCACTGTTTAGTTTTTAAAAAGCTAATAAGCAAGTCTGAGCATTCAAAAGATACAGCAACTTCATACTGCAGTCCCCAACCCCCAGGCCACGGCCTGTTAGGAACCAGGCTGCAGAGCTCCACAGCGCCCCCAACCCCTGTCCCATCCGTCCATGGAAAAATTGACTTCCATGAAATTTAGGAACTGGGGTGGGGGGTCTCACAGCAGGAGGTGAGCGTCACCACCTGAGCTCCCCCTCCTCCCATCCCCTGTCCCCGGTCCATGGAAAAATTGTCTTCCATGAAACCAGTCCCTGGTGCCAAAAAGGTTGGGGACTGCTGAATAGACTTAAAAACATTCCACCCACTTTGTGCTTAAGAGCATTTTAGAAACCAGATGTCAACAATAAATTCATTAAATGATGAAATGTTTTATTAAAATTATAATCTACATCTATAAATATTGAATATGCATATGAAGTACATTTTTCTAAAGTGAGAATTAAGCATAAAAGTATGTGTCATGCTGGAATAAAGTGTTAATATGGGGGTACTATCATTGCATTTAAGCTGTGAATAAAAGAAAGTGACATGTCTCCACAGTTTCCACATGTAGGTTTGTAATCATCTATCACACACATTGAAAATGCAAGGTGGTTACTGCTGCCATGATACATTATATTTATGCCATACTTAATAGATTTCTAAAGAATTTTAAGTAGGTAATCTTATCTTATTATTTCAAAAACTCTGTGAAATAGCCACAATATCCTTCTAGAGAACATGTGATAGACCCTAGATAGACCTAAGGCCTTGACTACTATTTTGGCCATTTAAACCTGGTACAGAGTTCTTTCCCTCATATCTGTCTCAGCCTTTAGCATATAAAATGCTCCAATAGGGAAAAAATACATTCTGTAAAAGCAATAAAAATACAACCTCAGAAGAAATAGAGCATTACTTCTTATACATCACACTACTTTATAACTATGTATTTTAACATGTAGAATAACATTACATACTTCGGTTTTGACAGTCAAAATAAAGGAGTATTACAAAGGAGGGCTAGAATTATAATTAAGTAAGTTCTAAAACTGATCAAATATAGACATGACCCTCTAAGAAACATATTACTAAAACATTATCTTTTACATATATTGTTTCTTTTATATATTTGCTAACAGTTGCAAAATAAATTTTTCAAACTGTTCTCTTGCTCTTATTTTTCAAATGAGTAATAAATTAAAATTATCAAGATTCCCTCTGCCATGAAAATCTCTTTTCTTCAGCCAAAATAATCAGAAGAAGAGAATTTCTTTTAATTCTTTACACAATTAGCAGGCTCTGCTTATAATTTGTCTATAACATGCACTACTAAAATGACACTGTAAAGTAAAACATAGTTAGGAAACTAACGCTTTGTCAGGTTGCAAAAGTTGGTACTTACCAAAGGGGACATTTTCCGTCTTCTTGATGGAGATACCTCAATTTCCTTAGTTGCTTGTTGGCGCAACAAAGCTTTGAGCTGATTAACTGCAGAGCAAAAACAATGGGCTTATTAACCTTATTTGAGATCCATGGTTTATCATAACCCATCCATCTTTCTATTCCTCCAACAAAAAATGCTGAAATATATATTATGAATCAATAACAGTGCTATTGACTAGGGATACAAAGACAAACATAAAAAAAATTTCTACCCCATAAGAGCTAAGAATATGGTGAGCAAGAGACAATAATAGATATAAAACAGTAAGTATGTATTCAGATCTAGAGCTATGCTTAATGCTACAAGAAGAGGAAGCACCTAATTGTGCCTGTTTTCACAGAGGAGGTAACACTGTAAGGATGAATAGGAGCTCACCAAGCAGAAAAGGGTGAGAAAATTCCAATTAGAAGGCATTGCACATGTAAAGGCACAGAAGCATGGCCAGGAGGTTGGTATGACTAGAACATGGCTTGTGAGATGGATGGTTAGGATGAGAAAGAGAGAAAACTGAGGCTAGAGAGGTAGGTTGGAGTTATCTTAGGAAAATATTGTTATCTCATACTAAAGATTTTGGACTTCAGTCTATAGGTATTGAGAAGCAAAAGGAAAAAAGATTAAGCAGAAGAATTATATTATCTGATTTGTGTTTAAGGAATAACATCCTAGCAGCAGACTGGAGGATGAAATGGAGTCATTATTCTATGGAATTTAAAAAATTCATGATGTGTTATTCAGGCTAGGACTGACATTCACACTCACCAGCGTGGCTGTGTTGTAGTTCACGCCAGGCCATCTCAGTAGTCTCATTTTCCACACCGGCGGTACAAGAAGGATCCAGTGTATCTTCTCCAACGGTGACATCGCCTTCTCTTAGGGCACCTTTCAGTTGGTGAATGCTTCTATTGGCACGTTCTGCAACAACAACCTGATGAAAGTCAGGTCCAGGGAAATCTGGGTGACCACATTGATATTTGCTCAAGAAGGCAGTCCCCAAAGGAGAATCCATTATTTCTGGCACTTTATAGGAAAACCAGAGTTCTGTTTCTAGCTTGCTGAGGAATGTGCCAGAGGAAGAGAGAGGATTAAGTTCATGGATTAGTGGTCAGACTTTATGATCTCTAAGGTGCCTGTCACTGGAGTGGTTGATATTCACTATATATAGCACCACCAGCAAGGAGGATTAAATGGCAGAGGTCCCCTCACCAGCCCCCTCAAACAATAACTGACATAGGAAGGGCTCCAGGGGAGTCTCAGGCTTCCCATCAGTGCCTCAGACTCCCCTACCTGACCCAGAAACACTGGGGTGGGTGAGCAGACCAGTGAGAGAGACTCAGTCACACCAAGCTCTGAACTGGGGAAGCCTTACTGGCCCTGGGACAGGACACTCCTTCCCTCTCCCACCAAGAGACATCCAACTGCCTGGTCTAGTTTTGATCAAAATTTGAATAGCTGATGTGCTTATGGTGACAGTCCCTGACAGTCCTTTTTATGTACTGCTGACTAAATATACCTCATGTATAGATCCTTGGTTAGTACAACTGACCATCCCTAGAATTGAAACGTAAACTAACTAGCACACACAATGTAAACTGTTTAAAATGAAGTATTTTAAGGCATATTACTATGATAGTTCATCTCTAAAAATAGCCCCCAATGGGCCCAGCCTCAGGCCCTTGTCCTCTCCTAATTTGAAACTGAGTGGGACTGCATTAAACAAGTTCATTGGTTAATAAACTTGCATTAACCAAGGTCATTGGTTAATGAACTTACATTAACAAATAGAATGCAGTGAAAGTTACACCATGCCGGATCTTGGCCTCTTCTTTAAAAGGACTGGCAGTTTCTGCTTCTTCTCTCTTGAAATGCTTGCTCTTGGGAGCCCTAAACCACTATGTAAGAAGGCTGCTACCCTGCTGGAGAGACTGTAAGGAGGGTATATGGAAAGGAGAGGCCCTGGGACCACACAGAGAAGGAAAGAAGGCCACCCCCTCCACTGCAACGGCCCAGTGTAGTCTCCAGAGGACTCCAGAGCCACAGGCCATCTAACTGCAATGGCATAAAAGAGTTGAATCATTTCCAATCATGTATGAAAATATATTTAACATGTTAACTGCCACATGAGTTGTATTTAACTCACGTAGTTTTGAGCCCAGACCTCGTGAAGCATACGTAACTCACACATCTCTTTACCTTGGGACCTGCGTGAACTATTTTTCAAGTTGCATATAACTCATGCACAGAAAACAACAAAAATAACAAATTTTTCATTAAATTAGATAGGATTGTTTTGTTTTCGAAGTTTTTATTCTATTTTCATAATAAAACACCATGGCTCCAAGGGAAAAAATTTTTTTTTCTAATGTGGCAGTCAATGTGCTGAAAACATACATTCTACAGGACCTTGAAAAACAGTTACCATTTTTTCTAAGTTTGGAACAGAAAAAAATGACCATATTACTTTATAGAAAAAAAATACCCTATGTTACAAAATATCTAATATAGTTCCTTTACTTACAGCAACTCATTTTCTACCTTGATTAAAGTAAAGAGAACAGGTCTTTCAGGTCAGAGTTCAACGATGAAATTCTATTACTCAGCTCCACAAGAGACTCAGTGAATTTATTACTACATTCTTTTCCATACCAATCCTATTTCCACACAGATCTTTCTTTGATACAAATTTGGTGCTGATTATTAACCAAGCCTGGCCTCCTCTTACTCATCATGAGTTTAAGAAAGTCTAAAACCATTCCTGGTTTTAGCAATATAAGGAGCAGTAACAGTTGTCTGATAATTTAGTATTGTCTAAAGTGACTTGTTAATGGAAAAGGAAAACCAAAGTGTTACATAAGCAATTTAGTTCACAGAGCTTTAGACGTATGCCCTTAAATCTACGACTAAAGCACTTATCTTTATTGCATCCATTAGAAAGGAAACAGAGGTTTTGACTAACATAAAAGTGTGTTCCATGGGGCTGTCAAATGACTTCACCTCTAAGATGAAGGATAATTATTTATTTACCTAGTCTCAGTAAAAGCTAATAAGCTATATTAGGAAAAAAAAATCTGAAAAAAAAAATTGTATCATTAGAAATCCCTATGGGTAGAGTTCTTTCATCAGATTACAATGATGGCAGGATTTTAAGAGCCCTCTTAATCCCTTTTCTAATATTCTTGTTTAATCTTTTAGAATTTATAACATTCAAAGACTATATGCTAAGTTGCACTATGAAAATAATATTATGTAAAATACTGAGATATTGAATTCAACAACTATCCCCATAGGAAAGTGATACACAGGGTTTGGGTTTTGTTTTGTTTTGTTTTTTTGCAACTACTGACTTTAGAGTTACTAAGGTCAGAAAAGAAGAGAAGGAATTTGCAAGGACCATGTCCTAAAACTAAAACTAAGAAGGTAAGTGATATTTTTTAGTCATTTCAATACTACATTTCAAAACATGCTAAGTGCTTTTCAAATATACACAGAGCAACATAATTATACACTATAACAGACAAACAGGGTTAATCTTGAGGAATAACACCACTCAGATGATTCAAGACAGATGAAATCCCATCTTTCTTCAACTGGAGCCACTGCAACTGAAGCCCCCATAATTCTTATTAAGAACATTACTCCCCAGATGCAGTTATCTACTCCTTATACTTAAGGAAATCAGGTTAGACAGGAGGTTCCAGTTATCATTTCCTATTCCATTGCTAATAGGGCACGGCTTTATTTGTCTCTAACCAAGAAACAGAAAGAACACTCATTTCCTCTTCTCTCCCGAGAGGACAGTAAGGGTATTTCATAATGCATCCTGTGTCTTTTCTCCAGCACCAGCCATGAACTGAATAATAATTATGAATACAAACACAAACAGGACCTCTGAGTCCTACAGATCACATGAACATAAATGCGAGTAAATAATATCTCTGCTAGTCCACTAAGCAAACATCAATCAGTACAATGAGTACCTAAAAGGTTTTTGAGCTGATGACTGCTGACTAATTTAAGCCTGTCTTGTTCATTTTCTTAGTCCATTTCCCTACTCCCTATGTTTTAACTCCTAGCTCACCATTGGGCTGCTCTTCAACTTGTCAAGATGTTTTTAAACAAAATGCAAGTATGTCTCAGTCTAGGAAGAATCACCACTTATAAACATACTGTGAATTATTAATTTCTACATTCTCCATCTGGTCCTAGAAGATGTGAAAGAGAATTGCCCTGGTGACAGGGAGGGGGGACCACTCCCTGGGAAGTGCCCAGCTGTCTCTGAGAAAATATGCAATGAACCATACCTCCCTAGGCCAAGACAGGATAAGCACTGCAAGCTCCTGACACAAGCTTAGACTAGGGCAGACAAGCAGAAAAATGAAACCACAGTGAGATAAGAGATACATGTGTCCATCCACACTTGACTTGGCCTCATTCTACTTCAGAAGATTGCTGTCACTGTTTACTAGGGGACCAACAGGTAGCACAACCAAGATAAAAACAGCATAATCCAAAATGAGACAAGGTCTGCTTTGTAAATGGCAATTACAATATTGAAAGAGATTAAAAGTACTATGCAGAAACAAAAAAATCTTAAAGAAAATACTATCCTAAGATTCTAATAGCTGGAAAACGTGCTAAAGTGGTTGGCGCCAGGAGTAAAAGATAATCTGATCAAGAATGTAAACATCTTAAGAAAGCAGTGTCTGGAAGATGATTAATGATGTATGGGTGTTGGCAAATTCAGGAGATTGGCTATATGCATTTTGAGAGATACACCTGGTATTTCTTTGGCACCGAGAGGACTTACGCACCTGTCACTTTCCACTGATAAAGAAGTAATCCTAGCCAGGCTAGCAGAAGAATGTAAGTAAAATCATCAGCAAATACAATCTGTGTATCCCTAAAAGTAATTGCTCTGAAGTATGATTCTTGCAGAGCAAGGGCAATGAGCAAAGCCTTGCTACTTCTAGGTTATGGTTTCTCAACCTCAGCAATATTGACATTTTGGACCTGATAAATTTTCTGTTGTAAGGGGCTGTGTTGTGCAAGTTTAGCAGCATCCTGGCTTCTGCTTACTAGAGGCCAGTAGCATTCCCCTCCACCCCTAATTGTGACAATGAAAAATGTCTCTAGACATTACCAAATATCTCTTTGGCAGAAAAAACACCCCTGGTTGAGAATTGCTGGTTTAGATCAATAAAACAAGATAGATAGTGTCCAGTCTTGAGAAGCAACTTCCTATCACATTGATCACATTACTACATCGTAAATGTGGCCTCTCGATGAAAAATAAGCATGATGGTCAGCTGTTCTGTCACAATAGTGGTGGTGGGCAGGGCATAACCTGAGACTTTCACTGCCATGATGGAACACTTCTGATCCAGGTGTCAGGAATAGGTGTTATATCCATCGTAAGCAAAAGCTCAGAATTCATATTTAGCTTAATTTTTTTCAAGGCCTAAAACATGAAACAGTATTTTCCCTAAGGCCATTCCTTTAAATATTCCAGTGGGCTTTGATGAAGTTCTACCATAATCAAAGTTGCTTTAGCATGTGCACAAGTGTATTTCAAGCTATCTGCTCTACCTTTGGACTCTGAGAAGAGTTATCACCCAGTAAAAAGGTAAAAACCCTAGCACAAACTGGTGATGTGATTGGAGCATAAATCTTTAAACATCGCAAGAGAAAACATAATTATTCTCATTATCTCAATAGCTTGAGAACAACTTCATCTATGCCTTTTTCTGGCCAAGAACATGTGAAAGTGCCCTTACAATTTCCTAATACTGAACCATAGTTTTAGTTCTAGATTATTCCTGGGATGACCATTTACTTGTAAAGTATTCTTTTCTGGCTGCTAAATCCTGTCTTTTGTCTCTTTTATCTCATCAGTTGTAGGAAAGGAAAATTGAGATTGTACTTTTTTATTCTAGTAAAAGAAAAAGTCATAGAAGTTAAAACTAAGAAAAGCCATATGAGTAAATAAAACAAAAAAAGAATATATATAATTTAAACTTTATTAGCAAAAAACCCCTGATATTTATATGTATATATGCATATATATAGTGTATATGGCAAAGAATATTTAAAAATCCAGAAAACATTTGAGAAAAGAAAAAAAGATGAAGAAATACAAGTTTTATGAGAAAATCTGAGAAAAATAAAACTTTTATTTAAGTTACACACATGTTTTCTTAAGTCTGCCAAAGGTTCAGATGATATCACTGCTGGCTAATACACTGACCAAATTATTGGCTAGTAGGATTAACACAGCCCTTCTACAGATGTGAATCCTTTCCTGGCAAGAGAAGAACACTTTGCAGGATCTGGAGAGATGTGCCAATTGTATACAAGTAAAACACAGAAGCAATATTATCTTTGCTTTTCTCAAACTAGACCAATTACAAAGAAGAGGACCATACCCAAGATTATATAATTTCTTCCCATAGTCACACTCTCACTTTCTATGTACCTAGTTCAACTCCTCATTCTCATTTCTGTAACACAGAAACACAGTCTTTATCATTCATGTGGTCCAACTAGTGTTGCTGGAAGGAACATTGGTGATCCAGGGGTCAGGGAGTGGTGGTATCTGGAGGTGAAATCAGGTTCTGGGTGTGTTTTGCTAGGCTTTCTTCTCAGAAGAAGAGAGAGAGTGAGGAAAGGAGAAAAAGAAGGGGAAAAAAGGGGAAAGGAAGAGGGAGAGAGTAAGAAATAAAAATGTTTTTAGAAAAAGTATAATTGCCCAGTTTGGCCATAAGCCTCACCATTCCCTACTGTCTTCATCTGACTTTATCACGTTTTGTTTGGCTCCTAAAGGCAATAATTCTCATATTTAGTCCAAATGTTTCATTTTTCAGATGAAGAAACAGAATTCAAGAATAGTTTATTAATTTGCCTAAGGTCACACAGATGGCTATCAACAAAGCAACAGTAAATTCAGTGAACTAACTCCTACTTCCACATTCTCTCCTGACTCTATCACACTGTTCCCCACAAATTCATCTAGAGGCTGAAACACCAAAATGCTGAAAGAAAAGGAGAAAACCAGCATACAAATATATATAAAAAAGAAATTATATGTTCCTGTCATACTACAAATTTGTTTCATTTTTCTTTATGCCCACCCAACGAAATGTGGCTAGGAACTAGGTGAATAGATGAGTCATGTATATAGATGTTGTTGATAAAACTGTATCTATACCCAATATTGCAGCAATAGATGAGACATGATTCTGTTATTAAGGCTAGAACACTGCATTTCTAGCAATTTCTCTCCTTTCTAATAACATATTCCTACACTCAAGTGTGCAGAACTTAAATCAGAGCCTGGATTGTCTGTTATTCTAGCTTTTCTTACCCTTTCTTGGCTACAAACTAGTTTGTTTTATACCTCATGGTCTTATACAATGATATGTTGAATTTAAATTAGAGGAGGGGCATTTGCTATCCTCCCTAGTTACAAATATTTCTCAGCCATTCTTTGGGTCTTGAATTATAGCTACTTATAGAGTAAATGAACACCTAACTATACTGCCAGGAGACCTTCCAAATTACTTCCATGTCTAGATTAAACTCTGTGACTTCCAGTACACCTGAGATATGCCCACTTTTTACTACACTGGAAACTTTCAGACCATCTACTATGTAGAAATAATATTACACATCTGTGGGGCAACAAAGTCTTCCAGTTCTTCTCTAGAACTCTCGTTTTGAAGGAAAATCATTAAACCTTTCCACTTTCTTGCAAAGGGAGAACAGGCAACCTAAAGCAAGAGATTTCTGTAGGCAGGTCAAATAATAAATACAACTGAAAAGTGTAAGGAAAAGGACGAAAGGTGAATGTCAAGCAAATGGGCTTCCTATTTCCATGGCTGCTGCAGGATCATCATAGGCAAGGAGAGGCGAAGATTCCACTCAAGTTTTAAAAGCAAGGAAATAAACTTTGATTCAGTTTTCACATTAGAACTTCAAATTCTTAATATACCATAATAGTACCAAAATTATATTTAAAGTAAAGAAATGAAGAAAAGATATTTAAAAAATGGAGGTACTATCATGCAAAATTGTGAAAGCATTTTGCATTTTTAAATGGCTACTTCCTGGGTGAATATAAATAACGGGATATTAGTAATGATTACATGTATAATTATTTTAAAACTAGAGAGATAACTGGTGAGGAAAGACCAAGACTGCTAATTAGCATTTCATTAAGTATGAACTAGGCAAGATATTTTGGGGAAGTAATGGTAGATAGACAAAACCAAACAAACCAACAAAACCAAAACAAAATAAGACAAAGAATTTTAAATTGCCTTTTATCTGACTGTATAGTAACACAATTCTTAAATTATTAGGCACAAACACTCAAAATAATGAAGATCCACATATAAAATAACTCTACCATACTTTGTTTATTTAGAAACACAAAATTTTACTTTAAAGGGGATTTTCCTATTTAGAAGTGGTAATTTATATTTGTGAAGTTAAAAATTTCTGATTATACTTAAGTTCAGTGTTAATCTGTTTTGTTTCCTTCTAGAAGCTGTTATATAAGCTAACATATAAAAATAAAAATGCTACTAAATAAACAATATGTCCTGAAAACCCATGAAAAATTTCAGGTTCCATTTTTTGATTCATTGTTGAAATTATGATTAAAAATTTTTCTTTAAATTGTTTAACGTTTTTCTATCCCTATGTTTGCTCTTGGTGAAATGATTCTACTATCTTATACTATTATCACACTAAACTTAAATTTTATTTTAAATTAATTTTAAAATGTATTAGCTTTGGCTGGACTTGGTGGCTTGTGCCTGTAATCCCAGCTACTCAGGAGGCTGAGGCAGGAGGATTGCTTGAGCCCAGGAGTTCAAGGCTGTAGTGAGCTATGATCACACCACTGTTCTCCAGCCTGGGCAGCAAAGCAAGACCTTGTTTCTAAAAAAACTTTAAAAATAAAATAAGATATATTACCTTTGAATGAAAACTCTTCATTCTGTAATTACTGAAATCAGTACTACTGGTATCAAACATATTACTATAACATTAGTTTGAAATTAACCCCTTCACTGTATCAAAATGCCTAATATTAAATAGCTTTCAACCTTTACATAAAGGCCCAAAATAAGATCAAAGGAAGAGAAGCATTAAGAGAAACTTGTAATAAAAGTGAAAAATGTTTACTAATCTCAAAAATTAAACAAAATCGCTTATATCGTTATGCACAGTATTTTTCTTGCTTCCAAATGAAAAGTTAGAAGTGGTTATTTCTGTATCTAACAGCTCTTGAAACATCATCAGTAGGCTGATGAAGGTGTTCATTAAGACCAATTCTTTTACTCCTGCAGTCTGAATTCTGAGAATGTTGACAGTTTGTAACACTATTGACAGATGTAGACAATAAATAATAACGCTTACAAAGTCTAGAGTCATGAGAAGATAAATTTTTTAATCCTGAAAAATCTTCACTTTGCTGAAAGTAACAAGTATAAATAGCAGCTAACATTTAATGAGTGCTTTTGTCCCAAGTACTGATCTTTACTATTATTTTCTATTAATAGGCAATTATTTTGTTTATTGTCTTTCTCGCCCGCTAATCCAGAGGCTCCATGGGGACAGGAACTTTATCTTGTTCCTTATTGCATCCCCAGCACCTAGTATGCTCAACTAATAGTAGGCACTGAATTAATATTTGCTGGATAAATTAGTGTTCTAAATGCTTTAAATGGTCATGACCTAGAGGGTTATGAAAATGCAACAGAATAGAAAATAGATTGTATTACATTTAGTAGAATAAAAATTTTTCAGGGAAACTTTTCTTTTAGTTTATAGGTACATATATGACCCACATAAAATGTATTTCTTTTTATAGGTATCAGTTTTAAAAAGTCTGAAAATTGCTGCTTTCTGAGGATTACTTCATTTGCTCCTCACAATAACCCTGCAGAAAATTCCATAATTTCCACTATAACAGAACTGAAATTTCTAGAGGTTATATATGTTGTACCAGATGACACAGCCATCTACAAGTGCCAACATAACATGTACAGATAATCACTCCTAGGGTTTTGTACTTAGAAAATCTGAATTAACTAAATAAGGTTTCAATAATAGTAATTATGACTTGATTAATAAAGAAATACATAGGCTTTGAAGGCAGACAGGCATGATATGCCTGGCTCTGCAACTAACCAGCTGTGTGGGTTATAGCCTGAAATTTAACGTCTCTGAGCTTTGATTTCCCCATGTGCGAAACAGACATATTGATAAGATTGTTGTAAGTTTTAAATGATTTACTGTATGTAAATAGCCTAGACCAATAAACAGAAGCTGTTGTGATTAAAATAATTACTAGTGGTTTTTTTCTCTTGGTCCTATATATCACATTCACTCTACTACACCATGATTTGAATGTGTAAAAAGTGTGAATTAGAAATTTATTGGATTAAGCAGCAAAGTATGGGAACCGGGCAAAAGTGGCATAGAGCCATCCAAGAGTTTCTGCTGGCGCTGGTTGAGAAAGACGCCCAACTTAAGATCAGGGAGTTGGTTCAGGTAACTACGGGAATCTAAGAAACCAACACTGCTTAACCTTAAAAACAAAATCAAACTATTTCATTCTCCTCAACGATCACAGCAACATCCATCTTCTTCCTCTACAGCCTGGCTGGGGCCGAGCCGAGGTGTTAGGGAAGCGCACCTGGTCGGATCCCGCCCACTAGGCCCTGGGTACCTAGGGGCTAAGGCACAGAGGTTCGGAGCAACTCACCCCGGAGACTCCGTTGATATTGCCCCAGAATCTCCTCCAGGGTAGAGTTCCCTGGGGAATTCGCCATGCACAGACTCTGGGCCCAGAGATGGGAGTTACGTGAGGAAATGTCCAGCCTCCTCCCCTCCAAGAACAACAGGCCTAAGGCCGGGGAAGCTTCCGCCTGCTTCCTGCCGCCGCTGTCACTGGGGAGCCTGGAACCCCGGACGGAGCTGTGGACTAGGGGCTCTTCCCACACACTGGCCCTCCCGATGGACGTCGGGAGTTGTAGTCCGTAGGTTCAGAGCCGGCCAGCTCGAGAACCCTAAGAGCCTTCCAGCTACACTACAACTCCCAGAAGTAACCACGCTCCCGGAGCTAGCTTCGGCGGTTTGGCTGCCAGAGCCGGTTGCCAAGAGACGGGCCTGGAGGCTCCGCCCTTTTCTTCTAGCCCAGCCTGGCTTAGTCCCGCCTTCATCCCATCCTCCTGCTGCCTGGACCACCCAGTTGACAGAAAGGGCTCCCTGCAGGCCTTGACGCTTGGAAGTTTGCGAATATGCAGTTGATTCCTGCGACTACTGAGGGACGCAAATGATAAGCCTTGTTTCAGTCGCTACGTTTGTCAAAACGGTCAAATAAATCCCCAAAAAAAAGAAGCTCTAAGTCTTCCCAGGAGCCTAGCTTGTCAAGGCGGCCGCCTCTACGACGCCTAGCGTGCCCCGCAGCCCTACTGCCACTTGGCGTTGGCGCACTGCCCGCTGGGAGCTGTAGTCCTTGCTGGCTGCGGTCCCGGCTCATGCCGGGGTCTTCTTCATTGTTCGAGCTGGTCTTTGGGGGCACGCCTGCGCAGTGGGCAGCTGGCGAAGCGTGTGGAAGAGACCCTCCGCACAACCCCTTTTCATTGTCTGTGATTGGCGCCTGCGCAGTAAGAGATCACTGGGACTGGGCAGGAGGAGGGGCAGAGGGCCCGGCTCCTCGCCCTTTGCCAAGGCGCCTGCGCACTAGGCAGCCGCTCTTTGCCGTTACCGCTATGTGTGGGGCGTGTGTGGAATAACGTTATTGCCCGGCGGAGTCGAGGGGCCCGGAGCTCGACCGCAGCCGCAGCGCCGACGACAACAGCAGCGACGATCACAACGGGGTGGGGAGAGGACGGCGTGCGAGAGACTCACGGGACGCGACGCGCCCCGCCTCCTCCGTCCGGTCCCTCTCTCCACGGTGAGGGGTAAGTGATGCGCTCAGCTGGTCGGGGTAGGCGCTGCCGATGCCGCCGCCGTCGCTTTTCCACATCCTCCCCCTCCTCCTCCTTAGGTTGGCGGCGGAGACTCGAGGCGCGGCCCGCAGCTGGGCGGGTATGCGGGGCTGGGCGGCGAAGGGGGCGCTTCCCGGATGCTCCGCGCGGCGCCGCCACCCCCCTTCTCCGCCCGGGACCAGGGGCTTGGCGGGGCCGGCTCTCCCATCCCATCCCCCACCCGCCGCCCCCGGTCCCTCCGGTCCTGCGGCCCCCGGCCTTCCCGGGCCCATTGGCGCGGCCTCCGCTTCCCCTGAGTGTACTGAATCATTTTCAGTTCCCTCCTGGCTTTGTGCAGCGCTCCCTACTCCGCCGTAGCAGTCTGCCAGGGGTGCGGGCGGAGCGTTGGAGGGAATGGCTGCGCTGCCGCTGGGGAAGGGATTTTTCCCCGATTGGAGCAGCTACCAGTGGCGATCCCTTTTGTGTGGTTGGTTTTCGGGTGTGTGGGGGGGGGCGGGGGCTGGGGACGCTCAGGCGAGGAGCCTTAGGACGCGTTGGGAGGGCGTGGAAGACGTGGTGTCACGCACCCTGCCAGGAGACTGCACCCCGAGCAGGCTCTGGCTCCATAGTAAACCCGGGAGAGGGGAGAGTGGCTTCCTGTCGGCTTCATTGTCCTAAGATTCAAATGTAGGGTTTGGGTATGGTTCCCTTCCATTTTATGCAAGGGGAAAAAATATATATTAGCAGCTGCCTAACACAAGGCGGGAAGAAGTGGGATTTGTATCCTGAGTCACAGAATCTGTGTTTTGTGGTGTTTAGTAGAGTTTTATTTATTTTTTTGAAGAATGTAAGGAAGACAGGGACCATGCCTGCTGGAGTCCAAGCACTGCCAAGGTGATCAATATGAAATTACTAGGTGACGATGAAGGCTGGGCTAGGAGGGGCCTGACAACGAAGCTGTTGTGTAGCAGGGAAATGAACCAGCAGAATTGTTTTTTCATTGGGTGGGTAATGCATTCATGTTCCTAAGGGAATACATTAGGATACATGTTTCTGTTTTATTTTTTTAAGCAGTCAAAACAGAGCAAAAATAATAGGCCTGGTGTATTTCTCTTTCTGAAGTTGTTTACTCATTTTTGTTCTTTTAATGGAAATTCAGCCATTTGGGAGGAATTTGCAGCAGATGATGCATTTGATTGAAAATGCATCTTTTAAAATGATTTGATCCTTAAACACACAATGCTTAAAACCGTTTGCTGGCGCGTCTGCTTAAAACAAGCAGAAGAGAGAATGAAGCAGGATGGGGAGGAGCTGGTGGAGTAATAATGTGAGAAGAGAGAGTTACATTGTGATTACGGTATCTAGATCTTCACAAGATACAAACCTAACTGGGTATGCTTCAAAGAGAATTAGACTCTGGAAATAGTACATTGATGAATAGCAGGTTACAAACCATTTTGTATTTTTCTGCCATTATTTTTAAAAAAGTAAAACCAGTGATGCTTTTAGCTCTTCCTAACTTCATAGATAGTGTAGAAAATGGAAAAGTCTAAGTGCACTTGACAGAGACAGAGGAAGACACTAAAACTTGGAAAGTTAACTGACTTGTCTGCCCAAGCCAAACTGCTAATGGGAGGCATAGCCAAATGAAACTAAGTCCATTCTGCAGAGTGATCTTTCCTGTGTCCCCTAGTCCTCCTACCCTGTGAAAATTTATGGAAGGCTTCTCTACATGTTCTTTGAATTTTCTGTGACTGTCAGTGAACTTGACTCTCACAATTGTATTAATCTAGTCCGTGTTTTTGTGATGTAAAAGTAATAATTCTACTGAAATGGAACTTTAGTTTTATAAAGTAACTTACTACATAAGGAAATATGCCTCAACATGTGCCTTTCACAAAAAGAAACTGTTGGAATGTTTTCCCTACTGCTTAATGGTAACCATATTTTAATACTATTTCTTGAAATTCAGAAGTATTTTATAACAGTATGATCAACTCTATAAGTTGTGTTAAAAATAAAATTTCCACATAACAAAAACCTATGAAATTTATTTTGCTATGAGTAATGAATTTTATTATTTTCAACTTAAAATCAAATTTACCATTTGAGATATAGTAATGCTTTTTATTGGGTTGATTTTTGCCATAAAGTGCTTTTCTGTTACCTTATAATTTTAATCCTTTAATTTTACATCACATTTTAATAGACGTATTCTTTAGAACTTACTATTTCCCTTAAATTTCAACTTAAAAAATAATCTGTAATTAAATTCAGTGTGTGGAATTATATTTAATCATATTTAAATGTATTATTTTACTGGTAAATTTCATTGTGTTCTAAATTATTTTGTATAGAAATAATCTGTATGTTTCCTATTTTAGCATTAGCATAGTGGACTTTACACTTAAAACATTAACATACATTCTGCATATTATGGTGCTTTTTAAAATTCTATGCTTAGTGATTTGTTTTGTTTGTTCCAAGTGTCAGTTTCTTGCTCCCTTTTATCTACTGAAAAAAAAAGAACTAGTTTTATTGTTCTATCTGATAGTAATCAGATAACACTCATCTAGTACTGAATACTGTATATGTTTAAGCTTCTTGTCAACATGTTTTTTTACTCAACAAAATTCCATCGCTGAAAAATACTTGTTACTATTATAATTAAAATGTGGTTATTTTTTTCCTTCTCTATCTTAAACACTGGGGTGTTAAGCAATGTGATACTCTAATAAGTATCTAACAGACAGCATGCTATTTAATTGCCAACTAAAATATCTGTACAGTTGCAAATTATTCTGGATGTATAACAAAAGAGCAATTACTTAGCATCTGGAAAATACTTAGAGAATAGATAATATTGACTGGAGCATTTAATGTTGATCAGTTTCAGTAAGAAATGGGTTTACTTTTAATAGAGAAAAATCTCAGACCATCTTCAATTCATTAAACTTTTGTTAATAATCAAGATGTCTATCAACTACTCTTGGTGAAATGGGTTTTGGGTTATTTACTCAGATATTTCTTGAAGGATGTGTTCAGCTATGAGTTAGCCATTGTGAGGGATAAGAAGAATAAAAAAAATCTGTCTGCTAGTGTGGTTAATTAAACTGTATATGTTGTCCAGTTTAGTTGAAATGATTGTGCAACAGTATAAATTTTTTTAGCCAAAGTGAATGACATAGCTAATGTGTATTACAGGTAAAGCCCACTTTTATGTCAAACAAAGGTGGAAAAGAAACCAATAAAAGCAAGGTTAAAGAAAACCTCATAAAAATTACATGTGAACAAATAGGGATAGCACAAAGCATAGAAGTGGAAAAGAATCTCAAGCATGCATTGCTTAGGTTTGAAAAACAAATGAGATGTAGCAGAGACCATGTCATTATTTCAGTATACCAATAATTAATAAATGAAATAGAAAATATTACCCTTTGGGATATGATATTTATTGAATAAATGAGTAATATCTACCATGTATTGAACACCCACTTAGTGCCAGCCTCTGTGTGTGTGTGTATTTAATTGATGCAACAGTCTTCTAAGTTAGGTATTATTTTACATATTTAAAGTTGAAAAAAATTTGAGGCTCAGATTTAGTGAATAACTTTGCCTCTGTGTCATATATTATTGAGTAGCAGAGCCTATAACTGAACCTTTGTCTTTTTAACTAAAGCCAAATTTCTTTCTACTCATCTTTCTTAGTAAGTTAAAAGGGCACTATTTATTCCCTTAACTCTGATTCATAAAATTTTAGATTTGGACGGAACTTTAGAAGGTAATGTGCCACCCACTACTAATAATCCCTGAGATATAATTGAATCTGGATTCTCCATACACCCTTTAATGGACATAGGAAAGCCCATTTAGCTTTCAGAAAGTTTAACAGATGATCTTACTTAAATTGAACTAGTTTCTGCTCTACTATCTAATTTCTTCCTATTTGTTGCAGTTTTGTCTTTAGGTGCAAAATACAGTAAGGTTTCTCTCAATATATTAGGTCTCTGCTAGATTTTCCCTTTTCTAAATTAAATATTACAACATCTACAGCCTCATTTGATATGGTTTCCTTTACTGTTCTCATCTCTGTCAACTAGATTCCATCAATTTTGTCAGTGCCTTTTTTTTGGTTCTGATTTAGTTTCCATATTTAATTCTGTAGTTAAGGTCTGAATGCAGAGTATAGTGAGACAATCCCTTTCCTTATTTCAAGCTGCACACTGTGTTTACAGTCTAAAATTGTGTCAACTCTAAACAGTAATCTTTTTTCCAGTTTTAAGCCAAAAAAAAAAGAAAGAGAGAGAAAGAGGAAAGTGTTATTTGGCTTTTCAAGTTATACTTATGTAATTCAAAGGATTATTTTTTGAGATTTTGTACTTTTGCTCTCTAATGTTAAAATGGCCTTTATAAAATGATAGTGTCAGTAGGCTGTAAGGTTCTTTTGGTATTGGTCAAGAGTTTTTGTTTTGTTTTAGTGTTCTTAATTAACCAATAAAAAGTTGATAGCCTTATATTTGTTCTCATTTTGTTTTTTGAAAAATTAGTCTAGAAACCACTGATTTAGTCAACACAAATCAACATTTTTATATTTAGGTAAATCTCTCCCATTCTGTATATACACATAGATGATGTTTTTGAAGCAATATTTTACCTTTACCCCCTGTTAAATTTCATCTCCTTGAATGTGGCCGTAGTTAAAACTTGAGATCTTCTTGAATCATGATTCTGTCTTCCAAGGGATTAACTTTCCTTCCTGGCTTTTTGACATTTATAAATATAACAAGCCAGACCTCTCATGTCCTGGCCATGCAGTGGATATAGCTGAGGACAAAGCCATGCAGATTTATAAATAGAATAAATGTTACATAAATATGTTGGGGGAAAGGTGACACAAAGATAATGAAAACCATTTGGATAGTTGGGTTTGGTTTTAATTAAGGAGAAAACCATTATATCCTCCAGTGGTAAGGGAACTGGGTAGAGCTTACAGTTTGGTGGGGGATATGGATAATTATATAATTATATGATGTAAAGTCAAGTAAGGATAGGTGTGATGAAGAAAAACTAATCAGGGTAAAGGGATAGTGAGTGATGGAAAACTGCTATTTTTTATTTATTTTCAAGTGGTCAATACAGTCAAATGGTTCAAAAATCAAGTAATATTTTAAAAAGAAATAATGTAAAAAGTCCTTTCAACCACATACGTTATCTGCTGAGTTGCCACTTTCCCCAATTCAATAAATAACTATTTTTATTATTTCTTATGTATCTTCTAGTGAATTTGTTTCAATTCAAGCAAATACGAATATATATATTTGTGTCTCCTCTTTGACACACAAAAAAATAGCTTCTTTGTACACGATTCTACACCTTGGGGGCTGCTATTTTAGTGTGGTTAGGGAATCCCTCTTTCTGAGAAGGTGACATTTAGCAGACACTTACATTAGATAAGGAAGCAAGCCACATAGGTATGTGGGTGGAGAGTATTCTTCTCAGGTGCAGTGGTTCTGAGGCACGAGTGGGATGAGTGAATTTGGAGAAGAAAGAGGCCACTGTGGCTGGAGATTAGTGAGCAAAGGGAAGAATAGGAGGAAATGAAGTTGGATAGAGATTTTATTGGTTCATTTTAATTAAGTGCTGTGGGAGTTCATTGGAGGATTTTGAGCAGGGGAGTGACAAAAGAATTGGGTTATATTTTTAAAGAATGGCTCTGGCTATTTTGTGGATAATAGACTGGAGGGAGCGGGGAGCAAGAATGGGAATGGGGAGATGAGCTAAGAAATGATTGGAGTAACCTAGACTAACATGTTAGTGGTGTAGAATAGAAGAGTTACGGTGGTGGTGATAGTGAAAGTTATCAGATTCTGGTTTTAAAAAATCAAGCGTTTTGGACATGTTAATTTTGAAATGTCTGTTAAACATCCAAGCGCACATATCAAGTAGGCAGTTGGATATATAAATCTGGAATTCAGAGGAGAGGTTTGGACCAAAGTTAGTTGAATTCTAAGCATCATTAGTAGACTGGAAGAGATCACTTGTGTAGGGAATTAAATTAAGAAGAGGTCCAAGGATTGAGATCTTACACTCTCCAACATTGAAATCTTAGCAAAAGAGAAGAAACCATCAAGAAGATTGAAAAGCAGTGGCCATTGAGGTATGAGGAAACTAGAAGTGTGTGTTGTCCCAGAGCCAAGTAAAGGAAGTATTTTTGGAGATGAGTGATCAGTCATCTGTATCACCTTTAATCACCTAAATACTTACTAAGAAATTAGGTAATATACTCTTTGCTTGTAAACAATTCTCTGAGAAAACACTTCTCTTAGCCCTCTCTTCATACTTGTTTATCAGCAGGAGTGTTCACAATTATTTTTCCCGGGAAACTCCTAAATCTAAAACCCTGAACAAAATTTCACTCATAAATAGGCCATTGCTGTTTTCCTGTGGATGAGTATGGCTGCTGGTGCTGCTGCTACTGCTACTGAGGTTTGAACAGGAAAGGCAGTGCTGTTCAGTAAGAAGCATTTGTTATCAGGAAGCTAGTGATAGCCCAACTACCTAAGAGGTTTATTGTGGTAACCAAATGAGGTAGATGTAAAAAACAAATGAAAGGTATAATTCCAGGTAGGGATCTCCTACCCTTGTTGCCTCAAGTGTGGTACCAACTTGATAGTTCTATATTTGAAGAAATATATTGGCTGGGGTGACAAAAATATTTTTTTTCATGATTCTGTAGGAATAGTTTTTTGCTTCCTGTACATTCCATCCCCATACACAGTTTTGTGCATCATTTTATAATATTTTTGGGGGTAGAGAAAAGGGTTTGATGCTAGGAAGAGGAGAGGTCAACCAGAATTTGAGATAATAGCTTTTTCCAGTCCTCAACTCATTCTTTAATTCTAAGCAGAGTGTCTAAATAATGAGAGTTTAGGTAGAAGAAGTAAGCAAGTAAATAGGCCCACTTAATTCTTTCCCAGACCAGCAAGGAGCACTGTCCTCTTTTAACTAACTTTTTTTTCTGAAAGATGTCTGCTGGGTGAAAGTTTGTCACATGTTATAATACATGAAATAGAAACAGTGCAGATTCACAGCTTAGGGGCTGGTTACGGGTTTTGAACTCCAGGAAGCCCACTAAAAGCTGATTTAAGGAAATAGGATAGGGGAAATGAGCCTACTTGGTGATGTAGGGGTAAAGTCTAAAATAGTTATTTTGGTGAAAAAGGAACATTGCAAATAGAGGATTTGCTGTGATAAGCTTTTTGAGGCAATAGGACTACAACTTCAAAATATATAGGTATCTTAAGGCAAATATTATTTGCCATTGTTGCTCAATAAATGCTTCTCATTGGGTAAATAATGCATTGCAAATTGGAGGGCACTTTATTTTTTAATACTGTTTAATTTTTCTTCGTATTACAAAACTAATCCTTGTAATTGCAGAAAATTTAGAAAATACCACTGAGTCAAGAAGAACACACTCTCATAATCTCCCTAGCTGGTAACACGATTGTTACATATTCTTGTCTATTCTGGTTTAACTAGGTAACATTTTATTGTCATAAAGCTAAACTTTCTGACTTTAATTTTTAATGGTGGTATAGGAATCCATCTTATCAAACTTGTAATTTACTTACAAACAATTTATGGAATTAAGGGTGTTATTAAAAATGTAAACAATACTGCAATGGACATTTCTAACTCTGAATTTCTGTGCAAATCAGTGTTTTTCTTTGATTTCAAGAAATTAGTTGTGTCAAAGATACAATGCAGAATTGTAAAGCCTTTTTTGATTTTTTAATGAAATAATTCCCCCCCCACCCCCCCGCCAATCTATACCAATTACATACTTCTGCCACTGGTATATGAGATTTTGTTTCTTCAACCCTTCATCAATGCTGAATATTACATCTTTTAAAAATTTTGCCAACTTGATAAACAAAGAACCTCATTTAAATTTCTCTTATCAGTAACACTTAAGAACATTTTTAAAAAATATGCCTGTTGGCCATTGTATTTCTAATCTGAATTACTGGTGTGTGTGCTCTTGTTCATTTTTTCTAAAGGAATGTCCATTATGTTCACTTGTAACAACTTCTGGGCCCATGAGCTTCTATTGCACTACTCTGAGCCCTCACTTGTAACAACTTCTTTGAGATAGATGTAAAAATTTTTTCCCCAGATCGTCATTTGCCTTTTAAATTTTTTATTTTCTTTACCCAATAAAGATTTTAACATGTATATAGCCAAATTTCTCATTTCCTTCTAAAGTAATCCCACTGCCCAAAATTGTATTAAATACATGCCTATATTTTTTTCTTATATTTATAATTTGAATTTTTACATATAAAACTGTTTATCTGAAATGCATTTTGGCATATATAGCTTATTGTCTCAGTATCATTTATTGCGTAACTCTTCATTTTCTGTCACTATTTGCAATGTCTTCTCTAATAGATTTATTTCTGGATTTTCTATTTTATTCCATCTACTGTCTTTTTTTGCTCTGCTATATTATTACCACGTTTTCATAACATAGGTTTACAATATCTGTTTATATTGGAAGGGGTATTTCTCTACTTTACATTGATTTTACAGACTTTACCTAGTTATTCTTGTATGCTTATTTTCCAGATGTGTTTTAGAATTATTTTGTCAACATCATTTGAAAAAATCCTTTTGGGGTTTTGATTGAGATTGCACCAAGTTTATTGATTTATTTACGATCTGAAAGATGATAAGGGGACTCTGGAACAGGTTTTGGGTCTTATTAGTTTTTGATAGTGTTTTTGGCTCTTGCCTCCTTTTGAGTCAGTTATGTCATGTTCATTTTCCTAGAAGATCATTCACTTAAATAAGATTCTCAAATTTAGAAGCACAAAGTTTATAGGTATTATTTTATACATTAAAAAATCATGGTTTGTCACATGTTTATATCCTTTTATTACAAAGCTAAATATATATGAGTAAGGAAAAAAAATAGAAGCTGCCAGGGGTTTATAGTACTTTATTAAAATATTAACTTTTTGATTACTCCTTTTTGTTTCAGGTTTTGAATTTATTTGAAAATCTTTACTATTTTTCTCTACTAGTTTGTTGACTAATGAGTTTATTTTTCCAGTTTACTAGAAGACGTCTGTAATGCTATAAACATTTTTCTCAGTACAGCTGTGGCACATCTCTTAGATTTTAAAGTGTTCTCAGAGTTTTTACTCTCTACTGTGTGTTATTTCATTCTCTCTTTTCACTAAACCTAATTTGGGAGATTTGGAGATAAGTTTTTGGTTTTTTTTTTTTTTAATAAAAGGAGCCGTGTGTGGGGTTATTATTGTTCTATATTTTTTTCTTTTTTTAATGAAAATTCTCAAACATACAGGGAAGTTGGAAGAATTTCATAGTAACTACTCATATACCCATCATCTTGATTCTGCCACTAACATGATGCTAGTCACGTATCTAGCCATTTATCCATCATTCCATTCATTGGTCCATCTTATATTTTGATGCATTTCAAAGTCAATTGCAGGTATTAGTTTTTGTGTGTATGTGTTTAAGAAAAGTGCTCTTAAATTACTTGAGGCTAATTCTCTTTCAATCTTGAGTTTTCTGAATGTGCTATTGAAATATTTTCCAGCTAACCACTGTTATATTAAACAAATGACAGTTAGAAAATGAAAGGTACTGCTTTCTATTCCGGTAGTATTGGTGAACTCAGTGTTTCTGTAAATAGCTAGCTGACAAAATTTACACTGATTATGTTGAGTTATACCTTTGGGGGAGGGGGCGTTTTCTTGTGTGTGCATGTGTCTACTTTGAAAGAATGGTAAATTGAGGATTTTGGGGTTTTTTTAAACTGAAGAGCTATTTTAGGAAACATACCCAATTTCTCTAATGTGTAGGTTCTACTGTTTGCTTTAGTGGCAAATCCAGGAGTGAAATATTTGTTCTAAATTTTGTATCTCACTACCTTACATTTCCACTATTCCCCTACCCCTTCACCTGTGTGAGGAATTCTGTGTTGGGCTATTCATTAAAAATAAGAGCCCTTGCTTGAAGTGAGAGAACATGGTTTGATGCTGTGATTCTAAGTGGTACATAACAAATTCCAGAGTAACAATTCAAAATTTATAAATTGAAGAAGTAGGAACAAATAGAATGCAATTAAACAAAGCATGAATAAAGTGAAATTTAGAGCTTTCTTTGGAAAGATAACCAGGTGACAAGGGGGTGGGGCTGTTTGGTGTCTAGCAGAAGAAGGTCTTGTGATTATTGTGAATAACGTTTAGAACATAATTCATTAATAGGATCTGGCACCTTTTTGCTAGTGGGCATTAGGTTAATTCCAAGTTAATACCTCCTGCCCCTTAAATATAATAAGATTAGGGATAGGAACATTTCATCAGTGAATTCCGTCTTGACAGCCATTTCTTTCATCTACTTTTCAGGTGACTATTTTCGTCACTAGGATTTCTAACGTCTGTCTTGTTCTTTCCTTTCTCTCTTGTTCTTGGGCCCAGTTTGTAGCCTCCTTCCTCCAGTCTCTGCATTCGAAATCAGCATACTGTGCCCTAGTATCTTCTCTGTTTTGTTCTCTTTAATCTTCATAGTCACAGCCACTCTCCCTGCACTTACCCTCCCTTATTGTCAGCCCATGCAATCCAAGTTGCAGGGGTCTATTAAGATTAGAAAATACACATTTTTGTGATACAGTTAAGATAATCTCTTTATACCTCTTATCATATCATTACCTTCATTTATTTTCTAAAATACCTTTACATTATATTTTAACCATTAATTCAGTTCATATTAAGTATTTTTGAGTAAAGCATTCTTATCATGTGTTTAATCCACAAAGTCATTTCAGTTATAACTTCTGTTGTGACCTGAATGAAGTATAAAACCTGTGCTGAGTCAGTAGTATCAGTTGATTCATCCAAAGCCGTTGAATGATACATATTTTTTTTTTGAAGTATTGCATGAAGTTGTTCTGTTAAGTTGAAGGGTAATTGTTTGAGGCTGCAGTGAGCTATGATTGTGCCGCTGCACTCCAGCGTGTGTACTAGAGCGAGACCCTGTCTCTAAAAGCAAGCAAACAAACAAAACACTATGAGGAGTTTGAATTCTATCTTGAACTCTACAGGGAGCTATTGAAGATTGGGGAGTAAAATTACTAGACTTACTTTTATAAATAAAGGTAATTTTGATACTAGGATAGAGAAAGGATTTTGGAGGTAGGAGACTAGAGGAAAGGGATTCAGGTAAAAGAATTCTGCAGTAATTTATTGGGAAGTACCAATGGGATTAATGGATAAGTGCCAAGAAAGTGGAATCAAGGGACAGCATGACTTACCTAAATAAAGGGGAGTGGTGGGGTGGGGAGAGAGAGAGAGAGAGAATCTGGGCAATTGGTGATGTTATTTGCTAAGACAGAGAAAACAGAAGAAAAGGCACATTTTATTCCATGAATGGGTTCAAATTTTTCCAAATTAAATCTGAGGAGTGCAAGGGAACATTGAACTGAAAATGACTTATAAACAATTAGAGGTAAGGTCTGGATCTTGTAAAAGAGGTTTTGACTTGAAATTTGTATTTGTGATTTTAAATATAATAAGCAATTTTAGAAGCCCAGTGTCCTCAAAGAAGTCCCAAGGGGATCATATATAGGGAAGTAACCCCCTTAAAAACAGAATTTTAAAAAAAAGTGGACACTATCAAAGAGATCGAGGAATGCCTACAGAAGTGAGAGGAAAGGAAAGTGATGTTTCTAGAAGGCAGGAGTAGTCACAGATAATGAGAGGTAATATAAGATTGGAATATTAAAGATTGAATTTATCAATTAGGAGGACATTTTTGACCATGAACTATTAGGACCATAGTTCAAAATCCAAAGTTACTTTGACTTTGGAAATTCGAATTTACTAATATGTGGACTGAGTTCTGTTACAAAATTACTTTCTGATTAGATAACCTAAGTTTTAATTTGATATATATTATATATATAAACACATACACACTACACTCTAAAAGGTAAGTTTACTATATGATAAAATTCAAATATAATGATCAAAATTACTTTAAAAAAAGTATCTCCCATGAGGATTTGCATTGCTTCCATGTGTTAGCTGTTAGTACCAATAATCTTTTATCTATCTTAGCTGCTTTTTAGCCTCAAAATTACAGGAGCTTTTCACCAAATGAAATAATATGTCAATGTTCTTTAGGCTGGCTATGCCTGGAGATTCCGTCCCTTTACAGAATTCCTGTATTTTCCCTTTTTAGAAATTAATCACACTACAAAATATTTGCAAGGAACTGTTACATACCTCATGGCATTCTGGTAATGATGAACCTAATCACTTTAAGTGTCGATACCCTACTTACAGAATCATTAACAGTTGAAATGATTATTGAAAAATTTTACCAAAAGGTAGACCTGATTGCTTATGTAATTTACTAATTTATATGAAAGCCATAATGATGCTGTCTTTATAAATGAAAATATAAAGTTCTTTTTGCTCTTTTGATTGAATCAGAATTTTTCTTTCCACATAAGTTATTTTACCAGCTCATTCTGCATGTATATATGAAGTATTTAACTAAAGCCATTCTTAATGTACATAATCATGTAATTTCTGTTTGTTTAGAGCTGAACTAGCTGGAGTAGCCACCAGGCATGTGTGAACATGTAAATTTAAATTAATTAAAATTAAAATAAAAAATTAATCTCTTCAGTTGCATTTGCTATATTTCAAGTGGCTCATGTATTGGACAATGTAGATATAGAACATTTCTATCATCACAGTCTATTGCATAGTGCTGTTGTAAAGATAAGCGTTATACTTTAACATCATATTATACTTTAACATGAAGGTAAGAAGAAAAATTGTATAATTTAGACTAGAATTAATTATTACTATACAATAAAGTGTATTAATGATATATTCATAAAATACATTCTTACTTAAAACATACCCTGAGACTTTTTAGTTATTCTACACTTTGAAGTTTTAATTCAGTTTTCATGTGTTATGCTGATACTGTAATGGAAATGATTTATACCCACCTCCCAGATCATTAATGTATGGTGAATGAAAAACAATTGGCTGAATGTGGTGTTTCACGCCTGTTATCCTAGCTCTTTGGTTATCCTAGCTCTTTGGGAGGCAGAGGTGGGAGGATTGCTTGAGTCCAAGACTTCAAGGCCAGCCTGAGCAACACAGGGAGACCCTGTCTCTACAAAAAATAGAACAATTAGCCAGTCGTGGTGGTACGCACGTGTAGTCCCAGCTACTGGGGAGGCAGAGGCAGGAGGATCTCTTTCTTGAGCCCAGGAGTTTGAGGTTGCAGTGAGCTGTGATGATGCCACTGCACTCTAGCCTGAGCAGCAGAGCAAGACCCTGTCTCAAAAGAAAGGAAAAGAAAAAAGGTATTGAACAGAAACCATTTTTAAAGGGCATATGAGTCGGTGATAAGCTAAAATGAATTGCAGAGAAATGGCAGAAATGAAATTGTTGTCATAGAGTGAGCTGAAAACAGTTAATCAAAAACATTTGGCTTTTAGGGTCTTAACTCATACTACTTTCTTCTCATTGTTACTCCCTTCTGTAGACTGTTCTCATGTTTTCATTTTGTCCAGAAGCTTTGTACATCTTTTCCTGCTCCTAGTGCTCTAGGACTTGACAGAGTTTTTCAGATTCATAGTTGTTCAGTGAACCTAGAGATAGATTATCGTTCTTTCAGATTCTAGGTTTCTGATCCATGCTGTACTCCGATTTACTAATTTTGCCTCATTCTTCTAAATTGGTCAGCTGATTTTTGGTCTGTGGTTTTAATAACTGATTGATTCTTACTTGTTTATGGTCTTCTCAGGGAGAGAATCTTAGACCCTGTTGGTGGCCAAGCAGGAAGCTAAGAGGTAGATTGAAAATAGACTAAATTTTGCATGAACTGTCAACATTTATTGCCCAAAAAGAGAGTGCCAGAGAACATGTTGTTAAGTAAAAATATATTGCTTATCAGTCATACTCAAACTCTTTGGCCAAATCTGAGACTGTAGGAATTGGTATCACCCACATCATTTTAAAGGTATACTTAGGAAAAATACAAAGGAGATAGTGGTTTGTGGAAAAAGCCCAGTAGTTAGTATCTGAAGGCCCAGGTTTGAATCTAGATGGTTCCTGTTTACTGCTACTAGGTTTGTGACTTTGAATAAACCTTTAACTTCAGCTTTCTTAAGAGAAAAATGTTTCTTGCATGCTTGTCTTAAGAGTTAAATGAAAGAATGCAAGTGTAAGTACCTAGCACAGTTACTGGCACAAAGGAGGTACTTGATAAATGTTTGAATCTAAGCCTTAATTGATTTGTTGGTGTAAAAACAACAAAATTATGTTTTAACAAGAGTTGTACAGTTCTACAAAAGAAAACAAGTCAGACTTTACATTTTTCATGTGTCAGAGAAAACTTGGCAAGAATTTTTAATGCTTAGATAATAACTTGTTTTTTTGTAGGTATTTTCTTTAAGCATTTTATAAAATGGCTTTTATGAAGAAATGTATATTAAACCACTAGCTTTTCCCATCAAATCTAAGTCTTCTTTTGAAAATATATAATAAACTCAGATGTCAAATATGTGGCTTCATATTTGGAATGTTGTCTTCACTTATTTTTATGAGTTTTATTTTTTAGCTTTAATGTTATTTCAGGTTTAAGTTGTAAATTACATTTTTTTCTCCATACATATTTGCTTTAATTGCCTTTTAAAAAAGAATTCATAATGTATATGGCAGATGATAAAGGTAAAATTTGCAGCACTCATTCCGAAATAATCATGAGTATATGAAAACAAAAATTTTCCCAGTAATGAAGTTTGTTCACGTGAGCATAGAATAAGTATCTTGGTAGGTATCCAGAAAAAGCACAGCTGTGGATTTATTTTTTTGGAGTAAACTGTACAAAGGAGGGTGGGGACTTAAAATAAATAAATTTTTCCCAGGAGTATGTTTCATTATCTGTTCCAGATTAGGTAAATTATGCCACAGAGCTGAATTTTTAATATGTTCTAAGTATGCATCAGTTTCTCAGAGATATTTCCCTGAACCACCCATCCTAATGAGCACCACCCTAATTTTCTGTTTTCTTTGTTTTTCATGTTTCTTCCTTCCCACTGTCACTGAAGTTGTCTTAGTCGTTTATTTAGCCACTTGTCTATTTTTGCTTTTATGAGATTAGGAACTTTTTCTATCTTGATCCCCACTCTC
Organism: Daubentonia madagascariensis; assembly: GCA_023783475.1. NCBI lineage: Eukaryota > Metazoa > Chordata > Mammalia > Primates > Daubentoniidae > Daubentonia > Daubentonia madagascariensis. The sequence continues at coordinate 10,474,759 of JAKFHU010000258.1, read as the reverse complement.
TCCTTAGTATCTTATAGTGCTTAGTACTTGTGAATGAAGAAAAAAATTGATTATTTTATTTTATAGTAATCTATAAAATGGAATCCTCTTGTGTAATCAGTGTATAATGTTTATGTCCATTTTCTAGAACTCACAGAATTTTTGTAGTTCAAAACAATTTTTTATATATATAGCATTCTTAGAATAGTATCTGGCACATAGTAATGCTACTTATTATAAATACAAAGATTATAGAAAATATGTCTATTTGCTTTTATAACATATGATCTGCACCTTATATGACCCTGAGTTATTATTAATGTAACATATATCTATACTTTATTTGCTCCTGAGTCCTTAGCTGAAAGGCAACCCTAATTATTTATTTTATTTTCAGAAATCATCAAAAGACAGACACTTTTAGTGTTCAGGATGTTTTCTATTAGGGACTTAGTGGGGGGAAATGTGAAATAGGAATCCTGAATTTATACATTTGTTTAAAATTTTTCACTCTTTTAGGTACTTGGTATGATGAGGTAAAAAGACAGGGTACAAGTAATAGAAGCCTATATGCCAACTGATGCAGTGGCTTAGTGAATTCATTTCAGTTTATAAGCTTTACTGCTGGTTCATATTACAGTTTTGAAAGGTGAAGTTTGTCACTTTTTCCCTTTTGTTTAAATTTTCATTAATTTTGTTAGGAAAACCACATCTTCTTCCCCCTACTATTTATTCATTCAGGAAACAGAGCTAGGCACTGGGGCCAAGCTCATGGAGATCATTGTCACCCTTTCATGCCTCCTGATACCAAAAGAAAAGTTGCCACATGGGTGCATAAGTAGATAATATTTTATTAAAATGAGATATACACAGGTTAAAGGGAAGCATTTTCTGCTGTGTAGATTGATAGTCCTAATATGAGGCCAGCTATTTCTTTCTCTCCAATAGCAGGAGTTGTGGGGTAAGAGGAGGTTTATTCTCTAGAAAGCCATCTGGTGATGAATCAGCCAGCCAATTGCCAGAGCATAAGGATAGACTACCCTTAACATGTGTTTTTAGCTCAAGTAATTGCATACACTGATTATCATTTATATAATAGATTTTTCCCCTCAAACTTAATAATCTAAATAGTATTTTTGGGGTTTTTTTTTTGTGTGTTCTCTATATCATTCCAATTTTAGTATATGTGCTGCTGAAGCAAGCACGTGAAAAAATTGTCCTTTCCCCATTAAGTACTTTTGGCACCCTTGTTGGAAATCAGTAGACCATATATGTAAAAGTTTATTTTTTTATTTTTTGTTTTTTTGAGACAGGGTCTTGCTCTGTCACCCAGGCTGGAGTGCAGTGGCGTGATCTTAGTTCGCTGCAACCTATAACTCCTAGGTTCAAGTGATACTCCCAGCTCAGCCTCTCAACTAGCTAGAACTACAGGTGTGTACCACCACACCCAGCTAATTTTTAAATTTTTTGTAGAAATGGAGTCTCACTGTGTTTCCTAGATTGGTCTTGAACTCCTGGCCTCAAGCATTCCTCCTGCCTTGGCCTCCCAAAGTTCTGGGATTACAGGCATGAGCCGCTGTGCCCAGCCTGCAAATATTTTTTCCCAATCTGGGGGCTGTCTCTTTACTTTATTAATTGTTGCCTTTGCTGTGTAGAAGCTTTTTAGTTTGATATAATCCTATTTGTCTATTTTTGCTTTTATTGCTTGTGCTTTTGGGGTTATATCCAAGAAATTACTGCCTTCTATGTTGTAGATCTTTCGCCCTATGTTTTCTGCTAGTATTTTTATAGTTTCAGGTCTTACTTTTAAGTCTTTAATCCATTTGGAGTTGATTCTTGTATAAGGGGTGAGATAAAGGTACATTTTCATTCTTCTGTATATGGGCATCCAGTTTTCTCAACACCATCTATTGAAGCAGCTGTCTTTTCCTCATTGTGTGTTCTTGGCACCTTTGTTGAAAATCGATTAACCATAGATGTATGGGTTTATTTCTGGGCTCTCTATCCTGTTATCCTGGTGTGTCTGTTATTATGCCAGTATTATAGTTTAGATTACTATAGCTTTGTAGTATATTTTGAAATTGTGATGCCTCTAGCTTTGTTCTCTTTGGTGAAGATTGCTTTGGCTATTGGGGTCTTTTATGGTTCCATACAAATTTTAGGATTGTTTTTTCTATTTCTGTAAAGAATGATGTTGGAATTTTGATAGGGATAGCATTGAACCTGTTAAAATGTCCACACTTTGGGTATTGCGGACATTTTAACAATATTAATTCCTTCAGTCCAGAAAGATGAGATATCTTTTCATTTATTTGTGTTGTCTTCAGTTTCTTTCCTCAGTATTTTATAGTTTTTAAGATACAGGTCTTTCACTTCCTTGGTTAAATTTAGTCCTAAAAATTTTCTTTTTTTTCAATACTGTTGTAAATTGTATTGTTTTCTTAATTTTTTTCAGACCATTGTTAGTGTTTTCTTAATTTTTTTAGACCATTATAGAAATGCTACTGATTTTTGTAAGTTGAATTTGCATACTGCAACTTTTTTTAATTCATTTATCAGTTTTAACTTTTTTTTGGTGGAGTCTTTAGGATTTTCTGTATGTAAGATTATGTCATCAGCAAACAGAGACAATTTCACTTCACCTTCTCTATTTGGGTGCATTTTATTTCTTTCTCTTGCTTAATTGCTCTGGCTGAGACTTTGAGTACTATATTGAACAGAAGGGGTGAGCGTGGGCATCCTTGTGATGTTCCTGATCTAGCGGAAAGCATTCAGCTTTATACTGAGGATGATATTAGCTTGAACTTTTCATATGTGGCCTGTATTGTGTTGAGGTATATTCTATACCTAAAACATTGAGAGTTTTTAGATGAAAGGGTGTTGAATTTTGTCAAATGTTTTTTCTGCATCTATTGAGTTGATTATATGGTTTTTGTCCTTTGTTCTATTAATATGGTGAATAGCATTTATTGATTTACATATGTTGAACCAACCTTGCTTCCTAGGGGTGAATCCCACTTGATCATAGTGAATTTAATGTACTGTTGAACACAGTTTGCTAGTATTTTGTTGGGGATTTTTGCATCTGTTTGTCAGTGACTGGTTGTAGTTTTATTTTCTTATAGTGTCTTTGTCTGGCTTTGGTATCAGGGTAATGCTGGTCAAGTAAAATAAGTTTGGAAGTATTCCCTCTTCATTTTTATGAAGAATTTTGGAAGGATTGTAATTAGTTCTTCTTTAAATGTTTGCTAGAATTCAGCTGTGAAGCCATTTGGTCCTGGGCTTTTCTATGATGGGAGACTTTTAATTACTGATTCAGTCTCCTTACTCTTTATTGGTTTTTTCAGATTTGTAATCTCTTTGTGATTCACTCTTGGTAGATTGTATGTTTCTTGGCATTTATCTATTTCTTCTAGGCTGTCCAGTTTGTTGGCATATGATTGTTCATAGTAGTTTTTATAGTCCTCTGTGTTCCTGTGTTATCAGTTGTAATGTGTCCTCTTTCATTTCTGATTTTAGTCTTCTCTTTTTCTAAGTCTAGCTGTAAGAGTTTGTCAATTTGTCTAGCTTTTCAAATAAATTGACTCTGTTTCATTGATCTTTTCTATTGTTTTTCAAGTTTCAAATTCATTTATTTCTTCTCTGATCTTTGTTATTTCCTCCCCTCTGCTAACATTGGGCTTAGTTTGTTCTTTTTCTGCTTCCTTGAGGTGTAACATTCGGTTGTTTATTTGAGATCTTTATTCTTTTTTGATGTAGGCACATGTTGCTATAAACGTCCCTCTTAGAACTGCTTTTGCTGCATCTCATAAGTTTTAGGTTGTTGTGTTTCTATTTTTCTTTGTCTCAAGATATTTTAAAATTTCCCTTTAATTTCTTTTTTGACCCACTAATTGTTCAGGAGATATTGTTTAATTTCCACATATTTGTTAATTTTTCAATAATTCCTGTTATTGATATCTAGTTTCGTACCATTGTAGTTGGAAAAGATACTTGAAATGACTTATATCTTCTTAAATTTGTTAAGACTTGCTTTGTGACCTAACATATGATCTATCGTGGTAAATACTCTGTGTGCACTTGAGAAGAATTTGTATTCTGTTGCTATTGGGCAGAATGTTTTATGTACGTCTTTTAGGTCTATTTGCTCTAAAGTGTAGTTCAAGTCCAGTGTTTGTATATTGATTTTTTGCACAGATGATCTGTCCAATGTTAATAGTGAGGTATTGAAATCTCCTACTATTATTATGTTGCAGCCTATGTTTCCCTTCAGATCTCTTAATGTTTGCTTTACATATTTAGGTGTTCCAATGTTGAGTGTGCATATATTTGTAATTGTCTTATCCTGTTGATGAATTGACTTCTTTGTCTCTTTGTCTCTTTTTACAGTTTTTGCCTTGAAGTCTATTTTGCTTAAAAAAACTACAGCTACCCCTGCTGTCTTTGTTTCCATTTGTGTGGAATCTTTTTACATCCCTTACTTTCAGTCAGTGAGTATCCTTTAAGGTGAAGTGAGTCTCTTGTAGGAAGCATGTAGTTGGGTTTTGTTCTGTTTATCCATTCAGCCACTCTGTGCCTTTTGATTGGAAAATCTAATCCATTTACATTCAAAGTATTTTTTTTTATTCTTTTAAAAAAAATTTTATTTCAGAATATTACATGGGTACAAATGTTTTGGTTACATAAATTGCTTTTGTGCTGTTTGAGTCAAAGTTATAAGTGTGCCCATCCCCCAGACAGTGTGCATTGTTCCCCTTAGGTGTAAGTTTTCTGGTTGTTTTGTAGATGCCTTGTTCCTTTCTTCCTCTGTTGTTTTCTTTTGTGATTTGATGGCTTTTTGTGGTAGTATGCTTTGGATTTGTTCTTTTTATCTTTTGTGTGTCTGTTATAGGCTTTTGCTTTTTGGTTACCCTGAGACTTACATAAGATGCCTTATAATTGGCCATTTTAAGCTGATAATGCCTTAACTTTGATTGCATACACATACTCCACACTTTTACTCTACTTCATCCCACATTTTGTGTTTTCAGTGTCACAATTCACATTTGAAAAAATAATTTGTATCCTTAACAAATTATTGTATCTTTAGTTCTTTCTAATAGTTTTACCTTTTAACCTTTATGCTAGAGATATACTTGATTTCTCCCACTGCCATTACAGTACAAATCCACTTATTTTGGATTTGACAGTGTACTTAACTTTTACATGTTATATTTTATGTTTTTTTGTTACTAATTAGCATCTTCTTCCTTCAGCTTGAAGAACTGCCTTTAGCATTTCTTGTAAGGCAGGTCAAGTGGTGATAAGCTCTCTTAGCTTTTGTTTACCTGAGAAAGTCCTTATCACCTCTCCATTTTTGAAAAATGGAGTGTCTGGGTATAGTATTTTTTGTTAGTAACATTTTTTATTTCAGGATTTTGAATATTTCATCCCACTTCCTCATGGCCTGCAGAGTTTCTGCTGAAAATCCACTGATGATATTAATATTAGGGGTGTTACCCTGTATGTAGCAATTCCTATTCCCCTTGCTGTTTTCAAAACTCTCTGTCTTTAGCTTTTGAACATTTGATTATCATGTGCTAAGGTGTGGGTCTCTTTAGATTCATCTTATTCGGTGTCATTTGGGCTTCTTGGATCTGGATTTTTATTTTGTTTGCCAGACTTGGGAAGTTTTCTGCCATTGTTTCTTTGAATATGTTTTCTGTCCCTTTCTCTTCCTCCACTCCTTCTGGGACATCAGTAATGCATATGTTGTTACACTTGATGGTGTCCCGTAAGTCTGTTAAACTATCTGTCATTCTTTGTCATTCTTTTTCCTTTTTGTTCCTCCATTTGTATGATTTCCATTGACATGTCTTCACGTTCACTGATACTTTCTTCTGCTTAATCTAGTCTGCTGTTGAACCCCTCTATTGAATGTTTTAGTTCAGTTATAGTATTCTTCAGCTATATGGTTTCTGTTTGGTACTTTTTAATACTTTCTATCTATCTCTTTGTTGAAATTCTCAGTTCTTGCATTGCTCTCCTGACCTTGGTGAGTATCTATATGACCATTATTTTGAATTCCTTGTCAGGTAAATCACATATTGTGACTTCACTTGGTTCTATTCCTGGAAATTTATCTTGTTCTTTTATTTGGAATATATTCCCGTTTCTTCACTTTCTTTGACTCTTTGTTGGTTTGTGTGCATTAGATAAGCCAGCTGTCTTTGTCAATCTTGTCAGACTGGCCTCATGTAGGAGAAGGATCTCACCAGTCTTCCCAGTTAGAGATTTTAAGGTGCCTCTCAAATCTTTTTGTTTGTCCAGACTGCTATCTCTGTTTTTGGTGGCCCCCTTGAGCTTATGATATACCTGGTCCTATCAGTACCCTGAGACTGGTAAGGTAGGACCCAGACTCTAAATGTAGCTGGAAAGGTTGGGGTGTTGGATGTGTGCTTCAGTTCCTTCTGTCTTCATGGTGAAACCGAGTGTGGTCATTTATCCCCTGCTTTCTGTGCAGAAAGCCAGGGAGAGGATCTGTGGCAAATTCCCTTATTCACTTTTAGGGCACACCCTCTGCTTCTGGTGAGATAGCTGCTAGAAATGGGCCCATTATATGTCCACCTCTTTGTTTTCTGTGGTCTAGGGCCACTCAGGAATGCAAAATTCCATCAACTCCCAGAGCTAGGTTGTTAAGGAGACAGGCCCTTGGGTGGGAGCTGTAGAAGTTGTGGCACTCAGTGCATGACCACATTCTTTCTAGGAATAATGGGTAGACCTGTGTTTATCCCTTGGGCTAGCTGGGGGAAAGGCTTGTGAAGTGCTGAGCTCTGGCTGCCAGAGGGCTATTTTCCCCTTGAGCTCCCCAGTGAAGGTTCGTTAGAATGCAGGCTGTGAAGTAGCCACTGGAAGTGTGCCTCTTCTGGAGAGAAAACAGGATCTACACATTCTTGCCCCCTTTCTGCACTTCTCCAAGGGGGTGTAGCCCCAGGAAGTGTCTGTGCTCTTGTTTAAAACCATTTCTTTCTTCTGTAGTCTAGGGAGACTTGCATATGCCTAGTCCCTCCTGCTTCCAGATCTAGATCTAAGAGGTTTAGGATAGAGTCTTTCAGAAAGTAGCTTTAAAAGTTGGGGCACTCAATGAGTGGCATAAATCCCTTCCAGAGAAAAACAGGGAGCTGTGTTTTTAAAGCCCCTTCTCTGCACCATTCCTGGGAGATGAAGCCCCTGGAAGTGCTTATGTGCCCATGCAAAACTGCCCCTTTTTTTCCTGTGGTCTAGGGAGATACACATAGGCACCCATATAAAATAGCTGTTTTTTCCTGTGATCTAGAGAGACTCTTGTGTGTCTAATCTCCTCCACAACCAGAGTTGGTGAATTAAGACCCAAACCATGGAGAACCTTAGAGTTAGAGCTGTATATGTGAGGTCCAAATCCTCCTCTTCACAGAAAGAAGTTGGGTGTTGGGATTCCTTTCCCAAATTTTTGGTGCTGTGCCTGGGGCGGTGTCCATGACCAAGTATGCCTCCACTTTCCTATCCCTTTAGTGTGGATGTTTTCTCAGTTGCCCAGTGAATAGGAGTCTCTCAACTAGCCTCTGACTTTGTCTCAGAGGGAATTTATATGTGAAAAGATGTTTATTTGGTGTGTCCAGGGGTGGAGGGAGAGCCAGGAGCTTCTTACTAGGCCACATTGTTGACGTCACTCTCTTTGTAAGTTTTGATATGTTGTGTTTTAATTTTCATTTTGTCCAATGTATTTTCTAAAACTTTTATGATTTCTTTTTTTACCTATTGGTTGTTTACAAGTGTGTTGTTTCATTTCCATAAATTTGTGTGTTTTCCTGTTTTCCTTCTTTTATTGATTTGCAGCTCATTCCATTGTGATTGGAAAAGTTACATTGTAAGAGTTTGGTCTTTTAAAATTCATTAAGACTTGATTTCAGCCTAACCCATGATCTATTGTATAGAATTTTCCATATGTACTCAAGAAGGATGTGATTCTGCTATAGTTGAGTGGAGTCTTGTGTATATGCCTGATGTGTCACACTGATGTATAATGTTGGAAAATTAGGACTTGTCCTCTATTTTCTTACTGATTTTCTCTCTGGTGGTTCTTTTTACTATTGAAAGTGAGCCATTGAATTTCCAACTGTTATTGTAGAACTGTCTGTTTCTCCCTTCAGTGGGGGTAATTTTTATTTCATATATTGGGCACTCTGTTAGGTTTCTATATATTTACAATTTTTATATCTTCTTGCTGTATTGACCTTTTTTCAATATGTAATGTCCTTTTTTGTCTCTTGTAGCCTTTTGTGATTTGAAGTCTGTGTCTGACATCAACGTACAGTCACCTCAGCTCTTTTGGTTACTATTTGCATGTGATATCTTTTTCCATCATTTTGCTTTCAGCCTCTTTTTATCCTTATATCTACAGTAAGTCTCTTGTGTACAGCATATGGATGGATCCTATTATTTTATCCAATGTGCCTTTCTCTGCCTCTTAATAGGAGAGTTTACTCCATTTACATTAATGTGACTTCAGATAAAGATGATTTTAATTCTGTCATTTATCTATTTGTTTTCTGTATATGTTTTTCCTTCAGTTCCTCCATTTAAGAATTTTACTTGACTTTTTTGTAGTGTGCCATTTTGATTCCCTTCTTCTTTCCTTTTTAAATTTATTTTCGTGGTGATTACAATTAGTATCTTAAACTTACAAACCTAATTTGAATAATACCAAATTAGTTTGCAGATGTACAAATACTTTGCTTCTGTATGTCTCTGTCCCTCCCCCTTTATGTTGTAATTGTCACAAATTACATCTTTATACATTGTCTTCCTAGGGACATGGGTTTATAATTATTGCTTTACTCATTTACTTAGTAAACCAAGTAGGAGAAAGAGAGGTTACAAACCATATCAAAAGTACAATGGCTTTATATTAAAAGTACAATGGATTTATATTTACCTATGTAGTTACCTTGTGTTATTTTTTTTTTAGTATTTTATGGTTTTAAGGTACTGTCTAGTGTCCTTTGGTTTCAGCCTGAATGTTTCCCTTTCACATTTTAGGTACTGATAATGGACAATCTCAGCTTGTGTTTAACTGGAAGTGTCTTACTTTCTGATTCATTTTTGAAAGATAATTTTGCTGGATATAGAATTATTAACTGACAGTATTTTTTTCTTTTCTACTACCATCCCACTGCCTTCTGGCCTCCATAGTTTCTGAGAAGAAATTCATTGTTAATCTTAATGAGGCTTCCTTATACGTGAAGAGTCACTTCTCTCGCTGTTTTCAAAATTCCTTCTATTTCTTTGGGTTTTGACAATTTGACTATAACACGTCTTAGTGTGGAGCTCTTTGAGTTTATCTGCTTGGAGTTTGTTGAGCTTCTAGGATGTATATATTGATGTTTGGAAAGGTTTTGGAAAGTTTTTTCCATTATACCTTCAAATATTTTTACATCCCCTTTCTTGATTTCTCCTGGGACACCTATAATGTATATTTTGATAAGTTTAATGTTATGCCACTGGTGCCTCAGGCTCTGTTTATTTTACTTACTCTTTTTTTTCTGCTTCTCACATTGAATAATTTTAATTGTCTTCTAGTTTGTTGATCTTTCTTCCTCCTGCCTAAATCTGCTGTTGAACCCCTCTAATGAGTTTTTCTTATTTCAGTTATTCTACTTTTTAGTTCCAAAATTTGTTTGATTTTTGTAATGTCTGTCTTCTTACTGATATTCTCATTTTTCTCATACAGCATTTTGCTGATTTCTTTGTCCATGGTTTCCTTTAGCTTGTTGGACATATTTAAGACAGTAGATAGTAGATTTAACATCTTTGACTGATAACTACAATGTCTGGGCTTCCTTGGGGTAGTTTCTGTCAAATCTTTTTTCTTGTTTATTTTTATTGTCTTATTTTTTATTTTTTGAGACTGGACATTTTAAATACTGTGTTGTGGTAAATCTGGAAATCTAATTTTCCCACTCCTCAGGGATTGCTGAATCTTATTTGTTGAGGGCTGACATTATCCATTTGTGACTTTTGCAAACTATTTTTGCAAGGTGTGTATTTCTTATTGCATGTGGTCATGGAAGTATCTTCTGTTGTCTCTGGTCAGGTGGTGACCTGATAAGGATTGCCTTAAATATCTGGCTCCAAAAAGGAAAAATAAAAAACAAACAAATACTGTCTCTATAAATCCCTTGGAAGCTGCTTAGGACCACAGGGATTGAAGCAGTAGTGGCCAGCCTTTGTACTAGCCCCTCAATAATCAGACCCAGCAAGCAGCAATCAGATCACACAATGCCATATTTGGAAGACTAGGTCCTTTTTGCTTACCCTGGTTCCAGCAAGCTATACCAGAAATACAAGAGACTGTCTCTTTGTGTTATATCACATCTCACTCATAGCAGAGAAGCTGTACTGTAAGTGGACTCAAGGTCATTGCCCCAGCTCAATAAATAAATACTCCACATCTTGAGTATTATTTGTTTTGTTTGTGTTTTCAGAAAATATATATTCGTTTATTTACTTTTTAAGTCTCATTGAAAGTCAAAATGAAACATGTAAAAAGCTATTATTTTTATTTTATTGTTTTACTTAATTATATAACTAATGTATATAATTATATATAATATATATAAAGATACATATAATATATATAATAATATAAAGATATATAATATATAATTATATATATAATTATATTTATATTACAGAGTCATATATTACATATTTGTGTTTTATATAACCATACTTGATATTTTCTAAGTACTTAAAGAATGTTTTTATAGCATATGAATAATGCATTTTTATATCTTCATGATTTTGCTATGTTGAGAAACTGTTCCTGTTGTCCATGTTTGGCTCTGGTGTTTTAGTTTACTGTATTTAGGTTAAATTTATTTTTGTTTAACATGTTTTACTGTAGTTTTTTTTTCCAGTTCTCTTGAGTAAGTGTGTAACTATTGACCTGCTTATTCATGTTGTATTTTAAAATTGTCCTTTCTTGAAAATGTTGTATGCAAATTATAATAAATAGTGTATTTAGATTGGTATGTTTTCCACTCCAGTAAAATTTTGATTCTTTCTTGACTTGGCCAGGAAATATATTTTCTGAACCAGGGAAAGAAATGCTAAAAACCAAATTGATAGAAAGTAGACAGATGGCAAGACTGACAACATCTGCATTAAGGAGGTAGATAAATGGGAGCCTTAATAATCCGTATAAATTGACTATATCAATCAGATAAGCTTAGAAGGGAATAAGAGTTGATTGTTTTAGCTTTACAGAAAATTATTTTCTTGTTTTGGTGAAACATATTGTTTCATGTATGTGTAGATAATTTGTAATATGTAGGGGTTTTTTTTGTTTTTTGTTTTATGGGGTTTTTTTTGTTTGTTTGTTTGTTTGAGACAGAATCTTGTTCTGTCACCCAGGCTAGAGTGCAGTGGCACGTTCATAGCTCACTGCAGCCTCGAACTCCAGGGCTCAAACAGTCCTCCTGCCACAGCCTACCAAGTAGCTGTGGCTATAGGCGCAAACCATCATGACCAGCTAATTGCTTTTATTTTTTGTAGTGACAGGGTCTTGCTCTGTTGCCCAGGCTGGTCTCAAACTCCTGGGCTCAAGTCAGCCTCCTGCCTCAGCCTCCCAAAGTGCTGGGATTGATTACAGGCATGAGTTAGGATTTTTACCTTATTGTAAATTTCTGCATTTTACAGGATTTTGCTTTAATGTATGGATATAATTCTTACTGCAGAATATTTCATTTCATTGTAATATAGTTTGCTTGTAATTCAAGTGTAGCAGAATATACCATTTCATGGCAAAAATATTTATAAGTATTAATCTTTTGATTCATGAGAATAAACTTGAGTATATACTATCATTATTCTTATTTTACAGAAGAGGAAACTAAAGGACATGGGATAAATAGCTTGCTGAAGGTAATACGAAATAAAAAGTGGTGGAAGCAGGATTCAGACTCTTTATCTGTCAATCAGTCTATTTGACTCCAAGGTTTATGCTCTTAATGACAAACCCATGTCCTCTAGGACAATCATTCTCAAAGCTCAGTCCATAGGTTTCTGGGAAACCCTTTGAATGGTTCATGTGTTCGAAACTTTTTTCATAATAATATCAAAGCATTATTTGCCTTTTTTAATTGTATTGACGTTTGTACTGGTAGTACATAAACAGTGGTGTTACAGTTGCTGGCTCCTTAGCATAGATCAAGGCAGTGGCACCAAACTTTACTAGTAGTAATTGTACTCACCACTGCTATACACTTGTAGTAAAAAAAAAAAAGCTAGTTTCACTTAAGAATGTCTTTGATGAAGTGGTAAAAATTATTAGTAGTAGTTTTATTGAAGCTGATCCTTGAGTCACATCTTTTTAATATTCTGAATGTCTAAATAGAAGTACGTGTAACACACTATTGCTGTATACCAAAGTACCATGGTTGTCTAAAGGAAAAATATTTGTGTCATTGTGTGAGTTGCCTGCAGAACTAGGCATTTGGTTTCATGAAACACCATTTTTACTTGAAACAATGACTGACAGACAAATTTTGGTTATATAGACTTGGATATTTGGCAAAGTGAGCCTGTCACTTCAAGGAAAAGAAGTGACAGGATTTTTTTTTAATCCAATGATAAAATTTGATTTGTCAAGAGAAAATAAGAATTTTAGAAAATTTGATTCTGCCACCATGAGCTTAACAAGCTGCCTGATACTTAAAGACTTCTAAGATAAGATGGGTGGTGATATTAATGAATGTGATGTTTTAAAAAATAGTGCAATGAAGCATGTGAACATTTGGAAGATCTGCATAACTCAGGAAACCAGTATTTTTCAAAGGACCAATACATGATATTACAAAATCCCATTTTAATGGAAGATGGATTTTCATGTAACATAGTGTGAAAGGTTTATTGTTAATGGTTTTAGATTTCATATTGCAAATAACTTTCAAGAAACTATCATTTGTATAGTTTGGATGTAGTATTAAAGAAAACTATCCACAATTATTTGAAAAGCCTATTACAATTCATCTCCCTTTTCCACCCAGTTATCTGCGCAAAGCCAAGTTTTCTTTATGTATTTCAGGTTAAACAATATTTGGCAATGGATTAAATGCAAATCTGATATGAGAGTTTTTTTTTTTTATTAAGCCAGACATTAAAGAGATTTACATAATGTAAAATAGTACTACTCTTCTCATTATTTGTTTTGGAAAATATAGTTACTTTTTCATAGAAATGTTAGCAATTTTTAAATGAAATTGGTTTCTTGCTATTTTAAATGAATTAATAGATAAATACCAGTTTCTCAGTTTTTGTTTCTAATATGATAATATTTATCTGTATTTCTCCCATGTAAACAAATGGAAGTCCATTTTTTTTAGAGAGTATTAGAGGGTTCCAAGAACAAAAAGTTTAAGAATCACTGCTCTCAGAAAATGTGTTAAGAAAGTAAAGTACATGTGAGGAAAGAGAAATTGAAATTACGTATTTTAAAAATTGCATTCCATGGTTTACCTGTGGTAGACAAAGAGAAGCAATTTCTTTGGTCACCATAGTTTTTAATCAGCTATCAAATACACTCATTTTGAATTCAGTCTTTCCCTTTCAAACCATTTGTATGTAAGACATTTATTTGTAGAATATTGCTGTTATTTTTTGATGTTAACATGACACTAATCTGAGCATTTTCTTGAGGATGATAGAACTGTATAAACTATGCTAAAAGCCTTTTAGGAGTATAATAACAGTTTGCTAGTTGACCACCTATTTTCTTACCTTAATCTTTTTTCTTTTTAATTGGATTCTTAGAGGAATCTGTGGGCTTACTTCACTGATGAGAATTCAGTATATATGTCATTTCGTGGGACCTGTGGACAGTACATTTAATCAGGTTGTAAATTTTGATGAATGTAGTTCCATTCTTAGGACTACTTACAGGGTTTAGTTAATAGATACTAAAGCTAAAAACATCTGAATGTATGTTTTTCCTCATATCTCTCTTCAGGATGATGTAGCTTTGCCAAAGACTTAGAAGCTAAGCAGAAAATGAGCTTAACATCCTGGTTTTTGGTGAGCAGTGGAGGCACTCGCCACAGGCTGCCACGAGAAATGATTTTTGTTGGAAGAGATGACTGCGAGCTCATGTTGCAGGTAATTGTGTCAGACTTCTCTAAATGTGTCTACTCAGAACTTGGAATTACTGTAAAATATTTTTCTACTTCTTCAGAGAACAACACTTTAGATGTGAACTTTCTGTCTCTCCTGTTACCTCTAGCTATCAGTTTAGTTGATTTTTCACCCCCTTGAATCACCTAAGAAAAAGTTCTAAGTCTTAGGGATTATATTTTGAAAAATGAGGGCTCAGAAAAAAGAAGTTTTATTCTTAAGTAAGAAGTTTCACATTACTTACTTTTAAAGTAAGACCTTGTAAATAATTCATAAAATTAGGATAGCATGGAGTAAAACTGAGTTTTAATTATGGATACTTAAGTGATATTGAAATTAGTTTGCTAATTGCTTCTTTTAGAGATGTTCATTATTATGTCTACCAGTAGTTTGAGCATGATTAAAGATTGTTGGTATTTTTAAAAAATAAGTTTTATTGTTTACATTTAAGGTATACAACATGATGCTGTGGGATACATACAGATAATAAAAAGGTTACTATAATGAAACCAATAAACATATCTGTCATCTCACATAGTTACCCATTTTTTTTTGTTTTTGTGACAAGAGCAGCTGAAATCTATTCATTTAGCATGAATCCCATACAGTACGATTTTATTACCTGTAGTCCTCATATTATACATTAGATCTCTAGACTTATTCATTTCACATATCTGCTACTTTGTATTCTCTGACCTATAGCTCCCCATTCCTCCTTCCTCCATAACTATTACTTTGTTCTCTAGCTCTGTATATTTGAATTTTTTTTTTTAAGATTACACATACAAGTGAGATCATGCAATATTTTTCTTTCTGTGTCTGACTTGTTTCACTTAGCATACTGTCCTCCAGGTTCATTCATGCTGTAGCAAATGGCAAGATCTCATTCTTTTTTAGGGCTGAATAATATTACATTGTATATATGTACCACAGTTTCTCTATCCATTTGTTCAGTTCATTGATGGATACTTAGGTTGTTTCCATGTCTTGGCTATTGTGAATAATGCTGCAGTGAACATGGAAGTGCAGATATCTTTATGAGGTGGAGATTTCATTTCCCTTGGGTGTATGCCCAGAAGAGAGATTGCTGGGTTATATAGTAGTTCTATTTTTAATTTCTTTAGAAACCTCCATACTGTTTCCATAATGGCTGTACCAGTCTACGTTCCCACCAGTAGTGTACAAGAGTTCCCTTTTCTCCACATCCTCACCATTTGTTGTCTTTTGACTTCTTGATACTATCCATCCTAACTGGTGTGAAGTAGTGTCTCATAGTGGTTTTGATTTGCATTTCTCTGATGATTAATGATGGTGAGCACCTTTTCACGTACCTGTTGTCCCTTTTTATGTCTTCTTTGGAGAAATATCTATTCAGGTCTTTTGCCCCATGTTTTAATCCAGTTATTTTCTCACTATTGAATTCTATAATATGAGGTTTTTTTACACATTTTGGATATTAACCCCTTATCAGCTATCTTGTTTGCAAATATTTTTTCCTAATCTATAGGCTACTGTTTCATTTTGTTGATTGTTTCCTTTTCTGTGCAGAAGCTTTTTAGTTTGTAGTCCCATTTATTCATTTTTGCTTTTGTGGCCTGAGATTTTGGTGTGATATCAAAAAAATCATTGCCAAAGCCAATTTCTAGGAGCTTTTTCCTTAGTTCTCTTCTAGGAGTTTTATAGTTTCTGGTCTTCTATTTAGAGTTTCATCCATTTTGAGTTGTATTTTTGTACGCGGGTAAGATAAGGGTCTAATTTTATTGTCTTGCATGTGGAAATACAGTTTTCCCAGTACCATTTATTGAAGAGACTATCCTTTTCCCGTTGTTTCTCTTGGTGCCCTTGTCAAAAATTAGTTGACTGTATATGTTTGGATTTATTTCTGGGCTTTCTATTCAGTTCCACTGGCTTTTGTCTCCTTTTTATGTCAGTACAATACCATTTTGATTAATATTATAGCTATGTAATATAATTTTAAATCAGCAAGTCTGATGGCTTCAACTTTGTTTTTCTTTCTCAGAATTGTTTTGGATATTATAAGGTATCTAAAGGTTGCTGGTATTTACTGAATCATGTGTTAAGGAGTTTTTTTTTTTCTTTCAGAATATTATGGGGGTACAACACTTTGGTTATATATATTGCCTATGCACTGCCCAAGTCAGAGCTACAATCATGGACATCCCCCAAACTGTGTGCTCTGCATCCATTAGGTGTGAGTTTTCCCATCCCCTCCCCTACCACCCTCCCACCTGTCCAACCCCTGATGAATATTATTTCCATGTGTGCACATAAGTATTGATCAGTTAGTACCAATTTGATGGTGAGTACCAGTGGTGCTTGTTTTTACATTCTTGAGATATTTTGCTTCGAAGAATGGGCTCTAGTTCCATCCAGGATAATACCAGATGTATTAATTCACCATTGTTTTTTATTGCTGAGTAATACTCCATGTTATACATATACCACATTTTATTAATCCACTCATGTATTGATGGGCACCTGGGTTGTTTCCACATCTTTGCAATTGTGAATTGTGCTGCTATAAAAATTCAAGAAAGAGTTATTTTTAAGAGATACTTTTTAAGATCTCCTTGGCTAAGGTAATCAGCAGAAAAATAGATCTCCAGATTTTTTAGGATTTATTTAATAGGTCCTGGCAATGTAGAATAAAGTCTTATCCCTTTGCCTCATTTCTTATGGGGCAGGGGGTTTAAAAACAGTAAACATGTACTTACAGAAGAAATGTTTATTCTAGTAGCTCCGTGGTTGTCATCTAGTCCACCCACCCCACCAAGGACATTTGGCAGTATTTGTAGACATTTTTGATTGTCACAGATGGTGGGGGGTAGAAGTGATTGCTATTGTCTTCTAGCGGGTAGAGTCCAGGGATGCTGCTAAACATGCTATAATGTATGGCATACTTCCCCTCCCTACCTCCCCTACACACACAACAAAGAATTATCTGGCCCAGGGGTCAGATAACATGTGGTCTTCTAGGTCCTTAAGTGCAGCCTTTTGATTGAATCCTAACTTTACAGAACAAATCCTTTTATTTTTATTAATATATTTTTGTTCATCTTTTATATTTTTATTTTATTTTTAAAATGAATGTATTTAAAATACCAAAGAATAAAATAAGTTTCAACAAAACAATCCTCCTGGATTGACCGGCACAGTTAGAACATTAGTAAGCCATAAGGGCTAAATTGACAGTTGCTACACTCATGATTTAGTTCTAACTTCCCCTGCCTGACTGAGCCACTACCACATGAGGCTGGTTGGTGAGAGTTTATGGGGTTCAAGTATGCCGTCTGCTATCAGCTTTTGATAGTAGTGCACTGTGTTTCTGTTTGAAGTGGAATTTGTGAGTAGTTGCACAGCTCGACAGCATTTTTTAATTCTGTCTACTTAACAGCCCATCATGTCAAAGAAGACCAAGAGAATGCTAAAGGAAGAAAACAGATTTTTTAATGAGGATTGGGAATTGCAATATTATCTCGTTTCTGCTAAAAGATGAGATGATTTGCCTGCTTTGTGATACTACAATATCAACATTAAAGAAATTCAATGCTTGTCACCATTATATTAATAACACTCATAAGGATCACAAGTACTTTAAATTAGAGGGAGAGGCGCAGAAGGTTGTATTGCAGAAATTAAAAGATGAAAAGCAAAAGCGCAGACAATTCTTTAAAGCAGCAATAAGACCTGGAAATAATGCCATTGTAGGAACTTATAAAGTAGCTTATATACTCGGGAAAGAAAGGAAGCCATTCAGTGATGTAGAAATGGTGAAAGAATGCATTGTCAAAGTTGTAGGATGCTTAGACCCTGATAACGTTTCAAAGTACAAACAACTGCCTCTTTCAAGGGAACAATAACTGATCAGCAGCATGAATTAGCCTTCAACTTAACTACTTCATGCAATATTTCGAAAGGAAAATGTATATTATTCAGTTGCTTTGGATGAATCAACTGATACTACTGACTGAGCACAGGTTTTATACTTCATTTGGGTCATAACAGAAGATTTTCTTTGCTGTATAAAGAATTACTCCCTTTGGGTACTCTTGCGAACAGAACATGGGGAATAGATACCTTCAACAACTGTCAAGGTAAATGTGAAGTTGGACTGAATTTGGTAAATTTAGTGAGTGTATGTACAGGATGGTGTAACTTCCATGACAGAAAAACATGAAGGGTTTATTGCACAGATAAAAAAGGTATTAACAGATTGAGATGCGCTCATTTCTTTTCATTGTATCTTGCATCAGCAAAATCTCTGTGCTAAAGCTACTATTTTAAGTGACACTTTGCAACAAGTTATAAGTATTGTTAACTATATTCATGCAAATGCAACACAGCATCGTCAGTTTTGTAACATGCTAAAGTTGAACAATGAGATATTCAGTGTGGATTTGCCATATCATTCTAAAGTGTGTTGGCTATCGCAGGGACAGGTGTTAGCCAAAATTTTATCTCTGTGAGAACAGATAGTTAAATTTTATGAAGAACAGAATTAGCAATGAGAATTATTGAAAGAAGATTTCTATAGGAATGCAGCATTTCTATGTGATATCATGTCAAATCAAAACGACATGAATATTTCTTTGCAAGGTAAAACTAAGTCTATATATGATATGTGGCAAAATATCCAAGCATTTTGAAAAAATTTATCTTTTCTGAAAGCATTTCTTCAAAAGGAAATTTTGGGTGAACATTTTCCCCACTTAGCAAAGGTCATTGATGAGCAGGATGATATATGCAAATCATTTGAAGTATATGCAGTTTTTATAGACCTATTAATTGGAGAATACAAAGAAAGATTCACTGACTTTGAGAATCATGACATCACGCTCAAATTAGCATTTCAGCCTCACCTAGTTGATATCACCAAGGCACCTAAAGAACTACAGATGGAATGGATTGAGCTCTCAGTAGATGACATTTTAAAGTCATTGTTCGATGCTAAGAAAGATCCAACTGAAATATGGAAAAATGTGGTAGAATACCCATGCCTTCGGCAACATGCCTGAAAAATGCTTTCATGCTTTTCAACCACTTATTGCTGCGAATCTACATTCTCCTACCTAACCCAAATCAAGATGCCTTTAAGGTCACAAATGACTGATACCCATCTAGAGGATCAACTGAAACTACAGACCTCCATGCTGCAACCAAATATTCAAATGCTTTCCAAGAAAAAGCAGACATAACAAAGTCATTAAAAGGTTAATTAACTTTAAAATTAACAAATAGTTTTCATTTTGTTTGAAATTACTAAGTACGTAGTAGTTAGATTTTTACAAAATAATGTACATTTTTAAGTATATCTAATTGAAGTTGCTTGAATGTGGCCTTATTTGATAATAGCTAAATTAATGCAGCCTTCCAACATGAAAAGGTTCCCCACCCCTGATCTGGCCCAAAATGTCAATAGTGCCTAGATTGAGAAATCCTGCATTATCCCAAGAAGAATCAGATTTTTATATATTTGTATGCATTTTGACTTTATAATTAAAGAAATTATTTTATTGTTTTGAGACAATGTAAGTAAAGACACTGTACAGCTGTGTGAGTAAGTTGCATATACAGTGACACCTTAATTAAATCAATGAGGGAAATAGAATAGTGCAGAGATTTTCTGGTCTCCTTTCTGGTGATAGAGCAGTGAGAGTAGCAACTGAGAAAAACATGGTAATGATTCTGTTTGGGTGTAAGCCTGTTGGAACTGGTCCATATCTTAGGGTCAGATGGGAGGAGCTCATTCATCAGGGAGTGGAAAAGGTGCTTTCTAAGTGGCAGTTGTATCACCCGCAGAGCAGTATCCCAAGAAAGATACTGGGAATGGCTGGCCGTTTGTTTAGGAGCTAGCAGGGTAAGTCCCCTCTCACATGCAGATATGCACTATTAAGAGACATGATTGGTAAGGTTTCTATGTCTTGAAAAAGAACAAATTTGGACATCTCCCACTTCCCAATTTCAAAATTTATAAGGTTAGTGATACTGACATAAGGGTAGACATACAGACCATTGGAATAACATTGAGACACCAGAAATAAACTCACACATCTATGGCTTTTATGGGTTGAATTGTGTCCCCCAAAAAGATATCTCGAAGTCCTAATATCTCATACCTATGAATGTGACCTTATTTGGAAATGGAGTCTTTGAGTATATAATCAAATTAAGATGACATTATTAGGGTGGGCCCTAATCCAATATGACTTGTATCCTTATAATAAGAGGAAATAACACACACAGAAGGAATTTGGCCATGTGAAGATAAAGCCAGAGGATAAAGTTATGATACCACCAGCCAACTACCATTTGGGGCTACTACAAGCTAGAAGAGGCAAGGAAGGATCCTCCCTTAGAGGTTTCAGAATGAATATGGCCCTGCCAACACCTTAATTTTGAACTTTATCTTCCATGACTGTGAAAGAATAAAACTTCTGTTGTTTTAAGCCATCCAATTGTATTACTTTGTTATGGCAGCCCTAGGAAACTACTACAATGGCAATCCATTTTTGACAGTGGTGCCAAGTGCATTCAGTAGAGGAAAGAAAAGTCTCTTCAACAGGTAGGGCTGGAACAACTGGATTTCCATATGCAAAAGAATGAAGTTGGGCCCCTACCTCACACCATATACAAAAATTAACTCAAAATGAATCAGTGACCTAAATATTAGAGCTATATATCCATCAACAGAAGAATGGATAAAATATGGTATGCATGCAATGGAATATTATTCAGCCATAAAAAGGAATGAAGTTCTGATGCATGCTACAACATGAATGAATCTTGAAAACATCATCCTAAGTAAAATAAACCAGACACAAAGGACAAATGTTATGAATTCATGTATATGAAATATCTAGAATATGCAAATTCATACTTGAATATTCCAGATAGAGACAGAAAGTAGATTAGTGGTTACCAGGAACTGATGGAAGGGAGGAATGGGGATTTATTGCTTAATAGTTATAGAGTTTCTGTTTGGGGTGAGGAATTTATGCTACTGAATTGTATACTTAAAAATGGTTAATTTTAATTTGGTGATTGTTTCTGATGGGTATCTTCTCTTATGACCATTTTTTAATTATGCTTTATTTTTAAATACAATATTTAAAATATATAAATATGTTAAAATATGTTTAAATAGAATATAAAGCATGATCACGCAAGAAAAATCCAGTTTTGACCTGTTCCTCAGGCCCCACCCCTAAAGAAACTTCTGCTGTTTATCTAGTAGGAGCATACTGCTTTTACTTCTGCCCTAGGTCCAGGGTATTCTCTGAAATAGGGGCCATAATTATTAATAGATACGCATGCTGGTATCTGGTAATCTGAATTGATGCTACAAATTGTTTTGAAGCTTCCACAATATTCTGGTTTTATAATTCTCATGTCTCAGAGCCAGAATTTTTTTGTTTTGTTTTCGTTCTGTTGTTTTAAGCTACTCATGTTAGTTTCTTAAAAATTGCTCTGAACTTTGTAACTTCGATACTTAATGCTATTTTATTGTCTTAGAAAACTTCTCTACCTCCATTATTTATGAAATGAGATAGGTCAAACAGCATATATTATTTTCTTTCCAACAAGTCATCATCAAGCATCTGCTGTTTGCTAGGCACTATGCTGGGTGCTGGATCCACGTATATACAGATAGGGTGTCTCTTTCCTTAAGGGCATAGCATCTAGTAGAAGGAGACACACGTGTAAACATGTAGGTATAAATAGCATGACATGGAGCCGTGATGGGAGTTTGTGTGGGGTGCACTGGGTGCAAAAAAAGAGATTAGTCAGTTCTACCTGTAGGAAAGTATGAGGATGAGAAATCTGAAGACTTCATAGAGGAGATTACTTGAGCTGAATAATCTTAAAAGATGAGTTCTAGAAGGTAGGAATGTGGTTGAGGATGTGATGTTGAAGATAGCATGACATTCAGTGTCTGTTTAGGTAATTAAAATAGTTTATATATAGGATGTAAAGGCAAACATTTTGAGAGATTAGGACTTGGGACCCCTCTAGGAAGCCAGATCTTGGAGGGCCTAGTGTGCTGTATTAAAGACTTTATATGTTTTAACCTTAGTTAGTAAGAGGACTCAGGAATTTTTAAGCAGAGCAATATTGCCTTGCCAAGTGCTTACTGTGCATTGTGTAATGGGAATTACTCCCTTTGCTGTTAGTATACTGAGGTTCACATAGTAACCCTGTAATAAATGGTTATCAAGTTCAGATTCATTGGTTCTCAGACTGTTTCTTCCTGTGACTGTAGTGATATTTTCAACAATTTCCACAGGTTTATAGTTCATCTTTCAGGTGCTTCCATCTGCAAACAACTCGCTAAGCTCTGGAGAGAGTGTATATGTGTGTGTTCTTTGAAAGAGACTTAAAAGCAGTTTTCAAAAATGACAGTTTGCCATTATAATTCCTTTTTGAACCTCTTTCTCTCTTTACCTCTTAGAGCTGTCCCATGAATTCCAGTTTTAGAAACCGTATTTTAAGTGAGGATAATTTTGTTCAGAAACATAGCACATTGTGTCCCATTTTCTCTAAGTCTTTAGACTCCTTATACAATTTATGTTATTGTTTTTAGCAATGAAAGAAGAAAACCTGCAGTAAATTTTTTTATTAAATACAATAAGATTCATAAAACATCATAAAATTATAATTCACATGTTTCTGTGTAACATTTCCAAATTATAAAAAAAATTATAATTTGATACAGCAAGGTCAGCTGATAAAATTTCTCTCAAAAGTAGAACATGTGAATTTAGTAGAAAAGAATATCTTAAAAATTTGGCTGCTTTCCTCTTTGGGGAGTGATGCCAAATTTGTATTGTAGAGTAGCACAATTTAAATCTCATTTAATCCAACTTTACTTTGATATTTCCCTATATTTATCTACTGTCCTATTAATGTTAGATATATAGCCAAAAATCTTTTGATTGGTATTTATTCTAGTATTTTGAAATATTTATTAACTTAAAAAAATTCCTTTCAGTCTCGTAGTGTGGATAAGCAACATGCTGTAATCAATTATGATGCCTCTGCGGATGAACATTTGGTGAAAGATTTGGGCAGCCTAAATGGGGTAAGTTAAGAGTGTATTTTGTGTCTTATTTGAATATTTGTTTAATATTTAAGAAGACAAATCAGATTACATTTCCTATTTATGTTTCTTTTTTTTTTAGTTTATATTTTACTTTTAAATGCTTACTAGGTACATAGTGCTTTGGGGACCATACAGTAGAATATGAAACTAGTTCATGTTCTGAAGAGACTGTATAAGCAAAATATACTTACAGAAATTCAAAAGTGGCTGATTATTATTATCTGTAATGGTTAAAGAAGACTTCTTTAAGACGTTGAGACCTAAGCTTGACTTCATTACATGGCTGGAATTTATATGTGGGATAACAGTAAAAATACATTCTTGGGGACAGAGACGTAAGGGTTAACTTTAGAAAATGAAGATGGAAAGGTGGTTTGGTGCCAGTTAGTGGATGACCTTCTCTACTAGGTTAAAAAAAAAAAAAGTGAAACATAACCATTAACAAATATAGTACATTATCTAAACCCCAGTGTTCATTATTGCTTCTTTGAATTCATACTTTGAAGATATTTTTGTATTACTGCTGTGAATTTTTCCTTATTTCTTCATTTGGTCTTTCTATATTTGGCAGAATATAAGTAGCCACAGACTATAAGAGAATGGTGAAGTAGTGAATGATTTATCTTATTTCAATTTCTTAATTTTCTTAAGGTTCTGTTAACACAAAAAAATACAGTATTGTTGATATCTGTGCTATTGAAATTCCTAAGGTAAATTTAACAGAAACTAAATGTATCCTAACCACTTCAAACTGCTGCTGCTTCTCAGAATATACATTAAACATTTACTGGAAAAGCACAAAGAAATTTGGCAAATATGGTAAAACTTTTTTTTTTTTTTGCCAATTCTGAATTGGCCTGTTACTGCAGAACTTTGATATTCTTTGAGATACTTTTTTTTTCTTTCTCATAGCACATAGAGCATTAAGTCTACATTCTTCATGTTTGCACTCAAAGTCCTCACATTTGGCATTACCCACTAATCCATATTCATGCTCCATCACATTATCCCTTGCCATACCTCCAAAACGGTAGTCTTCCTACTGTACTGTCTCCTCCAAATAATTTGTTAGGTTTTCTTCAGCCTAGTAGTTCTCCCGTCTACCTTGCCATTCATTTAAGTTATAGTTATATTTAAAAGTAAAACTCAAATTCCACTTCTTCCTGAAGGGATCAAAGAGAAGACCCTTGTATTTAGAAATATTAACTTGCTGATGTTAACATGTTGAAAGGATTGAAATAAAAGGAGATGGGCAAAGTAGGTAAACACTGTTGTTAACATGAGGCATGTAAGTTAGCAATTTTGATTTCCAGCTCCTGTTTGCTAGAATTACTCTTCCTTCTCCACAACTATAAGCTTTTGGGTGCTTTTTCAGCCTTTTATTAAATCTACTTTTACATCTCTTTTGCTTTGCTGAATTATGAGCTCTGGAATAAGTTCGTGTGCCTCCTGCTTCTGTGACCATGGTGCCTAGCACAGGGCTCTGCACAGTGCATGAACCCATTAAATCTTTTTTGAGTAGGAAATTCACTTAACTTTTTCTATTTGAAGGATTTTATAGAGAAAATTTTTAATCTACTTCTATATGTGAAATATTTTAACAATGTTATATTCTGTTTTTAAGTCTAAAAAGTTTCATTTTGACCACAATGCTATTCTTTATGTATCTTTATCTTATTATCTTGGACAATAATAAGGGAGAATTACATCAGTGTTTTAGTCTTTTAAAAGACTATGATCAAATATGATGAAAATTATTTGGTACTGATTATAAAAAATATCAGATGAAATATGAACTACATTTCTCTGGGTTGGCCTTTCTCATAATTTGATTATACTTAATTCTATGAAAGATAATAACTCAGAGAGAGTAACATCTGCAATTTGAACTTGAAATCAGGACCTGGATTTGAATTTCAGATCTGTAATTTACCAGCATTGGAACCTAGGATAAATCACTTAATCTCTCTGAAATTCAGTGTTCTCGTATATGTTCATATTATCTCTTGAAGTATTAAAAATACAGTGAGTTGACGTTTATAAATATAAAGATGCAATGCAAAATCTTGCTTCAGTTATAAAATGGTGAAATGATATTTCCTGCTCTATAGTATTGTTATGAGGATTAAATGTGACAAAACATGTGAGTGTGTGCCTATTATAGAACTTTAAAGCATTACACAAATGATAAATGTACTATTACCCAAAATAACAGCCTAAAAAATATGCCTTTACAAAGGACTTTGGTAGCCAAATAATATCAAAAGTCTATGAACTACCAACTATCATGCATTTTATTTAAAAGAGAACTTGTAGATTATTATTCACAGCCTATTTACTGTTAATATTCATACTATTCTAGAAATTTGAGCATCAGGTTAAAAGTAGTAATTTCAGAGGTGGCGGGGGGATACAGTGTAGTGATTATGAGCCCAGCTTGAATTCCTATTAATAATGTAAGTTTGGGTAAGTTACATGATTTCTCTGTTACTCAATTTTAAAAAATTGAAATAATAAAATTTTACTCTGAAATAAAAAAGAATTAAAAAAGTAAAGCAAAAAAAAATTTTTACTCACCTCGCAGATTGTTGTGAAAATATAAATAAGTTGATAATTTTAAACACTTAGGACAGTACATAGTAAACATTCAATAAGTGTAAGAAAAGCAGTTAAGACAAATTTAGCACCCTGTAGTCTCTATACTTTTCAAAGAATAGACTGTTATATTTTTAAAAAATCACTTACCAACTAAATTAAACTTAAAAATGATCACTTCCCGTCCTACTCCCTTTCACCCTACCCCAAAATACACTCTCAAGGGACCTAGATCTACAATTTATGTAATTGCCACCAGAAATGAGGTTGTTCCGCCTGAGGAAACTGGAACTGGTTCTCTTGCTGATGTTTTAGTGAGCCGTTTTCCTGCAAGCCCGTTAAAGGTTATCTTTCTGTGGAAACCCTTGTTTGCCTTCAGTTCCTCCTGCCTCCTCCTTCCACTGGAACACTTGCCACTCTGATAGCCACCGTGGCCTCTGCTGTACCACTCCTATCCCATTCCAATCCTGCCTTTTGTTACTAGACTGCCCCCTCAGCAATCTATGTTCCAGCCCCCACCGTGTCCCCCTTTTACACTGGTGCTCCTGCCAGCATCAGGCTTGTGTGGAATAGAGTGGAGAGTGGTCCTCACTAAAGGTATGAAAGGAGGGTTGGGGAAGAAGAGGTAGCTTTGTAGCTGGCAAACTGATTGAGGTAGTTGCGCCCCTGGCCACTCTGTTCCGTTTTCCAGATCATCAATGTAATATATGGTGGTTATATGATTTTATACTTTCAATTATGTAATTTAGTTGTATGTAAATTAAATACATATTTATTTAGCTTTTGTGGGGTTAGTGGTTTGGATAGGGGAGTTTCGGGACCTGGTTTAGGTTGGGCACCTAATGTTTCTCAATGTGGAGAGCACATGGGATTTGTAGTTCAGAAACCTATGTTTGAATCCCAACATTACCACTTCTGAACTCTGAGAACTTGATGGTTACTTCACTCTCTGTGCCTAATTTTACTTACCTGTCCTACCTACCAGGTAGAGGTGTGGGCAAATGGCACTGACATAGAAACAAAACTTATTTTTCTTTCTTATCTAATTTATTAAAATACTTCATATTTGATCTACAAAAATGATTTTTTCCCCATTGCTCTTTGAAATTTTCTGTATTCCTTTTGTAATTTTAGACCTTTAGGAGACTATTTTCTCCCAGATGTTTTTCCTTGCATTTTTGTGAGCTGAAACTTTGTGTCTGGCTCATATTTCCTAAGTCTTTTTAGACATTAGGGAATATTTCTGTCATAAATGGCTGCATGTTAAAATTATGTTTCCTGATCTCTGAAAGTGACTACTACATATGTTAAACACACATCAGGTGCTTAATATTTAAGAGAGTTGAGCAGTGTTAAATTTTAAATGGATCTTATAGGTCATCTTAGGCCTTTTGAGTAAATACGATGTTTTAAGTTATTAGAGACAGTTTTAAATAAATTGGCTGAGAACTGTAGCATTCCTCTTACACAGTATACCTAGTTTATCTTCTGCATATCAAACATCAGTGAATTTAATATTTTATTTTATGCTTCTCTTTTCCATCATTTTCCTCAGCTTTTCTCTTTTGTAGTTACAGTCATGCGCCCCATAATGACATTTGGTCAATGATGGACTGCATATGTGTTGGTGGTCCCATAAGATTATAATGGAGCTAAAAAATTCCTATCCCCTAGTGATTTGTTATAATTGCCTATAGTATTCAGTACAGTAACATGCTGTACAGGTCTGTAGCCTAGGAGCAATAGACTATAGCAAATAGCCTAGCCTAGGTGTGTAGTAGACTATACCATTTAGGTTTGTGTAAGTAGTGTACATTCTGGGATGTTTATACAATGAGGAAATTGCCTAACGACACATTTCTCAGAAGAATGTATCTCTGTCATTAAGCTGATTCATAACTATATACTTAGAATACTTTGGTAAACTCAAGGTAAAAGTTTTATTTAAAAACTCCGAAATATTCATTTTGGAAATAAACCTGAAATTAGAGTTTATAAATCCCAGAAGCCTTTGAATTTTTAAAATATTATCATTTCAACCTTTCTGTAAAGCATGTTGGAAACATATGATTTAGGATTACTCATAAATCATACAAAGGTGTGATCTGGAGTTTTAGCAGTATTTCGCTGTCTCTGTATATTTGTGCTTGGAATTAAAATTACAACTTTTTCTAATTTCTTTTGTAGACTTAGAAACTGGTATTTTATGACATATTACAAAGAGCTAGTTATGCATAAAAATTTGAGGGGATAATAACCTAATCTCCTTATGTGTTTTACTGTATATCATTCAGGGTCCTTCTAAACTTTCTCACCATGAAGGGAGCCTTCCCAAACAAGCTATTATGGCCATCTCAAATCCAATAAAATAAGAGATGGAAAAAATGGAGTTAAAAAGGAAAGAGTATAGTAATTTTTAAAATTTCAATTTATCAAAGAAAAACATGTTAGGAATTTATATGATGTGTGCATTCCAGGCAATTAAGTATAACATTTCTTCTGTGTTCTATAAATCTAGCAAATTCTAGGCCTTTAACTCCAGAATTCCAGGAAAAGTAGTCGTCACCATTTACCATCTCTGTCCAGTAGACCCTTTTTATTTTTTAATATATATGTAACGTATGTCTTTTTACAAATAATTTTAATAAGTAAGAATAAAAGGATAATTAAAACAACTTGAAATTGTAATAAAAAATTAGACATGACAAACTCAAATTTCTATTTCATGTTTGCCTGGTTTTTAAAGGTATATAATATACAAAATGGGCAATGTTCTTTGAATGCAACTAACTGCTCATCAGTTGACATGTATTCACCTGGGACATATATCTGTTTTATTGATTCCAGATCTCAAGTACTATCCATTTCTGGTTGGTTCTAGTGTATTATTTGTGGTTCTTCTTGTTTGTGCAGGGTCAAAACACAATGTTTTTAAACCTTGACAGCTGTCATTTTATTAAGAGGATAGCCATCATTCTTCTTTCATAATTGCAAAATATTTTTTTATTTTTAGAATTATAAACAATAATTATAAGATCAATAATTTTATTTCTGCATCATCCCTTTCCTTCTAGTCATCTTTGAATAGATACTTGCATTTGTCCACTTACATGCTGTATCAAGTGTTGGAACACAAACATCAATTTTAAAAAAAGAATACTATCAAAATTTCTTTTAAAATACAAAATGGTTCAGATTCTTGCTGAAAAATAATGCATGATTCTTACTGAATGACTAACTGGATGAAAATACCTTATTTTCTATTTTTCTTGGAAACATTCTTTTCTCATTGATTCTTGCATTAGAAAATTCATCTAGGATTATCTGCATCTGAAGAAAGAAACATGGTCTGATAATTTTGCTTATGCCATCAGTTTTATCATTATTATCATAGTCTAGACTGCTGCTATCTGTCTCTTTGTATTTATCTTATAATTATGAAATATCTTCCTGTTTTCTTCTCTTTGCCTTTATGGATGTTAAATTAGAAATTCTGAATTTTCAGCTGTGCTCTTTAATAGCAAAAAACCCCCACAAAACCCAGTATGTATAAAGATAGTGTCTCCAGATGTTTTCTTGGAAAGATGATGCAGTATTTTGGGCATTGCAATAAGGAAATTGAAGAATGATAATATAGTGATGATTTATTTCACGATTGCATCATCCTTCTAGGTCTGTGCTTTTTACTGCAGTAACCACTAGCCATGTGTGCCTATTGAGCACTTGAAATGTGACATGTAAATTTCAAAGATATAGTACCAAAAAAGGAATGTAAAATATCTTCTTAGTTTTTATATTGATTATTTATTGAAATGTTACTATTTTGGATATATTGGGCTAAATTAAAAATATATTGTTAAAACTAATTTCACATCTTTTTTTGTTACCTTTTTTATGTGCCCACTAGAAAATTTAATATTATGTTTGGCTTGATTTGTGGGTTGTGATATATTTCTGTTGGATAGCACTGGTCTAAGTATTTTTGTTATTCTTTTGTCTTAATATTTTGGTCATTTTCAGTATTATTAGAAATAATTCACTGGCGCAGTGGCTCTTGCCTGTAATCCCAGCGCTTTGGGAGGCTGAGGCGGGAGGATCGTCTGAGCTCAGGAGTTCGAGACCAGCCTGGGCAACATAGTGAGACCTCCATCTCTACAAAAAATATGAAAATCAGCTGGGCGTGGTGGCACGTGCCTATAGTCCTAGCTACTCAGGAGGCTGAGGCAGGAGGATTACTTGGGCCCAGGAGTTCAAGGTTATGGTGAGCTATGATCATGCCACTGTACTCCAGCCTGGGCAACAGAGTGAGACCCTGTCTCTAAAAAAACAAAAGAAAGAAAAGAAATAATTGATTAGTAAAGAGGAAATAGTTACCAGGATGATGAAATAGAACAATTTCAACATACAGGAAAAGTAAGATCACTAAGATCTCATAATGTATCTCAGATTCATGAAAGGATCCAATGAACCCATATGACAGTTGCAAAACAGAATAAGACTTATTCTGGTTTTTTTTGAAGTAAATTTTATTTTTGTTCTTTGGAATAACTTTAATAAAATATCAATCCTCACAAATAGAATTTTTCAAGGAAGCTAAGATTGGGTCCATTGAACCCTGATAATATATTAAGAGTTTAGTGTTTTACCCTTCAGATTCAGGTTAGGAGCTTTTCTTAGCATCATTTTTAGGAACTACACTAAATGCCTAAATTCATCTTGGCAGCACCAGGTTCTTTGTGTGTTACCAGTAATAGTGATAAAAGGATTAGTATGAAATCATTTATCACCCTATAGGATGCATGACACATCTTATGATGCACAAGCTGTGTTAGTCACCATATGATATGTACTTTTAAGTATTAGATTTGAGAATTCGCTTGTCTGAAATATAAGAATTAACACTTCATATGTAATCTGACATCTTTTTTTTCCTTATAGACTTTTGTGAACGACGTAAGGATTCCAGAACAGACTTACATCACCTTGAAACTTGAAGATAAGCTGAGATTTGGATATGATATCCTTATATGATTTTGTGCATTTATTAAATTTATTCAAAAATATTTACTCTGGTGTAAATTAATATTTCTTGAGACATAAGAATTCACAATGTAGGTATGCTAGAAATCTCAGTTTATTGGGTGTCTTTCCATACTAAAACACATGTTAAAACACAATATTTTTTTCTTAGTTATTGTGCCTGTTCCTAAAAATAATCCTGGAGAAGTTGATTGACTCAGCTTTTTTTCCATCTCTATTTCTCTATTTATATAGTTTCAGCAGCAGTCTCCCTTCAGTGCTGTTGGATATGTAATTTGGGTATCCAAGAGTATAATTTGGGGAGGGGACAGGGGATTATTTAATTTTAGTCCAGCCCAGGGATTGTTTTCAAGTGGATCATAATACACAAATCTACCTCCTGGGGGGAATGTATGAATTTAAACCTACCTTTTCTTCCATCCCTTCCCTTCATGTTTTATACATTACATCTGTACTACCCATTTAATTCCAACTTTTCAATGTCATGTGTCTTCTAAGACCAACATTCTCCGATAATGCACATTATGCATTTAATGTGTATTTAAAATTCTTTTGTTTAAAAATAGGAGTCTTATAGTCTAACAGGGAATGACTGTATTACACTACATAGGGTAGCATGAAGAATCACTAGTGAAGAGAAGGAACATGATTGAAGAATAAAACATTTTTATTTACACAAGGCAAAAAGTTTTATAAAAAGTACTTATTTATATTTAATCAAAACACAGAGACTCTGTATTATGCTGAATGTTTTTCTTGAGTTTTAGTTTTTTGAATGATTAATACTACATTTATCTGGGCTTAGGTAATAAAGAATGTATTAAACATATTGGCAATTTAGATGGACTTTTGTCACTCTAACAGAGAAATTGTAATCTCAGCTAAGTAGAGTTGATGCTCAAAGTAAATGTACTAACACTATAAAATTGATCCTTAAAATTCACGAAATTTTTAAATTTTTAAAATAAAAAACAGCTTTGTGACATATCTTATAATGCTCACACTTGAGCCAAAGGAATATACAAAAGGAATATTCAAAAAGTCAATGTACAAAAAAATCAAACCATTAAATATTAATACTTATTTGTTATATGTTTTAAATCTTTTAAAAAATATGTCTCATGTAGAGACGATTAAGAGCTTTGATGACTAGGTCATTTTCCACCAGCCTATGTTTTGTCAAGAAACAAATGCAAGTATATTTTGAATTTAAGTACATCCTTTAATCCATTTGACGTCAGCTATTTTAAAACATGAGAAAATACTAGGAAATTCAGGTTTTAATAAAACTCTATAAAGTTTGAATTTTAAATCAAGAAGAAACTGTGTTGAGAAAAAACTCATGATTTTACAGATTGTGCACTAATTTCTTAATAACAAACTAACATTTCTCTTTTACATACCAGCTTATAATATGTTTGTTTAAAATTGCCAGGATAAATGTTTTGTCCCAAAGGACATTCTCAGGGTTGTACAGTCAGTGTTGAGCTAGAACTACTGTCCAAATGCCCAGGTGAGGCTCAGTAGTTAATTTTATTATTTTAAAGTAGCATCTGTCACATTCGCAGACATTTTATTATATAGGCTAAATTTTAAAAACAGGTATTATATATTTACTTGTTTTGTATTTAGGTATACTAAATTGAGGAAATTGTTGTGTTTATTCATATTAGAATTAATTTTAATGGCCAGTCTACAAACTGCTGTACCTTGGAGTGGAAAACTAATAATTAAAATGCCACAGCAATATAAAGAACATTTTAACACGGATTGAGACTAGGAGTAGGAAACATATTTATCTGCCAGAAGTCTTTTTTTCTAACTAGGGAAGTTAAGTGATTTGGGAAAGCACATACTCAGTGAAATAGCCAACTTTTAAAAATGACAGTAAACTTGTGAGGGGTACAGAAATGCTACAGTAATAAAGGAAAACCTCGGAAACAGCTAATAAATCTTCAAATGGCCAAAAATGTGGCGGCAGATGAGGAAGCCTAATTTTACTCACTTCACAATTATTTGTTAAATGTCTCCAGGCATAGTCCTAGTGGTTTAGGGGTACAGTAGTGAATAAAACAGACCACAATCATTGTCCTCCTGGATCTTATACTTTAATAGGGTTGGAGGGAGCTGACAGTACAC
Organism: Daubentonia madagascariensis; assembly: GCA_023783475.1. Taxonomy (NCBI): domain Eukaryota; kingdom Metazoa; phylum Chordata; class Mammalia; order Primates; family Daubentoniidae; genus Daubentonia; species Daubentonia madagascariensis. The sequence goes on along the minus strand of JAKFHU010000258.1, from coordinate 10,441,698 downwards.
ACACCAAGTGAGGATATTAAAAGGTGATAAATTTTATGGGAAAAAAGTGTGAAGGGGAATGCAGGGCACTAGTGTTGTGGAGTGGGAAGTTACAACTTTAAAAAGGGTAATCATGAAGACCTCACTGAGAAGCCAGCATTGGAGCAAAGGTGTGGAGAAACTGAAGGAGCTGGCTATCTGGAGAAATTGCTTTTTAAGCATATGGAAGAGTCAAGTGCAAAGGACTTGAAGCAGGAACACATCTGGCATGTTTGAGGAACAGCATTTAAAAGCCAGTGTGGTTGGAGCCAGCAAAGAACATGAGTGTATTGGAAGCCAGAATGTATCAGCCACGGTAGGCCATTGTATTGACTTTTGTTCTGAGTGAAATAGGGAGGCATTAGCAGTTTTTGTTCAGAGTGCCATGATATGACTTATGAGCTACACTTGTTCAAAGAAGTCTAAGGGTGGAGGTGGGCAGGGGTCGGTATAAGGAGGGAGACCAGTTGGAGGCTATTGCAGTAGTGCAAGTGAGCAATAAAGGAGGTTTGGACCAGGATGTGTAAGAGGAGGTAGTGAGAAATGATAGGATTCTGTGTGTATTTTGAGGGTTGGGCCCATAAAATTTTCTGATAAAATTGGATATAGAGTGAGAGAAGAGTCAAGGATGAATCTACGATTTTGGCCTAAGCAATGTGAAAAATGAAGTCATCATTAACTGACATAGAGAATTCTGTGGGTAGAGCAGATTTTGTGGAGAAAATGGGAAGAATCATTTCAAAAAACCAGCTTTAGGTTTGAGTTTTCTCTATTTTGCTGTTTTCTATTTGATCTCTATTATCTTTATTATTTCTTTTCTTCTAGGTGGAAGTTGAGGTCATTCATTTGAGACCTTTTTTTCTAATATAGCCGTTTTATGCTATAAATTTGCCCCTAATTACTGCTTTGGTGTTCAGAATACTTCCTAATTTGCCTTTTGATTTCCTCTTTGAGTCACAGGTTATCTATAGGTTTGTTATTTAGTTCCCTAATATTTGGGGAGTTTCCCAGAGATATTTCTGTTATTGATTTCTTATTTAATTCCATTGTGCTTAGAGAACATACTTTGTATGTCTCAAATCCTTTTGGATTTATTGAGACATGTTCTGTGGCCAAGAATATGGTCAATCTTGGTAAATGTTCCATAGGTACTTAAAAAGCATGTGCGTTCTGCTGATTTGTGGTGGAATGTTCTATAAATGTTAGTTAGGCCAAGCTGGCTTGGTAGTGTTGTTAACGTCTTCTATGTTTTATTGATTTGTTGTCTTGTTCTTTCAATTACTGAGAAAGAGGTATTGAAATCTTAGGCTATGATTGTATGTTTGCTTCTTCCTCCTTGCAGAAGTTTTTGCTTCACATGTAATTTGAAGCTGTGTTATCAAGTGTATAAACATTTAGGATACTGTGTCCTCTTGATGAAATCATTCCCTTTATCATTACAAAATGACCTGCTTTATCCGTGATAACACTCTTTGCTCTGAAATCTGGTTTGTCTTGATATTAATATAGTTGCTTCAGCTTGCTTTTTATCTATTTCTATTCTTTTACTTTTAACCTATTTGTGTCTTTACATTTAAAGTAGGCAGCATATAGTTCTTACTTTCTCATGCAATATGATGATTTCTGCATTTATTTGAAGATTTAGAACATTCACATTTAATGTGGTAATCGATGTGGTTAGGTTTAAATCTACCATCTGGACATTTGTGTTCTGTTTGGCCCATCAGTTTATGTCTTTTTCTCTTTTTCTGATCTTTTTTGGATTATTTGAATATTTTTTATGATTTCATTTTATCTCCTTTGTTGGCCTTTTACCTAAAACTCACATTTTGGTTATTTTAGTGGTGGCTTTAGGATTTATCATTATGCCTTTAATTTCAAATTATATCTTCAAGTGACATGCCACTTCACTTACAAGAACATTACAGCAGTATACTTTGATTTCTTATGTCCTGACCTTTGTGCTATGGTGTCGTGTTTTATTTTTACATATGTCATAAACCCCATGCTACATTGTTAGTAAAAAGTCATTTGTCTCTTAAACAGGTTTAAAGAATAAAAAAAGATTATATTTTAATACCATTGTATTTATGTCTTATACTCATGAAGTTGCCTTTTCTCGTGCTCTTCGTTCCTTTGTATAGATCCATATTTTCATCTGGTGTCCTTTTGTTTCTGCCTGAAGGGCTTCCTTTAATATTTCTTGTGGCATGGCTTTGCTGGTGATGAATTCTTTCAGCTTTTATATGTCTAGAAAATTATTTCACCTTAGTTATTGAAAATTATTATTACTGGGTATAGAATTGTAGGTTGACATTTCTTTTTTTTTTTTTTTTTTTCCAGTAAAGATTTTGCTCCATTGAATTCTCACTTGCGTTGTTTTCCTTTATCCTTGGTTTTGAGCCATTTGATTATGATGTACCTTGGTGTAGCTTTCTTTGTGTTTTTTATACCTTGGATCTGTTGAGAGTCTAGGATCTGTGGGATTATAGTTTTAATCAAATTTAGAAAAAATTTTCCTCCAATATTTCTTCAAATATTTGTTTCTGTCCTCTATACCTTTCCTTCAAGGTCTCCACTTAAATAAATATTAGGCTGCTTGAAGCCATCCCATAGCTCACTGATACTCTGTTTGTTTATTTTTTAATTATTTTTTCCCGTGTTTCAATTTGGATTGTTACTATTGCTCTGCTTCTAAGTTTGCTAATCTTTTCCTTGGCAGTATCCAATCTATCGTTAATCCATCCAGTATGTTTCATCTCACACGGTGTAGCTTTTATCTTTAGAAGTTCAGTTTGGATTTTGTTTTTCATATCTTCCAAGTTTCTAGTTAACTTTTTGAACATATGGAATATCATTAACATTTGTGTCAGTTCTGGGTTGATTTCGATTAATTTTTGCATATATAATTTTTAGATGACAGACATTGTGAGTTTTACGTTGTTGAGTGTTGTATGCATATTTTTGTATTTCTATAAATATTTTTGAGCTTTGTTCTGGGACACAAGTTACTTGGAAACAGTTTTATCACTTTGGGTCTTTCTTTTAAAATTTATTAGGCTTCTAAGATTATTCTGAGTTCATTATTCTCCATTACTGAGGCAAGACCTTTCTGTATACTCTAGTATAGGGGTCAGCAAATCCATTGGTCAAATCTGGCCCTCAGCCTATTTTATTGGAACACCACCATGCCCACTCATTTCCTTATTTCTATGGCTTGCTTTTGCTCTACCACAGCAGAGTTGAGTAGTTGCAACAGAGATTATATGGCCTGAAAAGCCTAAAAGATTTACTATCTGGCCCTTTACAGAAAATTTGCTGACCTTGGCTCTACCCAGTGCCTCATGAATCATGAGGTTTTCCAGCCTGGCTGTTGGGAGCAGGTACTATTCCTGGCCCTGTGTGTCAAATACTGCCTCTAATATTTTCAGGTGGTTCTTGACCTAGCCCTGGGTAGTTTTCTCATACGTTTATCAGTACTCAACTGAATACTGGAGAGAGACTCTCTGAAGATCTCTGGAATTCTCGCTGTCTGCAACTTCTCCTCTTTAGTACTCAGTCCTGTGAACTTAGTCATGTTGGTCTACCTAGACTCTCAACTTCATTTCCTCTATAACTCAGGGAGTCTGCCAGGCTCTGCCTAGATTACTTCTCCTTGCAGTGTGACCTAGAAACTCTTTCGGGGTAATGATTTGGGGCAGTGATTGGACTCACCTTGATTTGTTTCCCTTCTCTCAGGGATCATTGTCTTTTGTTGCCTGATGCCAGTTGTCTTATAAACCATTGTTATGTATATTTTCCCCATTTTTTTGGTTGTTTTTACATGAGAGAGTAAATTCAGTTCCTTTTACTCCATCTTGTCCTGAAGTCTGAGAAGTTGATTTTTGACATGGTGGGTATACAAGTTGAATCCAGAGGAAGATATACAGGTTAAAAACAAAAATTTGGGAATTTTCATTGTATGAATAAGACTTTAAAAATTGAGACTGAATGAGATCACCAAGGGAGTGAATATAGATTAGTAAGAGATCTAAGGACTAAAACTTGGTGCATTATTAAGAGGTAGGTGAGATGAGGAACCAGTAAAAAAGACTAAAAAGGAAACACTAAAGTATTAAGAGGAAAATTAGAGTATGGTATGGTTTTCATATTTAGTGGAAAATTATTAAATTTCAAGATCCCCATTCCTCATCATCGCAATCATATAAGTCATTATAAGTAAAGAACCCAGTACCTTCTTTTTTAAAATTGTGATTCATATCTCCTAAAGAAGTTGTCTGTTACTGCATAATAGCTCCCAAAATGATTAGGTTAATCATATTAGAAGCAAGGTTTAAAAAACAAAAACAAAAACATTGTCACAGCATCTCAAATTGTGATTAATCTATTCTTGGAACACTATATGTAGCACTATTTACTGTGAAGTCCAGATAATGGCTGCTAAAATGATCACGGGGGAAGTTAAACATAAGTAAAAATTAAGGTCTTTAATTCAGACAAGTTAAGATTTTTCCTGATAAATGTGGTTGATATCCACAACAAAGCATGAGCACTCTTTCCAAATTTCAAAAATAGAGGATTTCTCAAAGCTTAACAGAATTAAATTTAAGAAATTACTACAGGTGAGCTTTTGGATAAAAGAATGAAGTGATAGAGAAATTAAAACCAGTTGTTTGGGAACTATGTTCCTATCTATAGAAAAGGGTCTTCTACAAGTTGGAAAGGTGTTCATCTGCTAAAATAAAATGTTACATTTTTCTGAAGGTATAGACAAAATTAAGTAAATAGATAAAATTTTCTGCTTGAAAGGTTTTCTGCCATTAACTTTTTTTAAACCTTTGGCATCTCCTGGGTCCTGCCTTGTTAATGCAGTGTGGAATCTAATTTAGCGTAAGTGTATATTTCAATATCAATTATAGTTAAATAAAGGAAATTTCCCATATTTCCTAATGACAAAGAGAAGCTTTTTGGATAACTTTAAGGAGAATTTTTAAGGATAACTTTCTTGTATATTTTTAAAATCGCATATATAAAATATATTAATTTAGAAAAATGTTCTTCCATTCTTTCCTTCTATAAAATAATTTTATTCAAGTATTCTCATTTATCTGACATTAGTGTCTTTAACACCATGAGAGTCACATTTTTTTTAGTAATATATCTTTGTTTTTTAGAGAATATTATATTAATACCCATCTAAATTGTTTGAGAATGCAGTAATTTTTTTAACTTTTCATCACTGGAAATGTCCGAAGCAGCAAGAGCTCATTATGTAGTATTTGTAAAGTTAAAAAAAAAAAAAAATTTTCCCTGTATCTTGTGACTGGTACCTCCCTAATGGAACTATTTAATGACTTAGTTTTTTAAATGATTTTTGAAAGATATGTTCACAATGATAAGTGACACTTCGTGTTTTAGGCCATACCCCTAGGAATAACTAACACTGTTTAAAATTTTACTCTGTTTCTAGCCTTGTCATTAAGATAAAGGGGCTAATATTGGTAGTGTGCTCTTAGACGGTCTCATATATATATGTCTTATATAAAGAAGTGGGGAAATAACTTATAAAATTATGATTTTTAATAAGCAAGAATTTAAACTTTTTGTAACTTGTTGACATCAAGACTAATTGTACCTCAGTTTGTCATTTTTCTTGATGAGCAAGTTAAAAACAGCTACCTAGGTCTGTGCCACTAAGAAGATGGTAGCTTTGGAGGTAAAAACTGGTGCTAGAGCAGTCTCAGAATCTCATAGTTATACTGGAGTTCTCAGGTGAATTCGTGATCTAAACAAAAGAATCCTTGAGGTAGTCTTCATTTCCACACACACAAACCTTTTTGGAAGAAAAAGTGTTTTAACATGAGAAGGATGGCCCCTCTCAAGTTCTCTCTGATCTGAAATGTGTCTAGGTCTAAAGAGGATACCCCAGACTAGCCCTGGGGAATGGCCTTCAAGCACTCCCAGGAGGTAAGCTGGAAGCATCAGAAAACCCTCACCACAGGCTAAAATCATTTGTGTTTTCTGTTGAAAAATAGAAATGACAATTTTTAAAAAATATTATTTTTTCCATTGAAAAAACAGAAATGCTGTGAATCTTTTCCAGCTGTTCATGAGTTCCTTGGAGATAAAACAATGTTACTATACATTATTGTTCCTGAAATATACTTAGTTATGAGATGTATATTTCCATATATACCAGGAAGTATGTGTCAGCATATGTGCATGACAAAAAAGGAAAATTTTAATATTTCAAAGCTATAGGAAGCAATGTAAAGTGATAGGAAAGCCCTGGACTGGGATTCAGTTAACTAGATTCTTGGTTTGTCTGTCTGATCCCCAAGTTCTTTTTCATAGAACAAGAAGAAAAATTAATGAAATGGAACAGGATATTTCCCAAAGCTCTTAACAATTGTTAAAATTCTGAGTTTTTATTATTTTAAGGAGCTGAAACAGACTAAATACTCCTTCACAAGTTTACTGCTTCCCTTGTGCTTCGGAAATCTTTTTCCCTAAGTAGTCATGGTAATTATAGCTTTCTCCCCTTGAAGTCATGAGTGCTCTGAATTGGTAAAGAAGAGTAGAATTTAGTACATGATTATAAAAGTCCTTTCATTACAGGGTTAAGTAATGCTGAGAAAGGTGACCTCTACTTTTTAGAGAATAGATCTTTTTAATATACAGAGGCATTGTTCTTTTTGGTATAATAATGAAAGCATTCCTTATATCTATCACTTAGTTCTAATCTAATCTTGGTATAGAATTAGTTGTTTGATAATGTTATATGACCTTGATTGCAATTCTTGGGGGAGAGGGATGGTTGTGGTTGCTGTAAGGACCCTAATTATAGCATTTCTTTTGCACTTACAAAATGAACTTCATTTTTATCAAAGCTTAGGAAGTCTGAGTAATCAGATTCCTTCAGGATTTGCTGTTGGGTAATTACTGGTGAGATATTTCCTTTCACATTTTTGTGATTAGCTATGAATATAATTTGATCCAGGTGCTATTTTTTTCATCACAGTTGTGTCATATTATTGTTAGTGAAAACTGTAAATGTCTTTGTCCTCTGATTAATTACCCAGTTATTTGCTTCTTGAAGGCCACCTTTACTTAAAGTTAGAAATACTTGCTGGATTTTAAGATTTTTAGTGTTTAAAAATGAAAATTTTTACACTTGTGAGCATATTTTAACATTTAACTATCAAGAGGAATGTAATAATTCTGCTGTAATTACCTTTTGAAACAGGACAATTTCTAAATGATATTATATTTGATGATCATTTTAAGCTTGATTACCAAAATTTTGAAGTTATATTCTTCCTTAGCCCTGTTTACATACAAATCTTTTCACTGTAGTACGAGGAGAAATGAGGGTCCCTGAAGAAGCTCTTAAGGTAAAAGTTTTTACTTCTTTTCTAAACCTACCATTCACTAGGTTTGGTTTTACTTATTGATGTTTCACTTCCATTTTCAAATGTTTTATAGCATGAGAAGTTTACCATTCAACTTCAGTTGTCCCAAAAATCTTCAGAATCAGAATTATCAAAATCTGCAAGTGCCAAAAGCATAGATTCAAAGGTAGCAGATACTGCCACAGAAATGCAGCACAAGGCTACAGAAGCACTGAAATCTGAGGAAAAAGCCATGGGTAAGCTAACCTCTTTGAAAATACCATATTTATACTTGATTTTGAAGACATTGCCTGCTTTGTTCTAAAAAAGTTGGCCGTGTCCATGTAAAAATAATTTATAATGTTGATTTTAGAGTGTGTTTTAATGCAGCCAGTGCTTTCATTAGAAAGCATTATAAAACACATAATTGTATATGGCATTTGCATGTAGTTATACTTAATATGTTTAGATATTTGAGGGAAGTAAATATAGTTTAAATATTTGAGGGGAATAAATAGATTCATCCCTCAGTAATAGTAGGGGATTGGTTTCAGGACCCCCTTGAATACTAAACTCATGGATGCTCAAGTTCCTTATATAAAATGGTGTATTACTTGCATATGACCTATGCATATCCTCCCATATACTTTAAATCGTGTCTAAATTACTTATAATAACTAATATGACGCCTACTCATCACTTCATTCATGTAGATTCAACATAATACTTGGCATGAGGCAAATTTAAGCTTTACTTTTTTGAACTTTGTGGGATGTTTTTTTCCCCTGAATATTTTTGATCTGCAATTGGTTGAATTCATGGATGTGGAACCCACAGATATGGAGGGTCGACTATATAGTTTACAGTGTAGCTTACCTAATAATATTTTTATTTCATGTTTTTCTGCATTTTCTTCTGAATTAGTAACAGAAATGAATTAAAAGGAAAAGTTTTTTAAATCCAATAATGCTACATTATCATATAATTTATAGTTGTAGGAACTGAAAAAAATATGCTTTACATAAATAATCCCATTCAAATAGAAACAATTTTTTAAATTAATAGACATTACCACATTTGCTCAAATAAAAATCTGTTAGTTCTGCTAACGGGTAGTTTAAATTTAGTTACTGTGCAATGGCCTTAGGCTTTAAAAAAAATTATAAAATGGCTACTTCTTTTATATTTAGCCTTAATGGGCCATTTCTGATCAGACTGGTTTCATTCTTCCCTAGTTGATTATTGCCTAGTTTCAAGAAACTTGTTCTACTGAGGCTACTTCCTGTCTAAATATTCAAATCAAAGGCCATTTGTTACAAGTTGTTCAGTTACATGCCAGTTTCACACTTTAACAAAAATTTATTGGGATGTATAGCAGATTGTGTTACTTAGATACTAGCCAGTACAAATATTTATTTATTTAGTCATGTCCAACATCATATAAGGTCTTAACACAGTTATTCAGTGTGGAGACTTTTTAGCTATCCAGATTAGACTTTGTTTTCTCATTTACTCAATCAACCAGGCAATTCTAGATTCTGCGAAAGCATATTTATTTTTTCAGTTTCATCTGCTTTAGACAGATTTTTCCCACCTCTTTCCAGATATTGCTGCTATGCCCCGGGGTACTCCATTATACGGGCAGCCATCATGGTGGGGGGATGATGAAGTGGATGAACAAAGAGCTTTCAAGACAAATGGCAAATCTGAAGAAAAAAATCATGAAACTGAGACATCAGGTAAAAAATCTCCATGACTGTGACATTAAATGTATATTTTGGGAAGCATTTATAATCTAAGCAAACATCTGTCTACCCTGAAAAGAGATGATCTACTGCTCTATAATTTGATAAAAAATAGTTGATGAATGTTTTAATGGCCTTGTTATTTTAATGTAAATTTTATTATTATTATGAGTGATTTTCACATCAAGTGTTAATTCTAGTATCTTTGTAAAGCACTTTTATTTAAAATATTTTTATTTTTCAGTTTATGAGATTTAACAAACTTGGAAAATAGATTAATGATATAACTGGGCAGTTTAAGTATTTTAAAGTAATTATTAAAATGTATCCATTAGACCAAAATAGTAAGTACAAACTAATTTTGTGTTTTCATTAGATTCACAAGCATATAATCATATTTTTAAATGAAAATATGTGAAATTGTTCAGATATGTGATATGAAATTACAATTTTTTTAATACCTCATTGTGCCCAATTTCTTGGGATATGGTAGCAACAAGATTAGTTGAGTTCAGCAGCCAGAATGAAGAAATAGTTCTTGGTCAGATTCTCAGATTAGTAGTCAAGGAACATATTCTTGACATTGTTGATACTGTTCATGGAGTGGTTCTGTCCATAAGCCAGAAAATCAAGACTTCCAGGAAATAAATGGAGTTATCAATTGTCTGTCACATAAAGACCTTGCAAAGACATCAGAACAGAAGGACGGAGTAGCCAGTTTTCGTGATAACAGCAGATAAGGATCCAGACTGGAGGAATTAAGTACAGACACCAGGGATTAGTGTGGAAGACTGAGTCTGACTCTGAGGCAAGGATGAATTCCATCAGAACTCTTCTCAATTTCTCACCTTTGACCATAGTTCTAGAAGATAAGTAAGACATTTTTCTTAGCTGGAGAATAAGAACACTGGTTTTTTAGATATGCTCTAATTTACGAGGATACAGTCTACGAAAGCTGGCGTTATCAACTTGATCTTTACAGTGCCCAAAGCTGAGTTGGTCAACTTTCCAAGTAAATTCCCATTCACAGCTTCCTTTTTTCTGTCACCAACACAATTTTCTTCATGCCCAAGCTCAGAAACTTAGTATTATTTAGCATGTTTTCAGATATAAATAACAGAAATGCTACATGAGACTAAAGAAGGAGATTTACTGGCTCGCATAACTGAACCCCCTGAGGGTTGTTCCATGCAGCATCTCAACAGTGTAGGTGTCAGCTAGCTAGTTTCTTTCCATTTCTTAGTCTTCCTGTCCTCAGTGGTTGCATACTGAGGGAATGTCCCCTCGCACTCATAGGCTGCCTGCCAGCAGCTGTCAGGGGTACGTGCTGCTTTGATCACATCCAGCAGAAAAGAGCAAAGGTTATTCCAGAATGCCTACTGGAATTTGGAAGATGAACTTTCCCCAAAGTTCTCAACACATCTCTCTTCTCATTGGCCTCTCACAGGTTCTGGAGTGGGCCACCTGCTTTCTGAACTGGTGTCCCTGGCAAGGCAAATGAGATTATCCTTAAACCAATCTTGCTCACCTTGAAGCTGAGTGTGGGGTTATTTTCTCCTAAGCCACATGAGCTGTGTCAGGGACGAGTGGGTACTAGAGAATGTTGGAGTCCTTTTAGGAGGTAGGAACAGGAGAAAGATATTGGAAGACAATCAACAATGTCTACTTTATGTGAAAATTTTGTGTCTTCCCTTCAACTTGTCTGTCATATTACCTACTTCTGTTGCCCCTCGCTGAGTCATAATTGAACTACCCACCTCCCATTTCAACTCTCTTGCAATTCATTTTGCATAACAAATCTAAGTTGATCTTTATTTTCTTTGTTCAAGAAACTGGAGTCAAGAAACTAGAGTCAAGAAATTGCCTTTTGCCTGCCAAATAGATTTTAAACTGTGTAAGTCTTATGTGTCAAAAGTTCTCTAAATTTTGTCTGTTTCCATGGTGAGCCTTATGCTCCATTACCAGTTGTTATACCACTCTCTCTCAATGCATCCCCACATAAATTATGCTAATTCCTGCCTGTTTCTCTCCCAGGACATATATACACACATACATCAGACGATATAAAATTCTAAATGATGTATCTGCATATATATTGCTAATATGTGACACTGTTTCATTTACTATTTTGTTTGTATGCCTTCTTCACAACTAAACTATAAATTCCTTATTTCAAGTACCACATATTATACTTCTATTGTGCATTAGAGCCACCTAGTACAGATAGGGAAGAAAACATACCAATTAGGTGGTTAAGAAAACACAGCTGAATGTAACTGTTGCCAAATTCTAAAAATAATTGTTATAGTGATTTTATCTGGCCATTAAAGTTAGCCCCATCCCTATCACACACAGAACAACTTTTGAAATCTGAAACACATAACTTTTAAAATACAATGAACTGTATGTGTAATTTTTATATAGGAGACACAACCATGATTTATAATAATAGCTGACCCGTCAATGGTACTTACTTTATCCAGACACTCTTCTAAGTGCTTTGTATGCACTTAATTATTTAATCCTCACAGAAGTACCTAAAGGTGGTTGCCAATAGTTTGTCCATTTTATAAATAAGGAAATTCAGGCATAGTGATGTTCATTTACTTGCCAAAGTCACCCAGTTAGCAAATGATGGAGCTGGGATTTCAACTTATGTAACCTGACTCCACAGTCCATGCTCTTAACTCAAACAGTTAATACTTCGGTGATGATTACTCTTGTACACACACACACACACACAGTCAGTCCAAAAGGATATACTTCAGAGGGTGCAAAGATTTAAACAAATACTCCAAAAACAAATAGGCATAAAAAATTGATCCCTTATACCTCAGCATAATAAAATAAATTTCGAACTGTGAAGCATCCAGCATTAATTTCATGTATGTGAATAAAACTAAATTCTTAAATGATGATCTATCAGCTTATGTGCCCTGTCTCATTGAATATCATTTCTGCGAGATGACCAAAAGCTATCTCATAATCTTGGGATTGTTTTTGAGTAACAAGGAGTTAAGTGATTTATGTTTTGTGTCAAATAGTCTAAAGTGCCCTGTCAGATACAGGTGATTAACAGCCTTATGAGATTTTTACCTGTTTTTCTATATTAGTGTGAGGACATTATTGTTTCAGATTTATTATTTGCAGTTTTTTAAAATATAGAATGAGAGAAACAGTTTACTGACCTGAAATAATTTATGAAGCCAGCAGAAATTGTAGAATCCAATTTGAGGTTTATGCCAAGTGTTATTTACTTTGATCATTTTGAAATTAATGTATTTTTTAAAATGTTACAGATTATGGAATATAAATGACTAGTTTAACAATTCATACTCTAAGCATACTCTCAGTGAAAACAAAAAGTGATTTGCTTCTTGGTTACCAATTTTTAAAAGTTAAAAACTTAGTACTTATTATAGAAGGGGTGAACATTCTAGAAAGGATAATAGAGTGTCTACTACCTAGTAATTTTTTATATCCCTCTGTGAGTTTACATATATTCAGAATCTGCTAAAGACGTACCATATATCCTAAAAACCCCTAGAAGCAAATATTTACATTAAAGCAATTAGTTCTCCTGAAACTGTGTGAATATTTTGAATCCTATTAAGAAGGAAAATATGTTCTCAGTTTGGCTACAGCTATGCTTTTCTACCTGCTAACTTGGTCTCAGCATTAATTTAGGTTATAATAAAGGCTTTTAAATGTTGTACACATTTTGAAAAGGCATGTGCAACTGTGAATAGTAGATTCTTATCTCTTTTACATTGGTCTTTAATCCAATGAAACTAAAGTTGGAAACTTTGAAGTTGTAGCTCCTTTTTAGCAAATGGGGTTTCCTAGTCTTTATAATTTGAAGTACTTGAATAGGCTAGGTTGGTTAGATGTCTTAAGCAGAATAAGCCATGGTAATTGTAGTCTTTGTTATCTCAAATTAGTTTAATATTTAATTTAGTACAGAAGAGTGAAGGGAACATTTATTCTGGGTTAAGTGTATTATAAGTATCCCTGAAAGATCACATAATCTTAAAATACCTTAAGAACATAAACAGATTATCACCAATTGCTCTTCTGATTTAGATAAGCAGAATTAATTCTACCATAATCAATCATTAAATAATTTTTAAAATCTAATAATTGGGATTAATAATGTAATATTAATATAAATAAATATTCAATATATTATTTAGTTCAATTTGATATTAACAAAATGAGTTTTGAAGATAAATGAATTTTAAATTTATAAATTCCAAAATATGTTCTGTTAGTGTTCTAAGAGAGGAAAGCTGTTTTATTTTTCGGTATTGATTTAGTAGACCCCTAATAGTTTTTCTAGTAGGCACTTCCCAAGTGTAATAGACTTCATCTGTTTTTATCATCTTCAGGGAAATGAATCCCTCCACATAATGAATTTTCCAGATGATTGAACCTTTATAATTGACATTTTAAAATAAGTTTAACCATTTGATGCCTTTCCATTAAATACAGTACCCGTGTCAGCACCTTATTAAGAAGAAAAGGCTGAGTATAATTTAAATTTTTTCTTTTATGACTCAAAATCATTGAACTGTGATACCTTGCAGTGATGGCCGCAGGAGACTTTGAAGTATGTAAGACTGTTTGCCCTATATACTGAGTGGTAGTGGACTACTATGTTTTTGAGGCCATTTGTCTGTTCTTGATTGTTTTTCATCTTGTCTCTACCACTTGACTCTTACTTTTTTGTGCAGTATGTCTGGCCTTAATCCTCGTTTCTGTAGCCCCTCCAGATTTGCCATATGTAATCTAAGTAGATAGTAAAAAGGCTCTATGTAAGGAACTTTAACTGTTAGTAAAATTTATGAATGTCAGAGTATAGGCATTCTCATATCTGTCTTGGGTTTTTTAGAGTTAGTTTTCGCTGTTAGTTTTTTTTGTCTTCCTGAATTTTAGTTGTGTTGCAGAGTTGGAGGAGGAAAAGAAAAAGAAACGTTTATTTGTCTGCCTACTTTGTGACAGGCTTTGTTCTGGGTAACTTATATTATCTCACTTAATACTCATCTCACTAAGTCTGCACAACAGTCTTATGGACAAATATTTTTTTCTCATTTTATGGTGGAAAAAAATGAGGATTAAAGACTGATAGAGACAGGATTTTTCTGAATTCAAGACTTGTCCCAGTTTTCTACTAAACCAGGCAGCCTTTATGATCATCAGATGATAGCGTGCTGCCTCTCCACTATGGTGTGCCACTTGACATTGTTAGATAACTCATTTCTAGATAAATTAGGTGTTAACTTGTATAAGTTTCAGGTTTCTAGTTCTTTGAGTAAAGGCAATTTTAAAGTAGTACTGGCTTAGGGAATGGTGGCCTTAAAAACAGTGATGTGCAGTTGTTGATCACTGCTGTTTTAATGTGTTCTCATGGGAGAACATGTTGAAAACATGTCAGTATTAACTGTGAACTTTTCTTTGACAAGGGAGGAAAATTGGGAAAATATTCTTTTGAATCATGAGTGACAAGTTGGATGATATATGCTATATCCCTGGACTAGCTTTTTGTGGTTTGTATTCCCTAGCTCAGCCACATCACTTTTATTAAATATTTGGCTATCCAGGTAGTAGTAGGAGTAGAAAACTACCACCCCAGCATTACTCTGTCACCTGAAGGATGAAAAAAGCAAAAACAAACAAACAAAATGTATATGTATGAGAGAGGGAGGAAGGATAGGTTTATAAGCCAATTATACTACATGGACTTGATCAAGTACTGTACATTGTACATAGTAAATAAATCAATGTCTAAAAAATAGAAAAATAACATTAATGAGTTTATTAACACATAGGGAGTAAATACATTTTATTCTCATGGAAATTTTAAGTGGCAGGACTTCGGAGTAAACATTCAAAGTCTAGGTGGACATTTTATTAAAAAAAAATAAACTAACTCTTTAATAAAGAAATTTTAAAAACTTTGACTTTACATTATTGAATCATGTTGTATAACCTGTTCTTCCAAATACTAGGTGCAATTATTGCTCTGATAATGTAGAGTTTTTCCAATACTCTTCTTTTGTTTTTAATGATAAGAAAAACATAGTTGATTTTGAAAAGGACAATTTTTACATTGAAAGTTGTTGTTACATATTCTTTCTGCCTTCTGTTTAGATTTTTTGGACAATTTAGTATTATTATTTTGGAAATGGATCTTGATGTCTTCTATGTGCTATCCTGCACATTTGATTATAGGATGTTACTGTCCCATTCTTCTATAACCTAAAAGCAGACAGTTTTATGATTGTCACATTCAGAATACTTTCAAGAAATTAATTATAGCACCTGATGAATCCCACCAAGATTTAATATATGAAACGTTTCAAAAGGCCAAATGCTTCACTTAATTAGAAAATTATTGCCTTTTCCTAATAAATTATCTGTAAATGATTTTTCTATCAATCTATATAAACGGATAAATCTTTATAAACGGAGTAGATTCTTGAGCTTTAGGGAAATATGTTTCATTTGAACTTGCTCTTCACGATCTTTATAATAGATGTGGTTCTTTTGCTTCCTCAACAACAGGGCAGTATAGTCTTTAATTTTTCAAAAAATTTCTTTCTTAACATACCTAAAAGAGAGCATTTTAGTTATTTTAATTTATATACTTTTGTGTATTTTATTTATAAATGCACCTATTTTTATACCTTTATTATTAGTTTCTGAGGCATAGAAGAATAGTAGTAGAAAAATAGTGTTCCAGTGTTGCTTGCTCCTTCTTCCAACTCTTGTGCATATTCTGCTGTGTAGAAATGTAAACTAATTTTCTTCCGGAGTTACTGGCTGGCAACTGAATTTTCTATTTTTACCTTATTTCTTTCATACTGCTGCTTGGATTGCAGTGCTGAAAGCAAACCACATTTTTTATCTTTAGCCACTCTTTTAGTCTTTATAAAATGTATCTGTCTTCTTTCAAGGATCACACATCAGTAGTATTATTTTTGTCATTTTTAAAGTAATGTTTCTGAATACAATAAAGAATGGTAAGTGGAGTCATTACTTCCAGAATGTCACTTACATATTTACTGCATGTTGGTATCCTCATTTGAACACCTGTTCTCCTTTGGAGCTCTAAGTGTGTTCATAGATATTGCAGATATTTCATCCTGGTGACTTGATAAGGAAATTCATGCTTTTTCTATCACGCTACATATATATAATGAACTTGCATATCCATCTATATTTGATTTCAATTCTTTTGCACCTTGATGATTTCTAGATCCAAGTTGGAAAAAACATGGACGTAGCCATCCAAGATCCATCTCTTAACTGCTTGGCTGTCCTTTGCCATTGCTGCTGCTTATCTTGCAACTCCTATTGGTAATTGAATGGCATGTTTATAATCAAGATTCTTTCTTCTCTGTGATGTTTGTTCTATGATATAAATGCCATTGTTTTTCATCCAGACTCTGATCTGCCTTCTGATTCTCATGGAGTAATACAAATGGCCGTTATCAGACACCCTCAAGTGCCAGAAGCTCCCAAATATTTTGAATTTTCTCTTATTTTTCTCATTAGGGTGCAGCATAGATGCCAAGCAAGTTGAAGAACAGTCTGCAGCTGCAAATGAAGAAGTACTTTTTCCTTTCTGTAGGGAACCAAGTTATTTTGAAATCCCTACAAAAGAATTTCAGCAACCATCACAAATAACAGAGAGCACTATTCATGAAATCCCAACAAAAGACACACCAAGTTCCCATACAACAGGTGCAGGGCATGCTTCATTTACCATTGAGTTTGATGACAGTACACCAGGGAAGGTAACTATTAGAGACCATGTGACAAAGTTTACTTCTGATCAGCGCCACAAGTCAAAGAAGTCTTCTCCTGGAACTCAAGACTTGCCGGGGATTCAAACAGGAATGATGGCGCCAGAAAACAAAGTAGCCGACTGGCTAGCACAAAACAACCCTCCTCAAATGGTATGGGAAAGAACAGAAGAGGATTCCAAAAGTATTAAAAGTGATGTTCCGGTGTACTTGAAAAGGTTGAAAGGTAAAGTGAATTGATCATTTCAGAACTTCCTATTTTGTGATAAAGAACAGTCTTCACAGTTACCCTACTTCTATTAGATAATTACATTGTAGAAAAGCCTGCTTTTTCAAAGTTTAATTTTAAAGCTCAAAAGCAAGCCACACTGCCATGTCCAACTTATTCAAAATAGTTTTTCTTCATTTTCTTGGCAAAACCAGATTGGTTTTGTGAATTTATATTTATGCCCTTAAATGTTTCTTTTTCTGTGGAAATATAAAATTTATTTGTTTCACCAGTGGAATTTCCTAGAAGACAATTCCCATCATTTTCTTGATAAGATGAAAAGATATATTCAATTCTGTTATCTATTATGATGTCAATATCTAGATTTTGAAGGAAATTGCAAGCCATTTGGTATGAGCCAGAAGTTCTACTTGGGTCATACAGTCACATTATTGATGGAGTACTTCAAACTGTTCTCAGTGGTTCCTCATAAAACAGAGATTTTTGGTTTAGGGATATTTACTAGGAATCTATTAATTTAAAAAAATTTTCAATATTAAGACTTTATAGAACTCACAGGTGAATGTTCATTTGTGAAATAGTTATTATATGTGCTTTATTAGTGTAGCACTTGGCCAAAATTAATAAAATCTTTATGTATGTACATTGAGGTATCAGCTGTTCAGTTTTTTCCCATTGGTTTTGTCAGTTACACTTATTTTAGAATTGATTGAATACAGATTTGTGTTAGTCTGTCCTATTTTTATTTAACATGGTATCTATAAGGAAAATGATACTGAACAAATTGCAATTACATATTAATCTGACTACTCTTTTACTGTATTAGGAGTTAATGGATTTTAAAAAGATGCTCTTTGAGATCAGAGACCGTATATTATTTACCTAACACTTCATTTGGTACTTGAACATGTGATAGGTACTCAGTAAATTGAATAAACAATGAATGACTTCTCTATGACAAGACTGACTCTGATTTAATCTGTATCTTATGCTCTGGCATTCTGATCAAGTAATGAAAAAATAATATTCATATACATATTTCTGATTTGCTTCTAAGACATTTCAGGATAGTGAGATGATATGATTACCTAATTCTTTGTTGGGGCCTATTACGATATTTAATTATAATTATCAGCACTTACCTGGCACATGTACTTTTGAGATATGATTGTGAACTTTTACTAGACAGTTTTAATACATAATTGAGACCTGTATGTGTGTGTATAGGTTAAAGCTCACAAATAAAAGCTACCCATTTGTTAACTGACCATTTATATGAATTGGATGAATAATACTGATATCCTTGTATAATTTAAGAGGTAGCATGATCCTTGAAAATTTAGAAATAACTTAGTCTTTTTTACTCTTAATAAATAAACAAAAATTGAGCTAAAAGATCCTTTTAAAAGATACCATTTAAAAATACCTTTATTAAACCCTTTTATATTGTAACTCATTTTAGTCATTATAACTATTTTCTGTATTAACTGTTATTTTTAAGCCATCATTTTAAGACATTCTCTGCTCTTGAACAAGGCTCATTTGTGAATCTGTTTCCAAACAGATGCATTAATGTCCACATCAGTATATCTATACTTTAGTGATTAGATATTTAAAAATTTTATTAGAAGTTATATAATCAAATTACTGTTGTCCTTCAAAGTCGATTTATAGGTACACATGTACTCCAGTATGGTGCCATTGCTAAGAACTCTTCTTTTGGATTTGCCTTTAGACCATTTTACAAGCCCTCCAAGAACAGGTTTTTGTGAATATAACTCATCTTTGATCCAAGATAGATCCATTTTATTTCTCCAGACATATTTACAAAGGACATGTGACTTTCTTCAAAAGTCAGCTGCCATCATTAGATAACAATTTTCCACAATTTAGGATACTCAGACTCTAAATAAATGTAATTATAGCAATTAGTAATAATTTTACAAAAATTAGACTTTCAGAAACTGTTTAGATCAGTCAAAAAATTGAAAGTAGGCAAAACAAAAACAAAAAACCTTGCTCCTACAAGAGTAAAGTGCATGCGCTTTGGGACAGTGAGGAAAATAATGTTCACAAAGCCCATACACTTTTACCCTTTAGGAGAGTTGCAGCTTCTTTTGGCCACAGCTACTGACTTGGTACAGCTAACCTACCCTGAAAAATATTAAAAGAACTTCAGCATATTTAGGCATGGTTAATAATAAACAAAAGGGAAAGAAAGAAACTTAGTGAGGAGTTTCCTGGTGATACTTTGTTGAGTAAAAACAGAAAATTGCACCTCTGATCACTTGTCTCACCTTGTGTAACACTGAAAAATGCAAGAAGACGTAATAATTTTACGGAAAAGAAAATGACTAATCTATAAGAGAAGTTATAGGAAAGATACTTAAAAGGGCATGATACCACTAAGAGCCAAATTTTATATATTGGAACAAGAATTAAATTCTGTAAAGATGGTATTTTCATTAAAATTTTTGAGTGTGTGTCTGATATGGGTTATTTTTTCTTATTATGCAGGAAATGTTGGAGTTTAGTTATTGCCATCTCTTACAGACTGGATTTCTTTTCAGTAGAGCCCGTACGATGAGGAAATAGGTTGTTAAATGTAATGTTTTTAATTAATTTTATATTTAAACTAGTGGTTTTATTTGAGTTTTGCATTTCATCTGCTATCCATGATTCCTAGCTTAACTACCTGAGGCAGAGATTCTATTAATTAAGCACCTGTTTTTTTCTTTGCAGATTGCATTTTGAATAGTCAATAATTTGACAAAAGATCTTCAGATTTGTTGTTGTATCTGATTTTTATAGTATTGATCATTATCACTTTGATGGGAACACTCCCAGACCCCTTCATTTTAGTCTTATTCACTCCATTTGTTTCCCTTACTTTTATTACTTTTCCAAAACCCCACCCTTTTCTGTGTTCTGTCATTCTCCCTTCTGAATCTTCTCACTCCTTTAGTGTACCACATTTTTTACAGCCAGTCCTTTTGTGTTAAATCATTAGCACCAGTTGGTAACCTCTAATCATTAGGAACAAACCCATGAGCATTAAAACTCTACTTTTTCCCCACACATATATCCTTTGCTCCTCCCATCCCCCAAGTCTTTCATTTCTGATAGTTATCTTGTTTGATACCACATTATTCAGCAGGTGTTCACATTAAAATTTGTAGCCCAGGAAATTTAAAAATCAGATTTAGTCCAGGAAGCATTGGAATATACCTAGTTGACTAAATTCATTTATAGCTTCTAAAGAAGCCATCATTTAAGCCCTGACTTGTGATTTCATCTAAAATATGCATAGAATAACTCTTGACTTTCCAGTAATTTCATGCTATAAGAATGTAATTATCATTTGATTATTTCTTCTAAAGTACTTATTATTTAGGTAATAAGAATTTTAAATCAGTGAAAAATCAAATCATTGTAGTTTCATATCTAATCCTTAACAGAACTGTGAAGAGTAACTACTTAGTGGTTTTCACTTTTTCTAATATAGAAAAACCTTTGTTAGGGAGCTGATTTTTCAAAATTTACATATATTCTAACTTGGTTCTATATGCTTTATGGGGAAGACATCTGGTTATATTTAGCACCACGCTATTTGCCCAAGAGGTGCCTAGATTTATGTAGGGATTTCATATACTCTTCTTTTCTTTCATAGGCCTCTTAGCATGCCTTATTTAACTCTTTGAAGCCACTGGAGTTTAGAGCACAAATGTAATTTCCAAAAATTCTCATAACTAGAAAGACATCTGGAAAATATTGTACAGTAATTAGGGGGAACTACAAATTTGAATCTTTTTATTAAAAAGGAGCAGTATGCTGAACTTTTGAGAATATTGAACATCAGTGAAAGTTAAGATTCATCATATTTTTATGGTATTTGTGTTCTCTTTTTCTGTGTAACAGTAAGCATTTCAGTGGTATCAACCTTTTCTTATCTTTCTTTCTCTGTCATGCTAGAGTCAAATTTTGATTGTTAAATAAGTTTTAAGATTTGAAGGCAGAATTAATGTTTATTGATGTTATCGTTACAAACTATCATAGATGATAGAGCATTGCTTATCTGTTAAGGCAGTGACGAATCATTATAAAGTTAAAATTTGGAGAAAGAAAGGCAATCCTATTCAGTTGTTTATAAAGGACCTCATTGTTAGTTGATAAAATTTGAATGTAACCATTGCAGTTGAGGGAAATTTGCAGAGCCTGTTACTGAACAGAACATATGACTTTGGATTGAAAGGGGGAGGGGGGAAAAACAAATAGCACTTTTGTATATGCTTCTAATTTTCTACATGGATTTTTTTCTTCTCCATTGTGTGGTTTCTTTCTCGTGTCCAGGAAATAAACATGATGATGGTACCCAAAGCGATTCAGAAAATGCTGGGGCTCACAGGCGCTGTAGCAAACGCGCAACTCTTGAGGAACACTTAAGGCGCCACCATTCAGAACAGAAAAAGCTACAGAAGGTCCAGGCTACTGAAAAGCATCAAGACCAAGCTGTTGTAAGTCAAACTGCTTTTATGATTGCATTCTTTGATGAAGACAATCCCAGAAAAAGAAGGTCACATTCTTTTTCTCAAAGTGCGGGAATCTTGTGTCAGGATACTACATATTCAACAACACATACAAAACTTGAGAAAACAAAGTCTCCAACACCAGATGCCAAAGTGGTTTCTTTGTCTTTACAGACTAGCTCTGCGCATCACAGAGGGGGGCATGGTCTTCCACATGGGAAATTGTTAAAACAGAAATCAGAGGAGCCATCGGTGTCAATACCCTTCCTACAAACTGCATTATTAAGAAGTTCAGGGAGTCTTGGGCACAGACCAAGCCAGGAGATGGATAAAATGTTAAAAAATCAAGCAACTTCTGCTACTTCTGAGAAGGATAATGATGATGACCAAAGTGACAAGGGTACTTATACCATTGAGTTAGAGAATCCCAACAGTGAGGAAGTGGAAGCAAGAAAAATGATTGACAAGGTAAATAATTGAAATTTGAGTATGATGTTAGTTCTGTGGTATATTTGACTATTGGAAATTATTGGAGAGTCAACATGAGATATTCTCATGCAGTCAGTGGTTATTGGAACTTTAGGGCTTTGTTAGGGAACTATAACACTAAAAGTAAAACCAAAATGCTTTCTGATTTCATTTTGCTTATATTCTGAATTTGCCTGCATTTCATATGTGAAATCCTGTACATTTGACTTTTTGAACCTTTAAATTTGTGTGAATTTAAAATAGGTTTTAAAAATAGTATCCTTTGGACATTCTTGCCTTGAATTTATTTAAAAACAAAAAAAAAACCCCAAACATTGTTATAAATCTGTTAACATAAATATAAATGTTAGCCAATAATAGTTAACCATAGGTTTCCTACTTACTGATTTCATGTTGGAAACAGATGAAAATACATATGTTTTAGTTAATTTTGTTCTTTGTCCTTATTTTATTTTCTTAATTTCTAGTCTCTGCTGTCTTTGGTAATAGAAAAGAAGTGTATGAAAATAAAATCAGTTTTCTTATGATACTGTCAGTTTAGGCAAGTATATGCCCAGTTATGATGATTATCTACATTTCAAATATATTCTTTGATGTTATTGATTAGTATGTCTAATGATTGTTATATGGTTTAAAAGGTAATTTTTTTCAATTTTGCCCATAGTAATGGAAAGTTGACTTTAGAATTAGCTATTTATTTTACCTCCTGGAAAATAGCAGCATAAGTTTGGCTAACCATTGATCTCTTGTGTAAATTCTTGTTACTCAAAGTGTGCTCCATGGGTGAGCAGCATTAACATCACTTGGGAGCTTGTTAGAAATAGATTCTCAGGCCCTCCTAAACATAGCAAATCAGAATCTGCATTAGAAACAAGATCTCCAGAGGCTGGGAAGGGAGTATGTGTGGGAGAGGAGATGAAGAGAGGTTTGGTTAATGGGTACAAACATACAGTTAGAAAGAATAAGTTCTAATGTTCGATAGCAGAGTGGGGTGACTATAGGCTAACATTGTATATTTTAGAACAGCTAGAAGAGAGGACTTGATGTTCCCAACACATAGAAATAATAAGTACTTGAGGTGATGGATACCCTAAATACCCTGACTAGATCATTGCACATTCTATGCATGTAACAAAATACCACATGTTCCAATATGTGTCAATAAAAAATTTTTTAAAAAACAAACAAACAAAAAAAGCTCCAAGATCTCTAGGTGACTACTATGCACATTAACATTTGAGTTGGCACTAGTTTAGATGATGAGTTTTCAGAATATTCTCTCAGGGAGTGAGCAAGATAACCCTTTGGGATGCAGGAAAAATATTAAGACTTGTTGGCTTTTAATTTCATATTTTTAATTTTTATTTTGGAGTATGTTCTATGGTGTATACAATCGATTACTACATTGGTATACATAAATAATTTCTAAACATACATTATTGATGAATACTTGCTCAAAATTTTTTACTGTTGGGATGCACAACTCCAAACTTAGAGACCCATTAGTCTAGGAAATAGGTGTTATGTGACAAAATTATTGTAGTTAATAAGAGAAATACAGAGTTTAAGAAACATTAGAGATTTCAATCATAATGATTGATTATTTTTCCATTAAAAGATTATTTTACAGCAAGGGATTGTATATTTTATAGTACTTAAGAACATGGACACTTGGAGGCAGACAGATCTGGGATTAAGTATAAATTCTACATGTACTAGTGTATGCCCTTGGGTAAATTAAACCTCAGTTTCTTTTATCTCTAAAATGGAGGGAATTTCACCAGAATTTATTGAATTGTATAAGAAGAATTCAATAAAACATGTAAAATGCCTATCTTATTATAAGACCTTTATAAATACTAGTTGTGTTTATTATTACTGTAATTAGGAGTTTCCACATATGAATCTCTACACAAGTGCTGACAAATCCTGGAAAGTTCTTTTGGCACTGAAAGGGTCAAATATATTTGCCAAAGTGGAAGTTACACTGTGAGGGACCTGCCTGGCCAGGGGAGCGGAAAGCCAAGAAAGAAGTCATGGTTGCACATGAGGCTCTTTAGGAAACTGCTGCATGGAGAGAATGACCACAAAACCTGGTTTACACCTGTTGCCTGTAGTTATCATGAGCATCCTTTTTTCATTCTCAAAGGGAGTCTCAGTTTTGACAACAAATTATGTGGTCATACTGTAGATAGAGAAACCCAAGATTTTAGAACAAGATTTATTTAAGGGGAGTAATGGCAGTATGTGACTGGGTAGGTAATTCAGAGTCATTCTTAGAAAACAAAGCTGAGACCGTACTGCAGGAAAAAGCAAGGGTTACTACATTATCTTGTGACTACTAAAGAAAAAGACCTGCAATTCCATTGGCTGTATGGTTAAAGTTGGAAACCAAATTCAGGCTTTAATTAAAGTCAGGCTCTGGGGAAACAAAAGCAGGAAACCAGGAATCAAATGTCTGAAGAAGATGAAGTAACAAAGGCCAAGAATAGCCAGAATGAAGGCATCAGAAGCACTTTGGGAGGATAGGAGTAGATATGGGCATCATATCAAATTGCTTGGATGAGCTCAGTGATCCAGTTTCTCCCTTTTGAAGTTTGAATGTGTGTGATGGAAGTTGGGGCCATCAGCTGTTTGTCTGAATTTAAATATTCTTTGGTCCTGAAAATTTTCATGTGACATAACTCTTTTCTGTTTCACCCCATCATTTGAGAGCTGGTTTATTTCATTGATTCATTCATTTAGCAACTTTTATTTAACACATTGCTAGAGTAGAAAAAAATATTTTTTCCTTGGGGCCACAGTGTTTTATTACAAAAATAGAATAAAAACGTCAAAAACAAAACTGTCCTTTCTAATTTAATGAAAAATTTGTTATTTTTATTGTTTTCTGTGCATGAGTTATATGCAACTTGAGCAATAGTTCACACGGCTCCCAAGGCGAAGAGATATGTGAGTTACATATGCTTCATGAGGCCCCAGGCTCAAAACTACTGTGAGTTAAATACAACTCACATGGCAGTTAATGTGTTAACATCAACTATGCCAGACTTCATGAGAAGACAATGTGTATCATACTAAGGACTTTAGATTTTTTTAATGCTGAAGGCAGTCAGAAATCACTGAAAATTTTTAAGTAGGGTATAAGAGGTCAGGGATGAAAATACAGATTTGAGAATTATTTGAGAATAGAGGGTAGTTGTTGTAGGCCATTTTGTGTTGCTATAACTGAGACTGGGTTGTTTATAAAGAAAAGAGGTTTATTTAGCACACGATTCTGCAGACTGGGAAGTTCAAGAATGTAGCTCTGTATCTGGACAGCTTCTATTGAGGGCCGCATGCTGGGTCAAATCATGACAGGAGTCAGAGGCGAAGCAGACATGTGCAAAGAGTCAAAACATGAGGGCAACCTTGCCTTATAACAGCCCACTATTAAGGGAACTAATCCATTCCTGTGAGAACCAGAACTCATCTAAAGACAGCATTAATCTATTCATGAGGGATCCACCCCTGTGACCCAAACACCTCCCACTAGGCCCTACCTCCCAACTGCTCACAGGCAATTAAACTTCAATGTGAGGTTTGGCAGTGACAATTCACATCCAAAGCATAGCAGTATTTGAATGCAAAATAAGAGATGAGGTCAACCAGAGATAATGTATACAATAAGAGGAGACAAAGTATGAAATTCTTAGAAACACCAACATTGGTGGACAAAGGAATGAGTGAACAAAGGAGACTGAAAAGAATCAAGCAGGAGTAAGAGCAAACCAAGAGAATATAGCATCTTGGAATCAAAAGCAGAGTCAAAAAGAAGTAAGCAACAGTATCACATGATATCCTGATATTAAGTATGATAAGCACTGAATGCCTTTTCAGTTTTTCTCCAAAATACTTTGTATTCCTTGGTCTAAAGAAGATGAGCAAAAAGTGTATTTGCATCTTAACTTGGGAGAAGTTGTATGGGATTAAAATAGGATTTCGTTAAAGATATGACCAAACTGAAATATCATATCCTTGTTTTTCTGTGCTGGTAGTAGTTAAAACGTACTAAGAGAACCTGTTCCCCTACCCCCAAGTTATGGGATTACAGCGTTTTGGTTCATGTACTTGTGCCATGCCTATCAATAGATAAACCTTATTTTATGCAAGTCCCCAAATTACCTTTTACGATGTTAACATAAATACCTGATATTTATAAAGATCTCTTAAATTTTACATCTAAGTTAACATGGAGATGCACTATAAGAAAGTGCTGTACTAACTGATCAACACTTATGTGCTCATATGGAAGTAACATTCATCGGGTGTTGGACAGGTGGGCATGGGGAGGAGGGGATTGGGTATATTCACACTCAATGGGTATGCTATGCACTGTGTGGGCGATGGGCACGCTTGTAGCTCTGACTCAGTGTTACAAAGGCAATATATGTAACCTAAATGTTTGTACCCCTGTAATATTCTGAAATTTAAAAAAAAAAAAGAAAGTGCTATCAACTGCCTGGATTGAAGGCAGTTATCTCCCATAGTAATAATAATCTCTCCCAGCTCTGTGCCCCTTGACCTCTCTGAAGCAGCCTTCCCCGAGAACCCATCACAGTACCAGTTTCTTCTCCCTACTTCTCCGTTTTCTAGCTACTACTGAGGCAAGAGGAAGACCTTGTCAGGGCTATTTCCTAACCTTCTTAGTTAAATGAGAAAAACTTGTGAAAGAAAGCTAAACATTAAATGAACAAGAAAAAAATTGGTAGAGGGCTTGAGGATCTATCTTTTTGAAGGAAGGATTTCTCCTCCTCCTTAATTTCATACCATAGACCAACTGTGCCAAATACTTTTCTTGTCCTGAGTTTTGATCCCTGTCCATTGTGGCAACATATCTCCCCCCATATGCCTCTTGTTAGCATATTTTCTTCCCTTCTAGGGCCAGGTCACTTCTGGTTCTATAGGCAACAGGTGGTAGGGAAGAATCCAGAACCAGGGGAACTAGAAAAAGACTGGAAAACAGGATGAAGAACATCTACAGCAGTGAGTCAAACAGCCTGAGAAAGTTAGTGCTGAGAACCTGCATCCTGGGGTAATATTCCAAACCCTGAAGATCACAGCAAGATTTTAGGTTAGATCCAAGTTAGAGCCAGGGAAACCATGATAAGCCAGAATCGAAATCTATGTAGACAGTGCCAAATATAACACAGAGTAAGGCAGCATGTCCAAAGTCCACTCAAAGGTAAAATCAGCTATGTGTCGGAGCTAAAGGAATGGGAGATCAAATAAGAACCTTGAGTAATAAGAAAGAACCTTGATAACAGTCAGCATTTTGATTTGACTTAACATTTTTTTCTTCACTGAGCAATTAAAAAAAAAATTCTACCAGGAAAATTTGGTTTTGGTCTCTCTGATTGATTCTGTTCAACTTCTCCTGCTATGTTAATTCCCAGAACTTCACAAGGGAACCCTTACCTTTTTTTCAGTGGATAAGCCTAACATTTAATAGGTTTGCCCTCATTTTGATTTTTCTGTTATTGTGTGAAATCTTGTTTATTTTTCCTGCCTCAGGGGCTTTCCACTTACTGTGCCTTCAGTCGAGTAAGCTCTTTCTTGTGTTTTTGGCATGCCTAGCTCCTCATAATTCACTTTATTTATTCCTTTAATTTTTTATTGTGGTAAAATACACATAACATAAAATTTACCATCTTAGCCATTTTTAACTGTATAGTTCAGTGTTATTAAATACATTCATAATGTGGAACACCCATCACCACCATGCATCTTCATAACTCTTTTTGTCTCATAAAATGGAAACTCTGTACTCATCTCATAATTCACTTTGATAAGGCTTTCTCCAACTACCCTACTTAAAGGAACCCCAGTATTCACCTCTTCTATCTCTTCATCGGATCACCATGTTTTATTTTCTTTATAGAACTCACTTCTATCTTGTTTATTTTCTGTCCATCCTCTCTAGAATGATTGTATATGTCTTGTTCACTTCTGTATTCCTGTGCCTGGAACAATGCCTGGCATGTAGTAGGCATTCAGATATCTCTTTGAATGAATGAGGAAGAAAAATTTATGACATACTTTTTTATTTATCTTAGTATTTGTATGTGATTAACTGTATATTAGCAGTTTATTTCAATGATTTTATAGATTGATTAAATCCAGCCAGGCCCCCATTGGGAAGTTTTTTTATATTTTTACGTGCTGAAACTAGTTTATATCTTGATCCCCAAGGAACTTGTTAAAATGTATAGTTTAAAAGCTTGTATGTGTTGCAAGCTTAGTTTTGTAATAGTAAGTATGAAAGCTGCAAAAGACTATAGATTATGTCAGAAGGAAGAGAGGTGTGTAAGTTTCAGGAGAATGCCTTAATTAGTACAAGACTATAGCTACCTTTTGAGTTTCTAGCAACACCCAGCTTCCAGCTTAAAAATATGCTTGTTAGGAAAGGGTAAGATGGTCATTGATTAACAGCTAGATTTTAGGGATCAAAGGAAGGAATGCATGAGCCATTAAGAGGAGAGAAATTAGACCTTTTAAGCATTAGATGAGATCTAAGCATAATCTGAAGATATGAAAGAAGGAGCTAATAGAGGAAGATGTGAAAAGTGATAGAAAGGGAAGAGATTATGGATGGAAGACTCCTAAGGAATGGGGTAGAATCAAGGAGACACAAGATTGGTTTAGAGGGAACACAAAGATTTGAGAGCATATTTTTACCCAGACAGAGGTACAAAGGAAAAAGATAGGGTCTGATGGTGCCTTTTAAAAAAAAATTGAGGTAAAATTCACATACCATAAAATTGACCATTTTAGCCAATTAACATGTACAGTTCATTGGCTTTTAGTAAATTCATAGTGTTTATAACCATCAACACTATCTAGTTTCAGGACGTTTTCATTACTCCAGAAAGAAATCTCATATCCATTAAGTAGCTATTTCCCATTTCTTCCCCCCCCACAGCCCCTTGGTAACCACCAACCTACTTTCTGTCCCTGTGGATTTGCTTATTCTGGACATTTTATATAAATGGTATCGTACCATATGTGGCCTTTTGTAACTGGCTGCTTTCGTGTAGAATGAGGTTGTCAGGATTCATCCATGTTGCAGCATGTACCTGTGTCTCATTCCTTTCTATGGCTGAATAACATCTCATTGTATGGATAAATCACATCTCATTTTTCATTCTTCCATTGATGGACATTTGTGTTGTTTCTACCTTTGGCTATTGTAAATGATTCTGCTATGAACATGCGTGTATGTATTTGTGCACCATGATCAATTATAAAATGTCTCTCCTAACCCCCTTTCTAAGTTCTTTCTTTCCAATAATTTTGTCTGAATTTTAAATTTAAAAGTTTATTACAAAAATGGTATAAAAATCAATGTTAAACATTCAAAATCATTTATCCAATTGAATTTTAAGGGATTTTTCTTTTTAAAAGTAAAATTAGATTTTCATGGAAAATTACAAATTAAAAAAAAATTCTCTTCTTAAATCATCCTGATTTAGTTTCTTGACACTAGTGGCTAGAATTCTTCATAGTTCTTAAAATAATTATGTGTCAAATGATTTTCGTGGCCATGGGAACTCTATCATTGATTTGACCAGATAGAGACCCTGCTCTCCTTACCCAGAAGGTCCATGCTCATTGAGGAGAGAGATGTTCTAGTAATCTGAGGTTGAAACTTGAGTACATTTTTACTTAGACACCTTGATATTATATGATTGATATACTAATGCAATACTATTCTTCAGTTGTTATTTTAAAATAAACCAATAAAACCTTGTTATTTAATCTACCATTATGTTTCTCATTTCTGTGGGAAGATGAATTCTGAATTCCCGCTGATTTGGATATTTTTTAAACTAATTAAGGACTGTTGCTATTAAATTATCATTTTGCTCTACATTTGTATTACCATATTTATATGCCTAGGTCTTCCCCCACAGTCCTTACCTCTTTTTTACACTGGTCTCTACCTTTTGTCACAATAAGCAAGCCTCCAATACCTGATGTTACTAAATGTAATTTTGACCTCTCCAATTATTCAATAGATGGGATATTTACCCCAATGAAAGTTGACCCTGTATTCATTGGTTTGATACACCACTATTCCCCCTTCTCCATCATTCCCTCCTCTCCACCATTCCAATTTCAGAATTGGAAACCTTGGACTTTTTCTGTACAGACTGAGCTTTTAAATAATAATGACAATAATGATAATGTGCTAGTGAATAAAATAAATGTCAAACTTTTCATAGGCTTGATTTGTATTGGACATACTAATTTGTTATCTGGAGAATGCTTATTCTCTTTGAATTGAAAACTAAAATCTAAAAATAAGTTGGGTTCTTATAGAAATTTGGTTTTAATTACAGAGTACCCCTGCTTGGTTCTTCCAGGTGACATTCTCTATTTTTTATAAGCTCTTTTATTAGAACTAACCTCCTCAAGAGCAAAGACTCTAAGTCGTACAGATTTTTAAAGCCCCTGTAGTGGCTAGCCCAGCAGCCTATGGATGGTAAATACCATACCTCAGTAACAGGTTGTTAAAATTGTTTAGAGTAGCCACCAAGCTGTAAATGTGAATCCCAGAGTGAGATGCCGAATACCATATGCATATATTCACAAAGAAAAGATTGAGAACATGTTTCATGATTCTTTGAGTGGGATGGGGAGAGAGATTGTATCTTCTTAACCCAAGCCTAGAGGCCGTGAGGTAGGGTTCACGGGTCACTCCCCAAATACAGAGATGTATCTACTTGGATCAAGGGAACTGTAAGAGAGAGCACATGAAAGCCACTCCCCACCCCCAAGATAAATAAGTTGTCTTTAAACATCTGCCAGGCCCAGAGAGCTCTGATAGTGCAAGTTCACAAAGAAGTTTTCTTTTCCTATGCCATTCCTCCTTCCTTTGCTCCTACCCTGGAAGAATTAGGAACTGACTAGCAAACTTGGAGTGCAAGGTTCTATTAGAGAGGAAGCATAAAAATTAGATAGGTATCTGATCTCATCCCCTTCCCCCCTATAGACTTCCAGCCTAAAGAAGTCCCTTGCTGGATGAGAGACCCCTGAGAGACCCCGATTTTGTACTATATCATGTTTGGGCTTTGATTGAGACCAGGTCAGAGTGGGGAAGGGAAGAGAATCATGAGCCTAGGGCTAACATACTACATTTGAAATACCTTTGAGCAATCCAGGAGGGATGACAGGTAAGCAGCTGTCTATAGTTGGTAATTGAAATGAAGCCTTGCATGTGGATGAACAGAGTCTGGAATTAAAGATGAGAAAAGCTAGCAAACTTGGTCTTGGCTTTGAGGAGCTTTCAAGTTCTTTCCAATTATTAGAGCTTATATCAGATTGTGTATACTTATTAAATTTGAAAAGTATAATAGCTTTAAAGTATATATAAACTGTTTATACTCCCCTTTGTTTTCACACTATAGTGGTCACAAGTGGATGTTTTCTACTTAGACACAAATGAATAGATGAGGATTTCAATCTGGACTAGAATTGTTATTATATCATTAATTTTTCAAAACTCTATCAAAAATACACGTGTGAAATTTGAAAGCTTCTTTCCCTATGCAGTAGTACTTCAGCCCCTACCACTTGTTTGGAAAATAAATAATTGTTACTTCTCTAACAATATATGCATAGCTGTCTCTAATGCTTTAAAAGGAATCTGTTGACAGTCATCTGAGTACTTTCTGTCCAACTTCGGCACACCTTCTTCAAAGCATTGGTTCTTTGCGTGTCTTTTGTTATCATTTCAAAATAGTGTCAGAAGTGATTTGGAGAGGCTTATTATATTTTACTTGAAACTGCTGGTGCTTAGATGTTAGAGGAAATCATGTTTTTAGTATGGATTAGAATTAAATATCAATAAATCAGAAAATCACGTAAGGTATTTCTAAATTAAAATGCAGAGAGATGCAAAAATGCAAGTAATTATATGTGGTTATTTTTCCTAATTCCAAACTTGAGTTATATTTTTTCTAGTAATTATAAAAATAAGGAAGTAAACTTCAGTAAATTTGGTATTCAATGACTTGAGTTAAAAATGATTTTTAATTTTTTTAAAGACAGACACAAATAACTTGAATAGCTCTAATTTGCTTTCTTTACAAATGAGATTAAAGGCAAAGGATCAAAGGCATTTAAGGTATTCTCAGGGTTTTTTTACTGCTATGATTAAACTTAACTCATTTTAATGTTTAGCAAAATTAAAGAGTTTTTGTTTTTTCCCTTCTGTATATTGTGCTTTCATGTATTACTAAAATTCATATTTGATTTAAAGTTAATAATATATAATTTGCTCTTAATGCAAAGGTAATTTGAATATTGAGTTCAACAGAATATTAAATCATAATTCTTGAAAACTGTAGTTATATTTGAATTAAATATTAAGTAATAAGGCCATCTAGTGGTAAAATTTTCAAGTTTTAGTGAATTTGAAAATCTGATATCTGTTTCCCTAAATATGAACTTTAGAGTTTATCAAATAGCTGTAATATTAGAAATTAAATTAAATCTAAAATTTTACTAGAAAATAGTTTAGCCTAAGGTATTTTCCCCTCCTTATAGAAATTGAAGGCTTTCTTTGGTTACGTTCTAAAGATCCTTTTTTACAAATTGCTCATTCAAATGCATAATATTTTTCTTGATTGTAATAATTAGAGCTACAAAACAATAGCTATAAAGAATAAGCATTGGGAACAAAGTAGAGACTTAATAATAAAATGGAATATTAAAGTTTGTATGGTTAAAACTTTTCCAGTCTATTCAGCGACATCCAGGGCCAGGAAATGAATAAGACTCGGGTCCTGCTCATAAGAAAAGCACATGATTGTTTGTTTCTGTATTTAGAACTTTTCAAAAGTGTTGACTATTGACAACCTGCTTTTTGAAAAAGTTGATCTGTGTGTGTAGGCCCAGGAATCTGTATTACAAAGGTTTTTAAGTGATTGTTAGGCAAATAAAATTTGAGAATTATACTAGATCATACAATAAAATCTGTTATTTGGCACCTTAGAAAATTATATGTATGAATTTAACTCGTAAGTGTAAATGTTAACATTTGCTAGAGAAGGAGCAGATAAAATGAGCCGTATGTTTATACTTTTTCAATATGCTTCTCAAAAATAACAGAGCAAAGACAAACTGAAAAGGTACTCTTTTCTAACTCTTTGCATTATTGTAGTGTTTAACAACATTATTAACTCTTTTAACAAATCAAATATAATATCCGGAACATTTCTTATTTTTTATCAAATAGGACATTTGCTAAACATTAAAAAAGGATAGTTACTTTTACATAACCCGTGACTACCTGTTTTCTTCTCCCCCATCACTCCAAATGAATATTACTCTGTCATTAAACAAGTTTTCCTCATTTTTGAAATTGCCTATTGAAATTAATTTAGAATATTCTTGCAATATTTGCCTCTGAAGTTAATTATTATATTTACATATTAATCTGGTGCTCAGACTTTTCATTTTTCCTTATAAAATAATTTTTTCCTCCTAGGTGTTTGGAGTAGATGACAATCAGGATTATAATAGGCCTATTATCAATGAAAAACATAAAGATCTAATAAAAGATTGGGCTCTTAATTCTGCTGCAGTAGTAATGGAAGAAAGAAAACCACTGACTGCACCTGGATTTTACAACTCAGAGGTATACATACATCGCTTCCATATACTTAACTTTTAACATGCATAGAGTGTAAATTTTTATCATTTATACATTACGTTATTTTAAGTAATTGATATATCTCCTTGTAAAATACTTCTAAAATTTCACAATTTTTTTGTTTCTAATAAAAGCCTAAAGCAATTTTTGCAGTAATTCAGTTTTAGTTTTTTTAGTTTTTTTAAAGTTAATATTCTTTTGTAAGTGAGGAAAATACTGCATTTCAGTTAATGAGCTATATGCTCATGGTTCTGATTGGCATTATAGATAAAATAAGAAACATACACCACTTACAATTTATAGGAAGTATTTTTGGAATTGGAAGACCTTTATGTCATGCCAATAAACATTATGCAAGGTAGATACAACTTATATACCTCAATAAGTGCCAGTGCAGTACAGCCCAGGATATAATTACAATAATGTGAAATTAATTAAGGTTAGTTTAGTTAAGATAGTTAGGGAGTCAATATGGGATAGTAGAGCTGGAAAGGCCTGAGTGCAAATGCCAGAGCTGCCATTTGTAGCTGAGTGCCTTTGAATCAATCACTTCTCTCTTATCTTCGGTTTTCTCATCTACATAAATGGTGTTTTTGATAAAGCCCATTACAGAGAATTTAATGAAGTCTATAAAGCACCCAGCATAGTACTTGCCTGAGATTTATGTACTTAACAAATGTTTTTTCCCTTATCTGAAATATTAGAATTTTCATTCCACATTGATATAATATAAAAATGTATATAATTCAGAAGTATTGATTATTATTTATTCAGATAATAAGAACTAACATTCAATGGAAGCTTTCTGTGTACAATTTTACAAATAAGGAAACTGAAGTACATACAAATTAACTTGGCCAAGGTCTTACAACTAGTAGTTTGTGGAGCCAGAATTTGAACCTTTAGCACCATTGATTTCTTAACTCATTCTTTGACTTATGCTATACTGTCTCAGGAAATGAGCTAATTTCTACTATACAAATTATAAATAAGTATAAAATATAAATAAAAGAAAATCTTAAGGTATAAGTAGAAGAAAATATGATAAAATGTTGCATTTGTATGAAATATAAGTATTTTTATAGACAGGTAAATAGTTCTATATATTTGTTTATTAATGTTAAAATTGCCTGTTTATGATCTGCTATTTCCTGAATGCCATCAAAGCAATTTCCGCATTTTAGTGTTCTTTATTTTCCCTTGATTTGGAAAATTTTTATTCTGGTTTCTATTTTATGAGACATTAATTTACTTACTGAAAGCAGGTGAAAATTATTTGAGGCAAAATTTTGATATTCTGATTAATCCAGGAAGGATTGTGGTGAATGTGAATTTAAATAGACTCCCTCCTCTCTTCTCTATTCCCTCATCCCATGCCAGGTAAAAGTTATATAGCCCCAGTATGTTCCTGCCTTCGTAGGAGTTACCTGACAGGCCATTAGAACACTCTTCACAAAATGGTTTTCCATAAGTGTGTGTCACTGAAACCCATGCTATTGTGGGTATTCTTAGTGTGGTCTGGTATCACCTTCAGTACTCAGAAATATAGGCAGGTACCACAAAACCTTGGAAGGGAATTCAAGGATTCACCAGGCTTTGGTATACTTAGGCTTCACTCTATGTCATTCTCTATATTTACTACTTTAACCTACTGTTTTGGAAATCATATAGTGTATAATCTGCATGAAATCTTTACTTCATCAGTATTTTTTTTTTTTTTAGGGCAGGGTCTCGCTCTGTCACCCAGGCTGGAGTGCAGTGGCACAGTCATAGCTCACTGCAACCTCAAACTCCTGGGCACAAGCGATCCTCCCGCATCGGCCTCCCTAATAACTGGGACTACAGGCACGTGCCACCACTCCCAGCTAATTATTTTATTTTTTGTAGAGATGGGTTCTCACTCTGTTGCCCAGGCTGGTCTTGGACTCCTGGGCTCAAGCAATCCTGCCGCCTTGGCCTTCTGAAATCCTGGGATTACAGGTGTGAGTGACCACGCCTGGCCACTTCGTCAGTATTTATCGTGTCATCATTAATACTATAAATCTGACACTTTTAATTAAATATGTGTTTTGAGTAGTGCAAATAGTTTTCTATTTTCTAGTTGTCATTACAGTTTCAGTATGAAGCCCTGGCTTGGATTTTTACTAAAAGATGTCATTTTTAGTGACATAATTTTTTTTCAGAGTAAATCTTCATTTTCTAGAGAATTTGCATTTTATATATGAGAAAATTTAATAAATGAAAATATATCAAGGTGAGATTTAATTATGCCTTTGTATGACAGGTTAATGTAACTCAATGAAATTTTCTTTCATGTGAATCAGATTTGGACAGGCTACATTATTTCATTCTCTTATTTTTCACCTTTAGGAAGGCACATCTTCATCTGGAAACAAACGTTGGGTTTCACAGTGGGCTAGTTTGGCTGCTAATCATACAAGGCATGATCAAGAAGAAAGGATAATGGAATTGTCTGCACCTGTTCCTTTAGAGAACGGTATTTTCTTTCTTCCTCTCTTTCTCTTTTTGTGAATCATATATCAGTTGCTAAAAAACAAGCTAAATCTATATAGTGAAAAGTAAATTAAACCTAAATAAACATATTCAAATATTCTCATGCTTGCACTACACGTGTGATTTTTTTTAACAAGTAAAAAGCTGATATTTATTAGACTTTTTGTATTTTAAGGGATTTTAAGCAGGGGAAAATTTCAAGTCATAAAACTTTTTCTGTTATAAAAAAATTTTGTGTACTTCGTAAGTTGAAACATCCTAAGGACAGATGAAGGATTTAGTAGTTCATTCTGAGGCAGTCTTCCTTTTAGTTGCAAATTTCTGCTATTCATTTCAAGTCTGGTTTTAAACCCTTGTGTTTTTACTTTTAAAGGAAAATTCTTCCTACTCTTTTTGATATGCTGATATCTTAGGATAATATTTTATTTTGACTAATGATGCAGATATCATTAAAGTATAATCCTAAGTGAAGATAAGGAGATAATTTGTAGATGATGCATGTATATGTGTGTATGAATTTATATATATTACATATATGAATGAAAATTTACAAATAAGACTAAGGCAGGTCCCTTCATAAATACAATAAATATTTTTTGAGCCTACTTTATGCCATACATTCAGTGAAAAAGAAGTTACTTAATACATCTTACAAATCTATGTAGTGTGATTTTTATTACCTTTTAATTATATTTCTGCGAAGAGAAATATAAAATTTCTTTAAAAAAAGAAATTATATTCCTCTAATGATTTTCATTATTAGATTCAGTTAATTACATTCTTAATTAAAAATAAGATACTCAAGAGTTGGGAGAGGATGGTCAAAAGGTACAGAATATGAGAAAGAAATATGGTGGATTTTTTTGAGATTTATTGCACAGCATGGTGAATATAGTGTTATAGAGTATTGTACATTTCAAAATAGCTAAGAGAGTAAGTTTCAAATATTCTCATCACAAAAAATGTTAGGTATTTGAGGCGATGGATATGTTAACTAGCTTGATTTAATTATTCCACATTATTTTCATAAATTATAACATTGCTTTGTACCCCATAAATATATACAGTTATAAATTGCCAATTTACAATAAAAAATCAAAATTAAAAACCTATCCAAGATGAAAAATAAAGACTTATTCATAGTTAAAAAAAAAAAAAAGACCCTCAAGGAGAATTTGTATGTGGCTTTTTATCTGTATTCTTAATTTTATTCTTGTTGAAAATGGGAATTTGTTTTGTTTCTGTGGCACCCCAAAAATCTGTTTTAAAAATTTTGTAAAAATTAGCAAATATTTGAGGAAGCTGCATGGCAGTGTACTAGAAAAGTTATTTATCATAGAAACTAGAAGTAATTACTAATATTACCAAAAATCTATTATAAATTATTAATATTAAGTTTTAGTTGTGAAATAAAATTCTATCCTTGTTATAAAAAATAATAGACCACTTAGCTTTTATGATCTCATTTCTGTTTCATAATATTCTAAATGAATTTATTTAGATAAGCTGATAAATCCACTTAAATCCTAAAATGTTCTTGTTAAACATACATTGAGTGTGTGTTAGAAGAATAGTGTAAGAAATACTAGAAAAATACAGAAAGATAAAATAGCCATTTCAGTTTAGGTACTTCAGTTAGCACTAATGAGATAAGACATATATTCATGCAAGAATAAACAAAAATAAGATACAACATGGTTAATTGCTAAATTAAAGTTTAATCACTCAGTTTGATAAGTATTTCCCTGCATCATAACCATTGTATTGCTATGATATTTAAATACTAAACTTACAGGATTATAAAAGGGAAAAAAAAGACCCACGGAAGCTATATCTAGTGTCTTTTTCCCATTTATCCCTAAAAGGTTAGAATACTTTATAGGTTAATTTATATCTCCCTGAAAAGATGTTTCCCTTCTCTCAGAAATACATTCCATTTTTAACAGCCAGGGAAATTCTCCTTAAGTATTCTTAAATTCTCTCACTTGGAAAAATTAAAGTATATATTTTCTCTTTGGCTTCTACTTATTTGAAGAAATGAAAGGGATTGTGTATTTTCATATGTGGCCTTATTATATACTGGAAGACTATAATTTAAAAATTCTTCAGTTTATAAAATTTTGACATGTCCTAAGTGTGAAAAGTATAACATTTCATACTTATGATTTTTTAATCAGCTTTGGATTTTTGAAACAGTAAATTTTTTAAAATTTTACTTATGAAATCCAAAATTGTCATTCTTTCAAGTACATAATAATGCTTATTAAAAACTAGGTATGTTATTCTTCTCTACTATGTAATTGAAAGTATAGTAAATAAACTGTTTATTAGGCATTGTTTGTACAATTCTATAATATACTAGTTAGATTCTGTTTTCTTGATCAAACCTCAAGGTTGGAAAGTCACACAAGCAAGAATGAACAAACTGAACTTCCCTGCTATAAAACACATTAAAAGAAAAAGAACAATAGATGTAGGTTTAAGATCAAATGACCCTTGTACACTATGGTGACTATAGTTAATAACAATGCATTATATGTTTGAAAATTGCTAAGAGAGTAGATTTTAAATGTTCTCACCATAAAAAAGATAAGGATGTGAGGTAATGGATATGTTGGTTTCATTTAGCCATTACATAATGTATACATATATCAAAACATGTTTTATACCATAAATACAATTTTTGTCAATTAAAAATAAATAGAAAAGAAAAAACTATGTGGAAAAAAAGATCAGATGACTCTAATTTTCATCTTATACAATTTGCTTTCCTGACTCCTTTATTAATTGTCTGTTTGTACAGCTTGAAATTGCAATTAACTTTTTAAACTACTAGTAGCAATGCTGGGCCATTTATTTTTTATACTTAAGTCATTTCTTAACTTACACTTCAAAATATGATGTAATATGGTGGTCCTCTGTATCTGTGGGTTTTGCATCGTAGAGTCAACCACAGATCAAAAATATTCAGGAGAAAAAAAGGATGATTGTGTCCACACTGAGCATATACAGACTTTATTTTCTTATCCTTATTCTCTAAACAATACAGTATAACAACTATTTACATAGCTTTTTCATTGTATTAGGTAATTTTAAGTAATCTAGAGACGATTTAAAGTATACTGGACGATGTGCATTGGTTATATGCAAATACTACATCATTTTATATAAGTGACTTGAGCATCCGTAGAATTTGGTATCTGTGGGGAGTCCTGGAACCAATCTCCACAAATACCAAGGGACGACTGTATAATACTCCTTTTATTTTTAATTTTTTTGCCCTAATTAATTTCTTCTTTGTGGTTTTTATGTTGTACATACAGATACCAGTGAATCTGGCATTTCAATGAGAAGTACTGGCTCTGCAACTTCTTTGGGTAGTCAGGGAGAGAGAAGGAGACGAACCCTTCCTCAACTTCCAAATGAAGAAAAGTCTCTGGAGAGCTCCAGAGCAAAGATTATAACACAGAGGTCAGAGATAGGAGAAAAACAAGACACAGAACTTCAGGAGAAAGAAACACCCACACAGGTATACCAAAAAGATAAGCAAGATGCTGACAGAGCCCTGAATAAAATGAGTAGGGCAGTAAATGGTGAGACTCTTAAAACTGGTGGAGATAATAAAACCTTACTTCACTTAGGCAGCTCTTCTTCTGGAAAGGAGAAAAATGAAACTGATAAGGAAGCTTCTTTGGTAAAGCAAACATTAGCAAAAATTCAGCACCAACAAGAACAAAAGGAGGAGGCACAGTGGACAGCTACTAAATTGTCTTCCAAAAATGTTTCAGGTCAGATGGATAAATGTAGGGAGGAATCTTTTAAGCAAGAGTCACAACCTCAAGAAAAAATTTCAGGACATCCTACTAGCAAAGGAGAAAGGGTTATACAGAATGAGAGCAAGAGAAGAAAAGCTGAGGAAATTCTGAAAAGTCAGACCTTGAAGGGAGGAGACAAGAAGGAATCCTCCAAGTCATTAGTGCGACAAGGGAGCTTCACTATAGAAAAGCCTAGCCCAAACATACCCATAGAACTTATTCCCCATATAAATAAACAGACTCCCCCTTCTTTGACATTAACGTCTGCAAGTAGAGTACGAGAAAGAAGTGAGTCTTTGGATACTGATTCTAGTATGGACACAACCCTTATTCTAAAAGACACTGAGGCAGTAATGGCTTTTCTAGAAGCTAAACTGCGTGAAGATAATAAAACTGATGAAGGTCCAGATACTCCCAGTTACAATAGAGACAATTCTATTTCACCAGAATCTGATGTGGATACAGCTAGTACTATCAGTCTGGTTACTGGAGAGACTGAAAGAAAGTCGACGCAAAAGCGAAAGAGTTTCACTAGCCTCTATAAAGATAGGTGTTCCACAGGTTCTCCTTCCAAAGATGCTACAAAATCATCATCTTCAGGTGCTAAGGAAAAAATTGAAAAGAAAACAAAAAGTCGTTCCACAGATGTAGGTTCAAGAGCAGATGGTCGTAAATTTGTACAATCCAGTGGGAGAATAAGACAGCCTTCAGTAGATTTAACAGATGATGACCAAACCTCTAGTGTACCTCATTCTGCTATCTCTGATATTATGTCATCTGATCAGGAAACTTACTCTTGTAAATCTCATGGAAGGACTCCACTTACCTCAACTGATGAGCGTGTACATTCCAAACTGGAAGGAAGTAAAGTAACAAAATCCAAGACTACTCCTGTAGCATGTAGTTCATCCAGTAAATCAACCACTCTTCCAAGGCCACGACCTACCAGGACTTCTCTTTTGCGCAGAGCACGACTTGGTGAAGCTTCAGACAGTGAACTTGCTGATGCTGACAAAGCATCTGTTGCTTCTGAAGTATCCACAACAAGTTCTACATCAAAACCTCCCACAGGAAGGCGTAACATCTCTAGGATTGATTTATTGGCTCAGCCTCGTAGAACAAGACTTGGCTCACTGTCAGCTCGTAGTGATTCTGAAGCAACGATATCTAGAAGTAGTGCCTCTTCACGTACCGCGGAAGCCATCATTAGAAGTGGAGCCAGATTAGTACCATCAGATAAATTTTCTCCTAGAATTAGAGCTAACAGTATCTCTCGACTATCAGACTCCAAGGTCAAAAGTATGACCTCAACTCATGGCTCTCCTTCAGGTAAATTGGATCCAGATTTTTAATAACATTAGCATGTTCTATGTTTTGGGGCTCCTTTCTTGAAAAATTAAATTTCTAGTTGTTGTCTTCCCAAAATATTCAAAAGAAAGGTTATGATATAGAGTGGGGTTTTTTCCTATGAAAATAATTTTATTTAGCTGTAAAATGGAAAATTCAGAAGTTATACACACTTCCAATTAAAGTCCTGGGGCAAAATAGTGATTTCAAAATTAGAAATTTATGGAACTGATTTAGGAATTTTAATTTTCCAGTTGGTGGTGTATCTGGATTTGTTTCAAAATTAGATTAGCAATTATCTGGTTTAAATAATAGGAATTAACATCATGCTTCTAAAAGCATATATTTAATCTTTAAATATCCTCATATAATTCAAAGCTCTTATGAACCTGAGGAAAAGCAGTATGCCCTTTATTACTCCTTTCAGAGATAAATGAAGTAATCGATATTTTACTCTCTTTTTCCCCACTTGTTTTGAAATGTCTCGTATTTTACTTACACTTTTTAAAGTTAAATCTGTTTATGGTTGGAGCAGTTGAAAACTAACCCTTTATTTCAGTGGAAGAAGATGGCTTCATGAGGCAATCACTAAGCACATATGGGCCAAACTGGGCTGTAGAAATTTAACTGGTTATGAGCATTATCCGTCAAAGTGCTGTTACATTATTTAACTGTAGTAATTAAGTATGATTGAATATAACTATAAAAACTACTTCATTCCCTACCAGAATATAACTGCTTTTGGTATATTTGTCTATTTATGTACTGCATATTCAGAGCTTAAGCCATTAAGAGTACACGTGTGACCAAAGAGTAATGAGGTGGATATTTGTGTGTATCCTGTAATCATGGTCTCATTACTTCATAATCAGACTCATGTATGGGTGTGGCCAAAAAGGCCAATGGGAGAGACCAACTGTTATAAGACTTGAAGATTTGTGATTATTGACAGTCAACAAGCATCTAAGTGAGCCCTAAGTCTTCAGTTAAGAGTGGAGGAGAAGTTGGTGTGCATTCTTATCTTTTTATTTTTGGTTGGTTAACACCTACCACACTATATCCTGCAAGACCAAAACTAATGGTACTTTGCGTATGTTATTTTTTTCTTCATCTCTTCGTTGCTGCTTTCCTCTGCTCCGTTCACCTATCCATTTCTTTCTGTACTGGTCAGGTTTGGTAATGGCAGCCATAGCCTATGGTAGGCATGGATGTGGGCTGAAGCTAGATAGCATACAATCATGGTTCCAAAAAGAACAGATGGCGTTTTCCTTATTACCTCAGTCCTCATTTCCACACTTCAGGCTTTGGTTGGTGGTTCATGAATTTATTGCCAAATGTTTTAAAACTAACTACTATCTTTTGGTATATGTTTACCCAATATTGTTATTCTGTTGTTTCTTATGGCTCTACCTCTTCAATTCACATTGCATTTGTGATGCATTTCCTGATAAAATTTCTTCTGCCACACTGGTTGTTTTATCACCTCATCTCCATTTAAGTACATGAAGATATTTAAGTATTTTCCTGTCTTAACATAAGTTGTATGTTACCCAGTAGCATGGAGCAGCTCTTCTGTGCTGGTTGACTAGCTCTTAACACATGATCTGGTTTTATTCCTCAGAGTTTAGCATGAGGGACTTATTTGAGATACAAGCCAAATGTGATTACTTCACCAAGTCTAAGAAACAAATAAAATAAATAAGATGACATATATATATAGAAAGATAAATTTCATTTTCTGCTTTGAATATTGAACTTGATAAACATTCAGTTTTCTATGTCCAAAAAGAACATTTGTGGTACACATACACGATAGAATATTATATAGCCACAAAAGGAATGAAATCCTGCCATTTGCAACAGTATGGATGGAACTGGAGAACATTGTGTTAAGTGAAATAAGATAAGCACAGAAAGACAAATCTCACATGTTCTCACTCACATATGGGAGCTAAATATTAAAAACAATTGATTTCTTGGAGACAGAGAGTAGAATGATGGTTACCAGAGGTTGGGAAGGATAGTGGGGAAGAGGGGATAAAGTGGGGGTGGTTAGTGGGTGCAAAAGTATAGTTAGGGAGTTAGATAGAATGAACAATATTTGATAGCACAACAAAGTGACTATAATCAATAATAAGTTAGGGTATACTTTAAAAGAGTGGAATTGGAATGTTCCTAAGACAAAGAATTGATAAATGCCTGAGGTGGTGGATACCCCAGTTACTCTGATTTGATTAATTCACATTGTATGCCTGTATCAAAACTTCACATATACCCTATAAATGTATACAACTATTCTGTACTCATAATAATTAAAAATTTTTTAAAATCCCACAAATAGATTTTGCAAATTCTAAAAAAAAAGAAGAAGAAAAGACAAAAGAACCTTCAATTAAATTCCCCAGGGCAAATTGAGGTGCATGCTTTTGGCCTTCTTCTTACTTACCTGCAGTATTTTAAATAATTAGAATCATGGGATTTAAGAGCTACAAGGGTTATTCATTTTAAGGAACTGAGGCCAGCAGATGAAATAACCTGCCCCGGTCACATAGGTATGGCAGGGGCAGGATGTGAATCCAAGGGTTTTAATTCCCAGCCTGTTGCTTTTCTACCGTATTTATTGTAGCTCTAGGAAATAGTCTTGAGTGTTTACTTGCATGCAAGCTTCCAGAAGACAGCTAGAATCTATTGAATTATTATTAGGAGCATATACTAGGTCAATATACAATTTAAAGGTTTTGGTATTGTTTACTCAAATTTTTGCAATTTTGATGTTTTACCCAGTTCATATCCTCTTTTCCACCTTATGGGCCTAAGGCCACATTGTGATCTAGGATCGTATATTCAGATTATCTCAAGGTGCCCATTTTATGGTATTATATCTTATCTAGAAGGACAGTGGTGCAAGGATCTTTCAGTCAGTGGGAACATTCTAAAATAGTTATAAGGAGAAGGTAGTAAAAGCAACCAAACATACCTGTTTGATTTTCCTAATTGAGATGTCTTTGATATTATGACATTTCTATTTGAGATAATTATATTATCTTGAATGGAAAAAGAAAATAAAAATCTTATCTTTTGAAATATGATTTAAAAGAATGTGAAATCATACTGGTGAGGGTTGCTGCTATGTGCAGTGTAAACTTTAAAGATCTTGGAAATATCTGAACCTAGCACCTGTGATATTGTCCCAATTGGCATATGTAAAAATAATTCTGTAATGTTTAAAATTGCATGTTTTAGACTATGTCTTTAAAAAGTTTTTAAAGAAATGTATATG
This sequence comes from Daubentonia madagascariensis, assembly GCA_023783475.1. Taxonomy (NCBI): domain Eukaryota; kingdom Metazoa; phylum Chordata; class Mammalia; order Primates; family Daubentoniidae; genus Daubentonia; species Daubentonia madagascariensis. Next base: position 10,396,838 of record JAKFHU010000258.1, on the reverse strand, counting down.
ATAAAAATAGAAGATTGGATATCTCTGATTTAGCAACATTAAGGGTAAGGTTCTTTTATGCTTCTGTGATGTAATTTGCTTCTAGAAGTTTAAATAGTTTTTTTCCCCAAAATTTCTCCAGTGATTCTTTAGTATCAAGTTGTAGTTGAAATATCCAGATTTATTTTTATAAGATGCATTTAAAATTAAGGGCCCTGAATTATCAGAATAATTGGTTTTTGTTACATTTTAAGTACCCGTTTTAGAAAATAAAAACATTTTGTTAATACCTTTAAAATATTTTTTAGACTATTTGCTTTCCTTTTTTATTCTAATCCTCACAATTTATAGATAGTAGAAATGAACTGTTGGGGCATGCATGGCTTGAATTAATTCTTCCTCCAGGTCAAAGGCCAAAACAGTACTGTCAGGGAATTTTTTTCCCTGAATGATGTTATTGCTGCATGCTCATAAATATACATGCAAAATGTTTGTGGTTTAATTTCCCCCTTTAAATATTCTGATATAGTATGAAGATGCAATGTGTGTTTTCTGAAATACGTTTGCTAAATCTGTAGTTTTATGTTTTAATGCCAAAAAAGAAATGAGAGCATTCACAGAAACATGATACTAATAACTCTTTTTTTTCTTTTTAATTCTCTAGACATCATGGATGCTAGTATGTTTTTATAGTGAATATAGTAGTTTATTACTTCCACAAGAGGGAGTGTTGCACATTTTATAAGTAAAATAAATTTTCTAATTGATGTAATTAAAATAAGTTTCAGGTGACCTACAAGTTAATTAAGCCCATCTTGGGACTTTCTCTCATTTTAATATCTGTGCTATATAGCATTTCACTAATCATTAGAGATTGGCGTTTCAAACACCTTCAATACAAATTTTCAATTTACTGATCTATCATTAAATGCCTTAGTAATATTGACCTGTCAAATAAGCATAATTATATAAAATCAAATTTATTTTTATAAATTATTACCTAAGCAGAATAAAATTTAAGAGAAAGAAGTAAAATTTTTCTTCAACACAAGTAGAAATCAGAAAAACCATCATTCCATGAGGAATTGAAGATGTCTTTTAAAAAAACTTCTGGAAATTAAATAAAAAGAGGATTTTCTAACATTTAATTGTAAAGCACTTGGAATCGCAAGGAATGAGTTTTGCACCCTGGCAGTCAGTAGACCTGCCCTACGCTTTAATTTAAGCAAAGCAAGACCTCTCTGGGCCTGTTTCTTCTCTATAAATTGAAGAATTTAGACTAACGTCTAAAGTCATTCTGTTCCAAAATTCTATGAAATAAGTAGTTCTTGGGGAAAGTTATTAATAAAAAGATTCTAACTTGAAGTTTCCTCTGTGTTAATTAGCAGATTTTAGGGAATTTTTTTCAGATGAAATGTATAGCTGCTATAATTTGGAAGCAAAAGTTAAAAAAGCAAAAAGTTTAAAAGAGGTTCTGTGAGAAGTAACAGTTTAGAGGTCCTGGCTTTAAACTCCTTTCCCAGTCCCTTTTCCAGCAATAGTCATCATTTCACTCAGTCCTAACTATGGTCTTTGCTGCTACACAGGCTAATGGTGTCCAGAGGTAATTTGAGCTTTTCTTCATAGTACACCATGTGTGATATGTTTTCCGTTGGCAAAGATAGCCCTTAATCACTTGAAGATTTATTAATTATATTTTCATTTCTCTGCAAGACCCTGTCACTTTTTAAAAAAAGTTAATTCTAATGTGGCTGTACTTACATATTGTCACCTGACATTTAACATACATTGATAGCACTTGTTACTCAATTTCTCATTTTGCTTTCATGTACTCTCCCACTCATGAAATATATCAGCCATTGATGCCATTCTTTCTAAATTAACTACCTTACTCTCATCAGACTTATGTTTTCAAATATTCTACAATTTATTAAAGCTGTTTGTTATTGCTGTTATTTTCTCTCCAAACAATTTTCAATTATGTAGGTTTGGTGACCATAGTTTCCCAATCAAAAGTCAGGAAATTTTATCTAACAAGTGATCTTTTTTTTATTTATGAATAATAGTATAAGATATCAAAATAAACACAGATTGGCATTTAATGAAATGCCTTTATTGAAAAGTACTAATTTGTCATATTTCTGATTTTGTTTGCCATTTCTCTAATTTTTTTCTAAAACTTCTTTGCTCTTGTTCCTAGACTTTTCCTAAAGTTGATTTCAAGTCTCAGGGTCACATCAATTCATGGGAGTTTTCATATGTCTAGGAATAAGTAAATTTCCACCATGGTAAAGGTATTATCTATGTTGATAAATTATCTTACAATGTTAAAATCAGAAATTATATTTAAACCCTCCTTCAAAAATTTATGATTAGTTACCTAGAGTTCTGTGTATGTATTTACATACACTTTTGCAGAGAGCCATGAACTTTCTGCATATGTTCATTCTCTCATACCAGTGAATCTTATTCCAAACATCAGGAGCTCCAAATAGGAGTGTGAATAAGGACAAATGGGTAGGCTCTAATTCATGGCATATTCCTGATTATAGATATCTCTGTTCCTTAAGCCAGTGCTGTTGGTAATGTATGTCAGTTTTATCTAAGAGCCAACTCAGCCTTGAAAGCCCTAGGCAAAAATTTAGGTTTTGGAGGAAAATTCAGAAAAGGTATAAAATTCTAGTGGAAAAGGATGAAGGAATTCTATACTTCACCAGTCTATGCAGCTTAGGGTCAGTTTCTGTTAAAGAGAAAGAGAGAAAGAAAAACTGTTCTAGTGACTGATAGCAGGTGCTAAGGTTTTGTAACTTTAAACACCAAGCACACTCATGCTTTTTACCAGGTTTGAGAAAAGCAAATGATTTGTATCCAGAAATTTTCATTTATTCAAAAATATTTATTAAACATTTGCTAGCCAAACACTCTCCTAAGTGTTAGGTATACATTAGTGGATTAAACGGGCATAGTTCCTGCTCTTGTGAAGTTTACCATGAATTAGCATTATCTCCCTGGTTTTTTTTACCTCTATTTATGCTTCACAAATGATTTATATGTTTGATTCTCATATTAACAGTAGTAAAGTGTCTGCATTAATTTGTTTTCTGATTTTTTAAATGTGTCAGCTATACCATTCTTTAAATGTCTTTACTAACCATAAATAAGAAAGTGATTGCCACTTTCTTTAATGTGACTGTTCACAGTATATCCTGTGCCTTAAATGTCAGTGGTTGTGAAAACAGCTTGTAGAGTTTCGCTCGTTGTAGATTTTATGCCATTGTCTGTTTTCACCATAAGCTTTCAGTGTCAAAGCAGCAGAGTTGTACTGAAGATGCTTTATTGTGTTTTTTACCGTGTAAAAAGATTTTTTCCAACCATAGCATAACAGGATGTTGAATGACAGAGGTAATGTCTTTTTTCTGCCATAAAGGCATAATTTCCACAGCAGGAATTATGCTCATCTGTATGTTGGGAAAAGAGGGATTTTACCATCTCCATGTTGAAAGTCCATGTGGCATGAGGAAATCTTTTCCCTTGGTTTTATTTTTGTTGTTGTTGATGTTGTTGCTGTCATTTTTTTAAAAATTCATATCTTCACTCAAATGAGAAATATTTGCAATTGAAAAGTACCTGAGTTAAACATTTATGAATAGAGCTTGCTTAGTTGTTTACCATTAGTGAAATTTTTCATCTGAATGTTTACTCACCACACTACAGAAAACATAGTCTTTCGATTATTTTTAATTATTCATTGTTTTTAATTCATCAAAGTGTAACGTTTCTATCTTTAAGGAGTAGTAGATTTATGGTTTTTGTGAGGTATGTGTACGTCAATTATGGAAAATTGTGCTGTGTGTACACGCTCATGGTGTTTTTGAAGTCATGATTTTTATTTTACTTCCTTTAAATGATAACATAATAATTCTTTTTTTAATAATTAAACTAATTTAGTAAATTCAAGATGGAGGCGATTTCCTACTGATTATGCTTCCACCTCAGAAGATGAATTTGGATCAAACCGTAATTCCCCTAAACATACCCGTCTACGTACTTCTCCAGCCCTGAAAACCACTCGCTTGCAGAGCACTGGATCAGCAATGCCTACTAGTTCTTCATTCAAGCACCGGATTAAAGAACAGGAAGATTACATCCGAGATTGGACTGCTCATCGAGAAGAGATAGCCAGGTTGGTTTTAAGGAGTTATTTTTAAGAATTGAAAATTTCCATGAACATTTCAAGTTGGTAACAAAGTTTAGTTTTTAGTTGGTCTGTACTAGTAAAGAACTGAAATCCACAGATAACTGTGAATTCAGTTTTGTCGGTAGTACTACTTTCCACCCAGCTTTTTTCCTTTTCTGTTTTGTTTTGTTTTTAATGCCACTGCTAATAACATATTGTAGAATTAGTTTATTTTGGTCTTTTCCCTCTCCCTCTTCCCTTTTTAAAAAATTTCTAGTAGAGATACTGATGAGTAAGTATAACTTTTGAAAGGTAGTCAGTATCAGATCTATGTAATTAAGAATTTTGCAGGCAATTTACTGATTACTTTCCTTTAAACTTCCAAAGAAGTAATAGTATACCTGTTAGAATATGTTGCTAATGTTCTCTGGAGAGAATTAGAGTAGGCAGATTTTCACTTACACTTTTATGAGTTTTACCATTAGTTCAACCTTTAAAAATTAAATCAAAACATGATTATATTTGAATATTACATAAATCTTTATTATAACCTTTAGATTATATACAAAAAAGTAAAATTCTTGTAGTATAGCTTGAAGTCTGGTAAGGAGATGCCTCCCGATTTGGTTTTTTTGCTCAAGGTTGCTTTGGCTATTTGGGGTCTTTTCTGGTGCCATATGAAGTGTAGAATTATTTTTTGTAGATCTGCAAAAAATGATGTTGGTATTTTAATGGAGATTGCATTGACTCTGTAAATCACTTTGGCTAGTATAGACATTTTAACAATGTTGATTCTGCTGATCCATGTGCACGATATGTTTTTCTGTTTGTTTACATCCTCTGCAATTTCCTTCTTTAGAGTTTCATAGTTCTCCCTGCAGAGGTCTTTCACCTCCTTGGTTAACTGTATTCCTAGGTATTTTATTTTCTTTGTTACTATTGTGAAAGGTGTTGAGTCTTTTATTTGATTCTGAGCTTGACTGTTGTTAGTGTATAGGAATGCTACTGATTTGTGTACATTGATTTTGTAACCTGAGACTTTGCTGAATTTATTTATCAATTCCAGGAATCTCTTGGCAGAATCTTTGGGGTTTTCTAGATATAAGATCATATTGTCAGCAAGGAGCGATATTTTGACCTCTTCTTTCCCCATTTGGATACCCTTGATTTCCTTCTCTTGCCTGATTGGTCCGGCTAGGACTTCCAGCACTATGTAGAACAGAAGTGGTGACAGTGGGCAACCTTGTCTGGTTCCAGTTCTAAGCAGGGATGCTTTCAAAATTTTTCCCCATTCAGTATGATGTTGGCTGTGGGTTTGTCGTATATGGCTTTTATAATATTGATGTATGTTCCATCTATGCCTGTTTTGTTAAGAGTTCTTATCATAAAAGGGTGCCGAATTGTGTCAAATGCTTTTTCTGCGTTCATTGAGAGGATCCATATGGTCTTTGTTTCTACTTCTATTTATGTGGTCAATAACATTATAGATTTGCATATGTTGAACCATCCTTGCATCTCTGGGATGAAGCCCACTTGATCGTGGTGGATTTTTTTTTTGATGTGCAGCTGAATTCAGTTTGCTAGGATTTTATTGAGAATTTTTGCATCTATCTTCATAAGGGATATTGGTCTATAGTTTTCTTTATTTGTTGTGTCCTTTCCTGGCTTTGGTATCAAGGTGATACTGCCTTCATAGATCTAGCTGGGGAGGAGTCCTTCCTTCTCTATGTTACGAAATAATTTTTGCAGTATAGGTACCGTTTCTTCCTTGTAGGTCTGGTAAAATTTGGCTGTGAAACCATCTGGTCCGGGACTTTATTTTGTTGGGAGATTTTTTATTGCTGCTTCAATTTTGTTACTTGATATTGGTCTGTTCAGGAGTTCTATTTCTTTCTGATTGAGCCTAGGGAGGTTGAGTGTTTCCAAGAATTTTTCCATTTCCTAAACGTTTTCAAGTTTATGTGCATAGAGCTTTTTATAGTATTCAGAGATGATGTTTTCTATTTCTGTGACATCAGTTGTAATATCTCCTTTTTCATTTCTGATTGAGCTTATTAGGATCTTTTCTTTTCTGTTTTTGGTTAATCTAGTGAGAGACCTGTCGATTTTTTTTATCTTTTCAAAGGAACAACTTTTTGTTTCATTAATCTTGTGTATAATTCTTTTGTTATCGATTTCATTTTGTTGTGCTCTGACCTTAGTTATTTATTTTCTTCTGCTGGGTTTGGGATTGGTTTGCTCTTCCTTTTCCAATTCCTTGAGATGATTCATTAGATTGTTGATTTGTGATCTTTCTGTCTTTTGGATGTAGGCATTTAAGGCTATAAATTTTCCTTTTATAACTGCTTTTGCTGAATCCTGCAGATTTTGATAACTGGTGTCCCCTTTCATTTAGTTCAAAGAATCTTTTGATTTCCATCTTAACTCACTATTAAATTGGAACTAATTGATCAACATTTGTGCACATTAGTAAAATTCAATGGAAATCAAGCAGATGGGAGGGGGTAGAGGGGATGGGAAAATTCACTCCTAACAGGTACAGTGGACACTATCTGGGTGATGGACACACTAATAACTTTGACTCAAACTATACAAAGGCAATTCATGTAACCAAAACATTTGTATCCCCGTAATATTGGAAATTTTTTTAAAAAAGAATACCAAAAACAATGTTTTTTAAAAGAAAGTAAAATTCATGTGGCAGATGTGACTTTTTATTAATAACTTATGGTAGTTAAACATTGAACAGAAGTTATACTCACATGCTATAGTAGTTAAAATATATGTTTTTTTAAGGTTTGTAAGATATTAAATTTTACTGCAGTATACCATGTTACCTAAATATTTTCACCATATACACCATAAACTTATTTCTATCTTTACTTAAAACCATAATCTTCAAGTTTTATACTTGGCAACATTATCAAAGAGTTTGTATATAATAGTTCATAGATGCTTTAAAAAAACAACAAACTTTTACCATAATTTAATGGCGTTCATTTTTTTTCTTTACTGACTTCTGTGACTTGTGTTTTTTCTGACTCAATTGTTGAATGTAATGTTTAGTTTTTTGTTTTTAATGACTATTCACTTGTCATTGCTCTTATTCTTGGAGCATGTGTTCTTCTAATCTCAGTGTGCTGCTTAAAACATTTTTGTTTTACCATACAAATAGCTTTTTATGAGACTAATTATTGAATCGTTTTAAGCCAGTTGTTCTAGTTAGAGGAAGGGTATGTATATGCTTTGGGATCCATGGATCATTATGGGCCCACAAAATGCTTGTAGTGAGAGAATATTGACACATATTTTGTTCTTCTGGACACCGCTGGCAACAGCAGGCCTTGCTCTTCTGTTATCATTTTCCTCCTTACCATGGAGGAGTTGTCCAGCTGCACAAGATCAAATGGTGCCTAGGGGAACTAGAATGTATGTCTCGCCTTCTCTTAGTAGGCGTCCCCTCTCTACTCCAAACTAGAAAGACTAAAAACCTCCTTCTGGGTCAAATCCACTTCCCTTCCCCAAGTAGAAAAGAGTTATAATACAAAGGAAGAGGGCTGTATATTATGTTTTCACTTGGTTCCATTTTATTATGTACATTGTATTACTTTTATCTATGTGTATTTTATTATCTGTAGCAGGACTCTAAGGCCAGGCTATTTAATTTATAATGATTTTCATGCCTATTCCTGCTAGTTAGTAGCACTGTGCTAATAAAATTTGCCTTTGGGATTTTAATTTTTCAAGCTATATTTTTCAGCCATATATCTCAAAGCCAGGGAAGTGTTTTTTTGTTTGTTTTGTTTTATATGGAGGGAAAAAAGGGGGGGGGAAGGAAAGAGAGAAAGTATGGAAGGAAAGAAAGTTAATGTTTATTTAATGTTCCTACAGGGCAGTGATAAGTTTGCTTAAGGTGAGAGAATTTATTTTCAAATGACTGTAAATCACAAACTAATTAAACTGAGAAATAATTTTATTTCTTTAAATGGGCTACTACTGTCACTTAATAAAAACTCATGCAAAGAGCAGTATTTATTGAAGAGTAGTAGATAAAGAGAGTTTTATTTGAAAAATGTAATAGTGAATTTTAACTTATTACAAAAATATTTTAGCTTTGGCATATTCTTTTTGTTTAGAAGTTAGGACTATTTCACTTAACCAGTACTTTCTTAATCTATACATAGTAATTATTTACTTGCATTTAAATTTAAAGCACAGAAACAAGGTCCATCCAGAATATAAAGTGTATAAGCAAAGTATGGTATATTTGGTCTTTCAATTTGAAGAGGGAACTTTTCTTTCAGGTGCCTCTGGTGCATGTGCTTTGATAGCTCCTGCCTCAGTTTCTCCATTTGAACATAAAGACTTTCATCTAATAGGAATTTGAGAGATTATAATCCTTTTATGAATATTAGGGTAAACAGGGCTACAATACACCTTTACAGATGACCAAGTAAAATACATTTAACCTAAAAATTATACTGGAAGACTATATACAGGCATACCTCAGAGGTATTTCGTGTTTGGTTTCAGACCACTGCAATAAAGCAAATACTGTAATAAAGCAAGTCATGCAAAATTTTTTGTTTCCTAAGTTTGCTGCATTGATTGCCTCTTCCTTTCCTGAAGGAGAATAGCATGTGATGCTGTTTGATAGCATATTAGCCACAGTAGAACTTCTTTCAAAATTGGAGTCAGTCCTCTCAAACCTTGCCACTGCTTTATCAACTAAGTTTGTGTAATACTCTAAATCTTTTGTTGTCATTTCAACAGTGATCACAGCATCTTCACCAGGAGTAGATTCTATCTCAAGAAAGCACTTTCTTTGCTCATCTATAAGAAGTAACTCCTTATTCATTAATGTTTTATCATGAGATTGCAGCCATTTAGTCACATCTTCACACTCCACTTCTAATTTTAGCTCTCTTGCTATTTCCATCATATCTGCAGTTGCTTCCTCCACTGAAAACTTGAACACCTCAAAGTCATCCGTGAGGGTTGGAATTAGCTTCTTCCAAACTCCTGTTAATGTTGATATTTTGACCTCCTCCCATGAATCACAAATGTTCTTAATGGAATCTAGAATAGTGAATCCTTTCCAGAAAGTTTTCAATTGACTTTACCCAGATCCATCAGAGGAATCACTATTTAAGGCAGCTATAGCCTTACAAAAGTATTTCTTAAATAATATAAGACTTAAAAGTTGAAATTACCCTTGATCCATGGGCTGCAGAATGGCTGTTGTGTTAGCAGGCGTGAAAACAACATTAGTCACCTTGTACATCTCTATCAGAGCTCTTGGGTGATCAGGTACATTGTCAATGAGCAGTAATATTTTGAAAAGAATCTTTTTTTCTGAGCAGTATGTCTTTACAGTTGGCTTAAAATATTCAGTAAACTATGCTATAAACAGATGTGCTGTCATCCAGGCTTTGTTCTTCCACTTACAGAGCATAAGCAAAATAGATTTAGCATAATTCTTAAGGGCCCTAGGACTTTTGTAATGGTCAGTGAGCATTGACTTCCAACATAAAGGCACCAGCTGCATTAGCCCACAACAAGTGAGTCAGCCTGTCCTTTGAAGCTTTGAAGCCAGGTATTGACTTTTCCCCTCTACTTATGAAAGTCCTAAATGGCATGTTCTTTCAATATAAGGCTGTTTTGTCTACATTGAAAACCTATTGCTTGGATAACTTGCTGCAGCTTCTGCATTAGCACTTGCTGCTTTATGTTGCACTTTTATGTTATGAAGAGAGCTTATTTCCTTAAATCTCATGAACCAACCTCTGCAAACTTTTCTTCTGCAGCTTTTTCACCTCTCTCAGCCTTCATAGAATTGAAGAAAGTTAGGGCCTTGCTCTGGATTAGGCTATGGCTTAAGGGAAGGTAATGGCTTGTTTGATCTTCTATCCAGATCACTAAAACCTTCTCCATATCAACAGTAGGCTATTTTGCTTCCTTATCTATCATTTATATGTTCGCTGGAGTAGCACTTTGCATTTCCTTCAAGAACTTTTCCTTTACATTCACAACTTGGCTAAGTGTTAGGTGCCAGAGGCCTAGCTTGTAGCCTGTCTCAGCTTTCAACATGCCTTCCTCATTAATCTTAATCATTTCTAACTTTGGATTTAAAGTGAGAGAGGTGTGACTCTTCCTTTCCCTTGAACACCTGGAGGTCATTGTAGGGTTTTTAATTGGCCTAATTACAATATTGTGTCTCAGGGAATAGGGAGGCCCAAGGGGAGGGAGAGGAACGAAGGAACAGCTGGTCAGTGGAGCAGTCAGAACACATTTATTGATTAAGTTCTTCGTTTTATGTGGGTGTGTTTTGTGGCACCTCACAACAATTATATTAGTAACATCAAAGATCACTGATCACAGATCACTGTAACAGATATAATAGTAATGAAAAAGTTTGAAATATTGTGAGAATTACCAAAATGTGATACAGAGACACAAAGTGAGGATACACTGTTGGAAAAATGGCACTGATCAACTTGTTTGATGCAGGGTTGCCACAAACCTTGAATTTATTAAAAATGTATATCTGCAAAGCACAGTAAAATAAGGTATGCCTGTAATTCCCATTTGGGAAAAGCATTTAAAGCACTTAAAAACATTTTACCATTTTAGGTTCATTATTACACATTCCATTGTACCATTAAATTATATTTTTTTGGAGAGAGTTCTAATTAAGAGTATTTTATTTCAAAGGTTAACAACCAGTTCATTATAGATGTAGTACACTAGACAATTAAAGGATAAAACCAATGTAATATTTTATCCTCATGTTGGCTGAAAATATTATTTGCAAAGGTGGTATCCTGTTTCTGTATACACCTTTGCAATCCTATTTTGGATCAAATTTACATATGTATAAGCTCTTTATATATATTACGTATATACCTATAGTCCTTTCAACTCAACAGAGAATTTTTAAGCAATTCCTATAACATATTGTTTAGCTTGAGGGGGCTGTGAAGATGACTTGGATGTCCTCTAAGAGTTTAGAGTTGAAGAAAGGAAGCAAAGCTGTGTATAACTGATATAAGTCACAGTGCTATATTAGAGTTTAAAAAAAGTATGAAGTTTTGCTCAAATATAACATCTGAAAGTTGTTAGGGTGGGGACTCATGAGGAGTTCATGGCCATGGCGCAGGTTGAGAAAGATTTCTCACACAAAGATAAGAACATAAAGAAGTATACATTTAAGTATATGAGAATCCAAATATAACTAGAGTTTTAGAATCAACATTAAGTTCCAACATTAAGTTTATAAAATACTCTACTAGGCTTACCCTATTTGTACCTAAGAATCTCAACCAAGGTTTTGTTCATAATTTTGGCCCAAACTCAGTTATTTTAAAATGTTTTGACCTGATAATAAAAATACTGATATATAAGTGGTCTGTTTTTTAATATTAAAATGATCTTTAAGTAGATGTGTCTTAACACACATGCCAGTCCCATACCTTGATTTGATCGGCCTCAAAGTAGAGTCACCTGACATTTTAAGACAAAAGGCATTTATTATTATTGTCTTTATATATAATTTTATTAGTGAAATTAAAACAAAAAGATTACTGATCAAAAATACAACTATGGTTTATATTTTTCAAGCCTAAAATATTTGCAGTTAAAGTTATTAATGTGTGGTAATCTTAACAGTAAAAAACTAAGTTACTTGTAATTTTAATTAATTATTAAAAACTCTGTGCTTTTTTGGTTTTGTTTTTTGGTAGGAGCCAGTTTAATTTAGTGGCCAGAATTAAATTGTGTAGATTTTCTTATTGTCTATAAGGTAATTTAATGAAGCATTTCTGTGTATTGCAATCTAGTAAACAAGTCTTTAATTCCAATATAATTGAAGGATGTACTACACTGGGGGGTGTGGGTGGAGGTGAGCTTTGATAATACTAAAGTGTTTTTTGTTTTGGAGAAAATACTATGGAAACAAAAATTGCTTTATCAAGGCATAAGGTATATCTGCTAAATCAGTTTTAAGACCTAATTTATTGGTTCATAATATCTAAAGTCTAGGCCCAGCTGGTTTCTGTTATTCTGTTGGGCTAGGTCAGATCCAAATAGCAAGTATAAGGGAATAAAACATCTGCCCACTGGTTCAGATGACAGTTATTCTTCAGTTCCTAGAACTTCACCCCTTGATCATAGTCTGTAACCTAGGATACCTTCTCTGGAAGAACTCTATCTAAAATCTTGCTCATTGAATCAGGACAGTAGTTTCCTGTCAGATGACTTCAGACCATCTTCTTTTAACTTGCAGACTTCTGTCTCTCTGGTGAAAATGGCGTGAGTTTGCTAAAAGACCTTCAAAGTTAGCGTCTTACCATTACCTCTTTATTTGTGACTTCCTATACTTATTTGGAGCATATTCATGAGTCTAGTTTTAAGTCTCTTTCTACATTTCACTGAATGTAACGTATCCATGGTGCTAACCATTTCGTTGACAACAATGGGAGGTGACTTTTAAAAAATAAATTAAATCTCTACCTCTTTTGATGGCCAGAAGTAGACTCCATGTACTTTATTTAAATTTCATTCCTCTGTTCAGGTCACTCATGAAATTGCTCTTGCTGTCCAAGAGAAGCCTCCAATTTCAACTCACTGGTAACCCATCCTAAGCTAGCCTTCTGTGGCTCAGATTAACTCTTTCTCCCAATACTCTATGCTTTTGTTGCACAAGAGATGGGATTTGCCAAAATTCTCTCTTTAAGGTTTTACAATATTGAATCAAAATGCCACCAACATATAATACATATAACTGACAATTTCCACCAAAGGAAGAGGAAGATCTTTTCAGTAGGAAACTATTTTTGTGAACCTTCCCTGTAGTTGGTACTTAGGTCAAATATATGAATTAATCTTTAAGCCTCTTGAGGGCTGGACTTTTTGATTCTTTATTATAATGTCAGATTATGGAATCATTCATAACCATTGCTTTGTAGATACCAAATAAATGTTGTTGAGTAAATGATGCCTGGATTATTCCCAAATTGGTCTTTGTCTCCTTTGTTTTTTTTTTAAATGTCCCTTCACAACTCATTATTAATAGTCCCTGAATAGTTTAAATACCTGTGACTCCAAACTTAAAGTTTTTAAATCAAACTCTAAAAAATTTTACATAGAAATTCTTTGTCTTAGAACCATTTTTATCTAGCTATAGTTAATTTTTTGGAAAAAAGGTAACGTGAGAAATTTCATGTCTGCTCTTCATAATAGCATTATTTACCGTATAAGATATGATCATCCAGTAATGAAACATTTCAAGGATCTGTGTTATGGAAGTCAGTCTTGCTTATTTATAGTCACACCTACATATGTTGCTTTTATTACAAAAATAGCTTAGTTCATTTTAAAAGTTAAGGTTTAAAATACAGAAATCATGTTCATTGCATTTGTAGGAAAACTGAAGTGAATTTATTAGAATCAGTTTGAGTTGCTCATGCTGATAACACATGTCTCTTATATGAAAGGCATATCAAGTACAACTGAAGATGGGGATTGTGGCTTCACAACAAGCCAAAGGCTGTATTAAAACTATGTGCTTTCTAGTAAAAAAGAAAAAGGCACTCAGTTAAGTAGCAAAGTAGTAGTATAAATGTGGTTCTGTTCATTGCTTTCAAGAGCTGAGAAAAATAATCTTGAATTGATAGGCCAAAACCAGGAAGCAGCTTCAGGGGAACGTATAGTTACAAATACTTACAAATCAAGTAAATTTCTTTAAATTATGGTTTATGACATAAAAGCCACATCTGGGTACTTTTTTTGTACTAATAAAAATACCATGTTTTATTTGTAGGCAGTGCAGTAATAAGAAGAATACTGTGTTTTGTTTGTAGACAGCATTCCCAAGTATCTGTTTGACCTCACTAAGCACTGATGCTCTGAGACTAATGATACCGAGCATTCCACTTGGGTTGCCTCCAGACAAGGGAGTAACAATTGGTCTTCACTGGTTGGGGAATATCTAGAACTTTTTCCTCACATACAGATAGATGACCACAAAGTAAAAAACTTACGTGTCTTGTTTTATAGTTCTGGTTATTGCCTGAGTATGGGTACTTTTTAATTTGAATTTTCCCCCCATGTGCTATTACATGGTCTCTTACAGGTATATTTTTTTCCTTAGCTGTTACGAGAATTTTAAATGAAATCTTGGCAAGCCAATTTGCTAATATTTCATGTTTCTTTCTATTCTTCCCATGCCTTGTAAACCTTAAACCATTATACTTCTTATTCTGTTTGAAAGAGAACAAGCACGGGAGCATGCGCGCACGTGCACGTGAGTGAGTTGTGGAAGCAAAAATACAACCGAAAGTAAACATTTAATGAAACAAAAATTTGTTTTTAGCCACATGCTTATAAATCTTTTCTTCATACATGCCTTTGAAATTTGGGGGCCTGGTACAGGTTCCCTGACTCTTGAAAAGAACTATGGCTCTTTGTTATTTGGCTTAACTGGCTTTTATGTCATTGCTAAGAACTGGAAGGAAGAGGGACAGCTAAATTCTTCTGCTTTCTTCTTTTTATATCTCATTACCATGATCTCTACTGTACATAAGATTAAAAATTCCCTTAGTGCATCCATGCTATTATATCAGATAATTTTTATTAATCACTGACCATGTTTGTCACTGTTGGGGAGACAAAAAACATAAAACACATAGCCTGTGCTATAAAGGAGTTTATAATTGAAACAAGGATTAAAAGCTGATTCATACCATTGGAGGAAACTGGTTAAAAGGCACATAAGATCTGGCTTATCATTTCTTATAATTGCATTGTGCATCTGTAATCATCTCATTAAAATTTTCCATTATAAAAAGCTAATCCATAAAAATAGAAAAATGCCTACATATCATATAATATTGTGCCAAACTGAGCATACAGATTTTAAGTGCTAATGAAATTCAGAGAAGAGTGCAGACAAGAATACTCAGGGAAAACTTCATGGAGGAGGAATTTGAGCCAAGCTTAGAAGGATGTATAGAATTTAGAAGGTAGAAGAGGAAAAGAAGAACATTCCAATGAGATGTTCCATTTATAAACAAAAGCACAGACCTAAATGAGTTGTATGTATTTGGGGAATAGTAAAGTCTAGACTGGCAAAAGTAGTGGTGTGTAGTAAGGAAAAATAGGAAGTAAAAGTGGGTAGGTGAGATTGAGGACTGGTGAAGAAGATTTTTAAATCTCAGAAAAACAATGAAGGGGAAAAAGGATCGATTTAAAAGTTCTGATAGGTGACTGATATGGAATTGTTCTTTAAGGAATATTTGATTTCACATTTCAAATACTTTCAGGAGAAAAAAGAATGGTCAAAATAAGCTAGGAGTCTTTTGCACTGGTGCATTCATGAGCAGTTGAGAACATGGGAAAAAAGTGATAAGCATTTGCTTGAAGAATAGATAAGGGAACACAGTGAAGGAAAAATTGATAGAACTTAGTGCCTGAGCAATTAAAAAGGATGAAAATTTACAGACTAGTACAAAAGGGTACATTGATTGTCTTAGAGGTCTTTTAAACACACCAGACTTATCTGATTTTTTAAAATATTTTCTTTGAATCATCTATTAAATATCTTTTAAGTTCCTTAAGTTATAAGACCACTGGAGGAGAGAACAGGGTTTTATCTTCCCATCTTCTCTTCCTTTCAAGCTTCAAGAGACCCAGGAGTGAGGCTCATTTCAGTAACCCAAATATGTCTTGTTATATGGTGCAGTGTTTATTCCAAATTGACATTTATGCTAACCTTAGTCTTTTTTTCCTTATATTTTCTTTTTCCAGTTTTCCTGAGTATCCTTCATCTGGTATCTCCTTTTTTCCTCTTATAAAACTTTTATTTTCTTACTAAACTCTTCTAGATAGTATGGAAATCGTAAGCTTTACTAGAATGACTCTTCAATGTCTCTCCTTCTTAAACTAATTTTATATTTTAACATTTCTTGTCATTTAAAAACTAAATTATTTCTTAAAAGCTAAGTCATTAAAATTAGAGCCATTATCTCTTAGCTAATGTTAAGGTAACTGGAAGTTAGATTTCCTGTCACTAGCTTCAGTGTTAGGATTTTAAAGCTAGTATACTTCATTAACAGTTCATCAGTTGATTTTTTTCCAGTTAAATCAAAAGAAATTTTATTCTAATGGTTTATATGTGTATCCTTTGGAATACTAGTTACATATAAAAACTTTTGAAATGTAATATGCTGTTAAAAAGATAAAGCAGATTTCTTTTAGTTAATTTAAAATCTAATGGAGTGTTAATGTTGGCAGTTTAAATCAATAAAATCTGATAGTTTGTTTCTATTATGGTTATGAGATCACATTTGCAAAGATTGCATGTTTAATCAGGCATACATTTCACTAGCACTCTAATTTTCAATATTTTCTTTTAACTTCGAATATACCCAAAGTCTGTAATTAATATATTTTTTGAGTATATAATCCTTAAGTGAAAAAAAAATTAACTGATCTAAATAAGAGTGCTATTACTGATATAGTTTACATAAGAAAATTGTAAACTTCATAATTGTCTTAAAGTACATTTTTTATGTTATCTCACCTTTTTTTTACAAAAATTTTCCACAGAATTTTTGAAATTGGATCAATGGTTCTGACACTCAGGAAGACATAAAGACTAGCACTAATGTTATATAAGTTAACCTTTAATTTATATTTCATTCCTTTGGTACTATTGTCCTGTCTAACTTTTGAAATAAAATGGAATTGAATGTGAAAATTGTCTATTAGGTTTTCAAATGAACAATGTATGTTGTATATACATTAAAAATTGCTCATTTTAATACAGTTTTTATTGTGTAACATATGGAGATTGCTGTTCATGTTTTTTCTAATTAATTCATACTGCTTTCCACAGATAGTAGAAGTTTCATTGTACGAATGTCTGCATAAAAAACTTTTGCTGATTTTATCTATTTTTATCTGATAAAATAAAAATTTTGTCTTATTGCCTATCTAATTTTTATTAAGCTTGGCTACTCTGTTTCTCATTCCAGTTTATTTATTTCAGTTAATTGAGAGAGTTGACTACATTATTGAAGGGAACATTTTAAACCTATTCTCAAAATAATCATATTGACAGTTAATATGTTTTTAAAAATTGTATATGGAATGATAATGTGAGATGTAGCATAACATAATGAAAAGATATCATGGCGTATCAGTAAAATATGGCGCTTGCTATTTGTGACCTTGGCCAAAAAATGGTTGCATGACTTCTCCTCAGCCTCATTTTCCTCATCTGTAAGAAAAGATGATTAATACCTCTCTTACAGGATGGTTGTGAGAATTAAATGAGTTGATGAATATAAAGCTTCTTTCTGATGTACTCATTATATTATAATGGTGCTTACTATTCTAAGCTCTATGAGGGCAGGGACCCTGCCTTCTTCTTCATCATTGTAACAATTAGGACCTAGCATAGTGCATGGCACATCATAAGGCATCAGTAAATATTTGTTGGTATTCTTCCCACCTTTTTGTATTGGCAAATAAAAGAATAGTTTGCTATCTATCATTTCTTACAAAGTTTATATATTAGTTGACCATAAATTGCTGCTGTTGGTCAATAAGCTTCAACTTAGCTTCTCTTTTTTAATCTAGTTAAATTTTTATGTAATTACTTCATTCCTTGAAAATATTTCAAACTCACATTTTGCATAAGTTAAAAAATGTTAACTTTAGCCTGGGCACCGCACACCCCTGTATTCTTAGCTACTTGGGAGGCTGAGGCAGGAGGATCACTTGAGCTCAGGAATTGGAGACCAGCTTGTCAACATAGTGAGACCCCATCTCTTTAAAAAAAAAAAATTACTTTGTATTTAGTTTTTACTTTGGATTTTAAAGTTGCAGAAGCTTTCACGTATACTTTTAAGAATATTTGTCAATCAAAAACCTTCCCTGTGGAAGTAGCCAAACTGAGTTTATGTACAATGGATGCAACTTAGAAAATTTGCATGCTTTATTGAATTGAAAATCAAGTCTTTTTTGAGAAACAGGAATATCAATGGTAGATTTTTTTAAGTTACTTCCTCTTTAAAAAAAAAAACTGTAAAAGAAAAATGTGTTTTCTCCTTTGATTATCACTGGTAACAGTTATTTAGTTCTTCAGTCCATGTGGCTAAAAACACAAACAGCTTTGTGGAAATGAGTGCTAAACCTGGGATCTGGTCCTGCCTTAGCTACTTCTAAGTTGTGTGGTCATGAGCAAGCTATCCAACTTTTTTGAGAATGTGTCCTCATTAATAAAATCAGATAAGTCCTACCTCGAAAAAGCTTTGTGAGCCTCAAATGACATAATGTATACTAGAAAGTGCTGTGCAAAGCATAAAGTGTTAGGTCAGAGTTCTTAACTTCTTGGTACTATAGAGCTCTTTGGCTATCTGGTGAAACTTATGGAGACTTTCTCAAAATGTTTCTAAATACAAAAACATAAAATACTTAGAATTACAAAGAAATCCAATTATAGTGAACTACAGTTATTAAAATACTTTAAAGTTATATAGGAATATATAGTTCTTTATTAACATATTAAATAAAAGGTTATTGTTGTGGGTTTAATGACTACAGTAATTTTGAAGTAGTGATGACTGTAAGTGATTTTTTGAGATACCTGTAGCAACTATAATATGATTTCTGTTGGTGACAAAAATCACCTATATTACTAATACCACTCTGGTTTTTTGCCTGTATTTATAATGGAAAGAAATGCTAAGTGTCAGTTAGAGGTTAATGAAAATAACATTGTAATTGTTTTTTTCTCATCCAAGTTCAAGGACTCCTTGAAGTCTATCCATCACTCCAAGTATAAGAACCCCTCTGATATATTAATGCTAGTCATTAACATTAACAGTATATTTTAAGGACATATCTTTACTTCAGGGTGTTTAAAATATCTTTTATAAGGTGATATCTTATAGATTATTTGGAATTTAGTTTCATTAATATTAATTTTTGGAGTTAAAATTTAAGACTTTGATTATCAAAATAGTTAATAGCATTTCCAAAGAATCTAAGTTTTGGGTACATATTTTTAGCTATACAACTTATATTACTGATTCTATCATAAATGATTGTTTCTAGAGCTGTTATTTAAAAGGGATTAAACTTCTTTTCTAAAATTATTACCAGGATCAGCCAAGATCTTGCTCTCATTGCTCGGGAGATCAACGATGTAGCAGGAGAGATAGATTCAGTGACTTCATCAGGCACTGCCCCTAGTACCACAGTAAGCACTGCTGCCACCACCCCTGGCTCTGCCATAGACACTAGAGAAGAGGTAGGAGATCTTCATGGAGAAATGCATAAGGTTCTTTCTTTTCTTTATTTCTTTTGCTTTTAGCTTTTTGCTTAGTTTATTTTAGTTATGTCCACCCTCCCTATTTGCATGAAGCTCTGCATTTTCCATCTTTGCTTTAACTCATTTCTTTTTTGTAATGAAACTCATAAAGGCTAACATTTGGTCTACACTAATAGCGTGAAAATGGAAAATCATTTAGAATAAGCACTTTGCCTGCTAATTGCTGGTTCATAACCTCACTTCAAGTGTGAACATAAATGGTATCTGAAAAGCAAATCAAAATTTGATAAACGATTGTATAAAGTTTCTGTAAAGTTTGATGATGAAAATACTCCAATTTAAAAAGGTATTTTCCTTGCTAATTAGGAGATATCTCTGAGAGCAAAGAGAAAAAGTCCACAGTTTTCATTAGTTTAATAATTGTGTTGATGAATACACATACACACAAGGATATTTTGAAAATTGAAATATATAATACACACACAAAAATATTCAAAATATTCTTATAAACTCTGGAACTTAAGCTACCATATACACACTTTTGCCCATCTAAAACCAGGTGTTCTACAATACAACTCCAGGGGGCACCATTTGCATAACATTGCTCCAGAGGGTATCTTTAACATATAATATAAAATTAATGGTGTTCTCTGTCCATGTTGGCTATTTTGATCTGGAGCAGAAATGCAAGCAAAGGATTGGCATTTAAAAGAATGAATTTCTGTGTTCAGGGGTTGGCAAACTATGGCCTTGCTGCCTGTTTTTATAAGGACCTAAAACCTAGGGATGATTTTTACATTTTTGAATTTTTGGGAAAAAAAGAATAATAATTCATACTGTGAAAATTTGTGAAGTTCAAATTTCAGTATTCATAAAGTTGTATTAGGACACAGCCACACTTATTTGTTTAATTGTCCTCTATGGCAGTTACTTGCTACAGTGTCAGAATTGAGCATATGAGACAGAAACTGTATGACTGTGAAGTATAAAATATTTATTGTATATCCTTTTACAGAAAACGTTTGCCAGTCCCTGATGCTGATGATTCCACTTCCTTAATTTTATAAAATAGTCCTAAATAGTAGTCCCAAATGGTAGCCTTTTTGACAAATTTAATTCTGGTAATCTGTGCTGATAATATTTTCTTTGGTTGCTTTTTGTCACATTCCTTCTTTAATCTGATTCTTTTAATAGTCACTTTTTTTGTTTTTCCTTCATGCGTTGTCTAATTTAATAAATGATGTTTCATCAATCTGTGTAGAGTTTTGTTACCACATTGATCAATTGTAACTATATATAAAATCATCCTTATTGGTGAAAAACAAAAGGATCTTCTTGGTGGCAAGACATACACAATTCTTCTTGTACATTTAAAATGATGAAGATATTATTTTCTCAGTTTTCTAACTAAATTTTACCTAACATGATTATACATTCACTCAGACCCAGTAAAATTACTCAAACATTTCATTGAATAGACTCCATTTTTCCTTTTTGTTTTATTTCAGAATATTGTACTAGAGTTTATTCCCTCTTCAGTAAACCTGAGTTACTTAGTATTGTATGTCTGTAATTTGCACTGTAGATGGCAGTATATCATTTTTACTAGAATATGTGATTTCTATAGCATTGTTAAAAGTTTATTTGACTAAGACCAAAATATTTATTTTGTGGATTTAAAATTCTTTTTCCTTTTGTAAACTTAATTGGAATTGCAATTTGTGTATCTTGTGAAGAAATTTGGCACCTGGATTTGGGGAGGAAAAAAAGGAAAAAACAAGATAGGAAACTAAAAGAAAAAGAAACATTATTTTACACTGGTAAGGCAATGTGAGTAAAATGAACTCATTGTCCATCTACGTGGCTCAGCTTTTATCTATTTACCATCTGTATTGCATTAGGAGAAAATCTTATCCGTGGAAGAATTGAATTTAACATAGTTACATATTTTAGAATTTTGAAAATACAACCTATGTAGATGAACGTCTACTTTATAAAGGAAATATCTTTGAAATGCTTATAAAAAGAAAGAGTAATTGGTTTATTGAAGATGTCATGCTTTTATTACTACTTGAGAATGGAATAACTTCTGTCTAATTATAAAAATCATAATGGCAATATTTGTACTTTTTCAAATTACTGTATTCTCATAAGGGTTTGCTTTTGTCCTATTAGTTGGTTGATCGTGTTTTCGATGAAAGCCTCAACTTTCGAAAGATCCCTCCATTAGTTCATTCTAAAACACCAGAAGGAAACAACGGTCGGTCTGGTGATACAAGACCTCAACCAACAGAGCCTCCTGATCACTTAACAATTACGAGGCGAAGAACCTGGAGTAGGGATGAAGTAAGTAAACCATAAACTTTAACATATGGCAGAGGAACAATAAAATTTCATCCTAATATCACATCGTACACAAGTAATTAATTCCAAATGAATTAAGTTTTTAAATGGTAAAAGCAAAACTGTAAAACTTTTAGTAAAAAAAAAATATTGTCATAGGGAATGATTTCTTAAAAGGCACAAAAAGTTTTGACTTTAGAAGACTAATAAATTTGAGTATATTAAAATTAAGGACTTTTATTTTCAAAAATTACTTTAAGGAATGTGAAAAGACATGTTACAAACTTTTGTAAAACGTACAGCCTACGAAGGATTAGTAATCAGAATATATGAAGAACTCCTACCAGTCAGTAAAGAGGACAAAATCCAATAGAAAAATCTGCAGAAGACAATAGCAACATTTCACCAAAGAGGAAACACCTGAGGCCTACAAAATATGAAGAGATGTTTAACTTCATGAGTGTTCAGAGAAATGCATTTCAAGACTACAGTGAGATGATAATCATTCAATTTTGACAAATTAAAAAGTCTTAAAATGTTAATTAAGTATTGGAGAAGATGTAGATACCTAGGCTTTCTTTTGTTTTGTTTTTGTTTCTTTTTTGTAGAGATGGGGTCTCACTATGTTGCTCAGGCTGGTCTTGAACTTCTGGCCTCAAGCGATCCTCCCGCCTCTGCCTCCCAAAGTGTTAGGATTCGGGTCCAGTCTGTATGTAGGCTTTCTTATGTGTTATTGGTGGAGGTTAAACTGGTATAGTCACCCTGGAAAACAGTTTGACATTATCTCCTAAAGTTGAACATTAAGACATCACATGGGCTAGTAGTTTTCTGCTAGTGTATGTGCAAGAGAAATCCTTTACCATTGATAACAAAAGTCATACAAAAGAATATTTATAGTAGCGTTGCTAATAATAACAAAGCTTGGAAACTAAGTGTTTATATCAGCAGAAAAGTGAATATATAAAATGGTATATTCACAAATTGAATGATTATAGAATAATCAAAATGAACTACAACAATATGCAACAATATGGATTAATTTTACCAATATAACATTAAATGAAAAAGTCTCAAGAGGTAATATATAATGTGCTTCTTGTCATAAATTTTAAAAAATTGAAATATATACTTAGGACAGAAATGATATAAGGAGGAAAGCCAGGGAATGATGAATGGAATTCAGGATATTGTTTATCGGTGGGGGGGCAGGGAGATAGGATGGAGAAACCATATGATAGAGGTAGATATATTAGTTGGCTTTTTCTGCATAACAGACAGCCACAAAAATCTCAGTGGCATAGAGCACTAAACATTTATTTATCACACACCTGTAGATTAACTGGTACTGCTCAGCTGGGCTCAGCTAGATAATTAAAAGTTTCAAGTTGGATCCAAATTTGCTCTATGTATCTCATATTGCTTGGACCAATGGGCTAGCTAGATTTGTTTTTGTTATAGTAATATTAGAAACACAAGAGACCAAGCCCCACCATGTAAGCACATTTTAAATCTTTGCTTATATCATGCCTGCTGTCATCCCATTGGCCAAAGCAAGTCATATGACTGAGGCCAAAGGCCAGAAGAGGAATTGAATATTTTGAACAGTATCTGCTCTGCCACATTGGTTCTTGGTAGGTCTTAGCTGTTGTTTTGGGTGGTAGATTCATTATTACATTATTAAAGAGAAAGAAAGAAAAAATGGTCAAAGTTGGACCAATGATGTATGTCATGAACCAAGAATTATGATTAATTCTGTGTACTTGCAAACCAGTGTGGATAAAAATAACTAAATTCCCTTTTAAAAAAATGAACGTGGCGGTGAGAAATCAAGGAAATAGAGGCTTATTGAAAAGGTTCATGTTAATGAAAAGTACATGAAAGGAGTTTGGAGAAAAATTCAAGGATATAAGGGAGTTTCTTCACCAAAGAATGGTTATTTCAAATACCACCATGGAAAGAGCTGATTGAAGAACAACACACAAGAGATGGCACAGGCCTAGCAGGTCGGTAGAGGAAGAGTGTAGAAAGGAATAGTTGACAAGAAGACATTGATCATAGGTTAATATTTGTGAATTCCTGGGTTCAGGGATTAGGATCTGAAATTAGTATGTAAGAATATGTATGTTTGTAATAGTACTGAGTAGAAAAAGATCTACCTGAAGGAAAAGCATGTAACCAAATATAAAGGTGCATTTGCAATATACTAAATAGTTTTACAACACACTTTCTCTGTCCTGGTCTGATAGTTAGTTGATTTGTTCTTGGTATCAGGGAAAGAACCCATTCTCTAAGCTTGCCCATACTCATTCTGTCCTGAGGTCTAGGAAGACAAATTTTTCCAATACACCTATGTGGAGGAAGTACATATTTTTTAAAACGATGGAAACATCTAGATCGATGATTGATATCAGGAACTTATTAATACATTGTAACACTGAACTGCACTTTATGAGTATAGAAAAGGGAGATAGCCTGTTCTATGTTATAATCTTTCCTTAGACCATCCTGCCCTTTCTTATTCCTTCCTAGTGTGTAAGTCTTCTACCCTTATTTGACTTGTTTCCCAAAGGCCCACAAAATACCATAATGCATATTTATCCTTTCCTTGACCCTTTTTGCTTTTCACATCCTAAGTAAACTTTTATCCTCCACTAAATTCCAATCCTTGGCTTTCTGAAGTTCAAGATTTTTCATGATAACTTCCTTATTTATGCCGCCCCTCAATGAACTAACTCCCTTTCATTAGAATTCTTATGTCACTGAATCCCAAAATTTGCCACTAATTTACATGCTTTCTTATCAAATACTTAGTAAGTAATATATACTAAATAGTAATACCTATTACTAATAGTAATACCTATATATTAATTTTATCTCCTCCACTTGTTCTTGACATCCAAAGCCTTATCTTATTTTCTGGATTTTTTTACAGAGTCTGGATACAGTTCTGACAATATAAGAGCTGATTTTGAAACCCCCATCTGGACTCAAATTTAGTCCTTTTTCTAGCATACTTCATTAGCTTTGCCTTTAATTGTTTAGCTCAGGGCTTGGCAAACTACAGCCCGTAGGCCAAATCAGCCTGCCACCTGTTTTTTAAATAGAGTTTTATTACCACACAGCCGTGCCCATTCATTTGCATATTATCTATGTTAATAATGTTTCTTTTACTCTCTCATTTTAGTTACACATTACTTTAATTATATTTTTCATTGGCTTTTTAAAAATTAAAATTAGCATAAATACTAAATGCCCCTAAGTATAGTGAGTTGTGACTAATGTTTTTGGTAGTTACACAAAACAGTGGTAATATTTTAATATCTACTTTTTTCTTTGGATGTTTCAGGTCATGGGCGATAATCTGCTGCTGTCATCCGTCTTTCAGTTCTCTAGGAAGATAAGACAATCTATAGATAAAACAGCTGGAAAGATCAGGTACTTTTTGTTATTCTGACCTCCTTGCTAACATTAACAAATTCCTATTCCACTTTTTCAAGCCTGCTACCACAGCTGTTAGGAGCTAGTGCAGTAAGTGGAACGGGATCTTACTGCTGCCACTACTGTGTTCCTTACTTTTTAGATATCAGCAATAACCATAAAGGGCACAAAAAGAGAAATAAATGTCCTAGGTAATCAGCCCCTTTATAATTGAGAATTAACTACTATAATCACTTAGATTAATTTTATTAATAACCAGAAACATTTTGTTTTTCTACAAAATAATATTAAATATTATAAATGAACAGACTTTGGGGGCTGCTTTTATAAGAGCTCAAACTTTACTCTAGTTTCATCTTCCTCATCTATGAAAAGGACAATACATGAACTCTTGGAAGACTTGGAAGATTTATGTAACAGCCCCTTGAAAATTAAAATGCTATATGAACTGTGTAATTTTAGTTCCACATTTTTAAATACCTTTGTTATGTATTTATTTTGAATTACAATAATTTTTTTGATAGCTGACCTTTTCACTATCCTGAATCTTGTGCATCAGGCCTATGTCTTATTGAACATTATATCCTTCAGTTCTTTTCCATGAAGTATATACTCCATACGTATTTGTTGAAATGAATAGGTTGAAAGAAATGGCTTTGTTTCTTTTTAGCTTGACTACTCCTAGAAAAGTCATTAAAAAAAGAGCTGGCAAAAGTAAGGACATTATTAATGAGCTTTTGAGGGCTAAAAGGGGGAGGCGGAGAAGAATCTAATAAAATGTAGAGAGAAGAGGACCAGCCTTAATAGGCAGAAGACTTGAGGGTGTGTTTCAGCTTTGCCACTTCCTGTGCAACCTTGAACGAGCTACCTGTTGTCTCCTGGCCACAATTTCATCATCTTATACAGGAATAAATATACTTTCACCGTCTGCTCATAGGATTGTAGTAATGGGAAGAAAATAAAATTATTTCTCATTCATGTGCATATATATACACACACACATATATGTGTATATATATAGTTTATTTTCTTAACCCATAATATCACCTTGCTTTACTTTTTGTGGCTTTTTCTCAAAGTTAAATTTCCATCTTTAGAATGAATGTGTTTACCTTGGGAAAAATTTGTCCCAAAGTAAGTATCTATCAAGTACTATTTCACAACTTTAAATTCACTAGAAATTCAAAACAGACTTATAGATTTTATGTAATAATACTTCAGAAATCCATTGATGCTGGAAATTAATTTATTTCTAATTCCTATAATTAAAATTTAAAATGTAATGAAACCATATCTGAACATGGCTTGTGAATTGTATTCCACACAAGTACAATTTTATATTGTTTATATGTTGAAGTACATTTCTTCAATGTTTGATGAGTAACAGTAAGCATAGTGAAAACACATTGAACATCATTTTTATTGAATTGTAAGGCTAATTATCTAGCTTAAAAGAAGCTATTAAGATAATTTTTTTCAAAAACGATTTCAAAAGTATCATTTAAAAATTGTGTTTAAGGCCAGGTGTGGTAGCTCACATCTATAATCCCAATACTTTGGGAGGCTGAGGTGGGAGGATCATGTGAGCCCAGGAGTTTGAGATCAGCCTGGGCAACACACCAAGATTCTGTCTCTACAAAAAAAAAAAAAATTGTGCTTAAGGTATTCTTTAAAAAGCAACCATTTAAAAAATGTTTTAAGCTTCTATAAATGAAATTTGTATCCTCTTCCAGACATATTTAGAAATTTAGGAGAAAGTTTAGAACGATGACAAGCTATATAGGTAAATTTTACTTGCATGTTAAGAAATAGATTGAGCTTTCTTTTGTATCTTGAGCCTATCTTTATATTCCTTAAGAATGTACTGGACCCTCTCTTCACTTTATTGCCCTCTAGAAGATTGATCTCAAATTCCTTATGTTAAAAAGTGTAATCTGCACTTTGTCCTGTTTTTCTCTTTATTTTTAAATTTATGTCTTTTTAACAAAAGTAATACATGAACAGGGTTAAAACATACAAATATTTCAGGAAAAAAAATGTATAATAGCTCTGTGTGTGTGTGTGTGTGTGTGTGTGTGTGTACGTGTATTTTTCCCCCTCCAGGTTCATTTCTTGGAGGTTTATACAAATGGGATCATATTTTATCTATTACTGTGTACCTTTGTCTTTTCACAACTATTTCACAACTTTAAATTCACTAGAATTTCAAAACAGACTTATAGATATAAGTATAGCTATAGATAAAAGTAAAAATATCATTACATATTTTTACTATATCTATAAAGAGCATTAGTGAAGTGCAATTTGGTTGGAATATGAGGCATACTGCCTTAGTTAAAAAGCAGTTGAACATTTGGTTTTTCTTAAGGAGCACCTTGTACATATAAATAGTTTTGAAAGTTATTTTAATGACTACCAATACGTTGCCATCCATTGTTTTTTTAATATAATTTACCCTTGTCAATTCTCACATATCTCTATGAGTTTTAAATAAACCTCATTTTCCACAGAATAATAATCTAATATTCGTTCATTAACAAATAGTTATTAAGTACCTTCTAAGCACTTTATAATTAGACACTGACAAAACAAAGACCCCTGCTGTCATGGAATTTACAGTGTAGCTCATTTATTTGAATCAGTTAGCTTGTTTCTGCTACCTACTCATGATTTATCTTATTTCATTATTTTGCTTGAATATTTTCTGTATTTTACTATTCATAATTTCTATTCTGACCAAAATCCAATTACCACCTTTTTCTTTTTCTTATTATTAAGATCACTAGTTACATGAGGAGATAAAAAGTATAATAACAATACTAATTTCAGGTATAAATTGGAACCTTATTAAATTAAGAAATTAAGGTTCATAACTTATTTTAGAGAAATTAAATTAGTTGTATGCCATTTATAAGTAATACATTTTACAAATTCTTACTAGGCTCCTAAATGAGTCCATTGTCTTTTGTTTTTATTTTACTCATACTCAGTGATTAAGTAATGGGCACCATAATGTCATCTTAGGAGAGGTATTGTATGTGTTTTCCCCTAATGACCACATCACTCCCAAGTTTTTTGATCCCCCCTTCTTTCACAACTAAGAGATTTCCTTCACCATGACAACCCATCCACCTATTATTTGCTAATACAGCATATGGACAGAGACAAATGCAGTCCACCATTCCCTGGGGTAGAGCCCAACTGACATTTGTAGGAAAAAAATGTAAGTGTGACTAACTAGTTATCACACGTAAATTAACAAATCTGTAGGCTCCAATCTCATGCTGACTTGTTAATACGGAGTCATGCCTCAGGTTTGGCTCAAGTATTCAATATAGTTGAAGATAATATATAATTGTTATCATTTTAAATTTAATTCCACTAAAATTGTATTCTGAAGCTGGGGCATTGTAGAAGGATTATTAACCAAAAGAATGAATAAATAATCATTAATTAAAATAATCTTATATAGGAATAAAATCTCCACATTCATTTATTCATTGAATGATTTTTGACTGTATGTTACTTGCCCAGCACTATTTCTGAGTGCAGAAGGCAGTCAGGTAAACAGGTAATTACAACTCAGGGTAATAAGTATAAAGAGGGAAATATGTGATGAGATACTGTGGGAGCCCATAGCAAGGACAGTTGGGGAAACTCAGAGAAGGGTTCTTAGAGAAGTTGCCGTGCAATTTAAGTCCTGAAGGATGGGGCAAAGGGTTAGGCGAAAACTAAGTGAAGTAAGAAGTGAGAGGGGGTGGTGAGGGATGGTACTGGAGAGATTAGGACGAACCAGTTTAGGTAGAATTTGTTAAGGAATTTGGACTTTATCATAAAAAGCCATGGGAAGCTAATATATCAAGTATAGGTCTTCTTGATACACCCTTGTTATCCATAAAAATATCCTGAGAGTCTCCATGTGATTTGCCACTGGAAAACCCTGGAGTCTCCTTACCTATAAACGAGTATACCATGTTATTTCATCCTACCTACTGAAGCATAGGTCCTTCTTCCCCAGTAACTGGATCCTTATCCACTCAGTTATTCGTTCAATAGATTTTCATAGAATACCGACCTTGTACCATTCTCTTCTTGTTGACTGTTCCTTACTGCAGAGCATCTTTCTTATACTGTACGCTGAACTCATCCCCAAAGAAAAATATTTTTTGTGGTTTTGACATTGAATTAAAATTGAAAACAAAGAGCACATTGATTGATCAATTGATTGATTTTACTATCTCAGAAATTGACAGAATTTGCAAAGTTAACAAAAAATGTATAACAATGCCTCAATAAAATTAGGCTTAAATACAGAATGTTTGATGTATTTGAATTGCCTTCAGTGTGAGCACTGAGTGTTACTGTGTGTAAGCACTACAGCAGGATCTATGAAAGATAATAAGGAGGACAAAACAGAGGCAAAGTGTCTATGATTTAACAATTTTAGAAGCACCAGCACTGTACTCGGTAACCATCCTCTGGCAAAACTCACTGAATTCTTAGCATTGTGGGGCTAAGCACAGACTTCCTCTATTGTACAAGTCTACTGCAATTCTAAGTTGGTCCATGAAATAGTCATTATTTTCTTATTCTCACCAGTCCTAATGCTGTAAGGACTCTTTTACAAGAACATAGTAATTTACTTATGCCTTAATATCATAGTCATTATGAAAGATGGATGGCAAGGATGTTCAGTCTTTGAGTTTAGACAATTTGATAGTAGATTGGAAGAATATTCTTATACCAGATTCTAGACCTATTATTGCCTTCTTAAGCATAGTTATGTGTAATTGCAAATGTTCCAGACTTGATTTGAAGTTAACAAATTTCATATTTTTAAATAAAGTGAGCCTGGCATATTGGCCTTCAAAGAAATACCAATAAGAATTTTAATTTAGTTTACTACTTAAATACTGATCAGCTAGCTTCCAGTAGTAATAATTTACTTACTTAATGTTGTGCAGCATTGATGTTTATGTGAGGCAGTTAAACTAGATTTCCAGACTCAATGAGGAAATTTAAAAAGAAACCAAAAAAGTGGCTAGTATTTTCATCTTTCTAAAACTGCTGAATCATGTCTCATAGATTGTAAGATACTTGAATTTAGTTTCTAATATAGAATAATTATCTTTTTGGCAATTGTTTTTATTAAAAGGATAGTGTCTTAACTCCTAAAAGGTCATTATGTACAGATATACTAATGTGAATTAAAATTTTTAAAGAAAAGCACAGTAAGTACTCCAATTTTCAGTCTTTAAAATAATGTTCACACTTTGCTTGATCAATAAAATGCCTGTTCCTCTATAAAGAGGTCTTAACAGACAGTTGTTTATACCTAATTCAGCCTATTTTCTTCTTACTTCTCTACTGCATATATTCTATCTGCACAAAGTTACATTTTCTGTATAAGTAGCAGTTACACAGTAGTTTTCCTTTATCCTCAGAGGAGGTATATCTGTTCCAAGGCTCTCTGTGGAAGCCTGAAACCATGATAGTACAGAAACCTATATATACTATGTTTTTTCCTATACACACCTATGATAAAGTTTAATTTATAAATTAGGCGCAGTTAGAGATTAACAACAATAAGTAATAATAAAGTAGAACAGCGATAACAATATACTGTAATAACAGTTATGTGGATGTGATCTCTCTCTCAAAATACTGTAATGTTTTCAGACCATAGTTGACTGCAGGTAACTGAAACCACAGAAAGGGAAACCATGAATAAGGGAGTATGACTATACTGTTAATTACAAATACTAGGTAACATTTTGGGGTAATGCCATTATTTACATTTGTTGTATGTTTGGTTGTCAATAAAGAATAAGATAAACAGTAAAGAGTTTATGTATGTATTAATAACCATTCAGTCAGTTACTTTTTAAATACATGTCTTTCACATATATGAATTAATTGTACTATTGGCTCAGTATTTAATTCTCAGTTCGTGCAATGGTTTTTTTTAATTCCCTCGTGTATTTTTGAAACAATACATTGTTTTTGGTATTATTAACAAAAATGTAATAGGTTTTTAAAAGATGAGAAGTAAAATGGTTATGTTTTTTGATTTATAGAATATTATTTAAAGACAAAGATCGGAACTGGGATGACATAGAAAGCAAGTTAAGAGCTGAAAGTGAAGTCCCTATTGTGAAAACCTCAAGCATGGTATGGTAATTTTTCTTGAAGATGAACACATAAAAATATTTTATTTTAAGGGAAAGATAACACTTATTTTTGACCTGCCTTGTTGATTTACATATGTAAAAGAAGATACAAATGCACAAATTTGGGAAATTTTATTTCTTCAATTGACCCTCACCAGGGTTTAAAATGTTGATTGTTTTGAAGTTGCAGAGGGTATGAAGGAGGAACCTTTTGTGTTCTTGTTCTTGTAATGATTATACATTACAAATATGCAATTTTGAAATAAGAACCAAACTTACATATTACTATTAAGTTGATATGAGTTGTTTCCATTTACTTACTTAATACAATGCTTGTCTCCTTTTTTATTAAGAATTTGTACAGATTTTCTTTGCTCAGAGTGTAATCCTAATATTGAGGTTGTGCTTTATACATTTAAAAAAAATCCATAGGCTCTTTTATAAAGTTGTTGCAAGATTGGTTGATACAAATTTTTTAAAATCTTTGGTCAGGCGCAGTTGCTCCTGCCTGTTATCCTAGCACTTTGGGAGGCCAAGGCAGGAGGATTGCTTTAGGCCAGGGATTCAAGACCAGCCTGAGCAACATAATGAAACCCTGTCTCTACAAAAAAGTAGAAAAATTAGCTGGGTGTGGTGGCACATGCCTTTGTTCCCAGCTACTTGGGAGGCTGAGGCAGGATGATCACTGGAGCCCAGGCGTTTGAGGTTGCAGTGAGCTATAATGACGCCACTGCACTCTAGCCTGGGCAACAGAGCGAGACTGTCTCAAAAAAAAAAAAAGCTTTGTGTATACAATAGTGAATTACCTTAAACTTTTCATCTTCTACTATTATTGTCTAATTGAAAAAATTATTCTATTTCATTATTAAAGATTTTAATTTAAATCTTTAGTGGATATCATAATAATTTCATATCATGTTGCTATTAATGTAGTACCATGTAAATAATATTAAGTGTTCCAAATAAAATTGATAGTGGAAATTCATTGTTTGTCAAGTGAAAACATTTTAACTAAAGTAAGCTAATTTTTGTTACTGCTTTCCCTGCAGGAGATTTCTTCTATCTTACAGGAACTGAAAAGAGTTGAAAAGCAGCTACAAGGTAAATTTACTACTGAATTAGAGATAAAGAACTAATAATTTAGAATAAGTGCATTCTAAGTAGTATTTCTTAAAATATTCTTATTATTAGGACATTATTTGGTTAAATGTAATGACATGTATATACAGTTCTACATATTTACATCACTCATAAAAAGGAAATTTTAAAACCCAATATAAAAAATTTAAAGTATAATAAAGTTAAATCTTGTGCATATTTTAGTGTTTAGATTTAACAATAGGCTAGATGTTATAAACTAATTATAGTATTATATAGATTATATATAAATTACATGCAAAATATATATAAAACAATATATTAAAATATATATGCAGCTGAAGATGCCTATTGATAATTAGCAATATTTATTTGATTTGACAATTCTTAAATTATATAGGTGGTATAACCTCAAATGAACTTACATTCTAATACAAATAATAGTTGCTTGGATGGACCACAAGAAATGAGTACATATTGGCCACAGGGACCAGAAGAGAAAGGAGTAAAGAAAATGAAAGAGACTCTGTTTTGCCTCCTAAACTTTGACGAGGATGTTGTTTTGGTGGTCGTGTCACATCTAGATCATGCATATCTTCACCTACAAGTCCCCAGTGGTACAAGGAGGTTCCAGAGTCAACTGCTAATTTTACCCAGTCTTTATTTATTGAATAATCATAAGCATAATATGTGTATCCTATCTAAGTGATTCTTAACGTTTATTCAACCCCAACACACCTAAGAGTTATGATATACCCCCATGAATGAAAGTGGCTTGCTAACACAGCGATTGCTAGCTGGTAGAATGGAGGTATACTTTTAAAAGAACCTCCTAAATGATTCTTCTTCCAATTCCCTACTCTGCCCAATGCCAAGTTGAAAATTGCTGCCTGAGAACTTCCCATGTCTACTCAAAGATCTTTTAGATTGAAAAACTGGTCTTTAACTGGCCTCTCTTGTGGAGGTAGCAAAGTCTGTTTGGCTTTTGGGGGCTGCCCTGAGATATTAGTATCTAGGCTATTAGAGGACCCGTATAGCTCACATATAGCTGAAATCCTAGCACTCTCACCAGGGTGAACAGTGTGCTGTGGTAGCATTCAAAGTATGCTGATATTCTTTTCTTCTCCCCAGCCTTGAGATGACTCTGAACCCTGTCTTAGCAACTAACCCCCAATTCTCTGAGTGATAAATAAGGGTAGGAGTGTTGATAAAAAATCACAACCAGGCCGGACACAGTGAATCACGCCTGTAATTGTAGCACTTTGGGAGGCCAAGGTGGGAGGATTGCTTGAGGCCAGGAGTTTGAAACCAGTCTGGGCGATATAGAAAGACCCCATCTCTACGAAAAAAAAAACTTTAAAAATTAACCGGGTGTGGTTGTATGCACCTGTAGTCCCAGTTACTCAGGAGGCTGAGGCAGGAGGGTCGCTTGAGCCCAAGAGTTTGAGGTTGCAGTGAACTGTGATGACGCTACTACACTCTATATAGCCTGGGCAACAGAGCAAGACCCTGTCTCTAAAAACAAAACAAAAAAATCATAACCACCAATATTTTCACTATCCTATCACAATAATAAAAGCAAATTTCAAAAAGATCTTTCTTGAATTCCTCATCTTCAAATACTAGACTTTATAACAGTCTCTGAAATGCCTATAAATGACCCATCAAGAGACCTAGAGAAAGTATTCAGGTCTGTGTAATCTACAATGTAGATCAACCACAGAATTATTATACTAAGAGTGGGGTTTTAAATACAGTATTGGAAGGATTAGCCACACTTAAGATCACATATACACAGATAGTTGAAACATTATCCAGATCATAGACAATGTTAATGTTCATATCTGAATGTAACTACATCTAGAATTATATCCTTTCCCCCCCAACTCCTTTTTTCCCCCTTTAGCAATCAATGCTATGATTGACCCAGACGGAACTTTGGAGGCCCTGAACAACATGGGATTTCCCAGTGCTATCTTGCCGTCTCCGCCAAGGCAGAAGTCCAGTCCTGTGAATAACCACAGCAGCCCGGGTCAGACACCAACACTTGGCCAGCCAGAAGCTAGGGTTCTTCATCCTGCTGCTGTCTCAGTCTCAGCTGAATTTGAGAATGCCGAATCTGAGGCTGATTTCAGTATACATTTCAATAGATTCAACCCTGATGGGGAAGAGGAAGATGTTACAGTACATGAATGACTTTCTCTTGATTGTTAAAAATAATTACCTGTGGAATGACTAGGAAAATTGGAAGCAGCATAGTATTGACTTATACAAAACAAGACAGCTTGGTCAACTACAATCTTGTTATCTCTTTTGTCTGAATTTTATTTATTTATTTTTTAACCTATAATGTAGTGTCATATCAGTCCTTTCACACCATTTAGATAACCACTTGATACACACATAGGAAAAAGCAGATTGTGGCAGTTTTGCCTTTCGCGGTTTTATGATTTTCAAGTTGAATTTTATCACTGCATCCTTTCCCTTCATAGATCTTTGTTTTTTTTTTTTAAGCCACGCTGTGACCTACAAGCAAACTAAATACCCAACATTTCTGAACCCCCATGCCTCCTGTGCCAAGCTGTTCCCTGAAATGGACTCCTCTTCATCTGTACAGATTTGTTAAACCATTCTATTTGTTTCTTAATAATAGGATTTATATTAGTACTCATTACCACTGGACACGATGACATAGTACTCTCCACAGTAAGGCAGACCTTTCACAATCGTCATTCTGTGTCCTAAAATTTTCCAACATAGATGTGATTTATATAACTTTGTTGCTACGTAAATTGTCTTAGGGTTTACGGAAATTAACTATTATGTTTGCACTAAGATTTGCTGGGAGTGGTAGGTGGACATATCTATATATCAATAAGGACTAACTGTCTTTTTTGTACATAGGAGATTGATAATACTGTATTTGTTTTACTCCACTTTCAAAAAGATCAATTTGGCACTTTTTTTCAAGTTTTTTCTAATGGAAATAAGATTTTGTCGCTCATTTTAGGTTAAATGATAACTAGAAAGATTAAACTAGATAGTTTAGGTGGAGTATATTTTTAAAACTAAGAACATGTATATTGATCCTGTGTTACCAAGTTTATATGTGACAGTTGAAAAAAAATTTTCCCTTGAAAGGATCATGAGGTTAAAATTTTCTTCGTTAGGAAACTTGGAGAACCAGTAGTCATAGGATTAGTTGATAGTTTCACTCCCAAGCAATGAATTGCTTCTGTGTGTTTCCCTGTAGGACCCAATAGTAAATCCTGTCTCAGTCTTAGACATTTATAAGGACCCTGCAAGACTACAACAGAGGCCTTGGGCCTATGCTACTAAACAGGAAGCCTATGAAAAGTATCTTCTTTAAACTTGTTTTTTCTCTTTCCAGTAAGTTCACATTTGGATGAGTTTAAAAAGAAAGTAATCATCTTTGTGTTTCCAGAACACTATAATTTGGGTGAATCTTAATTCAATTAAATATTATTAATAGACCTGTATTCTTCACTTGACTCCATCAGTCTATAAAGGTTAAACTGCAACTTTTCCAACTTTTATGAAATGGTCTTTAATTTTTCAGCAATAATCCTATGCTACATTTATTTTAAGAAACAAAGTAACTCTACACTTCAAAACTTTACAGGATTTTAAAAATCCTGTGGACCAGTTAATAAAGATGCAAAAAAACTTTTTGTAGAGATGTAAAAACAAAAGTCTGTTTTATAGTGGATCTCATATTTTTCTTTAAATTAGAAAAAGAGGTAAACAAACTGTTCTCCTTGTAAAGCTAAATTCCCCATTCTGTCTAATAAAGGAAGACTGAGAAAAGGTTTTAAAGAACATAAATGGAAAGACATAAATGCTTTGAAGGAATAAATGAGACATTTAAAACAGGGTCAATCCATTTGAAGAAAAAGTTGAAGAAACTAATCACCATTGTTCCCTCTTTTATTTAATATTTGGGTACTGATTATATCCACATGGAAGTAGAAGATAAGGAGTTTAGGAAAATATTAGAATCTACTCTACTTACATTATTGTTTAAGTGTTTACATGGTTTTTGTTCAATTATAAACATTTGGCCTTTACTATGTTATTTTTATTTTGTATGAATACATTATTCTCCTTATTTATTTTTGTTACATTTATTACTTATGTTATTTTGTTATGCATTTACAACTCCATTTTTAAATAAAGTGTTTCTGGAACTTTATGCAATGATTGTATATTTTATTTCTTCTACCACCTGGCATGCTAATATTTCATCACCTTATAAAGTAACTATTTATAAACCATTTTCCAAGGCTTAGCAGAAAGAACGAGTCCTCCAATTCTAATTAATATGTATTCATTGTGAAACTTCATATTATTTTGAGTAAAGAAAAAAACATTTTCTTAGCAAATTATGATAAATATAATTCACTTAGCTTAATACTCTAATGTGTACATACAAGGCCTTTATTTTTAGCCAGCTTTGGATCATCAGAAAGCTTTATGACAATGATATATTTTGGGAACAAAGTAGAAATTTAAATTATCTTTGATATCCTAAATTTGAGAACTATTGATTTGTACTCATTGTTTTCATCATAGCATTCAAACTCAAGAATCTTGAATGTCTACCTGTTACTATTCAGCATTCCAAGTTTCACAACTTGACCTTTGGAGAGCTTCCATAATCTGGCCCTTTTCTCATGTATCCATGTACCCCAGTGCAATCTCTACCACCATTTTCAAGTTTCTTGGCCATGATCAGCTTTTCATCCCTCTGTACGCTGTGTCTTCCTCCCCTTCCTGCTTGTCCACAGCCCTTCCATTCTTCAAGGTCCCACTGACCTCTTCATAGAGTTTCCCTTACTTGACTGTGCCACGGCAAAGGGCTGTGCCACAAATTTGCATTTTCTCTTCCCTTTCCCCACAACATATACACATTTCTTCCCTTCTGGTCACTAAAATAATCTTCATTTCCTGGATAGACCCTGTGTTTCAAACATCTGTGCCATTCTGCTTCCTTCATCTGTCCTTGGATTTTCTTCCTGTATATCTGATTGATAGGATTCTGACTTTTGGAAAGAAAACTAGACCTGGAAACTTGACATCCAGACCTATTCCCTATTAGCTATTAATATGTTCCTCCATCTTCTGATTTGCAAAATTAGGGCATCATACTTATTATCCAAGTGCCTTCCAGTCCAAATGGCCTATGACTTTATGAAATGGTTCTCTTTCAAAAAGATTTCTGTGATTCATTGTCATATATAATCTTCCTCTCGTGGTGTTCTCATAATCCCTTGTACCCAGTTATAGCCCAGATCAGATCTATTCAACAAAGGTGTACTAAGTCCCTAACGTATGTCAGGCATTATTCTAGGCACTCGAGTTCCTAGCACTGAACAGAAACAAACCATTGCCCTCACAGACCTTAGATTCTAAAGTAGGGAGACAGACAATAAAAACTAAAAATTAATTAAGTAAATAGATGATGGCAGATGGAGAGATCATGTTCTACCTCAGTTTATAGTGAATTCTTTACATAATTATCTCCCAATAGATTAAACTTCTTGAAAGTGAGTACATCTCAATAAGTGCTGATTCAATCAAATACATTTTTATTCCAGTTTCCAAGAACTTTCTGTTGCCTGACTTCTGACCCTCTTTGTCCCTTTGGCTCTTTACTCTAGTTAGGCCCATAGTCTTGATTTACCTGCAAGTCACTTGTGTTCCATCACACAGTTTAACACTAGATTTTAGGTAAGCTTGAGGAGGCTTCTCCCATGCTGTGAAACTGCTGCCAGATCCCTGATGGAATTCACTAGGCAGCTGAATTCTAGCTGAAGTTGCATGCAACTTCTCCAAGAAACTACTCCAAGGCGCTTTCAAGCTTTGGGGAAGTCCATGTTTGCTTCGTTTGGATGTTGGGATGACCAGTACAGTGGGAGTCGACCAGAGGAATATCTGGTCTCTATAGTTTTCAATTCAAAACCTTGTTTCACATCCTCCTTGAGCTGGCCTAAATGAGTTCCATACTCCCTCCTGTCCTCCAAGTATAGTTTGTTAGCCTCATACCTCCCCTTGTTGCTGCTTTTCCTGGATCTTGACCATAAGAAAAAGTTCCATGCTGGCCCCACTTTGTCTAGCACAACACTTTGCCACCTGGAACTGATTTTTGTTGAAGATTTAGTACTCTTAATGCATACATACTGCAGTGTACAGCAAACATTTATTAATTGAAATCTTATAGAGTTATTACCACTATAACTTTTTTACTTACTATTAGGAGGTCTAACTTTGAACTAAAAGATAAAGAATTACTTTAATTTTGAGGTATGGTATATTTGCTCTACAAATGCTAGACATGTAGTTCAACCACTTCATCCATATTTGAAGTAATTAAAGCTTAAACATACGAAGGCTTGAGGGGTTATTTTTTGCTAGGCAGTATAGTAAATGCTTTACATGCATTATCTCTTTTAATTCTCATACTCTCTGATAAACAAGCTGTTATTCATATGTTAGAGATGAAGGAAATCCAAATTCTTTATAACCACCCTCCACTGGCTGTCACCCAACAAACAACTGGTAGAGCCTGTATGAGCAAAGTGACCCGTATTCAATCTTCACTGCTTTGTCTCATAACCACAAATCTGAAGAGGTCATTGGGTCCTTCCTCTGCTTTTGAATAGAACTTCTTGAGCTGGGGATCCTGCCATTTCTCCTAATAAACTTGTCTAGTGGTAACAAGCAATGGCCAAATGTTAGAAATGTCTTCCTTACATGAAACACAAATCCCATGAAAGAGATAATGAACTATCTCCTTGAAAGTTGGATGTTGAGTGCTTCAAGAAGAATGCTATCAAGAACCATGTCAGTTTATGAGGTGGCTGTACTCTCGTCCTGTTTTAAAGAGGTGAAAACCCAGGGCTGCAAATATGAAACTCCAGTTAGTCCATATCAGGGCTAAGCTATTCATTACAATCCTTGTCTCTGAGCGAGGCAGATTAAAATGGAGAAAAGGAAATACCCCTTTGAACAACAGACCATGACACTGGAGATTTCTCAGGACAAACAGTAGTTGGAGTGCAGCAAGAGCTACTTTTTCCTCCTAAGGAGAAGCAGCACGGTCTTAACACTTGTAGATAAAATAGTAAATAAACGTAAAGGGGTTCTTAACACCAGTTTGCGATAAAGAGTAGTAGTGGCAGTTGGATCTTCCTTGAATGAGAGAAATTTCCACCAAACTTGAAATGAAAGAAATATGTGCATACACACATGAGTTCGTTTGTGCTATTTCCATTATAGTTTTTTTGGCCCAAGTTTCAGGAGCTCTGGCTCTTCCCACTTCCCACTTGATTTTCCAATAGTGTCTCCTCAGTGATGAAAAGCAGTCTTTCACAGCCAAGACTCTTTTTTTTTAAAGAGGCTGGTCTTGAACTCCTTAATGGCCAAGATTTCTTCAAGCTGTTTTCCAAAGACACTTATGTCCAGCATATGGAGAATCTGTGAGCTGGGCTTTCTGTTACCAGCCTATGTCCATGGTTTATCTCAGAGTCTTCAAGAGAAAAAAAACATCAATTTACCCTGAATTTTTAATTACCCCATAAGACTTCATAATGTGACCAACATTTTTTTTAAAAGGCACAGATAAAAATGGCATAACCACTTTGGAAAACTGTAGAAATGCTTTTTAAAGTTAAATGTACACCTACCATACAACTCAACCATTCCACTCCTAGGTATTTACCAAAGTTAAATAAGTCATGTGTCCACAAAAACACTTGTACACAAGTTTATAGAAGCTGTATTTGTAATAGCCAGAAATAGGAAACATTCCAATGTTCACCAGCAAGTGAATAAATAGTGATAGATTCATAAAAAGAGATTCTCTTCAGCAATAGAAAGGAACAAGCTATTGACACATGTATTAATAATAACATTGACCAACTTCAAAAACGTGCTGACCTAAAGCAGCTGACACAAAAAGAGTACATGGTTTATGATTCAATTTATGTGAAAGTCTAGAAAAGGCAAAACATCTGCAGTGACTGAGAATAGATCAGGGCTTATGGGGAGGGGAGAGGAAATTGACTACAAAAGGGCACAAGAGAGCTTTTTGGGCATGATGGTAGTTATTCACAGGAGTGAATACATTTGATAAAACTCATCACTATACACTTAAAATGGTGCTTTTTATATGTTAATTATTTCTCAATAAAGTTGTTCTATGTTAAAAAGGCATGTAATAATGAGTGAGGGTAGTGGCAGTTGGATTTTCCTTGAATGAGAGAAATTTCCCTGTAACTTTGATGCATGTAACTACTTCCTCAAACTGCTTTTTTCTGTTTGTTTGTTTTTTGTTTGAGAGAGAAGGACACTTTACCTCTCTCTCCTGCCTTGCTACACTGATTCTTAGTTCTTCAAGGAGTCCTTTTACTAACAGTGTCACTGTCACCTCTCTTTAAATCTGCTGCTTCCCTCTCCAGGAACTAAGCAGCCTTCTAAGGGGAGAAGTTGGCTTTCACAGGACAAAAACAAGCCATGGCCATTGCGAAGGGACGGCATTGAACTGTATTGCTTTTCATTTAGCGCCTGATAGGTGCAATAATGTGCTCTAATAGGCCAT
Organism: Daubentonia madagascariensis; assembly: GCA_023783475.1. NCBI lineage: Eukaryota > Metazoa > Chordata > Mammalia > Primates > Daubentoniidae > Daubentonia > Daubentonia madagascariensis. The sequence goes on along the minus strand of JAKFHU010000258.1, from coordinate 10,355,676 downwards.
GCCCAGCTTGGGTTTTGTGGTCTATTCCCACATTGGGAAGATCCCTGGTTCCCAGTGAGCCTTCCTCATCCACACCACCAACAGAGATGGGCACTGTGCTGGGCCTTGGACATACATTTGGCCATTTGTTCTTCAAGTATTTATATGATCAAGTATATTATATGATCATCATTTATATATTCATAAAAATAAATATAGTCCTTGTCCTTAAGGAGCTAGAGAGTCAAAGTCTGCCAGGGGAGGCAAATGAAAAATTTCAATACAATAAATGTTTTGAGCCCAGATTACTCTTTTATCCCTAGCACTAGGTTTAAAGACTGACCAAACTGGTGTTGAATAAATGTTTGTTGGATAAGTGGATGGATTAAAAAGGAGCAAGCAGAATTTTAATCTTGATTGTGTCTGAACTAAGATTATGCTGCTGGTTTGAAGGGAGAGGCTTCAGAGAGCCCTGCTATTAGCGAGTCTGTCTATAAGTCATACGGCCCTTTCCTTGGGCTCCTCTCCAGAAATATAAATTTCCTGCAGAGTCACTCACTTCTTAGGAATTAAGTGGTCTGCTAGAATGCTTCCTCATTTGAAGGAGGCACAGCGCCCTGAAGAACACCAAGTGCTGGAGCAGAGAGCCATAGAGGCGAATTTAATTCATTCTCAGCTTGCTGAGACCAGCCAAGAGGGCAAGAGGAGGTGAAACTGCCTTATTTTCTTTTGATATTTCTGAGCATATGCTCCCAGAACAGACCTCAGGCTACCATATCAGACTGTAACATTTGGCTGGTGGTCTCTAGGGACTCCTTTGTATTATGCTGTTTTTGGGGACGTTGGGTTCATGGAAGAGTTCCCTGTGCCTCCACAGTGGAAAATTGGCCAGTGGCCTGAGAGTAGGATTTACTTTTAACCAGGTTGTGCTAACCTGTCTGGAAGCAAATATAAATTTCAGACAAAGAACCAGAAGCCAAAAATATTGGAGCTCATGGTTTGGATGCAGAAACTGACATTGGTATCAGGTATTTGCTCTCCTGGAGACAAACTGAAAGCTCTAACCCATTAGACCTTAGAGTTTTCCATATTTTGCTTCTCGTGAAAGATAGTTCACTAAAAGCACAGTCAGTATAAGAAAAAAGGAGCCCTGCCATGGAATGTTGTTCAGCCATAAAAGGAAACAAAGTACTGATACATTGTTCCAACATGCATGGACTTGAAACACTATGCTAAGTTAAAGAAGCCCACCACAAAGGACCACATAAAAACGTCCAGAATAGATAAATATACAGAGACAGCAGACTAGGGGCTGCCTATGGCTGGGGATGGGAAGTGGCGTGGGAAGATTGGGGAGTTATGATTAAAGGGTACAGGGTTTCTTTTGGTCTGATGAAAATGTTTACAATTGTGGCGATGGTTGCACAGCTCTGTGAATACACTAAAAACCGTTAAATTGTACACTTAAAACAGATGAATTATAACATATATGTATGAAACTGCCTTATTTTCTTTTATATATATGTAAAACAAGTATGTGAATTATATGTCAATAAAGCTGTTTGCAGAAAACAAAGAAGAAGAAGAAGAAATGAATGATGTATGTCAGATGAAGCTGTAACTGATTACTGTGCCATGGAAGTGGCTAGTTTTGCATTTATTTGCATTCCCCCTTGCCTGTATGTCTGTCGTTTGGATTTTTCTTTGTGTTGGTTTTAACATCTTATTGGTTCCCTCGTGAATTAATGAGTTAAATAAAATTTTTGATGTGTTCTTTTAAAAAAAGGAAGTGGGGATATCTCTCATGAAGACTTTTAGTTTATCAAACTGAATCACACTGAGAGAACTGGAAGCCGGGACACACTTGCAGAGTCAGTGTTGTGATCTTACCAAAGAATTTTAATATTACCACTATAAAATGAGCAGCTACTATGTGCTGACACTGTGCTAGGTCCTTTAGTACCTCATTTAATCCTCACATTAACCCAGAAATTTAGATAAGAATTATTAGTCCCATTTTACAGAAGTAGAGGCTTGAGTCAACTAAGAGATTACACAGTAAATGACAGAGATAGGATTTGAATCCCGGTCCAACTGACTTCAATCTTCTTTATTTTCAGTCATAAAGGACAACATAGTACAGTCATGGTAAAAAAACCACTGGGTGAGATAGGCATCCTGCCGCTGAACTTAACGTGTTATCGGCTTTGGGCAAGTGAGTTCCACTCTAGCCTCATTATCTGTAAAGTGAGGGTTGGGAAGATATTGAGTAGCTGATGTCTAAGGTATCTCCGTGTGATATTAGTTTATATTCTGTTGTTCACTTTGTTCCTTCCCTGCAGATTTCTGGCAGAAACATATTTTGTTAGCTCTACAGTAATTCTGCCTCTCTTTCTATCCCCCTTAACAAATGACCCACCAGATGCTTGCTCTTCATTCAGATGTTCTTCTTCTTAAAGCTCCTTCTCCCAGAAAAGTTCCAGTCCTATGGCTTCACCATAATATTTTGCTCATTTTACTTTTGCCCACATAAAGGCTATTGGTGGTTTGGGCTGAACCAGCATAATCCTGGTGATTATGGCACCATTTCCAAGAAAAGAGCCAAGAGATTACTGAGCCCCTTCTATGGGGCAGGCGGTATGTGGCCAGGGCAGTGTTTTGAAGGTTTGTTTTCCCCACATTTCTCTTTGGCCAACCCAGTTGCTTATACTCTCAGAGGAGGAAAGTGGCAGGGTAGAAAGCAAAACTCAATTGAAATTCTCTCTGGTTTTGAGGTTTTCAAGACCAAAGCCCTTAGTGGAATTTATATAATTTCTAGAGAAATGAAAAGAAAGTAGATTCTCAGGCTTTGACAGAATGTCTTAGCCAGAATTAGAAGAAAGGATTTCTTCTATACTAAAAAATGAGTATCCTGGGTCCGCAGAGAGAGGGGGTCCTACTATGGCTTCACAGCAATGACACCAGAGAGACGACATCCTTGAGGAAAAGCTGTGGCACAGTGTGTCTGGGTGGTGAGGGCTGCAGGCAGCCTGGGGAAGTGCCCTTGACTTGACTGCCATATGGAAGCAGCAGGGACCCGTAGGGCCCGTAGGTAAAGCTCCCGGAATGCTAGGTCTCCCAGAGGTAACTTCTGTGCACAGCTTGACACAGTGTGGGATTTTGTAGCATAGCCTGAGAGCAGCGGGATACCTCAAAAAGACTGAATTCTAGTAGCCTCCCAGCCTGCTGTGTTGTGGAGCTTGAAATAAAAATTAAGCTGCTTTGGGGAAAATGTGATATTTCTTGCATATCCAAGTTTATGGATTGTGGGCTGATATTTAAACCTATATATCTCCATATCTCCATATAACTATATATCTATATATCCATATACATAGAGGTAGGTCTATACCTCTATCCACATCTATGTGTATAGATCTATCTATAGCTATAGATATCTCTGTGTGTTTATATACATATTTCTATATATAATTTTATCTGTGTGTGTATACATATATAGAGCTAGCTTGCTAACTCTAACCCTAACCCTCAACAATATAGTGAGGTGGTTCTTATTGCCATTTTTCAGGTGAGGAAACCGAAGCCCAGGTAGATTTGTGTACTCACCCCTGGCCCCACCGCTAGTAGAAGCAGAGCCAGGGTTTGAGCCCAGGTCAGTTCATGCAGGACAGTTCTGGCAAATTAATAGTGCCCCACTTTCACTCGCCAAAGTGTCTCCATTTGGTTAACAAATTATATGTTCATACACATTTGATGTCCGCAGGGCTTTCCACCACTTCCTACTGCCACATTTTCAAAAGCTGAGAAAGTAGTGAGTAAACGGCAGGGGCTGGGACCGTACCCACTGTGTGGTGGACGCCCTTTGCAAAGTCAAAGGGAGCTGCTGTGCTGGGAGGGTCAAACATCCAGCAGCTGGACTGGAGAGATGGCCCTGGAGACTCTGCCTTCCTTCATTCCGTGCCTGGGGCATGCGCAGAAAGCCCGCAGGCCCCAGGAGAGTGGTGGTGGTGGTGGGGTTCTTTGAGTCCAATTAGCATCCCCAGGGTCTATGTGGCTCAGCCAGGGGTATAGCCACATTTTGTGGGCTTGAAGTGTATACTATCTAGGGAGCCATTTTAAAGACAAGAAATACAAAATAATTCCAGATACAAAATTTAGCACTAAGGTGAGTATTTATTGAGAATGAGACAAGAAATCACAACAAATTACAGGTTTCTAAAAGCTGAAAAAATGCCACAACATCACCAAGTCCAGAAAAAAGGAAACCTTTATAACATTTTTCCCTGCATTTTAAAAATTTTATTTTTAATTGACAAAAATTGTATGGATTTATTGTGTACAAGATATTGTTTTGAAATATGTGTACATTGTGAGGTGGCCAAATTGAGCTAATTAACATATGCATTACCTCACATTCTTATCACTTTTTTGTAGTGATAACATTTAAAATATACTTTTAGCTATTTTCAAGAATACAATATACTGTTATTAACTGTAATCAACATGTTGTACAACAGATCTCTTGAATTTATTCCTCCTAACTGAAATTTGTATCCTTTGACCCTGCAGTCCCTAACTGGCCCATGGCCCACCCCACCCACTGTCAGTGGAAAAATTGTCTTCCATGAAACTTAGGATCCAGCCAGCACAGCAGGAGGTGAGTGGTGGGCATGATTGAAGCTTCATCTGTATTTACAGCTGCTCCCCATCACTGGCATCTCCACCTGAGCTCTGCCTTCCCCCAGCCCCCACTGTGGAAAAATTTTCTTCCATGAAACCGGTCCCTGGTGCCAAAAAGGCTGGGGACTGCTGCTTTGACCAACATCTCCCTGACACCCCCCCCGCCTCCAGCCCCAGGTAACCACACTCTACTCTCTGGTTCTAGGAAATCAACTTTTTTAGATTCCACACATGAGAGAGATCATGCGGTATTTGCCTTTCTGTGCCTGGCTTATTTCACTTAACATAATGTCCCCAAGGTTCATTCAAGTTGTTGCAAATGACAGGATTTCCTTCTTTTTAAAGGCTAGTATTCCATCATATATATATATATGTGTGTGTGTGTGTGTGTTTATATATATACACTACATTTTATTTATCCTTTCATTTGTTGGTGGACACTTAGGTTGATTCCATATCTTAGCTGTTGTGAATCGTGCTGCAATAAACATGGGAGTGCAGGTAACTTTTTGACATACTGATTTCATTTCCTTTGGATATATATCTCTCTCCAAATAAACTTGATCACCTATGCTGGAGGAAAGGCTGAAATAGCTTTCTATTCTCTCTATGGCAAATGATATTACAAAATTATCATCACATGTAGGGGCCAGCAAAGAGAATCTAGCCAAAAAATGCAGGAAATGACATTTCTCAAAAGAAAACATACACATGATGTGATACAAACCACAATGATATATCACCTCACACCTGTTAGAATGGCTATTATCGAAAAGACAAAAGATAACAAGTGTTGGAGAGGATGTGGAGAAAGGGTAAACTTCACAAACTATTGTAAATTAACTATAGCCATTATGTAAAGCAGTGTGGCCATTCCTCAAAAAATTAAAAATAGAACTGCCATATGATTGAGCAATCCCACTACTGGAGATATATATATAATATATACATATATATAAAAAATATATATATATCTCCAGGTTCTATGAAACTCTCTCTGAAGTTAAGTTTAAAAATAGAGATGGGGCCAGCTAACCTCATCATTCTGAGTCATTAGGTTGAGACTAGACTTGGTCACCTCCCTTTGCTAATAAGGGAACTGGCTTAATTAACTGAAGGAAATTAAATTGGATAATTTTGCAGCATGACTCTGTTTCCAAAGACAGGTTGGTTTTTTTCTCTTCCTGTGAGCTGACTGTAAACAGCAAGGATACCTATGTGTGGAGTCTTATTTTGTGCACCCCAACTATCAAAAGTTTCCCACTTCTCCACATCCTCTCCAACACTTGTTATTTTGATAATAGCCATTCTAACAGGTGTGAGGGGATATATCATTGTGGTTTTAATTTGCATTTCTGATAATTAGTGATACTGAGCATGTTTTTCATATACCTGTTGGCCATTTGTATGTTTTCTTTTGAGAAATGTCATTTCCTGCATTTTTCAGCCACATTCTCTTTGTTGGCCCCTACATGTGATGATAATTTTGTAATGTCATTTTCCATAGAGAGTCTAGAAAGATATTTAAGTCTTTCCTCCAACATAGTTGATCAAGTTTATTTTTTTGATAGTTGGGGTGCACAAAATAAGACTTCACAGATAGGCATACTTGTATTTACAGTATTGCTATAAGTTTATAGTATTGCTATAAGTTTGTGCCATACAGGCACAGGAATTCTGATGAATTCAATTTTTTTGCTATTCCCACCAAAAAAGAAAACCAATTAATGGTATATTTATAAATATTTATGTTACATCCACAAGCATATTCCTGGTGGAAAATTTACTTTTGACTAGGCATTAGTAAAAATCTATTCCTCTATTTATGATACTATATGTCAGATGATTGAAAGATTTATTTACCAAGAACTACAACTAGTCTTCTTAACAGCAACAAAAGAAGCTAGAATTCAGTGGGCTAATATATTGTTTTTGGAGGCACATTTATGCAGAAGAAGTACAAAAGCATATGTGGGGATGAAACATGCTAATTTTTCAATAGTTATTCCCAGAAATGGAGGGAAAGGGAAGGTGATGGACATTGGGTGAGGCTTTAGCTGAACTGTATTATTTTGTTTATTAAATAAATAGCATTTTGATTTACTAGAAAGATGGGTTCAAAGCAAATAAAATATGAATAGCTGTTTCATCTTGGTAGTATGCCACAGAATTTGTTATTTTCTGTGGTTTTGGTGTATGCCCAAATTGTTTCACGTTAAAAAAATGTTTTAAAATGTACTCCCTTTCTCTTCATTAAATATATGTTTAAAGAATGTCAATCAGTTAAAAGAGTGAAATTGAGAGTGAATTTCTGGCACTTTTGATCAAGGAGAGGAATTCATCGGATCTACTTGTCATGCGCTTGATGGAGACAAATGTAAAAAGAAAGAATTGGCAGGAAACTTCTCTTCTGAAACTCAGCCAGCATTGCTGAAAAGAACAAAATCACAGAGCCCAGATCCATTGAGCTCATTCATTGGCTCATGCAATTACAGACAGTAGTGCTTACAACCAACATTCAGACCTCTATCTCTCCTGCTTTCCATTCAGGAAAATTTATAGTCAATGAATATCTGAATGCCTAATATTAATAGAATTACTAAAGGAGATTTTGGAATTCTATTCTTCTGAGTCTTTTTTTTTAATACAAAATTCCTTTGGTCAATGACTTAGCTGTGGTCTCACCTAGATAATAGGGAGGTGGAGTCTTTTAAGTGTCTCTTGTTAGTCCATCACCAGGTTACTTAACATCTCTGCTTAGTTTATTGCCTTAACTGGCTTCTAGAATTTTCTAATTTGGGGAAGTGTTCCCAGAAACCAAGAGTGAGGGCTTGGGAAGAGTGACACAGGGAAGGAGGGAAAGCTAATATGGTACATTTTCAACTCAGTCACTGTTGTAGGCAACTAGGGCATGATTGTACCAGGACCAACTAATGAGCCATGAAATGCACTTTGGAATTGATGGTCTGCACACTTGCAAGGGGGAAGGAGCATTTATTCACCAGCTCTCACCTCCTGTTGTTCAAGGGCTGCTCCTTGGTGCACTAACTCTCTTGTACTTTCTGGTGATGCTTGTGTGAGTACTGGGCTGGCTCCTGCAGGTGTTCCGTGCCATGGTGTCAGAAAGCCCTGTGTGCCAGGCTATATCTGCTCAAAGCTGGTTGCTGTAGCAATGGCTAGAGCAAGAGATGGACTAAGAGGATATGAGGCAGGGCACAAGTTTTGTGCCATACAGGTCATTACTGCCAAAATGGCAATCTCCTGGGTTGTAAGAAATTAAAATCCACTTATCTACCCTTCTTCAGTCATACAAGAGACAATACTTGACAAATGTATTATTCCCATCTCATCACTTGGGGAGCAAAGTTGTACATCAGGGTTGCTGACTTTTAGCACTGGAAATTATTATTATTTTTCATTCTTATGTATTTGAATCAAAACAATATTGTATGAAATAGATTGTGCCCTAATTTTCAAAGAAGGAAGTAAATCCATCCAAGAATCCCTCAGAAGTACCCTGATGCAATGCATTTGGAGAAAAAGCTATTCACGAAAGGCCATTAGGGTTATTTCATTGTTCGTGTAATAAGCAAAAAAGAAAGTATATTTGTCTTTCACATTTTATGTTTTAAAGGTATGTTATAAAGACAATGATGACACAAGGGCTTTATTAGGGCAATGTATTGCCTAAACTGTATTATTTATCTCAATTTTCAAATTTAGATTCTCTAAGTAGCCATGATTCACCCTCACTGGATTTGGAGAAAGAAACAAAAAAATATCTGAAAGTGTTTTTTTCTCTTAGATCCAAGATCCTAATGAGGAATTTATAATTAAGGCTATCTTCCAAACAGCTGGGATAACCTACCCGAAATGTCAATACACTGGACATGTCTGCACCTGTATATTTGTTATAACTGTTGGCTTCACACTTTGAAAGACCAAGGAAGGACACAGCCCAAAGTGCAGGGATCCTGAGGAGTTCACCAAACCCCAGATTACTAGGCTGAACAAAGGAAATCCCCAGAGGCTTGGTAAGGTCATTTTCAGACAGAATAGCTAGTAGAATTATTTTATGCTTCAATAGGAAATGTATGGGCAACACTTCACCAAGAGGATATATGGAATGGAAATATAACCTGTTTAATTGCTTGAAAAAAAAGTCCAGGTAGTCCATGGATGACAGAGTCATAATGGTTTGGGGAGAGAAATGAAGATGCTTTGGGGCGTGTTGAGATCTATGCCTGGAAGGTAAAGGAATGCTGCCTCTACAACATACTCCCACCATCCCAAAATCAACGAGAGTTGGAAGAACTGGACAGACAACTCACCTGAGCCAGGGGGCGGGCCAGGGAGAAGACAGGAAACTAACATTCGCTAAACACCCACCATGTGCCAGGCACTTGCTCACAAAATGTTTCTCTTAATCCCCTCAAAACTTAGTAAAGTGAGGCTCATCATTGTCATTTTACATAGGTGGAACCTGAGTTTCATGAAGGTGAGCAGCTTGCCTAGGTCACGCAGTTAGGTGGAAAGTTGTTTCTCACTTCCAGACATGTCTGTTTCAAAGTGAGTGTCTTACCACTGTTCCAAACTGCACAGGGTCAGACTCCCAATCTGTGCTCTACTGTTCTTCAGGTATTGAGCAGAGAACACAGCAGTGGCTGGGCTTCAGTGTTGGCCTGGTCCTGAGGGTCTGGAACCCAACCCTAGCAGCCAGCTGGTGTGGGATAGTGTCCAGGTAAAGGTCAGAGGACATTATGTAATTTCTTTTTTTTTCTTTATTTTTTTTTTAAATTTCAAAAATATTACAGGGGTACAAATGTTTTTTGTTTCATGGATCACTTTTATAATGCTTGAGTCAGGGCTATAAGTGTGCCCATCACCCAGACAGTGTTCACTGTACCCATTAGGTAGGCTTTTGCCCATCCTCTTCTTCCCCCTCCCTCCTGCTTGACTGCCACTGTACATTCATCTATCGTCTTTTGAAAAGCTTCTGTTCATTTCTTTTCTTTTTGGTTTAATGAGGTTAGCAGAGTTTTTCCTACACTTTCTTCCAAAATTCTTATGGTTTCATGCCTTACATTTAAGTTTTTTATCCATCTTAAATTAATGTTTGTGAGTGGTGAGAAGTATGGATCCTGTTTCATTCTTCTATATGTGGCTATCCAATTTTCCCAAAACCATTTATTGAATAGGGCTTCTTTTCCCCAGTGTATATTGTTGTCTGCTTTGTCAAAGATCAGTTGGCTGTATGTGGATGGTTTTATATCTGGGTTCTCTGTTCTGTTCCATTGGTCTATGTCTCTATGGTACCAATACCATGCTGTTTTGGTTACTATAGTCTTGTAGTATAGTTTGAAGTCTGGTAATGTGATGCCTCCAGATTTGTTCTTTTTGCTTAAGATTGCTTGGGATATTCGGTCTCTTTTCTGGTTCTAAATGAAGCATAGAATTATTTTTTCTAGATCTCTGAAATATGATGTTGGTATTTCAATGGGGATTGCATTGACTCTGTAAATCACTTTGGGTAATATGGAAATTTTAACAATGTTGATTGTATTGATCCATGAGCATGATATGTTTTTCCATTTGTTTGTGTCATGTGCAATTTCTTTCCTCAGTATTTCATAGTTCTCTTTGTAGAGATCTTTCACCTGCTTGGTGAAGTATATTCCTAGGTATTTTATTTTCTTTGTAGCTATTGTGAATGGTATTGAGTCTTTGATTTGACTCTTAGCTTGACTCTTATTGGTGTATAGAAATGTTACTCATTTGTGTACATTGATTTTTTAACCTGAGACTTTGCTGAATTTATTTATCAATTCCCAGAGTCTCTTTGAGGAGTCTTTGTGGTTTTGTAGATATAAGATCATGTCATCAGCAAAAAGCAATGACCTCCTCTTTCTTGATCTGGATACCCTTTATTTCTTTCTCTTGCCTGATTTCTCTGGCTAGGACTTCCAGCATTATTTTGAATAGAAGTGGTGACAGTGGGCACCCTTGTCTTGTTCCAGTTCTTAGTGGGAATGCTTTCAATTTTTCCCGATTCAGGATGATGTTGGCTGTGGGTTTGGCATGTATGGCTTTTACAATTCCGAGATACGTTCCTTCTATGCCTGGTTTGTTGAGGGTTTTTAATCATGAAAGGGTGCTGAATTTTGTTGAGTGCTTTTTCTGCATCTATTGATTGTTTTTGGGACCTGTGACCAGCTCTAGCCTCTCAGGAGAAGCACTCAAATGCCCCAGGTGGTGGGCAGGGCCCTGGAACTTCCAGGTGAGTCCCTATTCTCCACCACAGCAGAGGTGGGTTGGGGAGTGAGGCTGGGTGGGGCTGGGTTGGGTGAACCTGCCCTCAGACTTCACAAAAGCTGGTAAGGTAGCTGTCCTGGCAGGTGTCAAAGGTCCACTCCCAGGCTTCTGGGGAAAGCTGATGTGGCCCCACCCAATCAGAAAGTCTACTTGTGGAGGCAGGGCTGTCTGAGATTCACATCCTGGCTGTCAGGAGCGGGTTTCACTCTTCTCCATCCTCCCCTGCTCTGTGGTCTCCCTCCGGTGTCTGGCAGCAGGCAGAGGTCAAACTAGCTGAGCTCCCCCATGATGGTGCTGCAAGCTGGGAGCTTCCCTGTCCAGGATCCCACCTTGGGCTGAGAGCACAGCCTTCCTGTGGGAGAAGGGGTGCTCTGCAAGTGCCCTGCAGCTGAGACCCATGCTGCCCTCTCCTCTCAGTTCTGCCCACGTGGGCTCCCTTGCCTCCCAAGATTAGTTCATAAATCTCCCTCTGTGCCCCTGAGCAACACGATCAACTCCTGGGGGTACAGGATCTGGCCTGCGGGACTTTCTCTGGGTCCCCAAATATCAATCCCTGACCGTGCCAGGGAGAAGCATGCTGGTTCCAAGTTGCCTATGGGGTGCTCAAGCAGGTTTGCTGTCCCTCCTCTTTGGGGTGTGCCCTGCTCTGATGGAGCAGCTGGGCAAGCAGCACCAAGGAGTGCCGGTGTGCAGGGTGCTCATAGTCTGAGAACCCCTTAGTCCACTGCAGGTCTTTAAGAGGAAAGGTTTGAGCCCCACTTTCTGTGGAAGCCTCAGTGTGGTAGATGCACCAACAGAGGGGAAGCAGCTGCTCCTGAGAGCCCCGGCTCAATCATCTCTCTTGGCAGCTGTGTGTGGGGGAGGAGAAGGGGAGGAAAAGAGTCTGGGTGGTGAAAGCTAGCACTCTGGTCCTCTCTGTCCCTCTCCCTGGAAGGCAGCCCTCTTGGAATGTCCAGGCTCTGGGGTCACGCAGATCCCCTGGGACCCATTGGCCCTTGTGGTTCCTACAGTCTGGGCCGTAACTGGGAAATGTTTGTGTGAGGATGAATAAGACAAAAACTGAGGCACTGACCCCCCTGGGGAGGACAAAGGTACACGGTGGTGTAAGGAGAGACCTGTTTGTATGGGTAAAAGCTTTCTAAGGCCAAACCAAGATGACTGCCAGTGTGTTTTCTGGCCCGGCCTTCTGGTAAGGCATGAGTCAGCACACTTATGTGACTATGATGTAATCTTTTAATGTAAGACCCACGTGCTCACCCCGTGATAGGGCATGTTGCCACTATTGCTCTGAGCCGTATATATATGAGTGCTCGCCATGTTACTGGCTGCTGTGCTGCTGTGCTTGCTTGCTGCTGCGGTTGCTATTGCTGTGCCCTGACAATAAAGAGTATGTCTCATTTGCTTGCCGCTGCTCACCTCTTCTTCCAATTCCCAGAACCTGCTCTGGTACCCTCACTGGCCACAGAACTCACACCCCACAGGTGGGTGGAGAAGCAATATGGTACCTGCCATCTTGGCTCAGGTCTGTAGCAATGGGAAGCGACCCCAAGGGGGCTGGTAGGCTGGTAGGCTGGTATTTTGTCCTCAAGAAGCTCTCAGTTCACTGGTGGCAGCAGCTTTTGGGCTCATGAGGGTAGAAAGGCTCTCCAGCAGCTTAGTCAGCTCTCCTGCTGACTTCCAGAGATGTGAGGTCGAGAGGGGGAGAAAGAAACCACCCCACCTACCTTTTCACTGGACTCCAAGCCTCTCAGGGGTTAATCTCTGCTGATATCTTGCTCCTTCTTGTTCTGCTTTGCAACTTCTTCCTGTGGAGTCTCTGATAGGTTCTGGCACTTTTCCCTCATAATTACACCCCATCTATGTTTGTTTGCTTGTTTTTTTCTTCTTCATCAAAAACTTTTCCTTCCTTTTGAGACAGTCTTGCAGCTGATGTCTCTGGTCAGCCATCTTCAGCAAGTGGGTCAACATTATGTAATTTCTGATTTTATCTGAGTCACCAAAAGATCTTATGTTGCTCAAGGAATTCTACCAGGATTTACTCAGAATGGAGTAGGTTGGACTAAAAAATTAGCCTATCAAAGGAAGAAAAAAAGTTCAATAATTTCAGCTTTTCCAAATTGCATGCTAGATACCTGGGATCATGAGACTCTGGTATAACGTGATGCCCTTATTTGGTGTGTTTCATCCCAAAGCAGCCAGCTGACCTCTTTGATGAGGCCACTGCAGTAAGTTGCAGACACAGCAGCAGCAGCAAGGCTGTTTTCTATTCCATGTTTTGGTCTGTGAAGCTCTCCTGTGTACATTAAGTCATGGAATTCTCAGAATAACTCTGTTGGCATGTTTTATTGCCCCTCTGCATAGATGAGGAGAGATGGGGTGCACTAGTGACCTCCCCAAGGTCAAAGAGCTTCTTAGTGGTAATGCCAGTATTGCCACTTATCTGTTGGCTCTGGCTCCAGTGGGTATTCTGTGACACCAAAGAACCTGAGGTGGGATCTACTTCACCCAGGGTGGACTGGGAATCTACCTGTATGACCCACAGAGTTTTCTGACTTATCATGTTTTAAATTCAATCCCTGACCTCCCATCTCACACCAAACCTGCTCCACCTGCAGCCTTTCCAATCTCAATTAAGTCAACTCCATTCTGTTTTTCCCCCATGGGGTTTTGACATATGAGTTAGGGATTTCTCCCCTAGCTTTACTGAGGTATAGCTGACAGATAAAATTGTATAAATTTAATGTATACAATGTGATGATTTGATATAGGTATATATTGTGAAATGATTACCATGATCAAGTTAGTTAAGATATTGATCACCTTCCATAGTTACCCTTTGTGTGCATGTGTGCGCACGGGTGCACGTGCATGGTGAGAACATTTAAGATATACTTTCTTAGCGAATTTCAAGTGCATGATAAAGTATTACTAACTATAGTCATCATGCTGTACATTAAATTCCCAGAACTTATTCATCTTATATATGAAAGTTTGTGCTATTTGACCAACATCTCCCCATTTCTCCCACCTCCTCAGCCCCTGGCAGCTACATTTTTACTCTCTGCTTCTATGAGTTTGACTTTTTTAGATTCCACATATAAGTGACATCACAAAATATTTGTCCTTTCCTGTCTGACTCTTATTTCATTTAGCATAATGTCCTCCAGTCTTATCCATGTTGTCTCAAATGTTAGGCTCTCCTTCTTTTTTATTGGCTAAGTAGTATTCCATTGTGTATATATACCACCTTTTCTTTATCCATTCATTCTTTGATGGACACATAGGATGATCCCATATCTTGGCTATTATGAATAGTGCTGCAATGAACATGGGAGTGTAGATGTCTCTTGGAGGTACTGATTTTGTTTCCTGTGGGTGTGAATCCAGAAGTGAGATTGATGGATCTTATGGTAGTTCTATTTTCACTTTTTTGAGGAACCTCCATACTGTTTTCCATAGTGGTGTACCAATTTAGATTCCCACCAACAGTAGCCATCCTGACAGGTATGAGGTAATATCTCATTGTAGTTTTGAATTGAATCAAAACCTGATGATTAGTGATATTGAAAAATGTCTTCGGGTCCTTAAGGTCCATTCTTTCAGTTGCCCGAGCAAGCAAGCAAACAAACAAAATCCTTAGAGTCGTCCTTGTCTCTCCTCTTTCTCTCACACCCACATCCAATCTGTCATGAAATCCTATTGACTTTACCTTCAAAAATATCCACAATCTGACCACTTGCTCACCACCTCCACAGCTATCACCCTGGTCTGAGTCACCATCAACACCTGCATGGATTCTCGCAGTGGCCTTCTAATTGGTCTCTCTGCTTCTTCTCTTTGTCCTCAATATAACAGCCAGAGTGATCTTTTAAGATATGACTTAGATTATAAATCTCTGCTCAGAACCCTGCACTAGCTTCTCATTTCACTCAGCATGAAAACTAAAGTCCTTACAATGCTGACAAAGTCTTCTTTGTTTGTGCTGATCCCATTACCTTGATTGCCTCCTATTCCACTCCAGCCACACAGGCTTCCTCACTGTTCCTTCAACATTCCAGGCATTTTTACTTCAAGGGCTTTGCTCTAGATGTTCATCTCCTTGAAATGCTTTTTCCTCACATTCTCCTCGGCCAACTTCCTCACTGCCTTCAAATCTTCTCAGGATAGCCCTGAGAACTGTTTAATACTGCATCCTGCTCCAGACCATTGCATTCCAATCCCCCAAGAACAGTCTTTCCTATAACCCTTATTTCCTTCTACATTACTGCTAGTATATAACATTATAATAGGTAACAGGTAAACTCTATTATTATTCAAATAATGCTCTGACCCTCCCTGGGGGAGGATTATACTTCCCCCACCCCATTGACAGTGGACATGACTACATGATTTGCTGATTGATGACATATAAGCAGAAGCATCATCACTTGTAAGCAGAAGTTTTAGGATCCAGCACATGGTCTATTATGTTCTTTATTCTGCCATAGTGTCTTTTGCATTTGGCTTCTTTCACTTAACAATAATATTTTTTAGTTCACCTATTTTTTTTGAGTTCATGACACTTTGTCCCTTTTCATTGCTAAATAGTATTCCAAAGTGTGACTAAACCACAATTTGTTTATTCAATGTTGCAGACAATGGCTGCTCCACAGGCTGCATAGCAGAAGGAAGGCAACCTGTGTCAGAGGTGCAGCTAACCAGCAATGGTCAGGTAGCATGAGTCAGAAATGAACTTTTGTGGTGGAAGCCACTGAGATTTTGCAATGGTTCATCTATCCTAACTGATACATATCTGTCTCTTTTGCTCATTGGTGTATATCACAAGCATATAGAAAGAGTTTGGCATGTAGTAGGTCTTTAATAAATATTAATATCTGTTGAATGAATGAATGTTGAAGAATGTGATTTTAAGGAATGCCAGGAATATTTCCAATCCCCAAATATCTCCCCCCTCTGGTTTCTGAAACCTTAAATTGTACTATCATAAATGTACTCTTTCTGGTTAAGCATTTTTGCTCATTAAGCATTTGTTAAAGTGTGCTGTAATTGTTTTCATTAATATATTATTTTTATTTATTTATTTTTAGAGACAGGGTCTCGTTCTGTCACCCAGACTAGAATGCAGTAGTGGCATCGTACACACTGCAACCTCTAACTGCCAGGCTGAAGCTATTCTCCTGGCTCAGCCTCCTGAATTGCTGTGACTACAGGTCCCTGCCACCATGTTTGGCTAACTTTTAAAAAATATTTTTTGTAGAGGTGGGGTCTTGCTATGTTACCCAGGCTGGTCTCAAACTCCTGGCCTCAAGTGATCCTCCCGCCTTGGCCTCTCAAAGCTCTGGGCTTACAAGCGTGCACCACTGCACCCACTCTTATTAATATTTTTAATACAAATGATGTATTACAATATGATTTGGGGCAGAGAAAACACACCCTCGTGATTGAAGAGTGCTAAAAAGTCTTTCCATTGCACCATTTCCACTTGACCCATTGGCTAAATGACTTTGAGGTGAATAACCCTTGTTCTAGAAACTGAACTGTGGAAGAATCAGGCATCCATTTCTAAAGTCATTACACAAATGACTTATCTCTGATTCCTAAACTTCTGTTATCATTAATATTTTAAAAATATTTATAACTTTAAAATAGCTTTATTGAGGTACATTTTATACACAATAAAATTCACTAATTTCAGGTGTACATTTAGGTGATTTTTGATATTTGCGTGCAGTCGTGGGACCTCTACTGCAACCAAGATATAGCAGAGCTCTACCCCTATAAAGTTTGTCATGATTCCTTGCAGTCTTCTTCCCTGACCGCCAGCCAAGAGCAAGCAGTGATCTCCTTCCCGTCTCTATACTTTTGCCTTTTCTAGAAGCTCATATGAATGGAATTAGACAGTTTAAGTCTTTTGCGTTTGACTTCTTCCACTCAGCAGTAATGTTTTTGAGCTTATCCACATTTCTGAGTAATATTTTGTTCCTTTTTATTACTGAGCAGTATTCCAAAGTATGGATGTACCACAATTTGTTTATTCATTCACAGGTTGATGGACATTTGTGTTGTGGATAGTTTTTGTTTACATTTTTTTATTGGGATAAAATATGCATATCATAAAATTTACCATTTTAACCATTTTTAAGTATACAGTTCAGTGGCATTAAGTATATTCACAATGTTGTGCAACTATCACCACTATCCATTTCTGGAACTGTTTCATCATCCCACCCAGAAATTCTGTACCCATGAAACACTACCTCTCCCCTCCCCTGGGCCCCTAGTAATCTCTATTCTACTTTCTATCTTTATGTATTTGACTACTCTAGGTACCACATATCAGTACGCTAGGTTACATATCAGTAGAATCATCCAATGTTTGTCCTTTTGTAACTGGCTTATTTTATTTAGCATACTGTCTTTGATGTTCGTCCATGTTGTATCAAATTCTCATTCTTTTTAAAAATATATATGTTTTTACTTTTAATTATTATGGGTATATAATAGTTGTATATCTTTATACATACATACATAATTATGGGTACATAATAGTTGTATATCTTTATACATACATATGGTATATGTATGTATAAAGACATACATGTGGATACATGTATATCTTTAGATATACATATGGATACATGTGATGTTTTGATACAGGCATACCATGTGAATTAATCAAACCAGGGTAATTGGGGTATTCATCACCTCAGGCATTTAGCATGTCTTTGTGTCCACTCTTTTAGTTATTTTAAAGTATACCCTAACTTATTGTTGTTTATAATCACTTTATTGTGCCATCAAATATTGTTCACTCTAATTATCTAACTATATTTTTGCACCCTTTAACCATTCTCACTTTATGCCCCCTTCCCCGCTACACTTCCCAGCCTCTGGTAACCATCATTCTACTCTCTGTCTCCACAAAATCAATTGTTTTCAATACTTAACTCCCACATGTGAGTGAGAACATGCATAATTCTCATTCTTTTTAAGGCTGAATAATATTCCATTACGAGGAATACACACACACACACACACACACATTTTATTTACCTATTCATCTGTTGATGGACATTTGAGTTGTTTCCACCTTTTAGCTATTAAGAATAATGCTACTATGAACATTGGCATACAAGTATCTGTTTGAGTTCTTGCTTTCAATTCTATTTGGTATGTGAGTAAAAGTGGAATTGTTGGATCATACGGTTGTTCTATGTTTAACTTTCTGAGGAACTGCCAAACTGTTTTCCACACCAGCTGAACCATTTTACATTCCCACCACCACTGCACAAAGGTTCCAATTTCTCCATATTCTCTCCAAAACTTGTTACTTTCCCCCTTGTAAAATAATAGCCATGCTAATGGGTATGAAATTTGTGGTTATGGTTTGATTTGCATTTCCCTAATGGCTAACGTTGAGCATTTTTTCATGTGCTTATTGGCTATTTGTATATCTTCTTTGGAGAAATGTCTATTCAAGTCCTTAACATATTTTTGAATTGGGTTGAGTTCTTTTGTTGTTGAGTTGTAGGAGTTCTTTCTATATTCTGGATGTTAATCCCCCTAACAGATATATATTTTGCAAATGTTTTCTCCCATTCTGTAGGTTGTCTTTTCACTTTCTTCATAGTGTCCTTTGATGTACAAAAGTTTTTAACTTATCAATTTTTTTCTTTGGTTGCTTATACTTTTGGTATCATAACCAAGAAATCATTCACAAATACATGTCATGAATCCAAATTCTTGTCATAAAGATTTTTCCCATGTTTACTTTTAAGAGGTTTTTTAGTTTTAGCTCTTACATTTAGGTTTTTGATCTATTTTGAGTTAACTTTGTGTATGGTATAAGGTAAGGGTCCAACTTCATTCTTTTGTGTGTAGATAGCCAGTTTTTCTAGCATCATTTGTTGAAAAGCTTATTCTTCCCCCATTGAATGGTCTTGGCACCCTTGTGAAAAACCAATTGATCATATATTTGGGTTTATTCCTGGCTTTCTAATCTATTCCATTTGTCTATATATCTGTCTTTAAGTGAGTACCAAACTTTTTGATTTCTGTAGTAAGTTTTGAAATCAGGAAGTGTGTATCTTCCTACTTTGTTCTTCTTTTTCAAGATTATCTTGGCTATATTGAGCCCCTTGAGATTCCATATAAAGTTTAGGAGCATCCACAAACACAAATGCCATTGAGGTTATGATAGGGATTGCGTTGAATTCTATGAAAACTATGTAGATCGCTTTGGGTAGTATTGTTATCTTAACCATAAGTCTTCTAACCATAAACATGAGATGTTTTTTCATTTATGTCTTCCTTAATTTCTTTTAGCAATGCTTTGTAGTTTTCAGTGTTCAAGTCCTTTGCCTCCTTGGTTAAATTTATTCCTAAGCATTTTATTCCTTTGATGTTATCGTAAATGGGATTGTTTTCTTAATTTCCCTTGTGGATTGTTCATTGTTAGTATATACAAATGTAACTACTTTTTGTGTGTTTATTTTGTATCCTGCAACTTAGCTGAATATGTTTGTTAGCTCCAAAAGTTGTGTGTGTGTGTGTGTGTGTGTATGTATGTGCATAAAATCTTTAGATTTTCTACATATAAGATATGTCATCTGTGAAAAGAGATGATTTTACTTCTTTCTGTCCAATTTGGATGGCTCTTATTTATTTTTCTTGCCTAATTTCTTTGGCTGGAACTTCAAATATTATGTTGAAGAACAGTGATGACAGCAGGCAGCCTTGTTTTTGTTTATAGTTTTTGACTGTCTTGAATAATGCTGATGTGAACACACATGTGCAAATCTTATATGGACACATATTTTATTTCTCTTGGGAGATACCCAGGAGTGTAATTGATGGATCACATGGCAAGTGTACATTTAATTTCATAAGATATTGTCATACTGTTTTTTAAAGTGGCCATATCATTTCACATTCTTACCAGTAATGTATGAGTTCCAGTTTCACCACAGCCTCACCAACACTTGGTTTTGTCAGTTTTTTTGGTTTTAGACATTCTAGTGGCTGGGTAGCCATATAGTATTGTGGGTTTGGGTTTTTTAAAAAGAGCTCATGTGGTTTTAATCTTTATTTCCCTGATGGCTAGTAATCAGAGCATTTTTTCATATGCTACTTGTTAAATTTTAAAACAAACTGTGGGATGGATATAAAATTGGGATTTTTTTTTTTTGGCCACATATAATTTACTGTGATTTCCCAACAGAGTAGGTTTCTTAGATCATGTTTCAATAGCAAGAATGAAAATGGTTGAGGACAAATTGTCCTTTCTGTACCCTAGTCCCTCTTCAAGTTCCCTCTCCCTCTCCCCACGCTGCCCCCACCCCACCCCCAGTGGCCTTTTATACAAAGTGAGCTTTTGGGAATGTATCTTACTAATCATTCATTCACTTCTTAATATAACTTTAGGTCTAAGTTTTACCTCTTCCAAAATTATATCAAATCCTACATATAACTGTAGAATGAAAGATTATGTCCTTTGTTAAAGGAATTGAAATCTGAGAGGAAGAGAGGGCAGAATAGGCTTGGTGAAATAAGAGACATTGTAAGAGAAAACAGTATTTTGAAGGAAGGAGAGAAGGAATCAAACATTTATTGGAGGTCTGCTGAGAAGCAGGTGCTGTCACAGTTTTGGAGATTCAAAAATGATCTCCAGGTTTTGGGCTCAGGTGGTCAGAAAGATAATAATACAATTGAGATAACCTAGACTGATTTGACATGTGCATTGGGAGGTTGACAGAATATTTTTTAGAAATACTGAATTTTAAGCAGTGAGCATTTGCTGGCCCAAAAGATCAAGATTCCTAAAAGCACTCAGGCCTAGATATAATGTGGGAGTCTCTCCCGTAGAGCTCTTGGAGGAAGGCATGGTCATGATGAAAGTCATTAGGAAGACACGGTGGAGGGAATGGAGCTTGAGAATTTGGCAGACATGCATTTAAATCTCTGTTCTGCCACTCACTACCAATGAAATCTTAAACTAAGTTACAGCTTAAGTTAGAGAATCTTTCTGAGATTGTTTTCTTCCCAGTAAGGTGGGGCTAGTAAGACACCCACTTCATAGGGCTGATGAATAAAATAAATTATAATGTACACAAAACCATAGCACATTGACTAACATGTATTATGCTTTATATAGTATGCAGTTGGAACTATCCCCAAGGCAGAGATAAAAACGAGAAGAACTGGATAGGACTAAGTATTTTAACTTATAGTTATAGTTATCAGTGCCTAGGTGATCATTAGTAATCTTTGACAGAAGAGTAAGGTGAAATTAATAGTAATCAGAACTAATAGTTTCTTTTTTTAAAAATTATTTCAGACACATTAAGCTGGTCCCGACTGCTCCTGGTTCAACTGTATTTGGGGGGTGTGAGAAAACGGAGGCAGACAGTCGAAATGAAAAAATGGAAAGAACCGGAATTCTTTATTTGATGATGAACCATGGCTCTCCACTATTTTTTTCCTAAACTCCAAGTATCTAGCACAGTGTTGGGAATACCTCAGAGGCTCACACAATGTTTGTCTAAACGAAAATAAAATGCATGTTATAATTATAGGGGTTTAACAGACGCTCAAATCTCAAGTCAAACTCTAGTTTCCAGACCTTTGCATCACTCTTAACTCAGCTGAGAAGGTTCTTCCCCAGGTATCCACGTGTTTCATTCTGTTGCTGCATTCAGCTCAAGTTGCAATTTCCTCAGTGGGGCCTTCTCTGAACACCCTCTGAAGCGGCCACTCCCTCCTTATCACTTTTTTAGGGGTCAATTTTCAATTTTCAATTTCATAGCATTTATTATCACCGGACATATATTTGGTTCTTTTTTTTAGTTTATTGTCTATAACCTTTCTCTCAACTAAAATGCAAGCTCCAAGACAGCAAAATTTTTGCTTTATTCACTGCCATTATGTACAGTGCCTATAACAGTACGTAGCACATGGAAGTTAACAAATGAATGAATGCACAGATAAATGAATGAATGAAATGAGCTTTTGTCTTTCCCAACAGCTGGAAGAGACAGTGTATTTTTTCTCTCTCATAATTGTTACTGATCAATTTTTTTAAAGTAAACTTTTTATTATTTTAGAACAGTTTTAGATTCATAGAAAAGGTACAAAGGTAGCGCAGAGAATTCCCATATATGCCCTCATCCAATTATCTCTGTTGTTAACATCCTATGTTGCCATAGTAGGATTGTCAAAATTAAGAAAGTGACATTGGTACATTGTCATTAACTAAACCCCAGACTTTATTTTCATTTCACCAGCTTTCCCTCCATGACCTCTTTCCATTCCAGGATCCCGTCCAGGATGCCATATTGCATCTAATCATCATGTCTCTTTAGTCTCTTTTGTTCTATGACAGACAGTTCCTTAGTTGTTCCTTGTTTTTCACGACCCTGACAATTTTGCTGCTGAGCCATTTTTGAGAATTAAATCTTGACAGATCTCTTCCCCCTCACCTGCATCAAGGCCGTATGGTCGCTTCAGCCTCAGGTGGGGTGGCAGCACAGATTCCCTCTATATGTGCTGGTGTTTACATCAAGTGACACGTATCATACTAAAATTTATTCACTTTTAGCCAAAGTTTGGGCTCCTGCAATAGTTCTGATCTCCCTTGTTCAGCCATATTTTGGGTGGTATAAAATTGGCATGCATATTGTGAGCATTTTATAAAGAACTCCGACGCTCAAATTGAAAATTTAACTAGAAAGGTCAGCAAAGTAAAAATATTTTATATAATACTAGATTTTTCTCTTTCTGTATTTGTTAGAATGCTTTGCCTGTGATTTACAGAAAAGTCTACTAACAGCCTTGCTTCCTCTTCAGTGCTTTTTAATCAGTGCTCTTTTTCAACCTTCCTTTAAAGGGGATACGTTTCTCAAGGAATAGCACAAAGGTTAAGATTAGGGTTGTTTTCTTCCACCTGTGCTTTGTAATCATTCCAACAAAAGGAAACTTTAGTTACCAGAATCTGGAAGATGTATGTTCAGTTAACTATCTACTATGAGGATTAAAAAGTGCCTTGAAAGATCATATAAAAGTAGTCTTTAGGATAAACCACATCTAAATGCTTTCCACGCTGAGTCACTTATGCTGAGATTGTACCTGTAGTTTGTGTCTAACTCCACTTATAAGTTATCATTGATTTAATAATAGCTTTTTAGGAAAAAAACCCAACATTGTATACTTGGGTTATAAGTCACATTACACCATCAGATTTGAAGAATAAAAGGGCATCTTAGATTTAGGGAAATACAAGATTTACTCACATAATGGCTATAGTATTTAATGCTCAAAATGTAGATGTAGAAAAATACCTTCATTAAAACATATTTAGATATGGAGGCTGTACTGGTCAACTCAGGTTGCCATAGACTGGGTAGCTGAAACAACAGAAATTTATTTCTCACAGTTCTGGAGGCTGGAAGTCTGAGATCAGAGTGTCCTTATGGTTGGGTTCTGGTGAGGGCCTTCATCCTGGCTTGTACACAGCTGCCTTCTTGCTGTGTCCTCACACCAGAGAGAGACAGCTCTCTGGTGTCTCTTCGTATAAGGGCACTAATCTCATCATGAGGGCTCCATCCTCATGACCTCATTTAACCGCAGTTACCTCTCAAAGGCCCCATGTCCAAATAGCATCTCATTGAGGGTTAGGGCTTCAACATAGGAATTTGGGGAGGGAGGCGGGGGAAATAAACATTTAGTCCATCACAAAGTCTAAAGGTCTCTTTCTAAAACTTAGAACTGAACTCATCATTCCTTACTTCTGTCTCCTGCTTACAAACCTCCTTGGCCTTCCACTGCCCAGGTGCCAGAGGGCAAACTCCCAAATGGTATACAAGATTCTTCACAACACGGTTCTGCTTCTTGTTCTCGTCTTATCCAAATCCCACCCTGCCCATGCCCTGTCCTCAGTCGGCCCTCCTGTGTTCTTTCATGCCTCCATGCCTTTGCACTTGCTCTTCGGTCTGGCTGGAACACCCTTATGTTCTCCATGATCCCCTAAAACATGTCCTACTCATATGCCTGAGGCCAGTGGCCCAGAAGTACACTTTGAGGTGAGAATGCATGTGCAAGGGATTTAATAAAAAATGCTCCTGGGAGAAAATGGTGAGCAAATGGAGGAGTCAGGACAGGGAAAGGAAAGGAACCAAGCAAAGGGGGGATTTCAGGTAGAGACCCATGGAGGACAGCAGCAGCCTGATCCTGCAGTGTAAGCGATAAGTGATAGCCTGGAGTTGTCACATCTGGAGCCAGGATCTGGACTTTTATACTCTTCATATTCCATCAGTCATTGGCTAAGGGCTTCTGGTGTGTGTGTGTGTGGGGGATACTTATTCTTGCAGACATTGTAGGTCCCTGCGTGTGCAGGCAAAGGAACCCCAGTAACACTGAGGACAGTGCTCTGAAAAAGAGCCAGAGGCATGAACTATTAGAAGCAGAAATATATGGAAGCCAAGAACAAAAATATGGAAGCCAAGGCTGATAGAAATGGTAAAAGGGATCTGAGAGGTAGAGGTGGGAAATTAACATGTGCACTACACCAAGGTCTACATCAGCCACTGCTTCCTTTCTATTGTTTCTCTCGGATTCTGCTGATAACGCTTCATCTTCCCCATCAAGTTCCTGCATTGTTACACATATGTTACAGATTTATTACCTTGCATTGCACCTATATGTTTATTTGATTCTTTTCCTGACTAAGCATGTGAGCTTCGCCAGGGCAGAGACTGTGAACAATTAGCCCATAGTCAGTGTTCAAAATGTATACTGAAGGCATGAATTATGTTAAGGAGGTTATTTAAAATATAAAATTAAAGATCCAATCATCCTAATTCTTTTGTTTTTGTATTCTCAAAGAGGTTTTGAAATGCTTTTATTTTCAAAGGAATAGTAAGTTCACATAAGAAAAATAATTCCATATGGAATCATCAACATTTACTCATTTCTGTAATTCTCACCCTGGTGCTAGGATTTTAACAAAATGAGGTACCACACAGACTTCCAGTCTGGCTTAAGGGACGTTTACTGAGGCTGTTGATCAATTCCCACCTGGGCAGATTGTTACCTGTGTCAGGGTACTGTCTCTCCTCTTCTCCTGCCCTCCCATCCTTGGTCTACATAGTATCAGATTCTTTTGCTGACAATGACACTGAGGGAGATTAATATAAGAGAAAATAGTAGTTGTCCTCACAAGTTCTGGGCAATGTCATTTAGATAATACCATCAATAGATCTGTCATTCTTGAACACAGTTCAACCCTTTTCAAAGTTGATTCATGTTTTCAGTTGGTGTCACCTCTTGGTACCAAAGAGAGGCATATGTCCCCTGGCTGCTGTATTAAACAAAATGAACTGTACCCTCCAGATAGTCACTCATAAGAAAAACAAGTGCCTGCTTTGCTCAAGGCATGAAGAAAGTGCTGATAGAATTCAATTGTCAGGAAGGCCCATACTAGAGGAGTGGATAGACCAGCCAGAAATATAATAAAGCTACATACAAGTGCTAGAAAAAATAGAAATTTACTTGGGCCTTTAGAGAGGTACAGAAAAGTGTTATGTGCATCCTTATAAAATTTATATTTACTACAATATATAAAGGATAATTATCATTTATATATTTTAGGAGGATTTTTGATTTTGCAAAAGATTTTCACAAGATTCCTCTACATGACAACCTTCCTGATTGAATTAAAACTGTCATTTGATCTACCACAATTGAACTTACACGCAGCTCTTTGGCCATGTATTTTCTTGGTAAAGAATGTCCCTCCATAACCTTTGTCCCCAAATTGCATTGAATTTAAGTGATAATGTTAAGCAGCATGTAGAAAGGCAGAATCCCAGGGTTAGAGAGGTCGCTAAACAGAAAATTCCATTTACAAAAACAAAATAAAACAAATTATTCCTGTTCTGTATCTGAGAGCAACTCCTCTACATGCAGACCAGGCTTGAACCTCATTCTCTCTTATGTGTCTTTTTTTTTTTTTTAAAGTTCTTTTGTGCTCTGGGATATTGTGAAATTCTTTTAAAATAGGTAAGGGAGAAATATAATTAAACATCAGCTAGCTGGTTTCTAATCAGCATGTGAACACCAAGTTCCAGATGGCAACGCAGAGTTTTAATTTCACTATGTGCTGAAATTATTTATTGATCCCTATTAAACAGCCAGCAGCTCCATATTCTGGACTACACTTCAATAATTCTAAAAGACTTAGATGTTCATTGTAAACATGTCTGCTGCACTGTGACTGTTGACATTTCTGGGATGGCATTTGATTCTTTTTTGCCCTGGCCTATTCACAGGTGGCCAGTCCTTATTTACAAATGGAAACCTCCCAACTCCCTCCCTCCCTAAGATGTGTTAAGATGCATTGAAGCTGTGAGAATTCAGACCAGCCTCAGTAATAGCAAAGGAGCTGGTCTGGGATCTGATGTCCCACTGGCTGTAGATCCCCATGAACACGCAGCTCAGAATGTCAGCCCTGAGTGTTAGGGAACCAGAGACAGACCAGTGGGCTGGAGGAGGAAGGAATGAGGAAGATTCAGAACCTAGATGTAGATAGATAAGGGCATCCGGCTCACAGAATGGGGCCAGTGCTCAGATCTACAGGAATTAGCAGGTAGGGGTCTTGATCCAGGTGGTGACAACTTATCAGTTTATTCAAAAAACATTCATAGGGCACTGTCGTAGTACATTTGTTATAATGGAATACCTGAGGGTGGGTAATTTATAAAGAAAAAAGATTTATTTGGCTCATAATCCAGCTGGTTGGAAGACTGGGCATCTGGTAAAAGCCTCAGGCTGCTTCCACTCATGGCGGAAGGTGAAGGGGAGCTGGTGTGCGCAGAGATCACATGGCAAGAGAAGAAGCAAGAGAGAGGGGGGAGGTGCCAAGCTCTTTTTAACAACCAGCTCTCATGGAAACTAACAGAGTGAGAACTCACTCACTCCCTGCCATCCCAGGGAGGGCATCGATCTACTCGGGAGAGATCCTGCCCCCATGACCAAAACACCTCCCATTAAGCCCCACCTCCAACATTGGGACCAAATTTCAACATGAGATTTGGGAGGACAAACATCCACACAGTAGCAGGCGCTTACTGAGTGCACAGCAATATCCAGAGTTCAGGCAGGGATCAGGAAACGAGGTGAGATGCTGTTGAAAAACGGAGCAAGGAAGCTTGTTGTAGAAGTTTAGGAACTGGACAAAGAGCTCTCCCAGTAAAAAACCTAGGATGAGGTCCATATGAATTCATGCCAAATTACATCTTAAATATCCCTAAGAAGTCTGACGTTTTGAGCAGGGTTTCTCAAATAGTAGCCTATAGACTTAATTCTGTGGAGCCAAGGGGGACGGGGTCATGAAAAATGCAGATTCAGGTGCTACATCCCAGACAGACTGAATCAGAATCCTTGAGGATTCTGAATTTCTAAAGAAAATAAAACCACTCACTTCCCATCATGATTCTTTTGCAGCTTTTTGGGAACCACAGATTGAAAGGGATCTTTTAGTGACTTTGTTTTGTTTTGGTAAATAAAAAAAATTCTTCAAAAAAGCAGCTGCTAAAGTTTGGACTACAACCCAAACTTTAATAAACGTTCTTATAGCCCCTTCATTAGATTTCTCGGTTGGTACTGTGGCACTCACCCTTTCCATGAATGCTGCTAAATTTGTGAAATAAGGTGATGCTGGAAGCTGGTGTCTGGAGGCCAGGAACTCTGCACCCTCAATCAGAAGTATCTCATTGTAAAGTGACAGAACCTTCAGGTGAGACTGGACCTTTCTGGAGGGCAAGGACTTATGTTTTGCGTATCTCTGCATGCTCTGCTCCTAACCCAAGTCTGGAATACTGTAGAGGCTCAATAAATGATGGATCAGTTAGCTTTGGCTGCTTAACAAACCATCCCCAAATTCAGCAGCTTAAAACAACTATCTCACCCTTGCTGGGGAGCCGTGGGCCAGCTGGCAGTGGGCTGATCTACTCTCCGCTCAGCTGAGCTTGGCTGTCAGCTGCAGGTTGGGCCCAGCTCTGTTCCACATGCCTCTCACCCGCCTTGGACTAGCAGGCCAGCTGGGGTGTGTTCTTCTCCTGGCAATGGCAGAAGCCCAAGAGGGAACAGGAAAACACATGTAGCCTCTTAACGTTTATGCACAGAACTAGCAAACAATCACTTTTGCCTCCATTCACTTAGCCAAAGGGAGTTGTTACATGGCCAAGTCCAATGTTATGAGTTGGGGAAGTTTACTCAAAGAAAGAACTGCAAATTTATGTGGCAAAGTTAGAATTGCATTGATGGGGAAAGCCAACATTAATTAAGTAATTACTGATCTGACTAGACAATATACATTATGAGTCTATAGCGAAGACTGTTATTGAAAATTCATAACATTTGACATTCTTTAATAAGCCAAATATAAGAATATCAAGGGCCAATCATAGTTTTAAGCAGTGAGGGAAAAAAAGAACATTCTTAGTCCTCACATTTTGCAACTCTTGGGTGTTTGTCTGAGCAGTGAAAAGCAACGCTGCCCATAATCACACATTCCCCCTGGAGAATTGAAGTGAAATCCAAGTACGGATGTAGTTACGCCTAGAAATTACC
Source organism: Daubentonia madagascariensis (assembly GCA_023783475.1). Classification (NCBI taxonomy): domain Eukaryota; kingdom Metazoa; phylum Chordata; class Mammalia; order Primates; family Daubentoniidae; genus Daubentonia; species Daubentonia madagascariensis. The sequence continues at coordinate 10,327,080 of JAKFHU010000258.1, read as the reverse complement.
CATTTGTGATTTAACACTTAGTGAATGGCACTAAAAGCTCATTAATCTTTGATTAGCCACAAACAGGCACCTCACGTCTTACTACAGTTTCCTCATCCTGAGTAACCATTCGTCCTCTCTGGGCCAAGGTAATTATGTCAACAGGCAGAATGCTCATTGCATAGCTTAAGTGCAGGTCTCCAGTCCACAATGGTGCTTAAGAGGCAGGCTGCCTGTAATTCTCGGTTGATGCTGGGTGATGACCTGGGCCTACTCCACCATGCAGTGGGGCTCAGCACACCTCCATCGCTTAGGCTGCTTTTATCAGCTGGAGCATTATGAAAATCTCACCCCTCAGAGGAGTGTCACAACATTGAAAGGATATGTCTGTAATTATTACAGGAAATAGGAAGCTGGGGCAGAAATCTGAGTCCCTGAATCCCCTGGAAATAAGAAATTGAAAATGCATATCTATTTGCAATTTGGAACGTAGAAGGTAGAACTTCACTTTAGTCCAGTAGCACAAAACTCCTTAAGGTTCCTTGGATCTCTTGTGAACTCAGTGGCCCTTGAATGACCTATTAGAGGTCTCATCCCATCTTTATGCCTTCTTGAAATCTTCTCGACACTTAGAACTTGCGGCCCTTACTGTAACAGTGCCACCTACTCCTCAAATGAAGGCAGTGGTGGTGGTGGTGGGGGGGGGGGTGTGTGTTTGTGTGTGTGTGTGTGTGTGTTTCCTACTTGGTTTCCAGAAACCCTGTTCCTAAAGAGAAGTCCCCCAGCCCCTTCTGTGGCCAGCTGTTCTCCACTGTGGGCCTGTTTTCATCAGGTATCCCTTTACCAGATGCTACGTTCTTCCTCTCAGACCAACAGGGATGGCTCTAAAGTTGCATCCACTGGAGACTATTGGAAGTTGGCCTGACTCTCACAAATAGAGCCCCTTGGTGACTAAATCTGGGAAGAACTCTGGCTTCTGCTCTCACCAGTTTTTAGCACCATTGAAACACTCTGCATCCTAATTAAGCTGTTTCCAGATCTTTCCCTCCTCACTAGGGAAAATGACCTCTGAGCCACTCCCTAGGAAAGATTTGTTACCTCTTATTTCGTCACCACTGAGCTCTTTTCTGCATCAGACTAAATGAAACTCAAGAGCTCATGCTTGGAAAATCATCCTTTCGATGCAACCGAAATTCAAGTTCATTAACCACCTAATTCTATCCTGGCTCCTTCTGCACTTTGCCAACATTGTTCTTTCTGAGAGCAGATACCCTCATCTCTTTCCCTGTGACCTTGAGTATGGAGGGGGAAGTTCTTCAGAGATGGAATCTTTCCTTGGCATTATTGAGTGGGTTTGTATTCTCATGTAAATCTTTTTATCCCATGTAGGGCCTCTCCATTAAAAACAGCTTGAGCCACTTGTACGTGGTGAATTCACCACAGTGTTCTGGGAGGATTTCTAAATACAGTGAAAGGTGATTATAAAACAATTCATTACGTGATAAGCTTGGATAGACCACCCGCAGACACATTTTTGATTGCTAATGCTAATTGGGACCAGAAAGAACATGGGTAATTGAAATTGTCTGCTATCCCACAAATGTTATTTTATTTGCTCTGGTGGTTTTTTAATGTGTCAATTTAGCTTTGTGGAAGGCAGTTTTTCCACAGATGGGGGAGTAGGGCAGTGCATTGGTGCCTCTGCTCCACCTCAGATCATCAGGCGTTGGATTCTCATGGGGAGCACGCAGCCTGGATCCCTCGCATGTGCAGTTTGCAGTGGGGTTCCCCACTCCTATGAGGGTCTGATGCCACAGCTTATCTGACCAGGGTGAGGCTCCGGCGGTGATGTGAGCGACGGGGAGAGGTTGTCGGTGCAGGTGGGGCTTCACTTGCTCACCTGCCGCTCGCCTCCTGCTGTGTGGCCCAGTTCCTGGAGGGGGCTGGGGACCACAGACCTGCAGTATCCTGTAATTTCAAGTCAGCTATTAAAACCAAAATAAAACAAAATAAAATATACAAAAAGCCCTGTTACCACATACAATTACTTATATAAATAGGTCATAACCATTTGATACTTTTACAACTAAAACAAAACACAAAAATCAATTACATGCCAAGAAAGATGTAAGATGGTTTTTCATGTCCATAACCCTCAATTTGAAATTTTTGTTTTTATTATTACTTTTACTGATTACCATGACTACAAGTCATCATAAATGTATATGTCTAAGACACATCTATAGTAATAAGATACTGTTTTGATATGTTACATAGATTGTCAAATTTTCTTTAAGAATACATTTTAAAAATGTGCTCCTATGCTTAAAAATAAGTGAAAAACAACTGTTTTAGGCTCTATCTTGGGAACTTTTCTGAGGGGTTGCCATAAAAGAATATAGGGTGAGGAAGTTTAGGGGCAAGGAATGAGGTAAGAATAGTGATAGGAAATGGGCATCAACCCCCAAATAATGAATAGCATCAGGTCCTAAAGCTGTGTCCTCACATAGGCTTATGGTACTGGTATTAAAATAGACGCATAGATCAATGGAATAAAAGGAGAGCCCAGAAATAAAGCCACATATCTACAGCCAACTGATCTTTAATAAAATCAACAAAAAACATGCACTGAGGAAAAGACATCCTTCTCAATAAATGGTGGTGGGAAAATTGGATAGCCATATGCAGAAGAATGAAACTGGACCTTCTTGATTTGGTTCTCAGTTTGATTGTTAATTGGTGGATAGAAATGCTACTGATTTCTGTGTGTTAATTTTGTATCCTGAAACTTTGCTGAATTCATTTATCAAATCTAAGAGCTTTTTGGAGGAGTCCTTAGGGTTTTCTAGGTATCGGATCATATCATCAGTGAATGGAGATAATTTGACTTCGTTCTTTTCCAATTTGGATGCCTTTTATTTCTTTCTTATGCCTGATTGCTCTGGCTAGGATTTCTAGTACTATGTTGAATAGAAATGGTAAAAGTGGGCATTCTTTTCTTGTTCCAGTTCTCCGGGGGATGCTTTCAACTTTTCCCTGTTCAGTATGCTGTTGGCTGTGGGTCTGTCATATATGGCCTTTATTAAATTTAAATTGTAATTAATTAAAATGAAATAAAATTTAAAATTCAGCTCCTCAGTCATACTAGCTACACTTTAAGTGATCAATAGCCCCATGTGGTCAGTAGCTACCATGCAGGTCAGGACTCCTCCAGTTTGTTTTGCGGGGATTTTTTTTGGAGTCAAAAAAAAAACCTCAGTTATGCAAATTATCATAAATTTTTAAAACACATAATGTAGACACTGTTATGCAGAGTTTTCAACCACCTTTGAAAACATCAAGGTATTAATCTTCATGAAAGCTTTATGAAGTAGAAAACATAATTCCTTCCAGGAGAGAGGACCTCAGGTGTTTTTGTTTAATGGAAATTTTAGTTGCTGGATTTAACTTAATTGCTCTATTAGTCATTTGTAGAAGTTTGCTTATGGATGTTCCATAAGCAAAAGCAATGAATATAAAAAACCGGTGCCCAAATCCTCACCATTTTATGATAGAAAGCTGGGGAGCCATATGCTTTCCAGATATCCTAAGAGGTACAGGTAGGGATGGGCATGTGTTATTTGCTCCCAGTGTCCAGGTGTAGCTGGAACTCCGATCACTTCTCTCAGGAGGGGCTGGCCAACCTCCTGGCCCTTGGCCTTAGGAATTGTCCATGTTCCTACCCCAAACATCTGTTGTAGCCAGCATAACAGGGTTAAAACTGTAACAACTGTACTTAGGGGTGCAAAGGAAAACATGCTTCTTGATTTCTTCATATCTACTAATAATTAATCTTTTACAGGAGTTCCTACCTGCAGGTGGGGGTGGGAACAACAAGTTTAAACCTGCTAATTAATGGTGACAAAATCTCTTCCTTTTAAAATGATCCTATTTGGATAACACTGGTTCTCATATTTCTGCTCTTGGTCAGTCCCTTTCCAGGACGGTATCTGGGTGTGTGTTTCTGGGACACCCATGGTGGTAGAGCAGAAGGAGGCTGTGGACCCACCTGCAGCAAGGCCTCTGGAGGTTGTCAGATATTGCAAATGAAAATGCAGGACACCCCATTAAATTTGAAGTTCAGATAAACAACAAATAATTTTTAGTATAATATAAGTATGTGAATAAAGAAATATTTAAGAATGGTTTGTTGTTTACCTGAAATTCAAACTTACCTGGGCATTCTGTATGTATTTTGTCTGGGGTCTCCATGGCACTTCTGCATCTCCTCATGGGTACTCAAAGGAACTTCTGGCTTCTCGGCTCACCATGCGCAGACCTGGAGGAGCCCTGAGCATCTCTCTAGCCATGTAACCCGCCAGTATCCTTCTCTAGTACCTTTGTGAAGCTGAACATGGTATTTCTGGGAGAGACTGTGGCTTCTCCACCCTACAAGCAGGGAAATGGATTGGTTTTCTTGGGTGCTTTCCTGCCTACCTCGCTGTTTTCTCAGCCCCATCCCCACAGGAGGCACAAATCTTAGGGCTATGGGGAGAGGAGGCTGCTGGCGTCTGACTTTGTTCTCTCTCCAGCTCCTGTTTCCTTTCCCCACTCCACCAGGGGAAAAGAGCCAGGCTTCCTTTCTCTATTCCATCTTCTCCTTCTTTCCTGGTACATGAGCTTCATGGCTTAGTCTTAAGGGCAGGCAGGGTACTTTCTGCAACACTAAGGAAAAAAACAATGACCTGGGTAGGCTAGATGTAACTCGTAGTATGGGGGCAGTTTGAAACTAAGGACAACCAAGAATGGAAACACATTGATTTTTAAAGAGGATACAATCTGACTCTCATACAAATGTAAAATGAACACCCATTAAAGATTTTGTTTAACTTATTAATTAATAAGGGAACCAGAAAGTTGTTACAAATGGTTCAAAGGAAAATCCAAAAAGCAGACAAAGTCACAGCCTATTAAGAATGCTGAAATGTATTTACATTAATCAAGTTGAGAAATATAAAAAAGTGGAACTGGTTTCTTTCACATGGGGGAGGAAAGCCAGTTGGACTTCCTTGGGACAGAATTTGCCTTTCTGTGGCAGAAATGATTTGAGTATTATTAGGTTTCTGCAGATAACTTCTGTTTCTACAGAATTGTACAATAGGCTCATCAAACACAGTGAAAGATGGGGACAACCAGATGGATGAAATAGTTAGGATGTCCACTAAATTTCAGTCTTTCTCAATTCTTTGTCACAATTTAATATAGTAAAAGCACTATCCTATCATAGGTGTTTTTACTCCTTCCTGAGTCACCTACAGGGTCTAATTTGACCTTGCCTATGACTGACTGATTTTTTTCATCACAATTTAAGAAGCTTCCTGGCTCAGGTTATAAAATCAATGTACAAAAATCACTAGCATTTCTATATGCCAATAACGACCAAGTTGAGAACCAAATCAAGAATTCGATCCCATTTACAATAGTTGCCAAAAAAACCCTAGGAATATCTTTAACCAAGGAGGTGAAAGATCTCTACAAGGAGAACTACCAATCACTGATGAAAGAAATCATAGATGACACAAACAAATAGAAAAACATCCCATACTCATGGATCAGAAGAATCAATATTATTAAAATGTCCATATTGCCCAAAGCAATCTACAGATTCAATGCAATTCCTATCAAAATACCAGCATCATTTTTCACAGAATTAGAAAAAATAATTCCAAAATTCATATGGAACCAAAAAAGAGCCCGAATAGCCAAAGCAATCCTAAGCAAATCTGGAGACTTCACATTATCAGACTTCAAATTATACGATAAGACTATAGTGACCAAAACAGCATGGTACTAGCATAAAAGCAGACACAGATCAATCAAACAGAATAGAGAACCAAGAAATAAAACATATACCTACATCCAACTGATTTTTGACAAAGTAGACAAAAACATACACTGGGGAAAGGACACACTATTCACTAAGTGGTGCTGGGAAAATTGGATAGCCACATGCAGGAGAATGAAACTGGATCCCTATCTCTCACCATATACAAAAATTAACTCCAGATGGATTAAAGACTTAAATGTAAGACCTGAAACCATAAAAATCCTAGAAGAAAACCTAGGAAAAATTCTTCTGGACATTGGCCTAGGGAAAGAATTTATGACTAAGACCCTGAAAGCAAATGCAACAAAAAGAAAAATAGACAAATGGGACTTAATTAAACTAAAAAGTTTCTGTACAGCAAAAGAAATAATCAAAAGAATAAATAGACAACTTACAGAATGGGAGAACATATTCTCAAACTATGTATCTGACAAAGGACTAATATGCAGAATCTACAAGGAACTCAAACAACTCAGCAAGAAAAAAAAAACCGTTAAAAAGTGGGCAAATGACATAAACAGGCATTTTCAAAAAGAAGATATACAAATGGCCAAAAACGTATGAAAAATGCTCAACATCAGTAATCATCAGGGAAATGCAAATTAAAACCACAATGAGATGTCATCTTACTCCAATTAGAATGGCCATTATTAAAAGTCAAAAAACAATAGATGTTGGTGTGGATGTGGTGAAAAGGGAACAATTATACGCTGTTGGTGTGCATGTAAATTAGTACAACCTATATGGAGATCAGTATGGAGATTTCTCTAAGAACTAAAAATAGATCTACCATTCAATCCTGCAATCCCACTACTGAGCATCTATCCAAAGGAAAATAAATCACTATATCAAAAAGATACCTGCACTTGTATGTTTATGGCAGCACAATTCACAATCACAAAGATATGCAATCAACCTAAATGCCCATAAACTGATGAGTGGATAAAGAAAATGTGGTATACATATACCATGGAGTACTACTGGGTGATAAGAAAGAATGAAATAATGTCTTTTGCAGCAAATTGGATGGAACATAAGGCCATTATCCCAAGCGATATAATCAAAAGAATAAGTAGACAACTTACAGAATGGGAGAACATATTCTCAAACTATGTATCTGACAAAGGACTAATATGCAGAATCTACAAGGAACTCAAACAACTCAGCAAGAAAAAAAAAACCGTTAAAAAGTGGGCAAATGACATAAACAGGCATTTTCAAAAAGAAGATATACAAATGGAAAAGGAACATAAAAATAAATGCTGCATGCTATCACTTATAAGTGGGACCTAAACTATGGCTACAGAAGGGCACACAGAGTGGTATAATGGACATTGGGGACTCAAAAGGGAGGACAGTGGGAGGGGATGAAGGATGAAAAATTACCTATGGGGTATGATGTATAATTCAGGAGATGGGTAAAAAAGCCCAGACTTCACCAGTATACAATATATACATGTATTGGAATTCAACTTGTACCCCCCTAAATCTATTAAAATAAAGAAAAGGATAAAAACACACAAAAAAGTATAGCCTCAAAAACATAAAAGCAACTTTCTGGGCCTGAAGTAGTGAAAATATCTTGAATTCTAGAGTTAAATATATCTGGGTTTGAATCCTGGCCCCTCTTGTACTAGCCATGTGACTTTGGCTAGTACTGCTAGTTTTCTCATCTGATAAAAGAGTATAATGAAACTCTAATCTAGGTGGCTAAGAGGATTAAATGAGATAATGTGAATAAAGTTCCCAGCACAGCATCTAGAATACAGTGGATGATCAACAAAGTTTGTTGGACTGAAATGCAAAAGGAGTTTGCTTCTGTGCCAGGGTTTCCTTGTTTTTGGTTCCTTGTTCTGTCCTATGGCTTGATGAACCACACCACATGCCTTCTCACAGTGTTTCTGGATGCCAAGTAACTGATGGATTTCTACCATCGGTAAAGGGATTAAAGGATTTAGATCAATAAAATTAATCCTCTCATTTTGCAAGAAACTGAGATCCAGAGAAGTTAAACAAATTTTTCAAGTCACCCAGATGGCAAAAGGTAGCCTGCCACAAAGGGATGATGAATGCAGATTCATGTCTGGGCTCCCGCATCTACTTGTCTGACTTTTAACGGTAATATTAACTGTTACCATTTACTACTATTATTTGCTAGGTGTTGTACTGAGCCTGTGCTATGGGATGAATGTGTACCCCAAAATTTATATGTTGAAGCTGTAATCTCTAATGTCATGGTATTTGGAGGTGGGGCATGGTTAGTGCCCTTATAAGAAGAGACACGACATGAAAGAGGCTCACTCTCTTGCCCTGTGAGGGCATAGCTTGAAGGTGTCTATCTGCAAGCCAGGAAGACGGTCTTCACCAGAATCTGATTGTGCTGGCACACTGATGTTGGACCAGCCTCCAGAACTGTGAATAAATAAATTTCTGTTTAAGTCACCCAGTGCATGGTATTTTGTTACAGCAGCCCAAGCAGACTAAGATGACATGTCCTAAGCATCATCTTATTTCAGCCTCACAGCAACCCTATGATGTCAATCCGGGACTCCCTGTTGAGTCACACATCTCTTTGGCTCACCAGCCAAATGTACCACATTTCCTTTAAGTTTCTTGAATTATGAGTCTCCTCTTTCAATGGATCTCTTTGCTCCAGTTCCCTAGAGACTATAGAGACAGTTAAATGTAGATATACTCAAATTTCTCTACCCTTTCCTTCTTGTACGCTTCAAACCTCATGTTCCCATCCTTCCTCCCTTTATTTCCCATCCCCCGGACTTGGAGGAAGAGCTGTCTGTCTCTCCTCCTGGCCAAGGTGAATCCCTCTCCCTGGCTCTTGACTACCCTTCTTCTCACTTCCTCCAAAAATCCACACCATCATTTGCACCCACCTCTCTTTCCTGGTTCCCAAATCCTGTTCCTTCCGCTGCCTCCATGTCCGTAGCAAATAGACCTGGTTGGATCTCTGCTGCAAACATTCCCGGCTAGCAGGAGTCTGATCTCCCTATTTTTCTTCTGATCAAACTTTTTGCAAAGTACAGAGGCTCACTGTCCTCACAATCTCTTGTATACTCAACCCACTGCATTGCTAAATCTTAAAGAAACAAAACAAAATAAAACAAAAAAGGGAACCAACATTACATCAGTTTGTATCTTGTTTGAACGCTTAGAGGTACCCATTCCCATGTAAGGGCAAATACAAATTAAAAATAAGTGGCTTAATTCACCTAGTTGAAAATAAGGGAGGAGTTTTCTCTCTCCTCCTTTTTCTTAGAACATTTACTTTAGAAAACTTGCCCTTGTAAATTCTTCCTCCTGCCTTTGAAATGCACATAAACTTTTTGAAAACTAGATAGCACCTTTGTTGGCTTTATCACCCAGGAGTGTCTTTCTCTAGGACCTGGAAGTCATCTCTTTGAAATGTAAACATCAGGGAGATAGCACCCCTGAGGGAGGGTAGGAGCCTAACTTGGATGCTGGCGGGGGCTTTGCTCCAAGTTTCAAAATACCTTCTCTCATAAAGGTATGAAAAGTTTATTTCCCTTTGTATAAAGCCAATTAACTAACATAGATGGTCACCCCAATTACCAGGTTAATCAAAGATGAACTGTGTGATAAATGGTGCTGTCAAATCCTCTTATTTGAGGACTATTGTTTGTCTTGAGAACAAGTATGTAATGAGTTGTTTGTGCTTGGCTATATAACAGGGTGAAATTTCTGTCTTTGTGGTTGGTGGGTCTCTTAGTGGATTGCCTGTGGTGCAAATCATATTCTGGTTTAATGCGTATTTAATAAAAAACTGTTTTTATTTCTCTGCTTCCTCTGTGGAGAGAATTTCTGGGTTGGGAGAAGATTTTGTATTTAATCATGTTTTACCAACACATGCTTGGGAGGGCTTGCCATAGGTGACACTCCCCTTTGGCTCTGTGACAGCATTGTGCTTGGGCCTGGGTCTCTGGCACACCTTGGCTTCTTGCCCCGGTTTACCTTCTTTGATGCATCTCTTAAACAGTATGTCCCCCCCAGGTTCCTGCCCAAGCTCTAGTCTCTTCTAAATATGAGAAATTTCCAGCCATGCTTAGGATTTCCACAACCATCCACATGCTAATTAGGGTGAATTTTTTTAAATCTCCAGTTCAGATCTCACTTCCAGACTTGAATTTTAATCGTCTATTGGACGTCATCATAAAGCACCTTTTCCCATTAGTACCTCAAACTCAACGTGACAGAACAGAGGAGTGAAAAGAAAGAATTTGGTTTGGAAAAAGAAAAATCTGTGTTCATATACCAGAGCTGAGTCATGGTTGTGACAGTTAACTCTGTGACCGTGGAAAAGTTATTTCTAACCTCTTGGAGCCTCAGTTTTCCACCTAACAGATGAAAATAGTAATAGTGTTAGTATGAGTATTGCAAGAGATACCATACAGAAATCAAGAAATAATCCCATTTACAATGGTATCAAAAAGAACACAATACCAGGAATAAATTTAATGAATATAGTGAAAGATCTGCACACTGGAAACTATAAAACATTGATGAAAGAAATTGAAGACACAAATAAATGGAAAGATATTCCACGGTTGTGGATTGGAAAAATTAATAGTATTAAAATGTCCACACTACCCAAAGCAATACACAGATTCAACACAATCCCTATCAAAATGTCAATGGCGTTTTTTACAGAAATAGAAAAAACAATTCTGAAATTCATACTGAACCACAAAAGAACCCAAATAGCCAAAAAAAATTCTTGAGAAAGAAAAACAAGGTTGAAGGCATTATACTTCCTGATTTCAAATTGCATTACAAAGCTATAGTAATCTAAACAGTATGGTACTGGCATAAAAACAGACACATAGAACAATGGAGCAGAATAGGGAGGCCAGAAATAAACCCAAGCATATATAGGCAACTAATTTTTGACAAGCACACAAAGAAAACACAATGGAGAAAGGATAGTCTCTTCAATAAATGGTGCTGGGAAAACTGGATATCCATAGCTAGGAAAACTGGATCCTTGTCTTACACCACACACAAAATCAACTCTAAATGGATTAAAGACCCGAAAACTCCTGACGAAAACATGGGGAAAAGCTCTTTGATATTGGTCTTGGTAATGATGTTTTGGATATCACATCAAAAGCTCAAGTAACAAAAGCAAAAGTAAACAAGTGAAACTACCTCAAACTAAAAAGCTCTGTGCAGCAAAGAAAATAATTAACAAAAGGAAAAGGCAGCCTATGGATTGGGAGAATATATTTGCAAACCATATAGCTGATAAAGGGGTTAATATCCAAAATATATAAAGAACTCATGCAACTCAATAGCAAAAAAATCACAACCTGATTAAAAAATGAATGAAAGACTTGAACAGACATTTTTCCCAAGAAGATGTAAAAATGACCAACAGGTATGTAAAAAGGTGTTCAACATCACTAATCACCAAGGAAGTGCAAATCAAAACCATGAGATATCACTTTACACCTCTTTGGATGGCTGTTATCAAAAAGACAATAGATAACAAGTGTTGCTAAAGATGTGGAGAAACTTGTGCACTGTTGGTGGGAATGTAAATTGCTACAGCCGTTATGGAAAACAGTATGGAGGTTCCTCAAAAATTAAAAGTAGAACCATATGACCTAGTAATCCCTCTTCTGGGTGTATACCCCAAAGAAATGAAAACACCACCTAAAGAGATATCTGCACTACCATGTTCATTGCAGCATTATTCACAATGGCCAAGATACAGAAACAATCTAAGTGTCCATTAATGGATGAATGAATGAGGAAATTGTGACACATATACATGTATATCCACACAAATACAGATAAAATGGAATATTATTGAGCCTTAAAAAAGGAGATACTGCCATTTGGGACAATATGGATGAACCTGGAGGACATTATGCTAAGTGAAATAAGGCAGACACAAAAAGAAAAATACTGCATGATCTTACTTATGTGTGGAATCTTAAAAAACATTAGAATACATAGAAACAGAGAGTAGAACGGTGGATACTAGGGGTGGAGAGGGGAGGCTATGGGAAGAAATAGGTGAAAGGGTAAAAACTTGCAGTTTTATAGGATGTACAAGCCTAGATATCTAATGTACAGTGTTAGGACTGTTAAAAGGTAAACTGAGGCACCATAAAATTTTTAAAGAGTTTATTTGAGCAAGGAACAATTTATAAATGGTACAGCTCCAAACCAGAAGTGGTTTGGGGGCTCCGCTGAGGGAATGCAAGGGGAAGTTTTTTATAGGGTTAACAGAAGTAAAACAAGAAAATATTTGGTTGGTGACAGTTGTACAGTTGCCTTGTTTGGTCTATCCTGCTGGAAAGTACCTAGTTATATAACTATAAGTTAGCTGGCAGCTTCTGACTGGTAAGACTTAAGTTTCATTTTTCTTTAATTTAGGCATTTACAAAAAAATAGCCCAAGTTTCACTTAGGTTTTCAAATTAAGTAAGGTTAAGGTCACTTACGAGGCCTAACTGGCTTTGTCTGCCCATGGATTCTACAGGCCTGGCCTCCATCTGAATTTACTTTAAAAGGACTATAGTTAATAATGTTGTGTTGTATACTGAAACTTTGCTAAGAGAATAGATTTCAGGCGCTCTTATCACACACACACACACAAGATAACTATGGAAGGTGATGGATAGGTTAATTTACTTAACTGGAGTAATCATTTCACTGTGTGTATGTGTATGAAAACAGCATGTTGTACATCTTAAAATATATAAGAAAAAAGAGATCATTTATATAAAGAGTTGACATATAATAGCCACTTAATAATTGTAATTGTTATTATTATTTGCTCAGAAACAAAATAGCTTCCTCCTTTCAAACATAGGCTGTGTCCTTTTTTTTTCTTATCTTGGTTACCAGCAATAACATACTCTTAATTGCTTAAGACAGAAAGTTTGTTGACATGGAACAAATCACCAGATCTCATAAATTGTACCTCCTAAATATCTCTCAAATTGGTTACATCCTCCAGCTTTGCTGTCTCAGGCCTTTATCATCTCTTGCTTAGATAACCACAATTTTTCTCCTAGTTTCTAGGCCCCCCTCCTCCAGCCCATTTTCCGTAGTCAATAAATACCTGATGAATGTTGTTGTTGAACAATGTAACCAGAATGCCCTTTCTTAAAATGAAAATTTGTCCACGTCACTCAACTCTACTTAAAAATCCTTTAATGGTTATGTTTTTCCGGCTAGATAAAATCTGTGCTGTTTATCCTGGCATATTGAACCCATTGAGAGTCCTCTCCCGCCATTCTTAACTTGTGCCCTGTGCCCAGCCCTACCGGAATACCCACGGTTCCCTCTGTCATTCTGAGTCATGCTCTGAGCCTCGGTGCTTGTCCTTCCTTCTGCTCAGAATCCTGTTCTCCATATTTCTTTCTTGCACAGGGAGCTGCCACACATCCTTCCCCTCTCCCATATATTACCTCTTCTCTTTCCCTGACCACCCGGTACAGGGCATCTGTACTAGTTTTCTATTAACACCATAGCAAATTACCATACACTTAGTGGCTTAGAACATTACAAGTTTATTATCGAACAATGCAGGAGGTCTAAATTGAGTCTCAAAAAGAGTCTCACTGGACTAAAATCAAGTCATTGGCAGGCTGTGTTCCTTCCAGAGGCTCTGGGAGAGAATCTGTCTGCTTGCCTTCTTCAGCTTCTAGAAGCTGCCTGCCTCCCTTGGCTCACGCTGCCTTCCTCCATCTTCAAAGCCAGCACCATAGTATCTTCAAACCTTTCTCTGACTCTGAACTTCTGTCTTCCTTTTCCATCTTTAAAGAACCACTGTGATTAGATTGAGCCCACCCAAGATAATTGAGTATAATCTCCTTATTTTAAGGTTGGCTGACTAGCAAACTTAACTGCATCTGCAAACTTAACCCTCCTCCTCCACGTAACCTAACATGTTCACAGGTTCTGGGTATTAGGGTATGGACACCTTTGGGGGGCTGTTTTTTGATGCTCCCATGTTACTTTTTATAAACCCCAAAGCACTTATATGGCATGGTGGTCATGCTGAGTAGCCTGTGGATGGTTAAGAGCAAGAATTGCAGAGACTTGACTTTGCCTTTTATAAAATGGGCAAATTTTGTAACTTCTCTATGCTTCATTTTCTTCATTTGTGAAATGGGGATGATAATATCTATTTCACAGAGTTGTTAAGAGGATTAAATTATATTATATGAAACACATACAGCACGTGGTAGAGTACTTGGCACAGAGTAGTGGCTAAATAAATAGTAATATTGTTATATATGATTATACAGCCATAAAAAGAAATCTGACACCTAGTGAATGTTGAAGGTATATGAATGGCATTTCTTTGTATTCCTCTTCAACTTATCTATTTTTAGGCAGGCGGGGATAGAGCAGTGAAAGAGAGGAAGAAAAACTCCCATATTCACTCTGAAATCAAGATCCAAGAAGAAACTATTTCTTAGACCAGCTGTCATTGAGAAGGGTGGGAAACAGTGCAACCCCACTGTGTTGTTTGACAGGACATAGAGAAGCTGAGCATCACATATGGGCACTAATGGGCTGCCAATGGGTATGATGTGAGCATGAGGGCTGAATAATAAACCTAAATAAAATGTGGAGAAAGGGCATAGTCTTCCAAATTCTTTGAATGTCACAAACATTCAAAGATGGCAGAGTTCCATACTTGAAAGTGAACTTAGATTTCCTCAGTAATTGGCAAGTGAGAAATGCTCAGAACATCTTCAATAGGCCAGGAACAAGTAGAGAGCGTGAGAGGAATTTGATTAACCAAGTGGGCTATCATGGCCAGTCAGCCTCGGAACGTTAATTTACAAAGAGAGTTATCAGGTTAAGTCTTTGGCAGGGGAGTAATGCTGACCCATAAATAATGTCTGCCCTATTTTTGATGGTCTCAGAGAGAATTTCCTGGTAGTGATGACAATTTTTGATTTGAGACAAACCCCTTTGCACTTTTGACAGTTCTGTGTTCCATGGAGAGAGTATACAGTTGCCTGGGAAGAGAATTTCAGCTCAGCGAAATATCAGAATCTGCCTGGCTGGGCATGGTGGCTCATGCCTGTAATACGTGCACTTTGAGAGGCTGTGGTGGGAGGATTGCTTAAGCTCAGGAGTTTGAGACCAACCTGAGCAACAGCGAGACCCTGTCTCTACTAAAAATAGAAAAAAATTAGCCAGGCATAGTGGTGTGTGCCTGTAGTCCCAGCTACTCAGGAGGCTGAGGCAAGAAGATGGCTTGAGCCCAGGAGTTTGAGGTTGCAGTGAGCTATGATGATGCCACTGCACTCTAGCCGGGGTGACAGAGCAAGACTCTGTCTAAAAAAAAAAAAAAAAGAATCTGCCTAAGCCAAATTATGTAAATATGCCTAATCAAATTACATAAATACACTTAATCAAAATATCTTTTAAAAATTTCCTCTGTGTGTGTATAGGTGGCAGAAGGGTTTGTTATATTTTTTATCCCCTTAAAGTGAAGGATTTGTATCTTTTTTCTATGGATACTTTACTAGACTCAGGAAAGCAACATAAAATATGTGAAATCAAATAACAAGGCAAAGCGAGTCAATTCTCCTGTCCTGATGCAGACATCTTTTTGTGGCTGATGTATTGCAACCACTAGCAGTCCTCATAATGTTATGTTTGTGAAATCAGGTGCTTGGTTGGTAATGCAATATTTTTAAAAATCCAAGTGACTGCCACTTAAAAGTTTCTATCAGTCTTATGCACCAAAATGGGAGAATTTGATTCACTGTTGGGACAGACTTCCTTAAAAAAGAAGAAAGGGATGAGTTCTGTTTAGCATTGTAAGCTGGGTGTGTTCACTTTTTTGGTTACAAATAGTAGAAATCAAGCCTTGAGAACACCAGAAAGAAAGGAATTTATTAGAAGAACATCAGGTAGCTCATTGAATTGATGGAAAGACTGGAGAATTAGGCTTGGAGAATAAATATCCAGGAATTAAGGGGAATTATGTAGCTGACACCACAGAAAGGTCATGACACAAGAACACTCTGCTCAGGAAGCCACAGCTACCAGAGGACCTGACCACTATGGAGCTGCCTTCCCCACCAGAATAAGGTCTAATAAAGCTTCCTTGTCACTTGCTCCCAATTCGAAGCTCTAGCAAAGACTCCATAATTTTTCAAGATTAGGTCATACGCACAACTGACTGACTAAGCCTTGTCTTGCTAAAAGACCCACACAATGTCTCAAACATAGAATGGGTTTCAGATCCTGGGCAACCAAGACAACAACCAACCAGCCAACCAACCAAACAACCAACCAATTAATGGACTTCAAATATCAAATGTCTACTATATACAGAATTTTCCTGCAAACTTTTGTTCTAATCTACACTATTCCTAGTCACCATGTACTTTATAGCTAAATCAGGGCTATATGATAGTGAAAGGTAATGCTGGGACAACAGGTATAAATTGAGACTGTCCTGGGCAAACTGAACTAAATGATTGCCCTACCTATATCTGAAAAATTATTAGCTGCCTTGAAGGGCTGCTTCTTTGTGCAACATGGGTGCAACAGCATGCTGATACATAGCAAGAAGGTTGTAGAAGTCTGATCTTCTCTTTAACTTAAAGTGGAAAAAAAAACTGTGATAAAGGATGCAATTGGATTTGGTGCATCTCGTCTTGACTGGGAGTCATAAAGGTAGAAATGCTGAAGGCTGAACACCCCAGCCCTTGGCCATCCATAGTGGATTTTTGTGATTGAGTTGTCTGAACATTAGGACTATGGGTTTGGGAGTACTCTAAATTAAATGCATGTCCCCTTCATCAAAATCCTGAAGCAACAAAGGATGAAGCCCTTTGTAGAAGATGGAGAAGAATCTTTTCCTATCAATGGAGTGAAATGTTTCATTGGATCTGCCCTCTGAGGTGCAGAGATGTTTGGAGAAAACTGTTAGTGGCAGGGGGGGAGGGAATTGGTCTGGGGAGCTAAAAAGGGATTCTGAGGTCAGGTTTTATTGTGAGGTACCTAGGTATGGTTTTCTATGTACTCATCATGCTTGCGTTTTATAGCATTTTTTGAATCTGTGGCTTGATATCCTTCATTTGCTTTGGAAAATTCTCACTTTTTTTTTTTTGGTGGGGAGAACAATCTCAAACTTACAGAAAGTTGTAATAACAATACAATTAACTTTTTTTCTCTGAACCACTTCGATGTAAGTTGCAGATATAATGCCCTATCACCCTTGAATAGTTTAGTTCATATTGCCTACAAACAAGAACACTCTACAAAACCACAATATAACCATCAAAATCAGAAAATTAAGTAGTATCTTACTACTACCATCTAATCCTCAGACCCCATTCAAGTTTCATCAGTAGTCACAATAATGTTCTTTATATCAAAAAGATCAAGTCCAGAATGATGCATTTTGATCTTATGCTTCTTTAGTTTCCTTTAGTGTGGAACAACTTTTCTGGTTTTTCTCGACTTTCATGACCTTGACACTTTTGAAGATTACAAGACAATTGTTTTGTAGAATGTTCCTCAGTTTGGGTTTGTCTAGTGTTCCCTCATCATTAGATTCAGTGTATACATCTTTGGTGGGGATGGTACAGAAGTGATGATGCTTTATTTTCTCACTGCTTCTGTTGGGCGGCTCATTATTTTGATTTATTCTACTACTGATGATGCTCACCTGGATCACTTGATTAAAGTGGTTCTGCCAGGCTCCTCACCTGTCAAATGGCACCTTTTTCCTTTGTAATTAATACATAATTTATGAGGAGATACCTTAAAACTATGTAAATCTCTCATTCCCTGTCAAAATTTTAATATGTTCAATGATAATTTTTATATTAATATGGTGTCATGAATTCCTACTTTATTCAATGGATTATAATTCTGTTATTGTCATTATTTTATTTTGATATTCAAGTTGTCACATATTTGGCCACTCGGAACCTTTTTGAACTGGCTTCTCTGTCTTTTTGTCATGTCTCCCTCATTTTTTGTGAGCACTGCCTTACTTTCTTGTACAGAAAGCTATTCTAGGCTCATCTTATACTTCCTCTACTCCAGCTTTGAAATTGCCATTTCTTTAGTGAGCTCTGTTTCCTTCTAGTGGAGGATGGTTTTTAGAAGCCAAGATCCAGGTAGTGGGTATGCTCATTGCTACTAAGGTGTTGTTGCTGCTTCCAGGCCCCTTCAGTGTACAGAGCTAGGAAAGACCAATTATATGTATGTTTAACCTTTTTACCATGTCTGATATATCTCTTAAGCTCTTATCTAAATTTTGCACTCTTTGCTTTTCAGTGCTTTATTTCCTACTTTCTTCTCTCCTATCTTTAAGTTCATTTATTTTCTTATAGACTTTATCTAATTTGCTGTTAAACGTATCCATTAATATTTTAATTTTAGTCATTGAAATTTTCAGTTCTAGAATATCCATTTGATTCTTTCATAGAGTGTCAGTTTTCTGCCAAAATTTACCATGTTATACTTTAATTTCTTGGCCAGTCTTATAATTCCAATATCTAGATCTCTAGGGATCTGTTTCTTCTGTTTATTTTTTCTTTTCTTTTTGGCCAAATCTTGTGATCTTGTATGCCTAATTATTTTGTTTATGTGTAGAGGCAATTTGAGGCTCTAGATAAGTTTCTTTTTTCAGATAAGATTTACTTTTTCACCAATCAACTGGGCTAGGGTAGGATCAAGACCAGAAATTGAGATTATTTGATGCTGGACTTTATTCCTGTGAGGGCTGATATACTTCCAGGCATAGCTCTTTGGAGTTCCAATCAAAATCCTGAGGTGTTTACCAGAACTCTCCTTAAGAGAGGGCCATAAACTCTAATTCTTGTCTTCCCAGCTCCAAGAAACTATCAATAGCTCTGCATGTTTCTCAGCCTCTTGGCTGTTGCTCTTCGAATCAACAGTTACAATGAGGGTAAAAGTGGCCCCAGATACTTGACTTGCTTTTTTGGGTTCCTTCCTCTTTTGCCTCTTGGCCCCTGCAAATTCTCACTATCTTCATAAATTTCTGAGACCTTCAAGCAATTAGGTTTTTCCCCAAGCAATTAGTATTTTGTTTGTTTGTTTATTTTTTATAGACAGAGTTTTGCTCTGTCACTTACGCTGGAGTGTAGTAGTGCAATCAAGCTCACTGCAACCTCAAACTCCTGGCCTCAAGCAATTATCCTGCCTCAGCCTCCTAAAGTGATGGGATTACAGGAATAAGGCATTGTACCCAGCCAATTCATTTTTTAAAAAAAATATTTTGTCCAGAGTTTTTAGTTGTTCTTAGTCAGTGGATTGGTCTGAAACCACCAAATCAACCATTGCCAGAAGGGGAATGAATTCCTATTTCAGTTTGTTAATTGCCTCTTGCTTATTTCCAATTATGTTATTCTGGCATTTTTCCTTCCTGGAGTTTGGACTCTCTGCTTCTTTAACTTTCTGTTTTCCGTTTCTTACTGTGAGGACTTTTATGGGGCTAGCCCATCAGTTCACTTTTCCTGCGGTGGGTGAAGTGGGGAGGTGTATTTGGGTGGTGGTTGTATCGGTTAGCATAAAGCTTGGCTGCATATAACAGAATCCCTGCCTCTGCTCTCCAGAATAAACTATTATCTCTGAGTATCACGAAAGAAATCTTGACATATGTAGTCCAGGATTGGCAGGACAGCTTCATAGACATCAGGGAACCAAGTTCCTTCTACCTTTTTCATCCACACCCTAGAGCGTGGCTTTCCTCCACATGGTCACCTTGGAGTTCATGATAGCTGTTGGGGCTCCAGCCATCAAACTTGTGTTGCAGACTGAAGGAAGGGGAGGAAAGGCTGAGGGGTGAAAGAGTTCTCCTCCCAGATGAGCCAGTTCCCTAGAGGAGACTTCCTGGAAGTCCCTTAAAACACTTCAGCTTACATGTCTTTAGCCAGAACTTATTCACAGGACCCCATCTGACTGCAAGAGAGCTTAGGAAATTGGTCTTTTTATTCCAGGTGTCAGTATGCCCAGCACATATCAAGATTCTGTTAGTGAGAAACACGGGAGAATGGATATTGGGTGGCATCTAGCATCTTCTGCCATTGTGGCTTTAAAAACAAAGTGGGAACTTCTTGGTATATGCTGGAGCACTATTTCTCGGTAACATTTATGAAAATAGGAGAGATATTTAAATAAATCACAATTTTAAGGCATTATGTTCAAAGTTTTAGAAAAATAGTTACATAGTTTTCAAATAGATAGAACTCCTTTGAGTGCTTGCAGAACTGGAAAAGAGGTAAGAAAATGTGTATTGTGTTCCAATATTGTTTATTGATCTTTTTGTAACATTTGGGAAAGTCACTTAAATGCCTGCATGCTGTCTTTTTATTGGTGATTAAAAGAATGTGTATATAAGGAGCCTTTGGTAAGTCTAGAAAGTGAATAAAGTACCTAGGACTAAAGGTACTTTCTTAGTAAACACATATTATAAACACATCATTTTTTTTAACATACTAGGTTATGTTTTTATAACATGCTAGGTTATGTTTAGTGATGAATAGCTTTGTCAAATTATATAAAATAGATTTAATACTAGACTATTTTGGGTAAAGCAAAATATTAACCATAATTATTAAAGTGTATTTCCACGGATAAAAATGCCTCATTTTCCTCAACCATTAAATGGCTCAATAATGCTTACCTACCAGAATTACTATAAGAATTAAATGTGACAGTATATAAAATGTGCTTAGCACAGTGCCTGGCACATTGTATGTACTCAATAAATGGTAATTATTAATTTTATAAAAATACTTTTTATTTTATTTTTTAAATTGACAAATAAAAATTGTATATATTTATTGTATATAACATGACATTTTGATATGTGTATACATTGTGGAATGGCTAAATCAAACTAATTAGCATACATATGACCTTACATATGTACTGGGTTTTTGTGGTGAAAATTATATGCGTGACAATTTTCAAACATACAATATATTGTTATTAACAATAGTCACCATGATGTGCAATAGATCTCTTGAACTCATTCCTCCTATCTAACTGAAATTTTGTATCCTTTGACCAATATCTCCCTAATAATCCCACCCTCTGGCCTCTGGTAACCACCATTCTACTCTTTGCTTCCATGATAATAATTATTTTTATTATTTGAGGGTACTTGTATATGTCTATGCAAAGGACCATAGTCGTGTCAAGAGGGGAATTATCTTTGAAATGCTCTTTGTTTCTGTGATTACTTTGAGGTTTTGTTCATTTATGTTAAGTGATTTACTACTCTGATTAAAATTCACAAAATGAAACTGTACTAAATAAATTTGTTGAAAAAAATATTGTTCCTACAGTAGAGCTAAGTCTTCATAAATAAGCTAACCTGAAAGGGGCATGATCAGGGTCCTAGAAGTCTGCAGTATGATTGTACCTCCCTTCAGTAGCTTCTTTTGCAACCTGATAACACAGGTGATAGCTCATTATATATGAGGAATACTAGAAGAAAAAAAATGCTGTAAAAGTTTACTTTTTAAATGAGTTACCACTGGCTTCTACTGGAACTCATGTTCTAGTATTTTCAATGCCTTGGCCTTTCCCACTGCTATTTGTGTACTGTTGGAATTCTGGAGTTGATATGAGTCTGTAAATCAAAAGTATTCTTTTTTCCGTCTTGATTTCATTGTGGTTAAAATGGGATAAATCCAGCTGGGCTAGAACAATAGGATTGCAATAATAGAATTGTTCATCTGGGTGTTTCCTCTGTACCTGGGATTCAACCTTGACTGAAAAGAATTTCAAAACTAAAAACATCATATGAATGAAAAGGGAGAGCGTACATTTTTGGAGGTATTTCAAGCCCTGTGAAATCTGTAGGCATATTAACCTTACATAATCAGAGTAATAGAGAAAGTACATAGTTTTGCAATATCAAGGTGATACAATTCTAATAGCACAATGGCATAAAAATATTATAAGACACCTGGAAAAGAATATATAGCATATAAGAAATGAAATTTATCTTAAAAGTGTTTGTCTGTGGGGGATGAAGTCCTAACATTTACAGAAAAGTTACATATAAATGTAGGAGTGAATAAAAGAAAAAAACAAACTAGCTCTTCAAAGAACTGAGGAAATTTGGGTGCACATGTTTTAAGTGAAAAAAAAAACAAAACAAAACCCAACAATATGACCCTACAATCTAGTTAAGATGGAATGTTGTGCTAATGAAAGAATCAAATAAACAGAAATTGTCCAATCTCAAAATCTGTCCCTTGTCAGGGTGACCCATTGATTCTATTTCTAATTAAAAGAATACATATTCTTCCCCTCACCCAACTAACAAACAAAAACAGAAAGACAGAAAGACGAATTAAAAGAGGGAGGAAAAGGTAAAAGTAAGAGGGGTGGAGGATATATTTAATATATTAAAGATCATGAAAGTTTACTTTCTTCAAGATTGGAGAAGAAAGTCCCCTATTCTATCAGCAAATTCTCCAGTGGGGCGTGTATGATGTCCTCAGCAACATACCAAGGGTGGGTGGCATTGCTAATGCATAGCAATTTTCAAAAAGCAGGCACAATTTTACTCATTTTGATTATTGTTTTTAAATTCTTTTCAGACAATGCCTTCTTGCTTCCACGGAGATTGACCAGTCCCTCCACCTTGGTACAAAACTTGGAACCCTTGGGTTTTATAAAAGAGGCCATTTTAAGTTATAATTGCATAAGGGAGTTTGGGGGGCAGAGCGGAGTGCAGCTTCATTTCAAAAGGTAATTAATTGTGTGTTTTGTAAAGGCCACTGCTTTTCCCAATTTACTCTTTGCTCTCGTCATCTATCTTGGCTCACTTGTGCTTGCTGTTTTTAATGCTTGTGTTGCTGAAGTCATTTCTTCAACTCATGATCCATGAAACTGCTTCAGCAGTGAAAATGGCACCCTCAAGCCAGGGCTCAAATCAACATTTTCGTGTCCTCCTGTAGGTCAGAATACAAACTATGGAGGAAATAAGGATGTGTCAACCTTCCAAAGCAGTCAAGTTTTCTAAGTCTACCTAGCCATGTAGTTATGTAGTCCCCCTCTCTCTTAAACAAAGAAAATTTAAAAGCACCACAGAAGAGATGTTTTTCTTGTTAAAAATACATGTTTATTGTAGAAAATATAGTAAGCAAAAAGAAGAAAACAGAAGGCAGCTATTGATTACACTAGTTAGAGATAACTATTATTTCTTTGAGTGTATATATTTTCAACTCTATGGACTGTATACACACACACACTTTCATGAACTTTTTTTCACTGAATAGATTATGATCCGTTATGTGTGTTATCACCACAGCATTTTTTCTTGAAGAACTTCTGGAACAAGGCATTTGCTCCTTTATCTGGACACTCCATACCTTTAACAGGCCTTTATGCTGTCTGTGAAATGAGCTATTCCAGCTGTAGTTATTGCCAAGAAAGGAGATATAAGATGAGACCCAAAGTTAAACACAGAACTGCTCAGTTTTGATTAATGTGCTGTTGTTTTGAGAGGACTTAGATTACATTCTGAGCTTCAGAATATTTGGTTACCACCCAGTATCTCCGAGAAGTGGCAAAATTCAAAGATTGACTATGAAGGGATTAATCATTTAATGTGTCAGTAGCAGGGAAGACATTGGAGCAAATTCAGAATTCCAGGTCCCGTCCACATAGGCCTAGTGTGAAGGACAGTCGTTTGCTTAAGTGGGTCTTGGTATGTTTGGCACTGGCTGAGTCAGAATCGTAGAGGTAAGGGACATGAAGTTCTCTCCTGCCCAATGTTATGCCAAAGGCAGGGATTTCTTCTACAGTAGCCCCAACAGCAGGTGGCAGCCTCACCTAGGATTGAATTCTGTAAGTGACGGGATTACGCTTTCCATTTGCAATCACTTTCACTGATGGATAGTTCTGGAGATCAAGAACTTATTGCTTATATGGACATAAATTCTGCTTCCCAATAACTCTATTGCATGTGTCTAATGTCTGCCTTCTGGACCACCACAGATTAGCCTTCATTCTTGTCTTCCTGAATCTTCTCTACCCTAGTTTTTGTAATGGTAGACATACCAGCTGGCTTTCTCAGGATGCACTTCTTGTGTGGAAGTTCCCTCCTCTGTGAGGTATTCCTATTGAGCATGACATCCAAGTATGTTCTGGTCTGTCCAGAAGATAATAGGACTGTGATTTCTGATGATGAAGAACTAGAATATGTACTACTGTAATAGACCCTGAGACTGAATTAGAGTCACTCTGTTGGAGGAAAGTGAATACGCTGGGTATTCATTTGTTTCTCCACCAGATAAATTCTCCACCTTTGTCCTTTTTGTAAAATTCCCTAGGAGGCTGACCTCTACTGAATTGCCACTCAGGTTTCCCTGCTGTCTAGATTCTGGTTGAGTTTGGCCAATGGGAGGCCCCAGAAGAAATTTTGAAAGTAAGAGCAAAGAGGTATTGAATCATTTAAAAAAATAACGAATGTGTCTTTCTACCCATAGGCTCAACTCCTGCCAGGAAGCCATGGTGCGAGTCCCTCGGTGCTTCATCGTTTCAAGTTAGTCCCCCTAAACCTATACACAGACCCTTCATTAAACTCTTCCTAGTCAGCCCTTTGAGAGTGAAATCATTTCCTGCTGAGACCCTGAGAGATATAGGGAACACACAGACCACTAACATGCTGAGGAATTTTTCAAATGAACTACACCAGGACAGATCTTGATTCTGAATATGTAAAACCAATTTTTTCTAAAACTCCCAAATATAGTACTTAGAACTTTGCCCTCAGGGAGCTGTTCAAGTTGATGTCAGCTAATTATTTCAGGTTGTTGAGATCATTTGGCTCTTGATTTTATTAATCATCTTAGCCTTCTTTTCCAACAATTTGCCAACTGTGTGCAAATTTTATTAATGTGTGATCTCTATCTCTATCCATGGAGAGGCA
This sequence comes from Daubentonia madagascariensis, assembly GCA_023783475.1. Lineage (NCBI taxonomy): Eukaryota > Metazoa > Chordata > Mammalia > Primates > Daubentoniidae > Daubentonia > Daubentonia madagascariensis. The sequence continues at coordinate 10,302,284 of JAKFHU010000258.1, read as the reverse complement.
GTGTGGTATCATGAGGAAAAATAAACTTTGGAGTAGATAGAATTAGTTTTGAATGACTAGCCACGTGGCTTTGGAAACATTACTTAAACTCTATAAGCTTCCATTTCTTTATCTATAAAATAGGCATAATGCCTGAAAAATTTGGTGTGAGTTCAGCAAAAATGTCTATAAAACCCTTACGCCCTGTTTGCCCCATGATAGGCATTTGATAAATGGTGGTTTGTATACAGAAGGGAAATGCAAGATATCTCAAAAAGAAATAAGGAAAATAAGAATGCCATTTGAGATATGTGATTTGAGTATGAGAGGAGCATGGACTGTTTATGATTGTGTGTGTGTGTGTGTTGGGGGGAGAGGGGAGTAGAAAAGTGAACTGCCTCTCAAACTTCCAGGGAGGGGAAATATAATTTCACCAGCACTGCAGTCATTCAAAAAGATGGCAAATCAAACACCTCTGTTCAGCCCATGGTAATCTTTCAGTGGCCTTGCTTCTCCAGCTGCTTTTGTTCTTAAGCTTTCTCTGCCTTCTCTTGTCTCTTCCCCAACTATCTCTACCCTTCCTTAACTCAGAATTCTTCCTCCCTTTTCCAAGGCATAGTGCTTTGATTTATGAATTAGTTCTATGTTTTTGTTGTCTAATTTATTGGTTTCTTTCATATTTATTAAAACATTATTTCCACTTTCCTAGGAATAGTTCATCTTTTACTAGCTTTTTTGGTTGATACTTAATATATGTATTCTCATTCTGCTAATGCTATTTTCATATATAGTATCTTTACTGTCACTGTTTTCTAGATATTCTGCAAATTTTATATTGATTTCTTTCTGACATAAGAATTATTTAAGAGAGAGATTTAAAATTTTCATGTTGTAATTTCTAGTTTTATTGCATTATGATCAGAGAATGTCATCTGTAGCATTTCTATGTTCTACACTTCACTAAGTTTTTTTGGGGGGTCTACTATGTGTTCAATTTTGTAAACATTTTATGGACATAAAAATTCAATGTTTTCTTCTTTTTCTGGTTATAGGCTTTGCTACACAAATTCATGGATGTGTATTAGGAGCACTCATATAGACTTTTTTGTTACCTTCTTGCTATATCATGAGATTAGAAAGGTAAGTTAATGTCTCATTTTACCATCATTTTTCTTTCAGTATCTCCTTACATTTCCTGATGTTTTATCTTCCTGAAATTTTTATATATAAAATATTATACATACATTTTTTTGTTCATGACATTTTGGATTTTACCCTTTATAAAGAGATTTTGTCTCCCCATTGAGGCTAACCTGGACTGGTGTTAACTGCACAGATTTAAAGTTTTAGGGAGAAGTCTGATAAGGAATCAGTAGGATCTCAGGGTTGCCAAGTGGCTCAGGACCACGGACAGCTCTCCCACTCCACAGAACATCTTGGTTACTCTATTTCAGTGTCTTGAGCGTGTGAACCCCAGAGTTGCAGCAGAGATATGGAGAGTCATCTTAAAATGGTAAACTGGCTTCTGGTCTTGTATAAGACTTAATTGAAGGCTAATGGACTACATGAGTCCAGGAACTGTCCAAAGTAGGTGATTCCTATTGTCTTCAATATTACAGTCTCACTGGGCAAGATTATCCTTCTGATGAGGAAGACTGCCTTAAGCTGTTTCGGTTGAGGCATATTTCTATAATTTATCCAATTAACTTCCCTTGTTTTTGGTTCCTTGATCATCAAACATTATTTTGATTATGATTCAGCATCCCATATAGTTCCATCTGCAGGAAGAGAATGTACTAGGTATGATAATGCTAACATTTTAGCTCATTTAATAGCAAAAGCCTCAGTATAATTTGATAACTTGGCATCCTGGTTCTAGTATTATTCTCTGTATGCTTAGTTTGATGACTTCACCTCCAGAAAGACTCATCCTTTTTCAGGTGTTGATAAATCAGCTTTTGTGTCTAAAATGTTGAGAGCTAGATCTTAAAACTTTATGAATTCACTAAGACATTGCCTATGATGGCAATCTTCCAACTATCCCCATTCTGGGGCACTCTGACATCATTGTACACTTCCCAATAAAAGCAGGGACTGTATGTAATCAAAGGGAGAGCCTGTGGAACTCCACTAAAATCCCTCCTTCCAGTTCACATTGACTTATTAACCAATACTCACTATCATGTGAAACTCTTTAACTGGATCTGCATGCTTGGCATGATGAGATGGTGTGAGATTCAAGCAGCAATGTGGGTATTCAAACATCTGTTTATTTCCCTAGAGAAAAATTTTAGTTAAAGAAAAGTATCTTTTAACAAATGTTTATACTTGACTAGAGAAGAGCAAGCCAGCACTTAATTTATGAATTTGCTAATTGCTCTTCTCAATTGATAATATCTGTGTTGAGTATTTGTCATTCTTATCCAGATTTAACATAGAATAATCCCAAGGGCTAAATGGCATTGTGCCCACAGTGGACACCTGAAGAATGGCTATAAAAGCAATCCCGAGACTATCGAGGCTGTTGATGGTGTCACTCTGCCCTTCTATGAGTGCTCTGGGAACTTTTTTTTCTGAATACTGTATAATAATCTTGGTTCTTATCTCTTTCTCTCTCTTTTTCCCCGTCTCCCTGTCTCTTTCTCTCTCTCTCTCTCACATACACACACACGCACACACACGCACACACAAATACACTGAAGTTCATTTATATTTGGCTTTTTAAAAACCTCCTACTAGGAAGGCATATCAATGAATTTCTCCTATGCTAACAGTAATTAAGGCAACTCTGATTTCTTTCCAAGGCAGCTTCTTACGCATTAAATGCCAGCAAAAGGGCATCCCTTAGTTTTTATGGAGACCCTTTTTTTATGAAGACAAATGGCCACCCTGGTCAATTAGGCAATCAATAATATTAACCAACTGCCAGCAGAGCAGAAGTGAATACCAACAGAAAATCACATTTTACAAAGATTTTCACTTGGTATCCTAATCTTCCATGTCATAATAATTATTGAGGTTTCCCTTCCTGCTGTGTTTGGTCTCCTGATTGTGTCTGGAGGAATACAGATATCCATGTAGCCTCCTGAGAGCACCTGTAAGACTTTTATAGAAGTGAGGTTCCCGAATAAAGATGAATTTTTAAAATCTGGAATGAGTCAGCAGCAATAGCAGAAGAAGAAAAGTGAGTGAGGTGTCTCCAAGAAGTCTCTGGTTTCAGAAGCAACTCAGAAGTTGCTTCTGTCGTATTAGGATGGGATGGTAGGAGATTGGTAACACTAGGGATTAGAAGTTGCTTAAATTCCTGTGTAGAATCCTCACAGGATTTGAGACTTGCAACCTAGGACCCTGACTGATGCATTGATAGACTTCTTTATTATACATTTTAAGATTGGGTTAGTCAGGGTGGGCTAGGTTATTCTGTGTTAGCAAACATCCTTCAAATCTCCATGGCTCAACACAGGGGGCTGTGCCCATAATGGTTACTTGGGACCCAGGTTTCTGGCGGTCAGGCTATAGCAGGTGGAAAAATATGAACCCCTCTCAGCCTCTTAAAGCTCCTGCTGGAAATGAAACATCATTCCGTTCATATTTCATTGGCCAAACAAGTCACATGGTTCTGCCTAACTTCAAGGATGGTATAGAATTGCAATCCTACCGTGTTTCTGGAAGGAGAACAAGCCCTAATCAAAATCACAGCACATGTTTATAGGTTGTCTCATGCAGTTTACTGTATTCTATCTGTGTGATTTTTCTACATGCACAACTAGAGAGGAAGCTCTTAAATGGAAAGAAATAACTATAAATTTCCTTTAGAAGATCTACTTTGCAACTCTGGCATGGTGGGCACAATGGAGTCCTTACTGATAGACTCAGTTACTTCAGTAAAATAAAACATTGAGAACTGAGGTTAAAATTTGAATAATGTAGGCCAAAGGAAACATTTAAAATGATCTTTGAAGATAATTGAGACAAGAACAATGGTGGCATCAACATAATTCAATTTTGATTGTGTATTAAACTAACTTGCAGAAAAGTGAAAACAAGTTGATAGCCAAATCAATACAGCTCTAAACCATCATTTGGTCTGACTTCTTGCTGAAATGACAAAGCAACGCCCTAGTTTAGATATCATATAAACATGGCCAGTGTTTATTCAGAAAACAGAATTTGTTGGTAGCATTATAACTGAAAACTGAGGCATGTCCTTTGTTCTTGCAGGTTCTCAGCCCATCTAGGAAAAACATAAAAGGTAAAGGACCACTTAGCCTGCTGGAGGCTATGATTATTACTGTAATGTTAAAAACAACAATAATGAAAACAAAAACAATAAAAACAAGTGAGCTCACTTACTCCCTAAGTCTGTAGTTTGGTGTTCATCTCTCAAAAAATATGCTTTGAGCCCATCATGGTGGCTTTGGTGAGTTATTCCCCATCCAGTGGCTGGAGAAGTGCCAGTGTGCCCCTCTGAAGTATGGAGACCCTATTTCCCTTCAGAATGGCTGCTTGAACTAATTTATTGCTCAACTTGAAAGGCCATTTTTTATAACACACAGTGGTCGTGCCTCATGTGTTTCTCCACCCATCCTGTAAAGGTTATTGGGAAATTATTTTCGCAGATTTCCTTACACTGCCCAACTAGGGAAATCACCCATCCATTATTACCTAATGAGTAGAAAATGGAAACATCTCCAAGCACTGCTCCTGCCCCCCTCCCCAGCACACACAGACACCTGACTCATGCTTTCCCGGCCTCAGGGTGAGTGGAGGGCCCCCACCTTCAGCGGCTGCCTCCCTTCAACCCTAACCAGTCCTACGACCATATCATCTCCAAAGAAATTTCAAGTTCCAGGGAGCAAAGGACTCACATAAAGACAAGATCATTATGAGGGTTTTTTCCCCCTCATATTGGCAGTTTGCATTTTACTGGGGTCTACAAATCTCCCAGCATTTATTAAACTTTCTAATTTGACATCGGCTTCTTTGTGACGCTGTCTGTCACCATGCCCAAGACTGAGGTCTCGACGATCTAGCTGGGAGACGTAGCTCAATTCCAACAGTCCTTCACCCTAGCCTTTGGGCAGTGGGAAGCTTTCAGGCTCTGAGGGAGGAGTCCCACCAGCAGTCAGCATGATCTTCCACTGCTCCTTCCAGCCTTCCAGCCATATGGAGCAAAGTAACAGAACTGGTGACAAGTCAGCAGGTTTCCCCTTAATTCATTTCCTTGATTTGTCCTTGAGTGTCCTCATCTGAGTTTTCTCTCTCCTTGTCCAGTGTGGCTTGGACATCCTTTGTCTTGGGCTTGGCTCCCAAGTTGACTCTTGCCCTGATTTTTTAAAAATTTTTAATTATTTTTTACTTGGAATATCCAGAGTTGATCTTGCCCTGATTTAAACAGACATTATAGGCAAAGACACCTGCAGCCTTGGAGAGCCTGGAGATGCTGGATGTTTCATGTTGGGACTCAGGAAGGCTGGGAGCCTCTGATGAAGATCTTTTGGTCAATTAGTTAAAACCATGGTGGACTTTTTACAGTTGTTAGCTCTGGGCTATGGGATTGTGGGAGACATTTATTTTCATCTTTAGATTCACTTGCACTTTGGGCATGGATATGTATCAATAAAGTATGTAGTTCTGTTCAGAAATTGCCCCATCCTCATTTGCTGTTATTGTAATTGTTTTTTCTGAGTGACAGAAATCTAGGCCCAGCACTCCAAACAATGTGAATGGGGTTTACTTTGATAAGCACTCTTACTTTTTAATCTTTGGGAATTTTAAACACAAAAGTGTTCCGTGTGATTAAATTAACAGGTTCAGAGAGTGAATGGGTGTCCTGCTTACTTCCTTTGTACTCCTCATGGTAGCTTTGGGGGCTCAGATCACCTTGAGAATGGTGATTGTAGCTCTGACACGGGCAGTGCATGGGCAATATATAGCCAAAGTGTTGTAGCCCCATAATATTCTGAAATAAAAAAAATAAATAAATGAAACAATGCTACCTTCTTGTAAGTGGAGAGTCCAGGTCCCTCTTTTCCAGCATGGGACCCTCTTTCTGCCTCAGGATAGCCACACTCATAGGCTTTCTGGATTTTACCAGGGCAAACGGAATGGTTGAGGTTCCTTTTGTTTTTCCCATCCCTTTGGGAAACATTTAGTTTATGTCCATGTCCCAGATTGCAAAATACGGTCACATATTTCCCATAACCTGGTCTGCATGTCCCTTTGCAAGGATGTGCAATGTGACTTTACTACTCGTCCTATCAAGAGAAGGAGCCTACTTACCCTGGAATCTGGGCAGGCCTTGCAACTTGATTTGCTAAAAAAATATGGAGGAAGCAATTTTATGTGACTTTCAAGGCTAGACCATAAGAAGCCCTGCAGCTTCTGCTCTTACTGTCCTCAAATGCTGCCTGAGACCACCGTAAGTAAGACGGTCTTGTCTACTGTAGGATGAGAGGCCAACTGAAGAGAATCGAGGCTCGCAGGCAGGTGAGTGAGGCTGTTTTGCACCTGCCAGCCCAGTAAACCCTTCTATGGAGCACAGCCAAATGAGGGAGCCCAGGAAAAAATTAAATCATGTGGTTAGTTTTGGGGTTTTGGAATGGTTATTACACAGCAATAGATAATTGAAAAAGCCCAATGCCTTTGGGGGACTGAAACACCTGCATCCTGTTCATGTAGATACATGGTTAGCAGAATATTGATGTGGGAGTGGTATTGATTGCAGATGTGGTAGACACGCAGTGGCCAGAACATGCAGGCCTTACGTTCCATGGTCAGGAGTTTAGACTTGATCCTAAGAGCAGCCAGAGAAGGGTTTAGGCATAAGAGTGACATGGTCAGATTTTCATTTTAGGAAGTTACTCTGGCATCCATGTGGAGAATGGATTTGAAGGTTACCAGGGTGGATGGAGCCAGGAAGACTATTTAGGAGGTTCTTGTATAATAGTAATCTATTTAAGATTTGATTATGAGCTGGGGAATGGGGAAGGTGTTAGAAAAGAGAAAATGGATTTGAAGAGTTGAGTGATATTAAAAAGGCAAAATTGGTGGGACTTGTAGTTGATTGGATGGTGTCAGCTCCAGAGATAGAGAATCCTGGGGACACAGGAAAGAGCACATTTGGAAGGAAAGATGATGAGTTTAGCTTTTTAAATATTGTTTCTGGAGGAGGCATTCATGGAGAATTCTGACGGGCAGTTTTATATAGAGGACTACATCTAAAGAGGTCAGAAGGGAACTTACAATGAAATGGAGGTGACCAAAAATCGTCATTTTTAAATAAAATATATATTCCTTTTTGGTTAAAGAGAATACACCTGTGAGTCAGAAAGCCAGAATTTTATTTTTTCTGGTCAAAGGTTATTGCCTAAACTAAAGAACAGAACATAAACACTGATCTTTAAGATGAACCATAAAGCTCAAAAGAGGACAAAGAAGATTCCATCTTATGATTGACGATGGGTAACATTTTAAAGCTGACTTCATAAGAGAATTCATTAAGCCAATATAGAGCCATGGCATTTTAACGGTAGTGTTTAAGTATCTTTAGCTCTGATTTTTTAATTAGCAGAAGCAAATAAAGAGAGCTTCATTTTAACTGTGAGAAATCGCTCTTCTGTACTTCAGGTGACTTCAAATTTTTCCTGATGCTGCTGTTCAAATACTCACAGTGATTACCAACGTAAGGGTTAATTTCCTGATAAGTCAGTCCACACCTTGTGTCAGTTTTCTCTCCTATAAGAGCACGCAGGAAAATGGGAATAAGACCTACTTATAGGTATTGATTGCCTCCTGCACAGCTATCAATGCAAAGTGCCAGACAAAACATGTAATAAAAAATTACTTTTTAGTGCCAGAAGAGACTTCAGAGATTTTTTGCCCACTCCCTTCCCCCTGTCTCACTGTCTGTGACACACACACACACACACACACAGAGATGTAGACACATAGGATATTAATAAGCGATAGTATTTGTTGACAGTTTTTTGTGTATCAGACGCTGCTTCTAAATGCCTTATGCATATTAGCTCATTCAACCCTCAAGAAAACCCTACAGAGTAGGTACTATTACTATGCCTTTTTATTTTATAGCCGAGGGACTGAGGTACAGAGAGGTGGCCAAGCTAGTGAGGGTGTCCCCAGGCCTCAAGACAAGGTAACCTGGCTCTGAGACCAGCCTGACCGGGAAGCGCATAGATGCTGACAACACCGCAGGAAGTTACAAGGGGAAAAGGGAGCTCAGCCTCAGCACAGAATTCCACTGTAAGGGTCCCTCTAATCTCTGCCTCACTCCCGTCTGCAGAAAGAGCAGATCATTAAGCAATCATGCACAGTCCTCCCTTCCAAGCCTTCGGCCCTCAGCCTCTCTGAATCAGAGACCCACACTTGGTGCCAGCCTATGCCAGCCCCCAAGATGGCAGTGCCGAGCCACGCACCAGGCCTGCAGCACAAGCCGTCCCTGCGAAGGGCCCTTGGTCTCCCTTCCTTCCTGTCCTTTGTTTGCTGCTCCCTCACTTTACTCAGGTCTTTCTGCCTAAACAAGTAGCCTTCTTATAGAGACCTGCCCGGGGCAGCCTATAGCAAGCTCACTGTCTTACTCTCTTTTATTTTTCTTCAAATAAGTGTCTTTTACCTTCTGATGTTACGTTATACTTTTTACTTTTTATTTTTTTTTTTAAGAGACAGGGTCTCACTCTGTTGCCCAGGCTAGAGTGCAGCGACCTAATCACAGCCCACTACAGTGTCGAACTCCCGGCCTTAAGTGATCCCACCACCTCAGCCTCCCAAAGTGCTGGGATTACAAGCACGAGCCACTGTGCCTGGCCTATACTCTGTATTTTTGTATTAACTGTCTCCCAATTTGAAAAGAAGCTCTGAGAGGGCAGGGGCTCTTCTGGTCCCATTCACTTGCTGTCCTAGCACCTACAATGGTGCCTGACCTGTAGGAGGGACTCCTTCAGTATTCATTGCTTGACAATGAGTGTCAGGGCTCAGCATCTCCTGAGGCCAGGAGGACTGGAGAAAGGAAATCTTAGCACCAATACAATGGGAGTAAAAAAGTTCAACAGGTCTAAGTGGGGAGTGAGTGGGGGTGTGGCTGGGGATCTCAAGGCCCCACTGCCAGTCTGAGACCACTCCTTGAGTCTGCTGACTTAATCCCCAGCCTTCATCATTGGCACCTCCCTGGGAGGAATCTGAGCTTGGATCTTGACTCTGTGGCCTGGCCGGGGTAGATAAGGCTGAGGGAAGACTTGGCGTTGTCCAGGCACAGCTTCTACCTGCACACATGTGATGGCCGAGGCCTGGTTTGTGTTCGATGAGCTCTTTGGGGTGAAGGCCCAGCCAGGCTCTCCAAAGAAGCGATGTTCTCTAGTACAAGGGAGGGTCTGCTCCAATAGGGAAAGTTCAACAATTGCATAGTCTTTAAGAGCTTGGGCTCGGAGCTTGGATTCAAAATTCTGGCTCTGTTTCTTCCCAGAGGTATGACCTTGGCAAGTTACTTAACCTCTCTCACTGAGCCACTTTCCTCGTGAAAAGAACTATATGGACCTTTTGAGGTAGTCCTTGGGATTCAATGAGATGGTAAGTACTCCCTAAACAGTAGTCTTTATTACAAAGGAGTCACCTTGTTTCTGAAGTGGGCAATTCAACCTATTTCTAGGAGCTTTTTGGCATGATTTCAGATATTTGATATGATTTTGTGAATGGGTTTATTTTTTAATTTTTTTTATTTTTTGAGACAGAGTGTCTCACTCTGTCGCCCTGGGTAGAGTATAGTGGCATCATCATGGCTCACGGCAACCTCAAACTCTTGGGCTCAAGTGATCCTCCTTCCTCAGCCTCCCGAGTAGCTGGGAATACAGGTGCACACCACGACACCCGGCTAATTTTTCCATTTTTTGTAGAGACAAGTCTCACTCTTGCTCAAGCTGGTCTTGAACTCCTGAGCTTAAGCAATCCTCCCACCCCAGCCTCCCTGAGTGCTAGGATTACAGGCGTGAGCCACTGCACCCGGCCGAATGGTTTTATTGTTAATAGCTTTCATGCTCTGGAATGTTCTTGAACAATAGGTTTTTCCAAAGTGCATTTCACAGAACATTTATTTTGAGGATGTTAACAGGCATCACTTAAAAACTGGGCAAATATTGTCATGTTTATGTAATCTGTAACAAGGTGTGTGGCTATAGTAAATATTTAGGAGGGGGCTCTAATACTCAGTATTTTCCAAATTTATTAGAGCACAGCATTTTCTTTTAGTGACGTGCTTGATAGAACTTAAGTTCCGTGGAAAGTATTTTGAGAAATGCTGCTTTAAAAAGAAAAAGACTGTGTCCTGTATGAGGGGAAGTATATGACATCTTATTATATTAAACAATCAAGTCCCACCCAAGAAAATGTCTCATTGTTCGTAGATTTTAGATTAGGTGGTGGGGCCAAAGAATAGGTGACCATTTTGAATGATCCATAGTAAGCCAGCAGGATAGATCAAAATCCGGTCTGGTGGTTAAGGAGTGAAGGGAATATGACTAATAAGTGCACTTCTATTGCTAAGAAATCCTGAGATAGATTTATAAACTATGCTGTGAATGGTCAATACGTTGTCAATTCAAGAGTCTCCCTGTGTGGTTATGGGAATGATTACTGTTTAGGCCTCAGGGGAGCTTTAGGGAGAACCAATTTCATACTTAAGTCACACTGACTTAAAGTGAAATATTTGAAATCATTGTTGAAATCACGTGGAGTCATCAACCAGCAGGTGAGGTTCCAATGCCTGCCACTTTCCTCAAGCAGATGTCCTCTAGTATTCTTATTTGCAAATATGTTTGGCTCAGAAAGTACACCTGTGGTTAGTAAAAAATCACCTCCTATTGTTCATTTAAATTCTTCCTTTATTGGAATAGCTTCTAAGTCATTCATTGAGAAACAAAGCAAATTCAAAGATTATGTCCGTAGGCACAAACTGGATTTTAACAAATGCTGAATGTGTGAACAATTGTTATTTTATAGAAAAGAATTTCTGTTTCTCTTCTCTCTCCTCCCTCCATTCCTATTTGTTTCAGACCTGGGTTCCAACACTAGCTGCATAGGCCATAAGCTATCTGAAACACACTGGAGCCTGAAATAAACTTAACCTCTTTAGCCTTGGTTTTCTCATCTGAAAATGGGAATCTTTATGCCTACCTCAGAGGTCTGTCGTGAGGATTAAGGAACAGAAAGTGCAGTTAGTGGCCAATGAATAGAAGCCTGTTAGTCTGAGTATCTTTACAGCTGTGGGCTGTTGTCTACCATAGAATGTGAGGTCACATTCTTTTAGTGCAGTGGTTAAAAAAGAAAATGAAAGTGGCAGTACTCTTTTCCTAAGTAAATCACAGGTGGATGACCAGAATTTATACTCCATGAGATAGCAGCTACTATGCCTGAGGAAATGTAGACTGGGTGGAGGTTGGGGGGTGGGACAGGTAGGAAAGGTAGGGAGTAGAGTCTGATCCCAGCCTGCACCACCTCTCAGGGGTACTTCAGTCTCTTTGGAACAGTATTTAAAAGTCATGGCTCTATCAACCCATGCCTGAAAATCAAATGATATTTCAGGGCAGGAGCTGACCAATCATGGAAGTAAGGAGGAAAGAAAGGTAGCTGAGCTCCCGGGGAGCTGCCAGCCTTATGTCATGTCTGTTCTGCAGAGCCCTAAGGAAGGCTGACCTCTAGGAGTTTGGGCTTACACTCTGATGGGTCTAGCTGCAGAGAGAAGACATGGGGCCCAGGGAGAATGGCTGAAATTTCTACTGGTTGGGACCCACATCTCCTCCTTCATACCTTTCCTACCTTTCTTTGTCCATTCATTCAACAGATATTTATCATCTAGTAAATGCCAAATACTAAGCCAGGAGCTGGGAGAGAAGATGAATAAGGCACTATCCCTGTCCTCCAGGAATTCTCAGCCACTTGGGGGGACACATGTACATCCTAATAAACACAGTGCATCTCATGAATGCTACAAGTTTAAATTATTGATATCAGCAAATGTAGACTTAGACACTTCATTGTTAGCAGAGTCTGTGGTATTTCATGCCCGCTTTCTCCTTCTTTCCACTTGTCTCCTCATGTCAGCCTTCTTCCAAATCAGGATCAAGGAATTTGGGAAAATGGCATAATGAAAGTGGCCCTTTCTGCAAAATCCTTCTTGAAAATGAACACTTGCTGTCCTCCTGAAGGCTGATTATACTGATAGCTACCATTTATTACTGCTTCGTATCCACTGGGCTCTTGCTAAGTCCTTTAACGTATTATGTCAGTTAATTTCATTGAATCTTCACCATAACACTTCAGCAGAGATATTTTTTTCCAAAGAAGGAAAGAAGAGACTCAAAGTAGTGAAGAGGTTTTTGTCACACAGCTAATAAACGACAGAATCTGGATGTGAGTTTAGGTTTGTCTGACCCCAAATCCTTAGGTCTTTCCCACTTTGTCACAGCCTCCCTCATGCTGTTTGTGGTCTACAAAGAGCCTGATCCCAAGATGAGGCTAGAGCTAAGAAATGGCTGAAGTAGCCACCTATTTTATATGCTTTGAAATCAGAAATGGCTAGATTCTTTGAAAAATCAGTCATCTAGATTAAACAATGCCTAACTCAGTATGAAAAGACTCTTACAGGAACTAAAGTGTTTCTCCCTTTTGCTCTGTGTTCTTTCTGTGGCTCTAGCTATTTTGTGTGTTGACAGCAAGACATCAGAGTAGAAGGAGTTTTTCTTTGACACTGAATTGACTGGTTATCTCAAGAACAGGGAGTCATGGCCCTAGTCGTATCTCATAATGTTTCCATTTATTTAAATTCAGCAAATGGCAGTGATGCTCCCTGCCCTTTTCCAGGGGACCAACAGGTCTAGATGATGAACTGTATCCATAATCCTAAAGGGGACCTAGGAGCGGACCTGGCGGCCCTCTATTTGCGCTAGGAATGATACTTTTCCCATAGAAAGCGCTTAGAAACTGTCACTGTGAATGATGTGCAGATTGAAGATAATAGTGACAATGATAATTCTATAATTACACTTTGTACTTCTCGTCTCCTCCTTGAATTGCAAAAGAATTTGTACATGTCCTGATTCAAAATAGATCCATTAGTTATACGAAGATAAAAAGGCTACTGATAAAGTGCTTGCCATTGAGGTCCACAGGGGAGAGAGACAAATGGGCTTAGAAAGCCTCATTCACTGTCCCTTTCCCCAGAAAATACCCCATTTCTCATAACCCTCTAAGTGGTGGTTTCAGTAGCAGGTCTATGTGAGACGGTGGAGGTGAACCTGCAGGACAGGGAGGGTAAAGATTCTCGCCTCAGTGGGCTCACTCAGTCTGCCATACCTGGCTGGGATGCCAACCTGCTCTTGTGACTGCCAAGAAGCATCAAGGAGACCACCCTAGGTTTTCTGCCATTCAGCTCAAACACTTCCATTGCTGGGCAAATTTGGAAAAGAGGAAGCATTAAACTGACTGGGGCTCTCTCAAGACCTTTCCCCACAATGGAAAGAAAGGCAGTTCTCTTTCTGTTGTGGTTCCTTGCTGTTTATACTCTTTTCTTCCCTTCTAGCCTATTCCCCTTCTTGGAGAAGCTGCTCTTCCAACAGCAGAGAGGGAACAGCCCTGTGTGCCTGGCAAACTATCCCTGGGCACAGGTCACTAGGGATAAACACCTGAACTGATCTGGGCAGATGCCCTCTTCTGGCAATTGTGAATTGAGAGACAGCATCAGGCACCTAGAACAAAATGGTATTTTTACATACTGCAGTGACATCCACTAGCTTAAAAAGGACCAACTCTATTAAAAAAAAATTATCTGAAACTTAGAAGTAAAAGTAGAATGACTGCATATCTTTCCAATGCCATACTGGAACATTGCCTAATGAACCCCTAAAGATTTTTAATTCTCTAGGGGAATGTACTTTTGTTTGACTTACTATTTACTATTGATTCTGGCCCAGACTCTGTGAAGTTACATGTAAATTTTTGTCTGGTAGAGATGCAAATGACTTTTGTCCTGTAAAAAAGATTTTATTGCTCTATAGGACATTAACCAGTGTGGTTTCTAAATTAGTAAACTTATTTCAGCATGCCATTCCTGACGGTCCATCTGAATCTTCATCCTTTAAATTCTCCTTTGAGTCTGGGCGAGGTGGCTCATGCCTGTAATCCCAGCGCATTGGGATCCTGAAAGGGGAGGATTGTTTGAGACCAGGAGTTTGAGACCAGCCTGGGCAATAGCGAGACCCCATCTCCACAAAAAATAGAAAAATTAGCCAGGTGTGGTGGCACACACCTGTGGTCCCAGCCACTTGGGAGGCTGAGGCAGGAGGATCACTTGAGCCCAGGAGTTGGAGGCTGCAGTAGCTGTGATGATGCCACTGCACTCTAGCCCAGCCTCTAAAGAAAAAAAAAAAGCTTTGAAACAGCTTTACCATCCTCTGGCTCTCTCTTTTATGAAGTAAATAAATCTTTATACATACTCCCTATATGCTTATATAAATATCATGTTTTCACTTTTTGGGAATTATACTTTGAAGACTCAACCAAATAGGCTGGGGAAAATTCTCTGAGAATTGTTGGCTCCTGGTCAGAAGTAAAAAAGGTAGAATCAGGCTATACTCTGCTGTGGCTTGAGGTTCATTCCCAGATATGGGGGGGTCCTGCACCAGGGTCAAATACATGTGTAAGGCGGGCTCAGACTCTGTGAAGTTACATGTAAATTTTTGTCTGGTAGAGATGCAAATGATTTTTGTCCTGTCCTTTACAGGCATGAGCCACCTCGCCCAGACTCAAAGGAGAATTTAAAGGATGAAAATTTAGGTAGACCATCAGGAATGGCATGCTGAAATAAGTTTACTGGTCTAGAAACCACACTGGTTAATGTCCTAGGGTCAAATATGTGCATAAGGCGGGCTCATTTGCTGAGTTCTACACATCCTGAGAAAGAATGGGACTCATATTAGGAGAAACAAAGCAGGAAGCATGAGAATGAAGGGAAAAAGCTGAACCCTTTCACTAAATTGGGAAAACAGAGAACAGTATTGCTGGGTAAAGACGGAACCTTACAAACTGGTGAATGTCCCTTATCCAGTAAGCTCTGACTCGAGGCCAATACTCCTATCATTGGTAAGGTCCAGAGCTAGTAATGTCAGTAGTAGTAATAATATTACAAATAATGTTAGTAGCTCCCGTGTTCTGATTGCCAGCAGTGCTAGCAGCCTTATATGTATCATTGATCTTTTCCCAGCACTGTTAATTTGTAATACGATGAAGAAAGAGACTCAGAGAAAATAAATAACTCATCCATGTTTTTTTTTTTTTGCACAGCTAGAATTGCTACAGAAAGGATTTAAAGCCGAGTTTATCTAACTCCATAATCTATGTGGTCTTTCCTTCTTCCTTCCTTCCTTCCTTTTCACCTTCCTGCCTCCATCCCTCCTTCCCTTCCTTCCTTCTCCTTCCTTCTTTTCATATCATGTGCCAGGCACTGTGCTCGACTCATGGGATACAGTGATAAACAAGGTCCTTATGCTTAGGGAGTTTACATTCCAGTAAAATTTTAAAAAGGGGGACACAGAAAATTAAAAAAAAATACACCTCCTGTGGCAGTGAGTGCTATGAAGAAAATGGTGTTCGTATTTATTGTTGCATGCCCATCCACCGTGCAGGTTTCTCCCACTCCGTCAACCCATCCTCACGCAGTGCTGTACTCTGGCCTGGAGAATCAGAAGGACTTTGTAGAAACATCTGCAGTCCTTTTGTTTCGGGACGTTTGGCACAGAGAAGCGGACACAGCGGCAGACAAAGCTGCTGGAAGCTGCTGTGCCACTGGCAGCCAGAGGCTTAATCACACATTCCAGAGGCAGTGCGTGTGATGTCACTTCTCTGACCCTGGAAGGGAGACAGGGGTCAGCTCCTTGGAGTCACAGTCAGCCCCTCAGCCCCCAAGGGTGCACCTGAGCAGCTTCAGGGGAGCAACTCTAGAGACTGGGAAGAGTTCATTCATTGATGGCAATCGGGAATAATCCTTGTATCAGCTGCTGAGTTAAAATTCATACAAAGAAATCAGCATTTATATGTGTACATATTTAAGTCAGGATCTCAGTGAAGAGGGCATAACAGTAATTAAAACAGGTGCCAAACCTGGATAAGTAGCTCACCCTGTGGTTTCTGCTTTACCTGTTTATAGGACTTCTGGTTGCAATGCATCATGAAAAAAGATAAAGAAAGACTCTGAGACCATAGCATCACAACACACACACGCACACGCATGCACACACAGGATTCCAGAAGCTTTCGGGACACTGACAGTTTGCAAGCTCTACCTAGAGAGCAGCTTCTTTTTCCTGCTTAAAGTGTTGGGGACTTCTTGTTGGATGTTGTTTCATTAATGGGGCTTCTAAATATCAACTTGTATTTTAACCACTTCGAGGAATTCCCCCTGATTCTGAATGCAAATGAGGACGAAAGACCAGAGGTTGTTAACCAAAAGCCTGAAACATTCAGGTGAAAAAGCTACTCTGCAGAGGATGAGGGAAACACACTGAAGGATGAGATGGACAGTCATCCTCGAAGGGCTTCCTGCAATCCCCACTGCGATAGCCCTGGCCTCTCCCTTCTGTTGGGGAAAGGTCTGGCTTGCTAAGGCCATGGTCTATGTAGTGGCATCTTGGATGCTCAGGCTCAGCTTCGGGGCTGGGTTCCTGTTTCTGAATTTCCTCATGCCCCTCCCCAAGGTGGCATCACCTTCCCAGCTCCTTGCCCTCCTGTGTGCCAGTGCTTATAGCAGGTGCTGATAAAGCCGAGATTATGGACTCACTGAGGCCATTACCACTGGACTGACCTTTTCATGGCCCCTAACTGCACCACTAACCTGGCTCTGTGTAGTCGCAAACTTGGCTGAATGTTGCAACCACCTGGGATTGTTAAAATATCCTGGTGACCAGGCTGCACTCCACACCAATGAAATCAGAATCTCAGGGGTAGAGTGGGACTAGTAATTTAAAAAAATGTCTCCAGGTGATTCCACTGTTTAGATAGATGGGAGCACCATTGTCCTAAGAGTCCTGAGAGTGAGGGCTGGACATGTCAACTGGGGCCAGTACACCAAGTGACACCCCTCTCTTCCCCTTTCTCTCCATCCCATGACACCCTGATTTGCTAAGTGGGAAGACGCACTTTCTTGGGACTCAAACAGATCATTTAATCTGCACAATTGCTTTCTGCAGGTAGGGCTCAGCCAAAGACCCTTGGCATCCAGGCCAAAGTGCATGCAAGAACATTTAAAAGGGTTGCTACTGCTTTGAATATTCCATCTGTCTTGGGACAGACCATCAATGAGGGCGGATCAGAATTGATACATCAAAGTCCTGCCATTAGCCTTGAGGATTTATAACCAAAAACAGTCAACTCTGGAGCTATGAGAACCAATGGAATTGGATTTAAGGTTTGGAGTTGATCCTTCTGAACGGAAATTCGATGCAAAAACTCTTAACTTGTTGACCCTAAAGGGCTTTGTAAAGTGACTTTAGCAAGTCACCCACTTAACATAATTGGAGTGAAATTTGCTGCTGGTTTCCCCCCTGCTGTAACAGTGGAGGCCTCAGCACCTACATGCTGTTCTGTCCCCTTCCATCTGGGTGACCTAGGGGATTTTGCCCAGACATTCTAAGCCTCACTCTGTGAATTTTCCAAGACTTCCCGCTGCACACAGAGTGATGTCTAGACTCCCTTTCCAAGGTCCAACACCCTGCACAATTCCATGTTTCCCACTGACTCACCATCTACACTGGGCTTCAGCAAGTTAGAAGCTGCCCAAGCCCCTGCTTCCTGCAAAGCCCAGCTCACAGTCCTCCAGTGAAGCTTCCTTTCCTTGGGCTCACAAAGCAGAGTGAGTTCCAGCCTTGTTGATAGCATTCAGCACAATCTATTGTTAGGTGTGTGTGTTCACCCATCACAAAATGCTTATGGAGGAGGGAGGGGAAATGGCTGTCTGGTAGAGACCTCCCACCTCACCGCTCCCAGCGAAGGAGGTGAAAAATGCCATCGGCTGCCTGCATGCTGATTGCTCACTCTGAAAACAGCATTGTGAATTTACAGAGAAACATCATGGGGCACTCAGCCCAAGAAAACAGGTGACTGGGAGATACATTCACAAATATCGCAGGGCACAGGGAATACAATAGAGACCAGAGTTCAGGAAGGACGCACTCGCCAGGTCAGCACAGTGTGACTTGACCTACAGGTCACGCACCATCCCCACAGACTTCCCATCCACTCAGTCAGGGACAAGCCCAGAGTTGGTGCAAAGCTGTAGCGACAGACAGCAGGCTCTGTGGAGAGGAAGCAATTGTGGGAACCATACGGAACTCTCGGGCGCACTGTACAGGGACTGCTCACGGCCAGGTAGGGACTGGGCTGAGTACTTCCCAGGACAGTACACGGGAATCTGGGAACAGGCACCTTACCAATGGAAGTCAGCAGGACCAGGGCACAGGAGTTGAATGGAGAACAATGGGATACACCCTTAGGGGCTGCCGGCAATTGCCTCCGCAGGACCCAGGCCGGTTGAGAAGAGCTGCGTTCATGGCGTGATCTGAATCCTGCTGTACACCAGACTGGCAGTTGGCAGCCATCGTTAAGGTCTCTTGCCTGGAGCTGACTGTTAGATAGGTCTCTAGCTTCCTTCCACCCCTGCCTGGGGGCTCTTGGGCCTGGGTGCAACAGGCTATGCCCTTGGTGGCCACGGACAGCTGCTTCTGTGGGTTCCAGGAGGGATAAAGTCCCTGATTTGTATCAGTGGGATCTTTGTGTATTGGAAACAGTTTGTAGCCCATCCATCCGGTCTGGCCTCCCCGGATCTGGCCTACATGCTCGCTACATGCTGGTCCTAGTGCCAGCTCTTCAGATGCCAGCCCTCCTGTACCCCAGAGATTGGTCATTTTGAAGGTTGCTTGCCATAGTGACGCATTTTGTATAAGTACCAGTTGTCATGGCAACCGAATGCCTCAAGTGCCACAGGCTGAACCAGAGCAGCTCCCCCTAACCCTGCCCACTTTATTAGGGAATTTTGCTCGATCCAAGAGTGCCTCCAGCTGCCACTATTCCCCCACCATGGGACCATCCCCCTGGTGGAGACTTCTGGGGACAGAGACGCCCACCCGCTTCACCCTGGGGTCTAGTGGTGGAAAGGGGGTGCACAATTAGAGATCCCCCTAACAGCCAGTGACATGTGGAGACACACATCAGAGGGCCAGACACATGAACTGTGGGAAAACTTGACAGCCCACAGGTGGTCCGGAGGGGAAAGTGCCCGAGCTTGTGGACAGAGAAGAAAAAACATGGCTACAGACCTCAGCAATTCCCCCAGCTGGCCCCTCCTATAAGAAGCAGCCCTCCAAACCTGGAGAGAGAGAGTTTTGAACAAGGCCCCTCCCAAAGCTTGGAGCTTTCATATACCCCACCTGGGGGACCAGAGCCTACCACGGGCACAACAGAATACCTAAGTAACTGGCTACTCCACGCAAACTATAATCAACAACAGTGGGAACAACCCCACAGCTAAAAATATTGCCTTCCATCTCAAGCTATTAGGGAGCAGTGGATTTGTACCCTCAAGTATATTCCACCAGCTTGGAGCTCAAGCTGGGAGAACAACCTTACTACACTCCACTGGGAAGAGGTGAAGACAACAGGTCAGAGGTAACCCAAGAGGTCCACCAAACTTGCTAAAATACACCTAAGGCAATACAGACCACTACTCCTCTCCCTGGCTCTGCCAAGGAACATTCCTCGGGGGTTTGGATACAGGGCCTTAACCTAGCCCTAACACCCCCAGCTCTCAACCAAGAGGCCAGATGAGAAAGAATCAGTGAAAGAACTCAGGAACCATGAAAAATCAGGGCCAAATGTCACCCCCAAAATAAATCATTAGTTCCTCAGCAACAGATATCCACTTAAATGAAATGCATAGAATGACAGAAGAGGAATTTTGTTTATGGATTATAAGAAAGCTCAATCAAATTCAAGAGAAAATTGAATCCCAGAACAAACAGCCACAAGAAAAAGAATGAAAAATTTTTAAAGAAATTGAAGTATTACAGAAAAATCAAACAGAAATTCTAGAAATGAAAGAAGCATTCAAAGATCTACAAAACACAGTGGAAAGCCTTAAGAATAGGCTGGATCATGCAGAGGAAAGAATCTCAGATCTGGAAGATAACTCCTATGTGCTAAATAAATCAGTCCAAGAGAAAGAACACAAGAAAAAGAGGCATGAGCAAAACATACAAGAAATGTGGGATTATGTAAAGAGGCCAAACATAAGGATCATAAGCATCCCTGAGGGAGAAGAAGAAAATTTGCATGGACTAGAAAATCTATTTGAAGGAATAATAGAGGAAAATTTCCATGACCTGGCCAGAAATCTCGATATCCAAGTACAAGAAGTACACAGGACTCCTGGGAGACTCAACGTGAAAAGGCATTCACCATGCCACATAATTATTAGGCTGGCCAAAGTAAACATGAAAGAGGCACTCCTTCAAGCATTAAGGCAAAAAGAGCAGATAACCTACAAAGGGAAACCTATCAGATTAACTGCAGATTTCTCAACTGAAACTTTACAAGCCAGAAGGGACTGGGGACCCTTCTTCAGTCTTCTAAAACAAAATAATGGCCAACCCAGAATTCTTTATCCTGCCAAACTAAGCTTCTTATATGAGGGAGAAATAAAGACTTTTCCAGACAAGCAATCACTGATAGAATTTGTGAAGACCAGACCTGCCCTGCAAGAAATACTTAGACTTGCACTGTACACTAACCAGTGGAACAGACACCCACCAGTGTAAAATTACCCAGAAGCTAAAAGTCCAGAACCCAGATTGAACAATGGCTCAAGAGGTAGAACAAAACAAAAGTTTACCCAACAGGATGAACAGAAATCTACCCCAAATATCAATTCTTTCAATAAATGTGAATGGCTTGAATTGCCCATTGAAGAGACATAAGCTGGCTGAATGAATAAAAAAATACAAGCCAAGTATCTGCTGTCTCCAGGAAATGCATCTTTCACACAAAGATTTGTTCAGACTCAAGGCGAAAGGATGGCATACAATTTTCCAGGCAAATGGAAACCAAAAGAAATCTGGGGTAGCCATTCTCATATCAGATATTACAAAATTTAAAGCAACAAAAGTAAAGAAAGACAAAGATGGTCACTATATTGTGGTGAAGGGAAAATCTTACATGAAGACTTAACAATCCTAAATATTTATGCACCCAACACAGGAGCACCCAGATACATAAAGCAAATACTGCTAGATCTAGACAACATAATAAATATCAATGCCATAATAGCTGGGGATTTCAACACCCCACTAACAGAACTGGACAGATCTTCCAAACAGGAAATAAGCAAAGAAACAATGGACCTAAACATTTGGTCCTAACAGACATCTACAGAACACTCCACCCAAATAACACGGAATATACATTCTTCTCATCAGCTCATGGAACTTTCTCTAAAATTGATCACATCCTAGGCCACAAAACAGATCTCAATAAATTCAGAAAAATAGAAATCATACCATGTATCTTTTCAGACCACAGTGGAATAAAATTAGAAATCAATTCTAACAGAAACACACATCTCTATCCAAAAACATGGAAATTAAACAATCTATTGCTCAATGACTATTGGGTCAAGGAGGAGATTCAGATGGAAATCAAAAAGATTCTCTGAACTAAATGACAATAGGGGCACAAATTATCAAAATCTGTGGAATGCAGCAAAAGCAGTCCTGAGAGGAAAACTTATCACCTTAAATGCCCACATCCAAAAGACAGAAAGTTCACAAACCAGTAAACTAATGAATCATCTCAAGGAAGTGGAAAAGGAAGTGCAAGCCAACACTAAATCCAGCAGAAGAAAAGAAATAACCAAGATCAGAGCAGAATTAAATGAAATTGAGAACAAAAGAACAATACAGAAGATTAATAAAACAGAAAGTTGGTTCTTTGAAAAGATAAAATAGACATATCACTTGCTAGACTAACCAGAAGCAGAAAGGAAAGGACTCTAATAAGCTCAATTAGAAATGAAAAAGGAGAGGTCACAACTGATATCACAGAAATACAAAACATCATCTTTGAATACTACAAAGATCTCTATGCCCAAAAACATGAAAACGTGGAGGAAATGGACAAATTCTTAGAAACACACTACCTCTGTAGGCTCAGTCAGGAAGAAATAGAATTCCTAAACAGACCAAGATCAAGTACCGAAATTGAAGCAGTAATATAAAATCTTCCAACCAAAAAAAGTCCTGGACCAGATGGGTTCACACCTGAATTCTACCAAACCTACAAAGAAGAACTGATGCCTATACTGCAGAAATTATCCCACAACATTGAGAAAGATAGAATCCTCCCAAACTCATTCTACAAAGCCAATATCACCTTGATACCAAAGCCAGGAAAGGACACAAAGAAAAGAAAACTACAGACCAATATCCCTTATGAATATAGATGCAAAAATTCTCAATAAAATCCTAGCAAACCGAATTCAAATGTACATCAAAGAAATAATTCACCATGATCAGGTGGGCTTCATCTGCAAGATGCAGGGATGCTTCAACTTATGCAAATCTATAAATGTAATTCACCATATAAATAAAAGCAAGAACAAAGACTATATGAACCTCTCAATAGATGCAGAACAGGCTTTTGACAAAATTGAGCACCCTTTTATGATAAGAACGATTAACAATATAGGCACAGATGGCTCATACTGCAAAATTATTAAAGCCATATATGATAAACCCACAGCCAATATCATACTGAATGGGGAAAAATTGAAAGCATTCCCCCTTGAAACTGGAACCAGACAAGGTTGCCCACTATGTCCACTTCCATTCAACATAGTGCTGGAAGTCCTTGCCAGAGCAATCAGACAAGAGAGAGGAATCAGGGGTGTCCACATCAGGGCAGAAGAGATCATACTTTCATTCTTTGTGGACAATATGATATTATATCTAGAAAATCCCCAAGATTCAACCAAGAGACTACTGGAATTGATAAATGAATTCAGCAAAGTCTCAGGATACAAAATCAATGCACACAAATCAGTAGCCTTCACATACGCCAATAACAGTCGAGCCAAGAAACAAATAAAAGATGCAATACCTTTCAAAATAGCATCAAAGAAAATTAAATATTTAGGAACATATCTAACTAAGGAGGTGAGAGAACTATATATAGAGAACTGTGAAACACTGAGAAAAGAAATTGCAGAGGATGTAAACAGATGGAAAACCCTACCATGTTCTTGGATAGGTAGAATCAACATTGTTAAAATGTCTATACTACCTATACTACCTAAGGTAATTTACAGAATCAACGCAGTCCCTATGAAAATATCAAGATCATTTTTTGCAGATCTAGAAAAAATAATTCTATGTTTTGTGTGGAACGAGAGAAGACCCTGTCTAGCCAAAGCAATCTTAAGCAAAAAGAACAAATTGGGAGGCATCAATTTACTAGACTTCAAACTATACTACAAGGCTATAGTAACCAAAACTGCATGGTATTGGCACAAGATCAGACACGTAGACCAATGGAACAGGACTGAGAACCCAGATATAAAACCATCCTCATACTGTCATCTGATCTTTGACAAAGTAGACAAAAACATGCACGGGGGAAAAGAATCTCTACAATAAATGGTGCTGGGAAAATTGGATGGCCATATGTAGAAGACTGAAACTAGATCCATACTTCTCACCACTCACAAAAATGAACTCACAATGGATAACAGACTTAAGCCTAAGATGTGAAACCATAAGAATTCTAGAAGAAAATGTTGGAAAAACTCTTATAGACATTGGCCCAGGCAAAGAATTTGTGAAGAAGACCCCCAAAGCAATCACAGCAGCAACAAAAACAGATAAATGGGGCCTGATTAAATTAAGAAGCTTCTGCACAGCCAAGGAAACTATCACGAGAGTGAACAGACAACCTACAGAATGGGAGAAAATATGTGCATGCTACACCTCTGATAAAGGGCTGATAACCAGAATCTATACAGAACTTAGGAAAATCAACAAGAAAAAATCAAACAACACTATTAAAAAATGGGCAAAGGACATGAACAGAAACTTTTCCAAAGAAGACAGAATAATGGCCAGCAAACATATAAAAAATTGCTCAACTTCTCTAATCATCAGGGAAATGCAAATCAAAACCACAATGAGATATCACTTAACTCCAGTGAGATTGGCTTATATCAAAAAGTCCCCAAACAACAAATGTTGGTGGGGATGTGGAGAGATAGGAACACTCATCCCACACTGCTGGTGGAACTGCAAATTAGTACAACCTCTATGGAAAATAATATGGAGATACCTCAGCGAACTAAAAGTAGAACTACTATTTGATCCAGCAATCCCACTACTGGGTATTTACCCAAAGGAAAAAAAGACATTCTGTAATAAAGACATCTTCATGCGAGTGTTTATAGCAGCACAATTCACAATTGCAAACATGTGGAAACAACCCAGATGCCCATCAATACACGAGTGGTTTAATAAAATGTGATATATGTATACCATGGAGTATTACTCAGCAATAAAAAACAACGGTGAATTAACACATCTGGTATTATCCTGGATGGAGCTAGAGCCCATTCTTCAAACCAAAGTATCACAAAAATGGAAAAACAAGCACCACTGGTACTCACCATCAAATTGGAACTAACTGATCAATACTTATGTGCACACATGGAAATAATATTCATCAGGGGTCGAGCAGGTGGGAGGGGGGTGGAGGGGATGGGAAAATTCACACCTAATGGGTGCGGGGTGCACAGTTTGGGGGATGTCCACTATTGTAGCTCTAACTTGGGCAGTGTGCAGGCAATATATAAAACCAAAGTGTTGTACCCCCATAATATTCTGAAATAAAAACAAAAACAAAAATAAACAAACAAACAAAAAACCAAGATGCTCATGGAAGGTAGGGAAGAAACATTTTTAAAAATCCTTTTATCCCTTATGAGAGTGTTCTTAATGATAACGTAGCCGGGGCTCAGATATATCAGGTTGATTAGTTGTCTATTGCTGCAAAACAAATCACCACAAACATAGTGAGTTAAAACAACACACCAATTTATTATCTCACAGTTTTTGTAGGTCAGAAGTGTGGGCACTACATGGCTGGATTCATCCCACAGGGCTGAAATCAGATGTTAGCAAGGGTTGCTTCTCATCTGGGACTCAGGTCCTCTTCCAAGGTCACTGGTTGTTGGTAGAATCCAATTCCTGTGGTTTTAGGACTGAGGTCCCTGTATTCTTGCTGTCTGTCAGCCAGGTGGTGCTCTCAGCTCCTAAAGGCCACTGTCAGGTTGTTGCACAGGATCCCATCCATCTTCAAAGCTAGGAGGAGAATTTCTCTTGCATTGACTGTCTTTTTCATCTCTGATTTTCTCAGTCTCCAACCTCTAGATCCAGAATTAAAGGGCTCATGTGTTAGGTCAGACCCACCCAGGACAATTTTTTTGCATGCATATGTGGGTCCCTTCTTTTGGGAAGTGGATCCACTGTTTTTATCAGATTCTCAAAAGGGTCTAGGGATGTTTACCCATCACAGACATCCACTCCAGGCCAATTAAATCAGAATTGCTGGAGATTCCACATTTTAATGGGCAGCCTGGGCGGAGAATTACCTATGTGGACATTAAGGGACCTTGGTTTTTATCTCATTACCAGTATCTGTGAGACCTAAGAGAAATCACTGAAATTCTCAGGGCTTCATTTGCAAATGAAGATAATAATTATAAGTTCTATCTCTCACAGTAGTTAGGCAGATTAAAGTATGCAAATGTGCTTTGCAAACTGCGAAGTGTTAGTATTTGCTGACTGTTTTATCAGTGTGAAGAGACACTTATAAGTGGGTGGGACACAACCTTTTGAGTGAAAAAGAAGGTAAAAGTTTACATTTATCAAAGTTAAATATTAGATACTGTGTACTTTTCCAAGTCTGTTGCTGCTGAGGCAAATTGTTATAACTTTCCTGGAAGGGAAATTCCCAATAAATATCAGGAGTTTAAAAAATATGCCAGCCATTTGACCCTGAGATAACATTTCTAAGAATTTCTCTTAAGGATTTAATTAAGGACACATACAAAGATTACAGTACTACAAAATTGGAACCAGTCTACATACTTAACAATAAGGGATTGTTTAGTGATGCATGAAATATTATTTAAACATGAATGATATATGGCATTTAAATAGCTGACATTGAAAGACGCTTATAATAAATAGTTAAGTGTAAATGGCAGCTTATAAAAGCAGTACGTACAGCATGTTCACACTTTTTTTTAGACACCTGGAAGGACTTACACCAAAATATTGACAATGGTTAACCTCAGGTGATGAAATTTTGAGAATTTTTAAAAAATTAAATTGAATCTATATTAATTCTTTTGGCATTTTTCACTTAAAAAGAAAATGACATTCAGGTAAGTCTATTACAAGTACTCTTTCCTATTTCCTTGTCACTTACTTATCAATGTTCTATCAACAAGGAGCAGAAGGTGCCCTGTTTTGAGCTGCCAGGTGGGACGAGGTGTGGCTGGGACACCTGCTGGGCCTGCAGCAAGGTCGGTAGGGGTCACTACTGCTCTCAGCAGGTGAGTGCGGTTGTCCAGTTCTAAGCTGCATTTCAAAGAAGAGATGAAACACCCTGATCCGCAGTCAGCGCCTCTCATGACCCTGATGGAAATTCTGAACACATACAGACTCTTTCTTATGCTGGACCTCCTCTATCACCTGGATGTCTCTCCCTTTCACAGTCAGTTTTGGGACTGCTCCTCTAGGAATGTTCTGGGACCTCCTGGCTGGGCTGCATGCCCCTCCTCTGTGACTCGCCCATCACTGTCGTGCCCCTGTGCTCCACGGTACCTTATATAGACACCACTTTCATAGGCCTCCTCTCCCCTTCTCCCCCCACCACTGAATCATACCCTTCAAAGGCAGCAACTGTCTCTCTCTCATCTTAGTATCCCACGGGCTTAGCACAGTGCCTGGCACAGAGTAGGCTGCATAATAACTTGTTCTGCAGTGAGTCAACATGCAGACGGTGCCTGTCGCCTTGTGTTGTTGAGGATCGGGGTGACTTCCAACCCCACTGCGAGCAGAGTCCACCTCCTTTATTCCAAGGGAAGAGTCAGGACCCGACTCAGTGGTAAAAGAGAATTGTTTGCACTGCTCCCAAAGGTGATCCTGCCTTCTCCCACTCTCCATCCCTGAGGTGCACCAGGAGTTTTTGAGAAAAATGAGATGATGACACCCTCAATTTTAAAATGGTCCTGCCTGCCTGCGCAGTCAGGTGGAGCAGCCTCATCTGGGTCGTGCTGAGCAGGGTCTTCTTACTGATGTCCACCCTCTGTGTCCCTTCTTTTTATCACAGATGGGAGGCTGACCTTTCCTGCAACCCAGTCCTTCTCCAGCTGAAGTGAGAATTGTTTAAAAAGTGTGGGGTTTGGTGTCAAATGGACTGGGACCCAGGTCTAGGCTACCAGACTGGTTAGCTATGTGGCTTTATGCCTACCATTTAAATATCCTAGTTTTAGTTTCCTAACCTCTAGTTGCTAGACAGGTTTGTTAGTAGGAAGAACTTAGATCAACCTCTGAAAGCATTTGTAGACTTGGAAGTGTTCACATGGCACTTTGGATCAAATCATTGTTCCTGCTTCTCCAAACTGCTGTGTGATGATCTTCTAAAATCCTTGCTCATAATTCACAGGCTCATCGTGCCTCACAAATCACCAGCTGAGCTCCCGTTCCCACGCTTGTCTCTGCAGCCCTGTTCTAAGCTTTGGCCTAAGGTTCTTCTCTCCTATGGGGCTCTTGCCACTGCCCCAACCCAGGGACTGGAACCTTGTCCTTTAACCCACCCTCACTGCAGGGTGGTGTTTCTCAAATTATCCTCTACATTCTCTCTTTTCAGATTGGCTTGATAGTGGTTAAAAATCGGATCTCTGGTTCTCATTTCAGACTTAAAGGATCAAAATTGGCTGTGGGAATGAGTGAGAATCTATGCTGTTATAAAGTTCCCCACATGGGCCTTCTGCACAAATAAGGCTTGAAGACCACTGATTCAGGGCCTAGATGCTGGCCATAGGCTTCTCAGATGCTGTCTGCTTCTTTGCCTCCCTGACTGGCCTGGGCTCTCCTATTTCTGGGTCTGGGATACTCGTCTTGCACTTCCTAGTATCATTAGTGCACTTTTGCTTACAAGTGAACAAAAACCCAATCCCAAATGATTTAAACAAAAAGAGCATTTATTATAAAAGTTCAGAGATACACTGATTTCAGGCATGGCTTGATCCAGGGCTACACACTCTGTTACCAGCAGGCAGTTTCTCTCTGCCTCCTCACTTGGCTGCACTTTTCCCCATGTTGGTTCTGTTCTCAGATAAGATTGATCCTGTAGTCACAGAATGGCTGCAGGGGTACTAGACTTTATCAGATTCAAGTCTGGTAGAAAATTCAAGTCCATACCATTGAAAAACACTCAAAAGAAAAAAAAAGAAAGAAAGAAAAAAAGAAAATTCATGTCCTGAATTCCCATCAAAGTCTCCTGGACTCTCTCTGGCTTTGATGGGGTCACATGTGCATCCCTGAGCCAGTCACGAGGTCAGGAGGATGAGTGGCTCTGATTGACTGGGGTGTGGTGGTGGTTAGCTCTATCAGAAACACATTGACTAAGATGAGGGGTGTGGGGCATTCCCAAATGAAAATTAGGGCTTTTCCTGACCCCAGACAGCAAATGTCCATTTATCCCTTTTGTGATCTCTGGGCTCTGCTCAGAGACTGTGGTGACATAGGCCCGCAGCCCCCTGTCTTATGTCCTGGCCCTGTGGGTGGGTTGGCTTCTGTGTCTGTGCAGTCCCCATGATTCCTCAACCCCATCCAACTCTCAACCATATCAGCCACGCCCCCGTAAGACCACGCTGCTTCAACAGGCCAGGCTCCTAAGTACCTTTCGTTACTACCCATGCTCAAACCCAGAAGCAAAACAGAAATTTCCTTTGAGATCCAGAGTGGGAGATGATTGGCTGAATTCAGATATAAGGGAGGGTGAGGAAACCTCTTTCATAAAAGCCCTTTCCCTCTGTCAGAGGTGATTTGACTCCAACTTGTAAAAGCTCAGGATAATTTACCCCATACCAGGCTGCCTGGCAAGGGTCTGGCTGGAAGGTTTCCAAGGCACAGGAGTTGATTGCTAGATAAGAGGCGCACTTTGTTCCCGCAGGAAAAAGCTGCAGGTAGAGAGAACATTTCCCACCCTGCCAGAAGTGTCAAAGCAGTGGGCCGCCTGAGGGCTGACACTGGAGTTGCCCATAATGAAAGGAGAGAAGCAAAGAAGGAGCCAGGGCCAGGGGGGAGCCTGTGTTCTCTGGCCCACACGCCAGAATTGGAACAGACGCCAGAGCTGGAACGGAAGGGGCAGTAGCCAGGGGATTCCAAGTGTCGTGTCTGCATCTGACTCCGTGGGAGCTAGAGGAGCTGATCACCTTCTCTCACCTGTGGCTGGGCTCAGACAAGTTTTCACGAAGAGCGATGCCTACTGGACAGAGGCTCTTCCGCACAGGACAAACGTAATTAGATAAGAGAAAAAACAGGCTCTGAAACCCCGATGAAGTCCAGAGAACAGCGGCTGAGGTTGTCCATCCTGCACTCCCTCACCAGGCTTGGCTGAGCTAGTGCTGGGAGAGAGAACTGCACTATAGATCCCCTGGTCAGCTTTAATCCCTTCTGTTCAGCAGCCGTGGAGCCTGTGCCCTGGAATTGGCTTGTTTTGGGTATGTCCAGAAAGGAAGATCCGTTGGTGCTTGAAAATGGATTGTTTGAAGTAACCCATGTGCCGTAATGACAGTTAAGAAGGCAAGATATGGGTGCTTCCCCCTAAACTTCAGGGCCTAAAGGGACTTGTCACCAATAGCAGACAGGTTTTTTTCATCACTCGGGGATGGAGGAAATAGGGAGGTAATCCAGGCTGGATTGAAATCTCTCAAAGGTCTGAGAAATTTTGCCCAAGGTCTGGGAGCAGCAGAAACATTGGGAGAAGTGGAGTTAGCCGAACTTGGAATCCCCAAGCCCCTGGTGTTAGCATCCACCGGCTGAAGGACTAATCCAGGTGGATAGATTACCTGGCAAGGTGGAGAGGCGGATGCCAGGTCTGGCTGGCTAGCTTAACCCGACAGTGGGGTTGCCGAGAGGGTGGACCCCAGGTTCCCTGCAGGGCATCTTGTGAGGACAATCCGCGGGAGCTTCATGGTCTCCAGCAGAGCTCTCTCAGGCTGCTGAAAAAGCCTTAGAACATCAATGGGGAATGTCTTAGAGGGTGCCTTATGGTCCTCTTGACGAGACCTATGGTTCGGTCAACAGGGCTACAGCTTGTGTGCCAAAACAGAATTTTAGTAGGTTTCATGGAATCTTAGAATCCTAGAGAGAGCACACTAAGGTTGATTCAATCATTTGAAAGGAACCAAAGGGTTTGCCCATCAGACAAGCACATCTGAGTGTCTGATCCATAAAGAGTAGACAGGGAATGATATCTTAAACTTCTTGAGCACCATCTTTTGATCAATCATTTAAGTGCATGAAGGGCCCATCAGATTATTTTGTTTTGTCTGTAAATGGGTCGAGAGGAATAAAGTTAAACTCATCTTGTTCTCTGTGAGATATGCCTATGAAGGGCCATCAGGATATTTGTTTTTTACCCGTTTCTTTGTTGTTGAATAACAAGAGAACTCAAAGGGTACTTTCATGAAAACTAACTGAAAAAATTCCAATGAGTCCAAGCCACAAAGAAATTTCTGTAAATGTCAGGTCATTTCTACTCTGTCCCTTCAACCAAAGGTACAAAAAGTTTAGGCCACCCCCAGGGACTCTTGCCTGCTTGAATAGTATTGCTCAGGGATGAGCTAGTCTTTTAGCCTAAAGTAACTTTCTTAGGCTTTGTACCTATGACGCCAAAAGCACACAGGTCAACATTTAAGTAATTAAGTCAACCATCAAGATGTTTAGTTATATGATATAAAATAATCATCTTCACTGAGTCTTTAAAGAATTGAGTAGTTTGATGTCATGTCAGCCTTTATTGAGTCCTGTTATTAAATCTTAATAAATGAAAGGGACTTCAATTTTGAAACATCTGTGGGAGTTGATCTCACATTCCCTGTTCCCACTGGGGATTGAGGATGTGGTCCGAGAGAGCAGAGCCTGTTCTTGGGAAAAGACTTCCAAAAAAGAAGGCAGAGAGAGACGACAGAGTGCATTTCCGTTTGCAGGTTTATTTGCTTGTATTCCTTTGGAAAATGGGATAACACTGTGTGCCTGGGTTATTGTTGATGGAATAAAGCATCAGTGGATGGAATAAATAACATCTGAACCTATATAAAACTAATCAAGTGGGCCAGCTTCCTCTGGGAATGTTCTGTGTCTGTCTCTGGAATCCCACTTCCATTGATATATATGGATGATGCCTGGCATTGTTTTATAGTTATGTGCCTGTCAATCGTATATTTATTAATACATCCCTAGGCTTTCTTATAGTTCCATAAGGTGATAAAAACAGTTTCAACAGCGATGCTATCTATCCAGCTGGATGTATCTTTAGAAAGCAAAACACTCTCTGCTGAACTTTAAACTGTTTCACAAGCGCAGGACTGGCTAGTCTGGTGATGCCCGTGAGACTGAGTTCAGAGGCCTCTGGAATAATCCTGGCTTCCAGGGCTCGTTTGATGCTGCCGAGTTAGTTCTTCTCTGCCCTCCTTTGTCACTCGTTCCCTTTAAGACTTAGGGGTGAATTTTTTTCCTGAGTCCTTGGTTCTAAATTGTGAAAAATGAATAAAATACCCATCACCACCTTGAGCCTGAAAGGAATGGTGATATTAAGTATTCATTATATGCCAGCCGCTGTTGTCGGCACCTTACACATTTTGACTCATGTCATCTTCATGGCAACTCCAGTGAGGCAGCTCCTGTCACTATTTCTACTTTGCAGGTGAGGAAGGAGAGGTACCGAGTGGATAGGTCACTTTCCCAAAAGCACCTGGTCAAGACAAGAGTCCAGGCGGTTGTGCTCCAGAAACTGCCTCATCATAAGGCCCTGCTACTGCCTCCCTTAGGAATGGTCGCTTGTGATATGCCTGGGACCCTTAGAAACGCAGGACCAAGGAAGCTTCTTGGGTTACAAGTTGCTATGTTGCCTTTGTATCTCACTCAAAAGGCAATTTTATCCATTAAAACAAAACGAACTAAACAAAACCCCATTGAAATAGAGCCAGCTCAGATCTTCCATTTGTTTTACATCAGTTCAGCTAATATATGGTTACTTCATACACTCTTGTGGCACTTGTGATTTGCTTTGGTTGAGAGACAGAACAACTCCTCTTCCCAGCTTAAGAAGCTTTCTTAGGCTCATAAGAGCCCTACCTGATAAATGAAGTGTGGTTATAAACTCTGAGATTCAAAAAAATAGGAGGGGTTCATTTGCTTAGGGGTTTCCCCTTTCTTCTTCCCAGGCCAGCCACTCAATTTCTTAATTTATACACTCTGTAAGTAGGAAATATCCCTATGAAGCCATCCAGTGAGACTTTTAACCCAAGCAGGGAAATACAGTGTACAGAGCAAGACACTTGCTTGGGCCCAAATCCTGGCACCACCACTGGGTGACAAGATGACTTCCAGGAAGTTACTTAACTTCTATAAGCATCAGTTTCCTTATCTGTAAAATGAGGTAATATTAGCACCTATTCTTAAGAGAAAGTACACAGCAAAAAAATTGCTTAGCACACTGCCAGGAACATAGTAAACATTCAATAATTGTTACTAAGGTCAACTCATCTTTGCTCAAATGCTTTCAGTCATGGGGAGCTAACTACCTCTTAAAGTAGCTTATTGGAAAGCTCTAACTCAAAGAATCTTAGAATTCTAAATATGAGAGACCAATCAGTCCAACCTCATTGGTTCAAAGGCAAGACATCTGAGGTACAGAAAGATTAAATGATTTATCCAAGGACACACCACTTGTCAAGGGCAAGATCAACACTAGAACTTCAGGGCACCTGAGGTCTACTCCTGTGTCCTTTCCTTTCTTAAATTGTGCCAAGGTACTCCTCCCTGTAATTTTCCCCTATAGGTCCAACTTTCTTCCTCACATGGGCCTTGGCAGTAAATAACAGATACTTTAAAAACATGAACGTTGAAGTGAAAGTTCACATTGTCCATTATCAGACTGTAATAAATACTAGAATTCTTGTCTTTTTCTTGGCACTTATGAGTACGCCACAGATAGGTTATAGAACCAGAAGAGCTGCTCTTTGTTTGTGAACATGGCATGGCTCTGCAATTTCTTAGATTTCCTTCTTGATACACAATTATCCATATTCTTTTACCTGGTATTGTTGTAACATTTTCTTCATTCTTCAATTTATCCATTTGTCTCTCAAAATGAGTTTCTACTCTTTGCCAAATACTGTGATAGATAGACAAAAAGACATGCTTGCTCTCTGTTCTCCAGATGCTAGTGCAGTCGTGGAGAACAGATCCATAAATGATGGAAACTGGGTGACAATTAGTGGAGACAAGATGGGTGCAAGGATCTCTGGAAGCAGAGAGGAAGGGGGTTTAATCAATTTTGGGTTGGGGGTGCAGGTAAGAGTAGAGTGAGCCCTGGAAAGAAGGAAGTCAGCTGAGGAGGGGATCCTTGGCTGTACAGAGGTAAGTGGTGCCACATTACTGTGGCAGAGACTGGCTAGCTGTTCAAGAATCTGTCTCCCCTTCTTCCTGGACATAGCAGCTCTCTTTGTGGCCAGGAGGCCAAGTGACTGAGTTTTAGCCAATAAAATCTGAGCAGAAGTGATGTGTTCTCCTTCTAGGCCTAGGCCACAAATTCTTTAACATGCAATTCTTCATGTGCTTTCTCTGTCTCGATGCAGACAAGGACAGAAAACTGGAAGCTAGGTGTTGAAGATGGTAGATCCACAAGATGGAAGGGGCTGGGTCCCTGACTCAGAGGATAGCCTCCTGGTGGTCAAGAACATGTGTTTGAGGCTTTATGTAGGTGAGAAATAAAGTTCCATTGTGTTTGAGGCCGTGTTATATTTTGGGGTTAATTTTTTGTTGTTGAAGAAGTTGGTGTTGCCTCCAACATTGTAATTACTAAACTCAGAAGTTTGGATTTATTTACTAAATCCAAACTAACCAAGCTAGTCTGAAAAAGATACAACCAGTAATCCTGGCTTCTTAGTCTATTAGCCAATGAACTAACTTGGGAGCTAAAAGCACAATATGTTCCTATCCTAGAAAATTCCATTTTAGATATATTTGGCCCTTTATCCTTAAAGAAATCATTTTAGCCTTGATTGAAATGTTCCTGCTTCTCCTAGATAACATGGCTCACTCTACAGCCCGTTACCACTGCTAAAAATCTACAGCTTGCTTTTTTTTTCCCCTAAGCAAAAAGGAAGAAGCAGGGAAAGCAACTTTATTCCCTATAAAGAGAAGAAAAAGAAGAAAAAGAGGACTGGCAGCTTATATATGAGTGTGGAAAAGACAAAGAAGAAACAGTAGTTTGTCTCCTGTTGGTGTGATGTTTCGGGGCTTTTCCTCCAGTTTGTTAGACTTCCCACATGTCTAACTTGATCTTAATAAGATCACATCATGTTTCAATTTAATATATTTTATTGTCATTTTTGACAGTTCTGCCACAAAATAACCCATAGAATTTTGTTTCCTGACACAATCAAAAAAGAATAAATTAGAGAATTTAAAAGAAAAAAAGGAAGATGTGTGGATATTGACATTCCTCGGGTGCATATATATATATGCAACACATTTCCTATTCATACGTTTATGCATCTGTGTTTGTTACCTATTGCTGCTTAACAAATTACTCCAAAACTTAGTAGTGTACAGCACCAATCATTCATTATCTCATAAAGTTTCTGAAGGTCAGGAATGTGGAAATGGCTTAGCTGGTGCTTCTGGCTCAGGGTCAAGATGTTGGAGTCAAGATGTTGGCTGGGGCTGCAGTCATCCGAAGGCTTGACTGTGGCTGGAAGATCGATCTGCTCATTCATGTGGCTGTTGGCTGGAGGCCTCAGTTCCTCATTATGTGGGCCTTGTCAAAGGGCTTCTCACAACAGGTCAACTGTCTTCACCAAGAGTGAGAAATTCAAGAGGAAGCTCTGGTGCATTTTATGTTCTAGTCCCTGAAATCAGACACCATCACTTCTGCCTTATTGTATTCATTAGAAGTGAATCCAGCCTAGACTTAAAGGGAGAGTAGTTAAGCTCCACTTCGTGAAAGGAAAAGTATCAAAGAATTTGTGGATATGCTTTAAAACCACCACAGCATCCAATATTTTTTTAGTACCTTCTTTGCACCAGGCACTGTTCTAGGCATCAGGGATCCAGGAACAAAGAAAACAATGAATGCTTCCTCAGAATAGCTGTCATGAACTCTAGCAATTGATATTAATGGGTCACCTTGGGGACATTTTTTCTGCCCCCTTTTCCCACTGTGGGTTATAATATCAGTCAACTGGACAGTTATCTTTCCTGATTGAGTGCCTACGATGACTCAGAAGTACAAAGAAGGAAAATATTATATATGGAATGCCTAGTTGAGGACACACCAGACTTACTTTTTTCTACCTGATAGTTCTCAATCATAAATATAACATACATGTTTAGATGTGCTTCATATTGTGTACTTATAAGAATCAAAGAGACCTTCATGCAACTAAAGATTTACATTTTTTCCCCACAAATTCTCTTTTCTGGTCAAGATGCTTGTTGATACACTGCAGATAAACTAAGAAGTAGAAAACAAATGAAATAAAGTTAGCATAAGTTTCATGACATTAACACAGTAAGCTACATATGACTCACAATAATAGTAACTATCATAAAATTATTTACTCACTGTGGGATTGATTAATTAAGTTTAAACTACAGTTGACCCTTGAACAACATGGGTTTGAACTATATGGTTCCATTATAAGTGGATTTTTTTTCAATCAAACTTGGATCGAAAATACAGTATTTGTGGGACATGAAACCTGCCCATACGGAAGCCCAACACTTTTACTATATGCAGCAGGGCCTGCTGTGGAACTTGAGTATGGTCAGTTTTGTATACACAGGAGTCCTGGAACCAATCACCCACATACACTGAGGAATGATTGTACTCCCTCTGATAAATGTAGGTAACCTTGGGTAACCTTGGATGCTCTGATGTGTGCCAACTTTGACTTCAGAGAAGCAACAACTTACAGTTCTAAGAGGCAATTCTATATCACCCTAGCATCCCTGAGCAGGATGGATGGGCTGCAGTACCTACTGAGGATTCCTAGAATAACATGTCAGAGGTCAGAAGCAGAAGTGTTCTTGAACATGACCTGGCTGAACCTCTCCCTTTTGCATTATAGAGACTGAGGCTCAGAGAAGAGAGGTGACTCACTCTGGGTCACCCAGTGGTCAGTGACAGATGTGAAATTGCAACCCAGATCTCCTGGCTCCAATCCTGACTTCTTTCTTTAGAGCACACTTTGCCTCTTGCAGTAGCAGTTCCCACAGGTACCCACTGAGCAGGGACAATGCCATGTTTTCAGAGGGAAAGGCAGTTGGCTGTTGTTAGCCTCTACAGCACTCCAATTCTTTGCAAATTGCTATTCAAACATTTTGTGGAATGTAATGATAGCCAATGTTTTTGAGAACTTAGTGTTGCCAGGAACTGTCCTGAAACTCATTTAATTCTCACAAAAACAATATGAGGTTGGTATCACTATTATCCCCTTTTCACAGCCAAGGAATCAAGGCACCAAGAGGTTATGTAACTTGCCCAAGGTTACATAACCTTACATAGGAGGTAAGTGGCAGAGCTCGTGCTCAGATCCTAGCAGTTTGGCTCCAGAGCTCGTGCCCCTTCATGATAGGCTAAAACTAATTTTAATTTTCCTGCTGAACAATGTTTTTCTTCTGTGCTTAGGTTGTTCCTGCTGGGATTCTTTGCTCGTGGTATACCTGGAATTCTCCTGTGTATTCCTACTTAGACTTCAGGACCTATAGCAGCAGTCCAACCTCTTTCAGAAAGTCTTTTTGTTTTCTTTCCAGGTTGTGAGGCAGTAACTCCCAGATCCTTGCAATGCTCCTCATTCAACACTTTCCTACCCCTCAATGCAGCAGAAACTCTCTTTATGCACACGTGAATTACAGCCTATGACAATGGCATGAACAGTGGGCTAGAAAAGGGAGCCCTGGGTTCTAGTCCTTGTTCTGCTACCAACTTGCCTTGTGGCCCTGGAAAGTCTGTCAAACCAACTGAGATTTTGGAATCTGTAAAAAGAAGTGTTGGCCATTCTGCAATCCCCAGTGAAATGATTGATTCAGGCAAGACTTGTCAATGTCTGCTAAAATGTTAGGTGGGAGGGTGTTGGGGAGCAAGCTGTTTGGGTGCTTTCCATCTGTCACCGTGCAGATTGCTCACTTTGTACAAACGGAAAGCCAACCTCTCCTCTGGAGACACCTGAGGTCACCACCTTAACCAAGAGATCAAACTGAGCATTGTTAACCAAAGGATGACATGAGCTTATGAGCCTCTTGATGTGATACAATACAAAATGAATAGCACCATCTGTGACATTTTTCTTTTTTTTCAACAGCTTTTTTGAGATATAATTCACATACCATAAAATTCACCCATTTAAAGTGTACAATTCAATGGCTATATTCACTGTCGTATAACCACCACCAGAATTGAAGTTTAGGACATTTTCATTACCCCCAAAAGAAGCTCCATAGCCATTAGTAGTCACTTTTATATCCCTCTCCTTCAACTCCCAGCCCTGGGCAACCACTAATCTACTTCCTTTGTCTATAAATTTGCTTATTCTGGACATTTCATATAAATGAAATCACACAATATGTTGTCTTTTGTGACTGGCTTCTTTCACCTAGCATGTTTTCAAGGTTCATTCATGTATCAGTACTTTATTCTTTTTATATTATTCCATTGTATGGATATACCACATTTTATTTACCCATCAGATAAGGGACATCTGTGTTGTTTCTACTTTTGGCTATTGTTGATAATGTTGCCACACTGTGTATAAGTTTTTCTTTGGACATATGTTTATACCTAGGAGTAGAATTGCTGGATCCTATGGTAACTCTATGTTTAATAGTTTGTGGACCTGCCAGACTGTTCTTTAAAGCTGCCGTACCATCTTACATTCCCACCAGCAATATATGAAGGTATTAAGTTTTCTTGTCAAACATGTTTAATCTGGTTAATCAAGGCTTTAGACCTAATTTTCAGTTCATAGGAAACATTGACAGAGAAAAAAGTTCATGGACACCACAAAGAAGCAATCAGACAAATCTAGAAAGGAGGGCATCCAACTGGTTTGATCTCTTCAAGAAGTCAGTGAGCCAATTGTCCTGACAAAAGAGGGTGGTGGTGACTACTGTAGGTTAAAAGATACTGAAGGAACATAACAATCAAATCTAAAGTGTAAATCTTAATTGCATTCTGGTTAGAACAAAACAGTTCTAAAAGACATTTTTGGGCTAAGTTGGGATATCTGAATGTACGTGAGATATTAGATGGTATCAGGGAGTTATAAATCTTCTTTTTTTCCTTTTCTTTTCTTTTTATTTTTTTAGAGATAGGGTCTCACTCTGCTGCCCAGGCTGGAGTGCAGTGGTGCAATCATAGCTCACTGCAGCATCGAACTCCTGGTTTCAGGCGATCCTCCTGCCTCAGCCTCCTGAGTAGCTGGGACTACAGGTGTGTACCACCATGCCCGGCTAATTTTTTAAAAAAAATTTTTGTAGAGATGGAGGTCTTGCTATGTTGCCCAGGCTGGTTTCAAACTCCTGGCCTCAAACAATCCTCCTGCCTTGGCCTCCCAGTATAAATTTTCTTAGATATGATATCCAGTAATGCTGGCTAGATGGGAGAATGTTCTTAGTTTTAAGAGATGTGGCTGAATTATTTAGGGGTTTTAATAAAGGGTCATGATCTTTGCAACTTACTTTCAAGTTGTTCAACAATATCACTCTCTCTCACACACAGAGTGATAAAGCAAGTAATGGCAGCTGTTAGTTTTTTAATCAAGGTGAGAATATGGGTTTTTAGTATATACTATTCATTTAGCCTTTCTGACTGTTGACATTTTTCATCATAAAAAGTTGGAAAGAAAGGAAATCACAAGCTCCATGATTTATAATTTTAGCCATGTCTCCCCAATTAGACTGCAGACCACTGAGGGTCTAGGGTCCTCCTTTGTACCTCTGTGGCCCCGGTACCAAGCTCCGTGCTCAGTACCATGTGGGTTTCTGGTGCTAATGCCTCAATACAGAGGCGTGGCCATTAACCAGAGGCAGTAGAGAAACTTGCCCAGACTAGCAATTCCACGAGCGCTGCTGCAGTGCAAGAAGACGGTGACATTCTTCACTCTTTATAGCTCTAGTTTGGAAAATAAGGGGTGGTAATTGCAGTCATGTTCCCGACGCCTGCCAGCAAAAACAAACTTCTCTAACTTTGCTCCCAGAGCAGTTGATGCAAAAGAAAATAGAAATCAACCAACCTCCCAATTAGCATCACTCATGTTGATTGCTGTTTCTGCCCAAGCTGAGGCAAGTCAGCTAAGTAAAATCCTGAAACGACACAGAACCCCCGGAGTACTATATTCATATTATTGTCCTAAAAGATAGAGGCTTTACAAAGGTTCTTGGCAGATATGCACCATCCCATGATATATATAGGGAGCATTTAAAGACTAGCCCCGGTGGATGGTGAGTTCCTGGGGTTTTCACAAAAACAGGGTCACCTGAGCCAACTAAGAACAATCCTAATATTAATATAATATTATTTTCAGCCTTCTGTTTTCTCCCTGACACCTATTGCCAGGAGATGAGAAAGAATGGCCTTCTGCCAATATAGCTTTCTTCATTTTGAAACACAAAATGAATTACTTTTTCTCTATAGTATTGGTTTTAGGATTACAGAGTGAGTGCTAGACGTGTACCTCAGGAGAAACTGAAAATTCAGCACTTGAACTCTTAGATGTCTATAAGGCCATTTCTCATTCAAAGACAGCACATCTCAAATCTCTTGGAGACTCCTAGTTTCAAATGCTCTGCCTTGTTATTCCTGTAAACTGATAAAATGTTCTGGATATTCCTTTATTTCAGAGTTAAGTCTATATTTCACAGATTACTTATTTCTAGTCCCTTGTGATATAAAAATCCTATCTCAAACAATGGATTCTATCAGTTTTTGGAAAGCAGAGTCACCGTGGAATTTGTTGCACATTAAGAACGGGACGTTTCCCTGGTAGAGAACATCTTCATTTCATCCAAAAGTCTGATCACACGCTCTGAATTCTAAGAACAGTGCTGGTTTCAATATTCTGCGTTTTTGCTAAGTCATGTATTCAAACCATATATCCGTTTAACATATACTAAACTTTTGTTTCCAAAAGCATGGTGGTCATTGCTCTCTCCACATGCTAACTCTGTAACCCTGGTTCTGAAACAGCCACTTAGTTAACAGAATTCAGGCTTTCCAGAGATGAAACTGACCCCTATTAAGATTTCTAGGAGGACAGAACCAACCCCATTAAATTTCATGCCAGGGAAAGAAAACAGACAAAAATTAAGTTACTTGTCTATGGAAATATTTTCTAAGGTATGTTTCAGAAAAAAAATTCATGTACAGACAGATTTGGGAAAAACTGTACTCCAAGTCCCTCTGTTGGAGGGTCTCAAAGAACATTAACTTATTGAAGTCTTAGGAAAGTCCTGCAGTAAAGAGATCTGTCTACTTCTGTTTAATTCCATGCTCTTTAAATTTACTGGCCCACGAGATATTTTTTAAAAATTGCATAATGTCAATTAATATCTCAGGGAAGGCACTTTGGGAAATGGTAAGCTTTTGTTACCACAAAGAACAACATGGTATTAAAATAAAGTATAGAAAAAATTAGGCCACAATCCGAGGAATTTGAATGCTGATTGAATATTTGATGGTAGTAATAAGTTACTGTTATTTTTAAAGTATAATAACGAGATTCTGGTTCTGTGGGGTTTTTTCTTGATTGTTTACAACATGCTGAGATATTTACAAATGACATGATTTAATATCTGGGGTTTGCTTCAAAATAATCCAGAAGGGGCAGTTTAGGGTAGGTGGCATACATCAGACATTAGTTGATAACTATTCAAATGGGTTTTTTGTTTTGTTTTGTTTTTTAAGGAACATGGTCCCATTTTTAAAAATTCTTCTCTTATGTTGGAGATCTGAATACCTGAGTGTTGTTTTGATTGCATGTACTTCGTTCAGAAAATATCTCCAAGTAACTTCTAATTTATAGAATAATAGTAAGAAAATTATTTCTAAGCAGATGCTAAACACCTGAACTGGGAACATTCCTTAGCACTCAGCTAAAGGCTCCCACAATGCAATAAGCATTTGATGATTAATACTGTCAACCTAAAATAATTAAGAGGGTCAGAATCTAGTTTAAAGAGAGTTTATTACAGTTTATTTCCATGGGTCAGACTAGTGAGAATCCCAGAATCTTATGCCAGTAATTTAAAGATCTTGTTTAACAATTTAACAAGTCATGACAAGGAATTCCAGAGATTTTTTATAGCCTGGTGGACTTTAGTGGCTCAGAGGCCCAATAGAGCAAAGGACACAGAGCTGGAGTCATTCTACTGGGTTTGTCTCTAGG
This sequence comes from Daubentonia madagascariensis, assembly GCA_023783475.1. Lineage (NCBI taxonomy): Eukaryota > Metazoa > Chordata > Mammalia > Primates > Daubentoniidae > Daubentonia > Daubentonia madagascariensis. The sequence goes on along the minus strand of JAKFHU010000258.1, from coordinate 10,260,466 downwards.
TATCACCACTCTCTAACTATGTGGTTTTGGCCAAGGCACTTAGGTTCTTTTTGCTGTGTTTTCTCTCTTATAAAATTGAAATAACAACAACAAGAATAATATCCTCCTTATAAAACCTTTGTGACTAGTAAATTAGATAATCTAATGTAAAGCACTTAGTGACTATTTAATAATTACCTATCATCATCATCATCACCATCAACGTCGTCTGTCTAGCTAGTTAGTGGCAAGGATGGCTCACGTTCGGAGTAACTCCTAGTTAAGTTCTCTGAGCCCTTGTTTCCCAATAAAGAATGGGAATCAGTTATGAAACTAAAGGAAATATGTAGCTGCTAGGCAGTCACAATGGTTTAAAAGTGGCACAAAACACTTTTGTATCTATGTTAGGAAATACATTTTCCCTTTTTGTCTTTATTACAGCTTATGTAAATGAGAAGGGCAAGTTATACCACTTCAATCTAGTTTATTGAGATGGAAATTGGCTTAAATCCTAAATATTAAACCTTTATCAAGAGTGTATTAAGTACCATTGATGATATAGATTATTCTTGTTTTAAATGTTCGTAACATGCCTGAACAAAGCATGCATGGAGTGAATACTTATATTTTAAATTCTACTAACTTTTGTAATAACACTTATAATAGTTTCAGAAATATACCACCTCAGGAAAAAAAAAAGTCAAGAGTGACTATGCAATGCGGAGCTTAGGCATCCAAATATTCCTTTCAAGCAACATTGAGTCTTCATGTATCTTTAATTTTCTTGCACAATTCCTTTGAGAATTTAAATAATCAGTTCAGATGATTTTAGGCAGTTAAATTGGAAGAATGCATATGTTTAAAAACTTCATGTTTTTTCGTTTCACTGGGATTGTCACAATGATTTCTTGGGACTTAAAATATGCCTCAGATATTTAGAAAATTTTAGCAATGTAAGCACCCCCTGATTTTCATTCTGATCATGAACAGCAATGGAGGAATGGCATGGTCTGGGCTAAAGGCTTGTAAAATAGTTTCCACTAACCAAATTTTTTCACATTTGGTCTCCTTATCTCTAAAAAAGTTTATCTACTGCAATATTTGGTTCCAGAATTGAAAGGTATAAAATGTGTAAAGTTGAGCATACAACATACCAAACACTAGTCATTATTATTATTAATAATTATCTATGGAAAATTGTTAAGTGACTAATAGGTATTTTAAAAAGTGGTTTAGCTTGATAGGAAGTTTTGAAATGTTGACTAAACCTGTCGGGTTCTCTTCTTCTTCCTTTGGAGATATCTCTACTTCTGGCCTACCAGTCAGAAATGAAATAGTTCTATGTTCCTCTGTCCTTGGAGCAGCATGATTTTAATTCATTAGGTTACTTTACAACCTCAGCTTTCTGAGGGAGCTGAAAAATGTTATTCTTTTGTAGACTCTACTGCTTGTTCTTGTTGTTGGGGTGGGAGTGACATTTTCTTGTGACTTCCTATATCCTAAACCAAAGTGGAAGCCCTGTAGGGCTCTCTTTAACACCACTGGATGCTACTCCCCTGACTACTCTTGAGAGATGGTTCATGGAAAAGATATGAGACAGCTAAACTGGACCATTGCCCAGCTAGGTGAATCACCAAGAGAATTGAGCATCTTTAAGGAGATTTCTTTTAGAGGCACCTTGAAAATATATGGGTCAGGTTCTTCAACATTCACTCTATGCTTTCTGGCTAGTGACCAGGTGTTGGATATATTTCCTAGCAAAGCCCAAATCGAAGGGTGCTTAGTTGTATAAAAATGGATGTATCCAAGAAAAAGATGGTCCTGAGGCCTTGTGATCTCTCTCTTAAAGAGCAGTGGGCTTTCCTTTTCCTCCCTTCTTTCCATTTCCCTTTTCTTTGTGATTAAAACAAAGAAAGAATCCAAGAAACCTAATCAGAAAGCTTTCATTTCACTCCAAATGGTCAATGTAGGTAGATTTGTTTTCCCAGTTTTACCCGGTAGCTGGCACATACAGATATGGTTTGTTTTCTCAATTTATAAGCAAAGCGTCCTGTGTCATCATAAAATGTGAGTGAGTGCCCCAGTCCACAGCCCTTTGGTGGAGGACATGCTCATCTTCTCTAAAGGAAATTTCCTCAGCTATTTAGTCCTTGAGATTGCTAGCTGTCCTTTTGGATATTAAATGCCAGGGTGTTTATGACATGGTTTTATTACTTTGTTGGAATGGTATTATATACTCTCAGCCACGTGTTCTCTCTTTACTTCTTTGACTTCCTTATTCTCTTGAGCTCCAAATTTGATAATAAAAGGAAAACTTAGATAAAAAATAAATAAATTTAACTAGTCTTTCTGCTCTCCAATTGTTATTAATCTCTCATGTCACGCTTTTAGAGGACAGCTCTTTATCCTGTAATTTACTGTTGAGAGTCAGATTCTGCAGAGAATATGTGGGAGTTTAAAGTAGTTTGTATCTGATGGTGCGGTATTGTCAGAACTTGCTGGGGCGAGAGCTGAATATCCCAGCCTATCTCAAGGCCCCATTCTCACCCCAGGAATAGGGAACTGACATTTACTCGAACAGCTGAACTAGAACATGAAAGTATTTGAATCAAATTAGGGTCAGAGAGAGGAGACCAAGCCTCTCATTGAGAACACAGCAGAATCTGATCATCAATGAACTACAGTCACACTCATACTCTTCCAGGCTCTAATGGAAATCCATTTTTCTCTGGTCCTTTGAGCATCTAAAAATAAAGAGCTCTTGGCCAACGCAAGGACAGACCTTAGAATTTCTGGTGTTTATATCTGATCATCTGGGGTCATCGGCTTAAGGCAACCTAGATTTATTTTTTGGCCCAGTCAAATAATTGAAGGGGGTATGTACATTAGAGACACCAAAAAAAAAAAAAAAAAACAAAAAAAACAAAAAAAACAACTATTGCAAGGAGTAGACAGAAAAGGAGAAATATTTACCAAGTTCTTAAGCAGAGGAAAGTTGCAATATAGTCCTAGGAAAATAGGATGGATCTACTTCACATGACAAGGGAAGAGCTGAGGAATAAACTTGAAGCCAAGATAAGAGTGAGCAAATCCTGTTTGTTTAGTCCCAAGGAATCTCCTCATTGTGGGCACCAGCTGGACTGGATATAACAAGTCTCAAACCATGAAGCAATCTACACCCACCCAACTAACTAATAGGGAGGCTGGTCTAAAGAGCAATATCTCAGATGAGGCTAATTTGTGTTTAATCATCCCTTCAGTACTTGCTTGGTGTCTTTAAGGATCAAGAATATCTTAGTCTCCTTGGCTGTTGGCACAATTGTATTTAACTTGCCAATTATTCAGAAAGGAGCAAAGAGAGCTGCAATCTGGGCACCAGAGGCAGAAACCAAGCAGGGGAAAGAAGCTTGGCTAAATGCCATACCCTGGCTATTAGTCTTAGACCTATTGGTTACCCTTAGACCTGAGCTGGAAATGTATCTTCAGATGCCAGTGAGCACTAAAAAAAAAAAATCCAGGGCTGTCATTTTAACAGTTTGGACCCAAAGCAGGGAGGAGAAGGAGAAACATTTGGCAAGTTGTGTTCACCGTTCCATCCCCAGCATCTAGCATCAGGCCTGGCATGTAGTAAACACCCACCAACAGTTGATAGATAAAGGACTCTAATAAATGATTAGATGAATGAATGTAAATTCTTTAAGTTTTAGCCTCAAACTTATTTGCAAGCTCACTGGTAAAGCTTAATCCAAATAATATGTTACTTATACTTGTCTGCAGAATTTCCTTGGTGGGGGGAGAGTAACATGGAAATGGCACAACACCCTTTTTTCTATGGCAACAATCTTTAGTTTTGCCAGAACATCAAAAGCAGTGGGTCTCAAACCTAACTAATCACTAGACACATTTAGGGAGATTTAAAGAAATACCAATTCCTTGGAAGTCCTAGATATTCCTAATTCATTGGTTGGGGTTGAGTCCCAGTAATTGGAATTAAAAAAAACAAACAAACCTATCCTAAGATATTCAGTTGATGAGGCAGGTATTGGGAGCTACTGGCCCAATGTGTTTTACCTTCCTAGTGAATGTAATTATGAGCTCAGCATCGCTCTGGGTTTCTTTGCTTTTTTCTGGCAGTGGTATTTTAATATGTACGGGACTAAGGAGAAGGGCCCAACTTGATTTTAAAGTGAAAACTGTGATATAGGTGAGATTTGTCTTCAATATTGTGTTTCCTTGTTGTTATGGGTTAAATTATGTCCCCCTCAAATTGATATGTTGAAGTCCTAACCTCTAGTGCCTTAGAATGTGACTGTATTTGAAGACAGGGTCTTCAAAGAGGTAATTAAGGTTAAATGAGGTCATAAGGGTGGGCCCTAATTCACTATGACTGGTGTCCTTTTAAGAAGAGGAGATTAGGACATGCCCACACACAGAAGGAAGACTACGTGAAGACACAGGGAGAAGACAGTCATCTACAAGTCAATGAGCGAGGCCTTGGAAGAAACCAACCTTGAAAGAAACCAACCTTGATGTCCGACTTCTCACCTCCAGAATTGTGAGAAAGTACGCGTCTGTTGCCTAAGGCCTGCAGTCTGTGGTGCTTTGTTAGGGCAGCTCCAGCACACTAATATACTCTTTATCTGAGGCTGTCTCTCCTTCCAGCACCCCAAGTTCCAGATGCATGTCTTTAGATCAATTCAGAGATCATCTGTCAACTCACACCATGTAAGGATGCTGGTTCTGGTGCTGGTGCAGGCACGGGGGAAGCAGAGAAGATGCTGTTTCAAGATCCTCTCTGTAGATCAGTCCCACTGGAATTTGCTAGGTAACTGTAATAATCTGAGCAACAAATTTCTGTCTAGATTATTATGTATCTTCTAGTCTAAATGCTTTCTTTAAGAATGATCATCAAGGAGGAGCTCCTTGAGATTTGCAATTTTATCTTATTTATTTATGTATCTTCAACATCTAGCAAAGTACCTGGCACATGGGCAATGCCCAGTGAATCTTGTTTTTAAAATCAGAGGATTGCCTTGCTTCCTCTCAGACACTTCTGGTGACTGACAGCGCATTACTTATTGACGTGGCAAGTTCCTTACTTAGCATAATGATCAGGACATATAATCTAGGAGATATATATTATAATTAATTTTTAGTACTAATAAAATATAGATTAAGATACTAATAAAGAAACAAAAGTTTCTTATTTATAGTGTAGGTACAGTCTTCTTTCCATGGGTCTTAGCTTTGACCTATGAAAATAATCTCCCTCACACTTTAAATCCATTTAGTCACCACACACCTTTTGGCACCCTACTATGTGTTAGGCGCTGGGTATACAGTGGTGACCAGATGTGGTTGTCACCCTCATTTAGGTGGTCTAGTAGTGGGGACAGATTAATATCTGTAATTTCAAATATATAACCACAGACTGTGATAAATACTCTGAAGCGAATGTATGTAGATGCCATGAGAGAGACCAACAGAAGCATTTTGTTTAGAACGAAGACTCAGAGAAGGGAGTTTTGAAAAGTTGACATTTAAACTGAGACCAGACGAATAAGTAGCCATTAGCCAGGGGAGAGGAAGGGAAAGAATATTCCACTAGAGGGTGCAGCATCCGTGGAGACCCTGAAGGAGGAGCTGTCACGGCCAGGAACCAGAAGGGCCCCCTGTGGCTCGGAGCGGGGGCGGGGGGGGGGGGGCGGGGAGTAGCCCATCTTGTGTGTCCTAGTATCTTTTTTTTTCTTTTTTTCATGTAGTCTCCTGACATAGGAGATGAGATTCTCACCTAATAAGAGTACATTTACGTATGAAAATTACATATGAAAATCAATCTTATGTCTTTAGTCACACATCATTTCTTCCTTTGTTAGTTCCCTGCCCTAACAGAATTGAAACAGGAGTTTGCTTTCTACCTAAAATATTATGGCTATGTCTTTACTTCCTTTCTAGACTAAACTCCTGGGGCAGGACCCAGGGCTTATTCACACCCAGTATCCCCCGGCCCCAGCCCTAAGGCTAGGATCTCTTCATTTGGCTTTTTCCCTTCCTCTTACCAAGCACTCACCTCTGCTGTACAATCGCCACAGAGTGGGCACAAGGCAGATGTTGGGACTAATAGTGGAAATCAGGAAAAAACACACAGAACCATGTTAAGTATGCATTTTGGCCTAAAGCAGGTTTCATTTTACATCATTTTCTGCCTTATTAAAGATATTGAGTGGCTTGTGTTACAGGGATCTGGGAAAAGTGTCTTTCTAGTCATGTTTTTGGTTAAAAAAGAAACAGATCAATTAAGAAGTGTACCTGACACCTGGTTTGGAGATTGCCGGAGACCTTGGGTCTTTATGGAACATTGTTAATTAATAAGCTATGCCTTACAGGAGGTTTAGTGTGTTTTGTAACAGTAATTGCTTTGTTTTATAGTTTTCTTTGGCTCGTTCAGAATTTTACCACTTTTGACAGAGTTGCTGTCTTATTTGAGTTACTGAACTAAATTTATTCAGTTCTAAGGAAAAGGGTTGTGTCTTAGTCAATGTTGTATTCCAATACTTGGCACAGTTTCTGGCACATAGAGGTGCTCATAGATATTTATTCACTTTGTTATGGAATTCTGGAGTATGTAGATGCTTCCTGGAAATGTTCCTATTTAAATTATTATGTTGGTTGCATTGTGTTGAAGCTTTAAATGTAACTCATAACTTCAGGCCATCATAAGGTCTTCTTGTCCAGGTCCTCTGTGGCATGAGGATTTTAAACTGGGAGCAAGTACTCTGTCCTACATACTCCACTGGGCTAGGAGTTCCCAAGTAAGCCTAGACTCTTGGAGAATAGAGCCTGTTGTCTCTTCTTACTTAGCTTCATAATTATTTGTCACAGTCCTTGACTGTGAAAGTGGTCAACAAATGTTTGTGGGAGGCCGTGAATAATGCATTACTAGAAAAGGAATTGTACCAGTTCTAAGACTGTGATCACTAGAGCAGTGAGTGGCCAGTTTGTTAGAGAAGTGCTTTTTCCTTTGAGTCAGCTTCTAAAGATTTCATTATCTGTACTGTTGTTAGGCACTGATGATAAGACTGTCTAGAAGAATCTTCCTTAGAGCATTAAATCAACCTGTCAAAGGGGATCATGGTGGCTGCCTGGTCTCTTCTCTTTCTTAAATGGGGACAAATCATGATCTTTTGCTGGAGATTCAGTTCAAAATGTTCCTAGCTGCCTCGGTGATCTCAGGTAGCCTGAGCTATCCCCAGAATCTGTGGCAGAGATCCAGCTGTCTTGTTTTGAATACAAACAAGTTCCTATAACCCCTGGGGGAAACTTTATAGGCAAGGTCAGAACAAGTCATGTTTGTAGTAGGAACTGTCAAGATGCTGTGACTAGAGTGATAAAGAAAGCCCTTGACACTCCCCACACACCCAAGAATACTTCCCCTCTGCCACAGAACCTTCTCAAAGACTGAGGAGTCTAAGGAAGATGACACATTTGCTAGTTTACAGAGTAGCAGGGATTATTTTAGGTAATGTACCCATATTTAAAAAAAAATATTCTGTATTAGACTGAGAGAGTAGGTGTCAATAGGGAGTTAGGGTAGTAATCAGGGGGACAGAGCTTAGAATTAGGGAGGAGAGAAAGAGAGAGGAGAGAGAGGGAAGAAAATGTGTATGGGGGTGGAAAGAAAGAGAGAAAGAGAGGTCATTTTATGCTAAATGCTAAATGGAGCCCATGGGAATCAGAATACTAAATTTGCTTAGGTCCTTATCTTGTTCTTTTTTGTTGTTAAATCTTAAGATAATGTGAGAAAGGGCACAAATAAACTAATTATTCAAGTTTCAGTTCTTTAAACAAAAAACAAAAAATTGGCAAAATGTTAGCCTTTTGAGGTTGGGAACTTATTTACCACTGTATCCCTAGTGCCTAGAACAGTGCCTTATATCTAGTAGGCCCTGGAAAAATACTTATGAATAAAAAAATGAATGAATCACTACCAAACATTTAAAGGAGGATTAATATCAATAGTCTCCACAAACTATTTCCAAAAAAATAGGATAGGAGGGAATATTTCCCAACTCATTCTGTGAGCCTATATTACCCTAATACCAAATCAAAAGCATCAAAAGAAAAGAAAACTATAGACCTATATCTCTTATGAAAATAAATGCAAAAATCCTCAATAAAATACTAGAAAACAGCAACATACACAAAAGATTATGCACATGATGAAGTAGGATTTACCTTAGGGATACAGGGTTGGTTTACCATTTGAAATCAATTAATGTAATACACCATATCAATATAATAATAATAAAAAAACCTGGAGTGAGACTCTGTCTCAAAACAAAACAAAACAAAAAACCCAATGTGATCATCTCAACAGAGAAAGCATTTGACAAACTCCAACATCCTTTCATGATGAAAACAATCAACAAATGAGAAATAGAAGGGAACTTCCTCAACCCAATAAAGGGTATCAACAAAACCCATAGTTAGAATCATACTTAATGATGAAAGACTGAATGTTTATCCCCTAAGATCAAGACAAAAGGAATATATGCTATTTCCATTTCTATTTAACATTTTACTGGGCAGTTCAGCAAGAAAATGAAATAAAAGGCATCCAGATAGAGAAGGAAGAAATGAAACTATTTCTATTCACAGATGAGCTGATCATGTATATAGAAAATCCTAAGAAATACACTAAAACACTATTAGCACTACTATTAATACATGAGTTCAGCAAGGTTTCAGAATATCAATATATAAAGATGAGTTGTCTTTCTATATGCTTGCAACAATCTGAAATTGAAATAAGAAAAAATTACATTTATAATAACATCAAAAACAATAAAATACTTAGTAATAAATTTAACAAAAGTAGTGCAAAGCTTCTACACCCTGGAAACTACAAAACATTGTTGAAATAAATTAAAGAAGATTTCGATAAATTGAAGATATTCCCTTTCCATGGGTTGGAATATTGTAAAGATGGATGTCCTCCTCAAATTGATCTACAGGTTTAACACAATCCCTATCAGAATACCCATTGGCTTCTTCCCAGAATTGACAAGCTGATTCGAAACTTCATACAGAATTGCAAGGGACCCAGAATAGCTAAAACAGTCTTGAAAAAGAACAAAGTAGGAGAACTCATACTTCCTGATTTCAAAACTTATAAATCAATGGTAGTCAAGAGAGTACTGCCATAATGGAATAGAACTGAGATTCCAGAAATTACACCCATGCATCTATGGTCAATTGATTTTCATCAAGGGTGCCAAAACCATTTGATAAGGAAAGAATCGCCTTTTCAACTAATGGGGCAATTGGATATCAACATACAAAAGAATGAAGTTGGACCCCTGCCTCACACTACATACAAACACTATTTTGAAATGGATCAAAGACCTAAATGTAAGAGCTAAAACTATAACACTCTTAGAAGAGAACATACAGGTTAAATATTCAAGACCTTGGATTTGGCAATGGTGTCTTAAATGGACCAAGCAACCAAATAAAAAAATAAATAAATTGAATTTCATCAAAATTAAAAACTTTTGCACTCCAAAGGACACTATCAAGAAACTGAGAAGACAACACACAGTATGGGAGAAAATTGTTGCAAATCTTATATAGGAGAAGGGAGTTTTATCTAGTATATATAAAGAACTCATACAACTTAAGAATAAGAAGACAAATAACCCAATTAGAAAATGGGCAGAGGACATCAATAGATGTTGCTCCAAAGAAGGTATTTCTACAAATGGCCAATAGCACATAAAAAGATACTTGACGCCATTAGTCATCAGGATATACAAATCAAAACCACAATGAAATATCACTTCATATATACTAGGATGGCTGTAATTAAAAAGTCTGATAAAAACAAGTGTTGGTGAGGATGTGGAGAAACTGGAACCCTCATATGTTCCTGGTAGAAATGTGAAATGGTGCAGCCACTTTGGAAAACAGTCTGACAGCTCCTCAAAAAGTTAAGCACAGAGTTATGCAATGACTCTACAATTCCAGCTCTAGGTATGTTACTGAAAGTTCAGCACTTGTCCCTGAGGCCACATCAAAAGGACGAGGACAAGTGGTTTGAGGAGAAGGAAAGAGAAGTTTATTAATTTGCCAGCAAATGAGGAGGTTGGCAGACTCTAGTCTTGAAGTACCAAAGTCCTGCCTTGGAGCACAAATATAGAGCTTTTAAAGGGGAGGTTTTCAGCTTCAGGCTATTGCTGTTCAACTATAGTTGATGTTTCTGATTCATCCCATCTTCAGCTAAGACAATCTCCTGACCTCTACCCACCTGGACAATTCCCTTGAGCCATCTCCTGTGACACAAAGAACAAAGGACATTCTCCTGCCCCTCCCAACCACTGGCCTGAGGCAGGGATGCAGGTTTTAGTTCTCAGAAAGGGTGAGGGGGTTTTGAAGAGACAGAAAACATTTTTACCCTTTTCAGGCCATTCTCTCTGTTACAGATATGTATCCAAGAAAAATGAAAACATATGTCCACACAAAAACTTATATGTAAGTGTTCAGAGCAACATTACTTACAATAGCTGAAACAGCCAAAAAGTGGAAACAACCCAAGTGTCCATCAGTGGATGAATGAATGAACAAAATGTATATCCACACCATGGAATGTTATTTGGCCAAAAAAGATATATAAAAATTACTGATACATGCTACAGCATGAATAGAACTTGAAAACATTGTGCTAAGTGAAAGAAGTGAGTCATGAAATACCACATGTGATTCTGTATGTTTGAAATGTCTAGAATAGGTAAATCTATAGAGACAGAAAGTAGACTAGTGGTTGCCTATGAGAGGGGCCAATGGCTGGGTTGAGGGGTGATAGCTAGAGTACAAGGTTTCTCTTTGGAGTGATGAAAATATTCTAAAATTCACTGTGGCAATGCTTGTACAACTCTGTGAATATACTACAGGTCATTAAATATGAAATGTCCAATTTCAAATCAAACGTGTAGTTTATTATATCTCAAAAAAGAAGCAGTACAATTAATGAAAGTATGCACCTAAACTATCGACATAGTTTTGCTATCTTAACAGTAGGTTGTTTATGCCAGCAGCAAAGAAGCCTGGAGAGTGAGTGGTGATGAAATCACAAAAGGTGTTTCCCACAGCTTCTTGAGAATTGAATATTTTTCCTTGCAAGAAGTGGTCCAAAGCCTGGAAGAAGTGGTAGTCAGTCATTGCAAGGTCTGGTGAATACAGTAGATGACAGAGAGTTTCCAAGTCCAGCTTCTGTAGTTTGAGCAGCGTTGTTTGTGTAACATGTGGTCGAGTGTTGTCTTGCAAAAGGATTGGCCTGTCTCTATTGACCAACTTGGCTGCTTAATTGCAAGCATCCTTCAGTGTTTTGCCCAATTGGTTGCAGTAGACATCTTCTGTAACTGATTGAACAGGTTTCATTAAGCTATAGTGGATAATACCAGCACTGGACTACCGAACAGACACCATTAGCTTTTTTTGATGAATATTCGGTTTTGGACTGTGTTTCATCACTTCATCTTTATCCAACCATTGTGCCGAATGCTTGCGATTGTCAAAAAGAATCCATTTTTCATCACACATAACAATAGGGTGTAGAAATGGTTCGCCTTTATGTTGTGACAAAAGGCAAAGAAAGGCAAGCTTTGAGATGGTTTCTCTTCTGACTCTTGTTTAATTCATGTGGAACCTATCTATCCAGCTTCTTTACCTTGCAGATTTGTTTCAAATGGTCCAATGTTGTTGGAATAGTAATGTCAAACCTTGTGCTAATTCATGTGTAGGTTGAGATGGATTCGCTTCTGCTACAACTTTCAGCTCATCATGATCCACCTTGGTCTCAGGTTGCCCACATGGTTCATTTTCAAGATTAAAATCACCAGAACAGAACTTAAACCATCGACGTACTGTGTGTTCATTATCCACATCCTTCCCAAATGCTTCGCTGATATTTTGAGCTGTCTGCACTGCGTTGGTTCCACAATGGAACTCATATTCGAAAATAACACAAATTTTTGACTTATCCATGGTTTCACAAATATTGCTATAAAAAATTTTTTTGAACGATAATCACAAGCCAAAACATGCACTTGCAAGACTGAGGATGTATCTTCACAGTAAAAATAAAACAAGAAGTATCAAAGTGAGATGTCAGAGATATCAACTGTCAAACTTAGTACTTAAGGAAATTGGACGTTTCATACTTAATAACTAATAAAAACCATTTAATTGTATACTTCAAATGGGTGAATTATATGGTATGAGAATTATATAGCTTAATAAATCTGTTACTAAAAAATACTAATAAATATTTGAATAGAGTCTATTATAGAAGAAAATAAATATATAAAGCACATTAATATATTAATAATAAATTAATTTTAGTTAAATTAATTAATTAATAAAATCTTCAGAAATCATAAAATTTTCACCTTTATTTTTTTTAAAAGTCCAGCTCATCAGGATTGGATTAGATTCACTCTGAAGTCCTGCCCAACTCTCAGATTCTGTGGAACTATGTTTTAAGGAGGAGCTTCTTATCAGCTAGTGTTGAGACAAATAAAATAACACGATGCATTTAAATATACTTCCAACTGGTAGGGTGGACTTAGGCAAAACTATGACAATTTCCTTAATCGATATAAAGCTGAGCTCCCTGGTGGCCCAGGCTTAGCCCTCTGTGGCATTCATAGGAACAGAAACCTGACATTCAACAACAATATTTGAAAAGCAATTTTAGTACTATGCATGATTCCCCAGATCATTCTCAATACAGTGCAAGCGTATTAAAATCTCTTTCCCACTTGTCTGTCTTTCTCATTGACTCATGAACAAGACAGTTACCTTATAGCTCTCTCCTCCCTTATCTGAACTCAGCCCTCCTTCTTCTCCCAAAACTCTTTCTAACCTTGACCTAGTGGCTTCGGGTTTTTTCCATCCCAGCTCATCTTCTGTGTCTGGTCTATACTCATAGGCCAAAATTTCTCCACCACTTCCAGTATATATCAATTCAGCTCACGGGCAAAAAGGGGAAGAGGCTATAATGTCATTTTTCTGGTGACACCACCCAACACATATACAAATTAGAGGTGACAGGTCAAGACTGGAGGTAGTGGCACCTGTTGGAAGAGAAAATGGGCATCGTTCTGTGCTTTCTGGAATCTTCGACTTACCAGGGCAGCCAGAACATCAGTTGGAAGTAAGAGATGGATGGCTTAGCTCTCTGTGTAGTCTGTGACTGCCAACCGGATTTGAAGGAGGATTGTTTTAAACCTTAGAAGGCGTGACTCCTACATTTACGTTAATTACCTTAGGTAGATTGACCCCAAACCTTTGAGGTCAATGACATTATAAGGCTTCTTAAAGATGTAAAAGAAGCCAAAATGACCCTATTCTTCAAAACAGAGGCCTGAGGATGACGCTTCAAATGTCAACATGAAAACAGGCTAAAAGGGTTAAGAAATCATCAATTCCAGGAGCATTCAGACTGCTTTTCAAGTTATTTGCCAGTCAATAGAATTTATTGAGTGACTGTCCTCTGTTTATCAAGCACCAAATTAGCCTTTAAATTGCATGTTCTGCAAAGAGAACGTCCCCCTACCCCTTAGCCAAGATATGTATGTCTTTCTCTGCAAATGAACTCTTTCTGGGTGTTCTGTGGCATTTTGGATGCCTCTGAATAAGAGTTCAAGAGGTTGATGCTCTAATTTCACAGAAATAGAGGAGGCAGACTATTCTCCTTGGTTCCCCTGCTTACTCTCCTCTAAGCTGGTGAGAAAATGTCAGTCAAAGTTCAAATCCACACTGGGACAGACTACACTGACTTTAGAAGATTCTTTTGATTGGAGACGATTTTCTGATGCCACCTATGTCTTACGTTTCATAACAGATATCTTTCTATCTTGGTATCTTTCTCTGAGAAAGGACAACAGGCATCCTGTGCAGACATGTGGGTATCACTGTTGGAATGTCAGTTCATTCTCTAAGGGAAGATGCCAGTGAGGTGCAATTAGTTAATGAGTCTAAGGTCATTTGACATCTACATGCATTGAGAGAATAACTTTTTCGAGTGGCAAGGGGCCAGCTACTCCTATTTGAACTCTTTTTTCCCCTCTATTTTCTTCTCCCAGCTCACCTTTTGGCTATTTTTGAATTTGTTAGCACCAGCGAGCAAAGGTTAAGGAAGAGGAAAAGAACAGCACGTCTTGCTCAGTCATACTCAGGCGAAATGTTTTGAGGAGTATGACGTGAAACGAATAGAGTTTTTAAAAAAGAATCTGTGACTTCCGTGCTTTATGTGTTTGGATAATGAAGAACAGTAACAAGTAGCAAGACAGAAGTCTGACTTCCCACCTGCGGGAAGGGCACTACTTGCACACTGCCTGGATATTCCTTGCAGGAAACTCCTTAAACACCGAGGTTCTATGTCCATTCTTTGTAAGTTGAAATGCACCCTACTTGGCCATGGCTTACTTTAGGACGACGTGCTCGCCTGGAGACGACTTTCTGAGCGGGGGTCTCCATCACCACTCTGATGTTCACATCTGGTAGTCTTGTTTTCTTGTCAAAATAGAAGGTGAAGCCTTATCTGCAATCCAAAAGAGAGACTGTCTTTATAGGCAGGATTCACAATTGCAGTCTACACAGCAAGTGAAATCATTCCTTTGAAACTCCTCAGCTACCTTAACAAGGTAAGATTCTGTATATTTGTAAACTGCAAGCCCAAGATAGGGGCTGGTATCTTGCACTTTTCTAACATTGCCATGGATTTTGAGCTAGATTGGATGTGCATCTAACAAATGAATGGCATTGTCTTCAGGTCTGAAAAAGTAGACGCTATAGAAAATAAATAGCTGGGAAAATAGGGCATTCTTTTTGAATGGCTATCAGCAATTTATTTGTGAAACGTGATGATTCTAAAAGAGGAAACGTCTTAAATTTTAAAATTGAAAAGAATTATCACTACTGGCTACTGAAAAAAATGTGCTCTGAATTGAGATTTATCTGGGAAAGTTTGCGCGGGAATTCATCCTATGCCCAGTGGGACAGCGACACGGTAACCATAAAGCGCACTGCCATCATTGCAAAATATCTGATGTTGCCAAGGTGAGGATTATTCCCTCTAATTAGTTTGTGTGTTGGGAAGGGGAAAAGGAAGAAAGGCGAGAAGAGATTATGAAATGGTTGCAGGCCTTTCAAATGCTGTTCACTGTGGTTCAAACGTGAACCACTGGGGGCTGGCAGAGGAGCAAAACTTCACTGTAATCATGACTGCCTCGGTGTATTTCCCATTCCCATAACCACCACTAGTTCCTGAATGTTCTAAAGCAATTTTGAATAAAACATACTGTTTCTGACAAATGCTTGTGTAATTTTCCATTCTGTGCCTAGCACATGACTGTTAACATTCCTTAATATCCACTTATTATTGCTAAGAATGAATAAAATAGTGGACTCGATATACTACCACTTTCTTTTTAGATCACCCCAAATTGTATTCTTCTTGGTTTTATTATGGTTATTGCCAGGATTCACTATGGCCATTGGTTATTAATTCTTAAACACTTATTTGTGATATTAATGATGAAGTAGGCACAGCCTGTGTCCTCAGGAGCTAGTAGTCTAGCAGAGGAAGCAAAGAAAAAGACAACTAACCATAAAGCACTGGAGCAAATTCTGGGCTGGGGGTGTGAATAGAGTACTACTCAAGGGCAAGGGCACAGAGGAGGAGGTTTCCTGAGACCTTTTTTCCTAGGAGGTTAAAGGGCAGGCGTCCTCTGAAGAAAACAACCTCTGTGGGAATGCCTGGGTTGTCAGGAAGGAATATTTCCATGTCGGGGAACATAATGCTAGAATCCTAGCTTCCTTACAAAGGGCTACCGCAATGACTCAGATTTGAGGCCCTAAAAGATGACTGAGTCACCAATTATTTAGTTACATGTTTCTTAGATACACTACCTGTTAGGTAGATAGTGAGGGATTCTGGGTCTCTGAGGGATGAAAGTGGGTGCCGTTGTGGTTCAGCCCCCCAAATGGGTTTCAGAGAGGTTCATGGGAGATCCACATGTGCAGTAAGACTCAGGTCATGCAACTCCCAACTGTTCAATCAAAGTGATTCCATGGTGATGTCTGAGCCACAAAGGAGGTCCCAATCCGGACACTATAAAACAAGACCCAGACCATAACCAAGCCCTTTTTCTCTCTCTCTTTTGCTGTGACAGTGGATCCGGTCATCATCTGTGGTGTATGTATCTCACTCTGTAAACCTATATGTTGCTCTTGCTCTATAATCCTATCTTGCTCCCCCTCAATAAATTTCACCTCATGCTTGCCTTACTTTGGTGCGTCTGGTCATTCTTTGGCCACTAGCACACCAAGAACTGAGAACACAGAACAAGATTGCCAAATCTGACATAACCACATGCAAGAAGTTCTTTCTGTACTCCAGAATCTTCCATTCTCCTCACCTCCAGCCACCCTGGGTTAACAATTTAAATACTGAGTGCATACTCTACTACTGCGTTTGTGATGGGTTGTATCCTGCCAAATCGGAGAGTTATGATCTGGCAGCTGGCGACGCTGTTTTATTTCTCCTGTAGTATCACTACTATAACTATATGGTACTGCTTTGATCAGTGTTCACATAGCCTGAGGAGTTGGCGTTTCATACATAGATGCTGGAAGAAAGGGACTACATGTAACCCTTAATATGTAACCCATCAGTTGGAAAACATCATGGGAGAGAGTTGGCCTGTCAATCAGAGGCTTTTTTAGAGGTGCCCTTACCCATGGATCATGGAGGGGAAATCCTTATGGTGGTAGTTCTGGGAAGAGCTATGGGGTTGGGCTGTCCAAGGTCTCCACGCTCTTGTCCCCAGTAGCATGGAAGCAGCATTTTCAATACTTCTGAACTTCCTGTTTTTGGAAGATGTCCTTCCATCCCTGCAAAAGACCCTTTCTGAAACTCAAAGGAACCAAACCCTTCCTCGATATGCTCTTCCCCAGTGCTGTGGGCTATGCCTAGTGTGGGCAGAGGATTACTGAGCTCAAACTGGCAGTTTCTAACTAGGCCAGGATCTGGGACATGTTCTCAAGGGCTCAGCGTGATGGCAGTGCCAAGGCAGAGTCTGTGAGCCTGGGAGAAGACTGGCCTTAGCCCTGATGCCAAGTAGAGGCTTAGAGTTGTTTGCAAGCTGTTGGGGATACTTGGTAGGAGCATTGTGTCCGTGGGAGGGTGCTGGGGGCACAAGGAGACAGCCTCCATTCACTTTCAAGTACACGTGAACAGGATCTACTGCAAGTAAGGTCAGAAAATTTATTTATTTACTTGTTCTTTCAACAAATATTTATTGAACAATGTCCAGCAGTGTGATGGTTAATTTTACACATCAACTTGACTGGGCCACGGGGTGCTCAGATATTAGGTTAGACCATATTTCCTATGTGCCTGTGAGGGTGTTTCTGGATGAGGTTAGCATTTGAATAGGTGGACTGAGGAAAGCAGATTGCCCTCCCTGATGTGGGTGTGCCTTTTCTAATCCTTGGAAGGCCTAAATGGAACAAAAGGCTAAGAAAGAATTCTTTCTCTCTGCTTGATTGTCTTCCAGCTGAAATATTGATTTTCCTTCTGCCTTCAGACTCTGACTCAGACTGGAACTATACCATCGGCTCTCCTGGGTTGGACTTCTCAATCTCTGTAATCATGTGCGCCAATTTCTTATAATAAATCTCTCTCTCTCGCTGTCTCTCCATGTACACACACACACACACACACACACAGCCCATTGGCTCTGTTTTTCCAAAGAACCCTGACTAATACAAGAATTATTCTAGGAACCAAAATAAAGTAGTGAACAAGAAAATAAGGCCCCTGCTCTCACTGATCTTACATTCTTATTCTGTGAAATAGCTAATTAACAAAGCAAACAAACAAGTGAACAAGAATGATATCAAATCATGTTCAAACCCAAGCAGAGAATTAAAACAAGATGATGTGGTGGTAAGTGACTGGATAGCTTTTTTAGATTGGGTGGTCATGAAAGGTCTTTCTGAGGAGTGACATTTACACTGAGATTTGAATGCCAAAACAAATTTGAATGACAAAACAAAACAGCCCAATAGAGGACGTTCCCAAAGGACAGAACAGTAAGTGCAAAGGGCCTGAGGTGGGAACAGGCAAGGCATGATTAATAAAGGTCAAAATGACTAGAACCTAGTGAATTAGAGGCAAGGGGGTAGAAAATGAGGTCGAAGATTTGTCAGAGCCCAGGTAAGTTAGGGTTCATCAACTAGAAGCCAGAGAAAGAGTTTGAATTTTTATTATAATGATAATGAAAAGCCATTGATAATTTGGGTTCCAGGTATTCATAGGATCTGATTTGTATTTTAAAAGATCACTCTGGCTTCTGTGTAAAGCATGAATCATAGGACTTTCCAAATGATGGTGGGTTCCATTTATTTACCCATTAATCTCTGCTTCTTCCCAAACACTTCACTAAAATGACTGTAAAGAAATTTAAATAAAAGGTAAAAGCCACAAGTACAGTGAGAATGGAGGAGGACAGGACAGCAACACTAATTTGGAAGCTGAAAAACAGATGGATGAGTGGTATCTGATTTGTCAGCTACGAGAAAGTATCTGACTTGTCAGATATAAGGTGACAATGGAGGAAGCAGCAAAACATCTGACTTATACTGCAGTCCCCCTCCCCTCCAAAGTTCCTATAAAGCCTCAGGAATCACCAGGATCAGGTACCACTGAGGTTAAGGTGAAAACAACAGAAGGATTGGCTGAAGATCAGTTTAAGAAGCAAATAGATCTTCAAATTGACTACCCTGTTCCGTGCAGTTGGCGACTGCCCTTCCTGAACCACAGCAGACTGATGGTTCATTCTCTCAAGAGGGTAACAACTGAGGGCCTCTGGACTGGGGTTACCCAGGCATAGATGAGAAAAGTACCAGAATGAAAACAGGGCAATTAAATGAAAGTTTACATACTACACGAGTGCCTAGAAAGTTGACAGCCAAACTTATAATCTCCAGGCAGGATTTTGGAAAAGCTCTTTCTGGGAAAATTTTTACTAGTCTAAGAAAAAAAATTAAGATATTGATATAGGGATTCCCAAGGAGATAGCCCAGATAGAATACCTTGTGGGGAAATCCATAGTTATGTGCATAGTTAAGCCCTGTCCTATGGCCAAAGAGCTAACCAGCTTTTTTTTAGCACCCCACTGAAATACTCAGACTGCCAAGGATCGCCAGACATTTGGGCTCTATTTTGTTTCATTATCATGTA
The DNA here is from genome assembly GCA_023783475.1 of Daubentonia madagascariensis. Lineage (NCBI taxonomy): Eukaryota > Metazoa > Chordata > Mammalia > Primates > Daubentoniidae > Daubentonia > Daubentonia madagascariensis. The sequence continues at coordinate 10,241,178 of JAKFHU010000258.1, read as the reverse complement.
AACTATAAAAGCGGAACAAATGTACAAACAAACAGAACAAAGCAGCATGGAGGAGATTTCCATGTAAGGAAAAGAAAATGTAAAATCACCCAGCCTGGGCAATATAGCAAGATCCTGTCTCTACAAAAAATAGAAAAATTAGCCAGACATGGTTGTGTATGCCTGTAGTCCCAGCTACTTGAGAGGCTGAGGCAGGAGGATCGCTTGAGCCCAGGAGTTTGAGGCTGCAGTGAGCTATGATGATGCCATTGCACCACTCCAGCCTGGGCAACAGAGCCTTGCCTCAAAAAAACCAAAAAACCAACAAATCCCAAATAAACAAAACAACAACAATAGAAAATGTAAAATCAAATAAAAAATTCTCTATTATTAATTTCCTTAAAAAGATAAAGGAAGATATTGCATTCATGAATCAGAAAAAAAATGTTATAGAATAGAAATGTTTAGAAAACAAAAAGATCTTGGACCTAAAAAAACCCAATAGCTATGAAAAAAAAAAAACATAACAAAACAAAAATCAACTCAGTGGAAGGATTGGAAGGACATGCTAAACTGAAGAAACCTTCTTGAAAAAAGAGCAAATAAAAAAATTAAAAATACAAAAAAAAATTAAGAAAATTTGAGGACCAGGAATTCCAAAATTTTAATAACATGGATTAATAAAAGAAGTCAGGAAAAATAGAAGGAAGAAAATCAGTCAAGAAACTATTTCAGAAAATAATCCAGAACTAAAGTACAGGAATCTTCGGATTGAAAGGGTCCTCTAGATGCCCAACACTGTGGATGACAACAGACCAAGACATGACATTGTGAAATATCAGAATACCGAGGAACAAAGAGACCAACGTGAAAGCTTCCAGAGGAGAAAAACAAAAACATCAAGACAATTATTAACTTCAGGGAAAACAAAAACTTCCCCAAGAAGGGGAAAGTAACCATAGTATACTGCATGGCTTAACAGTAAATATTGTTAACTGCTTCTCAGGAGGACTTATTGGTTTTTTGGGCATTTGTTGTACAGCAATGTCCTGCACATTGAGGGATTTATAGCTTTCTGGGTCCTCACCCACTAGGTGCTACTGACCCAGCTCCTCTCCCCTACCCCCATACTCTGACAAGCCAAATGCTGCCCTGTATCTCAAATTCCCTCTTAAAGGGCATTACTGAGCCAGGTTGAAAATCCCTGGTTTACAGAGACGTAATAACGTAAATCCTGATTATTAATCAAACCAAAATTAGTGGATTGTGAAGATATGGTGACTAGGGGATGTGTAGGCAGAGAAGGGGAGGTAATGAGCAAGAGCCATATCTTCACTCTCTACAGTGAGTAGTCAATGGATAGATAATGTCCAAAACTGACCAATCATGATCTATTCAGAGATATGGAGGTAAATACAATAGATCCAATTAAAAGAGTTGAAGGTGGCTGCTTTTAGGGAGGAGGAAATAGAATGGTGAATGGATGGTTAGGGAATGCCATTTTTTTGTGAAAAGACTTGTAGAATTATTTGATTTTTAAAAACTATGTGTAAGTATAATTTTGCTTAAATTTAAAATGAGATTGGGGGTAGCAGTGGAAGCATGGAGACTAGTTAGGAAGGTCTATTTTTATCTATCTATATCTATATAGCCATCCATCATCCACCTATCCATCCATCCATCTATTTATCCATCCATCTTTCTATCTACCCATCCATTCATCTATCCACATACCCATTTTACAGAAGGTGAAAATGAGGATTACGAGGCTTAGAGAGGTTAATCAGTAGCCCCAGGTCAGTCAGCAGAGGGAGGAGCCAGAAAGCAAGTGGAAGGAGTCCAACTCCAAAACCCAAACCCCTGATCGCTCTCCTCTGCTGCCTTTAGAAGAGAAAATAAGAGGAAGGGTGAAGGGGGTGGGCAATAGGCCTGAGGGAACGTTAGGTGTTCTCTGAAGTTTGCTTCCACCTGTACAAGTTGCTCAAGAGACCTTGCAGCTGCTGTGATTTAAAGAGTTCTCTGCTCACAGACTGCTGTAGGAAAATGGATAAATGGAGGGGGCCATGGTTCAAGCTGTCCTTGATAGGCACTCCCAGGGCCACTAAGAGAAGAAAGAGAACTAGGACTGAGTCCCTGGCTTCAAATGCCACCTTCTCAGAGTGAGGAAAAAATGTCTAAAGAATTGCATATTTTAAATGGCTTGTCCCTGGGGCACTGTCTCAAACAGTATTTTTAGCACACCTGCCCTTGTCATTGTATTTTGCATAACTTCATAACCTTCCTGTATAGTATCTCTCTATGAATATATTTGAAAATAATCTCATCCTGAAAGTAGTTTGATTTATGTTTTTCAGCTTTTATTTTTTTCCTGGCACAAGGGCAATCTCATCTCTTTGCCCAAATATCCTGTTTCTTAACTCTATCCTCTTATTTATCACATCAGATATTTTATATAGACTTTATTGTTATTTTCATAATAATATTTTTTTTTGCAGAAAATTGGAAGCAAAATTAGAAAATTACAAATAAGAAGATAAAAGCCATCCAAATTCCACTGCCTAAAGACAATCATTGCTTGTAACTGGGTAGGTGCCAGCCTCTCCATACACATGAGAACTCCTTGAGGATGTGATCAGTTTTCATTTATGATTTTCCAGCCACTTCTGGCAGGGCACCTGGCACAGCCGACACTCATTAAATGTTTACTGAAGCTTCAGTTAGGTGTCAGGTACTTAAGCAAAGAGTATATTTAAAAATGTAAAAAGCAGCTAGTCCACTTGAGTAGAGAGGTTAGGAGTCTTTGAAAAAGTCCATATGTCTACTTTAAATCACCAAGCAAGCACATTGTCAAGATCCTTTCAAGATCCTCTGCAGTTTTGCTCCTTTTCCAAAGCATATTCCCTATTATGGGGCAACATTCTCTTTTGGGTCTTGTTGATCATGAGCTCACTGTGTTCGTTCCCACCTTTGAGGCTCCCCCTTCTAGAATGCTCTTCCCTCATGCTGTTATGCTGATCTACAGCCTATCCTTTCTTCTAGTTTCAGCTCAAGTCCAATTTTCTGTCTAGGTGTCCCTACTAGACTTCATTTATGTCCCTTTCTCTTCTAAATTCTGCAGCCTGTAGAGCCTACAGCTTAGCCCTTCCTTTCGGCTGACTCCAATCATACGCCTTCATCATTGCACCTGGGTTTATCTTCCTTCTTAGCAGAGGTCTAGGCATGAGGCAGATATGCAGTAAAAATAAATTTGTATTTTAGAGCATCTACTCAGAACCTTTGCAAACAGCTAATCCTAGGTTTTGGGGGTAGTTTCTGGGTGATGCTGAGAATGGACTATAAAAAAACGCTCTTTCAAGGAAATAGAATTCCAGCTTTGGGCTTTGGGATGATTTTTTGGATAGAGCTCAAAAGAGATATGAAATAAAGAGCTGACTTATTTTGAGCCTGTGCACAAGCCACAGGCTCACAACCCTTGTGAGCTGAAGAGGGTAGCTTACCTCCTGAAACCTCCAAGCACAGTAAGAGGATGAAAGAGCTGTCAGGTAAGTGGGGGAAAAGTAAAATAATGCAACCCAATTCAAGAACTTTGCACACAGAAATGTTTCATTAAGCTCTTAGAAAACAACTTCAACAAGAGCAGGTATTTCATGTGTAGCCTGTGGACTAAGGAGGTTTGCAGGATGAGGATGAACCCACCTGACTGTCAGACCAGTCCTGACTTATCCTTGGACAATCTTGGTCTTGCAAAAATTGAGACCTGACTACCAGGGAGAAGGCTCACCCCACTTCTTAGCTTCTCTCTTATTTTGCAATTTTGCAATTACCCCTACAAATGTGTATGCAAATTTACCAGCAGCACAATTAAATGTGCGGGCTGAAGCAGAGGCTGCTCCCCCAGCTCGTTTTCAATCAGGCTCTGCAGGACAGTTTCTCTCAGAGGCTCCATCCTCACGGCCCATTGACACTCATCTGTGGTGGTTTGTGTTAACGGGTTCTTATATGGTCTTTACTTATATTCTCCTCTCTTCCCCCACACTCCTTCTGTAAGATATTTTACCTCCTGAAGTCGGTAGATTGCTTCTGAGGGTCTGATGCTCAGAGTGTGGCCACTGGAGAAGCTGCAGTGACGTCCTGCCGCAGCACGGGAGGTGGCTCCTCAGGGGCGACCACTGGCCATGTTGCCACCAGGGGGTGGTGGGCACTACCAATCCTGGGGACAGGGAGCTGGGAGGCCCACCAGGTTAGGAAAGCATTTCCTGCACCACACTAGCACCAGGGGAAATTACCAGAGTAAGTGTGGTGAATTCTATTGATTTCACCAGGGGAGCTTCCTTCTGGTCTCTCTTTTTGTTTATTTATATTAGATAAATTAACTATTCATGTATAAAGAGTCAGCGATGACTTATTCATAAGATGCCATATTGCTATCTTTGGGAGAAGCTTCCTGAAACTGGCTGACTCAAAGATGCATGCTGGCCTCCTGGCCTCAGGGATGGAGCTGAAGTAGATACTTCTGCCATTTCTCCAGGGTGGTAGTGTGTTTGTGGTTGTTGGAAGCCTCTGAACATCTGCTTCTTTCAATACCTATTTCTTGAGTGCTAAGTGCAAGGCACTGTCCTGGTGGTGGTGGTGTGTGTGTTGGGATGGGGGGGCAAAAGCAGAAAAAGTATAAAATATCTCTGCCCTTGAGGACCTCAATTAGTAGAGGAGATGGGACACACCCACCCAACTCTCATGCCCGGCAGAATTCAGTTTGTACAGTCAGAGAGGTATGGTGCCATGAGGGTGTCTTAGTCCTTTTGGGCTGCTATAACAATAATAACTTAAACTGGGTAGTTTACTAACAACAGAAATTTATCATTCATAGTTCCAGAGGCTGGGAAGTCCAAGATCAAGGTGCTGGCAGATTTGGTGTTTGGTTCATAGATGATGACTTCTCACTCTGTCCTCATATGGTGGAAGGGGTGAGGGGTCTCTCTGGGGTCTTTTTTATAAAAGCACTAATTCCACTCATGAGGACTCTTCCCTTAAGACCTAATCACCTCCCAAAAGGCCCCACCTCCTAATGCCATTACCTTGGGGGTCAGTATTTCAACATACGCATTTGTGGGGGATATAAACATTTGGTCCTTTGCAGAAGTCAGGAAGAGAGAAGGGGTGCTAAGGCTCAAGGGAATTGGAAAAGCTTACATGGGAAGAGGTGGCATTTGAGCATGGCCAGATTTGGAAGAGGTTTTGGGGATTGATGTGAGCAAATGCAGGCCAAGAAAAGCTCCAAGCTATGAAACCCAGAACAACCTGTAGTTCTAAATAGCCAAAGAGGATGCAGTGTGGAATGGTGGGTTAGGAACATGGACTCCAGAATCAGACAGTCAGGCTTCCAATTCTGCCTCTACCACTCTAGGTGTGTGACTCTGAGCAAATTCCTTAATCACTTTCAGCTGAAGTATCCTCATTTGCTTGGACTGCCCATACTGTTTCACAGGTGTTGTCATTCCTGACTGGATAGGAAACCATCTTGGCTTTGCTTGATGGTAGGTACCTCAGCATCCAGAGATTTCAGTCTGGAATTGGGCAGTATTGGGGAGCCCCTCCCTACCCCACCCCCTTCCTCTGCTCTATTCTCCTCCTCTGTCCACTCCATCCACTTCAGGGTCTCAGCTCCCCATGGTGAGTGTCTCCAGTCTGGATGATCAGTGTTTCTGGCTTCACATACCGTAGGTCAGAGTGTCCTTTAGGGCTTTTACATTCTATGAACTATAGTATCTGCCGACAAGCCAACTTTTCCTGCTGACATTGTTCAGGTCCTCAGAGACATTAACATTGACAGAATCTCTGGCTTTTACACTAAGTCAGACCCTCCTTCCACTCAGGGGTAAGAAAGGGAAGAAGAGGGTAGTGAAGGGAAACAGAACTTCATTCTTCCACACATAAAATAGAGATAATGAAAGTACTTGCCTCACAGGAACTTTGTAGGAATCAAATGAGATAGCTTAAGCAAAGCCCTAAGCGCACTGCCAAGCACAGAACTAGCTTTCAGTAGTTGTTAGTAGTAGTATAGCTATATCCTGAGGGTCTAATCTATGGAGGCTAGAGGACCTTGGAGAGTTGAGATGACTGAGTGCCACCATTCTTCTAGAATCTCTCTCGTAACTGTGCAAAGCCCTTTAGCTGCTTTACTTAAGCTATTTCTAAAAACCCTAATGCTAAATATTGCCTTCATAAAGATTTTGTTTTTTGTTTGCAAATGACATTTTATGTTTGCAAACAACCTGACTCTGGCCAGCTTTGGCCAGAGGAATTTTTTTCAGGGAGCATCGAGGTCTCCACGAAGATTCAGAAAGGGTCAGAACCTGGGCAGCCCCAAGGGCCCGAGCAGTGGGACTTTGTACATCTTCTCCCCAGAAGTAACCCAGAAGGTTACCACAAATGTGACTTCATCACCCACTCTCTAGTCTCAGTTTCCTCATCTGTTAACCAGAGGTGATAATAGTATAGTACGTAGTACATAGGATGGTTCTGAGGATGTAAACAAGTTAATATCTAGAGAGTGCTTAGAACAGTGTTTAGTACACAGTAAACCCCATGTGTTTGCATGATCATTATTTTTAGTACAGGAGACTCCCAGGTTTCTGTCTCTTTGTACAAACATCTAATTTCCAGAATCGAATTGCCTTATGTTGAGCCAGGGGTCACCTTGCGATGAATAAGTTGTGGCTTGGGTGGGAAGATTACTTGGCACAGACATGGAGTGTGGGAGGACACATACCACCTTGTTTGCAGAGAATGCAGCCCCTCCCAGAAGCTATCTATTGCAGTCAGAAATGTAGATCCTAACAGGACTGAGAACCCAGATATAAAACCATCCTCATACTGTCATCTGATCTTTGACAAAGTACCCAAAAACATACACTGGGGAAAAGAATCCCTATTCAATAAATGGTGCTGGGGAAACTGGGTAGTCACATGTAGAAGACTGAAACTAGATCCATATCTCTCACCTCTCACAAAAATCAACTCATGATAGATAACAGACTTAAACCTAAGATGTGAAACCATAAGAATTCTCGAAGAAAACATTGGAAAAACTGTTATAGACATTGGCCTAGGCAAAGAATTTATGAAGAAGACCCCCAAAGCAATAACAGCAGCAACAAAAATAAATACATGGGACCTGATTGAATTAAAAAGCTTCTGCCCAGCCAAGGACACTATCACTAGAGTGAACAGACAACCTACAGAAGGGGAGAAAATATGTGTATGCTACACATCTGATAAAGGGCTGATAACCAGAATCTATACAGAACTTAGGAAAATCAACAAGAAGAAATCAAACCACTCCATTAAAAAGTGGGCAAAGGACATGAACAGAAACTTTTCAAAAGAAGACAGAATGGCCAGCAAACATATAAAAAATTGCTCAACCTCTCTAATCATCAGGTAAATGCAAATCAAAACCACAATGAGATATCACTTAACTCCAGTGAGATTGGCTTATATCAAAAAGTCCCCAAACAACAAATGTTGGTGGGGATGTGGGAGATAGGAACACTCATCCCACACTGCTGGTGGGACTGCAAATTAATACAACCTCTATGGAAAGTAATATGGAGATACCTCAAAGAACTAAAAGTAGAACTACCATTTGATCCAGCAATCACACTACTGGATATTTACCCAAAGGAAAAAAAGACATTCTATAATAAAGACATCTGCACTCGAATGTTGATAGCAGCACAAGTCACAATTGCAAAGATGTGGAAACAACCCAAGTGCCCATCAATACATGAGTGGATTAATAAAATGTGGTATATATATACCATGGAGTACTACTCAGCCATAAAAAACAACAGTGAATCAACACATCTGGTATTATCCTGGATGGAGCTAGAGCCCATTCTTTGAAGTGAAGTATCACAAGAATGGAACGGAAAGCACCACTGGTACTCACCGTCAAATTGGTACTAACTGATCAATACTTATGTCACACATGGCAATAACATTCATCAGGGGGCAGGCAGGTGGGAGGGGGGTGGAGGGGATGGGAAAGCTCTCACCGAACGGGTGCGGGGAGCACAGTTTGGGGGATGTCCCAAACTGTAGCTCTGACTTGGGCAGTGCATAGGCAATATATGTAACCAAAGTGTTGTACCCCCGTAACATTCTGAAATAAAAGAAAAAAAGGAAAAAAAAAAAGAAATGTAGATCCGAGATTGAAATGTCAATTTCCTTGCATTTTAAAGCTCCCAACCTCTCCACCTATAATCTACTGTGTGTCCTTCCAAGCCATTCTAACCAGATATCTTTGAACCAAACTCATGATGTGGCAGGTTGTTCTCACCGGAGGAGACAGTAAATGATGAATGATAGCAAGAAGGCAATGATACGCTAACACGTACTTCACAGCAAACTGAAGAGAGAACACCTGAAGTTCACTTTCCTATTTTAAATTAGGTTACACAGGCCATTAAGCCAGTAATAATAGATTTTTGGATTTTTGGACAGAATGTACAATAGCCAGAACTTATTGTAATGCAAATGAAAACCAGACATTCAAGGTGAAATATCCTGGGTCCAACTTAAAACTTAACCTTGTTGCCAACATTAGTCATGTAAGAGAGGATGGAAAAGGCTTTTAGACATTTATCTTGGTTTTTTTTCCTGTCATATAATTATCTTCTGTGTGCTGTCTATTTGTAATAAAACCATCTATTTAGTTTCTTAAAATAAAAAAAAATTTGTCAAGAAGTAGAAGTTGTCTTGGCTTTGGAGCCGGTGCTAATGATGGGTCTTTTTTATTATGAAAATTATTATCTCAGTGTAACTCTGTCCCTTTCTTTTAATTACATAAACACAGCTCATCCAGCCTGATGGTGTCACAGTGAATGGATTTTTAAGAGCCTATGTAGAAAATCCTGAGTTCTGGATGCCCAAGGATTATTTTTTAATTCTTTTACACTAAGTCAGTTTGCCAGTGAATGTTCTTAAACAGCAAATGACAACAGAAATGCATACGTTGTATACAGATTTGTACTTCTCTAAACACTCTTTGCTTCACCAGTAGACTGAACATTCCTCATGGGCAGGGACCTTGTCTGTCTTGCTTATTATTGTTGTCCCAGTGCATGGCAAAAAGTTATGTGCTCAGTATTTCTGTGCTGAGTTATGTGCTCAATATTTCTCAGAGTGAATTGGATTCCAGGAACTTTGGCTTCTATTACCACTGCAATCACTATCATGCTAATAAGTAGCCAAATAGACCAAGTGTGGTTATTGGTATTTTTGGGGCATGTAAACTGAGGCCAAAAAAAGTCAATTTACATGTCTCCAAATTAAAAAGCCAGTAAGTGAAAAAACAGAGGCTGGAATCCAGGGCTTGTGTCTCTCAGTCTGTCCTTATTCTATAAGATAGTACTTGCCCCTCTTGCCCTCTGTTTCCCCATCTCTGGCAGTAGGAGTTGCACATGTGATGCTCTGTTCCCACTCCGTACACCAGAAGGGACTGATGTAAAAAGTTTTGAAAAATTATTGTCTTCAGCCTCTATGAAATCCTTGTATGAATATTCCAATATGAAAATATTTAAAAATTGATAACAAATTTAAAGGTACTTGGAGTTGATTAAGATATCTGTCTCCCACATCCAAGTCAACATTTCCTAAATCCAGAGTAATTTCATTCATTATTATTTCATGGTTTTTTTTCTTTATAAGAAGTCATTAGGCTCATGTTTTGTTTATAACTTCATGATAATCAATGACAAGTGACCACATGGTTCCCCCTAACCATTTTGTCTGTTGAACCAAATTCTGAAACTCATGACAAATGTATCCAAACTCCACACATTATCATATTGTTTAGGAAAATGTTTGTCCTCTCTAATCTGTAGCTCCAGCTTCTTGAAATGTTTTGTCTTCTTCGCCGAACACATTACTGATTTTTTTCATATTTTTTTCCCTTTTCTTCTTTTTTGTTGCAGTAGTCCTAGAGATTTTTTTTTCATCTTGATATTATTTCCTTCCCTAGTTCTTCTAAATGTGTATTATATTTAAGGCACACTCAAGAAGCAGTTGTGTGTGGGCTAGAGATGGCTTATACTGGCTTGCTAGAGCCAACTGTTAAATTTTCAGGAATTTTGCAAGCTGATTATTAAACATAGCCATTACAAAAAATTAAAACCGTTTAAACTTACAATGTTTATGTATTACTTAAATATGTTTGTTGTGTTATTTAACATATTAAAAAAAGGTAATAAATATGTAAAACTCAACATTTACTAGTTATTTCACTACATTTTGCTATTCTTTATGCTCTTGGGTTTTTTGTCTGTTGTATCAGTGTGGTGGAATCACTACATAAGGGTGTATGACTGTTCATCTCTTCCCAACTCTGTATTCAGTGATGTCACATTGGATGCTTACAATTGGCCTTGGTGCATGTATTTTCCCCATGGAAATTGACAAACTGTACAAAGAAGGAATTTTGCCTCTGTAGAGCCAGTTGTTGAACATTTGTTAGCACAGCATTGAGTGCAGTGGTGAGGGTACAGCCATTAGAGGATGATGTAGCAGGCTCTGAGTCTCTTTTAAACAACTGTAACCTTGGGCAAGATGCCTAATCTGTCTGACCTTTAGTTTCCTTGTCTGTAAAATGGATATTTTGTGAGGAACAAAGAGGAGAATGTATATAAGACACATCACAATTCTTACCTCATCATGTGGAATGTGCTTAAGAAAATATGGCTGTTATAATTGTTAATAACGCCAGCCTTCTCTTCTTTATGTAGTAGGGAGAAAACATGTCTTTTCAGAGATAGCTGCCACTGCTTTTGTCATCTACAGAGGTAGCATACTTTGTTTTATGGGTAGGTACGCTTGTTTAAAAGTATGCCTTGATGGAGCTTGAGGTACCTTTTATGGACACAAAAGTGAAGCCCTCTTGACACAGCCTATTTAGGGACATTAAGTACGAGATTGAACCGACTTCATCTACATGATAAAGGGATAAGAATTTTGAGATTCCGTGGGCAATTCAGGAAGTAGGGCTGAGAGCAAATGCGGAAATGTGCAGAGAATTGGAGAGCTCTGGGTAGAGTCTTGCAGCGGGGGCTACTAACAGGGAAGCAGGTGAGGACAGAAGACAAATCCATTCAGGGAGAAATTTTCCACGGGGGGGTTGGGGGGTGGGTGGGATATCCAACTTCCAAGGTGAAGTTATTGCTGGTCTTGGCTTTATTTTGGCTCCATTACTTGGCTCCATTACTGCCACACCTAGTAAAAGTCTGGAATATTGTGTTAGTGGGGCTTTGGGGAGTTGAAATGAACCAATTAGGAGGGTCATAGAAGATTCAGTGGAAAAACAAGGTGTAATAAAGGGTTTAAACTGTACCTTGCACCTCTCTTTCTTTGGGAATCTACAGAAATCTTAGTGAAAGCACAGTTTCCTGTAGTATATGAGATAGACACTTGAGCCATTTTATTTAACTATTAAAGGAAAGGCTGGAAGGCTTAGAAGATATTTAGGCAGCAGACTTGTGGGTTGCAAGTAGCAGTTTCATCCAAGTTCTACACAGGTGATTTACCTAATCTGTACTTTTAGTTCTAATTTCTTTCAAACTGTAGTCTGCCTGTTCAATGGCCTGGTGGACCTCTCTAACTGCACCTCGAAATTAACATGTGAAAATTGAGGTTGGTATCTCTCCCCAACAAACATGCTCCTCTCTGTGGCTCATTTTTATTAATGTGCCATTTCTTTCCGAGGCATTTGAGGTTAACAACTACTAGAAATAGCAACCTAACAATTCATGCCCCCATAACCCAATATATCAGTTAAAAGGGTTGCTATGGACTGACAGTGTTCCCTTTTCTCTAAAGGATTCTTGACAGTTATAAAGCATTTCTACCCAAACTCTCTCCTGTGACTCAGACAACAACCTTGTAAACCAACAGGTTTCTCCCCATTTTATAGATCAGGAACCAGTACTCAGCAGAAAGGACTGATTTGCCCATTGTCATTCCATGAGCGGTGCCTCGCTGCTGCTGGTCTTCTTCCTCCTGGGCCAAGTTCTCTAAGACCCAAAGCTCTCCACTTGCCTGAGGGCCAGCTCTACCTGGGGAGAAACACAGGCCTTACCTCTAGACACTGGTTTCCATTGCTCTGTGGCATAGGTTCTTACATAAAGAGCTCCCCTGGTGATTTTAATATGGACTCAATGCTGAAAACTACTGTCCTAAACCTTCACTTTCCAGGCATGAGTGGAGTATTCTATGCTACGGTCTCCTAAATCTGTGGTCCCCGACACCCAGGATGTGGACCATTACTGTCTGTGGCCTGTTAGGAACCAGGGCCGCAAAGCAGGAGGCGAGCGGCGGGCACCGGAACCTTTATCTGTATTTACAGCCGGTCCCCATCGCTTATCACCTCCTGAACTCCACCTCCTGTCAGACCAGCTGAGACCTTAGATTCTCATAGGAGTGTGAACCCTACTGTAAACAGCACATGCAAGGGATCTAGGTTGTGCGCTCCTTATGAGAATCTAATGCCTGATGATCTGAGGTGGAGCTGAGGCGGTGATACTAGCTTTGGGGAGTGACTGTAAATACAGATTATCATTAGTAGAGAGGTTTGACTGCACAATAAATGTAATGCGCTTGAATCATCCTGAAACCATCGCCCCCCCCACTCCCCTCCCCATCCATGGAAAAATTGTCTTCTGTGAAACCTGTCCCTGGTGCCAAAAATGTTGGGGACTGCTGTCCTAGATGATATTAGTTGGCTACTGAACATGTACTAGTGATTCTGGAAAAAAAAGAGCCATATTTATTATGTTTGAGTTTTGATTATTTCTGTCTATGGTAGTGTGACTACCACTGTGAGAGTTAGCAATGGCTTGCACACATTACTGGCTGAGCTGGGGTTTCTATATTGTTTTCTACAAATCTTTGGCATTTGGGTGCTTTTCTTTCAGCAGGGGAAACTTGAACATGAAGAATCAGGATGATCTCAGAAAGAGTTTTATTCTGATGAAAAATAGGGGAGAAGAAAACTTAAGAGGCAGTCATTTTCTGCTTAAATGAGGAGTTTCCTGAAAGGGGAGATGTAGGATTCTCAATGTACAAAGACTAAGCCAAGTGCAGAGACTTGGAGTGGACCACTTGGAGCTTGGTCTGATTCTGGAACGTGAGGGTGGGAATGCCCAGCCCCTGACTCCAATAGTTATTGATCAATGTTTGTTCCCTACACCCTCTCTGTGTTTCCAGCTGGTAAACATCTATGCTTTTTTCAGTCCTATAGTAAATACAATCTTCTCTTACTACCTTCTCCAAGAGGCCTTTCCTGACTCACTCAGGCTATTACTTTCTCCATCATTTCTCCATAGAATCCCGTGATACCTTCTTCTTTCACAGGTGTTGTGTTATGATGTTAGTTTCATATCTGTCTCCCCAGCTAAGCTCTGAGCTTCTAGTGGGTGGAGATGATTCATCTTCATAGCCCAGGGTATGCCCAGTGTCTACCACGTGGGAGGTGCCCGCTAAAATGCTTCTTGGAACGGCTGGCTAAATGAATGTAAGAGTCAGCCAAGCAGAGTGGGAGGTGTGGGCAAGTAGGGCGGCTTGGAGAAACAGTGTCTAAATAGCTAGGGGCATATTGTTCTGGCTGAAATTTTATTGTGAAAAATGATGTTTTTGAATTGGGACTAGCACATATCATCCAAATGGGCTCTTGTGTGCTGATGAAAGTGAACAAAAGCGACTCAAGAACACATTAGACGTGAGGGCTTTTCTGTGACTCTGTTCTATGCTGGAATAGCATGAGAGGGGGCAGGGAGGAATCCCAGGCATCATATCCATGGTACAGAAACATTTGTCACATGAGTGACACAAATACTTAGAACGTGCAGCCTTCACATCATTGTCTCAGGTGACATAACTAATGGCATATTTTGTCATTGAGAGATGTGTCCTTTTAAATAACTTGGGCAAGAAATAGAGTTAGTCCCCAAGCCAACACATTGCTGCAAAATAGCCAAGTTATCAGTCTCTCTGGTCTGTAGAGTTATTTTTACTTTTCATGGCCTCTTTAAGTACTAGTGATAAAGGGTGGGTCGGAATCAAGAACTTAGTGTGGTGAACTTCAGAAGACAGCGTTGACCTAGCCTTCTAAATGGCTGAAATAATTCTCCTGGCAGGCCCAGAGTAATGAATGCTGTCTTTATCAGTTTGTGAGTTTACAAAATATCTGCTTGTGTAATCTAGGAGGGAAGGAAATAAATGGAGATGGCTTGCTGTATTTCTCCTCTTCTTTGGAGAAATTTATTTCAGTGTCTTGGATTTGGAGAAGGACAGATTGAGGGGCTTGTAACACCCATGGTGTTGTGTGGTTGGGGAGGGACAGGAGGGACGGGAAGGAGAATTTTTCTCTGTTTTCCTGAAGGTCAGAGGGAGGACACCATACAGGCAGATTTAAGCAGATGTTAGGAAGAGCTATGAGGGTTGTATCATCCTGGAATCGTCTCCGTGAACAGTTGTCTCCAGTGGGGCTGGTTTGTGGGTCACTGGCTTGTGGGCAACTAGAAGGCTAAGTCCAAGCCATCTTCTAAAGCTGCTCAACAGGCACATTGTCAGGGCTTTTCTCAGCGTTCAGTGATGCTGACCAATCCCTCTTTCTTACATTGGTCAAACAGAACATTTCCCTAACGGTTCTGATTCCTGAGTGAGCAAAAGACCATTGAGCAAGGCAGTTTGCCGAGGCCTCATGTTTTAGGCCGTAACATCATTGATGCCTCTCTTTGAAAGATTTTGCAATCCTTTCCTGTGATCTAGTTGAACTTTACTTACTTCTTGACCTGGCTCTGTGCCTGTGGGCTTCTCCCTCCAGATATCCGGATATGACAGCATGAGCAACAGCACGAGAGCAAAGACAGGCCAGGGGATTGGGGGGTGGGGGAGTGTTGGGCTGGCAGAGTCTCCCCTGTCCTGAGAAGGTCGTGTTAATATCCACCCACCATTGCAAATTGAATTGTTCAGGATTGTTTAGTTAAGCTGCTCCCAAGCCCGCTCACTTGGAAATGTGAGTGTAGGAAACATGAAGTAAATTACATTTTGTTTATCGCTGAGCAAATGTGTTTAATCCATTTTCAGACTCTTACAGTTACCTCTGCACATTGGAGGAGAAATATACATCAATGTTTTTCAAAGACTAACTCTTTTATTTTAGTTTTCCTCTGGTCTGGATTTTTCCTTTGTTTTGAAATTCATTTCTTTGTTCCTCCCTGCTGCCTGCCTCCTCCCACCAGCAGTTAGAAGCAGTGGAGGGACTATAGTCTAGACCATAGAGAGGGTTGCACACTGGCGTTGGGCTTTGGGTACTCTCCATGCTCCTACTAACTAGTACTATACTTTTGTAAGTCATTTGCTCCTGAAAGCCTTAGTTTTTCATCTGTAAAATGGGGGAAATGGCAATTACTTCACAGGGTGATATGGCAATTACTTCACAGGGTGATATGGCAATTAAATGAGAAAACACTATGCCCAAGATGGGCACTGACTTAAATGTTGATTGAATGAATGAATTTGCTGATGAGCAAACCTTGAGCTTGGTTTAGTGGTAGAATTAGGACAAGTCCTTATGAACTTCTTTCTGATTGCCAGATTATTTCTTTACACTGGTGGATTTTGGTTGTTAAGAGACCAGTCATCTGAATTCTTACTTGAAATGTTTACTTTACTGGCTAAGAAAGTTCTGTACATATAGTGTGTGTATGTATGGGTGCATGTGAGTGTGTGTGTGTATATCTTACAGAATGGTGTTTTGGTGTCATCCAAACAGTTTCTATATGGAGAACAGGTCACCAACTACTAACTGTCTTCATAGAGATGTATATTTCAAGAAATGCAAATTGGGACTATGTTTTGTGATTATGTATTTCTAGCACAATACTATATACTTACTGTATACTATATACTTACATAAACTATGTTTTCTATTACAGTACATCATGGCAGCTCCAAAAGAATGTATGGGTATGGAGCTGACATGATGTATAGTAAGAGGTGGTGTCAGATGTGGTGTTTGAGGGCAGCTTAGGGAGATTAGAAATGGGTAGTTTACTCCTTCGATGCATGAAATGTTTTGTGTTTTTCAAAGCCCTCTCACCTATGTGATTTAATTTGATTCTAGCAATATCTCTTGCAGACATATAAGTCAATTGTTGTTATCCCCATTCTATAGATGGTAAAACATACACCCAGAATACAAATTATTTGGGCAAGTTTGATAGAGAAGGCAGAATGAAAAGCCAAATGATCTGACTGGAGCATTCTTTTTCGCTAACTGGTCTCCCAGCTTCTATTTCTGTCCTTCTTCAGCCTAGTGTCCACACAGTGGCAAGAGTGACCCTTTACAAATGTAAAGCAGATCATGTCACTCTCCTGTTGAAAACTCTCCAGTGGCAGCTCCCATTGCAATTCTGATCAATTCCAAGTCCTTGCAAGGTGTACAGGTCCCTGGGTGAGCTGGCCTCTGGCTGCCTCTCCCCACCTTCACCTCCATTCTGCCTCTTGCTTTTCCCAAACATGCCAAGCACTTTCCCTTGAGGGCCTTTGCACGTCCTGTTTTGTTTGCCTGGGATACTCTTCCCCCGGACCCACATGTGACAGGCTCCTTCTCATCCTTTGGGTCTCAGCTCAAATGCCACCTCCTCAGAAAGGCCTTTTTTGATGGTCCTATCCAAAAGAGCAACCCCTCCCCACCTTGGTCACAGCTGTAGTCTAGCTTCCCAGACAGTGCACCTTGATACATTCGTGTCTTGTTAAAGGGAAAAAAGGGTGCTGCCATAGTGACCCCCGGCCCTAGCTGGATTCCTTCAGTTACTGACAGCCTTGTCTCTTTATTCTAGTGCTCTGCAGGCACCATCAATTTTTATGCATATCATCATCATGTGAATAGTTTGAGAATCACTGCTGGCATCACCCTGTATTACTTTTTTCATAGCATTTTTGACTATCTGAAATTAACCAATTCATTGCTTAGTTATTTCCTTCACTGCGTGTAACAGACTTTATCTATTTTGTTCATCCTTGTACATCCTGCAGTATTTAAAATTGCACCTGCCACATAATAGGTGCTCAATATTTGTTAAAACAACGAGATCTCTCTATTGCCAAGAAAACAGTGGCAGGGGTAGGAGACTGGGTTAGGACTTGAGATGAAATTCAAGCATTGAGTGGGTGAAATCATCCTACAGCTGTTGGCAAGGGACTTAAAACTTTAATTATCTTAAGAATTTAAGCTGCTACTACAAGCCCAGAAATAGAATAGATGCAGTAATGTTAACATTATTCTCCAAAAGAACAAACTCATAGCAAAATCAGCAGATTTAAATATAAGCAAAGTCTGAGGCTGTGTAAGTTTCTGCCAAAATCAGCATTTGTAAACTCATAATATTTATTTAATATTTAATACTAAAACCAAACTGCAGAAATCTACTGAGATAATAACTTTCATTCTTTGGGGAATATAGTAAAACCAAGCTATAAAAATAAGCTTCTCTTTTTATTGTGTGTTCCTGCTTCCCATAAATTTTGCCTTTTAGTAGGTAGATAGGTGAATGAAGGTCAAACCTTATGGCATAAATGACCAAAACTACTATAATAGCTATAATTTTGACAGCCAATTACTAATTTTCTCTTCTCTAAGAAAAAGCACAGAGGTACAAAAGGAGTAATCATTCCATGCAAAATGTAAAGCTGTGCTAATAAAAACATAATTAGAATTCCTTTAGTTGAATTTTATCTTCATGAGTTTTATCCTCACAACACACACGCACACAAAATTTGCCCAAAGTGTCTGTTTTTCCCCATTTGCAAATTTTTTATGACCCACCCACGCATTTCTTAACTCATATGGCATAGACTTGGGCAGACAGCATAGCTCTTTTTCACGTAAGGAACAAACAACATCTCTATTGCCAAATTGGTAAGAAGTATTCTTACAGTGGTTTCTGTGACATGACTTCAAATGGAATCATTATCTGGGGAAGCTGGGAGGCCACAGATCCTATTTCAGGCACTGATCAAGTTCCAAGTCTATCTGTACTTCGATCAGGCGCTGTGCGAGAGGAATGCATTCTACTCTGTCACTGTTCTTTTCATTTTTCAATATTGATTTCTTGGAAATAGGTTTCAGTATTCCAGAGGCATTACCAGTGGTAGCAAAGAACAAGCTTACATGAGGTCTCTACAATTGGTTTCAAAGTGAAACATTTAGTCGATCAGCCTCTGTCTTTAGAGGGAACAACAAAACAACCCACTTTACTGACTTTGCTCCACTGAAGATCTTAAGTTTTGCCTGAATTGAGCAGTTGTTTTAAGACAGAGCAGCTTTTGCCTACATTGCAAATCAAGGAGAGGGGAAAAGAAATTGGGCAACTAGATTGTGTAGCAGGTTTACCTGTAAGAAACTTCACTTGAGTTTTGTTTTGATTGAAAGTAAAAAAACCTTCCAGGCTCTTAGATGCTGCTAATGCCAGAGGCTATGGGTGACAACATGGTTTGATTATGTTCTTTGTCCCTGCAGTTTGAGGTTATTCTTTGCCTTGAACCTCCTCTTAAGGCAGGTGGTCTCTTTAACTGTCCTATTAATCAGCTTTACTCATTTCTACCACTGTGCCTTTGCCTACCCAGAGCCTGCCTCCCTTTGTACTATGCCTCACACAGATCGTGGGGGCCTTGTGAATGTTACACTGAATTATCAGTCTCTTGGGTAGATGAGATGTCAGCTTTTGGTTAAAATGGGCATCTTTTAAAGAATTCTCTATTGCTCCTGGTAAGAGTTTTAAAATTAGGAGACCAGGTTTCTGAAAGTTGCCTGCAGATAAGAATAGCTACTGAATGTGATTCTGGGGGCATAGGGGGGTGAGGGAAGGGGCTCAGGATCCTCTTTTAAACAAAATATCCCAGAGAGTTCTTATGTCAGGCAAGTTTGTCAAACAGAGCTCTACTGGGAGTTAGGTGGGGGGAAAGATCACAGGTGTGAGTCAAGCGTTTCTGTTAAGGTGGAAAGCTTAAGATTAGGATAGAAAAAAGAAGTTTATTTACCTTTCCCTGGGGGCTGGGGGTGGGGAAGGACCAACACATAGGTGGAAAAGGAAGACTGTGTGGCCTGAATAACCAGCTATTGAGGTTTTTTAAAGGGGGTTGTAAAACAGCAGGGTACAGCTGAGAAACTGCTGCATCCACTCCGTCCTTTCTTCTTGGTGGCAGGCTGATAACAAAAACTGTGAGGATGTCAAAGTCCAAGAGTTGGCTCTCCTGCCTTTCCGTGGAGAAGGGATTATTGCAGGAGATGTGACTCTGTCTTCCAAGTATGGCTGAGGCCTGGGGCTCACACCCTGCTGTTCACTCAGGAACTCTTTAGACTGTAAAAAAGCAGATTTTCAAAAAACAATTTTGAAAGAAAGAGATTTACATCTCTTTTCTGTCTATTCAGCTCTTTTCAGAGGTTGTGCAAAGCAGAACTCCTGCAGGGTGCCTGTTAGTGAGAGAACTCATAGGATTGATCTTTAACTGTTACTGGGGAAATTCTGGGATTAGGTATTTTCCTGTTATTTTTGCAAAGCCGCCCCTTTCAGTTTCCATGTCTAGGTGGTAAAATTCCTTAAGGCTATTCCTGTCTCCCTCAGATCCTCAGTGCTGGGCCATCTGAACCAGTTCTCAGGGCTTGGGTTAGTCATCAGTCCAGAGGCATAAAGTTTTTACATTGAAGGTAACTTGGAGCTAATGATCCACCCTCATTTTACAGAGGAGGAAACTGAATTTTCAACAGGTGCTTTATAAAGCATCAGGGGAAGAATCAAAATTACTTCCCAGGTCACCCGACATAGGATGGTTTTATGGGCCTGGGTAGTCACACAGGCCTGGTGCTCTGAAGAGCTCTACGTGTGGAGTTTAATGCTCTGCTGCAGTCATCTTGAAATTCTTCATAATTTGATCTTTCAACTTGTGTTTGGTAAGTGAAGTCCGATGGGACATGGAGCATATGCATGAGCTGAGGAGAGGTGCATAATGTGCATGTTCACCATTCTGTGCCACCCTGTCAACATATAGTGTCTGCAATACTGCATGAGCACAGGATTCAGCATGGGGGGCCATGAGACTCAAAGGGAGTATGTAACTGTACCAGACCAATCTGGGTCAACTTTTAGGTAACAAAGTTGTGGGTTGTTTTTCAGTTGCCGTGAACCCCCATATTGAAGGTCATGTAAACTGAGCATGCCCAAATGGATCAAGTGTACACCTGTGGGTGGAACCTAAGTGCTCTGACAGGATCAGAAAATGAATTAAGCAGATACCTCATGGCAGGATCTGGGATGCAATCAGATTGAGCCTTGGTGTCACCCCATGGCAGGATCCAGTCAGATTATGCCTCCTGGCATCACCTCATTGCAAGATGCAATCAGATCATACCTTATCACCCTATGCTTATAACACCCCCTCCTCCCTAATCCGCCAGCTGAGGGAGATAGACCTTAGCATTGTCTCGTATTTCCTTGCTGGTTGACTTGCAATAATGCCTTTTCTTTTCTCAAAGGCTGGTGCCATGGTATTGGCTTCTGTGCACATCAGGCAGCAACCCCATTATTTACTTGGTAACAAGTAAAAGGTGAGTGTGAAGGTCCATGACAGAGCCGTGAAAGGCCATGCTTTCCATTTGAACCAAAATTTGCTCCCAACATAGACAGGAAATGGCATTTTAAGAAACATGCATAACGAAGGAGCACTACCACGTCTGTCTTGCTAGTGTTACTTCCCTGTATTAGCCAACCACTTAGGCTGAAAATGATGACATAGAAGGAAAGGGAAATGTAGGAAAACCCACTGTTCCTTTTCCTTTCAGTTTTTCCTTACTCATCAGTAAGTTGGAGGTAGAGTGCATTGTAGAATATATGCACAATCAAGAGGTGAAAAAGAGACAGTCGAGTTAGTTTTGTGCAGCATTTCCACCTTTGTGGTAAGACAAAATACCTATGCATCTATGAACTACAAAATAGGAATTGGGTAATTTCTGTGATTCTGCCTTAATTAAATGCTGTCATGTTTGCATTTAAAACTGGCATTCTACAATGAACAGTATAAAGGTGAACAGTAAAATTCATCCTGTTAATTTAAAATTTCAATTTTGCTTTACTTAGAACAACTTTCGGTTGCAAATGAAAGGGCACCATGACAAGTTGAGAGAGAGAGATGGCGGAAGGAAGGCTAGAGCTTTATATGTTAGCACGCTTTAACCGCACCTTTGTCCTCTTTGAACAGGAAGCCTGCATTTTCATTTTGCTCTGGGTCCTACAAATTATGTAGCTGGCCCCGCTCCAGTGGTGTCTGCATTCTCAGACTCTAGCACAGTGCCTGTCCCCCGCTGGGAGGGGCTCAACAAAGACAGAGGTAAGAGTACCCCCTCAGGCATAATGATGTCACTCTGGCTCCTATAAGAAAAATCTGTGCAGCAGCTTTACCTTGGTTTCCATGGAAACTGGTAATGTATTAAAAATGAAAAGTTAAAACACCTTTCCACTGGCTGTCCCTCTAGGAAGGAATCTCCTTTAAATAAAATATGTTAATAGATGCAGCCTGCTACTGGCTCCTGTCAGACCTGAGGTGACATCCTCCTGTCCTTTAAAGCACAGGCTCCGGGAGGCAATTACCTTTTCTTTTCACACTTTCAGTCCAGTGAACACAATAAGAGAAACCCAGAACCAATCCATTGTATTCCAATGAGTGTGGAGTTTAGGGCTTCTTTTAAGACACATAAAATTGAGCTTCTCTGTCTCCTAAATTTCTGTTAGGTTGTCATTTTCCATTTTCTTAGAATAGAAAGCAGAGGCCTTTTAGAAGGGTTTGTTTACAGTTTGGTTTGAGTCAAACTTGGAAGACTGATCTCTCTCCCAACACTGAGTTGACTGCGGGGAGGAGCTAGTGAATTTTCAATGTGCGCCCCAAACCGCAGCATCAGAGGTGTCTTCTCTGACCAAGGAAGAAAGCAGCCCAGGGCGACAGCTGCGGACTTCTGCTTGGCCACGCTGTGCTGGCTCTGGGAACACTTTGTCTACTTCTCTGTCTGTGATTGGGAAAGTTTGCAAGTTGTCCTCCCATGAGAACATCAGGGAGGATGCTGAATATGAGCCACCTCTCTCCCCAAAGAATCCCTTCCCATGAATTCAGTCAGGTTAGCCTCTAATTTTCAAAAATGGTAATCACTCTACAGCAGGAGTAGAGGGCTTTCAAAATCATTCGTAGTGATTTTTCAAACTACAGAACCCCAGTCCCTGAGACCTAGAGATCTACCTCATTCTCTCTTCACCTCAAACTCCCCCGTAGGGTGGAAATAAGGAAATGAACAGCAGCATCAGGTGGGGCTTTCTAGAAACGTTGCTCTATGCCCACAGCATAAGCAATCTCATGCCACAAAGCAGAACAAAACAAAACAGAATTACACCCACCCCATCTGCCAGCCCCACAGTCCTCCAGACAACAATGCTGCTTTGCCCTGCACCTGGGGAGCCATCGCTGCCCAAGCTTTAGCCAGATTGCCCACAAACTCACCCGGGTTGCCTCCCTGATGGAAAGAGAAACAAGCACGCTAATGGTGCATTTCTGTGGAGAGGAGATAAATGTCCTAACTAGGAAGGCTCTGAACGTGAGTGACTGAGGCATCATTCAATCCGATTTGGGTAGCAGTACAGTCTAAAGCCTGAACACATTGGACAAGGGTGCATTAGAGACAAAGGGCAGGTTAGGCAGAAAGAAAGAAATGGAGAGTCTGGGGGGGGAGGAAAATCTTTGATGAGTTTTCTATTCAAGTAACCAATAAATAGCTTGTTAGAAATAGGTCAAGGGAAACTATATATTTATATATTCATTCTCCATCTATCTTCTGTGTCCGGCTTGCTGTCTAGAAAGCTTTAGTTCTGTGGTCTATTACCATTAGAGCATTAACACGAATAACAATGATGTTTGCAGATAATGGCTTTCAACATGACAGAATTTTCTGGAAGTGTAGTGTGCTGGGAAGTCAGGCTAATTTCTTTGCAGGGATCTTTACATCGCCCTTCAAGTCCCTGCTGAAAAATCAACTCATCTGGGAAGAATTGTAGGCTTTCCTGCCCCACATCCCCGCCCCCACTCGCCACCATGCATACTTCCCATACCTCTAATATCCCAACAGGTTTAAAAAACCTTTTAAAAAATTAACACCTTTGTCTTTGCTTCTATTATTGCAGTGGGTTAGTGCAGTAGAAAGGAATGGGGACATGGCATCAAGCAGGACTGGGTGCAAAGTCCAGCTGTCTTGCATAGAAGCTATGTGATTTGGGGAAAGCTATAACGCTTGGATTCTTCAGCTATAAAGCAGAGATGACAGTAATACATACCTGGAACTGTTTTTTATAAGATTTAAATGAAGTATTAAATAATATATGTAAAATGCAGAATATGCATTATTCAAGAATAAATGTCTAAGATAATTATTCAGACAATAGTCACCTGCACTATTGCAATATCTTATGATCCCTAGAACTTGTGAATATGTTACCGTACATGGCAAAAGGGACTTTGCAGAGGTGACTGAGTTAAGAATCTTGGGATGAGGAGATTATCTTGCATTATTTGAGTGGGTCCAATGTAATCCCACGAGTCCTTAAAAGCGGAAAAGGGAGGCAGAAGAGAGGGTCCTTAATGCTGAGATGTGAGGACTCTCACAACACTGCTGTCTCTGCAGATGGAGGAAGGGCACCAGGATCCAGGGACTGCAGGTGGCCTCTAGAAGCGAGAAAAGGCAAGGAAATGGACTTTCCCCTAGGGCCTTCAAAAGGAATGCAGCCCTGCCAACACCCTCGTTTTAGCCCAGTGAGACCTGTGTTGAAGTTTTAACTTACAAAGCTGTAAGATAATACATTTGTGCTGTTTTAAACTACTGAGTTTTTGGTAATTTGTTATAACAGCAATAGAAAGTGAATGCACTCCCCGTCATCATTCTCCAACCAACAACCAGAGGGGACTTTTTTTAAAACCTTGGAAAATTCATGTTATTTTTCTGCTCAAAGCCCTCCAGTGGCACCTCTCTCAGAGTACTCCAAAGTCCTACAGTGGCCCTCAGGACCCTGTGAGATCTGGCTCTGCCACCTCTCTGACCAGAGCTCTATGAATCTTCCCTCTCTTGCTCCACGGCTGTCGCTCAGACACATCAAGCCCTCTCCTCACTGCAGGGCCTTTGGCTGGACTCAGGTTCCCCCTACACCCTCAGAGAGTTGGCATGTTATGCTGGGTAAACACGATTAAAGGAGTTAATCCGTGTAAAGAACTTAGCACTGTACCTGCTTCAGCTAGACTAGTAACTGTCTCCATAACCGTCTCAGCAAATGTGTGTGGCTTGCCGCCTCTTCATGTCTCTGCTCGGCTTACCACTCCTGTCATTCTGTGTCACTTACCAATTTTTCCTCTCTATATTCATCTCTACCCGATGTGCTAAGTATTTGATGGCTAGTTTTCATTGTATCCCCTGCTAGACTACGTGCTCCACAAGAGCAAGGGCTTTCTTTCGTTCATTATTGAACCCTCAGCCCCTGGAACAGTGTGTGGCACCAGTAGGCTCCCAGTGTTTGGGAATGGAGTCCTTCCCATCAGGAATGCTGAAGAGGAAACATCGATAGTGAATCTGAGGTTGAACTGAGCCCTCTGAGGTTATATTTATCCCCCAAGTTGAAGATGTTGCTCATGTTCACAAAGCCAATAAGAAGTAGAACCAGCATTCGAATCCTTATTATTTTTTTTTTTAATATCTCAGCCAAAGTTTGTCATGGGTACTGTCTCATGCCCCTTCAAGCTGGGTGTGCCCTTCCCAAGAAACCCCTCTTCTGGGTTCCTCCATGTTTCTACCTCTGGGAAACAAATTTTACTTGCCCAAGTCCTTAGGTACCTGCATGGTGCCATGCAATAGTTGGTATTTATGCCTTAATAAAACAATTTATATATACTCAGGAAGCATGAGGCACTAATGGAGCTCAAAATGTACATGACCTCAGAGTACATCTACAGGTACAAAATGTTGACCATGAAGCAGGCAGGAGGGATACTTCTCAAATCATATCACATAAAGAGTTGACATTTAAAACTGCTGAGCTGTGAGTTGTCAGTGCTGCTATAGAAACTGTTAAAAGTAGCATGTGACCTATTTGAGATTTAAGTCCTGCAGTGGTATAGGTCATTGATAGTCATCTTATTTGAAGATATTTGTCCGTGGATCGTGGTAGCATTTTGCTACCACATACAGACTTTGTGTACACAGAAATTACTGGATCAAGTATTTTGAATAAACTTACTATTCAGGCTATTGATAGGTTTTTTAAATGAAATAAATGATGGCTTATTTGATTAAATTAATGCTATCAACTGGTTGACTTGTATGTCAATCAGCGTTTTGGTGCAGATAATAAAGACCACTCTGTTTTTAAAGATTTTTTTCTTTTTATTGCAGTAAAATATACCTAGCATAAAATTTACCATTTTAACCATTTTTAAGTGTGCCATTCAGTAGCATTAAATACATTCACAATGTTGTGCAACCATCACCACTATCCATTTCCAGAACTTGTTCATCATCTGAAACAGAAACTCTGTATTTGTTAAGCAATAACTCCCTATTCCTCCAGCACCTGGTATCCTCATTATACTTTTTGTCTCTTTGAATTTTCCTATTCTAGGTTCCTCATGTAAGTGGAATCATATAATATTTGTCCTATTGTGTCTGGCTTACTTCACTTAGCACAATGTTTTCAAGATTCATCCATATTGTAGTATCTACTAGAATCTCATTCTTTTTCAAGACTGAATAATCTTCCATGGAGTTGTGTGTGTGTGTGTGTGTGTATACCACATTTTGTTTATCCATTCACTTGTTAATAGACATTGGGGTTGTTTCTACCTTTTGGCTATTGTGAGTAATGTTGCTATGAACATTGTTATACAAGTATCTGTTTGAGTCATTGCTTTCAATTTTGAGGGGTGTATAACTAGAAGTGGAATTGCTGGATCATACGGTTTAACTTAATCCTATGTTTAACTTTTATGGAACTGCCAAACAGTTTTCCACAGCAGCTGCACCATTTTATATTCCTAACAGCAATGTACAAGAGTTCCAATTTCTCCACATCCTTACCGACACTTGTCATTTTCCTTTTTTTTGGATAATAGTCATCCTAATGGGTATGAAGTGGTACCTCATTGTGGTTTTTGATGTTCAGCATCTTTTCATGTGCTTTTTGACCATTTATATGTCTTCTTTGGAGAAATAGTTATTCAAGTCTTCTGCCCAACTGGGTTGTTTTTGTTGTTGTTGAGTTTTTTGAGTTTTTAAAATATGTTCTGGATATTAATCTTCTTCCCAAAGTTTTCTAGTTTTAGCTCTTACATTTAGGTGTTTGATCCATTTTGAGTTAATTTTTGTAAGATGTGTTGTAAGTGTGTTGTAAGATAAGGGTTCAACTTCATTCTTTTGCATTTGGATATTCAGTTTTCCCAGCACCAAAAAAAACTATTCTTTCTCCATTAAATAGTCTTTATATTCTTGTGTGTGAAAATCAATTGACAATATATGTGAGGGTTTATTTTTGGGCTTTCCATTTTATTCTATTATGTCTGTTCTTATGCCTGAATAACACTGTTTTGATAATCATAGCTCTGCAATAAGTTTTGAAATCAGGAGGTATGAGTCCTCCAAATTTGTTCTTCTTTTTCCAGATTGTTTTAGCTTTTCCAGGTCTCTTGAGATTCTATGTGAATTTTAGGGTGGGGTTTTCTATTTCTGCAAAATATGATCGGCATTTTGATAGAGACTGTGTTGAATCCATAGATTGCTTTGGGTAGTATTGTCATCTTAACAATATTAAGTCTTCCAATTCATGTACAGGAGATGCCTTTCAATTCATTTATCTCTTTAATTTCTTTCAGCAGTGTTTTGTAATTTTCATTGTACAAGTCTTTTGACTACTTGGTTAAATTTATTCCTAAGTATTTTATTCTTTTTGGTGTTATTGTAAATGGAATGGTTTTCTTAATTTCCTTTTTAGGTTGTTTCTTGTTAGTATATAGAAATGTAACTGATTTTTGGCATGTTGAGTTTGTATCCTGTAACTTTGCTGAATTTGTTTATTAACTCTAGTAGTTTTTTTGTGGAGGCTTTAGAGTTTTCAACATATAAAATAAGGTCATTTGCAAACAAAGATAATTTTAATTCTTCCTTCCTAATTTTGATGCTTTTTATTTCCTCTTTTTTTTTACCCTAATTGCTCTGCTTGGAACTTCCAATATTATGTGGAATATAAGTGGTAAAAACATGCATCCTTGTCTTTTCCTGATCTTAGGAGAAAAGCTTTCAGTCTTTCACCATTGAGTATGGTGTTAGCTGTGAGCTTTTAATATATGGTCTTTATCATGTTGGGAAGATTTCCGTCTATTTCCAGTTTATTGAGAATTTTTATCATGAAGGTGTTGAATTTTTTCAAATGCTTTTTCTGCATCAATTGCAATGATAGTGCTTTCTTCCCCTCATTCTGTTAATGTGGTATATGACATTGATTGTTTTATGTATATTGAACGTTTGCATGTTTCTGGAATAAATCCCACTTGATCATGGTGTATACTTCTTTTAATATGCTTCTGAATTCTGTTTGCTAGTATTTTACTGAGGATTATTGTATCACTATTCATCAGGGATATTGATCTGTAGTTTTCTTTTCTTGTACTGACTGTCTTTCTCTGGCTTTGGTATCAGGATAATGCTGGCCTCGTAGAATGGGTTAGGAACTGATCCTCCTCTTCAATTTTTTTGGAAGAGTTTGAGAAAGATTGGTTTTCTTCTTTAAATGTTTGATAGGATTCATAGGTGAAGCCATCTGGTCCCAGGCCTTTCTTTGCTGGGAGGTTTTTGATTACTGACTCAATCTCTTTACTAGTTCTAAGTCTTTCCACATTTTCTATTTCTTCATGATTCAGTTCTGGTAGATTGTGTATTTCTAGGAATGTGTCCATTTTATTTAGGTATCTAGGTTACCTAATTTGTTGGCATACAATTGTTCCTAGTATTCTCTTATAATCTTTTTTATTTCTGTAAAGTTTTTAGTAAAGTCCTACTTTCATTTCTAATTTCAGTAATTTGAGTCCTCTTTTTTTAATCGCTAAAAATGTATTAATTTTGTTGATATTTTCAAAGAACCACCTTGTGGTTATGTTGTTTATCTATTCTCTATTTCACCCTATTCTTTTACTAGCTTTGTAAAGTTTGCTCTTCCTTTTCTAGTTCCCTAAGGTGAAAAGGTAGGTTACTGATTGGAGATCTTTCTTCTACTTTCATAAATGCATTTATAGTTGTAAATTTCAATCTTAACACTGATTTTATTGCATCCCATATGTTTTGGTGTGTTGTGTTTTCATTTTCATTTGTCTTGAGGTATTTTCTAATTTCCCTTTTGGTTTCTTCTGTGACTACTTGGTTGTTTAAGAGTGTGTTGTTTAATTTCCATGTATTTGTGAACATTCCATTTTCTTTCTGTTATTGATTTCTAGTTTTATTCCATTTTGATCAGAAAAGACAGTTTATATGATTTCAGTCTTTTAAAGTTTATTGACTTGTTTTGTGCTCTAATATATGGACTATCCTAAAGAATGTTCCCTTAACACTTGAGAAAGATATGTAATCTACTGTATATTTCTGTTGGGTACAATTGGCTTATAGTATTGTTCAAATCCTCTATATTTTTATTGATCTTCTGTCTGGTCATTCTATCTATTGTTGAAAGTGGAGTATTGAAGTCTCCAACTATTATTGTGGAACTGGCTATTTTTCCCTTCAATTCTGTAAATATTTCTTTCATAAATTTGGGGGTTCTATAGTTTGTTGTATATATGTTTAAATTTATATCTTCTTGATTAATTGATCCCCTTATTAATATATAATATCCTTCTTTGACTCTTGCAACCATTTTTGACTTAAATTCTATTTTGTCTGATATAAGTATAGCCATTCCAGCTCTCTTTTGGTTACTATTTACATGAATATGTTTATCCTTTCACTTTCAATTTATTTGTGTCTTTAGACTTCAAATGAGTCTCTTGTAAGCAACATACTGTTGCTTACATACTGTTTTTTTTAACACATTGACTGCCACCTACAAAAAACCACAAACTTTTCCTTGGGGCCACAGTGTTTTATTATGAAAATAGAATAAAAACTTCAAGTGTAATTTAAAGGTAATCATAAATAGAAAAATGAAATTTATTGACTTCTATTAATTTAATCTATGCTTTTAGAATTAAATTGTCAATATTAATTGTAACAATAAGAACATCAACAAGTAAGATTTTATATATGCTTCATGCAGCCTTGGGATCAAAACTAGAGTGAGTTAAATACAACTCTTATGCTAGTCAATGTGTTAAACGCATCCTACCAATCTCTGCCTTTCAATTGGAGAGTTTAATCCATTAACATTTAAAATAACTACTGATAAGAAAGGATTTACTTCTGCCATTTCACTATTTATTTTCTGTATGTCTTAAAGCTTCTTTGCCTCTCATTTCCTTCATTATTGCCCTCTTTGGCCTCCTTTTGTGTTTAGTTGATTTTTGTGTAACATTTTGTGTGACATAATCTTTCTCATTTCTCCTTGTATATATTCTATAGATATTTTCTTTATGGTTACTATGGGAATTACATATAATATCCTAAAATTATTACAATATCATTTGAATTGATACCTTGTTAATTTCATTTGCCTGCAAAAACTACTGCTATATGGCTCTGTCCCCCCTTTGTTATTGATGTCACAAATGCATCTTTTTATACATTGTGTGCCTAATAACATAGACATATGGTAATTTTTATGCCTTTGTCCTTTAAATTCTGTAGAAAATAAAAAGTGGAGTTACAAACCAAAATCATAAGCCCAAATTGCTGGCTTTTATATTTGCACATATATTTACCTTTACTGGAGATCTTTGTATCTTCGTTTAGCTTTGAGTAGCTGTTTATCATCCAGTCATTTCAACCTGAAGGACTCTCTTAGCCTTTCTTGTGGGGCAGGTCCAGTGGTAATGAACTCCCTCAGCTTGTGTTTGACTGAGGACATCTAAATTTCTCTCTCATTTTTGAAGGACAGTTTTACAGATACAGGATTTTTGTTTGACAGTTTTTTTCTTTCAGCACTTTAAACATATTATCCCACTGCCTTCATGTCTGAAATGATTCTGCTGAGAAATTCATTGCTAATCTTTTTATAAAAAAATTATTTATTTAATTGACAACTAGCAATAGTGTATATTTATGGGGTACAATGTGATGTTTTGATCTAGTACATACATTATGAAAAGATTAAATTAGGCTAATTAACATATCCATCACCTCAGCTACTTGTTTTTTTTGTGGTGAGAATATTGACAATCTATCCTTTTAGCAATTTTGAAATATATAATACATTTTTATTAACTATGGTTACCATGCAGTGTAATTCAGCACTAAAATTTATTCCACCAGTCTAACCGAAACTTTGTACCCTTTGATCAACACCTCCCCTTTCTCCATCCCTCCCCTGTCCCAGCCTCTACTAACCACCTTTCTACTCTCTGTTTCTATGAGATCAACTTTTTTAGATTTCACATATAAGTCAGATCACACAGTATTTGCGTGCTCTTTCTGTGCCATGCTTATTCACTTAGCATAATGTCTTCTAGGTCCATCCAGGTTGTCACAAATGACAGAATGCCCTTCCTTTTTAAGCGTGTATGGTATTCCAATGTGTATGTTTGCCACATTTTTTTATCCATTCATCCATTGATGATAACCTTATTGAGGATCTCTTCATGAGTTTCAGCACTGTAGGTGAAAAAAAATCTTTTCTTTGCCCATTGCTAGGTTCATGGCTGAGGCCCCTAAAGCAAAAGACAGATTAAAACAAGAGAAAAAACATACATATTTATTTAATATAAGTTTTATGTGACATGGGAGACTTCATAAGGACATGAAGACCCAAGGATATAGGTAAATCAGTGTATGCTAGGTTTGATAGAGAAGTGGATAGTCACGGAGAAGTGTGATTGGATAACAAAATATGATCCAATGATAATAAACTGGGGAGAACTTAGCAAGACCTGTTTGTTCAGATTCTTCTCTGTGTTCCCATGTCTTCAGAGATAAGGACATTCCTTTCCTCTGGGTACAGAGAGGGCACTGCTTGAATGTGGGTCTTATGACCTGTGTCAGGAGAGAAGGGTAGGAGAAGGTCATAGGATGACCTTCCTAGGTTTTATGACTTGCTTCACAGGAGAAGGTGAGGGGAAGGTGAGCTTACCCTTTCTGCTTCCACTATTTTCTGCAATGCCAATGTGCCATATTGTGGGGCCATGTGTCCCGAACGCCATCACCACTGTCAACTATTTCCCTAATCCTAAAACCCTTTCTCTGCTCTCCATATTCAAACCAAACACCAAGTCCTCTAGATTTACCTCCTTCATATTTCTCAAATATACCCTTTTCTCTCTGTCTTCATTGCCACTAACTTAGTTCATCATCTCTTGTTAGAATTATGGTATTGTTCCTACCATGTTTTTCCAAGATGCCTTTGACTTTCTCCAATACATTCTCCATATTCCATGGTTGCTCTGAAAAAATTATGAACATGATGTTCACCTTTTCACAGTTGTTAATTCATTCCTCCTGGCCTTCAACAAGGTCCAAACTCTGGTCATGACATATAAGGTATTTTAGCACATGGGCCCCCAGCCTAACCAGTCTCCATGCTCTCCTTGCCATGTTTCCTCAGGCTTACCCAACTACTGGCAGTTCCACAAAAGTGTTATGGGTGTCTTTTGTAATTATTTGCCTGAAAATCACTTTCTTTTTATCTTTGCTTGGATAATTTCTACTCACCACCTAACACTGGTCTATCACATACCTCATTTGGAAGCCTCATACCATTTTCTCTCCACCCTAGATTAAATATTTTTCATGCTACCATAGCGTCATATACATATTTTGTCATGGTACTTAGCACTCTGTATTGTATAATATTTTTTTTAAATGTAAGAGTGTTCCTACTGTACAGTAGGGAAGGGACATTTTTAGTTTAGTTTTGTGTTTTTAATGCTTAGAAAAACATAGTCTCGATAAATCCTTGTGGAATGAATAAATGAATGAGTCATCACCATCCTTATAATAGGAAAGCACTTTAAGAAATCTGTCAGCATTCCTCTTATCTTTCTCTAGAGAAAACAAAAAAAATTGCCCTGTTATTAATACTTTATAAATACCCAGTAGATGAATACATGGAAAGAATTTAGTCAACTTCTATAATATCTTTTCAGAGTAAGAGGTGGAATTAATGCAATACAAGTGGTTTCTTTTTAAACACTTTTTTGATAATGTAAAAATTCCATGCATCTTCCATTTCTATAGGACAATAAGCATAAACCATATTTTTCTCTCAATTAGATGCCTGTAGATTTGCAGCCCATTCACATATCTCATTTTAAAGTATCCTGCTGTTTTTCATATAGCCACTTTTATTGCTTTTCATTTTTGTATCACCCTCCCCACCCCCTTTACTGAAGGGAGCCTTACTGTTTTTGCAGGACCTGTGTTTTCCAGCATATAATTTGCTATCACTTTAAATGACATTCCATTCTCGTGTTTGTTGAATGTTGCCACAGGTCTACTTGCACCAGAGCTCTTCCTTATGACGGGGCTGTCTTTTGATTTTGGTTGTGGTGGGAGTCAATAATACAATCATTCTGGAGTACAGCCCTGCACATTGAATTACCTCCTATAAAGGGGTCAATTTAATCCATCAGAGCTAGAGAGTGACCAGAGAAAAGGGTGCCAAATCAAATTGGGTCATGTCCATTGAGAGAGAGAGAGAATCATGCAGTGCCCCTACAGAGTAACCAATCATTTCTACGGTTGTCTTTTTTTTTTTTTTTGGAGGAGAATCAAAATTAAACCCTAGGAAAGTGGCACTGATTAGATAAAGGGGAAAGTAGCTTCAAATTTCCTTGGGACCAACTGTCTAAATGTATTCCTTGGAAGATGTAGAAAACATATGTCACAGCAAAACTTATGCTATACCCCTCCCCAATTTTTCCCATTGAACCCCCCACACTTTAGCTATCTTGGGCTACTCATTCTTTCCTAGTCCTACTCTGAGCATTCTCATTTCTGTGCTTTCAAACCCACACAGTTCCCTCTCCTTGGAAAACATCCACCAGCATTCAATTTGTCTGAATCCTGCCCATTCTAAATTATAGCTTCCTGCATGGAACTTGTGCTGTTTTCCTATGAAGTGACCTCTTCCTGTTTCTATCAGCCCAAAGAACTTTCTACAATCTTCTCCTCATTATCTACTTTATGTCGAGATTATTATTTTTTGTTTGTTACGAGCCCTTAAAATCCCCCTGTCTGTGCCTAGCACAGTGCCTTGTGTCTAATAGGTGCCCAATAAGTCATTGTTGAGTGAATGCTGCAAACGTGCTTGGTTCTAGCAGCCATGGATCGCACCAAGAGAGACACTGGGTGAGGAAGAGACAGAGAGGTGGGAATAAGGGAGCACACAGAGGCATGAGGGATGTCAGGTGGAGGCAGTGTTTCCACAACTAAGGCCTGGAAGAAAAGGTGCCGAGTCAACCCGAAAGGTTGCATTAGAAACTTCAGGGCTTGCACATTCCTGCCCTTTGGGAAGGAGGGAAAGAGGAGAGAAAGAGCGATGGAGTGAGATCCCGATGATGTCCTGTTCTATTCTGCTCTGTTCTGGAACTGAGTTATTCGGGGAAGACCAAGAATGTGACCCTGAGTTTCAAGGAGGGTGAAGAGGCCCAGCAGTATGGACAGCTTTACATTTCTTATGTTGAACACACTGACAGAAACGACCTAAGCTTTTCCTATCAAGAGCATTAAAGTTATTTTGGCAACCCCAGGGAGCCGCTGGTATTTGGAGAGGGGGTTCAGATAAAAATAATGTCAGTCACATGCACTGAGCTCTCCCAGTGGTCTCAAGCTCTGTGTAACATTTGCTGTTGCTGATGGAGGTTTGATCTGCAAAGTCCACTTTCAGCTCTGGTTCCAACCTCGGACTCTGGGGTCTAAAGGTGTTTTCCACACCTCAGAAACCCTAAAGGCACTCACATGGTTACCTGTGACAGCTGCCCAGGCTAACTAAAATGTCAGGTGTTTTTACTTTAGTCTCGAATTGGATCCACTCCCTGCAGGAACGCTCTTGTACTAATTTGAAGTTGATTGCTGAAATGTGAACTAATTTTAAAAAGGCAATTTCTGTGGTAGATAAGCTCTTTCAAACACGAGTTTTCCACACTATTGAGACAAGACAAAGACTTCAGAGTATTTTTTGCCTTTTGTTCTGTAAAGACACCAGGAGTATTTTAATTCCCCAGCTCCAAGGAATTCTGTACTCCGGAGTTTGTTACCACTCGGCCAGGTCTGACTTTCTCTTTTATTCCTTTCCCTCTCTTCACCTAACAGCTAATTAGCATCAAATTACTTCTTTTAGGGCAAGTTTGCCAACAATTTTAGGCTTTTATAATCTGCCAAAACCATTCATCTAAAGAGACCATTTCCTACTTTCTTCTGAAAATTTAAAACACCTTTGAATATAACATAATATATGAAATATAAAACATGTTATAGTGTGATCTTTTCATCATGGCATTTATAAGTAGGCTATAATGCTATATTTATTCTTTATTTTTACATTTTAATTTAAACGATGAGGTAGCAAAAAACAATTCCAAGGAAAAATTGTCATACATAATCTCATAACACTAATACAAGATATTTTCATTTTGTGTCTTATCCTAGAGTCCTTGTTTACATGCCACATAAGGTTTTTTGTTTCTTTGTTTGTTTCAGTAGCGTTGAAATCGTTGTGTGTGCGCCATTTTGTTTTTGATATTCTTTAACTAAATGCCACGTTATCAAAATAGTAGTTTACTCAGAACAGGCAGGGTAAGAAGTCAAGAGTATAACAGTAAAAACTGGTATGCTGAGAATTGGGAAGGGGGTGCTGATAGAGGAAAAAACATTGAAAGAGTTGGAAGGAGTCAATACTTAGGAACTTTTTGACAATTTAACAGGGGTGGGGAACCTGCGATCTTCTCACTTCAAGATTGTTCTTTTTTAAGCACCAAAGGAGGCAAGAAATCTTCATCTTTCTCTGCAGCACCCCTTTTAATAAAAGGATTTGTTCTGTAAAATTTGGATTCAGTCCAAAGGCCTCACTTAAGGACTTTGTGTTAATTATTTCCTTGCTTTTACTCCTATGTCAGAAATTGAGGTCATGCAGCTTCAGGCATATTGAAGTTTATAAAAGCTAAGCCCAAGGAGAACCTGATGGGCTATAAACCTATCAACATTCTATAGAAAGAAAAAAATCAAAGAACATATAGAATAATATAGGCAAAAATAAAATGCGAAGAGAATAACAGAGGCATCAGAAATACAAAAAATAACATGAGATGAATGACAAGATTAAACTTAGTTGTTTTAACAGCAGAAGGGAGTGAACTCACCTATTGAAAAGAGAAAACCCTCAGAATGAACTTAGAGACAAATGTCTAGCAATACATCATCGAAAGGAGGCATAGCTAAAATCAAATAACTTAGAAACTTTGAAAGGATATGATAAAAAAAGTTTGTTGGATAAATAATAAGGAAAGATATTAAATAGTTGAGAGAGATGTCGAAAATGAGGGGTTCAGTTCTTAATGAGGCCATCAAAATAATGAGATTCTATAAGTCAGATAACAAGAGTTTTGAAATACAAAAAGCAAATACCTTTGGAAATGTAAGTAAGGATCTATAGTAGTAGCACGATAGTTGCAGCACATGTTAACACACCTCCCAGTCTTTCATAGATCATATAGACAAAAGAAAATGCAGAATATGAGTGATATGATTATATATACTGATTTGTAAAAGAAATATACCAAATCTTCTGTGTTGCTAACAGAAAATACACTTCTTTTCTACCACTCATTGATTTTTTACAAACATCGACTACATGTTAGATACAACCGTTTAAGCTCCTCAAAGTAAAAATAGTATCGGCTGCACAGTTTGAGCTTAATTAATTGAAATTAGAAATACATAAAGAAAGTAGAATCCATAGCTCCATCACAAATTTAAACACCCTTTCCTAAATAATTCATGGATTAAAGAAGAAATAAAAATGTCAGTTCCAAAAGAGCTAGAAAATAATGAGAATACAGAATATCAGAATCTATAGATGTGAATAAAATTCTGTAGCCTTGAACACTTTTGTTTAAAAAAAAAGAAAGTAGAAGTCAGTTAATCAACCATTCAATTCACAAATTTAGCAAACGACTAATGTAAGTAAAGTAGAAGGAAGGAAATAATTTCAACAGAAATTAATGAATTATAAAACAAACAAACAAACAAACAAAATGTCTACAGATTTGAGAAGTAATCCCAAGAGCAAAATAGAACAACCATAAAAATAGTGAAAACATTTCTTATCCTAATCTTTTTTAAAAAAAGACAAAACACAAATATATAAAACTAGAAGTGAGAGAAGAAATATTGTAGTCATAGAAGAAGGAATTAAAATAATTATAAGAAATATCATGCTATTAAATTTGTAATCAAATGAGAAGGAATATTTTTGAGGAAATAGCAATAAGCGAAATTGACTAAGAAGAAATTCCAAGCTCTAGGCTTCTGTAACTTTATAATTAAATTCCTTCAAACTTTAGAAGAACAGATAATTGTGGTGTGATTCAAACTTTTCCAGAGTCTATAGGAAGGAGGAAATCCTCCCTATTATTTGTATAATTTCAGCCTAAAAACATAATACCCTAAACAGTGATAGTGTAGAAAAACAATTACAGGTAAATCACACTTTTGAATATGAACAGAAAAGCCCTTAAAAAAACCCCAAACCCTAAACAAACAAAATGTAGACTCTAGATGATGACATGGAGTTCATTCCAGGAATGCAAGTATAGTTCAATATTTAGGAATAAATCAATATATTTCACTGTATTAATGGTTCAGTGAAGAAAAAACTCTATTATCATCTCAATAGATAGCAAAACAATATTTGATAAAGTTCATCATCCATTTCTGGTTTTAAAATAAAGTAAAACAGGAAAATATTTCCTCAACTCAATTAAAAATATACATCTCAAGTTAATGAGATAAGGCCAGTCACCATCTGACTTTTATTTAGCTACTATTTCATTCATTCTGGAAGTACTGGCCACTATAATTACCAGAAAGAATACATGAGGTATAAACATTTTAAAAGAATTTCAAAATTATTATTTGCAGATGATATGACTATATACTAGGAAAAGCTAAGGAAACCAACTAAACTATTATTATAAACTATAAAGGAGCTCTATAATGTGATTGCTTAAAAAATGATTACAAAGAAATCAATAGTTTTCTAATACAGCAACGATAACTAGTTAGAAAAAATGACTCCTTTTATAGTAGTAGCTAAATCATAAAATGTCTGTGAGTAAACTTAAACAAGGAATTGAGATTTATATGAAGAAAACAAGAAAACTTCTTTCAGGGATATAAACAAAGACTTGAGAATGTATAATGAAGAAACATATTTGTGGAGGAAAACCCAACATTTTAATGGTGCTTATTCTCCACAATCAATCTAATAAATCTTGACTAATAGTATGCAATCATAAACTCTAACAGTATTTCTTTTGCCATTCTGAAAAATGGTTGTAACATTCATCTTGAAGAACAAATATGCAATAGCAGCCATAAAAATTAAAACAAAAAACAATCAGAATGTTATTGCTTGAAAAGAAATTCAGTAGAGTCTTCTAAACTTCCAATATTTAAGGAGGAGGTACTGCTGAAGTCTAGAGAGATATAAGGTACATTGCAAAAGACAAAGAGCAAAAGATAAAGAGCATTAACTTCCTGTTCTGTCCCATGCCTACCTTAAATCTGAACCAGTTGCAAATGGCAGCAGCCAATCCCAGGCTCTCCCTGCTGCCTTAAGGGTAGACAGTTGCCTGGCTGCTCACCACCCTCTTCTTGCATACTAGGAACTGAAGGGACCATTGTGTCACAAGCTTAGGCTAATCAATGAGCAAGGGACCAGAGACCATTTATAATGATATTCTTTTAGTTCCACAGATTATGAAACTGATCCGAAGCAGCTGCTGGAATCACACGGCTGGAGACTGAATGTATGTGTGACTTAGCTTCTGAGGTCTCTCTTTTTGTGTGTGTGTGTGTGTGTGTGTGTGTGCACGCGCTCTGGGGAATTCTAAGCCTCTAATGATAGTATAGGAGTGGCAGGACACTGCTCATCTGCAAACCAGGAGCAATCTTTGAGGACAGGTATGTGATTTCTGTGTAACAAATATTTTCTTATTTAAAAATAATAAATAGACTTTTATTTAACTGGAAGGTGGCTAGAATTGTTACTTTTATTTTTAGAAAATTCATAAGTGGCTGTCTTAGTCCGTTCAGGCTCCCATCACAAAATATCATAAATTGGGTCGCTTACAAACAACAGAAATTTATTTCTCACAGTTCTGGAGCTGAGAAGTCCAAAATCAAAGCACGGGCAGATTTGGTGTCTGGTGAAGGTTTGCTTTCTAGTTCCTAGGTGACACCTTCTTGCTGTAACCCTGCATAGCGGAAGGGGTGAGGGAGGTCTCTGGGCCTGTTTTATAAGAGCACTAATCTCATTCAAGAGGGCTGAATCCTCATGACCTAATCACTTCTCAAAGGATTCATTTCCTAACACCATCTCCTTGGTGATTAGATTTTCAACATATGAATTTGGGGAGGACACAAGCCTTCAGATCATAGCTGTGGAAAAGCAAACCTAGATTTTGGACTTTGAGCTGATGCTATAATGGAATGAGACTCTTGGGAACCTTGGTGGGAGATGAATGTATTTTGTATTTTGGAGAAACATAAATCTTTGGGTCAGAGGGTGGACTATGGTGGGCAGAATTTTCCTGTGGCCTCCCCCAAAATCCCACTCCTTGATGTACACATCTTGTGTAGTCCCCTCTCTTTGAGTATGGGTGGAACTGGTGGATATGATGAGGTGTTTAGGTTGCTAATCAGTTGATTTTGAGTTAATAAAAATGAGATTATCCTAGGTGGACCTTCCCTAATCGGGTGAGTCCTTAAGCGAGGCAGTACTGAGCACTTTCTGAGGTCAGAGAGAGTCAAAGCAATAGAGACGTTATCTTGCTGGCCTTGAAGAAATGGGTTGCCATTGGTCCTACAACCACAATGAACTGAGTTCTGCCAACAATCTGAATGAGCTTGGAAAAGAACCCTGACCTCCAGGTAAGAACACAGCCCAACTGATACCTTGATTACAGCCTTGTGAGACCTGAGCTGAGAAGCTGGTTGAGCCCTACCTGGACTCCTGACCTACAGAACTGTGAGATAATGAACAAGAATTATTTTAAGTTGCTATTAGTTGGTAATTTGCTATGCAGCAATAGAAAACAAGTATACAGCCTTCTAGTGGAAGAATAATGAGAAATGGCGGAGTTTTTGTTTTGCTTTGTTTTGTTGCTTTTTAAAAAGTAATCACACTTTTAGTTTTTTTGTGTCCATAGTTATATTTTATTTCTACTTTCTCCTGCCCTCTTCTCCCTACCATTCTCTTCCTCTCTTCCTGCTTCTCTCCCTCTCTCTACAAATTCTCCTTTGATAATACAAGGATAATGCCAGATGTGTTAATTCACCGTTGTTTTTTCTTGCTGAGTAATACTCCATGGTATACCCATACCACATTTTATTAACCCACTCATGTATTGATGGGAACCTGGGTTGTTATCCTGGATGGAGCTAGAGCCCATTCTTTGAAGTGAAGTATCACAAGAATGGAAAAACAAGCACCACTGGTACTCACCATCAAATTGGTACTAACTGATCAATACTTATGTCACACATGGAAATAATATTCATCAGCAGGCGGGCAGGTGGGAGGGGGGTGGAGGGGATGGGAAAACTCTCACCGAATGGGTGCAGGGCACACAGTTTGGGGGATGTCCACGATTGTAGCTCTGACTTGGGCAGTGCATAGGCAATATGTATAACCAAAGTGTTATACCCCCATAATATTCCAAAATTTAAAAAAAAATTTTCCTTTGAAGCTTCTCTTTGCAAAAGTTGTCAGAATCAAAATGGAGTCACTAATGTAAAGAAAACTCTTCTCCCAGCCTGGGAAGACCGTGAAGAGAGGTTCTCAGGCTCATATGCATGATTAAAAAAAAAAAAACCCTATGAAAACTACAAACTTGCACCACGGCCATCACAACCTTATACAAAAAATACTTCTGCAAGGACATCTGTCCAGGAGCTGCCTGTCCAACCTTGGACTGGCATCTCCCTTGTTATTGATCTTTGTATCCAAGGATAATTATTTCAAAATCATTATGTAATTCTCATTTTTCCTTTTAAAAACCATTGTCTGCCTTTACCTCCCTGAATACACACATAGTTCACTATGGCACATGTATTCCCATTGCAATGCTCTGTTCCCCAATAAATGTCTTTTCTTTCAGAGAATCTCTCTGTGTTTATTATTTAGGTTGACATATATGATGTCAGAAATTGGACCTGAGAGAAATCACTATTGGAAAGAATCAGTGATTCTTGGAACTGGTGTGCTGTACTCGCTTGAGCACTTTGAGCTCTCTGCTTCCATGGGTCAGCCATTCTCCCCTGGTGAGCCTTCTCCCAGGTTGAGCCCCCTTCTTTTTGGTAGTGGTTTTTTGATATTATTTGGGCTCTGGTTTGGATGAGGGTGCCATAATGAAGGACCACACATCCCACCTGGGATGATAAAAGACCTTTTGCCTTTTCCGGTAAGTCCTTTCTGGATTGAAAACTCTTGGTTTCTACAGAATTTACATTCTGTCTATGAGACATGTCTTCTGGTGAATTTACTTTTGGTTTAGTATGTAGACCTAGTTTAATATTTTGTTTGATCTGATGCTTAGGTTAAAATTTTTGTGAACTCTCTTACCTTGGTTTCTTTTGATTTGGTTTGACTCTTTTCCCTTGCTTGTTTCTGAAAATCTTCCAAGAGCAAAAATAAACATTCTAAATGGTGGGGGCAGGATGGCTAATTAAAAGCCACAGGGATGGTTGCCACCATCTAAAACACCAACCTAAATT
The DNA here is from genome assembly GCA_023783475.1 of Daubentonia madagascariensis. NCBI lineage: Eukaryota > Metazoa > Chordata > Mammalia > Primates > Daubentoniidae > Daubentonia > Daubentonia madagascariensis. Next base: position 10,199,945 of record JAKFHU010000258.1, on the reverse strand, counting down.
CCTGATATTCCCTGTCTGGGTTTAGAGGATTTTCTTGAGAAAATGACAAGTAAATCTTTAATAAACAGTTAGTTTTAAAATCATTGGGAAAATAAAAATAGAAATGTCTTCAAAATTGTCAGCATACATTTTTGTCTGGGTTTACTGGTTAGACAGTTTTATATTTATATGCCAGATATTTCAAGGTGCCAGGATTTGACACAAACGCTATAAAACTACAAACTCAGCCTAAAACAGAATGATGTTTTGATAAGTACGACTAATTTAATATTGTTGGTTTAATGAAAACAGCTGCATCTTCTGAGTTATTGGCAAAATACCCTTATATATTATGTTCTTACATAGGTGAACACTTGATATTTATAGGCTATAAAAATGGTTAACAGGGAAATAACTTGAAATGTTGACTACCTTTATGTAATATCTCAGTTCTCATAAGTAATCTAAGTAAACTGCTAAAAAATAAATTAGGTAAATGTAGAAGGGATAGCTGTTTAAAATGAACTTTTCGTGTAATTTGAAATCTTAAAGTTATGGTAAATTAAATAATAAATAATCAATAAATGTGTGGGTCATTTCCAAATAAGGTAAAAACTGAAAAAAAAATTACTGAACATGAATATGTTTGTTCTTGATTTCTTTAATTTTATAGAAAGACTAAGAATTTTTGAGTCTATTAAGACACATAAAAATTCTCTTATGGGGAAACATGTTTCTAAAAATTATAAAATGGTTTTCATCTATAAAATACTGATATGTGACAGATAATGTAAAGTCTTGCTTCCTAGGCTTTCACTAAAATTTAAGATTATTAAGAGTTAAAATTCTAATAATTATATTGTATATAATTATATATATTATAATTCTGTATATAAAATATGCCAAAAAAGTAAGATGTGTTTTTAATAAGAAAAAAAATATAAAGAAGGTGTAAAATATGTTTTTTATTGAGAAAAAAAGGATAATTTTGTATAATTCAGAGGTTATTTAAGGGTTGTTTCAAAATATGGAACAAAGTAGAAAGGAACCAGCAAGTAGGAGAGAGAGATGTGAAGAAAGTTATGTATATGAAGATGTATTTTTAGTAAGGAAGGTTAAAGAGAAAAGGGAAAAATTTTGTATGAGAAAGAATCTTGTGTGGTAAATTTTTGTCCTAAAGTAAAATGACTTGTTATCTAAGAAAGAGGAAGCATAGGACAAAGCAGAAAGTCTAAGCATCTCATAAAATGGTCTGAGTAAGTTGTGATCAGGTTCATGAAAAGGGAATTTACATAAGAAATTTTGTGTGTGATCAAGTTGGCTATAATTAGAGAGGAATTATTGATAAGTCTTTCTAAAGATTGAGCTTTGATATTAAAAATACACTATACAAAACTAAATAAATTTTGGTCCCTCATGTTAGAACAACAAGGTTTTCTTAAAGTATTGATTTTCTCTTAGTAAAATTGCAAGAGGTTTTATTTTTAATTATGAAATCTGTTTTTTTTAACAGCCATCTTCTAACTACAAATAGTTTCTATTTATGCCATAGTTCTTCCTGAGATCTATTTAATTTTCCTAGTTTCAAGTTGGAAATGCAGCTCCCCTTTCTACCCTTGAAAAGTTATATCTTTTTACTTGGGTGGGGTGATAACTCTCTCCTTCAACCTTTTTGTCAGCTTTTTAAACTTTTTTCCTCTAGTTCTAACTCTGCTGTTATGGCCTGATGCCAAAATGCTTATCTTGAAGGCATAGAAAGGCAATGTTTTCCTCCGGTATAACTTGACTCTGTACTCTTGGCTTTTCTTGATGTGTCTACATTGTTTTATGTAACCAGGAAACTTCCCATGCTCAAAGCCATATATTCTCCTGCTCAAGATATTAGTTTTCTTGTTTACATTTTCCTATAATATTGTGTACAATCATAACCCTGGACACACTGTTCCTGTGTGTGATTAAATTCAAGTATCCTTTTCATCAGGTTTAACTTCCAGGTTATCTAAGTGGCTTTCCATAAGGAGAAGTCACACTACAGGAAGTTTTTCTTTACCTTTTTCATAACTGGCCTAAGGAAAAAAAAGGTTTTGCCTTTTACTAAGATAATTCCTGTGCTGTCTTTATCAGGTTTTGGATACTTAGAAAAACTGAGCTTTAAAAGGGTTAAATTTTTACATCCATGCAACTTTTTGTACTGCTTTTGAAGTCTTTTATCACTGGTTAGATGAATAATTATTTAACAATGACCTGTGACTCTGTTCAGATCAAGTGTTTTGAACATTTTGACATCTTTGGCAGGTTTCTACAGAATCAAAATCCTAAATTAAGTCTTTTTGACCTAAAATTAACTTTGGGATTTTCCAGTAGAGCCTCTGGAGGGCATCAAAGAATGTATCTCTCATCTTGTAGAGATATTAAATGATTAGGCTTATTTGATGAATTGTATGGGAAACATTGTCAAATGATAAGTGATGCTAGATCTTCTTTTAGTTACATTTATGGGTATGTTATTGATATAAATGTTCCAAAAATTATATCAATTATAAAAATCTAAAATGTTATCAGTCATAATTTTGATTATGTTAACTTTTTTCTAAAATTAGTTTTGTATGGATTTGTTATTAATGTGAGTATTATAAAGATTATATGAAATTTATAAATGTCTGATGGTCCTACGTGACATTGTCAGTCATGATTCTGGTTGTTGTCTTAAAATACTGCATGCTATAGAAATAGCTAAATTTCATTGTCAATTGGAAACTTTTACCGTATTTTAAACGATGGCTATTTTAAGTTTTTGTCATCCACAGTTATTGTTTTGACTTCTCTACAATCATTTGCAAAGAGTTATAGTCCAAAATTGCTTTTCATGGAAAAGACTCTAACAAGTACTCTTAAACACAGATTTCTGATAACTTTAAGATCAGTGGACTAAATACAAATTTTTAGAACTCTAATAAAGAAACTGATGGGTTCATAAAACTCTTAATCAAGATCAAGCAAAACAAGAAATTACATGAAATTAAGTAATTGATGAAAATAATGTTTTTATGACTTTTGTTTAAAATATTGTTGGTTCTTTACCTAAATGTTTTGTTTTTTAGATTTAAGAAAATTTTCTTTCATAAGTTATCTAGTTTAAAACAATTTGGTAAAGTATATTTTTGTGAACAAAGGCAGAAGCATTTGCTTTCTCTCCGTACTTGATTCCTCCAGAATTTGGAAACTATTGATGCATATTCTTATTTTTATTTATATAAATGAATGTATGTAAATTTGTTTACATAATTCAACAAAAATCTGTTCTCTCTTTATAAGAAGGATACAATTGGAAACATTGTTTATATTACCAAGGCTTTGAAATGTCATATTTAAGAATGTGCATAAAATGCTTTGCTTTAAGTGTTCCCTGCCTTACAGTGAATAAGTAAAAATTGTCACTTCCTGGCAGGCCCATCAACCTTAAGACTGTAAGTAAAATCTAAAGTCTGCCTTGATTTGGCTTCCTAGCCTCAAGAGGTTTTTAAATCTGAGATTTCTATATGATCAATGTGGAGAGAAACAGTTATGTTTCTAAAGAAAAACTACGATACATCTATTATTAGATTGTAGCCCTGTGTATTGTTTTTAAATTCTTGTTATCTACCTGTAGACTGGACTAGTTCCTGAATTCTCCTAATTTCCTCCAATATTTTGCTACAACTCTTCAATTAAAAACAAAAGCTGCTCTGTTTCTAAAGCCCTATAAGCTGAAACTAGAAAAATGTTATGGGGCAAGCTTCATACCTGATGTATGAACCACACAAAGAGTTCACCAAACTACCCAATGTCACGACCAGAGACATTCAAACTGCAAATCAGGAGAAGTTGATGTTTTCACACCGTAGACAGCTTTTGCCAAGATGTTGGAGCAAAACTCCATATCATAATGAAACTTTTGCTCCCCTTAATTCTGCCTTTTTCACTTGGCAGGATAATGGTGTAATTGATATTTCATAATCAATAGCTTCTGCTGGTAATTTAACAAAACCTAACCTAAAAAATCCGTTAGTATCCATTGGTTAAACAAGAAAATGTCTGTGCTGTTGCTAATACTACATATTGTAACTGGATAAATTTCTCTGGGAAGTATTGAGACCCATCTACACAAAATAAGAAAACAGGCCCCATGGTTACAACAGGTCTCACCTAATTTTCTCGGGTCATTTGATTTATTCAATTGGTTGTCTTTAAGTCTAGATTCATGGCTCAAAACCGTTGGCAACCCAGAATTGTCATATTGCTATTAATTTTACTTTGTATTTGCCCTTTTTAAACTTTGTATCTGTTACTTTTAAATTCTTGTAGAAGTACAACTCCTAATAAAATAATGCTGGCCCAGCACTTTGAGGTGATAACAAAAGACTGCATAACAGACAAAATTGAACTTAATAATGGACTTCAGATAGATTTAGCCTGAGAGCCACTCCCTTCAAATGTTCCTTTTGCTCAAATGTGGCTAAAAGGGTTTTGACACTGACTCCTAGTTGCCAATCACTCCCCACAATGTTGGACAAAACTGGAAACTGGGGACAGGTCCATCCTGACAGTGAGGGACATGAAAGCCTAACTATAGGATGATTGATCAGTGCTGCTTTTGGAGAAAGATCTTGACCAAAAGGGGGAAATGTGAAAGTTGTCAGATTGAAAATGGAGTCCTTAAAATTAGGAAAACCCTGACAAGTAGAGTTGGGCAAGGCCATAAAGATAGGATTCTCATGCTTATATACCTGATAGTAAAATATATTGTACAAAAACCACAACCTTGCACAAAGGCCAGTGCAATCTTACTCAAAAAATCCTTCTGCAGGGACATCTGTCCAGCAATTGCCTATTCAACCTTGGATTGGCTTCACTCTTGTTATTGATCTTTTCGGCCGAGGATAATTATTTCAAAACAAATACATAATCCTTTTCATTTGTTCCTTTACAAAACATTGTCTTCCTTTACCTCTCTGAATACACACATAGTTTACTGTGGCATGCATATTACTATTGCAATGCTCTACTCCTAAATAAGTATCTTTTCTTCTAGAAAGCCTCTCCCACTTGTTATTCAGGTTGACATCTTCCTGGTCAGACTTTATCCCTGTGTCTCTGCCAGGATATATTACTATATTATAGACATATTTATAATGAGTGCAGCTGAAAGGACACTGGCCTGGGAGTCACAGAGGGATCCACCCTTAGTTAGCCCAGTGGACTTGAACAACATACGTAACTTACTTGCAAATGAGAGGTTGCACCAGAAAATGTCTGAAGTTCCTATTTACACAAATGCTCTGTGATTCCATGAGCTGCCCACATCTGTGAGCAAAATGGGAGATATTGGTGTCTCTGTCTCTGGAGTGCTACAGAGAAGGGCATAAATGGTCAATGATTTGCCTTGAACTTGCAGCTTCCTTCTCTGGAACAGGTTCAGGATGTTCTTAAATCACACAACAACCTCATTCAAGAGCCTCATTTAGGCTACGAGGATTGAGCTCTTATCCTTGGCAATCTCTGATTTACCTTTCTGGTGGCATTGCTTCACTTTCCTTACCAATAATATGGAAGAAATGTAAAAGAACAGATGCCAGAAAAGTGAGGAAGGACTCAGTCTGAGAGTGATTCTCTCTTCTGATCATCTCCTTTCAGGAAATTAGAATTAGCCTCTATTAATTCCACCTATATGTAATCAGCATTACTCTTTAGGTTCTAGGGATTAAAGGATGAATAAATCAGACCCTCAAGAAGCTTACATTCTAGCTGGTCAAAGTTTGTATCTGACCATGAACAACTGTAAACAAATGAGACTTCAAAACTATAAGAGAAATATAAGGAACCTATTATAGGGGCTCAGAAGAGGGACATTTTAGGGTTAAGATTCACAGTGTTCTTAAACTCCTCACCAGCTTGTAGATATGAAAGAGTTGAGAGTTGTTGGAGGAGGGGAGATAATTTTTGGAGAGGGCTATTGGACAGAGTCACCATTCTCTAGCTATAGGAAGGTTAGGGGTGGTGCTTTCTTCTTCAAACTGTGAGCTCGATGTCTCAAGGAGTTTGTAGGAATAGTGGGTTAGTGTCTGACTCACCCTGAGAAGTCTAAAGGGGCAGGAACTGAGGCAACTGCAGAGAAGAAGAAACTTCATAACTGTGACCTGTATTACTGATGGGTTGAGGCAAAGTGTTATCAATGGGCTGGATGTGCTCATGCAAGGACAGTCAGCGTGATGTTTTCTTACATCCTGCTCAAGAGGGCTGTCTGGAGGCGAGACCCGATCTCAGCAAAAAAAATTTGGAAGCACTGAATGTTTAGGGCTAGAGAAATCATCCTCAATTATTATTATTATTATTTTTTGGTCTTAAGAACTCTACACATTTAAAAATAATTGCAGACCCTGAAAAGTTTTTGTTTGTATGAGTTATAGCTATCAGTTCTTACTATATCAGAAATTAAACTTAAAAATTCAAAGTATTCATTAATTAATTTATTAAAAAGAGCAGCAATAAATTCATTATATGTTAACATAAATAACATTTTGTTAAATTAAAAAGAAAACCTAATTTCCCAAAGCAAAAAAAAAAATTTCAGAGAGAAGAGTGGTGTTGCTGTACATTTTTCCAAATCTTTTTACTGTCTGGCTTAGCGGAAGACTGCTGGATTCTGCTTCTGCATTCAATCTGTTGTGATATGTTGTTTTGGTTCAAGTTTAGGAAGAAAGTTCAACTTCACATAGATATGTAGTTAGAAAAGGGAGGAGTATTTGAATGGGCTTTTCAGAAAATTATGAATGTATAATATAGCCTCTGGAAAACTTCACTGTTACACTTGTGAGAGAAAGTGAAAAAGTCAAATTACCTCTTAGTATGATTGTGAAAATGTTTTTGACCTTTTCATAATTTCTATGAAGAAAAATGACAAGGTGTTTTAGAAGTAAATGATATTGTCACCTAGTCTAGTCTTGGGAAAGAGGCCTTGATTGGAGACAAGGTTGAAAAGATAGGATTGGGATCATATTGGACAAGTTTGAGCCACTTGTGCTCAACTCACTATGCAGTGAGGACTGACTAGAGCCATCTGAGTGGGATCTGCTTTAGGTAGAGTGGCTTTTCTCCTCTCTATGGAGAGTAGAGGCCATTCATAACCAAGAGGTTCTAACAAGGCAATGTGTTTAACAAAGCTTTTATCTTTTTCTCCAAGAGTATTGCTGAGCTTTTCAACCATACATAACATTTGTCTTTCTACCCTCCCTCCAGATATTGGGGTTCACTCTCTCCAATATCTGGCAAACCTTGCTCCTACAGGAATATGCACAATGCTGTCAGAAGGAAAGTCCACTCTGTTGAGTTAAAACTGGGGAGAAGGCAGCCTCCAGTCACACTTCCAGAATGTTTCCTTTTCCTTTTCATTCTGAGTCTGTGAATACATCCTCTCCAGGTCCTTACACTCCCCACCCCCTTGTTGACCTGCCATAGTCTCCCAAACCCCAGGAGTCTGGAAGGCATGGAAGCCTCATTAGAACTGCTTCAGGGACCATCAGATCAGAGACCACAAACAGGTCCAGAGACAAGCAAATTAGAGGCTTGATTGGGAGTCAGATCATAGTGTGTACTTTGCTTCTTCCAACACCACCCTTGAGGAGAGATGCCTGGTTATTCCTGGACACGGTCAACGAGACTTAAGGGAATAAAGCATCCTGGCTCACTTGCAAAGAAGCACTCACGTGGAAGGTGCTGCGCTTGAGGATGACCTGAGAAGCTCAGCTTCTCTTGCAGAGAAGGCCTCCTTATTAAGCCAGTTTATTAGTAAAGGAATGAGTAGGCAGGCGGATTTACTAATGTTTGTTACTTTATGTCAGATACTGTATGTAAATCATCTCATTTGGTCCTGAGAAAATTCTGAGAGCTAGGTTTTCCTATTCTCATAGTGCAATAAGGAAAGTAAAGGACTAAGAGATTAAATGACTTGTCCAAGACACAACACTAGCGAATGATACAGCTGCAGATGTGACACAGGTCACTTTGGGGCCAAAGGCCATTCTTCCCATCATGTGACACTGCCTTTGCTTTGTGGATATTGACATATTCCCTAAATGCACAGTATTCCTCACTGCTTTGTTGTCAATCAGTTTAGTGTGCTTGTTAAGAAGGAACTACTTAAAGAACAAGAGGAGCAGGGCAAGGTTTTCTTAAAGTTTATTATTCTGCTTTGGGGGATATTGCTTTTCATGTTTTATTTTAAATTTGGAAGGTAGCAGAAGAAATAAAGCTGGGAGTGGTTATTTTTATAAATTGATTCAGCAAATTGTATCTTCCTTTCAGGAAAAAGAGATATCTGTGTGTGGACAAAATAATCTTTCCTGCCTCCCTCCCTCCCTTCTTCCCTCCTTCCTTCCTTCCTACCCTCCCTCCTTCCTTCCTTCCTTCCCTTCTTTCTTTCTTTCTTTCTTTCAGATATTTCCAAATTTTTTTCTGTATTAAAAGCTTGAAAAAATACAGGAAAGTACAGATATTAATATAATTAACACTCACGTAGCCACAACTTCTCTAGATTAAAAACAACTTATCCTTTTCCTATGCCCTTTCCCACTTGTCCGCCAAAGGAGAGGAATCGTTTCCTGACCACAGGTTTGAATTAAAATCTGGTTTTGGCTCTTGCACTGGCAGACACTTCATTTCTAATAAGGTAAGCTCTTCCTAGTGTTTCTATTTCTTTTCTTTCCATCCACTTACTTCCCCTTTATTCTGAAACATAGGAAAGCTCCTTGGTAGCCATCTTCATAGGGATGTTTTGAGAATTAATGAGCTGAGAGAGATGCCATCTTGAGCTGCTTTAGAAAAAAAAAATTAATGCACAGCCTATTTCTCCTGCTTCAATGTATTTTTAGAATAAGACACTGTCTTATCATTCTTTTACCAATACACGTACCCAACAGACACCACTCCAGGATTTATTGAAGGATAGAAACTGGGGCATGGTTTCTAATTGAATAATGATAATAAGAAAAGATTCAGGACTATTCTTAAACATCAGAAAATACGAAGAATAATTAACTGATAATGAAAATAATGAAAATGACAAAGCAGAAGTAGTTCTTCACATTATCAACCAGCAAGAAGCAAACATAAAGCAACATAAAGTTATTTTCTACATCACCATGCACTTGCCCATTTATTTTTGGACTTTGCAGCAAAATTTAATTATTTTCTATGATGCTACAAAAGTAGTAAGAGGAAAGGTGTTCTGGCTGTACCTTTATTAGCTGCATGAAACTGGGCAAGTTACTTCCCCTTTGTAAGTATCACTTCCTTGTGTGTAACCTGGAGATAGTGAGGGTACTCACTCCATCAGGTGTTGGGAGAGTCAAATGAAATAACTCATGAACAGAACTCAGAACAGTGCCTGGCTCACGATTGATTGAACAGTGCTCAACAAATGGACACTGCATCTTCTGCTCCTGATGACAAAAGTTTTAGCAGTTGTTGGGATGAGATTGGCCCATACAAGTGGCCCATCTCCCATCTTGTCCCAACTCAGAAAGGGCCCCCCATATAGATTATAAGTGACACTGGGATTCTAGAGCAGCTTGGCTCATAGCACACGTCGCAGGCCAGGAACTACTTTGCCCAGATTCCACTTCCAGCAAGGACTGTTGTCCCAGTTGTGGGGAGTGTGGTTAGCAGTCAGCCTCCAGGGGTCAGCTCCTTCAGGGTCTGCTCAGCTGCTTTGACCTGCCTTGTCTGAGATTGCCCTTTCCCAGGGAAGCCTGCATCTGGGGACTGAATGACCTGGGGTTGTAAAGGCCTGGACATTGTGGCCCAATGTGGGACTGTTCTAATGGGTACCACTGGCTCTGAAGAACCCCATGGGTTAGGGGAGGCCTTACTGGATCTGTATGAAGTGCTTTATTAGTGGCAAAAGCTAAGTGGAGGCTTTTGAAACTGCTGTCTCTGGCTAAGAAAGTAAATAAAAAAAAACATCACCTTCTTGGGGCAGAGGGGGATGGAAGATATTAGTATCAACTTTAAGGATGTGAAGGATGCAGGGGCAGTGGTCCCCACCACATCTCTGTTCAATTCATCAGTTTGGCCCTGGAGAAACTAGATGGATCCTGCAAACTCAGCCAAGTAGTAGCCCTAGTCCAAGCTGCCATTCTGAATGTGGTATCTTTGCTGGAGCAGGTTAATAGAGCCTCAGGTACTTTGTCTGTGGTTATCGATTTGGCCAATACATTTGTTTTTGTCCCAATTATAAAAGACGATCAGAAACAGTTTTGAATCTAATGGAATGGACAAATACGTGTGTGTGTGTGTGTGTGTATCTAATATGTGTATATTTACAGTTTGCACCATGACTGTGTTCACTTTCCTGCCCTCTGCAATACAGATCTTGCTCATCTGGACATCCATTGTATGAAAAAAACTACGCTGAGCAGTCTGGATGATCAAGAGGTGGCTAACATGCTAGAGGCCTTGGTAAGATACATGCACTGTAGAGAGTGGGAGAGAAATCCTTTGAAGAGTCAAGGGATGGTCATATCTGTTACATCTTCAGGTGCCTGGGGTTCACAGGCACATTGGGATATTCCCTCTAAGTTAAAAGACAAATAATTAAATCCATCTTTTATCAAAAAGCAGTGAACAGAATGCTTAGTGGGATCTCTTTGTGTTCTAAAGGCAGCATAATCCAGACCACACTGGGGGATACAAAGGCTGACAGTTTTGAGTATAGAGCCCAGGGAGGAAAGGTCTGTAGCAGGACCAGGCCATGATCAAGCATCCCTGATGATGGGGCCATAGATGCTTCAGGGGTGGAAAAAGGTGCTGCGTGGAGTTTGTGACAAGCTTCAGAAGCAGATCACAATGTAAGCTCTTGGAGTTCTGGAGCATGGCTTTGCCATCTACAGCAGAGAATCATACAACTTGTTGAAGAACAACTCCTGGCATGCCACTGGGTCCTGGTAGAGACAGACAGACAGATAATTGACCCTGACCATGGACACCAAATGATCATGTGGCTGGAATTGCTTATTGTGAAGTAGATCCTTCCAGGCCCATCTAGTCACAATCAAGTTACATCTTATAATATTGCTGCTGGGTGGGTCCAGCAGCAATATAAGATGAAACTGGTCAGTCTTGGGTCAAGCATGAACAGGACCACAGGGCACAAGTGAGCTGCATGAGCAAGTAATCCAGACCCCCATGGCACCAACCACTGTGGTAGCAGCACCTGTCCCTTAGCTCATGCCAGTGGCTATTGGGGGCATCCTACATAACCAGCCGAAGGAACGGGAAAAGTGCAGTCATGGTTTATGGAAGTTGCACTATAACATCACTCAAAGACAGCTTGGGAGACAGTGGGGAGGGAAAATTCTGCCAGTAGGCAGAGCTTCAAGACGTATACCTTGTCATCCCCTTTATGTGAAAAGAGAAGCGGCTTAAGGTTGGGATATATATGGACTCATGAGAAGTGAGGAATGGCCTGGTCAGCTGGTGGGGCCTGCAGGGAAGGAGATTGGAAGATCAGGGACAAGGAGCTCTGCGGTAAAGGGATGCAGATGGGCATATGGTAGTGGGCATCTCACATGTTAATGCCTATCAGAGAACACCCTCCATGGAAAATCTGTTAAACAACCAAGTAGACAAAATCACTCTGCCTGTTGACCTCAGCCACTGCAGTGCAGGCACAGTGGGCGCATGGATGAAGTGGCTATGGTGACAGATGCAGAGGCTACATAAGATGCAACAGCATGCACTCCTATTTGACAAGGCTGATCTGGCCACCACTGAGTGTCCAACTTACTGGCAACAAAAATCCAAGGCTGAGCTCCTGATAAGGCACAATTCGTCCAGGAAATCAACCGGCCACTTGGTAGCAAGTTAACTACATTGAGCTCCTTTCTTCCTGGAAAGCTCAGCAATTCATTCTCATAGGAATGGACATAAATTCTGAGTATGAGTTTGCATTTCCTGCCTGCAAGGTCATGGTCAGTTGGATGGTCCAAGGGCTTATGGAATGTTGTTTGATTCACAAGCACAGGATCGTCTATAACACTGTGTCTGACCAGGTGATTCACTTTACAGCAAAGGTGATATGGGAGTGGGCCTGGGAACATGGGATCCACTGGTTCCATCACGCATTGTGCCTCCCGGTGCTGCTGGCCTGATGGAGCATTGGAATAGCCTTAAGAAGGCCCTACTGGGGTGCCAGCTCAGAGGCAATGTGCTGTGGGCATGGGGTGCCATTTGCCATGACACAGTATAGGCATCGAATATAAGACCTTTATATGGTGCTGTTTCCCCAAATTGGATGGGTACATGGCTCTGGGAACTAAGGGATGGAAGCAGACGCCACTTACCATCACTCCCAGAAATCCACTGGATGACTTTGTGCTTTCTATGCCTGCAACTCTGGGTTCTACAGGGTGAGCAGTCCTTGTGTCGAGGGCTTGCAAGGAGAGATGCCATTGTGTGGGCACAAGTTTTTGGCCTTGATCATTGGGAGGAGGTCGGGCTGCTGTTACACAGTGGGCATGGATAGGTACGGAACCTGGGTGACCCACTTGGGTGCCTCTCAGTACTCTCTTTCACAATCGTGATTGTAAATGAACAGAAGCAACTCCAGCCTGAGAAGGACATGTGTCAGGGATGAGGGTCTGGTGCATGGGCCCAGGTTCGCCGCTGAAACCAGCAGAGGTGGGAGTGGATGGTGAGGATAACCTAGAATGGATAGTGGAAATGGAGATGATGAGTACCAATTTGAGCCCTGAGATCAACTGCAGTGGAGGGTGAGTAGTTCTTCCCACTAACTAACCTCCTTCTTCTAAGTTACACCCGAGGATGAGAAGCCCACTGGAAACTGGAAGATGTTCTCTGAATGTATATGGAGAAGTGGACACCAAGGGTGGACTCCAATAGACACAGAGATGTGCTACCTATATCTCCCTTCAAGAGAGGACACCCGTGGGTGGAGTGACCAGAAGACAGCCTCCAGTTGTCTATTCCTTTCAGGGTCCCTCAGTATTCTTGTTCCAGGATTTCTTGGATGGATACCACGGTTTGATTTCTCTCTTTGCACAGTCCTGCTTCCTCCCCATTCTGTTCACAGTGCTGAGCCCTTATAAACAGCTTGCACCCAAACTCTTTCTCAGCACCTGCTTCTGGATAACTCAACCTGTGGCACCACCTGTTTCCATTTGGAGCTGTGACACTGGCTAATTCCATACTCCACCCACCCTCCATTTTTTGTTCTGTGCCTTCTAATTTTACTGTGTGTGACTGTATTTCTCACTCATAATCATTGGCTGACTTTTTCTCTTGCACCTCTTTGCAAGAAGCTTATGCAAGAATGTCCCTTGCAAGAATCTTATGCAAAGATTCATATGTATATTATTAGTTATACAATAGAAACAAATTCTGGCCAACTAAAGGAAAAGGGAGAAAAGGAGAGGAAGATCTGAAAGACTCTGGTGTGGCCTACAGAATTGGAAAAAAAAAATGATCAACCTGGATGCAGGAGGGAAGGAATGATCCTGGGGGTGCTCTAGGGTTTTTAGAAGCAAGAGCTTATAAACCTTTTAACCCTCCAGGTGCTGCCAGTAGTACAACTTCCAACATTATGATTCTCCATTCCAAGTTTTAAATTCACAGGACAGGCAATATGATTGACCAGACTGTGTGTGCTTCAGATTAGGGAGTACAGGAGAAGCTGTTGGGGGTCTCATGGCTATCAAAGGGCTGCCCCATAGAAGTGAAAATAATTGTAGGGTAGGTAGGCAGCCATTCCGGGGGTCATTTATTGCTTTTGTTACTAAGTCAATGAATAAGAAGGTTGTTTCAACTACACGCTTGGTTGTCAGGAACTTTGTGAGCAGAGTTGGAAAAATATAGGAAGTGTAAGCCCATGGTTAGGAATTTCTTCTCTATCATACCTCTGTCAGCCACTCTCTTCTTTTGTTCATTTTTGTGAGCTGGGCCATAGTCCTCTGGCTCTTTTGATGCCGAGAGACAGTGTCTTGCCCAGTGACCTGGTGGCCACACATTGAAGGGCTGGGTTTCTCTTCCCCTGTCCCTGGGTGACCAGGCTGTTCCAGGTTGGTAAAGGGAGGGTGGCAATAGCCACTGCCATCCTCTCCTTGGCTCTCACAGCAGAAGATTCTGAGGATCTTGGACTCTTACAGATCCAGGTGAGTTTGATGGAGGGAAACATTGTTTCCAGAGAGATCTCTGTTGTTTCAAGGATAATTGCACTTCTGAAGAGAAACTATGAGCTTTAGAGTGTTATGAAATCAAAGCCAGTCAACCAAGACATGTTTCTCTTTTTTCCTTTAATGGTTAGAAAAGTTAGAACCATAATCATTGCCCATGTAGGAATTTGTTCTGCCGTGGCATTTACTAGCACCAACTATTTCCTCTCCCTTCCTCTGGATTCATTTTTGCTCCCTGTTTAAATGTCCTATTGTGCCTTTGTGCTATGTATTAAAACTGTGAGCTGGCCTCAGGTCCTTCTGGCAGCACACAGCATATAAATCTTTAAATAAATAAAGATAAGCCATCTTCTTTCCTCTTACTTTCTAAATAGAAAATAGCCAGAATGGTTTATTTTAGAGATAAGGAAACTGAAAGATTTTGAGGAAAGAGAAGTTAACAAACTGGAGGTAACTGCTAGGCCTCCTGGAGAAGGAGCTCATTGTATATAGAGAGCCCACAGTCATTTGGCACCAAAAAGGAGAGATTCCAAGCACCTGGCCTTTGCCAGGACTGCCTCTGGGACCTACAGAGGAGCTGCCATTTCCATCTGACATAAACAGGGTCTCCATATCTGCTCTTCTGCTTTTTTTGGTTTTGGTTTGTTTTTTTCAGATCAGGTGAACCAAAAACCTGTCAGTGCATACTCAGCATTCACCTCATTGTCTTTGATGGCTAAATCTCTGAAAAGGGGGTATTTTGGGGCTAATTTTTTTCTTTGGCATCAATCACAGTTATATTGATATATCAATTTTCTCTGGTGAAAGAGTTTCCTTTTTAGGCATGTAATTTTTAAAGGAAGTGATAAGTTGCATCTCCCTTCCTTGCACTGTGTTGTGAGCAGTACAAGGTCAGAGATAACCAGGTCCACATACGTTTGTGTCTCTCCACAATGTCAGACTTTTATTGATGCTATTTCAGTCATAAAAGCCATGAGCTACGTGAAATTCCCAAGGAGGTGATTCTCCTTAGAACTAACTGCCCGTCGACTCCGTAGTCAGCGCCACTAACACACAGGCTTAAGCCACTCCACATGTCAGTCGATATTGCAAACTATACATAGTAGGATACTTAATCAATATATAAATATTATAGATCAAAATTTCCACTTTAAACAAGGTAACATTTAACATCAAGAGAAAAAGGGGTCAAAGAACCAGTCCAAGGAAAGTGACGTGGACAAGAAGAGTGTTGTGGGCTGATACAGTTGATCGTCAGTGAAGCTGCCAGAATCTTGCAAAGAAAAGTCTTTGATTTTGGCAGGGCCTTTGGTGGCAGATGTGTAGGTGCTCATCACAAGGGACGGCAAGGCAGCCACTATGGAAATGACCACACCTGGCCGGAGAAGTCCTGTTCCTTTTATGGCGCTTGAGTTGTCTGGTGAGGACTGATAGTAAAGGGTTATACCCTATCTGTTTAGGTGCAGTCTGTAAACATCGGGTCCCTGTTGGCATGATGCCTTTTATAATGCAGTCTTTTCCTAAGATGGAGTCACTTATGTTAAGGGTGCTGTATATGGACCATTAACACATTTGGGTGGATAATCAGTGGTAGGGGGCCATTAGTTCGGGTTGTTTCCATGTGTGGGCTTCTGTCCCAGAGTCTCCCTGATCTGTTCCAGTTCTCCCATATTCCTAAGTAACCATCCCATAAATGACAAGGTTTGGGGCTGGGGGAGGAACTTCCCAGCTTTCTGCATCTGTGAGCAGAGTGGCTGCAGGAGCCCGAGGGCACTCCTCCAAAGACGCACTGAACTTGTGAGTTGTTGGAAGCAAAGCCCACGGAAGCCGGAGGGATGAAGAAAGCACAAGGACAGCAGAAGGGATCAAGGGCATCTGTGTGGAATACTGCTGACGTTGCCCATCTCAGCCCACCCTGCTCACTGTCAGGCTCACCCACTGCTCCCATGGCAATTAGTAGTCCATTCGATTCTGTCAAAAATTCTCTAAGATGGCATTTGGACACAATTTCTGCGAGAAATTTTACAAATGAAGGGATAGTAGGTGTGTCTGTTTGCTATGGCTGCCGTGACAAAATGCCACAGAGTGGGGTGCTTATGCAACAGAAATTTATTTTCTCACGGTTCTGGAGACTGGAAGTCAAAGGTCAAGCTATCGGCAGATTTGGCTCTTCTGAGCCCTCTGTCTTTGGCTTGCAGAGGGCCACCTCCTTGCTGTGTCCTCACATGGTCTTCTCTCTGTGCATGTGCACCCCTGGTGTCTCTCTGTGTGTCCTAGTCTCTCCTTCTTATAAGGACCCTCGTCATATTAGCATCATTCTGACAGCCTCATTTTAACTTAATCACCTCTTTAAAGGCCCTGTATTCCAATACAGTCACATTCTGAGGTACTGGGGGTTAGGGCTTCAATATGTGAATTTGAGGACGGCACAATTCAGCCCACAACAATGGGACATGCTACTGTACTTGTCCCTAGTGCTGTAACTGATACGAGCTATTTTCTTTATCTACCACCCATTCCAAATTCCCTCCACCACAGCTAACAACTGTGCTGGTCTAGACAGCTTGCCTGGTTGGGTGACCTAGATCTTCACCCCTGAGGGCTCTGAGCCCCTGCTTACCATAGTCCTGTGAGGCCATGGTTGCTTTGATTTCTGGTTCAAAGTTAAAACTGGGCATGAGAATACCAAGATATGTCTTGGTGAATACCTGAGTTCCAAATATATTCCTCTCTGTCCCTGTTTGTGTCCGTAACCCTGCCACAGGTCAATTACCCCTGCTGATTTCATAACTTCTTTGCCTGCTGGTCTACCAAAATACAAACCCTAAAAATGGCCAGACAGCAGCCATACCTTGAGATACAGAGAGACTTCTACTGTGTCCTCTGGTTGAGGGACAAGGTCCTCTAGACTTTCAGAACCTAAGTTTTTGGAGACAGGAAGTATAGAATCCTCCAGGGGAGCATTGGCAATGGCGGTGAGTGAAGCCACTTCTACTTCCACCCTGTCGGTTGCCAGATCCATGGATTCTACATATTGAAGACACACAACCATGTAAGGAGACATCCTAAAGGACAGCATGTCAATGTTGGAAGATGTTATCTTCAACCTAGTGGCTCAGCTGCACCTTTAAGTGACCATCCCATCAGTCTGCCAGGCTGGCAGTTTCTGTGTGGTGAGATACCATATGTTGTAGGACTACTGCATGCCATAGTCAGCTGCCATTGTTGCAATGCTTTGCTGAAAAGTGGGTCCCTTGGTGCAAGGTGATGTTGTGCAAGATCCCATTCTGGTAATCAGATATTATGGTACCACATTTGTGCTGACTTGTGCTGCTACAGTTTGGACATGAAGCAGTGGCAAGGGCTAGATCAGCTTTGGTGAGAGGGAGCCCTTGGTGTTGGGCCCCTGCATGGCCTCCCTCTGTAACACTGAGGCCACACTCTGCATTGGCCCATTTGCAGGTACTTGAGCAGCCAAAGACTGGGTCTCACTGACATTTACTGGATGAATCATCCCATCCACCTGGTTTTTAGTGCCCCTCCCGCAGTGGACACCTCTGGTGGGCATTAATGTGTGGCAGAAAGAGTCACACACTTTGTGCCCACTCCCGTAATTCCATCCACCTGCCTTTTGTCTGGATGCCCTTGTCTCTGATCTTGCAATTTTGCTCATTACAGACCTCTGACAGACCAGCTAAGCATTTTACCAGCAGGCAGTGATCTGTGTATGTCCTTTCTTTCTCTCAATGAAATAGATAACCAAAGGCATCTCATGAAGCTCTGCTGGCTGGGAGGGTTTCCTCTCATCACTGGGTTTCAGGCCCATGCTTGAATGAAACCATAGTGCAAGCAGCAGTCTTTTTTTTCAGCTCACATCAACATACTGAGCTGACCCTTTGTAAACTAGCCCCAAGACTTTTCCACCTCTGACAACTGGTTGTAGAGAACTCCAGAATTCCAGCATTAGGCTGTAGGTGTGAGTTGAGGGAGAGGCATTGATGCAACAGGCCAGGTAATGGTGGAACCTGGCCACTTGTTCACGCAGCTCACTTGTGTCTAATGGTTGTGCTTCTGCTCAGTCCCAGATGTACCTCGTCCATTGTACAGTGGGTTGCTGCTGACTTTATAACTTGGTTGGTCTGATAGCACCCAGATCATGATGGGAGGCTTTGGTCGCATGGCCACTTGATGACCTAAGGTCAGAGGTCAGTCTCCATGAGGACCTCATAGTCTTCCTGGAGATGATTTTCAAATGGTCTTGCTCCAAAATCCTAGGAGCCCACCCTGAAACTCTCCTATGGGAGCTTGTCAGATACCCAATTCAGTGTCTTTATTTACCACAGACACTGCGAGCACCATGGGACCTGCTGGCCCTGTTGCAGAGCTCTGTTTTGCTCTGGGCTCCATTCAAACTGTTGGATTTCTGAATCTGCTAATCAATGAGTTGGAGCAATATTTTCAAGTTTGGTGTAGGCTACATGAAAATCTGAAGAGGACTACCCAAAGTAGCACTTCTTTCTCAGTGGTTAGAAGTGCAAGATATAGTACTTATTCTTTATCTTGGAGGAGAAAAGGGACAGTTTCAGGAGGTTTTTCCTGGCTTTTCCTAATAATAGCTCTCATTTCACAGGTAAGGAACTCTGCCATCTTCAAAGTATGTCCATCCTTCACACCCCTATGTGTTTGGGAACTGGGAAAATTATTAATACTACCACGGATGAGCCAGAGCCAGGACTTTACCCATTGTCTGCCCTCCATAAATGTTCATTCTAATGTGGGGACCTTGATGGCTCTTTGAATTCTCTGGTGAGCATCAGAGAAGATGCTGTATCCAACAGGATAGGTCTTTTGGGAGAAAACTAAAGCACTGAAGGAATCACTCTTGCATAGATAGTCTATAGCATTGCAGGTGAAACTGCTGTCTGCACCTGCTCCTGTCCCATAATGCCTGGGAACCTGCTCATGCCTTTGCCTCCCAATGAGTACAGAATTAAAGCACTGGGAATTCTGGTTCTAACTCACTAGGGCTACACCATTTCCATGAGGAGGGCTCTATTTACTTCCCTTCTGCAGTCCTCTCTGGTGTGGCTAATGTCAGTATTCATGAGAAAAGAAGGGGAGAGCCATTGGAATTAGGTGGATCAGTCAGTATCTGCAACACTGGGATTATATTATTCTGAATGGTGAGATATCCAAGGTGGTTGAGGATTTAACACTGTACACCCCAAAACTTTAAAACAGTTTAAAAAACATTTTAATCAAAATCTTTCTAGATTATATTGGAAAACACCCATGTCTCTCCTCCAGGGACATCCTTCAGAGGAAAAAAGTGCTGACATTCTTTTTCCTCTATAACCCATTTTTTCCAGTCCTATGTTTCATGAGCTCCTTTGGAGTCTCTTTGGCTTTACAGAACACTAATGAGCTTAAATTTCCAAGTAGAGTTAAAACTGAAGTGTCTATTGCTATCTGAGCAGGTAAAATTCAAGGCAAAACTCCTTTCTCATAATCTTTTCAGACCTCTGTTTCCTTATCTTTTCTACCATTATGAAGCTACGTTCTAAGATAGAAAGAAGTGTAAACAAAGTGATTCTAGAAGCAGTGAGCTTATGAAGGGCAGAAAAGCAAAAAGAAATTATCTTCTAGCAAAGAAAACCTGGTTCACACTGAAGGATCCCTCAAACGGATGTGCAGACCCAGCCCCCAGACCCAAAGAGCTTTTATTAAGCAAATGTATTTGTCTTGAACTTGTATTTAATCTTGGTAAAGTGGCTTGAGGATGAGATCTATGTTTGGAGAGATTTGGGTCATTATTTATTGTAGATCAAGTCTGGGTGATTGATCTGTAAAATGAGCTAGGGTGTTCATCCTTTCATTAACCCATTTAATAAATATATACTAAAGACCAGATTCTGATAGGCACAAGGGACTCACTAGATCAGACAGAAAGATCCCTGCCTTTGTGGGACATTTTTTTTAAAAGGTGAAAACAGACAAAACAACACTAGTAATTGCATCTCATGAGGGTGATCCTAGTGCAAAAAGGGGGTGATCTCGGAGAAGAAACAAGAGTCCAACACTGGGGAGGGTTTGACTCAGCAGCTTCTCAGATGTTTGGGGATAAACTAGTGGTAAGAAAATGCCATTTTACCAAGTCAGTTGCTCCGTTAGTCTCTAAATCTATGTCCCCATCCTGACTGTTTCCTCTGGGGACGTGTATGAAGGTGGAGATCTAGCACTGGTAAGAAATGGGACCAAAGGAAAACGGAGACATTTGGAGTTCCTTGCACCGTCTCCATGGGAAGTAATATGATTTTGGCACCAAACCAGCTGACTTTGAGAGCAAGACTTTGCTGACGTATTTCTTCTTTTTACACTATCTCCTTCAGAAGAGCTCAAAGGCCATTAAAAGATCTTCTAACTCATCTTTGAGAGATTCCCCATAAGTTTTGGGCCAATTTCTCCTGCCTTTTCTGATTTTAATTTACTCATCCTATGTGGCATTTCTTTCTGAATTTGACCCTTTTTATAGCTTTCTATAACATTTTCCTATGACTTTATGTTCCAGTATCTTAGGAAATATCTAGGACACTACACTCAACCCCCTTTCCAAACTTGCTTATTTTGTTAGGGTTTCTTGTTACCGGTCCTTTGCCTGGTCTCATAGTTTCTGTTTTTCTGGATGAATGTTTCATTAGGGCTCTATTCTTGAGTCTTGACTGTGACTTTGCCTTTAGACACCAGTTTTTCCTTGGCTCCACTCTCCACAGCCCTCAGCCCAGCCTTGACCTAGGTCCAGCCCTTCCCCAGAACCTCTTCCAGCACCCACAGCTCCCACTGAAAGCAGAAGGATTTGAACAATTTCAGCTGCACTTTGCTCTAAATTTGCTATAAAACAGAATCAGATATAAGCTAATTCACACTAAGCATTTCATGATTGGAAAAGGCACAGCATATAACCTATATGATGAAGATTTACTTTTTAACAGGGACTAATGCTTTAAACCAAAGCAATAAATACCTTACAGTTGCATTTCAGACTATATAAAAAAACTAATGGAGGATATGTATCAGTGCAAGATGGTTATGTTCTTCTAGACTTGGTTGCAACTGAAATGTCTTTATTTTTTCATATACAGTTGCCCTTAATTTTAAAATTGCTTTCTTTTCTATAGTCATAATGGAAAGTTTTTAGCCATCCATTCACATTTTTAAAAACTAGGTCATACCCAAGAATTTAGCCTTTCAAACAGATACATTTTAGCCACATGAAGTGGATGTTGATTCACTGACTTGGATTAATAGCTATCTTCTCATGGTGGGGAGACTGCTTGAGTGCGCGTGTATGTGTACACGGATGGAGGTGCAGACTGATGTAGCAGGAAAGTGAGGAGAGTGATAGGAGCTGGGTGTGATGTTAATACCTGGCAGGTACAGCCATACCACAGAAGGGGATCTTATTGATTCAGCTGCTATTCTACCCCATTGGGCTCTTGGGTAGTCAAGGCTACATATACCCTATCATCTGTTGTTTCCCGAGCCCCTGCTACAAGATCAGAATTCAGTAAATATGTATGGATTGAATGAACTGGTGGAACTGTAGAAATGCCACAGAGTTATATGGGCCCTAACTAATCTCCTAGTTTATTTCTTACCTTTTGTAGAGAAGAAAGTACAGCCAATAGATAGTGTGTGACCTGCCACAGCTTATTGGTGGCAGATCAGAGATCAAACATAGATATTCTGACTCTAAGCTCAGTCCAACGTTGTGTTCCCTCATACTGCTCTAGGTCTGAAGAGTTTTAAAAAAAGTAGTTTGCAAAACTGTTAATCAGATAACATGTGATATAATAAAGTTTTACTTTTGTTTAATCTTTGGAGCCTAAAATTTTGGGATTTTTAAGCCATTAAAAACAAATGCAATATTTAAAATTACCCATTTTCTTCTAACAGAGACATTTTCTTAGAGAAATATACTAGAAATACTAGTGTTTTCCACCTGAAATTGCTTCCTGGTAGTGTCATATATTGCCTCCTAAGCCCTGGAAGGTGGATTAATGGATCTTGAATGACTTGACATTAACGGCTTTCTGTGACCCACTTTTATATAAAAGATCATATTTGAGGGCAAAGAAAGGAACAGGCAGATATCTAAATAAAGAAATATCTATTAATGGAAAAAGGAGATTTGCACTTCTTCATTTTTAGAGACAGTAAGAGAGTTGTAAAACAAAATGAGATGATGTGTAGTATTCTAAAGAAGAAAACTGAATATAAATTAAAGTCACGTGAAAGGCATTTCATGCTTTTTCTGCTTGGTGGAGTGATTTGGAATCACAGTCCAGTAATATTTTCCTTGAGGTAAACCTCATCTTTACTCATATGTGGAAGGGTGGATACAAGAGTAATTAATTGTGTATGTGTGTGTGTGTATGTGATTGAGGATTGAAGTGAGATTTTATTTTCAGAAGTCTTCTTTGAAAAAAATGTGTAATACCCCTAGGAAGAGTATAATATTGAATTGTGGTCAGCAAATCATTATGTAACGTTGTGAAGATAATCACACCCAAAAACATTATTAAATTTGCAGATTTAAATCAAAAATACTCAAGATAGTAACCAGAAAAATCATGATGATTGCAAAGACTTGGGCTTTCTAGAATTAACTTATTATACTCCATATGGTGCCATTCTTTTGATGTCTTTATTATCGCAGTTAGCTAATAACAAATCACCAATTTAGATTCAAATCTGAGAATACAGAAGATGAAAGTAATTGTAAATTTTTTCCAAGGAATATAAAAAAATGACCCTTGGTATTATGCATACCGAGTACATAATAATGCTATTTCTTATTTGCTTCTGATTTATGATTTTTCTAAACACCTGGGTGGGACTGAAAAATTGTAACTTCATATATTTGATCCAAAATAATTTCAAATGATCTTTGCTGATCAGTAGCTTAATAATGGAGCTTCCATTTGTCTATTGATTCTTCCAAGTTTTGATGGCAGATTGGGGTATAAAGGATTTCAGATTCTCAGTTTAGCATTCAGTGAAATCTGCCAAATAGGCTCCTTTCAAATGCAATTATGCTTTTATCAAATTTATAGGCTGTTTCATACATGAAGGATGAAAATGATCCAAATATTACTTTATGGATAAATTATCTCTCTGATCACTAGGATTTGTGGAGTTGCACCTCATAAAATTTAGTTGACAAGATGCCATTAGTTAAAGTAAGATTATAAGAAAGGAATAAAAATCATAATGTGTTTTGTGTGTCAGATAAGATACTGGTTTAAAAAAGATTGAAATCATTCACAGAAATTTGTGTTAGTTATCAATCAATATTTGATAGAATGCTGCTGAAAAAGTTCACAGGTTCATGAAAGGGTTGAGCAAGAAAGGATCTTAAAGATAATGGTAAACCCCTTCTTTTTAAAAATAAATCAGAGAGCTTAGATATTGAGGTTAAATAACTTGTCCAGACTCTCAAACCTAATGAGCAACTGGGACAAGAAACCAAGTCTCCTATCATTACACTAATTGTCTTACCCCAGTTATTTATTCTTGACTTAAAAATAGTCAGGGTAATCTGTCTCCACATGAATGTCAGTAAACTCCACTCTCTCACTTGCACATAGTCTGATAAACCTAAGCCTAGGTTTATGGACAGGATAAAATCAAGAGATCAAATTTGTCTGACTTGATTTTTCCACATAGACATTATTTCAGGTAAGACAATTTAATAAATGGAGCCAGAAGAGAGAAGAATAAAAAAGATGACCAGAGTGTTATGCTGGGGTGAGGGTAGGGAGATCACATTAACAAACTTTAGATTTATGTTTAAAACTGAATAAAGTCTTGGGTGAAGGCTTTCAAGATTTCAGCACCAGACAGCTCCTGTACTCAAAAATAGGACTTCAGAAAAGGAGTTTATCCTGTTGAAGCCTGAACTGGAACTCTCTCTTTCCGGGATACCGAAAAGAAAGATTATCTCCAGGACAGAACTTTTATAAGTCTTGGTATTAAAGCAAGAATGTGAAGTAACACAGTTTAGCAATTTTTTAACAACACAGGTTTTGGTTAATTCAGAATTAAGCGGAACATTAAATTAGCCAAAATGCTCTGCGCATCTGGATTAATTAAATTTTTAGTAGAGGAGAGATGCACATATACTGAATGGGCCATTTGAATGCAAGTGGGATTCAGAGCAGAATATTTTGTGTCATGAATTTGGAACTGGAAAACAATATGTCAGGTGCAGAAAGTCAGAAAAGTCTTTGTCATGGGGGATAAAAGAGGGTACACTAGGTGACATCATGATCATTAGCAAATCTATTGAGAATCCACGCATAGAACAATGTACCTGCCACTAGCTAATATGCAAAATTCAACAAGCTAATTATTTTGGCTATGAGGAATGAAACAATCTGCTCAACTTTTATTTTTAATGTTTTGTCTGAATTAATAGCTGCATTGGTACAGGAGTGATATAATATAGCTTTATGCCTCAACACGTACAGAGCTCCAAACCTCAGAGTTGTGATCAGACCAAGCTTCTCCCTGAGGTTGATGCTGAGCTTTTGAAGTCCAAGTTCACTCTGGGAAGAATTGTCCAACCTTCTCCTTTAACCTGTACAAGAAAAAGTCACGACTACCTCATTGCTGCATTCTAGAAAGATCTTGGGTCAACACCATTTTTCTCTTTAAGGTTTTCATCAAGTAACAAAACTTGAGCTTTATAGCTTCTCTTTAATTTCAACTCGCTTAAGTATTGTTTACTTTATGAATGATATGGCGCCTATAAAGTTTATATCTAATATTAGATGCATAGTTAAGAAACCTTATTCCTTTCGGGCACAGAACTGTGGTATTTGGGCTCTTTCGGTATGTAGGAAAGTGCTGAGCCAGAAAAATCAGGAGTGTATGTATAAAGTTCACAAGTGAGCATGTGATCAAAAGCTCTCGTTGCCTGAGTAACTTTTTCCTTCGATCTCTCTTCCTTCTTCTTACTGATAGGGCAACAAAAGGTAAATTTCATGATAACTGTTTGGTGCCCAGATATCCTTCCTGCCTATGCCTTCTTCATCCTGAATGTCCGAAAGGGGTCCTATCATGTAGACTCTCACAGCGTATCAGCTCAGGGATGCTATTTCAGCCCAGCTCTACGAAGTGGTACCGAGGCTAGAGTCAGGTCCTGCTTTGTGGATGTTTGGCAGCAAAGGGCTATCAGCATGGAGGGATAAAAGAGCACTGGGTCGCCCCACCAGGCTCTGGGATTATTATTTTAATGTTTTCCAAAGTGCACTCTGATGCTAAAGTCTGGAAAAAGAGCACCAGTTGTTTGCAGCTCTGAATAGGGAATTTATTACAAGACGACTCATATGCAGTACTCCTGGTGCATAGTACTTCTTGTAGGCTGTATCTGAAGTCCCACTTTAATTGCCAGCTCCCCAAGCATACATTAGTTCAGAAAACAGCCATTTTATTCTATCTTATTAAAACTGTAGTGGAGAGCTCATTTGTCTCTGACTATGACTTTTATTGCAAAAAGATGATGAGATTTCTTCATACCATATGAGGATCACAATAAATACTTTCAAATACTTTTAATAAGCCATAAGATCTGTTAGATTAGGGAAGAAAACGTAAAGTCAGCATTAATAAAGTTATTGAAAATGTTTCCTGATAAAGTGTTACTATCCAAAATATATGAAAAACTCCTACTATTCAGTAGCATAACAACAAATAACCCTATTAACCTTATTAAAAAGGACTTGAATAGATACAAATGGCAAACAGGTATATATATGAAAAGGTGTTCAACATCACTAATCATCAGAGAAATGCAAATCAAAGCCACAATGAGATATCACCTCACACCTGTAAGAACAGCTATTATTAAAAAAAAAAAGTACATGTTGATGAGGAAGTGGAAAAAGGGAAACCTTGGTACACTCTTGATGGGAATGTAAGTTAGAATAGTCTTTATGGAAAACAGTATATAGATTCCTCAAAAATTAAAAATATAACTACCATATGACCCAGCAGTCCCACTTCTAGGTATTCATCCAAAGAAATCGAGATCAGAATCTTGAAGAGATACCTGCATTCGCATGTTCATTGCAGCACTGTTCACAATAGCCAAGATATGGAAACAACTTAAGTGCTTGTCAACAGATGAAGGGGAAGGAAAATGTGATAGGTACATACAATGGGATATTATTCAGCCTTGCAAAAAGGAAATCCTGCCATCTGGGACAACATGGATGGACCTGGAGGACATTATGTTAGATGAAATAAGCCAGGCACAGAAAGACAAATACGGTATGATCTCACTTATATGTGGAATCTGAGATAGTCAGACTTGTAGAAACAAGAGAGTAGAATGGTCATTTCTAGAGGCTGGGGGAAGGAAAAATGGGGAGATGATGGTCCAAGAGGACCCAGTTTCAGTTATGCAACATAAATAAGTTCTGAAGATCTATACAGCACAGTGCCTATAGTTAACGATACTGTATTGTATACTCAAAATTTGCTAAGATAGTAGATCTTATGTGAAGTGTTCTTATTATAAATAAATAAATAATAATGAAGCTAGAGGAAACTTTGGAAGGTGATGGAGATGTCTATGACCTTGATGGTGGTGATGGTTTCGATAGTGCATACTTAATTATACATACATGAAATATGTACAGATTTTTGCATTTAAAAAAAGGAAAAAAGGAGAAAGTTACTATACTGTGATTTTAAAAACATAAATTTTATGGTTGTAGTATATTCCAACATGAAAAAAAATTTTCCTTCCAAGGCCCAGGGAACAGCAGCAATAATAATAGTGGGGCAATTCTCATCCATGGAGATGAGTTGGTGTTTGCAGTCACTTTATCAGTGACGCCATTAAATTTTAAATCTTTCTCTCACCATTTGTACAGAATGGAACTAGAGTTAGGAGGACATCATGTTTGGAGAACTAACTGTTATCACTTAAAAGAGACCAATTGAACAATTTTTTTTAACTTGGCAGAGTAATAACGCTTGTGTAAGTTCGTTGAAAATTCAGGCCCATATTTAATGCCAAGACTGCCATTTCTGCTTGCAATCCTTTCATCTTGAACTGCTTGGAAAGCTTCTTTTCATACTTTAAAATTCATCCAGACGTATCACCTAGGAACCCTACCTGACCTGTAGGAGGACTCTTTCTACTTAGTAAATATCGTTTCACTTACGCAAGGATTTGCCCTACCAAATGTGCAACTCCAGGAGGTCTTACTTACCCTTTGTTAAATGATTGAAGATTTAGCCAAAAGTTTCATGGGAAAAATGTCCAGTTATTAGTAATCTGTGACAGGTATTGGTCAAATTCCTTCAAGCTACATCCTTCCTTGGAGACAATTTTAGGGCAAACATTCCCTAGTATAAGATGTAAGGAAAATAGTGGTTTTCACCAGGGTGATTCCCCAACCAGGACACTTGGCAGATGACTGGTGACATTTTGGATTGTCACAACTTGGGTGGTGCTACTGGCATCTAGTGGGTAGGGGTTAAGGATGTCACTAAACACCCTACAATGTACAGGTAGTCGCCTCCCCCAGCAAAGAAGTATATGGCTTAAAATGTCAATAGTGTTGAGGTTGCAAAAGCTTGATTTAGAACAACAAAAAGGGTTTGAAATGAAAGGACACTGGAGCAGATATTGGAGACCTCAATCACATGCATTTTAGTAACTGGAGGAAGTTGGCAGGGAGCAGTGAGACAGAGGTCATGTTAAGGGGCTGGCTGGCAACTGAAGCCAGGTCTCCTGAGCTGCCATTGCCTTCTGAGGTGTCCAGAGTCTGTTTCTCTGTTTTGCAAGTTTTGGTTCCACGTGTGGTCATGTCATCAAGAGTTAAAAGGGCTCTGGGGCACTGACTCCAAGATAGATAAACTCACGTGAAATTGATGTATAAACCAGAATGCCAATGTACTATTTCACAACTAGAAATATAATTGTGGAATAGACTAGACACTTGAATCATCTTATCAGGATAATCTCTCCCTGCAGGGACATTTACATTGGTAAACTTGTTATAATCAGAAGATTTCTTGGTGAGCACATATTCCCGGAAAGAGGAGTTGGCTGGGCCAGTGGCATATTCTATGAGAGCTTTTTGTCTCTGGTCCATTGTTAATTGAATACACCTGTCAGAGAGATAGGATACTCTTAATCGGTAGGAGAAGGCTCAGTGGATGGAATTCTTGGCCCTCCAACCAAAGTGCCACTAGAACAGCTATACTTATATTGGTTTTATTCATTGGGGATTTGTTTAAGATTTTATTAGGGAAAAAAATGGCTCTACTATTTACAAAGTTAGAAAATTCCTCAGGTAATCCACCAACCCCAGCCCCTCCCTGACTCACTGTCAAATGCTTCCTGTCTGGCTGGCCTTTCTCTGATTCTGTAGGCTGAATCCAGCTATGTTCACAAAGGTCTCTTTCAGGCAGGGCACTCTGAATGCCATCAATTACCTCTTGGCTTACTGAACTTTACTACCTTGTGATGGGCTGAATTGTGTTTTCAACGAAACATGTTAAAACCCTGACCCTGGTGCCTGTGAATGTAACCTTATTTGGAAATGGAGCCTTTGCCAGTGATCAAGTTAAGATGATCATCTTAATGCAGTATAACCATGTCCTTATAAAAAGCGGAAATTTGGGCACAGAGACAAACATGCACACAGGGAGAACACCTTGTGAAGATGAAGGCAGAGATCAGGGTGAGCCATCTTCAAACAAAGAATGCCCAAGAGTGCCAGCAAACACCAAAGGCCAGGACAGATGCATGAACAGATTCTTCCTGGCAGCTCTCAGAAGGAACCAATCCTGCTGACACCTAGATCTCAGGCTCCAGAACTGTGAGAGAGTAAATTTCTGTTGTTTAAGCCACCCCATTTGTGATACTTTGCTATGACAACCCTAGGAAGCATATACAGTGTCATATTTCATCACTGAGATGAAATAAGTCCCAGGCCTTATCAGTTGCATACTGACATCTCGTCTCTGTAATTATTTTTTACCAACAGATAATCTCGTTCATCAGGGTGGTTTTTTTTTTATTAGCTTTATTCTAAGTTGGCAGCCTTATTTCCAAATTCCTGTGGGAGTATAGGGTCTACGTCTCATAAATTCTTCCTTGTACCAACAAAACATTTTATACCATTTTTTTTGGTCTCTAAAATGATGAGCTGGGAGAATCAATGAAGAAAACTAAGTGTAAAGCTCTCAGGGCTTATTAGAAAAAATATGAGTTGGGTCACTATACTCTAAATAAGGTCACCTTAGCTTATTCTTTTCAGAAGTAGATATTATTGTCATTACCAAAGCATCAAGGGAACAGAAGGATCAGAAACTTCTTAATCATCTAATATCCCTGGTCTTAAATTGGGGAATGAGTTGGGAAAACAACCCTTGACGACAGCAAGCAGTTTAAATAAGTTGGTGCAAGATTAATACACTTCTAATGACCAATTTCCATGCAAAAGTAGTTAAGGCAATAAATGCTGGCTCCCTGAGCTAAAGGTTTATTTGCATTGTTTCCTAAGACTCTTGGCAGTTTTGCAAATCATCAAAAGTTCAAAAACAACCTCCCAAGGAATGTTTAGTCCCCTCATGCTGGGACTCAAAGGCTTTCTCTTGCATAATAGTAAACCTGACTCTCAAAGAACTCCAACAAGTCTGCAAAGAAACCTAAGATGCCTTTTCTAGGCCTCCTTCCCAAATAAATACATATCTTTATGCTGGACCTCTTGCAAGGTTTTCTGTCTTATGTTTGACACCCCATCCATTGAATTTTTCAGAGTCCCTCTCTTACAATTGGACACAGCCAAGCCATTACCAGGTGCTGTCATTTTTTGTTTCTAAATAGCTATCAAATCCATACACTTCTCTTGACTGCCACCACCATCCCCGGGATGTGCTACCAGCATCTCTCATTGGTAGGATTGTAATAGCATCCTGATTGGTCGCTTTTAATTCCTTCTTGCTCTGTTCTGAAGCCTGTAGTACACTGTATCCTGAATAAATCGGATTCTATCCTACCTTCCTGCAGGCCCCAACGCACTTAAAATGCTTCAATTGCTTCTGTTGATTTAGTCAAATATTTACTGAGCTCCTACACTGTCATGAGCTGGGATGGACAAAGAAAAAGACACAGTCCTTGACCCCACAGCTGAGAAATAGGGTGTGGGAGAAGGGGGAGGAAAGACATTAATCAAAGAATCATACAATGTCTTATAAAAGGTAAAATTACAACAGAGATGAATGCTAAAGAGTGGTGTATGGACTATGTGAACTTTTATCAGAGGAACTGATCTTCCCAGGGAAGGCTTCCTCTAGGAAGTGATGATTCAAAGATGAGGATTAAGCTGGGTGAAGGTGCAGCGGTGCGAGAGCCTCCTAGGCAGACTGAATACTGTATAAAAAGGCCCCTTGCATGAGGGAGCAAGGCATTTTGGAGAAAAGAAAGTCAGTATGACTGGTGCAGATAGGAGAGGAAATGTTTAAAGCCAGGCATTTTGTCATGTGAAGGCTTTTGATCTCTGTCCTAGGAACGGTAGGAAGACAGTAAAAGGTTTCATGGGTGAGTGCTTGCTGTGGCATATTGAATAACAGAAATTTGATCATGTCTGATTTTTGAAAAGATCTCTCTGGCTGTGGGGTAGCAAATAGATTTAAGGAGCAAAAGAGGATACAGGGAGAATAGTTAGGAGATGATTGTAGAAGTGTGGGCAAGAGATAAAAGTCACATGGAGTCCAGTCACCAGAGTGCTGGTGCTGGAGATGGCGGGAGGTAGACAGATTTAGTGGGTAAAATTAATAGAATATCTCATTGCTCTTATGAGAGAGCACACAGGATGGGCATCTATTCTTTCTCATGAGATCATGTCAAAGTTCCCTTTAGAGGTGAATTTATGTGGAGACCCAAAACATAAGCAGGGATGGCCCTTTCAAAAGGAGGTAGGAGTAGGGTAAGCAGATAGAAGGTAACAAGGCTCAGATATCAGTCTTTGAGCATCTAGAGAGCAGCGGAGACCATGACCCATATGCCTTATATCCTCCCAGCCAGCACCTAGCGTAGCACCTGGCACCTTCTACACAATAAATTGTGGTTGAGTCAATGTGAGTGTACTTATGAACTGGTGTTTGAAACCAATCTGTCTGATGCCAAGATGCGAGCTCTTTCCTTGCTGCCAGGCTATTGCAGGCAGAATTTATACAATATTCCCATCTCCATATTATAGATGACTGATATATAATAATGTGTTTTGATCTTAAATGTCTCCAAATGGAATCACTTATGACAAGTGACTCAGCCCACAGTGAAATTACTGACCCCTCAAAGTGATAAACGTATGTATGATGGCCTGAGGTGATAAGATAACACCTGCTTGTGGCCAGGCATGCTTGAGATGCCACAAGAAAGTGAAGCCAAGAAGTGGCTGAGACGCTCCCACAGAGGGCCATAAAAACAGCAAAGAAACTGACCATGGCTGGATGCCTTCAGAAGCTCCGCCTGTGAGTACTCTGAGGCCTCCTCTCAATATCTGCAGTGGCCGCAGGAAGCTCTGCCAGAGAAGAGCAGTGACCCCCTTTTGCTTTGGTGCCTGGAAGGAAATCTAGACCTGCCCAGGTTGGCCTGTCATCGTGCTGGTCTCCCTCTCTCTTATCACTGCCTGTGTGTGTTGAATATATTTGCATGAGTTTTGGTGTGTGAAAGCCTGGAAATAAACTGAGAATTCAAAAGCATTTAATTGACCACTAAGTCATTGTGAAACCTCTTGGCCCCTGGTCAGACTTAGCACAACTAGGCAGATTCGAACCTGACAAGATAATGAGGAAATTAAAATTCCTGGAATTTCAAACCTAGCAGGAGAAAAGAGTGACTTCATGGCAGATTAAAAAGACGATAATCTGGAAAAGGTAGATTTTCACCATCCATACCTGTAGATTTTTAAAGAAGTAGTAAGTTAGTATAAACCAACAATTTCTTCCTCTGGAAAAATTTGTTCCGGAAGAAATAAAATTTTTATTCATGGTTTATATGTTAGAGGCTGATTTTAATTTTTGAACCAAGAGGAGGCTTGAGGACTGTAGTAGCGTTTTTGGTCCAATATTGCTTATAAATCTCCCTAAATGATAACAACTGGATGTATATTAGTCGGGGTAGGATGGGTTATGTGAAAGTAACACAACAAACCCCAAATCTCAGTGTCTTAACAGAGCCAAAGGTAATTTCTTGTTCATACTGCATGTCCAGTGCTCTCTATAGTGACTCAGGGACCCAGAATGATATGTTGAAACCTCAACAAATGACCTCTATAAATAGGAGAAGAGAAAACAAAAGACAACATAAACAACTGGAGATGGATGCAGAGGCTTTGATACACAGCGCTTCTGCCCACATTTCATTGCCGGCTCTGTCTAACTTCACAGGATTTGGGAAGTATAGTTCCCATATGCTTAGGAAGGAAATGAAAACAGGACATTTTATCAACTACGGAATCTCCTTACCGAGGTGATGTGTTTCCTGCCTTTTATGGCTCCATGTACTACTGGCTCCATGCGAGGTATCTCCTTAGACTAAGAAACGGAATGCTTCCTATCTCACCTGTAACTGTAATAAAATCAGACAAATAGTTGGTGCCAGCAACAAGGCAGATAGAGATTTTCTACTATGTGCCCAGTACTATCCTTGGGAGTTTATATAGCTGAACTCACATGGGAGGGAAGGAACTGGTTCTGGCTTTTATTCTCGGTCAGGGTTGGTCTTTTTGAAGATGGCTGCTTTTGGGTCGTGATTACAGAATTGCCTTCAACAGGGGGTCTCCAGTGTTTGGAAACCACAAACCAATTTAAAGCACTTAAAGACTACTACTTCAGGTAAATATATATTTTTTTTAAATCACAAATTTGGAATATATGTAAATTATAATATTTTAAGATATATTATAATATTTAAAATTAATACAAGATAATACAATAATATTAAAATTTAAATCTTAATATTTAAAATACTTAAAAATTATAAAAATGTAATAAATATGATCTCACATAATTGAGTGGGATGATGTTTTCAACTTTGACCAAAATAACTTTACTCAGCTTAAGGGTAGATAATTTGAGGCATAGATCAGATTCCATGACAAATTCTTTTCTTACTTTTTATTGCTGCTGAATTACAAATGCCTAATTCACAATTATAAGCTATCTGGAATAGTTGCAAGTGTTTGGTGGCTTTGTCAGTGGTCAGAACGGGACACAACGAAACACTGGAAGATTCAAAAATATAACTTGGGAGATAGTGGAAAATAGATTACTAATTAACTTACTTTTGAATTACTATTGTCCTGGACATTAAAAAATATTTTGTAAAAATAGTTCGATGTGGTTTTAAAGTTTTTCATAGTCCATGATTAATTTCTTCTGCTAATGAGTGAAAAAAGTATCAAATATTGGGACAGAGTTGAATTCTAGCAATTGAGTTATTTAATTCATTAGATGGACTTCTGATAAATCCTGATTAAAGTCATGATACTTGAGTCTTGATGTGATACATGCAGATTATTTATGACCCCACATATATCGCTGAGTTAATCTCTTCAATTTAGCCACTTGAGATTACAGAAATAGTCATTACTACAATTACCATATCATAAAGAAATGTTTTAGCTGGGCACAGTGGCACATGCCTATAGTCCCAGCGACTAGGGAGGCTGACATGGAAAGATTGCTTGAGGCCAAATGTTTGAAACCAGACTGGGTGATATAGTGAGACCCCGACTCCAGAGAAAACAACCAACCAACCAAAGAAACAAATGTTTTTTAATTTCTCCCCTCATTTCAAAAACTCACATCGGCAATTTTTTTTTCTTAGCAGACAGCAGGGTCTAATCCTTACTGTCCATTTCTTTGCCCAGCATGTTCAAACATGTACACTAAGGAAAAACAAGTGATTCAACAGTTTTCACTATTTTCTTCAACACTGAATCAAGGTCAAGAGGTTCATTATTGATCACCACTATTGACTGTGAATAAAACAATATAAAGATTGGAATTTAGGGATTCCTATTCAGGAAGCTCACTTTTCCATGCTGGAAACTGGTTCTCTGTTAGTAAAGATCCTAACATACATTCTTCCAATCTAAATATCAAGCCAATAAATAATTGCTGCTATTTTAAAATAGCATTGATTTTTAGCAATAAACAGACAAAAGTATCTTTCTTATATGTACTATATATTTTACAAGTGCTGATTCATGCTTGGGACATTAGTGGCATCATTCATTCCCAAAGCAAACTATTTTCTTGCACACAGAGAGGATAGTAACTGTTCCTTCACATTGAAGGCCATTACTTTGCTTGAAATTCCATTTCAGAAAGGACTTGTGCCAATAGCACATTTTGCATTCTCTTTGAGCATCATTTCATAAACTCTGCTCCTATTCACAGGACTTTTGGCAGTCACACAACTTGTCCTATTTGAATGATGACTGTGGGTTTGGTCTATTCCGTACTTTTAGTGAGTAAACTCATTACTTTTGTATGAAAAAGCCTTATTTCACAGTTCTCCCAGGACAAGTTAATTGGTTTACAAGTTAGTTAGGAGACTATCTCTGCAAATGATGCAGAATTCTTCAGTGGTTTTCTACCAATATTTGATAAAGTATAACAGACAACACACTAGAAGCACTAGAAGCAAATATCCAATAAAATGCAGTCTTCAAGAAGTCATTATTATACTTCTTGCTCATGTGTTTTTATCAGCTGCTGCAAAATCCTCATTTGTCTCAGAATATGCATTGCACTAGAATTCTTTTCCTTCTTCACATTTATTGTGTCATCCTGAGTTGTTGTGTTTAGGTTCTATTTTCATTACTACTTTTATGCATCAGTGCACCATGTTTGAGCCAGTAATCACTTTTAGTCATTTGGGGATGCAGTGCATCAAAATAATAATGAGAAAAAAATATAAATGAAACAACATAAAACATAATATGCCAGTAACATGAAAATACACTAGCCAAGATGCCCTAGACATAGTAATTGAATGCTAACCAAGATAGTATGATTCACTCAGCCCTTTTAGCATAGACACATTATTTAAGAATATAACCGTTATTAAAAATACAAATTATTTTTGTTAAAGTCCTAATTAAATTTTACATTTCTAATGTAAAATGTATATGGAATAAACTTATTTCATAGTTTTTTTTTTGCTCCTAAACTGCTAAACCACCTGCAAATAACTTGATACATTTCCAGGGACTTCTGGGGAGAGCCTGTAGTCAGAGTCTGACCTGGTAGGGAATGGTGGAAGCTCTTGTCCACTGTTAGATTCCCCTTTCAGAACTCAAGTTTGTAATTCCCTAGCTGATAGGATGATTGGCAGCTGACAGCTCTTATGTCAGTTCCCTCTCAGGGCATTGCCCCTTGGCTGAAGAGTGTCACATAGCCACTGTCACAACCCTTCAAGTCCCAGAGATCAGGACTCAATATCTTTGGGTGGCCTTTATTCAACCCACTACGCTTTCTAATTTTTATTCCCTTTATTTTTTTTCTTGTTTTATTACACTGTCATGGAATAATAATGATGAAGGTTGAGTAAAAGTGTTAACTGTCTTGTTCCCGACTATAGGGAAAATATGTGTAATATTTTACTTTATTAAGTTAATAAGTTTTCCTTCTATTTCCAGTTTTTTGAAAGTTTTAGCAACTACTATAGATTATTTAACTTATAGCAACTACTATAGATTACATTTAACATCTTGCATGGATGCTAAAATTTTATTAAATACTTCTTTTTCATACTGCAATGATCATATTATTTCTCGTGTTTATTTTATTAATGTAATTAATTACATCGATCAACTTTCAAGTGTTAAACCAATGTCTTACGCCTGGAATGACCCCACTTAGTAACAATTTATCGTCCATTTTGTATGTTTCTGGATTTGATTTGTTAATTGTTTATTTAGGGTTTTTTAATTAGTATGTAATTTTCTCATTGTTGGTCTCAAACCGAGTTGGGAAGAGTTTTCTCTCTATTCTCTGAGTTAGTGTAAGTTTGGTATCATTTCTTCATTAAGATTTTGATAGAACTCACTGGTGAGGTCATCTGAGCCTGTAGTTTTCTTTGTGGGAAGGTTTTTAATAATGGACTCAATTTCATTAACAGATGTCAGAGAGCTCAAATTTTCTATTTTTTTTTCTTATGTTAATTTTAATAAATTGTGTTTTTCAAAAAGTTTGTCTATTTTATCTAAGTAGTCAAATTTATTGGCAAGAAATTGTTCATAATATTTTATTTTTCTAATGTCTATAAGATGTGTAGATAATGTTTAATTCTTGATCTCTTTTTTCTTGATCTGTCTTGCTGACTTTTTATCAATTTCACTATTCTCTTCAAGAAAGCAACTTAAAAATTATTATGCTTCTGCTTTCTATTTCTCTAATTTTTGCTGTTATCTTTATAGCTTTCCTCTATTTTCTCTGAGTTTAATTTGCTGATTTTTCCTTCTTGCTTCTAATGATAAAATCTCAGATCTTTGATTTTAAACTTTCTTTTTAAATATATGATTAAACCTATAAATTTTCCTCTAAGCCCTGCCTTGTTTACCACTAGTTTTGCTATGTTGGATTTTCATTATTAATTATTTCAGGACATTTTTCTTAATTTAATTAATTTTTTACCCATGGTTATTTAATTGTGTTTTATTTTAAAATTTGGGGATTTTCATAGTGCTTTTTTATTGTTTTTATAAATTATATAATATTAAATGACACTTGGTCAAAAACATACTGCTGTGTTTTTTTAAAATTTTAGTTGTCAAATTGTTTTATTTATTTTTGAATATCTTCATGCCACTGGTAAAATGATATGTATTCTGTGTTGGAATATGTGTTATATTAATCAATAATTTGACTCTACTTAGTATTCATTTCAGTTGAGATTTTACATCCAAAAATGCCTCTTTCTATTTGTCAATTTTTGGTTTATATATTTGGAATCTGTGTTATTAGGTGCACACAGTTTTAGGACTATAGCTTCATGTCATGATCCTTTGATCACTACGCCATATCCCTCTTTCTCTCCTGCAGTAATTGTTGACTTCAGGTGTACTTTGTTATCAATATAGTCATACCAACTGTCTTTTAGCTAATGTTTTAATAGTGTATATTTTCCCATTCTTTTAATTGAGGGGTATTCTTACTTAAAATTAATTCAAGGGTATCTTATAAGCAAAATATAATTGAGTTTTGGTTTTTTGTCTAGACTGAAGATTATTATTTTTTAATTAAAATATTTAGTCCATGTCAATGTAACTATAATTACTGATAGTTATATTTAGGTCTACCACATTGCTGTTTGGTTTTTATTTGTTCTGCTTGTTCTTTATGCCTTGTTGCTTTCTTTTGCCTTCTTTTGTAATAAGCAAGTGTTTTCTTTTTAAATTATTTATCTTTGTCTCCTTTATCAGCTTTTAAATTATACCATTTTTGAATTATCCTTTTAGCAACTACGATAGATTACAACATGCATCTTTGACTTAATTCCATAAACTTTCAGTTACTACCTTTACCACTTCCTAAAGAATATAGCATTATTATATTCCACTTATCCTCACTCTACCTCTGTGCCGTCACTGTCCTAGTTTACAGAAGTACAAGAGGATAAATAATTCTTCTTCCAACTATTACCCTGAATATGTCTAAATCTGTTTTGTGTATTACTGGATTTACCTTTTTCAGAGATCCTTTGTGTCAGCTCAAATCACAGCAATCAGTAATTTAGATTGTTAGACACTCTATTAGTGCTAGGGCTGCCATAAATTACCACAGCCTGGGTGGCTTAAACAACAGAAATGTGTTTTTTCACAATTCTGGAGGCTAGAAGTCTGAGTTCAAGTGTTGGCAGGGTTGGTTTCCCTTGAGGCCTCTCTTCTTGGCTTGCAGATAGCCATCTTCCCCCTGTGTCTTCATGTAGTCTTCCCTCTGTGTCTGTGTTCGAATCTCCTCTCCTTATAAGGACACCAGTCATATTGGATTAGGACCCACCCTAATGACCTCATTTTTAAGTTAATTACCTCTCTAAGGATCTTACCTCCAAATATAGTCCCATTCTGAGGGCCTTGTGGTTAGGGATTCAATATATGAATTTTTGCAGGAGGGGGCAACACAATTCAGCTCACAACAGATACTCTCTGCTCTTGGCGGATGGTTTTAAATAATAACCAAAAAATTCCATGATATCATACCTAGAAATGCAACCCCTCGGTATCAAATCTATCTGTTTTTTATGTAATAAACCAGAAAGGCAACAAAGGAGAGTAGTGAAGACCGGTGTATTCTGGCCCCCGACTACCAGCTTGTGACTCTGGTCGTCACCATGTTCCACCTGTGTTGTGTGGCCTTGGCAAGTTAGTTCAACTCTCTGTGTTTCAATTTTCTCATCTGTAAAATGGGGCTAATAATACTTCCTATCTTACAACATGGAATAATTGTGAAGATTAAATGAGTTAATATTTGTAAAGCACTTAGAATTCTTCTTGAAAGAAGTGTGGAATTTATAGTATCTTGAAAAACTTAACATAAAGCCTTGCTGCTCCAAAAGGCCCCTGCAGTCTTCGCTCTGAGCTCCTCTAACCCACAGCTGCATGAAAGTCACAGCAGCCCATCCTTTCTTTTCTCTAATCTGCCACTTCCCTCCTCATTATTCTCCAGCATTACCTCCCCCTCCGGACCCCCTCTTCTTGGATGCATTTTTGCCCTTAATGGTCCAGTTCCCTTCTTCATGTCTTTGCTCATTCCTCTTTCCTATTCTTGTGTTTTCTGCTCCAATCCTTATTTAAGGATACAATGTAATCCATCTTAAACCTCTCTTTTTTTTGGGATCACAGGGTAACACAGCATGACCCACCATGCCTTTGATCAGCATCTATCAGAACTTGAATTAGGCTTACGGTGGTATTTATTCCTTTGTTCTTCTCAGCATGCAGTTTTATTCTCCTGTTGCTCCCTCTGTTGGAGTCCTCTGACTAGTTATTATAAGTCAGTCGAAGAGGTGGTGTTGGCTACTTCTCCCGCAGTTCTGGGGAGTTCTGCTTACAAGTGGCCTCTGACTGACTGAGGGTCCCTAGGGGGCTGCAGAGGATCCTGAAGCTTGCTTCATTTCCCATACCTCTCAGGTGCTTGAGTTAGCTACAAACCATTTCCATTGCCCTGGGAGAGCATTTTCCCTCTTGAAGACAGTATTTGTCATTCTCTTTCCCCAACTGACAGGTTCACATGAATTTATAATTTCCAATGCGGGAGAGGGGGGAGGTCCTGCCAGGGAAATGCCCAATTTTGTGAGCAATGGAGTTTTAATCTTCCAAATGTCATATGCATTTGCCTTCTTTGAAACATCCCTTCTTTTCACTGCATTTTTGCATGGGGTAGAGGGACAATTTTACATATGATTAAGGACACAGGCTTCCAAGCCAGGCAAGCTGGAGTTTGAATACCAGCTGTGTGTGATGTTGAGCAATTTCTTGTGGCTGTAAACTGCAGTGCTTTATTTATAAAATGGAGCTAAGACTACACACCTCAAAGGGTTGTTTGTGTATGAAATGACCTCATGCTCCTAAAATACACAGACCATGAGCAACTATTACCATCATTACTCAGAACCTTAATGTTACTAACGTACATTCTCTCGCACTGCACAAAGAGAACTATCATGTAATTTTACACTTTTCCATTCTCCCTACCTCCTGCATCCTTCTGTGCCTCCCCAGGGCTTTGAAAGAAATGGTTGTGCTAGAAGGAGCTCCCTCATTAGATGTCGCATGGCTACCAAATCGTTGGTTTTAGAAAAGGCCAATGTGCCTCTGGGGAAGTGGTGTGGGCTTTTCTCTTGACATGATGTGAAACTTTCAGGTGATTCCTATTACCTTGATTGTCATATTCCTACAGTGTAAGTCACATGGGCACTGAAAGAGTTTCTTGGGGCTGGGGAGGGCTAATGTTGAATTTGATGTAAGAGTTGTACCCTACAAATTCTAGGATTTAAAAATGTTTCTGTGGTTGTTAGTCTCTATCTTGCTGTTCCCCACAGGTCTTGAGCAAATTTTGATATCTTGCTACACTTTCTTTTCCTCGATATATGATAGCTCATGTTAAGCAAAAACTTCAATTATTTTTATACCAAGGTTGGCAAATAAATTTCATCTTTTGTACTAACTTCTATTGATTGGTAATGGAGAATTGGAGTCCTGTGTTGAAAAAGATTCTGAGGCATTGGCTCCTGGTGGGAAAGAGTATTTGCCCGATTATGAGTATCTGTTGGGAACATGAAGAAGAAGGTGGGATAGCATTCTTGTCTTGTGTCTGCTGAATTTTTACTATTTTCCAAGGCAGACTCCTTTGTTGGAGCCCTGTGAGGTGAATCAGGCGTCAAAATTGCCTTTGTTCTGCCTGAGCATGAACGCCAAGAGTAGTGCAACTGAGCTCACAAGCCTCGTGACATAGACGCAGCTGAGGAGTCTTTGCTTCAAGCTCAGGGAGACAAGCAGGAGACTGTGACCAGGAAAACTGGATGGAAAGTGACAGACATTTTTTCAAACAACTTTAAAAAATTTTATGATGTAAAATGACTTTCGTGGCACATTTTTTTTTTTAATATCATCGACATTGCCCTGTTGACATGAACCCAGATCCCCTTACTCTCTTTGGTGGGAGATATAATCTAGATGCTGAAATATGAGCCTTGTCAAGACATTGGTTGGCAGGGACAAATAGAACAACCCACATTGAGCCCTCCTCACTGCACTTGCTTCCTGACACCCAATTCTGTGCTGCCAACTCTCCCCCACCCACCCTTATGGGCATTTTCCTCAGCCTCTCGGGTTTTAATGCTCTGTGTTGGGCTTCACCCACGCATGATCACCCTTCTCACTCTGTGTGGGCTCCTACACTGCATGCCAGGCTGTCCCTTTGTGTGGATACCTTCCTAATCTTGCCTGGTGTCCGATCCATGCAAGTCCAGCCCACCGGTGTGGACATCCTCCTCACCCCACTGGTTCCAATATTAGGCTGTCCTCTGCAGACAAGCCCTTCTCACCTCCCTGGGACTCTGATTCCTTCTCTCGTGCCACCCCGCCTCCTGGACAGCCTCTCCACCTTGCTTGGGCCCCAGCACCCCATGCGAGGCTTCCCCCTTATGTCCATGCCCTCCTCACCCCACGTGGGCCTTGATACTCTGCTCTGGGGCACTGTGGCCCATCTCATCCCTACCAGCCTGTCTTGCTCTGCCTTAACTAATAGCTTGAGGATAAGTTTTTCAGGAAGGAAAGAAAAGAGGAAGCAGTTAAAACATTTTTATTATATTTAAGGAATTATATATTTACTGAAATTATGTAATAACAGAAAAAGAAAAAGGTAGAAAACTCAAACTGATCACAGCATGCAGAGATACCTCAATGATAATCCAGTGATTTATGTTTTGCTGTACATTCTTTCTCTTCTTTTTCTGCGCATACATATTTATATCTAAAACTAAACTATACACTATTGATGTCTATCTTGTATCTTTCTGTATGTTAAGTATGTTAGTCACACCTAAACCTGGAAAACAAAAATGCTAGAGAGTTTTAGAGAATGGGATAGCTTGGTATTTTCCATGCTGAGGCTTTGTCTGTAGCAACAGAACTATTTTCTATAGATAAAATCTGGAACTCCACCTGGGTTTTTTTTGAGGACTTTAGTCAAGGAATTGGCATAGAAGTGAGTCAGCCTATCTCAACTACTCTGTATAGAGGCATCCCATCTGTAAAAAGAAGATAAAACCCTCACATTTGAAATGCTCATAAAATGCTTTTAAAGCATTTTATGAAAATGGTAAGTATTCAATAAATATTTAAATGAAACAAGAAATGATTTAATGTACTTTTTTCCTAGTCTTCTGGGGATAGTAGGCATCTCAATAAACATATAATCATCCTTAGAGCAAAGAAAAGACAGGCAGCTTAAAACATGCTTCAATTGTGAATTTAACTAAATTTCCATTAGAGTTTAAAACCCCCCAAAGATGTCTTCCAGGCAAGAAAATGGAAATGCATAGCCAAGGTCTTTATACTGGACTTTAGTCTGTTTTGTTTTTTGTTTCTGTTGATATGTGTGTGTGTGTGTGTGTGTGTGTTTTATAAATATTTCAACATGTGAAAATACATATAATGAGAGAAAAACGTAGTTCCTTTTCTCTAGGTCTGCTGCTGCTCTTTTGAGTCAGACATATGCTCTTGCTGCCTAGGGAGAGAGAGAACCAGACACAGCTCTTTATAAAAAGCTAAAAAGAGGTGAGGCAGGGACCAGAACGCAGGGTTCCGACTTCAGATCTGAGCCTGTAAGGGATGTTGGGCCGAAGCACACCCCCGGAGGATAGACTTCTAATGAAATTTCTGTCTGGCACAAATGCGTAGGAGAATGTTTGTTTCAGAACTGTGACTGGGGAAAATGATTCACAAATTCCGTGAGGAAACTCATACAATATCAAGCATTCACCAACCATAAACGGTACGGGATGGTAAAAATAGCCAGCTTCTTGGCCCCTGCACGTTATGCAGGCTGTTGTCAGCAGAGTCTGCTGCCTGAGCACATCTCTGTGGACTTGGGGGGCTCTGGGGAACCCCATTTTTGAAAGCTGGTCTTGCCAT
Organism: Daubentonia madagascariensis; assembly: GCA_023783475.1. Classification (NCBI taxonomy): domain Eukaryota; kingdom Metazoa; phylum Chordata; class Mammalia; order Primates; family Daubentoniidae; genus Daubentonia; species Daubentonia madagascariensis. The sequence continues at coordinate 10,157,005 of JAKFHU010000258.1, read as the reverse complement.
TCCTTCCAGGAACCTTGTTATCCAAATCAGTACATCTCTGTCCTTATTAGCTTCATAAATATTTATATTACTAAGTTTCCGAGCCTCAGGGATCTTGTCAATTTGCCACCTCTATGATGCCTCTCCCGCACTCTCTGTGATGTTGCTTGAATGGATTATATGGCCAGGGGCCAGTGTAGAGCTCAGGATGGTCACCTGGGCATTAGAAAGAGATGCTGTACGCAAGAGTGGTGGACGTGGGAAGGCAAAGTGAGCACTAGGTATGAGAGACATTGCAGGCTGGGTAACAAACCCTAGTTTTGCCTTCACCTCCAGGACCTCTGGACCTACACTTCAAGGTGACAGCTGGCTCAAATGTCTTCTTTCCTTCTGATTGTCACACTGTATCCTCCTCCTTCAAGTATAAGCTCCAGACTTGTCTCCTTAGAACTAAATTATCTCCACCTGCCATTTGCCAAGCAACTCCTGACCTGCTATATAATTCTCTTTTTGTCATCATAGTTCTTGCATTTCTAAAGGTTATATGTAGTTTAGGCTCCATCAATCCATTATAATATAAAGCAGTTTAGAGGAAGAACTCTATCTCTGAACCTATGAACTAAACAGTCAAGGCACAGCTCACACATTCTGATTGTCTAGCAGGGAATATAAGAGTCAGTGGTGCTGCCTGCGCGGTGACACTGCCCCACTCCCTGCAGTGCCCGCGGCCGGCGGCAGGACAGGTTTACAGTCTCCCTCCTCCTCAGCTTCACCATTCTAGACCAAAATTGAAAAAGTGGTTGACCTTACCCAGCTAATGGAAAATGACGTATTTATGGCCTTTGCCTCCTATGCAACAATTATTCTTTCAAAAATGATGTTTATGAGTACTGCAACTGTATTCTATAGAATAACAAGAAAGGCTTTTGCCAACCCAGAAGACTGCACAAGCTTTGGCAAAGGAGAAAATTACAAAAAATATCTTTTAACAGATGACAGAGTGGAACATATACGAAGAGCCCACCTGAATGACCTTGAAAATATTTTTCTATTTCTTGATATTGGCTTTCTATATTCCTTGAGTTGTCCAGATCTTTCTACAGCCATCCCGCACTACAGACTCTTTGTTGGAGCATGGATCTACCACACAATTGCATATTTGACATCCCTTCCCCACCCAAATAGAGCTTTGCCTTTTTTTTGTTAGCTATGGAGTTACCTTTTCAATGGTTTACAGTTTGCTGAATAGTAAATTGTACTTTCAATTATCCAACTCATCATCCAACTGGTGTTTTAAGAATTCTGTACTTCCAATTTATAATGCATACTTTCTTAGGTTTTAGGTAGAAGGGGAGCAGAGAAATTAAGAATTGGGGAAAACTCATTTTGAATATTAGCATCACTGATATCCTGTATTCTTGTTTTATACTTGTACTAGAAATTTAACATAATAATTCTTAAGTATTTTGTCTTATTCTTAAAGTACTTTGTTGTAAATTTTGATTTTGTTATAATCTGTAACATTCATTCAGCATTTCATATTTTGAATCTATAAGAGGATTGTGGGTGTGAGAAACCTACCTTTCAATACTGCCGAAATGGGCACATGCAAGAAAGACTTTTAAGAAAAAAAAAAGAATCAGTAACAAATACCCAGTTTTTCAAAATCAGAATTTTGGATAGGTATATTTCTATATTTACAGAAATTTTAAAAAGTGATAAAATATTTAAAATATCTAAAAACCTTCTGTAGCTTATCTAAGAAAGAAATATCATGCAAGGTTTAAAACATTCTTCTTTTAGAGAAATTCCCATTTCTTTTGCTTGCTTTTTCTTCCTCCTTTTAAAATTTAAGACTAACAGCACATTTAAACACACATTGCACCAAACAAAGCTAACTTTTGCACCCTACAGCAGCCCAGATATTAGCTTTATTTTTGTCTTCATCATTATTCTAAATAAGCAGCCTCTATGTCTGTGCGATAAAATTAAAATTTTGGAGAGATATGAATGTATTGACAGGGAGTCAACTCAGGGCCAAGGACAAACCCCTTCTGAATTCATCTTGGTTTCACTACTAGCCTGGACAAAGAGGAAAATGAGTAGACTGCTAGGTTTTACATATATGTCCCTATTCCTGAGACAAGAACAAGGCTGCCTAGAGAATGTTTAGACATTATCCGAGCAGGTAGGTGGGAAACCAAGAATGAGACACTGAAAGGGAGGTAGGTGTGTACTCCAAGCATGTTTTGCTCTTTACATACTTCCTGAAGGCCTTGGATTGTCTGCATATGCTTACATTTCATATTTTAGTATTGAATCAGTTAGGAATCCTGATCAAAACTGGCTTAAGCAACAAAAAAAAAAAAAAAGGAATTTATTGGCTCACATAACCGAAGTGAACTTCAAGAAAGACTTAATCCATGATTCAAAGAATATGAGCCAAGACCTCCTTTTCCTCCCTGTCTCTCAGTTCCACTTGCTGGTGTTATCTCTAAGTTCAAGGCAGGCTCCTCATTGGTGGTCCTGTGACGCCTGCTGGAAACTTCTGGAGCTACACTCTTTCTTGATTGTGTCCAGTAGGACACAAGAGTAATCCTGGAGTTGAATCTAAATCGTCTTGACTGGCCTCCCTTGGATCATGTACCATTTCCTGATCCAATCACTTTGGTTGAGGTGAGGGATGCTAAGGGTCACCTTAAGCCAATCAGGGCCCATTCATGGATGTGGGGGAGGGAGGGGCAATTACTCCTAAATTGAATGAATCTTACATTGTACAGTGGAAGAAGTATTAGGCTTTGGAGTAAAAAGACATTGCTTCAAAGTCTAGCCCCATCACTTAGTAGCTATATGACCTTTGTGAATTGCTCAATTCTAGTAGCTTTAGCTTCCTTTTGTTTCTTAGCTGTGGATGATAGTAATAGTTATCTTACAGAAGGATTGTTGTGGAGATTAAATGAGATAACCTATGAAAAGTGCTCAACACAGAGGTTGGCACACAGTAGGTGCTCCAATATCCCTTTTCCTGTTTTTCCCTACCAGCTGCTGAACCTTTGCCCAGACCATTAGACATCTTTTGACTAACGTTCCATTTGGAAGCTTGGGAAGATATCAGTAGGCCTTTTACAGAAACCTGGACCTCAGCATGTGCTAGTAATGAACAACTGACTATGAGCTTTCATTCTGACTTTTGAGACCAGATAACTCTATATGCCTCACATTCCCGACGATATTAGACATCGTAACCTTCTCTCTCTATGTAGGCTTGTCCCAATTCCCTGGTCCCTGACTTGTCCTTCCCCTGTTATCCTCCCTGGCAACAATTTCCTCCATCCTTCTAGTCCTGCTGTTACTCGTGTGAATGTGGGTATTGGAACTAAATGACTCCTCAAATATCCTTGCAGATATTTGACTCCCTCAGTGTCAATATCCCTCGTCTCTAATCCGCAGCAGCCCACCTGAGGGATCTCTGCATTCCGTCACTGCCCGAACTTTTCCTTCACTGAAAATCCGAACTGCCATGTCACCTTTTCTGAGCCAATCTCACAAATTTCCAACTCTCTCAGTTTCGTTTCCCACCCTACCTACTTGTTAATCTCATACAAATTTTAATTCTATAGACATTTTTCTCCTGGTTATTAAACATTTTAAAATCTTCACTTTTTTCTAGATCCAGTGGTTTATCCCTTTGATCTTCCACCATCCTTGGCATAATCCCCAATCCTGACGACCAGTCCAACCAGTAGTTTTTTCTGCTCCTACATCCATGTTGCTAAGGATTTCTAAGGAAAATCAGAAAATTATTCACATATGTGCCATTACGATGTCATGGTCTCTGATCACAGGTAAGCCCTCAGCGATGTGTTATAACCTATCAGGGGAGTTCCTGCACAATTCCTTATACCATCTGTTTAAAATAGTCACCATTCTCTTCAAAGCCCCTCTTCTACTCCCTCCTTCTGACTTGTATCAGACGCCTCCTACATCATAAAGTGCACCCCAAGTTCCTGATCATCTCTTTAAAGAAATGTACCAGAACCTACATTTATAATTTATTCTTTCCTTCTCTCATCTAAAGCAAATCTCACCTGAATCTATCATCTCTTACATCAACCATCAATAATCGCATCAATGACTTCCTCTCCTCTGGTGTTAGCTTCTTTCTCGTAGTTCATTCCCATCAGCATATAGACGTGATCCTTATCTTTCCTGTGGCTATGAACTGATTCCTCTCTTTACGTTCACAGCCAAGATTCTCCCTATTTTAGCTTACTCTTAGGAGTTCTCATTTATTTAATTAGAAATGTATCTTGCTGAGATTATCAATGAACTTCCAGTTATCTAATTCAAGGGAACATTTTTCAGTTCTTATTTTGAACTTCTTGTGACATTTGGCAATGTTACACATTCCTTCTTTTGATGTGGTTCTCTAGTTCCATGGTATTATTTTTTTCTTTTCAATATATTTTTGTTCTAATTAGTTCTAATTAATACATGAGTAAAATTTTATTAAATCATAACACTTCAAATAAAACTAGAATTACCCTCAATATACAGTTCAGTGCATATCAGTATATACAGTGGTTTGAAAACTTTAAAAAAAAAGTGATAAAAGCATTTTCTTCAAATGAAAATTTATGCAGAAGCCCAATATTCATTCTTTCATTAATTTATTCATTCACTAATTTATTGAGTACCTACTCGATAAGCACTCAATGTTCTGGCAACAAGAGTGCAATTATGAAAATGACAGTTACTTGTTGATATATATATATAATCGTCTCTAGGGCTCAGTCCTTTACTCCTTTTCTCTTCTTTATCTAAACTAAGCTCATCAAGCCTCATGACTTAAAATGCCTTCTATATACTGATGAAGCCTCAATTTATATCTGTAGCCCAGACTGCTCCCTGAACTTCAGACTCGTATGTCCAATTGCATATTAGACACATCTCCTTGCATGCACAATAGGTATCTCACATTGACCATGTTCAAAGTCAAACTTTTGAATTTTTCCTTTTAAGCCTGTGCCTCCCACAATCTTTGCCATTTCAGTTAATGGGGTAACCTCGGACTTTTGGCTCATCAGGCTCACCACTTTGGTATTATTCCTGGAGTCTTTTTCCTCACCTCTCACACCGTTTAATCAATACATCCTGAAGTTCTACGTTCAGTATATGTACAGACTCTGACTACTTCTCACCGTTTTCACCGCTACCAGCCTTGTGTGAGCCTCCATCACCTCTTGCGTGGATTATTGCAATAATCTCCTAGTTGTTGTCCCTGATTTCACCACCATCTCTCACAGTGTGTTTGCAGCACAACAGCTAGAATGATCTTTTTCAAAACCTAAGTTGCATCATGCCACTCATCTGTGCAAAACCTTATACCTTCCCACCCCTTTCTCCCTTACTTCCTCTCCTCCAGCCACTCTGGCCTTCCTACTGCTCCTCCAACGTGCTTGGACTGTTCTTTCCCTTGATAGCCTTATGACCAATCTCTTACCTTCATCAAATCGTCCTTAGATGTTACCTTCTTAGTGAGGCCTGTCCTGACCACACTACTTAAAACCATAAACCCCATTTTTATCTTTTTTTCCCCCAAAGCACTTAGAACCTTTTAACATTCTCTTTCTGTCTCTAGCTATCTAATCTGCCTCTCTCTATATATTTTTTCCTCTCCCCACTGGAATTAAGTTCCATCTAGGCAGGGACTTTTGTTTGTTTTGTTCACTGATGTACACCTAGAAGGTAACATCTAATAGGCACTCAGTAATATTTTACACTATGACAATGTACAAATATATCAAGTTTACTTGCCCATTTTCCTGTTGATGACCGTTTTTGTTGTTCCCAAGTTTTTGCTATTGCAGCAATGAATATGTATATGGATCTTGGTGCAATTTGGATGGGTTTTACCCTAGGGCATTGTTTAGCTTTGGTTCCTTAGGAACAAGATTCTTAGGTTTGCATATATAGGATACTTACCAGGCAGTGCTCTTTGGAACACACCTGTAAGGATTTGAACACTGCAGAACTGGTAGAAGGAGAAATTAAACTGTGGTGTAGTTACATAAGAAGCCTCAGCTCTGGAGCTGGATGGTCCTTCCGTTTGTCCCAAATCAGGACAAGGAAGTTTGGCCTTTGTGCCTCTATGTTGGATATAGGCAGCCCCCAGTAGAGGATCTGTTTATTTTTGGACATGGCAGATCCCTTCAGTAAGAAAAATTTCTGAGGGGCGGGATCCATGTGTTGTCCCCAGAATCCATAGTCATATTTAAGAAGAAAGTGCTGGGTAGTAGAGTGTGTGCATCTTCAGTTTTACTAGATTTTGCCAAATTGTTTTTCAAATTGGTTGTACCAAGCTCTGCTCCCTTCTGCAGTACATGAGAATTTTTATTGCTGTTCTTCCTTTTCACAATTCTGTCTTTGTTTCCCTGTGCTATTTTCTAGATAATTTCTACAGATCTTTCATTCTTGAGGTGCAAAAATTATCTGTTTGGCTGTGTCTAATCTGCTTTTTAACTCATTATGGTTTTTTTTTTTTCTGTTTTTATTTATTTATTTTTGCTTGTTTTTTCCTGAGTTTTTTGTTTGTGGAAGTTTTAGCCATTTCCCTTAAAATGTGCTTTTTTAATTAAAAAGCAAATAGCTCCTTTCTTATGATTTTGATTCACTTTATTTTGTAGTAATGTAAAACTTATCTCCTACACTTTAGTAAATAGCTACATTTTTGGAAGGTCAGAGACTCTAATGTTACTGGTTGTTCTGTGTGCTGATTCTCATGCAGTTTGTTTGTTCATATCTATGATTTTGTGATTGCAAGCACGTGCATCCTTGTGAGAATTCTGTACTGTCTGTATCTGTCTTCTGGAGAGGTTTTGCATCTGCTTCTGCCGGGAAACCCAGAACCTCATTTCTTTTCTTTCTTTTTTACAACAGACTTTATTCTTTAGAGCAATTTTAGATTCACAGCAAAATTCAGCAAAAAGTACAGAGGGTTTCCCTCTACCTCCTGCCCCTACACATGCATAGAATTCCCTACGATCAACATTCCCCTGCCCTCCCCCCAAGAGTGGTACATTTGTTACAGTTGATAAACCTATATCAACACATCGTTATTACTCAAAGTCCATGCTTTACATTAGGGTTTGCTTTGGGTGCCCATTTCCTTTTTTATTGTGGAAAACTTCAAACACATAGAAAGAGAATATTACAGCTTCATGTAAGAGTCTTAGTTTCAACTCTATGCCTTGCAGAGGCCCAGAGCCTTCTCTCCAATCTCCATGGGGCAGTTGCTATCCAAGCCTCTTGGTTCCTGAGATCAACAAAATGTCTTCACAGCAAAGAACCATTGTCATGTGCTCACTCCCCTCATTTTCATCTTCTTCGTTTTTATATTTGAATTTTCTTCATTTATTAGAAGTTCAACTATACATTAGAAATATTTTTGTTGTATTTCATACAGCTTATCCAAGTGTTTTTGTAACAGAAAGCTTTTGAGTGATCCACTCCACCGTATTTTCAGAATGGAAGCTTCTCATGGATCTCCCACATTTAAATTGCTACTTTCCACTTCCTATCTCCTTCGGGGGCTCTTCTCATCCTTCCTGCCCCCCACCCCAATGTGGGTGGTTCTCTGGGTTTCACTTCAGCTCTCTTCTCTTCTTATCCATGTCCAAGTCTTCAAATAGATTGATAATTCCCATGTTAGTACTTCTAATCAAGACCTTGCTCCTGAGCAGATATCCTACCACTTACTAAATGTGCCCACCTGGGTGTCCCAGACATACACCTACTCGTGTATGTCAAGTTCAAACCTGATTTTATTATTGTTTCCTATTGGCTGACTTTCTTGTTATTTTCCTGCAGATTGAACATTTCAAATCACAGTTCATGGAACAAATACCATGATTCATAAACTTCGTAGAGGGGCATATGAATGTAGGTTCATCATGTCTGAGGGCTTCTTCTGCCGGGGTTAACACTATTAGGCCACAGACAAGGCTTATAGTAGTATCTGTACAGGAGTCAGAATTTAGCCTCAGAATCCAGGCTATCCAGGCACAGAGCCACCTCATCTCACCTGGGGAAACTGAGCTTTCAGAATCAAATAACAATGCATCCAAAGTCAGGGTCAGTGCATACTGGTGGGAATTCTGTTCCTCAGTATTACTCTTATTCCCAAACTGATGCAGCCTCAGTGCCTTTTGGACCATTGCATTTGGGGTTCTTGGTTAAGAAATGGGAAGCACTGGTAATACGCAGGGTTTTTCTTTTTTTCTGCCTGAGGAACATCTAGCACATTGCTGCCATATGGCAGACTTTTAATTACTTGTTGTGCTGAATTAAATTAATCCTAATTCTCACTGCCACTTGGGAAAGGTAATCTGAAATAGAGTGAAAAAATGTATAGTTTTCATGGTGAAACATGATTGGCTCTGATGCATTCATATATAGGAAAATACATCAAAAACACCTTACAAGTCAGGAGGAAACATGGTTTGGGGTCTAGGTCTATGTACTTGCATAAAATTGTTACTGTATCTAAAATTTAGGCTTGAATATATTGACCTGTGATGGGTATATAAATTCAGATGTGTGTATAAATGTAAGGTATTCTGTCTCAAAAACAAGAAGAGATTAGCCAACAGTGAGACAGTTTTCCTCAACAATGCTGCATTGAATAGTATATTAGATCATCTGAATGCTTTTCACAATTTAGCAATTTATTTCTCACTTTTGCTTCTAGTTCATAGCTCAAATTCTGTTTGTTGTAGATCATTCACACTCAGTTAATCTGCCACCAGGTTTTGATGGATAAAGCAAGGTGTTCTTGAGACAGGAACATTAACATCTATAAATCTAAAGCCCTGAGGTTTTGAGATGTCAGATACCAAGCATACTTGTCCTTACTAGGGTTGGGGCAAAGGACTGAATTTGACTTGTTTTTACATTGCTCACTTTAGCCTTTCCCTCTTAATACTGAATGCACCTCTTTATGAAAAAAATTTTTATTTTTAATTATTATGGGTACATAATAGTTGTATATCTTTATAGGGTACATGTGATGTTTTGATACAGGCACACAATGTGAATTAATCAAATCAGGGTAACTGGGGTATCCATCGCCTCAGGCATTTAACATTTCCCTGTGTTAGGAACTTTCCAATTCCACTCTTTTAGTTATTTTAAAGTATACCGTATGGAGATTCCTCAAAAAACTAAAAATAGAACTACCAAATGATCCAGCAATCCCATTATTGGGTATATATCCAAAGGATGGGAATTCAATATATTGAAAAGATATCTGCACTCCCGTGTTTATTGCAGCACTATTCAGAATAGCCAAGATATGGAATCAACCTAAGTGTCCATTGACGGAGGAATGGATAAAGAAATTCTGGTACATATACACATTGGAATATTACAGAGCCATTAAAAAGAATGAAATCCTGCCATTTGCAACAACATGGATACAGCTGGAGAACATTATGTTAAATGAAATAAGCCAAGCACAGAAAGGCAAATCTTGCATGTTCTCACTCACATGTGGGAGCTAAATATAAAAACAGTTGATCTCATGGAGACAGAGAGTAGAATGACAGTTACTAGAGATTTGGAAGGGTAGCACCGAGAGGTACACAAAGTAGGGGTGGTTAATGGGTGCAAAAATGTAGTTAGATAGAATGAATAATATTTGATAGCACAGCAAAATGACTATAATCAACAATAAGTTAGGGTATACTTTTAAATAACTGACTATACCCTTTTAAAAGGAAATAATGAAATTAAGTACAGCTATGATCTATTGAATACTTACTATATATCCTGGGCACTGTATCAAGTGTTTGACATAGATGATTTAATTTGTGTTCAATATAACTGTATCACATCGGTTCACTAGATATGAGAAGATGGAGTCTCAAAGAGTGTGTGCCTTCCCTAGTCTCATAAACAGCCTGGCAGAAAAATGTAGTGGTTAAGAGTGCTGGTTCTGGAATTGGGCTGTCTGGATTTTAATCCCTGCTCAGGCACTCACTTAATTGTGACTGTGAATAATTAACTTAATCATCTGTGTCTCATTCTTGCCCCCATGGTTTGTTGTAAAAATAAGTGAATACAAACATTCTGACTAGCACCCAGCCTAGTAAGCACTCAATAAACAGTAGTAAATATCATGAGGTAGAGCAAGTATTTCGAAGCCAAGTCTGATTTCAAAACTCATGTTCTTAATCACTATTCTACTTGCCTCCCCTCTAAATGTTTTTTGAGAAACCTAAACATTTGGGCTTAGGGGATGTTTTTAGGATTAATAGAGCTCAGTGCCATCTTTCACTGAGGGGTTCATTCAAGTATCCCACAGTCTCTCAGCCTGCCACACCCTTATGTGGGAAATAGCAATGCACATCTCCCACTTGCAGCTCTATGGAGTGTTCTTCCATTCTGAGGATGCTCATTGTAAAAGCACTTGCTGCATTTGAAGACTATGTCTCCCCTTAGGAAATGCAGTGGAGTTTGAAGCAGACATGATCTTGCAGATATTATTAGCACTGGAGCACGAGTAGGCACGAATGTCTTCTTTGCACACAATGCTGTGTTAAGTATGCTGTGTGAACTACGCACAGTCCTTACATATTAGGGGTTACTCACCTAAAATCTCAGATAATCTTTGAAATTTCTGGTCAAATATTCATTGACCAGAACCTGTTACAAATCCCAGAAAAATAAGTTAACAATTCACACCACGTATTTGCCACATTTAGTCATAATACATTTATAAATCTGTATCAATATCTAGTGCTTTGATTTGTGATTACAAACATCTCAGATAAAGCAACGTCTCTAGCTCAATGGATTCATTCTCATGTCCCTTGTATTTCAATTCCTTTGATTGTTTTTTTCTGTGTTGGAATTTCTGTGTGGCCTCCTCATTCTATGCACACTCCCCAGGTTTCCCTCTCACTGGAGGCATAGCACATCCTATTCCCCACACCTGGGCTCATTGTTCTCTGACATTTGTGTATATAATCTGCCTTAGAGTTCAAGACTCAACTCGGGCTTCACTTCCTCTGGGGAATCTTTCCTTATTCTTCTAATTTGTGTCTGACTACATATTGATCCCTTATTGGATATCAATGACCCCTACGAGACAGCTTCTACTATTGTCTTTATTTTGCTGAAGAGGAAAGAATACCAAAAGGTAAAGTTATTTGCATATACTATTAAGTGACAGAGTGGAGATTTGAATCCAGATGTCTGTGGAGGGCAGGGCTGGTGTTGAATCCACCTTTTAAGTATTCATGTTTAGCTAAATCTGGCAGATGTTATTGCTTAATATTTGTGAATTGAATTAATTCTCAGGTTTGGTGCTAGACCCAATCTATATATTTTGGGGCTTTAACTGTATGTATTTAACTCTTTAGCCTTCCTCCTAGGACTCTAATTTTCCCTACAATGTCCCAACCTACTCTATGTGTGTGAGACTAATGCCTCAGATTTAATGAGAACTAGTGGATTTAAATATGCTCATACTTTCTGGTTTAAATCGGGTGTAACATTGACATAGGGGTCTCTGGAAGCACATTGCCCTGGGACCCAGTGCCCTCACACTGGGGCAAGTTGAAGACAGAAGTTGAAATGGGGTCCAGGAAAGGTTTGAGGACAGATTTGGGAGAGGCAAAACCTTCCAGAAAGCCTCAAATCACACTTTCTAGGTGACTTTTCCTTAGAGTAGGAAGTTACTTTGTTTTGTGTGGAATCTACCAATCAGCTCAAAAGGGCACCAGTTTAAGTTCAAGATAGATGAACTTCCATAATATTTAGTCAGAATTTTTTAAACAATCATCAAAAGAAATGTATGTCCAAGTGAAGCAGTACTGGTTGACCACCAACAAAATTTTGGACTCCAATTATTTCACTTATATCTTAATCCAATAAATAAATGTTCAAACAAATCACTTTTGTTTATTGGATTAAAAATAAGAAAAATAATATTTTGAGATGTTTGATATACCTGTTTTAGAGTAAAAATCAATATCTTTTATTATCATACTGTTGATATTGACATTGTACATATTTTTGATCACTGGATGACTAGAAGAGTCCCACTCATTCACCCCCTGTTTAATGATGAATGAATGAAGACTCACACCTTAGAGGCATTTTAATACAATCTATAAAAAGCAACAACTAGTTGTAAGTCCTGAAACTGTGACTGAACAGTATTCTCCTCAAGTTAGCAGCCAGGCTGGGAGTATAGTCCTGGTTTCCTGACTCCCAGGGCACTGCTCTGGGTATGCTGTGATTACAATTACAGTCTCAAATAGCCTCCTCTCTCTTTTTTTAAATGCAAATAAGTTCCATGATATAATTAGTACGAGTAAGGTGACAGAAAAAAAGGGTGCCGCTGAAGCTTTTTGTTAATGAGAGAGAGAGAGAGAGAGAGAGATCCAGAAACAACTGTCCTAACCCACTCCCATATCACTTCCCACCCACATACTCTGCAATGCCATCTCCTCACCATTTTGCAACCATTCTGCCAGCCATACCAAGTTTTTCCAAAATTTTTGAATTTTTGTCTTTCAAACCACCCCCATGGTGCAACTTCTGCACCCTACCCAAAAAGCTGGGCACTCCCCTCTTGGAGATTTCTCGATCTTATATTCTCACTTGTCAGAGAGCTCACTGTGTTCTAATCATGCGAGACCTTGCCTGTCCCCGGCCCTAGACTGCAAGCTCTTTGAGTGTGCTTTCGCTTGTGTGTAAGTGTATGATGCCCAGCACAAAGAGTGTTCGGGTCCTAATTTAATATGAAATGGAAATCAAAAGCAAGGGTGCTGCTATTAAATTTCCTGTTTCCCCCCCTGGAGTGTTTGCAAGATGTCAAAACTAGAGGAAAGGTTAAAAAAAAATACCATTCATTATATGGCAATCTTGTCTCTACGATGAAAAACAACTGACTCAGCTTCTTTGATTGAATTATGTATTCTATGTTGGGCTTACTCAGGGGGGGAATTCAGGTAACAGGTAGAGGGGAGCGGGGTGGATGAGGAGTTCAGATGAGGGTGCCAGGGACTGCAGATGTGATAGAGATAACTTTGAATTGCAAGGCCAGGATGGAGCCAACAGAGACTGGTGAGGGCTCCAGGAAGAACTCTCCCTCCCTTTGTCAAGAATGTAACCCCCTCCCAGGCGGAGGGACAACCTCCAGGAGACTTCAGCCCCTCCCCCTTGAGAATCCTCACAGAGCCCTTAAAACCCCCCAGCCTGTAAGAGCCCAGGCTCCTTGTCTGTTTTCTGACAAAGGTGCTCCTCAGGTTTCACCATTAAAACCCGTCTTACTCGCCAAGCCGCCTTTCTGTCTCTTCCTTGTTCTCCCTCTACCTGACACTCTAGTCAAGTTTAAGGTTTTAGGGAGTGTGTGTAGGGGGAATACTGTTTTGAAGGAAAAAAACAGAATCTCAGTCTAAATCTGACACATTTTTCAAACATTAACTCAAAATGGATCATAGACTTAAAATGTAAAAATGTAAAACTGTAAAACTTTTAGAAAAAAGATAGGAGAAAATCTTCAGGATCTAGGGCTAGGTGAAGAGTTCTTAGACTTGATCACGAAAGCATGATCCATAAAAGGAAAAGTTGATAAATTGGGTGTCATTAAAACTGAATGCTTGTTACCTGTGAAACATATGTGAAGAAAATGAAAAGACAGGTTACAGACTAAGAGAAAATATTTGCAAATCACATATCCATCAAAAGACTTGTATCTAGCATATATAAAGAACTCTCAAAACTCAACATTAGAAAAACCAAACAGTCCAGTTAGCAAATGGTCAAAAGACAAGAACAGATATTTCACTGAGGAGGATATGCAGACAGAAAATAAGCACATGAAAAGAAGTTCAACATCATTATGCATCATTGAAATGCAAATTAAAACCACAATGAAATATCACTACATGGTTATTGGAGTGGCTAAAATAAAAAATAGTGACAACACCAAACTTAACAAGGATGCAGAAAAACTGGGGCTCTTACATTGCGGGTGGGAGTGTAAAATGGTACAGTCACTTTGGAAAACAGTTTTGTAGCTCTTATACAGCTAAATATGCAATAACCATATGACCCAGTGATTGTACTCTTAGGTATTTATCCTAGAGAAATATTAATATTAATAAAAATTTATGTTCACACAAAACACACACATGAATGTTAGCAGCTTTATTTGTAATAGCCAGAAACTGGAAGTGGCCCAGAGATCCTTCAATGATTAAACAAATCATGGTACATCCACGGAATAATTCAGCAATAAAAAAGAACAAACTGTTGATACACAAAATAATGGTGATGAATCTCCAGGGAAGTATGCTGAATGAAAAAAGCCAATCTGCAAATGTTACATACTGGATGGTTCCATTTATATAAAACATTCTTGAAATGACAAACCCTAGAAATGGAGAACAAATTAGTGGTTGCCAGGGGTTAGGCATGGGGAGGTGGAGTTAAGGGGGAGTTGCTCTCTGAGCTTCTGGGTTGGGCTCCAGCCACCCTAGGCCATGAACTGAAATAAGCAAGTTGGAAAATGAATGAATACAGATGATCATAAAATGAAAATTTGTAAAGTATGTGATAATAGTCCAAATGCATGACAATAAGCAACGGGGAAAGGAAACCCTCAGCGAGCCGCCATATTGGTTATTGTTGGTTTATGAACCGTGTGGTGGTCAGAGGTGCTCCTGACAATTTTCACTATACAAACATTGATTCCTTGATTTAATCAAACACCATCCAGTACTCATGGATTTACCAAAAATTAGGTAAATAATTATCTTACTTGTTTTTATTAATCTTCCTTAAATATGTGTATAGCATTCTTTATTTCAGTGTTTAGTATTAGAAGAGTTTTGGGTCTTTACTTAGAAGTTTATGACCTGTTTTTATAACCAGAACTTAACTCTTGTTTATATCAATTAGCCTACAGTAAAATTGGTTTTGTTATGCTTCATTTAGCTTAAAGTTGCAGTTTCTGAAAACCTATCAACAATGTTAAGTGAGGACTGACTGTGCAAGCAAAACTGGGGAAATTTGGATAAGATCAGTGGATTGTGTCAATGCCAATGTGACTGTGATGCTATACTATAGTTCTGTAAAATTTTACCCGTGGGGGAAACTGGTTAAAGTGTATATGGGATCTCTATGTATTATTTCTTCTAACAGTATGTGAATCTATTCTATAATTATCTCAGTAAAATTTTCAATATAAAAGGGAGAGCTTATTTATACTCCTGATCTTTTTCCTCTAGCAACTTCTGTCTTTTTTTAGAGAAGTCCTGTCAGGAAAACTTTCATAGAAGACTGGGTTTATCTCTATTAAAGTGGAAATCACAGAAGCTGAGGAGAATGGCACCAGTCAGAGTTTGACTGAGCAAAAATATAGTACTAGGGGAATGAGGTTATCCTTCTGCTTAAAACATCCTTTATCTGTGGTTTTAGATCAGTGATACAGATTTAATCCCAGTTTTATGTTTGTATTACAGGCAGAACAGTTCATGGTTTTAGAAAAGTATTCTTTAGATTATTAGTTGTTCAAGAAAAGAAGTAGAACAATTACTCAAACCTATCTAGAAGTAGAATTGCAAAGTGGAAAGGAACTTAGCTTTACTATAAATTGCAAGATTTCTCTCTGAAATGGTATTCTAATTTATAGCCACACCATTAATAGGGTTGTTTTTACAAACACCTTATATTGTTTGACTAAAATTTGTCAATTGGATGAGTATGAAATGGTAGTTGAATGTTTTAACCTTTGTTCCCTGATTACCCAAGTCTGGTTCGGTTCCACTGACTATTTATGAGCAATTTAGGGTTTTTTTTCCTATATGACTTGTTTGTTTTTAAATCATTTTTCTATTGTATCATTTATCATTTTCTTATGAATTTGTAAGAGTTCTTTATGAATTCTGGATATTAACCTTTTGCTGTGTGTGTTGTAACCATTGTCACTTGTCTCAACTTTATTTTTTTAAAAAATCATAGCCTACAACTTAAATTGTTATATGATCAGTTCTATCAGTGTTTATTTTTGTGATTTGTGCTTTTTGATCTTATTAAGAAACCCTCCCCGATTCTGGAGCTATAAATACATTCTGCTGTATTTTCTACTAATAGTTTTTCCCACATTTAGTTTTTAATAATCAATCTAGAGTTTATTTTTAGGTAGGATGTGATATTTTGAGACCTAAATTTATGTTTTTATATCAAAATACAATTTTCCTATAAATGAACTGCAGTTATACACAACGTGAATGAGTCTTACAAAGTTGATGCTGAATCAAAAGATCAGGTCACAGAAAGTAGCATTGGTGGAATTTGCTAATAGACTGAATTTAGAAGTACTAAACAATTAAGAGATTAAAGCAAACATTGGAAGCCCATATTACATCATATCTAAAATGGACTGTGATGTAGCTATTTTAATAATACAATCACCGTTTATTATAATACTTCAATTTATGTCATGTGTTACCATTAACAAAACACTTTCACAAGAATTATTGTATTTCAGAACAAGCCTTACAGTAGTGTGATTCCCAAACCATGGACCAGAAGCAGCATTGCCTGGGAACTTGTCCCAAGCATAGAATCAAAGGCTCCAAACCAGACCTAAGGAAGCAGCATGTAAAGCTTAACAAAAATCCCCTGGGGTTATTATGCACATTAAAGTTTGAGAAGCACTGGGCTGGAAAATTTATTTTTAAGAAGCTCCCAGATCCTCTTAACAATGAGCCAGGCTTAGGGACAACTGGCTGATAGCATCTTTCTTCCAGGAGGTCCAAATATTTGATATACATTCTTCTAATCTTAATCTTCAAAACTGCTTCTTTTGCCTATTTGTTTCCCCTGTAGCAAATATGGAAGCCATATCTACATACATACAAAGAAACTGGTGAAGGTAAGATGCTCAGATGCAGCCAGATCAGGTTTCTGTGGTCAACTCTTGCATACCACTAAGTCAGTGCTCATGGTCTTGGTGGAGGGAATACTCTAAACTAGGGAAATATGCCTGGAAGTCAGCTTCTTTGCCAGCTAACCCACACCTAAAATTTCTAAACTATTTCAAATTGGTTAGGATGCCTCTTGATCCAGTGTTTCTAGGGTATATTTTATTGATAAACTATTTTGGGAAGTAGTAATAAATCTGTGAAATTTGCAAACTCTATAAAGGTCTAAAGATCTACCTCTTAAGGCAAAGGAAATTTTTCATTATTGCTTACTCAGGTAGGTAAGATTTTTGATTGACAAATGCCTTCAGGTTGGACTAAATAAAAGAAACAGCTAATGAGTATCCTTTTGTTTGTGTTTGCTTATTCATTTTGTTTCAGAGCAATCCTGAACTAGACTCTCTATATTCTAATGCATCACTCATTGTGTTGGCAAATCATTAATTAATTAAACTTGGGCAACTCCTTATTGCTAATTATTCTCCGGCCTAAAGAAGAGAACCATTATTTTCTCATCACTCCCAGGGCTGCATGTCAGAGAACATCCCATTTAACCAATTTTTCAGTTATTAGCCAGAACTGATTTGCTAAAATGATGAAGCTAATGATATGGTGGGGTTGATGACTTACTGCCCATAGGAGATAGCACTTGCTTGATAATGAGGAGATGGAAATCCACTCTTTGGGCTATCACGGTGCCTAATTAATATTACATTTTATAGTGAATTGCACCTCAGAAAAGAGATACTGAATGAAAACTTGTAGCGAAACACAAAAACCAACATTAGGTGATTAAAAAAGCACTGTATTCTTATTTTTACTTTTATGATTGGCTAACCAGCTCTAACTTCTGGTCTGTTATTCCAGTATGTAAAGTGCTCCTTAGCACATTTATTAAGTGTCTGCCTAGTTTCTCTTATGTCCCACTACCATTTAATTTCTTCTCCCAGTTTCAAGAAAATGCTGTAATCAATTAGGCAAGAAATCAGTTATTTAGTGTTACCATTTTTTAATGCTTATTCTTTCTCATTGTTTTTGACAGAGGAGAGGAATGCCGAATTTACAGTTTTAAAACAAAGACTTAACACTTCTTGAGGTTATGAGCTTATAGACCTAGCTCAAGACAGAAGAAAACAAGAAGAGTTCAAAAATATTGTTATGAATTGAGCTATGCCTTGGCTGCACAAAAAGCCCCTTCCTCCTTCACTGTTTATAGGAAATGAAGTGGGTGAATGCATGACTTAATTTGATGGATAAAAGATACATCATTTGATAATTAATAATGCATTCTTATTATTATAATTGCCATAAAATAATCTTATTCTCTATCATCTCAGAGAGTACAATAGATAGGAAACAATCAATATTTAATGTGCAGGACACATGTTGCAAAGTGTGGCCATAACGTGTGGACTTAATTTTACTGAATTATCCCTCACTATTCCGTTTAAAGAGTTTGAAAGACAGCAACATGGATGGAACTGGAGGCCTAAGAATTAAGGTAATTCTTAAATGAAATAACTCAAAAACAGAATGTCAAATACCCAAATAATGTTCTCACTTATAAGTGGGAGCTAAATAATGAGTACACGTGGACATAGAAAGTGGAAGACTTTCTGGAGACTCTGAAAAACTTTCTGAAGACTCATAAACACTGGAGACTCAGAATAGCAGGACGGTGGGAAGGGGCTGTGGGATGAGAAATTATCTAGTGGGTACTATGTACACTATTAGGGTGAGGGTTACACGAAAAGCTCAGACTTCCCCACTACGCAATATATCCATGCAACAAATCTGCACATGTACCTCACAAATCTATAAAAATAAGAAAATAAAGAGTTTGAAAGAAAGATTTATAAGGTAAAAAGTAGAATGGTCCTTCTAACCCTTATTGTCTCATCACCCAGGAGATATTTTAGACTCCTCTGGATCAGCAGTGACTCATAAACATCCCATGGTGATACAGATTATTATTGAGTGGAGAAGCTTAGCCTTTGGTCTGCATGATGTGCAGTCATATTTTAAGTGACAAGACCATTTAGTGGCACTCTGGTGCCATAGAATAAAACAGCACCATGCATTTGTCTGTACTGCCACACCGCTTTTGAGTTTGGTGCAACATTTTTGACTTCAGCACCCCTGGGAATTCACTTCCCTTCCTCCCTGCATGGTGGCCCCCTCGCCATAAGCCTCTGGATAGTCTCATGCCATGATTGACTTTACCTGTCATGCAACCCTGCCCTAATCAAACTTACCATGCTTTACTGCCTCACACGGTCATATCTTTTTCCTTGATGGTCTTAAAATCCTTTGAACCCCCTATATCCAGCTACCGTGAGTTGTATCAGAGGGCAACATGATCTGTCCTGGGGAACTGGGAAAGGCTTTCTTACAGAATGGACATTTGAGCTGAGAGCTGAGGGATGGGTAGGGATTAATCAGGTTCAAGGGAGAGGAACTGTTCCAGGCAGAAGATTATTTTATCCAAAGGCCGTGAGCTGAGAAGGAGCATGGCTTCTTTGGCTGGAAGGCAAAGTGTGAATAGGAAAATTGTCAACAGTCAAGGTCAGCAAGGTGGCTGGATTATGCAGGACCTTGTCAACAAGTGAAGAACTGTGTGTGTGTGTACTTGTACTTTGAAATGAGGAAGAGGTAACAGTGTTTATCTGTTGCCTCTGGAAACTCTGCCTGGTGGCCCAGAGTCCTGGGAATTTGTCTCAATTTACTTTGGAGAGATCATTCAAATTTGAACCCAGGGAAATGTATCAAGTTCTTTGGTGAAAGGCCACAAAACCAAGTACAGCAAAGGTTGCAAATTCATGGCCTCTAGGGCCTAGCTGCCCTTAAGATGCATTTTACTGAGTTATACAATACTGTTAAAAAATACATTTGAATAGCTTGCTGTCATTTAAGAATTGGGACATTTCTTATAAAATATGAATATATGGCTTCCTTTGAAAAATTACAGATGTGGAAACTCTGATATCACATTCAAGCATGAAACCGATTTGCCAGAGATGAATAATGGCCATCACCTTACACAGTGCCTGCTAAATTATTCTCTCTCTGGTCTCCCTGTCTCCCTTAGAACCCTTCTCATGGCACCTACATGGCCTGGTAGGCATTTGAGTTTATCATCTTGGAATTGGAGGACTGAGTCATTTCCTTCTACTATTGAAGGAAAGGGACCGTGATCTTTTGCTGCCATATTCATGGTATCTAGCACTGTCCTTGGCACATCAAAGATATTCACTAAAAATATTTAATATTTAATATTGATGTATTAAATCTAGGAAGTGAGTTAAGATGGGACAACAGGAGATGTCTATATCTCTAACAAGAACTGGATCAAGGTCAAACAGGGTTGTCAGGTTCATCTGCAGAGCTGTTCAATTAGGATTTGAAATAGTGTCCCCACTTAGAAGGTCATCTTAACCTTCTAACTGAAGGTTTTGGTGCTGTAGTCAATTTACTTGTAACCTTATAAAGAAATGTGACAGTTTTGATGGGACATTATAAACACTAGTAGGGAAAGAAAAGATATTATGCACAGTAAGAAGTCTAAACAGGTTCTTTGCTCCAGAAGTCTTCTCAAGAAGAACCACGGTGGAATTATAACAAAAGGGAATTAAGATGTAATATCAACATATGCTTTCACTCTGCAGAAGCAGCATCATTTGAAGCATTTAAATATACAGAACCTAATACTGAAGTGTGAATTTTATTATACATACTAAGTATATATTGGCTTTCTGAAGAATCTTCTCTTCTTCCCCTTATGTTTTGTTTATGTAAATTTCATTATCCTGTAGCAAGGCCAAGAAATGCATTATTTTGCTTTCCAAAATGTATTGACTTAATTATCTTATTTTATTTGTAAAATGTGTTCATTATGAAATATACGGTTCAAAAGAGTATGATGAAGAAATAAAAAATGACCACATAGGCTGTAGCCTAATGCAGTGGTTAAGACTCTAGTGTCAAACTTCCTGGGTTTAAATCCTGGTTCTGCCATCTACTAATTGTATGACATTGTGCAAATCAATTAATTTGAGCCTCAGCTTCACCATCTGTAAAACGGGGATCATGGTACATATCTCATGAGGCTGTTAGGAAGATTATATTAATTAATACTTATAAAAGTACTTGTAAAATAGTGTCTGCCACATAGTAAATAACATGTTTTTGTTAAATAAATGAGATAGAAAAATAACAGTTAAAATTTTTATTTATATAATTCTACACTTTTTTCTATGTATAAACAGATACAACTTACACAATCACATTTTCAAATGAATAGGCTTATTTCCAAATAAAATTTTGTTACCTATATATTTTGGTAAGTTTATTTATAACAATTTTTAGACACAGTAATTTTATAATAATTTCAAAATATACTTTTAAATTTTATTTTATATTACAAATATTTCATTAAAGAACATTTTAAATGTATATGTAAAGAATAACATAATCATGTAACAAAGTTAAAATTTTTCCAGTAAATATCTTATACGTATTTGGTTAGGTTCTTTCCAATTTACCTTTATATTGCTTTTCTACATGGTCCACTAAAAACTACATTTTCTAACTGATTACTAATGTAGTATGGAAATTCAATAAATTTTTAATATGGATCTTCTATCCTAGCCTCTTTTTAATTCTGTTTTTAAATGTTAAATTTTAGGGTTTTCTGCATAAACCACCATTTGATCTATAAATAATTACTTTTATTTTTTTCTGATCTTAATACCTTTTATTTTATTTATTTTCTTACTGTGCTACTAGGGTCTTTAGCATTTTTTTGAAGAGAGCATCTTTGTCTTTTGCTTTTTTTTCTTTTAAGTTAACAGGATTGCTTTGAACATTTTAGCATTAAGTTGATCTTTGTTCTAGGTTTTTGGTAGATATCCTTTATTAGGTTTAGGAATTCCCATAGATCCTTAATTTGATAAGAATTTTATTATCTTCTAAATAAATGGTGCATGTAGAATTTTATTATTTGTGTATATATGTACATATATGTATTTTCTATGTCATTGAGATAATGTCGTGCCATTTTTCTCTATTAATCTGTTAATGTGATGAATTATGACATTTTTAAAAATGTTGATTCCAGTTTGCATTCTGCTCAAAAAACTACAGTTGGTAATCATGTATTATCTTTTATTTTGTATATTAGGATTTTTGCATGTCTTTACATCGATATCATTGACCTATAATTTTTCTTTTATTACAAATCTTGCTTTAATTAAGAATTAAGGATATATACTTGTATCATAAAATGAGTTGGAGGGTAATCTCTTTTTTTACCTTTCTATAGAATTTTTTTTAAAGTTTGGACTTACATGTTTCTATAACTTGTTTTACCTTACTTCTGTGGACACATCTCATACTAGTGCATATATTTCTAAATTTTTCTTTTTAATGGAGGCATAATGATTCATTGATGGGATATGCTATATTTATTTAACCAATCTCTACTGAGGGACATTTCAGCTGACTCTAATTTTTTTTCTATTATAAACAAAAGTACATTATTCCATGTTAAACTTGCTCTTGCTCCTCTATTTTAGATGGTAATTTCTAAGAATGAGTCTATTTGACTTTTACGTCTCTACACTTAGTAAATACTGTACCTCTATGCTAGTATCGTCCCCTCAGGGCCCTCTGGTGGATCATTCTGATTCTAAATGTTATCGAGGTAGAATGAGGGCAGAAATACAATTTCTGAATTTCTGATCAAATATCCTCTCCTAAATGAGGAGAAAGTAATTTATAACCTAGTATTCAAGTTCTAGCCTAGCTTACTGTCATGGCAACATAACAGCCCAACAGCCTCCTGCCCTTCCGGTTGTAACTGTTATTGCTGATGGTCTACTAATTGCTTATCATTTTTTAACTCTGTACTAAATAATTATCATTATCCTACCTAATCAAAACATTTTCACTCTTCCGTTCCTTTTCTTTCTTTTTTTTAATCTATCTTTCTACCAACATCATCATCATCATCTACCTATTTTGTATAACAGGGTAGTGGAGAAGGATGTGAAATAGTAGAAGAGGAAAATATTTTCCACATATCCTGAAATCCTATCAATAAGAGAGTTATTTAGGTTAAGGAGCACCCAGTTTTAAAATGAAAACACTTCTGAAAACTGAGAAGTTATCAGTTATTCCCACATTGGTGTAAATTAGTTGCAAAGTGAGTTTCTATTTCATGAAAATCCCAGGACAGTTTAGAAAAACCACCCTCCAAACTGAGAGGGAGCCAAGAGACCAAAGAATGACTCACACAAGTCCAGCTTGATGAGTCAGATGAGTTTATTAGAAGTTACTTACAAGGGCACTTGCTCCTGGGCGGCACAGGAATTTCTTCCATAAGAGCTTTCTTGCATGCAATATCGGCATCTGCCTATCCTGTGGGGTTGCATTAAATTCCTTCCCAATGAGTAATACAAAGTTCTTACATTGTATCTTTGCTTGTTTACAGTGAAACAAATCACACAGGTGCAGACCATCATCATACACTGTCATGCAACCCATGTTATGTTAATGATATTACAATTTTCCACTAGGCAGGGATTTACAATTAGCTATTACAATTAGCTAAAGGGCACAAGAGGACAACCAAAGCAGTACTAAAGTAGTTAGGACCAGTTTGAGCTGGCCATTTCAAGGCAAGAAAGTGCTGAGGTACCCAAGAAATTGCTGGGCACTTTCCCTGGGCCCAGTAGTTATCTTAGTACCTGCCTAGTCTACTTGGTAATAATTTTGCTGAGCATTCCAGGATAGCACAGTGTTTCTGTTATGTGGTGAGAAATCTGCAGTTTTCCATCAGTTTCTCTCCCAGCTTCTTTAAGGCTAGTATCATTGAAAGATTAGGAGTTTGATTGAGAGGAATAAGAAGGATTTTTGGAGCATGTGTACCATCTGGGCAGAGCTTTTGAGACCACTGATGTACGCAGGTTCCTACATTGTTGGCACTATGAAAGAAGGAGGAGAGAAATACCAGGGAGGGAAGGAAAACCTAAGATACAAACCTGAGCTACTCCAAAAACTTTCCTGGGGTCAGCCCTGAACATGCCACTGAATCCCTGAGATCTTTTGCTGCCGTTGGTAATAGCAGTTAGAGTCACCAAGAAATGCTATAAATCTAGTGTATTTCTAAGCAGACATGGAGAACAAAAAAGATTCTATAATAATTTAGGTAAGAGTGACAGAGTAAGTGGCTCTGAAAATGTAGTATATTTGGTAGAACCAAAGCATTCCAGAAAACTCACTTACACTTAGAGGAGGAGCAGATCCCAGTCTTCATATTCTTTAAAGTTGGTTTTTGAGTCACTCAGGAAAAGAGAAAAGGATCTGGAGGACTTATTGCAAGTTAAATAAATACAACACACACAGATAAACATGTAATTCATGTTTTGTGGGAATAGAAGAAAATAAAACTCTTACCAAATTAAGAATCTATGGGAATTCCTAAACTTAATAAAGGACATCTACCAAAAACCTAGAACAAAGATCAACTTCATGCTAAAATGTTCAAAGCAATCCTGTTAATTAAAAAACAAGCAGAAGACAAAGATACTCTCTTCAACAAGATGCTAAAGGACCAAGTAGCACAGTAAGAAAATAAACTAAATAAAATAAAAGCTAAGTCTTTTTTTCTTAGCTACAAAAATCTCTTGAACCCCAGGCCAAATGTACCATTTGAATTCTAAAATCTTGACATCTAGTTATAACCTGAGTTTGTCAAAGTGATTCTGGAAAGAACAATTACAGCAGGGAGGGCAGGCAAGAAATGTTTTATTTATTTCATTGTTTAAGGTCTGAATATCTGTGGGTTGTGACAGAAAAATAGATAGTCATAATGTTAAAAATAGCTACTACTTTAAATATTTTAAACCACATTACTATGTTATGTTTCTCCAACATTAATGGGCTTTAGGATTAGGTCACTGCTAATCCTGTGCCCCTAGGAAAAGTGCCTAACACACAAGTTATCCTAGATGTCAAAGAGCAGGTTTTAAAAAGCCCCTGCAAGATCCAACACTACTGGGCTAAGCCCACACAGATATAAAACCCAAGAAATTTATGATCTCGTCTCATACTTGCAAATTAAGCAAAGTAAACTAGCTGGCTATTTTATTTTTCAGAGATGAAAAGTAAGCCAAATTGTACACATTTAGAGAGAGTATAGTGGAATGAACTATACTGTGGAGAACTGTTAGGCTAAAAAATCAACAAAAAACCAAAACAAAACATAAACACTGTAATTTTTTAATGCTTTGCAAGGCTTACAAGAAATTATAGAAATCTCTAAAGCTCCCTACTTCCTCCACCAAAAAAAAAAAGTTAACCAGAGAAAGGAGGGATAAAGATAAATAAAATCAAGTGGAGGATTTTTTTGAAGAGATGGGGTCTTGCTATGTTGCCCAGGCTGGAGTGCAGTGGGTATTCACAGTGTGATCATAACACACTACAGTACAAACTCCTAGGCTCAAATGATCCTCCTGCCTCAGCATCCCAAGTAGCTGGGACCACAGGTGCATGCCACTGTGCCTAGTTAAATGGTGGAATTTTCAAGGGTTAATTTCAATATCAGCCTCATGACTAGGAGACTAATTTTTGGGCCAGAAGCAAAGTAGGGGATCTAGGCCAGAGAATCCCACATTAATTCTGGAACTCTGAAAGTGGAAATCGCCATAGGTTGGTGATTCCCTCCTACAGCCTGGAGGAAGAAAACACAAATCCTCTTGGAGAAAAGGTCTCCAAGATTCCCATGGATAAAATCAACCAAATATTAACTCACAATCATTCATCAACAAACACACAGGGAAACAGTATACAGAACATAAAACATTTAAATGTTTAAATGTTTGGATGTTTAAACTAACAAATGTAGAATATAAAATAAACATGTATAATATATTTAAAGAGATAAAAGATGAGATTATAAAAACAAGCAAGAAACAAAAGACTTTACAAAATGAGTAGGCAAGAAGACTAAAAATATAACAAAATAGAATTTTTAAAATAAAAATATAATTGTTGAAATAAAAAATTCAATTATTAGATTTGCTACAGCTGAAAAAAATCTGTGAAATGAAAGACAGCTCTGAAGCACTTACCCAAAATGCAGCAGGGAGGAGAAAAAGAAATAAAAATATGAACAAGAAGTTAAGAGCTATGGAGGACAGAGTGGGAATATCTAACAAACATCTAATTAAAGTCCCCAAAGGAGAAAATAGTGAGAATGATGGAGGGGAAATATCTGAAAAGATAATAGCTGAAAAATTTCCAGAAGAACAATGTATACACAGGAGAATAAATAAAAAGAAACCCATAACTTATAATGAAACACCAAAGACAAAGAGAAGAGCATGAAAACAGACAGGCAGCAAAGACAGATGACCTAAATATAAACTGCAAGTAGACTGACAGACGTGTTCTGCAGTGGAATCTTGAAAAGAGTGGATTAAAATCCTCAATGTGCTATGAGAAAATAACTGTCAACCTAGAATGATGCACCCAGGAAAACTGTTTTAGGAACTAGAGCAAAATAAAGACATTTTCAAAGGAAGAAAAATGTGTTGAGTTTACTACCAACAGACTGTCACTAAAAGAATTTCCAAATGATGCTGTAGGAAGAAATCAAAGGATCTTGGGAAGATTTTTCTGACATGCAAGAGGTATGAGAACAAAGACATTGTTAAACCTATAAATAAATCTAATCTAACATTGTCTATATAATTTATTAGGTTCAAAAATGGAGTGAACCAATATACTTACAAAGAGCAGGGGAGGATATGAGAATTAAAATTCAGCAGGAAAGATATGAGAATTTAAAAATTCTAAAGGCATTGTTTTAGAAGGTGGTTGGATATTAATCTTTACTTTGTGAAGGGAAATATTTATGGTAAAATATCCTTAGAACTACTAAAATAATAACACATAAAGGTGCAAAATGGAGAGAGAGTAGCTATTTCGCCAGCATGGAAAGAAAATTCCCCTTCCCCAAAAGAAGGCTTCATATATTTGTGACTTTCTATTTTTCCTCTTTAATCCCACAAAGGGAAAGGGACAAAAATTTAAAAAGTGCAAGGCCAGCCCTGCTTTAATAAAGCCAAGATTTGCAGATGGTTACATGTGAGTGAATCATTATTTATGTAAGAAAATTATTCTTCATTTTATAGAAAAAATAATCATGGAATTACTTCTATGACCATGAATTAACTTTAATAGAAGTTAATATCTATAAATTAACTTCTATAGATCTGCTACTACAAGGGCATTCTATAATGCCCTTTTTATATTTTTACCTAGTATTTTCTTTCTTTTTTATAGTTATGAAACATAGATTGGAAAAAGTGCATGAAAGCACATACATAGAGTTTAAAGACCAATAATAAAATGAATACCATATGCCCATCAACCATGCTGGAAAATGAATTATCATACCCTAGGAGCATTCTGTGTGCCTTCTGCAGTTGCATTATATTCCATATCCACCAGAGGTAGTAATTAGTTGAATTTTGTTCCTGGTGTTTTTCACTGTTGTTATTATACATTTTTGTATGCCTATATAATGTATTGAATAATTCTGACTGATTTATAGAATTGGAATCATACCTATGTATTCTTCTATAGCTACTCAAAGTTATGCTTTTAAAATTAATTCATATTGATTTTTGTGGCTATAATTCATACATTTTCATTGCTGTATGTTATTTAGTTTATGTAAATAGTAGAAGTTATTTATTTATTTCAACCTACAATTGATAAAACTTTGAGTTGATTCCCATTTTTTTGCTGCAAATGCTATTGCTAAAAATACTTGTACATGTTTCCCTAACAAACATACGCAAGAATTTTTTGATATATATGATATTGTTGTGTCATAGGGTATGCATATGTTCAACTCAGTGTCTTCCTGTAACAAAGGTTCATTTATTACTCATGCAACATGTTAAGTACAGGTGAGTTTGGTGGGGTCCTTTACTTAATGCTGTCTTTACACAAAGACTTTCATTCCATAAATTTTACTATCTGGAAAGTTACTTGTCAAATGGAAGATAAAGGAAAGGTGGAAAATTGTGATTTGGTTCTTAAATTCTAGGATCTGGAAATAACACACAACACTTCTGCTCACATTTCATTGGCTTCAAGCGAGTTATATCGTCACACCTAGTTTCATGGGAGCTGGGACGTATAATCCAACTGTTTGATTGGATCAAAGACAACTGGAAACATTGGCCAGGGGCTCTAATGTTTATACAGCCCAGCATTCTAGACACAAAATATTTGTTTTAATCTTCTTCACCCATGCAGAATACATAAACATCCTTCCTCTGAGAGTCAACACAAAAGTCCAGTCATGACACTGAGCTCAAAAAGTTCATGATCTTTGGGTGATGGGCAATGGTGTCCACTATGAGGGGTTGTTTTGTGGGGTGGAAGGTGTTATGGGTTGAATTGTGTCCAGTAAAAAGATACTTTGAAATCCTAATCCTTGGTGCCTGTGAATGTGACCTTATTTGGAAATAAGGTCTTTGGAGATGTAATAAAGTTAGGCTGAGGCCATACTGAATTAGAGTGGCCTTAATCCAACATGACTGGTTATACTGAAGGGTAGAAGAGTAGAAGAGACAGATGCAGAGGGAGAATGTCATGTGACAACAAAAGCCAAGATTGAAGTGCCACAACTGTAAGCCATGGAATGCTCAGGATTACTGGCTGGCAAACCACCAGAAGCCAGAAAGAGACAAGGAATAACTCTCCCCTATAAGTTTCAAAGAGAGCCTGGCACTGCTGACCCTTGATTTCAAACATCTCGTCTCCAGAATGTGACAATAAATTTCTGTTGTTTTGAGCCACTCAGTTATTGGTACTTTGTTATAGCAGCCCTAGGACATGAATACAGATAAGTAAGACAAATTTGTTTCTATAGCAGGTCAGATGCAATTCCTCTTGATCTAGAAACCTACGAACTGAAAACTGCCCTCAACACACATATACCCATTGTGCATTGCTGGAACAGGGGTGTGCCCAGGTGAGTGTGCTCTGCTTGAGGGAGCAAGAGGAACTGGATATGTGGTGACCAGAGGGGTGGAATGTCGTAGATATGATCACTTCCACTGATATCCAGTTTCCCTTTCCTTCCAAGTGCATGTTAGGATTGTTCTTGTATATCTCTTTGAAGTTAGACATAGTCATGTGACTGGTTCTGGCAAATGGGTTTGGGTGGGAATGATGTGCTTTTAGTCATTGGTCCAAGACTTCCCAAACATCATAAAAACACTTTTTGAGATAAAGCCTTCTTCAGGCTGAGTCCCAGAGTGATTCTGACAGAGATCTCTTATCTGCTCACATTAGACATGCAAAGTGAGTAGGAAATCCTTGCTGCTTTAAGCCACTGAGATTGGGGGTTGTTGGTCACCACAGCATAACCTACCTGATCCCAACAGATGGAACAAGCATACGACTCAATGGCCTATTCTTATAAATACAGTTGACCCTTGAACATCACGGGTCTGAACTACTCAGGTCCACTTATATGTAGATTTTCTTCGTTCTTTGCTACCCCTGAGACAGCAAGACCAACCCCTCCTCTTCCTCCTCCACAGTGTACTCAACATGAAGACAATGAGGATGAAGTCCTTTGTGATGATCCACTTCCACTTAATGAATAGTAAATATATCTTCTCTTCCTTATGATTTTCTTAGCAACATTTTCTTTTCTCTAGCTTACTTTATTTTAAGTATACAGTATATAATACATATAACATGCAAAATATGTGTTAATAGACTCTTTATGTTATTGGTGAGGCTTCCAGTCAACAGTAGGCTATTAGTAGTTAAGTTTTTGGTGAATCAAAAGTTCTATGCAGATTTTCAACTGCTCAGGGAGTGGATGTCCCAAAGCCTGCATTGCTCAAGGGTCAACTGAACTGTATTTTAAGTATCTTTCTTTAATTTCTGTTACCTACATTACAAAATTACATAAACCCTTTATTCTTTAGACCTAACCCCTTTGGTCTAAGGTTGTGATGACTCCCCTTCCAAATTTCTGTTTTCCTTGGGCTCTATTGTTATCATCACGTGTGCTAATTCATACATTTATTGAATGCAAACTACATATCGGGCAGTGTTTTAGGCTTTGGCATTTAAAGGTTAAGAAGACATAATCCCTGACCTTAAGGAATTCACTGTCTAAAGAGGTAGACGAAAGTGTAAGTGCCTTAAATCGTTGCAGTGTGAGAAATTCTACATAAGTCTTTTCCATATTCTGTCCACTTGGGTGAGTGGGTCATATTTGCTGTCAGCTGCCTTTGGGGACAGAATCCTGGTGTGGGAAGTCACTGTGGGGTGCAAATGGTCAGGGTCTCAGGTGGAAAAACAGAGAGAGATTGTAACGTATGATTCATTAGTCTGTAGAGACCCTATGTCTGGAAAAAAGGTAGCTGTGAGAATCAAGAAACCAAAGTCTCAAGTCTTAAAGAGGGCAGAAGCAGGGTTAGAGAAGCTGGAGGTTGAATGAGGGACCTGGGAGACAGAGCCAGGCCTGGGCTGATGCAGTGGTCAGGGCAGGTTGGGCATGGCCCAGTGAACCATGCTGGGGAGTGGGACTAGGACCCACAGAGATTATTAAAGGGACCAAAGTGGGCTTGACACTTTCCTAAAGTGTTACAATAGCTGAGAGGAAGTGACATTTGAATTGCTGCTTAAGGATGACTACGGGTTTCCCAATAATCAAGCAAACAGGATTTATTGCCAGGTGGGTAAGAAATGTCAGAAACCACTGTGGGCAGAGGAAAGGGACATGAACTATTCCCGGGAACTAAAGTAGAGTTTAGTTCCAGGGATGGCATGGGGGGAGCTGGGGCACCAAACAAATGCAAAGACCTTTGTACACAAAGGCAAAGACCTTGGATTTGATTTCAAGGACAACAGGAATCCAAATGAGGTTTTTAAGCAGGTGTGATCCGAGTTGTTATTTTAGACAGAGTGGTTTTGCAGCCTCATGGAGAACAAGCTGGTGTGCAGGGAGTCTGTGGCAGGACAGCTGGGCAGAGGATACCCTGCATTTGTCCAGGCAGGAGACAGTGAGGGGCTGGAACAGGCAGTGACAACAACAATGGAGAGGGAAGGCCAGAAAATAAATACATTTCTCAGGTTGAAGATTTGATGCCTGACTGGATGCAGGGATAACGAAGATGTAGGTAAATTATGCAGATCATGACTTCAAAAGATGATGATAAAAGCCAGGGCTGAAATTGGAAGACCTCAGTTCCAATTCTAGTGCTGCAACAAACTGACTGTTTGACACAAGGAAAACCACTTTACCTCTCTGAGGTCGTTTATCAAAGGAAAGAGTGAGCTGGAAAAATCAAAAGTTTCTTCTAATTTGAAAATCCTATTATTCGAAGCTTCTTTCTCTTCATAATAGTTGGTTCTAAAACCAGTGAAACATGAACCCCTTGCTATTTTTCTCTAAAGTAAACTTAAAAAAAATATATATATATATATCTCACATTGCCTTTAAGACCCTAAGGGTCTAACATTTATTGAAAATGTTATGAGGCAAATACTGAGGCAAGATGACTCGCCTTTGGAATTTGACCTTGATAAAACCATGCATCATAAACAGACTCAGAGGGAGGAGATGAGAGGAACTTACAGATAAGTCAGGAAATATGAATTGAGCAAGATAATCAAAAATTGAAAACAGTTTTTCTCATTTGCTATATTTGTTAAAAGCTGAATAGAAATACTGAACTTCAATTCTCGAACAAAACATATAATGAAATTAATTGATTTTTCAGTTGTTTGGTCATTCATATCTTCCTAAGCATTAAGAACATTTCTGGAAGGTTCTAGTTCTTTGTAATAGATAGTTTAGAAAATCTTTAAATATAGCCCCGGTGATCTGGGGTAAGTTCCAAAGTACAGTACAGTACAGTAAAAGTGGCCACAAACCACCCACTTAATGGGAATTATTAGCAATTTTTAAAAAGTATAGCCATTTCTGTTTATCACGTTGCCGGCAGATCGCCTGATGAATGTTTTATGTTAATGTACAAGTGTTCTTTCTGGTTCGCCTCATTTTAGTGAAACAGCCTGAAAATATTACATCCCACATTTCAAATATTTTGTTCCAAGGATACTGAACAATAAAGTGTGCTTCTCAGCATCTTAAATAATAAATCCATTTATTCATGAGGCAATTAATTTTGTAAACTTCATGTGATTTAGGTTTTTTGGATCTAATGTGATATTTTTCAGAGAAAGAGGAAGGATGCAGAGTAAAAGGAATCTGGCCTTTTACTTTTTATTTTCCTAAGTGTAATATTAAACCCAAATATGTCACACAGGCTCTTAAAAGACAAAATAAAACTAAAAAATTGGATGTTTCACCCATAGGCCTTCAGGCTTCAAGTTTTAATACCCTTATAATCGACAATGGGCTTATGTCAGTAATGGAAGACAAACAGGTAATGACTTCTGGAGAAATAGCATTTTATGATCAGTGTGCAGGAACACATTTTAAAGCTTCCAGTGCTATGACACAGCCCTCAGGGATGTTGAAGGAGAAAGAGGCAAAAATTTGGAGCACATCTCCTGTGGTTCTGAGAAAAGGCCCAGAGAGCCTGTAATTACCATGTAGAAATACCGGGGCTAGATGATAACCATCATTTTGATTTGACCTGGAGTATGGTTAGAAATCGGCAAAAGGCGGTATGATATGTGGTCAGGGATGAGATACTGGCAGCTGGCAAAAGTGAGGGAAGTGAGATTATTTGTATTCATTCATTTATATACTCATCCATCCATTCTTCCACTCAATGCTTATTGAACCTAGTATTTTCTAGACATTGCTAAGGATAGAGCAGTGAATAATACAGACAAAACCCCTTGCCTTCAAGGAGGTTATATTTCAGCAAAGGAAGTTAAACACTAAAAGAAACAGCAAAAGATATAGTATGTCATAATGGGAAAAGTGTTACGGAGAAAAATAAAGCTGGAAAACGGGATAAGTATGCTGGTAGGGATAAGAATGCTATTCTAAACAGAGCACTGGAGGAGATCTCACAGATAAGGTGATACTTAAGATATTTAAGAAGTGAAGGAGGTGAGGAAGAGCCAGCTATCTAGGAAGAAGGGATATGCAAGGAACAGAGGCTCCCAGGTGGAGGAAAATAGCATTAGCAAAGGCCCTGGGACAGGAGCTGCAGGCTTGCTCAAGGAAGCAGATGTTTGGAGGGAGTGAACCTAGGGAGGCTGTAGGAGGGTGTCTGCAAAATTGTGCGTGGGCTGGGGTGCTGTCCAGAGCACAACGTAATGCCTTGTAGATTCTTACTCTACCTCAGATTGAAGCCACTGCAGAGTGCCAAGTTGAAGAGTAATGTGCTCTGATGCGGATTTCCAAAGAATCACTCTGGTTGCTATGTTGAGAATAGACCGGGGGCGGGGGCGGAGGCGGGGGCAAGGGCAAGGGCAAGGGCAAAGCAGGCACATGGAGATGTGGCTCTTTTAATAATCAAGATGAGAGATGGTGGTGGCCTGAACCTGGGCAAAAGCAGTGGAGGTGAGGCGTGGTAGGATCGAGTATGTTTTGAAAGAGAGAACCAGCAGGATTTACTGATAGATTGGATATGTGTTACAGGATAAGGAGGGGAGTCATAAATGAATAAAATAATTCTGTCTGAGCAACTAGAAGGATGACATTGCAAGACTGAGAAGACTGTGGGAGGTGCAAAGGAAAAGGTTAGGAGTTTCTGGACATGAGGAATACGAAATGTCTTCAAAGCATGCAGGGAAAACGAACAAAACCCACACCCCCTTCAGATTTTAATATGTATTGTTCAGGAATGCAGCTATGTGTGACAAAACTTTATGAAATGGTAGGGAATGATAAACACAAAACTTAAGATAGTGGTTTCTTCTCCATTTGGAGGAGAAAAGGCAGAGTGGATGGGGTATGGAGGGGAAACATAGGTTGATGCAATGAAATCGGTGATGTGCCAATTTTTAAGTGGAGTAGAAGGTTCATCAGTGTTCATTTTATCATGTTTCATAATTTACATATATTTTCTTGCATTAATCAAGCAATACATGATAAAAAATTTAAAAAGAGGATGACAGCAATTGGAAACATGGAGTATGGACAGCTATTTTGAGAGGTGCTCCTCTGAAGGGGAGCAGGGATATTGGGTTGAAGTGAGGTCAAGAGAGGGTGTTTTAAAAATCAAATAAAGAAGAGGCTATATACCTGCTGATGGTAATGATCTAGTACAGAGGGTGACATCAATGGTGCAGGAGGGAAAGTATGTACTAGCTACAGAGATGCCCTGTAGTAGGCGAGAGACAGAGTGGGGGGGGGGCGTTGCTGTCTACTTCCTGCTGATTTGAAGGAGTTCCTTTTATATTCCAGAGGTCATTATTGGTTTTAGAAATTAAAAATATCTTCTCCCATCGTCATCTGGTCTTAGCATCCTTCATTAA
Source organism: Daubentonia madagascariensis (assembly GCA_023783475.1). Classification (NCBI taxonomy): domain Eukaryota; kingdom Metazoa; phylum Chordata; class Mammalia; order Primates; family Daubentoniidae; genus Daubentonia; species Daubentonia madagascariensis. The sequence continues at coordinate 10,122,521 of JAKFHU010000258.1, read as the reverse complement.
ATAGAAATTTCTGGTTTTGATGTTATCAATTTAACTCATGTTTTCCCTATGGTATTGTTTCTGAATTTTGTTTGAAGAAGTTGCCCACTGCCCCTAGGTCATGGAGATAGTCTCTTACATTTTATTATGATCAACTTTATAGTTTTACCTTTCAAGTTTAGGCCTTTGATCCTTCTAGCATCTGCCTTTGTTTGTAGCATTAGGTAGTGACCCAACTTCAAATTCTCAAAATGATATACCAGTTTTTCTAACACAGTCTACTAAACATCCTTTCTTCATTGGTTTGTGAAAAACAATTGTTTGCCAGGTTGTTTTTTTTTTCCCTCCTGTGTATTGGTTTTCTCCAAATTGCCTTTTTCCTATTAGTATATTTTGACTTCTGCTCTTTTTATTATAAGTTTTACTCCAGTGTCTGTTAAGCCTCTCCCACGTGTTCACAGGTTTTAAGCTTGTCACACTAAAAAGCTGATTGAAACGTCTGTGAGTGTGGGGGAGGTTTGCCTACTTGTAGGCACACTGTAGGATGGGCTAGAAGGGGAAGTATGTTTCATTAGGTAATTCTCAATCTTAGTGTCTTAATCTTTTCATTTAAGGGATCAGATTCCTCCAAGAAGGCTCTTCTAATATCTTGTCTGAAAAATAGCCATCCAGCTCCTTGCTCTTAGAAAAGGATGAGAAAAACCCTGGGGTAAGGGATAGTGTTGAGGGAGATTTTCAGAGTGGAATATGCAAATTATTTACATAAAACCCCTGTGTTCATTGGCACACCCCTGGCCTGCACCATGTCTGGGTGTTCCTGGGCCTAGAGACTCTACTCTTTGTTTTACACTATCAGACAATAAACATCCAGTCTTCTTTCTGGGTTCAGATAGGGCAGTAGTTTGGCTAACCAGACTTGGGGGAATGCCTGTGGTTCTAGATTTTTACTAAGACACGGTTGCCCAGTCTTTTGGCTTCTGCCCCACCATCGCCACACTTCTAGATATACTCAGAGTTGCTGATTTCTGAAATTCCAGGAGGTCATGGTGTCAATCCTGTGGCTTCTTGGTTTGTCCCCTCTAGTGGTTGGGGATGCAGCTTCCCCATGACTGTGAGAAAAGTCACTTACCATTCCCTTGTCCATTTCCCAGATTCTAGAACTGTGCTGCACTTTCTGTTCTTCTTTTCTTTTTTTGGGGGGCCAGAGCATTTCAGCTTCATGCTTGCACTCTTTCTTGGAGGAAAATACCATTTCTGCTTTCCTTAAAGACTAGGCATCTGGAGGGGAAAAAATGGCAGACTAGAAGCAGCCTGCCAGCACGCTGCTCCCAAGGAAAGAAGTGAAAAATGCAGGCAGCTGCCTACGTATGGATCGCTCTTCTCTGAACCAACATTGTGAAATCACACAGAAGCAACGTGGGACACTCAGCATGGAAAAAAATGGTGACAGAGTGATATATATAATAGGATCAGAGAACACGTGGGGAAGAACAGGAGGATAGAGCTCTAGGGCACTGTGCTCACCCTGCTTGTCCTGTGTGAGATGTGAGATAGCTTCCTTCACTGCCACAGACCTCTGCCTGGTCAGACCAGGGACCTGCCTGGACTGTGTGCAGAGTTGTTGCACCAGACAATAGACACAGTGGGGATCGGGCAGCAGCTAAAGCCATCCTGAGCTCTTTGGTGCATGCCGCCAGGTCCACACCAGGCTAGGGAGGGAGTGGACTAACTGATGGCTTCCCTAAGCCATACCCTGTGACTGGAAATCAAGTGCTTCTCCCCTACAGCACAATGGGATCTGAGCACAGGAACTGACTGGGGTGCAGCAGGCTCCAACCTGAGATGCTTTGGGTGAATGCTTCGGCAGGTCCTGGGTGGGACAGGGAGAACTCCATGGTCCCTAAACCATTGGAACTGGCCTCTGCCCACCTGACTTGGCATCTGCATGGTCCCCCAGACTCCAGAAGAGCAAGCCACTTGCTCGGACCAACTCTGCCCTCCAGGCCCCACATTTTTCCTGCCTGCTCATCCCTGACCTCACCCTCTAGGTTGGATCAGCCCTGTCACCTGCATGGCCCTGCGGTGCTGCCTCTGTGCCTCCAGAGCTACCGCCAGGCCCAAGAGACCATTCCCAAGAATCCAGTGCTGCACCTAGACACCAAGACATGACTGTAGAGCCTCCACCACCACCACAGGGCTGGAGGAAGTGCTCCAAAGTCCAATGCTCCGCCAGGGACCCTCCCAGCCTTGAGCCACCAGTACACTGCAAATGGGTTTCAACAAATGCCCACAGCCCAGGAACCCACAACTGCCTATATAGCTTCACCCAGCTGCTATAACCTCTGTGGGGAGACCCTGGGTAGAGTAATCTCCACAACACCAGCCTCAGTGAAGCGGGTCTTACTCAGCTCCCAACTCAAACATCCTACAACTATTTGGTGAGTAACCCAACACCCAACACAAACAGCGTTCAGCACAGGCTGGAGCAGAGGAAATCACAGGTGGACAGAAAAAATCAGAACAGCTGCATTACAACTTCTAGTGCATATGCCCCTTTTCTGCCATGTCAACATTCCAGAGTAGGGATCTCCTGCTCTGTAGGAGTAGGGATGGCACTACTCCTAGTGCCATCTAGGGACCTCCCCTTACTCTAATCAAGCAGGAGAGTTTCCAGCAAGGAACAGGTGCCCTGCAAACCTATTAGCCCTGAGTTGAGAAAAGACATTTCAGATGAGAAGAAACCAGCAAAAGAATGCTGGCAACATGAAAAATCAAAACAGATTGAAACCCCCAAGGGATCCCAATGGAGCTACAGCAGTGAACTCAAACTTACAAGAAAATTGTCAAAATGACAGAAATGGAATTCAGAATATGGAATGAATGGAATTGAAGAGAAAGTTAAAAACCAACACAAAGAAGCCAAAAAAATTTTCAGGAAATTGATGAAAAATCACCAAAGAACTAGATAATATAAGGAAGGATATAATTGAACTTAATGAAATGAAAGAATCATTTAGGGAATTTCAAAACACAGCAGAAAGTTTCAGCAACAGATTCAACCAAGGAGAAGAAAGAGTCTCAGAGCTTGAAGACAAGGCTCTCAAGCTAACCCAATCATTTAAAGCAGCAGAGGAAACAACAAAAAAGGCAGAAAAATCACTTAGAGAGATATGGGACTATGCAACGCAAACTAACATATGAATTATAGGTATCCCTGAGGGAGAAGAAGAAAGTGCTAAAAGCATGGAAAATCTATTTGAGGGAATTATTGAAGAAAACTTGCCTGGTATCGCCAGAGATCCAGACATCCAGATATAAGATGGTTATCGAAAACCAGGAAGATTCATAGCAAAATAGGACACCTCCAAGACATATAGTAACCAACCTGGCCAAAGTCAAAATGAAAGAGAAAATTCTACAAGCTAGACGTAAGCAACAACTGACCTACAAGGGAAAACCCATCAGGCTAACAGCAGACTTCTTCAGCAGAAAACTTACAAGCCAGAAGGAAGTGGGCCCCCATCCTCAATCTTCTTAAACAGAACAACTGCCAGCCTAGAATTTTTTATCCTGAAAAACTAAGTTTCACAATTGATGGAGAAATTAAGTCTTTTCTAGACAAGCAGACATTAAGGGAATTTGTCATGACCACACCTGCCCTGCAGGAAATACTCAGAACTGCACTATACACAAATCAGCATAATAGATACCCACCAGTGTAAAGTCACCCAAAACAGCAAAAGCTCACAACTCCTATAAAACAATAGCACAAGAAGAAAAACAAAGCAACAAGGCACTACACATTATGATAAACAGAATAGCACCAGACATATCAATTCTATCTCTTAAAGTGAATGGCTTGAATGCACCACTCAAAAGACATAGGCTGGCTAAATGGAGGTAAAAACACAACCCAACTATCTGCTGCCCCCAGGAGACACATTTAAACCACAAGGATGCAAGCAGGTTCAAAGTAAAAGGATGGGAAAAAATATTCCACACAAATGGAAACTAAAAGAGAGCAGGTGTAGCCATTCTCATATCAGATAAAATTGACTTTAAATCAACAATGGTAAAGAAAGACAAAGATGGTCATTATATAACCATAAAGGGAGAAATTCAACAAGAAGACATAACAATCCTAAATATATATGAACCTAACATAGGGGCTACCAGATACATAAAATCAATTCTACCATAGCTAAGCAAGGAAATACATAATAGCATTCTAATTGCCAGGAATTTCAACACCCCACTATCAGAACAGGACAGATCATCAAAGCAGAAAATAAATAAAGAAACAATGGACTTATATGGGACCTTAGAACAAATGGACCTAATGGATATTTACAGAACATCCTATCCAAAAACTAGTGAATATACATTCTTCTCATCAGTGCATGGGACATTCTCCAAGACTGATCATATCTTAGGCCACAAAACATATCTCAACAAATTTTTAAAAAATCAGAATCATACCATGTATTTTCTCAGACCATGATGGATTAAAATTAGAAATCAATTCCATGAATAACACTCAATTCTACACAAAGCCATGGAAATTAAAAAACCTGCTACTGAATGATTGTTGTGTCAAAAATGAAATTAATATGTATATCAAAAGATTCCTCAAACTGAATGACAAATGGGACACAAGTGATCAAAATCTATAGGATTCAGCAAAAGCAATCCTAAGGGAAAAATTTGTAGACTTTTTTGATAAATGTCCACATAAAAATTATCATGCTCATGGATAGGTAGAATCAACATTGTTAAAATGTCCATACTACCCAAAGTGATCTACAAATTCAATGCAATCCCCATAAAGTTACCAAGGTCATACTTCACAGATCTAGAAAAAATAATTCTATGCTTCATGTAGAACCAGAAAAGAGCCCAAATAGCCAAAGCAATCTTAAGCAAAAGGAACAAATTGGGAGGCATCACATTCATCACATTACCAGACTGGAAACCATACTACAAGGCTATAGTAACCAAAACAGCATGGTAATGGCACAAAAATAGAGACATAGACCAATGGAACAGAACAGACAACCCAGATATAAAACCATCCACCTACAACCAACTGATCTTTGCCAAAGCAGACAACAATGTACACTAGGGAAAAGAAGCCCTATTCAATAAATGGTGCTGGGAAAATTGGACAGCCACATGCAGAAAAATGAAACAGGACCCCTACCTCTCACCACTCACAAAAATTAATTCAAGATGGATAAAAGTCTTAGATGTAAGGCATGAAATCATTTGAATTCTAAAGGAAAATGTAGAAAACTCTTCTAGATATTAGCCTAGGCAAAGAATTTATGAAAAAGACCCAAATGGCAATCATGGCAACAACAAAAATTAATAAATGGGATTTGATTAAACTAAAAAGCTTCTGTACAGATAAGGAAACAATCAACAGAGCAAATAGACAATCTACAGAATGGAAAAAATATTCACAAGCTACATATCCATTAAAGGGCTAATAACAAGAATCTACAAAGAACTCAAGCAAATCAGCAAGAAAAAAACAAACAACCCTATCAAAAGTGGGCAAAAGACATGAACAGAAGCTTCTCAAAAGAAGAAAGACAAATGGCTAATAAACATATGAAAAAATGCTCAATGTCACTAATCATCAGCGAAATGCAAATTAAACCACAATGAGATATCACCTTACCCTAGTTAGGATGGCATTTATTAAAAAGCCCAAAAACAATAGATGCTGGCATGGATGCAGAGAGAAAGGTACACTTATACACTGTTGGTGGGACTGCAAATTAGTACAATCTCTATGGAAAACAGTGTGAGACTCCTCAAAGAACTAACAGTAGACCTACCATTTGATCCAGCAATCCCATTACTGGATATTTACCCAAAGGAAAAGAAGTTATTTTATCAAAAAGACACCTGAACTCGAATGTTTATTGCAGCACAATTCACAATTGCAAAGATATGGAATCAACCCAAGTGCCCATGAATTCATGAGCGGATTAATAAAATGTGGTATATGTATACCATGGAGTACTACTCATCCATAAAAAGATAAATTAATTCCTTTTGCAACGATCTGGATGGAACTGGAGACCATTCTCCTAAGTGAAGTATCTCAGTAATGGAAAAACAAACACCACATGTAGTCACTATTAAATTGGAACTAACCTATGGGCACACATGTGCATGGAGGGAAGTAAAACTCAGTGGAGAGAAACTGGGGGGAAAGCGGATGAGGGGAGGGGAATAAACCAACCTAATGGGTACTATGAACGCTATTTGGGTGACAGGCACACCTATAGCCAGGACTCAAGCATTACAAAAATGATCCATGTAACCTAAAACATTTGTATCCCCTTAATATTTTGAAATAAATTTTTAAAAAAGTTAAAAAAAGATAGACTAGGTATCTGGGCTGGGGCATCACCAGCCTCCTCAGCTGAGTACCTGAGCTACTAGACATTTATGTGAAATATCACCCCCACCTGATGAGAGGAATGCAGTTCACCTGTTGATGATGAAAAACAAAATAAAACTCCTAGTGCCCAGAAGCTTACCAGGCTAGAGGTCCCTACTCCCTTCCACTCTGCTTCCTCCTCTCTCAGTGCAAACTAAGCCAACTCATCTTTGGATTGAAACTTGGCGAAAGTGGCAAACGTTATTATGTCCAAATGACCTTTTCTTAAAGGGGACACAAACCCCTGGATACTCTAAAATAGAGAAACCAGGAAGTCCATTCATGCAGCAGCAAGCTGTGTGGCACACACTGTTTTGTAGAACTCTCTAACAGCCCTGTGGGCAAATTAAACTGGTTAGAAAACAAAAGACCTTTGTCTCCTTCCTGTGTGACTGCACCCAGTATCCTGGCCAGAAATCAGGGCTGTATGTTCAGTGCTTTCTTTTGAGAAAGGAGAAGCAGGATATTTAGGTCTGTGCTTATAGGCAGCTGTTCTCTTCTGGCTTTGTGCTAAGGCTTGAGCAACATTCTTCCTAGGACTATAAGATGATTTCCAGGTTTGTATCATTTTTCTTCCAAAGAGTTTCAAAACATGTGCAAACACATATTTAAATCCCACCCCCACTCCAAGTTTGTAAACCAGAGGGACAGAGAAATTAAGCAAAATGCCTACCATAACTCCACAAGTCAAAAGTTCAGGACATTTGTCTTTGTTGACTCTTCCAGATACCCTAGTTCTGCTAGGACCATAGTGTCAGTGAGCAGATAATTTTCAAAATTCTTTAACTGTTGGAATTTTCAAGTTTGTTTATTCAACTTTCTGACTTGCAGCCATAAGGATGAATTTCCAGGGTAATTTTATTAACAAATTTTAGAAAGTTAAAAAGGCACCGAGTTTTTTTTTGGCAAAGCTGAACCTGAATAAGCTTGAAAGTTGGAGTATCATCTGTCATAAAGGGGCAATTTGGATGATGAATTAATAATAAACTAATAATATTAAATTCCTTGGATGGAAATTGAATCCATTGCATGTGTGCAGGGAAAGCTGGACTGGTGAATTAATCCAATATCTATGATGTCATACAGAATTCTGGTTAATAAATTTCTTTCCAATGGTCATAAGAAAACAAAACACCTAACTGGTATATCAAAGATACCTTAAAAATGCAACAGGCACAGTACAGTCATCATAGATTGCCCCAGATTTTCATATTTCACAAAATGAGGGATGCATGAACAGAACATTCACGGCTGGGACAATCCAAGCCTAATGAGGACCCATAGTATATTAGTGATGATAAATTCTAATCACACACCTCCCACCTCCCACCTTTTTCTAAGCTACTGTTCATTACATTAGGTTTGTTTTCCTGGTCAAAGATGTCCTCTGAAGCTATGGTTCTCAAACTGTTGTATTTCTCAGGTCAGCAAACATCAGGAGAAAATGAGGGTTGATACAATTACCAACACACGACAGACCAAACTATTGGTCACAACTTTCCCTTCCCCTGTAGTATTGTTAAACCTTCACAACCTTGGCCTCATAGAGGGTAGAGTATACTTCTCCATCCCTTGACTTTGGGCTCAACCATGTGATTCACTCTAGTCAAAGGAATGTTTAGGCTTACTCTCTTGCTTTTCTGCCATTGTCATGGGGAGAACATGCCCCAGATATCCTGGGGACCCAGGAGATTGAAACAGAACTGCCCCAGACAATCCTAGACATGTGACCAAGAAATGCATGCTTATTTTTATATGCTGCTGAGTTTTGAGTTAGTATGTTTCATAGAATTATTGTGGCTATAACTGACAGATAAATCAACATTCTATTTTATTTGCCAAAGAAGAACAGAAAAGGACAAAAACTCTTGTTATTACTATCATTTCATAATAGACAAGATATCTTATTACTAAAAAACAGAAAGAACATAATTTAGAATAAAGGGTTTTCCTTTAAATTGAAATAGTCAACTATGAAAAACACATCACAGAATTCTCATTTTCTTCACTTTTCCATGGGAACCTGTGAAAAGTTTATAATCAGCTTATAGCAGTCTGAGGACTAACTATAAGGAATCTTCTCCATATAGAAGGATCTAGTTGCAGGTCCCCAGAAGATTTCTCTGGTCTCCCCAGCTATGCATAAGTCTAACATTCCTGCAGATTTCTTTTCCTGTGTCTGAGGATACCATTTTGGTGTCATACATCTTTCATAAAAATCTCCTTTCTTTAACTCTTCAAAAGGCAAGCAACACCCTTTGCATTTAAAGTATGCTCTTTCCAAGAGGCTAAGGTGTGCCAGAATAGCCTGGTGGAGGTCTACAGGGGGCGTGTGAGTGTCTCTAAGTGGAGCAAGTTGTTTCCTTGCTTTGTCTGGAGGTTTTGGCTAACTGATGCCCATAGCGTCTCTGACCAGTTGTCCTTAATGAAAGCCGCCTGATCAGTATGGCTTAGGCAGTGTGAGGTTGGATTTGTTTTCCCCACAGCACTTGCTTTTATTTTTAGCATCACTGGTCAGAAAGAAAATAAAGATAATCATCCAAGATATTGAATATCGAATTGTGGGTCGCAGAAAATAAATTACAGCCCAAGCGAAGAAATTTGACTCAGCCTCTTGGGCATGAAAGTGGCTATTCACACAGGAAATCATGGTCTAGGGACAATAAAAAACAAAGGAAATTCAAGTGGAAGACCTTTCCAGGCAGGTGGAATGCTAATTAAGTTCTTTAGACAAGAGCAAAACTCAAATCTATTGGTTTCCACCAGTCCAGCTGCTCACAGCCTGCTAATTTGGTCAGGCTCTTGGGTGAGCCACCAATTCCATGGCAAGCCAGGCAGTGAGGAGATGCAGCTATGGTGGGCTCTGTATTGCAAAGTCCTCAGATTCTTTCAGTTCTTGTTTTTGAAACAAAAAAAAATTGCAAACTAACATACATAAATGAATGCATATAAAAATGGTGAAAACTGAATGAGGTGTGCATTCTTGTTATAAATATTGTACCAATGCCAATTTCCTGGTTTTGATATTACTTAGGGTTGTCAGATTTAGCAAATCAAAATACAGGAAGCTTAGTTAAATGTGAAATTCAGATAAACAGCAAATAAAAACAGGCCATATGTATACTAAAAATTACTTGTTATCTGAAATTCAAATTTAAATGAATATCTTATATTTTATCTGGCAATCCTCATTAGACTACAGTTATTTACAATATCACTATTAGGGGAAGTTGGATGAAGAAGACATGAGACTCCATGTACTATTTTGGCAACTTCCTATATGTCTATAATTATTTTGAAATAAAGAGTTTTAAAAAATCATACCCCCCTCTATCCATCGCACATATAAAAATATAGGCATCCTTAGATAACCTCGGAATGAAATGGACTTTCTACCTTGGTGGTTTATATGCTATTTATTGAGCTACAATGGGTTTGAAAAGGCTAGGTACTTTTCTCTCAACTGTGGAAAAAAAACAGTTAAGACAATTGGCAAAGATAAATTGTGTATGGCAAGCTTATCTTCCAATTCTGTTAAAGTCTTGGGTGCACCTCATCTGCTGGCAGTTGGGCAACAAATAGCATTTTCACTCTGATGTGTTTGAAAATGATGCCCTAGATCTCCAATGACAAACTGTCATGGCTTCCAAAAGTGATTTGGCTGAACTTCATGGCCAAATATTAGACTAAACTGAAATTAGAAGCTGAATTTCTATTTCTTGTCCTAGGGGAATTGCCTTCAGGACTACTAAATATGTTAAGATGTACTGAGCATCGATGTAATTGAATTCGTGAATTCTAAGGGCCCAATGCCAAGGTGATGCTCCAAGGGAATGTATACTTTCCACCTGCTTAGGCATTTGACTCTGCATTCCTGGTGGTCTCCTAGGCTGATGAAGTCTGAGGCACCCATTTGCCCCTCTGATGTAATACCAAGACAAATAATCTGAGATCTTGACTCCTTTTTCATGGAACCATTTGCTAGTCATGGCAGTGCAAATGTTAGCACTCAAAATGTGGGTAGGAAAATGAGTCACATTTGGAAAAAGAAGACAGAAACTCCTCGCCCAAAGCAGCACCATTAGGATTGCCCCCCTCCACATTTTCCTGTCCTAGTATTCAGAGATAATATTCAAATATTCAGCAAAGATGACTACTGAATGCCTGATACTCCTATAGCATTTCTTTCCAGTATTTTTAATCTGCATTCTCTATCATGACCTCTTTATAGGACAATTTTATAGTGTTTCTACAGAGAGAACAGAACGTGCAGTCTTTCCTCTAGCATGTCTAATGTAAAAAATTGAAAATATTATTAGTAGTTTAGAAATTTTTCTTTCAGATTCACAACTCACTCTTAACAATGTCTTACACAATTTTTAGAATTATTGTCAAATTTGGGAAAAATCCTATAAAATCTCTTTCATATATGAGCAGCAAAATTTCAGGGACTTTCAATTTTCTTGTTCAATAACTGTTCTTAAGTGCCCTGGATTGGTGACGCTCACTGAGCAGGCATGAAAGTATTCACGTCGAGATGTGGTTGAGTTGTCTCAAAGGCCTTAGGATTATCCCTGGGAAACAACCACACAGGATATGGTTTAGCAAGAAAACTCAGCTATACCTGGAAGTGACTGCAAAGAATGTAAATATAAAGCAATTGAATGTATTCCTAGTTCAACTTTTTTACAATGTTTGCCAAATTGACGTGGATGTGATTATCATTTTTGTTTGTATTTTGAGTACTGGTGAGACTAAAGCTTTTATTTTTATTGGGTTTTGGCCTTTTTCATTGTTTTATTGTGAATTGTCATTTTGGATCTTTTACCTATTTTTCTGTTTACATCCCTTCTTTTTTCTATTGATTTGTAAGACTTTAAAAATACATATTAAAGATAGTAACCTTTATGTTTTGTATGTGTCACATTTTTCTCTGTTTGAGTATTAACCTTGTTTATTGTGCTCTTTGCTGTATAGAAAGTTTAATTTTTTATAATCAAATATACAACTTTTGTCTTTTACAAGTTCTACTTTTGGTCTCATTCTTAGTTAAATCCTTCTCTATTGTGAGTCCAAAACCACATTGATCAAATAATAGTAGTAATAATGAAAATAATAAGAACAATAATTACAACTGCTACATCTGTTTATTTATTGTATGTTATTTGCCAGAGATGTCACTAGACACTGAAATTATGGACTTATATTTAATTCAATTGTTAGCCCAGCAACCTAGGCCACCTTATCTTGCAAATGGAGAAACTGAGGCCGAGAGAGGTTTACAAGTTTGACCTTCCCGAAGGTCACTGTGACCTGTTTGACTCTGTAGCCCTGCTCATTGGACCCTGGCAGGACTGAGGAAGAGGTGCTGAATCTGGGGGAGAGCAGGAGACAGGTGGATTGAAAAGCCAACTAGGGTGGGTGGGAGTGCATAGCTCATTTCCCCATGGTAGCAGAAATGCCTCGTCATTGCTCTGGAGAAGTGGTGGAGTTTATTGACTAATCTTCCAGATAAACGTTAGGATCATTTTGCCAATTTTAACTAAAAAATCCCTATGGAAATTTGTTTGACATTAAAACTTCAATTGTCAGACCCCAAATCATGTTATATCTCTTCATTTATTTAGGTTTTCTTTCACACTCTAAAGTAATATTTTATAGTTTTTTCTTTAATGCTACCTGGCACACCTCATAATGAGAGTTTTTGTTGTATTATGAGTGGGATCTTTTTAAAAAGTATATTTCTAATTTTTTTTTAGTATATACTAAAACTTCTCATTTTTATATGTAGCTCTTTATCTGGCCACCTTACTTGACTCTCTTCTTTGTTCTAAAACAATTTTCCAGCTGATTATCTTGCACTTTCTTGAGGTTATAAACTTTATATCGTCTTGCCATTTACTTGTGAGAGAAAATGTAATTTCTTTATTCTGCCCATAGTTGACCTGGTTTTCCTGCTCGCTAGTTAGCAGCAAAAACACTTGTGTTAACTTTGAACATTCAGTGTCATTTATTCCGATCTAACAACTTCAGTAGTGTCTTTAGAGTTTCTTAGTCTCTCCAGGGAAAGAAAAAGAAAGCACAGTTGTTTGTAGATCTGCCCCTATTCCTTTTATTGTCCCCAAGATGGGGTCTGGGTATATGAGGAAAGTTGCTCTGTCTTTGTTGTGGTGATGAGAAGAGGATGCAGATGGGTATAATATCCTTATTCTGTTTATTTTGTCTTCTCTGTGATGACATCTTTGCTCTGATGGACTCCAGTACTGTAGTTTGTGGCTGCTGAATATGCAACTCATTTTTTTTCCACTTTTTTAATGCTCCTGGATGCAGTAGTCATACCCATCCCTCCCCACGGGCCCCAAACCGTAGGTGCCCATCCTATTAACATGCAATTCCCTCTATTCATGCTGGCTGCACCCCTAAGTCGCAGCCTCATCCTTGGCCTGGCCCCCTGGATTGATGATCCTCCCAGCCCCAGACTCTCAACCTAGTGTCCTACCAGATAGGAACTGATGGTGGCCTGTGAAAGCTAAATGTCAATGCCTCATTGTGCAAGTATCTCCAATTACTTCAAAGTGTTTTAATCCCATGATGGTATTTGGGCAACCTACGAATTGGACTCCTCCCAGAGCCTCAGATGGGGAACAGGAGACATGAGATTCCCTCTGCCCTCAGTTTTATCCCAATTTGTCTTACACATCTACCCTTTTACTTGCCCAGAGGGGAAAATCGGATCAATGTTTGCCAGTTTTGCTTTCTTGCTTTACTGGGTTTTCCTAGCTCAGTAAAAGAAAAGATTCACTTGATACTTGCCCTCCATCATTTTTTTTTTCATTGTGGCTTTGCAGTCCTAGGAAGAAATGGTATCTTTTCTTCCAAAAAGAACACTAATTCCATTTCCAGGTTAGAATATGACTTTCTTTTTTGTTTTTGTAAAATCAAATTATAATCTCTATCCCTACTTGCCCCTCAACAATTAGGGTAAAGATCATGTACTAAATGATTTTTAAAATATTACTCTAGTTACAAGGTCATTACAATAATTGCAAATAATTTTCTGTCTGCCTTTATTTATTTTTCTTGTCTTAGTGCACTGGCCAGGGCCTCCACAACAATGTTAAATAATAGGGCTGGTAGAAGGTAGCTGCCTTATCCTGACATTCGTGAAGTAATTTTTAATGTCACCATCATGTTATGATGTTTTCTGGCTGATATAATAAAGTGGAGAAAAATCTCTTCAGTTTTTAGTTTACAAAGACTTTTCTTTTAAAATTAGGAATAATCACTAATTTTTTTTCTTTTTTATTTCAGAATATTACAGGGGTACAAATATTTTTGGTTACATGGATTGCTTTTATATTGCTTGAGTCAAAGTTTTAAGTGTGCCCATCACCCAGATAGTGTACCTTGCACTTGTGAGGTATGATTTCACCCATCCCTCCTTCCCCCTCCCACCTGCATGATTTCTATTGAGTTTTACCTCCATCTGTGCACAGGAGTGCTGATTGGTTAGTTTCAATTTGATAGTGAGTACATGTGGTGTTTGTTTTTCCATTCTTGTGATACTTCGCTTAGGAGAATGGTCTCCATTTCCATCCAGATTGTTGCAAAGGGTATTAATTCATTTTTTATGGCTAAGTAGTACTCCACGTATACATATACCACATTTTATTAATCCACTCATGAATTGATAGACACTTGGGTCAATTCCACGTTTATGCGATTGTGAATTGTGCCGAAATAAACATTCGAGTGCAACTGTCTTTTTGATAAAATGACTTTTTTTCCCTTTGGGTAAATACCCAGTAGTGGGATTGCTGGATCAAATTAAATGGTAGGTCTACTTTTAGTTCTTTGAGGAATCTCCATAGTATTTTCCATAGAGTTTGTACTAGTTTGCAGTGACACCAACAGTGTGTAAGTGTTCCTTTCTCACCGCATTGATGCCAGCATCTATTATTTTGGGACTTTTTGATAAAAAACATTCTTACTGGGGTTATGTGATATCTCACTGTGGTTTTAATTTGCATTTTTCTGATGATTAGTGATGTTGAGCATTTTTTTATATATTTATTGGCCATTAGTTTATCTTCTTTTGAAAAGCTTCTGTTCATGTTTTTTGTCTTCTTTTTAATGGGGTTGATTTTTTTCTTGCTGATTTGTTTGAGTCATTTGTAGATTCTTGTTATTAGCCCTTTTTCGCATGTATAGCATACGAATATTTTCTCCCATTCTGTAGGTTGTCTGTTTGCTCTATTGATTGTTTCCTTAGCTGTGCAGAAGATTTTTAATTTAATGAAATCCCATTTATTTATTTTTGGTGTTGCCGTGATTGCCATTGGGATCTTCTTCATAAATACTTTGCCTAGGCCAATACCTAGAAGAGTTTTTCCAATACTTTCTTCTAGAATTCTTATGGTTTCATGCCTTACATTTTAAGTCTTTTATCCATCTTGAATTAATTATTGTGAGTCGTGAGAGGTATGGATCTTATTTCATTCTTCTGTATGTGGCTATCCAGTTTTCTCAGCACCATTTATTGAATAGGGCTTTATTTTCTCAGTGTATATTGTTGTCTGCTTTGTCAAAGATTAGTTGGCTGTATGTGGATGGTTTTATATCTGGGTTCTCTGTTCTGTTCTATTGGTCTATGTCTCTATTTTGTGCCAATATCATGTTGTTTTGGTTACTATAGCCTTGTAGTATAGTTTGAAGTCTGGTAATGTGATGCCTCCGGATTTGTTCTTTCTGCTTAAGGTTTCTTTGGCTATTTGGGCTTTTTTCTGTTTCCAAATAAAGTGTAGAATTATTTTTTCTAGATATGCAAAAAATGATGTTGGTATTTTCATGGGGATTCCATTGAATTTGTAAATCACTTTGGGTAGTATGGACATTTTAACAATGTTGATTCTGCCAATCCATGACCATGATATGTTTTCCCATTTGTGTACATTATCTGCTATTTCCTTCCTCAGTGATTTGTAGTTCTCTTTGTAGAGATCTTTCACCTCCTTGGTTAAATATATTCCTAGGTATTTTATTTCCTTTATAGCAATTGCAAATGGTATTGAGTCTTTGATTTGATTCTCATCTTGACTGTTGTTGGTTTATAGGAATATTACTGATTTGTGTACATTGATTTTGTAACCTGAGACTTTGCTGGATTTTTTTTACCTATTCCAAGAGGCTCTCAGTAGACTCTTTGGGGTTTTCTAGATATAAGATCATATTGTCAGCAAGGAGCAATAGTTTGACTTCCTTTTCTGATGTTTGGATACCCTTAATTTCCTTCTCTTGCCTGATTGCTCTGGCTAGGACTTCCAGCACTATATTGAATAGAAGTGGTGACAGTAGTCATCCTTGTCTTGTTCCAGTTCTAAGCAGGAATGCTTTCAACTTTTCCCCATTCAATATGATGTTGGCTGTGGATTTGTCATATATGGCTTTTATCATTTTGAGAGATGTTTCATCTATGCCTATTTTTTAAGAGTTTTTATCATAAAAGGGTGCTGAATTTTGTCAAATGCTTTTTCTGCATCTATTGGGATGATCATATGATCTTTGTTTTTGCTTCTGTTTATGTGGTGAATCACTTTTATGGATTTATGTATGTTGAACAATCCTTGCATCCTTGAGATGAAGCCCACTGGCTTGTGATGATTTTTTTTCTTTGATGTTCTGCTAAATTTTTTTTTGCTAGAATTTTATTGAGAATTTTTGCATCTATATTCATAAGGGATATTGGTCTATAGTTTTGATTTTTTGTTGTGTACTTTTCTGGCTTTGGTATCAAGGTGATACTAGCTTCATAGAATGAATTGGGGAGGATTCCTTCCTTCTTGATGTTGTGAAATAATTTCTGTAGTATTTGTGGTACAAATTCTTCTTTGTAGGTCTGGTAAAATTCAGCCGTGAAACCATATGATCTGGGACTTTTTTTGTTGTTGGAAGATTTTTTATTGCTGCTTTATTTCATTGCTCATAATTTGTCTTTTCAGGAGTTCTATATCTTTCTGATTGAGCCTTGGGAGGTTGTGGGTTTCCAGGAATTTGTCCATTTCCTCAACGTTTTTAAATTTTTGTGCACAGAGTTTTTTATAGTATACACAGATGATATTTTGTATTTCTGTGGTATCAGTTGTAATATTTCCTTTTTCATTTTTGATTGAGCTTATTTGGGTCCTTTCCTTCCTATTTCTGGTTAATCTAGTGAGAAGTCTATCAATTTTGTTTATCTTTTCAAAGAACCAACTTTTTGTTTCATTAATCTTCTTTTTTTTTTTTTTTTTTTGGTTTCATTTAGTTCTGCCCTGACCTTAGTTATTTCTTTTCTTCTGCTGGGTTTGGGTTTGGTTTGCTCTTCCTTTTCTAGTTCCTTGAGATGATTCATTAGATTGTTGATTTGTGATCTTTCTGTCTTTTTGATGTAGGCATTTAAGGCTATGAATTTTCCCGTTAGGACTGCTTTTGTTGAATCCCACAGATTTTGATACCTTGTGTCCCCTTTGTCATTTAATTCAAGGAATCTTTTGATTTCCACCCTAATTTCCTCCTTGACTCAATAATCTTTCAGCAGTATGTTGTTTAATTTCCATGAATTTGTGTAGCATTGAGTGTTTTTGTTGGAGTTGTTTTCTAATTTTATTCCACTGTGGTCTGAGAAGATCCATGGTATAATTTCTATTTTTTGAATTTGTTGAGACATGTTTGTGGCCTAAGATGTGATCAATCTTAGATAATATTCCATGTGCTGATGAGAAGAATGTATATTCAGTAGTTTTGGGGTAGAATGTTCTGTAAATGTCTGTTAGGCCAATTGCTCTAGAGTCTCATTTAAGTCCAGTGTTTCTTTGTTTACTTAATGCTTGCAGGATCCATGCAGTTCTGTTGGTGGGGTTTTGAAGTACCTGGCAATTACGATGTTGCTGCTTATCACTTTGTTTAAATATAGTAGGGTTTGCTTTATGAATCTTTTCACACCTTTGTCAGGAACATAAATATTTAGGATTTTTATGTCTTCTTGATGAATTGCTCCCTTTACCATTATATAATGACTATCTTTGTCTTTCTTTACTATTGTTGGTTTTGAAGTCTATGTTATCTGATATGAGAATGGCTACACTTGCTTTCTTTTGATTTTCATTTGCATGGAATATTGTTTTCCATCCCTTCACCTTGAGTCTGAATGAGTCCTTGTGGGTTAGATGTGTTTCCTGGAGAGGGCAGATACCTGGCTTGTATTTTTTTATCCATTCAGTCAGCCTGTGTCTTGAGTAGGGAATTCAAGCCATTCTCATGGCTTGAAAGAATTGATAAGTGGGATGAATTTCTGTTCATCCTGTTGGATAGAAACATATTGCTTTATTTTTCCTTTTGAACCATTATTTTATACAGGCTCTAAGTTTTAGCTTTTGGGTGATTTTACATTGGTGGGTTCCTATTTTGCTGATTGATGTATAATGCAGATCTGAGCACTTCCTGCAGGGCTGGTCTGGTCTTGACAAATTCTCTCAGTGTTTGCTTATCTGAAAAAGTCTTTATTTCCCCCTCATATAAGAAACTTAGTTTTGCAGGATACAAAATTCTAGACTGGCCATTATTCTGTTTAAGAAGACTGAAGATTCGGCCCCACTCTCTTCTGGCTTGGAAGGTCTCAGTTGAGAAGTCTGCAGTTAGCCTGATAGGTTTACCTTTTTAAGTTACCTGATGTTTTCACCTTACAGCTTGCAGGAGTTTCTCCTTCATGTTAACTTTGACTAGTGTTATGACTATGTGTTGTTGTGATCACCTCTTTGTGATGAATCTCCCCGGTGTTCATTGAGCTTCTTGTACCTGGATATCTAAATTTCTAGCAAGACCAGGGAAGTTTTCCTCAATTATTCCCTCAAATAGGTTTTTCAACCCTTGTGTGTTTTCTTTTTTCACCCTCAGGGATGCCTATAATTCTTATGTTTGGCCTCTTTACGTGATCCCATATTTCTTTTAGGTTTTGTTCATTCCTCTTAATTCTCTGTTCTTTATCTTTGACTAAATAGTTTAATTCAAAGCTGTTGTCTTCAAGCTCTGAGATTCTTTCTTCCACCTGGTCTAGTCTATTCTTAAGAC
Source organism: Daubentonia madagascariensis (assembly GCA_023783475.1). Lineage (NCBI taxonomy): Eukaryota > Metazoa > Chordata > Mammalia > Primates > Daubentoniidae > Daubentonia > Daubentonia madagascariensis. The sequence goes on along the minus strand of JAKFHU010000258.1, from coordinate 10,103,983 downwards.
TTTCCTCTGTGTTTTATATATCCTTGAATGAATTTTTCATTTCCAGAAGTTCTATTTCATTTTTTAAAATAATTCTATTTCTTTAATGAAATTTTCATTCATTTTCTGGATTTTTTTTGTGGTCCCTTTGTGTTGGTTTTCCATTTTCTCTTATATTTTGTTGAACTTACTTATAATCCATATTTGGAATTCTTTAACTGCCATTTTAATATTCTGATTTTGATTGGTATCCATTGCTAGAGAGCTGGTTTTCCCTTTTGGGGGTGGCCTTTTGCTCTGCTTCTTCATACTTCTGGAGTTCTTTCACTGATTCCTTCTCATCTGGAGCAACTGTTGTTTCTTATTTTTGGATTTTCTTTTGTTTAGATGATGGCATGGCCAGTTTAATCTCTGAAACAGTAGGTAGTGCTTGTGGGTGATGATGAACCACATCCTGGATGGTTGAGTCAGGAAAAGGGGTGCAAATTGACCTCCCTGTCAGTAGATGGTGCTTGCCAGAAGGAACAAGCTGCAATGTTGTTTTGGGGCCCTGTGACCAGCTCTAGTCCCTCAGGAGAAGCACTTGAATGCACCAGGAGGTGGGGGGGCTGGAACTCCAGGTGAGTGCTTATTCTCTGCCACAGCGGAGGCATGTGGGGAAGTGCAGCTGGGTGGGGCTGGGTTGGGTCAGTTTTCCCTCAGGTTCCACAAAAGCTGCCATGGTGGCAAGGTATTTGTTTCAGCAGGGGTCAAAGGTCTGCTCCCAACCTTTGGCCAAAGCCACCAAAGAGGTGCTAAAGTGGCCCCACCCAACCAGAAAGTCTGCTTGTGGAGGTGGGCCCATCTGAGATTCACAATCTGGCAGTCTGGAGCATGCCCTGCTCCTTTCCATGCTCCCCTGCTCCATGGTTTCCCCTTGACATCTCCCAGCAGGCAGGACCTCAAGCCAGCCAAGCTCCTCAATGACTGTGCTACAGGCTGTGAGGTTCCCTTCCCAGGATCCTGGCCTGAGCAGAGAGTGCCACCCTCCTGAGGGGGGGGTGCCCCACAAGTACACTGCAGCTAGGACCCACACTGCACTCTCCCCCTTGATCTGCCCACGTGAGCACCCTTATCTCCCAAGACTAATTCACAAATATCCCCTCCATTCCCCTGAGCAACATGATAGAGATCTGAGGTTATGGGATCTGGCCTGCAGGTCCATCCCTGGGTCCCTGAAGATCAATCCCTGACCATGCCAGGGAGAAGTGCACTGGTCCAGAGTCACCCATGGGGTGCTCAAGCAGGTTTGATGTCCCTCCACCTTGGGCCACACCCCACTCTGATGGAGTCACCAGGCAAGCCTGTGGGCAGGGAACTCTCAGTCTGAGCACCCCACAGTCTGCTACAGGACCCCAAGAGGAAAGGTCTTAGCCCCACTTTCTGTGGATGCCTTGGTGTGGTGGCTCAGTTGTCTATCTCGGCTGCCATGGGCGGGTGAGGGGAAGGGGAGAGAAAGAGTCTGGATGGGAGAAAGTTAGCACTCTGGTCTTGTCTATCCTTCTCTCTGGGAGGCTACCTACCCAGAATGTACAGGCACTAGAGTCACGCAAATCACCCAGGATCCACTTGACCCCTGTGGCTCCTGCTGTCTGGGCTGGAGTTGGGAAATGTCTGTGTGGGAACAAGCAAGATGAAACCTGAGGAGTTGAAGCCCCCTAGGGAGGACAAAGGTGCACGGTGTGTAGAGAAGCAATATATTGCCTGCCATCCCAGCTGGGGTCTGTGGAGAAGGGAGGTGCCCCAGGTGGGCTGGGAGCCTGGTCCCCTGTCCACCAGAAGCTCCCAGCTCACTGGTGGCAGCAGCTTCTGGGCTTGTGTGGGTAGAAGTTCTCTCCAGAAGCTCAGGAATCTGCTGACTGTCAGAGATGTGAGGTAGGGAGAAACAAATCACTCCATCTACCCTTCTGACTTGACTCCAAGCCTCTCGGGATTTGATCTCTGCTGATACCTTGCTCCTTTCTGTTCTGCTCTGCAACTCTTCCCATGGAGTCTCCTGAAGTTTCTGGCACCCTTCCCTCAGTCCCATACCTGATCTATGTTTTTCTCTTTATTTGTTTTTTCTTTTTCATCTAAAACTTCTCCTTACTGAGATGCTCTGGTAGCTGGTGTCTCTGGTTGGCCATCTTGCCTCACATTAAATTTTAACAGGTCTTTTTTTTTTGCTTCTATTGGTATTTCATGGTTTTTCTACCTTTAATCAATCCGTGAAGTAAATGGTATTTCTAGATATTCTAATAATTGTTCAAGTTGAATTTCTCTGGTGGAAAACAATGAAAAATAGTCACTTAATAGCAATGAAAGAAGAGTGTATTGGAAATATAGTGGGGGTATTTTGAAGAAACTGTAAGAGCTAAATGATCAGTGCTCAAGAGGACAAGAACCAGGACTGCTCTGATGAACAGAGCAACAGAAACTAGTGGACCACTTTGCTCCTATGGCAGCATCATATAATTTAGCCCAAACTGGCTTTGTTGCATTATGGCTTTCTTCAAGGACAGATTTCAAGCAGAGACAATATGATTGATCTGGTTCAGGTCACATGTCCACTCCACTGTTGAGCAGGAGTAGTGCAGGCTCTTCTGGAATGTGGGGAGGAACAAGTCCTTAAAGAAAGTGGCAAAAAAAAAAGTTTAGGAACTGGCAGTGAGAAAGAAATATGTTAGGCAGGAGAAACAGTGACTATCATAATACACACTGGATTGGATATGCCAATTTTTAAAACAGTTTTTGCATCCGTATTTTGTATATATATTTTCCTCTTGAAGATAAAATTAGTTTTATTTTATGTTTGTTTAAAGTTTTCTATCCTTTTTTGAACATTTTAAAAAAGTTTAATTCGTAGAAAAATTTTTTTTTCTAGATTGATTGGTAGAACTTGCCTGGGTCTGCTGTATTATCATTATTTGTTTGGTTTTGAGAATAGATTTTTGGCTAACTTATAATTTCTCCCATGAATAATGCTGCACTTGGGTTTCCTTTCCTCTTGTGTAAGTTTAGACAATTTACACTTTCATAAAAAATTGTCCATTACATGCAGACTTATTGTTATAAATTTTTATCTAATATTTTCCTATATTTTAAATATTTCTTTCTGCTTGTAGTACAGGAATTTTTCTCATTCTTAATCCTACTTATTTGTGTTTTCTCTTTTTTTCTTAAACAGATCAATTTTATTGGATTTTCAAAGAGACTACTTTTGGTTTTATCATGTGTTTTTTAATTAAATGAGCTCATTCAACTCTTCTATTTCCATTGATCACTTCCACTTTTTAAAAATTATTGTTATTCACTTCCTAACTTGAGTTGAATGCCAATTTATTCATTTTTATTATGTTTTTTAAAAACTTTATTTTGTGGTTATAATTATTCCTGTGGATGCTACTTTGGCTGCTCCTCATAGGTTTTCCTAAATACAGTCGACCTTTGAACAATGCAGAGGTTAGGGGTGCTGACCCATGCAAAGTCAAAAATCCACATATAACTTTTGATTCCCAAAAACTTAATTACTAATAGCCTACTTTTGACCAGAGCCTTACCAACGACAAACAATTGATGAACACATATTTTGTATGTTATATGTGTTACACATTGTATTCTTACAATAAAGTAAGCTAAAGGAAATGTTATTAAGAAAATCATAAGGAAAAGAAAAAGTATTTATTATTCATTAACTGGAAGTGGATCATCATAAATGTCTTCATCCTCATGAGTAGGCTAGGAGGAGGAGAAAGAGGAGGGTTTGGTCTTGCTATCTCAGGTGTGGCAGAGGCAGAAGAAAGTTCATACCTAAATGGACCCACACAGTTCAAATCTGTGTTGTTCAAGGGTCAACTATACTCCATAATTTCTCCTTTTATTTCTTATTTATTTAGACAGTGTTTTAAAATTTCCAAGTGGATTGCTCCTCTCCCACCCCCAAGATTTTCTGTTATTGAGTGTTAGTGTCATTGCATAGCAGTGAGAGAATCTGGCCTATGTGTTTTCTACTTTTTGAAATTTATTGAGATGTGTACTTTGGGGTAAAAGAGTATCCAAATAACACAGGCATGGGCAGCCAAAAAATAATCCTTAATTATTATTATGGCTGAAGGACTTTAAAGAAGTTTGATATCTACTATTAAATGTCTTTGTTTGTTGCTTGTTTTTATTTTTTATTTTTTGCTGGGCTGTGCCATTTTACTCACCTCCACCCTGGCCCATTAACTCAAACCTTCTGAAAATCATGTTATACACGTACAAAAATTTGAGTTGATGGCACTTTGGGCCATAAAGTGATTAGACAATGGCCTGTGGTGGTGTCTGGTATGTCAACATGGTGCAAAGAGAAAGTACACATGCAGGAGGCACATTATGATGCTGGGATTGAGCATTCAGAGAGAACTTGGAGGGGTGGTCTATTAGTCAAGGTTCTCCAGAGAAACAGAACCAATAGAGTATGCACATACAGAGGGAGATTTATTTTAAGGTATTCGCTCATGTGATCATGGAGGCTGGTAAGTCTGAAATATGCAGGGCAGGCTAGAGACCAAGAGAAGAGTTGATGTTGTAGCTTGAGTGCAAAGGCAGTCAGGAGGCATAATTTTTTCTTCTTCAGAAGACATCAGTCTTTTTTCTCTTACATCCTTCAACTGATTGGATGAGGCCCACCTACATTATGGAGGGCAATCTGCTTTACTCAAAGTCCACTGATTTAAATGTTAATCTCATCTAAAAAAATGAGTTCATGGCAACATCCAAATGTCATGTTTTACCAAATATCTGGGTACCATGGCCTAGCCAAGTTGACACAAAAAATTAATCATCACAATTCTGCCCCTTGTTGACTTGGCATCCATATGCATGTCCTTAAACTACACTTAATCTTTAAATAAAGACAATAAGAAAGTCATACTTCAGTCTAACAACTGTCCTGCATACAACTGAAAATGTACTCATCCATTCTCCAAAAGAGGATGCAAATTCCTTGATAATGCTCACTCTTCTCCCTGATATCCTGTGGTAGTTAGAGGTATTTGGGAGCAACATATCCCACCCAATCTTCCATCTTCCCCAAATCTTACAGCTATTGGAAGGGATATTAGCTTCCAGACACATTTTTCTTAGAAATAGAAGACAAAGTCCCTGGGAGCTAACTTCTGAACTTCACAGACTACCTATTTCACAGTTTTGCCAAGGACCAGGCATTCTGTGACCTTTCTTAATACCCATGTCTCACATCAAAGCCAGGAAATGGGTGGAAAAATGCAGGACATCTCAACCCTCTTCAGGATTAGTTTCATTCTGTTGTCATAGTTCTTCTCATTTATAGCCAAATAATATCAGTCGTAAAATCCTAGAGTTGGAATAACTCTTATAGGCCACCTATTTCTTTGTTTTATAAACGCTGGTCTATCCCTAGGATTTCATTGATGGGGTTTTGCTGTCCTAAGAATATTGGAGAAACTGTGTCTAACCCAACTCCCTGGTTCCTGGCTCCTCCCTTCATCATTCCCTCAAGTGTCCGTGCCTGCAGAAGGAGCTCACACTCACCCTTGGCAGCCCGTTCCATCTTTGGATGACTCTAGCGATCATTTCTTTATACTGATCTAACATCACAACATCACACCAACTGCTCAATAACTTAACCTATTACAGGCATTCCTTTTTTCCCAGCTACTCCTATAAAATAGAACCGTAATGTTTTCTGCCAGGCCGATGTGTAGAATTGAGTCGCTAACTAGTAAGTGGATCTTTCTAGAATGTTAGCATTCACTTTTGATTATTTTCTCCTCTTTATGGTCACAGTAACTCTCATGAAAGGAGTACCTAGCTTTATAAATTACTTTGGCTCCATATTTATTATTTATAAAGGATCTGTAAGGAGTCACAGATTTTTCAGCTGTATATTATAACATCTTATGAGAAAATATATGCTCTAGCGGTATTTATGTATTTGGAATATTTGAAGGCCTTGGGAAGTATTTTTAATGAATACCAATGGTCTACTATATAATCTGTTTCCAAAAGACATTTCTCCAAAGAGCTCTGAGCACTGCTTTGCATTGCTTTATTACTAGGAAGAAGGTGGGAAGGAAGAGATATATTGAAGCTCATAAAGATTTTGACATGTCAAAAATCAAATAGCATTTTACAGGGAACTAAAGGATACCACCTGGATTAGCATTTGTAGGGAACAAGCCAGTGGTGTGCTATAACCAATATATATATATATGCCTTAATTCAGTTAATGGAAATCCTCAAGATGAATATTTGTGCACAAAATTTATATAAGGGAAACTCAAAATGTAGTAACTTTTCTTCATAAAATAAAACTATTTGTATTATTTTATATATATTCCCTCTTGTTGCAGAACTGATTTGATCTGGCATATAAAGTAATTGAATTATTTGATATTACGGTCTGAATAAAAAGGTAACAATAATATAGGTGACTATCTAAAGTATGTTTCATAAGCAAAAAGGAAAAATGCATTCAAAGAGACTACCAACGGATATCACATATAGTAGGAATCAGAAAACTATGGCCTCTGGGCGAAATCTGGCCCTGTTTATCTACATCCTGTAAACTAAAAGAGTTTTTTAAAAAATTGCATTTTTAAATAGTTCTAAATGAAAAAAAAAAAAGAAGAATATTTTGTGACACATGTCATTGTATGAAATACAAATTTTAGTGTCCATAATAAAGTTTTATTGGAACACAGCCACTCTCATTGATTTACATACAATCCAAGGTGCGACACTCACACCATAATGCTAGAGTTGAGTAGTTGTAACAGAGACTGGATGGCATGAAATGTTGAAATATTTACTGTCCGGCTCTGCACCAGTAGAAGTTTGCTGACCTTTGATGTGGATCATTTTGAAGTATTTCCCTCATGAGGCAAGATTTGAGTAAGGAGGGCCTGGGTGACCATCTGACCTGCCTCCCCCTGCCCCCTGACAGCTTAACTGTGACTGGGTCGTTGGGATGGGGTGGCAGCAACATGGCAGGCAAGGTTTAGCTGTTTGATTGAAAGAAGGGACCAGGAAGGTAGTGGAGCATGGACCATGGTAGTTGGTCCTGAAGCTTCGCGAGTGTTTATCATGGTCTGGTAATGTGCCTGACCCGGAAGACTGCCTGCAGTGCTCCTGGAAGGCCTGCAGCATGGACAGGGGAGAACGAAGAGCAGAAGAAAGAATCAGGAATGGGAGAGAGGAGGTGGGGGATGAGGAAGGAAGGAGGGGCTATTGAAGAGAACAGTTGAGTCTGGTTAAGTTTCCTTCATCACCACTACATTAATCGGGGAAAGGGTGATCAGAGTAAGGGGGAGGAAAATATGCATTGTTTACAAAGACGACTCTATTTCAGTCAATATCTGTTCAAATGATCAAATATCTTGCAGTCAGATGAGTTGACCATAATTTGAGGGGTAATACTAGAGTTTATAAAATGTTTCACGATATTGAGATTAGAGACCATGAAACGCCCAAACCTTGGCCAGCTAGTTAGTGTTGCTCTACCCTCTCCCCATCTCTACCTGTTTCACCCCTGGCTGCACTCAAGAACGGCAGTCAAGTGAGAATTGAGGTGCTCAGCCAGCACCCAATATTTCTGGTACTGACTGGTAAAAGTTGGGTTAGGGGACAAAGTTTATGCTGGTAGTCTAACTGGACACCATGTACATTGCCCTAAGCCTAAATGGAAAATTTGGGATCTTACCAACTTCAGGGTGGTCCCATGGTAGAGGAAGTTGTTACACACCAGTAGTCAGGTGTGCATGCAGGCCACACCACCCCAAAGTAGAGGGCAGATTCTAAGGTCATTAACACATAGTCTCATCAGAAAGAGAAATTCAAAGAGCAAGAAGGAAGAAATGGCCTCTTGACCTGCCCCACTGGGTTAGGCATGGCATAATTTAGCTACAGAGGTGCATAGAAGAGTGCAGTGGGATCGTTCACGATGGCCTTTAATGCCCTGTGGCTGACTGTTAGTGGATAGTGGCCCCATCCACCAGTGAAAGGGCCACATCAATGACTTGGACTCTTGATCAATTAAATTAGCAGCTTTCCCTTCTTTGTGTATTTGTGGGTTGGGAGGAAGGCAAAGTGAAGCTGGGAGAAAGTAATAGAAAGTCCCCTTATAATAACAATTCTTCAGTTTTCTTATTTGTAAAATAAAGATGGACTAAGTGATTTTTAAGGCACCTTCTTGCTTTAAAATTCCATATTCATAGCATTTACAAATGAAGAAACTGTTTTGAAATTTTGTCTCTTACTGTTCTGCTAAAGAATCTTTCCCCAAAATGCAGCTGATTAAAAGCTTGAAACAGACCATTGTGATTCCAAATTATCTCATAAATCTTACTCTGATGAGTTCTGAAATGGCATACTTCACACAGACTTATTGATGCTGACATGTTGGTATATCTCAAGCTACTGCTTTAAAATACAGTTCATAAAATAGACATTTTCTCAGGTTCTCATCTGGAGGACTAAAAAATAACAATGGGCTCAGCCACCACTTTTTCCCATAGCTTTGTAAATGATTATATCAGTGAAGGTTATGTTTGGCTACATAAAAAATCATAACAGAAGCTTAAATTACAAGTATATTTCTTTTTCATACAGAGACCCCGAGGTAGGCAGTTCAGGCTGCAATGGTGGCTCTGCAGTCATCAGGGATGACTAGTCAACAGGCAGATGCTTGCCTAGTGCTGCTTTGCCATCCTCAGCACATCATGTCCAAACTCACGTTCCCCTCATTGTCTAGTATAGCTGCTGGTCATCATGCCTGCATTTCAGAACAAAAGGGCACTCTGCTTAGGTGAGTTAGCTCTCTTTAAGCACCTTCCCTGGAATACTCACAGATCACTTGCCCTTACATCTCATTGGTCAGAACTTAATGAAATGGCTCTACCTTGACACAAGGGAGCCTGAGAAAAATAGATTTTCCATATGAGTTCAATATTATCTTAATTGTAGTCCTATCTTGAAGATGCGGAGAATGAATATTGGATAGAAAATAGTAGCCTCTGCCACAGTGATGAAGAAACCAAGTTGCACTGATATCTGCTTCTGAATCAGATACTGAAGATACTTAGGATGGATTTTCTCAGTTTAGTAGATGTTGCAGAAGCATGGGCTCCTTCAGCTCCCCAGGTATAATCTCTTTAACATTTAGTTTATTGGGAAGAGTGATTGAGAAGACTTTGGTTTGAGTTTGGCCTCCATTTATTACCAAAGATATGTGCTTGGGCAAGTCACATCCCCTCTGAGTATATTTCCTCACTTGGAAAACTCAGAATTGTATATGATACCTATCCTATCTGTTTCCTAGGGTTGATATAAGGTTAAAAAATGCAATAAATTAACATTTATTGAGGATTTACTATATTGCAGTCTGACACCTAAATGTTTTATATATAGTATAAGTACATTGAGAGCTTGGGTTCACACGCAACATTTTATTAAATATTTATTAAGTTTCTGCTATGTACAAGATATTAGGATTCAGTGGTAAATAAGACACAGAATGTTCTTGCCTTCTTAGGATTTCATTCAGTCAGTGAGTCAGACATTAAGCAACCCATTCCAGAATGAATTGCTTCATGACAAATATTCTAAGTGCCACAAAGGCAAAGTGTGGGGGATCCTATGAAGGCTTGAGAAGGGAATGTGACTTATGGTGGGGGGTCAGGGAAGGCTTCCTTGGAAAAAGAAATAGATCTGATTCTGGAGGAGGATTAGGAATTAGACAAATTGGTGAAAGGTTTCCTCAGATGAGATATTACATGTGAAAAATCACTAATGGAAGAAGTAAAAATGTAATGATTCATTCTAAGGAAGGATTGTAAAGATCTGACTTTGGAAGAGGCAGAAGAGTTCCAAACTGCTCATTTCTCCTGTTCCCCCAGGTCTGTACACATATACATTCTTCTTCACATAAAGAAAAAAAACGAGCTAAGGGTTGTACAGCCTCTAGTTTAACTGTAATTATTTTTATTGACAAACTGAATTTCTTCAATCTTACTCAGTCTTGTCCTGTAAAAATCTCACTGAAGTTGAACTAATAGAGGATCTGAGAAACAACACCTTGTACCATTTACCCACACAGTTGGAAGGCTGTGATTCTTGCTGTCACTTTGTGAATTTGGATGAAATCCAAGACCAGGGTTCTCCTCAATTCTCTGTCTTACTCAAGGCCAGGACCCAGCAAACACGTTTGTCAGGAAATACACTAGAGCTGCCAGTTGGTAATTTTCATTATCAGCAAACTTTCATGGTTGGTTTGCACAAAATTATTGTCTTAGCCAAGAAAAGATGGGAAAAAGTATTGAAGCTGAGTGCGAAGCCAACCGAAATACCAACCTTCTTCATTTGCTGATGGTTTTATGCCAGATGTGAGAGAACATAACTTACCTTAAACTTTTTCTGAGGATTACAAGTTTTTCTAGGGCATTTATAGACCCTGAAGTGGCTCTTCAAGATCTTTAAAACACTTGGTATTAAGTCATTTCAAGTGGCTTTCTCCAGTCTTCAATCTCTAACAAAACAAACAAAAAGTTTATATATCTGATTTTATTTTTATGCTATTTATTTTTTGTTTTTAATTTTAGTAGTTTTTAAATTGGCAGATAAAACTGTATGTATTTATGGTGTGCAATGTGATATTTTGAGTTATATATATACATTGTGGAATGACTAAATCTAGCTAATTAATATATGCATTACCTTGCCAAGTTATCATTTTTGTGATGACAACACTTTACATCCACTTTCTTAGCATTTTTGAAGAATATAATACATCGTTAACTATAGTCACCATGTTGTACAATATATCTCCTGAACTTATTCCTCCTACTTAACTGAAATTTTGTATCTTTGGACCAACATCTCCCCTCTCCAACTACCCCAACCCCTGGTAACCACCATTCTACTCTCTACTTCCACGAGGTCAACTTTTTTAGATTCCACATATGAGTGAGATCATGTGGTATTTGTCTTTCTGTGCCTGGTTTATTTTACTTAACATAATATCTTCCAGGTTCATTCATGGTATTGCAAGTGACAGGATTCTTTTTATGGCTGAATAGTATTCCATTGTGTATATATACTACATTTTCTTTATCCATTCATCCTTTGATGGACACTAAGGTTGATAACATATTTTGGCTATTGTGAATATTGTTGCAATAAGCATGGGAGTGTACAAATCAATATGCTGATTTCATTTCCCTTGTATATATACTCAATAGTGGGATTACTGAATCATATGGAAGTTCTATTTTTTATTTTTTTGAGGAAACTCCATACTGTTTTCCATAATGACTATACTAATTTACATTCCCACCAACAGTGTGTGAAGGTTCCCTTTTCTCTATACCATCTCTAGCACTTGTGATCTTTTATCTTTTTGATAATGGCCAATCTAATAAGAGTGAGGTGATGTCAGTGTCTCATTGTGGTTTTAATTTGCATTTCTCTGATGTTAGGGATTTTGAGCATTTTTTTTTCATGTACCTGTTGGCTATTTGTATGTCTTCTTTTGAGAAATGTCTATTTGGGTTCTTTACCCATTCTTTAATTGGATTATTTGTTTTCTTGTTATTCAGTTGTTTGAGTTCCTTATAAATTTTTAATATTAACCCTTAGCAGACATACAATTTGCAAATATTTTCTCTCACTCTGTTGGTTGTCTCTTCACTCTGTTGATTGTTTCCTTTGCTGTAGAGAATGTTTTTAGTATGATGTTTTCCAATTTGTCTCTTTTTGCTTTTGGTGTCATATCCAGAATATCATTGCCCAGACCAATGTCATGGAGTTTTTCTCCTATGTTTTCTTCTAGTAGTTTCATAGTTGCAGGTCTTATGTTTAAGTCTTTAATCCATTTGTAGTCAATTTTTATATGGTATGAAATAAGGGTCTAATTTAATTCTTTTGCATGTGGATATTTAGTTGTTCCAATACCACTTCTTGAAGAGACTGTTCTTTCCCCATTGTGTGTTCTTGGTGCCTTTGTTGAAAATCAACTGAACTGTGTGGATTTATTTCTGGACTCTTTATTTGTTCCATTGGTCTATATGTCTGTTTTTTGGGTTTTTTTGCCAGTACTATGCTGCTTTGGTTACTGTAACTTTGCAGTATATTTTGAAGTCAGGCAGTGTGATGCCTCCAGCTTTATTCTTTTTGCTCAAGATTGCTTTGGCTATTCAGGGTCTTCTGTGGTTCCATACAAATTTTAGGATTGTTTTTTCTATTTCTGAGAAGAATACCATTGGTATTTTGATAGGAATTGCAGTGAATCTGTAGATTGCTTTAGTTAGTGTGGGCATATAACAAATATTAATTCTTCTAATCCATGAAATATTGTAAATGGGATTATTTTCTCGATTTCTTTTTCAGATAGTTCATAGTTAGTGTATATAAATGCTGCTGATTTTTGTATGTTGACTTTGTGTCCTGCAACTTTACTGAATTTATTTATTAGTTCTAACAGTTTTTTTGGTGGATTCTTTAGGGTTTTCTCTATATAACATTGTGTTGTCTGAAAACAGGGAAAATTTAACTTCTTTATTTTCAATTTGGATGCTTTTTATTTCTTTCTCTTTCCTACTTGCTCTGGCTAAGACTTCAAGTACTACGTTGAATAGAAGTGACAAGAGTGGGCATTCTTGTCTTGTTCCAGATCTTAGAGGAATAGCTCTCAACTTTTCCCCATTAAGTATGATGTCAGCTGTGGGTTTGTCATATATGGCCTTTATTGTGTTGAGGTACATTCCTTCTATACCTAATTTGTTAACAGTTTTTATCATGATAGTATGTTGAATTTTGTCAAATGCTTTTTCTGCATCTGTTGAAATGATCATATGGTTTATGTCTTTGATTCTGCTAATGTGATGTATCATGTTTATTGATTTATGTATGTTGAGACACTCTTGCATCCCTGAACAAGTGATGAATCCAACTTCTTCATGGTAAATGATCTTTTTAATGTGCTGCTAAATTCAGTTTGCTAGTATCTTGTTGAGGATTTTTGCATTCATGTTCATTAGGGATATTGGCCTGTAATTTTCATTTTTTGTTGTGTCCTTTTCTGGTTTTGGTATTAGGGTAATGCTGGCCTTTAAAATGAGTTTGGAAGTATTTCCTCCTCTTCAATTTTTTGGAAGAATTTGATAAGAATTGGTATTATTAGTTCTTTTTTAAATGTTTGATAGAATTCAGCAGTGAAGTCATCAGGTCCTGGCTTTTCTTTGATGGGAGAGTTTTTATTACTCTCCCATATTTTATTAGTTTTTATTAATAATTCAATAACCTTCAATATCCTTACTAAATACTGGTCTGTTAAAATTGTCTGTTTCTTCATAATTCCATCTTGGTGGATTGTATGAGTCAAGAAATCCATTTCTTCTAGGTTCTTCAACTAGTTTCCATGTAATTATTCATAAGGTCTCTTATGATCTTTTGTATTTCTGTTGTATCAGTTGTAATGTCTCCTTTTTTATTTCTGATGTCATTTATTTGAGTCTTCTCTCGTTGTTTCTTAGTCTGGCTAAAGGTTTGTTTATTTTTGTTTATCTTCTCAAAAAAACTAACTCTTACTTTTTTTGATGTTTTCTGTTGTTTTTCTAGTCTCTATTTATTTATGCCTGCTCTGATCTTTATTATTTCTTCCCTTCTAGTAACTTTAAGTTTAGTTTGTTCTTGTTTTTCTAGTTACTTGAGGTGCAACATTAGGTTGTCTATTTGAAATCTTTCTTCTTTTTTGATGTAGGTGTTTACTGCTATAAACTTTACTCTTAGAACTGCTTTTTCTGTATCCCCTATGTTTTGGTATGTTGTGTTTCCATTTTTGCTTGTCCCCCCAAAATTTTAAATTTCCCTTTTAATTTCTTCATTGATCCATTGGATGTTCAGGAGCATGTTGATTAATTTCCATGTATTTGTGAATTTTCTGATGTTCTTCCTGTTTTTGATTTCTAGCTTTATACCATTGTGGTCAGAAAAGACACTTTATATACTTTTAATGGTCTTAAATTTGTTAAGACTTGTTTTGTCTCCTAACATATGGTCTGTCTTGGAGAATCTTTCATGTGTAGTTGAGAAGAATTTGTATTCTGTTGTTGTTGGATGGAATATTCTATATATGTCTGTTAGGTCCATTTAGTCTAATGTGTAGTTTAAGTCTGATGTTTCCATATTGATTTTCCATCTGGGTGTCTGTCTATTGCTGAAAATGGGGTGTGCTGTCCTCTATTATTTTGTACTGCAGTGCATCTCTCCCTTCATATCTACTAACATTGGCTTTATATATTTGAGTGCTTTGGTGTTGGGTGCATATATATTTACAATTGTTATCTCCTCTTTTTGTATAAAACCCTTATCATTACATAATGACCTTCTTTATCTCTTTTAAAGTTTTTGTCTATTTTGTCTAATGTAAATATAGCTATTCCTTTTGGTCTTCATTTGCATAGAATATCTTTTTCCATTTTCTCACTTTTAGTCTATGTGTGTCATTACAGGTGAAGTAAATCTCTTATAGGAAGCATATAGTTGAGTCTTTTTTTAAAATTCATTCACCCACTCTGCCACTCTGTCTTTTGATTGGAAAATTTAATCCCTTTACATTAAAGCTATTATTAATAGGTAAGGATTTACACTACCACTGTGTTAATTGTTTTCTAGCTGTTTTGTGGATCCTTTCTTCCTTTCTTCTTCTCTTGCTGTCCTCCTTTGTGGTTAAGTGATTTTCTCTAGTAGTACCTTTTAATTCCTTGCTTATTATTTTTTGCATGTCTACTAGTTTTTTGTTTTGTGGTTACCATGAGGCTTACAATAACCATCATATAGGTATAACAGGTCATTTTAAGCTGGTAACAACTAACTTTGATCACAAAAAAGAAAACTCTATACTTTTACTCCATTGCCCCCCCGTTTTGAATTTTTGATGGCACAATTTAAATCAATTTATGTGCCTATTCCTTAAAAAATTATTGTAACTATTATTTTCAATAGTTTTTTCTTTTAAACTTCATGGAAAATATATAAGTGATTTACACATCACCACTACAGTATTAGAGTATTCTGAATTTGACTGTATACTTACTTTTACCAATGAGGTTTATACTTTCCAATATTTTCATGCTACTTAGTAGCATCCTTTTCTTTCAGCTTGAAGAATTTCCTTTAACATTTCTTGTGAGACATGTTTGGTGGTGATAAACTCCTTTGGCTTTTGTTTGTCTGGGAAAATCTTTATCTCTTTTTATTTATGAATGACAGATTTTCTGGGTATAGGATTCTTGGTTGGCAGCTTTTCCCCTTCACTTGGAATATATCATCTTCCTCTCTCTTGGCTTCTAAAGTTTCTGCTGAGAAATCTCCTGCTAGGCATATTGGAACTCCCTTATATGTTATTTGCTTTTTTTCTCCTGCTGCTTTCAAGATCCTCTCTGTGTCTTTAACTTTTGACAGTTTGATTATAATATGTCCTGGATATTCTTATGTGGTTTGACTCTGATTGGAGACCTTTGACCTTCCTATACCTGAACATTTACATCTTTTTCCAGGTTTGGAATGTTTTCTGCTATTATCCTTTAAGTAAGCTTTCTGCTCCTTTTCTCTGTTTCTTCTCCTTCTTTAACTCCTGTGACTCAAATTGCTTTTATGATTCTATCCCATATATCTATAATCTTTCTTCATTCATTTTAATACTTTTTTATTTTTTTTTTGTTTTGACTGTATATTTTCAAATAACCTGTCTTTGAGTTCATAGGTTCTTCTGCTTGATCAGTTCTGCTATTGATGCTTTGTATTGCAGTTTTCATTTCATTCATTAAATGTTTCAGCTTTAGGATTTTAGTTTAATTTTATTATTATTATTTCAGTCTATCTATTAGATATCTCATTCTGGTCACTTACTGCTTTCCTCATTTTGTTGAATTTTTTCTCTGTATTTTTTTTATGTTTGCTGAGCTTTCTTAAAAATAGTTATTTTGAATTCTTTGTCAAGCAGTTTATACATCTCTGGTTTTTAGAGTTGGTCATTGGTACTTTACTTTGTCCCTTTGGTAATGTTTCTCTAATTGTTCTTGATCGCTGTGGTCATGCATCAATGTCTGCACATTTAGAGACGTGGGTACTTACTCCAGTCTTCACAGACTGGCTTTGTCTGGGAAAGCTCTTCAATAGTCAAACTGTCCAGAGATTCTGGGCAGGCTGTCTGGCATGGTTCCTAAGCTTGGGGCTGTTGCAGGGGGAAAGGCACTGAGGCATGCCAGAAGCCCAGGGCCACTGCAGTGGTGTGACACTGGAGCGTGCCCAAAGACTGGAGCCCACTTTAGCCAGCATAGCACTGGGGTGTGCCTTAAGTCCAGGGCTATTGAGGCCTGCCAGACACTGAGAGCTGTCCAGAGCCTGGGGCTGCTGGAATATGGGACCCTGATGGTCTTCCCATTGCTGGGTTTTACTGTGGCTGGCCTTGTGTTGGGGTCCAAGGCTAAAACCTGTGCTCACTTCCCTCTTTTTCTCCCATGCAGGTGATATGTCTTTCTACACTGTGCCACCTGGGGTTATGGGGAGGAGTGATGCAGGCAATGTAAAACCATCCTTTCTACCCTCTGTAATGTTTCTTTTTTCATTATTGTGCTACAACCAGGTACTGTGATTTTTCACTTAGTTTCCTTAGCCCTGTGAAGGTATTTTTGTTTGTGGATAGTTGTTCCAGTTGATGTTTCTGTAGGGGAATGATTGCTCAAGTGACCTATTTGGCCATCTTATTCCACACTTTCTGTTTATATCTGATTTTAATTTTTCATAAATAAAGGTATTATCTTCTTAGTACTACCTTTTAATTCTTCAAAAAATTTATATATCTGACTTTAACTTTTCAGAAGTAAAAGTATTAACTTTCTAAGGGCTACCCTTTAGTTCTTTAACATAGAGGGCTGCATCATTGGCAAATTAGAGACTGACCAATAACAGTGCCTTACTAATAAAGATATTTAGTTCTATAATATAAGAAGGCTAGAGGTTGGTGGTTCCAAGGCTGGCTCAGCAGCTCAAAGCTCTCATCAAGTACTGACACTCCTTCAAACATTGCACTCTATCACCCTCAGCATGTTGGGTCTTATTCTTCATACTTGCTCCCTGATTGTTACAAGAGAGCAGGCACAGTTGCAGACATCATAGTCTCACACCATACGGAAGGTAGAAAGCAAGAGATAGCCTTGGCGAGCAGATTCTCCTTTCAGGCTTGGCTTTCTTATCAGGAACAAAATATTTCTTTGAAATCCCCCAGCAGACTTCCAGTTATGTCTCTTTGACAAGATCTGTGTGACATGGCCACTCCTAGCTGCCACGGAAGCTGGGGAAATGAGTGTCAAATGGCAGTGAGGTCACCATGAACCATTCAGATCAGTATGATTTAGTCTCTGGGGTCAATTGCATTATCACCAAGATGAAATCAAAGTTTCTGGTAGAGTCAACTAGATGCATCTGCCTCAAACCTCTGTTTTTCTGCCTAACTTCTTTGGTGGCAAAATTAAAAGGCAGAAGAAAATCACAAATTTCTATACTGTCCTTCAAAAAGTGTTTCTGATTGTCTATTTCTAATAGCTTTTCCCTTTGTAATTTAACATTCTAAGACAGTGATGCAGAAACATTTTGGTCTTAAGAATTTTCTATGCTCTCAAAAACGAGCTTGGGTTCTCAAAAATGAACGCAAAGAGTTTTTGTGTGCTTCATCAGTCAGCATTTATCATACTTGAAATTACAATTGAAAAAATTTTGAAAATCTTAATTAATTTAAAGTAGCAATAATAAGCAGGTTCCATGTTAACAAAAGTTAACCATTTCTGTGAAAAATAAGTATTCTGCAAAAAATAATTAGTGAGAAGTGATATTGTCTTACATTTTTGCAAACTTCTTTAATGTTTGTGTTAATAGCAGACAGCTGACTTCTCAAGTTGGCCTCTACATTTAAGCTATTGTGATATATTATTTTGGTTGAAATATGTGAAGATATGCAGCAGGAAAAGGGAGTATTATTCTAATAGCTTTTTCATATAATTGTGACTATTCTTCTTTGATACTATATGGAACCTTGAGAAATGCTGGTTTCTTAAAAGGTAGTTGCAATGGGGAATCTGAAACCATGTTAATGAACCTCTTATACCATTACATGAAAATCTGTTATTCTAGCTTTTAATTTATATGGCTATTTCACCCACGAATTATTTTATAACATTATGTATTGGTCAGTTGAAAAATAATGGTTCACTCAGCTATGCAGATCTTCTGATTATGATATATGTTGTTATATCTCATCAATTTCACCAGAAAAGTCTTTTATTTTAATGTATTTGGAAACTGTCATACGCATGGTGATAAGTTTTCCAAAATTCTGATTTTCAGTTGCGAACTTTAATTTTATCCTTAGCAACAAATACTGTCAGTTGTTTTCCTTGAAGTCCATGGCTCACTTTGCTAATTTTCAAGAAAATGTCTGCCAAATATTCAAGTCTGAATAACCATAGTTTGTGTGTCGTCTGTCAGTTGTTCTTTCAAATCAAAATAGTGTTCAATGAGAAAAGTTACTAGATTAGCTTGCAACTCTAGCAATTGCTCTGATGCTTTTTTCTTGAGACAAGTATGAAATTTCTATATAGCACAAGTACTTTATGTGTAGTTCCCATTTCATCACACGGAATACTAAAAAGACATATTCTCATGAGTTAATAAAATACACCATATTTACTCCTTCTTTGTGGATATTCTTGAGGGAAACTGAATTTTCCTTTTCTGTTAGTTCATGGGAGTGAAGAATACAGTGACTACCAGTATAGCTTGGTGCCACAGTATCAATTCATGCAAATATACCGGCAGTTTTACCCATCATTGCTTTGGCTGACATCAGTACAAATGTTGGCACAGTGGAAAGAGCAAATAATGTTTTACTATTATTACAAAAATAGTTTCAACCTCACTGGCCTCCTGAAGAATTGTGGGAATCACCAGGTGTTCATGGACCACACTTTAAGAATCGCTGTTCTAAGATGTCAATTGTTTCAGCATTTTTTAGAAGTTCAGTCTCATTCTTATTCTTTTAGAATAATGAGATGCTTTTGGGGTTTGGTTATGTATGCCGAATACAAAATTCCTACTTTTTGTAATTTTGTTTCATAAAAGTTAAGATACCCCACTCTTTCTTCAAGGAAGTATTATGATATCCAAGATTATATTGGAGTTTAAAGAAAACACAATGTAGATATCTAAAAGTACCATTACAAGTATTATTTTACAGATGAGAAAACTGAGGCCCAGAAAGGTAAAGAAATTTGCTCAAGGACACACAACTAGTAGGAGTGGAGCCAGGACTCAAATCCAAGTATTCTGACATCAGTGCTTACACACTTATTCACTACTATACTGTTCAGTGTGTGGGTGCAAGGAGCAACAATGTGGTTTGTACTTTGAAGGGGAAATCCCAACATGCGCTTGAACATTTCAATACTAGAATTTCACTGGGCATACAAGCCCCTAAATTTTTAGGACGTTATCCCCCGCCTTTTGGCGTGTGATTTACAAGGGTATTTTAGGTTTCCTGCTACTTTTTGTTTTCCAGGTTTTATGATACCATCAATGTAATGAAACATCAAGGTCCTGGGTACCAAAGCAATTCTCAGTAGAGGGTAAACAGAGCTCTGAGTCTAGGCAGTGAAGGTGTTCTAATAGCCTTGCTAGGTGAAAAGAGCTTCTGGGTATCTGCCTATGGATATACAAACTGTCCAGCTATAATTGTGGATTTGTCTATTTCTACTTTTAGTCTTACCAGTTTTTGCTTTATGATTTTGACACTCTGTTGTTAGGTGCATACACATTTAGAATTGATACATGTTCTTAGGGAAGTGATCCCTTCATTATTATGTAACATTGCTCTTTGTCTCTGGTAATATTCCTTGAAGTCTATTTTTTTCTTGTGTTACTATAGCTACTTCAACTTTAATTAAGGTTCACATGGTATGTATTTTTAAAAATATTTTTACTTTTAACCTATCTATGTCTTTATAGTTTCAGTGAATTGCTTGTAGACAGCGTATGGTTGAATTGTGCTATTTAAAAAAATTTCAACATAACGCTATTTTAATTGGTGTGTTCAGACTATTTATATTTAGTGCAATTATTTTATGATTATATTAAAATCTTTATGATTAGGTTAAAATCTACCACATTGCTAAGTTTTTATATTTGTCCCATCTTTTTAAAAGTATATTTTCTCTTTTTCTGACTTTTCTTGGATTTATAGAGATTCTTTATATTAATAATTACATTATAATTATGATTAAAATAAGAGAAAGTGTGATCTATATTTCTCTTTAAAATATTTCAGTGTCTGTCATAAGGTTTACAATCTGCATCTTTAATTTATCACATTCTATCTTCAAAAATTGTTTCTTCGTGTATGGTTTAATGACCTTACAATAGTGTTATATTCCCAATTTCTTTCTCCTATCCTGTGTGTTATTTTTTTTGTATATTTTGCTTATTTATATTGCATAAAAACACAGTACATTGCTACTATTATTGTTTTAGACTGTCAGTTATCTCTGGAGGAATTAAACAGATGAAAAATAAATTTTATTTTTATCTCAATTTATACCATTTATGACACTATTTCTTTGTGTAAATCCAAATTTCTACTTATCATCTGCTTTAAAAACTTTTTAAAACTTTTTTTTGTAGTGCAACTCTGATGACAATGAATTTTCTCAGGTTTTTTTTGTTTGAGAAAAATATTTATTCCTCCCTTATTTTTGAAAGACATTTTTTACTGCATTTAGAATTCTGGCCTTAAAGTTCGAGTGTTCTATACCGCTGTAGGACAACTAGAGCTAACAATAATATATTATACAATTTCAAATAGCTAGAAGGAGGATATTGAACTTTCCCAGCACAAAAAAATGATGAATGTTTGAGATGATAAATATGCTAATTACATTGACCTGATCGCTATACATTATATGTATTAAAACATAACTCTGTACCTTATAAATACTTACAACTATTACATATCAATTAAAAATAAAATTTTTTAAATTAAAAAAAAGAACTCTGGGTTGATATGCTTTTAAAATTTTATTTTAGTGCTTTAAAGATGCTGCCCCATTGTCTTATGGTTTTTATGGTTTTAGACAAGATCTGTTGTAATTCTTATCTTTGTTCTGGTTTATGTAATGTCTTTTCTCTTTGGCTGCCTTCAAGATTTTCTCTTTATCTTTGTTTTTTAGCACTATGAATATGATGTGTGTAAATGGTTTTAAAATATATATGTGAGTACGTATGTGTGTATGTGTATATATGCATGTGTATATATATATATATATTTTTTATTTATATGGTCTGAGATTCTTGGATCTGTGCTTTGGTGTCTATCATAATTTTTAGTTTTGTTAACAATTCTATCTGAATTATTCTTACCCGTGTCCAGCTGTGTCTGCTCCAAGTAAGCAAGTATGTATTTTTCATCTCTTTCTGGAAGCACCTATCTGTCTTTCTTTATAGTTCAGGCTATTTGGTTGCCTTGCAACCTCAGCTTTTAAGAAATTTCATAAACTTGTGCACAGAGGGAAGTTTATAACTCAATGGAAATCAATCAGGAGGAAGTGGGGAGGAGGGGATGGGTGAAAACCTACCCAACAGGTATAATGAATACTATCTAGGTGACTGGCACACTTATAACCCTGACTCAAGCATTACAAAAATGATCCTTGTAACCAAAAACATTTGTACCCCCATAATACTTTGAAATAAAATAAAAAGAAAACCACAGTAATAATTGCTTTAGGGAAGATGGGAAGATCTGCTAACGAATGCTAACATTAGTGGGTGTAAGTCTAAGCTGCATAGTTTTAAAGCATCTCCCCTAAGTATTTCTTAATTGCAAAGGGAAACATGTTAATGGTACAGTAAAGAAAGCCAGCAGGCCCCACCTTAACCAAGTGATCAAATTATGTTAATGTCATCAGTAACACGACATACAGACATCATGCACCCCCACTGTGATGCACGCAGAGGGCACATCACCTCTGTAGATTCTTTCCAAAGATGCATAACCTCAATCTAATCACAGGGAAACGTGGGACAAACCCAAACTGAGGAACATTCTACAAAATACCTTGCTTGATGAGTTACTCTTGAAAAGTGTCAAGGTCATGAAAGACAGGGAAAGACTGAGAAGCTGCCACAGACTGGAGACTAAGAAGATCGTAATGAGTCAACTAATACGCAAGGTGGGATCCCAGATTAGATGCTGGAACAGGAAAGGCCTTTGGTGGAAAAATTACGAAATCTGAACAAAGCCTGTATGTAGTTAATAGTGTCATACCAAAGTCAATTTCTTAGTTTTGATCATTGCACTATGTTTATATAAGATGTGAACATTAGGGATAGCCGGACATGGGATATACAGGAACTCTCTGCACTGCTTTTACAACTCCTCTGTAAGTCTAAAATTATTTCAAAATTAAAAGCTTAAAAGTAAAAAAAAAAAAAAAGATAAAAAAATAAAAATAAAAAAAGAGATGTCATAAACTTATAGCCAGAATACAAGGGTTATTGAGCCAAGGGGTAAAAACTATAGTGACACTTCATACTATTCTTGAAAAACTTTTTCTTCCTTTTCCTGTGCAACTTGGCACTCTGCTGGTTTAGAATCTTAGTTTCTAAGGGATAAATGCTGTTACTATGGGTTTTCACAAACATTCCATTAAATTCAATGTTGAAAACTGTTACTTGTACATTTAGGACCCCTATGACACACCATGAAAATGAAATGTGTGGGGTTATTATATTAATTTCACTGATTCATCCTGATTATCAAGGGGAAATAGGGCTGCCCCTACATAATGGCAGCAAGGAGAACATGACAAGAGAAGAGGTGATCCTCTGGGTCAATTCTTGCTGTTGCTAAGTCCAAAGCAGAAGTTAATTAACATCTACAACAACGTACAGCAGGGACCATCAGTGGGCTCAGAAAGTCTGGGAGTGAAGTGTTCGTTCTCCCTACCAGGCATAGAACCCTGGCCTTCTTTGCTGCTGGCTGAGGACAATGGGAACTTAGACTAGGGAATAGAGGAAGCAAATCATTAAACCAACTTCAACCTTGTAACCAGCTGCAGAAATAGGGATATAACATTTATCTATATTTTATCTCTTGTGCCATGTATATGTTCTAGACTTTTAACTAATTTTATCATTTCTTTCCTATCTTTTTTCTCTACTTTTTAAATATAGAGTATGTTGTAATGATTTATTTTATAATTAAGTTCATAAGTTATACAATATCAAGATGAATCAAAATTAACTACATGTTTTGTTGGTAGTGAGGCTCATGAACATAGGCTTAGGGATAGTCAGTGGGGGTGAATCATCTCTGAGCCTTCAGGTTTGTGGTTAAAAGGTTAGTGGCAGAGACAGCATGACTCACCATATATCCATGTGCTCCCCCTCATTTCCGAGTATTCTTGCAATTGAGTCCATCCTGTGTGACTAGCTCTAGTTAATTACCAATGTGTGGAAGTGACATGGGTCACTTCTGGGCCAAGAGCCATGTGCTTCTTTCAATGTTTTTTTCTTCCACCACTGAAATCTTGGAGGCCATGTGTCCAAGGTGGTGGAGCCGCAAGATGAAAGAAGGCTGAACGATCTGGATATTACTTTGGTGTGTGAGAAATAAATCTTTGTTGCATTTAATTATTGAGTTTTGAATTATTTGCTATCATATATAACATGTATAACCTATTATAAATAACATAAGATTGCAAGATTGATGGCTACATATGTGTGTGTGTATAATTAGAATCATAACTTTGCTTGATCTTCTTGGTATTTAAATAGGAGGTTGTAAGCAAACCTATCATGCACCTCTTATCTGCTACCAAGTTAACCCAGAAATCTCAATCTCTGTGCTATGATTTATACATATCCATCGAGAAAGAAATTTATATATATCCAGAGAGAGAGAGAGAGAAACAGAGACAGAGACAAGAGAGAGAGCACTTACTTTACTGAGATCAATGATTAGGAAATTAGAACAAGGTAGTATAACAAATCCTTTCATTGCTACCACTGAGACCCTTAGTTTCTTAAGCAAAATACAAGTCATGCTTCCCACACCTTGAATCAGCTTGATATAGAGACTGAATCAAATTCCAATAACCCATATAAAGGCTGAGATGCATTTGGCCTGTGTGTTAGTGTATTCTTAAATGCCTTAAAAAAAATACTTAACATTAATAGTCCTTTTAATTGAGAGTTTTGCTATATAAAATGAAATGTTGGTCAGAGGCAAAATGACTTTTTTCTAATTAACTTTTTCTGTAAGAATATACAGCACTTTTATCCTCCCTGCCTGTTTTTCTTGTAAGAGGTTTAAAACAGAACACAAAAAATTTTGTATGTGTTTTTCTGTTGAAAGGTCAGAAAATTGGTACAGGTTTAAAATATTTTGCTGGTTACCTCATTTGTGAAATGAGAACAGCTGGACCAGGTAATCCCTTGAGGTTATTTTCTGCTCTAAAATTCTGTGATTCTGCTATTGAAAAAAAAAATGCAATTTTCAGAAAGTGTATCCAAGGTTAATTTAATTTGTGGTGACCTTTATGATCTTTAGATTTTTCCAAGTGATGTAATAGAACATATTATTCTCTGGAGAAGAGAAGCAGCCACAAGGGTATGGGAGATGAGAGTCTGGCGTAACCATCATTTCTCCTTACTGATGATGCCAGGGTGCAAGCCTACCACATGATAGCAGGGATACTTTTGAGGTCCTCTATGACTAGCTCCCAGGGTGATGGGGAGCCTGCTGAAAAGCCTACTTGACTAGAAACATTTCTTCGTAGTCCTATTCCAGGACCTGAGCCTCCTTTAATATGCATGGCTATCCTCCATTACACTGATGAGTGCTCTGTTAGGCTATTAACTTCATTGGCAACCACCACCACCAAGGACCTGTTATCTGGTGCTGCCCTAAATAAAATGGGAAAGTCAGGGAAATCAGTTATCCTACCAGCAGGCACTTCCTTCCCATCATTTTCTCCACTTTTATGATCTGGAACTGATGACTGTCTATCTAATTGGGGAAAAGGTCTGACAAACTCATCCTCATTATGTTATAGGGAATTTAGTGTACAGTCTCTCAGAAGATAATTATATTTTAAAACAGACCTAATAGGAAAAGATAGACTCCAACACAAACAAATGAGTCCCTAATGCAGTAATTTCATACATCAGGAGAGGGAAGGAGGCTCCTTAGCAATCCTCATCTTTTAAAGTAGGGAGAGACTCTGTTTGACCGACCTAAGTCTGCTCTTTGGGTCTAATCACATGTAGTTTAATCTTCGAGCAAATTCTTTAGACTGCTCATTACTTCCAGGCACTTTTGACATCACTGAAGACTTCATGTAAGCCAGATGCATTACTAAGCAGATCAACTCCTGTGGATGAGATTTTGTGATTCTGGGTTAATGCCTTTTCCCTGCTTTTACCCCTGTTTTAATGATCAACAATCATCTTCAACCCTAGCAAAGAGACAGATAAAATGAGTCCTCTGTCTTAATAGCTGTTCTTATTATCTTGGCAAAATCCATCAACCAGGAACTGAACCACATCCAAAACCTAGGCACTGTCCTCCGGGGATATCCCTCCCAGACAGAGCAGGCTTCATATTCAAGTCTCTGAGCCCTGGCTGGTTGGAGCTGTGTGAAGTCCTTTTTGGCAGTTGAATATGAAGGACTTTATGATAACATACAAATCCTAAAACCTAGCAATAAAACTGCACCATCTCCAACTCAAGCTATCTGGGTGAAACCAGAGAAGAATAGAATTTTAGTTTAGTTGTCTGATGCAGACTTTTTGATATAAATAAACAAATAGGAAACATTTTAGTGGGAAAAGCAAAACAAAGGCATGAAGTTTGCACCCAGAAATTTATGGTTTGGATCCTGTCAATTTAGTGGTTATATGGCCTCAGATAATTAACACGCAACCTGAGCATCTGTTTATTCATCAGCTAAAACAAGAACAAGAGTCATAACAATGACAGAAAATGGAATAATACTCATCTCATATTGTGTTTGTGTGAATTAATTGCAAGGAGTATAAAAATGCCTGACACAGCGCCTGTTTCTGACAGTACAAGTCAGCTTCCTTTCTTTCCCCCTAACACCTTGTCCTATCCTTTTTCCTTGAGACAATATGGGATTAGAGTTTTATCTTTCAGCAGACGTCATTTACAAGTTCTGTCTTCTAATACAATAACAAGATATTTATTAAACACACATTATATTAAAAGTAGTTTTCTATGTGTTGTGAAGGATACAAACAAACATGAGCTTGAACTCATGGTATTTACAAATTACAACTTAAACATAGCAAACTGCTTAATTTTATAGAAAAGGCTGGATATAAAAATTTTCTAAATTAGAGGTATGAACAGCACATGATCTTAAAGCCCCAAGGAGGTCTACTACACTCATTTCCATGCAGCAAGATAAAGAAGATATGTTTCATTCTGCACCTGGACAAAAATATCTTTTTCTCCATGATAAAAATTTCCACAGTTGGATGAGCTTGTGTATATGTAGAGTCAGTTGACATATGGTGACAAACATTTCCATGGAAAAATCAGTAACTTATTCTTTCTTCGTACTGATTCTGTACGTTGCATGCTTTCCACCAGCTGCCAAGAACCTCCACATCAGTCATCCCAAGACTTCCTTCAAGTCTTTTTGGTTGTCCTATTGCTTGAGTTATAGCTTATTTTTCAGATGAACTAATAAAATTAAGATAATCATGCAATCCAAGTTTAATATGCATGGAAGATTTGGGGTAAAGTTTTGTTAATTTTTCCTCAGAGAACAGATTAAAATATTAAAAATTAAGTTTGTGCTGAATTCAGTATACTTGAAATGGGTAGGCGATTTTTAAAAAATGGTTATGTGTTTGATTAAGAATGATGTGAGATTTAGAAAGCCTGCCTGCCCATCCACAGAGGGTGTATGAAGCATGTGGGAGGAGATCAATAGTCCCTGCAAAAGTCACTGGAGTCTGCTGCTTGAGTGCTCTTCCTCATGGGGGCTGTTGTGTAACCTTTCTACAACTCATTCTACATCAATCTTGGAGAGAGATTTTTTTAAAAAATATTAATTTTATAAACAACTTTAATTTTAGAATGAAAAAGATTTCCTTTCTAAGAAAGTCGCTTTTGAGCTTATAACCTTTAAGTGACACTGGAATTTTAGCAGAAATATTGGATGTCTTTTTGGAGCAGCTGCATCCTTAGAGCAAAGAATAAAGTGGTAACGGAGTTACTGCTAATAAATTTGGTAACAAAAAAGTCCACATTACAAGTAAACTTCAAAATTAGTTTTATTCCCATTTGTATTGTGAAATATTTGATTCAAAAAGAATATGATATGGATATATGCATATGTGAAAATTCACCAAGCTGTACACTTAAGATTTGTACACTATACTATAAGTTATGCCTAAAAGTAAAAAAAAACATAGAATATAATAAATAATGCAATTATAAAGTATGATAATTAAACAGAAAATTCTATTCCTATCACCCAACTTGAGAGAGAAAACATTACAATACCATGGAGGGGCCTTTCTTTTTCTGCATAAATGTATCCCTTTCTCTGCCTTTCCAGAGGTATCTGTCTTCTCTTTCATTTCTTTGTATTTTATTACACATGTAATTATACCAAACAGCATCTTTTACTTTTGCCTGGTTTTGAACTTTATGTAAATGACATCACACTGTACTCTTTAGTAACTTGCTATTTTCTATCAACATGAGATTCATCTGTGTTGATATGTGGAGCTATTGTCCTAGCACTCACAGAAAATGGAATATTGTTATGTCATACTAGGGTAAAAGTATTAGACTACTTGTGTCCAGAGATGACTTATCCTTGGGTCTTTAACATTCCTAGGCCATGTGCAGATGCCTTAAGAGCTTTGTTTATATATTGTGTGTGTGTGTATGTGGGTATGTGGGTGACAGGGGGTTACTATTGATATGTGGGATGCTGTTCTGTTCATCATGTTGGGTGATATTGTTTGTTTTCCCTTTTGTGCTACTCTTTTATTAGAGCTATGAGCTTTATCTTTTGGGTGTTTTTACATTGGTGGGTATCTATTGTGCTGTTCCATGTATAATGCTGTTCTGAGCATTTCCTATAGGGCAGGTCTAGTAGTGACAAATTCCCTTAGTGTTTGCTTGTCTGGAAAAGTCTTATTTCTCCATTAATTATGAAACTTAGTTTTGCAGAATACAAAATTATTAGCGGGCAGTTGTTCTGTATAAGAAGACTAAAAACAGGGCCCCAATCCCTTCTGGCTTGTAAGGTCTCCACTGAGAAATCTGCTATTAGCTTGATAGGTCTTACTTTGTAGCTTAGTTGTTGCTTTTGTCTTGCTGCTTGTAGAATTTTCACCTCCATTTTGACTTTGGCCAGGTTGATGATTATGTGTCTTAGAGATGTCCTATTTGCTATTAATCTTTTTGGTGTTTGATGGCAATCTTGTATCTGGACTGCTAAATCTCTGGCAATACCAGAAAAATTTTCCTCAATACTTCCCTTGAATAGACTTCCCATGCTTTTTACTTTTTCTTCTTCTCCCTCAGTGATACCTATAATTTGTATGTTGGTTCGCTTCACATAGTCCCACATTTCTCTGAGTGATTGTTCATTCTTCTTTATTCTCTTTTCTGCATCTTTGACTGAATGGATTGGTTTGAGAGCCTTGTCTTCAAGCTCTGAGATTCTTTCTCCTGCTTGGTTTAGCCTGTAGTTGAAATGTTCTGCTATATTTTGGAATTCTTAAATGACTCTTTCATTTCTTTTTAAGTCCTATTATATCCTTTCTTATGTTGTCTAACTCTTTAGTCCACTTTTACATTTTTTTCATTGATGTCCTGAAATATTTTGGCTTCTGTTTGTTGGTTTTCAACTTTCTCTTCAATTCCATTAATCTTATTTGTCACATTTCACAGATTTAGAAAAAATAATTCCATGCTTCACTTTGAACCCCCAAAGAGCCTGAATAAACAAAGCAATCTTAAGCAAAAAGAACAAATCTGGAGGCATCACATTACCAGACTTCAAATTATACTACAAGGCTATAGTAACCAAAACAGCATGGTACTGGCATAAAAGTAGAGACATAGACCAATGGAACTGAATAGAGAACCCAGATATAAAACCTTCTACCTACAACCAACTGATCTTCAACAAAGCAGACAACAACATACACTGGGGAAAGGAATTTCTATTCAATAAATGGTGCTGGGAAAACTGGATAGCCACATGAGGAAGAATGAAACAAGACCCCTATCTCTCACCATATACAAAAGTTAATTCAAGATGGATAAAAGACTTAAATGTAAGGCATGAAACTGTAAAAATTCTAGAAGAAAATGTAGGAAAATCTCTTCTAGACATCAGCCTAGGCAAAGAATTTATCACTAAGACCCAAAAGGCAATTACAGCAACAACAAAAATAAATAAATGGGACTTGATTAAATTAAAAAGCTCCTGCACAGCAACAGAAATAATCAACAGAGTGAATAGACAACCTACAGAATGGGATAAAATATTCACAAACTATACATCTGATAAAGGGCTAATATCCAGAATCTATAAAGAGCTCAAACAAATCAGCAAGAAAACAACAAACAACCCCATTAAAGAGTGAGCAGAAGACATGAACAAAGTTTTTCAAAAGAAGATAGACAAATGACCAACAAAAATATGAAGAAATGCTCAACATCACTAATCATCAGGGAAATGCAAATTAAACCACAATGAGATATCACCTTACCCCTATCAGAGTGGCCATTATTAAAAAGTCAAAAAACAATAGATGCTGGCTTGGATGCAGAAAGAAAGGAACACTTACACACTGCTTTGTGGGACTTCAAATTAGTACAACTTCTATGGAAAACAGTGTGGAGATTCCTCAAAGAAACAAATGTGGGCTTAGCATGCAACCTACCAATCCCACTACTGGGTATCTACCCAAAGGAAAAGAAGTCATTTGACCAATAAGACACCTGCACTCAAATGTTTATTGCAGCACAATTCACAATTGCAAAGCTGTGGAATCAACCTAAGTGCCCAACAATTCGTGAGTGGATTAAGAAAATGTTGTATATATATGTGTATATACTGTGGAGTACTACTCAGCCATAAAAAGAAATGAAATAATGTATTTTGCAGCAACTTGGATGGAATTGGAGATCATTATCCTAAGTGAAGTATCTCAGGAATGGAAAAACAAACAAAACATGTGCTCTGTAATAATTGGGAGCCAATGAATGGGCACATATGGGCACAAAGAGTTGTAAAGGTCACAGGAAATCCAGAAAGGGGGGAGGAGGGGAATTGTAAAAACCTACTTATCAGGTATGATGAACACTATTTGGGTGATGGGCACAATAAAATCCCTGACTTAAGCATTATAAAAGTTATCCATGTAACTAAAACATTTGTACCCCCTTAATATTTTGAAGTAAAAAATAATAATAAAATAAAACAGGTGCTCTTCTCATGGATTTTCAGCTTTTCTCCTTCTTTGTTATGAGTGTTTGAAGATATAAATTTCCCTCTATGTGAGGCTTTATCTCATCTCACAAGTCTTGATGTGTGTTTAAGTTATAAGTAATTTCTAATCTTACACTTCTTTGACCTATAAGTGACTTAAAAGTGTTTTTAATAATGTCCAAATATATGAGTTTCAAGTTATCTTTTCTTATTCCTTTCTAAGTTGATTATATTATGGTCAGAGAGTTTAGTTTATATTATGTCAATTTTTAAAAATGTCTTTGGACTTCTTTTAAAGTTTGGTATGCAACTAATGCTCATGAATATTACATGTATGATTGAAAACAATATGTATTATCCATTTCTTTGAGGCAGGAGTCCATACATATTTATTAAACCAGTAATTGTGTTCTAATATATTCTTGATCTTTATTTTCCTTGATTTATCAAATACTTAGAGTTCTGTTAAAATTACCCACTTTGATGATGAATGTATCAATTTCTCCTGTTAAGTCAACTTTTGTTTTATATGTTTTGAAACTGTAGTATTAGTTGGATGCAATTGTAGGATAATTATATTTCCTGAAAAATTAATCCTTCTATCACTTGAATCTCTATCTATAATAATGACTTTTGCTTTAAACTTCTATCTTATTTGATATTAATATAGCTACTTCTATTCTCTTTGGATTAGTAATTGCCTGGTATATCTTTCTTTTCTTTTACTTTTAAATATACATTTTATATACTTGAATCTATATCCCACCTACCTAAGTCAGGCCAGTATTATTTCATCCACAACTTCATTCACTCCTTCTCTGCCTTCCCCTGCCCAGATTATTTTGAACTAAACCTCAGGCATCCTATCATTTCATTGTAAATATTCAGTGTATATTCATAAAAGATAAGGGCATTTTTAAAGACACTATCACAATATCATTATCCCACTTGAAAAACTAGCCATAATTCCTTGTATCATCAAATATCCAGCTATTGTTCAAACATCCCTGATTGTCTCATCTTTTTAATGATTAGTTTGAACCTGGGTCCAAATAAGATCCTTATATTATAGTAGGTTTTTACATCTCTCAAGTCTCTTTTAATCTATAAATGGATATTCACTCCCAATATCGTTTTTCCATGCAGCTTGCTTATTGAACACTGGGTTATTTTTCTGATAGACTTACCCATACTCTGGATTTTGATTGTTGCATCCTTGTGAAAGAATTCAATTTATTACTTTGTCTCCTATTTTCTGATATATATTTTCCTATCATATTTTCATGTTTTATTTTGAACCTTTGTATATTCTCATGTTTTAGGGTTAACACTTTTCAACATGATACATTTGGGTTTTCTAGTCCATTTACAGTTATTTCAGTAATCTTATTTTGGCTTCATTTTCATCACTTTACTTTTTGTTTTCTATTAATTCCACTTTTTCTCTTTGGTCTTTCTTGCCTTTTTAATTGATAGTAATTTGTTTAAAATCCCTTCATTTTAAAATGTCTGTTGGTTTCTGTTACAAGTGACATCTCCCTCCTCCATAATTTTCTATCTCAGAAACCTATGCATTTCCAATCTAGTATGTATCACAAGTATTATTTTTTGGTTTACTTAAAAATATTGATAAACATTTACTGGGTGCTGTGCTAAGTGTCCTACGTGAACTATATTTCTATTCTACACAAATGAGGTATGTTCTGTTTATTATTGTCCAATTTACATATGAAAAAATTAAGGTACAGCGCAGTTACGTAGTTTACCGAAGGTCACATGGACACATGGATAATAAGGGTGCAGACCAAATGTGAGTTGACAGTTGAGCTCCATAGTCCTTGTCTCTTGCTTAGAATATAAGCCCCTCAAGGGCAGGACCAAGTTCTTCTTACTCTTTGTGTTGTCTACAGCACATGCCTTACATAGGGTAGGTGGTCATACTTTTTTTGAATAAATAAATCTCTGATGTACCTATCCCTGGTCCCAATATGGAAAGGGTTTTGGAGAGTGGAAAGCTCTGGCCTCTGGAGTTATATTCTGCCTCTCCTCCTCTTCCAGTAGTCTAGGCTTTTCCACTCAAAATTGGCTTGGTGGTAGGGTTGGCAGACTTAGCAAATAGAAGTAAAGAATTTCATTAAATTTGAATTTTATCCAATTAATGGTGTCCAGCTTGAAAAAATGAAGAAATTTGAATTTTAGATAAACAACAACTAATTTTTATTTTAAGTATATCTCATGCAATATTTGGGGGCATACTTTATACTAAGGAATTACTTGTTATTTATTTGAAATTCAACTTAATTGGTCATCCTGTATATTATCTGGAAACTCTATACAGGGATCCTTGGAAAGAACATAGTGATTCTGATACTGATCCAGGGCTCCAAGTTACTCCCTGTCTTTTTTTTCTTTCACACAGATTATGAAAACGGTACCACTGGGCAAAATTTGTACTGTCTTCTGACACCACCACTCTCTTCAGTCACTAGCCTTATGCATTCTCCTCTTTTGATGGATTAAAAACACATATCATGAGGGACTATAAATTATAGATGTTTCATAATTACCTAGCTAGCTCTACTCGGTTATCCACAAATGACTTTATGCTTTCAAAGCTTTAGTAATATTATTCATTAGCAGATACATTTTTCTATTCTCAAGCCTCAAAATGATACATTTTTTATTAAAGGAAATTGAAAGGTAATAAAGAAAAAATGGAAAGTACGTGAAAAGAAGAGAAAATGACAATTTTTAATTCCCTTATTAGAGACAGCTATAGTTAACATTGGTTTTTAATCTATTTTTGAGCCTTTTAAAATACACAGTTGTATATACTAATTTGTATTTTCTGAACATTTATTCCACTTTGACAAAGCCTGAGATTTAACCAAACTTTTAAATTTTTCTGATTTTATGTTGTCGCAAATAGCTTTAATAAACATCTGGTTTAAAATCCATTTTTAGTATGCATGTATGTGACGGTCACTGTTCTATGCCCTGGAGCTACAACAGTGAATACAAATAAGTCTCTACCCTCAGACGATTACAAGGAGAGAGAGAAAATTACCAAATCTACAAATAAATATATAACATATGAATAGTGATAAGTGCTGTGAAAGAAAATGACACAATAAAGTGGAAGGAAGAGAAGGGGGTGCTATTTTAAAAAGAAAGCTGAAGGGAGGCCCGTCCTAGGAAACGATGTTTAAGCAGAGACCTGGATGAGCGGCGAGTGAGCGGTGGGGGCGTGTGAGGACAAGCATTCCACGCAGAAGGAACAGCAAGCGCAAATGCCGTGAGGCAGGAGGGTATTCAAGGCACAGAGGAAAGATGCATTTTGCTGGACTGCAGGGAACAGGGAAAGTGTGGTGGAAGATGGGGTCAGGAGGTAGAGAAGGCCAGGATGTGGTTTTATTTCTAACTATAGGGGGAAGCTATTTATGCACGGGAGCGACCCTTGAAGAACATTCTGGCTTCCGTGTGAGTGGGTAAGAGTGGAAAGAGGAGCACCAGTCAGGAGGCTTTTGCAGCAGTCTGAGGGTGGAAATGATGGTGGCTTGGGATGAATTTGTAGTAATGGAGATGTGAGAATTTGGTTCAATTTAAATTTTGGAATTGGTGTCGACAGCACCTGCTGATAGATTGAAGCGGAAGGTGAAGGAAAAGTGGAATCAGAGAGAATTCCAGTTTTAGCTTTTTGGCTGAGTGTGAATGGTGGAGCTATCCTCAGAGATAGAAAAAACTAGAAGACTAGAAGTTGTGTGTGCGCACATGTGTGTGTGCATATGTGTGTGCCTATGTGTGTGTGTGGGGTGGTGGTGGTGAGGAGTCAATAGCTGTTGACATATCAAGTAGGAGATACTATTGAAATGTGCAAAAAATGCAAGTGAGGATGTCTAGTGGACAGTTGGATACCCAATTTTGTAGCTCAGAGGAGAGGACAGAGTACAGGACCATATTGGGGCCTGAGGCAAAAGGAAAAATCAGTCATAGTGATCTGTCTTTACTTAAGATGCTATTTTGTTAATGATGCATTTTGAGTATTCATTTTGTTTTTTGAAAATATTGCATTAAAATATTTATCAATTATATAATAATGTTGATTGTTACATTTTTTGATGCCCCTTAAATTTTAAGTTTGAGGCTAGAGCCTCACTTGCCTCACCCTGGTCCAGTCCCTTTTAGGACTCAATGCCATATCGGCAGTACTTAAAGCCATAAGCTTTACATGAGATCATTTACAGAGGGAGTAACGATACAGAAATCAGGAAGAGATTACCCAGCAAAGGACACAGAGAAGGAGCAGCCAGTGAGTTGGGAAGAAAACAGGGACAGGGAATGTGCATTTATCATTATTAACAATAATCACCACCATGGTAGCAAATGCATTGGCTTATCATCTCATTTAATCTTTACAACAATTGTACAGAGATAAGTACTATTATTACCCCCATTTTGTAGACAAGGAAATGGAAACTTAGTTTAAGTCACCCAATTTCAATATGACCACAGAACTCACTATATAGGTGCTTGGCCACTATATTCTCTCACATTCTTTTTTTAATACCTATATTCCCTTGTTTATTGCAATGTTCTCTTCAATTGCTGGCACAATAACAGGGAGAGTAGGAAAAATGTTTGCTGAGTTGAATTAGATGAGAAGATGAACATTTATTTGTGGGAACTGTAAGTCATTGAGTTATAGTCAATGATATGGACACTTGCTGGATCAAAAAGTCTGGAGTGTATTTGTTCTCATTTCATCTGTTTAAAAAATCCTTCTCTTTCCTAAATGGCATACTACCTAACCTTCCATTTCAGTCTTGCTGGATTCCAGCTTTTACAGTGAGCTATGACCATGCCACTGCACTCTAGCCTGGGTAACAGAGTGACACCCTGCCTCTAAAAAAAAAATAAAGAAATAAAAATTTAAACAAAAATTTTCTTTAGATGAAGAAACTGAGACATAAAATAATATGACCAAACCTATAAAGTGAGGAAGTTTCAGAGACTGAATTGAACTCAGAAACTCTTGAGTTCCTCATTATGTTCTACTGCCTTCCTTGTTATATCCTGCCCTGTTATCACTGGAAAAATTTGTGCTCTAGCTACAGTTAGAGAAAATTTGAGTGTAGACCCATCTCTAACTGACTTAACTCATTTTCTTTTGTGTCTCTCATATTATCTAATCCCTCTGGAATTTTGTATACCCGTTCATAGCAGCCTGAAATGGCCAATATTGATAACTCCAGGGTTAACGTGTTCCTGCAGTGAGAACACCTGTTTCTTTCTTTCAAACCCTGCTGGCATGCTGCTTTCCTCTTTTAGACACTATTAAGTCAGCACTCTGCACCAAACAATTTTCTCAAATTGACCTGGCCCTTCTGATAAACTGGCAGTTCTTTTTAAGTGTATACATAGAGCTAAAAAAAATTATTTCTCAACTTCAACTGGCAGAGAATAAAAAGCTGCTTATATTCTGTTTCCTCAATGTCCTATATATGCATCCATTACCAACAATAAGTATAGTGTAAGGCAGAACAGTCAGAGACCTGGTAAAGGTTTCATGACATCTGAATTTTGGGGGAGGAAATCACTTCATAGAGAGGAAAGCATTTCTCTTTAACTGACAAATCCTGGGCTGCACAAAGTTCCAATGTCCACTGAGATATTTTGACTCCCATGTAAGATTTTTGAAGTGGTATTTATGTGGTCATTGTCCTGTCCATCAGGGTGTCTGGGTGAATCATTTAATACATTTTTCTCATCCATTGTTCTGAATTTTTTCTCTCTAGGCCCGAAGAATTTTATGTGCTCAGATAGTCTTGTTTCCATAAAAATCAGCCAGTGAGGGTTTGCTCTGGAATAAATAAGCCAGTCAGCAAGTATGTCACTGTCCTCAAGTCCCACCTTTTCTTGAAAGGCTCTTTTCACCACTTGAACCCTAAGTGATCATGCTTTTTTATGGGCACTGTCATATTTATTACCTCTCAGTGGTTCCCAAATGCCTTTCTTTGGACAGTCTGTATCAGCATTACTCTGGTCACTTATAAAAAATATAGATCACCAGGTCACACCCAGATCTGCAGAATTAGATTCTGTAAGGTTTGGCCCAATAATCTATATTTTTTTAACAGACTTTCCAGGTGAATTATCTTAATATCGAGTGTCCTGTTCTCTGACTGCTACCACTTAATCACTCTGTTTGCATCTTCTAGAATCCCTGCCCCAGACATCTTCCAAGCACAGGGACCTCCAGTTCATGGACCCACTGATTTTTCGCCACCTCTCCCTGATCACGTCCTCACTTTGCTTCTTACTCCTATTAGGTACTATCACTCAGCAATGTAGACTCCTGACACCTGTTCCCTTGTCCCTTGTCTCTCTCTCTCCATGTAACTTTCTCAGAAACATTCTAATTTTGGGTTTGTCTAACCATCTCCCTACTCTGTTGCCTGTACCCGAGCAGCTAAATATTTCACTAGAAAACCACAAAACCAGACCAACTGGTCAAAGTTTACTTTAGTATCATAAATTTTATATAGATATTCCATGTTAACAAAAAATCCCACCATGCCTCCCCCACCTCACTATTTCACACCTTTTCCCCCCTCTCCTTAAGTCTCTAAGTCTCTTCTCCATTTTCAAAATAGAAGCACTCAGATGAGAAATCCTTTGTCTTGGCACCAAATATTCTAGCAGGCTGCCTGCACATGTACCCTTGTGATCTACGTTCACACCTGCCTTGATGGGAGAGGCACACTGCTTCTGTGGAAAGCCAGTGCCTTCACTCTTACTCTGGATCCCATTTACCTGTCCATCCTCTAGATTTATTTCTGCAATTTCTCTCAGCCCGCCTTCTGCACTATCATCTTTTTTCTCTCTTCTTGATCCTTTCTATTAGCAGGTAAATATGCCTTCATATCTCCCTTTACACAGATACTTATGTAATCTGATGTGTTTACCCCACCTAGCACCCAATTTTTCACTTATAACAAAACTATTTGTGAGATTTGACGGAACTGCTATCTCACCTTTTTTATATCCCTGACTTATTCCATCGCAATAGAGTAGTTGACTCCAATCACCATATCCTTGAAATATCCTTTATAAAGGTCCCCAATAAGTTCCATCTTAAAAGACTCCAATGTCAAATTTCTGTTCTTCTCCTGACTCTACATCTCATTGACATGGCTGGTACAGTTAATCACTCTCTTCTTCTTTAAAATACTTTCTTCTTTAAGCTCCACAGTTTTCTGGTTTTCCTCCTATGTCACAATTTTCTCCTCATTAATCTCTTTGGTCAAAAATCAAGGAGTCATATTTGGTTCCATTCTTTTCTTCATACCCAATATCTGACCTATCTCTCGGCAAGTTTGGTCAGCATTTCCTCAACTTATGTCCGAATCCAACAACTTCTTGTCATCCGTATTGCTCCAATCCTTGGTCTAGCCACCATTATCTCTTATCTGGACTACTAAAAGAGACCTGTTTCCTCAACTTACTTTAATCTCGACACCTTCAAACCATTTTCCACAAAACAACCACAGTAACTTTGTTTAAAACCTAAATATAATGCTATTATTTCCCTGCTTAGTTAAAATCCTTCTTTGGCTTCCTATTTCAACTAGTTAAAATATGAATACCTTCTCACATCCTACAGGGCACTACATTTACTCACCATCTGACAAAATACATTGAGTATCTAACATGAGCCAGATACAGTTTTAGGTATTGAGAAAACATTACTGAAAAAAATTAAAATACTTCCCTTATGTGTCTGACATTCTAATGAGGGAGACAGATAATGGGGGTTGTTGTAGGAGGTAAGATCAGAGTAGGAACTAAGCAAGGAGTGTTGGGAGATAGAAAATGTGGGGCACTGTCAGCCAACTTGAACACTTTTGCATTTAATCTAAGTGAGATGGGAAGATATTAGAAGGTTTTGAGCAGAAATGACCAACATTTAACAGAATCACTCCAGGGCTCTAAGTTAAGAACAGACTGAAGAGGCAAGACCAAGGTATCGATGAGAGGACTATTGCAATGGTCCCCGAGAGGTGATGGTGGCTTGGATTAGGGTGGTAGCAGTGGAAGTGGTGAGAAGTGGTCAGATGCTGGGTACATTTTGAAGGTGGAGTCATAAGGATTTGCTGACAGATTGGATATGAGATATAAGAGGAAGGAGGAGTCAAGGATGACTCCAACATTTTTAGGCAGAGTAATTGGAAGAATTGAGTTGCCATGAACTATATCTGGGAAGATATAGGAAGAGCAGTTTATTGGGGGAGAGCAGAAATTGAATTTCAGCCATGTTATTTCAGGGATACATAATTACATGATCTGGCCTCTGTCTGACTCTCTGATGAGACCACAGCACTGGTGACAACTTTATTGCAGTCTTGTGGAACTCTGCAGCAGAAGACTCAGCTAAGCAGTGCCCAGAATCCCGACCCACAGAAACTGTGAGATAAATTTTTATTAAGCTTCTAGGTTCATGGTAATATCATTGCGCAGCAATAGATAACTAATACAGTGAGTGTGTGGTGTGATTGATTTGATTTACCAAAGGATTTAATTGTTTTAAAGAGTCATCTCTCCAGTACAGTCAAAATGTGATTTTATTTACCAAAATTAAATTTAAAGTTTGCCAGAATAATATGTGATACAAGGTGAGATACACATATCTTCAGATCTAAACTTCAGGATTTGCAGAGATTTAGAAAATATTATTTCTTTGGAAATTTCCATTTTATTCATTTTTTTTGAGGTGTTTTTTATAGAGAGGATATGCAGTTCTACAAGCCTGATCCTTTAATCTTGCACATCTCATACTGGTTCACCCAAGGGTAGCTAAAAGTACCAAGATGAATGTGGTGTATAGTCCTGGAGTATTAATTTTACCTGACAATTTGGGGAAATGCAGATATGAATTCTTATGACATTAAAATATTTTGAAACATGCACACACAAATAAATTGAGAAGATCGCAACTTACATATGTTAGACAATTCATGAGGGAGCAAGTGAGTGGAAAATTTGTTGTTTTGATTCTCAGGAAATCTGATGCTCCTAACCCTGCTGGTAACAAAAGAGTTATGAGGACAAATGATACTTGTCTTGTGCAAGCTGCTGTGGCATGCCAGGAAGGAGGGCTGCAATGTCAGCATTTCCAGAGATATTGGAGGGTGGCACAGATAGAGTTTGGCTTATGCTTATTTGTTTGTTTTAATGAGCTTTTAAACATACAAACAAGTAATTTTTTTAAAGCATATAATTCGACCAAAAAGTCATTGGCGATCATCAATCAGGCCAAACCTTCTTGTCTTGGTTATGATAAACTGTTTAGGTGATAAGCTTGCAATTGTATTTTAATCTACTTCTTATTGCGCTGATTTTGCCAATACTGTAATGTCATCTTACCTGCAATTTTTTTCCATAAATTAGTGTCACTCTTTACCTTTTAAAAGGGAAATAACTTTCAAAATTCTATTTTCAAATGGGAATACAAAATTATCGCTAAAAAACAAGGAGTTAGAAGCCTTTACTTGAACCCAGAGGGAATGCTCAAGATCATACCTGATCAGATGTCATCAGAGGACCTTCCCAAAGATCACCGGGTAATGCAGGTGCAAGCAGCCCTCAACCATCCCTGGAGAATCAGTGGTCATGGCCGCAGCTGATGCCAAAGCAGAGGATATACTTAGACGCTTATTTAAAACGTTGTTTTAAATTTTGGTGGAGATGCTAAGAAGACCAAGCCACGTGAGAAAGCCTACAGCACTATCTACATGAAACCCGTGATTTAAAAATTAGTAATGTTAATTTAGAATACAATACTTGTATTCTAAATTAGAATGAGGTGAGTCTTAGTTAGGACCATACAATGAGAAGTATCAGTAAATAAACAATTTTTTAAAGTATATTGAACTAACCTCGTATAAATTTAGTTACAGCAGTTCTCTCTAGGTTGCTCTCGCTAAAAGGAGACCATTCAAGATGAAATCTTGAATCTGTTTTGGGTCTCAAGTGACTGCCAGGCTGAGAGAAGACAATTATGAAATGACACTTTTATATGGTGCGTTTATATGTGCTCAATGACATATTTAAACAGCTGGCTGAGAGACTGGGGTTGACCTGGTTCTTTCTATTACAGATGGACAAAGGCAAGAGCATGAATAAAATGCTTGTTTTATTGGTCTCAAGTTACCATATTTATAATGATGTTATCTGTGAAGATGTTAACTTAAAAAGGATTTTTGGCCAAAGAACTGGTGAAGAAATTCTCAACAAGATACATGAGGTATTTAGTAGGCACTGTATCAATTAAAAAAATGCGCAGCCATGTGCACAGATGGAGTTAAATCTGGAAAGGCAACGCTGAGAACAGGGATACCTCACACAAAGACTGTTAGTCCACCCAGGAAAAGACCAGCAGCCACCAGATCTTTTACCAAGACACCTAACTCACAAAGTTTGTCATTGTCTTGGTGGGTTCGATTGGGCATGTTTGAAGTTCAATGACTTTTCTAAAAAAAAACCACCAAAACCCAATTGCTTAAAATTCTCATCTTTTAAAACCAAATTTGTCAGAAAACCAGAAATGTCTTTAAATGCTGACTGTAGTGCACAGATGTAAGATGGCTTAGCCAGAGAAAGTGTTTGTCAGAATTTATTTTTCCCAAATGGACCTCAGGGGTATCATATTGGTGAATCATCAGCCTGTTTCACGTCACACTGTCATCTTTAATTTACCCATAAATTACTTTTATGTTGTTTATTTAAATACATGTATTTATATATGTCTTATATATAAATATATAAATATAATATATCCAAATTTTATATGTTATATTATATACTTTTTAATATATATATGTATATTTGTTTTTTGTTTAGAGATGGGGTCTCATTATGTTGCTTAGGCTGGTTTCGAACTCCTGGGCTCAAGTGATCCTCCTGCCTCAGCCAAAAATATATTTTAATAATATGATATACACCTGTGAACTCAACCACCCAACCCAAGAACTAGAACAATAATAACCTACATCTACCAATCACCTTTTTTCTATCCCATCACCCTGCCTCCTCCTCAGCATCCCAAATTTTATTGATTCTCTGCTTCAAAAATGCATAAATATGCATATCTAAAGCATGGCATTTGGTTTTAGTTGTTTGTACAATTTGTAAAAAGGTTTTTATGTGTAGTCCTCTGGATACTTGCTTTATTCACTGAACATTGTTACTAAGAATCTTCCATTTCTTTTGGGTAGCTACAGTTCATTTTCACCATTATATAATATTTCATTGTGTGAACATATTAATACCTCGATTTATTATTCATTTTCCTCTCCATGTGCTTTTTGGGGTAGGTATATTGCTGTTATAATGTTCTTATATGTGGCACCTGATGTTCACGTGCAGGACTCTCTTTTGGGTTTATACCCAGGAGTGGAATCACTAGGGTTGAAGGGTATGCAAGTGTTTAACTGAACAAAACAATGCCAAAATGTTTTCACAAGTGATTGTATCAATTTACCCTCCCACCAGAAATGTGGGTTGTGTTGATCCTACATCCTCTTCAATTCTCCGTATGAGGAGGCTTATTAATTTTTGCAAACCTGGTAAATGTAGCCTTACCTCTCATTGCGGTTTTAATTTTTATTTCTCTGATTACTAATTAGATTGAGCATTTCTTCATTTGTTTCTTGGTCGCAGTTTACAACAGCTATCAATTTATTGCCTCTAAGTTCCAAATCCATCTTCCATTGTCTGCTCTGTGATAGTGGAGATGAACCCTACAAACCCTTGTGTTTTGTCTTACCAGCATTTCTTTACTCCAAGATCAGAAAATATTCACCTCTATCTCTACTAATGTTATGTTGTAATTTTTTTCTCTTCCATAGGAATGACCATTTTTCCTAGCTTCTTGTATTAAATGTCTCCCACACCATCATCATTTCATACACACACACACACACACACACACACACACATACACATTTCTGTATCCATGGTACCATTTTTGACTCTTTAATCTGTTTCATTGGCCAATTTGTCTATCTCTTCATCAAGAGCATATGTCTTAATTATTGTAGATTTTAAAAATATTTTTAATCAAGGGATAATATTTTCATATACTGCACAAGATGCAGTAATCTTAGATGTACAGGTTAATGATGTTTTAACATATACCTACACTCATGTAAGCACTGCTCACTGCTCATGTTAAGTTATAGAGCATTTCTATTACTCCACAAAACTTCTTTCAGCCCCTTCCATGTTTATACTCCATCTCCCA
Organism: Daubentonia madagascariensis; assembly: GCA_023783475.1. Taxonomy (NCBI): domain Eukaryota; kingdom Metazoa; phylum Chordata; class Mammalia; order Primates; family Daubentoniidae; genus Daubentonia; species Daubentonia madagascariensis. The sequence goes on along the minus strand of JAKFHU010000258.1, from coordinate 10,061,068 downwards.
GATATAACCACTATTCTGATATTTTTCATCATTGATAAAATTTTGTTTTTGAATACATACAATATGTTTCCTTTTGTGTCTACCTTCACTTATTCACTCTTCTTACATGTACCAGTAGACTATTCTTTTTTATTGATGTATTATATTTCATTGTACAAATATACAACAATTTATTTATATGTTCTGTTAATAGGCATTTGGGCTATTTCCAGTTTGAGACTAGTGTGAAAAAAGCCTGCAGTGAATGATCATATACATGTCTATTAGTGGACATATGCACTCATTTTTCCTTGGTATATATCTAGCAGTGAAATTGCTGTTATCTAAGTATGTATGTTTAACTTTAGTAGAAACTGTCAAATAATTTTCCAAAGTGGTTGTACAGTTTTACACTCCTACATGGAATGTGAGAGAGGTCAGTTTCTCCACATTCTAAATGATACTTGGAATTATACATCTTTTTAATCTTAACTATTCTGGTGGATGTGTAGTGATGATATTTCATAGTGATAACTTCTTATTAAGTCCTGGTATCTGGCAGGACAAATCCATAATTTGCTTTCTTTATATTTCTCCTACAGTATTATCTCAATTATTTTGGACCACTACTTTTCCATATACATTTGAGATTTGACTTATTTAATCCCACAAAAAACCTTGTGGAATTTTTATTGGATTTACATTGACTCTATAGATTAATTTAAGAAGAAAAGATTTCTGTGTTATGATATGATATGATAAAAGATAATATTTTGTCTTCCTTTTCATGAACAGTATCTCCCCATTTGTTTAAGAATTTTTTTAAAATAAAATTTTATAATTTTATACATGTAGGTCTTGCATATATATTATTTCATCTTATCCATAGGTAATTTGTAAGTTTTGCTGCTATTGTGAATGATGCCCACTTAAAAAGTAATTTGCTTCTTGATTATCACTAGCTCATGAAAATAAAATTGACTTTGAATTCTTATATTAATCTTATATCCAAGAACAAGATGCCTTGTTCTTGTTTCTAATTTTAAAAGGAAGACTCTAAAGTTTCCCAGTTGAGTATGTACTTTATTATAGGTTTTTATGGATATACATTATTGAATTGAATCAGTAATTGTCAAACTTTTTTTCGTTACTGCCCCCAGTAAAGAGCCTTTTTAGACATTTTCCTGATTGCCTCTCTCCATGACATTTTAATGCCACAAATATACTGTTTATCTCTTTATAAGTATAAGTATAAGAAGTATAAGTACACCTGTGCTTCATACATTAAAAGAGAAAGGTGTTTTCACACCACTATCCAGGGCATTTTTTTGCCCTGTTGGAGGTGATATCATCCCTTGAATTCTTGCATTAAAGGTATTTCTTTTTGCTTCTAGGCTTCTTAGACTTTTTAAACTTTAATTGGTGCTAAACTTTATCAAATGTGTTTCCAGTATCTGTTAGAGATTTCATTTGTATTTTCTAGTTTAATATTTAACATGGTAAATAAAATTTATAGATTTTTCTAACACCCAGTAATACTCAAATTCATGGGATAAATACAATTTATTCAGGATATAATATCCTCCTTACACACTACTGGATTCACTTTATTGATATATATTCATTAGTTGAACATGCCAGTGATTTTCTTTTCTAGGCTGTCCTGTCTGGTTTTGGTGTCAAAGTAATGAAATGAGTTGGAGAGTATTCCCTTTTTTAAAAAATTAAACCTTCTGTTTGAGATTATTGTAGAGTCACATGTAAGAAATAACACAGAGAGGTATCATGTACTCTTCACCCAGTTTCCCTCTATGGTAATATCTTGCAAAACTATGCTACAGTATCAATATCCTTATTGACATTGATACAGCCAAAATACAGAACATTTCCATCACCAAAGGGATTCCTAATGTTGCCCTTTCATAGCCACTTCCATCCCTTCTCCCACCCTTCCCCAACCCTAACCTCTGGCTACCACTGATCTTTTCTCCATTCTTATGACTTTGCCATTTCAAGAGTGTTATATACAATTCTCTGGAGATTCATCCAAATTGTTGCATATATCAATAGTCCATTCTTTTTGATGGCTGAGTAGTACTCCATAGTATGTATGTATCACAGTTTCAACACTCACCCATTGAAAAACATCTGGATTATTTCCAGTTTTTCATTATTATAAGTAAAGATGCTGTAAACATTTGTTTACAGCCTTTTGTGTGAACATAAGGTTTAATTTCTCTGATATAAATACCCAGGAGGGCAATTGCTGGGTTACAGAGCAGTTGCATATTAAGTTTTTAAAGAAACTGCTAAAATATTTTCCAGGGTGACTGTAAGATTTTGCATTCCCATGAGCAATGATGAGTGATATATAATTTCTCCACATCCTTGACAGCTGTCACCATTTTTTATTTCAGCCACTGGGTTATGTGTGTAGCAATATCTCATGGTGGTTTTAATTTGCATTTTTCTAATGGTTACTAATGTTAAGTGTATTTTTACATGCTTATTTGCCATCTGTGTAGTCTCATCAGCAAAATGTCTGTTCATGTCTTTTGTTCATTTCCTATTTGGATTGTCTGTTTTTACTACTATTTTGACAGATCTTTATATAGTCTAAATATTAATCCTTTGTTGGATATGTGATTATTTGGAAATATTTTATTCCATTGTGTAGTTGTCTTTTCATCATTTTGACAAGATTTTGCACATAGAAAAATTTTTTCTGAAGTTCAATTTATCAATTTTTCCTTTTATGGATCATGCTTTTGATGTCAAGTCTAAGAGCTTTTTGCCTAGCCTAGAAGAGTTTCTTGTATACTTTTCTAAAAGTTTTATAGTTTTACATTTTACAGTCCATGATCTCTTTTGAGTTACTTTTTATATAAGTTGTGAGGTTTCGATTAAGGTTCACTTTCTTTTCCTTATGAATGTCTAATTGCTCCAGCACTGATTATTGAAAAGACTGTCTTCCCTTCCATTGAAAGACTTTATTCTGTGCTCTGTATTCAGTTCCATTGACACATGTGTTCATCCCTCTCCTAACATCTCAAAGTCTTAATTAATGTAGCTATATAATAAATTGGATACACTATTTCTCATTTTCTTCTTCTTTTTCAAAATTGCATTATCTCTTTTAGTTCCCTTACCTTCCCATATATTTTAGAATAAGTTTCCTATGTCTATAAAACATCTTGCTGAGATTTTTATTGGCTTATGGTTTGTTTTTTTTTTTTTTTGACACATTTGGGAAGTATTCAGTCATTATTTTTCGAATACTCTTCCAGCCATGCCCTCCTTCTCCTCTCTTTCCTGGGCACTGCTGACACAAATGTTAGATCTTTTATTATAGCCCCACAGGTCTCTGAGGCTCTATTCATTTATTTCTTTTTTAGTCTATTTTTACTCTTTTGTCCAGATTGGGGAAGATTGGGGAATACCTGTTGTTCTACCTTCAAGTTCACTGATTCTGTCCTCTCTCCCTCCATTCTGCTGTTAAACTCATCCATTGGGTCTTGTGTTTTGGCTATTGTATTTTTAAATTCTAAAGTATCTATTGGTTCTTCTTTATATCATATTTCTTTGCTTAGATTTTCTATTTTTTCGTTTGTTTCAAGGATTTCTGTAATTGCTTGTTGGAGCAGTTTTGTGATGGATGCTTTAAAATCCTTGTCAGATAATTCTCACATTTCTGTCATCTTGGTGTTGGCATCTATTGATTATCTTTTAAAATTCAGTTGAGATCTTCCTGGTCCTTGGTGTGATAAATGATTTCCCACTGAATAAATGGGAAAAAAAAAGAAACCTGCACATTTGGGTATTATGTTATAAAACTCTGGATATTATTTAGACTTTCTGTTTTAGCTGGCTGCTGCTGACACCATTCTGGCAGGGGAAGGAGGTGCACCATTGTTACCACCAGATTGGGGCAAAAGTTCAGGTTCCCACTCAGTCTCCATTGACACCCAAAGTGTGGTGCTCTTTGTTACTGTTGAGTGGGGACAGGTGTTCCCACCTTCCCTCCAGGTCTCCTCTGACACCTCTGCAGTGGAGGGGGGTGTGTTACCTCATGAGTCTCAGGTGGGCATGGAAATTCATACTCCCTAGGTGGTCTCATTGACGTCATGGTGGGGGGATTTTTTTACACCTGCAGAGGATGAAAATGTTGGCTCCATATTTGGTTTTCTCTAACACCACCTGGAAGGGGAACTGGGGAGCCTATCTACAGTCTCAAAAGAGTGAAAGGCTAGGCTCCCCCCTAAGCATTTGCTGGAGTGGGGAGGGATGAGGCCACAAATCTGTCCTGTGGAATAAAGTAATTACTGTCTGAAAGCCTTTTGGCTTGAACTATTGCACCTTTCCTGCTTTTTAGTTAGACAGAGCAGGCTTTTGTTGGGGCTATTTTGTCCATGTCCATTGGCATTCCAGGTTTCTGGCTTTTTCAGCTCCAAATATGGAATGTACGAAGAAAAATGAAAGCCCAGGGAATGCATCACTGTGTTGTTCCTTTGACAGTGAGGTCCCTCTCTGCCTCAGAATCTTCTTATGTTTGCTTTATGTATAATATCCAGAACTTTTAGTTGTACTTAGCAGAAGAAACACAGAAAAGTGCATCAACTCCATCTTCTTTTTAAAAATTGATTTCTACTTTCAAAAAAAAATAGCAGACAGGAATAAATCCCAACTCATTCTGCCTCCCAATAAGGCCAGTATTACCCTGATACCAAAACTAGACAAAGACAACCCAAGAAAAGAGAGTGAGAGACCAATACTCCTTATGAATATAGATGTAAAAATTCTCAACAAAATACTACCAAACCACATCCAACAATATATGAAAATGCTTATATGCCATGACAAAGTGGAATTTATCCTAGCAAAGGTTGTTCCAGCAACTGAAAATCCATCACTGTAATATACCATATTAATTTTAAAAAAAGGGCAAAAGCTATATGCTCATATTGTTAGAATGGGAGACTAGGAGACAGGGCTGAGATCTGATGCAAGGACTTGAAGATTGGGTGCAGGTGTTAAAGTAAACAACCCTCAGTCAGAAGCTAACTAGGGGGGCTGATAACCCTAGACAAGAACCAGCTTCAAGGCTTGTCAGCTATCTCTGTCACCTTACATGAATTTTGGCTAATTACAATATCATTTAAATTATGGTTTTAAAGTTTCTTCTTCCTTGACATGGCCATGACAGTTCCAAAACAACCATACAAAGTATGAAAATGGGAGGGAACCCAATTCTAGAAATTACTACCCAAATTCTTAGTAAAAGCCAACCCCTTAGCCTTGAATATTCCCCCCCTCAATTAGTGAGACTTCAAAAGACCAAAAATTATTTTCTCACGGTGCAGCTGATCTTTTTGATCCTGCCCATTCTCTCTCTTGAGAGTGTACTTTCACTTTCAAAAATAAAATAAAATAAAATAAAGCTGTTGCTTGGCTTATGTGCTGCATCCTGAAATTCTTTTCTTCCAACGATCACCAAAAACCTGGAAAAACTTCCACCTGGAGGCTGCTAAACTATCAATAGGTACAGAAAAAGCATTTGACAAAATCCAACACCTTTTCATGTTAAAAATGCTGAAAATAGTAGGAATAGAAGGGAACTTTCTCACCTGATAAAGGGCATCTGTGAAAAGCCCATGGGTGACATACTTAATGGTAAAAGACTGAATGCTTTTCCTCTGACATTAGAAACCTGACAAGGATGTTCATTATTAGCATTTCTAATCAACATCTTACTAGAGGTTATAACAAGCACATTTTGTCAATAAAATGAAATAAAATACTTCAGAATTAGAAAGAAAGAAGTAAAATGGTTTCTATTTGCAGATGACATGATCTTGTATATAGAAAATCCTAAGGAACCCACTAAAAAAAAAAACTATTAGAACAAGTAAGTTCATCAAGTTTGCAGGATTCAAGATCAGTATAAAAAAGGCAATTTTATTTCTATACACTAGAAATGAATAATTCAAAAATTAAATAAGAAAACAATTCCATGTGCAATAGTATCAATAAAACATATAGGAATAAATTTAGCAAAAGAAGTGAAATTCTTAATACTGGATACTACAAAACATCATTGAAAGAAATTAAAGAAGATCTAAATAAATGAAAAAATCCCACATTTATGTATTGGAAGACTTAATATTTTGTTAAGATGGGAAAATTCCTCAAATTGCTATACAGATTTAATGTAATACCTGTCAAAATCCTGTCTTTTTTTCCAGAAATTGACAAACTGATCCTAAAAGTCATATGAAAATGTAAGGCATCCAGCAACCCCTTGGGAAAGAAGCCAAAACAATATTGGAAAAGAGGAACAAAGTTGTAGGACTCACACTTCCTGATACTATAACTTAATACAAAGCTACTGTAATCAAGGCTATTTGATTATCTGGTATAAAGACAGACATATAGATCAATGAAATAAAATTGAGAGTTCAGAAATAAACCCATATATCTATGGATAATTGATCATCAACAAAGGTACCCAGAAAATTAAATAGGAGAACAAGAGTTTTTTCAACAAATGGTGCTGGGACAATTGGATAAATAAAGAATGAATTTATTACAACATATATAAAACTGACTTACACTGGATCAAAGACTTAAATGTAGGAGCTAAAACTATGTAAATGTTAGAGGAAAATATATGTAAATCTTTGTGGCCTTGCATTAGGCAACAGTTTCTTAAATATGACACCAAAAACACAAGAAACCAAACAAAAAATAGATAAATTGGACTTCACCAAAATTAAAAACTTTTGTACTTCAAAGGACATTATCAAGAAAGTGAAAAGACAACTTAGAGAATGGGAGAAAATATTTGAAAATCATGTATCTGACAAGCGTTTGGTATCCGGACTATCTATATAAAGAATCCTTGCAACTCAAAGATAAAAAGACAAAGAACCCGACTAAAATATGGGCAAACTAGCTGAATACACATTTCTCCAAGGAAGATATACAAATAGCCAACAAGCACATAAAAAGATATTCAACATCATTAGTCATTAGGGAAATGCAAATCAAAACCACAATGAGGTACACCTCACACCCGCTAAGATGGCTGAAATCAAAAAGTCAGACAATAAGAAGCATTGATGAGGATGTGGAGAAAAAGGAACCCTAGTACATTGTTAGTGGGAATGTAAAATGATTCAGCCACTGTAGAAAACAGTTTGGCAGTTCCTCAAAAAGTTAAAGATGAAGTTACCCTATGACCCAGAAATTCCATTCTCAGGTATATACCCAAGAGAATAGAAAACATATCTCCACACAGAAACTTGTATACCCATATTTATAGGATCATTATTCATAATATTTAATAGTTAAAAAGTGGGGACAACCCAAATGCCCATCAACTGATGAATGGATAAACAAAATGTGATTGATCCATACCATGAAATACTATTCAACCATAAAAAGGAACGTGGTACTCACACACGCTGTAATATGGGTGAACTTTGAAAACGTAAAGGTAAGTGAAAGAACCGGGACACAAAAGGCCACATGATGTATGATTCCTTCCCTGTGAAATGTACAGAATAGGAAATCCGTAGAGAAAGAAAGCAGATTAGTGGTTTTCAGGGACTGGGGAGGGGAAGATGAGGAGTGGCCGTTAATGAGTATAGCTTTCTTTCGGAGATGATGAAAACATTCTGGAATTAGATAATGGTGATGGTTGTGCAGCTTTGTGAATATACTAAAAACCATTGAATTTTACACTTTAAAAGGGTGATTTTTATGCTATGTAAACTATATCTCATGTTGAAAACTAGTGTCTATATCTTCAACCTTTTAATTATTGGCATGCCCCTAGGTTTCCATCCTTCCCCTTGGTTTGAAGAGATTGTCTAGACTTTTGACTTGAGGTTTTTATGGACACATTTTATCTTTTTATGTCTTAATCCTATATCTCATATGTATATTTTCCTAGGGATAATTTGTACTGAAGAAAGACTCAAGATCAGGACTGATTGGTGAGTTTGTGTCATCTCTGCTTAGTTTAAGGAGAGGAATCTCTAGGGGTGAGAGCCACCTGCACCCAAATCCACAGTTATCATTCTGATTTCCTCTCACCCCACTATGTAACTCTTCAAGTCAGGGCTTCATCTTTAGCGTCCCAGAGAGATGTGCATTGGGAAGAGTCGTCTCCATAGGTTGAATCTGTGAACTCTTGGGGCTCTCGAGTAGGGTGGGTGAAAAAGTGAATGTTCAAGGCCCATCGGATCCAACCTGTTGTCATTAACTCTTCATTCCAGGGGGCTTTTCAAGGAGTGAAGGAACTGTTGTTACTTATATCTTGATATTTAGGAGACTCTGAATCTTCAAAATCTGGTGACACCAAGTCACAGACGTTTTCACCATTATGCAGATTTAGGGCTCTTGAATGCAATCCAATCTCCCAAGTTTGATCGATTCAGTACCATATAGTATCTTTTGCTACTAACCAATGAGCCTTGAAGAAACCTATTTGTTTTCCCTGAAGGAAATCGAAAGTGCTATTTTGATGTTAAGCATCACGGATATATTATGAAATAGAATGTAAAAATTATGAGTTTTGAAGATAAAACATCTAACTTGCAGTAAGCCGTTTTAGTCTAAACTGACACCAGACCTATTCAGGTCCTTTCCCCTCTGCCTGAAAAGATATTTTTGGTAGAAATGTTGGACAAGCAGGGTTCTTATTCAATAACCTACCATCCCTAACTTGACACTCTAGCTGAAGCTGAGTGTTATCATGTTTAAGCAAGATTTTAAGCTCCTGGACACTAATTTCTGAAAACCACATTGTAATTTTGGAACCACACTGTGCTTTTGCTTGATTTAACTTGATGTTCTTTCTCAGCAAGTGGTTTTTACAGTTCATGTTTACAAAAATATTGGGTAGCCTCATTTGCTCTGCCTGCTTGATTATAGTTCCTGATGCAATCTCTAACACAAGGATCCCATTGAAGAGTTCATTTTGGTTTCCATATGTTGGCAATCATGTAATGCAGTTTACAGTGTGATTTTTGGAGAGTCTCAATTCTTCTAGTAGTGTTTAGAAATATTAGTACAAATATTTGGTTTTATCACATTGAAAGGGGTTGTTGTAGGAGGCAAATAGCATAGGAGTTAGAATTTTGACATGTTTTTCAAGAAGGGGGCTAAAAGGAGGTATAGTGGCAGGGATCTCTGTAGAACACCACTGACTAAAATTTTTTGAAAAGATTGTTCTACAATTTCCCCATCTGTTACATACTGGATTTCTCTTGCAAAGACAAAGCTTAATGAAACATACATCCTGAATGTAAAATATGCTGAAGGCAGAATAACAATCACCAACTCCTGCCCAGTTTAATGTTTACTCTAACAAATGAGTTGCCTGCACAGATGTTCAGTGTTATAATTTCTCATGGTGGCTAGTCCTCATTTTCATCTTTGAAATGCTATTTTAAAATCCTGGAAAGAACATTTAGTTTTTAAATTGAGCAGATTAGTGATAATCTCATTAGCAAGCTGGGTGGCAAATTTCATTTAGTGTGTGGTTTCACTGTGAATCTTCGGAAATTCTGAGAATTCATTATTGCTAAACTTTCTGCTCAACAATGTCTTACCTAAATGGAAAAGTCATGCACACTTGTATGAGTTGGGGCTTTTATAGGAACTGGCAGCCTTGATAGATATCCTTAGAGTGATGAGGTGGAGTGTATCAGTTAGTGTTTACCACAGTAATGCTGCATAACAAACCACCCCAAAAATCTGATCCATATAACAAAAAGCATTTATTTCTGGCTCATGAATATATGAGTCAGCTTGTCTGGGCTCAGCTAGACTTGGCTCCAGGCTATGGGCTCAATTTAAATCTGTTTCAAGTATCCCGTGTGTTTCTGAGACAAGTGGGCAGCTCCCCAAGTCATGTTCTTCTCATATTGATGTCAGGGTGCAAGAGGACAAGCCTAATCATGCAAGTACATTGAATAATACCCTACTTGCCAAAGTAGACATGTGGCTAAACCCAAAGGAGCAGAGAAATATATTCTGCCTGTAGTGGAAGAAACTGCAAAAACCACAGGGCAAAATGTATGGATATAGGAAAGGGCGAAGAATTAGAACCAAAAATTCAATCTACCACATGCAGCTTCTCTTGGAATATGTCAAATGATAATGAAATAATATTTAAAATATCTTATTGTGATGTTATAGCATAAGCATACCTTTTTCTTGTCCTATATGCAGAGATAAAATCTGCTAACTACAATGTAGAGGTCACTGTTCCTTCCTTTTTTTAATTATTTTTTAAAGCATCAGAACCCCCTTTTAAAACAATTTTATGTAGACTTCAGTTTATGAAATGGATAATGGTGGAGCTGCTCCAGTGGGAAGGCAGAGAGAGGCGTGAGTTGGGGATAGCGTTGTCAGCCAAAATACAGAATGTCCAGCTGAATTTGAATTTCATATAAGCAATGAATAATTTTCTAGTATAAGTATGTCCCATGATGTCCTTTTGTTTTTTCTTTTCCCTACTTTTCCTCTTCCTGCTTCTCTTCTTCGTCCTCCTCATCCTCTCCCTGCTAAATCTGTCGACTCTAGTTGACAGCAACACACAACTAGGCCCATTCCACCTGCTCCTTTACTACCTGCTACAGTCACATGCCCTTGGCCTGCTCAGATGGGGCCATGCTTCTCTCCTCTGGGCTGTGGGAACAGCCGGTTTCTAGACCCTAACCTGTCTTCCTCAGGCTCTTCCTTGGGAAATACAGTTCAGAAGGGACTCTATCCCACGTGGCCTCCTGGTCCTATCCTGTGATTCCTTCAGGAAATCAGTTGTTGGGGAAGAAAACTGACACTGCACTGAAGACTGAGCCCGGAAGAGTAAACCAGAGACTGATGGAGACTCTCTCCATAGTCACCAGCATTAGATGCCAGAGTAAGCTCTGCAAAAGAAGCCACACAATTCTTTGTAAAAAGAGTTCTGGGGCTTAAAAAAAGAATTAGAGAAAGGAATGATTGCAAAACCCATGTCGTTATAGTTTCTTATCAGTGTAGTGATTGATTCCTCATTGAGCACCTGAAAGATTCATTGTTGTTCAAGGTGGACGTGTAAGGGCCAGGCATATGCTGCCTCCCCAAATCCCCTCTCCCCTGGCCTCTGCACCGGAGCAGCTCCACCATCATGCGTCTCATATACTAAGATTCTGAATGACCTTGTTTGAGATGATTACGGGTTCTCAGTGGACAAGGCAAGCACTTGAGGTAGCTCTTCTTGCCTTTTAGAAGCTTGGTTTCTCTGACCCTCTGTCTGCACTATTTCTGCAGAACAGTGAGCACCTTAAGTTTAGACAGGGAAACTCAGCACTGTTAAAACTGATGTGATTGATTTTATTCCTTCAAAGCTGGGATTTAAATTCTGGGAATGTGGGGAAAACCTCAGGCCACACTGAAATGGAAGTTGCTTTAGATTTATGCCTCTGTAAATCATAAACAGATGGGCACATAAAAGCCTATAGACTGTTGTATTGAAATATTGCTCCTTTATCAGCAGGAAAGACTTCCTGAAGATTTTAATGAGTGGGAAATATTTAATCTGCTTTCCTGCAGATATCAGCAGTGAGCTCAAAATTTCCGAAAAAAGCACTTAAATGCTTTTGCTTTTATTGGTTTATTTTCCATATTCTAAGGAAGTTCAGAAGGTAGAAGTCTCAGGAATACTTGGATGAAGGCCTTGCTGCAGTTATTTGTGGTGCTGGGGGACAGAGAAGGATTGAGGAGAGATTTGATTTCCCTCCCTCGTTTGGCAGGAGCAGGCTGAAGCCACAGGCACCAGTGTGTTCTTTGGCCTACTGTCTATCCATTCAAACAATAAATAATGCATTGAATTTATTCATTTACTTCAAACAGTAACTGTAAAGGAAAAAAGCAAAAATCATTTTCATGTCTCAGAAAGGACAGAAAACTCTATATGCTTTAGAATTAAAAGCCTGCACAATAAATGGAAATATTTAAGCAGAGTAAGAAGACCTTATATATTACATAGTTTCAAATGGCTAGAAGGAGGATATTGAATGTGCTCAACACAAAGAAATAATAAATGTTTGCGATGATGGATATGTGAATTTCACTGATCTGATCACTATCCGTTAATATGTATCGAAACATCACTATGTACCCTATGAAGATTGTACAATTATTATATGTCAGATTAAAAAAATTGAAAAAAAGACCTTAATGAGAAACTAGAAAATAAAACACAAGTAACACTCAATCTGCAGTGATAATAGGTAATGTGGTAATTGTCACTTTAAATGTGTTTTGGGAAAAAACCCAAGATGTTTGCTATCCTCAGTGTCTTGCCCTTTAAGATGAGATTTTATTTATTTTTGGAGCTGCTGCAATGTGGTGCTATTATTAAGACTAGCAAAGGTGGGTTCTCTGTTTTGCAGAGGACCGTAAAGCACCTGGAGCCATCAGCATGCAATTTATGTAATCTTGTTAGAAGGCCCTGATACCATTTTCTGGGAGAAAAGAAGTTATGAACATGCCTGCAAAGGGCTTTGCACACATGAAATGCTCTACAGAGGCTCACTTACCACTGAGTTTTCACCAGCATCACTTCCTTTCTGGATTAACACAAAAGCACAAGGCTCTGCCGCCTGGATACCAGAAAGTGCCCAGCAGCAGAATACAATTTTATTTCATGATTTACATGAAAGATATTCAGGAGATTCTACTGCACAAGTAGTTTGGAACTGCAGTTACAACATTAAGGTTGTAAACATTTTATTCTCTTGCAACCTACATGACACATTGGATGCTTGTAATTATTACAAGAACGGCAAGGCCATGGGATAAATTGCGCTATCTGCAAGGTGACAAATCTGACAAATGCGTATAATAGTCATGTGGAAGGAATGGGGGCAGGGGGAGAGAGAGAGGGAGAGATCAGTGGACATTTTTATTTATTGCTTATAATAGCACTGCTCCTGGTAGATTGGGGATGCTTTTGTGTAGCTTTTTAATGCAGAATGGGCTTGCTTTTATATCTGATCACTCATGGGAGATACTACTGATGAATAGGTGAGTGTTTGTCAAAGTGGGGAAAACAACTAACCTAATTTGCTCACTTTGTAGACATACATCATTTAATATAAATTTGCCCATAGGTGATTTTATGCCACCCCCACTTTTTGCTAAAATTTGTTTTGCCCGAATACCCCCAGCTAGAAAATGGACGAGCTTGGACTTGAACCCAGATCTGTCTGATCATAAAACCCTCTCTCAATTCCACTACATGGCCACCAAGGTAAGAATGGCCTCAATCTCCATTTACGCAACCAGTTTACCAAAGCCTTTGTAAAACATGGTAAGAGGTCTTTCATAGGTATAGGGTTTTTTTTTAAATTCAGTGCATGATAGAATTATGTGTTAATTGTGACCACATGTGTATACTTCAAGTGGCACTTTACCCATTCTCTTTTGACCCTAAAGAAAATAAATAATTCCTCCAAAATTAATGTTAATAGTTTTGTAGAATCTTACTAAATATGGAATATTGTGACATACACTGGGAAAAGCCCCATGCTAGGTGTTTGGAGACCCAGGTTCTGGGCCTGCCTTGCCATTATCTAACATGCAACTTTTAATAAACCATCTGCTTCTATAATTTCCTCATTGTAAAATGAGGACAATAAGTGGATTCCAGTGGACAAACCCCAGGTCAGCATCTCCAGGTGTGGATAAGGAGCTTAGGCCAGGTGCAGGGGCAGAATATATGTGGGGTGGGGGTGGGGGTTGCTGGATGCAGCCTGTTTTGGGGAGACCTTTAAATGCTCATGAGCCTTCCCACTGGCCAAAGTCAGGCCATACTCTGAGCAAACTTTAGGGGGATGCTGCTAACTGCCGCCGTGCAAGGTGTAATTAGAAGCAGCATTCTGCTCTATTTGGCTCCTTGTGTATTAATTCCCCTGTGTAATATATCTGCCTAATGATAATCGTTCCTAATATTTATTCCCTGAACATTCAGTTGACTAAGTTTGCCCTGCATTTTTGTGATTTTTATCTGTACTAATTGTTAAGGAAGAAAAGAGAGGCCCAAATTCTACTAGATATCACCTGGGTTATAACTGAGTGTGTATATATATATGTGTGTGTATACATATTTAAGTGTGTGTATATATGCACATATGTGTGTTTATATACACATATAATGTGTATAGACTTTATAACTGAGTGTATATATGAGTATATGTGTTATAAATGAATATATCTATATGTCTGTATACACATTTATACATATAGGTATATATAAATATATATATACATATTTATTCCAGAAAAAGTCTTCTAATAAAAAGAAAACATTCTTGTATGTGTTCGTGAGTGTGTGTGTGTGTGTGTATGTCTGTGTGTGTGTGAGAGAAAGAACAAAAGAGAAAATGAGCAAGCCTTGGTAAAGCCCACTCTCTGCCCTGGGTTCAAACAAAAGATTTCCAGAAATCACTAGAAACAATTCAGAGTAAAGCAGAGGCCAGGCTGTTCTCCAAGGATGGCTCTCTACTTACCGATCTGTCCCAGAATGTGCAAGTAGTGAAACAGAATGTGTGCCTTAACATCTGACTCAACGAGGCTGTCCACAGCAGCTCTCTCTGACAGAACGTTCTGAGAGGACAGAAATGTCCCCTACGGTAACCACCAGCTGCATGTGGCTTCTGAGTTCTTGCGATATGGCTAGTATGACCAAGAAGCTGACTTTTCTAAAAACTTAATTTACATTAACTTAAATTTAAATCCAAATAGCCACAGGGATCTAGTGACTACTATATTAAACAGCACAAATTCAGTTTAGGTACTAAAACACCCTGCTATTGGATCCCTCCTTGCTCTTATTTAGCCAAGTGACTAAATATACACTCAGTTTCAATCTGCCCTCAGCTCTCTCAAGTGTTCTCTAAGAGGACTTCTAGTCTGAAATCCATGCTACTCCAGGAGCACCAAAGTAGAGACGAGGCTGAAAAATGGAGAAAAAAAAGACAAAAAATCTTTGGTTCATTTTCATCTTTTAATTCTATTTTCTCTCCCCCACCATTAAAAACCATGTTAAAAACCGACCACCAAACACATAGTGATCATTTTTTTGGTCTGGAAGTATCTTCCCTAAATTGTTCATGGCCATGGAACATATTTTCTTTTCTATATAGCACCCAAAGAGGATTTTCTAAAATCTAATCCACTTAAAGTCCTTTGCAGCTTCTCCTGGTGGCCTAAAGATAAAGTTCTTCTTGCTCAGCACTCTGTGTTCTACTTATACCCAACTGTCTGCCTTACCTCCTGGGATCTGCTTGCTGGCCTCTTGTCATTCCACATGCTGCCACCTCGGCCTGGGACACTTCTCCCTCCTGCTCCCATCCTTCTCCCTGATGCTCCAAGTCCTATCACCCCAGAGCAGTGTAGAAGTCACAATTGCCGTCACTTTCCTTGGGCCCCTAGGAGGCAGAAGAGCACAGTGATTCAGAGTGCAGGCTCTGCAGTGAGATGGCCATAAGCCTATTACTGCCTCCATCTGCCTCCAGCTGGGCCAGGTGCTTCTCCTTTCTGCTCTGGCTGTGACCTTTTAATAACACCTCCAAATTGCATTGCAATAATCTATTTTCTTGTCT
Source organism: Daubentonia madagascariensis (assembly GCA_023783475.1). NCBI lineage: Eukaryota > Metazoa > Chordata > Mammalia > Primates > Daubentoniidae > Daubentonia > Daubentonia madagascariensis. The sequence goes on along the minus strand of JAKFHU010000258.1, from coordinate 10,045,433 downwards.
GTCTCCTTCACTAACCCAGCGTTTTTCAAACCGTAGGTCATAAAATCAACTTAATGGGTTGTGATTGGCATTTTAAAAAATGAATAGAATAGAATAGAAAATATCAGAATCCATTTATGGCTCCTTAATATCATTTTGCAAAATCATAATTGTTTAATTTTTACACACGTGCATAAATACATATAAATATATTTGTGCGTGTGTGTGCATTTGTGCATGGAGTCATAATGTGAACTGAGATTTATTTAGGTTATTAAGTATGAAGTGTCTGATTTCCTTAAGTACTAAGTTTGACAGTTGATATCTCTGACAGTTTGCTTTGACACTTCTTGTTTTATTTTTATTGGGAAGGTACATCCTCAGTTTTTCAAATGCATGGTTTGGCTTGTGATTATCTTTCAAATATTTTTTTAGAGCACTTTTTGTGAAACCATGGATAAGTCAAAAATTCGTGTTATTTTCTAATATGAGTTCTGTAATGGAACCAATGCAGCACAGACAGCTCGAAATATCAACGAAGTGTTTGGGAAGGATGTGGCTAATGAACTCACAGTATGTCAGTGGTTTGAGAAGTTCTGTTCTGGTGATTTTAATCTTGAAAATGAGCCATGTGGGCGACCTGAGACCAAGGTGGATATGATGAGCTGAAAGCTGTAGTGGAAGCAAATCCATCTCACCTATGCGTGAATTAGCAGCAAGGTTTGATGTTCCTATTCCAACAATATTGGACCATTTGAAACAAATTGGCAAGGTAAAGATGCTGGACAGATGGATTCCACATGAATTAAACAAATGTCAGAACAGAAATCGTCTCAAAGCCTTTCTTTGCTGTCACGTCACAAAGGCGAACCATTTCTACACCCTATTGTTATGTGTGATGAAAAATGGATTCTTTTTGACAATCGCAAGCATTCAGCACAATGGTCGGATAAAGATGAAGTGCCAAAACACAGTCCAAAACCAAATATTCATTAAGAAAGGCTAATGGTGTCTGTTTGGTGGTCCAGCGCTGGTATTACCACTACAGCTTCGTGAAACCTGATCAAACGATTACAGCGGATGTCTACTGCAACCAATTGGATGAAATGATGAGCATGGTTGTGATTAAGCAGCTGAGATTGGTCAATAGAGACGGGCCAATCCTCTTGCAAGACAACACTCCATCACATGTGACACAAACAACACTGCTCAAACTACAGTAGCTGAACTTGGAAACTCTGTCATCCACCGTATTCACCAGACCTTGCACCGACTGACTACCCCTTCTTCCAGGCTTTGGACCACTTCTTGCAAGTAAAAATATTCAATTCTCAACAAGCTGTGGAAAACGCCTTTCACGATTTCATCGCCACTCGCTGTCCAGGCTTCGTCGCTGCTGGCATAAACAAGCTACCGTTGAGGTGGCAAAACTGTGTCGATAGTGTAGGTGCATACTTTGATTAATTGTATTGGTTCTTGTTTGAGATATAATAAACTACACTTCTGATTCGAAACTAGACATTTCATATTTAATGACCTTAATAAAAAGGTTTTAAAAAGCACTGCACTAGACTGAAACTTCTGGGACATATGGACAGAGGCATATTCATGGCTGCATCTCTAATACCTAACACAGTGTCTAAACCGCTGACCTGAATAAATTCATGTTGAGGTAGGCAGGGTAGGGAAGGCAGGACGAAGGCCAGAGAAAGGCAGGCAAGCTGCCAGCAGGGGTCAGGACCAGGAGCCTTGCCAGTGAGCCCAGTGCAAGCAAGCACTATTACGAGACACTACAAGGCTGAGTGTGGATATCACGTTGGTGTTCGTTGTGGGAGTCAGTGGATACAGATGGGCTGAGCAGTGTTCAAAGTGAGTCCTGAGGGTGAAGTCAAGGCCAGGGTTGGGGCTCAGAGATTCAAATCTGCCTTGACAAAGGTAAAGCCATGATTTGAGTTTTGGAACTTGGGTTCTTCCTTGTCACTTCTGACCACACCTTGTCCATGAGGTATGTAGTGGCCTCCCTTCCACACGACCTCTCTCCTCCCTTACCTCCCCTTCCTTTCCTCTCCTCAGTACTCTTGTTTGCTGACTCCCTGTCAGTGCTCCTCTCTCACCATGCCAATCCTGAGGTAGGCCCAGTGGCAGGAAGGAGTCATGAGTTATTTCCTGAATTGCATTCTTTGTCAATCAGATGCAGGACCCATCTCCCGCAGCCCAGTGTCACCTTTCCCCAGGTCAGTCTCTCTAAGTCCTGCTTCCTGTCCTAGTGTGCTAGTCCTGCACCAATCCCTCCCTCCTGGTCTCTTGTCAGCCAAGGGGGAGGTCTTCCACTAGAATCTCAAAATACAGCAGTAAGGGGGCAAGCAGGCAGAGAGTTCAGCCTGGGAGCCCTCAGACATCATTTGCCAAGGTGGCTGAACACAAGAGGGGCTTTCTACAGCAAGCATATTTATACTCATGACTTTTTCTTTTGTTGAAGAACTTATTTAGGGGGGGATTCCAGGTGTTTTCCTTTGGATGAAAGACTAGCCCTATATTGGTCAAGTATGCTAACAGGCAGGCTCTTCCTGCAATGGTTGAGCTGTCTCTGACAATAAAGCACCCACTTCTGTGATAGTGAATACAGGAAAGAAAAAATGGAAATAAAGACCAGGCTGAAGTTCCTGAAATCTTTTCAAGACATCACAATGTCTTTTTAGTTCCTATTATGCATGGGAGCTATTGTATGCATGATCCAAATGACAGGTAATCCTCACATCATAAGCGTTGAGACTTGGAATAAGTTTGCTGCTCGTTTTGATGTGGTTTTGTTGTCTGCCTTCTGCATCCACAAGGAAAGAGGTGGGAACCACTGTTCCCTGAGTACTTGCTGGGTGCCGGGTGTTGTCTTCCCTTGATTCTCTTCTTTCTCCATGCAATCGACTTTTCAAGTCCTTTTCTGTCCCCCAGACTGGAATAGACAACAATCCCGTGCGTCAGATGCAGAGCCATGCTGTTAAAGCACAGGTGCCCAGTCCTAGATGAGCAGAAGTTAAATATTTGCTTAAAGGACTTTCCCCTTTCTAATTACTAATGACAATGGATCTCAAACTTTTAAAAAGTACAGCACACTTTTTTCAAATGAAGTCTTACCTGGAATAGTACACAAATGAAAAAGAAATAAAAATTTTAACAAAGCAGAGATGCTATTCTGATTGAAGAGGTTTGTGAGTGGAGCCTGGGTCCCTAACCCACAAGACCCTCAGGCACATTCCTATGGGTTCTGAGAGATTTGGGCATATTCAGTGGAGCACAAAAGCAACCAATAGCAGTCACCTCTACCAAGGGAATTCTCTGTGTAACAGAATGTTGCTAAAATTTAAATGCATTGTTCCTTTGCTACTCATGACGTTATAAAATTTATTATTATTATTAATTGCAGTATTAGTATCAGCATATCATCCCCATTCTGCAGAAAAGGAAACTGAGGCTTAAAAAGTTTAGACATGTTCCTTACGTAGTAGAGCCTGGATTTAACTCTAGATAGGCTGACTCTGAAGCCAACATTCTTAACCATCATACATTCATTCATTCATTCATTCAACAAATATTTATTGAGCACTTTCCATAGGTCAGGCATGCTCTAGGTTAACAAAACAAGCAAAAATTTCTGCCCTTGTGGAGCTGACAGTTTAATTTGGGAAAGTAGATGAGTAGGATATAGACAATAAATCAAATAAGTAAGTAAGAAATAGTGTGTTAGATGGTGATAAATGCTCTGACGGACAATAAAGTAGAAAAGGATGATAGAGAATATGGGGGAATTAAAAATATAAGTAGAGTCAGTAGAGGCCTCATTGAGAAGGTGAGTACTATGGTATTTTAGCTAGATTTGAAAAGTAAAACACCCTTGGGTCGAAAAAAGGAATTTACTGTTAAATCAGAAGTTATTAAATTACATTAATTAAATGAGGTAAAATGAACAAAATCTCAAAAACAAGCCTTTCTAGTGGGTAAAACTTACAGGCAATTGTTATGTTAACCATTGTTAACATAAAAATTATTGTGTTAATTTGACTTAAGATGCATTCAAAAATGGATTCTCCCACATTGGCATCTTTGTCCACAGAATAGAAATTCCTTGCTATAGGAGAAAATTTGCTCATGGACATGTGTTCAGGGTGTTTTGCAGAAGCTTTGGACATAGGGCGTTCCATTTGTCAGCGGCAATCACTCAGGGTGTTCTCGTTTTGACGGTGACTGCTGGTTTTGATTAGGAAGGATTTCCTTGCTGCTTTCTGCTGACTGTTGATGCATTCTGTTCCTTCACAGTTTACTTGGCAGCTGTTCTATTGCAAATCCAGGAGAGATCTGATAAATTTAGCACTGATTAAAAATGGAATCCTTGAACTGTAAGATGGGTTAAGGTACAATTGCTTAGCACAACTATTTTCTTTCCCTCTTAGGGAAATAGCTTACTAAGAAAGCCTGGTGCAAAACATACAATTTGATCTCAAACTGCTTAATTGCCCATTAACTTAGGCAATTATTTGCTCTCTATAAAAGTCTGGGGTCTTTGTGAGACCACCTTATGTTGTCTGTAAGTCACCCATAGTAAAATCATAATAACAGACCACAAAGTTGTCAGCAAAAATGAAGCAAGACCTGAATTTGTGCCTGCCTGTTAGGCCGGCTATGAAGTTACAGTTTTGTAAGCAACAGAGGTAGCAGCAACCAATTAGAAAGCCTCATGTTTGTGACGATTAATTATTAAGCACAGAGCAGGCCTTCGTGTGGGCGAAACAGAACCTCCCACACACTCAAGTTCAACAAGATCTTATTGAACAGCCACCATGTGCGAGGCCTTGGACAAGGTGCTGAGTTTACAGTGATGAATAGTGATGTAGGGTAATTACAGGCTGGCTGAGCGTGTGCTTCACAATGCCAACTTCAGTAGCTTGACAAGAATGCTGCGGTATCCACCATTGTGATCATTTCTTTGTACTAGAACATTTTCTCCTAAAAGTCCTTGTCAAATGCAAATGTCTTGCCTGGAAAAGGTATTAACCATTATGTGGGTTAGCAGAGGTTAGACTTCCAACAGAATCAGCAATTGCCTATTTAGATAACACCTACCGAGCACCTAGTATGTGGCAGGCACTGTTTGAATGAAACAAACATTAATTTCCTGCTCTCAAAAATTTACAATTTTGATGAGAGAAGAGAGAGAAACAGACTAACACATACCTAGGTGGTGTGTCAGATAGTGACAAATAAAGCCAGGTAAAGGGATAAGGAGGGATAAGGGTGGGACATGATTACTTTTACACAGGGTTATCAGGAAGTAACTTTTTCATAAGGTGGCAGTTGAATAAAGACAGAAAGGAAGTGAGAGAGAGAGAGAGAGAGAGAGAGAGACAAACAGCAATGTGGGCAGAAGGAACAGGGAGTGCCAAGGCCCTGAGGTGGGAGGGGCTGTTGATGAGACCCAGGAAGATGGCAGAGTCCAGAGTGGCTGGAGCATGGAGGTCCCACAAAACACAGGAGCAGATGAGGTTTGAGAGGTAGCAGTGCGAAGCTCATGTTGGAAAAATACACCAGTAGATTTGGGTGGGAGGATGGACCCTGGTGCAACTAGCTGGTGGATACTAGATAGAAAAGGTGAGAGAGATGGATAAATTAAAAGGAAAAGCAGAACTGGAAGACAGAAATCAAAGTGTTCAAGGACAGCTTTCTCCTCTCTCATATTTTTCTATCCAGGACTGATCCCTTGCTACCCATCATCTCCCATAATGTTAACTACTCAACCTTGACCACGGGCTGAGTCGCAGCTGGCCCCAAAACAGTCTGCTTTTGCTAATGTTTGTCTTGCCTCCTTTTTCCTGGACTAGCTTCCTGGAAAACCAACCAAACCAGCCTGAGAGTCAGAAGATGCGGTTTCCAGCACTGGCTCTGCTATCAGTAAACATGTGACTTGTGGCATTTTCCCATTTCATGAGTGAGAGATCCCAGGGCCAGAGAGATGAAGTTCACCTACGGCTTCCTAGAATCCATAAGCACTTGGTCTAGACACAATGTAGCCTTGATTCATACTTTTAATTTTACCCTAGTTTTCTGTATTGATGCCCATGAACTCTGCTCTTTGACACTCCACAGGCCATAATCAAGTAAATGTGCAGTAGAGGCTTCCTTAAGGGACCCCGGTTTGTGGATAAGGCACCTGGGTTCACTAGAGACACATGTCCTCAAATCAGTGATTTTCTACTTTAGCTCCCCACAAATCACCTGGAACTTATATAAATGCAGATTTCTAGAGAATAACCACAGATTTTGGATTCAATAAGTTTGAGGTGAGGCACAGGATGCTATCATTTTAATAAGGGCCTCAGAGGATTCTGAATCAGATGGTGGTGGTTTGAGAAACACAGAGATGCACAGTGGTAATAACTGTAATGTTGGAGGTGTGTAGGTGGTGGCAGTGGTGGTGGCAGTGGCAGTGCCCTATGGTAGTGTTTGGAGATAGGATAGTGGAAGTGGAAGTGGTCATAGTAGTGGTGACGGTGACAGAGGTGGCATGGTATTCATGGTGGTGGTGGTGGAGGAGGAGGTGATGATGGTATTGGTTGGAGATGGTAGAAGGATTAATGTAGTAGTGTTGGTGATAGTGGTAGTGATGGTGGTTGTGGTAGTTCTGGTGGTAATGATCATTCTTGGGTGCAGTGGTACTGCTGCTATCACTTAGTTTCCCTGGGGACATCCAATGGAGTTCAGCTTCTGTTTCTCTAGGTACGTGGACCTCTAATGGCGTCGCCTCTTCCTGAAATATAATATATCTGTCTAGATCTGATATATAAATTGACTGCCAGGGTTATTCTTCCAAATGACTACAGACATTACTCCTCATATCCAGCTAAATAGCTCATGTTTATTGAGCTTTTGTCATATGCAAAGCATTCTACTTGGATTTTCTCATTGAATACTTAATGCAGCCCTATGAAATAGATGTTATTATTATGCCTGATTGAAAGATGAGGAAACTGAGGGTTAGAAGATTTAAGTGATAAGTAGTAAGTGGTTGAGTCAGACTTCAGTATAGAGAGCTTTTGGTGGATTCTGGAATTTGGTTGTCTGGGCTATTCAATCAGTTTCTATGTGCCTGGCACATGGCAGAAACTTATTAAATGTTCAAATGAACAAATAAAGCAAGATAGTTTAAGAGTAAACCAGGTAATGCTGAATACTTAATCCATATTAAACTCCTTTTAGTCTACTTAAAAGTGAAGTAATACCAAAACCTAACATTTGCCAGGTGATGGCAGGTATTAGTTTCCAGCATCTAGCCTAGTACCTGGCATATAGTTAATGACCTCAGTAAATACTGATTAAATCAATTAATGAATGAAATGTTTTTCTCATAGAGTTTGGTGAATAACTCATGACAAAATATTCACCGATGATTCAGAATATTTGACCATGTAGATATTGTTTGAAATAGTGGAATCTGAGAAAGCAGTTTTACAAGACACAGTGAAAGAGCTTGCCCAGAGGGTACATCAGGACACATGTGAGGAAGGATGGAGTTGTCCGGTGAAGACAATCTTGCATCAATGCTAGCAGAATACACCATTGCCTACCCGGGCTGGGGAGGTGGCACCACAGGTTCTCCCTCACCTCCCTGACACTTTAAATCCCTTCATGAAGAGATCAGTCATAATTCTCAATAAGATTGAAGGTTTCAAATGCAACTGACCCCTGGAGAGGAACGGCTTTGGCGTAAGTTTGCTCTGAAAGGAAAGTGGCTGGGATCTGTGTCTCCTGAGAGCATATTGGAATTGGTGGGGATGCAGAGTGGGGGGTAAAGGAACATTGGAGGGAACATTGGATGCTATTGTTTCACCAACTTTAAGTGTTTGCATAGATTCTCCCTGTGTTCCGAAATCTTTTCCCTTCTCACATTTTGATGTACTCCTCATCCCCCTATTAGTCTCCATTTCTACTCCAAGAGATGCATTAAGTCTGCACAGGAACGAACAGCTTCCTGTCTTGTCTGTTGGGATGAAAGGGCCAGTGTTGGTTCCACTGTTGTACACCTGGATGAACAGACCAGGCCACAGACTGAGGACTCTGCCTCTTGCTGTGTGATGCTCTCAAATTTATGCCCTTTAATCTTACAGTACTAAGACTGCCCAGGTGCTTGGCTTTGCCTACACATTTAATCGTAGCTTCCTTGTGGGTCCAGAAACTGTTCTTTTGAGCTGGAAATTTAAAAAGCAAGTAAGAAATAAAGCTTCCCTGTAGGAACAGAGGCCTCAGAGAAAAGTGATTATTAAATACAATCTTTGATTATGAAAAAGCACTCTTAAGAGAATTACGTTTAAATAGTCCAGCCCCGTCTGCTTTTGCCTCTTCTACAAGAAGGTTTTCTGATCAATAGCAGAAATATGAGAGAGGCCCCAGCCATCTTAACTCCAGCTAAGCTGAATGGCCCAGATAAGTGAATGGTGCTTTGTTTTCAGCTTTGCTTCAGTCCAATAGAGCATTTTAGAGAAATTTCCCACTAACTCCAAAGTGTTTAGGTCTGCAAGCCTTTTAAGATCATGTAATCTGGATTTAATACATAGTCATCATCTTCCTCCAGGGATTATATTCTCAAGAGTTTTCACAGGGCTAATACTTGCCATTCACATGGTAAATTACCCAAGGACCTGGCCAGGGATGTAGTAACAGCACTGGGTGGGGAACTTTGTACAATGTCGCCAATTCTTTGCACTGGGTAAAAGCCACGGCTGATTGGAAAGACTGTTGTGATGTTCATGGATAGCTTAAGATGGCTACTTTGTTTTCTTTGCAGGGAAAGTAACAATAATGAACTTGACTTGTCTCCTTGTCTTGTGGATGCCTGCTTGTACTGGTGCAAATGTCATTGTCCACCTGCATGTGTTCATTCTACACACATTCATTGTGAATCTGCTGTGTTCCAGCTCTCTACTGTGTGACTGGGTAAAAGTGTGAACAAGGCAAAGTCCCTGCCTTCAAGGCTATCACTTGTTAGCAGGAAATATAAGCAAATAATTACTGTTAGGCCAGAGCCGAGAGGAAAACACTCGAAGCCCAAAGATATAAAGAACTATTTATTTGAGCATCTGGGTGCAGATGGGTGGAAGCCGAGAAAGGAGTCCACCCCGAAATGGGGTCTAGTGAGTTTTTTATAGAGGAGTTGGGAGGAGGGAGTGGAGTTGGGGGAAAATTAAATAATAATCGCAGTATATAGCAAGTCCTTGACGTTTGGGAGGAAGTGGTGCCGTAACAGCAGCTAGTCCTTGAGATGTCTTTGTTTTTAGTCACATCCCCCTTTTAGGCTCTTAAACCTTCCCCATTTTGCCTGCTCAGCTGCCTTTTATCTCCCTTCCTCCCTCACATCCCCTTTTCTGGTTTTGCAAACCTTCCCTCTGGGTACAGACCACATACCCAACAATTACAATATGTTTAAGTGCAATACTAGAGCTATGTTCTGCATGTTAGGTGGTCCTCAGTGACCACTGGTGATCTGCAGAAGACTGGCGTAACCAGTCTTCTCCCTTTTCCAGTTCATACACATGGGTCCCCAAAGTCCTCCTTTCCTCTGCTTCCCTGTATGGAGTCTCAGACAAATTCTCCTGGCTTCACATCAAGGAGTCCCACCAAATTCTCTGTGACTTGGGAGTTGGCTGATACCCACGCCTTTAAGAATTCTGTGCCTATTAAGATAAGTTTTTCACCCGAATTCAAAAGTATATACCAGGAAAGGAAAGAGTGTGATTCACTCCTCTTGCAGATCATGAAAGGTTTCACGCAGAATAATGATTGATCTGGATCTTGAAGACTCAGTAAGAGTTTCGCAAATGTCAAATGCTATGCCTGAGAAGCACACATCCTCCACAAAAGCAGCAGTGCATTGCCACCTTTTCCTCAGACCTGCTGTTAGGACCAACCACCCTTAATGCTCTGATTCCTCAGACACAAATAAAGCTTTCCCTTCCCTGAGCACCCTGTTACTCTTTAATTTGATGGCAAACATTTCTTGAGTGTTACTATGAGAATGGAGATGTCATGGAAGGGTGTGTGTGTGCACGTGTGTGCACGTGTGCGTGCGTGTATTTGTTTAAAGAAAAGGGACAGAATTCTATATTATATGGGGACAGAACAGGTGTAAGTAAATTAGGTGTGTTCTAATATCTGGTGTAGAATGTAGGCAAACAGATGATCTGTTTTCTTTTTTAAGAAAATAAAACAAACAACCAAAGAAAGGAAGGGTTTCAATAAAAGTCTTGTAGTGCTCCTAAACATCAGAGTACCCCAACCCTAAAATCTCCTCCAGCTGGACACACATAAGACAAAAACCCAGAGTGGTCAAAGTGCCAATAGTAAATCATATGGCCCTTGCTTACATATTAAAAGCATTATTCAATCAGTCACTTCCTAATACACACTTTAATGCAGTTCATAAGTAAGAAGGGATTTGGCCATGTTTCTCTTTTTTTCTTTTCCCAGTGGTCTTAGGGTGAAGATAACAAGGTCTGAAACAGACAGACCATATGCAGGACACTGTACTGGATGTATTCCTGCTTCAGAGCTTTCCAACCCATGACCTACACCTCACCTTCTACTTTGAGCAGATCCCTCAGAGGCACTCAGTAGAACCTCTATTCTGATGACCCTGTCCATGCCCCAAGTATCCAGTAGGGCTATTAACTTCACTGATCTTTCTCATGATGATCAAAGGAAATCAGAGGAAGAAGAAACCAGGAGAGAGACATTATAAAGATCTTTCTGAGTGGTGTACTATCTGTTCCTTTCCTCCAGAGAGTGATAAGCAGAGACATTATTGCTGTTCAGGTTAACAGCATTTACTGAGCTCCCAACTGAAAGGTTAAGAGCTCTGACTCAGGAGTCAGACAGACTGGATTTGAATCCCAGCTCTTCTGCACCTTACCAGGAATATAATAAGTTATACCTTACCAGATCCAGCTAAGATGCCCAGCCCATGCCTCGGTTTCTCATCTGAGAAAATGCAAACCTACCTCAAAGTAATATTCTAAAGAATAAGAAAATTCATATACCTTAAGCACATAATGTAGTAATCATGCAATAACCAATAGCATTAGTGTTACAATTTAAGCAATATAAAATAATCAATGAGTACTTTTTTCCTATTGAGGATAGGTCACATTCAAAGGAGAGAATTAATTATTTTCCCTTGGAAAACAAGATTTAGCTCACCATTTTTTATTTTAGTAGTTCTAATTAGAAAAATAGGATCACAAAACTTTATTCAAAAAGTAAATAGAAAAAATTCAGAAGTTTTGTACAATTTAATATGGAGAGAAGATAAAATGAAAGAAAAATTTTAAATTGGTGATGCTGTGAGCAAAGAAAAGGAAGAAATTTTAAGAAGGCAGTGAGAAGTTAGAGAGAAAGAAGAATAGGAAAAACAGAAAAGAGAAAGATGCATTAGGTGTTGAAAGGAACGTTAGCTGGGGGCATGCCCTATGATTCATGTGGTCTTTGAATGTCTGAATATAATCACTCATTCTTCCTGCCTTTTCAAATATTTATTAAGACATTAACCTTGTTCCCAGTACTTAATTACATTCAAGATAATGATAGGACATGAAAGTAGACAACCAACTGATAGAAAATCAGAACAAGATATGGGGCTGAAACTGGAAAGAGAGAATAGGAAATCAAAAACATAGAGGGGACAGTAAAAATGCAAAAGACAAATTCCTCTAAAGGAGAGAGAAAAAAGGGCCAGGAACTGAACTTTGGAGAAAGTGTGCAATCAGGCACAAGGAAGAGAAGGAGAGGGATGGGCAGTGCCACGTATTACAAAGGTTAAGTAGGCTAAGGACTACCAACATTCCAATCTGTCTTGAATAAGATTGACCTTTGGTATTGTTATAGTGAGATGAATCTTTCTGGAGGGCAATTTGGCAATATGTTTTCAGCGTATTTAAAATGCTTGTATCCTTTGACCTAGCATGTCTACTTCCAGGGACTTATCTCTAGAAAATAGTCAAAGACTTGATTTAGAAAAGTAAAGCATTATAATTGCAAAAATATTTAAATATTTTTATAATAGAGTATAATAAACATCTTAAGTTGGCAGCAAGAAGAAGTGGGTTAAATAAGCAATTAATATCCACATGGTCAAATATTATATAGTCCTGAAAAATCACATTTTTAAGTAAACTTTTAAAAGTAGAAATATAACATTCATGCCAAAAAGTGCACAGATCATAAGTGTGTTGTTCTATGAATTTTCATAAAGTGATCGCACCCTGGAACCACCACCCAGATCAAGAAATAAACATTACTGACATCCCAGAAGTTTCTTTCATGAGCCCTCCAAAGGTAATCACTATCTTGCCTTTTATTACCATAGATTAGTTTGCATATTATGGATATATACATATATATACACACACATATATATGGAATTTTCCATTATATATTCTATTGTGCTCAAAGAAACTATGTTTATGAGCTTTTTTCATGTTGTAGCATGTCACAACAGTTTATTCATTTTCACTGCACTGCTATATTTACTTCATTATATAATAACCCAATGTATTTGTCCATTTCATTGTTGATGGACATTTGGATTGTTTCCAGTTTTTAAATGATTGCAAATAATACCACAATGAACATTCTCATACATGTCCTTGGTGCCTATATGTATTTCTTTCTGTTGGTGGGTACCTAGGAGTAAAATTACTGGGTCATAGGGTATGCATATATTAGGCTTTAGTGGATACTGCCAAATTATCTCAAGTTAGACTACCTCAAGCGGTGTGTGAGAATTCCAGTTGTTTTATATCCATATCAATACTGTGTATTGTCAGCTTTTAAAATTATGGCAGTTCTGGTATTCATATGGTTTTATTTTGCATTTCTTCATGACTAATGAGGTTAAGCAATTTTCCTATGTTTATTGACCATGTTTGGATAATTACCTGTCCAAGTCTTTTGCCCGGTTTTATTAGGTTGTCTCTTTTTCTCTCATTGAGTTGTAAGAGTTCTGTATATATTCTGTACATATGTTTCTGTTTGTACAAAATGACTATTTTGTGTGTGTTTGTGAGTGTGTGTATAGCAAACATCTCCTCTAGTTCTGCAACTTGCCTTTTCAATTTCTTAACTATGGCTCTTGATAAATAAAAGTTCTTAATTTTAATAAAGTCCTATTTCTCAATATTTTTATGGCAAGTGTACTTTTCCTATTTAATATTTGCCCATACCAAGGTCATCAAGATTTTCTCTTTTGTTATTTTCTACAAGCTTTGTTTTATCTTACATAGTTATATCTGCAGTCTCCCTATAACTCATATTTGTAATTAATGTAAGGTAGGGACCAACAACCATTTTTTAAAAATCTGTACATCCAATTGACCAAGCACCAATTGTTAGAAAGATTATTCTTTCTCCACTACATCAGTGCCACCTTCTCATATGTCAGGTGCCCTTATATGTGTAGACCCATTTCTGGACTCTCATCTGTACCATTGGTCCATTGTCTAGCATTGTAGCCAGTGTCACACTATTCTTTCTTCTACATTTTTGGGGTTTAATTTTCTAGTTTCTTGAGATAGGTATTTAGAACATTCATTTTAATCTTTCCTTCTTTTCTAATATATGGATTTGAGACTATAAATATCCCTCTAAGCACAGCTTTATTTATATCTGTTTCTTACAAGTTCTTTTTTCTTTTTTTAAAGAAAAGTTTATGGTAATTTACATATAGCAAAATTCACCCTTTTATGTGTGCAATTTGATGAGTTTTGACAACTGCATAGAGGTATATAACCACTCTAATCACCACCAAGCCAATATATGCAATATTTCCATCACCCCAAAAGGTCCCTTTATGCCCTTTCACAGTCAGTCCTGTTCTTCCACGCCAGCCTTTCTACACCACTGATCTGCTTTATGTCCCTGTAGCTTTACCTTTCCAGATTGTCATATAAATGGAATCATACAACATGTAGCCTTTTGCATATGATTTTTTCCAATTAGCATAATCCTTTTTGGGATTTCTTCATGTTGTTCTATTTTATTATTAGTTATTATTATTAGCTATTGTTAATCTCTTACTATGCCTAATTTATAAATGAAACTTTACCATAGGTATGTATGTGTAGGGAAAAATATAGTATATATAAGATTCAGTATCATCATTGGTTTCATGCATCCACAGGGGGTCTTGGAATATATCCCTCATGTGTAAGGGGGGACTACTATAGCAAGAAGAAGCAGAAATCTCCCATTCTCGTGCAGGTATGTTGTATTTCCTTTATTGTTTAGTGCAAATATTTTCTAGTTTTTATTGTGACTTCTACCATAGATTATTTATTGAATTATTAATTTAACAGATTACTAATTTCCAAATATTTGTGGATTTTCTAGTTACTTGATTATGATTCATTTCTAGTTTAATTACACTATGGCAGACAAGACTCGATTACAGCACAGCATATGGTCTATTTTTGTAAACATTTCATGTAAACTTATGAAAAGCATGTTATTTGTTGTTGGATACATTGTTTTACATATGTGTGAATTATGCCAATAAAAAAATCATGTTCAAATCTTTTCTGTGCTTACTGTTTTTTTTTGTCTGCTTGTCTTACCAGTTATTGAGAGTGGTGCATTAAAATCTCTTACTATGATTGTAAATGTGTTTATTTTTCCTTTTATCTGTGTGAAATTTTATTTATGCATTTTGAGGCAATCTTATTAGGTGCATAAAATGTGGAGTCATATATTCTTATTGACGCTAACTTTTTGTCATTACAAAGTGCCCCTATTATCTCTAATAATGCTCTTATCTGTAAGTCTTTTTTGTTTGATATTAATATAGCTACCCTGATTTTCTTTTGCTCAGTGTTTGTATGATATATCTTTCTCCATCCTTTTACTTTTAACTTCCCTGTGTCTCCTATTTAAGATGTGTCTGTTGTAAGCAGCATAGAGTTTTCTTTTCTTTTTGTATTCAGTCTGATAGTTTTCTATGTGGCATTTATATTTTATATAATTACTGATATAGTTGTACTTATATGTACCATATCACTATTTGTTTTTCTATTTGACTGATTTATTTTACTTTCCCTTTTCCTCCTGTTTTTTGGCCTTCTTTTGGGTTAATAATTTTTTTCTTTTTTTATTTCAAAGTATTATGGTGGTACAAATGTTTTTGGTTACGTGGATCACTTTTGTAATGCTCAAGTCAAGGTTAAATTGTGCCTGTAACCCAGATAGTGTTCGTTGTATTTGTTGGGTAGGTTTTCACCGATTCCCTCCTCCCCTCTCCTCCCTGACTGATTTCCTTTGAGATTTACTTCCCTCCATGCACATGTGTGCTCATCAGTTAGTTCCAATTTAATAGTGAGTACATGTGGTACTTGTTTTTCCATTCTTTAGATACTTCACTTACGATAAATGTCTCCGGTTCCACCCAAATTGTTGCAAAAGGTATTAAGTCAACCTTCTTCATGGCTGAGTAGTATTTTATGGTATACATATACCAGATTTTGTTAATCCACTCAAGAATTGATGGACACTTGGGTTGATTCCACACCTTTGCAATTGTGAATTGTGCTGCAATAAACATTTGAGTGCAGGTGTCTTTTTGATAAAATGACTTCTTTTCCTTTGGGTAAATACCCAGTAGTGGGATTGCTGGATCAAATTGCTGGGTCTACTTTTAGTTCTTTGAAGAATCTCCATACTCTTTTCCATAAAGGCTGTACTAATTTGCAGTCCCACCAACAGTGTATAAGTGTTCCTTTCTCTCTGCATCCACACCAGCCTCTATTGTTTTGGACTTTTTAATAAAAGCCATTCTTTCTGGGGTAAGATGATATCTCATTGTGCATTTGATTTGCATTTCCCTGATGATTAGTGACATTGAGCATTTTTTTTCCTGTGTTTATTAGTCATTTGTCTATCTTCTTTTTAAAAGCCTCTGTTCATGTCCTTTGCCCACTTTTTAATGGGGTTGTTTGATTTTTTTCTTGCAGATTTGCTTGAGTTCTTCATAGATTCTGGTTATTAGTCCTTTATCGGATATATAGCTTGCGAATATTTTCTCTTTTATAATTTCTCATTTTATCTGTAGGTTGTTTATTTGCTGTTAGTTATTTCCTTGACTGTGCAGAAGCTTTTTAATTTAATGAAGTCCCATTTGTTTATTTTTGTTGTGGCTGTGATTGCCATTGGGGTCTTCTTCATAAATTCTTTGCCTGGGCTGATATCTAGAAGAGTTTTTCCAACATTTCCTTCTAGAATTCTTATGGTTTCATGCCTTATATTTAAGTCTTTTATCCATCTTGAATTAATTTTTGTGAGTGGTGAGAGATATGGATCCTGTTTCATTCTTCTGCATGTGACTATGCAATTTTCCCAGTACCATTTATTGAATAGGGCTTCTTTTGCCCCAGCGTATATTGTTGTCTACTTTGTCAAAGATCAGTTGGCTGTATGTGAATGGTTTTATATCCGGGTTTTTGGTTCTGTTCCATTGGCATATGTCTTTACTTACTTTGGTGCCAATACCATGCTGTTTTGGCTACTGTAGCCTTGTAATATAGTTTGAAGTCTGGTAATGTGATGAATGTGATGCCTCCCAATTTGTTCCTTTTGCTTAAGATTGCTTTGACTATTTGGGCTCTTTTCTGGTTCCACACAAAGCGTAGAATTATTTTTTTCTAGATCTGTGAAATATGACATTGGTATTTGGATGGAGATTGCATTATCTGTAAATCACTTCAGATAGTATGGACATTTTAACAGTGTTGATTCTACTGATCCATGTTTTTCCACTTGTTTGTATCATCTGTGATTTCTTTCCTCAGTGTTTCATAGTTCTTTTTGTAAAGATCTTTCACCTCCTTGGTTAAATGTATTCCTAGGTATTAAGGAGGTGGAAGATCTCTACAATAACTTTTAAAAATATTCCATTTTCTTTTAATGGTTAGCCTACAGATTAAAACATACATCCTTCTGTTAATTTAATCTACTATAAATTAACACTTTCACCATTTCACAAACAATACAAAAACCTTTGAATACTTTAATTTTAGTTATCCTCCTCTCTATCTTTTCACTAGTTTTTCATTATCTTAATTCCACATACACTTAGGATCCTATAAAACATTACTATCATTCCTTTTTACAGTCAGGAGTAATTTATACTTGTCTGCATTGTTACCACATCCATGACTTTTATTCCTTTTTGGATTTCTGTGTTTTAATCTAAGATTAGTTTTTCTATTTGCCTGAATGTCTCTCTAGTAATTCTTTAAATACAGGTTCACGTACAACCCATTTCTTAAGTTTTTGTTTGTCTGGAAATGTTTTTATTTCACCTGAATTTATTTTCTTATTTCTGAACTTATTTTCTCTAAGTATCAAATTCTAAGAAGGCAGTGTCTTTCCTTCAGTACATTAAAAATATTACTCTGTTCTCCATTTTCTTCTTGATTCCATTCTATTTTTTAAGAATTCAGTCTCAATATTATCATTGTTTTTGTAAAAATGTGGGGTTTTTTTCTGGCTGCTTTTAAATTTTTTTATTCTTTCATTTTAGCAGTGTTGCTATCAAGAGCATTGGTCTTGTTTTCTTTTTGCTTATGCTTGGTGCTTGTAATGCTTCTTAAATATGTGATTTGATATCTTTAATCACTTTTTAAGGAATTTTTGGCCATTATCTCTTAGGACATTGCTTCATCCAATCTTCTACTCACATTCTAAGACTCCAGCTACACGCATATTATATCTTTTCACATTGTCCCATATTTATTTTACATTCCTCTCTGTATTTTCCTTCTTTCTCTTCTCTGTGTGTTTCAGGTTTTATATTTTCTACTGTCTTATCTTTCAGGTGACTAATCCTCCACCCTACTATGTCTGATCACTATTAAATCCATATATTATGTTGTCAATTTTAATTATGTTTTCCTGTTATAGAATTTCCACTGACCTCTTTTTTATAGTTTCCAATTTTCTTCTAAAACTTTGTATTTTATCACCTAATTTGCTAAACATATTAATCAAAAGTATTTTACAGTCTGTCTCTGATAAGTCCTCTATGTTTGTTATTTTTTATTTTTCATTTGGTCCAGTCTTCTGTTATAGCTGGTAATTTTTGAATGTGTAACTTTATAAACAATTATAGAGATTTTGGCTGCCTTCTTCTTGAAATAGGAATTAATTTTCTTCTGGAAGGCAGTTAGAGTAAGGCCAGATTATCTTGACATAATCATACATTTTGATGATTTGAGACTGGCTTTTAATCTTTGTGATGGCTGGTCTTTTACTGGTTGGCTTTTTTCCCTAGGATGCAGCTATTCCTGCATCTCAACTGAAGGCCTAAGTTGTTTACTGGGACTCCTTATCCTTAGAGGTTCTGAACTCCAATTTTTATTTTAATTTTTATTTAAAAACTCAAATATGCTTAGCTTTTTATGTTTTTATTAGCTACTTCCTGCTTGGCTACTTGTCATGTCTCTACTCACAACTTAAGAAGTGACTTATTCCTTGAAGTAAAAGCAATGAAGAGTACAGGGCTTCTCTGCATTTTTCTTTTTCTTTAGTCTTACTTTTTAACATACTTATATATAATTGAAAAATAAAAATTGTATATATTTATGGTATACAATGTGATGTTATGATAGATGCATACATTGTAGAATGGCTAAATCAACAACATATTCATTACCTCACAAACTTTCCTTTTTCATCTTTATTTTTTTCTTCACCCCTGAAGTCCTGGAGCATAGTAATTTTTGTCTCCCTGCTTGGCCTGTATGCCCTGAAGTACTTATGGATTGAAAAATGCCTCAAGGGGAAATACAGGGGAAACATTGATCTCACAACAATACATTTCTCTTCTCTCTGGGAAACTGGCCCCTCAAGGCCTGGCTGGCTTAGTTGTCCTCCAATGCCTTCATACACATGTGTTTCTGATGTTTTATCCAGCATTTTTATCTGATTTTTGCAAAACATTGATTGACTTACTAGTTCATTACAGCCTAAAGTTCCTGAAAATCCATGTTTTCAAATATTTCATGCTATAGGAATGTGCTCCCGTGTAACATTAAATTTAAAAGACATTATATTAATCAATGTCTTTTAATAGTCACAATTTTGTTCTCTAAATATATGAAACAAATTGTATAGACATGATACATATTTATTGAATATAAGATTGAGATTATATACATACACACACATATGAAAGAAATGCATCTTAGTGGTTGATTCCAGGTGATGAGATTATACTTAGTTTTTCAATAGCTTTTGATGTTTTCCAAATTTTCTGCAATGCTTTACTTTTGCAGCATGAAAAAGATGTTATTTAAATAAATGCTAAAAATAACTGCTTTAGTGAAGTATATTTAAAAGTCTAAGGGAAAGTTAAAATGCTAGACATTTTTATTCTCAGAAGAAGGCCTGGGGCCAGAAAAGGTTTAGTTTGGACTGGGCTAAAGACAATTGGCTGACTCCTAAGGGAGAGGTCAGCTTTCAGTATCTTATGCCATTGGCACAGGAACAGACTGTATGTGTAAGCAGTGTGGAAGGAGAACAAGGATCATGTTGGCCTTTTCAGCAAGTTTGGTATGAGCTTTGGGAGTCAGATGAAATGGAACTTCCTTTAATGGTGCATTATTGAGCTGTACTGTTAACTTGGCCTGTCTTATCTGGGGCACAGACTCTGACATAGTTTTCCCTCCTGTAAATACACTACCCCCTCAGGGATGGGTCAGTGTATTTGAGGAAATAACTGTAGTTTAATCTGTATATTTTTTCCCTTTTCTAGAGGAAAGGAGTAATATTACCACAAAGAAACTTTTTGGAATTGTCCAATACCTCAAAAGTATTCAACCCATTAAAATTATTCTCTTTCCAAAGTATTTCTCCAGTAGAATAGTGCCTCATGGCTTACTTATTCTGGTGCTCTTTCCCTCCATTATTTTAAATTAAATTGGTACTAATGCTATAGAATTACTACATCTCTTCTCCACAGCTGACTTCATCTTTGATGGCAAATGTAGCACAGCACGGAATAGTGGTTAAGCTCCCAGGTCGTGGGCCAGATAGCCTGGGTTCAAACCCTTGCTCATGTACTTTGTTAATATATTTTTTAGTTTCTATGATGAATTGGACTTTGTTTTGAGAAGTGAGGAAGTACGACTTGTTGCTGGTATTATCTCAGACAACTAACCAAACCTCTCTGTGGCTCAGTTACAACAATAGCAAGAGGCATTTATATTTGACTAATGGTTTGTAGTTTGTCATTTCACATATCTTATATCCTTGAGTCTTATAACTTAGTGAAGTTGTCAGGGCAGATTTCATTATATCAATTTTTTTCGTGAAGAAGCAGCAGATACAGGTTAATTTTAGAACTTTTAATGATATCTAATTCTCCCCACTAGTTTTATACATAATAAAACTGAATTTCAGAAATATTCTCTTAGTCATAAAGTTAACAGTATTTGTGGAAGTAGATCCAGGTACTAATTGCTTTTAGATAAAATATACTCTACTCTCTCTATTTTTTAGCATTACAAATAGAAAGATGCTAAAACAGAAATAATCAAGCTCATTTTGATTTTGAATTTGAATAATCAAATTCCTTTTAACTTGATTTGGATTTAGAGGAAAAAAGTATGTAGGAGGGCAAACATTTTAGCCCGTCTCCTTCACTCTTGTCCAGTGCCCTTTTTACCATACAGCTCAGTGTATAGGAATACTTCATCAGAAGACCTTTTTTAAAAAAATAAATTTTATTGTGTATATTTGAGGTTTGCAGCATAATGTTACAGGATATGTACAGATAGTAAAATTATTGCTATAGTGAAGCAGATTAACATTTCTATCATCTCACACAGTTACTTTTTTATGACAAGAGCAGGTAAAATCTACTTATGTAACAAAAATCCCTAATACAATACAATTTTATTACCCATTGTCCTCATGTTGTACATTAGATCTCTAGACTTGGTCATCCTACACACCTGCTACTTTGTGTCCTTTGACCTACATCTTCCCATTCTCCCCCATGGTAAGCACTGTTTTATACCCTATCTCTGTACATTTGATCTTTTTTTTTTTTTTTAGATTTTATATATAAGTGAGATAATGCAATATTTGTCTCTCTGTGTCTGGCTTAATCTGCTAATCTCTTAGCATAATGTCCTCCAGGCCCATCCATGTTGTGGCAAATGTCAAGATCTCCTTCTTTTTTAAGGCTGAATAATATTCCATTGTGTATATATACCACATTTTCTTTATCCATTCACCCACTGAAAGACACTTAGGTTGTTTCCATACCTTAGTTATTCTGAATAATGCTGCAATGAACACAAGTGTGCAGATAGTTTTATGAGGTGGTTATTTCATCTTTTGGGGTTATACACCCAGAAGAGGGATTGCTGGATTGTATGGTAGTTCTATTTTTAATTTCTTTAGGAACATTCATACTATTTTCAATAATGGCTACTAAGCTACATTCCCACAAACACTGCACAAGGGTTCTCTTTTCTCCACACCCTCACTAATATTTGTTACCTCTTGTCTTTTTGATAATAGCCATCCTAATAGGTGTGTGGTGGTTGATGACATTTATTGACAGTGGCAAGCAATACTACCAATACTGCCTATTTTTGACAATAACCCTAGGGAGAGGTTAGAATGAGAATTCCAAGTCCCTTCAGAAACAGTAATACTTTAAGTTACCTCACTTTTACCAATTTAAAATTGAGCTAAGTGTCATGTTCTAAAAAGATCTCTTCACCTTGGTTTTCAGATATCAGTTATTTATGGATGCCTATAATTTAAGAGAATGTGTATTTATCTGTGCATCATTGACAGAATCTAGGTAAGATTATGCTGTTTTTACAGAGGCTAATGTTAGAAGAGTAAACTTGAAGTTTAATTTCAGGCTGGTAGATTCCTATAAAGAGAGTTCTCATGGGGTCATGTCACCTCAGAGGGGATCTTACAATCCACGTTTTGCTTCCACCTAGAATCTATTCATTTCCTTTCTGATCTGCAGTGTGAGGTGTATGAGTAAGAAAGATACACTTGATCAGATGACTTATTTTCACCAAGGAATGTCAGGGGAAAATACCAACAGAGAAATTAATTTTCAATCTTGGTTGAGGCAGTAAATGGTTCATTTAAAAGCAACTTTTAAATAATGTTTGTTAGATAAACACTGCTTTTTTGGACTCACATTAGTTCTAACACTATTTTATTTCTGATTTCAAATGGTTGAAAATCAAAGGGCAAAAATCCTAAGGACTTAGAGGAAAGGAAGAATGAAAAAAAAAAACCTTTTGAATGAAATTGGAGAAATGATGGGAAATCAAGGAGCTGATGGGTTATTCTGAATATAGGAAACCACCCATGATTAGATGCTTAAGATCTCCAGACTGGGATGCTTGTCAATAGCATTTTGAAGGAAGACAGAGAAGTTCACAGAAAGATCACTTGCTTTTACATCTGAAACTCAGGGAATCTATCTTTCTCCTTAGGCGTGCATACATTAGTAAGTTTATGTGTGCAGTGCATATGTAATACCAAGAGAATTAGCATTCATTGAGTTCTCACTATGCCTCAAGCTCTGTGTTAATCTCTATTTATGTGCTCCCATAAGTATACTCTATGGTATAGGTACTTTCACTATCTTTATCTTACAAAACAGTTAAGCAGTTAGGAAGTAAGGCCATCTAGCTAGTAAGTGGCAACACTTGGATTGTGTGTGTGTATCTGCGTGTGTGCATGTATGAACGTATATTTCCAACATTTTGTAAGTCCTTAACACTGTATCAGATTGGGAGGATTGGATTCTGTCTTGAATGTTCTCAAAGGGAGTAAGATACAGGCTCAAGAAAAATGAAGATTTCAGGGCAAATAAAATGACAAGGAACAGCTGAGGGTATCGGGAAAGATTCCCATACCAATGTCTAAACAAAGGGTTAACATGTATCACAGGAGGAAAGAAACAGAGGGGAAAGGTGCAAATGTTTGACCTTCTAGCCACTTTTTTATTAAATCAAAATCAGGCTAATCAAAAAGGATTTAATTATTTCTATTTTAGGTTATTTCTATTTATAATGCTAAAAAGAGAACATAAATGTGTATATTATGAGAAAGTAATTAAGATCTAACTCTCATAAATACCCTAGAGATACTTCAGGACCATCCTTAGTGATTTTCCACTTATCTCCAGGAATACCACAAAAGTCTGAAAACAAACTAAAAGCCAAAAAGAAAATATACATTTACCATACAACAACTGTGATAAAGTCGGGAAAGGCCTGTATGTAGCCTGTATTTGGAGTCTGAAAACCTGAGTTCAGTGACTGGATTTGCCATTTACAGCGTGTGACTGGAACATTCCCCTGAACTTCTTGCCTGACAGAAACCTCCAGTGACACCATTTTGCCTGCTGCTTTCTCCCCTGAGAGGCTGTTTTACCTTTAATATCTCAAACCTGTTTCTCATTTGTGGTCCTCCCTCCTCCAAAAGCCTAAGTTAGCTCCCTTGATAACTCCGTGCACCTCTTCTTGATATGGTCACCCTCTGCCTCCCTGGTCATCCGCCCTTCTCTAGAGAGGATGGCCCCAGCTCCCTCCAGCCCCAGGTCTGCCGTCCTTCACGGTGAGCTCGACACCCCCACGGGACGCCCCCAGACGATCGGTTCCTTCATTTCCTCACTCCTTTCCCTTTTTTCTCTCCATTCTCAAACTCAGCACCTACTCCCTTGGACAGTGCCATCATCATTAAGTGCAGCAGCTCTGTCCCCTGCGTCCCCCTCCGGCAGCACGTGCCCTGGGATGGCGCCGCCCCAGCGAGCGCAGTGCTGCGATGGCTTTTGCATTGCACGAATGCATTGCATTTGTCTGACCGCGTTCCTTTGCTTTCCCGGTTGTTGAAGTGACTTTTTCATAAAACATATACTCTCCCAACTCCTTCATGAGGATCGTGTTTTCTACTTTACTGAAAAAAATATTAGAAGAGGTTAAAACTCTCTTTCTACTTCCAAGTATAAAAGTATTCACACATATGCATCTTTACGTCTCCTGATCGTGTGGAAGAAGAGTTCTTCCACTTAGACTCTGGAATCCAGCCCTGTTTGCCTTCAAGGAGTCTTTGATCAGTGGTTCTCAATTTCTCTGCATCAACCAATCCTTGTACTGGGTCATTTCTTTTACTATATAAATACTGTCCAGTATATCTTGTATCCTCACATCCTTTTTTATCTACTGTACCATTTTTTTATGCTGACCTTCTCAACCGAACTTGAAGTTATTGACTAGCCTATGAGTCCCCATTTGTTCACTTCCTATTCTTCCTTCAACTCGTTCCAGTCTGGTTTCTGTCCCCACCATTCCACTAAAATTATGCTTTGGAAAGTCCCCAGTGATTCTCATGTTGCCAAATCCAGTGGATACTTTTCTTCCTTATCTTCCCACCCCCCTCAGCTGTATTTTACACAGTTAAACATTGACTTATTTTTGAAAAACTCTCCTGTCTTGGCTTTGAGTCACTGTACTCTTTTAATTTTCTTCTTACTGCTTTGGGTGATCACTCTGTTGTTTATGCTGACTCTATCTCCTTTATCTGACCTCTAAGTGCTGGATTCTCTCACAGCTCAATCCTGGATCCTCTTAGCTACCAATACTCTCTCTCTAGGCCCAGTGCTTTATAAACCACCCATAGGGTGATGATTCTCAAATTGAAGTCCTGACTCTAACTTCTCTGCAAAGCTCCAAGTTTGCACATCCAACTTCCTACTTGATATCAGCATTTGGATGTTTAGTAGGCATCTCAAACTTAACACTTAGAAAACTGAATAATTAATTCTGCCCTCCACTGACTTGTATTCCCTCTTCCCCAACCTATTTTTCCCCATCTCAGTAAATGTCACTATCAGCTATCCAATCGCTCAAGCTCCCCACACACAAACAAACAAACAAACAGAATCATCCTTTATTCCTCCCTTCCCCTCATGTCTCACATTTGATTCATTATTTGGTTCCCTGTATCACCTGACTACCTAACACTCTCTGTATCTCACTCATGTACCTTATTCATTAGAGGAGAGTTTCTGCTTGGTTTTGTGCCTTGCTAGAACAGGGTCTAACACATCAGACATGCAATAAATATTTGTCAACTGAATGTCCTGTGTCTCTTCACCCCCTCTTGAGCATGTCATCGCCTGAAAGGCTATATAACATTTGATCGTCTTTGTACACTCAAGGCAAAGAGCCAGCCAACAAACAACACAAGCAAAAATATTTCTGTGAAATTGCAAAATTATTGATCTCTTCATAGAATTTTTTTTCTCTCCTTTCTCCTTTTATGAAAGAAATAGAACAAGAAGCTAATAAGGCTGCTAAATAAGGGAAAAGGGCCATAAGATGATAATTTGATTTTAGTCCAAAGACCTCTTACTTATTATTGGAGTTCTGGTTCTAATGTCTCTGTTTTAGACAAATAATCTGAGGTTCAGAGGGATTAATTTGCCAAGGCCACATCGCTAGTTAGCGGTGTTTTGATTCCTAGACCACAATGCTGATATGTAGACCCATGCATGTGTTCTGAACTGAAGCACCTGGTGTGTGTCTTTTGTTAGACACGTGTGGATTTATACACAATGTGCTGCCCTGTTGTCACTTTTTAAATGACTATTGATTCTCAGGACCATTCCTAGAGGAAGAATCAATCCGCATGTGACATACCATATATGTGCTAATGAATTTGGCCTCGTGGTAGGTAGAGACTCAAGAGGGCGAGTTTTCAGGTTAACTACATGCTTCAGGGACATGCCAAGGATTAATAAGCATATGACTGAGTCATGGGAGCCTCTGGAAATACAGGCATTTGCTGACTGTTAGGCATTTCCCACTTGGGTTTGACAATGGCCTGTATGTACTTTATCTAGGAGAGTGAAACATAAATGTGTTCCTGATTAGTTGATTTGTATCATAATTATATTCAAGTATAAAATTTTGGAAATAGGAATACATTTTGAAAAAAAAAGAGGGATTCTATATTGGGGTACAACTCCAAATTTATGAATCTGGGAACGGAATTTAAAGATATCGGTGATCTCTCTTTTCCTTTCAGTAAGAGCCCCTAGAGTAGGAGAGATTGTTGAAAGCTTTTTTTTGTTGGAAGGAATCCAAGAGCCTATTGATTGGGTCTCACTTTTTATGTATCAGAATCTTTACTTTAAAACCAGAAGGAAACAAGTAAGTGGAGGTATAGCCAGAGTTTTCGTCTTAATAAACATGGACAGAAGCAAAAGTATGTTATTTAAAAAACATGCTGACTGCACAGAAAGATGGTTTTATGGCTAAACTATTTAATGTAACAAATTGACAGTGGAGAATTAAAGTTTACTAGGGTTTTCTAGCAGTAATCTATCATTTATACAGAAACTCTTGGCTATATGCTGATGGCTGGGCTCAGGAAGGGAATAGATGAGACATAAAAGAGATGCTTATTCTGTGGTGGTCAGAGAGTTATCAGTGGATCAAGACCACCTATCATGTTACTATGGAGAAATTCTTCTCCTCTGGAAAACTCATGCTTCAGCATAAATTTCACTTTTCCCAGAAAGAGGTTTCTGATCTTTTTAGACTAGATTCTTTTAGAAACTTGTGTTTCCAATTGAATTTTTGTCTTTATCTCTTCAGGCTATGTATCATACCATATTGAAATTATTTATTTCCTTTTCTGACCCATGTATTGAGGGTAAATATTGACTGTTATTTTCCACTGTGTCTTCAACATTGTATATAGTAGATATTTGAAAAATATTTGTGGATGAAATAAATGCATGAATAAGCTATGGGTGTGTTGTGCACATGCACACATGTACCTACACACACATATCAAGAACACATAATACTGAGAGGGGAATCCAATGAGCAGTTAGAAACAAGACATGCTTTGGGAGTGCAGGTGAAGGTGGTAATAGTGAAGTCTGGGTGGGCTGGGAAAGTTGGTGAAAGGAAGCAGAACCATTGCTGGGCCTTGGGATATGAGTGGCAGGATTTTCATAATGATTAGGCAAGAGGAGAAAAGTGTCAGGCCAAGGTCAGAACTGGGGATAAAAGTCAATTCCAAACCTTTGTCCTTCTTTGTGCCTATTGCATCATATCCTAGGAGTATTACTCTAACCTTCTTTCTCCTCCTCCCTGTTTTGTCTTATCCACAGAAACATCACAGACTGTCTTCTGAACTTTTCCAGAAGCCTTTGCCACGTCATCACAACCACACTCTTCTGCTGTGTGCATGTCATTCTAAGCTGTAGATTTTGCCCAAAAGAGGATTTTATTCATCTCATCACCTCAGCAACTTCATTTTATTTTGAAATAATTTAAAATGTTTCCTCCATCTATACTATTTAGGTTTTCCTTGCTCTGTTATCCTCTTTCGGTAATTGTATTATTCATAGAAAAGACAATCTGATAACATAGAAAAATGTTAGAAATTAACACTTAATTATCACTGTATTCCTTCTGCCTCTCCATGTTAGTGAGTAGAGAGAGACCATACCTCAAAATAAATGCCTAAGATGATGACTGCTAATAAATAACTGCTCAAGTAGCTTAACTGCCACCCTGGAGGATATGAAAGAGGCAGGATGCCTCTGATGGGTCTCTATGCACACACCCGGTGAGTGCCTGGCTCACCAGTGGGAGGGGGAAAATGAAGTGTTGGCAATGGACTTGGCTTTGAAAGAAAGGCATTCGACAGCTGGGAGATAAAGCAGGAGAGGTCGGTGGAGAGAGGATGCTCAGTGGTAATGTGGAAGAGTTGGACTGGATCCTGCCCCCTGCATTAAGTGAAACTCTTACATCTTGGCGAAATGAGTCAGTGTAATTAACAAATCAGGGTAGGATCTTAAGCCATTAGTTGCCAGGGCTATACTTCAGAGTGTATTAATTAGCACATTCTTTTATTTATTCTCCCTTCCTATTGTCAAGCTTAATACAGTAATTCATGAGTTATGTAAAACCATTAATGACCATATTCTGGCTATTTTTTAAGCATCAGTAAGTTGAGGGGGGAAAAGAAAAGATGAAGATCTGAATATGGTTTGTTTGTGCTCCTGAGTCACATCCAGGGGCTCAGAATGAGCTGGGAATGAGGAAAGTTTGGGGATAAGCTAAAGTTAACCCTCCCTTTCCTAACAGTCTTATGAACACCATGCAAGATGAAGGTAGGAAGAGGAGGGAGTTTGTGTCTAGGCCCTGGTGTTACTTAGGACTGGAATCTTGGGTCGTAAACTAGACTTACCTTGTCTATGGCTTTCTTCTGCAATTATCTCTTGGCTTCAAAGAGGTGTAGTGAGTACGACATTCAGCAAAACTTGAGAAACTAAGGTATAACACAAGTCAGATGGGCTGTTACTAAGATTGCATTTACTCAGCAGCCAACCATTCAAGGTCTGAAATAAGGTCAGTTGAGGAAAAACCCAATTTTTGTATGACAGCCAACACATCTTGGCAATTAGGTTCAGAGGAAAGAAATACTATTTTTTTTTTGTAAAAGTGATGGCTCATTTATTAATGCATTGATTTAAGCCAAAACGTAAATAATTCTAAGTGTGTGTGGCTTGAGGTAAAGAGAACTTTTCTATTTTAAAATTTCCATTCATTCAATAATGTGTTCCTTTTATTGTTTTTGTTTGATGCTTATCCTCTGTCCATAAGCCTGTTTGTTGTTGTGGGGGTTTTTTGTTTGTTTGTTTGTTTATATAAACAGAGAAGAGAGGACTTTCCAGCAGGGAGAAGAGCAGGCCTATAGCATTCGGCAGGAGTGTTAGAGAAATGAGCCTTCTGCCACTGTGACTCCACTGACTTTGACCTTGAACTTGACCTCTCACCACAAGACCCTATACACTCTCACTTTGCCCCTTGCAGGGAGCCACCAGGTTGATGCCAAACAATGTTACTATTTGCCCAGCTAAGGCATTTATGGTAGGTGAATTGCTTCTGATTCAGTGCTATTGCTCTGGTCCAGTGAGTATAAACTAGTAAGTAAGGCTTCTGAAAGGTACACCTGGAGCCCCCTCCTTCCTGACAAACTCCTGAGCTTGGCATTTTTCTTTGAGGTGGAGAATATCCAGATGGCAGCTTCTGAAGAACCAAGCCCAGCACCTGAATCAGCCCAGTTTTTTGCTCAAAATGCTTGATGCCAGAGCCTCTCTGTCAGATGCTGATTTGAGAGCGCTCAGCAGCTGTTGGCATAGGCCTGTCTGTGGGTCTGACCTCCTGGGCTTCATGCAGAGATACACAGGGGGACAAGGAGAGAATTGGGCTTTTGGTAATTCCGTGGAAAAAATTATGCTTGCCTCAGGCTTGGGAGAAGATTTAGAGGCTATTTTAAGGGGTTCAACTGAGCCCAGAGAGTCCAAATTGAATAACTGAACCCACAGCTGTTATTTCTGAATAAGCTTTCACTCTCATAATTACCTCCCCCTCACACTGGGCTCTGAGAATACCCTAGATTTTGGTTTGAAGAGATAGAAATGTTTTAGCTACCACAGGAGTGGGAAGCTTAACCCCAGTGGTGAATATAAACGAATGGGTTCCCTCATTCACTCAGCAAGGACACTGAGCACTGCTCCGTAGCCCAGCTCTGTGCTCTGGGATCCTCCAGGACTGTGCTGAAAACAGAAATTGTAAAATTATGAAATGAGACCACCGGTGCTGTGCCTGGGTAAACAAGGGGGCTATCTCAAGGTGTTCAGAGGAAGGGCCTTTAGTCCAAAATAGCCTTGATACAAGCCTTCCCAAAAGACATGACCTATGAGCTGTGGCTGGAAGAAGGTGAGAGCCAGGTGAGGGAGGGAGAGAGCAGAGGTACGAGGCTGTGCACATGCTCAGGGGCGGGAAAGCTTTGACTTGCACCATAAACCTAAGCTTGCCACATGCTGAGAATGTGCTGGGACCTTTTCCTCCCCTCATCCCGGTGTCTCTGAAGGCTGTTGGTGCGAGGGGTTGACAGTGTCAGAGGTGTGTATTGGGTTAGCTTTAGGATACAGTTTTGCTAGAAAAGCAGGACCTCTTTAGTCTTGTGATCCTATTATCTTTTGCAACCTTGAGTATTTCTGCATCTCAGCCATACATGCCACAGATAATTATGCCCCGTGTCAGGTAAATCTGGGGCTCCAGGGGAATTTAGAAGAAAGTTTCAGGCTATTACATATGTCTGGTTTGGGTGAAAGTATGAAGAAAATAGTGTCTCACGAGGTGTCAGGATATCTGAATTTGAATCCCGGCTCTGACAATTACTAGCATTTAATTTCCCCAGTGTGCTTCCTATCACCAGCAAAATAGGCCTAATAACACCCAGTCTCTCTTTCTCATAAGTAGTAATGAGATCAAAATGAAAAGATCTATCGCAAAGTGCTATGTAAACCATAAAGTGGTGTACTAAAGTCCAATTATTATACACAACAATGTGAATATACATAATGCCACAGAACTGTACCTAAAATGGTTAAAATGGTAAATATAAGTTATGTATATTTTCCAAAATAAAAAAATTATTTTAAAAGTATAATTTTTAATACCTTTTATTGGGTTGAGCACTGAGTGGAGAATGAAAAGTGTTCTAATGCTGAAGTCTCCAAAACTTTTGTGATCACAAACCTCTAGTGGTAAAAAATGTATATATACATTTATTTCTAAATTACTGATGTATGCTATTCTACTGATAAGTGATATACATTATAAAACATTGTTGTAAAAGATAAGCTAAAGAAAATAAAGTATTTAATTTATTGATTACTAGTTTCATTTATTATTAATTACACTTTTGAAGAGAGCAGTGTGATTTTGATTTGCTATTAACATGTTGTTTTGAACATTTTGTCATACAGCAATCTGAAGATGTTATTGTAAGTTCACTTTATTTCATTGCTATTGATATTAATAGCTGGAAGAAAATATCTCACAGATTCCTAGATTCAAATGGAAGCCAGATATTATTGAATAAATGTATTAAATCATGAGACTTATTTTCAAAGTCTCTAATTGTACCCATGTTTCTCTTGAAATTCTCTTAGTAAATTTCCATCCTCCTGGATGTCAGTCACTTGTTCAAGCAAACAAACTGGAAGGTAATGCATTACAATATTTCAACAAATTAACTTAAAACTCACTAAAAGGTTTCATTTGGAAGATTGCTTTTAGCGAGTTATAAAATTTTAATTCCAAGTTTAAGTGTGTGCAAATGAGAGCCATTGTAATTGCCATGCATTGTTTTTGGTAATAAAATTTTGTAACGATGGAAATATTTTCAAACATCAGTTTTTCAAGTGTTTTCATCTCAGGACAATTTTTTTTCTCTTGAAAATTAGTTTTTCTCACTCATTCCTCGAAAATCACCTTTACACTGAAGGGACAAATTAACTGCATTTGTTTCATCATGAGTTTTTGTTAAGTAACAACACTAAACTTGTCATCACAAAATACTTAAACATTTGAAATACTTGTCTTTTGGTAGAAGAAAACTGTGTCAAGTCATGTAAAAATATAAGCAAGGCTTAATTTTGAATAGTTTCTGGATATTACCTAAATATATAAAAGTTCCATCATTTCTTCCTGTGCCCTAATGAATCATTAGAGTTGTACACACCCTATTTTAGAGCCACTGCTCCAATAGTTGAGAAAAGTACAACTTTCCCTACCTGTTGGGAAGCCAGGAAATTGCTACTGATAAGAAAGCATTCGATGGCTGGGTTTGGGTCCTATCTTCCTTTGTTGAGGAAAGTATGTCACAAAAGAGGATGTGTATTCAACCTTCCCTCTTTGGCCTATATTTATCTCACTGAACCACCCAAACTCCAGTCTGCAATGAGGTCATTTCCTTCTTACCTGTCTATCACCCTTACTCCCATCTTACCCCCTCCACCTCCCGACATTATATGTAGGTTCTCAAGATCGCAATGCTTTGGAAATGGCTTCCCAAACTTTTATTTACTCCTAAAATTCATCACTAATTAGAAGCTGAAGTCATACAATTTTGTGAGTCTGAGTTTCTGTAAAAAGGATAAAACTATATTTCAAAGGTCCCTTCTGTCTTTAACAATCTGCTTAAATTCTTTGACTTTCCCTTTACCAGCTGGTAATTAACTTGATTGCTTGCATTAGCTCCCCTATATTCTCAATATAAGTACTTTTATTGCATTGTAAATTAATGTATGTTATAACTATTTGCTAAAAATATTTATTGAAGAGCATAGGGAACCTATAATCTTCTTTCATTTAGTATTGTCAACAACTTTCTGCATTCTTAGATTTGGAACAGATTAACCTGTGTTTCTTGTGTAGCATGACACTTTGATAAATTCAAACCCCTTATTACTGACATTGTTTATCATTGATATGATATTTAACATTTATAAATTGACATTACAATTATTTGAATAAATAGAATTATAACAGCAGCTCACATGAATTTCTCCTTAAGTTCTGGCAGGAAAAGAGTTTAATAACAATAATAAAGTATGATAATAACAATGGCAATAATAATGAGTTGCCTTGGCTTAGATTCATAGTCTTGTAGGGGTGGGTGCATTTAGTGTAGATATTATTAGTTGTGTTGACAGAAAAGGATGTGTGCTCCTGGGAAATATAACCAAAAATAAATAACAAATATTTATTGGGTATCTACTGCAAAGCACCATACTAGGTGCATGCAAATGTTTGTTAAATCAGTAGGTTAGGGACTTGGAGTATTCCGGTCCAGTAGAGATACAGTCTATCCATGGTATGAGTTCAGTACTGCTCTGAGGATTAAAGACTCTCTAAACAGACTTGAGCTTTTCCCGGTAAAATTTTGAATCTACTTTCCGAATGGTCTTCCAAGATCATGATAATTCAGGGTTAGGTCTGAGGACCCCCTGCTGCTTTGTCTGGAATCATAGAAATCAAAAGATGATTTAGGTCCTTAGAAGTGCTATGAATTGGGTGTGATCAGAATTTACCACCTTCTTTTGTTTCAGCACTGAAATCCCTGCATCCAGGGAAACCCCTCTATCTCTGGCGAACTGGAATGTTTAGTCACTCCAGGTCTAGTTGGGTTTTGGGGAATAAGAAGTGAACATGGGTTTTGTTGAACAGGTAGCAGCTTCTGCTAAACCAGCTTGGATTTCATGATCCAGAATGACAACTCTTCCCTTGAAGGTATCTTCAGTTCCCATCTCACCCACCATCATATTCACATGGCAAAACCCCAACCCTGGAGGAGCCAAACAACAGCACACTTCTACCTGAGTACCTAAAGGTTGCTGGAGACAAACATATAACTCTTCTCACTCTTCTTACTGTAAACCTCAACTGGGAATTTATATTTCCATTTAATTCTCCCGTAACTTCACTTTCTCACTCTTTCAGAAGCCCACTGCACACCTGTCTTATGTTGTAACCTCCAATACCCATTCTCAGCCCACTGTTGACTGATGACTAAGTAATCATTCACTGAAGAAAAATAAACGCAATCATGGGTTAATAATCTCATCTTCTAACTGCAAAACCAAACAGTCTTCCTGGGTCTCTGTACTTAACTCTGCCTTCTTTCTCATTGCAATGCAAAAATGCATCTTTGCTCTTATAAGGGGTTAATCCTTATACTTTTGCTATGATTTCATCCTTTTTTTCTTCCTGCAATTTTTAAATTTCTATGTTGTTTCATCATTTTCTCCCTTTCTACTGGCTCATTCATATCAACATTCAGATACTAACAACCATATAAACATGCTTCTCCAATCCCTTATGCCCCTTCAGCTACAGCCGTTCTCTGTTTCCATTCATGGAAAAACAACCAACTCTACAAATTTTATTGTCTCGTCTCCATCATCTTCTCAACTCATCCTTTTAGCATCAATCTCCATACGTCTTCTGAAACAGCTCCTACTAAGATCATCAGTAAGATCTTAGTAAGACTTATTAAGATCACTTCCCTCTTGCCAAATTCAATAGCCAGTTTTTTTTTTTCATTTTATTTGACCTCTCAATAGCATTTGACACAGTTGTACCTCCTATCATCTTGAAACATTTTATTTTTCTGTGGATTCTCTAGATGCCACACAAACCTTTTGGGATTTCTTCCTACCTTAGTGGAGCCCCTTCTCAGTTTCCTTTACTGTCTGCCCTTTTGGGTGATCTCCAAACATTGCAATGTTGTAAAGTTCAGTGTAGAGCCTTCTCTAGCTATACTTTCTCCCTATGTGATCACACCTTGACCTGTGGCCTTGAATACTTCCCATAGGCAGATGATCCCAAGTATGTATCTATTAGCTGTGATCTCCAACTAAACTTCAAAAAAATCTCTAATTGGACATTTAATAAATACCTCAAAACTAATAGTTAAATAAGATATATTTTAGTGTTTCTCTGCAAACTAGATCCTTTTTGTGAATAGCAACATCTTTCACCCAGTTGCTCAAGTTAAAAACTAGGAATAAACCATGACCTCACTCTTTCTTTTGCTCTACCACCATCTGATACATAAACAAGTCCTGTCAGTTCTGTCTTGAAATATGTCCCAATCCTAACTGCTCAGCATCTCTAGGGTCTCAGCCCACCATCATCTCTTCATCAACAGACCTCAACTCAATTTTATGTTCTCACTCTTGGTCCCCCTTCCAGTACATTCTCCACATAGCTTCCTGGATGATGTATGTTTTTTGAATATTAATTAAAATCCAATACAAATATCATTTTTTCCTACCTAAAAACCTCCAGTGGCTTCCCCACACTCAAGACATAACTCCTATCTTTCTGAATTTTGAACACTCCACACTCATATTTGTGGTTGTTCCATATGGAATTCTTTATTCCCATATTAAAGTGTGTTTAGTTTCTTCACATTATCTAGGTCTCAGTTCAAATGTCACCTTTTGGGAGAAGACTTCCTGGATTATCACAGGTTTTGAAATCAGCTCTAATCTATCAGATCCTACTGCCTAAATGATATATGTACAAATAACTGAAACATGTTTCAGCACATGGTGAAGTGTGAAGAATGTGTTTCTACTACTGATTAAGGAAAGAAGACTTAAAACTGAATGGACTGTGGCTTTGCAGAGAGCAGTGAGTCTAGCATACTCCAAGAATGACCTCAAGGATTACACTATCAAGTGTCTTTCAAACTTTGTAGTTGAACTTCATAAATGATGGGTCTGAAAAAAAAACTCTAAATAATCCAAATTATAAGGTAACAATGAATTTGATCTGTTTGTATTGGCTTGGAAAGATGTTTCCTAATACTTTGGAATGAGGTTGGGCAGGATCAGTAGGAAATGAGAGGAAGAAAAAACTAAAATGAGAATGGATTACAGTCACGCACTGTGTAATGACATTTTGGTTAACAATGGGCTGCATATATGATGATGGTCCCATAAGATTATAATACCATACTTTTACCGTACCTTTTCTATGTTTAGATATATTTAGATCTAAAAATACCATTGTGTTGCAACTGCCTACAGCATTCACCACAGTGACATGCCGTACAGGTTTGTAGCTGAGGCTATTCCATCTAGGTTTGTGTGAGTACACTCTATGATGTTTGCACAAAGAAGAAATCACCTAATGATGCTTTTCTCAGAACATGTCCCCATCATTAAGCAACACATAATTGTAGTTTTATAATTTAAAAAACTCAACAAAATAAAAAAAATTTTCAAGGAAATACGTTATCTAGCTTTAAGCCCTAATCAAAGTGTTATAACCTAGTCTATACTGTGTTGATGTGTAGGAGCTAAGGAAACTTTTGTAGTGTCACAAAAACTTCTGTTAAGAGGGGATCTATTCCAAATGGTTGGAAGCTCTTCTTAGCATCATTATATTACATTCTGACCAAACCATTCAGACTAAATTCCACTTCCTACTAACTATAACCAGGTGTTTAAATACTCCTCCTCTAAATAATTATAGTAATTAATAATTTTTTTCTGATTATCCATGTAGTTTATGCTTGTTGTAGAAAATTTAAAAGTAATCCCCTCATTCCCACACATACAATTCTATATTATTGATATCTTCGTATATTTTTATTCATATACATATGATTGTGTATATGTATGTAAATATATTTATGAGAATAATCTTAAAATTATGTTAGGATAAAGTATTGTACACTGCACATTGACTTTTTTATTTCACTGAACAATTTCTATAGATCACAGAAAGAACATAAAGTAGAATAGATCCTGTGGAATTTGAACTGGAAAACAAGTCTTTTCTAAGACAACTCATTAAATAACCCTTTTTGGCAAAGGAGAGTATTTATTTGGGAGCATGTAGTTCATAACGTTAAGATTCCATAGAAAATATATAAGAGGTCCAAAAAACTCACTAAATGGACATCATATTTAATGACATCATTATTGTCAAGCATGAACATTAAATACTGAAACTCATGAAGATCTAATATAGCTAAAAGTAGTCTTCTTAAGCTTATTGAAGCTCTTCTTGCAGTGAGTATCATTGCTGGGACTGTGGTTATTATGCCTTTGTCTCTGGTAAAGAGACATTGGCTAATATTTAAAAAAATAACACCAAATCAATTTTAATTAACTTCTGCCCTGCTTTTTTTTTATTGCCAACTTCAAACGTTTTCCACTTTAATTTCAGTCATCAAGGCCTATAAAGAATTGATAAATTATTTATGTTCTCATGTACGTTAAGGGCTATCAGTATCTACTGGTGAATTGAATTAAGGGTTCAATTATGTTTCACATTTCCCTGTGGATGGGAAATAAGATATATCATTATACAGGTAATGTTTTCAAATACTCAAAAAAATCCTTTAAAACATTGCAATTTTTTGAATAGCTACCAAAAAATTGGATGTTATAATTACCTATCCCTTTAAAAATTATCTATTTATTAATATATAAATTGATATGTTAATAAAATTTTCTTACAATAATTAATATATTAATAAATTCTTCTCACAATAAAGTAAAGCATCAAAGATAAGACTAAAGTTTTCTTTTACTGTTACGGCTAATTTTAGTCTTCTCAACTACGTAGAGACAACTACTAAGTTGATGTGTATCCTTCCAGATACTTGGCTATGCATATGGGAATATATAATATTATTGAGTGAACTTTCAAAAAATATGTTATCATACTTCATGTATTATTCTGCAACTTGCTTTATCACTCAACAATGTGTCTGTCCCTGCTTTCTTTTTATTCCATACTAAAGAACAAGTTCATTTTGTCATTCATGTTCTTAACAACAGAACACAGACAGACAAAGTAAGCTAATTTGTAACTTGTTAGTTTTGTATCTTAAAAATTTGGCTAAACAGAATGCATCTTCGCTAAACAAATCCATCACAATTTCAATAAAAGGGGGGTTGGGGGCAATAAAAATAAGAGTAAATATCTTAGGGTTACCTTTGGTTGACAATTTGACCAGGACTGGTCCCTTGCTTAAAGGGACAGACTTTTTGCATTCAGGCATCAATATAGGTTCCTGAGCACGAAATTGGATGTAAAGAGAACAGTATGGAATACTTGTGAAGTATCTTTGCATTATGCCAATGGCTTGTAGAGTCCATGACATGTGTACCCCTCTTCAATGCTATTTCCTAAGCATATTCTCCCTCTCCTGGCTTAGTATTACTGAAAGTCCACCCATGGACCCAAAAGCTAGCCTATGATATCAATGAAGTTGGGAATGTATCTTCCCGCTGCTGGTGGTGACTGAATGCCAGTATGCAGGAATAAAGAGCTCCCTGTGATACAAGTATTGGTGTTGAAAATGGTGCAGGAGAGACAGTGGCCCTTTTCTCGGGAAAGCATATGCAATAGCCTCTTGATTGCCACCATTATTCAGGTAGGAAATAGCCTGAGGGATTGAAGTCACATGTGTAGGAAAAAAGTGCCAGTGTAAATAAGCAACCAATTAATGGGAAAACAATGCACAACTTTATGCTATTAAACTTGCTTCTGCTTCACAGGCAAGTTCTTGGCTTGTTTTTCCATTGGAGAGAAATCTGGGCATTGTAGGTAGCTCTCCTACCTGCCAGAACCACTAATCTCTGAGAGCCCGTCAAGTCACGCTTGCTGCCTGCTCCTGTTAAGACACAACTGTTCTCAGTGAATACATAGGGCCATGTTAAGTTCTCCTACGTTGTATCCTTTTAAAAAAAATTTTCTAGAGATAAAATAGAAAGTTTATTGTCTGCAACTATTTAAAGAAATAGTTTAATTCTTGGTCAAATTATAAAGGAATTTCCTGACTTGACAAACCCAGGTCCTATAACACAAGGCATTAAGGCATAGCCTCAGAAAATTATTGTTGATAACGAAGACTGAAAAGACTTGGAGAAAAAAAAAATTGTACTTTCAAGAGCAGTAATTCTCTTTTGGTTTTTGTGGATACAGATTAGTTTGGAATGACAATCTTTTGCTTTGTCATTCATTTTACCTACTCTCACCTACTATAATAAGAACCTCACCAAAATGAAATGAGCTGATTTTTTTTAATAAAACAAGATTATATGAATGATTTATTCATGTAAGACAAGACATTGATCTACATATTGATATTTTAACTTGTAAAAACTTACCTGAATATCTTTCAGAGTTTAAGAATAATTTTTCAAAATTTAAAATAATTACGGGAATTGGTATCTCAAATAGTAGTTTTTTGCTTGCTACTGCTACTACCACCTATGTCGTAACCACACTGACTCATGTAAAGAATATTTTAGGGAAAAAATTTAGTTTTATATTGTATTTATTACGTTTCAAGAATTTTCAACATAGTCTAGCTATTAATGTACAAATTCATTTGAATGGTGTTGGGTATGTTAACAAATGATTTTCAAAAGTGATGTGTAACACTGGGAAATATTTTATATTTTCAGATAACATATTTAATATTTTAGACTCTTGAAAACCGGCCCTAGAAAAGATAGATAATACCTTTATGGATAATAAAATAACAACATAATTTATCGCAACAAAGATCTTCCCAAGCCAAGAGGAAAAGCCTTTTGTTGATCTGATTTTGAGAAGATAATTTACAAAGTGGTTCTGAACCTAAATGAACCTGAATGAGAGAAAAAAAATCTATCTTTATTTTTATCTACCTCTAACTTAAATTTGGCATTTTTCTTTAAATTTCGTGAAAAAAAATCACAGCAGTGTTGGGACCTATGAATCTGTCACCAATAAAAATCGCAGATTTTTTATTACGATTGTTGCAGATTTATCATACTTCAAAATTACATTTTTTAGACATGCTGCTGACAGATTCTATAACTTAATCCTTTAATAAAGAGTCTACTACTATAAAAGAAAAAGGCATGGCCTTATCCAAACTCAAAGTGCTGACTCTGCATTGTAGCAAGCAACAAGGCAAAGCCTTATACCATTTCTACCACCCATAACCTCTGAGAAACCTACCTTGACAATATTTCCAATTTCCAACTCTGTTCAAATCACTAGAATTCCTTTATACAGATAAATGTTCTTTTTTGACTCTTCTTCCACAGTTATTACTTGAGAAGATTGTATTTTTGCTTTTCTTTCTTTCCAGAGCATCTAAAGCAATTTAACCAGTAGGAACAAAATTAAAATGAGTGCTTTTGAGAAAAAGCCACCAATGCCTGCCCTGGTTTGGTTATGCTCATAGCCTTCCTTAGTGCCCCATTTTAAATGTTGTCACTCCTGAACATGGTGTAATTTACGATTGCCTGTCATAAAAAAATAAATGAACTATTCCTTTAAAAACTTCTTTTCTTGTAAATATACCATCTGCCTTCTCACCATAGAACATTCTTAAGACTGGAGGAGAACAGGAGAATGCATTGAGGACCAGTGTTGGCATGCTCTCCTGTTCTTACAGTTGTAATTTTTTATTTGGAAATAATCTAAAACTTATAGAAAAGTAGCAAGTATACCACAAATAACTTTTGCCCCTGAACCATTTGAGAATAAGTTGCCAGCATTATGCTCATCACTGCTGTCTAATTTAGTGTATATTTCTTACAAATAGGAATATTCTTTTATATAACCACAATATGGCTATCAACATCAAGAAATTAACAGATCCCATTCAAGATCTGCTAATTGTCCCAATAACAACAAGATGTCCCATGCTCAACTTGTATTTTTCCTGCTTCAGCTCTGGTTCCAAAATTCAAAGGTCTTTGGATCCTTTTAGTGCAGAGTGGTATTTTGGGGTGTAGCTGCTCTCAGGCCCCCTCAGGAGGCAGGGCTAAGATATGTTTGTGTCTGCACACACACATTTACATCTCTATTTATTTCTATACTTAACTATTTGTATACATAAAATCAGGACTTCACATCAGTACCTCCAATTTCAACCTAACAAAATTCATTCTTGTTTTCTCTCTTTCCATGTTTATAACTCCCTGCTCTAACGGTGAGAAACCTGGCTTCTGTTATTTGATCAATCCCCCATTTGCAGTCCATCATCTATAGCACCACCCTTCTCCCACACTGATGCTTCCTCCCCCTACTTAAGCTCTGGGAACTTGTGCCATGTTTCTTTCTGCTTGTATTCTTTCTGCTTGTCCTCTAACACCCCACCATGGGGTGCTTTCCCTTATGGGTGCCCTCCTTATTCCACTTGTGGCTAAAATTTTAAAAATGGTTTCCTGAGAGAGTCCTATGTGCTGGATCCTTCAAGCCAGTTTCCTGGGCTTTCCAGTGAGCCTCAAGCTCATTGGTTTGACATGGAAGAGAATAGGCAAATAGTAGCAGCAATTAATTCAGCAGAAGTTATGTCAAGTTTAAAGTGTGCCTCTTTATGGAAGGGAGAAATATGCTATGACAAATCATTCTCTTGTTCTGCATTTAAACAAAACCAAGGACCTTGCGCTCATTTGTTCTCAGGAATAAATGTTGCTGGGAGTTCTTCTTGTCACTTCCTACACAGCTGTCCTGATGCACAGTAATCAGACAAGATGACCGGAAATGAGGGCAAGGAAAGACCCATTGTGTAAGCTCACAGTACACCAAGGAGAGGTAAGAGGTTTTTGCGAAGGGAAAGGTTAATGTAACCTCTTTGTTAACATCAGCAGTTCACAGTTCTTTACTCACAATTGATGTTTTGCAAACATTCTGAACATACTTTCACCCCCAATTGCTTTTATCAGCTTGAGTTATGGGCTGTCCCATTTCTAAAAACACAAATTCAGTGTTACCTTTTGGAGTAAAGCTTCTATATATTTTTGAACCAGATGGAGGGGAGTTTCTTGGTGAAACCTATGATGTTGGTGAGAACAATGACTTTGTGCTTCCTCAGGGTAACAGCCTTATAGCATTTAGCTTTAGGTGCTGCCATAAGAATGTTCACATTTTAATTTTCATTTCCCAGCATGTTCCCCTTGTGGCATGTCACCACACGGATTTAGATAGTGTTTAGAGACAATGTATGAAAAACAATCTCTCATAGTACTTCCTGGGTGAAGGCATAGTTGACCTGGTAGACGTTGTTTAGGGCATGGAGGGCACAAAGCTTCCTCCACTGTTTCTTATGGTAGATTTTTGGGGGCACTGGAGAGAAATTCCACTGATTCATCTTTGGCTTCATCTTCAAACAATTTGTAACATACAATTCACATGTTTCTTTTAGCTACAATAACTGCCCCCCGCCAAGTCTTTCCAGAATTGGTGAATTCCACTTTCCTCCCAAAGGTCCATGATTTAAGCTTTGCCACTAGGAAAGGAGGCTGGAATTAAACAACCTCTTCTGGCTGGCAAAGGAACAATAAACATTCTTTACAGTGATTTTGCCTCCATAGCAAAGTACTGGAATCAAAATCATACAAAACTCAAGGCAACCTTTTTCCTCAACCAATTCTCCAGAGAAACCTGATTTTCATGTTGTATTTCTGTTCTTCTCTAATACCAACTAGGCCTTAAGGTAAGAAGGCCAAAGGGAATTGTTCATATTGCGCTTTTCATTCTATTTCTTGTGTTCCATCACTGCCCTAGATGACAAGGCCAAGGTAACACATAAAACGTAGAACCAGAGTATTCAAATGAGGCTGCCGGCATGAGCTCAGTGGCCTTGCAAAAGTCTCTAGGGCAACTCTTCACCCCCATGGATAAAATAGGTGAGGCTCCCTCACAAAGTAGACTCTTCCGGTCCCTGCCACTGGCTTCTGCCTGAACTTGGGGGACTTTGGGGAAGATAAAATGCACAGGTGCTGGACGTTAGACTTCGCTGTTATTAAAGAGAGGAAAGGCAACATAATTTAAAATGTTCCGCCTTGATTTAGAGTCATCATTATATGGGCAACAGCGTTTATTGCATTGTAAGCTGGAGATGTCCCTGGGGCTGTGTAGTTCCCTTTGACCTACACTAATGGACCAGACTACTAAACTTCCTTTGTTCTTGCATTTGCTCTTAATTTCCTGGCTCATTCTTCACTGTCAGGAAGTTAGATAACATATCTGTTGTTAGTCTGCTGTTCTTTAACATCCACATTTTCTTCTTATTTGCTTTGGGCAAATAACCCAAATAAAACTAGATTTTAGGCATGAATAAAAATATGAGCTTGGAGAACATACATTTTTAGCTAATAGACTTTAGTATGTGAAATTGGACTGTCATTCCACATGCTCATAAACTTTTAACATTTACCTTTATGTTAAGCTGCACTTGAGAAGAGATTATTTGAGACTTGATCTTCAGATACTATGCTGGATTGCTATTGTATATTAGAATTTTATTAACTTGATTTTACAGCAAATTACTTTCAATCAACACACACACACACCACACACATACTCTTTGGGTACAGTTCAGTTGCAAAGGACAGAATCCACCCTGGCTAGTTTAAATGGAAAGGAATGGACTACAAACTACTAGAAGGTTTAAAAAATTTTTTTTTAAATTTTTTAAATTTCAGAATATTATGGGGTACAAATGTTTTGGTTACATGAATTGCTTTTGTACAGTTTGAGTCAAAGTTGTAAGTGTGTCCATCACCCAGTATTGTGTATTGTACCTGTTAGGTGTGAATTTACCCATCCCCTCCTCCCCCCTCCCACCTGCTTGATTTCCATTGAATTTTACAACCATGTGTGCACATGAGTGTTGATCTATTAGTTCCAAATTAGTAGTGAGTACATGTGGTGTTTGTTTTTCCATTCTTGCAATACTTCACTTAAAAGGATGGTCTCCAGTTCCATCCAGGTATTAGTTCACCATTTTTAATGGCTGAGTAGTACTCCGTGGTCTACATATACCACATTTTATTAATCCCCTCATGTATTGATTGGCACTTGAGTTGTTTCCACATCTTTGCAATTGTGAATTGTGCTGCTATAAACATTCGAGTGCAAGTGTCTCTTTTATAAAATGTCTTTTTTTCTTCTGGGTAAATACCCAGTAGTGGAATTCCTGGATCAAATGGTAGTTCTACTGTTAGTTCTTTGTGGTATCTCCATACTATTTTCCATAGA
Source organism: Daubentonia madagascariensis (assembly GCA_023783475.1). Taxonomy (NCBI): domain Eukaryota; kingdom Metazoa; phylum Chordata; class Mammalia; order Primates; family Daubentoniidae; genus Daubentonia; species Daubentonia madagascariensis. Next base: position 10,001,934 of record JAKFHU010000258.1, on the reverse strand, counting down.
GGTTGTACAGTTTGCAGTCCCACCAACAGTGTGGAAGGTTTATAAAATCATTGAAAGGGCTGGAGGAACAGGCTTTAGGCTGAGCTTCCAGCAAGAACTCACTGCCTCTAGAACTATTTTGCTTGTGCTACAACTAGGAAAGAATAAACAATATTTTTCATGAAGAAAAATAACAATGGAACCTTGGGTATATAAATTCTGAGTAGCACCTCCTTTCAGCTAAGGCAGCATTTGTTTGTATAGCAGTGGTGCATGGCAGCAGAAGTGGCTGGGGACGGGTACAGACAAAGCTGTCTATGCCTGTGGGGAGGAGTATATATATATATATATGTATACACACACATATATGTTATCACTGAAATGATCTATAACTGCTGGAACATGTGGTGATAATAAAAAGCAGACCTAATTTTAAAGGGCTTTGCTATTGTTTTTAGATTCTGTATGGAAAATGTACCTCCTCATTTGTTTCCAGGACAGATGGCTCCCAATTTAAGTAGTCCCTGCTATATGGAATGGGTAACTCTTAGAGTCACTTCCCATTATGTTAGAGCTTGGCTATAAGATGATTATTCAATGCACTTACAGCTTGGCTACAAGATGATTATTCAAAGCACTATTTCTTTATAAAATTTATCTTTTTGACCACCTCATTGAACACACACAAGCACTTCATAAAAACCATCTTTATAAACATTAGAGAACAAAGAGACCAATAAATGGGCCAGCTCATTACATTTATGTGCTCATTCAAATGTAATATAAACAACTGTGTTACATTTGTTTTCCAACTAGCGTTGGAAATGTACAAATGTGCCAGTGTACATGTCTTTGGAGAACAACAAAATAGATTATTTTGTAGTTCTAAGGGTACCTTTTACACCTCGTCACTACTTTTTGAGACTAAAACAGCTTAAACCAATTACCCAGCTTCATCACTTCTTGACTCCGCAAAGTCTATCTGAAACTGACTTTGAAGGAAGCCTCAGTCATTTCTAATGTACTGGTTCAATTGTGTTTTACATATTGTTCCTGGCCAAGACCTGATTCTTTTTAATTACAAACATTCTTACGATTATCTTTAAAATTCCACATGGTTAATTTGAAAATATCTCCCCAATAGTGAAAGCTTCATGCAGCAGTTGCTCAGAGTGTTTTATAATATAGAGAGGCACCGACAAAATGAAAAAGAACACTGCATTTTCTGATAACCGCAAAGTGCAAACTTTCCAGTCATTTCTTCCCAATAAAAATGGTTTACTTCTTGGACTTTTCTCCTTCCTTTGTTATGTACTGTATCAATTAGTTTTTGCTCAGTGACAAACCCCAAATGTAGAGGTTTAAAACCAAATCATTGATTTAGCTCACAATTCTGTAAGCCAGCAATTTGGGCTGGGCTCAGCTGGGTAGTTCTTCTGTTATGGGCCAGGCTGATCTCTCCTGAGGCTCACTCATGTGTCTTCATCAGCTGACAGATTTTGGGGGGTTGTCTGACCAGCGGTTGGGGGAGGCTCAGTCCTTCACGTGGCCTTTCCTTCTCCAGCAAGCTAGCCTCAACTTCTTCACAAGGTAGCAGTGTTCTAGGAGCAGTAAGCCCAATGCATAGTACTCTTCAAATCTCTGCTAGCATCCCATTATACACATATTAGTGTTCTCCTAGATTCAAGGGGTGAAAGAATACTCTATCTTTTGATGGGAAGAGCTACAAAGTCACATCGTAGGAGTGTGGATAAAGGGAGCAGAAGAATGTGTAGTCATCTTTGCAGGCTACTACATTCATATACATTCATGTCTAAACATATACATACACACAATGTGAGGTATGCCAATATGGAAAAAGTGGAATTCTGTTAACATATACTAACTATAGGCACATGGAAAATTTTTAGGTGATTTAAAAGAAAAGTTTCCTAAATCTTAGAGTAAAATTGACA